>CM060938.1:583457203-593457203 GCA_030765085.1 Allium cepa
TATATAGTAAAAATTCTTGGATTTAGCAATGTATAAATTTGTTTCGAATTTTAAAATAAGCTAAATAATGAAGTTGATTTCGTTTATATAATATGGTTAAGAATATATTTGAAATTCTATTATATATAGAGTTTATAATAACTCAAATAAAATTAAGGTTGAAGATAAATGTGAATATGGTTCGAATTAAAGTATTTAAGAATTTTCCTCGCAAGATTTGTTTTGAAATGTAAATAAATTAAGATTTAAAGGGTATGATCTTATAACTTTATTTTGATTAGAGGATTCAAACGAATATCAAATTTATTTAAAGAATATTATCAAGTTAATTTAATTAAAAGAATATCTGTTATTGAAGCTTAAGGGTTTTACCTGAATAATATTTGTTTAGTAAGTAAATATTTCAAATTTAAATAATAGAAATTGGATTTGATATATATTAAATTATCAAAGAATCCATTTTGAAATAGTGGAGTATTTAAAGATTGAAATATATGAACTATAAAGTTTTGAAATATAGAATATTTAAGCTTTGAAATATATGGGAATTAAAATGGTTTATTTGGAGGTTCAAATTGATATTGGGAATTTATTGTGAAATTTGAAGAAGCTGTTTATTTTATAAAGTAATATAGTATTTGAACCATTAAGTATTAAAAGTTATGTTTCTAAGCTATGGTTTCAAGGTATATATATTTGAAAATATTATGATTCTAGAAAAGAGATATTTATAAAATAAAAATGATATCATATTGATTTAGGTTTTAAAAATATAAATGATATCGTATTTATATGATTTGAAAGAGATATTATATTCTGGTTTTAAAGTATATATTATTTTGAAATAACCACGGTGTTATAATAACGATTGGTTGTTGAAGAGACCGGGATCGGAAGTTGTCATACTCAGTGTCACTTTAACAATCGTGTACGCAGTGGAGATTCCAGAGTGAAGTAGGATGGCGGCGGCGTTTCCTTTGAGGTAAATACGTGGACCCGACTTCCGTGAGTTGGCATAAGGTGGCTGAAACAGGAGCGATTCTCGGGCCAAGGGGGTTAGCGCCCTTTATCGGATACTCCTCTTCGATATTATACTCTAACTTTGGATTGATTCGATGGCCACTTTTGATTTCTTTGATTTTAGGGGGGAGTTTGTCCGAGGTGTGCGGTAGCCACGGCTACGCGTTACCACCAGCCCGGATGCGTAATTGGTATATCTACCCTAGCATTGCCTAGTTGTGCCGTGTCACCTACCCTAGCGCGCATTCTACGAGTTTCTATTTGTGTCGTACCTGTGGAGTATCCTCTGGTACCCTCCCGATCAGGAGGTATTACGGTACTGTATGGACTATTGGCATTTTACCTGTTAAGGTGGAAAATTTAAAGTCTTAACGCTATTTAAAAGTAAGTTTATTTTACAATTAGACACTATTATAATAGCGAAATATACTACATAGTAAATAGTTTAACGGATCCTTAGGAGATGTAAATCCCGAGCATCTCTTGAGTTACTGCACTCATATTTATTTCTGTTAATTTAACTTACATAAGATCTTTTAGTTCTGACTCGAGTCTTTTGTCTTTTCAATTCGCTCGGGTCAGTCCGGGCGTTTCAGGATCGAAGACTTTATCTTTAGAGGACGAAGACGGAGATTTCTATTATTATTATTTATTATATTCCAATACCCTCATATTGTTCCGCTGCATTGTTATATGGTATGTGTAACTCTGATGTATGTTGTATAAGTATAAACGAATATTTTAAAACAGCTTTATAAACTGTATATTTGATTATTATATTTTATCCTTTCGATGTGAGATTCTATTTTTTTTATTTCTTTCTCGTTTTTCTTATTTACCCCATAACAATCCGCCCTTCCGAACGGTTTGAATAGGCACGTGTGTCGATTTAAAGCGTGCAAAAGGCTGGATGTTACAATTAGCCCCAACACTTGTGTCAATTTGAAATGACTAAAACAGGACGGCTTGAACTAGGCCAAATGGGCTAGCTACCCTTAGCGGACACCCGTTCTTTGATTTTTCTAATGGATTCGGTCCATACTAATACCGTTGTTGTTGGTTTCGATTAGTGCACCTTGATTGGGATAACCTCCTTTTGACCCGATAAGGGATGAGTGGACGTGGTGGGCAGTCGTGGCTACGATGCCTTACTACCAGCCTAGCAACTCGAACTGGTTACCTTAGACATTGCCTCACGTGCCTTGTCATACTTTTACCCTTATATGAGAACAATACGAGTTTGGTTTAGTGTTGTCGTATCACGGCGCATTCGTATCTACCGACATGCTACTGGTTGTGTTATATGCAAACTGTACGACAATGCTTAAAAACGCGTTAAGTGAGATTAATGTAAAGTCTTAATGCTAAGAAAAATATTTATTTTAATGATTAGACATTATATATAGCGTATTCGACTATATATAGATATTTTGACGGATCCTTAAAAGATAGAAAATCTCGTAACATCTCTTGTGTTATTGCACGTATGTTATGCACTGGATGGGGGATATGTAACCCTATAAACATGTCTGATGCTATTACAATCATGTTATATGTGATATTGATTTGACTCGCATAAGGATATTTTAGTCCTGGCTCGAGTGATTTTTCTTTTCATTATGCTCGGGTCAGCCCTGAGTTTTCAGCACATTGAAGAACATATTTTCTGGAAGACGAAGACGAAGATTTGGTATATTCTTATTACTAGTATTATTCCATCACACTGTTATTGCAGCATTATTCTATTGTTCTGTTGTATATATAACTCTGATAAATGTTGTATAGACTATAATAATATGTATAGTATAAATAGCATCATGAACTATTTATTTGATTATTATATTTTGTCATTCCGCTGCGAGATTCTATGTTTGTTTTCTTCTTTTTCTTAATTTACCTCATTGATTATCTATGTTCCGGATTGCTTGAGTTGGACATGTGTGGATTATTATGGATTTAAACATTTAAACAAGGCATGTCGACATAATATCATTTTAAAAGAGGGTAAATGAAATAATTTTATCTAAATTATATTTTATACATAAAATGATTACTTTAACAATTCTATACGATTATCAATAAATGTCAACGGTTAGGAGATGATAATATTTAATTATCATCGATTAATGGTTGAATTAAACTAAAAACGAATACTTTGTGAACTTTGTTTCGTGAGGTGTTCGATAATTAAATTGAATTAAAATCTAATTACAATAAGAATTATTTGCAATAATAAAGATTTAAATTAATGAAATATTTTCATAATAAGGTAATGAAATTGTATAAGTATATTTATGATATAGCTTATAAATAGAAAGGATTTAAAACTAAAAAATTTAGAATTTAAAATCTCGTTGATTTTCGAAATTGTTTTCAAAGTCTTCAGAATTAATAATATTAATGTTATTTGAAAGTTTCTGACTATAAATATATTTTGAAAAGGTTTTGAAAGAAATAAAAGCTTTGAACTCGCTTTAGTCGTTGGGAAATAATTATAGGGATGACAGCAACATCGCCAGTATTCATTTTCGAGTTTCTAAGTGAGAATTGCTACCAAAAGAAATTTATTTCTAGTTAAAACAAGTTTTTATTGTGAAAAGAATTTCAAGTATGATTTAATGGTAATAAAATAGTTTTTGAACTTATAAATTTAAAATAGTTTATATATAAGAAATAAGTTTACAACTTATGAATTTGAACAGGAAAGTAAGTCCAAATTTTGAAAATGGTCGAATATTTTGGTTAAGCAAATAAAATAAAATTTGGATTTGAGATTTGAAATAAAAGAATTAACCTTAGAAATGTCAAATAAATCGAGTTAGTGAAATGAAGTAAATAAAATAAAGTTTAATTCAAGAAAGCTTAAATGAAAGTGAATTGTATTTGTTATATTGGATGGAAAAAAAAGAAAATCTGAAATGAGATATGAAATATGAAATTTAATCTAAGTGAAGTAAAATGAAATGAATATATAAAATAAGTTAAATGACGTAACATTGACTTAAAAATGGAAAAGAGCTTAAGCTGTAGAATGAATGTAAATCAACTGAAACAAATGACCCAAATGTAAATGAAATAATTTGGTATAAATAAGAAATCAATTAGAAATAAATATGTAAGTTGTACATATATTATTTTATTTGCATGACGATTTGATCTAGATTCTAGCATCGAATTTCGAGATAATTTATATCGATCTGAGTTTAGATTTTTCACTCTATTTTCGACGACGAACCCTTGATATGGATTTTTGATTGATTCTATAATTCTCTATCATAATATATGGCTATGCAAGAATAATAACTGATTCTGATCAAGGAACCAGATCTGAATCCGCACTAGAGAGTTGTGTGAACGATACTAGCTCGGAAGTGAAATTGTGTGATTGAGCGAGCGATTAGATTTGATACTGCACAAGAATGACATATGTATATCTTATGAACTTAAGTGAAGCAAGTATTATAAATTGCAAATGCAAAATATAAATTTATTTTAAATTATAGGATTGGATATCCTTGCTAAATAAGATGCAGATGCTTAAAATCATGGAAAAATTGGATTGCCCGACAAAAAGGAACATGTCAATCTTATCATTGGATTTGATGGTTTTATGATTGATCCACTTGGTTTTTGTTTTCTTTTGTTGGTTTGGAGCCCGTAGTGGCGTTTTGTAGTTGTACCGATCGAGCCGCGCAAAGGAGAATCTGCCGAAATTTTCTGTAAATTCGGATGTTAAAAAAACGGAACTTTTAAAAATTTATAACTTGGCTTTATAACTATATTGTGATTTCTGTAAGCCTATCAGAGTGGCGTAATGGAAGCGTAGTAGAATTTTTCCTATAGTTTTATTATTTTATAAGTTGATTAATTTGAATAAGATATATCAAATGTTAAATTTTTTACCTAACGTCATTTCGAGGATGCAAAGTATTGAGTTGGGGAGATTGTAACGACCTGCATTTTAGCTATTTTAAATTATTACATTTAGTGTAATTATCAAATAAAAATGGTTATAAATATAAATTTAATGATTTTGAGTGTAATGCATGGGATTTGAACTCGAACAAAATTTTGAAATAAACTAATTTCGAAGATTTGGCAATAACGAGTTATGAAATGAAATTATATATATAACAGGGGTTATAATCAATAAATGACGTTGGATAATAATTGTGAATTATTTAGATGAAAAAAAATGATGTTGATAAATAAAATTCATTTAAAGATCCAATATTGAAATTTGTTGAATATTGAACAATTAAATTGTTAATTCAATATTGGGAAATCAATTGAATAATTGAATTTTGAATTTAATATGACTGAAAATGAAACCGGAAGTTGATGTAAATTTTATTTAAGCAACAATGAAGATTGTTAATATTTAAAATTGGGTTTAAAAGTGAATAATTAAAAATCAGAAATTTTATATTATTATCTAGACACTAAAAATAGCGATCTAGGACACAGTCTCGGATTTCGACGAAACTAGTTCCATTGGATCCGTAATAGTGTATTTTATCAGATTTCAAATTTTGTAGCATTTGTATTTATCGTTTGGTCGTACGAGATATAAACACGTTGAATTTAAT
Organism: Allium cepa; assembly: GCA_030765085.1. Taxonomy (NCBI): domain Eukaryota; kingdom Viridiplantae; phylum Streptophyta; class Magnoliopsida; order Asparagales; family Amaryllidaceae; genus Allium; species Allium cepa. The sequence goes on from CM060938.1 coordinate 583,462,813, forward strand.
ATCGAAAATTCAGTATAATAATTAGGTCCAAAAAGCTATCTTCTCTATACCATCGAATTAGGACTCGAAAACTTTTCCATTGCGTTTGAAATAGGGGTATAACATTATGAACGCCTAACGGCACGTCTTGATAGTGGTTCGAGATTTTGAGTTACATAATCGAGACAGTTTGATAATTGAAATAATATATATATTCGTCGACTTGACCTTTTATTCACATCAGCTGCTTTCTCTCACCTCAAATCACTGTAGACTTCCCCGTTCAAACATGCAAAAATCATGTCATGTTCCTCCCTCCGTTCTCTTTTTAAGTGCATGCATAGTTACAATAAAGAGAAATAAAATCATGGCAACTTCGAAATCTTTTTCTCCCCCTATACAAACTAAAAAAATCCTGAAACCAATTTGTAAATTCCTATTTCTTTTTTCTCTTCAACCTGGTATATATCTTATGGGGTGCAGCCTTCACGTAAGGTTCGAATTTGATGTCAAGAAATGTGTCGAAATTAGGGTTGGAGTTTTGTTGAGATTGAAATATTGATTGGGGATATAGGTGTCATATTTGGGTTCTCTATGTCGAATAGCATCTAGGCGTCGAGTTTTGTGGTGATCGATCATCTCCCGAGAGTTGCAGCCATATATCGTGGGCATACTACATGGTTGTTTCGTTCTGCTATGTAGGGCCGGGCGAGGCAACGTGGTGATGAGCAAATGGAGAATTCGATGAGGAAGTTGACGGCGAAGTCGAAACTTGATTTAGTGCTTTGGAACTCTGTGTCACTGCTATGCGTGCACGGTTGAATTAGGTTTACTGTGCATGTCTTTACAAGGGAGATAAGTCATTTGGGAAAGAAAGGGAATGGTGGGACGGGTCTTGACATTGGGTATGGGTTTGATTCGAATAAAACTGAAGTAATATTTGTGTATAATTTAATTAAATTATCATGTAACTTATAAAATGTATATTTCATTCATACGATGTCAGAATTGAATGAGACTTTTTGTGTTGCGATAGTAATAACGAGAGCTTTGTAATGAAACTTGTTTGGATGAATTTGGAGACTGTTAAAATTTGGGCTAAAATCGGACGTTGTTCGGTTTTAGTTCTAAACTAGGACATATGAGCGACAACGAAAATCACAGTGAGTATTTTGTAGTGTTCACAACATACTAGAATACTTTTATGCTAATTAAATTTGAATTCATGAAGTGATATGAAATTACTGGTCGTTGTTTGATAAATTTGATTGTCATTTGAATCGACCGTTATAAATTAAAATTGACTGTTAAATTTGAAATAATTTGAAATTGAATTGCCAGTAAATTAATCAATATTAATAATTATGAAGCAGTTGTGAATCATATTGTCTGTTTATATGATTGATTGTGATGGATGCAAATTGGTTGATATTTGGATGTTTATTTATTCTAATATATCCTATTATCACCCTGTATATTTATTACGGTATATAAACTATAAATTGAATTATTTCGAATGAACTAAGAAATAGGTTGAAATGATATATACCTATGACATCGTGATTTGTATTGAAATGATATATATTCATCCCTGAAATTAAATTGAAATAACTTATCACTTGGCCATAGGATAGATAATTACATACGGACACTGGATGGGTTCAGTTAAATGATTTTAAAAATCTAAGATTTAAAATTATTTAACGGTATTGATTTAAAAAAAATAAAAATCCAATTTATCGTAATCGAATTAATCAAGAATTCGAGCTTGAAATGTTGAAATAAAATTTTTGTTGAAAGAAATTTTAAATAATTAAATTTGAGATTTTGAAGTTAAATCAAAATAAGATTGAATTTCATAAATTGTATTGTTTTAAAAGATTGGATTTTATTTGGACTTTGGATATTGCCAAATAAAAGTGTTATAAGACAATATTTTGAAATTTAGCTCAGAATCGAATTTTATGTGAAAATTGGATTTTAAATTGAATATTGAAGTTAAATTTGATTAAGTATTTTAATCGATATTTTTGAAAATCAAACTCGAACTTATACAGATCGAATAAATTAAATTGAGAACTGAATTGAAATTAATTCAAATTGGAATGATTGGAATTGAGACTATGATTGAACTAATTGGAAATGGAATTGGAATTGACTTGAATATAAACTAGAATCAATGTTAATTTGAATTGAAATCGAAATTTAATCGATAAATTGAAATGGAAAATTGAACGGATTTGAATTGAGAAGATTGGAAACTGAATCGGTTTGACTTTGAAACTATTTTCAAATAAATTATTTTAGTATAAACTATTCTTAAAATCGGTATTCTTTAAATATTCAAATTATTTTGATTTTCCAAATTATTTACTATATAAACCATTTTAATACTCAAACTGTCTTATATTAAACTAAGTTAACAATTTAAACTATTTTCAATTATTTTAACAATTTAAACTATTTTTAGCGATTTTAATTATTTAAACTTTTTTAAACTATTTTTCAAAAATTCAAATGGTCAGGAGTGGAATGTTTATTTTTAAATCATGGATTTAAATAAGATTTGGGTTAAATTAATCTATAGCCCAAATTAGAATTCGAAATGATTTTGGAAGCGAAATCGTGATATTAAGGAAAAAATGATTTTGAACCAAAATAGTATATTTTGAGTAAATATGATGATTTCAAAATGGATTTGATTGTGAAGCGAATATGATATTTTGATATCAAGTATGAACTGTTTTCGAAATGTAAAGATACCAACCGCTGTGTAAAACGATGTTTGGTTGTTAAAGAGACCGGGGTCGAATATGGGCATGCTCTCTATCGATAGTGGAACCACTTTAACAACTGTATGCGTGGAGACTCCAAAACAAAGTGATTGGATTTGGCGACGATTTCTTGATTTGAAGAAAGAGAATGATGATGGATAGACCCGGACACTTGTGCTAATTTGAAATGAATAAAATGGGACAGCTTGATAGGGCCAAGTGGGCTAATTACCCCAAGCGAACATCCGTTCTTCGATTTACTTGGACTTGGTCCATATCATTACTTTTGTTGTTGGTTTCGATTAGTGCACCTTGATTGGGGTAGCCTCCCTTTGACTCGATAAGGATAGATGGACGTGGCGGGTGGTCATGGCTATGATGCATTACCACCAGCTACGACCCGAACTGGTAGTATCCTACCCTGGGCACTGTCTCACATGCCTTGTCATACTTTTATTCCTAAACGAGACCCATATGATTTTGGTCTAGGGTTGTCGTATCACGGCGCATCACTACTACCGACGTTCTACTAGTGAAGTCAAATACAAACTGTACTCCAATGCTTAAAACACATTAAGGAGGATTAATGTAAAGCCTTAACTCTAAGAAAAATATTTATTTTATAAAATTAGACATTATATATGTAGCATATTCTACTACATATAAATATTTTGATTGATCCTTAAGAGATGAAAATCCTGTAACATCTTTTGAGTTATTACACACACGTTATACACTGGATAGGAGATGTGAAATCCCGTAAACATCTCTGACACCGTTACACTCATGTTATGTGCGATATCTGTAACGACCCGCCTTTTTGGACAGTTTAAACCGACGATCAAATACACATGCCGATTCCAAACCATTCAAAAGGGCAGATGGTTATTGGGGTAAATAAGAAAAGAAAAGAAAGAGAAATAAAGAAAAAGAAACAACACAGAATCTCGCAGCGGAACGATAAAATATAATAGTCAAATAAACAGTTCATGAAGCTGTTTACTATACTTTGACGATTATTTATACAACATTTATCAGAGTTATACATATACAACAGAACAATTAAAATAATGCAGCAGATAGCATGACGCAAGGGTAATAATATAAATAGTATACCAAATCTTCGTCTTCATCCTCCAGAATAGATCTTCAAAACTCTGAAAAACTCAGGACTGACCCGAGCGTAATGAAAAGACAAAACACTCGAGTCAGGACCAAAATATCCTTATGAAAGTTAAATCGATCGTAAATAAATATGAGCGTAACGGCGTCAGAGATGTTTATGGGGTTTGACATCTCATATCCAGTGTCAACATGCGTGCAATAACTCAAGAGATGTTACGGGATTTTCCATCTCTCAAGGATCCGTTAAACTATCTACTATGTAGTACAATACGCTAAGTAGATAATGCCTATCAGTAATATAAAGTATCAAAACAGCGTTAAGGCGTTACCATAATCCCCCTTAACACACTTTTATAATGCCATAGTCTATACAGCACCGTAAGCCCCACCGTAAACTGGTGATTATCAGAGGGTACCCCATAGGTATAACAAAAAACAAAACCTAGTGGTCGCGAATAGGATAATCAGTATGACAAGGTACATGAGACGATACCAACTAGGATACTAGTAGTTGCGTGATCCGGACTGATGTTGAGCATAGCCAACAGCTACCCCAACACCGCGAAACAACACTCCCAAATCAAGAGGTGCACCCAAATCGAATCACAAATGTAATAGATATGGTATCGAAGAAGTGTGTCCGCTAGAGGTGGCGAACCTCAATGGCCCGGCGCGGCTCCTGTTTTAGTCATGTCAGGGGTCATACAATATCGTTCTCTTTCTTCAGTCAACGCGTTCACCAAACCATCCACTTCATTCTGGATCAACACTCCGCGTATAATAGTTATTAAAGTGGTGTTCGGTATCGACAGAGAGTATGTCCATATCCGATCCCGGTCTCTTTAATAACTACGTATTATTACACCGTTGGCTCTTTTACATTTCAAATCGATTCATAATTTATATCAAAATATCATATTCGCTTCAAAAATCAAATCCATTTCAAATATTATCGTATCTATTCAAATGTAAGATTCCGTTTCAAAGATCATTTTTCGCATCAATATCTCATTTCGGTTTCAAAATCATTTCGAATTTCAATTTAGGTTGCAACTTCATTTAACCCAATTCGTATTTAAATTCAAGATTTAAATATAAACATTTCACCTTATTGACCAGCTTATAATTTTAGAAAAATAGTTTTAAGTAGTTTAAAAGTAGTTTTAAATAAGAAAAATAGTTAAAATACTTAAAATCTTAAAATGGATTTGAAATAGATAAATTAGTTTAAAATAATTTAAATTGGGTTAAGTAGATTTAAAATCGGTTAAAATAGTTTAAGTATTCAAAAATGGTTTATATAGCAGAGTAATTTGGAAAACAAAATAAAACAGCTTCAAAACCAATCCATTTCAATTTATAACTTCCCAATTCAAATCAATTTCGATTTTCATTCTACCGATTCAATTCGATTTCGATTCAAATCAATGTCAACTTTGACTTCAAATTTATTCAATTTTATATTCACTTTCAATTAGTTCAATTTCAATTTATATCGATTTAGAGCTTGGTTTTTCAAAATATCCATTTATAACACTTAACAAAATTATCCATCAATTTTCGAGTTTAAATCCAAATTTCAAATATGATTCAATCCCAAGCTCGACTTCAAAATATCATTTTTATATCACTTTTACTTGGTAATATTCAAAGATCGAATTAAGGTTAAATCTTTAAACAAATCAATTTTCGAAATTCAATCGAATCTCAATTTTTAAATTTCAAAGTCTCGGCTTATATTATTTAACAATTTCTTTTAACCAAAATTTATTTCAACATTCCAAACTCAATTTTTCGATAAATTCGATTTCTATAAATTTATTTCTATTTATAACTTTTAAATCAAAACATTTAAATAAATTTCAAATCGACGATTTTAAAAATTATTAATTTAGCCAATTCGGTGTCCGTATATAATTTTCTATGCTATGGCCAAGTAATTATTTATTTCAATTAAATGTCAGGGATGAATATATATCACTTAAATCAATCATAGTGTCATATGTATGCATAACAGGTTATATATAAGCAATAAACATCCAAACATTTAAATATCAACCAATAGCATCCATCGAAATAAATCATCCAATAGACAATACAATTCATAGCAATTTCATAGTTATCAATGTCAGGCAATTTTATCGCAATTCAATTTCAATTTCAATTTTAACAGTCAATTTAATTTTCTACGGTTAATTCAAACGCCAATCTATATGACAATTAAATTTATCAAACAACGACAAATAAAATTCATAACACTTCATAATGTCAAATTTAACTAGCATAAAGATATTCAGTACGTTGTGAGCGTTATAAAACACTCACCTTGATTTTTATGATTTTAAATCAAATCGAACGACGTTCGATTTAACTCAAAATTTTCTCTAGCTGCAAATGATTCCAATCCAGCTCCATAGTGTAGTGCTCGACGAAACGAAGACAACGCAACTTGCTTCGTGCGTTTTCGACCTCGTATCAAAAAGATATCAATATTTAAAGTTTGAACGATTTTTATATATATAAATTACAATTTTATTTTCAATTTCAAACCCACACCATCATAGCCTTTCATTCCCGTGCATCCATCAGGGCCATTGCCCCATCATTCTCACATGCGCATCCCAGGTCTTCACGAACGAAGAAACCCAAACATCGTTCAAATCGTATACACCGCGCCCCTCCATGTTGACCAAAACCCCATCATACCACCCTCAAATCGAAGCTCAACTCGTACTCCATCATCGAGCAAAGCACCGCCGAGCTCGGTTCATCCATGGCCGTGACAAACGAGGTCGAATGCGCGTGCTTCCAGCCCAATTTCCCGTTGATCCGTTGACCCAATCACGATCATAGCCGTTGAAGTTGTAGTTCATGATGTACTCTACATCTTTCTAGTTGACAACTTCGCGAATTGATGAGTGGATTTGGAGATTTTGAGGGGAGAGTAAGATGAAATTTCGGCCATTAATAGCTTAGTGGCGGCCTGCAACTAGGGTTAGGGTTTTTTTATAAATTTGTGAATAAATGGTTTTTTATAGAAAATGACGAACACTATTCATCTCGGGTTTTCCGAACTCCGATGTACGCGCGGTGACCGGCGTTTCTAGGGTTTACCCCGCGTTCTGGACATGATGGAATAGGTTTCGAAAGCTAATTCGATCGTCTGTGCGATTTACGGAAATAAATGATCAAATTTAAATTAACCGATCAAACGAATTTCTATGCGTTTTGGCTCGCCCCGGACAAACGATAAATCCGATTGACGTGAAATTTGAAATCTTACAATTATATCACATTACGGATCCAATGAAACTAGTTTTGTCGAAATCTGAGACTGTTTGAAAAAATGACTATTTTAACTCGTCAAATTAATACTAAAACAATTTCGATGCGTTTCGAGCTGCCACGGTCAAACGAAAATTCCGATTGCTACGAAAATTAAAATCCCATAATAACAAACTATTACGGATCCAATGGAAATAGTTTCGTCCAATTCTGCGACTGTTCGAAAATTGGCTATTTTCAGTCGATAATTAAATATTAAAATATTCAATTTTCACAAATTTACTTTTAATTCGATTTTAAAAGTTCTACAACATCATTCTAACTTTAATATGATAAAATAAAATTTTACAAATCATTTTTAATCATATTAAACCCGTTATTCAATTATCCCATAAATTCCAATTTTAAAATCTTATTAAGTCTGTTAAAATTCCAATATAACTTACATTCACTTTGGAAACCAATTTGAATCATATTAAATCAAATTTCAATTATTCACTCTATTTTCATATATTAAATTTCAATATCAAAATAATCATATCAAATTCGGAATTAAATTATTCAAACATTCGTAATATTAAATTTAAACAAATTTGATTACTTTTAAATCACTATCTTTTGAGATATTCAAAACGAACTTAAAATTTTAACTTTTGAAACGAATTAAAATTATAGAACAACCATTTCCATTATACGGTTATTCAATTCCCATTATTAAATTATTCAATTATTCAACAATTTTTAAATATTTAATTTAAACAATTTACCTGTTCAATATTCAATATTTGATTTTAAATAGATTTTACTTATCAATCAATTACCCTATTATACCCAATGAATTCAACATTTATTATCCTATTCAACTATTGATTGCAAAGGCATTCACTAAGTAGCATTTATTTTTCATTACTTGGATAATTATTGTTGCAATTCATTCCAGTTATTATTATTCCAAACGAATTACAAAAAAATTTCTAACATTAAATCACGAAATCTTATTAAATTAGCTATTTTAATTATCGAAAATTTAGGGTTGTTACACTCTCCCCCACTCAAATCTTTTCGTCCCCGAAAAGGGAAAAGAAGGGAAAAGGAACTAAGTATAGAATTCAACATTAGATATATTTTATTCAAAGTTACCAACTTATAAAACAATGAAATTCCATTTATAAAGTCGTTACTACACTTCCACTAAGTTACTCTGAATGGCGTTCTAACTTTAAAAGTAAGTTATCAAACAAGTTATAAAAAAAATTTAAACTTGAAAAAATTTCTAACACCCGGATTTTACGGAAAATTTCGGCAGAGTCTCCTTTGCGCAGCTCGATCGGAAAAAAAATGACAGTATATCTATCACAAATATACATCTCATCAAGTGATGAGGCATCCCGCAGGGAAAAAAGTGTAAAAGTACGGTATGTGATCCGAGATATGTACCTTATATATTGTTAGCGAGCATATACGGCTAATATAGCGCGAAAGCGAGCTCCAAATGCGAAGAAAGCGCAATCCGCACCTACTAAACACTCAACAAACCATGAGAAACATGCATATATGAAAATAATATCAATATACATCATATAGAAACATAACAACTACATGTGCCAACATAGCAAATGCAACAAACAACAAATGCATCCAACAAATCAATTATCATCCAACGAATCCATAACAAATCAATATAAATTCACTTCTCATTAATATTTATTGACTTGGGTTTCAATTTTAATCACAGTTGATTCATTAACGTTGGATTTTACTAACATTCATTCTCAATTTAATTAGTTAACATTAACTAATTTATATTTACATTAGTTCACTTCCAATTTGAATCAAATTAAATTCTATTTAAATTCACTGAACTTCCAATTTGATTTCAATGATTTATAGCTTTCAATTTCATTAACACTTAATGAATTATATACAATCAACTAACAATCATCTAACAACCAAATCATACCCAACATAACCAAATTATTAATTTTACATTCAATTTGGTTTATCTCTTTTATATATATATCCTGTTATATAATTTTAAAAGAATCATTTTATATTCGGCATCTTAAATTTCCAATATTAACTTTAATTAAGTCCGTAAGCCGTACATATTTCATCCGTGAGCAATATCAATCTAATCGCTTATTCGATCACACAATTTCACTTCCAAACTAGTATCGTTCACTCGACTCTCTAGTGCGGACTCAGATTTGGTTCCTTGATTGGAAACTGTTACTCTCCTTGCATAGCCATATACTATAATAGAGAATTCCAGAATCAAATTAAAAATCCATATCCAGGGTTCGCCGTCGAAAATCGAGTGAAAAATCCTAACTTGGATCGATATAAATCATCTCGAAATTTTGTGCTCGAATTTTGATCAAATCGTTATGCAAATAAAATAATATACGTACAATCTCACGTATTGCCTTCCAATGGATTTCTACCCAATTTATCTACACTAAATTATTTTATTGACTTCTATTTTACTTACAATTAATTATTCACAATCCATTATTCAGTTAATATATCCATTTCTTTACATAGCATATTCTTCAACGTTATCTTTTCTTAATCATCATATCAAAGAATTTGTTTACTCAAGTTCATTTTAAACATTCTATATAATTTAATTAAATTCAATTTCATTTTCCAATTGATTCTTAGCTATACCAAACTCTTTTGTTTTCATTTACTTTAATTTCATAATTTTAGTTAATAACAAATTTATTTATGGAACATCTTATTAACCAGCACTTTAGTTTATTAATCATCCTATAAAGTCTAATATTTCATAAATGACTTTTCTTAGTTACAGTTATCTTAAAGGTTACAATCCCTTTTCAATTTTTATTTATTTTCTATAACCAATTTACAAAGATATAATACGATTCATTTATCTTCTTTCTTAAGTTCACTTACTTGTTCCATTTATCCATTCATCATTTCATGCTATATTTAAGTATATAACATTTTTATCACAACCAAATTTCCGTGTATATACATTTTAATTCCCTTTTGAGTTTTCCTTACTTGTATACTTCAATTATTTTCAGGTTCTGTTTATTTGTACAACATCTCATTACATATCCAAAACATCATTTCAACTTCTTAATATTTGGTAAGTCATATTATATGTTATTAGAATGCAAATTTGGTATTATACAAATTTATAGAATTTCATTTTACTTAATTAGAATGTTCACAAATTTAATTTATTTAAATCCTCTTTACCTTTCAACTTTAAAGGTACACTACAACTCTAAAGTTTTCCCAAAACATAAGCTTAGATATCTTAATCCTCTTATTTTATAAATTTTGGTTATTCACATTTCATTCAAATAATTTGAAAATTTCTAATTAACATAACTTAGAATTTTAAATGCCCGGTTCTTTTCAAATCGTTTGAAATAAACATATATACTTATATCTTTATATATATATATATATATATATATATCAAATCATACCTTTGGATTTTAAACCAAAACCCATTTACCCAAAATAATTTTGAAGAAAAGCAAAGCTTCTTAGAAGTCTCCCCACTTTGAGACTCGAAAATGAACGTCGATGATGCTGCGCAGTCATCACCGAAATTATTTTCCAGCGACATAAGAGAGGAGTACTGAATTCATTCCTTCTTAAAATCCTTTCAAAATATTTCTCATAAATATATTTTCCAACTAATATTACTATATATTTCTTCAAAGCTTTGAAAACCATTTTTCAAGATCTTCGGGTCTTAAATTCAATATTTCTCAATTTAAATCTATTTTAAATTTATAAGTCACCTTTATAAAATATTCTTATAGGATTTTTTTCTCTTAAAACAATCCACAAATGTTTTATCATTGTTCATTTTGTAATTCACCTTATTTATTAAATTACCATATCCAATTAATGATAATAACCAACATATCATTTCTAACAACCAGGTAAGCTAGATAAGTCACAAAAAATTTTGAAAATAAATTCTTTATATAAAAAATATAATCAGCGCAAAAAAATTTCATTTACCCAATTTCAAAACAATACTATTTCGACTTGTTCTGTTTAAGTGTTTAGAGATCCCTATCAATGACGTTAATTACTCGTATTGACCAGAATCCATAAGCCACTCAACAAATCAACCGACACAATATAAAATATTGTATATCACTAACAAATACACTCTCTCATATATATACACTCAGTGACTCCTCATAGGGTATAACTACCCTATTTATAAAGAGTCAGACACCACAAAGCTAAGGTTATCGCTAAACCAAAGCTCTGATACCAACTGTAACGACCCGCCTTTTTGGACAGTTTAAACTGACGATCAAATACACATGCCGATTCCAAACCATTCAGAAGGGAAGATGATTATTGGGGTAAATAAGAAAAGAAAAGAAAGAGAAATAAAGAAAAAGAAACAACACAGAATCTCGCAGCGGAACGATAAAATATAATAGTCAAATAAACAGTTCATGAAGCTGTTTACTATACTTTGACAATTATTTATACAACATTTATCAGAGTTATACATATACAACAGAACAATTAAAATAATGCAGCAGATAGCATGATGCAAGGGTAATAATAGTAATAGTATACCAAATCTTCGTCTTCATCCTCCAGAATAGATCTTCAAAAATCTGAAAAACTCAAGACTGACCCGAGTGTAATGAAAAGACAAAACACTCGAGTCAGGACTAAAATATCCTTATGAAAGTTAAATCGATCGTAAATAAATATGAGTGTAACGGCATCAGAGATGTTTACGGGGTTTGACATCTCATATCCAGTGTCAACGTGCGTGCAATAACTCAAGAGATGTTACGGGATTTTCCATCTCTCAAGGATCCGTTAAACTATCTACTATGTAGTACAATACGCTAAGTAGATAATGCCTATCAGTAATATAAAGTATCAAAATAGCGTTAAGGCGTTACCATAATCCCCCTTAACACACTTTTATAATGCCATAGTCTATACAGCACCGTAAGCCCCACCGTAAACTGGTGGTTATCAGAGGGTACCCCATAGGTATAACACAAAACAAAACCTAGTGGTCGCGAATAGGATAATCAGTATGACAAGGTACATGAGGCGATACCAACTAGGATACTAGTAGTTGCGTGATCCGGACTGATGTTGAGCATAGCCAACAGCTACCCCAAAACCGCGAAACAACACTCCCAAATCAAGGGGTGCACCCAAATCGAATCACAAATTTAATAGATATGGTATCGAAGAAGTGTGTCCGCTAGAGGTGGCGAACCTCAATGGCCCGGCGCGGCTCCTGTTTTAGTCATGTCAGGGGTCATCCAATATCGTTCTCTTTCTTCAGTCAACGCGTTCACCAAACCATCCACTTCATTCTGGATCAACACTCCGCGTATAATAGTTATTAAAATGGTGTTCGGTATCGACAGAGAGTATGTCCATATCTGATCCCGGTCTCATTAATAACTACGTATTATTAAACCGTTGGCTCTTTTACATTTCAAATCGATTCATAATTTATATCAAAATATCATATTCGCTTCAAAAATCAAATCCATTTCAAATATCATCGTATCTATTCAAATGTAAGATTCCGTTTCAAAGATCATTTTTCGCATCAATATCTCATTTCGGTTTCAAAATCATTTTGAATTTCAATTTAGGTTGCAACTTCATTTAACCCAATTCGTATTTAAATTCAAGATTTAAATATAAACATTTCACCTTATTGACCAGCTTAGAATTTTAGAAAAATAGTTTTAAGTAGTTTAAAAGTAGTTTTAAATAATTAAAATAGTTAAAATACTTAAAATCTTAAAATGGATTTGAAATAGATAAATTAGTTTAAAATAATTTAAATTGGGTTAAGTAGATTTAAAATAGATTAAAATAGTTTAAGTATTCAAAAATGGTTTATATAGCAGAGTAATTTGGAAAACAAAATAAAACAGCTTCAAAACCAATCCATTTCAATTTATAACTTCCCAATTCAAATCAATTTCAATTTCCATTCTACCGATTCAATTTCGATTTCAATTCGAATCAATGTCAACTTTGACTTCAAATTTATTCAATTTTATATTCACTTTCAATTAATTCAATTTCAATTTATATCGATTTAGAGCTTGGTTTTTCAAAATATTCATTTATAACACTTAACAAAATTATCCATCAATTTTCGAGTTTAAATCCAAATTTCAAATATGATTCAATTCCAAGCTCGACTTCAAAATATCATTTTTGTATCACTTTTACTTGGTAATATTCAAAGTTCGAATTAAGGTTAAATCTTTAAACAAATCAATTTTTGAAATTCAATCGAATCCTAATTTTTAAATTTCAAAGTCTCGACTCATATTATTTAACAATTTCTTTTAACCAAAATTTATTTCAACATTCCAAACTCAATTTTTCGATAAATTCGATTTCTATAAATTTATTTCTATTTATAACTTTTAAATCAAAACATTTAAACAAATTTCAAATCGACGATTTTAAAAATTATTAATTTAGCCAATTCGGTGTCCGTATATAATTTTCTGTCCTATGGGCAAGTAATTATTTATTTCAATTAAATGTCAGGGATGAATATATATCACTTAAATCAATCATAGTGTCATATGTATGCACAACAGGTTATATATAAGCAATAAACATCCAAACATTTAAATATCAACCAATAGCATCCGTCGAAATAAATCATCCAATAGACAATACAATTCATAGCAATTTCATAGTTATCAATGTCAGGTAATTTTATCGCAATTCAATTTCAATTTCAATTTTAATAGTCAATTTAATTTTCAACGGTTAATTCAAATGACAATCTATATGACAATTAAATTTATCAAACAACAACAAATAAAATTCATAACACTTCATAATGTCAAATTTAACTAGCATAAAGATATTCAGTACGTTGTGAGCGTTATAAAATATTCACCTTGATTTTTACGATTTTAAATCAGATCGAACGACGTTCGATTTAACTCAAAATTTTCTCTAGCTCCAAATGATTCCAATCCAGCCCCATAGCGTAGTGCTCGACGAAACGAAGACAACACAACTTGTTTCGTGCGTTTTCGACCTCATATCAAAAAGATATCAATATTTAAAGTTTGAACGATTTTTACATATATAAATTACAATTTTATTTTCAATTTCAAACCCACACCATCATAGCCTTTCATTCCCGTGCATCCATCAGGGCCGTTGCCCCATCCTTCTCATGCGCGCATCCCAGGTCTTCACGAACGAAGAAACCCAAATATCGTTCGAATCGTATACACCGCGCCCCTCCATGTTGACCAAAACCCCATCATACCACCCTCAAATCGAAGCTCAACTCGTACTCCATCATCGAGCAAAGCACGGCCAATCTCGGTTCATCCATGGCCGTGACAAATGAGGTCGAACGTGCGTGCTTCCAGCCTAATTTCCCGTTGATCCGTTGACCCAATCACGATCATAGCCGTTGAAGTTGTAGTTCGTGATGTACTCTACATCTTTCTAGTTGACAACTTCGCGAATTGATGAGTGGATTTGGAGATTTTGAGGGGAGACTAAGATGAAATTTCGGCCATTAATAGCTTAGTGGCGGCCTGTAACTAGGGTTAGGGTTTTTTTTTATAAATTTGTGAATAAATGGTCTTTTTATAGAAAACGACGAACACTATTCATCTCGGGTTTTCCGAACTCCGATTTACGCGCGGTGACCGACGTTTCTAGGGTTTACCCCGCGTTCCGGACACAATGGAATAGGTTTCGAAAGCTAATTCGATCGTCTGTGCGAGTTACGGAAATAAACGATTAAATTTAAATTAACTGATTAAACGAATTTCTATGCGTTTTGGCTCGCCCCGGACAAACGATAAATCCGATTGACTTGAAATTTGAAATCTTACAATAATATCGTATTGCGGATCTGATGAAACTGGTTTCATCAAAATCCGAGACTATTTGAAAAAATACCTATTTTAACTCGTCAAATTAATATTAAAACAATTTCGATGCGTTTCGAGCTGCCACGGTCAAACGAAAACTCTGATTGCTACGAAAATTGAAATCCGATAATAACAAACTATTACGGATCCAATGGAACTGGTTTCGTCCAATTCTGAGACTGTTCGAAAATTGGCTATTTTCAGTCGATAATTAAATATTAAAATATTCAATTTTCACAAATTTACTTTTAATTCGATTTTAAAAGTTCTACAACATCATTCTAACTTTAATATGATAAAATAAAATTTTACAAATCATTTTTAATCATATTAAACCCGTTATTCAATTATCCCATAAATTCCAATTTTAAAGTCTTATTAACTCAGTTAAAATCCCAATATAACTTACATTCACTTTGGAAACCAATTTGAATCATATTAAATCAAATTTAAATTATTCACTCTATTTTCATATATTAAATTTCAATATCAAATTAATCATATCAAATTCGGAATTTAATTATTCAAACATTCGTAATATTAAATTTAAACAAATTTGATTATTTTTAAATCACTATCTTTTGAGATATTCAAAACGAACTTAAAAATTTAACTTTTGAAACGAATTAAAATTATAGAACAACCATTTCCATTATATGGTTATTCAATTCCCATTATTAAATTATTCAATTATTCAATAATTTTTAAATATTTAATTTAAACAATTTACCTGTTCAATATTCAATATTTGATTTTAAATAGATTTTACTTATCAATCAATTACCCTATTATACCCAATGAATTCAACATTTATTATCCTATTCAACTATTGATTGCAAAGGCATTCACTAAGTAGCATTTATTTTTCATTACTTGGATAATTATTGTTGCAATTCATTCCAGTTATTATTATTCCAAACGAATTACAAAAAATTTTCTAACATTAAATCATGAAATCTTATTAAATTAGCTATTTTAATTATCGAAAATTTACGGGCCGTTACAATATCGATTTGACTTACATAAGGATATTTTAGTCCCGACTCGAGTGTTTTTTCTTTTCATTACGCTCAGGTTAGTCCTATGTTTTTCAGCTTATTGAAGACTTATTCTGGAGGATGAACATAAAGATTTGGTATATAAATGTTGTATTGAATATAATCAAATGTATTGTATAAAAAGCTTCATGAAATGTTTGTTTGATTATTATATTTTATCATTCCGCTATGAGATTCTTTGTTTGTTTTCTCCTTCCTTTTCTCTTATTTTCTTATTTACCCCATTAACAATCCTCCCTTTTGAATGGTTTGAGTTGACACATATGGTTATTGTCGATGTAAACTGTCCAAAAAGGTGGGTCGTTACAGTTGGTATCTGAGCTTTGGTTTAGTGATAATCTTAGCTTTGTGGGGTGCTCATTGGATATAGGGTCAATAGAAACCTAGAATGGGTTTGAGAGTCTCAATAGATGCAAGCACGTATTTTTTAGTGAATATGAAATGTTTATATTGCGTTGACTTATTGATTGAGTGTTTATGAATTTTGGTCGGTATGGAAAGCACGACCATATTGATAGGGGTTTCTAAGCTCTTAATCAAGGTGAATCGATACATCATTGTTTTAAAGTGGACGAATGAAATAATTTTACAAAAACTATATTTTGGTATAAAAGAAATATTTTGTAAAAATTATTATAGTATATTGGAACGTTTGATTGATAATATTACAATCAAAGTAAAATTATAAAATTTGGAATGAGATATTTAACCAAATAGAAATTGTATAAGTATGATTATACATACTAGTGTAACTAAAATTGGATTCAAACTTGAATTTAAATCTTGGAAATTTTAGGAAAATTTTCAAATGAATTTGGATTAAATATTTGGAAATTTTAAAATCATAAGTGATTTGGAAACGTGTTTTAAAGTGTTTTGGTAAAAGTAATAATAATGATAGTATTATTTTGGAAGTAGTTTTGAATAAAAATATATAAAAATGGTTTTTGAAAGAGATAAAAACACTAAATTCACTTCGTTCGTTGGAAAATAATTCCGATGATGATCGAGACATCATCGATGTTCATTTTCGAATTTCTAAGTGATGGATTGCTACCTCAATGATTACTGATGGAGTTTTGTTTTGATAAATGAGTTTTGATTTTAAGAAAATTAAAATCTTGATTTGATATAAAACGATATATATGTATATGCATATGTGTGTGTGTGTCTATATATATATATGTATATGTATATGTAGATGATTTCAAATTGATTTGGAATTAAGCAGGGTGTTTAGATTCTGAAATTTGCTATCTAACTGATGTGAAATAAATAAGGGAAATAGCAAACAAACTTGCAAAGAATGGTTGAAACTAGATTGTAGCCTTTGGAGATAAATGTGAACTTGAATAAATTATAATAAAAGGAAATAAACCATTGTAAAATGATTATAGGTATAAGAGAATGTTCATTAATAATGTTAATGCAAACAATGAATATTGCAACTTAAGTATTTTGTGAAAACAGAAAAATTAAAGGTATTGCAACTTATACCACTTGTGGATTTGATGAATATGAGTAAAACAAAAAATTTAAATTAGTTGTATTAGATGATAGAAAAAGAAAATCTGAAATGATATATGAAATTTAATCTAAGTAAAGTAAAATGAAATGAAAAAATAAAATAAGTTAAATGAAGTAACATTGACTTAATAATGGAAATGAGCTTAAGTTGTAGAATTGAATGTAAATGAAAATAATTTGGTACAAATAAGAAATTAATTAGAAATAAATACGTAAGTTGTACATATATTATTTTATTCGCATGACGATTTGATCTAGATTGAGCGTTGAATTTCGAGATAATTTATATCGATCCGAGTTTAGATTTTTCACTCGATTTTTGACGACGAACCCTGGATATGGATTTTTGGTTGATTCTGGAATTCTTTATCATAGGCCTATGAAGGAGAATAAGGGATTTTAATCAAGGAACCAATTCTGAGTCTACACTAGAGAGTCATGTGAATGATACTAGTTCGGAAGTGAAATTGTGTGATCGAGCAAGCGATTAGATTTGATATTGCACACGAATGATATATGTACATGGTACGAACTTAAGTGAAGCAAGTATTGGAAATTTCAAATGCAAAATATAAATTGATTTTAAATTATATGATTGTATATCCTTGATAAATAAGATGCGGGTACTTAAAATCATGAAAAAATTAGATTACCCAACAAAAAGGTACATGTTTATCTTACCATTGGATTTGATGGTTTTATGATTGATCCGCTTGGTTTTTGTTTTCTTTTGTTGGTTTGGGGCTTGTAATGGCATTTTGTAGTTGTACTGATCGAGCCATGCAATGGAGACTCTGCTGAATTTTCCATAAGTCTAGGTGTCAAAAAATTAAGGTTTTAAAATTTTATACATTGGCTTTATAACTAAATTGTGATTTCTATAAGCGAATAAGAATGGCGTAATGGAAGCGTAACAAAAGTTTTCCAATAGGATTTTACTGTTTTATAAGTTGATTAATTTGAATAAGATATATCAAATGTTAAATTCTTTACCTAATGTCTTTTTGAGGATGAAAAGTCTTGAGTGGGGGAGATTGTGACGTCCCATACTTTTAGTTATTTTAAATTATTAAATTTAGTGTAATTATCATATAAAAATGGTTAAAAATATAAATTTAATGATTTGAGTGTAATGCATGGGATTTGAACTTGAATAAAATTTTAAAATAAACTAATTTTAAAGATTTGGCAATAACAAGTTTTAAAATGAAATATATATATATATATATATAACTGGGTTTATAATCAATAATAAATGAAGTTGGATAATAATTATGAATTATTTAGATAGAAATAAAATGATGTTGATAACTAAAATTCATTTAAAGATCCAATATTGAAATTTGTTGAATATTGAACAATTAAATTGTTAAATTCAATATTGGGAAATTAATTGAATAATTGAATTATGAATTTAATATGACTGGAAATGAAACCAAAAGTTGATGTAGATTTCATTTAAAAAACAGTGAAGACTGTTAAAATTTAAAATTGGGTTTAAAAGTGATAAAATAGAAATTGGAAATTTTATATTATAATCGAGATGTTAAAAATAGGGATCCAGGACAGTCTCGGATTTCGACGAAACAAGTTCCAATGGATGCATAATAGTGTATTATTACTGGATTTTAAATTTTGTAGCATTTGGAGTTATCGTTTGGTCGTACGGGATATAAACGCATTGAATTTAATATCAAAAATTCAATATAATAATTGGGTCCAAAAAGCTATCTTCTCCATACGATCGAATTAGGACTCAAAATCTTTTCCACTGCGTTCGGATAGAGATATAACATTATGAACGCCTAGCGGCATGTCTTGATAGGGGTTCGAGATTTTGAGTTATGTAATTGAGGCGGTTTGATAATTTAAATAATATATATATATTCGTTGACTTGACCTTTTATTCACATCAACTGCTTTCTCTAAGCTCAAATCACTGTAGCCTTCCCTGTTCAGACATACAAACATCATGTCCTATTCCTCCCTCCATTCTCTTTTTAAATGCATGCACAGTTACAATAAAGAGAAAATAAAACCATGGCAACTTCAAAAATCTTTTTCTCCCCATATACAAATTTAAAAATCCTGAAATCAATTTGTAAATTCCTCTTTCTTTTTTCTCTTCTACCTGGTTAAGTCTTGTGGGGTGCAGCCTTCATCCATGAGCTTAGAATTTGATGTCAAGGCATGTTTCGAAATTAAGATTGGATTTTTGTTGAGATTAAAGTATCGACTGGGGATATAGGTGTCGTATTTGGGTTCTCCATGTCGAATAACATCCAGGCGTCGAGTTTTGTAGCGATTGATCATCTCTTGGTCATTGCGGCCATCCGGCCTGAGCGTGCTATATGGGTTGTCGCGTTTGCTGTGTAGGGCCGGGCGAGGCAACGTGGTGACGAGCAGATGGAGAATTCGATGAGGAAGTCGACGGCGAAGTCGAAACTTAATTCAGTGCTTTGGATCTCTATGTCACCGATATGTGTGCATAGTCGAATTGGGTTTACTGTGCGTATCTGTGCAAGGGAGGGAAGCTATTTGGGAAAGAAAGAGGATGGTGGGCCTAGTTTCGACATTGGGTATGGGTTTGATTTGAATAAAATAAACGTAATATTTGTGTATAATTTAATCAAATTACCATGTAACTTATAAAATGTATATCTCATTCATACAATGTCAGAATTGAATGAGACTTTTTTCATTGCCATCGTGATAACGAGAGCTTTACAGTGAAATAGGTTAGGGCGAATTTGGAGACTGTCAAAATTTGGAATAAAATTGGATGTTGTTGGTTTTAGTTCCAAATCGAAATGTATCGACGATAATGAAAATCAAGGTGAGTGTTTTATGATGCTCACAACATACTAAAATATTTTTATGCTTGTTAAATTTAATTTATAAAGTGATATGAATTTATTGGTTGTTGTTTGATAAATTTGATTGTCATTTGAATTAACCGTTATAAATTAAAATTGACAGTTAAATTTGAAATTGAAATTGAATTTCTAGTAAATTAACCAATATTAATAACTATGAAACTGTTGTGAATTATATTGCCTGTTTGTATGATTGATTGTGATGGATGTGAACTGGTTCATATTTGGATGTTTATTTATTCTGATATATCCTGTTATCACCCTGTGTATTTATTTCGGTATATAAATTATAAATTGAATTATTTCGAATAAACTAAGAAATAGGTTGAAACGATATATACCTATGACATCGTGACTTGGATTGAAATGATATATATCCATTCCTGAAATTAAATTGAAATAATTGATCACTTGGCCATAAGATAGACAATTACATATGGACAACGGATTGGTTAAATTAAATGATTTTGAAAATCTTAGATTTGAAATTATTTAATGGTTTTGATTTAAAAGAAATAAAAATCAAATTTATAGTAATCGAATTAATCACGAATTCGAGCTTGAAATGTTGAAATAAAATTTTGGTTAAAAGAAATTGTTAAATAATTGAAGTTGAGATTTTGAAGTTAAAATCAAAATATGATTGTATTTCATAAATTGATTTGTTTTAAAAGATTGGATTTTATTCGGACTTTGGATTATTGCCAAATAAAAGTGTTATAAAATGATATTTCGAAATTGAGCTCGGAATTGAATTTTACGTGAAAATTGGATTTTGAATTGAATATTGAAGGTAAATTTGATCAAATAGTTTAATCGATATTTTTGAAAATCAGACTCGAACTTATATAGATCGAAATGATTTAAATTGAGAATTGAATTGAAAGTAATTCAAATTGGAATTTAATTGAATTGATTGGAATCGAGACTGAAATTGAATTAATTGCAAACAGAATTGGAATTGATTTGAATATAAACTAGAATTGAAGTTAATTTGAATTGAAATCAGAATATAATTGATAAATTGAAATGGAAAATTGAATGGATTTGAACTGAGAAGTTTTGGAAACTGAATCAGTTTGACTTTGAAACTATTTTCAAATAAATTATTTTAGTATAAACTATTTTAAAATCTATATTCTTTAAAATAATCAAATTATTTTGATTTTCCAAATTATTAACTATATAAACCATTTTAATACTCAAACTATTTTGTATTAAACTAATTTAACTATTTAAACTATTTTTAACTATTTTAAGAATTTAAACTATTTTCAACTATTTTAGTTATTCAAACTATTTAACACTATTATTCAAAAATTCAATTTGGTCAATAGTGGGATGTTTATTTTTAAATCATGGATTTAAATACAAATTAGATTAAATGAAGTTATAACCCAAATTAAAATTCGAAATGATTTTCGAAGCAAAATCGTGATATTAAGGCGAACAAGATTCTGGACCAAAATAGTATATTTAAGTAAATATGATGATTTCGAAATGGATTTGATTATGAAGCGAATACGATATTTGATATCAAGTATGAACTATTTTCGAAATGTAAAGGTACCAACCAGTGCGTAAAACGACATTTGGTTGTTAAAGAGACCGGGGCCGAATATAGGCATACTCTCTGTCGATACTGGAACCACTTTAACAACTGTTCACGCGGAGGAGACTCCGGAACAAAGTGCTTGGATTTGGCGACGATTGCTGGATTCGATGTAAGAGAATGATGATGAATAGACCACGACACTTGTGCCAAGAAATGACTAAAACAGCACGACTTGAAAGGGACAAGTGGGCTAATTACCCCGAGCGGACATTCGTTCTTCGATTTTCTTGGACTTGGTCCATATCATTACTCTTGTTGTTGGTTTCGATTGGTGCACCTTGATTGGGGTAGCCTCCCTTTGACTCGATACGGGATGGATGGATGCGGTGGACGGTCATGGCTATGATGCGTTAGCACCAGCCCTACGATCCAAACTAGTAGTGTCCTACCATGGGCATTGCCTCACGTGCCTTATCATACTTTCATCCCTAAACGAGACCCACACGATTTTGGTTTAGTGTTGTTGTATCACGGTGCATCTCTGACTATTGATGTTCTACTGGTGGTGCATATGCAAACTGTACGCTAATGCTTAAAAACGCATTAAGGGTGATTAATGCAAACCTATAACACTAAGAAAATTATTTATTTTATTGCTTAGACATTATAAATGTAGCGTATTCTACTACATATAAATATTTTGATGGATCCTTAAGAGATGAAAATTCCATAACATCACTTGAGTTATTGCATGCATGTTAAACACTGGATAGAAGATGTGAAATCCCATAAATATCTCTGACGCCGTTACACTCATGTTATATGCGATATCGATTTGACATAAATAAGGATATTTTAGTCCGAACTCGAGTGTTTTGTCTTTTCATTACGCTTGGGTTAGTCCGGAGTTTTTCATCTTATTGAAAACTTATTCTGGAGGACGAAGATGAAGATTTGATATATTACTACTATTATTATTCCTGCATCATGTTGTTTACAGCATTACTTATATATCTCTAATGTGTGTGTATATATATATAACTCTGTTAAATGTTGCATTGAATATAATCAAATGTATTGTATAAACATCTTCATGAACTATTTATTTGATTATTATATTTTTGCCGTTCCGCTGCGAGATTCTGTATTTGGTTATCTTCTTCCTTTTCTCTTATTTTCTTATTTACCCCATTTACAATCCTCCCTTTTGAATGGTTTGAGTTGACATGTGTGGTTTCTTGTCGATTTAAATGGTCCAAAAAGGTGGTTCGTTACATTTCGGCTGCATATGATTGTTATGGTTGTGTATTTGTGCCAGTACTAATGATTTGGATTTAGAATTCATGTTATATAGTTTTATTAAACTCATACATGTTTCTATATCTTTTATGAGTGAGTAATATTCTAAACTGAGTTAAGATATGTACATATGACTGTTTGGACGTTTACGCGGATTTGATTTGCTTTTGCCCACTTTAAATGAGCTAACTTACTCGTTTCAATAATAATAAGGTACATATCTCGTATTAAATACTACATTTTATATTTTTCCCTATGGGATGCCTCATCATTAAGATGAAATGTATAATTGGTATATATTTGTGTTATATATTGTATTGTGAATTTTTACGATCGACCAGTGCAAAGGGGAGCTTCCAAAATTTTTCGTAAATTCGGGTGTTCGAAAATTTTTGAGGTTTTATATTTCATAACTTGTATTTATAAATAAGTTGTAATTTCCATACAGCCAGTATCAAAGTAGTGTAGTTGAAGCGTGTTAATGGTTTTCAAATAAGATTCTAATTTTTTATATGTTAATTATTTTAAATAAAATATATCAAATATTTGATCCTTATTTAACCCCTTTTCGAGGATGAAAAATTTTGAGTTGGGGAGAGTGTAACGACCCATATTTTTAACTATTTTAAATTATTAAATTTAATATGATTATTGAATAGTAATGGTTAGAAATAAAAAATTAATGATTTATTAATGTAATTTATTTATATTGAATAAAATTTTGAAATAACAATTTTGATAATATTTAAGGAAATTATTTGTATTGAAATGCATTTATAACACTAGTTAGAATTGAAGAATAAATGTTGAATTATTTAGATGAAAAAAAATAATCGTTGATAACTAAAATTCATTTGAAATTCAATGATTTGTTAATATGATTTATTGGATGATTAATTGTTTAAATTTAGTACTGGAATTTGTTTAAATAATTGAATCCTGAATTTAATATGAATGAAAATGATTTCAAAAGTTGCTTTAAATTTTATTTATACAGGAATGAAAATTGTTAACTTTTAAAATTGAATTTAAAGTGATTAAATACATTTTTCGAAATTTCTTATTTTAAATAACGTGTAAAAATAGTCTTTTTGGGCATTGTCTCAAATTTCGACGAAACCAGTTTCATCGGATCCATAATAGTGAATTATTGTAGGATATCAAGTTTCGTAGCGGTTGGGCTTATCGTTTTGCCATGCGATCTTGAAACGCTTAGAAATTAGTTAAAGAAATTTTAATTAAAATAAATTGATTTTGAAAAACTATCTTCTGAATATGAAGGAATTCGCTTTCGATGCATGTTCCATTGTGTTTGGAATGGGGGTATAACATATAGAATACCAAGTGACACGTTTCGTTTTAAGTTCGAAAATTTAGGTGTGAATTAGATCAAAAATGTACATAATAGGCCATCCTTTGTCTTCATTTGCAAACCCTAGAGATAATAACTTAGCCATTTTCATTTACAAAAATTAATGGCTGAAATTTCTTCATCTTCTCCCCTCAATTTCTCTCAAACCGCTCAATGAATCGCTCGAGTCCAAAAGCAAAGTTGTAGAGCTCGACGAGCTCTACATATGAATGGTTGGATCGAGACGGAGGGATTTGAGTTCACTAGAATTGGAGCATGAAAGGTCGGTGGTTTTTGGATTCATTCGTGATGATGGATGCTTGAGTGACAATGTAACCTAGGGCGGAGGTGGAACTCTGAGAGGTGGGCGACGTGGTGTAGTCTGATCGGGATCATGTGGTTTGTATGGTGGCTCGGTGGATTAGAATTAATCGTGGCTTGGGTTCGATAGTGTGTGCTGAGAGTTTGAGCGGGAAGAGGTAGGTTTTATTTTTATTTTATTTTAATTATTATGTTAATTAAATTCTTAATTACCAAATGTTCCAAAATTCATAACGTTTTCATACGAGGTCTGATTCGGGCGAAACCGGTCATTTTGCGATTGTATCGAAGAAGGTTGTGACATTAAATCGAAGAGAAATTAATTTGAAGCTGAAAAAATTTCAATTTCAAATAAAGGTGAATGTTTTATATGCTCACGAAGTACTAAAATATTTGTATGTTAGTTAAATTGATATCATGAAATAATATAATTTTATTGACTGTTATTTGCTAATTGAAATTGACATCTGAATTGATTGTTAAATTGAAATTGGAATTAAATTGCTAGCTAAATTCTCGATTATTGATAATCGGTAAACTGTTGTGGTATATTGATTATTTTGGAATATTGATTATGATAGATGTTATTAGTTGACATTTTGGATGATTTGGATGTTCATATATTTTTATATATTCCTGCTATCACCCTATATATTTTTGACGTCATACAAACTATTATTTGAATTATTCCAAATAAAATAAGAAATAGGTTGAAATGATATATATCCATCCCTACATTTAAAATTGTAATAACTCATTACATAGCCATAAGATAGAAAATTATATATGGATACCAAATTGGTTAAATTGAATGGTTTTAAAATTTTATGTTGAAATTATTTAAATGATTTTGTTTTAGAGAGAATTTTTTTGAATTTATGAGAATTGAATTAATCACGAATTCGAGTTTTAAAATGTTGAAATTGAAATTTGTTTACAGAAATTGTTTAAAGAATTGAATTTGGAAGTTTGAAGTTATAATTAAAATATGTTTTGAATTATAGAAATTGATTTTTTTATTTAAGATTTGAACTTTTATTCGAACTTTGATATATTGCTAAGTGAAAGTAATTTAAATGGATATTTCAAATTTGGGCTCGAAAATGAATTGTTTTAAAGATCTGAAACTTAAATTAAATATTTAAGTATAAATTTGATTTAAGTGATTTAACTCATAAATTGAAATTGGACTTGAAATCGACATAAATTGAAATGGTTTAAAATAAGGATTGAATTGAAATTTGAACCATTGAATCGAAACGTTGAATCGAATTTGAAGTTAAAATGAACATTTCCAAATTGAAATTAATTCGAATTGAAATTGAAATTAAGTTGATTTGAATTTAAACAGAAATTGATTCGATTGATTTGAAAGATTTGAGATTGAATCCGTTCGATTTGAAATATGGATCTAAGTTCAGATTTATTGGAAATGGAAAGAAACAGTGTAAATTTGAAGTTATTTTCACTATAAACTATTTTACTATAAACTGTTTTAAATATTCATCTTTTTAAATTTTCAAACTATTTAAATTTCAAACTATTTAAATTTTCAAACTATTTAATTTTTCAAGCTTTTTAACTTTTCAAACTATTTTAACTGTTCAAACTATTTTCAGAAAAATTCAAACTGTTCAAGTTGGGAACTATTTATATTTAAATCGTTACTTTAAATACGAATGTGGTTAAAATGAAATTATAGCCTAAGTTGAAATTTGAAACGATTTTGAAAATGAATAAAATGATCTTATAATGAAATTTATTCGAAGTGGAAAATGATTTTGAAATGAAATTGTTATCGAAGTGAAAAATTATTTTGATATGAAATTGATTTCGAAGTGAATATGATGATTTTGAAATGAAATAGATTTTGAAGTGAATCTAATATTTTGATATCAAGTATGACTCATTTTCGAAATGTAAATGAACCAACATGTGCATAAAACAATGTTTGGTTATTAAAGAGACCGGGGCCTCTTATTGTCATACTCTCTGTCAATATTAGAACCACTTTAAAAACTGTGTGCGAGACACTCCAAAATGAATTGGTTGGTTTTGGTGTACGTTGCTATATTTCACAGAAGAGAACGATGGTGGATTGGCCCCTACACTTGTGTAAATTTTAAATGACTAAAACAGGACGGGTTGAACTGGGCCAAGTGGGCTAGTTACCCCTAGCGGACACCTGTTCTTTGATTTTTCTTACGGTGTCGGTCCATACTAATACTTTGTTGTTGGTTTCGATTGGTGCACCTTAATTGGGATATCCCCTCTTTGAATCGATATGGAAAGGGTGGACACGATGGGAGATCATGGCTACGACACATTACCACCAGCCCAACGACTCGAATTGGTAGTATCCTACCTTGGGCATTACCTCACGTGCCTTGTCATACTTTTATCCTTATGCGAGACCACTACGAGTTTGGTTTAGTGTTGTCGTATTGCGGTGCATCCCTATCTAACAACGTGCTACTGGTTGTGTTATATGCAAACTGTACGATAATGCTTAAAAACATGTTAAGGGGGATTAATGTAATGCCTTAATGCTAAGAAAAGTATTTATTTTACCGATTAGACATTATATATATAGCGTATTCTACTATATACGGATATTTTGACGGATCCTTAAAAGATGGAAAATGTCGTAACATCTCTTGAGTTATTGTATGCACGTTGTACACTGGATAGGAAATGTGAAACCCGTAAACATCTTTGACGCTATTACACTCATGCTATATGTGATATTGATTTGACCCACATAAGAATATTTTAGTCCTGACTCGAGTGTTTGTCTTTTCATTATGCTCAGGTCAGCCCTGATTTTTCAGCGTATTGAAGATCATATTTTCTAGAGGACGAAGATGAAGATTTGGTATATTCTTATTACTAGTATTATTCCATCACATTGTTGTTCTGCTGCATTATTCTATTTTTCTGTTGTATATATAACGTCGATAAATGTTGTATAAATTATAACAAAATGTTCAGTATAAATAGCTTCATGAACTGTTAATTTGATTATTATATTTTGTCATTCTGCTGCGAGATTCTATGTTTGTTTTCTTCTTTTCTTACTTTTCGTAATTAACCCTTTTGATTATCTATATTTCTGATTGTTTGAGTTGGACATGTGTGGACTATTGTCGATTTAAACCTTTTGAAATGTCGGTCATCACATCTCTTTTCTTATATACTATGAATAAGTCCTTAGTATTCCTTTAAACTTAAGTATACATTTTACAGTCATCCAATGCTTCAGGATAAGATTGTTATAGGTTTATGCATCTTATTACATATGTCACATCCAGTCGAGTACATAATATAGTGTGCATTATGGAACTAGTCACCGAAGCATATAGTATATTCTTCATATGCTCCTTCTCCTTATTAGTATGAGCATCGTCCCTTATAGAAAATATGATTCTAGATAGCCTTGGAACATTTCTGTGCTTGAAATTCTCTATACGGAACCTTTTTAGTATGGTATCTATGTACAGAGTTTGAAACAATCCTAATAGCATCTTAGATTTATGTTTATAGATTTTTATATCTAGTATAAAGGTTGGTTCTCCCAAATCTTTCATGGAGAAATTGAGCATTCACTGATTGCAAAAATAAAATGCCATTGCTAATCAATAGAAGATCATCAATGTACAACACTAAGAATACGATTGCATTTCCTTTCTCCTCTCAGTGTATGCACGCTCCCATTGTGTTTTGGCAAAAACCAAACTATTTGATTACTTTACCACAAAGCAATAATTCCAACTCCTTGAAGCTTATTTAAGTCCATAAATGGACTTTGACAACTAGTGAGCCTTGCCCTCACTTTCATTGACCTTGAAACCATCGGGCTACAACATATAGATGGTTTTTTCTAAATCATTATCGAGAAATGCCATCTTTACATCCATTTGCCAAATTTTGGTTCATTTAATTTTCAACCTAACTCTTATATTCGATAATTTATTATGGACATTTATTGGTTTTTTATAAGATATGCATATATTAATCTTGAGAAATTATTAGTAAAAGTTATAAAGTAAGAACAATTATCTTTAGTAACTATATGCATTGGGCTACATATATCACTATGTATAAAACCCAAGAGTTCAATAACTCTTTCATTGCTCCCACTAAAGGGTGCTTAATCATTTTTTCTTTGAGACATGACTCACAAGTCTTAAATTAGTCACAATCAAAAGTTTATAGAAAACCTTCAGCTTTTGATTTTTGTAGTGTTTCTCACTTGTATGCTTAGCTTACAATGTCAAAGATAATTTTTATATAGATTGCCATTTGAAGAATTACTCACAGAGAAAATATAACTTGTATTGATCACTTAAACCCATTATCTGAAATACATCATATATTTTTTTGTCATCCAAAATAATGATCATAACATTACCGGCATAATAAAAAACATAACCAGCCTCAGACATTCTAGACATAAAAATAATCTCATAAATAAAATCTTTTACATAATAGCAGTTATTAAATATCAAAACAAAACCGCTAGGGAAACTAAAATGGAAATCTCCAAATACTCTTGCAACTATGATAGATCCATCAATAACTTACACAATCATCTCTCTTTCCGTCACAAGACGCATGTACCAAAGGCCCTGTAATGAATTATAAGTTTTAGATCCAACATCTAAAACCTAAGATAATTTATTCATTGCAAAATAATTTTGAATCATAAATATACCTACAAGAAAAGCAGAATTATTTTGCTTGTTTTCTTTAACAATCTTCATGTACTTCGAAAAAAACCATTTTTAGTGACCTTTCTAGTGACATTGATGACATTCGCATTTGTTAACTTGAGTAGTTTCTTATTCTTCGTATTACCTCTATAACAACCCTGTTTACTACAATGTATAAGTAAATAAATTAAATTGAAATAGAAATATTCAAATTCAATATTCGGTGACTAATATTTAAAAAATAAATTTTCAATTAGTCAAATTCTATTTAATAAAGATTTTGATTATTAAACTGAATTAAATTAAAGCATTCTTTTCAGATAATTTATTGAAATTGAATAAAATGTTTTAAATAAATATAAAATATTTGAAAGCGTAAATAATTTATATATATGATTGAATAGTTGGAAGGTAAATTTAATTTATGATAGTACATTGAATGATCAAATAAAAATATATGGGCATCGAATTGAAGGAAATTATGCAATTATTGAGATATATCTTATAAAATGAAGGGTAAATTAACTTGAACTAGATTGAAATATATTTATAAACAAATGTAAAGAATTAAAATTTAAATTTGAATGGAAATGAAATAAATTTAAACTAGGCTAATTTAGAATTTATGGGCGAACTAAATCAAAGCCCAAGCACGTTCAATTTTCTCCTTATGACTAGAAGACTCTCATAGTTACCGATTCATGCCTGAATCCTCTATGAGTTACAGTCCTAACTCCTCAAATCAGAAATTGTGACCAATTAAAAAAAGAGAAAAATTATGTGAGGCGCTCGATGCCTAGTGGTGGAATCAACAATGGTGAGTTCAACATTAGAGATGGCGATGGATTTTGGCTGGAGTGTTTCGACCTGGAGCGATTTGGAGACTTAGAGTTCCGGTGCTTGGGAGACAATGAAGATGATGGGGAGCTATGATGTGATGGTGGCCGAGGAAGAATGGCATTACTATCTAGACCAGCAAACTATTGACTAGTGGAGGAGGAAGCCTGCGTTTCTGGCAACATTGAAAAGTTGATGTGTACGGTTGAGCCAAAGGAGCGGGCCAACGATTAACGATAGAGGCTGCGATCATTGGCATCATAGTTATGATGTAGTTGCTTGGAATTTAAGGTGAGAAAAATTTACTTACTCATAACTATGATCTAGTATAAGCTCTATTTGCTTTAATTTGATTTTTGAATTGGTGAATGAAGTTGACATGGATTAATTGGGAGAAACTAATTATTATTGAATGGTACTGATAGATTGAATGTTGTGTACCTTGTTCGAGATATTATTTGTGTGTATTGGTTGAATTTGATGATGGCATTAGTCGAACACAATAGTTGGAATTGATCAAAAAATGAGGTAAATGTATTAAAAGATGAAGGTTTGAAATACTTAAATTATACTGGAAGCAAATAGTAAATTTTTGTAATAATTTATCCTATTCAATATTGAAGATATTATATATGAAGGAGAAAAATTAAAAATGGAATAAATTTGGAAAATATAAAGTGGAATAATTTTTTGAACGTTGGGAATCGAAATTATTTGGAAATGATGAATTCTTTAATTTTATCGAATATGTGAATTTTGAACATTTATATATTTATACATTTATTATTGATTGTATAAATATTTAAATAATTTTTATAAAATTGTATTTAAAATTTGTATTTTCAATGCGATTAACTTCTTATGTTTGAATTTAATAGACCAAAAGTTTGGAAAATAAATTTTATCAGCAATATGCTTAACATTTGAATATTATTATTTTTTATAAAAGGGAAATTGTTTAAAAATCCTTTGTATATATGTACAAAGAAATTTGAATTAAGCTATTCCAAATGTGTAATTTTAAGATATTTTGTGTTGAACATTAATTTAGCAATTTCCTTGTAATCAGTAAGAGGTTTCGTAATGCTCCTAAAATTTTATAATTAATTAAATAAGCTAATTGAAGCAAAATGGTGGACAAAACAAGAAGTGTAAAAGGAAATAAATTAATAGAAACCTGTATAAGGGTCAGTCCCAACTTGCTGTGGAACAGTATGAATATTCATTTCTATTTATTCGTTTTATTCTATTTAAATTGAATCAAAAGCTAGAGAAACTTTTCAATGGTGGGAGCTTAATGTCACGACCCACTTTTCCATACAATTTAAAATGACATTTTTGCACACATTTGTAACCCAAATTGCATGGGAAGGTGGATAGTTAAGAAAAAGAAAGTAGAAAGAAGATAGATAGAAGATGGAAAGAAAATCAAACAACACAGAATCTCACAGTGGAATGAATAATCTATGATATATAACAATCTTTACACACACACAAAAACTGTAACTTATATATATATATATATATATATATCAATTAAAGCATACTAATATAATCAGCATGGACAGTTATAACAATCTATCCTTATGACTGCCGATAACCAGAACTAAAATGCAATGGAAATATAATCATCTATGTGAATACGTCCCTAAGCCACTAGCTCCTCTCCTGAAGCTCTAATATCCATTTAAACCTAGAAAATATGCTTGGTCTGACCCGAGCATTTAGGAAAAACCACGCCTGAGTCAGTCTGGTAAAACCCGTGTGTGAATTTAAATCACAAGGAACTTTATTTATTATTAACTTGTAAATCTTTAAAATCAAAGACATATCGTAAGATCATTCTGCATATAAATATGGATGAGTTTTTACCTTACGATAACCAAAACCCTTATATCGGAAAATCCAGTGATATTTTAATAATGTCTAAGGGCAAAAATATTAATAATAGTCAAGTAGTTGTGATGCTCGTGTTGTGTACACAACAATACTAAATATATAATCGAAAATTGATAAGGCTTGTTCTCCCATTGTGTAGGGTTTCCATGGAGGTGCCTTCGGTACTTCGAGAACGGTCCTCCTGCACAAGGATCAAAGTTATCCTTTCGAAGCATCATACCGGTCTAGTAGGGGTATCATAGAAAAAACATAACTGGTCTTGCTAAGACCGAATGCATCACTCTGGCATGCCAAAACAACTGAAGGTATCTGAATTGCTAGAAAGGAGCCGATCACACCTATAGGTTTTCCAACCCTACTGGTCATTCTTCCTATCTCCTGCTTTAGTCATTTCCGCTGATAAGGCTACAGCTAGCATTCCAGCTTACGCACTACTCTAAAAATAGATCACGGAATCCCATATGTATTCTCACACCACAATGGCTTGGAATCACATAAATATTCCCACATCTCAATAGATTTTGGAATCTCACATAGATCCCACACTCCAACGAGTCACAGAACCACATATAGATTTCAATATCCCAAAATATAACGCATCTCCTCCATTTAACTACATATGTTTTCGGAATAGGTCCTGGGTTCCAAGTCATCTCTTACGAGTACATTCTCCATTTCGTAGGTGCTCTAAAAACAATTCATCGATTTTCGGAATGCTCAAGACCGGTTCTTCGTGGAATAATCAAACAATACATAAGATCGGTGATTATCCCTAACCGTTAAAGTGGATGGATCTCCTTATCATTTGGCCTAGAAGATCCACATGTTTATATGCACGGTATAGTAACCCGATGGTAATCGTAGGATATAATTCTCCCATTTCTCCTAGATATTCCGAGAGTTAAAATCATTCGGTTTTAAGTAGGGAATAATTCTGTGTTGCCAAAATGAAGAAGGATTACATATTTAGGACAAGATTTGATAGTCGGTTATTTAAGTATCAAATAAAATTAATATTTAAACAATGTTTTCATTTCCAATGAAATCACAAACCCTCATTTATTTAATTTCAATAAATAAAATCTCTTTATCAAAAACAACCATATACTTATCTTACTGGAATAAGTATATTCACAAACCATTCCTTTTAAAAATATTTAAAAATAAATTAAAATAAATATGAAAAGCACCATTTGGTATCGACCATGGATCGCGGCTCGATAATTATGCCTCTATCTCGGAGAAATCCAAACTTAACTTAGGGAATCTCTGCCTCCCGATTTCTACCATGCAATCAATCATAGATCGCAGTCTGCACAATGTTTATGTCACTATTCCAGCAAAAACAACCCAAACTATAGGCAATCTCTGCCCTCGAATTACGCTATGATACCAGTACTTCCCAAAATCTTTTATTTCAATAGTCATCTGAAATAATACTTCTAAAGTTTCAATAAAAATTTCAAAGTTAATTTAAATAATCTTTTGTGATGGTTTACTATATAATATAATATTTTAAAAAAAACAATATTATCATTGAACAAATTATCTTTGAAATGATAATATTTTAATACTGATCTACTCTTAATTAGTAATTAACTTTAAATCAAATCATTATAAGATAACGTTATTTAAAAATTAAAATATATCTTTAAAAAAATTTAAAAATTAAATAACTTGAAACGAATACTTTCAAATAACTTTTTAAATTTATAAATTAGTTAATCTTAAAACAACCTTGATTCGAAAATCAACTTCCAAATTAGGAAAAGGCTTATTAGTTCCAATGGCATTTCATCAAGTTACTATTTATTTCATAACAATCCAGAACAACAGATTCACATCAATCCATTTTTAACAACCAATTCAACATCATATTGCCCAATATAATTATCAGGATAATAAATAAATGTCCAAAGAAATATGATAGCAGAACAGGGATTTATTGATGTTAATCAATGTCCAATAACATGCTTATTTTGTATTAAGGGCAGAATAGTGATTTATTCTGCCAACTGAAAACCAATTTAAATACATTTAGCGTAACAGTGTTTTATTCTACGAAATAGATTTCATGTTGACTTATTAACTTCAATTTAATTCATTAATATTTTTCTTTGGCAGTTAACATCGATGGATAGAACATATAATTTTAAACGACTAAATTTATTAAAATCATGTATTTTAAACTTGATCGTTTTAAAATATCTTAAATTATTTCTTTGTCAAATCTGACGACAGGCATCATGCGATCGAAGAACTCGAGCATACGAACCCATCGCAAAAAGGATCAGGTTGATTGGGTCTCATACGAACGAGTTTTCACAATCTAAATTTTTTAACTATAATTATTAATAATTTAAATAAAACTTATTCTTCCTTGCACATGGGCCAAACCCCAAACATATATACCCAAACCCGTTCCTTCCACCTTTCCAAATTACCAATTGAAATCATGAAACTCCAACCCCTCTCCTAACTGACTCGATCGAACTATTATTTCTTCTAAATCATGTCAATTTAAACCTCAAGATCCAAACCCAAACTACGACATTCTTCACCTCCACCATCCACACCGTGACTTCGTCTTCGCTCTATCCTGTAGCTCGAACAAATCTTCCTCGTGCACGTGTACTCATGCACGTGTACTCGTGCACGTGCACAAGTGACACTCATCGATATTCAACTATTTGAGGACACTCGTGAAGGACCCATCGAACCTCGACCCTCTTCCGCCTAAAATTCCCCGCTGACCTGCTCTGGTCGACTTCGAGCGTACAATCCAAGCCCAACATCCAACCATCGACCCAAAATGAACATCCCTCACTGACTCTCACCACTAGATCACATGCCATCACCACCAACGTGACCACCACAGCCACCATCACCTCCACGCCAACCGCGGCCGCACTTGATGCTTCAATAAGAATACGCGAATCCATCTTCCAGAACCCAAATGAGACGCGGCCTTAAACCATGAATTCACCACGCCCCATCAAATTAATGGAAATTTTGAAAATCAGCCACGGTGAAACCCTAGACTGTGTCGCCATGCTCCTCCTCGACCAAACCGCACTACCTCTCGACGACTACATCACCGAAAATTAATTTTTTAATGGATTTCAATATACTCAATAATTCTCATGATTTAGGCTACTAAAAATCATGATTTCTTCTTTGAAAATCCTATTTTCACATGCCAATCACAATTATATTCTTGATTCAATGTTTTAAGTATGTCGAAACTTGCCAAACATCTGACTACTTCTTGTAAATTCAAAATTCCACACAACAAATGGCATGAATCAACCTAAAACTATTTTTAGTGTAATCTATACTCAAAAACATGCATTTCACTAGTTATGCATCCATAAATTCTAATCGAGGAGAGAGATATTGATTTTTGAAACTAAGCATATATAGGATTTTACCTCTGTTAACGTAACAGAGTGATGATAAGCATATTCCATGTTTCAAATTTAAAGCTCTTACCTTAATACACCACTGAAATCTTTGCAAACTTCCACTCCGCTTTAGTTTATAATCTAAAAATTTGAATCCTTGCCTTGATTACTTGTTCTTTTCTGGGTTTGAAGAGCGAGATGCTTTTCCTTTCTTTTTTCTTTGTTTATAGGGTGTTGTTTGTTATAGGTTTTAAATGCTGAAGCTAAATACACACTCATACCTATATATACACATGTTTGCACGTGAAATTTGTACAGGGTTTTGGCTCGAGAAAGATTTAAAGTCTTTTAAGGTTGCTGTAAAAAAAATTGTAGCATGTTGTGATAGATTGAGGCAATTTCTTGGTGGCTGCTGAGGTGAAACTTTTGATATCTGAAGTGAAGTTGAAATGCAATCAGATTTCAGCTGTATGCTCTAAAATTGGTCACAAACCCCAAATCTCGTGAAAGCACCAGTGTATGAATACAGACCAATCGTATATGATCATAAATCACCGATCTAAGTAATGTAGAGGATAAAAAATGAAGAATAATAAATTTGAAATATAAAGAAATAAATAGAGACACCAGGTTTATAGTGGTTTAGCTATCTCCGACCTACGTCCACTTCAAAAGTTAATCTTTTATTGACCTTCCTTACTGGTTACAATTGACTACAACGGGTTACAGTGATAAAATTCGAGTACAACAGCAGCCTTGTAGTGCAAAGATGTTTTCGACAGAGTCTGGACGTCTAATAGGCCAAAAAGATCCCTTTTCTATAGGCTCTAAGGTGCTATTTATAGGCGTAGGCTGCAAATATCTTGCTCAAATCTCGACAGACTTCTTCTGGCACGTGAGTGGGCCTACGCGATCGATCTCAGGTGATTTCAACTCCATCTGTGATTGATACGAAATAATTTTGTATTGATTAAGATTTTATCCTATCGAGTCTAAATTTGGTGTGAACATTCTTTAGCCTGTATGTAAGCTCCTATGAAAATTTGGCAGCATTTGAACTTGTGAATCTCGAGTTACCATCGATGCAAGTTCATATTTCTGTTGAGCTGCCTTGTTCGCATCGATACATTTCGTATCGATCTGTTCGATTCGATCACGAGCACATGAATGTAAGTTGACGTGATGCGAGATTCTTGGATCGATCCATTTTTTGTGCGGAACGATCGAGTCTTCCTCCTATGCTTGCCTCGTTCGAATTGATTTCTAGGGCGCTATTCGTATCGGTCGCTTAACAGGAAACAATGTATTGTTCGTATCGATCGATCGTGGTTCTGTTCGTATCGATCGATTATCAGTGAAATGATCGATATGAATTAATGGTTTGATAGGCTATGGATCAATACGAACAGCCAATGTTCGATGGATGCGAATGAGGCCTTAGCAGATCGATACTAACAGTGCTGTTCTTGGGGAGTGTGAACAAAACCGTTGCGAACAGAGCCGATGTGATGACACTCTAGATGGATTCGAACAAGGTGTCGGGATGGATACGAACGTCAGACGTCTGATGGATACGAACTAAAGCAATACGTAAGTGTCGATTTTACTTAGTTTGTATCGATCTACCTTGAGCATATGAACTCCGATTGACTTGAAATTTGAAATGTTTGCTTCCGCATCTTCAATCGTCGTATCATATCAATTCTGACTTAATCCGGACTCAGACAAAATTCATTGATGTCCATAGTGAACCTGTGCATAACTGGCAATCGAGGAGGACCATCTTTGGTTTCCAGTTAATTTTTTGGTGTCACGGCCTTACCAAAAGATGGGATAACACTTGCCCCCTAAAACATATCTTGCGATAGGAATGCGTGTTTTGAATTGCTTCAAATCCTATGTCGTGAGTCCATATTTTTTCAACATCTATAGCATTCTCGGCCAAGTTCATTGTTGTTCAAAGCCAAATCAGTATCCATTTCAGCTTGTGGAAATCAATAATCAAATCTTATGGCCTCTCTAGACCATTAACGGCCACTTCAGACCTTTGCTAAGTCCATTCCAAACTTAACGATCAAATAGAAAGATCCTATCGCGCTCCGGTGCTACTTTCTATCACTTGCACTATAGCCCCAGCGAGGGCATATAGCGATGTCTTGTTCATCCTAGATCGCTCATAGCCTCTCCGGGCTCTTGCTGGATCCCATCCTATCACTCTCCGGTGAAGGGGAAAGAGCGTCGAGTGAGATGATCCTATCGCTCTCCGACGAAGCGGCAACACCCTCTACACTCCGATTCAGCGTCCCTGAAGATTAAACGATGTCATGGCCCAAATCCTGGGCCGATTATAGTCTCTCTGGGCTCTTATCGAACCCTAATCCAATTGCTCTCTGGTGAATGGGGAACGATGTTAAGTGAGTTGATCCTATCGCTCTCCGACGAAGCAACTCACTTCTTGCACTCTGTACCCCGTCTCTTCGGGTTGGGCCATAAAGCGATCAATGTCAAATTGACTTTCAATATTCATCCTTTAACTCTCCGGTCAAAAGATTGTTTTGATAAATTCAAGTTCATTTATTACATTCAAATTCCAAATGTTCAATCACAAAGAAAGGAAAAACCAAGATACTGCCTCTCCGAGCAGAGTGGTCTATTACCATCTCAGAGCATGCCTGGGGATCTCTCTGGTTCCCTTACATGTGTAAGTGGAATAGCCATTTTATTTGAAATCAAATCTGAGAATTTCATGTAATTTAACAAAGTTCAAGTCCTAAACTTGGCCCTTACCATCATGATGAATTGATGACGAGTCATGATCCCGATCCAGATTAGTTCTGTTGGGTGCAGGCGGTAATTGCTCAGGTCCTATGGCCGCTACTCGATTTCTCATGTATTGTGGCAATCTACCACTTCTAACATGCTCTACCACTTCATCCTTCAAATGGCGGCATTCATCAGTAGCATGCCCTTCCAACCCATGGAATAGGCAATACTTGCCATTTCTACGTTCTCGTTTTGTGGGATCTCTCCTGGGCGGTTTTTGATATGGGAGTTTCCCTCATTTCTCCATGTAAATCCATTCCAGGTTTGCCGTCAAGTCAACGTATTGTTTGAATCTGGGTTCTCGGAATTTTTCCCTTTTGTCAGGACCATCGTATATGTCATCTTACTTCTGCTTTCCTTTGTTTGTCCCAGACTTCTCCTTGGAGGTTTCTTCGCCTTGCATGACGTTTATTTCCTACCTCTCAGTGCGTGAATCTTCCATCCGAATGAA
This sequence comes from Allium cepa, assembly GCA_030765085.1. Classification (NCBI taxonomy): domain Eukaryota; kingdom Viridiplantae; phylum Streptophyta; class Magnoliopsida; order Asparagales; family Amaryllidaceae; genus Allium; species Allium cepa. The sequence continues at coordinate 583,502,017 of CM060938.1, forward strand.
TCACTCAGCTTCTTGGTAGAATTCTCCAAGATCTTGTGGTGGATCTCTTGCCAAAGAATCCTTAAATTTTGTACCTTTTGCAACTCCTGCTACCACCACCATCAAAATCATTGATGGATCCGAGCGATCTACTGAAGTCACCATTGCATTGAATCATAGTAGAAAATCTCTTATGGACTCTCCGGTCCTTTGCTTCATCGAAGCTAAGGACCACGCGTCATGTGGACCCTAAACTGCCTCATAAAGCATGCCACCAGTTCGCCCCACGTTCTAATTGATCCATTCTCTAGCTACCTGAACCAAAGAGCAGCCAAAGCTGTCAAATATAGAGGGAAACACCGTGTCATCACTTCCTCGGATGCCCCTAGCATTTCCATATGCCTGATGTATCTGATAATATGCATGGTTGGATCTAACTTTCCATCGTAAGACTCCAACGTAGGTAGCTTGAATTTAGGAGGGTTTCTGGCATTTTTGATATTCGGAGTGAATGGACTACGACTAACTTCTTCTAAGCCTCAGCTTAGCAATCCTCCCCTCATAATCCATCGCACTAATCCAGTCACTCGTTCGTCTCCATCCATGGGTTGTCTCCTTGGCACGTTTCCATCCTACCCCTATGTCCCGGAGGGTATTTTGGGTGATATTTTTCATGTGGTTCATTCATGTTGGCGTTGGCTCTAGCCTATTGAGCTCCATCTATGGATCTTCCGGTGTCAGATCCTGAGGGTCCGCCCCCAGGTCCTTGTCGATTGCCCTCATGCTCTGCGTTCTGGTCTTGGATCCGACCTTCGATGTTCTCTATAGCTCCAGCTCCTTGTCCTATGTTAGCAACAACTGTAACCGGCTCAAGGTTCTGTGCTCCGACTGCCCTCATCTGCTCAAAGAAGCTCTGCATTGTTTCTTGTTGGCTCTTTAACAGTTTTTCATGCATTGAATCCATTATAGCTTCCATCTCGTCCCTAGTGATGTAGATCGACGCTGGACCTGCTCCATCTCCAGAAGAGGCCTCTTGACTCTCTTTCTATTAGCTCCTTTCTGCCTTTTGTCTTTTACTTAATTTCCTTGTCGTGTTTTTTCAAATCTGAACTCCAAATCTAGTATAGTAGGTGCTAGTTGTTCTCAGTGAAAGCACGAGAGTGTTTGCGCCAAAATTGGTCACAAACCCCAAATATCGTGAAAGTACCAGTGCATGAATAAAGACCAATAGTGTATGATTACAAATTACAGATCTAAGTAATGTGTAGGATAAAAAATGAAGAATAAAAAGCTTGAAATAGGAAGAAATAGACAAAGGCACCAGGTTTATAGTGTTCGGCTATTTCTGACCTACGTCCACTTCAAAAGATAATCTTTTATTAACCTTCCTTGTTGGTTACAACTGATTACAGCGGGCTACAATGACAAAATTCGAGTACAATAGCAGCCTTGTAGTGCAAAGATGTTTTCGGTAGAGTCTGGACGTCTGATAGCCCAAAAAGATCTCTTTTTTGTATGCTCTGAGGTGCTATTTATAGGCGTAGGCTACAAATATCTTGTTCAAATCTCAGAAGAATTCTTCTGGCCCGTGAATGGGCCCAGGCGATCGATCCCAGGTGAATCAACTCGATCCATGATCGATACGAAGTAATTTTGTATCGATCAAGATTTGATCCTATTGAGTCAAAATTTGGTGCAAAAATTCTTTAGGCTATACTTAAGCTTACATGAAAATTTCGTAGCATTTGGACTAGTGAATGTCAAGTTACGATTGATGCATGTTTGTGTTTCCTTTAAGCTGCCTCGTTCGCATGGATACATTTTGCATCGATCTCGAGCACCTGCATGTAAGTTGACGTGGTGCGAAATTCTTGGATCGATCCACCTTTTTTGCTGATTGATCGAGTCTTCCTCATGCGCTTGCCTCGTTCATATCGATTGCTACAACACTATTCGTATCGGTCGCTTATAAAGAAATGATGTAGTGTTTGTATCGATCAATCGTGGATCTGTTCGTACCAATCGATTTTTAGTAAAACAATCGATACGAATTAGTGGTTTGATAGTGTGACAAACTAGGATTTTTAGATATTTGAAATTGGAATATTTAATTTATTTTAAATATTTGGAAGTTGGTTTAACTTGAATTTCAAATATCATTATTATTTGGCAATTATATTTTTGAATTTAATAATTAGAGATTGGGTAAAATATTAAATCTTAAGTTTTAAGCCGGTTAAAAATATTTCAATGGCTTATAAAATTTATATTGATTTTATTGGAGATAGTTGAAATGTTAAATTTAAGTTTGAGGGTGTTTTGTTCAGTTTTGAAAACATATCGTTAAAATTGATATTTAAAAATAGGCTTTCGAGGCATAGTCTCAGATTTCAACAAAACCAGTTTCATTGTATCCGTAATACTGTATTATTATCGGATTTCAATTTTTTTAGTTTTTGGAGTTGTCGTGTGATCGTACGATAGATAAACGCTCTAAAATCTATATCGAAAATTTAATAAAATAACTGGTCCAAAAAGCTATCTTCTTCATACGATCGAATTAGGACTCGAAACCTTTTCCATTGCGTTCGAAATAGGGGTTTAACATTATAAATGCCTAGCGGCACGCTTTGATAGGAGTTCGAAATTTTGAGTTGTGAATTCAAGACAATTTAAGTTTTAATTCAAATATAATATATACTTTCTTTGACTGGTCAAATTCTTTTACATCCAACCTTTTTCATTTCCACTTCAGTTCACTGCAGCAAGTATGTTCAAGCATGCAACATTTCTTTCACGTCTTCTTTCCCTCTGCTCAGTATCAAATCAAGCTTCTTTATATCACTTCTGCCTCCCTGACCATAATAAAATCAAACCTTCCTCTTCTCTATTCTCAAAAGAATGAAAAAAAATAACTCAGAGGAAAACCCATATCTTCCTCTTTTCAATTCCTGTTCTATTCGAATTCAAATTAAAATAGTAAGGGGGAAATGAGCGAAATCGAATTTCGCTTGAGATCGACTCGGTGAAGCCGATTCACAATCGGGGGTTGTGATAATGATCCAGGCTCGATCGCATCATGATTTCCATGTTCGAAGATTGGCGAAGAAAGAATCGAGATTTCTAGATCACGAATTCATGAGCGGCCAGCTAATTCTTGAAGGTGATGAAGGCTTGACGGCGGACTTGGTGGCGCACGATCGATTTTTGAGCTTGTGGGTTGGTTTTGTCATCTTGAAGTCGTATCTGAGTGTGAGGGATGTGCTTCGAGGGGATGATTGGAGAGGCTGATGTGTTGATTATGGATGAAGTTTGGCTACTGATGTTGAAGAATAATGATGCAGCCGATAGGTGAGTGAGGCGCGAGTTGAACGACGGTGAAGGAGGAGTAGTTTTGTGCTAGTCTGTGAGCGGTTGGTGCATACATCTCTCGATGATCTATCGGACAATCAAAGGGAGCTTGCATGAGGATTTAGGGTTATTGATGCTTGTCGAGGCAGCAAGGTATAGCCTATTTCGATTTTAAATTTACAATTGTTTTTATATATACACAGATTTGAAAAATAATAGAAGGTAAAATGAATATTTACACATTTTAAATGATGCTGTAAAACTTTAGATAGATATTCTGGTCATGTGTATATATATGACCACAGGGTTAGGAAAATAGGAAAAGGAAAATAAATGTACGTTTTAAATTTATCAATTTATCAATATATTAAGAAAATAATTTGTTTAGCTGGTTAATCAATTAGTTTGGTTACTAATGGTAATTTACTAAAGGAAATCAGTTTTAAACCAAATCATTTGTTAATAAAAATTTAAAATGGCAATTAATTGTTAGATTTTTTTCGAATATTGATAAACTGTATAAATATTTATACAAGGTTTAAAATCAAGGGAAAATAAGTCGTGATGGATTTGATTTGCAAACAAGAATCAAAGGTGAGTTAATCTCACTCATCTGGGTTTTATCTAAATTTAAATTGTTAAATTTAAATTATTGGTGGAATGATGGAATTGATTGGATGTGGTTATTATTATATAGTAGTAGTGTGTGTATATATCTATATTGGAGTGATTAATTTTCCACATTATATAGCGGATGAGACCCTATGCGCCGCATAATAGCCGATGAGATAATAAAATCCCACATACCGAGATATTTCACCTCGAAGTGGAATTGGTGTTTCATATTTTGCTAACATCTGTGGATGTAGGGAAATAGGTTGGAGGAATCCACTAGATTTTTTTAAATATTCTATGTTATGATTTATTGGATAATCTATGATAGATTACAATGGTAATTGGAAATAACGAATGCTATGGTTTGATTAAATATATTTAGGCATACTAAGTTACCAAAATATATAGAGATTGAATTTTTGAAAAGAAAATAAAAGGAGAGAATTTGCAAATAAAATGGTTATAGAGAATTTGGGATAAATTAAAGAATGAATTGGAAAGGATAAAAGTGGATTTTTAAATTTTAAATAATAAATTCCATGTATGGGAAAGGAGATTTTGAATAAAAAGGGAAATAATGAATTTTAAAACCGAAGTGATATTATTTAAAAGAATAAAGGTATTATTTTAAAATTCAACTGGAAAGGATAAAGAAGCAATTTGGAAAAAAATATGAAATTGATATTTTTCGTTTAAAAGATTTCTGAATCATAATAAAGTAGTTAAATCAGAAATTAATAAGTTTTGAAATAAAATTGGATATGTAAAGAAATTTATTTTAAATGGAGTTAATTTTGAAAATCAATTTGAAAATTAATTTATTGTTTGAAACTATGATTTAAAGAAACATAAGACTATGAAATTTATAATCTGGGTTTATAAGGTAAAAAGGATGCTGGTGGATATTCGGGAGTATAAATTCACGATGGGAATTAATAAAGGAATGGATAATTTGTTTTTAAAATAAATAGTGTTTTATTTTTAAAGGTATGGAGATGAGAAGCGTATTTCCCTGGAAAAGCCAAGTATATTTTGAAGGAGACTTTTTATAGGTTAAAGACTTTAAAATTTTCTTTTAAAGAAATGTTTTGGAATATTTATTATTTTTTAAATTTTAAAGTAAATGTTTTCAAATTTGTTTTAGTAGTAATTATTTAAAGCTTATTGGTATTATGTTTAAAAAGAAAATTATTAATATATTTTTTATTTAATAGTTTTATTTTAAATAGTTTGGTTTAAATTTTATAGAATTTCGTAACTCTTATTTTAAAATTTAGTTTGGCTTAACTTTTATGTTAAAAATTAGTTTTTATACTTTATAAAGAAGTTTATTTTAAATATTTTTAAAGTATATATTTTTGAATAAAGTGTTTAAGTAATTTTCATTTAAATGTTTTAAAGTATATTTTAGAATAAAATTATTTAAATTATTTTTAAAATCTTAAGTATTTAGGACTTGGCGGTTTTCAGTTGAAATAAACAATTGGGTGGAAATTTATTTCCACGAGAGAGAGAAAAGTGATTTGAAAACTATTTTCAAAGGATTGAAACGTAGGAAAATATTTTGCGAAGATATTTAAAAATAAAGAGTTTGGGAGAAATTATTTTGGATTGATGATTGTTTGTGATTGTTATTTGATAGTTAAATAACCGACTATCAATATTGGCCACTGCGTTGATTGTTTCGAAGAGACCGAGATCGGGATTTATTTTCAAAAACCACTTCGATTCGGTTTGAATGTTTTCATGAAGAAGACAAGAGTTGGAGTGGAAGATGGAGCCGTGAAGTGCAAGGGCTAATCGCTACTAATCCTGAGGGTGATTCCAAAGTGGATGTAGTAGGACTAGTGCCTTCAGTTCCGTTCGAACCCGGAATAGACTGTTATGGACGAACGCTTTCAGAACATCGTCAGAAGGACGATGAGCATTCTAAATGATTGTGTGCTAAAAAGGTAACGCTTAACCTCGAGCCTCATCAACCAGGAATGGCTAAAACAGGGGAGGTGCACACAAGGCTAAGTGGCTAGCAACCAATTAGGGTAAGGTCACCCTTGTCTAGATGTCCCTTTTTATTTCGGCTGTGTGGCCGTTGCTGATCCCAACCGTGCGATGGAATTATTCGGACTATCCGGTAAGAGATAGCTCCGGTCTTGTGTTAAAGGGGATTTAGGGCGGATCCTCGGTACGGTGATCTAGACCACGTAATGTGACGGGCAGCACCCCAGTAGCCCTGCCATTGATGGAAATCCATTTTCCCTACGTGCCTTTATTTTGTTTGTATACCTATTAGACGAAATTTAATAAATGTAACAATTTCGGCTATTTGAATAAGTATTTGTATATAGACGCTATTATAATATCAGAGGATTTTATAAGAAATGTTTTGGTTATCGTAAGGTAAAAACCCGGCATGTCTATTTGTGGCGTGGTCTTACGAGATACATTTGATTTCAAAGGATTTTGAAACTTTAATAATCCAATTGAGTGTGTTTTCTCACGCTGGTTTTCCAGACTGACTCGGGTGTTATTTAACTATAATACTCGGGTCGAACCGAGTATTATAGAGTACAGATTTTGGATGGACTGCTGTGGAGCTCAAGAGATGAGTTGGATGGCGAGACGTATCCGACGTATTTGATGTATATTCTGGTGTGTATTCAAATCTGGAAGGATGAGATATTATAACCATCCTGAGTTGTGTTGTTGATTGTATTGAACTCTGATGTTGTATTTTGATGATGTATGTATAAACAGATATAATTTCTTTGTGTAAAGATTGTTATCATTTATTATATTTTATTCCGCTGCATTGGTACGATTCTGATATAGTTTATGTTTCTTCTTCTACCTCCTTCTTCTTTTACCCTCATGATTCGGTTTTCTGGCATCCGATTGTTCAGCATTTGATACAGTGAATGTATTGGTGTCAATTTTTGAGCGTCGAAAAACCGGGTCGTTACATTTTGGTATCAGAGCCGAAGCTTAAGCGAGAACCATGGCTCTGGTGGGGATTACTCATTTAAAATAGAGTCCGTAGTACTCTCGAATAAGTTTGAGTGTATTAATAGTATGAGCGCGTATTTCTTAGTGATCATAAAAATTGTGTTTATAATGTGTTGATTTATCAATTGAGTGTTTATGAATTCCGGTCGATGTATGGGATGCCATGTTGTCGATAGGGATTTCTAAACTCTTAAACAAGATAAACCGACACAGTATTGTTTTAAAATAGGGTAAATGCAATAATTTAACCCAAATTATTTTTGTATATAAAAGAAATAATTTTCTATAAATTATTATATTTATATATGATTGCTTGGTTGTTAGAAAATGATAATATTAAAATATTATCATTGATATGTGGAAAATGAAATAAGGAAATAATATTATAACCAAAGTTGAGAAATAATTTGTAAAACAGAATTAGATTTGTAAGTGAGAATTATAAATGTAATTTATAGTTTAAAATAAAATTTCAGAGTAATATTTGAATATAAATTGAAAGAATTTGAAATTTTGGAAAAAGTTTAAATTCCTTTGGGTTTTGAAAATGGTTTTCAAAGGTTTTGGAGAAATAATAGAGATATTGTTTCGGAAATATGTTTGAGTTTGATATGAAATCTGGTGAGATTTGGAATTTAAAAATATTTGGAAAATGTTTTTGAAAGGATAAAAGCATTACACTCACTTCGGTCATTGGAAAATAACTTCAGTATTGACTGCAGCATCATCGATGTTTATTTTCGAGTTTCCAAGAGAGGGATTGCTGCTAAAGACTTTGAATTCAAGTATTTGTAAAACTGGGTTTGGTTTTGAAATTTAAAGAGATAATTGAATTTACCGAAGGATTGTGGATATAATTGATTTCAAAAATAATTTTGAAATGTTGAGTAATTGTTTAAAAAGACTTTGGAATCTTATTAAAAATGTAAGTGGAATATAAATAAGCTGGAAAACTTATAGAAGTTAGAAATTCGAATTAAAATGGAATGTACTTGAATCTAGTAAATAAAAGCAAATTTTTTTTTGAAATTAAATTTGTGGGAGAACAAATTTATTTAAATTTGTAAATATTAGAACCAGAATTAAAGTTGAATAATGAAAATCAATATAAATTGATTCAAGAAAAGTGAATTGTAAATTTGTTTGAAGGAACTAAAAGAATTAAAAGTTTAGGAATAAATTTTTTATTTGAAATTTGAAATTTTTGGAATAAGATTCAACTTGAAAGGGTCAAAAAAAGGTAAGTGTGACTAGAGAATAAAGTTAGAAAGATCAGCCAATTAAAGCAGGTCGGTAAATGGAATGGAAATAAAATTTTGGATAGACAAACGAATTTGCGTTTGTAAGTAAATAGAATTTAAACTAGATATTGGAATTAATTTGAATTGTGTGTAATGGAAATTAGTCAAGATTTGGATAAATAAAATAAAGAACTGGAATAAAATTAGTGAGTAAACTAATTGATTCAAGTGGGTAAGCAAATAAATTGGATTTGTATAATGGGATATTATTTAATTTAAAATTTGTAAAATAAAGTTATAGAATTAATTCGAAGTGAACCAAAATAAGAAAAGTTTGGAAATAAGAAATTGTTTGAGATTTAAAATAAATTAGTAAGTGGAACTAATTTAAATAATGATATGAACCAGTTGTGAATGTAAGATAGTAGATAAAATTCAATATTCAGAGTTTAAAGATGAATTAAATTCAAGTAGAATTGAAAATGAAAATATGGATGAAAATTTGGAAAAAGTATTGAGATTTGAGATTAATTAGTAAGTTGAAGCAAATTGAATCTATATGGAATTGGAATCCAAATTGATTAAATATAGAAAAAAACCAAGTGGTAAAGTGAAAGTAATAGTATAAGAATACATAAAATGCTTATATTAAATTTAGGAATGGTTGATGAAGTTCTTAAGTAAATTTGGTATTGGAAATACTAAATTAATAATGGGATGCAAATTAATCTGGAAGTTGTGGAATGGGATGGTTGTGAATAAGTGAATAGAAATCAAAATAATGTGAATAAAAGAGAATTGATATAGTTAGTAATCAATGGATATAAATATGTAAGATGTATGTATATTATTTATTCACATAACGATTTGATCCAGATTCGAGCATAGAATTTCAGGGTAGTTATACCAATCCGAGTTAGGATTTTTCACTCAATTTTCGACGGCGAACCCTGGATATGAATTTTTAATTGATTTTGGAAATTCTCTATCATAGTTTGTGGCTATATAAGAAGAATGATGGTTTTTGATCAGGAAGCCAGATCTGAGTCCATACTAGGAAGTCGAGTGGACGATACTAGTTCGGAAGTGAAATTGTGTGATCGAGTGAGTGATCAGAGTTGACATTGCGTACGTATAATATATGTGCATCATACGACTTAAGTAAATCAAGTATTGAAACTTTTGTAAAGAAGAGTGTAAAAAGATTTTGAATGTTGTAATTGGACATTACTGCTTAGTAGGATATGCAGGTGTTAAAAAGAAAAAGGGAATTGGGATTTTTAGATTCCAAAAGATAAATAAAATTTTCTCGACAAAGGTATGTATTTAAATTTCTATACGAAATTTAATGATTTTCTTATCTAGCCACTTGACTTTTTGTTTTCTTTCGAATCTGGGGCCCGTAGAGGCATTTTGTAGTTGTACCGAGCTAGCCGCGAAAAGGAGACGCTCACAAAAATTTTCAAAAACATAAGGAGTTAGAAAATTTTGATAATTTTAAATTTGACTTTTGATTTTAAGTTTAAATTTGAATTGATGAGTAAATAAAATTGTTTGGAAGTGATGGATAAATTTAGGAATTTAGTAAGAGTGATTGTGTCTTTAATAAAAAGATTTGTTTTGAGGAAGTTGTTGGAAAACTGTTGGTTTTTAGGAAAATAGTTATCGGGTTATGGACCATTCTTCTTAATTTAGTAATTCCGGAGACGAAATTCTTTTAAGGGGGGAGAAATGTGACAACCTGAAATTTTTAGATATTTGAAATTAGAATATTTAATTTATTTTAAATATTTGGAAGTTAGCTTAACTAGGATTTCAAATATCACTATTATTTGGCAATTTAATTTTTGAATTTAATAATTAGAGATTGGGTAAAATATTAAATCTTGAGTTTTAAGCCGGTTGAAAATATTTCAATGGCTTATAAAATTTATATTGATTTTACTGGAGATAGTTGAAATGTTAAATTTGAGTTTGAGGGTGTTTTGTTCAGTTTTGAAAATATATCGTTTAAATTGATATTTAAAAATAGCCTTTCGAGGCACGGTCTCGGATTTCGACAAAACCAGTTCCATTGGATCCGTAATATTGTATTATTATCGAGTTTCAATTTTTGTAGTGTTTGGAGTTGTCTGTGATCGTACGATAGACAAGCGCGCTACAATCTATATCGAAAATGTAATAAAATAACTGGTCCAAAAAGCTATCTTCTTCATACGATCGGATTAGGACTCAAAACCTTTTCCATTTCATTCGAAATAAGAGTTTAACATTATAAATGCCTAGCGGCACGCCTCGATAGGAGTTCAAAATTTTGAGTTGCAAATTCAAGACAATTTAAATTTAAATTTAAATTCAAATATAAAATATACTTTCTTTGACTGGTCAAATTTTTTCACATCCAACGTTTTTCCTTTCCACTTCAGTTCACTGTAGCAAGTATGTACAGGCACGCAACATTTCTTTCACGTCTTCTTTCCCTCTGCTTAGTATCAAATCAAGCTTCTTTATATCACTTCTGCCTTCCTCTTCTCTATTCTCAAAAGAACGAAGAAAAAAAGAACTTAGAGGAAAACCAGTTTCTTCCTCTTTTCAATTCCTGTACCATTCGAATTCAAATTAAAATAGTAAGGGGGAAATGAGCGAAATCGAATTTCGCTCGAGATTGACTCGGTGAAGCCGATTCACAATCGGGGGTTGCGATAATGATCTGGGCTCGGTCGCATCATGATTTCCGTGCTCGAAGGTTGGCGAAGAAAGAATCGAGATTTCTAGATCACAAATTCACGAGCGGCTGGCTAATTCTTGAAGGTGATGAAGGCATGACGGCTGACTTCGTGGTGCGCGGTCGATTTTTGGGATCGTGAGTTGGTTTTGTCATCTTGAAGTCGTATCTGAGTGTGAGGGATGTTCTTCGAGGGGACGATTGGAGAAGCTGATGGGTTGATTATGGATGAAGTTTGGCTACTGATGTCGGAGAAGAATGATGCAGCTAATAGGCGAGTGAGGTGCGAGTTGAATGCTGGTGAAGGAGGAGCGGATTTGTGTTAGTCTGTGAGCTGTTGATGCATACATCTCTCGATGATCTATTGGACAATCAAAGGGAGCTTGCATGAGGATTTAGGGCTATTGATGCTTGTCGAGGCAGCAAGGTATAGCCTATTTCGATTTTAAATTTATAATTGTTTTTATATATACACAGATTTGAAAAATAATAGAAGATAAAATGAATATTAACACATTTTAAATGCTACTATAAAACTTAGATAGATATTCTAGTAATATGTATATATATGAACACAGGGTTAGGAAAACAGGAAAAGGAAAATAAATGTACATTTTAAATTTATCAATTTATCAATATATTAAGAAAATAATCTGTTTAACTGGTTAATCAATTATTTTGGTTACTAATGGTAATTTATTAAAGGAAATCAGTTTTATACCAAATCATTTGTTAATTAAATTTTAAAATGGTAATTAATTGTTCGATTTTTTCAAATATTGATAAACGGTATAAATATTTATACAAGGTCTAAAATCAAGGGAAGTAAGTCGTGATGGATTGATTTGCAGACAAGAATCAAAGATTAGTTAATCTCGCTCATCTGGGTTTTATTTAAATTTAAATTGTTAAATTTAAATTATGGGTTGAATGATGGAATTGATTGGATGTGGTATATTGTTATATAGTAGTGTATATATATTGGAGTGATTGATTTTCCACATTATATAGCGAATGAGACCCTATGCGCCGCATAATATCGGATGAGATAATAAAATCCCATATACCGTGATATTTCACCTCGAAGTGGAATTAGTATTTTATATTGTGCTAACATCTGTGGATGTAGAAGAAACAGGTTGGAGGGATCCAACTGGATTCCTCAAAATATTTAGACTTGTTTAAATATTCTGTGTTATGATTTATTGGATAATCTGTGATAGATTACAATGGTAATTGGAAATAACGAATGTAATGGTTTGATTGAACATATTTGGGTATACCGAGTTGCCAAAAATATATATATAGATTGAATTTTTGAAAAGAAAATAAAAGGAGAGAATTTGTAAGTAAAATGATTATAGAGAATTTGGGATAAATTAAATAATGAATTGGAAAGGATAAAAGTGGATTTTTAAATTTTAAATAATAAATTCCGTGTATGGGAAAGGAGATTTTGAATAAAAGGGGACATAATGAATTTTAAACCTAAGTGATATTATTTAAAGGAATAAAGAATTTATTTTAAAATTCAATTGGAAAGGATAAAGAAGGAATTTGGAAAAAAATATAAAATTGAATTTCAGTTTAAAGATTTTCGAATCATAATTAAGAAGTTAAATCTGAAATTAATAAGTTTTGAAATAAAATTGGATAAGTAAAGAAAATTATTTTCAATGGAGTTAATTATGAAAATCAATTTGAAAATTGGTTTAGTGTTTGAAACTGTGATTTAAAGAAAGATGAGACTATGAAATTTATAATCTGGGTTAATAAGGTGAAAAGGATATCGGTGGATGTTCGGGAGTATAAATTCACGAAGGGATTTATAAAGGAATGGGTAATTTGTTTTAAAAATAAACAGTGGTTTATTTTTAAAGGTATGGAGATGAGAAGTGTATTTCCCTGGAAAAGCCAAGTATATTTTAAAGGAGACTTTTTATAAGTTAAAGGCTTTAAAAATTTGTTTTAAAGAAATGTTTTAGAATATTTATTATTTTTAAATGTTTTAAATTTTAAAGTAAATATTTTCAAATTTATTTTAGTAGTAATTATTTAAAGCTTATTTGTATTATGTTTAAAAATAAAATTATTAATTTTTTTAATTTAATAGTTTTATTGTAAATAGTTTGGTTAAAATTTTATATAATTTCGTAACTCTTATTTTTAAATTTAGTTTGGCTTAACTTTTATGTTAAAAATTAGTTTCTATACTTTATGAGAAGTTTATTTTAAATATTTTTAAAGTATATATTTTTCAAATAAAGTGTTTAAGTAATTTTAATTTAAATGTTTTAAAGTATATTTTAGAATAAAATGATTTAAATTATTTTTAATATCTGAAGTATTTAGGACTTGGCGGTTTTCAATGAAAATAAACAATTGGGTGGAAATTTAATTCCACGAGAGAGAGAAAATTGATTTGAAAACTATTTTCAAAGGATTGAAATGTAGGAAAATATCTTGCGAAGATATTTAAAAATAAATAGTTTGGGAGAAATTATTTTGGCTTGATGATTGTTTGTGAATGTTATTTAATAGTTAAATAACCGACTATATATATTGGCCAATGCGCTTATCGTTTCGAAGAGACCGGGATCGGGATTTATTTCCCGAAAAGCACTTCGATCCGGTTTGAAGTTTTCGTGAAGAAGACAAGAGTTGGAGTCAAAGATTAAGCAGTGAAGTGCAAGGGCTAATCGCTACTAATCCTCAGGGTGATTCCAAAATGGATGTAGTAGGAGTAGTTCCTTCGGTTCCGTTCAAACCCGGAACGGACTTGTATGGACGAATGCTTTCAGATCCATCAGTAGTTCATAGAGAGGTTGGTGCGCCCAATCAGCCAGGGAAGAGTCCCTGGTATGACCAGAGAAAGGGGACCGCCAGTATATTAATTACGAAGGTTGCTAAGCTAATCCTAATCAGGCAACGAGTCTTTTAGGAGTTCTGGACACCTACGAGAGTTGAGGAAGTAATCATGGCTGAACAAAGGGAGGAATGTTGCCAATAAGGTCTCTGTCTGCTGTATGCATATGGCTATCCTTCTTTCTCTAGGATGCGGGATACGATGTGTCGCTGTCCATGAAGGAAGAAAAGGGCATCGTTAGGAGGACGATGAGCATTTTAAGTGATTGTGTGCTAAAAAGGTAGCGCTTAACCTCGAGCCCCATCAACCGAGAATGTCTAAAACAGGGGAGGTGCACACAAGGCTAAGTGGCTAGCAACCAATTAGGGCAAGGTCACCCCTGTCTAAATGTCCCTTTTTATTTCGCCTTTGCGGCGGTTGCTGATCCCAACCACGGGGTGAACTTATTCGGACTATCCAGTAAGGGATAGCTCCGGTCTTGTGTTATAGGGGATTTAAGGTGGATCGTTGGTACGGTGATCTAGACCATGTACTGTGATGGGCGGTACCCAAGTAGCCTTGCCATTGATGGAAATCCATTTTCCATACGTGCCTTTACAGTTTTGTTTGTATAACTATTAGCTGGAATTTAATAAATGTAACAATTTCGTCAATTTGAATAAGTATATGTCTATAGACATTATTATAATATCAGAGGATCTAATAAGAAATGTTTTGGTTATCGTAAGGTAAAATCCCGGCATGTTTATTTGTGGCGTGGTCTTATGAGATATCTTTGATTTCAAAGGATTTTGAAACTTTAATAATCCAATTGAGTGCGTTTTCTCACGCTGGTTTTCCAGACTGATTCGGATGTTATTTAACTATAATGCTCATGTCCGACCGAGTATTACAGAGTACAAATTTTGGATGGACAGTTGTGGAGCTCAGGAGACGCGCTGGATGGCGAGACGTATCCGACGTATTTGATGTATATTCCGCTGTGTATTCGGATTTGAAAGAACGAGATATTTTAACCATCCTGAGTTGTATTGTTGAATGTATTGAACTATGATGCTGTATTCCGATAATGTATGTACAAACGGATATAATTCCTTTGTGTAAAGATCTGTTATCATCTATTATATTTTATTCCGCTGCATTGGTAAGATTCTGATATTGTTTCTATTTCTTCTTCTACCTCCTTCTTCTTTTACCCTAATGAATCGGTTTTTGGGCATCCGATTGTTCGGAATTTGATACAGTGAATGCATTGATGTCAATTTTCGGAAGTCGAAAAGTTGGGTCATTACAGATAGGCTATGGATCGATACGAACAGCCAATGTTCGATGGATGCGAATATGGCCCTCTGTAGATCGATATGAACAGTGCAGTTCTTGGGGAGTGCGAACAGAACCGTTGCGAACAGAACCGATGTGATGACTCTTTGGATGGATTCGAACAAGGTGTCGAGATTGATATGAACGACACACATCTGTTGGATACGAACTAAAGCGATACGAAAGTGTCGATTTTCCTTAGTTTGTATTGATCGTATCTTGAGCATATGAACTCCAATTGACTTGAAATTTGAAACGTTGGCTTCCACAGCTTCGGTTGTCGTGTCATATCAATTCTCGCTTGATCCGGACTCGGATAAAATTCATCGATATCCATAGTGAACCTGTGTATAAATGGAAATCGAGGAGGACCGTCTTTGGTTTCAAGTTAATTTTTTGGTGTCACGGCCTTGCCAAAAGGAGGGATAACATCATCCTTCATTAATTCTTTGATCGGGCAACTTCTTATTTTTTTTATTTGAGCAAATATGCATATATTTTTACTTCATTTGACTTGTAAGTTTACTTGCAAAGTTTATGACCAGGAATGTTGTCATGTCTACATTTTTCCTTGCTTAATTTTTGTTATTTTCTCTTTAATTTACTTGATTAAATTTCTTTTGATTTATAACATGCTTCTATATATATTTTGAAAACAGTCTGAAAAATGGTTTTTAATAAAAAAAATTGTCTTCCAATTCATATATTTTAAATTTTAAAAATATATAACTTAAAGAAATGAATGTTTTGCTATTCTCTTTAAAAATATGGAAATGACATTTTTATTAAGACTTCTTTTAAAAGATTTCTACTAAAATGTTTTTAAATGATTTTGTACATTTCTCGTATTCATCATATAGTATTTCTTATATATTTTCTTCTTTCATTTTTAACTTACCATTTATGCATTGTTTTTAACATACTATTTTTATTTATTTTATACATTTCTTCTTTCTTAACTAATATGTATATATATAATAAAATCCTAAAATTTAGAACTCTTTCTATTTATACAAAAATACAATTTCATATGCCATATTCATTTCTATTCTTCATGGATTTGTTTATGTTCATTTTTATTTGTTATGCATTTGTTTTTAATTTACATATAATTTTTTTATATAAATATATAAAAAAAACTCCATTTTAATTAATTTTCTATTTTATAAATAAAATTTGGAAAATTCAAAATATTATCAAGATTAAAAATTATTTATTTATCACCAATTGTTATTTACTGAGGATTTTTATCCTGATTAAAAGATCTTATTATTGGATATTAAAACAAATATTCATAACTCAAGACGACAAAACTTCCGGGTCGTTACATTCCTCCTCCCTTAAAAGAATTTTGTCCCCGAAATTGCCGTAACTAGGCTAGTAAATATAACTAACCAAATTTAGTTTACCAACGAATTAGTAAACATCCATATCACACAAGTTCAATCTATATATTTATATCCCAAATATCAGTCATACAGAGTATCAACTAAGATATTTCAACACTACAATCACCACATACATATGCACATATCTACGAGATATCTATAATCACTAGCCAGTTATACACACATACCCATACCAAAGCATCTACTAAGATACTTCACTGAACTAACGTCTATGGGCTACTAATATGTCTAGATAGGGTACTCATTACTAAGAGAACTACCCGAACCCAAGCTAACTTTCACAATGGACTCTCTCCATCAGAGTCATCTACTTCTCGTACTTTCATTTCCCTTATCTCTTCATCATTGACCGGAATCCACAAAATTTTCAGGCTTGGTTCCCTAGGTACTAGCATCTCTGCCCTAGGCCATAAGTCATCCCTTAGAAGGTTATCCCAGTTTGCAAGTGGCTTACCAACGATCACGCCCATTTCCCAGATAATAGCATCATCATTTTATGATTCGGGATCCTCCTCTACCTCATATTCCTCTTTCTCTTCCTCGAATTCTTTCTCATACGGCAATGGTTGCTCAATATGTTCCTTGATCTCTCTAGCCACATCTCTGCTAAAATACTGCTTAATCTTCATCCACTCCCTTCTGACGACACTAGAGTCCTCTACAATCAATTAACATAACCTAAGAATGAGATCCTAAGGTTTTTCTCGAGTTTCATATGCTAGATATTACATATAGGTACATACTTCAAATAACCATTCTTTTAAACTACTACTATTTAAAAACTTTACATTAAGAAATACCATAGTTATTTCCCCTGAAATTTTGACTAAAACAATTTTTCGAAATCACTGGAGTCCTAATTTCTCAAATATATCTTTATATAAACCAATTACTATAAAATAGGCTTCCTTGTATGAAAAATCTTCCTAACATATTTATCTTAAAATATTTTAAATTTCTAATTTTCTCAAAATCAAATTTTCCGAAATTCCTATACAAGACCCAGGTTTTCTAAGAGAAGATTCAAGTCAGATGGACCGGCTATAGAGGATACTCAGCACTATATGGTTAAGATCAATCAAATCCTAGATGATAAAATATTATCATCGCTTATCAAACAACATCTCAAAATACTATATATTTTGAAAATCATTGCCTTTTATATATATAAAACATATCTTGGCTAAAATTATTTCATTTACCCTCTTAAAATAATATTGTGTCCATTGGCCTTTTTCAAGTGTGTAGGGATTGTTGTCAATAACGTTAGCTACTCGTATTGACCAGAATCCATATGCCACTCAATAGATCAATTAACACAATATAAAACTTTTTATATCACTAATAAAAACGCACTCTTGTATATATATATATATATATGTACACTCAAACTTATTCTAGGGTACTACTAACCCTTTCTCTAAAGAGTAACCCACCAAAGCTTAGGTATTTGTTCAACCTAAGCTCTGATACCACAATGTTACGACCCACTTTTCCGTACAATTTGAACTGGCATTTTTGCATAATTTTCCAGCCCAAGTTGCACAGGAAGGCGGATAGTTAAGAAAAAGAAAGTCGAAAGAAGATAGATATAAGATAGAAAGAAAACCAAACAACATGGAATCTCACAGCGGAATGAATAATCTATAACATATAACAATCTATACACAAAAACAAAACTGTAACTTACATATATACAGACATCAATCTGCTAACCTATTCAGCACAGACAGTTATAACAACTTGTCCTTACAACTAATGATAAACACAACTAAAATGCAACAGAAATATAATCGTCTACATGAATACCACTCTGGTCCTCTAGCTCCTCTCTTGAAGCTCCAATATCCATCTAAACCTGGAAAATATGCTCGATCTGACCCGAGCGTTTAGGAAAAACCACACCCGGGTCAGTCTGTTAAAACCAGCGTGAGAATTTAAATCACAAGTAACTTTATTTATTATTAACCTATAAATCCTTCAAAATCAATGGCATCTCATAAGACCATTCTACACATAAACATGGACGGATTTTCACCTTACGATAACCAAATCCCTTATATCATAAAATCTAGTGATATTATAATAATGTCTAGGGTAAAAATATTAATAATGGTCGAGTAGCTGTGACGCTCATGTTGTGTATATCATAACAATACTAAATATATAATCAAAAATTGATAAAGCTCATTCGCTAATTGTGTAGGGTTTCCATAGAGGTGCCCTCAATACTTCTAGAACGGTCCTCCTGCACAGGGATCAGAGTTATCCTTCTATAGCATCATACCCGTCTAGCCGGGGTATCATAGGAAAAACAAAACCGGTCTTGCTAAGAACGAGTGCATCGCTCCGGTATGCCAAAACAACTGAAAGTATCCATCTTTCTAGAAAGGAGTCGATCACACCCTATGGGTTTGCCAACCCTACCTATCATGCTTTCTATCTCTGATTTTAGTCATTTCCACTTATGAGGCTACATCCAGTGTTCCAGCTTATGCACTGCTCCAAAAATAGATCGTGGAATCCCACATGGATTACTACATGGATTCCCACACCACAATGGCCTTGGAATCACATACCGGTTCCCACATCTCAATGGATCTTGGAAAATCACACAGATTTCCACACTCCAATGATTCACGGAACCACATATGGATTTCAATATCCCAAAATATAATGCATATCCTCCATTTAACCGTATACGGTTTTTAAAGTAGGTCCTGGGTTTCGAGTCATCTTTTACGAATACACTCTCCCTTTCTTGGGTGCTCCAAAAATAATTAGTCGATTTTCTAAATTATGAAGGCCGGTTCTTTAGAGAATAATCAGACAATAAGTAAGATCGGGGATCACCCCCTAACCTCTTTATATGTATGGTATAGTAATCCATTGGTAACTGCACCATATAATTCTCACATTTCTCCTAGAGATTCCCAGAGTGAAAATCCTTCAGTGTTAAGTGGGGAATAAATCCGTACCACCAAAATTAAGAAGGCTTACATATTTAGAAAACGATTTGATAGTTGGTTATTTAACTATCAAACAAAACAAACATTAAAAAAGTTTTCATTTCCACTGAAATCACTAAGCCTCATTTAATTTAATTTCATTAAAATCTCTTTATCAAAAACAACCATATACTTATCTCACTGAAATAAGTATATTCACAAACCATTCATTTCAAAAATATCCCAGAGAAATCCAAACTTAACTTGGGCAATCCATGCCTCCCGATTTTCGCCATGCAGTCAATCATAGATCGTAGTTTGCACAATAGTTATGTCGCTATTCTAGGGAAAACATCCCAAACTGTAGGCAATCTCAGCCCATGAGTTATGCTATGAAATTATACCATTACTTCTCGAAATCTTTTATTTCAATAATAATCTGAAATAATACTTATAAAGTTTCTATAAAAATTTCAAAGTTAATTTAGGAAATACTCTTTTATAACGGTTTACTATATATTATAACAATTTAAAAAAAACAATATTAATGTTGAACAAATTATCTTCGAAATAATAATATTTTAATACTGATTTATTCTTAATTAATAAGTAACTTTAAATCAAATCATTATATGA
Source organism: Allium cepa (assembly GCA_030765085.1). Taxonomy (NCBI): domain Eukaryota; kingdom Viridiplantae; phylum Streptophyta; class Magnoliopsida; order Asparagales; family Amaryllidaceae; genus Allium; species Allium cepa. The sequence continues at coordinate 583,522,110 of CM060938.1, forward strand.
TAACGTTATTTAAAAATTAAAATATATCTTTAAAAATTTAAATTATTAAATAACTTGAAACCAATACTTTAACTTTTAAAAATTCATAAAATAATTAACCTTAAAAAAACCTTGATTCGAAAATAAACTTCCAAATTAGGAAAAGGCTTATTAATTCCAACGGCATTTCATCAAGTCACTATTTATTTCATAACAATCTAGAACAACAGATTCATATGAAGCCATTTTTAACAATCAATTCAACATCTTATTGTCCGATATAATTATCAGGATAATAAATAAATGTTCATACAAATATGATAGTAGAATAGGGATTTATTCTGTTAATCAATGTCCAAGAACATGGTTATTTAGTAACAGGGGCAGAACGGTGATTTATTCTACCAACTGGATACCAATTTAAATACATTTAGCAAAACGGTGTTTTATTCTACTAAATATATATCATATCGACTTATTAACTTCATTTAATTCATTAGTATTTTTGTCTGGCAATTATCGTCGATGGATAGAACATATAATTTTAAAACATTAAATTTATTTAAATCACGTATTTTAAACTTGACCATTTTAAAATACCTTAAATTATTTCTTAGTCAAATCCGAGGACAGGCTTCATGAGATGAAAGAACTCGAGGATACGAACTCATTGCAAAAAGGATCGGGTTGATTGGGTCTCATACGAATGAGTTATCTCAATCTTAAATTTTTAACTATAATTATTAGTAATTTAAAATTTTTTTAAAAAACTTCTTCTTCCTTGCGCATGGGCCGAAGCCCAAACCTATATACCCAAACCCGTTCCTTCCACTTTTCCCAGTTACCAGCTGAAATCACGAGACTCCAATCCCTCGCCTAACTGACTAGATCGAACTGCTATTTCTTCCAAACCATATCAATTTAGACTTCGAGACCTAAACCCAAACTATGGCATTCTTCACCTCCATCATCCACATCATGACTTCGTCTTCCCCCTATCCCATAGCTCGAACAAATCTTCCTCATGCACGTGCACAAGCGACGCTCATCGCTGTTCAACTATGTGAGGACACTCACGAATGACCCATCGAAACTCGACACTTCTCCACTTGAAAGTCCCCTGTTGGCCTCCTTGGTCGAATTCGAGCGTATAAATGAGCCCAACATCCAACCATCGACCCAAAATGAACCTCCCTCACAAAATCTAACCACTAGGTCACATGCCATCACCATTACCCCCACAGCCACCATTACATCCACGATAATCGCGGCCGCATTTGGTGCTTAAATTAGCATATGCGAATCCATCTTCCAAAACCCAAACGAGACGTGACCTTAAACCCTAAATTCACCATGGCTCATCAAATTAGAGGAAAATTTGAAAATCGTCCATGATGAAACCATAGACCATGTCGCCACGCGCCACGCTCCTCCTCTACCTCTCAACAACTACATCGCCAAAAATCATTTTTTTAATTGATTTTAATCAAGTTAACATTTCTCACGGTTTCGGCTACTAAAATAATGATTTCTTCTCTAAAAATCCTATTTTCACATGTCAGTCACGATTGTATTATTGATTCAATGTTTTACATATGTCAAAAATTATCAAACATATGATAGCTTTCTGTAAATTCAAAATTCCACACAACATATAGCATGATCAACCTAAAACTATTTTTAGTGTAATGTATATTCAAAATCATGCATTTCACTAGTTTACGTCATCCAAAAATTCTAATCGAGGAGAGAGATACTGATTTTTGAAACTAAGCATATATTGGATTTTACCTCTATAACATAATAGCGTGATGATAAGCATATTCCAGGTATCAAATTTAAAGTTCCCACCTTAATACACTGTTGAAATATCTAGATAGGGTACACATTACTAAGAGAACTATCGCAACCCAAGCTAACTTTCACAGTGGACTCTCTCCATGTGGAGTCCTCTATTTCCGGTCCGTTCATTTCCCTTATCACAGCATCATTCTCCGAATCCATACAATTTCAACGCTTGGTTCCCTAGGCGCTAACATCTCTGCCATAGGCCATAAGTCATCTCTAGGAAGGTTACCCCAGTCTACAAGTGGCTAACCAACAATCTCACCCATTTTCCAGATAATAGCATCATCGTTTTCTGATTCAGGCTCCTCCTCTACCTCATATTCATCTTTCTCTTCCTCTAATTATTTCTCATACAACGATGCCTGCTCAATAGGTTCCATGAGATCTCTGGCCACGTCTCTGCTGAAATACTACGTAATCTTCATCCACTCCCCTCGGACGACGCTAAGAGTCCTCTATAATCAATTAACACAGCCTAAGAATGAAATCCTAAGGTTTTTTGGAAGCTTCATAAGCTAGAGAACACATATAGGTGCATACTTCAAATAACCCTTCTTTTAAATTACTGCTATTTAAAAACTTTACTCTAAGAAATACTATAATCATTTCCTCTAAAAATTTGTTTAAAACAGTTTTCGAAAATCATTGGAGTTCTAAATTCCCAAAAAGAACTTTTTATAAATCAATTATTATAAAATTGGCTTCTATATGTGAAAAATCTTCCTAAAATATTTATCTTAAAATATCTTAAATTTCTAATTTTCTCAAAATCAAATTTTCTAAAACTACTATACAAGACCCAGGTTTTTTAAGGGAAGATTCAAGTCAAATGGACAGGCTATAAAGGATACTCAGCACTGGATGGTTATGACCAATCAAATCCTAGATGATAAAATATTATCATCACTTATCAAACAACATCTCAAAATACTATATATTTGAAAATCATTGCCTTTTATATATAAAAAATATATCCTGGGTAAAATTATTTCATTTACCCTCTTACAATATTGTGTCCATTGTCCTTGTTCAAGTGTTTAGAGATCCCTATCAATAACGTTATCTACTCATATAAAATCCATGGAAAATTATATTAATAAAGGTCTAGAGAAAAGAGATAAGGTCCAAATAATTTGTTGAAAAGGACACTGCAAATAATAGAAAGTAAAATAAGAACAAATAGTATGTCAACATGTGTAAAAGCACAGTCAGTAACGAGTTGTAGGGGTACGAAGTTCGGTCAGTGGCTCTATTTTTTATAAGTAAATGTACTACGCTAAATTTAAAGGGATCATACAGCACTAAAACTTAGAATAACATTTAATAAGTAATGTGTAGAGCATACCGCGTGGGTTGGAAGGATTCTACGCGAAAAAGATATACATATAAGGCTTACAAAAGATAAGTCAATGGGACTCGGGGAGAGGCCAGGTCAGAATGTGGAAGGGAACATGCTAAAATGGAAAGACAGAGTTGGAACGGCAATTGATGCTGGGTAGGGATGCTCACTTGAATGCACATCCTGGAAAGGTGAGAGAGGCATTCAACTTCCATGAACTACAGTGGGGAAGGCCAAATGGTTCCAAATTAAACAAATATTTAGAGGCTGCATGTGGCTTTCTTGATGGTCTAAGGCTGCATATAGGTTTCTTTGCAGTCTACTATTGTGGGGTGGTATCAAGAAGTTTGAAAATAAGGTAAATAAGTTACTACAATGGGATGATGCTAAACAGTAAGGAGCACGGTATTTTGTACTTAGATTCAAAATCAATCTAAGCTAGGACTCTAGTGGGGTCAGCGCAGGGTACGCAGTAGTAAAGAAAATATGTTTAAGGAAACATTTAATTGAAGATGTAAATGAGAAATAACTTACATCAGAATTTTAAAGTGTTTTACATATGATTATGATTAGTTGAATAGTGTGGGGAAACCTAACCTATGTAGTGCAGGTTGGTCACCTTATATGTTTATTTTTGGAGACAACATTATTCACACCGTAATTTATGTTTGACCCATGTTTTTATTATTCTTTTCCATATAAACTCACAGGTACTCACATGAGTAGGCTGAGTTTATGGACTTAGGTAGGTTTGGAATAATGGCTACAGTACGAGGACTAAAGATGGAGCAAGAGGCTCTTCAGCCAATAAAGAATTTATTTCTGTTGTATGCAAAAGTGTGGGCTGCATCCTCGTATGTGGACCCGACTCTCCATTATGTTATTTCTATTATATTTGACCCTGCATAGACATGTTATTTGGGAAAATGTTGACCGAAGTAATTATAATGAATTTTTTTAAAAGATACTGCTGTGTAATGAAATCGTATTAGTTTGTTTTGTTTACTTTACCCATGTTTTCATATTTTACTGAGCCCACTTTAGTCGCCGAAGTATAATTCTAGTGATGATTGTAGTATCATCGGCGTTTATCTTCGAGTTTCGAGTGGAGGATGTTACAACTTGGTATCAAAGCATAGGTTAGGGACACCTAAATAAAACATAGCTAATAAAAAATAAATAAACACTCAAGGGAAGGGATGCGCTAATATATATATATATATATATATATATATATATATATATATATATATATGTAGAGGTATCTATTCTTCTATTGTGATTTCACTTCCTATCTTTTCGTTCTGATGAAGACTGAAGAAATACAGACTGATAAGGAAGGGAGGGATGCATTCCAATAGCAATAAGGGAGGAAGTTGCATAGCCAATAATTGAAGCAGCCATGGATGTGAATGTATTATTTAGATAGTTCATGGCCAAGATGATGTGAGAAGCTGCATCAGAATTAGCAAAGCCGAGAGTTGTGGTGGTGAGGGAAGATTTCCTATAGATGAGTAAAGAATACAAAAATCTAGGAGGAAAGATGTTTATCAGGAAAGACCCTGCAATAGAAGTGCTGAATTGGTTGAAAAGCCATGAGCATATATTTGGTGACATAGGACTAAATTATGCGCTGAAGAGAAGATTGGCATCAAGGCATTTATAAGAAGATACACTAGATTGGTGGGAGACCGTAATTATAGGAACTCCAGAAGTGGGAATCACTTGGTCGCAGTTCAAGGAGAGGTTTGAGGCTTAGTTCATAACAGAGTCTCAACAGAGCATATTGTTGAGGGATTTCATTGGTTTGAGGCATGGTGACCTTATAGTAGAGGGGTATATCTAGAGATTCAATAATTAGCTAAGTATGGCAGAGAGATCATTAACACTCCTATGAAGAAAAATGTGAAGTTCATTTGAGGCTTAAACAAGGTCATGATCATAAGGTGATGGCTCATATAGCATCCCCTTATGAGTTTATAGTGGACATGACCAGGAGATATGTTAGCATGTATCAAGTGAAGAGAAGAGTAGAGATGTGGCCCAAGGCAGAGCATAAGAAGTTCAATCCATATACTAAAGGCAAGAAAGTAGTGTTGAAATGGAAGGGTGCAACTGGGAATATTGAAGTTGCCATTGCAGAAGTAGTCTAATACAACTATGGATAGAAGGGACACTATGCTTCAAAGTGCCACATGCCTAAGAATGTTGTAAGGGTGAAGTGCTTCAAGTATGATAAGATGGGACATCCGAAAAAAAGACTACCTAGGTCTTAAAGCGTAGGCATATGCTTTGGAAGGACCTAGGGAAGGACCGTCCGTAGAAGAGAAGGGCAGGGGAAAAGTGTTAGAAGGTATGACTTCGATTTCTAATATTTCAATTAGAGTACTATTTGACCACTAGAGCTACACATTCTTTTATAGCTAACCACTTGGTTGATAGACTTGGGTTACCTATGTAGTCACTCCCATACATGTAGCTAATCCGAAAGGATGGTATGCCACTCTCAGATTGAGATGGACCGACCTAGCTATTGAGTTAGGTAGATGTAAGTTTTCTTATGATTCTTATGTGTTTGAATTCATAGGATTTGGTGTAATTTTAGGGATAGATTGATTGTAGAGGTATAGTGCGAGGGTGCACTGCATTGAAAGGATAATTACCTTGGGTAATCCTAATTGTAGAGAAATGGTGTTTGTGGTATTGGAAGAATGTGGAAAACTACGCATGAGAACTTTATTTTTGTTAGCTTTGGAGAAAGAGGAGCTAGGAGAAGTACAGGTAATGAAGGAGTTTAGGGTTGTATTTGTACCAGTTTTGGGGTTGCTACTCCTGAGAACAGTGGAGCTCAGCATTGACTTACTACAATGGGCTGAACTGTTTAGTCGACCTCCTAGTAGAATGCCTCAAATAAAGATGAGGAGCCGAGGAAGAAATTGGTAGAGTTAGAAGGAAAGAGCTTCATAAGACCTAGTAGCTCACTATAGAGAGCAGCGCTAGTGTTTGTGAAGAAGCATGATGGGTCTTTAAGACAATGTATAGACTATCGGAAGCTGAATGAGAGGATGGTGAAGAATGGATATCCTTTGCCAAGAATATATGACCCTTTTGATCATTTGAGTGGAGTTAAGGTGTTTGCATAGTTAGACTAGGCTACAGGGTTCCATCAACTGAGAGTTGCGGAGGAAAGCATTCCTTTGACTGCATTCAGAATTAGGTATAGTTCTTATGAGTGGTTGGTTAAGTGATTTGGGCAAACCAATGCAGCTGCATTCGTTGTAGACTTGATGAATGGGATCTTCCCAGACAAGCTGGATAGATATGTGTTGGTGTTCATATATGACATTTTAGCGCACTCCAAGGCTAGGGAGGAGCATGCAGTTTTCCTAAAGTCTTGTGTTGAAGATATAAGATAGCATAAGTTGAAGGTGAAAATTTCTAAGTGTCATTTCTGCAGAAGGGAAGTGAAGCTACTAGGCCATGTAATTTTAGAAGAAGGAATAGCGGTAGATCTAGAAAAGTTGGAGGTGGTAATTGGGTAGGAGAGATCCGAGACTGTGACTGAGGTGTGAAGTTTTCTAGAATTGGACGATTATTACAGAAGACTCATTAAGGATTTCTCTTGTGTAGTTACATCGAGGACTAGACTAATTAGAAATGGAGAGCACTACGTGTAGGCATGGGAGTGTGAGAAGATATTCCAAGAACTGAAGCATAGATTGAAAAAAACGTGCTTGTGTTGATAATATCTAAAGGAATGGTGGTATGACTGTGCATACGGATGCATCTGGATCGGGTTAGGTGCAATATTATTGTAGAAGGGAAAAGTAATTGCTTACATATCTAGGCAGTTACGACACAATGAAGTTAGGCATCCAACACATGATTTGTAATTGGCCGCAATATTCTTCACGTTGAAGTGGAGACATTATCTCTTGGGTTATAGTTTTGAGTTATATATTGACCACAAGTCCTTGAGATATTTGTTCTCTTAGAAGGAGCCGAACATGAGGCAATAGAGATGGTTATTGTTCCTAGCATCATACGATTATGGGACACGTATACCCTTGGAAAAGGCAATAAAATAGATGATTCCTTAAGCCAAAGACAATCAAGTTGTGTTTTGGTTATGTTAGAGGAATAGACTGCGTTAAAAATTTTATCAGCTTGTAATATGCAATATCGGTCTAGCGCAGGATCAAGCAAGGCTAATAGGATATTAGCATGCCTATAAGTCAGACTTGCGCTAGTAGAATGTATAGCTGAACTATAGAAGAATGATAGGTGTTGTGTACACACGATCAGGAGTTTGAACTCAGGATTCGAGGCAGTAGAACTGAAGGGGTTCACTGTAAATAAGAAAGGAGTACTACGGAAGTATAACAGGTCGTATGTTCCGTGTACCGAAGAACTGCAGAAGGAAGTATTGGATGAATGTCATCATTCTAAGTTTACCATACATTCTAGAGGTACAAAGGTATACCGAGCTATGAAGAGGAGTTTCTTTTGGAAACAAATAAAGAAAGATGTAGGAAAGTATGTAAGAGGTTTCTTATATGTCAGCCAGTGAAAGCAGAAAATCAAAAGCCACTACAGCCTTTAGAAGTTCCAATGTGGAAATGGTATTCAATATCTATGGACTTCATAGATGGATTTCCAAGGTAATGAACAAGGAATAAAGCCATATGGGTCCTAGTTGATAGACTAACTAAGTGTGCTCGTTTCATTCCCGTGAAACCTAAGAAAACTGCGTCGAAGTTAGTAGAAATATATGTAAAGGTGATAATGGGACTGAACGGGGTGCCAAGCACTATTATTAGTAACCAGGATTCGCTATTCACTAATGAATTTTAGAGAATTTTAAAGAAGGTATTAGGTACAAAACTATGCACGAGTATTATGCACCATCCACAGACAGATGAGTAGACTGAAAGGATCAACAAAGAGATGAAAGCAGTGCAATCTAGGCAAAAAAGTTATACCGACACAAGGAGAAAGAACTAGAGTTCGTAGTAGGCGATCGGATGTTTTTGAAGGTTTCTCTAATGAGGGGCGTGATACATTTTGGAAAAGCTGGAAAGTTAGCACCCAGATATGTAGGACTATTTCTGATCATAGAAAGGATTGGGAAGGTGGCGTATAAGCTGGATCTGCCTTGTTTTTTTGTAGGGATTCATAATGTATTTCACATATTTTGTTTGCAGAAATGCATTAAGGACCCAGGAGTAGTAATTGATTAGAGGGCAATAGAAGACTTGGTTCTCAAACTTGATATGCCTTACATATGTACCGATTTGGATAGTGGATCGAGATGAGAAGTGACTTCGTAACAAGGTGTTAAAGTTAATATACATTCAGTAAAGCGTAGTGGGAAACAAAGGACAAGGTTAGGGGGACCTATCTAGAGTTGTTTGTTATAGATTAGCGCATAGGCTATCTATTGAGTTACTCTAATGTAGATCGGTTATACATATATATGATATTATGTTTGTTTGTTGTATTAGTAGGTAGTACTGGTACATTTTATGTTGTAACAACCCGCATATTTTACGATTTGATATTTAAATATTTTATTTAATATTTTATCGTTAGTCGGATTTTAGTCCGAAAAGTTACTTTTTGCATACGGTCGAATTAGGACTCGGAACCACTCCCATTGAGTTCAAAAAACCGTTTGCGATCTTTTTGAGTGTAAACTTTGATATGTTTGGAGTTAGTGGAATTTTGTTACTTTTTCACTTTGGGTTTTGGGTTTGGTTTAGCCCATTTGCCTAAACTATTAATTCTAACTCAACCCCCTTCTCTTCATAACTTTACTTTCATTTCCTAACACTCAACTTCATCAAAAATGGGGGAAGGAATGGAAAATTAAAACTCCAAGCTCAAGATCATTTGCATATCCAACATCCAACTCCAAATTCAAAGAGAAGATATTGATTCAAGCTTCTTGGGTTGATCCTTCCTTGCTTTCAAGCTTCTTCTTCATAAATTTTGTGTAAAGGTTAGATTTTTATCTCACATCTTGTCTATAACTATCATTGATTGTTTGGGTATGAATTCCTAACGCTTTTGCATATGCATTTGCCATTGATTTGGATTGAAATTGATGAAAATCCCAATTTTTAGTGTTTAGGGTTCAAATCTTTAAAAATTCAATCTTTTGATGTTTAAACACGTTTTTGGTGATGCATCGAGGAGCTAATACGACTGGGTAGCCTATTGGCATAATCCCCTAGCGTCCGTGCTCGATCGGTTGCAAATTGGGCGAGTTTTGCACTCCAAAACCCTTAGGTCGCTCTACCTGCACATGGTGGAGTTTCGGCCTGCAGTTTGCTCGTTCGGTCCTAGGTCGTTCGGCCAGTAGGTCGTTCCACCCATTAGGTCACGTGCATTTAGGTCGTCCCCTTTTAGGTCGCTCGACCCCTCACACGTCTTAGGTCGTTAGGTCATTGCTTGACCTTGTTTTTCCCTTTAAGTTGTTAGGTCGTTCGGCTTTTCCCCCTTGGGTCTTAACTCGGCTAGGTCGCTCACAGCATAGGTCGCTTGGCCCTCTTTACACCTTTGGTCGTTAGGTCGTGACCATGTTAGGTCGTTTTCCCCCCTTAGGTCGTGTTATGACCGCTTGTACCATTCTTTGGTCGCTGCATCCTTAGCTCGCGTCATGCTTTAGATCATTGCTCGACCTGGTTTAAGTCGTTAGGTCGCCGGCCTTCCCACCTAGGTCGCTCCACTAAGTCGCGACAAGCTTTAGGTCGCTCCGCTAGCTCGCGGCATGCGTTAGGTCGCGTGCATGTTAGGTCGCACATCTCCTTAGGTAGCTCGGCAGTTAGGTCGCGAAATTTTGAGCCGTAGGAGAATTTTTCACTTTGATGAATTTGGAATCGAAGTCTCTGCATTTTATTCACGTCTTCGAACGTGAATTTTTGTGACCTATTGTTTCTACAATCATTTTTGTGGTTTGTCACTGTAAAAACATAAAGCTTTCAATACTAGTAGTAAATATCAAAACTCTTTTATCAAAACGATTTCAACTCTATTTTTAATATCAAGCTTGTTTATAAGACCGTTTTCCAACCTACTAGTATATACAAACCTTTACCTCACTCGTATGAGAAATCTAATTAAACGACTTGGTAAAACAAGTGGTATGAAACGCTTGCGTTTACTTCGTCGGTTAATTCTTGGACTTGTTCGATTGAATCTCTTGTGACAATTTTCTAGTGAAAATCTACAATTTGTTCGTAAATATCTAAGTTAAGCTAGTGGTTATGGGACATGAGGCTAAGCTCATATATTTACTAGCTTATTGTAATTGACACTTCTTGATGATCGATGATAATCATTTTTTTGATTATGACTAGCGATATGCTATATTTCTTTGTCCACGTAGGGGACAGTACCTCATTTATTGAGTTTCGTCTCATTTTATCATAGGCTAACGACCTATTTATTTCTTGGGGTTTCGACCCAATTTTTGTGGGTTAGCGACCCACGTTTTTATGGAGTTCGGATCTTCGGGCGTACTGTTGTACTACGTCGTTGTTTCGAATTTTACGAGTTTCTGGTTCCTCGGGCGTACCGTTGTACTACGTCGTTGCACCGGCTCTATGGTTAGCGACCATGGGATAGCGTCCCGTTTGTGATACACGTGTTGGTGAGTTTTCAGGCTCCCGTTTTGTGATAGGCCTCCCCCTTTTTGTGATTTCTGGATTTCCATTGATGATTTCTAGAATTTGTGTTTCACCAATTTTCGTGATTTTCATTGATATGTGTTATCAATATTTGTGCATTGGTGAATTTGTGTGTCATTAACTTTTGTGAATGAAGATATTGAGTATGACATTCCTTTTGATCTTTGAGAAGATTCTTGTGATATTGATTAATCTCTTGTTGATTTTCATTTTCATACTTATCACAGTATGGCTTTATAGTTATCATATGTTATGTCATATCTCTTATTCTATATCATTTTATCTGATATTTATAGCTAGACTGATCCGTTTATTATTTTCTTATTAAATAATACTCGGGTCAGACCGAGATGTTACAGGTGCTTCTGCTTGACTTCACTTCTGGGATTATCATCCTGACTTTTGGCTAACTACTTAGATTAGTAGTTTTTGTTATATATCTTTGATATATGACTCCTTGATGTATACATATTCTTTTGTCTAGCACTTGTAACCATTCTTTTGTGATATTGTGGATCTTGTTTGACCGCTACTCTGATGTACACTTTCATGTGTTATATTCATATCTTTTTCCGCCTTTGTGATATGGATGTATGTGACTGATTTATGTTATGCTTATTTCTATATTTGTTTCCGAAGACATTATATCCACTGTGTAGTAGCTTTGGGTTTGTATCGGTATGTCGACTTATGTAGTACTATTCGACATATCGATGCTCGCTCAAAGCAATTACACGGATGGTCGCTCCTCAACAGCCTTATTCTCCGTGCTAGTTGATGGCATTACCCCGTAGTGTCCTTGGCTAGCATGGGTATAGAGGTGGGGCGTCACAGCTTCGTATCAAAGCCAAACTTCGAAACAATGTAGAATAATTTAACAAGGATCATCGTCCTAAGTCCATTTTAGGAGTCGTGCCTTAGGATTTAATTCGAGACTTCGTACCGATTCATCCTATTTTCTTTATAATTCCTTGTTTATCTATCAAGATTGCTTGATATTCGTTTGGTAAATAACCTTATCCTTCTTTCCTTTTTTCAAAAGGAAGAGAAATGGTTAGACCTGGTCGTCCCAGCACCAGTCAATCTCGTGCTACTCCCCAGGATGGAGTATTTATATCTACCCAGTAGCTTCTTGATCTAGTAAGGAATGCTCAAGCAGCCGGATCTAATCCGGAGTCTACTCACCCTAGGACTGGATTTGCACGTTTATGCAGCGATTATACCAATTTGGGTGGGAAACCGCTCAAAGGTTCTGAGACTATTATCGAAGTCCAGGCTTGGCTGAGATCGTGCGAACGAATCTTTTCTCGCATGAATCTCATTGATCTTCACCGTGTTCAGGTGGCCTCTAGTATGCTCCAAGAAAGAGCATTAGATTGGTATGAGCTTCTTATTTCTGAAATAGTTGAATCAAATCTTACTTGGGAGAAAGTCCGAGAACGATTCGAGAACGATTCTTATTTCTAAATTTAGAAGTTTCTTTTGATCAACTTGTTGATATCGCTCTTCGACTTGAAGAGGCAGATAAAGAGAGTGATGCTGATGTTGTGGGTGTCAAACCAAAATTCAACAACAACAAGAAAAGGCCTATTAAGTTCAAAGGGTCTTATCCCAATAAGAAAGGGAAGCAAGCAATTCCGGTGGCAAAGGCTTCTGCCCCTAGTAGTGGGCAATGATATAATTGTGTTTCTAAAGACCATTATGCCAATAGATGTCCAAAACCTCTCTTTTGTCGCTATTGCAAAAGCACGAATCATTATTTATCTTCTTGTCCCAAACTTCAAGGCAAGAAGGAGGGAAAGCTTAATGTTTCTCAAGCCCCTGGCAACACATCTCGTGGTAAAGGTATTTCTCATTCTATCCTTGATGGCATTATTTTATTTCATGATCATCCTATTTGAGTTCTTTTTGATACGGGTGCGTCCCATTCTTTTATATCAAAAGAACTTGTTGATACTTTTTCTTTGGATGTTTTGCGTTTAATGACTTCACTGAGAATTGCGAATCCGGTTGGTGGATCCACAACAATCAGTTTATTGTGTAAAGATGTCGAGATTATTTTGTGTGATCTTTCTTTCCAAGCCGATTTGCATGTTATGCGCTACTTAGGCTTTGGAATGATTTTGGGAATGGATTGGCTTAACCGTTATGAAGCCCAAATCCTATGTCCTGAACGGACTATTCATCTTCGACATCCTCAATCTGTTAAGCAGATTTCTATTGACCTTAAAGATTCGGATTCCAGCTTGGTTGCATCTTTATATTCTTTAAATCCTCACGATGACGAGGAAGATATTATTTCACTTATTCACGTTGTTCGTAAATTTTCTGATGTATTTGAGCCCGTTTTAGGATTACCACCTAAGCGAGCAATTGAGTTCAAAATTAATCTCATCCCTGGAGCTCAACCTATCACTAGTCCTCCTTATCGTATGTCCGATAAAGAAAATGAGGAGATGTGTAAACAATTATCCGAATTGGAGACGAAGCAATTTATTCGCTCTAGTTCCTCTCCTTGGGGAGCATCGGCTATTTTTGTGAAGAAATCCGATGGTACACTTAGGCTTTGCATTGACTACCGCAAGCTTAATGATCTTACTATCAAGAATAAATATCCTTACCTCGGATTAATGATCTATTCGATCAACTTAGTGGTGCTAAAGTCTTTTCACAATTGGACTTGGCGACCGGTTTTCATCAGCTTCGTATTGGAGAGGATAGCATTCCTTTGACATCGTTCCATACTCGATACGGATCTTATGAATGGCTTGTTATGCCATTTGGTTTAACGAATGCTCCGGCTTATTTCGTTGACCTTTATGAATCGAGTTTTCAAAGACTTCCTTAATCGGTTTGTTCTCATCTTTATTGATGATATTCTTGTGTATTCAAAAACCGAGGAGGAGCATGAAAAGCATCTTCAGATTGTGTTGGAAACTCTTAAGAGCAATCAGTTAAAAGCAAAATTTTCTAAATGCCACTTTTGGCAATTTCGTGTGAAGTTTCTCGGTCATATTATTTCCGAATCCGGAATTTCCGTGGATCCTTCAAAGATTGAAGCGATTCAAAACTGAAAGAGACTGGAGAGTGTGACGGAAATCCGTAGTTTCCTCGGATTGGCAGGTTATTACCACCGTTTCATAAAGGACTTTTCCAAAATTTCCGTGCCTCTTACAAGCTTGACAAAGAAGGGAGTTAAGTACATTTGGTCGGACAAATGTGAAGCTTCTTTTCAGAAATTAAAAGAACTCCTTTCTGATGCTCCTATTCTTGTTATTCCTGAGGGGAATCAAGATTTTATTGTTTATACCAATGCTAGTCGCGTTGGTTTGGGAGTTGTTCTTATGCAAAGAGAACATGTTATTGCTTTTGCTTCTAGGCAATTGAAGCCTGCTAAGACTAGATATGCCACTCATGATTTAGAGCTCGCGGCTATTGTCTTCGCCCTTCGTATTTGGCGTCATTATCTTTTGGGAGAGAAATTTGTTCTCTATACCGATCATAAATATTTGAAGTATCTGTTTTCTCAAAAGGAACTAAATTTGCGTCTAAATTTGCGTCAACAACGCTGGCTCGAATTTCTTGCAGCTTATGATCTTGATATTCTTTATATCCCGGAAAGGGAAATCGTGTTGCCGATGCATTTAGTCGTAAGAAACAAGCGGTTGTTTCTATGATGAAATCCGAATGGAATGATCTTGGAATTTTATCCACTTGTGAGATTCGAGATCGTGTTTCCGATTTATATTCATCTCTTGTCGTGTGTAGCCTTGAGGCTCATCCTTCTCTTTTAGACCGCATTCTTGAAGCTCAAAAGCTAGATCCCGAATTGGCTCTTCTTGGCCAAAATTTTAGGGATAAAATTGATATTGAAAGTTTGAAAGACTTTGATATTGATTCTCGTTGCGGTATTCGAAAATTTGGTAGACTTGTCGTGTCAAATATTAGTAATCTTCGTAAAGACATTTGAGAAGATTCTCATCGTTCTAAATTTACCATTCATCCCGGTAGTAGTAAAATGTACGCGGATATGAAGCGACTTTATTATTGGAAGGGAATGAAATCGGATATTGCTAACTTCGTTAAGTGTTGCATGACTTGCCAACTCATTAAGGCCGAACATCAAAGGCCTGGTGGGTTGTTACAACCTTTAGAAATTCCATTTTAGAAGTGGGATCAAATTTCCATGGATTTTATAAACGGCCTTCCCCGTTCTCGTTTGGGCCATGATAGCTTATGGGTGATAGTTGATAGACTTACTAAATCCGCTCATTTTATTCCCGTCCGGTCCAATCGAACCGTTCCTTTCTTGACCAAACTCTTTATTAAAGAAATTGTAAAATTGCATGGAGTTCCTTCTTCTATTGTTAGTGATCGTGATCCATTGTTTACTAGTGGATTTTGAAAGAGTCTTCAAAAAGCTTTGGGAACGAAGCTTAATTTTAGCACTACTTATCATCCTCAGTCCGATGGACAAACTGAGCATGTGAATCAAACCCTTGAAGATCTTCTTCGTGCATGTGTTCTTGATTTTGGTGGAAGTTGGGAAGATCATATTTCTCTTGTTGAGTTTTCGTATAATAATAGCTTCCAATCTAGTATTGGTATGGCACCTTTCGAGGCACCTATGGAAGGCCATGCCGATCTCCTTCTTGTTGGCTTGAGGTCAGTGATCAGAAGATGGTTCTAGGTCCAGATTTTATTTAAGATTCTACAGAAAAGATTGACCTTATTCGTCATAGGATGAAAGAAGCCCAGAGTAGACAAAAATCCTATGCCGATAACCGGAGAAGGAAATTAGAATTTTCTGTGGGAGATCTTGTGTTTATTCGTGTTTCACCTATGAAGGGTGTGGTATGCTTCAGTCGATCGGGAAAGTTAGCACCTCGATATATTGGTCAATTTCCCATCACCGAACGTATTAGTCCCGTGGCTTATCACCTTTCATTATCAGCTCAATTTTCTGCTATTCATGACGTGTTTCACGTTTCTCAATTACGGAAGTGCCTTCGAGATTCTGATTCTATTCTTGAGCCCGGTGTTATGGAAGAAATTGAAGTTTCAACTAATTTAACTTATGAACAACACCCTATTCGTATTATTGCTTCGGAGGTCAAGCGCCTTTGAAATAAAGATGTTCCGCTTGTTAAAGTTCAATGGTCCTCAAATCCTAAGGATTGCTCTTGGGAATCTAGAGAATTCATCGAGCGAACACATCCGGACTTACTTTCTCGTGCACTTTGAGGTGAACTTCTTATTTCAAACTTCTTTTGTGTTGAATATGCTTTTATGGTTGTTACTATATATTTTCTTCTTAATTATTGCGAGGACGCAATTTCTTTAAGGAGGGGAGTATGTAACAACCCGCATGTTTTACGATTTGATATTTAAATATTTTATTTAAATATTTTATCGTTAGTCAGATTTTAGTCCGAAAAGTTACTTTTTGCATACGGTTGAATTAGGACTCGGAACCACTCCCATTGAGTTCAAAACACCATTTGCGATCTTTTTGAGTGTAAACTTTGATATGATTGGAGTTAGTGGAATTTTGTTACTTTTTCACTTTGGGTTTTGGGTTTGGTTTAGTCCATTTGCCTAAACTATTAATTCTAACTCAACCCCCTTCTCTTCATAACTTTACTTCCATTTCCTAACACTCAAGCTTCATCAAAAATGGGGGAAGGAATGGGAAATTAAAACTCCAAGCTCAAGATCATTTGCAAATCCATCATCCAACTCCAAATTCAAAGAGAAGATATTGATTCAAGCTTCTTGGGTTGATCCTTCCTTGCTTTCAAGCTTCTTCTTCATAAATTTTGTGTAAAGGTGAGATTTTTATCTCACATCTTGTCTATAACTATCATTGATTGTTGGGTATGAATTCCTAACACTTTTACATATGCATTTGCCATTGATTTGGATTGAAATTGGTGAAAATCCCAATTTTTAGTGTTTAGGGTTCAAATCTTAAAAAATTCAATCTTTTGATGTTTAAACACGTTTTTGGTGATACATCGAGGAGCCAATACGACCGGGTAGCCTATTGGCATAATCCCCTAGCGTCCGTGCTCGATCGGTTGCAAATTGGGCGAGTTTTGCACTCCAAAACCCTTAGGTCGCTCTGCCTGCACATGGTGGAGTTTCGGCCTGCAGTTTGCTCGTTCGGTCCTCGGTCGTTCGGCCAGTAGGTCGTTCCACCCATTAGGTCGCGTGCATTTAGGTCGTCCCCTTTTAGGTCGCTCGACCCCTCACACGTCTTAGGTCGTTAGGTCATTGCTCGACCTTGTTTTTCCCTTTTAGTTGTTAGGTCATTCGGCTTTTCCCCCTTGGGTCTTAACTCGGCTAGGTCGCTCACAGCATAGGTCGCTCGACCCTCTTTACGCCTTTGGTCATTAGGTCGCGACCATGTTAGGTCGTTTTCCCCCCTTAGGTCGTGTTATGACCACTTGTACCATTCATTGGTCACTGCCACCTTAGCTCGCGTCATGCTTTAGGTCGTTGCTCGACCTTGTTTAAGTCGTTAGGTCGCTGGCCTTCCACCTAGGTCGCTCCACTAAGTCGCGACAAGCTTTAGGTCGCTCCGCTAGCTCGCGACATGCGTTAGGTCGCGTGCATGTTAGGTCGCACATCTCCTTAGGTAGCTCGGCAGTTAGGTCGCGAAATGTTGAGCCGTAGGAGTATATTCACTTTGATGAATTTGGAATCAAATTCTCTGGATTTTATTCACGTCTTCGAACGTGAATTTTTGTGACTTATTGTTTCTACAATCATTTTTGTGGTTTGTCACTGTAAAAACATAAAGGTTTCTATACTAGAAGTAAATATAAAAACTCTTTTATCAAAACAATTTCAACTCTATTTTTAATATCAAGCTTGTTTATAAGACCGTTTTCCAACCTACTAGTATATACAAATCTTTACCTCACTCGTATGAGAAATCTAATTAAACGACTTGGTAAAACAAGTTGTATGAAACGCTTGCGTTTACTTCGTCGGTTAATTCTTGGACTTGTTCGATTGAATCTCTTGTGACAATTTTCTAGTGAAAATCTACAATTTGTTCGTAAATATCTAAGTTAAGCTAGTGGTTATGGGACATGAGGTTAAGCTCATATATTTACTAGCTTATTGTAATTGACACTTCTTGATGATCGATGATGATCATTTTTGTGATTATAACTAGCGATATGCTATATTTCTTTGTCCACGTAGGGGACAGTACCTCATTTATTGAGTTTCGTCTCATTTTATCATAGGCTAACGACCTATTTATTTCTTGGGGTTTCGACCCAATTTTTGTGGGCTAGCGACCCACGTTTTTATGGAGTTCGGATCTTCGGGCGTACCGTTTTACTACGTCGTTGCTTCGAATTTTACGAGTTTCTGGTTCCTCGGGCGTATCGTTGTACTACGTCGTTGCACCGGCTCTATGGTTAGCGACCATGGGATAGCGTCCCGTTTGTGATACACGTGTTGGTGAGTTTTCAGGCTCCCGTTTGGTGATAGGCCTCCCCCTTTTTGTGATTTCTGGATTTCCATTGATGATTTCTAGAATTTGTGTTTCACCAATTTTCGTGATTTTCATTGATATGTGTTATCAATATTTGTGCATTGGTGAATTTGTGTGTCATTAACTTTTGTGAATGAAGATATTGAGTATGACATTCCTTTTGATCTTTGAGAAGATTCTTGTGATATTGATTAATCTCTTGTTGATTTTCATTTTCATACTTATCACAGTATGGCTTTATGGTTATCATATGTTATGTCATATCTCTTATTCTATATCATTTTATCTGATATTTATAGCTAGACTGATCCGTTTATTATTTTCTTATTAAATAAAACTCGGGTCAGACCGAGATGTTACAGGTGCTTCTGCTTGACTTCACTTCTGGGATTATCATCTTGACTTTTGGCTAACTACTTAGATTAGTAGTTTTTGTTGTATATCTTTGAGATATAGACTCCTTGATGTATAAATATTCTTTTGTTTAGCACTTGTAACCATTCTTTTGTGATATTGTGGATCCTATTTGACCACTACTCTGATGTACACTTTCATGTGTTATATTCATATCTTTTTCCGCCTTTGTGATATGGATGTATGTGACTGATTTATGTTATGCTTATTTCTATATTTGTTTCCGAAAACATTATAGCCACTTTGTAGTAGCTTTGGGGTTGTATCGGTATGTCCGACTTATGTAGTACTATTTGACATATCGGTGCTCGCTCAAAGCGATTACACAGATGGTCGCTCCTCAACAGCCTTATTCTCCGTGCTAGTTGACAGCATTACCCCGTAGTGTCCTTGGCTAGCATGGGTATAGAGGTGGGGCGTCACAGCTTGGTATCAAAGCCAAACTTCGGAACAATGTATAATAATTTAACAAGGATCATCGTCCTAAGTCCATTTTAGGAGTCGTGCCTTAGGATTTAATTCGAGACTTCGTACCGATTCATCCTATTTTCTTTATAATTCCTTGTTTATCTATCAAGATTGCTTGATATTCGTTTGGTAAATAACCTTATCCTTCTTTCCTTTTTTCAAAAGGAAGAGAAATGGTTAGACCTGGCCGTCCCAGCGCCAGTCAATCTCGTGCTACTCCCCAGGATGGAGTATTTATGTCTACCCAGCAGCTTCTTGATCTAGTCAGGAATGCTCAAGCAGTTGGATCTAATCCGGAGTCTGCTCACCCTAGGTCTGGATTTGCACGTTTGTGCAGCGATTATACCAATTTGGGTGGGAAACCATTCAAAGGTTCTGAGACTATTATCGAAGTCTAGACTTGGCTGAGATCGTGCGATCGAATCTTTTCTCGCATGAATCTCATTGATCTTCACCGTGTTCAGGTGGCCTCTAGTATGCTCTAAGAAAGAGCATTAGATTGGTATGAGCTTATTATTTCTGAAATAGTTGAAGCAGATCTTACTTGGGAGAAATTCCGAGAACGATTCGAGTTAAAATTTATACCAGAAGATGAGAAGGTGACATTAGCTTGTCGTTTCATAGACCTTGTTCAAGGTGAATCCTCCGTGGCAGACTATGTCGCGTCTTTTGAATCTCTCTCTAAATACGGGGTTGAATACATTAATACCCCATTGAAGAAAAATCAAAGATTCGTCTATGGCTTGAATAAAAATCTCAAGAATCCATTACTTCTAAAGTTAGAAGTTTCTTTTGATCAACTTGTTGATATCGCTCTTCGACTTGAAGAGGCAGATAAAGAGAGTGATGCTGATGTTGTGGGTGCCAAACCAAAATTCAACAACAACAAGAAAAGACCTATTAAGTTCAAAGGGTCTTATCCCAATAAGAAAAGGAAGCAAGCAATTCCGGTGGCAAAGGCTTCTGCCCCTAGTAGTGGGCAATGCTACAATTGTGGTTCTAAAGACCATTATGCCAATAGATGTCCAAAACCTCTCTTTTTCGCTATTGCAAAAGCCCGGATCATTATTTATCTTCTTTCCCCCAACTTCAAGGCAAGAAGGAGGGAAAGCTTAATGTTGCTCAAGCCCCTGGCAACACATCTCGTGGTAAAGGTATTTCTCATTCTATCCTTGATGGCATTATTTTATTTCGTGATCATCCTTTTCGAGTTCTTTTTGATAGGGGTGCATCCCATTCTTTTATATCAAAAGAACTTGTTGATACTTTTTCTTTGGATGTTTTGTGTTTAATGACTTCACTGAAAATTGCGAATCCGATTGGTGGATCCATAACAATCTGTTTATTGTGTAAAGATGTCGAGATTATTTTGTGTGATCTTTCTTTCCGAGCGGATTTGCATGTTATGCGCTACTTAGGCTTTGGAATGATTTTGGGAATGGATTGGCTTAACCGTTATGAAGCCCAAATCCTATGCCCTGAACGAACTATTCATCTTCGACATCCTCAATCTGTAAAGCAGATTTCTATTGACCTTAAAGATTCGGATTCCATCTTGGTTGCATCTTTATATTCTTTAAATCCTCACGATGACGAGGAAGATATTATTTCACTTATTCACGTTGTTCATGAATTTTCTGATGTATTTGAGCCCGTTTTAGGATTACCACCTAAATGAGCAATTGAGTTCAAAATTAATCTCATCCTTGGAGCTCAACCTATCACTCGTCCTCCATATCGTATGTCCAATAAAGAAAATGAGGAGATGCGTAAACAATTATCCGAATTGGAGACGAAGCAATTTATTCGCTCTAGTTCCTCTCCTTGGGGAGCATCGGCCATTTTTGTGAAGAAATCCAATGGTACACTTAGGCTTTGCGTTGACTACCGCAAGCTTAATGATCTTACTATCAAAGATAAATATCATTTACCTCGGATTGATGATCTATTCGATCAACTTAGTGGTGCTAAAGTCTTTTCACAATTGGACTTGGCGACCGGTTTTCATCAGTTTCGTATTGCAGAGGATAACATTCCTTTGACATCGTTCCATACTCGATATGGATCTTATGAATGGCTTGTTATGCCATTTGGTTTAACGAATGCTCCGGCTTATTTCGTTGACCTTATGAATCGAGTTTTCAAAGACTTGCTTGATCGGTTTGTTCTCATCTTTATTGACGATATTCGTGTGTATTCAAAAACCGAGGAGGAGCATGAAAAGCATCTTCGGATTGTGTTGGAAACTCTTAGGAGCAATCAGTTAGTCGAATTTTAGTCTGAAAAGTTACTTTTTGCATACGGTCGAATTAGGACTCGGAACCACTCCCATTGAGTTCAAAACACCATTTGCGATCTTTTTGAGTGTAAACTTTGATATGTTTGGAGTTAGTAGAATTTTGTTACTTTTTCACTTTGGGTTTTGGGTTTGGTTTAGTCCATTTGCCTAAACTATTAATTCTAACTCAACCCCCTTCTCTTCATAACTTTACTTCCATTTCCTAACACTCAAGCTTCGTCAAAAATGGGGGAAGGAATGGGAAATTAAAACTCCAAGCTCAAGATCATTTGCAAATCCAACATCCAACTCCAAATTCAAAGAGAAGATATTGATTCAAGCTTCTTGGGTTGATCCTTCCTTGCTTTCAAGCTTCTTCTTCATAAATTTTGTGTAAAGGTGAGATTTTTATCTCACATCTTGTCTATAACTATCATTGATTGTTGGGTATGAATTCCTAACACTTTTACATATGCATTTGCCATTGATTTGGATTGAAATTGGTGAAAATCCCAATTTTTAGTGTTTAGGGTTCAAATCTTTAAAAATCCAATCTTTTGATGTTTAAACACGTTTATGGTGATGCATCGAGGAGTCAATACGACCGGGTAGCCTATTGGCATAATCCCCTAGCGTCCGTGCTCGATCGGTTGCAAATTGGGCGAGTTTTGCACTCCAAAACCCTTAGGTCGCTCTGCCTGCACATGGTGGAGTTTCGGCCTTCAATTTGCTCGTTCGGTCCTAGGTCGTTCGGCCAGTAGGTCGTTCCACCCATTAGGTCGCGTGCATTTAAGTCGTCCCCTTTTAGGTCGCTCGACCCCTCACACGTCTTAGGTCGTTAGGTCATTGCTTGACCTTGTTTTTCCCTTTAAGTTGTTAGGTCATTCGTCTTTTCCCCCTTGGGTCTTAACTCGGCTAGGTCGCTCACAGCATAGGTCGCTCGGCCCTCTTTACGCCTTTGGTCGTTAGGTCGTGACCATGTTAGGTTGTTTTTCCCCCTTAGGTCGTGTTATGACCGCTTGTACCATTCTTTGGTCGCTTCCTCCTTAGCTCGCGTCATGCTTTAGGTCGTTGCTCGACCTGGTTTAAGTCGTTAGGTCGCCGGCCATTCCACCTAGGTCGCTCCACTAAGTCGCTACAAGCTTTAGGTCGCTCCGCTAGCTTGCGACATGCGTTAGGTCGCGTGCATGTTAGGTCGCACATCTCCTTAGGTAGCTCGGCAGTTTGGTCGTGAAATATTGAGCCGTAGGAGTATTTTCACTTTGATGAATTTGGAATCGAATTCTCTGGATTTTATTCATGTCTTCGAACATGAATTTTTGTGACCTATTGTTTCTACAATCATTTTTGTGGTTTATCACTGTAAAAACATAAAGTTTTCTATGCTAGTAGTAAATATCAAAACTCTTTTATCAAACGTTTGCAACTCTATTTTTAATATCAAGCTTGTTTATAAGACCGTTTTCCAACCTAGTAGTATATACAAACCTTTACCTCACTCGTATGAGAAATCTAATTAAACGACTTGGTAAAACAAGTGGTATGAAATGCTTGCGTTTACTTCGTCGATTAATTCTTGGACTTGTTCGAATGAATCTCTTGTGACAATTTTCTAGTGAAAATCTACAATTTGTTCGTACATATCTAAGTTAAGCTAGTGGTTATGGGACATGAGGATAAGCTCATATATTTACTAGCTTATTGTAATTGACACTTCTTGATGATCGAAGATGATCATTTTTGTGATTATGACTAGCGATATGCTATGTTTCTTTGTCCACGTAGGGGACAGTACCTCGTTTTATTAAGTTTCATCTCATTTTATTATAGGCTAACGACCTATTTATTTCTTGGGGTTTCGACCCAATTTTTGTGGGCTAGCGACCCACGTTTTTATGGAGTTCGAATCTTCGGGCGTACCATTGTACTACGTCGTTGTTCCGAATTTTACGAGTTTCTGGTTCCACGGGCGTACCGTTGTACTACGTCGTTGCACCGGCTCCATGGTTAGCGACCATGGGATAGCGTCCCGTTTGTGATACACGCGTTGGTGAATTTTCAGGCTCCCGTTTTGTGATAGGCCTCCCCCTTTTTGTGATTTCTGGATTTTCATTGATGATTTCTGGAATTTGTGTTTCACCAATTTTCGTGATTTTCATTGATATGTGTTATCAATATTTGTGCATTGGTGAATTTGTGTGTCATTAACTTTTGTGAATGAAGATATTGAGTATGACATTCCTTTTGATCTTTGAGAAGATTCTTGTGATATTGATTAATCTCTTGTTGATTTTCATTTTCATACTTATCACAGTATGGCTTTATGGTTGTCATATGTTATGTCATATCTCTTATTCTATATCATTTTATCTGATATTTATAGCTAGACTGATCCGTTTATTATTTTCTTATTAAATAATACTCGGGTCAGACCGAGATGTTACAGGTGCTTCTGCTTGACTTCACTTCTGGGATTATCATCCTGACTTTTGGCTAACTACTTAGATTAGTAGTTTTTGTTGTATACCTTTAAGATATAGACTCCTTGATGTATACATATTCTTTTGTCTAACACTTGTAACCATTCTTTTGTGATATTTTGGATCCTGTTTGACCACTAATCTGATGTACACTTTCATGTGTTATATTCATATCTTTTTCCGCTTTTGTGATATGGATGTATGCGACTGATTTATGTTATGCTTATTTCTATATTTGTTTCCGAAGACATTATAGCCACTGTGTAGTAGCTTTGGGTTTGTATCGGTATGTCCGACTTATGTAGTACTATTTGACATATCGGTGCTCGCTCAAAGAAATTACACATATGGTCGCTCCTCAACAGCCTTATTCTCCGTGCTAGTTGATGGCATTACCCCGTAGTGTCCTTGGCTAGCGTGAGTATAGAGGTGGGGCGTCACATATGTATTCACAAATTGGGAATTTATGAGGATGCTTAAGATAAGGATAAAGGAGAGGACTAGTGTCTAATTGACCATAATAGAATTTTGAGGTGAAATTCCTTTAAGGAGGGAAGACTACAATAACCCTAAAGTTTTATAATTAACTAAATAAGCTAATTAGTGGAAAAGGCATGCTAAACAAGAGGGGTAAAAGGAAATGAAATAATAATAATGGGTATGAGAGCCCAGCCTAACTAATTATAGAATAATGTACAACACTTATTTCTATTCATTCATTTCATTTTATTCAAACCAAAACAAAAGCTAGAGAAAATTTTCTATGGTGGAAGCTTGAGAAGGAAAATAAGAAGAAGATAAGCAAATACAAGCTAGAAGAAACTAAAGAATATTAAAGTTCTACATCTTAAAGATCTAGGTGAGTAATACTTAAACCATCTAATCAAATTTCTTATGTATGTATGGGATCAGTTTAGATCTATATGTTTTTATGTACGATGGAGTTCATACAGGTTTTCATGCAAAAATATAAAAGGCTTAATGAATGTTTGGGGGAAGGATGTGCATACTTGAGTTGTTTACATGTGTTTCCCCTACTCTAGTGATTTCAAAACTTAATGAAAGTTTTATATGATGTTTGAGATCATATTTGGGAAGTAAGTTTATAGTTTAAGAGATTTCTTAAGCTTACATAGTTTTATATAATTTTTTAATGCTATCTGACTCAAAATAAACAAGGAAAATATCCTAAAGCCACGAAATAAAGTTAAGCTGTGGAAGAATGGGGTTCAGACAATTTTAGGGAATTTATCAGAATGTTCTATAACGAAATAATGGAAAATTAGATAAATACTACGCTGGGGTAAAAGGAGTACTGCGTGGGACATAGGGAATAAAATCCATGGAAAAATATATTAACATGGGTTAGGAAAAAGGGAGACAAGATCCAAATTATTTGTTGAAAAGGACGATGCAAATAACAGAAAGTAAAATAAGAACGAATAGTATGTCAATACATGTAAAGGCATTGTTAGGAATGTCACAGTTGTCGGGGTACGACATTGGGGCTGCAACTCTATTTTTCTATAAGAAAGTGTACTGCAATAAATATGAAGGAATCATACGGTGCTGAAACTTAGAAAGTAATGATTAATAAGTAATGTGTAGGGCATACTACGTGGTTCAGGAGGATTCAATGCTAAAAAGATAAACACATAAGACTTATATAAAATAAGTCAATGTGTCTTGGGAGAGTCCACATCAGAACGAGGTCGGGATCCTGCGTTAAAATCGAAATGCAGAGTTAGAAGAGTTATTGATGCCAGATGGGGACACTCACTCGAAAGCACATCCAAGAAAGGTGGGGAGAGGCATTCAACTTCCAAGAACTGCGGTGAGAAAGAATAAGTGGTTGTAGGTTAAACAAATATTTAGAGCTGCATGTGAGTTTCTTTGCAGTCTACGGCTGCATGTAGGTTTTCTTCGTAGTCTACTACGCTAGGGTGGTACTAAGTAGTTTGACTATGTAAATAAATTATTGGGTCGGGTAATGCCAAGTAGTAAGGTAACTAAGCAAATAAATGTAAAGGCATTGCAGATGGTTGTTTCTTTGTAGTCCATGGCCCAACTAACTAGTAAATACTGTGAAGGGAGCTGGGTATATACAATTCGAACTAAAGAATGAATTTAAATGGATACTATAGTGGGCGGTTTGAGGAAGTATTACATAAGAGAAACTTCTGAAGAATGAACATAAAAGGATATTATATGGGTGATTCCAAGCAGCATGAGTGAAGAGACAAACCTTAATGGGAAGCTAAGTAAGTTTTGCCTAAGGTCGCAGTACCAAATACTAAAGTAAGGCATATAAGAATTACACGGGACGCCGTGCTAAATACCTTAAAAGAATGCTTTATAGATTAAATAAGAAGTTATAAAGGAAACCAGGTGGGTCTGCTTAGGGAGCATGGTATTTTGTACTTAGATTCAAAAACAATCTTAACCAGGACTCAGGGTGGGATTAGCACAGGGTGCGCAGTAGTACAGAAAATTTTCTTAAGAAAGCATTTAATTGAAGACATAAATAAGAAATAATTTACATTAGAAATTTAAGCATTTTCACATATGATTGGTTGAATGGTAAAGGGGAAACCTAACTTGTGCAGTGCAGGTCGGTCTTATTATATGTTTGTTTTTAGAAAAAGTACTATTCACATCAGATTTTATGTCTGATCCAAGTCTTTATTATTGTTTTCCCCTTAAATTCATAGATACTCATTTGAGTATGCCGAGCTTATGGACTTAGGAAGGTTTGGAATAATGGCTACAGTATAAAGACCGAAGATGGCAGAGGAGGCTCTTTAGCTAATAAATATTTTGTTTCCCTGGTATGCAGGAGTACAGACTGCATCCTCATATGTAGACTTGGCTCTCTGTTATATTATTTTCTATTATATTTGACCCCAACATGGGCATGTTACTTGGAAAAAATATTAATTGAAGTAATCGAAATGAAAAAAATTAACTAATACTGTTGTGTAATGAAATCACGTTATTTTGCTCTATTTACTTTATCTATATTTTCATATTTACTGAACTCACTTTAGTTGTTGGAAGGTAATTTAGTGATGTCTCCAGCATCATCGGCGTTCACCTTCGGGTTTCACGTAGGGGATTTATGGGTTTGTAAGTATTTATTTTTGAAACTGTAAGTGGATTTTGAAGAAAGAACGAGAATTTTATAATTTGGTTTTCTTTTAATTTAAAATTGATATTTGAAATTATTTTGAGTATTTTGGGAAAATTTTATTTTAAAACCCCTTCTGAATCAAAAAACAGTAGTGTTGTATGTTTTGATTGATTTATATTTTTATGTAATAGGGAACTAAAATAAATAAAGCTATAGTACCATCTGGAATGAGACCTTTGGCAATATTTTTCCAGTTATTCTTTGGACTTTTTATATAAAATAATTTAGTGAAATTCTATATTGTGAGAATATAGTGTAAATGAATTAGTAATACCGAGCACAATGGGACATTTGGTAATATTTTTCATATTGCACTTTTAACTTATTATAGAATAATTGGGTCATGTTGGGTCCAATTTGCTAGAATTGAGTAATAGATGAGTTACACCAGGTGATACAGGATGCCCAAGCTGATATTAGTTTTATTATTTTCTGTAAGTAGATGTTGCTCTAAAAGGGTTGAGTATATGAGATATTATATTTATGAGAGTGAGCAGTCTAAGATCCATACGTTAGTCAATCTATTATGCGTATCCTCCTATTATACAACGTAAAGTCAATCAGATTAGGCTAAAATCCATCCTAGCGTCCTGACTGTAGGATCTCTACCGGAATCTATGACACCTTTTGATCTATATGGCTGAGAGTAATGACCCCTATGTTGTTACATAATCCAACAGTCTGTTACCATTAGGGGACTTACTGGGTTATCACCAAAACATAGCATAGTCTTGCATATGATAGATATTGGGTCACGACGGCCGTCGAGGTAACCAAGATTGTAGGAGTAGCACTTTGAACGTGTGAGGGGGCACCTAGAGCAAGATAAGAGCTGCCAATCTCCAATCTGGTTATAATTAATGAGATGCGTGAGATGCTATAGACACATATTTATTCACCTATATGACATCCTTGTGTGGACCATTGAGAGCTTATTTGATCATTTGTCTAGACTGCTGCCAAAATGGTTATTTATTACATTGAGAGCACATAAGAATGGGTGTCTAGATGACTATCTATAACACTTAGAGTCGAGTAGGTTATTGAAGGTCCGGGAGACCATATGATTATTCATTGGTTGAGAGTCAAATCGATTGTTGCGAGGTTGAATTTCTAGAGGATTGTTATATGATAGTCAATCTCTTGCAATATTCATGGGATCGAGAGTTCAGGAAGTTGTGTAACCACCTACACATCGATAATACAGCTACCAAGGATAACTAGAGATGCTGAGAGCATGTTGGACCATGCACCTATCTGTTATAGGGTTATTTGAGAGATGACCCTGGCTACCATGGGTATAACATATTTATATTTTGCGTATATTTAATTGGGTGATAGTTATATATATATATATATATATAGAGTAAGACGGACCGTGGGTATGTTTACTTTATGATTATCTCAATGATAATCTAGGGCATTACTGATAGAATCTCCTGCACTGTTAATGAGTTCTTATACCTGGTGATAGTTAGATGTATGATTGTTTCACCCACTCTATTATATGCCTGTGTAATGTGTTGATCGACTTTACTTAGAGATAGGTTGTCTTTTATGTCCATGGTTTTGAGATATATTGACACCTGAGATATGCACGGACCACTTGTGTTACACTTGTTTATACCTTGACATATGATACTTTATATTGACATCTTCAATTTAGACATAGTCTGACCCATAAATTATTTATATAATACTCGGGTCAGTCCGAGACATTATAGGTTCAGGGAAGACTTGATCAGTTTGAGGTTGTTGGGCATAGATGGAGGATAGAGTATTTGTATATCATTTTGTAAATTTGTAGCTACATGAGTTCGTGTGTTGTTCAGATGTATACATTGGACATGTTCTGTATATTTTTGATGATAGTGGGCATTTGACTACTTTTTTTAACACACTTGGACTTGTGTATATTTATTATCACATGTTATCGTTGCGTGGATGACTTTATGTTATCTATGATTTAGTTTGTATTGTGTAATTGTTCTATCCTGGAAACACATATGTTTATTGCTTTGTAACGATTAAGTATGTATGGATGAGTAGTCTATGATTTTTTAAATATGTACCAGTTTTAGCCAAGGGAATCTTCACGTTTGATGGTCCAATATCGCATCATTCTTTGTATTATCAGACAGTGTTACCTAGTAATACTCTATGGTAGTATAAGAATTGAGGTTGGATGTTATAGTTGGTATCAGAGCAGCTTTACAATAATATGGAGTATAAGGGACATGAACCTTGAACTTAAATGAGACTTGGAGTCCCTATCCCCTTGGATGTATGGTAAATTATTTTTTATACTTAACCGATAATAGGAGTATACGATGACCATTAGGGTAATTATTTGTGGATGCATTTGTATTTTCCTTATTATATAATAATATATTTCTTATAACCTTTTCTGATTGTAAGTCCCTATATGAGATGCAGAGAGATTGATGGAAGTTGTGAAGGTAGAAGTAGTTAGTCCAGCTAGTAGTGTCTGCATTGATGAAGTGGATTAGACCTTTGTGTGGCTTTGAAGTAAGAATGGAGTTGTCCGGTTAGGGAAGCTGTAAAAGACCCTAATTTGAATCTCGTATCGAATTATTCATAATTCCAAATTGTGATGAAACGAGATGAGTAAGAAGATCCAGTAGTGATCAAAGTGGCCTAGTGGATGTTTTGAAGTACTGAAAAAATTTGAAAAATGGTAGTATATTTGGAAGTGGAAAAAAAGAAAAATAGAAAAGAGTTATAGTTCTTTACAAATATAGCCATAACTTATGATGTTTCGATCCGATTTATTCAATATTTCTTTCATTGGTAAGACATTTTCATAAGCGACAACTTTCCAATTTATCACTGTTCAAAATTTTGAAGTTTGCTAATGCTAAAATCTAAACTAAAATCGAATTAAATTTCTGTCTTGAATATGTAAAGCGGCAGCGTCGTATCTTTTAAATGGCTTGCTTGATTTCGACAGCTACCCATTTTGGAAAGCTAAAAAAACATAAGAAAGACCTTTTCTTTGGTAGTGTTTTGCAAAATTTTGATGTTTTCGAAGCTAAAAATGTGTATTTGTTATGCGGGCATGCACTTCTAATTTCTACTTTAGGATTTACTACTTTTGGGAAAAATAACGTAACTCAAGTTGTATCCACATTTTTGCAATCCGAAAGTTTTCTTGGAAAGTTAAAACATTATGTAACAATTCACTTTTTGATTACATTACCTAGTTTTATGTTTTTGAAAATTGCAAGTTTATTGAAATATGGCTAAAATGGTACACTAAGTAGCTTTGAAATTAAATGAATTCATGCCCATATTTTAGCAAATCAACGATGTTGGCTCGCTTTTGATCGCATGAAAGCGAAATACTTGCTTAAATGCTAATAAAAATGTATGTTTTTATGTTATATCAATATATGATGTCATATTATATTGTTTTCCCTATGCTTCAGAATGCCCCATGAATAGGATGTATATCTATTATGATTATATAATGTTCAGATTTTTCAAAACGCTCTCCATACAAACGAGACTTCGCTAGAATTTCTGAAAAATTTGAGACTTAGAAAATTTTCGCAAAATTTATCATATGCGAAAATAAAAAATTCGAATTTGATATTTGATAATTAATATTTTGAAAATATACTTTTAGTTAATTAAATCCTATTCTACAAAAAAATCGATTTAATAAATTGAATTAAATTAATAAATTCTTTTGGGATAATTTATTGAAATTGAATAAAATGTTTTAAATTGAATATAAAATATTTTTGAAGTGTATATAAATTTTACATATTATTGGAATAGATATATTTTGTAATAGTTCAATGAATGATTAAACAAAACTAAGTAGACATCGAATTGAAGGAAATTATTCAATTACTTAGATGTCTTTTAAAATGAAGTGTAAATTAATTTGAACTGGATTGAAATATGTTTAAAAATAAATATCAAGAATTAAAATTAACATTTGAATAGAAAAGGGAAAAAATTAAAACTTGATTGAATTAGAATTTAAGGGCCCAACTAAATCAGAGCACAAGCCCATTCATTTTTTCCTTGTGTGTAAAAGACGCTGCTATTTACCAATTTAAGCCCAAACCCCCTTTCAGTTTTAGCCCTAACTCCTCAAATCAAAAATCGTGACTTATTGAAAAAGAGAAAAATCGCGCGAGGCGTTCGATGCCTGAAGGCGGAATTGGCAGCGGCGAGTATAACATCGGAGATGGCGATAGACTTCGACTGGAGCGATGCTACTCGAATTGGTGTTGGCAACTTAGAGGTGCGGTTCCTGGGCGACAGCGAAGATGACGGAGGAGTTGTGATGTGGTGGTGACCGAAGCAGAATGGATCATAATCTGGACCAGCAAATTGGCGACGGGTGGAGAAGCATGCATGTGTTCCTAGCAATGATGAAAAGTGGGTGCACATGGTCGAGTCAGAGCAGTGGGTTGACGACTGACGATGGGGGCTACGATCATTTGCAGCATAGTAATGATGTGGTTTGGAAATTAAGGTTAATAAAATTAACTTACTCGCAACTATGATTTGCTCAATTTGCTTTGATTTTATTTTTGAAGTGATGAATGAGTTTGATATGGATTAATTGGATGAAATTGATTATTATCGAATGATATTGGAGAGTGTTGTGTACCTTGATTGAGATATGATGTGTGTGTATTTGTTGAATTTGACGACGGTATTAGTCAAACACAACACTTAGAATTGATTAGAAATGGGGTAAATGAATTAAAAGATGAACATATGACAAAAATAAATTATTTTGAAAATAAATAGTAAATTTTTGAAACGGTTTTCTTTATTTAATATTGAAGATATTGTATATAATGGAAAAAATTTGAAAGTGGAATAACTTTGAAAAATGTAAAAGTGAAATTTTTTGTGAATGATGGGAATATAAATTATTTGGAAGTGATGAACTGTGGAATTTTATCAAATAAGTAAATTTTAGAATATTTTTATTTGTTTATCATTGACTATAAAGATATTTCAATGATTTTTATAAAATGGTATTTAAAATTTGCATTTTAAATTCTACCTGAATTTAATAGGCCAAAAGTTTGAAAAATAATATTTTGTAAGTAATATGCCTAATATTTTATTATCATTATTTTTATTGAAAAAGTTGTTGTTTAAAATGCCTTTCGGTATACACACGCGTACATGTGTGTGTGTTGAATTAGGATATAATGGAAAGCGTAGTTTCAAGAGAATGAGAATTCTAATGATTTCCTTGTAATTAAATGAAAGATTTGTAAATATTTATTTTTGAAACTCTAATGATTCTAAAGAAAGAATGAGAATTTTATAATTCGGTTTTCTTTCAATTAAAAATTGATATTTATATATGTTTTGAAGATTTTGGGGAAAATGTACATTAAAACCCATTTCAAATCAATAAATAGTATTATGGTGTGTTTTGGTTGATTTATATTTCTATCTAACAAGGAATTAAATAAATAGAGTTATAGTACCGTTTAGAGTGAGACTTTTGGTAGTATTTCTTCGGTTTTTCTTTGGACTTGTTATACAATATAATATTGTATGAAATATATATAATGAGAATTTAGTGTAAGCGGATTAGTAATACCAAGTGGAATGGGACATTCGGTAATATTTTTTCGATTACTCTTTCGACTCATTATGTATAATAATCGTGTAATGTTGAGTGCAATTTACTCGCATTGATTAAATGGTCGAGTAACACTAGGTGGCATGACATGCT
The DNA here is from genome assembly GCA_030765085.1 of Allium cepa. Lineage (NCBI taxonomy): Eukaryota > Viridiplantae > Streptophyta > Magnoliopsida > Asparagales > Amaryllidaceae > Allium > Allium cepa. Next base: position 583,555,053 of record CM060938.1, read on the forward strand.
TGAGCTAATATTTTGTCGAATACTTTCTATAAGTTGATTTCACTTTAATAGGGTCAAGTATATAGCGTAGAATACTTATGGTGATGTGCACTAAGATTGAGCAGGCTGAGAGCCAAATGTGTGTCTATCTATTGTGTGTGTATATACCTATTATACGACGTGAAGTAAAGCAGACTAGGCTAGAATCCATCCTAGCGGCCTGATTGCGGGATCGCTACCGGAATGCATGACACTTTTTGATGTATATGGCTAAGAGCTATAGCTGAGAGCTGTTGTCCCTGTGTCACATAGGCCAGTAGTCTGTTACCATTAGGAGTACTTGCAGGGTCGTGACCAATGCATTGCGTAGTCATGCATTTAATGGATATTGGGTCACGATAGCTGTCAGGGTAACTAGACTATAGGAGTAGCATTGAGAGCATATGAGAAAGTCTCTTGTAGCAGGTTGAGAGCTATCAGTCTCCCATCTAGTTGTTATTGATGAAATGCATGAGATGGTATAAATACGTACTTACTCACCTATATGTGATAATTATGTAGATGGCCGAGAACTGATCCGATCGTTTGTCGAGACCAATGTCGAGATGGTTATATAAAATGCTAAGAGAACATATGATTGAGTGTCCAGATGGCTATCTACGATACCGATAGTTAAGTATATCATCGAAGATCTGAGAGACCGTATTGATTATTTCATTGACTAGAGCCAAGTCGACGCTGTGATGCTTAATTTCTTGAGGATTATTATATAATAGTCAATCTCTTTGAGTATTCATGGGACCAAGAGTCTAGGACGTTGTGTAGCCCCATATACTTCAATGATACCGCTATCGAGGATAGCTAGAGATGCTAAGAGCATGGATTTGGACCCAGCACCTATCTTTTTGGTTATATAAGAGATGACCATGGCTATCGTGGGTATGCCATATTTATAATTCATGTATGTTTCGACTTGGATGATAATTATATGTGTGTGTGTGTGTGTGTGTGTGTGAGTGTGTGTGTTTGTTGAGTAACACGGACCCTGGGTATGTTTACTTTACGATTATCTGAGACATAATCTAAGTCACTACTAAGATCATGTCCTATATTGTTTGATGAGTTCGTGTACTTGGTGATAGTTAGATGTATGGTTGTTTCAAGCACTCAAATATTTGCCCCTTTGATGTGTTGATCGACTTTACTTAGGGATGGATTATCTTTCATGGGCATGGTTTGAGATATATTGAAACTTGATATATGCATAGGTCACTTGAGTTACACTTGTTTATATCTTGATATTTTATATTAGCATCTATATTCTAGACATAGTCTGACGCATGTGTTATTCATATAATACTTAGGTCAGACCGAGACATTTTATGTTCAGGGACGAGTTGACCAGTTTGTGGATGTTAGGCATAGAGGGAGGATAAAGTATTTGTATATCATTTTGTAAATTTGTAACTACATGTGTTCATGTGTTGTTGATATGTGTATATTGGACATGTTATGTATATTTTTGATGATAGTAGACATTTGACTATTTTGTAGACCTACTTGGACTCATGCATATTTATTATTCTATGTTATCGACGTGTAGATGACTCTTTGTTCTCTTTGATTTATTTAATGTTGTATATGGTTCTATCTTGAAAACGCATGTGTTTATTGCTTTGTGCCAAAACTGAGTATGTATTGATGAGTAGTATATGATTTTTAAGTACGTATATGTTTTAGCCCAAGGGAATATTCATGTGTGACAGTCTAATATCGTCTCGTTCTTCGTATTATCAAATAGTGTTACATAGTAATACTCTTTGGTAGTATGGGTATTAAGGTGGGGTGTTACGACCTCTCTTATGCTTCCTCAAACCTTTCGAAGAAGATGTCTTCCCCTTAACAGCAAGTACAGCCTTTTGATCCTCAGATGAAGACTTAGCTGACGTCAACATGTTGGGGAGCTCCACGAGACTTATGTTCAACTAGTTCAATTTATGGCTTAATATCAACGGCTCATACTAGGGAGTAAGAGACGCAAGAAACAAGTCTACTTGCATCTCATCGCTTATCATCTTGTCTAACTATGAAAGTCTATTAATATAGTCTTTCATAATTAGAACGTAACTATCCACTTTCTGTCCCTTGGACATTTTGGTATCGAACAATTTCTTCGTAAGTTCGTAAGTTCGTAACTTGCTAATGGGGACTATTCACTAGATAGATCTTTTATACTACCAAAAATCTCATGGACAGACGTGTTTTCATGCAACCTCTGCAATGGCTTATCTACCATAGACATCACGAAAACCTAAGCAACGACCCGTATTTTTAACTATATTAATTTATTAAATTTAATATAATTGTTAAATAAAAATGGTTAAAAATAAAATTTAATGTTTTATTTATGTAAGTTGTTGAATATGAACTTGAATAAAATTTTCAAGTAACCAATTTCGAAGATTTTGAAATAAAAGATATTGAAATGAATTTTATGTATTGAATGTAATTCTAATCAATAGTTGGGTTGAATAAGAAATGTTAACTTATTTAGTTGAAAATAAATTAATTGTCGATAACTAAAATTCATTGAGATTTTAATTTTGGGTAATTAAATTGTTTAAAATTTATTATTGGAATTATTTAAATAATTGAATTCTGAATTTAATGTGAATGAATGATGTAAAGAATTGATTTAAAATTATTAAAACAAGAATAAAGATCATTAAATTTTAAAATTGAATTTAAAGAGAATAAATTAAATTTTAGAAATTTTATATTTTAATTAACGTTTAAAAATAGCCATTTTGGCCACTGTCTTGGATTTCGACGAAACCAGTTTCATTGGATCCGTAATGGTGAATTGCTGTAGGATTTCAAGTTTCATATTGATCGGACTTGTCGTTTGGCCATGCAAACTTGAAACGCGTAGAATTTAATTAAAATAAATTTGATTTGGTGCCAAATTTAAAAAGCTATCTTCTGCATACAACCGAATTAGGCCTCAAGACTAGTTCCATTACGTTCGAAATAGAGATATAACATATAGAATGTCAGGCGGCATGCCTCATTTGGAGCTTGAGAATTTTGGACGTCATATGCGAGATATTTTCTAATTAAATAATATTTATTTCATTTCCCCTTCTTCCAACATTCGTATGCATCCTCCTCCCTATTGTCTCCTTGTCCATCCTATACCTCCTCATTCTCTTTTTATTAAACTACAATAGCAGATCGAACGAACACTTAAAAATGGTCGCGGCTGGGAGGAGGCGATCGCGTGCGTTCCTGAGGCGGAGGGGTGCGATGGAGGATCTTCGATAGTGGGTCATTCGACGTCGCTATAGGGTTTCGTTGATCGACAGCGTTCGAGGGTTTTGGATTATGATGGGAGGCGTACATAGTGATTGGCGGTAGGATGGACGCATTCGAGGTAGAGGAGGAGCAGGCCGGGGCGCATCTTGCGGCGTGCTCTAATGATGGTTCGATCATCAGGTTGTCCGTGTGTGTGGGAGTCGTTGTCGCATGGGTTGGGTTCTCATGTGCAGTTGAACGTGCATGTGGGTGAGGAGAGATAAGGTATTGACTTTATTAAATTAATTATCTTTATTTAGTTAATTAAGTTTAATTATTTCAAATATCAATAAAATTAACAACTTTTGCATACGAGGTCTGTTTCGAGTGAAATGCATTGTGTTGGGATCATATCAAAGTCGTCTACAGCATGGAATCGAAGTGGTATTTATTTGAAGCTGAAATATTTTCAGTTTCAAATAAAAGGTGAGTTTTTATAATATTCACAAAGTACTAGAATATTTTTATGTTAATTAAATTTATATCGTGAAGTGATTTAAATTTATTGACTGCTGGTCGGTAAATTTAACTGACATTTAAATTGATATGAAATAAAATGATAGGAATTTGAATTGCCATTTCAAATTTGAAATGGGTATTAAATTGCTAATTAATTTTTTTTATTTTTGACTAGTAAATTGTTATGATATTTTGACTGATTTGGATGTTGATTGTGATGGATGCTATTGACTGATATTTTGGATGATTTAGATGTATATTTTGTTTGATATATCCTATTATCACTCTGTATATTAATTAATTTTATATAAACTGTTATTTGAATTATCTCAAATAAATCAAAAAATAGGTGGAAATGAAATATACCTATGACATTTATTTTGGATTGAAATGATATATATCCATCTCTAAAATTAAATTGAAATAATAATTCACTTGGCCATAAGATAGAAAACCATATACGGATGCCGGATTGGTTAAATTAAATGATTTCAGAATTTTGATTTGAAATTATTTAATGATTTTGATTTAAATAAATAAATCGAATTTATGAAAATAGAATTATTTTTGAACTTGAGCTCAAAAGGTTGGAATTTAAATTTGGTAACGGGAATTGTTTAAATAATCGAAGCTGAGATTTTGAAGTTATAATTGAAATATGATTTGAATTTTGGAAATTGATTTGTTTTAAAATATTTGGAATTTTATTCAAACTTTGAATTACTAAGTAAAGGTAATTTAAATCGATATTTCAAAAGTTGAGCTCAAAATTAAATTATTTTAAAGATTTGGACGTTTAACTGAACATCGAATTGAATTTGATTTAAATGATTTAAATCAATCCTTTGAAATCGAACTCGAAATTGATATAAATTGAAAAGATTAAAAATTGAGAATTGAATTGAAATTAATTCAAATTAGAATTGAAATTGGAATTGGAAGAGAAATTGTATTAATTTTGAAATCGAGATTGAGATTGATTTGAATTGAAATTGGAATCGAAATTAATTCGAATTGAGATGGGAATTGAAGAATTTTGAATTGGAACTGAAATCGAGATTTTGGGGGGGATTAAGTGAAATAGAATATTATGAGTAAATATGATGATTTCAAAATGAAATTGATTTTGAAGCGAATATAGTATTTTGATATCAAGTATGAATGGTTTTCGAAATGTAAAAGAACCAATCAGTGTGTAAAACGATGCTTGGTTGTTAAAGAGACCGGGGCCACTTATTGGTATACTTTCTTTCAATATTAAAACCACTTTAACAACCGTGTATGCGGAGGAGACACTAGAACGAAGTGGTTGGATTTGGCATTGTTTTTTGGATTTGGAGAACGAGAACGATGATGGATGGACCCCGGCACTTACGCCAATTTGAAATGACTAAAACAGGACGGCTTGACAGGGCCAAGTGGGCTTGCTACTCCTAGCGGACATCTGTTCTTCGATTTTCATGAACTCGGTCCATATTATTCCTCTTGTTTTTGGTTTCGATTGGTGCACCTTGATTTTGAGATAACCTCCCTTTGACGATATGGGATGGATGGATACGGTGGAAGGTCGTGGCTACGATACGTTACCACCAGCCCTGCGACCCGAACTGGTAGTATCCTACTTTAGGGATTGTCTCATGTGCCTTGTCATACTTTTATCCCTATATGAGACCCCTACGATTTTGGTTTAGTGTTGTCGTATCACGGCGCATCACTTGCTACTGACATGCTTCTGGTTGTGCTAAATGCAAACTGCACGACAATGCTTAAAAATACATTAGGGGGAATTAATGTAAAACCTTAACGCTAAGAAAAATATTTATTTTACTGATTAGACATTATATGTATAGCGTATTCTACGATATATATATATATATATATATATATATATATATATATATAATTTGAGGAATCCTGAAGAGATGGAAAATCTTGTAACATCTCTTGAGTTATTGCACGCACGTTATACACTGGATAGGAGATAGGAGATGTCAAACCCCATAAATATCTCTCACGCTATTACACTCATGTTATATGACATCGATTTGACCCACATAAGGATATTTTTCTTCTGGCTCAAATGTTTTGTCTTTTCATTACGCCTGGATCAGCCCTGAGTATTTATGCATTGAAGATCAATATCTGGAGGATGAAGATGAAGATTTGGTATATTACTATTATTATTCCCTGCATTATATTATTTTGCTGCATTATATTTTGTTTCTGTTATATATATAACTTTGATAAATGTTGTATAAAATTATATTCAAATGTATAGTAATTAGATTCATGAACTGTTTATTTGATTATTATATTTTGTCATTCCGCTGCAAGATTCTGTGTTTGTTTTCTTCTTTTCTTATTTTTCTTAATTAACCCCATTGATAATCTATGTTCCGGATTTTTTAAGTTATACATGTGTGGATTATTGTTGATATAAACTTTTTGAAATGTGGGTCATCACTGTTGGCATTAGAGCTTTGGTTTAGCGATAACCTTAGCTTTGTAAGGGTTTGACTCATTAGAGATAGGGTAGTAATACCTTAGAATGAGTTTGTTTGAGTGTGTGTGTGTGTGTGCATTCCTGAGGCGGTGGGTAGCGATGGAGGATCTTCGATGGTGGGTCGTTCGGCGTCGCTCTAGGGTTTCGTTGATCGACAACGTTCTAGGGTATTGGATCGCGATGGGAGGCGCTCGCGGTGATTGGCTGGAGGATGGCAGCGATCGAGGTGGAGGAGGAGCAGGCCGAGGCACATCTCGCAGCGTGCTCTGATGATGGTCTGATCTTCAGGTTGTGCGCACGCATGAGTGTCATTATCGCATGGGTTGGGTTCTCATCTGGAGTTGAACGTGCATGTGGGTGAGGAGAGTTGAGGCAACGACTTATTAAATTAATTATCATTATTAGTAAACTAAGTTAAATTATTTCAAATATTAATAAAATTCGTAACTTTTTCATACAAAGTCCATTTCGAGTGAAACGAATTGCGTTGGGATCGTATCGAAGTTGTCTACGGCATGGAATCGAAGTGGTATTTATTCGAAGCTGAAATATTTTTAGTTTCAAATAAAAGATGATTGTTTTATAACGTTCACGAAATACTAGAATATTTTATATTAGTTAAATTTATATCGTGAAGTGATTTAAATTTATTGACTGTTATTTAGTAAATTTAACTAACATTTAAATTGATATGAAATAAAATGATAGAAATTTGAACTAACAGTTCAAATTTGAAATGGGAATTAAATTGCTAATTAAGTTCCTGATTATTGATAATGAGTAAATTGTTATGATATTTTGACTAATTTGGATGTTGGTTGTGATTGATGTTATTGATTGATATTTTGGATGATTGGATGTTTATTTATTTTGATATATCCTGTTATCACTTTGTATATTAATTAACTGTATATAAACTGTTATTTGAATTATCACGAATAAATTAAGAAATGGGTTGAAATGATATATACATGTGACATTTATTTTAGATTGAAATGATATATATCCATTTCTGAAATTAAATTGAAATAACTATTCACTTGGGCATAGGTTAGAAAATTATATACGGATACCGGATTGGTTAAACTAAATGATTTCAGAATTTTGATTTGAAACTATTTAATAATTTTGATTTAAAGAAATAAAAATTGAATCTATGAAAATTGAACTATTTTCGAACTTAAGCTCAGAAGGTTGGAATTTAAATTTACCAGTAGGAATTGTTTAACTAATCGAAGCTGATATTTTGAAGTTGTAATTGAAATATGATTTGAATTTCGAAAATTGATTTGTTTCAAAAGATTTGGACTTTTATTCGAATTTTGAATATTGGTAAGTAAAGGTAATTTAAATCGATATTTTAAAAGTTGAGCTCGGAATTAAATTATTTTAAAATTTGGACATATAACTGAACATCGAAGTTAAATTTGATTTAAATCGATACTTTGAAATCGAACTCAAAATTGGTATAAACTGAAATGGTTAAAAGTTGAGAATTGAATTTAAATTAATTGGAATTGGAAGCGAAATTGAATTAATTTGAAATCGAGATTAAAATTGATTTGAATTGAAATTGGAATAGAAATTAATTCGAATTGAAATGGAAATTGAAGAATTTAAACTGGAACTGAAATCGTGATATTGAGGCGAAAATGATTTTTAAGTAAAATAGTTTATTGTGAGTAAATATGATGATTTCAAAATGAAATTGATTGTGAAGTGAATATGATATATTGATATCAAGTATGAATGGTTTTCGAAATGTAAAAGAACCAACCGATGTGTAAAATGACATTTGTTTGTTAAAAAGACCGGGGCCTCTTATTGGCATACTCTCTATCAATATTGGAACCACTTTAATGACTATGTACGTAGAGGAGACTTTAGAACGAAGTGGTTGGATTTGGTGTTGTTTGCTGGATTTGAAGAAAGAAAACGATGATGGATAGACCCTGGCACCTATGCCAATTTGAAATGACTAAAACCGAACGACTTGACTGGCCAAGCGGGCTAGCTACTCATAGTGGACATCCGTTCTTCAATTTTTTTGGACTCAGTCCATATTACTGCTCTTGTTGTTGGTTTCGATTGGTGCACCTTGATTTTGGGATAACCTCCCTTTGACGATATAAGATGCGGGTGGTCGTGGCTACGATGTGTTACCACCAGCATTGCAACTCGAACAAGTAGTATCATACCATAGGCATTTCCTCACGTGCCTTGTCATACTTTTATCCCTATATGAGACCTCTACGATTTTGGTTTAGTATTGTCGTATCTCGGTGCATCACTGGCTACCGACGTGCTACTGGTTTTGCTAAATGTAAACTGTACGACAATGCTTAAAATCATGTTAGGGGGGATTAATGTAAAGCCTTAACACTAAGAAAAATATTTATTTTACCGATTAGACATGATATATATTGCATTTAAACAATTTGTCGGATTCTTAAGAGATGGAAAATCCTGTGACATCTCTTGAGTTATTGCACGCACGTTATACACTAGATAGGAGATGTGAAACCTCGCAAACATCTATGACGCTATTACACTCATGTTATGTGATATCGATTTGACTCACATAAGAACATTTTAGTCCCGACTCATGTTTTTTTGTCTTTTCATTATGCTCAGGTCAGCCCTGAGTATTTCAGCGCATTGAAGATCATTTTCTGGAGGACGAAGATGAAGATTTGGTATATTACTTTTATTTTTCCCTGCATCATATTGTTCTGCTGCATTATATTTTGTTTTTGTTGTATATATAACTCCGATAAATGTAATATAAAATTATAATCAAATGTACAGTAAACAACTTAATGAAATTTTTTAGTTGATTAATATATTTCGTCATTCCGCTATGAGATTCAATGTTTGTTTTCTTCTTCTTTTCTTATTTTTCTTAATTAACCCTATTGATTTTCTTTGTTCTGGATTGTTTAAGTTGGACATGTGTGGATTATTGTCAATTTAAATCTTCCGAAATGTTGGTCGTTGCAACCTAGGCGATTTATAGGTCTGAAACCCATTTATCATAAGCTAGTCGTAGTTAGTGGTCTGCATCATCAGCAAGTTGTTCTTTTGAAGGTGTAGTTATCGACGACCATGCTCTTAGCCCACCAACGTAGTTAGGTCCAGCAAGTTTGTCGTATTCAGAAAATAATTTTGGTGTAGACATTTCCTATAAATTTTTAAATTGGTAGATTAGGAATTTTTCATAGTAGACAATCTTGCAATATTAGTGAGGTTAAACATTGCATTTCATTTCATTAATAAAATTTCGCTGGCCTTTATGTTTCTCTAAACCCTAAGTCGAAACATAGAAGTCTTTCGACCTCACTAGTGGACATTAGGACATGTTTGCCTTAGGTTTACAACCTCGAGGATTATCAACAAATCATACTTCCACAAATGATGGATAGCTCCTTATCGATTGTGACATATACAACTCCTATCCCATGGTTCTTTGTCCTAATCTCATTTTGACCATGAGGAGTATCAACAAATTGAAAGAGATTATTGACTCGTACCCACCATTTCGTGATTGCCTAAGTAAATGTATGTACCTTGAGGACTATCAGCAAATATGTTCATATACCTTACCTCATTTATTCGCTATATTAATGGTATTACACATAACATTCTTAGCCTGAGCTCTATCAATAACTAAGGAGTGTGCAAGTCATTTATTAATGTATAAATAGTAGATGACAATATATATTAAAGATTCATCTTTGATATATTTAAATGAGTGATATCGACTCGTGTAATAAAGTATTTTTCATGAAATGTCCGTGTGATTCAAGTCTCGAACACATCAGAAACCACGGTATACATAATATATATATATATATATATATATATATATATATGTATTTATTCCTTAAATATAATTTGGGTTTCTTTTCCATACCACCTTTAATTATACATTCATAAGTTTAATTTTTATATAATTTTTATAATTTAATTAACTTATATAATAGTTTTATGCACATTATATTAATTAAATCGTATTTATTTACTTAGCTAATTAACATTTTAATTAATTTTATGTTATTTAATTAAACATTTTAATTCGATTTGTATACCATGACATTTATTATTATATATGTATACCTTTGTATATGCATTTTTTTGTTAACTTATTCAATTAATTAATTTTATTAAATATTAATTTTGAAAATTTATTATGTGTATACATACATACTTACATCATCTTAAATAATTCAAGATAATGTAACATATATCATTATATATCTTATACATGTATATACTTTAATTAATTAACTATTTGATTAATTTATTAATCTTATTGATAAATATTTAAAAAATTTAAAATATGGTTACTCTGATTTCAAAACAATTTAAAACCTATATAATAACATCCATAATATATATCTCTTATTTTAATTTAGAATCTTATTTTAATTTCAAACAAAATTTAAAAATTACTTTATAAAAATTATAATGTTATTCTTATTTTAAATTTAACCTTTAAATTAAATTTTCATTTTTAAGTTCAAAACAATTTTTGAAAAATTAGCCAAAGGTAGAATTCAAATTGGGTCATTTTTCAAAGAGCAACCTTTGGACTCACTTTAGCTTTCAAGCAAGGCAGGTAGCCTAGGAGGCATGGGCACTTAATTACATAAACCCAAGCCTAGACACTACTTTTTGAGATCTCTTAGGAAATGAGCAAGCTTAACTAGTTATCCCTAATATGACAAATTTAAACCACATAGACTATATGACTCCGCTACCATTGAAGGAACTTTTTGAGCACGTAGTAGGTAAAATAAGTGAATGTCAATAAAAATACCATTTTTGATCTTGTTAAGTTTATGAAGCATAAATTCATTTATATTTTAAATAATTTATTTAATTTGTAGTTGAAGATTTGTTTTGAAGTTGTGCATGAATTATTTAATGTAGATGTTATCCCACCTTATGACAAGGCCGTGATATCATTAACTTAGCTAGGAACGGATGGTCATCAACCTTAAGAATCGATTACATACAACATTATAGATGATGGTCGAGCAAATTGGGATTGCATCCTCAATCGAGGTGCAATCAACATGAAGTGACTGGTATAGCCCCGTGAAGTTATATTTCAAATTTGGAGTCGCTCGGAGTTCGTATGGTTGAGTAACGGACGAAGCAAAGATTTGCATGGATTGATCGAGAACGATCCATAAAACAGCTCAAATCATCGGAAAACGATTAATATCTCAATATCTACAAGGATAATTCATTTGAAACTTCCAAAGCATCAAAAAAATGAAGATTGAAGCCTACAAAAATGATCGCAGGTCAAAAAGTTGAAATTAGAGGTTGGTCGATCGTTTTTGCCGAGCCATAAAAACAATCTGCATGTTTTAGTGCATGACCCAAGTACAATAATGATCGATCCATATCTCCTTAGTTACAAGTTAGAATGATTATGATCGATCCATATCTCCTTAGTTACAAGTTAGAATTATTCCATATTTTAGGAGCAATGTCAAGAGACATGTGAAATCCTCCAAAAATGATCACACTCGAACTGGATGCAAGAAAAACAATTAGTGAAAGTTTAACCGATTGTTCCTATTTGTTAAGTTGAGTCCATCGATTGTTATGGTGGGCCCCTGTGGACCTAGAGAGCCTTCTGCCAAAACCTTAGCAAAATATCTCATCATTCTCCCTATAAATACAAGTCGTATGGTTCATTTTCAGGATCTTTACACTACTGGTTAGAGGAGACTTCATTGTAATCAAGTGCTATCTTTATTTCACCATTGTAATCAGACTGAAAAGTGATTAATAAAGGCTAAAACTTCAAAGTGGAATAGGCATATAACGCCGAATCGCTATAAATCTCTTTATTCCTGATTACTACTCTTTATTTGTTGTTGGCTCAATATTTTTCTCACTTTAATTTCATCTTATTTACTTACTTCTCCACTAATCCTATTCTTGGGTATTTGTGACTAATTTTGGTGCAAACATTTAGGCACTTTCACTGAGAGACTTGATTCTCAGTTTTCTACAATCTCTTTATTGCTACTGGATTGGATAAATCCCTCAAAGGAGATCTGCTATAATCTTCATAAAATTGCTCGTACTATTCATATTTGTACAAATATAAGCAAGTCTATCAACGATGATGAGACACGCTAGATCCACTTCTTAGAACGTGAAAGGAAACATGAATGCCAGCATTCAACAATTAGATCCAAGCAATCGACCAACAAATGTGAACGCTGAACCAGTTGAAGTTTAGATACTTATGCTATTACAAGAGCTGAAATTCATAATTTAAAGAGAGTGCTAATAGAGAGCTGTCGAGAGCTAAATCAGCAGATTCAAACCAATATCAACTTGATGAACTAAATTAATCAGCAGCAATGGGGTAAAGCTAGGAGGAATCCCACCCCTTACTCAGCATTGGAAAGCTCTAGTTTTGTAACGACCCAGAATTTCTATTAATTAAAATTCGTATATTTAATTGATTTTAAATATTAATAAGTGAAATTTATAAGTCGAATAAATTTTATTTCGAATAATTGGATTTAATTGGATAATTAAATCGATAATTTAATAGTTGAAATTACAGAAATAATTGAAAATTGGGTTAAATATGATTGAAAATGATTTGTAAAATTTTAATTAATCATATTGAAGTTATAATGATGTTATAGAACTTTTAAAATTGAATTAAGAGTTTATCTGTGAAAATTGAATATTTTAATATTTAAATCGACTAGTGAAATTAGCCATTTTTCGAACAGTCTCAGAATTGGACGAAACTAGTTTCATTGGATCCGTAATAGTTTGTTATTATCGGATTTCAATTTTCGTAGCAATCGGAGTTTTCGTTTGACCGTGGCAGCTCGAAACGCATCGAAATAGTTTTAATATTTATTTGGCGAGTTAAAATAGCCTTTTTTCAAACAGTCTCGGATTTCGACGAAACCAGTTTCATCGAATCCATAATGTAATATTATTGTATTGTTTCAAATTTCGTGTCAATCGGATTTACCGTTTGTCCGAGGCAAACTAAAACGCCTAGAAATTTGATTTACCGATTTAATTTTAAATCGAACATTTATTGCCATAACTCGCACAGATGATCGAATTAGCTCCCGAAACACGTTCCATTGTGTTCGGAACGCAGGATAAACCTTAGAAACGCCAACCGGCACGCTTCGTTTGGAGTTCGGAAAATCCGGGATGAATAGTGTTTGAGAAATTTTCTATATAAGCCCCTCTACAATTCTCATTTGCAAAATAAAAATTAGGGTTTCACTCAGAAACCTAGCCGCCACAGTTTAAAAATCAATGGCCGAAACAACATCTCCTTTCTCCTCCAATTTCTTCAAATCCAAGCCTTGTTTCAAGAAACGTTCAACTAGGAAAACGTAGATCTTGTCGAGACGAAGATATCCAACGGTGGAGATTAAAAATTATGTGATGGATTGGCGGCAAATTGAGTGAGAAGCACGCGCGTTCGTGGATGATATTCACGTCGCTGGGGTGGCCGCAACCTAGGCGTGGGTAGAGCTCGGTTAGGCGAGTGGCATGACGTAGTTTGATCGTGGTGGAAGTCGTCGAGGAGGCCGTGGAAATTCGAACTAGGGTGGCGGCCGTGGGTTATCTTCGTGCGTGAGAACCTGTTGGGGAAGATGAGATGGAGACGGCCACGATGTTGCAAGGGTTAAGATCAACGGCTGTGATGCAATTAGGTTTAAAAATATAAGTAAATGTTGTAAATTTTATACATATAAATTCGTGTAACTTTAAAAATTCGTATCCTTTTCATACGAGGTCGAAAAATTACGAAACAAGTAGCGTTGGGTTCGTATGGACGAGCACTACGCTATAGAATTGGATTGGAGTCGTTTGGAGCTAGCAAAAATTTCGGGTAAAATTAAATGCGCGTTTAATTTTATTCAAAATAAAAGCTGAAAACGAAATTGAAACCAAGGTGAGAACTTCTCACTCAATCGAATCGGTTTCGATTTTAATTTTAAATAGTTAGATTTAAAATTCTTGATAGTATGTTTGAATGATGATTGTTATCTATTGATTGTTAAAATAGACATTATGCGCCGTTAGTAAGCGGAGGTTATTTATTAAAAACATATACCGCGAATATTTCACAGTACAGTGAAATTGGTATTATTTATTTACTTGGAGTTGATTTCCCGCATTATATAGCGGATGAGACCCTATTGCGCCGTCTATTAAGCAGATAATATTTTAAATCCCATATACCGCGATAATTCCATACTGGAACGGAATTGGTATTGTGCTAACATCTTTGGATGAAGGAAAACAGGTTGGAGGGATCCAACTGGATTCCTCAACAGTATTTATTTGATTATGGATATTTTGATATTCGTTGATTATCATATATAGATATATGATGTCGTTGTTGTCGTGATTGATTATTTGGTGTGTAGCATCATTGGGCCAATTTTGGAATTTTAAAAGGATTTTTAAAGTGATTTTGAAAGTATACGTTTATAAAATATTTTTGAATTGATTCATTTTAAATAAATAAACGTTATAATTTTAATGTTACAAAAATTATGATTTTTGAGAAATATAGTTAAAAGTTGATTTTTGAAAATATGAGGTTAATGATTTTATAAAATAGTTTAAATTGGGATTTTTGAATTTATTGTAAAAAGTTTAAAATATAGGATTTATGAAATTTGATTATTTTATAAATCAGAAAATGGTGAAATTTATAAAGGAGCTAAAGACGTTTTATAATAATAATATAAATTGATTTGTATAAAAGATTTATAAATTGATATTTATAAATTAAAATACTTGAATTATAAAACGAGTTTTTATAAGTGTTAGAATGAAGTGTAAATGAATTTCATAAATGAATGAAATTCATAGAATTATAAACGGTGAAGTTATAAATGGAATTTTATAAGCAGTAGGTTTATAAAATTTGTAAAGTTATTAAAAGAATAGATTTGGGTAAATAAATGAATCTTATAAGTTATAAGATTTATAATTTGGGAAGTTTAAAAAGAACGATTTTGTAAACAAATAAATTATTAGTATTTAACTTATAATATGAACTTTTGGTATATAATTGAGTTATAAGTTGAAATAGGTTAATAAAGGAGGTTTATAAAAGGAAGTTGTTATAAAATAAATAGAAATGGAATTTATGAACATTGTTTTATAAATCCGCAAACGGCTTATTTTGATAAGTAAATTGTTATAACTTTTTAATGGAGTTATATTCACGTTTTAGACAGTGAATAATCCTTTAGAACAAAATGCATAGAAATAATGAAATTGGTTAACGAAGTATATTCACGTTTTTGGATAGTGAATAATATGTTAAAGAAAATGTTTTGGATGTGATGTTTTAAATATAATTAAAACGATCTAACGATGTTTTTAAAATGTGTTAAGATTCGAAACCATAGATTTTAACATTCATTGTTGAAATAGACGTTTTCGAGAAATAGAAGGAAATGGTGGACTATAACACTGTTGTTATAGTAAATGATTTCCGAAAGGAAATGTTTGGTATAGTTTTGGGATTTATATATCTATCTTAATTTCGAATCCCTATACTAGTGATTTTGGGTTATCGTAACGATGTTTTACGCAACATTCGTTTTGGCCAAAATAAATATGTTTAAGAAAATGATTTCCTTAAAGAATGAAATATATACTTAATTTCGATTTAAGTATATTGAATATTTTCCAAATGTTGAAAATAAATTGATTTGTGAATTACTTATTAATAAGTAAGTATGGAAATGTTTTTCCAATGTGAAACGAAACGTTTTTAAGAATTTATCTTTTTGAAGATAAATTGAAAATGAATAATTGAAATCGTGTATTCATAAATATTTTGGAAGGTAAATTCACTATGGAATTTATAAATGAATAGGGGAATTTGTTTAAAAATAAACGTTGATTTATTTTTGAAGTGTGGGAATTGATTTACGGATTTTGAACGTAAATATAAAGTAAATCGTTAAGGATTTATTTAAATTGGTTTAAATGAACCATGTTGAAATGAAAGTATTTCCGCGTAAGGAAAATGATTGAAATTTGTTTTCAAAAGTGGTAAAGATGAAAAGTGATTTGAAAATTGTTTTCAAATGGTTGAAGTGTGAAAATTATATATCTTGTAAAGATATTTTTTGGAAAATAAATAATTTGGAAAATTATTTGGAATCTGGTGACGTTGTGCATATCAATTGATAGTTCAATAACCGACTATCAATAATTACCTTTGAATGGGTATTTGTTGTGATTTTCTTGAATTTGAATGCCACACTTATTTTTGAATAAGATCTCACTATTCGGGTTATCCGAGAAAGGACCTTGGGGTCGTATAACCCATTCCGAATATGTGATACGTCGTTATGAATTGCATTTGAAGACCGGTGTTGAAGACCGGATATTTTTGAAAACGGAAGGATTACCGTCGAATGTTTCTGCACCGAATGGCCCCGGTATAGAATTTCCATATGTGATGGGAAGTCCGGACGTGATTAGTGAATATCCAGATTGCAAGGACTTCTTTGTAGGTGCCTTCGGTACTGTTCAATCCCGGAACAGACTTGTATGGATTGTATGTATGACATTACAAATTGAGATATAAAGCTGATTTCTTTCAAATATATTTCTGTTGGTGGCGGAGAATTTATTCTCTTAGCTTAACACCCTTCTCTGAGACGTACGAGCTCAGAGGTTATGTAGTTGATAGTTATCAGCGATATATTCCCAATTTGGTAATGTGACATGCTAAGTGTTGCTGTGAAATGATCATTGTTTGATCATTTGTGATATGATCATTTGTTTGATCATTTATCTTTGTGATCATTACCTTGATCATTTGTTGACCCAAAGCATGGCTTTGTACCAAAGCGTGGCTTTGTACCAAAGCGTGCCTTTGTGGACGAGACTTCATCGGACCTCACACCCCGGAAATGGTCAAAACAGGAAGGATGCAGCAAGGTTATTAGGGGTAGCGCCCTTTAATGTATGTCATTACTTCTGGATAGAGGTGGTATCATGGTATGGAGCCCAGATACTTAACCTATGTTGTTGCTACAAACTTATTACTTTGTGGTTATTGGAAATCAAGGATCCTCGGATGTAGATCGGTTACGATCGGGGGATGACATATTCGTGTCAGTAGTTACCCAGTTAGGGGTAAGCCGGCCTTGTGTTGGCAGAGATCTGGTTTGGTTCTCGGGACGTCATTCCAGAGGCGTTTCCATATAGCAATGGGAAGTTCCTTGGCCTGACCATTTGTTGGAAATCCAAAGAAACAATACGATCTTGTACAGTTTTATTTGTAGAACCTATCATTCACTTGTGGTGGCACCCCACTGTTTGGATGGTAGTTATAGTAGGCATACAATAATGGTCGTATGTTGGCTAGGATTTATATCTTTACTTTCGAAATGAATTTCTCTACACTATGCACTAGTAATAATATCAAATGTTCTTTTTAATACGTATCAAGCATATTTGACTATCATAAGGAGAAATCTCCTTCGATTCTGCGTTTGCATTGTGTGTGTGTACAGGAGGCCTTATGGTAGTCTCATTTTTAAAAGCATTGCGAATCTATTTTAAAATTATCCTATTCTTTGTTTTTAAAGATAAATAAACTGTTTTAGTTCTCACACCAGTCACATGACTGACTTAGAGTTTATTGTTTTCCTTCCTAAACTCTGGGTGCCCACCAATTTCCACACGGGCAGTCAAGAGTTAAGGTTTATTAGGATATTCTGGAATTTAGGAGTTGCTGGAGGCAAGCTGGATGGCATGGCGTATTCACTAGTATATAGTATTTCTTTTCCACAGTTTATTGTTGTTTGTTGTTGTACACTCTGATGATGTAATGAAATGTAATGTAATGTAATAACTGATATAGTTCTTTGTTTAAAGATTATTCATTCATCTATTATATGTTGTTCCGCTGCGATTGTGAGATTCTGTTGTTGTTCTGTTGTTTTCTTTCTGTTCTGTTCTATCTACTCTCTCTTCTTATACCTCTTTCTTTTTCTTAAAACCCTAAGTGTTTGGTTTTCCGGCATTTGATTGCTCGGCAGTTGATACAATGAACGTATTGATGTCGGTTTTCGAAAGTCGAAGAATCGGGTCCTTACAATGTGGTATCAGGGCATATGGTTAAGAGACAACCATGGCTCTGTTGGGTATTACTCATTAGAGATAGAGTCAGTAGTACTCTAGAATGAGTTTGAGTGTAATAATAGCTATGAGTGCGTATTTGTTAGTGCATATAAAATTGTTTTATATTGTGATGATTGGTTTGTTGAGTGGTGTATGGATTCTGGTTAATACGAGTAATTAACGTTGTTGATAGGGATCTCTAAACACTTGTACAGAACAATTCGACACGATATTGTTTTAAATTGGGTAAATGAAATAATTTTACCTCGAGTATATTTTATATATAAAGGAATAATTTTTCAGAATTATTAAAGTGTATATAAGTTGATTGTTTGGTTGTTCAAAATGTAAGAATATATATATAAGTTAATTAAAAGATGTTTGAATAAGTTAAATAAAAACATGTTATAAAAGAACAATTGTATAAGTAAAAAGAATTATAAAAATTGAATTATAATTAAAGTGATTTACCATTGTGAAATAATCTTATATATAAGAAGTGAAACTATATGAATATATTTATGAATATGAGTTGTAAATAAATAAAAATGAGTTTGAATAAGTGATGAAATTTGACTTTGGTAAAGGTTAAATAAAATTTACTTTAGAATTGGAATCTGAATTGAATTTATAAGTGGGAATTTAAGTTAAGTAAAGCCAAATAATGTTTAAATGGAATATAACTTAAGAGATGTTGAATGAAGTTGATTTTGGTATCAAAGTAAATTAGTAAAGTTAAGTGATAAATGTGAACTTGAGTTATGTAATGAAATTCAACTTTTGTAATTGAATTGAATTAATGAATTGAATGTAAATCAATTGAATGTAAATAAAATTGATATGGAATAATGAATGTAAGTGTTAATTCATTAAAATCTAATGTTATTGGAAGTTGAATAATTGAATGAAAATCAATTTAATTAAACCAATTGAAAGTAAAGGTGTTAAACCAAAATGAATATAAGCAAAGGAATTTGGTTGTAATTAGTATATATTGGTTGTTATATGATTGTTAGTTGATTGTATATAATTCATTAAGTATTAATGAAATTGAAAGCTAAAGTAATTGAAATCCAATTTGAAGTTAAGTGAATCTTAAATAGAATTGAATTTGATTTGGGAGTGAACCAACTTGAATATTAATTAGTTAATATAAACTAACTGAAAATGAATGTTAGTAAAAACATCCACTGTTAATGAATCAAATGTGATTAAATTGAAAACTCATTTCATTGAATATTAATGAGAATATGAATGAATATTTATTAGTTATGGATGTTAGTTGAATGATAGTTGGTTGATGGTTGAATATATTGCTTGTACTGCATTTCCTATGGTGGCATATATAGTTATTATGTTGCTATATGTTGTATATCGATACTGTTGTCTATATACATGTTTCTCATCTGTTTGTTGAGTGTTTAGTAGGTGCGGATTGCGTTTGCTTTGCATTTGGAGCTCGCTTTCGCGCTATATTAGCCGTATATGCTCGCTAATAAAATATAAGGTACATATCTCGGATTAAATATCGTACTTTTACACTTTTTTCCCTACGGGATGCCTCCTCGCCTGATGAGATGTATATTTGTGATATATATACTGTCATTTTTTTTTCGGATCGAGCCGCGCAAAGGAGACTATGGCGAATTTTTCTAAAAATTTGAGGCATTAGAAAAATTCGAGAAAAATTAGAAAATTTTGAAAACTATAATTTTAATTTGGAGTTGAAAGTTAAACGATAGTAGTTGTTTTTGAAAAGATAACTAAGTATGATTTGAAAACTTAGTAAAGTTATTGTAAGAAGTTTAACTATGGATTTATGGAAAGTTAACAGATTCTGTAACTTTTCTTACTTGGTAATTTCGAGGACGAAATTCTTTTAAGGGGGGAAGATTGTAACGACCCAGAATTTCTATTAATTAAAATTTGTATATTTAATTGATTTTAAATATTAATAAGTGAAATTTATAAGTCGAATTAATTTTATTTCGAATAATTGGATTTAATTGGATAATTAAATCGATAATTTAATAGTTGAAATTGCAGAAATAATTGAAAATTGGGTTAAATATGATTGAAAATGATTTGTAAAATTTTATTTAATCATATTGAAGTTATAATGATGTTATAGAACTTTTAAAATTGAATTAAGAGTTTATCTGTGAAAATTGAATATTTTAATATTTAAATCGACTAGTGAAATTAGCCATTTTTCGAACAATCTCAGAATTGGACGATACTAGTTCCATTGGATCCATAATAGTTTGTTATTATCGGATTTCAATTTTCGTAGCAATCGGAGTTTTCGTTTGACTGTGGCAGCTCGAAACGCATCGAAATTGTTTTAATATTTATTTGGCGAGTTAAAATAGCCATTTTTCAAACAGTCTCGGATTTCAATGAAACCAATTTCATCGGATCCGTAATGTGATATTATTGTATGGTTTCAAATTTCGTGTCAATCGGATTTACCGTTTGTCCTGGGCAAGCTAAAACGCTTAGAAATTTGATTTACCGATTTAATTTTAAATCGAACGTTTAATGTCATAACTCGCACAGATGATCGAATTAGCTCCCGAAACACGTTCCATTGTGTTCGGAACGCGGGATAAACCTTAGAAACGCCAACCGGCAAGCTTTGTTTGGAGTTCGGAAAATCCGGGATGAATAGTGTTTGAGAAATTTTCTATATAAGCCCCTCTACAATTCTCATTTGCAAAATAAAAATTAGGGTTTCACTCAGAAACCTAGCCGCCGCTGTTTAAAAATCAATGGACGAAACAACATCTCCTTTCTCCTCCAATTTCTTCAAATCCAAGCCTTGTTTCAAGAAACGTTCAAATAGGAAAACGTAGATCTTGTCGAGACGAAGATATCCAACGGTGGAGATTAAAAATTATGTGATGGATTGGCGGCAAATTGAGCGAGAAGCACGCGCGTTCGTGGATGATATTCACGTCGCTGGGGTGGCCGAGCTTGGCCGCAACCTAGGCATGGGTAGAGCTCGGTTAGGCGAGTGACATGACGTAGTTTGATCGTGGTGGAAGTCGTCGAGGAGGCAGTGGAAATTCGAACTAGGGTGGCGGCCGTGGGTTATCTTCGTGCATGAGAACCTGTTGGGGAATATGAGATGGGGACGGCCACGATGTTGCAGGGGTTAAGATCAACGGCTGTGATGTAATTAGGTTTAAAAATATAAATAAATGTTGTAAATTATATATATATATATATATATATATATATATATATATATAAAAATTCGTGTAACTTTAAAAATTCGTCTCTTTTTCATACGAGGTCGAAAAATTACGACACAAGTTGCGTTGGGTTCGTTTGGACGAGCACTATGCTATGGAATTGGATTGGAGTCGTTTGGAGCTAGCGAAAATTTCGGGTAAAATTAAACGCGCGTTTAATTTTATTCGAAATAAAAGCTGAAAACGAAATTGAAACCAAGGTGAGAACTTCTCACTCAATCGAATCAATTTCGATTTTAATTTTAAATAGTTAGATTTAAAATTCTTGATAGTATGTTTGAATGATGTTTTTATCTATTGATTGTTAAAATAGACATTATGAACCGTTAGTAAGAGGAGGTTATTTATTAAAAACATACACCGCGAATATTTCACAGTACAGTGAAATTGGTATTATTTATTTACTTGGAGTTGATTTCCCGCATTATTAGCGGATGAGACCCTATTGCGCCGTCTATTAAGCGGATAATATTTTAAATCCCATATACCGCTATAATTCCGCACTGGAACGGAATTGGTATTGTGATAACATCTTTGGATGCAGGAAAATAGGTTGGAGGGATCCAACTGGATTCCTCAACAGTATTTATTTGATTATGGCTATTTTTATATTCGTTGATTATCATATATAGATATATAATGTCGTTGTTGTCGTGATTGACTATTTGGTGTGTAGCATCATTGGGCCAATTTTGGAATTTTAAAAGGATTTTTAAAGTGATTTTGAAAGTATACGTTTATAAAATATTTTTGAATTGATTCATTTTAAATAAATAAACGTTATAATTTTAATGTTATAAAAATTATGATTTTTGAGAAATATAGTTAAAAGTTGATTTTTGAAAATATAGGGTTAATGATTTTATAAAATAGTTTAAATTGGGATTTTTGAATTTATTGTAAAAAGTTTAAAATATAGGATTTATGAAATTTGATTATTTTATAAATCAGAAAATGGTGAAATTTATAAAGGAGTTAAAGACGTTTTATAATAATAATATAAATTGATTTATATAAAAGATTTATAAATTGATATTTATAAATTAAAATATTTGAATTATAAAACGAGTTTTTATAAGTGTTAGAATGAAGTGTAAATGAATTTCATAAATGAATGAAATTCATAGAATTATAAACGGTGAAGTTATAAATGGAATTTTATAAGCAGTAGGTTTATAAAATTTGTAAAGTTATTAAAAGAATAGATTTGGGTAAATAAATGAATCTTATAAGTTATAAGATTTATAATTTGGGAAGTTTAAAAAGAACGATTCTGTAAACAAATAAATTATTAGTATTTAACTTATAATATGAACTTTTGGTATATAATTGAGTTATAAGTTGAAATAGGTTAATAAAGGAGGTTTATAAAAGGAAGTTGTTATAAAATAAATAGAAATGGAATTTATGAACATTGTTTTATAAATCCGCAAACGGCTTATTTTGATAAGTAAATTGTTATAACTTTTTAACGGAGTTATATTCACGTTTTAGACAGTGAATAATCCTTTAGAACAAAATGCATAGAAATAATGAAATTGGTTAACGAAGTATATTCACGTTTTTGGGTAGTGAATAATATGTTAAAGAAAATGTTTTGGATGTGATGTTTTAAATATAATTAAAACGATCTAACGATGTTTTTAAAATGTGTTAAGATTCGAAACCATAGATTTTAACATTCATTGTTGAAATAGGCATTTTCGAGAAATAGAAGGAAATGGTGGACTATAACACTGTTGTTATAGTAAATGATTTCCGAAAGGAAATGTTTTGTATAGTATTGGGATTTATATATCTATCTTAATTTCGAATCCCTATACTAGTGATTTTGGGTTGTCGTAACGATGTTTTACCCAACATTCGTTTTGGCCAAAATAAATATGTTTAAGAAAAATGATTTCCTTAAAGAATGAAATATATACTTAATTTCGATTTAAGTATATTGAATATTTTCCAAATGTTGAAAATAAATAGATTTGTGAATTACTTATTAATAAGTAAGTATGGAAATGTTTTTCCAATGTGAAATGAAACGTTTTTGAGAATTTATCTTTTTGAAGATAAATTGAAAATGAATAATTGAAATTGTGTATTCATAAATATTTTGGGAGGTAAATTCACCATGGAATTTATAAATGAACAGGGGAATTTGTTTAAAAATAAACGTTGATTTATTTTTGAAGTGTGGGAATTGATTTACGGATTTTGAACGTAAATATAAAGTAAATCGTTAAGGATTTATTTAAATTGGTTTAAATGAACCATGTTGAAATGAAAGTATTTCCGCGTAAGGAAAATGATTGAAATTTGTTTTCAAAAGTGGTAAAGATGAAAAGTGATTTGAAAATTGTTTTCAAATGGTTGAAGCGTGAAAATTATGTATCTTGTAAAGATATTTTTTGGAAAATAAATAATTTGGAAAATTATTTGGAATCTGGTGACGTTGTGCATATCCATTGATAGTTTAATAACCTACTATCAATAATTACCTTTGAATGGGTATTCGTTGTGATTTGCTTGAATTTGAATGCCACACTTATTTTTGAATAAGCGCTCACTATTCGGGTTAGCCGGGAAAGGACCTTGGGGTCGTATAACCCATTCCGAATATGTGATACGTCGTTATGAATTGCATTTGAAGACCGGTGTTGAAGACCAGATATTTTTGAAAACGGAAGGATTACCGTCGAATGTTTCTACACCGAATGGCCCCGGTATAGAAATTCCATATGTGATGGAATGTCCGGACGTGATTAGTGAATATCCGGATTGCAAGGACTTCTTTGTAAGTTCCTTCGGTTCTGTTCGATCCCGGAACAGACTTGTATGGATTGTATGTATGACATTACAAATTGAGATATAAAGCTAATTTCTTTCAAATATATTTCTGTTGGTGGCGGAGAATTTATTCTCTTAGCTTAACACCCTTCTCTGAGACGTACGAGCTCAGAGGTTATGTAGTTGATGGTTATCAACGATATATTCCCAATTTGGTAATGTGACATGTTGAGTGTTGCTGTGAAATGATCATTGTTTGATCATTTGTTTGATTATTTATCTTTGTGATCATTACCTTGATCATTTGTTGACCCAAAGCATGGCTTTGTACCAAAGCGTGGCTTTGTGGACGAGACTTCGTCGGACCTCACACCCTGAAAATGGTCAAAACAGGAAGGATGCAGCAAGGTTATCAGGGGTAGCGCCCTTTAGTGTATGTCATTCCTTCTGAATAGAGGTGGTATCATGGTTTGGAGCCTAGATACTTAACCTGTGTTGTTGCTGCAAACTTATTACTTTGTGGTTGTTGGAAATCGAGGATCCTCGGATGTAGATCGGTTACGATCGGGGGATGACATATTCGTGTCAGTAGTTACCCAGTTAGGGGTAAACCTGCCTTGTGTTGGCAGAGATCCGGTTTGGTTCTCGGGACGTCATTCCAGAGGCGTTTCCATATGGCAATGGGAAGTTCCTTGGCCTGACCATTTGTTGGAAATCCAAAGAAACAATACAATCTTGTACGGTTTTAGTTGTAGAACCTATCATTCACTTATGGTGGCGCCCCACTGTTTGGATGGTAGTTGTAGTAGGCATACAATAATGGTCGTATGTTGGCTAAGATTTATATCTTTACTTTCAAAATGATTTTCTCTACACTATGCACTAGTAATAATATCAAATGTTCTTTTTAATACGTATCAAGCATATTTGACTATCATAAGGAGAATTCTCCTCCGATTCTGCGTTTGCATTGTGTGTGTGTGCGGGAGGCCTTATTGTAGTCTCATTTTTAAAAGCATTGCGAATCTATTTTAAAATTATCCTATTCTTTGTTTTTAAAGATAAATAAACTGTTTTAGTTCTCACACCAGTCACATGACTGACTCGGAGTTTATTGTTTTCCTTCCTAAACTCTGGGTGCCCACCAATTTCCACACGGGCAATCAAGAGTTAAGGTTTATTAGGATATTCTGGAATTCAGGAGTTTCTGGAGGCAAGCTGGATGGCATGGCGTATTCACTAGTATATATTATTTCTTTTCCGCTGTTTATTGTTGTTTGTTGTTGTACACTCTGATGATGTAATGTAATAACTGATATAGTTCTTTGTTTAAAGATTAGTCATTTATCTATTATATGTTGTTCCGCTGCGATTGTGAGATTCTGATGTTGTTCTGTTGTTTTCTTTCTGTTCTATCTTTTCTCTCTTCTTCTACCTCTTTCTTTTTCTTAAAACCCTAAGTGTTCGGTTTTCCGGCATTCGATTGCTCGGCAGTTGATAGAGTGAACGTATTGATGTCGGTTTTTGGAAGTCAGAAACTTAAGGATGTCAACTGGTAGACCGTCGTGGTTTGCGAGGAATGGTTAGTGTTGATCCCTCTGCTAGAGAAGGAAACATTCTTGTGCGCATCGGGACACAAACTGGAGTTGCTATGGTTAGTTTGGATGATGGAGTCTGAATGAATGCTGATTGGGTTTTTCCCTAGAATGATGGTAAAATGAATGTACCAGATGCGGATCGCGACGATGGTGATCCAAGAAGGTGTGAAACGGCCCGCTGACATCGACCAGACCATTCAGTGAGGTGGAACACGACCACCACTTGGAATCAACCATCCAAACGTCGGACTTATCGACAATGGTTAGGCGATTGGTGAGAGATTACCAAGGTTTAACTAATGATGACTAGGGAATCTCGAGAAGCCATCCCCGTTCATTTATAATGTTCAACGCGTAGAATACCCGAGGAGTTTCAACATGCCATTGACGCCTGCGTACGAGGGAGAAACCGACCCCAGGCTACATATTATGTGATACGAATGGTCAATAGATTCTACGCGAGCCGATGATACTACCAACTGCAGATGATTTCCCATAACTTTCTTTAGAATAGCAATGATGTAGTTCACGAGACTACCTCCATGATCAATTTCTTGATTTGAAGATTTGGCAACCAAGTTTGTGGAGCTATTCGGGATGCATACGACTCATCCTAAAGACATGATGTCCCTGCGTGATCCAGGCTCTAGGGGAGTTGTTGAAAGATTATTTGCAGAGGTTTCATATAACTGTTACGGAGGTCAGTAATCCAAACGCTCATTCAATACTCGTGGCTGTGACGAGTGGGATTGATCCAGAATCTGAGTTTGGTGACTGGTTGGTCGGCAAGCCACGTCAATGTTGGAACGCTTTTATGCAAATGCAGCTCAATATTTGAGAAAAGTGGAAGCTAGGTCTTCTAGAAAGAAGAATGTTGCGGGGCCAAGTGGAGAAGGGGTACAGAGTAACAATGCGATCAAACAGTCTGATGACAGTTCTAGGAAAGTCCAAGTGAATGTTCAAAATAAACCAAATAAGAAAAAGAGAGGTGGAGATAGAAACCGAGAACGAAAGAGGGATTCAGGAAGATTGAAGCATAGGATTCAAATTTATGATAATTACACACCATTGAATACATCCTTGGAGAATATCTTTCTGTCTACTTGCAATACCAAGCAATATAGGAAGCCGCCTCTGAAAGAATCAACAGAGAAGTAGACCGAGAAATATTGTCGCTTCCATGAGTGTTATAGTCACAATACAAATGAATGCAGGCATCTCCAGAATTTTATAGAAAAATTGATTCGATAAAAGAAGTTACCACAGTTTGTGAAAGCCTTGTAGGATGGCGTGCAGGAGGCTTCTCACCCCAACCAAGGACAAGCACCTTGTAAGGCTGAGGAGCCTGCGCAGACTGGTGGAAGGCTGGTGATAAACATGATAGTCGGGGGGCCGCACCTAGCATATAAGAGTTGGTAAGAGATGGAGCTCTATGCTAGCACGATTAGGCATATAGATTTTTAATGCCGAATTCTGAAGATGGAGCTCCGATAAAACAACAACATATGATGATAGATGATATGTGTTTAGGAACAGAGATGTAGATAAGGCGGAGGGTCCGATGATCGACCCAATGGTCATTTCGGCCATGAATAGCCCCGCTTTGGTAAAAAAGATATTGATTGATTGTGGAAGTTCAATAAATATGATATTCAAAAAGGCTTGTGATCAAATGTGGATGGATGCGAAAGATTTAAAATTATCTATGGCTCGTATTCACGGTTCTAACGGCGTTACAACCGAAGCAGTTGGTTATGTGGAGTTACCTGTAGAACTGGGAGAATGTGAGTGGAGGAGAGTGCAGACCTTGTCGTTTGTTGTTTTGGACATAAACTCTCCATACAATGTTTTTCTAGGTCGACCGGCCCTAGCCGAATTTTAAGCAGCTCTTGCCCCGTGGTGTTTGACGTTAAAGTTTCTTACTGATAATGGTGTAGGGTTGTTCATGGCGATCATGCGACTGGATGTGCCTGTTATGTAGCTAAGTTGAGGGAAGCTTAGTGCAAAGAAAAAGGTAAGGATTTGGACAAGATTGTCTACATCCAAGCTACCGAAGATTGACGACAAGCGCCAGAGCCTTGGCTCAGGGAAAATAGTCGGTTCTACAGAGATATAAATCCAAGAGATGATGAAGAGATGCCTAAAGAGACCTAGACTCTGCCTCTTGAGCTGATAATCGATATTATGGTCAGCTACGATGACCCATCACGAGTTCTAAAGATCGAATCATAGCTCAGCCCCCTATGATGAAGGAACTTGCTAGTTTTCTCCAAGAAAATCTAGACGTTGTTCGCTTGGACTCACTCTGACATGTGTGAAATCTCGCTTGTCGTTGCGAGCCCTGCATTGAATATTGACCCGAGATATGTCCTGATGAAGTAAAAAGACGCAGTATGGACCCGGATAGATTTTCCACTTTCATAGAGGAGGTTGATAAACTAAAAGTCAACTGGTTTATCTGCAATGCCCTCTACCATGAATGAGTATCTAATCTTGTACTTATGAAGAAAGCGAATGGGAAATGGAGAACGTGCATTGAGTTTTCAAATTTGGACAAGGCATGTTTGAAAGACAGTTTTCCCTTTCGAAGGATTAACTAGCTGGTGGATTCAACCATAGGATACGGATTGTTATCGTTCATGGTAGCACACTTGAGCTATAACCAAATCCCAATGCATATCCCTGATCAGGAGCACACCAATTTTCATTACCGATGTTGGATTGTACTGATATGCAGTAATGCCATTTAGATTAAATAATGCAGGAGAAACATATCAACGCTTGGTCAACAGTATGTATATTGTAAAGATGCTACCGACAAATGCAATCCTTTCTTCAATTTGATTAGGAAAGTGAAAAGAAACTTCGAAGGGATGCATAATTATAAAGATGTGTTTCAAGCTTTGGTGAATCATTTGGAGAGACCTCCTATCTTGTCAAAGCCATTAGATCATGAGGAGTTGTAAGTATTTTTGGCTGTATCAGCACATGCTATTAGTGCCGCATCGCTTTGTAAGGAGAACCAGATCTAGAGGCCGATGTATTACGTCGGCAAACGATTTACGAGAGCTGAAAGGAACAAACCAAAAATAGAGAAATTCACATACCGGTTACTAATTACATCACAGAAGCTTCGTCCATACTTCCAGGCACATCCGATCAATGTTTATACCGACCAACCATTGCGACAGGTCCTACAGTGACCTGAGACATCTGGAAGGTTTCTCGAGTGGAATATTGAACTCAATCAGTTCGACATCACTTATCTTTGTTGGAGGGCTATCTAGGATCAAGCGTTGGTGGACTTACTGTGCAGGATGATTCTCCAGAAAGCAGCGAAATCCCAGCTGTGCGGTTAAAATTGTATACTAACGGAGCATCTAACGATCATTATTCCAGAGTTGGGATTATGCTCTTAACTCCTGAAAATCAGTTAATCTATTATGCACTAAATCTTGATTTCTCAATGACAAGCAATGAATGAGTATAAAGCTTTGATTGCTGGACTTGAACTTTCTAGAGAACTCGAAGTAAAAACTCTCGAAATCTTTTGTGATTCGCAACTGGTAGTGTACCAAGTCAGGGGATATTGTTTGGCCAAGGGATAACGACGTGCCCCATACCTTATACAACTGCAAGAGTTGTTGATAGAATTTGAATACTAGGACATTTTGCATGTTCCACGAGATCGAAATAGAGAGGTTGATTCATTGGCAAAGCTTACTAGTACCGGCGATGCATAGCAGATGGGTTTGGTTCCGGTTGAAGTATTAAATACCCCAAATATAAACATGATTGAAATCGACTAGACATTGGAAGCGGAATATGAACGGGAATTGTGGATGACTCCAATCAAAGACTATTTACCACATAGAGTCCTACCAAATAAAAGAAATGAAAAGCGACAAGTCCTTCACAAAGCTTCACGGTATATTATGCAGGAAGTAATGAAGTACAGGAAAGGTTTCTCTGTCCCCCTACTCCATTCTGTCGCTCATGATGAGATAAAATGTGTTCTAAGGAAAGTTCATGAAGGGGAATGTAGCATTCATACTGGGAGGCTAACCCTGGCAAATAAAATACTTCGATTATGGGTATTATTGATCGACCGTAAATTTGGACGCCATTAATTATGTGAGACGATGTGATAAATGCCAAATATATGTCAAAATTCCAAGAGCTACGCCATCGGAAGTCATACAAATGGTCAGCCCATAGTCGTTTACCATATGGGGGTATATACATTATCGGCTCCTTATCAATCACTAAAGGTGGCACAAAAGTACGCTATCATCGCAGTTGATTACTTCACCAAATAGGCCGAAGGAGAACCATTAACCACCATCACAACCGAGAAGGAACTTTCAAGCTCTATCGATGGCATCACACTTCCACGGGTGTGGAATAGCGAGCATTTACGATGCTATTTCACTTAGTTTATTTCTTTTTCATTTTAGTTGTATTTTCTTTTAGAATTTTCTTTAGCATTTGATTTTCCAAAAATGTAATAATACATATTAAATCATTATTTTCCACTTAGCAAATAAAGGCTTGGAATCCTTTGTAATTATATTTGATGTAGCGTTGTGTGTCAGTTACACAACGAGACTGAAGTAAAACAAGAGCGTTCATGACATGACAGATCGCTCGCTAAATTAAACCCCTAACTCCAGGCGGAAAATCAATCAATTATAGAGATACATTCTGATTGCTGTCCTAAATAACTTTAATTCCTCATAGTTCATATTGGATTATAAACATAAATTGGGTGTGAATCGACCACCCACGGAATAACTCTAAGTCCCCCAAGTGCGGATTAGAGTATAAACACAAACCGGGTGTGAATCGTCCACCCGCGAAATAACTATAAGTCCCTAGAATGCGGATAGGAGTACAAACGTAAATTAGGTGTGAATCGACCAACCGCGAAATAAATCTAAGTCCCAGAGTGTGGATTGGAGTATAAACATAAATCGGGTGCATATCGACCACGCATGAAATAACTCTAAGTCCCCAGAGTGCAGATTGAAGTATAAACATATACCGGGTATAAATCGTCCACCCATGAAACAACTCTAGGCCCTCAAAGTGCGGATTGGAGTATAAATATTAATAAGGTTTGAATTGTCTACCCACAAAATAACTATAAGTCCCAAAGTGCGAGTAGTTTAAATAAATAGATGAGTGTAGTTCAACCGCTCACTATTCCATAAACTTTGAACTGAAAACGACAGTAGGAGAGTGAACTCACTAAGGATGGAGTTCGACCATCCACCACCTAAACCAACTGACCATAGACTGGGGGCAGGAGTATAATTACCTAAACCATAGAGTTTGGCAAGCGTAATGTTAGAGCTCGAGCCTACTGTTTGATTTGACTTAAGGCCACAACCTCAGGGAGGCCTTGGGATGGATAAATCGAATCGACATCCGATCCGACTAGCAATGAATCACAAGTAGATAAAATAAATTTTTTTATAGCTCAAACATTTTAATAAGCGAATAAAATAACCATACACAAGAATAATAGAATTCTTATTTACACCAAACTTACTGTACATTATCAGAGTTTATCCAAAATGCAAACAAAAGCGGAGGGTCATGCCTAAACAAACATGAATAATGAGAAGGAAAAGTATTCATTTAAGCTATCGACATATCACCCCAATCTAAAGATTATTTCTTGGATTTTCAATCTTTCCTTTACTTCTTTGAAGCGGATCCTTCCGAACTACCGCTTGACCCTCTCTTCAATCCTTTTCTGCCTTGGCTTCTCTTTGAAGAAGTATCCTCAGTTGTATGAATCGAGGCAGTATCATCTTTAGAAGCAGGATGGATGAAGGCGCTCTTAGCACCAGAAGCGGGAGGGATTTCATCTTGGGGAATCAGTTCATCGGAGCCCGAATCAATAGGCTCATTTTTCACCTCCTTTTTCAACGATTCTTCCCTCTCAACATGCTCTTTCATGCTAAGCTCGCCAGTAGGGTCAGAAGAACCTGGGATCAACACGTCTTCATCAAAGGAAACTTCATGGTGTAGGTCACTCCCTTCCCTGAATAATTCCTCCATGAATTGATCATCAATCATAAGGGATTCTTCATGAGCACTTTGAGTGGTGGTCGAAGTTGTGACTTTAATGGATTCTGTCGCAACCGTTTGTACTCCAATTGAGATTCTTGTAAGGGAAGAGGAGCGACACCTGATAGATCCAAAGTTGATAAAAAAATAGGCGAAAATATTAGAAATATCATTTGATTACATCCCAACATTATGAAACACTGGAAATGTTGATGGAATGCCTTCCTCGATACAATTCCCATGTTGAGCCGAAACATCCTTAGAGATACGCTCAGGAATTGGATAAAGTTTTGGTTGTCTGGATCATACTCGAGAATACTAGAAGAGCCTGCTGCGGAGATAGGGATGACCTGGGGTGCCATGGGCAATTCAGTTGTAATATCGGGTTGTGCTGACCTGGATCCTTCACCCACTTCATGTGAAGAAGCAATAACAAACTCTTTCTGGAGTGAGAGCTGGATGTCGTGCAATATTTTGGTTTGTCGCCCAATAGCATTTCATTTTCAAGTCTAGATAGGTTGATATACTCTGAGTTAAGAAGTTTCTTCTCTTCTGCAACGAGAAACTCCCAAGCACGCCAGAGATGTTAGAGATAGTCTTCACCAAGCCATGTCAATTCCTATGCTTGAGAATGTTAGTGTTGCAAAGAACGAGGAGCAGATCTAGCTCATTCATATTTCCTCCATAACTTTATCCATGATAACTTTTGCTTCACATGGAATAAGTGCGTCGAGCCGGCCATGTCTCTCTAAGTCTTACGTTTACCAGCTCATCGTAAGCATCTTGAGCAATCTTCTAGGCATCATCTTTTTCTTTATTTGCATACTCAAGCTTGGCCTTGAGATCCTCTATCTCCTTTAAGGTTGCAGATTCATTATTCTGAGCTGTATGCCGCTCAAATGTTATCTCTAGATTCTGATGATGCAACACTTAAACCATATCAAGATGGCTGGATTTCATATCTTCCATGGATTTCATAGCAGCATTAGCATTTCCTTCGGCTTTTGCTAAGGAGGTCCTAGAAGCTTATATCTCATTTTTAAAGTTTCAATGATTCTTTTATCCTGATAATCTTGGTGTTTTAGCTTTTCGATCTCCTCCGCAAGCTCGAAGGACACTTTCAACATTTTCTCTGTTGTCGTCATCCATTTATGATACTGTGTGTGGATGTCGATAGCACAGTCAACAGTCATCTTTTGAACATGGTCCAGAACCCTTCTCAGGTTGGGAGAAAAATAGAACCCTTTAAAACATAAGTTTGGAAATTCTTTATGGAGCTGTGCCATACGAGCAGTTGGATTGATCGTAGAATCATTAGTAGCGGCCTCAACTTCAGTCTTCTTTTTGCTGGGCCTATGGATGGTAGCATGTTCACTATGGCGACAACGATCGCTTGGCCATTGAGAATGGGATTGAACCAAAGGCTGTAGAGGTACTGGAGTGGTAGGAGGACCACTATAGGGATAAATAGGCAAGTCCCTACGATCAACCAGCTTAACAGGACCCTTTGAATGAGGAGATCTCGATCGATGTTTGTCTTGGGGTGGCTTATCCCTATCACCTCTTTCTTGATGACCCCGGTCCGGCTTGGGCGGTAAATGGAATCGTAGAACTCTTGACTACCATGGTATGAATCAAAGCGTGAACCTGATGATTAATGGTGTATATCCCGGAGGGAATCAAATATGCTCCTCTTCCACGGTATCTTTTCTACAAAGAAAAGTAGAAATCAGTTAAATTTAAGCGTTAGAGAGCATAATGTCAAGTATGATGCAATGTTGGGAGGTGCAAGTGTCCTTGTGTAACCACCCAATAAACCAGGTGCAGGAGCCTTGCTTATTGGTGTAACTTCTCCTCTAGAAGTAGGAATCTTAGTGCCAATTCTGATAGGCGATTTCGACCTATCGATGCTCACATCAGTAAAGTGTAACGCATCAAGATCCTATGGAAGTGGTAGATGAGACAAAGAGTCAAGTGGTAAGCTTGAACGCTCTGGCGGTTAGGAAGAAGATTCATCTTGAACAACTTTAGGAGCCATCGATAACTTGGATTAATCAGAGAGACGACTTCTTGGAAATTTATGTACGAATGTTTTCTTCTTTCTCCTATAAGGAACCGAGGGTGGTAAGGCCTGCAAGGATCCGGCATCAACCCCAAGACCGAATTTGTCGCTATTATGACCAAGCACATTGTCTTTATGTCCTTCGATAACAGTATCAGTGAATTCTTTGGTACCCATTATAGGGGGTACCACGAGATCGGCTCGATTATCCCTTTGACTGATTGCAGCCCGTGGTCTTATCCCTACCATCTGAGCAACTTTGATTAGCCCCTTGCTAAGGCCCTCTTCTATCAAACAAGAGGTAAACGAGACATTCATCCATAAGCAAATATTCGATGTTCCTATCCTCAGGCAGAGCATTCTTCAGAATTGTGATCGCCTCTTCGTAAACGTTGCCGGTAAGCCGGGTGACGACACCTATAAAGGAGCAATATAGCTAGGAATATGACATGGATTTCGTTTTTCCATGCCATCATGAAAATAAGGGGCAATACATACGTCTTTCCAGCCATTGTCGAGCGACCGGGCGGGCAGTAAACGAAGAACCATTCGCTTTTAAAAGCACTTAACTTGTTCCACGCACCAGTCAGAATCTGGCACTTCTTTGCCAATTCAAGAAATCTAAACGAGAGACTCCTTGTCCGCCGCTTAAAAGTGGAAATAAATTGAATATCTTTGGTGGTTGGAGGACGGTGCAGAAACTCCATAAATACCATATAAGTACAATTAAGGAGAGCGTAGCTATTTGGGTGGAGCTGCGTTGGAGCTACCCTTAAATAATGAAGAATCTTCGGAATGTATGACTTGAATAGTGGGATGCATCTAGCCCAGCACATAAACTTTTTGCATGCTGCATACCCTTCTGAGGATCTGTGAGCCCTATTATCCGACGACGGAACCAATACATCACCAAAAGGAATTCTGTGCCTTACGCAGATTCGTTGCAGGGCATCTTCTTTAACTTTAGAAGCTACTGAATCAAAAGGGTTCTCAAGAATGATTGTGTCCTCCAGAGTATTGGGAGCAGGATGGATAACCTGCGATGGAAAGATGGGAACAGCGTCAAAAAGTTCAAATTGAGGGCTCAGACTTTCCAGCTGTTCCAAATGATAACTTGATGGAGGATTGTAGAATTCAATTGCCAAACATGATTCTAGATCAGAGCTATCCCATTGGGAAGATGATCTTGTTGGCATAGCTGCAAGGTGCCCAGAACGACTAGAGCCTATTGTTATTAAACTTAGTAAAAATCATGGTTAGATAAAGTAACATGTATCCCCCAGTGTACATTGAGTGCTAGTGTGGTGCGCTAAAGTGCTATATAGTACAAAAATAAGTTATGAAAAACTGAAGATAGAAAAAGACGAGGAGACTTTGATGTTCAACCGGAGAGACCGTCATTTCTGACCATCTTAACTGTTTTTGTGTGTCATCGGGAAACTATGCAGCTTAAGTTTCACGATTGGTCGTCATCCAGAAAAAGTTTGGATTTTATCTAAGTTGCAGATGAGCATCAAGATAATAGTTAAAGGCATTATTTCAGGTCGTAGTCATAAGTTCATTTGTTACCAATTATGCAGTTCAAATTATATGCAAGCCATACGCAAATCCTAACGTCTATTCAAGTATGCAAGGTCAAAGCTCATTATTTAGTTCAAGTTTACTTATTTACGTTCGATCTTTAAAAAAAATCATTTGCAAACATGACCGATCGTTCATGAATGCAAACAAGGCCAATCTTTCATGAATGCAAACAAGGCTGATCATTTCCCTAGACAGTATCATCCGATCATTCGTAGTAGCTTCAGCTAATCGTCCCACTTTTCCCTGTCCACCACAAGGGCCTTCAACTACAAAATGTTGTCGATCGTTTGTTGGCAATCTTCACACTCCAACATCCCAGGACTTCGCCGATCATCCAAGGATGATCATGAGGGATCGATCGCATGACTTATTCATTTCAAGTGCAACATCTTCCTCAACAAATGATGAGCTAAGGCTACAATTCGATTATTCCTTATCAAGACATATCACATCATTTTCTCTACATATGATCGTAAGAATTGGAAAAGGTAAAAGTATCAACCGAACGAATCGGTTATTACAATGCTAATGAAGTTCAAAGCCTCGTCCATGAATTATAGAGTGAATTTAAGATTCGTTCTACCTAAGTTTATGATTTGGGGAAGGAGGAAGATTCAAAATTGATTCGAAGCAAAATCCAAAGGAGGGCGATGGTTTTTTTGAGATGATCGTTGTTTGGATCGGCAAGAAGAAGAAAAGGAGACTCATATTTCTTTGCTTCGGAATGGAACAACATGAAATATGTCGAAGGAAAAAAAGAAATGGTTAAGTGTCGATGCTTATATAGGAAAGGTGTATGCTGATTGTTATCGGTTGCAAATATTATGCCAATCGTTCCATATCTAAGTCATATGCTGATCGATCCACATCCAAGCTTTATGCCAATCGATCCACCTCTAGGCTCTATGCCGATCATTCTATATCCAAACCATATACCAATCATTCCATAACCTAGCATATGTTTATCGTTTCATAATCATGAATGATTTAAAATTTGTCTTCTAAGAAAGGGAGGATTATGGATATAAAAGAATAGTAAATAAAAAAAGGAAGAACATGCATGAAAGAATGACGACCGGTGGAAACTATTTATAGAAATTTTTTCCTTAAACTTGACAACGACTCGTGAACATCTAATCAATCGAGTGTCAGGTGCATACAAGTATATGTACAAGTATACGTTTAAAAATTTAATTTTCTAAAATTGACAAAAAACTGAATAATCACCTGGAGTTGACCAGAGGAAAACTAAAGCTAAGTTGCTAAAGCTTAGAAATTTCCAGAGTCAAAACAAGATGATCACTAACAAGTTGTGATCCCATATTTATGCTATTGAAAATCGACCAATCATCACGATGAATAAGAAAAATATGACCATTGATAAGAAACAGCTCAATGAAAGGGTAACGACTATTCGATGAACCATATAGGTTTCTTTTAGACAATTTTAGCTTGCAACGATTCAAAGCACGTCATGTTTGATACAAGATATACTTTGGAGGGAAAATGTTATCCCTTCATTTGGCGAGGCCATGATATCATCAACTTAGGCAGGGACTGATGGTCATCAGCCTTAAGAATTGATACACACAACACTATAAACGAAGGTCAAGAAAATTCAGGCCGAGTCCCAATCAAGGTGCAATCAGCATGAAGTGACTAGCATAGCCCTATGAAGTTATATTCCAAATTTGGAGTCGATCGGATTTCATATGCTTGATTTATGAACAAAGCAAAGATTTGCATGGATTGATCGAGAACAATCCAAAAACAGCTCAGAACATTAGAGAACGATCAATATCTCAAGGTCCACAAGGCTAATTCATTTGAGACTTCCAAAGCATTAATAAAATGAAGATTGAAGCCTATAGTAATGATCACAGGTCATAAAGTTGAAATTAGAGGTTGGCCGATCATTTTTGCCCAGCTATAAAAATGATCCGCATATTTTAGTGCATAATCCAAGTACAACAAAGATTGATCCATATCTCCCAAGTCATAAGTCAGAATGATTCCATAATTTAGGAGCAATGTCAAAAGGCATATGGAACCCACCAAAAACGATAGCACTCGAATTAGATGCAAAAAAACGATCGACGAAAGTTTAGTCGATCGTTCCTGTTTGTCAAGTTGATCCACCAATCATTATGGTGGGCTCCTATGGACCTAGAGTGCCTTCTACCGAAGTCTTAGCAAGATATCTCATTATCTCTCCCTATAAATACATGCCTTATGGTTCATTTTTAGGATCTATACGCTGCTTGTTAGAGGAGAATTCATTGTAATCAAGTGCTATCTTTATTTCTCCATTGTAATCAGACTGAAAAGTGATTAATAAAGGCCAAAACTTCAAAGTGGATGCTGGCATATAAGGACGAACTACTATAATCTTTGGTTTCCTAACTATCGCTCTTTTATTGTTGTTGGCTTAATCTTTTCCTCGGTTTAATTTTATCTTCTTCACCAACTTCTCTACTAAACCTATTCTTGGGTGTTTATGATAAATTTTGGTGCAAATAGTAAACATGCGTATCATATGTACACATGTATGCGTACATGCACATGAAACATTCACAATGTACATAGTTTAACTTGCCGATACATAAGTGTTGAGATTTACATCACACCGGACAAGTTAACCCTCGTGTGTTAAGTAATATGTTTACATATATAGATACATATATAGTGTGCACACACACACACACACACACACACATATATATGCATACACACACATACACATACGTAATACATACGTCCATGCACACATATATATGACGAGGATATCTTCATTTCAAACTTTGTAAATTATTTACTTGACCTTATTTTTTTTTCTCTTACCAAAGAGACTTTGAGGGATTTTCAGCCAACTAAGTTTCATCACGTTTTCATGCTAATTCAAAAAATTCTCTTTATACACGATAACTCCTTGGCTCTGGTCTAAATCTCCATTCCTCATGCCGAGATAAATATTTCTAACAAAATCGAGGGTTTTGACTTAGTCTAAATTCACACCTCAAAATTAACACCTTCAATCCAATGATTTCCATTATGCACTCGATCTTCCACTTCTTTGTGCACTAATACTTACCAATCCTTTTCGCTAGGTATAATCAGATTTACGAAGAAGCTTACTAATGGGGAATCTAAGGTCAGTAATGAATTAATATATATTTTCTTAGTTTTGATGTCAAATTTTGATGGTTATCTAATTTAACAGTTGAGGTTATTTGCTTTTTTTAGAATGGGAGGAATAAGATATAGATAATAAAGTAGAAAGAATTGGATGTGTAGAAGGATAGAATCAAAAATCAAAACAAAGGTATATTATGTTTCCTATTTGTCACTTCCATTGTTCATATTATGTTTTCCTACAACCAATATGCGTATTTTGGAAGGTAAAAAGCTTTCTCAGACCCATGTGAATGTGTTACGAGGGCATAGGGTATGAGAATGACTTCAATAATTTGATATATAAATTATAAACCATGTATCATGTGTTAACCATAACAAAAATCCTTTGCATTGTGAATGTTTTATATCTGCGATGTTAATCAAGTGTTACAATCTATAGTTTGGAAGTTGAATAAATCTATCACGACTTAAGGGTTATATTTCTTAGCAAGGTAAAGTTGATTATATGGATTAGGATGATCCTTGATCTCCATTCCACTTATGTTTGTGATATGTAGGCCAACTAAAGTGCTAGAAATTAAGGTACGTACATTGGTTACATTAACAATGATATTAGTTTTTACCATCTGTTTCAACCTTA
This sequence comes from Allium cepa, assembly GCA_030765085.1. NCBI lineage: Eukaryota > Viridiplantae > Streptophyta > Magnoliopsida > Asparagales > Amaryllidaceae > Allium > Allium cepa. The sequence goes on from CM060938.1 coordinate 583,594,663, forward strand.
AACCTATCATGAATTGAAACAAAAGTGAAAATAATTCAAGATTCAATATTTAGTTCATATTATCCTACAGATGCAATAGATATTTGACTTTACTATGAATAATTTATTAGTTCAGCAAACAATGTAATCTTTTTTATTGTATCATACAATTTTATACGAAAAAATTAAACTAACTCAGAGGTAGCCTGAATCAAACTATACATTGAAAAAATTGACCTGGATCATGTCTTATAAAGAGTGTCGTAATGAATATATCAAATCAAATTATATGCTGCATTATTTCAATTGCTATATTACTGACCATTTATGAGTGTTCGTGTACCATGCTCATCTACCACATTGGTACTACCATTAAGTAGTGTAGTCAATTGAAAAATATATTCGATTAATAAATTATGGTTAAGCCGATATTTATCACTATTAAAAGTGTAGGAATCTTAAAATATTTAATAAAAATGTTGTGTGTAGATATTATTGTTATTATTTTCTAGATGTTACTTAGTCATAACTAGCATGTCCAAATTCATTTTTAAATTTTCCACACATTTCTACCAAGCAATTCCTTAATAAAAATATGTCAATTTTGCATTTATGGAACTATTAGGCAGTGGAAAAGCATTTCTATAATAACTCAGATTTTAGAATATCTGTAATTGACAAATTAACTGAATTTAATTAGTGGAGATACTGATTTATGAGTTAAATAAATAATTCTGGTAATGGAAGTATATATCTGAATATGTATTTGTTTGATAATTTCTCTTGTATAATTATTTAAATTGGCAAAATTGATATTTTCAAAACTATAATAATAATTGTATTGCATATATATATATATAGATTTTAAATAAAATTATTATATACAAATGGAATTTGGATTTGTTTATATATATATATATATATGTATGTATGTACGTATCTATCAATTGGATTTTTAAATTGAATTTGAACTTTAATTTGAATTTGGATATTTAAGTTGAAATTCAAAAGTTAGTCATTTATATCTTAAATCATACTTTGGTTTTAAAATGTATTTTATTTGATTTTATTTAGAACATAAATTGTTTTATATTTTATTTCTTTTTAAAGTAATTTATTTATATAAATTAAAATATGTATTTATAAATTAGAAATTTAATTATAAAAGCTTTATAAAACATTTTAAAATTTATTTATGCATGTAAGTTACAAGTGTTGACTTATTAAACTCTCTTAATAATATGTGTTAATCAAATAGATAAGTTATGAGACAAGTGTCAAATTCTTATTTTAAATTTTCTTTTATTTTTAATACATCTAATTTAAACTTATATAAACAAACAACTTCCCCTTCATTGTTTCTTTTTTCTATCTTCTTACCAAATTCTAAGAACCAAAGGCTGTAACCATTTTACAAATCAGAGAGAAAAATTACCAAAACCTTTAACCAAAATCAGATACTTATTCAAACTGCATATTCAATTAGATCAAGTAAAGGTCATCAAGAATCAAACAACAACCATCCAACTATTACAATCTGAAGCAAATCATCTCAGATTCACCCAGAATGAAAAAACAGTTTCATCAAGTAGAAACTCCAGATCAAAAACAAGCTAAGCAAGCAAGATTTAAATTCAAACAATGGACAGAAGATTAATTTGAATCAAAACATTTTCCAGTCTTTCAGCAAGTGTTGTTTCTAAGTTCAAAATCTTGTGTGACATCCAGTTTCCAAATCTCAGAGTTGTTCTCTGCTCAAAAATAAGGTGAGTAATCTACACTTTTATGGATGAATTTGATTTTCTAATGCATGCGATAAGGAAGTAATGCTGTAATGATTGCATGTATGAATTAATGGGTTGCATGCATATTAATATGAATTGCCTGTGTGATAATCTGCATCCACAAACATATATATGTTGTCTCTGTTTTTAGTTTACAGGCCAAAATTTCAAGTATAAATCTATTTCTTTTTATCTGAAACAATTTGGGTTAGGATGTTTTTAGGACATATGTTTGAATCAACCAAGTATCATTTTAAAAAAATATTTTTGTATGAAATTTTAAGTGAGTGGCTGTAAACCATAAGTTACGGTAAGAATTTAACTAAGTCAAGAAAAATTAATTGCTTAAATCTTGAAGTTTACTTATATTATCGGATTTGATTTTGGAATCCATGATTTTTAAAAACACAATCCAGATTTTTAAACAAGCATTGGTTAAGTACATTGGGGATGATCGGATTATGGGTTTGGGGGCTTTCCTGATGATCGGAGTGAAGAGGGAGAGTCGTGGTTGTTTCAGGAGTTAGCATGAAGGTCAGAGAACTCAGGAAAAATGTACGATGATTTTTCCGATCATCGTGGTGATCGGTAGGGGAAGAAGTAGGGTTTAGGAACTAAATTTGTCGATGTCAAGATTAGGCAATTTCGCGACGACGTTGTTGATCTGGGGAATATCGAAGGTTGGGAAAGAGTTAGAAGAGAGTGAGGGGAAGGTTCGGACGGAGTGGTGGTTTCTCTGGTGGCCGGAAGAGGGGCGGAGCAGGAAGATTTTGTGACTGGGTTTTTCCCAGTGATGACCGGCTCTTTTGATTTTGATTCTGGGTAGTTCGAGGTGGATCTGGGTAGCTGGGTGGATCGAGGTGATCAACGGTGACTTGTTGGAGGTGGAATGGGTGGCCGAAGCAACGCTGTGGGTTGGTGCACGTGCACCAGTGCAACCATGTCTGAATTGATGATTGTTTTGGGAAGATGATGTGTACTCGAGTCTGCTTCGAGTAAGTTTGGTTTTTGCCTCAAAGTGGGAAGTTACGCGTGTGACTCGGGGTAAACTATGGGAAGGACTTGGGTTGGTTCCAGGGTGAACCCGAAGAATAGGGTTTTTTAGATTTTAAAAATAAGGGTAGTTTAAACTTAAGTAATCAGGCTCTACTGGTTTTAAAAGATTTATTTCTTTGTGTAGTAGTGTTATTATTATTGGTTTAAGAAGTTGTATAATAGGTTTTACTTAAAATAAATTGATTCTTAAGTTTATTTAAACTTAATTAAAGTATGTAATTAATAAATTAATTTAAAGGATTAAGTTATGTGTTATTAAAATTAGGTGATAAATAAGGATAAATGGGTTATCTTAAAGTAAATCAAGGACTTTGGTGATTAAAGATTAATAAAATTAAGAAATTTAATGAGAAATTAATTTATTATTGATTGAGGATTAATAATTATGGTTTATAAATTAATTAATGTGAGATTAATTAATTGTTAATTAGTGGTTAATTAATGTAAGTATTTAGAGATTAATTACTTAAATAGTTAACTACTTAATGTAAGCAATTTTAGAATGATTTGTTAGGAGTTAACTAATTTAATTATGGATAAAAGGTTAAATTAATTAATGATTAGAGGTTAATTAATTGAGGATTATCAACCAAAAGAATAATTATTGGATGAAGGTAATTTATGGAAATTTACTTAATGGAGGTAATTAAGGATTAATTACCTAGAGTAATTTATTATAGGATTGATTAATCAAGAAATTTATTAATTAAGGATTAATTAATTAAAGGATTGATTGATTAAGGAAATTAATTAATGGTTAGTTAATTGATGAGTGTGATTAATTAAAGGATAGTTAATCAATGTAGGAGATTATAAGATAATAAATTTGAGTAATTAACTAAGGATAAATGTGATTAATATAAATAGGTGAAGATTAATTAATTTGTATTATTAATTAACGCAAATTACTTAATGTAATCAAAGGGGATAATTAAAGGATGATTAACTAATGGTTTGTAATTAATGTTAAGTAAGCAAGATTAAAAATGATTAAAGGAATTTATCTAAATTTATTAGTATGGTGTGATTAATTAATCTTGCTTATAGATGATTGAGTGATATTGAATGCCTTGGGTTTGATATCTCTGATATGAGATGCTATGCGGTATGTTATGTTGGATTAAACTGTGATAAAATGGTTTGTCTATCTGTGATGAACGACAATGTAAACATGTAATTCTGGATAAATGGAATTGTTTTATACTTAAATAGTTATTATGAAATGTCTTTGGAATCGAAGAGACCGGGGTCGGGTATCAGTAAATACCTGAAACCACTTTGAATTGTAATTTAAAAAAAATCTTTATGAATTTGATTTTTTCTGAAATAAATAGGTTGGAATGAAATAAATGATGTAAGCATGGCCATTTAACCTAAGTAGTGATGCTTACTTATGATTGTAAGATGTGATTGACTATGATAAGTAAGAACTCGTAAAGGTACGAGTTACCCAGGTTTTATATAAGTATATTGCATTGGTATTTTCATGTTAAATGGGTTACTCACGCTGGTTTCCAGCCTGACCCGGGTGTTACTTTGATGTAATGCTCGGGTCAGACCGAGTATTACATATTTTCAGGTAAGGACGTTCTGGAGCTCAGGAGGCAAGCTGGAGGGCAGGAACGTATGGAGTGTTTTCCGCTGTGGTATATTGTTGTATAACTAGGACATGTTGTTTTAAACTGTCCAATGATTGGTAATGGTTGTAACTCTGATGTATAAAAATATAAGTGTACTGATACAGTTCTTCTTTGTAAAACTGTTATTTATGTGATATTATATTTTGACCCGCTGCGAATGTGAGGATTCTGTGACTTGTTTCTGTTTCTTCTTCTTTCTCTTTTCTTCTTTTCCTAACTATTTGGATTTTCTGAATCGAAAATTCAGGGTCGTTACATTTGGTATCAGAGCCAGGTTAAGCGAGAACCTTGGCTCTGGTGGGATTACACATTAAGAATAGGGTCAATGGTACCCTAGAATGAGTTGAGCGTGTGTGTGTGTGTATGAGAGCGTACTTGTTATTTTCTTATATAAAGATTTTAAATGATTTTATATAAGAATATATTTTGATATATAAAGCAATATATCTTTCTAATATATTAGGGTAATTGGTTGCTAAATTATTGGAATTAAATTAAGTGGTAATAGAAATACAACCAAATTGAAATCAGATAAAGATAAGTTTGAAACCGATTCAAACTGAAATTAAAATCTTGAATTTGGAAAAGAGTTTCAAAAAAGATAATAATGGATTGGTTTCCTTGGTTATTATCATTGCTGTATTTAATAATAAAGTGTGTATTAATGAGTAAGCAAAATAAAATATTTTAGGGAAGTAAAACATTTAGGCAAGTATGACTTATAATTGGAATTGAAGATGACCTAAATTGTGAAGTTTTAAATCTAGTTCTAGAAATTTGAAAATTTGTTTTGAAGTAATAAAGAAATAATAAATTTATTTGAATGAAAGGGTCCTATTTCAAACAAGAGATGTTTGAAATTTAAAGGAATATGTTTAAAATTAAAACCAAAGGTGGTTTAAAATTTAAGGATAAATTGGTGTGTAAAGGAAATAAATATGTATAGATGAGGGATATACATAATATCAAAAGTGATTTAAAATAAACTCTACGGTTAAGTTTTGAATTTTACTCGGAACTGTGATGTGAAAACCCAAAGTGATAAGTTTTTGAACATATAAGTGGGGAAGAATTTTGAAATTTGAAGTGGGAAATCAAATTTGAGTATGGTTAACGGGATTTAAATTGAATTTAACTTAGAAGAAGTTAAATATGTTTGAATAAACAACCTGATTTGGAAATTTCAAGATGAAATTGGGATTTAACTTGGAAAGTTAAATGGTTAATTTGAATGAGGAGTTTGTGTGATCTCAAATGGGTTTGAGATCTAGAAATTGGATATGGATGAATGTTTTAAAATAATTTGAATGATACCATCCTATTGTTATTAATAATCTTTAAGCTGAAATTGGATTTGTTCAAATGAATGAAGAAATGGGGTATGGTAATATATCCATTATTAAGATAAAATGGAATCATTTTGGACTTAAATTTTGAATGTTTAAGATAAAATGTCAAAGGTTTGGTTTCGAAATTGAAATTTGATGATAAATTGAATTTCAAAGATTTAGTTGTTTAAAAAGGATTTGAATTATTATTTGAACTTTGAAATAGGATAAAAATGGAATTTGGATTCAGAATTAAATGGTTTAAAGATATAAGTTGATTTGATTTAAAGTATTTAATCAACATTTAAAAAAAATTAACTCGAATTTATATAATTCGGGATGGTCTAAATTTGAAATTTGAATTGAATTAAATTAAGTTTGATTTGAATTAATTAGAATTGTGATTGAAGATGGACAAGTTTAAAAATTTTAATGGAAAATTTGAATTGGATTGATTTGAAATGAAATTGAAGTTGAATAAGTTCAAATTCAAATGGGAATTGGGATTAATTCAAACAGAAATTGATATGAATTGAAATTGGTTCAATTTGAAATTTATTTGAATTAACTGAAATTGTGATTAAAGTTGAATGAGTAAATTCAAATGGAATTTGATTTGAATTTAGAAAATGATTGAGGATTAATTCAACTTGAATTTGGGGTTAAGTCAATTTCAATGGAAATTGAAGTTATTTAATTAGGAATTGCGTCAATTTAAATGGAAGTGGAAATTTAAATTGAATTGATTGGAAATGGAGGTTGGAAATCGAACAGTTTGACTCTGGACTATTTTCAAAATAAATTGTTTTAGTACAAATCTATTTTTCCAAACTATTTACTATACAACTTTTCTTTTTAAACCTTAAACTATCTTATACTTGTTTTACAATTATTTTTTGGAACTATTTAACTATTTTTCAACTGTTTTACAAATTAATTACTATTTTACAACTATTTTGCAATTATTTAAAATTCTATAACTATTTGACTATTTTCCAATTATTTTACAATTACTTAACTATTTTATAGCTATTTTACAACCAAATAATTATTTTTCAATGACTTATCTATTTTTAAACTTTTCAAATAATTTTCTAAATTTAAGCTGGACAGAGTTCAATCTGTTTATGATTGAATACCCATTTGAGATAAGGATTAAAGTAATAATCCTATGGAATTGAAACAATTATGATTATGTGGATAGAAATTAAAGGAAATGTGAATAGAAAGAGAAATTGATTTAGTTGATAATCAATGAAGATAAATATGTAGGATGTACGTATATTATTCTATTCGCACAGTGATTTGATCCAGATTCGAGCATAGAATTTCGAAATAGTTATATCGATCCGAGTTGGGATTTTTTTTTCACTCGATTTTCGACGGCGGACCTGGATATGGATTGTTGATTGGATCTGGATATTCTCTATCATAGTTATGGCTATGCAAGGAGAATGACGGTTTCTGATCAAGAAACCAAATCTGTGTCCGCACTAGGAAGTCGGGTAGACGATACTAGTTCGGAAGTGAAATTATGTGATCGAGTGAGCGATCAGATTGGTATAGCGTACATCGTACGGGTTTAAATGAAATTGATGCTGGAAATTTGTGAATAAGAAATGTGAAATGGTTTTTGAAAGGGAAGGTATATTTTGTGAATTATACAATGAATAAAAAGTGGAAATTGGATATTTCTATGGAAAAATTTACTTTATGGAAGTAAGTAATTTGGTAAGTGACTTTATAAAAGAATAATCAAATTTGAATATTTGATTTGAATAAATAAAGTTATATATCTTTGTTATTTAAGAGAAATCTCCCTTTGTTGAATCTACTGTCGGAAAAAAGGGTTTTGAAATATTTGAAGTATAAAAGGGAATTTATACAAGTTTGAAGTGATCCAAAGATTTTTAAAAGTTATATATATCTATTATATATGTATATAAAGGATCTTATGAGAATGATTTTGAGAAAAGGTTTTTGGAACCTATGGATTTGGAAAGGCTTTTGATTTTTGGAGAAAAAACAATTTTGGAATTTGGAAAGCCTTATTGAGAATTATAGATTTTGGGATAATCGATTTTGAGAAAAAAGATTTATATGGATTCATACTGGGTGTATGATTTGGAAGATACTATATGTGTATAGTATAAAGTGTTTTGAAAATGGCTCCGGAGAAAAAGGCGCTCCCTTGAAATGAACTTCTCAGGAGTACCATAGGTTGGTACTGCCTTGAGTCTCAAAGAGGGGGAGGCTCTAAAGTTGATCCTGTGAGGAGTCCAGACAAACTAGTTCCTAAGGATTATTGGTAGCGAAAGTCGAGGGCGCTGATGCCTACAGAGGCATTTGGGTTATGCTGTGACGACAGTGTAACTCGATGTCGCTGCGATCTACTGTGTGGACCATAGCGGAAATCGTGTGGAGGCGAGTGTCAACGGTCTACGCTTAATTTTACCGGGAAGGCAATGTAACATCGGTAGACTGCAATCTATGGTCAAGTGGAGTGGAGAAGTTTCATTCTTTTGGCAGCGGAATTCGAGGGCGCTGAGGCCTACAGTTATATGGGTTTTTGCTGTGATAGCAATGTAACCCCAGTTGTAGCCGCAATCTGTAGCGGGTTTCATGGTGTAATCGAGGGGCGCGGATGCCGACAGTTATCTATGGATTTTGTCGGGATGGCAACGTAACCATCGGGTTAACTACGACCATGGATGGGGGTGATGATTTCCAGAGCATTCTCACAAAAAGATATTTCCTCTATTTTCAAAAATGTTTTCTATATTTTTTTTATAGTTTTCGAAAATGTTTTAAAGTATTTTCACTTGGTGTTGTAAACAGTTCTGCTAAGTACTTATAGATTTTCAGTCCTACGCCTGATCAACGTATGACCGAATTTCTGTAAGAACAAGGATGGACTGGCGAGACATCAAGTTATAAAAAAATATTTTTTTATAAAACTATTTTTATAATATTATATAGATTTTTAAAGTGGTTTAAAAAAATATTCAAAGGGAAAATTTATACGATAATAAGTATTTTTAATAAATTCTGGCTTCGTTCCTTTTCGAGGACGAAAAGATTTTAAAGGGGAGGAATGTAATAACTTGGATTTTAGAATATCTGTAATTGACAAATTAACTGAATTTAATTAGTGGAGATACTGATTTATGAGTTAAATAAATAATTATGATAATGGAAGTATATATCTGAATATGTATTTGTTTGATAATTTCTCTTGTATAATTATTTAAATTGGCAAAATTGATATTTTCAAAACTATAATAATAATTGTATTGTATATATATAGATTTTAAATAAAATTATTATATACAAATGGAATTTGGATTTTTTTTAAAATATATATATATATATATGTATGTATGTATGTATATGTATCTATCAATTGGATTTTTAAATTGAATTTGAATTTGGATATTTAAGTTGAAATTCAAAAGTTAGTCATTTATATCTTAAATCATACTCTGGTTTTAAAATGTATTTTATTTGATTTTATTTAGAACATAAATTGTTTTATATTTTATTTCTTTTTAAAGAAATTTATTTATATAAATTAAAATATATATTTATAAATTAGAAAGTTAATTATAAAAGCTTTATAAAATATTTTAAAATTTACTTATGCATGTAAGTTAAAAGTGTTGGCTTATTAAACTCTTTTAATAATATGTGTTAATCAAATAGATAAGTTATGAGACAAGTGTCAAATTCTTATTTTAATTTTTCTTTTATTTTTAATACATCTAATTTAAACTTATATAAACAAACAACTTCCTCTTGATTGTTTCTTTTTTCTATCTTCTTACCAAATTCTAAGAACCAAAGGCTGTAACCATTTTACAAATCAGAGAGAAAAATTACCAAAACCTTTAACCAAAACCAGATACTTATTCAAACTGCATATTCAATTAGATCAAGTAAAGGTCATCAAGAATCAAGCAATAACCATCCAACTATTACAATCTGAAGCAAATCATCTCAGATTCACCCAGAATAAAAAAACAGTTTCATCAAGTAGAAACTCCAGATCAAAAACAAGCTAAGCGAGCAAGATTTAAATTCAAACAAAGGAAAGAAGATTAATTTAAATCAAAACATTTTCCAGTCTTTAAACAAGTGTTGTTTCTAAGTTCAAAATCTTGTGTGATATCCAGTTTCCAAATCTCAGAGTTGTTCTCTGCTCAGAGTTGTTCTCTGCTCAAAAATAAGGTGAGTAATCTACACTTTTATGGATGAATTTGATTTTCTGATGCATGCGATAAGGAACTAATGCTGTAATGATTGCATGTATGAATTAATGGGTTGCATGCATATTAATATGGATTGCCTGTGTGATAATCTGCATCCACACATATATATGTAGTCTCTGTTTTTAGTTTACAGGCCAAAATTTCAAGTATAAATCGATTTCTTTTTATCTGAAACAATTTGGGTTAGGATGTTTTTAGGACATATGTTTGAATCAACCAAGTATCATTTTGAAAAACTATTTTAGTATGAAATTTTTAAGCGAGTGGATGTAAACCATAAGTTATAGTAAGAATTTAACTAAGTCAAGAAAAATTAATTGCTTAAATCTTGAAGTTTACTTATATTATCGGATTTGATTTTGGAATCCATCATTTTTAAAAATACAATCGAGATTTTTAAACAAGTATTGGTTAAGTACATTAGGGATGATCAGATTATGGGTTTGGGGGCTTTCCTGATGATCGGAGTGAAGGGGGAGAGTCATGGTTGTTTCAGGAGTTAGCATGAAAGTCAGAGAACTCAGGAAAAATGTACGATGATTTTTCCGATCATCATGGTGATCGGTAGGGGAAGAAGTAGGGTTTAGGAACTAAATTGGTCGATGTCAAGATTAGGCAATTTCGCGATGACGTTGTTGATCTGGGGACTATCGTAGGTTGGGAAGGAGTTAGAAGAGTGTGCGGGAAGGTATGGACGGAGTGGTGGTTTCTCTGGTGGTCGGAAGAGGGGCGGAGCAGGAAGATTTTGTGACTGGGTTTTTCCCAGTGATGACCGGTTCTTTCGATTTTGATTCTAGGTAGTTCGAGGTGGATCTGGGTAGCTGGGTGGATCGGGGTGATCAACGGTGACATGCTGGAGGTGGAATGGGTGGCCGAAGCGATGCTGTGGGTTGGTGCACGTGCACCAGTGCAATCATGTCTGAATTGATGATTGTTTTGGGAAGACGATGTGTACTCGAGTCTGCTTCGAGTAAGTTTGGTTTTTTCCTCGAAGTGGGAAGTTACGCGTGTGACTCGGGGTAAACTACGGGAAGGACTCGGGTTGGTCCAAGGGTGAACCCGAAGAATAGGGTTTTTCAGATTTTATAAATAAGGGTAGTTCAAATTTAAGTAATCAGGCTCTGCTGATTTTAAAAGATTTATTTCTTTGTGTAGTAGTGTTATTATTATTGGTTTAAGAAGTTGTATAACAGGTTTTACTTAAAATAAATTGATTCTTAAGTTTATTTAAAACTTAATTAAAGTATGTAATTAACAAATTAATTTGAAGGATTAAGTTATGTGTTATTAAAGATTAGGTGATAAATAAGGATAAATGGGTTATCTTAAAGTAAATCAAGGACGTTGGTGATTAAAGATTAATAAAATTAAGAAATTTAAAGAGAAATTAATTTATTATTGATTGAGGATTAATAATTATGGTTTATAAATTAATTAATTTAAGATTAATTAAATGGTAATTAGTGGTTAATTAATGTAAGTAATTAGAGATTAATTACTTAAATAGTTAACTACCTAATGTAAGCAATTTAAGAATGATTTGTTAGGAGTTAACTAATTTAATTATGAATAAAAGGTTAAATTAATTAATGATTAGAGGTTAATTAATTGAGGATTATCAACCAAAAGAATAATTACTGGATGAAGGTAATTTATGGAAATTTACTTAATGGAGGTAATTAAGGATTAATTACTTGGAGTAATTTATTATAGGATTGATTAATTAAGAAATTTATTAATTAAGGATTAATTAATTAATTATTGATTGATTAAGGAAATTAATTAAAGGTTAGTTAATTGATGAGTGTGATTAATTAAAGGATAGTTAATCAATGTAGGAGATTATAAGATAATAAATTTGAGTAATTAACTAAGGATAAATATGATTAATATGAATAGGTGAAGATTAATTAATTTGTATTATTAATTAACGCAAATTACTTAATGTAATCAAAGGGGATAATTAAAGGATGATTAATTAATGGTTTGTAATTAATGTTAAGTAAGCACGATTAAAAATGATTAAAGGAATTTATCTAAATTTATTAGTATGGTGTGATTAATTAATCTTGCTTATAGATGATTGAGTGATATTGAATGCCTTGGGTTTGATATCTCTGATATGAGATGCTATGTGGTATGTTATGTTGGATTAAACTGTGATAAAATGGTTTGTCTGTCTGTGATGAACGACAATGTAAACATGTAACTCTGGATAAGTGGAATTGTTTTAAACTTAAACAGTTGTTATGAAATGTCATTGGAATCGAAGAGACCGGGGTCGGGTATCAGTAAATACCCGAAACCACTTCGAATTGTAATCTGCAAAAAAAAGTCTTTATGAATTTGATTTTTTTTAAATTAATAGGCTGGAATGAAATAAATGATGTAAGCATGGTCATTTAATCTAAGTAGTGATGCTTACTTATGATTGTAAGATGTGATTGACTATGATAAGTAAGAACTTGTAAAGGTACGAGTTACCCGGGTTTTAAATAGGTATATTGCATTGGTATTTTCATGTTAGATGGGTTACTCACGCTGGTTTCCAGCCTGACCCGGGTGTTACTTTGATGTAATGCTCGGGTCAGACCGAGTGTTACATATTTTCAGGTAAGGACGTTCTGGAGCTCAGGAGGCAAGCTGGAGGGCAGGAACGTATGGAGTGTTTTCCGCTGTGGTATATTATTGTATAACTAGGACATGTTGTTTTAAACTATCCAGTGATTGGTAATGGTTGTAACTCTGATGTATAAAAATATAAGTGTACTGATATAGTTCTTCTTTGTAAAACTGTTATTTATGTGATATTATATTTTGATCTACTGCGAATATGAGGATTCTGTAACTTGTTTCTGTTTCTTCTTCTTTCTCTTTTCTTCTTTTCCTAACTATTTGGAATTTTCTGAATCAAAAATTCCTGGTCGTTACAATTTATATATTATCAAAATTAAGATCTATAAGCCTAGATTATCAGTATTCCTATTTCTCAATCATAAGCTCAATGCTCCAAACGATATATACCGAAGACCTTTTATTATTATTATTATTTTAAGCTTAAAAATTGTTTATTACATACTAAAACTAGTGTGAACCCCTACTTCGCACACGATATATTTGACAATACGTATGGATGTGTGAGGCGATAGATAAGTCAATATATTGACATGTATTATGAATTTAATAGTAAACTTAGTAGAGCAAGATCGTATTTTGCGCACATTTTATATCTACAGCCGTAAAAGAATTACTATATTCAAAATGTATGATTTGATACTCAAATTAATGTGAAAGGCATAAAGTAATGGTTGATTAAAAAAGCTTGCATGATAGTTATGCAGAATTGTGCGTATGAGTGTTAACACCTAAGAAAATTCACATAATTTGATAAATTCAAATTGGTTCAATGTAAAAAAGCCATAAAAAAGCATGGTAAAAATATGAAAGTAGAAATGAATGAATCATAGAAAATTCCTTAAACCAGGATATTATTATTTACTATAAAAATTTGGACAGTAAAAGTGATGAGATCCTATCCCGTTTTGCATGAGAAAAATAAGACGATCGGGTAATACTGCAGAGATAATTTTCAATTTAAATTTAGCAATAAAATTTCATTATGGATTATTAAAAATTCAAAGAAAAACTACACCAAAAATGAGATACATATAAAAAGAGGAAACGCAAAGTGAAACTAAGGCTTGGTATGTTGATATTATTATTATTGAAGCAATTGTTTCACTATGAATGATGTTGCTGCATGAAACCAAAAAAAATAAAGAGGCAACCCAGAAAAATATAATAGTTTACTTTCAAGATATAATAATAGATATGTGAAGCAACAACCTAATCTAGTTGGAAATACATTCATTAATTCCATGAAAACCCCAGTGTATTTTTCTTTTATGAATTCAAGCAAGCTGGCACATTACATGCGTTATTTTGAATACAAAAACCCATAATTTTGAAAAGTAGGACTTTAGGAACTTAATTTGTCTCTTAATTGTAGTTGCATAGCCGTTTCTCAATTATACTTCTTATGAAATCTTATAGAAAGTCAAGTTTCTATCTCTTACTCTATCAGCTTCAATCTCTTTTACAGCATCAATGGCCATGTCTTCTGAAGTACATGCATCAACAACGTCAAGGCCCACCTTTGCCACCATAAAACTTTGAATAAGACTACATCAGCCTTTACTACTTCATTCCTAGAAAAGAAAAGGAATATCCACCTAAATTGATATGACATGTATCAAATATGAATACGACACCATACCTAACATATAAAACATGCACAAATTATTGTCAAGTGTTTTTACTTTTTGTCCATCAACGAAATAAATAATTGTAGAGAGAGGTTCAACGTTTATAGACTACAGAAATCAAATCCAAGCTAACATATATTTAACTAGAAAGAAATTTATATGCTACTATGTTTTGGATTTAGATGGGAATTGATTATGCATTTATAATAAAAGAATGATACTAATGAAGGAAGCATTTTTAATACCATGACTTTTACTTAGGTATTTTATAAACATACAGATTTAGGGACTCTAGATCTTAGTCAGCCCAATGTCGAATAGGTCTATAAGATTAGTTACATGAATATATAGACATAATATCTAACTTTAATTATAAGATGAGTTTTAAAGATTTAAGAATAATGTAACAAATCTACATGTACTTTGGTTATACCCATTAATCAAAATTTATATATTAATAATCTTAAGCTTGAATGTCCTTAGCTCATTCTTATGCCTATATAGTTCTGTCTAATGAAAATAAAAAAAAGTACTGCTATATCATCAGAATCAGGTGAAAAACCAATCCATATTTTCTACTAAAGAATGGTGCCAATCAAAATGTGCAATAAGGTTAGCAATCCATTTGCTTATCAGCTTGATATGGTCAAAAATTTCTTACAAAACTAAATTTTTTAGGTCATAAGGTCTATGGTTGAAATTTAATTGAAAAAAATCTAAATATGATTGGATTGGGAAAAATCACGAACATAATATATAAATTTATTCTACAACAATCATAAACAAATTGAAAAAAAACTAAATAGGGAATAGACCACTTATCAAAGTCCAGCTATTTAGTATTAGAAGACTTGAAATTAATATAAAAAAACAACACCTATTAGTTCCTTATTTTCTGGAACATTATCCAAATCAATCGGGCCAACAGTTAGTGGAGGCAAAAATATTAAATCAAGACTAATTTCAAATATTGCTAACGACTTTCAAGGAAAAAATTCAACAATTAATAAATCCAAATTAGGGTGAAACATGCTGAGAAGTACCAAATTAAAATGGAGAAACATTAATTGAGGATTGTAGGATGCCAAATAAAACGATAAAATTCCAAACATAAAGTTAGTGCTAGTAAATATTTCAGTTGGAACATTCAAAGAAATAAACTACATCAGCGTATATTTCATCTAATATACTTATAAATTTATTCCTTAATAATCATAAACATATCCAAAACAAGTAAAAAGGGGGTGGACCACTTATCAAAGTCCATTCGATATTAGTGGATTTGAAATTAATATAAAAAATGATACCCGTTACTTCCTCATTTCCTGGAACATTATCCAAATCAATCTAATGGAGGCAAAAATGGTCAATCAAACAAATCTCACATATTGCAAACCACTTTCAAAGGGAAAATTTGGAAAAATTAATAAATCCAAATTTGGAGAAAAACATGGTGGGAAGTATCAAATTAAAAAAAGGAGAAACATTAATTACAGACTGTAGGCTGCCAGATAAAACATGCGATTACTATTCAGAATTATTTTCTGGAAAATACAGATTTTTTTTATAGAAATTGAAAATAAGGGTGTAATTTAAAACAAAATTTTGGAAATGGTTTTCAAATATTAAATCCTAAAATAAAGGTTGGAATCAAATCTCTACTTAGTAAAATATAATAGTCCTTGACAAAAAAGGAAAAATTCACGATGAGAGCAAAGTGGCATTAGTATTTAGAGAAAACAAATCCTTAGCGGTTGGAGTTTTCATGATTCTACTGAAATTCGTAGTTCTATTGAAATTTGTTATGACAAAGCAACGGATGCTTTAGTATTGCAACTATAGTTGTCAAAAATGAGTGTGCATATATAATGATAGTGTAAACCATTTTCTTGTTTTCTCTAATTATAAAGATAATTGAGGTGTTATGGGAAAATAGTAATACCATATCATAATATTTTGTCCAAAAACTAATCCCCACAACCAAGCTCGCAATCGAGCCAATAGATCGAGCTTATAGTCGCTTTAATAAAGTTCGCATGTTTCTCGGTATTGGAAGATAAACACACAACAAGTATGATGCATTTACAAAATACTATAATATATATATATATATATATATATATATAATGTGTATCCTATACCGTAACAATCAAGCAAGTAGTAGAAATTAACCGTCCCAAAACCTATAAAAGTAAGAAAAAGGCTTATAACTCATAAAAAGAAAACCTGGACCTTTTTTTATAGGAAATGTAAAAATAGGAAGTGACAATATTAAAATAATATTTTATTTCTAATTCATCTCCTCTAGCATATTTAACTTTTAATCCATAGCAAATCTTCCATGTTACAACCCAAAATGACTTGCTTGACCTACCATACAAACATGCACAATCACAACTATTAAAATGACTTTAAAATATACAATCTTTTTCTCTAAAAATATATATCTTTAAATAATGGTAGAAGCATATCTAGTTGTAAGTGTGCACATGTACATTAAAAATTGAAGGGCATTGAAATAAGTTGTAGGAAACTTACAAAAGTTCCCTCTGAGCTTCGAATTTTGAACTGGATAATGATAGATCTTGAGTAACAAATGCTGTGGGTTATAGAGTTTTTTGTTATGTAAAGCTTCAGTGGTAAATATCATTGGTTTCCTTCATTTTAATTGTTGTACATATCTTGATGTCTACCACCTTTCTTAATGAATAATTATGGATAATTTTTTGGTACCTCGCTATCATCACCATTAAGAATTAGATTTCCAAATGAGAAGAATAAATGTTCCAAAGCAATCTGATTCACATGGCTAAAATTTTTAGAGTTAGTAAAAATAATTGAGGTACACATTAGTTCTTTAAACCGTGAAAATTATGAAAGACGATACTATAAGTGGTTGATGATGATGAACTAAAATGGAAAAAAATGTAAAAGGTTTTATAATCACTTCTATAGATGTTATACCATCTAGATTTACCTTATTTAATAGTAGGATAATTGACTTATTTAGAACAATTCTAATTTGTTGTTATAGGAAAATAGGTGATGTGACTGTGGGTAATAAAATACTAGTAAAATAAAGAAAAGATGCATAATCAAATAGTTAAGGACATTATAAATCTAAGCCAAAAAATAAAAGTAGATCATGTTGACCACAATGTTCAAAATATAGGCTATTCTTATAGGAAAGTAAAATATTATTATGCCTCTATTACTACATTCCATTCTAAAACTGCATAATATGGTTGAACTGCTAAACTAATCAATCTAAAGGACATAGGTAACATATATTTGTGGCATATGACGGACTTCTGTAAATATAATGGATTATATGTACACAAAGTATACATACGAATCCACATTGAAAGTTAAATAATGTTCATGATTTCTAGCTATAGAACTTGACATTTATCAAATTTACATGTACGCATAACATGTTTTGTGGATCTTATGCACGTAATTGTTTTTGGAAGTAACAAATATCATTAAATACATTTTATCTCACAGTTCTATACTATAACTCTTATTGATTTATTGTATTAAAATAATACTAAGATTTTATTAGGCTGAGGTATAAAAGCGCGATAAGTATGATTATATAGCCTCTCTAATCTATAGTTTGAAATAAATACAAAGGTATTAACAGTAAAATGGGCAATATCGCAAACCTAACCTTACTTTGCTTTCTCATAATGATACCCACAACAACAATATCACCCAACATAGAATATCCTTACTTGTAACTATGAATACAAAGTCCTATTGCTTTGCAATTTCTTCTGCAATATGATCATATATGAATGGTTTCCAAGCATAGTGCCATTTAGAATCAATTCATTTGTGTTACCTGATATCAAATTTTCCACAACTAAGAATAAATCCAAAGCAGCACAAATCCATATTCAAGCAAGATGATATGAGTTTAGCTTCATTTACATGGTGATCAGGGGTCGAAAAAATTGATTCTCTGACGGAAATTTCCTCAAAATTAAAGACAAACGAAACTGGCACAGTAAGGAAAATATTTATTTATAACAATTCCCAAAATATAACACCCACGCTATAGCTATGAAAATTTATTATTGTCACATGATGGTTATTATTTATAATGTTTGCTACGTAACCTAAAGAAATTATAGACAATCGGACAGAAAGAAATATAAGCCAGCCATATGTGAAATAAATTATGGGTTTTAAGGAAGAACGTAGGCATTGTTTCGCCTATTACATGGTGAAAGAGAAAAGCTTATGTTGAAAGAGACCATGAAAAAAATCAATTCAATGGAATGGGATCAGTAAATAGGATTTTACTAAACATAAAAACTAATTTTAACTTAAAAAATTATTTCATTCTAAATAGAAAGGTAGGAGTGGACCTTCTCACAATTTTTTTTCAATAATCCATGATTTGGGAAAAATAGCCAGAAAAGGAAACTAAACATGGCGAAAATATGATAGTGAGATTACCTATATGCGACGACCTATCGTTACCTCGGGGACAAATCGACGGATGTTCGGGAAAGAGTGATAGTCGATGTTGATAGGGTGAGGAAGAACAATAGTACAACAATAGGGGGAGGATGCGTTAGAGAAAATCAAATCGCCTTCGATTAAGGGTTAAGGTGTAGATGGGTAAATTATTTAGTAAAGAAAAATGGTTCGACGATTGAATTCAGAAATGAGAGGAGGCTTCGTAGTTTAGGAGTGGAGTGGAGATGAGAGGAAGAGAGGCAGTCAGCAGCAAAAAGAGATTTGGGTTTCATTTTTCTCCTGAACTTACATAGATAGAGGAAGAGGCACGATAGAATAGAACATAAGATACTGTTCGTTTACTGGAATTCTATAAGTCAAAAAACCGTCGGGTGAATTTAAATTTAAATTAATCGCAAGCGCACGGTGTACATATGTTAGTACGTGGTGAGTACGGGTCGATCCATAGGGAAATGTTAGATTTTAAATCTCTTTCAATCAAATTACACCAAAATCGATAGAATGTTTTAACTATAAAAAAATGTAAAAACTAACACTACCAAAGTGAATGAAAACGATAAGAATAAAATGAAAATTTAGAGATAAATCTATTCTCAAATAGTTCATCAACGTATGAAATTATGACCTCTCTTTTTTAGTCATTGGTGAGCTTAATTGATGAGCTTGTCATAAGTATGACCTATATATACTATTAATTAGCTCAACATAAGTCATCAAACTATAATACACCCCTTAAATCACTTACTAATTCTCATGAAAACTGATAACAAGTTGAAAGTAAAATCAATTATAAGCATGGTTTATTAACTATTAACTAGAAATATAGACCACTAAATTTTGATTTCAACATTCACTTCATTACCATAATCGTATATAGATTAAGAGGTAATTTGTATTTAGTGATCGTTTAAGTATAGCCTATTTGATGTCAACAATATAGACTATCAAATTCAAAGCAAAAACAGTTAAATCACTTCAACCATTATCATTAAGCACAAAAGGAGAGCAATAATTATCAAAATGTTGAAGCTACATGATTAGAGAGCTTTATTACCCCTAAATTGAAGGGCTTTAAACTCACGTATTTGTTATCAAATCAACAAATGTAGCTTGCAACATGAAACAAAAAGAAGTGGAGAAACAGAGCTAAATGAAAGAAAGAACTAAGCTAATCTAATTGCATAAAATAAAATATACCCTACTAACATGACAAGAAAGAAATAAACAAGAAAAAATTTGAATTGAAATTGCATGAAAATAAAATTACAAAAAGGAATGACTAAGTAGCCATGAAAAGAAAGAGAGCTCTCATTTTATTTTTGATCCTAAACTAAACTAAGAGAAAGAGAGCCTACGAGAGGAGAGAAGAGGTTACATGAAGCATAAGGGGTATTTATACGTGTTTGGAAACCCTAATTCATTTTTTGGGAACTATCCAAACTACCCCTCTAGGAAGTGTTATTGCCAAGAAACCATTAGCAACTAATAATCATCCATTGAGTGTGCATTAAGATTTAAGGGTCTTTTAACATGTGGATTAGCTCTCTAATTTGTTCATTAAGCTATGTGAGTGGGGTCCTCCATGATCCATGAAATGAATTATTTTCATCTCCATTCCTTTGTTTTTGCTCTTGTGCATGCATATATCTTCTTGAGATCACTTGTATATGAAGCCAAAATCTTACAAAACAATCTAGAAAATTCTAAGTAAATTTTCACAAATTAATTTATGCACAAAAATTACCAATTTGCTCTTATATGGAGATGAATGTATGAAAATTTGAAAATAATTTGAATTTTGGTTTAAACAAGTTAAAATACCCAATATGACTATTTATTAATTTTAATTAGATTAAATATGGTGGTAAAATATGCACATTTATGTGCACATTAAATACTCCAACATTTATCTTTTTATTCATCCTCGAATAAACTAAAAACTAAGATAAATCTGTTTTCGTAAGAAGTACGATTGTATTGAGCATATGCAACAAGCCGTTAAACCTCTAGGTGTCCCCGGTAGGATGAGTGTTGTCTCATGAGGTTTTCAGCGAATACTACCCACAAAATCCAAATGCGGTATGAAAATATTTATAAAATGCAAGATTTATTTACAAATTTGTGAATGCAAGTTTTGAAAATATTTACAAACGAAGGATTTACTTTAAAATTGACACGAATGAGTTAAATATAGGTTATGGATATTATCGATTAAATTTAAGACCTTTTACCTGTCAAAATTTCCAACAAAAAATCATGTTATCATAACAAATAAACAATAGCTTAAATGGTTGTTTTGGTTGATAACACAGTGTAACTATGAAATAGGTCCTTAGTTGATTATCAAAGTTTATCAAAGTGGTATTTTCGTTTCTTTTCAATAACAAGTCAAATAAAATAAGTAAAATAGTGCTAGGATTTCATTTGCTTACTTTCTCTATTTTTTTGAAAATTTTATTGATATTTACAGTATTTACATATGCCTAACTCAGGTAAACTAAGGCCAGATATATTACCCATGCACTGCCATACGGACTTATGTGAGGGGAATACAGAGCGTGGCGAGTGAACACACAAGTGTGAACACTTATCGATCGTAGGCATTATTAATAAAAGAATTTTTTTATATACACACACCTAACTCAAATAAACTAATGACAGATATAGCGATCATGCACTGTCTTTCGGGCTTACGTGAGAAGGATACATAGCATGGCGAGTGAACACACAAGTGTGAACACATGACTCTAGGTGTTAATAAAAATTATATATAAATATTTTTTGTTTTTTTTTTTGTTTTTTGTTTTTTTTAAAAGAGAGTTTTGCAAAATCATCTTAGCATCATTTAACTTAGAAGACAAAAAAAGTGATATCATTTACTTTAAATTCACCACTTTTTTAAATAAAGATTTTCAATTAGGATATACTTCATACTTATCACCATGAACCTACCAATATACTAGTTAAATCATCGTTATTTGTAATCAAACTTTATTTTATTATTGTTGAGATAAATAAATTTTCAAAAATATCAATTTAATTACCAAAATCTTATACTTATCCTATAGTGTTTCTTTAAAAATAAATCAAATTTCTTAAATTCATTTTTTCTTAATTTTTTGAGTTTTTCTTTAGTTTGGAAAGAGAATACAAAAATAAACTATGACAAATTGAGAATGAAAATGATGAGACTCCCCTCACTCTTGATTTTCACAGTGTCCCTACAATCAACCCAAGTGAAAGGAGCAAAATAAACAAAAATAAAAAGATGACCTATATTTATATGAAAACGAAAAGATTATTATTTACAAGAGTTCAAAAAGTATATCGTCAAAAAGTAAATGAAACGGTCTCCAAAGACTAATTCATTTGTCTCGTCAAGTATGCAAGACACAGCTTAAGACCGAAAAACCAAACCATAAAGGATTTCGAAGTTGAATGTTGATTTGGAAAAACGAATGTCATTTTATTAAAAATCGTATGAGTTGTTTTGTTTTCGATAATTTTTGGGGTAGATAAAATGCTTATTTGAAGTTCAAGTTTATTTTTACCAAATAGAAATTCAAGCTTATCATTGAAAACTTCTTCAAAATTATCGATTTCAAAATTAAAATGGTGATTTAAATCTTCCCCTTCGGATTTCAACAATTCGTCCTTATGAAGTCCAAAGAAATTGTGTTTGTTAAATTCATCTTCCTTTATTGGATTATCAATAACTTAATTGCATATATCATTTTCAAAATCCAACATTGTTGTTTTCAAATTTTCAAAATAGAAAAAAGGAAGATTGAAATTTAAATCCAATTTCTCACACTCAAGAGGATTGAAATCCAAATCAATTACTACACGTCCAATAATGTCACTAAGATTATCGTTTACAATTTCAAAAGTTGTTATTTGAAAATTTTCAATGTCAGTAGAAGTTGGATTATCATTTGACTCTTCACAAGTTGCGATTTGCTTTTGTTGCTCACCAATTTTTTCTAATGTTTTAATCAACAAATCCGTGTGATCTTTTTCCATTTTCTCAACTAATTCAAATTCATGATTATTAATTTCATAATTTTCAACTTGAATTTGTTGAGAACAAAAATTTTCAATTGCACCAAAATTGAAATTATTCCCATTGCCAAAATCATTTGAAAAGTTATTCACATTTTCAGTTTGATTTTGAAATTCATTTTGGAGTTCGAAATTGAATTGACATGGGTTATACTCAAAATTGTTTGAATTTTAAAGTGAATTCAAATCTTGATTAATTTTGAAAATTTGGATTTGAGTTATCGCATAAATATGAATTACCCAATTCATTTATCATTCGGTTTTGTTGTTCAAGTAAAGATTCAAGAGTTTCAATACACTTTCCAAGAATTGAGGGTTGACCATTATTTTGAAAATTTTGTGGTTCGAAATTCGAAACATTTAAACAAAAGTTGTTGAAATATCCATAAGAATATGAAGTGAAATTATATGGATTATATTGATTTCCACAATTATCATAAAATTCTTGTGAATATGCAAATGGAAACTCGGACATTTTCAAGAATGTTTTTGGTTTTTTTATAAAGGAAAATATTTACAAAGAGGAATTTATCGTTTTAAAAGGAAATTTGATTTTCGTTTTGTATTTTGGTTTTTTTGAGAGATTTTACATATATATTTATTTTGATTTTTGATTTTGATTACAAAAACAACTTCAAAGGAAAAGGATTTAAAAATTTCAAAGGAAAAGGAATATTTACAAATTCTTTTAGTTTTGGATTTTGAATTTTTTTTATATATGCATGAACTAATGCAAATAAATGAATGCAAGTGTTAATTACAAATTATTTATCCAAAATAGATCCTAACCCAAAGTTGTATAATCACACTTTGTTTTAAATCAACAAGATAATTCTCAGCTAGGTAACGGACATGATTTATAAGTGCACCACGAATCACCATAACAATGCAGCCGAAGGTGTAAGTACCTTCATAGGAACAACCACTATAATATTTATGAATAATCGTAATATTTATAAATGGTCATTACATTACTGTAGCCTAGACACCATGAAATTAAATTGTTCAAAGAAGATAATTTGTCAATATACAATTAAGCGTTATCGATGTCCAAAAGTTATTGTTAATCAAATTCTTAGATGAAATAAAAAGTTGAAACTAAACGTGAATTAAAAGTGCAACTATAAATTATTTTGAGCTTTTTTTTTTTGATTTTTGATTTTTTTTAAGATATGCAAATGCAAGCTACCAACAATGCAACTAAAATAAAACTGGAGATAAGAGCACGATACTAGAGCGTGTAGAATTATTAACAATTTCTTCTTAGCGGCAATTTTTTTAGAAAACAAAACAATTCCTCTTGATTTTCTATTTTGGCAATCTGAAACGAAAAACAAGATATATATATATATATATATATATATATATATATATATATATATATATACATACACGACTATATTTTTAAAAGGATGGAACCTAAAACAGATTAAAACCAAACAAAACAAATTTTAAATTTTAAATTTTAAATTTATTTAAGGATAAAACAAATCAAATAAAACTAAAACAAATCAAACAAAACAAAGTAAACAAAAGAAAACACCTTTTTTTTTTTGAAGATTTTCTTTTCTCTTTTTTTGTTTTTTTAAAAGAAAAAACTAAAACAGTTGATACTAAAAAAAAGAAAAGCGGCCCAACAAGATACCACACCCACAATTCTTATCATCTCTGTTAAAATAAATTAAACAAAACAAAAACAAATTCAAAAAAACAAATGCAAACTAAATTCACAAAGATTATGAGTTCAGGTAATTAATAGGTAAGTTGATTAAAATCACAAAGAGGAAATCACGACTTGGCTACTGGTGGTAATTGCGAGTGAGGGAGGTCGTTCGATAATTGATGTCACGAATTGCTTCCAAATTTTGGTTTTGGGAAATTGGGGTTTTCAATGGGTTGTAACATGCAGTAGCAGTATGCAAATTGCAGTATTGTCTGGTCGAAAATGAAATTAAAGGTTTGGCGATTCGGTGACGTACTGTCTGTTGTAATAGTTTTGGTGAGTGGTGAGTGGCAGCAATGGGTTGTTTTGATGGCTGGAGTGGTTGTGTGCGTAGAAGTTATGTGAAATGTAGGGGAGGAGATATTGCAGAGGGCAGTTATGGTTTAGGTTCGATGAAGTGGAGGAATGCACTATTGTAGGGGATGAGTTTATGTGACAATGCGTCGAGGAATGCACTGTTGAGGTGGTTTGGGAAGACGTTGTTGTGCAGTAGGCAGGGTTTGTAGTGTTAGGCAGTCAGTTAGTTCGCTTTTTGATTGGTGATTGGGTTGTGAGTGAGGTGGTGCACGGTAGTGATGGTGCTTGCGGTGTTTGGCTGTCAGAGGGTGGTTGTTAGAGGGATGAAGTCGGAAGTAGGGCGTATGTGGAGGCTACAAGTTGAAATTGCAAGGTGATTGACTGATTGCAAGCATAGTTGGTCAGAGGTTAGCAGATATGGAGTGAATGTTGAGAATTACATGGAGAATGTTCAGCAGTTTTTGATGACAGTAAGTGATTGAGGAAGTGGTATGATTGGGTTGTACTTGCAGTGGAGTGTATGGTTGGGTTAGAGGCAGTGTGGTTAAGTTGCTAGCAGTAGTATGCTGTGTGAAGCAAGTTGTTGAATTGGAGTTAACTGGAGGCCATTCAGAAGTGCAATGAAGTTAAGTACTGAGGAAGGCAGCAATGGATAGTAAATGAGTGAAGGGATGGTTGCTCAGTGAATGTGCACTGTGTGCATAGGGGATGTACTGTAAGTGGCCAGTGGAAAGGGGTTGAATGATGTTGATGGAAAGTGGCACTGTGATTATTGTGGTTAGGGAAGTAGAGACAGTAACTGTGCACAGTGCATTTGCACAGCTTCGAATTTGTGTATGTAAAATGCAAAAGCCAAAGTAAAAAATGTAATGTTATTGCAATGTAATCAAAATTGAGAAATGAAATGCAATGTTCTTTTTTTATAAAAAAAATTGTTGTTATTTTTTTAAAAATAATTTGAAATGCAAATAGAAAACAAGCACACAATGAACACAAACAAATGAAAGCAAAATTCACATAAAAACACAGCAATTTTTTTTTAAATACACTTAACACAAAAAAAAACAATGAAATCAAACAAAAAATAGTTCAAAGAATAGAAAATAAAATCAAATCAAATCTCCGGCAACGGCGCCAAAAACTTGTTCGTCGATGGGAATTCTATCGAGTTAGAAAACCGTCGAGCGAAATTAAATTAAAATTAGCCGCAAGCGCACGGTGTACAAATGTTAGTATGTGGCGAATACAGGTCGATCCATAGGGAAATATTAGATTTTAAATTTATATTCAATTATACAAAAGTTGAGAGAATGTTTTAACTACAAAAAATGTAGAAACTAACACTACAAAAGTGAATAAAAACTAAATCCACTCTCTAGATCAAATAGTTCAACAAAATATGAAATTATGATCTCTCTTTTTTGGTCATTAGTGGGTTTAATTGATGTGTTTTTCATAAGTATGACATATTTGTGCTATTAATTAGCTCAACATAAGCCATCAAATTATAATACACCCCTTAAACCACTTAATAATTCTCATGAAAAATGACAACTAGTTGAAAGTAAAACCTATTTTAAGCATGCCCTATTAACAGTTAATTAGATATATAGACCATCAAATATTGATTTCAATATTCACTTCAGTACCATAATCATGTGTAGATGAAGAGGTAATTTGTGTTTAGTGATTGTTTAAGCATAGCTCATTCGGTATCAACAATATAGGCTATCAAATACAAATCAAAAACAACAAGTTAAACCATTTCAAGCATTATCATTAAGCACAAAAAGAGCAATAATTATCAAAATGCTGAAGCTACATGATTAGAGAGTTTCATTACCCCTAAATTGAAGGGATTTAGTCTCTCATATTTATTGTCAAATCAACAAATGTTGCTTGCAACATGAAACAAAAAGAAGTGGAGAAAGAGAGCTAAATGAAAGAAAGAACCAATCTAATATAATTGCATAAAATAAAATATACACTAATAACATGAAAAGAAAGAAATAAATAAGAAAAGAATTGAATTAAAATTGCATGAAAATAAAACTACATAAAAGGAATGACTAAGTAGCCATGAAAAGAAAGAGACCTCTCATTTTATTTTTGATCCTAAACTAAACTAAAAGAAAGAGAGCCTAAGAGAGGAGATAGGAGGTTACATGAAGCATAAGGGGTATTTATACATGTTTGGAAACCCTAGTTCATTTTTTGGGAACTACCCCCTTTCAGGAAGTGTGGTGGTCAAGTAACCATTAGCATCCAATAATCATCCACTAATTGTGCATGAAAATTTAATGGCCTTTTAACATGTAGATTGACTCTAATTTATATATTAAGGTAAGTGGATGGAATCCTCCATGATTCATAAAATGAATTATTTCCATCTCTATTCCTTTGTATTCACTCTTGTGCATTCATATATCTTCATGAAACCACTTGTATATGAAGTCAAATCCTACAAAACAACATAGAAAATTCCAAGTAAATTTTCACAAATTAATTTATGCACAAAAATGACCATTTTTCTCTTATATGAAGATGAATATATGAAAATTTGAAATTAAATTGAATTTTGGTTCAAACAAGTTAAAATTTCCATTTTGATGATTTATTTATTTCAATTAGATTAAATATGGTGGTAAAAATATGCACAATTATGTGCATACCGAGACCGTTCAGTTTAAAATTCACAAAATAACTCATAGAAGCTTGTACACTCTTGAAATCGAACTCAGTAATAATATTATAGTATAGATTATAATTTTCTTGATGAAATACAACTATCATAAGTAAAGATTTTTTTTAATACATATTAGGCTATTGAATTTTCATTTTTCTAGCTTTTGAGATTCCTCCTTATAGAAATACGATTTATATGAAATATTTTCCTCAAAGAACTAATATTTACAAGAAATTTTTCCCTCTATGGTGCATATGTTTGAATCCAAACTGACCTGTAACCATTATAAACATAGTTAGGTGTTTCTCTTTCCACAATCATTTTTTGCTTTAACTTTTGAACCAAGTGTTCATCGCTAGATTTGAAATTCTTTACCATATTTGTGTATGGATGGTGGGAGAAAATATATACATATATTTTATCTCATAGGTATCATATATTTTTTCATTTGTTCCTTTTAAACGGCATTATGTAATTTTAGTGAGACAAATATTTACATAGATTCCCCTCTTTGTGCATATCTAAGAAAAAAATTACAAGTGTTATTTCATATATTTTTTGTCATCGTTGTAATGTGTTACACTAACGATACTCCAAAAATAAAAGATGTAGAGTTTGATTATAAAATTTGTCCTTATAAAAGCCAAATAGCGTATAATAGTTTGGCAAATTATTTCAAATATTGATCTTTAAATTATTGAATGAGCATGATTTTCATATGCTATGATGTAAACTTTTGTAGCATGTAAGGTTTGGAATCAGTTTGTAAAGATGTTTATTGAATAACTTCACATTTGTAACGAAATTGTGTTTTATTTGTGGACAGGTAAAAGGTTTCCTTTGCTGCTGAATATTTCAAATGAGCTCAATTTAGGGGGATAGCAGTTCACTTGGATGGTATATAGTTTCTAGAGAAAGGTTATTCTCTTGGTTATATATAGTTAGTACAAAATGATTGGCATTGGTACACTTATTATATTAGCTTTATTGGCATAATGAAAATATTTATTTTTTATGTTTTATTATATATTTATATCATTCTACTTTGTTTTCAACAATGACATTGAAAGTTTTTTTTTCATTTTTATCAACGTTTGTTTCAAAAATTGTAACAAAAAGAGAATACACTCATTAATTGTTACACCTCTGAAAAGCAAGAGATCAGTTTTCTGTTATTTATGCCATTTCCCCTAGCATTTTAGTGCATTTCTTTAGAAATTATGTTTGAATCAAAGGAAGTGGTTTGAAAAACTGTAGGTATCATGCAACTAAAAGTTTTAATTTGAAATATGAAATAAACTGTTAACACTTCTTAAAAATTACAAGCTCATTATTTTGCATTCTATCCAAAACAACAACAATTTTTGCAATAAAAAGGAACAATTTATATATTCTTTGCACACATGCATCGCACGTGCTATTCGTACTAACCAATTTACATATACACATACATATACATTCACACACACACACACACACATATATATATATTCATGTGTGTGTACACATATGCTTATATGTTTATAATATTATAAAACGTTAATTTTATAATTGCCAATAAAAAGCTTCAAATTTAAATTAATGCTTTAATTTCAAATTTCAAGTTTCAAATTCTAAATAAACAAATAAATAATATATATAGCTAGATATTTTTTTTTTAAAATGGTTTTTTAGTTTTAAAAGCTCATGGCTTTAAAATAAAGAGGTTTTTTTAATAATTTGTTATTAATCAATTTCATGATGTATGTATATATAATTTTATGTTAATTAAATATATATGAATATATATATATATATGAATATAAATATATTATATCTAACATATGTTAAAATAATTTATTATATTATAAAATATATACATATAAATATAGACTTAAAATTTGATATATACATATACACATCAAATTGTAATTTCCTTTTATTCCAAAATAATAATATAAATAAATGCATGCACATGATTTAATAAATTATATGTACCACTACATAATTTGTACTTAGGTAAATTGAAACTAGTTTGTTCAGAGCCTCTTTTAAACATCTTCAATTTTGAAAATAAAAAGGGAACTTTTTATTTTTTATTCCATGGCCAAAAATCGTATGTCAATACACACACATACATACACATAGAAGAGAAACTTTAATCGCATATGTACATATTCATATATTAACATCATATATTGACAACACATTCATATATGTATTCATGATAAAAGCTAGCCTAATTGAACATAAAGCATAGGAAGATCAAGCCAATTATATAAATTTATAACCATGGATAGTACCTTGCAATTGTCTAAGAATACATCTTGAATATTGAATCTTAATAACTCTACTTGAATCTCTATTCAATGCTTCCAAAAGGCACAACCCGTTTGAGAGAACTACAGACGGTTGTTTTGATTTTAATAAAATTTGTGATATGTTTATTGCTAAAATTAAAAAAAAGAGGGGTGGGGTGTTCTTTCGGCTTGATATGATAGGGTAAGATAGAGGCAAAAACCCTAGAATAAAATTAAAGAAAAGCATGGCTAGAGTTGCTTAAATATCAGAGGAAAGAAAGGATTTAAAGATGAAAACATATCTTTTCTTTCCTTTTCATTTCACACGCTTTTGGAATCAAATTCCAAAGCTTTTCCCCAAGTATAGCCAGTCATACATTGGTTCTATATGGGTCTTACTCCACTTCAATCCAGATTAGAAAATTTATAATTAAATCAAATTTAAAAGTACACCGATTCATATATCGATAATTGTATATACAACTTTTATATATGCACTATTTTTACTTGATTAACACAAATCAAATAAAATATTATAATTAATATTTCATAAGTATTAACTACTTTAATTAATTATAACATTTATAATTAAATGTAGTAGGCGATTGATAGAGGATTTAACATTGTGGTTGTGTTAACTTTTTAGGTGCACATTCAATTAGCAAATAATATTGAACAATTTGGATATCAAAGTTCACGTTTCTCCTTAGCTAGTGGTGTAACATTATGACCAAATTTATCACTTACAAAACTTTGGTAAAATCCAATTTTATAAATTTAAGCATTAACCGATAGTGACAATTATCTACATTAATTCTCTTCGTCAAATCTACATCACATTTGAACCTGTGGAATTTGGTAATGGCCAAAAGTCCAATATCGTTCACATTCAATTTTATAGTCCAAATACAAAGTCCTTGATTCAATAATAACAATTATTATTAACTGTACTGCTTTGGCTAAAGACTTTTATCTTTAAGTTGAGTAAAGTTGATCTCTGATACTGACCCCATATAAATAAGGAGACAAATTCTCTATTGAATAGTGTATCACCTCCAATGCTTCCACTTGACCCAACTACAGTCGTTCAATGGACTCCATGCCGCGATTCAACTATAATTAAAGTGGAGTTTCCATAATGAAGCTGGACGGTATTCTCAAATTGAGGGAATAGTGTAACATTGTCACTTCGATATTCTCTATTTGACCTTGCTTATATTAATCAACAATAAACTATCGAGTGAATCATTCCATAGTTATACAATAACTATCAACACGTAACCCATTGATGCCCCCTAGCAGCCATGATCAATACACTGCCTAATATTTAAGAAGCATTATCTACTCTTGACAACAGATGTATCGATATCCAGTCTCAATACATCTTGACTAGGAATGTTTAAAACGATGTGTTTATTATATTACAATAAATTGCTCATGATTACAATACATTGTAATTACAATCACAAAACACATCATTTATGGATTT
This sequence comes from Allium cepa, assembly GCA_030765085.1. Taxonomy (NCBI): domain Eukaryota; kingdom Viridiplantae; phylum Streptophyta; class Magnoliopsida; order Asparagales; family Amaryllidaceae; genus Allium; species Allium cepa. Next base: position 583,626,010 of record CM060938.1, read on the forward strand.
TCTATTAAACATACTTAAATTGAATAACCAATTATTTACAACACATCATAACTATTATATAATAGAAATTTTGTTTTGAACGAGATTTTATTGCCGATTTAAAATTTTATAATAAATTAAAAAAATTCCCCTAGGACATAGCTTTAACTCTATCATATACAATCTTCATAAAAAATGTTAGTCAACTCAGTTGAAAGTAATCCGAGTACCATATTTTTCTTTAAAAGAGAAAGACCTTCGTAATTTGAATGACCATATCTCAAATACTATAATTACTTTTCATCTTCTTTTTCACACTCGAACCCATTTTCATCACTTTATGTCACGAGAAGAAGAGAAACTTTGTTGCGTGACATTTTAATAATTTCCACATTTTTGACTTTTTCCTTATTAATAATTTTGCATTTGAGGTCATAAAAAACCAGCTTAACTCTTTTCTAGCAATTCGCCTAAACTTAAAAGATTATGAGAAATGCTAGGAACATAAAGAACATCTTATTTAGTATTTCCTCCTTTTATATTGATTGCTTTATCACCTTTGTCATTAATTTCCATGTGTTATCCATTACTAAGCTTATTATCTATAGCAATATTTTTATCAAGATTCGCAAACAACGCACGCTTATCAGTCATATGACTACTACAACCACTATTAAAGAACCATTTGTTTTTTCATTCTTATTCAGTATTCATGCAAGAGAATAGTTGTTCATCCTTTTGAACTTCAGTAAAATTTACTTTATTTTTATTCTTCATTCAATAATCCTGTTTACCCAAAAGATGGATCAACAACCTGGAGTATGATGTGAAAGCACTAACCCTATTAGAACAAAGCAAATATAATAGAAAATAAGAGAAAAATAAATGAGCAATAAGGATTTTTATTGTGGTTCGGTTGTTAACTAAGCCTACGTCCACTTTATTAGTTTTTCTATTGATTTGATCTTGATATAGTATGATTACAAAGTGTTTGAGAAAGAAATCACAATTACAAGTGTTAGAAAGATTCAAAATCCTAGAGTTGTCTAAAGAACTGCCGTGGTGACCATGGAGTAGAGAGAGAGTTGAAGAAATGATAGAGCTTCTGCATAGCAATGGCAGAGATCGACCCTTCTCTTGGTTGCAGCCTGGTTTGTGTTTATAGTGGTAGCTGCCATATTGGACTAGAATCCCATTACCGGAGAAGTCTAGCAAGTAACCCAAGATATCACAAGGAAAACGGCGACCACCTGAGTTAAGGTCCAAACTCAATACCGCTTGACTCGAGGCCGAGTTTATTCCTTAGCCAGGGTTTGGGTATTTCTTCTTTTTTTATGTTACTTACTTCGTCTAGATGTTCTCTATGTAATATGGTAGATTATCGACTAGTTTTGATGATCGTTTTCCTCTGGCTTGAACTATGATGTCGCTTGGATTGTAATGTACTTATTTCCTATAATAGACTGTTTGGAATTACATGAAACTTCATGGGTTTGCCTTGATACACTAGGGGATGATTTGCCAAATGTATGAAGATGCCATGATGAAGCAATTAAACTCAGTACTAAGTAAATTGGGTTGACTCGGGATGAGTTAATGACTTAGCCCGTTTTGAGTTTACATTTTCTTAAGCCATTTCTACTGTTCTTTTGAGTGTTCTTGCCAAGTTTCAACTCGTTCCGTCTTTGTATCAATGTTCTGACTCCTTTGACTTCTCCTTAGTTAAAAACCTGGTTAGCATTGTGCCCTCCAGAGTATGCTTTCGTTGGAAACAAAGTGTGCTCGGGAACAAGACAAGCTCTGGATTACTGTCCTGTGAATTTCGGTTGAATATTGGATTCCATCACGGGATGTTATTTTTCATCAGTTGATTTTTGACTAGCTATTCATTCCGATTTAGATTATGATTTCAATCCTTTATACTGACCAAGCAATCTTTGCTTCGAAATGTACACAAGCCTTTAAGTCGGTATATTGGTCCATTGTGGTGAGTTGGAGTCAACCCAGGTCGAGGAGGTAAACTCGGTACTAAGTCTAATCCCTAACTTGTCCTAAATTAGTGAATTAATGAAAATTTTGAGTGAACTTTCTTTTACTTATACCCTTCGGTTCAAATTAGCTCCTCACTTGTTTTATCTCCTTCAACCAACTTTGCTCCTTATTCCTTCAGCCGATTCAAGCATTTGCATCGCCTTCGTTCAACCTTCGACCGTGTCTCCTAATGCTGCTGCCTCTACCGGTGTCTCACTATTATTGGTGCCCGTCGCCATTGTCAATGTTGCCATTCAATGGACCCGGACCCAATTTGAAGTAAACCCTAGGTCAAGTTGATTCAAGCTCCAACCTCATTGTCATTCAACTACCAGCTTCTTCGTCGATCTTTGCCACCTTCAAGCTAATCTCACCATCACCTGAGCCAACCGCTGCTACTGTAGCCGCCGTGTGGTAGACCCAGACCCGATTTAATGCTCATCCTAGGATGAGTTAATTTCTCACTTTGATTCAAAGGTTGGTGACGATAAATTCGAATTTTAGTTGTAATGGGAACAGAGATTAGTCCTTGCTTGAGCTCGAATTGACATGATATTGGTTGATTTTAGGGTTTGTTGAATCGGTGGCTATGTCATTTTTCCTTAACTAGGCTTGACCTAAGAACCATGTCATGCTTTCAAATTTCAACCATTCTTTTACGGTATCGACTAAGGCCTAATCGCAAAACTGACCCAATATGGTGACTTGCATTGGAGCTTAGTGTACCGAATGTTTCCATTGCTTCATATTTCTGAATTTTTGGTGTCCCTAAAAGGAGAGAACTTTTTATGTCACTCCGGACAACTTTTTATGTCACTTTTTATCTCTCCATCCATTTCCGTAGGGCCAAGTCAACCTACGATTTCTTATTTCTATAGCTCGCTAGTTTCGGTAGGACTTGTACTTGACCAATTTCAGCCAAGGATGAGAATTCGAACCGACCTTCCGTAACAAGTGCCTTCAATCTTGATAGCTAAAATTCTTGAAAATATATGTACAAGGCATGGAATACCCGAAGGTGATGTTCGTCTATTTACTCGAGCCGAGTTTGCACATAATCAGTCAGAATGGTTTATTGCTTGTAATCGGTACTTGTTCCTGAGTGGTGTTGTGCCTCCATTCAATCGATTCTTGTCCATGGTGCTTTAGGAGTTAAGATTGGCACTGTTTCAGATCCACTCAATGGTTACGCGCTTCTAAGTTCTTTATACATTCTATTCATGACTAGGCTCAGGCGTGTCCCAAGATTAAATGAGCATGTATTCCTACTACACTTCAAGAAGAGGGAGGACTGTCCATCCTTCATAATTATCAAAGCCTGGAGGGACTGCAAGCTTATCACAGAGCTACATAACAAGATCTTAGCTTTTAAGAATGAATTCTTCTTTATTAGACATCTAGAGGGCTTCAACCACTTTTGGTTATCTGGGAGTAAGTCCTGATTCCATAGCACTTGCTATTCAATTTGGTTTTCTAGTTTCTTATCTTATCGTGTCTTATTGCAGTCATCCCAAGACCGAAAAGTAATGATGAGCACAAGAGATGCTCAAAACTCTTAAGGCTATTAAAACTTTTGAGCGCTCAGTAGAGTTTCTTCTGACAAACGAAAACCTTCGTCAGTGTGGCTTGCTACATTTTTATAGATTGATTGTAGATGCTGAATTATCGACTACAAGTGGCCCAAGGAGACACACTCGTTCTTTTGCTCATGGTCATGATTCTAACGAGGAGGCCTAAGATGAAGTAGCTAGTTCGTCAGAGGAAGTGCAACCCAAAGAGATTTCTAGAGGTGACATTGGCTTACCCTTCAAGGAGGATGTTATGGGAGATAGGAATGAGACCCACATGATGTCCCCAATCCTCTATGAAGGAGACAGAACATTTCAAATAAGAGATGGGAAGTAGCATGTATTTGAGGAAGGAGAGGAAGAAGGCTCGGATGGTAACGAATGCAACTTTCGCATCTCCATAGAAAGAGATGTATTTTTCGGCGAGGTTCCAAAAATGAGTACTGATCTTCCTTAACATCCTTCTCCAGACTTCTTAACTACTAAGGCATTAAGCCTCGAACCCCTAATTTCTCCTTCTAAAGAACAATCTGCTACCAAGACTCCATAGTCTACCGGAGGTCAAGTTGCCAGGACCTCCGCTAGAGATACGTCTACTTTCGATTTTATAAGAGATGTCTCCATCTATGTAGATGAACGCGGGGATGTCTCCATAAGCCTAATTATAGCTAAGATCAGCTTGGAGATTAACATTTCCTCAAGCGCATTCTAAAGCAATGATGAAAAGACTTCAACCCTTAAATCCTGTCGATATGGTTGGTAGAGTATATGGGGAGTTATTGGCATCGCACAATTTGCTTTAGGATCACGAACACACATCTCTACATCACGTTATGCTCCTAAGCTTATGGATTAACTTTGTCCTTGTTTTCATTTCAGGCACCAAGGGATATGGTTCAAATTATTAGTTACGTTAAGAAACCAGCTCCTTCAAAGTAAGACTTCTAATCCGACTTATCGCCCTCCTCATGAGATGGATGGCGAGAGGAGAAAAATAAAGGAGGATGAGGCTCACCACCTAGAGAGAGCAGGGAGGGGAGAGAAAAGGAAGAGAGATAATAAAAAGCCCCTAGTGATATGCACAAATGCCAAAGAGACTATCACAAACACAGCGGGACGTCACAATCTATTTCTCCACCTCGTTCCAATGTTCAAACTGCTGAGACACAAACAATTCCACCCTCTCGAGCGATGGCTACTGAAGTAGCTTCTACTTCCTCCATTCGAATGGATAAGTTTGTACTCCCTTTATGTCCACCCATGCTTCAAGCTCCTTCCCAATTTGTTCTTGAAGGGAGTCAAGTTTAACAAGACAATAGAGCCTCTCAAAAAAAATGCTTCCTTTAGGAACTTAGAGACAAGGCGTGAGTTCTTGGATGCTGGGTGTGATTTTCTGCATTTGGTGAAGGCCCATCAGATGTTACTCGCATTACCTATCAAGCGCTTATCTCCTTTGAGGCCGAGAAGGAAGACTATTCCAAGGCGATCAAAGATCACGATGGTGAAATAGTCAAGTCGAAGGCTAAGAGTGATGCAGCCCTGAAGAGTAAGGCTTCTAGTGATAATCTGCTGACCAAAGCGAAGCAGGCTCATGGCTGAGCGATAATTGTGATAAAAAATCATCTTAAGGATCCTCATATTGAATCAGAGAATTCAAAAGAGTAGTTAACTGAAGCCAAGAACATGATTAAGTCTTAAAACCAAACTATAGCTGGGCATGCTGCTGTGATCGCCAAACAAGCTGTAGAAATCACTCGGCTTCATGAAGAAAATGGCGAGTTCACACGACTTTGTGAGGAAAGTTTGGCTAGTGAAAGAAAAAGAAGAAGCCATTTCTAACAAACTGGCTAAAGAGATCAAACATCTAAGAACCAAGTCTAAACTTATAGAGCTTCGATCAAAATATGATGATGTAGTCAATCAAATGATGCTAGTGTACTCCATCTGTATACTAGCTGTGTAATGGGTAAGGGTAGCCTGAAATGGATTAGTGTGAATAATCCTCAGACTCTTGCCGTGGTCTGGGCGGAAGTGCTAGTCAGATCTGTGGAGGCTAAAGGCACATGCTTTGAGGGGGAACAGAAAGCTGCTTACCTTAGCCTTGATGACATTGACTTCCTGGCTGCCAGCAAAGAGATCCTTCGAGAAGAAAGGGAGAAAGATGCCACCGACCCCGCTGCTAGAGCTCTTGCTGTCCTAAGCTCTTCGGGTCACCAATAATACTTGTTCTAACTTCATAAGAGCAATTGGTGACCATCCCGGCATCTACCTCTATAACTTCTGAAGCTGCTCATGCCCACGTGACATCTAAAGCCTTGAGTGGACCACATGTACTACAGCCATAGTGCACCCCTAAAAGATGGGAACTAGTGCAAAACTTTTGAGATTGATGTTCTTAACCACACTCCTGGCTTAGTATTTCTCTCATCTCTTTGATGCTCTATGCAATTCAATTTTCTATGAGGTCCTTCTCTAAATTATGCACTTTGCTTATATCTTCCACTTTCCCACTACTTCCTTCAGGCGTACAAGTTTCAGCACCTGCCACCATTTTTGCTACTTCCACTACTGTCTTTTTAATGACTTCAGGCTTCATTCCTGTTTCCAGCTTCAGGCTTGGGTCTGATTTTGAAACGATGGACATGTTGCATAACTTAGATGACATCTTTGTATCAGTGGATGAAGAGGTTGTGATCACCAGTAAGTTGGGGCCAACAGAGAAAATGACCATGGTAGACAGATTGGAGGAGGAGAGAAAATGATTGTAGATAAAGGAGGAGAAGGAAGAGCAAAAGTGCAAGACTCACACAACCATTACATTAAGGCATCGAAGGAAGGGAGCACGGCAACCGGAGTGCCCGAGGTGTTCGGCCCCCTATGGGAGTAGAGAAGGGGAAGGATAGGAAGAAGTGCAAAATTTGACTGGGCATAGGAAGCAAAGGATTTGGGAAAGGATAAAAGAAATGATGGGCTTGAGCATCAGTGGAGATGAATTTTTGTGGTCTTTTGTTCATGTATCTTTTGATTTTTTTGAGTCTCTTTGTACAAATACAAAGTCTATACTTAGCTTCTTTCATTTTTTTGTTACGTTAGTAGTGTCTGTACTTTTGATTTGTTAGTCGATATTATGCGGGAATGGCCCCCGCTGTTTGGTGTTGTACATAGAGTGGTACGTGTAATGAAAAGATTAGCATTTTTACTATAATCTCTTTTATGTACTTTTCTACATTTCATATGCTATGTCTATTTATACACCACTATGTAATTACATAATATGACTGATTATCTTGCAATTTACACATTTTATACTGTTGTATTATGTGACATATGATGTGCTTATTTACCATGATTCTGTGCATGTAAATAGTATCAGTAGTGTAACTTGCAGTTATCTAGTTTACTACTTTACTTAGCTATTTTGTGGTTGCCAAAATTCTTTGTTCGACGTAACAGAATGGTGGAGAAATTCTTATTTTGACCAAGTGTTAGTGTGTGCGCGCCCATACTCCACGGGGCTGCTTACTCCAAACACTTGGTATAATACCAGGCACTCTAGGCAACTTTCTGGTTACTCCTGGTCAAAGATGTATTACAGCTCCTATCTCTGAGAACTTGTAGTCTAAATGCTTGATTTCAAGCATCTTATGCTTTAGTCACAGTTGATTTTCTCTAAGTTCGATATTGAGGTTCTAACTACAGATCATTTTTTATTTTGTTGAGACCTATGGACAGTTCAAGCCTTTAGATTTTCGTTCAAAGTTGCCAATATCTGGACGATGTTGAGTTTTGAGAGGTGGGGATTGTTTTCTTTCAATCCTGCAACTAATAAATTTCCCGATGTTGCTGGAGAGCCGTTGGCACATAGGAGGTTTTGACAAACTGATGATATTTTCGGGGTAGCATGCTTGAACATGGTTCTACTGGTTCAAGTGGCAATGGAGTGGATGTTTTCTTGGACGAGGCTCCGTTGGTCCAAGACTAAAGGAATAGAGCTTACAGACATGGTTCCATCTATCAATGAAGCGAAGGAATGAATTGCACTTAAGTGCAGTTCCATCGGTTGAAGTGGTGAAGGAATGGAAGCTTACTTAGATGCGGTCCACTGGTCCAAGAAGTAAAGGAATGTAGCACACTTGGACGCAGTTCCATTGGTTCAAGTGACAAAAGAATGGAGCGCACTTGAACCCAGTTCAATCAGTTTAACTGGAAAAGAATAGGGCATACTCAAATGCAGTTCACTAGTTCGGGTAGCAAACTGTGGGTTGTGGATGAGCACAGGAATTTAGGTCTTCTTATGCCACCGGGGTAACATCCGTTCTCAGAAAGCATGGATCGATTATCCCTGTCAACTCGTCGGGTTTCTTTCATAAATGTAGTTTCGTGGTTTAAGAAGAAAGTGGATGGGAGCATACTTGGATGCATTTCCACTGGTCCAAGCTGCAAGTGAATGGTTTTTGGGTCAATCCAACCACATCGATTCAACAGGTTGCTTGCATTAACGCAGTTCCATTGGTTCAAGAAGTAAAATAACTTTATTGATAAAATAAAGAGAAAGCTAGATCCTGCCTATTTACAATGCTCCCAGTACCACTGGATGGATTATTTGCGGAAATAGGAAATACATAGGCAAGTACTAAATAAAATAGTGTCGTAGCTAGTCATTGTTCCAAACATGGGGAATCAAAATTCCATCGACCATCGTGAGCTTGAATGTTGCATCTCCATGTTTTTGGACGATGACGTAAGGTACTTCCCAATTTAGACCAAGTGCCCCCATACTCAGGAAGATTCGTTTCAAGATGAGATCTCCCACTTCGACGCTGTAGATGTGAATCTTGGTGTTGAAGTGTCGTCCCACACGCTTCTGGTGAGCAGCGGTCCTTAGCACAGCTTCCTCCCTTTTCTTATCGATCTGATTAAGTGACTTGGGAAGGGTTTGCTCGTTTTCTCTTTGGTTGAAATGTTGTCTGCAATGAGAAGGAACTTCCAGTTCCACTGGGATCATTACTTCAGAACTATATGCCAAGGCGAATGGTGAGTGCCCGGTTGCAAATGTATGTGTTGTTCTGTAATCCCAGATTGCAAGTGGAAGTTCATCAACCCAGGTTCCTTTAGCTTTCTTTAGCCGTTTCTCGATGGTGGATTTGATATTTTATTCACTGCCTCCACTTGCCTGTTTACATGTGGGTGCACTACCACGAAAAAGCTCTTCTCGATCCAGTAATGCTTGTAGAAGTCCTTGAGTTCAACATTTTTGAACTGAATTCCATTGTTTCTGTAATGATTTTCTACAGTACTCCAAACCTGCAAATAATATTTTTAGTAACAAAGCTCATTACTTCTTTAGCTGTAATCGCGGCGGTTCCACTTCAGCCCATTTGGTAAAGTAATCAACCGTGAAAATAACATATTTGGCTCCTACTTTGTCTATATGTGTTATTACTATTTAATTAATTCCCTAGATCGTAGAAAACCATGGGCTGGCCATTCCAGTTAGTTCCGAGGATATGGTTCTTCGTGTCTAGCAAAATCTCTGGCACTGATCACAATGTTTAGCACAGTCTACTGCATCTCTGTTGATAGATGGCCAGAAATGTCCGTAATGAAGCACTTTCGTGGCTAGTGTCTGCCCCCTCACCCGATGTAGTTTCCATAGCTGCCTTCGTGAACTTCCCCGAGGATCCTCTATGCTTCATTGCTGATTGCACATCTGAGTAAGGGTAAGGAGAACCCTCTTCTGTAGAGGATCATGGTGCCTTTCGAAGTAGCTTCTTCGACTCATTTCGGTCCCTGGGGAGTGTTCCTCTAAGAAGGTAATCTTTGATGTCATCCATGATTGTTCTTCCTTTGTAGTTTCCAGAATCCAATCGACATTCATTAGATATATGCTAGGAGCTGTCAGTGTCTCAACTGGAACCATCCCCATTGATTGTGCTTCTCCAGAACCGACTAGTTTAGCTAGGTAATCCGCTTTCATATTATGTTCTCTCGGAATATGAATTATGGTATAGCGTTCAATGTCGTTCAGCAATTCCCATGATTTTGACAGATAAGGAGCAAGGTTTGCTCCCTTAGCCTCTTGACAGACAACCAACTGAGAATTTCTATAGATATGCACAGCCTTTATTCCAAATTCTTCCGTAAGTTTCAGTCTGCTATTAATGCCTCTTACTCTGCCTTATTATTAGTGGCGGGGAATTCCAACCTTATAGCATAGCAAACATATCATCCTTTGGGAGTCTCGAGGATAACTCCCGCTCCTGAGCAGAAATCATTTGATGCACCATTGACAAATAGTTTCCATTGTGACACTACTTCGATAATGTTTTCTACTTTGCCATCTCATGTTGTGAAATCGATGATGAAATTTTCCAATGTCTATCCGTTGATTACCCTTTGGGGGGATACGTGATGTCGTATTGACTCAACTTAATATTCATTTAAGAAAGTCATCCCGACGTCTCTGGATGGTATAGTTTCTGCTTCAAAGGTTAATCTTCCAACACTTTGATTGGGTGAGCTTGGAAGTATAGGCATAATTTCATTGATGCGATTAACAGGAAATAATCTAGTTTTTCCAACTTCGGATAGTTTTTCTCGGCTCCCGTGAATTGCTTACTAATGCAATAAACGGGCCATTGGATCCTAGCTTCTTCGCATACCACTGTTACGCTTAAAGCGTGTGTTGACATTGCAAGGTAGATGAATAGGACTTCCCCGTCCACATGCTTAGATAAAATCAACATAGTCGCCAAATGTTGCAGCAATCCCTCAAAAGCGGTTTGGTAGGCCTGATTCCATTTGAAATTCTTCTTGCCCTTCTTTAATGTATAGAAGAATGGTATACACTTGTATATTGCTTTAGAAATAAATCCACTCAACACTACGACCTTTCCAGTTAGACTTTGTAATTCCTTTTTCGTCGTAGGGACCGTGACATTCCACAAGACATTATTTACATGGGATTAGAAATTTTCCAAAAGCCAAACTGAAAGATCATTTATGTGAGTTAAGTTTCATTCCATATTTTCGAAGAATCTCAAACATTTCTGAGAGGTTATCCAAGTGATAACTTAACACACGTGATTTGACCAACATGTTATCCAGGTAGACTTCCATCGTTCGCCCGATCCGATCCTTGAATATTGTGATTACCAACCGTAGATAAGTTGCCATAGCATTCTTCAGGCCGAATGGTATTACTCGATAACAATACAATTCAATGTCAGTGATAAAGCTGGTGCTCTCCTAATCGGTTTTATTCATCATAATCAGATTATATCATGGGTAGGCGTCCATGAAAGAGAGTAGTTCGTCCTGTAGTTGCGTCCATGAGCTAGTCAATTCTAGGTAGGGGAAGCTATCTTTTGGGCAAGCTTTGTTCAAATTCAAGTAGCCGACACAAGTCCGCCACTTCCCATTTAATTTCTTGACCAATATAGGGTTCGATACCCATTTAAGATATGTTGTGTCATGGATAAAGCCGTTGGTGAACAGCTTATCCTATTCCCCCTTCAGTGCAGTGGATCGCTTTGGACCCAAACTATGTCTCTTCTACCTCGCTCGAGCGAACTTGGGAACGATATTGAGTGTGTGACACGCTATCTCAACGATGTCCCATACATATCAAAATGAGTCCAGGCGAACACGTCCAAGTTGGCATAAACAAATTGGATAAGGGCTGGCACCCCAGTCACTGCCAGTGTCGCCCGTTCCTACCTTGAACTCTTCTTCCTTGGGTTTAAAGTCCTGTCGAAACAACTATGGTCCCCGAGCCACGGGCGGTTCTGTAATTGCTATGCTGATGTTTCGTGAATATGAAGACACTTCCCTACATTGTTTTCCTTTCCTTTCATTTCGATTCGCGTAACTTGGTTATAAAAAATTCTCTAACAATGCTCTGATCTCACTTTACAACTCCATCCCCATTATCCATTGGGAATTTCATGGTAAAGCACCACGAAGCAAAAGCGGTCCTGAAATCAGCAAGGGCTAGTTGACCCAAGAAAGCATTGTAAGCTGACTTTCATCCGTGGTCACAGAGGTTTGGATAAGGGTCACCCTTCATCGAGCTCGATAGGCCAGTCAAGTGTCCCGACTGGCTGTCTTGGTTCTCCCATAGAGCTCTAGATTTTCATTCGACAAGCAGACACATACTTCATGTCGATCCTCATCTGATCAAACATATGTCGAAATAAGATGTTAATAGTACTTCAACTATCCACCAGGACTTGCTGTACAACTGCCGTCCCGATTCTGATGGTTACCACCATAAGGTTGAGAGTTGGACTTCTACTCCTTCAGTGTCTCGATTTCGAAACACTATGTCATCATTGAGTATCCTTTGCTACTTGGTCGGAGTGCCATCCTTAATTGCAAAGTAAGCTTCTTTCGGAGCATGCTTTAGTGAACTCGAGTATCACTCATCTTCCTCCAGCTCTTCTGTGTCGGATGAGGTCCACCAAAAATAGTACTTATGATGATTCTTTGATCAGTCTGACAAGTTCATTCTCTACTAGGCCTGACCTGATTTCCTTGATTGATAGGGACTTGGGATTCAGTTGGTTGGTTAGAGTTTTGCGGATTCTTCACAAACTATTGGAGCCTATTGTTCCTTATTAGTTCCTCGATTAAGTCCTCCAAATGCCGACATTAATTTGTGTTAAGCCCGTGAGTCTTGGGGAAGCGGTAGAACTTCCCTGATTTCTTTTGTCGTTCAGAGTCTGCCTTCCTAAAAGGCTTGTTGTATCACTCAATTACCTAATTTACGAGGTAGATGTTCTCCAAGCTAGCATTTAATGGTGTATACTTCACGGGTCTCAGGTTCCTGATCCAAATTCCATTACCATCGCGCCCGCTAGAGTTTGGGTTCTTACTTTTCTGATTTTCATCTTTCCCAACATTTCTTATAGCGGCCTCATAATTATTTCCATGCTGATAGACCACTACATTGCTTTGAACTATCTCTTTTGGTTGTGCATTGGCAGTCTCGCCTTCCAATGCATTTGCCTCTTCCAATCTTAAGTGTTGGCTTGCATTCCAGTTAAACTCCTTTATGATGGTTGATTGTTTCATCTTACTTAGTCTTCCAAAGTCAACATCTGGGTGACTAGCTCGTAGCAAGGCCATGAACACCATATCCTCATTTGAATTGCTCACTTCAGTAAACACGGTATTAAATCGATTCGTAAAAGATTTCAATGATTCATTGGGTCCTTGGAAAAAGTCGGACAGAGACATCACGTCTTTTAGTTAGGCCATGTGAAGTCTAAACTATTCCATAATTTAATTAGGAATTTTGTTAAAACTCCTAGAAAAGCACTGGCATCTTAAAATCCAATTTATTCGTGGAATGGAATCCACTTCGAGCCCGTTAAAGGGATGGAACCCTAAGTAGGATGGAACCTACGAAAAATCTAGTGGAACATTGTTTTGTATCCACTAACTTTTATTCAAAATGTTTTACAAAATTATATCTTATTTTCAAAAATGTTTTCAAAATCTTCCTTTTCAAAGAATCAAAAACATCTATCCTGGTTTTAATATTTTTAGCCTCAAAATACTCTTTAATTTCAAAATCAAATTATCCTTGATTTTTAAACTATCTTTTAATTATAATATATTTAACTTTTAAATATTTATACATAGATTTAAATATAAAATTATAGTAAAATTTTATATATATCAAAATATTATTCTATATATTTATTTATGTTTCTTATAGTTAAGTATATTTATAAAATTTAAAATAGTTTTAATATAAGATAGAAGTTATTTTCAAAGAAAAACAAACCACCAAAATTTCCTTTGGCATGTCGACATCCTCAAGTACCCCATGTCGACATGGTAGCAGTTAATTTCAAAATTTTGATTTTCAAAGGAAGTGTCCATTCGTCATATCCTTTCACGAATAGACATGGCTATTGTTTTACTATAAATAGGGGTGGTTTTGAACGAATTTATAATCATATTTTTTTTGTTTTCACTCCTCTTCTTCTTCTACATTTCTTTATACACATTCTTATCATTACTCTGCCGAAATCAACATTCAATCTATGTAGATCATTTCTGGTTTGATTCTCTATCACTATCTCAATAAGATCTCAGTGCTATTCAGAGTTATAGACATCTTTGTAATCAATTTAGCGAGAAAAGGTTTGATTGTAGCCTTGGAAATCAATCAAGTGAGAAAAGGTGTGATTGTAGCCTTGGAAATCAATCAAGCGAGAAAAGATGTGATTGTAGCCTAGGAAATCAATTGGGTGAACTTGTTGCCCTAGAAATCAAGTATCTCTACCCAGAGGATTGTGAATCTGGAGTGGTGTTCCTCGTGGCCTTGAAATCGAGGGTGTAGCTATACAATTGCTTTTGAAAGGAAATCTGTACTTGTGTGCAGGACTGGATGTAGGGTAACTCCGAACCAGTATAAAATCCGGTGTGTTCTTTCCTTTATTGCTTTTACTTTATTTCTGCATTTATGTTTGTGTCTGTGATCATATCTGTGTCTGAATATTGCATACATTTGTGTTCGAATTATAAATTTAGAAAGATTTAGTAATTCCTTTAAACACTATTCACCCCTTCTAGTTTTAATCCTAGCCTTAAAATCCGTATTTCGCATTTCTCACATTTGGTATCAGAGCAAGGTTTTCAAAGTTTTCATAATCTGAATTTTGAAAATTTTCAAAATGGCTACCAACACTGGTACTGTTAACACTACCAACACTGGTTTTATTATCCCTGTCACTAGTTCATTTGTAGAAGGTCAGTCTACTATCAGACCACCACTTTTTAATGGTAGTAACTATGCATATTGGGCATGTAGGATGAAAATATATTTACAATCTATAGAACTAGACACTTGGAATGTCACAAAGACTGAATATTCTGAACCCACAACTGATTTTGCATAGTGGACTACTGAGCAAAAAACTATTGCACAAAATAACTCTAAAGCTATGAATATTCTGTTTTGTTCAGTTGATAGAAATGAAATTTAATAGAGTGTCAGTTTGTAAGTCTGCATATGAAATCTGAAAAACTTTGCAAGTTACTCACGAAGGAACAAGCAAAGTTAAACAGACCAAAATTCCATGCTCACAAACCAGTTTCAGTTATTTAAAATGAATTCTAATGAGTCTATTTCAGATATGTATAGTAGATTTCAGAACATTGTGCATTCTCTAATATCCTTGGGAAAGGAATTTTCGGAAGAAGATCAAGTCAGAAATTTTCTAAATTCTCTTACTCCAGAATGGGATCAAAAGACACTTGCGATTGAAGAGGAAAATGACATCAGTACCTTAAAGATAGAAGAATTAATTGGAAATCTAATGTCGTTCGAAGTCCACATGATTGAGGGAAGGGAAATCAAAGCATATGAAAAGAAATCAATGGCATTCAATGCATTGATCGATGGATCAGATTCAAACAGCGATAATGATGAAGAGATACCCCTTATGACCTAGAATTTTTGGAAATTCCTAAAATATAGAAAGATGAATAATCTCAAGAGAAACAACTATAAGAACTCTGGAAACCAAAATGTAGTGCCAAACAATATTAAATGTTTCAACTGTGATGAACCAGACCATATCAAAAGAGATTGTCCATATCCAGATAGGCAAAATCTTCCTATAAACAATGATTTCGTAAAGAAATGAAAACGTGCATTTACTGCTACTCTAGATGACTCAGACTTGTCCTCAAGTGATGATAATCAGAAGACAGATAATTCAAATATGTGTTTCACGGTAGTTCACGACTCCGACGAATTCAGGGAAACAGACTCAGAAAAGGTATACATTTATAATACAATTGGTTGAAATTGCATGCTTAGAATTGGATGCTTGATTGGTTGATTTTGAATTGGTGTGTTGTTTGAATTTTAAAATTTTATTTTTATTTTTATTTTTATTTTTATTTTTTTATTTTTATTATTATTTTTAAGAGTATCATAAAATTTTATGGAATATACTATAATTCTAGTAATATTCCAGATATATATAGACATTAAAAATAATAAATATATATAGACATTAAAAATAATAAATATATATATATATATATATATATATATATTAGAATACTTAAGAAAAATAATCATGGAAATTCAAAGGCACATGTCGACATGGGTACAGAATTTGAAATTCAAAATTTGAATTCAAATGGTTGAATTTCCCTTCACCTTTTCACTTCATTCAATTCTCTGAAAAGCTACCTTTTGACCAGAAAATATGTCCTTTGAGAATCTATTTATTCACTGTCTTTTATCACATCTTTTCACTTCATTATCAAATTCGAACTCTCTCTTCAAAACTTCAAGCTCTCCACTCTCTTCTCTAATGGCTTCTTCAAGCAACCCCTCCACAATGGGACTTTCCAAAAATATAAAAGAGCAACTCTTCAATGATCCGGAAGCCATAAAAGCATACATCAATTATGCTAACTATATGATAGTCTATCCCGGAAAGTTTGCTTTATTTCAAGATTTTTCTTCTTACGAAATTGATTCTCTTTTTGCAAATAATCAAGTTCTTAGTCTTGTTGGTTTTTCTCAAAATGATTTTGTTTGTTATCAAAGTCTTGTTAAAATTTTCTATGAAAATTTAAACCGTGGATTTTATAATGGAAATGATGATGAGATTTGGAATGTCAAAGGCACTAGAATCGTTTTAAATTGTGATCTTTTGGGTACCATTCTCAATTACAAATGCATGGGAATGGATCTTTCTAGTTTTAATATCGATGAAAATGATCGTGAGACATTTCATCACATTTTCGAAGGTAATGATGATTTTGAATTCAAAAATCGAAACTTTCGACCAAAAGCTAGAATTTTTAATCTTCTTTTACAACATGCTTTGAACCCAATATCTAGGAATTTTAACAATCCTACGTCAAAAGCTTGCATAGAACTTTTTTCTATTTTTGTAGATTATGGTATTAATTGGGCGCAAGTTATTTTGGATGAACCTCGTCCCAAAAATCTTGAAATGGGAGAAAACACTTTGTATCATGGAATCTATCTCACTCGGATTTTTAACTATTTTGGAGTAGATTTCAAAGGATAAGAATTTGTTTTAAGAAAAGTTTTTAATCACTCAAATATTTCTCTTATGGAAATTCTATTTGTTTTTCAACCTTATGAGACTCTTGCCGAAAAGGAAGAGCGTTTGGCTCATGAGGAGATGGAAGAAGAGGAAGAGGAAGAAGAAGAAGGGGATGAAATGGAAACTGAAGAAGAAGAAGAAGGTGAAACATCTTTGGAAGTATTGACTATCCTTCCAATCCAACCAACAAAACCCTTCTCAAAAATCAAAAGACTATTGTCGAGAATCAACGGATTCTTAAACGGTCCGTTAGTAAGAAATTGGATAAAATGTCATTGAAGATTAACAAGTTTTTCTCCAAAGTCAGCAAGGAGCTTGGATTATCTTTATCTTCGTCATCCTCTAACTAGTTCTATCTTTTTATGTCGTGTCGTATTAGTTTTAGTTTGTTTTGATTTGAATATTAGTGTACTTCTTTATGATTAATGATTGTATCGTTCTATTATGCAATGAAATTGAATTTCTTTTCTCTTATCTAGCTTATCTTATCTCCAGAATAAATGTTAGTATATTATACACACACACACACAATCATTCACAAAATCAAAATAAGCCAACAAAATTCACTGGACCATGTCGACATCCCCCATTTACCATGTCGACATGTACTGGTCAGAAATAACATTTTATTTTAAATTTGAAATATGAATAACTACCTTATGTCTATTCATTTCAAACTAATTTCTACACCTATAAATACCTATTTCTTCCAGAATCATCACTCAGAATTATCTCTTATCTATTTTATCTCTAATTCTTCTCACAAACTCAATTATGGCCAATCCAATTCATAATTTAACCGAGAATCTTAAAGAAACCCTTAATTCTTTCAAGAATATTATTTCGTTCATTCTTCGTAACCAGCGTCACTTAGAGTTGAGTCAAATGCAGATGATCAAGGAGTAATAAAAGCATATCGATCCGATATGATGGATGATTTCCTCCCTGCACAAAGATGATAATGAAGCACATCCTCCTTTCTCTCTCACCAATGATAATGAAAATTGAGATGCCATTAAAGCATACCCTATATTTGGAGAAGAAGGATGGGTGGAAGTTCCTCGTAATGTTTGATTTTATTTGATTTCTTTTTTTGATTTGAATTGTTTGCTTGGGTTGATTTGATTTGACTTGATTTGGTTTGGTTTGGATTGATATTTGGTGTGCAAAACATGTATAAATATGCATTGATATTTATATGATATTTGATTAATTATCATGTCTATCAGTATCATTATTTCTTAATCTATCTATTATATACTCCACTGTACAGTATATTAATGCGAGTACTTTAGTACAAGAATGAGGGGGAGTTATATAGTTTCAAGTTAGTTTTTGGTTATGACAAAGGGGGAGATATATAAAATAGGATAGTTAGGCATAGATTAAGGGGGAGTTATTAGTTTTAGGGGGAGTTATTAGGATAGAAGTAATATTTTATAAACAAAGGTTGTCATCATCAAAAAGGGGGAGATTGTTAGTCCTTGAGATGATGGTTTTGATAACAACAACCTTAGAATAAGATTATAAAATATAAATACTAACATTATAGTTTAGATATATATGTATATGCAGGATTTAACCATGTAGGTACCAAGAATGAAGACTGTACAGTATAGAGATTCAAGACTGAAGATATCAAGATTGAAGACTCATGAGTATCAAGAGTTCAAGATTTCAATAATAAGTAATTTAATTAGGAATTTTGTTAAAACTCCTAGAAAAGCACTGGCATCTTAAAATCCAATTTATTCGTGGAATGGAATCCACTTCGAGCCCATTAAAGGGATGGAACCCTAAGTATGATGGAACCTACGAAAAATCTAGTGGAGCATTGTTTTGTATCCACTAACTTTTATTCAAAACGTTTTACAAAATTATATCTTGTTTTCAAAAATGTTTTCAAAATCTTCCTTTTCAAAGAATCAAAAACATCAATACTGGTTTTAATATTTTTAGCCTCAAAATAATCTTTATTTTCAAAATCAAATTATCCTTGGTTTTTAAACTATCTTTTAAATATAATATATTTAACTTTTAAATATTTATACTTAGATTTAAATATAAAATTATAGTAAAATTTTATATATATCAAAATATTATTCTCAATATTTATTTATGTATTTTAACTATAGTTAAGTATATTTATAAAGTTTAAAACAGTTTTAATATAAGATGGAAGTTATTTTCAAAGAAAAATAAATCATCCAAATTTTCTTTGGCATGTCGACATCCTCAAGTACCCCATGTCGACATGGTAGCAGTTACTTTCAAAAATTCGAATTTCAAAGGAAGTGTCTATTCGTCATATCCTTTCACGAATGGACATGGCTATTGTTCTACTATAAATAGGGGTGGTTTTGAACGAATTTGTAATCATATTTTTCTAGTTTTCACTCCTCTTCTTCTTCCATATTTCTTTATACACATTCTTACCATTACTCTGCCAAAATCAACATTGAATCTAACAAGATCATTTCTGGTTTGATTCTCTATCACTATCTCAATAAGATCTCATTACTATTCAGAGTTATAGACTTCTTTGTAATCAATTTAGTGAGAAAAGGTATGATTGTAGCCTTGGAAATCAATGAATTGAGGAAAGGTATGATTGTAGCCTTGGAAATTAATCAAGCGAGAAAAGGTGTAATTGTAGCCTAGGAAATCAATTGGGTGAACTTGTTGCCCCTGAAATCAAGTATCTCTACCCAGAGGATTGTGAATCTGGAGTGGTGTACCTCATGGCCTTGAAATCGAGGGTGTAATTGTACAATTGCTTTTGAAAGGAAATCTTTACATGTGTGTGGGACTGGATGTAGGGTAACTTCGAACCAGTATAAAATCCAGTGTGTTCTTTCCTTTATTACTTTCACTTTATTTCTGAATCTGTGTTTGTGTCTGTGATCATATCTGTGTCTGAATATTACATACATTTGTGTTCAAATTAATTTAAATTTAAAAATATTTAGTAATTCCTTTAAAAACCATTCATCCCCCTCTAGTGTTAATCCTAGCCTTAAGATCCGTATTCCGCATTTCTCACATAAACTTCTCAGGATATTCATCCCTTAGGATGTTTTCAGTGAATGGAGTTCAGCTTGGTGCAGAACCCCAGTCGTCGTACTTTCTGCCCTGACTTTCTTCCATTAAGCGTATGAACATACCCGCTATGTGTGCCTCATTAGTCCGATAGTCCACATGTCGACTGTCAGGAGGCACACCAAGTGTTTAGCTCTTCAAACAGCCTTAGTATGCTAGTTGATACCTAGGCTCTCCGTTCTTCGGGAGAACCACTAATGCAGAATTTCTTGGCACATGGTTGGCCTAGAAGCGGCAGCTTGGACTTCTTTTGTAGCATTTTTCCTATTATATTAGCATTTAATTCCAACCCTTTATCATCAAGTTTCATGTCATCTTCAAATTCAAATAGAAGCATTGGAACATTTCGCTGTGGAACATTCACTCTAAGGTTTGGGTTCATAACGGGTTGTGATCCAACAGGTGGAGTACTTCCTTTTCCTTCAATAATAATTCTAGTTGCTCCACTAACTATCTCTTTTTTCTTTTGCTTGCCATATCTACTATGAAAAGTTGAGAGAGGGGAATTCTCTTGCTCTATAGCAGTGGTAGTTTCTGGCCTAGTTCTTGGAGCAGTTGGTGGTTACAGTGCTAGGAATGTGTCTATCTTATCCATAAGGGTTTTTTAGCTATCAGACATTTTGGGCTATGTTGATTAGCCACCTATTTAAGCCCTCCTTTAGTCATAACTTCATGATGAGTGGAAGATTCTGGTGCTCATTTCTAGTATTAGCTCTTGTTTGATGATTATTAGCACTGTTCACTTCACTTCCAGAGATTGGTTTCGTCAAACCAAGTGTTGTCCCAACGGATCTTCCAGATGCGATCTTCCTCCTAGGAGCTATTAGAATAGCAAATCTTTAATCTTCTTTAAGCAAACTTTTCTGATTTGACCTCTGGATCTATCCAATCCAAAGTAGGTAGCCAGATCCGAGCCTGGCTTCTTTATTCCCAGTAAAAGCACCAAAATGTCAACCAAAAAAATAGATGAACGCCCTAGATTATGATGTGAAAGCACCAACCCTATTAGAACTGATCAAATATAAAATAAGAGAAATGTAAATGAGAGATAGGGACTTTTATAGTGGTTCGGCTCTTAACCAAGCCTATGTTCACTTTATAACTTTGTTTATTGATTTGATCTTGATATAGTATGATTACAAAGTGTCTAAGAAAGAATTAATCACACATACAAGTGTTAGACAGATTCAAAGTACTAGAATTGACTAAAGGGACTACCTTGGTGACTATGGAGTAGAGAGAGTTGAAGAAATGATAGAGATCCACGTAGTAATGGAAGAAACCAACCCCTCTGTTAGTTGCAGTGTGGTTTGTATTTAAAGTGGTAGCTGCCATATTGGACTAGAAGCCCATTACCAGAGAAGTCCAGGAAGAAACCCAAGAAAGCATAAGGAAAATGGTAACCACCTGAGTTAAGGTCAAAACTTAGTACCGAGTCAATCCCTTGATTCGAGGCTGAGTTTATTCCTTAGCCAGGGTTCGGGTACTTGTTCTTGTTTTTTGTTACTTACTTCGTCTAGATGTTCTCCATGTAATTTGGTAGATTATTGACTATTTTTTACGACCGTTCTTCCTTGGCTTTAACTATCCTAGCACTTCGATTATCATGTACTCATTTCCTATATAGATTCTTTGGAATTCTATAAAACTTCATAGCTATACTTAGATAGACTAGGTGATGATTTTCCAAAAGTATAAAGATGCTACAATAAAGCAATTAAACTCGATACCAAGTCAAGGGGCAAGACACAGGCTAAGTTTGTGACTTAGCCCATTTTGAGCCCTTCCTACTATTCTTCTGAGTGTTCTTCCCAAGTTTCAAGTTGTTCCATCACAACACCAGAAAGGCAATTTCCTCACGGTTATAAGCGTGACAAAACTAATTTGTTACGGTTATAACCGTTAAAATAGGTACCATGGGCAAATTCAGTCACACTTTTGCTCACGGTTATAACCGTGATAAAAATAGCAATTTCTCACACTTATAACCGTTATAAATGTAGAAATGATCACACTTATAACCGTGATAGAACAGTATTTACTCACGGTTATAATCGTGATAAAATGGTTATTACTAACGCTTATAACCGTCGGAAATTTAGATAGTATCACATTTATAACCGTGATAGAACAATAGTTTCTAACATTTATAACCATTACCAAAAAGGAAACTCTAACACTTATAACCGTGACAAATGCAAATTATATCACAGTTATAACCATTATAAAGGTTATTTTCTAATACTTATAACCATGATAACTAAAACAATATCAAACAAACTATATATCATGTAACAACAAACATCAAACAGATTTCATTCAATGATACAAATTCAAATTTACAGTAATAACAAACATGTAACCAAATTTCAATACTGTAGCATAAAATTTCAAAACAAACATCATATATACTAAATACTTCATATTAATTTTACAAAGCCCATGATAACTTCGAATTTTCCTAGCACAAAACGTCTAAAAGCTTACAAACAACGAATGGGACTTTTCGGCCAAATTACAAAACCTCCATAACTAACTCGATCAATTTTTATTTGCTTCTGATTTTTGCTTTTCTGCTGTAGCTTCTATTAAAACCTGCATATGCATAAACAATGCTCAGTTTATAAAACAAATAGAAGGAAAGCTTCATTGTACTTGAGCCCGTCGAGCGTAGCCCATGAGTTTTCTGTGCATGACAAAAACATATAAGCAAAATAAATAAAGGGGACCTGGGAAAAGCAATTGGCGAAGAAGGGAAAGAAATAAAGATGCACAGTCCAACATTTAGCAGTAGCTTGGGTTAGTAAACTGCTACGTGTCTCCTTTTTACTTATACCATAAGGAGGGACTACACACCTACAACTAATGTGTTACTATATCATTATAACCGTACGTCTTTCGTTGTCAAGTCAAATGTTAAAGGCCTCATCCTACGCCACACCTTTGTTTTGTCTAAAAGGGAGGCACCCATTTATATGTAAACATTTTATCATTCGTATGGGTTCCATCTAAGGTTTATTGTGCGCGTAGAGGGACAAAATTTTCTACTCAAAAGTATACAGTACAAAATTTGTTATAAAGCTAATAAACTCGGGCTTTAGACCATGATGATATAATAAACTCTGGGAAATGAAGGTATAAAACAGTAAGAAATTTCCATATGCCTTTTTATTTAGTGGAAAATTTCTAAAAAGCCAAATACTAAATCCATACCTTATAATAAGTTGATAAGTTTACCTGAAGAATATGGGAAGGAAAAAAACATACTAAGCTAGTATTTTAATTAGGACTAATTTTGGTTACAACTGAATCCCCACATGAAACTATGATGTATGATGACCGCTGTTATAGTATAATTATGCATATGTTGTTTAAAAAATGAAGCTAAAAGCATTAAAAACGATGAAAATGTCTCTTGGCTTTTTGTTTGGTGGAAAATAATTCCCAAAGGAAATCGTATCCTTAATACCAGTATCAAAATTAGTATCAATTTTGGTCAAAGATGAATCAACACATGAAATTATGACCTATAATGAGTACAGTAATAATAAATTCATGCATACTTTCATCAACAAAAGTAGGGACCCTGAAGGTATAAAATATTAAGAAATTGTCACTTGCCTTTTTGCTTGGTGGAAAACATGTCCAAAAGGCCAAAAATTGTATCCTTAACTTATAGTAAAATGATAAGTTTACTAGACAGTATGAGAAAAAGGAAATATAAGTTCAAACTTAATCATCAGAAAGAACCATATACAGCATAAACTATTGGCAAAAAAGCAAGAGTTAAAGTTACGCACTACAATAATCATTTAATTGATTTTTCACTATTTCTAGTACTAAATTTTGTATATGCTTTGAAATGGAATGATAAAGTGGAAACAGTGGATATATACATGGGCTTAAATGATGTCCAAGCAACATCCTTTCAACAAAGTGCTATTGTCGTTATTTTAGTTTTCAAATAACAAACCTACGCATAACTCAAACAGCAAAAGAAGGAAGTAGGAAAAAAAATTCGGTTTAAACCTTAAAGGCCAGCATTCATAATTCCATTGGTAATAATTAAATTTGTATATTAAAAATAAAGTGTAATGAAAATAAAAGCAACCTATTATTTTTCGAGTTGCTACTTCAAGTGTTGTAGCTTCGGATAACGTTGCAAGTCCATCAGTCAAACTTGGTAAAAATAATTTTGAACAGTAGAATTCAAAAGGTATTACGATCCTGATAGTTTCAAAGGTGAAAACAAATAAATCCAATTAAGATCACGTATGAGGAAGGGCAGAATAAAACACTAACCATATTCAGGTTCACTAGGTTTAGTATGAAGCATTACAAGTAAGACCCGAGTGTGGAATTAACAAACAACTTCTACTTCCATAACCTTCCCTAAAAGTGCTTGGCCAGCTGCTTATGCTTGTTTTTCAACACCTCGGCATCATGAAGTGTCTTGAAATTTGAGAAGCCTCCTGAAAAGCATGCATTCAGTACGATAGCAATTATAGTTGCCTTTTGGATCTCATTGAAAAATAAACATATTACTATTATATAATACATTGTGCAAGTTCATAGGTATGTTACAGTTTCCGTTGGGATAAACTAATTCATGAGCACAATAGAATGCAACCTACATGTAGTGCCAAGTATTTAAAAAAAATGTAATTCGCTTTTACCTAACCATCACCAAAAGCAGGTTGTTGTTAATGGTTTCAAAGGTGTACATCGACGCTACAAATCAAGGGTATTATAAACAAAGTAAACATAGTGGCATTTGAAGCACGCAGATAGAGCATGACACAAAATAGTGCAAAAGGACAATGAATAGGTTAATTCATATTTACAGAAAAGAAAAAAGATTAAAAAAATGTTTGAGAAATGCATAGAATTTTTTTAGCATATGGTAGCACTATATATTGAGTAAGAAATCGAACATAATATTTATATTATTTCAACTAAGTTTGTGCATTTCAGTCTCAATATGCACAGCTAAAAAGATTTTTATGCTATTAAAATACACAATATTTACCTGGAGCGTAATAGATAAACCAACCACCCAAAAAAATTATTTAAAATAATATAATAAATGTTTGAACCATTCAATTTGACAAAAATGGCATATTAGATTGTTTTAGCAATATTAGTTTATTCATTCTCACGCTTAGTGTATCACCAATCTCTCGTCATGGCCAATCCACTTTACACCCAAATAGATCAAGTTCAAACCATATTTCAAGCATATACCAACTCCCATCGAAGCAAGTTCAATCAATATAACAAACATCGAAATAAATACAATTTGATCCAGTATAGCCGACGTCTAAAAGAAAGAAATAAGAAACCCTAAGCAGTATATTAGGCTAGTCCCAAAAGAAATCCAAAAGTTTGATGGATCAAACAATAAAATTGTAGATCCTAGTGATAGCCTGTCTTATCATAAAAGAAAAAAATATAATTGCAGCATTCCATTTGAGAATAAGGGATGTTTGCAGATTTATAGTTTAGAAGTTTACTTACTATGAATATATGCAAACTTTCATTGTTTAGATAAGGAAAAAAATTAATTCTTAAAAGTTAAGTATGGGAAAGTAAAAATACAAAATTTGAAACCAAATTCAAAAAATTAATACTTACATAAAGAATAAAAAAATACAGATCATTCGTAAAAGAGTCAATCTTTTATAAAAAATTACAAAGTTCGAAAAAATGTAGTAAAATAGCAATATGTAAGGTATCACTTATTTAACTAACGCAAAAGTGATAGAAGATAACAATTTGGTCATATCCATACCAAATAATAACTTAATTTAGTTGCATATAGTAGTTTAGTATGCGGAAATGCATATCAATTTGAATAAATAAAGATGCATTCTTGTTGATGAATTTAAACTAATTGAGATGCATTATGTACAATGAATTTGAATTAAGTAAGATGGATTCCAAATTGCATCACACTGATAAGTGCAATCTTATCGCATTTTCTTTTAAATTTAGAAGTGCATCCGTGTTGCACTTCTTACATTAAAAGAAATAGTGCAATCATGATGCATTTTTTTCATCTAAAGACAAAGTGCAACTCAGTTATATCCATACCAAATAGTAACTCAGTTCAGGTGCCCATGCTTTGTAAATTATTTTAGGTATGAAAATGTTTGTCATTTAAAAAATTGTAAGGAATGTGCCTGTTTTCCTAATTCTGAACTACTTTAGTTTTTTTTTACAAACTACCAGCGTATTTTGTTGCATCCTACCTGATATGTTGCGCTCTTATTTGACTCAGCCAGATGCTTCTGTAGCATGTTTTGCCCTGCCAGTCAAGAGCACAGTGCAATACTACCTACAAAATACATCGTTGTTCAGTAAATATTTTATTTATTTGATTGTTTGTTGTATAAATAGATTAACTTTTGTAAAGTTATTTGACTCGGTAGGCCTTGCTTGATCATTGACTGACGATCCCTGTGGCATAATTCATTCTATGATCATATGACATTAATAATAAGCTTATACATCAGCCACCATCCTTGTTGGTAGTCTTTTATTTGATTCTCAAATAAATAATTCGAGTGCTCTCCTCAATTTAAGGATCATTGTTTCATCAACAAAAAAGAGAGATACAAACTTAACTGGTACTGTATATTATGGTAAGAAGGAACAAATTTTAGTTGATTAAATAACAGTAATATAACAATCAGATATTGCATAGAAAATAAAACTAACCTCACATTGTAGATTTGCTCAAGTGTTATCTCAATGGAATAAACATATAATAACCATTCATGCTCTCATTAAAATATCCAAACAAGCCTTCAAGGGATCTTTTATTTTGTTCATATATGCATTTACTGAAATTATAATAGTCATTTATATATTATAAAATTAATATCAAAATTATGTGTCTTCAAAATTAATCGATCTTAAGTATATTTAATTTTTCTAATATGTCCATTACGCCTTAAAGAGACCATTATTTCATTCTGAAGTAGAGCAAAACAATTTTACCGAAATGGACATATTATCAAAATTATAATATTATCAGTTTTGGTGAATCAAAGCTAGATAATATTATCAGTGCCCAAATGGACTAAGATAAAACTCCATTAC
This sequence comes from Allium cepa, assembly GCA_030765085.1. Classification (NCBI taxonomy): domain Eukaryota; kingdom Viridiplantae; phylum Streptophyta; class Magnoliopsida; order Asparagales; family Amaryllidaceae; genus Allium; species Allium cepa. The sequence goes on from CM060938.1 coordinate 583,652,903, forward strand.
CTTGAGTTGACATGATAATTGTATTATCTAAAACCTAGAAGAAACCGAAGGTTAACATAACATCAGATTTCAGTTTTTGTGAATCAGAGCTAGATAATATTATCAGTGCCCAAATGGACTAAGATAAAACTCCATTACCTTGAGTTGACATGATAATTGTTTTATCTAAAACCTGGAAGAAACCGAAGGTTTACTATAACATCAGATTTTGTTCTAAATAGTAAGACAACCATGGACCTTTCAAACAAACATGACCCATTCACAAATCCATGATTCAGAAATATGTGGCAGAAAAAGAAGCAAAAGTAGCAGTGGAAAAAAGACAGAGAGTACCTACATTTGATTACCGTTTGATGCTTTGAGGACAATTGGATGGACGATCAACGAAGAATGGTTGCTGCAAAGGATAGGCTGAGGAATAATAGCAACAAAACAAAAGGTGACGACAAGCTGTAGAAAATCATAGTCAATTGACAGTTAAGGCGCATGGTAGAACAAATCTAAGGGGAAATAACCCTAACCCTAGAAAGGAGCGAATATATGGAAATGATGAAATTTATGCGTGAGAAATAGGATAAGCAACCGTAGAAGGTAAAATTACCATTATATCCATGGTACTTTCAATTATTCACGAATTTGCTAGATATAGTCACGGTCATATAATTGTGAGAAATTTGTAACGGTTATTACTGTTACAATTTAAAAGCGAAAAAGTGTGACAAAATGGGCTGATTGGTGTAGTGCATCTTCGTATCGATGTTTTGACTCCTGTTGACTTTTGCTTGGTCAAAAACCCGATTAACAAATCCCATTCTAAGTTATTAGAGATTTTTCAAATTTTACATCTAAAGTGGCATTCTTTAGGTTAACATCCCACCTTTGAAACATTGAGAATCTCCACTAATTTTTTTAGAAGTTAATTTTTTCTTCCATTAATTATGGCTTCCCTTCCACTTTTGAAATTGGTATTTTCTTCAAAATTTGCTCCTTTTTTCTTCTACTTTTTTCCTTCATTAATAGAAATCCTAGATTGGAATGCTTGCTCTAACCATGGATATAAAAAACAGATCATTTTAAATTCATAAGCCCCAACTGATTTAGCAAGGTCTTAGAATGCCAATTTGGATAAATCTTTGGATACATCAATTGCGGCCGCAACATGATTAAATTTAGGAGGAAAACTTCGAGAGTTTTTTACACAACTTGTTTATCTTTAGTTGTAGCTTTGGATTTGATTTACAATTTCAACAGTTAGAAAGCCAGATCGTTGAATATTTCATCCTCCTATCATCAAATTATCAAAATCTCTCCACATGGATTAAAGCTTTATGGAGATAGCTTCACTTGGCCCTTGAAATGCATTTTTCAAGATACCTTAAGCATTTTTTTCCTTTAGTTTCTCTCATTTTTCGTGGAAAGAATTTTTGTGGATTCTTGGATGGATGAGGTGTGATGCTTTTCGATTTTATGTTTTCAACCCCTTAATACCAATTCTGATTTTTCATTATCATCTTCTTTAACTATTTCCAACAAGTCATTTCAGATAAAAATAAGTCTCATTAAGGATGACCCAAAAACCAAAGTATTCTCCTTCAAAACATGAGATTGAAGGTGGTGCGTAACTGATAGATATCGTTGTCATGTAATTGATTTTTAAGAATTGAAAGGGACAAAATAAAGGTAGAAGAGAACCTCCCTCTGATGTTAATTTAATGGAAATTTGTGAAGGATTGCAAGAGATTAAAGAAGAACTGATAAGGAGATTTTTTTTTTTACTTTTTGGACGGGCAAAATAATATTATTATATTTATGCAAACATATTATAGTGGTCGTACCACATGTACAAGGTATACTCCGGTGCGAGGCATGGGCGCCTCAACAACTACACATAACATAACAGCACCGAAGCGAGACAATAGGTGTCTCGACTACAGACGAAAACAAATCTAGTCCTCCTTAAAGAGGAGGTACCACTACCATCAAATAAAGAAATAGGCCTAACAAAATGTAGATACACAGAGAAAATACCAAGATTGAGGACTCTTGTGTGACTAAAGAAAACATATTTCCCTTATCAACGAGAGTGAGTCTGTCTCCAGTAGCAATGTAACACAGACATCTGTTATCCCCGGTCCCACTAACGTACTTATAGAATCTGCCAAACTTTGGGTCATATCTCATAAGGGTCCTATTATAGTGCCAAATGAGTTCACCAGAACATCAAGAAATATGGTCAGAAGAAGGACCAACCTTGATTGGAACAAAACCTGTGGCTAGCAGTGGAGAAGGAGTAGTGTCAACAATAGAGTCAACTTCAGAACATATAGCTTTGGCGGCCCATCTTTTGATTGGAGGAATAGGAAGAGGAATTTTTTGTCAGAGATTGGGATAGGGTTTTCAATTATGTTTCACTTGCAGGTGTTAACGGTGTGTCCAAAGGAGTGGTCGGTGGAACATATAGTAGGAACCCAGCTATAGCTAACATCAACAATTGACACATGCCTCTTTGCAAGATTTACCTTGAGTTTCGAAGGTAGAGGTTCATCCAAATTAATTTCAATAGGGTCGTTGCATACACTAATTGCTACCTAGCTACAGTTTTTGTGTCAAAGCACTTAAGCTTTCCAATCAAGCTATCTAGGCAATCTTGGCCTATAATGGGTTGCAAGATAGAGGGAACATGAGGTAAATGTGCCCCTAAAGGAATATATAGGACTTGTTCCCTAGCGTTGTCCATAGACAGATTCCAAGTAGTTATTATGAAAGGCTTTGCTTCTATAAAGATCGGCTCTACTTCAAGAATGCATTGATGCTCATTCGAATTAGAGAATTTGAAGTAAAACACTGAGTCATCGGAGTGTACTTGCAATTTACCCTTAAGTTTTCATACTTGGTGATAAATTTCTCTAACTGAGTTGTAAGAAGGATTAGCATCAAAGAAAAACCCAATTAAATAATTCGACCAAATGCTTACAATCGTTTGACTATTTATAACCTAGAATCTTTTTTCCATTATTCTCTATATAAGATAACTTTCCATTATTCTTTAAATATCTTTCTTTTATTTTGTAATATTTTCTCATAATTCTTCAATAGAAAAATACAAATTATATTTTAACCATTTAGCTATTAATCAAAGAAATTTATTCTCTCATCATCATATATATATATATATATATATATATATTAATTAACTACATTATATGCATTCCATAAAAATTTAATACATGTTTTGTTGCTATCTTTGTGATAAAACCCTCTCACAACTTTAAGTGTTATTCACATACCACATTTATATTTCTATTTGGAATTAAAGAAATTAAAACTGATTTTCAAAAATTAATTTTTGTAGAAAGATTTTCATTCTCCAACAAAGAACTTTGGCAGAATTTTATCGTTGAAGTTTCAACTAGATATCACTCTAAATCAAAATTCTTTCAGGATTTTTGTATTCAGGGATTGAAGTAATGCATTTGCGATTAATCTCTTTTAGAATTCTTCCATCTTTATATTCATTTTTATTGCCTGTACCACACTAATTTTAATTGTGTTCTAATGAAATTTAAAATATTTTGCATTAAACCCATCTAAGTCATGGGGATAATGGTCTTTAACACTAAACGTTACCTTCTTCCTTAGAGATTTCATCATTTAAGAAATTTTTGTCATATTTAGAAAATGTTTTTTTTGCATATGAATTTAGGTTGATTTGTGGTTTTGATGAGCATTGTGCAATTCTAATAAGTAGTTGACTACATCTTGTCCAAATTTCACTTAACTTAGAGTTGTACCCTTATAGCTATTAATGATAGAATCAACATTCTTATTTGTTCTATTAGAAATTTTTGCATAAAGAAAAGCAGTTTAATCATCTCCTTGAAGAAAGTTCTAGCTTTTTGCCTTGAATATTTATCAATTAAAATATACAAATGAAATGGAGGATCTCCTTCTTTTCTTGTAATGGCATTATTAAAATCCACTTCAGAATTTAAGTATTCACTAACAATGATATCATCATGCTTCTTCCTAAAAAGATTTTGAAGTTTACTACAACTATCCTTTAAATTTTTAACTCATTGCTAGTGCAATTCTTATTTCTACTTTACTATTTTAAAAATTTTGGTTTTCTTTTGGTTTGATAATATTGTATAGAAGAAAGCACAACATTTTCAGTCCACCACCCTTCTCTAATTAAATCCAGTTAAAGGAATAGAATGAAAGAGACAATATATCTTGTGTATTATTATTATTTTGTAATAAGCGGTTGCGTGTATAAAGCCATAAAGTCCATTCTCATCTCACTATACAATGACTGTATAAATACAATATACTTCATGTATTTCAAAACCAGTATTGTCAATACAAAATTATCTGCTTCTTTTCAAATCTCTCTGTTTTCTTCAATACAAGATCTCATAAATCATAACATGGTATCAGAGCCATTCTATGCTTAAAAGCATCAAAATTCAATTTGTCGATAGAAGAAAACAAAGAAGAAACTGATTATCATTAGATTGCTCATCAACATCTGCTACTCGGAACCCGTCAGAGATTGATCTTATCATTTGGGTTTTTATCGAGAATTTATCAAATTTCTATGCCGTACCTAAAACTCGAGATTTCGGCTGTAGCCAAACTCTGACAAATTCAGAGATTCAAAAAAGGAAAATAAAAGCAAAATCAAGAACTCAATCAAAATTTTCAAGAAAAGCAAGTGTCATGCCAGAAGCTTATCAGAGAAGACTCATCATCTAAGCTTGGCTGCATCTAACCTGATTCTTAACTGTTGAAGAAGTTCTTGCATCTGCTCGTTTGTTAATCCTCTCTAATCAGACTATTTCTTGCCAAAGTACATCATGACTGGTGATAACAGCAACTCTGCAACATTTGAAAGCTCGACCAATTCACAACATCTCGACACTGCAACCGAGAGTCTCATCAAAATAGTGATCAACCCTCAAAGGCAATTGATAACTATTCATCTTCAAGATGACAATTATCTACTATGGAAGCTCCAAACTGAAACTGCACTTCAAGGCTATGGCCTTGAAGGGTTTATGCTTGGCACCATCTCCATCCCCCCAAAGTTTATAACTAATCAAGAAAATAAAGTGATTGGCAATGAGGAATATACAAAGTATCATAGACAAGACAGGCTTATAAGTTCATGGTTATTATCATCTATTAGTACTAACTTGTTATCATAGGTTCTTGACTACAAAACATCTAATGAGATATAGGTTACCGTTGAGATAATATTCATACACAGTCAGCTACAAAATGCACTACAAAAGAATGTTGCAAAATATCAAGAAAGACAACTTACTCATGACTAATTATCTATCAAAGATCAAAGTGACATGTGATATGTTAGAAGCAGCAAGCCACAAATATTAAACACAGGACAAGTTTTAACCATTCTAAATGGCCTTGTGAAGAGTATGAATCAGTTATGGTAGTGATCACATCAAAGAAAACCATGCCATCTCTAGAGTACATACACTCAATGTTAGTTTCTGAGATGATGGTTTTGATGGCAACAAGGACTTGTTATAAAATACAAATACTAATATTCTTGTACAAATATATATGTATATGCAGGATATATATATATATATATATATATATATATATATATATATATATATATGCAGGTACTGAGAATAAAAACTGTATAGTATAAAGATTCAAGACTGAATATAGAGATTCAAGACTGAAGACTCATGAGTATCAAGAGTATAAGAGTTCAAGATAAGTAATAGAGTCTAGATTTGTTAAAACTTCATAATAGCATTAAAATCTTTATTCAGGTTTTAATTATGGAATGGAATCCACCTTCTCGATTTAATAGTGGGATGGAACCCACAACATCTTTAGTGGGATGGAACCCACGACCTTCTCTAGTGGAATGGAATCCACAAAATTTTCAAAATGATTTATTTTTTCAAAACTATCTTTTTAAGTCATCTCTGTAAATTTAAATACTTTAGCTTTAATTCAAAAACAATTTTTAGTCATATAAATTTCAAAATCATCTCTTGTTTTTTGAAACTTTCTCTTGATTTTAATATTTTTGCTTTAATATACTTTAAAGAAATCTATACTTAGTTTTTAATATTACTTTTATATTATAGTTATATATTTTAAGATTACTTTGTAAAACTCTTTTATAAGTTAAACTATAATCAAAATAATTTAGAAAGTTGACAAGTTTTAGAAAAGAAATCATTTTAAAGCAAAATCTATTTTCAAAAATAACATAGGCATGTCGACATCCCCCATCCTCCCATGTCGACATGGTAACCGTAGAATTCAAATTTCAAATTTTCAAAAGAAGTGTATATTCATCGTAACCTTTTGCAAGTGGACATGACTTTGTTCTCTTATAAATACCAGTTATTTTTAATGAATTTCATGTTAGATTTTCTTCATTTCTTCGCTCCTTCTTCTCCACTCAAATATTCTATTATATTTCAAATGCTTTAAGAAAACTCTGCCGAAATTCTAAGTGAATCAAACTCGATCATCTCTACTTTGATTCTCTGCCACTCTCTCTCAAAGATCTCACTGCTATTCAGAGTTATAGGATCATTTGTAATCAAAGAAGTGTATCGAGCCTCACTCTATCAAAGTGTGATAGGAAACAGTGTGATTGTGTCCCGTAAATCAATTGGGTATGATTATAGCCCATAAATCAATTAGGTGATCTTGTAGTCTGGTTAAATCAAGAGAGTTTGCCCTGGACTCGGAGACAGAAGAGTGTATATCGTGGCCTTGAAATCGATATTATAATATCGACATTATATATGAAAAGAAAACCACATAATAAATTGTGTTGGACTGGATGTAGGGTAACTCTGAACTAGTATAAAATCTGGTATGTTCTTTCTTTTACTACTTTCATTTACAATTTTCATCTGTGTCTGATTCTGTGATAGTTGCCAGTCCCTGAGATGATGGTTTTGATGACAATAGCCTTAGAATAAGATTATAAAATATAAATGCTAACATTATAATTTAGATATATATGTATATGCAGGATTTAACCATGTAGGTATCAAGAATGAAGACTGTACAGTATAGAGATTCAAGATATCAAGATTGAAGACTCATGAGTATCAAGATTATCAAGAGCTTAAGATTTCAATAATAAGTAATCTAATCAAGAATTTTGTTAAAACTCATAGAAAAACACTGGCATCTTAAAATCCAATTTATTCGTGGAAGGGAATCCACTTCGAGCATATTAAAGGGATGGAACCCTAAGTAGGATGGAACCTACGAAAAATCTAGTGGAACATTGTTTTGTATCCGCTAACCTTTTATCCAAACGTTTTTACAAAATTATATCTTGTTTTCAAAATGAGTTTAAAACCTTCCTTTTAAAAGAATCAAAACGATCTATCCTGGTTTTAAATACTTTTAGCCTCAAAATAATCTTTATTTTCAAAATCAAATTATCCTTGATCTTAAACTGTCTTTTAATAATAATATATTTAAATTTTAATATTTATAGTTAGATTTAAATATAAAATTTTATATATTGAAATATTATTCTCTATATTTATTTGTGTATCTTAACTATAGTTAAATATATTTATAAAGTTTAAAAATATTTTTAATACAAGATGAAAGTTATTTTCAAAGAAAAACAAATTACCAAAATTCCCTTACGCATGTCGATATCCTCAAGTACCCCTTGTCGATATGGGAGCAGTTTATTTCAAAATTTTGAATTTCAAAGAAAGAGTCTATTCGTCATATCCTTTCACGAATGGACATGGCTGTTGTTCTACTATAAATAGAGGTAGTTTTGAACGAATTTGTATTCATATTTTCTCTGATTTCACTCCTCTTTTTCTTCCATATTTCTTTATACACATTTTTACCATTACTCTGTCGAAATCAACATTGAATCTAACTAGATCATTTTTGGTTTGATTCTCTATCACTATCTCAACAAGATCTTAGTGCTATTCAGAGTTATAGGCTTCTTTGTAATAAACTAAGCGAGAAAAGGTGTGATTGTAGCCTGTGAAATCAATCAAGTGAGAGAAGGTGTGATTGTAGTCTTGGAAATCAACTGGGTGAACTTGTTGCCCGTGAAATCAAGTATCTCTACCTAGAGGATTGTGAATCTGGAGTGGTGTACCTCGTGGCCATGAAATCGAGGGTGTAATTGTACAATTGCTTTTGAAAGGAAATCGGCACTTATGTGCGGAAATGGATGTAGGGTAACTCCAAACCAGTATAAAGTCCAGTGTGTTATTTCCTTTATTGCTTTTACTTTATTTCTGCATCTGTGTTTGTTTCTGTGATCATATCTGTGTTTGAATATTGCATACATATGTGTTCAAATTAACAAAAACTCAAAAAGATTTAGTAATTCCTTAAAACACTATTCACCCCTCTCTAATGTTAATCCTAGCCTTATGATCTGTATTCTGCATTTCTCATATTTGGTATCAGAGCAAGGTTTTCAAAGTTTCATAATATGATTTTTGATTTTTTTTTAAAATGGCTATGTTTAAAAAACTTGTTAATACTAGTTTAGAAATATTCAGATTATCATTGTCTCTTGAGTCTGCATATAATCAATATTCAAATTCAAATTGTCTACCAAAATTGTATGATGTGCAGGAAACTTGCTTTATGGGTGTTGAGGAATCAATCCACAATAGACAAATTGTGCAAATCAAAAAGAATAAATGTATACTCAATAGTGGATGTTCTAGACACATGACTGGGAATCCAAATATGCTAAATGACATAATATACAAAGACGGAGGACTGGTTAACTTTGGAGACAACTCAAAAGGATATGTGATTGGCATAGGCAAAGTCGGTAACTCTGAAATTCCTATTATCACTAATGTTCTGCTAGTTAAGAATCTGAAACATAATCTGCTAAGTATTAGTCAACTTTGCGGTAAAGGACATAAAATTAACTTTGAAAAAGATAAATGTCACATTGAAGATAATAATTCAACCATGATATTTGAGGGAATTAGGAAAAAGAATATTTATATTCTTAGTATGAAAGTTTTAAATGATAACCTATGTCTTTTGGCAAATACAAGTGACACTTGGATTTGGCATAAGAGATTGGACATTTGAATTTCAAACTCTTATCCAGACTGTCAAGACATGATCTAGTAAGAGGTCTCCCTAAAAGGAGTTTTAAAGTAGATAGTTTATGTGATGCATGTCAATTAGGAAAACTTAGAAAAAGTTCCTCTAAATTAAAAGATATAATTTCAACCTCAAAACCTCTTGAATTACTTCATCTTAATTTATTTGGTCAATCTCAAATTCTGTCATTAAATCATAGTAAATATATTTTTGTAATTATAGATGATTATTCTAGATTTACATGGACAATATTTTTGAAACATAAAAGTGATACTTTTGAATGTTTTAAGAATTTTACAAAAAGGATTCAAAATCAAATTTCTCTAAAAATTATAACCATCCGTAGTGATCACGGTAGTGAATTTGAAAATGAAAAGTTTGAGGAATTCTGCAATAAAAGGGAATAACTCATTCATTTCCAAGAACTCCACAACAAAACGGGGTAGTAGAACGTAAAACAGGACGATTCAAGAGTGGGCGAGAACTATGCTTTCAGATAGTAAATTACCAAAGTATTTTTGGGCAGAAGCAGTTGCTACCGCCTGTTCTATTTTAAATAGAATTTTAATTAGACCTTTAACTGATAAGACATCTTATGAACTTCTTCACAGAAAGAAAACTAAAGTATCTTATTTTAGAATTTTGAAAGTAAATGTTTTATTTTAAATACAAAAGATAACTTAGATACATTTGATCCTATATCCGACAATAGTATCTTTATCGGATATTCTAACAAAAGTAAAGCAAACAGAGTGTTTAACTTAAGAACTAACACCATCGAAGAAACAATGCATGTTTCGTTCGATGAAAATCTCAAAAAATTTAAAGATACAAATGATGAAGAGGATTTAATCACTCAAAAACTAATAATGAAATTAATCATCCTAATAAAAGAATTAAACTTTTAAAAGATCATCCTATAGAAAATATACTAGGAGATATGCAATCTGTTGTTACAACTAGAAATCAATTAAGTAAAATGAGCAATGTGGCCTTTATATCAACTATTGAACCCAAAAGTCCAAAAGAAACATCAACTGATGATTCATGGATTTTGGCTATGCAAGAAGAACTAAATCAATTTACTATAATGATGTTTGGGAACTTGTTCCTAGACCTAAAAATAAAACTATAATTGGAACTAAATGTGTTTATAAAAATAAAATGAATGAACAATGAGAGGTTGTTAGAAATAAAGTCCGGTTAGTCGCTTAAGGTTATTGTCAAGAAGAAGGAATAGATTTTTATGAAACCTTTGCTCCCGTAGCAAGATTAGACGTCATTAGGATTCTACTTGCTTTCGCAAATCATAATAATTTCAAATTATATAAAATGGATGTTAAAAGTGCATTTTTAAATGGATTTGTAAAAGAGAAAGTACATGTTGAATAACCACCACTTTTTGAAAATGAAAAATTACCAAATCATGTTTACAAACTTAAGAAAGCTCTATATGGTCTTAAACAAGCTCCTAGAGTCTGGTATGATAGACTAAGATCTTACTTATTACAATCAAACTTTGAAATTGGTAAAGTAGATAATACTATTTTTATTAAAAGAAATAAAAATGACATTCAACTAGTACAAGTCTACGTAGATGATAACATTTTCGGATCAACTAATTTTGAAATGAATAAAGAATTTTCTGAAATAATGACAAAAGAGTTTGAGATGAGTCATATGGGTGAATTAAATTTCTTTCAAGGATTACAAATAAAACAATTAGACAATGGTATCTTTATTAGTCAAGAAAAATATGCTAAAGACCTAGTTAGTAAATTTGGTTTGACTACTGCAAGTGGAAAACCCACTCCCATGGTAACCAATGAGTACCTAAGTAAAGAAGACCTCTCGAAAGATGTAGATCAAAAATTATATAAAGGAATGATTGGATCACTACGCTATATCACTGCTAGTACACCTGATATCATGCATAGTGTTGTTCGTTGTATAAGATATCAATTCCAACCTAAAGAGACCCACTTAAAAGCCGTAAAACGTATCATAAGATATGTTAACACACCTCTGATTATGGCTTATTTTATCCTAAAAATAATTATTTTGACTTAATATCTTATTGTGATGCTGATTATACTGGTTGTAAATCAGACCGAAAAAGTACAAGTGGAACTTGCAATATTTGGGGCATTCTCTGATTTCCTGGTATAGTAAAAAGCAAATCATAGTTTATTAATCAACAACTGAAGTAGAGTATATTTCTGCTGCTTTGGCTTGTTCTTAAGTAATATATATGCAACAAACTTTAAAAGATTTTGGTTTAAATATCTCATAATCACCAATTTATTGTGACAATACTAGTGCAATAAATTTATCCAAAAATACTACCCATCATGCTCGAACTAAACATATTGATATCAGACATCATTTTCTCAGAGATAATACAAGTAAGGAAGTATTATATCAATTCTGAGAATCAAATTGCTGAAATCTTAACAAAACTCTTAAATGAATCTACATTTACTAAATTAAGAAGAGAATTAGGTATTTGTTCAATAACTGAAATATAAAATATAAATAACTAAGTATAATTAAAAATTAAATCAAAATAAATCAAATAGTAAAAATACCAAGCACCACGTCGACAACGCCCTCTTACCTATGTCGACATATAACGATTTTTTTGATTTTCCCACCAAAATTCAAATAAGTGGTTATATATTCTTCTTATTTCGAAAATTTTATCATTCTTTCTATTCTCTCTCTGTTCTAACTTCTAAAATCAATAAAACAATGGCCTCCTTTCCAATCCAAACAAAAATTCAACCTTTTGTTCCCTTCTTCTTCTACTGGATCATTTCAACAAACTACGCTCGCACGAGTGATGAAAATGGAGGATTCTTTGAAGGACGCACTATAACTTATGACTGAAATTCAAGTAGTGCAACTTAGAATGGCCAAAGAACAAGAACGGCAAGGCAAAATCCTTAGAAATTTGCAAAAGTTTCTAATGGACAATCACGCTAATCTGATCTTGATTGACGAAGAGTCTTCAGGAGATCAAGTGCAAGAGGACAGCGAGGAGGAAGAAGAAACCTTCATCGAAGAAGAGCACACTGAAGAGACGACAAAGTCGTTTGCGTTGGCGAAGTGTGCTTTGACAAGGATGGAAATCTAGTCGAACAACGTGGAAATTTCTGTTTCCACTACCCAAATTGTTCGGTTCATAGATCTCCCGTTTTCAAAGACACACATTAGTTTCTTTTCTCTCTTTCCTTTTGTTGTATGTTCTTTCTTACGTTCTCTACGAAAATGTAAATATAACAATATATAATTAATAAATAATTTGTGTTCTTATATTTGAATTCACACGATTATCACTATTATAAGTATTATCATATATTCTTTGTTAGGATAGTTAGTAGATTAAGTTTTAGTTTCAGTATCAAGTGTTGATTATTTATGATAACACTATCATTATAATCACATGTCATAGAGTATTAGATTAAGGGGGAGTTATATAGTTTTGAGTTAGTTTTTGTTGATGACAAAGGGGGAGAAGTATAAAATAGGGTAATTAGGCATAGATTAAGGGGGAGTTATTAGTTTTAGGGGGAGTTATTAGGATAGAAGTAATATTTTATAAACAAAGGTTGTCATCATCAAAAAAAAGAGATTGTTAGTCCTTGAGATGATGGTTTTGATGTCAACAACCTTAGAATAAGATTATAAAATATAAATACTAACATTATAATTTAGATATATATATATATATATATATATATATGTATGTATATGTATATGCAGGATTTAACCATGCAGGTACCAACAATGAAGACTGTACAGTATAGAGATTCAAGATATCAAGATTGAAGACTCATGAGTATCAAGATTATCAAGAGCTCAATATTTCAATAATAAGTAATCTAATTATGAATTTTGTTAAAGCTCCTAGAAAAGCACTGGCATCTTAAAATCCAATTTATTCGTGTAATGGAATCCGCTTCAAGCCTGTTAAAGGGATGAAGCCCTAAGTAGGATGGAACCTTCGAAAAATCTAGTAGAACATTGTTTTGTATCTGCTAACCTTTTATTCAAATGTTTTTACAAAATTATATCTTGTTTTTAAAATGATTTCAAAGCCTTCCTTTTAAAAGAATCAAAAACATCTATCCTGGCTTTAAATACCTTTAGCCTCAAAATAATATTTATTTTCAAAATCAAATTATCCTTGGTTTTAAACTATCTTTTAAAATAATATATTTAACTTCTAATATTTATACTTAGATTTAAATATAAAATCATAGTAAAATTTTATATATATCAAAATATTATTCTCTATATTTATCTATGTATTTTAACTATAGTTAAGTATATTTATAAAGTTTAAAAATAGTTTTAATACAAGATGAAAGTTATTTTCAAAGAAAAACAAATTGCCAAAATTTCCTTGGGCATGTCGACATCCTCAAGTACCCCTTGTCGACATGGTAGCAGATTATTTCAAAAATTTGAATTTCAAAGGAAGTGTCTATTCGTCATATCCTTTCACGAATGGACATGGCTGTTGTTCTACTATAAATAGGGGTAGTTTTGAACGAATTTGTATTCATATTTTCTCTGATTTCACTCCTCTTTTTCTTCCACATTTCTTTATACACATTTTTACCATTACTCTGCCGAAATCAACATTGAATCTAACTAGATCATTTCTGGTTTGATTCTCTATCACTATCTCAACAAGTTCTCAGTTCTATTCAGAGTTATGGGCATCTTTGTAATAAACTAAGCGAGAAAAGGTATGATTATAGCCTGTGAAATTAATCAAGTAAGAAACGGTGTGATTGTAGCCTTGGAAATCAACTAGGTGAACTTGTTGCCGTGAAATCAAGTATCTCTACTCAGAGGACTATGAATTTGGAGTGGTGTACCTCGTGGCCTTGAAATCGAGGGCGTAGTTGTACAATTGCTTTTGAAAGGAAATCTGTACTTGTGTGTGGGACTGGATGTAGGGTAACTACAAACCAGTATAAAATCCGGTGTGTTCTTTCCTTTATTGCTTTTACTTTATTTGTGCATCTGTGTTTGTTTCTATGATCATATCTGTGTCTGAATATTGCATACATTTGGGCAATGGTAAGGGTATTAAAATCACACTGCCTCACTTGCATAAAAGGTCAAAGAATATTGTATCTCAACAATCTGTTAAGAGTACCACAAATAAAGAAAAATTTCGTAAGTGTATCACAATTTGCAAGTGATAACCATGTTTACTTTGAATTTTACCCTAATTATTGCTTAGTTAAAGATATACTCACTAAAGATATTCTCTTGCAGGATAATCTTGACAAAGGATTATACAAGTTTAATCTTGCTAACTCAAGAAAGTCCAGAAGTAATGAAAAATCCTGTAATCTGTCTACTGTTACTAATGAGAAAAATAGTGTGTTTGACTCTTGGCATAGCAAGTTAGGGCATCCCAATGTCAATGTTGTAAAACAGGATTTAATGAATAATAAAATTTCTTTTAAAAATGTTACTCTACCATATGTATGCACTTATTATCAGATGGGCAAAAGCCACAAGTTATCGTTCACTAAATCGCAAACAGAGTAAGAAAAACCACTTGAATTGGTTGCTGCTGATCTTTGGGGTCCAGCACCAATCAATTCAGATTATGTTTTTTAACTACAATATATCATTTGTTGATGCACACACCAGATACACATGGATACATTTTCTCAAAACCAACGCAGAAAAATATAAGGCAATAGTGCACTTTATGACACAAGCAGAGAGACAAACTGATCACAAGTTTAAAAATTTGCAAACAGATGGTGGTACAGAATTCAAACCACTTAATGACTTACTTCAAAAGAGAGGAATCATTCATAGAGTAAAATGTCCATATACTTTAGAACAAAATGGTCTAGTTGAAAGGAAACACAGACATATTGTAGAGTGTAGTCTTACTTTATTAGCTCAAGGGTCTCTACCTGTGAAGTTTTGGCCAGATGCTTTAGCACTGCAGTCTATCTAATAAATAAGCTACCAACAGAAGTGTTGAAAAATAATTGTCCTTTAGAAATTTTGTTCAACACAAAACCAGATTATCATAGATTAAGAATTTTTAGATGTTTGTGTTTCCCTTATCTAAGACCTTACTATGCTCACAAATTAAATTTTAGGTCAACGGACTATACCTTTTAGGCTATGCAAGTAACAAAAAATGGTTACAAATGCTTAGACAATAGTGGTAAAGTGTTTATAAGCAGACATATTGTCTTCAATGAATTTTTTTTCATTCTCTAGCACATGTGTAATAACGACAAAGAAAGTATACAATCCAAAGGTTTCAATACCAAATATACCTTTATATCAGAATGAAGAAAGTAAAGAATGGATTGAAGAAGGATCAAATCACTCTGATCCAGAACACATTGTGCCCAGTGAACTAGGTCATGAACAAGCAAAGCAATATGATCAGCCCAATCTCACTCCTACAAAAAGTCAGTCATACGGAACTAGTCAAGAAGGAGAATATGAGCATCAAGATAATGTGCAAAAGGATAATGTACAACAAGACAATACAAGTGAACAAGCATGTATATCTCAACCAACAGAGAGCAAACATCCTATGATTACCAGATCAAAAAGTGGTATTTACAAACCAAAAATATACAATGCAACAATCACATCATAAGAACTAAGCAACTTTAATGAAGCAGTGAGCAACAACAACTGGAAAAAGGAAATGGATGAAGAGTATGATGCTCTTATGAAACAAAACATGGACTTTAGTTCATTTACTAGAAAAAAAAGTTGTAGGATGCAAATGGACTTTCAGACTAAAGAAAAAACCTAGATCGAACCATTGCTAGATACAAGGCAAGACTAGTGGCCAAGGGATACACACAACAACTGGGATTTGATTTTGATCTGACTTTTTCACTAGTTGTTAAACTAACTACCATCAGAGTTGTACTTACTATAACACTAAACAACAAATGGATAATCGAACAACTTGATGCAAACAAAGCTTTCTTGAATGGAAATTTAAAAGAAGAAGTCTACATGGAGCAGCCCCAAGGACACAAAGAGAATAAAGAATTAGTTTGCAAATTAAATAAGGTCATTTATGGTCTTAAACAAGCTCCCAGAGTCTAGTTTAACAAGTTGAAATCCACACTAACAAGTTTAGGATTTCAACCTACTAAGTCGGATAATTCACTTTTCATAAAAAACCAACAATGCTTCAATTATATATATGCTAATATATGTTGATGATCTAATTATTACAGGAAGTGACGAGATAGAGATCAGCAACATTATTTAGTTCTTAGATCAACAGTTTTCAATAAAAGATCTTGGAGCACTAAGTTGCTTTCTGAGCATAGAGGTTACAATAATACCTGAATCAGAAATGTTCTTATGTCAAGGAAAATACATCATGAAAATCTTAACCAAAGCAAAAATGGAAGGTGCAAATTCATTGCCAACAACAATGGTGACAAACCATCAACTATCAAAACACATGGGAGAACCCATATTTAACACTAAACAATATAGAAGTATTGTTGGTGCTTTACAGTGTACAGCTGTTAAAGGCCAGAAATATCATACAGTATTAACAAAGTGTGTCAATTTATGCAGGATCCAAAAGATGAACACTGGAAAGCAGCAAAGAGGATCCTCAGATATTTAAAAGGAGCAATCAATTATGATCTACAGTTTAAAGCATGCAAACATCTAAACATAATGGGCTATGCAGATGCAGATTGGGCCACGGATTCTGATGATAGAAGATCAACAATAAATCATTGCATATATATAGGAAATAATGAAGTCCCATGGTGTTCCAGAAAACAACAGATTGTGTCTAGATCAAGCACAGAAGCAGAGTATAGAAGCATAGAATGTGCAACAACAGAAGTTATATGGATACAATCATTGTTAAGTGAACTGAAGGTAATACGAACTCTATACCAGTAATATGGAATGACAATCTAAGTGCAGTCTCACCGTCTGCAAATCCTGTTATACATTCCAGGACAAAACATATGGAAATAGACTTGTATTTTTTTCGAGAGAAAGTAATGAAGGAAAAACTGTAAGTAAATCACGTACCTTCATCTTACCAAATAGCATACATTTTCACAAAATTATTGTCTACAAAGAATCTTACCAGACTAAGGACCAAGCTCAGAGTAGGTGGGAAGCAAGGATCTTTGGACCAAATATATATCTGCCACAAAAGTGACAGATCTACACTGATAAGGTTGTCTACATGCTCGAGCTTCCTCTGGTTGGTGCTTAAAAGGTCATCTTTACAAAGACGAACATAAGTTTGCTGTGATATGGTATCTACATGTCCAATTCCACTCGAGATCCACTTTACAACAACAAATCCAAGGCAAATCTAACCAAATCTCACCGGATCCGTACTTAATGTGTCAATATCCTTGAATCGAGCACATACATAGTAGATCTAACTACATATGAAGGAGATCTGAGCTTTGACTCATAAAGTCAGACGCTTTTCACAATATTTTTCACTTTCACTCGATTCTCAGTGATTGTGAAGAAATAGTGAGATATATTTGACAACTGATCGTCTTTCTCTCAGAAAGCACTCATTTTTTGAAGAAAGTGTTGAAGATCGAAGAGATTGAAGCAGAGTCGCCATAGAAAAGCAAATCCAAGATAATTTTGAAGGGGAGAGTTCAAGTAAAGAATGAACAAGACAATATATCTCGTGTATTATTATTTTGAAATAAGCGGTTGCGGGTATAAAGCCCAAAAGCCCATTCTCATCTCACTGTACAATGACTATATAAATACTGTCTACTTCATGAATTTCAAAACCAATATTATCAATACAAAATTATCTGCTTGTTTTCTAATCTCTCCGTTTTCTTCAATACAAGATTTCATCAAATCATAATACATCCATAAAATCTTTGTAAAGTACCAAATGATTCATGAACTTGAAACCTTTTAAACAAGGTGATTAACCAGTGTTTCACATAGTTAACAAGATAGGTTATGATCACCTGTGGAAGCTGGTAGATAATTAGCATTATTGGACATACAAAATTTATTATTCCATTCCAAGTTAACCATCACTCTGTCTATTCTAATCAGAATATTTCTTACAGGGCCTAACAAGCTGAAACCATCAGTATGGAGACCAAAAAAGCCATCCGTAGAAATTAAACAAATTCTCTCAGTTTATGGTTTGGTAAGTCATTTCCCCAAGCATTTTGGATGCCAGTTAGATACAACTAAAGGCCGCTATTAGAGTTCATTCTAAATTCTGACATTTAGACTCATCAATGAGGTAATTCCGTAGTAATTTCATCAGAATTTCTAAATCATAAGCATATACAATCGTGCAACTTAGTTGGGATACACATTGATAAGATTGATCGAGATGTTTTGTTCAAAGAAGGATTTTTTGGAATGTCCCCACATATATGTTTGTATCAATCATAAAAATAATTTTTCGCTTAATATAAAAGTGATTGACCCACACTTTAAGGTTTATATTGAATGAGCAAATATACACACATGTTTTCCTAGTAATGTTTGAAAGTGAATTGGGCTTTGTGGTGTTGGAGGGCTTCATGGGGCCCGTCAGCCAATTAGGCCTATTATTTGCATACAACGGTCAACCAACAAATTGTTGAGTCTTGGACCAACATTGCTTAAAGTAATTACACATAGTTAATATTTGCTTTATTTGATTCATAACTACATGTAATATTATCTAAAGTTTTATTTGTAACATCTGAAATAGTGTGAACTCCCTGTATTGTTACATCCAATGATGAAATATGGTTGGTCTCTACTTCACTAGTAAAGAAGTCCAAAGCAATAAGCCATGCTGATGGTTTTGTTTCATTGTCTGCACTGTGATTGCTCACGTCTAGCTTGTTGGCATCATCGTTGAGTTATGCTCGCATGTAGCATTGTGTCGTTTGGACTATTTAACCTTTTCAAGGACTCTGTGCATTGCTTGCTTTATATTTTCTCGTCTCTATAATTATGTGTATTAGGGTTGAATTCATTTATTTCTTAAAATAGTCCTTTTTTGTTGTTATGATGACTTTCTCCAGGATCTATTCTATTATGATGGAATTGTTGTCATTAATGATGTTGTAGATCCTTGTTCTTCTTATATTTGCAGTAACCTTCTTATCATACTTAGATTTTTGTAAAACAACCGATGTCCATGTAATAAATGTCAATGTAGTCCTCTTGGTTCTTGAATCTAATGTCATAAAAGTTAGTTATCTCTCATCTGTAGTTCAAACCCTTCTTTTTTGTTTTTTAAACTCTCTTATGATATGCTCCAAAGTGTTAATGATATCTCCTCAGTGATTAGTCTCTTCTAATAATTATACAATTGATGATACAATCGATCCAACTGGAACTAGCTTTTTTCCTCGCTTCATTTGATCTTATTAAAAATTTCCTACCATTGATCTCTTTTGGTTTGACAAAGGTTAAATTACAATCATTTTTGACTAGTCTTTCCATAACTGCCTCAATGCATGAATACTTTTGGGAAGCATGAACGATATTGAATCTCACAGTAGATTAGTTTCACTATACTAGAATCTATGATTCAGTAAGACCACTCGTTAGTAGATCTAGTCAGATTCCCTTTCAATTCGGATTTTTTACCGCCTTTTTTCTAGTTCCTTATCATTGTCCAACCCAGTACCTCCCATGATGATTTACAACTGTGATCGATCCCTATTGGAATTGATCATTCCATCTGGGAGAGGGTTACTGATGCAGCGCACCATGTTTTCAGTCGTAGGTCGTTCGCGAGTTATATGAAGTCGCCAGCGACTCAACTACTTGGACCACTTTTCCTTAGGTCGCGTGCCTTAAGTCGCCAGCGACCTAGCGGGTTACTGCCTAGCGAGATACGAGGGAAGGATGAAGCAGTGCACCAGGATAACGAGTTATGCCTTGAGTCGCGCCATTTCTTATGTCGCCGGCGACCTAGCGAGCTAAGTCGCTCCAGTATGCCGCTTTCTCTATAAGTCGCTCAGTACCTTATCTCGTTAAGTCGCAAGCTCTTATGTCGCTCAATCTAAGGTCGCTAAAGCTTAGGTCGCTCTCACATGCCGCTTCTTATAAGTCGCGTGAAGTTCTTATGTCGCTGAAGATGTTGTTTCTTATGTCGCAAGTCCTTAGGTCGCGTGGTTCTTATGTCGTATGTCGTTGGAGTTATGTCGCGTAATGTTGTAACATGTTGCTGTAATTTCTTATGTCATTTGTGCTTAGGTCGTTAAGTCGTATACCGATGTAACTTGTTAAGTCGTAAGTCGCGTGTGTGGTTAAGTCGTGTATTGTGTTATTTCGTGTGTCGCATGTCCGTTGAGTCGTGTATGCTCTGTTGTATAATCTCTATAAATAGGAATGCGATGTCATTGTAAAGGAGTTGATTTTGAAATAAAATTTGTTTGTGTGCTTTTTGCCACTTTTGTTGAAGTTGAGTGTGATCTCCTTCTTCTTCCATCTTCAGATATCCGAGTGCGCTCGAATCAACGAATTTGAAGCCGATTCATGAAATCTCGTGCACGAGATCAACGTCGAAGAATCGTAGATCTTCTAACGTGGAATCGTGTGTGATCAACGTGTTAAAGATAGCTAGAATCCAGTATCTCGAGAGATCAACGGATTTGGGCATTTATCCTGTTTTACTTGACACGAAATCATTTCGTGAGGAAGAAATTTGCGCCAATTTGTATCAAACATTATTAGCAGGTCAAGTTTGTCATTTCCGCTGCGTCAGTTTTGGTATCAGAGCCATATCAGATCCAAGGCCGAATCAATTCAGTTAAAACCGAGCTAAGTCAGATCCATATCAGACCTGAGCGAGTTAAGCCAGTTAGGTCGAAGTCAATCCAAAGTTAAAGCCGATTCAGAGCTAAGTCAAGGAACCGAGATTGTTTGAAGATCATGCCTCCGAGACGTGCTAATCGATTTCAGAATGTTGAATATGTGCATCGAAGACAATAAACTGAACAGATGGAGCAGCGTATCAATGAAAAGTTTGATGAAGGTATTGGAAAGTTAGAGAAGTTGATGAGAGACATGAATCAAAGTCGAATGAGAACTTCACCAGTTTCGCACCATAGTGGAAATAGAGTTTCACCTTCAGTTTCGGAAGAAAGGAGAATGTCACCACAATCTTACCGAGATAGAAGAGAATCATCAGTTTCAATGAGGCAAGAACATCATGAGTATCGAAATGAAGAAAGAAGAATCCCACGTGGATTTGAAGATGATCCATATCGTGATGTTGAAAGACATGATAGAAGGGCCTAGCTTGATCATAGAGACATAGATGGACGAGATCGATATCGACATACATATGATTTTGAAGAATATGGTGATAGAGGAAGTATTCATTATCGAGATCGAGGCCAAGTGCGAGATCGATATCTTGATTTAGAAAATGATCGTAAATGGGAATCAGGTATGAGGATGGAAATTCCAGAATTCAAAGGTGGTATGCAAGTAGAATAATTTCTTGATTGGTTGTCAAATGTTGAAGAAATTTTGGAATTCAAGGAGGTGCCGGAGAATCGAAGAGTTTAGTTAGTTGCTACAAGACTAAGGGGAGGAGCTATGACTTGGTGGCAGCAAACTAAACTAACACGGGAGAGAATGGCAAAGTCGAAAGTTGTAACTTGGGAGAAGATGAGAAAGATGATGAAAGCAACTTTCTTGTCATATAATTATCAATCTCTTATGTATCAACGATTGCAGAATTTGAGACAAGGGACGAGGACAGTGAATGATTATGCTAATGAATTCAATCAACTGATTGCGAGGAATGATATTATGGAGACCGAGGAACAGCTGACAGCTAGATATATTGGAGGGCTACGAATGCAGATTCAGGACATGGTGAATATGCTTAATCCAATGTCTGTTGCTGAAGCACATCGGAAAGCTCTAGCTTGGGAGAAACAAGGGAGACGAGGAGGTGGTGTGTTTGTGAATTCTAACAATCAGAATAAGTGAGCTAGTAGCAGTGCTAATGTTTCCAAGGCAGTTAGTAAACCAGTTGTCAAAGCAGCCGCTAAAGCAAAGGTCAATGACAGTATCAAGTGCTACAATTGTCAGGAGTTTGGCCAAAAAAGTAATGAATGCACAAAACCAAAGAAGAGAACATTAGTTGCAGAAGAATGTGAGTATGGGAATGTTGAAGCTGAAATTGATTATACTTGTGACATCCCGGAAATTTTGACAATAACAATTTAATAATTTATGTCAAAATTTAATTGATTTGACAATAATGTTAATAATGATTTTGAATTAAATTTAATAATCTTCTGTAAAATAAATATTTAAACTGATAATCAATCTTTAAAGGCTAATAAATTGTTTTATATTTGTAATGTATACATATCTGTATATATTATAAATAGATAATCTTTGTTTTAAATTTAATATATATAGGCATGTTTTCTTATTCTAATATTTTTGATAAATTAAAAATTGGATTTAATTTGATATTAAGCTATTAAATAAATAACCATATGATTTTAATACTCAAGATAAAAACTTAATTATTTAAAATTGATTTTAGCTTAAGTTTAAATTTAAATAAAAAAGGTTTGTTTTGTTTTTTTTATGTAGCTGTAAGATTTGATTTGCAGGCAAGTGAAATGTTTGTGTATGAAGTATAAAAACAAAACAGGCAAGAATCTTATATAGGAAGTTACATATGCTGCAAAATAGAAAATATCTTTAGACACAAAAATGAGATAAGTGAAACATAAAGTACCATTGCATTAAATGCTTCCATTTCTCAGCATACAAACAAAGTCATTTCGAATTGTATAAAGATCATTTCAGCCTCCATTTGGAAATATCTCTGATCAAAGACAATACCTAAACCAGTAAACACCTTCTTAATACAAACCTGTCTGCTTATTTATATATGCAATTTTTTTTTGTTTTGTTTGTTGAACACAGCTAAATCAGAAAACATAAGCAAGTTTTTATTTACAAACCTAAACTGCATCAAAACCAAAGAACAGATGATTTGGAGAAAGAGCAAAACAGTTTACAGTTTTAAAAGTTCAAACTATCTTCAAACAAGAGGTATTCTGCCATTTTCTCTATATGGTGAGTAACATAACAAATTGAATAGTTTAAATTATAAATTTCTGTTGCATACTCATCTCTGAGAATATGTTTGTGATGCATATGTATAAATAGGTCCCTATATATGTATGTGTGCAGTATGTGATTTTGTTTGTGCTCTGGAATGTTTTACAGGCTCAAAATTTTAATTTTAATCTCCTTCCACATGGTCTTGCTCATGATAAAATCTGGTTATCAAACCAATATTGTTTGATTCAATTTAGATTAAGGTTTAAAATCTAAGATTAGTTAAATATTGAGTTGCTTGTTTCTGGAACTATTAAAAACAACTGGGTATACTAAATACAATTGAAACTCAAACTATTTAAATTATAACTCTAGTATTACAAATCGAAAACTTTATACAAAATATGATTTTTAACATAAGAATTAGGATTTATAGTTTAGGATTGAAGGTGGGGTTTGAGTTTTTACTGGTAGTGTATTTCTGGGTTTACCTCGTGATCAAAGGATGGGTGAGCTCGTGGACTTTCCTGGAGATGGTGGACCGATAATCGAAGTGGGGAAAATTAGTATAAGATCCGGCAGAGGGACGTGGTGGCGCCGGCAACGTTTTCTTCTCTGTAGCCCTAAATTTTTGTCAAGTTGAACTTCGATTCGTTCTCCCCATTGGTGCGATCGAGCGTTACGTGCTCTTGAGGGGAGGTAGAGGAGACATAGACGTGGTGATGGCCAGAATTTTAGCGGCTCTGGTGAACGAGGTGGTGAAGACGGCGAACATCCAGGTTTTTGAACTTGGGGTTGTCTGTGTTTCCAGGTTGTGGCTCGACCCTCGTTTTTTTTATTTCGAGTTGGAATGTCGTGTTGATGCTTACGAGGTGGTGTTTGGGTGATGGATGGTGTGGAGGGATCATCGGTGATGACCAGCGGCGACCATCGGCACCGTGCATATGCATGGTGTACTGTGTTGTGTCTGGAAGCAGGGGGTACTCGAGTCTTTAAGGAAATGACTCGGGGAAACTTCACGCGAACTCGAAGCGCGTTCGAATTTGACTCGAAGCAAAGGTATGTCGCCTCGGGGTAACTTCTTGGTTTCAGGTGTTACAGGAAGCTGTTGTTAGTTTTTTTTAAAATAAAGTATAAAAGCAAAGTTTAAATGACAAATAAAGATTTAGGATGAGATTAAATCCAAGTACTATCTGATTCAAGTTAGTTATGAACTTTAATTTAAAATAAATAAAGTTTTTAATTAAATTGTTGTAACTACTTATAAAAAGTAAAGCTTAAGTAGTTGGATTTTAAAGTGAAGTTTTAAATTGTAGGTGGAGTTAAAATTAAAGATTCAAAACTAAGATCCAATATAAATTTGAATCTTCAATTTAAAATAAAAAGAAGATTTTAAATTGTTTTGATAAAGTGAATTTTTAAATTTGAATTGAATTCAAAATGGAATCGTGTTTAAATTCTTTTAATCTTCTATTTTAAGATAAATATTCTTTAAGTTGTAAAATAAAAAGGAGTTTGGAATTGTTAAGATTAATTTGATTTCATTTTAAATCTTAAATTTAAAATGAAATTCAAAAGTAAATTTAAATTAAATTGTTTTAAATACCTTATTAATGATAAATTGATCATTAAATAGAAAAAGGTTTTAAAGACTTAAGAATTGGTAATTATTAAGTTAACTAAATGGATAATTAATGACTAGAATTAATTAACTTAGAAATTAAGAGTTTAAATTTATTTAAAAGAGATATAAGTTAATTAATTTAAGGTAAATCAATTGGTAATTAAGAAATCATTGATTTAATAAGGTTTAATTTTTAAATTAATGATTAGCAATCAATTAATGAATTAAGTGAGGAATAATTAATGAGTTATTAAGATTAATAAAAATGTAATTGATAATAAATCTTAGTTAGTTACTTTAGGAAAAATAATTAAAGAATTATAAATAGTTAATGAAGGTCATTAACTAAGATTATGAAATAATAAATTAATGGAATTAATTTTAATAATTAATTAAATTATTATTTAAAATAAGCAATTGTGGATTGTTAAGCATAATTACTAAATGGAAGTAATTAAGGAATTAATTACTCATTGTAATTAATTCAGTTTCATATGAATTGTTTAAGTTAGTTAATTAAGTTTAATTAATTTAAATAATCATATGATGATGAGATAAGTATAATTACTTAGGGAAGTAATTAATGATAATTACTAGATGTAATTAACCGAGGGTGATTTAATAATGAAAGTAATTTGAGTATAATTACTTTGTACAATTAATCAGGGGATTAATTAGAGAAAATTAATTAAGGAGTAATTAATTTATTTGATGGAGTAATTAAAGGAAGTTAATTACTGAATGGTATTAATCAGAGGTGATTAATAAACGTGGTTTAATTAAAGATTAATTACTTAAGATAATTAATTTAAAACAGGGAATTAATTAAAATGTAATTAGAAATCATTATTTAATATAATTAATGATGTAATTAAGGGATGATCAATTTAGATTAATTAACCAATAATAAGTAATTAAAGAGAAATTAATTAGTGTAATTAAAGATTTAAGTAAACTAATTATAGTTAATCAATTTAGTAAGTAATTAGAGGTTAATCTCTGTATTTAGTTAAGGTTAACTAATTTGTGAAAATAAATTTAAGGATAATTACTTGGGTGTAACTAAAGTTAATTAATCAAGAGTGATTAATTAAATTGAATAATTGGATGATGATAAATTAATTGATGGACAATTAATTATAGATATAAGCAAGATTTATGATTGTAAGTAATTAATTTAATTTACATTAAATTAATTAGAGATGTAAGTAATTAATTTAATTCATTTTAAATTAATTATAGCTTATATGATTGCTTATGTATGGATAGATGATATCATTTACCTTGAATGATTTGAGATCTCGGATATGAGATATTTATGCTGTGTAATATGGATGCTTAGTTTAAGTATGATGATATTTATTATCTGTTTGTGATGGAATATGATTTATCTATTCATGATGATGAAGTGATTATCTATTGTGATATGTGGATTATCCATCTGTGTGTATATAGATTATAAAATTGAATTGTTTTAACTTTAAAACAACTTGGCCTTAAAAGACACGTTTTGGATTTCGATGAGACCGGGATCGGGTTTTCCATATTTGGAAGTCTGAAACCACATCAATCCAAATTAAACGATGGGTCATGAATCTGAAGTGAAGATGAAGATTCAGAGTGCAAGGGTTATTGTAGTTAACTCTGAGAATGATTACAAAATGAGTGTAACGAGATAATGCCTTCGGTTTCGTTCGAACCCGGAACGAACTTGTATGGATTGAATGCTTTCAACACATCGTCAGGTGGGAGATGAGCATTCTAAGAAATGTATTCTCTAAAGGTAATCGCAGCCTCAAGCCTCATCAACCGGGAATGGCTAAAACAGGGGAGGTGCAGCAAGGTTAGGTGGGTCATGCCCAAGCAGGACAAGGATATTCCCCTGTCTAGATGTCCCTTATTTTTCGGCTGTGTGGGCGGTTGATTGCAACAACTGCCGGGGTTATCTTGTTTGGGACTGTTCAGTAAGGAATGGTTCCGGCCTTGTGTTGCAGGGGGTCGGGAGTGATCCTCGGTACGTTGATCTAGGCCACGTACTGTGACGGGCGGTACCCCAGTAGCCCTGCCATTGTATGAAATCCACAATCCAATAAGTGCCAACGGTTTTGATTGTATTACCCACTTTTGTGGCTAGTAGCTGGAATTTAATGAATGTAACAATTTTGGCTATTTTCTATTTACTTGAAAACCCTAGACCTATTATAATATCATAGAATTTCCTATTAAATGATTTGGTTAGCGTAAGGTAAAAACTTACCATGTTTATTTGTGGGAAGTCTTACGTGATACCTTTTGTTTTCAAATGTTTTTCAAAGTTAAGAAACTTTAACCTGTTACTCATACCAGACCCATGTCTGACCCAGAGTTTATTTTTGTTTTTCATAAACTATCGGGTACTCAAATTTTTACGAGTAGCCAAGGGATTCAGGTTATGTTTGACGGATTCTGGAGGAGCAATGGAGCAAGAGGCTTCGGCGTTATAGATATATATATATAATATTCTGCTGTGTTGGTATCTCTGAGTTGTTTATCTGTATTGTATATTGACTTGTATAACTAGACAGGTGTTTATAACTGTCTAGTATGTGATGTATTATCTGTATAACTTTGATATATGTAAAATTATGTAATAGTTATGTGATCTATTATATTTTGTTCCATTCCGCTGTGAGATTCTGATGTTGTTTTTCTTTCTTCTCTACCTTTTTTATTTTCTCATCCCTTTCTTTCTTCTAGATGAACCGGATTTCTGGGGTCAGAAACCCGGGTCGTCACAGTTGGTATCAGAGCGCTAGGTTGAGTGAATACCTAGGCTCTTGAGTGATTTCTATCTTGAGAGAGCATATTTGTAATTTTGATATATATATATATATATATATATATATATATATATATATATATTTCTACCTATTTGTTGGGTTACGTGTCCGGGTTATCCAATATAAGTTATAAAGGTAGATAGGGTAGTAGTGTGTGTAACACAACTACCAATGGTTGGAGTATGCATATTTGAGGTTGGAAGTGTATCTGTCGAGACTGTAGACCTATTACTGTCTCGAGTGAGCTTTGGGTGGTGTAAAGATTTCATCAATCTCAGAAGGAAACCTGTTAAGGTTCGGAGTTCATTTTTGAAGCGTAAGTTTAGATGAGCTAGAGTTTGGACCTATCGGTTTGGCATGAGCAAGTCCAGATATCTTACCTCAGGATGTAGTAGTTGTGTGATGAGACACAGTGACTATGGAAGTCTCCGAAGATGTTTCTTTGGAATCAGTTACGGAAGTGTATCTGTTTCGGTGTTGGAGCTGAGTTCAGTAGAATGTATCTGTTGGTTTGAGGTCCGAGTTTCTCGAAGAGCTTGGGATAGGAAGTCTTGGCGTCTGAGTCAGCAATGCAGCTTGGAATGTTCTCGGTGTTGGCTAGAGATCTTCTGGCTTAGCGGTTTTTCTGCAATGGAATTCAGGAATAATTAGGTGGACCCGTTTCTTCGATGAATTGGCTAATTAAGTGTAGGCTGTTCTGTTTGGTAAAGAGAGAACAGTTTTTCTTTGGTAGTGGGCTAGATTGATCGCAAAAGTGACTTGCGATTGTTTAAGTGTTCCCTTGGGTTATCTGATTTTTCTGGATGTCTTCAGGAAGTTAGAATTTTGTCCGTGTCTAGAGATTGAGTTTGATATCGACTGGATTCCAGGAGTGGTACCAATGGTTCAGCTCAGTAGTAAGGTGGTTTCTGTAGAATGAGTCTGGTGAAGCAGCTAGAGTTTTGGAGGAACTTCTGAGTTTCTTTTAAGGATCTGTTGAACCACAGTTCTTAGATGTGTTGTCCAATTTGTCCTCGGGATCATCATCGGCATTTTCATCTGCTCTGGTTAGAGTTGCGCAGTGGAAGCATGGTGGCAGCTGTTCGGTGTGGAAACAACTGGATTTTTCAGTGTTTTGGATTAGAGAGTTTTTACAGGAAATTTTTCAGGATCTGAGGTCCGATATGGAGTACATCTGTATTATCTTTCCATATGAGAGAAGTAAGATTAGCCTGTTGATTTTGGAATTGAGTCGTGTTCTGATTTTTGAAGTTAATCTTGGAAAGATCATTTTGTTGGATTGTTTTTGGTTTAATTTGTTTTTGGTTCAGATTGTTTCTAAGGACTTCAGCAAGTGTTGAGATGATCAGGAAGGATGTAGGCAGCCAGGATCGTCCGAAGAGTTTTGTGGATAAGAAACGATGGAATTTGGATTCCGTAATCGGAGATTTGATTTTGGATAAGTGTTTGGTCTTCAGAATTGAATTGTCAGTTTGGATAACTGGAATTCGGAGTGTTTCACGTATCTCTGAGAGAGTACGTGTATGAGATATCTCTGATTGTAGAACCAGCAGTTCAGGGAATTTCGGTTGTTGAGTCAGACTTGAGTTTGGTCTGATATTTTTATTTGTTTTGTAGATGTAGAAGAGTGGAAACTCAGTAGCTTAGTAATATTGATTGTTTGGATTCGGTAAAGAGAGTATCCCAATATTTATACTTGGGGAAACTCGAGGAAATTCTATTAGAATTTTATCTGGACATTTAGATTTGTAGATTGGATGAATTGGTTGCTATGGTTGTTAGCATATGATTGATATGCTTGTATTTTAAAATTAAATCTATAATTAGATTATTAAATTACCTTTGTTTTAAATTTCGGGGACGAAATTCTTTTAAGGGGGGAGGAATATGATATCCCGGAAATTTTGACAATAACAATTTAATAATTTATGTCAAAATTTAATTGATTTGACAATAATGTTAATAATGAATTTGAATTAAATTTAATAATCTTCTTTAAAATAAATATTTAAACTGATAATCTATCTTTAAAGGCTAATAAATTATTTTATATTTGTAATGTATACATATCTGTATATATTATAAATAGATAATCTTTGTTTTAAATTTAATATAAATAGGCATGTTTTCTTATTCTAATATTTTTGATAAATTAAAAATTGGTTTTAATTTGATATTAAGCTATTAAATAAATAACCATATGACTTTAATACTCAAGATAAAAACTTAATTATTTAAAATTGATTTTAGCTCAATTTTAAATTTAAATAAAAAGGGTTTGTTTTGTTTTTTTATGTAGCTGTAAGATTTGATTTACAGGCAAGTGAAATGTTTATGTATGAAGTATAAAAACAAAACAGGCAAGAATCTTATATAGGAAGTTACATATGCTGCATAATAGAAAATATCTTTAGACACAAAAATGAGATAAGTGAAACATAAAGTACCATTGCATTAAATGCTTCCATTTCTCAGCATACAAACAAAGTCATTTCGAATTGTATAAAGATCATTTCAGCCTCCATTTGGAAATATCTCTGATCAAAGACAATACCTAAACCAGTAAACACCTTCTTAATACAAACCTGTCCGCTTATTTATATATGCAATGTTTTTTGTTTAGTTCATTCAACACAGCTAAATCAGAAAACGTAAGTATGTTTTTATTTACAAACCTAAACTGCATCAAAACCAAAGAACAGATGATTTGGAGGAAGAGCAAAACAGTTTACAGTTTTAAAAATTCAAACTATCTTCAAACAAGAGGTATTCTGCCATCTTCTCTATATGGTGAGTAACATAACAAATTGAATAGTTTAAATTATAAATTTATGTTGCATACTCATCTCTGAGAATATGTTTGTGATGCATATGTATAAATAGGTCTCTGTATATGTATGTGTGCAGTACTATGATTTTATTTGTGCTCTGCAATGTTTTACAGGCTCAAAATTTTAATTTTAATCTCCTTCCACATGGTCTTGCTCAAGATAAAATCTGGTTATCAAACCAATATTGTTTGATTCAATTTAGATTAAGGTTTAAAATCTAAGATTAGTTAAATATTGAGTTGCTTGTTTCTGGAACTATTAAAAACAACTGGGTATACTAAATACAATTGAAATTCAAACTATTTAAATTATAACTCTAGTATTACAAATCGAAAACTTTATACAAAATATGATTTTTAACATAAGAATCAGGATTTATAGTTTAGGATTGAAGGTGGGGTTTGAGTTTTTACTGGTAGTGTATTTCTGGGTTTACCTCGTGATCAAGAGAATGGGTGAGCTCGTGGACTTTCCTGGAGATGGTGGACCGATCATCGAAGTGGGGAAAATTAGTATAAGATCCGGCAGAGGGACGTGGTGGCGCCGGCGACGTTTTCTTCTCTGTAGCCCTAAATTTTTGTCAAGTTGAACTTCGATTCGTTCTCCCTATTGGTGCAATCGAGCGTTACGTGCTCTTGAGGGGAGGTAGAGGAGACATAGACGTGGTGATGGCCAGAATTTTAGCGGATCTGGTGAACGAGGTGGTGAAGACGGCGAACATCCAGGTTTTTGAACTAAGGGTTGTCTGTGTTTCCAGGTTGTGGCTCGACCCTCGTTTTTTTTATTTCGAGTTGGAACGTCGTGTTGATGCTTGCGAGGGGGTGTTTGGGTGATGGATGGTGTGGAGGGATCATCGGTGATGACCAGCGGCGACCATCGGCACCGTGCATATGCACGGTGCACTGTGTTGTGTTTGGAAGCAGGGGGTACTCGAGTCTTTAAGGAAATGACTCGGGGAAACTTCACGCGAACTCGAAGCGCATTCGAATTTGACTCGAAGTAAAGGTATGTAGCCTCGGGGTAACTTCTTGGTTTCAGGTTTTACAGGAAGCTGTTGATCTGTTTTTTTTTTAAAATAAAGTATAAAAGCAAAGTTTAAATGACAAATAAAGATTTAGGATGAGATTAAATCCAAGTATTATCTGATTCAAGTTAGTTATGAACTTTAATTTAAAATAAATAAAGTTTTTAATTAAATTGTTGTAACTACTTATAAAAAGTAAAGCTTAAGTAGTTGGATTTTAAAGTGAAGTTTTAAATTGTAGGTGGAGTTAAAATTAAAGATTCAAAACTAAGATCCAATATAAATTTGAATCTTCAATTTGAAATAAAAAGAAGATTTTAAATTGTTTTGATAAAGTGAATTTTTAAATTTGAATTGAATTCAAAATGGAATCGTGTTTAAATTCTTTTAATCTTCTATTTTAAGATAAATATTCTTTAAGTTGTAAAATAAAAAGGAGTTTGGAATTGTTAAGATTAATTTGATTTCATTTTAAATCTTAAATTTAAAATGAAATTCAAAAGTAAATTTAAATTAAATTGTTTTAAATACCTTATTAATGATAAATTGATCATTAAATAGAAAAAGGTTTTAAAGACTTAAGAATTGGTAATTATTAAGTTAACTAAATGGATAATTAATGACTAGAATTAATTAACTTAGAAATTAAGAGTTAAAATTTATTTAAAAGAGATATAAGTTAATTAATTTAAGGTAAATCAATTGGTAATTAAGAAATCATTGATTTAATAAGGTTTAATTTTTAAATTAATGATTAGCAATCAATTAATGAATTAAGTGAGGAATAATTAATGAGTTATTAAGATTAATAAAAATGTAATTGATAATAAATCTTAGTTAGTTACTTTAGGAAAAGTAATTAAAAAATTATAAATACTTAATGAAGGTCATTAACTAAGATTATGAAATAATAAATTAATGGAATTAATTTTAATAATTAATTAAATTATTATTTAAAATAAGCAATTGTGTATTGTTAAGCATAATTACTAAATGGAAGTAATTAAGGAATTAATTACTCATTGTAATTAATTCAGTTTCATATGAATTGTTTAAGTTAGTTAATTAAGTTTAATTAATTTAAATAATCATGTGATGATGATATAAGTATAATTACTTAGGGAAGTAATTAATGATAATTACTGGATGTAATTAACCGAGGGTGATTTAATAGTGAAAGTAATTTGAGTATAATTACTTTGTATAATTAATCAGGGGATTAATTAGAGAAAATTAATTAAGGAGTAATTAATTTATTTGATGGAGTAATTAAAGGAAGTTAATTACTGAATGGTATTAATCAGAGGTGATTAATAAACGTGTTTAATTAAAGATTAATTACATAAGGTAATTAATTTAAAACAGGGAATTAATTAAAATGTAATTAGAAATCATTATTTAATATAATTAATGATGTAATTAAGGGATGATCAATTTAGATTAATTAACCAATAATAAGTAATTAAAGAGAAATTAATTAGTGTAATTAAAGATTTAAGTAAACTAATTATAGTTAATCAATTTAGTAAGTAATTAGAGGTTAATTTCTGTATTTAGTTAAGGTTAACTAATTTGTGAAAATAAATTTAAGGATAATTACTTCGGTGTAACTAAAGTTAATTAATCAAGAGTGATTAATTAAATTGAATAATTGGATGGTGATAAATTAATTGATGGACAATTAATTATAGATATAAGCAAGATTTATGATTGTGAAGTAATTAATTTAATTTACATTAAATTAATTAGAGATGTAAGTAATTAATTTAATTCATTTTAAATTAATTATAGCTTATATGATTGCTTATGTATGGATAGATGATATCATTTACCTTGAATGATTTGAGATCTCGGATATGAGATATTTATGCTGTGTAATATGGATGCTTAGTTTAAGTATGATGATATTTATTATCTGTTTGTGATGGAATATGATTTATCTGTTCATGATGATGAAGTGATTATCTATTGTGATATTTGGATTATCCATCTGTGTGTATATAGATTATAAAATTGAATTGTTTTAACTTTAAAACAACTTGGCCTTAAAAGACACGTTTTGGATTTCGATGAGACCGGGATCGGGTTTTCCATATTTGGAAGTCCGAAAACCACATCAATCCAAATTAAACGATGGGTCATGAATCTGAAGTGAAGATGAAGATTCAGAGTGCAAGGGTTATTGTCGTTAACTCTGAGAATGATTCCAAAATGAGTGTAACGAGATAATGCCTTCGGTTTCGTTCGAACCCGGAACGAACTTGTATGGATTGAATGCTTTCAACACATCGTCAGGTGGGCGATGAGCATTCTAAGAAATGTATTCTCTAAAGGTAATCGCAGCCTCAAGCCTCATCAACCGGGAATGGCTAAAACAGGGGAGGTGCAGCAAGGTTAGGTGGGTCATGCCTAAGCAGGACAAGGATATTCCCCTGTCTAGATGTCCCTTATTTTTCGGCTGTGTGGGCGGTTGATTGCAACAACTACCGGGGTTATCTTATTCGGGACTGTTCAGTAAGGAATGGTTCCGGCCTTGTGTTGCAGGGGGTCGGGAGTGATCCTCGGTACGTTGATCTAGGCCACGTACTGTGACGGGCGGTACCCCAGTAGCCCTGCCATTGTATGAAATCCACAATCCAATAAGTGCCAACGGTTTTGATTGTATTACCCACTTTTGTGGCTAGTAGCTGGAATTTAATGAATGTAACAATTTTGGCTATTTTCTATTTACTTGAAAACCCTAGACCTATTATAATATCATAGAATTTCCTATTAAATGATTTGGTTAGCGTAAGGTAAAAACTTACCATGTTTATTTGTGGGAAGTCTTACGTGATACCTTTTGTTTTCAAATGTTTTTCAAAGTTAAGCAACTTTAACCTGTTACTCATACCAGACCCATGTCTGACCCAGAGTTTATTTTTGTTTTTCATAAACTCTCGGGTACTCAAATTTTTACGAGTAGCCAAGGGATTCAGGTTAGGTTTGACGGATTCTGGAGGAGCAATGGAGCAAGAGGCTTCGGCGTTATAGATATATATATATATATATATAATATTCTGCTGTGTTGGTATCTCTGAGTTGTTTATCTGTATTGTATATTGACTTGTATAACTAGACAGGTGTTTATAACTGTCTAGTATGTGATGTATTATCTGTATAACTCTGATATATGTAAAATTATGTAATAGTTATGTGATCTATTATATTTTGCTCCATTCCGCTGTGAGATTCTGATGTTGTTGTTCTTTCTTCTCTACCTTTTCTATTTTCTCATCCCTTTCTTTCTTCTAGATGAACCGGATTTCTGGGGTCAGAAACCCGGGTCATCACAATACTCAACCATCGAAGTTTGATGATGATGAAGAAGTTGTGTCAGAAGATGAAGGATGTAACTTGATGATGAGAAGGTCTTGTTTAACGCCAAAGCAAGAGAATGATTCTAGTTGACTAAGAAGCAATATTTTTCAATCTACATGCACTATTTTGGGAAAGGTTTGTCGGTTGTTATCGATGCGGGAAGCTGTGATAACATTATTTCTGAAGAAGCCGTTACGAAGTTAAGCTTGAAGACTGAAAAACATCCTAGACCTTAGAAACTGGCATGGTTGAAGAAAGGTGGAGAAGTGAAAGTGGAAAGGTGAGCTTTTTTTACATTTTCTGTTGGGAAGAAATACAAAGATGATATATGGTGTGATGTTGTTGACATGGATGTTTGTCACTTACTATTTGGAAGACCATGGCAATATGATAGAGCTGTATAACATAATGGTCGCACCAACAGCTACAGTTTCTTGTTTGAAGGTACTCAAATTACTTTGGTTCCTAAGAAGCGAGAACAAAGTAAAAGTAAAGCAGAGAAGAAGGTGGAATCAACTAGCCTATTATCTTTGAAAGAATTTGTTGAAGAAGTGAAGGATAGTCCTGAAATGTTTATGTTGATTGGGTATGAAGCAAGTGAAGATGTTGAAATTCCTGAGAAGGTTAGACTAGTGTTGAATGAATTTGAAGATGTTTTTCCTATGGAATTGCCCAAGGAGTTACCGCCATTGAGGGACATACAACATCAGATTGATCTAGTGCCAGGTGCTGTGTTACCACATAAGCCAAATTACCGTATGAGTCGAAAGGAGCATGAAGAGTTGAGGAGACAGGTTGAGGAATTGCTTGAACAAGGGCGTGTTCAAGAGAGTCTCAGTCCTTGTGTTGTACCAGCTTTGTTGGTGTCGAAGAAGGATGGTTCATGGAGGATGTGTACAGATAGCAAGGTACTCAATAAAATAACTGTCAGATACAGATTTCCTATGCCGAGACTTGATGATTTATTGGATCAACTTAGTGGGTCTGTAATCTTTTCAAAGATTGATCTTAAGAGTGGGTATCATCAGATTCGCATTAGACCAGGTGATGAATGGAAGACAGCATTCAAGACACGGGAAGGATTATATGAATGGCTGGTTATGCCGTTTGGTCTATCGAATGCGCCGAGTACATTTATGAGGGTGATGAATCAAATTTTCAGACTTACATTGGGAAGTTTGTTGTTTTTTATTTTGATGATATCTTGATCTATAGTGCAAGCACAGAGGAGCATATTCAACACTTGCGGAAGTTGTTAATTATTCTTCGTCAAGAAAAATTCTATGCAGCAACGAAGAAATGCGTGTTCATGACGCCAAGTGTTTTATTTCTGGGATATGTTGTATCCAAGGAGGGAATACAGGTGGATCAGAGTAAAGTAGCCACAATCAGAGATTGGCCACAATCCAAAAATATCACAGAAGTCAGAAGTTTTCATGGGTTAGCTTCATTTTATCGAAGATTTATCCCACACTTTAGTAGTGTGATGGCCCCTGTTACTGATTGTATAAAGGGAAAGAAGTTTTCATGGACGGAAGAGGCAGGATTTGCTTTTGAGCGAATCAAGGAACTTTTAACCTCAGCACCGATTCTAGTATTGCCAGATTTTCAGTTGCTATTTGAGTTACATACGGATGCATCGAAAGTAGGAATTGGAGGAGTGTTGAGTCAGAAGGGTCATCCAATTGCTTATTTCAGTGAAAAACTTTCTGGAGCAAAGATGAGATACAATACTTATGACGTGGAGTTTTATACTATTGTGCAGGCTGTGAAGCATTGGAGGCATTATTTGTTCCATAAAGAATTTGTTTTGTATACGGACCATGAAACATTGAAACATTTACAAGGGCAGGATAAAATTACAGCTAGGCATGCATCGTGGATAGCTTATTTGCAGCAATTTACATTCATCGTGAAGCACAAGTCTGGAGTAACTAATCACGTTGTCGATGCATTAAGTCGAAGGAGTAGTTTGCTAACAACTATGCGAGTTGAGGTGATGGGTTTTGACTTACTTCCAGATTTGCTTACACCATATTCTTATTTTTTCAAGATCCTAGACAAAGTCAAACAGGGAAGCATGGATGGATATGTGTTGGTTGATGGTTTTCTATTTAAAGGAAATCAACTGTGTATTCCAGATTGCAGTTTACGAATGAAGATTATCAAAGAATTGCATGAGGAAGGACATATGGGCCGTGACCGTACTATGCAGTTGATCTCGAAGTCTTATTTTTGGCCATCAATGAGAAAAGAAGTTGAAAGGTTCATTCAGAGGTGCCATATTTGTCAAGTTTCGAAGGGGACCGCGAAAAATACAGGTTTATATTTGCCGTTGCCTATACCTACTAAGCCATGGGTGGATGTTAGCATGGACTTTGTGTTGGGTTTGCCAAGAACGCAACGTGGCAATGATTCTATCTATGTGGTGGTTGATCGTTTTTCAAAAATGGTACATTTTATTGCACGCAAGAAGACGGCAAATGCAGTTAATGTCGCACAGTTATACTTCAGAGAGATCTATCATCTTCATGGGTTGCCTGAATCTATTGTTTCAGATAGAGACACTCGTTTTCTGAGTCATTTTTGGATGAGTCTATGGAGAATGGTCGGGACAAAGCTGAAATTTAGTAGTGCTTATCATCCACAGACGGATGGACTGACAGAAGTTGTGAACAGATCCCTAGGTAATCTATTGCGATGCCTCGTGAATGATAATTTAAAGAGTTGGAATACCAAGCAGTGTCAAGCTGAGTTCCCACACAACCATGCAGTTAATCGTAGCACTGGATTTAGTCTATTTCAGGTTGTTTACTCAACTATTCCTAAAGGACCATTGGATTTATCTGTAATACCACAGCAGAAAGGAGTGATCAAACGGGCTAGTGATTTTGTGAAGGAATTGCAAGAATTCCACATGGTTGTGCAAGAGCGATTGCTTAAGGCGAATGAGAAATATAAGCAATCCATAGAAATCAAACGACGACATGTCGAATTCAAAGAAGGAGATTTTGTATATGCAGTATTGACTAAGGATCGATTTCCTGTTGGTTCTTACAACAAATTGGCTGCTAGAAAGATTGGACCATTTGAAGTTGTAAAGAAGATCGATGAGAATGCTTATCAATTGAGATTGCCGGATCATATCCATACTGCAGACGTTTTCAACGTCAAACACTTGATTCCATATCTTGGGGATAAGTGTGTCGAAGAAAAGGAGAGTGTGAATTCGGGGTCGAATTCTTTTCAACCAGGGGAGGATGATGCAGCGCACCATGTTTTCAGTCGTAGGTCGTTCGTGAGTTATATGAAGTCGCCAGCGACTCCACTACCTAAGCCGCTTTTCCTTAGGTCGTGTGCCTTAAGTCGCCAGCGATCTAGCGGGTTACTGCCTAGTGAGATACGAGGGAAGGATGAAGCAGTGCACCAGGATAACGAGTTATGCCTTGAGTCGCGCCATTTCTTATGTCGCCGACGACCTAGCGAGTTAAGTCGCTCCAGTATACCGCTTTCTCTATAAGTCGCTCAGTACCTTATCTCGTTAAGTCACAAGTTCTTATGTCGCTCAATCTAAGGTCGCTCAACCTTAAGTCGCTCTCACATGCCGCTTCCTATAAGTCGCGTGAAGTTCTTATGTCGCTGAAGATGTTGTTTCTTATGTCGCAAGTCCTTAGGTCACGTGGTTCTTATGTCGCATGTTGTTGGAGTTATGTCGCGTAATGTTGTAACATGTTGCTGTAATTTCTTATGTCGTTTGTGCTTAGGTCGTTAAGTCGTATACTGATGTAACTTGTTAAGTCATAAGTCGCGTGTGTGGTTAAGTCGTGTATTGTGTTATTTCGGGTGTCGCATGTATGTTGAGTCGTATATGCTGTGTTGTATAATCTCTGTAAATAGGGATGCGATGTCATTGTAAAGGAGTTGATTTTGGAATAAAATTTGTTTGTGTGCTTTTTTCCACTTTTGTTGAAGTTGAGCGTGATCTCCTTCTTCTTCCATCTTCGGATATTCGAGTGCACTCGAATCAACGAATTTGAAGCCGATTCACGGAATCTTGTACGCGAGATCAACGTGGAAGAATCGTAGATCTTCTAACGCGGAATCGTACGCGATCAATGTGTTGAAGATAGCTAAAATCCGGTATCTCGAGAGATCAACGGATTTGGGCATTTATCCTGTTTTACTTGACACGAAATTATTTCGTGAGGAAGAAATTTGCGCCAATTTGTATCAAACATTATTAGCACGTCAAGTTTGTCATTTCCGCTGCGTCAGTTACATTTGGAAAAAAATTACATGAAAATAATTAGGGAGAAGAAGGATCTTTGATTATGTCACATGATAAGTGAAAAGTTAAGAAATCCTACGAGCCACTATGGCAATTTACAGCCCTGTAATTTTTGATAATCTAATCCAACGTCAGTATAATAATATACATATTCTGAGTGAACCTATTTTAAAATTGCATAAAGGAATTTTTTTTTTGTAGAAAGTTGTTTTTCTTTCAAACGAGTGTAGATTGCGCACCGTGTTGTAGTAAATTCAATTACACAGCCCAAACATAGTAGAAAAGATAAATTTTTATCGTGTTGATGGGGACATAAAAAAACAAAAACTAATATCACTAACCGATGACAATGACAGATCATAGATGCACAAACTAAGAAAAGTCAAGATAATAGATTTATAGTGATTCCACTATGGCAAGATATGTACATTCAGTTTAGTGAAAGAAGCTATTTTATTGTTTTAAGAAAGAAAGAGTTACAAGATGACAATGGAGGCTAACCCTAGAGATGAAGATACAAACAAAATTCTTATTTTTCTGACTTGATGCATACAAACAATAAACTCTAGATATGTCTACTTATAGTGCTCTGATATACTCTTCGTCAGTAGATTAGAAGATCTGTAGAAATCTACAGTAGGAACTCCAAACACCCAAAAAAGATGAAAACTCCCCTTGAATCTGGAAACATAACTTGCTTCAGAAAAGAACAATCAAGTCGACTAGAAATATTTTCCATTTAACTGGTCTAGTCGATTGGATAAAATTTCCAAATCGATATTGAGCACAGGAGTGCTTGGGTAGACATTCATCAAAAAACAATCGATTGGTAGATCCTATAACATATCTGGTACTTAGTCTGCACTTCAATAAGTAGATATGCTCGAACTTTGCAGCAGGCAATGACTTAGTGAATATATCTGCTACATTCTCCTCTATGCAAACCTTTTAATGACGAACTAGCTTTTCTTTATTCATCGGGACAAGAAAAGACCATTTCACCTCTACAGCTTTGTCTTTGAGTTGAAAGCCAGATTTTCAGCTAAGTGAATTGTACTTTGATCGTCATCACTCGCCAATATCCATCTTATATGAAGTTCAAATAACACATCAATCGCTTCAAGTAGAGTGCTTCCTTAGCTGCTTCAACAACAACTATCAACTCTGCCTCGATAGTAGACAAAGAAACTATCAAATACAACCTAGCTCTCCAACTAATAGTTGTCCCTCCAAGAGTGAACACATAACCTAAGGTTGATTTCCTTTGATATTTTTCTAGGGCATAATCAGAATCACCAACTGCAATATCAGGCCCAGTACAAACTATAACATACATCAAGCCACCAACTGCATTTACATAGAATACCTTTTCCATGTTTGCCTTGTTCTTCTTTGAGATCAGAGAGTCTTTACTAGAAAGATGTAAGTGCAAAGACATGGATGTACTGATTGCCTTCGCTTCCTCCATTCTAAACCAGGAAAACACCTTTTGAATATATTCCTTTTAAGTGAGCCTCGATCGTCTAAGCTTTCTATCACTTTGGATTCCTTCCCTAAAATTGTCTTTGCTTCCCAAGATCTTTCATCTCGAATTTCACTTTTAATTTTATTTTCAAGTTATCAATTTCAGCTTTGTCCTCAAAAGCAATTGGTATATAATCCACATACAAGAGCAAATACACCAATTACCATGCTTTAAATGCTTGAAGTAAACACATAAACCTTTGATACTACAATAAATATCAAATAAAAACATAAAAGAATCAAATCACTTGTACCACTGTCTAGACGACTATTTAAGTCCATAAAGAGACTTCTTTTATTTGCAAACCCAATCTTCTTTCTCAGTTATGACAAATCCTTTTGGATGCTTCATGTAGATGGTCTCCCTTAAGTCGGATGTAAGAAAGTGGTCTTCATGTCAAGTTGCTCCAACTCCAGGTCATGAGTAACGACTATGGAAAGTAAAATCCAAATTGAAGTATGTTTGACTACAGGAGAAAAAAAAATCTCATCATACTCCATTCATTTTCTCTATGAAAACCCTTTTGCAAATAATCCAACCTTGTATCTCCAAGCATCTTTCAACCTTAAATAGTTGCTTACAACCTATGGCTCGGCTTCACTGAGGTAGTGGTACAACCCTAGGTCATGTTCTTTTTCAAATATTCTAACTCCTCTTCCATAGCGAAAATCCACTTCAAGCTATCACTTAACTTCATGGCTTCTTCAACATCAAATAGCTCATCACAAATCACATGATGAACATAACCAAATTGATCATTAAGGCTTAGATTTGCATTCTGGAAATCTCCATACCTATCAGGCAATCAAGTAGTCCTACGAATGGCTCAAGTAGGTATAATGTTGCCATAAATTCTTTCAGCTCCCCATTAAACTGAACTTCCCTAACTTCATGTACATCACCAACATTGCTAGCTATGGACTACCCTTTGATGTTTCATCAAATACATTTTCACCTAGTTCATCTACAACTATAACTCTACATCCAAGTTGAAATATTGGAACCTCATCCATCTTCTTAAACCTATCAAAATATGAAATTGATGTGGTGGATAAATCTTTCTTAGGCTTGAACATTTCAAACTCATCAAATATTACATGTCCAGACTGTATAATCTTACTACCTATAGGGTTCCAAAAGCCACACCCTTTGACACCATCTATATATCTTACACTCTAGCCTCTAACTTACCATCACCTATATGGTGAATATACACGGGGCAACAGAAATTATTGAAATAGCTTAGATATGCTACATTACCTTTCTACTATTCTTTTGGAATCTTTCGATCAATAGCTGAGTATGAAATTCAATTTATGATGTGTGGTGCTGTGGATAAAGCGTTAACCCAAAAGCCTCTAGATAAACCCGTAGTCAATCTCAAGCAATGGGCCTTCTCAAGTAGTATCTAATTCATCGTTTCAGTAACATCATTGGATTGTGGATTACCAAGTGTAGTGAAGTGTATCTATATACCTGCTACC
The DNA here is from genome assembly GCA_030765085.1 of Allium cepa. Classification (NCBI taxonomy): domain Eukaryota; kingdom Viridiplantae; phylum Streptophyta; class Magnoliopsida; order Asparagales; family Amaryllidaceae; genus Allium; species Allium cepa. The sequence goes on from CM060938.1 coordinate 583,695,093, forward strand.
TATGAAATCTAAGGAACTCCCTAGGAAATATGCATCATCATTATTATACCTAAGCACACCTCCTATATACAACCAGTTTGGTTTTCAACTAGCGTCTTCCAAGCCTTAAACATCTCAATGTTTCCTAATTTGACCTTCATCCCATATACCCAAGCTTATCAAGAAAAATCATCAATAAAGGAAATAAGATATTTTTCTTCTACAATGGAAGAAGTACTTATTGGTCCCTAGACATTTATATGCATATAATTAAGTAACCTCTTTAAACTATGAAGTCTAACAATATAACAACCCAACTTTTCGACCATCGAATGTTAACACAAATACATCCACGGTATTCTTATGCCGAGCATCCAAGTGTTAGAAAGATAGAAAGTTAGGGTAAAATAAAAGAAAATTAATAGAACAAGAAAAGAAGAACACAATATTAGAATCTCACAATAGAATGGTAATATATAATATTAAAGGAACAGTACAAAGGATTACTCTTAATATAGAATTATCAGAGTTAACCTAAGTATTATCATCGGTGTGGACAGTTATAACAATCAGTCCTCACATATGTTGATGTATACAATACAGAAATGCAGCAGAAATAAGAAGACTATGAAAGATAATATCCAGCTCTACTCCTAAGCTTCAAGTTTCCAAAGATAAATCTGAACACATACACGAGGCTGACCTGAGCATTATAATAAAATAACACCCAGATCGGTCTGGTAAACCAACGTGAGAAACCCATGAAATATGGACCATTGAGAACGTATGGATTTCAATATCGGCTTTCCTCTCAAAGAAACCAACAATTCATTAAGTTTAATATAGTGACATGATAGATAATATCTAGGTTATAGCACTATGTGAATGCAACAACAATAATATGTATACAGTCAATACCGCTAGGGTGCGTTCGCGTAACGGATTTTTCTATGGACATGTCCATGGTTCAAACCAAATCCAAACTCCATAAAAAGGATCAAAATTTACCTTCCAAGCAACGTATATCTCTAGATGGGATATTCTATAAGGTAAATATAACTGGACCGTCCTTGGTGTGTGATTCAGATCATATCAACTCCCGACACCAAAATATCGATAAGTATTTCTAGATATGGAGTTTATCTACCTTTGAGGTTTTCTGAACCTCCTTGACCATGCCCATTCTTTGTTTTCTATCGTTTGCCTAAAGTTAAGGCTATGTTTGGCATCTCTCATATGAGTCTTCATCAATCAACAAAACACAAATCCCTAAATGGATTCCATGGTCTCGAATAGATCACCAATCATTACATGGATTCGAGGATCCCAAACCGATCTTGAACCTCCATATAGGTTCCTCGCATAAGTCCTCTGATGAATACTAACGCTGTCCACTCTCTTGGAATGCTCCTCAAGATAGACATTCCCATATAATAACATCTTTTGAAATGTTAATGTAACGAATGCGACTTTTCGACGCTCGAAAACCGACATCAATACGTCCACTGTATCAACTGCCGAGCAATCGAATGCCGAAAAACCGTACCGTTAGGGTTAAAGAAGAGGTAGAAGATAGAAGAAGACAGAAAGAACAATAAAACAATATCAGAATCTCACAATCGCAGCGGAACAACATATAATAGATAAATGAATAATCTTTAAACAAAGAACTATATCAGTTATTGCATACATCACATCACATCACATTATCAGAGTACAACAACAAACAACAACAAACAGCGCAAAAGAAATACTATATACTAGTGAATACGCCATGTCATCCAGCTTGCCTCCAGCAACTCCTGAATTCCAAAATATCCTGATAAACCTGATTCTTGACTGCCCGTGTGGAAATCGGTAGGCACCTAGAGTTTAGGAAGGAAAACAATAAACTCCGAGTCAGTCATGGGATTGGTGTGAGAACTTAAAACAGTTTATCTTTAAAACAAAGAACAGGATAATTTTAAAATAGATTCGCAATGCTTTTTAGAAAATGAGACTACCATAAGGCCTTCCGAACACACACACAATGCAAACGCAGAATCGGAGGAGATTTCTCCTTATGATAGTCAAAGATGCTTGATACGCATTAAAAAGAAACATTTGATATTATTACTAGTGCATAATGTAGGAAAAATCATTTCGAAAGTAAAGATATAAATCTTTGCCAGCATAGGCATTTCGCACTTATGCCTACTATAGCTACCATCCAAACAGTGGTGACCACCATAAGTGAATGATAGGTTCTACAACTAAAACCGTACAAGATCGTATTGTTTCTTTGGATTTCCAACAAATGGTCAGGCCAAGGAACTTCCCATTGCCACATGGGTACGCCTCTTGAAAGACGACCCGAGAACCTAACCGGATCTCTGCCAACACAAGGCCAGGTTACCCCTAACTGGGTAACTACTGACACGAATATGTCATTCCCCGATCGTAACCGATCTATATTCGAGGATCCTCGATTTCCAACTACCACAAACCAATAAATTTGCAGCAACAACATAGGTTAAGTATCTTAGCTCCATACCATGATACCACCTCTATCCAGAAGGAATGACATACACTAAAGGGGCGCTACCCCCTAATAACCTTGCCGCATCCTTCCTGTTTTGACCATTTTCAGGGTGTGAGGTCCGACGAAGTCTCGTCCACAAAGCCACGCTTTATACAAAAGCTGTGCTTTGATCATCAAATGCTCAACAGCACATCGTATGCCACATTACCAATTTGGGAATGTATCACTTGTAACCATCAACTACATAATCTCTAAGGGTGTTAAGCTAAGAGAATAAATTCTCCGCCACCAACGGAAACATATTTGATAGAAACCATCTTTACATCTCAAATTGTAATGTCATACACACATCCATACAAGTCCGTTCCGGAATCGAACAGAACCGAAGGCACTTACAAAGAAGTCCTTGCAATCCGGATATTCACTAATCACGACCAGACTTCCCATCACAAAGGGTAATAAATTTCTATATCGGAGATCATCCGATGCAGAAACATTCGACAGTAATCCTTCCGTTTTCACAAATATCCGATCTTCAACACCGGTCATCAAATGCAATGCATAATGACGTATCACATATTCGGAATGGGTTATACGACCCCAAGGTCCTTTCCTGGCTAACCCGAATAGTGAGCGCTTATTTTAAAAATAAGTGTGGCATTCAAATTCAAGCAAATTACAACAAATACCTATTTAAAGGTAAATATTGATAGTCGGTTATTTAACTATCAATAAGTATGCTCAACATCACCAGATTCCAAATAATTTTCCAAATTATTTATTTTCCAAAAATATCTTTACTAGATATATAATTTCCACACTTCAACCATTTGAAAACAAATTTTCAAATCACTTTCCACCTTTACCACCTTTGAAAACAAATTTCAATCATTTTCCTGATGCGGAAATACTTTCATTTCAAAATGGTTCATTTAAACCAATTACATAAATCCTTACCGATTTACTTTATATTTACGTTGCAAATCCGTAAATTTATTCCCACACTTCAAAAATAAATCAACGTTTATTTTTAAAAAAAATTCCCTTTCTTTTATAAATTCCATAGTGAATTAACACTTCCAAAATATCTAGGAATATACGATTTTCAAATCGATTTTTAATATTCATTTTCAATTTATCTTTAAAAGATAAAATCTCAAAATATTCACTTCATATTGGAAAACATTTCCATACTTATTTAATAAGTAATTCACAAATCTTTTTATTTTCTACACTTGGAAAATATTCAATATACTTAAATCGAAATTAAGTATATATTTCATTCTTTAAAGAAAACGTGCGCTTAAACACATTTATATGAGTCAAAACGAATGTTGCGTAAAACATCGTTACAACGACCCAAATTCACTAGTATAGGGATTCGAAATTTAGATTGATATATATAAATCCCAATACTATACAAAAAAATTTCCTTTCGGAAATCATTTACTATAACAACAGTGTTATAGTCCACCATTTCCTTCTATTTCTCGAAAACGTCTATTTCAACAATGAATGTTGAAATCTATGGTTTCGACACTTAATGCATTTTAAAACAACTTCAAATCGTTTTAATTCTATTTAAAATATCACTTCCCCAAAACATATCCATTTTATTTCATAATATATTCACTGTCCAAAATCGTGAATATAATTCCCAACCAAATTCAATATTTTCTACACATTTTATTTCAAGGATAATTCGCAATCCGAAATCGCGAATATATTTCCTTTTATAAACTTCTATATTCAATTTATCAAATTCAATTGATTTCGAATTTATACACATTGTCTATAAATTCCATTTCTATTTATAAACTTCGATTTTTAAATCTCCTTTATTTATCCAATTCAATTTATATAACTCTATTATATACCAAAAGTCTATGTTATAAGTTAAATACTTATAATTCATTTATTTACAAATCGTTCTTTTAAAACTTCATAAATTATAATCTTATTACTTATAAGATTTCATTTATATTTTATAACTACTTCAACTTATAAAATCTCCTTTATTAACAATTTCTATTAATATCCCATTTAAATGCCCAAAATCAAGTTTATAAGTTAATTACTTATAAATCTTTTATTTTACAACATCTATTCATTTTATAATCTTTAAAATTTATAAATCTATAATTTTTAATGAAATCCATTTTATACTTCATTTTAACACTTAATAAACTCGTTTTATAATTCCAATATTATATATATATATTATTATAAATATCAATGTTAAAAATCTTTTATATACATCCTTTATAATAATTCAAAAAACCAAATTTAAACTATTTTATAAATCTATTTATTTTAGAAATCACCTTTTGGTTATATTTCACAAAAATCTAAATTTTTATAACATAAAAATTTATAACGTTTTATTTATTTAAAATGAATCAATTCAAAAATTTAATAAAACGTATACTTTGAAAAATCATTTTAAAAATCCTTTTAAAATAAAAATCGTTATTTTTAAACTTTAAAAATGGATCCGATGATGCAACAACACTCAATAGTCAATCATGACAACAAACATCATATATCATCATATGATAATCAACAAACATCAAAATATCTGTAATCAAATAAATACTGGTGAGGAATCCAGTTGGACCCCTCCAACCTGTTTCCCTGCATCCACAAACATTAGCACAATACCAATTCCGTTCAAAGCAGAATATCGCGGTATATGGGATTTATAAATTATTATCCGCTTAATAGGCGGCGCAATAGGGTCTCATCCGCTATATAATGCGGGAAAATCAACTCCAAGTATATATATTATACCAATTCCAATCAAGATGGAATTATCGCGTTATATGTTTTTAATAAATAACCTCCGCTTACTAACGGCGTATAATGTCTATTTTAACAATCAATAGATAACAATCATCATTCAAACATACAATCAACAATTTTAAATCTAACTATTTAAAATTTAAATCGAAACTATTCGATTGAGTGAGAAGCTCTCACCTTGGTTTCAATTCAGTTTCCGCGTTTTATTTCGAATAAAATTAAACGTGCGTTTAATTTTACCCAAAATTTTCACTAGCTCCAAACGACTCTAATCCAGTTCCATAGCGTAGTGCTCGACGAAATGATTCCAACGCAAAAAGTTTCGTAATTTTTCGACCTCGTATGAAAGAGTTATCAATTTTTAAAGTTTGTACAATTTAAAATAAAATTTAATTTGCAAAACAATTTATTTCAAAACCCAGATTACATCATAGCCGTGCGTTCTTCTTCCCAGATCTGGCCCATACGTGACCTTCTTCCTCTCCCCTTTTCATTGCACGTAACAAACCCAACACGCGCCTAACTAGGGTTTTGAACGCACCCTCCATTCGTCGACGAAACTCCATCACAACAACGCCACATCGAAGCTCGTCTCGAGCTCGACCCACGCCTGCCACCACGTTGCACTCGGCCTCCTCATTCCCCCTAAAACCGCGTGCAAACGGCAGCTCTTCAAGGCTAGATTGCCGTTGATCCGCTTCGAATTTTACGATCTTGACCGTTGATTGTATAGAACTCACTGCCCTCTACGTTTTTCTAGTTGACAACTTCTTGAATTGATGAGTGGATTTGGAGATTTTGAGGAGGATAGAAGATTGATTTTCAGCCATAGAATATGAAAGTGGCGGCTGCACTCTTGACCTAGGGTTTCGCAAGTTTGAGATAGTGAGGCTTCTTTTTATAGAAAATTATCGAAAAACACTATTCATTTCAGATTTTTCAAACTCCGATTTACGTGCGGTGACCGGCGTTTCTAAGGTTTATCCTGCGTTCCGGACACAATGGAAGAAGTTTCGGAAGCTAATTCGATCGTATGTGCGAGATATGGCAATAAACGATCGATTTAAAATTAAATCGGTTAATCAATTTTCTGTGCGTTTTAGCTTGCCCCGGACAAACGGTAAATCCGATTGACACGAAATTTGAAACCTTACAATAATATGACATTACGGATCCGATGAAACTAGTTTCGTCGAAATCCGAGACTGTTTGAAAAATGACTATTTTAACTCGTCAATTTAATATTAAAATATTCAATTTTCACAGATTAACTTTTAATTCAATTTTAAAAGTTCTATAACATCTATATAACTCCAATATGATATAATAAAAATTTTCAAATCATTTTTAATCATATTCAACTCGATTTTCAATTATTTTTGGAATTTAAATATTAAATTATCGATTTAATTATCCAATTAAATCCAATTATTTAAAATAAAATTATTCGACTTATAAATTGCACTTATTAATATTTAAAATCAATTAAATATACAAATTTTAATTAATAGAAATTCTGGGTCGTTACATACTTCCCCCTTTAAAAGAATTTCGTCCTCGAAATTACCAAGTAAGAAAAAGTTACAGAATCCATTAACTTTCCAAAACAAACCATTCAAATTGGATTTTACAAATCTCTTATGTGTTTAACTTTCCTAAAATTCACAGTTAAACTTCTTACAAAATCTTTACTAAGTTTCCAAATCCAAACTTAGTTTTCAAAAATTTCCCAATTTTCTGAAAAATATTCTAACGCCTTAAATTTTCGAAAAATTTCGCCAACGTCTCCTTTGCGCGGCTCAATCCGAAAAAAAAATGATAGTATATATATCACAAATATACATCTCATCAAGTGATGAGGCATCCCGTAGGGAAAAAAGTGTAAAAGTACGGTATGTAATCCGAGATATGTACCTTATATATTATTAGCGAGCGTATACGGCTAATATAGCGCGAAAGCGAGCTCCAAACGCAAAGCAAGCGCAATCCGCACCTACTAAACACTCAACAAACCAATGAGAAACATGTATATATGAAAATAATATCAATATACAACATATAGCAACATAACAACTACATGTGCCAATATAGTAAATGAAACAAAAGCAACAAATGCAACCATCAATCAACTATCATCCAACTATCATCCAACAAATTCATAACCAAATCAATATTCATTCATATTCTCATTATTATTCAATGAATTGGTTTTCCAATTTAATCACATTTGATTCATTAACATTGTATTTTACTAACATTTATTCATATCCAATTTCAATTAGTTTGCATTCACTAATTTACATTCAAGTTGGTTCACTTCCAAATCAAATTTCAATTCCATTCATTCACATTAGATTGATTAATATTCAATCCGTTTATTAATTCAATTGCTAATCCTTTTAACCATATAAAGTTGAATTTCATTTATATAACTCAAGTTCATATTTTAATGACTTCATTTCATTAATTCACTTATTATTTTATTTTGATACCAATATCAACTTCATTCAACTTTACCTAAGTTATATTCCATTTCAACTATCATTTGTTCAAATTAACTTAAGTTTCCACTTATAAATCCAATTCAGATTCTAATTCTATTTAACTTTTACCAAAGTCATATTTTATTAACTCATATTATAAGTTCAAAACTTATTTCACTTATATTCATCATTTTATAAGTTATACAACTTATATTCAACAAATACCACTTGGATTTTTATTGATTCACTTATACTTCCTTTAATTTAACTCCATCCTTTAAGTTAAATTTATTCTGTCAAAATTCAAATTGTATAAGTTATCAACTCATTTATCATTCCTATAAATATTTTAAATAGGATTTCAGAGTCTTTTCAATCTTTCAAAACCATTTTTGAAACCAATTCAATTATCCATTGAATTTCAAAACCCAAACTCAAAATTTTCCAAACGACTTTCATTTAAAATAATTTGGCAGCAATCCCTCTTTTGGAAACCCGAAAATGAACACCAATGATGTTGCGATCATCATCGGAATTATTTTTCAGCGACCGAAAAGAGTATAGAGCTTTAACTTCTCCAAATTATTTTCCAAAATATCAAATCCTTTCAAAACACTTCTTTGGAATTTTATTATAAATCATATTTACAAATATTTTACTTATATAATTTCACTTCTTATATATAAGATTATTTCACATGTGTAAATCATTTTAATTATAACTTCATACTTATAATTCATTTGCTTATATAATCTACTTTTTAAAAATTGTTGTTTTTATTCAACAACCAAACAATCAGTTTTATATACACTTTAATAATTCTGAAAAATTATTCCTTTATATATATAATATAATCAAGGTAAAATTATTTCATTTACCCTATTTTAAATAATATTGTGTCAAATTGTTCTGTACAAGTGTTTAGAGATCCCTATCAACAACGTTAATTACTCGTGTTGACCAGAATCCATATACCACTCAACAAACCAATCATCACAATATAAAACAATTTATATTCACTAACAAATACGCGCTCGTACCTATTATTACACTCACACTCATTCTAGAGTACTGCTGACTCTATCTCTAATGAGTAATTCCCAACAGAGCCATGGTTGTCGCTTAATCATGCGCTCTGATACCAAATGTAACGAACGCGACTTTTCGACGCTCGAAAACCGACATCAATACGTCCATTGTATCAACTGCCGAGCAATCGAACGCCGAAAAACCGTACCGTTAGGGTTAAAGAATAGGTAGAAGATAGAAGAAGACAGAAAGAACAATAAAACAATATCAGAATCTCACAATCGCAGCGGAACAACATATAATAGATAAATGAATAATCTTTAAACAAAGAACTATATCAGTTATTACATACATCACATCACATTATCAGAGTTTACAACAACAAACAACAACAAACAGCGGAAAAGAAATATTATATACTAGTGAATACGCCATGCCATCCAGCTTGCCTCCAGCAACTCCTGAATTCCAAGATATCCTGACAAACCTGACTCTTGACTGCCCGTGTGGAAATTGGTGGGCACCCAGAGTTTAGGAAGGAAAACAATAAATTCCGAGTCAGTCATGGGATTGGTGTGAGAACTTAAAACAGTTTATCTTTAAAACAAAGAACGGGATAATTTTAAAACAGATTCGCAATGCTTTTTAGAAAATGAGACTACCATAAGGCCTCCCGCACACACACACACAATACAAACGCAGAATCGAAGGAGATTTCTCCTTATGATAGTCAAAGATGCTTGATACGCATTAAAAAGAAACATTTGATATTATTACTAGTGCATAGTGTAGAAAAAATCATTTCGAAAGTAAAGATATAAATCTTAGCCAGCATAGGCATTTCGCACTTATGCCTACTATAGCTACCATCCAAACAGTGGTGACCACCATAAGTGAATGATATGTTCTACAACTAAAACCGTACAAGATCGTATTGTTTCTTTGGATTTCCAACAAATGGTCAGGCCAAGGAACTTCCCATTGCCACATGGGTACGCCTCTGGAAAGACGACCCGAGAACCTAACCGGATCTCTGCCAACACAAGGCCGGGTTACCCCTAACTGGGTAACTACTGACACGAATATGTCATTCCCCGATCGTAACCGATCTATATCCAAGGATCCTTGTTTCCAACTACCACAAAACAATAAATTTGCAGCAACAACATAGGTTAAGTATATGGGCTCCATACCATTATACCACCTCTATCCAGAAGGAATGACATACACTAAAGGCGCTACCCCCTAATAACCTTGCCGCATCCTTCCTGTTTTGACCATTTTCGGGGTGTGAGGTCCGACGAAGTCTCGTCCACAAAGCCACGCTTTATACAAAAGCTGTGCTTTGATCATCAAATGTTAAACAGCACTTCGTATGCCACATTACCAATTTGGGAATGTATCACTTGTAACCATCAACTACATAACCTCTAAGGGTGTTGAGCTAAGAGAATAAATTCTCTGCCACCAACGGAAACATATTTGATAGAAACCAGCTTTACATCTCAAATTGTAATGTTATACACACATCCATACAAGTCCGTTCCGGAATCGAACAGAACCGAAGGCACTTACAAAGAAGTCCTTGCAATCCGGATATTCACTAATCACGACCGGACTTTCCATCACAAAGGGTAATAAATTTCTATATCAGAGATCAGCCGATGCAGAAACATTCGACGGTAATCCTTCCGTTTTCACAAATATCCGGTCTTCAAAACCGGTCATCAAATGCAATGCATAACGACGTATCACATATTCGAAATGGGTTATACGACCCCAAGGTCCTTTCCCGGCTAATCCGAATAGTGAGCGCTTATTTTAAAAATAAGTGTGGCATTCAAATTCAAGCAAATTACAACAAATACCTATTTAAAGGTAATATTGATAGTCGGTTATTTAACTATCAATAGGTATGCTCAACATCACCAGATTCCAAATAATTTTCCAAATTATTTATTTTCCAAAAATATCTTTACTAGATATATAATTTCCATACTTAAACCATTTGAAAACAAATTTTCAAATCACTTTCCACCTTTACCACCTTTGAAAACAAATTTCAATCATTTTCCTGATGCGGAAATACTTTCATTTCAAAATGGTTCATTTAAACCAATTAAATAAATCCTTACCGATTTACTTTATATTTACGTTGCAAATCCGTAAATTTATTCCCATACTTCAAAAATAAATCAACGTTTATTTTTAAACAAATTTCCCTTTCTTTTATAAATTCCATAGTGAATTTACACTTCCAAAATATCTAGGAATATATGATTTTCAAATCGATTTTTAATATTCATTTTCAATTTGTCTTTAAAAGATAAAATCTCAAAATATTCACTTCATATTGAAAAACATTTCCATACTTATTTAATAAGTAATTCACAAATCCTTTTATTTTCTACACTTGGAAAATATTCAATATACTTAAATCGAAATTAAGTATATATTTCATTCTTTAAAGAAAATGTGTACTTAAACACATTTATTTGAGTCAAAACGAATGTTGCGTAAAACATCATTACGACGACCCAAAATCACTAGTATAGGGATTCGAAATTTAGATAGATATATATAAATCCCAATACTATACAAAAACATTTCCTTTCGGAAATCATTTACTGTAACAACAGTGTTATAGTCCACCATTTCCTTCTATTTCTCGAAAACGTCTATTTCAACAATGAATGTTGAAATCTATGGTCTCGAAACTTAATGCATTTTAAAACAACTTCAAATCGTTTTAATTCTATTTAAAATATCACTTCCCCAAAACATATCCATTTTATTTCATAATATATTCACTGTCCAAAATCGTGAATATAATTCCCAACCAAATTCAATTTTTTGTACACATTTTATTTCAAGGATAATTCGTCGAAATCGCGAATATATTTCCTTTTATAAACTTCTATATTCAATTTATCAAATTCAATTGATTTTGAATTTATACACATTGTCTATAAATTCCATTTCTATTTATAAACTTCGATTTATAAATCTCCTTTATCTATCCAATTCAATTTATATAACTCAATTATATACTAAAAGTCTATATTATAAGTTAAATACTTATAATTCATTTATTTACAAATCGTTCTTTTTAAACTTCACAAATTATAATCTTATTACTTATAAGATTTCATTTATATTTTATAACAACTTCAACTTATAAAATCTCCTTTATTAACAATTTCTATTAATATCCCATTTAAATGCCCAAAATCCAGTTTATAAGTTAATTACTTATAAATCTTTTATATTACAACATCTATTCATTTTATAATCTTCACAATTTATAAATCTATAATATTTAATGAAATCCATTTTACACTTCATTTTAACACTTAATAAACTCGTTTTATAATTCCAATATTATATATATATATATATTTATTATAAATATCAATGTTAAAAATCTTTTACATACATCCTTTATATTAATTCAAAAATCCAAATTTAAACTATTTTATAAATCTATTTATTTTAAAAATCACCTTTTGGTTATATTTCACAAAAATCTTAATTTTTATAACATAAAAATTTATAAAGTTTTAATTATTTAAAATGAATCAATTCAAAATTTTAATAAAACGTATACTTTGAAAAATCATTTTAAAAATCATTTTAAAATCAAAATCGTTATTTTTAAACTTTAAAAATGGATCCGATGATGCAACAGCACCCAATAGTCAATCATGGCAACAAACATCATATATCATCATATGATAATCAACAAACATCAAAATATCTGTAATCAAATAAATACCGGTGAGGAATCCAGTTGAATCCCTCCAACCTGTTTCCCTGCATCCACAAACATTAGCACAATACCAATTCTGTTCAAAGCGGAATATCGCGGTATATGAGATTTATAAATTATTATCCGCTTAATAGACGGCGCAATAGGGTCTCATCCGCTATATAATGCGGGAAAATCAACTCCAAGTACATATATAATACCAATTCCAATCAAGATGGAATTATCGCGGAGTATGTTTTTATAAATAACCTTCGCTTACTAATGGCGTATGATGTCTATTTTAACAATCAATAGATAACAATCATCATTCAAACATACAATCAACAATTTTAAATCTAACTATTTAAAATTTAAATCGAAACTATTCGATTGAGTGAGAAGTTCTCACCTTGGTTTCAATTCAGTTTCCGCGTTTTATTTCGAATAAAATTAAACGTGCGTTTAATTTTACCCAAAATTTTCACTAGCTCTAGATGAATCCAATCCAGTTCCATAGCGTAGTGCTCGACGAAACGATTCCAACGCAAAAAGTTTCGTAATTTTTCGACCTCGTATGAAAGAGTTATCAATTTTTAAAGTTTGTACAATTTAAAATAAATTTTAATTTACAAAACAATCTATTTCAAAACCCAGATTACATCATAGCCGTGCGTTCTTCTTCCCAGATCTGGCCCATACGTGACCTTCTTCCTCTCCCCTTTTCATCGCACGTAACAAACCCAACACGCGCCTAGCTAGGGTTTTGAACGCACCCTCCATTCGTCGACGAAACCCCATCACAACAGCACCACATCAAAGCTCGTCTCAAGCTCGACCCACGCCTGCCACCACATTGCACTCGGCCTCTTCATTCCCCCTAAAACCGCGTGCAAACGGCAGCGCTTCAAGGCCAGATTGCCGTTGATCCGCTTCGAATTTTACGATCTTGATCGTTGATTGTATAGAACTCACTGCCCTCTACGTTTTTCTAGTTGACAACTTCTCGAATTGATGAGTGGATTTGGAGATTTTGAGGAGGAAGGAAGATTGATTTTCGGCCATAGAATATGAAAGTTGCGGCTGCACTCTTGACCTAGGGTTTTGCAAGTTTGAGATAGCGAGGCTTCTTTTTATAGAAAATTATCGAAAAACACTATTCATTTCGGATTTTTCAAACTCCGATTTACGTGCGGTGACCGGCGTTTCTAGGGTTTATCCCGCGTTCCGGACACAATGGAACAAGTTTCGGAAGCTAATTCGATCGTATGTGTGAGATATGGCAATAAACGATCGATTTAAAATTAAATCGGTTAATCAATTTTCTGTGCGTTTTAGCTTGCCCCGGACAAACGGTAAATCCGATTGACACGAAATTTGAAACCTTATAATAATATGACATTACGGATCCGATGAAACTAGTTTCGTCGAAATCCGAGACTGTTTGAAAAATGACTATTTTTAAAAATGACTATTTTAACTCGTCAATTTAATATTAAAATATTCAATTTTCACAAATTAACTTTTAATTCAATTTTAAAAGTTCTATAACATCTCTATAACTCTAATGTGATATAATAAAAAATTTCAAATCATTTTTAATCATATTCAACTCGATTTTCAATTATTTCTGGAATTTAAATATTAAATTATCGTTTTAATTATCCAATTAAATCCAATTATTTAAAATAAAATTATTCAACTTATAAATTTCACTTATTAATATTTAAAATCAATTAAATATATAAATTTTAATTAATAGAAATTCTAGGTCGTTACAGTTAATGCGGACCTCTTCCTTGGACTTAACCTTAGGATTAACAGTTCAACTCTAAAACATTTCACTTCACAACTACTTCTAAAACATAGAATTCCTATACGGTTTTAAAGCGATTACGAATTTTGAGTCATCTCATATAAGTATGCTTTTCCCATTTATTAGACTCCCTAAGACCAATCAAAGAATTCCCAACTAACTCAATTCTGTTTCTCTCAGAAGTAAGCGAAAGCTAGAGACGTTTCGTATCAATACTCCTCTTCTCATTGATATGAAATCCCAAAGCCTTTCGATAACTTCTTGAGTCTTGTTTGGTCAGGTTCGATAATCGACTAATCGATTATCTAGTCAAAACTATTGCTTATACAAATTACGATTCGTACGCTTAACTTGTTTACGACATCCAATTTAACTATTCCTCATCCAAGAGTGAAGCCAGGTAAGTCTGAGCACTGGTTGCATCTAGCCTTGCCAAGACATTTCATTCTTGAATCTCACAAATAGATAAGTCTACCTCATTAGCTTTTAGTGTTAAGTATAGTATTAATGATTTCTATATACAATAAGAAATCAACACGATTAACACGTTTTAGATATTTTTTGACTTACTATTCCTCGGTTAAGAGGGAAGCCCGGTAGGTTAGAGCTCTATTTCTCTATCCCTAACTCTCAAAATAGATAAGTCTTATTTCGTTGGCTTTTAGTGTTCAGCATAGTTAATTACTTTTCAAATAAGTAATTAAACAATCAACCATTTGGCTATTTAGCAATTCTAACCCCTTTTTAAAGACATTTGTATATATTTTTGAAATTTTCCTCAAAACAACATTTGTATATACTTGGAAAAAAAACTTTGCAATTTTCCTCAAAACTTGAAAACGACATGTTTTCAATAAAATATCCATTCTTTAAAAATTCACTAATTAATGCTTAAAAATTTATAAAGATCTCAAACAACTTTTGAAATACTCTAATAATAGTAAGCAAATACTTATAAAAAGAATGAAATAAAATGTTTAAATTTAAATATCTTTTCAAACCTTTAAAGTCTAAAATCAAGGCTAAACGGGACAGTTTTGCATTAGTGATGTTTTGGCTACTTTTCGAGATGCTACTTAAATCTTTACGATTCAAGCTTTTAATAACAACAAACATATATATAAGACTATATAAATATGGTGAGAAAACTTTAAGGATCTCACAAAAAAGTTCCATAAACATTGCTAAAAATAAGGCAATTCACAACTGCATTTATAACTATAAGTGCACTTTCAAATCCGAGTCCGATCTAAACCAAATTCCATCTATAACCTATGTGCTTTATTCAAGGTCTTGTCACAAGTCCATTCAAGTCCATTTCAATTTCGTTTAAGTCCATATACATGGATCACACGTGTTACTAACTTTTAAAGTATGAATCCAAACCAATATTTTAACATAAGTTAACAACAATTCAATCAACTTAAACACCATACAATACAAACACATATGCATTATATTTTCAGTCAAAGTTAGGTGCTAACTCACCTTTAACCCAACAAAAACCAAGATCCAAGCTAATAAAGTCCAAACCCAAGCTAGCAACCTCCTTCCTTCCTCTTTCTTTTGTTTTGCCTTATTTTTGCTCCTTCCCCCTAACTATAGCTCAGGGCCTTCATGAGTTGTGAGATTTTGGCTTCACTACTTTAAGTTTTGGCTTGGTGGAAAAGTTTGAAGTAATTTGGAGTTGATTTGCAAGTATTTTCTTTAGAACATAAGAGATGAAGAAGAAGAGAAGCCACTGATTTTTATTACTCGGGCTTTATAATTTTTGTGAGTATTTCATAAGGGTATGCCCTTCCTTTTATAAGCTGAGGAAAGAAGTCATTACAACCTTCTACCTCTCATGAAAGGTCACAAAGGAGCCTCGTTCACACATGCACCTTTATGCCACTTCTCCTTTATACTAATTACCATTATACCCTCACCATGATAATATCTCTTATCCATTAGAACGTTTTAGAACCTTCCAAGTTCAATGAAGAGGTGTGTGTAAAATAGTTTCTAATGTGTTCATTTGATCATTAGTTAAGTGCATAAGAGTTCGAACAACTTATATCAATTGAAAAGCTTTTTATTAATAAATCGATTTTCGGTCACATTATCGATTTTTCTTCGAAGAATATATTTTTATAAACAAATTTCAAAAAAAAGTTTCTTATTATTATTTATCAATTAAATGATGTCTAACGAGGTTATAAAATCATATTTATAACACTTAATTATATTACAAAACGTTGTAATATTTAAAGATGAAGTGTTTGAATTTTAGGGTCACTACAATCTCCCCTACTTAGAATATTTCGTCCTCGAAATTCAAACAAGAACAATAATCAAAGGAGATAGATGAAACAATACACACACACACATATGTAGAGTACTGCTGAAACTAAATACAAACTAAACGGCAAACTGAAATGCATTTTAAGCGATTCCACCTCAAGTGATGAGAACACTACAAAAGTTATACGATACTAAGATAAAAGGGAATCCTAGTCTATAAATAACTCTGGATGGATCTCCTTCAAACTCTCTTGTGTCTTCCACGGTACCACCCCGAACATCCTTGCTCCATAGCATTTCTAACCTTAACAAAGTAAAAAAGCACAAAAACACTCAAATGGTATTCATAATTACTAGCAACCAATGCTCATGGTTCACTCAGGTGCAAACTCTCTCACCGTCTAAGGATAATAATCAATCTACTAAGCATACATTTCGTTTAATAGCCTTTGGTTTAATACTTAAATGATTATTCGTGTTACCTCATAATAAATAAAAAATTCATTTCCCAAACTCTTCATAAGTCAACATACATTATAAATATGGTGTACATATATCATCCGTATAGAATATCTAATCTGATCACTTACTCGATCACATAGATTTCACTTCCCAACTAGTATAGATTACTTGATCTCTCTAATGCGGACTCTGATTTGGTTCCTTGATTAGAAATCTCCATTCTTTCTCCATAGCCATTACTATGATAGACAACATCGGCTTCATACCACGAACCCATGTCAAGTGTTCGCCGTCAAAGATCGAGTGAAAAATCTTTGTTTAGAACAGTGTAAACCACCTCTAAAACACGTACTCAAATACCGGATCAAGAATAGTCATGGGAATAAAAAGATCTACGTACAACTTACATATTTATGGTATTAGTTTTTTAACTACACCAATATCTTTTTAATTACTTCCATTTATAAAAATAGTACATCATTCAATACTAAATCGTTTATGCATTTTTTATAAATAATAACTTCAAGTTTATACATATTTATAACTTAAGTTCATACTTGTATAATACTCCATTAATCCTAAGAGTGTATGTAAACGTAAAATTTATTTTTACTTAACAAGTAAACTTAAACTTGTTTTAACTTGCTACTTTCTCAATTCAAGTATTATATAAATTCAAATTTATATTTTCAAAACACTTAATTTCATGTTCTATAACAACTTGAAGTTCCTGACCATCCAAAATCATCGATAATTCCATTTCACTTAGCAATGAAAACTATCAACGACATATCATATCATGATGCACATATCATACTTTTCTAACGCATAGACTATATGTGTCCATGAAATAACTTAACAAGAGAACTTTTAGAACTGAACACCGGTTTTATTTCAAATAATTTTGAAACAATATATACAAATAACTTGTATCGACCCGTAAATTTCATGGATTTAATTTGGTTAAATTAATAAGTTGTAACTAAATTTAGTAGAAAAAAATATAATAAATTAAAACCTACTTATAGTAATTCGAAGTTAATTCAAATGATTTTAAGTAGCGAAAAGAATTTTACCTGTATATAAATTGAATATGGGAAATCTAAGGAAAGTATTAACTGATTTAATGTAATAAACATTATTAACAGTAAATGGAATATGATAATAAGAACGATTGCAAGTTTTGTATTTAGGGGCAAAATAATATTGATAGGTAATAATTGTTGTAGAGAATAAATTACAAATGTTATAAACTGTATAAATGGTGACAACTATTGTTCGTTACCAATGCATTTAATTAATAGCGATTAAATGTAATTAATCATTTCCTTTTTGTAAGTTAAGAAAATAACTGAAAATTTGAAGGTAAAATCAATAGAAAGGTTAACTATATGCATCAGATGGAAAGTTGAATAGAATTCTAATAAATGATAATAATGGAAAACGTATACAATCAATGTAGGTAATTAGTAAATTACAATGTTGTTGAAAGTAATAAACATTTCTTTGTTAATAAGTTATAACATAACGGAAAGAGTAAAAGTACTCATTAGATATTAATTGCAATTGGATAGGGATTTTAAGTAACAATGTTAATACAAGGTAATTAATGCTAAATTAAAGTCAATAATAATGAATAGTGATTAATTCAAAATTTGTAACATATATTATAAATTACATGCTTATTTGTTAATGGAATTAGAATCTGTAATAAGTGATAATAAAATAAATGAATGTCACACTAATTGAAAATGAAATAACGTTCGTTTAAATGTTGAGTAATTATAGGGTCGTAATTATCATAAGCGTTACTTTCATAATTATGATTTATTGTGAAATTAATACGGGAAGATGTAAAGTAATAACTAAGGGAATGTATTAATTGTTTTGAAACCTTAATTAATATGGGTAATTAATTTAATATAAGCAAAATCAATGCAAATATTGAATTAATCATTTAGCAATAATAATGAATAGTAATCAATTCAAAAATTGTAATCCATTTTTCAATTAATGATAATAGTGTTGGTATAAGCTAATAAGTTCAAATGGCAATGCAATACCAATTAATGGATTGGAAGTGATCGCGGAATTGGAATTTAAATAAATGCAGTAACTGATGTAGTGCACAGAAATTATGAAACTAATGTAAGATTTTAACAGATGATAATTAAAAATTGGAGATAACGTAAATTCCATATTGGTTAACGTAAAGATTTATTTATTTAATGATAAGTTTAATTGATTGTAAATAAATGAAATTCAACATTTAATATTACGATAATGTAAGTAAGATAACATTCGTAAGTATTGTTAAGGTTATTCAGATTTGACAAATTTATTGAGTATAAGTATCGGGAATGAAGCTTTATTAAAATTTTGGAATATTAAAATTAAATAAAAGGTCTAATTTCATTTAAAAAGGGAAATTTGGTCATTACAACTAATTGGGATCAAGGGTTAAATATTACGTTAATGGAGTGAATAAAAGGATTTAAAAACCAAATAAATAAATTCATGGCTAATTAAGTTTAATTTCTGAATAAATTGGAATTTAAAAACTTAATATTGTAAATTGAAATTTTCAATGAAGTTGGTAAAATTTGATTTTTATTTACTTATTTTTAAGTTATTTAATTAATATAAAAATAGCCATTTTGGCCACTGACTCGGATTTCGATGAAACCAGTTTCATCGGATCCGTAACAGTGAATTATAATAGTGTCTCAAGTTTCGTTGCGATCGGACTTGTCGTTTGATCGTACGGACTCGAAACGCCTTCAAATTTATGCAATTTAAATCAGTTGAAATCAATTTGAAAATATTGTTTTTAACATAACTTCTTCATACGATGGAATTTGGACTTGAAACTTGTTCCATCGCGTTTAAAATATTTAAAAACACCTATATGGGTTTACCAAATTTCGTTCCGGAGTCAGAACGGGCTTTTTGGGCCTATTATCAGTTAACACGTTTATAATTCGGATTCAGTCCATTCTTTTCCAACCTTATATATAAATACACTACTAAACCCTAGCCTCCGCCTATTCTCATTTGTCTGCGCATAAAATTTCTTCAGCTCCTTCTCCTCCTCAATGGCAGACAACAAAAATTTCAGATCCAATTTCATTCAAAAATCAAAGGAAAATTCAAGTCCTTAGAAAAATTCCGAAAAAATATATGTTGAAGCTCTCGAAGAGCGTAGTCTTCTGTTGTAATTCGTTTTTCAATTCGAGTTATCATTCGATCAGAAATTTGCCTTTTATTCTTGGCCTTTCATCGCGACGAAATCAAATTCGTCTGGTCGACGAATCGAAGGTACGGTTGGGTAGAGGGGACGGAGGAGATCACATCTATACGTTTCATCGTGCAAATCAACGGTTAGATCGGGCTCCATAATTCGACTAGGGTTAGCAAACTCGTGCGGTGGCTGCACCAATCAGGGGTTGCGAGTCATCCAAGGGGTCGGCCTGGGATGTCGAACGTAGTGGTGGTCGTGCCTTTGCCAACGGCGGCATGTGAAGGGGAAGAACCATGGTCAACTGGGTGGTCAACGGTCGAGAGATCTGCTCTCGTTCGCGTGCGTTATGTTCTGAGTGTGTGAATCACGTAGGGGATAGCAGGTGATGACGTGGCTTAATTCTTTGAGAGGTGAGTTTGTTTTATGTTCATTTTCTTTATTTTATTTTTAATTGAATTCAATCGCAATTTTCACAATATCTCTCGCATACGAACTCCGTTTCACGCGCGGTTTCTTTTCTTAGGATCATATTGAAATTTCAGACTTGATGACGCAGGTTTGGAAAAATTCTTAGATGGTCAATTTTTTGGGTTTAAATTGGATTTAAATTCAATTTAAATTCAAAAGGTGAGTGTTTTAACCCACTCACAACTTCTAAAATTTCTTATGTTTGTTAAATTGATTTATGATATGAGTAGAAATTTATTTATGACTGTTTGGCATATTTTTATTCATCATCTCAGTTAAATCGCATTTATTTAATTTAACTATTATGTAATTTTATTATTGCATATAAATTGACAGTTAAAAATTTATTTATTTTGCATATAAACTGCTAGTTAAACAGTTATAATTTATTTTTGAATATAAACTGATAGTTGATACCAGTTATTTATCACCTGTTATAATTGATGTATTGTTTTGAATTTGGATGATGTTTGAAATAAATGGATGATTTCGATGGATGAATGGATGTTCATTTATATTAATTGCAAATTGCTATGCATTTCATTTCATTCAGGATTGCGGTTTTAAATGATATATAACCGTAATTTTTATTTTAAATTGCGGATTGAAATGATAAATATCCGTATCACTTGACCATATGATAGAAAATTCTATACAGGCACCGCGGTATATATATATATATATAATATTTTAATTTTTATGGTTTGGATATGATACGGTTCAATAAATATTAAATTTGGATATTATATAAATATATTTTATATATACATATATAGTTAAATTTTTGAAATTTAAGCTATGTATAAATCGGTTAAATAAAAATAAATAAGTTGAACAATGGAGTTTGATTATTTATGTTAAATGGTTAAGTACATGTTTAAGATATCTTATATATATATAGAGTTTTAAATGATTCAAATCAATTAAGATTGAAAGATAAATTGGAAATTAATTGAAATTAAGCTTACTTAAAAATTTAACTCGATAAGTTGATGTTGACTTATTAAAATTGGAATTTTAAAGGAATGATATTTATAACTGGATTTAATGAATAATTCTAGTATAAATAAATGGAAGGAAATATTTAGTGTTAATAAATTGAGTTTTATTTTAAATGGTTAGGGATTTATCATGTAAACCTTTCAAAACTAAATAATAGGAAAATGAATTGTTGAATAGAAATTCCCAAACTTAGTTTTGAAATTCATTAAATACTCAAAGTTTGAAAATATTGAAATCGAAGTGTTTTATTTAAACTGAAAGTGAATCTAAAAGTTATGGGTTTAGACTCAATTTAAAATGAATAAAAATTATGAAGGTGTGGAAATAATTACTTTTAAAGAAATTTTAAATTCAACTATTTTGTTTTATGTACTGTTGAATATCCAAACCATTTAAGTTTTGAAAGTTATGGTTTTAAAACTATGGATTTCGAAGTATTATGTTGAAAGTTAAAAATTCAAATATTGGGTTTCGAGGTATTATAAATTTTAAATGTGGCATGATTTTGGAAAGGAAATATATTTGAAATAAAATGATATCATATTTATTTGGGTTTTAAAAGGAAATGATATCGTATTTATGGGTTTTGAAATGGATAATTATATTTTGGTTTTGAAAGATAATTATTTTTAAATGACCGTGGTGTTATAATAATGTTTGGTTGTTGAAGAGACCGGGATCGGAAGTTGTCATACTCTTTGCCAACTCCAAAAACCACTTTAACAACCGTGTACGCTATGGAGATTCCAGAATGAAGTAGGATGGCGGCGGCGTTTCCTTTGAGGTAAATACGTGGACCCGACTCCCGTGAGTTGGCATAAGGTGGCTAAAACAGGAGCGATTCTCGGGCCAATGAGGTCATTCCTCTGATCGGACATTCCTCTTCGATACTATACTTTGACTTTGGATTGATTCGGTGGCCACCTTAATTTTTGATTTTGGGGGAGTTTGTTCGAGTTGGGCGGTAGCTGCGCGCTGCGCGTTTCCACCAGCCCGGATAGCAATTGGTATATCTACCCTGGCATTGCCTGGTTGTGCCGTGTCACCTACCCTATCGCGCCTTGTACGAGTTTGGATTTCTCCCGTAGCCCGTGTAGTATCCTCTGGTGGCTTCCCGATCAGGGGGTATTATGATATTGGATGGACTACTGGAACTGTTACGTGTTAAGGGCTATATGGGTAACCCCTTAATGCTAAGAAAAAAGTAAGTTTATTTTACAATTAGACACTATTATAATAGCGCAATATACTACATAGTAAATAGTTTAACGGATCCTTAGGAGATGTAAATCCGAGCATCTCTTGAGTTACTGCACTCATATTTATTTCTGTTAATTTAACTTACATAAGATCTTTTAGTTCTGACTCGAGTGTTTTGTCTTTTCAATTCGCTCGGGTCAGTCCGAGCGTTTCAGGATTTGAAGAATTTAGCTCTGGAGGACGAAGATGAAGATTTCTACTACTATTATTAATTATATTCCACTATACTATTTAATTCCGCTGCATTGGTATTTATTGGTATGTGAACTCTGATATCTATTGTATAAAGAAAAATCAAATGTTTTGTAAACAGTTTTATGAACTGTATATTTATTATTATATTTTATCCTTCAGCTGTGAGATTCTGTTTAGTTTTTTTCTCTTCTCTGTTTTTTTATTTACCCCATAACAATCCGTCCTTTCGTATTCTTTGAATCGGCATGTGTGTCGATTTTAAGCGTGTGAAAGGCGGGACGTTATAGTTGGTATCAGAGCTTTGGTTTAGCGATAACCTTAGCTTTGTGGGGTCTGACTTTTTGTTAATAGGGTAGAAATACCCTATGGGAGTCGCTGAGCATATCTATATGAGAGAGCGTATTTGTTAGTATTATAAAAAGATTTTAATATTGTGTTAATCTGTTCCGTTTTGTATTTATAAGTTCTGGTTGATGCATGGGATGCTATGACATCAATAGGGATTTCTGAACACTTAACAGGACAGACCGACATAATATTTGTTTTTAATATAGGTGAATGAAATAATTTTGCCTATTATATTTTCTATATAAAATTTTCAAATGATATCTATATTTGGCTACAATAGATTGGTTGTTAAGAAATAAAGTGTATAAATAATAATATAAATAAGATCGAAAAATAAAATAAAATTTGGAAATTTAGAACTTAAGTTCCGGGGTTTTGAATTTTTTCGAATAAATTTTGGAAGATATTAATTTTATGATATAAATAATTATTATAATTCGAAAGAATTGTTTTAAAGAAGATTTTTGAGAAAATAAGTTTGTACCTTCCTTTCTGTCGCTGGAAAATAATTTCGGTGATGGCGGCCGCATCATCGACATTCATTTTCGAGTTTCGAAGGGGGAAGGCCACTGTAGTAGTTCTATTGTAGATTCATTTTTGAAACAATATATATAAATTTTGAATTGTTTTAAATATAATTCGAGATATGTAAGTGAAAGAATATATTTATCTATTATTTTAAAATAATTTGAAATTTAACCCGGTATTTAACTCTTAAATTTCCATTAATTAATTGTTTCAATTATTGTAGTGAAATGAAAGGTAAGTAATTAATAAATGGAAACCTCTAATTTAGGTAAGAGATTTAAGGCTAAGTTATAAAGGGAATAAAAATGAAGTTGAAATTGTAACTCATAAGGAAAAGGGTAAAAATTTGTTTAACAAGGAATTAATTAAAAGAAATGGGAAAACTTGTATAACTTTCAATTACATTCTTTAAAAGCATATATATAACTTACCAAATATTAAAAGTTGAAATGTTTGTTAAGAAATGTAATGGAAAATTGTACAGTAAAAGTAAGTAATGAAAGTATTCAATAAATTGCTTTTATTTATTTGAATTGGTGGTATAGAGTTATAAACTTAATTATGATTTAAATGCTATTAATTAAATAAAATAGAAAAGTAAGTAATATATATATATATATATATATATATGTAACGACTCAGAATTTTTATTAATTTAAATTTGAATATTTAATTGATTTTAAATATTTATAAGTGAATGTATAAGTCGAATAAATTTTATTTTGAATAATTGGATTTAATTGGATAATTAAATCGATATTTTAATATGTTAAAATACAGAAATAATTGAAAATTGAGTTAAATATGATTAGAAATGATTTGTCAAATTTTATTATATCATATTGGAGTTAGAATGATGTTATTGAACTTTTAAAATTGAATTTAAAGTTAATTTGTGAAAATTGAATATTTTAATATTTTGTTGACTAGTGAAATTAGCCATTTTTCGAACAGTCTCAGAATTGGACGAAACTAGTTCCATTGGATCCGTAATAGTTTTTTATTATTGGATTTCAATTTTCGTAGCAATTGGAGTTTTCGTTTGATCGTGGCAGCTCGAAACGCATCGAAATTGTTTTAATATTTATTTGGCGAGTTGAAATAGTCATTTTTCAAACAGTCTCGGATTTCGACGAAACCAGTTTCATCGGATCCGTAATGTGATATTATTGTAAGGTTTCAAATTTCGTGTCAATCGGATTTACCATTTGTCCGGTGCAAACTAAAACGCCTAGAAAATCATTTAATCGGTTTAATTTTAAATCGAACGTTTATTGACATAACTCGCACAGATGACCGAATTAGCTCCCGAAACACATTCTATTGTGTTCGGCACGCGGGGTAAACCTTAGGAACGCCAAACGGCACGCTTCGTTTGGAGTTCGGAAAATCCGGGATGAATAGTGTCGCGCGAATTTTCTATAAAAGCCCCCAATATCTCATTTTTTTCAAAGAAAATTTAACCCTAGGGTTTCCAAAACCATCAGCCGCCACTTTCTGAATGAATGGCCAGAATTTTGTTTTCTTTCCTCCTCAATCTCCCTCAATCCATAATTTTTTAGGAAATATGCTCAACTACAAAGTCGAAGAGCTCGATGAGAGCTTTGATTCTATACGGTGATGATCGGAATTGGAGCGTCAGAGGGGAAGCTAGGGGGGCCGACGGCCTATGGTTGCACACACAATTCGAGGATAAGGGGGTGTCCGAGCTCATGGATATTCGAGCCGAAGATGGAGTGGAGGATGCTCGTTTGAATGGAAGTAGCTGATCGAAGTAAATGTCGTCGGAGAGGGGGTATAATTTAACCCTAGATACGGCCTTTGGTGGGTTATTGTGCGTGAAGAGCCTGTAGAAGTAATGTGAGTTTGGGGGAGAAGCAAAGGGACGGGCTGGATTGCAGGGTGATGGATCTCATGGCTTAGATTGATTTTGGTTGAGAAAAATTAAATTATGTTGTAAATTTAGTTTATAAAATTCGTGTAACTTTGAAAAATCATATCTTTTTCATACGAGGTCGAAAACGCACGAAACCAGTTGCGTTGGAATCGTATAGACGAGAACTACGCTATGGAATTATATTTGAGTCGTTTGGAGTTAGTGAGAATTTTGGGTAAAATTAAACGCACGTTTAATTTTATTCGAAATAAATCGCTAAAACGAAATTGAAATCAAGGTGAGAACTTCTCACTCAATCGAATCGGTTTCGATTTTTATTAAATAGTTATATTTAAAATACTTGAATGCATGTTTGAATGATGATTGTTATCTACTGATTGTTAAAATAGACATTATGCGCCGTTAGTAAGCGGATGTTATTTATTAAAAACATATACCGCAAATATTTCATAAACAGTGAAATTGGTATTATTTATGTACTTGGAGTTGATTTCCCGCATTATATAGCGATGAGACTCTATTGCGCCGTCTATTAAGCGGATAATATTTTAAATCCCATATACCGCGATAATTTCGTATCGGAACGAAATTGGTATTGTGCTAACATCTTTGGATGCAGGAAAACAGGTTGGAGGGATCCAACTGGATTCCTCAACAGTATTTATTGGATTATGGATATTTTGAAAATATGGGGTTAATGATTTTATAAAATAGTTTAAATTTGGATTTTTGAATTTATTGTGAAAAGTTTAAAAATAGGATTTATGAAATTTGATTATTTTATAAATCAAAGAGAATGGTGAAATTATAAAGGACTTTAAAGACGTCTTGAAATAATAATATAAATTGATTTATATAAAAGATTTATAAATTGATAATTTATAAATTAAAATATTGGAATTATAAAATGAGTTTTTATAAGTATTAGAATGAATTTCGAATGAATTTCATAAATGAATGAAATTTATTGAATTATAAACAGTGAAGTTATAAGTGGAATTTTATAAGCAGTAGGTTTATAAAATTTGTAAAGTTATTTGAAGAATAGATGTGGGTAAATAAATGAATCTTATAAGTTATAAGATTTATAACTTGGGAAGTTTAAAAGAACGATTTTTGTAAACAAATAAATTATAAGTATTTGACTTATAATATGAATTTTTAGTATATCATTGAGATATGAATTGAGATAGGTTAATAAAGGAATTTATAAAAGGAGTTTGTTATAAAATAAATTGAAATGGAATTTATAAACGTTATTTTATAAATCCGCAAACGACTTATTTTGATAAGTAAATAGTTATAACTTATTAATGGAATTATATTCATGTTTTAGACAGTGAATAATCCTTTAAAGTAAAATGTATAGAAATGATGAAATTTGGTTAACGAAGTATATTCACGTTTTTGAATACTGAATAATATGTTAAATAAAATGTTTTAGATATGATTTTTTAAATAAAATTAAAACGATCTAACGATGTTTTCAAAATGTGTTAAGATTCGAAACCATAGATTTCAACATTCATTGTTGAAATAGACGTTTTCGAGAAATAAAAGGAAATGGTGGACTATAACACTGTTGTTATAGTAAATGATTTCCGAGAGGAAATGTTTTGTTTAGTATTGGGATTTATATATCTATCTTAAATTCGAATCCCTATACTAGTGATTTTGGGACGTCGTAACGATGTTTACGCGACATTCGTTTTGGCCCAAATAAATATGGTTAAACGAATGATTTCCTTAAAGAATGAAATATATACTTAATTTCAATTTAAGTATATTGATTTATTTTTCAAGTGTTGAAAATAAATAGATTTGTGAATTACTTATTAATAAATAAGTCTGGAAATGTTTTCCAATATGAAATGAAACGTTTTGAGAATTTATCTTTTTGAAGATAAATTGAAAATGAATAATTGAAATCGTATATTCATAGATATTTTGGAATATAAATTCATTATGGAATTTATAAATAAAAAGGGGAATTTGTTTAAAAATAAACGTTGATTTATTTTTGAAGTGTGGGAATTAATTTACGGATTTGGAACGTAAATATAAAGTAAACCGTTAAGGATTTATTTAACGGGTTTAAATGAACCATGTTGAAATGAAAGTATTTTCCACGTAAGGAAAATGTTTGAAATTTGTTTTCAAAAGTGGTAAATGTGAAAAGTGATTTTGAAAATTGTTTTCAAAATGGTTGAAGTGTGAAAATTATATATCTTGTAAAGATATTTTTGGGAAATAAATAATTTGGAAAATTATTTGGAATCTGGTGATGTGTGCATATACATTGATAGTTCAATAACCGACTATCAATATTTACCTTTGAATAGGTATTTGTTGTGATTTGCTGAATTTGAATGCCACACTTATTTTTAAATTATTGCGCTCGTTATTCGGATTGCCCATTCCGAATAGTGATACGACGTAATGGATAGCAATGATGACCGGTGTTGAAGACCAGATATTTTTGAAAGCGAATGGACAACTCGTAGAATGTCTTTGCATCGACTGGTCCCCGGTATAGAGACTCCATATGTGATGGGAAGTCCGGTCGTGATTAGTGAATATCCGGATTGCAAGGACTTCTTTGTAAGTGCCTTCGGTTCTGTTCGATCCCGGAACAGACTTGTATGGATAGTATGTCTGACATTACAAATTGAGATATAAAGCTGACTTCTTTCAAATATATTTCTGTTGGTGGCAGAGAATTTATTCTTTTAGCTTAACACCCTTCTCTGAGACGTACGAGCTCAGAGGTTATGTAGTTGATGGTTATCAGCGATATATTCCCAATTTGGTAATGTGACATGCTGAGTGTTGCTGTGAAATGATCATTGTTTGATCATTTGTGATATGATCATTTGTTTGATCGTTTATCTTTGTGATCATTTCTATGATCATTTGTTGACCCAAAGCACAGCTTTTGTATAAAGCGTGGCTTTGTGGACGAGACTTCATCGAGCCTCACACCCCGGAATGGTCAAAACAGGAAAGATGCAGCAAGTTTATAAGGGGTAGCTCCCTTTAGGGTATGTGCATTTCCTTCTGGAAAAGGGTGGTATCAGAGTATGTAGCCCAGATACTTACTCATGTTGAAACACTTTATTTATGATTGTATGATGTTAGTGACGAGCGCTCGGATAAAGGTCCCAAAGGACCGGGGGAAAGCATACTCGTGTCAGTAGTTACCCAGTTAGGGGTAACCCGGCCTTGTGTTGGCAAAGATCCGATTTAGTTCTCGGGGACGTCCTTCCAGAGGCGTTCTCATGTGGCAATGGGAAGTTCCTTGGCCTGACCATTTGTTGGAAATCCAAAGAAACAATACGATCTTGTACGGTTTTAGTTGTATAACCTGCCATGGAATGTGGCGGTAACCTGCTATTGAACATGGTAGCTATAGTAGGCATAAGTGCGGAATGCCTATGCTGGCTAAGATTTATATCTTTATTTTTGAAATGAATTTTTCCTACACTATGCACTAGTAATAATATCAAATGTTCTTTTTAATGCGTATCAAGCATCTTTGACTATCATAAGGAGAAATCTCCTCCGATTCTGCGTTTGCATATGTGTGTGTGCGGGAGGCCTTATGGTAGTCTCATTTTTAAAAGCATTGCAAATTGACTTTAAAAATATTCCTCTATTTTGATTTTAAAGATAAATAAACTGTTTTGAGTTCTCACACCAGTCACATGACTGACTCGGAGTTTATTGTTTTCCTTCCTAAACTCTGGGTGCCCACCAATTTCCACATGGGCAGTCAAGAGACATATTTATCAGGATATTCTGGAATTCAGAAGTTGCTGGAGGCAAGCTGGATGGCATGGCGTATTACTATTTCTTTTTCCGCTGTTTGCATTTGTTTGTTGTTGTACACTCTGATGATAATGTACTGTAATGTGATGTAATGTAACAACTGATATAGTTCTTTGTTTAAAGATTATTCATTTATTATTATATGTTGTTCCACTGCGAATTGTGAGATTCTGATATTGTTCTGTTGTTTTTTTTTCTGTTTCGTTCTATTTTCTTTTCTCTCTATTTTCTATCTTTTTTCTCTCTTCTTCTACCTTTTCATCTTCTTTTTAAACCCTAAGTGTTCGGTTGTCCGGCATTCGATTGCTCGGCCGTTGATACAGTGGACGTATTGATGTCGATTTTCGGATTGGTTTGTTGAGTGGCATATGAACCTTTGTCAGCACGGTATGCACAACTATGCCGAAGAGGTTTATAAACACTTGAATAGAACAATTCGACACGGTATTGTTTTAAATTAGGTAAATGGAATAATTTTACCTTGAGTATATTTTTATATATAAAGGGATAATTTTTCAGAATTATTAAAGTGTATATAAGTTGATTGTTTAGTTGTTTGAATAATCTAAATAAAAGAATAATTGTATAAGCAAAAGAGTTATAAGAATTGAATTATAATTAAAGTGATTTACAATTGTGAAATAAACTTATATATATAAGAAGTGAAACTATATGAATATATTTATGAATATGAGTTGTAAATAAAAAAATGAATTTAAAGTTAAATGGAAATTTACTTTAGAATTGGAATCTGAAATTGGAATTATAAGTGGGAATTTAAGTTAAGTAAAACCAAGTGATGTTTATAAGATGAATATAACTTAAATGATGTTGAATGAAGTTGATTTTGGTATCAAAGTAAATTAATAAAGTGAAGTGATAAATGTAAACTTAAGTTATGTAAATGAAATTCAACTTGAAATGGTTAAATGAATTAGCAATTGAATTGAATTAATGGATTGAATGTGAATCAATTGAATGTGAATAATTGGTATGAAATAATGAATGTAGGTGTTAATTCATTAAAATCTAATGTTATTGGAAGTTGAAAATTTTAATGAAAATCAATTTAAAGCAAAGGAATTTGGTTGTGTTTAATATACATTGGTTGTTATATGATAATTAGTTGATTGTATATAATTCATTAAGTATTAATGAAATTGAGTTAAAGAAATTGAAAGCTAAAGTAATTGAAATTCAATTAGAAGTTAAATGAATCTTAAGTAGACTTGAATTTGATTTAGAAGTGAACCAACTTGAATATGGATTAGTGAATATAAACTAATTGAAAATGAATGTTAGTAAGAACATCCACTGTTAATGAATCAAATGTGATTAAATTGAAAACCCATTTCATTGAATATTAATGAAAATATGAATGAATATTAATTTGATATGGATTAGATGAATGTTAGTTGAATGCTAGTTGGTTGATGGTTGAATATATTACTTTTACTGCATTTGCTATGTTGGCATATATAGTTATTATGTTGCTATATGTTATATCGATACTATTGTCTATATACATGTTTCTTATCTGTTTGTTGAGTGTTAGTAGGTGCGGATCGCGTTTGCTTCGCATTTAGAGCTCGCTTTCACGGTATATTAGCCGTATATGCTCGCTAATAAAATATAAGGTACATTTCTCGGATTACATACCGTACTTTTACACTTTTTTCCCTACGGGATGCCTCATTACTTGATGAGATGTATATTTGTGATATATATACTGTCATTTTTTTTTCGGATCGAGCCGCGCAAAGGAGACTATGGCGAATTTTTCCAGAAATTTAAGGCGTTAGAAAAAATTTGAGAAAAAAATTGGAATTTTTTTGAAAAACTATAATTTTGATTTTGGAATTGAAAGTTAAAAAATAGTAGATTGGTTTGAAAAGATAACTAAGTATGATTTGAAAACTTAGTAAAATTATTGTAGGAAGTTAAACTATGGATTTTGGAAAATTAATAGATTCTGTAACTTTTCTTACTTGGTAATTTCGAGGACGAAATTCTTTTAAGGGGGGAAGTATGTAACGACCCAGAATTTTTATTAATTTAAATTTGAATATTTAATTGATTTTAAATATTAATAAGTGAATGTATAAGTCGAATAAATTTTATTTTGAATAATTGGATTTAATTGGATAATTAAATCAATATTTTAATATGTTAAAATACAGAAATAATTGAAAATTGAGTTAAATATGATTAGAAATGATTTGTAAAATTTTATTATATCATATTGGAGTTAGAATGATGTTATAGAACTTTTAAAATTGAATTTAAAGTTAATTTGTGAAAATTGAATATTTTAATATTTAATCGACTAGTGAAATTAGCCATTTTTCAAACAGTCTCAGAATTGGACGAAACTAGTTCCATTGGATCCGTAATAGTTTTTTATTAATGGATTTCAATTTTCGTAGCAATTGGAGTTTTCGTTTGATCGTGGCAGCTCGAAACGCATCAAAATTGTTTTAATATTTATTTGGCGAGTTAAAATAGTCATTTTTCAAACAGTCTTGGATTTCGACGAAACCAGTTTCATCGGATCCGTAATGTGATATTATTATAAGGTTTCAAATTTCATGTCAATCGGATTTATCGTTTTTCCGGTGCAAACTAAAACGCCTAGAAAATCGTTTAATCGGTTTAATTTTAAATCAAACGTTTATTGACATAACTCGCACAGATGACCGAATTAACTCCCGAAACACGTTCCATTGTGTTCGGAACGCGGGGTAAACCTTAGAAACGCCAACCGGCACGCTTCGTATGGAGTTCGGAAAATCCGGGATGAATAGTGTCGCGCGAATTTTCTATAAAAGCCCCCAATATCTCATTTTTTCAAAGAAAATTAAACCCTAGGGTTTCCAAAACCTTCAGCCGCCAGTTTCTGAATGAATGGCTAGAATTTTGTTTTCTTTCCTCCTCAATCTCTCTCAATCCATAAGTTTTGAGGAAATATGCTCAACTACAAAGTCGAAGAGCTCGATGAGAGCTTTGATTCTATACGGTGATGATCAGAATTGGAGCGTCGGAGGGGAAGCTAGGGGGGCCGACGGCCTATGGTTGCGCACACAATTCGAGGATAAGGGGGTGGCCGAGCTCATGGATATTCGAGCCGAAGATGGAGTGGAGGATGCTCGTTTGAATGGAAGTAGCTGATCGAAGTAAATGTCGTCGGAGAGGGGGTATAATTTAACCCTAGATACGGCCTTTGGTGGGTTATTGTGCATGAAGAGCCTGTAGAAGTAATGTGAGTTTGGGGGAGACGCAAAGGGATGGGCTGGATTGCAGGGTGATGGATCTCACGGCTTAGATTGATTTAGGTTGAGAAAAATTAAATTATGTTGTAAATTTAGTTTATAAAATTCGTGTAACTTTGAAAAATCATATCCTTTTCATACGAGGTCGAAAACGCGCGAAACCAGTTGCGTTGGAATCGTATGGACGAGCATTACGCTATGGAATTGGATTGGAGTCGTTTGGAGTTAGTGAGAATTTCGGGTAAAATTAAACGCACGTTTAATTTTATTCGAAATGAAACGCTGAAACGAAATTGAAATCAAGGTGAGAACTTCTCACTCAATTGAATCGTTTTCGATTTTAATTAAATAGTTATATTTAAAATACTTGAATGCATGTTTGAATGATGATTGTTATCTACTGATTGTTAAAATAGACATTATGCGCCGTTAGCGGATGTTATTTATTAAAAACATATACCGCAAATATTTCATAAACAGTGAAATTGGTATTATTTATGTACTTGGAGTTGATTTCCCGCATTATATAGCGATGAGACCCTATTGCACCGTCTATTAAGAGGATAATATTTTAAATCCCATATACCGCGATAATTTCGTACTGGAACGGAATTGGTATTGTGCTAACATCTTTGGATGCAGGAAAACAGGTTGGAGGGATCCAACTGGATTCCTCAACAGTATTTATTTGATTATGGATATTTTGATATTCCTTGATTATCATATCGATATATGATGTCATTATTGTCGTGATTGACTCTTTGGTGTGTAGCATCATTGGGCCAAATTTTGGAATTTTAAAATGATTTTTAAGTGATTTTTGAAAATATACGTTATAAAACATTTTTGAAATTGATCCATCTTAAATAAATAACGATATAATTTTTAAGGTTATAAAAATTATGATTTTTGAGAAAAATAGTTAAAAGTTGATTTTTGAAAATATGGGGTTAATGATTTTATAAAATAGTTTAAATTGGGATTTTTGAATTTATTGTGAAAAGTTTAAAAATAGGATTTATGAAATTTGATTATTTCATAAATCAAAGAGAATGGTGAAATTATAAAGGACTTTAAAGACGTTTTGAAATAATAATATAAATTGGTTTGTATAAAAGATTTATAAATTGATAATTTATAAATTAAAATATTGGAATTATAAAACGAGTTTTTATAAGTATTAGAATGAATTTCGAATGAATTTCATAAGTTTCATAAATGAATGAAATTTATAGAATTATAAACGGTGAAGTTATAAATGGTATTTTATAAGCAGTAGGTTTATTAAATTTGTAAAGTTATTTGAAGAATAGATATGGGTAAATAAATGAATCTTATAAGTTATAAGATTTATAACTTGGGAAGTTTAAAAGAACTATTTTTGTAAACAAATAAATTATAAGTATTTGACTTATAATATGAATTTTTAGTATATCATTGAGATATGAATTGATATAGGTTAATAAAGGAATTTATAAAAGGAGGTTGTTATAAAATAAATAGAAATGGAATTTATAAACGTTGTTTTATAAATCCGCAAATGACTTATTTTGATAAGTAAATAGTTATAACTTATTGATGGAATTATGTTCATGTTTTAGACAGTGAATAATCCTTTAAAGTAAAATGTATAGAAATGATGAAATTTGGTTAACGAAGTATATTCACGTTTTTGAATAGTGAATAATATGTTAAAGAAAATGTTTTAGATGTGATGTTTTAAATAAAATTAAAACGATCTAACTATGTTTTCAAAATGTGTTAAGATTCGAAACCATAGATTTCAACATTCATTGTTGAAATAGACGTTTTCGAGAAATAAAAGGAAATGGTGGATTATAACACTGTTGTTATAGTAAATGATTTCCGAAAGGAAATGTTTTGTTTAGTATTGGGATTTATATATCTATCTTAAATTCGAATCCCTATACTAGTGATTTTGGGACGTCGTAACGATGTTTACGCGACATTCGTTTTGGCCCAAATAAATATGGTTAAACGAATGATTTCCTTAAAGAATGAAATATATACTTAATTTCGATTTAAGTATATTGATTTATTTTTCAAGTGTTGAAAATAAATAGATTTGTGAATTACTTATTAATAAATAAGTATGGAAATGTTTTATAATATGAAATGAAACGTTTTGAGAATTTATCTTTTTGAAGATAAATTGAAAATGAATAATTGAAATCGTATATTCATAGATATTTTGGAATATAAATTCATTATGGAATTTATAAATGAAAAGGGGAATTTGTTTAAAAATAAACATTGATTTATTTTTGAAGTGTGGGAATTAATTTACGGATTTGGAATGTAAATATAAAGTAAATCGTTAAGGATTTATTTAATGGGTTTAAATGAACCATGTTGAAATGAAAGTATTTTCCATGTAAGGAAAATGTTTGAATTTTTTTTTCAAAAGTGGTAAATGTGAAAAGTGATTTTGAAAATTGTTTTCAAAATGGTTGAAGTGTGAAAATTATATATCTTGTAAAGATATTTTTGGGAAATAAATAATTTGGAAAATTATTTAGAATCTGGTGATGTGTGCATATCTATTGATAGTTCAATAACCAACTATCAATATTTACCTTTGAATAGGTATTTGTTGTGATTTGCTGAATTTGAATGCCACACTTATTTTTAAATTATTGCGTTCGTTATTCGAATTACCCATTCCGAATAGTGATACGACGTAATGGATAGCATTGATGACTGGTGTTGAAGACCGGATATTTTTGAAAGCGAATGGACAACTCGTCGAATGTCTTTGCATCGACTGGTCCCCGGTATAGAGACTCCATATGTGATGGGAAGTCCGGTCGTGATTAGTGAATATCCGGATTGCAAGGACTTCTTTGTAAGTGCCTTCGGTTCTGTTCGATCCCGGAACAGACTTGTATGGATAGTATGTCTGACATTACAAATTGAGATATAAAGCTGACTTCTTTCAAATATATTTCTGTTGGTGGCGGAGAATTTATTCTTTTAGCTTAACACCCTTCTCTGAGACGTACGAGCTCAGAGGTTATGTAGTTGATGGTTATCAGCGATATATTCCTAATTTGGTAATGTGACATGCTGAGTGTTGCTGTGAAATGATCATTGTTTGATCATTTATGATATGATCATTTGTTTGATCGTTTATCTTTGTGATCATTTCTATGATCATTTGTTGACCCAAAGCACAGCTTTTGTATAAAGCGTGGCTTTGTGGACGAGACTTCGTCGAGCCTCACAGCCCGGAATGGTCAAAATAGGAATGATGCAGCAAGTTTATGAGGGGTAGCTCCCTTTAGGGTATGTGCATTTCCTTCTGGAAAAGGGGGGTATCGGGGTATGGAGCCCAGATACTTACTCATGTTGAAACACTTTATTTATGATTGTATGATGTTGGTGACGAGCGCTCGGATAAAGGTCCCAAAGGACTGGGGGATGGCATACTCGTGTCAGTAGTTACCCAGTTAGGGGTAACCCGGCCTTGTGTTGGCAAAGATCCGATTTGGTTCTCGGGGACGTCCTTCCAGAGGCGTTCTCATGTGGCAATGGGAAGTTCCTTGGCCTGACCATTTGTTGAAAATCCAAAGAAACAATACGATCTTGTACGGTTTTAGTTGTATAACCTGCCATGGAATGTGGCGGTAACCTGCTATTGAACATGGTAGCTATAGTAGGCATAAGTGCGGAATGCCTATGCTGGCTAAGATTTATATCTTTATTTTCAAAATGAATTTTTCCTACACTATGCACTAGTAATAATATCAAATGTTCTTTTTAATGCGTATCAAGCATCTTTGACTATCATAAGGAGAAATCTCCTCCGATTCTGCGTTTGCATGTGTGTGCGTGCGGGAGGCCTTATGGTAGTCTCATCTTTAAAAGCATTGCGAATTGACTTTAAAAATATTCCTCTATTTTGATTTTAAAGATAAATAAACTGTTTTGAGTTCTCACACCAGTCACATGACTGACTCAGAGTTTATTGTTTTCCTTTCTAAACTCTGGGTGCCCACCAATTTCCACATGGGCAGTCAAGAGACAGGTTTATCAGGATATTTTGGAATTCAGGAGTTGCTGGAGGCAAGCTGGATTGCATGGCGTATTACTAGTATATAGTATTTCTTTTTCCGCTGTTTGCATTTGTTTGTTGTTGTACACTCTGATGATAATGTACTGTAATGTGATGTAATGTAATAACTGATATAGTTCTTTGTTTAAAGATTATTCATTTTTTATTATATGTTGTTCCGCTGCGAATTGTGAGATTCTGATATTGTTCTGTTGTTTTTTTCTGTTTCGTCTATTTTCTTTTCTCTCTATTTTCTATCTTTTTTCTCTCTTCTTCTACCTTTTCTTCTTCTTTTTAAACCCTAAGTGTTCAGTTTTCCGGCATTCGATTGCTCGGCAGTTGATACAGTGGACGTATTGATGTCGGTTTTCGAAAGTCGAAGAATCGGGTCTTTACATATAAATGATTGCAAACCTTAGTAAATGAATTAATGAAATCCTTTACTTATAAGAGTGGATGTTATAAGGTTAAAAATTTAAGTGTAAGTAAAAAGGGTTACAATAATTTAATGTAATAGAAATGCAAATATTAAATAAATGATTGAAATTGAGAAGCGCACAAATGTAATGCAATAAAAAGAAACTTACATGACCTGAATTAATGAAAATGAAAAATTGTATGTAATAAGTGAAAATAATTGAAACAAACACTGAATGTGTAAATGAAAATAAAAGTTGTTAGAAATAAAATGTAAGATAAACCATTATATGAATAAAAAGGAGAAATCAAACAATAAAGGTATGAAATGAAATTAAAAAGAATGAACTAAATTTTGTTTGGATTTTTTATTGTTTGGTTTATGGTTGTTTGGGTAAGGATACTTTAAGATTGTTAGATGTATGAATAATCTATTACGTTTCATCTAAGACTGTTGAGTAAATGATGCACTTGATGGTTTATTCTTCATTCCGTACAATTTAAAAGTTTTGAATCCGAACAACTATTTGTTTGTTTGATTGAATGGTTGTTTTGTATTTGTTATGCATGCTGTTTGTTGAAATTGATGGTTGTTGTATTGATTTGTTGTTAGTGATTGAAACCACTTAAATATTTCACTTTGTATAAATAGTTATAAATTAGGATATCTTATTTAAAGTAATTAATTTTGTAAATTTAAATGTTTATAAGTTAATATTTGAATAAGATGTATTGTTATTCTTCTTTTTCCCCTTCCTTTTCCTTTTCGGGGACGAAAAGTTTTGAGTAGGGGAGAGTGTAACGACCCGTAAATTTCATGGATTTAATTTAGTTAAATTAATAAGTTGTAATTAAATTTAGTAGAAAAAATATAATAAATTAAAACCTACTTATAATAATTCAAAGTTAATTCAAATGATTTTAAGTAGTGAAAAGAATTTTACCTGTATATAAATTGAATATGGGAAATCTAAGGAAAGTATTAAACTGATTTAATGTAATAAACATTGTTAACAGTAAATGGAATATGATAATAAGAACAATTGCAAGTTTTGTATTTAGGGGCAAAATAATATTGGTAGGTAATAATTGTTGTAGAGAATAAATTACAAATGTTATAAATTGTATAAATGGTGATAGCTATTGTTCGTTACCAATGCATTTAATTAATAGCGATTAAATGTAATTAATCATTTCCTTTTTGCAAGTTAAGAAAATAACTGAAAATTTGAAGGTAAAATCAATAGAAATGTTAACTATATGCATCAGATGGAATGTTGAATAGAATTCTAATAAATGATAATAATGGAAAACGTATACAATCAATGTAGGTAATCAGTAAATTACAATGTTGTTGAAAGTAATAAACGTTTCTTTGTTAATAATTTATAACATAACGGAAAGAGTAAAAGTACTCATTAGAATATTAATTGCAATTGGATAAGGATTTTAAGTAACAATGTTAATACAAGGTAATTAATGCTAAATTAAAGTCAATAATAATGAATAGTGATTAATTCAAAATTTGTAACATATATTATAAATTACCTGCTTATTTGTTAATGGAATTAGAATCTGTAATAAGTGATAATAAAATAAATGAATGTTACACTAATTGAAAATGAAATAACGTTCGTTTAAATGTTGAGTAATTATAAGGTCGTAATTATCATAAGCGTTACTTTAGAAATTATGATTTATTGTGAAATTAATACAGGAAGATGTAAAGTAATAACCAAGGGAATGTATTAATTGTTTTGCAACCTTAATTAATATGGGTAATTAATTTAATATAAGCAAAATCAAGGCAAATATTGAATTAAACATTTAGCAATAATAATGAATAGTAATCAATTCAAAAATTGGTAATCCGTTTTTCAATTAATGATAATAGTGTTGGTATAAGCTAATAAGTTCAAATGGTAATGCAATACCAATTAATGGATTGGAAGTGATCGTGGAATTGGAATTTAAATAAATGAAGTAACTGATGTAGTGCATAGAAATTATGGAACTAGTGTAAGATTTTAACTGATGGTAATTAAAAATTGGAGATAACGTAAATTCCATATTGGTTAACGTAAAGATTTATTTATTTAATGATAAATTTAATTGATTGTAAATAAATGAAATTCAACATTTAATATTACGAAAATGTAAGTAAGATAACATTCGTAAGTATTGTTAAGGTTATTCAGATTTGACAAATTTATTGAGTATAAGTATCGGGAATGAAGCTTTATTAAATTTTTGGAATTTTAAAATTAAATAAAAGTTCTAATTTCATTTAAAAAGGGAAATTTGGTCATTACAACTAATTGGGATCAAGGGTTAAATATTACGTTAATGGAGTGAATAAAAGGATTTAAAAACCAAATAAATAAATTTCATGGGTAATTAAGTTTAATTTCTGAATAAATTGGAATTTAAAAACTTAATATTGTAAATTGAAATTTTCAATGCAGTTGGTAAAATTTGATTTTTATTTACTTATTTTTAAGTTATTTAATTAATATAAAAATAACCATTTTGGCCACTGACTCGGATTTCGATGAAACAAGTTTCATCGGATCCGTAACGGTGAATTATAATAGTGTTTCAAGTTTCGTAGGGATCGGACTTGTCGTTTGATCGTACAGACTCGAAACGCCTTGAAATTTATGCAATTTAAATCTATTGAAATCAATTTGAAAATATTGTTTTTAACATAACTTCTTCATACGATGGAATTTGGACTTGAAACTTATTCCATCGCGTTTAAAATATTTAAAAACACCTATTTCGATATATGAGTTTACCAAATTTCGTTCCGGAGTCAGAACGGGCTTTTTGGGCCTATTATCGGTTAACACGTTTATAATTCGGATCCAGTTCATTCTTTTCCAACCTTATATATAAATACCCTACTAAACCCTAGCCTCCGCCTATTCTCATTTGTCTGTGCATAAAATTTCCTCAGCTTCTTCTCCTCCTCAATGGCAGACAACAAAAATTTCAGATCCAATTCCATTCAAAAATCAAAGGAAAATTCAAGTCCTCAGAAAAATTCCGAAAAAATATATGTTAAAGCTCTCGAAGAGCGTAGTCTGCTTTTGTAATTCGTTTTTCAATTCGAGTTATCGTTCGATCATAAATTTGCCTTTTATTTTCGGCCTTTCATCGCGATGAAATCAAATTCGTCTGATCGACGAATCGAAGGTACG
This sequence comes from Allium cepa, assembly GCA_030765085.1. Taxonomy (NCBI): domain Eukaryota; kingdom Viridiplantae; phylum Streptophyta; class Magnoliopsida; order Asparagales; family Amaryllidaceae; genus Allium; species Allium cepa. The sequence goes on from CM060938.1 coordinate 583,735,944, forward strand.
GTTGGGTAGAGGGGACGGAGGATATCACATCTATACGTTTCATCGTGCAAAACAACGGTTAGATCGGGCTCCATAATTCGACTAGGGTTAGCAAACTCATGCGGCGGCTGCACCAATCAGGGGTCGCGAGTCATCCAAGGGGGTCGGCCTGGGTTGTCGAATGCAGTGGTGGTCATGCCTTCGCCAACGGCGGAGCGTGGAGGGGAAGAACCATGGTCAACTGGGTGGTCAACGGTTGAGAGATCTGCTCTCGTTCGCGTGCGTTATGTTCTGGGTGCGTGAATCACATAGGGGATAGCAGGTGATGACGTGATTAATTCTTTGAGAGGTGAGTTTGTTTTATGTTCATTTTCTTTATTTTATTTTAAATTGAATTCAATCACAATTTTCACAATATCTCTCGCATACGAACTCTGTTTCACGCGCGGTTTCTTTTGTTAGGATCGTATTGAAATTTCAGACTTGATGACGCAGGTTTGGATGAATTTTGAGATGGACAAATTTTTGGGTTTAAATTGGATTTAAATTCAATTTAAATTGAAAAGGTGAGTTTTTTAACCTACTCACAACTTCTAAAATTTCTTATGTTTGTTAAATTGATTTATGATATGAGTAGAAATTTATTTATGACTCTTTGGCATATTTTTATTCATCATCTCAGTTAAATCGCATTTATTTAATTTAACTGTTATGTAATTTTATTATTTCATATAAATTGACAGTTAAAAATTTATTTATTTTGCATATAAACTGCTAGTTAAACAGTTATAATTTATTTTTGAATATAAACTGATAGTTGATACCAGTTATTTATCACCTGTTATATTTGATGTATTGTTTTGAATTTGGATGATGTTTGAAATAAATGGATGATTTCGATGGATGAATGGATGTTCATTTATATTAATTGCAAATTGCTATGCATTTCATTTCATTCGGAATTGCGGTTTGAAATGATATATAACCGTAATTTTTATTTTAAATTGTGGATTGAAATGATAAATATCCGTATCACTTGACCATATGATAGAAAATTATATACAGGCACCGCGGTATATATAGATATATATAATTATTTTTGAAATGATTTTTATGGTTTGGATATGATACGGTTCAATAAATATTAAATTTGGATATTATATAAATATATTTTATATATACACATATAGTTAAATTTTTGAAATTTAAGCTATATTTAAATCGGTTAAATAAAAATAAATAAGTTGAACAATGGAGTTTGATTATTTATGTTAAATGGTTAAGTACATGTTTAAGATATCTTATATATATATATAGAGTTTTAAATGATTCAAATCAATTAAGATTGAAAGATAAATTGGAATTAAGCTTACTTAAAAATTTAACTCCATAAGTTGATGTTGACTTGTTAAAATTGGAAATTTTAAAGGAATGATATTTATAACTGGATTTAATGAATAATTCTAGTATAAATAATTGGAAGGAAATATTTAGTGTTAATAAATTGAGTTTTATTTAAAATGGTTAGGGATTTATCATGTAAACCTTTCAAAACCAAATAATAGGAAAATGAATTGTTGAATAGAAATTCCCAACCTTAGTTTTGAAATTCATTAAATACTCAAAGTTTGAAAATATTGAAATCGAAGTGTTTTATTTAAACTGAAAGTGAATCTAAAAATTATGGGTTTAGACTAAATTTAAAATGAATAAAAATTGTGAAGGTGTGGAAATAATTACTTTTAAAGAAATTTTAAATTCAACTATTTTGTTTTATATACTGTTGAATATCCAAACCATTTAAGTTTCGAAAGTTATGGTTTTAAAACTATGGATTTCGAAGTATTATGTTGAAAGTTAAAAATTCAAATATTGGGTTTCGAGGTATTATAAATTTTAAAGGTGGCATGATTTTGGAAAGGAAATATATTTGAAATAAAATGATATCATATTTATTTGGGTTTTAAAAGGAAATGATATCGTATTTATGGGTTTTGAAATGGATAATTATATTCTGGTTTTGAAAGATAATTATTTTTAAATGACCGTGGTGTTATAATAACGTTTGGTTGTTGAAGAGACCGAGATCAGAAGTTGTCATACTCTCTGCCAACTTCGAAAACCACTTTAACAACCGTGTACGCGGTGGAGATTTCAGAATGAAGTAGGATGGCGGCGGCGTTTCCTTTGAGGTAAATACGTGGACCCGACTCCCGTGAGTTGGCATAAGATGGCTAAAACAGGAGCGATTCTCGGGCCAATGAGGTCATTCCTCTGATCGGACACTCCTCTTCGATACTATACTTTGACTTTGGATTGATTCGGTGGCCACCTTTATTTTTGATTTTGGGGGAGTTTGTTCGAGGTGGGCGGTAGCTGCGCGCTGCGCGTTTCCACCAGCCCGGATAGCAATTGGTATATCTACCCTGGCATTGCCTAGTTGTGTCGTGTCACCTACCCTATCGCGCCTTGTACGAGTTTGGATTTCTCTCGTAGCCCGTGTGGTACCCTCGGGTGGCTTCCCGATTAGGAGGGACTATGATATTGGATGGACTATTGGGACTATTACGTGTTAAGGGCTATATGGGTAACCCCTTAATGCTAAGAAAAAAGTAAGTTTATTTTACAATTAGACACTATTATAATAGCGCAATATACTACATAGTAAATAGTTTAACGGATCCTTAGGAGATGTAAATCCCGAGCATCTCTTGAGTTACTGCACTCATATTTAGGTTAATTTAACTTACATAAGATCTTTTAGTTCTGACTCGAGTGTTTTGTCTTTTCAATTCGCTCGGGTCAGTCCGAGTGTTTCAGGATTTGAAAAATTTAGCTCTGGAGGACGAAGACGAAGATTTCTACTATTATTATTAATTATATTCCACTATACTATTTAAATCCGCTGCATTAGTATTTGTTGGTATGTGAACTCTGATATCTATTGCATAAAGAAGAATCAAATGTTTTGTAAACAGTTTTATGAACTGTATATTTACTATTATATTTTATCCTTCCGCTGTGATATTCTGTGTAATTTTTTTCTCTTCTCTGTTTTTTTCTTATTTACCCCATAATAATCCGTCCTTTCATATTCTTTGAATCGGCATGTGTGTCGATTTTAAGCGTGCGAAAGGCGGGACGTTACATAACTTTTGTATATTAAATCATTCTTTCAAGATTAAATTAAAATCTATTTTACCTAAACAATTTTGTAGCGTCCAACACTTAGTAACACAAAAATGTATGCTGATGATGTTGAAGTCCTCGCTAGAATTATTTTCAAGTAACTGGAATGAGTCAGTACATCCAAACCATACTTTTGGTATTTAACCAAAATAATCTCAAAGCCATATCAAAAACTTCATATAATAACACTAAGTATCATGATCTTAATTTCCTAAATCAATTTCCTAAATATTCACTTTCAAATAATACTAGTATTATTTCCTCCAAAATCTTGGAAAAAGGCACCGGGATTTAAGTTCTCAGATTCTCTATTTAAATCCTTCTCATTTATAAACCATATTTTGTAAACCATAATCTATATAAAATCACTTTCTTATGTAAGTCTATTCATAAATATTTATTTCCAAAATATTCTATCTTTTGTTTGACTGTAGTGAACATTTTTTGTTAATTTTTAACTTCTAACCCAACATTATCATCGAACGCCTTATAGTCAAACCATAAAACTTAATTCACAAGGTGTTCACTCCATGTACTCACAATTAATGTATACCCAACCCCTGATATAGAAAGGTAAAACTGCTCATAAACTAGTTAAGCATAAATCAACAATAAACAATAGTTACAGTTTCCAACGTGCCGAGAATAACTAGACAATAAAAATTTATGGGGTATTAAACTATGAGATTTATGGGGTATTAAACTATGAGAAGAACTAGAGTTAAACAAACATGAATTGGAAAGCCAAATAGTATACCCTCAAGAATCTGCTTCCCTTTCTCAACTGCAGAAACAACAAAGACCCTAGGCCATTCCTTATTCTTGAGCATGGGACAATCTTTAACAAAATGGTCGGGCTAATGGAAACTGTAGTAACTCTTCAGTTCAAACTACAGTACCTCCCATGTTAGTGCCTTTACCATCTATTGTCCTCCCCTTTCTCACAATTCTTAGCAAAGTGGACCTTCTGCCCACACCGATGGTTAACATGGTTGGAAATATATTTCAAGTCCCGAAACTTCCGCTTATTCATCCCTGCTGGTATAGAAGCAAGAGCCTTTGTTGTAGAAACAATAAGCTTCGGTGCTAAACTTTTGAAGCTCAAATCCATATTCACTAAATTCATAAAATACCCTAAAAGGTGATTAGTCATATCCCTCTAGAACTTAGGGTACATACCCACAATAAACATCTCATTCTTATTCAGTTGTGTGTCAACCAATTTGTAACACCCTAATTCTTGATAACATTATTCAAGAGATTTAATTAGATAAATTAAATAGAAGAATAATGATAGGGGGTTTAGATTTGAATAAAACTATAAAAAGACCGTGCTTAATTTACCTTAAATGGGAATAAAATGGCTTTTAAAATTATTAATTAAAACATGGGCATATTAGTAAATATAGCCACATCTTAATATTCATGGCCATACACTTTTATTTTTCCATTCACATTCATTTTCTCAAAAACTCAAAAATGCAAATTTAACCTAAGAAGAGCCTGCCATTAACAAGGGAAAAGAGGAAGAGAAATTCAATCAAGCTAGGGGATTAATTTCAAATCAAATCTCAAAGCTCTTATCATATTTAAGGTGAATAATAATTCACTCAATCTCTACTTTTTTATAGTCATACGTTTTTGGATTTAATTTTAAATTCATTTTTATGATGTGTTAGATGACGATATGCTCGAATTATTATGTGTTTGATTTAAAACAATTCATTTACATAAGAAGTTGCCCAGTTTTAGGTCAAAACTGATTACTATTAATTTTAGAATGCGATGGAAAATATTATATGTTATGTAAATCATGATTTTAGAGATGGATTTCAATTTCTGTAATTTTCCAAGCTATGGAAGATTTACTATGGATTTCTAAAGGAAAATATGATAAGATTGGGTTTAAATTAAATTTTGATTATTTTAGGAAGAAATTAGGTCTAAAATTTCAATATGTTAGATAATATGATGAAATTGAATTTCTGTGATTTTTGGTGATTTTTCATAATTGATTTGCCAGGGAGAATAAATTATTTAAAAGAAGGACTTATTTGCAATACTGTTTTGCTTAATGGAAGGGCTTAAACATCATTTTCCTTTGATTTAGATCTGATAAATACGACAGTTATTTTGTAAAGTATTTGAAAAGTTTTAAGGCAACCAATCAGGTGTTCATACATAGGCAGGTTAGTTATAAGGCAGTTACTAAATTTAGCATTAATTCATCCTTTTAAATAAAAAGTTGGTTCTGCCTCTTTTGAAAGTGGCCTTCGACCCAATGCTTTAGCCTCGACACAGTCGAAATCAACCCTGTCGAAACCCACCTAGTCAAAAACAATACACAAGGTATCACTTAGATGGTACATAGTGGATTTAAGGAAAGCTGGAAGCCAGGGTATCGAAAGCAATAATTCCTATGGGGTCAAAACCTTAGTTTTATTTTCAAATGTTACGTGCCTATTTTGTTCTACCTAAAGCTTTTGACGTAGTCGAAACCTATGTTTTTGAAAGGGGTTTTTCTACATAGATTTCTAAGAAGGTTTCCATATCATGTTTTAAGAAGGAGCTTTCAAATAGGTTCCTTTGTTTTTATATAATGCTTTCGAAAGAGGTAGTTCCGACCTGATCGAAACCCAACCATTATTATTTTACCTTTCGGATGTATTACAATCATTAATGCTTTCGAAGGGTTCTCTTTGTTTTAAATTTAAGCTAAGTCACTTCCTAAATGTTTTCAAAGGGGTTCATGGGTTTCGAAGGCAATGTTATCGAAAGGGGGTTTCGATGCTATCCTTAAAAGTATTACTCCAAGGTTTTGAGCTTTCGAGTAGATGGTTCCGACACCATAAATTTTTTCCCAAAAATATTTTGTTAAAGGTTTCGAAAGAAATACTTTCATGTGTAACCACTTTGACCCAAAAGATGTTTTTAAAGAGTAAAACCCAATGTTTTCGAAAGTGGTACTTCCATTGGTTTCGAAGCTATATTTCTAAAGATTACTTAGCTATGTTTTGACACATTCGAAAAGGATGATTTTCTTTCGAATGGATTTATTTATAGATCTTCGAAAGGTATATGCTTAGAGTTTGAACAGAGGTTTCCTATGCTTTCGAAGGAGGTCATCCAATGGTTTCGAAAGCGATGTTTAAGGTTTCTAAACAAATAACCCATTCTCATTTTAAAGGAAAATCCATGGCATAAATAAAGAGTTTAAGCATATTATTTTGTTAGTGCTTCTTCATATATTCATTCACATTGTAATTAATCCATAACAGTACTTTGGGGAAGGGGAAGAGTAACTAGCTAGGTTAACCCAGTAGTAAATATAACTTAAGAAATGTTAAAATCTTAATTAAAGATATTGGCAGGGGCCAATAGGTTCACAGTAAGCCCATGAAAACGGTGCAAAGTGAAAGATATTGGCAAGGGCGAATAGGTTCATAGCCGGCCTATGAAATCTATGATTTGATATTGGCAGGGGCTAATACGTTTATAGTTAGCCCATGAAAACTATATACGGATTAAGATATTGACTATTTGTCAATAGGATCCTAGTAAGCTCATGAAAAGTAGGATAAGAAATAAAGATATTGGAGTTACCAACAGGTTCATGGGAATCCCATGAAAACTATGAAATCAGGCAGGTAGTCCTTATGTATTAAACAGGTTAATAGTAACCCAAAAAACTGTAATTGAGATGGATAGTCATAATCAATAGGGATGGAAGTCCAAAATTAACTTACTTGTTTACATATCAACATATTATTTTGAATTGTTTAACCATTGTGGATGCAAGAACACTATATATGGTTTATAAAGGTTTTAAGATACTAGTGAGGGGAAACCCATTCCGCTAAGCGGCGTAGTCTCGCTAGATATCTAAATGGTTTGAAATGGTAGATTATTATTCATACCAGGCTTTATGTCTAACTCGAAGTTTTTGTTTTCCCCTTAAACTCTCGGGTGCTCAATTGATTTTGAGTAGTTTGAGGTTTAGGGTTTTCGGGTGTTCTTTCAGACGAATAAAGCTTTCGATAATGTACATGAGGCATGCTAGCTACTTAAAGTTCTTTTATTTCTATTGTGTTTGGTTGTAAAGGCAAACTTGTTTCATTGCCTCATTATATACTCTGATCATCCAAGAGGGCATCTTCATATGCTGTTTTTGGCGTATTTAGTAATAAGTGTATTCTGTCTGAACGTGGTTTGCGCACTGGGATTATGTAATGAATTTGAAATATTTTGAAATGGTATGTGGACTTTGTTTGCTGTTTTAATTTTGTTCCATATTCTTATGTTTCTGTGTATCAATGTAACTAACATTGCCGTATTTGTTGCCGAGGATTAATAACTATGGATGATTGCAGTATCCGTAGTCGTTAGTTTTGGGCCTCCAAGTATGGGGATTTTACAAGTTAGCATCAGAGCATAGGTTTATGAAACTTTAAATAGAAACTTAAACCTAAAAGATTTTTCATACATAATCCAATGTATTAGACAACAAGATTGGGGTTTGGGTTAAATTTATAGTAACGTACTTGTATTTGATATATAGTTATATATATAATTACGTATTCCCCACTCTCTTAGACCATTCTTCTGTAACTTACTAAGTCTTGTATGAAGATTTACGAGAAAGTAGATATGAAAGCAGGAAACGGAAGAGGAAATCTCGGTGGAGGAAGCACCACAACTAATGGAAATGCTCGACCCAACACTAGGAGGAACCCGAGTGAATAGGCTAATGCTATTAACCAAAATGCTGATGCCAATGTGGGTGCTAGAAGTATACAGTGGATATAGGGGCAATGTATCAGTTCTTCGTCAATATGATGCAAGCAGGAGATGTTGCTGGAATTGCTGAAAATGTTGGAGCAGCTAATCCTATAGCTCTAGGTGGGAATACTTATGCTAGGCTGAGTAGGGACTACACCAGTCTTGGTGGGAAGCCATTCATGGGGACGGAGAATGCTATTGAGGTCGTGAATTGGTTGTTGCACTGTGAGCGTATATTTGATAATTTGGGTTTAGATGATGTGCAAAAGAGAAGGTTGGTCTCTAGACAGTTGCAAGGGGCAGCGCTTCACCGATGGAATAGTGTTACTGCCAGAGTTCTCGAAGAACAGTTGACTTGGGCTGAGTTTAGAAGGTGATTTAAGCAAAAGTATGTGTCTGAGTTTGCTAAGTCAGAGCCGATGAGGAAGTTTATAGATCTGGAGGAGGGAGAGATGTCGGTCATTAAGTATGCCACTAAGCTTGAGGAGTTATCCCATTATGGACATAATACTATAGACAACGTCATCAGAAAGAACGAGAAGTTCATTAGGGGACCGAGGCCCGAAATTGCTAGGGAGACCCTGCCTCATCTCCATGATCTTAGTAATTTGGTTTTGTAGATGGCCATTCGCCATCAAGAGATGCTTACTAGTTGTGCCCGAGATAAATCAGTGGAAATTCAGGGTTCTCAGGGGAAGAAGAGAAAGTTCTTTAAGAAGAAAGGAGCCTGGAAGGGAGAGACTGCCAGGAAGGCGAAGACTAAGTTAGTTTGCTTTAAGTGTGAAAAGAATGGTCATTATGCGAATGAGTGCCAATCAGGAAATAGGAAGAAGGCTGCAAATAAAAAAATGTGAAGTGCTTCAACTGTGATCAAGTTGGGCATTATAAGAATCAGTGTCCAGAGTCAATTAGGGAGGACAAAGGAAAGGTTTTTGCTATTGGATGAACTAAGCCTACTGCAGCTGATAAAGGGAAGATTGTGATGGAAGGTATGTTTTTGATTCAGAGTATACCAGTTAGAATACTTTTTGATGCCATTGCATCACATTCATTTATATCTTAGTGTTTGGTTGATAGGTTATGCTTAGAACCCTCCTACCTTGTTACTTCCTTAAGGGTTGCGAATCTAATAGGAAATTATACAACTCTAAGGTTGAGATGTTAGAACTTAATCTGTTATGTCATAAGTTTGCATGCAGTTTGTACATTATTGAGTTTGTAGATTTCGAAATCATTTTATGTATGGATTGGTTGGGTATGTTTGAGGCTACAATATTTTGCCACGATAGGGAGATATCATTGAGATACCTTGATAGCCATAACCGAATAATATTCTCAGTGGAGAATTCTGACTAGAATGTTAGTACTTTGCTTAGAGCCATGGAGATAGGAGATGAGTTACGTCAGGTTCGAGTAGCAAGAGAGTGTGTAGATGTCTTTGAGCTCATCCGTATGTGTTGGATGATGATGTGCTTGAATTATTATGTGTTTGATTTAAACCAATTCATTTACATAAAAATTTGCACGGTTTTAGGTCAAAACCGATTATTATTGATTTTAGAATGCCATGGAAAATTTTATATGTTATGTAAATCATGATTTTGAAGATGGGTTTCAATTTTTGTAATTTTCCGAGCTATGTAAGATTTACAATGGATTTCTAAAGGAAAATATGATAATACTGGGTTTAAATTAAATTTCAATTATTTCAGGAAGAAATGGGTCTGAAATTTTTATATGTTAGATAACATGATGAAATTGAAATTCTACGATTTTTGGGGATTTTTCTTAATTGATTTGCTAGGGAAAATAAATTATTTTAAAAGGATTTATTTACAAAACTGGTTTTGCTTAATGGAAGGGATTAAAAGTTATTTTACCTTTGATTTAGATCTGATAAATGCGGCAGTTATTTTGTAAAGTATTTGAAAAGTTTTAAGGAAACTAGTTGGATGTTTACAAATAGGCAGGTTGGTTATAAAGAATAAAGTTAGCATTATTTTAGCCTTTTGAATTAAAAGTTGGTTCCACCTCTTTTGGGAAGTGGCTTTTGACCCAATGCTTTCGCATCAACTCAGCCGAAACCAACCCTGCCGAAACCACCTAGTCGAAACCAATACCCAAGGTATCACTTATATGGTACATAGTGGATTGGAGGAAAGGCAGAAGCTAGGGTGTTGAAAGCAATACTTCCGATGGGGTCGAAACCTTAGTTTTGTTTTCAAATGTTAAGTGCATGCTTTGTTTTACCTAAAGATTTTGACATAATCGAAACCTATGTTTTCGAAAGGGGTTTTCTAAATAGCTTTCTAAGTAGGTTGCCATATCATGTTTTAAGTAGGAGCTTTCGAATGGTTTCCTTTGTTTTTATATAATGCTTTCGAAAGAGGTGGTTCTAACCTGGTCAAAATCCATCCGCTACTCTTTTTCCTTTTGGATGTATTGCATCCATCAATGCTTTCGAAGGGTTCTCTTTGTTTTAAACTTAAGCCAAATCATTTCCTAAATGATATTGAAGGGGTTCAGGGGTTTCGAAGGAATTGGTTTCAAAAGGGGATTTTCGATGCTATCCTTCGAAGTTTTACTCCAAGGTTTTGAGCTTTCGAATAGATGGTTCCGATAACATCAATTTTTCCCCAAAATATTTAATTAAAGGTTTCGAAGGAGATACTTTCATGTGTAACTAGTTTGACCCTAAAGATGTTTCTAATGAGTAAAACCCATTGTTTTCGAATGGGATATTTTCATTGGTTTAGAAACTATATTTCTAAAGATTATTTAGCAATGTTTTGACACATTCGAAAGGTATGATTTGGTTTCGAAAGGATTTAATTATAGAGCTTCAAAAGGTATATACTTAGAGTTTTGAAAAGTGGTTTTCAATGCTTTCGAAGGAGGTTTTCAAGTGGTTTCAAAAGTGATGTTTAAGATTTCTAAACAAATAACTCATTCTCATTTTAAAGAAAAAAATCATGGCACAAATAAATGTTTTGAGATCTTATTTTGTTGTTATGATTGCTTTTTCATATATTCATTCACATTGTAATTAACCCATAACGGTACTTTGGGGAAGGACAGCCTAAACCAACTAGGTTGACCCAGTAGTGAATATAACTTAAGAAATGTTAAAATCTTAGTTTATGATATTGGCAGGGGTCAATAGGCTCATAGTAAGCCCATGAAAACTGTGTAAAGGGAAAGATAGCGGCAGAGGCCTGTAGGTTCATAATCAGCACACGAAAACTGTGATTTGATATTGGCAGGGGTCAATAGGTTTATAGTTAGCCCATGAAAACTATATCTGTATTAAGATATTGACAATTAGTCAGTAGGTTCCTAGTTAGCCCATGAAAACTAGGATAAGAATTAAGGATATTGGAATTACCAATAGATTCTTAGTTATCCAATGAAAACTATGAAATTGGACAGGTCGTCCATATGTATTAAACATGTTAATAGTAACCCTATAAACTATAATTGAGAAAGTAGTCAGAATGAATGAGGATGGGAATCTAGAATTAACTTATTTGTTTGCATATCATCATATTATTTTGAATTTTTTTAATCATTATGGATGCAGTAGCACTGTATATGGTTTTATAAAGGTTTTAAGATACTAGTGAGGGGAAAACATGTTCTGCTAAGCGGCGTGGTCTCACTAGATATCTAAATGGTTTGAGATGGTAGATTATCATTCATACCAAGCTTTATGTCTAACTCAAAGTTTTTGTTTTCCCTTTAAACTCTTGGGTACTCAATTGATTTTGAGTAGTTTGAGGTTTAGAGTTTTCAGATGTTCTTTTAGATGAATAAAGTTTCAAGTGACGTGCATTTGGCATGCTAGCTACTTAAAGTTCTTTTATTTCCGCTGTGTTTGATTGTAAAGGCAAACTTGTTTCATTTCCTTATTATGTACTCTGATCATCCAAGGGGGCATCTTCATATGTCGCTCTTGGCATATTTTGTGGTAGTTTATTTTGTCAGAACATGGTTTGCGCACTGGGATTATGTAATCAATTGGAAATATTTTGAAATGGAATGTGGACTTTGTTTATTGTTTTAATTTTTTCCCCATATTCTTGTGTTTTTGTGTACCAATGTATCTAACATTGCCGCATTTGGTCGCCATGAATTAATAACAAAGGATGATTATAGCATCCGTAGCAATTAGTTTTGAGCCTCCAGGTAGGGGGATGTTGCACAATCCCAACCCGAACCAAGACAAAGCAATGAACCGATTCTCATACTCCGCCACAGTCATGGCCCCCGCTTCGCATCTAAGAAGCTCATAAATAACAAGTCTTTCAGGATTTCGAAATAAACATCATCTCAAACTTATCTTTACATTGAGCCTAAGAGAAGTCGTTCTCTAGGACAACAGATGTAATAGAACTCCACCAATCCATGGCTGCATCTGTCAGATGTCACGATGCCATTTTATGATTCATTACATCATCTAGCTCCATATCTCCAAATATTTGGCCACATAGTCTAAGCCAAGACTGGACTTCTGTAATTGTCTACGTACCACCAAAACTTTTAGCCGCCAGCCTCTCATAATCATGGTAAAGCGAAGCAAAACTCATCTGATGTCTCATCTACACGACCTCCTCTATGAATTTCACTCTTGGTTCCTTAACGGGAATAACATTCCTCGATGCTTGATCCCAACCATTCGTGATAGTATTACCCCGACCAACTCTAGCATTTGCATCTCTAGTACTCATGGCTTTTTTTTGCTTAATCAAAGCAAACAGCTTTAAGAGACTACAGGATAGAGTTATTTCAAAGAAGGAGTTACTAGAAGGAGATATCCCTAAGGAATAATTTAGAAGTCTAGTTTTCAAAGTAAAAATATGCTTTCATATGTATAACATACTCGACTCATTCTAGGGTGTCGCTTACCCTATCTCCAATGAGGCATATCCAACCATAGCCAAGGTGTTTGCTCAACCTTGAGCTCTGATACCAAATGTAATGACCCAAAGGTTCACCCCTCTAAGGTGGTGACTACAAATGGTTAACCTGTTCCTGCCTTTACGGCCAGCCTCTCGACTTTATACAACGAACTCGTAAAGGGACGTGTAAGGGTAAGAGATAAAGCTTTGTCACACGTTCACCAGTGTGAGAACTCCGTATCATGCACACAAAGCACTAGTATGAATGGTAATTATGTAATATCAATGGAAAAATACAAAGGGTTACTCTAAATCCAAAAATATCAGAGTTGCTAAAACCTAAATATCACCATCAGCCTAGACAGTTATAACAACCCTTCTTCACATATGCTGATATACGATAAAAAATGCAGCGGAAATAAGAATTTTATGGAAGCTAATCATCCAGCTCTTCTCCATAAGCTCCAAGTATCCAAAGCTAAATTTAGAAACATACATGGGGCTAACCCGAGCATTATAAGAAAATAACACTCGGATCAGTTTGGTAAACCAACACGAGAAACTCAGGAAATATGCAACAAGTAATAGTAACCATTGGAACCATACAAACTCCTATAATGGTTTCCCCCTCAATCCAACCATTCATTATGTTTAATATAGTGATAAAAATCATATCAAATAGTTGATGTGTGAACGCCGCAATAATAATAGGTATACAATCAATTCCTCTAAGGTGCGTTTGCATAATCGATTTTTCTACGGATAACTCCTTGATTCAAACCAAATTCGAATTCCATGACAAGGATAAAAAACTACCTTCCGAGCAATGTATCTCTATAGATGGGATTTACTATAAGGTAAGCATAACTGGACTACCCTCGGCGTGTGATACGGATCATATCAACTCCCAGCACCAATATATCGATAAGCATCTCTAGACATGGAGTTGATATACCCTTGAGGTTTGCTCAACCTCCTAAGCCATACCCCTTCTTTGTTTTCTATCATTTTCCTGATATCAAAGCTATGTTCGTTATCTCTCACACCAGTCTTCATCACTCGAACATAACACGAATCCTCAAATGGATTCCATCATCTCGATCAGATAACGAATCACTACATGGATTCAAGCATCTCAAACCTCCATACTAGTTCCACGCATAAGTCCTTCGATTAATGCTAACACTATCCTCTCTCTAGGAATACTCCTCAAGATAGAAAGTCCAACATGATAACATCGTTTGAAATGTTGATGTTGACCGCTCTCTTGGACTTAACCTTTGGACTAACAGTTCAACTCTATTACATTTCACTTCGTAACTTCTTCCAAAATATATATTGCATATATGGTTTTGAAGTGGTTATAGATTTGAGTAATCTCATATAAGTACGTGCTTCCCATTTATCAGACTCTTGAAGACCAGTCGATGAATTCCCAGCTAACTCGATTCCAATCCTGTCAAAAGTAAGCAAAAACTAGTGACGTTTCGTACCAATGCTTGTCCCTTGGAGTTTCATTGATATGAAATCGCGAAGCAGTTCGATAACTTCTTAAGTCATATTTGGTTAAGCTCAATAATCGACTAATTGATTATCTAGTTATAACAATTGCTTATTATACAAGTCACAATTCATATGCTTAACTCGTTCCCAACATTCGAACTTAACTATTCCTCGCCCAAGTGTGAAGCCATGTAATTATGAGCATTGGTTGCATCAAGCCTTGCCTAGACACTTCATTCTTGAATCTCACGGATAGATAAGTCTACCTCGTCGGCTTTTAGTGTTAAGTATAGTATTAATGATTTCCATAAACAATATGAAAACAACACGATTAACACGTTTCCAAATTAGTATTCCCCGGTCAAGAGGGAAGCCCAGTAGGTTAGAGCTCTATTGCTTCGTCCTTACTCGACATCAATCTTAACTTTCAAAAATAGATAAGCGTTGCTTCGTCGACTTTTCGTATTAAGCATAGTTAATTACTTTACCTTTTTGAAAACATTTGTATATATTTTTAAAATACTTAAAAATACTTGTAATAGGTTTTAAAAAATTTATTCAAAATATTACTTGAACAAAAAAACTTCAAAATTTCCCTCAAACTTGAAAACGACATTTTTTCAACAAAATATCTATTCTTTAAAAATTGACAACTAATTCTTAAAAAGTTATAATATCTCAAACTGCTTTTGAAATACTCTAATAATAGTCAGTGAACACTTATAAAAAGAATGAAACAAAATATTAAATTTAAATACCTTTTCAAACCATTTATAGTCCAAAATCAAAGCTAAATAGGGCAGTTTTGCACTAGTGATGTTTTGACCACTTCTCCAGATGGTACTTAAATATTTACGATTCAAGATTTTAATACAACAAATAAATATATATAAGATATTATAAGTATAGTGAGAAAATCCTATGTATCTCTCTACAAATTTCCACAAACATTGCAAAAAACAAGGCAATTCACAACTGCATATATAGCAACTTGCTATAAGGGCACTTTCAAATTCGAGTTTGAGATAAACCATAGTCCATCTATAACCTACATGCTCTGTTAAAGGTCTTGTGACAATTCATACAAGTCCATTCAAGTCCATTCCAAGTCTTTTTAAGGCCATATATATGGATCACATGTGTCACTTTTTTTTAAAGTAAGAATCCAAACCGATGTTTTAACATAAGTTAACAACAATTCAATCTAATTCAACACCATTCAACACAAACATATATGTGGTATATTTCCATTCAAAATGAGGAGTAAACTCAGCTTTAGCCTAACAACAACCAAGATCCAAGCTAACAAAGTCCAAACCCAAGCTAGCAACCTTCTTCCTTCCTCTTTCTCTTGCTTTTGCGTTGTTTTTGCTCCTTCCCCCTCATTATTGCTCATGACCTCCATGAGTTGTGAGGTTTTGGCTTTACTTATTTAAGTTTTGGCTTGGTGGAAGGTTTTCTAATATTATACTAATCCATTTGGCAAAGTTTGAAGTGATTTGGAGTTGATTTGCAAGATTTTTCTTTAAAAATGAAGAAGAGAATCCATTGATTTTTTTTTACTCAAGCTTTGTGAATTTTGTTCCTTCCTTTTGTAAGCTTAGGAAAAAGGTATTACCACCTTCTAACTCTCGTGGAAGGTCACAAAGGAGCATCATTCTCACATGCACTTTTATGTCGCTTCTTCTTTATGCTAATTACCATTATACCCTCACCATGATAATATCTCCTATTCATTAGAATATTATAGAACCATCCAAGCCCAATGAAGAGGCATGTGTGTTAATTAGTTGCTAATATGTTCGTTTGACCATTCGTTAAGCGTATAAGAGTTCGAACAACTTATATCGATCGAAAAGTAGTTTACTAATAAATTGATTTTTGGCCACATCATCAATTTTTCTTCGAAGAATATAATTTTGTGAAAAAACTTCACAAACAAGCTTCTTATGCTTATTTATCAATTAAATGACTTCTAACAAGGTCATAAAATCATATTTCTAACAAGAATATATTCATCTACTTTCCCAATAGACACTTCTGCCAGAATTCTAACTTGTTGGAGCTTTCTCATTTGATCATCTTCTATAGGCAACGTAATGCTGAGTCCTTCTCCTAAATATGACCTAATATGACATGCTGAAGCTCGATGGCATCCATAGCATGGGAACTATCAAACTCCAACATAAGACTCTTCAATTATGGCGGTTCCTTTAAACAGATACATATTTTGAAAAACATCAACCTATAAAACAAGCATACCTTGCGAAATCTTTAAACTATCCTTCTCTATGGTTATCTTGCATCCCATGGATGTCAATTGGTCCAAAAATATCATTGACTTCCAAAGACATGTAATATAAAGGATACTTGTTAAAGTGAGAATCACTCCGTCAAACATGCGAATCCACACTATATCCTCTCATATGGCTCTAGAACTAACATCATTCCCCATAAGGATTGCACTTTCCTTCTTCCTAACAAAAGAGCTGAAATAATCTATATTTTGTGTCATACGGAACAATGCCTTCGAATCAAGCACCCAATGATCAGATACTTCTGAAACAACTGCAACCAACACATCATTGGATACAGTCTTCTCTGCTGCAATAGGTTAAATCTATCTCCCTTGTTATCCCTCTTTAAATCTAGAAAATCTCTCTCCCAAAGGACTGGTTTCTTACAATGGTGAAACTTCCCATCTCTGGAGTGTCCTCTCCAATAATTTCCAGGCTTTGTAGACTTGGAATGCCTCCTAGGAATCCAACTCTTCTTCTCATCTCTTCCTCTCTTGACAAGTAGACCTTGATCCCTCTACACCTCTCAATTCACGCATATCATTCATCTCATCCTTCAAGTCTTCAGATAAAAGGTTTGACTTCTCATATTAAACTTTCAAAGTATCTCTCCCATATATTATACTATTATTGAAACCAGTGTATCACTCCAGAGGGAATGCAAAAGAACCACCCCCTTTCGCTCTTCATTTACATTCAAATCCATAGTCTTCATCTTTATTAGAAGATCATCAAAGAGCCCAGATGTATCTTAACTGAAGCAACCTCTTTAACCTTCATTATGAAAATGTCTTCAGCAAAATTAGATGGTAACTGAGCTACTTTTCAAGCAAGGATTCTCGAGTTGACCCAAAATCCATATTTTCCATCTCCTCCTTTTCGACAACTGAAATACCAACATCCAATTTCTCGGTATCAAATACTAGATGATGAAGTCTATTTATCCTTGTATTAGCCTTTATCTTCCAACTTCTCAAAAATAATAACCCCATTCCACTTTTCTTTGCCAACTAAGATCTTAATGCTACATAAGATCCTCTAACATAGGGTCTATCTACAAAGGTACCTTCATCTCCTGCCTTACTTCCCAAAACCTTCTATAAAGAACTAAATAGCTCCGATACCAGACTACTGGGGTAAGTTCAGATACACACCCCAAACGTAGTGGAAATGGTAAATTCGCATCATGTTGATGGTGAGGTAAGAAAAATACAAAACTAATATTCCAAACTAATCGTAGATCATAGATACACAAATAGAAAATTAAAAAACCAAACTTATAGTGGTTCCACTATCGCGAGATAGTGTACGTTCACTTTAGAAAGATGATATTTTATTACTTTAAAGAAAAGACTTACAAGATGATAATTGAGACTATCCTTGGAAAAGAAGATAAAAACCAAATCATATTTTCTTGGTAGTATGCATACAAAAGCTAGACCCTAAATAGTTCTATTTATAGTGCTATGATATAATCTTTGTCGTTAGATTGAAAACTCTACAGAAATAAATGGTGGGAACTCCAAAAAACCCCGAAAAGATGAAAATGCCCATGAAATCTCGATTATAACTTGCTTCCTAAAACAATGATCCAATTGACTGGAAATCTTTTCTCGTCAACTGGTCTAGTTGACTAAAAAAGTTTCTAGTCGACTCCAAGCATAGAGTATGCTTGGGTCAAAATTCATTAAAAAAATAGTCGACGGGTAGGGCTACCAGTTGACCAAAAGGAATTTCGATTGATAGGTAGACCCTACCAGTCGCACAGAAGTCTGCAATCGACTAGAAGTATGTAGCTTTTGCTACAGACTTCATCACTACTTCCCCTCCTTCATCTCTTCGCTGCCACTACTCTTATACCACAAACGACTTACCATTTCAGCGATGTGTTCATAGAACCTTCTTCTTCATATTTTTTCATTAATTCCAACACACTGGCAATTAAAGATGGACATATCGTGGACTATGTAGTATTTAGGTATAATATGGTAAGCCCATATTGAAACTTAGACGTAAATACGTAGCCATTACTAAAGAAATGGCCTTAGAACCTTAAATTCTTACCATTAGATCCATGATAAATTTTTATTGCTTTTAGCAATGAAGATTTTCGTTTCAAAATCCAATTTATATATTAAACAATTTATTTAATTTTCTAACCATATTGCTCTCTTCTAGAATTCAAAGATTGTGATTTTTTTACGTCGTTTGGAAAGAACTTAACTTAGCATATAAAACATCATGTTTCTAATATATGTGTGTATTCGTCCTTATTTTCTTATAACAACTTAAGATCATAGTTTATGTACATATGTTTTAGGTGTTTTATTTACCTTAGTTCCGCTATTTTAGAATTGTAGAGTTTTCTACTTGCAACAAGCAAGTAGATACACACACATACATATAAAATTTAATATTTAAATGTATTTTTTCTTTGCAAATGAACATGTCATGTTGTTATCATTTAGATATGTACGTATGTACACACATATTTATATAGATAATGTTTTCGTTAGAAAATCGCGCAATGGAGTAGAATCATATATAATTTTGTTATTTTAATTAGAGTTTTTTATAGTTACTTTTATAGGTTTTAAAAGAAGATTCATCAAATTTGAAGAAAAAAATCATCTGAAAAAGTAATGCGATTTAATTTATTATAAGATCAGTGCAATCCAACTTCACATGTAATGTAAGTAAGATCATAGCATAATGAATTCCAGTATATTACCAAATGCAAGTCAAATTTTAATATTGCAAGCCAATTTATTGTTGTGCATTTCAAGTTAACACATACTTCTAACTAGTCAATATTACATTGCTAGTTAATTTTTGTATATGGTAAGTAAAATTTTGTTATAATGTAAACCAATATGAATGCAGCAAAAATGTAGTTGTTACATCCTAAATTTCAAGTATGAACAAACTCAAGCTATCGACATTGAAGATAGTTGAACCATCACATGTTGAGATGTCGTAGCTATCGCAAGTAGAGTATGTAAAACCATCATAGGTTCCGATGATGGACTTATTGCAAGTTGATAAGGTTAATCTCATTGTAGGTTGAGAAGCCATGGCAAGTTGATAATCATAAAGTTGTTGCAAGTTAAGAATATGAGATCTATCACAAGTTAAGAAAGAAAAGCTTTTGCAGATTAAAAAAATTGAGCTATCATTGGATAAGAAGCCATCACATGATGAGGAGTCAAAACTACTGCATGTTGAAAATGAGGCCATCCCATGTTGAATTTTAATGATGTTATAACACACGAAGAAGATCAATTTATCGAAAAACAAGAACATTGAAGTTATCACACAAATCCTTTCCAAATTGAAAGAACCAAAGCCATTAGATATTTAAAAACTAAAGGTATTGATGTTGAAGCTACCAAGGTTATCGCAGGTTGAAGATAATGCTATTGCATGCTGAGAAAACTGTTAAAACAACACTCTTATTCACAATGTGGCAACTTATAATTCCTTGGTCATGCCACATCACTACGAAGAGGTTGAAAAGAAGTTTTTCCACATGTAAAAATGATAATATGCCACGTTAGAAAAATCTCAACCGTCCATTTCTCATGAATGCCATGTGTTAAAAACTAAAAACATAATTTCTCCATAAATATGCATGCATCCCCTACTAAGAAGGAATCAACAACTAATCTTCTTCCTCATTTTTATTTTGTTATCTCCTAATTGGTAGAACCTAATTTTTGGACATTAATGGCTGCCTAGGTCGAATCGTAATTGCGACTTTGAGATTAAGGACTTTGACATATGACTATCTACATATTGACTACTTTACTATTGGATTATAAATATGCTTGCCTAAACTCCCTTGCCCAAGTACTCTTGAAGTTTCAATCTTGCAAATGATTTGAACATAAGTCAGGTCCAATTTTCGGACTAACATTTTTCAGTGTGCTCGCTAAGAGTTAAACTCAGGAGTCGATTACACTTCTTTTAAATACATTCCATTATGACTATTCCTTAACAAGTATGTTCAAAGCCAAACTTATTTATTCCCCATTTTATTGAATAAAGCTTCAGTATAGTGAGCAGCGGGTATTAAATTTAAGAAATTTAGCCCTTTGAGACTAAGTGGTAAAGAGGAAAGTTGCATAATATAATATTGATAAATGGAGCTTGAATCCATTTCATCTAGAAGGAAAACCTTTTTTCACTTTGGCATCAAAATAGAAGAGAACAGACTTATTCAGAGCCAAAAGGAAGTTAGAATGAGAAAGGGAAATTCTATTGTCAAATGAGGATGTTCATTCAATCTCAGGCCAAAGAACTATATTTGAAAAATGAAATGGACTATGAGTTTGACTAATTTTCTCAAAAATGGAGGAATATAGCTAACCAACTTGTTAAAGAAAATAGAAAATACACTCAAATCTCAAAGATGAAATCAAGGACAAATGAACAAGAATTACTAACTTCCTAAAAGAGGCATAGTAACAAATAAGAAAATTATACTATCAAAGAACCTAAGGATAAAATATCTATTCCTCTTTGTGTGTCGCAAGAAGTGTATGTTTTCACTATGGAAAGAATGAAATATTGGGCTCCTAAGAAAATTTTGAAAATGGAAGGAGAACCTAAATAGGAGAATACTGCTATTAACATAAGACAAATGGGAATAAGACTAATAATTGTAGAGCACTAGCTGAGACCATCGAGTACTATGTGAGACAACGATGACTTCAGGAATTTGTCAAACAAGACTTATCCAAAGACTAAAGAAAGTCATCCAATTCTCTGTGTAACAGATTTATGAACTTCTATAATGGTTTCCATCAATAAAAACTAACTTTTAAGAATTTTTTTGGAAAAGAGACTTAATAAGAAATAATAAATCAGCTAAGTCTTTGGTCATGCCTCCTGGCCAGGCTAAAGCACCCATTTATAGAGAGATGGCCAAATTAAGCCTTTGGTTACGTCTTCCGGCCTAGCCAAGCACCCGTCCAAAGAGAGATGGTCAAATAAAGCCTTTGGTCTTGCCTTCAGACCAAGCCATAGAACCCATCTAAAGAGAGATGGTCAAATTGAGCAATTGATCCTGTCTTTAGGCTTGCCAAATCCAAAGAGCGGCAATCAAATTAAGCCTTTAGTCTTGCTTTTGGGTCTGGCAAAAGAATCTCCAAGAAGAAATGGTCAAATTAAGCCTCCGGTATCTCCTCTGGGCTTTGCCAAAGCATCCATTTAATGAGTGGTAGTCAATCAAAACACTTGGTCTCGCCTCCAAGCCTGGCTAAGGAAACCATCCAAAGAACGGTGGTCAATCAAAGTCCTTGTTTCTAGGCTTGGCCAAAGCCCATCAATGAGTGGCTATCCAAAGAAAATAATGGATAATATACAAAGGGCCTAAGAGAATCTAGACAATCATATCTATAAAAGCTAGGGACAGTCAATACGTCACAAATGTAGGAATGCAAAAAGGTGTAAAATTATTTTTGTCGTAATACATTTATAATCAGAAATAAAGATCTCGATATTATAAATTTTATTTAGAGCTAATCATCTAAATCCAGTTCCTTCTAAATCATAAAAAAACTTGACAATCACAATATCATAATAAATTTATGAGTTAGGAGGGTGCGAGATTGGATGACGTAGATAGCTAATTCTTTTCCTTCCTCCTGAACGTCCAAAACACAGGAATGAGTCTCACTTGCTGAAATGGTGTTTTTATACGAAATAAAAGGTCCACCTATGTCTTATAGAATATTTGAACATCCATATAAAATGAAGTGTTTATATGTTTGGTAACTTGCAACTATGGCTTTACTTAGTTGGCAAACTCATTCTAGACTAAAAAATGAGAAATCAATTTGTAAACAATAAGGCAATCAACTAAAGAATCCAGTTGAGTATGCTTTGAGGTAAGGAATTGCATTAGTTCTAATTGACATGTAAGTTCTTTTATACTTTTATCAAGGTCTCCACTACAGAAAAAAGATTAGCGATGTGTTGAATCATTACAAGAAGATATTTCTTTAATTATTTCTCCTTTCGACAAATAACATCAAGAGAAGCAATTGAATTAATCCAAGTAGCTATCACTTCCTTATGAATTTTGTTACACCTTTTAATTGAGAAGTCAAGTACGCGGAGTCTTTATTATCAGTTTCCAACTTTTGTACTCCAAAGTAAGCTCATTCTTCTCTTACTCTGTCTTTTCTATCTATAGTTGAAGAATAAAGAACTCGTCAATGAACTTCTTATTCCAATACTGTTTTTGTTATGATTGCATTCGAGTTTAAATGATCTACTCAATCTAGACAAGTCTCCTGAATCATCTTCAAAACGGAGGATGCCAAGTTAGGGATAGAAAGTTTACCACCACGTGTTGAATGGCTATTGGATGAAGTGGATATTTGCAAAGAAGTTTTCTTACAAGAATTAGTCGGAAAAGGGGTAAGAAGTCCTTTCTCTCCCTTAGTCAAAATAAGTTCGTAAGATTGATATTCGTTTCTAAATTTCAACAGATCGACTTTAAGATCAAATATTCGTTAATTAAGTTAAGCAATCCTCGTATTATGTAGGGGTTGACCTCCTACATTGAGTTTCTATATTAAATCATGAATTTCTTTATTGAAATAAATTTTCTTTTCAAGCTCAGTGAGAAGATCTTAAGGTATATTTTGGTCAAAATTATTTATCATAAAGTTTGTTCGCTTTAGTATTATTAGTTGAAGATAATCTATGAATAGAATGAGATGGATGGTTTTCCATATTCAAAATTAAGTTAGGAAAAATATCATTAAGATGATGAGAGTGGTTATGATTATTAAGTGATAGGGGAAAATCTTCGTACTAAATCAAAATATAAAATAAAAATCGGACAAACATTCAACAAGTTAAAGTAAAAGAAATATAATTCTTCATTAATCATATAAAGTGATAAGTAATGATGCTACATCCAGAATAAGGCAAAAAAGCATATCACATTTACTTCTAAAGTTTTGGAAGAATGTTTTAAATTTTCTAGTGAGACAAAGGGGAAATAGGAAAAGTAGTCGTAAAGGGAATTTAATGTCAGGAAGAGTGTTGATAGGAGGAAATTTTTAATAATCTCACTCTTTGGAGGGAGGACTAAGGTCGCCGCATAATAATTTCATAACTAGTTCGAATATCATGAAGGAAGTATTTCTTCTGGCCTCCTAGAAACTAAAATACAGATAAGGAAATCATGTAGTATATTTGATGAAGATCACAAAGAAAGCAATATTTGGCTAAGCGAGCTTTTTCGACCATGAATGAATTCTCTTTGAAATTTCTACTTAACTTAACCAATTTACTTAAAACATCTTTAGGAATAGGAAACAAATCGCAAAAAGGTACAAAACCAGAAACCTACATACTAAGGGCAAGTTGAAACTAAAAAATCAAACCGTGGAACTATAAAAGGGAAATCAATATTACAAAACACATGAATTTTCATTGTACAACAAAATTACATAGGTTCATAAGGAACGGATCCCTTATATTATTCTATTTATTAATTTTAACTTTATTCAAGGGAAGAACGGTAAAAGTAATAGTATTTGCCATAGGCAAGTTCCTACATTCTCCATGGTGCGGGTCATATCCATGTTCGTCAAGATACCTTTTGTGAAGTCGCCTAATTAAGCGCCATAGTCATCTCCTACACAGGAAAAGTTAAACATTGGAAATATTTTGTAAACCTTAAAGAAGAAGTTCATAAGCTTATTTATATCTTCAATAAACAGCCAAAAGAGGGTTGTGAACTCTTTATTCTTTTTGCGAAATTTTGACCAGTGAAAACAAGGCTTTCGAAGAAAGAGAACAAATCGTTTGTTCCTAAAATGTTCCTAAAGATTTCTAGGCACTTAAGATGTTTTAAGAGTTCATATATTTATCATTATACCCATTTAAATGTTTACAATGTCCCTAGCCTTCTCTATTAAGTCTTAAAATATCACTTCTACTCCTATCTAATAGGATCTCAAAGTAATGCCTTCTTTTCCATGTATTTTGCTAATAAAAGTGATGTTTTAAGATTTTATTAAAAAAGAAAAAGAAAATAAGAATAGTATGAACATTAAACTACATGCGGTGGAGTGGAACTTTTGACTTGGAAGGAAATGTCTTCATAATTTGAGGAGAATAATTCAGAGTCACCGAAGTTAGATGACTGAGGAGCACTAGAAGGACCATGAGGTGGTGGAGTATCGTCCACTCTAGGTTCAACATTAGGAGAAGCAAATCTGCTGTTATGATCCATCACGTGTACATTATTTTTCTCTCCTAAACCATGGCTAATAGAGTCATCATCTCTATCTCTTCTTGGTAGACTATCCTCAGCATGGTCATCGAATCTATCATCTTTATAGTCGTCGTCCTCGTCAGTTTTTATGTCTTCTTCATTTTCCATTTTGTCATTTAAAAGGGGATCATCAATATTTAAATTCTCTTCTAGATTGATCGGATCATCATCCCCAAATCTAGATATATCCCCATGAACCTAATCAAGGATTATGTTGTATTTCCTCTTATAATCGATTCCGACGAAGTTGAGAGAAGGGAAGACTAAATCTAGACATCAGTCAATACCATCCTTATATGCTACAAATAAATCTGCTTCTGAACATTTGTCCTTCCACAAGTCTAGAACTTGATGCAAAAAGGAAGAAGTTTTGGCCTTATCGTCTTTCAAAGAAGTGCTTGATTTCTTGAGAAAATAAACTTTCCTGGCTAATTTCCTTTCAAGGGAAGTTGCCTTAGTGACACTTCCTCCAGTTGGGCCACTTCAAGTCTAGCATGTTTCGTTTCTTCTTTAGATAAAGAAAGATCGTTCTCAAGAGCTTTTAACTTCTCTTCTAACTCGTATAACTTTTCTTTTCCAATTCCAACAAGGAGAGACCTTTGAATTCTCCAAAGAAAGTGATTCCTTATAGAATGAAGATTGTTGACCTTGATCTCTAAATCATTTATTTTATCAAACAAAGAAGAGTTCAACTGTTGTAATAATGATGCATAATGAGAAGAAGTTGAAATAGACTATCAATGTAACAACTAAAAATTTAACCCATAATAAATAATAAGATAATTTTGTGAAATTATCAAAATTGAGCCACGGGAATTGCGCCATTGTGTCCGTGGTAATTTTCTGGTCAATTTCCATATATAGAATGTTAGAAACGAAGCTAATATGACCAAGATAGAAAATAAGTAGAAATAGAAAAAAATTTGTATATATAACGCAGGTCGACCGGCTGGTCGACTGGGCACCAAGCCGTCGACTGCTCGATCAACCCACCTTCCTTAATTACGAACGTAGGAATGCTCGTTCGTTCGAACATTCCAGAGCGAATTTTGCCGAATTAATGACGTGTTTTGCACTCTTTACCTCGATCCAGTCCTTCTATTCTTGCATCTGATGGCTCCTGTTCAACCTATGATGTGGTTGCATCCCATTCAATCTTCAAAATCCAATGGTCCGAGATCCACTTCTATCCCTATAAATAGACCCCTAGACCTAACACTTTTTCTCATTCTAGGTTTTCTTCAATTGGGTTCACCTTTCTAGGAAGGACCCTAAACGGAATAATTTTTCCAAGAAGAAAATTGTTATAAATTAAATTATTTTACAACTCCAAGTGGATCCGGGAAGACCAATGGAAGGGCTTAGGACCAGAGGTGAGTGATTTAATTATTATAGATTTCTTTAAGTAATTTAAAATAATAGGGTTTCCAATAGTTGTAGTTTTACTATGATTTTTGGAATAGCACTTTTAGTATTAATTTACAATATTTAGAATTATTTTCAATTTATTTCCTTTCAGCTATTCTTTTCAGTAATTTTAGTTAATTTCTATTAATGATAGCTTTTACATTTATTTATAGTTTATTTATAGTATTTCAGTTTATTTACTATTATTTATATGTTTTTTACATCTTCTTTCTACGCTTTGGATTCTCTTCTATTTTCAGTTTTCTTTTATTCCTCCTTCTTCTTCGTGTATGGATTATAATAGGTATGGATTAAATTGTAAGAAAACTGAAATAATGGAATATAAGATGTAAACTATAAAGACTGTAATATAAATGGAATTGGAATGAAATTATGCCTAATTGGACTCAAATTATGCCTAATTATGACACTAATTGGACTGAATTAAAAAGATTGGCCTAGTTATAACTTAGAATTATAATAAAAAAGTAAAAGGTGAAAGAGGCTTATTTTCACACTTAGACCTTGGGTTAAGTAATAAACATGATTATAACGTTGGTTATAATAAGAAAAAGAACGGAATAAGGCTTATTTTTAGACTCAAAATAAATTAATAAGCACAAATAGTAGAGAAAAGTGTAAAGGCTTATTTAAATAATTTATCTAAGTTAATAAGCAAAGGTGAAACTTGGACCTGTACCAAGTAGCATTCCCTATTAGACAAAACGGTGGTCTAATATTAGCCTGAAGAGAGATGAGGGCATGCTTATGCTAAAAATGGTAGTAATTGATCAATTAGAAGTCCAAATCATCGGGGATTTGGATAAGGGGTGCAACTAGATGTTGTTTGGATGATGGGCCAGTACCAACAGCATTTCTCCTATTTTTTGTGGACACACAGTGGTCTTAGATTAGCCTAAAGTGAGACGAGGGGCACACTTATGATGGAGTTTGAGGTAATAAGAAGACCCAATAGGTGGAGCAAAAGGTAGCATAGACTTGGTGGCAGTTACGCGTGCGACTTCCATTCTGGTGCTCTATCGCTATGAGTTCCAAGCGCTTAGTATGTGTTTCTTTCGTAGACACCATTGCCTTTTGTGTAGGGAACTATGTATCGTCTGGATCCATAGTGGTTGCTTTATGCATCTTTCGTAGATACCATTGGCTGATGTTTAGAGAGTTACCTAGTCTCTGGTTCGCAGTAAGGTCAACGGAATAGTAGGACGATCGAAGGGTAGAATTAGGAATTCAGCCTAATTATAGGATTAGGAATTCAGCCTAATCAAAGCAACTATCAAGAACAAGTGAAAACAATCAAAGTTAACCCATCTTATAGTTAATTGTATTTATTTCTAGTTTATCTCTTTCTTGTTTCCTTTGTTTCCTCTTTATATACTAGAACTATTGTAGAGTCTACTACTTTTACTTTGCTTAAAGACTCTAGTAATTACTATCATTTACCAGACTTTTAGTCTAACCCACTCCTCTATATTCCCCTTTTTCTCCCCTTAGGAAATTAAGGGAGAGAACAGTAGATTGCAATTGCTTGGAGATTTCTTGGAGGAGTTTGCTACCATTGTATTTCTTTTCTTTCTACTTTTGTTCTTTCTATGTACTGGCTTATTATGATGGATATTATGTACTCTGATTTTTGAGACCATGAGTTTTTGTTTCATGAGACGTATTGAATTTTTAGACATGTATGCGGTGTTTGATATTTGACTTATTTATGAAGTTTTGTTTTAATTAAGTTACTATTTTAATTTTCCACTGTTTTTATCTATTTTTGTCTTGGGAATCCTAGTCTATGTTAGCTTTAGTTATACATACAATGCACCATGCCTTTTAATGTGTCCTTTTGGGTATATCAAGGGGTGTGGGGTGTTTTACTTGGTATCAGAGCCTAAGATTACAGAGTTCCTAAAAATATTTATTTTTAAAAGTAAAGTATTTTTCAAAATAACTTGTAAAAGTATTTTACTAGTAAAAACCTTTTGGAATTGATTTTAAGTATAAAATAATTATTTTAGAAATCTCTTCATAAGTCCAATTCAATCTCCCTTTGACTCCTTTCAAAACTATCCTTTTCTTTACATAGAATGGCTGATGCTATGAACCTTCCCGAGAGCATTCCAATCCCAGCCTGGTTTCGTAGGTACTTACAAGCCATGACACCAAAGGTGCACGGGCATGTGCCTAATCCTGCACCAACGGGTGTGAATCCCATCAACCCACCCGCCGCCATCAATTTCTCTAAGATTTGTAAAGATTTTGCGAGTTTGGGTGAGAAGACTTTTTCTGGCAAGGAGACTTTTGTGGAGGCGAGAGCATCGGTTAGGGACACGGAGAGGATTTTTTTTCTTTTGGGACTGGATGATCAACAGCGAGTTCAGCTAGCCTCTTGGCAGCTGAAGGAGGAGGCATCTTATTGGTGTGAGGTAATCGAGTTGGAGGGAAGGAATATTACTTGGGATGGATTCTAAAAGAGATTCGATAGGAAGTTTCTTTCTCAAGCGGAAGAGAGTGTTCAGTTGGAGAGGTTTATCAATTTAAAGCAAGGGAGTCTGTCTGTTAAGGAATACATCAATCAGTTCAATGAGATGTCGCGTTTTGGTATGGATTTGGTGAACATGCAACATAAGAAAGCTATGAAGTTTGCGAAAGGATTGAATAAACCCATTCATGGATTATTGCGGATTCACGTGTTGATGGGAGCTACTTATAAGTCTTTATTCGAGATGGCGCTTATGTCGAATGCAATCAAGGAAGGAGAGTCTAAATTGGTGGTTAAGTCAGAAAGTTCAAAGAAGAAGTGGTGGGACAATATAAAGAAGAAGAAGAAAGGTGATGGTCCTCAGAAGCTAATTAAGAAAGGAATAAAGTGCCGTTGTTGTGGGAATATTGGACATATTGCCAAGGATTTCAGGAAGGAGAAGATGAAGGGTAATGCTCTACTTGCGGGTAACCCGGTCACATGAGTAGGAGTTGTCACCTGGGGTTGTTCAGGGAGTGAGTGCACCAGTTGCGTGGATTCAGGCATTAGACTTAGCACCTTCCAATAGCAATCCAGAAAGAGGTAGGAAAGTCACAGATGAAGGTTTGATTTCTATATCTGATTTTCCCATTCGGATTTTATTTTATTCTGGAGCATCACACTCTTTAATCCATGATCTCTAGTAGTTTGTTTGCACTTGGACATATCATAGTAGTAGACCCCATTATTGTTTCAAACCCTACAGAAGGATCGACACACTTATCTATGGTTTGTAGGAGTTTGAAAATCTTTATCCTAGGCATAGAATTTGACTGCGATGCCTATTTTTTGGAATTCTCAGGGTATGGGATGATGTTAGGGATGGATTGGATATCCACATACGAAGCTATATTAGACTGCCAGAGGAGAGTCGTTAGACTTGAGACTTGCAGTGGTAGGACTCTGGAGTTATCTTTTGACCCGCAAGGGTCAGTCATGTTGAGTTTTCTCTATTCCCCCGATTCTTCTTCATCAGAGTTTCATTCGGTTCCTGTCGTCAGAGATTTTGTAGACGTCTTTGAGGAGGTTAGGGGACGGCCTCCCAAGATAGAGATTGACTTCAGGATTTATTTTACCGAGAATGCCAAGCCAATAGCATTACCTGTGAGGCACATGGCACCTAGGGAGAGGAAAGAATTGAGCAAGCGGATCCGTGAGCTTTTGGAGAAGGGATTCATAAGAAGAAGCATCATATTGAGGAGCACTAGTCGTCTTCGCCACTAAGGCAGATTGTTCTCTCCGACTTTGCGTGGACTATAGGGAATTAAATAAGCTTAGCAAGAAGAACCGATATCCACTTCCCATGATTGATGATCTTTTGACAAGTTGGTAGGTTCTACGATTTTCTCTTAGCTTGATTTAGCCATGAGATTCCATTAGCTTAGAGTCGCTGATGACAGCATACATAAGACTGCCTTTAGGACACCGGACGGATTCTTTGAGTGGTTGGTTATGCCTTTTGGGCTAACCAATGCTCCAACCTATTTCGTTGATTTGATGAACCATGTCTTTAAGGATGTCTTAAATAAGTTTGTGATGGTATTTGTGGATGATATCTTGGTATTTTCCAAGAATACAGAGGAGCATGTTGTTCATTTGGAAGAAGTTCTTCTCACAATTTGAAGTCATCATTTAAGAGCTAAGTTTTCAAAGTATCATTTCTAGAGAGAGGAAGTTCGTTTCTTGGGGCACGTAGTCTCGAAGGAAGGTTTGGCTGTTGACCCCGCCATGGTGTTTGAAGTGCAATATTGGAAGGCCCCTAAGAACATTACCGAGGTTAGGAGCTTCCTAGGGTTTGTAGGCTACTATAGGAAGTTCATTAGAGACTTTACCAAGATTTCGACACCACTCACGTGCCTTACTAAGAAGAATAAAGCTTTTGTATGGGACGTGGATTGTGAGGATTCCTTCATGAAACTTAAGAGAGCCCTTACTAGTGCACCATTGTTAGTTTTACCCGATGAAGCCAAGCCTTTTACACTATACATTGATGCATGCGAAACGGGTCTAAGATCGGTGTTCATGCAAGAAGGGAGGGTAGTGTGTTCTGGTAGTAAGCAGTTGAGGACGCATGAGAAGAACTACCCTACCTAAGATTTGGAGTTGGCTGCCATAATTTATGCACTTAAGGATTGGAGGCACTATTTGCTTGGAGAGAGATTTGAGCTTTTTGGGATTCTCAGGGCATGGGATGATCTTAGGGATGGATTGGCTATCCACATATGGAACTATATTAGACTACGAGAGGAGAGTCGTAGACTTGAGACTTGCAGTTGTAGGACTCTGGAGGTATCTTGCAACCCGCAAAGGTCATTCATGCCGAGTTTACTCTATTCCCTTGATTCATATTTATCAAAGTTGCATCTGGTTCCTGTCGTTAGAGATTTTGCAGACATCTTTGAGGAGGTTAGGGAACTTCCCTCTAAGAGGGAGATTGACTTTAGGATTTATTTGACCGAGAATGCCAAGCCAGTAGCATAACCTGTGAGGTACATGGCACCCAGGGAGAGGAAAGAATTGAGCAAGCAGATCTGTAAGCTTTTGGTAAAGGGATTCATGAGAAGGAGCATATAGGAATGGGGATCGCCATTCGTCTTCGCCACTAAGGCAGATGGTTCTCTCCGACTTTGCATGGACTATAGGGAATTAAATAAGCTCACCAAGAAGTACCAATATCCACTCCCTAGGATTGATGATCTTTTTGACCAGTTAGTAGGCTCTTTAGTTTTCTCTCAACTTGATTTAGCCATGGGATTCCATTAGCATAGGGTGGCAGAGGACAATATAGATAAGACTGCGTTTAGGACACCAGATAGATTTTTCGAGTGGTTGGTTATGCATTGGGCTAACCAATGCTCCTGCTTATTTAGTTGATTAGATAAGCCACATCTTTAGGGATGTTCTAAATAAGTTTATAGTGGTATTTGTGGATGATATCTTGGTATTTTCCAGGAATATGGAGGAGCGTGTAGTTCATTTGGAAGAGGTTCTTAGCAAACTTCGTAGTCATCATTTGCAAGCTAAGTTTTCAAAGTATCATTTTTGGAGAGAGGGAGTTCTTTTCTTGGGGCATATAATCTCGAAGGAAGGTTTGGGTGTTGACTCCCCCAAGATTGTTGCAGTGCAAGATTGGCCCCCAAGAACGTTACCGAGGTTAAGAGCTTCCTAAGATTGGCTGGCTACTATAGGAAGTTCATCAAAGATTTTGCCAAGATTTCGGCACCACTCACGCGCCTTACTAAGAAGAATAAAGCTTTCGTGTGGGACGTGGGTTGTGAGGATTCCTTCATAAAGCTTAAGAGAGCCCGTACAAGTGCACCAGTGTTAGTTTTACCCGATGGAGCTCAGCCTTTCACTTTATACACTAATGCATGTGGAATGGGTCTAAGAGCGGTATTGATGCAAGAAGGGAGGGTAGTGTGTTATGGTAGTAGGAAGTTGAGGATGCATGAGAAGAACTACCCTACCCACGATTTGGAGTTGGCTGCCATAGTTTTTGCACTTAAGACTTGGGGGCACTATTTGTTTGGAGAGAGGTTTGAGCGTTTTACTGACCATAAGTCTTTGAAGTACCTATTCTCATAGAAGGACTTGAACTTGAGGCAACAGAGGTGGATGGAGTTTTTAGCCTAGTATGATTTTTAGATAGCTTATACCCCTTGTAAGGGTAATGTGGTTGCGGATGCATTGAGTAGAAAGAAAGCAACCTTTAGTCCTTTGTTCGTAGAGTGGAGGAGCTTGAAGTTTATTTCTACTTTTGATTTTAAGCCCTCTACGGACATTTCTCTCGGATTGTTGGCGACATTAGAGGTGAGGCCTACACTTATGGATCAGACTGGCTCAAGGTAGCGGGAAGATTCAGAGCTCATGGACATTATGGATAGGATTAGCCGAAGAGAAGTCTCTAGGCATTTCTAACTTTTTTCCATAGATAGCAAGGGGTGGCTTAGGAGAGATGGGAGGCTTTGTGTTCCACGCGCCAATGATTTGTTAAGAGGAGTTTTAGAGGAGGCACACCACTCCCGTATGACTATTCATCCAGATGGGGACAAAATGTATCGGGATATGAAGAGGATGTTCTATTGGGGTGGTATGAAGAAGGATGTGGCGGAGTTTGTAGCTAAGTGTCTTATATACCGAAGTGTAAAAGCAGAGCAACAGAAACCCGGTGGATTACTTCGGCCTTTAGATATACCGGAGTGGAAGTGGGACAACATTTCTATGGATTTTATAGATGGTTTACCCCATTCTATGAAGGGGAATACTAGCATTTGGATGATTGTTGATAGATTGACCAAGAGTGCCCACTTCATCCCAGTTAAGAGTAAGCATACGGTTTCATATTTGGCATCCTTTTATATTTGAGAGATAGTCCGACAACACGGAGTTCCTTCTAGCATGGTGAGTGATAAAGATCCCATTTCCACTTGTGAGTTTTAGAGGAGCTTATAGGAGGCGTTAGGGACGCAACTGAGGTTGAGTATGGCCTGTCACCCCTAAACAGATGGCCAAACGGAGAGGATCAATAGGGTGCTTGAGGATTTGCGATGGATGTGCATTTTGGACTTTGGAGGAACTTGGGAGGAGCATCTTCCATTGGTTTAGTTTGCGTACAATAATAGTTACCAAATAAGTATAAAAACGACACCATTTGGCTTTGTATGGGAGACCTTACAAGTCCCCATCATGTTGGGTAAAGTCTATGGAGAAGTTATTACTTAGACCCGATGCAGTTTGGGAGACCTCTAAGAGGGTAGGTTTGATTCAGTGGAGGATGAAGACGGCTCAAGGCAGACAGAAGTCGTATGTGGTCAATCGGAGGAGAGACTTATAGTTTGAGGTAGGAGACTTAGTTTTTATCAAAGTATCCCGCTTAGGAAGGTGGTAAGATTTGGGTCGAATGGAAAGTTAGCCCCTAGATTTTTTGGACCATTCCCTATCATAGAGAGAGTTAGGAAGATGACTTATAGAATGAAGCTACCTGATAGGCTCGCAAGAGTGCATGACGTTTTCCATGTTTTGCATTTGCAAAAATGCTTACATGGCTCAGTGGAGGTTGTAGAGCCTAGTCAGTTAGAGGAGGTGGAGGTAGAAAGGGCAGCTTCTGTTCGGCGTATCCCCACAAAGATTGTTGGAAGAGACATCAAGCGACTAAGGAATAAAGAGCTTCCACTGGTAAAGGTGCAATGGGGTGATGATGTTGCAGATGTGACTTAGGAAGCAGAAGAGAAGATTCGTACTTCTTATCCTCATATTTTTGATAGTAATTTTTAGAATTCCTTTTTTTCATCTTTAGTTTTGAATAGGTTATTTCCTTTATTATCCTTTGGGAGGGTGGGACTTAGGATTTAACCTATGGATAGTAGGATTTGATGTAAACAAGTTAATAGAACATGTTATGAATAATGTATGCTAGCAGTTGCAAGTGTTTGCTACTGGAAGCTATGGGCGGATATAGGTACACTAGGCACTATTATTCTTTAGGGATCAGCCAAACTAGAACACCAGAGCATATGCTAATGGATGTGTGCATATTTTTATTTTTTATTATTTTATTTCCATTGTAGCTATAAATGGATATTTATCACATGATTGTTGCATTTAGATGATGTTTGTAGCATGCATATAGAATTATCAGTTATCATTAGGAAATTTTTGCATTCATTTGGATACATGGCACGAACATGATTGCATAAAAGGAGGTCAAATGAATCAGTGGACCGCTTAATCTTTTGCATTAGTTAGGAAGATTTAAACTACACTAACTGCATAAGTATCATAAATTGCATTAGAAAAACTTAAGGACAATGGATGAATGGTTGATGATTGAGAAGTTGATTGTAGAATTAGATGAAAACATTTAGTACATTCTTTTATCCTTAGAGATTTCGGGAAGGAAATCCCTTAAGGAGGGGAGAATGTAACAACTCGAAATTTAACCTAAATAAATTAATTCATTAATTAATTAAATAATAATTTTTTATGCAATTATCAAAAGAGCTATGGGAATGGCACCATTGTATTTGTAGTAATTTTCTGGTCAATTTCTATATATAGAACGTCAGAAACTGAGCTAATATGACCAAGATACAAAATAAGATTATATATATATATATAAAGCAAGTCGACCGACCGGTCGACCTGGGCACCAGGCGGTCGACCCGCCTCCCTTAATTACGAACGAACGTTCATTCATTCGTTTGAACGTTCCATAGAGAATTTTGCTGACTTAATGATGTGTTTTGCATTCTTTACCTCGATCTGGTCCTTCCATTCTTGCATCCAATGGCTCCTATTCAGCCTATGATGTGGTTGCATCCCATTCAATCTTCAAAAACCAACAGTCCGAGATCCACTTCTACCCTTATAAATAAAACCCTAGACCTAACACTTTTTCTCATTCTAGGTTTTCTCCAATTGGGTTCACCTTTCTAGGAAGGACCCTAATCGGATTAATTTTTCTAAGGAGAAAATCGTTATAAATTAAATTATTTTACAACTCCAAGTGGATCCAAAAAGACCAAAGAAAGGGCTTAGGACCGGAGATGAGTGATTCTAATTATTTTAGATTTCTTTAAGCAATTTGAAATAGTAGGGTTTTCAATAGTTGTAGGTTTACTATGATTTCCGGAATAGCATTTTCAGCAGTTTATTTACAGTTTTTAGAATTATTTTCAGCCTATTTCCTTTCAGCTAATCTTTTTAGATATTTTAGTTTATTTCTATTAATTATAGCTTTTTTATTTATTTATAGTTTATTTACAGTATTTTAGTTTATTTGCTGTTATTTATACGTTATTTACATGTTCTTTCTACGCTTTGGATTCTCTTCATTTTTAGTTTTCTTTTATTCCTCCTCCTTCATTGCGTATGGATTAGAATAAGATTAATGCGAATATGGATTAAATTGTAAGAAAACTGAAATAATGGAATATAAGATGTAAATTACAAAGACTGTAATATAAATGGAATTGGAATGAAATTATGCTTGATTGGACTGAAATTATGCCTAATAATGACATTAATTGGACTGAATTAGAAAGATTGGCCTAGTTGTAATTTATAATTATAACTAAAAAGAGTAAAAGATGAAAGAGGCTTATTTTCACACTTAGACTTGGGTTAAGAAATAAGCATGATTATAACATAGATTATAATAAGAAAAAGAACAGAATATGGCTTATTTTTAGAATTAGGATAAATTAATAAGCATAGATAGTAAGAAAAGTGTAAAGGCTTATTAAAACAATTTATCTAAGTTAATAAGAAAAGATTAAAGTAGGATCTGTACCAAATAGCATTCTTTATTAGACAAAATAGTGGTCTCACATTGGCCTGAAGAGAGACGAGGGTACGCTTATGCTAAAAATGATAGTGATTGGTCAATTAGAAGTCCAATTCATGGGGGATTTGGATAAGGGGCGCAACTAGATATTGTTCTGGATGACGGGCTAGTACCAACATTATTTCCCCTATTTTCTATGGACATATGGTGGTCTTACATTCGCCTGAAGTGAGATGAGGGGCACGCATATGCTGGAGTTTGAGGTAATAAGAAGACCCAATAGGTGGAGCAAAATGTAGCATGGGCATAGTGGCAGTTACGGGTGCGACTTCCATTCCAGTGCTCGGTAATCGCTATGAGTTTCAAGAGCTTAGTATGTGTGCCTTTTGCAGACACCATTGCCTTCTATGTAGGGAGCTATGTATTATCTTGATCCACAGTGGTTGTTTTGTGCACCTTTCGTAGATACCATTGGCTGATGTGTAGGGAGTTACCTAGTCTCTGGTCCGTAGTAAGGTCTATAGGGTAGCAGGCCAATCGACGGGTAGAATTAAGAATTTAGCCTAATTATAGGATTTGGAATTTTGCCTAATCAAAGCAGCTATCAAGAACAAGTGCAAACAATCAAAGTTAACATATCTTATAGTTAATTGTATTTATTTCCAGTTTATCTCTTTCCCATTTCCTTTGTTTCCACTTTATATACTAGAACTGCTGTAGAATCTATTACTTTTACTTTGCTTAAAGACTCTAGTAATTACTATCATTCACCAGACTTTTATTCTGACCCACTCCTCTATTTTCTCATTTTCCCCACCTTAAGCAATAAAGGAAGAGGACAGTAGATTGGGGTAGCTTGGAGATTCCTTAGAGGAGTTTGCTACCATGTATTTCTTTTCTTTCACTTTTGTTCTTTCTATGTATTGGCTTATTATGAGGTATATTATGTATTTTGATTTTTGACACTATGATTTTTTGTTTCATGAGACATATTGGATTTTTAGACATGTATGTGGTATTTGACTTATTTATGTAGTTTTGTTTTAATCAAGTTATTATTTTATGTTTCCGCTGTTTTTATCTATTTTTGTCTTGTGAATCTAGTCTCTGTTAGCTTTGGTTATACCTATAACCCACCACGCCTTTTAATATGTCCTTTTGGGTATATTAAAGGGTGTGGGGGTGTTCTAGCCGATGACGAAATATATGTTTCTAAAGATAAAATACATGGCATTATAATTAAGTTATATACTAAGTATATACATATATGTTAAAAGAGAAAAGTGCGAAACTTACCAAAATGAGTTGCTGTAAAAGAAGAGTGAGTATAACTTTTGAAAAAAAGGGAGGAGGCCCTGAAGCTCCTAAGAAGGAAATAATAAAGGAGTGAAGAATAGAAGTCAATAACTCCCCAAAACTCAAGGAGTAAGAGGTTCCGCCATCAGTGCTCATTAAGTAAGCTTCATAAATAAGTGAGGAATCAAAATCTAGTTGCCTGTGTAGAAAAGCTAAAGAGTCGCTTGTGGAAGAGCTCATTATATCAACAGTTGGGGTTTGAGAAGTGGGAGCAACAACAATGATAGTCATAAAAACATTTGAAGCAGAGGCAACCAATGTTGTTGAGCCTAGGCTATCCTCTTTGGACTTTTAGGAGGAACCTTAGAAGAGAACTTTATGTCACTCAAATTCCTCTTGAATTTTTGAGATTTGGCCGTTAAGAAAGCATCATCCATTGCAGTAGTAATGGATGAAGTGGCCAGTTGGTAGAAGGATGTGGTAGTGGTCTACCAGAAGCCCTTAGGGAAATAGTAAAATCTGTAGAATCCTTATTTGTTGTTAAGAGAGCCGGGTTGACTAAATTAACGTTTATTAAAAAAATTAAGAAATAATAATAAGATAATCATCATATTTAATAATGAACTTAATGATGTATCATCGAAACCTAGTGGATTTCCAAGACTATAAGAGGACAAATGTTGAATTGGATTATTAATTGAATAAGTTCCATTCTTTGTAGCAACAATTAACGAGAAACCACATCTATTTTTCTTTATAACAAGAGGTTCACATAAATTCAATGGAAATACTGAGTCAAAGAGTGTTTCTTCAACTTTTTTAGTAAGGAGTCTTAAGTAACTCCTAGAATTTCTTAATGGCTTTCCCAACTTATCGATTTTTGCTAATACCCAATGATTAATTTGTTTTGAAGTAGTATCTACAAATATAAAAGAACTCAGCATAACATAGCAATAATATAATTTACTAAAGTTTCCAGAAATTTTAGGGGAGAAACATCTCACAAAAAGAATTGGTGACTTCGGTGCTTGGTTTTGTTAATGGAATCCGAGATAAGCCCACTATTAAAAGAAAATAAACAAAAATGGAGTCATCGAACTGGTATTTCAGCTTTTGTGGAGGGTTAAGAGAACATAAGGTTGATTCATTTTGGTCCTCCATTTCAAGCTCCTTAAGTGGCACAAGAAGAGAATGGGCGTTGTTATAGGAGTTAGGAGTATGTTGAATGTGAGCAATTCCAAGGGAAGATAAAATCCTTATGATGATATAATTAAAAGGGAGGTAGGTGGGTGCTAGATGTGGATAGGAGTGGAGACTAAAATCCCATGGAAGGAGTATCAATCCTATCAATAAGATAAAAAAATTTAGCCTTGATTCTAGAAATTCCAAAGTGGTGAAGAAGGGAATTAGTCTCCTTTTGTTTTGTAAAAAAGGTTGATAGTTAGTATAAACCTTTTCCATAGAAAGTCTTTTGCTAGGTTTAAGGGTAATTAGTGATTTCTTTGAAGTTCCTCTTTTATTGCCTAACATGGTGCCTAAATGAATAAAACATTAGCATGTTAATTAACAAGTGTAATATAGAAGAGTGAAAAGGAAAAATGGTTCACAAAATTGAGCCGTGGGGGTCATAAATCTATGATTTAAGCAAGTAACCAAATAGTGATAAAGTTTGTGCTTGTAAATATTTGAAATAAAAGTCAAATAAAGTCGAAATACTAAGAATAAATGTATAATAAAAAACAAGGAGCTATTACATGATGGACTAATGAAGAACTATCACATGTTGAAATAATAAGAGTTATCACATGTTAAAGTAAATAGCCATTGCATGTTGATTTCGCACGTTGAGCTAATAAGCTATCGTATGTTAGAAAAGTAAAGAACTATTGCATGTTGCACATTTCTGACACACTTAAAATATAGTGGATATTGGGTGAATAGAGAAAAAATGCATCGACAAAAAATTAACTGAAATAATAACAATTAAAGATCAAAGTGAGAATTTTATGAAAACTTTATGAAATCCATATGATTCCTTAAATCAAGCAACATTCAAAAGTCTTAAACCAATGAAAACCATGAAATTAGAATTGAAAGCTAGCATATTATGATAACAAAAGAAATTTACTACCTTAGAAAGCTGAATTTGTGAATTATAAATTTTTCAAAAGAGTTGAGGTTAAATTGATTTTGAATAAATTGGTAAAGAATGAAAGAGGAAAGAAGAAGAGTATTTATAGAGAAAGTAGACAAGGGATCTAACCGTCAATTTATGGTAAAGAAAACCTTTTATGATTATGATGATAATCTTGAGGAATAACAAGAGTTTTATTTGAAAAGTGGGAAAAAGTATTTTTGTTTATACTGAAGTATAAAAATACGAGGGGGGGGGGGAGGGGGGGGAGGGGTGAAGGGGCAAATGTTACACCCAAAATTTCAAGTATGAACAAGTTTAAGCTATTGCAAGTTAAAGATGATTGAGCCATCATAAATTAAGAGTTTAAAGCCATCGCTAGTTGAGATACCGAAGATATCACAAGCTGAGGATGTAAAGCCTGCCCAAGTAAAGTTGATGGAGTTATCACAAGTTGATAAAATTAAGGCCATCGTAGGCTGAGAAGCTATTGCAAGTTGATAATATTAAAGCTATAGAAAGTTGGGAATGTATGAGCTATCACAAGTTGAGAATGAAAAGCCATCGTAGATTAAAACAATTGAGTCATAACAAGTTGAGAAGCCATCAAAGGATGAGGAAACAAAACTATCGCATGTTGATAAAGAGGCCATCACATGTTGAAGTGTAATGAAGTTACCGCATGTGAAGATGATCAAGCTATCAAAAATCAAGAAAACCAATGTTATCGCATAGAGTGGTCACATGTTGAAAGAACAAAAGCCATCGCATATCAAAGGAACTAAAGCTATTAGATGCTGAAGGTATCTAGGCTGCCATAGGTTGAAGAAAATGCTATTGCATATTGAGAAATCTACTAAAAACAAAACTTTGATCAACCACTCGGTATCTCCTAATTCGTCCAACCATGCCAAGTTATTGCGACGAGATTGAAAAGGAGTTATTCCATATGTCAAAACGACAATTGTCCATTTTCCATGAATTTCACATGTGATCAGAAGACAATTTCTCTATAAACAGAACTAAGTAGGGATCTTAAAGTAGTTTTTTTCCTTGCTTTTATTTTGTAATCTCCTAACAGATAGAACATGATTTGGAAAATTAACAACCGTTTAGGTCAAAATTTGATTGTGACTTTAAGATTAAGGACTTTGGCATTTGACAATTTGCATACCGACTTACTTGACCTCTGGACAATAAACATGCTTGCCCAACGACTTACTCCCTTTCCCAAGTAGTCTAGAATTTGCCATACAAATGACTTAAACATAAGTTAGGCCCAATTTCTGCACTAATAACCATCCTGGCTAAAAAATTTAAAAACTCCAAAATATATTATAGAAAATAAATAACCATTATTTTCATATATCCACCCTTTTGCATCTAAGTTTATTGCATTTTTTAAATGATTGATTATTCAAGGTATTCAATTTCTAAATTTTTGTAGTGCATTGAAAAATGAAACAAGGAAGGAGTTAGGATAATGATGACAAAGTTTATTGCACTTAGGGATATTGTTTTTCATATTTTCTAAAGGCAAACAACATTGGATGGTACCTTACCATATATTATAGAAGTCAATTAAATAGAGATGTAAAGAAGATGAGCATCGACTGCCATAATTCACACAAAACTATAAAAATACATTCTCATCATGCAATATAAAAAAAAGCATAATTTAGATAAATAACTAAGGTTAAAAAGAATCTATGTTGTTAAAGCCTCGCTAAAGCCCTACAAAACACATGCTATAGCGCATAGCGCTCTTCAACCGCTACACTATTTCAATTTAGCACTATTATACAATGAGTTCGCTTTAAGCCCCGCTATTTTCCATTACACCAGCTAAATCAAGGCTCTTTAGTACCCGCTCTAGCAAAAATAATATACAAAAGTTGATTAGACTAGTTTTCTTTTAAAAAATTCAACAGAATTAGGGTAAAGACCTAATTTTAAGGCATAAATGCTCAACTTAAGTTAGAAATCTATTGTAGTCACCAAAATCTAGACTGCATAAATCATAATATTCTTCGATTTTGCTACATTACATTAAAAAATATTTCTTTTCCATCAGAAATGATGTGAGAATGAGAATAAATTATTAACTTTAAAATTTTGGTTTTATGTCTAATAAATCCTTTTACACCTCTGCTATTTTCCGCTATATCCCCGCTATAACTTTTTGCACTCCACTACCATAGAACTGCTAAGCGCATTAGCTGTATAGATAAGAATATACTACACATGAAAGGGTAATCTGAAACATGAAAGAGCCTGTGTGGTGCAAATCTGATGAAGGGGTGTGAGATATAGGTGGAAGATGATTGAAACACTATTAATTTAGGAAGATCGTGTTTGCTTGAAAACCAACTACCAATGGAACAATTAGTATTTTGTTTCATATATTTATTATAGTTGCACATATTGAAATTGCATGAATATGAACATCCTATAAATTCATGAGTATACTATTTTATTTTATGAT
The DNA here is from genome assembly GCA_030765085.1 of Allium cepa. NCBI lineage: Eukaryota > Viridiplantae > Streptophyta > Magnoliopsida > Asparagales > Amaryllidaceae > Allium > Allium cepa. The sequence goes on from CM060938.1 coordinate 583,778,028, forward strand.
TTATTGATGCACTTAGCTTAGACAAGCAATAATATTTTACATGTGGTATCAGAGCCAAGTTTGTAATCACATAATGTCCATAATGAATTTTATTGCAACATGTTGATTGGCTACACGCATTTCATAAGACTGAAATTATAGTATTTCTCATGATTTTTTGTTAGATTTTTGTTTCCAAAAATCTAGATGTTAGGAGATTCCCATTTTGTAACCACGATTCATAGATCATTTTTCATTGTTACATGCATGCATACATACATACATCCATATAGATATACCCCAACATTTAGTTTTTGGAAATCATTTCATAGATTTAGTTGATCAAGTTTTATTAATTTATGTACATATAATTTAGGTCTAATTTTGTAGGTCTAATCTTAAAAATATTATTTTGTGAATCTCATGTTTGATCTTATTTTTACATATCTTATTCTTTAGTTCTCATATTTCAATTTTACGTACATCAAAATATATTGGTCTTATTTTCCAGATTTAAATTATAATGCTATACTTTCTGCTTTAGTGTATGGAACTAAATTAAATAATCTTCCATTAATGGTTATTTATAAACTTCATACACTGCTATGTTCTGAAAATTATAATTAACTTACTTTCCTAAAAATTTCGCAAAAGATATCCTCAAATTTGATAATGTAATAATATTTTTCACATTTCCCCTTTGGAAAATTAGTATTACGCTTACCATTAGAAATAGTACAGCTTCGATTTGATTAATCAATTGTTACCATTTTTACATACAGCGTGTGGTATATTTTGATTTGTAACTCCTAATATGTTATGACATTGGCAAATTTAATGCATGGATAATCAAATGTGTTAAATTGTTACATGTAAGAAATAATTCATTTTGAAATAATCAAATGGCACAGCATAGGCTTAGACTACATGTTTATGCTTCCATTAGTTAAATTTTATTGTAATGTTCGCTATAAAGTTTAAGTTGAGGTGTAACACATGTTTATCCGCAGATAAAACAATGCTGGAAATATTTATAAAAAATAAACAATTGACATTAATTCCATTAGCCATGGTATAACATGTTTAGGCAATAAACACAGCCCCCAAACTTATGGGTTCGTGATAAATGAATTAAAGAGAAATATATCACCATGATGAAAATATTATGAGTGACTAACATAAATTCCATAACATTTTTGTTGTCTAAAATAGTTTGAAAATATTTGATTTGTTCAATAATTCATTATTGGCCATTGATATTATTTTTGTGTTTTAAACCTAATTTATGAACATCATTAAAAATTGTAGCTCTCATTAACCTATATGTGCATGCTCGATCTTAAACTAAATATGAAGGAACAAACTTTTCAGAATGGAATGAGCAAATCTAGTTCGGTCTTTGGGTTCTTGACCTAGAAATTACAATTATATGTAATGAATCACTACTATTAATTATAGAAGCAATGAGGATGATATTACTATGCATGGAACATGGTATCGATCACATCGACTAGCCTTTATGCTTATGTGGCTATACTTTTCAATTGATATTAAGGCATCTCTACCTAAAACTACAAGTGCAAAAGAATATATGAATAATATTAAGGAATGATTTCAAGATGTAGATAAATCTCTTGTTGGGTAATTGATAGAAGATTTGACCGCTTTGTTTACATAAACCATGAATTATCACATTACATATACTACTATCCTAGTTGAAAGACTTAGTGTTTCTTGCATTACAGTAGGTGAATCTCTTCTTGTCCAATTTGTACAAAAATCTCTTCATCTTGTGTGTGGGCCTTCTTAATTAACTAAAACACTATCAAGGATAAGTGTATTGTAAATGATTTGCAAAGAATGTTAGTGCAAGATGTAGGCAGGCTCAAGCAACAAAATTGCTATATGACTAATTAACAAGTGGCAACTCTCGCAGTTAAAGTAGCTGGCTCTAAAGTGACATTGAAAATAGATTCATAAAGGGTTATGAACTTTATCATCAAGGTAAACTTTCATCCACTATGTAGAAGGGAAAAAATGGCAAGTGCTTCTTATGTAAATATAAGGGCCATCTTTAGAAAGATCATCATAAACGAAAGGCATAGTTCATGAAAAGCATAAGCCTTTTATTAACGTGCATTTTGAATAAACCTTTTTGAGTCCTTTCAATTCTTGATGGATCTATTTCGGTCTTATTTATCATGTTTCTAATTTGATGCATAGATTTATTATGATCTAAAAAACAAGTCCAAACGAGAATTTGCTCTATACTCGCAATAGAATGAAGACCGAAATAGAAGTTATCGAGTCTTTCGCCTTACTTTAAGTTTTGGATTTACTTTATATTATGTTAGGCCAAATTTTAGTTCGACTTAATATGCCTTTAGCTCAAAAAAATATTAAATGACAATTGAGTAGGATGGATTCCCTATTCGAGCATGCTAATTATTAACAAAGTCATTATGCAAATTATTATATTCCATAGTCCTTAAAGAATAAAGCAACAAGGTTAGATCAGTCCAAATGACCATTAAGTTCAAGTTCAAGCTTTTTATTCATGCAAGAATAAAAGAAAAAGGACAAAGAAGATCAGTTCGAAAAATTGTCCCTTTTAAGTGGAGGCTACATGCTTATTTATAGAAAACTCTAACCCCTGTATTTTTGGCATGTGTTATTCGAAATAAATGGATGGTCATGATTCAGTGTTAGGGCAAGAGCTTTGGTGCTCATCATAAGATAGCAAGGATTCCCTGGAAACATTGACTTCAGACGTTTTTCTTCTCAACTGAACATGTGATAGCCCGATTACTTCATCCTTCTATAGATCAAATGTCATCATGCGATAGCTCAACTATCTCGTCTTACGATAGCTTTAAGAAGTCATCATTTGATAGCTTGAATACCTCAACATTTAATGGCTCTAGAAGTCATCATTTAACAACCCGGATACCACATCCTTCGATGACTTTGGAATTCATCATTCGATAGCTTGAATAACTCAACCTTCAATGGCTATGGAAGTCCTCATTCGATAATTCCTTTACCTCAACCTTTGATAGCTTTAGAAATCATCATTCAATAGCTCGAATTCCTTAATCTTCGATGGCTTAGAAGTCATCAATCGACAGCATGAATTCCTCAACCTTTGATGGATATGGAAGTTATTTTCGACAGCTTGAATACCTCAACTTTTGATGGCTATGGAAGCCATCATTCGACAACTTGAATTCGCCAACCATTGATGGTAATGGAAGCCATTATTCGACGGCTTAAATACCTTAACCTTTGATAGGTTTAGAGATAATCATTTTACACCTCATATACTTCAACTTATGTTGATTTTGGAGAATTCATGATTTGATGGCTCAAGTAGCTCATCCTTTTATAGCGCCTTTATTAATCTTTTCAGAATTCTCAATTTTGGTAGCTTATGGAATCAACATGCAATTTCTAGGATATCTCAATATTTGATGCTTGTTGGATCAATGTTTGATAGCTCAACAATATCAATCTTCGATGGCTCATGGGGTTAGCAGGAGATGGTTCATCTTTAAACTTCAAATGCATTTTTATCATCATTTGATAACTATATTTTTCATTTTCTTATAGCTTTGCCTTTCGTCCTTTGATGCACCTACGATAGTTATTCTTAGAAATTTGGGTGCTTTCCATTTCCCATTAGAAGTTTACTCATAATTTAGCTTAATTAAACTTCCATTCTTATTTTTGGCTCTTTTTTTAAGCGACCATCACTCTTTAGATGGTTGCTTTAGCCAGGCCTTATGGTGAGATCAAAGGATTCTCTTTCATCTTCCTTTTATGGGTGCTTTGACTAGGCGTGACGATGGAATCAAAAGTTTAATTGACTATCACTCTTTGAATAGTTGCTTTGGTTAGGCCTTGTGATAGGACCAAAAGCTTCTCGCCCACTTCCCTTGGATGGGCACTTTGACTAGGTCTGACGATGGGATCAAAGTCTCAATTGATCATCGCTCTTCAGATGGTTGCTTTGGCTAGGCCCTACGGTGGGACCCATGGCTTAATTGACTATCACTCTTTTAAAGATTGATTTGGCCAGGCCTTGCAGTGGTATTAAAGACGTCTTGTCCATCTCCCTTAGGTGGTTGATTTGACCAGGCCCGATGGAGGGATCAAAGGCATAATTGACCATCAATCTTTATGTGGTTGCTTTAGCCAGACATTGTTATGGGACCGAATGCTTCTCGTCCATCTCCCTTGGAAGGGTGTTTTGACCAGGTCCCGCGGCGAGAGCAAAGGCTTTATTGACTATTAGTCTTTGGAAAGTTGCTTTGGCCAGGCCTTCTTATAGGACAAAGGCTTCTCGTCATCTTCCTTGGATGGGTGCTTTGACCAGGCCTGACGGTGGGATCAAAGGCCTAGATCTTATCTTCTAAATATACGGTATGCTTCTTTCTAATAAGTCCCACTAACCTTGTAAAAGTAGGAGTTAAATTAAACATATCTCATCTCGGTTTTGTTTGCGCCAAAATTGGTCACAAACCCCAGAAGTAGTGAAAGCAACAATATATATACATAGATCCACAATATCCAAGCACAGATCTCAGATCCAGATAAAGTAGAGAATAAAAATGAGGAAATGGAAAAATTAAAATGAGCAAGAAAGCAAAGAACACAAGGTTTATAGTGGTTCGGATATCGTCGGCCGACGTCCACTTTGAATTAATCCTTTTATTCCTTTTTATACTTTAGTTACAGTTACAAGCCTTTGGAATTAATAACAAAAATGGCAGAGTTTCACCTAGGAAGGAAGAAGAAAAGTCCCTTTTTAGTTGCCATAGATATTCTATTTATAGGTGTAGATCTGAAAAAATCTGCCCCAAAACCTAGAATACCTCTTCTCATGCATAGGTGGGCCCACCAGATCGATCCGGGGTTGTTTGGGACCGATCCTGATCGATTCAAGTACAATTCATATCGATCCAGAAATGGTCCAACCAAACTGAGATCAATCACGAACATTCTTGAGTGCATAAGGAAGCTTCTGTCAAAATTTCATAACATTTGAATCCATGGTTTAAGAGTTAAGATCGATCCAAGTTTGTGTTTTCCAATGTAGGCTAAAAGCTTCAGATCCAACAATTTGTCTCCATCAATTCGTATCCATCAGTATATGCTCTGTTCGTATCCATCCACCAACCCTCTTTCGTATCGATCCACATACACCATCTTCCTTTCATATCCATGTTGCTTGTAACGACCCTAGATTTTAATTTAATTTAAATTGATAATTAAAAGAAATTTTGAATAAAAATTATAAAATTTAATATAAATGGAAGCGAGTTTCCTCGATTCAAATAGAATATATATATATAGTCATATGGATTTGAAATTTTGTATATACGAGAATATATATGTTTATATTGGATTTTGAATAAATTCTTCAATAAATGATTTTGAAAAAAATAAATAATATACTTTGGACACAAGTATAAAAATAAATAAATAAATTAATTTAAAAATTTATAAATGATGATAAATTTGAGTTGTATAAAATATATGTGTATATAGAGAAATATAAAACGATAATTTTTAAAGTAAAATTTATTATAATCATTTAAACTAAAAATAGAAGTAAATTTAAAATGCAAGAATAAGAGCAAATAAAAATATGTTATTTATTCAAAATAAAGATAGTTTCTTTTATAAATTGTTTTAATTAAATAATGAGTTGTATTTAAACAATATTAATAGTATAATATTTATACAAATGGATTTTTATAGATAGAAATGGTTATTTCAGATTTATATATATATATATATATATATATATATATATATATATATATTTAAAGAAAGCTAGGATTTGTGAATTTAAAATGAAATAAATTACAAACAAATATATGCATACAAACATAATTAAAATAGAAAATAATTTGCAATACAAAGTAAACTAAACAAAATAACAAAACAAAACAAAAGATAAAAACAAAAGAAAAAGTAACAAATCAAATACAAGATACATTCAAGGAACAAATAAAGAAATATAAACAAACCAGGCAAGAACAAGTTAATATAACAAAGCAAAAGCAATACAAGAGCCTGGAAAAAAAAATATAAATAAACAAAGCATTTTGTCAAGACAAAGCTGCAGCTCACCATACTGCTATCATCATAGCCGAGACAAGCAAGAACAAAGCAAGGATAAAATATGTAAGGCAAGCAAATAAAAGTATCTAAGTACAAAGCAACAAGTACATAATGTTATATCTCTAGCCCATGACTGAAATCATCAGCCTCCATACCCAAAGAGATTTCTGTCTGGTTTGTACAAAAGAAAGAAAAGTATTATCACTATTTTGTACAAAGTATTATCAACCTGTCTGCAAATCTTTGCCATATATCTCTGCCCTTTCATTTTAATTCGAAAACTAATATTTCAAAACTTAACTAAGCAAAGCTAGAAAAGAAAAACTGAAGCAAGCATTGTTTAAAACTTAAACATGTTCAATTTATTCAACAAAGAAAAACAAGCCTGCAGTTTTCAATGTAGAGAAGGAACTCTGTTCTTCCTTCTGAAACACAGGTGAGTAAACACAAATTTTTACCAAGTATTAGGTTGTATTTGTTCTGTGTTTTAGCTCATGATTATGATGTGTATGCTTGGCTTTTTCTCTTCAGTTTCAACTCTGCATATAAGTGATGAACATGCTTTCCTTTCTCCTCTCTGTTTCCTTGTTCTTCTTCCTTATTGACTGAGTTACAGGTTTAAACAAACAAGAAACTTCAATCTCTTATCATTAAACCAATATCAGACCTTGATTTCAAAGATAAATGGGTGGGTTTAAGTTTCAGGGATTATAAAAAAAAAAGTTTTAAATAGAACAAGGATATACAGTGTGAAAGAAAAGAAAAAAAAATTGATTCCACCGAGCAAACTTTAAATTTTAATAAATTCGATTGTAAAGAATTTGAGATTCATTCACATAACATGAATCGGCATTAGAAGATAAGAATTTTAAGCCAAGCTTTATGATTTTTAAGTGAAGGAGTTGAGAGCAGTTTGGTTTTGAACTGGAATTGGTTTCTGATCAATTTCCGGCACTAGGTTGAACTGGGGGTGTCGGCGTTGTTCATGGTGGTAGACGAGCCTATGGGGTTGCTTGGAAAAATGGTCGGAGTTAGTGGAAGCGACTGTGGAGTCGGCGGCGAGGAGTTTTGTTTTTAAACCCTAGTTTTGGAGTGTTGAAAACTTTCGATTCGTTCTCCCTATTGGATGCATCGAGTTCGATGCCGTTTGGAGGAATGGGGGATGGGTCGAAGGTGAAGCTTCTGTCGGAGTTTGGTGGCGTACGATGGTCGGAGCGTGGGGGACGACGTGTTGACAGGTTTGCTAAGTGATGGGTCTCGCGTGTTCCAGGTTTGGGTTGTATGCTCGTTTTTGATTTTGGGGTTCGATGTGGTCTCTGGGTGGTCGATTGGGTTAAGGTGGTCGGCGAAGACTTGTGAGTGGCAACGGTGATGGTCGGAGAGGTGGCGGACGCTGGTGCATATGCACACGTATCAGTGTGTATCAGTGAGGAGTTTGGGGAAGAAGGTAATGCACTCGGGTTCAGGCTTGTTCTCGTGTGGGATGACTCGAAGTTTCACTCGGGGCTTAAAAGTGTTTGACTCGGAGCAAGGGGAGGGGAAACTCGAAGTAAATGGTAGGCGTGGGGGTTGCTTTTGCATTACAACAGGTTTTGATGAAAACCTGTCAAATGTTTGGTGGGTTATTCGAGACAGTGAAGCATTCAGGTTTGCTAAGCCTGATTGTTTCAAGTTTTGTAAGTTTAAATCAAATTTAGTTTGGGTTCGAATGAAGTTTGAATCTCAGTTTTAAATATAAGATAAAGTTTTTAAATTAAATTTTTTAATAACAACTTTAAAAGGTTTAGATAGTTGGGATTTAAAAAGTAAAGCTTTAAAAAAAAAAAGAGAGATTTAAACTAAAATTTAAATCTGGAATTTAATCTAAATTCGAATCTTAGTTTTCGAATAAAAGAAGTTTTTGAATTTAAATTGTTCGAAACAATTCGAATGATTAAGTGTATTTTTAAAATTAATCTGAATTTAAGTTTAAAGTGTAATGCTTAAAATACACTTAAATGATTAATGAAATCATTTATAAAGAAATTAATTATCTTAGAGATAATTAAGGTAATAAGTTAATTTAATTAATAAGCAATTAAAGAATGATTTATTTAATTTATAAATAAATAATTTAGATTAATTTAAAATCAGAAAATGATTAATAATGAATTTATCTAAGATAATTTCTTAAGAAAGTAATTAAGAAATATTATTAGTTAATAAGATAATTAACTAAGGATTATTAAGTATTAATTAAGGCGATTTATTTTAATAATAAAGTGGATTGATTAGTTTAGATAATCAGTTATAAATAGTGTAAGTATAATTACTTTATGGTAAGTAATTAAAGGTTAAATTTCTTTAACTAATTAATTAGAGTTAATTAATTAGGAAATTGGTTTAAGAGTTGATTTAATTAATGTGATAAATTAAGAATAATTTAATAAATTAAAGTGTCTGATAAATTAATTTATATCAAATGATTTGGAATTAATAAATCAGAATTGGATAATAAATTCACAAGTAATTAATTTAATTGGAGATAAATTGAATTAATTAGGATTAAACAATCCTGTTTATGAATGATTATCAAATGCCTGACCTTACTTATGAATAATTGTATTGTATGAGTTGCCTTGAATTATTTTTCCTATCTGATCTGTGATAGTTTGTTCTGTGAAGTGAGCTGTGTATTTATTCATTTATTGATGATATATTTGTATATTATCTGTGAATCTGTGAATATATGATAAGCGTTATAGTTTATATCGCTTATCAATTATATTTCTGTGTTTTAATCTGTGATGATTTAAATGATGTTGCATTATTGAGTAAAACCCCTGGACCACACCATACACACACAAATATGGATTTCACGAGGAAATCGATTAAGTCACAGATTTTGAAATGATTTATAAAAATTGAATATTTGAATTCAAATGTTTTGGAAATGGAATCGGAATAAATGTGAAAAGCTTTTGGAATGAAATTTCAAGTTAAAATTTATTTTAATTAACTTGATTAAGTTTTGAAATTAAATAATTCAATTTAAATTTGAATTCGATATTTGGAATTGAATTCGATGATTGGAAATTATGGTTAAAGATATTATAAACAGGTTTGTATGAATTTAAACCATTTTAAAGTATTATTTTTGGGAATTTGAATTTAACTCAAGGATTTCAACTCCTATAAATGAATCAGATTTCAAAAATGAAAACTGTTGTTTTCAAATGATAAACGCTTTTAGATAAGAACTGAGATTCCAGTTAATTAGGGGAATTTCAAGATTGAATAGAGAAATGATTTTCCTAAGTTATGAATGAATTCTTTTTGAAAGCTATGAATTAAATCTGTTTATTTTTAACAAGATTTAAATAGATGATTTGTTTAAATCAAATTGAAATGAAATTGTTTTGAAGGCTATAAGTTAAATCTTTGATTTAAAGATTTAACGAGTTAAATCAAATTGAAATGAAAATTGATTTGGAAAATATGTGAATGAATCTTTTGTTTAAAAGATTTAAATGTGAAAATTGTTTAAACCGTTAGAGGTTGTGAAAATGAATCTTTTTGTTTAAAGATTGAAAATGGTAATTTGTTAAACCATTTGGAAGAAAGTTTGAATTATTAAGTTGTGACTTAATTGAAATCCCATATCCATATGTTTTGAAAATATTTTTCGCTCACTATTCGGTTTAACCGGGAAAGGACCTTTGGTCGTATAACCCATTCCGAATATGTGATACGTCGTATATGGATAGCATTTGAAGACCGGTGATGAAGACCGGGTATTTGTGAAAGCGATGGGATGACCTATCGATTGTTTCTGCACCGAGTCGCGCTGGTATAGAAACTCCCTAACTGATGGGAAAATCCGATCGGGATTGTGAATATCCGGATTGCAAGGACTTCTTTGTAAGTGCCTTCGGTTCTGTTCGAACCCAGAGCAGACTTGTATGGATTGTATGTCTGACGTTACAAATTGAGATATAAAGCAGATTTATTTCAAATATATTTCTGTTGGTGGCGAAGAATTTATTCTTTAGCTTAACACCCTTCTCTGAGACGTACGAGCTCAGAGGTTATATAGTTGAAGTTATCAGCGATATATTCCCAATTTGGTAATGTGACATGCTGAGTGTTGCTGTAAATGATCATTGTGTTGATTATTGTGATAGGATCATTTATTTGATCGTCTATCTTAGTGATCATTGTGTTGATCATTTGTTGACCCAAAGCATGGCTTTTGTATAAAGTATGTTTTTGTGGACGTGACTTCGTCGAGCCTCACACCCCGGAAATGGTCAAAACAGGAAAGATGCGGCAAGGTTATGAGGGGTAGCACCCTTTAGGGTATGTACATTTCCTTCTAGATAGAGGTGGTATCATGGTATGGAGCCCAGATATTTAACCTATGTGGTTACCGCGAATTTATTACTTTGTGGTTGTTGGTTATCGGGATCCCGTGAGAAAGGTCGTTTACGATTGGGGAATGGCGTGCTCGTGTCAGTAGTTACCCAGTTAGGGGTAACCCGGCCTTGTGTTGGCAGAGTTCCGGTTTGGTTCTCGGGGATGTCTTTCCAGAGGCATTCTCATGTGGCAATGGGAAGTTCCTTGGCCTGACCATTTGTTGGAAATCCAAAGAAACAATACGAAACTTGTACGGTATTAGTTGTAGAACCTGTCATTCACTTATGGTGGTCACCACTGTTTGGATGGTAGCTATAGTAGGCATAGTTCGAAATGTCTATGTTGGCTAAGATTTATATTCTACTTTCGAAATGAATTTTCCCTACACTATACACTAGTAATAATATCAAATATTATTTTAAATGCGTATCAAGCATCTTTGACTATCATAAGGAGAAATCTCCTCCGATTCTGCGTTTGCATTGTGTGTGTGTGCGGGAGGCCTTATGGTAGTCTCATTTTTTTTAAAAGCATTGCGAATTGACTTTAAAAATATTCCTCTATTTGATTTTGAATAAAAGATAAACTGTTTTTGTTGCTCACACCAGTCCCACGACTGATCCGGAGTTTATCGTTTCTTTCCTAAACTCTGGGTGCTCATTATTTTCTACACGAGCAGTCTAGAGTTGGGTTTTTCAGATAGTCAGGTTTAGTAGATTATCTAGAGTTAGTTCAGTCTTTGGATCGCACCAGTCTTGCTGAGCTTGGTGATTTGTTATTGGGAGTTCGAGCTATTGCTGGATTGATTCTTGGAAATGGAGTTGCAGTTCTCGGAGTTCTCTTTTGAAGATTATCTCAGAGTTATTTGTTCCATATGCTAGATGTTATCTATTTTCTTTTCCGCTGCTATTTTATTGTATCATGTCTCTGATGTATATTGATATCTATCGGATCATCTGTTGTATCAGATATAGTATCAAAGCTGTATATCAATGTATTATTCTTTTATTTCGCTGTGTTGTTTACTTAATGATTGTTATAAGCTCCGGCGAATCGGATTTGAACGGTCGAATCTACGGCATTCGAATACGATTTGAAGTATGGATGTCGATTTTTGAGCGGGCAAAATCCGAGCCGTCACAATTTGGTATCAGAGCTAAGGGTTGAACTTTAGCTCAGGAGTGTAACACGTTAAGTAGCTCATTAGAGATAGGGTGAAGTAAATCCTAGAATGAGTAATCCTTAAGATATCCGTTTGAATGCCTCAGTAAATTCTCTTACTATCCACTGGTAGTAAGTATGAGTGCAAGAAGAGAACGAGATAGAGGACAGGGAAATACGACTATAATTGGTCAATACTCTGCAACAGTTGAAATAACTTTCTTCTCAATCTCTTTTGATTCGTTTCTAAATTCTTTTGATTTCTTCGTACCAGCTCCAGAGAAAGAAGTTTCGGTGTAATGGCAGCCCTACGAATCGTTGTGGGAAATCTTTACTTCGTATCTTCATCGGTTTCTTATCGGATTTTGATTTTAAACCTTAATGAATATGAATTGGAAGTTTGGAATTGAAAATTTTAAATAAATTGAAATTTTAATTTGAGTTAAATTGATTACTAGAATATGAAGAATAAATTGAATTGTATCGATAAAACGATTTTGTTTAAAACAAAAATTGAAATTCTATTATAATTTCTCGTATCTGTTGTTGATATTCTGATTTGGTGAGCAAATGCAGAATTGATATCCAGTTTGATTTGAAAAGATATTTCTTCTATCTTTCGTCTATCTCTGTATTGTTTTCGTACCTGCGAATTTCGAGGACGAAATTCTTTTAAGGGGCGGAAGTTTGTAACGACCCTAGATTTTAATTTAATTTAAATTGATAATTAAAAGAAATTTTGAATAAAAATTATAAAATTTAATATAAATGGAAGCGAGTTTCCTCGATTCAAATAGAATATATATATATAGTCATATGGATTTGAAATTTTGTATATACGAGAATATATATGTTTATATTGGATTTTGAATAAATTCTTAAATAAATGATTTTGAAAAAAATAAATAATATACTTTGGACACAAGTATAAAAATAAATAAATAAATTGATTTAAAAATTTATAAATGATGATAAATTTGAGTTGTATAAAATATATGTGTATATAGAGAAATATAAAACGATAATTTTTAAAGTAAAATTTATTATAATCATTTAAACTAAAAATAGAAGTAAATTTAAAATGCAAGAATAAGAGCAAATAAAAATATGTTATTTATTCAAAATAAAGATAGTTTCTTTTATAAATTGTTTTAATTAAATAATGAGTTGTATTTAAACAATATTAATAGTATAATATTTATACAAATGGATTTTTATAGATAGAAATGGTTATTTCAGATTTATATATATATATATATATTTTTAAAGAAAGCTAGGATTTGTGAATTTAAAATGAAATAAATTACAAACAAATATATGCATACAAACATAATTAAAATAGAAAATAATTTGCAATACAAAGTAAACTAAAAAAAAATAACAAAACAAAACAAAAGATAAAAACAAAAGAAAAAGTAACAAATCAAATACAAGATACATTCAAGGAACAAATAAAGAAATATAAACAAACCAGGCAAGAACAAGTTAATATAACAAAGCAAAAGCAATACAAGAGCCTGGAAAAAAAAATATAAATAAACAAAGCATTTTGTCAAGACAAAGCTGCAGCTCACCATACTGCTATCATCATAGCCGAGACAAGCAAGAACAAAGCAAGGATAAAATATGTAAGGCAAGCAAATAAAAGTATCTAAGTACAAAGCAACAAGTACATAATGTTATATCTCTAGCCCATGACTGAAATCATCAGCCTCCATACCCAAAGAGATTTCTGTCTGGTTTGTACAAAAGAAAGAAAAGTATTATCACTATTTTGTACAAAGTATTATCAACCTGTCTGCAAATCTTTGCCATATATCTCTGCCCTTTCATTTTAATTCGAAAACTAATATTTCAAAACTTAACTAAGCAAAGCTAGAAAAGAAAAACTGAAGCAAGCATTGTTTAAAACTTAAACATGTTCAATTTATTCAACAAAGAAAAACAAGCCTGCAGTTTTCAATGTAGAGAAGGAACTCTGTTCTTCCTTCTGAAACACAGGTGAGTAAACACAAATTTTTACCAAGTATTAGGTTGTATTTGTTCCGTGTTTTAGCTCATGATTATGATGTGTATGCTTGGCTTTTTCTCTTCAGTTTCAACTCTGCATATAAGTGATGAACATGCTTTCCTTTCTCCTCTCTGTTTCCTTGTTCTTCTTCCTTATTGACTGAGTTACAGGTTTAAACAAACAAGTAACTTCAATCTCTTATCATTAAACCAATATCAGACCTTGATTTCAAAGATAAATGGGTGGGTTTAAGTTTCAGGGATTATAAAAAAAAAAATAGTTTTAAATAGAACAAGGATATACAGTGTGAAAAAAAAGAAAAAAAAAATTGATTCCACCGAGCAAACTTTAAATTTTAATAAATTCGATTGTAAAGAATTTGAGATTCATTCACATAACATGAATCGGCATTAGAAGATAAGAATTTTAAGCCAAGATTTATGATTTTTAAGTGAAGGAGTTGAGAGCAGTTTGGTTTTGAACTGGAATTGGTTTTTGATCAATTTCCGGCACTAGGTTGAACTGGGGGTGTCGGCGTTGTTCATGGTGGTAGACGAGCCTATGGGGTTGCTTGGAAAAATGGTCGGAGTTGGTGGAAGCGACTGTGGAGTCGGCGGCGAGGAGTTTTGTTTTTAAACCCTAGTTTTGGAGTGTTGAAAACTTTCGATTCGTTCTCCCTATTGGATGCATCGAGTTCGATGCCGTTTGGAGGAATGGGGGATGGGTCGAGGTGAAGCTTCTGCCGGAGTTTGGTGGCGTACGATGGTCGGAGCGTGGGGGACGACGTGTTGACAGGTTTGCTAAGTGATGGGTCTCGCGTGTTCCAGGTTTGGGTTGTATGCTCGTTTTTGATTTTGGGGTTCGATGTGGTCTCTGGGTGGTCGATTGGGTTGAGGTGGTCGGCGAAGACTTGTGAGTGGCAACGGTGATGGTCGGAGAGGTGGCGGACGCTGGTGCATATGCACACGTATCAGTGTGTATCGGTGAGGAGTTTGGGGAAGAAGGTAATGCACTCGGGTTCAGGCTTGTTCTCGTGTGGGATGACTCGAAGTTTCACTCGGGGCTTTAAAGTGTTTGACTCGGAGCAAGGGGAGGGGAAACTCGAAGTAAATGGTAGGCGTGGGGGTTGCTTTTGCATTACAACAGGTTTTGATGAAAACCTGTCAAATGTTTGGTGGGTTAGTTCGAGACAGTGAAGCATTCAGGTTTGCTAAGCCTGATTGTTTCAAGTTTTGTAAGTTTAAATCAAATTTAGTTTGGGTTCGAATGAAGTTTGAATCTCAGTTTTAAATATAAGATAAAGTTTTTAAATTAAATTTTTTAATAACAACTTTAAAAGGTTTAGATAGTTGGGATTTAAAAAGTAAAGCTTTAAAAAAAAAATAGAGATTTAAACTAAAATTTAAATCTGGAATTTAATCTAAATTCGAATCTTAGTTTTCGAATAAAAGAAGTTTTTGAATTTAAATTGTTCGAAACAATTCGAATGATTAAGTGTATTTTTAAAATTAATCTGAATTTAAGTTTAAAGTGTAATGCTTAAAATACACTTAAATGATTAATGAAATCATTTATAAAGAAATTAATTATCATAGAGATAATTAAGGTAATAAGTTAATTTAATTAATAAGCAATTAAAGAATGATTTATTTATTTATAAATAAATAATTTAGATTAATTTAAAATCAGAAAATGATTAATAATGAATTTATCTAAGATAATTTCTTAAGAAAGTAATTAAGAAATATTATTAGTTAATAAGATAATTAACTAAGGATTATTAAGTATTAATTAAGGCGATTTATTTTAATAATAAAGTGGATTGATTAGTTTAGATAATCAGTTATAAATAGTGTAAGTATAATTACTTTATGGTAAGTAATTAAAGGTTAAATTTCTTTAACTAATTAATTAGAGTTAATTAATTAGGAAATTGGTTTAAGAGTTGATTTAATTAATGTGATAAATTAAGAATAATTTAATAAATTAAAGTGTCTGATAAATTAATTTATATCAAATGATTTGGAATTAATAAATCAGAATTGGATAATAAATTCACAAGTAATTAATTTAATTGGAGATAAATTGAATTAATTAGGATTAAACAATCCTGTTTATGAATGATTATCAAATGCCTGACCTTACTTATGAATAATTGTATTGTATGAGTTGCCTTGAATTATTTTTCCTATCTGATCTGTGATAGTTTGTTCTGTGAAGCGAGCTGTGTATTTATTCATTTATTGATGATATATTTGTATATTATCTGTGAATCTGTGAATATATGATAAGCGTTATAGTTTATATCGCTTATCAATTATATTTCTGTGTTTTAATCTCTGATGATTTAAATGATGTTGCATTATTGAGTAAAACCCCTGGACCACACCATACACACACAAATATGGATTTCACGAGGAAATCGATTAAGTCACAGATTTTGAAATGATTTATAAAAATTGAATATTTGAATTCAAATGTTTTGGAAATGGAATCAGAATAAATGTGAAAAGCTTTTGGAATGAAATTTCAAGTTAAAATTTATTTTAATTAACTTGATTAAGTTTTGAAATTAAATAATTCAATTTAAATTTGAATTCGATATTTGGAATTGAATTCGATGATTGGAAATTATGGTTAAAGATATTATAAACAGGTTTGTATGAATTTAAACCATTTTAAAGTATTATTTTTGGGAATTTGAATTTAACTCAAGGATTTCAACTCATATAAATGAATCAGATTTCAAAAATGAAAACTGTTGTTTTCAAATGATAAACGCTTTTAGATAAGAACTGATATTCCAGTTAATTAGGGGAATTTCAAGATTGAATAGAGAAATGATTTTCCTAAGTTATGAATGAATTCTTTTTGAAAGCTATGAATTAAATCTGTTTATTTTTAACAAGATTTAAATAGATGATTTGTTTAAATCAAATTGAAATGAAATTGTTTTGAAGGCTATAAGTTAAATCTTTGATTTAAAGATTTAACGAGTTAAATCAAATTGAAATGAAAATTGATTTGGAAAATATGTGAATGAATCTTTTGTTTAAAAGATTTAAATGTGAAAATTGTTTAAACCGTTAGAGGTTGTGAAAATGAATCTTTTTGTTTAAAGATTGAAAATGGTAATTTGTTAAACCATTTGGAAGAAAGTTTGAATTATTAAGTTGTGACTTAATTGAAATCCCATATCCATATGTTTTGAAAATATTTTTCGCTCACTATTCGGTTTAACCGGGAAAGGACCTTTGGTCGTATAACCCATTCCGAATATGTGATACGTCGTATATGGATAGCATTTGAAGACCGGTGATGAAGACCGGGTATTTGTGAAAGCGATGGGATGACCTATCGATTGTTTCTGCACCGAGTCGCGCTGGTATAGAAACTCCCTAACTGATGGGAAAATCCGATCGGGATTGTGAATATCCGGATTGCAAGGACTTCTTTGTAAGTGCCTTCGGTTCTGTTCGAACCCAGAGCAGACTTGTATGGATTGTATGTCTGACGTTACAAATTGAGATATAAAGCAGATTTCTTTCAAATATATTTCTGTTGGTGGCGAAGAATTTATTCTTTAGCTTAACACCCTTCTCTGAGACGTACGAGCTCAGAGGTTATATAGTTGAAGTTATCAGCGATATATTCCCAATTTGGTAATGTGACATGCTGAGTGTTGCTGTAAATGATCATTGTGTTGATTATTGTGATAGGATCATTTATTTGATCCTCTATCTTAGTGATCATTGTGTTGATCATTTGTTGACCCAAAGCATGGCTTTTGTATAAAGTATGTTTTTGTGGACGTGACTTCGTCGAGCCTCACACCCCGGAAATGGTCAAAACAGGAAAGATGCGGCAAGGTTATGAGGGGTAGCACCCTTTAGGGTATGTACATTTCCTTCTGGATAGAGGTGGTATCATGGTATGGAGCCCAGATATTTAACCTATGTGGTTACCGCGAATTTATTACTTTGTGGTTGTTGGTTATCGGGATCCCGTGAGAAAGGTCGTTTACGATCGGGGAATGGCGTGCTCGTGTCAGTAGTTACCCAGTTAGGGGTAACCCGGCCTTGTGTTGGCAGAGTTCCGGTTTGGTTCTCGGGGATGTCTTTCCAGAGGCATTCTCATGTGGCAATGGGAAGTTCCTTGGCCTGACCATTTGTTGGAAATCCAAAGAAACAATACGAAACTTGTAC
Source organism: Allium cepa (assembly GCA_030765085.1). Classification (NCBI taxonomy): domain Eukaryota; kingdom Viridiplantae; phylum Streptophyta; class Magnoliopsida; order Asparagales; family Amaryllidaceae; genus Allium; species Allium cepa. Next base: position 583,795,908 of record CM060938.1, read on the forward strand.
GGTATTAGTTGTAGAACCTGTCATTCACTTATGGTGGTCACCACTGTTTGGATGGTAGCTATAGTAGGCATAGTTCGAAATGTCTATGTTGGCTAAGATTTATATTCTACTTTCGAAATGAATTTTCCCTACACTATACACTAGTAATAATATCAAATATTATTTTAAATGCGTATCAAGCATCTTTGACTATCATAAGGAGAAATCTCCTCCGATTCTGCGTTTGCATTGTGTGTGTGTGCGGGAGGCCTTATGGTAGTCTCATTTTTTTAAAAGCATTGCGAATTGACTTTAAAAATATTCCTCTATTTGATTTTGAATAAAAGATAAACTGTTTTTGTTGCTCACACCAGTCCCACGATTGATCCGGAGTTTATCGTTTCTTTCCTAAACTCTGGGTGCTCATTATTTTCTACACGAGCAGTCTAGAGTTGGGTTTTTCAGATAGTCAGGTTTAGTAGATTATCTAGAGTTAGTTCAGTCTTTGGATCGCACCAGTCTTGCTGAGCTTGGTGATTTGTTATTGGGAGTTCGAGCTATTGCTGGATTGATTCTTGGAAATGGAGTTGCAGTTCTTGGAGTTCTCTTTTGAAGATTATCTCAGAGTTATTTGTTCCGTATGCTAGATGTTATCTATTTTCTTTTCCGCTGCTATTTTATTGTATCATGTCTCTGATGTATATTGATATCTATCGGATCATCTGTTGTATCAGATATAGTATCAAAGCTGTATATCAATGTATTATTCTTTTATTTCGCTGTGTTGTTTACTTAATGATTGTTATAAGCTCCGGCGAATCGGATTTGAACGGTCGAATCTACGGCATTCGAATATGATTTGAAGTATGGATGTCGATTTTTGAGCGGGCAAAATCCGAGCCGTCACATTGCTCATACTGATCCAAGCTTTACATGGCCACTTCGTATCGATCGATATGAACAAGACCAATATAAACCGTGTCTTCGTATCCATCCAACGCTGCCACCTCCTTTGTATCAATCATTATCAGATTGATACAAAATGCTTTTCCAATCTCCTACAACCATTACCTCGTATCCATTTGTTGCCCCTTCCTTCATGTCGATCCGATGCTATCGATATGAGCTACTATCGATCCAAAGCAAATGTACAAGAGAGAGTATGTGTCATCCATATTCATATCCCTCTACGTACCGATATGAAAGCATCGATATGAATGCATTGATCTAAAGTCCACATCCATCTTGATCGATCCAAACCAACAATCACCATGATCGATACGAAGAGATCGATCCAAATCCATTTCTCACCAAAATTGATCCATCCATAAGTCGATCATACGAACTTCGATTAACCTGAAATTTGAATTGTAGCCTTTCCAGGCCTTGTTTATCATTCCTTATCGATCCCACCTCGATTGGAGTTTGGTCCAATTCCGATGGCATCGATCATAGCCTTGTTTCCAATCGATTTTCAATCTCGATATCCATCCTTTTTAGCCAATTTGATGATATCCCGGCCTTAACTAAAAGGCGGGGTAACAGGTCTGGGGGAAATTATTTATGGAAAGAAAAGCCTTTTGATAATCCGTTTTATCCATCTAGTGATATGAAGCATGATCTTAAGTGCTCAATCTTGATATCATATTCCCATCTGGTCTGCTTGATCAATAAGTTCCTTGGGGATAACCGCATGAACATGTAGTGGCTCTTCCCAAGTTTGTCCCAATGGACCATCTGCATGACCTTTAGTATTAGCCATTACTCTCCTCAGAATAGATCTCCTTTCTTAAAAGCTTTTTCTTTTACTTTTGAATTATAATACTTGGAGATTCTTTATTGGTATTCAGCTATTTGTATGGTAGCATGATTTCAACAAACTGATCGACACTTTCTTTATTTCTTTATTTTTTTTCATTAGTATAAGTGATTTTAAACATGAGGGGATTTCGATCTCTTAAACATGAGGGGATTTCGATCTCCACTGGTAAAATAGCTTCAAACCCATACATCAAAGAATAGAGAGTATATCCAGTACCCTTTCTTTTAGAAGTTCTGCATGACCATAAAAAAATAAATTCTTTTACCAAATTTCCTTTGGCTTTACCTAGTCACTTTTTTAAGATATTCATAATGGTTTTATTTGCCGCCTCTACTGCTCCATTGGCTTTTAGATGAGCTGCTAAGAAAATGCTTTTTCTTATTTTATTTTTCTCATAGAAATGAGTGAACTCTTTATGTAACACCATATAAAATATAAAATAATTAATTAAAATAATTAATAATTAATTAATAAGGGTCAAAAATGAAATATAAGCAAATATCAGAATTTGGCTATGGAACTTGCACCAATGGTTTCATGGCGATTTTTTGCGCAATTTTCATATATATATAGTTTTGATATTGGAGTTCAAACGAAGAGCTTATCGATATTTAAAGATTTCAGATCAGAAAAAATTTAAAATGGAATTAAGGAAATAAATAATTAATGGCAACATTATATTCTAAACCACCGTCGATCGCCGATCGACCGTTTAGGCATGTCGACCGCTAATAGTTGACCATCGTTGGTGACCGATTTACCAGTTCAAGCTATGGCGGCTAGGGTTGAACCTCGGTCTAATGACCTGGATATAATAAATATTACTCTAACGGATATGATTGATTCAAGTACCTATAAATATAGGCCTAGCCCCTCACTTTTCTTCTTATATTTTCCGAACAAAGTATTGGAGTCGGCCATTTTTAGTTCTCGGCTATTTCTAAAAATTACAAAAATACTATATATATATGTATATATATATATATATATATTGGAGAAGGGAAGAAAATAAAAGAGAAGAAGAGCAAGGTTGAATTCTATGAAAAGGTTAAATTCTATAATTATAAATCTATATTCTACTCAATACAAATCTCCTCTTAGATCTGTAATTCTAATGGGCATGTATATATCTTGTTATGCATATTATGGGATGTAAAGGATAAAGGATTCTATTAAAGGAATGAATTCAGATTTGGGGGATTTGGAAAGCTAGAAATGCAAGTGGAAAATTATATGATTTATATATAACATTGATATTTATATCCTTTAATTTTATTTGATTATTATACCTATGCAAGATCTATTAAATTGTAGGCTTAAAATAAATGCATTTAATTGAAATCTTGCCTAGATATTCTGTAAGTTATGTAATTGTGATAGAATGACATGTACACTATAATTTTGAAATTTTGTAAATTAGTCCCTTTAAATTTTGAAGTATGATATTGAAGAGATTGTGAAATTTATTTCAAGTTTATGTTAATTAGATTGTAGTTGTCTAGTATTCATATAGAATACCCTAATTTGACTTGGAATGTAAATTTCTATGTTTTAATTTATTGGGAGCATTGAAGGTACACGTTAGTTGTACCTATCTCTATGTAGATTTCCATAGACTATCTAACTTCACAGCTATGTATAAGAAGTGCGTCGGCTGGAACAATAAAGAATATATTAAAATGAAAGAGATGTGTAAAGTACGGATGTCCTTCTCCTTAGCTTGCACTATCTATTTTAATAGAAATGAAAGGGGATAATTTCTTGTAAGTTCGAAGTTCTAATGGAGAAAAGGTCTCACTTTTAGGTAGTTTATGAAACGTTATAACGGTAATAAATTCCTTTTTGGGAAGGATAGCTCCAGTACATTAAAATGTGGAAACGAATGTTCGTTGTATATGTATATATACATGTATATTCTGTAATTCCTAAACGTAAGGATTAGCGAGTTAAATATATATGTGTGTATGTGTATATACACATCAACCGCACCTATTAATTAAATATATAAATATACATAGGGTAAGGAATAAAGCATAATAAATAAATATACATCGATTCTCGTTTTAATTACAATTAAACGTTTAAATATTAGCAACACAGATAAATAAAAAGGTTAGGAGGTTGCAATGAAAATGGGGAAATAACTCTAATATTAATGAATAATGATTACAACATTAATGGACAATAAATGCGTAGTTAATGTAAGGTTACAGAAATTAAACGGAGACATAAATGCATTTGATGTGGTTGGTTATAGAATTTAACATAACATTTATGGAGGAAACAGAATAAACATAGTAAGTTAGATTTGAAATGAATAAGTAAATATCATTAGTGCTTGTCCAATCTAAATAATAATGGCCATATTAAAGGCAATTAATTAAAAGTAAAGAAATAAGTGACATAGCGACATAAAAGAAATGATCAAAAATGTTGGAAATAAGCGTATAAGATTGCAGTAGGTTCGCAACAAATAAATAAATGAATACTAGTATATAAACATATGAGGCATTATAATTTCCATAGTGAAAATTATATGGCCGTAATTATATGTTTATGACAAGCCTGAGTTAGTGGGCATAACCTAATATTTAGGTTAATTAATAACGACTTGGTTTAGTATGGGTTGGGATGCGACCTCAGTAGAGTTACAAAATGGAAGTCTACTCTTCTCCTAGAGTCTATCAGCAGTTGTTCATACATACTATTGATGCGGGACATCTCCAGCCATAGGACCCGTGGGAAGGGATATACATTTGTGTGTAGGTTTGGAGAAAATATACCAATGGTTCGCCTCAGATTCAAAGTATTAAATGGTAGGGTCTTATTTAGAATTAAGGTTTTAAATGGTCATTGGTTCTGCCTCCTCCATATATAAGAAGTTTCAAATAACCTAGGACGGTGTCTAGTAGAGAAATGGGGTCTTTTTCATTTCCAAACCATAGGTATTAAGTCACTAGAATGGGTATTTTCCTTGATTTGTATTTTGCATGTCCAAACAGGATTTTGGCTGTGGGAGGTCGGCGGGCTATGTAAGTTTTGTTGATAAACTAGTGTTTAGAAATAGGACTTACATATAGGCTTTAACTCTAGAGGTCCTGAGTGGTCATAAAGAAAGGCTTGGGTTAGACCCCTGATAAATTTAGCTTTCTACTAGTATAGAATCCATATGGGATGCAAAAGACTTCAAAGCTTAATTATTATTTTATCAAAAGAGGTCTAGTTAACCTTTTGATAAGTCTTTGAGATGCATTAGCAATATGTCTAGTTAAATTATAAAGCTGTATTTATAGGGTCAACGGCCTTCATAGTAGGGCCGACTGAGTAGCAATTATGTTACGGCGGGCCTGCTTCGGGGTCGAGATATTAAATAGCCATTGGGTCTGACTCCTCCTTATTTTGGAAGTATTAATTGGTTGGGGTCCCTATATTAGTTGTTCAAATCTTACTTATATAGGCATATATACAATTATACCTTGGAGAAGGTTAAATATATCATACACACATATGAAATTAAACGGATAAACTATGAATAATAGACATAATACTTAAATATAAATCTATCGGGACAAACTAGCGCTATGGATCAAGTATGTAAATTTACAGTCTCTAGAATGTTGTTCTGACCTCCTCCTTATTACAACCCACAGGATAAATTTAGAGGGACATGCTAGCGGATAAAACGAGAATGGTAGCTGGAGAGTTCTTCGTATTTATTGTCGGCACTGATAAGGTAACTAGATATCCAAGGAATAATACGTATTCCAAGGTAGCAGCATTAGTCGATGTTTACATTTTATTATAGTTTACTATTCTTCTGTGAGTTTTCTCTTTGATATACTTATATTTATTATAGTTAACCAACACCAATCGTTCCATACCTTAATGGACTTGGTTTCGATTTAGTCAAAATTGGGGCCCATTAAGGCTCTCGTTTTCACATTTGGTATCTAAACGTAAGTTAGCCGATCGTAGGAATCATGCTATGTTGAGTGAATGTATTTTTATTTTCATATGTAGTTATATATATATAATATACGCTTGTAACAATCCGAGAATCGAAAAGACGGGTTGTTGAGGTGATATAAACTATAGATAAGGTCATAGTCACTGATAGATATCAGATACAATTCTAACATTTTCTAAACACTTTCAGAATCTCACAACAATAATGAATCAAATATAATATATCAATAACATAGTCACATCACCATAATACAACTGGAGTATTATATACATATGTCTAGACAAATACACTACAAACCTGCACATATAAGGTCAAATCTAGGTAAAACACTTATATACGTCATGAACATAATGTACAGGGAAGGGGAAAGAGAAGGAGAAAGGTAAACAATCATTTGTGGATGCACTAAAGAAAATCCCTAGACAAACGGTTATAAACCCTAGATCGTGGAGTGAAGCTCTGGGAAGCAAAGTTGAAATGAAAGGTAACGTAAATTTCTTTGAACCTCAATCAGATCGAAACGAACTCTACGAGATTATCGATGAAGAAAACTATGCAGAATCCAAGAATATGTGGAGAAATTCAATTTACATTTACATGGCTGGTAAACAACCATATTATGTTTATTTCAATGCTTATGTTAAAAGGGTTTGGAACCCTAAATGTATGTGGGACATCTTCTCGAGAGACAATGGTTTTTACCTAATTAAAATTTGAAATTGAAGATGACTATAAAAGGATTCTCAAAGGAGGACCATGGTTTATGGACATCAAACTTATTATCGTGCGCAACTGGGAAGTAGGCTTTAATTTTGAATGGGAAATGCTTACAACCTACCCAGTTTGGATAAAACTTACTAACCTAAACCTTGCCCTATAGAATAAGATGTATGAGAAAACTAGCTAGTCTAGTGGGAAAACCTCTGGATATTGATGAAAACACTAGACTAGTGAAACGTATCAAATATGCATTTGTCCTAGTGGAGATTAAAGCTGACTCTGAATTGTCAAAAATAGTTAAAGCCGTTGACAAACAAGGTAATACCTGTATGCAGGAAGTAGAATATGAAGTTGTCCCTCCTAGATGTAGTGAATGCAAGTGTTTTGGTCATAACAATCAACACTATAATAACTACACAGAGAACACTACACATATATGGGGGGAAAAGACAAAAACTATCAATCCAATAACTGCTACACAGAATAACCCTGGCATTAGTAGTTAAAAAATGGAGCAGCGTCAAAAATTACATATAAAATGCTACAATTAATGTACCCCTACCAGTTTGACATAATTCAATTAGTGAGAAGGGCTGTGGATCAGAGCTAACAGCTCCTGTAACGACCCATAATTTTTTTGATTTTTTAATTGTTAATTTTATTAAATGTTTGTTATCTAATATTGGAAAAATAGAAATTTTTGATTCATTAATGAAATAATAACTTAAATGAGATATAATAATGCTAATCTAAGTTAAATATTAACTATTTGAATGAAGTTACAATTAATGGAATTAATGTAAATGTTATACTAGGCTATAAATCGAATATAAGAAAAACAAATGTAAGTATGGAATAAATTAATGAAATAATACAGTGTTAATGGTAATTGAATAAAATTGGAAATCAAATTGCAATTAAATGAATTAATAATCAAATATTACGTAAATGGAAATTTAGATGAAATGGGGAAATATTATTGTACTAAGATGTAAACCAATGCTAGTTATATCCTTACAGTGATATGGACTTGAATAACAAGGTCTAAAAATTTAATAAACGGATTTTGAAATTTTAATTGTTTAAATTTTTGAATTTAATGAAATTGAAATTAAACACCGAAATTGAGGAATTAATCAATTTTTAATTGACATCTAAATTTGTTCAAATTAGTATGAATGATTAAGAAATTTAAAAATTACAAATTGCCAATTATAGAATTGAAATTGAGAATTTGATTTAATTATTTAATTATTTTATTTTATTTAATTAATGTGAAAATAGACATTTTGGCCACTGACTCGGATTTCGACGAAACCAGTTTCATCGGATCTGTAGTGGTGAATTATTGTAGGATTTCAAGTTTTGTAGCGATTGGACTTGTCGTTTGATCGTACGGACTCGAAACGTCTATAAATCAATTTAATTGAAATCAATTTGAAATAAATTGATTTTAGCATAACTTCTTCATACGATGGAATTTGGACATGAAATCTGTTCCATTGATTTTAAAATTTTAAAACATCTATTTTGATATATGGATTGACCCATCTTCATTCCGGAGTCAGAACGGACTTTTTGGGCCATATATCGTTCGTTTCTTCAAACCAGTCTAGCCCATCTATTCTATTTTGTTCAGCCTATATATATCCGATCATAAACCCTAGCAGCTTTTCTAATTCTCATTTCTATACGTACAGAAATTTTTGTTGCTACTCTTCCTCAACAAACCATAATCCCTAATTTCAATTTCAATTCAAAATACAACTTCAGAAATCAAACTCCACAAACTATATCGAATTATATATGGATTTGAAGCTCTCGACGAGCGCAAACCAAATATATGATTCGTTTCTCAATCTGGGTTTCGATGTGGCTGGAAATCGAGGAAATATATTTGGCCGTTCATCACGCGACGATCAACTTCAGGAGATCGTCGAATCAATGGTACCGTTGTGTGGAGGGAACCAAGGGGAGCTCATCGTCGTAGTTTGTTTGGCGTTTTGATGGTTGGATCAGCGGCTTTAATTCGCTTAGGGTTTTGAACTTCCATGGCGGGATTGCAAAGTTGGGGGCGACGCGGTGGAGGGGCGCGTATCGCGAGGTTCGGGGGAGGCGGCGCGCGCGGTGGCGATAGGCGATTGGCCTCCGGTGTTGCTGGACATGAGGCATGCGCTTCAGTGCGATGGCTACTCGAGAAGCGTGGCTTTCTATGTCTCGCATGCACGGCTAGGGTTTCAGGGGAGAAGATTTGTGTAACGACCCGCTATTTTGGACCATTCAAATCGACAATAAAACCATACATATCCGATTTGAATAATTCAAAATACCGAATTGTTAATTAAAATTTGGCAAAACTTAAAATATACAGTAAATAAATCAATCATAGATCACAGAGTAATATAATGCGGCGGAATAGATAAAGAATCGTAGTTCATGAAGCAACAATATATATCAGAGTTAGAAATAGTTCAAATGCAGTGAAGTCTCCAATGCAACATATGACTTCTCTGAACCAATCAACTGGAAAGGCTGGAATCTGAATCGATAGTTGGATTTCCAAATGAACCTCCGAACTCCAAAGGTGAGTCTCAAATGCTGTATCACTCAGTCTAACCCGAGCGTAAAGAAAAACACAAAACACTCGAGTCAGGATTAACATTCTTATATCAATAAATCCAACTCAAGTGAAATATCAACTGAAATACAAATAACTTAAATGATGTTTGGGATAACCATCCTCTAAGGGTCCATGGAACTTTCTACAAGGTAGAAATATACACTATAACACCGTGGTCATTTCAGCTTAATTTATACTTCAAAACCAAATCTCATTTTCACTTCAAATATCTCTATATTTCCCAAAATAGTATTTATATATATTAAATAATTTATACAGTAAAGTATTTTCAATTTTCTCAACTTAACAAAACGTTCCAACATCAACCCGACCTTCCCATTCAAATTAAATTCAATCTCAATTTATCAATTTAAATTCAACTCAATTTCTAAAATAACCACTTAAAATTTATCGATCTCAAATTCGGATTTATAATCACAAATACCCCTTAATATTTCCATATATTTCAAAACTTTAAGTATTCAGCGTTTCATCTAAATTTTCATTCAATTTAGTTTTGTAAATAATAGATTCAAATTTATTTCAACCTAAATTTTCATTTCAATTCAATTTGGTTGCTAAATAAAAATTTCAACTACGTTGATTTCAAATACAGATCCGAATCTCAACATAAACCATTTAAATTCCAATATAGTTCAAGGCTTTAATATTTAAATGTTCTATATAACAGTTTCATATAGACCTCGATTTAACCTCATTATTATTTAGTCTTGAAATACTCCCTTATTAGATTCAATATCATTTAAGTAACCTTAAATTACATTTTACTCAATATTTTCTTTAATTTATTTAAACGTGAAATATTCATTAAATAACTTAAATCAAAAATCTAGTTATAAAATCATACCCTTTAAATTTCCCATTCAAAAATTTCAAATCGATTTAATTAAATAAATCCTTATTTAAATACCATTTTTATAAACCCAAATTTATCTCCCAATCTTAATTATTCAATTTATTACAAGAGAATCTATTTGAAGTATAGATTTACATAAATACTTAGCCATATTATATGCATTAAATCAATCTAATTTAAATCAAATATTACTACTAAATCTATATATACAATTTTCATTTATCTTAAGAATCAAATTTATTAAACCATATATTTCTTTCCAAAACTATAGAAATTATTTTAAAAATATTTATATGGACCAACGGTGTCTGTATATATTTCCTATCATATAGTCAAGTGCTACGTATATTTATCATTTCAATCCGTATACTAAATATATACGGGTGGATATCATTTCAACCCGTAATCCCAAATTCAATTAAATGAAAATCGTTTGGTTTTATCATTTCAACCCATAACGATTTTCTCCTATTCTAAAGACTGTTCGGGTATGCATCATTTCAACCTATAGTGATTTCTAAACTACAGGGAACTTGTAGAGTGATAACAGAAAATACAATAAAATAACATGCATATATCATCAATAATAATATAATATAAAACATAGGATATGGTGTCATATCCCGCAGGTGAACAGTTATAGATAATAGCATATATAACAAATTTAAATAACTACAGCAGCATATTTCAATTGTCGTTTCAATTGAAATCAAATTTAATGAATAAAAGAATGTTAATCGTGAGTAATTACTCACCTTTCGAGGTTAGAGAGATAGACAATGAAGTTGAGTTACGAAATGCAAGCACAACTTCCAAAGAAAAGTTAGATGGTACGATTTCGATGGAAAAGCTTGTAGATAGAAATTGATGAGCACGGATCAAATTAGCTTGATAAAATTGAAACGAAGATTATATGATTAATTTATTACTTTCTTTCAAAATGAACGTTAAATCAAAACACGCATTTAAAAAAATGAAATATATATATATGCACACCCATGAAAATCATATAACTTTAAAACGCTTCCATTTCATATTAATGTTAAATAACAAATAGATAATTATTCAAAATGTCACATATATAGTATATTCATTTTATGGTTGTCGTTTCCATGTAATAAATATTCATTTTAAACCAATATTAAAATAATATATATGTATAGTTAAAAATCAATGTTCTAACATAAAACACATATATTAAAGATCAACACACATATATATAATATCTTTTGAAATGAATGCTTATGTATATATATAATTATTATAGTTTATTACAGGAAATCAAACAAACTTATGCACATATATATGCAGATAAACAATATTCTTTATAATACATTGTTAACTTACTCCTTTTTTTTTTCTTTTTTTAAGGGTATATATGCAGTACAGTTTATAAGAATTTTTTCTTACAAAACCTTCATATATAACAAAATATATGTATAAAATAAAATATTTGTATATATAAAAATCAAAACCTTTCAAACATATATTCAAAAACTGGATCATATAAATAACAATGTATTTAGTTAACGCATATTATAAAATTCATTTATATAACTCTCTTATATATTCATTATAACTATAATCGAAACGGTTATATATACTTTTATATAAATTAACCAAATATACACGTTACTTAACCTATCTGTACCCGATCAATAGCTTTATTATTAAAGCACGCACATTATAACAGTATGACGATATACAATGCTTTAGGCTTATTAAACAATATATTGCAACTTATGTATACTAATATGTGAATATAAATAAACTTACATACTTATTATATAAAAATCAAAATTAAAAAAAAAACAATATAACAAAATATATATAAACTCAGAAATTGATATATAAGCTTATACTGTTATATAGAGATTTTTTTTTATTAAGTACAGCCATACATTTATATCTTTGGGTACTACAATTTGTATTATTTGCCTTTTATAAAGAAAATTGCGGTTGCACTGAGTTTGTACATATAGCTTACTTTATGTATATAAATAACGTAAGATGTCACACATATATACACTAAAATACGTAAATTTAAGGCAGTATACTACTAGCAAATGTATATAATATAATACAATGTATAGACATACCCTGTGTAAACTCGAGTCGCTGATGGGTTGGGCAAAAGGAATAAAAAAGAAACTACAGACAATGGGGAAAATGTTGATGCCACCTATGTGCTGTCAGAAGTTATTACCTCTAGGCTATACACCCGGCTATGATGAGGCTGCCAATGTGGATAGGGAGGATGTTGGGTTCGGCTGGAAGGCAGGGTGTTTCTTAAGAGAAGAGGAGGGGAGAAGGAGGGGACAGGCGCTTGGTGGAAAGAAAATTTGCAGAGAGAGGATGAAAAGAATGCAGATGTACTAGATAAAAGAAAGGAGGAGCAGGCTAGAATAAATAGAATGTACGAAGAGAATAAGGAAGGTTATAAATCAGATTGGCATGTAAACGTAAAGAAATAAATAAATAAAAGAAATCCATGAATGCGAAATAATGTATAGTATTTTATACGTTTCAAACTTTGAAATGGCAACGGTCATGAGTTGATTTAGCTACATTTAAAGCAATAACTTTTTTGTTTGTTTGGATAGTACGTAATATGTTTGGAAAGGCAATGATATTTAAAATGGAACAAGGAAGGTTATAAATTAGATTGGAATGAAAACGTAAAGAAAGAAAGAAATAAATAAAAGAAATCAATGAATGCGAAATAACGTATAGTATTTTATACGTTTCAAACTTTGAAATGGCAACGGTCATGAGTTTATTTAGCTACATTTAAAGCAATAACTTTTTTGTTTGTTTGGATAGCACGTAATAAGTTTGGAAAGGCAATGATATTTAAAATGGAACAAGGAATGGACAGAGAAATTTATGCAAAGATAAAACGTACAGAATAAATATAGAGTAACGGGACAGTCACGATAATTCAGTGGATAATTAAAGCAACTTTTAGTGCCACCAGCTGCACGTTCAAATCTAAAAAGGCAGAGTAACGGACCATATAATAAATTGAAACAATGGATTGATAACAATTGCAAGTATAAATTTAATAGAAAAGAACGGACAGAGAAAATTTTGTGAAACGTACTGAAAATAAATATGAAGTACTTATTATATTATACGTTTCTTTTTGAATGCAGAGTCCAAAATTTGAAAGCCAAGTAATGGTCAACCCTTGATTTGTTGAAAATAATTATAGCAATTAATAAAAGAAATAAATAGCAACGGTCAACCCTTGATTTGGTGAAAATAATTGTAGCAATTAATAAAAGAAATAAATAGCAACGGTCACGTTGCTTTGATTTAGCTGACCCATCAAAGCAAATTATTTATAATTTAACCGGTAGGAAACGTAAAGGAACGTGCCACCATAAAAATGAAATTGATAACATTTGTGCATTGATTCTGCAATATTTATTAAAGAAATTGATTCTGCAATATTTATTAAAGCAATTTATTAGCTAGCTTGAATTAAATAGAATTTCACAATGGAATAAACTTTGATAAAATAAATTTAAAATTTAAAATTTGCTATGTTTAATTGGACGTAATCCAATATTAAATTTTTATTTCAAAATATTATTATATAAAATTTCTCAAAAGTTTCAATTAATTACGTTAAATAAAACCATTTAAAACTATTAAAAACTACGGGTCCTTACACTCTCCCCCACTCAAAACTTTTCGTCCCCGAAAAGGTAGGAGGTAGGAGAATAAAACAACCAGAAATAAAATAGATTGAAAGACAAGATAAAAAATTAATTTAAAACTATATAAATTTTATTTGAAATATTCATTTGATAACTTCATTTGAAATTTAATTTTCTTTAATACTTTAATACTTTTCAAACTCCTTTGAAAACAATTATTTACATTATTACTTATATTTACAAAGAAGCTATTGAAATATTAAATCCAAAATTCATAAATTTTTATTTTGTTTCAAGATACCTTCCAAATATTATTATTAGATCACAAATCATTTTTTTTTCAAATATATTTTATTTTAGATAAATAACTTCTAAAATATTTGTAACACTAAAATTTCTATTAAACCATGTAGTATATAATTAAACAATATTTTAAAGGATATATCCAACAAGGAAGGAAGGTAGATTTGGAAAACAGAATCAAGGTGAATAACTAAACTGAGCGGATAAGGTAGATGCAAGGAATAGTATCGGGCACGAATAATTAATCTAGAACCATAAGAATTTAAATTTCAAATATTAATTCAAAATTTCTTTTTTGGGAAAAATACTTTTATAATAAATACCGATATAATAATACTTTTATGATAAAATACTATTATATCGAAATAAATTTTCCTTTCGAAAATACTTTTATAACTCGATGTTTCAACAAGTTTATCCTCGTTCTTGTAGACTCTGGCCATGCGTTGATCAGGAGCAAAGCTAGAATTCTTCAAGTACTTAGTAGACTTGTTTCAACACCCAGTGAAAATACTTGAAAAACCTTTAAAACAGAAATGGAAAGTACAATCCAAACAAAACAACCAAACCAAAACCTTTTTCCGACCATGGTTCGTAGATACACAATGGTTACGCCTGGATCCCCCAGAAAACAATCCGTATCCGTAAGCTTTCTCAGCCCTGCGAGTTACGCCATGATGACTAGTAGAGTGCAGGATACACAATGGTTACTCCTGGGTCCCCCAGGAATCAATCCGTACCCCTAGGCTGTCTCAGCCAGGCAGTTTGGCTACTATTCACGACCTACACAGATTGCAGGATGCACAATGGTTACGCCTGGATCCCCCAGGAAACAATCTGTATCCCTAGGCCAGACTCAGCCAGGCAATTGCGCTATGCAGTCGCGAGAGAAAAAAAACCATGGGTTACGTCACGGTGGGAACACTCGAGTATTACATCTGGAAAACCAAAAATCAGAGAGAATAATATCGATAGAATGAATCCACGATGTGGCCACAAAGCGGATATCAAGCAAAAGGCATGTTCCATATCTTTACTTCGAAAATATATATCATATAGTACCTTTTCAAATCACTTTCAAATATCGTACTTATATAAAGTCCATATATATAGGATTCCATTTTTCCCAAATCGAATACTTTCCAAATCAATAGTAGATCAAATTATACTTATATAGACTTCGATTATATAAAATCTCTTTCCAAATTGAGTACCTTTCAAATCAATAGATTTCAAATCAACTTCATACTTATACAATCCATTTTATATAAATTCGACCACTCCCAAATCAAGTGCTTAGTAATCTAAGGTTCTCAATTTCAAATCATTTCAGTATCAATTCAGTTTCAAAATCATATATGATTTCACCAAATTTTCTTCCAAATTAAATATCTAAATTTCAAAGTTCCTGAAATAATAGGTTTAGAAAATTTTCCCAGTTTCCAAATTAAAAAAATTCAAGTCAAACAAATTCATTCCCAAAATCACCATATAAGTGCTGGTTTTAAATTTCAATTTAATTTTCAAAACCAAATATTTTCTCAAAATCAATTATACTTAAAATGGTTTCCAAATTTATAATTATCCCTTTAAAACTTTTAAACTATCTATTTCTATTTGAAATAACCAATTTACCTTTCTGAAAACCATTATTCAAAACTATTTTTTTTCAAAACATTTCAAAACTAAATTTATACTCCTTATCAAACATTTTATACTTTTCGAAATTTCTCAGCTTTGAAAATTTAATCTCGATTTGGAAGTGTTCGAACATTAAAAATAGTTAGGAAAATAAAATTTTCAATTCAAAAGTTGAAAATAAATAATAAATCAATAAATCAATTATTAAATCCAAAACTCGAGGACTGAACACCGGACTCATTTTAAATTGTTTCAAATATATACTTATATCTTTCTAAAATATCAAATTATACTTCGGAATTTGAAATCAAAAACGGTTTTACAAAATCACTTGCATAACGAAGCTATTAAAGTGGCCCTCCCCCACTCTGAAACTCGAAAATCAATGTTGATGATGCGTGCACTCATCACCGAAATTATTTTCCAACGACATAAGTGAGTTCTGGACTTCTATTTTCTTAAGAACTTCTTTGAAATTTCTTCAAAATTATTGGAATTCATTTGAACTCATTTGAAACATTTCTTATTTGGAAAACTACTTTTAAATCATATTATTTTTATATATTTTCCGAAATCTTAAAACCAATTTCAAAATACCGGAATTCAATTCTTGAATTTCAAATTTAACTTTACAGTTATAAATCAATTTCTTATAATTTTCAAAATTTCAAATCCTTTCAAAACCTTTTTATATAGAATAACATTTCTTATTTGCTTTATATATATAGGTATATAATCCTTATCGAACACATTTTCACTTTTATATTTAAAAAAAAAATCATAGTTATCAAAATAAAATTTCGGTATAAACAATTTCAAAAATACAAACAAAACCCCATTTTCAAAGGATGATTCAAGAATGGATTTCAAAACAAAGATAGAGATTTAATTTAGAGGAACTCCAATCAATAGAAACCTGATTCGGATATAGACTCGATCGAAGATGAGATAATTAAGTTGCAAAATAGAAGATGGATATACTTCTATAAATCGCGGGCGACCTTTACCGGTCAACCTTGATTCCAAATTAGATCAGTGTAGAATTCTGAGGCAATTCGACATTCGATCACCAGAGATATAGAATTTGGCATAACAAGATATAGCAGCATCGTAAACAGAGGATACAGAAATCTTCGGTGAGTCAATGCCAATTGAAAAGGAGTTTTCACCCCCTTTACAAATCATTCAGTGGAGATATGGGATACTCCGGAATCAAATGAATATAAATAGGGAGAGACAGAATGAATTTCGGAACCGAGGGACATTCCAAAATTCAAAGGAAATCGAGTCAAAAGGAAGAGATTCAACTCGAGTGAAAGTGATTCTATAAATAAATTTACCATATATGCTAAGTTTTGCCTAGAGCCAAAGCTCTGATACCAACTGTATCGACCCGCTATTTTGGACCATTCAAATCGACAATAAAACCATACATATCCGACTTGAATAAATCAAAATACCGAATTGTTAATTAAAATTTGGCAAAACTTAAAATAAACAGTAAATAAATCAATCACAGATCACAGATTAATATAATGCAGCGGAATAGATAAAAAATCGTAGTTTATGAAGCTACTATATATATCAGATTTAGAAATAGTTCAAATGCAGTGAAGTCTCCAATGCAACAGATGACTTCTCTGAACCAATCAACTGGAAAGGCTGGAATCTGAATCGATAGTTGGATTTCCAAATGAAGCTCCGAACTCCAAAGGTGAGTCTAAAATGTTGTATCACTCAGTCTGACCCGAGTGTAAAGCAAAACACAAAACACTCGAGTCAGGATTAATATTCTTATATAAATAAATCCAACTCAAGTGAAATATCAACTGAAATACAAATAACTTAAAGGATGTTTGGGATAACCATCCTCTAAGGGTCCATGGAACTTTCTACAAGGTAGAAATATACACTATAACACCGTGGTCATTTCAGCTTAATTTATACTTCAAAACCAAATCTCATTTTCACTTCAAATATCTCTATATTTCCCAAAATAGTATTTATATATATTAAATAATTTATACAGTAAAGTATTTTCAATTTCCTCAACCTAACAAAACGTTCCAACATCAACCCAACCTTCCAATTCAAATTAAATTCAACCTCAATTTATCAATTTAAATTCAACTCAATTTCTAAAATAACCACTTAAATTTTATCAATCTCAAATTCGGATTTATAATCACAAATACCCCCTTTATATTTCCATATATTTCAAAACTTTAAGTATTCAGCGTTTCATCCAAATTTTCATTCAATTTAGTTTTGTAAATAGTAAATTCAAATTTAGTTCAACCTAAATTTTCATTTCAATTCAATTTGGTTGCTAAATAAAAAATTCAACTACGTTGATTTCAAATACAAATCTGAATCTCAACATAAACCATTTAAATTCCACTGTAGTTCAAGGCTTTAATATTTAAATGTTCTATATAACAGTTTCATATAGATCTCAATTTAACCTCATTATTATTTAGTCTTGAAATACTCTCTTATTAGATTCAATATCATTTAAGTAACCTTAAATTACATTTTACTCAATATTTTCTTTAATTTATTTAAATGTGAAATATTCATTAAATAACTTAAATCATAAATCCAGTTATAAAATCATACCCTTTAAATTTCCCATTCAAAAATTTCAAATCGATTTAATTAAATAAATCCTTATTTAAATACCATTTTTATAAACCCAAATTTATCTCCCATTCTTAATTATTCAATTTATTACAAGAGAATCTATTTGAAGTATAGATTTACATAAATACTTAACCATATTATATGCATTAAATCAATCTAATTTAAATCAAATATTACTACTAAATCTATATATACAATTTTCATTTATCTTAAGAATCAAATTTATTAAACCATATATTTCGTTCCAAAATTATAGAAATTATTTTCAAAATATTTATATGGACCAACGGTGCCTGTATATATTTCCTATCATATAGTCAAGAGCTACGGATATTTATCATTTCAATCCGTATACTAAATATATACGGGTGGATATCATTTCAATCCGTAGTCCCAAATTCAATTAAATGAAAATCGTTTGGGTTTATCATTTCAACCCATAACGATTTTCTCCTATTCTAAAGTCTGTTCGGGTATGTATCATTTCAACCCATAGTGATTTCTAAACTACAGGGAACTTGTAGAGTAATAACAGGAAATACAATAAAATAACGGGCATATATCATCAATAACAATATAATATAAAAAACAGGATATGGTGTCATATCCCGCAGGTGAACAGTTACAGATAATAGCATATATAACAAATTTAAATAACTACAGCAACATATTTCAATTGTCGTTTCAATTGAAATCAAATTTAATGAATAAAAGAATGTTAATCGTGAGTAATTACTCACCTTTCGAGGTTAGAGAGATAGACAATGAAGTTGAGTTACGAAATGCAAGCACAACTTCCAAAGAAAAGTTAGATGGTACGATTTCAATGGAAAAGCTGATAGATAGAAATTGATGAGAACGGATCAAATTAGCTTGATAAAATTGAAACGAAGATTATATGATTAATTTATTACTTTCTTTCAAAATGAACGTTAAATCAAAACACGCATTTTAAAAAATGAAATATATATATATGCACACCCATGAAAATCATATAACTTTAAAACGCTTCCATTTCATATTAATGTTAAATAACAAATATATAATTATTCAAAATGTCACATATATAGTATATTCATTTTATGGTTGTCGTTTCCATGTAATAAATATTCATTTTAAACCAATATTAAAATAATATATATGTTTAGTTAAAAATCAATGTTCTAACATAAAACACATATATTAAAGATCAACACACATATATATAATATCTTTTGAAATGAATACTTATGTATATATATAATTATTATAGTTTATTACTTTCCTTTTCAAAATATCCAGCAGGAAATCAAACAAACTTATGCACATATATATGCAGATAAACAATATTCTTTATAATACATTGTTAACTTACTCCTTTTTTTCTCTTTTTTTTTAAAGAGTATATATGCAGTATAGTTTATAACTATTTTTTTTATAAAACCTTCATATATAACAAAATATATGTACAAAATAAAATATTTGTATATATAAAAATCAAAACCTTTTAAACATATATTCAAAAACTTGATCATATAAATAACAATGTATTTAGTTAACGCATAGTATAAAGTTCATTTATATAACTCTCTTATATATTCATTATAACTATAATCGAAATGGTTATATATACTTTTATATAAATTAACCAAATATACACGTTACTTAACCTATCTGTGCTCGATCGATAGCTTTATAATTAAAGCACGCACATCATAACAGTATGACGATATACAATGCTTAAGGCTTATTAAACAATTATTGCAACTTATGTATACTAATATGTGAATATAAATAAGCTTACATACTTATTATATAAAAATCAAAATTAAAAAAAAAACAATATAACAAAATATATATAAACTCAGAAATTGATATATAAGCTTATACTGTTATATAGAGAATTTTTTTTATTAAGTACTGCCATACATATATATCTTTAGGTACTACGATTCGTATTATTTGCCTTTTATAAAGAAAATTGCAGTTGCACTGAGTTTGTACATATAGCTTACTTTATGTATATAAATAACGTAAGCTGTCATACATATATACACTAAAATATGTAAATTTAAGGCCGTATACTACTAGCAATATATGTAATATAATACAATGTATAGACATACCCTGTGTAAACTCGAGTCGCTGATGGGTGGGCAAAAGGAATAAATAAGAAACTACAGACAATGGGGAAAATGTTGATGCCACCTATGTGCTGTCAAAAGTTATTACCTCTAGGCTATACACTCGGCTATGATGAGGCTGCCGATGTGGATAGAGAAGATGTTGGGTTCCGCTGGAAGGGAGGGCGATTCTTAAGAGAAGATGAGGGGAGAAGGAGGGAACAGGCGCTTGGTGGAAATAAAATTTGCAGAGTTAGGATGAAAAGAATGCAGATGTACTACGTAAAAGAAAGGAGGCGCAGGCTAGAATAAATAGAATGTACGAAGAGAACAAGGAAGGTTATAAATCAGATTGGCATGAAAACGTAAAGAAAGAAATAAATAAAAGAAATCAATGAATGCGAAATAACGTATAGTATTTTATATGTTTCAAACTTTGAAATGGCAACGGTCATGAGTTGATTTAGCTACATTTAAAGCAATAACCATTTTGTTTGTTTGGATAGTACGTAATAAGTTTGGAATGGCAATGATATTTAAAATGGAACAAGAAAGGTTATAAATCAGATTGGAATGAAAACGTAAAGAAAGAAAGAAATAAATAAAAGAAATCAATGAATGCGAAATAACGTATAGTATTTTATACGTTTCATACTTTGAAATGGCAACGGTCATGAGTTGATTTAGCTACATTTAAAGCAATAACTTTTTTGTTTGTTTGGATAACACGTAATAAGTTTGGAAAGGCAATGATATTTAAAATGGAACAAGGAATGGACAGAGAAATTTAAGCAAAGATAAAACGTACAGAATAAATATAGAGTAACGGGACAGTCACGATAATTCAGTGGATAATTAAAGTAATTTTAATGCCACCAGCTACACATTCAAATCTGAAAAGGCAGAGTAACGGACCATATAATAAATTGAAACGATGGATTGATAATAGCTGCAAGTATATATTTAATATAAAAGAACAGACAGAGAAAATTTTGTGAAACGTACTGAAAATAAATATGAAGTACTTATTATATTATACGTTTCTTTTTGAATGTAGAGTCCAAAATTTGAAAGCCAAGTAACGGTCAACCCTTGATTTGGTGAAAATAATCGTATCAATTAATAAAAGAAATAAATAGCAACGGTCACGTTGCTTTGATTTAGCTGACCCATCAAAGCAAATTATTTATAATTTAACCGGTAGGAAACGTAAAGGAACGTGCCACCATAAAAATGAAATTGATAACATATGTGCATTGATTCTGCAATATTTATTAAAGAAATTGATTCTGCAATATTTATTAAAGCAATTTATTAGCTAGCTTGAATTAAATAGAATTTCACAATGGAATAAACTTTGATAAAATAAATTTAAAATTTAAAATCTGCTATGTTTAATTGGACTTAATCCAAATATTAAATTTTTATTTCAAAATATTATTAGATAAAATTTCTCAAAAGTTTTAATTAATTACGTTAAATAAAACCATTTAAAACTATTAAAATCTACGGGTCGTTACAAGTGGCAACGTGGTAATTTGTATATACTAATTTACTTAATTTAATTCAAACTGAAAGTTCTAACCGCGATAACTTTCGCATACGAGGTCATTTGTGCACGCGGTTTTCTCTGCTAGGTTTGTATTGGAATCCCGGACATTTTTGTGCTCGTTTGGACGAATTTTGAGACTGTGAAATTTTTGGTTTTAAATTCAATTTAAATTCAAAAGGTGAGTGTTTTAACCCACTCACAACTTTTAAATTTTATTATGTGTGTTAAATTAATTTTTGATGTGATTAGAAATTTATTTATGGATGTTTGGCATATTTTTAATCATCATCTCAGTTAAATTGAATTTATTGGATTAAATTGTTATTTAATTTATTATTGCATATAAACTGCCAGTTAAATTTTTATTTAATTTATTATTGAATATAAAATGCCAGTAAATACCTGTTGTTTATTATCTGTTTATATTGATGTTATTGATTTAATTGGACGATGATTGTGATAAATGGTTGATGATTGATATTGGATGAACGAATGTTGTATGGTATATTGTTATAAACTGCAAGTTGTATGAAATTTTATTTCATTCAAGATTGCGGTTTGAAATGATATATAACCGTATTTATATTTAAATTACGGATTGAAATGATAAATATCCGTATCACTTGACCATAGGATATAAAATTATATACGGACACCGTGGTCTATATATATAAAAATATTTTGAAATTGATTTCTATGGTTTTGTAAAGAAATATACGGTTTTATATCAATATTGATTTAGATACTATATAAATGTTATTTTATTACTGATCTTTAGCCATGTATAAATTTGTTTTGAAATATAAAATAAGTTAAATAATAAAGTTTGATTGCTTTTATATAATATGGTTAAGTATTTATTTAAATTATATTTCTAGAAGTTTGTAATGACTTAAATGAGAATAAGGTTGGAAGATAAATTTGAAATTGATTCGAAATTTAATAAAATTGAGATTTTAAAGATATGATTTTTATAACTGGATTTTGGTTTAAGATGAATTAAATGAATATTTCAAGTGGTTAATAAATTGAAGGAAATATTTAGTTAATGGTAATTTGAGTTTTATTTAAATGATAATTGTAACGACCCGCCATTCATCTCCACAGAATGACGCATCATTAATAAGAAAGAAAGGGATAGAAAAGAGAAAAGAAAGAAGAGAAGAAAGAAGAAACAACACATCAGAATCTAAACAGCGGAACGAATAAATTATATTAATAACATAAGATATTTCATAGTATCATATACAACATCTATCGGAGATACACAGCTTATACATCACATACTATACAGTTATAAACACCTGTCTAGTTATACATCTCAATACAACTCAGAGAAAACACAGAGATACCAAACACAGCGGAACACTAAACATATCTATAACGCTGAAGCCTCCTGCTCCATTTCTCCTCCACAATTCGTCAAAGCTAACCTGAATCCCTTGGCTACTCGTAAAAATTTGAGTGCCCAAGAGTTTGAGAAAACAGAAGATAAACTCCGGGTCAGACATGGGTCTGGTGTGAGTAACGTGTTAAAGTTGCTTAATTTTGAAAACCTTTTGAAAAGAAAGGTATCACGTAAGACTTCCCACACATAAACATGGAAAAGTTTTTACCTTACGCTAACCAAAACATTTGATGGGAAATCCAGTGATATTATAATAGGTCTAGGGTTTTCAATAAATATGAAATAGCTGGAATTGTTACATTATTAAATTCCAGCTACTAGCCACAAAAGTGGGCAATACAATCAAAACTGTTGGCACTTATTGGATTTTGGATTCCATACAATGGCAGAGGTACCGTCCATCACAGTACGGGGCCTAGATCACCGTACCGAGGATCACTCCCAATCCCCTGCAATACAAAGACGGAACCATCCCTTACTGGACAGTCCCGAACAAGACAACCCCGTAGTAGGTGCGCATATCCAACTGCCCACATAGCCGAAATAAAAGATACCTCTAGATAGGGGAAAATCTCGTCCTACTTGTGCATGACCCACTTAGCCTTGCTGCACCTCCCCTATTTTAGTCATTCTCGGTTGAAGAGGCTTGAGGCTACGATTACCTTTATAGGACATATTTATCTTAGAATGCTCATCGTCCATCTAACGATGTTCTGAAAGCATTCAATCCATACGAGTTCGTTCCGGGTTCGATTGAAACCGAAGGCATTATCTCGTTACACTCGTTTTGGAATCACCCTCCGAATTAACGACAATAACCCTTGCACTATGAATCTTCATCTTGAATCTGAAAATACTACCCCGTTTAACTCGTATTGGAATCACCCTCAATGTTTTAACGACGAACAGTCCTTACACCTCGAGTCTTCACTCTTTACTTGAGATTCACGACCTATCGTTAATTTGGATCGATGTGGTTTTCGGATATCCAAATTTGGAAACACGGTCCCGGTCTCATCGAAATCCAAAGCGTGTATTTTAAGCCAAGTTGTTTTAAAGTTTAAAACAATTCAATACAATTATCTATATACACACAGATAGATAATTCACAGATTCACAATAGATAATCATCACCACAGATAATCCATATTATCATTATCAGAAGATAATCCAAATCATCATCACAATGCAATCCAATGCATGCATATCACATAACATTACTAATCTCATAGTTGAGATTTCAAACCATTCAAGGCAAACCAATATCATCCATATATATATAAGCAATGATCTATAATCACAAATCTATAATTAATTTAAAATGAATTAAATTAATTACTTCCATCTCCTAATTAATTTAAAGTGAATTAAATTAATTACTTACATCAATATAAATCTTATTTACATATCCATTAATTAATTACAAATTAATTAATTAATTATCCTCTAGTTAATCAACTTAATTAATCACCCTTGATTGATTATTCTTTAGTTACATTCTAGTAATTATCCTTCCATTAATTTCACAAATTAATTATTCTAAACCAAATACAGTAATTAACCTTTAATTACTTCATTAATTAATTAACAATAATTAATTACATTAAACCTTAATTAATTACAATTAATTAGCTACCCTTAATCACTTATCATTATTGATTAGTCTTAATTAGTCAACCCTTAATTACATCATTAATTATATTAATTAATGATCCTTAATTATATTTAATTAATTATCTTGTTTAAATTAATTACATTGAGTAATTAATGTCAATTTAAACCACAGTTATTAATCACCTTTGATTAATCTCATTCTGTAATTAATTACCTTAATTACTTCATCAAATTAATTATTCCTTAATTAATTTCTTTAATTAATCTCTTGATTAATTATACAAGTAATTTAATCCAAATTACTTCCACAATTAAACTATCTTCCACTAATTACATCCAGTAATTGTCATTAATTACTTCACTAAGTAATTGTACTTCATTAATTACATTAAGTTATTATTATCAAATCCAGTGTTTCAAATTAATTAAACTTAATTAATTAATCTAAACTAATCACACTAAACTCAATTAATTACATTAAGAAATTAATTCCTTAATTACTTCCATTAAGTAATTAAACTTAAACAAATTCCATAATTGATTATCATTTAATTAATTAATCTAATTAATTATTTAAATTAATCACATTAATTAATTGTTAAATAATCTTAAGTTAATGACCATCATTAACCATTAACCATTCTTTAATTACTTCTCTTAAGTAATTACTTTCACTAATCATTATTAATTTCAAATTAATTAATCTTTAATGTCCAATTAATTAACCTTTAATTATTTAGTTAATTAAGTGTTAACTTTAACTTTATTAATTCATAATTACTTAATTAATTAATCATTAATCATGAATTAAATCTAATTAATCATCCTTAATTACAGATTAATTATCCTTAATTAATTAATTAATTAACTTTAATTAATAAATTAAAAACCTTTAATTACTTATTTAATCCAAATCATTAGTTAATTTAAATAAATAATCCATTTTAATTAACTTAATAATTCAAATCATTAAATCCTTACTTGTTTTTAAGATAAAAATATTTTCTTATTAATGGTCACATTATCATTAACAAAGAATTTAAAAACAAATTACTTTAAATTTACTTTCAAATATCATTTTAAATTTAAGATTTAAAATGAAATCAAATTATCTTTAACAAAGTTTTAAAACACATTTCTAAACCTTTCATTTCACAAGTTAAAGATATACACATTTAATAAAGAAGTTTAAAAGGATTTAAAACCAAATTCATAGTTAAATTCAAATCAATTTTAGTTATACTTTAAACATTTCAAATCGTTTAAAACATTTTAAAATTTTAAAACTTTCCTACATTTCAAAACTGAAATACTTATTTAAAATTTGAATTCAGATTAATCTTCAGATTTTAAAACTCTACTTACAATTTTAAAACTTTATTTTAAAAATTCAAACTACTTAAACATTTCTAAAGTAATTAAATCAAATCAAATTTAAAAACTTCATCTTATTTGAAATTTGAGATTCAAACTTAAACTTGAAATTCTAGATTTTATAAACTAGGTTTAAAACTTGTTTAAAACCTTGCTTTACATTTAAATTTCAGTTTAAAAAATTACAAAACGAATTAATACAGGTTTCAGTTTAAAACCTGTTTCTGTAATTAAACCTACCCAAAAATTTTCTTCGAGTCCACAAGCAAAAATCTTCGAGCCAACTACCCAAAATCGCGAGTAAAAACCCGAGTCAACTACTCTGCTTCCACCCAGAGTACATCAAAAACCAAAAGTGCATGGTGCACATGCACTGTGCCTCCGACCAACTCCAGCCACCTCCGGTGGTCTCCCCACATTGGCGACCAACCCCACGTCCCAACACGACCAACAAATCATCCTTCCATAGTTTGAAATCGAATTCGAGTCTTTATTTGAAACCTGGAACATCAGAACGTCTCCAACCCCAAACCTGTCATCGCCACATTCACGGCCTTCCGACCACCAGAATAACAGTGACTCCGGCCACAAACTCGTCAATAGCCATACTTCCATCTCACCAAACCTCACTGCACTCGATCAAACATTAAAGCAGTGCCGATCAATTTACTAAACCTTCCAAAAACTAGGGCTGCAGATTCAAATCGACCACGCGCTAGCTCCTCCAAAATGAATTGATTGATTTTCCTGGCATTTTTTCTTTAATCTATGCTCACTTCCCTATCAATACTGAAGATTACAACATCCAAAATCATAGAGATCACCAGAAATCCCCAATTTTCCATTTTCTGTTCATTTCAGAACTGTACCTATTCCTCATTCTTAAAAATATTGATTTTAATGTTAAAAATCATGATTTTGTTTATATATTCATTTCATAATACTGAATCTATAGATTTCACAGTTTGAAATTTTCATATTATTCAACATTCTCTGATATTCTGGGTTTTACAGGGATACCAGATTTTAATTTAACAATATTAAGTTTTTAAACCTTAATCTATACTAATTCAAACATCCATGGCTTGTAAATCAACTCCTAACAAACAGTAAATCAGGTGTAAGGATTTTAATGGAATTTTGAGCCTGAAAAAATAAATAAACAGAACAGATCTATATATTAGGCAATCATGCATACTATATGTAGTCATACCAGATTTTACTTATATACTCATGTAGTACTTATTCATTATAGACATACTAGTAGTGCAACCAGATTTATTTAAGTTTAAAAGTTACTCACCGTTATTTAGAAGAACAGAGCAGGTTTATGTTGAAAACAATTTTTGAATTTGCAGGCTGCAAACTTGAGACTGAAATGCTCTTGAAAACCTGAGTTGTTGAAGCTTTAAAACTTGATCTTTAAAAAGAACTACATGCATGCAGCTTGAATTCTAGATTCTTGGTTAAATGCAGGCTTTAAAACAGTTTTGCTTTGCATGCTACAGATTTTTGAGATTATAGGAATTTGATTTCATGAATTTGGTTTTAGTGGAGGTGTTTTCAGATTTTAGTTTTGAGGTAATTTGTTTTTATGAAGTATTGATTCATACTTGCCTTTGAAAAATGAAAATAGAAAAAAAAAGATAAGAAACATATGTATTTATAAGGGTGAAATTTGATTTATTAAAATAAAAGAAAATTTAAAATAAATGACACTTGTCTCAAATTTTAACATTTGTCATGAAGGTATGTTAATTAGTTAACACATGTTCTTTTAATTTATAAAATGTCTACATTTGTCTTTTAAAGTTTATTAGTTATTATTTAGTTAATAGATTAATATAAGATAAATGTAAACTTATGTTCAATTAATTAGTTAATATGTACTTATTTACATGTAGATAATTTTGAAATGAATAAATCCAATTATATTTATAAAATAACGGTTTATACAAATATTGTAAAATTCAAAACAAATTAAAAATATTTATACTTTAAATTTTCAAAGCTTTAAATTCAAACCCAAATCAAATTCTAAAATTCAACTTTGAAATCAAGTTATATATATACATACATAACTACACAATTCAACTTTGAAAACAACTACTTTTATCAAAAATCTATTTGTCAAAAATAATATATTATTATATTTTGAAAATAACAAATTTAATAACTTTAAATAATTTATAAAAGAAATTGTTTCTTTATTAATAAATTATTTATTTTTATCCAACTATATTAAAAAGGAAAATCAAAATAAACCTTATTCTAAATTTTACTTAAATTTAAACTTAAGTTAAAACATATTTTAAACCATTTAAATATTTACCTTATGCATTTAAAATCGTATAGTTATTTATTTTATACTTTTAAAAAGCTTAATATCAAATAAATTAATTTAAACAAATTAAATTTTTATCCTATCAATTTAAAACCATATTTTATTCATTCAATAGCTTTTAAAAGTTTGACTTTAAAATTGTACCCAATTTTACCAAAAATATTTATATATTTAGAAAACAGGATTTATTTATTTATTAAATTTAAAACAAGGTTTATCTATTTACAATATATACATATTCTATATACATTATAAATAGAAAACAATTATTAGATTTAAAAGATAAAATCTATCAATTAAATATTTATTTTAATTGGATTATTAAATTAATTCAAATCTTTTTAACAAAGATTATCAAATCAATTTAATTTTTAATTCAGATTATTAAATTGATATTGCCTAAAATCCCGTGTCATCACATTCCTCCCCCTTAAAAGAATTTCGTCCCCGAAATTTAAAACAAAGGTAATTTAATAATCTATTTAAAGATTTAATTTTAAAACACAAGCATATATCAAACATATGCTAACAACCATAATAACCAAATCATCCAATCAAACAAATCTAACTATCGAGAAAAAATTCTGGATAGAGTTTCCCCGAGTTTCCCAAGTATATATATATACCGGGATACTTGCTCTACAGAATCCAAAAAATCAATACTACTAAGCTATAGAGCTCCTACCTATCTAGATCTATAGAACTAAACAAGATATCAGACTACAGACGAGTCTGATTCAACAACCAAGCCTCATGAACTGCTGGTTCCAAAACCAGAGATAGATCATACACGTACTCCCTTAGAGATACGTAAAACACATCGAATCCTAGTTATCCACACTGGCAATTCAATCCTGAAAACCAAATACTTATCCAACCAAAACACAGAAGAGATCCAAAACACCTCGGAGCCAGCTTCCCAGCCTTACCCCAAAACTTATAGCTCTTTTGATCAGAGTAAACTTAACTAAAACCAAATCTCCGACTACAGAATCCAAATTCCTCCGTCTCTTATCCGCAAAAATCTTAGGACGATCCCGACTGCCAACATCCAAACTGATCAGGTCAACCCTTGCTGATGCCTCTAGAAACAAACAGAACAAAAAACAACCCTATACAATGATCTCCTCAAGATCAACCAAAACCAAGAACAAAACATCAGAAGACAATAAACTTCCCCTTATCAGGAAAAGACAATCAGAAACACTCCCAAACTGCTTCCGCTGCACAACTCTGATTCGAAGTAGAAGAAAATGCTGATGAAGAACACGAGCACAAATAGGACAACACATCCCAGACATATAGTTCAACAGATCCATACAAGAAAACTCTGAAGTTCCTCCAAAAATCTGAGCTGCTTCATCAAACTCTATCTCTAGGAATCATCCTTCTACTAAACTGAACCACCGGTTTCACTCCTGAAATACTAGTCAATAAGAAAACTCAATCTCCAGATGTGAACAAACTTCTGACTTCCCTGAAGACATCCGGAAAATCTCTAACAATCCAAGAGAACACTTAACTATCGCAAGTCACTTTTGCGATCAACCCAGATCAATTTCCAAAGAAAACTGTTCTCTCTTTACCCAACAGAACAGCTTACACTGGCTTAGTCCATCCATCGAAGAAACGGATCCACTCTGCTGCTTCTGAACTCCATCTCTAGAAAAAGTACTCAGCCAGAAAAAAACTTCATGCTAGCACACAGAATACTCCGAGCTGCACTGCTGATACCGATACCAAAAACTTCTTAATCCAAAGTTCTTCGAGAAACTCGGACTTCAAACCAAACAGAAACACCCTGTTACCCCAACCTGAACACCGAAGCAGACACACTTCCCAAAACTTGTTCCAAAGAAACATCTTTGGACACAATCCATAGTCACTGCATCTCATCACGCAACTACGGCTTCCTGATGTATCAATATACCATTACTTGCTTCTGCCCAACCGACAGATCCATACTCTACTCATCCAAATCTGCACTTCAAAGATGACTCCAAACCTTAACAGGTTTTCTTTCAGAGATCAATGAAATCTCTACACTCTGCACAACTTACTTAAGATGGTATTAGATCTACAGTCTCGACAAATACACTTCCAACCTTAACATACAAACTCCAACCATTGGTAGTAGTCGTGTTACACACACACTACCCCATCTACCTTTATAACCTATATTGGAAAACCCGAACAGGTAACCCAACAAATAGGTAAAAATAGATAAATATATATAAATATATTTAAAATTACAAATACGCTCTGTCAAGAAAGAAATCATTCCAAAGCCTAGGTATTCACTCAAACTAGCGCTCTGATACCACTGTAACGACCCGCCATTCATCTCTACAGAATGACGCATCATTAATAAGAAAGAAAGGGACAGAAAGGAGAAAAGAAAGAAGAGAAGAAAGAAAAAACAACACATCAGAATCTAAACAGCGGAATGAATAAATTATATTAATAACATAAGATATTACATAGTATCATATAAAACATCTATCAGAGATACACAGCTTATACATCACATACTAGACAATTATAAACACCTGTCTAGTTATACATCGCAATACAACTCAGAGAAAACATAGAGATGCCAAACACGGCAGAACACAAAACATATCTATAATCCTGAAGCCTCCTGCTCCATTTCTCCTCCACAATTCGTCAAAGCTAACCTAAATCCCTTGGTTACTCGTAAAAAATTGAGTACCCAAGAGTTTAAGAAAACTAAAGATAAACTCCGGGTCAGACATGGGTCTGGTGTGAGTAACAGGTTAAAGTTGCTTAATTTTAAAAACCTTTTCAAAAGAAAGGTATCACGTAAGACTTCCCACACATAAACATGGAAAAGTTTTTACCTTACGCTAACCAAAACATTTGATAGAAAATCCAGTGATATTATAATAGGTCTAGGGTTTTCAAATAAATATGAAATAGCCGAAATTGTTACATTATTAAATTCTAGCTACTAGCCACAAAAGTGGGTAATACAATCAAAACCATTGGCACTTATTGGATTTTGGATTCCATATAATGGCAGGGCTATTGGGTTACCGCCCGTCACAGTATGGGGCCTAGATCACCGTACCGAGGATCACTCCTAATCCTCTGCAACACAAGGCCGGAACCATCCCTTACCAGACAGTCCCGAACAAGACAACTCCGCAGTTGGTGCGCATACCCAGCCGCCCATACAACCGAAATAAAAGGGACCTCTAGACAGGGGAAAATCTCGTCCTACTTGGGCATGACCCACTTGGCCTTGCTACACCTCCCATATTTTAGCCATTCCCAGTTGATGAGGCTTGAGGCTATGATTACCTTTATAGGACTTATTTATCTTAGAATGCTCATCGTCCACCTAACGATGTTCTGAAAGCATCCAATCCGTACAAGTTCGTTCCGGGTTCGAATGAAACCGAAGGCATTATCTCGTTACACTCATTTTGGAATCACCCTCAGAGTTAACGACAATAACCCTTGCACTCTGAATCTTCATCTCGAATCTGAAAGTACTACCCCGTTTA
This sequence comes from Allium cepa, assembly GCA_030765085.1. Taxonomy (NCBI): domain Eukaryota; kingdom Viridiplantae; phylum Streptophyta; class Magnoliopsida; order Asparagales; family Amaryllidaceae; genus Allium; species Allium cepa. Next base: position 583,828,069 of record CM060938.1, read on the forward strand.
ACTCGTATTAGAATCACCCTCAGAATTTTAACGACGAATATTCCTTACACCTCGAGTCTTCACTCTTTACTTGAGATTCACGACCTATCATTAATTTGGATCGATGTGGTTATCGGATGTCCAAAATTGGAAACCCGATCCCGTTCTCATCGAAATCCAAAGCGTTTCTTTTAAGGCCAAGTTGTTTTAAAGTTTAAAACAATTCAATACAATTATCTATATACACACATATAGATTATTCACAGATTCACAATAGATAATCATCACCACAGATAATCCATATTATCATTATCAGAAGATAATCCAAATCATTATCACAATGCAATCGAATGCATCCATATCACACAACTTTACTAATCTCATAGTTGAGATTTCAAACCATTCAAGGCAAATCAATATCATCCATACATATATAAGTAATGATCTATAATCACACATCTATAATTAATTCAAAATGAATTAAATTAATTACTTCCATCTTCTAATTAATTTAAAGTGAATTAAATTAATTACTTACATCAATATAAATCTTATTTACATATCCATTAATTAATTACAAATTAATTAATTAATTATCCTCTAGTTAATCAACTTAATTAATCACCCTTGATTAATTATTCTTTAGTTACATTCTAGTAATTATCCTTCCATTAATTTCACAAATTAGTTATTCTAAACCATATACAGTAATTAACCTTTAATTACTTTATTAATTAATTAACTATAATTAATTACATTAAACCTTAATTAGTTACAATTAATTAATTACCCTTAATCACTTATCATTATTGATTAGTCTTAATTAGTCAACCCTTAATTACATCATTAATTATATTAATTAATGATACTTAATCATATATAATTAATTATCTTATTTAAATTAATTACATTGAGTAATTAATCTCAATTTAAACCACAATTATTAATCACCTTTGATTAATCTCATTCTGTAATTAACTACCTTAATTACTTCATCAAATTAATTACTCCTTAATTAATTTCTTTAATTAATCTCTTGATTAATTATACAAGTAATTTAATCCAAATTACTTCCACAATTAAACTATCTTCCACTAATTACATCCAGTAATTGTCATTAATTACTTCACTAAGTAATTGTACTTCATTAATTACATTAAGTAATTATTATCAAATCTAGTGTTTCAAATTAATTAAACTTAATTAATTAATCTAAACTAATCACACTAAACTTAATTAATTACATTAAGTAATTAATTCCTTAATTACTTCCATTAAGTAATTAAACTTAAATAAATTCCATAATTGATTATCATTTAATTAATTAATCTAATTAATTATTTAAATTAATCACATTAATTAATTGTTAAATAATCTTAAGTTAATGACCATCATTAACCATTAACCATTCTTTAATTATTTCTCTTAAGTAATTAACTTTCATTAATCATTATTAATTTCAAATTAATTAATCTTTAATGTCCAATTAATTAACCTTTAATTATTTAGTTAATTAAGTGTTAACTTTAACTTAATTAATTCATAATTACTTGATTAATTAATCATTATTCATGAATTAAATCTAATTAATGATCCTTAATTACGGATTAATTATCCTTAATTAATTAATTAACTTAACTTTAATTAATAAATTAAAAACCTTTAATTACATATTTAATCCAAATCATTACTTAATTTCAATAAATAATCCATTTTAATTAACTTAATAATTCAAATCATTAAATCCTTACTTATTTTTAAGATAAAAATATTTTCTAATTAATGATCACATTATCATTAACAAAGCATTTAAAAACAAATTACTTTAAATTTACTTTCAAATATCTTTTTAAATTTAAGATTTAAAATGAATTCAAATTGTCTTTAACAAAGTTTTAAAACACATTTCGAAACCTTTCATTTCACAAGTTAAAGATATACTCATTTAATAAAGAAGTTTAAAAGGATTTAAAACCAAATTTATATTTAAATTCAAATCAATTTGAGTTATACTTTAAACATTTCAAATTGTTTAAAACATTTAAATTTTTTAAAACTTTCCTAAATTTCAAAACTTAAATACTTATTTAAAATTTGAATTCAGATTAATCTTCGGATTTTAAAACTCTACTTACATTTTTAAAACTTTATTTTAAAAATTCAAACTACTTAAACATTTCTAAAGTAATTAAATCAAATCAAATTTAAAAACTTCATCTTATTTGATATTTGAGATTCAAACCTAAACTTGAAATTCCAGATTTTATAAACTAGCTTTAAAACTTGTTTAAAACCTTGCTTTACATTTAAATTTCAGTTTTAAAAAATTACAAAACAAATAAATATAGGTTTCAGTTTAAAACTTGTTTCTGTAATTAAACCCGAGTTACCCCAAATTTTGCTTCGAGTCCACAAGCAAAAATTTTCCAGCCAACTACCCAAAATCACGAGTAAAAACTCGAGTCAACTACTCAACTTCCACCCAGAGTACATCAGAAACCAAAAGTGCACCGTGCACGTGCACTGTGCCTCCGACCAACTCCAGCCACCTCCGGTGGTCTCCCCACATCGACGACCAACCCCACGTCCCAACACGACCAACAAATCACCATTCCATAGCTTGAAATCAAATTCGAGTCTTTATCTGAAACCTGGAACATCAGAATGTCTCCAATCCCAAACCTGTCATCGCCACATTCACGACCTTCCGACCACCAGAATAGCAGTGACTCCGACCACAAACTCGTCAATGGCCATACTTCCATCTCACCAAACCTCACTGCACTCATCAAACATTAAAGCCATGCCGACCAGTTTACTAAACCTTCCAAAAACTAGGGCTACAGATTCAAATCAACCACGCGCTCCTCCAAAATGAATTAATTGATTTTCCTGGCATTTTTCCTTTAATCTATGCTCACTTCCCTATCAATACTGAATATTACAACATCCAAAATCATAGAGATCGCCAGAAATCCCCTATTTTCCATTTTCTGTACATTTCAGAACTGCACCTATTCCTCATTCTTAAAAATCTTGATTTTAATGTGAAAAATCATGATTTTGTTTATATGTTCATTTCATAATACTGAATCTATAGATTTCACAGTTTGAAATTTTTATATTATTCAACATTCTCTGATATTCTGGGTTTTACAGAGATACCAGATTTTAATTTAACAATATTAAGTTTTTAAACCTTAATCTATACTAATTCAAACATCCTTGGCTTGTAAATCAAGTCCTAACAAACATTAGATCAGGTGTAAGGATTTAACTGGAATTTTGAGCCTAAAAAAAAAAATAAACAAAACAGATCTATATATTAGGCAATCATGCATACTATATGTAATCATACCAGATTTCACTTATATACTTATGCAGTACTTATTCATTATAGACATACTAGTATTGCAACCAGATTTATTTACGTTTAAAAGTTACTCACCGTTATTCAGAAGAACAGAGCAGGTTTGTGTTGAAAGCAATTTTGAATTTGCAGGCTGCAAACTTGAGACTGAAACGCTCTTGAAAACTTGAGTTGTTGAAGCTTTAAAACTTGATCTTTAAAAAGAACTACATGCATGCAGCTTGAATTCCAGATTCTAGGTGAAATGCAGGCTTTAAAACAGTTTTGCTTTGCATGCTACAGATTTTTGAGATTATAGGAATTTGATTTCATGAATTTGGTTTTAGTGGAGGTGTTTTCAGATTTTAGTTTTGAGGTAATTAGTTTTTATGAAGTATTGATTCATACTTGCCTTTGAAAAATGAAAATAGAAAAAAAAAGATAAGAAACATATGTATTTATAAGGGTGAAATTTGATTTATTAAAATAAAAGAAAAATCAAAATAAATGATACTTGTCTCAAATTTTAACATTTGTCATGAAGGTATGTTAATTAGTTAACACATGTTCTTTTAATTTATAAAATGTTTACATTTGTCTTTTAAAGTTTATTAGTTATAATTAAATGTTAATTAGTTATTTAGTTAATATATTAATATAAGATAAATGTAAACTTATGTTTAATTACTTAGTTAATATGTACTTATTTACATGTAGATAATTTTAAAATGAATAAATCCAATTATATTTATAAAATAAAGGTTTATACAAATATTTTAAAATTCAAAACAAATTAAAAATATTTATACTTTAAATTTTCAAAGATTTAAATTCAAACCCAAATCAAATTCTAAAATTCAACTTTGAAATCAAGTTATATATATACATACATAACTACACAATTCAACTTTGAAAAACAACTACTTTTATTAAAAATCTATTTGTCAAAAACAATATATTATTATATTTTGAAAATAACAAATTTGATAATTTTAAATAATTTATAAAAGAAATTGTTTCTTTATTAATAATTATTTATTTTTATCCAACTATATTTAAAAAGAAAATCAAAATAAACCTTATTCTAAATTTTACTTAAATTTAAACTTAAGTTAAAACATATTTTAAACCATTTAATTTACCTTATGTATTTAAAATCATATAGTTATTTATTTTATACTTTTAAAAAGCTTAATATCAAATAAATTAATTTAAACAAATTAAATTTTTATCCTATCAATTTAAAACCATATTTTATTCATTCAATAGCTTTTAAAAGTTTGACTTTAAAATTGTATCCAATTTTACCAAAAATATTTATATATTTAGAAAACAGGATTTATTTATTTATTAAATTTAAAACAAGGTTTATCTATTTACAATATATACATATTCTATATACATTATAAATAGAAAACAATTATCAGATTTAAAAGATAAAATCTATCGATTAAATATTTATTTTAATTGGATTATTAAATTAATTCAAATCTTTTTAACAAAGATTATCAAATAAATTTAATTTTTAATTCAGATTATTAAATTGATATTGCCTAAAATCCCGGGTCATCACAATAATGGATTTATTATGCAAATATTTCAAAAGTAAATAATAGAAAATGGAATTGTTGAATCGTAATTACCAACCTTTGTTTTGAAATTGTTTAATACTTAAAGTTGAAATATATTGAAACTGAAATGGTTTATTGAAAACTGAAAGTGAGTTGAAAGTTATGAATTGAGATTTAATTTAAAGTGAATAGAATTGTGAAGTCGAGGAAATTATTTTACTTTATAAAGTAATTTTAAATTCAAGCTATTTTATTTTATATACTATTTGAATATCCAAACCATTTAAGTTTTAAAAGTTATGGTTTAGAAGCTATGAAATTCGAAGTATTATGTTTTCGAAAGGTTATATTTCAAATTTTTGGTTTCGAAGTGTATAAATTTGGAAGTGCTATAATTTTGAAAAAGTGGTATATTTGAAATAAAAATGATATCATATTGATTTAGGTTTTTAAACGGAAATGATATCGTATTTATATGGGTTTGAAATGGATAATATATTCTGGATTTAAAAGTATAAACTATTTTGAAAAGATTGCGGTGTTATAATAACATTTGGTTGTGAAAGAGACCGAGATCGGAAGTTGTCATACTCTCTGCCAACTTCGAAAACCACTTTAATAACCATGTACGTGGTGGAGATTCTAGAATGAAGAAGGATGGTGGCAGCGTTTCCTTTGAGGTATATACGTGGACCCGACTCCCATGAGTTGGCATAAGGTGGCTAAAACAGGAGCGATTCTGGGCCAGTGAGGTAGCTTCTCTTATCGGACACACTCCTTCAATATTATATTTTGACTTGGAGATTCAATTGGTGGCCACTTTTTATTTTTGATTTTGGGGGTGTGGCTTAAGGTGGGCGGTAGCTGCACGCTATGCATCACCACCAGTCCGGATAGTAATTGGTATATCTACCCTGGCATTGCCTTGTGTGTCGTGTCACCTACCCTAGCGCGCCTTGTATGATTTTGGATTTCTCCCGTAGCCCGTGGAGTATTTAGGGCAGTCTCCCGATCTGGAGATGCGCTGATACTGGATGGACTACTGGGACTATTATTGTGTTAAGGGGAATATTGGGTCACTCCTTAACGCTATTTAAAAGTGAGTTTATTTTACTAATAGACATTAATATAATAGAGAAATATTACTACATAGTAAATAGTTTAACGGATCCTTAGGAGATGTGAATCCCGAGCATCTCTTAAGTTACTGCACTCACGTTAGACACTGGATAGGAGATGTCAAATCCCGTAAACATCTCTGACGCCGTTACACTTATATTTATTTCCGTTGATTTAACTTATATATTATATTTTAGTTCTGACTCGAGTGTTTTGTCTTTTCAATTCGCTCGGGTCAGTCTGAGCATTTCAGGATTCGAAGACTTTATTTCTGGAGGACAAAGACGAAGATTTTATTACTATTATATATTATATTATTCCACTGAATTCATACTTTTCCGTTGCGTTATTTATTATTCGCTGGTATGTTTAAATCTGATATGTGTTGTATAAGTTTAATCAATTGTTTTGTAAAACAGCTTCATGAACTGTTGTTTGATTATTATATTTTGTCATTTCGTTGTGAGATTCTGTTTTGTTTTATTTCTTTCTCTGTTTTTCTTATTTACCGTAATAACAATCCGCTCTTCGGTATGGTTTGAGTCCGACATGTATGTCTTATCGTCGATTTAATGCGTACAAAAAGGCGGGATGTTACATCTGGTATCAGAGCTTTGGTTTAGCGATAAACCTTAGCTTTGTGGGGTTTGACTCTTTATTAATAGGGTAGAAATACCCTATGATGAGTCGCTGAGTGTATATATATGAGAGAGCGTATTTGTTAGTGTTATAAAAGGTTTTGATACTGTGTTAATTTTTTCCGTTTTGTATTTATAAATTCTGGTTAGTGCATAGTACGCTATGACCTCAATAGGGATTTCTAAACACTTAGTAGGACAGACTGACACAATATTTCTTTTGAATATAGGTGAATGAAATAATTTTGCCTATTATATTTATTGTATATAAAGAAATAAATTTTTATAAAGGTTATATTTGGTTGTAATATATTGGTTGTTAGGTAGTGTAATTTATAAATATTAGTTTAAGGTAGGATTTGAAAATAAAATAAATGAAAATTTGAAATTTTAGAACTTAAGTTTCGAGATTTTTTGAAATTTCTTTCAAAGGATTTTGGAATATAATAATAATATTATTAAGAGTATTTTTTGATATAAATATTTCAATATAAGTTGAAAGTAATGTTTTAAAGAAATTCTAAAAAGAAAATAAGTCATGTACTTCCCTCTCTGTCGTTGGAAAATAATTTCGATGATGAAGTGCACGCATCATCGACATTCATTTTCGAGTTTCTAAGTGGGAAGGCCACTGTAGTATTTTACTACAGATTTATTTGGATAAACAAATGTAAATTTTAAATTGTTTTAAATATAATTGGATATATAAGTTGTACGTATATATTTATCTATTATTTTAAAAGTATTTGAAACTTACCCCGGTATTTAGTTCTTAAGTTTCTGTTAATTAATAGTTTTAATTAGTGTAGTGAAATGAAAATTAACTAATAATTGAAACCCCTAAATGAAATAAGAGATTTAATGCTAAGTTATAAATGGGATTAAAAGAAATTTGAAATGGTAACCTATGAAACAAGGTCTATTAATATTGAACATTAAGTTAATTAAAAGAAATAAATTAAACTTGTGCATCTTTCAATTATATCCTTAGAAGCATATATATAACTTACCAAATAATAAAAGTTCTAATGCTTATAAGAAATGTAATAGGATATTTTACTAGTAAATTTGAAATAATGAAAGTATTCAATGAAATTCTTTAATAAATAAAAATTTGATGTTGTAGTTATTATAAACTTTAGTATAATTAAAAGTCTACTAATTAAGTAAATTGAAAGGTAAGTATTATAAATAAATAAATAAGAGAAATTGAGAAGTGAATGAATGTAATGTAATAAAAAGAAAATTTATATGATATGAATAAATAGAAATAATTTATGTAAGTATAAGTGCAAATAAATGAAATAAGCACTGAATCAATGAGCAGAAATGAAAATTTGGAAGAAACAGATGTAAATTAAAAGGATAAATTATTATATGAATGAAAAGGAAATCAAACAACAAATGTAAAAAATGAAATTGATATAAATTTAACTTGATCTATTGTTTGAAATTGTTGTTTGTTTGGATTATGGTTGTTTAGGCAAGAAAACTTTAAAATTGTTTGGGTGTATGAATAATCTATTTTGTTTCATCTGGTGCACTTAATAGTTTACTTTCCATTCTGTACAATTTAAAGTTTTAAACCCGAACAACTATTTTTTTCGTTTGATATGGATAGATAATTGATTTGTGTTGATTTTATGTGATGGTTGTATGCTTTGTTACAATTGATTGTTGTTATATTTATTTGTTTGTTGGTGGTTGAAACAACTTTAAATATTTCATTTTATATAATTATTAACTCTTTTCGGATTATATAAGTGAAATACAGGTTATGGAAGCAATTGCTACTGCTTTTGGTTTCATAATTAAGTGTTAATTGCCCAACAAATAGGTACGTTTTCGGATTTCAGTTTATAGCGTTATTATATTGTTTTTTCCATTGTTGGGATATATTATTTTGAGATATTGTGATATATATTGTTTTTGATATTATATTTCATTCTGAGCCTCTCCGTACAAAGTAGACTCTGCCGAATTTTTCCGTAAATTTTGGACTTAGAAATTTTTTTGAAAATATCTTCCAAACTTTATTAATTTGAGTATAAAAAGATTTAATGGTTATAGATTGGTATATTCTATTTAAATTATTTAATTTTGTAAATTTATTTGTTTATAAAGTTAACATTTTTGAATAAGATATTGTTTACTCAATTCTTTCCTTCCCTTTTTCCTTTTCGGGGACGAAAAGTTTTGAGCGGGGGAGAGTGTAACGACCCGTAAATTTTTTGATAATTTAATTTATTTTATTAAATGTTTGTTATCTAATAATGGAAAAACAGAAATTTGTGATTCGTTAATGAAATAATAACTTAAATGAGATATAATAATGCTAATTTAAGTTAAATATAAACTATTTGAACGAAGTTACAATTAATGGAATTAATGTAAATGTTATATTAGACTATGATCGAATATAAGAAAAGCAAATGTAAGTATGGAATAAATTAATGAAATAATACAGTGTTAATGGTAATAAAATAAAATTGGAAATCAAATTGCAATTAAATGAATTAACAATGAAATATTACGTAAATGGAAATTTAGATGAAATGGGGAAATATTACTGTACTAAGATGTAAACCAATGTTAGTTATATCCTTATTGTGATAAAGAACTTGAATAACAAGGTTTAAAAATTTAATAAATGGATTTTTGAATTTTAAATGTATAAATTTCTGAATTTATTGAAGTTGAAATTAATTGAAATTAAACACTGAAATTAATCAAGTAATCAATTTTTAATTGACATCTAAATTTGTTCAAATTAGTACGAATGATTAAGAAATTTAAAAATGACAAATTGTCAATTGTAGAATTGAAATTGAGAATTTGATTTAATTAATTGATTAATTATTTTATTTAATTAATGTGAAAATAGACATTTTGGCCACTAACTCGGATTTCGACAAAACCAGTTTCATCGGATCCGTAACGGCGAATTATTGTAGGATTTCAAGTTTCGTAGCGATCGGACTTGTCGTTTGATTGTACGGACTCGAAAAGCCTAGAAATCAATTCAATTGAAATCAATTGAAATCAATTTGAAATAAATTGATTTTAGCATAAATTTTTCATACAATGGAATTTGGACTTGAAATCTGTTCCATTGGTTTTAAAATATTTTAAAACATCTGTTTTGATATATGGATTGACCCATCTTCGTTCCAGAGTCAGAATGGGCTTTTCAGGCCATATATCGTTCATTTGTTCAAACCAATCTAGCCCATCTGAAAGCAAATGCTTAAAGCTTATCGTGAAGCCTTTGGCAATGTTGATTTTATTCAAGAAATTAATCACACTTTTATATCCTTGATTCCTAACGTTGAAAAACCTAAAAGAATCGAAGAATATAGACCAATAGCTTGCTGCAATGTCACCTACAAAATTTGAAGCAAAATCATATGCACGAGGCTAAATAAGTGCTACCGGACCTATTTCTCAAAGTCAAAGTGCTTCTATAAAAGGCAGATTTATTTCAGAAAATTCATTAATGGCTTATGAACTTATTAGAGATTTCAATAAACATAGCGCTGACAAAATGTGTATAAAGGTTGATCTACATAAAGCATATGATAAGGTTAATTGGAAATTTATAATCCACATGCTTAAATCTATGGGAATTCCAGATAAACTCCTGAAGCTAATTGATCATTGTTTATCTTCTCTTACCTATTCTATACTCATTAATGGGAGTCCTAAGGGATATGTTCAGAGTAATAGAGGTATTAGATATGGAGATCCTCTATCCCCTTTTTTGTTTGTTGTAGACATGGAGTGGTTCACTCTGCAAATGGAAATAGCACGCTTCCACAAAAAGGTCGAACCTATATACAAGATTGAACCTGTAGTTTCACATCTAATCTATGCAGATGATCTTCTCATTATAACTAAAGGTACTTTAACGGTTGTGGACACTATTAAATTTTTTTTCAAACAATTGGTGTAACAACCCGCATATTTGTCGATTTTATATTTAAATATTTTATTTAAATATTTTATCGTTACTCGGAATTTAGTCCAAAAAGCTACTTTTTGCATACGGTCGTATTAGGACTCGGGACCACTCGCATTGAGTTCAAAATGCCGTTTGCGATCTTTTTAAGTATAAACTTTGATATGTTTGGAGATAGTAGAATTTTGCCACTTTTACTAAGGGTTTTGATTTGGGCTGAGCCCAATAACCCCACTTATGTATTCAGTCCCAACCCTCCCCTCTTCATTTACTTCCTTTCTATTTTCCTAATACTCAAGCTTTTATAACAATGGAGATTGGAATGGGAAATTGAAACTCAAGCCCTAGCTTTCTTTTGCAAATCAAACTCTAGCTCCAAACTAATAGAAGAACTCAATGGTAAGCCTTCTCTTCATCTTCTCCAACCCCTTCTCTCTTGAATTGCAGAAATTCCTAAACCTAACATTGGGAATGTTCTTCTTTTTTAGCATAGATTTAAGCTCGTTTGGGTTGTGTTGAAGAGTGGTTGATTCTCCCATTGCTTTCAAGCTTCTTCTTCGTTTGTTTGGGTTCAAACGTGGGATTTTTATCTCACATCTTTGTCTATAATTATCTTCGATTGTTAGGTATGAATTCCTAACACTTATTCTTGTGCAATTGATTTTCGTTTGCATTGATTTGGTGTATATTCCAATTTTTAGTGTTTTGAAATCAAAATCTATGAAAATCCTTTTATAGATATTTGGACATTGATATTTGAGGCGTATCGAAGAGCCGTTAAGGCTGGGTTGTCGCTTGGCGTAAATCCTTAGTCGTTGTCGCTCGATCGATCGCTTCCGGTATCCATTTGGCCATTTTTGGCCTAGGTTCAGGGAATGCCCTGAACCCTAGTTCCAGACGTCTAAAACGTTAGATTCAGACGTCTGAATATTATTCTGGGAAGATTTCTATTCCCAGATTCAGACGTCTGAATCTATATTTCAGACGTCTGAATTGGTTCATTTGGAACCAAAAAGGAAATAGGCTAAAAAGTGCCTATTTCAGACGTCTGAAATCTAGGATTTAGACGTCTGAATTCTGTTTTGGAAAATATTTTATTTTCCTGATTCAGACGTCTGAATCCTTGATTTCAGACGTCTGAATCTGCACTCTTTTTCCCATTTGCCTATTTGCTTGAGAATTTCCAACTTTAATCGATTCGTGTTGATTCCCTTTAGTTGATATCGTTATTATTGATTTTGATGACATGTTCTTCGTCATTTTTGGGAATATCCATTTCGATGGATTCTGTAATCGATTTCTTTGGATTTTATTCACGTCTTCGAATGTGAATTTTGATGATTGATTGTTTCTACAATCCTTTCTATGATTTGTCACTTTAAAAGTATAAAGGTTTTCTATACTAGTAGTAAATATCAAAACTCTTTCTTCAAATGATTTCAACACTATTTTATTACGAAGCTCGTTTTCTCAAACCGATTTCCAATCTATTAGTATATACAAACCTTTACCTCACTCAGATGAGAAATCTAATTAAACAGCTTAGTAAAACAAGTGGTATGAAACGCTTGCGTTTACTTCATCGGTTAATTCTTGGACTTGTTCGATTGAATCTCTCGTGACAATTTTCTAGTGGAGATCTACATTTTGTTCGTAAATATTTAAGTTAAGCTAGTGGTTATGGGACATGAAGCTAAGCTCATATATTTACTAGCTTATTGTAATTGACACTTCTCTTTGATCATGACGGTCATTTTTGTGATTTAGACTAGCAATTGTGCGATGTCTCTTTGTTTGCAAGGTTAGACTAGACCCCGTTTCTGTGTGATTTCGACTCACACATGTGGGGTAGCTCCCCTTGGTCTTCGGGCCGTTCGTGTGTCAAAAATTAATGGCTAGCTACCATGAGATAGCGTCTCATTCGTGTGATACATATGTTGGTGAGTTTCCATGCTCCCGTTCGTGTGATAGGCCTCCCCCTTTTTATGATTTCTGGATTTCGTGTGTTGAATTCTGGAATTTATGCTTCACCAATTTTAGTGATCTTCATTGATATGATTTATCAATTTTTGTGCATTGGTGAATTAGTGTGTCATTGACTTGTTGTGAATACGAGTTTTGGTTATGATACTCTTTTTGGATCTTTGAGAAGATTCTTGTGATATTGATTAATCTCATGTTGATTTTCAATTACATACTTATTGTAGTATGCCATTATGGTTATCATATGTTTATGCCATATCTCTTATTCTATATCATGTCATCTGATAATTATAGCTAGACTGATCCGTTTATTATTTTCTTATTAAATAATACTCGGGTCAGACCGAGATGTTACAAGTGCTTCTGCTTGACTTCTCCCCAGGGATTAATTACTCTGACTTCTGGCTAACTATTTAGATTAGCAGTTTTTGTTGTATACACTTGAGATATAGACTCATAGTTGTATTCTTTTGTATAGCACGTGTTGCTATTCTTCTGTATTATTGTGGATCTTTCTGACCACAACTCTGATGTACACTTTTATGTGTGGAATATTCATATCTGTTTCCGCCTTTGTGATATGAATTATTTGTGACTGATTTATGTTATGTCTATTTCTATATTTGTTTCCGAAGATTTATTTATAGCCACCGTGTGATAGCTTTGAGTTTGTATCGGTATGTCGGACTTCAAATGAAATGCATGCTATACTATCTGGCATATCGGTGCTCGCACAAAGAAGTTACACGGATGGTCGCTCCTCAACAGCCTTATTCTCCGTGCTAGTTGACAGCATTACTCCGTAGTGTTCTTGGCTAGCGTGGGTATAGAGGTGGGGCGTCACAGCTTAGTATCAGAGCCAAACTTCGGAACAATGTAGAATAACTTAACAAGGATCATCGTCCAAAGTCCACCTTAGGAGTTATGTCTTAGGACTAATACAAGTCGTCGTACCGATTCGTCCTATATCCTTTATGATTCCTTGTTTTATCTAGCAAGATTGCTTGATATTTACTAGTGAATAATCTTCTTCTTTCTCTTCTTTCTTTCTTAAGGAAGAGAAATGGTTAGACCTGGTCGTCCCAGAGCTGGACCATCTAGTGCTCCACCCCAAGATGGAGTTTTTATGACTACCCAGCAACTTCTTGACCTTGTCACGATTGCTCATGCAGCTGGATCTAATCCGGAACCTACTCACCCTAAATCTGGGTTTGCATGTTTGTGCAGTGATTACACCAACCTGGGTGGGAAGCCATTTATAGGTTCTGAAACTATCATCGAGGTCCAAGCTTGGTTGAGGACCTGCGATCGAATCTTCATTCGCATGAATCTCGTCGATCTTCACCGTGTTCAGATGGCTTCCAGTATGCTCCAAGAGAGAGCATTGGACTGGTACGAACTTCTTATTTCTGAGATTAATGAAGCGGATCTCACCTGGGAGCAATTCCAGGAACGCTTCGAATTAAAATTCGTGCCAGAAGTAGAGAAAGTGACATTGGCTCGACGTTTCATAGACCTTGTTCAGGGTGAAGCCTCCATGACTGATTATGTTGCATCCTTCGAGTCACTTTCCAAATATGGGGTTGAATACATCAACACCCCATTGAAGAAGAACCAAAGATTTGTCTATGGCTTAAACAAAAATCTCAAGAAGCCATTACTTCTAAAATTAGAAGTTCCCTTCGACCAACTCATTGATATCGCTCTTCGTCTTGAAGAGGAGGATAGGGAAAGTGATGTTGAAGTCGTGGGTTCCAAACCAAACTTCAACTACAAGAAGAGGCCAAACAAATTCAAAGGTCCTTATCCCAGTAAAAAGGGTAAACAGGCAACTCCTGCTACGAAGACTTTTTCCTCTACTGAAGAGAAATGCTTTAACTGTGGTTCCAGAGACCATTTTGCGAACAAGTGTTCAAAGCCCCGTCGTTGTCGCTATTGTAAAAGCCCGGACCATTTTATGCAGGTATGTCCCAAACTTCAAAATAGGAAGGAGGGAAAGTTAAATGTTGCTTAAGCCCCTGACAACACATCTCGTGGCCAAGGTATATCTCATTCTATCCTTGACGGTATTATTATATTTCGTGATCAACCTATTTGTGTTCTCTTTGATACGGGTGCATCCCACTCTTTTGTATCAAAGGAACTTGTCGATACCTTTTCTTTAAGTGTTGTTGCTTTAATGACTTCTTTAAGAATTGTGAATCCGGTTGGTGGATCCGCAACTCTTAGTTTGCTTTGTAAAGATGTGGAGATTATTTTATGAGATTTTTCCTTCCTAGCCGGTTTGCATGTCATGCGTTATTTAGGCTTGGGAATGATTGGGAATGGATTGGCTTAACCATTATGAAGCTCACATCCTATGTCCCGAGCGGACTATTTATCTCTGACACCCACAATCTGTAAAGCAGATATCTATTATTCTTAAAGATTTGGATTCTTCTTTGACTGCATCTTTATATTCTTTAAATCCTCGTGATGACGATAATGATAATGAGGAAGATGTCATTGCTCTTATTCACGTTGTTCGTGAATTTTCCGACATATTTGAGCCCGTTTTAGGATTGCCACCTAAGCGACCAATTGAGTTCAAAATTAATCTTATCCCTGGAGCTCAACCTATTACTCGTCCTTCTTATCACATGTCTAATAAGGAGAATGAGGAGATGCGCAAACAATTATCCGAATTGGTGACGAAGCAATTTATTCGCTCTAGTTCCTCGCCTTGGGGAGCTTCGGCTATTTTCGTGAAGAAATCCGATGGTACACTTAGACTTTGCATTGACTACCGCAAGCTTAATGATCTTACTGTCAAAAATAAATATCCTTTACCTCGGATTAATGATCTATTTGACCAACTTAGCGGTGCTAGAGTCTTTTCACAATTGGACTTGGCTACCGGTTTTCATCAGCTCCGTATTGCTGAGGATAGCATTCCTTTGACATCGTTCCGTACCCGTTATGGATCTTATGAATGGCTTGTTATGACATTTGGTTTAACAAATGCTCCGGCTTATTTCGTTGACCTTATGAATCGAGTTTTCAAAGATTTTCTCGACCGATTTGTTCTCATCTTCATTGATGATATTCTTGTGTATTCAAAAACCGAGGAGGAACATGAGAAACATCTTCGGATTGTATTGGAAACTCTTAGGAGTAATCAATTAAAAGAAAAAATTTCTAAATGCCATTTTTGGCAATCTCGTGTGAAGTTTCTCGGTCATATTATTTCCGAATCAGGAATTTCCGTGGATCCTTCAAAGATTGAAGTGATTCAAGATTGGAAGAGACCGGAGAGTGTGACAGAGATTCGTAGTTTTCTCGGATTGGCCGGTTATTACCGTCGTTTCATTAAAGACTTTTCTAAGATTGTCGTGCCCCTTACTGGCTTGACTAAGAAGGGAGTGAAATACATTTGGTCGGACAAATGTGAAGCCTCTTTTCAGAAATTGAAAGAACTCCTTTTCGATGCTCGTATTCTTGTGATTCCCGATGGAAACCAAGATTTTATTGTTTATACCGATGCTAGTCGCATTGGTTTGGGTGCCGTTCTTATGCAAAAAGAACATGTTATTGCTTATGCTTCTAGGCAATTGAAGCCGGTCGAGACTAGATATGCCACACATGATTTAGAACTCGCGGTTATTGTTTTCGCTCTTCGGATTTGGCGTCATTATCTTTTAGGAGAGAAATTTGTTCTTTATACCGATCATATGTCTTTGAGGTATTTATTTTCTCAAAAGGAACTTAATTTGCGTCAACAATGTTGGCTCGAGTTCCTTGCTCCTTATGATCATGATATTCTTTATACCCCCGGTAAGGGTAATCGTGTCGCCGATGCACTTAGCCGTAAGCAACAAGCAGTTGTTTCTACGATGATATCTGAATGGAACGATCTCGAGATTTTATCCACTTGTTAGATTCGAGACCGCGTATCCGATTTATGCTCATCATTTGTTTTATGTAGCCTTGAGGCTCATCCTTCTCTTTTAGTCTGCATTCTTGAAGCTCAAAGGCTAGATCCCGACTTGGCTCTTCTTGGCCAAAATTTTAAGGATAAAATTAATATTGAAGTTTTGAAAGACTATGATATTGATTCTCGTGGAGGCATTCGAAAATTTGGTAGACTTGTCGTGCCAAATATTAGTGATCTTCGAAAAGACATCTTAGAAGATTCCCATCGTTCTAAATTTACCATTCATCCCAGTAGCAGTAAAATGTATGCGGATATGAAGCAACTTTATTATTGGAAGGGAATGAAACTTGACATCGCTAACTTCGTTAAGCGTTGCATGACTTGCCAACTCGTTAAGGCCGAACATCAAAGGCCCGGTGGGTTATTGCAACCTTTAGAAATTCCAATTTGGAAGTGGGACCAAATTTCCATGGATTTTATAGATGGCCTTCCCCGTTCTCGTTCGGGTCATGATAGCTTATGGGTTGTAGTTGATAGACTTACTAAATCCGCCCATTTTATTCCCGTTCGGTCTAATTGAACCGTTCCTCTTTTGGCCAAACTCTTTGTTAAAGAGATTGTTAAATTACATGGAGTTCATACTTCTATTGTTAGTGATCGCGATCCATTGTTTACTAGTGGATTCTGGAAGAGTCTTCAAAAAGCTTTAGGAACGAAGCTTAATTTTAGCACCGCTTATCACCCCCAGTCCGATGGACAAACCGAGCGTGTGAATCAAACTCTTGAAGATCTTCTTCGTGCTTGTGTGCTTGATTTTGGTGGAAGCTGGGAAGATCATATTCCTCCTGTTGAATTTTCCTATAATAATAGCTTCCAATCTAGTATTGGTATGGCACCTTTCGAGGCACTCTACGGAAGGCCATGCCGATCACCTTCTTGTTGGCTTGAGGCCGGTGAGAAGCTGGTTTTAGGTCCAGACTTTATTCGTGATTCCACAGAAAAGATTGAACTTATTCGACATAGGATGAAAGAAGCCTAGAGTAGACAAAAATCCTATGCCGATAATCGAAGAAGGAGATTAGAAGTTTCTGTTGGAGATCTTGTTTTTATTCGTGTTTCACCTATGAATGGTGTTGTACGTTTCAGTCGACCGGGAAAGTTAGCACCTCGATATATTGGGCCATTTCCTATCACTGAACGTATTGGCTCCATGGCTTATCGCCTATCATTACCAGCTCAGTTTTCTGCTATGCATGACGTGTTTCACGTTTCTCAATTACGGAAATGTCTTCGAGATTCCGATTCTATTCTTGATCCCGGAGTTGTGGAAGAGATTGAAGTTTCGCCTAATTTAACTTATGAGCAGCATCCTACTCGAATTATTGCTTCGGAGGTCAAACGCCTTCGAAATAAAGAAGTCCCGCTTGTGAAAGTTCAATGGTCTTCAAATCCTAAGGATTGTTCTTGAGAATCTAGAGAGTTCATCGAGCGAACACATCCGGACTTACTTTCCTGCGCTCTTTAGGGTGAACTTCTTATTTCAAACTTCTTTTGTGTTGAATATGCTTTTATGGTTGTTACTATATATCTTCTTCTTAAATATTGCGAGGACGCAATTTCCTTAAGGAGGAGAGTCTGTAACAACCCGCATATTTGTCGATTTTATATTTAAATATTTTATCGATACTCGGAATTTAGTCCGAAAAGCTACTTTTTGCATACGGTCGTATTAGGACTCGGGACCACTCGCATTGAGTTCAAAACGCCGTTTGCGATCTTTTTAAATATAAACTTTGATATGTTTGGAGATAGTAGAATTTTGCCACTTTTGCTTAGGGTTTTGGTTTGAGCTGAGCCCAATAACCCCACTTATGTATTCAGTCGCAACCCTCTCCTCTTCATTTACTTCCTTTCTATTTTCCTAATACTCAAGCTTTTATAACTATAGAGAGTGGAATGGAAAATTGAAACTCAAGCCCTAGTTTTCTTTTGCAAATCAAACTCTAGCTCCAAACTAATAGAAGAACCCATTGGTAAGCCTTCTCTTCATCTTCTCCAACCCCTTCTCTCTTGAATTTCATAAATTCCTAAACCTAACTTTGGGAATGTTCTTCTTTTTGAGCATATATTTAAGCTCGTTTGGGTTGTGTTGAAGAGTGGTTGATTCTCCCTTTGCTTTCAAGCTTCTTCTTCGTTTGTTTGGGTTAAAAGGTGACATTTTTATCTCACATCTTTGTCTATAATTATCTTCGATTGTTAGGTATGAATTCCTAACACTTATTCTTGTGTAATTGATTTTGGTTTGGATTGATTTGGTGTATATTCCAATTTTTGGTGTTTTGAAATCAAAATCTATGAAAATCCTTTTATGGATATTTGGACATTGATATTTGAGGCGTATCGAAGAGCCGTTAAGGCTGGGTTGTCGCTTGGCGTAAATCCTTATTCGTTGTCGCTCGATCGATCACTTCCGGTATCCATTTGGCCATTTTTGGCCTAGGTTCAGGGAATGCCCTGAACCCCAGTTCCAGACGTCTGAAATGTTAGATTCAGACGTCTGATTATTAGTCTGGGAGATTTCTATTACCAGATTCAGACGTCTGAATCTATATTTCAGACGTGTGAATTGGTTCATTTGGAACCAGAAAGGAAATAGGCTAAAAAGTGCCTATTTCAGACGTCTGAAATCTAGGATTCAGACGTTTGAATTCTGTTTTGGAAAATATTTTATTTTCCAGATTCAGATGTCTGAATCCTTGATTTCAGACGTCTGAATCTACACTCTTTTGCCTATTTGCCTATTTGCTTGAGAATTTCCAACTTTAATCGATTCGTGTTGAATCCCTTTAGTTGATATCGTTATTATTGATTTTGATGACATGTTCTTCGTCATTTTTGGGAATATCCATTTTGATGGATTCTGTAATCGATTTCTTTGGATTTTATTCACGTCTACGAATGTGAATTTTGATGAGTGATTGTTTCTACAATCCTTTCTATGATTTGTCACTTTGAAAGTATAAAGGTTTTCTATACTAGTAGTAAATATCAAAACTCTTTCTTCAAATGATTTCAACACTATTTTATTACAAAGCTCGTTTTCTCAAACCGATTTCCAATCTATTAGTATAAACAAACCTTTACCTCACTCGGATGAGAAATCTAATTAAACGGCTTAGTAAAACAAGTGGTATGAAATGCTTGCGTTTACTTCGTCGGTTAATTCTTGGACTTGTTCGATTGAATCTCTTGTGATAATTTTCTAGTGGAGATCTACAATTTGTTCTTAAATATTTAAGTTAAGCTAGTGGTAATGGGACATGAAGCTAAGCTCGTATATTTACTAGCTTATTGTAATTGACACTTCTCTTTGATCATGACGGTCATTTTTGTGATTTAGACTAGCAATAGTGCGATGTCTCTTTGTTTGCAAGGTTAGACTAGACCCCGTTTTTGTGTGATTTCGACTCACACATGTGGGGTAGCTCCCCATGGTCTTCGGGCCGTTCGTGTGTCAAAAATTAATGGCTAGCTACTATGAGATAGCTTCTCGTTCGTGTGCTACATATGTTGGTGAGTTTCCATGCTCCCGTTCGTGTGATAGGCCTCCCCCTTTTTATGATTTTTGGATTTCGTGTGTTGAATTCTGGAATTTATGCTTCACCAATTTTAGTGATTTTCATTGATATGATTTATCAATTTTTGTGCATTGGTGAATTCGTGTGTCATTGACTTCATGTGAATACGAGTTTTGGGTATGATACCTTTATGGATCTTTGAGAAGATTCTTGTATGTTGATTTTCAATTACATACTTATTGTAGTATGCCATTATGGTTATCATATGTTTATGCCATATCTCTTATTCTATATCACGTCATCTGATAATTATAGCTAGGCTGATCCGTTTATTATTTTTTATTAAATAATACTCGGGTCAGACCGAGATGTTACAGGTGCTTCTGCTTGACTTCTCCCTAGAGATTCATTACTCTGAATTTTGGCTAACTATTTAGATTAGCAGTTTTTGTTGTATACACTTGAGATATAGACTCATAGTTGTATTCTTTTGTATAGCACGTGTTGCTATTCTTCTGTATTATTGTGGATCTTTCTGACCACAACTCTGATGTACGCTTTTATGTGTGGAATATTCATATCTGTTTCCGCCTTTGTGATATGAATTATTTGTGACTGATTTATGTTATGTCTATTTCTATATTTGTTTTCGAAGATTTATTTATAGCCACCGTGTGATAGCTTTGAGTTTGTATCGGTATGTTGGACTTCAAATGAAATGCATGCTATACTATCTGGCATATCGGTGCTCGCACAAAGAAGTTACACGGATGGTCGCTCCTCAACAGCCTTATTCTCCGTGTTAGTTGACAGCATTACTCCGTAGTGTTCTTGGCTAGCGTGGGTATAGAGGTGGGGCGTCACAATTGGAAACAACTGCTGGTTTGAAACTTAATGGATCTAAGACTAACTGCTGCTTTAACAAGTTCTACAAAGACAAACAAAATCTCTTAAGGAAAATTGGAGTTACAAAAGGATCTCTTCCCATCAAATATCTGGGAGTTCCTCTATCAAATAATACCATAATTGATATTGAATATGGGAAATTAGTTGACAACATTAGAGAAAAACTACAAGGTTGGAGATCAAAGTTTCTATCTTTTGCTGGAAGGATAGAAGTTCTTCACATAGTTATCACCTCTAAGGTCAGATTTTGGTTGCAGAATTTTCAAGTACCAAATTGCTCTATAACAAAAATAAATGTTGTTTATGCTAATTTCATCTGGAGTGGAAAGCTACATAAAGTAAGTTACAAAGAATTGTGCAAACCTAAAAAGGAAGAAGGAGTTGGGCTCAAAAATCTATTTGAACCGAAAAAAAATCTATGGAATAAAGTTGGCCACGAAAATATGGCTTCAGATAATTTATGGCCTAGGTGGATGCAAGAAAGATACTTAAAAGATGATTTTGGACAATCAAAATAGACAACAATGCATCAGTTACTTGGAAAAACATTTTGAAACTTAGAAATAATCTGAAACCTTTAAATGAAAGACAGATAGTTAATGGCGCAAACACTGATTTTTGGAAGGGTCCTGGCTTAACCGTAAAAGCTTTATTGATAGAGTGGGGGTGGGAAGGGTATTCCTTGTAACGACCCAGAATTTCTGTCATTTGAAATTCGTATATTTAATTGATTTTAAATATTAACAAGTAGAATTCGTACGTCGAATAAAAATTTTATTTCGAAAATCTAGATTGAATTGGATAATTATATCGATAATTTAATATTTGAAATTACAGAAATAATTGGAAATTAGGTTTAATGTTATTAAATTAGATTTATAAAGTTGTATTAAATCATATTGGAGTTAGAATGACGTTATAGAACTTTTAAAACTGAATTAAAAGTTAATTTGTGGAAATTGAATATTTTAATATTTAATCGACGAGTAAAAATAGTCATTTTTCAGACAGTCTCGAATTTCGACGAAACAAGTTTCATCGGATCCGTAATGTTATATTATTGTAAGGTTTCAAATTTCGTGTCAATCGGACTTACGGTTTGTCCGGGGCAAGCTAAAACGCACTGAAATCGGTTTAAGTGAATTTTAAATTTAAATAATTCGATTCAAAAACCTATCTTCCAAATATGATCGAATTGGCTCCCGATATATACTCCATTGCATTCGGAATAGGGGTAAAACATTATAAACGCCAGGCGGCACGCTTCGTTTGGAGTTCGGAAAAATTTCGGGTGAATAGTATTTCGATATTTTCTATAAAAGTACCTCTATTATTCACTTTTGCACTTAGAAACCCTAATTAGGTCAGCCACCACTAATATAGTTTTAATGGCCGAA
Source organism: Allium cepa (assembly GCA_030765085.1). Lineage (NCBI taxonomy): Eukaryota > Viridiplantae > Streptophyta > Magnoliopsida > Asparagales > Amaryllidaceae > Allium > Allium cepa. The sequence goes on from CM060938.1 coordinate 583,850,460, forward strand.
AATTCATCTTTTTCCTCCCTCATTTTCTTCAAATCCACAAATCAATTCGCGAAACTTCCTAAATGAAAGTTGCAGACAATGACGAGAGCTAGATATTCAACGGTCATGATTTGTGCTTGAACGCGCAACGTTCGTTCGCGTTTATCGAAGAAAATACGCCACCAAGCTCTGCCGCATTTGGCACGTGGGCGTGGTGGAGGAGGTCGCACGTCGCAGTGTTTCTTGATCGTGGTAGAAGTCGACGTGGTGGGTCGCGGCAATTAGGGTTTGTGGCGGCCTATGGGTTATTGGTCGCGTATGCTAACCTGGGAACGGTTTTGAGGAAGAAAGGCACTAGCGGCCTTGATCTGATGAAGGCAAATCTGACGGCCCTGAATGCAGCAAGTAAAATAAAAAAGAGAATTGCAAAATTATTATATATTAAATCGTTCAAACTTTAAAATGCTATAACTTTTTCATACGAGGTCCGTTTCGCACGAAACGAGTTGCGTCAGGTTCGTATTGACGAATAATACCAGATGGAGCTGGATTGGAATCCATTGGATCTAGTGAGTATTTTGGGTAAAATTAAACGCGCGTTTAATTTTATTCAAAATAAAACACTGAAACTGTTATTGAAAGCAAGGTAAGAACTTCACACTCAATCGAAATTGTTTCGATTTAAATTTAAAATTGTTAAATTTAAAATTGCTTAATTGTGTGATTGAATGATAAATTGCTATCTGCTATATTGAAATAGACCCTATACGCCGCATATTAAGCGGAGGTTATTATATTAAACACATATACCGCGATATTCTACCTTGAAGTGGAATTGGTATTATATATGTACTTGGAGTTAATTTCCCGCATTATATAGCGGATGAGACACTATTGCGCCGCATCATAGCGGATAATATTTTATATAAACCAATGTACCATGATATCCTATCTTGAAATGGGATTGGTATTGTGCTAATGTCTGTGGATGCAGGGAAACAGGTTGGAGGGATCCAAGCGGATTCCTCAACAGTATTGATTTATTTACAGATATTTGTGATATATTCAGTTATCATATTGATGTATGATGTTTTGGATGCCGTGGTAGATGTTTTGGTGCTGTTGCAGCATTGGGCCTATTTTTGAAGTTTTAAAAATGTTAAAGTAACGATTTCGAATTTAAAAGGATTTTCAAGTGATTTTTGAAAGTATACATTTTATTGAATTTTGGAATTGATTCATTTTAAATAAATAAACATTATAATTTTTATGTTATAAAAATTATGATTTTTGTGAAATATAACCGAAATAGGATTTTTGAAACATGTAGTTGATTATTTTGTAAAATGGTTTAAATTGGGATTTTTGAATTTTTTTTTATAAACGGTTTATATAAAAGATTAATAAAAACTGATATTTATAAATTAAAATATTGGAATTATAAAACGAGTTTTTATAAGTGTTAAAAAGAAGTATAAATGGATTTCATAAGTGAATGAAATTTATAGATTTATAAATTGTGAAGTAATAAATGAATGGATTTTGTAAAATAAAAGATTTATAAGAAATTAACTTATAAATTGGATTTTGGTATTTAAATGAGATATAAATAGAATTTGTTAATTAAGTGATTTTATAGGTTGAAGTTTTTATAAAATATATAAATGTGAATTTATAAACATTGTTTTGTAAATCCCAAACCAATTATATTTGATAAGTAAATATGAAAGCTTATTAAACGAGGTATATTCACGATTTTGGACAGTGAATAATATATTAAAGAAATGCTTTGGGGAGGTGATATTTTAAATAGAATTAAAATGATTTAAAGGTGTTTTAAAATGTATTGAGTATCGAAACCATAGATTTCAACATTCATTGTTGAAATAGACGTTTTCGAGAAATAAAATAAAATGGTGGACTATAACACTGTTGTTATAGTAAATGATTTTCGAAAGGAAATGTTTTATATAGTATTGGGATTTATATATCTATCTTAATTTTGAATCCCTATACTAGTGATTTTGGGTTGTCGTAATGATGTTTTACACAACATTCGTTTTTGACTCAAATAAATGTGTTTAAGAGAATGTTTTCCTTAAAGAATAAATTATATACTTAATTGTGATTTTAGTATATTGAATATTTTCCAAATGTTGAAAATAAATAGATTTGTGAATTACTTACTATTAAATAGGTATGGAAATGTTTTCCAATATGAAGTGAAATGTTTTGAGATTTTTATCTTTTAAAGATAAATTGAAAATGAATAAATATTTGGAAGTGTTTCCGTGTAAGGAAAATGATTTGAAAATTTGTGTTCAAAAGTTGTAAAGGTGAAAAATGATTTAGAATTTGTTTTCAAATGGTTGAAGTGTGGAAAATATATCTTGTAACGATATTTTTGGAAAATAAATAATTGGGAAATTATTTGGAATCTGGTGATGCTGTGCATATCTATTGATAGTTAAATAACCGACTATCAATATTCACCTTTAAATGGGTATTTGTTGTGATTTACTTGAATTTGAATGCTACACTTATTTTTAAAATAAGCGCTCGTTATTCGGTTTAGTCGGGAGAGGACCTTTGGGTCATGAATCCTATTTTGAATAGTGATACGTCGTAATGGAAAGCATTTGGAAACCGGATATTTTCGAAAACGGAAGGATTACCGACGAATGTCTCTGCATTGGCTGATCTCTGATATAGGGATTTTATCACTCTTTGTGATGGGAAGTCCGGACGTGATTAGTGAATATCTGAATTGCATGGGCTTCTTTGGAAGTGCCTTCGGTTCCGTTCGATCCCGAAACGGACTTTTATGGATGTGCATCTGACGTTACAATTTGAGATGTAAAGCTGGGTTCTATCAAATACATTTCTGTTGGTGGTGGAGAATTTATTCTCTTAGCTTAACACCCTTCTCTGAGACGTATGAGCTCAAAGGTTATGTAGTTTATGGTTACTAGTGATATATTTCCAATTTGGTAATGTGGCATACGTAGTGCTGCTGAGCATTTGTTGATCAAAGCATAGCTTTTGTGATAAGCGTAGCTTTGTGGACGAGACTTCGTCGAACCTCACACCCCGGAAATGGTCGAAACAGGAAAGATGCAGCATGGTTTTAGGGAGTAGCGCCCCTTAGGGTATGTGCATTTCCTTCTGGATAGAAGTGGTATCATGGTATGGAGCCCAGATACTTAACTTTGGTGGATGTCGCAAATATATATGACTTTGTGATTGATGTTGGTTGAGGATGCTCGGATAAAGGTTGTTTACAACCGGGGATGGCATACTCGTGTCAGTGGTTACCTACTTTTGCAGAGGTAACCCGGCCTTGTGTTGGCAGAGATCCGGTTAGGTTCTCGGGGCGTCTTTCCAGAGGCGTACCCATGTGGCAATGGGAAGTTTCTTGGCCTGACCATTTGTTGGAAATCCAAAGAAACAATACGAGCCCTGTACGGTTTTAGTTGTAGAACCTGCCATTTAATATGGTAGCTATAGTAGGCATACTATAATGGTACCTATGCTGGCTAAGATTAATATTGTACTTTCGAAATGTTTCCTACACTTTGCACTTATAGTAATAATATCAAAGAAATTTGTGTAGTAAGCATCTTTGACTATCAAAAGGAGAAATCTCCTCCAATTCTGCGTTTGCATTGTGTGTGTGGCGGGAGGCCTTATGGTAGTTACATTTTCTAAAAAGCATTTCGGATCTATTTTAAAATATTTCTTTTTTTAAGATAAACTGTTTTAAGTTCTCACACCAGTCCCATGACTGACCTGGAGTTTGTTTTTCCCTTTCTAAACTCTGGGTGCCCAACATTTTCCACATAGGCAGTCCAGAGTAAGGTTATCAGGTCATTCTGGAATTCAGGAGTTGCTGTAGAGATCTGGAGGCGAGCTGGATGGAATGGCGTATCAACTAGTATATAGTACTTCTTTTCTGCTGCTGTTGTTGTTGTAAACTCTAATAATGTAATGTGATGTGATGTAATGTAATAACTGATATAGTTCTTTGTTTTAAAGATTATTCATTTATCTATTATATTTTGTTCCGCTGCGATTGTGAGATTCTGATATTGTTCTGTTGCTTTTCTTTCTTTCTTCTTCTATCCTTTTCTTCTTCTTTAACCCTAAGGGTTTGATTTTCCGACCTTCGATTGTTTGGCAATTGATACAGTGGACGTATTAATGTCGACTTTCGTGAGTCGAAGAATCGGGTCTTTACAAAGTGGTATCAAAGCATTTGGTTAAGCGGCAACCTTGGCTCTGTTATGTGTTACTCATTAAAGATAGAGTCAGTAGTACTCTAGAATGAGTGTGAGTGTAATAATAAATATAAGCACGTATTTGTTAGTGAATATAAAAAAAATTGTGTTATATTTTGTTGATTGATTTGTTGAGTGGTATATAGATTCTGGTCAATACGAGTAATTAACGTTGTTGATAGGAATCTCTAAACACTTGTACAGAACAAATTCGACATGATATCGTTTCAAAATAGGGTAAATGAAATAATTTTACCTAAAATTATTTTCGTATATAAAAGAGGAAAATTTTCTGTGAATTATTATAATATATGATTGCTTGGTTGCTAGAAAGTGATGACATTAAATTATTATCATTAATGTTGAAAAAGAAATGGAAATCGTAACTCCAAAGTTAAGAAATAAATTCACATACAAATAGAATTGGAGAATATAAATTGTAAATGTGATTTGTAATTTGAAGTAAAATTCCAGAGGAATATTTGGAAATGTTTTGAAAGGGTTTGCAATTTGGAAAAGATTAAATTCCTTTTTGAATTTGAAAATGGTTTTCAAGGGTTTGGAAAAATGTTTTTGGAGGGATAAAAGCTCTAAACTCTTTTCGGTCGCTGGAAAATAATTTCGATGATGATCGCAACATCATTGGTGTTCATTTTGGGTTTCCAAAAGAGGGATTGCTACCAAGTTGTTTTAAATGGAAGTTGTTTGGAAAATTTGGATTTGGTTTTTGAAATTCAAAGGATAATTTGAATTGGTTTCAAAAATGGTTTTGAAATGTTGGAAAGACTCTGGAATCTGATAAAAATAGTTATGGAATAAAATTTATTGAGTTGAAAATAAATTTGGGGTAGAAACTAAATGTTGAAATTCATCTTGAAATTGCAAGTAAATTAAAATTTGTCAAGTTGGATCAAATGAAGCTAGGTGTTAAAATAAAATTAGTAAGTAAAACTAATTGAAGAAATGACAAATTTAATATGGGTTGAAATGAATAGAATTCAACATTTATAAATAAAGGGTAATTTAAATTCATATGGAATTTGAAATCCAGTTTAAATATAAGTGGTTATAAACCGAAATAGTGAATTGAATTTTGTTTGGGAACGAACAAAAGTAAAAACTGAATATCGAAAACCAATTTGAATTGTGCGAGATGAAATGAGTTAGAACTGGTAATGAATTAGTAAAAGAAACTAATTTAAAATAACAAGATGAATCAGTTGTGAATGAAAAATAATTGATAAAATTCAATATTCAGAAGGTAAATTGAATCCAAATAGAATTGAAATTGTAAATTGAATTCAAATGAAATTGATAATGTGAGATTGAATGAAAATGGATATTATGGCTAGCAGGATATACAGGTGTATTAAAGGAAATTGGGATTTTGATTTCGAAGATAAAAACTTTGAATTGCTCGACAAAAGGTATGTATTTGAATTTCAGTATGAAATTTGATGATTTTCTTGTCCAGCCACTTGGCTTTTCTTTTCTTTTTGAAATCTGGGGGTCGTGGTGCCATTTTTGTAGTCGTACCGAGCTAGCCGCGCAAAGGAGACGCTAGCGAAATTTTTCGAAAATTTAAGGCCTTAGAATATTTTTGATAAAATTGGAAATTTTTGAAAACTATGACTTTGATTTTGGAGTGAAAAGTTAAACGATATAGTTGGTTTTGAAAGGACAACTAAGTATGATTTGAAAACTTAGTAAAGTTATTGTAAGAAGTTTAACTATGGATTTTGGAAAAGTTAAAATGTTTAAATGAATTTGAAATTTAATTTGAACAAATGGTTTTGAAAAGTTAATGGATTTCAAGACTTTTTCTTACTTGGTAATTTCGAGGACGGAATTCTTTTAAGGGGGGATGTTTGTAACGACGCTGAATTTCTGTCATTTGAAATTCGTATATTTAATTGATTTTAAATATTAACAAATAAATTCGTAGGTCGAATAAAAATTTTATTTCGAAAATCTAGATTGAATTTGATAATTAAATCGATAAATTAATATTTTAAATTACAGAAATAATTGAAAATTGGGTTTAATGTGATTAAATTTTATTTGTAATGTTGTATTAAATCATATTGGAGTTAGAATGACGTTATAGAACTTTTAAAACTGAATTAAAAGTTAATTTGTGGAAATTGAATATTTTAATATTTAATTGACGAGTAAAAATAGTCATTTTTCAAACAGTCTCGAATTTCGACGAAACCCGTTTCATCGGATCCATAATGTTATATTATTGCAAGGTTTCAAATTTCGTGTCAATCGGATTTACGGTTTGTCTGGGGCAAGCTAAAACGCACTGAAATCGGTTTAACTGAATTTCAAATTTAAATAATTCGATTCGAAAACCTATCTTCCAAATATGATCGAACTGGCTCCCAATATATATTCCATTGCGTTCGGAATAGGGGTAAAACATTATAAATGCCAGGCGGCACGCTTCGTTTGGAGTTCGGAAAAATTTCGGGTGAATAGTGTTTCGATATTTTCTATAAAAGCACCTATATTATTCACTTTTGCACTCAGAAATCCTAATTAGGTCAGCTGCCACTGATATAGTTTTAATGGCCAAAAATTCATCTTCTTCCTCCCTTATTTTCTTCAAATCCACAAATCAATTCGCGAAACTTCCTAAATGCAAGTTGTAGACAACGACGAGAGCTAGATATTCAACGGTCATGATCAATTAAAACGAAGAGAATCGACTGCAAATTGTGCTTGAATGCGCAACGTTTATTCGCATTTATCGAAGAAAATACGCCACCAAGCTCTGCCGCATTTGGCACATGGGCGTGGTGGAGGAGGGCGCACGTCGCAGTGGTTCTTGATCGTGGTAGAAGTCGACGTGGTGGGTCACGGCAATTAGGGTTTGTGGCGGCCTATGGGTTATTGGTCGCGTATGCTAACCTGGGAACGGTTTTGAGGAAGAAAGGAACTAGCGGCCTTGATCTGATGAAGGCAAATCTAATGTCCCTGAATGCAGCAAGTAAAATAAATAAGAAAATTGTAAAATTATTATATATTAAATCGTTCAAACTTTAAAATGCTATAACTTTTTCATACAAGTTGCGTTAGGTTCGTATTGACGAATACTACGAGATGGAGCTGGATTGGAATCGATTGGAGCTGGCGAGAATTTTGGGTAAAATTAAACACGCGTTTAATTTTATTCGAAATAAAACATGAAACAGTTATTGAAAGCAAGGTGAGAACTTCTCACTCAATCGAAATTGTTTCGATTTAAATTTTAAATAGTTAAATTTAAAATTGCTTGATTGTGTGATTGAATGATAAATTGCTATCTATTGTATTGAAATAGACCCTATACGCCGCATATTAAGCGGAGGTTATTATATTAAACACATATACCGCGATATTCCACCTTGAAGTGGAATTGGTATTATATATGTACTTGGAGTTGATTTCCCGCATTATATAGCGGTTGAGACCCTATTGCGCCGCATAATAGCGGATAATATTTTATATAAACCCATGTACCGCGATATCCCATCTTGAAACGGGATTGGTATTGTGCTAACGTGTGTGGATGCAGGGAAACAGGTTGGAGGGATCCAATCGGATTCCTCAACAGTATTGATTTATTTACAGATATTTGCGATATATTCTGTTATCATATTGATGTATGATGTTTTGGTGTTGTTGCAGCATTGGGCCTATTTTTGAAGTTTTAAAAATGTTAAAGTAACAATTTCGAATTTAAAAGGTTCAAGTGATTTTTGAAAGTATACATTTTATTGTATTTTGGAATTGATTCATTTTAAATAAATAAACATTATAATTTTTATGTTATAAAAATTATGATTTTTGTGAAATATAACCGAAATGGGATTTTTGAAATAAGCAGGTGATTATTTTGTAAAATGGTTTAAATTGGGATTTTTGAATTTTTTTATAAACGGTATATATAAAAGATTAACAAAATTGATATTTATAAAGTAAAATATTGGAATTATAAAACGAGTTTTTATAAGTGTTAAAAAGAAGTATAAATGGATTTCTTAAGTGAATGAAATTTATAGATTTATAAATTGTGAAGTTATAAAATGAATAGATTTTGTAAAATAAAAGATTTATAAGTAATTAACTTATAAATTGGATTTTGGCATTTAAATGAGATATAAATAGAATTTGTTAATTAAGGGATTTTATAGGTTGAAGTTTTTATAAAATATATAAATGTGAATTTATAAACATTGTTTTCTAAATCCGAAACTAATTAAATTTGATAAGTAAATATGAAAGCTTATTAAACGAGGTGTATTCACGATTTTGGACGGTGAATAATATATTCAAGAAATGTTTTGGGGAGGTGATATTTTAAATAGAATTAAAATGATTTAAAGGTGTTTTAAAATGTATTGAGTATCGAAACCATAGATTTCAACATTCACTGTTGAAATAAACGTTTTCGAGAAATAAAAGAAAATGGTGGACTATAACACTGTTGTTATAGTAAATGATTTTCGAAAGGAAATGCTTTATATAGTATTGGGATTCATATATCTATCTTAATTTTGAATCCCTATACTAGTGATTTTGGGTTGTCGTAACGATGTTTTACACAACATTCGTTTTTGACTCAAATAAATGTGTTTAAGAGAATGTTTTCCTTAAAGAATAAATTATATACTTAATTGTGATTTAAGTATATTGAATATTTTCCAAATGTTGAAAATAAATATATTTGTTAATTACTTATTATTAAATAAGTATGGAAATGTTTTCCAATATGAAGTGAAATGTTTTGAGATTTTTATCTTTTAAAGATAAATTGAAAATGAATAAATATTTGGAAGTGTTTCCGCGTAAGGAAAATGTTTTGAAAATTTGTGTTCAAAAGTTGTAAAGGTGAAAAATGATTTGAAATTTGTTTTCAAATGGTTGAAGTGTGGAAAATATATCTTGTAAAGATATTTTTGGAAAATAAATAATTGGGAAATTATTTGGAATTTGGTGATGTTGTGCATATCTATTGATAGTTAAATAACCGACTATCAATATTTACAGTTAAATGGGTATTTATTGTGATTTGCTTGAATTTGAATGCTACACTTATTTTAAAATAAGCGCTCGTTATTCGGCTTAGCCGGGAGAGGACCTTTGGGTCATGAATCCCATTTCGTATAGTGATACATCGTAATGGATAGCATTTGAAGAACGGTGTTGAAGACCAGATATTTTCGAAAACGGAAGGATTACCGTCGAATGTCTCTGCATCGGTTGATCTCTGATATAGGGATTTTATCACCCTTTGTGATGGGAAGTCCGGTCGTGATTAGTGAATATCCGAATTGCAAGGGCTTCTTTGGAAGTGCCTTCGGTTCCGTTCAATCTCGGAACGGACTTGTATGGATGTGTGTCTGACGTTACAATTTGAGATGTAAAGTTGGGTTCTATCAAACACATTTCTGTTGGTGGCGGAGAATTTATTCTCTTAGCTTAATACCCTTCTCTGAGACGTATGAGCTCAGAGGTTATGTAGTTGATGGTTACTAGTGATATATTCCCAATTTGGTAATGTGGCATACAATGTGCTGCTGAGCATTTGTTGATCAAAGCATTGCTTTTGTGAAAAGCGTAACTTTGTGGATGAGACTTCGTCCGACCTCACACCCCGGAAATGGTCGAAACAAGAAAGATGCAGCAAGGTTTAGGGAGTAGCACCCCTTGGGGTATGTCCATTTCCTTCTGGATAGAAGTGGTATCATGGTATGGAGCCCAGATACTTAACTTTGGTGGATGCCGCAAATATATATGACTTTGTGATTGATGTTGGTTGAGGATCCTCGGATAAAGGTTGTTTACAACTAGGGATGGCATACTCGTGTCAGTAGTTACCTACTTTTGCTGAGGTAACCTGGCCTTGTGTTGGCAGAGATCCGGTTAGGTTCTCGAGGCGTCTTTCCAGAGGCGTACCATGTGGCAATGGGAAGTTTCTCGGTTCTTGGCTGCCATTTAATATGGTAGCTATAGTAGGCTTACTATAATGGTACCTATGCTGGCTAAGATTAATATTGTACTTTTGAAATGTTTCCTACACTTTGCACTTATAGTAATAATATCAAAGAAATTTGCGTAGTAAGCATCTTTGACTATAATATGGAGAAATCTCTTCCAATTCTGCGTTTGCATTATGTGTGTGGCGGGAGGCCTTATGGTAGTTACATTTTATAAAAAGCATTTCGGATCTATTTTAAAATATTTCTTTGTTTTTTTAAGATAAACTATTTTAAGTTCTCACACCAGTCCCATGACTGACCTGGAGTTTATTGTTCCCTTCCTAAACTCTGGGTGCCTATCATTTTCCACACGGGCAGTCCAGAGTAAGGTTATCAAGTCATTCTGAAATTCAGGAGTTGCTGTAGAGTTCTGGACGCAAGCTGGATGGCATGGTGTATCAACTAGTATGTAGTATTTCTTTTCCGCTGTTGTTGTTGTAAACTCTGATAATGTAATGTAATGTGATGTAATGTAATAACTGATATAGTTCTTTGTTTTAAAAATTATTCATTTATCCATTATATGTTGTTCCGCTGCGATTGTGAGATTCTGATATTGTTCTGTTGCTTTTCTTTCTTTCTTTCTTCTTCTATCCTTTTCTTCTTCTTTGACCCTAAGGGTTCGGTTTTCCGGCCTTCGATTGTTTGGCAGTTGATACAGTGGACGTATTAATGCCGACTTTCGTGAGTCGAAGAATCGGGTCATTGCATTCCTCCTTTGGAAATGCTATATGCAAAGTAGCCAGCATTATTGCTCGTACTAATTGGGACTATTAAAAACAGCTAATTACTAGGAATTTCAAACAAGAAATCCAAGATATTCCTACTCACAGTGATAGAGTAGAGGACACATGGATTTGGAAAAATTCACCTAAGGGCCAGTTTAAGTTGCACAATGTTTGGGAAGACATAAGGGGAAAATAACCTACTGTATTTTGGCGTAAAATTGTTTGGAGCAGATCTAACAACCCGAAAATGGCACACACACATTATATAAAGCCTTGTTGGGAAAACTACCTATGAAAGACAGATTAAATAATTGGGGGATATTGGGGGATACAACTTGTAATTTTTCAATGCAGAAACTAAAAGTCATAAACATTTGTTTTTCATTTGCTCTTACAGTGCGAGAATATGGAGTATACAGAAACTCAAATGCATGCCAACAGATGAAGTTAAAACTCTGAAAGAAGAAGTGGAATACCTGAACGAGAGGGGTCACGTGTCGTACTTGATGCAATAATTATGCAAAATTTGCCTCACAACTACCGTCTGGCAACTTTGGCGAGAGTGCAATGATCGGGCTTTCAACAACAGGAAAAAGGAAGTCATGTCATTAACTAGCCAAATCAATCCTGATGCAAGTATCATAATTGAACAAATTGCAAGGAGGAAGCTTACCAACTTAACGGAGCTAGAAGAACGAGCAATAGAGAGGAAGAGATGGAAGGTTGAGAGCGGAGATGTGTAACAACCCGTAAAATTTTCGATGATTTAATTGCTAATTTTACTAAATGTTTGTTATCTAATATTGGAAAAAAGAAAGATGTGACTCATTAATGAAATAATAATTTAAATGAGATGTAATAATGCTAACCTAAGTTAAGTATTAACACTTTGAATGAAGTTACAATTAATGGAATTAGTGTAAATGTTATACTAGGCTATAAATTTAATATAGGAAAACAAACGTAAACATTGAATTAATCAATGAATTAATATATAATGTTGAATAAAACCAATGTTTTGTAAGTAATTATAATATTGGTTTGGAAATGATAAACTTATAAAAGTGTGATTGAGAGTTTATGGCGACAATTATTATAAGTTACATATATATTTAATCCGTTAAATTGAACTTGAATTAATCACAATAAATCTAAATTATATATTATGTTAATGTAAATCTAGATTGTAAATGGAAAATAATGTTAACTTTATCCATAGTATGACAATGGGATGAATAAAAAGAATGGAAATCGAGATATATTAATTTATTGGAATTTAAATTATAATAATTGGATTAATTGCAATAAAATAAAATTAAACACTGTATTCGGTAAATTGATTAACTTTGAAATTTATATCTGAACTTGTTTAAATTATTGTGAATGTTTCAGAATTCAAAAATGGTAAAATTTGTTAATCATAGAATTTGAATTGAAAATTTTGATTTAGTTAATTTAATATTAATTTATTTAATTAACTGAACAATGGCCATTTTGGTCACTGACTTGGATTTCGACGAACCTAGTTTCATCGAGTCCGTAACGGTGAATTATAATAGGATTTCAAGTTTCGTAGCGATCAGACTTGTCGTTTTGATCGTACGGGCTTGAAACGCCTAGAAATCAATTTAATTGAAATTAATTGAAATCAATTTGAAATAACTTGATTTTAGCATAACTTCTCCATACGATGGAATTAGGACATGAAACCCGTTCCATTATTTTTAAAATATTTTAAAACATCTATTTTGAATAATGGCTTGACCATTTTCGTTCCGGAGTCGAATCGGGCTTTTGGGTCGTGTATCGTTCAATTAATCTGGTATCAAAGCTTTGGTTTAGCGATAAAACTTAGCTTTATGGGGTCTGACTCTTTATTAATAGGGTAGTAATACCCTATAATGAGTCGTTGAGTGTATATATATGAGAGAGCGTATTTGTTAGTGTTATAAAAGAGTTTTGATATTGTGTTAATTTGTTTCGTTTTGTATTTATAAATTCTGGTTGGTGCATAGGACGATATGACATCAATAGGGATTTCTAAACACTTAATAGGACAGACCGACACAATATTTGTTTTGAAATATAGGTGAATAAAATAATTTTGCCTATTATATTTTCTATATATATAAAATAAATTTTTTATAAATGATATATATTTGGTTGTAATATATTGGTTGTTAGGTAGTGAAATTTATAAATATTGGTTGGAAATAAGATTTGAATTAACATAAATAAAATTGGAAATTTTAGAACTTAAGTTCCGGGGTTTTTGAAAATTTCTTTCAAAGGATTTTAGAATATAATAATATTGTTACAAGTATTTTCCGATATAAATATTTCAATATAATTTGAAAGAATTATTCTAAAGAAAATTTTGGAAAGAAATAAGTTCTGTACTCCCCTCTCTGTCGCTGGAAAATAATTTCGGTGATGATTGCACGCATCATCGACATTCATTTTCGAGTTTCAAAGTGGGAAGGCCATTGTAGTAGTTTTACTACGGATTTATTTTGATAACCAAATATAAATTTTTAATTGTTTTAAATATAATTGGATATATTTATCTATTATTTTAAAATGATTTGAAATTAAACCCGGTATTTAGTTCATAAGTTTCCGTTAATTAATAGTTTCAATTATTGTAGTGAAATTGAAGGTAACTGATTTAAAAATTGGAACTTCAATTAAAATAAGAGATTTAATGCTAAGTTATAAATGAAATTAAAGGCAAATTGAAATTCGTAACATATAAAACAAAAGATATTATTATTGAACATTTAATTAATTAAAAGAAATAAAATAAACTTGTGTAACTTTCAATTACATCCTTAAAAGCGTATATATAACTTACCAAATATTAAAAGTCCTAATCCTTATAAGAAAATGTAATAGAATATTATACAAGTAATACTTAGGTAATGAAAGTCTTCAAAAAATTTGCTTTATAAATAAGAAATTTGACAAGAAAATAGTATATACTCGAGTCAAAATTTTAATACTACTAATTAAATGAAATAGGAAATGAGTAATGTAAGTAAAGATTTTGAATTCAAGCTAATGCTGAAACCGTTTATTATTAAAGTAAATGAATGAAATTGAGAAATGAATAAATGTAATGCAACAAAAAGAAAATTTACATGATATGGATAAATGAAAATGAAAATTTGCAAGAAATAATGTAAAATAAAAAGATAAACCATTATATGAATGAAAGTGGAATCAAACAACAAATGTATGAAATGAAATTGATAAAGATTAACTGGATCTATTGTTTGGAATTGTTGTTTGTTTGGTTTATGGTTGTTTGGGCAAGGATCCTTTAAATTTGTTTGGATGTATGAATAACCTATTTAGTTTCATCTAAGTCTGTTGAGAAATGGTGCACTAAATGGTTTATTTTCCATTCTGTACAATTTAAAGTTTTAGACCCGAACAACTATTTGTTTTTTGATATGGATCGATAATTGAATTGTGTTGATTCTGTATGATTAGTATGCTGTGGTTGCAAGTGATTGTTATTGTTCGACATTGATTTGTTTACTAGTGGATGAAACAAAAAAATTCATTCTATATGATTATTAACTCATTTTAGATTATATAAGTGAAATACAGGTTATGGAAGCAATTGCTACAGCTTTTGGTTTCATAATTAAGCGTTGTTGCCCGACAAATAGGTACGTTCTCGGATTACGGTTTTATAATGCTATTGTATTGTTTTTCCTGTTGTTGGGACATATTATTTTGAGATATTGTGATATATATTGTTATATTTTATATTAGAATTTCTCCCGAGCCTCCCCGTACAAAGGAGACTCTTTCGAAATTTTCTGTAAATTTTAGACTTAGAATTTTTTTGAAATGTTTTCCAAACTTTATTAATTTGAGTATAAAAAGATTTAATGGCTATGAATTGGTATATTCTATTTAAAATAATTATTTTTTTAAATTTATTTGTTTATAAAGTTAATATTTTTGAATAAGATATATTGATTAATTATCCCTTCTTTTCCCTCCTTTTCCCTTTTCGGGGACGAAAAGTTTTGAGTGGGGGAGAGTGTAACGACCCGTAAAATTTTTGATAATTTAATAACTCGTTTTATTAAATGTTTCTTATCTAATATTGGAAAAATAGAAATCTGTGACTCATTAATGAAATAATAATTTAAATGAGATGTAATAATGCTAACCTAAGTTAAATATTAACTCTTTGAATGAAGTTACAATTAAGGAATTAGTGTAAATTTTATACTAGGCTATAAATTTAATATAGGAAAACAAACGAAAATATTGAATTAATCAATGAATTAATATATAATGTTGAATAAAACCAATGTTTTGTAAGTAATTATAATATTGGTTTGGAAATGATAAACTTATAAAAGTGTGATTGAGATTTTGTGGCGACAATTATTATAAGTTACATATATATTTAAGCCGTTAAATTGAACTTGAATTAATCACAATAAATCTAAATGATATATTATGTTAATGTAAATCTAGATTGTAAATGGTAAATAATGTTAACTTTATCCATAGCATAACATTGGGTTGAATAAAAAGAATGGAAATCGAGATATATTAATTTATTGGAATTTAAATTATAATAATTGGACTAATTGTAATAAAATAAAATTAAACACTGTACTTGGTAAATTGATTAACTTTGAAATTTATATCTAAACTTGTTTAAATTATTGTGAATGTTTAAGAAATAAAAAATGGTAAAAAAATTTAATCATAGAATTTTAATTGAAAATTTTGATTTAATTAATTTAATACTAATCTATTTAATTAACTGAAAAATGGCCATTTTGGCCACTGACTCGGATTTCAACGAAACTAGTTTCATTGGGTCCGTAACGGAGAATTATAATAGGATTTCAAGTTTCGTAGCGATCGGACTTGTCGTTTGATCGTACGGGTTTGAAACGCCTAGAAATCAATTTAATTGAAATTAATTGAAATCAATTTGAAATAGCTTGATGTTAGCATATCTTCTCCATACGAAGGAATTTGGACTTGAAACCCATTCCATTGTTTTTAAAATATTTTAAAACATCTATTTTGATATATGGCTTGACCATTTTCGTTCCGGAGTCGAATCGGGCTTTTGGGTCGTGTATCGTTCAATTAATCTAACATCCCTCCTTTTTGTACGCTTAAGCAGACACACATCCCGACTCAAACCATACAGAATGGCGGATTATTATGGGGTAAATAAGAAAAAGCAGAGAAAGAAAAAACAAAATAGAATCTTGCAGCGGAACGATAAAATATAATAATCAAATAAACAATTCGTGAAGCTATTTTGCAAAACATTTGATTATACTTATACAATACATATCAGAGTTACACATACCAGAGAATAATAAATAATGCAGCGGAGCAGTATGAATGTAGTGGAATAATATAAATAATAATAGTAATACAGTCTTTGTCTTCATCCTCAGAATTAAGGTCTTCAAATCCTGAAATGCTCAGGCTGACCCGAGCGAATTGAAAAGACAAAACACTCGAGTCAGAACTAAAAGATCTTATGTAAGTCAAATCAAAAGCAAATAATATAAGTGGAACGGCATCTGATGTCTTACGTGAGTGCAGTAACTTAAGAGATGCTCGGGATTCACATCTCCTAAGGATCCGTTAAACTATGTATAGGAGATGTCAATCCCGAGCACCTCTTAACATCTCCTATCCAATGTCTCACTTTGCACTTATAGTAATAACAACCCATTGTTATTATAACACCGCGGTTATTTTCAAAATAGTTTATAGTTTAAAACCAAATATCACAGCCATTTCAACCCATATAAATACGATATCATTTCCATTTCAAAAACCAAATCAATATGATATCATTTTTATTAAAACCCAAATCAACATAATATCATTTTTCTTTCAAATATATCCTTCCAACAATCATAGCACTTCAACGTTATAATACTTCGAAATCAAAACACTTGAAATATAATACTTTCAAATCATAATCCTTTGAAACTCAAACTTTGAAACATAACTACACCACTTAAATGGCTTAAATATTAAATTACTTTATAAAATAAAACAGCTTCTTCAATTTCACAAATCATTTCCAAATACAGATTTGAACCCCCAAATAGACCATTTCAATTTCCATATATTTCAAAGCTTTAAATATTCCACCATTTCAGCATGAATTCTTTGATAATTCCATATATATCAAATTCAATTACTATTATTTAGGTTTGAAATATTTACTTAATAAATCCAATATCATTTAAATAAAACTTTTAAACTTCAAATAACTGGATATTCTTCCAATTTATTTAACTTGATATATTCATTTAAATTAACTTGACATTCATTTAAATCACTCTAAACCAAAATCAAGTTATACAAATCATGTGTGTTAAATTGATTTATGATGTGATTATAAATTTGTTTATGACTGTTTGGCATATTTTTAATCATCATCTTAGTTAAATTGAATTTATTGAATTAAATTGTTATTTAATTTACTATTGCATATAAACTGCCAGTTAAAATGTTATTTATTTTATTATTGCATATAAACTGACAGTTAAATTGTTATTTAATTTATTATTGAATATGAACTGCCAGTAAATACCTGTTATTTATTATGTGTACTATATTGATTTTACTGTTTGAATTGGATGATGATTGTGATAAGTGTTTGATGATTGATATTGGATGAATAGATGTTGTGTTTTATATCGTTATAAACTACAAGTTGTTATGGATTTTTATTTCATATTGGATTGCGGTTTGAAATGATATATAACCGTATTTATATTTTAAATTACGGATTGAAATAATAAATATCTGTATCACTTGACCATAGGATAGAAAATTATATGCAGATACTGTGGTCTATATATAAAAAATATTTTGAACTGATTTCTATAGTTTTGTAAAGAAATATATGATTTTATGTAAATATTAATTTCCGATATTATATAATTTATTTTATTCTTGATTTTGAATTATGTATAATTTATTTAATATAAAATAAGTTTGATTGTTTTTTTATATAGTATGGTTAAGTATCTGTTTAAATTATATTGTATATAGAGTTTAATGAATTAAAAAAATTTAGGTTGGAAGATAAATATGAAATTGATTTGAATCGAATTATTTAAGAGTTATACTCGAAAAAATTTGATTTGAAATTTAAATAAGATTAAGATTTTAAAGGGTATGATTTGTATAACTTGATTTTGGTTTAGAGTGATTTAAATGAATGTCAAGTTGATTTAAATGAATATATCAAGTTAAATAAATTGGAAGAATATCTAGTTATTTGAAGTTTAAAAGTTTTATTTAAATGATATTGGATTTATTAAGTAAACATTTCAAACCTTAATAATAGTAATTGAATTTGGCATATATGGAATTATCAAAGAATTAGTGTTGAAATGGTGGAATATTTAAAGCTTTGAAATATATGGAAATTGAAATGGTCTATTTGGGGGTTCAAATCTGTATTTGGAAATGATTAGTGAAATTAAAGAAGCAATTTTATTTTAAAGTAATTTAATACTTAAGCCATTTAAGTGGTGTAGTTATGTTTCAAAGTTTAAGTTTCTAAGGATTATGATTTGAAAGTGTTATATTTCAAGTGTTTTGATTTCGAAGTGTTATAACATTGAAGTGCTATGATTTTTTGAAGGATATATTTGAAAGAAAAATGATATTATATTGATTTGGGTTTTAATAAAAATGATATCATATTGGTTTGGTTTTTGAAATGGAAATGATATCGTATTTATATGGGTTGAAATGGCAATGATATTTGGTTTTAAAGTATAAACTATTTTGAAAATGACCACGGTGTTATAATAACGTTGGGTTGTTAAAGAGAGCGGGATCGGAAGTTATCATACTCTCTGCCAACTTCGAAAACCACTTTAACAACCGTGTACATGGTGGAGATTCCAGAATGAAGTATGATGGCGGCGGCGTTCTTTTGAGGTATATACGTGGACCTGACTCCCGTGAGTTGGCATAAGGTAGCTAAAATAGGAGCGATTGATGGGCTAAGAAGGTAGCACCTTTTATCGGACACACTCCTTCAATATCATTCTATTACTTTGTGATTGATTGGGGCCCGTTTGATTTTGGGGGTGTGGCTCGATGTGGGCGGTAGTAGCTGTTATGCGTTACCACCGGTCCGGAAGCGTAATTGGTATATCTACCCTGGCAATGCCTAGTTGTGTCGTGTCATCTACCCTAGCGCGCCTTGTACGAGTTTAGTTTTCTCCCGTAGCCCGTGTGGTATCCTCTGGTGGCTTCCCGATCAGGAGAAACCATGATACTGGATGGACTACTTGGACTATTACGTGGTAAGGGCTATATGGGTAACCCCTTAACGCTATTTAAAAGTAAGTTTATTTTACTATAGACACTATTATAATAGTGAAATATTACTACATAGTAAATAGTTTAACGGATCCTTAGGAGATGTGAATCCTGAGCATCTCTTAAGTTACTGCACTCACGTCAGACACTGGATAGGAGATGTCATATCCCGTAAACATCTCCTATGTCGTTCAACTTATATTATTTACTGTTGATTCTACTTACATAAGATGTTTTGTTTCTGACTCGAGTGTTTTGTCTTTTCAATTCGCTCGGATCAACCTGAGCATTTTAGGATTTGAAGACCTTAATTCTGAAGGACGAAGACGAAGATTGTATTACTATTATTATTTATATTATTCCACTACATTCATAATGCTCCGCTTCATTATTTATTATTCTCTGGTATGTGTAACTCTGATATGTATTGTATAAGTATAATCAAATGTTTTGTAAAATAGCTTCATGAACTGTTTATTTGATTATTATATTTTATCTTTCCGCTGCAAGATTCTATTTTTTTTATTTCTCTGCTTTTTTTACTTACCCCATAACAATCCTCCCTTCTGTATGGTTTGAGTCGGCATGTGTGTCTGCTTAAGCGTACAAAAAGGCGGGATGTTACAAGATGATTGATCAAAGTTCTGGGAGCCGCCATAAGTCTTATGCCCTAAAAGAGGAATTTCTTAGGTAAAGTAGACATTTGTATAAAGTGCGATGTTGTAGTGATGCAGGATATTGTTCGGATGCGTATATTTGGGCTTTAGCCCATTTGAGTTTTGAAATAATATTAACCAAATTTCAAAAAAAAGGAAATAGGAGTGGGTCAAACATAAGTCCGGTGAATGAACCATACTCTATTCTATATATACAATGAAGATAATATTATAACATGATATGATTCTATCATTCAGCCACGACACGTTCCATCACCACATCATAACTGACTGTTATATATGTCTAACTATACCGTATCATATTTATGCAGACTCATACCCTAGTCAAGCCTCATGCCTTATAGGTTGCCTATTGTCTGCCATCACACATATCATATATAGGACTCATGCCTAGACTAGCTCCGTGCCCTACGGGTCGCCTGTTGTCATCGTTCTACCTAACCGGACTCATGTCCTGGACTTGCCTCATGCCTTGTAGGGTCGCTTACCATCTGCCTCTGCACTAGTACGGTTGAAGCCTTTAGGGGAGTCGTACTTCCAAATACACCTACTTGTGTACATAACCGTGATTGTATCTGCCTATACATTCCAAGCGTCTAACCTGCATCCCAGTCTTGTTTCTATTTACAATTGCCATCGTGCCACTAATCACAGTACAATGTACACTATATATCATAGCATATTCATACATATCACTTCAAAGAGCAAACAAAATTAAGTCATTTATTTATTTACTCCATGCCTCCATCCTTTGTATCATCACTTGTTAGTTTACCTTCCATAACACAAGAGAAACAGGAGTCAAATCGATTGTTTATATTTATATGGGCCTTATAGTCGAGGTTTAACATAGTAGAATTTATGTACACTGGTGGGCCAGTGGTGCCAACCGGTGGACCGATGTACACGTTTTATGGTAGTTTTAGATTTTCAAAAATTGACTTTTTGGTCGTCGTTTTCCACCTTCGATTGCTACCCGCCTTGCCGGATTTCATCAAACAATGTGTATTTACCATAGTTCTAGTCTCCTTCACCAAATTCTATCATTTAATTTCTAATTTTGGTTATGAAATCGTTAGGGTTACAGGTTTTTATTTAATTTAGTTTCTATACACTGATTTCATTCAAATCCTCCTCAAACCCAGTTGAATTCGAATTTAATCATCCAAAAGTGTTTACGTATCTTAATATGGGGATCAGTTCTTGATTATAACATTATAAACATACTATAAAAGGAAGAGAGCAAGATTCACTCACAGAAAGTCGATTCCAAAGAATTATTTTGCAGTTCGGGTTCGCTGCTCCTCCAACCCTTGAGATTTCATCTCTAATTCACGGTAGGTTGTAGCCTAATCCGATATCTTCATATGCCTTTTGGTTTCGACGAAATCGATTAAGATTTGAGAAAGTTATACTAATTTTGGTAAAGTGGTTTCTCTATCGAAATGAAGAAGGAAGAGGGAGCGGTTTTTCAAATGAGAAAAATGAACATGTACTCTAGTTTTTATTTGAGGAGGAAAACTATTTAACAGTTGATTCAAATTTACAAATTCAAATTCCCTTTTGGAGACTGTTTGGTTAGATCACCTTTCCGCCTGCAGTTCTCTCATATGTACTCCAATTGAAACAAACAAAAATACCACGCGACCTGGAAAAACAAGATGGTAGTAATGGCACTAGTCTCATTGTCATATTCAACAGTTTGTAAAATTACTATTGTATCCTCCATATTATTAATTTGTTCAGTAATCTATTAAATCCAATATTTTTTACATTTTCATAATTTAATCATTTTATTAAAATTATACACGATTTATCGGGGTATTACATTCTTTCCTCTTAAAAGAATTTCACTCCCGTAATTTCTAAGGGACAAAGAACATAATATAACATACATTCATTAACATTAACAAATCATAGAATTTGAATCAAAGAAACCAAACAATATAATATGATATGAGCAAATATAGATAGGCATGTCATGAACTTGCAAAATTTCTAATCTTAAATGCATAAATGCAACTAACACATCCTATATGAATGCTATAAGATTACGTATAGGCATGATGCAGAACATCCTAGTATATAGTAGACATGTATTTCTATATGCATGCAAATCAATCATATACACAAAAGTCGATCATATATCATCCAAAGCATCCAATCCTAATCCTAGAATAATCTGACTAAGAAATCAAATCAATATCTAGTAAGATGGCGGTAAAGAGATGCTATTGTGTAATCCTATCCTCTGGCAACTACGTACTCTTTGCCAGGTCATCTCCCCATTGAGATTTTACTGTCTTATTTCTAAGTCATTTCACCCCACATTCCACAATACGGGCTGGACCACAAGACGAACTCGGCTCAGATTCTAACTCCACCGCTTCCAATTGGCTAGGTGCTATTACACTCATTTGGTCATGCACACATTTTCGCAAATGTGACACGTAAAATAAATTGTCAACTCTTGCCTTCTTCTCTGGTAACTCCACTCTATATGCCAATCTTCCTTTCCTTTCAAAAACTGGAAATGGACCTTCAAACCTAAGTGCTAGCTTTCGTAAATTCCCAAACCTCACTAACTTTTTAATGGAGAAACTTTAACAAAGACTAAATATCCTACTTTGAATTCCAAATCCCTTCTCCTTTCATTAGCATACGATTTCTATCGATCTTGTGCGGTCTTCATCCTCTTCCTTATAAGATATATCTTCTTTGTTGTATCTCTAACCATATCTGGACCCAAGATAATCTTATCTGTAGATTCCCTCCAACATGAAGGTGATTTACATGGCCTCCCATACAAAGCTTCGTATAGCGCCATGTCTGCGCTCCCTTGATAACTATTATTATATGCAAATTCCACCAAAGGTAGGTGATTCTCCCATGAACCCTCGAAATTGAATATACAAGCTCTTAGTAAATCTTCTATGACTGTGTTTACTCTTCCGTCTGTTCATCAGTTTGTGGGTGATATGCTGTACTCAAATTCAATTCCGTCCCCAATGCTTCTTATAGACTTGAAAAGCGAATCCTGATCGCTTACTATACTAGTTGGAATTCCATCTAACCGAACCACCTCCATGATGTACCAGTCGCCAATGATGCCATTATTCTCGTGACCGTCACTGGAATGAAATGTGCACTTTTCGTAAGAGGATCCACTATCAACCATATGCTCTCGTTACCCTTTCTACTTCAAGCAATATGTCTAAAAAATCCATGGACATACGCTACCACTTCCACTGTGCTACATCTAATGGAAGTAGTTGTCTATTCAGCTTCTATTTTGCTTTCACCCTTTGACAAGTGATACACTTCGCCACATATTATGGTACCTGCTTCTTCATTCTAGGCCATTAAAATATTTTCTTCACATCTCGATACATCTTGTCTCCTCCAGAATGAATAGTCATTCTTGAGTGATGGCACTCACTCAAGACCTCCTCTATCAATTCATTAACAAGTGGTACACCTAATTGTCCATCCCTTCTTAAATTGCCTTTCTGATCCCTGGAGTAAAAATCTAAATGTCTTGATCTTTCTCCTCATTCTAACTGCTCCACAATATCAACCAATAGTGCATCTTGCCTTTGACTCACTCTAATATGATCCATTAGTGCAAGCCTAATCTCAATTACTACCCACAATCTAGGTGCGTATTCTGATCCAGTCTGAAATCAAATTTTGATATATACTCTAAACTTCTCCATTCCAACAACATAGCATTCGCTTTAGCATTTCTTCTACTCAAAGCATCTACAACTACATTCCCCTTTCCTGGTGTGTAAGAAATCCTAAAATCATAAGATGATAAGAATTCCATTCATTTATGTTACCTTTGTTCAAATCTTTTTGAGAAATCAAGTGATTGAGAGATTTATGGTCTGCAAATAATTCAAATCTCTCTCCTAACAGATAATGCCTTTAAGATTTCAACACAAATACAATAGCGGCCAATTCCAAGTCATGTGCCAGATAACTCCTCTCATGATTTTTGAACTATCTACTTGCATAGTACTACCTTACCCTCCTACATAAGTATTGCACCAAAATCTATACCGCATGCATCAGTATACACGGTAAAAGGTTTAGTGCCGTTTGGAACAACCAAAACTAGAGTACTCGTTGGTAAATCTTTCAATCGAACAAATGCTACTTTACACTCTAGACTCCAGTTATATACCAGGTTCTTCTTCGTTAAACGAGTCAAAGGTGCTGATATGTTCGCAATGTCTTTAATGAATTTCCAGTAGAATCCTACCAAAACAAGTAAACTACGGACCTCTGTTGCATTCTTTGGCAACTTCCAGTCTCTAACTACAGCTACTTCCCTTGGGTCAACTGTCAATCCAACCGTTGATGCCATATGCTTAAGGAAATGAACTTTATCCTCCCAAAAGTGGCACTTAGAAAATTTAGCTTTCAATTGATTCCTTCTTAAAACGTCCATTATTTCTTTTGGATGAATTTCATTCTCCTCTTTGCTTCTAGAATAAATAAGAATATCATCCACGAAGACCACCACAAACTTGTTCAGTTGCTCCCGGAATACACCACTCATCAAATTTACAAAATAAGCCGGAGCATTAGTCCATTTAAATGGTATGACCAGCAACTTAAACAATCCATCAGGTGTACGAAATGTAATCTTTGGGATACTATCTTCTACTACTTGCAACTGATGAAAACCCAATCGTCAAATCAAGCTGTGAGAAATTTTTTTCCCCAACTAACTGATCGAAGAGGTCGTCAATGCAAGGCATTGGATAGGAATTTTTCCTCATCATCTTATTTTTTTCTCGATAATCAATGCATAATCTTGGAGAGCCATCTGCCTTAGTTGCAAAAACAATAGGTGCTACCCATTCTGACATACTCCTTCAAATAAAACCTTTCTATAACAACTCTGATAATTGCTTATCCAGTTTTTGCCTTTCCTTTGGAGCTATATGCCTAAGAGGAATTACCATCGATCTTGCGTCTTTCTTATGATCAATTCAATTTATCTTTGGGGTGGAAGGCCAAAAACTTCTTCGAATGCATTGGGATAAACTTTAACTATGGGTATACTAGATAGCTCTTCTTGTGGCTAAGGGAATACAAATATATTTTCATAATAGAAATATCAGCCTCACAACATAGAGTCAAATCAATTCCATCATCCTTCCTTAATCGAATCATCCTCCTATCACAATCTAACACTAACCCATAGCGAGACATCCAATCCATTCCCAGCATCAATCCATACCTCGAAAAGTTTAGTACATATGCATCACAATGGAGCTCCATACCATGAATGTCCAACTTAAGATTACGACAGAACGTTGACAAATGGATCGATCCCCCAATAGGATTTGACACCATTACGGATTTGTGTGCAATGTTGGGTTTTAGAGTTAAGCTATCAACTAATGCACTAGCTATAAATGAGTGAGATGCACCAGTATCAAACAATGTACAAATATGAGAATCGGATAAAATCAACACACCTTCCATCAAAATATGCTTTCCTTTCTCTTGAGCTAACTGTGGCACCTTACTTGAGGTTAGAGCGACATCCAAAGCATATGCCTTCACAAGCTAACCTTTTTCCCTTAAGAGCTAGGAAATCTTTCTTCTTTTGTCCGATTTGATCATAACTATAATGGTTTGGACCTTTCTACATTGGAGCTGCCTTACAGTCTTTAGCTAGGTGTCCCACTTGGTTGAAATTACAACATTTACTGCCTTTTAAGTATTTGTTCCACCATTTTTTCAATAAACCCCACCTTCAAGCATCTATTACAAGTAACTACCTCTGTTTTACCTTATCCTCCTTGTGAACCATTCCCTTTACGTTTATTCTGTTAAGATGAGCCTATTGCCTTATCCAATTCCTGATTCGTTGTTCCTTGCATTGAGCTTAACAAAGCCACTTCTACTACTCTTAAAAATGTAGCCCCATACGGTATCTAATTTATTGCAAGTTCCTTCAAAGGAAAATTTAGACATTTGCAAATATCAAAGCTTTCTTTCCTCTGGTGTTCACTAACTCAAATCCAAACCTCATCAATTCTTTAAAGCGATCAACATATTCCCCCATCATCATTTCGCCTTGCTTCAGATAATTAAACTTTTCTAAAATATATCCCTTCCAGCTTTCGAAAAGAACTTCCTCCAAGTAATAGTATTTTCCTATGTTTCTGCCTTCACCACTTAGCCACCAAATGCTACCTCTCCCTTCAAATGCCAAGTAGCCAATTGTCTCTTCGTAGCATTCCCAAGTCCTAACAGGTTAAAAATATTTTCACAATCATTCAGCCATACCTGAGTCATCGGGTATGATTATGTTCCTTCAAAGGGCTTCCCACTAAGGCTGGAGAAATCCTTACATATTTTTGGAAAATCCACAATTGGCAATGCTGGGGCGAGAACCACACCTTGGTTGGTAGTGTTAGTGGCTGCGGGTTTGGTGGGAAAAGGATTAGCCTGGTTCACTACTTGGACATAGCGTCTAAACCATATTGGGATATTGACCCTGGGAACTTCTAGTACATCTACTTAGGTGCTAGTATCGGCTCTGAATCGGTATTGGCCGTGTTAATCTCTGTTCCAGTTTTGAGTGAATTACTCATTTTCAACTATCTATAAAAATAGGATTCATTAGCATTCCTCAATAGGTAGTAAACAAAAATGGAATAACAAATGGATGTGTGCATATGTACTTTCATTCCTATATATATCTAACAGAAAAATACAATTACACTCTCTCAATACCTTCCTAAACTTATAACCTATGCTCCGATACCAAATGTAACATCGCACTTTTTCTACTCTCGGATCCAATACCTGAGCCAACGGTAACATTCGAGAACTAAAAAATGGGTCGTCGAAGTGAGATAAACCATAGATAAGGTAACATTCACCAAAAGATAGCAGAGACAATTCTAAACTTTTCTAATCACTTTCAGAATCCACTAGCGGAAATGAATCAAATATATCAGTTACATAGTGAAATTACCATAATACAACTGGAGTATTAATCACATATGTCTAGACATATATAGATACAATCCAAAACCCACATACATAAGGTCAAATCTAGGTACAACAATTATATACATCATGAACACTATATATAGATAAAACTCCATCATTGATATCGTACCATCATCCAACTTCATCAACACTATATATATGTATGTATGTATTTATGTATATGTATGTATGTATGTATGTATGTATGTATGTATGTATGTATGTATGTATGTATGTATGTACGTATGTATGTATGTACGTATGTGTGTATGTATGTATGGAAATAGGAGTGGGTCAGGCATAAGTCTGGTAAATGAACCATACTCTATTGTTCTAAATATACTATGAAGATAATATTACAATATCACATGAGTTTATAATTCGACCACCACACATTCCATCAAATCATAACTGGCTGTTATATATATCTAACTATACCATATCATATTTATGCAGACTGACACCTCGGTCAAGCCTAATGTAACATCCCACCTTTTTGTACGTTTTAAATCGAGGATAAACCACACACGTTATGTAATGACCCTGACTCGGCCTTCGAAAATCGGCACCCGTACTTCACTTGTACTCGAATGTCGCAGATTCAAACGTCGTATTTGGCTCGCCAGAGCTTATAACACATTAAGTATAACAACACAGCTGAAGAAAATGAATAATATCATTGATACAACAATGAATACACTATTCGATGATACAATTAATATCAATATACATCAGAGATACAATAAATAGCAGCGGAAAGACAATGTCTTCAATGCCCAACTCTAAAATAACTCCAAATACTCGAAGACTTTCACATCCAAAACCAAAAGCTTAAAGAACTCCCATCCAACAAACTTGATCCAACAACAATCCAAAGTGAAGCAACTCGATCCAAAATGCGATTGCCAAAATCCCAAGATTGAATGCTATTGAATCTACACCTACTATTCGATTATCTGAAAGAAAAAAACAACTCTAGACTGCCCGTGTGGAAAATTGTGGGCACCCAGAGTTTAGGAAGGGAACAATAAACTCTGGGTCAGTCATGGGACTGGTATGGACAGTTTTTTCTTTAAAAACAAACAACAAAAGATTTTAATAGTTGAAATCCGCAATGCTCTTTGGAAAATGAAACTTCCATAAGGCCTCCCGCCACACACACAATGCAAACGCACACTTGGAGGAGATTTCTCCTTATGACAGTCAAAAATGCTTGATACGCGAAAACCATTTGATATTATTATTAGTGCATAGTGCATAAAACCTTTTGAAAGTATAATATTAATCTTAGCCAGCATACCACATTTCGTCGTATGCCTACTATAGCTACCATGTTCAATAGCAGATTACCGCCACATTGCATGGCAGGTTATACAACTAAAATCGTACAGGGCTCGTATTGTTTTGTTTGGATTTTCAACAAATGGCCAGGCTAAGGAACTTCCTTAATAAATGGAATGCCTCTAGAGGGAAGTCCCCAATAACCTACCTGGCTCTCTGCCAACACAAAGCCGGTGTACTCCCTTCTCGGGAGTAACACCTAAGATATGCCATCCCTGGTCGTTCGCGACCTTTATCCGAGGGGCCCCCAACCAACAAACACATAGCAATAAGTATGCAGCGACAACATAGGTAAATATCTGGGCTCCATATCATGATACTACCTTTAATCCATAAGAAATGGACATACCCTAGGGGCGCGACCCCTGCAACCTTGCCGCAACATTCCTGTTTCGACCATTTTCGGGTTGTGAGGCTCCACGAAGTCTCGTCCACAAAGCTACGCTTTTTCACAAAGCCATGCTTTGATCAACAAATGATTAGCAGCACTTCATATGCCACATTACCAAATTGGGAATGTATCACTAGTAACCATCAACTACATAACCTCTGAGCTCGTACGTCTCAGAGAAGGGTGTTAAGCTATGAGAATAAATCTCCGCCACCAAACAGAAATGTATTTGATAGAAACTGGTTTTACATCTCAAAGTGTAATGTCAGACACACATCCATACAAGTCTGTTCCGGATTCAAACAGAATCGAAGGCACTTCCAAAGAAGCCCTTGCAATCCGAGTATCCCCAATCCCGATCGGACTCCCCACCACATATAGAGATCTCTATACCGTAGCTACTCAGGGCAGAGTCATTCGACAGGTTATTCTATCGTTCTCGAAGACACCCGGTCTTCACCACAGGTCTTCAAATGCTATCCATAACGACGTATCATTATTCAGAATGGGTTATATCACACAAGGTCCTCTCCCGGCTAAACCGAATGATGAGCGCAATATTTAAAAACATATGGATATGGGATTTCAGTTAAGTCACAACTTTAAAATCCAAAACTTTCCTTTCAAATGGTTTAAATAAATTACCATTTCAAATCTTTAAACAAAAAGATTCATTTCACAAAGTTTACCCAGTTTCAAAAAGATCCATTAGCGGATTTCAAAACAATTTCCACTTCAAATTGAATTAACTCATCCAAACTTTAAATCAAAGATTTAATTCATAGCTTTCAAAATCGTTTCCAAAGATTCATTCATAACTTGGAAAACAATTTTCATTTCAAACTTGAAATCCTTTCAACATAAATTGGAAATTCTTTCCTTATATAAAAGCTTTATTTATTTGAAAACAAACAGTTTTCATTCGAAAAACTCCGATTTCATTTACACAAGTAAAAATCTTTGGGTTAAATTCAAATTCCCAAAACAATATCTTTTTAAATGGTTTAAAACCCATATAAACACATTTATAACTCGTATAATCTTTTTAAACCATAATTTCCAAACATGGATGAAACGACACAACTTTCTTACCATAGAAAATCGTATCATTTTTAAGAAAGAAAGGGATAGAAAAGAGAAAAGACAGAGAAGAAGAAAGAAACAACATCAGAATCTAAACAGCGGAACGAATAAATTATATTAATAACATAAACATTACATAGTTTACAACAATTATCAGAGTTACATAGATATACAAACACATACTAGACAGTTATAAACACCTGTCTAGTTATACAACTCAATACAACACCAGAGCCAACTCAGAGAAATCTACACAGCGGAATACTATATAGCTATACGTAGAAGCCTCCTGCTCCATTTGCTACTCCAGAATTCGTCAAGCCAACCTAAAATCCCCTGGCTACTCGTAAAAATTTGAGTACCCAAGAGTTTAAGAAAAAAACAGAGTAAACTCCGGGTTAGACGTGGGTCTGATGTGAGTAAACGGTTAAAGTTGCTCAACTTTAAAAAACCTTTTGAAAGAAAAGGTATCACGTAAGACTTCCCACACATAAACATGGAAAAAAATTTACCTTACGCTAACCAAACATTTGATAGGAAATCAAGTGATATTATAATAGGTCTAGGGTTTTCAAATAAATATGAAATAGCCGAAATTGTTACATTATTAAATTCCAGCTACTAGCCACAAAAGTGGGTAATACAATCAAATCCGATGGCACTTATTGGATTTTGGATTCCATACAATGGCAGGGCTACTTGGGTACCGCCCGTCACAGTACGTGGCCTAGATCACCGTATGGAGGAGCCACCCTAACTCCCCTGCAACACAAAGCCGGAATCATTCCTTACTGAACAGTTCCGAATAAGACAACCCCGACAGACGTAGTTATTCAACCGCCCACACAGCCGAAATAAAAGGGACCTCTAGACAGGGGTAAATCTTACTCTCAAGTGGGGGCTACCCACGAAGCCTTGCTGCACCTCCCCTGTTTTAGCCATTCTCGGTTGATGAGGCTTGAGGTTACGATTACCTTTAGTGAACACATCACTTAGAATGCTCATCGTCCACCTGACGATGTTCTGAAAGCATTCAATCCATACAAGTTCGTTCCGGGTACGAACGAAACCGAAGGCATTATCTCGTTACACTCATTTTGGAATCACCCTCAGAGTTAACGACAATAACTCTTGCACTCTGAACTTTCATCTCGAATCTGAAAGTACTACTCGTCAAACTCATCACAGAATCACCCTCAGAGTTATACTGACGAATAGTTCTTACACCTCGAGTCTTCACTCTTCACAAGAGATTCACGACCTATCGTTAATTTGGATCGATGTGGTTTTCAGATATCCAAATATGGAAACCCGATCCCGGTCTCATCGAAATCCAAAGCGTGTCTTTTAGGTCCAAATTGTTTTAAGGTTAAACAATTAAATTCAACTCTCTATATACACATAGAATAGATAAATCACAAGTCACAATTGATAATCACATTATCAAAATAAACATATGATCCATAACAAAATAGGTAATCCACATCATTATCACAATAGATAATCTATATTACCACCACAATGCAACTAAGCATTCATATCACACAACATTACTTATCTCATTTCTGAGATTACATCCATTCAAGACAATCAATGTCATCCATTCATACATAAGCAATGATTTACTTAATCACAACATATTTAATTTAAAATGAATTAAATTAACTATCTCTTTCTTTAATTAATTTAAAGTGAACTAAATTAATTACTTCATCTCTTAATTAAATTAAAATTAATTAAATTAATTACTTTCATCACAATTAATCTTGCTTAAATAAACATTAATTAAACCAATTAATTAATCATCATCCTAATTAATCAAACTTGATTAATTAACTCTTAATCAAGTAATTAATCCTTAATTATTTTCATTAATCATATTAATTAATGAACCTTAATTAATTACTTCCATTAATTAATTAACTATAAATTAATTACATTATTGCTTAATTAATTATATTAATTAATCATGCTTAAATTAATTGCTTCCAATTAATCAACTTTAATAAATAAATTCAGTAATTAATTATTCTTAATTACTTTTAATTACTTTTATAAATTCTTTGATTTATTACACCAAGTAATAAACCCTTAATTACTTTATCAAGTAATTATTCATTTAAAATTACTTCCCAATATGTACTTTAACTTATCTCAATTATCCCTGTAATTTATTCATCAATTACTTATCTTAAGTAATTACTGTTATCAAAACTTATTAAGTAAACATACTTAATCATTTATCAAGTGACCTTCTTAATTAATTAACTTACTTGATCACACTCATCTCATCAATTATAATTGAGTAATTCATCCATTAATTACACTTTAACCAAATTAATCATCAATTAACAAATTAATTATCATCAACTATTAATTAATAAACTTTAATTATAAATCAATCCTTTAATACAAATAATCAATCACTAATTACTTTTATAATTAATTAATTAACCTTAATTAACCAATTAATCATCTCTTAATCATTAATTAATAAAAGTTAATTATTAATTAACAATTTTAGTTCCAAATTAATTTAATTCATAATTATAATTAATTAATTATTAATTACAATTAATTAACCTTGAATAATAGTTAATTAATTCTTAATTAACTTGCCTTATAGATTAATTAAGAAAACCAAATTAAAACTTAATTACTAAATAAAACCATTATTAAGTATTAATTAATTACTATTTTAATTAACCCTTAATTACTTAATTAATAAGTAATTATAATTAATTAATCATTAGTCATTAATTAAATCATCATAATTATTAGTTAATTAATTTAATAATCATACTTAATTAATTACTTAATTAATTCTTTAAAATAATTAATTAAATTAATTAACTAATCTTAAAATTCTTATTCAACTTAATTAATTAGAAATCATTAACACTTAATTAATATTTAAGACAAAACATTATCTTAAATTAACATTGAAAAAAAAATTTCTTAACTTAATCATTAATTAGTTTAAGATGTAGAGTAATCATTAATTACCTATCTTTAATTATTAATTAACAATTCCTTAGTTTTAAGATAACAAATTACTTAAACCTTTAATTGTTAATTATAAATCATTTTTCATTAATAAAACATTTCCTTATAATTTTTTTTTATATTTCCAAAATAAGTTGGAAAATAACATTAAGGTTTTTATCATAAAACATTTTAAACCATTCATCCATATTCATTTGTATAAGCAAATCAATTTGAAGAAATGAATTACAAGAATTTAACTTAGCTTAAATTATTTAAAGTTTAAAACTTTATTTATTTTAAATTAAAAACTGGTTAAACATTCCATTTGGATTCAACCCATGTTTACATGAATCCAAGAACAAGTGCATCTTCTTCTTGTTTTTTTTTAAAAACAAGTTTAACTTAAATTAAAGAAACTGTTTTAATTAAAATTTTAAAAACTGTTAAACACAACAGTTTACCCCTGCATACAAATGACCCTAGAACTACTCGAGCCACAACCATAAATACACGAGCTTCCCCCCGAGTTATCTTCCTTATATCCCGAGTCCCACTTCGAGAAAAACAAGCAACCTAACACGACAACCCACAGACATGCTCACCTCCTTGTGCAAGTGCACCGACGCCGGAATCGCCTCCGGCCAACGCCGAACTCATCGCCAAGTCACCCAAGCACCCTGCAATCACCTATGATCAACCAAACATCGATTCCTGTCTCGATTCAAAATTGAGTACACTTGGATGTACAGAACCCCAAACCACTCATCAGAAAACCCCAAATCCCAAGCCTCCGATCAATGATAATTGCCACAACTCCGGCCATGGATCACCGACCCACCACGCATCATTCACCCAAAATTTCTTCAAGCTCGATGCAAAGACAAAGGTGCAGTAGCCAAATTCCAAAGTTCAAAACAGAACTAAGTTTAAAATCAAATCCGAGCAATTTCAATCTTCACAGTGGATTACAAATTCTTCAACCATTTTTACCTTACTCTCCAATCATACCACTAACTCCATCATGAATCCCGAGCACTTTAGATACAAGGATCAACTGATTTTGACCAAAATTCAGTTTCCAGCTAAACCCCAATTTCACATTCATTCCTTTATTTAAAACTGTAATTTTTATTTTAAAAATCCTAACATCTAAAATGGGTTCAAGTCATAAATTTGAAACAGTGAATTTAAAGTAACTGGATTTATCA
This sequence comes from Allium cepa, assembly GCA_030765085.1. Lineage (NCBI taxonomy): Eukaryota > Viridiplantae > Streptophyta > Magnoliopsida > Asparagales > Amaryllidaceae > Allium > Allium cepa. Next base: position 583,884,545 of record CM060938.1, read on the forward strand.
TGTTTATAAGAAATTTTGCCGAGTTCTAATTTCCAGAAGAGTTGCCAAAAATTCTTCTTCAATTCATTTTTAATATTGAATCTAAGCTTAAACAAACATTTACTACTTGATAACCAAATCCTATCTGTAATCAGAGTGATTGCAGTATGAAATTTTGTTTAAACTTGATAAATCTTGAAACAATAACAGAAAAAAATGTAACACAGACATGCACACCTTTGAACACAGCCAATTAAATAAAAGCATTACACTTATATAAATATAAACATGCAGAGCATTTTCACCATAGAATCTCAAGCAAACTTAATTTGTCTATTTAATTTTTAATAAAAAGTTTACTCACCTCAATTTAAAAGAAGTGCAGAGGTTTGATATTAAACTGGAAATTTGCAAAATGCTTTGAATTTGAAGATGAACCCTCTTTGAAACAGAAAAGCTTCATCCCCCTTTTGTTTGTTTTAACTGCATTGCTTCAGGTTTGCTTTCAACAGATTTGCTTCATGTAATACCTTGACCCATATTATACACTTGCATGCACTAGAAAGATGATGCAGACATAGGAAAATGCAGAACTAGATTGATAACTTTCATTGATTTTTTTAGACATATTGCAGATTTTGATTTAAACTGGGATGTTTTCAGGTTTGTTTTTTTTTTAAATACATGCTATGCTTTAATTTTTTTTTTGCTTCAGATTTGTATGCATATGAAAAATTTGCAAATACTTGAATTTTTTAGAACAAACTGCAGATCTGGTAAAAAGAAGTTATAGACATGGAAATGCAGATTTGATTTGCATTTAATTTCAGGTTTTTGATTTGAGCATGGATTTTTTTTGAGGATTTCAGAATTTGGTTTTGAGTGTTTTATGATTCTGAAGAGTAAAAAGTTGCAAGGATAGCTCTAGTTTCTTTTTTAGGAATGAACAAAAATTTAAAGAAAAAGAAAGTAAAGAAAATATAGTGTTTATATAGGAAATTTTTCAGTTTTATTAAAAAGAAAATTCAAAAATGATACATGCCTTAAAGTTACTTTAATGTTTAACACTTGTTGTCAAAGTGTTTTAAAACTAAACACTTGTCAATTTTTATGTATATTCATTCTAAAAGAAATTTAAAATCCTTTTTAAATTATTTTCCTAATTACTAATATGTTTTCTAAATTTAAAAAAATGCTTTTCTAATTAAATTCCTAGTTAACTAATATATTTATACATTTATAAATGTTTCTAAATTTATATAAATACAATCTTTTATAAAGAAATGAAACCAAATATAATTTAAATAAAATTATATACAATATTGCAAACTCATTTTAAATGATATTTCAAAAGCCTTGCATTTATTCTTATTAAATAAATACAATTCCAAATTTCTAAGATAAATTTCTATAAAAAGAAAAATAGAACAAATCTTATTTTTAATTAAAAACATTATCTATATATTTTAAAACCAAACTATATTATTATTCTATTTTAATATGTATGTATATTCCTTGAATCAAAATTATATTTAATTCAAAGTCAAATTTAAAAATCCAAATCTAAAATGAATTTAAATAAATAAATATCACTTTTTAAATAAGCTCGTTATTATTTACAAATAATTTATCCTATTTTAAAAATCAGTTTAAATACATAGATATAAATATAACACACTTATTAATTTTGAAAACAATAAGTCTATTTAGAATTTATTTACACAATACAAAATAATAATTATTATTTTAAAACCAATTTATAGCCATAATTAAAACATTATATTTTTATTACTTGGTTAATTATCTTTGAAAATAACAATTTATCAATTTCAAATAATTAAATTTAAGAGATTATCACATTTTAAATTCTTGGAAATTCCGGGATATTACATTCCTCCCCCCTTAAAAGAATTTCGTCCTCGAAATTTAAAACAAAAATAATCCAAAGTTTTATTTTATTTCAACCAATTCAAACATTCAAAACAGCCATACACTACCAAACAAACAAACAATTTCATCCAAATAACCAATTCAATCAAATAGTTAACACTAGCTATCCGGACATAGATTCGGATAAGCTTCCTAAAATTATCTCGAGTTTCCCAAGTACAGACACAAGGATACTCGCTCTACTAAATCCAACCTAGCTGTACTTCTAAGCTATTGAGTTCCTACTCAGCTAGATCTATAATTTGCACAAGATACCAGACCACAGACAATACTGATCAACTACTAAATCCTTCACAGAACTATTGGTCTCAAAACCAGTGATGGACCAAAACACGTACTTCCTCAGAGACACGTGAAATATTTTTAATTCCAGTCTTCCAAACTGGCAATTCAACTATTTAAACCAAAGCACTGATCTTACAAAAACTCAGAAGAATCCAATATACCTCGGAGTTCACCAAATCTTATTGCTTCCTTTGCCAGAGAAAACCCTCAACAACATTGAAGCCTCCCACTTCGAATTCCAAATTCTTCCGTTATTTAACCTTAAAACTTTCCGGATGATCCGGGCTGCCTACAGATCTTTCCTGATTAGCTCAACCTTCGCTGATGCCTCTACAACAAACTGGATCAACTCAACAAACCGATCCACACAAGATCAATCCAAAAATCAAAACCAAACTTTACTATCAATCAGTAGAAAACAACTTCTCCCATCCGGAAAAGACAGAACAGAATCACTCGCTAACTTGCCTTAGATTCTGAAAAATAAATTCAGAAGAAACTCTCTAACCCAAAATACTGCAACTTCCAGTTGCTTCTACTCAAGAACAATAGCCATCTTGCTTCCGCTGCATAACTATGATCTAGAGCAGATGAAAATGCCGTCGAATGAACACAAGCACAGTCTAAACATCACATCTCAGAAATAAGGTTCAACAGAAATTCCAAGAAATACAGAGCTGCTTCACCAAACAATCAACCTAGGAGACATCCTTCTACCCAGCTGAATCACGGGTGTCACTCCTGACATCAAGTCGATTCAGAACTCAATCTTCAATGTGGGCAAATCTCTAACTTTCCTGAAGATATATCCAGAAAATCTTTAACAACTCCATAATTTCTACTTCCTCTAGAGATGCCACAAATCCAAGCAAAAGATTATCTAAAATAATCACCAAACCATCGCAATTCACTTTTGCGATCACCCAAACCTAAATTTCTAAAGATACTGTTCTCTCTCCACTAATCAGAACAGTTTATCCTCGACCAACTAATCCATCGAAGAAACAGATCCTCACTGCTGCTTCTGAATTCCACCTCCAGGAAATTGCTAAGCCAAAAAAGATCTTCCAGCTGAAATACAGAACATCTCCCAAGCTGCACCGCTAACACAAATGCCAAAGACTTCTTACCCAAAGCTCTATGAGAAACTCGGACTTCCAACTAAACACATACATCCTGCTGAACTTAACTACAACTCCAAAGCAGACACACTTCCTTAAACTTGTTCCGAAAGAAAACATCTTCGGAGACATCCATAGTCACTGCATCTCATCACACAGCTATTACTTCCTGAGGTATAAAAATACCATCACTCGCTTCTGCCTAACCGACAGATCCAAATTTTAAAAAATCCGCTCACACGAGTGCAATCAAACTTACACTTCAAAGATGAACTCCGAACCTTAACAGGTTTCCTTCAGAGATCGATGAAATCCTTACACCAAACCGCAAAGATTACTCGAGATGGTATTAGGTCTACAGTCTCGGGAAATATACTTCCAATCTCAAACATTCAAACTCCAACCATGGGTAGTTGTGTTACACACACCACTACCCCATCTACCTTTATAACTAATATTGGAAAACCCGAACGTGTAACCCAACAGATAGGTAGAAATATATATATATATATATATATATATATATATATATATATAGTTATGTATAAAAATTACAAGTACGCTCTCTCAAGAAAGACACCACTGCAGAGCCTAGGTATTCACTCAACCTAAAGCTCTGATACCGACTGAAACGACCCGACTTTCTTACCACAGAAAATCGCATCATTTTTAAGAAAGAAAGGGATAGAAAAGAGAAAAGACAGAGAAGAAGAAAGAAACAACATCAGAATCTAAACAGCGGAACGAATAAATTATATTAATAACATAAACATTACATAGTTCACAACAATTATCAGAGTTACAATAACATACAAACACATACTAGACAGTTATAAACACCTGTCTAGTTATACAAATCAATACAACACCAGAGACAACTCAGAGAAATCTACACAGCGGAATACTATATAGCTATACGCAGAAGCCTCCTGCTCCATTTGCTCCTCCAAAATTCGTCAAGCCAACCTAAAATCCCTTGGCTACTCGTAAAAATTTGAGTACCCAAGAGTTTAAGAAAAAAACAGAATAAACTCGAGGTCAGACATGGGTCTGATGTGAGTAAACGGTTAAAGTTGCTCAACTTTAAAAAACCTTTTGAAAGAAAAGGTATCACGTAAGACTTCCCACACATAAACATGGAAAAGTTTTTACCTTACGCTAATCAAACATTTGATAGGAAATCCAGTGATATTATAATAGGTCTAGGGTTTTCAAATAAATATGAAATAGCCGAAATTGTTACATTATTAAATTCCAGCTACTAGCCACAAAAGTGGGTAATACAATCAAATCTGATGGCACTTATTGGATTTTGGATTCCATACAATGACAGGGCTACTGGGATACCGCCCGTTACAGTACGTGGCCTAGATCACTGTACCGAGGAGCCACCCTAACTCCCCTGCAACACAAAGCCGGAACCATTCCTTACTGAACAGTTCCGAATAAGACAACCCCGGCGGATGTAGCTATTCAACCGCCCACACAGCCGAAATAAAAGGGACCTCTAGACAGGGGTAAATCTTACTCTCAAGTGGGGGCTACCCACGAAGCCTTACTGCACCTCCCCTGTTTTAGCCATTCCCGGTTGATGAGGCTTGAGGCTACGATTACCTTTAGTGAACACATCACTTAGAATGCTCATCGTCCACCTGACGATGTTCTGAAAGCATTCAATCCATACAAGTTCGTTCCGGGTTCGAACGAAACCGAAGGCATTATCTCGTTACACTCATTTTGGAATCACCCTCAGAGTTAACGACAATATCCCTTGCACTCTGAACCTTCATCTCGAATCTGAAAGTACTACTCGTCAAAATCATCACGGAATCACCCTTAGAGTTATACTGACGAATAGTTATTACACCTCGAGTCTTCACTCTTCACAAGAGATTTACGACCTATCGTTAATTTGGATCGATGTGGTTTTCGGATATCCAAATATGGAAACCCGATCGCGGTCTCATCGAAATCCAAAGCGTGTCTTTTAGGTCCAAATTGTTTAAAGGTTAAACAATTAAATTCAACTATCTATATACTCACAGAATAGATAATTCACAAGTCACAATTGATAATCACATTATCAAAATAAACAGACGATCCATAACAAAATAGGCAATCCACATCATTATCACAATAGATAATCTATATTACCGCCACAATGCAACCAAGCATTCATACCACACAACATTACTTATCTCATTTCTGAGATTACATCCATTCAAGACAATCAATGTCATCCATTCATACATAAGCAATGATTTACTTAATCACAACATAATTAATTTAAAATGAATTAAATTAACTATCTCTTTCTTTAATTAATTTAAAGTGAATTAAATTAATTACTTCATCTCTTAATTAATTTAAAATTAATTAAATTAATTACTTTCAGCACAATAAATCTTGCTTAAATAAACATTAATTAAACCAATTAATTAATCACCATCCTAATTTATCTAACTTGATTAATTAACTCTTAATCAAGTAATTAATCTTTAATTATTTTCATTAATCATATTAATTAATGAACCTTAATTAATTACTTCCATTAATTAATTAACTATAAATTAATTACATTATTGCTTAATTAATTATATTAATTAATCATGCTTAAATTAGTTACTTCCAATTAATCAACTTTAATAAATAAATTCAGTAATTAATTATTCTTAATTACTTTTAATTACTTTTATAAATTCTTTGATTTATTACACCAAGTAATAAACCCTTAATTACTTTATCAAGTAATTATTCATTTAAAATTACTTCCCAATATGTACTTTCACTTATCTCAATTACCCTTGTAATTTATACATCAATTACTTATTTTAAGTAATTACTCTTATCAAAACTTATTAAGTAAACATACTTAATCATTTATCAAGTGACCTTCTTAATTAATTAACAAATTAATTAACTTACTTGATCACACTTATCTCATCAATTATAATCGAGTAATTCATCCATTAATTACTCTTTAACCAAATTAATCATCAATTAACAGATTAATTATCACCAACTATTAATTAATAAACTTTAATTATAAATCAATCCTTTAATACAAAGTAATCAATCACTAATTACTTTTATAATCAATTAATTAACCTTAATTAACCTTAATTAACCAATTAATCATCTCTTAATCATTAATTAATAAAAGTTAATTATTAAGTAATAACCTTAATTACAAATTAATTTAATTCATAATTATTTAATTACTTATTAATTACAATTAATTAACCTTTAATAATAGTTAATTAATTCTTAATTAACTTGCCTTATAGATTAATTAAGAAAACCAAATTAAAACTTAATTACTAAATAAAACCTTTATTAAGTATTAATTAATTACTATTTTAATTAACCCTTAATTACATAATTAATAAGTAATTATAATTTAATTAATCATTAGTCATTAATTAAGTCATCATAATTATTAGTTAATTAATTTAATAATCATACTTAATTAATTACTTAATTAATTTTTTAAAATAATTAATTAAATTAATTCACTAATCTTAAAATTCTTATTCAACTTAATTAATTACAAATCATTAACACTTAATTAATATTTAAGACAAAACATTATCTTAAATTAACCTTGAATAAAAAACTTTACTTAACTTAATCATTAATTAGTGTAAGATATAGAGTAATCATTAATTACCTATCTTTAATTATTAATTAACAATTCCTTAGTTTCAAGATAATAAATTACTTAAACCTTTAATTGTTAATTATAAAACATTTTTCATTAATAAAACATTTCCTTATAAATTTCTTTTTTATATTTCCAAAATAAGTTGGAAAATAACATTAAGGTTTTTATCATAAAACATTTTAAACCATTCATCCATATTCATTTGTATAAGCAAATCAATTTGAAGAAATGAATTACAAGAATTTAACTTAGCTTAAATTATTTAAAGTTTAAAACTTTATTTATTTTAAATTAAAAACTGGTTAAACATTTACTACTTGATAACCAAATCCTATCTGTAATCAGAGTGATTGCAGTATGAAATTTTGTTTAAACTTGATAAATCTTGAAACAAAAACAGAAAAAAATGTAACAAAGACATGCACACCTTTGAACACAGCCAATTAAATAAAAGCATTACACTTATATAAATATAAACATGCAGAGCATTTTCACCATAGAATCTCAAGCAAACATAATTTGTCTATTTAATTTTTAATAAAAAGTTTACTCACCTCAATTTAAAAGAAGTGCAGAGGTTTGATGTTAAACTGGAAATTTGCAAAATGCTTTGAATTTGAAGATGAACCCTCTTTGAAACAGAAAAGCTTCATCCCCCTTTTGTTTGTTTTAACTGCATTGCTTCAGGTTTGCTTTCAATAGATTTGCTTCAAGTAATACCTTGACCCATATTATACACTTGCATGCACTAGAAAGATGATGCAGACATAGGAAAATGCAGAACTAGATTGATAACTTTCATTGAGTTTTTGAAACATATTGCAGATTTTGATTTAAACTGGGATGTTTTCAGGTTTGCTTTTTTTTTTAAATACATGCTATGCTTTAATTTTTTTTTTTGCTTCAGATTTGCATGCATATGAAAAATTTGCAAATACTTGAATTTTTTAGAACAAACTGCAGATCTGGTAAAAGGAAGTTATAGACATGGAAATGCAGATTTGATTTGCATTTCAATTCCAGGTTTTTGATTTGAGCATGGATTTTTTTTTTAGGATTTCAGAATTTGATTTTGAGTGTTTTATGATTCTGAAGAGTAAAAAGTTGTAAGGATAGCTCTAGTTTCTTTTTTTAGGAATGAACAAAATTTAAAGAAAAAGAAAGTGAAGAAAATATAGTGTTTATATAGGAAAATTTTCAGTTTTATTAAAAAGAAAATTCAAAAATGACACATGTCTTAAAGTTATATTAATGTTTAACACTTGTTGTCAAAGTGTTTTAAAACTAAACACTTGTCAATTTTTATGTATATTTATTCTAAAAGAAATTTAAAAGCCATTTTAAATTATTTTCCTAATTACTAATATGTTTTCTAAATTTAAAAAAATGCTTTTCTAATTAAATTCCTAGTTAACTAATATATTTATACATTTATAAATGTTTCTAAATTTATATAAATACAATCTTTTAAAAAGAAATGAAACCAAATATAATTTAAATAAAATTATATACAATATTGCAAACTCATTTTAAATGCTATTTCAAAAGCCTTGCATTTATTCTTATTAAATAAATACAGTTCCAAATTTCTAAGATTAATTTATATAAAAAGAAAAATAAAACAAATCTTATTTTTAATTAAAAACATTATCTATATATTTTAAAACCAAACTATATTATTATTCTATTTTAATATGTATGTATATTCCTTGAATCAAATTTATATTTAATTCAAAGTCAAATTTAAAAATCCAAATCTAAAATAAATTTAAATAAATAAATATCAATTTTTAAATAAGCTCGTTATTATTTACAAATAATTTATCCTATTTTAAAAATAAATTTAAATACACAGATATAAATATAACAAACTTATTAATTTTGAAAACAATAAATCTATTTAGAATTTATTTACACAATACAAAATAATAATTATTATTTTAAAACCAATTTATTGCCATAATTAAAACATTATATTTTTATTACTTGCTTAATTATCTTTGAAAATAACAATTTATCAATTTCAAATAATTAAATTTAAGAAATTATCACATTTTAAATTCCTGGAAATTTCGGGATATTACAGTTGTGACGCCCCACCTCTATACCCACTCTAGCCAAGGACACTACGATGTAATGCCGTCAACTAGCGCGGAGAATAAGGTTGTCGAGGAGCGACCATCCATGTAATTGCTTTGTGCGAGCACCGACATGTTAGATAGTACAACATGCGGAAATCTGACATACCGATACAAACTCAAAGCTACTACACGGTGGCTGTATATATTTTTCGGATACAAATATAGAAATAAAAATAACACAAATCAGTCACAGACATCCATATCACAAAGGCGGAAATAGATATGAATATATAACACATGAAAGTGTACATCAGAGTAGTGGTCAAACAAGATCCACAATGTCACAAAAGATAAGCTACAAGTGCTAGACAAAAGAATATGGATACGTAAATGAGTCTATATCTCAAATGTATACAACAAAAACTACTAATCTAAGTAGTTAGCCAAAAGTCAGGGTGATAATCCCAGATGTGAAGTCAAGCAGAAGCACGTGTAACATCTCGGTCTGACCCGAGTATTATTTAATAAGAAAATAATAAACGGATCAGTCTAGCTATAAATATAAGATAAAATGATGTAGAATAAGAGATATGACATGAACATACGATAACCATAAAGCCATACTGTAAAAAGTATGCAATTGAAAATCAACAAGAGATTAATCAATATCACGAGAATCTTCTCAAAGATCAAAAAGAATGTCATACTCTCTATTTATATTCACCAAACCATAAATATTGACAATAATATCAATGCCAATCACAAAAGTTAATGACACACAAATTCACCAATGCACAAATATTGATAAAAATTATCAATGTAAATCACGAAAATTGGTGAAAACACAAATTCCAGAAATCATCAATGGAAATCCAGAAACCACAAAAAAGGGGAGGCCTATCACAAAACGGGATCATGAAAACTTACCAACACGTGTATCACAAAATGGAACGCTATTCCATGGTTGCTAACCATTAATTTTGAGTCGAAGCTCCACAAATCGGCCCGAAGACCATGGGTCGCTACCCCACCAATTTGAGCCGAAGCTCCGCAGAAACGGGGTTTAGTCTCCCTCGTAGACAAAGAGACATCGCACAATTGCTAGTCTAAATCACAAAAATGATCATCAATGATCATTAAGAAGTGTCAATTATAGTAATCTAGTAAATATATAAGCTTAGCTTCATGTCCCATAACCACTAGCTTAACATAAATATTTACGAACAAATTGTAGATCTACACTCGAAAATTGTCACAAGAGATTCAATCGAACAAGTCCAAGAATTAACCGACGAAGTAATGCAAGCGTTTCATACCATTTGTTTTACGAAGCCGTTTAATTAGATTTCTTGTACGAGTGAAGTAAAGGTTTGTATATTTTTAAAATGACAAATCACAAAAGTGATCGCAGAAACGATCAATCACAAAAATTCACATACGAAGATGTGAACGCATACGAAGATGTGAACGAAATCCAAAGAATTCAATTCCAAATTCATCAAAGTGGAAATACCCTTGCTGCTCGACACGGCGCGACCTAGCAGATGAGCGACCTAAGTTGTAGCGGCATAGGTGCAGGCCGAGCGACTTAAGGAAGTGGTGCGACCTAACTGCCGAGCGACCTAAGTGGGTAGCGGCATAAAGCAGGCGAGCTACCTAAGGAATGGTGCGACCTAATGGGCCGAGCGGCCTAACACAAGCGACCTAGCATGGCGCGACCAATCCATGGCGCGACCTAACTGCAGAGCGACTTATGGTGGTGAGCGGCTTACGGGGTGGAATGACCTAACAGGTCGAGCGACCTAGGGACGAAATGACCTAAGGAGCTAGTGGCATAGCATGGCCGAGCGACCTAAGGCACTAGCGGCATAACATGCCCGAGCGACCTAAGGGAGAATGACCTAACTTGTCACGACCTAAGGAGCATGCGAGCTAGCTGCAGGCCGAGGGGCTTATACGGTGCAGGCCGAACGACCTGAGGGATAAACAAGGCCGAGCAACAACCTAACGACCTAAAGGAGACAAGGCCGAGCAATGACCTAGCACGGCGCGACCTATAGGGGAGTGACCTAAGTGCAGGCCGAGAATCCTTCATGTGCAGGCCGAGCGACCTAGGGGTTTGAAGTGCAAAAACTCTTCCAATTTGCAACCGATCGAGCACGGACGCTAGGGGATTATGCCCGTAGGCTACCCGATCGTATTGGCTCCTCGATGCATCACCTAAAACGTGTTCGAACATCAAAGTTGGGATTCTTAAAGATTTGAACCCAAAACACTAAAAATTGGGATTTTCACCAATTCATTCCAAATCAATAGAAAATGCACATGAATAAGTTTTAGGAATTCATACCTAACAATCAAAGATAGTTATAGACAAAGATGAGATACACAAAATCAATGAAGAAGAAGCTTGAGAGCAAAGGAAGAATCAATGGCTTCTCTTTGAATTTGGAGTTGGATGTTGGATTTGCAAATGAACTTGAGCTTGGAGTTTTAATTTCCCATTCCTTCCTCCATTTATGTTTAAGCTTGAGTGTTAGGAAATGAAAGTGAAGTTAGAAGGGAAGGGGGTTGAGGTAGAGTTAATAGTTTAGGCTAATGGGCTAAACCAAACCCAAAGCCCAAAGTGAAAAGGTGGCAAAATTCCACTAACTCCAAACATATCAAAGTTTACACTCAAAAAGATCGCAAACGGTGTTTTGGACCCAATGGAAGTGGTTCCGAGTCCTAATTCGACCATATGCAAAAAGTAACTTTTCAGACCAAAATCCGACTAACGATAAAATATTAAATAAAATATTTAAACATTCAATCGTAAAATATGCGGGTTGTTACAGACTCCCCTCCTTAAAGAAATTGCGTCCTCGCAATATTTAAGAAGAAAATATACGGTAACAACCATGAAAGCATATCAACACAAAAGAAATTTGAAATAAGAAATTCACCTCATGGAGCACGAGAAAGTAAGTCTGGATGTGTTCGCTCGATGAACTCTCTAGATTCCCAAGAGCAATCCTTAGGATTTGAGGACCATTGAACCTTAACAAGCGGAACATCTTTATTTTGAAGGCGTTTGACCTCCGAAGCAATAATACGAATAGGATGTTTCTCATAAGTTAAGTTAGGTGAAACTTCAATTTCTTCCACAACACCGGGCACAAGAATAGAATCGGAATCTCGAAGGCACTTTCGTAATTGAGAAACGTGAAACACATCATGAATAGAAGAAAACTGAGCCGGTAATACAAGGCGATAAGCCACGGAACCAATACGCTCGGTGATAGGAAATGGCCCAATATATCGAGGCGCTAACTTTCCCGATCGACTGAAACATACTACACCCTTCATAGGTGAAACATGGATAAACACAAGATCTCCCACAGAAAATTCTAATTTCCTTCTCCGGTTATCGGCATAAGACCTTTGCCTACTCTGGGCTTCTTTCATCCTACGACGAATAAGGTCAATCTTTTCTGTGGAATCACGAATAAAATTTGAACCTAAAACCAGCTTCTCACCGGCCTCAAGCCAACAAGAAAGAGATCGGCATGGCCTTCCATAGAGTGCCTCAAAAGGTGACATTACCAATACTAGATTGGAAGCTATTATTATAGGAAAACTCAACAAGAGAAATATGATCCTCCCAACTTCCACCAAAATCAAGAACACATGCACGAAGAAGATCTTTAAGAGTTTGATTCACACGCTCAGTTTGTCCATCGGACTAGGGATGATAAGCGGTGCTAAAATTAAGCTTTGTTCCCAAAGCTTTTTGAAGACCCTTCTAAAATCCACTAGTAAACAATGGATCATGATCACTAACGGTAGAAGTAGGGACTCCTTGCAATTTAACAATTTCTTTGATAAAGAGTTTGGCCAAAAAAGGCACGGTTCGATTGGACCGAATGGGAATAAAATGGGCGGATTTAGTAAGTCTATCGACTATCACCCATAAGCTATCATGACCCGAACGAGAACGGGGAAGACCGTCTATAAAATCCATGGAAATTTGGTCCCAATTCCAAATTGGAATTTCTAAAGGTTGCAATAACCCACCGGGCCTTTGATGTTCCGCCTTAATGAGCAGGCAAGTCATGCAACGCTTAACAAAGTTAGCAATATCATATTTCATTCCCTCCCAATAATAAAGTCGCTTCATATCCGCGTACATTTTACTACCATCGGGATGAATGGTAAATTTAGAACGATGAGAATCTTCTAAAATGTCTTTACGAAGATTGCTAATATTTGGCACGATAAGTCTACCAAATTTTCGAATACCGCCACGAGAATCAATATCAAAGTCTTTCAAACCTTCAATATCAATTTTATCCCTAAAATTTTGGCCAAGAAGATCCAATTCGGGATCTAGCTTTTGAGCTTCCAGAATGCGGTCAAAAAGAGAAGGATGAGCCTCAAGGCTACATAAAACAAGAGATGAACATAAATCGGAAACACGATCTCGAATCTCACAAGTGGATAGAATTCCGAGATCATTCCATTTGGATATCATCATAGAAACAATCGCTTGTTGCTTACAACTATGCGCATCGACAACACGATTTCCCATTCCGGGAGTACAAAGAATATCAAGATCATAAGCTGGAAGAAATTCGAGCCAACGTTGTTGATGCAAATTAAGTTCCTTTTGAGAAAATAGATACTTCAAAGATTTATGATCGGTGTAAAGAATAAACTTTTCTCCCAAAAGATTATGACGCCAAATACGAAGGGTGAAAACAATAGCCGCGAGTTCTAAATCATGAGTGGCATATCTAGTCTCGGCTGGCTTCAATTGCCTAGAAGCATAAGCAATAACACGTTCTCTTTGCATAGGAACGGCACCCAAACCAACGCGACTAGCATCAATATAAACAATAATATCTTTGTTTCCCTCGGGAATCACAAGAATAGGAGCATCGGAAAGGAGTTCTTTTAATTTCTGAAAAGAAGCTTCACATTTGTCCGACCAAATGTATTTAACTCCCTTCTTTGTCAAGTTAGTAAGAGGAACGGAAATTTTGAAAAAGTCCTTTATGAAACGGCGGTAATAACCTTCCAATCCAAGGAAACTACGAATTTCTCTCACACTCTCCGGTCTCTTCCAATTTTGAATCGCTTCAATCTTTGAAGGATCCACAGAAATTCCGGATTCGAAAATAATATGACCGAGAAACTTCACACGAGATTGCCGAAAGTGGCATTTAGGAAAATTTTCTTTTAACTGATTGCTCCTAAGAGTTTCCAACACAATCTGAAGATGCTTTTCATGCTCCTCCTCGGTTTTTGAATACATAAGAATATCATCAATAAAGATGAGAACAAACCGATGGAGGAAGTCTTTGAAAACTCGATTCATAAGGTCAACGAAATAAGCCGGAGCATTTGTTAAACCAAATGGCATAACAAGCCATTCATAAGATCCATAACGAGTACGGAACGATGTCAAAGGAATGCTATCCTCTGCAATACGAAGCTGATGAAAACCGGTAGCTAAGTCTAATTGTGAAAAGACTCTAGCGCCACTAAGTTGATCGAATAGATCATCAATCCGAGGTAAAGGATATTTATTCTTGATAATAAGATAATTAAGCTTGCGGTAGCCAACGCAAAGCCTAAGTGTACCATCGGATTTTTTCACAAAAATAGCTGAAGCTCCCCAAGGCGAGGAACTAGAGCGAATAAATCACTTCGTCTCCAATTCGAATAATTGTTTGCGTATCTCCTCATTTTCCTTATTGGACATGAGATAAGGAGGACGAGTGATAGGTTGAGCTCCAGGGATGAGATTAATTCTGAACTCAATTGCTCGCTTAGGTGGTAATCCTAAAACGGGCTCAAATATGTCAGAAAATTCATGAGCAAAGTGAATAAGAGAAATAATATCCTCCTCGTCATCATTACCGTCATCATGAGGATTTAAAGAATATAAAGATGCAACTAAGCTGGAATCTGAATCTTTAAGGTCAATAGAAATCTGCTTAACAGATTGAGAATGTCGAAGATGAATAGTCCGCTCAGGACATAGGATTTGGGCTTCATAGCGATTAAGCCAATCCATTCCCAAAATCATTCCAAAGCCTAAGTAGCGCATAACATGCAAATCGGCTTGGAAAGAAAAATCACACAAAATAATCTCGACATCTTTACACAATAAACTGACTGTTGCGGATCCACCAACCGGATTCGCAATTCTCAAAGAAGTCATTAAACACAAAACATCCAAAGAAAAAGTATCAACAAGTTCTTTTGAAATAAAAGAGTGGGACGCACCCGTATCAAATAGAACTCGAATAGGATGATCACGAAATAAAATAATGCCATCAAGCATAGAATGAGAAATACCTTTATCACGAGATGTGATGCCAGGGGCTTGAGCAACATTAAGCTTTCCCTCCTTCCTATTTTGAAGTTTGGGACAAGAAGATAAATAATGATCCGGGATTTTGCAATAGCGACAAGTACGAGGCTTTGAACACTTGTTCGCATAATGGTCCTTAGAACCACAGTTGTAGTATTGCCCACCACTTGGGGTAGAAGTCTTAGTTGCCGGAGAGGCTTGCTTCCCTTTCTTATTGTTGGTATAAGGACCTTCAAACTTATTAGGCCTTTTCTTGTTGTTGAAGTTTGGTTTCGCACTCATAACTTCAACATCACTCTCCCTATCTGCCTCTTCAAGACGAAGAGCGATATCAACGAGTTGATCAAAAGAAACTTCTAATTTTAGAAGTAATGGCTTCTTGAGATTATTATTCAAGCCATAAACAAATCGTTGGTTTTTCTTCAATGTGGTGTTTATGTACTCGACCCCGTATTTAGAAAGTGACTCGAAGGATGCGACATAATCTACCACGGAGGATTCACCTTGAACAAGGTCAATGAAACGGCGAGCCAAGGTCACCTTCTCAGCTTCTGGCACAAATTTTAATTCGAAGCGTTCCCGGAATTTCTCCCAAGTAAGATCCGTTTCATTTATTTCAAAAATCAGAAGCTCATACCACTTTAATGCTCTTTCTTGGAGCATACTAGAGGCCACCTGAACACGGTGAAGATCAATAAGATTCATGCGAGAAAAGTTCGATCGCACGATCTCAGCCAACCTTGGACTTCAATAATAGTTTCAGAACCTTTGAATGGCTTCCCATCCAAATTGGTATAATCTCTGCACAAACGTGCAAATCGAGACCTAGGGTGAGTGGACTCCGGATTAGATCCGGCTGCTTGAGCATTCCTTACTAGATCAAGAAGCTGTTGGGCAGACATAAATACTCCATCTTGGGGAGTAGCACGAGATTGACCGGCGCTGGGACGGCCAGGTCTAACCATTTCTCTTCCTTTTGAAAGAAAGAAAGAAGAAGGATAAGGTTATGCACCAAATGAATATCAAGCAATCTTGATAGATAAACAAGGAATCATAAAGAAAATAGGATGAATCGGTATGAAGACTCAAATTAAATCCTAGAGCACGACTCCTAAGATGGACTTAGGACGATGATCCTTTCTAGATTATTCTACATTGTTCCGAAGATACGCTCTGATGCCAAGCTGTGATGCCCCACTTCTATACCCACTCTAGCCAAGGACACTACGGTGTAATGCCGTCAACTAGCACGGAGAATAAGGCTGTTGAGGAGCGACCATCCGTGTAATAGCTTTGTGCGAGCACCGACATGTCAGATAGTACTCATGCGGATATCCGACATACCGATATAAAATCAAAGCTACTACACGGTGGTTATATATATTCTTTGGAAACAAATATAGAAATAAGCATAACACAAATCAGTCACAGACATCCTTATCACAAAGGTAGAAATAGATATGAATATATAACACATGAAAGTGTACATCAGAGTAGTGGTCAAACAACATCCACAATGTCACAAAAGAATAGCTACAAGTGCTAGATAAAAGAATATGGATACATCAATGAGTCTATATCTCAAATGTATACAACAAAAACTACTAATCTAAGTAGTTAGCCAAAAGTCAGGGTGATAATCCCAGATGTGAAGTCAAGCAGAAGCACGTGTAACATCTCGGTCTGACCCGAGTATTATTTAATAAGAAAATAATAAACAGATCAGTCTAGCTATAAATATCAGATAAAATGATATAGAATAAGAGATATGACATAAACATATGATAACCATAAAGCCATACTGTAATAAGTATGTAATTGAAAATCAACAAGAGATTAATCAATATCACGAGAATCTTCTCAAAGATAAAAAAGAATGTCATACTCTCTATTTATATTCACCAAACCATAAATATTGACAATAATATCAATGCCAATCAAAAAAGTTAATGACACACAAATTCACCAATGCACAAATATTGATAAAACTTATCAATGTAAATCACGAATATTGGTGAAAACATAAATTCCAGAAATCATCAATGGAAATCCAGAAACCACAAAAAGGGGGGAGGCCTATCACAAAACGGGAGCATGAAAACTCACCAACACGTGTATCACAAAATGGAACGCTATTCCATGGTTGCTAACCATTAATTTTGAGCCGAAGCTCCACAAAACGGTCCGAAGACCATGGGTCGCTACCCCACCAATTTGAGCCGAAGCTCCACAGAAACGGGGTTTAGTCTCCCTCGTAGACAAAGAGACATCACACAATTGCTAGTCTAAATCACAAAAATGATCATCAATGATCATTAAGAAGTGTCAATTACAGTAAGCTAGTACATATATAAGCTTAGCTTCATGTCCCATAACCACTAGCTTAACTTAAATATTTACGAACAAATTGTAGATCTACACTCGAAAATTGTCACAAGAGATTCAATCGAACAAGTCCAAGAATTAACCGACGAAGTAAACGCAAGCATTTCATACCATTTGTTTTATGACGCCGTTTAATTAGATTTCTCGTACGAGTGAAAGGTTTGTATATTTTTAAAATGACAAATCACAAAAATGATCGCAGAAACGATCAATCACAAAAATTCAAATACGAAGATGTGAACGAAATCCAAAGAATTCGATTCCAAATTCATCAAAGTGGAAATACACTTGCTGCTCGACGCGCAACCTAGCAGATGAGCGACCTAAGTTGTAGCGGCATAGGTGCAGGCGAGCGACCTAAGGAATGATGCGACCAAATGGGCCGAGCGACCTAAGTGGGTAGCGGCATAAAGCAGGCGAGCGACCTAAGGAATGGTGCGACCTAATGGGCCGAGCGACCTAAGTGGGTAGCGGCATAAAGCAGGCGAGCGACCTAAGGAATGGTGCGACCTAATGGGCCGAGCGGCCTAACACAAGCGACCTAGCATGGCGCGACCAATCCATGGCGCGACCTAACTGCAGAGCGACTTAAGGTGGTGAGCGGCTTACGGGGTGGAACGACCTAACAGGCCGAGCGACCTAGGGACGAAACGACCTAAGGGGCTAGTGGCATAGCATGGCCGAGCGACCTAAGGCACTAGCGGCATAACATGCCCGAGCGACCTAAGGGAGAACGACCTAACTTGTCGCGACCTAAGGAGCGTGCGAGCTAGCTGCAGGCCGAGGGGCTTATACGGTGCAGGCCGAACGACCTAAGGGATAAACAAGGCCGAGCAACAACCTAACGACCTAAATGAGACAAGGCCGAGCAATGACCTAGCACGGCGCGACCTATAGGGGAGCGACCTAAGTGCAGGCCGAGAATCCTTCATGTGCAGGCCGAGCGATCTAGGGGTTTGAAGTGCAAAAACTCTTCCAATTTGCAACCGATCGAGCACGGACGCTAGGGGATTATGCCCATAGGCTACCCGATCGTATTGGCTCCTCGATGCATCACCAAAAACGTGTTCAAACATCAAAGTTGGGATTATTAAAGATTTGAACCCAAAACACTGAAAATTGGGATTTTCACAAATTCATTCCAAATCAATAGCAAATGCACATGAATAAGTTTTAGTAACCATCAAAGATGGTTATAGACAAAGATGAGATAAAAATTTCACCTTTACACAAAATCAATGAAGAAGAAGCTTGAGAGCAAAGGAAGAATCAATGGCTTCTCTTTGAATTTGGAGTTGGATGTTGGATTTGCAAATGAACTTGAGCTTGGAGTTTTAATTTCCCATTCCTTCCTCAATTTTTGATGAAGCTTGAGTGTTAGGAAATGAAAGTGAAGTTATGAAGGGAAGGGGGTTGAGCTAGAGTTAATAGTTTAGGATAATGGGCTAAACCAAACCCAAAGCCCAAAGTGAAAAAGTGGCAAAATTCCACTAACTCCAAACATATCAAAGTTTACACTCAAAAAGATCGCAAACGGTGTTTTGGACCCAATGGAAGTGGTTCCGAGTCCTAATTCGACCGTATGCAAAAAGTAACTTTTCGGACCAAAATCCGACTAACGATAAAATATTAAAATAAAATATTTAAACATTCAGTCGTAAAATATGCGGGTTGTTACAACAATGGAATTCAATTTCAAATCTTGAATTCAAATTCAAATTAAACTATTTAAATTTCAAAACTTTATCACCTTATTCAAAATAACTTTTATTTTTAAAATCCCTTTTTCAAAAGCTTTTCATATTTAACCCAATTCCATTTCCATAGCCATTTAGATTCAAAATTCAATTTTAAAACCATTTCAAAAATCTGTGACTTAACAAATTTCCTCATGTAATCCAAATCTGTGTGTGTATAGTGTAGTCCAGGGGTTTTTCACAATAGTGCACAACATCAATCATCACAGATTCAATCACAGCAATATCGATAAGCGGTATAATCCTATAGCGCTTATCTTCATTCAAAGATTCACTGGTAAATGTATTACAGATAAATAAATAAATAAGTTACACACAACTCAATTCACAGAACAGAATATTACAGTCCAGAAGTAACAATCAATTCAAGGTATTTCATACAATACAAACATTCATAAGCAATCCATACATCCATAAGTAAGATTAATTACTCATCTGATTATACTAAATCGGGTTAATCACTTATGAATAAATTATTAATCCTGGTTAATTAATATTAATTAATTACAAACCATCTTAATTAATTATCCCTTAATCATTTATTAATTAACCTTTAATAATACTTTAGTAAATAAATTAATCTTTAATCATTAAAAAATTAACCTTTAATTAAATAAATTTTCACCAAATTAATTTCTGTAATTAATTATTCTTTAATAAATTATTCATTAAATCATTTGATTTATCAAAACTTTAATCATAAATTAATTAACTGTAATTACTTTCATTAATAAATCTTTGTTAATTAATTGTCCTTTATTGTGATCACACAAAGTAATTACCTTTTAATTGCATTAAATAATTAATTTTATTAAGTTAATTACTAGCATTAATAAAATCACCCTTAAATTAATTACATTTATTATTATGCCAATATGATTACTCAAAATCCAAAATAATTTTGAACATTTCAAAATTCAATCTTTAAAATCATTTGAAACTTTGTCAAGGAATTTGGTTACTATTTCTTTTAATTTTTGAAAATTTATTAATTCAACTGCATAATTACTCTAATTTATAATTACCTTTAAAAAACAGTTTAAAACAATTTAAATCCTCAAAATTTGAGCAAACTTGTTAACCATTTTAAACCTTGTATCTTTTCTTTAAGTTTAAAACTTTGAATTTTTCCTTGCTTTTAATAAAACCTGCTTACTTTCTTTCTTTACAAACCAGGTAACTCAATATATTAAAACCCGAGTCCATCACCAGAAAACACGACCAAACAGCCAAGTCATTCGCAAGCGACACACGAACCTAACCCACTTCGAGGCAAACTCATCATCTACTTCAAATTTGACTTCGAGAACAACTACTTCTTCTCCAATTTCGAAAAACAGTCAGACATCAATGTGCACGGTGCACATGTACAATCACTCCAACCACCATAGATCGACATCGCAACTCCTGACAAGTCAACGATGACCTTGCCCACCCTCTCGATCATCCAGATTTGCGCAATCGATCAACAATAAAAAACAAGTCATTCGAACCAAAAAACTGGAACGACCCTGATCGAAGAAATCCTCAATTGTTGACGATCCAAATCTTGAAAACCCTTGTCTCCCACATCAGAGGTTCGTCATGCCGCCACATTTCTAACCCCCCACATGCGATCTATTCTGATGCCCCAATGACGTCGATGTGGCTTCGCAAACCCAGACAACCCAAACTATACATGAAACCCTAAATCATCGTCGTGCCATTGCATCGATCGTCTAAAAATTTAGCAACCATTTTTATGGTAAACTCCACCTCCTGATCTTCCCTTGACATCGATCCCGAAGATCGATTTCCGGTTGATCATCGAGAATTGGCGAAAAACGTGTTTCAGTTCAACTCCCAAATGCTCGACAATTATACCCTTATAAATTATGAAATGAATTTCTAAATTCCTATTTTTGAAATACGAACAAGTTCATATGATCAAAGTTTGAAATTTCCAAAATCAAAACTTCGACTTGAACCCACTTATCACTGATATTCCTGGTTTCCAGCAATCCTACTCATCTATTTTACTTAATAATATTTTTGAAAATGATGTTATATTGATACAAACATATCTTCCTTAAAGGCCATAGCTTGAATTCAATTGAATATGAGGATATGGATTTATTTATAGATTTTAGGTCCTGTTATTCTTAGACAGAGGAGATGAATATGCACAGAAGCTCATATCTACACAGGCATCTGATATTTACAACATGCAACTACAGCCAATATTCAAATAAACATATTCACACCATATTCATGCTTCAATCATCTATCTCAACAAATTAAAATATAGCCATATTAAAGTCAAAAGGGTAAGGTTTGCTCACCTGATATTTGAAAGCAGAGAACTCAAGCTTGATAATGGATGTGAAAATATGGTAGTTGTTTTTGATCTGGATTTTGTTGAGTTTGGATCTAAATCTATCTACTGCATGCCTCATCTTTGCATTGCACTTTGAATTGAATCTGTACTCTGATTTTTTTGGTTGTTAAATCTGCTTGATTATTGATACATTTGCATACTTCGGATTTGTTTAATGCTTCCAGGCTTTGAATTGAAGCTTGATCTTCTACTTGCTTCCAGGTTTTGAAAACTTTGAAGTTGTTACAGGTTTTAACTTCTTATCTATTTTGTTTTTTGGTTTAATCTTTGCCTTGGTTTGTTTTGATTTTTATTTGATCTTTTTATTTTCAGTTTTAATTTTGAAGATAAAAGGAGGATTGAAGAAGAGAATGAAATGTATTAGCCTGGTTTCTTTTACTTGGTATTAACATTGTGATTTTTTTTTTAAAGGAAATAGGTATGCCACTTGTAATCTATATTAACACTTGTCTATACATATGGTAATTTACTCACAAATGTCCATTTACATTATAAATTACCTACACTTGTTAATCTTCCCATTAAAATGCTTACACTTATTTATATTATATTACAAAGTGTTTGTGTTTGCAAATTACATATATTAATAAGAATTTTATAAAATACATATACTAGTTTATATTTAGATATATATATATATATATATATATATATATATATATATATGTTGATATCTTATTTTCAAAGTTTTTTATAATTACTTTTCCTTTTTAAATACTTCATTCAAAATCTATTAACTTTTCAAAAGATATGTATATATTTGATTTTAACCTTTAAATAGCTTTTGTAAATTTATTTATATCAATTTCAAAAGATAACTTTCAAATCATCATATTATAAATAAAATAAATTCTTTTCTATTATTAAAGTATAGAGTTTTAAATCCAATGTTTATTTAAAACATTTACTTTTAAATTTCAAATTCAAAAATCAATATACAATCAATTTGTATTTATAAATGAATAAACAAACGATATCTTTTATAAATATATATTTATATTCCATCCACAAACTATTTATTTTCTAAATTTTTACTTGCAACATACATTTTCAAATCAATCCATAATTAAGTTTAAAATCAATATATTATTCGGAATATTTACTTCTGAATTTCCAATTGAAAATCATATTTACATACATTTATATTAATAATAAACAAATATCCACTTAATTTGGAAAATACAAAATAAATTTACAATTAAATCTCAAAAAATAAATTACTTACCAATTTAAATTTTACTTAAAAACATAAATGTTACACGTCAGACTCAAACCATATAAAAGAGCGGATTGTTATTGGGGTGAATAAGAAAAGCAGAGAAAGAAATAAAACAAAATAGAATCTCACAGCGGAATGACAAAATATAATAATCAAATAACAGTTCATGAAGCTGTTTTACAAAGTATTCGATTATACTTATACAATACATATCAGAGTTACACATACTAGAGAATAATAAATAATGCAGCAGAACAGTATGAATGTAGTGGAATACTATAATAAATAATAGTAATAAAATCTTCGTCTTCGTCCTCCAGAATAAAGTATTCAAATCGTATAATGCTCAAACTGACCCGAGCGAATTAAAAAGATAAAACACTCGAGTCAGAACTAAAAGATATTATGTGAGTTAAATCAACAGAAATAAATATGAGTGGAACGGCGTCAGAGATGTTTACGGGATTTAACATCTCCTATCCAGTGTCAAACGTGAGTGCAGTAACTTAAGAGATGCTTGGGATTCACATCTCCTAAGGATCTGTTAAACAATTTACTATGTAGTAATATTTCACTATTATAATAGTGTCTAATAGTAAAATAAACTTACTTTTAAATAGCGTTAAGGGGTTACCCATATAGCCCTTAACACGTAATAGTGTCAATATTTTATACAGTACCGTAATACCTCCTGATCGGGAGGCTACCAAAGGATGCTCCATAGGTACGACACAAATCAATCTCGTTCAAGGCGCGCTAGGGTAGGTAACACGACACAACTAGGAAATGCCAGGGTAGATATACCAGTTATGCTTTCGGACCAGTGGTAACTCGTAGTAGCCACAACCGCCCACCTCGAGCCACACCCCCAAAATCAGAAGGGCCCCAATCAATCACAAAGTAATAGAATGGTATCGAAAGAGCGTGTCCGATAAAAGGTGCTACCTTCTTAGCCCGTCGATCGCTCCTGTTTTAGCCACTTTATGCCAACTCACGGGAGTCGGATCCACGTATATACCTCAAAGGAAATGCCGCCGCCATCCTACTTCATTTTGGTATCTACATCGTGTACACGGTTGTTAAAGTGGTTTTCGGAGTTGGCAGAGAGTAAGACAACTTCTGATCCCGGTCTCTTCAACAACCAAACGTTATTATAACACCGCGGTCATTTCAAAATAATTATACTTCAAAACCAGAATATACTATCCGTTTCAAAACCATATAAATACGATATCATTTCCCTTTCAGAAACTAAACCACTATGATATCATTTTTAATAAAACCCAAATCAATATAATATCATTTTATTTCAAATATATCCCTTCCAAAATCATAGCACTTTCAACGTTATAATACTTTGAAATCAAAATACTTGAAATATAACACCTTCAAATCATAATACTTTGAAACTCCTAACTTTGAAACATAACGTCCACCAGTTAAATGGTTTAAATACTAAATACTTTATATAATAAAATAGCTTCTTCAATTTCGCAAATCAATTCCAAAACAATTCGAATTTCTACATTTTTATATTTTGCCAAATCCCAAATCATAATTTCCATTCAATTCGGTTTTTAAATAAACCATTCTAAATTATATTGATTTCAAGATAGATTTGTTCCACAAAATAAACCATTCAAATTCAGTATATTTCAAACTTTAAGTATTCAACAATTTCAAAACTAAGTTTGATAATTTCATATATTTCAAATTCAATTTTCTATTATTTAGTTTTGAAAGATTTACTTAATAAATCCATTATCATTTAAATAAATCCCAAATTATAAATAACTAAATATTTCCTTCAATTTATTTATACTTGAAATACTCCTTTAATTCACCTTAACCCAAAAATCAAGTTATAATAATCACACCTTTTAAAATTTTCCAATTTGATAAATTTTACATAAAATTATTTGAGTTAACTCTTAAATAAATTCAATTTCAAATAAGTTTCCAATTTATCTTCCAACCTTCATTTATTTAAATCATTATAAACTCTATATATTAACATAAAATTTAAATGCTTAACCATATTATCTTTCATAAAATCAAACTTTATTATTAAAATTATTTTATATTAAAACAAATTATACATAGTTCAAAATCAAGAATAAGATAACATTATATAATATCGAAAATCAATATTTATATAAAACCATATATTTCTTTACAAAACCATAGAAATCAGTTCCAAATATTATATATATATATATATATATACACCACGGTGTATGTATATAATTTTCTATCCTATGGTCAAGTGATACGGATATTTATCATTTCAATCCATAATTTAAAATATAAATATGGTTAAATATCATTTCAAACCACAATCCCGAATGAAATGAAATCCATAACAACTTGCAGTTTATAACAATATAAAATACGGCATCCATTCATCCAATATCAATCATCAAACATTTATCACAATCCTCATCTAATTCAAACAATAACATCAATATAGAATATATATTAAATAACAGGTATTTACTGGCAGCTTATATTCAATAATAAATTAAATATCAATTTAACTGACAGTTTATATGCAAAAATAAATTAAATAACAATTTAATTCAAATAAATTCAATTTAATTGAGATGATGATTAAAATATGGCAAACAGTCATAAATAAATTTTTGATCACATCATAAGTCAATTTAACAAACATAAGAAATTTTAGAAGTTGTGAGTGGGTTAAAACACTCACCATTTGAATTTAAATTTAATTTAAATCCAATTTAAACCCAAAAATTGAACAGTCTCAGAATTCATCCAAACCGGCGCCAAAATGTCCGAAATTCCAATACGAACCTGGAGAAAACCGCATGCAAAAATGACCTCGTATGCGAAAGTTTTGGAAGTTTGGAAACAAATATTAAACAAAATAATACTAATCAAAACACATTACCACTGCACACATCAGCATCGAAGCAAAACATGAACGACAGTCCACACTTCTTCTTTCTGAACACGCCAAACCCGCATCGCCTCAGATCAACGTAGTCGCGTCGTGACTTCTGACCGGACCCTACCCCAACACCTCCGTCGATCTCCTCTGCATGGCCGCGCGAGCCAACCACGACCACGATTCGGGCCAAGGATGACGTAGCCGCCGCCAAAATTTCAAACCCTAGGCGAATTTTAGTGAGCAATCCCACTGTTGATTTGATGAACAAACGACACCGGTGGCCTCCACTCGACCCCCTCTCCGGAACGGTATTGTCGATTTGACGATCGGGTAAAGTTCATCGTCGAGCGATGAACGACCGAAAATAGATCAACAATTTCTGGTCACACCAAAACCCAGATTGAAAAACAAATCATATATTTGACTTGCGCTTGTCGAGAGCTTCAAATCCATATATAATTCGATATATATTGAGGAATTTGAAATTTGAAGTAGAAATTTTGATTTGCAATTGACTGTAAAATTTAGAGTTGGCCTGCCATTGAGAAAGAGGAGCAATTGGAATTGTACGTACAGAAAAATGAACATAAGAAATAATCTAGGGTTTATAACTGGATATATATAGGCTGAACAAAATATAGACAAAAGAGCTTGATTTGGTTTGGAAATTTGAACGATATACAGCCCGAAAAGCCCGTTTTGACTCTGGAACGAAATTAGGTCATCCTTTATATCAAAATAGATGTTTTTAAATATTTTAAACGCGATGGAACAGGTTTCTAGTCCAAATTCCATCGTATGAAGAAGTTACGCTAAAATCAAGTTATTTCAAATTGATTTCAATTTAATTGATTCCAAGGCATTTCAAGCCGTACGATCAAATGACAAGCCTAATCGCTATGAAACTTGAAATCCTATTATAATTCACCATTATGGATCGGATGAAACTAGTTACATTGAAATCCGAGTTAGTGGCCAAAATGGCTATTTTCCAATAAATCAATAAATTAATATTTAATTAATTAAATCAAATTTTCAATTCCAATTGTATAATTAGCAATCTTTATCATTTTTGATTCTTGAGAAATTTCAATGATCTAAACAAATTTAGACGTCAAATTAAAGTTGATAAATCCATCAACTTCAGTATTTGATTTCAATTTCGCTAAATTCAGAAATTAAAAATTAAAATTCCATAAATCCATTTATTAAAGTTTAAACCTTGTTATCCAAGTCTTTCATTACAATAAGAATATAATTAACATTGGTTTATAACATGGTACATTAATATTTCCCAATTTCATCTTAATCCCTATTTACGTAATATTTAAATATTAATTTTCATTTAATTCCAACTAATCCAATTATTAAATGTAACATTTCAAGATTTTCGACTTCCGAAAATCTACATTAATACATCCACTGTATCAAATGCCGCATAATCGAATGCCGGAAAACCGAACTGTTATGCTTAAAAAGAAGAGGTAGAAGAAAAGAAAGAAGAAGAAAGAAAAAAAGAACAGAAAACAGAACAGAAACAACATCAGAATCTCACAGTCGCAGCGGAACAACATATAATAGATAAATGAATACCTTTAAATCAAAGAACTACATCAGTTATTACATTACATTATCATCAGAGTGTACACTAACAATATATAACACAATACAAGAATGGAAAGCTATACAACATGTCCCTACAAGTGAATTATACAGCGGAAAGATAATATCATATACAAGTAATGCGTCTCGTCATCCCGCTCCATTGCACTCCTAAATCCAAAATGACCTGATAACCTGACTCTAGACTGCCCGTGTGGAAAATTATGGGCACACAGAGTTTAGGAAGAGAACAATAAACTCCAAGTCAGTCATGGGACTGGTGTGAGAACTTAAAATAGTTATTTATCTTTTAAAACAACAACAACAACAATAGAAGTGGAAAATATCCGCAATGTTTTTGGAAAATGAAACTACCATAAGGCCTCCCCGCGCACACACAATGCAAACGCAGAATTGGAGGAGATTTCTCCTTATGATAGTCAAAGATGCTTACTACGCAAAACAAATCATTTTTGATATTATTATTAGTGCATAGTGTAGAAAGCATTTCGAAAATAGAATATAAATCTTAGCCAACATACGACCATTATCGTATGCCTACTATAACAACCATGTTCAATAGCAGGTTACCGCCACATTCCATGGCAGGTTATACAACTAAAACCGTACAAGGCTCGTATTGTTTCTTTGGATTTTCCAACAAATGGTCAGGCTAAGGAACTTCCTACTGCCACATGGGATCGCCTTTGGCGGGACGTCCCGGGAACTTAACCAGCTCTCTGCCAACACAAGGTCGGGTTACATTTGTCACTAGGTAACTACTACACGAATATGCCACCCCCCGGTCCTTTGGGACCTTTATCCGAGGGCCCTCTATCACCAAGCAACAACCACATAGAAAAATGAGATTGGAGCAACCACATAGGTTAAGCATCAGGGCTCCATACCTGACACCACCCTTTTCCAGAAGGGAATGACATACCTTAAAGGGAGCAACCCTCATAACCTTGCCGCATATTCCTGTTTCAACCATTTCCGAGGTGTGAGGTCTGACGAAGTCTCGTCCACAAAGCTACGCTTTTTCACAAAGCCACGCTTTGATCAACAAATGATAAATAAATAATCATCACACAGCAACACTCAGCATGCCACATTACCAAATTTGGAAAATATCGTTGATAACCTTCAACTACAAAACCTCTGAGCGTGTACGTCTCAGAGAAGGGTGTTAAGCTAAGAGCATTGTAACGACCCGTTAAATTTATGATATTTAATAAAATGAATTAATATAATTTCTAATTTGGTTAAGAATAAATGTAGAAATTTGGTATAGTGGTTGCAATTTAGTGTAACTATAAAATTTTATGATAATAGATGTGGATAATGTAAATTTTCACAACTTGATTTAAAGTAATTTTGAAGAAACAAATAAATGTTGAATTTGTGAATGTTAGTATAAATATTAACTTAAATGGTGTTCATTAATACAAAGATGTAATTAGTGTAGATAGTAATAATTTATGCCTGTAGTGAAAGGAAAAGAAAACTAATAGAAACATAAAATTTATTTTATGTAAACAAAAGTATAGTTTTGAACAAACTTATGAAAATTGATAGAAACAGTGTTTGTAATCAGTTTGGTTATTTTATATTTGAAAGATAGAGATGTGTAAATACGTTAATGAATATAAAATGGGAAGGAATGGTAGAATGAAAAGAATATATATAATAATAAGCATTTCATTCAATTAAGGGAATTAAATTATAATAAATGGTCATTTAATAAATTCAACGTTTGTGAGAAATCATAATAGTTGTGTAAAATGTGTACAAACTTGGATTTGGAAGTTTATTGGATTTATAACGGTTTTGTTATTAAGTGTATGAGTTTAAAAGTTATTCCCTTTTGTAAAGTAATAGAAGAATGCATAAGTTATAAACAGGGCTTAATAGAATTGACACTTAATGAATTGAATAAATTACCCATTTATGTAGATATGTATAGTGGACTATAAATGGCCTAAGCAAATATAAAATGGAATAATCACTGAGATTTGTACTATGAAAATAAATAGTAACATTTATTTGCAAGGAATAAAAGACTATTTAGGTGACTAGAATTTGGAGTAATGACTATTGTATGTTACCTACCCTTGTTTCTTGTTAATTTAGATTTTGGGAATCAAATTCAATTTATCCGCCAATTTACCGCAGTTAAAGTGATATGAATTGGTGATTGAGAAATGTTAAATACAAATAAGATGTAAACCAAAGAAAATCCAATTTGTAATAAATTATGTAGAATAAAGTAAAGAAACTAGGAAATGAAAATGTGAAAATGTGGATGCAGTGAGATCTTAAGTGATAATAATAACCTTGTTAGGCAAGTGATAACGGAATTTTGTGTATATGTAATATTTACTGGTATGTCAAGTAATAAACACATAGATGCAAGAAAAGGAAAGTTGGTACTAATCTATATATGTTATTTATCTTACTTAGTATATTAAATAAGGTTTGGAATTCAAATTTTAATTAAAGGAGTTGGTAGCACGTTAGTAGGAAATAATTGTAAGGGTGGGATAACAACTACTATAAACTACCTAATTTAAATGAGTCAATGAACTTATTTGAAATAACGTTCATCTAAATATGAGTAATTAAAATGGCGGGGTCAACAATAAACGTTACTTTAGAATTAATTTATATTTTAACGGAAGTGTGAAAGTAAAGCAATAGAAGCGTAAACTTATCAAGGTAGAATTTAGTAGTGTAATGAAAAAATGTTAAGAATGTTATAGTATAATGATTGATTGGAAATCAAAATTTACTTGTTTGAATGTAACTTTAGGGAAATTGGATTTAATTAAAATAAAAAGGAAGAAAAAAAAATTGGATGAAATTTAATGTTGGAATATTATGTAAATATAAACTTAGATAAAATTTAAGGATATCTACGTAATAGAGTGTAAAACCAATGTTAATTTCATCTATTTAATACTAATAGGTTAATAATAGAATGAAGAGTAAATTTAATGTTAAGTTAATATGAATTAAGGTAATATTGGGGAATAATGTGAATTTTCTTCATAATATGATAAGTTGTAGAATACAACGTAAACTTAAGTATAACCTTTGGATTGAAAACATTGTTAAGGGTTACCTGTTAAATTTGGATGGAATTGGCAATAAATGTTACACTTATGGGTAAGGAAATAAAAATGTCCAGAATTTGAGTATATTAAGAAATGGGGATTGAAATTGAAATCTTGCAACGAATCTAATAATACGTTACATAAGTGTTAAATTAAGGTAACATTTGGAAAATATGATAATGATTTTCAAATTGAACAAGTTGTGGAATTAATAAGGATGGAAGAAAAAAAAATCAAGATTTATTTTATTTATTGGAATGAAAAATTTATAATTTGATTTATTGCGAATAATTGAAATTTAATTTGGTAATTGGCGAAATGATTTATGATTGAATTAACATAGAACTTGTTGTTAGTTATTAAAATTGTTTAAGAAATCAAAGGAGAGAAATTTTATAAAATTTTAAATTTTGTAATTGGATTGGCTAAAGTGGGAAAGTGGAATTAATCAACGTCGTTACTTTTTATCTCCTTCCCTATTAGATCCCTATGTGATTGCATCCACATTTATTGTTGATTATTCCTATATATTGTCACCAATTAATCGTACTTGATGTATGTTTAGCAATTTTGTCACACAGTTAAAGTATGAATATATATATATATGATGTATTCAAATTTTTCTGTATCTAGCACTTAATTAATTTAGAATCAAACTAACGAAACGTGTCATTTATTTTTGTCCCTCCATATTCATTTTCTTTCTAACTAATAAATACCTCTTTTTAATACCTGCTACTTTAAAAAAAAAAGGACTGTTCATATTTGCTATATTTCAATACCAAGTGTTCATATTCACTTTATTTCTAATTAATAGCAGCCTCTCCTTTCAAATCTATTTGTCCCTAAACCTAACTCTAACCTTATAATTACGAAATGATGCAAATGAAACCCTAGCCTCCATTCAAATCTCCCTCTCCTTCTTTTCTTCTTCAAATCTCCTTATTATATCTCATTCTAATTTTTTCCTTCCTCTTCAAATATTCTTCTTCAAGTTTTCTTCTATTTCATACTTCTTCTTTCTTTTCAAATATAGATCTTCTCTTCCATTTTCAGTTCTTATTTTAATCCTTTTCTTTTTCAAATCTTCTTTTTTCAAATATTTTTTTTTCTTTTCCAAACCTTTTAAAAAATACATACATTCATATAATAAGGAGGAAAATTAAAGTAAATCGAAATAAAAGAAAAATTATGGAACAAAGCTTGAAATCAAGAAGAAGCATACGCATTTTTCACGTGGGAAGAGCGGATGTGGCACGGTATTTCATTTTCGTTTAATTTATTTTTGTTTGAATTTAATTTAATTTTGATTTTTCAAATGCGTTAATACATTTAACTTCCACATACGAACTCCGTTTCATGCGCGATTTTTTTTTAGGATCGTAATTAAATTCCAGATTTTTTTGACGCTGGTTTGGACAGATTTGGAGACCGTCGAATTTTTGGGTTTAAATTGGATCTAAATCCAATTTAAATTCAAAAAAGGTGAGTGTTTTGACCCACTCACAATTACTAGAAGCTTTTATGTTTGTTAAATAAATTTTAGAAATGAATAGAAATTTATTTATGAGTATTTGGCATGTTTATTTCATTCATATCTGTTGAATTGCATTTTATTAAATTTAACTGTTAATTTAATTGATTTATTGTGTATTAATTGACTGTTGGAAATTTTTGTTGCATATGAATTGCTAGTTAACAGTTGTATAAATTATTACTGAATAAACTGTTAGATTAATAGTTGATAAATTTAATTTGAATAAACTGCCAGTTATCACCTGTTATATATGATCATATATATAATTGTTATTGATTGATATTGATCGATGTTGTGATTGGATGATGGATGTGTTGTTGAATGAATGTTTTATTTGGATATCATTAAACTGCAAGTTAGTATGCATTTACATTTCATTCGGGATTGCGGTTTGAAATGATATACAACCGCAGTTTTATTTTTTTAAATTGCGGATTGAAATGATAAATATCCGTATCACTTGACCATAGGATAGAAAACTATATACAGGCACCGCGGTCTATATATAACTATTTTTAATGTGATTTCTATGGTTTGGATGGAATACGGTTTATAAAAATCTTAAATTTTATACTGAATAAATGTTTTCTTCCATATTTATATACATATGAAGTTGAAAAATTTGAAATAAAAAGGTGTATAAATCTCTTTATTAAAATGGAAGAAAATTTAGTAAATGGAGTTTGATAATTTATATCCTATGTTTAAATGTTAAGTTGGAAATTTTAAGATATGATATTTATAATTGGATTTTCCCAAAATAAATTAAATGAATATTCTAGTATAACTTGAATTGGAAAATATATATAATTTATTACTAGAAATTGAAGTCTTATAAATTATGGATTCTATGTGAATATTCAAGGCTAATTAATAGAACATTTGATTTGAAAGAATAAAATCCAACTTTAGTTGAAATATTTATACTCAAAATGGATATACGTATATATATGAATTTATTGAAATGGTTTTGGAACTTGAAGCGGTATTAAATTTTGGTTTTAACTTTAAATAAAGAAATGTATTGTAAAGCCACGAGAAATATTTCTTTTCAAAGTAACATTTAAGTTAAACCACTTATTTTATATACTATTGAATATCCAAACCATTTAGTTTTGAAAGTAATGGTTTTAAAAACTATGGATTTCGAAGTATTATGTTGAAAGTTAATATTCAAATATTTGGTTACAAGGAATTATAAATTTTAAAAGTGGCATAATTTTTGGAAAAGATTTATATTTGGGAAATGATATCATTGATTTGGGTTTTATAAAATAATATCAAAATGAATCTTTTTGGGTTTTAAAGAAGAAATGATATCGTAATATTATGCTTTTGAAATGGATTATATTCTGGTTTTAAAGTATAAACTATTTTTAAATGACCGCGGTGTTAGAATAACGATGGGTTGGCAAAGAGACCGGGATCGGATATGGACATACTCTCTGTCGATACCGAAAACCACTTTGACTAACCGTGTACGCGGTGGAGATTCCAGAATGAAGTAGGTTGGTGGCGACGTTTCCTGTAAGGTAAATACGTGGACCCAACTCCCGTGAGTTGGCATAAGGTGGCTAAAACAGGAGCGATTGACGGGTTAATGAGGTCATTCCTCTGATCGGACACTCCTCTTCGATATTATACTTTGACTTTGGATTGATTCAGTGGCCACTTCTATTTTGATTTTGGGGAGTTTGTTCGAGGTGGGCGGTAGCTGCGGCTACGCGTTACCATCGGCCCGGAAGCGTAATTGGTATATCTACCCTGGCATTGCCTAGTTGTGCCGTGTCACCTACCATACCGAGCCTTGTACGAGTTTAGATTTCTCCCATAGCCCGTGTGGTATCCTCTGGTGGCTTCCCGATCAGGAGGGACTATGATATTGGATGGACTACTGGGACTATTACGTGTTAAGGTGGAAAATGTAAAGCCTTAATGCTATTTAAAAGTATGTTTATTTTATAAATAGACACTATTATAATAGCGAAATATACTACATAGTAAATAGTTTAACGGATCCTTAAGAGATGTAAATCCCAAACATCTTTTGAGTTATTGCACTCATAATTATTTCTGTTAATTTAACTCACATAAGATCTTTTAGTTCTGACTCGAGTGTTTTTGTCTTTTCAAATTCGCTCGGGTCAGTCCGAGCGTTTCAGGATCGAAGACTTTAGCTTTGGAGGACGAAGACGAAGAATTTGTATTATTATTATTCATAGTATTGCACTACACTCACACTGTTCCGCTGCATTGTTATTGGTATGTGTAACTCTGATATGTATTATATAAATGTTTGTAAACAGTTTTTATAAACTGTATATTTTCTTATTATATTTTATCCTTCCGCTGTGAGATTCTATTTGTTTTTTTTCTTCTCTGTTTTTTTTTCTTATTTACCCCATAACAAATCCGCCCTTCCGTATGGTTTGAATCGGCATGTGTGTCGGTTTAAATCGTGCGAAAAGGCGGGATGTTACAAGCATAAATTCTCCACCACCACAGAAATGTATTTGAAAGAAATCTGCTTTATATCTCAAAATGTAATGTCAGACATGTAACCATATAAGTCTGTTCCGGGCTCGAACAGAACCGAAGGCACTTCCGAAGATGCCCTTGCAATCCAGGTATTCACAATCCCGATCGAATTTCCCATCACAAAGGAAATCTCTATACCGTAGCTAACGGTGCAGAGACAATCGATAGGTCATCCTATCGTTTTCACAAATACGCGGTCTTCACCACCGGTCTTCAATGCTATCCATTACGTCGTATCACTATTCAGAATGGGTAGTCCGAATAACGAGCGCAATAATTTAAAAATAAGTGTAGCATTCGATTTCAACCAATTCACAACAAATAGCCACTTAAGGGTCAATATTGATAGTCGGTTATTTAACGATCAATCAATATTCACAACATCACCTGATCTTAAATAATTTCTCAAATTATTTATTTTCCAAAATATCTTTACAAGATATATATTCCACACTTCAACCATTTAAAAACCAAATTCAAATCAATTTACACCCTTACAACTTTCATTTCAAAATGGTTTATTTAAACCAATTAAATAAATCCCTACCGATTTATTGAATTTACGTTCCAGATCTGTAAATATATTTCCACACTTTTAATAATAAATCAATGTTTATTTTTAAAACAAATTTCCCTTATAAATTTCCATTGTGAATTTACATTTCCAAATATTCACCTTTTATACGATTTCTCAAATCGATTTCAATTATTCACTTTTAATTTATCTTTAAAAGATAAAATCTCAAAACATTCACTTCATAATGGAAAAACATTTCCATGCTTATTTAATAATAAGTAATTAACCAATCTATTTATTTTCAACATTTTGAAAATATTCAATATACTTAAATCCAAATTAAGTACATATTTTATTCTATAAGGAAAACGTTCGCTTAAAACATTTATTTGGGTCATAACGAATGTTGCGTAAAACATCGTTACGACAACCCAAAATCACTAGTATAGGGATTCGAATTTAAGATGGATATATAAATCCCAATACTATAAAAAAAACTCTTCCTTTCGGAAATCATTTACTATAACAATAGTGTTATAGTCCACCATTTCCTTCTTTTTCTCGAAAACGTCTATTTCAACAATGAATGTTGAAATCTATGGTTTCGACACTTAATACAATTTAAAACATCTTTAAATCGTTTAATTCTATTTAAAATATCACTTTCCCAAAATATTTCTTTAATATATTATTCACCGTCCAAAATCGTGAACATACTTCATTTACCAAATTAATCATTTCTACATATTTTATTTAAAGGATTATTCATTGTTCAAAATTGTGGATATATCTCCTTTAATAAGCTATAATAATTAAACTTATTAAAATAAGTCGATTTTGGATTTATAAAAAAACGTTTATAAATTCCATTTATATTTTATAACAACTTCAACTTATAAAATCACTTTATTAACAAATCCTATCCATATTCCATTTATATGCCAAAATACAGTTTATAAGTTAATTCCTTATAAATCTTTTATTTTACAGAAATCTATGCATTTTATAGCTTCGCAATTTATAAATCTATAGATTTCATTCACTTATGAAATCCATTTACACTTCATTTTAACACTTATAAAAACTCGTTTTATAATTCCAATATTTTAGTTCATAAATATCAATTTTTATAAATATTTTATATAAATCATTTATAATACTTCAAAAACCACAATTTAAACAATTTTATAAATTAATCAACTACTTATTTCAAAAATAACATTTCAGTTATATTTCACAAAAATCATAATTTTTATAACATAAAAATTTCAACGTTTATTCATTTAAAACGAATCAATTTCAAAATTTAATTTTATTATTAATTCTCAACTTAATTTTCAAAAATCAAATTATATTTATTTTCGGCACCAAACGATACCAAAATATATTCGGCTAAAATTTAGCCTTTAACGATTTCAATCACAAAGATAATCATGCAGATTATAAATAGATCAATAAATAGATCAACACACAACATTGAAACCAATTCAAATGTTTGAGAAATCCAGTTGGATCCCTCCAACTTGTTTCCCTGCATCCAAAGATGTTAGCACAATACCAATTTCGCTTCAAGACGAAATATCGCGGTATATAGGATTTTTAAAATACTATCCGCTATTATGCGGCGCAATAGGGTCTCATCCGCTATATAATGCGGGAAAATCAACTTCAAATACATATATAATACCAATTCCATACAAGTTGGAATTATCGCGATATATGTTTTTAATAAATAACATCCGCTTAATATACGGTGTATAATGTCTATTTAACACAATAGATAACAAATTATCATCCAATCACACAATCAAGAAAATTTTAAATTTAACTATTTAAAATATAAATCAAAACAATTCAATTGAGTGAGAAGTTCTCACCTTGAGTTTCCGATAACAGTTGTAGCGTTTTATTTCGAATAAAATTAAACGTGCGTTTAATTTTACCCAAAATTTTCACTAGCTCCAAATGACTCCAAACCAGCTCCATTGCGTAGTGTTCGTCAAAACGAAGCCAACGCAATTTGTTTCGTGCAATTCCGACCTCGTATGAAAAAGTTATGTTATTTCAAAGTTTATACGAATTCAATATAATTAAATTTACATTTTCTTTAATAATTTTTTAACCTAAACTAATCTAGACCGCACGATCGAATTAAGGAATCACGGCTGTTCTTTCATCATCTTCCCAAATGCGCGCTCCCCAGGTCGCAAGAGACCCACGACCGTCCCATTAACCTAATTCACGCGACCAACCACGACGACCTTCATGTCGATCGAACTACGCCACTTCGAAGCACGCCTCATGCTCAACTCTCGGCTGCAACACCATAGAACTCGGTCGAGCCATCCCCTCGAAATCATGCTCGAAACGCACGTTCTTTGAACCCCTATTGCCGATGATCCACTACATTAATTACGACCTTAACCGTTGTTCTTATAGATCTCATTGGCCTCTTCAACTTTGTAGTTGGAACTTTTTAATGATAGCGAGTGGATTTGATGAAATCAAGGAGGGAAGAAACGAGCATTCCCGGCCATTGAATGTTGTAAGCGGCGGCCTGAAACCCTAGGGCTTAATGTTTGCAAATGAGAATATAGCAAGTCCTTTTATAGAAAATTTCCAAATTACTATTCATCCCGAATTTTCCGAACTCCAAATCTCGCGCGGTGACTGGCATTTCTAGGGTTTGCCCCGCGTTCCGGACACAATGGAATATGTTTTGGAAGATAATTCGATCATCTGTGTGAGTTACGGAAATAAACGATCAATTTTAAATTAAATCGATTAAACCAATTTCTTTGCGTTTTGGCTTGCTCCGGACAAATGGTACATCCGATTGACACGAAATTTGAAACCATACAGTAATATAACATTACGGATCCGATGAAACTGGTTTCGTCGAAATCCGAGACTGTTTGAAAAATGGCTATTTTCACTAGTCGATTAAATATTAAAATATTCAATTTTCACAATTTAACTTCTAATTCAATTTTAAAAGTTCACAAACATCGTTCTAACTCCAATATGATTTAATATAACTTTATAAATCATTTTTAATCACATTAAACCCAATTTTCAATTATTTACGTAATTTCCAATATTAAATTGTCGATTTAATTATCCAATTAAATCTAAATATTAGAAAAATAAATTATTCGACTTATAAATTTTACTTGTTGATATTTAAAATCAATTAAATATCTGAATTTCAAATGACAGAAATTCTGGGTCGTTACAAACTTTCCCCCTTAAAAGAATTTCGTCCTCGAAATTGCCAACTAAGAAAGAGTTTTGAAATCCATTACTTTTCAAAACAAACCGTTTTAAATTAGACTTTACAAATCTCTTAAGTGTTTAACTTTTTCAAAAATTCAATAGTTAAACCTCTTACAAAATATTTGCTAAGTTTTCAAATCCATATATAGTTATCTTTTCAAAATCAACTATATCGTTTAACCTTACAACTCAAATCAAAACTTAGTTTTCACAAAAAAAAATCCAAAATTTCCTAAAAATTTTCTAACGCCTTAAATGTTCAAAAAATTTCGTCATAACCTCCTTTGTACGGAGGAGCTTTTACAATATCACAATAGATATAAATATATGTACATCGACCCACATGGTCGGAAAACAGAAAAACAGTTCATACTTCCTATTTTTATTGCATAGGCGTACCTTTTTTGCATTTTTAAGCAAAGCGGTTATTTATCTAGCATTTTGTGCAACCAAAACCCGCTAACGGTAGCCCCCGTACCTGTACTTACTCAATATAAACATGTAACTGACATATATAAGAAGTTACTTACATTTTACTCTTTTAAACAACTACAACACATGCATATTAAAAGAAATGCATACTAAACAAGGTTTATAAACCACTTATATGATTTCAACATTACTTGAAATTGTTTACAACCAATTCATATACAATGACATTCATTTATTCATTTCCAATTAGTTTGCATTTACTAATTTACATTGGTTCACTTTCAATTCAAATCAATTTCCATTCAATTTAAAATTTACTTAACTTCCAATTTGACTTTAATAGCTTTTCAATTTCTATTCATTCAATTGCATATGAATTTCTATTCAATCAATTAACAATAATCTAACAACAAATGTATATCCAATACAACCAAGTTTATTCTCTTTACATTCAACATTCATATTCACTTTGTTTACCTTCAATTTGGTTTAACATTCAATTAGCCTTAATGAATTTACACTTATATCCATTATTCCATATCAATTCATTACATTCGACTGATTAATATTCAATTCATTAGTTCAATTACTAATTTATTTTACAAATAAAGTTGAATTTCTTTTATATAACTCAAATTCATGTTCATTTAATTCACTTTATTATTTTACTTTGGTACCAAGACCAACTTCATTTAGCATTACTTAGTTATATTCCATTAAACATCATGTCTAATTTAGTTAAAATCCAATTCAAATTCCAACTCCAAAGTAAATTGTAACGACCCAGGATTTTTATTAATTTAAAATTTGAATATTTAATTAATTTTAAATATTAATAAGTGAATTTATAAGTCGAATAAATTTTAATTTGAATTATTGGATTTAATTGGATAATTAAATCGATAATTTAATATGTTAAATTATGGAAATAATTAAAAATTGGGTTAAATATGATTGAAAATGATTTGTAAAATTTTATTTTATCATGTTGGAGTTAGAACGATATTTTAGAACTTTTAAAATCGAATTAAAAGTTTATTTGTGAAAATTGAATATTTTAATATTAAA
This sequence comes from Allium cepa, assembly GCA_030765085.1. Lineage (NCBI taxonomy): Eukaryota > Viridiplantae > Streptophyta > Magnoliopsida > Asparagales > Amaryllidaceae > Allium > Allium cepa. The sequence continues at coordinate 583,924,724 of CM060938.1, forward strand.
ATCGACTAGTGAAAATAGTCAATTTTTGAACAGTCTCAGAATTGAACGAAACCAGTTCCATTGGATCCGTAATAGTTAGTTATTACCGGATTTCAAATTTCGTGGCAATCGGAGCTATTGTTTGAGCGTGGCAGCTCGAAACGCATCGAATTATTTTTAATATTAATTTGGCGAGTTAAAATAGCCATTTTTCAAACAGTCTCGGATTTCGACGAAACCAGTTTCATCGGATCTGTAATGTGATATTATTGTAAGGTTTCAAATTTCGTGTCAATTGGATTTACCATTTGTCCGGTACAAATTAAAACGCCTAGAAATCGCTTAAATCGGTTTAATTTAAATTGAACGTTTATTGCCATAACTCACACAGATATCCAAATTAGCTTCCGAAACCTGTTCCATTATGTCCGGAACATGGGATAAACCCTAGGAACGTCAGTTTCGGCGCGTAAATCGGAGTTTGGAATTTCCGGATGAATAGTGTTCGTTCAAATTCCTATAAATAGCCCCTTCACTCAAAAAATAAATAAAAATAAAACTAAAACCCTAATTTAGTTGTAGCCGCCAGTTAACTATTGATGGCCAAAAATTGTCCATCATCCTCCCTCCAAAACTTCGAATCCAAGCATTAATTCAACAATCTTTCAACATGAAAGTGGTAGAGGGTAGTGAGATCTACGATGTGAACGGTCAAGATCGAGAACTAAGCGACGAATCAACGGGAATTTGCAAACAAAGTCGCACGTTCAAGCACGCGTTTTGAGGCGCAGGAGGCAGCCGAGCTCTGAGCTACTCCAAGCGAGCATGGTGATGGCGAAGCCCTTCGTGATGGCATCTCCTGATCGACCTATATATGCGTGTAGGAGGAGCAAAAGCTAACCCTAGTTCGGCCTATATGGGTTCTTATGCGCGTATGATTATCTGGAGACATGAATGAGAGGGGGGAGATGAAGCTTGTGCACGGCTCTGATGGCTTGGGGTTGGAATCAACGGTGGATGATGAGCTGTAGGTTTAAATATAAAAATTAAAGTTGTAAATTGGTTATATAAAAATTCGTATAACTTCAAAAATTCATAACTTTTTCATACGAGGTCGAAAACGCACGAAACCAGTTGCGTTGGAATCCTATGGACGAGCACTACGCTATGGAATTGGATTGGAGTCATTTGGAGTTAGTGAGAATTTCGGGTAAAATTAAACGTCCGTTTAATTTTATTCGAAATAAATCGCTAAAACGAAATTGAAATCAAGGTGAGAACTTCTCACTCAATCGAATCAGTTTCGATTTTATTTTAAATAGTTAGATTTAAAATATTTGAATGCATGTTTGAATGATGATTGTTATCTATTGATTGTTAAAATAGACATTATGCGCCGTTAGTAAGCGGATGTTATTTACTAAAAACATATACCGCGAATATTTCATAAACAGTGAAATTGGTATTATATATAATAGCAATATATATATATATTGGCATATGTATATATTGGAGTTGTTGATTCCCCGCATTTGTATAGCGGATGAGACCCTATTGCGCCGTTATTAAGCGGATAATATTATTAAAAACATATACCGCGATAATTCCGTACTGGAGCAGAATTGGTATTGTGCTAATGTCTGTGGATGCAGGAAAACAGGTTGGAGGGATCCAACTGGATTCCTCAACGGTATTTATTTGAATTCAGATATTTTGATATTTGATGGATTATCATATCGATATATGATATCGTTGTTGTCGTGATTGACTATTTGGTGTGTAGCATCATTGGACCAAATTTTGGGATTTTAAAATGATTTTAAAGTGATTTTTGAAAGTTTACGTTTATAAAATATTTTTGAAATTGATCCATTTTAAATAAATAAAAGTTATAATTTTTAAAGTTATAAAAATTATGATTTTGAGAAATACGGTTAAAGATTTATTTTTGGGAAATATGGATTAATGATTTTATAAAATAGTTAAATCGGAATTTTTGAATTTATTATAAAAAGTTTAAAAATCGGATTTATGAAATTTAATTATTTTATGAATCAAAATGGTGAAATAATAAAGGAGATTAAAGACGTTTTAAAGAATAATATAAATTGATTTATATTAAGAGATTTATAAATGGATATTTATAAATTGAAATATTGACATTATAAAATGAGTTTTTATAAGTGTTTGAATGAAGTGAAAATGAATTTTGTAAATGAATGGAATTTATAAAATTATAAATGGTGAAGTTATAAATGAAATTTATAAATAGTAAGATTTATAAATTTTGTGAAATTATTAAAGAATATACTTGGATGAATAATTGAATCTTATAAGTTATAAGATTCATAATTTGGAAAGTCTTAAAAAAGAACGATTTTGTAAAACAATCGTTTTATAAGTATTTAACATATAATGTGAACTTTTGGTTTATAATTGAGTTATAAATCGAATAGGTTAATAAAGGAATTTATAAAGGAAGTTGTTGTAAAATAAATAGAAATGGAATTTATAAACATTGTTTTATAAATTCGCAAACGACTTGTTTTGATAAGTAAATTGTTGAAACCTATTAATGGAGTTATATTCACATTTTTGACTGTGAATAATCCTTTGAAATAAAATGAATAAAAGGATGAAATCTGTTAATGTATTATATTCACGTTTTTGAATAGTGAATATTATGTTAAAGAAAATGTTTAGATTTGATATTTTAAAATGTGTTGAGATTCGAAACCATAGATTTCAACATTTATTGTTGAAATAGACGTTTTCGAGAAATAGAAGGAAATGGTGGACTATAAAACTGTTGTTATAGTAAATGATTTCCGAAAGGAAATGTTTTGTATAGTATTGGGATTTATATATCTATTTTAATTACGAATCCCTATACTAGTGATTTTTGGGACGTCGTAACGATGTTTTACGCAACATTCGTTTTGGCCCAAATAAATATGTTTAAGAGAATGATTTCCTTAAAGATTGAAATATATACTTAATTTCGATTTAAGTATATTGAATATTTTCCAAGTGTAGAAAATAAAAAGATTTGTGAATTACTTATTAGATAAGTATGGAAATGTTTTCCAATATAAAGTGAATATTTTGAATTTATCTTTTTGAAGATAAATTGAAAATGAATATTGAAACCTATGGAAAATCGTATATCAGTAGATATTGTGAAATATAAATTCACTAAGGAATTTATAAAGGAAAGGGGGAATTTGTCTAAAAATAAATATTGATTTATTTTTGAAGTGTGAAAATTATATATCTTGTAAAGATATTTTGGAAAATAAATAATTTGGAAAATTATTTGGAAACTGGTGATGCTGTGCATATCCATTGATAGTTCAATAACCGACTATCAATATTTCCCTTTGAATGGGTAATTGATGTGATTTGTTTGAATTTGAATGCCACACTTATTTTTGAATAAGCGCTCACTATTCGGGTTAACCGGGAAAGGACCATGGGGTCGTATAACCCATTCCGATTATGTGATACGTCGTTATGAATTGCATTTGATGACCGGTGTTGAAGACCGAGTATTTGCGAAAGCGATAGGATGACCTATCGATTGTCTCTGCACTGGGTAGCTCCTGGTATAGAGATTTCCATATGTGATGGGAAATTCGATCGGGATTGTGAATACCCGGATTGCAAGGGCTTCGTGAGAAGTGCCTTCGGTTTTGTTCGAGCCCGGAACAGACTTGTATGGATTGTATGTCTGACGTTACAAATTGAGATATAAAGCAGATTTCTTTCAAATATATTTCTGTTGGTGGCGGAGAATTTATTCTTTTATCTTAACACCCTTCTCTGAGACGTACGAGCTCAGAGGTTATGTAGCTGAAGGTTATCAGCGATATATTCCCAATTTGGTAATGTGACATGCTGAGTGTTGCTGTGAAATGATCATTGTGTTGATTATTTGTGATAGGATCGTTTATTTGATCGTCTATCTTGGTGATCATTTCTATGATCATTTGTTGACCCAAAGCATGGCTTTTGAATAAAGTATGTTTTTGTGGACGTGACTTCGTCGAGCCTCACACCCCGTGAATGGTCAAAACAGGAAAGATGCGGCAAGGTTATGAGGGGTAGCGCCCTTTAGGATATGTGCATTTCCTTCTGGAAAAGGGTGGTATCATGATATGGAGCCCAGATACTTACTCATGTTGAAAACACTTTATGATTGTGTGAATTGATTACGAGCGCTCGGTGAAAGGTCCCAAAGGACCGGGGGATGGCATATTCGGTCAGTTGTTACTCAGTTAGGGGTAACCCGGCCTTGTGTTGGTAGAGATCCGGTTTGGTTCTCGGGGATGTCCATCCAGAGGCATTCTCATGTGGCAATGGGAAGTTCCTTGGCCTGATCATTCGTTGGAAATCCAAAGAAACAATACGATCTTGTACGGTATTAGTTGTAGAACCTATCATTCACTTATGGTGGCGCCCCACTGTTTGGATGGTAGCTATAGTAGGCATAGTTCGGAATGTCTATGTTGGCTAAGATTTATATTCTACTTTCGAAATAAATTTTTCCTACACTATGCACTAGTAATAATATCAAATGTTCTTTAAATGCGTATCAAGCATCTTTGACTATCATAAGGAGAAATCTCCTCCGATTCTGCGTTTGCATGTGTGTGTGTGCGGGAGGCCTTATGGTAGTCTCATTTTTAAAAGCATTGCGAATTGACTTTAAAAATATTCCTCTATTTTGATTTTAGAGATAAATAAACTGTTTTGAGTTCTCACACCAGTCACATGACTGACTCGGAGTTTACTGTTTTCCTTCCTATACTCTGGGTGCCCACCAATTTCCACACGGGCAGTCAAGAGTTAAGGTTTATCAGGATATTCTGGATATTCTGGAGTTGCTGGATGCAAGATGGATGGCATGGCGTATTACTAGTATATAGTATTTCTTTTCCGCTGCACTGTTTATTGTTGTACACTCTGATGATATGATGTAATGAAATATGATGTAATGTAATAACTGATATAGTTCTTTGTTTAGAGATTATTCATTTATTATTATATGTTGTTCCGCTGCGAATTGTGAGATTCTGATGTTGTTCTGTTGTTTTTCTGTTTCGTTCTATTTTCTTTATTTTCTATTTTCGTTTCTCTATATTTTCTACCTTCCTATCTCTTCTTCTGTCCTCTTTCCTTTTCTTAAAACCCTAAGTGTTCGGTTTTCCGTCGTTCGATTGCTCGGCAGTCGATAAAGTGAGTATCGATGTTGAATTTTCGAAAGTCGAAGAATCGGGTCCTTACATCTGGTATCAGAGCATATGGTTAAGCGACAACCATGGTTCTATTGGATATTACTCATTAGAGATAGAGTCAGTAGTACTCTAGAATGAGTTTGAGTGTAATAATAGCTATAAGAGCGTATTTGTTAGTGAATATAAATTGTTTTATATTGTGATGATTGGTTTGTTGAGTGGCATATGAACCTTCGTCAGCGTGGTCTCGACAACTATGCCGAAGGGGTTTCTAAACACTTGAATAGAACAATTCGACACGATATTGTTTTAAATTGGGTAAATGAAATAATTTTACCTTGATTATATTTTATATATAAAGAAATAATTTTTCAGAATTATTAAAGTATATATAAGTTGATTGTTAAGTTGTTTGAATAATCTAAATTGAAGAATAATTGTATAAGAAAAGAATTATAAGAGTTGAATTATAATTAAAGTGATTTACAATTGTGAAATAAACTTATATATATAAGAAGTGAAACTATATGGATATATTTAGGAATTTAAGTTATGTAAAAACAAGTGATGATTATAAATGAAATATAACTTAAGTGATGTTGAATGAAATTGATATTGGTATCAAAGTAAATTATTAAAGTTAAGTGATAGATGTGAACTAAAGTTATATAAATGAAATTCAACTTTTGTAATTGAATTGAATGAATGAAAATCAATTTAGTTAAACCAAATTGAATGAAATGAATATAAGAAAAGGAATTTGGTTGTGATTGATATACATTGGTTATTAGATGATTGTTAGTTGATTGTATATAATTCATTAAGTATTAATGAAATTAGAAGCTAAAGTAATTGAAATTCAATTTGAAGTTAAGTGAATCTTAAATAGAATTGAATTTGATTTGGAAGTGAACCAACTTGAATATGAATTAGTGAATATAAACTAGTTGAAAAATGAATGTTAGTAAAAACATCCACTATTAATGAATCAAATGTGATTTGATATTGAAACCCAATTCATTGAATATTAATAAGAATATGAATGAATGTTTATCGGTTATGGATGTTAGTTGATTGATGTTTGCATTTGTTGCTTTAGTTGCATTTGCTATGTTAACATATATAGTTATTATGTTGCTATATGATGTATATCGATACTATTATCTACATGCATGTTCTCATGTTGTTTGTTGAGTGTTTAGTAGGTGCGGATCGTGTTTGCTTCGCATTTGGAGCTCGCTTTCGCGCTATATTAGCCGTATATGCTCGCTAATAAAAATATAAGGTACATATCTCGGATTACATACCGTACTTTTATACTTTTTCCCTTCGGGATGCCTCATTACTTGATGAGACGTATATTTGTGATATATATACTGTCATTTTTTTTCGGATCGAGCCGCGCAAAGGAGACCATGGCGAATTTTTCCGAAAATTTAAGGCGTTAGAAAAAATTTGAGAAAATTGGGAAAACTTTGAAAACTTTAACTTTGATTTGGAATTGAAAGTTAAATGATATAGTTTGTTTTTGAAAAGATAACTAAGTATGATTTGAAAGCTTAGTAAAGGATTATAAGAAGTTTAACTATGGATTTTGGAAAGTTAATAAATTCTGTAATTTTTCTTACTTAATAATTTCGAGGACGAAATTCTTTTAAGGGGGGAAGATTGTAACGACCCAGGATTTTTATTAATTTAAAATTTGAATATTTAATTAATTTTAAATATTAATAAGTGAATTTATAAGTCGAATAAATTTTAATTTGAATTATTGGATTTAATTGGATAATTAAATCGATAATTTAATATGTTAAATTATGGAAATAATTGAAAATTGGGTTAAATATGATTGAAAATGATTTGTAAAATTTTATTTTATCATGTTGGGGTTAGAACGATATTTTAGAACTTTTAAAATCGAATTAAAAGTTTATTTGTGAAAATTGAATATTTTAATATTAAAATCGACTAGTGAAAATAGTCAATTTTTGAACAGTCTCAGAATTGAACGAAACCTATTCCATTGGATCCGTAATAGTTAGTTATTACCGGATTTCAAATTTCGTGGCAATCGGAGCTATCCTTTAAGCGTGGCAGCTCGAAACGCATCGAATTATTTTTAATATTAATTTGGCGAGTTAAAATAGCCATTTTTCAAACAGTCTCGGATATCGACGAAACTAGTTTCATCGGATCCGTAATGTGATATTATTGTAAGGTTTCAAATTTCGTGTCAATTGGATTTACCGTTTGTCCGGTACAAATTAAAACGCCTAGAAATCGCTTAAATCGGTTTAATTTAAATTGAACGTTTATTGCCATAACTCGCACAGATGTACGAATTAGCTTTCGAAACCTGTTCCATTGTGTCCGGAACGCGGGATAAACCCTAGGAACGTCAGTTTCGGCGCGTAAATCGGAGTTCGGAATTTCCGGATGAATAGTGTTCGTTCAAATTCCTATAAATAGCCCCTTCACTCAAAAATAAATAAATAAATAAATAAAACTAAAACCCTAATTTAGTTGTAGCCGCCAGTTAACTATTGATGACCGAAAATTGTCCATCATCCTCCCTCCAAAACTTCGAATCCAAGCATTAATTCAACAATCTTTCAACATGAAAGTGGTAGAGGGTAGTGAGATCTACGATGTGAACAGTCAAGATCGAGAACGAAGCGACGAATCAACGGGAATTTGCGAACAAAGTCGCACGTTCAAGCACGCGTTTTGAGGCGCAGGAGCCAGCCGAGCTCTGAGCTACTCCAGGCGAGCATAGTGATGGCGAAGCCCTTCGTGATGGCATCTCCTGATCGACCTATATATGCGTGTAGGAGGAGCAAAAGCTAACCCTAGTTCGGCCTATATGGGTTCTTATGCGCGTATGATTATCTGGAGACGTGAATGAGAGGGGGGAGATGAAGCTTGTGCACGGATCTGATGGCTTGGGGTTGGAATCAACAGTGGATGATGAGCTGTAGGTTTAAATATAAAAATTAAAGTTGTAAATTGGTTATATAAAAATTCGTATAACTTCAAAAATTCATAACTTTTTCATACGAGGTCGAAAACGCGCGAAACCAGTTGCGTTGGAATCGTATGGACGAGCACTACGCTATGGAATTGGATTGGAGTCATTTGGAGTTAGTGAGAATTTCGGGTAAAATTAAACGTCCGTTTAATTTTATTCGAAATAAATCGCTAAAACGAAATTGAAATCAAGGTGAGAACTTCTCACTCAATCGAATCAGTTTCGATTTTATTTTAAATAGTTAGATTTAAAATATTTGAATGCATGTTTGAATGATGATTGTTATCTATTGATTGTTAAAATAGACATTATGCGCCGTTAGTAAGCGGATGTTATTTACTAAAAACATATACCGCGAATATTTCATAAACAGTGAAATTGGTATTATATATAATAGCAATATATATATATTGGCATATGTATATATTGGAGTTGTTGATTCCCCGCATTTGTATAGAGGATGAGACCCTATTGCGCCGTTATTAAGCGGATAATATTATTAAAAACATATACCGCGATAATTCCGTACTGGAGCGGAATTGGTATTGTGCTAATGTTTGTGGATGCAGGAAAACAGGTTGGAGGGATCCAACTGGATTCCTCAACAGTATTTATTTGAATTCAGATATTTTGATATTTGATGGATTATCATATCGATATATGATATCATTGTTGTCGTGATTGACTATTTGGTGTGTAGCATCACTGGACCAAATTTTGGGATTTTAAAATGATTTTAAAGTGATTTTTGAAAGTTTACGTTTATAAAATATTTTTGAAATCGATCCATTTTAAATAAATAAAAGTTATAATTTTTAAAGTTATAAAAATTATGATTTTGAGAAATACGGTTAAAGATTTATTTTTGAGAAATATGGATTAATGATTTTATAAAATAGTTAAATCGGAATTTTTGAATTTATTATAAAAAGTTTAAAAATAGGATTTATGAAATTTAATTATTTTATGAATCAAAATGGTGAAATAATAAAGGAGATTAAAGACGTTTTAAAGAATAATATAAATTGATTTATATTAAGAGATTTATAAATGGATATTTATAAATTGAAATATTGACATTATAAAATGAGTTTTTATAATTGTTTGAATGAAGTGAAAATGAATTTTGTAAATGAATGGAATTTATAAAATTATAAATGGTGAAGTTATAAATGAAATTTATAAATAGTAAGATTTATAAATTTTGTGAAATTATTAAAGAATATACTTGGATGAATAATTGAATCTTATAAGTTATAAGATTCATAATTTGGAAAGTCTTAAAAAAGAACGATTTTGCAAAACAATCGTTTTATAAGTATTTAACATATAATGTGAACTTTTGGTTTATAATTGAGTTATAAATCGAATAGGTTAATAAAGGAATTTATAAAGGAAGTTGTTGTAAAATAAATAGAAATGGAATTTATAAACATTGTTTTATAAATTCGCAAACGACTTGTTTTGATAAGTAAATTGTTGAAACCTATTAATGGAGTTATATTCACATTTTTGACTGTGAATAATCCTTTGAAATAAAATGAATAAAAGGATGAAATCTGTTAACGTAGTATATTCATGTTTTTGAATAGTGAATATTATGTTAAAGAAAATGTTTAGATTTGATATTTTAAACAGAATTAAAACGATCTAACGATGTTTTAAAATGTGTTGAGATTCGAAACCATAGATTTCAACATTTATTGTTGAAATAGACGTTTTCGAGAAATAGAAGGAAATGGTGGACTATAACACTGTTGTTATAGTAAATGATTTCCGAAAGGAAATGTTTTGTATAGTATTGGGATTTATATATCTATTTTAATTACGAATCCCTATACTAGTGATTTTTGGGACGTCGTAACGATGTTTTACGCAACATTCGTTTTGGCCCAAATAAATATGTTTAAGAGAATGATTTCCTTAAAGATTGAAATATATAATTAATTTCGATTTAAGTATATTGAATATTTTCCAAGTGTAGAAAATAAAAAGATTTGTGAATTACTTATTAGATAAGTATGGAAATGTTTTCTAATATAAAGTGAATATTTTGAATTTATCTTTTTGAAGATAAATTGAAAATGAATATTGAAACCTATGGAAAATCGTATATCAGTAGATATTGTGAAATATAAATTCATTATGAAATTTATAAAAGAAAGTGGAATTTGTTTAAAAATAAATATTGATTTATTTTTGAAGTGTGAAAATTATATATCTTGTAAAGATATTTTGGAAAATAAATAATTTGGAAACTGGTGATGTTGTGCATATCCATTGATAGTTCAATAACCGACTATCAATATTTCCCTTTGAATGGGTAATTGATGTGATTTGTTTGAATTTGAATGCCACACTTATTTTTGAATAAGCGCTCACTATTCGGGTTAACCGGGAAAGGACCATGGGGTCGTATAACCCATTCCGAATATGTGATACGTCGTTATGAATTGCATTTGATGACCGGTGTTGAAGACCGAGTATTTGCGAAAGCGATAGGATGACCTATCGTTTGTCTCTGCACTGGGTAGCTCCTGGTATAGAGATTTTCATATGTGATGGGAAATTCGATCGGGATTGTGAACACCCGGATTGTAAGGGCTTCGTGAGAAGTGCCTTCGGTTTTGTTCGAGCCCGGAACAGACTTGTATGGATTGTATGTCTGACGTTACAAATTGAGATATAAAGCAGATTTCTTTCAAATATATTTCTGTTGGTGGCGGAGAATTTATTCTTTTAGCTTAACACCCTTCTCTGAGACGTACGAGCTCAGAGGTTATGTAGTTGAAGCTTATCAGCGATATATTCCCAATTTGGTAATGTGACATACTGAGTGTTGCTGTGAAATGATCATTGTGTTGATTATTTGTGATAGGATCGTTTATTTGATCGTCTATCTTGGTGATCATTTCTATGATCATTTGTTGACCCAAAGCATGGCTTTTGAATAAAGTATGTTTTTGTGGACGTGACTTCGTCGAGCCTCACACCCCGTGAATGGTCAAAACAGGAAAGATGCGGCAAGGTTATGAGGGGTAGCGCCCTTTAGGATATGTGCATTTCCTTCTGGAAAAGGGTGGTATCATGGTATGGAGCCCAGATACTTACTCATGTTGAAAACACTTTATGATTGTGTGAATTGATTACGAGCGCTCGGTGAAAGGTCCCAAAGGACCGGGGGATGGCATATTCGGTCAGTTGTTACTCAGTTAGGGGTAACCCGGCCTTGTGTTGGTAGAGATCCGGTTTGGTTCTCGGGGATGTCCATCCAGAGGCATTCTCATGTGGCAATGGGAAGTTCCTTGGCCTGATCATTCGTTGGAAATCCAAAGAAACAATACGATCTTGTACGGTATTAGTTGTAGAACCTATCATTCACTTATGGTGGCGCCCCACTGTTTGGATGGTAGCTATAGTAGGCATAGTTCGGAATGTCTATGTTGGCTAAGATTTATATTCTACTTTCGAAATAAATTTTTCCTACACTATGCACTAGTAATAATATCAAATGTTCTTTAAATGCGTATCACGCATCTTTGACTATCATAAGGAGAAATCTCCTCCGATTCTGCGTTTGCATGTGTGTGTGTGCGGGAGGCCTTATGGTAGTCTCATTTTTAAAAGCATTGCGAATTGACTTTAAAAATATTCCTCTATTTTGATTTTAAAGATAAATAAACTGTTTTGAGTTCTCACACCAGTCACATGACTGACTCGGAGTTTATTGTTTTCCTTCCTAAACTCTGGGTGCCCACCAATTTCCACACGGGCAGTCAAGAGTTAAGGTTTATCAGGATATTCTGGATATTCTGGAGTTGCTGGATGCAAGATGGATGGCATGGCGTATTACTAGTATATAGTATTTCTTTTCCGCTGCACTGTTTGTTGTTGTACACTCTGATGATATGATGTAATGAAATATGATGTAATGTAATAACTGATATAGTTCTTTGTTTAGAGATTATTCATTTATTATTATATGTTGTTCCGCTGCGAATTGTGAGATTCTGATGTTGTTCTGTTGTTTTTCTGTTCCGTTCTATTTTCTTTATTTTCTATTTTCTTTCCTCCCTATTTTCTATCTTTTTATCTCTTCTTCTACCTCTTTTCTCTTTCTTAAAACCCTAATGGTTCGGTTTTTCGGCAACGAAAAATCGTGATCGTTACATAAATTCTATTTAACTTTTACCAAAGTCAATTTCATCACTTATTCAGATTCATACCTCGTTTTGCTTAACAAAGTTATTTAACCATTTTAATAATTGATTTTACTTACATTTTCACATTTAATAAGTTTTACAACTTATTATTCAACTTTCAAATATGATTTAATTTATTTAACTTTCTTTAGTTAAATTTCACATCATATATTTTATCATGCTAATTCAAATTTACTTCAACTTTACCAAAGTTAAAATCTTTATTATCTCATATTATAAGTTCAAAACTTGATAACTTATATTTATCAATTCCAACTTAGATTTTAATTTCAAATTTGTTTATCACAACAAAATTTAATTTCAATTTACTATGGTAGCAAATCCATCACACAGAAACTCAAAATGATACCGATGATGCTGCAGTCATCACCCTTATTATTCCCCAGCAACAGTAGTGAATCCAATGCTTTAAATTCTTTCAAAATTTTCTTTTATTTATTAATCACATTTATAAATCTTTTCTTATAGAATTTCACCATTTTACTTTACTTATACAAGATTATTTCACAGTTGTAAATTATTTCAATTAAAATTCTATACTTATACAATTGCTGCTTTTATATAATCTATTCTTTCACAATTGTTGTTTTTATTCAGATTATCCGAACAACTTTGATTTACTTATATATTTTCTTACATTTTGAACAATCAAACAATTCAATTTTACATACACTTCAATAATTCTTGAAAAATTATTCCTTTTTATATAAAATATAATCAAGGTAAATGTAACGACCCGTAAATTTCGACAATTAAATTTGTTAATTAAATAAGACTTTTGTAGTTTAATTTAGTGGAAAAAAATAAACTACAGCAATGGTAATTAAAACCTATTTGTAGAAATTGGAATTTAATTCAAATGAATTTTAGTAGTGCAAAGATTTTTACCTGTATATAAATTGAATATGAGAAATTAAAGGAAAATATTAAATTGATTTAATGTAATAAAACATTGTTAAACAGTAATTGGAATAAATTTAGGAATTTTGTTAACGCAAGTAATAATCTATAAACTTGAATGAACATTTAAATTTGATAAATTACTTTAAATGATATGACTTAGTATAAATGAAATAATTGGGCCAATTGGTATTGATGAAATATTACATTGATTGCAATAGACTTAATTTAAAGGGGGTGAATTGAATAAATCCTATTTATAGGAACCTTGTTTATTTATATGAAAAAGTATAGTATATGAGTTATTGCAAGAAATGGAAAGTTGAATAGAATTCTAATGAATGATAATAAGGGAAAACGTATACAATCAATGTAGGTAATTAGTAATTACAATGTTGTTGAAATTAATAAACGTTTCTTTGTTGATAATTAATAGCATAACGGAAAGAGTAAATGTACTCATTAGAATATAAATTGCAATTGGATAAACATTTTAAGTAACAATGTTAATGCAATGTAAGTAACGCTAATTTAAGTCAATAATAAGGAATTGGGATGAATTCAAAAATTGTAACATATGGCTTGTAAGCATATATTATAAATTACCTGCTTATTTGTTAATGGAATTAGAATTTGTAATAAGTGATAATAAAATAAATGAATGTTACACTAATGGAAAATGAAATAACGTTCGTTTAAAATGTTGAGTAATTATAGGGTCGTATTTATTATAAGCGTTACTTTAATAATTATGATTAATTGTGAAATTAATACGAGAAGTATGTAGAGTAATAACTAAAAAGGTAATACGTTATAAATTAATTATAACGTAAACTTAAGTGTAAGTTAAAGGTTGAAATTGAATCTAATCCGTTAAATTGGAAACTTATTAAAATAAAATGGGATTCAATTTATAATAAAGAGGTTATTTTAAGAAATTGAAATAAATACTATAATTGGTGAAGTAATTTACATTTAAAATTTGAGATGGGAATTGGTTTAAAGAACTATAAATTTATAAGTAAATCAAGAAGATAAAATTTATGAATTATAGAATTTGAATTTTATAGTGAGTTAATTTATTTAATTTATAATAGTTGGATTTATTTCAAATGAATGAAATCAAATATGTAATTATTACGTTAATTTAAAAATTAAGTTGAAAACAGGAAATATTTATATGATAATTTTAAATCCAATGGTAAACCCTTCTATTGAAATTATGAATAGAATAATTATGGGTAAAATCAATTTAAGGGAAATTTTGGAAATTTATCTATAATTTTGAATTTTATGAAATTGAAGATTCTAATGATTTATCTTTAATAAATTGACTTTTAAAAATTGTTGAATCATTGTAAATGTTTGAAAATTTTAAAGTGATAAAGATTGCAAATTTCAGAATTTTTAAGGCGAAATTTGGTTTAATTAATTTATTTTAAATTTATTTAATTAATATAAAAATAGCCATTTTGGCCACTGACTCAGATTTTGACGAAACTAGTTTCATTGGATCCGTAATAGTGAATAATTATAAGATTTCAAATTTCATAGTAATCGGACTTAACGTTTGGTCGTGCGAGCTTGAAAAGCGTAGAAATTAATTTAAAGCAATACAATAAAATAAATTGACTTTGAAAAGCTATCTTCCACGTATGATAGAATTAGGCCTCGAAACTAGTTTAATTGCGTTCGGAACGGGGATAAAACATTATAAACGCCTGGCGGCACGTCTCGATTGGAGTTCAGACGATTTTGGACCTACCTATATAAATATGCACGCAAACAGAGACAGTTTTATTATTATTTTATTTCAGAAACCCTAATTCTATACCATGACCGGCACTTATTCAATGGCCAGAAATTGCTTATCTTCTTTCCTCAATATCTTTCAATTCGTTCAACGAAATCGAAAAATTCCAAAAGCAAAGTTGTAGATCTTGGCGAGCTGTTCAAATCTGTACGGTTGATCTATGCTATTGGACCACGGATTCACCGGAATCAAGCTTGGAAGCGTGGACGTATTTTCTTGGATTGCGTGTAAACGGTAGCGAGTGGTGATGTGAAACTTGGTCCGTAGGTGGCTCTCAAGGTGGGGCACACACTGGTAGTCGCTGGTCGAACTCTATACGTCTCGAGTTGCGTGCGCATGGAAGAAAATGGCGCGTGCGTGATGGGTTAGTAGGTTCGTGCTGTGTTGTTTCGTGCGTATGGAGGTAAGGAGAAGAGGCCTGCTGACGTGGCGCTCTCTAATTGGTCGGTGATGCTGTTTCTTTTTTTATAGTTTTGTTTCAATTCGTTCTAATAAGCATATCTTTCTCATACGGACTCCAATTCACGCGTGGTTTTTTGCATTAGGTTCGTATTAAAATTCCGGACCTTTTGACGCTGGTTTGGATGAATTTGAAGACTGTCAAATTTTTGGATTTAAATTGAATTTTTAATTCAATTTACATTCAAAAGGTGAGTGTTTTAACTCACTCACAACTTCTAAGTTTTCTTATGTTTGTTAAATTGATTTTAGATATGAGTAGAAATTTATTTATGACTGTTTGGAATGTTTTATTCATTATCTCAGTTAAATGGCATTTATTTAAATTAACTGTGAATTTATTTTATTATTGCATAAAAATTTGACAACTAAAATTTATTTATTTGCATATAAACTGCTAGTTAAACAGTTATTAAATTTATTATTGAATATAAACTGTTAGTTAATACCTGTATTTATTACCTGTTATATTTTATATGCTCTATATTGATGTTTGTTTAAATTGGATAATGATTTGTAATAAATGGTTGACGATTGATATTTGGATGAATGAATGTTTATTTATATTAACTGCAAGTTGTTATGCATTTCATTTCATTCGGGATTGCGGTTTGAAATGATATACAACCGCATTTTTATTATTAAATTACGGATTGAAATGATAAATATTTGTATCACTTGACCATAGGGTAGAAAATTATATACAGACACCGCGGTATATATATATATATAAAAAATTTGAAAGGATTTTATGGTCTTGGATAGGATACGGTTTAATAAATATTAATTTTTGACCTTATATAAAATCTTATTTTATGTACATGTATGGTTAACTTATTGAATTTAAGCCGTGTATAAATTTGTTAGATAAAAAAAACAAGATGAATAATGGAGTTTGATTATTTATATTATATGGTTAAGTACATGTTAAGATATTGAGAATATATAGAGTTTTTAATGTTTAAATCAATTTATATTGGGAGTTAAGTTGAAAATTCATTTGGAATCGAGCTTAATTAAGAATTTAACTTCATAAGTTGATGTAGAATTTATTAACTTGAAATTTTAAAAGGTATGATATTTATAGCTGAAATTTTATTCAAGATGGATTAAATGAATATTTCTAGTATAAATAAATTGGAGGAAATTTTGATAGTTAAAAGTAATTTGAGTTTTATTTAAATGATTTCGGATTTATTATGCCAATATTTCAAAATAAATAATAGGACTTTAAATTGTTGAATAGAAATTTCCAACCTTAGTTCCAATTGTTTAATATTCAAAGTTTGGAATATATTGAAACTGAAGTGGTTTATTGAAACTGAAAGCGATTTTAAATTTATGGATTTTGACTTAATCTTAAATGAAATAAATGTAAGTTGTGGAAATTATTTTATTTTATAAAGTAATATATAAAATCAACTATTTTATTCTATATACTGTTGAATATCCAAAACCATTCAAGTTTTAGAAGTTATGGTATTAAAGCTATGAATTTCGAAGTATTATGTTTTGAAAGTTATAATCCAAATGTTTGGTTTCCAGATATTATAAATTTTAAGCAGTATGATTTTGGAAAAAGAAATATATTTGAAATTAAAATGATATTATTGATTTGGGTTTTATAAAAATAATATCGAAATGAGTTGTTTTCGAAATGGGAATGATATCGTATTTATGGGTTTTGAAGTGGATAATTATTTTCTAGTTTTAAAGTACAAACTATTTTAAAGACCGCGGTGTTATAATAGCGTTTGGTTGTTGAAGAGACCGGGATTGGAAGTTGTCATACTCTCTGCCAACCCCGAAAACCACTTTAACAACCGTGTACGCGGTGGAGATTCCAGAATGAAGTAGGACGGTGGTGGCGTTTCCTTTAAGGTAAATACATGGACCCGACTCCCGTGAGTTGGCATAAGATGGCTAAAACAGGAGTGATCGACGGGTTAATAAGGTAGCACCTTTGATCGGACACATCCCTTCGATATTATACTTTGACTTTGGATTGATTCGGTGGCCACTTTTGATTTTATTTGGGGGTGTGGCTCGAGGTGGGCGGTAGCTGCGCGCTACGCGTTACCACCGACCTGGAAGCGTAATTGGTATGTCTACCCTGGCATTGCCTAGTTGTGCCGTGTCACCTACCCTATCGCGCCTTGTACGAGTTTTTATTTGTGTCGTACCTATGGGGTATCCTCTGGTAGCCTCCCGATCAGGAGGTATTACGGTACTGTATAGACTATTGGCATTATTTGTGTTAAGGGCTATATGGGTAACCCCTTAACGCTATTAAAAAGTAAGTTTATTTTACAAATAGACACTATTGTAATAGCACAATATATTATATAGTAAATAGTTTAACGGATCCTTAGGAGATGTAAATCTCGAGCATCTCTTTTCAAATTCGCTCGGGTCAGTCCGAGCATTTTAGGATCGAAGATTTTAGATCTGGAGAATGAAGACAGAGATTTCTACTATTATTATTAATTATATTCCACTACACTATTTAATTCCGCTGCATTGATTATGATTAGTATGTGAACTCTGATATTTATTGTATAAAGAAGAATCAAATATTTGTAAACAGTTTATGAACTGTACATTTATTATTATATTTTATCCTTCCGTTGTGAGATTCTATTTTGTTTTTCTTTCCCTGTTTTTTCCTTATTTACCCCATAACAATCCGCCCTTTCTTATGGTTTGAATTGGCACGTGTGTCGATTTAAAGCGTGCGAAAAGGCGGGACGTTACAGTAAAATTATTTCATTTACCCAATTTAAAATGATACTATGTCGGTTATCTCGTTTAAGAGTTTAGAAACCCCTATTGATACAGTTAGCTAGACTGCGCCGACCAGAATCTATAAACAATCAACTAATAAGTCAACACAATACAAAACAATTTCATATTCACTAACAAATACGCGCTCATACCTATTATTACACTCAACTCATTCTAGAGTACTGCTGACTCTATCTCTAATGACTAATCCCCAACAGAGCCAAGGTTATCACTTAACCATATGCTCTGATACCAAATGTAACATTTCAAGATTTTCGACTTCCGAAAATCGACATTAATACGTCCACTGTATCAAATGCCGCATAATCGAATGCCGGAAAACCGAACTGTTATGGTTAAAAAGAAGAGGTAGAAGAAAAGATAGAAGAAGAAAGAGAAAAGAAGAAAAGAAAACAGAACAGAAACAACATCATAATCTCAAAGTCGCAGCGGAACAACATATAATAGATAAATGAATATCTTTAAATCAAAGAACTACATCAGTAAGTACATTACATTATCATCAGAGTGTACAACAACAATATACAACACAATACAAGAATAGACAACTATACAACATGTCCATACAAGTGAATTATGCAGCGGAAAGGTAATATCGTATACAAGTAATACGTCTCGCCATCCCGCTCCATTGCACTCCTAGATCCAAAATGACCTGATAACCTGACTCTAGACTGCCCGTGTGGAAAATTATGGGCACACTGAGTTTAGGAAGAGAACAATAAACTCCAGGTCAGTCATGGGACTGGTGTGAGAACTTAAAATAGTCATTTATCTTTTAAAACAACAACAACAATAGAAGTGGAAAATATCCGCAATGTTTTTGGAAAATGAAACTACCATAAGGCCTCCCCGCACACACACAATGCAAACGCAGAATTGGAGGAGATTTCTCCTTATGATAGTCAAAGATGCTTACTACGCAAAACAAATCATTTTTTATATTATTATTAGTGCATAGTGTAAAAAGCATTTCGAAAATAGAATATAAATCTTAGCCAACATACGACCATTATCGTATGCCTACTATAGCTACCATGTTCAATAGCAGGTTACCGCCATATTCCATGGCAGGTTATACAACTAAAACCGTACAAGGCTCGTATTGTTTCTTTGGATTTTCCAACAAATGGTCAGGCTAAGGAACTTCCTACTGCCACATGGGATCGCCTCTGGCGGGACGTCCCGAGAACTTAACCAGCTCTCTGCCAACACAAGGTCGGGTTACCATTGTCACTAGGTAACTACTACACGAATATGCCACCCCTGGTCCTTTAGGACCTTTATCCGAGGGCCCTCTATCACCAAGCAACAACCACATAGAAAAATGAGATTGGAGCAACCACATAGGTTAAGCATCAGGGCCCCAAACCTGGCACCACCCTTTTCCAGAAGGGAATGACATACCCTAAAGGGAGCGACCCTCATAACATTGCCGCATATTCCTGTTTCGACCATTTCCGGGGTGTGAGGTCTGACGAAGTCTCGTCCACAAAGCTACGCTTTTTCACAAAGCCACGCTTTGATCAACAAATGGTCAATAAATAATCATCACACAGCAACACTCAGCATGCCACATTACCAAATTGGGAATATATCGCTGATGACCTTCAACTACAAAACCTATGAGCACGTACATCTCAGAGAAGGGTGTTAAGCTAAGAGAATAAATTCTCCGCCACCACAAAAATGTATTTGAAAGAAATCTACTTTATATCTCAAAATGTAATGTCAGACACGTAACCATACAAGTCTGTTCCGGTCTTGAACAGAACCGAAGGCACTTCCGAAGAAGCCCTTGCAATCCGGGTATTCACAATCCCGATAGAATTTCCCATCACAAAGGAAATATCCATACCGTAGCTAACGGTGCAGAGACAATCGATAGGTCATCCTATCGTTTTCGCAAATATCCGGTCTTCACCACCAGTCTTCAACGCTATCCATTACGTCGTATCACTATTCGGAATGGGTAGTCCGAATAACGAGCGCAATAATTTAAAAATAAGTGTATCATTCGATTTCAACCAATTCACAACAAATAGCCACTTAAGGTTCAATATTGATAGTCGGTTATTTAACTATCAATCAATATTCACAACATCACCCGATCTTAAATAATTTCCCAAATTATTTATTTTCCAAAAATATCTTTACAAGATATATATTCCACACTTCAACCATTTGAAAACCAATTTCAAATCAATTTACGTCCTTACAACGTTCATTTCAAAATGGTTTATTTAAACCAATTAAATAAATCCCTACCGATTTATTGAATTTACGTTCCAGATCCGTAAATTTATTTCCACACTTTTAATAATAAATCAATGTTTATTTTTAAAACAAATTTCCCTTATAAATTTCCATCGTGAATTTACATTTCCAAATGTTCACCTTTGATACGATTTCTCAAATCGATTTCAATTATTCACTTTCAATTTATCTTTAAAAGATAAAATCTCAAAACATTCACTTCATATTGGAAAAACATTTGCATACTTATTTAATAATAAGTAATTCACCAATCTATTTATTTTCAACATTTTGAAAATATTCAATATACTTAAATCCAAATTAAGTATATATTTTATTCTTTAAGGAAAACGTTCACTTAAACACATTTATTTGGGTCAAAACGAATGTTGCGTAAAACATCGTTACAACAACCCAAAATCACTAGTATAGGGATTCGAATTTAAGATAGATATATAAATCCCAATACTATAAAAAAAAAATTTCCTTTCGGAAATCATTTACTATAACAACAGTGTTATAGTCCACCATTTCCTTCTATTTCTCGAAAATATCTATTTCAACAATGAATGTTGAAATCTATGGTTTCGACACTTAATACAATTTAAAACATCTTCAAATCGTTTAATTCTATTTAAAATATCACTTTTCCAAAATATATTTTTAATATATTATTCACCGTCCAAAATCGTGAACATACTTCATTAACCAAATTAATCATTTCTACATATTTTATTTAAAGGATTATTCACTGTTCAAAAACAAGAATATATCTCCTTTAATAAGCTATAATAATTAAACTTATTAAAATAAGTCGATTTTGGATTTATAAAACAACGTTTATAAATTCCATTTATATTTTATAACAACTTCAACTTATAAAATCACTTTATTAACAAATCCTATCCATATTCCATTTATACGCCAAAATCCAGTTTATAAGTTAATTCCTTATAAATCTTTTATTTTACAGAAATCTATGCATTTTATAGCTTCACAATTTATAAATCTATAGATTTCATTCACTTATGAAATCCATTTACACTTCATTTTAACACTTATAAAAACCCGTTTTATAATTCCAATATTTTAGTTCATAAATATCAATTTTTATATATCTTTTATATAAATCATTTATAATACTTCAAAAACCCCAATTTAAACAATTTTGTAAAATTAATCAACTACTTATTTCAAAAGTCACATTTCGGTTATATTTCACAAAAATCATAATTGTTATAACATAAAAATTTCAACGTTTATTCATTTAAAATGAATCAGCATAAAAATTTCAACGTTTATTCATTTAAAATGAATCAATTTCAAAATTTAGTTTTATTATTAATTCTCAACTTAATTTTCAAAAATCAAATTATATTTATTTTCGGCATCAAACCATACCAAAATATATTCGGCTAAAATTTAGCCTTTAACGATTTCAATCACAAAGATAATCACGCAGATTATAAATAGATCAATAAATAGATCAACACACAACATTGAAACCAATTCAAATGTTTGAGGAATCCAGTTGGATCTCTCCAACCTGTTTCCCTGCATCCAAAGATGTTAGCACAATACCAATTTCGCTTCAAAACTATGACGCCCCACCTCTATACCCACGCTAGCCAAGAACACTACGGTGTAGTGCTGTCAACTAGCGCGGAGAATAAGGCTGTTGAGGAGCGACCATCCATGTAATTTCTTATCACACGGTGGCTATAAAATAATCTTCGGAAACAAATATAGAAGTAAGCATAACATGCGAATCAATCACAGATATCCATATCACAAAGGCGGAAAGAGATATGAATATATATCACATAAAAGTGTACATCAGAGTAGTGGTCTAAAAAGATCCACGATAATACAAAAGAATAGCAACTATGAGTCTATATCTCAAGTGTAAACAACAAAAGCTGCTAATCTAAACAAGTAGCCAAAAGTCTGAGTAGTGAATCACTGGGGAGGAGTCAAGCAGTAGCACCTGTAACATCTCGGTCTGACCCGAGTATTATTTATAAGAAAATAATAAATGGATCAGTCTAGCTATAAATATCAGATGACATGATATAAAATAAAAGATATGGCATAAACATAAAATATCCATACTGACATACTACTATAAGTATGCAAATAATGATCAACAGGAGATCAACCGATAAGAGATAAATCAATATCACAAGAATCTTCTCAAAGATCCAAAGAGGGCATCATACCTAACCTTGTACTCATAACAAGTCAATGACATAAATTCCAGAAATCAACACGAGAAATCCAGAAATCACAAAAAGGGAAAGAGGCCTATCACATGACGGTCCGAAGACCAAGGGGAGCTACCCCGCATGTGTGAATGGAATCACACAGATTGAGGTCAAGACTAACCAAAAGCAGAAAGGTATGTGTGGATGGAATCACACAAGTGGTGTCTAGTCTAACCTTGCAATGAAAGAGACATCGCGCAATTGCTAGTCTAATTCATAAAGCGATCATCAAGATCAACGAGAAGTGTCAATTACACTAAGCTAGTAAATATAGAAGTTTAGTTTCATGTCCCATAACCACTTGCTTAACTTAAATATTTACGAACAAACTGTAAATCTTCACTAATAAAATTGTCACAAGAGGTTCAATCGAACAAGTCCAAGAATTAACCGACGAAGTGAACGCAAGCGTTTCATACCACTTGTTTTACTAAGTCGTTTAATTAGATTTCTCATCCGAGTGAGGTAAAGGCTTGTACATACTAATAGATTGGAAAACGGTTTAAGAAAAGAGCTTTGTTATTAAAAATAGAGTTGAAATCATTTTGTTGAAAGAGTTTTGATATTTACTACTAGTTTTGAAACCTTTATATTTTAAAGTGACAAATCACAGAAGCGATTGTAGAAACAATCAATCACAAAGGTCACATTTGAAGATGTGATAAAAATCCAAGGAAATCAGCTCAGCAAGTTCTGTTGAATATTTTTCAGATAAGATCCCCTACGGAGGAGGGGTCCGGGAGGGTGGCAACCTCCCAAGGTGGGGGTGCGGGGGCAACGCCACCGCTTACGGGGTTCAACCTGCCCGATCAGGTCGTGGGGGTCCAGGGGGCAGCGCCCCCGGCGGGGTGCGGGGCAGCGCCCCGTCCAAAACGGTACGACTTAGTGAAGACAAAATGAGGTCTAACGACCTAAGAGGGATAGGGTCGAGCGACCTAATGGTTGCGACCTAGGGGTCTAAGGGGCACGACCTAGTGGTACAGCGACCTAAAGGGTATAGGTCATGCGACCTAAAATGGGTTCGCGACCTACACTCAAACGACCTAAAGAAATTAAGGAGCCGAACGACCTATAAGAAGCAGCGACCTAAGAAGAAACGAGGCCCAACGACCTAGCGACCTAAGGTCATACGACCTAGCGACCTAAAGCCATACGACCTAACGACCTAAGGTCATACGACCTAGTGCAACACGCGACCTAAAAGGTACGCGACCTAATGTGGCCGAGTGGTTTAAGGTCGGAGACGACCTACGACCTATAAAGGTAGACGGTTGAGCGAGCTAATGAGGTCCAGAGTCGAGCGACCTAGCGACACGGTGTGTTGAGCGACCTAACGAGGTCAATGTTGAGCGACCTAACAAGGTCCATAGAAGGGCGACTTAAAAGAGGCGCAACCTAAAAGAGGCGCGACCTAACTCAAACAAGCAGGGCGATTTAAAAGAGGCGCGACCTAAAAGAGCGCGACTTAATGGGTTATATGACCCAACGACCTAAGCCACTAACTCGCGAGCGACCTAAGTCCTAAGTCGTGAGCGACCTAACTGCGAGTGAGCAAAAATGGCCAGAGTCAAAGCAGAGCGACCTAACGACCATACGACCTACGGCCTAAAAGGCTTGCGACCTACGACCTAAAACCGAGTGAGTCAAATACGAAGGCCGTGACTTTTCCACCCCGAGCGACCTAATGAAGACAGAACGACCTAAGAGCATTTTTTCACCAAAAACACTAAAAATTGGAGTTTTTCGCCAATCCAATCCAAACCAAATGCAAATGTGCATGCAAAAGTGATAGGGAATCATTCCCAACAGTCCAATATAGTTATAGACTAGATTTGTGAGATAAAAATCTCACCTTTTCTCCAAAACCCAATGAAAATGAAGAACAAAGCTTGAAGGCAAATGGAGAAGCAACCACAAGCTTGAATCCGATGTCTTCTTCTTGAATTTGGAGTTGAATGTTGGAGTTGCAATAAAACAACGACTTTGGAGTTTTAATTTCTCATTCCATTCACCATTTTTGTTGAAGCTTTAGTGTTAGGAAATGAAATGAAGCAATGAAGAAGAAGGGGGGTGGAACTTGGGCCTAATGGGCTAAAAGTCCAAACCAAAGGCTCGAGTGAAAAAGTGGTGAAATTCCACTAACCCCAAACATATCAATGTTTATACTTAGAAGATTGCAAACGACATTTCGAACTCAATGGAAGTGGTCTCGAGTCCTAATTTGACCGTTTGCAAAAAGTAGCTTCGGACCAAAATCCGATTAACGATAAAATATTTAAATAAAATATTTAAATATAAAAATCGATAAATATGCGGGTTGTTACAAAGACGAAATATCGCGGTATATGGGATTTATAAAATACTATCCGCTATTATGCGGCGCAATAGAGTCTCGTCCACTGTATAATGTGGGAAAATCAACTCCAAGTACATATATAATACCAATTCCATACAAGTTTGAATTATCGCGGTATATGTTTTTAATAAATAACATCCGCTTAATATACGGCGTATAATGTCTATTTAACACAATAGATAACAAATTATCATCCAATCACACAATCAAGCAAATTTTAAATTTAACTATTTAAAATTTAAATCGAAACAATTCGATTGAGTGAGAAGTTCTCACCTTGAGTTTCCGATAACAGTTGTAGCGTTTTATTTCAAATAAAATTAAACGTGCGTTTAATTTTATCCGAAATTTTCACTAGCTCCAAACGAATCCAAACCAGCTCCATTGCGTAGTGCTCCTCAAAACGAAGCCAACGCAATTCGTTTCGCGCAATTCCGACCTCGTATGAAAAAGTTATGTTACTACAAAGTTTATACGAATTTAATATAATTAAATTTACATTTTCTTTAATAATTTTTTAACCTAAACTAATATGGACCGCGTGATCGAATTAAGGAATCACGGCCATTCTTTCATCATCTTCCCAAACGCGCGCTCCCTAGGTCGCAAGAGACCCACGGCCGTCCCTTTAACCTAATTCACGCGACCAACCACGACGACCTTCATGTCGATCGAACTACGCCACTTCGAAGCACGCCTCATGCTCAACTCTCGGCTGCAACACCATAGAACTCGGTCGAGCCATCCCCTCGAAACGCATGTGCTTTGAACCCCTATTGCCGATGAACCACTACATTAATTACGATCTTAACTGTTGATCTTATAGATCTCATTGGCCTATTCAACTTTGTACTTGGAACTTTTTAATGATAGCGAGTGGATTTGATGAAATCAAGGAGGGAAGAAACGAGTATCTCGGCCATTGAATGTTGTAAGCGGCGGCCTGAAACCCTAGGGCTTAATGTTTGTAAATGAGAATATAGCAAGTCCTTTTATAGAAAATTTCCAAATTACTATTCATCCCGAATTTTCCGAACTCCAAATCTCGCACGGTGAATGGCGTTTCTAGGGTTTACCCCACGTTCCAGACACAATGGAATTTGTTTCGAAAGCTAATTCGATCATCTGTGCGAGTTACGGAAATAAACGATCAATTTTAAATTAAATCGATTAAACCAATTTCTATGCGTTTTGGCTTGCTCCGGACAAACGGTATATCCGATTGACACGAAATTTGAAACCATACAATAATATAACATTACGGATCTGATGAAACTGGTTTCGTCGAAATCCGAGACTGTTTGAAAAATGGCTATTTTCACTAGTCGATTAAATATTAAAATATTCAATTTTCACAATTTAACTTCTACTTCAATTTTAAAAGTTCACAAACATCGTTCTAACTCCAATATGATTTAATATAACTTTATAAATCATTTTTAATCACATTAAACCCAATTTTCAATTATTTACGTAATTTCCAATATTAAATTGTCGATTTAATTATCCAATTAAATCTAAATATTCGAAAAATAAATTATTCGACTTATAAATTTTACTTGTTGATATTTAAAATCAATTAAATATCTGAATTTCAAATGACAGAAATTCTGGGTCGTTGCATAAAATTTAAATTAATAAATCTTGATTCCCATTCTTAATTTATTATCAAACAACAATTATTATAATTAGTTTCTAGCATTGATCCTATCAAATTACAATTTATTATGTATTATTTTATTAGTTGATATAACTTTGAATCTATTTCCCAATTTACTATTTACAGTCAATTATAACCCTACAATTGTTTCAACTAATTGAAATTGCACTAAATTGGTTATTTATTAACTTGCATTACGCTCTTACATTTCATTTCCGTTAATTAAAAAATTATAAATTTTATTTATTCCAATTGTTAATGATTGGTTTTTATTATCACTTCAGTATTCATTGGAATTTCATTCAAGTCATTAACAATTAACTTACATTTATATTGTTACAATGCATTCTAGTTGTTATTCTCATTAACAATTCACAAATTTTTATCTTCTTCAATATTAAATTACAAAATCTTATTAAATTAACAAATTAAATTATCGAAAATTTACGGGTCGTTACACTCTCCCCCGCTCAAAACCTTTTGTCCCCGAAAAGGAAAAAGAAGGGAAAGAAAGAATTAAATAAACAATATATCTTATTCAAAATATTAACTTTATAAACAAATAATTTAAAAATTAATTAATTAAAATAAAATATACCAATTTATAAACATTAAATCTTTTTATACTCAAATTGATAAAGTTTGGAAATCATTTTTCAAAAAAATTCTAAGTCCAAAATTCATGGAAAATTTAGGTAGAGTCTCCTTTGTACGGAGAGACTCGGGAGAAAATATAATATCAAATATAATAAAATATCACATATAATTTCAAAAATAATATATCCCAACAACGGGAAAATGTATATAATAATGCTAGAAAACCGTAATTCGAAACTGTACCTATTTGTCGGCAATTTACGCTTATTTTACGAAACCAAAAGCAGTAGCAATTGCTTCCATAACCTGTATTTCACTTATATAATCCAGAATGGTTAACAATTATATAAAATGAAATATTTAAAGTTGTTTCAACTACTAATAACAATCAATGTCAAACAACAACAATCACTAGCAATCACAGCATACAACCATCTTATGAAACCAATAAAATCAACCACCCATATATCCATAGCAAGCAACATATAGTTGTTCGGGTTTAAAACTTAAATTGTAAAGAA
Source organism: Allium cepa (assembly GCA_030765085.1). Classification (NCBI taxonomy): domain Eukaryota; kingdom Viridiplantae; phylum Streptophyta; class Magnoliopsida; order Asparagales; family Amaryllidaceae; genus Allium; species Allium cepa. Next base: position 583,952,822 of record CM060938.1, read on the forward strand.
TGGTATATAAACTAGTAAGTGCCCCATTTTTTCAATAGTCTTACATGAAACTAAATAGATTATTCATACATCCCAACAATTTTAAAGTATCCTTGCCCCAAACAACTATAAACCAAACAACCAACAATTTCAAACAATAGATCAAGTTCATTCTTATTAATTTCATTTAATACATTTGTTATTTGATTTCCTTTTTATTCATATAATGATTTACCTTTTTAATTTACATTTATTTCTTGCAAATTTTCATTTATTTTCATTCATTTATTAATTGTGTTCATATTCAATTCAATAACTTAGCGTTTCAATTCATTAACTTAAGTTTATAGTCATCTACCTGCAATATTTACTTTCTATCACATTTTATTACAGTAATATTTCAATTATAACTTAAGCTTATAACCACTATAACATCAAATTCTTATTTGTAAAAAAATTCATTGAACACTTTCATTACTTCAAGTCTTGTATAATATCGTATTACATTCATTTATTCACTACTTAATTTCATTTATTTACAGTATTCATCTTTCTACTTATTTTTTATTATAAATAACCACAACATTTACTTAAGTTTGTTATCATTTCTTTATAACTTTTCTATTATATTTAATTAGTGGCCTTTCAGTCACACTTAAGTTTACAACAATTATAACATTAAATTCTCATTTATAAAAGCAAATTCATTGAATACTTTCATTACTTCAAGTTTTACTTGTAAAATTTCTCATTACATTTTCTTATTAAACATTTGAACTTTTAATATTTGGTAAGTTACATATATGCTTTTAAGGATGTAATTGAAAATTACACAAGTTTATTTTATTTCTTTTAATAATTTAAATGTTCAATAATCATATCTTCGTTTTATAGGTTACTACTTTCAACTTTCTTGTAATTTCATTTATAACCTAGCATACAATCTCTTATTTTAATTAGAGGTTCCAATTATTAATTAGTTACCTTCCATTTCACTACAATAATTGAACTATTAATTAACAGAAACTTAAGAACTAAATACCGAGTTAAATTCCAAATCATTCTAAAATAATAGATAAATGTATATACTTACAACTTATATATATATATATATATATATTTATCTAATTATATTTAAAATAATTTAAAATTTATATTTGTTTATCAAAATAAATCTACAGTAAAACTACTACAGTAGCCTTCCCACTTTGAAACTCGAAAATGAACGTCGATGATGCGTGCACTCATCACCGAAATTATTTCCCAGCGACAGAGAGGGGAGTACAGAACTTGTTTCTTTCCAAATTTTTCTTTAAAAATAATTCTTTCAAATCTTATTGGAATATTTATAACAGAAAATACTTCTAACTAATATTATTATTATATTCTAAAAATCATTCAAAATAAATTTTCCAAAAATCTCGAAACTCGAGTTCTAAGTTTCCAATCTTCAATTTATTTTATTTCAAATCTTATTTTCAATTAATATCTAAAATTTCACTTCCTAACAACAATTAAATTACAACCAAAATGTATATCATTTATAAAAGAAGTATTTTATATATAGAAAATATAATGGGCAAAGTTATTTCATTCACCTATATTCAAAACAAATATTGTGTCGATCTATCCTATTAAGTGTTTAGAAATCCCTATTGATGTCATAGCGTCCTATGCACCAACCAGAATTTACAAATACAAAACAGAACAAATTAACACAATATAAAACTTTTTATAACACTAACAAATACGCTCTCTCGTATATATATATACACTCCGTGACTCATCATAGGGTATTACTACCCTATTAGTAAAGAGTCAGACCCTACAAAGCTAAGGTTTATCGCCAAACCTCGCTCTGATACCAGATGTAACATCCCACCTTTTTGTACGCTTTAAATTGACGATAAACCACGCGCGTTAGACTCAAACCATACAAAAGAGCAGATTGTTATTGGGGTGAATAAGAAAAGCAGAGAAAGAAATAAAACTAAACAGAATCTAATAGCGGAATGACAAAATATGATAATCAAATAACAGTTCATGAAGCTATTTTACAAAGTATTCGATTACACTTATACAATACATATCAGAGTTACATGTACCATAGAATAATAAATAATGCAGCAGAACAGTATGAATTTAGTGGAATACTATAATAAATAATAGTAATAAAGTTTTCGTCTTCGTCCTCTAGAATAAAGTCTTCAAATCCTGTAATTCTCAGAATGACCCAAGCGAATTGAAAAGACAAAACACTTGAGTCAGAATTAAAAGATCTTATGTGAGTTAAATCAAAATAAATAAATATGAATGGACCGGCGTCAGAGATGTTTATGGGATTTGACATCTCCTATCCAATGTCACACGTGAGTGTAGTAACTTAAGAGATGCTCGGGATTGACATCTCCTAAGGATCTGTTAAACTATTTACTATGTAGTAATATTTCTCTATTATAATAGTGTCTACTAGTAAAATAAACTTACTTTTAAATAGCGTTAAGGGGTTACCCATATATCCCTTAACACGTAATAGTGCCAATAGTCTATACAGTACTGTAATACCTCCTGATCGGGAGGTTACCCGAGGATACTCCATAGGTACGTCACAAATCAATCTCGTACAAGGCGCGCTAGGGTAGGTGACACGGCACAACTAGGCAATGCCAGGGTAGATATACCTATTACGCTTCCGGACCGGTGGTAACGCGTAGCAGCTACTACTGCCCACCTCGAGCCACACCCCCAAAATCAAAAGGGCCCAATCAATCACAAAGTAATTGAATGGTATCAAAGGAACGTGTCCGATAAAAGGTGCTACCTTCTAAGCCCGTCGATGGCTCTTGTTTTAGCCACCTTATGCCAACTCACAGGAGTCGGGTCCATGTATATACCTCAAAGGAAACTCCACCGCCATCCTACTTCATTCTAGAATCTCCATCGCGTACACGGTTGTTAAAGTGGTTTTCGGAGTTGGCAGCGAGTATGCCAACTTCCGATCGCGGTCTCTTCAACAACCAAATGTTATTATGACACCGCGGTCATTTCAAAATAATTATACTTCAAAACAAGAATGTACTATCCATTTCAAAACCATATAAATACGATATCATTTCCCTTTCAAAAACCAAATCAATATGATATCATTTTTATTAAAACCCAAATCAATATAATGTCATTTTATTTCAAATATATCCCTTCCAAAATCATTGCACTTTCAACGTTATAATACTTCGAAATCAAAATACTTGAAATATAACACCTTCAAGTCATAATACTTTGAAACTCCTAACTTTGAAACATAAATTCCACCACTTAAATGGTTTAAATACTAAAATACTTTATATAATAAAATAGCTTCTTCAATTTCGCAAATCAATTCCAAAACAACTCGAATTTCTACATTTTTATATTTAGCCAAATCCCAAATCATAATTTCCGTTCAATTCGGTTTTCAAATAAACCATTCCAAATTATATTGATTTCAAGACAGATTTGGTCAACAAAATAAACCATTCAAATTCAGTATATTTCAAACTTTAAGTATTCAACAATTTCAAAACTAATTTTGATAATTTCATATATATTAAATTCAATTTTCTATTATTTAATTTTGATAAATTTACTTAACAAATCCATTATCATTTAAATAAATTCCAAATTACAAATAAATAAATATTTCCTTCTGTGACCACCCGGAATTTTTAACAATTTAAAATGGAATAATTAATTGATTTTAAATATTTAGAAGTTAATTTTAAACTTGAATTCCAAATATTAATATTTACTTGATAATTAAATCATTGAATTATATGGTTTAAATATTGAATTTAATAATTGAAATTGGGTAAATTGTCGAATCAGAAATTTCTAATCCTGTTTAAAATAATTTGAAGGCTTATAAAATTTATAATAATGATACTGAAGATAATAGAATGATTGAAATTTAATTTAAAGGTAATTTGTTCAGTTTTAATAATATATCGTTTAAATTGAATTTAAAAATAGCCTTCCGAGGTACAGTCTTGGAATTCAACGAAACTAGTTCCATTAGATCCGTAATAGTTAGTTATTATCAGATTTCAATTTTCGTAGCAATCGGAATTGTCGTTTGACCCTGGCAGCTCAAAACGCTTAGAACTATTTTAATCGTTTTAATTTAAAATTGATCGTTTACTTCCGTATCTCGCACATACGATCAAATTAGCCTCCGAAACACGTTCCATTGCGTTTGGAATGCGGATAAAACCTTATAAACATCTGTCAACATGTCTTATTCGTGGTTTGGGATTTCGCGTTATACAACGCGAGATATTTTCAATATTCTATTATATTTTATGCACGCGTACTCAAGAAGCTACCCTAACCCTATAACTTACCCCCGTCCCTTCTCTAACCTTCAACAGCAGATCAAACTTTTTTAAAAAAGAAAGCATTAATGTCGAAACCGAAAGAAAATTTCGGCGACGCAAAGTTGAATCGAGCTCAAGCTCGAACTCGAGGGGCAAAACTCGACGTAGATCTTTGGCGACGAGGCGCGACGACGAACAGGTCGGCAAGATGTTCGTCACGGTGGGGTAGGTCGCGCATGCTGTTTAAGGCAAATTAGGGTTTTCTTTGGCGACGCGTTCTGAATCGTCAACCTGGAGCTCGCGTGCGCAGGGACGACGTGCTTCGAGGCCGTTTTGATTCGAGCCTGGGTGATGCTCGGCAGTGATGGGAGAAGACAGCGGGAATAGTGATTTGATTTTGTGGGCTACGTACTGGTATCACGCAATCGAAAGTCAAATGTGAGTAAATGTTTCTGGATTTTTATTTTTAAAATTTAAAGTGGATATTCCATTCCTTAATTGAATACATTGCATTTTTGAATTTAGCTTTAAATATAACTAAGCGGTTCGGCCAGTTTTATACAAACTGAAATACATATAATTAAGCATCAGCATACATATATACAAAGTGTAACATGTTGGTTAAGAAAATGACACTAGAAAGCAACTTATGCCATGAATTACACTTATAGTTATAACCTGCATTGTGTATGAATCATAATTAACATACAATTAAATGTACTGTACCCATTCATAAATTAACATATAAGATGAACAGTAAAATGTTCAAACAAACATATTTTAGGATATCAACTTATTGATTTTTTTTGGTTATAGATATGCGATAACAACAACTATTCTTAACCGATATGGAAGTTCTTGGTTGAATGATTAAAGGGTTAAATTTAAATAATTGGTTGAATGACTGAATTGAACTGATGTGCACTGTGAATTGATGATCTGGTTTTTTTGGTTTGGTTGGTTCTCGAGTTGATTGTTGCTTAACTCGAAGTATTCGGGTTTTAAGTTTTTTAAAACTTAAATCATAAATAAGAAATGTTTTCATTTTAAAGTTACTAAGGGCTCAATGATTTGCGATTCATTAAATTTGTAGGGTAATTAAAATGGATAATTAATTAATTCAATTAATTAATGATTTGGATTAATTAATTTAGTAGTGAAGGGTTTGAATTAATTAATTAAGTTTTAAGTTAATTAATTAATTAAGTTTTAAGTTAATTAATTAAGTGTAGTTAATTCAGAACAGTCGTGAGAGGGTTTGATAAGTAATTACTAAATGTAATTAATGAAATATAATTACTTTGCGAAATTAATCAAGAGATTAATTAAGATGATTAATCAAGGAGTAATTGATTTATTTAATGAAATAAATGAAAGGGGTAGATAATTACAGGATGAGATAAATCGAAAGTGATTAATATTTGTGGTTTAAATTATGATTAACTATTTAATGTAATTAATTTAGGTTAGGTTAAATTGAAATATAATTGGAAAGCTTTAATTTACATAATCAACGATGTAATTAAAGATTGATTAATTAAGATGAATTAATCAGTAATAAGTGACTCATGAGAAATTAATTAATATAAGTAATTAAGGATTAATGTAATTAATTATAGTTAATTAATTTATGAAGTAATTAAGATTACTATTGATTTGGGTTAAAATAATTAATATCGTGAAATTAAATAAAGATAATTACTTGAATGTAATTGAAAAATAAATTATTCCAGGGTGACTAATAAGATGAATAATTAAGGGTTGACTAATAAGTTGATTTGGAATTGATTAATGTTAAATGAAGGAATATAATTGATTAAGGTTAGAAATTCCATTATAATCAGTTGAATTACTTTGGAAGCGATCAAATTCGCTTATGGATGTTTGAATGGTATTGAATGCTTTGAATGGATTGATATCTATGATATGAAATGTTGTGTATTTCATTTAGATAACTTGGGTTAGGATGACATGAGACTCGAAGAGGCCGGGATCGAGTATTAGGAAATACCCGAAACCACTTCGAATTTTTATAGATTGGTATGTAAAATCTATATGCTGGAGTGAAGTGATTTGGAGGAATTGGACTATTTTAAATCTAAATCTTGGGTATTTAGAAACTAATATGTGAAATAAGTGATGTCTAAAATAAATTGTGGCTTTGTGAATTGATATGAGTTACCCGGGTTTTATATAAGTTGTATGCTTTGTATTCCATGTTGGATGGGTTTACTCACACTGGTTTCCAGCCTGACCCGGGTGTTACTTTGGTGTAATGCTCGGGTCAGACCGAGTATTATAGATTTTCAGGTAAGGACGTTCTGGAGCTAAGGAGGCGAGCTGGATGGCAAGAGCGTATAGAGTATTTTCGCTGTATAATATTGTTGTGTATCCGTGACTTGATAATTGAGTAAATTCAATGTCTGTTTATATGTGACTCTGATGTATTTAAATGTAATTGACAAATATAGTATTCTTCTGTAAAATATTATTATTCATTATTATATTTTATCCGCTGCGAATGTAAGATGTTAGTGTTTTCTGATCTTTTTCCTTCTTCTTCTTCTATCTCTTTCTTCTTTTTAATAACTATTTGGAATTTTCGGATTCGAAAATTTCGGGTCGTTACATTTGGTATCAGAGCGAGGTTAAGCGAGAACCTTGGCTCTGGTGGGGATTACTCATTAATTAGACTTCGTAGTACTCTAGAATGAGTTGAGTATATATATATATATATATATATATATATATATATATATATATGAGAGCGCACTTGTTATTTCTTATACAATGGTTTTAAATGGTTTTATATAAAAATATATTTTGATATATAAAGCAATATTTCCTTCTAATAAATATTAAGGTGATTGGTTGTTAAATTATTGAAATTAAAATTAAGTAGTAATATAATACAACGAAACTGAAGTCTTGAATTGGAAATAAACTAAGTAGAAATAGAAATACAACCAAATTAAAATTTAATTGATTGAAAATGGAATTCTAAATCTGGACCCAGAATTTGAAAATTTTGTTTCAAAGTAATGAAAAATAATAAATAAGTATTATTGGATAACTAGGACTTGTTGCAACAATTGGTTGTTTGAAAATTTGATTTGAATTAAAAACCAAAAGTGGTCTAAAATTTTAGGATGACCTCGTGTTTAAAGGAAATAATATGTATGAATAAGGAATATACATAAATCAAAAATAGTTTGAATAAAATCTAAATTTTGAGTTTGAAATTTGGAATGGGATGTGATACCCAAGTGATAAGTTTTTAAGTGGGAAGATTATTATTGTGAAGTTTAAGGATTGAATAAGGTTGATTGGATTAAGTAAATCTAATTTAACATGGGAGAAGTTAAATAAGTTTGAATGAACAACTTGAATTGGAAATTTTAAGATGAAATTAAGGATATGGAATCACTTTAAACTGAAATTTTGAATAATTGAGTTTGTAAATTAAGATTGTTTAAGAACTGGCTTCAAACTGGAAGATAAAATTTAGTAATAAATTAAATTTCAAAAGTAAAATTTTATTGAACTCTTATTTGAACCTTGAAATACATAAGTTAAGATAATTTAAAATGGAATTTTGAGAATTGGACTCAGAAATTAAACCGATTAAAAACTTTGAATAAAAGTTAACTTGGTTTAAAAGTTAAACCAACCTTTGAGAATTTAACTCGAATTTATATAATTCGAGGTAGTTTAAATTCAAGATTGAAATTGAATTAGTTCAAAATTGAATTTGGTGTGAATTAATTGGATTGGTGATTGAAGATGGATAAGTTCAAAAATTTAAATGGGAAATTTGAATTGGATTAAATTGAAATGATATGAAATTAAGGTGGATTCAATTTGAAATTAGTCCAAATTTATTTGAATAATTTGGAACTGTAAATAAGGTTGAATAAGTAAGAATCAAATGGAATTTGATTTGAAGTTGGAAAGAAATTGAGAATTAATTCAACTTGAATTGGGAATAAATCAAGTCCAATGGAATTTGGAGTTATTTGGATTGGAATTGGGTCAATTTAAATGGAAATTTAAATTAAATATATGGAAAAGTGAACAGTTTGACTCTGGACTATTTTCAATAAATGGTTTTAATATAAACTTATTTTTCTAAGCTATTTAATATATATACAACTTTTCTTTCTTAAAGCCAAATTATTTTATACTTGTTTTACAATTATTTTTGGAACTATTAACAATTTTTCAACTAATTTATAAACTAATTACTGTTTTTCAATTATCTACAAATTAATTACTATTTTACAACTATTTTGCAATTATCTAAAATTTCTGAAATTATTTATCTATTTCTCTACTATTTTACAATTATGTAACTATTTTACAGCTATTTTGTAAATTAATAATTGTTTTTCAACTACTTACCTATTTTTCAATTTTCAAGATATTTTCTAAACTGGTCGGAGTTCAAACTGTTATTAATTAAGTACCCAACTGAGATAAGAATTGAAGTGATAATCCAAAGGGGGATTAATGTAAATGTGAATAAGTGAATGGAAAGGAAATTGATTTGGCTAATAATCAAGGAAGTTAAATACGTAGGATGTACGTATATTATTCTATTCGCATAGTGATTTGATCCAGATTCGAGCATAGAATTTCAAGATAGTTATATTGATCCGAGTTGGGATTTTTCACTCGATTTTCGACGGCGAACCTGGATATGGATTGTTGATTGGTTCTGGATATTCTCTATCATAGTTATGGCCATGCAAGGATAATGACGGTTTCTAATCAAGAAACCAGATCTGTGTCCGCACTATGAAGTCAGGTGGATAATACTAGTTCGGAAGTGAAATTGTGTGATCGAGAGAGCGATCAGATTGGTATAGCGTACGGATGATATGTGTACATCGTACGGATTTGAATGAAATTGATATTGGAAAGAATAATCAAATTTGAATATTTTATTTTGAATAAACAAAGTTATATATCTTTGTTATACAAGAAAATTCTCCCCTTATTGAATCTATTGCTGGAAGAAAAGGATTTTTGAAAGTGTTTGAAGTATAAAGGGAGTTTTATACAAGATTGAAATGATCTAAAGTTTTAAAAAAAAATTATATATATAAAGGATCTTATGAGGATTTTGAAAAAAGTTTTGGGAACCTTTGGATTTGGAAAGGCTCTTGATTTTTGGGTAAAATCAATATTAAAAATTTGAAAAGCCTAGTTTGAGAATTATCGATTTTGGGATAATCGATTTTGTGTAAAGGAGCTTTGTATGAGATCATACTAGGTGTATGATTTGAAAGATACTATATGTATAGTATAAAGTGTTTTGATGATGGCTCTGGGGAAAAAGGCGCTCCCTTGAAATGAACTTCTCAGGAGTGCCACCGGGTGGTGCTGCATTGAGCCCCAAAGTTGATCCTGTGAGGAGTCCGGACAAAACTAGTTCCTGAGGATTATTGGGTAGCCAAAGTCGAGGGCACTGGTGCCTACAGGGGGCATTTGGGTTATGCTGTGATGACAGTGTAACTCGATGTCACTGCGATCTACTGTGGGGGCCATAGCGAAATGGTGTGAAGGATGAGTACCAACAGTCTACACTTGATTTTACCGGGAAGGCAACTCAACATCGGTAGACTGCGATCTATGGTCGAGTGGAGTAGAGAAGTTTCATTCTTTTGGCAGCGAAATTTCGAGGGCGCTGATGCCTACAATTATATGGGTTTTTGCTGTGATAGCTACGTAACCCCAGTTGTAACTGTGATCTGTAGCGGGTTCCATGGTGTAATCGAGGGGCACGGAGGCCTACAGTTATCTATGGATTTTATCGGGATGGCAACGTAACCATCGGGTTAACTGCGACCATGGATGGGGGTGATGATTCTCAGAGCATTCTCACCAAAGATATTTCCTCTATTTTCAAAAACTGTTTTCTATATTTTCAATAAAATTATTATTTTCAAGTATTTTCACTAGGTGTTGAAAACGGGTTTACCAAGTACTTATGGATTTTCAGTCCTACGCCTAATCAACGTATGACTGAATTTCTATGAGAACAAGGATGGACTAGTTGAGACATCGAGTTATAAGAAGTATTTTTATTAAAAGCTATTTTAGTAGTATTATCTGAATTTAAAAGCATTTCTAAAATTTTTAAATAAAGGTGTTGGAATTTTGAAAGATGAAAGAAAATCCAAACTGGAATTATAAAATAAAATTTGGACTCAGGAAATTTAATGAAGTGATTTTGTAATAAAATCAACATTGATTTAAAAGTTGGAAATAAGCTAATCAATTAAATAAACTATTGGATAAAATATATTGATGAAATTTAACTTGGTTAAAAATTGGATCGTAAGTTGATAATGTAATTTGGAAATGAATTCGAATTGAAAATAGAATTCGACTTGGGTTTGATAATGAATTAAATTAGAAGAGATGTTGTAAAAAAAATATAAAATAAAAATAAAATAGAGTGGAATCGAAAGAGTGATGGTTTGAATAACAAACAAATTTCAAGTATGATATGCATAGTATTTAACGAAATTTGCAAGTAAATTAGATATAAGAGAAGTGTTGTCGAATGAAATGAAAGTGAATTATAATAGAAATGGTTTGGGTGCAACAAAACCCAGATGAGTGGAAATAAATTGAGAATGGCTGTGTGTAAATAAAATAAATTTGCAAATGAATTAAGTAAGCGAGTTAAAAATTTAAATATGGGATGGATATTAATATAAGAAATGAGTATTGTCAAGCTCAATGGAGTAGTTTTAAAAATGGAAACGATGCGGAGATGATATGAAATGCATATATATAGTGAAAAAATTTGAAATGGAATTACATACAGAATGAGTTGAAATTAATTTAAAGTAGCTATAAACTAAAAATAAATACTCTGTTAAGCGAATATCGTCGAAATTGCATAAAAATAGTTGTCGTTTGGCGTAAATAAAAGTAATTAAAATTCTATGAGTTGATAGAGATTAAGTAAAATTGATTTTGAATCATTCGAAGTGAATTTAGGTTTGTTTGGATTAAAAATCAATTGGATGTAAGAAATGGAGTTGCAAACCATTAAAACTGAATGAAACGGCTTATGAATTGGTTGAAAGCAATTGAATTATCTTTAAAGTTATATAAATCACTTATGGTAAGCGTTTGGTGTTTGTTGCTTTCGAAATGCTTGTGTTTAGCTATTGAAAATAAGTGAAATGCTAATAGATTATCTATATATGGCACTTACATATTTAAATTGAGTAAGTACAGGTACCTGAAGGCCGTTTGGCTGGATTGGATTGCGCTAATTGCTTAAATTAGTAAGCTGCTTGCTTAAAATGCTAAATATGGTAGGCCTACGCAACAAAAATAGGAAATATGAACTGTTTTTGCTTTTTCTGACCAGGTGGGTCGATGTATATATATTTATATATCTTGTCAAATTGCAAAAGCTCCTCCGTACAAAGGAGACTCTGCCAAAAAATTTCCAAAATTTTGGGAGTTAGAAATTTTTTGACATTTTTGGAAAAAAAATTGTTAACGACAAAACGATTTCAAATTGGGAATGGAAATAAACCAATGAATGAAACTAATCTAAAATAATAATAAAATAAAATAAAATTTGATATTTAGATTTGAAGATAAATTGAATTCATATGGAAATGGAAAAGCTAATTTGAATAGAAGTAGGTTTGAAACTTCTGTAAAGAAATGTATGAAATGATTGGAAAGGTTACGATTGGATATTATTATTAAGTAAGATATGCAGGTATGATAAGGGAAAAGAAAATTGGATTTGATTTCAGGAGATAATGTGAATTGCCCGACAAAAAGGTATGTAATTAAATTTCTATATGAAATTGGATTGGGTTTTTGATGTAGCCACTTGGCTTTTGTTTCTTTTTGGAATTTGGGAGCCCATAGAGGCCTTTTGTAGTTGTACTGAGCTAGCCGCGCAAAGGAGACGCTGGCAAAAAAATTTCGAAAATTTAGAGAGTTTGAAAAATGAAAAATTTTGAGAAAATTTTGATAAGTCAAAATTTGGTTTTAAATTGAAATTTAGATGATTGAGCAAAAGGATATTGCTTGAAAACTATAGAAGGTTTTGGGAAGTTGGTTAAGGTGATAGTGTGTCTTTAATAAAAGATTGTTGGTAGGATGTTGAATTGTGAGTTTTGGGAAAAGTAAACGGGTATTGGTCCATTCTTCCTAACTAGCAATTTCGGGGACGAAATTCTTTTAAGGCGGGAGGAATGTGACGATCCGGAATTTTTAACAATTTAAAATGGAATAATTAATTGATTTTAAATATTTAGAAGTTAATTTTAAACTTGAATTCCAAATACTAATATTTACTTGATAATTAAATCATTGAATTATATAGTTTAAATATTGAATTTAATAATTGAAATTGGGTAAATTGTTGAATCAGAAATTTCTAAGCCTGTTTAAAATAATTTAAAGGCTTATAAAATTATAATAATGATACTAAAGATAATAGAATGATTGAAATTTAATTTAAAGGTAATTTTTTCAGTTTTATAATATATCGTTTAAATTGAATTTAAAAATAGCCTTCTGAGGTACAGTCTCGGAATTCTACGAAACCAGTTCCATTGGATCCGTAATAGTTAGTTATTATCGGATTTCAATTTTCGTAGCAATCAGAGTTGTCGTTTGACCTTGGCAGCTCAAAACGCTTAGAACTATTTTAATCGTTTTAATTTAAAATTGATTGTTTACTTCCGTATCTCGCGCATACGATCAAATTAGCCTCCGAAACACGTTCCATTGCGTTCGGAATACGGGTAAAACCTTATAAATGTCTGTCAGCATGTCTGATTCGGGGTTTGGGATTTCGCGTTATACAACGCGAGATATTTTCAATATTCTATTATATTTTATGCACGCGTACTCAAGAAGCTTCCTTAACCCTATAACCTACCCCCGTCCCTTCTCTAACCTTCAATAGCAGATCAAACTTTTTTAAAAAAGCACTAATGTCAAAACCGAAAGAAAATTTCGGCGACGCAAAGTTGAATCGAGCTCAAGCTCGAACTCGAGGGGGAAAACTCGACGTAAATCTTTGGCGACGAGGCGCGACGACGAACAGGTCGGCAAGATGTTCATCATGGTAGGGCAGGTCGCACGCGCTGTTTAAGGCAAATTAGGATTTTCTTTGGCGACGCGTTCTGAATCGTCAACCTGGAGCTCGCGTGCGCAGGGACGACGTGCTTCGAGGCCGTTTCGATTCGAGCCTGGGTGATGCTCGGCAGTGATGGGAGAAGACAGTGGAAACAGTGATTTGATTTTGTGGGCGACGTACTGGTATCACGCAATCGAAAATCTAATGTGAGTAAATGTTTCTGGATTTTTATTGTAACGAATCGATTTTTCGTTGCCGAAAAACCGAATAGTTGGGGTTTTAAAAAGAATTTAAGAAAGGGAAAGAGAGAGAAGAAGAGATAAAGATAGAAAATAGAGAGAAAAGAAAATAGAAAATAGAACGAACAGAAAGAAAATAGAACATAGAACGGAACAGAGAACAACAGAACAATATCAGAATCTCATAATTCGCAGCGGAACAACATATAATAATAAATGAATAATCTTTAAACAAAGAACTATATCAGTTATTACATTACATCACATTTCATTACATCATATCATCAGAGTGTACAACAACATACAACAACAAACAATGCAGCGGAAAAAGAAATACTATATAACTAGTAATACGCCATGTCATCCAGCTTGCCTCCAGCAACTCCAGAATATCCTGATAAACCTAACTCTTGACTGCCCGTGTGGAAATTGGTGGGCACCCAGAGTTTAGGAAGGAAAACAATAAACTCCGAGTCAGTCATGTGACCGGTGTGAGAACTCAAAATAGTTTATTTATCTTTAAAATCAAAATAGAGGAATATTTTTAAAGTCAATTCGCAATGCTTTTAAAAATGAGACTACCATAAGGCCTCCCGCACACACACACAATGCAAACGCAGAATCGGAGGAGATTTCTCCTTATGATAGTCAAAGATGCTTGATACGCATTTAAAAAAGAACATTTGATATTATTATTAGTGCATAGTGTAAGAAAAAAATTCATTTCGAAAGTAGAATATAAATCTTAGCCAGCATAGACATTTCGAACTATGCCTACTATAGCTACCATCTAAACAGTGGTGACCACCATAAGTAAATGGCAGGTTCTACAACTAATACCGTACAAGATTTCGTATTGGGAATTGGATTTCCAACGAATGATCAGGCCAAGGAACTTCCCATTGCCACATGAGAATGCCTCTGGATGGACATCCCCGAGAACCAAACCGGATCTCTACCAACACAAGGTCGGGTTACCCCTAACTGAGTAACAACTGACCGAATATGCTATCCCCCGGTCCTTTGGGACCTTTCAACCGAGCGCTCGCAATCAATTCACACAATCATAAAGTGTTTTCAACATGAGTAGGTATCTGGGCTCCATACCATGATACCACCCTTTTCCAGAAGGAAATGCACATATCCTAAAGGGCGCTACCCCTCATAACCTTGCCGCATCTTTCCTGTTTTGACCATTCCGGGGTGTGAGGCTCGACGAAGTCACGTCCACAAAAACATACTTTATACAAAAGCCATGCTTTGGGTCAACAAATGATCATAGAAATGATCACCAAGATAGACGATCAAATAAACGATCCTATCACAAATAATCAACACAATGATCATTTACAGCAACACTCAGCATGTCACATTACCAAATTGGGAATATATCGCTGATAACCTTCAACTACATAACATCTAAGCTCGTACGTCTCAGAGAAGGGTGTTAAGCTAAATGAATAAATTCTCCGCCACCAACAGAAATATATTTGAAAGAAATCTGCTTTATATCTCAATTTGTAATGTCAGACATACAATCCATACAAGTCTGTTCCGGGCTCGAACAAAACCGAAGACACTTCTTACGAAGCCCTTGCAATCCGGATATTCACAATCCTGATCGGATTCACCATCACATATGGAGAACTCTATACCGGAGCAACTCGGTGCAGAGTCAATCGACAGGTCATCCTATCGCTCTCGCAAATACCGGGTCTTCAACACCGATCTTCAATGCTATCATAACGACGTATCACATATTCGGAATGGGTTATACGACCCCATGGTCCTTTCCCGGTTAACCCGAATAGTGAGCGCTTATTCAAAAATAAGTGTGGCATTCAAATTCAAACAAATCGCATCAAATACCCGTTCAAAGGGAAATATTGATAGTCGGTTGAACTATCAATGGATATGCACACATCACCAGTTTCCAAGTAATTTTCCAAATTATTTATTTTCCAAAAATATCTTTACTAGATATATAATTTCACACTTCAAAAATAAATCAATATTTATTTTTAGACAAATTCCCCCTTTCCTTTATAAATTCCTTAGTGAATTTATAATCCAGAATATTAATGAATATTCGATTTCAATTATTCATTTTCAATTTATCTTCAAAAAAGATAAATTCTCAAAGTATTCACTTTATATTGGAAAAAAATTCCATACTTATTTAATAAGTAATTCACAAATCTATTTATTTTCAACACTTGGGAAAATATTCAATATACTTAAATCGAGATTAAGTATATATTTCATTCTTTAAGGAAATCATTCTCTTAAACATATTTATTTGGGCCAAAACGAATGTTGCGTAAAACATTGTTACGACAACCCAAAATCACTAGTATAGGGATTCGAAATTAAAATAGATATATAAATCCCAATACTATACAAAACATTTCCTTTCGGAAATCATTTACTATAACAACAGTGTTATAGTCCACCATTTCCTTTTATTTCTCGAAAACGTCTATTTCAACAATGAATGTTGAAATCTATGGTTTTGAATCTCAACACATTTTAAAACATCGTTAGATCGTTTTAATTCTATTTAAAACATCAAATCTAAACATTTTCTTAAACATATTATTCACTATTCAAAGACGTGAATATACTACGTTAACAAATTTCATCCTTTTATTCATTTTATTTCAAAGGATTATTCACTGTCTAAAACGTGGATATAGCTCCATAAATAGGTTTCAACAATTTACTTATCAAAATAAGTCGTTTGCGAATTTATAAAACAACGTTTATAAATTCTATTTCTATTTGTTTTATAACTACTCCTTTTATAAATTCCTTTATTAACCTATTCGATTTATAACTCAATTATAAACCAAAAGTTCACATTATAAGTTAAATGCTTATAAAACGATTATTTTACAAAATCGTTCTTTTAAACTTCATAATTATAAATCTTATAACTTATAAGATTCAATTATTTATCCAAAAATCCATTCTTCGATTAACTTTTCAAATTTTATATACCTACTGCTTATAAAATTCCATTTATAACTTTACCGTTTATAATTCTATGAATTTCATTCATTTATGAAATTCATTTCCAATTCATTATAACCCTTATAAAAACTCGTTTTATAATTCAAATATTTTCATTTATAAATTATCAATTTTATAAATCCTTTATAAAATCAATTTATACTATTATTTTAGAACATCTTTAATCTCCTTTATAATTTCACCATTTTGATTTATAAAATAATTGAATTTTATAAATCCTATATTTTTAACCTTTCACAATAAATTCAGAAATCCCGTTTTAACTATTTTATAAAATCATTAACCCCATATTTTCAAAAATCAACCTTTAACTATATTTATCAAAAATCATAATTTTTATAACATTAAAATTATAACGTTTATTTATTTAAAATGGATCAATTCCCAAAAAATATTTTATAAACGTATACTTTCAAAAATCACTTTGAAATCCCTTTTTTAAAATTCCAAAATTTGGTCCAATGATGCTACATACCAAATAGCCAATCACGACAACAACGATATCATATATCGATATGATAATCCATCAAATATCAAAATATCTGAAATCAAATGAATACTGTTGAGGAATCCAGTTGGATCCCTCCAACCTGTTTTCCTGCATCCACAAACATTAGCACAATACCAATTCCGCTCCAGTACGAAATTATCGCGGTATATGGGATTTAAAATATTATCCGCTTAATAGACGGCGCAATAGGGTCTCATCCGCTAAACAAAAAATGCGGGAAATCAACAACTCCAATATATACATATGCCAATATATATATATTGCTATTATATATAATACCAATTTCACTGTTTATGAAATATTCGCGGTATATGTTTTTAATAAATAACATCCGCTTACTAACGGCGCATAATGTCTATTTTAACAATCAATAGATAACAATCATCACTCAAACATGCATTCAAATATTTTAAATCTAACTATTTAAAATAAAATCGAAACTGATTCGATTGAGTGAGAAGTTCTCACCTTGATTTCAATTTCGTTTTAGCGATTTATTTCGAATAAAATTAAACGCACGTTTAATTTTACCCGAAATTCTCACTAACTCCAAACGACTCCAATCCAATTTTATCGCGTAGTGCTCGTCCATACGATTCCAACGCAACTGGTTTCGCGCGTTTTCGACCTCGTATGAAAAAGATATGCATTTTACAATTTATACTAATTTATAAATAATTTACAACCTTTATATATAAATTTTATACCCAAATCAAATATTGGCCGTGTGATCTGCTCCCTCCCCCCCCCCCCCCCCCAATCAGGCCGTCCCTTACCTTCTTCTCACGCGCGTCTTCTTCCAGAAAGGAGCACGCAAACAATGAACCCAACATATCTAAATTAGGTTTTAATCTTGCAACTTCATCGCTCGATAGAAATTTGATCAGGAACTTGCAATTTGAAGAGCACGACAAGCGCAATACTCGGCCAAGATGGCATAGAGCTCGGCCTCACCATCACCCTCGAAATGCGTGCGCCATCATAGCCGAACGCGGCCCTGTAGCTCCCACTACGATGCTCCATTTATAATCATATCCGTATAGATTTGTAGATCTCTTCTTCCTCTTCAATGTTGTAGTTAATAATTTTGGCTAAAACTTCACGGATTGGAAGTAATTGAGGAAAGAAAATAGGAGCTTTCTGGCCATTGATTTTCTAGGGCCGGCTGCGTTTATTAGGGTTATAGATTTATATTTTTTTTATTTGTGAGAATGGTGGGCTATTTATAGAGTTTTGATCGAACACTATTCATTCCGATTTTCCAAACTCCGATTTACGCGCAGTGACCGACGTTTCTAGGGTTTATCCCGCGTTCCGGACACAATGGAACAGGTTTCGGAAGCTAATTCGGACATCTGTGCAAGTTATGGCAATAAACGTTCAATTTAAATTAAACCGATTTAAACGATTTTCTAGGCGTTTTAATTTGTATCGGACAAACGGGAAATCCAATTGACACGAAATTTGAAACCTTACAATAATATCACATTACGGATCCGATGAAACTGGTTTCGTCGAAATCCGAGACTTTTTGAAAAATGGCTATTTTAACTCGCCAAATTAATATTAAAAACAATTTCGATGCGTTTTCAGCTGCCACGATCAAACGATAACTCCGATTGCTATGAAAATTGAAATCCGATAATAACTAACTATTACGGATCCAATGGAACTGGTTTCGTCCAATTCTGAGACTGTTCAAAAATTGGCTATTTTCACTAGTCGATTTTAATATTAAAATATTCAATTTTCACAAATTAACTCTAAATTCGATTTTAAAAGTTCTAAAACATCTTTCTAACTTCAATATGATAAAATAAAATTTTACAAATCATTTTCAATCATATTTAACTCAATTTTCCATTATTTCCATAATTTAACATATTAAATTATTGATTTAATTATCCAATTAAATCCAATTACTCAAAATAAAATTTATTCGACTTATAAATTCACTTATTAATATTTAAAATTAATTAAATATCCAAATTTTAATTACTAAAAATCCTGGGTCGTTACATTTATTTTTAAAATTTAAAATGGATATTCCCTTCCTTAATTGAATACATTGCATTTTTGAATTTAGCTTTAACTATAACTAAGCGGTTCGGCCAGTTTTATACGAACTGAAATACATATAATTAAGCAACAACATACAGATATACAAAGTGTAACAAGTGGGTTTATAAAATGACACTAGAAAGCAACTTATGCAATGAATTACACTTATAGTTATAACCTGCATTGTGTATGAATCATAATTAACATACACTTAAATGTGTTGTACCCATTCATAAATTAACATATAAGATGAACAGTAAAATGTTCAAACAAACATATTTTAGGATATCAACTTATTGATTATTTTTTTGGTTATAGATATGCGGTAATAACAACTATTTTTAACCGATATGGAAGTTCTTGGTTGAATGATTAAAGGGTTAAATTTAAATATTTGGTTGAATGACTGAATTGAATTGGTGTGCACTGTGAATTGATGATCTGGTGTTTTTGGTTTGGTTGGTTCTCGAGTGGATTGTTGCTTAACTCGAAGTATTCGGGTTTTAAGTTGTTTAAAACTTATATCATAAATAAGAAATGTTTTCATTTTAAAGTTACTAAGGGCTTAATGATTTGCGATTCATTAAATTTGTAGGGTAATTAAAATGGATAATTAATTAATTCAATTAATTAATGATTTGGATTAATTAATTTAGTTGTGAAGGGTTTGAATTAATTAATTAAGTTTTAAGTTAATTAATTAAGTATAGTTAATTCAGAATAGTCATGGGAGGGTTTGATAAGTAATTAATTAATGTAATTAATGAAATATAATTACTTTGCGAAATTAATCAAGAGATTAATTAAGATGATTAATCAAGGAGTAATTGATTTATTTAATGAAGTAAATGAAAGGGTTAGATAATTAAAGGATGAGATAAATCGAAAGTGATTAATATTTGTGGTTTAAATTATGATTAACTATTTAATGTAATTAATTTAGATTAGGTTAAATTGAAATATAATTGGAAAGCAATAATTTATATAATCAACGATGTAATTAAAGATTGATTAATTAAGATGAATTAATCAGTAATAAGTGACTCATGAGAAATACTTAATATAAGTAATTAAGGATTAATGTAATTAATTATAGTTAATTAATTTATGAAGTAATTAAGATTACTTATTGATTTGGGTTAAAATAATTAATATCGTGAAATTAAATAAAGATAATCACTTGAATGTAATTGAAAAATAAATTAATCCAGGGTGACTAATAAGGTGAATAATGAAGGGTTGACTAATAAGTTGATTTGGAATTAATTAATGTTAAATGAAGGAATCTAATTGATTAAGGTTAGAAATTCAATAAGAATTAATTGAATTAATTTGGAAGTGATCAAATTCGCTTATTGTTGTTTGAATGGTATTGAATGCTTTGAATGGATTGATATGTATGATATGAAATGTCGTGTATTTCATTTAGATAACTTGGGTTAAGATGACACGAGACTCGAAGAGGCGGGGATCAGGTATTAGGAAATACCCGAAACCACATCGAATTTTTATAGATTGGTATGTAAAATCTATATGCTGGAGTGAAGTGATTTAGAGGATTTGGACTATTTTAAATCTAAATCTTGGGTATTTAGAAACTTATATGTGAAATAAGTGATGTCTAAAATAAATTTTGGCTTCGTGAATTGATATGAGTTACCTGGGTTTTATATAAGTTGTATGCTTTGTATACCATGTTGGATGGGTTTACTCACGCTGGTTTCCAGCCTGACCCGGGTGTTACTTTGGTGTAATGCTCGGGTCAGACCGAGTATTACAGATTTTCAGGTAAGGACGTTCTGGAGCTGTAACAACCCGATATTCGCGTCAATTCATAATCGACGTTAAAACGATTTATATTTTCGTCAATTTCCATTTTGAAGTTTTTAAAATTTAAATTAAAATTTTAAAATTACAAATGGTTATAAAGTTGAGGGGCTTTAATTTTTAAATAATGGTTCATTTGTTTTTGGGCCGTGAGAATTTTAAAAACCCAATACCCTTTCTTTTTTTTTCCTTCGACTTAAACCCATTCCCTTTTATTTTTATTTTTTGTTCGTTTGCAAACCTAAAACAAAAGCAAACGAAGACGATCGAATATGGCGGCCGTTGCTTTCTTTCGATCCAAATTAGGGTTCGATCTTCGTTCGTCTTCCCTCGGTGGTTCTTGGCTTTGCTCGTCTCTGTGATGCTTCAATTCGTTGTCAAGGTGAGTGAACCCCTTCACTCACATCTAATTCATCTCGTGTTTCGACAGTTAGTTTTGTTTGAATGTCGATAATTTTTGATGGTTTCAATTCATCCATGGCTTCGAGTTTTTGTGACTTCAGTCACTTGATTTTAGGCACTGACTTGTTTAAACGTCGGCCTTGGCATTTTTGTGATATTTGATTTCTGGTTTGTTCTAATTCGTGCTTTTCTAAGGTTAACTAATTGGTGCTCACAGTTTTTATTTTTTTTGGTTAAACTGTAATTTGATTTTTTTTGGGAATTTCTAGCATCACCGATCCTTAGGGCTTTGATTTTTATGGCCCCTGTGAGCTTCGTCTCTGGCCACCTTTGTAATCATTCCTGAAGCAATGATTTGAATTTTTGATAACCACGGCTTTTAAAAATCTTGGACAGTGCTTCGTCCCTTACCTGTTGCACATATAACTTGCTACCTGTTGGACATGCAGCGCATTGATTTTCTGCACTTTGTCCAGTATCATTTGTGTGCAACTCAGTTTGCATTGTGTTCCCTTTTGTTGCACTGCCTTATGTCATACTCGTTGATGTCTTTGTAGTTTGCTTCCAGTCAGCAATTACTGCCTTCATGTCTATCATGTTGCATATTTTCTGTAACTCACTTATGCTTGTTTGTGCAATTTGCCATTGTGTCATATATGACATAGTTTGCATTGATTTGTGCTCCTTGGGTTTTCAGCATGGTTCATGTGCATTTCCAGTTATTATGCCTTGAACTGTTGCATTCATGTTATGACATTAGCTTGCTTTATTCACAACTACATATATGTTGGGTGGTCATGCTAGTGTCCAGTCATGTTGTTTTATTGGGCAGTTCTTCACTGTGTTCATCTTGCCTTTTTCACTTTGACCACTATCCAATTTCATTTATTTGTTAAATTGTGCATTATGTCTTCACTGCATATTATGCTGTATCGAACACACCACTTTCTCATTTTGCATGTATATGTGTAAGCATGCTACTGCTCACATGTTGATATATTCACTTGGGTACAGTATTCAGTTTTATTGCCATATTGGCTTCATTGAATTTTTATTTATGCACTCCTTACTTGTTGCACTACCCAGTTTTCTGTACATACATGATGTACCTTAGGCACACATACTTGCTGTTGCACATTTCCAGTCTGGTCTCCTTTTGATGTCATGTGTACATTTGAGCATTTTGAACTGCTATGTCTCATGTTTTGAACTAGTGCTTTCTTTGCATTGCTTTAAGTTGAACTAGAGCTTGTCTCTGAACTGTTGTGTTCATTCATGCATGAGTCTACACTTGGTTTAAGCATTTTTGAAGCCAAACTTTGTACCTATATTGATGGACACTTTATGTTCCACTGGCTTGTTATTTTGAGCATTCATAGTTTGGAGACACTTCATTCTTGTGCCTCTGGTTGTGCTAGTCTGTGGGTTTATGCCTTCTTACTTGTGAACTGGTCTTTGACCATTTACTTGTAGCCGACCATTCATTTGTTACATGTCCCTAGTTTTGACTTGTATTCAAAACTGAACATCATTGGGTGGCACTTGCTATCCAATTAACATGTGCACTTCCTTCATATGGTCTGTACACTGTGAAGCCTCATGATCATATATATATGCATGTGACTGGGTATACTTGTGGACCGGTCTTCATTTGTATTGTGCAGTAGCTTGAACATTTAGCTTGTTATATTGGTTATCTTACTGGACTTGTGGAGTTCTCTGTGCACTACTGCACTGTTATTGCTGCCGCGGTTGTGTTGAGTCACTGACTTGACCCCTGCATTTCGTAAGTGACTTAGCTTTGTAGTTACGACATGTTTCTCTTACATGTTCTTATGTTTGTGCATGTCACTATTCAATTTTTATTGCACCTGAGTTTCATATTGATTTTGGAATTTCACCTGTGTTGAACCCGTCTTTTTATTTTGGGTTTGACCTTGTGCCCGATTGTGTACATCATTACTGTAGTGGCAAGGCAGTGCACGCAGGCGTGAACTGCAGCCACACGGTATTGAGTTTTTGGGTACGACATCACAATAGTGGCAAGGCAGTGCACGCAAGCGTGAACTGCAGCCACACGGTATGGTTTTGTGATATTCTATTTTGTTTTGATTTATTAATCTTTTGCGTAGTTCATGTGCTGTAGTGGCGAGGCAGTACACGCGTGCGTGTACTGCAGCCCTACTCATCATAATATTTTAATTGATATTTTAATGGTTTAATTACTGTCGTCTATTCATTATTTGATTATTATTGCTTCTGTGCACTAATAACTGAGTTTGAATTAGACTGACCCGAGTATTATTTTCTTTTGAATCTAATACTCGGGTCAGACCGAGTATTTCAGGTTGTAGATATTCTACTTTGGTTTGCTGCTAGAGCTATGAAGACCTTTCATATCTTTTGGAGTAGTCGTCGTCATTTGTAGTAGTCTGTAAAAATTGTATAGGAAGATATGTGTTCATGTATATTAAATACGTTAATGTACTTGTATATGTAACTTCCTTAGTCGACTGTTGTAGTTGTATCATATGTACCGTGTGAATGTATTGTAACTGACATCAGTTATTATATATATATGAGACTTTCTGTTTCATCTGTGTTCCGCGTTTATATTATCTGTGTTGTTATTTTATATTTACTGTTCTAAACTATTACGAACCATCGTAGTTCGTTTTATACTGGAATTGGGGTATGTCGATGGGAGAAAATAAATCAGAGATGAAAAATGAAAGAATATATATATTTATATCACTCCCATCGAGATAACCAATACTAGTGCAAGGCCAACTATTGATGGCCGCTCCTCAACAGCCTTATTCTCCGTGCTAGTTGACAGCATTACACCGTAGTGTTCTTGGCTAGCGTGGGTATAGAGGTGGGGCGTCACAGCTTGGTATCAGAGCCTGGGGTTTAGAACAAATATAAAACATAACTTGGATGGAACATATGTTACAACTATTTGTCGACGTCTAATCTCTCGTATTTGCATATGATTGTCTTTGATTGTTAGGTATGAATTCCTAATGCTTATTCATATGCATTTGATTTTGATTCTTGTGTTTTCGGCTTTGATTTGATTTAGCCGATGATTGATTTTTGTTCGAATCTCAGCGATTCCGAATTTGATATTTTATGTTTTCCTCTGATTGATTTCCATTCGACTTCGGTCACTTTGTTTTGAGAAATTTCTAAATTCTTGATTTCCAAGACTCTGACATTGTTTGCCGTTGAATTCTTTGTTGATGATGTTGAATCGTTTTGTACTCTATTATGGCCATTAATTGTTGACTTCGGCATTGACTTGATTTTTATTTTTTTGTTGAAGTCATTTATGCATTTATGCTCGTTTGGTTTCATTATTCCATTTGTCAATCGATTCTTCTTTTCCGATTAGTTGTTGTCATCTTTGTCGACTTTGAAAACTTCTATTTCTGGAATTTTTGGATATTCCTACTTTGATGGATTTAGTATCGATTTCTTTGGATTCTATTCACGTCTTCGTATGTGAATTCTTGTGGTTGATTGTTTCTGCAATCATTTTTGTGATTTGTCACTTTAAAAATATAAATGTTTCAATACTAGTAGTAAATATCAAAACTCTTTTATCAAAATGTTTTCAACTCTATTTTCAATATCAAAACTCTTTTTCTAAAACCGTTTTCCAATCTATTAGTATATACAAACCTTTACCTCACTCGGATGAGAAATCTAATTAAACGACTTAGTAAAACAAGTGGTATGAAACGCTTGTGTTCACTTCGTCGGTTAATTCTTGGACTTGTTCGATTGAACCTCCTGTGACAATTTTATTAGTGAAGATTTACAGTTTGTTCGTAAATATTTAAGTTAAGCTAGTGGTTATGGGACATGAAGCTAAACTTTTATATTCACTAGCTTAGTGTAATTGACACTTCTCGTTGATCTTGATGATCGCTTTATGAATTAGACTAGCAATTGCGCGATGTCTCTTTCATTGCGAGGTTAGACTAGACACCACTTGTGTGATTCCATTCACACATACCTTTCTGCTTTTTGGTTAGTCTTGACCTCAATCTGTGTGATTCCATTCACACATGCTTAGTGTAATTGACACTCCTCGTTGATCATGATGATCGTTCTGATGGTCAGACTAGACACCGCTTGTGTGATTCCATTCACACATACCTTTCTGCTTTTTGGTTAGTCTTGACCTCAATCTGTGTGATTCCATTCACACATGCGGGGTAGCTCCCCATGGTCTTCGGACCGTCATGTGATAGGCCTCTTTCCCTTTTTCTGTGATTTCTAGATTCCTTATGTTGATTTCTGGAAATTTTATGCTTCACCTATTCTTGTGCATTGGTGAATTCATATGTTATTGATTTTTCATGAGTACAAATTTGGGGTATGTTACCTCTTTGGATCTTTGAGAAGATTCTTGTGATATTGATTATCTCTTATCGGTTGATCTCCTGTTGATCATTATTTGCATACTTATAGTCGTATGTCAGTATGGATATTTCATATTTATGCCATACCTCTCATCGGTTGATCTCCTGTTGATCATTATTTACATACTTATAGTAGTATGTCATTATGGATATTTTATGTTATGCCATATCTTTTATTCTATGTCATACTCTGTTCGAGTTTTCATACTCCGTTTGATTTTTTATACTCCGTTCGAGTTTTCATACTCCGTTCGAGTTCTCATACTCTTATCTTGTGATTTCTGGATTTCTTGTGTAGATTTCTAGAATTTGTGCTTCACCAACTTTCGTGATTTCTATTGATAAGTTTTATCAATTCTTGTGCATTGGTGAATTCGTGTGTTATTGACTTGTTATGAATACAAGTTTAGGGTATGATATCCCTTTCTATCTTTGAGAAGATTCTTGTGACATTTTTGATGAACGAAAATTCATTGGTATTATATTTTGATGCCAATTATTTCGATGAAATTTTGACGTATGTCGAAGTTGCTACTGACATTGCTATTTTAATCACGTGTTTTAAAATTTTGTTATTCTTCAAAATATTTCAAAAAATAAATCAAAATTATTTTCAAAATTTTTACGATTTGCGCTTTCAAAAGAATGAGGAAGCGAATTAAACGTTTCAGAAAAAAATCGAGGACTATGACCCCTTTCTTTTACTGATTCGCTTAATTCCGGACTTGTCCGTTTAAGAACGTAAAATGTTATTTATTTAAAATACACAATTTTGCACTTTCAAGGAAACGATGAAGTGAATTAAACGATTTAGTAAAACTCGTGGTTATGGGTCATGTGCGTTTGCTATTTCGGTTAATTTCGGACTCGTTAATTGAAAATTTGTGATTTCTGATTATCGCTTGTGATAATCAGATAATTGAGATTTAATTATCGTTTTGATAATTGAATATTTATGATTTCTGATTTATCGTTTTTGATAATCAGATATTTATTGTTTCTAATTATCGTTTGTGATAATTAGATATTTGTGGTTTAATTATCGTTTGTGATAATTAAACATTTGCGATTTGAGATTTGATTATCAATTGTGATAATTAAATATTTATGATTTCTGATTATAGTTTTTGATAATCAGATATTTATTGTTTCTAATTATCGTTTGTGATAATTAGATAGTTGTGGTTTAATTATCGTTTGTGATAATTAAACATTTGCGATTTGAGATTTGATTATCAATTGTGATAATTAAATATTTGTGATTTGAAATTTGATTACCGTTGTGGTAATTCCTGATTATCGTTTTTGATAGTTAGATATTTGTGTTTTCTAGTTATCTTTGTTGATAATTAGATTTGCTGATTTTGCTGTTTTAAAATTTCTTTATTCTGATTATCTATTTGATAATCAAACTTTGTTGAGCATTTGAGAATTTCTTTTATGAAATTAAAAGCTTTCTCTTTCATGCTCTATATGGTGAACTTTCTATTTCTAATTTCTTCATCTTGTGATGATGTTCTTTATGGTTGTTACCATTTGTCCATTTATTCCTTATGATTGCGAGGACGCAATTTCTTTAACGAGGGGAGTCTGTAACAACCCGATATTCGCGTCAATTCATAATCGACATTAAAACGATTTATATTTTCGTCAATTGCCATTTTGAAGTTTTTAAAATTTAAATTAAAAATTTAAAATTACAAATGGTTATAAAGTTGAGGGGCTTTAATTTTTAAATAATGGTTCATTTGTTTTTGGGCCGTGAGAATTTTAAAAACCCAATACCCTTTCTTTTTTTTTCCTTCGACTTAAACCCATTCCCTTTTATTTTTATTTTTTGTTCGTTTGCAAACCTAAAACAAAAGCAAACGAAGACGATCGAATATGGCGGCCGTTGCTTTCTTTCGATCCAAATTAGGGTTCGATCTTCGTTCGTCTTCCCTCGGTGGTTCTTGGCTTTGCTCGTCTCTGTGATGCTTCAATTCGTTGACAAGGTGAGTGAACCCCTTCACTCACATCTAATTCATCTCATGTTTCGACAGTTAGTTTTGTTTGAATGTCGATAATTTTTGATGGTTTCAATTCATCCATGGCTTCGAGTTTTTGTGACTTCAGTCACTTGATTTTAGGCACTGACTTGTTTAAACGTCGGCCTTGGCATTTTTGTGATATTTGATTTCTGGTTTGTTCTAATTCGTGCTTTTCTAAGGTTAACTAATTGGTGCTCACAGTTTTTATTTTTTTTGGTTAAACTGTAATTTGATTTTTTTTGGGAATTTCTAGCATCACCGATCCTTAGGGCTTTGATTTTTATGGCCCCTGTGAGCTTCGTCTCTGGCCACCTTTGTAATCATTCCTGAAGCAATGATTTGAATTTTTGATAACCACGGCTTTTAAAAATCTTGGACAGTGCTTCGTCCCTTACCTGTTGCACATATAACTTGCTACCTGTTGGACATGCAGCGCATTGATTTTCTGCACTTTGTCCAGTATCATTTGTGTGCAACTCAGTTTGCATTGTGTTCCCTTTTGTTGCACTGCCTTATGTCATACTCGTTGATGTCTTTGTAGTTTGCTTCCAGTCAGCAATTACTGCCTTCATGTCTATCATGTTGCATATTTTCTGTAACTCACTTATGCTTGTTTGTGCAATTTGCCATTGTGTCATATATGACATAGTTTGCATTGATTTGTGCTCCTTGGGTTTTCAGCATGGTTCATGTGCATTTCCAGTTATTATGCCTTGAACTGTTGCATTCATGTTATGACATTAGCTTGCTTTATTCACAACTACATATATGTTGGGTGGTCATGCTAGTGTCCAGTCATGTTGTTTTATTGGGCAGTTCTTCACTGTGTTCATCTTGCCTTTTTCACTTTGACCACTGTCCAATTTCATTTATTTGTTAAATTGTGCATTATGTCTTCACTGCATATTATGCTGTATCGAACACATCACTTTCTCATTTTGCATGTATATGTGTAAGCATGCTACTGCTCACATGTTGATATATTCACTTGGGTACAGTATTCAGTTTTATTGCCATATTGGCTTCACTGAATTTTTATTTATGCACTCCTTACTTGTTGCACTACCCAGTTTTCTGTACATACATGATGCACCTTAGGCACACATACTTGCTGTTGCACATTTCCAGTCTGGTCTCCTTTTGATGTCATGTGTACATTTGAGCATTTTGAACTGCTATGTCTCATGTTTTGAACTAGTGCTTTCTTTGCATTGCTTTAAGTTGAACTAGAGCTTGTCTCTGAACTGTTGTGTTCATTCATGCATGAGTCTACACTTGGTTTAAGCATTTTTGAAGCCAAACTTTGTACCTATATTGATGGACACTTTATGTTCCACTGGCTTGTTATTTTGAGCATTCATAGTTTGGAGACACTTCATTCTTGTGCCTCTGGTTGTGCTAGTCTGTGGGTTTATGCCTTCTTACTTGTGAACTGGTCTTTGACCATTTACTTGTAGCCGACCATTCATTTGTTACATGTCCCTAGTTTTGACTTGTATTCAAAACTGAACATCATTGGGTGGCACTTGCTATCCAATTAACATGTGCACTTCCTTCATATGGTCTGTACACTGTGAAGCCTCATGATCATATATATATGCGTGTGACTGGGTATACTTGTGGACTGGTCTTCATTTGTATTGTGCAGTAGCTTGAACATTTAGCTTGTTATATTGGTTATCTTACTGGACTTGTGGAGTTCTCTGTGCACTACTGCACTGTTATTGCTGCCGCGGTTGTGTTGAGTCACTGACTTGACCCCTGCATTTCGTAAGTGACTTAGCTTTGTAGTTACGACATGTTTCTCTTACATGTTCTTATGTTTGTGCATGTCACTATTCAATTTTTATTGCACCTGAGTTTCATATTGATTTTGGAATTTCACCTGTGTTGAACCCGTCTTTTTATTTTGGGTTTGACCTTGTGCCCGATTGTGTACATCATTACTGTAGTGGCAAGGCAGTGCACGCAGGCGTGAACTGCAGCCACACGGTATTGAGTTTTTGGGTACGACATCACAATAGTGGCAAGGCAGTGCACGCAAGCGTGAACTGCAGCCACACGGTATGGTTTTGTGATATTCTATTTTGTTTTGATTTATTAATCTTTTGCGTAGTTCATGTGCTGTAGTGGCGAGGCAGTACACGCATGCGTGTACTGCAGCCCTACTCATCATAATATTTTAATTGATATTTCAATGGTTTAATTACTGTCGTCTATTCATTATTTGATTATTATTGCTTCTGTGCACTAATAACTGAGTTTGAATTAGACTGACCCGAGTATTATTTTCTTTTGAATCTAATACTCGGGTCAGACCGAGTATTTCAGGTTGTAGATATTCTACTTTGGTTTGCTGCTAGAGCTATGAAGACTTTTCATATCTTTTGGAGTAGTCGTCGTCATTTGTAGTAGTCTGTAAAAATTGTATAGGAAGATATGTGTTCATGTATATTAAATACGTTAATGTACTTGTATATGTAACTTCCTTAGTCGACTGTTGTAGTTGTATCATATGTACCGTGTGAATGTATTGTAACTGACATCAGTTATTATATATATATGAGACTTTCTGTTTCATCTGTGTTCCGCGTTTATATTATCTGTGTTGTTATTTTATATTTACTGTTCTAAACTATTACGAACCATCGTAGTTCGTTTTATACTGGAATTGGGGTATGTCGATGGGAGAAAATAAATCAGAGATGAAAAATGAAAGAATATATATATTTATATCACTCCCATCGAGATAACCAATACTAGTGTAAGGCCAACTATTGATGGCCGCTCCTCAACAGCCTTATTCTCCGTGCTAGTTGACAGCATTACACCGTAGTGTTCTTGGCTAGCGTGGGTATAGAGGTGGGGCGTCACAGGAGCTAAGGAGGCGAGCTGGATGGCAAGAGCGTGTAGAGTATTTCGGCTGTATAATATTGTTGTGTATATGTGACTTGATAATTGAGTAAATTCGATGTCTGTATATATGTGACTCTGATGTATTTAAATGTAATTGACAGATATAGTATTCTTCTATAAACTATCATTATCTATTATTATATTTTATCCGCTGCGAATGTAAGATGTTGGTGTTTTCTGATCTTTTTCCTTCTTCTTCTTCTATCTCTTTCTTCTTTTTCATAACTATCTGGAATTTTCGGATTCGAAAATTTCGGGTCGTTACACTTTCAATTTATTTATACTTGCAATACTTCTTTAATTCACCTTAACCCAAAAATCAAGTTATAATAATCAAACCTTTTTAAAATTTTCAATTTAATAAATTTCACATCAACTTATTTGAGTTGATTCTTAAATAAATTCAATTTCAAACAAATTTCCAATTTATCTTCCATCCATCATTTATTTAAATCTTTATAAACTCTATATATTAACATAAAATATAAATACTTAACAATATTATCTTTCATAAAATCAAACTTTATTATTAAACTTATTTTATATTAAAACAAATTATATATAGTTCAAAATCAAGAATAAAATAACATTACATAATATCGAAAATCAATATTTATATAAAACCATATATTTCTTTACAAAACCATAGAAATCAGTTTAAAATATTTTATATATATAGACCCCGGTGTCTGTATATAATTTTATATCCTATGGTCATGTGATACAGATATTTATCATTTCAATCCATAATTTAAAATATAAATACGGTTATATACCATTTCAAACCGAAATCCTGAATGAAATAAAATCCATAACAACTTGCAGTTTATAACAATATAAAATACGACATTCATTCATCCAATATCAATCATCAAACATTTATCACAATCATCATCCAATTCAAACAATAACATCAATATAGAACAGATAATAAATAACAGGTATATACTGGCAGCTTATATTCAATAATAAATTAAATAACAATTTAACTGACAGTTTATATGCAAAAATAAATTAAATAACAATTTAATTCAAATAAATTCAATTTAACTGAGATGATGATTAAAATATGCCAAACAGTCATAAATAATTTTTGATCACATCGTAAATCAATTTAACAAACATAAGAAATTTTAAAAGTTGTGAGTGGGTTAAAATACTCACCTTTTGAATTTAAACTGAATTTAAATCCAATTTAAACCCAAAAATTGAAAAATCTCAGAGTTCATCCAAACTAGCGCCAAAATGTCCGGAATTCCAATAGAACCTAGCGGAGAAAACCACGTGCGAAAATGGCCTCGTATGCAAAAGTTTTGGCGATTAGAAGTTTGGAAATAAATATTAACTAAAATAATACTAATCAAAACATGTTACCACTGCACACATCAACATCGAAGCAAAACACGAACGACAACCCACTCTTCTTCTCCCTGAACACGCCAAACCCGTGTCGCCTCAGATCAACGCAGCCGTGCCGTGACTTCTGACCGGACCGTACCCCAACACCTCCGCCGATCTCCTCTGCTTGGCCGCGCGAGCCAACCACGGCCACGATTCGGGCCAGCGATGACGCAGCCGCCGCCTAAATTACAAACCCTAGGCAAATTTTAGTGAGCAATCCCACCATTGATTTGACAAACGAATGAAACCGATGGCCTCCACTCGTCCCTCTCTCCGCAACGGTATCGTCGATTTGACGATCAGGTAAAGTTCATCGTCGAGCGATGAACGGCCGAAAACAAATCAACCATTTCTGCTGACACCGAAACCCAGATTGAAAAATGAATCATATACTTGACTTGCGCTCGTCGAGAGCTTCAAATCCATATATAATTCGATATATATTGAGGAATTTGAAGTAGAAATTTTGATTTGCAATTGACTGTAAAATTTAGAGTTAGTCTGCCATTGAGAAAGAGGAGCAATTGGAATTGTACGTACAGAAAAATGAACATGAGAAATAGGTTAGGGTTTATAACTGAATATACATAGGCTGCACAAAATAGAAACAAATGGGCTTGATTGGTTTGGAAATTTGAACGATATACAGCCCGAAAGCCCGTTTCGACTTCGGAACGAAATTGGGTCATCCCATATATCAAAATAGATGTTTTTAAATATTTTAAACGCAACGGAATAGATTTCAAGTCCAAATTCCATCGTATGAAGAAGTTATGCTAAAATCAAGTTATTTCAAATTGATTTCAATTGATTTCAATTTAATTGATTCCAAGGCGTTTCAATCCCATACGATCAAATAACAAGCCCAATCGCTACGAAACTCGAAATCCTATTATAATTCACCGTTACGGATCTGATGAAACTAGTTTCGTCGAAATCCGAGTTAGTGGCCAAAATGGCTATTTTCCAATAAATCAATCAATTAATATTTAATTAATTAAATCAAATTTTCAATTCCAATTATATAATTAGCAATCTTTATCATTTTTGATTTCTTGAGCAATTTCAATAATCTAAACAAATTTAGATGTCAGATTAAAGTTGATAAACCAATCAACTTCAGTATTTGATTTCAATTTCACTAAATTCAGAAATTAAAAATTAAAATTCCACAAATCCTTTTGTTAAAGTTTAAACCTTGTTAATCAAGTCTTTCATTACAATAAGAATATAATTAACATTGGTTTATAACATGGTGCATTAATATTTCCCAATTTCATCTTAATCCCTCTTCATGTAATATTTAAATATTAATTTTCATTTAATTCCAACTAATCCAATTATTAAATTTAAATTAATAAATCTTGATTCCCATTCTTAATTTATTATCAAGCAACAATTATTATAATTAGTTTCTAGCATTGATCCTATCAAATTACCATTCATTATGTATCATTTTATCAGTTAATATAACTTTGAATCTATTTCCCAATTTACTAGTTACTGTCAATTATAACCCTACAATTGTTTCAATTAATTAGGATTGCACTAAATTAGTTATTTATTAACTTGCATTACACTCTTACGTTTCATTTCCGTTATTAATTCATTAACAAATTATAAATTTTATTTATTACAATTGTTAATGATTTGTTTTAATTATCACTTCAGTATTCATTGGAATTTCATTCAAGTCATTAACAATTAACTTACATTTATATTGTTACAATTCATTCTAGTTGTTATTCTCATTAACAATTCACAAATTTTTATCTTCTTCAATATTAAATTACAAAATCTTATTAAATTAACAAATTAAATTATCGAAAATTTACGGGTCCTTACACCTCATTTCCTACATGGTGCCTATTGTCTGCCGTCACGCATATCATACACCGGACTCACGCCAAGACTTGCCTCGTGCCCTACAGGTCGCATATTGTCCTCGTTCTACCTAACCGGACTCACGCCCTGGACTAGGCTCATATTTTACAGGATCGTTTACCATCCGCCTCTACACCGATACGCTTGATGCCATTAGGGGATGTATACTACCTCATACACCCACTTGTGTATAGGACCGTAATTGTATCTGCATATACATTCCGAGCATCTAACCTACATCCTAGTCTCATTTCTATTTACATTCTCTATCGTACCACGAATCACACTACAACATATACCATATATTATAGTATATCCATCACATTCCACTTCAAATAGCAGCCAAAATCAATTCATATACTCGTTTAGTCTGTGCCTCCATCCTTTATATCATCACTTGATAGTTTATCTTCCATAACACAAGAGAAAACATGATTTGAATCGATTGTTTATATTTATATGGGCCTTAAGGCCGAGGTTCAAACCATTGTACACATTTTCTAGTAGTTTTAGATTTTCAATGATGACCTTTTGGTCGTCGTTTTCAACCTTCGATTGCTACCACCTTGCCTCATTTCGTTAAATATTGTGTATTTACCCTAGTTCTAGTCTCTTACAACCAATTCAATCTTTTAATTTCTAATTTTGGTTATAAAATCATTATGGTTTTGGATTTTTATTTAATTTAGTTTCTATTCATTGATTTCATTCAGATCCCCCCCATACCCAACTATGTTCGAATTTAATCATCTGAAAGTGTTTAACTATCTTAATATAGGCCTTAGAACTTAATTATAACATTATAATCATATTATATATTTTAAACATACGTACTCCATTTTTTATCTGAGGAGGAAACCGTCTAACTACCAATTCAAATTTCTAAATTCATATTCCATTTTGGTGCCCGTTCGATCACTTTTTCTCCCTTAATTCTCTCATATGGACTCCAATTGTGATAACCCGGATTTTTGGACATTCGTTAGTTGATAAATTAGCTGGATTAAATTAGTAAAATCATTAATTTGTAAGTTAAATAAATAATCCTGATAATAAAATATATATCTGGATAAATATTGGTTTGATAATGTTCCTAATATAATTATTTGAATTTGGAAAATTATCCTTTTAAAAAAAATTAAATATGTGTTTGTTTAAAATATATATATTTATATGAGTTAATTTTAAATGGATTCGAATTCGAATTTGAAATTCAAAAGATAAATATCTTAAAGTAAATTGGATTTAAAAATAATATATATATATATATTTAGTGTATAATTAGTTTTATATTAGTTTCTTTAAAGGATTTTGAAAATATAAATTAAGGAAATGTATTAACTAAATAGAAAACAAATATAAAGATTTATAAAAAAAACATAAAATATATGAATAAAAGCTTTATACATTTGTAGCTTTATTATACATGAAAAATTACATTAGTAAGCTAATAAGAAGAGTTTTGTACAAGGAACTAATGAATTAACAAGTAGCCAAATAAATCTTTCTTTCAATTTGAATTTATACAAAATTTTGTTTTAAAGAAGGGAGCTAGATATTCATTTTCAGATGAAAATTAAAACTTTTCTCTTCATCTTCACATTCCTTTCATTCATTTCAAACCTGAAAATAAAAAAATAAAATAAAAGAAGAAATTCAAACCTGTTCAAACAATAATTGGTAAGCAATTCAAAGCTTCAGTTGTAATCTGGGAAATGCAATACAAGGTCGAGCTTCAATCAAAATCTTAGATCCGATTCAAATTCAAGCTGCAACAATCAAGTATAGATCAAAATCCAGATCAAACATTCCAGTATAAAAAAATTCCAGGTTCCAGGCTTTGTTCTATATAAGGTGAATAAACTTTAAACCTCTTTAGGCAAATCATCTATAATTGTGCATGCTACAATTGAAGACAACAATAACTTAAAATATGATTAGCATTGCTGAAATAAATGTTGTCTGGTTTGAATTGCAGTTTGCATGTGTGTGTGTATAGGTATATCCCTGTTGTAAACTTCAACAACCTTAATAAATTCCAAAAAATTAAAATCTCTTCACCTGATCACTTCTAACATATGATGTTCAGAAGAAGCTTGCATGTATTAATGAAATGCAAATTTTAAAAATATTTGCAAGTAAAATTGTTAGATAATTATCCGGTAAATAAGTAATTACTATAAAAAGAAAATTTACCAGAAAAATCGATTGCTTAAATTTCAAGTTTCACCATTATAAATTAATTCGTCTTAAGAAATTATGATTTTTAGAAGTAGTATCAAGATTTTTAA
The DNA here is from genome assembly GCA_030765085.1 of Allium cepa. Lineage (NCBI taxonomy): Eukaryota > Viridiplantae > Streptophyta > Magnoliopsida > Asparagales > Amaryllidaceae > Allium > Allium cepa. The sequence continues at coordinate 583,989,314 of CM060938.1, forward strand.
ATGTGTACATAAAGAGGAATCTTGAGTTGATCGAAAACTGGTCAATTGCCAAATTCCGGTGATGCCGACAATGGTGGGTCTCAGAATTTGGTCAGAAGATAGCTACGGGAGTGGGTTAGCTTTGGAAAAATGGAAATTGATTTTACTAGTGGATGGATTAGTGGGGCGCGGTGACTCTAGGGTTTTGGCTGACATTTGGGTTGGTTCGGGTTCTCAAAATTTTATGATGACGAGGAGATTCTAGGGGGATGCAGACGTGGGGGAAAGGCAGGAGCGGGAGGTAGCGGAGCTTTTGGAAAGTTTTGAGGTTGATCGGAGGAAGGTGGTGGTTGATCAAGGCGGCGAGGGTAGGATGTCAGTTTTCAAGCACTCGTTATGATGTTTGATTTTTCGAACAGGGCCGAATTTCATGATTCAAGAAGAGTGTCGTGAGGAGATGGATGGGGTTGTTTTGGCGAGAAGGTCGTTGGTCGAAATCGATGATCATAGTGGTTGTTCACATGCACGAGCGTGCACGTACCTATTCGTGTTCGATTTAGGTAGAATGGGAGAGTGAGGGATTGTGGGAAGAAGGAGATCTTGGGCCGTGTAAATCTAGGCCGGATCATAGTAGTAATTAACTGATTTAAAGTTTTAAGATTTAGGCATGTTTTTTTTTTAAATTAAAAAGAGAGGAAGCTTAGGAAGTTAGGGTAACTCGAGTTTTGTTAAGGTAATACTCGGAATTGTTCTCGGGTTATGAATTAGATATTAACGAATTTTTACAAATTTAACAAAGTCGACAAATTAAAACTATTCTAAGTGATAAATTGATTATTTAATGTTTGTAAATTTAAGTTGAGAAAGTATTTTAAGATATTAATCAAGTAAATCCTTAAGTTGTTTAAAAATCTTAATTAATCAGACAATCAAATAGTTTTAAAAAAATTATTAAATGTTTTAATTTTTAATTAAACTTAAGCTTTTAAGTTATTTCGATTCCAAGGTTATTAGGTAAGATTTTGAAATAATAATTAAGAAGATTAATTAAGATAAATGATTTATCATTTAAAATTGTTAATTGATTGATAATTAAAGATTAATTAATAAGTAATTAAAGATTAATTAATAAGTAATTAAAGATTAACTGTTGATTAATAAATTAATAACTAAAGAGCAATTAATCATTAGCAAAAGAATAATTAATAGTTGTGATTAATTATTGATTTAGGTTAATTAATCAAGGTTAATAAATTAAGGGTAGTTAATTAGGGTTAATTCATCAATGTAATTAACCAATGTAATTAATTAACCAATAGGATAATTACATGATAGAAGTACTTAAAGGTTAATTACTTAAGGGAAGTAATTAAGGATTAATTACTTAGTGTAATTAATTAAAAGATGGATTAATTAAGGAAATTAATTAAGGGTTAGTTGATTAATAAGTATGATTAAGTAAAGGATAATTAATCAATATAAGTGATTATAGAATAATTAATTTGAATAATTAATTAAGGATAAAGGTAATTAATGTGAATAGTGAGGGTTAATTAATTTGCGTTATTAATTAAAGGCTAATTACATAATGTAATTAAAAGGATAACTAAGGGATGATTAATTAATGGTTTGTAATTAATTAATGTTAAGTAAGTAGGATTAAAAGTGGTTAAAAGAATTAATTTAGTTTATTTAAATTAGTTGGAATGGTGAGACTAATTAATCCTTCTTATGAATAATTGAATGATATTGAATGCCTTGGATTACTTGATGTCTTTGATAAGTGATGCTATGGTATGATGGGACTGAACTGAGATAATATGGTTTGTATAACTGTGATAAATGGCTAGGTAAATATGTCATTCTGGATATATACGGAAATGTTTAAACTTAAACTGCTTGGTTTTTAAGATGATATTGGATTCGAAGAGACCAGGGTCGGGTTACGGTAAGTACCCAAAACCACTTCGATTTGAAATCTGTAATAATTCTTTATGGATTTGATTTTGGAATAAATATACTAGAATGAAATAAATGATGTAAACTTGGTCATTCAATCTGGGTAGTAATGCTTAGATATGATTGTAAGTTGTGATTTTGGTTATGGTAAGTAAAGAACTCGTAATAAGGTACGAGTTACCTGGGTTTTTAAAAGGTTTTTTGCACTAGTATTGTTTGTTAGATGGGTTTACTCATGTTGGTTTCCTGACTGACCTGGGTGTTACTTTGTTGTAATGCTCGGGTCATACCGAGTATTACAGATTTTCAGGTAGGGATGTTCTAGAGCTCAGGAGGCGAGCTGGATGGCAGGAACGTATGGAGTTTACCGCTGTGTATTAGAGTTGTATTGTTGTTAGTCTGGGAAAAGTTGCTATAACTGTCCAGTTGATAAATAAATGATTGAAACTCTGATGTATTGATGTAAATTAACTAATACTGTTTTTCTTTGTATAACTGTTATTTTATGTGATATTATATTTTATCCGCTGTGAATGTGAGAATCTATGTTTTGTTTCTGTTTCTTCTTCTTTCTCTTTTCTTATTCTCCCTAACTATCTACAATTTTCGGGATCGAAAACTATGGGTCGTTACATTTGGTATCAATGCTGAAGGTTAAGCAAGAACTTTGGCTCTGGTGGGTTTACTCATTAAAGATAGGGTCAATGGTACCCTAGAATGAGTTGAGTGTGTGTGTGTGTATGTCTATGTGTGTGTGTGTGTGTGTATATATGAGGGTGTACTTGTTATTTTCTTATATAAGGGTTTTTAAAATGATTTTTAATTGTTTTTTATAAAAGCTTATATTTTAGATATAAAGCAATAATTGGTTGTTGGATATTGTAATTGAATAAGAATTTAAGTGGTATATATATTCAAATAGGAATTGAATAGAATGAACTATACAAATAAGATGAATTTGAATTGGTTTCAAATCGGAAAGTAAAATGGCTATTATGTTTGATAATGGGATGACTGTTTTCCAATAAACAATAAAATGTTTAAAGGAAGTAACCATTTAGATAAAATTGACTTGTACATGGAAACGGATTTAAATTGTGAAGTTTTAAGCCCAGAAAAAATTTGAAATTGTTTCAAAGTGTTAAAGGAAATAATAAATAATATTATTCAGACTATTTTGAATATAGTCTTATTTTAAAATAAGAAGTTGTTTGAAAACTTCAAAAGAATTTGTTTTGAATTAAAACCAAAGGTGGTTTAACTTCTGAAATTTGGCTTGGTGGGCCAAGAAGTAAATATGTATATATTTGTGGATATACATAATATCAAAGATGATTTGAAATAAACTCTAAAGTGATGAGTTTTGATTTTCCCTGAAGTGTGATATAAAAACCCAAAGTAAAATAAGTTTTTGAACTTTTAAGTAATCGAAATTTGAAATTTGAAATGGAGAATTCAAATTTTGAGTGGGATTAATGGGATTAAATTGAATTTAACTTAGAAGAAGTTAAATAAGTTTGTGTGAACAACCTGATTTGGAAATTTCAAGATGAAATTGAGATTTAACTTGAGAAGTTAAATGGTTGATTTGAATGGGAAGTTTTTGTGGTCTCAAAATGGGTTTGAGATCTGGAAATTGAAAATGGATGGATGTTTTAAATAATTTGGATGATATCATCCCGTTGTTATTAATAATCTTTAAACTGTGAATTGGATTTGTTTAATTGAATAAACAAATGGATTGGAATAATATATATTGCTGATATAAATGGAAAATGAAATCACTTTGAATTTAAGATTTAAATGTTCAAAAGGAACTTGGAAATTTAAATTGTTAATGATTGGTTTCAAAATTGAAATTGGGTAATAAATTGGATTTCAAAGATTAAATGTTTAAAGGGTTCTGAACATTTACTTGTAAACTTGAGATAAGTAAGTAAAAGTAATTTGAATAAATATTAAAATGTTGGACTCAAAATTTAAATTGTGTAAGGACTTGGGTTGTTAAATTAAAAGGTAAAGGTTAATTTGATTTAAGGGAATTAGATCAACATTTGAAAATTTAACTCGAATTTATATAATTCAAGATGATTTAAAAAGGTGAAGATTGAGATTGTGATTAATTCAAACAGGAACTGAAATGATTTGAAATTGAAGTGGGATCAATTTGAAATTAGTCCAAATTGATCTGAATAATTTGGAATTGTAATTAAAGTTGAATTGGTTTAAAATCAAATGGAATTTGATTTGAATTTGGAAATAAATTGAGGTTAATTCAACTTGAATTGGGGATAAATCAAGTTCAATGGAAATTGAAGTTATTTAAATTGGAATTGAGTCAATTTTAATGGAAGTGGAAATTTAAATTGAATGAATGGGAATGGAGATTGGGAATTGAACAGTTTGGCTCTTGACTATTTTCAAAATACATGGTTTTAATATAAACCTATTTTTCCAAGCTATAACTATACAACCTTTCTTTTCAAAATCAAACTATCTTATACTTATTTTATAACTACTTTTGGAACTATTTAACTATTTTACAACTGTTTTATAAACTAATTACTATTTTTCAACTACTTTATAATTAATTTCTATTTTACAACTATTTGTAATTATTTAAAATTTCTATAACTATTTACCTATTTTCCAACTTTTTTAAAATTACTTAGCTATTTTACAGTATTTTACAAACTAATAATTATTTTTCAACTACTTATCTTTTTTTAACTTTTCAAGCTATTTTCTAAATTTAAGATGGACAGAATTCAAACTGTTTATGATTAAATATCCATTTGAGATAAGAATTGAGGTGATAATCCAAATGGCGATTGAGGCGATTGTGAATGAATGAATAAAGATCTAAGGGAATGTGAATAAAAAGGAGAAATTGATTTAGGTAATAATCAAAAAAGATAAATACGTAGGATGTACGTATATTATTCTATTCACATAGTGATTTGATCCAGATTCGAGCACATAATTTCGAGATAGTATATCGATCCGAGTTGGGATTTTTCGCTCGCTTTTCGATGGCGAACTTGGATGTGGGTTGTTAATTGGTTTGGGATATTCTCTATCATAGTTATGGCTATGCAAGGAGAATGACGGTTTCTGATCAAGAAACCAGATCTGAGTCCGCAGACGATACTAGTTTGAAATTGAAATTGTGTGATCGAGTGAGCGATTAGATTGATATAGCGTAAGGATGATATGTGTATATCATACGGGTTTGAATGAAATTGATATTGAAAAATTTGTGGATAAGAAATGTAAAATGGTTTTTGAAATGAAGAGTATATTTTGCGAAATATATGATGAAATAAAATGGAAACTGGATATTTCTATGATTAAAGGTTCACTTTATGAAGAAAAGTAATGAGTAATCAAAATTGAATATTTGATTTGGAATAAGCAAAGTTATATATCTTTAAGATAAATCTTCCCTTGTTGAATCTATTGCCGGAAGGAAAGGGTTTTTGAAAAGTATTTGAAGTATAAAACGGAGTTTTATACAAGTAAGAAGTGATCCAAAGATTTTTAAAGTTATATATATATATATATATATATATATATATATATATATATATATGAAGGATCTTATGAGAATGATTTTGAGGAAAGGTTTTTGGAACCTATGGATTTGGAAAGGCCTTTGATTTTTGGAAAAAAATCAATTTTGGAAATTTGGAAAGCCTAGTTGAGAATTATCGATTTTGGGATAATCGATTTTGAGAAAAGGAGATTTATATGGGATTCATACTAGGTGTATGATTAGGAAGATACTATATGTGTATAGCATAAAGTGTTTTGAGAATGACTCTGGAGAAAAAGGTGCTCCCTTGAAATGAACTTCTCAGGAGTACCTTAGGTTGGTACTGCCTTGAGCCTCAAAAGGGAAGGCTCTAAAGTGGATCATGTGAGGAAGTCCGGATAAACTGAAGTTCCTAAGGATTATTGGGTAGCGAAAGTCGAGGGCGTTGATGCCTATAGAGGCATTTGGGTTATGCTGTGACGATAGTGTAACTTGATGTCGCTGCGATCTACTATGGACCATAGCAGAAATCGTGTGGAGGTGAGCGTCAACGGCCTACGTTTGATTTTGCCGGGAAGGCAACGTAACATCGGTAGACTGCGACCTATGGTCGAGTGGAGTAGAGAAGTTTCATTCTTTTGGCAGCGAAATTCAAGGGCGCTGATGCCTATAGTTATATGGGTTTTTGCTGTGATAACAACGTAACCTAGATGTAGCTGCGATCTGTAGCGAGTTCCATGGCGAAATCAAGGGGCACGGAGTGCCTACAGTTACCTATGGATTTTGCCGGGATGGAAACGTAACCATCGGGTTAACTGCGACCATGGATGGGGGTGAAGATTTCCAGAGCATTCTCACCAAAGATATTCCCTCTATTTTTAAAAATATTTTCAAAATAATTATTTTTCAAATATTTTCACTGGGTGTTGAAAACGAGTTTACCAAGTACTGATAGATTTTTAGTCTTACGCCTGATAAACGTATGACCGAATTTCTGTGAGAACAAGGATGGACTTGTTGAAACATCAAGTTATAAAAAGTATTTTTATAAGAACTATTTTATAATATTATATAGATTTTAAAAGTGTTTTAAAGATGTTCAAAGAATAATTTATCTGATTTTAAGTATTGAATAAATTCTGGCTTCGTTTCTTTTCGAGGACGAAAAGATTCAAAGGGGGAATGAATGGGATAACCAGGATTTTCGGACATCCGTTAATTGATAAATTAGCAGGATTAAATTAGTAAAAATATTAATTTATAAGTTAAATAAATAATCCTGATAATAAAAAAAAAATTTAGATAAATATTGGTTTGATAATCTTCCTAATATAATTATTTAAATTTGGCAAATTATCCTTTTAAAAAAAAATTAAATATGTGTTTGTTTAAAATATATATATTTATATGAGTTGATTTTAAATGGAATTTGACTTGAATATGAAATTCAAAAGACAAATATCTTAAAGTATATTGGATTTAAAAATAATATATATATATATATATGATTTTATTTAGTATATAATTAGTTTTATATTAGTTTCTATAAAGGATTTTGAAAATATAAATTAAGAAAATGTATTAACTAAATAGAAAACAAATATAAAGATTTATAAAAAAACATAAAATATATGAATAAAAGCTTTATACATTTGTAGCTTTATTATACATGAAAAATGACATTGGTAAGCTAATAAGAAGAGTTTTGTACAAGGAACTAATGAATTAACAAGTGGCCAAATAAATCTTTCTTTCAATTTGAATTTATAAAAACATTTTGGTTTAAAGAAGGGAGCTGGTATTCATTTTCAGATGAAAATTAAATTTTTTTCTCTTCATCTTCACATTCCTTTCATTCATTTCAAACCTGACAATAAAAAAATAAAAAAAGAAGAAATTCAAACCTGTTCAAACAATAATTGGGAAGCAATTCAAAGCTTCAGTTTTAATCTGGGAAATGCAATATAAGATCGAGCTTATCAAAATCTCAGATCCGATTCAAATTCAAGCTGCAACAATCAAGTATAGATCAAAATCCAGATCAAACATTCCAGTATAAAAACAATTCTAGGTTCCAGGCTTTGTTATACATAAGGTGAGTAAACTTTAAACCTCTTTAGGCAAATCATCTATAATTGTGCATGCAACAATTGAAGACATCAATGACTTAAAATATGATTAGCATTGCTGAAATAAATGTTGTCTGGTTTGAATTACAGTTTGCATGTATGTGTGTGTACAGGTACATTCCTATTGTAAACTTCAACAGCCTTAATAAATTTCAAAAAATGAAAATCTCTTCACCTGATCACTTTTAACATATGATGTTCAGAAGTACCTTGTCTGTATTGATGAAATGGAAATTTTAAAAATATTTGCAAGTAAAATTATTAGACAATTATCTGGTAAATAAGTAATTACAGCAAAAAGAAAATTTATCAGAAAAATCGATTGTTTAAATTTCAAGTTTCACATTTATAAATTAATTTGTCTTTAGAAATTATGATTTTAGAAGTAGTATCAAGATTTTTAAATATGTATATAAAGAGGAATCTTGAGTTGATCGGAAATTGGTCAATTGCCAAATTTGGTGATGCCGACAATGGTGGGTCTCAGAATTTGGTCAAGAAATAGCTGCGGGGGTGGGGAGCGTTGGAAAAATGGAAATTGATTTTACTAGTGGATGGATTGGTGGGACGTGGTGACTCTAGTGTTTTGGCTGACATTTGGGTTGGTTCAGTTTCTCAAAATTTTGTAATGACAAAGGGATGCTAGGGGGATGCGGACGTGGGGGAAAGGCAGGAGCGGGAGGTAGCAAGCTTTTGGAAAGTTTTGAAGTTGATCGGAGGAAGGTGGTGGTTGATCGAGGCGGCGAGGATAGGATGTTAGTTTTCGAGCACTCGCTGTGATGTTCGATTTTTCAAACAGGGCCAGATTTCGCGATTCAAGAAGAGCGTCGTGAGGAGACGGATGGGGGTGTTTTGGCGAGAAGGTCGGTGTTCGGAATCGATGATCGTAGTGGTTGTTCACGTGCACGAGCGTGCACGTTTCTGTTCGTGTTCGATTTGGGTAGAATGGGAGAGTGAGGGATTGTGGGAAGAAGGAGATCTTGGGCCGTGTAAATCTAGGCCGAATTATAGTCGTAATTAACTGATTTAAAGTTTTAAGATTTAGGCATGTTTTTTTAAAAATAAAAAAAAGGAAGCTTGGGAAGTGAGGTAACTCGGGTTTTGGTGAGGTAATACTCGGAATTGTTATCGGGTTATGAATTAGATGTTAATGAATTTTTAAAAATTTAACAAAGTCAATGATAAATTAAAACTATTCTAAGTGATAAATGGATTATTTAATGTTTGTAAATTTAAGTTGAGAAAGTATTTTAAGATATTAATCAAGTAAATGCTTAAGTAGTTTTAAAAACTTAATTAATCAGATAATCAAATAGTTTAGAAAAAAATTATAAAATGTTTTAAAATTTAATTAAATTTAAGCTTTTAAGTTATTTTGATTCCAAGGTTATTAGGTAAGATTTTGAAATAATAATTAAGAAGATTAATTAAGATAAATGATTTATCATTTAAATTTATTAATTGATTGATAATTAAAGATTAATTAATAAGTAATTAAAGATTAATTAATAAGTAATTAAAGATTAACTGTTGATTAATAAATTAATAACTAAAGAGTAATTAACCATTAGCAAAAGAATAATTAATAGTTGTGATTAATTATTGATTTAGGTTAATTAATCAAGGTTAATAAATTAAGGGTAGTTAATTAGGGTTAATTCATCGATGTAATTAACCAATGTAATTAATTAACCAATGGAATAATTACTTGATAGAAGTAATCAAAGGTTAATTACTTAAGGGAAGTAATTAAGGATTAATTACTTAGTATAATTAATAAAAAATGGATTAATTAAGGAAATTAATTAAGGGTTAGTTGATTTATAAGTATGATTAATTAAAGGATAATTAATCAATATAAGTGATTATAGGGTAATCAATTTGAATAATTAATTAAGGATAAAGGTAATTAATGTGGTGATGGTTAATTAACTTATGTTATTAATTAAAGTCTAATTACATAATGTAATTAAAAGGATAATTAAGGGGTGATTGATTAATGGTTTGTAATTAATTAATGTTAAGTAAGTAGGATTAAAAGTGGTTAAAAGAATTAATTTAGTTTATTTAAATTAATTAGAATGGTGAGACAAATTAATCTTGCTTATGCATAATTGAATGATATTGAATGCCTTGGATTACTTGATGTCTTTGATAAGTGATGCTATGGTATGATGGGACTGAACTGAGACAATATGGTTTGTCTATCTGTGATAAATGGCTATGTAAATATGTAATTTTGGATATATACAGAAATGTTTAAAACTTAAACTGCTTGGTTTTTAAGATGATACTGGATTCGAAGAGACCAGGGTCGGGTACCGGTAAGTACCCAAAACCACTTCGATTTGAAATCTGTAATAATTCTTTATGGATTTGATTTTGGAATAAATAGACTAGAATGAAATAAATGATGGAAACTTGGTCATTCAATCTGGGTAGTAAAGCTTAGATATGATTGTAAGTTGTGATTTTGGTTATGGTAAGTAAAGAACTCGTAATAAGGTACGAGTTACACGGGTTTTTAAAAGGTTTTATGCATTAGTACTGCTTGTTAGATGGGTTTAATCACGCTGATTTCCAGTCTGACCCGGATGTTACTTTGTTGTAATGCTCTGGTCAGACCGAGTATTACATATTTTCAGGTTGGGGCGTTCTGGAGCTCAGGAGGCGAACTGGATGGCAGGAACATATGGAGCTTACCGCTGTGTATTGGAGTTGTATTGTTGTTAGTCTGGGACAAGTTGCTATAACTGTCCAATTGATAAATAAATGATCGAAACTCTGATGTATTGATGTAAATTAACTAATACTGTTTTCCTTTGTATAACTGTTATTTTATGTGATATTATATTTTATCCGCTGCGAATTGAGAATCTGTGTTTTGTTTTTGTTTCTTCTTCTTTATCTTTTCTTCTTTTCCTTGACTATCTAGAATTTTCAGGATCAAAAAGTCTGGGTCGTTACACCAATTGAAACAAACAAAAACATCATGTTATCTAGAAAAACGACACAATCATAATGGCACTGGTCTCAACATCAAATTCAGCAGTTTGTAAAGTTATTATTTTGTCCTTCATATGATTAATTTGCTTATTAATCTATTAAAACCAATATTTTTTCACACTTTCATACTTTAATTATTTTACTAAAATTATACATGGTTTTTTAAGGTATTACAATGCTAAACTTTAGAAATTCTGACTATAAAAGTAGATGCTACCATATTCTAAAAAGATGGTTAAGGCAACTACGAATTGGAACAATGAATAAAGTTTAATTTATGCACATATCCTGATTATCCTAAATGGTGTAGGTCATAACCTAAGGCATTGACCAAGAAGAGCATGAGCGCGACATATTAAAGGATGTCTGATGCTGGATAGTAGTTGAATCCTTTGTTAGGCTTCGGCTGCCCTACGATGGCAGATTTCTCTTTATTGCTTATTGAAGATTTATATTTCATCCAAACATATAGGAGGTTAGAAACTATCTGTCACAAAAATCAGAGGTTTGTATGAGTGGGCAAGTTCCTATAAGAAGATGTGCATTAACCATCACAAGCTGATGGATGGATTTTTATTATATATCCTTAATAAGAAGAGGTTGATGACAAAGGGAGAAAAAGAAAAGTCCAAAAGATAGGACAATTAAAATCCATTTCTGAGTCTGACCCCATGTGAAAGAATTTAATAAAAGATTTTAAATTTTCTAAAAATGCATTAAGTGGTTTTAAAAGAATCTATTTAAAAATAGAAGGACTCTATCATTGGAAAATTATAGTCTTGAAATAGCGATAAAATTTGGTAATTATAAAATTAAGGAGCTATTACGAGATTCCCAGTTAAGTTTAAACCTGGTTGGGTTAAAAGAATTCAATTTGAAGGTTTTTGATAAGGGACTTTTCCTTTTTGAAATGAATGAAAAAGAAAGCGTATGTTTGGCTCGATGATTTTTTCTATTTTCATATGTTTAGAAGTATTAAAATTCTTTCTAAGAGGTGGATAAATGAAAATGGTATTTGATTTAAATGGGGTAAAGAGAATGGATGGGCAAGTATGCCTGACAATGAAGACAAAAAAATATTCCCATATAAAGGAAATATAGAGAAATACAATTGAAATAGATTTGTATATTTTGGTAGAAGAAATATAAAAGGAAAAAGAAATGTAATAAAAAACAGATAATATCCATATATATGTCTAGTGATTGCACATATCTTTTAAAAGGCCCCGTTATATGATATTGGAATCTCTATTAAGATTGAAAGTGGGAATAGCGTAAGTAGTAGGAAAATAATAAGATGATAGTTATCCTTATATACTCTAGTTTTCATTGTTTAAACTTATAGAAGATATTGAAAAATGGTTTCGTACGACAATTGAGTTTTTAAAAGCAAATATAATAAATATTTTGAGTTAAAAATCATATTTTTAAAGAAGTAAACCTCTATTGTAGAATATCCTTGAAAAGGAAAAATTGACTTAATGATTATTCATGTAATAAAAGATAGACTATTATTATTCGAAAAGAAGGAAGTAATGTGTTGTTTTAGGGGAATGATCTTTTTAAATGATTGAATTTAATAAAATAGATTCTAATTTTATGTTTTCAAGGAATAAATTTTGGGTTAAGTACTCCATGACTTTGAAAAACTTATAATTTTATAAAGATGGGTGAAAACCATACCAACTTTGATATGAAGTAGATAGGGATGACTACTTAGGTAAGATAGGATAAAGGTTAAGGCTATGAATAAAATAGTTGTGAATGCTCGTAGAGTAGCAACAATAAATCCTCATAGAATGTAAGGAATATTGGTAGAATCTGGAAGTGTTTATTAGATATGTGTGAAAGCCATATGGAGAACCCACAAAGGAATGAATGATGGTATTAAAGTACACTTTTGTAAGTCCTAAAGTGTACTTGCATGGGAGGTCAATGATAAAGAAAATAAATACCGAAATTTGATTACTATCAAGAGATTTGGATTAAAAGAAGATAGTAATATAATTGGAGAAGACGCTAATGAGATGGTAAATGCATATAGAGAACATTGGTTGACTCAAAGTTAAAGAAGGCAAAATAGGTGGTAGTAAAGTTATTCTACCATACCAGTTTTCCAATGAGTTATTCTAAATGTGCATAGTTTATATTTCTTAACCACTATAGTGTGGGAATACATAATATACCATATAATCGGTTGTAACAGTTGAAGTAGTGGACGATTCTTGTTTATTGAAAGAAAAAATGGTGGGTGAAGACATGTGAGTTATAGTAGGATGACATACTAGAAAATGTCCATTTTAATTGAGTAAGGAGTGATAGAGCCACAACATCATTAATGTCGGTTGATGTTTGTAGGCAACTTCTAGCAATTTCCTTTAGGCTATTTGGATTGTAATTACTAGTTGTCTCCTTTGGATATTGAAAATGTGTATGATACGATATGAGATATGTACCTATTGTGTTATTGAATTGATTTTTTGTATAAGTTTTGGCCGCTATTGTTAATGCCAAAAATGGATCAACACCCAAGAATGGATTATAAGGAATTGTGAGACCTGCATCTAGGACACAATAGTTGAAATGAAAGAAAAATAATAGAAATAACATGGAGAGACACAAGATTTTATGGTGGTTCAGCAATATATAACCTACGTCTACTTTATAGATTTATTGCTTATAGATCAGATGTAGTTTGATTGATATTACAAGAGGTTTGAAAGAGAATTAGTCACAAATACAGGGGTTATACAGATTCTATGTAACAACCCAGGATTTAGGAGATTACCGAAATACTAAATTATAATGTAGATTATAATTTAGTACGGGAACTATGAATTTATAGATGGAATAAATTGATGATAATATTGTTTATTAAAATAAATAATGTTTGTTGATTAAGAGTTGGCTTTTTTATGTAAACAAATGGGAAATAAAGTTTAAAACACTTTATGGGTGGTATGGAATGAGAATAAATGATGAAAGTAAATTATTTGGTTAAAATTTATAATATTGGATTTTTATTCCAATATTAGCCTTTTATCCACGAAGAAAAAAAATAAATAAACATGAAAATAAATAAATTTTCGTGGTATAATTAAATTTTAAATAATGTTTTAAAGCTATAAAAATGTTAAAAGCATTTTTATACACTTTAATGAACTTGGGAATAAATTTTTATTGGTGGAAAATGACGAAAATAGTGTGTTTTCACTATTAATGTGAATATTGGTAAATAATCGGTATTAAATTATGAAAATAATATTTTTAATTGAAAATTTTAGTTTTTTTACATTACTAACATATTCCCTTGATTAAAACATGAAAAATGCAATTTGTTTCATGTAAATCGGAATTTATATGTGTAAAATATGTTGGAAACAAGTTTAAACTTGTAAATAGCTAACTCAAAAATACACTAAGTGTTAAAATGGGCTTAAAGAGCATAATTAATTACCCATTAGCCCATCATCTGGATCCTTCTATTGAGGTACGATCATTTTCTCCTACAGTAAATCATCTTTCTCAAAGAGCTTCTCAAGAGGAAAAAAAAACAATGGCTCCATTTTAATAAAAATCAAATTTTTATCAATAACCTTGTGAATTAAGTACTAAGATTCAAGTTAAACACTAAGATACAGGTAATCTCCATCCTTATAAACTCTCTAATCCATCAAAATCTGAAATTTTGCTATTATATATTTCTAATTGCAATATCAATGTCTGCATGAATCTTTTATGCTAGCTACAAGTTCCTGAGGCCCAAATCTCAACCAAATCTTCAATCTTTGCTACCAAATCACTGCTACATCTTGCCAAAACTATTCGGTAAGCAAATTCGCTTACAGTAAGTTATCTAGAATGAGAATTTCTTAGTTTCAGCGAAATTTGTATGCAAATTTTTGAGCCTTTTTGTTCAGTTTTATGTTTGAAAAGTGTCATTTTAGAAAAAAGATAACTTTCTCATCTTGCAGCTAAATGATGTCAAATTTTAATATGTTGTTGTCCATATTCTAAAGTTTACTTCTGCAAATTTTTATTCAATTCCGTGGAGTTTGTTAACTGAAACTCATCGTCAAAGTTGGCTAGAAACTAGATTTGCCGCTGTGTTCAGTTTTGTGTTCGAAAAAGTGTCAATTTAAAAAAATCATAACTTCTTCAATTTGCAGCGAATTATTCCCAATTTTTGATATGTTGTAGTAATTGGACTGCTAAACATTTCTGGAAATTTTCATTAAATTTCGATTTGTTTTGATGTTGAAAATTCTCTGTTGAAATCGGCCAAAATTTGATATCTGTTTGTAGGCCGAAAATACACCATATTCAGAAAAACCATATCTTTCTCATGTTAAAGCTAATTACTCCCAATTTTTGATATGCTATAGTAGTTGGTATGAAAAACAATTTTGGAAATTTTGAATTAATTTTGATTTGTTTTGGTATTGAAAATTCTTTGTTGAAATCGGCTAAAATTTGATCTCTGTTTGTAGGCCGAAAATACACCATATTCAAAAAAATATATCTTTCTCATGTTAAAGCCAATTACTCCCAGTTTTGGATATGCTGTAGTAGTTGGTATGTTAAACAGTTCTAAAATTTTTTGTTTAATTTTGATTTGTTTTGATATTGAAATTCTTTGTTGAAATCGGCCAAAATTTGATCTCTGTTTGTAGGCCGAAAATGCACCATATTCAAAAAATCATATCTTCTTCTTTTTCAAGCCATTTGCTCCCATTTTCTGATATATTGCTCTATTTTGACTGTAAAATGTTTCTGAAAATTTTCAAGAAATTATAAGCTGATTTGGTATAGAAAATCATTGGTTCAAAACAGCCAAAAATCATGTTTTTTTGTGCTTGCTGAAAAGAGTTATGTTTGAAAAATCATAACTCTTTCATTTTGCTGTTAATTGCTCCAATTTTTGGATATGTTATAGTACTCATGTCATAGTATAACATAGTGAAATTTGGCTGAAATCTGGGTTGTTTTGGCACCCTAAATTACTATCCAAAGTTAGCCAAAAACTAAGTTTTTTTGGTAGATTGTTCTCTTGCTTCATTCGCGCTTTCGTTAGCTGTTTCACTGCGAATTTCGATGTTTTTGAATATTGTTTGATCAAGTTTGATGATGAATGTTTAGTATTATTATCCGATAATGGATTAGCTTGATTTTGGAAATTTTTGGAATTTAATTTTTATTTAAATTCTATTTTAATCTAAATATCGATAAATATCGGTATTTGAGGAATTCGATGGTTTTAATTGATTTTGGTTTGAATAAGTTTCTAAAAATTATTTATAAATTATGGTTAATTATATAAATGTTTTTAAAACATTTTAAAGGGTTTTAAGCAATTATTCATTTTTTTTAAGTATTTTATATATAGATAATCTATTTGATAAATAGATTTTCCTTTTAAAACTTACTTAAAATTTCTAAAAATTTGTTTAAAAATCCCGTTTTCTCTATAAAATGTTTCTAGATATATTATAGCCTAGTTAGATGATTTTCAACATATGAGAATGAGAATTAAACGATTTGGCAAAAATACGTGGTATGAGACATGTGTTTTCGCCTCATCGCTTAATATCGGACTTGTACTTTCGAATCGGCTTTGAGGTACTGTTTTATGATATTTTTACTTGCCGAGGGCTTAAGGCAGTGTTGTTATGATAAATTGATGATGGTTGTGATGTTTAAGATGGACTTTTACTTGTCGATGAAATGAGACAAGTCTTGATGTCACTTTAAACTCATCAAAGTATGAGACACGATGAGTTGGGTGCTTTACACTCGCCAATGAGACGCGGCGGTGTATCATTGTGTTGGATTTTTATGAATATTTTCTAATGTTGCATCGACTGACGATTAGTAAACCAATAGGTGCGAATGTATGGTATGGGACGTACATTAACACCCATTGGGTTCCTATTCGAGATGTTGTGACACATTCAAGATGTTATTAGTACTACAAACCGAGTATAAGATTGGAACCATTACGATGTTCTTGATGTCATTACTAGATTCCAATCATCATGATGTTTTGCTCGGATTTTATGATTTGGGTGTCATCGCGATATTCAACTATAGTCAATCAAGATGATCACGATGCTAAGATGTTAATGACCCCAAGTCATCACGACGTATGGTACCAGATAATAGTAGTACTAGTCAAGATGAAAAGCACGTGCAATTTTCTATGAAGTTTTCTATGTTCGATTTTACCTTATTATGATGTGTTATTTGAACATGGCCTTGAGTATGATATAGGCTACATTCATATTATTCTATATGGTGATTTCGATTATGATTTCCTTTAACTCTTAATGAGTTCTTATGATTGATTATGATGATTTGATGTTTCTTTATGAAGTTATTATATGGTTCTCATCCCTTATTCACTTTACTTAGAGATGTCCTTAAGAGAAACCATACGCATGTTACTTATTGAATTCCTTTGAAATAGATAGATGAATCCTCGATGTCCCCTTTCTTATAAATGATATGATGAATAACATGTCGTTCCGTTGCTAACAACGGAGTAATTCTCACCATTCCGCTTGTTATTGAGATCCTTACTACTGATAAGTTTAGCTTGCCTGACCCGTGTGTTTTTCGCTCGGGTCAGACCGAGTTGCAGGTTAGTTTGGATTGCATCACTTCTTGGATCAGCTAGATCGCTTTTGTTGGACTTATCATTTTGGCTTGGATGTCGTTTTGAGTCGTCTGCTTTTATGTGTCTTATTGTATATTATTTTGTGGGATGGGTGTATATGTGATTCGGTAGTCCATGCTACTTATATATGATGTATTATTATGGAGATGTATGGTGATGTATGTATTTATATATATATACACTCTGATCTGGGTTTGCTGTTCTATGACTGATGTTTTCTATCTACATGTATATTACATTATTTCTGAAATGGTCCGAATCCACCATAGTGTGCATTAGTTAGGGACTAAGCGTGTCTACCACTTATGAGGTAATGAAAAAAAAATAAGACAAAATTGACATGCTTAGCTCTTAACTAACGTATTACTATGATGGTCGCCCTTAACCAGCCCTATTCTCTGCATTAGTAGACAGAATTACTTAGTAATTCTCTTTACTGATGTAGGTCTCGGGGTGGGGCGTTACAGCTTGGTATCAGAGCATTGTTTCAGAATATAATGTAATATATACAGAACAACATACGAGATACCATACATCAGAAATAATATATCCATATACATCATCCCTTAATCATGATCAGTTTCACCTTAACCTTGCCTTGTCCCTTTTTAATTCTCTTGGGGTAGATAGAAAGGAATATGTATAGGAATATTAATTATATTCCGTAGTATTCCTCAACTTTTGCACTTGAATTGCTAATATATCTATTTACCTTGTGAATAATAACATCTTATCTTGTCTTTCAGCTATGTCGAGTAGAGGTAGAGGACGCTCTTCGACGGCGGGACCGTCCAGTGGTTCTCTTCCGAAGGCATTTATATGTCTACCGATCAGATCCTTGAGCTTATTCGGAGCACTCAGTCTCCCGCTCCAGCTCACTCTTCTCCTCCGCGCAAATCCACATTTGCGCGCATGTGTAGCGACTTCACTCATCTTAGTGGCAAGATCTTTAAAGGCACCGAGACTGTTTTAGAGGTTGAGGCATGGCTCAGTTCTTGTGAGCGTATCTTTAGTCGTATGGAGATCTCTAGTCGTCACCGAGTCCTTGTAGCATCTAGTATGTTGCAAGAAAGAGCTTTACATTGGTATGATCTTCTTATTGCTGAGATTGATGAGTCCACTCTAGAGTGGGATCAGTTCCGTGAGAGATTCAAACTCAAGTTTATTCCAGAATCCGAGAAGGCTATTCTTGCTCGACGTTTCCTTGATTTCAAACAAGGAAAGTCGACCGTTTCTGAATATGTAGCATCTTTTGAAGCCTTGTCTAAGTATGGTCTCGAGCACATCTCTACTCCTTATAAGAAGAATCTTAAGTTCGTCTCCGGGCTTAAGAAATATCTGAAGAAGTCCCTCATGCTTCGCCTTGAGCTTACCTTTGAAAAGCTTGTAGATGCGGCCCTTCAACTTGAAGTGGTCGAGAAGGAGAAAGATAGTGATGATGAGGGTAATGTTCGGGGAATCCCGAATAAGAAGAAGTTTTTCCGCAAGCCGAAGTCGTTCCATCCCAGTAAGAAGAAGAAACAGAGGGGATCTTCTTCCCAGTCTCAGTCTACTCCTTCAACTAAGCCTTTTGCATGCTACAATTGTGGTGCACCCGACCATCCAATGAGGGAGTGTCCCAAGCCTAAGCGCTGTCTTTATTGCAAGAAGGAGGGACATTTAGTGTCAGCTTGTCCCAAAAAGGAGAATGGTTCTCGTCAAGGTCATCTTGGTGTGGCTACTACCTTTGGAGGTGCTGCTCAGTCTAGAGGTACTTCCTCTTCTGTTTTAGAGGGCTCTATTTTATTCCATGATCGTTGTATTCGAGTGCTTTTCGATACAGGTGCATCTCACTCATTCGTATCGAAAGAACTCGTTGATTCTTTGTAGTTAGATGTTTCTTGCATGCTTACTTCTTTACGGATTGCGAATCCTATCGGAGGATATGATACTCTTAGTTTGCTTTGTGATGATGTTGAGATTTTGATTTGTGGCTTTTCTTTCTGTGCGAATCTGCACGTTATTCCTTTTCTTAGATTTGATATGATATTGGGAATGGACTGGCTAGTTCGATACGAGGCCAAGATTTTATGTTTGGAGCGAGTCTTATATATTCGACATCCTGATTCTTCTGATCAGTTATCTCTTTCGCTTCGTGATTCCGATTGTGATTCCATGGCTTCTTTATTTTCTCTTGATTCTCGAGATGACGATGACGATGTATCCCGTATTCCTATCGTTTGCGACTTTTCAGATTTATTCGAGCCTGTTTCTGGTTTACCTCCTAAGAGAGCTATTGAGTTCCGTATCGATCTTATTCCCGGCGCGCAGCCAGTTAGTCGTCCTCCCACGAGGATGTCTACACGGGAGAATGAGGAACTCAAAAAGCAACTTCTCGAGCTTGAAGCCAAGCATTTCATTCGTTCTAGTTCTTCACCGTGGGGAGCCGTGGAAGTGTTTGTGAAGAAGTCTGATGGGACTCTTAGGCTTTGCGTCGACTATCGCAAGCTTAATGAGTTAACCATCAAGAACCGTTACCCTTTACCGAGGATCGACGACATGTTCGATCAATTAAGCGGTGCTAAGGTCTTTTCACAGTTATACCTTGCCACTGGTTTTCATCAGCTCCGAGTCGCGGAAGATAGTATTCCTCTCACCACATTTCGCACTCGCTATGGTTCTTATGAGTGGCTCGTCATGCCGTTCGGATTGACAAACGCACCTGCCTACTTTGTCGATCTTATGAATCGAGTATTCCGGGAATATCTCGATAAGTTTGTGCTTGTTTTCATTGATGACATTCTAGTATATTCGAAGTCCGAAGAGGACCATGCTCGACGTCTTAGAATTGTTTTGAGTACTCTCCGAAAGCATCAACTCAAAGCAAAACTTTCTAAATGTCACTTCTGGGAAAAGCAAGTGAAGTTCTTAGGCCATGTAGTATCTTCAGAAGGCATTTCCGTTGATCCTTCTAAGATCGAGGCTATTCAGAGTTGGAAGAGGCCCGAGAATGTTCACGAGATTCGTAGTTTTCTGGGTTTGGCTGGTTATTACCACCATTTCATCAAAGACTTTTCCCGTATCGTGCTTCCACTGACTAGCCTTACGAGAAAAGGTGTTCGATTCATTTGGTCTGATAAGTGTGAGGCTTCTTTTCAGAAATTGAAGGAGCTTCTCACTAATGCTCCCATCCTTGTGGTTCCTGAAGGGAACCAAGATCTCATCGTTTATACCGATGCCAGTCATAGTGGCCTCGGCGCAGTTTTGATGCAGAAAGATCGTGTTGTGGCCTATGCTTCTAGGCAGTTGCGTCCGAATGAGGTTCGGTACGCTTCTCATGATTTAGAGCAGCCATTGTCTTTGCTTTGAAGATTTGGCGTCATTACCTTTTAGGAGAGCACTTCATTCTTTTTACCGACCATAAGTCTTTAAAATATCTATTCTCTCAGAAGGAGCTTAATATGAGGCAGCAGCGTTGGCTTGAGTTTCTGGCTTCATATGATTTTGATATTCAATATACCCCGGGAAAGGGTAATCGTGTGGCTGATGCGCTTAGTCGCAAGCATTCAGCTGTTGTTTCTATGATGTTAGCCGAATGGGATGTTCTTGAAACTTTATCTTATTGTGATATTCGTGATCGAGCATCTTCTTTCGATTCACCTGTCTTATTATTTAGTATGGAAGCTCAACCTTCTCTTTTAGACCGTATTTCCGAGGCTCAACGGCGTGATCGCGAGACGTTGCGCCTTATTCGTCTTTGTGAATCTGAATCCCATGATGATGAGAAGAGGGGTTTCAGTATTGATTCTCATGGTTGCCTTCGTTTGAAGGACCGTATTGTTATACCTTCTGATCATCACTTAGGCGTGACATTCTTGATGATTTTCATCGTTCTAAGTATACTATTCATCGTGGCAGCAGCAAGATGTATGCCGATATGCGTCGCCTTTATTATTGGGAAGGCATGAAGCGTGATGTCGCAAGTTATGTGGGTAATTGCATAACTTGTCAGCTTATTAAGGCCGAGCATCAGCGGCCATCCGGTCTTCTTCAGCCTTTAGAGGTTCCGTTGTGGAAATGGGATCAAATTTCGATGGATTTCATTGATGGCTTACCTCGTTCGAGGTCAGGCCATAATAGTATTTGGGTTGTTGTGGACCGTCTCACTAAGTCTGCACATTTTATTCCTATTAAGTTGAATAGACAGCATCTCTTTTATCGAAGCTATATATTAAGGAGATCGTGCGATTGCACGGTATCCCTTCATCTATTGTATGTGATCGTGATCCTCTTTTCACGAGTCACTTTTGGCAGAGTCTCCAGCAAGCTTTAGGCACGAAGCTTAATCTTAGCACAACTTATCACCCACAGTCTGATGGACAGACTGAACGAGTGAACCGTATTTTGGAAGACTTACTTCGTGCTTGTATCTAGGATTTTGGTGGTAGCTGGGAGGATCATCTTCCTCTAGTTGAGTTTGCTTATAATAATAGTTACCAATCTTCTATTGGCATGGCTCCTTTTGAAGCCTTATATGGAAGGCCATGTCGTTCTCCATCTTGTTGGCTTGAGTCGGGGGAAAAGCTTATTTTAGGCCCCGAATCTATTCGAGAATCATTTGAGAAGATCCATCTTATTCGTGAGAGAATGAAAGAGGCACAGAGTCGCCAGAAATCATATGCGGACAACCGTAGGAGGCCTCTAGAATTCTCCTTGGGTGACCTTGTTTTTATTCGAGCTTCTCCTCTGAAGGGAGTGGTACGCTTTAGCCAGACTGGGAAATTGGCACCACGCTATATTGGGCCTTTTCCTATTATAGAGCGTATCGGTTCGGTTGCTTATCGTATAGCACTTCCTGATCAGTTTTCTGGAGTTCACGACGTATTCCATGTTTCTCAGTTAAGGAAGTGTCTTCGAGATCCAGAATCCGTGCTTGATATTCGTGTTTTAGAGAAGTTGAAAGTCTCTCTCGATCTATCTTATGTGCAGCATCCTTTAAGAGTTCTTGCTTCGGAGACTAGACGTCTTCGGAACAAGAGTGTCCCGCTCGTGAAGATTCAATGGTCCGATAATCCCAACGACTGCACTTGGGAAACCAAAGAATTCATCGAGCGATCGTATCCTGGTTTCTTATCTTCTCACTTTGAAGGTAAGAACTTTTCATCTAATCTTTCTAAATTACTTTGTTTGATGAAATAAATTGTGTTGAATACAAATTTCCTCTAGGAATTGCGGGGACGCAATTTTGTTAAGAGGGGGAGTCTGTAACAACCCAGGATTTAGGAGATTACCAAAATACTAAATTATAATGTAGATTATTTAGTATGGGAACTATGAATTTATAGATGGAATAAATTGATGATAATATTGTTTATTAAAATAAATAATGTTTGTTGATTAAGAGTTGGTTTTTTTTATGTAAACAAATGGGAAATAAAGTTTAAAACACTTTATGGGTGGTATGGAATGAGAATAAATGATGAAAGTAAATTATTTGGTTAAAATTTATAATATTGGATTTTTATTCCAATATTAGCCTTTTATCCACGAAGAAAAAAAATAAATAAACATGAAAAAAAAAATTCGTGGTATAATTAAATTTGAAATAATGTTTTAAAGCTATAAAAATGTTAAAAGCATTTTTATACACTTTAATGAACTTGGGAATAAATTTTTATTGGTGGAAAATGATGAAAATAGTATGTTTTCACTATTAATGTGAATATTGGTAAATAATCGGTATTAAATTATGAAAATAATATTTTTAATTGAAAATTTTAGTTTTTTTACATTACTAACATATTCCCTTGATTAAAACATGAAAAATGCAATTTGTTTCATGTAAATCGGAATTTATATGTGTAAAATATGTTGGAAACAAGTTTAAACTTGTAAATAGCTAACTCAAAAATACACTAAGTGTTAAAATGGGCTTAAAGAGCATAATTAATTACCCATTAGCCCATCATCTGGATCCTTCTATTGAGGTACGATCATTTTCTCCTACAGTAAATCATCTTTCTCAAAGAGCTTCTCAAGAGGAAAAAAAAACAATGGCTCCATTTTAATAAAAATCAAATTTTTATCAATAACCTTGTGAATTAAGTACTAAGATTCAAGTTAAACACTAAGATACAGGTAATCTCCATCCTAATAAACTCTCTAATCCATCAAAATCTGAAATTTTGCTATTATATATTTCTAATTGCAATATCAATGTCTGCATGAATCTTTTATGCTAGCTACAAGTTCCTGAGGCCCAAATCTCAACCAAATCTTCAATCTTTGCTACCAAATCGCTGCTACATCTTGCCAAAACTATTCGGTAAGCAAATTCGCTTACAGTAAGTTATCTAGAATGAGAATTTCTTAGTTTCAGCGAAATTTGTATGCAAATTTTTGAGCCTTTTTGTTCAGTTTTATGTTTGAAAAGTGTCATTTTAGAAAAAAGATAACTTTCTCATCTTGCAGCTAAATGATGTCAAATTTTAGTATGTTGTTGTCCATATTCTAAAGTTTACTTCTGCAAATTTTTATTCAATTCTGTGGAGTTTTGATAACTGAAACTCATCGTCAAAGTTGGCTAGAAACTAGATTTGCCGCCGTGTTCAGTTTTGTGTTCGAAAAAGTGTCATTTTAAAAAAATTATAACTTCTTCAATTTGCAGCGAATTATTCCCAATTTTTGATATGTTGTAGTAGTTGGACTGCTAAACATTTCTGGAAATTTTCATTAAATTTCGATTTGTTTTGATATTGAAAATTCTCTGTTGAAATCGGCGAAAATTTGATATCTGTTTGTAGGCCGAAAATACACCATATTCAGAAAAACCATATCTTTCTCATGTTAAAGCTAATTGCTCCCAATTTTTGATATGCTATAGTAGTTGGTATGAAAAACAATTTTGGAAATTTTGAATTAATTTTGATTTGTTTTGGTGTTGAAAATTCTTTGTTGAAATCGGCTAAAATTTGATCTCTGTTTGTAGGCCGAAAATACACCATATTCAAAAAAAAATATCTTTCTCATGTTAAAGCCAATTACTCCCAGTTTTGGATATGCTGTAGTAGTTGGTATGTCAAACAGTTCTAAAAATTTTTGTTTAATTTTGATTTGTTTTGATATTGAAATTCTTTGTTGAAATCGGCCAAAATTTGATCTCTGTTTGTAGGCCGGAAATGCACCATATTCAAAAAATCATATCTTCTTCTTTTTCAAGCCATTTGCTCCCATTTTCTGATATATTGCTCTATTTTGACTGTGAAATGTTTCTGAAAATTTTCAAGAAATTATAAGCTGATTTGGTATAGAAAATCATTGGTTCAAAACAGCCAAAAATCATTTTTTTTGTGCTTGCTGAAAAGAGTTATGTTTGAAAAATCATAACTCTTTCATTTTGTTGTTAATTGCTCCAATTTTTGGATATGTTATAGTACTCATGTCATAGTATAACATAGTGAAATTTGGCAGAAATCTGGGTTGTTTTGGCACCCCAAATTACTATCCAAAGTTAGCCAAAAACTAAGTTTTTTTGGTAGATTGTTCTCTTGCTTCATTCGCGCTTTCGTTAGCTGTTTCACTGCGAATTTCGATGTTTTTGAATATTGTTTGATCAAGTTTGATGATGAATGTTTAGTATTATTATCCGATAATGGATTAGCTTGATTTTGGAAATTTTTGGAATTTAATTTTTATTTAAATTCTATTTTAATCTAAATATCGATAAATATCGGTATTTGAGGAATTCGATGGTTTTAATTGATTTTGGTTTGAATAAGTTTCTAAAAATTATTTATAAATTATGGTTAATTATATAAATGTTTTTAAAACATTTTAAAGGGTTTTAAGCAATTATTCATTTTTTTTAAGTATTTTATATATAGATAATCTATTTGATAAATAGATTTTCCTTTTAAAACTTACTTAAAATTTCTAAAAATTTGTTTAAAAATCCCGTTTTCTCTATAAAATGTTTCTAGATATATTATAGCCTAGTTAGATGATTTTCAACATATGAGAATGAGAATTAAACGATTTGGCAAAAATACGTGGTATGAGACATGTGTTTTCGCCTCATCGCTTAATATCGGACTTGTACTTTCGAATCGGCTTTGAGGTACTGTTTTATGATATTTTTACTTGCCGAGGACATAAGGCAGTGTTGTTATGATAAATTGATGATGGTTGTGATGTTTAAGATGGACTTTTATTTGTCGATGAAATGAGACAAGTCTTGATGTCACTTTAAACTCATCAAAGTATGAGACACGATGAGTTGGGTGCTTTACACTCACCAATGAGACGCAACGGTGTATCATTGTGTTGGATTTTTATGAATATTTTCTAATGTTGCATCGACTGACGATTAGTAAACCAATAGGTGCGAATGTATGGTATGGGACGTACATTAACACCCATTGGGTTCCTATTCGAGATGTTGTGACACATTCAAGATGTTATTAGTACTACAAACCGAGTATAAGATTGGAACCATTACGATGTTCTTGATGTCATTACTAGATTCCAATCATCATGATGTTTTGCTCGGATTTTATGATTTGGGTGTCATCGCGATATTCGACTATAGTCAATCAAGATGATCACGATGCTAAGATGTTAATGACCACAAGTCATCACGACGTATGGTACCAGATAATAATAGTACTAGTCAAGATGAAAAGCACGTGCAATTTTCTATGAAGTTTTCTATGTTCGATTTCACCTTATTATGATGTGTTATTTGAACATGGCCTTGAGTATGATATAGGCTACATTCATATTATTCTATATGGTGATTTCGATTATGATTTCCTTTAACTCTTAATGAGTTCTTATGATTGATTATGATGATTTGATGTTTCTTTATGAAGTTATTATATGGTTCTTATCCCTTATCCACTTTACTTAGAGATGTCCTTAAGAGAAACCATACGCATGTTACTTATTGAATTCCTTTGAAATAGATAGATGAATCCTCGATGTCCCCTTTCTTATAAATGATATGATGAATAACATGTCGTTCCGTTGCTAACAACGGAGTAATTCTCACCATTCCGCTTGTTATTGAGATCCTTACTACTGATAAGTTTAGCTTGCCTGACCCGCTCGGGTCAGACCGAGTTGCAGGTTAGTTTGGATTGCTTCACTTCTTGGATCAGCTAGATCGCTTTTGTTGGACTTATCATTTTGGCTTGGATGTCGTTTTGAGTCGTCTGCTTTTATGTGTCTTATTGTATATTATTTTGTGGGATGGGTGTATATGTGATTCGGTAGTCCATGCTACTTATATATGATGTATTATTATGGAGATGTATGGTGATGTATGTATTTATATATATATATATATATATATATATATATATATATACACTTTGATCTGGGTTTTCTATTCTGTGACTGATGTTTTCTATCGGCATGTATATTACATTATTTCTGAAATGGTCCGAAGCCACCATAGTGTGCATTAGTTAGGGACTAAGCGTGTCTACCACTTATGAGGTAATGGAAAAAAAAATAAGACAAAATTGACATGCTTAGCTCTTAACTAACGTATTACTATGATGGTCGCCCTTAACCAGCCCTATTCTCTGCATTAGTAGACAGAATTACTTAGTAATTCTCTTTACTAATGTAGGTCTCGGGGTGGGGCGTCACATTCTAAGTTCTAGAATTTCCCAAAATAGTTGCCTTGGAGATTATTGTATGGAGATAGAAGATCAAGGAGAGGCAGAGCTTCTGTGTAGTGATGACAGAATTCTGATCCTCTTTTGGTTGCTCTATGGTTTGTATTTACAAGGATAGTAGTCATATTGGGTTAGAAGCCACTTCCAGATATTAGCCCGAAGTAGTACGAAATAATGGGGGCCACACGAGTTAAGGCTATAACTCGGTATTGAGTTATCCATATAAGTTGGTATTGAGTTATCCCCTTAAGTGGAAATCACCGGTTTCTTTTAGGACGTGCTTCTAACTTCATTTTGAGGTGCTCATTGTGTTTTCGTACATCGTTGACTTTTTTTGATGATCGTTCCTTCATAACTTGGTTTGTTTCTTAGTATACATGAGCCAACTCTTCAACTCTTGAGATAGGTCATTCAAAACATATGAAATCCCTTGGGCATGCATAGAGGTACTAGGGAATAACTCGTGTGAAATTGGAGGAACTGGTTGTAAAACATGATAACTTGGTACCGTGTTATGGGAATAGGTTGGAACAGACTTATGCACTTAGCATATTTCTAGTCGAAATTTCCCCAGGCTAGTTTCTTAGTCCATCTGATTGTGGCTTCCAAATTTCAAGTCGTTTGCTCTTTGTATTGACATTTGTAACGTCCCGAAAATTTTCGACTTTCGAAAATTCAACATCGATACTCACTTTATCGACTGCCGAGAAATCGAATGCCGGAAACCCGAAATGTTAGGGTTTAAGAAAAGGAAAGAGGTAGAAGAAGAGAGAAAAAGATAGAAAATAGAGAAAGGAAAATAGAAAATAGAACGGAATAGAAAACAACAGAACAATATCAGAATCTCACAATTCGCAGCGGAACAACATATAATAGATAAATGAATAATCTTTAAACAAAGAACTATATCAGTTATTCCATTTTATACATTACATTACATTACATCAGAGTGTACAACAACAAACAACAAACAGCGGAAAAAGAAATACTTTATACTAGTAATACGCCATGCCATCCATCTTGCCTCCAGCAACTCCAAAATATCCTGATAAACCTGTCTCTTGACTGCCCGTGTGGAAATTAGTGGGCACCCAGAGTTTAGGAAGGAAAACAATAAACTCCGAGTCAGTCATGTGACTGGTGTGGGAACTCAAAATAGTTTATTTATCTTTAAAATCAAAATAGAGCAATATTTTTAAAGTCAATTCGCAATGCTTTTAAAAATGAGACTACCATAAGGCCTCCCGCACACACACACAATGCAAACGCAGAATCGGATGACATTTCTCCTCATGATAGTCAAAGATGCTTGATACGTATTAAAAAGAACATTTGATATTATTATTAGTGCATAGTGTAGGAAAATATTTCGAAAGTAGAATATAAATCTTAGCCAACATACGACCATTATCGTATGCCTACTATAGCTAACAATGTTCAATAGCAGGTTATCGCCACATTCCATAGCAGGTTATACAACTAAAACCGTACAAGTCTCGTATTGTTTCTTTGGATTTCCAACGAATGATCAGGCCAAGGAACTTCCCATTGCCAAATGAGAATGCCTCTGGAAGGACATCCCCGAGAACCAAACCGGATCTCTACCAACACAAGGCCGGGTTACCCCTAACTGAGTAACAACTGACCGAGTATGCCATCCCCCGGTCCTTTAGGACCTTTCACCGAGCGCTCGCAATCAATTCACACAATCATAAAGTGTTTTCAACATGAGTAAGTATCTGGGCTCCATACCATGATACCACCCTTTTCCAGAAGGAAATGCACATACCCTAAAGGGCGCTACCCCTCATAACCTTTCCGCATCTTTCCTGTTTTGACCATTCCCGAGGTGTGAGGCTCGACGAAGTCACGTCCACAAAAACATACTTTATACAAAAGCCATGCTTTGGTTCAACAAATGATCATAGAAATGATCACCAGGATAGACGATCAAATAAATGATCCTATCACAAATAATCAACACAATGATCATTTAACAGCAACACTCAACATGTCACATTACCAAATTGGGAATATATTGCTGATAACCTTCAACTACATAACCTCTGAGCTCGTACGTCTCAGAGAAGGGTGTTAAGCTAAAAGAATAAATCCTCTGCCACCAACAGAAATATATTTGAAAGAAATCGGCTTTATATCTCAATTTGTAATGTCAGACATACAATCCATACAAGTCTGTTCCGGGCTCGAACAGAACCGAAGGCACTTACAAAGAAGTCCTTGCAATCCGGATATCCACAATCCTGATCGAATTTCCCATCACTTAGGGAGTCTCTATACCGTTGCAACTCAGTGTAGAGACAATCGATAGGTCATCCTATCGCTCTCACAAATATCCGGTCTTCAACACCGGTCATCAATGCTATCCATTACGTCGTATCACTATTCGGAATGGGTAATCCGAATAACGAGCGCAATAATTTAAAAATAAGTGTAGCATTCAAATTCAACAAATCACAACAAATACCTTTCAAAGGTAAATATTGATAGTCGGTTATTAAACTATCAATGGATATGCACACATCACCAGATTCCAAATAATTTTCCAAATTATTTATTTCCTAAAATATCTTTACAAGATATATAATTTTCACACTTCAAAAATAAATCAATATTTATTTTTAAACAAATTCCACTTTCTTTTATAAATTCCATAGTGAATTTATATTTCACAATATCTATGAATATACGATTTCAATTATTCATTTTCAATTTATCTTCAAAAAGATAAATTCTCAAAATATTCACTTTATATTGGAAAACATTTCCATACTTACTTATTAAGTAATTCTCAAATCCATTTATTTTCAACACTTGGAAAATATTCAATATACTTAAATCGAAATTAAGTATATATCTCATTCTTTAAGGAAATCATTCTCTTAAACATATTTATTTGGGCCAAAACGAATGTTGCGTAAAACATCGTTACGACAACCCAAAATCACTAGTATAGAGATTCGAAATTAAAATAGATATATAAATCCCAATACTATACAAAACATTTCCTTTCGAAAATCATTTACTATAACAACAATGTTATAGTCCACCATTTTCTTTTATCTCTCGAAAACGTCTATTTCAACAATGAATGTTGAAATCTATGGTTTCGAATCTCAACACATTTAAAACATCATTAGATCGTTTTAATCCTATTTAAAACATCATATCTAAAACATTTTTCTTTAACATATTATTCACTATTCAAAAACGTGAATATACTACGTTAACTAATTTCATCCTTTTATTCATTTTATTTTAAAGGTTTATTCACAGTCTAAAACGTGAATATAACTCCATAAATAAGTTACAACAATTTACTTATCAAAATAAGTCGTTTGCGAATTTATGAAACAATGTTTATAAATTCCACTTCTATTTATTTTACAACAACTTCCTTTATAAATTCCTTTATTAACCTATCTCAATTCATATCTCAATGATATACTAAAAGTTCATATTATAAGTGAAATACTTATAATTTATTTGTTTGCAAAATCGTTCCTTTGAACTTCATAATTATAAATCTTATAACTTATAAGATTCGTTTATTTATCCAAACCTATTCTTCAAATAACTTTACAAATTTTATAAACCTACTGTTTATAAAATTCTATTTCTAACTTCACCGTTTATAATTCTATAAATTTCATTCATTTATGAAATTCATTCACAATTCATTCTAACACTTATAAAAACTCGTTTTATAACTCAAATATTTTTAATTTATAAATATCAATTTATAAATTCTTTTATATAATTCAATTCATATTAATATTTAAAAACGTCTTTAAAGTCCTTTATAAATTTCACCATTTTCTTTGATTTATAAAAAAAATCAAATTTTTCTATAAATCCTATATTTAAACTTTTTTATAATAAATTCAAAAATCCCGATTAAACTATTTTATAAAATCATTAGCCTCATATTTTCAAAAATCAACCTTTAACTATATTTCTCAAAAATCATAATTTTTATAACATTAAAATTATAACGTTTATTTATTTATATTGGATCAATTCCAAAAATATTTTATAAACGTTTTCTTTCAAAAATCACTTTAAAAACCCTTTTAAAATTCCAAATTTGGTCCAATGATGCTACACACCAAATAGTCAATCACGACAACAATGATATCATATATCGATATGATAATCAACGAATATCAAAATATCCATAATCAAATAAATACTATTGAGGAATCCAGTTGGATCCCTCCAACCTGTTTCCCTGCATCCACAAACATTAGCACAATACCAATTTCGCTCCAGTACGAAATTATCGCGGTATATGGGATTTAAAATATTACCTGCTTAATAGACGGCGCAATAGGGTCTCATCCGCTATACAAATGCAGGAAATCAATAACTCCAATATATACATATGCCAATATATATATATTGCTATTATATATAATACCAATTTCACTGTTTATGAAATATTCGCGGTATATGTTTTTAATAAATAACATCCGCTTACTAACGGCGAATAATGTCTATTTTAACAATCAATAGATAACAATCATCATTCAAACATGCATTCAAATATTTTAAATCTAACTATTTAAAATAAAAATCGAAACTATTCGATTGAGTGAGAAGTTCTCACCTTGATTTCAATTTCGTTTTAGCGATTTATTTAGAATAAAATTAAACGGACGTTTAATTTTACACGAAATTTTCACTAAATCCAAACGACTCCAATCCAATTCCAACGCGTAGTGCTCGTCCATACGGTTCCAACGCTTCTTGTTTCGCGCGTTTTCGACCTCGTATGAAAAAGTTATGATTTTATGAAGTTTACACGATTTAAACTATAATTAATTTTTACAACAATTTAACTAATTTAAACCTAAAATAGATCTCAACCGTTGATTTCCTGCATCCACCATCAGGCCGCACGTCTCCCCCCCCCCCCTTCCTCTTCTCATGCACGCAACAAATTCTCCCTCCAGGCTAATGAACGCGCATGAACCCATATAGCATGAAACTAGGGTTAACTCTTTCGGCCACCTCGATGCATGAAAACACGATCAGGAAGCGCCAAATCGAAGGCCATAACCCCCTCCACCTTCGACCTGAGTGCAGCCGAACTCGGCTATCCCTCCACCTCGAACGACGTGCACGAACCGACCCCCTTTGCACGAAAATTCACGTCAATCCGCTTGACTAGAAACGATCATAACCGTTCAGATTGAAGATCTTACGTAGCTCTACGTTTTTGTAGTTGGAAGTTGTTGATAATAATCAATGAATTGAAAGATAATTGAGGGAGAAGAAGAGAAGATTTCAGCCTTTGAAATTGTTAATGGCGGCTGATGATAGAAACCCTAGTTTCTTTTTATTTTTATTTTTTTTGTGAATTATGAGCCTATTTATAGGAAATATCGAACACTATTCATCCGGGTTTTCAAAACTACGATTCACGCGCCGTAACCAGCGTTTCTAGGGTTTACCCCGCGTTCCGGACACAATGGAATAGGTTTCAAAAGCTAATTCGGACATCTGTGCGAGTTATGGCAATAAACGTTCAATTTAAATTAAACCGATTTAAACGATTTTCTAGGCGTTTTAATTTGTACCGGACAAACGGTAGATCCAATTGACACGAAATTTGAAACCTTACAATAATATCACATTACGGATCTGATGAAACTTGTTTCGTCGAAATCCGAGACTTTTTGAAAAATGGCTATTTTAACTCGCCAAATTAATATTAAAAATAATTCGATGCGTTTCAAGCTGTCACGATCAAACGATAACTCCGATTGCTACGAAAATTGAAATCCGGTAATAACTAACTATTACGGATCCAATGAAACTAGTTTCGTCCAATTCTGAGACTGTTCGAAAATTGACTATTTTCACTAGTCGATTTAATATTAAAATATTCAATTTTCACAAATTAACTTTTAATTCGATTTTAAAAGTTCTAAAATATCATTCTAACTCCAACATGATAAAATAAAATTTTACAAATCATTTTCAATCATATTTAACTCAATTTTCAATTATTTCCATAATTTAACATATTAAATTATCGATTTAATTATTCAATTAAATCCAATTATTCGAAATAAAATTTATTCGACTTATAAATTCACTTATTAATATTTAAAATTAATTAAAATTTTAATAAATTAAAATTCTGGGTCGTTACAATCTTCCCCCTTTAAAAGAATTTCGTCCTCGAAATTAACAAGTAAGAAAAGTTATAGAATCTATTAACTTCTCAAAATCTATAGTTAAACTTCTTACAATAACTTTACTAAGTTTTCAAATCATACTTAGTTATCTTGTCAAAAACAACTACTATTGTTTAACTTTCAATTCCAAATAAAAGTTATAGTTTTCAAAACTTTCCAATTTTCTAAAAAAATTTCTAACGCCTTAAATTTTCCGAAAAAATCGCCATAGTCTCCTTTGCGCGGCTTGATCCAAAAAAAAATGACAGTATATATATATCACAAATATACATCTCATCAAGTAATGAGGCATCCCGAAGGGAAAAAGTGTAAAAGTACGATATTTAATCCGAGATATGTACTTTATATTTTATTAGCAAGCATATACAGCTAATATAGCGCGAAAGCGAGCTCCAAATGCGAAGCAAACGTGATCCGCACCTACTAAATACTCAACAAACAACATGAGAATCATGTATATAGACAATAGTATCAATATACAACATGTAGCAACTTAATAACTATATATGCCAACATAGCAATGAAACAAAAGCAATATATTCAACCATCAACCAACTAACATCCATAACCAATAAATATTCATTCATATTCTCATTAATATTCAATGAAATAGGTTTTTCAATTTAATCACATTGATTCATTTACATTGGATTTTAATTACTTTAGTTTTCAATTTCATTAATACTTAATGAATTATATACAATCAATTAACAACCATATGACAACCAAAGTATATTAATTACAACCAAATTCCTTTGCTTATCAATTGGTTTAACACCATCACTTTCAATTGGTTCAATTAAATTGATTTTCATTCAACTATTCAATTTCCAATAACATTATATTTTTAATGAATTAACACTTATATTCATTATTTCATATCAACTTAATTTACATTCAATTGATTTACATTCAATCCATTTATTCAATTCAATTACAAAAGTTGAATTTCATTTACATAATCTAAGTTCACATCTATCACTTAACTTTATTAATTTACTTTGATACCTTAATCAACTTCATTCAACATCATTTAAGTTATACTTCCATTTTACAAACATCACTTGTTTTTACTTAACTTAAATTCACTTTTATTTACAACTCATATTCATAAATATATTCACATAGTTTCACTTCTCATATATATAAGTTTATTTCACAATTGTAAATCACTTTAATTATAATTCAATTCTTATAATTCATTTGCTTATACAATTATTCTTTTATTTAGATTATTCAAACAACTAAACAATCAACTTATATACACTTTAATAATTCTGAAAAATTATTCCTTTATATATAAAAATATAATCAAGGCAAAATTATTTCATTTACCCAATTTGAAAACAATATTGTGTCGAATTGTTCTATTCAAGTGTTTAGAAACCCCTTCGATTCAGTTTCGAGGCTGCGCCGACGAAGGTTCATATACCACTCAACAAACCAATCATCACAATATAAAACAATTTTATATACACTAACAAATACGCTCTCATAGCTATTATTACACTCTAACTTATTCTAGAGTACTACTGACTCTATCTCTAATGAGTAATACGCAACAGAACCATGGTTGTCGCTTAACCATAAGCTCTGATACCAAATGTAACGTCCCGAAAATTTTCGACTTTCGAAAATTCAACATCGATACTCACTTTATCGACTGCCGAGAAATCGAATGCCGGAAACCCGAAATGTTAGGGTTTAAGAAAAGGAAAGAGGTAGAAGAAGAGAGAAAAAGATAGAAAATAGAGAAAGGAAAATAGAAAATAGAACGGAATAGAAAACAACAGAACAATATCAGAATCTCACAATTCGCAGCGGAACAACATATAATAGATAAATGAATAATCTTTAAACAAAGAACTATATCAGTTATTCCATTTTATACATTACATTACATTACATTACATCAGAGTGTACAACAACAAACAACAAACAACAAACAGCGGAAAAAGAAATACTTTATACTAGTAATACGCCATGCCATCCATCTTGCCTCCAGCAACTCCAAAATATCCTGATAAACCTGTCTCTTGACTGCCCGTGTGGAAATTGGTGGGCACCCAGAGTTTAGGAAGGAAAACAATAAACTCCGAGTCAGTCATGTGACTGGTGTGGGAACTCAAAACAGTTTATTTATCTTTAAAATCAAAATAGAGCAATATTTTTAAAGTCAATTCGCAATGCTTTTAAAAATGAGACTACCATAAGGCCTCCCGCACACACACACAATGCAAACGCAGAATCGGAGGAGATTTCTCCTTATGATAGTCAAAGATTCTTGATACGTATTAAAAAGAACATTTGATATTATTATTAGTGCATAGTGTAGGAAAATATTTCGAAAGTAGAATATAAATCTTAGCCAACATACGACCATTATCGTATGCCTACTATAGCTAACTATGTTCAATAGCAGGTTACCGCCACATTCCATAGCAGGTTATACAACTAAAACCGTACAAGTCTCGTATTGTTTCTTTGGATTTCCAACGAATGATCAGGCCAAGGAACTTCCCATTGCCACATGAGAATGCCTCTGGAAGGACATCCCCGAGAACCAAACCGGATCTCTACCAACACAAGGCCGGGTTACCCCTAACTGAGTAACAACTGACCGAGTATGCCATCCCCCGGTCCTTTGGGACCTTTCACCGAGCGCTCGCAATCAATTCACACAATCATAAAGTGTTTTCAACATGAGTAAGTATCTGGGCTCCATACCATGATACCACCCTTTTCCAGAAGGAAATGCACATACCCTAAAGGGCGCTACCCCTCATAACCTTGCCGCATCTTTCCTGTTTTGACCATTCCCGAGGTGTGAGGCTCGACGAAGTCACGTCCACAAAAACATACTTTATACAAAAGCCATGCTTTGGGTCAACAAATGATCATAGAAATGATCACCAGGATAGACGATCAAATAAATGATCCTATCACAAATAATCAACACAATGATCATTTAACAGCAACACTCAGCATGTCACATTACCAAATTGGGAATATATTGCTGATAACCTTCAACTACATAACCTCTGAGCTCGTACGTCTCAGAGAAGGGTGTTGAGCTAAAAGAATAAATCCTCCGCCACCAACAGAAATATATTTGAAAGAAATCGGCTTTATATCTCAATTTGTAATGTCAGACATACAATCCATACAAGTCTGTTCCGGGCTCGAACAGAACCGAAGGCACTTACAAAGAAGTCCTTGCAATCCGGATATCCACAATCCTGATCGGATTTCCAATCACTTAGGGAGTCTCAATACTGTTGCAACTCAGTGCAGAGACAATCGATAGGTCATCCTATCTCTCTAAAAAATATCCAGTCTTCAACACCGGTCATCAATGCTATCCATTACGTCGTATCACTATTCGGAATGGGTAATCCGAATAACGAGCGCAATAATTTAAAAATAAGTGTAGCATTCAAATTCAACAAATCACAACAAATACCTTTCAAAGGTAAATATTGATAGTCGGTTATTGAACTATCAATGGATATGCACACATCACCAGATTCCAAATAATTTTCCAAATTATTTATTTCCTAAAATATCTTTACAAGATATATAATTTTCACACTTCAAAAATAAATCAATATTTATTTTTAAACAAATTCCACTTTCTTCTATAAATTCCATAGTGAATTTATATTTCACAATATCTATGAATATACGATTTCAATTATTCATTTTCAATTTATCTTCAAAAAGATAAATTCTCAAAATATTCACTTTATATTGGAAAACATTTCCATACTTAGTTATTAAGTAATTCTCAAATCCATTTATTTTCAACACTTGGAAAATATTCAATATACTTAAATCGAAATTAAGTATATATCTCATTCTTTAAGGAAATCATTCTCTTAAACATATTTATTTGGGCCAAAACGAATGTTGCGTAAAACATCGTTACGACAACCCAAAATCACTAGTATAGAGATTCGAAATTAAAATAGATATATAAATCCCAATACTATACAAAACATTTCCTTTCGGAAATCATTTACTATAACAACAGTGTTATAGTCCACCATTTTCTTTTATCTCTCGAAAACTGCTATTTCAACAATGAATGTTGAAATCTATGGTTTCGAATCTCAACACATTTAAAACATCATTAGATCGTTTTAATCCTATTTAAAACATCATATCTAAAACATTTTTCTTTAACATATTATTCACTATTCAAAAACGTGAATATACTACATTAACTAATTTCATCCTTTTATTCATTTTATTTTAAAGGTTTATTCACAGTCTAAAACGTGAATATAACTCCATAAATAAGTTACAACAATTTACTTATCAAAATAAGTCGTTTGCGAATTTATGAAACTCATTCACAATTCATTCTAACACTTATAAAAACTCGTTTTATAACTCAAATATTTTTAATTTATAAATATCAATTTATAAATTCTTTTATATAATTCAATTCATATTAATATTTAAAAACGTCTTTAAAGTCCTTTATAAATTTCACCATTTTCTTTGATTTATAAAAAAAATCAAATTTTTTTATAAATCCTATATTTAAACTTTTTTATAATAAATTCAAAAATCCCGATTAAACTATTTTATAAAATCATTAGCCTCATATTTTCAAAATCAACCTTTAACTATATTTCTCAAAAATCATAATTTTTATGACATTAAAATTATAACGTTTATTTATTTATAATGGATCAATTCCAAAAATATTTTATAAACGTTTTCTTTCAAAAATCACTTTAAAAACCCTTTTAAAATTCCAAATTTGGTCCAATGATGCTACACACCAAATAGTCAATCACGACAACAATGATATCATATATCGATATGATAATCAACGAATATCAAAATATCCATAATCAAATAAATACTATTGAGGAATCCAGTTGGATCCCTCCAACCTGTTTCCCTGCATCCACAAACATTAGCACAATACCAATTTCGCTCCAGTACGAAATTATCGCGGTATATGGGATTTAAAATATTATCCGCTTAATAGACGGCGCAATAGGGTCTCATCCGCTATACAAATGCGGGAAATCAATAACTCCAATATATACATATGCCAATATATATATTGCTATTATATATAATACCAATTTCACTGTTTATGAAATATTCGCGGTATATGTTTTTAATAAATAACATCCGCTTACTAACGGCGAATAATGTCTATTTTAACAATCAATAGATAACAATCATCATTCAAACATG
This sequence comes from Allium cepa, assembly GCA_030765085.1. Lineage (NCBI taxonomy): Eukaryota > Viridiplantae > Streptophyta > Magnoliopsida > Asparagales > Amaryllidaceae > Allium > Allium cepa. The sequence continues at coordinate 584,027,707 of CM060938.1, forward strand.
CATTCAAATATTTTAAATCTAACTATTTAAAATAAAAATCGAAACTATTCGATTGAGTGAGAAGTTCTCACCTTGATTTCAATTTCGTTTTAGCGATTTATTTAGAATAAAATTGAACGGACGTTTAATTTTACACGAAATTTTCACTAAATCCAAACGACTCCAATCCAATTCCAACGCATAGTGCTCGTCCATACGGTTCCAACGCTTCTTGTTTCGTGCGTTTTCGACCTCGTATGAAAAAGTTATGATTTTATGAAGTTTACACGATTTAAACTATAATTAATTTTTACAACAATTTAACTAATTTAAACCTAAAATAGATCTCAACCGTTGATTTCCTGCATCCACCATCAGGCCGCACGTCTCTCCCCCCCCCCCCCTTCCTCTTCTCACGCACGCAACAAATTCTCCCTCCAGGCTAACGAACGCGCATGAACCCATATAGCATGAAACTAGGGTTAACTCTTTCGGCCACCTCGATGCATGAAAACACGATCAGGACGCGCCAAATCGAAGGCCATAACCCCCTCCACCTTCGACCTGAGTGCAGCCGAACTCGGCTATCCCCCCACCTCGAACGACGTGCACGAACCGGCCCCCTTTGCACGAAAATTCACGTCAATCCGCTTGACTAGAAACGATCGTAACCGTTCAGATTGAAGATCTCACGTAGCTCTACGTTTTTTGTAGTTGGAAGTTGTTGATAATAATCAATGAATTGAAAGATAATTGAGGGAGAAGAAGAGAAGATTTCAGCCTTTGAAATTGTTAATGGCGGCTGATGATAGAAACCCTAGTTTCTTTTTATTTTTATTTTTTTGTGAATTATGAGCCTATTTATAGGAAATATCGAACACTATTCATCCGGTTTTCAAAACTCCGATTCACGCGCCGTAACCAGCGTCTCTAGGGTTTACCCCGCGTTCTGGACACAATGGAACAGGTTTTGAAAGCTAATTCGGACATCTGTGCGAGTTATGGCAATAAACGTTCAATTTAAATTAAACCGATTTAAACGATTTTCTAGGCGTTTTAATTTGTACCGGACAAACGGTAGATCCAATTGACACGAAATTTGAAACCTTACAATAATATCACATTACGGATCCGATGAAACTGGTTTCGTCGAAATTCGAGACTTTTTGAAAAATGGCTATTTTAACTCGCCAAATTAATATTAAAAATAATTCGATGCGTTTCGAGCTGCCACGATCAAACGATAACTCCGATTGCTACGAAAATTGAAATCCGGTAATAACTAACTATTACGGATCCAATGAAACTAGTTTCGTCCAATTCTGAGACTGTTCGAAAATTGACTATTTTCACTAGTCGATTTAATATTAAAATATTCAATTTTCACAAATTAACTTTTAATTCGATTTTAAAAGTTCTAAAATATCATTCTAACTCTAACATGATAAAATAAAATTTTAAAAATCATTTTCAATCATATTTAACTCAATTTTCAATTATTTCCATAATTTAACATATTAAATTATTGATTTAATTATTCAATTAAATCCAATTATTCGAAATAAAATTTATTCGACTTATAAATTCACTTATTAATATTTAAAATTAATTAAATATTTAAATTTTAATAAATTAAAATTCTGGGTCGTTACAACGTTCTAGCTTCCATTGACTAACACTTGGTTAAAAACCAGTTAACATTGGCATCCTAGAGAATCCTTTCGCTGAAAACAAAGTGTGCTTTAGATTGAAACAAAGCTTGAACTAGTACTCTTTGAGTTCCATTTATCCGTTTGGATGCCATGTCGAGATGTTGCTTTTACCCAGCTTTGATTGATCATTTTTCATTAACCACCTGATTTAATTTGAATCGAATTCCTCTTCTCTACATAGATGATGCAATCCACACTCCGAAAATTACGTAGTGCTCCAATTTAACAAGGTGGCCACTGTAACAATTTGTAGTTGATTCCAGCGAATGAGGATAACTTGGTACCGAGTTATAGTGATAATTGGGTACCGAGTTACGAACTTCGAGGATTGTTTCAACAAAATTTTCTGCTTAAACAAATCTCTTAAGCTTCTCTCCCACTTTTACTTCCAGCATCGAGTTTTCCAACTTCCTACCCGAGTCTTTGCTTGCTCCACCCAAGTCTTTGCTCCACCGACCTAATTCCAACCTTCTCCATTTGTCCACTACCGCTGCTACTTACCTCTGCCACCACCTGATCCAGTACCCACTGCATAGAAGAACTTGCCACCACCAAATCCAAAGCCTAAAGAGGTCGGATCTGGGAAAACATCAAAAACCTAACACATAATTCGATTGAGTTAGAGGTTGTTGTTGGTGAATTCTTGCTTAAAGATAATGGCGATGAATTGGATTTAGTCAATTTCAATTTGGATGGAAATGATTGATTTAGTGCGCGTTTATCGATGATGAAGCTAGGGTTTTCCTCGGTTGAATGTGTGGGATTTTGGAGGCGAGTTGTGTTCTCCGACTTCAACTGTCTTCGTTCATGAAATTGGCTAAATCCTGATCGTTGAATTGATTGCAATACAACGACTTGCCTCGAGCTCGGATGTATTGGATGATTCCATTGCACTGATTTTCTATTTCTACACTTTCACTGATCCTAAAAAGAAAAGCTTTCTATGTCACTTCGAACAACGAATCTGTTATCGATTTTTCTACCGTTAACGGGTAAGTTCCAATATATAATCTCAAAATATGAGGCGGATCACTTTTCAAGTGCGAGTGAACTATATACACAGGATGGTCTGTTCAAGATGTTCAAGACACTGGACTCACATTGCATAGATAACACACTACACTTTCCCTGGTTAGCACTCAAAATCTGATTGGTCAACACATATTGACTTCCTTTGGATTATAAGCATTGGCCACACGAGAATTTTATTTTAAGTAAAATATACCAGACTGTGTTGAACGCCAAGCTTTCCTATTCAGAATGACTCATCATTCTCCCTATTTTAAGCCTATCGAGGGAACTTCCACTCCTTTAGAAGTTGGATCCTCTATAGCTCCGGCTTCATCTATTATTCCAGCCAGGCCAAGCCAACGAATAACTTCTGAGTCTCAAGGTCAGCTGCTTCCAATTGGTCCAGTAATACATCGACCACCTCTCGGGCTGAGAATCATAAGTAACCCGTTATAGCAAGTTCATTCGAACTTGTTGGACAAGTCACTTCAAAACATTTGTTTTCAACATGGTATCCCTAAAGATGATGTTCGTTTGCTGACAAGAGACAAGCTCGCTCCCAATCCTCCTCAAGGCTTCACAACTAGTAATTACTACATATGTTGTAACAACCCGAAATTTAACCCGAAATAATTGATTTGTTAATTAATTAAATTATAAAATAACTTTGAGAAATTATTAGAATCAAGCTACGGAAGTTGCACCATTTTTTCTGTGGTAATTTTCTAGTCAAATTTCATATATAGAATGTCCAAAATCGAGCTAATATGACCAAGTTATAAAATAATCAAAATAAGAAGAATATATATACACTGGTCGGCCGGCTGGTCGACCTAGGCAAGGGGACGGTCGACCGCCTGGTCGACCGGCCTTGATTATTGGCAAGTGAACGTTCATTCGTTCGAACGATTCGGTGACGAGTAAACACATGTTTTGCATAGTTTAAACCGATCTGGTCCCTCCATTTCTACATCTGATGGCCTCTATTCAGCCTATGATGTGGTTGCATCCTATTCATATCCAAATCCAACGGTCCGAGATCCACTTTTACACCTATATATAGACCCCTAGACCTAACACTTTTTCTCATTTCAGGTTTCCTTCAATTGGGTTCACTTTTCTAGGATGGACCCTAAACTGAATAATTTTTCCAAAGGAGAAAATTGTTATAATTTAAATTATTCTACAACTCCAAGTGGATCCAGGAAGACCAAAGGAAAAGCTTAGGACCCGAGGTAAGTGATTGTAACTATTTTAATATTTCTTTAAGCAATTTAGAACAATAGGGTTTCCAATAGTTGTAGTTTTACTACCATTTTCAAAATGACATTTTCACTAATTTATTTACAGTTGTTAGATTTATTTTTAGCCTATTTCCTTTTAGCTATTCTTTTTAGTAATTTTGGTTTATTTCCGTTAAGCATAGCTTTTTGTTGATTTTACAGTTTATTTACAGTATTTAAGTTTATTTACTATTATTTACATCTTTTTCGATGTTTTGATTTTTATGCAAGCGTCTATTCTCTTCATCCCCCCTTTTTCATTGCGTATGGATGAGAATAAATTAAAATGCAAATATGGATTATATAAGTAAGAATATTGAATGAAGACAATAAGATGTAAATTATAAAGGCTGCAATAAATAATGGAATTGGACTGTAATAAAAAATAAAATTAAACAAAAATTACGCCTAATTATAATTTGAATTGGACTAATTAAAGATAATTGGCATGGTTATAACCTAAAATTATAACTAAATAGAATAAAAGATGAAAGAAGCTTATTTTCACACTTAGATCTTGGGTTAAGTAATAAGCATGATTATAACGTAGGTTATAATATGAAATCTAACAGAATAAGGCTTATTTTAAGACATAGGATAAATTAATAAGAAAAGATGGTAGGGATAAATTGTAAAGGATTATCTAAAATAATTTATCTAAAGTAATAAGAAAAGATAAAAGTAGGACTTATACTAAATGGCATTCCCTAGGGCATGCTTATGCTAAGAATGGTAGTAATTGGTCAAATAGAAGTCCAAATCATAGGGGATTTGGATAAGGGGTGCAACTAGATATTGTTTGGATGAAGGGCCAGTACCAATAGCATTTCCCCTAAAGATTCTATGGACACACGGTGATCTCTCATTAGCCTGAAGTGGGACGAGGGGAGCGCTTATGCTAGATGTTGAGGTAATAAGAAGACTCAATATGTGGAGCAAAAGTTAGCATGGGCATGGTTGCAGTTACGCGTGCGACTTCCATTCGGGTGCTCAGTAATAGTTATGAGTTCCAAGCGCTTAGTATGAGTGCCTTTACTAGATATCATTGCCTTCTGCGTAGGGAGCTATATATGTCGTCCGGATCCATAGTAGTTGCTTTGTGCATCTTTCGTAAATACCATTGGCTGCTGTGTAGGGAGTTATAAAGCGATTGGTCCGTAGTAAGGTCTATGTAGTAGTAGGCTGATCAAAAAGGGTAGAATTAGGGTCACATCCTAATTACAGGATTAGGAATTCGGCCTAATTAAAGCAGAAATCAAGGACAAGTGCAAGCAATCAAAGTTAACCTATTTTATAAATTGAACAATATTTAAACGTACTTATTTCTGATTTATCTCATTTCTATTTCCTTTATTAACCTTATTTATGCTAGAACTATTGTAGAGTCTATTACTTTATCTTGCTTAATGACTCTAGTAATTACTATCATTCGCTATACTTTTAATCGGACCTACTCCTCTGTTTTTCCCTTTCCCCCCTTAGGCAATCAAGGGAGAAGTCAGTGGATTGTTGTAGCTTAGAGTTCTCTTATAGGAGATTTCTTCTATGTATTTCTTTTATTTCAGCTTTTTTTCTTTCTATGTACTGTCTTATTTTGTGGGATATTATGCACTCTGATTTTAAGACTATGAATTTTTATTTCATTAGACATGATGGGTTTTGATATATGGATGTTGTATTTGGTATTTGGCTTATTTATGAAGTAATTATGAAGCTTTGTTTTAATTAAGTTATTAATTTTATTTCCGCTAATTTTACCTATTTTTGTCTTGTGAATCTTAATCTCTATTAGTTTCAGTTATACCTGAAATACCCTATGCTTTTTAATGTGTTCTTTTAGGAATATTAAGGGATGTGGGGTGTTTCACTTGGTATCAGAGCCTAAGCTTAAAGGATTGCAAAAAAAATTAAAAAAAGTAAAGCCTTTTTTTTAAAATACCTTGTTTTAAAGGTATTTTTCAGAAAAGAACTTTTAGGAATAATTTTTAAGTATAAAAGAATTTTTATAAAAATCCCCTCATAAGTCTAGTTCAATTTCCCTTTGATTCTTTCCTAAGCTACCTTTTTTATTTTCGTAGAATGGCTGATGCCCTAAACCTTCCCAAGGGCAATCCAGTCCTATTCTGGTTTCGTAGGTACTTACAAGTCACGACTCCAGAGGTGCATGGACCCATGCCCAATCCTGCACCAGCGAGTGGGAATCCCATCAACCCACCTACTACCATCAATTTCTCTAAGCTTTGTAAAGATTTTGCAAGTTTGGACGGGAAGACTTTTTTCGACAAGGAGCCTATTGTGGAGGCAAGAGCATTTCTTAGGGATATGGAGAGGATTTTTGATCTTTTGGGATTGGATGGGAAGCAGCGAGTTTAGCTGGCCGCTTGGCAGCTGAAGGAGGATGCATTTTATTGGTGGGAGTTGATCGTGTTGGAGGGAAGGAATATTACTTAGGATGGAATCAGGGAGCGATTTGATAGGAAGTTTCTATCTCAGGCAGAAGAGAGTGCTCACTTGGAGAGGTTTATCAATTTGAAGCAATGGAGTTTGTCTGTTAAGGAATACATCTATCAATTCAATGAGCTATAGCAGTTTGGTGTGGATTTGGTGAACACATAGCATAAGAAAGCTATGAAGATTATGAAGGGATTGAATCAACCCCTTCAGGTATTATTACCGACTCATGTACCGATAGGAGCTACTTATGAGTCTTTGGTTGAAATGGCGCTTATGTCGGATACAATCAAGGAGGGAGATTCTAAAGAGGAGGTTAAGTCAAGAGGTCCAAAGAACAAGTGGTGAGAAAATAATAATAAGAAAATAAAGGTGATGGTCCTCAGAAGCAGATTGAGAAGGGAATAAAGTGCCATGGTTGTAGGAAGGTTGGACATATGGTTAAGGATTGCTTGAAGGAGAAGATGAAGGGTAAGTGTTATACTTGCGGGAAACCCAGTCATATGAGTAGGAGTTGTCCTCAAGGAGCGAGTGCACCAACTGCGCAGATTCATGGATTAGACATAGCACATTCCAATAGCATTCTAGATAGATGTAGGAAAGTCACAGTTGAAGGTTTGATTTCTATATCTGATTTTCCCATTCGTAATTTATTTGATTCTAGAGCATCACACTCTTTTATCTCTAGCTCTCTAGTAGATTGTTTGCACTTGGACATATCATTAGTAGTAAACCCCATTATTGTTTCAAAACCCATAGGAGGATCGACACACTTATTTATGATTTGTTGGGGTTTGAAAATCTTTATCCTAGGCGTAGAGTTTGACTGTGACGCCTATGTTTTGGGATTCTTGGGATATGGGATAATATTAGGGATGGATTAGCTATCCACATTCGAAGCTATTTTACATTATGAGAGGAGAATCGTTAGACTTGAGACTTTCAGTTGAAGGAATCTAGAGGTATCTTGCGACCCGCAAGGGTTGGTCATGTTGAGTTTCTCTATTCCCATGATTCATCATCATCAGAGTTGCATTTGATTCCCGTTGTCAGGTATTTTGCAGATGACTTTGAAGAGGTTAGGGGACTACCCCCTAAGAGAAAGACTGACTTTAGGATTTATTTGACCTAGAATGCTAAGCCAGAAGCATTACATGTGAGGCATATGGCACGAGGAAAGAATTGAGCAAGTAGATTTGTGAGCTTTTGGAGAAGGGATTCATAAGAAGGAGCATCAGAGTGAGGAGCACCGGTCGTCTTTGCACTAAGGCGGATGGTTCTCATCGACTTTGCGTGGACTATAGGGAATTAAAGCTCACCAAGAAGAGCCGATATCCACTCCCTGTGATTGATGATCTCTTTGACCAGTTGGTAGGTTCTTCAGTTTTCTCCCAGCTTGATTTAGCCACGGGATTCCATTAGCTTAGAGTCGCTGATGAGAGCAGAGATAAAACTGCGTTTGGACACTGGACGGATTCTTTGAGTGGTTGGTTATGCCTTTTGGGCTAACTAATGCTCCAGCCTATTTCGTTGATTTGATGAACCACGTCTTTACGGATGTCCTAAAAATTTTTGCGGTGGTATTTGTGGATGATATCTTGGTATTTTCAAAAAATACGGAGGAGCATGTTGTTTATTTAGAAGAATTTCTTCTCACACTTTGTAGTCATCATTTAAGAGCTAAGTTTTCAAAGTGTCGTTTTTGGAGAGAGGAAGATCGTTTCTTGGGGCACATAGTCTCGAAGGAAGGTTTTGATGTTGACCCTGCCATGGTTTTTGCAGTGCAAGATTAGAAGGCCTCCATGAACATTACCGAGGTTGGGAGCTTCCTAGGATTGGCACGCTACTATAGGAAGTTCATTAAATACTTTGCCAAGATTTTCGACACCACTCACATGCCTTACTTAGAAGAATAAAGCTTTCGTGTGGGACGTTGATTGTTAGGATTCTGTCATGAAACTTAAGAGAGCCCTTACTAATGCACCATTGTTGGTTTCTCCGATGAAGCTAAGCCTTTCGCAGTATACATTGATGCATGTAGAACGGGTCTAGGAGCGATGTTGATGCAAGAAGGGAGGGTAGTGTGTTATGGTAGTAGGCAATTGAGGATGCATGAGAAGAACTACCCTACCTACGATTTGGAGTTGGCTGCCATAGTTTCTACACTTAAGGATTGGAGGCACTATTTGCTTAGAGAGAGATTTGAGCTTTTTACCAACCATAAGTCTTTGACGTACCTATTCTCGCAGAAGGAATTGAACTTGAGGCAACAAAGGTGGATGGAGTTTTTAGCCTCGTATGATTTTGAGAAAGCCTGTACCTTTGGCAATGGTAATGTGGTTTCGGATGCATTGAGTAGAAAGAAAGCAACCCTCAGTCCTTTTTTATTAGAGTGAAGGAGCTTGGAGTTTAATTCTATTTTTGATTTTAAGCCCTCTACGGACATTACTCCTGGATTGTAGGCAACGTTAGAGGTGAGGCCTATTGATTGGATTGACTCGAGGTGGTAGGAGGATCAAGAGCTCATGGACATTATGGATAGGATTAGCTGAGGAGAGGTCTCGAGATATCTCCAACGCTATTCCACATGTTGCAGAGGGTGGCTTAGGAGAGATGGGAGGCTCTGTGTTCCACATGCCAGTGACTTGTTGAGAGCAGTTTTCGAAGAGGCGCACCATTCCCGTATGACTATTCATCCGGATGGTGACAAAATGTATCGGGATATGAAGAGGATGTTCTATTGGGGTGGTATGAAGACGGACGTGGCAGAATTCGTAGCAAGATGTCTCATTTCCAAAGGGTAAAAATAGAGTAGCAGAAGTCCGGTGGATTACTTGAGCCCTTAGACGTGTTGGAGTGAAAGTGGGATGATATTTCTATGGATTTTATTGATGGTTTACCTCATTCTAGGAAGGGGAACACTAGAATTTGGGCAATTGTTGATAGATTAACCAAGAGTGCTTACTTCATCCCAGTTAAGAGTAAGAGTACAGCTTCATACTTGGCATCCTTGTATATTTCGGAGATAGTCTGTCTACACGGAGTTCCTTCTAGCATTGTTAGTGATAGAGATCCCATTTTCAAGAGTTTTGGAGAAGCTTGCAGGGGACGCTAGGGCGCAGCTTAAGTTGAGTACGGCCTACCACCCCAGGCTGATGGCCAAACGGAGAGGGTAAATAGGGTGCCTGAAGATTTGCTACGGATGTGCATTTTGGACTTTGGAGGTACATGGGAGGAGCATCTTCCATTGGTTGATTTTGCGTACAATAATAGTTACTAAACAAGTATAGGAATAGCACCATTTGAGGCTTTATATGGAAGACCTTGCAAGTTCCCATCATTTTGGGTAGAGTCTACGGAGAAGTTATTACTTGGACCCGATATGGTTAGGGAGACCTTTGAGAGGGTGGATTTGATTCGGCAAAGGATGAAGACAACTCAAGACAGATAGAAATCATATGCAGACAAGTGGAGGAGAGACTTAAAGTTTGGGGTTGGAGATTTAGTTTTTATCAAAGTATCCCCGCTTAGGAAGGTGGTAAGATTCAGATCAAATGGAAAGTTAGCCCCAAGATTTGTTGTACCATTTTCTTCTTAGAGAGAGTTGGGAAGATGGCTTATCGAGTAAAAATACCTAATAGGCTCGCAGGAGTGCACGACGTTTTCCACGTTTCGCACTTGCAAAAGTGGTTACATGACTCAGTGGAGGTTGTGGAGCGTAGTCAGCTGGAGGAGGTGGAGGTAGAATGGGAAGCTTCTATCCGGCATATCCCCACGAAGATTGTTGGAAGAGATATCAAGCGACCGAGGAATAAGGAGGTTCCACTGGTGAAGATGTAATGGGGAGATGATGTTGCAGACGCCACTTGGGAAGAAAAAGTGAAGATTCATACTTCCTATCCTCATCATTTTGATGGTAAGTTTTGGAAGATTTGAATAGGTTCTTTCCTTTATTTTCCTTTGGGAGGGTAGAACTTAGGATTTAACCTATGGATGGTAGGATTTGATGTAAACATGTTAATAGAACATGTTACGAATGATATATAATAGTGGTTGCAAGTTTTTGCTAGTGGATGCTATGCACGCATATAGGTACACTAGGCACTATTATTCCTTAGGGATTGACCTAACTAGGACACTAGAGCATATGCATATGAATGTGTATGCATTTTTATTTTATCTCCATGGTTTCTATGAATGGTCGTTTATCGCTTGATTGTTGCATTTGGATGATGATTGTAGCACACATATAGAACTATCAGTTATCATTAGCAAAATTTTGCATTCACTTGGATACATGGCACAGACATGATTGCATAAAAGAAGGTCAACTAAATCAGTGGACCGACTAATCTTTTGCATTAATTAAGAACATTTACACTACGCTAATTGCATAAGTATTATAAATTGCATTAGAAAAACGTATGGGCAATGGATGAATGGTTGATGATTGAGTAGTTGGTTGTAGAATTGGATGAAAACATTTAGTACATTCTTTTATCCTTAGAGATTTTGGAGACGAAATCCCTAAAGGAGGGAAGAATGTAACAACTCGAAATTTAACCCGGAATAATTAATTTGTTAATTAATTAAATAATAAAATAACTATGTGAAATTATCATAATTAAGCTACGAAAGTTGCATCATTTTGTACGTGGTAATTTTCTGGTCAATTTTCATGTATGGAACGTCAGAAACCGAGCTAATATGACCAAGTTATAAAACAATCAAAATAAGAAGAAAGAATATATATATATATATATATATATATATATATGCATAGGTCGATCAGCCAGTCGACCTGTGCAAGGGGGTGGATGACCGCCCAGTAGACCCTTCTTGCCTTGGCAAGCGATTGAATGTTCGTTCGTTTGAACGATTCGGTGATGAGTAAACATGTGCTTCTCATAGTTTAAACCGATCTGGTCCCTCTGTTTTTGCATCTAATGGCCCATATTCAACCTATGACGTGGTTGCATCGTATTCAATCTCCAAATCCAATGGTCCGAGATCAACTTCTACACTTATAAATAGACCCCTAGACCTAACACTTTTTCTCATTCTAGGTTTCTCCAATTGGGTTCGCCTTTCTAGGAAGGACCCTAAACGGAATAAATTTTTCCAAAGGATAAAATCGTTATAAATTAAATTATTTTACAACTCCAAGTGGATCCGGGAAGACCAAAGGAAAAGCTTAGGACCCGAGTTGAGTAATTGTAATTATTTTATTTCTTTAAGTAATTTAAAATATAGGGTTTCCAATAGTTGTAGTTTTACAACGATCTTTGGAATGGCCTTTTCAGTAATTTATTTATGTTTTTAGAATTATTTTCAGTCTATTTCCTTTCAACTATTCTTTTCCGTAATTTTGTTTTATTTCTGTTAAACATTGTTTTTGTTGATTTAAAGTTTATTTACAGTATTTAAGTTTATTTACTGTTATTTACATCTTTTTCGACGTTTTGGATTTTATGCAAGCGTCTATTCTCTTTATCCCCACTTTTTCTTCGCGTATGGATTGGAATAAATTAAAACACGTCTATGGATTATATAAGTAAGAATATTGAATGAAGAAAATAAGATGTAAATTATAAAGACCGCAATAAATAATGGAATTGGAATGTAATAAAAAATGGAATTGAACAGAAATTACGCCTAATTATAATTAGAATTGGACTAATTAAAGATTTGGCATATATAATTAAATAGAGTAAAAGATGAAAGAAGCTTATTTTCACACTTAGACCTTGGGTTAAATAATAAGCATGATTATAACGTAGGTTATAATAAGAAATGGAACAAAATAAAGCTTATTTTGAGATTTGGATAAATTAATAAGCAAAGATAGTAGGGATAAATTGTAAAGGATTATTTAAAATAATTTATCTAAGTTAAGAAGCAAAGTTAAAAGTAGGACCTATACCAAATAGCATTCCTTAGGGCATGCTCGTGCTAAGAATGGTAGTAATTGGTCAAATGGAAGTCCAAATCACGGGTGATTTGGATAAGGGTGCAACTAGATATTATATAGATGAAGGGCTAGTACCAACAACATTTCCCATATAGATTCTATGGACACACGGTGATCTCACATTAGCCTGAAGTGGGATGAGGGGCACGCTTATGCTGGACGTTGAGTTAATAAGAAGACCCAATAGGTGGAGCAAAAGGTAGCATGGGCATGGTGGCAGTTACGCATGCGACTTCCATTCAGATGCTCAGTAATAGCTATGAGTACCAAGCGCTTAATATGAGTTTCTTTCATAGACATCATTGCCTTTTGTGTAGGGAGTAATATATGTCGTTCGGATCCACAGTAGTTGCTCTATGCATCTTTCGTATATACCATTGGTTGCTGTGTAGGGAGTTACATAGCGGCTAGTCCACAGTAAGGTCTATGGAGTAGCAGGTCGAACAAAAAGGGTAGAATTAGGATCACATCGTAATTACAAGATTAGAAACTCAGCCTAATTAAAGCAGAAATCAAGGAAAAGTGCATGCAATCAAAGTTAACCTATCATATAAATTGAACAATATTTAATCGTACTTATTTCTGATTTATCTCTTTCATATTTCCTTTATTACCCTTATTTATGGTAAAACTGTTGTAGGGTCTATTACTTTATCTTGGTTAAAGACTCTAGTAATTACTATCATTCACCGGATTTTTAGTCTGACCTACTCCTTTATTTTCCCCTTTCCCCTTTAGGCAATCAAGGGAGAAGTCAGTAGATTGTTGCAGCATGGAGTTCTCTTGGAGGAGATTTCTTCTTTGTATTTCTTTTATTTCAGCTTTTGTTCTTTCTATGTACTAGCTTATTTTGTGCAATATTATGTGCTCAAATTTTGAGACTATGAATTTTTATTTCGTAAGACATGAAGGGGTTTGAGATATGGATGTTGTATATGGTATTTGACTTATTATTGTAGGACTTATGAAGCTTTGCTTTAACTAAGTTATTAATTTAGTTTCCACTGCTTTTACCTATTTTTGTCTTGTGAATCTTAGTCTCTGTTAGTTTCAGTTATACCTACAACGTACTACGCTTTTTAATATGTCCTTTTGGGTATATTAAGGTGTGTGGTGTGTTTCATATGTCTTGGCGGTGCCACCCCTCACTTATCTCATTTCTAAGCCATTTCTTGCAAGAGATTTTACCTTGCTCCATTCTTAATTCATCTGAATGGATATTTATCCTGACCTCCCTGTATGTTCTTTTCATGCATAGATTCGAGCGGCCTTCAATGTTCAACGAGCTGTCATACCTCCTAAAGTTCAAGAGAAGGAAAGATTTCCTATCCTATGTGATTATAGAAACCTAGAGGTTGTAAGGTCATCGAAGGATTGCACAATAAACACTAGTATTTCAAGAATGAATACTTTTTCATGCATATTCCAGATGGATTCAATTGCTTGTGGATAACCGAAAGTAAGATCCTTTTCTTTTGTTTGTCTTGTGCTAGTTAGTGTGTGTCTCTTTGTAGTCTCGCCAAGACGTGACAACGGTGAGCAACATAAGAGATTGCTTGATGATTTGAAAGTTGTGGCAAAGAGCCGATGGACTGTGGAATTCCTTATGACAGATGATAACTTGTGGGAATATAGACTACTTCACCGGGGGAGAACTATTGATGTTGAATCTCTAGATCTAAGTAGCTTTAGGAAAAACACTCTCTCCACTATCCCCACTTGTAGCTCCAAAGAGAATTCTCAAGGAGACGCAACCGGTCGATCGGGTGTAGTACAACCTGGAGTAACTCCCAACATTGAGACTGATTTGTCCACTGGAGAAGATATTCTGAGGGATAGGGATGAAACAAGTAAGATGTCCCTGATCTCGAAGAAAGGGAAGCCAACCTAGAGAAAAAAGAAATACAACCCATGAAAATAAAGGAGGAGGAAGAAGCTACGGACGATGACGATGATAGTGATTTTCATGCCATTGAGAAAGGGGATGAATCTTACGGTGAATTACCGGCTTGAGACCTGATCTTCCCCACTCGCCCCTCTAGAACAACTAATTACTAAAGCAATGTATCCTAAATTTTCTATCTTGTCTACTCTAGAATGGTTAATTATCGGGACTCCTTGATCAACTAAAGCCAAGTTTTAGAAACTCTGATTGGAGATACAACATAGTTGCGCCCTCTAAGAGATGTCTCCATTAATTTGAGTGAATTTGGGGACTTCACAATTGGTGAGATGATAGGCGAGATTGGTTTGGATATCTCCATATCTCCACCTGTTTTCATCAACAAAGGTGAAGGGCTCCATCTTTGAAACCATGCTAATACAGTTGATAGAGTATATAGGGGGTCATCGGCACTACACGCTTCACTTTAAGATCATAGACAAAGATTTCCGCACTAAGTAAAGCTTTGAGGTTTCAAAGCCAACTCCATTCCTTTTCTTGTTTCATGTTCCATGGGTCGTGGACTATTCAATCAGTAATATCAACATTCCATCTCTTATAAAGATCGAACCTCAGATCTACTCGGCGCCCTTACCGTGAAACCGATGAGGAGAAAAGGAGAAGAAAAGATGCAGAAGTAGAAGACGAGGCCTACAATGTCGAGAGAGAGTGCAAGAGGGGAGAGACGAAAAGAAGGGATGGTGAAGGTGGTGCCCTCGTGATATTCATAAGCGCCACAAGGACTCCCACGGTCACTGTGGGACTGCATCATCCAACACTCTTCCCTCAACTGAGGTCCAGAACGGTGTAACGCAGGAAATCCCCTCATCCCGGGTCATAACTACTACTGCTGCTCGTACTTCTTCTAAGCGTGGTGAGAAATACACACTTCCATCGGGTCCATCTCAGCTTCAGGCTGCTTTCCCACATCTATTCTTGCATGGGGTCAGGTTTGATCAGAATATATAACCCACGAATAAAGTTGACTCACTTCAAAATCTTGAGACAATCTGCGAGGACTTGGAAGCTAGGTTTAAGTCGCAACATCTAGTTCGAGCTCTTTTTGACGTGAATTGCGCTAACTACCAGTAAATTCTTTCTTTTGAGGTGGAAGGGGATGATCACGACCGAATTCTCAAGGATCGCGATAATGAAAAAGCTCAGTTGAAGACTGGTAGAGACGCGGCCTTAAAGGGAAAGATTGCAAGTGACACGTTCTGAAGGAAATGAGCCGGGTATATAAATGAGCGCTCTTTGTAATTAAAGACCGGCTCAAAGATGCTTATGAGGAGTCATTCTAATTGAAGGAGCAAATCAATAAGGAATAAAAAGCCATCAAAGCATGGCATTAGACTAACATCGAGCAGGCCGCAGAACTTACTTGACTCCACGAGGAGAATGCTAGACTAGCCAAGGAGAAAGAAAAGATTGAATCTGATAAGCTGGCGATCGAAATTGATCACTTGGTCACTTAGTTGGAACTTTCAGATCTTTTGAAAGAATATGATGAATTGATGACCCTGATGGATGCTACTATGCTACACTCCTATGCTTGCATGGAGTTTTAGGTAACTACCCCTAAACTCTTGCCATTGTTTGGGAAGAAGTGTTGGTCAGGTCAGAGTGAGCTACGGACATGCGCTCTGAATAAGAATTCATGGCCCCCTGTCTCAGTCTAAGGATATGGATTTTCTTACGGCTAGTAGGGAGATTCTGAAGGAAGAGAAGGAGAATGCTACAATCGAGGTCGCTGCTGAGGCTTTTGTTAGCCCGAGTTCTTTGGGTCAAGGTGAAACATCCGCTTTTGAATCTCAAGAGCCAACAGTGATCATTCTCATGACTGCAGGGATTGGACCTACAACTGCTAGTATACTTCCAACTTCTAAAGCTTTGCACGAACGTACCTTCCTCCAATTATTGAGTGACCCATTAAAAAGGGAACTGGTGAAAACAACTTTGAAGTTGAAGTTCATAATCAGACTCCAGGCTTAGGAATTTCTCTCATTTATCCAGTGCTACAAAAGTTTTAGATTACACCAGATTCCTTTTATAAACTATACAACCATATTCTCTAACTTATAGATCAACTGGATGTTCTGTCTCTGCCCATTGTCTCCCAAAGTTCAGGCATTGAAGCAATTTTCGTCGCCTTAACTGTTGTTTCCTCTGGCATGACTACTTCGGTTCAACCTTCAAGCTCCAAGCCTGGTTTTGATGCTAATGAATCGCGGCTTTAGAACTTTTAGAAGACATGCCTCATGTAACGGCCCGATATTTCAACCATTCGCATCCGCACATGTCGGACTTGAATTGCTCAAAATATCGAATTGTTAATTTATATTTTGCAAACTCATCATATATAGTAAATAAATCAATCACAGAATCACAGACACAGAGTAATATAACAATACACAGCGGAATCAATAAATAGTAGTTCATGAAGCTACTATATAGATATCAGAGTTAGAAATAAAATACAATAGAATAGCTCAAATGCAGTGAAGTCTCTAATGCAACAGATGACTTCTCTGAACAATTCAACTGGAAATGCTGAAAGCTGAATCGATAGTTGGATCTCCAAACGAAGCTCCAAACTCCAAAGGTGAGTATCAAATGCTGTATCACTCAGTCTGACCCGAGTGTAAAGCAAAATCACAAAACACTCGAGTCAGGATTAACATTCTTATATCAATAAATCCAACTCAAGTGAAATATCAACTGAAATACAAGTAACTTAAGGATGTTTGGGATAACCATCCTCTATGGGTCCATGGAACTATCTACAAGGTAGAAATATACACTATAACACCGAGGTCATTTCAAATTAATTTATACATCACAACAAAATATCATTTCATTTCAAATATATATATTCCAAAATATATATTCCAAAATATATATAAATATTTTATAAAGTAGAATATTTGTAATTTCCTCAAACTTAACAAATCACTTTAAAATCAACCCGACTTCCCTATTCGAATTAAATTCAATCTCAATTTATCAATTTCCATTCAATTCAGTTTCTGATCAAACAAATTCAAATTATATATATTTCAAATACAGATCTAAATCACAAATTAACCATTTAAATTCTAGTATATTTCAAAGCTTTAATATTCAACATTCCAAAGTTCAATTTAACAGTTTCATATAGATCTCGATTTAACCTTATTATTTAGTCTTGAAATGTTCACTTAATAAATTCAATATTTATTAAATAACCAAAATTTACCTTTAAACTAAATATTCCTTTCTTTTTGTTTAAACTTGAAACGTCCATTTAATCATTTAAATAAAAATCAAGTTATAAATCAAATCTAAAATTTCAAATTCAATAGTTCAAATCAATCCAATTAAGTAGAATTCTTAACTAAATACCATTTCAAATAAATTCAACTTTATCTTTTCAACCTTAACTTATTCAAATTATTACAACAATCAATTTTTGAAATATAAATTTAAATAAATACTTAAACATATTATATGGGTTGATTCAATCTCAATAATATTATTATTAAATCTATATATAAAATTTCCATTTATATATAATATTTTAAGACCCAATATTTATTAAAAACCTTATATTTCCTTTTAAACTATAGAAATTATTTTCAAACATTTATAAATCTATGTGTGGACCAACGGTGTCTGTATATAATTTCCTACCCTATGGTCAAGGGATACAGATATTTATCATTTCAATCCGAATTTTAAATATACAGGTAGATATCACTTCGACCCGCAATCCCAAATTCAATTTAATTGAAAATCGCTTGGGTTTATCATTTCAACCCATAATGAAATTCTCCTATTCTAAAGTCTGTGCGGGTATGTATCATTTCAACCTATAATGAATTCTATATTACAGGGAACTTGCAAGGTGATAACAGATATGATAATAATATAACAGGCATATATCATCAATAACAATATAATGTAAAGTACAAGATATGGTGTCATATCCCATAGGTGAACAGTTATATATAGTAGCATATAACAATTTAAAATTAATAACATCAGCACATTTTAATTATCGTTTCAATTGTAATCAAATTTAATAAATAAAAGAACGTTAATCGTGAGTGATTGCTCACCTTTGGAGCCTAGAGGAGAGGGCGGAATGAGAAGAGATACAAATCCAAGCACAGATTTCGAAGCAAAGCAATATTGGCAAGAATTTTAACGATCAAAGCTAATAAAGAGGAATATATATAACTATATATAAATAAAACTGTATTCTAAATTTAAACATATACTAAATTAAATATATATTTTCAAAAATCATTGGTTTAAACAAAACATATCTATATGTAGTATAGTTTGAAATAATGTATATGTTTAAACCCATATACAAACCAATATCCAAACACCATCTAAAATTTAAATCTTTATAAAAGTAACCTTTATAAATAAAATATTAAAATCAATATTAAAACATATAACATAAAGTCCATATATTATATACCAGTACCAAATCTAACTCCGGTATATGTAACCTAATATAAACCCATGTAAACTTTATAAAATCTATATATACTAAAACAGATTATATATAAAATAAACCAATATATAATACTAACAGTAATATATGTTAGTTAAAGTCAGTACATAAATATACTCAACACCTTCTATACTTTACAATACTTTAAACATGCTAGCATTGCAACTATACAAAATATACATGGTACTGTAAAACAATTATATATAGTAAAACAAAATAAAATAAAAACACACACACCTTATACAAAATGCATACAGCAAACACTACATATATATATTTCTTCTTTATAGCCTCATATGCATAGACTAAGCCTTACCCAAGTTTATACTGTATAATATTAGATAAAAATAAGACACGGCATATGATATTATCACCTTTACAAAGTTGCTTTATAGTTTATACATACTTAAGTTTGATATATACATATACATATACATACATACATACATACATACATACATATATATATATATATATATATATATATATATATGTGGACAAGATATAGAACCAGAGAAGAATCAATGAAGAGGACAGCAAAACTCACCGCGGCAAGGTAGTGGCTCGCCGAACGTCGGCATGGAAGAGGAGGAGATGGAGGGCAGAGATGATCAGGTGGAGGTACGGCAGTTGAGGCGGAGGGGCTAAGGGTGCAAGCCAGAGGCGGAGGAGTGTGTTCGTTTCTCTCTCTCCTTTTTTTGCTGGGTTTCAAAATAGAAGGGAGCAATTTATGTAGAGGGAGTAAAATGTGAGCAGGTGAGTAAAAGAAGGATGCAAGCATGAGGTGGAAAACGAAAGCAAAGAGAAGTTGCAAAAGTGGAAATTGATTTATAAACGCAATTGAAATATGAGCCTTTGCCCAATCAATGTAAAAAACGTACACAAATAAATTAATATGGGACAAATGAAGATGAAAGGGGAAAGAAATAAACTATTTATGGGCCCTGATGTGTACAATAATTGAAACGAAAACGTACACAAATAAATGAATATGAGACAAATGAAGATGAAGGGGGAAAGAAATAAACTATGTATGGGCGATGAATTTATAAAAGGAACCATGATGTGTACAAAAATTGAAACGAAAACATACACAAATAAATGAATATGAGACAAATGAAGATGAAGGGGAAAGAAATAAACTATATATGGGCGATGAATTTATAAAAGGAACCATGATGTGTACAATAATTGAAACAAAAACGTACACAAATAAATGAATATGAGACAAATGAAGATGAAGGGGAAAAGAAATAAACTATTTATGGGCGATGAATTTATAAAAGGAACCATGATGTGTACAATAATTGAAACGAAAACGTACACAAATAAATGAATATGAGACAAATGAAGATGAAGGGGGAAAGAAATAAATTATTTATGGGCGATGAATTTATAAAAGGAACCATGATGTGTACAAAATTTGAAATGAAAACGTACACAAATAAATGAATATGAGACAAATGAAGATGAAGGGGTAAAAAATAAACTATTTATGGATGACGAATTTATAAAAGGAACCATGATGTGTACAAAAATTGAAACGAAAACGTACACAAATAAATGAATATGAGACAAACGAAGATGAAGGGGGAAAGAAATAAACTATTTATGGGCGATGAATTTATAAAAGGAACCATGATGTGTACAAAAATAGAAACGAAAACGTACACAAATAAATGAATATAAGACAAATGAAGATGAAGGGGGAAAGAAATAAAATTTATAGCAACAGTCGATTCCCTTGATTTCATGCAAATTTATTTTCATCAATTCTTAACTGATTTGAGTTTAATAGAATTACATAATAAATAAACTTCCATATAATTAAATGAAAATTTACCATTTGCTATATTTAATTATATGTAATCCAAATAAAAAAATTCTTTTTTTTTCAAAATTGTATTATTAATAATTTCTCAAAATCCAATTCAATACGTTATAAACCAATTAAAAATTGCTAAAATTTTATGGATCGTTACACTCTCCCCACTCAAAACTTTTCGTCCCCGAAAAGGAACAAAGTAGGAGAATAGAAACAACCAGATGAAAAATTTAGACTTTGAAAAATAAATTAAACAATTTATTTAAAACCATGTACTTTTTTTATTATTATTTAAATTAATTAGTATTTAATAGATTACTCATTTTATTAAATCCATTCAATTAATTATGAGATCGATTATTTATAAAACACTAAAAAAAATTACTATTAAACCAGGTAGTATATAAATAAACAATATTTTAAAGGATATATTCAAAAGAAGGAAAGAAGGAAACATGATAGATTCGGAAAAGAGAATATAGGTGAATAAATAAAGCAAAGTAGATAAGGTAGATTCAAAAGAATAGTATCGGGCTCGAATAGTTAATTTCAAACCAAAAAAAATTCAATTTCAAATATTAATACAAAATTTATATTTCAAATAATTTGGATAAATTGAGGTTAGGAAGATAAATTGGGATTTAGTTGAAATGGTATAAACTAAGAATTTTATTTGTTGGAAATACCTTTATAATAAAATACTTTTATATCGAAACCAATTTTCCTTTCGAAAATACTTTTATAACTCGATGTTTCAACAAGTTTATCCTCGTTCTTGCAGACTCTGGCCATGCGTTGATCAGGCGCAAAGCTAGAATTCTTCAAGTACTTAGTAGACCAGTTCCAACGCTTAGTGAAAATACTTGAATAACACTTTTAAAAACAGATATGGAAAGTACAATCCAAACAAATCAACCAAACCAAAACAGTTGTCTAACCATGAATCGTAGATACACAATGGTTACGCCTGGATCCCCCAGGAAACAATCTGTATCCGTAAGCTTTCTCAGCCCTGCGAGTTACGCCATGATGACTAGTAGAGTGCAGGATACACAATGGTTATGCCTGGATCCCCCGGGAAACAATCCGTACCCCTAGGCCGTCTCAGCCAGGCGGTTTCGCTACTAATGCGACCTACATAGAGTGCAGGATACACAATGGTTACGCCTGGATCCCTCAGGAAACAATCCTTACCCCTAGGCCAGCTCAGCCAGGCAGTTGCGCTATGCAGTCGCGCTCATAAGTAAAACCGTGGGTTACGCCACGGTGGGACACTCGAGTATCACATCCGAAAAACCAAAAATCAGAGAGAATAATATCGATAGAATGAATCCACAATGTGGCCACAGAGCGGATATCAAGCAGAAGGAACTTTCCATATCTTTACTTCGAAAATATGTATCATATAGTACCTTTTCAAATCACTTTCAAATATCGTACTTATATAAAGTCCATATATAAGATTTCATTTCAAAAATTGAATACTTTCCAAAATCAATATTATATCAAATCACACTTATATAGACTTCAATAATATAATATTCCACTTTTCAAATTGAATACCTTTCCAAATCAATAGTTTTCAAATCTACTTCATACTTATACAAATCAATTTTATATAAGTTCGATAACTTCCAAATCAAGTATTTAGTAACATGTGTTCTCAAATTTCAATCTATTTCAATATCAATTCAGTTTCAAAATCATATATGATTTCATCAAATCATTTCTTCAAAATTAAATATCTTCAGTTTCAAAGTTTCCAAAACGATAGGTTTAGAAAACAATCCCAGTTTCCAAATTAACATAATTCAAGTCAAACAAATTCATTTCCAAAATTATCATATATATACTGTGTTTTACATTCCAATCTATTTTCAAAACCAAATGTTTTCTCAAAATCAATTATACTCAAAAATGGTTCCCAAATTTATAACTATCCCTTTAAAACCTTTAAACTATTTATTTCTATATGAAAAATCCATTTTTTCCTTTTTCAAATTATTTATTTAACAAAAGTTTCAAATTTAATTAAGTCATACTCTTCATAATTTAAACATACAAAACTAAACTTATATTCTTGATCAAATATTTTATATTCTTCGGAATTTCTTAGTTTTAAAATTTTAAACCTTGATTTGGAAGTGCTCGAACCTTCAAAATAGTCGATGAAATCAAATTTCAAATCCAAGAGTTGGAAATTTGTAACAAATCAGTAAATCAATTATTATTTTTATAAATAGAATTATACTAAATCAAATCGAAAACTCGAGGATTGAATACCGGCATACTTTATTTTATTTCAAATATATATACATATATTTTTCGAATATCAAATCATACTTCGGAATTTGAAATCAAAAATTGGTTTCACAAAATCACTCGCATAGAAAAGCTACTAGAGTGGCCTCTCCCACACTCTGAAACTCAAAAATCAATCTCGATGATGTGTGCACTCATCACCGAAATTATTTTCCAACGACACAAGTGAGTTTTGGACTTCCATTTTCTTGAAAACTTCTTGAAATTTCTTCGAAATCATTGGAATTTATTTGAACTCATTTGAAACATTTCTTATTTGGTGAATACTTTTAAATCCTATTATTATATTTTTTTCAAAATCTTAGAACCAATTTCAAAACTCCGGAGTTCAATCTCTCACATTTCCAATTAAAACCCTTTAGTTATAAATTATTTTTATATAAATCCATTTCTTATAAATTTTCAAAATTTCACATCCTTTCAAAATTTCAGACTTCCGTTTTTAAAAGATATATAATCTTTACCGAAAATATTTCACTTTTATATATAGAATAAAATCATAGTTACCCAAATAAAAATTTCGGTATATAAACAAATCTAAAATACAAACAAAACCCGATTTTCAAAGGACGATTCAAGAATGGATTTCAAACAAAGATAGAGATTTAAATTAGAGGAACTCTAATCAATAGAATTCTGATTCGAAGAAAGACTCGATCGAAGATGAGATAATTAAATTACAAAATAGAAGATGGATATACTTCTATAAATCGCGAGCGACCTTAACCGGGTCAACCGTGACTTTAGGAATATAATCAATGCGGAATTCCAAAACAAATCGACATTCGATCGCCAGAGATTGAATTCGACATATCAAGATATAACAGCATCGTAAACCGAGGATACAGAAATCTTCGGTGAATCAATGCCAATTGTAAAGGAGTTTTGACCCCCTTTACAAATCGTTCAGTGGAGTTATGGGATACTCCATAATCAAACGAATATAAATCGGGAGAGACAAGAATGAATTTCAAAACCGAGGGACATTCCAACATTTAAAGGAACTTCCAATCAAGAGAAAGGAGGTCAAGCCCGAACGAAAGTGATTCCGTAATTAAATTTTCCATACATGCTAAATTTGCCTAGAGCCAAAGCTTTGATACCAACTGTAACGGCCCGATATTTCAACCATTCGCATCCGAACATGTCGGAATTGAATTGCTCAGAATATCGAATTGTTAATTTATATTTTGCAAACTCATCATATATAGTAAATAAATCAATCACAGAATCACGGAGTAATATAACAATACGCAGCGGAATCAATAAATAGTAGTTCATGAAGCTACTATATAGATATCAGAGTTAGAAATAAAATACAATAGAATAGCTCAAATGCAATGAAGTCTCCAATGCAACAGATGACATCTCTGAACCAATCAACTGGAAATGCTGAAAGCTGAATCGATAGTTGGATCCCCAAACGAAGCTCCAAACTCCAAAGGTGAGTCTCAAATGTTGTATCACTCAGTCTGACCCAAGCGTAAAGCAAAAACACAAAACATTCGAGTCAGGATTAACATTCTTATATCAATAAATCCAACTCAAGTGAAATATCAACTGAAATACAAGTAACTTAAGGATGTTTGGGATAACCATCCTCTATGGGTCCATAGAACTATCTACAAGGTAGAAATATACACTATAACACCGAGGTCATTTCAAATTAATTTATACTTCACAACAAAATATCATATCATTTCAAATATATATATTCCAAAATATATATAAATATTTTATAAAGTAGAATATTTGTAATTTCCTCAAACTTAACAAATCACTTTAAAATCAACCCGACTTCCCTATTCGAATTAAATTCAATCTCAATTTCCATTCAATTCAGTTTCTGACCAAACAAATTCAAATTATATATATTTCAAATACAGATCTAAATCACAAATTAACCATTTAAATTCTAGTATATTTCAAAGCTTTAATATTCAACATTCCAAAGTTCAATTTAACAGTTTCATATAGATCTCGATTTAACCTTATTATTTAGTCTTGAAATGTTCACTTAATAAATTCAATATTTATTGAATAACCTAAATTTACCTTTAAACTAAATATTCCTTTCGATTTGTTTAAACTTGAAAGTCCATTTAATCATTTAAATCAAAATCAAGTTATAAATCAAATCTAAAATTTCAAATTCAATAGTTCAAATCAATCCAATTAAGTAGAATTCTTAACTAAATACCATTTCAAATAAATTCAACTTTATCTTTTCAACCTTAACTTATTCAAATTATTACAACAATCAATTTTTGAAATATAAATTTAAATAAATACTTAAACATATTATATGGATTGATTCAATCTCAATAATATCATTATTAAATCTATATATAAAATTTCCATTTATATATAATATTTTAAGACCCAATATTTATTAAAAACCATATATTTCCTTTTAAACTATAGAAATTATTTTCAAACATTTATATATCTATATGTGGACAGCAAACACTACATACAGCAAACACTACATATATATATTTCTTCTTTATAGCCTTATATGCATAGACTAAGCCTTACCCAAGTTTATACTGTATAATATTAGATAAAAATAGGACACGGCATATGATATTATCACCTTTACAAAGTTGCTTTATAGTTTATACATACATAAGTTTAATATATATATATATACATATATACACACACATATATATATATACACACATATAAGATATAGAACCAGAGAAGAATCAAGGAAGAGGACAACAAAACTCACTGCGGCAAGGTAGTGGCTCGCCGAACAATGTCAGCATGGAAGAGGAGGAGATGGAGGGCGGAGATGATCAGGTGGAGGTACGGAAATTGAGGCGGAGAGGCTAAGGGTGCAAGCCAGAGGCGGAGGAGTGTGTTCGTTTCTCTCTCTCTTTTTGTTGGGTTTCAAAAGAGAAGGGAGCAATTTATGTAGAGGGAGTAAAATATGAGCAGGTGAGTAAAAGAAAGATGCAAGCATGAGGTGGAAAGTGAAAGCAAAGAGAAGTTGCAAAAGTGGAATTTGATTTATAAATGCAATTGAAATATGAGCCTTTGCCCAATCAATGTAAAAAAACGTACACAAATAAATGAATATGGGACAAATGAAGATGAAGGGGGAAAGAAATAAACTATTTATGGGCGATGAATTTATAAAAGGAACCCTGATGTGTACAATAATTGAAACGAAAACGTACACAAATAAATGAATATGAGACAAATAAAGATGAAGGGGGAAAGAAATAAACTATTTATGGGCGATGAATTTATAAAAGGAACCATGATGTGTACAAAAATTGAAACCAAAACGTACACAAATAAATGAATATGCGACAAATGAAGATGAAGGGGGAAAGAAATAAACTATTTATGGGCGATGAATTTATAAAAGGAACCATGATGTGCACAATAATTGAAACGAAAACGTACACAAATAAATGAATATGAGACAAATGAAGATGAAGGGGAAAAGAAATAAACTATTTATGGGCGATGAATTTATAAAAGGAACCATGATGTGTACAATAATTGAAACGAAAATGTACACAAATAAATGAATATGAGACAACTGAAGATGAAGGGGGAAAGATATAAACAATTTATGGGCGATAAATTTATAAAAGGAACCATGATGTGTACAAAAGTTGAAACGAAAACGTACACAAATAAATGAATATGAGACAAATGAAGATGAAGGGGGAAAGAAATAAACTATTTTTGGCGATGAATTTATAAAAGGAACCATGATGTGTACAAAAATTGAAACGAAAATGTACACAAATAAATGAATATGAGACAAATGAAGATGAAGGGGGAAAGAAATAAAATTTATGGTAACAGTCGATTCCCTTGATTTCATGCAAATTTATTTTCAACAATTCTTAACTGATTTGAGTTTAATAGAATTACATAATAAATAAACTTTCATATAATTAATTGAAAATTTACCATTTGCTATATTTAATTATACGTAATCCAAATAAAAAAAATTCTTTTTTTTTTCAAAATTTATTATTAGTAATTTCTCAAAATCCAATTCAATACGTTATAAACCAATTAAAAATTGCTAAAATTTTATGGGTCGTTACACCTCGCTTGAAGAAGACATTCAAATTGTTGTTGCTTCTAATCTAACCGATGAAGAAACAACGGCAGAGCGGATACGGAAAGAGATCAAAGAGAATATAAAGTTGAAGGTAGAGCCGGGCATCACTAAACCTAAATTTGTACCATTTACCATCAAGACCGACAAGAAAAATCCAGAGACATACCCATCGGTAGATTTGAGGAGCCTAATTTCAGTAAGAAGAGCACAAGGAGAAAGAAGATTCTAATCGGTTCGGATATGGATGGTAAAGGCAGCTAGGATAGCAAGAAATGATGATTTGATTAAGTGCTTGTGGATTGGGTCATCTTTGGTTTTTATGTGTTTTTGTGGTGATCGAGTCTATATTGAGCTTGTACTTTGTCTCTTTTTCGTCTTGTGAAGTCTAAAACGGGCCGGTATTGTGCGTGAACGGTCCTTGCTATTTTTCTTTGTACATAGAAAGATACTAGTAGTAATGAAAGATTTGCCTTTCCATTGTAAACTCTCTTGTGTGCTTTTCCTGCATTCTATGTACTGTGCCTATTTGTGTACCACCGCATATAATACGGTTTCTTGCTACGTAATTTCCCATATATGTGCCACTCTTTTGCATGATGTATTTATTTATCACAGGTTTATACATGTAAATAGTGTAACTTGTTTATTTACCTTAGCTCTATGCTTGTAAATAACACTCTTGTAGTTATTTAGCATACTACATGCTTAGTTCTGTTGTGACTGCCAAAATGCTCCGCTCGATGTAACAAAATTGTGGTGTGTCTTGGTTTAGCCAAAATGTATGAATGTGAATGCCTCCCACTCTATAGGTTTGGTTACTTCGAATGTCGGATTTAAGCACTCAATGAGAAACTAGGTACTCTGGGAAATTCATTTCCTTACCCTCAGTCTGAGTTGCGTGATAGCTCCTTTCGCCAAGAACTTATGGTTTTATCGCTCGGTTTCAAGTGATTAGTCCCTTTTATAGTTGCCTATCTCCTGGCGATGTCAACCTTTGACAATAGTTAGTTAACTTCTCAACCAGTTTAGTGATTTGTTATTTCCTAGAGTTGTCGGGGCAACATTAGTACTTAAAAGATAAGGGTCGAGTTTTACCATTGATCTTGCAATTTGAGTCAATTTTCACCATCGACTCGGTGATTTCAAATATTTCTGATGTTTCTCGATCAATGCCAATCCTTGAAAAATAAAGATTGATTTTCCATCAATGATGCAATTAAAAACTTTCCTCATATTGCTAGTTCAACGCAGATACTTAGAAAATTCAATAATCTCTCGGTGTTACCAGGGTAACACTGATAAATTGAAAATTAGAAAGTTTTCCAGTGTTGCCAGGATAGCACTGGTACTTATGAAGTTACGATCGATTTTCCCCATTGATCTGGTGGTTTGAGTTGATTTTCTCTATCGACTCGATGGTTTTTGGAGTCCACACTTCTTATCTATTGATTAAGAAGTATTTTCTCGGTCTTGTGGCTTATTTTGTGGCACACAGGTGTATTACATACAATAATGCGGTTCCATTGGTTCAAGAAGCATCATGTAAGTTATTATGTGGCACATAGGGAAATTGCTTACAAGAACACCTTTCGTCGGTTCAAGAAGCTGCGTCCAGCTTATTGTGTGGTGCCCAGGGATATGGGCCTTCCTAACCTTGCTGGAGCAATGCCAGTTCTTTGAAGGTGTGGATCAATTTTCTCTGTTGATCTGGAGATTTGAGTCGATTTTTCCCGTTAACTCAGCGATTTTGAACCTAACCGTTGTCGTCAGAGCATCGTCGGTTCTCAAAAGGTTTGGATCGATTTTCCTCGTTGATCTGGTATTTTGAGTCAATTTACTCCACTGACTCAGTGGTTTACTTATAAGAACGTGATTCCATTGGTTTAAGAAGCTAGCTTTATTGAAGAAACAAAAGGAAAAAGGCAAGTCCTACCTATTTACATGCCTGTAGTGTCCCCGGATGGCTTATTGTTAAAATAGAAAATATATAGGTAGGTTTCAAATGTAGTAGTGCCGCAGCGAGTCATTTTTCTAAGCATGTGGAATCATAATTCCATCAACGTTTGCTAACTTTAATGTTCCATCTCCAAGTTTTTGGTTGATCACATAGGGTCCCTCCCGATTTAGGCCGAGCACTCCTGCATCCGGGAAGATCCATTTTAGAATGAGATCTCCCACTTCAAATGTATGGTTGCGAACCTTTTCGTTGAAGAGTCGTGCCACTCTCTTCTGGTGAGCAGCACTCCTTGGTTCAGCTTCCTCCTGCTTCTCCTCAATCTGATCAAGTGATTCGAGTAGCAGTTGCTCGTTCTCTCTTTGATTGAAGTGTCTTTTAAGATGAGAGGGGACTTCTAGTTCCACGGTTATCATAGCTTCTAAACCATATGCCAAAGGGAACGGTGAGTGTCCGGTCGTAGATTTATGTGTCGTTTTGTAAGCCTATAGTGCAAGTGAAAGCTCATTAACCCAATTTCCTTTAACTTTTGCCAGCCTCTTTTTGATGGTGGATTTGATGATTTTGGTCAATGCTCTACTTTCCTGTCTTCCTATGGATGCGCTATTGCGGAAAATCTCTTCTCGATCCAGTAGTGTTGCAGAAGTCCTTGAAATCAGTACTCTCGAATAGAGTTTTGTTGCCAGTGATGATTTTCTATGGTATTTCAAACCTACAAAAAATATTGTTTGTTATAAAGTTAATAACTTTTTAGTAGTAATCATGGGAAGCAGTTCTACTTTAGTCCATATTGTAAAGTAATCAACTACAATGATAGCGTATTTGGCTCCTCCTTTTGCTATTGATAGTAATCCGATTAAATCAATTACCCGGATCGCAAACAGCCAAGGGATGACCATTTGCATAAGTTTTGAAGATGAGGCTCTCGAGATCTTTAAAAACCTCTTGCACCGATCACACTATTTGGTTTAGTCTTATGTATCTTTGTTTACCGACGGTCAGAAATATCCATAACAGAGAGCCTTTTTGGCCAGCATCTGCCCCTGGTGTGATCGTCGTAGCTGCCTTCATGGATCTCTGTGAGGATCGTTTTAGCTTCGTCTTTGGTTGCACACCTAAGTAAGGGAGCAGAGAACACTCTATGATACAGCACTCCATCTTGCATTACGAATCATGGTGCATTCCGGAGAAGCTTCTTTCATTCACTCCGATCCCTGGGGAGCATTCCTCTGCATAGATAATCCTCGATAGGCGTCATCCATGACTCTTCTTATTCCACGGTCTCCCAAACCCAATTGACATTCATTTGATCTATATTAGGAGCAGATAATACTTTTAGTAGAACTAGTCCCAATGAGTACACGTCTCCGGAACTAGCCAGTTTGGCTAGATAATCGGTCCTTTTGTTCTCTAAGAAGATGAGTTATTGTGTAAGGCTCAATGTCATCGAGAAAGTCCTATGTTTTTGATAGGTAAGGGAAAATATTCGCTCCTTTAGCTTGATATTCTATCTTCACCTGATAGACGTCTAGCTGGGAGTTGCTGTAGATATGAAAAGCTTTTATTTCCAATTCCTTCACAATCTTCAATCCTACTATTAACGCCTTGTACTTCGCCTTGTTGTTAGTAGCAATAAATTCTAGCCTTAAAGCATAAAAATCGACCGTCCTTCGGGAATTTCAAGCAAAACTCCAACTCCTGAGTAGAATTCGTTTGATGCACCGTCGATAAATAACTTCCATTATGATTCTATGACTATAGTGTCTCCTCTTCGTCATCCGAAATCATGAATTCGATGATGTCAGCAAACGTCTGTCCATTAGTCACCGTCCAAGGATGATAAGTTACATTATACTGGCTTAACTCGATGTTCCATTTCAGGAGCAATCTTGAAGTCTTAGGACGGTTGGACACCTGTTTCAAGGGTTGATCTGTCAATACCTTGATTGGGTAAGCTTGGAAGTACAGACATAGTTTCCTTGATGCTATTAGCAAGCAGTATGTCAGCTTCACCAGCTTTGGGTAGTTTCGTTCAGCTCCGGTGAACCGCTTACTAATGTAGTACATGGGTCCTTGAATTCTAGCTTCCTTACGTGTAACTGTCGTGCTTAATGCACGGCAGACATTGCCTAGTAGATTAATAGATCTTCTCCATCCTTTAGTTTGGATAGAACTGGTGGTGTCTCCATGTGTCACAATAATTCTTCAAAAGTTGTCTGACTACCCTGACTCCATTCAAAGTTTTTTTTACCCTTCTTCACTACATTGAAGAACGGTATGCACATATCTGTCACTCGGGATATGAAGCGGCTCAATGCTACGATCTTTCCATTTAAACTATGCAATTCCCTTTTTCATCTAGGCTTTAACATTTTGTAGTGCAACAATCAGCTCTAGATTAGCCGCAATGCCTCTTGCGTTTACTATGAATCCATGAAATTTCCTTGAAGTAAAACCAAATGAACTCTTCGGTGGGTTTGGCTTCATCCCATATATCTAAAGGATTTTGAATATCTCTGAGAGATCGTCAAGATGATTTCCATCCACTCATGACCTCACTAGTATGTCATTCACATACACTTCCATTATTTGTCCAATTTGGTTTTTGAACATTATGTTTACCAATCTCTGGTGGGTAGCTTCGGTATTTTTCAATCCAAACGGTATTACATAGTAGAAGTACAACCCCATGTCTATGATGAAGCTGATATTCTCCTGACCAAGTTTATGCATCATAATCTAGTTGTACCCTAAGTAGGCATCCATAAATGAGAGCTTTTATGCTCTACGGTTCCATCAACAAGTTGGTCGATTCTAAGCAATCGAAAGTTATCCTTTGGGCAAGCTTTATTCTAATCAGAGTAGTCAATGCAAGTTATCCACCTTCCATTCGATTTTCGAACCAACAAGGGATATGACACCCACTCAGGATACATGGTGTCACGGATGAAGCCATTGGCCAATAGCTTATCCAGTTCCTCCTTCAATGTAGTAGATCACTCTGAACCCATATTATGTCTCTTCTGCCTCACTAGTGTGAACGTGGGATCGATATTAAGTGCATAACATGCTATTTCTGGTGATATCCCGCACATATCGGAATGCATCCAAGTGAACACATTTAGATTGGAATGAAGAAATTTTACTAATTCGTTTGTACCATGATTCCCAGTTGAGAACTTGCTTTGAAGACCCGAGTTAGGTCGTCTATGTTGAAAGGGACAACCACCGTAAACTCTACCAATGCTGCCTATACCTCAACTGTACTCTTCTTCCTAGGGTCTATAGCCTTGTCGAAGTGGCTATAGTCCCTAAGTCAAAGGGGCTCTGTAGTTGCTATGCTTACGGTTCACGAATATGGAGGGTCATCCCCACATTCTTTCCTTTTCATGGCGCTTTAATTCATGTAATTCTACAACATATCATTCTCTTGCAACGCTTTGGTCTCCTTTTTTTACTCCTATCCCGTTCTTAATTGGGAATTTTAATGTGAGACACTAGGAAGGCAAAGCGATTCTAAAGTCAGTGAGGACCGATCGACCAAAGGAAGCATTGTAAGTAGAATAGTCATCTATGATCATAAATGTCTAGATAAGGATCACTCTCTGTTCTCCTTTTCCAAGTTCCATAGGTAGATCGATTGTCCTGACCAATTGCTTAGGTTCACCTGTAAATCCCTGAATCTTCATTCGATGGGTGGTCACAGCCATCATGCTGATTTTCATTTGGTCAAACGTCTTTTGAAATAGAATATTGATCGAACTCCCACTATGACCAGAACTCGATGCACAACTACTCAACCAAGCCCAACCGCTATTACGATTGGGTCAAGAGTTGGCGCGTCAATGCCTTCAGTGTCCCCATTTTGGAACAAAATGTCATTGGTGATCATTCTTTGTTTCTTAGCTGGTGCTCCATCATCAATAGCATAACAATTCTCCTAAGGGGCATGCTTTAGAGAACTAGCATATTATTCCATTTCACCCCAACTCTTCTACACTGATAGAGGTCCTCTATTGATCGTGTTCATAACTATCCTTTGATCCGTTCATCTAGGTCATTCTCCGCTAGGTCCGAACCGATTTCCTTGAGCGTTTGGCGCTTGTGGTTCAGTGGATTGATTGGGGTTTTGTGGTTTCTTTATGCACTGCTAGAGCCTATTGTTCCTTATCAATTCCTCAATGATGTCTTTCAGATACCGACACTCATTTGTGTTATGCCATGAGTCTCGTGGAAGCTGCAAAACTTCCTCAATCGCTTTTGCTGCTCGAAAGCTTCCCTCTTGGGTGGTTTGTTGTATCGCTCAGTTATTTGGTTGGTAATGTAGATGTTTTCCAAACTATCATTAAATGGTGTATACTCTTCAGGCCTTAGATTCCTCATACGTTTTCCCATCACATCATGCCTACCGGAATTCTAGATCCTCTTTTTCTAATTTGCATTCTTTCCTATACCTCCTATAGTTGATGTAGAACTATTTACCTCCTATTTAGCTAAAACATTACTTTGAATCATTTCCTTCGGTTGCTCATCGATGGTTCTGCCTTCAATCAAACTTGCTTCTTCCATACTTAGAAATTAGTTTCCCTTACGATGAAATTCTTCCATGTTAGTTGGTTGTTTCATCTTAATCCATTTACCAAACTCCGTATCTAAATGAATAGCACGGACCAAATCCATAAATACCACGTTTTCCTTTGGATTGCTCACCTCGGTATCTGCGACACTAAACCGATTCAAGAAAGCTTTTAGTGATTCATTTGACCCTTGAGAAACCAGATAAGGAAATCACATCCTTTGGTCGAACGATTTGAAGCCTAAATTATTCCAGAAACTTTCTAACTAACTCATCCAAAGTGGAAAGAGACTCCGGTGAGAGTCTTGCAAACCATATAGAAGAGACTCTTTCCAAGAAGATAGGGAAACACCTACAATGGATGGCATCCATAGCTCAAGCTCCATCCTTATGCCATTCATGTTTAAACAAGTGTTGTTTAGTGTCCATCATTCCATTATAGATGGCATAATTGGCATAATGAACCTTCAGGGATATTCTTCTCTTAGTGCAATTGTGGTAAAGGGGGTTGGCTTGGCACATAACCCTAATAATAATTTTTCCTACCACTGCTTTCCTTCATCAATCGTTTGACCATGCCGAAGATGTATTCTTAGCTAAGGTAGTTGTCTATAGATTTGCTGTTAGGGGTTACCCCAAGGATTTGACTCTACAAACGATCTTAGTTTTCCAACTAAAGCCTAAGTTCTCCATTCTCCAGGAGAACCATTCCAACAATGTTCCATTGATGTGCAGTTGGTCTTACCATGATTTCTGAGCTCCAATTTTAGCGTTTTTTCCATTAATACCAGTATTCAATCTCAAGTCTTCACTGTTAAGCTGCATATCATCTTTGAAGTTTTAAACAAGCAATGCATCGCCTTCTTACGGAGTGTTCACCCCAAAGTTTGTGTCGGCCCCAAGTTCTTTTGGATCGGCTCCACCTTGTATCCTTGCAGGGAGAACTCCCCTACTTTCATCTGCAACGTCCCTCACAACTCTGGTAGTTTCTTTCATATGTCTTTGCTTTCCATCCCTTCGGTTTAGACCTAAAATAGAGGAATTTTCCTATTCTATTATAGGAGAAGTTTCCCTTCTAATTCTTCTTGTTGTTAGCGGTTACAAAGTTAGCAATTCATCCATCTTGTCCATGAGAGCTTTCTGACTGTTAGTAAATTTCAGGTTTAGATCGTTAATAATCTAATTAAACACTTCTTTAGTGACAACTTCCTATTGAGCAGAAAATCTAGGAAATTGATTCCCATTGTTTACTTTCGTTGGTAGGTGTTTTCTTCATCACTGCGAACTATTACTCTCACAAATCTTCCTGATGTAGATTTTCCTTTCCTCGGAGCCACTGGAATAGTAAATCTTCAATTTCTCCAAGCAAACTTTATGGATCTAACTTCTTGATCTTATGCAATCCAAAGTAGAGAGCTATATTAAAGCCTAGGTTCAGTTCTCTCAATGAAAGCACCAAAATATTGAAGCCAAAAATGGATCAACACCAAAGAATAGATTAGGGGGAACGTGTGAAACCTAGATCTAGTAGATAGTAGTTGAAATGAAGGAAAAATAATAGAATTAATGCGAAAGACACAAGATTTAATAGTGGTTCGGTAATCTATAGCCTACATCTACTTTATAACTTTATTACTTATAGAACTAATGTAGTTTGCTTGAGATTACAAGAGATTTGAAAAAGAGTTAGTCAAAAGTACAGGGGTTAAACAAATTCTAAGTCCTAGAATTGCCCAAAGTAGCTACCTTGGTGACTATTGTATGGTGATAGAAGATGAAGAAGAGGTAGAGCTTCCGTGTAGTGATGGCAGAATTCAAATTCTCTTTTGGTTGCTCTATGGTTTGTATTTATTGGAGTAGCAGTAATACAAGGTCAGACGCCTGCTTCTAGGGAGGTCCAGATATCTACCCGAAGTAGTGTAAGAAAGTTGGGAGGCGCATGAGTTAAGGCTATAACTTGGTACCGAGTTTTCCGTACAACTCATTACTAAGTTATCCCATTAAGAGGAGTAACATCGTTGACTTTTTGATGATCGTTCCATCCTAACTTGGTTTGCTCTTTAGTTTACATAAGCTAACCCTTCAATTCTCGAGATAGGTCGTCTAAAACTCTATGAAATCCCCTTGTCATGCATAGAGGAACTAGAGAATAACTCATGTGAAGTTGGAGGAACTGATTGTATAGCATGATAACTCGGTACCATCTTATGGGCATAGGCAGTACTGACTTATGCACTTAGTATATTTCTGATTGAAATTTCCTCGAGCTACTTTCTTAATCCATTTGAGTGTGTCTACAATGTTTTAAGTTGTTTTATCTTCGTTTGACGTTCTAGCTTCCATTGGCTAACACTTGGTCAAAAACCCAGTTAACAGCTTTATATATTGGTACACAGTGTAAATAAGTAAATCTTATAAGGACACTTAATTAGCGAGGAATGTAAAGTAAGGCTGGAAGTTTATAAAATAAATTAGGATATTAATTAATCAGCAACCATTAATTAAAGAATGCTTAAATCTCAAAAACTTTATAATTTTGGGAAATAATAAATTTTAGCAAGTGAATGTCAAGAAAGGGTTGATGCGAAATCATGGGTCAATATCCTTACGCCTTAATAGATAAAATTTATAAATATGCTTATATGATGTTTGTTGTTTTGAATAAAAGGAAAGGTTTCCAAAATCGAAGATTAACTGCACAATGCTAGGGTCAATCATATGCATTAACTCTTTGATTGAACCAAATTGCATTAAGTGCGGCTTGATTTATTTCGAAAGATGTAAGGGAAAATGCTTTTGAAAAATTATGTTCAAATGCTTTTGAGTAGTTGTTTTAAAGTGCTTTTGAAAAATTAATTTTCAAACCATTACAAATTTGACTGAAAGGGAAAAAAATATTTTTAACTAAAAATGGGAAAATTTCTAATTTTCAAATGCCACATGTTTAGCATCGGAAGGGTCGATGTGTTCGTTAATATGAATTTACTATTCAGAAAAAGTGACTGTATACAAAACATAGATAATAACAAGGGAGAAAGCTATTTTAGATTTGAAATTTCTATTTCCATACCTTGTTGAAAGTAAACGAAACTTGCTTTTAAAATAATTTTGTTTTTAAATTTAAAATATAAGCAAACCTCCTTATGCGAATCATACTTGGAAAAGTTTGAAAAGGTTTGGGGTAGCGGAGAAAGTTCCAAAGTACATTGAAATTAGTATCCAAAAGAGGTGGAAATATTAAATTTTCCATATAAATCCTTTTTGACATAAAGGTATAGATTTAGGAAATTGGATTTTCAACTGTTTGGATAATAGAAATGGTGTGTTAGGT
Source organism: Allium cepa (assembly GCA_030765085.1). Classification (NCBI taxonomy): domain Eukaryota; kingdom Viridiplantae; phylum Streptophyta; class Magnoliopsida; order Asparagales; family Amaryllidaceae; genus Allium; species Allium cepa. The sequence goes on from CM060938.1 coordinate 584,064,664, forward strand.
ATTGGATGGTAGAGACTGGATGCAAAATTGGTTGAACCATACTCCTATTCATAGGAGTGTGGAATTTATTGTGTGAAAACAATGATTTTTTATTTTTGAAAACTTATATACATATAGACTGTAAGTATGTATAGGTAGTTTGCAACATATTTTCAAATTTTTTTAAAAGAATGCATTCATATAAGAGGTGATGATTTAATATTATACAACATACAAATCATATGTACTATGATTCACCAAGCATTTGTACATGATTGGCCACAAAATTAGTTGAAAACCAATTGATTGGATAGTTTAGAATGGTTGCGTGCTAAGTTATATGATTCAATCCTTAAGAAATATCGAGGATGAAATTCTTTTGAGTGGGAGAATGTAACACCTCGTAAAATAAACAGTAATTAATTAAAAGAATTTATAAATAATTAATAAGGCTCAAAATAGAATTTGAGAAAATGTCAAAATTTGACTATGAAATTTGCACCACTGTGTTCGTGTAAATTTTCTGAACAACTTTCCTACATAAATTTTTGTAATCGGAGTTCAAACAAAGAAATTATCGACGTTTGAAGATTTCAGATAGGAAATAATTTAAAATGGAATTAAGGAAATAATTAATTAATGGCAACGTTAAATACTAGACAGCGGCGGACCATTTCAAGTTGTGGCGGCTAGGGTTGAACCTTGGCATAATGGTCTGGATTTAATAAATATTACTCAAACGAATATGATTAATTCGAGTGGCAAAAAATACAGGCCTAGTCCCTCCCTTTTGTTCACATATTTTATGAAAAAAGTAGCAGAGCTCTGCCATTTTTTTGCACTATTTCTAGAAATTATACAAATACTATATATACATATACATACGTATATATATATATTGGAGAAGAAAAGAAAATAAAAGGGAAGAAGAGAAGGAGTGAATCAATTCTGCAAAAAAGGTAAATTCTATAATTATATCCACTTAACTCAAACCTCCTCTAAGATATGTAATTCTAGTGGATATGTATATATCCAGTAGTACATATTTTGGGATGTAAAGGAAAAAAGAGTCAATTAAAGGAATGAATTCGGATTTGGGAGATTGATAAAGCTAGAAATGTGAGTGGAAAATTATATCATTTATGTATGAAACTGAAATTTATATCATTGAAATTTATTTGATTATTATGCCTATGAAAGATCTATTGAATTATCGGCCTAAAATGAATGTATTTAATTAAAATCTCACCTATATATTTTGTAAGTTATGTAATTGTGATGGAAGAACATATACATCCTAATCTGGTAATTTTGGAAATTAGTCCATTAAAATTTTAAAGTATGACATTGATGAGATTGTTAAGTTAATTCCATATTTATGTTAGTTCGATGGAAGATTGTCTAGCATTCATTCAGAATGCTCAAATTTGATGTGGAATGTAAATTTCTACATTATAATTTATTAGGAGCATTGAAGGTATATTTTAATTGTATCTATTTCCATGTAAATTTCCATAGACTGTCCAACTTCACAACTATGTGTAAAAAGTGCATCAGTGGGAAAAATAAGGAATATATCAAAAAAAAAAAAAAAAGATATGTAAAGTACAGATGTCCTTCTTCACAGTTTGCACTGTCTATTTCAATAGAAATGAAAAGAGATAATTCCTTGAAATTTCAAACGAAGCAAAAGTCTTGATTTTAGGTAGTTTATGGAATGTTATAATGGTAATAAATTCCCTTCTGGAAAAGATAGCTCCAATACATTAAAATGTAGAAATGAATGTTCTTTGTAGAATGTACATATAAGTGTGTATTCTAAAATCTTAAACGTAGGAATTAATGTTTTAAAAATAGAAATATAAGAGTGTGTGTGTGTGTGTCTTTTCAATATATATTTATATATACCCACACACGTATCCTTTCTATATATATACACACACGCAGATATATATGTGTGTGTGTGTGCGTGTGTCTATATGTATGTATGTATGATGGTGCCTATTAATTAAAAATATAAATAAACATATGGTAATGAATAACGTGTAATAAAGAACTATTCACTGATTCTCTTATTAATTGAGATTAAAAGTTTAAGTATTAGTAGCATAATAAACAAAAGGGTTAGGAGGTAGCAATGAAAAAAGCGCAATAATTCCAACATCAATGAATGATGATTGCAAAGTTAATGAGCAATAAATGCACAGTTAATAGAAGGGTAAAGAAATTAAATGGGAACATAAATGTGTTTATTGTGATTCGTTATAAAATTTAATATGATATTTATAGAGGAAACGAACTGGTAATCATAAATTAGATTTGAAATGAATGAATAAATGTCATTAATGATTGTCCAATTTGAATAATATTGACCATTTATCAAGGACAATTAATTGGAGGTAAAGAAATAAGTGACATAAAAAGGAAATGAAGAATATAGGAAATAAGCGTATAGTATAGAAATAAGATCGCAATAAATAAATGGATGAATATTAATAAATAAACTTAGAAGGCAATATAAATTCCATAGCGGAAATTATATAGCCTCAATAATACGTCTATGCCGAGCTCGATTAGTGGGCCTTGCCTAATATTTAGATAAATTAATCATGTTTTGGTTTAGTATGGGTTGAGATGCGAGGTCAGTAGAGTTACATAATAGAAGTCTGCCCTTCATCTAGAGGCAATCGATAGTTGTGTATACATACTAATAATGTAAGACATCTCCATCTATAGAACCCATGGGAAGTGATATACGTTTGTGTGAAGGTTTGGGGAAAATATGTCAAGGGTTCGCCTTTGATTAGAAGTCTTAAGTGGCTCGGTAGCTTTAGAAATGTCAAGGGATTTTCTTCAATGTCGAGGTATTAAATGGCCATTGGGTCTGCCTTCTCCCTATATAAGAATACTTAAATAATCTACGACAGTGCCTAACAGGTAAATAGGGTCTACTTTATTTTCAAACCTCGGTTATTAAGTAACTGGAATGGGCATTTTCCTTGACTTGTATCAGGCAAGTCTAATTGGGATTTCGACTGTGGGAGGTCAGAGGGTTATATCGGCGTTGTTGATAGATCGTTATTTAGAAGTAGGGCTGATGTATAGGCTTTGACTCCAACGGTCCATAGTGGTCATTCGCAAAGATTTAGGTTACGCCCTTACGAATTTTACTTCGTACTAGTGTAGAATCCATATATGGGATATGCAAAGACTCAGAGTTTAATTAGTTGTTTATTTGTTGGAGGTGGGCTAGTTAACCCTTAGATAAGTCTTTGAGATACGCTATTAATATGACTAATTAAATTATAAAGTCATATATAGGGATCATCGGCCTTCGTAGCTAGGGCTGTTTGAATAGCGATTACGTTACGGAGGGCCCACTTTAAGATTGAGATATTAAATGGCTGTTAGTTTTGTCTTCTCCCGATTTAAGAAGTATTAAGTGGACGAGGTTTCCTTTTTGGGTAGTACAATGCTTATATATATAGGCATATATATAGTTACACCTCGGAGAAGGTTGGATATATCATATGCGCATATGGATGTAAATGGATAAATCGTGAATTATATACATAAAACTTAAATATAAATCAACCGGTATAAATTAGTGTCATGGACAAATCCGCCCTAGCATTCTTCTCTCTTGGTACTTAATGTATAGAAAAGTCTTTAAACAGATTCAGCATTTCATGAATTTTCTTTACATACTGAGCTAGCAGAACATCCTTGGTTTGGAATATCTTCTTTAGTTGGTTCACTACCAATTGCGAATCACTAGAACTTTCAATTCTTGAAATCTTCAACTATTGGGCCAAGGTTAAACCCGCTATCATGGACTCATACTCGGTCATATTATTAGTTGCTTAAAATACCAACTTCATTACATAAAGTAGCCTATGCCTATTAGGGATAATTATTAAAAAAAAAACCTACCTCGAGTCCATCCTCATTTGACACTCTGTCCATATATAACTGCCACTTTGATTCGAGCATCCTTTCCCTTTCTAGTTGGTCCTCAACCAACCCTTTACATTCTATTACAAAATCAACCAATGCTTCCCATTTGATCAATACTCATGGCAGATACTCAATATCATATTGACTTATCCCATCTCCCATTTAATTAATCTTTCTAATGTTTCAGGTTTGCTAAGGATCTGTCTTAGCAGGTTGTTGGTCAAAACCTTGACTAGATGCGGTTGAAAATAAGAATTTAATTTCCTTGCTGATAAATCTGTAATTGGATATCTATTCTCTATGTCTTTTAGTCTCTTACTTATGTAATATACTTGGAACTGAATTCCGCCTTCTTCTTTGATCAGGACTGTACCGATTGCATACTCTGATACTGCCATATACAAGAACAAATCTTCTCCTTCCACTGGGCATGAAAGTATCCGTGTTTTTTTTTCCAAATGGTACTTTAACCATTGGAAAGACCATTGGCATTCCTCCTTTCATTCAAAGGTCTTTCATTTTTGATCATATCAAAGAAAGGAATATACTTACTAATAGCTCTAGATATGAATCGACTGAGTGCAGCAACTCCCCCATTTAATCCCATTACCTCCTTATTCGTTTTTCGTTGTGCCCTACCCCAAATTGCCTTGATTTAATCATTGTTCAATGCACCCAAAGAATATTCCAGAGTGAATTCCAAATGAGCACTTTTGTGGATTCATCTTATATTTCCTCAATATTCCAAACATGTCGTTCAACTCCATCCACATGATCATTCTCTTTTTTAGATTTTACTAGGATATCATTCACATAGACTTCCATGTTTTTTCCAATTTCATCTCTGAACATTCTATTCACCAATCTTTAGTATGTAGCCCTTCGTTTTTAACCCAAACCACATTATAATTTAGCAATACATTCCCTAATCAGTCATAAAGGTGGTATGTTCTGTTTGGTCTCAATTTTATCCCTAAACAGTCACAAAGGTGGTATGTTCTTTCAAAGTCTCAATTTTATCTTGATTAATTTGTTTTAACTCCATGTTTTTTCTCTTCTTTTCTTTTAACTTGATTCTTCTGCTCACTATTTGAGGCATTTTTGATGGGAAATTCAATCTGTTTGCCTTAAATATTAGTTCTTTGGGAATGATATGCAAAGGCTTGAATGTTTTAGTTTGGTTGTATTTATTTAACACAAGTTTGTAATAAGATTCACCTTCTTTATTATATTGTTTAAGTGTGGCAAATACATGTCATGTGAATTGAATTATTCTCCACGGACGGTTCCGTATCCTATTTTGCATAGGAACTTCATCAATAAATGTTTTGTTGGATGAAGCGTCAATTTCATCAAGCTTAAGTCACCTAAAGAGTACATTTATAGTAGGTATCGATTCATCTACACGAATAAAGTTTCAAACAACCTTGAGTAGAGTGGGGTTAAAACTTGGAAAAATAATCTTATTTGACCCATTAGCCTAGAGTCTTTGTTGTTGAATCCAAAGGGTGGTTCCAAACTTGGCTTATGTTCTTCTTCTGTTATTCCTATCTGATCGAAGGCACTTCTAAAAACGATGTTCACAGTGTTCTTGTATCAACCAAGATTTTTGAGATAAGCGAGACTCTAATTTAGGCAATCGTCATGAGTGGGTCATTATGAGGGTGCCTCACTCCCCTCAATTCCCTTGGTGTTATAACTAAATCAGGAATTTGAGTAGAACCTTTGAAAGATTTTTAACTGGCTCTTCACTCATCAAGTAATGCCGTCCTTGGCTTCCTTTATACACCTGCTCTTTTCCCTTTTACTCTTGCCTGCAATATGTTGCCTTTTATGGATTACATCAAATGACTAATTGGCTACGATAGGTTCTAAAGGAGTTCGCCTTCCGCGATGTTGGTGTAATGACCTGCAAATCCGTACCCCTTTGAGTCAACACTATTCTCCATCAATCAACTCAAAATGAATGGAAATACGAACCATTTGGGTTAAAGAATAAGAGGTAGAAGAAGAAAATAGAAAATAACAACAGAATCTAACCATCGCAGCGGAATAAAATAAAATAGATAATAAATGATCTTTACACAAAAACAAATCTGTTTATGCATTACATCATATACATGACACACAACTGGACAGTAATCATAACATGTCCTCACAATCTGAATACACAGCTAATCAACATAGCGGGATATTTAAAACAAGTACGGAAGTACGTATCGCCATCCGGCTCGTCTCTTGAGCTCCAGAACATCCTTTCTTGTATTCTATAATACTCGGTCTGACCCGAGCATTATAGTTAAATAACACTCGAGTTAGTATGGAATACCAGCGTGAGAAAACCACACTCAAATTGATTATTAAAGTTCCAAAATTCTTTTGAAAACAAAAGCATCTCGTAAGACCACGCCACAAATAAACATGTTAGGTTTTTACCTTATGATAGCCAAAACATTTTTTATCAAATCCGTCTGATATTATAATAGTGTCTATAGAAAGTAAAATAGAATCTAGCTGAAATTCTTGCATCTCACGTTTCAGTAATAGTTGGGCACAATCAAAACCGTAAAAGCGTGTAGGGAGAATGGATTTCCAACTAATGACTAGGCACTGGGGTACCACCTGTTACAGTACCTGGTCTAGCTCAGCGTACCGAGGATCCACCCTAAATCCCCTACAACACAAGACCGGGACTACCCCTTACTGGATAATCTTGAGTAAGATCACCCCGCGATTGGGATCAGCAACCGCCACACAGCCGGAAAAAAGGGACATCCAGACAGGGATGACCTCACCCTAATGGGTGCTACCCACTTAGCCTTGCTGTATAACCCATGATTTTCAGTCCTTCCCGGTTGATGAGGCTCGAGGCTAAGCGTTACCTTATTAGAACACATCCCTTAGAATGCTCATCGCCCACCTGACGATGTTCTGAAAGCATTCATTCCTACAAGTCCGTCCCGGGTTCGAACGGAACCGAAGGCACAACTCCTACTACATCCATTTTGGAATCATCCTCAGGATTAGTTGCGACTAGCCCTTGCACTTCACTGCTCCATCTTCGACTCCGAACTCGTTTTTCCACGAAAATGTATAAACCGGATCGAAGTGGTTTTTCGAGAATTTAATCCCTATCCCAGTCTCTTCAAACGATCAACGCATTGGCCAATATTGATAGTCGGTTATTTAAGTATCAATTAACATTCACAAACAACCATCAAACATAGATAATTTTCCAAAATTATTTATTAACCTCAAAATATCTTCACAAGATATATTACCATTTTCAACCCTTTTTGAAAATAGTTTTCAAACCCTACTCTTCTAATGGGATAAATTCCCAATTATTTATTTCCACTTAAAGCACCAAGTACAAAGCTTTAGATTTTTAGAATAATTTAAAAACACTTTATTATAACATATACTTTAACATTTAAAGTGAAAAATACTTCAATACTTTATTAAAAATATATTCTTTATAAAATATAAAACTAGATTTTCTCCTTTAAAACAAAATACCAAGTCACCTTTAAATAATTACTACGATAATAAATTTGAAAAATACTTACTTTAGAATTTAAACATTTAGAAATAATAAATTTTCTAAAACATGATTTTTAAAACAACATTAAAACTTTTAGCTTATATTTAAAAATTTGCTTTGAAAACGTACTTGGCTATCTAGGGAAATATGCTTCTCTTTAACATCTTTTAAAAATAAATCACTATTTATTTTTAAACAAAATTACTCATTCCCTTAATAAATTCCCACCGTGAATTTATTCTTCCAATATCCACTGATATATCACTTCGCTTTTATAAACCCAGTTTATAAATTTCAAGTCTCGCTTCTCTTTTTAAAAATCCCGGTTTTACATACTTAAATCAATCCCCAAACTGATTTCCAATTTACTTCACTTTTAAATAAATTTCTTTACTTACTTCATTTATTCCAAAATCCATTAACTTCAGATTTTATTTCTTCATTATGATTTAAAATCTTTTAACTGAAAGTACCAATTTCATATTTTCCAAATTTCTTCTTTATCCTTTCAAATAAATTCAACCCATGAATTTTAAAATAAATTCTTTATTTCTTGATTTAACATCACTTAAGTTTAAAGTTTATTATTTATTTGTTAATTCAGAATCCCTTTTTCATACTTGGAATTTATTAGGATTTAAAAATCACTTTTATTCCTTTCCAATCCATTCCTATTTTTTTATTCAAATTCTCTATAATTATTTTACTTAAAAATTCACTCTTTTATTTTCTTTTCAGAAATCCCATTTCTATAGATTTTGATAACTCAGTTCACCGAAATATTTTAAATCAACCATAGTATCCAACATTTCCAATTATCAATATAATTCATCACAAGATAGCAAATAATTATATCGCAGAATATTTTAACAAATCTAGATATTTTGAGGAATCCAGTTGGATTCCTCCAACCTGTTTTCCTACATCCACAGATGTTAACACAATAAAATACCAATTCCACTTCGAGGTGGAATATCGCGGTATATCGGTTTTAAATATAATATCATCCGCTATTATGCGGCGCATAGGGTCTCATCCTCTATATAATGCGGGAAATCAATCACTTCAATATATACTATATACTACTATATATAATATAGCACATCAAATCAATTCAATCATTCAACCAATTATTTAAATTTAACCATTTAAATTTAAATAAAACCCAGATGAGTGAGTTTAACTCACCTTTGATTTTTGATTTGCAATCCACACCAAACCGGCTTGTTTTCGTTATTTTTTCTGACCTTGTATAAGCAATTTATGATTTATTAACATTTGAAATAGTCTAACAATAAATCATCATTAAATAAATTAAATAAATTAATGATTTAATTTTTATTTAAAAAAATAGTAAATTTCTCTTTTTAAACTACATATATACTTAAAAATAAATGATAGATTTCAGAAATCTAATTTTATTTAAACATTCAAATATTTCGATATCTATATTTATTTTCAAAGGTCTTATATATATATATATCTGTGTGTGTGTGTGCCTTTGAACTAGAATAGGTATGTGTGCATATATATTTTTATTTATACCCTTTCTTTACTGTATAAATATATATACGGTATATAAATCTTCAAAATAAATTGTTTTTATAAACCTTACTGCATTATTATATATATATATATATGTATATATTAAATTAGATTGAACGAAGAACAGAAATGGTTGTAACTTTCTGTAAATATTATTTTCAAGTTCATTTTCTTTTTTTTCAAATTAAAATATGAATTCAAGTTTTTAAACAGAAAAAGAAACCCATACCAAACGAAACTGGCCCAAGCAAGCAACTTCTTCCCCTTCCACACGCGATACCCCGACCTTCCAATGCTCGAGTTTGACCCGCTCACTATCATGAGAGCCTCTTCCTCGTGCTTTCCCTAGCTGCTGATTGGCGCTGCCGACGTCAAGCCTCCCAAAGTCCATGCGAGCTCGAGCCAGCAATTTCCACTCCATCGCGAAACGCCTCGACTTCGAGTCGTTCGATGTTCGCCTCCTCTCCTAAATCGCGCCTGCCCCAAAATCATTCGCACGCGAAAGAGCTTCGCCGCCATCGAACCCTAAATGCGATGCCCATCTAACTGCTCGAGAGCAGTGCCACCTCGCCAAATCTTGCACCACCGACCCCCTCGAACTTGCGTCCAGGCCGAAACAAATCAAATTTGAGTTCCTTCTCTATTGCGTTCGATTCCGATTCGAACGAGGATTGATTTTGCTTTTCGAATTGATTTCGAATGAGGAAAGGATTTCGGTCTTTATAATTTTACTTTATCTTCTTTTGTTCTGTCGATTTTTTTTTGAATTGAAGAGGATAACTACGGCTGTTAATATAAAAGAAGGAAGAAACCTTGCGTGTAGGTTGCTGGCTATGGTAATATGAAGGGAAAGGAAAAAGGTATGACGGTGAAAGAAAGTAAGCTGATGTAACTTATCTTGACCAATCAAAACAATATATGGATATTGAATTTGAATTTGAATCGACTTGAATTCGTAGCTAAAAATCTCGACCTCCTATTGATGCATGCCGCTAGGTGTTTATAATGTTATACCCCTATTTCGAACGCAATGGAAAAGATTTCGAGTCCTAATTCGATCGTATGGAGAAGATAGCTTTTTGGACCCAGTTATTATATTAAATTTTCGATATAAATTTCAGCGCGTTTATTTATCGTATGCTCACACAACACTCCAAACATTACGAAAATAGAAATCCGATAATAATACGATATTACGGATCCAATGGAACTGATTTCGTCGAATTCCGAGACTGTGCCTCGGAAGGCTATCTTTAAATATCAATTTAAACGATATATTTTTAAAACTGAACGAATCACTTTCAATTTCAATTTAAAAGCTTTTATTATCTTCAGAACTATCAATATAAATTTTACAAACCTTTAAATCATATTTTAACAAGCTTGAAACTCAAGATTAAATATTTTACTTAATCTTAAATTGTTGAATTGAATAATTATATTACTCAACAAATTGCTGTATCAACATTCTGAATAGATAAATCCAAGTTTTCCCTATTCAAAACCAATTTATAATTCAATTTATATATTTAAAACCACTTAAATACTCTAGATTCAACGCTGAAAAATCCGGGTCGTTACAGTTGGTGTTATAATCTCATAGTTTCTTATCACGAAAGTGTTTTTGGTTAGTTTTAAGAATGTCTTTGAGTACTCCTTTTCTAGTCATATTTTGAGTAATCCCAGCTAAGACTCTACACTCATCAGTCTTGTGTCCGCTTACTTTTTGAAAAGTACACTTTTATTTGGTTCGGGATTTATGCTTGACTTAAATAAGGTAGGACAATCGAGTTCATCTTTAGTAACAACATATATGTAGGAGATGGGTCTGCTTTAGCTCAACGGAGTTGATCTTAGTGAATTCAACTTATCTTCCTTTTTTGTTTGAAGTTACAAATTTCCCTCTTCCTCTTTGACTTCTCTTTTTGTGGAAAATATCGTCCATCTGAATAAATTTGTCTACTTGAAAATGAAATGCTTGTAAATCCTTTGCATTAAATAGCTCTTTCCAAAATGGAGTGTTCTTAGTGAGGCCAGATTTGACTGCCATTAACTTTTCAGGGCCACTCACTCTTTCTACTTTATTTGCTTAAGCATTGAATTGTCTCAAGTATTCTCTCATTAATTCACCGGACTTTTGCTTTATATTGGCTCATCCGCTGGCATAGATAGTTGGTTCTTTCAAGTTGCAAAATTTGACTGAAAATTCATAAGAAATTGTTCCCACGAGTAAATTATCTTTGCTATATAGCACCGGTACCATTTTGCTGCAGCTTCAAAGAATGTGGTTAGAACTAATCCGCACCATGTGCCTCTAGGGCATTATATAAGTCCATGTGACTTTAAAATGCCATTAAATGGTCATTTGGATCAACTGTGCCATCATACCTAATCGATGGATTCTTGATACAAGATGGCAGTGGTATTGCTATGTAAATGGTGCTGCTTTGAAGTTATTGTTGACTCTTGGATCCATCGTCCTCACCCCCTTCAATTATGTTACTTCTTTCTCTATCTTAGTAGCCATGTTTCTTAAATATGCCTCATCGTTGTCATAATTCTTCTATTTCGGCTTATATTCCCATTTGCGAAAAGAAGCTAGCAGATTATACAAGTGGGGACTTTGAATTCTTATTCAACTTTTGCATTAGATAGTTCTCCTCAGTCCTCTGCAACCTCAAAGTACTTTTCTCAATGTTTTTTCTTATTAAATTTGATTAATTCGTGCATTGTTTGTAGTTTTCTCTTCATGTCATGGATATCATTTTTCTACTTTTGACGCTTTCTTTAGTGCGACACTTATCAAACCTCAACATTCATCATGTTAAATTATGGATTTATATTATCTTTAAGGTTTGTGTGGTGGGATACTTCCTCTTGGACTTGTACATTCACTTTCTTAAAAAATCTTCCCATTTCATTAGTGCGGCTGCCATAAGGTTTTTTAGGACTCGGTTCGATTTCTCAACAAAATCGTCACTAATATTGGGCCAAAATTTAGTTCAACCTAATATGAATTTAGCTCAAATAAATTAAATGAAACTTAAGTAGGTCGGATTCCCTATTTAAGCACACTAATCATCAACGAAATCATTCTTCAAATAGTTACTTTCCATAGCCCTCAAAAGTAAAGTCACGAGATTAGATTAGTCCAAACGACCATTAAATTCAAGTGAAAACTTTTTTATTTGTGCTAGAATAAATTGAAAAGGGGGAAAAATGACAATTCGGAAAATTGCCCTATTCTGTGAAAGGGTACATGCCTATTTATGGAAAACTTTAACCTTCGGATTTTTGACATGTGGCATACAAAATAAATGGATGGTCGAGATTCATTGTCATAGCAGGCAAGGATTCCTTGAAAACATTGACTCGAGACGTTTTTATTATCAACTCAACATGCGATGACCCGATTACTTCATCCTTCGATAGCTCAAAAGTCATCATGTGACAGCTCAACTATCTCGCCTTACGAATGCTTTAAGAAGTCATCATCCAATAGCTTTAATACCTCAAATTTTGATGGCTATGGAAGTCATCATTTGACAACTTAGATACCTCAACTTTCGACGGCCTTGGAAGTCCTCATTTGACAGGTTGAATAACTTAACCTTCAATGGCTATGGAAGTCATCATTCGACAGCGTGAATACCTTAACCTTTGATAGATTTAGATATCATCATTCGGCAGCTTGAATTCCTCATCTTCCGATGGCTATGGAAGTCATCATTCGACATTTGAATTCCTCAACCTTCAACGGTATAGAAGTCATCATTCGATTGCTTGACTTCCTCAACCTTCGATGACTATGGATGTCATCATTCAACAGCTTAAATACCTCAACCTTCGATGGGTATGGAAGCCATCATTCAATAGCTTGAATTCCTCAGCCCTTGATGGTTATTGAAACACTTCACTTCTATACCTATACTATCCAAAGATTATTGCTAATTAATACCGTCAATTGCGGAGAATGATGCTATGTGAGGTACACATCTGAATATTCCCTTGGTCCAACACTGGTACAAATCCTGAATCATATAATTTATTATTATAGTTGTACATGGTCCCAGTAGAAAGCAATAACTACGTGTGCCTCTAAGGCGAATAATGCATAACATAGAATAATTAGTAGAGTACATAGAGTCAGAACACTGTAAACATATACGCATAATATATCACATATAAATAGTCCACTGGATTTACAAAACGATAGTTTCTAACCCACAATATACAAACATCACAACATCACATCATATCATATACACAATGAGGATACAAAATACAAATTGGAATGTATCATCCTAATGTAACTGCTAGCCTCCAAAACAGTCCATATATCTAAAGGATCTATAGAGTGCCTGTACTGGGAATTCCTCGGACTAACCTGAGTATTAAAATAACACATGAGTCAAACTTTGTCTATAATTAAGTATCAATAAAGATAATAAAATGGTACACGCACACACAGATAAATAAGTATAAATGTTATATATATAGCAAAGGAAATATGTATGCATTGAAAAGTTAATATGAATTACCGTTTATTCAAATATTTCACTCAAAGGTAAATTCATATTATGCGTCCATATATCATAAAGTAATTATAAATACAAGTCCAATACCCATACACACACATATACATACATATGTATATGCATATACATATATATATATATATGTGTGTGTGTGTGTGTGTGTGTGTGTGTGTGTGTGTGTGTGTGTACATGTATACACACACACATACACACACAGTGTGTGTATACATGTACATATACACACACAGACACACACACACACACACATATATATATATATGTGTGTGTATACATATACATGTGTGTGTGTGTGTGTGTGTGGGGTGTGTGTGTGTGTGTGTGTGTGTATATGAACCCTCTCAACTCTCTCTTGATAGTGGAACTCCACAACAATGGAGTAGATATCGAAGCGCGGTTAACTAATGTTAGCCTTGATTTCATAATTTGTTTTAGCCCATGGAAGTTTCGAAAATCTATTTCTAAAAGGGCGTGTTACCGTTGAGAATAACAAACATTCAACACAATATATGTTGAATTAAGGAGAAAGGCATAGAGACAAATCCGACGATTGAGTAAGCATGAGACCGACAACATTTGAGGTTGTTTTGTACAAATCTGGGAGCGATGACCAAATGGACCGTACGTTTCAAGATAGAGGGCATAACCTTAATGCCCCACCATGACAGAGCCAACAAACTGAACAAAGTGAAAGAAAGATCTGGCAATTCAAAATTTATGAATTGCATGTAAATGATAACGACCCGACGTTCAGATCTGGGTGGAATGCAAAATATGAATTCAAGGAAGAAGTCAAAACTGAGATTGGCGTTTCAATTGAAAAAATGACGAGTGAATCTAAGTTTCAATTGCTTGAAAATCAAATCTGCGATTTGAATTTCCAAAATTCGTGAAGTGGTTATCAAATCGTCAACGATGAAGAATGCGCCGGCTACTGCCGCACGAGATGCAGTTACAATAATTGTTCGTGACTTTGTTTGGTGAGAGTTATTATAACCGCATCCGCTCTTTTAGGCTCGTGTCAGAAAAGACAGAGCAGTTACTTAACTGATGCTTGGATTTCGACCGGGCTTCGAATATTACTTTATCCTGTGTTCAATGTGGCATTATCACGTGCAAGTATTCTTGCAGATGGCACACATTATTTTGTTTTAGGTTTTCGTAACTGGGCTGGATTGTGTAGAATTAGTAATTGTAAGGGTTGTGCACTTTGTGTTTGCTGCATTGTATGTACTATAGTTAATTATTAATAAAAGAACCCACTATATATATATATGTATGTATGTATTGAAGTTTTATTATATTAAAACATTAATTCTAAATAAAAGAAATTAGTATATTTCATTTCTGGGCATTAATTCTAAATAAAAAAAGTTTTATTATATTATAACAATTAAATTATTAACTTATACTTCCTCTTAAAATATATTGAAGTTGAAATAAACTCAACCTTATAATGTTTTAATATAATCATTTATTATATATTTTATTTACAATTTTAATGTTTAGACTTTAAATATTAAATTTCTAAATACATATGTACATTAAATATAATATTTATTATTTTAATTATTAATAATCTTTAAAAATTACAATTTGTGTACCATATTATTTTCTAAGATATATATATATATATATATATATATATATAGAACTATATAGGAAAAATACGCTGATGGTCGACCAATAGCAGTCGACCGGTGAATACCCCTAGTCATAATCTCCTAAAGTCCTACTTTGACTATATTAGCTTCAGTTCCTCCTTCTTTTAGTTATTCACTTTTCAAACCTAATGCACACACTTCTATTTATATATACTCCAACCCAGATATACCCATACACATTCAGATATCACACAAAACACAGAATTTATATTTCAAGCATATTGATATTAAAATAGACATGAATCGTGAGTTAGATTACTCACCTAAAAATGGAGAACTTCAATTTCCTCACTTGCTTTCCCTTCACTGTAAATTACTAACCTCAATATTTGATCATCAAAGCTTGGATTTCTCCTTAGCTATCAATGTAGATTGATGTTAACACTACAAGCATTACTGTTTATAGCAACGGGCGGGGGCAACGGCCTCCAACGGCCATTGACCAACGGCTTCCAACGGATAGCAACGGCAAGCTTTTTTCCGGAATTTTTTAATAACAAAGTACACTTGCCGTTGGAAGCCGTTGGAAATATGCCGTTGGCGGCCGTTGCAAGCCGTTGGAAAACCGAGACTAACCTGCAGCTCGATCTTCTTCCTCCTCATTCCTCTTTCACCCGAAATCAAATCCAAAAACCCTCATTTTCCCCCCAAAAAAAATTTCCAACCCCATTTTATCCCCTTCTACACGTTCAAGCATCCCCATCTTCGTTTGCAAGCTTCACAACCTCCAAAATCAGGTATTATTTGCTAAAACCCTAATTTTGTTAATTTTTTTATTTTAGGTTAAATTGGTAATTTTAATGTATGTATTGTGCTATTGTTCATGTATTGTAGTGTATTGGACCTTAATTACTATTATTAAACTAATTATTACATGTTTAACTATGATTTGTTAAATTAGGTTTATTATTAAATTAGTTTCAAACTTAATAATTGCCACTAACCTAAGCATGAACCTCACTTGTTATTATATTGGTGATTGAATTGCGTAAAAACGTACGTAGAAATTAAGTGATTATATTGACATATAAATTGTTCACTTTTGACATGTTATGATACGATATATACTGATACAGTTTGTGCATGACTGAATGTGATTTGTGTGATGCGATTATATGTATAACATTGTTCGTTTATTTTATACGTTGCGCGCACACACTGGATTTTTTTTTTGTTTTAGGAAAAAATCATTATATATGCGTTGATTCAACAATTTGTTTATTGATATAAAAGTTTAAATTTTATGAAAATAAAATTTAAACTTTTATATCGCTAATTTAAAAATTTAAACCCTTAGAGTGTTTTTGGCCCCGTCTGATAAGTATTGTATATGATCATTGTGTGGATATTCGTTTTTTAACAGAACGGACATCTATATTCATCGTATACAGTATTTTTTGGATTTGTCCCTGTATTAGACAAGTTACAAAAACAATAACGTAATTAAATCTCGTAAATCATTTCAGTTTAAACGGTTCGCAAAATTTCGACAGCGCTTCTATTTATGTTCCCTGTGTACACGCAATTGTGTACTGTTCAGGGAACTAAAGCGAAGTGCTTTCGAAATTTTGTTGGATCGTTTAATTGAAATGATTTATGCGATTTAATTACGTTATTGTATTTGTAATGGGAGGTAGGATGACCCATCAACAAAGTGTCAATGATCAATTAATATCAAATTTGCTAATAAAATTGTTTAAATAGAATATAATGTTCATTTCAAAATAAGCTTTAAGTATTATTTTAACAGATATAACAAAAACAAGAAGAATGTTTATAAAATTGATTTAATAAAAAATGTCAACGCAAAATTATATCGTACTTTTTAATTATATGCGTAGGTAAATGGACAATTATTTTACTGATCGGAGCTGGATGTACAAAAAACGAAGGGTCGATACTGAAGGCTCAACAAATGAACATTTTAATAATGGTGTTAGCGTATTTATGGATTTTGCTTTACGTAATAACGGAAACTACAAAGAAATCCGTTGTCCATGTAGTAAATGCAAACTGTTAAAGCATTTGATACCACAAATGGTTAGAGTTCATTTGCGTCAGTACGGTTTCGTATCGAACTATTTGATTTGGGATCGTCATGTGGAACAGTTGGCATCTAATCCTGTACAAGATGAGGAGGTGGTGAGTAATGAAATTGGTATGATAAATCTTGTAGAACATATGGTTGAAGATGCTGCACGTTCAATGTTTCCTGTTCCTCAATTAACTGATCACGATGGTAATGCTGAAGAAGAACCAAATATTGGGGCAAAAAAATATATGATTTGTTAGATGCCACGAAAAAACCCCTTTGGGAAGGATGCACAAGCGGAACCCAGTTATCAGTAACTGCTGAATACATTGCGATGAAATCCAAATACAACCTCACAGAATCTGGATTTACGGCTGTTGTACAAGCTGCGAAACGACATATGCTTCCTAATAATCTAATGTGCGAAAATCATTACGAAGTAAAAAAACTGATGTCGGCTTTCGGTTTACCGTATCAAAAAATAGATATGTGTCTAAAGGGTTGCATGTTGTTTTGGAAGGAAGATATCAACCTTAGAAATTGTAAAATATGTAATCAGGAAAGATACAAACCAAGAAAGAAAAAGGGAAAGGAAGTCCCGTATAAGCATATGCATTATTTACCAATTACTTCTAGACTTCAAAGGTTATATGCATCTTCTGTAACTGCGCAACATATGAGATGGCACGGTGTGAGAACACAGGAAGTAGGTACGTTAACACATCCAGCTGATGGGGAAGCATGGAAGCATTTTGACCAGAAATATCCCGATTTTGCGTCCGAAATTCGTAATGTTAGACTTGGTTTATGTACAGATGGATTTTCCCCATTCTCTCAATTTCGTTCGAAATATTCGTCCTGGCCTATCATTGTCACACCTTATAATTTACCTCCTTGGATGTGTATGAAAACTCCATATATGTTTCTTACAGTTGTCGTCCCTGGTCCCGATGATCCGACACAAAGAATCGATGTTTATTTACAATCATTGATTGATGAATTAAAAAAATTGTGGTACGAGGGAGTAGAGACATATGATATTTTCCAAAAAAAGAACTTTCGCATGTATGCTTCTTTATTGTGGACAATCAGCGATTTTCCTGCATATGCAATGCTTTCGGGTTGGAGTACGGCCGGTCGTCTAGCTTGTCCTTATTGTATGGAAGAAACACGAGCAATTTTTTACCTCATGGAATGAAAGTTTCGTGGTTTGACTGTCATCGATGTTTTCTTCATATTAATCATCCTTTTAGAAGAGATAAAAAAAAACTTTACAGCTAATAGACATGAAACTTTGAGACCACCTACGGTTTGGTCAAGCGAAGAAATTTATGAACTTGTAAAGGATTATCCAAAGATACATGAAACCGGAGAACAAATTGAAATTCAGGGTAAATCATCGATACATAACTAGTGCAAACAAAGCATATTTTGGGAATTGCCTTATTAGAAAAATCTCTTGATTTGTCATAATATTGACGTGATGCATAATGAGAAAAACGTGTTTGATAATCTGTTTAATACAATTTTTATTGTTAAAGGGAAGATGAAAGATGATTTGAAATCAAGACGTGATATCGAAGTAATATGTAATCGTCCTGAGCTTCATATAAAACCAAATGACACAAAAAAGCCAAAAGCTTGCTATGAGCTAGACAATAATCAAGTTAAATTACTTTTAAAATGGGTGGATGGATTACGATTCCCAGATGGCATATCTTCTAATCTTCGTAGATGTGTTGACTATAAGAACAATAAACTTGGCGGGATGAAAAGTCATGATTGTCATGTTATGATGGAAAATTTGTTACCCGTCGCTTTTAAAGAACTGTTGCCCGTAAAAGTTTGGACTGTTGTAACAGAACTTAGTCTGTTTTATAAAGAGATTTGTTCAACTACATTAAAAGTTGATCGTCTACGTAAACTTGAGGAAGAAATCCAGATATTGCTTTGCAAACTGGAAAAAATATTTCCTCCAGGTTTTTTCAATGTTATGGAGCATTTATCAATTCATCTTCCACTTGAAGCACGTCTTCGAGGGCCTGTGCAATATGGATGGATGTGTCCATTTGAAAGGTATATTACTATTTAGTTTATTACATATTGGTTTAATTAAATGTATACAAAATTAAATTAAAATAATTTTTGCTACGTATTTAAATCATCTAAAGAAAAAAGTGAGACAGAAAGCTCGAGTTGAAGGTTCGATTTGCAAATCGTACATCGAAGAAGAAGCTTCTTTTTTTTTCTCTCACTATTTTCAGCGACCATGTGAACATATCATTTGAAAGTGCTACGCGTAATGATGAAGGCATTGATGAAGATGATTGTCAAGCGACTTTATCTATTTTTTAAAAACTGGTCGGCCTGCTGGTAAATGTGTGGAAGTATGGTTGGATGATAGAGATTATCAAGTAGCACACACGTACATTCTTCTCAACTGTGCCGAAGTTGCACCATTTATTAGGTAATATATATACACACACGTCTACACATATGTATACACAAATATATATGCACACATGTATTTTAATCATAATGCAACATTTGTTCTATAATTGCAGTATTTACGAATCACAACATCCAAACGACGATATCGGTAAAGAATTTGCTGCTTAGTTTTCTATGTTTTTGATACAACAAATTGTGTTGTAGATGAAGGATTGAAATATTTAGCTATGGGACCAAAAAGGATAGTCAAGACATATCCAATATTCTTTGTCAACGGATATAAATTTAATACCAAAGAATACGGTGCCGAAAAATCAACTAACAATACTGGTGTATTTGTCAAAGGTAGTGATGATCCAAATGATCACATAAATGACTTTTATGCGTGCTGACCCAGATTTTGCAGTTGACATATTTCACTCGACCCGCAGAAGAAGTATTTTTGTTTAAATGCAACTGGTTCAACAACGTTCTAGGTTCTGGAATAAACGCGGATCCAAAATATAATCTTATAGAAATAAAACATACTTCGAGGTATTATAAGTACGACCCTTTTGTACTTGCCAAACAAGCTCTTCAAGTTTATTATGCTCCTTACCCATCTTTAAGAAGAGATAAAATAGATTGGTCGACTGTTTTTAAAACCAAACCAAGGTTTACATTTGATGGACGAAATATTCCTGAACAGCAAGCTTACCAAGCAGATATCGAGGAAAATAGAGGAATAATATTAACCGACGATCAAATAGAATTTGGACCTCTAAACGATGAATCAAATGCATTAATTGAAGCATTTGAGAGTATAGAGGAACAAAATATAGAGTGCGAAGAAGAGTCAGAATCCGAAAGCGATGGGGATTGACCACTAATCAATATTTTGAGAAGGTATTTTTTTCATTTTTCTATTTCCAAAGTAATTTTATATGATATGTATCACAAAGTCTCTTTTATGTTACGCCATAATGTATGTTACGCCATGTTCATTATTCTGACACCATTTGCATATTAAATTAATCAATGTTACCCTTGCTTTTCTTTATACTATGATTTCATATAGGTATGTCGGGACGCAGACGTTCACGCTCCGGATCTTCCAGCTCACAGAGAGGTGATGATGCTGGTCCTTCACAGTCGGGTGTTCGGCCTATGGTATGGCTGAAACCCAAAGCCGATGGCAGGTAAGTATAAAGTTTCAAAATTGAATTTTATTCCATACAATCTTTTATCAAATATATATAGTAGTAACGGAATATCAAATGTTTTTTTTCTGTTTTTACACAGCGGTGGGTTTTCGTTGGGGCCTTCCAACATAGTACTCACGATCTTGCGACGGGCGTATATGGCTCGTATGACCTCGTGTTGGCCGAGGTGGACTGCAATACCAGAGGGGGTGCGGGAGGCTATCTGGCAGGACTTTTTGGTATGTGTGGTATAGCAATTATTACATTATGTAGTCATGTACATTATGTCAATTCATGTTTGCACTATTTATAGCAACTGTATAACTCATATTTTTTCAAACGTGTAGGGGGAAGTGGACTTGGCTGATTCTGATATTTCAGTTGTCCGTCGCCATTGGAGCAGCAAAATTGCAAAAAAAACTATCGCGAAACAATTAACAACATCAAAACATCGGGAAAGAGGCCTTATTGGATGAGTGAAGCTGTTTTTGATGAGTTCGCCACCAGGTGGAGCAACGAGGATTTTGTGGTAAATCTCTATCATATATTTAATTTAAATTGTTTGAGGCAAATAATATATAAATTATTAAAACTGTCAAAACAATTTTTGTTTTCAATTTAAATTTGCAGAGGCAGTCCGAGAGGAATTCTGCAAACAGGAGCAGGAACCCCGTTACACATCGCGGTGGTTCCAAGTCTTTCCAGCATCACCGGGAAGATTTGGTATAATTATTAAATAAGACAAATAGTTAATTATTTTAAGTTTTAGTTTGTTAAATTATAGATAATGTATGTTTATATGTGCATATTTCAGGAGAGACAACACGGGGGGGGGGGGGGGGCTGTTAGTTATTGGGATGTGTTTACCCATACACATGCATTGACTCAGGTCGATGATTCCGGCGCAGTTTCTTACTCTTGGGACCACGATGACAAAGCGCGTGCTGCCTATGTAAGTATAACATAAGTAACTAAAACTTACAAGTTAATTGAAATAACGTAATTAACTAAATTCAATTATATTTTGCATGACAGCAAAAGTTTCAGGAAGCGCGGACAGCCTTATTTGAGAGTACGAGACGAGCTCACTTGACCCCCGATGAGGAGGACGCCATTTTTGAGTCCGTCATGGATCCAGTGACCCGCGACGGATGCTACGGATATGGAAGCCAATCGGTTAGTTAATTTGCAATTATTTTAATACTAATTTTTTAGTGCAGTTGATAATTTAAATTTGTTTACAGGTTCAGACAGTCCAGAAAGAATATCAAAGGGCTCAAGATAAAGAAGAGATTGCGCAGCTACGAGCCGAGCTTGCTGAGATGCGGGAACGCAATTTGTTGCATGAAGCGAGGACGGAGGAGTTGAACCGGCGTATGGCGGAGTTCATTGCACAGTATGGACAGCCTCCTTCATCTGGTGGTTCTGGTACTGAGTGATTTAGGTATGTTTTGTTATTGGCATGTATATTTTGGAGTTGGTGAGAATTTGATACATTTTGATGTGATGGTTTGTGTATATTTGGACTTCATACATTCTGATGGTTTGGTTGTGGATGTTGGTTTGGATTTTTTGATGTTGGTTTGGATTTTTTAATGATGGTTATGTTGTGTTTTGTTTGGTTGTTGGTTTATGTTGAAATATATGTAAGATTTGGTTATATATATATATATATATATATATATATATATATATTTGGATATAGTTATTATATGTATATGCTCGAAATGGAGCTGTTTTGATATAATTGTGGTTATGTGTGGCTGGAAGCATGCACCGCTGCTTTTATATAAAAAATAATACCCAGATTTGCAACGGCTTACAACGGCTACCAACGGCCAATTGGCCATTTAACTCCAACGGCTTCCAACGGCGTCCAACGGCATATTCCAACGATTTCCAACGGTATGTTGGTGAACAGGCTTTGCCACGTTGGCAAATTTGCCGTTGGAAGCCATTGGTATATCCACGTTGATGCCGTTGGAGGCCGTTGGAAACCGTTGAAGTGTATACCAACGGCAAATTCCAACGGCCTCCAACGGCTTTCCAACGGCCTCCAACGGCCATTTGCCGTTGGAAATAGCCGTTTCTCTTGTAGTGTAATAAGCTCATAGTTTGTAACTCATTTGATTTGTTTTGGATTTTAGAAATGAAGAGGAAGAAGTTGAACTCTATGAATTATGGAAGAAGTAACATCGGGATGCTTAGGTTTGTGAATGTACCTATATTTATAAAGGTGAAGAAATATCTGGAAATAGAAAAATCCGATTATTGGGGTAGTGGAGGGTTGGGCTTGGAGTAAATGTATTTAGACTTACTTAATTTATTTTCTAGCCTTGTTTTATATTCCCATCCTCGAAACTATTATATATTCATAACCTAACTCATTCATAAAATAATAAAATCTCAATTAAACTATCTTAACTTCTAATTAATATTGTTTACATTATATAAAATTATTTTCTATAATTTTAGTCTGTTTGTTTTAATATTTTTCTTCAAATATCTATATAAATTTATTTATAAAATAAGTTTCTAATTCCTTTAATATTTAAAATAAAATTCCTTTAATAATTTCCAATCTTATTTATTTCAAAAATTATTCCTTATGAAATTTATTCGATCGTTTTTATTTCATCTTATTATTAATTTATACTCTAAATTTTAAAATAACTAATTAAATTTTCAAATCACTATTTATCAATATAAAAATTCCTTTTATTTAAGAAAAATATTTTCCATTTAATTTCCAGATCATTCCATAATTTCACAATTATTATATTAACCACGTTTAGTTAATTGATTTTTATAATCAAATTCCCAATTAAATGCTTCTCAATACCAGGTTTTTGCAGCTATGGAAGTCATCATTCGACAGCTTGAATTCCTCAACCTTTGATGCCTATGGAAATTATCATTTAATGGCTTAAATGCCTTAACCTTCGATATCTTTTGAAATCATCATTCCACAGCTCATATTCTTCAACTTATGATAGCTTTAGAGAAGTCACCATTCGGTGGGTCAAGTACCTCATCCTTTAATAGTGCCTTTACTTACCTTTTAAGAATTCTCAATTTCTGGTAGCTTATGTGTTGATGCCCAAAAAGATATTAACGCCCAAATATCAGATGAAGTATAGAGATCTAGTAGAAATTATATGCAAAAAGTAAAGTGACACAAGAAATTTTATAGTAGTTCGGCAATCTCTAGCCTATGTCCACTTTATATTTTATTATTGATTGTTTTCTCTTCGAATTACAATAAATTCAATTAGATCTAACCACAATCTAGTGGATCTGGGATTTAAGAGTGTTTAGGGTATTTGAGGAAGAATAAGATGAGGAAAGAGAAGTACCCAAAGAAGTCTAGAGAAAATATCCTTGTTTTGTTGCAATAGGGTTGGTATTGATAGAGGAAATCGCCAATTGAGTCAGAAGCCCACAAAGTCCAAGGTCTAGATGCAAGCCCGAGGGGCTAGGAGAGAACATGTGGCCCTTTGGCCAAAATCAACCTCTCTATGCCAAGAGCTTTTCTTTAGGGATAACTTAACTTATTCACTTGTTTTGCTATTCTATCTTCAACTTGATGTATTCCAAACTATTTTAAATAGAAGTTAAGTTGATCCTCATAACTCCTTTAATAACATTTGTATTATCCTGCTTTCTTTGCTTCCTTCTCTCAAATCCTTAGAGTTGCTTATCTTTTCTTCGAGGGAAGTACATCACGATGACTGCTAAAGGTTGTGCATCAACTACAAGGAGTTCGAGGTGTCGAGGGGTGTATCCTGCTCCGCTTGTCTTTTTTGTATCCTGCTCCGAACTGTCCTCTGTTATCCACAACATTAATTCCAGCACTATCAGCCTCAACATCCTCTTGGTTTATATAACTCTCAGCTTTACAGTAAAACTCCATGAGATCCATTGGTGGGTCCCTTTCTAATGCAATCTTGAAGTCGGTCTTGCTTGCGACTTCAAATGCTATCGCGATAACGATTATCGATGGATCCATCTTATCGATTGTGGCTACTGCATTAAATCTCATTAGATAGCTTCTTAAGGTCTTTCCGACCCTTTGCTTCACGCTTGGTAGCTTCAACACATTCTTTGGTCGAGAGATAATAACCCTTAACTGCCTCAAGAACTATTCACCAAATAAGTCCACGTGCTTATGGACCTATTCTACAACTGTCTGAACCACATCACTCCTAAATCTGATATGTATAACGGAAAGCAATGTCCTATCACCTCATCAGAAGCGCCCAATATCTCCATATGCCAAATGTATCCCATTAGATCAACTATTGGATCCTACTGCCCATTATTCATTTCTACGTTGGAATCTTGAAATTGAGAGGATTCCTTACATTTCAGATGTTAAGGGTAAATGGATTCCTATTTATATCTTCCAAATTATAGTATGGCGATCCACCCCTCACTATCCTTTTGACCAATCTAGCTATTTGGTTGTTGTTTTTAGTGAAGGTCTTTGATCAATAGTTGAATTATATCCCATGCTCTTGTGGGGAACTCCGACACATACTCCTCTAGCCATGCGCTTGCATTCTGATCCGCACTCTGCTTTTATTCTACCTGACACTCCTACGGGGAAATTCTATATATATATATTCCTGCAGTCACTTTGCATTCACATTCTAAATTACGTTTCTTGCTCCAATAACTTTCACTTTCAATTTTTCAACTCATCCCAAGTTCAAATTTAGATTTTCCCTGGATAGTATCCTATCGGTACCAAGAGGATAGGGTTCGGTACTAATAGGTCTTGCTCGTGGGATAAATGTTCCAACTTGCTCTACTCTAACACCAGATGCTCCTGCATTAGTTCCTGGCCTTTGTTCTGAATTCCAGCAGCTCCGGTTATTTCTTATTGTCATAACTTTTGGAAAAATCCATTCCTCATCTCCTGTTGTCAAGCCATTATTCCATCTTGCATTTCTTTTATCATTATCTTTATCTCCTTTTTGGTCACAAAGATTGAATGATTAGAATTTAAGGACACCTCCTGGCTACCCTAATGTTTTGGTTGACTCCCTCTAATCCTAGATCTAGTTCTAGGTCTCTTTAGCTTCTCCAAACTCTAGATTCAAAGTTTAGGTTGTGAAATCTAGTTATCCCTCAATGGAAGCACCAAAATGTTGACATAAAAAATGGCACAAATGCCCAAATATCAGATGAAGTATAGAGATCTAGTAGAAAATATATATAAAAAGTAAAGAGATACAAGAATTTTTATAGTGACTCGGCAATCTGTGGCTTATGTCCACTTTATATTTGTATTATTGATTGTTTTATCTTCGGATTATAATGAATCCAATTAGATCCAACCACAATCTAATGGATCTTGGATTTAAGAGTGTTTGTGGTAGTTGAGGAAGAAGAAGATGAAGAAAGAGAAGTGCCTAAAAAAGTCCAGAGAGAAGATCCTTGTTTAGTTGCCATAGGGTTGGTATTTATAGAGGAAATCGCTAGTTGAGTCAGAAGCCCACGAAGTCCAATGTCCAGATACAAGCTCAAGGGTGTAAGAGAGAACACGCGGCCCTATAACCAAAATCGACCTCTCAGTATCGAGAGCTTTTCTTTGGTGATAATTAAACTTTTCTACTTGTTTTACTCTTTTGTCTTCAACTTGATGTATTCCAAACTATTTTCCATAGTGATCCCGATAATTCTTTTCATAACACTTGTATTATCCTGCTTTCTTTGCACCCTTCTCACAAATCCTTAGATTATCTCATCTTTTCTTTGAGGGAAGAAGTTCATGACGATTGCTAGAGGCTGTGCATCATGTAAAAGGAGTTTTGGATGGAGTGAGTGTTAAATGAAAGAAGTACCCTTGGTACCAAGAGGTCCTCTCGTTGCCGAGTGGTCCAATTAGCACCATTTTATTTGAAATTTGTTAAGTTCCTTCCTTTTGTCCATCTGGACTCGTTTCCAAACTAGTGAGTCGTTTCGTCTTTATTTTGGCCTTATAATTTCGGTTGAAACTTTCTTGGTTAAAATGCCGGTTAACATTACGGAATCAATATGCAATGGCTAGGGCATCTCAGTCCTTGATGACTTATGGGATCAACACTCAATAGCTCAAAAGGATCAGCCTTCGATGGCTGGTGGGATTAGCATGTGATGGCTCATTTTTAAGCTTCAATAGTTTTATTTTATCATCACTTGTTAGCCTATATTTTTCAACTTCTGACAGCTTTATCTTTCATCCTTCGATGGCACCATACTATAAGCTGGACCAAATTTTAGTTCTACCTAATATGCCTTTAGCTTAAAAAAATTAAATGATACTTAAGTAGGATGGATTCTTATTCAAGCATACTAATCATAAATGAAGTCATTATGCAAATTTATATTCCATAATCATCAAAAGTTAAGCTACAAGATTAGATTAGTCTAAACAGCCATTAATATTCAAGTTCAAGCCTTTCATTTATGAAAGAATAAAATAAAAAGGAGGAAGAAGACAAGTTTGAAAAATCACCATTTTCCAGTGGAGGGGGTACATGCATATTTAAGAAAATTCTAACCCTTGGATTTTAGACATGTGTCATCTGAAATAAATGGATTATATAGACCATTGTCGGGGCAAGAGGTTTGGTGCTCATCATAAAATAGCAAGGATTCCTGGGAAACATTGACATAAGGCGTTTTCCTTATCAACTCAACATGAGATAGGACAATTAAGTCATCCTTCTATAGCTCAAAAATCCATCAAGCGATAGCTCGACTTCTTGTCTTATGATAGCTTTAAGAAGTTATCCTTAGATAGCTTGGATCCCTTAAACTTCAATGGCTCTGGAAGTCATTATACGATATCTTGGATACCTTAACCTTCAAAGGCTTTGGAAGTCATCATTTGACATCTTATATAACTCAACCTTTGATGGCTATGAAAATCATCATTCGACAGCTGGAATACCTCCACCTTTGATAGATTTAGAAATCATAATTCGACAGCTTGAATTCCTTATCCTTTAATGGCCATGGAAGTCATCATTCGATAGCTTGAATTTCTCAACCTTCGATGGCTATGGAGGTCATCATTCGATAGCTTGAATTCCTCAACCTTCAATGGCTATGGAAGTCACCATTCGACAACTTGAATGGCTATGGAAGTCGTCATTCGATGGCTTGAATTCCTCAACCACCAATGGCTATGGAAGTCATCTTTGGACAACTTGAATACCTCAACCTTCGATGGCTATGGAAGCCATCATTCAACAGCTTGAATTCCTCAACCTTTGATGGCTATAGAAGTCATCATTTGATTGCTAGAGTAACTCGACCTTCGATGACTTTAGAAATCATCATTCGATAACTTATACATCAACTCATAGCTTTGGAGAAGTATTCGGTGGCTCAAGTTCTCATCCTTTAATAACACCTTTATTAATCTTGAGAAATCTCAGTTTCTAGCATCATGTGGAATCACCTTGCAATGGCTAGGACATCTAAATCATTGATGACTTATATGATCAACGTTCGATAGCTCAATAGTATCGGGTTTCGATGGCTCAAGGGGTTTGCATGCGATGGCCCACCTTTAACCTTCGATGGCTTTACTTTGTTAACGTTTGATGGCCTATATTTATCTACTTCTGATAGCTTTATCTTTCATCCTTCGATGGCACCGTACTATACTTATCCTTATAAATTTGAGTGTAACATATTACAATAGGCAATTTATGATCCTATGGTTTATAGGTGTTTAATATCTCTTTCCAACTTTTTTTAGGTTGTTTTGCAATCGAATTCTAAGGTAAATGACTTTAATTTATTTCAAAATATCTACAAATCTTAGTTCTTTATTTTTTGGATGTTTTACATCATTTGTAAAAAAATTGTTTACGAAACTCTTATTACCTTGCATCTGATGTGGTTACAAAATATACACCTAATAATGAAAATTCTGTTGATTTGTGGCATAAAAGGTTAAGGAGGGAGTTATTAAAAAGGAATATTCCATAATCTGGATTGGGAAATTTTTTATATTTATGTGGATTGTATTAAACAGAACTAACAAATTAAGAAAGGAGCACAAAAAGCACCAAACTACTTGAAATAATTCATACAGATAAATGTAGACATTCTATTATTCCATACTTTGGTAGGGAAAAATATTTTATCACCATTATTTTGGAGTTTCCACTTTATTTCATATATTATACCTGTTGCATTATAAATCTCGTTCTATGAGTGGATATATATATATATATATATATATATATATATATATATGAGGTTGAGAGGCCACTAGGATAATGGTGAAGATCATTAGATATAACAGAGGTTGTGAATATTATGAAAGATATAATAAGCCAGGGAAGCATCCTGGCCCATTTGCTAAACTCCTAGAAAAGTTAAGTATATACTCTTAATACACTACTTAAGGATCACAGTGGCAGAATTAAGTAGCTCAAATGCTTAATCGTACTTTTAGAATGCAAAGAAGTAAAATCAGTAGAACTTAGTTACCCATATTTTTGTGGATACGTACTATAAAGACCGCAAAACATATCTTTTTGAGTACGTCCATAATACATATCAAAAATTAGGTTCTTAGTAAGTTAGTTTCATATAAACCCTTATGGATATGGAAGGAATATAAACCAGATTTAAGTTATTTTTGTGTGTGGAGATGCCCAATGGAAGTTATAGTTAATAACTCTTAATAAAGGAACCTGGAACTAGGACATTATCATGTCATTTTGTTAGTTATCTAAAAAAGTCAAAGGAATTTATGATCCACTGTCCTAATCATATAACCATAATGATACAAATAGGAAATGCTAAATTCATTAATGATGGGAAAGTTAGCTGGAAAAGAAAGGGTGTAGTCACTCAAGAAGTTTGAATACAAATCAATGAACCATGTAGTCTCTAATGTAGTTGTTGAATGAGTCATTAACTTAATCAATCATGGTGAACGAAAATGAATGATCAGCCAACTAAAATTAATAGTGAGACTATTACCAATGAAGTTATTGAAGAACCACAAGAAATGTTATTAGAAAATCTTAATGAGAATGGAGATCGACAATTCCATCTGATTATGTCGTATATGTCCAAGAAATTGGTACTAATATAGTGAATATTAATGACCTACATTCTTATGAAAAAGCTATTAATGGTTAAGATTCTACAAAATGGATTAGTTCCATGATTGCCTGTAAAATCTATGTATAGCAGCAATGTTTGGGAGTTAGTTGAATTGTCATAATGATAAAGACGTGGTTGGTGCTAATAGATCCTTCATTAAAAACTTGATGCTAGAGCCAATATCGAGCATAGGGTTAGACTTGTTGAGAAATATTTTAATGTATTAAAGAGAAGGCACTGATTATAATGAGACACACTCTCTAGTTTATAAGAAGGACCCACTAAAAATCATATTAACAGTGGGGTTCATTACGATTTGGAGTTGCACCAGAGGGATGTAAAAACATATTTTTAAAATAGGAGATCAGAAGAAAAGTTTTACGTGGATCAACCCCAAGGCTTCAAAGGAGAAATGAAAAAAATGGTTTGTAAGCTAAAGAAGTCAATATATTATCTAAAGCAAGCTTCATGTAAATGGTACATTAAATTTCACAATACTGTTACATCCTTTCGGCTAGAGAAAGCACTATCTATAACACCCCACAAAAATAAATAGAAATTAATTAAAAGACTTAATAAATAATACTTAATGCCTAAAAATAGGATTTTTGTAAACGTCGGAACTTGGCTACAAAACTTACACCATTATATTCATGGCGATCATATGTTGAACTTTCATATATAAAGTTTTACGATAAAGGTTCAAATGAAAAGGTATTAACATGAAGTTTTTGGATCGTACATAATTCAACTAATTAAGGAAGTAAATGTTAATAAATTAGGATTAAAAGTAAACATTAAACATAGATGTTAACATTAAAGAAATTGGCTATGTCAAATCTAATTAAATCAGCGTTGAAAAGTATATAAAAAAATATTTATGTAGGTAAAGGTAATGAATATTAAAGTTCAAAAATAAAGAAGGCGATAAATATCATCAGCTTAGCGTTTAAGAAAACATTATATATAAAAGTTATTTAATAGCATTCAGTCAAATTAAATCTAATTAAGCAAGCATGGCAGGAAATAAATAAATTAAACACAGAAGAAAATAAATAATAAGTTGAATGCAGAAAGAAATAAAAAATAAATTGACACGAAAGGAAGTATATAAATAATAGAAAGTGAGAGTAATTAAACAAATCAACACAGTTTATTCCATAACTGGTCAACACCCCTAGTTCAATCAGTCAACCACCAAGGGTCGATTTTTGAAAGTGAAGCGACCGCCCGTAGTAGGCGGGTTCTGATAATAAACCAAGGCTGAACGGCTCGGATTTAAGAAGTTAAAATCGAATGGATGGAATTGATTCATATACTCATAAATATAGGCATAACCCCTCACTTTTCTTTCTATATTTTCTGAATAAAGGAGCAAAGCTCTACCATTTTCTTTTCTTTATGAATTCTAGGAAATATAAAAACTATAAAATAGTACATTATATATATATATAGAATAATGGAAAGTAAAAGTGAAGAAAAATAATGGGTGAATTTACTCTGCGAAGAAGAGGTAAATGCTAAATCTAAAACTTTACAACTATGCTTAATTTAAATCTCTTCTCAAATGTATAATTCTGATAAATATGTATATGCTTTAGTACATATTTTGGTAGAATGAAAGAGAGTCAAATAAGAAGAATGGATTTAGATCTAGAGAATTGGAAGCTTAAAGGTGAGTGGAAAATTAATTATTTCTTATATAATATTGGATTTATATCGTTGCAAATCTGCTCCTTGTATGTCTAAATGTAAATTTTGGAGTTATAGGCTTAAATATAAATATGTAGTGAACTTGAAAACCATGCCAACATAATCTGTGAATCGTTAGCCTTCATTAAATATTACTATACTTAGATCTAAAGAGTAAGTGTTAAAGTAGTCTCTAAATTTGTGAGATAATTTTTGTATAATAATTCTAGGATTGTTAGTTTTATATTATATGTTAGTAAAAATGAATTTGAAGGTGTTATAAATTGGATTGAGATTTGAGTAGTATTTTAATTCACTCAAATAAAGTGTTTTACAATGTAAATTTCTATATATTATCTAATTTTATAATTACGTTTAAAATGTATTGTTTGAAATAATAAGGAATATGCCTAAAAGAAAGAGTTGTACAAAATATGAATGTTTATTTTATTTTGTACCATCTATTTCAATAATGATAGAAAAGATAATTCCTAGTAATTCCAACATAACACAAGTCCTCTTCTAGATAATTTATGGAAAGTTAAAATGCAAACGTTTCCTTTTGGAAAGATGTAATTCCAACGCATCAAAATATAGAAATCCCTAAGAAGAAATCAAAGTATTGTAAGTAGAGATAATAACAATAATTTAATCATCAAAACAACATACGTAATTTAAGATGAGTTAGGGAATTAGCAATGAGCGATGCAATATAAATAAAGAAATAGGAAATTAAGAAGTTATAGTACTCAAAGAAAGATAGTTAACAGTTGAAAAGGAACAATAAGCTATACCTAATAGTTTAAAGTGGAAGTTAAGAAGTAAAAGATATTTAATCTACTAAATTAGAAAAAAGTGGTAAATGACATTAAATGGCATTAATGAAACAAGAAGTAAGTTATGTAACATTAACTGAATACCAATAGTTGAATATAAGAGGTGTAGTAATTCAATAAAATTTATATAGCCTCAGGTATACGTTTATGATGGGTGTGCATTGTTGGACCTAGCCAATTACTTAGAATTAAGTAGGAATGACATAGACATTAGTAAGGGTTGGATTGCGAGATCAGTAGTGTAGCACCACAGAAGTCTGCCCACCTTAAGGGGCTATTAGTAGTTGTGTATGCGTTATACTTATGTGAGACATCTCCTACCGTAGGACCAATAAGATTATACCTTGGTGTATAGGTGAAGAGAATATATCAAAGTAGGGTTCACCTCAGTTGAAGTGTTAAGGGGCCAAGTAGGGACTACTTCCTTAAGGGGTATGTGTTAAGTAACCAGTGGGCATTTCTTTGATTGCATTAGGAAATCAAAATGGGATGGTGGGCTTAGGATCGACGCTCTGTCAGCAAGGTGGGTACCATATATATGAGGAGCAGGACT
This sequence comes from Allium cepa, assembly GCA_030765085.1. Lineage (NCBI taxonomy): Eukaryota > Viridiplantae > Streptophyta > Magnoliopsida > Asparagales > Amaryllidaceae > Allium > Allium cepa. Next base: position 584,097,774 of record CM060938.1, read on the forward strand.
ATACACATAGGTTAAGAGTGTTATCAGTGCTGGAGCGATCGGTAGAGAGACTCGGAATACGCCTACATGGACTACACCTCATACTAATGTAGATTACATATATGACATGCACCGCCTCAAAATTGTTTGTTGGTTTTTTTTTATTTAGCGGCAAGGCCAGATAACCCTAAGACGAGTCTTTTAAGATATGGTAGAATATGGCTAAATAGTTGTAATTTCGTTATTAGGCACTAACAGGATCCTTGGTATACGTGGGTAATTTTATCTATACACAAATGGAGGATACTTGGCAAGGTGCAGAGTTACACATACTAGCAGGGAATGTATCTTGGTCCATAATAAGACTGTGGTACTTACATATACATACATACATACATACACACACAAACACACTCTCTTATGTAGTTATTGTAAACCTCAAGTAGGTGGAGCATATCATATGGTACATGAAGTCAAGATGATTAAGTTAAAATAACATGCATAATAAATAATGGAAGACAATTGGCATAAACTAGTCATCTGAAGAATATGTAATTTTCTAGTCAACAGAATGATTTTTTGACCCTTTCCTTATTAAAATCCAGGGGATATACTTAGAAGGATGGGTAATAGTATAAGGCGGGCATGGTGCAATGATAGATTTCCTTATGCATTCTCGATATTGACAAGGAAACAAGATAACAAAAGAATTACCCTTAATATATAACTATATGTTTTATTATATTTTTACTATTCCACAATGAGTTTTTATCGATAGTATTGTGATATACTTTTTTTTGTTTACAGGATTCCAACACCAATGATTCATACCTTGGTGGATTTGGGTTCAATTTTGTGAATATTTGGGCTCATTAAGGTGTAGGATATTACATTTAGTATCAAAGCCAACGTTAGTCGATCATAGGAAATAGGATACATTGAGTAAACGTATTTCCATTTTTACTATAATTATATATATACACATATATTTAATACACCAAACTTTACAAATTCCGACTAAAGAAGTAGTTGCAACTATATTCTAAAAAGATGGACAATACAACTACGAGTTGAAACAATAGATAAAGTTGAAGATATGCACCTATCTCGACCATCCTATGAAAAAATGTTGTATTGGAAGGCGTTGATTTAAGAAGAGCACAAATGTGACATATAGAAGGTTTCCTGAAGCTGGATGGTACTTGACTCGCTTGTTGGGTTTGGATTGCCCAATGGTTGTATATCCCCGTAGAATTTCCGATTGATGATGTATTTAGAACCAGATAAAAAGGAAGTAAAAAATCTATATATTGCTGATACCCAAAAGTAAGAATTGTGCATGTTCCCGAAGGAAGATGTGTAGTGATCACTCTAAGTTGATAGCCGGATTTTTAATATATTTTGAAGAAAGATAAGTAAGCGGAAAAGAAGAAAAGTCCAAAAAAGAGATAAATAAAACCACTCTGAGTCTGACCCATATGAAAGAATTTAATAAAAGGTTTGAAAAAGTATATTATATGTTTAAAATAATTTTCAAGAGATTTATTTAAAAAGTAGGAAAAAACCTAATTTTTGAAAAGTAAGTACATATTAATGTTGTAACAACCCGGTATTTGCATCGATTAATAATCGACATTTAAACGATTAATATTGTTGCAAATTGCCAATTGAAGTTTTTTTTAAATTGAATTAAAATTCTTTAATAAAGTGTTAAAAAGATTGACGGGCCTTGAAAATTAAATAGTGGTCCATTTTCTTTATTGGGCCGTGATAATTCACCTAATCTTATAACCTATTTCTTTTTCCCCCTTTTATTCATTTCGGTTCATAACCCTAAAAACAAAACCCCAGACGAAAAGAAAAAAATAAAATAAAATAAAATGGCAGCTTCATCTGTTGTTCAATCGTCTTCCCCAACTAGGGTTTTCGCAAATTCGTGGGCATCGAATTCGTGCTCTTCAAAAACAAAGGTGAGTGATTTCTATTTCACTCACATCTAGTTCAACTATGTACTTTGCTTTGCATCTGAATTGATTTCGTCGCTGATGATTTCTGACTTGTTTTTTTTACTGATTCGATTTCCTGTTCTCTTGACTACATCGGCACTGTTTTATTTAGAGGTTGATGATTTCCTCTGACTAGTTCATAATCGCATATGCTTGATTTTGCACTGTTAGTTGGTATTTGGTGATTGAATTCAATTTCTCGGTGAATCATTTCACTGGCATTCCACTTGGAATTGCTTGCAAACTGTCTTGTAGCCCTTTGTTTGATCTGTTGCATTCAATTGTTGTTTTCCAGTTTGCACTATATCTTTGAGTTGCATTCCTGGTTTGGGGCTGTTGCACTGTGAATTGGTATTTACTAATGTTTTATATGTTGGCATCTCTTGTAGTTATTGTACTTGAGTTGAGTTGTCTGCATTGTATTTGAGTTGATCTGGTTTGGTCGCATTTCTGTAGTTCCATGCTGCATTTGGTAGCTCTGTGCTTGTTTGTATTCACTCCAGATATTCTTGTACATTTGATAGTCTGATACTTGTTCCCTTTTGTTGTACACTTACCTTTTGATATTGCAGTTTTCACTCTGCAAAATAGCCTGTTGCACTTGTTATACTTCATTCCTTAACCTGTTTCATTTTCAAACTGAAGTTGACAGTTGCATTGTGATTTCACGTCTTTGATCACTTGAACTTAATTTGTAGTTCTTGTTTTCTTTGACATTGCTGAGTCCTTGCTGGCTCGAACTTGGTGTTGTCTGCATCTCATATTCTCTAACCACTGTGGCACTACTGTTCATCTCAGTTGCATTTTATGGTGGTCTGGTGCCTCTATGTGCTTTGTTTCTTTTCTGGAAATTATTCTTACTGTTTCATTTTGAACTAATCGAGTTCATTGCAGTAGTATTTTCATCTGATTCTGGAACTGTACCATACCATTGTATGATTTTGGTAGTCGATGAATTCTTATGGCTTCGTCCTTGGATTGAGATTGCTGTATATTTGTTGTTTCACTTTGTCGATGATACACTGATGTTGAGACAGTGACATTGAAAATTGAGTCTTCATTTGATAGGTGTTGCGCACTTGATTTTGTGATGTTAAATTTGTTTGACTATCGACCTGGCTCGATTTTCTTACTGTTTCATTTGTGCTTCCCTTGATGTTGCACTTGCTTAAAACCAGTTTTGTAGTTACACTTGAGTATTTTTGTTGCTTTACTGCAACTTTGGGTTTGCACTTGATATGCAGTAACCTGTAGCACTTGATTTCGGCTGTGTCTTTGATGCCGGCTTGCATTGGCAGTCCGGATCCTTTTGTTGCATGCACTTTGTATAGTTTGCATTCATATACTTGTCTGTTTGTAACCTGGTCGCTTGGTACATTCCTGTAGCTCCATCTTGACTTGGGACTGTTGACCCATCTCTCTGCATTTTGTATATATGTTTCATCTCCACTTGGATCCGGTAACTCGGGTTTGACCTTGTGCTCGTGTCGTGATTTTAAATATATTTCACCTGAGTTGAACCCGTCCTTTTATTTTGGGTTTGACCTTGTGCCCGGTTGTGTACATCGCGACTGATGTGGCAAGGCAGTGCACGCAAGCGTGAACTGCAGCCACACGGTATTGAGTTTTTGGGTACGAGATCACTATAGTGGCAAGGCAGTGCACGCAAGCGTGAACTGCAGCCACACGGTATGGCGTGTATGATATTCTATTTGTTTTGACTTATGTATCTTTTTGAGTATTCCATATTCCGTAGTGGCGAGGCAGTGCACGCGTGCGTGTACTGCATCCCTACTTGAATTAATATTTTAATTGATATTTCAATGGTTTGAACTGTTTTGTTTATTTCAATTCAATATTCTGAATTGCATTCTGATTTGGTTTAATTACTGTCGTCTACTCATTACTTAATTATTATTGCTTCTGTGCACTAATAACTAAGTTTGAATTAGACTGACCCGAGTATTATTTTCTTTTGAATCTAATACTCGGGTCAGACGGAGTATTTCAGGTTGTAGATATTCTGCTTTGGGTTGCTGCTAGAGCAATGAAGTTCTTTCATATCTTTTGGAGTAGTCGTCGTTATTTGTAGTAGTCTTTATAATTGTATAGGAAGATATGTATTCGTGTATATTATATACGTTAATGTACTTGTATATGTAACTTCCTGAGTCGACTCTTGTAGTTGTATCATATGTACCGTGTCAAATGTATTGTAACTGACATCAATTATTGTATATATGAGAATTTCTGTTTTATTTGTGTTCCACATTATATTAACTGTGTAATATTTTATATTTACTGTTCTAAACTATTACGAACCATCGTAGTTCGTTTTATACTGGAATTGGGGTATGTCGATGGGAGAAAATAAACCAGAGATGAAAAATGAAAGAATATTTATATATATATACACCACTCCTATCGAGATAACCAATACTAGTGTAAGGCCTAACTATTGATGGCCGCTCCTCAACAGCCTTATTCTCTGTGCTAGTTGACAGCACTACACCGTAGTGTTCTTGGCTAGCGTGGGTATAGAGGTGGGGCGTCACAAATGTTTTCCACAAAGTAAATACCATTTTTATAGAGTTTGAAGTTGAAATTTAAAACTGTTAAACTGAAATTTTTAGTGAAAGTGGTTTTAATAATGAAAATAGAGTGTGTGTATATCTCGTCGATTTATCGAATTATGAAAATTATAAGTTTTAAAATTGTTCTTAACGGGCGGACAAAAGGAAGTGGCACTAGTTTTAAATGGGTTGAAGGCAATGGAAGGGTAAGAATGCCCAAAACCGAAGATAGAAAAAAAATTCTCTTGCAAGGAAAATATGGAAAAAACAACTACAATGGTTTATTTTTTAAAAGAGCTATATAAGGAGGAACCAATTAAATTAAAGCAATTAAGTGGAAGAAGTTTAGATAGTAGCAATGTAACGTCCCGCCTTTCTGTACGTTTTAAATCGACGATAAACCACACACGTTAGACTTAAACCATACAGAAGGGCGGATTGTTATGGGATAAATAAAAAATAGCAGAGAAAGAAAAAGAACAAAACAGAATCTTGCAGCGGAATGACAAAATATAATAATCAAATAAACAGTTCATGAAGTTACTTAAAAAAAATACATTTGATTATACTTATACAATGTATATCAGAGTTACACATACCATAAAATATAAATTTATGCAGCAAAACAGTATGAATGCAGTGGAATATAATAATAAATAGTAATACAAATCTTTGTCTTCGTCCTCCAGAATAAAATCTTCAAATCCTGAAATGCTCGGACTGACCCGAGCGAATTGAAAAGACAAAACACTCGAGTCAGAACTAAAAGATCTTATGTAAGTTAAATCAACGGTAAATAATATGAGTGGAACGACGTCAGAGATGTTTACGGGATTTGACATCTCCTATCCAGTGTCAAACGTGAGTGCAGTAACTTAAGAGATGCTCGGGATTCACATCTCCTAAGGATCCGTTAAACTATTTACTATGTAGTAATATTTTGCTATTATAATAATGTCTATAGTAAAATAAACTTACTTTTTTCATAGCATTAAGGGGTTAACCATATAGCCCTTAACACGTAACGGTCCCAGTAGTCCATCCAATATCATAGTCCCTCCTGATTGGGAAGCCACCAGAGGATACCACACAGGCTATGGGAGAAAACCAAACTCGTACAAGGCACGATAGGGTAGGCGACATGGCACACAAGGCAGTGCCATGATAGATATACCAATTACGCACACGGGCTGGTGGTAACGCGTAGCGCGCAACTACCGCCCACCTCGAGCCTCACCCCTAAATCAAAAATCAAAAGTGGCCACCAAATCAATCCAAAAGTTAGAGTATAATATCGAAGGGATGTGTCCGATAAGAGAGGCTACCTCCTTGACCCGAGATCGCTCCTGTTTTAGCCACCTTATGCCAACTCATGGGAGTCGGGTCCATGTAGATACCTAAATAGAACGTCGCCACCATCCTACTTCATTCTGGAATCTCCACCGCGTACACGGTTGTTAAAGTGGTTTTCGGAGTTGACAGAGAGTATGACAACTTCTGATCCCGGTCTCTTTACCAACGTTATTATAACACCGCGGTCATTTCAAAATAATTATACTTCAAAACCAGGATATAATATTCATTTCAAAACCATATAAATACGATATCATTTTCGTTTTAAAAACCAAATCAATATGATATCATTTATAAAACCCAAATCAATATAACATCATTTTTATTTCAAATATATTCTTTTCCCAAAATCATAGCATTTTCAAATCATAATACCTTGAAACCCATAACTTTGAGACATAACTTCCGATACTTAAATGGTTTAATATTAAATTACTTTATATAATAAATTAGCTTCTTTAATTTCACAAATCATTTTAAAATACAGATTTGAATCCCCAAATAAACCATTTCAATTTCATATATTTCAAAGCTTTAAATATTCCACCGTTTTAAAACTAATTCTTTGATAATCCCATATACATCAAATTCAATTACTATTATTTAGATTTGAAATGTTTGCGTAATAAATCCAATATCATTTAAGAAAACTTTATTTTCACATAACAGGATGTTCTTTCAATTTATTTAACTTGATATATTCATTAAAATCAACTTTATATTCATTTAAATCACTCTAAATCAAATCAAATTATAAGAATCATACCCTTTGAAATCTCAATTTTATTTAAATTTCAAATCAAATTTATTTGAGTATAATTCATAAATAATTCAATTGAAACCAATTTCATATTTATCTTCCAACTTAATTTTTATTTAAGCCATTAAAACTCTATATATACAATATCTTAAACAGCTACCTAACCATATAATATAAAACAATCAAACTCCATTATTAATCTAATTTTTATTAAACAAATTTATACATAGCTTAAATTCAAGAATTAAACTACATATATATATATAAAATAATATTTATATAATACCAAAATTAATATTTAATAAACTGTATATTTCTTTCCAAAACCATAGAAATCAATTTCAAATTATTTATATATATATATATGTAGGCCACGGTGTCTGTATAAAATTTTCTATCCTATGGTCAAGTGATACAGATATTTATCATTTCAATCTATAATTTAAAATAAAAATATGGTTATATATCATTTCAAACCGCAATCCCGAATGAAATAAAATGCATAACAACTTGCAGTCTATAACAACATAAAATGCAACATCCATTCACCCAATATCAATCATCAACCATTTATCACAATCATCATCCACTTCAAACAATAACATCAATATAGAATAGAAATAAATAACAAGTAATTACTGGCAGTTTATATTCAATAATAAATTAATTTAATTGGCAGTTTATATGCAATAATAAATTGAATACCAATTTAATTCAATAAATTAAATTTTAACTGGAATGATGTTAAAAATATACCAAATAGCAATAAATAAATTTCTAATCACATCAGAAATTAATTTAACACACATAAGAAATTTTAGAAATTGTGAGTGGGTTAAAACACTCACCTTTTGAATTTATATTGAATTTAAATCCAATTTAAACCCAAAATTTCAAAAGTCTCAGAATCTGCCCAAACAAGCGTCAAAATGTCCAGAATTTTATTACGATCCCAACGGAGAAAACCACGCGTAATTTCGACCTCGTATGTGAAAGTTATGATCATTAAACGTTTGAATTGTGAATTTAAATAAAATAAATAAAAAGAGAGGCTACCAATGAAACGTGGCCACGTCGTCACTCTTCATTCCTCACGCGCACGTCTCCAGACAAGTTTGAAACCACCGAAGCAAGGCGCAACTCCGCATTTGATCGACGATAACTCCACCTATACGCCGCTACAGACCTAGGCACGACCTTCATCACCATCACCTTGCTGCCGCCTACCCAACGCCCTATGTCCGATCGCCAGAAGGGCCTCTGGCCGCCACCGCTAACTAGGGTTTCGAAACCCTATTTCGCAAATTCTAATCACCTCAGGCCGAATTGGTGGATGCGACCATCACCGATGGCTTCCTGTCGCCACCCTCCATAAGACCCACAAATCAATTTCGTCGATTGGTGACGAAATCGAAACCCCCAAATTGGCATTAGGGTTTCAAAAATTCTAGGCTTTGACCGATGTTTCCGAACGGTTAGGGCATCGTTTCCAAAAACGAACACCTGAAGTAGATTCGCATCGATGTTATCTTCTATATATAAATTTTTTCGAATTTTTCCGAGGAGTTTGAAATTTTAATTTGGTTTTTGATTTTAAAATTAAACGGAGAATTTGTTTATCTCCCCTTGGAATGAGGAGGTGAGAAGGAATTGTACGTACAGATGAATGAGAAATAGAGAGGCAAGGGTTTATAATAGGGTATATATAGACAAGGCTGAAATAGAATAGACGGACACGATTGATATACGCGTTCAACGATAAAATGGCCCGCAAAGCCCGTTCTGACTCCGGAACGAAATTGGGTCAACCCATATAACAAAATAGATGTTTTTAAATATTTTAAAGGTGATGGAACAGGTTTCAGGTTCAAATTCCATCGTATGAAGAAGTTATGCTCAAATCAAGTTATTTCAAATTGATTTCAATTAATTCAAATTTCATTGATTTCAAGGCGTTTCGAGTCCGTACGATCAAACGACAAGTCTGATCGCTACGAAACTTGAAATCCTACAATAATTCACCGTTACCGATCCGATGAAACTGGTTTCATCGAAATCTGAGTCAGTGGCCAAAATGGCTATTTTTACATTAATTAAATAAATTAATAATTGATTAATTAAATCACCTTTCAATTTAAATTCTATAATTCACAAATTTTATCATCTTGTATTACTTTAGAAATTTAAAATCCTTTATAACAAATTTCCATATCAATTTAAAGTTAATCAATTTATCAATTATAGTATTAAATTCCAATTCCATTATATTCATAAATCATTTATTGAAATTCTAATGAAATCTATTTATTTGGTTTATAGATTTTGTTATTAAATCAATTATCATTTTCTGGGAAGAATTATTATTGGCTTACTTTTATTACATTAATAATTCCCATTCCTCCTAGTTTCAATTAATATAGAATTTATTTCCAGTTACTTACCATTAAATTCATTAATTATTGATTACCTTCCAATTAAAAAAAATTGATTCCAAAAAATTGATTTGATTTAATTGCCATCTTTACTAGGTCCATTATTACTTAATTTACCTAATTACACTAATATACGCCTATTTACATCTTACATTTGTATAAATATTACCTTAATATATTCAAATCCCTAACTCCTTTGTATTAACTACCCTATTTCCAATTATTATAATTTTGCCAAATATATACATTAATTACAATTAATATTCTCAATAAATTTACTTACTTGGTCTCATGCTTTCTATTACACCAATTACTACCTTATAAATACATTTACGTTTTTATTTTAATTTACATTCACTTTCCGTTATTATAATAATTATCATTAAAGTACTATTTAATTACCTTTATTTGTAATTGGTAAATTAACTAGTAACAACAACCATTTGTCACCAATATACTCCTTATAATACTTGTATGGTTATTCTCCACAACAATTTCCATCTATCATATTATTTCAGACATTAATACAATAATTGCATTTGTTTTTATTATATTCCATTTATAAATAAGTCATAACATTTAAATTATTTTATTAAATTGGAATGTTCATTCAAGTTCATTAACTATTAACTTGCATTAACATATTTTCTTAATTTACATTCAATTACTGTTAACAATGTGTTATTTCATTAATTAATTCAATACTTACTTTTATTTTTCTTATATTTCACTTATAACCAAATTAAAATGTTTCCATTATTGGGAATTCACTCCAATTGTCAATAATTAAATTTTAATTACCAATGCTACATTTCATTTCTAACATTCGCTTCATTATAAATTATAATTTTTTTATTTCTTTCTAAATTTAATTACAAAAATCTTATTAATTTACCCAAATTAACTACCGAATTTTATGGGTCGTTACAAGCAATATTAGGAAATTTAAATTAGAACAATGTTAGAAAATTGATATCAAAATAATATTAGTGGCGTAATTAGAAAATATATAGGGAATCGAAGGCAAAATAAAGAGAAATGAACATTTTCCATAATTGTTCGCATTGATTGTACGTATCTTTTAAAAGTCCCCCTCATATGCGATTAGAGTCTTTGCCAAGGTTGGAAGTAGAAATAGCATGATTGATAGAAAAATAATAGAATGAGAGTTGTCATTGTCTACTCCAATTTTTATTGTTTAGAATTGCAAAAGATGCTTAGAAATACCGTAATAATACATTTTTGGAAAAGGGCCTGGTTTAACAATTGAGTTTATAAATGTAAAGCTTAACAAATGGTATGAGTTAAAAATCCTACTTTTTAAAATGAAATATTTGTTGTTAAAAGGCTTTAAAGGAAAATTTTATTCGAATGACTATTCATGTAATGAAAACTTGACTCTTACTATTTAAAAAGAAGGAAATGATTCATTTAAAAAAATTGCTAACATTTCCTTTTCATCTTAATAAATAAACCCGATTCATATATCCTAAACTATAATGTTAAAAGTTGAGATACCTATAATTTAAGTTGGTTAAAATGAGAAGGTATGGCTCTTTTGGAAGCCAAGGTATTGTTGAACTTAATTAGAAAGTTTCTAAGTTTGTATTTTTAAGCATAAATTTTTTTGGACTAGGTACTGCATGACTATGAAATTTTAATTTTATAAATAGCTGTGTAAACTAAAATTTTAATATGGAGTAGATATGGATGACTACCAAGGTAAGGTGGGGTAAAAGATAAGTTTATGAATAAAATAGCAAAGAATGCTCGTAAAATAGCAATAATGGATCCTCATTGAATGTAAGGAACATTGGTATGAGCCTAGGAATATTTTATTAAACATGTTTGGAAGCATAAAGAAGAATCCACAAAGGAATGAGAAATGGTATAAAGGTACCTTTTTGTAAGTTCTAGAGTATATTCGCATGAAAGATTCCAAATAAAGAAAGTATATTGTAATGGCCCGTTTTTCCGTACCCTTTGAATCGACAATAAACCACACATGCCTAACTCAAATTGCACGAATAAGTGGATCATTAAGGGTAGAAAGAAAATAAAGACAGAACAGAATCTCACACGAATGGAATAACATATATTATTTCAATAATAATCTTTACAACGGAAAATTTTAAATAGAATATCAGAGTCTAACCTAGATTCAGCCTGGACAGTTATAAACCCCTGTCCTTACGATTATTGACAAACATCGAACAAAATACACTAAGTATAGCGGATAATAGAATACGTCCATACGATGATGAAGATCTCTAGCTCTCCTCTGAAAACTCCAACCATCTTCAACCTCAACCTAAAACTACTCGGATCTGACCCGAGTATTGAAAATACCCGGATCAGGGTAGATAAACCAGCGTGAGATACTCGAAATTTAAAATGACTATGTTATCAAAACCTTTGAAAAGAAGGTTATCTCATAAGACCACGTCCACACATAAACACGGACATGTTTTTACCTTATGATAACCAAAAAAAATTTATACCAAAAATCACTTGACATTATTTTTAATGACATTCTTTTGAAAACACTTTTCAAATAAACTTATTCAAATAAGGCATCAATACCCGGACTAAGTCTATGGTAATATATCCGGACTAGGTCAACGGAATATACCAACGGAATATATGATACCAGAAAGGGGGTAGTTGAAATGTTTGCAAGTCATTACAGCTATTTTGGGGATACAATCAAAACCGTAAATCTTGTATTGGGATTGGATTTCCAACATGATAGGAAACTAGGGGAAAGATCAATATGTATCCACAGCTTACGTCCATGACTCAGACGCCGTTATACAACAACACAAATGGCTAAAAGTGGATGCAATCTACGAATAACATCCAAGGACTCGGACTTCGCGCATCCCTACCATGAGGCCTAGACGTATCTGGTACTTGGGGCTCAGAACATCTGATAATCCAAATCACTACTATCTGAAATGTGAGCATACATCCGACCACATAGAATCCCATCATAACCGGGGTGTGAGGCTCGCGAGGCTACGCTCAATTTCTTCAAAACCACGCTTTTCATACAAAACCACGCTTTGTTTATAACAGGTTTTACTTTGAATGCCACATTACCATTCCTTCGATCACTATTTGACTCCCACAAAAATACAACCCTTGAGCTCGTATGTCTCAAGTAGGGTGTTAAGCTAAGAGAAGTTGCCTTCTCCGTCACCACTGATGTACATCTGTAAAAAACAAACGTTGTGTCTCAGAAATGCAATGTCGGACATTCATCCGTACAAGTTCGTTCTAGAACTCAACAAAACCAAAGGCACTTTCTTTGGCCATTACTAGGCGAGAAGCCCTTGTAATCTAAAAAATCTCCATCACGAGGAGACCACTGCTATAAATAACTCTATAATGGTGGCTAACCAGAGCATGTTCAACAAGCAGTCTTCACGCTATAAAGATCCACGGTCTTCAATAATCATCATCTTCAACATGTCCTCACTTCGAATGTATACATTGGTTCGAAGTGGTTTTCAGATAGGAATCATCCCAATCCGACTCCGGTTCCTTCGAAACCAGTCATCGCTTTTAAAAAAATGTTAAGTTCATATGTGGATATCAATCATCAATCAATTACTTCATCTTTTAAATCAAATATCTTTCATAGATATAATCTTTTCAAGTTATTCCATTTTCTTTTCAAATGTATATGGAATCATTAAGCCTTAAGCCTCATTTATCAAATCATTTGGTTTATTTAAACCTTTATTAAATCTTGGAATAATTCCAAATCATTTCTCTTTTACTTAGGAAAACCTTTCCAAATCATTCATTAAATCTTAATCAAAGATTTCTTATATCAAAGTTATACTTTTAACTTAGGGAAAATATTCCCAAATTATTCATCAAATCTTAATCAAAGATTTTCTTATATTAAAGTTATACTTTTAACTTAGGGAAAATATGCCCAAATTATTCATTAAATCTTAATCAAAGATTTTCTTCTTAACTTCAAATCATATTCTTCGAAGATTTTCATAACAGAGCACTACTGCCACTTTAAATATGGTAAATTTCACCTCAAATGACTAATGACAAGTTTCACCTCAAGAGACTAATGGCAAGTTTTACCTCTACGGACTAATGGCAAGTTATCCTACATTATGAATATCTTTGTCTTTTAACGATCATTGTCTTCAATATGTTTTATTTCAAAAATTAGTTTGAAGTGATTTTTGGATATGAATCACCCAAATCCGATCTCGGTACCTTTGTACTAATCATTGATAAAAAGATATTAAGTGGCTATTTAACATTCAAAGAATTTATTTCTCTTATTTTGGAAAAACTTAAATATGATCTTTTAGAGCATCCGGGCTTTCTTTTCCATCTATTCCACCCCTCGCCTAAGAAGAGCAAACATAGGCCAGGTAAGTTCAGGGCACTGGTTGCTCCATCCCTAGTCTTAGTTAAACACCTTATTTTATCTTCCCAGATCTCACAGATGGGACAAATGTACTAGTCGTTTCTGCATACTCAGTTTGTAATTATATTCAATCTTCTTCACTTTTTGTTTAAGTGGTATTAACAATTTCTCTTAACCATTTATTCAAACTCTTATGAAAACTTTCAAATTACTTAATTATTCCTTTAAAATCATTCACAAAAGATTTAAAAAAGAATTGTTAAGTTTAAAACTACATTTCAAAAGGTTATAGGATTCGTAGCATAAAAGTGCTGCGGAAAGTGCTATATAAGCTTATTTGATTTAAACAACTTTTTAATATTTAAAAGTACATATTTTCATTTCAAATCTCTTTCAAACCATTTTGATAGATTTATAAAATTTATTTCATATATTTAATCATTTAAAAATATCATTTATAAAGAAATTCCTTTTTGGATTCCGAACTGCAAACCACGATGTTTTTAGAAAATTGTTTTGGACATATTTTAAAATCTACTTAATGAAATCTTGATTTTCTTTCTTCATTGGAAAACTATTATCATTGAGAACCAAAGAATTTTTATTTCGAAGAACTCCGACTTATAAATCATGCTCTACTTCAATTTGAAGTTACGGGTCAAAATTTACGAACTACCACTACGCGACAAGATCGGTTTTGACCTATTTTGTGAAGTGCTTCGGAACTCGTCCGAAACACTTCAAATTTGTTTTAAACCATATTTAAGCTATTTTAAATCATTTAAAATCATTAAGAGGCTAAATAACTTTCATACACATATTTGTATGGATTTAACTCTCATTTAATTAACTATGGCTAATTACTAATCATTTCTCTTATCATTTATCAAACAAGTTATCAAGCAAATAAACAATCACATAATCAACCAATTTGCAACCATGTTATCAAACCTTTAATCATTCAACATATTTAAACTTTCAAATCATTATACTTGAAATAATTTATGGATTTATTAGTAAATATGAGCACTCACCTTTTAACCAAATCGTTCACTTCCTACCAACATTCATATTATCCAACTCTTCACTAAATCCCCTTATCTTCACCAAATCTTTTCCGTAGACTTTTCTTTTGATCCGGCTGCACTTCCTTCTCTTTTTCTCACTTCAAAGCTTCACAAACTTGCTCCTCCTTCTTAATAGTTCGGCCTCACCCTATTCCGTCACTTTCTCCATCATTTCTTCACTTCTTAGATGCTAAACCATGTTCTAATGGTATTCTAAGGTCTTTGGCAAAGTTTGGTGGTGTTTGGAATTGATTTGATATGGCTTTGAAAAAGTTAGTAAGCATTTTGAAGAGAAGAAGAAGCCATTAAAGAGGACTTCAAGGAGGAAGAAGAAGAAGGTAGAAATAGTGTGAAATTTGTGAAAGAAGTGGTAGGTATTTATAGAAAAAGAAATGAAGTGGTAAGTTACCAAAATATCCCTTTACCAAATTACCAAAATAACCTTACTTACTTATAAAGTAATCTTATTTTTTTTCAACACTTAACATCACATTTAAAATCTTTACTTTATGTCATTTTTACTTAGATATTAAGTAAAGTAATTAATAATTATGTTTTTTTGATTTGATGTTTTACTTTTTGCTTTGAAATGACATTTTTGTCTTTTTGTGCTTACTTTTTCTTAATTGTTTTCTAGAAGTTTCTAATCTTGTTTAGTAAAAGTAAACTTGATTAGTGAATTAGTTAATTAATACTTATACTATTTAAATATATATTTCTATATAAGAAAATAAAGGCGCAACGACGTTGCGACAACTTTTAATCGACAAAATGTTGATTTTCGACAAAATGTTTTACGGTCGCATTTTGACGTTTTTAGTTAAACTATTTATTTATGTAAACCAAATTTAAAAATAAACTTTTTACTTCTTTAAATAAAATAAAACATGTCTCTTTATATCTTAAAATCATATTTAAATAATATCAAAATCTCTAATTTTACAGTATATGTAAAACTGAATAAATGCGATAAAATTTGGTTATTTTTGTAAAATGATTATTAACATACTTATAAGTATTTTAATATGATTTTATTATATTTATTAGATGTTTTCAATAAGATTTATATTTTTAAATAAATATTTAAACCTATTTATTTTTAACAAAACCTAACTTTTGTTGATTTGTTCTAAAATCCAAATTTATACTTTTTAAATTATCAACTATAAGAATAATTAATTTATCTATTACTATCTATTAAATAACTTATTTATTTAAGTTTTAAATCTTTAAAACAACTGAAATCTCTCATTTTCGAAGTAGCGAAATTACGGGTTGTTACATTCTCCCCTACTTAAAAGCATTTCGTCCTCGAAATTACTCAAAACAAAAGTTTGCCCAAAACCATTTATCTTCAAACTTAATTCCATATAATATACATAGATCATCCGTATGAAATATCTTATTCGATCTTCTATTCGAATACACAACTTTATTTTCGAACTAGTATGGACTCTGATTAGGCTTCTAGATCAGAACCTTTGCTTTCCTTGCATGGCTCTCAACTATGATAGAAAACCCAAGTATCTAACCATAAATCCTCATCAATATTCGTTGTCAACAATCGAGTGATAAATCATTTTTCGGATCGGTGGAAACTCCTAAAAGTTCGGAACTCGAATCTTAGATCAAAATTTATGTGATGAAATGATTTACATATAATATATGTATTTATTAACTCTCAAAAACTTTCATAAACTTTTATATTAAGCTCAAACACTTTATAAATGTGCTTCTCTACATAATCCCCTTAATTATTTATTTTCCAATATTTTTATTAAAGGAAAATATTCTAAAGAAACCATTTTTCACTCACAAGATAATTTATCTTTTAAAAAAATCTTTTATGAAACCATTTCATAAATTTTCAAATATTTATTATTTTAAAAGGGAACATTTCATTCCAATATTTTTTTCCTTTGCTAATACATCTTATTATAATTTTATTTCCAAAATTATCTTAAGTTTAAATAACTTTCCTTTATTTCTTTAAACTTTTTTAAAAGACTATGATAAAATTTCCATAGTTTCATTCTTTTCTTTATTTTATACAATATATTCTTATAAGATATATTTTTAAATAATTTTCTAAACTTTAAACACTTTTTTTATAAAGCTATTTGTTTCTAATATTCCTTTGGACTTTTTATTTTTAAATATTTTATTAGATTTGATCGGATATAAGAATGAAGAAGTGCATCGAGAGGACAATCAAAAGGAAGTTTATTAATTAACATCATATTCATACATCTATTTCAATCTCTAACTCGCATTATAAATTTTTAGAGATAACTTCACTAAGGAATATAGCTTATCACTTACTACCATTATATAGATACTTAGTCTACTATATACTATTCTTGAATTCCTTTTGTGGTAGACGGTGCTATATCTTTGGGGCTTAAGTCATCTGACCTTTCCCTTGGACAGTCCTTCTCCGAATGTCCATATTTATAGCATGATCTGAAAGGCCATGAAATCGTGGCTATCTGAATGGTATGCGCCTTAGCCGACTTTTCTCCTTTCTTTAAATTGCAATCTTTGACTATATGTCATAATTCTTTGCACCGATAACAACACTTTTCCTTCCCTTTTGGGGCTTTGGGTTTCTTCTTTGTTCTAGGGCAATTATGTAGAAAATGTCCTAGCTTCTTACACTTAAAACAGCGTATATCTTTTCGAACGGGTTTTTCTTCCTTCTGTTTCTTTATTTTCCTATCACAACAAACTGCATAATGCCCTTCTTGAAAACACCTAAAGATGTAGATGCCAAAATACGCTCCTAATTTTTGTTTCTTTTCTGCTTCTCTTTCTGCATGTGCTCTTCGTGCCTGTTTTGGAGTCATCCAAAACTCATTACTTGACATATAATAAGCCATTCTGCTCCTAATTGATATTTTAAGATAATATTAGAAGTGTTTATACTATTTCCATTTCATCTTATTCAAACATATTTTATCCAAATACTTAATTCAACTTGTTTGGATTTGAACTTGCCTTCATCCTCCAATGATAAGAAGAATAATTTACCAAGTGCTCAATACCGTTTTCCCAAGCCAACATATGACTGATACTTAGAAGATTATTTTAATCATCACTAGATAGATCAAGACCTTATCCATGTGACTTCCCTAACGGAATGTATCTTATAAATTTCCCTAACCACACAAAATTTTATATCTTTTGAAAGACATTCCTTTATATGTAAAATATAATCTTTTCAAAATAGTGTGTCCATATGCCTTGTTAAGAGTTTAGAAATACCTATCGATACAGTTGTACTTCCCATATCGACCAGAATTTATGAACCACTAAACTGATAAATCAACACAAAACATTTTTAATAGTCACTAACAAATACGCGCTCATATATAATACACTCAAACTCATTCTAGGGTGTTACTAACCCTATCTCTAATGAGTTACTCATCCTAGGATATTACTAACCCTATCTCTGATGAGTCTTTACCCCAACAAAGCCAAGGTTCTTACTTAACCTTCAGCTTTGATACCAAATGTAATGGCCTGTTTTGAATCGACAATAAACCACACATGCCTAACTCAAATTGCACGAATAAGCGGATCATTAGGGGTAGAAAGAAAATAAAGACAGAACAGTATCTCCCACGAATGGAATAACATATACTATTCCAATAATAATCTTTACAGTGGAAAATTTTAAATAGAATATCAGAGTCTAACCTAGATTCAGCCTGGACAGTTATAAACCCCTGTCCTTACAATTGCTGACAAACATCAAACAAAATACACTAAGTACAACGGATAATAGAATACGTCCATACGATGATGAAGATCTCTAGCTCTCCTCTAGAAACTCCAACCATCTTCAACCTCAACATGAAACTACTCGGATCTGACTCGAGTATTGAAAATACCCGGATCAGGCTTGATAAACCAATGTGAGATACTCGGAATTTAAAATGACTATGTTATCAAAACCTTTGAAAAAAAGGGTATCTCATAAGACCACGCCCATACATAAACACAGACGGGTTTTTCCCTTATGATAACCAAAACACTTTTATACCAAAAATCACTTGATATTATTTTTAACGACATTCTTTTGAAAACACTTTTCAAATAAATTTATTCAAATAAGGCATCAATACCTGGACTAAGTCTAAGGTAATATATCCAGACTAGGTCAACGGAATATACCAATGGAATATATGATACCAGAAAGGCGGTAGCTAAAATGTTTGCAGGTCATTACAGCTATTTTGGGAATACAATCAAAACCGTAAATCTCGTATTGAGATTGGATTTCCAACATGATAGGAAACTAGTGGAAAGATCAATCTGTATCCACAGCTTACGTCCATGACCCAGACGCCGTTATACAACAACACAAATGGCTAAAAGTGGATGCAATCTGCAAATAACATCCAAGGACTCGGACTTTGCGCATCCCTGCCATAGGCCCAGACATATCTGGTACCTGGAGCTCATAACAACTAATAACCCAAATCACTACTATTCGAAATGCGATCATACATCTGACCACATAGAATCCCATCATAACCGCGGTGTGAGGCTCGCGAGGCTACGCTCAATTTCTTCAAAGCCACGCTTTTCATACAAAACCACGCTTTGATTATAACAAGTTCTACTTTGAATGCCACACTACCATTCCTTTGATCACTATTTGACTCCCATAAAAATACAACCCTTTAGCTCGTACGTCTCAAGGAGGGTGTTAAGCTAAGAGAAGTTTCCTTCTCCGCCACCACTGATGTACATTTGTAAAAGACAAAAGTTGTGTCTCAGAAATGCAATGTCGGACATTCATCCATACAAGTTCGTTCTAGGACTCAATGAAACCGAAGGCACTTTCCTCGGCCGTTACTAGGAGAGAAACCCTTGCAATCCGAAAAATCTCCATCACGAGGAGACCGCTGCTATAAATAACTCTATAATGGTGGCCAACCAGAGCATGTTCAACAAAAAGTCTTCACGCTATAAAGATCCACTGTCTTCAATAATCATCATCTTCAACATGTCTTCACTTTCGAACGTATACATTAGTTCGAAGTGGTTTTCGGATAGGAATCATCCCAATCCGACTTCGGTTCCGTCGAAACCAATCATCGCTTTTAAAAAAAATGATAAGTTCATATGTGGATATCAATCATCAATCAATTACTTCATCTTTTAAATCAAATATCTTTCTTAGATATAATCTTTTCAAGTTATTCCATTTTCTTTTCAAATGTATATGGAATCATTAAGCCTTATTTATCAAATCATTTGGTTTATTTAAACCTTTCTTAAGTCTTGGAATAATTCCAAATCATTTCTCTTTACTTAGGAAAACCTTTCCAACTCATTCATCAAATCTTAATCAAAGATTTCTTATATCAAAGTTATACTTTTAACTTAGGGAAAATATTCCCAAATTATTCATCAAATCTTAATCAAAGATTTTCTTATATTAAAGTTATACTTTTAACTTAGGGAAAATATTCCCGAATTATTCATTAAATTTTAAGCAAAAATTTTCTTCCTAACTTCAAATCATATTCTTCGAAGATTTTCATAACAGAGCACTACTGCCACTTTAAATATGGCAAGTTTCACCTCAAGGGACTAATGACAAGTTTCACCTCAAGGGACCAATGACAAGTTTCACCTCTAGGGACTAATGGAAAGTTATCCTACATTATTAATATATTTGTCTTTTAGCAATCTTTGTCTTTTAACGATCTTTGTCTTCAATATGCTTTATTTCAAAATTTAGTTTGAAGTGATTTTCGGATATGAATCACCCAATTCCGATCTCGGTACCATTGGACTAATCATTGATAAAAAGATGTTAAGTGGTTATTTAGCATTCAAAGAATTTATTTCTCTTATTTTGGAAAAACTTAAATATGATCTTTTAGAGCATCCGGGCTTTCCTTTCGATCTATTCCACCCCTCGCCTAAGAAGAGCAAAGATAGGCTAGGTAAGTTCAGGGCACTGGTTGCTCCATCCCTAACCTTAGTCAAACACCTTATTTTATCTTCTCAGATCTCACTGTTGGGACAAATGTACTAGTCGTTTTCTCATACTCAGTTTATTATTATATTCAATCTTCTTCACTTTTTGTTTAAGTGGTATTAACAACTAGTGCGAACCCATGCTTCGCATACGGACCGCACTCAACCTCTTATCATCATAACATGTTTAAATGATTTATATGGTTTATTGATTAAGAAATAGTGATCTTTTTTATAAATTTTCAAATAAATTTGCATTTTGTCTAAAACTTGTGTATAAATCTTTGAAAACAGTAATGCAAATAGTACTGGTGCTTGATAAAAAATTGCAAAATATCAAGCAAAAATGATTTCAAAGATAAAATTTCCACACAATACACATATAAATTATACACATATAAATTTATTTTGTGCATCAGCTGTTGCTCCATGCATCAGTTGTGTTACATGTAACTTCATTTGGTGAGATACCTTTATCAATCATTTCCTTTAATACTGGATGTCGTTGATTCCATTTGCTGCTTCGGTAACAACTATCTATAAGAGCAATGCAGCTAACAAAATTTGGTTTACACTTGACTATTGATCCAAAAATACCAAAAGCAACGTTGACATGATTCATGAGAACGCAAGTGTTGATGATGATCCCATAACTGACTATGTCTAGGAACACATTGTGCAGCATCATATTATTGTAGAATGATAAAATTAGAGGATAAATTGATTTATTTCTATTTTGAACGATTCTTGTGAAAAATATGCTAAATCTAAAGCATACATATTTTATGTCTAAAGTGTTGGAACTAACAATCATTATTCAACAATATTTATTTTAATGTGAAGAATATCATTGTATTTCTTTTACAGTCAAAGCAAATTCAATATAATAAGAAGCATATAATTGTATTTAATGATTTTGAGCTTTCTATTTCCATTTCTAATTCTATCTAACATTGTTGCTGTATTTTGGTAATGTTGGATTTCACCAGACTTGATTGCAATTTGCGAAAGTAGAATCAGAGGCTGGAAATTTTCAGAACAATCAACGACATAGATTAGTTAAAAGAAATAAAGTCAAACAGATTTAATAACTTTAATAATATGAATAATTCGAAAAACTATGATTTTAAAAAATTTATTTTTAGCTATCAACAATGGATATCATTGGAAAACATATTAAATTTGAGATTTAATAGTGAAATCGATTCTTAAATCCAACTAATGTAGAAAAAGTTATCACATTTCAAAGTTTGAAATAGAAAGAAATTAAAAACGTGACTGTTCATTTTTCAAAATATGATGGAGACCTGTGTGCTCTTGAAATCTAACTCAATAATAATATTATAATATAGATTTCTCTTAACCATTTATTCAAACTCTTATTAAAACTTCCAAATTACTTAATTATTCCTTTAAAATCATTCACAAAAGATTTAGAAAAGAATTGTTGAGTTTAAAACTACATTTCAAAAGGTTATAGAATTCACAACATAAAAGTGCTGCAGAAAGTGCTATATAAGCTTATTTGATTTAAACAACTTTTTAATATTTAAAAATTCATATTTTCATTCCAAATCTCTTTCAAACCATTTTAATAGATTTATCAAATTTATTTCATATGTTTAATCATTTAAAAATATCATTTATAAAGAAATCCCTTTTTGGATTCCGAACTGCAAAACCGTGATATTTTTAGAAAATTGTTTTGGACATATTTTAAAATCTACTTGATGAAATCTTGATTTTCTTTCTTCATTGGAAAACTATTATTATCGAGAATCAAAGAATTTTTATTTCGAAGAACTCGACTTATAAATCATTCTCTACTTCAATTTGAAGTTACGGGTCGAAATTTACGAACTGCCTCTACGCGACAAGCTCGCTTTTGACCAATTTTGTGAATTGCTTCGAAACTTGTCCGAAACACTTCAAATTTGTTTTAAACCATATTTAAACTGTTTTAACTCATTTAAAATCATTAGGAGGCTAGATAACTTTGATACACATACTTGTATGGATTTAATTCTCATTTAATTAACTATGGCTAATTACTAATCATTTCTCTTATCATTTATCAAACAAGTTATCAAGCAAATAAACAATCACATAATTAACCAATTTGCAACCAAGTTATCAAACATTAAATCATTCAACATATTTAAACTTTCAAATCATTATACTTGAAATAATTTATGGATTTATTAGTGAATATGAGTACTCACCTTTTAACCAAATCGTCCACTTCCTACCAACATTCATATTATCCAACACTTCACTAAATCCCCTTATCTTCACCAAATCTTTTCCGTAGACTTTCCTTTTGATTCCGGCAGCACTTCCTTCTCTTTTTCTCGCTCCGAAAGTTCACAAACTTGCTCCTCCTTCTTGATAGTTCGGCCTCACCCTATTCCATCACTTTCTCCATCATTTCTTCACTTCTTAGATACTAAACCATGTTCTAATGGTATTCTAAGGTCTTTGGCAAAGTTCGGTGGTGTTTGGAGTTAATTTGATATGGTTTCGAAAAAGTTAGTAAGCATTTAGGAGAGAAGAAGAAGCCATTAAAGAGAGCTTCAAGGAGAAAGAAGAAGAAGGTAGAAATAGTGTGAAATTTGTGAAAGAAGTGGTAGGTATTTATAGAAAAAAAATGAAGTGATAAGTTACCAAAATATCCCTTTACCAAATTACCAAAATAACCTTACTTACTTATAAAGTAATCTTATTTTTTTTCAACACTTAACATCACATTTCAAATCTTTACTTTATGTCATTTTCACTTAGATATTAAGTAAGGAAAGTGATAGTTATGTTTCTTTGATTTGTTTTTTTACTTTTTTCTTTGAAATGACATTTTTGTCTTTTTGTGCTTACTTTTTCTTAATTGTTTTCTAGAAGTTTCTAACCTTGTTTAGTAAAAGTAAACTTGATTAGTGAATTAATTAATTAATACTTATACTATTTGATTATATGTTTGTATATAAAAAAATAAAGGTGCGACGACGTTGCGACAACTTTTAATCGACAAAACGTTGTTTTTTGACAAAATGTTTGACGATCACACTTTGACATTTTAGTTAAACTATTTATTTATGTAAACCAAATTTAAAAATAAACTTTTTACTTCTTTAAATAAACCAAAACATGTCTCTTTATATTTTAAAATCTTATTTAAATAATATCAAAATGTCTAATTTTACGGTGTATGTAAAACTGACAAAATGCGACAAAATTTGGTTATTTTTGTAAAAGATTATTAACATACTTATAAGTATTTTAATATACTTTTATTATCTTTATTAGATGTTTTCAATAAGATTTATCCTTTTAAATAAATATTTAAACCTATTTATTTAAGCATTTATTTGTTTTTAACAAAACCTAACTTTTGTTGATTTGTTCTAAAATCAAAATTTATGCTTTTTAAATTATCAACTATAAGAATAAATAATTTCTCTATTATTATCTATTATATAACTTATTTATTTAAGTTTTAAAGCTTTAAAACAACCGAAATCTCTCATTTTCGAAGTAGCGAAATTACGGGTCGTTACATATATAACGAGGTTTGAGGATACAATCAAAAGATTTGGATTAAAAGAAAATGGTAATAAAATTGGTTATGATAACTAAAGTAATGGATGGGGCACAACATTATTAATATCAGTTGATGTTGAAGGGAAGCTTCCAGTAATTATTTATTTTAGGTTAATTGTGTTGTAAGCATTAGTTGTCTCTTAGCATTTAAACGTGTACAATATTATGAGAAAGGTTTCTTTTTATTTCTAAGTTGATTTTCTAAATTGACAGCTATATGATGGGAAGTAGAATGAATAACGAAATCTCATGTAGACAAATAACTAGTGCAAAGTAAGACTAGAAGTTTATAAAGTAAATTAGAAAATTTATTAGCTACTAAAAGTGATATAATATTAAGTCCCAAAAGCCTTAAAATTTTGGAAAGATAAATTTTAGCAAGCAGTGAACATGCAAGCTTATTGCGAAACCATGGGTCACTATCCCTATGCCTTTAAAGTTGAAATTTATAAATATACATGTATGTTGTAGTTGTGCTAAAAAACGGAAGAGTTTTTGAAGTTAATATAAATTACATATAAAGTTAGGATCAACCATAATCATTAACTCATCGACTAAATCCTGATTGCGTTGTATGTGGCTTAACTTATTTTGAAAAAAATTACTATTAAAAACAAATACTTTTGAAAATTTTGTTCAAAAATATTTGAATTTTAAATGTAAAATATTTTTGTACAGTACAATTTTATTTTAAAACTTTCCAACTATTTCAAAAAGAAGTTAAATTGTAAAGGATTTTCAACGGAAGACGGAATAATTACTTTGAAATGCCACATGCTTAGCATAGGAAAAATAAACATGTTAGAAAATAGGAATATTACCATGCAGCAGAAGTGACGGTATGTAGAACATAGAGGGTAATAAAGAAAAAGCTATTTTAGCCTTGGAATTTCAATTTCCATACCCTATTGATGGTAGAAAAAAATTGATTTTTAAAATAATTTTGTTTTAAAATATAAAAATGTATAAACAAATTTCTTTAGGCGAATTATGCTTGTAAAAGTTGGAAAAAGAACATGGGAAGTAAGAGAACGTTCCAAGGTACAATGAGATGGATACACAAGAGAATGATGGAAATATGGAATTCTCTATCTAAATTCCTTTTCCGCCATAAGAATGTAGGTTTAGAAAAAGGATTTTCAAATTTTAGATGTTAGAAAATTGTGTGCTAGGTATTGGATAGTAGAGATTAGATGCAAAGTTCTTTGAACCGTACTTCTATTAGTAGAAGTGTGAGAAACTCTATGTGCAAAAATAAAGATTTTGATTTTCAAAACTTGCATACATATATAACTGGTAATATGCATAGGTTGTTTGCACCATATTTCTTAAAAATTTTTGAAGAATGCATTCATGTAGGAAGTGCCGATTAAATATTATTCTGCATAGATATCATATGCGTTGTGATATACCGTGCACTTGTGCATTATTCGTTGCAAAATTGATTGTACAATAATTGGGTGGATAACATATAATGGTTGTGTGCTATGTTACACGATTCAGTCCTTAAGGAATTTCGGGGACGAAATTCTTTTAAGGGTGGAAGAATATAAAACCCTGCAAAAATAAACATAAATTAATCAAAAAGAGTTAATTAAATAATTATTAATGCCCAAAAATAGAATTTTTGTAAACGTTGGTATTTTTCTATGAAACTTATACCATTGTGATTGTGGCGATCTTTTGATGAACTTTCATATATACGATCGGGTTCAAACGAAAAGGTTATTAATGTTTCAAGTTTTTGGATTAGAAACAATTCGAAACCAACTAAGGAAGTAAATGTTAGTAACTTAGCATTAAAAGTAAACGTTAAATATAGATGTGAACATTAAAGTAATTGTATATGTAAAATCTAATTAAATCAACGTTGAAAAGTAAATAAATAAGAATTTATGTTGGTAAAAGTAATGAATATTAACATTTAAAAATAAAGAATGTAATAAATATTACCAGCTTAACATTTAAGCAACCGTTAAATATAAACATTAATTAACAGCGTTCAATCAAATTAAGTCTAATTAATTAAATATGGAAGAAGGTAAATAAATTGAAAGGAGACGGAAATAAATAAATATATAAAATGCATGCAAAAGGAAGTAAATAAATAAATAGAATGTAAGAGGAATTAAACAAATTAGCGCAGATTACGCCATGACCAATTGACACCCCAAGGTCATCCGGCCGACCACCAATGGTCTATCGGGGAAAGTGAGCGATCGACCCGATGAAAGTGAATCAGTCGGCCGGTGGTAGGCGGCAGCTGATAATAAACCTAGGTCGAACGACATATATTTGATAAAACAAAATATAACATATGGAATTGGTTCATGCGCGTATAGTTACAAGCCTATCCCCTCGCTTTTCTTCTCATATCTTCTGAATATGGGATTAAACTCTACCATTTTCTTTTCTCTGCAAATTCTTGGAAAAATTAAAATTATAAAATAGAATATTATATGTATAATAGTGGAAATAAAAGCAAAGAAGAATAAGGGGTGAATCATTTCTGCGAAGAAAAGGTGAATTCTAAATCCAAAACTTTAAAACTACGTTTAATTCAAATACCTTCTTAGATATATAATTCTAATAAATATGTATATGCTTTAATACATATTTTGGTAGAAGGAAAGGGAATCAAATAAGAAGAAGGGATTTAGATTTGAGATTTGAAAGCATAGAGGTGAGTGGAAAATTATATATTTTTATATACTATTGGATTTATACCGTTGTAAATCTATTTCATGTATACCTAAATATAAATTTCGTAATTCTAGTCTAAAATACACATATGCAATGAATATGAAAAGCATGCCTACATATTTTGTAAATTGTTAACTTTGATTAAATATTGCTTATACTTAAATCTAGAGAGAGAGAGAGAGAGAGGGTGAAAGTAGTCCCTAAATTTATGGGATAATTATTGTATAATAATTCCAGGTTTGTTAGTTGAATATTATATGTTAGTGAACATGAATTGGAAGTATTTATAAATTGGTTTTGGATTTGGGTAGTATTTTATTTAATTGGAATAACGTGTTTTGTAACGTTAATCTCTATAAATTATTCAGTCTTATGATTATGTATAAAAGTGTATTGTTTTAAATAACAAACAATATGCCTAAAAGAAAGAGACGTACAAAATATGAATGTTTACTGTATTTTGTACAGTCTATTCCAATAATAATAGAATAGATAATTCCTTATAATTCTAAACATAACAAAAGTCCTCTTCTAGATAATTTATGGAAAATTATATTGTTAACCTTTCCTTTTGCGAATATTCAACTTCTACGCATCAAAATATAGAAATTCATAATAATAAACTAAAGTATTGTAAGTAAAGGTAATAAAAATAACTTAACTATCAAACCAACATACGCAATATAAAATGAGTTAGGGAATAAGCAAAAAGCAATGAAATATAAAAAAAGAAATGGGGAACTGAGAAGTTTTAGTAATCAAAGAAAGATAATTAATAGTTGAAATGGAACGGTAAGCTACATCTAATAATGTTGACGGGAAGTTAAGCAGTAAAGATGTTTAATCTATTAAAATAGAAATTAGTTATAAATGACATTAATGAAACAAGAAATAAGTTATGTAAAAGTAATTGAATACCAACAGTGGAATATAAGAGGTGTACTAATTAAATAAAATATATATGGCCTTAAGTAAATGTTTATGATGGATGTGGATTATTAGTCTAGCCAATTACTTAGATTAAGTTGGAATGACATAGTCATTAGTAAGGGTTAGAAGCGAGGTCATTAATGTTGCATAACAAAAGTCTGCCCACCGTAAGGGGCTACCAGTGGTTGTGTATGCATTGTACTAATGCAATGCAATCAAAATACTTGGCAGTTCTATAGCGATGGATGTGAAAAAAGTTATAGCAAGGATAAAGCGATGATATAGCGAAACGTAATGGAGGTGCAAAAAGCTTTATTATATGTAAAGCCAAATATTTAAATTTAATTTTTCTCATTATCACATCATTTGTGTAGGAAAAATGAATATTCTTTAATCTTATATAACAAAGCCAAAGTATGTCATGATTCATGGAGACAATATTTGGTGACTACAATAGGTTTCTAACTTATATTAAACACTTATGCCTTAAAATTAGGTCTTTACTCTAATTTTATTTTTTTACTTTAAAAGAGAACAAGTCAAATCAACCTTTGTATATTAATGTTGCTTAAAACGGGTGCTAAAAAGCCTTTATTTAGTAGGTGTAGCGGAAAATGGCGAGCTTAAAGAGTATCTACTGTTTCATAGTGCTAAATTGAAATATCATAACAATTGAAGTGCGCTATGCGCTATAGCGAGAATTATGAGGGCTTTAGCGGGGCTTTAAATGCACAATACTAAAGCAAGACATCTCCTACTGTCTGACCCATCGGATTATGTGTTTGGTTAGAGGTGAAGGGAATATACCAAAGTAGGGTTTTCCTTGGTTGAAGTGTTAAAGGGCCAAGCAAGGTCTACTTCGGTCCTTATGGGGAATGTGTTAAGTAACTATGTGAGCATTTCCTTGATAACATTAGTCAATTTAAATGGGATTGTGAGCATAGGCTTGATGCTATTTCAACAAGCTTGGTACCATATATGTGAGGTAAAGCTGTACATGTTGGTCGAGATTGTCATCGATCTTAGAGCGGTCGGTAGAAAGATTTGAGTTGTGCCTAGACAGACTACACCTTCTACTAGTGTAGATCACATATGGGATGTAACAACCCGCATATTTATCGATTGTATATTTAAATATTTTATTTAAATATTTCACCGTTCATCGGATTTTGGTCCGAAAAGCTACTTTTTGCGAACAGTCGAATTTGGATTCGAGACCACCCCCATTGAGTTCAAAATGACGTTTGCGACCTTTTTGAGTATAAACTTCGATATGTTTGGAGATAGTGAAATTTTGCCACTTTTTCACTTAGGGCTTTGGTTTGGACTGAACCCATTAATCACTTACTAACTCAGTCCCAACCCACTCCAACTCTTCATTACTTCATTTCATATTCCTTACACTCAAGCTTAAGCAAAAATGGTGGAAGAGAATGGGAATTAGAAACTCCAAGCCCTAGTTCCTCTTGCTAGCTCAAGTTCTTGCTCCAAAATCAAAGAGAACCCATTAGTAAGCATCTCCTTCTTCTTCTCCAACTCATTCTCTTTGATTTCAGAAAATTCCTAAATCTAATTTAGGAAATGTTTCTCTTTTAAGCTTAGACTGAAGCTTCTTGAGTTGTTATTGAAGAGGAATTGATCTTAGCTTGTTTTTAAAGCTTCTCCTTCATTGATTTGGGTTCAAAGGTGAGATTTTTATCTCACATCTATGTCTACAACTATCTTTGATTGTTGGGTATGAATTCCTAACACTTATTTATGTTCATTTGCTTTTGATTTGGATTGATTTGGTGAATATTTCAATTTTTGGTGTTTTGTAGTCAAATCTTTAAAAATCCAATCTTTGATGTTTGAACATGTTTTTGGTGATGCATCGAAGAGCCTATAGTGCTGGGTTGTCGATTGGTATAAATCCTCAGCATCCATCGCTCATTCGATCGCATTTCGGTTTGGATTTGCCATTTTTGGTATAGGCTGCTTTTTTTGCCTAGCAGAAGATTTTAGGCGTCTGAAATTAATTTCAGACGTCTGAAACCAAATCCAGACGTCTGGTTGAAAAATCCAGACGTCTGGAAAGGGGTCTGGAAAAGGCAGAGACTAAATCCAAACGTCTGAAAAAAATCCAAACGTCTGAGATCAAATTCAGACGTCTGGTTGGAAATTTCAGACGTCTGAAATGGCCCAGTTATTAAAAATAGAAGGGAGAAAACACATATACTTCCAGAACCGAGGGCGAGACGTCTGGGAACACCTACAAGACGTCTGGAACTGTTTAATTTGCCTATTTTGGCTATTTTTGAGTATATTTCCAACTTTGATCGATTCGTGTTGATTCCCTTTTTGTTGTTATCATTTATTATGGACTTTGATGACATTTTCATCGTGATTTTTGGGAATATCCATTTTTGATGGATTCGGTATCGATTTCTTTGGATTTTATTCACGTCTTCGAATGTGAATTTTTATGATTGATTCTTTCTACAATCAATTCTATGATTTGTCACTTTAAAATATAAAGGTTTTCTATACTAGTAGTAAATATCAAAACTCTTTCCTCAAAACGATTTCAACTCTATTTTCAATACCAAACTCATTTATAAAACCATTTTCCAAATCTATTAGTATATACAAACTTTTACCTCACTCGTATGAGAAATCTAATTAAACGACTTAGTAAAACGAGTGGTATGAAACGCTTGCGTTTACTTCGTCGGTTAATTCTTGGACTTGTTCGATTGAATCTCTTGTGACAATTTTCTAGTGAAGATCTACAGTTTGTTCGTAAATATTTAAGTTAAGCAAGTGGTTATGGGACATGAAGCTAAACTCATATATTTACTAGCTTATTGTAATTGACACTTCTTGATGATCGATGATGATCATTTTATGGTTTAGACTAGCAATGTGCGATGTCTCTTTGTCTATGTGGAGGACTGTTCCTCATTTTATTGAGCATCGTCTCATTTCTTGCATGGGTCGTACCTATTTAGGTGCGTCGATGTTTGTTTACACATGGGTCGTACCTTTTTAGGTGCGTCGATGTTTATTATGCATGAGATGTACCTTTTTAGGTGCATCGATGTTTGTTTACTTTATGGAGCAATCGGCTCAATAAATTGGGACATGGGGCGTATCTTTCTAGTTGCGTCGATGTTCGTCTATGCATGGGGCGTATCTTTCTAGGTGCGTCAATGTTCGACTTTGCATGGGGTGTATCTTTCTAGGTGCATCGATGTTAGACATTACATGGGGTGTATCTTTCTAGGTGCATCGATGTTTATTTATGCATGGGATGTATCTTTCTAGGTGCATCGATGTTTATTTATGCATGGGGTGTATCTTTCTAGGTGCGTCGATGCTAGAGCATGGGTCGTACCTATTTAGGTGCGTCGATGTTCAACTGTGCATGGGGCGTGTCTTTCTAGGTGCGTCGATGTCGAGTTTATGGGATTGGCCATCCTTTTTCTTGTGATTTCTGGATTTACATTTGATGATTTCTGGAATTTGTGTTTCACCACCTTTTTCAGTTGGCATTGATATGTATGTCATTTATTGTGGCTTGGTGAATTAAATGAAGAATATGACATTCTTTTTGATGCTATGAGATTCTTGAGATTTTGTATGACTTTCGTGATTTTCTAATGTATACTTGTTGAAGTATGAAATTTTTGGTTATCATACGTATTATTATTATATCTCTTCTTATATCTCATTTTATCTGATAATTATAGCTAGACTGATCCATTTATTATTTTCTTCTTAAATAATACTCGGGTCAGACTGAAATTTTACAGGTTCTTCTGCTTGACTCCTTATTGGACCATCATCTGACTTTTGGCTAACTACTTAGATTAGTAGTTTGTGTTGTATATATTTGAGATACAGACACTATGATGTATACTTATTCTTTTGTCTAGCACTTGTATCTATTCTTTTTGATATTGTGGATCTTGTTTGACCACTACTCTGATGTACACTTTCATGTGTTACATTCATATCTATTTCCGCCTTTGTGGTATGAATTATCTGTGAATGATTTGTGTTATGTTAATTTCTATATTTGTTTCCGAAGATTATATAGCCACTGTGTAGTAGCTTTGAGTTTGTGTCGGTATGTCGGATTCCCTCTTGAGATGAAATGCATGTTATACTATCTGACATATCGATGCTCGCGCAAAAAAATTACGCGGATGGTCGCTCGTCAACAGCCTTATTCTCTGTGCTAGTTGACAGCATTCACCGTAATGTTCTTGGCTAGCGTGGGTATAGAGGTGGGGTGTCACATGGGATATGCACCACCTCAAAGCTGTTAGTTAGTTTATTGTTAGGAGGCAAGGATAGATAACCCTTAGGTGAGCCTTTGAAACAAGGTGGAATACAAGTAAATGATTGTAATGTCGTTATTAGACACTAACAGGAAGACTCTCGGTGTACATGGGTAATTCAGTCTAGACACATATGGTGGATGCTCGGCATGGTGCATAGTTAAAGATACCAACGGAGAATGTATCCTGGTCCATGATGGGACTTTGGTTCATATATATATATATAGACACACACACATATGTACGTACGTACGTATATAGTTATTGTATAACTCGAGTAGGTGGAGCGTATCGTACACGTATATGAAGTCAAGACGACTAAGTTAAAATAGCAGACATAACACATAATGGAAGACAATGATCATAAACTAGTGTTATGATAAAATATGTAATTTAACTATCACCAAAACATTGTTCTGACCCCTTCCTCATTACCACCCATAAGATAGACTTAGTGGGATATGTATTGATATGAGGTAGGAGCAGTGGAAGGACAGATTTTCTTATGCATGCTCGACACTGAAATGAAACTAGATACCATAAGTATTAGCCTTGTTCAGTAATTATATATTTTATTATGCTTTATTATTTTGTTGTGAGTTTTTATCGATATTGCTCTGATATACTTTTGTTTATTTACGGGATACCAATACCAATAATTCATACCCTGGTAGACTTAGGTTTTTGATTTAGAGAAAATTTGGGTCCACTAAGGTGTGGTTGTTACATTGTCACCGGTGTGCGTACTTGAATTTTAGTTGAAGCTAATATATCTTTTTAGTACTATATGTTGATGACTTACTAATAACTGAAAGTGAACTTGGAGCGTGTTATCCTATATTTGAACCCAGTGATACCTTGGTGGATCTGGACTACGAGATGATGAAGAAACGAACTAAGAAGCTTGGAAAACATTTGAGTGCAAAGATTGCAAGACACAAGAGGTCAAAGAAAAATAACTCAAGATATATGGGTTAATATGGAACCATATTGAGTAGGGGGCCCATGCTCCACTTAATTCAAGAACTAAGACTTGAAGTTGAAGCCATGTTGATGTGACATAGGTATGTACCGACCTATATGGGTTGGTACAGACCCATGCAGGTTCTAGGAATTTGAGTAGTGATAAAATGTAAAGACTTACTTGCCATGACAAAGTTAACGTGGTAGTCCAAGGAATCTTTCGGTTCTGATCGATATAGGCCAGTGCCGAAGTACATTAATTGATGGAACTGGCAAGGTTCGTCTTATTCTTCATGCTAGAATTTTAGATCTGGAGATTTTTACTCATTCAAACTAGATTTCTCGACTTTAATGGTGGACTTTGCCTATAAGTAGAGAGTTATCATCAACAAAAAAAGCACTTTGGATTTCTATACCTAATTGCTGCCATTTTTCATCACCGACTAGTTTTAGAACTAAACTTGTTGTAAAAGTGGTTGCAATTGTAATAATCGATCAAAATAAAGCTGATAGTGGACGTAGGCAATTGAACTGAGGCTGAACTACTTTACAAATCTCATGTCTAATCTTTCTCCTTTTGAATTCTTTTATTTTAATTTTCGTTCTTAATTGAATTGTTGTGTTTGCCTAAATTATCGGCAAACATTTTTAGTGCTTTCACCAACCATACGAATTTCTCAACCCAGATCTATTGTTATTTGGATTTGAAAAGAATCTACCATCAAATCTTAGATGAAAATGGCTCCAAGGAAGGAGAAAGTAGCTACTATGTCCAAGTTACTATTGAAGAAGAAGCGAAGGATCTCAGCATGGAGAAGAAATGAATCAACCTACTTATGTAGAAACTTGAGTACATTAGAAGTAGTGATGAAAACCGAGTTCGGTAAGATGCGGACAGTAATAGGAAGATGATGGAGAATAATTATCCATCATAGAGGATATCAAAACATTATCCTAATCGCAGTAACATGTGGAGACTTAGAGGCATAGAAAAAGTATGAGGGGTTACTGATGTATCAAAGCCTTATACAAGAGATGGCGAGAAGATAATGCGTAAGGAGGATGCCAAGACTTAAGATAGATAGAATATGAGGCCTGAAGGTACTATACTTCCATATGAAACAGTCGGCACCAACGGACCCACATGGGTTGTTATCGATTTATCCGAGTGAGACACACTACTGGAATCCGTGTTGGTTGTGTTCATACTAACACTATTGAGGCGGTAAGAAAGGAACATAATCTAATTAGGCACTAGATAAGGCAACGATGAATGGTTCTTCTAGAGATAGAGAAGCATAGATGTCACACAACCTACCGAGACTATTTGCTTGACCAAACACTTGGGGATGTTATAGTCTAGTCTGTCAGAGTAGTGAAGAATGTATAACTAACATGATTAAAAGGTTGATGAGCCAGAGTCAGCAAAGACACGATGACAAGTTATGTTTGTTAGTGAGTAGGACTCCACTCACTGAAGAAATCTTAGAATCTATGTATGCGAAGGAATTTATAACGCCAACCATGCCGGATTATAATGATGTGACTAGACCTAGGCAGCATTTGTTGAAGTACGAATGGTACGTGGATCATGGCCCAAGAACAAATGTTGTCAGATGTGGGTGTTGTCAATTTTCTTGTAAGGAATAACAACAATGTCATTCACTCGGCTTGAACCAAAGTCCATAACGTCACTTGATCAATTGGCTAAACGATTAATGGAGCACTTCCAGGTTTATACAATGTAATCAAAGGAGCTGTTGAATGTGCAATAGAGGTCGGGATAGAACATGAAGAATATTGTGAAATGATTAATTGAGCACTTCCAGGTTTATGTCGATTACATTAATGAATGGGGTTTACCCAAAAACCAATTTTGGTAGATGGCTCAAAGAAAGGAACCATTTACTGTGGAGGAGTTTTATCATAAAATATCTTAATTTCTGTGTTTGGAACAGATGGATTTGGTTGTAGGGTTAGCTACTAATGGTCAAGAAGGACCAAGTAGTGTCATACAGAGCAATATTGCTATGGCGATAGTTCCAAAAAAATTGCATTGAATAATAATGGTAAAATAAAGAACCAAAATGTATGGCAAGAAGTAGGACACCAAGAATCGTACAAGGTACACCCACCCGGGAGATTATATAGAATTTACAGATTCCACTAAGAACATCTACCTTGCTACGCAAGGTATAGAGTGTTTCAAATACCCAACGCCGAGGGAGGTAGCTAAAGACGAAAGACTCTTAGGAAAGTATCGTTACTTCCATGAGACTCATGGGCACAAGATAAATGAATGTAGGCATCTCTCAAATGTTACTCAATATCTGATCCGAAGATGAAATTGCAGTAGTACGCCAGGGACTCGTATGCTGGAGGGCAAGCAAGCAGTCAACCTGAGGGTAGTCTACCCAAGGGAATCAGGTTGTGAAGGAACTGCTCCGGTTCACCACGAGTCAAACCGGTGAATTCCAAAAAAAATTCCATATTTAGATATATATTGGGCTTATAAAGTCTAAATAATTTTAGGTCCAACCTAAGATATTCTTAATAAAAATATTTATTTAATTTTTTTATAAAAGGTTTTATTTAATTTATATAAGTTATATTTTATAAGTTCATCAAATAGACTTACATGTATATATTTCATGGACAATGTGTAAATAGTATACATAATGCGTAGATGCTAGGATTTATACCGTAATGGATACATTGTCCCTTTATGTATGCCATTGTTGTCAATAGTTTATTTTAAAAATTATACAAATATATAAATTAATAATTGTAGATTTTTATCTGAATAGCTTTGAATAATTAAAAATGTTTTGATTTAATATCTTGAAAATCTGGTGTTTATTTAAAATTCAATATAAAATCTAAATTTAAGTAATGTCTATTTAAAATTTTAAATTAAAATTATGAATATACATATAATCTTAAAAAAATTAAAATTGAAATGTATATATGCGTAAGTTTTATATTTTAATTCAGAACATATTTATTTTATATATAAATTAGTAAACACATACATACATATGTATGTATATATATATATATATATATATATTTGAATATGACATATATATATTTCCCGAAAGATTTTCAAATTATATATATATATATATCACTTTTTTTATATTAAATCCGTACATATTTGGTGTATTTTTTCAAAAAATATAATACATACATTAATTTATATAATATACGTATTTTGTGTGTATATAATTAAACATGCCTTATTATAAAATTATTAAAGCTTTTTAAAATTACTTTAAAAATTTTAAATTATATTTAAATATTTAACATACGGTTGAAAATAATATAAGTGTTATAATGAATTTTTTATGTTTTGTTGAACTATTTTGGATATATACATAATATTGGAAAATAAAAGGTGCATACAAATTCATTATAACTATTCAGATCTAAAAAACGTGAATACAATTGTTAACATATATAGTTATAATTAGGATTGAAATTGAAAGATTACCAAAACTAGTTACCTATGATTTGCACCCTAAATGAAGAATCAACTCATAGATCTAATTCAACTACCCCTAGAAATTGCAACAATCAAAGACGAATGCCACCTTTTTATATACATGATTTTGTAATGAATATTTCTTTGGAAATCGAAGGCTGCTATGACTAGAAGCTTGCGGCTACAATTGCTAAGGAGAGAGCTCCAAATGATGAGAAAGAGGTGTTTAAATAGGCATCCAAGTAGAGGAAAAAATAAAGATATATTCTCATATCTTTACTTAGTCTTTGTTTGCTAATTTCCTCTCTCGTATGATCGGCTATACTAAGGGATCTGTGGGCCTTCATTAATTCCAAACCTGCTTTGTAATTAATTAATTTAAATCAAATTTAATTATTCGTTACAATCATATATTGGTATGTGAATATTTTACTTTTATGTATGCACTTTATTAAATATTGATGGCATTCAAACAAATCAAAGAAAATTCTTCATAAATATTACAACGACTCAAAATTTTGGACACTTCATATTTAAATAATAGAATTATTTAAATATTTTAATTTTGGGTTAAATATTGTTAAATTGATTTGTAAATCTTGTTAGCCCCATTTTTATGAATAATTAATTATGATAAACTTTTTTCGAAAAAATGTTTGTGAAAATAAATACGTCGAAGAAATATCGACAACGTGATTGAAAATCGTTTTATCAATAAATAACTTTCTACTCATTAAAGGTTGTTCATACTTTTTTTTACATACACTTATTTTCTTAGAAAATCAATAAAATGAGATAAAAGTGTTATACCATTTATGGAAATAAAATATTTGAGGATGTCATGGGGAGATATCTTGACAATCAATTTTTATGGAAATTCTTAAGTGTTAAGTAAAAGATAATGAGATGTAAAGTAAATTAGGCATGCAAGGAACATGGTAGGTGTTCTTGGCCATGTAAAGGAGGGTCATAGGTTGGTCGAACAATTCATAACATTTCAAAGCTTGAAATAATAAAAAGAACAAAAGTGGCAGAAGTAATTATCACTAATCCACTTGTATCTTCACTAATCTTTCTCTAAGTAGTTTAAAACTTCTACAAACTCCACCAAACTTTCACCGACACCTTAGAACACATTTTGAAGCATGGATCTAAAGTAAAAGTGGAAGAAAATTGAACAAAAGGGGGAGCTTGGGTTAGAATGTAAGCATAGAGAGTGGGGGGGGAGACTTGGCTTGGATGTGCTAAAGGTTGGATCTTTGTGCTTTTAGATATGGTAGGAAGTGGTTCTTCAGTTTGGATGTGTTTGAGCTTATTGTAGACTTAAATTTATGTGATTTGTCTTACTATCTTTTATGTGTGTATATGTGTGTGTGCAAATATAAAATTAAAGTGACATTAACTAATTAAAGTTATTAAATCGGACCCCTCTTGCTTTCTAAAGCAAATTACAACTTTATGTTATATAACATCACTTCTATTACCTTCTACACATATGGTGTGGCCTAGACTTTATGTTTACATGTTTGGTTGGATTTTGTGTTGAATTGAAGTATGTTTGAAAGTGTTTGAAGCAAGAATAGTCCCTACAAGTACATTTCGATATCCCTTAACTTTGACTTGCGTAAATGGAAGTTTTATGATCTTAGGATAATTTTCTTGGTTGTTCTTTATACATATTTTGGTATATATTATAGTAATTAAATGGTTTTTAAAGTTATAGAAATTGTGAAAGTTAGAAGGGAAAAGGTCGCTATGGATGGACTTTGAAAATGCCTTGGGTCCGTCAATTTTCAAAGTCAAATTTGAGAGACATCCTAGGGGCTTCTTTGCATTTTTAATAAGTACTATAAGTTTACTTATTACTGGAAAAATATGGAAGTTTAAACCATTCGTTAACTTGTGAAATAAAGTTTCAAAATGTTATAGTGAGATGAAGGTCGATATATGCACACTTTGAAACACCTTGTTTTTGGTAGTTTTTGTAATTAATTTGAAAGACATCCTTAAGGGTTTCTTTTCATTTCTAATAATTATTATATATGTACTTATTACTAGAAAAAGAATCAAAATTTAAAGGATTTTAGATCTCATCAAACAAAGTGGCTAAAGTTAGAGAAAAATGTGGTCAGAAATACACTTTGTAAATATACCTTGTTTTCGGGAATTTTAAAAATAAATTAAGAGATGTCCTTAGGAGTTTCATTTCACTGATTTTAATTAATCTGAGGTAGAACTTACTAGAATAATTTTAAGTCTTAGATTATTTGTTTAAGTGGTTAAAACTGGTCGTAAAGAATGTGCTTTTCTATATTGTTCTTTAACAAGGACTTTTATCAGCATTTATAAATACTGTAATAAGTTGCTTGAGATTTTAAGTGTTTAAAAATGATACTTAAATTTTCTATTTTTATCTAATATTTTTAGGTATGTTTTCTCACTTATTTTTCAGTATTCTAAAGCTAGTTTGTAGTTTAAATATATTTTAAATAATTATTTATAAATTCTAAAAGTAAGGGGGTTTTAAACTATAAAACATAGTTTTTAGTTATTTTCATCAAATTATAAATCAGTTATTTTCAATTAATATTTCACATAGATATTTAAAACCTATTTATAATTATTTTTAAATTATTTATGTATATGTAAGTTGGAAAAGAAAGTTAAGTATTTTTTAAAAGGATGAGAAATAGTTTATTATTATAACACTTATGTTATAATAAATGGTTTTGCAAAATTCTTAATAAGTATATTACCTTCTTTAAAGAATGTAGACGTAATTAGATCTTTAAAAGAATATTTTTAAAGATAATAACAAGCATGGAATGGTTTTGGTTTTGTTATGACAATGTGTTAACAACATTCGTCTTTAACCCTTTTTTATTATACTTATGAATGTAAATAGACCTTTGAAAATAATGTTTTTGAATATAAGCATAAATGAAATGGTTTGGGTTTATAGTGATAAGTTTAAGTAACATTAGTCTTAAAGATTTTTGAATAGATTTGTGAATATACTTATACCATTTGTGATAAGTATTTGAATACTTTTTTTAAGTATTGAAAAGAGTACAAATGAATAGTAGTAATTTATAAATGAGATTTTATTAAGTAAAAAAAGTTTTATTAATTAAAAGAGGTTTTAATTAATAAAAGGATTAAAGTCGCTTATTTGACTTGATCATGCTTTATGTGTTATTTATTATGTTTAATAGATAAAATCCGATGAAGTAGACTTATCTATTTGTGAGAGTTAAGATTGACATTCGAGTAGGATTTAGAAGAAATAATACTCTAACCTACATGCTTCACTCTAGATCAAGGAATATTTAAAATGAAAAGGTCGGAAACGTGTTAATTGTATTGTTTATTCACTTGTTTGTGGAAAGTATTTAGTCATGTACTTGGCACTAAAAGCCGATGAAGTAGGCTTGTTTATCTATAAGAGTAAGAATGAAGTGTTTAGGAAAGGCTTTATGGCAATCAGTGTTGTAACTTACCTGGCTTTACTCTGGACCAAGGAATAGTGTAATTTGAAAATATCGAAAATGTGATAAGTATACGAGACCTGGTTTCCATATGCGACCATCTATTTTGAATTAATAGTCGATTAGTCGACTATGGAACTTGACAAGAAATTCATTAAAATAATTTTGAAGAGATCGGGATCGGTAAGTATTCTACTTAACAAATACCACTTCAAAACTGATATACTAGTTCAATGTTTTGGACATAGTTGTAAAGTGGAGTGCTATAGAGTTAAACTGCCAATCCTAAGGTTAAGTCAAAGGGAGAGGTTCGAGATCCTAGAATCCATTTGGGGATTTGTGTTCTGTTCGAGTGAGGAAGACTCGTATGAGAGATGTCAAATGCGACTTTGACATTGGAAATGGCTAAAACTAAAGGGCCTCATAGTCTGGGGTATAGCTAACCTACGATATGGTATTACCACCCCAAATCTAGAGCATGCTAAAGATGTTACATGTGGAAGTGATGATATTTAGGATCATGTGTTTTAGACGTGGACCGGCTATGTTTACCTAGAGTTGTATTCTACATAGAGTTATACGATGTTCGGAGGTAGTTTCTGACCTTTATGTAGAAATTAGATTTCATCTTGACTGAAGGGATCTTCGTGGAAAATCTATCATTCAAATGTACCTTATCGGTTTTGATTGTACCGTCCATATTGTTATGGTGTGATTAATGTAAGCATCACAGCTATTTTCTGATTTATATTCTTCACCCTAGATATTATCTATTATCTCACCTTATATACTTATCAGATAGTGGTTTTTTGAGGGGATAACCATTTCTAAATGGTCTCAAAAGTACTATTATATGCTAGCTATATATTTTGAGTTTCTCATATCATACTTATGTCTAATACATGATTTTTTTCCCCTAAATTCCTCGTGTGCTCTTTCGAGTAGTATGAGAATTACAGGTTTTCGTTGATGTTCATTGCAGCTCGAGGAGACAAGCTAGATGTTTCGCTAACTGTAGTATTCCTATTTATGCTGCATTATTATATTGAATATATCCGCATTTGTAAGGATAAGTTGTATAACTATCCAGGCCGATGATAATATTTAGAATTATAACTCTAAAATGCTATGTATCTTAAAGAGATTGTTTTGTATTGTCTTTAATATTATATGTTACCATTCCTCTATGAGATTATGATATTGTGTTCCTTCTTTCTTGTTCTGTTTCTTTTCTTTATATTCTAAACTAATAATCTTTCTTTCCAGCACTTGGATGCTCGGCACAAGAATACCATGGATATATGATGGGTCGTTACAAATATTAATTAAATATAAATAGTTATCAATTAATTTAATCAATTGATATTTCATAGTATTCATTATTACGGTTTTGCGACTCAAAGGTGTAAATATAATCAACGATTAATATTGGATAATTCGAATATTAACATTTACATATGATCTTAGCTGGTGGTGTGATTGTTTGGCTGAACTTATCGCTTACATTTTTTGGTAACTATTTTAAGTGGTATGCCATAGTAATAATTACTTACACCAATTATCTTCGCCAAAACTATATCACTTTAGGGTCATGAAATTTGATTGTGGTCAAAATTCAAATATTGCCTACATTCAACTTGGTTAGTCCAAACATTAAGTCTTTAGCTTAATAATAACAATTATTATTAACTATACCTCACATAATAAGGGAGATGAATTCTTAATTAAATAGTGTTTCCCTTCTAATGTTTCAACTCAAACCTAACTTGTTCATGCCATGATTTACCCTAATCAAAGTGGAGCATCCACTCTAAAGTTCGACGGTATTCTCAAATTAACGAACTATGTAATATCGATACTTTAAGATTATCAATTTGATCATAGTTATAGTAACCAACATAATACTCTCGATTGATTCATTCCATAGTTATCCAATAATTATCAGTATGTAACCTCTTGGTACCCTTAACAGCCATGAGTGATACACCGTCTAATATTCAAAGATTGTTACATACTTAGCCTCAACGGATGTGTTGATATCCTGCTCAAAACATCTTGATTAAGAATATCTAAAATACTTTGTTATTTCAATATAGTAAATTTCTCACGATTACGACACTTTATAACTACTATCACATAATATATCATTTAAGGGTTTTTATTTAATGTACTTAAATCTAATAATTAATTAACATAAAAAAGTATGACAAGTGTATAATAGAAAGAAAACACATTTATTTCGAATGAGATTTTATTGTAGAGTTAATACTTTATTGAATCGACCCTAGGGCGTACCACTAACTCTATCAAATTAGATCGAGTATAGAGAGATAAAGAAAGCTAGTTAGGGGAATTATGATAAATACATTTTCAAGAGATCTACATCCTATGGAAAAGAGTTGGAATAAAATGAAGTGTAATGGCATAAAGGAAGGAAGTCCAGTAAAGCAACAAAGAACCATAAATTATGATGTCATGTTTTAGAATAGAGACGCTAATAAGGTTGAAGTACCGACGCTTGAGCTATCGCAATTACGGCTACAATTCGTCCATCAATAATCCATCGAGTCCTTATTTACTATAGGAGCTTGATGAATATATTTTTTTCTAACAAATCTTCAACAAGATGTGTCTTGATGAGAAGGAACCGAAGTCACGTAAATCTCACATTCAAGGATTTACTGGAGAGGCCAAGGAAACTATGGAGTGCATTGAATTGCTAGTAGAGTGGGGGTAATAGTGGTTGTAAGGTTGTATGGGTACAGACATTTGTTGTAGTTGATGGATTTTCAACCAACAATGCTTTTATCGACCGACCGACCTTTGTGTAATTTCATCCTGCACTTTTTCCATGGTGCTTGATGATGAATTTTCTAAACAAGAATAGAGTAAGGGAAATTTAATGTGATAGAGCATAGGTCGAGAGTGCTACATTGTTGAGCTCAAAGATCAAAGAGACACGAGATGGGGAAGAATGCAGAGAAGCCTCTCTGCATCAAATACTCAAAAGCGTTGCAACTATTGTCCAAGCCATGGCTCGGGTCCAACAACAAACTTCACAAACCCATGGACCCAAGAAAATAGTCAGAAGAAGCAAGGGCAGCCCAATTGGAGCCGACGATCGATATTCTGATTGATGATGACAACCCCACAAGGTTTCTCAAGGTCGGCCATAGCTCGGACTGAAGATGAACAAGGAGTTAGTAGGGCAGGAAAACATGGATGTGTTTACTTGGATCTAAAGTATGTGAGGGATTTCATCAAAGACAACGTGTCATGCAATAAGAGTGATCCTAATTTACCCTTCTATGAAGCAAAAGAGGCTTAGTATGGAAATAGAGCGGTATGCTAAGTTAAAGGAAGAAGTGGATAAGTTAAAGGAAAATGGCTTCATATGCAATGCACTATACCTAATGTGAGTATCGAATCTTGTGTTGGTCAAGAAGACAAATAGAAAGTGGTGGATATGCAGTGACTATTCTGACTCGAATAAGGCATGCTCGAAGGTGTTTCCCATTGTCGAGGATCGACCAACTTGTGTATGAAAGGATTAAACAAGAACTGCTATTTTTTAAGAATATGTACTCTGGCTATATACACATCTCAGATTAAGAGTACACCAGCTTCATATAGATTTTTTATT
This sequence comes from Allium cepa, assembly GCA_030765085.1. Classification (NCBI taxonomy): domain Eukaryota; kingdom Viridiplantae; phylum Streptophyta; class Magnoliopsida; order Asparagales; family Amaryllidaceae; genus Allium; species Allium cepa. The sequence continues at coordinate 584,141,479 of CM060938.1, forward strand.
GTATTTTTAACAACTCGTAATTTTATGATAATGATTTAATAATTAATTAATCTCCAAAAATGGAATTTGATCAAACAGTGGAATTTTGCCATTACAAAACTTGCACCATTATGTTCTTGGCGATTTTCTGAGCAACTTTCATGTCTGGTGTTTCACGATCGGTATTCAAATGAAGTAGTTACAACTATTTAGAGAAATTGAAATGAAAATAATTGAATAACAGAATTGGTAATGAATATATAATTAAACCGAGGCCCCATCGTTTGACCCCTACTATGTTATGGTCGACCTCTAGCGGTCGATCGCTCATGGGGGAGTGGTCGACCGATCGAGACATTTCGGCTGTGGTTTGAATCAAAGTCGATGAGCGGATTTAATAATTTTAATCTAACGGATAAGGCTGATTTTAGAGCCTATAAATACAGGCATAACCCCTCCCTTCTCTTCTCATAGTTTCTGATCTAGGGCAGTGCAGCTTTGCCATTTCCTCTTCTCCACTTTTCCCTCAAACTTTAAAATAATTTGTACTTATACAAATTAGAGAGAAGTAGAAAATAAATAGAAGAAAAGAAGGAGCGGATCAGCGTTTCGCAAACAAAAAGGTAAATTTCAATATTATAAATCTATATTCCCGTACTTCCCAAATCTCTTCTAAGATTTATAATTTTAATGGTATTTATAAATGCCTTTGTATATATTTCTTAGGATTAGAAAGAAAATGGAATTGATTCAAGTAAGCAGATTCAGATCTGCAGGTCTAGAAAGCTTTTAAATGTGAGTGGGAAATTATGTAATTTACTTATCATGTTGGAATTTTACTTCATTGGAATTTTATCTAGTGTTTATGCTTAAATACAAATCAAAAGAGTTATAGGCTTGAATTAAGCATAAAAAACAATGCCTACATATATTGTAAATAAATATGACTGTCTGGAAATCGAACCCCAGGTTATTAAAAGTTGAATATGGATAAAATGTAGAATTTGTTCTAGATCTACAATTGGGTTGCAAAAATATTAGTATGATTTAATTTGTTCTAATTCTATTAGAATGTGAATTTTGTATTTTAATTTGTTGGAAGTATTGTCCGTTTAACCTCCATGAAATTGTCTAATATCTTAATAAGTGCAACGTTTTATTTGATAAGGAATATACATCAAAAAGAGAAAGAGATGTGTAATGTATGGATTTCCTTCATGTAGTTTACACTGTCTATTTCAATAAAGAGGAAATACATGATTCCTTGTAATTTCAAGTTAAATATCTTAATTTAGGTTAATTTATGGAAGGTTATAATGGAAAACCTTTTTAGAAGGATAATTCTAACAGATTAAAATATAGAATAAAATATTCTTGTTTAAGGATTAATAACTGGAAATGTAAAAATAAACTTATAAACATATATAACCATGTTAAAACATTAAAAATAAAAATATAATTAATACGCTATATTATACGTTAATGTTCGCATTTAATGTAAATTGAACGTGGAATAAATCGTATAATAAATGGTAGAATTGGAAAATAAAGATGAAAGGATTATAACTCCAAAAAGGAACTGGCAATAAAAGTGCAATAAATTGGGAATTACAATAATTTAAAGAAGTTATAAATGGATGAAATGAGACTGATTAATGAAATTGGTAGGTTAATTGTGGAAAGGACAAGGAAGAAATAATGGTAAGATTTGAATAAGTAAATAAATGTCTTTGGAAACATCCGTTAAATTAATAATTATTTATTATGGACAAAAGGGACATTTATGGGGATAATAAATAAAACATGCTAGGTAGCAATTAAAAATTATAAGGCAGCATAATTATCAGTAGAATAAATCATAGCCTTAAATATTCAAATAGAGATTGGCGGGCTTTGTCCAAAAATAAAGCTTAGAATAATTAACCGGACTTAGTAGGTTTGGACGCGAGGTCAGTGGATTTACACAATAGAAGTCCACCCTTCACTCAGAGGCTAACGGTAGTTGTTTACACTTATTACTGATGTGAGACATATCTGACCATAGGACCCATGGTAAATGAATATGCTTAATACATAAGACATGCTTTGGGGATTGAAGGTATTAAGCGGTTGTTTGAGGGCCTGCTTCTTTCACTTACATAAAGTATTGAATGGTCAGGGTTAGCGGTTAGGCATGGTAAATGATATCTCAAAAAGGTCCGCTTCAACAGAAAGTATTAAGTGGCCGAAGAAATTTCTATACAATGTCAGCTAGATAGGTACCGATGAGGGGTACGTCTTTGGAATAGGTATTAAAGGACGGGGACCTGCCTTAAATAAGGTGTTAAATTGTCAGAGTCTGCCTAAACCATTAAGAAGGTATTAAGTCAGATAGGTACTATATCTTACATGGTTAGGACAATATTAACAAAAGGTGCAACAATTATATAATATAAAGCTATATATAGAAGTCATCGGTCCTTGTAGCCAGGACCAATAAACTAAAGTCAATGATGCGAAGGGCCTTCTTCAGGGACTGAGGTATTTAATGACCATTGGGTATGCCTCCTCCCTATTCGAAAAGTATTAAGTGATCGTGTTTTGGGTAGCATATGCACAATAGGCACCTGTCGGTATTATATACCTTTGAGAAGGTTAGGTAGACATATCATACATGTATATGAAATTAAATGGATTAACCGTAGATAATAAAACAAAATATTTAAATGGAAACCAATCGGTATAAGTTGTGTTTTGGTTAAAGTATGCAATTTGCCAATCACCAGAACATTGTTCCAACCCCCTCCTTATTATAATCAATATAATAGATTTAGAGGAACGGGTCATTGGAGCAAGATGGAATGGTTAATGGAGAAGTCTTCTTATTCATGCTCAGTACCGACAAGGCGATTGGATGTTCAAGGAATACCATTGATTCTAAGGCAACATCCTCAAACAGTATTTATGTCCTATTTTATTTTCTTTTCCGTTGTGAGTTTAGTTTTATCGATCACTGATATGCTCATATATATTAGAGGTTACCAAGACCAACGATTTGTACCCCAATGGACTCGAATGGTAAAGTCATCATGTTGAGTCGATTCATCTCAAAGGCGATCGATAGAGTATATTGTTCTTTAATGCCCTCAAGAGAGAGATATGAAAGTTTTTATCCAAAGAATGTCAAGATGCTTTCCATAATCTGTTGGACCACATAGAGAGATCATGGATACTATATATGTCTTTGGAGGAAGAAGATTTGTACGTCTACTTAGTAGGGTCTACTCATGCATTAAGTGTAGCATTAGTATGTTAGAAGTGGAAGAAGGCCGGTGAATTATATTAACAAACGGTTCACTAGAGTAGAAAAGGACTAGCTTAAGCTGAAGAAACTGACATGCATGCTATTTTTTTATTTTTGCAAAAAAGTTGAGGCCATACTCCAGGCACATCCGATAAAGATGTTGACTAATTAGCCAATTAGAAAGGTGCTACATTTGCTTGAGACTTCGGGAAGATTAAATAGGAGGAACAATGAGTTGAGCCAGTACGATATTACCTATCAATGTAGGAAGGAGATAAGAGGAGAAGCATTGGCGGATTTCATTATTGAGCTCACCATCCAGAACAATAAAGTGGAAGAAGAGCCAGTCCAGCTTTCTATTGGAAGTTGTATGTGGATGGAGTTTCCAATGAATAGGATTCCAGGGCATGAGTTGTTCTCCTAACCTCAGAATGACATAGGATACGTATGACAACTCACTATCTTTTAGATATAAAATCAACTGTAAAACAACGTCAAAATACGCTTAAAACTAAATTCACATATTAAAGCAGTGGACTGTGGGTATATAAATTAAAAATATAAAATAATGAATAAAAATGGGTATCCTCATAGTGGAATTTAAACATCACTATATGTATACACACAAAATCACATATCAATAATTAAAGGTTGCAAAAATAGAATACATCACTTATTTTATGTACTTTGTTACTTTCAATAATTAAATAACATTTTTTAATTATGATGCAAGAGATATACCGATTTACACTGTAGATACGACTCCTTCTAGACCCATTACTCCCTTCTTTGATTTCGTCTGCAAACTTAAAAAAAACACACATATATATATACATACATAGAATAAAAGGGAAAAGATTTCAGCTATACTTGGGCTGTGCCTAACCCTATACATTTTAAGCATAGGCTCGATAACTATTGTATAGGAAAAGACTGCATATGTACTCTTTTTAGGGAATAAAGTCCACGCAGTTCTATTTCCTGCTCTTCTTTTGCATCCAAATAATTGTTAGTACATAAAAACCATAATATCAATCCAACCATCGCAACAAATGCAACCATTGCAACCAATGGTAATAGTAGAAGCATAAACAACATTCTTATTTACCCATCATAATAATCATCATATGGGGCAACAACAAGAACACGACCATCAAACACGAACGACATCCAATGTAACCCAAAACATCAAATAAGTAAACAACAATAGGAATATACTTACGTATATTATTAATTATCAACTATAATAATACATCATTAATGTAAGTATAAATCATCCAATGTATACTAATCACTCCACAATAGTAACACAACATCAGTATAATCAAATCTGTACTAGTCCTACCAACATTAGTAACATAACATCCATCATCAAATAACCATAATTAACTACCCATCAATGATAAAATATCACATACCCATCTTAATGCGATCCAATCGTTGTTTACAAGATGTGTAACGTTAATCACACATCCAGCAACATCCAAATAATATATTGGCATCATCTCCTAAATATATAATTGTTTTATTATTGTTTTGTTATGAAGTCACCTTTATTTATTACTTTGAAAAACAATAATAACTCTTTTTAAACAATAATATAGTTTTTAAATCCTTTTTTATTTCATTTCAATTTCTTTAAATGCCCAAGTACATTGCATTTTAAATAAAAAAGTAATCTTCATCAAATCGCTCTTTAAAATTGTATTATTAGTATTATTTTAGACAATAATTTACATCAAAACCTATTTAATTCTCTCTATAACCAATTTAGTACTATTTGTTTTCAAAAAGAAAACATTTTATTTTAAATCATCGAAACTCCTTTTTTTCTATTTATTTCAAAATAGTAATTTCTTTATCCAAAAATACTCTTGGAAACATCTCTTTACTACTAATATTATTACTATTACTAAGAAAATAATTTTTATTTTATTTCTACAATAATAGTAATAATAATACTTTGTATTGTAAACGCTATAAAATAATCATTTCACTGTTTACACAAATCAAAACTACTTTCACTAAAATTCACATTACAGTTATTTAAAGTCTTATTCTACTTTATAAACACCAAACTTCTCAAATATCAAATTAAAATATAGTTATAGTTATTATTGATGAATTTCTCCAAAAATTCATACATAATAACCTTATTAAATCCCATATCTCGATTTCAGTAAAGTTTGTTAAATCATCATTATCTACAGTGACCATCTTATATCGATTAAATACATTTAAATATTAAATTCACATTTGATAACAAATAAACATTTGACACAACATTCAATAATTTTGTGATGTTTCAAGTGGGTTGACTTGGTTTAGTTGGGCATTTGGGAGGATGTTTAAGTGATTTGGTGAGAAAAGTTGATCAGGGAGGTTGAAGTTCCATGATCAGGTGAAAGCAAGTTTTGATCCGAATGAAATTTACTATATGGGGAGAAATGATTGGAATCTTAAGGGAATTGATTGGAATGGTCTAAGATTGTAGTGGAGGAGCTAGCATGCAAGTGCATGTTGTGCATGGTCATTGATTGTAGAGGAGATGTGTGTTCAGCCTGGAGGGAAGTGTTGGAAGCTTGTTTAGGATGGATCCCTTTACTAGCTTCAGGGACGTTTTCATTGTTGTTTGGAAGTTTGTGATTGTTTTGATTGTTTGAAATATCTTTTCCTGATGTAGCTGCAAGTTTGGGGAATCTAAAATATTCATATCTTTAGCATTAATAAGGGTGGAAAATCTATTATGGTGACTGAATTTGCAGGTGGGAATTGAATAGAAAGGACTCAAGTGTGTTTTGATTGGTTGCATGAGAGGTCATTAGAAGAGGGACATCACAATTATTGTGAGGCATTATGCCATTTGATTTGGGGTCATTATTGGGAACCGATGTAGCAATGATTGGGGCAGATAATTCTGAGGTTGGGTAGTGGCAATTGGGACATTCTTTCGTACATAGGACTTTTAAATTTGGGGCTTTTCTGATTGGTCCGTTGATTTCTACTTCTTGGGGCCATATTTTTGTCTTTTTGTTGATTGATATTCAATTCTGGGAGCTCACTTTCGGTCTGGCTTCCTTTAGTAGGGTTTGCTGCATCCTATAATTTGGAGCTAAAATTTTAATAGGTTACCTTCATGTAGCCAAAGACCTTGTAAAGTTCACATATCTTTGGTTTTCATATATATTCAACGTTGGAAAAAACATATTTATCTTCCACTACTTGAATGGGGATTTGAATTGGGAAAAGACTTATGCGCTCAATTTAACCAAAACTTTTGCATATTCAAATCTCTCAAGCCTTCCTATGGAATCGTTAAAACGAATCACCTTCCCAAAATAACTTGCTATCCAATTTATTCTTGTAATGGTCCAATGGTACATGATAGGGGTTCTCGCTTCTTGTTAGGTAGCGAGAGGATGACTCTTACTCTTACATGTCCCTCAGATCGAGTATTGAAGGGTTGGTTTCAATCGAGAGGCTGGCCGTAAAGCAAAGCGTGAGGTACCAGTGTAAGCTACGGCAGAAAGTGGCCGCTGTCAATTGTTGAAAAGCCTAGATCATTACATTTGATATCAAAGCTTAGATTTTGTATATTCCTAAGCTTTAATGTGTACTCAGTATAAATAGGGACAATAGCACCCTAAATTGAGTTTGTGTGTATTATGTATATGAGCGCGTATTTGTTAGTGAATATAAAATATTTTATATTGTGTTTACTTATCCGTTGAGTTGTTTGGGAATTCTGGTTGGTATGTGGGGCGTCATGTTATCGACAGGGATTTCCAAACACTTAAGCGAGTCAAGTCGACATAGTATTATTTTAAATTGGATAAATGAAATAATTTTACCTCTGTTATATTTATATATAAAGGAAATAATTTTTCAAAATTATTAAAGTGTATATAAATTGATTGCATGGTTGTTTGAAAATGTAAATATATATAAGTTAATAAAAGCTATTTGAATAATCAAATATAAACAACAATTGTAAAAGAATAAATTATATAAGCAAATGAATTATAAGTATGGAATGAGAATTAAAATAATTTACAATTGTGAAATAATCTTATATATATGAAATGAAACTATATGAGTTATAAATTAAAAAAATGAATTTAAACTAAGAATTTGAAATGTTGAATTCCGTTTATTTTGGAAGTTGTTTTTCAAAGTTTAAGAGATTATAATGTAATAAATCTAGATAAGATAAGTGAATTTGAAATGGATCTTATATAAGTAAAGTGAAATAGTAAATTATATAAGTGAAAGATTTATAGATAAAAGGATTTCTTTGAAAGAATATAAAGCACTTAATTCACTACTGCTGTTGGGAAATAATAAGGGTGATGACTGCAGCATCATCGGTATAATTTTCGAGTTTCTGTGTGATTGATTTGTTACCAATAGTAAATTGAAATTTAAGTTTTGTTGTGATAAACAAATTTGAATTTAAAATCTAAATGGAAATTGATAAATATAAGTAAAATGAGTTTTGGACTTATAATGCGAAATAATAAAAATTTAACTTGGTAAAGTTGAAATAAAATTTGAGTTAGTATAATAAATATATGATTTGGAATTTAACTAAAGGAAAGTTAAATAAATTGAATTTGAATTGAATTAAAGTTGTATAAGTGAAACTAAATGTAAATGAAGTTGGTTTTGGTATTGAAGTAAATTGATAAATTGAAGTGATGAATACGTAAAGTAAAGTTGAATAAATATGAACTTGAGTTATATAATGAAATTCAACTTTAGTTGTAAAATGAATTAGCATTAAAAATGTTGTTGTTAAGAAGTTGTGAATTAATAACAATATTAGAAATGTTGTATAGAAATGTGAATATAGTGAATACTTGAATTCAATCTAAATTGAATAATTGAATATTAAACCCATTGAAATTAAATGTATTGAACCAAATTGAATGTAAACGAATTAAATAAATTTAGTAATATTGGATGTGCATTGGTTGTTAGATGGTTGCTAATTGATTGCATAGAAATTCATGTGAAGTTGAATTAATGAAAATGAAAGTTAAATAAATGAATCCAAATTGGAAGTAAGTGAATTTAAACAGAATTGAACTTGATTTGATTTGGAAGTGAACCAACTTGAATGTAAATTAGTGAATGTAAACTAATTGAATATAAATAAATGAATGTTAGTAAATTCCAATGTTAACAAGTCAAATGTGATTAAATTGAAAATCAGTTCATTGAATATTAATGAGAAGTGAATTTATATTGATTTGGCTATGGATAGATATTGATTTGTTAGATGATAGTTGCTTGGTGGTGGGATTTGTTGTTTTGATTACATTTGCTATATTGGCATATATAGTAGTTGTATTGGGATATGTGTATATTGATATTATTTTCATATATACACGTTTCTCATTTGTTTGTTGAGTATTTAGTAGGTGCGGATGGCGCTTGCTTCACATTTGGAGCTCGCTTTCACGCTATATTAGCCGTATATGCTCGCTAATAATATATAAGGTACATATCTCGGATTACATATCGTACTTTAACATTTTATCCCTATGGGATGCCTCATCCTCGATGATGAGATATATATTTGTGATGTGTGTGTGTGTGTGTGTGTGTGTGTGTTGTGATCCTACTATGATCGAACCACGCAAAAGAGACGCTGGCGAATTTTTCTGAAAATCTAAGGCGTTAGAAAAAAATTGAAAAACTTTTGATAACTAAAGTTTTGGTTTTTGAGTTGAAAGTTAAACGATATTAGTAGTTCTGAAAAGATAACTATAAATGGATTTGAAAACTTAGAAATTTTTTTATAAGAAGTTTAACTAATGATTTTTGGAAAAAGTTTAAAGGTTAAATAAATTCGATAAATCTAATTTGAATGAATTGTTTTGAAAGGTTAACGAACTTTGTGACTTTTTCTTACTTAGTAATTTCGAGAACGAAATTCTTTTAAGTAGAGGAGAATGTAACGACCCAGAATTTCTGTCATTTGAAATTCGTATATTAAATTGATTTTAAATATTCACAAGTAAATTTTAATAGCTGAATAACTTATATTTGAAATTTAGTGATTTAATTGGATAATTAAATTGTTAATTTAATATTTGAAATTACGTAAATATTTGGAAATTGGCTTTAAAGTGAATAAAAATGATTTATAAAGTTGAATTAAATTCTATTTGAATTAGAATGATGTTACAGAACTTTTAAAATTAAAAGTTAATTTGTAAAAATTGAATATTTTAATGGGTACTTTTGACACAGGTCCTTATTAAGTTTCAAAATTCATGAAAAGTCCTTCACTAAATTTCACTGTAAATTAGGTCCCTGTTGTTTATTCATGATTATTGCAGAGCATGATGCAACTTTTCATAAAAGTTGCTGACATTTCCACAACTTTTCTGTACACTGTGAACATAGTGTATGAAAGTTGCTGAAATATCAGCACTTATTTATAAAACTCGCTGACATTTCAGCAACATTTATGTACACTGTAAACACAGTTTATGAAAGTTACTGAAATATCAGCACTTATTTATAAAAGTTGCTGACATTTCAGCAATAATTTTTCTTTGTTTCTAGAAAATAGGGACCAGATTTACAATGAAACTTTGGCAGGGAAAGTTGCTGAAATATCAGCACTTATTTATAAAAGTTGCTGACATTTCAGCAATAATTTTTCTTTGTTTCCAGAAAACAGGGACCCGCTTTACAATGAAACTTTGACAGGGACCCGCTTTACAATATGAAAGTATGATAGGGATGCCTCCCTAATTTCCACTATTTTAATATTTAATTGACAAGTGAAAATGAACACAAACAGTCTCGGATTTCGACAAAACCGGTTTGTTGGATCCGTAATGTTATATTGTTGTAAGATTTCAAATTTCGTGTCAATCGGATTTAAGGTTTATCCAAGGCAAGCTAAAATGCATAGAAAATTGTTTAAGTAAATTTAAATTTAAATAGTCGATTCGAAAACCTATCTTTCAAATACGATCGAATTGGCTCCCGATATATATTCCATTGCGTTCGAAATAGGGGTAAAACATTAAAAAGGCCAAGCGGCACGCTTCTTTTCGAGTTCAAAAAAAATTGGATAAATAGTGTCGCGTAATTTTCCATATAAGGCCAAACTTTTTCAACATTTTCAAAACCCTAATCAGAGCTAGGGTTAGCCGCCACCTTATAATCAATGGCCAGAAAATTCAATTCTTCTCCCCTCGATTTCTTCTAATCTATTAACTATTATGAAAAACCTTCTACATGAAAAATGTAGAGCACGATAAGTTCTACGAAATCAACGGTAATGGTTGGAAATAACGAAGTGGATCGTCGGCAAAATGGCTTCGAACAACCAACATTCGAACACGTTTTTCGAGCAGGATAAGGGGCCGAGCTCTCCACGGTTTGGGGAGGTGAAGGAGTTGATGATGGGCGTCAAAATGGTGCTAGCTGATCGACGTCGAAGTGATAGATGGTGGTCGCGGCTATTAAGTTTTCGAACGGCAATGGGTTTACGCGTGCGTTTGAAAATCTGGGGGAAGAAAACAAAGCGCAGCTGAGATCTTGCCTTTTGAAAACGTGCGGCTCTAATGATTTTAGAATTTTTAAGGTTTAAAATATAAAAGAAAATTGAAATAATTATATTATTTTAATTCGTATAAACTTTAAAACGCCATAACTTTTTCATACGAAGTCTATTTCGCACAAAGCGACTTGCATTGATTTCGTATTGACGAGCATTATATCATGGAGCTGAATTGGGATTTATTCGAGCTAGTGAAAATTTTGGTTGAAATTAAATGCTTGTTTAATTTTAATCGGAATAAATCGCTATCGCGACGACTACAAGCAATGTCAGTACAACTCACTCTTTCTACCTTACTGATATTTTTATTTAAGTGATAATAAATATTATTTATGATGACTGATGATTATTTGGATGATATATGATATATTGATTGGTATTTGCATATATTCCTACCTAGTGGAGCAGATGACCCTATACGTTCCCGTATATGAGCGGATGCCCCTTTGTACGCTCGTCTGCCTCGAAGCAGACATTGTACAAATATTTCTAATATGTACATTTATTGGAGGTGACAGGAGGGATCCAACTGGATTCCTCAACAGTATTGATTTGTTTACAGATATTGTGATATATGCTGTTATCATATGAAATATGAAGTTTTGGATGCCGTGATTGATGTATTTAGTGCTATTGCAGCATTGGGCCTATTTTTGAAATTTTAAAATGTTGAAGTGATGACTTCCAAATTTAAAAGGATTTTAAAGGGATTTTGGAAATAAATGTTTTATTGATTTTTGAATTGTAAAGGAATTGAATTTATTTTGAATAAATAAATATTATAATTTTTATGTTATAAAAATTATGATTTCTGTGAAATATAGTAAATTATGATTTTTGGAATATGAAATGAACCATTTTATAAAATAGTTTAAATGGAGATTTTTTAAGTTATAATAAACGGTATATATATAAGATTTATAAAATTGATATTTTATAAATCAAAGTGTTAGAATTATAAAAGAGTTTTATAAGTGTTAAAATGAAGTTATAAATGGAGTTTATAAGTGAATAAGATTTATAATTGTGAAGTCATAAAATAAATGAATTTGCAAAATAAATGATTTATAAGTAATTAACTTATAAATTGGATTTTGGCAATTAGATGAGATATAAATAGAATTTTGTCAATTAAGGGATTTTACAAGTTGAAGTTCTTATAAAATAATAAATGGAGTTTGATTTTGTTATGGAAGTTTTTTATAAAATAAAAACTTGATTTATAAACATTTTTTTATAAATCCGAAATCAACTTATTTTGATAAGTTAAATTTGGAAAATTATTAAAGGAATTTTATTCATGATTTTTGAAATTGAATTATCCTTAACTTAAATGTTGAAATAATATTAAATTTGGTAAACGATTTAAATTCACGATTTTGGACAGTGAATAATATATTAAAGAAATGTTTTGGGAAGTGATATTTTAAATGGAATAAAATGATTAAAAGATGTTTTGAAATGTGCTAAGGATAGAAACCATAGATTTCAACATTCATTGTTGAAATAGACGTTTTCGAGAAATAAGGAAATGATGGACTATAACATTGTTGTTATAGTAAATATTTTTGAAAGGAAATGTTTTTGTATAGTATTGGGGTTTATATATCTATCTTATTTACGAATCCCTATACTAGTGATTTTGGGTTGTCGTAACGATGTTTTATGCAACATTCGTTTTGACCCAAATAAATGTGTTTAAGTGAATGTTTTCCTTAAAGAATAAATATATACTTAATTCTGATTTAAGTATATGCAATATTTTCTAAGTGTTGAAAATAAAGAGATTTGTGAATATGCTTATATTTTTAAATAAGTATATGGAATGTTTTCCAATATTGAAATGGTTTGGAAACATATCTTTTTTCAAGATGAATTGAAGTGAATATTTGGCAATGATTTAATTAATATAAGATTAATTAAAACGGCCCAATTATTGTATATGATGCTAAATATTTGTTTGTTTGCTTTGATAGTTAAATAACCGACTATCGATCTTGGCCAAATTTTAGTTCCTCGACTTGATGTGGGAACTAGTTAATCGTTCACTTAGTACGTAGCCTTCTATGTAGGCTTGATTATCGTTTGTGTTGAGGATGTTGATTCGTGTAATGCGGCGTATTACTCCAATCAATCGAGCTTCCTTCTTGTCCCGAAGGATAGCAAGTTGAAAGTTGGAAACATGATAAGTCTATGAGACTTAGTTTCTTTGTGAGGTTGAGAAACGCTTTTGCGTTGTTGGTGCGTAGAGAACGGGATCAGATTTATCTGAAAACCACTTCGGACCAACGTATATGCAACGATTGTGAAGGTTGCTTATGATAATATTGATATTTCGGATTTTCATAGTGGGGGACTGCTAGTTGATCGTTTGAGGTTAAAATCCCAATATACATATAGTAGCAGTGGTCTCTTCATTATGATATCCAATGTGGGGACTATTCAATACTAATCCTAGGGATTTCCCGATAGGATGAGATAGGAAAGTACCTTCGGTTTGTCCTGTTCCTCGACAACTTATATGGATGTTTGTCTGACATTGCAGTTCTAAAGATTACGTACATCGGTTTTTACAAACGTACATCAATGGTGACAGAGAAGGCAACTTCTCTTAGCTTAACACCCTCCTTGAGACATATGAGCTTAAGGGTTGTATTTTTATGGATGATAATTATTAGTCAACGGAAATGGCAGTGTGGCATTCAAAGTGATGTGATATGTGATATGTGAAAGGTATTCGTAGCCTCGCAGGCTTCACACCCCGGTTATGATGGAATTCTATGTTGTCAGATGTATGCTCGCATTTCGGATAGTAGTGATTTGGGTTATCATATGTTCTGAGCCCTAGGTACCAGATACGTCTAGGCCTCATGGTAGGGATGCGCGAAGTCCAAGTCCTTGGATGTTATTCGCAGATTGCATCCACTTTTAGCTATTTGTGTTGTTGTATAATGGCGTCTGAATCATGGACGTAAGCCATGGATACAGATTGATCTTTCCACTAGTTTCCTATCATGTTGGAAATCCAATCCCAATACGAGATTTACGGGTTTGATTGTATTCCCAAAAAAGCGGTAATGACTTGCAAACATTTTAGCTACTCCTTTTTGTTATCATATATTCCGTTCGGTATATTCCGTCGACCCAGTCTGGATATACTCCGTTAGACTTAGTCCAGGTATTAATACCTTATTTGAATAAGTTTATTTGAAAAGTGATTTTAAAAGAATGTCACTAGAAATAATATCAAACATTTTGATATATAAAAATGTTTTAGTTATCGTAAGGTAAAAACATGTATGTGTTTATGTGTGGACTTGTCTTACGAGATACTTTTTTTGGTAAAGGATAAGTTTGGTAATTTAATAAATTCAGTTGAGTGTGTTTCTCATATTGGTTTACCAGACTGATACAGGCGTTCTTCCCTTTCAATGCTCGGGTCAAACCGAGTATATTTATAGGTTATGATTTGATGCTTTTGGAGCTTCAGCAGGAGAGCTGGAGATCTTCATTTTCGTACATCCGTATTTGTTTGATTATCCGCTTTTCTTAGTGAGGTTCATACCGCTGCATTGTTGCTTAGTTGTTGCTTTATATTATCAGCAATTGTGAGGACAGGTTAATAAAACTGTTCAGGCTGATAACTATTGATTGATTGTTGAACTCTGATTGATGTATGTATATATATATATACAGTTTCTGTTTTGTAAATATCATTGATACGATATTTTATGTTTTCCTCTGCGATGTGAGATTCTGTATTGTTCTGTTTTGTTCTATCTTCTCTCTTTCTTCTCTTCTTCTCTCTTCATTTCTTTCTCTTGACTTTCCATCAGTTTGTGCTTTTTGGGTCGGACATGCATGGATTATTGTCGATTCAAAGGGTACGGATTTGCGGGTCGTCATAGTATTTTTGTTAGATAGACCTAAATCAGCACCGATCTCACTTGTTCTTGAACACTATTGTAACGATCGGGCGATTCTCTACGCCCGAAAATCGACACTAATATATCCACTATATAGAGTGCCGAACAATTGAGTGTCGGAAATACCAGATTGTTAGGGTTATGAAGAAAAAGAGATAGAAGAAGAAACAGAAACAATAATACAGAATCTCACAATCGCAGCGGAATAAAATATAATATACAATAACAACATTTTATACAAAGAAAAGCTGTAACTGTCAATATACATTCAAGTTATCAGAATACAATCATCAGTAATAAAATTGGACAATTATAATAACTTGTCCTCAACTACTGTCTATACAGCCTATAACACACAACGTAATATAGTCAAATATGTGCAATACGTCTCTGCATTCCAACTTGTCTTTCGAACTCCAAAAAGCGTCATAACCAGAAAATTTGTAACACTCGGTCTGACCCGAGCATTACAATAAAGTAACACCTGAGTCAGCTTGCAAACCAACGTGAGTAAAAGCAACTTAATTTGAATTACTCAAGTTATAAAAATCTCCTGAAACCAAGGTAACTCGTGCAGGCTGACGAGTTTTATCTAATTATAACAAAAACAATTTTGCTCAAATCCATCGATTTTATAAAAATGTTTAAGAACAATACTTATTTAAAATAATTAAATTTTAGGCACTAATCCAATCCTATTCTAATAAAGGCTATAATCAAACCCGTAAAGGTTCGGAATGATTTTCAGATCGAAGTGGTTTCGAATAACACTGATATCTGATCTCGGTCTCTTCGAATCCAAGTAATAAATTTAAGTATGTAAATTGTTTAAAATAAACAAGTTATTATTTTGGGTGAAAATATTCAAATATGGGAATTTATTACAGATTTTATTTCAAATAAAACGTATCATCATTTTTATCTCATTATTTTATTTTGTCTGACCGTTTGTTGGCACAGACAAGAATAATTCGAAAATAAATATCCAATAGAATTTAGCCAAGATATAGATCATTAACCAATTTAATGATCAATATCCAATATCAATTCACTCATCAGGGTTTAATTTGCCTCGATTATCCATATCCATTTATATTTAAGTCCAAATTAATTTCAATTTAAGAAAATATATAAAAAAACATTTATTTTAGTTAATTAAAATTTAACACAGTATTTAATATCTAAATTGATTAATTTACATAGTTTTTAAGTCAAATAATAATAATAATAATAATAATATAATTAATTACCCATTTTAGTTACAAAATATCATTACTTTAAATTTACGGATTTAAATGACAATAGATTTCCAGTAAAAATAAAAGAAAAAATGGATTCTCATATTAATATATATATATATATATATATATATATATATATATATATATATATATACCAGTTCATCCCTTCATCTTTACTTTCCTTTCCTTCCCTTCTTCCTTTTCCTTTCCTTTTTTTCTTTCGGCCCATAATTCTTTTTCGGCCCATTTTTCTTTTTCCTCTTTCTCCTTTCTTTTCTCTCCAGATTACTTTTCCTAGCTCTCTTCATTTCCCTGTTCTTCCTTACGCATACATGAAATGTGCACAGAATCATGCACATGCATCCGACCTCCAATCATCTAGCCTTACTATCGACTAATTCCGCACGTCCCCCATGTCCACAACAAATTGCCTGACCCCTTGGAACCACGATCGAACCCTGGGTTCGAAATTGAGCCTTCTCACCGAACAAGAACAATCTACACCCCCCCAAAACGCCTTGTCTAGACGCCTCGCCCCATCGCTCCTCACCAAACTACAGACGACTCTCTGTCATGTCCTTCTCCTCCTTTTCCCCCTTGACCGCACCCTTACTTTTCCCTCCCCTCATCGCCATTTCCATCGAACCGATGGCCAACAGTAGAACACCTTAAATCCAAAATCTAACTCAACAAGCAACCACGCCAGATAAAAGAATGTCGTGCTATTTTTCCCAACTTCATCGTCACCTAAGCTACCTCTACAACCGATGACAAGTTCACCCATCAGCTCGACCACCGAAATACCACCAAAAACCCAATCTTGATCATCTCCCTCTACCTTCCCTAATACACGACTAAAAATCCTCAAACCACCAAAAAAATCATCATTTCAAACAATATACCCGTTCGTATGATCAAAAAATTAAATTAAGATGTTTGAATTTTGTCCATTTTAAGTTATCTACTGTAAAATGACCCTTTCCTCTTCTGCACCCCATGATGTCAAGTGAAATAAATTTAAGAGTGATCTTCAGTTGAAAACAACCAACTTTGTTTTTAAAACCAAAGCCTAAAACTAACTGTATAGAAAGATATTGATTTTAAAAATTGTTAGATCTTTTGTTCAAAAGACAGTAACCATGCCCTCGAATTACAGGTATTATCATGGCTAATACATATATACGAGCTAGGGAAATCTAATAGCACCTAAATACTTGACATATTTAAAGGTTTCATCAAGATTTCCATGCAATACATATGAAATTTCCAGTAAGCAGGAGTGTTCTAAGTTTTACTCACATGAAAAAAAATGTTCACTGCTGTTCTTTCTTTTTCCCCTGCTTCAAGCCTTGAACACTTACTTCGATCCTGTTTTACTGGCAGATTTTAAGTTGCTTTTAAAATCTTCCCTTTTTATTTATTTGAATGTTATAAGCTAGAACGGTATAAATGTTATTGTGAAAAAAACAGGGCACTAGCGCGCGCGCGCGCACACACACACATTTGTATATAGAAAAGGATAGCAAGGGACATGTCGAAGCTTGTACAGTAGAAGCTAGGTTGAGGCATTTGTGTATAGGTTCTCACTTCATTGATTTTATTTTATTTTTAATTTATTTTTCTTTTGATTTGATAAAAAGGATGATTTTATTTTTGAATGATATGTTCTTTTATGAAAGGCTTGATTTTGAATTTTGTTTTAACATTGATTTTATTTTGACCAAATTTTGAAATATGTTATGATGATTTCCCCTTGCATATATACATTTATATGTATATATATGTACAGTTACGCATATGTATTTTATCTTATTATACTTGCATTTGTCATCATCATGCACATATATGTTTATACTCATACATATTTTCATTTACTTATATATAGTTATATATACATATATATTTATAGTTTCACTATTTAATATATACATTTGCTTGTATTTGTCATCATATATATATATATATACTTTCACATTATTCCCTATTTACGTATTTATTTATATTTGCATATGTATGCTTACCTACATTTATACATATTTATTTACTTACATATGTTTCACCATCATATACATACATTTATACTTATACATATTCTCATATACCTTGCTTATGTATATTTTGATATTATATGTGTGTGTGTGTGTGTATTCAAATTTATACAACTTTCCTCTATTTTACTTCATATGGGGGCGCACACACACATATAGATACATTTATATACTCATATGTATTATCAACATCATAAAGCTTGTATATATCTACATATATACATTTATGGATATTTATCTTAATTTGAATGGTGGAGTTTATATACACATCTCTGTAAGATTTATCATATCCAGAAATTTTATAATTCAATATTTAATATAGTTTCTAAACCAATTTATATATATTTAGATATTTTAATTATCAGAAATTTATTTATTCGACTAATAAAATTTAATATTAAATCAGTTAATCACCCAATTAATATCGTCAAAAATCCCGGTCGTCACAACTATATATTGACGAATTTCATTGGGTTATATTAAAAGTTTTCCCTTCGATTATAATAAGGTCCAATTCAAGGACTTTAGTTCTTATATTTCATCTTTAAATATAAAAATATAATAGTTTGCCATCGAATTTGATTTTAATACCATTTAATTTACCCCAAACAAGACGTAGATAAAACAACATCATTGTGTAGAAGAGAGACCTGTGAAGAAAAAAGCCTACCAAGTAGTCTTTCTAATACTTTGTTCCAGCTTTACAACTTTCCGAGGTGGTATAATCGAGTTTGACTTGGACAAGGAGATCTGAAATTTTTTAATCTTGTACTTCCCAGCATTCTTTGGCAGCTTCTTGAAAAGAGAGGGCCAGGATATGTTGTTGCAACCAGTAAGGTCTTCCATGTTAGAGGAATGCTCAAAGGGGGGCTCTTTTGCAGTTGGGGCAGAGGGATGGAGCCTTGTGGCAAGGTTTGAGGGGGTATTTTTGGTAGCGGTTGGGTCTGGTAGGGTTTGGGGATCATTTTCAATGAATATAACCAGGTCAGGAGGAGTAGTGGTGGGTTTGGTGGTCGGAAGATGAGGGGCAAGCGAAAGAGGGTAGTAGTTGGAAGAGGGTGAAATTTAGGGAGGGGAGATTATAATGAGGGGAGGAGGAGGCCATGACTAGGTTTTTTTTTTAATTTTTGATTTTTCTTTTCTTTCGCAATTTTCATCTCTTGAAATCCAAGCAAAGTGCAAAGCTAGAAGGTCTAGATCTCTAACAAGAAGTTGAATCACAAAGTCTCCCTAAGAATAACAAGAAGTAGATTAAGGGACCATGACAAGGGACATCAATATCCCAAAGATAGTATACCCCCAATCACTTGTCTAACCTATGATGGAAATCCCAACAATCAAAAGGCTTCACATCCCATAACCATGACAGATCCCCTCCCGTATAAAAATCTTCAAACGAAATCTATGATCGACAACATAGCATCGTGGAATGCAAGAAGTGGCAGTGGAATATCCAAGCAAAATGAGATCAAAAGAGTTATCTTAGATCATAATCTCCAAATGATAGCAATATTAGAAAACAAGTATAGTCTCCAATTTGTTAACCTTATTCGTAAATACATCCAGCCTTTATACCCTGTACATTACCTCAACGAGGCACTATTAGGCAAAATCCTTATATTGTGGAATCCTGATACCTACCATGTCACCCTAATAACTATTACTAATCAAATATGCCATACCTTAGTTGTGCACAAGCCAACTAACAGTGAATTTCTATGCACTTTTGTTTATGCTCTAAACATTCCATTCGATAGATAGCCTCTGCTTGACTCCCTACCCACTCTAAACCCACACAGCAAGCCATGGTTTGCACTGGAGGGACTGGGAATTGTATGCTTGATCGTAGTAATATGAGAGGCTGAAATTTGCTAACTCTCAACGACTTGTTTCCCTTAATGAAGCAACCTTAAAGTCAAATCTTTTGAATGCAAATCCAAAGATTATTTTTTCACATGGAACGAAAAATCAAGATATGATATAAGGACATATTCTAAGCTTGACATAATGTCTATAAATCAACAAGCTCTTAATACTTGGCTAAACAACATTTGTGAAGTCCTACCTCCAATCTTGTCCGTTCACTTCCCCATCAAAATATCTTTTGATCCTCTAGATCAGATTACACTAGCTCCCTTCAGATTCTTCAATGCCTGATTCAATCATCTTGACTTTTATCCTTCAGATTCTTCAACGCCTGATTCAATCATCTTGACGTTTATGATGTAGTAAGAAATTCCTGGTCCACCTCTTTCCATGGCAACTCCATGTTTAGACTTCAATCCAAACTCAAATATATTAATGCATCCAGAAATCCTAGAACAAGGAAAACTATGGCTTAGGCTTTAAGCTCTCCACTAAAATTCAACATGATTTAGCTCAAGTTCAAAATGATATGCTTCTCAATCCTACCGACAATTCTCTATCCTTGCAGGAATATGAACTATTTGAATAGCTAATCAATGTCCATCAACTTAAAGCAAACATGCTTAAGCAAAAATGTAAAGACAAGTGGGAAGACCAAGGGGATAAAAATACCTCAAATTACCATAATTTCCTAAAATGAAAAACTAAATCAAGCCTCATCCCTTCCATCCCCGATGATAACAACTTGCTACATGAAGGCCAAATAGCAGTTGTAGATTGTAACGACCCATCTTTTTGGGATAGTGTAAATCGACAATAAACCATACATGTCTAACTCAAACCATTCAAAAGGGAGGATTGTCAATGAGATTTAATAAAAAATAAGAGAAAATAAGGGAAACAAAAACACAGAATCTCACAGCGGAATGACAAAATATAATAATCAAATAAACAGTTCATGAAGCTATTTTATAGTATACACTTGATTACGCAAATTTTATAACATAATCATATACAATCAATAACATACCAATAATGATGGAGAGGAATAATACTAATAATATAATACACAACTCCATCTTCGTCCTCCAGAATAAGGTCTTTAATACGGAAATGCTCAGGCAGACCCGAGCGTAATGAAAAGACAAAACATTCGAGTTAGAACTAAAAGTTCTTATGTAAGTTTAATCAACAACAAATAAATATGATTGTGATAGTTTCAGAGATGTTTATGGGATTTTACATCTTCTATCCAGTGCATAACATGCGTGCAATAACTTAAGAGATGTTACGGGATATTCCGTCTCCTATGGATCCATTAAACTATCTATGCGTAGTAAGATACACTATAAAAATAGTATCTATCAGTAAAGTAAAGTATTAAAATAGTGTTAAGGCTTTACACTGATCCCCCTTAACACATTTTTAAGCATTGTCCTACATTTTGCCTTAGTAGAATCACCAGTAACGTCGGTAGCCAGGGAGGTGTCGTGATAAGACTACACTAAAACAAAGTCGTAGTGGTCGGTAATAAAGATAAAAGTATGACAAGGCACATGAGGCAATGTCCAAGGTAAGATACTACCAGTTCGGGTCGCAGGGCTGGTGGTAACGCATCATAGCCCCGACTGCCCACCGCATCCAACACCCCCAAAATCAAATCAAATCAAGGTGCACCGATCAAGCAAACATCAATATAGTAATACGAAGAGGTGTGTCCACTAGGGGTAGCTAGCCCACTTGGCAATGACAAGCCATCCTGTTTTAGTCATTTCAAATTGGCACAAGTGCCAGGGTCATCAATCGTCATTCTCTTTCATCAAATCCAACAAACGTTCACCAAATGCAACCACTTCATTTTGAATCATCCACCATGTACACAATTGTTAAAGTGGTTCCAATATTGGTAGAGAGTATGCCAATAAGAGGCCCGAGTCTTTTTAACAAACAACCGCCATTTTTCACACCGGTTGGTTCTTTTACTTTTCAAAACCAATTCATATTTGATATCAAAATATCACATTTACTTCAAAATATCATTCGTTTCAAAATCATCATATTTACTCGAAATATGTCATTTTCACTTGAAAACATCATTTAAAATTCTAACTTAGGTTATAACCTCATTTAACCACATTCGCATTTAAATCAACGATTTAAATATATACACTCCAACTTTGCCCAGTTTGAAATTTTTGAAAATAATTTGAATAGTTATAAATAATTTAAAATAGTTAAATAGTTTAGATTGTTCGATATAAAATGGGTTGAGTATTGAAAATGGTTTATATAGTAATATATTTGGAAAAATCTAGATAAACTTGAATATTAAAAAGATAGATTTTAAACAGTTTATATTAAATAATTTATTTTGAAAATAATATCAAATCAAACCGTTTCTTTCCATTTCAACAAGTTTGGACCCATGTCCAATTTCAAATCAAAAAATTTGATTTCCAGTCTTCAATTCAATTGACTCAATTTTGACCTAATGTCAAATCAACTTGATTTCAGTTTTAATTCGAAATAACCTCAATTTTCGAAAATATTCATTTTTAACTTCAAATACGATTCAAAAATTCAATTCAATGATTTAAATTCCAATTTAATACTTATATTAAACCATTTCAATTTATATTAGTTTCAAGTCCAATTTCAATTTAACGATTTAAATTTCTTAAATCAAATTAAATCTAATTATTCAATTTTAAGGTTCAAATCTTAAAATAGTTCAATTTCCAAAAAATAAAGTCATATATTGATTTATAACTTCACATTTCCAATTAAGTTCTTTAAAACAATTTCTCTTAACCCATTTCAATCCCAACATTTCAAAGCTTGAATTAGAAATAATTCAATTCATATAAATACAAAATTCATTTCTTTTAAACAATAATATTTAATCAAATCAAAATTCAAGATTTTTAAAACCATTTAATTTAACCAATCCAGTGTTCGTATATAATTTTCTACCCTATGGCCAAGCGATCAGTTATTTCGATTTTAATTATAGGGACATATATATATATATCATTTCAACTCAAATCAAAGTGTCATGGGTATATGTAATTTCAACCTTTTTTTAATTTTATTTGAAATAATTCGAATAATAGTTTATATGTTGTCACCTAATATAGAGGGTAACAACAGGGATGTATAAAATAAATAAACACCCAATCATCTAAAATGTCAATAAATAAACATCCATCATAAGTAACATCCAAATCAGCCAATAAATCAGAGCAATTAACTGGTTACCAATATTAGGTATTTAACTAGCACTTAAATTAAATATTAATTTAAATGTTAATTTAATTCAATATAAATTCAAATTAAATTTAAATGACGATTAAAATTACCAAACAATAACCAATAAATTCTTTATCACTTCATAAATTTAATTCAACTAACAGAAGAAGATTTAGCATTGCCTGAGGGGATTAAATCACTCACCTTTGATTTATAGTCGATTAAAATTCCAATAAAAACCTAAAATTTGAACAGTCTCCAAAGACAACTAGAGTAGTTTCATATTGTTTGAAATTTCGATACGAACCCAACAGAAGATATTGCGCGTCAATCAGAGTTCGTATGCTAAAGTTATAAGCTTTAGAACATTGAAATTTTAAAATTAAAATTAACATAAAATGAGGGCATATTGGTATTTATCTCTCCTTCAAACCCTAGCCTCAGAACGCATGAACCATCATTGTACATTCAACTGCCTATCAAATCTCGTCACTACCGTGCCTAGACGCGCAACCATCACGATCAGACCTCGCCAATGAACTCGCCACCCCGATATCCACCTTTAGCCGGAAGGCCGTCACCTCCAACCACATCAGAGAAGCTCACCACCGTTCTCTTATACCGCATTGATCTGGAAACCCATGATGTCACCTCCCCACTCATGCCACACCGATCGACCAATCACAACCTCCTCTACCTTGTGGTCACCTCCGATCGTCCCATCGAGGTAGATCCACCGTAGATTTGAAAACCCTAAAACGAACGACAATGACTGTTTCACTGGTTTCTGGACAAACTGAAACTCGATTGAAAAAATGAACTACAGATGCAGATTACGTTCATCGAGAGCTTCGTAATGATATATTATATGATAGGGTTCGAGCAGTTTGGATTTTCGATTTGATTTGGAATTGGGAATTAGGGTTTTGAAATGTCTGCCATTGAGAAGGAACAGTAATTGAATAGATAGATAGAAATTGTATGTAAAGAAAATGAAAATAAGAAGCTGCTAGAGTTTATAATAGCCTATATATAGACAAAGATGGATAAGAACGGATGGAGCAGATCGAATTGGGTCGAAACGATGACAGCGACCTGAAAAGCCTTTTTTGTTCCCGAAACGAAAATAAGTCATCCAATATATCGAAACATATGTTTTCGATATTTTTAAACTTAATGGAACTAGTTTCAAACCCTAATTTCATTGTATACGGAAGTTAGCTTTCAAAATCAAATTATATTGATTTAAATTCCATTAATTGGTTTCTACGCTTTTCAAGCTCGCAAGATCAAACGATAAGTCCGATCGCTACGAAACTTGAAATCCTATAATAATTCTCTATTAAGGATCCGATGAAATTAGTTTCATCAAAATCCGAGACAGTGTCCAAAAAGACTAACTTTTCACCTTAATTAAATGAATTATTAATTTAAAATCAATTTAATCACTTTTACATTCTAAATTAAAAGTCAACAATTTTCATCATTTTTGAATACATAGAAATTAATAATCTATTACAATACAGTTTCCCATGTTGCATCCAATATTTAAATATTACACTAATTTTAACATTTAATTACAAGGGTAATAAAATCCTAATTTATTATAATTTAAATTCCAATAATTTCTTTAATTTGATTTAAGTTCTTATTATTAAATCATCAAATACCTTATGAATATAATCAACATTATTTACATTTTATTACATTCATATTCTATAATTATTTTCTTAATTCATATTAACTGCAATATTTAATTACATTAATTTCACATTATTTTCAAATTAATTTCAGCGGATTAAATAATAAGATGAGAATAAACAAATTGTTACAACTTACTAATTTAAACACATTTCGGAGTTAATTATCAACAAAAAAGCTAATAATTTTCATATAAATAATTGATTTCATATTCCATATTAAAACCAATTAAATTGAATAACACATAATTTCACCATTAAATATACAACATTGATTTTAATCATTATTTACCTTAATCATTGCAATTGATTGAACTTACATTAAAATGGTTGTCAATTACATTCAATCAACATTACTAAATCATATTATAATATATTTTTCCATTTATAAATCATAAGTTTTAATTTCTCACAACATTAAATTCCAAAATCTGATTTAAATTTAATATTTTTATTATCGAAAATACGGGTCGTTACAATGGCCACTCAAATTTTTTTATCCCCGAAAAGGAACAAGAAAGAATCAAGAGGTTTGATATATTTTTATTAAAAATAATCAATTCATGAACAATTAACTTACATAATTAAGTTTAACAAAAGTTAGAAAATAATCAACTTCTACCAAAAAAATTCTAGGACTTAAATTCATGGAAAATTTCTATAGAGTCTCCTTTGCGCGGATAGGTCCGGAAAAATAATAATATCGCTAATTTCATTATATTTATCATATTTTAATAATAAAACATCCCAAACCATGTAAAATAATAAAATATCATTCCAAAAACCATTATAAAAAAACGTACCAATTTGTTGGACAAATAAACTTTATTTATGAAACTAAAAGCAACTGCAATTGCTTCCACAAACCTGTATCTTATTTACATAATCCGAAAAAGTTAAACTATGTAAAAGAGTAATATTTTAATTGTTTTAATTAGTAGCACAAGCAACATACAATATATAATAATCATATGCAAACAAAAGCAGTGCAACCATTATATACAATAAAAGAATCAATCACACATCCACAGCAACCAAAGCGAATTGTTTGTCCAGGTTCAGAAAATTTTCATCGTACAAGGGTGATAAATAAACTACCAATTGTACCTTACGCTCAACAGTCTTAGATAATTAATTAATAGATTGTTGATACAACCTTACACAATTTGAAGTATCATTTCCCAAACTTCCCATAAGCCAAAACAATAAAGAATTTTAGATATTATTTAAGTTTATTCTATTGGTTTCTTTTCACATCATTTACTTTCCATTTATTTTCATTCTCGTTCATACAAGGTCTTCTTTTATAATTTACATTCATTACTTACATAATTTATTTCCCATTCAATATTTGAAATTATCAATGAATCCAGTGTTAAAGTATTACGTACATTTCATTGTAGTTTAATTCACATTTATTATTTACTTATATACTTGATTTCCATTTAATATAAATATTCATTTGTTAATCAATTCAAACTTAAGTTTTTCTACTTTTTAATTCACATTTATCTCTTCATATATAGTGTCATTTAATGTTACATATACTTATGAATAAATTAATATTAAATCTATTAATGAATCATTTCAACATTTTCTTAAGTTTATATTCAATTATTTATATAGTATTCCCTTTTTACTATTTAATTTAATTATTAAGCATTTCAAAACAATAACTTAAGTTTAAAACATTTCTTGTACATCATAATTCTTATTTGTAGACATAATTCCATTTGAAAACATTTTCATTACTTAAGTTTTACTTGTATAATATTCTATTAATATTTCTATTTAACGTTACAGCTTTTTAAACATTTCTGGTAAGTTTTATATATGTTTTTTTAGAACGTAATTGAGTGTTATACAAATTTATCTTATTCATTTTAGTTAACAAAAATGTTCAATGGTTTACATATTCTTAATTTCCATTATCTTTTAATTTACAAGTTACTAATCTCCAATTTTTAACAGTTACATTAAAAACACATCGCTTCTAATTTATTATTTCTCATTTTTAGAAGTTTCCAGCTATTAAAATTTCACTTTATTTCTACAGTTGAATCATTAATTAATACGAACCAAAGAATTCAAATACCGGGTTCACTTCAAATCATTTTGAAATAATATATGTACTCGTATCTTTTATATATATCAAATCATATTTAGGAATTTTAAATCAGAATCTTTTTATCGAACCAAATGCGTAGTAGAGCTACTAAATAGCCTCCCTACTTTAAGCCTCGAAAATGAATGACGATGATGCGACCATCATTACCGAAATTAGTTTCCAGCGACAGAAGAAGGGAGTAAAGAACTTATTTACTTTAAAAATACTTTTAAAAATATTTCTTTCAAATCTTATTGAAAATGCTTCTATCCGAAAATATTTCCAAATAGTACTAATATATATTTTTTCAAAAAATCTTTGAAAGCCAATTTCAAAACACCAGAATTTAAATTCTCAAATTTTCATTTAAATTCATTTTATTTGTAAATTTACATTTTCTTATAACACATAATAGTCAATAGTTTTAAGAACTTTGACTAACCAAACAATAAATGACAATAATTAAATATTATCATTTACTAGCATCCAACACACAAAAAATTAACTATATCATTTTATGAAAAATTATTCTTTTAAGTACAAAATAAAATATAATAATAGGTAAAATTATTTCATTTACTAATATTTTGTTGATTTATCCTGTTCGGGTGTTTAGAAATTCCTATCAATGCCATAGCGTCATATGTATCGACTGAAATTCATAAATACTCAATAGGACAAATTAACACAATACAAAACATTTTTATAGCACTAACAAATACGCTCTCTTATATATATACACTCAAACTCATTCTAGGGTATTACTAACCATATCTTTAATGAGTTGACCCCCAATAGGCTAAGGTGTCTCAAAATCTGGCTCTAATACCAACTGTGATGACCTACCTTTATGGGATGTTTAAATCAACAATAAACCACACATGTCTAACTCAAACCATTCAAAAGGAAGGATGTAAAATAAGTGAAAAGAAGGGAAACAAAAACACAGAATCACACAGCGGAATGACAAAATATAATAATCAAACAAACAGTTTATGAAGCTGCTTTATAATATACATTTGATTACACAAATTTAATAACATAATCGGAGTCAATCAATAACATACCAATAATGATGCAGTCGAATAATACTAATAATACAATGTACAGCTCCGTCTTCATCCTCCAAAATAAGGTCTTCAATACTGAAATGCTCAGGCTAACCCGAGCATAATGGAAAGACAAAACACTCGAATCAGAACTAAAAGTTCTTATGAAAGTCAAATCAATAGTAAATAAATATGAGTATGATAGCTTCAAAGATTTTTATGGGATTTTACATCTCCTATCTGGCGTAAAACGTGTGTGTAATAACTTAAGAGATGTTACGGGATTTTCCATCTAATAAAGATCCATTAAACTATCTATATGTATTAAGATACGCTATATAAATAGTGCAGTAAAGTAAAGTAATAAAATAGCATTAAGGCTTTACATTTATCCCCCTTAACACATTTTTAAGTATTGTACTATAATTTGCCTTAGTAGCATCACCAGTAACATGGGTAGCCAGGGAGGCGCTGTGATAAGACAACACTAAAACAAAGTCGTAGTGGTCGCGAATAAGGATAAAAGTATGGCAAAGCATGTGAGGTAATGCCTAAGCTAGGATACTACCAGTTTGGGTCGCAGGGCTGGTGGTAACGTATCGTAGCCACGATCGCCCATCGCATCCAACACCTCCAAAATCAAATCAAATCAAGGTGCACCAATCAAGCCAACATCAATATAGTAATACGAAAAGGTGTGTCTGCTAGGGGTAGATAGCCCATTTGGCCCTGACAACACCCTGTTTTAGTCATTTTAAAGTGGCACAAGTGCCGGGTTCATCAATCATCGTTCTCTTTCTTCAAATCTAGCAAACATTCACCAAATCCAACCACTTCATTCTGCATCATCCACCACGTACACAGTTATTAAAGTGGTTCAATTATTGACAGAGAGTATGCCAATAACAGGTCGCGGTCTCTTTAAAAACCAAACATCATTTTTCACACCAGTTGGTTCTTTTACATTTTAAAACCGATTCATATTTGATATCAAAATATCATATTTACTTCAAAATATCCTTCATTTCAAAATTATCATATTTACTTGAAATATGTTATTTTCACTTGAAAACATCATTTCAAATTCCAACTTAGGTTATAACCTCATTTAACCACATTCGCATTTAAATCAACGATTTAAATATATACACTCCAACTTTGCCCGGTTTGAAATTTTGTAAAATAGTTTGAATAGTTATAAATAGTTTAAAATAGTTAAATAGTTTAGATAGTTTGATATAAAATGGGTTGAGTATTGAAAATGGTTTATATAGTAATATTTGGATACTTTGCCCAGTTCCTCAAAGCTTCAATCTTCCAGCTACGAATCTGAGTTTTGCCCTACAAAAGTATTAAAACTCACATTTTCTAGCTTTGATTGAGATTTCAATGTAAGAAATCTCAATTTCGTTTATTGCATGTTCATTTGTAAATTGCTATAAGTATATTGTGCATAACCTTTTCAATTCTTAACCAAATTTGATAATTTTTAGATGTTCTGGAAAGCTTAGACTATGAGCTACAAGTTTCATGTTTTGAGTTTTCCAAAATTTTGATGTTTGGTTGCATAAAATTATGCTTGTTTGTTGTTGTCCCGAGAGCAAATTGACAGCAACAACAATCAAAGGCCTAAGAAGTATTTTAGCCATAAGTTACTTGTTTCTTATCCGATTTTGGACAATTTTTTTTCCTGAAAACTAGATTCAATAAGGAATAATTTATCTTCAGGTTAAATTTTGATATTTTACAATTTGATTGACCTAAAATAGATTTTAAATTAGAAGTATAGTTCTGTCTTTGACATGATTTCCTGAGTTTGAATTTGATATTGTTTGAGCTATATCTTTCTCCTTTTTAATCCGAATTTAATAATTTTACATGTTTCGAAAACAAAAATTCATGTTCTAAAACTTTCATGCATTGAGTTTTCAGTAATTTTGAGGTTAACTGTGTCAAAATCCAATTTTTCTACTGTTATCCCGAGAGCAAAACCAATATTTGCTCTGTGCTTGAAGCTGAAAGGAAAATGGCCATAACCTTTTCATTTCTTAACCGATTTTGATAATTTTTTATGTTCAGAAAACGAAAAATAATTTAATACAAGTTTTATGCTTTGAGTTTTATGTAATTTTGAGCTTAGCTATGTAAAAATCTAACTTTTCTACTGCTAACCCGAGAGCAAAACCAATATTTGCTCTGTACTTGAAACTGAAACGAAATTCGCCATAACTTCTTCACTTCTTAACCGAATTTGATCATTTTAGATGTTTCAAAAAGCTTAGATCATGTGCTACAAGTTTCATTCATTGTGTTTTCTGAAATTTTGAAGTTTGTTTGGTCGAAATTATGGTTATATGTTGCTGTCTTAGAGCAAGATGATAGCAACAACAAACATTGACCATGAAATTGTATTAGCCCATTTTTACTCTTATTCTCTTTTGGTTTTGATGATGTTTTTGAGATTTTTGAGAGCTACGATGCCTATCAATAGGCTATCTATATTTGAATGAATAGTAGTTTTTCTCGATTGACCTCCTCTAAATTGGAATATTAAAAAGGTAGATTTTATACAGTTTATATTAAAATAATTTATTTTGAAAATAATATCAAATCAAACTATTTCTATCCATTTCAAAAAATCTGCACCCATGTCCAATTTCAAATCAACAAATTCGATTTCCAATCTTCAATTCAATTGACTAAATTTAGATTTAATGTCAAATCAACTTGATTTTAGTTTCAATTCAAAATAACCTCAATTTCCAAAAACATTCATTTTTAATTTCAAATTCGATTTAATAATTCAATTCAATGATTTAAATCCCAATTTAATACTTATTTTAAACCATTTCAGTTGATATCAATTTCAAGTCTAATTTCAATTTATTGGTTTAAATCGCTTAAATCAAATTAAACCCCATTGTTCAAATTTAAGTTCTAAATCTTAAAATAGTCCATTTCCAAAAATTAAAGCCATATATCGATTTATAACTTCACATTTCCAATTCAGTTCTTTAATACAATTTCTCTTAACCCATTTCAATCCCAACATTCCAAAGCTTGAATTAGAAATAATTAAATTCATATAAATCCAAAATTTATCTTTTAAACAATAATATTTAACCAAATAAAAATTTAAGATAATAAAACCATTTAATTTAACCAATCCGGTGTCTGTATATAATTTTCTACCCTACGCTCTAGTGATCAGTTATTTCCATTTTAATTATAGGGATATATATATATATATATATATATATATCATTTCAGTCCAAATCAAGTGTCATAGTTATATATGGTTTCAAACTATTTCTTAATTTGTTGGAAATAATTCAAATAACAATTTATATGCCGTCACTTAATATACAAGGTGATAACAGGGATATATAAAAATATATAAACACCCAATCATCCAAATTGTCAACAAATAAACATCCATCACAATCAACATCCAAATCAGCCAATAAATTACTACAATTAATTGGTTACCAATATCAGGTATTTAACTTGCAATTAAATTCAATATTAATTTAAGTGTCAATTTAATTTAATATAAACTCAAATTAAATTTAAATGAAGATTAAAATTACCAAATAGCAACCAATAATTTTTTAATCCCTTCATAAATTTAATTCAATTAACATAAGAAGATTTAGTATTGCGTGAGTGGGTTAATTCGCTCACTTTTGGTTTATCGTCGATTAAAAATCCAACAAAAGTCCATAATTTGAATAGTCTTCAAATTCAACCAAACCAACGAAATGCACAAACCATCAATCGGAGTTCGTACGAAAAAGTCATAAGCGTTTGAACATTGAAATTTAAAATCTTAATTTAAAATAAAGTGAGGGCATATTGAAAATTTTCTCACTTTCAAACACTGGCCTCGGAATGCACAAACCATCAATGCATGTTCAGCCGCCTATCAAATCTCGTTGCCACCGCGCCTAGTTACGCCACCACCACGATCAGACCACGTCGATGAACTCGCCGCCTCAGTCTCCACCTTCGGCCAGAAGGCCGTCACCTCCGGCCTCACAAGAGAAGCTCGCCACTATTCGCCTATACTGCCTAGATCTGGCGATCCGTGACGTCACCTCCCCACTCAAGCCACACCAATCAACCAAGCACAACCTCCTCTACCCAGTGGTCACCTCCGATCATCCCATCGATGTTGATCCACCGTAGATTTGAAAACCCTAAAATGAAATGCTGCGATTGTTTCACTGATTTTTGGACAAACCAAAACTCGATTGCAAAAAAAAAAACTGCAGAAGCAGATTATGTTCATCGAGAGCTTCGCGATGATATATTATATGATAGGGTTTGAGCAGTTTAGATGTTCGATTTGATTTGTAATTGGGAATTAGGGTTTTGAAATGTCAACCGTTGAGAAGGATCATATAGATAAAAATTATACATACAAAAAATAAAAATAAGAAGCTACTAGGATATGTAACAGCATGTATATAGACAGTGATGGACAATAACGGATGGAACAGATCGAATTGGGTCGAAATGATAAGAACGAACCAATAAGCCCATTTCGTTCCCAAAACGAAAATAAGTCATCCAATATATTAAAACATATGTTTTCGATATTTTTAAACTCAATGGAATTAGTTCTAAAGCCTACTTCCATTGTATACATAAATTAGCTTTCAAAATCAAATTATATTCATTTAAATTTCATTAATTGATTTCTATGCGTTTCGAGCTCGCATGATTAAATGATAAGTCCGATCGCTATGAAACTTGAAATCCTATGATAATTCACTATTATGGATCCGATGAAACTGGTTTCGTCAAAATCCGAGACAGTGCCCAAATAGGCTAATTTTTCACGTTAATTAAATGAATTATTAATTTAAAATCAATTTAATCACTTTTACATTCTAAATTAAAAGTTAACAATTTTCATTATTCTTGATTACATTGAAATTAATTATCTATTACAATACAGTTTCCCATGTTACATCCAATATTTAAATATTATACTAATTTTAACATTTGATGACAACTGTAATAAAATCCTATTTTATTATAATTTAAATTCCAACAATTTCTTTTATTTTGATTTAAGTTCTTATTATTAAATCATCAAAAACCTTATGAATATAATTAACATTAGTTTACATTTTATTACATTCATATTCTATAGTTATCATCTTAACCCATACTAACTGCAATATTTAATTACATTAACTTCACATTGATTTCCAAATCAATTTCAACGGATTCAATAATAAGATGAGAATAAACCAATTGTTACAACTTACTAATTTTAACACATTTCAGAGTTAATTATCAACAAACCAAAAGCTATAATTTACGTACTAAATAATTGATTTCATATTTCATATTAAAACTAATTAAATTGAATAACACATAATTTCACCATTAAATATACAACATTGATTTTAATCATTATTTACCTTAATCATACAATTAATTGAACTTACATTAAAACATTGTCAATTACATTCAATCAACATTATTAAATCATATTCTAATATGTTTTTCCATTTATAAACCATAAGTTTTAATTTCTCACGATATTAAATTACAAAATCTTATATAAATTTAATATTTTTAATTATCGAAAATGCGGAGGTCATTAAACAGATCATTTGGTGATCACTTCACAAAAATTCTAGGTTGTAGTGACGCCCGGACCATCAACATTGAAAGTATCGACCACCTCCCCCTTCCATGCCTCTCTAAAGCCCAGAGGAACAATCTGCAAGACAACATTTCCGATGATGAAATTTTAGGAAGCGCTCTTTTCTATTCCCAAAAATAGCACTGGCGGACCAAATGGTTTCAATTCTTTCTTTTTTATAGTTTGCTAGGACATTGTTAAGAAAGACTTCCTAGAAGCAGTGCATAATTTTTCAATAGCAACAATATGCTTAATGGTATTAATTCCATAATAATATGCCTAATCCCTAAGTTAAAAACCATTCCTCATCAGCCTGTTTAGACCCATTAGCCGCTATAACACCATATGCAACGCATCTCTAAAATCCTCACTCGCAGATTTAAGACTATAGTTAATATCTATCAATTGAAGTGCCTTTCTCTTTATTGAAGCAAAATAGATAACATTTTAATGTCTCATGAGCTAACAAAAGGATATGATTGCAATAGCCTTGGTCTAAGATGTTGTCTTAAGATAGATTTAAAGAAGGCACATGACTCCATTAAATGGTAGTCTATGACCTACGCATGAACTGGAATGGCTTTTCCTCTATTTTACCAAATGGATTAAAGTTTGCATCTTCATGGCCAAGTTCTCAACGGAAGTTAATAGGCAACTCAAATGGTATTTTCAAGGAACCCAAAGAATTTGTCAAAGTGCTCCGTTGAGCTCCTATCTCTTCCTTATAATAATGGAGATGATCGCAATCATATTGAATGATAAATATACAAAAAGACTAATCGATTTCCACCTTAAATGTTGAGACCGGCCTAGAAAACTCCCTTTGCTTTGTCGATGACCTTATAGTGTTCACCAAGCCAAATTCTAAATCTCTTTGTAACATTCTCCACTCCTTACAACATGCTAACTGGCCTTACTATGAACCCTTATAAAATCCTCTATAATCATATCTGGGTTAAGCATATTGCCCAAAAAAGAAGTAGCAGATGCACATGGAATATAGCTGCAACAGTTAGGTGTCCCCTTTACCACCACTAGAATACAAACTCAGCACTGCCTTCAGTTATACGAGAAATTAACTGGAAAGTTATTGCAATGGCATAACAGGTTTCTACGCCGAGCAACAAGACTAGCAATTGTCAAGTCAATATGTTTCTCAATGCAAGAGTATTTCTCATGCATATTTATCCATCGAATAAGTTACTGCACATGATTGATAGAGCTTGCATACACTTCCTTTGGTCAGGCAATCCACATTTGAGAAAAACCATTCTAATAGCCTATTCGAAGCTACAACTTCCACAGAAGCAGGGAGGGCTTAGTATCATTAATCTTGTCAAATGGAATGAAGCAACTTTCTTAAGTCACCTCAATAATATTGTGAATGACGGGAAGTCAATATGGATAAGATGGTGTTGAAAACACTACATTAGTTCTAAAGATTTTTGGAATTTAGAGAAGAAGCAAAACATAAGCTCGGTTTGGAGTAATAGAAAATTGAAGAGAAAGATTTTATTGCTGTAATCTTCTTTTACATTCAGTATTTTCGAATACAAAATATTGTACAAATGAACAGTATTTATATAAAAAAGAAGCCGGCCCATATAAGATGAGGCCCAATCTCTTTGCAATCCAGAGTAATTAAAACTGATGATCTTGACCGTAGAAAATGGAAGGCTGAGATTTGAGGAAGATGTGTGATGCGGATTGATAAACAAACACACATCATGCCAAGACTCTTAATACTCGCCCTCAATTCAAGCTAGGGTTTCCTTCTCCTTTCAGCGAGCCGCCATGAATCCTCTTCCCATCAATAACTCTCATATCATCTCTTAGTCTGGCAAAATTTTTAAATGAGAGAGACTTGGTGAGTACATCAGCTCGTTGATAGAGTGAGGGAACGTGTCTAATCTCGAGCTTCCCACTGGTTGTTCGTTCGCGAACAAAGAATAAGTCAATTTCAATGTGTTTAGTGCGGGAATGTTGTATTGGGTTTAGAGATAAGGACACGGTGCTCAAGTTATCGCACCAAATCAGTGGTTTTTGTCGAAGCTGAAGCCCTAATTCATGAATTAGGGTTTCTATCCATATAATCTCCGCTGTGGTACTAGCCACTGATCTGTACTCTGCTTCGGTGCTTGAACGCGATATGGTTGACTGCTTTTTAGTGCACCAAGACACTGGGTTGCTGCCTAAGTAAACACAGTAGCCAGACGTGGATCTCCTATCATCAGTGTCGCTAGCCCAATCAGCATCACTGTAAGCTTGTATATTCATGTCCTTGTTTTGAGTTAATAGTAGACCGTAATCTTGAGTACCTTTAACATATCTCAAGATACGTTTGACAGCTTTCCAGTGCGTATCTAATGGATTATGCATAAATTGGCAAACTTTATTGACGCTATAACACAAATCGGGTCTAGTAATAGTTAAATACTGTAGAGCCCCAACTATACTTCGATATTGTTTAACATTATCAATGGGATATCCTTTAGTTTTGGATAGTTGTAAGTTGCTCACCATGGGTGTGGGTAATGGTTTAGCCTGATCCATGTTAGCACGAAGTAAGATTTCTGATGCATATTGTTTTTGAGACAGAAACATTTCTGTTTCAGATGGCATACTAACTTTAATTCCAAGGAAATACTCTAGAGTACCTAGGTCTTTGATGGCGAAACTTTTATCCAGTAGTTGCATAACTTCTCTGATCTCTTTCTCATTGCTACCAGTGATGAGAATGTCATCAACGTATACCAATATGTATGTTACTGCATGATTTGTTGCTTTTATGTATAGAGAGTTGTCTGCCTTGGTTGGTTTGAAATCTAACTTTGTCAGAGTTGCTTTGAGTTTTTCATACCATGCTCTAGATGCCTGCTTGAGACCATAGATAGCTTTACGTAATCTACATACCTTGTCTTCATTTCCTTTGGTGATGTATCCTTTTGGTTGCTGCATGTATACTTCTTCTTGTAAATCTCCATTGAGAAATGCATTATGTACATCCAGTTGCTTGATTTTCCAGTGATTATTCAATGCTATAGTAAGTATAATTCTGATAGTGGTAGGCTTAACTACTGGGGAAAAAATTTCATTAAAGTCAAAACCAAATTGTTGAGAGAAGCCTTTTGCAACCAGTCTTGCTTTAAACTTTGCTATTTTTCCATCAGCATCCTTTTTTATTCTGTAAGTCCATTTGCATCCAACAATGTTTTTGTCTTTTGGAGGTGTCACTAGTTCCCATGTCTGATTTTTTAATAGTGCTTCATATTCATCTCTCATAGCATTTCTCCATTCTATGCTTTTAACAGCTTGTTCATAAGTAACTGGTTCAATGATGTCCATATTTGCACTGCAGACTTTGGGTTTGAAAATTCCACTTTTTGACCTGGTTATCATGTGATGCCCAGTTTGTTGAATGTTATCTTCATCAACTGTAGTGGTTGCCCTGTTGCTAGTAGAATCTGAACTGTCAGATGACTGTATTTCATTATTTTCTTCCATTTGTTGAGATGGCCATTCAAGTGTATCACTTGTGCTGTATTCAGATTTAGTTTCAGTAGCAGATTGTAATCTTTCAAGTCTTTGACTACTTGGTTGTTTATTCTGTATGCTTAATTCTGGTATTGTAGGCAGAAGCACTCTGGTTTGTTCTGTGCTTTGATTTATTGTTGATTCATTCCTCTCCAATCTTTTATCTGCAAAAGGAAAATTGTCTTCATTAAACATCACATGTCTTGAAATGTAGATTTTACCATTTTTGTCAAGGCATTTATAACCTTTTTGGTTTGTAGCATATCCTAAAAAGGTGCAAGGGCTGGACCTTAAACTTAACTTGTTTCTGTTATAAGGTCTAAGACAGGGAAAACATAAACAACCAAAAGTTTTTAAAAAATCATAATCAGGTTTGGTGTTAAATAGTTTTTCATGAGCACTTTTATAATCAAGAGTTTTATTTGGCATTCTATTTATAAGATAGACGGCTGTATTAAATGCTTCCTGCCAATATTTTAGAGGTAAAGAACCTTGAGACAATAAAGTCAGGCCTGTTTCAACTATATGCCTATGTTTTCTTTCAACAAGGCCATTTTGTTCAGATGTATACGGGCAAGTAACTCTATGAAATATGCCCTTGTTTTGAAAATATTTTTTAAGTGGGTGAAACTCACTACCTCCATCAGTTTGTAGAATTTTCACTTTATGACTGAATTGTTTTTCAACTAAAGTAATGAATTGAACTACAACATCATGTGTTTCTGCCTTTGATTTGAGAAAAAATATCCATGTGTGTCTAGTATATGCATCAATAAAAGATAGATAATACCTGTGTCCTTGTGTAGAATTTAATGGGGCTGGACCCCATAAATCTGCTGCAATCAATTCAAAAGGATTTTCATACATGGTTTCTGAATTATTGAAAGGAAGTTTGTGGCTTTTTCCTAATTGACAGTGTGTGCATAACTCAGTAACATCAGTATTCTGAAAAGAGATTTTATTATCAACCAAAAATTTTTTTACAATCTTCATGCTAGGGTGACCTAGCTTACAATGCCAATGTTTTAGAATGTTTTTCTTATTTTGCTCATTGGTGTGAACACTGTTGCACCAGTGCTTCTTCACAGTGGGTTCAGATTTCTCCACAGCACTAAATTTGTACAGTCCCTTACTCAAACTACCCTGCAACAATATATCATTGCTCAGTAAATCCCTAACTAAGCAGAATGTTGGGTGAAACTCAAAGTATACTTTATTATCATTAGCAAATTGGGACACACTGATTAAATTTTTCTTGATTTCAGGAACTCTCAGTAAATTATTTAAGTACAAGTTTCTTTTACCTTGAATGGTTCCTGTGCCAACATGTGATATACTTGTTGTTTCACCATTGCCTAAAAATATAGTTTGCGTACCTGTGTAGCTTTTGTTGCCTAGATTGAGATTTTGAAGATTACTTGTTACATGATTTGTTGCTCCTGAATCTGGGTACCAATCATCCATACTTGTGTTGTCAGATTTTGCTTCTTCTGTACTGTTTGATTGACTTCTTGAGCCTTCATTGCTGCCCTTGTGCTGTTGATCTAATTGTGTTATATTGATGGTGGGATTTCTTTGCATTTGATGATTCACAGTGAAATCCTTGTTGAATCTGAAGTAGCATTTACTAGCTATGTGGCCAAATTTTTCACATATTTGACACTTTACTCTGTTATTGTTGTTAAATCTTCCTCTGCCCCTTCCTCTTGAATTATAAGTGTTTCTTTGAACATCTTGTTTGTTTCCATTGTTAACTGTGTTGTTCTGTTGCATCCTGTTTCTTGAACTGCTTGCATAGTTGATAGAAAATTCAGTTTGCATGGCCCTTCTCTGTTCAATTCTGCCTTCATGAGCAAGTAGTGCAGATTGAACTGATTCCAAATCTGGTAAAATTCGCTGTGATGCTATGAAAGTCACCACTGATTCATATTCATCATCGAGTCCATTTGTTATAGTTAGAATTTGCTCACTGTCAGAGATCTTATGTCCAATTGCATTGAGTCTGTCACATAACCCCTTAATTTTTGAAAGATATTCTCTCATTGGCATGTCATTCTTTCTTGCATTTTGTAATTGCCTTTTAAAGTGCATAACTCTTGCGGCTGATTGTGAACTGAATATCCGTTCTATTGATGACCAAATTTCATAAGATGAGTTACAGCCGACAATTTGTGATAGTAGGCTTGGGCTAATGGATGATAGCAGCCATGATGATAGTAAGTTGTCTTGTTTGTGGTATTTGATGTATTCTGGATTGCTAACAGTGACTCCATTCTCTTCAATAACTGCAGGTGGTACTGCCACTGTCCCTTTGATGTAGTCCTGAAGGTCATAACCCTTCAAAGCTATCTCAATCTGGTATTTCCATATTATGTAGTTGTCGTCATCCAGTAGAGTGGTGATGATCTGGCTTTTGGGTTTGATTATTGCCATTTCTGATGCGGCAGTATCACTTTTATCATTTTTTGAAGTTGTTGATGATCTTTCATCTGTTGCTTCTCTGTCTCCCATTATAACTGATGATAATACTGATCTGTTGAAACTTTAATGCAGATGAGATATGGGATTACAGAAGAAATATGCGATATAAGTTGCTTGTTCAAGAATTTGGATATATTCAAGTTCTTGAATATTGCAGCACCGTGTTGAAAACTTGAAGAATGCTAAATCTTGATCAAGAAACACCAAGAACGTACTTCAATGATGAAGAAAATTCTGAGGAGTAACGATAGATTTGATGCAACCGGGGGAAAAGATGATTTGATTCCTCCTTGGTATGGCACAAATCTCTGAAAGAAAAGATTATAATACTTGATGTGGGCAAAAGTTGAGAGAGGTGATCTCCAGTGATGACTATCGATCTGAGGAGATTAACAAAAAACTGCAACAGTCTTGTGATGGGGAAATGATGCAAGAAATTGCTGATCCAAGATTTTGTTAAGCCGTTAGGCTTTTTGTGCATGCTCTGATACCATAATAGAAAATTGAAGAGAAAGATTTTATTGCTGTAATCTTCTTTTACATTCAGTATTTTCGAATACAAAATATTGTACAAATGAACAGTATTTATATAAAAAAGAAGCCGGCCCATATAAGATGAGGCCCAATCTCTTTGCAATCCAGAGTAATTAAAACTGATGATCTTGACCGTAGAAAATGGAAGGCTGAGATTTGAGGAAGATGTGTGATGCGGATTGATAAACAAACACACATCATGCCAAGACTCTTAATATAGAGAGCAATTCTTGAAACTAGGGACAACTTGAAGCAACATATGCAAATAGTAGTTTCAACCAACTCCAATGCATCCTTGTGGCATGCACCATGAGCCATGGAAGGGATGGTGCTCGGCGAAGTTTTATCCTATAGTGAGAGAATCCGAAGCAGCATTCCATTACAAGCTAAAATATCCGACTATTTCAGCAATGAGCACCTCACCCCTCTCCTCTCACACCAACAACTCTAGAGGCCAAGTTATATGCAGCAAATACAGTCCATCAAACCTCTGGCTGCATAAAATGTCATGCTTCTTTGAGGCTCTCCTACAACCAAGCACTCAATTAGTCTCGTATACAAGTTGTTGACAAATTAAACCGCACAAAACAATGATCCATGGCACATTAGAGTTTTGGACAGCCCTGGAACCCAAAGCCATAAATTTTTATATAGAGAGTCCTTAAAAATGCAATGTTAATGCATGACAAACTATGTCAGTTAGGGTTGTTGAATTCTTCAATATGTATTTTATGTCAAACGGGAAATCAGTGCAACTTGCTTTTATTTTTTTAGTATGACTTTAGGTTTGAATTATGGTGGAGATTCTTGAAGCTAGAGGGTACCATTATCCAAGTGCTAGGGTTCCTAAGAATGGTACATGGTTTTCCAAGCAACGACATGGAAGAGTGGAACTTCGAAAGTTCTATTGCAAACCTTGAAAACTGTCATCCATGAGATATGGAAAGAAAGAAATGAAAGGTTGTTTAAGAATTCTAGGAGAACTACGAATGAAATAACCTTTATATGCTGTCAAAGAATTAGGAGGAAAGTGATTTCCTGATGTGAAACCCTTTTGTCTAGTGTAGGTGATAAAAAAGTTCTAGATAGATGGCTTGGTTTTGATCTTTAGCCTAAATAGTTTTTTGTAATAGCCCATTTTATTTAACAGAAAGAGGTAGGGGCCCTCTACAAAAACCCTAGTTAAATCGCAAAAAAGCATCAATTATGTAATTATGCATCAAATCACATCAATTTATAATAAAACATGTTCATAATCTAACCAAACATTCATATTGACAATAATACTTCAATACAACATGTTTAAATCATTTAAATGCATTTAAATTCATTTTTATTCATTTTCACTTTCATAACAGCGAAAAAACATGTTTTAACAATAAAAATATATTCAAAATACATCGAAGCCTATAGAAACATAAATGGAAAGTATATAGATGATAAATCACCTACTAATCGCCCAAAAGTTGATGAAAAACGCACAAATCGAGGCAATTCCGAAAATTACAGCAAATAGCTAGATTAAAAATCACACTTTTAAATTTAGCAACATTTGTAAAATACTTTTAACACATATCTTAATAATATAGTAATGTGGGGGAATAGAATCACTTACCTATAGTGTAGAATAAGCAAAAACCACTAAACAAGCTTAGATTCACCAAAACAAAGGTAGATCTGGATTTGGGCAGCAACTACACACTTTTTGATGTGGAAATTTTGATATCCAAAAAGTCTCTTGCAAATCTCTTACTTAACTGTTTTAGTTGATGTAGATTAATCTTTAGTGATAAATCGGTCAAATTTAGGTAGAAGATAGTTAATAGGGGATTAGAAGGATTAAGGAAGGTTTATAGATGTATTTATAGCGATTAAAGGCTACTACAGTGTTGCACTAACCTTAATCTCGAAATAATCATCATATCTAATTATAGATTGGGTTAATTACCCAATAATATCCTTATAATCTATCAAAACTTCAAAGAGCCATATCTCCTAAACCATAAGTCCAAAAATCTATTATAACTACTCTATAGAATGAGAAATAATCGTATCTTCCATTTGGAATTGATTTGATACCCTAATTTCCCTCCTATAAAAGTTATACACCTTATCAAAATTTTAGGAATAGAATCATCCAATAAAAATTCTACGGGTGGGAAATGTTACCATTTAACTTTTTTCAAAGTTATATACAATTTGGAGCAATTTGACAATACATAAAATTGCATTCTCACAATTCCGCAAATACAACTTTCGACCAAACTAATAAAGTCTTATCATGGACTTAATTATAGAATGTGAGGAATCATATCGGTCATAAATTAACAACTTAAAAAACAATGCATAGCAATCACATAACATCACCAATTACAGTACCTTATTTACAATAGTGAATTCAAATTTCTACACTCATACTATAGTAAGATACACTTATTCTTGAATCCAAACTATAATATGC
This sequence comes from Allium cepa, assembly GCA_030765085.1. NCBI lineage: Eukaryota > Viridiplantae > Streptophyta > Magnoliopsida > Asparagales > Amaryllidaceae > Allium > Allium cepa. The sequence continues at coordinate 584,184,184 of CM060938.1, forward strand.
AAAAATAACACCCCATCAACAAAAGGAAGAAATTTCAATCATAAATACATTTATATCATGCATTTTAATAATTCAGCCATGATTGACCACAACCAAAGTCCACAACAAAAGATAGCTGATCAAAATATGCATGTACAAATAAATGAATATACATAAATCAATAATAAGCATAGGTTTTCAAATTTAAAAATACATGCTCAAATAATATGGCATCATTACCAAACCAACCTATCAACAAATAACACGTATGTGCTTATTCCTATGCTGAACATACATCTACCATAATATGTGTATCTTTATAACTATCGATGAACTTCATCGTAGTCTCATCTTCATAATAATTGATGTACCATTCCATTTTCACACCATTAGAATATCATGTTCCTTTACTTATAACCACATCCTCAAAATGACATGTGCTCAGTCATGGTTATATCCTCAAAATAATTTATTTAGACATGGTTAAATCCTCAAAATAATATGGCCATCTACTCATACTTCATCTGCAATAATCTTAGATTCTCAAACCCATATCATAAGGTCTCGACCAAATGACCAACCATCGTAAGGTCAATGAATACTCAATATCGTAAGAGTATTATACTTTGTGATATATGATGACACAAATGACCACCAACGTAAGGTCGATGAATATTCAACATCGTAAAAGCATCGTAGCTACATTTACGTCCAAATCCATGCCACTTAGATGGCTAGGATACTAGACTCACATTGTAAAATTCTAGGGTAATCCATAGTCATAAAATCTGGATGTGGTTGTAATCAAGGTGGGCATCCCTACATACCCTCTCTTTACGAGCATACATCAAACCCTTTGGTCATCAATGGTCCCATGATATACATCCACATCGAAACTCATCTTGTTTCAACCTTCAAATCATATTTCACAATATGATTCCAATATTATCTCATAATGATTTCTTCCTCTAATGACATGGATGTCTCACCCATAATATCAAAGAGGGATCTGCTACCAAGGAGAGTTCAAATACATCCTCATAGAAGAAAAATTACCAAAATATTTTTAATTTCAAATCAAAGAATCCATCTTCCTATAAATCAAAAATCATTTTTTTCTTCCTAATATATCACCACCATTTTATAAAACATTTTCTCAAAATATATTCACCATTTTAAATCAATTAAAAATAAACTTTTGGTGAAAATATCATTTTATTATAATTTTCAACGTAAAAATCTCTTCAAAATAGAAAATCTTTGTTTTTTAAATATTTATGGAAGCGAATAGTTGTTTGTATAAAAAATTCTAAAATGCATGTTTTAAAACTCCTTATTTTGTATAATAAACCTCCTGCCCATCGTCTTGATGTCTAAATGGTACCCAGCAAGTATTTAGTCACCAACACTATTACTGATCTTTAAGGAACATCTTCACATCTCTTAGTCAATCCAAATATCTAGTCGCTCTCAGCTTAGGAAGCTGTGTTATCCCTTTTTTATTAAATCAAACATGCCTATTCACATCTAACTAGTTTCTCTAATGTAAACCTTACTAAAAATAAAAATTAGATTACTAGTTCATTACAAAGTTATCATATATTGTAGACAAACGAACAACAAGTAAGAAACAAACTATTTATTGCAAATAGGAAATTAATAGCAACCAATATAGGTAAAGGAGATTAACCCAAACAAGCATGACATGAATTAATATGTGAACATAAACGAAAAAGTAAACAAACAAATAATAAAACCAATCATAGTTAAACATGCAATCAAAAATATAATACAAGCATAAGAAATTAATTTGAACGAGCATAACATAAATTAATAAGAAGATATAGGTAAATAAGCATCCAATTTTATTAATTGTGCATAATTTAATAAACAACAATGCAATACAAACAATTCAACCAAAGCAAGCAAACACAAGCATAAAGTCACTATCCCATACATCAAAATAGGCAGTCTCTACATCACATGCCCTCCTTCTCCATGAAAGGGAATAACTAGACATCTATATAGCTTTTTTAGGGAAAGTCACACGCAACACTCATAAATGTAACATCGTCATGGGGTGTTGGGCAACTTATTACTCATCCTACTTCGTCATCTTACACCATATCTTCCTAGTTTAATAATTCTCATTTAAAACTTCCAAATAAACATCTTTTTAATAAAATACCTTTCAGCAAATAATTCTAAAGTTTGTTAGTCAATTAAATATTTTACCTTTTTTCAACCATTTACATTTCAAATCAAATCATCCCATCTAAGTGAAAATCCTTACAACCAAAAATCAATTTCTAAAACAAAAGTTTTCTTAAATCAAATATACTTCTTTAAAAAGATACTTCTCAAATAAAAATATTTACATTATATTATTTGAAAATTTCTTCTTTTGAGAAAATAATTCCTACAAAATTAAATATATTTTCGTGGAAATAATCTCCTTGTAACAAATTTTCTGCTTCAACAAAATATTCTTTTCTTTTAAAATAATGGTTCTCACTAAATGTTCTCCAATGATGTACTTTTTACAAAAGCAATTTTAGTTATGTACTATTATCAAAATAGTTTTCTCCTCTTCAAAACATCTTATTAAATAAATAATCCTTAAACCTTATAGTATAGTGTAAAATTTCCTTTTAATGAAAATATTTATTTCCAAGATACATCTCAACAAAATATTTTTACAAAGAATTCTAAGTCTTAGAAATGTGAAAAATTACCTTTGTCAATGGATCTTCCCATTAAAATATTCATGCCAAATTGAATATATCAAAATATTTTCAAATAAAATATTTATCAACAAAATTTTCTTTTTCTTAAATTTTTTCCACATTTAACAAAGTATTTGTAAACCATAATACTATTATAAAAATGCACTCTAAAGGAAATTAGAGTCTGTTGCAGAAATGTTTATTTAGAGACTGAAATAAGCTTTTAATATCTCATTAAAGCCCCTATTACTAATAGTACTTTCGAATAAAATATTTTTATTATGTTCAAATTTCTTTTTTGAAAATATCTTCCTTAAAATATTTTATTTCCAAATCGAATACTTTATTCTCATTAAAAAGATACCAACTCACTTCTATGCCTAAAAATAAACATTTCCCCTTTTTAATAAAATATCTATAAATTAGAAGTGTATATTTTATAAATTTTCCAAACAAATATTATTCACTTTAAAAATAAAATGTGATTTCATTGGCCAAGTTTTAGTTATAATTTAATGTCGGATGTGTGTCACTCGAGTTATAACCAACACTTAATCCCTTAAGTGTTCATCATACCCACTCCTACTTTATTTATCTTCCATCATCATAAATAAATATCATTTTAGGATAAGGTAATGACGATTAACAAACAACCCATACACATAAAGTATACAATTGCCAATTAAAATACTCTCTCGTTCTGTATTTTAACTCATCCTAAGGTGTAAATCATAATAACCTAATGTCAAACCTACCCAAGGCTCAGGGAATCGCTACAATGAAGCTCTGATACCAAATGTGATGACCTGTTATTTTTAAGATCTAAGATCAATTATAAATGACGTTAATATACACTTACAACTAATTCCAAATATTAAAAGCAATGTACCATGGGTATATAAAATTAAAAATCTAAAATAATGAATAAAAAAGAGAATTCGTATAGTGGAATTTAAACATCATATACATTCACGCACAATCTCATATCAATAATAAAGGTTACACAAATCGAATACACCACTTAATTTACACATTTCATTATATAATTATCAAATAATATTTTTGTAATTATAATGTAAGAGATATACTGATCTATCCTATAGATACCATTCCTTCTAGACCCTTTACTACCTTTTTTGATAACTTAAAAATACACATATATACATAGACTACGGGGGAAAAGATTTCAATTATCTTTAAACTGCGCCTAGCCTTATATGCTATGGTCGTAGGCTCGATAGCTATTGCATAGGAAAAGATTGCCTACGTAGGATCAAGCACATATAGTTCTATTTCATTCTTTTCTCTATCATCCAAATACTTATTAGTACATAATAACCATAACATCCATGCAACCATTACAACCATCACAACCAATGAAACCATTGCAACCATAGTAATAGTAGAAACAGACAACAATATTTCTATTTATCCATCATAAAAATTCATCATACGGGCAACAACAGTAATACAGCCATCAAATACAAACAACATTCAGTGCCAGCCCAAATCATCAAATAAGAAAACAACAACATAAATATACTTACATACATTATTAATTATCAACTATAATAATACATCATCGATATAAGTATAAATCATCTAGTGTATGTTAATCATTCCATAATAGTAATACAACATGAGTGTCATCAAATGTATATTAATCCAACCAACCTTAGTAAAATAACATCCATCATCAGATAACCAAAATTAATAACCCTTCGTCTCATAGTATAATAGTAAAACACTGCATACCTACCTTAATGCAATCCCATCCATTGTAAAACAACGTATGTAACAATTAATCATACATCAAACAACCATCCAAATAATATATTTGCATCCTCTCTTGAGTACAAAATTGTTTTATTATTGTTTCTTATGAAGCCACCTTTATTTATTCATCCGGAAACAATAATAGCTCCTTTTAGATGGTAACATGCTCTTTAAATCCTTTTTATTGTATTTCCATTTCTTTAAATACCCGAAAACATTGTATTTTAAATAAAAATAGTAATCTTCACCAAATCGCTCTTTAAAACTATATTATTATTTTACAGAATAATATACATCAAAATCTCTTTAATTCTTTCCAAAACCATTTTTTTTTTGAACTGGTACTTTATATGCAACAAATCAATAGGACAACATATCCCATGTCAAATAAATGTTCGAAAGCAAGTTTCGAACTTGTGACATCCTGCACCAAACCGAATCAATTAACCACTTGGACAATGGTACTTGTCCCAAAACCAATTTATTACTATTTGTCCTAGAATACAACATTTTATTTAAATCATCGAAACTTCTTTTTATTTCTATTTATTTAAAAATAGTAATTTCTTTATCCAAAAACCCTCTTGGAAAAATCTCTTTACTAATATTATTATTATTATTATTAAGAACATACTATTTTGTTTTATTTCACAAACAACAACAACAATACTTTTTACTATAAACGCTATTAAATTAATCATTTCACTATTTACACAAAAAAACTATTTTCACTGAAATTCACATTATTATTTAAAATCTCATTCTACTTTATAAATAACAAACTCCCCAAATATCACATTAAAATAAAATTATAGTTATTATTTACAAAGTTTTCAAGAAATTCATAAATATTAACCTTATCAAATCTTGTGTCTCAATTCAGTAAAGTTTATAAATCATCATCAAATAAAAAACCATTCTATTCCAATTAATTATTTTCAAATACTAAATCCACCGTTGACAAAAAATAAACATTCAACAAAACATTTAATCATGTAATCATGCATCAAGTCATATCAGTTTATTTCAAAACATGTTCACAATCTAACCTAAAAATTATATTAACAATTATACTTCAACACAACATGTTTAAATCATTTTGAATAAGTTTAAATTCGATTTTATTCCATTTTCACTTCTAAAACAACGAAAAAACATGTTCTTAACTTAAAATTGGATTCAAAACATATAAAAACCTATAGAATATATGGCATGTTTATAGATGAAAAATCACTTATTAATCACCCAAAATTTGATAAAAACATGCAAATCGTGGTAATTTTGAAAACTACAGTAAATAGCCAAATAAAAATCATACTTTTCAGTTTAAAAACATTTGAATACACTTTTAACACATATCTCGACAATTATAGTAAGGTTGGGGTACAAAATCCCTCACCTAGAGTGTATCAAAAAAAACTACCAAACAAGCGACGATTCACCAAAACAAATGTAGAATGGGATTTGGGTTGCAGCTACATGCTTTTTTACGCGCAAATTTTGATATCCAAAAGTCCTCTTGCAAATCACTTGCTTAATCATTTTTTTTATAAGTTGATTTAGGTTAATTTTTAGTGAAAGAATGATAGAATTTCGGTAGAAGATGGTCGGTTGAGGCTAGAAGGGTTAGGGAAGGTTTAGTGACGTATTATAGTAAAGGGCTTCTATGGGGCTGCATTTACCCTAATCTTGAAATTAATTAGCAGGTCTAGTTACAGTGGGGTTAATTACTCACTAATCTACCTATAATCCACCAAAAATTGAAACAGACACATATCTTAAAACGTAAGTCCAAAAATCTTTTATGATCACTCTACAGAGTGGGAAACGATCATACCTTTCATTTGGAAGTAATTCGAAACACTATTTCAGCTCGTATCAAAAATTATATGACTTATAAGATTCTTTTTAGGGTTAGAACCATCCAATAAAAATTCTACAAGTGGAAAAGGTTACTTGTCAGCATTTTTCAAAGTTATATTAAATTTGGACCCAATTTGACTATACAAATAATATTTTTACAATCCAACGATAGGTAAACTATGGGTTGTCAAAGTACGCTACTTTTGATATCAAATTCAGGTGGTAAACGATGAAGCTAAATATGAACACTTGGCATTGATTCCGACGATTGCATATTTCAGGTGTTAAAATAGCGAAAGAGTTGGAAGTGAAGACATTGCATATTTCCAACGATTCTCAACTGATGGCCTATCAGATAAAGAAAGAATTTCATGCTAAAGGTGAAGATTTGGCCTTTAACTAACAAAAGCGTTGGAATTACTGGTGATATTGAGCATTACATGACAACGCACATCCTTAAAGAGGAGAATATGAATGTTGATTCATTGGCTAAACTGTCCAGCTCTAAGGATGCACAACTTTTGGAAATCATGCTAGTAGATGTTTTGACAACTCTAAGCATTAACGGGATGGACGTAGATTAGATCTTTGAGGCCAAAGAAGATAAGGAATTGTGGATGACACCAATTAAAGACCGCTTTCTAAAAGGGACTCTATTAAATGGAAAAAACCAAACGCGGAAGCACTTGCATAAAGTACATCGACTCATTATGTAAGGAGTATTATATTATATAGGGTTCTAGACCCCTCTTGCTGAGGTGTGTTGCCAAAGACGAGGCTAAAAAGAACTTGCGAATGTACACAAAGGAAGCTATGACGATCACAACAGAAGATAGATTTTAGCAAAGAAAATTCTTCACTATGAATATTCATGTCCTACTATCAACCCAAATGCAACTGACTATTCAAGGAAGTGTGACAAGTGTCAGAAATTTTCAAAGATTCCGAGAGCCCTGTCCATTGAGATTATATATTGTTAGCCCGTAGCCATTTGCGATTTGGGGAATTGATATCATAGGAGTGCTACCGATGTTAAGAGGTGGAGAAAAATATGCGATTATGACTATGGACCACTTCACAAAATAGATGAAGCAAAATAACTTCCAATTATAAATTCAGTTAAAGTGATCAACTTTGTAGCAAAGAACATTTTATGCAGATTCAGAATTCTATAATAGATAGTCAAAGACAATTAATTCGGTTCGAGAGTGCCAAATTTAAGGAATTATGTGCTCGTTATCGAATTGAGAAGAGCTTTGAAGTGGTAGCACACCCATCGAAAAAAACAGGTGGAGGCGATAAATAAGATTATCAAATTCATCTTTAAAAAACATATGGAGGCGGTGAATAAGATTATCACTATTTACAGGCTTATCGGACAACCCAAAAGTCTACAACCAGCCATACTCCATTTGCCTAGGCCTACGGAACTAAGGCCATGATTCCAATAGATGCTGAAGTCCCTTCTCATAGAAGATTGCACTATGACACCAAGAAAAACGAGGAAATCTTGCTTGAGTCCCTTGACTTGGTCGAAGAAAATCAATAAGAACCAATCCAAGGGTAGCTGCTCACTAGCGAAGGCATTATGATAGTTCAATGCAAAGGTCAAAAACTATAACTTTGAGATTGGCACCTCATTTTGAAAAGGTTCTTTCTGAGTATAGAGGCAGTTGGTCCAAATTAGGAAAGTCCCTATGTGATTGCATAGAAGCTTGGAGATAGATATTTCTAGTTGTCAATAGTAGATGGGATCCCAATTCCGTGTGCATGGAGTAGCAAACATCTGCGGCGCTATTTTACTTTATTTCCCTTTTGTAAATAAATGCAACCTATCCATTAAGATTCAATGTGACAGGGCCATAGTTGCCATTCTTTTTTCATAAATAAAGATAGTTTTTGAATCAATGTAACCATATTCTTAAAGTCTGACTTTGTGCTCCATGATCTGGCACAAGCATCCATTATACTTTAAAGATGTCTAGGTACTTGGAGTAGATACGGACGGACTCCTTCAATCCATGATTGGGTCTTTGATATATAATTGTGTTATATGTCTAGTATACCGAAACAGAGAATAATCAATTATAAACTCGTCTCACAAGTTTATTAATCAGATTTCCTCTAATCGGGAAGTCTGCATTAGCTAATTTAAGCAATGTGTATGTCGTAAGTAGATTACAAAAACATTATACTATCGTAAAAATAGCACAACGTAGAAACCGGGAAGATAAAAGAATGATGTATAAGAATATACAAATAGACTAGAATCTGACCAGTTAACTAAGAAAATTCCGTCTAAGGCTTGTCGAAATAATTTCCTTACGAATTTTTGTTTAAATTCTCCCAAGATACAACAGACATAATTTGCACGAGATTGTAATGAGTATGTTAACTCTGTGATTTACTATATAGAGCAGTAGAGAAGAAGAAAAAATAAAATCGGAATTGAATGAGAATGTGATCAATATTCTCTCCTATTTATAATTTCGTCTACATCCCTTTAAATAGTCGCGTCCGCTTGACGGGTTGCATCCGTTGCCATTTAACTGCTACTGTTCGTTAACATCCCTTTAAATAGTCGCGTCCGCTTGACGGGTTGCATCCGTTGCCATTTAACTGCTACTGTTTGTTAACAGGTCGCACCCATTAGCTCCTTGCATCTGTTCGTGTTGCACCTGCTTCCATTCGCCCGCGCTTCTTCAGTCAGGTCGCAAACGCCTACTACTCGCATCCGTTCGCCCGCGTCTCTTCAGTCAATCCGCGTCCGTTTCTGAACAGATCCGCACCTGTTCGTATAGCCCGGCCCGGTTCGGTCAGACAAACGGCGGCGGCGCTTGCGCATGTGGTGGTGATGCATGATCTCACTCCTCACAACGAAGCAAATATTTGGGTGCCCCAAGGCCCCAACCCCTTCATTAGGAAGCTATTCATATACTTAGCTTTTTTTTTAGTTTTGGCAATGTGGGATAAATGTATTTCATTTACACTTCTATTAGGAATTCCAACAAATTGTACTAAGGTCGATCAAATGATTCGCCCTTACACACCTTAGCTTGATCAACACCTGGAGAGAGGCAAGGTTAGGGGTGGATGCCTGGAGATAGTCATACGAGACATAGAAGCTTGAAGATAGGAATAGATGTGGAATAAACTCCTTTTGCAGGTACGATACTAAATTATATTATTGCTCGTATTGACATAAGTAGATAAGCCATGATGCAAAAAGAAATGACAACGCAGGTTATAGCCAAACGAGGTATGTTCATCCAATGTTAAACAACATCAACCAATGACGTATAGTTTTTTTAATCGAAAAATAAATGTTCTACCGATAATAAATCAACCTAAGTAATAGAAAACCACTGAGCAATTGCAAAAATTGTTTATCTATATGGAGTTACAGTAAATGAGAGCATTACACATATCAAAGACATAGGCAGGTATAATATAAGTAATTGCATTATAGATGATTATATATTTTTACGTGCAGGAAATTATATGGACAAAGAAAGTGAGTGCAGTAAAGTAAATGATAGATTTGAATAAAAACAACTTTCACCACTTGAATTTTTGTATACAAAATAGCGGGGGCCATACCCACAATACAATAACGCATGTACATAGGAGCTTAAAAGATCAAAATATAAGGAGACAAAAGAAACGTGTCTTTTGAAAGCGACCGGCGCTAATCAATTTTTCCTTCCCCCTTTCCTTCCTTTATCACCTACTTTGCATGACGCTTTTTCTCCTTGTTGGCTTTCACTTTCTCCAGAGTGCTCCTCTAGAAATGAGAAGTTTCATATTCAATGGTCAATAGAGGGAATCATCTAGTCGGACATGAATGATTGGTGGTGCCTGAGAAGTGCCAACGGTTGATTAGAGGGTGGTTTCATAGGAGAAGGAGGAATAGGAAAGGCTATTGATAATATGGAAGGTATATTTTCTAGGTCGGGTTCTTTTTTGACATTCTTTAACTTCGAAAGGTAGATCACGTTCTCTCTAATATGGAAGGTTCGACTTCTGTCTCTTTATCAATGATGACATCTTCATCATCTTTGTTTGTTACCTCGATTTCATCTAGAGCTTACTCAATTAGGCCCCCAATCTTCGTAGCATCGGCGCCGGGGGTAGATCTAGGTGAGGAGGTGGAAACTAAGTGAGATGTTGAGATGATGATAGATGTGATAGCAGAGGCATCAGGGATTAAGGCAAAGATCACCCTTGGTAAAGGAACGTTAAGTGGATAACTTGAAAGTTGAAAAAAAATGAGAAAGAATTAGTGATATCTTCGGAAGACAGATGATGTTTCTCGAAGATAGGAGAAGTCAGATAAATGCCTTTGGGATTTTTCATTGAGATGTGAGGTGAGTCTTCAATCTGGCCCTCTTCATGGATAAAAGACATGAATGAAATAGTAAGGGGATCAGAGATGGCATGAAGTTGGGGTCTTCAGATTGTATTTCGTAGAGAATAAAGTAGCAGCAGCAATAGGTGGGAATGGAACATACACAACAATGGCAGCATCCTTGGAGACAGCTATTACAGAAATGAGAAAATCCAACTGAGGCTCCTCAATGATGGGAGCAGTGCATTCCAGTGCGACCTTGACTTGGACTCAGTAAGATCCTCAATGGTCTTATGTACCAAAGATGTAGCTTTGGTAGTCCCTAGAGCTGACCTTTAATTAGGACTTTCAGAGCGAATTCATTAAATAGGAGGGATTTGATTACATCTTCTTCAACTCTCCTTCCTTCTCTCTTCTCTCTTTCTTAAGAATTTCCTCATAAATATCAGCCACCAGCATCTCGGGGCACTCCTCCGCCAACTAATTGATGTTGCCAGATCAAACAAAGTTGACGTAAAACCAGTGGAGATGCTCTTATTTTCAAATTCAGACTTCTCTTGTTCCACTCGGGTAAGGCAGGCTTCCATCTCGGTGACCTTATCCTTGTGTATCTTCTTTCCTTTCTTTAGGTAGAAAATTTCTTCACAGCAAGTCTGGGTGGTGTTATGAGCTTCTGTCTTTCCATCCTTCTCGTTCTTGAGATCAAGCTTCAGCTTCTTGATTTCGATGCCCATTTTGATTTGTAGTGCATCTCTTTCTTCCATTACATCGTTGTTCTGAATTTGCAATACTTGAACCTATTCATCCAGGAATATGATTTTACCTTCATAGCCTAGATCTCAGCTTTATTATAATCTTCGACCTCTTTTGCCACCTTGTCTCTAATGGCAAACTCTTTCTCTAGCTTCTCTATTTTTCAAGATGTTTTTCTTGATTTTCTTGTCCTTCTCACCCACCCTCTCCTGTATCGCTAGTGCCAAGTGGTTTTTCTTATTAAGGGCGGCTATGCCCATAGATAGCTTCCTTCGTAGATTGAACTGCTCAACCAATTCCGTGTGAAGCGATGATCCATTCAATAAGTCCTTAGGATGGATGTTCTTCATATTATACATGAACTAGAGCCCAGTGAGGTCCTTTCCAAGGTATATAACCTCGCTCTTTATAAGTATCTTAAAGGGCGTAACACTTGAAGTTAGAGATGGCAGGTTAATGGCTTGTTTTTTGTCGACTACCATTATGGGAGTGAGGATGATGAGTGAGTCATTTCTGATTTAGGGATAGGTGTTTGTCCATAGGGAGCCAGGCCTTTCAAAATAAAGGTCTAGATCTCTGAAAGTAGAGATCATGCCCGATGTGGTGAGTTAGAACCTCTCTTAGACCTAGAGTGGTCCCCGGACCTATCACGCATGCAAGGATGCCTTTTTCTTTCTTCCTCTTCTCTCCCCATATGTTCCCTCTCTATCTTTGCTTTTTCATAGTCAGAGTCTTGATAGGAGACCCATCTTGGATACGGATCTATTAAGCGAAGAGAGGGGTGGCTACTACTAGATTTCTTATCAAAGATGTCAAATCTCGATCGACCTATTGTATCCAAAAGGAAATGGAATTAAATTAGATCATTAAAGTTGATTGAATGTGCATGTAGAGTGAATGTGCTCATGATCCTAAGTGCTAGTGCATCCTATTGATTATATAGACCATGCTCATGGAGTTTGGAAGTTGGAGTAATTTCTCTCATGGAAGTGAAAGACGCACCAACACTGGATGGGAGATTAGGAGGTGAACTTCGTCAAGGCTTGGTCACCAATGTTGTAGTTTTGATTTTCATCTTTGGGGGTCTGAGGATAGGTGGAGTTATTTCTCCCTATAGAGTTGTCTCTTCCCGTATAATGGTCCCTTCCAAGGGAGTAATTTCTCACGTTGACTCTTCTTTATTATCTTCCTCATCATCATCTCCCTCTTTTCCCTCATCTTCTTCCTCCTCTCCATCTCCTCTTATTCTTTTCTCTTCATCATTTTCTTCCGCTTCTTCACCGTCTTTAACTACTTTTGAGATATGAGCTGTAGAGGGTAGAGGATCGATTTCTTCTTCTTCTTGGGCTTCTTGTTCAGCTTGAGTTTCTTTCTATCCCTCGATTGAGGGGTATGGTGGCCAATTCTTTGACCATTGGATATGAGCCTGAATTTGTGTAATCGAAAATCAGTCAGAAGGTTTATTCTCTTTCAGTCATCCTTTGGATTTTCCTCCAAGAGTTGAAGCATCTATGCCAGAACAACATTGGTTTTTCTTTGAGGGATAGCTATGGGAGAAGAAGTAAAGAAAGTTAGCAACTAGAATGAAGTAAACTCTTGTATGATGGAGTAAGGACAATAAGAACTTTCATCAAGACATTCCTTTTTAGGTGATGCTGACAGAATATCGAATGAAAAAGTATTCATACTTTAAGTTGCTAAGCCTGTTATGGAGGCCCATGACTATTCAACAACCATGGTATGATTCTAGGAAAGTGAGCGACAAGCTTTCAGACCTCCTTCTGAAGTTGTAGAAGTAATGGATTTCCTAGAAGGTTAGGACCTTGTCCAAATGCGGTTAAAGAGCATAATGAGCATGTAAGGGAAGTATATGCATCTGGATGAAACTGGGTTGGAGCTAGTTTGAGGTATTATAGCTCAAGTTCTATGAAGTGATTGAATGGCCGCATAGCTCTAGCAAGCCGCTTATATCTAGTGCAAGCAGTATAGCCTTCTACGGTATTGTTTGCTCTTTGGGTTGGCATGCTGGTCATAGATTTTTTTGATGTCTTCGGCCTTTAGGTGTTGTTTGCTCTCTGGGTTGGCATGGTGGTCATAGATTTTTTTTGATGTCTTCGGCCTTTAACCCAAGGCTAGGGAGTCTAAGGGATTACCCAGGATCTTAATTCCCACCAATTTAATGGCTAGGTAATGTCATCTACAAAGGGCGCATAAGGGACCAAATATAGTGGTTGTTGAGTTTTTTTTATCAAGGCTTCCTAGCTCCGGGTAGGGTTGAAGTAGAAGCTGGTGCAAAAGAAGAACCCGAAGTCGAAGGCATGGAAGGGGCCCGATATAGCAAAGAGATATCCTTAACATCTAAGGTCCATCTTATACTAAAAGATAGAGATATGAGCATGGTCGGGTATGATTTAAGTCAGCAATTACTTTAATTATATCCCATGTAGCCAATGTAGATCTAATAGATGTTGACGTGTGTTGAACAATGGGGTTATATACATCAACTGAGGGAATGTTGCGTTCTTCAGTCTATATAATGTGCATCTTACATCCTTGGTATGATGAATGGATGCGCTCTACGTAGGTAGACTGTTTATGGTAGAAAACGAGCTACATTACACGATGGAACTATATATCGGATGTTATCCATCAATGTGGCATCTACGTTAACAAAACCAATATTCAAGGCGATGCAAATCTTCTTTTTGTAGGGCTATAGATATGTTATAGTTGATTATGGTTACCGATGGGATGGAACCTCAAAATGTGTCAAAACTTGAGATAATGAACGCCAGAGTGCATTTGACCAATATACTTCGCAATTCGACTCGTTCGAGCATTCCATGCCGATCCTTACTCAAAGTCAGTCCAAGATGAATAGTTTCATCCCACCACCATCTCTTCCTAGTGAATTTCTTATTCCTCTTAAGGTTTAGGTACATAGGAGGTGATGGAGGTTAATCTTGGCATGATATGGATTGGAGGGGGCAAGTGTATGAGGCGACGATGTAGGTGAGTCTAGGTGAGGCTATGGTGGCTAAGGTCTTCATGATGCCAACGTTGTTAAAGTTGAGATCTAGAAAGGGATGGTGGGGCTTGAGATTAGCAAATACTCAAAGATATAGAGTCATATTCCTATGGATTGGAGTCATTAGATTAGTTTGGAGGAGCTTGATGATGGTGGATCTGAGCAGTTGCAAAGGGATGGCGGTGGACCTGAAGTGGCTCAACCGTGAGAAATCACAAAAGCACGGAGAGGAAGAAAGACCAGAATGGAAAGTGGAGTATGAAAATTTTCTATGTGACATGTATTTATATAGGAATAGGAAATTTGGTTAGTACAGACTCATATGGGTCGGTACCTATCAATATGAAGTTGATTTTTATTTAATAAAAAAATGAAAAAAAAACAACAAACGAAAAATGAAAGAAGAGAAAGAGAAGTGAAATCCTACCTGGTTAGAAGAATATGATAGCTTTCAGTGGCTTTTAAAGTTGGTCAAAGACTTCAACTTTTATATCTGGTGAAGATATGTCACTCTGCGACTGTTTGAAGTGACACACTAATACTTTTAGTGGAGATGTGCATTTCATGGGAAAAGATCAGGAGGTTGAAGCATCTCTACAGATTTGAGTTTGGATTTAGTCGCTTGTATCCAACATTGAACCCAGTTACATGTAAATGGATCCAGACTATGAGATGTTAAAGAAATGAATGAAGAAGCTTGGAAGATGTCCAAAGTGCCAAGACTAAAGTAGTTAGGGCAAAAATTACTGAAGTCATATGGTCAGTACCGAACCATATGGGTCGGTTCGGTATTCAAATATTTGGAGTCATGTGGGGGACCATGTTCCTCTTGATTCAAGAAGTTAAAGAGATGTTGATGTGACCTTTGTCAGTACCTAACCACATAAGTCGGTGCCGATGCATGTAGATTCTTGGATTTTAAGTAGTGATGAAACTTGAAGACTTGTACTTCCACACAAAAATTCAATATGGAGGTCAAAGGAATCAGTAGGTTCCATCCCAAATGGGTTGGTACCTAACCACATTAATTGATGGAACTAGCATGATTTGACCTATTCTTTGCGCTGGAATTTTGGATTTAGATATTTTTACACATTTATACTAGATTCTATAACCTTAATAGTGGATTCCCATATAAATAGAGAGTTATCGTCTACCATAAAATGACTTTTGGGTCTTCACATTGAATTGCTGCCATTTTCCATTATTAGCTAGTTTCTAAAACTAAACTTGTTATAACAGTGGTTGCAATTGTAAGAATCATTTGAAATAAAGCTGATAGTGAATATAGTCAGTTGAATTAAGGCCAAACCACTTTAAAAATCTTATGTCTAATCTTTCTCTTTTTGAATTCTTTCATTTTCATTTTCATTTTTGATTCAATTGGGGTGTTTGCCCAAATTTTGGGAAAACAAGGCATTGTGTGAAGCTAAGAAATATTGTTTTTTTTTCAATTTTAGACGAATGATCTAGGTAAGGCATCATTGCTATTAGGATAGATATATTTCAAGATAGACCACTAGGTATGTTAGCATTATCTCAAAATGCTCACATAAACAATTTTTCTAAAAAAGTCATCATGATTACATGTAATCCTATTAACACTCCACTAAAAAAGTGGATAAATTCAAATCAAATTAATGCATTAGAATTGATATAGGAAGTAGGAGAAAGCTGTGCCTTATATTTGTCTTGTTTGGAACTTATTGTATGCACAATCTACGCTGGACTAGACATTAGTATTGTCATTAGGATTCCAGGAAGATATGTGAACAATCTAGGAAATTATCATTGGCTACCAAGAAAGTATTTGCAAAGAACCAATGACTACATGCTCGCATATAAAAAGATCGATCACCGTATAATGATTGCTTACTTAGACTTAGATTTTGAAGTATGCCTTGACAATAGGAATAATACCTTTAGTTATATTTTTCTTCTTATTAAAGGAGACCTTTAATAGGAATGTGTCGAGAAGTTATCTACGATAGAGGCTAAACTCATAAATTCCCTCAAAGCTACAAATAATGGATTATAGCTACAAAACTTTATTACAAAATTCAGAATTGTAAGATCAATATCTAAGCCATTAAAAATTATTATATCACAGCATCCTTTTCTCGAATAATGATATGTATACTAAGGTGGCTAAGCATATGTATAAAATACCTATTACTGAAAGAGAAGGTTCAAAACAAAGAGCGTTAATTGGTCATATCATTATTGAAGATAACATTTCATATCCTCTTATAAAGGACTATCTCCAAAGACCTTTATACAATATATGAAGGAGATGATCTTGATTAATCTGATTTTGGTTGGTTGCTACGTAGTTTGGTCGCATGTCAGTGTTTACTTGAACTCAATATTCATGTCTCTAAATAGATTAATTTTATCACTTATAAATGCATGCATATAATCACTAATTATAGTTAAGCGAAATTAGTTCCTTATTTTAAAGGAAGATTATGAGTCCATCATGATGCATAACATTAATGGACTCATTGAATGAAGCATTGATCTTCTGGTACTTGGAAAGAACTATGCTGCCGAGTAGCATGGAACCACTATGACTTAAATCAATGGATCATACTATTTAAGTAAACCATATTTATCAAATATCACTTGGCTATGATACATAATTAGTTATAAGACCATATGGGAGATGGGTAGATATAAATTATTAAATCATAAAAATAATTAAAAAAAATCTCAATTATGCATTCGTAGTAATTTAATAGGTACATGATAAATAACGATGTTAAGAAGTTTGGAAAAGGTCACTTGATTTGACTCAAAATATTAAATATATTGTAACTGACCATATTTTTTGATAGTGGAATGATTCATTTAAGGTATGATTAATACCTATAATTAGCCACATATATATATATATATATATATATATATATATATATATATTTTAGTTGAACGATTCATTCGATTAACAAATAATACATATTAATTGGTCACATTTATGTAAGTGGAATGAGTGAATTATATGTAAATTGCAACGAACTTTCATTGAAGCCTTAGCCTTCTGCCACCATATAAATAAAGTACTCCTCGCTATTTATGAATATCTCAAGCATGCAATTTTACAATGGATGGTTGAGAAAATCCAAAATTCTATCTGTTTTCGTATACCGGGAGATTAAAAGAAAGCAAAGAAGATTATGCTTACTTGAAAATCAAATAGTAATAATGGTTTCTATTTTATTTTGTACATTTACTTTAGTTTCACATAAAATGCTATGATTTCATGAAGATGCAAATCCTGTATTTTTATGAATATACTTATTTTATGATGCATTTATATTGAACAAAAAGTAATATTTTATGTCAACAAATTTGGAAGGAGGAACAAAACACCTTCAGTGATATGTTTATACAGTTTTCTAGGGATATGGGTTCGCTTATTACTTGGCATTTTCTTGAACAATAATGTCCAAGGAGAATGCTTTGGTTAGTATCAAATTTGGAAGAGATATTGGTTTGCAAAAGGGAGGCCAATGTAATAGTATTCGGTAGGCCACTTAATGGCATAAAAGTAGAATTCCAATCAAGGCCAACTGATGTCACAGTGATATGAGATGCAATTGGATCAATATGAGGAGTGACAACATTAACATCATTATAAGAGGGTATAACCTAAGATTCTTTAACTAATTGAGGTGTTGAATGTAAATGATGTGATGTAGTGTTCCATTAGAATAAGTTGAGACTAAAATTTTAATATAAGAATAGCAGCCAAAGATGGGGATCTTAAATGATGAATACGTGATAACATAGGAAAAGTAAGGCTATTCACAGTAGATGATATGAGCTTTAAAAGTAGATAAGGTTGTAGTTTATTAACGTAGAACGGTTTGCTAAATTAGTCGTATAAGAGAGGTGCATGTAATTAGTGAGGAGATGGAAATGAGTCTAAATGGTGGTGGAGTCCTTATTGACTAGGTGGATTCATTGGAAAATGATGGTGTGCACTAATAATCTTCTTCATAATGATGGTTAAGACACAAGAAAGAGAGAGGATGTAGAAGATTAGGGAGGACTAGAAATGAAGAGAGAGAGAAGGATGTTAGAGAATTATGATATGGTTGAAGTGATGGTGCTAGTATCGAGGCTAGAAATTGTTAGTCCCTGAGAAGATGGTTTTGATGACAACAACCTTAGAATAAGATTATAAAATATAAATACTAACATTATAGTTTAGATATATATGTATATGCAAGATTTAACCATGCAGGTACCAAGAATGAAGACTGTACAGTATAAAGATTCAAGACTGAAGATATCAACATTGAAGACTCATGAGTATCAAGATTATCAAGAGTTCAAGATTTCAATATAAGTAATTTAGTTAGGAATTTTGTTAAAACTCCTAGAAAAGCACTGACATCTTAAAATCCATTTTATTCGTGGAATGGAATCTGCTTCGAGCCCGTTAAAGGGATGGAACCCTAAGTAGGATGGAACCTACGAAAAATCTAGTGGAACATTGTTTTGTATCCACTAACTTTTATTCAAATGTTTTACAAAATTATATCTTGTTTTCAAAATGATTTCAAAACTTTCCTTTTAAAAGAATCAGAAACATCTATCCTGGTCTTAAAATTCTTTTAGCCTCAAAATAATCTTTATTTTCAAAATCAAATTATCCTTGGTTTTAAACTATCTTTTAATTATAATATATTTAAATTTTTAATATTTATACTTAGATTTAAATATAAAATTATATATATATATATATATTATTCTCTATACTTATTTATGTATTTTAGTTATAGTTAAGTATATTTATAAAGTTTAAAATATTTTTAATACAAGATAGAAGTTATTTTTAAAGAAAAACAAATTACTAAAAATTACTTAGGCCTGTCGACAACCCCAAGATACCCTTGTCGACAAGGTGGCAGTTTATTTCAAAAGTTTGAATTTCAATGGAAGTGTCTATTCATCATATCCTTTCACGAATGGACATGGTTGTTGTTCTACTATAAATAGGGGCTGTTTTAAACGAATTTATTATTCATATATTCTCTGATTTCACTCCTCTTCTTCCATATTTCTTTACATACATTTTTACCATTACTCTGCCGAAATCACCATTGAATCTAACTAGATCATCTCTGGTTTGATTCTCTATCACTATGTCAATAAGATTTCAGTGCTATTCATAGTTATAGACTTTTTTGTAATAAATTGAGTGAGAAAAGGTGTGACTATAGCCAGTGAAATCAATCAAGCGAGAAAAGATATGATTGTAGCATAGGAAATCAATTGGGTAAACTTGTTGCATGTAAAATCAAGTATCTCTACCCAGAGGATTGTGAATCTGGAGTGGTGTACCTCGTGGCCTTGAAATCGAGGGTGTAATTGTAAAAATTGATTTTGAAAGAAAATCCGTACTTGTATTGCGGGACTGGATGTAGGGTAACTCCGAACCAGTATAAAATCCGGTGTGTTTTTTCCTTTATTGCTTTTACTTTATATTTGCATCTGTGTTTGATTCTGTGATCATATCTGTATCTGAATATTGCATACATTTGTGTTCAAATTAATATAAACTCAAAAAGAATTAGTAATTTCTTTAAACACTATTCACCCCCTCTAGTGTTAATTCTAGCCTTAAAGTCTGTAATCCGCATTTCTCACATTTGGTATCAGAGCAAGGTTTTCAAAGTTTCATAATATGATTTTTGAAAAAGCTTTTAAAATGGCTATGTTTAAAAAACTTGTTAATACTAGTTTAGAAATATTCAGATCATCATTGTCTCTTGAGTCTGCATATAATCAATATTCAAATTCAAGTTGTCTACCAAAATTGTATAATGTACTGGAAAAATGTTTTATGGGTGTTGAGGAATCAATCCACAATAGACAAATTGTGCAGATCAAAAAGAATAAGCAGATGCTTGATAGTGGATGCTCTAGACACATGATTGGCAATCTAGATATGCTGAATGATATAATATACAAAGACGGAGGACCGATTAACTTTGGAGACAACTCAAAAGGATATGTGATTGGCATCGGCAAAGTCGGTAACTCTGAAACTCCTATTATTACTAATGTTTTGTTAGTTAAGAATTTGAAACATAATATGCTAAGTATTAGTCAACTTTGCGATAAAGGATATAAAATTAAATTTGAAAAAGATAAGTGTCACATTGAAGATAATAATTCAACCATAATATTTGAGGGAATTGGGAAAAAGAATATTTATATTCTTAGTATGAAAGTTTCAAATGATAACCTATGTCTTTTGGCAAATACAAGTGACCCTTGGATTTGGCATAAGAGATTTGGGCATTTGAATTTCAAACTCTTATCTAGACTGTTAAAACATGATCTAGCAAGAGGTCTCCTTAAATGAATTTTAAGGTAGACAGTTTATGTGATGCATGTCAATTAAGAAAATTTAGAAAAAGTTCCTTTAAATTAAAACATATGATTTCTACCTCAAAACCTCTTGAATTACTTCATCTTGATTTATTTGGTCCTTCTCAAATTCAGTCAATAAATTATAGTAAATATGTTTTTGTAATTATAGATGATTATTCTATATTTACATGGACAATATTTTTGAAACATAAAAGTGATACTTTTGAATGTTTTAAGAACTTTACAAAAAGGATTCAAAATCAACTTTCTGTAAAAATTATAACCATCCGTAGTGATCACGGTGGTGAATTTAAAAATGAAAATTTTGAGGAATTCTACAATAAAAAGGGAATAACTCACAATTTTTCATTTCCAAGAACTCCACAACAAAAAGGAGTAGTAGAACGTAAAAATAGGACGATTCAAGAGTATGCGAGAACTATGCTTTTAGATAGTAAATTACCAAAATATTTTTGGGCAGAAGCAGTTGCTACTGTTATATTTTAAATAGAATTTTAATTAGACATTTAACTGATAAGACATCTTATGAACTTCTTTACACAAAGAAACCTAAGGTATCTTATTTTAGAATTTTTGGAAGTAAATGTTTTATTTTAAATACAAAAGATAACATAGATAAATTTGATCCTAAATCCGACAAAGGCACCTTTTTCGGATATTCTAATAGAAGTAAAATGTATAGAGTGTTTAATTTAAGAACTAAAACCATCGAAGAAACAATGCATGTTTTATCCGATGAAAGTCTTAAAAATTTTGAAGATACAAATGATGAAGAGGATTTAATCACTCAAAATCAAGAGTCAACTGAAACTAATAATGAAATTAATCATCCTAATAAAAAGATTAAACTTTTAAAAGATCATTCTATAGAAAATATACTTGGAGATATGCAATCTATTGTTACAACTAGAAATCAACTAAGTAAAATGAGCAATGTAGCCTTTCTATCAACTATTGAACCCAAAAATCCAAAAGAAGCATCAACTGATGATTCATGGATTTTGGCTATGCAAGAAGAACTAAATCAATTCACTAGAAATGATGTTTGGGAACTTGTTCCTAGACCTGAAAATAAAACTATAATTGGAACTAAATGGGTTTATAAAAATAAAATGAATGAACAAGGAGAGGTTGTTAGAAATAAAGCCTGGTTAGTCGCTTAAGGTTATTGTCAAGAAGAAGGAATAGATTTTGATGAAACCTTTGCTCCCGTAGCAAGATTAGAAGCCATTAGGATTCTACTTGCTTTCGCAAATCATAATAATTTCAAATTATATCAAATGGATGTTAAAAGTGTCTTTTTAAATGGATTTCTAAAAGGGTAAGTATATGTTGAACAACCACCACTTTTTGAAAATGAAAAATTACCAAATCATGTTTACAAACTTAAGAAAGCTCTATATGGTCCAAAACAAGCTCCTAGAGCCTGGTATGATAGACTAAGATCTTACTTATTACAATCAAACTTTGAAAATTGGTAAAGTAGATAATACTCTTTTTACTAAAAGAAATAAAAATGATATTCAACTAGTACAAGTGTACATAGATGATATCATTTTCGGATCAACAAATTTTGAAATGAATAAAGAATTTTCTGAAATAATGACAAATGAGTTTGAGATGAGTCATATGGGTGAATTAAACTTCTTTCTAGGATTGCAAATAAGGCAATTAGATAATGGTATCTTTATCAGTCAAGAAAAATATGCTAAAGACCTAATTAGTAAATTTGGTTTGACTACTGCAAGTGGAAAACCCACTCCCATTACAACCAATGAGTACCTAAGTAAAGAAGATCTCTCAAAAGATGTAGATCAAAAATTACATAAAGGAATGATTAGATCACTACTCTATATCACTGCTAGTAGAGCTGATATCATGCATAATATTTGTCTCTGTGCAAGATATCAATCCCAACCTAAAGAGGCCCACTTAAAAGCTGTAAAACGTATCATAAGATATGTTAAACACACCCTTGATTATGGCTTATTTTATCCTAAAAATGATTCTTTTGAATTAATATCTTACTGAGATGCTGATTATGGTGGTTTTAAATCAGACCGAAAAAGTACAAGTGGAACTTGTCACTTTTTGGGGCATTCTCTGATTTCCTGGTTTAGTAAAAATAAAAACACAATTTCTTTATCAACAACTGAAACAGAGTATATTTCTGCTGCTTTGGCTTGTTCTCAAGTAATATATATGCAACAAACTTTAAAAGATATTGGTTTAAATATCTCAAAATCACCAATTTATTTCGATAATACTAGTGCAATAAATTTATCCAAAAATCCTATTCATTCTCGAACTAAACATATTGATATCAAACAACATTTTCTCAGAGATAATATAAGTAAGGAAGTAATTACTCTCGATTAAATCAATTCCTAGAACCAAATTGATGATATCTTAACAAAACCCTTAAATGAATATATATTTATTAAATTAAGAAGAGAATTAGGTATTTGTTCAATAATTGAAATATAGAATATAAATAACAAAGTATAATTAAAAATTAAATTAAAATAAATCAAATAGTAAAAATATAGGTACAATGTCGACAACCCTCCTTTACCCCTGTCGATATGTACCGATTTTTTTTGAAATTTTCCCACCAAAATTCAAATGAGTGGTTATATATTCTTTTTATTTTGAAATTTTGTTCATTCTTTCTGTCCTTTCTCTAATCTAAGTTCTGAAAACAATAAAACAATGGCCTCCTTCTCCAAATCAAATAAAAATTCAACCTTTTCATTCCCTTCTCCTTCCACTAGACCATTTCAACGAACTACGCTTGCACAAGTGATGAAAATGGAGGATTCCTTGAAGGATGCACTGCAATTAATGACTGAAATTCATGTAGTGCAACACAGAATGGCCAAAGAACAAGAACGACAAGGCAAAATCCTTAGAAAATTACAAAATTTTCTAATGGACAATCACGCCAATCCCATCTTGATTGATGAAGAATCTTCAGGAGATCAAGTGCAAGAGGACAGCGAGGAAGAAGAAGAAGAAGAAGCTGTAACAACAAGGTATTTTCAACCATTCGCATCTGCATATGTCGGACTTGAATTGCTCAAAATACCGCGTTGTAAATAAAATTTGGCATATCTCAGAATATACAGCAAATAAAAATAACAGATCACAGACATAGAGTAATAATAGTGCAGCGGAAATAAAAGAAATAGTAGTTCATGAACCTACTATGTAAATATATCGGAGTTACATAAGATACAACAGAAGAAATAAAGTACAAAATAAGTCTCAAGATAATAACCAAGTACAAAATGAATACAATACTGGGATCAACAGGATAACTGGAAGTGAAATAGATAAAACTAGACAAGCAGATAATCTCAGCGATTCCAAATCTCCAGAAAGTGGAATCCCAATCTGTGAATACTCGGGCTGACCCGAGCGTAAATAAAAATACAAACACTCGAGTCAGGACATACATACTTATACAATGTAAACCAACTCAAGTGAACTGTAGTAAAGGTACAAGTAACTTAAAGGATGCTTGGGGCCGCCCATCCTCTAAGGATCCGTTAAACTATTTACTATGTAGTAATATTGCGCTATTATAATAATGTCCATAGTAAAATAAATTTACTTTAAAATAGCATCACGGGGTACCCATATATCCCCAAACACGTAATAGTCTTAGTAGTCCATCCAATATCTGCATATCTCCTGATCGGGAGACTACGAGAAGATACGCATGGGCTACGGGAGAAAACCAAACTCGTAGTAAAGGCTCGATAGGGTAGGTGATACGGCACACAAGGCAATCTAGGGTAGATATACCAATTACGCACACGGGCTGGTGGTAACGCAGCAACCACATACGCCCACCTCGAAACACATTCCCAAAATCGGAGGGGCGCCCAAACAATCACAAAAGCAATAGAATGGTATCGAAGAAATGCATCCGACGAGAGGAGCTACCCTATTTGGCCCGAGATCGCTCATGTTTTAGCCACCTTATGCCAACTCATAGGAGATGGTCCACGTAACATACCTCAAGAATGTCGCCACCATCCTACTTCATTCTGGAATCTCCACCGCATACATGGTTGTCAAAGTGGTTTTCAGTGTCGACAGAGAGTATGCCCATATCCGATCCCGGTCTCTTTGCCAACCAATCGTTATTATAATCCGTGCTTATAACTTTAAAATAATAATTTATACTTCAAAATAAAATATCATTTCAACCCAAATATTTATCAAATAAAGATTAAATCATTTTCAAACCATTTCAATATATCAACATACCATATCTTTCAAATTCAAATATTTATCAAAATAAATATCAAGTCATTCCCAACCATTTCAATATATTAAATTATCATATCCTTTCAAAACTTCCTTTCAAACCATTTTAATACATTAAAATGTCATATCCTTTCAAAACTTCCTTTCAAATCATTTTAATACATTAAAATATCATATCCTTTCAAAACTTCATTTTCAAGTCATTTTAATATCAAAATAACATATCTTTCATAACTTCATTTTCAAATCATTTTAATATCAAAATATCATATCTTTCAAAAACTTTATTTTCAAATCATCATATAAGTTCAAATCCAAATATTCAACTTTAAATACCTTCTAAATTCAAGATAACATTCATTTATTATCCTTTCAAATCACCTTTAAAATGAATTATTTCCAATTAAATTTATTCATTTAAATCATTTAAAAGTGAAGTTATTATTCTTTCAAGTCAAGTATTCAATTTTCAAAGTTTCAAACCATTCTGAGCTCACTTATTTAGTTAAAAACCATAAACATTGAAAATTTCAGCCTTACGCAGCATTTAGAAAAAGCTGTTATAAGTTATACATGAAAACGTTTTAATTCAGCAAAGACGACATTTAAAAACTGCTGTTAAAACTCAGCTTTTAGTTGAATTTTTAGTTTAAAAAAGCAAAGATAGCATTTCCAAAAAAGCTGTAATAGCTCAGGTTTCAAATTAAAGGTTTTTATCAATTTCAGCAAAGACAGCAGACCACTACAACATTTACAGAACTGCTGTAATAGGCCTTTATTAAATTTTTAGCCTTTTAGTCTACTTCAGCAACTACAGCATTTCAGAACTGCTGTAATTGCCTTTTTATTAGGTTTTAAGTTCATTTACAGAAACCATAGCATTTCTGAATGCTATTAAAAGTATTTTTCAGATTTTAGCCTATTTCCAGCAAGTAATAAACTTCAATTTAAACCCTATAAAATTTATAAAAATCATGTTTTTACATTCAAAAATGTTTATTAACATACCTTTAACATATATTTTTATAAAATAAATTTCTTATAAATAAATCAAATTTTCAATAAATTTACTTAACAAATTCAAGTGTATAATTTCCTTTCCTTCACATATGCAATTTATTAACACTTACATTTTTAAATTTCCATTTCACAAATTAAACTAAATTTCCAATTTATTTATATAACTTAAATATCATTTTTAACCAAAATTCCAAATTTCCAAACTTAAGTTATATTTCAATAATCCAATTTAACCATTCATTAATTACATTTTTAACTCATAGTAAAATCATAATTTCTTTATTTAAAAACATTTCAAAATCTATTTAAATCAAATTTCATAAATTTACATTTTAAACCACCTAAAATTTTATTTATATAACTTAAATGTCATTTTAAAAGCCAAAGTCCAAATTTCCAGATTTAAGTTATATTTCAAAATTTCAATTTAATCATTTAATTATTCAACATTTTTAACTTATAGAAAAATCAAAATTTCTTACTTAAACATTAAAAATCCAATTTAAATCAAATTTTCATAAATTTACACTTTCAAGAATACTTTATAAAATACCCACGGGCATGTATATAGTTTTCTAACCTAGGTCAAGTGATACGGATATATATCATTTCAATCTGCAGTTTAAAAAGATAAATCCGGGTTCTATCATTTCAAACCCGCAATCCCAAGTTAAAACAAAATAAATAAAAACCGTTCAGGCCTATCGTTTCAGCCCATAACGATTTTTCCCTATTCTAAAGTCCGTTCGGGTATGTATCATTTCAACCCATAGTGAACCTAATCTACACGGAATCTGCAGTGTGATAAATAGCTATAAATGAACAGTTAACAACATATAACAGTAATAGATGAGATGAAATGTAATTTAACAGGTTTAACATCATATATAAATAATCACAAGCAGTTATAGCGTCATTTATAATTCTACACATTCAAATGTTGTCGCTTCACAATTGCATAAGTGCATAGTGTTGTGTGAGGTTTACTCATCTCTAAATGCTGGAGATAACAAAACCAATGACACACCGAAATCAAAAGCACGATGACAAGATTACGGACTTGAGTGGAAAGCAAATCCAAGCTACAAATCTTGTGTTACAACCCAAACAAAAATCAAAACAAACCATAAATTCAATATACTTTGAAATGATGTAACTTATAAATGTAAAGAGATTTGAATGTCAAATCTTTTGCCTTGATTTCTACATTTTCTTGCACGGCTTAGGAAATGTTTTGGTTTAGGTTTGGACATGCTTTCGCTCAGGTTTGGGTCCTAGAAATGCACGGCCTAGGGGTTAGAACATGGGGAGGAAGTTACAAGGTAGAATGTGAAGAGGTTTTAGGCTAAAAGCATGGTTTGGTTCAACAAGGAGGCTCAGCCATGGGGTGTATGGGCTCGGCCAGTGGAGTATGGGTCTGATCAGTGGCTGGAGTGGTGAGGGAAGGTCTGGACAAAGGTGGTGGTGGCGGTCTAAGGTGATGATGGTGGTGGAAATGGAAGTGGTGAACAAGTGGTGGTCAAACTAGCATGGTTCAAGGACATTGTTGGATTTTTTTGGAGTTTTGGCACCATGGTGGGCTCGGTCTTGGTCAAGACCAGAGGAGTAGCTAGTGATGATGATAGGAAAGAGGCGTAGGAGGTGGTGGCCATGGCTATGGAGTGGAGGCAGAGCAAAACAAGCTAGAGAACAAGGCAAAACATATGAAAATCGAAAAGAAAGGAGGAGAAAGAAGAAGATATTACCAAGGAAATTTTTCATAGCCGTGAATGGAAAATGAGATGGAGTATTTTTTACGTGAAATGAGAAATAGAATTCATGGCCAAGAAACAAAATGCACGGCCAAACAAAAAGTAAATGAGGAGTTAAAGAAAATGAAAAGTCTAGAAATGAAAAGCCATAGGAAAAGGAAGAGTCTTGTCTCTTCAATTTACCATTTCTTTTTAAAACAAATAAAAAAATATTCAGTAAATACATTTAAAAACCGAAATAAATTGAAATAAAATGAAAACATATAATAAAATTTAAAGAAAATATAAAAAGAATTAAGGAAATTGCTTAAAAATTCAAAACAGTGTTCAAAAATTAAAAATAAATCATTACTAGCCTTGGAAAAATATCCACTTCATTTTAAAAATATTATAAAGAAAAATTTTGAAATAAAATAATTTATTTATCATTTATTAAATGAAATAAATAATTAAATTGGAGAAAAATAGAAAAAGAACCAAAGAAATTGTTTAAAAAATTGAAAACAGGGCATGAAAATTACAAAAAATTTACCATTAACTCTAGAAAAATTCAAACTTCACTTTAAAACAAATAAAAAGTCAAATAAATAAATAAATGAGGAATAAAATAAAGTGGTAATAAGAATAAAATAAGTTCTTAAGAAAAATATAAAGATAAATAAAGAATTACTTTAATTAATTGAAACTTAGAATGAAAATTTACAACAGAATACAACTAACATTGGAAAATGTCAATTACACATTTAAAAATATTTTAAAACCAAAATATATACATAACATATTATTTTACACATGAAAACGTAAAGCAGAACATTGCATGACCAAATAAAATATTATTTATATAATTTTAAAAAAACAATTTTGTTAAATTCGGTAAATTTCACACAATAGTTAAAAAGGCATAACTTTCACATTATAAATCAGATTTCAACGAAACGAAAAGCAGTGTTCTTAAAATTTTATTTCCCTTCATAATAAAAGATAAAATTATAATTTTCAAACTTTCAAATTTTTAAATTTAAAAGTCATAGTTGAACATATTGACCAAAATTCACTTTTTTGGGAAATATTCTTTTTAAGTCATGTTTTGGAATTCTAATTCACATCAAAATCGAAGTTTATATTTGAAATAAAAAAATAATTGAAATTGAATAAATAAAATAAAGTTAAATCAAAAATTCAATTAAAAATAATCAAAATATACAATTAAAATAATCACAAAATACAGGGTTGTTACACTCTCCCCCACTCAAAACTTTTCGTTCTCGAAAAGGAATGAGATACGGGAAAGCACAGAAAAGATAGAAATGAAATAAGATTAAGACAAGGTGACAAGAAGATTGAGATTATAATAACTGTTGTTATAGGTAAGTTTAACAAGGTAGAGATGATCTTTCCAAGGTCCTCCAGAATCAAGAACACAAGCACGAAAAAGGTGGATTAAAAATGAGTACCAAAGATTTTCAAAGATTATAGAAATATTTCTAAATGGAAAGATTATAGAAAGATGCCTATACTAGTCTGTAGCAAGATAAGGATAATAAGGACAACCAAAAGATAGTTTGAAAAAAACAAAAATATGGAAATAAATTTGAAACCATGGAAATTTCAACTTAAATAGAAAATAAATTTTTACACAAGTTAAATAAATCTTAACTATCTCAAATTTCATTATCTTATCATCCAATTACCTTAAATTAACAATTTTAAAACCATGGGTTTGAAAAATAATCATTTACTATACTTATAATGTACTTAATAAATTTCATTCTTATTTATTCCTAATAAAATTTAAATTTATTCCTCTCAATATATTTATCACTTATGTTAAATATACTTACACTTATTATAACTGCTTTATTTTATTCTTAGTTCTTTTAACACCATTTTATTGTAAGTTATTCAACTTACCTTTTACTCTATTTACCCTTGTTAATCCTTTTTATAACTAAAATTTAAGTGTATAACATTTATTATAACCACTTAAATTTTATTTATAAAATCTTTTTATATTGTATATTATCCAATTACATTGTTAACTTCTGAAATTAAGGCAAGTTATATTTGAATGTAATTGTATTATACAAATAAAACTTTCCAATTAAATCATTTCATGCTTTAATATTCATCCAAAATTTTGATTTTCTTTTTATAATTGAAATTATTCTTTAAAATAAAATTTAAGATTTAAATTTCCAATTTCCTTCAAACCATTTAAAGATAAATAAATATATGTATATAATTTATCAAATCAAATTAATATCATATATCTATATATATTATAAATCAAGTCATATTTTAGAAATTCAAATCAATTTGATTTCCCAGAACAAAGCTGTAGCAAGACTACAGAGCGGTCTCTTTACCTCGAAACTCGAAAATGAATGTCGATGATGTTGCAGTCATCACCGAAATTATTTCCTAGCGACAAAGAGAAAAGCACTGATTTTTAAACTTTAAAATTCTTTGGAAACATATTCTATTCGAAAATACTTTAAATAATATACTTTAAAACTTAAACACAAGGTTTGAAATCATCGGAAATTAAATTCTCAAATTTCTTGTTTTAAATTCATTTCAGTTCCCAAATCAATTTATAAACATCTATTTATAAATTCATTTATAGAACAATAAATGATAAATCAAGTATTATCATTTCAAATAATTAATTTAAATCAATTTATTAAGTTCCATAAATTTACTTATATATCAAAATTTATTTCATTAACCAAATTTTAAAATAATATTGTGTCAGTTTGTTTTGTCAAAGTGTTTTAGAAATCCTATCGATAGCGTTGATCAGACGAATCGATCGGAAACCCAAATCAACATCAACAACTCAAACAACACAATATATAAAACAAAATATAGATTTACAAGTACAACTCAAAATGTTTGGAAGAATAGATTGGGAACAAAAGACAAGATGATTAAATAACAGAGTAGGGAGATGGGTAAGCTTAAGTAAATCGTGGGCAACCTTAACCGGGTCAACCGTGACTTAAAAAATAAGATCAATGTGGATTTTTCTGGGGTAAATCCACATTCGATCTCAAGAGATAGAGTTTGAGATAACAAGAGGTATTAGCATCTAAACCAAGGCTAAATATAAATCTCTGGTGAATCGATGCTAATTGTAAAGGAGTTTCCCCCTTTTACAATTCAATTTGAAATTGGCGAGACCGCCGACTCACTAAAAAGATCAATCGAAGCGGAGTTATGGGATACTCCAGAATCAAAAGAAGATGAATAGTGAGGGACATGAATGGATTTTGGAACCATAGGGAATGTTCCAAAATTCAAAGGTACTCCGAATCAAAGAGGAAAGATTTAAACTCGAACGAAAGTGATTCTGTAAATAATTTACCTTATATTCGAAGTTTTGCCTCAAAGCCAAAGCTCTAATACCAAATGTAACAACCAGGTATTTTCAACCATTCGCATCCGCACATGTCGGACTTGAATTGCTCAAAATACCACGTTGTAAATAAAATTTGGCATATCATAGAATATACAGAAATAAAAATCACAGATCACAGACACAGAGTAATAATAGTGCAGCGGAAATAAAAAAATAGTAGTTCATGAAGCTACTATGTAAATATATCAGAGTTACATAAGATACAACAGAAGAAATAAAGTACAAAAGAAGTCTCAAGATGATAACCAAGTACAAAATGAATACAATACTGAGATCAACAGGATAACTGGATGTGACGACCGCCCATGACTCCCGCACTAAAACAAGAGAATGGTGCGCTGAAAGGCGTGCCAGGCAGCCATGGACGATAGTCAGGGTAAGATAAAACAGAAACTCTATCGTACAACTCACAGCGCATGGACAAAATACAATAGAGAAATATGTGTATATAATGAAGCTCATATCAGAATATCATCATATAGACTTCATAAAGGTTTGATACAAGCATCTGAAAAATCAATACATCAAGCCTCACTACATAACACTCAAAACATATACAAGCAGCGGAACATCCAGTACATATAGTAAGAAAACTAATATGCTAGCCTCCAGCTCGTCTTCGTCATCAACAGCGTTGGTGGCCAAGAACAGCACCTGTCACCTGCTACCTAGTCTGCTCATCCCAACATGGATGAACATCCCAAGGTAATAAGAGTTGAACATAAAACCTTGAGTCAGACAACAGTCTTAGTGAGCAGTAAATCAACTATCAAACATACCAAAAGAGCATAAAGTATAAAAGGAATAGGAACTCAACCATCCCACTCCACCTCATTCTACAGTGATAGCCCCTAGACCCACTAAGCACAAACAAGCATAGCAAAGCAGACAATTTAAGTAAAGTAATTATCACTCGAGTCAAGGTCGATGTTTTCCAAGCACAAACCCCCAAGGCCTAAACCAAGATCAGATAAGTACCCAGAAAACACCGCTCTTGAGATCGAATGATGGTACAATCAAACATCCATGACTCTGGCTATCACTGTTATCATTGCCTCGGTATCATCGTTAGTTGAATGACCGCCAGTCAAGGGCTAATGGTAACCCCGGTTCTAGATAAACTCTGCACGTCATCGCGACCCGTGCCTAGGACTTACCTACTCTGCCCAGAGTACTCGACCACCTACCTGTAGTCTTTTGGGTGTCCCGACCACCTACCTGTAGTCATTTTGGGCATCCCATGTACTCTTGCTTTGAATTTACTAGAACCTTCAACAACGATGAGATCCAAGCCTCCTAGTCATCCTCCTCGACGACTATTCTCATACTAGCCCAAGCTACTTCTCGAGCAATCCATTATCAACCAACTCGAACCATCCCTCGAGTTATCAACATGCTTGGAATGATCCCTACCTGGATTACGCCAAGACTATATCACATCATACTTCGCTTCATCGCATCATAGCAAAGTCCCATCTCAACATCATGGTTTGCCTCATCGCATCATGGCAAAGTCCATCATCATCAAATCTATCCATATGAGCTTCCACATCCGCTTCATATGCCACCAGCAGCTTTCACCATTCAAAAGCCTTTCCACTAAACTTTTGAATTATCTTCGATCAACTTGTCCAAATCAACTACTAGCTAATTTGAAACAATCAAATCAATCATAAACGAATCATTAATCCAAGCAATCAAACATTCAACAAGATCTAATAAGCAATTACAACAATAATGGCAATTTGGTAATTAAAGTGTCCAAATCTAACAAGTATGAATCATAGGCAAATGTCTCTATAACTTGATGAATGAACTTATACAAGTAATCATGTAGCAAAATAGGTGTCAAAATTTCACAGATGATAGATCTACATGCAGACTTTAGGAAAATGCAAGAAATCACTATCTTTAACGCATAAACAAGCCACCAATCCAATATACTCCCTTGGGTCCGTGTGAGAGATAACTACCACTCACCGAATCACCTAAACAACTCAAAAACAATCAATTCCAGATCTGGACAGCAAGTAATCAAGCTTGATCCAGTAAAATCTCGCTTCAATCGATGGAATCTCTCTTTGTTGGACGAAGATCTTCAACTTTGGCTCTTGGATCTTTGATTTGATCTTCAATCTTGGATGGATGTTAGCACTAGATTAGAGAGGAGAAAAGAAGTGAAGAAGTGTTGTAGTCGAGCTCTCAAAATGGCAGCACTTCGTCGCTTCAAAATCCGATGCCAAAAAGTGAGCCAAAGCCCTCTATTTATAGGCTGAATCCTTATCTCGTCTGCCCATAAGTCGGTCACGACTTAACCCATGAGTCGTTCCCCCTATGAGTCATCCACGACTCACGACTCAAGCCAGCATACGACCTACCGACTCATCTCAACACAGCACAACCCATACACGACTCAACACACACAGCTCACGACTCATACGACTCAACACACACGGCTTAGCAACTCACGACTCAACCTCAAGGCCGCACAGTTCCTAAGTCCTAAGTCATATGACGACTTAACTAGCATGCCGACCTAACTCTAAGCCGATCTAACATGCGCACGACTTAACCAATGTGCGACTCAACACAGACACAAGGTCACACAACTTAACCCTATATGCGACCTAACGACTTAGCCTTATGGCCGACCTAGCCCCTAGCCGACTTACGACCTAACCTTAAGTCACCGATTCAATTGAGTCGGTTATCTCCTTAACCCCACTTAGTTTCCCTAGGTCGGTTAATCCATAAACCGTTAGCCCTTAAGTCGGTCACTACCTACGAGTCACTCGAATCTATAGGTCGGTCTTCTATGAGTCGGCTAACATCTATAGGTCGTTCAACACCTTAACCCGGTAACCTTAAGTCGCCTAAGCCAATGAGTCGGCCAAACCTTATAAGCCGCTAACCCTATGAGTCGGCCACCTACCTTAAGTCGCCCCATACGACCTAAGCTTCCCACGACTTAAGGACCACACGAGTTAGCTTCCATACGACTTAAACTATGGTCGACTCAAACTTTAAACGACTTAATAACAAAACGATTTTAAGCATATAGTTAAACAATGTTTCGATCCGTAAAAATACGGGTCGTTACATTCTCTCCCCCTTAGGAATTTCGCCCCCGAAATTCCAAACAAACAAGAGCATCCTAAGTTATTCCGCATGCCTATCATCCATAGCCATCAACAAACTATGCATCCAATTACTAGCCTAGCATGCAGAATTCTAAGACTTAGAACAAGCTACAAATTCGTAAGATGTCACGACACCTTAGGGCCATACCTTGAAGAGTTCAGGATGAGCTGCCTTCATCCTCTCTTCCTCCTCCCACGTACAGTCGTTAACATCATCACTCCATTGTACCTTGAGTAACGTAATCTCTTCCTCCTAAGCTGTTTCGTGTCGGTTTCAACAACACGAAGCGGCTTACGAGGTCTCGTAACAACTGGATCAACTTCCAAATCTTCACAGCTATCAGCAGAAACCACCGTATTCGAGTCATGCACATACTTCCGTAGATAAGATACATGAAAAACATTGTGCACACCCGCCATCCTTTCCGATAACTCCAGTCTATTAGCGAGCTTTCCAATTCGCTCGATAATCGAGAATGGTCCAACAAATCTCGGAGTCAATTTCCCTTTGTTCCTGAATCTAATAACATTCTTCAGTGGAGAAATCTTCACGAAAACCATATCGCCTACGTCGAATTCCAAATCCTTACGACGATTATCGGCATAACTTTTCTGACGGTCTTGGGCTGCCTTCATTCGTCACCGAATGATCTCTACACAATCCGTAGTCTGTCGAATCATCTCTGGCCCAAGTATCAACTTTTCTCCAGTTTCCAACCAACATGTCGGAGAGTTACACGGTCTTCCATACAGTGCCTCATATGGTGCCATACCAATACTTGTCTGATAACTGTTATTATATGCAAATTCCACCAAATGAAGGTGATCTTCCCATGATCCTCCGAAATCTAAAACACATGCTCTAAGGAGATCTTCCAAAACTTGGTTGACCCTCTCAGTCTGACCATCTGTTTGGGGACGGTAAGCTGTACTCAAACACAACTCAGTTCCCAAAACTTCTTGGAAGCTCTTCCAAAATCCACTAGTCAACAATGGGTCTCGATCGCTCACTATACTCTTCGGAATACCATGGAATCGAACTATCCACTTAACATACGACTCAGCCAATTTCGATGCAGTCCTAGTTGACCGAACAGGAATGAATCTTGCACTCTTAGTCAAACGATCTACAATGACCCAAATCCCTTCATTCCCTGCCCTGGTTCTAGGTAGACCGTCGATAAAATCCATCGATATCTGTTCCCACTTCCATGTAGGAACCTCTAATGGCTGAAGCAATCCACTGGGCTTTTTCTGCTCGGCTTTTACCAACTGGCGGTTCATACACTTGGAAATAAAATTTCCAACATCCTTCTTCATACCTTCCCAGTAATAGGTTCTCTTCATATCCCGATACATCTTATTTCCACCTGGATGAATCGTCAACTTCGAGTGATGACTTTCCCTAAGAACTTCATCTCTCAATCCATCTATATCGGGAACAACTAGTCGTCCTTGTTTCCGAAGCCAACCCTCTCGATCGAATTCAAATCCTTTATCCTTTTCTGGATTCAATCCAGATTCCAAATCACGGATAATCTTGACAAGCTTATCGTCTCGCTTTTGACTCTCGCCAATCCTTTCCATAAGAGTAGGTCTTATCGATAAGTTTGCCAACATCTCAGGTTCTAATTCACATCTAGGCCTGAAGTCAAATCCAGCCAAATACTCAAGACCCTTCCATTCCGAAAACATGGCTCCCAATCCTGCATGTCTTCGACTTAACGCATCGGCCACTGCGTTACCTTTCCCCGGAGTATAGGCTATATCGAAATCATATGATGCCAAAAACTCTAGCCACCTTTGCTGCCGAAGATTCAAATCCTTTTGGGAGAACAGATACTTCAACGACTTATGATCCGTAAACAACTCGAATCGAACTCCCAATAGATAATGTCTCCACATCTTCGGAGCAAAAACAATCGCCGCTAACTCCAAATCATGAGTCGGGTAATTCCTTTCATGCGGCTTCAGTTGTCGACTTGCATACGCAACAACTTTATCCTTTTGCATCAGTACTGCTCCAAGTCCAGTACCACATGCATCGGTATAAACCACCATCTCATCATTCCCACTTGGAATAGTCAAAACAGGAGCACTTGTCAGTCGCTCTTTCAGGATTACGAAAGCTTGCTCACACTTGGCATCCCATCTGAACACTTGGTTCTTTTTCGTCAATCCTATCAACGGTGCAGCTATCTTGGAAAAGTCTTTGATAAACCGACGATAATATCCTGCTAATCCAAGAAAACTTCTCACATCAGATGCATTCTTAGGTCTAATCCAATTCTGGATTGCTGCCACCTTAGCGGGATCAACCACTATTCCATTTCCAGAGATAACATGGCCTAAGAACCTCACTTCACTCTTCCAGAAGTGAAACTTCGAAAACTTAGCCTTCAGCTGATGTTTCCGCAAGATTTCCAAAACAATACACAAGTGTGTCTTGTGCTCTTCCTCAGTTCTGGAATAAATCAGAATATCATCCACGAACACAAGTACAAACTTGTTCAACTGATCTCTGAACACTCTATTCATAAGATCCACAAAATATGCTGGTGCATTAGTCAATCCAAACGGCATTACCAGCCACTCATAAAAACCGGATGGTGTCCTAAAAGCAGTTTTCGGCACACTATCCTTAGCCACTCTCAACTGGTGAAATCCCGTTGCCAATTCCATCTGAGAAAACACCTTAGCCTCGTGAAGCTGATCAAACAAGTCATCTATCCTCGGCAATGGATACTTGTTCTTCTTAGTCACCTTATTCAGCTCACAATAATACACACACAACCTCAACGATCCATCCGCTTTGGTTGCGAACACAACTGGTGCACCCCATTTGGACACACTACGCCAAATGAATCCTTTCCGAAAAAGGTCATCAACCTGCACCTTCAGCTCTTGTTGTTCTCTAGGCGCCATCCGTCTAAGAGGCATCACAACAGGTCTGGCTCCCTCAACTAGATCGATACGAAACTCGATTTTCCTATGCGGCGGTAACCCTTTGACCTCGTCAAAGACGTCCTCAAATCCATTCACAACCGGCATTGATGACAGTCCATCCAGTGGAACAACCAGCGAATACATGAAGCCCATGAAGACGCCTTCTTCATGCTTACATCGTATCACAACCTTTTGCCCTTCCACATTCCCGACTGTCACCTCCAGTTTCTCACAATCAACCTTTGCCGCATACTTCCTAAGCCAGTCCATACCCAAAATAATTCCGAACCCCGCAAAGTTCAGAACAAAACAATCACAAACAAAAGAGCAATCATGACTCGATACAACTAGACCACGGCATACCATACACAAACAAGACGAACCCCCAACTGGATTAGTCACAACCAATGGTCTATCAACAATTTCCGGTTCCAAACCCAACCGGCCTACAAGATTATCACAAACAAACGAATGCGATGCCCCAGTATCAAACAACACTCTAACTGGAACACCACAAATGGAAAGAGTACCTTGAACCACCACACTCTTCCCCTTTTCTTCTGCAATAGGAGCCTTAGAAGATGATGGAACAGCCCCCAAAGCATAAGCTTGCACAATCTGCTTATCTTTCCTCGGTTCTGGACAGTCCTTCTTGATATGTCCCGGCTTATCACAGTTGTAACACTTTCCCGGCACCTTGGGATTCCTACAATCTTTGGAGAGATGGCCCTTTTGCTGACAGTTGTAGCACGTCACTTCGCCCTTCGGCTTCTTCTGGCCATCCTTACCCTTCTGTGGCTGTTGCTTCCTCTTCTTGTTTCCACCTTGCTATGGCCTAGACCCTTCCTTAGTTACAGCAACAACAGATCCTTCCTTAGGAAACAAACTCTCATGCCTGAGAGCTTTCTCCACAAGCTTCTCAAATGGATCGTCCAAATGATCCACCAACTGTCTCCCATGATAATAGTCCAAGCCTGTCACAAACTTCTCGTTCTTCTGGTAGGGAGATTCAATATACGACCGAGCATACTTGGACAAAGCTTCAAACTCTGAAACATACTCAAGAACTGGTCTCCCACCTTGCTTGAGCTCCACAAACTTCTTAAACAGAACAGATTTCTGAGCCGTAGAGATGAACTTAGCTTCAAATCTAACTTGGAATTGCTCCCAAGTAATCTCTTCCTCTGGAGTATCAATAGTGATAGAACCCCACCAATCAGCAGCTCTTCCCTGAAGCTGTCTCGATGCAAGCTTCCTCTTAGTTGCATCTTCAATTCCCAAGTCACCAAAAATCCTTCTACAGGCATCAATCCATCTCTGAACTTTCTATGGTTGATTCTGTTCCCAAGAAAACCTTTCCTCCAAGAGCAGTATAATCTTTACACAACTTAACAAAATCCACTGGTCTTGGAGCTTGAATTTGAACTCCAACATCTACTGACGGTCCTGAAGTTGGTATCCTTCTCATGATCGAAGTCATCATAGCTTCGAACATTGCAGCATAGTCAGTAGCTCCCCCAACAGCACGGCTTTCCCTAGCAGCTTGTCTCTCACTTCGACTCGTCCTTAATATCTACAAAAAGGAATGATTTAGAACACCTTGAGAAACAACTACATAAGGAGTTCAAATCCTTCTAAACTACTATATTATATATATAGTAATCATCCATCAAACTACAATTACGTCTCTCATACGTAGTTACGTCAGCGAGCGTTGGCTAAAATCGATTAATCAGAGCTCTGATACCAAATGTGACGACCGCCCATGACTCCCGCACTAAAACAAGAGAATGGTGCGCTGAAAGGCGTGCCAGGCAGCCATGGACGATAGTCAGGGTAAGATAAAACAGAAACTCTATCGTACAACTCACAGCGCATGGACAAAATACAATAGAGAAATATATGTATATAATGAAGCTCATAACAGAATATCATCATATAGACTTCATAAAGGTTTGATACAAGCATCTAAACAATCAATACATCAAGCCTCACTACATAACACTCAAAACATATACAAGCAGCGGAACATCCAGTACATATAGTAAGAAAACTAATATGCTAGCCTCCAGCTCGTCTTCGTCATCAACAGCGTTGGTGGCCAAGAACAGCAACTGTCACCTGCTACCTAGTCTGCTCATCCCAACATGGATGAACAGCCCAAGGTAATAAGAGTTGAACATAAAATCTTGAGTCAGACAACATTCTTAGTGAGCAGTAAATCAACTATCAAACATACCAAAAGAGCATAAAGGATAAAAGGAATAGGAACTCAACCATCCCACTCCACCTCATTCTACAGTGATAGCCCCCAGACCCACTAAGCACAAACAAGCATAGCAAAGCAGACAATTTAAGTAAAGTAATTATCACTC
This sequence comes from Allium cepa, assembly GCA_030765085.1. Taxonomy (NCBI): domain Eukaryota; kingdom Viridiplantae; phylum Streptophyta; class Magnoliopsida; order Asparagales; family Amaryllidaceae; genus Allium; species Allium cepa. Next base: position 584,223,996 of record CM060938.1, read on the forward strand.
GAGTCAAGGTCGATGTTTTCCAAGCACAAACCCCCAAGGCCTAAACCAAGATCAGATAAGTACCCAGAAAACACCGCTCTTGAGATCGAATGATGGTACAATCAAACATCCATGACTCTGGCTATCACTGTTATCATTGCCTCGATATCATCGTTAGTTGAATGACCGCCAGTCAAGGGCTAATGGTAACCCCGGTTCTAGATAAACTCTGCACGTCATCGCGACCCGTGCCTAGGACTTACCTACTCTGCCCAGAGTGCTCGACCACCTACCTGTAGTCTTTTGGGTGTCCCGACCACCTACCTGTAGTCGTTTTGGGCATCCCATGTACTCTTGCTTTGAATTTACTAGAACCTTCAACAACGATGAGATCCAAGCCTCCTAGTCATCCTCCTCGACGACTATTCTCATACTAGCCCAAGCTACTTCTCGAGCAATCCATTATCAACCAACTCGAACCATCCCTCGAGTTATCAACATGCTTGGAATGATCCCTGCCTGGATTACGCCAAGACTATATCACATCATACTTCGCTTCATCGCATCATAGCAAAGTCCCATCTCAACATCATGGTTTGCCTCATCGCATCATGGCAAAGTCCATCGTCATCAAATCTATCCATATGAGCTTCCACATCCGCTTCATATGCCACCAGCAGCTTTCACCATTCAAAAGCCTTTCCACTAAACTTTTGAATTATCTTCGATCAACTTGTCCAAATCAACTACTAGCTAATTTGAAACAATCAAATAAATCATAAACGAATCATTAATCCAAGCAATCAAACATTCAACAAGATCTAATAAGCAATTACAACAATAATGGCAATTTGGTAATTAAAGTGTCCAAATCTAACAAGTATGAATCATAGGCAAATGTCTCTATAACTTGATGAATGAACTTATACAAGTAATCATGTAGCAAAATAGGTGTCAAAACTTCACAGATGATAGATCTACATGCAGACTTTAGGAAAATGCAAGAAATCACTATCTTTAACGCATAAACAAGCCACCAATCCAATATACTCTGTTGGGTCCGTGTGAGAGATAACTACCACTCACCGAATCACCTAAACAACTCAAAAACAATCAATTCCAGATCTGGACAGCAAGTAATCAAGCTTGATCTGGTAAAATCTTGCTTCAATCGATGGGATCTCTCTTTGTTGGACGAAGATCTTCAACTTTGGCTCTTGGATCTTTGATTTGATCTTCAATCTTGGATGGATGTTAGCACTAGATTAGAGAGGAGAAAAGAAGTGAAGAAGTGTTGTAGTCAAGCTCTCAAAATGGCAGCACTTCGTCGCTTCAAAATCTGGTGCCAAAAAGTGAGCCAAAGCCCTCTATTTATAGGCTGAATCCTTATCTCGTCTGCCCATAAGTCGGTCACGACTTAACCCATGAGTCATTCCCCCTATGAGTCATCCACGACTCACGACTCAAGCTAGCATACGACCTACCGACTCACCTCAACACAGCACAACCCATACACGACTCAACACACACAGCTCACGACTCATACGACTCAACACACACGGCCTAGCAACTCACGACTCAACCTCAAGGCCACACAGTTCCTAAGTCCTAAGTCGTATGACGACTTAACTAGCATGCCGACCTAACTCTAAGCCGATCTAACATGCACACGACTTAACCAATGTGCGACTCAACACAGACACAAGGTCACACAACTTAACCCTATATGCGACCTAACGACTTAGCCTTATGGCCGACCTAGCCCCTAGCCGACTTACGACCTAACCTTAAGTCGCCGACTCAATTGAGTCGGTTATCTCCTTAACCCCACTTAGTTTCCCTAGGTCGGTTAATCCATAAACCGTTAGCCCTTAAGTCGGTCACTACCTATGAGTCACTCGAATCTATAGGTCGGTCTTCTATGAGTCGGCTAACATCTATAGGTCGTTCAACACCTTAACCCGGTAACCTTAAGTCGCCTAAGCCTATGAGTCGGCCAAACCTTATAAGCCACTAACCCTATGAGTCGGCCACCTACCTTAAGTCGCCCCATATGACCTAAGCTTCCCACGACTTAAGGACCACACGAGTTAGCTTCCATACGACTTAAACTATGGTCGACTCAAACTTTAAACGACTTAACAACAAAACGATTTTAAGCATATAGTTAAACAATGTTTCGATCCGTAAAAATACGGGTCGTTACACTGGAAGTGAAATAGATAAACCTAGACAAGTAGATAATCTCCAGCGATTCCAAATCTCCCAAAAGTGGAATCCCAATCTGGAATACTCAGGCTGACCCGAGCGTAAATAAAAATACAAACACTCGAGTCAGGACATACATACTTATACAATGTAAACCAACTCAAGTGAACTGTAGTAAAGGTACAAGTAACTTAAAGGATGCTTGGGACCGCCCATCCTCTAAGGATCCGCTAAACTATTTACTATGTAGAAATATTACGCTATTATAATAATGTCTATAGTAAAATAAACTTACTTTAAAATAGCATCACGGGGTTACCCATATAGACCCAGACACGTAATACTCCCAGCAGTCAATCCAATATCTGCATATCTCCTAATCGGGAGACTGCGAGAAGATACGCGTGGGCTACGGGAGAAAACCAAACTCGTAGTAAAGGCTTGATAGGGTAGGTGACACAGCACACAAGGCAATGCCAGTGTAGATATACCAATTACGCGCACGGGCTGGTGGTAACGCAGTAGCCACATACGCCCACCTTGGAACACGTTTTCAAAATCAGAGGGGCGCCCAAACAATCACGAAAGCAATAGAATGGTATCGAAGAAAGGCGTCCGACCAGAGGAGCTACCCCTTTTGGCCCGAGACCACTCCTGTTTTAGCCACCTTATGCCAACTCATGGGAGGTGGGTCCACGTAACATACCTCAAGAACGTCGCCACCATCCTACTTCACTCTGGAATCTTTACCGCGTACACGGTTGTCAAAGTGGTTTTCGGTATCGACAGAGAGTATGCCCATATCCAATCCTGGTCTCTTTGCCAACCAATCGTTATTATAACCCGTGGTTATAACTTTAAAATAATATTTTATACTTCAAAATAAATTATCATTTCAATCCAAACCTTTATCAAAATAAAGATTAAATCATTTCCAAACCATTTCAATATATCAACATACCATATCTTTCAAATTCAAATATCTGTCAAAATAAATATCAAGTCATTCCCAACCATTTCAATATATTAAATTATCATATCCTTTCAAAACTTCCTTTGAAACCATTTTAATACATTAAAATATCATATCATTTCAAAACTTCCTTTCAAATCATTTTAATACACTAAAATATCATATCCTTTCAAAACTTCATTTTCAAGTCATTTTAATATCAAAATATCATATCTTTCAGAACTTCATTTTCAAATCATTTTAATATCAAAATATCATATCTTTCAAAAACTTTAATTTTCAAATCATCATATAAGTTCAAATCCAAATATTCAACTTTAAATACCTTCTAAATTCAAGATAACATTCATTTATTATCCTTTCAAATCACCTTTAAAATGATTTATTTTCCAATTAAATTTATTCATTTAAATCATTCAAAAGTGAAGTTATTATTCTTTCAAGTCAAGTATACAATTTCCAAAATTTTAAACGATTCTGAGCTCATTTATTTAGTTAAAAGCCATAAACATTGAAAATTTCAGCCTTACGCAGCATTTAGAAAAAGCTGTTATAAGTTATACTTGAAAACATTTTAATTTAGCAAAGACAGCATTTAAAAACTGTTGTTAAAACTCAGCTTTTAGTTGAATTTTTAGTTTAAAATAGCAAAGACAGCATTTCCAAAAAAGCTGTAATAGCTCAGGTTTCAAATTAAAAGTTTTTATCAATTTCAACAAAGACAGCAGACCACTACAGCATTTACAGAACTGCTGTAATAGGCCTGTATTAAGATTTTAGCCTTTTATTTACTTCAGCAACTACAGCATTTCAGAACTGCTGTAATTTCCTTTTTATTAGGTTTTTAGTTCATTTACAGAAACCATAGCATTTCTGAATGCTATTAAAAGTATTTTCCAGATTTTAGTGTATTTCCAGCAAGTAATAAACTTCAATTTAAACCCTTTAAAAGTTATAAAAAATCGTATTTTTACATTCAAAAATGTTTATTAACATACCTTTAACATATGATTTTTATAAAATAAATTTCTTATAAATAAATCAAATTTTTCAATAAATTTACTTAACAAATTCAAGTGTATAATTTCCATTCCTTCACATATGCAATTTACTAACACTCACATTTTTAAATTTCCATTTCACAAATTAAACTAAATTTCCAATTTATTTATATAACTTAAATATCATTTTTAACCAAATTTCCAAACTTAAGTTATATTTCAATAATCCAATTTAACCATTCATTAATTACATTTTTAACTCATAGAAAAATCATAATTTCTTTATTTTAAAACATTTCAAAATCTATTTAAATCACATTTCATAAATTTACATTTTAAACCACTTAAAAATTTATTTATATAGCTTAAATGTCATTTTAAAAGCCAAAGTCCCAATTTCCAGATTTAAGTTATATTTCAAAAATTCAATTTAATCATTTAATTATTCAACATTTTCAACTTATAGAAAAATCAAAATTTCTTACTTAAACATTAAAAATCCAATTTAAATCAAATTTTCATAAATGTACGATTTTAAGAATACTTAAAATATTCAAAATACTTTATAAAATACCCACGGGCCTGTATATCGTTTTTTAACCTAGGTCCTGTGATACAGATATATATCATTTCAATCCGCAGTTTAAATAGAAAAATAGGGTACTATCATTTCAAACCCGCAGTCCTAAGTTAAAACTAAATAAATAAAAACCATTCAGACCTATCATTTCAGCCCATAACGATTTTTCACTATTCTAATGTCCGTTTGGGTATGTATCATTTCAACCCATAGTGAACCTAATCTACAGGGAACTTGCAGTGTGATAAACAGCCATAAATGAACAGTTAACAACATATAACAGTAATAGATGAGATGACATGTAATTTAATAGGTTTAACATCATATATAAATAATCATAAGCAGTTATAGCATAATTTATAATTCTACACATTCAAATGTTGTCGCTTCACAATTGCATAAGTGTATAGTGTCGTGTGAGGTTTACTCACCTCTAAATGCTGCAGATAACAAAACCAATGACACAACGGAATCAAAAGCACGATGATAAGACTACGGACTTGAGTGGAGAGCAAATCCAAGCTACAAATCTTATGTTACAACCCAAACAAAAATCAAAACAAACCATGAATTCAATATACTTTGAAATGATGTAACTTATAAATGAAAAGAGATTTGAATGTAAAATCTTTTGCCTTGCTTTCTACATTTGCTTGCACGGCTTAGGAAATGTTTTGGTTCAGGTTTGGACATGCTTTAGCTCAGTTTTGGGTCCTAGAAATGCACGGCCTAGGGGTTAGAACATGGGGAGGAAGTTACAAGGTAGAATGTGAAGAGGCTTTAGGCTAAAAGCATGGTTTGGTTCAACAAGGAGGCTCGACCAAGGGGTGTATGGGCTCGGCCAGTGGAGTATGGGTCTGGTCAGTGGCTGGAGGGGTGAGGGGAGGTCTGGACAGAGGTGGTGGTGGTGACGTAAGGTGATGGTGGTGGTGGAAATGGAAGTGGTGAACAAGTGGTGGTCAAACTAGCATGGTTCAAGGACATTGTTGCATTTTTTTGGAGTTTTGGCACCATGGTGGGCTCGAACTTGGTCAAGACCAGAGGAGTAGCTGGTAGTGATGACAAAATAAAATAAAATACTATTTATATAATTTTATCTCTTCAATTGACCATTGCATGACCAAATAAAATATTATTTATATAATTTTAAATAAACAATTTTGTTAAATACATCAAATTTCACACAATAGTTAAAAAGGCACAACTTTCACATTATAAATCAGATTTCAATGAAACGAAAAGCAGTGTTCTTAAAATTTTATTTACTTTCATAATAAAAGATAGAGTTCTAATTTTTAAATTTTTAAATTTTTAAATTTTTAAATTTAAAAGTCAGAGTTGACCATATTGACCAAAATTCACTTTTTTGAGAAATATTCTTTCTAAGTCATGTTTTGGAATTCTAATTCACATCAAAATCAAAGTTTATATTTGAAATAACAAAATTATCTAAATTAAATTAAAAAATAAAGTTAAATCAAAAATTCAATTAAAAATAATTAAAATATACAATTAAAATAATCACAAATACAGGATTGTTACAGAAGCCTTCATGGAAGAAGAGCATGTTGAAGATGACGACAAAGTTATTTGCGTTGGCCAAGTGTGCTTTGAGAAGGATGGAAATTAGTTGAACAACGTGGAAATTTCTGTTTCCACTACCCAAATTTTTCAGTTAATAGATCTCCCATTTTCAAGGATACATATTACTTTCTTTTCTCTCTTTCTTATCGTTATATGATCTTGCTTATGTTTTATACGCAAATGTAAATATAACAATATATAATTAATAAATGATTTCTGTTCTTATATTTGAATTCTCACATTATCACTATTATAAGTATTATCATATATGGATTCTTAGTTAAGATAGTTAGTAACTAAGGTCTAAGTTTTTGGTTTAGAATTAAGTGTTGATTATTTATGATAACACTATCATTATGGAAGACCCGTCTTTCATTCCACAGAAAGATGTATCATCAATAAGAAAAGAAAGAGATAGAAATAGAAAAGATAGAAAGAAAGAACAACAACATCAGAATCTCACAGCAGAAATGGAACAAAATATAATATTACACATATCCATTACATAGTTTTACATATCATAGTACATAAAATAATACGACTTCATTACATTAGACAGTTATAAGAGTCTGCATAATCATTACATCCAAAATACAACATCAAAAAAGTCACAACACAACGGATAGATAGATAAATAGATACGCCTGGACTCCAGCTCCAGCTTCCAAAACATTTGACAATCCTAACCTGATCACTTGGCTACTCATAAAAATTTGAGTACCCAAGAGTTTAAGAAAAACAAAATAAACTCCGGGTCAAACATGGGTCTGGTGTGAGTAAATAGGTTAAAGTTGTTTAACTTTAAAAATCATTTGAAAACAAAAGGTATCACGTAAGACTCCCCACACATAAACACGGGTAAGTTTTTACCTTATGCTAACCAAAACATTTGATAGGAAATCTGGTTATATTATAATAGGGTCTAGGGTTTTCAATACAAAATACAGAAATAGCTGGAATGCTTACATCTCACGTTCCAACATAGTTGGGCACAATCAAAACTGTAGAGGCACTTATTGGAGATTGGATTCCATACAATGGCAGGGCTACTGGGGTACCGCCCGTCATAGTACGGGGCCTAGATCACCGTTCCGAGGATCACTCTCGATCCCCTGCAACACAAGGCCGGAACCATCCCTTGCTGGACAGTCCCAAACAAGACAACACCGCAGTTGTGGCCAAAACTGTCCATACAGCCGAAATAAAAGGGACCTCTAGACATGGGTAAATCTCGTCCTACTTGGGTGCTACCCGCTTAAGCTTGCTACACCTCCCCTGTTTTAGCCATTCCCGGTTGATGAGGCTTGAGGCTACGATTACCTTTATAGAACACATCTATCTTAGAATGCTCATCGTCCACCCGACGATGTGCTGAAAGCATTCAATCCATACAAGTTCATTCCGGGTTCGAACGAAACCAAAGGCATTACCTCGTTACACTCATTTTGTAATCACCCTCAGAATTAACGACAATTACCCTTGCACACTGAACTTCATCTCGATCTTCACTTTGAGATGTCACGACCTAATGTTTAACTTCGATCAATGTGGTATTCGGATAATCAAACTTGATTTCCGATCCCGGTCTCATCGAAATCCAAACGCCATCTTAAAGGTCAAGTTGTTTAAAGATTTAAACAATTAAATTCAATTTTAAACATTGAATTCACACAGCATTATCCACAGATAATAACAACATCTATCACAAATATATACAATATCTCATCACAAAATATCACAGAATATCATCCAATAGATATCAACTAAATCCAGACATTCTATTCAAAACAATCATCCATAAGCAAGCATGTTCAATCCATATTATAATTAATTTAATTATTTCAAATTAAATTAATTACTTAAGAATTAACCACTTAACCTTGCTTAACCAATCATTAGTTAATTAATTACAATCATTTAATTAATTAATCACTTCTCAATTCACCTCAAAATCAATCAATTAATTAATTAATTATCCTTAACTATTAATTAATAACCTTAATTATTAATTAATAAAAATTAATTATAAATTAATCATTCCTTAAAAATTAATTAATTAATCCTTAATTAACAATTAATTAATCTTAATTAACAATTAAATAATTCTTAATTACTTAATTAATTAATCCAAATTATAAATTAATCTATCTTAATTACTTAATTAATTATCCGTAATTAATTAACCTTAATAACTTAATTAATTAATTCTATTAATTAACTATTAATTATAAATTAGTTAATGCTTAATTACTTAATTAATTAACCCTAATTACTTGATTAATTAATTCTTAATTATTAATTAATAAATCACTAATCACTTAATTAATTACTAATCATTGATTAATTAATCTTTAATTATTTAATTAATTAACTATTAATTATAAATTAATTAATCCTTAATTACTTGATTAAATTATTCTTAATTATCAATTAATTAATCCATAAGTAATTAACTAAACTTTTATAAATTAATTAATTCAAAATTACTTAATTAATTTAACTTCAATTACCTTATTAATTAAAGTAATCTTTAGTCATAAAAACTTAACTAACTTTCAAAATAAAACAATTTTATTAATTACTTACAATTAATACATGTTTTTAAAACATTTCACCTTTATTAAAACATAATTACTTTTAAAAATTAAATTTAAAAGAGTATTTAAGCATCTCAAATTTTAGTTAACAAAATATAAACTTCTTTAAACCAAATTATTTTAATCATTTATCATATAGTAGTTTAAACCATTTTAAATTTAAATTTTAAAACTAGTTTGAAAAACCTTTTTAAAACATCAACTTAATCTTCGGGTTTGACCCGCTATCAACTCGAGTACTGACCCGAGTTTCCATCTTTATCTTCCCTTACTTTTTTTAGTTTAAGTTAAAACTTTGACAAAATTGGAAAAGAAACAACTAACCAATACATCTCGAGTACAGACTCGAGCTAACACTAATCCCATTCGAGCATCACCTCCACTTGCACACGAACTCGTCCCTCCTGACACAAAACCATTGATGTGCACGTGCACACGCCATCAACGGCATCACCACCTTTGGCGACTTCCCCCATACATCGGCGATCGACCAAACATTCGAACCCAGCCTTCGAACCAACATCGCTAAGCCTAGAATAGAATTCTTCCAGTCGAAACTGGAACACACGACCTCACCAGAAAACATTTCATCACGGCAACTTCGACCAACAGAATCGCCGCGCCTTCATCTACGCCTTGCTCCACGTCTCAGATACGTTCCCTCCAAATCTGGCCAAGCTCGATGCAACGAAGAATCCCCTTCGACCAAATCTTCAAACTCAGACAAAACTAGGGTTTTGAAACCAATTCGCCTATCGCCGACGCCACGGTGAATGAACACTGCAACCACCATTTTTCTTAGCTTCCACGATCACCATATCATCCCTTGCCAAATCCTTGACCACCAAAAACAACCCAGTCGCCTGATTTCGACCAAACTTCCCTTTTTGATCAACCTAGAATCGCTTCACCAAAACTCAACTAAAATTCAGATTTTATTTTTAAAGATCAAGTTTTGAAAAGAGGATTCAGATTATATAGATGAATTTACAAATCAAGGTATTTGATTTTGAACATAAACCAATGTTCCTCTGTTCTTTTATTTTTTCCAGACAATACTTTCATTTTTTAAACTTAAAATTATTTTTAAATCATAGTTTAATCCTAAACAATCATAATTTGTTTGAATATCCTAACCTAACAAAGATTCAAACAAGAGGAATTGAATTTTTATCTAAATTTATACTCTCTACTTTAAAACAGAGATGAGCTATGATATATTCACACATGCACATAGATTTACATTCAAATATATTCATTTCAACTGCATGCAAACAAATTTTCATCAAGCTTCTACATTCAACTCTGGCATCCATATTTAAATTAAAACAAGCAGTGTTTACTCACCAAACTGTTTGAAGCAGAGACTAGAAATAATTTTGCAGACGGGAAAACTTTGAACAGCGGTGATTTTTTTTAAACCAAATTGCTGAGTTGCTTTAAGCTTGAATTTGATTTGCCTTAACTTTGAATTTGAAGAATTGTTGTTAACTGAGTTGATCTGTGGTTGTAGATTCCCAGATCTAAGATTACTTGACTATAAAATTTGATCTGAGCTTGAAATCTTTGAATTTTTGCAAAGAAGATGGTTCTAATTTTTACTAAAATCTTGATTTAGTTTTTACTGAATTTGTTTACAGGTTTTGGTAATGGCTTATTTCTCTTGCTTTTAGAAAATGAGATGGGAAAAAAATGAATGAAGATGAAGAAGTAAATCTATATAGACTAAAATTTTGATTTATTAAAATTAAGAAAATAAAATAAGACTCTTGTCACTAAACATGCTTAATTAGTTAGCACACGTTATTAGAGATATTCACAAGTTAACAGATGTAGTTTGATGCAAAAATAGATTTTTAAAAAGCTTTTATAATTAATTTTCTAATTTATAATCACATATTTAATTTATATAAATATATTCCTTTAAAAAGAAAATAATATAATATAAAACAATTTTATATTCTAAATAAAATCATTAAAATACACTTTAAAACCAAAGTATGATTTGAGATATAAATAACTATATTTTGAATTCCAATTTAAATATCCAAATTCAAATTAAATTTCAAATTAAATTTAAAAATTAATTTAAAAATCAATTTAATATATACATATAATTTTTAACAAATTCATTTTCCATTTGTATATAATAATTCTATTTAAAATCAATATATTTACAACACAATTATTATTATTGTTTAAAATAACAATTTTATCAATTTTAATTCATTTATAATGGAGATTATCACATTTAAATTTAGTTTGAAATTCCGAGATATCACATTCCTCCCCTCTTAAAAGAATTTCGTCCCTGAAATTTAAGCAAAAGATAATCCAAAATTTTCATTTTATTTCAACAATTTCAAGCATACATATCATCCATACATAAGCAACTAACAAATAAAACATCCAAACAACAATATATTCAATACAAACATCACTAGCTATCCGGACACAAATCCGGATAAGCTTTCCTAAAACTATCCAGAGTCTCCCAGGTACAGTCTCTGGGAACCTCACTCCACTGGACTTTGACAAGCTTCGCTATCTTGCTCCTGAGTTGCCTTTCATCTTGATCGACAATATGAACAGGATGTCTGACAACTGATAAGTCTGGCTCAACCTCTAAGTCTTCCTACACAGCTGGCTCCATAATAAGAGATGGATCGTGCACGTATTTCCTCAGATGAGATACGTGAAAGACATTGTGAATCCCAGCCATCTGGACTGGCAATTCAATCCTGTAAGCTAATGCACCAATCCTCTCGAGCACTCAGAATGGACCAATATATCTTGGGGTGAGTTTTCCCCTCTTTCCAAATCTTACTGCTCCTTTAATCGGGGAAAATTTGACAAAGACTAAATCTCCAATCTCAAATTCCAATTGTCTTCATCTTTTATCCGCATATTTCTTTTGACGGTCCTGAGCAGCTCTCATCCTCTTCTTGATAAGCTCAACTTTTGCAGATGCTTCACGGATCAGATCTGGTCCAAACACAAGACGATCTTTCGACTCTATCCAACATAATGAGGATCTACACAGTCTCCATTTAGAGCTTCATAGGGAGCCATCTTAATACTTGACTGGTAACTGTTATTGTAAGAGAATTCCACTAGATGTAGATGGTCTTCCCACGACCCACCAAAATCCAATACACATGCCCTCAGCATATCTTCTAGAATTCGGTTAAGCCTCTTTGTCTGCCCATCTGTCTGGGGATGATATGCTGAACTCAATCTCAAACTCGCACCCATAGCTGATTGCAATGCCTCCCAGAACTTGCTGGTGAAGATAGGATCTCGATCACTTACTATGCTGACAGGAACACCATGCAATCTGACTATCTCTCTCAAGAAAATCTCTACCATAGAAGCTATAGTACGAGTTGCCTTAACCGGAATAAAATGGGCGCTTTTAGTTAGACGATTCGCAATCACCCATATTCCTTCGTTTCCTTTCTTGGTTCTTGGCAATCCGTTAGTGAAATCCATCAAAATCATTTCCCATTTCCACATTGGGACTTCCAAAGGCAGCAACAATCCGGCTGACTTCTGCTGATCTCCTTTCACCTGCTGGCAGATAGCACAACTATTGACGAAAGCAGCTACATCCCTCTTTATACTCGGCCACTAGAAAACCCTCCTCAAATCATTATACATTTTAGAGATTCCTGGGTGAATATTCAGTCTGGAGCGATGACACTCTGATAAGACTTCTTGCCTTAATCCATCTATATCAGGTACATACAAAGAACCATTAATCCCCAAAGCTCCTTGATCGTCCACCTTGAAATCCAAATATCGACCATCCTTGGTTCCAAGAATCAGTTCTTCTAATGATCTATCCTCCATTTGCTTGCTTATGATTCTTTCCTAGAGAGACGGAACAACTTCCAAAAGAGACAGAACTACATTCCTGCTAAGAGCATTTTCCACAACATTTGCCTTCCCCGGGGTATACAGGATATTCAAATCATATGATGCCAAAAACTCGACCCATCGCTGCTGCCTCAAATTAAGATCCTTTTAAGAGAAAAGATACTTCAACGGTTTGTGATCCGTGAATAACTCGAACTTCTCTCCCAAAAGATAGTGTCTCCAGATCTTTAAAGCAAAAACAATGGCTAACAACTCTAGATCGTGCGTAGTGTAGTTCCTTTAATGAGACTTCAATTGCTGACTTGCATACGCAATAACTCTACCATTTTGCATCAGAACTGCTCCCAGTCAACAATACAGGCATCCGTATAAACCTTAAACTTGCTCTTCCCATCTGGAATAGCTAACACAGGAGCACTTGTCAGCTTCGCTTACAGATTCTGAAAGGCCTCCTCACATTCGGGTGTCCACTTGAATTTAGATCCTTTCCTTGTCAGCTTGGTTAGGTGCGAAGAGATCTTGGAATAATCCTTGACAAACTTCCTGTAGTAGCCAGCTAATCCCAGAAAACTGCGAACTTCAGTCGGTGTCTGTGGCTGCTTCCACTCCAGAATAGTCTCAACCGTAGCTGGATCTATAGAGATTCCTTCTCCAGAAACAATGTTCCCTAAAAATTTGACTTCTGATTTCCAAAAATGGCACTTAGAGAACTTCGCCTTCAAAACATGCCTTCCCAGAGTCTCTAACGCTATTCTCAAAAGCTGCTTGTGCTCTTCTTCAGACTTAGAGTAGACCAAGATATCATCGATGAATACCAGAACAAACATATTCAACACATCTCTAAAAAATCGGTTCATCAGATCGACAAAGTAAGCAGGAGCGTTGGTTAGAAAGGCATAACCAACCACTTATAAAAACAATTGGGTCCCCTAAATGCAGTTAAGGGAATATTGTCTTTAGCAACCCTTAACTGATGGAAACCCGATGCTAAATCCAATTGAGAAAAGATAGAAGCTCCATGCAGCTGGTCAAAGAGATCATCAATACGAGGAAGAGGATACTTATTTCGAATGGTCACTTTGTTCAACTCTCGATAGTCAACACAGAACCTTAGCGACCCATCCGACTTGGAGACAAACACCGCGGCAGAACCCCAACAAGAAAAACTGGGCCTAATCAATCCCTTCTCCAAAAGATCCTAAGTTTGCTTCACTAGCCCCTCCCTCTCTCTAGGAGTCATACTCATACTAGGCTGAATCACAGGTACTACTTCTGGAACCAAATCAATGCGAAACTCTATTTCTCGGTGCGGAGTTAAACACTTGACTTCATTGAATACATCTGGGAAATCTTAGACCACATCGATATCTTTAACCTCCTCTTGAGAAGTCTCAACCCCATGTAAAAGATTAATAAAGTAAATTTCAGAATTATCACACATCACTCTAGCAATCCTACCCAGATCAGTTTCCAACGAAACTGTTCTCTCATCACAATTCAGGACAGCCTTATACTTATCAAGCCAATCCATCCCCAATATAAGGTCAAACCCCTTAAAATCCAACACATAAGGGTCACAAGAAAAATTATGGGACAGATATGAAATCCTCAAATCCTTACAGATCATATCCAATTTGGTTACCCCTCCTATAGGATTAGATACAAAGATGGGATGGTCAACAGTACTAGGGGTAAGAAAGAACTTCTCTACTGATTCCAGAGAAATAAAACTCAAAGAAGCACCCGAATCAAACAACTTTAATATACTTGCCATCTAAAAGTAATATACCTTCCAATACTCCTTTTCCTTTAGTTGAAGTTGATGGTGCATCCTCCAAAGCAAATACCTTATTCTGCTGAGCTTTATGAAGTAGCGGGCAATCCTTGATCATATGCCTTGGTTGGTGGCAACTGAAGCATAGAAATTTCTGAACCATAGCTGAACCCGGTCCACTTTGATGCGGTTGTTGCTGCTGCTGCTGAGATCCTTTCTTAGGACACCGATTTGCCAAGTCACCCTCTTGCTGACATATATAGCACTTGCGAGGTCCATTGTTACTTCCAGGCTTCTTCTTGTTCTGCTTCTTCCAATTGGGATTGAACTTTCTCTTGTTTGGATTGGGAGAATTCCCTCTAGATGCCGCTACTGGTGCCACTGATCTCTTATTCATTAAGTCCTCATACCTCAACGCCATATCAATTAACTCTACAAAAGATCCTTTCAAATGTGCAGTCATCTTTTCATGAAATTCTGGCCTCGATCCTTGCACAAACATTTCATTCTTTTTGAGAGGAATATCTATGAGTCCTGGTCCATAGCAAGATAGTTCATTAAATTTGGTCTCGTACTCCGCTATAGTCATGTTCCCTTGCTTCAAGTTCAGAAAATCTCGGTACAGACGAGTTTTCCCTGCTGTTGGTATGAATTTCTCTTCAAACAACTCTTTAAATATTTCCCAAGAAATGTCGTCCTCAAAGACATTTGCTGTCACTGGATCCCACCAGGCTGCTGCACCTTCTTGCAACTGCCATGAAGCCATTACCCTCTTTTGCTCGTCCGACAATTTCATACTCTTAAAGATTCGCTCGCAAGAATGTAGCCAAGCTTGGACCTCAATTATAGTCTCTAACTCTTTAAATGGTTTGCCTCCAAGGTTGATGAAGTCCTTGCATAAGGAAGCAAAACTGACTTGAGGCGGTGCAGGATTAACAGCCTTATTATCAGCCTGACCTCTCCTATCATTGGTTGATGTGCTTCCTACTACTCTGCCCCTTCTGCCTCTTGAACTCATTTTGGCTACCTGGACAGGTAACCCAACCAATTTAGATAAAGATATAGTTATATAATAAAATTACAAATACGCACTCTCAAGATAGATACTACTCCAAAAACTAGGTATTTCTCAACCTATGCTCTGATACCAACTATGACGACCTGTCTTTCATTCCACAGAAAGATGTATCATCAATAAGAAAAGAAAGAGATAGAAATAGAAAAGATAGAAAGAAAGAACAAAAACATCAAAATCTCACAGCGGAAACGGAACAAAATATAATATAACACATATCCATTCCATAGTTTTACATATCAGAGTACACAAAATAATATGACTTCATTACATTAGACAGTTATAAGAGTCTGCCTAATCATTACATCCAAAATACAACATCAAAAAGTCACAACACAGCGGATAGATAAATAGATACATCTGGACTAGCTCCAGCTTCTAAAACATTTGACAATCCTAACCTGATCACTTGGTTACTCATAAAAATTTGAGTACCCAAGAGTTTAAGAAAAACAAAATAAACACCGGGTCAGACATGGGTCTGTGTGAGTAAACAGGTTAAAGTTGTTTAACTTAAAAAATCATTTGAAGACAAAAGGTATCACGTAAGACTTCCTACGCATAAACACGAGTAAGTTTTTACCTTACGCTAACCAAAACATTTGATAGGAAATCTGGTTATATTATAATAGGGT
The DNA here is from genome assembly GCA_030765085.1 of Allium cepa. NCBI lineage: Eukaryota > Viridiplantae > Streptophyta > Magnoliopsida > Asparagales > Amaryllidaceae > Allium > Allium cepa. Next base: position 584,240,281 of record CM060938.1, read on the forward strand.
TTAGGGTTTTCAATATAAAATACAGAAATAGCTGCAATGCTTACATCTCATGTTCCAACATAGTTGGGCACAATCAAAACCGTACAGGCACTTATTGGAGATTAGATTCCATACAATGGCAGGGCTACTGGGATACTGTCCGTCACAATACGGGGCCTAGATCACCGTACCGAGGATCACTCCCGATCCCCTGTAACATAAGGCCGGAACCATCCCTTACTGGACATTCCCGAACAAGACAACCCCGCAGTTGTAGCCAACAACTGCCCACACAGCCGAAATAAAAGGGACCTCTAGACAGGGGTAAATCTCTTCCTACTTGGGTGATACCCACTTAACCTTGCTGCACCTCCCCTGTTTTAGCCATTCCCGGTTGATGAGGCTTGAGGCTACGATTACCTTTATAGAACACATCTATCTTAGAATGCCCATCGTCCACCTGACGATGTGCCGAAAGCATTCAATCCATACAAGTTCGTTCCGGGTTCGAACGAAACCGAAGGCATTATCTCGTTACACACATTTCGAAATCACCCTAAGAGTTAACGACGATAACCCTTGCACTCTGAAACTCCATCTCGATCTTCACTTTGAGATGTCACGACCTAATGTTTAACTTGGATCGATGTGGTTTTCGGATAATCAAACTTGATTTCCGATCCCGGTCTCATCGAAATCCAAACGCCATCTTAAAGGTCAAGTTGTTTAAAGATTTAAACAATTCAATTCAATTTTAAACATTGAATTCACGCAGCATTATCCATAGATAATAACAACATCTATCACATATATATACAATATCTCATCATAGAATATCACAGATTATCATCCAATAGAAATCTACCAACTCCAGACATTCTATTCAAAACAATCATCCATAAGCAAGCATCTTTAATCCATATTATAATTAATTTAATTATTTCAAATTAAATTAATTACCTAAGAATTAACCACTTAACCTTGCTTAACCAATCATTAGTTAATTAATTATAATCATTTAATTAATTAATCACTTCTTAATTCACCTCAAAATCAATAAATAAATTAATTAATTATCCTTGACTATTAATTGATAACCTTAATTATTAATAAATAAAAGTTAATTATAAATTAATCATTCCTTAATTATTAATTAATTAATCCTTAATTAACATTTAATTAATCTTAATTAACAATTAAATAATTCTTAATTACTTAATTAATTAATTCAAATTATAAATTAATTTATCTTAATAACTTAATTAATTATCCATAATTAATTAACCTTAATCACTTAATTAATTAATTCTCAATTATTAATTAATTAACTACTAATTATTAATTAGTTCACTATTAATTATTAATTAATTAACTATTAATTATAAATTAATTAATGCTTAATTACTTAATTAATTAACCCTAATTACTTTATTAATTAATTCTTAATTATTAATTAATAAATCACTAATCACTTAATTAATTAATTACTAATCATTGATTAATTAATCTTTAATTATTTAATTAATTAACTATTAATTATAAATTAATTAATCCTTGATTACTTAATTAAATTAATTCTTAATTATCAATTAATTAGTCCATAAGTAAGTAATTAAACCTTTATAAATTAATTAATCCAAAATTATTTAATTAATTTAACTTTAATTACCTTATTATTTAAAGTAATCTTTAGTCATAAAAACTCAATTAACTTCCAAAATAAAACAATTGTATTAATTACTTACAATTAATTCATGTTTTTAAAACATTTCACCTTTATTAAAACATAATTACTTTTAAAAATAAATTTGAAAGAATATTTAAGCATCTCAAATTTTAGTTAACAAAATATAAACTTCTTTAAATCAAATTGTTTTAATCATTTATCATATAGTAGTTTAAACCATTTTAAATTCAAATTTTAAAACTAGTTTGAAAAACCTTTTTAAAATATCAACTTAATCTTCGGGTTCGACCCGTTATCTACTCGAGTACTGACCCGAGTTTCCATCTTCATCTTCCCTTACTTTTTTTAGTATAAGTTAAAACATTGACAAAACTGGAAAAGAAACAGCTCACCAATACATCTCGAGTACAGACTCAAGCTAACATTAATCCCATTCGAGCATCACCTCGAGTTGCACACGAACTCGTCCTCCCCCGACACAAAACCATGGATGTGCACATGCACACTCCATCAATGGCGTCGCCACCTTCGGCGACTTGCCCCACACATCGGCAATCGACCAACATTCGAACCCAACCTGCGAACCAACATCGCTAAGCCTAAAATAGAATTTAGTCTTCCAGTCGAAACTGGAACACACGACCTCACTAGAAAATACTACGTCACAGCAATTCCGACCACTAGAAGCGCCGCGCCTTTGTCTACGCCTACCTCCACGTCTCAGATACGTTCCCTCCAAATCTAGCCAAGCTCCATGCAACGAAGAATCCCCTTCGACCAAATCTTCTAACCTAGACAAAACAAGGGTTTTTAAACCAATTCTCTTATCGCCGATGCCATGGCGAATGAACACTGCAATCACCATTTTTCCTAGCTTCCACAATCACCATACCATCCCTTGCCAAAGCCCTGACCACCAAAAACAACTCAGTCGCCTGATTTCGACCAAACTTCCATTTTTGATCAACCTAGAATTGCTTCACCAAAACTCAACTAAAATTCGAGATTTTAGTTTTAAAAATCAGGTTTTGAAAAGAGGATTCAGAATATATAGATGAATTTACAAATCAAGGTATTTGATTTTTAACATAAACCAATGTTCCTCTGTTCTTTTATTTTTTCCAGACAATATTTTTATTTTTTAAACTTAAAAATATTTTTATATCATGGTTTAATCTTAAACAATCATATTTTGTTTGAATATCCTAACCTAACAAAGATTAAAACAAGAGGAATTGAATTTTTATCTAAATTTATACTCTGTACTTTAAAACAGAGATGAGCTTTGATATATTCAATTCAACTGCATGCAAACAAATTTTCATCAAGCTTCTACATTCAACTCATGCATCCATATTTAATTAAAACAAGCATTGTTTACACACCAGACTGTTTGAAGCAGAGACTAGAAATAATTTTACAGACTGGAAAACTTTGAACATCAGTGATTTTTTTTAAACCAAATTGCTGAGTTACTTTAAGCTTGAATTTGATTTGCCTTAACTTTGATTTTGAAGAATTGTTGTTAGATGAGTTGATCTGTAGTTGTAGATTCCCAGATCTGAGATTACTTGACTAGAAAATTTGATCTGAGCTTGAAATCTTTGAATTTTTGCAAAGAAGATGGTTTTAATTTTCATTGAAATCTTGATTTAGCTTTTACTGAATTTGTTTACAAGTTTTGGTAAGGGCTTATTTCTCTTGTTTTTAGAAAATGAGATGGGGAAAAAATGAATGAAGATGAAGAAGTAAATCTATATAAATTAAAATTTTGATTTATTAAAATTAAGAAAATAAAATAAAATGTGACATTTGTCACTAAACATGCTTAATTAGTTAACACATGTTATTAGAGATATTCACAAGTTAATACATGTAGTTTCATGCAAAAATAGATTTTTAAAAAGCTTTTATAATTAATTTTCTAATTCATAATCACATATTTAATTTACATAAATTATTCCTTTAAAAAGAAAATAATATAAAACAATTTTATATTCTAAATAAAATCATGAAAATACACTTTAAAACCAAAGTATGATTTAAGATATAAATAAATATATTTTGAATTCCAATTTAAATATCCAAATTCAAATCAAATTTCAAATTCAATTTAAAAATCAATTTGAAAATCAATTTGATATATACATATAATTTTTAACAAATCCATTTTCCATTTGTATATAATAATTCTATTTAAAATCAATATACATACAATACAATTATTATTATTGTTTAAAATAACAATTTTATCAATTTTAATTAATTTATAATGGAGATTATCACATTTAAATTTGGTTTGAAATTCAGGGATATCACACATTATAATCACATGTCATAAGTATTAGATTAATGGGGAGTTATATAGTTTGGAGTTCGTTTTTTTATTGATGACAAAGGGGGAGAAGTATAAAATAGGATAGTTAGGCATAGATTAAGGGGGATTTATTAGTTTTAGGAGGAGTTATTAGGATAGTAGTAATATTTTATAAACAAAGGTTGTCATCGTCAAAAAGGGGGAGATTGTTAGTCCCTGAGAAGATGGTTTTGGTGACAACAACCTTAGAATAAGATTATAAAATATAAATACTAACATTATAGTTTAGATATATATGTATATGCAGAATTTACAATGAAGGTACCAAGAATGAAGACAGTACAGTATAGAGATTCAAGACTGAAGATATCAAGATTGAAGACTCATGAGTATTAAGATTATCAAGAGTTCAAGATTTCAATATAAGTAATTTAGTTAGGAATTTTGTTAAAACTCCTAGAAAAGTGCTGACATCTTAAAATCCATTTTATCCGTGGAATGGAATCCACTTCGAGCCCGTTAAAGGGATGGAACACTAAGTAGGATGGAACCTACGAAAAATCTAGCGGAACATTGTTTTGTATCCACTAACTTTTATTCAAATGTTTTACAAAATTATATCTTGTTTTCAAAATGATTTCAAAACCTTTCTTTTAAAAGAATCAAAAACATCTATCTTGGTCTTAAAATACTTTTAGCCTTAAAATAATCTTTATTTTCAAAATTAAATTATCCTCTGTTTAATTATAATATATTTAACTTTTTAATATTTATAAATATATATTATTCTCTATACGTATTTATGTATTTTAACAAAAGTTAAGTATATTTATAAAGTTTAAAATAGTTTTAATACAAGACAGAAGTTATTTTCAAAGAAAAACAAATTACCAAAAATTACTTAGGCCTGTCGACAACCCCAAGATACCCTTGTCGACAAGGTGGCAGTTTATTTCAAAATTTTGAATTTCAAAGGAAGTGTCTATTCGTCGTATCCTTTCACGAATGGACATGGCTGTTGTTCTACTATAAATAGGGGTTGTTTTAAACGAATTTATATTCACATATTCTCTGATTTCACTCTTCTTCTTCTTCCACATTTCTTTACATACATTTTTACCATTACTCTACCGAAATCACCACTGAATCTAACTAGATCATTTCTGGTTTGATTCTCTATCACTATCTCAACAAGATTCCAATGCTATTCAGAGTTATAGACTTCTTTGTAATAAATTGAGTGAGAAAAGGTGTGATTGTAGCCTGTGAAATCAATCAAGCAAGAAAAGGTGTGATTGTAGCCTGGGAAATCAATTGGGTGATCTTGTTGCGCATAAAATCAAATATCTCTACCCAGAGGTTTGTGAATATGGAGTGGTGTACCTCGTGGCCTTGAAATCGAGGGTGTAATTGTAAAAATTGATTTTGAAAGGAAATCCATACTTGTGTTGTGGGATTGGATGTAGGGTAACTCCAAACCAGTATAAAATCCGGTGTGTTCTTTCCTTTATTGCTTTTACTTTTTGCATATGTGTTTGATTCTGTGATCATATCTGTGTCTGAATATTGCATATATTTTTGTTCAAAATAATATAAAATCAAAAAGAATTAGTAATTCCTTTAAACACTATTCACCCCCTCCCCCCTCTAGTGTTAATTCTAGCCTTAAGATCCATATTCCGCATTTCTCACAGAAATAAGGAAAAAATAATGATGTTTTCAATTTTTTGCCTTTTGTTGTAAGGTGTTCAATTAAAATTAGTTGCGTTTTTTATTTTTAGATTTTGTGCATGTCATTCTTATGAAAAATCATGCTAATTTCTTTGTATTGTTCCAATGTTACTGCAACATTTCGAGTGATGAAATTTCGATTATTAAAATTAATAATAAGCACACAACATCTAAGGTATCAAATGTTCAAATTCGGGTCGAACTAGAGGGTTGTAAATTTGGTTCATTTCATATGCTAAACCATGTTAGGTATATACCTTAAATTCATAAATAATGATATATGAATAATGATAATTTCAAATTAATTTTAGTTAAAAGTCACAAAATTAAACTAGCCTTAAATTCACAAATAGTAATAATTTAACACAGGTTCAGTGAAAATTATATATTATTTATAAGGTTTCCTTGGAATTCATAAATAATATAATTGAGCAATAATACATTGAACATTATTGTAGGATAAAGTTAAGCACCTCTAGCTTAAGTGGTTAGAGGTATGACGCTTTAGACAAAGATTCAAGAGGTTATGGGTTCGAGCCCTCGAGACATAATAATAAATGCTCTGCTTGAATAAAATATCACTCTTGTTATCAAAAAACATTATTGTAGGGTAGAATACAATAGGTTAGTAGTGCGGTAACATCTTCTAATCAGGGCACCATTGATGTTGTTGCTAAAATTGAAAAAAAAAATGAAGGGAATCTACCTGACGGAGTGGAGGGGTCTAGAAGGGTTCATGATGGTTAGATGTAGAGGCTAGAGGTAGTGCCAAAACAGGGACAAGAGAAAAAGTTTCTGAAATTTTGGGCATCAAAGGAAGGAGAGTAGGGATCTCAGTAGCAGTTAGATTTTGGTAACAATTCTCAATTTCCAAATCTTGGTATAAGGTTAACGAGAAGAAGGACAACTTGGATGCAGCGCAAGACAATGTTTCAAAGGAAAAGGAGACACCTAGGGTTTGGAGTGTAATAGTGATAGAAGAAAATTGTTCACCTTTTACTCTAATTCCCTATTATCCAACTCACCTTTTCAATATGATGGATTATGCTAAAATGACCCAATAGGTGGTGAATGTTGCAAGAGATTGGCGGAAATATGCAATTTTTTTTATATTATGTGTAACAACCCAGGTTTTAGCGATTATCTGAGAATATTAAATTTAACGGCAGTTATAATTTAATAGTGTAAATTAATAATTAAAGAGGAATTTAAATTGTTTATTGGTATATTTAAGGATAAAATGAGAAAAATAGAATTTTGAAAACTTTATTAAGATGGTTTGATTTAAAAGATTGAGGAAATGTGTTTTACTTAGAGTTAATGCAATAATTTTGTAAATTATTGCTATTTACTTCTTTTAATGATTTTTAAAAGAAGTAATTAAATTTTAAAATGAGATATATTTAAAAAATGATGGAATTGGGTTTAAAAATATAATTTATTGTTAAATTATATTTGAAATGGGTTATAAAATTTTATTACACAAAAATGTGATTTTTGTGTAATTTATAATGTTAATTACAATGAGTTTTGTAATTAAAGATGTAAATTTGCTATTTTATTTAAAATACAGAAATATGATAATAAAATGTTTCAAATATACAAATAATATTTTATTTTGAGTGTAATTTTTTTTTATTATCATGAGTATCGAGTTTCAAAAGTTTTAAAGAAGTAAAACTTGAAATAGTATTAATTCCATTTGTTAATATGCATTGTAACATGAAATAAGAGATTAAGTAATTAACTTAAGTTAACTTCTTTTATTAATTTGGGCTAAAGCCCATTACCACTATCATTAGCCTGTTACCAGAAATGAGTAATGAGAAAGAAAAAAATACAGTACGTACATTTTTCTCTTTTGTTCCTCAAAATTCCAAAAGCCTGTTAATGGCTGAAACCCTTTCTTCCCCTTTCAATCTATGCTTAGATTTGTCAAATGAAATGAAACTTGGTGATTTTAAATGTCAATTCTAGAGCTAAACTCAGGTAATCTTCAATCTAAAATCAATCTTCCTATCAAAATCTATTTTTATAGTGAAAATTTGTTGATTTGCCTCTCTCTTTGTTTGCATGCATCTATTACTAGTTTCTACAGGTTTCTTTGGTCTGTACTTGAGAGAAATTTCAATCTTTGGCTCTAAATCATTGCTTAATCATCTATGGCAGCAAGGTGAGTTAATAAACTCACAATCTCTTGCTAAAGCAAAGCTTCAAATGCAAAAATACATGAAAATAGCTTGAGAATATTGATTTTTGGTTGATGTTTTGTTTCTGTAAAAATTGAATTCTGCCCACCTTTGAAGCAGAAACTAAATTAACCATAACTTTCTCATTTTTGATCCTATTTTGATAATTTTAGATGTTTCGGAAAGCATGAATCATGTGATAAAAGTTTCATGTTTTGTGTTATATATAATTTTGATATTAGCCATGTCAAAATCTAATTTTTCTACTGCTAATACGAGAGCAAAACCAATATTTACTCTGTCGTTAAAGCTGAAACAAAATTGGTCATAACTTTTGCGTTTCTTATCCGATTTTAATAATTTTGAATATTCCAAAAAGAATAAATTATGTATTACAACTTTCAAGTTTTGTATTTTCTGTAATTTTGAGGTTACCTATGTCAAAATATAATTTTTCTAACTGTACTCCCGAGAGCAAAACCAATATTTACTCTGTGCTTATGGCTGAAACTAAATTGGCTATAACTTCTTTGTTTCTAAACCGATTTAGATAATTTTAGATGTTCTGGAAAGCATAATTCATGTTCTACAACTTTCATGTTTTATTTTTTCTGTAATTTTGAGGTTAGCTATATCAAAACCTAATTTTTCTACTGTAATCACGAGAGCAAAACCAATATTTGCTCTGTGCTTGAAGCTGAAACGAAATTGGCTATAACTTCTTCGTTTCTTAACCGAATTTGATAATTTTGGATGTTTCATAAAGCTTAGATCATGTTATACTTGTTTTGTTCATTGTGTTTTCTAGAAATTTGAAATTTGCTTGGTGGAAATTATGGTTATAAGTTGCTGTCCTAAGAACAAGACGACAACAACAACAAACATTGACCTTAGAATTGTATTAGCTCATTTTTACTCTTATTCTCTTTCTTTTTTGATGATGTTTTTGAGATTTTTGAGAGCTATGATGCCTATCAATAGGCTAGCTATAATTGAAGAATTTGAAATTCAAGTTTAAATAGAATTCGAATTGATTTTTAGTTAAATTTGAATTGAATTCGTATTGAACTCAAATTATCGGTCTTGAGTTATCTTTCTTTTTTTCATTGTTTTCGAGTATGGTTTTCACTAAACCATTTTTGAAATAAATAGACCTTTCAAATTATTATTATATAGTATTTTAAAATTATTTTTCTAATAATAAAAAAAAACTATTTATTCCCTATAATAAAGGAATTTCAAATATTGGTTTTATTAATCTTTTCGGAAAAATGTTTTAGAAGCTTGTTTTCTCTAGTATACTATTTCAGATATAAAACATACACTTTTACACTATTCGAACGTATGAGAAAGTGAATTAAACGATTTAGTAATGCACGTGATATGGGACATGTGCGTTTACTATTTCGGTTAATTCCGGACTTGTACGATCGAAGCTATTTGCGATTATTGATTCTGAGATGTTTTTCCATTTATGGTATATTTTGATTTTTATAATTCCTATTTATTGGAATTATTTAAGATGGCCAATATTTGGAAAATATTAGGGTTTGAGATCTCCTATATAGGAGTATGGTCGATGAGATCCATCACGATGTTTTATTTACTTACCAATGATATAAGGCAAGTCTTGAGTTTATGATTTCATATTTTGAGATTTATATTTTATGAGGAACCTTCATGATGTTTTCACTTGTCGATGAGATGAGACAAGTTATGATGTCATTTAATACTTGTCGATGAGATGAGACAAGTATGGTGTCTCTTTATCACTCGTCAATGAGACTAGGCGAGATATAATTTTCTGAGTTTTATGATGTTTCTAGTGTGGCATCGACGAACGGATAGTAAACCGCTAAGTGCGAATGTGTGGTATGGGACACACGTTAACACTTTTTGCGTTCCTATCCGTGAGTTTGTGACACATTCACAATGTTTACCTAACAGAACTGCTTTAAGAGGTGTTAGCGACCTTGTCATGAGGACAAACTGCTTTGGGAGATGTTAGCAACCTTGTTAGAGCTGACAAAATGGCTTGAAGAGGTGTTAGTGACCTTGTCATGAGGACGAACTGCTTTGGGAGGTGTTGGCGACCTTGTCTGAGGCTTCGGCCTTTTGTGTTTTGCACGTGCAGCATTGCTTCGGCATTACAATCGAGGATTTGGCCAATCCGGATTTTCTGAGTTTTCTGTTTTATTGTGATTTCATCTTTTTACGATGTTTTATTACATCGATAGCCTAGTTCTATATGAGATGTTATATATATGGTGATTTCAATTATGATGTTTTAAACTCTTATCGAGCTCCTTGAGTTATGAGTTTTGATAATTTCAGGATTTTATAAGATATTCTGGGTTTTGCCATTTTGGCGAGTTGAGATTGAGATTTATATACATTTATACCGATGAGATGAGGTATAATTGAATTTGAAGATTCATCTATAGTTGAATTTTGGATCATCCTATTTGAGAATGTTTTATGTTTGCTATTTTGGCGAGAGTTGTATTGATATTTCTCCTTTTGAGGGGATATGGTTCATGGAAACCATGCAGACATTTTGGGATGTCACCGATGATATGAGGCACTTGTGTTTGATTTGAGTATTGATTTTGAGTTACCTCCTTCGAGGTATTTGTTTACTTAAGTAGCGTTTGTTACTTAAGTGTTGAGCTTATGATTTTATTGATTCATTCTTCTCTTTCGTGAAGAAGTATCTTCATGTCTATTCAGCTTCATATTACCGATATTGACTGATTCGTGTAGCTAGACTGACCAGTGTATTTATACTCAGGTCAGACCGAGTTGTTTCAGGTATCATCTACCGGACTTAGCTTGAAGTTGATGTTGAATATTATCTCTCCTTTCTCTTGAGCAATTTCTGTTCTTCGCATACTCTGATGTATTTATATTTGATTCAATGTATATGGTATGGTCGTGTACCACCTTTATTGTATTCATATTGTATAGTACTAAACGTGTATCGGTGTATATGTATATATATGATGTTGATTACTGTTCTGTGATGTGCTTTACATATAGTTATTTTATTTTGTTCTGATAGACCCGTTAACTACCTATAGTCTTGGATTACGCATTTACTGGGTATGTCGATCCACTTGAGTAGAAAAAAATTTGATATTGCATTTATCAATGTATTCAGTAGATGTTTAAGACAAAATTATAGATAATCGCCCTTACCCAGCCCTATTCTCCGCTTTGCTAGACGGAATTACTTGTTAATTCTCTTTACTAAGGTGGGTCTCTGGCTGGGGCGTTACAGCATGGTATCAGAGCTGTGGTCAGAACAAAGTATAATAAACACGGAACAGTACATATATCATGATACATCAAAGTACAATACAGGTGAATCATTGTCCTTTATTTGTGCGTGCTTTCGAATCGAGCCCTGACTCTTTTACGAGTTTTGGGATTGTTGAGATGGAATATTCTAGAAATATAGATATATTATATTCCATAGTATTCCATAATAGATTTTGATGTCATCTTATCTTATATAAAATCTTATTTGGGATTATTCTATTCTTATTTTTGTCGATACGAGTGAGTTCGTATCGATGGAGATGATTGATTTCTTTGAGCATTCTTGTTGCATTCCTTTGAGGGTTGTGAATCGTATTGAGGGGATCCACAACGATTTGCTCGTTATGAGCATTCTGAGTTTTCTATTTGTTGCTGCTTTGGTGAGTATTTTTTTATTACTCACTATCTTGAGATGTATCTGATTTGGGATGGATTGACTTAATTGATGTTAAGTCCGATCCTTTTGTTGTTATAGGATCCTATATTTATTTAGGAATACTAATTTGATTGGGTTATTATTTCTATCACTTTGGATTGTTAATAATGATTCCGAAGTTTCTGTATTCACTCTTGAGTATCGAGATGTTGATGATATATCTCGAATTCCAGTCAAGGTGACTTTGTTGAGTTTTGTGAGTTCGTTTGGATTTGACATCCAATCGGGCAATTGAGTGTTGAGGTAAACTTATTCCAGGCTCTTAGCTCTTCGGTTATCCTTCCACGAGGATATCCACTGAGGAATGAGGTGAGTTTCTAAATTGTTCGAGTTTGGTTGAGTTTATCATTCATCTTCGTTTGAGTGTTCTTTTCAAATACTCAATCAATTTTATCCTTTGTAGCATTACTCTGTTTAAAGTTGTGATTCGTGGATTGTGTGCTTCTTCTCCTTCGATAAGAATATCCAACTTATCATGTATCTAGATGATTTTTGGGAGTGGATCGTGACATCGTAATATTGATGAACACTCTATCTCCTTTTGATGATTTTGAGAATCGAGTATTCTAGGAATATCTCGATGCATTCTCTTAATGTTCTTTGGTTTGAGTTTATGACAATATATATATATATATATATATATATATATATGAGTTTAAAAAGAGAAATTAGAGTTTTGAGATATTTTATAAATCAAAAGAATGTTTTGAGAATATATTTATATGAGTAGTATTCCTTTATAGAAATAATTGAGAGTGTTGGGTTATCCATCGAGTAATTAAGAGTTCTGGTCGATACGCCTGATCAATGTTATCGATAGGAATCTCCTAAATGCTATGATGAGGCAATCAAACACGATGATTTGTGTTTTAAAGATTGATATTTTGAAAGTAATATTTTGAGATTAAATATCAAATATATTTTTGAATGGCAATTGCAGCCATTGACTTTAGAGACAAGTAACAGAGTGGCAAGGCAGTTTTGATCATTCGATCAACTCTGCAGCCAAAGAATATATCTATTTATTAGAGATTCGATGACGAGGCAATGCTATTTATTTATTTATTTATTTTGAAATTATAAAGATGAGAATAAGTGAGAATATTCTTGAGCTATGCTTTATTGAAAGTATATTTTGAGATTTTAGAATCTATATTTTATACAATAGAAGTTTTAAGAGAATTTGAAGATTGTTTTTTTTTACTATTTAAGTGGTTTAATAAAAAGAGTAAAGAGAATTTAAACCCTTAATTTATTTTGAAGAATGTTATTATGGATTTACAAATTCTTTGGAAATTAATTTTGAAGTAAGAGAAGAAATTTTGGACTTTTAATTTGAGTTTTAAATTATTTACTAAGTGATATAGTAAAGAGTTGAAAAAGTTTCAAATGTTGAAAATTGAGATTTAAAATTTAAAAGATGTTGAGATTTAAAATTTATAAATATCTTGGATTGAAAAATAATTTGAGCTTATATCCTTGTTTCTTGAGTATATTCTATCCCTGAGCTAATATCAACGACGTGCATATTTCGCAGTCGTTCGAGTTTGGTGGCCTTGTGAGAAGCCATCTTGTGATTTATCTATCTTGTCTATTGTGTCTATCTTTGTTGTGAGGATGTTCTTTCCGTATTATTTTGTGGAAAATCTTGTTGTTGATTTTCTTTTATTGCTTAGAGATCGGGTTAGAGTGAGTTTAATCCCAACTCTATTCATAGAGTTTTGAGAAATCAATCATTTTCGATTGACTAATTGTTCAGCATCTTATTGAGTTTTGATTCGAGACAGGAGATCCTCGAAATTCTTTTGAGTTGCTTGGAAAATTCAATGGTTTGCTAATCACTATATTAACATATGATGAGCCATTGAACTAAACAAGTGAGTTTTTCCTTGTTTCTTTCTACCATTCTTATTGAGAGTATGAATGGCTTGGAATTCGAGCTTGTCTTTATCGTTCGATGATTGTATGTTTTATGTTGTTTACAGCTCTTTTTCTAGAAAATTACAGGGACACAATTTTTGTAAGCGGGGGAGTCTGTAACAACCTAGGTTTTAGCGATTATCTAAGAATATTAAATTATAATGGCAGTTATAATTTAATAGTGTAAATTAATAATTAAAGAGGAATTTAAATTGTTTATTGGTATATTTAAGGATAAAATGAGAAAAATAGAATTTTGAAAACTTTATTAAGATGGTTTGATTTAAAAGATTGAGGAAATGTGTTTTACTTAGAGTTAATGCAACAATTTTGTAAATTATTGCTATTTACTTCTATTAATAATTTTTAAAAGAAGTAATTAAATTTTAAAATGAGATATATTTAAAATAATGATGGAATTGGGTTTAAAAATATAATTTATTGTTAGATTATATTTGAAATGGGTTGTAAAATTTTATTACACAAAAAATGTGATTTTGTGTAATTTATAATGTTAATTACAATGAGTTTTGTAATTAAAGATGTAAATTTGCTATTTTATTTAAAATAGAGAAATATGATAATAAAATGTTTTAAATATACAAATAATATTTTATTTTGAGTGTAAAACATTTTTATAATCATGAGTATTGAGTTTCAAAAATTTTAAAGAAGCAAAACTTGAAATAGTGTTAATTCCATTTGTTAATATGCATTGTAACATGAAATAAGAGATTAAATAATTAACTTAAATTAACTTCTTTTATTAATTTGGGCTAAAGCCTATTACCACTATCATTAGCCTGTTACCAGAAATGAGTAATGAGAAAGAAGAAAATACAATACGTACATTTTTCTCTTTTCTTCCTCAAAATTCCAAAAGCGTGTTAATGGCTGAAACCCTTTCTTCTCCTTTCAATCTATGCTTAAATTTGTCTAATGAAATGAAAATTGGTGATTTTAAATGTCAATTCTAGAGCTAAACTCAGGTAATCTTCAATCTAAAACCAATCTTCCTATCCAAATCTATTTTTACAGTGAAAATTTGTTGATTTGCCTCTCTCTTTGTTTGCACGAATCTGTTACTAGTTTCTACAGGTTTCTTTGGTCTGTACTTGAGAGAAATTGCAATCTTTGGCTATAAATTATTGCTTAATCATCTATGGCAGCAAGATGAGTTAATAGACCAATAATCTCTAGCTAAAGCAAAGCTTCAAATGAAAAAATACATGAAAATAGCTTGAGAATACTGATTTTTGGTTGATGTTTTGTTTCTGTAAAAACTGAATTCTGCCCACCTTTGAAGCAAAAACTAAATTAACCATAACTTTCTCATTTTTGATCCGATTTTGATAATTTTAGATGTTTCGGAAAGCATGAATCATGTGCTAAAATTTTCATGTTTTGTGTTATCTATAATTTTGATATTAGCTATGTCAAAATCTAATTTTTCTATTGCTAACCCGAGAGCAAAACCAATATTTACTCTGTCGTTAAAGCTGAAACGAAATTGGTCATAACTTTTTCGTGTCTTATCCGATTTTAATAATTTTGGTTGTTGAGAAAAACATAAATTATGTACTACAACTTTTATATTTTGTGTTTTCTTTAATTTTGAGGTAAGCTATGTCAAAATCTAATTTTCCTAACCGTAATCCCGAGAGCAAAACTGCTTTGTGCTTAAGGCTGAACTAAATTTTCCATAACTTCTTTGTTTCTAAACCGATTTCGATGATTTTAGATGTTATGGAAAGCTTAATTCATGTACTACTACTTTCATGTTTTGTTTTTTCTATAATTTTGAGGTTAGCTATGTCAAAACCTAATTTTTCTACTGTAATCACGAGAGCAAAACCAATATTTGTTTTGTGCTTGAAGCTGAAACGAAATTGGCCATAACTTCTTCGTTTCTTAACCGAATTTGATAATTTTGGAAGTTTCAAAATTCTTAGATCATGTTATACAAGTTATGTTCATTGTGTTTTCTAGAACTTTGAAGTTTGCTTGGTCAAAACTATGGTTATAAGTTGTTGTCCTGAGAACAAGATGACAACAACAACAAACATTGACCTTACAATTGTATTAGCTCATTTTTACTCTTATTCTCTTTCGGTTTTGATGATGTTTTTGAGATTTTTGAGAGCTATAATGCCTATCAATAGGCTAGCTATATTTGAAGAATTTGAAATTCAAATTTAAATAGAATTCGAATTGATTTTTAGTTAAATTTGAATTGAATTCGTATTGAACTCAACTTATCGGTCTTGAGTTATCTTTCTTGTTTTTCATTGTTTTCGAGTATGGTTTTCACTAAACCATTTTTGAAGTAATTTTTGAAATAAATGGACATTTCAAATTATTATTATATAGTATTTTAAAATTATTTTTCTAATAATAAAAAAACCTATTTATTCCCTATGATAAAGGAATTTCAAATATTGGTTTTATTAATCTATTCGGAAAAATGTTTTAGAAGCTTGTTTTCTCTAGTATACAATTTTAGATATAAAACATACACTTTTACACTATTTGAACGTATGAAAAAGAGAATTGAACGATTTAGTAAAACACATGGTATAGGACATGTGCGTTTACTATTTCGGTTAATTTCGGATTTGTACGATCGAAGCTATTTGCGATTATTGATTCTGAGATGTTTTGCCATTTATGGTATATTTTGATTTTTATAATTCCTATTTATTGGAATTATTTAAGATGGCCGATATTTGGAAAATATTATGGTTTGAGATCTCCTATATAGGAGTATGGTCGATGAGATCCATCACGATGTTTTATTTACTTGCCAATGATATAAGGCAACTCTTGAGTTTATGATTTCATATTTTGAGATTTATAGTTTATGAGGAACCATCATGATGTTTTCGCTTGTCGATGAGATGAGACAAGTTACGGTGCCATTTAATACTTGTCCATGAGATGAGACAAGTATGGTGTCTCTTTATCACTCGCCAATGAGACTGGACGAGATATAATTTTCTGAGTTTTATGATGTTTCTAGTGTGGCATCGACGGATGGCTAGTAAACCGCTAAGTGCGAATGTGTGGTATGGGACACACGTTAACACTTTTCGAGTTCCTATCCGTGAGTTTGTGACACATTCACGATGTTTACCTAACAGAACTGCTTTGAGAGGTGTTAGCGACCTTGTTATGAGGACGAACTGCTTTGGGAGGTGTTAGCGACCTTGTTAGAGGTGACAAAATGGCTTGGAGAGGTTTTGGCGACCTTGTTATGAGGACGAACTGCTTTGGGAGGTGTTAGCGACCTTGTTAGAGCTGACAAAATGGCTTGGAGAGGTGTTAGCGACCTTGTCATGAGGACGAACTATTTTGGGAGGTGTTAGCGACCTTGTCTGAGGCTTCGGCTGTTTGAGTTTTGCACGTGCAGCATTGCTTCGGCATTACAATCGAGGATTTGGCCAATCTAGATTTTCTGAGTTTTCTGTTTTATTGTGATTTCATCTTTTTAAGATGTTTTATTACATCGATAGCCTACTGCTGTATGAGATGTTATATATATGGTGATTTCAATTATGATGTTTTGAACTCTTATCGAGTTCCTTGAGTTATGAGTTTTTATAATTTCAGAATTTTATAAGATATTCTGGGTTTTGCTATTTTGGCGAGTTGAGATTGAGATTTATATACATTTATACCGATGAGATGAGGTACAATTGAATTTAAAGATTCATCTATAGTTGAATTTTGGATCATCCTATTTGAGAATGTTTTATGTTTGCCATTTTGGCGAGAGTTGTATTGATATTTCTCCTTTTGAGGGGATATGGTTCATGGAAACCATGCAGACATTTTGGGATGTCACCGATGATATGAGGCACTTGTGTTTGATTTGAGTATTGAGTTTGAGTTACCTCCTTCGAGGTATTTGTTTACTTAAGTAGCGTTTGTTACTTAAGTGTTGAGCTTATGATTTTATCGATTCATTCTTCTCTTTCGAGAAGAAGTATCTTCATGTCTATTCAGCTTCATATTACCGATATTGACTGATTCGTGTAGCTAGACTGACCCGTGTATTTATACTGTGGTCAGACCGAGTTGTTTCAGGTATCATCTACTGGACTTAGCTTGAAGTTGATGCTGGATATCAGCTCTCCTTTCTCTTGAACAATTTCTGTTCTTCCGCATACTCTGATGTATTTATATTTGATTCAATGTATATGGTATGATCGTGTACCACCTTTATTGTATTCATATTGTATAGTACTAAACGTGTATCAGTGTATATGTATATATATGATGTTGATTACTGTTCTGTGATGTGCTTTACATTTAGTTATTGTATTTTGTTCTGATAGATCCGTTAACTACCTATAGTCTTGGATTAAGCATTTACTGTGTATGTCTATCCACTTGAGTAGAAAAAAATTTATATTACATTTATCGACGTATTCAGTAGATGTTTAAGACAAACTATAGATATTCGCCCTTAGCCAGCCCTATTCTCCGCTTTAGCAAACGGAATTACTTGTTAATTCTCTTTACTATGGTCGGTCTCGGGGTGGGGCGTTACATTACGGGTCCCAAACCCTATTATCATTATTTCAAAGCTTCCGCAAATAGAGTTTGGAAGTCAATGGGTAATTTCCAAATCTATTCAAAGGATAATGGGTTTTACATAGTAAATTCTAAGAAGCAATCAGATTGTTATAATATTTTATCTAATGGACATTACTTTTATAATAAGAGATCAACGATGATCAAGAAATGAGTGCTACGAATGAAACTTGCAAAAGACTTTAAATTCTATCCATTTATATGTGAGATTTTCAAATTTAGATTTGGAATTTTGGACTGAGGTGAAAATAAGTAGAGTAGTTTCACTCATTGGCGAGCCTATTAAGTTAGATCATATTACAAAGGGTATGATGAGAATATCATTTGACAAGTGTTAATTGAAGCGGATGCTAATTTTCCTTTTTCTAAAACTATGCCAATTATGGATGGGAATGACAATCTTAGTTGGCAGCAGCAAGTAGCCTATGAGTGGAAGCCACAAGTTTGTGATTCACGTAAAAGTTTTGGCCATGTCAAAAAGGTGTAAATTTACCAAGAAAAGGGGTTTTGAAAAATACTTAAAATTTAAATGCAGAAAACAACATTATGCGAATCGACTAAGATGATATTGCATACCCACAAACAACAGAGATGGTAAGTAAACATAGACAAGTACAAAAGCGGCAAACTAATGAATATAAATCATGAGTCTTAGAACGGCCCCAGTTAAAAATTTGAAAATTCATAGCTGAAAAACTATAGCAGCGAGTTAAGAATGTAACAGGGTGAAAGTTCGTTACATAATAGAGGTTAAAAATCTACTCTTATGGACAGTAATAATGCTAAAAAGAAGAATCCACGAATGGAAACCATTCGGTCAATGGATGCTTCAATGGTTAATAATAGTCTTTCTAAAAAGATGGATACGTATAATGTGAATAATAACATGGAAAGTGTAGATACTAATGGAACTTAAAATGATACAATTATAAATTAAAATGGTGGTAGTATAGATAGAAAATGTGTTGAACTTGATGTTTTCAGAATTCTGATTGCATGAGAATTGATGTATCTCTTTATTGATACACACATAACTGATACAAAGAAATTTTCTATATTCATTTGGTTTCTAGAGTTCGGCTTTTATATAATTGAATTACAAAGGCTGATAATGGGCCTTGTATTCATTAGGCCAATATACAATAATCTTTGCAAACAGATAATATATTCATCAGCCGACTCTTATAACATTCATTTACTCTTCCCCCTCAACCAAATGCTAGGGTTAGGGTTTTTTGTGCGATTCTAGTGTTCGGCTGCGTTGATTTCTTTCTCTTACCTTTCCTTCTATAAACTTTCACATAAGTGTTTCTTTGGTGAAATTGAGATATAGTTTGCTTTGCATTGCAGATCTGAAGCAAAAAGGTAGTGATAAACATGTGATGTCTGCTTTCGTTTCAAATCGGCTTCGAGGCTGGATCTGAAGACTAATGCGACTATAGATCTGAAGAGAATCAAAAAGATGGAACTTTTGTTTTATTCTTCATTGATTGCTTTGACTTTCAGGTCCTCTCTGAATCATTGAAAGCTTTTTGCAGATAATGTCTTTGTAAGTATACGTGCGCGTTGGTAAGTTGATGGTAAGTGATTCACTTGAAGCTTTCCTTTTTGTATCAACTCGCGAATGAAATATAATTCAATCTCTATATGCTTTTTCCTTGAGTGCAAAACTGAATTAGCTGCCTTGTAGACTGTACTTTGATTGTCGCACCGCGATATTGGTTTTATCTCTGTTTTGATGTTCATTTCTGAAAGTAATGATTGAATCCCAGTAACTTCTGCGACAGCACTAGCAATACTTCTGTATTCAGCCTCTGTGCTGAATCTGAAGATAGTTGACTACTTCTTTGAGCACCATGAAATTGTATTATTGCCTAAGTATATATAGTAGCCTGTCACTGATTTTCTGCCATCCACATCTGTTGCCCAGCCTGCATCTGCATATGCTGTGATACTTAGTTGTTTGCACTTTTTTAGTGCAAGACCATAATTTGTTGTGCCATTGAGATATCCGAGTATCCCTTTGACTGCTTTGCAGTGATCTTCATGTGGTTCCTGCATAAATTGTGAGACTTTGCTAGCACTGAAAGATATATCCGGTCTTGTTATGGTGGAGTATTGTAGGGCTCCTACAATACTTCTATATTGTTTGATGTTTAATATTGGTTCTCCCCTGTATTTGGACAGTTGTTGATGACTGATCATTGGTGTAGGCTGAGGTGTAGCACCATTCATTTTTGCTTTAATCAGCAGCTCCTTGATATATTTCTTTTGGCTTAAAAAGATTTCTGAATCTGACTTTCTCTTCACTTCTAGTCCCAGGAAGTAATTTAGCTCACCTAGATCCTTAATTGAGAATTGCTTGTCAAGATACTGTATGATGCTTTTGATTTCATTCTCATCATTACCTGTTATAATTAGATCATCAACATATATTAGTATGTAAACAATAAGACTACTATTAATTTTGATAAATAAGGAATTGTCTGATTTGGTAGATTGATAGCCCAAATGAACTAATGTGGCTTTCAATCTATCAAACCATACTCTAGGTGCTTGCTTTAATCCATATATGGCTTTGTTTAACTTGCACACAAGATTGGTGTCTTGCTTGTATCCTTGTGGCTTCTCCATGTAGATTTCTTCCCGTAGAACACCATTTAGAAATGCATTATTTACATCTAACCGTCTCAAGTTCCAGTTATTATTTATAGCAATTGTAAGAACTATTATGATGGTTGTTGGTTTCACCACTGGTGAGAAAGTCTCACTGAAGTCAAAGCCATACTCTTGTGTGTACCCTTTGGCAACAAACCTTGCTTTATGTCTGGATACAGTCCTATTTAGATTTCTGTTCAATTTATATGTCCATTTGCATCCTATGATGTTTTTGTTGCTTGGTGGGTGAACTAGACTCCATGTATTATTTTTCACTAATGCCTGATACTCTTCATCCATAGCTGCTTTCCAGTTTTTATCTTTGAATGCTTGTTCAAATGTTTGAGGCTCTGTGATGCATACAGTTGTAGTATAAACCTTTGGTTTATAAATCCCACTCTTTGATATGATTATCATATGATGGCCTGTTTTGGTCTGTAATTCAGCATCAGGTGACTCTGAACTACTGTCCTGATTAGCATTATCATCTGATTGATCTTTATTACTATTTTGATCTTGATTGTTTGATTCTGCAGGTGACTGAGGATGTGTAGCAGGCTGACCTTCTGTATCATGACCTGGTCCAGATGACATAGTGTGTTGTGATCCAGCGGTTCCTGTTCTTTTCTCAGTTTCTGCAGCATTCCATATATGAGGCATTAATGGTATGTTTGGTATGGAAGACTTTGGATTATAAACTTTGTGTGTGTTCTAATACTTGCATTGGTAAAAGGAAATATCCTCTCATTGAAAACTACACGTCTGCTTATAAATATTCTTCCTGTTTCATCTAGACACATGTACCCTTTCTGTTTGATTGGATAACCTATAACAGTACATGGTTGAGAACTAAAGTTTAGTTTATGACTCTTATATGGTCTCAGGTAGGGAAAACACAAACATCCAAATGTTCTTAAGTTTTGATAGTCTGGTTTGACTCCTAAATTTTTTTCTAAAGGACTTATTCAGTACTTTGGTCGGAAGTCTATTGATTAAATAAACAACAATACTGAAGGAATCTGGCCAGAATTTTAAAAGGTAATGCAACGACCCGTAAATTTCATGAATTTAATTTGGTTAAATTAATAAGTTTGTAATAAAATTTAGTAGAAAAAAAATAAAAAAAATAAAAACCTACTTATAGTATTCGAAGTTAATTCAAATGATTTTAAGTAGTGAAAAGAATTTTACCAGTATATAAATTGAATATGAGAAATTTAAGTAAAGTATTAAACTGATTTAATGTAATAAACATTGTTAACAGTAAATGGAATATGATAATAAGAACAATTGCAAATTTTGTATTTAGGGGCGAAATAATATTGATAGGTAATAATTGTTGTAGAGAATAAATTACAATAGTTATAAATTGTATAATGGTGACAACTATTGTTCGTTACCAATGCATTTAATTAATAGCGATTAAATGTAATTAAACATTGTTTTTGTAAGTTAAGAAAATAACTGAAAATTTTGAAGGTAAAATTAATATAAAGGTTAACTATATGCATAAGATGGAAAGTTGAATAGAATTCTAATAAACGATAATAATGGAAAACGTATACAATCAATGTAGGCAATTAGTAATTACAATGTTGTTGAAAGTAATAAACGTTTATTAGTTGATAATTTATAACATAACGGAAAGAGTAAATGTATTCATTAAAATATTAATTGCAATTGGATAGGGGTTTTAAGTAACAATGTTAATGCAAGGTAAGTAATGCTAAGTTAAAAGTCAATAATAATGAACAGCGATTAAAGTAAAAATTTGTAACATATATCATAAATTACCTGCTTATTGGTTAATGGAATTAGAATTTGCAATAGGTGATAATAAAATAAATGAATGTTACACTAATTGAGAATGAAATAACGTTCGTTTAAAAGTGGAGTAATTATAGGACCGTATTTATTATAAGCGTTACTTTAATAATTATGATTAATTGAGAAATTAATACGGGAAGTATGTAAAGTAATAACTAGGGAAGTAACACGTTATAAATTAATTATGACCCAAACTTAAGTGTTAGTTACAGGTTGAAATTGAATCTAATCTGTTTAATTTGAAACTTATTAAAATAAATGGGATTAAATTTATAATAAAGGAGTTATTTTAAGAAATTGAAAATTTTTTCTATAATGTGGGGATTAAGATTTGTTTATTTAATTAGATTTAAATTTGGAAAATTTGGTCATTGCAATTAATAGAGATTAAATGTTAAATACTACGTTAATTTAAGGGTTAGGTTATATTTTGAGAATATTAAGGTAATAACTTTGAACCCAATGTTAGTCTCATCCATTCGACCATGATAAATTGAAAAAAAAAAGTGAATGGTGAATTCAGTGTAATTATTGAAAATATAATTTATAATTGATGAATATAATGAAAATTGAATTTTCGCTAAAACATATGATTGAATCAACATTTAATTTGACATCTAACTTTGTTTAAAATCATTGTAAATATTTGGGTAATATAAAGATGATAGAATTGTCAATTTTAGAATTTAAAATATATAAAATTGGATTTAATCAATTTATTTAATTAATATAAAAATAGTCATTTTGGCCACTGACTCGGATTTCGACGAAACTAGTTTCATCAGATCCGTAACGGTGAAATATAATAATGTTTCAAGTTTCGTAGCGATCGGACTTGTCGTTTGATCGTATGGACTCGAAACGCCTTGAAATTTATGCAATTGAAATCAATTTGAAAATATTAATTTTAGCATAACTTCTTCATACGAAGGAATTTGGACGTAAAACTTTTTCCATCGCGTTCAGAATATTTCAAAACACCTATTTCGATATATGCGTTTATCCAATTTCGTTCCGGGGTCAGAATAAGCTTTTTGGGCCACGTTAGCGGTAGCACGTATATCCAACCCGATCCATCTATTCAAATCTCTAACCTACCTATATAAACCCAATTATAAACCCTAGCCTCCATTTGTCCTCATTTCTTTGTATGTATATTTTTCCCCAACTCTTCCTTTCCAATGGCTGCAAAGCCTAGATCCAATTTCAATCCAAATCAAAAGTCAAAAATTCAAGGTCCTCAGAAAAATCTCAAAAAAAATATATGTTGATGCTCTCGATGAAAAAATATATGTTGATGCTCTCGATGAGCAAAATTCAATGGTGTAATTCGTTTTTCGATTTGGGATGTGGTTTGAACGGAAATTGGACGTTTAGTTTCGGCCGTTCATCATCGCCGCGGTAAATTTCGTCGGATCGGGAAACGGTTTCTGGATTTTGGAGAGGAAGCCGAGGGGATCACATCTATATAATTTGTTTGTCGATTCAACGGCCTGATTCGCTGCAAAAATTCATTAGGGTTGGAATATAAGGGGCGGCGGCTGCTGATTTGGCGCGAACTGGATGTCGCGACGATGGAGGTAGCCTCGGCCAGGGTGTGCGGCGCTGTCCAGAGGGTGCGACGACGAGTTCTGGTGGCGGCTCGTGCTGTGCATTCGTCTACAGTTCATTGGTTGCGTGAAGGCTTGGTAGTGATGTTTCGTACGTTTTGGCCTGGAGTGAGATTCACGCAGTAACGTGGCTTCAATTTTGGCTTCAATTTTTGGGGAGGTGATTATGTTCTACTTTTTATTTATTTTTATTTGAATTTCAATCACAATAATCGCTATATCTCTCGCATACGAACACCGTTTCACGTGCGGTTTCTTTTGTTAGGATCGTATTGAAATTTCGGACTTGATGACGCTGGTTTGGATGAATTCTGATACGGTCAAATTTTTGGGTTTAAATCGGATTTAAATTCGATTTAAATTCAAATGGTGAGTGTTTTAACCCACTCACAACGTCTAAAATTTTCTATGTCTATTAAATGACTTAAGATATGAGTAGAAATTTATTTATGACTGTTTGACATGTTTTATTCATCATCTCTGTTAAATCGCATTTATTTAATCTAACTGTTAATTAATTTTATTATTGCATATAAATTGACAGTTAAAATTTATTTATTTGCATATAAATTGACAGTTAAACAGTAAATAAATTTATTATTGAGTATAAACTGTTAGTTATTAACTGTTATTTATTACCTGTATATTTCATATGCTCTATATCAATATATTGTTTAAATTGGATGATGATTGTAATAAATGGTTGATGATTGATATTTGGATGAATGGATGCTATATTTTATAACAGGAAAATAGACACAAGGAAGAAGTTGCAAAAAAATATAGTTTCAGAGACAACAAGTTATTTTTTAGTCTGCAGGACATTTTTTAGTGTAAACTGAAAATGATAGTTACAACTACCATTCTGTGATTTACACTAAAAAGTGTCCTTCAGCCTAAAAAACAAAATTCTTGTTCCTATAATTAAATTTTTCTCTAACTTTTTCCTTGACCCTAATAACCCCATTTTATATTGTATAAAATGCAAGTTATTATGCACTTTCATTTCTTCGGGATTGCGGTTTGAAATGATATACAACCGCACTTTTACTTTTTTAATTTGCGGATTGAAATGATAAATATCCGTATCACTTGACCATAGGATAGAAAATTTTATACAGACACCGCTGTGTGTGTGTGTGTATATATATATATATAAATTTGAAATGATTTCTATGGTTTGGATAGGATACGGTTTAATAAATATTTATTTTGATATTATATAAATATTATTTTATATATACCTATATGGTTAAATTATTGAATTTATGTTATGTATAAGTTTGTTGAATAAAAAAACAAATAAGTTGAATATTGGAGTTTGAATATTTATATTATATGGTTAAATACGTGTTAAGATATTGTATATATATAAGTAATGGTTTAAATCAGTTAAGATTGGAAGGTGAATTAGAATTTAATTGGAATTGAGCGTATTTGAGAATTTAACTCCATAAGTTGATATAGAACTTATAGCTTGAAATTTTAAAGTAAGATATGTATAACTGAAATTTTATTCAAGATGAATTAAATGAATATTTCTATTACAAATGAATTAAAGGAAATATTTAGTTATAGGTAATGCGAGTTTTATTTAAATGATTATGGATTTAGTATGCGATATTTCAAAACTAAATAATAGGACATTTAATTGTTGAATAATAATTTCCTATCTTAAATTTTGGAAGTGTAATACTTAAAGTTTGAAATATATAAAATTTGAAGTGGTTTTGGAAATTGAAGTGAATTTAAAATGTATGGATTTAGACTTAATTTAAAATGAATAAATGTGTAAAGCCGTGGAAATTATTTACTCTATAAAGTAATATAAAATCAATTATTTTGCATATCGTTGAATATCCAAACCATTTAAGTTTTAGAAGTTATGGTTTTAAAGCTATGAATTTCGCGGTATTATGTTTTGAAAGCTATAATTCAAATGTTTTGTTTCAGATATTATAAATTTTAAAGCAGTATGATTTTGGAAGAGAAATATATTTGGAATAAATGATATTTTTGATTTGGGTTTTATAAAAATAATATCAAAATGAGTTGTTTTGGAAATGGAAATGATATCGTACTTATGGGTTTTCATATGGATAATTTTATTCAGGTTTTAAAGTATAAACTATTTTTTTAAAAGACCGCGGTGTTATAATAACGTTTGGTTATTGAAGATACAGGGATCGAAAGTTGTCATACTCTCTGCCAACTCTAAAAACCATTTTAACAACCGTGTACGCGGTGGAGATTCCAGAATGAAGTAGGTTGGTGGCGGCGCTTACTGTAAGGTAAATACGTGGACCCAACTCCCGTGAGTTGGCATAAGGTGGCTAAAACATGAGCGATTGACGGGTTAATAAGGTAGCACCTTTGATCAAACACATCCCTTCGATATTATACTTTGACTTTGGATTGATTCGGTGGCCACTTTTAATTTTTATTTGGGGGTGTGGCTCGAGGTGGGGGGTAGCTGCGCGCTACGCGTTACCACCGACCCGGAAGCGTAATTGGTATATCTACCCTGCCATTGCTTAGTTGTGCCGTGTCACCTACCCTATCGCGCCTTGTACGAGTTTGAATTTCTCCCGTAGCCCGTGTGGTATCCTCTGGTGGCTTCCCGATCAGGAGGGACTATGATATTGGATGGACTACTGGGACTATTATTGTGTTAAGGGGAATATTGGGTCACTCCTTAACGCTATTTAAAAATAAGTTTATTTTACAATTAGACACTATTATAATAGCGCAATATACTACATAGTAAATAGTTTAACGGATCCTTAGGAGATGTAAATGCCGAGCATCTCTTGAGTTACTGCACTCATATTTATTTCTGTTAATTTAACTCACATAAGATCTTTTAGTTCTGACTCGAGTGTTTTTGTCTTTTCAAATTCGCTCGAGTCAGTCCGAGCGTTTCAGGATTGGAAGATTTAGCTCTAGAGGGCGAAGACGAAGATTTGTATTATTATTATTTATACTAGTGCACTACACACTGTTCCGCTGCATTGTTATTGGTATGTGTACTCTAATATGTATTATATGAATAGTTTTGTAAACAGATTTATAAACTGTATATTTGATTATTATATTTTATCCTTCCGCTGTGATATTATGTTTTTGTTTATTTCTTTCTTGTTTTTCTTATTTACCCCATAACAATCCGCCCTTCCGTATGCTTTGAATTGACACGTATTTCGATTTAAATCGTGCGAAAAGGCGGGATGTTACAGGTAATGATGCTTGTGCTAGTAAGGTTAGACCAGTCTCAACAATGTGGTTATGTTTTCTTTCAACTATGCCATTTCGTTCAGATGTATAGGGGCATTCGATTCTATGAACTATACCATTATCTAGAAAATATTTACTAAGAGACATGTATTCAGTACCCCCATCACTCTGAATAATCTTAACTTTATGATTGGTCTGCTTTTCAACTTGAGTGATAAAATATATAACAACATTATGAGTTTCTGCCTTAGATTTTAAGAAATATATCCAAGTATACCTTGTACATGCATCAACAATGGATATATAATATTTATACTCAAAATCTGAGCATATAGGAGCTGGGCCCCACAAATATGTTGAAATCAGTTCAAGAGGTACTTTGTATTCTGTTACAGAATCTGCAAAGGCTAATTTTTGGCTTTCACCCATTTGACAATAAGAACATATATAAGGCAAAGTTATTTCATCAAAAGAAATTTTATTTTCTTTAAGAACCTATTTTACAATACTTGTACATGGTGACCTAACTTGTAGTGCCAAAGATCAAAACTATTTTTATTGGTTTCACATGACTGCAATTCGCTGTTATTACAATTTGTCATTCTTTGATTTGAACCTTTGCTATTAGTCAGGGTGAACTTGTAAAGACCATTTACTGCATTACCTGGCCTGCAAGAGTATTTCCTTAGTTAGTATATCTTTAACTAAGCAATAATTTGGGTAAAATTCAAAATAAACATTATTATCATGAGCAAATTAAGAAACACTCAAAAGGTTTTTCTTTATGCTGGGTACTCTTAACAGATTATTGAGATATAATTGTCTTCCACCTTTGATATAGGCATTACCAGTGTGTGTAATCTCAATTGCTTTGCCATTTCCCATAATAATAGACTGCTTACCTCTGTATACTCTACTGCCTAGATTTAAATTCTCTAAATTGTTTGTTAAATAATTTGTAGCCCCTGAATCTGGATATCATGACTCATCTTGGATGTGATCTGTTTTAGAAATTTCACCCAGATTTTGACTTTTGTTTCCTCTAGATTGCTTACCTGAGTCTTGTTGTACTTGTGCCATGTTTGCACTGTAATTTCCATTTCTCCGATTGTTTGATCCCTAACCTGGTACATAATTTGCATTGAATATGAAGTAGTACTTTATAGAAGTGTGTCCAACTTTTTCATATATCTGACATTTTGGTTTGTTGTTGCCATTGAATCTTCCTCTGCCTCTTCCCCTGGCAGTCTGACCTCCCCTCTGAGATTGATGATATGTCCTTCCATAGTTCTGATTTTTGTTTTTACTATTTGAAGAATAGTTAATAGACATGTCTGCATCTGAGGGCTTCTTGTAGTCTAGCCATCCTTCATGAGCCAAGAGTATAGAACGAACGTAATTAATAGATGGTAGAGTTTCTTAGGATGCAATAACAGCCACCACTGCCTTATATTCATCACTTAACCCACTCAATATTTTTAAAACATGCTATGTATTGGACATCTTATGTCCTGCTGCCTCAAGTAGATCACATTTATTCTTGATCTTATAGAGGTATTCTTTCATGGATTGACTGTCTTCCCTTATATTGTGTAACTGTCTTTTGTAATGCATTATTTTGGCTGTTGACTGTGTATTGAAGATCCTTTCCACTGTAGTCCAAACTTCATTTGCTATTTTTCACCCTATTACTTGTGGTAACAACTTTACACTATTGAAGAGAGCAACCAAGAGCTTATTAAACTATCTTGTCTCTGAAATTTAATATATTCCTCATTACTCACAGATTTGTCTTCTTGATTAGTGGTAAACTTAGGTGGAGTGGTCATCATGCCAAGAATATACCCATCAAGACCATATCCTCTGGCAGCAGTTTCGACTTGCACTTTCCAGAGAAGATAATTGTCATCTTCAAGTTGTGTAGTGATAATATTGGAATGTGGGCTAATTATAGTTTTGATCAAACTGCCAGTGATATCCATTGATTGCAGTGAAGTGCTTGTATCATTACCTGATGTTGCACTACTTCCTTCAACCATGAAGAAACTTCTTTAAGATAGAATTGGTAAAATCAGAAAGAAATTGTGAAGAAATCAAGAAATTCTTCCCTGAACAGATATGATGCAACCGAGCAATATGATGAGGCTTCTTTGATTGCTCCTGGTATGACACTTACTTTTTTTTATTATTGATGAGTTTCTGATCTTAATGAGTTTCTGATCTCTTCCCTGACTGAATTTCTGATTTTTCTTGATTCTCGAATTTGTTTATGTGGCAGCCGATTGCAAGATCTTGGCAAGGTAGTAATTCCTTGAACAAATTCCTTATCCAAATGACGATAGAAAAATTCTGATGGGTAAAACTGATCCAGATGATGAGATTTCTCTGATGGATCAGTTCTTGTATAAAAGCCGTTAAGCGTGTAGATAATCCTGCTGCTCTGATACCAAGATAGAAAATGCGTTGAATTTGATGTTTTCAGAATTCTGATTGCATGAGAATTGATGTATCTCTTTATTGATACACACTGAACTGATACAAAGTAATTTTCTATATTCATTTGGTTGCTAGAGTTCGGCTTTTATATAATTGGATTACAAAGGCTGATAATGGGCTTTGTATTCATTAGCTCAATATACAATAATCTTTGCAAACAGAGAATATATTCATCAGCTACTATTATAACATTCATTTACTAGTACACGTCGAACAGAAAATTATTGCAATATGAAGGCGAAGGAGATACCTCAAAAAGGCAAAAGCTACAGCCGACCTTACGTCATGACAGACTAAAAGAAAGAGAACTGAGGAGACAATTAGAATTTAAAGCCAATGCTCCATTTGACATCATTGATAAACCTGCATGGATAAGTATGGTTTCTCAGTTTAAATCTAAAGGTGGAAAGAGTACGAAAAATAAAGTGAGCGATTCCCATAATGGCTTGGAAAATGAGTGAGATGCTTCCTACATTAACCCGTGATGTTCCTTGTTTGGAATATGAGGAGACAAAACTCCCCATAAAAAAGTATGATGTTACAGAGCGTATAAATTGGCTTAAACCATCGATTATTGGCTTACTGGAGCATAAACATATCAAGGAAAATATAAATATTTTCCGAAAGCTTCAGGCCGGATTGGAAAGCATGTTGCAAGTATGAAAATTCAAACAAAAGTAAAATCATGCTTGTGTGTAAACCAAGTGTGTGGGTGTAGTAGTTTAGTAAGCGGTGAACGATTTATTTCATGTCTTTTGCAGAATTGTAGAGGTTGAGTATTATATCATCACATGTATATGAATTATATACGCAATTACAGAAATATCATTTACGAGACCATATCAAACATTTGGGAAATGGTCTAGACAGTCCACGGCTAATTGTAGGCAATTTCAATTGTGTGCTATATGTGTGACGACCCGCCTTTCATTTCATAGAAAGACATATCGTAGATTAGAAAGAAATAGGTAGATAAGAAAATAAATAGAAAAAAAGAAACAACTTCAGAATCTGACAGCGGAAATGGAAAATTTTATTACATCACATGCTATTACATAGTATTCATCATACATCAGAGTCATATAGTTATAAAAACGTCACATTAGACAGTCGTAAAAACCTGTCTATCTATTACAACCCAAAATACAAACAGATGATACCAAAACAGCGTAATACACACACACACACAAACATACATACACACGCCAAGTCTTCTGCTCCAAGCCTTTTTTCAAAATATGTCAAGCCAACCTGATCACTTGGCTACTCATAAAAATTTGAGTACCAAAGAGTTTAAGAAAAATAGAAATAAACTTCGGGTCAGATATGGGTCTGGTGTGAGTAAACGGTTAAGTTGTTTAACTTGAAAAACCTTTGAAGTAAAAGGGTATCTCGCAAGACTCTCCGTAAATAAACATGGACAAGTTTTCCCCTTACGATAACCAAAACATTTGACAGGAAATCCAGTTATATTATAATAGTATTTAGCGTTTTCAAATAAACTATTCACATAACCGAAATTGTTACATTCATTAAATTCCAGCATAAATAGGTATACAATCAAGTCCGAGATCACTTATTGGAGATTGGATTCCATACAATGGCAGGACTATTGGGGTACCGCACGTCACAGTACGTGGTCTAGATCACTGTACCGAGGATCCACTCTGGTCCATTGCAACATAAGACCGGAGCTACCCCTTACTGGATAGTCCGAATAAGACAACCCTGCGGTTGTGGCCAACAACCGCCCACACAGCCGAATAAAAGGGACCTCTAGACATGGGAAAATCTTATCCTACTTGGGTGCTACCCACTTAGCATTGCGTGCATCTCCTCTGTTTTAGTCATTCCCGGTTGATGAGGCTTGAGGCTATGATTACCTTTTTAGAACACATATCTTCGAATGTGCATCGTCCTCCATTGACGATGGTATGATAGCGTTCGTCCATACAAGTCTGTTTCGGGTTCAAACGAAACCGAAGGCACTATCTCCATTACACTCATTTTTGAATCACCCTCAGAGTTAACGACAAATAGCATTTGCATTCTGAATCTTCATCTTGATCTTCATTTGAGATTTCACGACCTATTGTTTAATTTGGATCGATGTGGTTTTCAACTAACAAATTTGATATCTGATCCCGGTCTCATTGAAATCCAAACGTTTCTTTTAAGGCCAAGTTATTTAAGTACAACAATTTCATTCAATTCAGAATATTGTATTCACACAGCAATTCATAATAGATAAATAACTCATATTTATCAACAGCTCAATCCAAAGCAATTCATATCATAGAATATTACAGATTAACATACTAGAGATATTAATCAATCCAAACATTCTATACAATTAAACATCCATAAGCAAGATTAATTAATCACACAATTTATAACTAATTTAATTTAACCAAATAAATTAATTACTTATGAATTAATTACTTATAATCCTGCTTAATTAACATTAATTAATTAATTACAAACCATTTATTATTATTTTAATTAATTATCATTTAATTATTCACATTAATTAATTAGCTTTTAATATTAATTAATTATCCTTTAGTTATTAATTAATTATCCCTTAATTACCTAAGACCTTAATCAATTAAAGATAAACCATATATCTTAATTAATTACTTAATTACATTTAAGTTTTATTTAATAAACCTTGGAATTAATTTATCATTAACATATGAATTATCTTAAGACCTTTAAGTTAATTAATAATTAAAAACATTTCATCTTCTTAATTAACTACTTAATTACACTATTTAATTTAATTTAAATAATCTTAAGAATTAATTATAAAAAATGGACACAAAATAAAATACTTTAAACTTAATTAATTTAAAATAATTTATTTTATAACCTTTAACTAATCCCAACGCTTAGATAAACATTTATTACTTAAAAGAATTAGTTTAAGAAATTTTTTAAACTTGATTTATTTTAAAAAAAAATAAAACTTGTTAATACCCTACACTGACCCGAGTCAAACCCGGATCTAACCTGAGCCCAAACCCGAGCAACCCCTATACTTCTTTTTCTTATTTTTAAGCTGGTTTGCTTAAATTTAAAAACTGTTAAACTGGGTAAAACCTGTGTAGTTAATGCCCCGCTATTACCCTGCTATAACCCCGCTATATCTCATAGCGGATTTCTACCGCTACGATTTTTCCATATAGCCCAAAATATAGCACTTCCGCTTTAAGCCCCACTATTTCCACTATATCCCGCTATTTCCGCTATATTCAGTTATTTCCGCTATATCTTCTTCAATAAAATGAACTGAAAAATTGTATTTATGCATTATAAAAATTATGAAACTAATTTATTTGATTCAATTTTTAATATATTTTCAGAAATGAAAATACTCCAATATTTTACTAAATTCAATTATGTTATATATAACAGTTTTACGTTTATTTAAAGTATATTCGCATATGTTTTTATTTAAAACTATTTATGTATTAATTATAATTCAATTGAATGATAATTTTTCATTTAATTACCATTTATATATTTGTAAAAACATTAAGTACGGGTTTTACATGCTATTTTAGAGCCATCCGCTATATCCCGCTGTATCCTCGCTGTATCCCCGCTTTGACATTTTGCACCTCTACCGCTTTGATCTGCCGAGCGCATTAACTGCACAGGGTAAAACACACACGAACTACCCGAAAGCACACTCGAGCGAACCCGATGCTTCCCCGAGATCCCACCCAAGACTCCACCTTCTTCTCTAATCCTACAGCAACAACCCAAATACACAAATATGTGTGCACCTACATAGACCATCGCCGTTATTCCAGCCGTCGCTGCCATCGCCAGCAAATTGTCTTCGACATCCTCCTTCGATTCCGACCACCAGCTCCTAGAATCGAACACGAAAATCGAATTGAGCCACACGAGAACCTATTAGAACAGAACTGATCACCCAAGAATCACCTCGACCCGCCGCCTTAGATCACCATAGGCTTCAAAAGTCCGACCAAACCTTCGCCATTCAACCACGCACCTATCCCCTACTTGAGATGCTTTCTCGACGACGAACTAGCCTTGCAAACCCAGTCGACCAAAACAGCTCCTAAAACCCTACAACGATGGCGTGCCGCCGCCACGGTGATCGAAAAATTCACCGATCATTTTTTCCGAGATCATCGACCTCCAAGCTACCTTCAGCAGCAACTTCGACGCTCCCTCTTGCTCTGATCATTAGAAAATGCCAAAATCCCAATTCCCGATCAACCCGAGAATTCCACCCAAAAAAAAAGTTAGAAATCTTGATTTTATTTTTAAAAATCATGGTTTTAAAAATTGATTTAGGTTATATAAGTGAATCAAGAAATCAAGGAAGTCGAATTCTCAACATGCATTAAGTTTCACTGTATTTCTTCTTTCCAGTCAAAACTACTTCCCAAATATACTAAGAAATATTTTAAAATTTAGATCCTGTTAATTCTAACATATTTTGTTTATACAACATTAGCTATAAGTGATTAGAGAAAGAGAATTTGAATTTTTAACTTTTTTTAACCGGTTAACTCAAAAGCAGAGACATATATGTGTGTGTACAGACATGCATACAGATAACATCATACATATATACATGCAAGCCTATTTATACATGCATGCAAATATCTTTCACAACATTATTTCAAGTATTAATCACATGCATCAAGATTTAAACAGATTTAAGCTTTTAAAAAAAATGTTTACTCACTGTTTATATATGAACAGAGAAGCCTGGAAATGCTTTGATTTTGAAAACTGGAACTTTGTTCTTGAACTTTGATCTGATCTTTGCTTTAAGCTGAGTTGAACTTTACTTGATTGCTTCAGATTAAAACTGAAAAGAGTTTGATTGTTGTTATTTTATCTTCTCTGGTTTGTTTTTCTCAGGTTTGTTTTGAAAAAAAAAGAAGGGAAGATAGAAGAAAATGAAAGACGAAGGAGTATAGATGTGTATATATATATAGCCTAGTAATCCTTTTTATTATTATTTTTAAAAATGAAAAGAAAACAAATAATATGACCGTTGTATTTTGCATGTTGTAATTAAGCTTACACTTGTCTTTTTGCGTGCATTTATGTTTTTATATATTTTTATATTATATTTTCTATTATTTTTTATATTTATATATTATATTTATATATGTTTTATGTTTTTAGATTTAAACTTTTTCTTTTATTTATATTCATATAACTTTAAAGAAAATGATATAAAATTTAATTATACACTAATAAATAATCACACACACATATATATATATATATATATATACTAGTTTTTAAAATATAGAGTTTTTAAATCCAATTTATTTTTTAAGATATTTACCTTTCAATTTCAAATCCAGATTCTATTTACAATCTACTTATATATATATATATATACACACACACACGCACACACATAAACAAACATATATCTTATTTGCTTTGAAAAAGAAAAAGTTTTGGCACATTTCAAATGATTATAAAAGAAGATTAGCAAATTAATATTTGCCTAAAAATTCCAGGTTATCACAATATGATAATGATTGAACTGGCCCAAATAATCTTTTAAATAATGCAGACGATGACTTTTAAAAGACCATCATTTCATCGGGTGTTGTAGGACAACGAAATGCAAAATGTAGGAAATAACTGCACATGAAGAGGAGGGAAAGATTTATCTGTTCACAAAAAAAATTTATAGAGTATTTTTCTATACACAATTTCATTTAAGTTTTTCTAAACTCATCAAATGCTACTGTTATGAATCATTCCACTAGTGATCATTGTCTTAATTTACCATTCTAATAAATAGAAGTGATGAGGTCAAAATTATCCCATTTGGATGCATAAAAATGCACGGAATAAATTAAATGGGTATAGCTATGTAGCTAATAGTGCCTAGACTATTATGGTTAAAGGCAACTACCTTTTACAGTTTCTTTATAAGCTAAGAAAATATGAAAATCGAGCTTAAGGATTAGAGCAATGTTAAACGAGCTTACATGATTTAATTGATGAGTTAAGAGAAGACCACAATGAACTATATTTAAAGTTTCTTGCAAATCCAAATGATGCAGTGGTTGTGCAACAATATAAGGGTAGCATGTTCAAACTAGAAAGAGTAATGCATAGTTATGCTACAGAAAAACCAACAAAAATCGAAAATTGGATAGTTAAAGGATGGTGATCAATATTCTAAAAATATCGTACTATATGTCTACCATAAGAAATAGGAAGCAAATAATGTAACTACTTAATAATTAAGGTCAGCCTATAGCCGATGAAAGCATGCTCAAATATAATGCTGGCAATTATTTTATAGATTCACATAGCGCGGGCTTAATTAAAAGTCGTTTTCCAGAAATTGCATGCAAAAAAACTTCGTCAGATCAGGCCAGATCTAAGTTGGAAGCAAAAATCAAGGAAGAAGGGGTTAAAAAGACAACTTTTCAAATTGATAATGATAGCATTCCAGAGCCTGATGGATTTGGTGCAAAAAATTTCATAATACGTAGGGATGTCTTGAAGGATGAGCTCATTTCAGCAGTATGTGAGGTTTTTTACTAGTGGAAATTTTCTTAAAGAAATAAAGCATACTTTTACTACACTTACTCCCAAAAAAAGAAAATCCAAACTGCATATCTGACTACAGACCCATTTCGAATTGCAATGTCATGTATAAAATCATATCAAATGTTTTATGCAATAGAATCAAAGCTTATATAAAGGAACTAGTTTCCTATAATCAAAATGCTTTTATTTCCATGGGGAACATGTGAGAACTCTTTACTACCTTATGAGATGGCTAGAACTTTCAATAGGAAAGGTTTTAACAATCTATATCTTAAAGTTGATTTGTAAAAGCTTATGATAAAGGTAAAAGAGAGTTTGTTTTTCATATTTCGGCCTCTGTGGAGTTCCTAAACAAATTCATTTCTATTACTAGCGAATGTATAACATCACTCACCATTCGTATATTGATTAATGGATCACCATGCGGGTTTATATCAAGTAATAGAGGCTTGAAACATGAAGATCCATTATCTCTATATTTGTATGCTCTAGCAGTGGCATATTATTGATTTTGTTGGATTTATAACATAAAAGGGCAATATTACTCCAATTTATAAGAATGATCCTATTGTCCACCATTTATTGTACAAGGGTGATCTTTTGGTTTTTTCTAAAGCTATAGTTGAAAACGCCAAAGTAATAAAAGGTGACATGGAAAACTTGGAATGATTTGTGGGCATTTCTACAAATGATCTAAAGTCCAAAAAAAATTCAGTAAAGGGATAATTTTGAAATCAGTCATTTCTTGAATTTTGACGATAGGTTTTTAGCCTTTTCCTGCTACATGTTTGGGGGCTTCTGTTAATAGTTTGTGTATAAAAAGGGCTGGTTTCAATGTGCTTATTCATAAATTCAAAATTAGGCTAAATGGATGAAGTGGTAGGTTGTCAAGCCTAAGTGAAAGGTTGGAGTTGATTAATAAAATTTTCTGTCTATCGTTTTGTTTTGGATGAAAATTTATCAAATGTCTAAAAATTTGATAAATTGGATTGAAAGTATATATGCTAACTTTTTATGGCAAGGTAGAAATCGTTTGACTAATCTGAATATAATATGTAAGCCAAAAAAGAAGACACTATAAGGTGAATAGTAATTTCCGACGGCAGAAAACCGTCGGCGGCCGTCGAAAAAGACCGTCGGAAAATAAGGCGTCGGGGAGCAGTGTTTCCGACGGCTTCCGACATAGGACGCCGAACATATTTCCGACGGTTTCCGACTTGTCGGAATCCGTCGGAAAAAATGACCTACAGGCCGTCGGAAAATGACCACCTGAAAGCTGTCGGGAGCAGTCGGAAGCCGTCGGAAATTTGCTGTATTTTTTTTCCTGCTGTAATATAGCCTTCCATCCACATTTTCCATCCAAACACTATTACACCAATACTGCACAATCCAATATACAATATTCCAACCAAATATCAAAACCCAAACTACACAAAATTCATCAAACACACAAATACATCAAATTACATCAAAATAAAATACATAATATACATAACCATTCTAACATTCACAACAACCCCAACAACAAGTGTTCTACCATGTCATACATACACAACATAACACAAAATTATCAACATCCACATCATCATACAACCACACAACCAAGTGTATCAAACATAATCATACAAAAATCAACAATTACCTCCACCGTCTACCAAATTATACAAAACTAAAAAACATACTTGAAAAAGCAAGCAAGTAATGAATCAATCTCCTCCAGATGCAGAGCCAACCAAGGAAGGGAAGCGGCCATCAAACTGTTGCATGTACTCTAGCAATTGTGTGGTCTGCATGGCCTGTTGGCGATTCTACTCCTTCAGTTGGGACACTCTAGCCCGCAATTCTTCTATATCTGCTATATCACTCTGAGCTCTATTCCGCCGACTCTGTCTATGACTAAATATTTAATTTAGCTGTGTGATCTCTATAAGTGTATGTGCATATCTCTGTAAGCTAGTAAGTAACATAACGTTTATATCATTTGCCTTCTTGTGCTTTACAGGTGTGATAAAGTCATTTGGTTGGTTTGAATTCAAATTCAATATGGAGGATTTTTCAAGGTTCAAATATTTTTAAATAATGGAAAAATGAATAAAATTCAAGTTTATTGTTTTGAAAAGGTCAAAATAGCATATTTGAAGTATTTTAAGATAAAATTATATATTCCAACATAGAATTATGACTTAAATATCAAATTAGCAGTAAAATAAATTACTTACCACTTGATTGCTAAATCTGTATCGTCTGCCATGCTCTGCTGTATCCATAACGGACTCAAAAATAGCCTCATCCTCATTAGTCGTCAGCTGATCTCGACCCGTATCAGCAAGGAGTTTTTGGCACTGCTCCATAAACTTTTCCTGCACTAACAAATTAATAACATCATATCTTATTTCATTATAGTTTAACAAGCAGAACAATTACTAATACTGCATAAAATGAAATATATGCTTACATGGCTCTTGTTGGATTTATCGTCCTGCCATGTATACGAAACAGTCCCGTCCGGATTTACATACTCGACAGCATGCGTACGAGTGAACACGTCCATATAGCCCACGGGACCTTGTGCCTCAGCTTCCTGAAGTTGATATTTACATACAACTATTATACATTTAAAATTATATAGCATAAACTATTTACAATTATCATTCAGTAAATTTACCAACTCCTGCCGATACTGCTTAAATGACTTCGACCCTCCGCGATGAGTGACAGTATTTTTATTTCTGTTTGCAGAGTTTCTATCCGACTCTGCCTGTACATTCAAAATTTGATACATTATTTTTTGATCACGTCAAATTAATAATTCAAAAAAATTTAGTATACTTGCCTTCGCCTCGTCCGTTTCCCAGTATCTCAACCAAGCTTGCCATACGCTCTCCCTCATCCACCATGGTTCTTACCAGATTTCTTAATTTCAAATATCGAGTCCCTATAGTTCTTGTGCATCTGCTTCTTCCAGTATCCTCGTACCACCAGCATATCGTCTGTCTGGATGTCTATCTCAGCCTGTGTTTCACAATAAAAAGTAAAAATAAAATTACACTGTAAACGATAAACAGTAGAAAAACGACAAAAACGAATTAAAAATGAAAAGCAGAAAAATATGCATACTATGACATTCTGCCATATACACTCTATGATGTGAGGAGGGATGTTATCCCACTTCGGCCAGCAGGCACTCATCCTACTGCGATAAGAAGCTCTAGAGACATCCAGCACAACCTTCGAGGGAAGTAGATCGAACCCTCTGTTTTTAAATACGATACAGATAAGTATGTACGTATGTCATAAAAAAAATAAGATGCTGAATAAAATTTAATTCTTACCCCTCTGCTTTAGGGACTAACGAAACTACTGGACGTTGTGACTCTTGCGATGGGCCACTGCCATCGCCTCCTGATGATCGGAAAGAGCTCCTACCTCTATATGACATTATGATAAACCTGTGACATATATACACATCCTTATATAAGAGAATAATAACATGATAATGAAATATATTTCATATGTAAATGACATCAACCGTATAAATTGCTTAATTAATGACTGAAATGGAAATAGAAATGGAAGTATGTTATATCGGATTCATAATGGGTGTACTGTTCCGATGATAACCAGATTTCATTGCATTTTTAATAAAAAATGCTAAATAAATGACAAATGGAAATGACGTTAAACATGTAAACAATGGTAAATAGATTTGGTTTCATAGTCACATCAATTTCATAATACATCAAGAATTCAACATAGTTACATCAATTGCAAAAAAATCAGATTCAGATTTATATCAGTCATCATCGTCTTCTGATTCAGATTCAGTCTCGTTTTTTACGATATTTTCCTCTGTACTGTCAAACGCTTCTACCAAAACATTTGGTTCATCGATCAAAGGAGCAAAATCTGTATGATCTTCTGTAATTATTATTTCGTTATTTTGCTCAAGATCTGGCTGATAAGCTTGTTCGTTCGGAATATTCTTCCCATCGAATGTGAATCTGGCCTTTGTTTTAAAAACTGCAGACCAATCTGCTTTATCTCTTTTTAGATGCGGATAAGAAGCGTAATAAACTTGCAATGCTTGTTTGGCTAGTACAAAAGGATCATACTTGTGATAGTGCGATGTATGCTTTATTTCGATAAGATTATAATCCTTGTGCACATTAATTCCAGAACCTGAAACATCGCTAAACCAATTGCATCATCCTTCGTCTTCCCTTTCACATTCAAAATTGTGTTAAAAATATTATCAAATACATTTTTCTCATTGTGCATCACATCTATATTATGACGAAGCAGAAGATGTTTCCAATACGGCAACTCCCAAAAATTAGTTTGTTTGCACCAGTTATGAACAGCTGATTTGCCTTCAATTTCTGTTTGCTCTCTAGTTTCATATATCTTTGGATAGTCCCTAACAAGTTCATATATGTCTTCGCTTGACCATATCGTCGGTGGTTATCTGATTTCTACT
Source organism: Allium cepa (assembly GCA_030765085.1). Taxonomy (NCBI): domain Eukaryota; kingdom Viridiplantae; phylum Streptophyta; class Magnoliopsida; order Asparagales; family Amaryllidaceae; genus Allium; species Allium cepa. Next base: position 584,281,335 of record CM060938.1, read on the forward strand.
CTATTAGCTAAAAAGTTTTTCTTGTCTCCTCTGAAGGGATGATTTACATGGAGAAAACATCGATGACAGTCAAACAATGAAATTTTCTTACCATGAGGTAAAGAAACGCTCGTATTTCATTCATGCAATATGATCATGCTAGAAGAACGGCAGTACTTATTGAAAGCATTGCATAGGCAGGAAAATCACTTATAATCCACAACAAAGAAACAAACATACGAAAATTTTTCTTCTTGGACATATCGTACGTTTCTACTCCTTTTGTTCCATAGTATTTTTAACTCCTCAATCAAGGGTTGTAAATATACATCGATTCCTTGTATTGGATCGTCGGGGCCAGGAACGACAACAGTAGGAAACATATATTGTGTTTTTATACACATCCATGAAGGTAAATTGTACGATGTGACGATAATGGGCCAGGATGAATATTTAGAACTAAATTGAGAAAATGGAGAAAAACCGTCCGTACATAATCCTAATCTAACATTTCGACTCTCCGCTGTAAAATTTAAATACGTTTTATAGAAATGCTTCCATGCTTCTCCATCGGCCGGATGTGTCAATGTACCCTCTTCCTCCGTTCTCACGCTATGCCATCTCATGTTAGATGCAGTTACAGAAGATGCATATAATCTTTGAAGTCTTGGAGTTATGGGTAAGTAATGCATACGCTTGTACGGAACTTCCTTCCTCTTCTTTTTCTTGGTTTGTATCTCTCCTGGTTACAAATTTTACAATTTCTAAGGTTTGCGTTTTCTTTCCAAAACAACATGCAGCCTTTTAAACATGTATCTATTTTCTGATAAGGTAAACCAAAAGCCGACATAAGTTTTTTAACTTCATAGTGATTTTCACACATTAGATTATCGGGAGGTATATGTCTTTTTGCAACTTGTACAACAGCCGTAAACCCAACTTCAGTGATGTTGTATTTTGACTTCATCGCAATATATTCTGCGATTGCTGACAGCTGAGTGCCGCTTTTACAACCATCCCAAATAGGTTTCTTAGCAGGATCTAGAAAATCATAAAAAAAATTGCTTCAATATTTGGTTCTTCAACATTTCCATCATCGTCGTCATCTTCAACCATAGTAAACATTGATCGTGCTGCATCTTCGACCATATTTTCTATACGGTTCGTCATAACTATTTCGTTAACGACACTTTCAGACTCTACAAGAGTTTTGCTACAACTTCTCTACGCCGATCCCAAATATAATACTCGGGTACGAAACCGTTTTGGCACAAATGAACTTTCACAATATCTGGTAAAAAATACTTCAAATGTCTACACATACTACACGGACAACGAATTTCTGAATCATTTCCGTTATTTCTTAAAGCGAATTCAACAAACACGTTTATACCATTATAAAAATCTTCTTTTATTGAGCCCCTTAGTCCTTTTCTTTGGTACGTCCATCTCCTCCGATCAACAAAATAATCAATCATTTTTCCTATTTGACAAAATAAGAAGTTCAAAATTTAATATTTATTTTCAGGAGTACAAATTCGAAAAAGATTATCTTCATAGTTGTATAATATTTGAATTTAAATAATTACTTCACAAATTTAAAAATATTTTCAAATAGGGCACATTCTATTTTTTAACGTATCGACATAAAAAATTATATAAATTTTTTTTCATGGTCAGGCATCTTACTTCCCATTACAAACACAGTAAGCATTTACATTTCGTATATTACTTCGTCTAAAACGATTCAACAGAATTTCGACAGCATTTCCCTTTTGTTCCCTGCATTGTACACAAATGCGTGTACGCAGGAAACAAAAAAGAAAAATTAGGTCGAAATTTTATGAACCATTTGAGACGAAGTAGTATACAAAGTGTAAATGCTTACTATGTTCATAACTTGTCCCATACAGGGACAAATCCAACAAATATTGTGCCAGATGAATATAAATGGTCGTTTTTTGAAAAAAATGATATTTATATAACGATCATGTACAACACTCGTAAGATGGGGTCAAAAACTGTCTAAGGGACATTAGTTAATTAAATGTGCGCATTTTACGAAAAATAAAGTTTTACTAACTATTCACATTTACAAAAATATATTTTAATTTAACACATTTATTCGACGTATTACATCAACTTAAGGCTGGTTTAACATTTTTGTCATTTTTCAATACACACAGTTATAATTTAGACTCATGCATTTTTTTGTTTCATAAGTCAATACGTGCACAATATAATACTCCTAGCTCGTTCATTCGTTTTATCTTATTCCAACTAACACAATTATTCCAACCAACACAATATAATGATAGTAACGCTACACACATATACAATCGTAGAATCAAGGCATACACAACGATTTACATATTCATGAACAACCATAAATTATACATGTTTTTCACGATAAAAGATGAAATAGGTATACCATGTGATGCTATAAACCGTTATTACGCTATTGAAAACAATTGCAATTACTAATTAATCCTAATTTATCAACTTATACAAATTTAGATTTAGGGTAAAAATTTGATTTTTGACGAAAATAAGATATTATTCCTCAGATTAAGAGCATTATAGGTTGATTAGAAAACCGTGGAGGATCCTGAAGCTCGAAATTAGATATTGAAAGCTTGAAGAAGGGAATTGAGGTTTTTTTCTAAAAAAATTCGTATGTGATACTGAGGAAGAAGAAGGCTCGGTTGAGCTCTATAATTCGCGAATTTCCGACGGCTTCCGACAGCCCGTCGAAAGCCGTCGGAAAACAGCCATCGGAAGTCGTCGTTCCTTGCAGTCGGAATTAGAGCCTTTTTTAGTAGTGAGAGGGTATGGGTTTGAGGAGTTTACATGATATTATAGAGTCCATATCTATTAAACTAATGTGAAATGTTTGGAGCAAAAAAAGTGTTTGGGATTAAGTGATGAAGCAAAGATATAGTGAGAGAGAATTTTTTGGTTATACATAAAGAAACTACGTTTTCTTTTGCAAGGAAAACACTTTTGAAAGATTAACATGTTGTGGATCCATTGAAAGAAAAATAACAATTGGTATAGTTAAAAGTGGTTGGTTTGATCCTTTGGTGGAGGTAATTCATTGATCAATATTTTAAGGTGACAATATGTGAGTTATACATTGGGTGTGTCTAATAAAGAAGTGTCTGCACTCATATTGGATGGAGAATGGTGCCTTATCAATTCCAACTTTCCACCTAACTTATGCAACAAAATTCAAAAAACTATCATTTACGGTGAGTATGAAAATGATTTCTGCTGGTGGAAACCTTCACAAAGTGGCCAATTTAGTGTTATATTAGTATGGGATAACATTCGAATACAGAACTAGTTTAGGAAAATATCATTATATATGGAGTATTGTGAACTGTCCTAATATGTCAATGTGTTTATATTTGCATGCTTCAATGGAAAAAATATGTTGGGCAGAATCAAACAGTGGGGTAATAACCAATCAGTGGAATGTAAACTGTGCAACAATAGGGAGGAAACAAATGGCCATCTATTTTTTCAGCGTGTTTATCCAAAACAAATCTAACCGCTGGTGTAGATTCAGGCATCAAATAATGAGACAATTCAGACATGTTCGGGTTACTTTGAGAACAAATTCAAGAACAATAATTTTCATACTGATATAGTTAATGGTTCTGTAAGTACTATGGTATGGCGTATATGGTTGGAATGTAATCGGTGATTTTTTCATAATAAGTGCTTACCAGCTACGGTGAAATAAGACCTGCTACTACAAGGCTAAATTAACACATTTAATATAGGCATGCAATAATAGAAGCGATTTATGTATAAATTTTAGCCCTATCAGAATGGGGTAGATGGAGGTAGTGCTATAGGCGAGAACCAGTCTTCGAGACAAGAGTGGCAAGCTTTTAGATTTGAATCACCCATGGAATCGAAACTGCAAGGAGCACGGGAGGAAAGTTCCAATTAAATTTGAGCTTTAAATGGTGTGAATATCCTTTGTTGACTGAGCAAAAATGGAAAGGTAGATGGTGAAGTTTATATACGGTGGATGGGACTTGTGGAGGCTTGATGGATCAGATATTAGTTGAGGAAATATTGTCGATGGATGGAGTTCCATTTAATGAAGAGAAGTGGATACAGGGAGTTAAGAGAAGTGGGTCTATTGAATGTGGGTAAGATTCACCATGGAGCTTGATAAGGAGAAGTACTCCATGAGATATTTTATTTTGTAGGGTTTCCAATTCAGCCATGGGGAAATCAATTTTTCCTCAAATTTCAGCATCTAAGATCTCTACAACAGCTCTAATGGGCAGACCACCTGATAAAAATCAATCACTTCATATCAGAAAGCCATTAGGAGTCAACATTGATGAAGAAGGTTTTCAAACCTTTCAATCTAGATCTCAGAGGAGAATAGAGATCAAGAATAGACAGGTGTTGCTACCGGCCATGAATTCCAATATTACTAGAGGTAAACAAATGCCAGTTCTGCAACAACGCAAAAATTATCAAGAATTTCAAAAGCCGATAGCCATCTCACTGAATAAAGAACAAGGTATGAAATCATGGGCAGACATATTGGCAGCTGAGTCAGATGATCCACCAGAGGAAGAATGTAATCTTGAAGCAATTGCTCCAATAGTGATTAATAACAAGAAGTATGGAGTGATTAAAGAGTCCGTCTGTAAAAGAACCAGAGATTGCTGAAGCAACTCTGTTCTTGTTTATGTGGTAAGCTCCAAACTATACTACTTGTTCTTTAAATCTTACATTTAGTGTGTGTGGAAACCATCTGGCCACTTTGAAGTATATTCTAGAGAGAACGGTTTCTTCCTCATCAAATTTGAAATTCAGAAAGATGTTGAAGCAGTATTGAAAAATGGACCATACTTCTATAATGGCAAACTCATCATCATGAAAAGATGGTCTGAGTCATTAAAACTAGATGGAGATCTTTTAACAACGATGTCAGTTTGGGTAAAGTTATCCAATACGACTCTTAGGCTATGGGACAAAGAGGCTTTCAGTGTCATGGCTAGTCTAATTGGCAAACCCATCAAAATGAATGCAGCAACCACTTTGAAAACGAGATTGAATTTTGCTCGTCTTCTAGTTGAAGTTGCGGCAGAAGATGAACTCCCAAATGAAATTATTGTTACAATGTATAATGGAGAAAATATAACGCAAAAGGTGGAATATGAATGGATCCCACCGAAGTGTAATACATGTAAATGTTTTGGACATGTAAGAGAGCAATGCAATTTGAAAAAAGCTTGGGTTCCGAAAGAAAATATTCAAGAACATCAAGATAATAATCATCAAGAAATGGGTGATACAGTAATGTTAGTCAGTAATGATAATAATGAAAATGTTGGGATTGGTGCATCTAATAGTAATGAAAAGGGTATCATCCTAAAAGGAGTCATCTCCGATCAAGAAAAGATGCTCACTGATCAAGAAAATCAGATCACAGCAGAGGGAGTTCATCAAATAGAAAAATCTAAAAAGAACAATCTGAAAGGCAGTCAAATAACAGAAAAGGAGGGAGAGGCAAATGTAATGGTCTTAGACTCTAGAACCCCTCCAGTTCCAGAATCTTGTTTAATTACAGACAATCTTGGCAAAGCAGACAATGATAAAATTTTACGTAATGCAAATTTTTTTGACACTATATCAATAGAGGTCGATCCTCCTCTAGAGAAGGCTGCAGAGACTGAGGAGATTATTAAACCTGGCTCAGCCTTGCCTTGCACATCTCATGAATTTGATATCTCCTTGATCCAAATTCCAGAATCAGTGGACATAGGAAGTAGTAACTCAGTTCTGCCTCAAATATCTGAGCAGTTTGATATTGCTCAACTGCACATTCCAAAGAAAAACAACAGAAGTAATATGATGATAAAAATATGATTAATTAGCACCCTATAAAAATAAAAATAAATTCTGATAATACAAATATGCCTTTTAGATTCAAAAATGGTTGGATTTGGGATGACAAATATGATGATTTATTTAAAGAATGTCTGAATTTCTCTTGTGAGGGTAATAAACAGTTTCAGTTTAGTATGTTCCTGAAACATACTAAACATAACCTAAAAATTTGGAATAAAACTCACTTTCAGGATAAAAACAATCTTAACAAACTAAAGGAAAAATGAAATTTTCTTCAAGATCTTGCTGATAAAAATCCTGAAGATTAAAATTCTGTTAAAATGTTTTTTGAGAATCAGCAAAATCTGTCTAAAGAAATGTACATCAACTCTGTCAATGCTAAGCAAAAAGCTAAAGTAGACCGGCTTACTTTGGGGGACAACTGTACCAAATTTTTTCATGCTAAGATGTCAACTAGAAAACATATGAATAATATAGGAAATATCATTGACAGATCTGGTAAGTCTACCAACTCCTATAACTCTATTGTTGAAGAAGCTTTGAAATTTTATAATGATCTTTATTTTTCTGATAATCAAAGTTACAATTTTTCAAAAATTATTTGTAAACATAAGCTGAACAATGTGGCAGAAGAAATTCTTCTTGCTCCTGTGTTAGAAACTGAAGTTAAAGCAATAATTTTTAATGTTGGGGATAATAAAAGCCCAAGCCCAGATGGGTTTAATGCTAAATTCTGTAAAAAAAACATTGGGACGGCTTAAAAGGTCAGGTGGTTGAAGTAGTTAATGAATTTTTTCAACAAGGTAAACTTTTAAAAAGTTTAAATCATACTTTTATTACTTTAATCCCAAAAATAAAAATCCATCTTTCATAGGAGACTATAGACCTATATCTTGTTGTAATGTTATTTATAAGATCATTGCAAGTGTTCTCAGCAATAGAATAAAGGTGTTTCTGCCCTTTCTAATTTCAGAAAATCAGAGTGCTTTTGTTCCTGGCAGGTTGATATATGAAAATTCTATGTTAGCACATGAGATGGTGAGGAACTTTAATACTAAAAAAGGTGATAATATGTTCCTTAAAATTGATTTAGAAAAGGAATATGATAAAGTTAATAGACAATTCATATGCCATATGATGCTGAGTTTGGGTTTCCCCAGTAAATTTTATGACTTGATAAATGAATGTATTAGTACCCCAACTTTTTCTATCTTAATTCAAGGTAAACCTATGGGTTTTTTCAAAAGCAATAGGGGTATACGTCAAGGTGACCCTTTATCACCCTATCTCTTCACTATAGTAATGGAATATTTCTCCATTCTGACAGAGATAGAACTGTTAAAAGGTCAGATTTCTCCTATAAACAGAGTTCAACCTACTATTTCTCATCTAATATATGCAGTTGACTTGATGATCTTTACAAAAGCAAATGAGCAAAAGGCTATGCTATTTCCCACATTCTTATGAATTTACATAAGTATGCTGGTTTGCAAGTGAATGAGCTTAAAAGCAAAGCATATTTTAGTAAAGGCAGTAAGTATAAAATTGATATGTTAAATATTCTGCATGTTTCTGAGGGTAAGCTTCCAATTAAATATTTAGGTTTACCTCTTTCTGTTAATCAAATTAAAGACAGGGATTGTTCTATGCTTATTGAAAAAAATACAAGATAGAATGGAGACTTGGTCATGTAAACTCCTTTCCATAGCTGGTAGAATGGAGTTGATTAAAACTGTTATTTATGCCATTATTTTATACTGGCTCCAAACATTTAATATCCCAAGTGCATCTATTAAAAAATTAGAAAGCAGATGTGCTGATTTCCTGTGGAAAGGGGGTATCATAAAATCAGCTGGGATAAAATTTATAAACCCAAAACAGAAGGGGGATGGATATCAGAAATTTAAATGATTTAAGTATTACATGCCATTTAAAAATGTTTTGGAGATTTCTGAGTACTGACTCATTATGGTCTAAATGGATGAAGGGCAAGTATCTCAAGAAAGGTAATTTTTGGAACATTTTACCTAAAGATAACCATTCAAATGCTTGGAAACAGATTTTAAAATGTAGAAGCATTGGTAGACCTCTTTTACAAAGGATTTTTAAATCAGGAAATGAAACTAATTTTTGGTTTGACCCATGGTTTCAGCATGATTCCTTTGTCAATAGAATTGGCTGGGACAATTTAGTTATTTTTGGTGATGCTAATGCAACTGTTTCTATGATTATTAAAGATAATCAAGGGCATCCCCATCTGCATCCTATTACCAATCCATATAGGAATATTATCAGAAATATTCCTATTAACTCTAATGCTGAAAATGACTACTAGGAATGGACTGCTAGCTGTAAAGGGAAGTTTTCTTTTAAAAAAACTGGGAGTGTGTTAGAAATAAGCAGGCTATTGTAGATTGGTATCAATGCATCTGGAACAAAGTGAACAATCCCAAGATGGCAATTTGTTCATACTTTGCTATAAACAACAGATTGCCTACTTGGGATAAAATAAAAAAATGGGATAAAAATTCTAAATCACTCTGTTCCTTATGCAACAGTGAAGATGAAAATATTAATCATCTATTTTTTGAATGCAGATATTCCTACTATATCTGGAATCTTATTCAAACAACACTGAAAATAAAGAACAATGGGTACATGGATCTTAAGCAGGCAGTGCAACATATCAATAGTAATTTCAAGGGCAGTTCGTTAGAGAAAGACTTTGCTAATATTCTGCTTACTACAGCTATTTACCATATTTGGAAAGAAAGAAATAATCGCATTCACAACAATGCTAAACTTACTAAAGAGCAAAGATGGTTACTGATAGAGTCAGACAGTAGAATCATTCTTCGTAAATCAAAGAAAAAAGTTAAAATTCAAACCAAATACTCCCTTCTTGCTGAGCAGTGGAACAGAGAAGCGGGCAACAAGCATATGGAATGTTATTTGAAGAAATCGAAAGGCAATTCAAACATGTTGGAGCTTCACCAGAATAGTTCTGATAAAGCTGACAACTTTCGCCCTTCCAAAGCTCATAATCCAAATTTTTGGAACGACTCTGCATTTCTAGGAAATCGTGAGCTCAGATCTTACAATTTTAGTGACTTCAACAGCTTAAGTCAAGGAAGTAGTTTGGTTGAGAAGAGAAGCGATTTTGTGAGCACTTTGTTTTTCTGGGAAAGAGGGGAGAAGAGTGGGGCTAAAGAATATGGATGAAGCGTTTGTGATTCCGCCATTTTTGTGTTTTTAGAGTTTTCTAGGGTTTACTTTGAGTCGGTGGAAACCCTTGCTTCTGAGTTATTTGTGAGCTTTCGGATTTTTAACCTGTTTTTATGTTTTTCGGTTTTGGGCCTTGGGCCATGTACCATATTTCAAAAAAAAAAAAAATTATTTTGTACTAGTTTCTTCTTTATCTTTACTTTAACTATCACGAGTGATTGTTGTGACGTAGTCATCACTTGTTTTGATCTTCTAGCAGTTTCAAGTCATGATTATATGTTAATATATGGAAATAATATGTACTCTTTTTCCCTAGAAGGCATGTATATTTTTTTGGTGTAAGATTTTGTTGATGCATATTATTGATGAATTGTAGCGATAAAGTGCCAATTTTCTAAGAAAATACACTGAACATGTATAATCAAATTTATCTGTATATGTTCCCTTGAATTAATAAATAATAATAATTTCACATTAGTTCATATAAATATATCAATTTCTTATAAAAACATTCAATTGTTTAATTCTTGAAATTCACAAGTAACAATTACGCTTATGGAATTTATTTAATCTTATGTACTAATTAATATCGGTTATATTTTTTTAATTTTATACAGTAATAATCACCAATTAGATTTCTACAATTATATGTAGTAATGATCACTCATGGATTTTTGTATAATTCATAAGTCATAAATATCACTTGTAGATGATCATGATACCAAAGCATACACAAACACATTCAAACTTACAATACACATATAAACTATGGAATCAACAACACATTTTATAGGGTATAAAACCAACTATCAAGCTAGACATTATGATCTAAACCAATATCATAATCCAAACAAATGTCACTATCCAATCTAAGTTAACAAAGGAATATAATCACAAATGTAAGTACTCATGTGTGTATATGAATAACAAGGATTATAGATCGGTAGTTTAATAAAATATCATAAATTGAGGATTAACAGTACAATAGACAGACATGTATATGTACATTTGGTTCAAAAAATGGCTGAACACACGAAAGGGTGTTTCTAGAAAAACCCTAGTCGCCAAAAGTGATTTGGACACGTCTTCTTATGGATGCGCTAGAAATTCTATCTAAGGGTAGTGGAGATCGTGTAGGAATCTTGTATGATCTGTTGGGAATTACTAAACGATAAAAGATAAAAACGCATCATATTAATAACATAAGCATTCAATGTCATTTAGCATAAAAATCATATTACATACGCATTAAAAAATTAAAAAAATATAAAAATTTTATAGTGGTTCAAATAATTTTTAGAATATGTCCATTTTGTTTTTTATTATTGAAGTTATTTTACGATTACAATCAAATGAGTTTTGGTGGAGTTTGGTGGAAAATTAGTATTTCGCTCAATGTCGTAAAATGACCTCCCATTGCTTTGGATTAAAGGTGTAATTTGTAGCTAAAGGACTATGCAATAAGAAGATAATAGATCTTGAAAATTTCCCACATTTTAGCCCAGATCGAAATCAGGTCAAAATCCATATTTCTCAAAGTAAATCTACTCAAAAATGTGTTTGGGTGCATGCTACAGGTGTATCGATCAGTTTTAGCCGATCCTAAGTCTTCATGGTTGGATGGAGTATAAAATCATGAGAGGGAAAGGGGAATGGTCATGAACGACTATAAAAAGTACCCAAAACTTGGCATGATCGTTTGGATCGATACAGATCGATCGACACCGACCGACCCCATCATTGCCTAGTTCATATTCCTTTTCCTTCCAAAATTCTTTCCTTTTTCCTTATTTTTTTGACTTCCCTTTGAACTTCATTTTAACTTTTTCTTAGTTCTCTCCATCGTTCATTTTTCAACTAATAATTCTCATATTCTCGATCGGTCCATCATGTAATCTTATTGGTGGAAGGGGTCATTTGTTTGTCTATCACTTACAACTTCTCCTTCGTAGCTTATATTTGGATGAAACTTGAATCATTGCACTTGTATGTCCATAAGGAATTACTACAACATATTTAGTTACTTTATCCATCAAATATTTAATATAGTTGTCCCCGGTGATGTTTTTATTGTTAGGGAATAATCGATAAGAACTATCTAGGGAGTAAAAGGACGATAGATCCATTAATCATTTTTTTAAAGTCAAATTCATAAGCAGTTTGAACTTTTCATCATGTAATATCATACATCATAACCAACATTCTTTGTTGGTTGTTTTGATGAATTTCCATAGGGTTATCCATGGTGTTCGGATAAAAGAAGATCTATATTTGAACTGTGAAATCTCAATCATGCTAACTCGGATTTGAATGCGTTTTTGATCAGTGTTGATCATTTATCATAGTGGACATCTTGCCAAGTGAATTTTTTAGATAACATAAAATCTAGTAACATATACATTCTAAAGCTCCATCTAAGGACATCCTAGGCGAATTTCCAAAAATCCAAATCAAATTAGACCAATGAATCATAAATCCCTTAACGAATATGATGAAAAAACTCTGGGTTAATTAGACACTGTACTGGTTAACATGCCAGGGAGGATAAAAAGTTGATAATAATGTTGGTTAGGCTTCACCAAACTACCATATATTGAAGCAGTGTCCTCTCATATAATTACTATTCGTTTATAATTTCCTTAAGCGGCCTAAAGTCATATTCACAATAAGTATTAGTCCGGTTCAATGATGAGTGTTTTCCGATATTGGTGCATAAGGAATACAATGGTTTGGTAAAAAGCACCATGGTTGTGCAAATATGTGCATTTGAAGATTCAACCTCATCCAACTCACTCCCTTAACCAAACTGCATGCTTCCATCTTTGCACTATCCTAGAGTGAAGTCAAGTACCACCACACCTTTAATAGCGCGAAGGAATCAAAGAAACCACAATAAGACAATTACTTCTGATTTTATCTCCTAACTGGCAACACTACAAGTGTAACGTATCCCATTTATAAACCAAAAAATGAACATTGATGATGATGAGTCATTACCTGAATTACTCTTAAGTGACAAAATGGGTTAGTTTTTTCAAACATTAAGTAAACATAGCAGCTAAAAAACTTTATTACACAAATATGTCTTTGCATTTTGTCCCCCAACGTGCCCACGCATAAGCAAATAAAATAAAACATAGACAACGGTGACATGTACGATATATAAAGATGCCATCATGTACATTGAAATAGCAGAATTAAAAGAAAATCCTGACTAATAAGCCTTTTGCTTCATCTTCATAGCTCTTATTTGTTTTTAAAATAACCTGGATAGTCCCATAACCTCATCAACTCAAATGAGTATACTTGATTTTATAGGGAAAATAAAGCAAACCCATAACTCAAACATAAAGCTAGGTATGCGTGATACTTCAACCTAAACACAAAATATAGTGAGACGATACCACCTAGCAGAATGAGTTTTCCCTTTACTAAATCATCATTAATTATAATTACATTATATCATTTAATATTTACAAGCATCATAACATGTGTATAATAACACAAGCAACATTTCAACAATAAGTATTCCCTATAATTACCCTCATTCTATGAATCATGTCATACAATCATCATTCTTCTCACGAGTATAACCTATATTGTGAACATAGTATTTGACATGTCGTCCAGTTATCACTTTTAGTCACAAGCACCACTTAGACTCTTATATAGGTGTCCGTCTACCAATTATCATTAACTTCAGTTAATGCTTACCGCACGAGGATTTATTCATTCCTAGTTCATCTTCTCAAACAACGTCACCAGCGAATAGCCACTCATATGCCTTGGGAGCCATGCCAACTAGAGCCACCCTGGTTCTCTAAGGAGACTGAGTGAAATCACCCTAAATACATTCAAGCAAGCAATCTTTACAAGGAATTAATAGCCCCTTCTAGTCTCGAAAATACTTTCATTACACCTTGCTGACTCATTTATTTATTTGGTAATTACATCAATTTTGTTGTTGTTTACTCACACTAGTGTTATTTTTTAGAATTGAACTCATTAGACTTCCCAAATTTTGGCATCCTACATATAACCATTGAATTTAGACTTCATAAAGCCTTGACGCCTTGCCATTCAATGTCTTCATGAGTGAGCATATATGAAATTTTGTATTTAATCCATTTCTTCAGTTATTAATTGTGTATCCTACACATTCCATAGACCCGCAATTTTGGGTCAAAATTCTTCGATACTTCTAGAAAGACATTTTTATATTTCACATTATTTAAATGACAAAACCGATCATTTCTTAACTTACCTTAAGATTTTGCCATTTCCTTCATTACTAAGTTATTTCATTTTTAACCTATCATTATTCATTTTACAACTATATATTTTCAAATTCACACTGTAAAACCAAAGTCAACTTCATGGAAATGGCTTCCAAATTGCTTTTGCTAATACATTTATTTTAGTTAATAAAAGTACAAAATATTTTTTATTGAAAAGAAATGCCTGCTATCGAAATTATGAACCCTAATATATTGATTTTATGCAATCAGATTTATGAAAATTTAAGTACCAAAGCTAATAATTTTTAGCTACTAGATGTATGCTATCGAAGATTATCAATGTTTAGCTATAGAACGCATGAACATTTTGCTATTAGAATTATCATTATATAGCTATCGAATGTATGAGCATTTAGTTTTCACGGTTATCCAAAATTTTCTATCAGATATATGAACTAATAGATATCAAATATGTCGACTAATAGAAATCGAATGTAAGACCAATAGTTACCGAATGTGCAAGCTAACAATTATTGAATGTATGGCTTTAGGCTATCTTCTTTATTCGACAATGAGATATCAGAGTTATGAGCTATTGTGTTTATGCAGCAATAAGCTACCATTTTCATGCAATAATGAGCTATTAGAATTATGAGCCATCATCTTTATACAATGATGAGATACCTGATATGTTACATGATAAAGTAACTAATTTTTGACCTAGTCATTACACATGTGATGCTTTCATTCATTGCTTTTAAAATTATTGCAGTAATTTCAGAAATATGTCGTTATTCTCTCCTTTAATTACTCCTTAATTAAACTATTTAATTAATCCGTTAACCAATGAAATTTCTTGCCTTACCTTTTAATTCATATTAGTTAAAAATCATGGAAACATTTCCAGAAGTTCAAAAAAATTCATAAAAACTTCACTTTACCTTAAATAAAGAGCTTGATCAAAGTTAGGGCTCAATAGGATCATCAAGAGTACTGAGCCTAGTAGTGGTTTGTCTCCTAAACTCACCAATTTTCCCAACTCATCCACATGTTGATTCTCTTCCCTTCGAATGTGCCTGATTACATAGTGCTTCACCTCATTAAGCAAGGCCTTCACTTTCCTTAGATAGGACTCTAAGCATTCTCCTTTAGCTTGGAATTCCCTGAGTACTTGGTTTACGATTAACTGATAGTCGTTGTTACCTGGCACCTTGGGCTAGCTACAAAACGATGGGTGAAGATATTATTATTAGCACTAGACAAGATTCTGACCAAGAAAATCCTGGAGGTATAAGGGTTTGATGCAATCGACATGTTTCGGGATCCCTGGCACGGTGCAGACTGGAGGTGTTAGCAAGTTGTTAGGCCCACAACAAAGTAAGAGCGTTTGGCCTGCCTGGCCCGGTGCACAGAAGTCACCTACTATGGGCCGAGGTACCTTGTTCCTAAGCCTTTGAGGGAAGTCTAACCCATCTTCGTCTATAAATAGAAGGGCAGGGGTACAGTGAAATGGACCTTTTTCCGGAAACACTCGGGAGACTCTGCCATTTTTTATACTCTCCTCTTTTTAATTCAAACTTGTATTCAAGTGATTGATTTACGAATTATATCTGTATTCAACTAATGGAGAAAGCAATAAAGATTAAACTTAAAGTGGACGTTGGCAATTACGCCGAACCACTATAAATCCGGTGTTCTCGTTTTTGTTGTTCTTTTTGTATTGAATTACACTATTCTTCTGTCCTAATTTACTCTCTTCATTAATATCTCTACATAACTCTACTCAAGGGTGTTAGTAACCAATTTTGGTGCTAACATTTTGGTGCTTTCACTGGGAATTGAATTCTCGGCTTGATTGGATCTCATCGTCTACTAGTGGATTTCCATATTCGCGAGATAGATCCAGTTGTCTACTAGAAAACTTCCTATTCTATTCAGATTTGAAAGAAATTTAAAGGAAGCTGATAGCCGTAGATTTGATTCACTGATGTATGCAAGATCCGGGATTGGACGTTGAAGTTTGCACTCGAGTTGAATAAAGGATGACCCTCCACTGAAGGCAACTCGGCCGATCGTTCCAGAAAAGGCATATGTCGATTTTCCAGAAAAGGCATATGCCGATCGCTCCAGAAAAGGCGTATGCCGATCGCTCCAGAAAAGGCGTATGCCGATCGCCTAGAAAAGGCGTATGCCGATCGCCCAGATAAGGCATATGCCGATCGCCCTAGAAATGCCGATCGCCCAAAAATGCCGATCGCCCAGAAATGCCGAACACATAGAAATGTCGATCGTCCAGAAATGCCGATCGCCCAGAAATGTCGTTCGCCCAGAAATACCGATCATCCAGAAATGCCTAACGTCCAGAAATGCCGATCGCCCAGAAATGCCGAACGCCCAGAAATGCCGATCGCCCAGAAATGCCGATCGCCCAGAAATGCCGATCGTCCAGAAATGCCGAACGTCCAAAAATGTCGATCATCCAGAAATGCCGACCTCCTAGAAATGCCGATCGTCCAGAAGTGCCGATCGTCCAGAAGTGCCGATCGCCCAGAAATACCGATCGCCCAGAAATGTCGAATGCTCAGAAATGCCGATCGTCCAGAAACACCGATCTGCATTCCTATGCCGAGCGGCATCTAGGCCGAGCTGCATGCCTATGCCGAATAACATCCACACCGATCCGCATTCCTATGCCAAGCGGCATCCAGGCCGATCCAAACTTAAGTTACACCGGTCTCATATACGACCCCTATTTTATAAAAATATATTTTCGGGTACGACCCAAATTTTCAAAAAAGAGGCTAAAACTCAACTTAATAAAGGAACATTATATCTAGCCAAAGTCTAAAAAAATCAGGGGAATGTTGTATATTTCCAGATGCTCACTGATCCTAACACGGACGATTACAAACACCTCCGAGGTGTGATCGAAAAGCCGATCTGGAAAGGAAAGCTTCAATAGTATGTACAAGTTCTACAGAATGGCGGGCAGCGAACATCCGATGCCTATTAATAAAGGGCTATAGTTATCAATTGGACTGCTGACGGTCACTACACCAAATCATTCATTTTGTAACACTTATTTTTTAGAATTTATAACGGTTATTACTGTTACAAAATAACAACAATTATTTTCGTTGGTACAATTTTGTAACGGTTATAATTGTTACAATATTTTTTGATGGTGTAATTAAGATGAAGTAACTGGGGTAAATATGTAATTTTGGTAACTTCCTCATTTCTAACTCATCGTTGTTTATTTCCTCATCTAAATCTAGGGTTTAATCTTTCACATCGAAATCAAAATCCAGAACCAGCTACACACCATATCTACCACTACCATCGGCCACAACAGAAATCAAAATCAACCATGCTATCACCATAAACCTCCTCCTACTCTAAATATGCCATGCATCGTTGCTCATACAACCCTAAAATCAGCCCTCTGGTCTCTTACCTGGGCCCACCGTATCCCTATAATCTTCACCTGACACTGCCACCTTACCCCGATCCCAACACCACAATATGCTCGTGGAGCAATGGTCCAGCCTCATCATGGACGAAACCTTTGAATCCAAACTTCTTTCAAACTTAGGTCGAGATATAAATGATCTCGTGGTGAAGAAGGAGACGTAGAGCGTGTTTCGAGCGATAAGGTGGAGGAGCAGTTGAGGGCGACAGGAATCAAAGAGGTGATTTATTATTTTTAAACTATTTTCTAGTAAATTACTTATGAATTTCTCTACCTTCACTTGACAAATTAGTCGATGTATACTATGGTTTAACCAGTTTTCATAGTTTGCAATATAAATTGTAATTTTTGTAAATAAACATACATACTCATACTTTTTAATAAAAGTTCAAGTCGACGGTTTTCAAGCTTTTTTATTGATAATTATATTTACAATTGCAAGGTAGCGCTACATAAATAATAACTACCTGAAAGGATGAAGATTGCATAGATATAATTGGTTTTAGGTGATAACACGTAAAAAATAAAATAAAGAGACAAATTTATTATTAAAAACAAAAAGATGATACATCACATTATTCAGAGCAGGGATATATAATGGTTATAGCATTGGATAGAAAATGACTGCTCATATCCGTGTTATATTATAATGTTAATGGCATGCAAGGAGCACAATGTCAAAACGAAGGAATACCAAAAAATGATAATCATCAAAACATGCAGTTAAATAATATCATCGCAGTCAATGTGAAACGCGGATAGGGAAAAATTGAAAGCAGTTGAACAATTGCATCCTTAAATATATAATTAATAAACCTTTAATAGAAAAATAAGGTAACAATACCATTTCCGGTAAATAAACATCTACACATCAGTTTCGTACATTGCATAATAGCTACATGTAATGAGTAAAAAAGTTTAAAGAAATTTTTTATTATATTTATGTTCCAATTTTAATAGCTACAGATGTTCAGTAATCTGTTCCCATTTATCATCGAATAAACCTTTAATGATAAATATATGCTTATAATTTCAATATGCATAAAGCTTAACCCTGATGCATTAATAGTTACAATTGCATATTATTTAAAGTTCATAAAGTCTTTCTTCTATGTAATCAATACTTTCACCGTGATCTCTTATTTTAAATCTAAGAATTGAGTCTAATTTTTCATTACAGTAATTATGCTATGTACCATTGTTCCATTTTGGTATGAAGAGGAAAATTACCATTATTTATCTTATATATTGTACGTTTTGCACTTCTCCACGCCTATGTTAGCCTAAGAAAATTGTTTGTCCTATATTTTATTTTATCCTTTGTACTTGACTTCTCTATGTTAAGCATGTACCTTGAAAACTATTTATTAATTTATAATTAACGTTTCCCAAAATATTTGCTTGATTAGATTGCTTGCTAAATATAACACCAAAAATCATTGATTTACTTTAGTACTCATCATTTCATATACTTCCAAATGGTTTTTCTATAAACATTGATAATTTGATATGAAATTAAATTTGCAGCATACAACTTTCAAATTAAAAGCAAAAAAAATAGTGGATAGGAAATAGGTGCGATCCAGACATTACCCAAGTAGGGGCATAGTTCATAAGAAGTAAGAACTAAGACATAAATGTTGTGCTAGTATTTCTCCATTTACAAAATATCATCTATTAACTTTTCATAATTTATCGATGGCATAATTCACATTATTACCCTATATGATATATGATGTTTTAATTTCATAATTATATAAAATGAGAATTTTGTATAAACTGGAACATTTTGGATTAATGGTAATATACCAAGCGATTAAATTGTCATTTAAAAATTAAATAAAAATAGGTACCCACATTAGTGTTTGTAATTCAATCATTGATTTGCTTAAAGCATATGGGTTGTTGTAGGTATTCAAAAATATATTATAGAGAAATGGTAAAATAGATGTTCAAAAGTTTATGCATCATATTCTTTGCTAAATGAGAGGCCGTCATATATATATATATATATATATATATATATATACATATATATATATATATTTATATATAGTATCCTAATAGAACTTTCAATAGAAGCTTAATACTGTTTCAGTATTTAATGAAACTCAAAATTGGTTATCCTAGATCTTTGATAGGAATATACATCATTATACGCAGTAAATAATAGTATTTAATGAGACAAAATACTTTTTTGAAAATCTCATTTAATCCCAACATTTAATGTTTGACATTGAAACCTACCCAATAATTGTAGCAATTGATTATGGATTATTTTTGGAACGCTTAATCTACATTGTTAATATATTGTTAATATTTTTACTATATACTGCGTCTAATAATTGTGAATGAATCTACCAATCTTTTAATACTGCCATTTTACAAAATTTGATAATCATTTCATATACTTCCGAATGGTTTTTCTATAAACATCGATAATTTAATATGAAATTAAATTTGCAGCATATAGTGCATATAGTAGCCGTTAGCTAAGAGTTGGCAAAATTTGTGCTGCTAATAAGTAATTTAAATGTCAATTATTATTTGGAAGAATTTGAACACAAGTGAGCTGTGTGCAGAATAAAAGCATTTACATTTCTCTTCAAAATATTGAGTATGGATGACTTTCGAAAAAGAAGAGGGATGTATTTTTCACCTCATCAAATAATTTTGTATTCAACGAATAAAACAAGTAGAGGAACACTATGTGTATATAGTCATGATAGAGAAAATGGCGTCAAAATTCAAGTCATACTCGGACACAAATTTATCTTATGCCATATTTATTAGGACAAAATTAGCCTATACTGTTCAACTTGTTTTAGCAAATTTAACTTCTACGGAAAACGAGCATGCTATCAATATTAATGGCATTTATTAGGAACACATTTATCTTATGCCATATGCATTAAAATTTTGTTTAGAAAAATACTGTTAATGTGTTTTTCATGACTAATATATTTCTTTCTGTAACGACCCACCTTTTTGGACAGTTTAAACCGACGATCAAATACACATGCCGGTTCCAAAACATTCAAAAGGGCAGATGGTTATTGGGGTAATTAAGAAAAAGGGAAGGAGAAATAAAGGAAAAGAAACAACACAGAATCTCGAAGCGGAACGATAAAATATAATAGTCAAATAAACAGTTCATGAAGTTGTTTACTATACTTTGACAATTATTTATACAACATTTATCAGAGTTATACATAAACAACAGAACAAGTAAAATAATGCAGCAGATAGCATGATGCAAGGGTAATAATAGTAATAGTATACCAAATCTTCGTCTTCATCCTCCATAATAGATCTTCAAAAATCTGAAAACTCAGAACTGACCCGAGCGTAATGAAAAGACAAAACACTGGAGTCAGGACTAAAATATCCTTATGAAAGTTAAATCAATCGTAAATAAATATGAGTGTAACGGCGTCAGAGATGTTTACGGGGTTTGACATCTCATATCCAGTGTCAACGTGCGTGCAATAACTCAAGAGATGTTACGGGATTTTCCATCTCTTAAGGATCCGTTAAACTATCTACTATGTAGTAATGTACGCTAAGTAGATAATGCCTATCGGTAATATAAAGTATCAAAATAGCGTTAAGGCGTTACCATAATCCCCCTTAACACATTTTTATAATGCCATAGTCTATACAGCACCGTAAGCCCCACCGTAAACTGGTGGTTATCAGAGGGTACCCCATAGGTATAACACAAAACATAACGTAGTGGTCGCGAATAGGATGATCAGTATGACAAGGTACATGAGGCGATACCAACTAGGATACTAGTACTTGCGTGATCCGGACTGATGTTGAGCATAGCCAGCAGCTACCGCAACACCGCGAAACAACACTCCCAAATCAAGGGGTGCACCCAAATCGAATCACAAATGTAATAGATATGGTATCGAAGAAGTGTGTCCGCTAGAGATGGCGAACCTCAATGGCCCGGCGCGGCTTCTGTTTTAGTCATGTCAGGGGTCATCCAATATCATTCTCTTTCTTCAATCAACGCATTCGCCAAACCATCCACTTCATTCTGGATCAACACTCCGCGTATAATAGTTATTAAAGTGGTGTTCGGTATCGACAGAGAGTACGTCCATATCCGATCCCGGTCTCTTTAATAACTACGTATTATTGCACCGTTGGCTCTTTTACATTTCAAATCGATTCATAATTGATATCAAAATATCATATTCGCTTCAAAAATCAATCCATTTCAAATATCATCTTATCTTTTCAAATGTAAGATTCCGTTTCAAAAATCATTTTTCGCATCAATATCTCATTTCGATTTCAAAATCATTTCGAATTTCAATTTAGGTTGCAACTTCATTTAACACAATTCGTATTTAAATTCAAGATTTAAACATAACATTTCACCTTATTAACCAGCTTGGAATTTTAGAAAATATTTTTAAGTAGTTTAAATAATTAATGTAGTTAAAAACACTTAAAATCTTTAAATGGATTTCAAATAGATAAATTAGTTTAAAATAATTTAAATTGGGTTAAGTAGATTAAAAATAGATTAAAATAGTTTAAGTATTTAAAGATGGTTTATATAATAGAGTAATTTGGAAAACAAAATGAAACAGCTTCCAAACCAATCCATTTCAATTATAACTTCCTAATTCAAATCAATTTCAATTTCTATTCTACCGATTCAATTTCGATTTCAATTCAAATCAATGTCAACTTTGTCTTCAATTCAATTCAATTCAACATTCACCTTCAATTAATTCAATTTCAATTTATATCGATTTGGAGCTTGATTTTTCAAAATATCAAGTTATAACACTTAACAAAATTATCCTTCAATATTCAAAATTTAAATCCAAGTTTCAAATATGATTCAATTTCAAGCTCAATTTCAAAATATCAATTTTGTATCGCTTTTACGTAGTAATACTCAAAGCTCGAATTAAGGTTCAATCTTTAAATAAATCAATTTTCGAAATTCAATCATATCCCGATTTTTAATCTCAAAGTCTCAACTTAAATTATTTAACAGTTTCCTTTAACCAAAATTTATTTCAACATTCCAAACTCAATTTTTGATAAATTCGATTTCTATAAATTGATTTCTATAAATTGATTTCTATTTATAACTTTTAAATCAAAACATTTAAATAAATTTCAAATCGACGATTTTTAAAATTATTAATTTAGCCAATCCGGTGTCCGTATATAATTTTCTATCCTATGGCCAAGTAATTATTTATTTCAATTAAATGTCAAGGATGAATATATATCACTTAAATCAAATCACAGTTCATATGTATGCATAACAGGTTATATATAAGCAAATAAACATCCAAACATTTAAATATCAACCAATAGCATCCATCGAAATAAATCATTCAAAAGACAATACAATTCATAGCAATTTCATAGTTATCAATGTCAAGTAATTTAATCGCAATTCAATTTTAATTTCAATTTAACCGTCAATTAAATTTTAACGGTTAATTCAAATGACAATCTATATGACAATTAAATTTTATCAAACAACGACAAATAAAATTCATAACACTTCATAACGTCAAATTTAACTAGCATAAAGATATTCAGTACGTTGTGAGCGTTATAAAACACTCACCTTGATTTCAATGCAGTTCCAGCGTTTTATTTCGAATAAAATTAAACGGACGTTTAATTTTACCCGAAATTTTCGCTAGCTCCAAACGATTCCAATCCAGCTTCATTGCGTAGTGTTCGACAAAACAATTGCAACGCAATTCGTTTCGTCCAAAGCGGACCTCGTATGAAAGAGTTATCATGTGTTAAACTTTAAACGAATTTATATAAAATTTAAATCACAAGTTTTTTTTTAATAACTAACTTTACATCTGATCCGTCCATCTCAAAACCTACACATCAGGCCGCGTACATTCTTCCTCTTCCCCAGGTCACTTACGCACGAGAAGAACCCAACATCACGTTCTAGGGCTTAAGGCTGCTCCCTCCACGTCGCTCGAAACTCCATCACTCCACCACCACGCTGAAAACCATCACCAGAGCCACCTTCGGCTTCAATAGCTTGGCGCTCGGCCTCCCCTATGGCGCGCAAAACGATGTTGAGCGGCCGGCGTTCTCGAGCCAATTGCCGTTGATTTGCCTCACCAAATTCGATCATCACCGTTGAATCTGTAGCTCTCATTGAGCTCTACGATTTTGTAGTTGAACACTTTTTGAAATTTTCAATGGATTGGGAGAAAAATGAGGAGGAACGAGGACAATTTCTGGCCGTGGTTTCTATGGAGGCGGCTGAACAAAAGGAGTGAGGGTTTTGATAATTTTGTGAAGAAGATGGTGCTTTATAGAAAATATTTTCAATTTAGTATTCATCCGATTTTCCGAACTCCGATTTACGCATGGTAACCGGCGTTTCTAGGATTTATCCCACGTTCCGGACACAATGGAATAGGTTTCGGAAGCTAATTCAATCGTATGTGAAAGTTACAGCGATAAACGATCAATTTAAATTAAATCGATTTAAACTAATTTCTGTGCGTTTTTGCTTGCCCCGGACAAACGCTAAATCCGATTGACACGAAATTTGAAATCTTACAATAATATCACATTATGGATCCGATGAAACTGGTTTCGTCGAAATCCTAGACTGTTTGAAAAATGAGTATTTTAACTCGTCAATTAAATATTAAAATATTCAATTTTCACAAATTTACTTTTAATTCGATTTTAAAAGTTCTACAACATCATTCTAACTTTAATATGATAAAATAAAATTTTACAAATCATTTTTAATCATATTAAACCCGTTATTCAATTATCCAATAATTTTCAATTTTAAAATCTTATTAACTCTATTATAATCCCAATACAACTTACATTCACTTTGGAAACCAATTTGAATCATATTAAATCAAATTTCAATTATTCACTCTATGTTCATATATTAAATTTCATTATCAAATTAATCATATCAAATTCGAAATTTAATTATTCAAACATTCGTAATATTAAATTTAAACAAATTGATTATTCTTAAATCACTATCTTTCGAAATATTCGAAGCGAACTTATAAAATTTAACAAATTCAAATTATAGAACAACCATTTTCATTAAAACAGTTATTCAATTCCCGCTATTCAAATATTCAGTAAATTCCAAATATTAAATTCAAACAATTTAATTGTTCAATATTTGACGGATTTCAATATTGGATTTTTAAATAAAATTTCATTATCAGTCGTTTTACTATATTACATCAAATGAATTCCCCATTATTATTTAACTACAGTTAGAGATAATGCACTCAACTAATATATAAACTTTCATTTCAATTGCAATTAGTTCACAAATTCAATTCGACTAACTAAATGAATAGGTAACTTAAATAATTATCACCGTTAACTTTTAATTACTTATAAGTTTATTATTTACAAACAAATGTCACAATTACCTATACAATACAAATTTGTTCAATTATCTTTGACTACACATTATTTCAATTGATTTGGGATTCCATTCAATTCATACATAATTAACTTAGATAAAATTTGTTGCATTTCATTCTAGTTATTATTTTTCCAAATGAATTAATAATTTTTTTTCTAACATCAAATCACGAAATATTATTAAATTAGCTATTTTAATTATCGGAAATTTATGGGTCGTTACACTCTCCCCCACTCAAAACTTTTCGTCCCCGAAAAGGAAAAAGAAGGAAAAAGGAACTAAGTATAGAATTCAACATTAGTTATATTTTATTCAAAGTTATCAACTTATAAAACAATGAAATTCCATTTATAAAGTCATAACTACGCTTCCACTAAGTTACCCTGAACGACTTTCTAACTTTAAAAGTTAGTTATCAAAACAAGTTATAAAAATTTTAAAACTTGAAAAATTTTCTAACACCCGTATTTTACGGAAAATTTCGGCAAAGTCTCCTTTGCGCGGCTCGGTCGGAAAAAAAATAACAGTATATATATCACAAATGTACATCTCATCAAGTGATGAGGCATCCCGCAGGGGAAAAAAGTGTAAAAGTACGGTATGTAATCCGAGATATGTACCTTATATATTATTAGCGAGCATATACGGCTAATATAGCGCGAAAGCGAGCTCCAAATGCGAAGCAAGCGCAATCCGCACCTACTAAACACTCAAAAAACCATGAGAAACATGCATATATGAAAATAATATCAATATACATCATATAGAAACATAACAATTTACATGTGCCAACATAGCAAATGCAACAAACAACAAATGCATCCAACAAATCAATTATCATCCAACTATCATCCAACGAATCCATAACAAATCAATATAAATTCACTTCTCATTAATATTTATTGACTTGGGTTTTCAATTTTAATCACAGTTGATTCATTAACGTTGGATTTTACTAACATTCATTCAATTAGTTAACATTCACTAATTTATATTTACATTAGTTCACTTCCAATTTGAATCAAATTAAATTCTATTTAAATTCATTTAACTTCCAATTTGATTTCAATGATTTATAGCTTTCAATTTCATTAACTCTTAATGAATTATATACAGTCAACTAACAATCATATAACAACCAAATCATATCCAACATAACCAATTTATTAATTTTACATTCAATTTGGTTTCTCTTTTATATATATATCCTTTTATATAATTTTAAAAGAATCATTTTATATTTGGCATTTTAAATTTCCAATATTAACTTTTTATTAGGTCCGTAAGCCGTACATATATCATCCGTGAGCAATATCAATCTAATCGCTTATTCGATCACACAATTTCGCTTCCAAACTAGTATCGTTCACATGACTCTCTAGTGCGGACTCAGATTTGGTTCCTTGATTGGAAACTGTTACTCTCCTTGCATAGCCGTATACTATGATAGAGAATTCTAGAATCGAATTAAAAATCCATATCTAGGGTTCGCCGTCGAAAATCAAGTGAAAAATCCTAACTTGGATCGATATAAATCATCTCGAAATTTTTGTGCTCGAATTTGGATCAAATCATTATGCTAATAAAATAATATACGTACAATCTCACGTATTACCTTCCAATGGATTTCTATCCAATTTATCTATTTTAAATCCATTTTAAGACTTCTATATTTTTTTTTCACTAAATTACTCACAATCCATTATTCAGTTTGTACATTCATTTCTTTACATAGCATGTTCTTTAACATTATCTTTTTTTAAACATCATATCAAAGAATTTGCTTACTCAGGTTCATTTTAAACATTCTATATAATTTAATTAACTCAATTTCTTTTCCCAATTGATTCTTAGCTATACCAAATTCTTTTGTTTACATTTACTTCATATTCATAGTTTCAGTTAATGCAAATTTATTTGTGGAACATTTTATTAATCATCACTTTAGTTTATAGTCATTCCATAAAAGTCTAACTTCTTATATGTGACTTTTCTTAGTTTACGGTTATCTCAAAGTTACAAATTTAAAAAAAAAATTCTATGCAATTTATATTTATTTTCTATAACCAATTTACAAAAGATATTATACAATTAATTTGTCTTCTTTCTTAAGTTCACTTACTTGTTCCATTTATCCATTCATCATTTCATGCTATATTTAAGTATATATGAAAAAAAATTCACATCCAAATTTTCCATTTGTATGCATTTATTTCCCTTTGAGTTTTCCTTACTTGCATATTTCAATTACTTTCAGGTTCTGTTTATCTATACAATATCTCATTACATATCCAAAACATCATTTTAACTTTTAACATTTGGTAAGTCTTGTTATATGTTATCAGAATGTAATTTTGGTATTATACAAATTTATAGAATTTCATTTTACTTAATTAGAATGTTCACAAATTTAATTTGTTTAAATCCTCTTTACCTTTCAACTTTAAAGTTTTCCCAAACAATAGCTTAGATATCTTAATCCTCTTATTTTATAAATTCTGGTTATTCACATTTCATTCAAATAATTTGAAAATTATTAATTAACAGAACTTAGAAATTTAAATGCCCGGTTCTTTTCAAATCATTTGAAATAAACATATACACTTATATCTTTAATATATCAAATCATACCTTTGGAGTTTAAACCAAAACCCATTTACCTAAAATAATTTCAAAAAAAAACAAAGCTTCTTAGAAGTCTCCCCCACTTTGAGACTCGAAAATGAACGTCAATGATGCTGCGCACTCATCACCGAAATTATTTTCCAACGACATAAGAGAGGAGTACTGAATTCATTCCTTCTTAAAAAATCTTTTCAAAATATTTCCATAAATAATTTCCAACTAATATTACTATATATTTCTTCAAAACTTTGAGAACCATTTTCAAAATCTCTAGGTCTTAAATTCAATATTTTCCAATTTAAATCTATTTTAATTCATAAGTCACCTTTATAAAATATTCTTATAGGATTTTCTTTCTTAAAACATTTCACCAGTGTTTTATCATTGTTCATTTTGTAATTCATCTTATTTATTAAATTACAATATCCAATTAATGATAATAACCTATATTTTCATTCCTAAAAACCAGGTAAGCTAGATAAGTCACTGTAATTTCTGAAAATTTTTCTTCATATACAAAATATAATTAGGGCAAAATTATTTCATTTACCCAATTTCAAAACAATACTATGTCGAATTGTTCTGTTTAAGTGTTTAGAGATCCCTATCAATGACGTTAATTACTCGCATTGACCAGAATCCATAAGCCACTCAACAAATCAACCGACACAATATAAAACATTTTATATCAGTAACAAATACGCTCTCTCATATGTATACTCTCAGCGACACATCATAGGGTATTACTACCCTATTTATCAAGAGTCAGACTCCACAAAGCTAAGGTTATCGCTAAACCAAAGCTCTGATACCAACTGTAACGACCTGCCTTTTTGGACAGTTTAAACCGACGATCAAATACACATGCCGGTTCCAAACCATTCAAAAGGGCAGATGGTTATTTGGGTAATTAAGAAAAAGGGAAGGAGAAATAAAGGAAAAGAAACAACACAGAATCTCGCAGCGGAACGATAAAATATAATAGTCAAATAAACAGTTCATGAAGTTGTTTACTATACTTTGACAATTATTTATACAACATTTATCAGAGTTATACATATACAACAGAACAAATAAAATAATGCAGCAGATAGCATGTGCAAGGGTAATTATAGTAATAGTATACCAAATCTTCGTCTTCATCCTCCATAATAGATCTTCAAAAATCTGAAAACTCAGGACTGACCCGAGCGTAATGAAAAGACAAAACACTGGAGTCAGGACTAAAATATCCTTATGAAAGTTAAATCAATCGTAAATAAATATGAGTGTAACGGCGTCAGAGATGTTTACGGGGTTTGACATCTCATATCCAGTGTCAACGTGCGTGCAATAACTCAAGAGATGTTACAGGATTTTCCATCTCTTAAGGATCCGTTAAACTATCTACTATGTAATAATGTACGCTAAGTAGATAATGTCTATCAGTAATATAAAGTATCAAAATAGCGTTAAGGCATTACCATAATCCCCCTTAACACATTTTTATAATGCCATAGTCTATACAGCACCGCAAGCCCCACCGTAAACTGGTGGTTATCAGAGGGTACCCCATAGGTATAACACAAAACATAACGTAGTGGTCGCGAATAGGATAATCAGTATGACAAGGTACATGAGGCGATACCAACTAGGATACTAGTAGTTGCGTGATCCGGACCGATGTTGAGCATAGCCAGCAGCTACCCCAACACCACGAAACAACACTCCCAAATCAAAGGGTGCACCCAAATCGAATCACAAATGTAATAGATGCGGTATCGAAGAAGTGTGTCCGCTAGAGATGGCGAACCTCAATGGCCCGGCGCGGCTCCTGTTTTAGTCATGTTAGGGATCATCCAATATCGTTCTCTTTCTTCAATCAACGCGTTCACCAAACCATCCACTTCATTCTGGATCAACACTCCGCGTATAATAGTTATTAAAGTGGTGTTCGGTATCGACAGATAGTATGTCCATATCCGATCCCGGTCTCTTTAATAACTACGTATTATTACACCGTTGGCTCTTTTATATTTCAAATCGATTCATAATTGATATCAAAATATCATATTCGCTTCAAAAATCAAATCCATTTCAAATATCATCGTATCTTTTCAAATGTAAGATTCTGTTTCAAAAATCATTTTTCGCATCAATATCTCATTTCGATTTCAAAATCATTTCGAATTTCAATTTAGGTTGCAACTTCATTTAACCCAATTCATATTTAAATTCAAGATTTAAACATAACATTTCACCTTATTAACCAGCTTGGAATTTTAGAAAATATTTTTAAGTAGTTTAAATAATTAAAGTAGTTAAAAACACTTAAAATCTTTAAATGGACTTCAAGTAGATAAATTAGTTTAAAATAATTTAAATTGGGTTAAGTAGATTAAAATAGTTTAAGTATTTAAAGATGGTTTATATAATAGAGTAATTTGGAAAATAAAATGAAACAGCTTCCAAACCAATCCATTTCAATTATAACTTCCTAATTCAAATCAATTTCAATTTCTATTCTATTGATTCAATTTCGATTTCAATTCAAATCAATGTCAACTTTGTATTCAATTCAATTCAATTCTACATTCACCTTAAATTAATTCAATTTCAATTTATATCGATTTGGAGCTTGATTTTTCAAAATAGCAAGTTATAACACTTAACAAAATTATCCTTCAATATTCAAAATTTAAATCCAAGTTTCAAATATGATTCAATTTCAAGCTCAATTTCAAAATATCATTTTTGTATCGCTTTTACGTAGTAATACTCAAAGCTCGAATTAAGGTTCAATCTTTAAACAAATCAATTTTCGAAATTCAATCATATTCCGATTTTTAATCTCAAAGTCTCAACTTAAATTATTTAACAGTTTCCTTTAACCAAAATTTATTTCAACATTCCAAACTCAATTTACGATAAATTCGATTTCTATAAATTGATTTCTATTTATAACTTTTAAATCAAAACATTTAAATAAATTTCAAACCGACGATTTTTAAAATTATTAATTTGGCCAATCTGGTGTCCGTATATAATTTTCTATCCTATGGCCAAGTAATTATCTATTTCAATTAAATGTCAGGGATGAATATATATCACTTAAATCAAATCACAGTTCATATGTATGCATAACAGGTTATATATAAGCAAATAAACATCCAAACATTTAAATATCAACCAATAGCATCCATCGAAATAAATCATCCAATAGACAATACAATTCATGGCAATTTCATAGTTATCAATGTCAGGTAATTTAATCGCAATTCAATTTGAATTTCAATTTAACTGTCAGTTAAATTTTAACGGTTAATTCAAATGACAATCTATATGACAATTAAATTTTATCAAACAACGACAAATAAAATTCATAACACTTCATAATGTCAAAATTTAACTAGCATAAAGATATTCAGTACGTTGTGAGCGTTATAAAACACTCACCTTGATTTCAATGCAGTTCCAGCGTTTTATTTCGAATAAAATTAAACGGTCGTTTAATTTTACCCGAAATTTTCACTAACTCCAAACGATTTTAATCCAGCTTCATTGCGTATTGCTCGACAAAACGATTGCAACGCAATTCGTTTCGTCCAGAACGGACCTCGTATGAAAGAGTTATCACATGTTAAATTTAAACGAATTTATATAAAATTTAAATCACAATTTTTTTTTTATAACTAACTTTACATCTGAGCCTTCCATCTCAAAGCCTACACATCAGGCCACGTGCGTTCTTCCTCTTCCCCAGGTCACTTACGTACGAGAAGAACCCAACAACACGTTCTAGGGCTTAAGGCCGCTCCCTCCACGTCGCTCGAAACTCCATCACTCCACCACCACGCTGAAGACCATCACCAGAGCCACCTTCGGCTTCAATAGCTTGTCGCTCGGCCTCCCCTATGGCGCGCAAAACGATGTTGAACGGCCGGCGTTCTCGAGCCAATTGTCATTGATTTGCCTCACCAAATTCGATCATCACCGTTGAATCTGTAGCTCTCATTGAGCTCTACGATTTTGTAGTTGAACACTTTTTGAAATTTTCAACGGATTGGGAGAAAAATGAGGAGAAACGAGGACAATTGTGGCCGTGGGTTTCTATGTAGGCGGCTGAACAAAAGGAGTGAGGATTTTGATAATTTTGTGAAGAAGATGGTACTTTATAGAAAAAAATTTCAATTTACTATTCATCCGATTTTCCGAACTCCGATTTACGTGCGAGAACCGGTGTTTCTAGGGTTTATCCCGCGTTTCAGACACAATGGAACAGGTTTCGGAAGCTAATTCGATCGTATGTGAGAGTTACAGCGATAAACAATCAATTTAAATTAAATCGATTTAAACTAATTTCTGTGCGTTTTTGCTTGCCCCGGACAAACGGTAAATCCGATTGACACGAAATTTGAAATATTACAATAATATCACATTACGGATCCGATGAAACTGGTTTCATCGAAATCCGAGACTGTTTGAAAAATGAGTATTTTAACTCGTCAATTAAATATTAAAATATTCAATTTTCACAAATTTACTTTTAGTTCGATTTTAAAAGTTCTACAACATCATTCTAACTTTAATATGATAAAATAAAATTTTACAAATCATTTTTAATCATATTAAACCCGTTATTCAATTATCCAATAATTTCCAATTTTAAAATCTTATTAACTCTATTATAATCCCAATATAACTTACATTCACTTTGGAAACCAATTTGAATCATATTAAATCAAATTTCAATTATTCACTCTATTTTCATATATTAAATTTCAATATCAATTTAATCATATCAAATTCGGAATTTAATTATTCAAACATTCGTAATATTAAATTTAAACAAATTGATTATTCTTAAATCACTATCTTTTGAAATATTCGAAACGAACTTATAAAATTTTACAAATTCAAATTATAGAACAACCATTTTCATTAAAATAGTTATTCAATTCCCGCTATTCAATTATTCAGTAAATTCCAATTATTAAATTCAAACAATTTAATTGTTCAATATTTGACGGATTTCAATATTGGATTTTTAAATAAAATTTCATTATTAGTCGATTTACTATATTACATCAAATGAATTCCCATTATTATTTAACTACAGTTAGAGATAATGCACTCAACTAATATATAAACTTTTATTTCAATTGCAATTAGTTCACAAATTCAATTCGACTAACTAAATGAATAGGTAACTTAAATAATTATCACCGTTAACTTTTAATTACTTATAAGTTTATTATTTACAAACAAATGTCACAATTACCTATACAATACAAATTCGTTCAATTACCTTTGACTACATATTATTTCAATTGAGTTGGGATTCCATTCAATTCATAAATAATTAACTTAGATAAAATTTGTTGCATTTCATTCTAGTTATTATTTTTCCAAACGAATTAATAATTTTTTTCTAACATCAAATCACGAAATCTTATTAAATTAGCTATTTTAATTATCGGAAATTTACGGGTCGTTACACTTTCCTTGGTTTTATATCTTTAAAAAATGCAGACAATCTGACATTTCTAAGTTAATCAAATTACACTTTAGTATATGAGCTATCAAAAGAAATTTCACCATTGATTTCAAACATAGTATTGAATGATGCAGATGGATCAAATAGGTATAAAATTTTGTTAAGATGACCTTACTAGTAATCAAATCGTATGTACAAAAATTTTGTTAAGTTAACCAAAATAAGTGTTGATGGAAAACGTTGTTGGTATTCTCAAGTTTGCAAATGGTTGTTTGGGAAAATATGCTATTTGTTGCCTGATTAAAATGCATTATCAGGCAAGAATGGGAATTCTCGCAGCAGGGAACTATGGCCTTCCCCAGTATCGTATGAGAGTATTTCTGTGGGGAGCCAAACCAAATGAGGTTTTTCACTTTTTCTCTACCCAATTCTATATATTTTACATGGTTATGTTTTCCTTGTCTAGTCATCTTCTATGGAACATGTATGAAATATGCTACAATATAAACTAAGTGGAAATGCATATACATGCTAATAAATTACATCAGTTTCCATGCGTTAACCCAACACACGGTATTCCTTTGGGCGTATGAACAGTGTATGCTTTCTTAACCGTGTTTCTTCTGATCGAGTAATTTTTCTCATGTAGATACTGCCCCAGCTTCCTCTCCCTACACATGATGCAGTTGTCAAAGTGGTCCTCCTATCAAATTTGAGGTATGTTACCTTATTTATCATTATACTGGTTAATTATGTTCATGTTTTGTGTTATTTTTCATTAAATTTGACTTTTATTGAAGTCTTAGTTGTTTAAAACTATTTTCTAAAGACTCGGTACGTAAAAATATATGTGAAGGAAAAATTGAAAAGAAAAAAATGATAAAGATTCAGTACGTAAAAATAGACAATAAATAAATATTTCATGATCAACTAGAATTTAAATTCAATTATAATTTTATTGTTTATAAGAAATAACTAATTTCCTAATTTTATATATTTGTGTGTGTGTGTATGATTAAAAATGAAAAATTCACTTTATTGATTACTCAAACTTGTAATTATAATTTCAGAAGATTTAGGCCCAAGAATATTCAATTTAACAATATACAGCAAGAGCGAACAAGTTTAAGGTAAGAATAATTTTTAAATAGCAAAATAGTTAATATAACAAGGTTAATGCATGGCCACTACATAGCTACCAAGATCAGTTACTCAAACAAGAATTGCATTTTAAAATTATTGCCTTAACAAGTTAAAACACAGGGTTATCATGGAAAAATGTGGGGATTTAGATGACTGCATCTCAACCACTGAGGCTGCTGAACTGGCGAAGAAAAGGTTAACAATCTATCAATTGCTGGACAAGTTTATTTTATCAATGGGGCCTCCATGCCAGGTTGAAATTAATTATTTAGTAAAGTACTATAATGTTTTGTTTATTTTATTTCTCATGAGTGGCTTCGTATAAACAAGGGTTTTCTGGGATGAATAGATTCAACCAAAGTACATCAATTATATTTGCACTTACATCAATCATATCTCTTCATCCTCATAGATTTCTCCTTCCTCTATCATATCCAAGGCAGAAAATTTATTTGTCATTTTTTTGCTTTCATTTTCTCTTTATCAGATTTGTTGTCATTCAAATTTGTGGTTTTTGATCTGTTCAATAGAGTAACTTCCATTTCAGTATTTGTATTATTATTACTGGCAACTGCACAGTTAACAGTTTCTTTTCTTTTCATTGCTATGAACTTTCTTTTTCTTGTTTTGGTCTTTTTCCATACTCTCTTCTGGACAACACTTGGAGGAGCTCTTTTGTTTTTCTTTTCATTATCAGCAAATGTCTTCTCTTGATACATCTCATCTTTTCCTTTTCCAGTGACTGCTACCTCATCGGAAGGAGGCATTTTTTGGCAGTCCATACTTTTGTGACCAAAAACTTTGTAGTGCACACATATATCTGGCTTCCATAGATATTTTACACATATTATTCGTGTTTACTAGTGACTTTAGTTATAGTATTTTCTTATAATATTAATTCAAATAATAGACACCAGCTGAAGTACATCAAACTTTACATGGATGATTGTGTTCTAATATTATTGAGATATAATAGATTAACATTATTAGAAGTTGCAAAGTCTTTGACAGTTGGCATAATCAGTGTAGATAAGTTAATGAAGGGCGAATTCAACTTGTTAAATTCATCACGCATTCAACTGTATTAGCATACTAATAGTAGAAGTTAGGTAAAAATACATACAAGCTACCCAATGATATGAAAACTAATTGTAGGTTAGAACACGGTTACTCGCTGCTATTTCTCTAAATACAGGATATGCAAATCGATGCTCATAAATTTTCCAACGTATTAAAATTTCAGAGTTATGACAGAGATTACTATTTGATCCAACGTATTCGTGGAGTAATTGTTTGATCCAGAAGCACCTATTTATGAAGCACCACAAAATGGTAATTACAAGCTATTTGATATAATTGATGGAGGTTTTGTTATTTGGCCTGAGTGTCGTGTTCGTTGTTTGTAGGATCTAGAATTTATTTTGAAGTAATGTTAGAATTTGTAATATTTTGATTTCATACTCTTTAGTTATGTATGATGAACTTGTGAAATTTCGAATCTTCATTTAATTTGTTGTCAAATATTTATACAATTTCAGTTGTATGTTTGGATGCGTAATTGCTTATTGTTATCGAAATTCTTTAATTTTTGATATGTATGTATCTACTGTATTATAATAGAC
Source organism: Allium cepa (assembly GCA_030765085.1). NCBI lineage: Eukaryota > Viridiplantae > Streptophyta > Magnoliopsida > Asparagales > Amaryllidaceae > Allium > Allium cepa. The sequence continues at coordinate 584,316,439 of CM060938.1, forward strand.
AATTCTGTAGCATAAATGCTAGCAAAAATGCAGCTCTACATGGTTTGGTAGCTGTAACAAACATATTCGTTACTAAAGACGAAATTTATAACGAGCATAGTCGTTACTATTGATGAAATTTGTAACGAACAAGTGCGTTACTAATGATGAAATTTGTAACAGACAAGGTCGTGATAATTTAGAATGACAACCCCTTCTTCTACCATGAAAGGAGAAACTAAGTAACGGAAAATACCCGTTACAAACCGATGCAACTAATAACAAAAATTTTCGTTACAAAAATTTAGATTTCTAACGACAAAGTCCGTTGGTAAGTGATATATCTAATAACGGGTAGAGGCCGTTATAAATATTTGTAATGACATACCTCACGCCTGTACCTCTCACGACTATATCTGTTATAAATTTCATTTGTAACGACTATATTCGTTACAAATACACCTTTTTGGTGTAGTGGGTCGACATCCCTTTGGAAGGTGCCAGGGGCAAAGTCGAATAGCGAGCACACGATGCTGCTTCACTTATCAATGAGATTTATCCTAATCTTCTTTGAATTATTTCCATTTCTATTTCTATTTCAATCGTTCTATGAACTACGACTAACTTGAACTAAACTACTTTCAAAACGATGCAGGTGACAAGGTACTCAGATTTGGTCGCCAACCAATCCACGCAGACCATGATCGGACGTGTGGTGTTACATCTAGACGAGCATAATTCAATTGCTCATAACTAGAGATTGAAAATCTCATTACGATCAGAGCCCAATACAAAGTCAACATAACCAACCATCCATTCATCGACCACCACGTTTGACTTGGAGACCTAAGCAAGGCTTGGAATGAGTATGGCCTGATCATCCACTCAAATCGAGTCATAGAACAAAGTTCGACAAAATATAGATGCCTTTCCTGAAGCTCAGTGACATCGGGATCTATCTAGAATAGACGTGATTTGATCATCTACACATCAAATCCTACCTTGAACACAAAAGTTTGTTCGAAAGCCCGACTTGGAGTAGCTGTGATGGACTACCTAATCGTCAATCATCGCTCTCAATACATGGACATGACTGCACTTTGAAACATATGCAACTTACTGTGTCTATTAATAATCCATTATTCTTAGTTTCTAGAAAGAGATACGAAATTTTTTTGTGAGATTGACTATCTAACCCAACATGGACGTGATCCAGCCATCTGTCATATACCTCCTTCCTTGACTTGATTGGAAGAGCTATAATCACCAAGCGGACGAGAATCGGGCGTCCATTCTTCAAGTTTCATCCTTCATGCTGGGGGCAGAATCCTATTCCATGAGCAAACGTGGTTCGATCGTTTATTCGGCAACATTAGCCTCGATACGGTAGATGAAATACAAATTAAAGAGTGAAAATACGTCCGCTTTCACTTAAAATTTCCAAGTCCCCAGAGTGCGGACTGGAGTACTCTGAGTCCCCAAAGTGCGGACCAGAGTATAAACGACTCAAATCTCCAAGTCCGCATAGTGCCGACTGGAGTACTCTGGGTCCCCAGAGTGCGGACCAGAGTATAAACAACCCAAAATCTCCAAGTCTCCAGAGGGCGGACTGGAGTACTCTGAGTCCCTAAAGTGCGGACTAGAGTATAAACGACTCAAAATCTCCAAGTCCCCAGAGTGCGGACTGGAGTACTTTGAGTCCCTAGAGTGCGGACCATAGTATAAACGACTAAAAATCTCCAAGTCCCCACAGTGCGGACTGGAGTACTCTGAGTCCCTAGAGTGCGGACCAGAGTATAAACGACTCAAAATCTCCAAGTCCCCAGAATGTGGACCAGAGTATAAACGACTCAAAATCTCCAAGTCCCCAGAGTGCGGACTGGAGTACTTTGGGTCCCCAAAGTGCGGACCAGAGTATAAACGACTCAAAATCTTCAAGTCCCTAGAGTGCGGACAGGAGTACTCTAAGTCTCCAGAGTGCGGGCCGGAGTATAAATGACTCAAAATCTCCAACTCCCCAGAGTGCGGACTGGAGTACTCCGAGTCCTCAGAGTGCGGACCGGAGTATAAACGACTAAAAATCTCCAAGTCCCTAGAGTGCGGATTGGATGGGTCCCCAGAGTGCGGACCTGAGTATAAACTACTCAAAATCTCCAAATCCCCAGAGTGCGGACCAGAGTATAAACGACTCAAAATCTCTAAGTTCTCAGAGTGCGGACTGGAGTACTCTGGCCAAGTGCGGACCAGAGTATAAACGACTCAAAATCTCCAAGTCCCAGAGTGCGGATTGGAGTACTCTGGGTTCCCAGAGTGCGGACCAGAGTATAAACGACTCAATATCTCCAAGTCCCCAGAGTGCGGACCAGAGTATAAACGACTCAAAATCTTCAAGTCCCCAGAGTGCGGACTAGAGTACTCTGGGACCCCAGAGTGCGGACCAGAGTATAAATGAATCAAAATCTTCAAGTCCCTAGAGTGCGGACTGGAGTACTCTGAGTACCGAGAGTGCGGGCCGGAGTATAAATGACTCAAAATTTCCAAGTCCCCAGAGTGCGGACTGGAGTACTCTGAGTCCTCACAGTGCGGACCAGAGTATAAACGACTAAAAATCTCCAAGTCCCTAGAGTGCGGATTGGAGTACTCTGGGTCCCCAGAGTGCGGACCAGAGTATAAACTACTCAAAATCTCCAAATTCGCAGAGTGCGGACTGGAGTACTCTGAGTCCCCGGAATGCGGACCAGAGTATAAACGACTCAAAATCTCCAAGTTACCAGAGTGCGGACTGGGGTACTCTGGGTCTTCGAAGTGCGGACTAGAGTATAAACGACTAAAAATCTCCAAGTCCTCAGAGTGCGGACGGGAGTACTCTGGGTCCCTAGATTGCGGACCAGAGTATAAACGACTCAAAATCTCCAAGTCCCCCGAGTGCAGACTGGAGTACTCTGAGTCCCCAGAGTGCGGACCAGAGTATAAACGACTCAAAATCTCCAAGTCTCCAGAGTGCGGACTGGAGTACTCTGGGTCCCCAGAGTGCAGACCAGAGTATAAACGACTCTAAATCTTCAAGTCCCTAGAGTGCGGACTAGAGTTCTCTGAGTCCCTAGAGTGCGGACAGGACTATAAATGATTAAAAATCTCCAAGTCCCCAGAGTGCGGAATGGAGTACTCTGAGTCCCCAGAGTGCAGACCAGAGCATAAACGACTAAAAATCTCCAAGTCTCTAGAGTGCGGATTGGAGTACTTTGGGTCCCAAGAGTGCGGACCAGAGTATAAACAACTCAAAATCTCCAAATCCCCAGAGTTCGGACTGGAGTACTCTGAGTCCCCAGAGTGCGGACCAAAGTATAAACGACTCAAAATCTCCAAGTCCCCAGAGTGCGGACTGGAGTACTCTGGGTCCCCATAGTGCGGACCGGAGTATAAACGACTCAAAATCTCCAAGTCCCCAGAGTGCGGACTGGAGTACTCTGATTCCCCAGAGTGCGGACCAAAGTATAAACGACTAAAAATCTCCAAGTCCCCAGAGTGCGGATTGGAGTACTATGGGTCCCCAGAGTGCGGACCAAATTATAAGCAACTCAAAATCTCCAAATCCCCAGAGTGCGGACTGGAGTACTCGGAGTCTCCAGAGTGCGGACCAGAGTATAAACGACTCAAAATCTCCAAGTCTCCAGAGTGCGGACAGGAGTACTCTGGGTCCCCAGAGTGCGGACCAGAGTATAAACGACTAAAAATCTCCAAGTCCCTAGAGTGCGGACTGGAGTACTCTGGGTCCCCAGAGTGTGGACCAGAGTATAAACGACTCAAAATCTCCAAGTCGCCAGAGTGCGGACCAGAGTATAAACGACTCATAATCTCTAAGTTTCCAGAGTGCGGACTGGTGTACTTTGGGTCCCCAAGTGCGGACCAGAGTATAAACGACTCAAAATCTTCAAGTCCCTAGAGTGCGGACTGGAGTACTCTGAGTCCCAAAGTGCGGATCGGAGTATAAACGACTCAAAATCCCCAAGTCCCCAGAGTGCGGACTGGAGTACTCTGAGTCCCCAGAGTGCAGACCAGAGTATAAACGACTAAAAATCTCCAAGTCCCTAGAGTGCGGATTGGAGTAATCTCGGTCCCCAGAGTGCGGACCAGAGTGCGGACCAGAGTATAAACAACTCAAAATCTCCAAATCCCAAGAGTGCGGACTGGAGTACTCTGAGTCCACAGAGAGCGGACCAGAGTATAAACGACTCAAAATCTCCAAGTTCCCAGAGTGCGGACTAGAGTACTTTGGCCAAGTGCGTACCAGAGTATAAACGACTCGAAATCTCCAAGTCCCAGAGTGCGGACTGGAGTACTCTGGGTTTCCAGAGCGCGGACCAGAGTATAAACGACTCAATATCTCCAAGTCCCCAGAGTGCGGACCAGAGTATAAACGACTCAAAATCTCCAAGTCTCCAGAGTGCGGACTGGAGTACTCTGGGCCCCAGAGTGCGGACCAGAGTATAAACGACTCAAAATCTTCAAGTCCCTAGAGTGCGGACTGGAGTTCTCTGAGTCCCTAGAGTGCGGACCGGAGTATAAATGACTCAAAATCTCCAAGTCCCCAGAGTGCGGAATGGAGTACTCTGAGTCCCCAGAGTGCGGACCAGAGCATAAACGACTAAAAATCTCCAAGTCCCTAGAGTGCGGATTGGAGTAATCTGGGTCCCCAGAGTGCGGACCAGAGTATAAACTACTCAAAATCTCCAAATTCGCAAAGTGCGGACTGGAGTACTCTGAGTCCCCGGAGTGCGGACCAGAGTATAAATGACTCAAAATCTCCAAGTTACCAGAGTGCGGACTGGAGTACTCTGGGTCTTCGAAGTGCGGACTAGAGTATAAACGACTAAAAATCTCCAAGTCCTCAGAGTGCGGACTGGAGTACTCTGGGTCCCTAGAGTGCGGACCAGAGTATAAACGACTCAAAATCTCCAAGTCTCCAGAGTGCAGACTGGAGTACTCTGAGTCCCCAGAGTGCGGACCAGATAATAAACGACTCAAAATCTCCGAGTCTCCAGAGTGCGGACTGGAGTACTCTGGGTCCCCAGAGTGCAGACCAGAGTATAAACGACTCAAAATGTTCAAGTCCCTAGAGTGCGGACTAGAGTTCTCTGAGTCCCTAGAGTGCGGACCGGAGTATAAATGACTCAAAATCTCCAAGTCCGCAGAGTGCGGAATGGAGTACTCTGAGTCCCCAAAGTGTGGACCAGAGCATAAACGACTAAAAATCTCCAAGTCCCTAGAGTGCGGATTGGAGTACTCTGGGTCCCCAGAGTGCGGACGAGAGTATAAACAACTCAAAATCTCCAAATCCCCAGAGTTCGGACTGGAGTACTCTGAGTCCCCAGAGTGCGGACCAGAGTATAAACGACTCAAAATCTCCAAGTCCCCAGAGTGCGGACTGGAGTACTCTGGGTCCCCATAGTGCGGACCGGAGTATAAACGACTCAAAATCTTCAAGTCCTCAGAGTGCGGACTGGAGTACTCTGATTCCCCAGAGTGCGGACCAGATTGTAAACGACTAAAAATCTCTAAGTCCCCAGAGTGCGGATTGGAGTACTCTGGGTCCCCAAAGTGCGGACCAGATTATAAGCAACTCAAAATCTCCGAATCCCCAGAGTGCGGACTGGAGTACTCGGAGTCCCCAGAGTGCGGACCAGAGTATAAACGACTCAAAATCTCCAAGTCTCCAGAGTGCGGACAGGAGTACTCTGGGTCCCTAGAGTGCGGACCAGAGTATAAACGACTAAAAATCTCCAAGTCCTCAGAGTGCGGACTGGAGTACTCTGGGTCCCCAGAGTGTGGACCAGAGTATAAACGACTCAAAATCTCCAAGTCCCTAGAGTGTGGACCAGAGTATAAACGACTCATAATCTCTAAGTTCCCAGAGTGCGGACTGGAGTACTCTGGGTCCCCAAGTGCGGACCAGAGTATAAACGACTCAAAATCTTCAAGTCCATAGAGTGCGGACTGGAGTACTCTGAGTCCCAGAGTGCGGATCGGAGTATAAACGACTCAAAATCTCCAAGTCCCCAGAGTGCGGACTGGAGTACTCTGAGTCCCCAGAGTGCGGACCAGAGTATAAACGACTAAAAATCTCCAAGTCCCTAGAGTGTGGATTGGAGTACTCTCGGTCCCCAGAGTGCGGACCAGAGTGCGGACCAGAGTATAAACAACTCAAAATCTTCAAATCCCCAGAGTGCGGACCAGAGTATAAACAACTCAAAATCTTCAAATCCCCAGAGTGCGGACTGGAGTACTCTGAGTCCATAGAGAGCGGATCAGAGTATAAACGACTCAAAATCTCCAAGTCCACAGAGTGCGGACTGGAGTACTCTGAGTCCCCAGAGTGCAGACTAGAGTATAAACGACTCAAAATCTCCTAGTCTTCAGAGTGCGGACTGGAGTACTCCGAGTCCCCAGAGTGCAGACCGGAGTATAAACAACTCAAAATCTCCAAGTCCCCAGAGTGTGGACTAGAGTACTCTAAGTCCCCTGAGTGCGGACTAGAGTATAAACGACTTAAAAACCTCTATGTCCCCAAAGTGCGGACTAGAGTACTCTATGTCCCCTGAGTGCGGACTAGAGTATAAATGACTTAAAAACCTCCAAGTCCCTGAAGCGGACTAGAGTACTCTCAGTCCCCTGAGCGTGGACTAGATTATAAACGACTTAAATACCTCTAAGTCCCTGAAGTGGACTAGAGTACTCTCAGTCCCCGGAATGCGGACTAGAGTATAAACGAATTGACGAAAATCTCTGCGTCCCGAACTATGGACTAAAGCATAAACCGTTCGACAAATCTCTAAGTCCCCAGAGCGTGGACCGAAGCATGAACACAAATTGGACGCGAGTCGAACGAGGGGAGAATAACACTAAGTCACCAGAATGCAGAGTGGTGTATAAACATCAACAAATAGACGACTGGATTCCGACCGTTTTCTATTCCGCAAACTTCGGCCTAAAATCGATAGGAGGATTATTAACTCGCTAAGGTTGGAGCTCGACAATCCAACTAGTGGCCTGGCTAAATCAATGCTGGGAGCGGTGGTACAAATCACTAAAAGCTAAATATGACAGCTTACTATAGATCTAGCTTGGCGTTCTTTATAACTTAAGGCAACGACTACATGGAGGCCTCAATACAGAACTAATCGAAATGACATCCAAAGCTACGAGCAACCGACTATATCATACCTCAGATCGAGGGTCAAAACCGATCTGCACTAAGCACATACGAATGTGACCGGGATGTTCCTTGAAAAACTATGACCTCCAGAGTGTGGAAAGAAGAGTAAACCGTGAAGACGTGGTCAAAAATTCTCCAGCACCCTCCTTCGATCCATTAGGAAGAGTATGAAACTGGATGGGCATGACCCGACTGCATTTGTAGCCAACTTTACCTCGAGATCTGATTACAGTACATGAACCAAAGTGGACATGGATGACCATCCAGTGTCCAAATTACGCCCTAAAACTTACGAGGCATCGAAGTATTCCTCTTGGAATGGAAAACCACGATAAAATTCAAGATAGGCGAGACCTCGTCTCCCATCGACTGACCTAATCCCCGATTCAACGGGAAAGAGAGTAATGCTAAAGTGGGTATGGCTGACCTTCCTACTTATTGGCATATATGCCCCAGACCTGGAGGTATGAGCTAGAAACAACATGAATGTGAACCGACTATTCATCGATCAACTCTATGTTTTTGAAGTTTAGGTGGGAATATAAACATAGCTAGGACGAGACTCAACCGTCCATGCAGTATATTTATCAACCCGAGACTGGGAGCAGATGCGTGGTCATCCAAAGACTGGCTGCGATAGCTCAATATTGAAACTTATATATAATGTTTACAACTACTCAAGGCTACGACCGAAAGAATGCTAGGTATAGAATCACTAAATCGATACCTAAGCTAGTGGGCAACTGACTGCCACTCTAACCCGAGGCATGCGGATCATGAATGTTGCTCGAATGTGGAAGATGGAACCCCTACAGAATAACAACGCATGATGGCAGACGATATAGTGTTTAGAAGTCGAGACGCAGACAAGGTGGACAGCTCCGTTCGCATCCAAAACACTGACAATTGGCAAGTAGTGCTCGAGCCCTGGCTCGGGCAGCATTCTCGGATCTATAGAGACATAGATCTGAAATATGATGATGGGGGACTTAGGGATATGAATGCAACACCGGTTGAGCTGCCAATTGACATACCAGTCAGCCGGGATGACCGGTATGTCCTTAAGACTGGATCGCAACTCGACCTGTCATTGGCCGAAGATCTTACTGATTTCCTCCGAGCGAACCTAGACGTTTTCGCTTGGACACATTCTGATATGTGCGGGACTTCTCCCGCTATTTCGAGTCATATGTTGAACATAGACCCGAAATACGTCCTTGTAAAACAATAAAGGAGAGGCATGGATCCGGAGAGGTCCGCTGCTCTCAGAGAGGAGGTGGACAAACTCAAAGGCAATGGGTTCATCCGCGATGCCCTCTACCCTGAATGGATTTCTAACCCTGTGCTTGTGAGGAAAGCAAACGGGAAGTGGAGAACTTGTATTGATTATCTGATCTGAATAAACCATGCCCGAAGGATAGTTTCCCTTTACCTAGAATCGACCAGCTCGTCAACTCTACGGCTGGACACGAATTATTGTCTTTAATGGATGCATATTCGGGATACAATCAGATCCCGATGCACATTCCAGACCAAGAACACACAAGTTTTGTCACAGATGTGGGGCTATATTACTATGTAGTAATGCCTTTTGGATTGAAAAACGCGGAAGCAACTTATCGGCATCTGGTGAATCGAATGTTTAAAGATCAGATTGGTAGAACGATGGAAGTCTATGTGGATGACATGCTCGTGAAGTCATGGCTGTCAAACGACCACATCCGAAACCTAGCGGAGAATTTTGATATACTTAGGCATTATGGAATGAAAATCAATCCTTTGTTCATTTGGCGTAGCGTTGGGAAAGTTTTTGGGTTTCATTGTGAATGCGCGGGGAATCGAAGCTAACCAGAGAAGATTCAAGCTATCTGAGACATACAAGTGCCCAGAACTATAAAGCAGGTACAAAGCTTCAATGAAAAGGTGGCTGCGCTGAGTCGATTCATATCCAGAGCTACAGACAAGTGTATTCCTTTCTTCGATATGATAAAGAAAGGAAGGAGGAATTTCGAGTGGACATCCGATTGTGAGGAAGCATTCCTAGCTCTGGTAAGGCATTTGAAAAGTCCCCAGGTGCTATCGAAACCAATAGACCACGAAATGTTGTATGTGTACTTAGCAGTATCTCAGCATGCTATCAGCACGGCTTTGGTTCACGAAGAGGACCAAGTTCAAAAGCCATTTTACTATGTTAGTAAACGTCTGACGGGGGCAGAAAGAAATTAGCCCAAGATCGAGAAATTAGCCTATTGCTTGGTGATTGCATCACCCAAGCTTTGCCCATATTTTCAAGCATACTCAATTAGTGTTTACACTGATCAACCCTTGTGACAGGTACTCCAACGATCGGAAACTTCTGAAAGGATGTTAAAATGGAATATCGAATTGAGTCAATTTGATATTACCTACCTTCCATGAAGGGCCATACAGGGGCAAACACTAGCAGACTTCATTGCTGAATTCACTGTGTCAGACGACTCAAACGGCCACAATGTCATACCTCCCATTCGATGGAAGATGTACACCGATGGGGCATCTAACGACTGTTGTTCGGGGGCTGGCGTAGTTCTTGTGACTCCTGAAAACCGATCAATTTGTTATGCCTTGATGCTTGAATTCCCAGCAACAAATAACAAAGCCGAGTATGAAGCATTGATTACTGGCTTGAGACTTATCAAAGAACTGGGAGTAAAATCGGTTGAAATCTTTGTGACTCGCAACTGGTGGTGTACCATGTGCGGGGAGACTATCAAGGAAAGAGACAGAGACTTGCGCCGTATCTTGAACGGGTTTAGAAGCTGTTAGCAAATCTAGAATATTATGATATCTCGCATGTCCCGCGTGAACAAAACAAAGAAGCTGATTCATTGGCAAAATTTGCGAGCACTAGCGATGCCCAACAAATGGGATTGGCTCCCATTGAAACCTTACATACTCCGAGTATAAATATGATGGAGGTAGATTTCGTGTTAGAAACCGAAATCGATAAGGAATCATGGATGGCCCCCATTTAAGCAATACTTACTTCATGGGGTCTTATCCGAAAGAAGGAGAGAAAGGCGACAGGTCATTCGTAAGGCTTCGCGATATGTAACGGAGAGCAGAATAATGTATCAAAGGGGATTCTCGACCCCCTTACTCTAGTGCATGGCCCATGGTGAGATAAAACGAGTCCTGAAGAAGTCCATGAAGGAGAGTGCGGTGACCATACTGGGGGGCAGACGTTAGCGAAGAAAATCCTGAGCTATGGATACTATTGGCCGACTGTAAATCGGGATGCCACAGACTATGTGAGGAGATGTGACAAATGCTAGAAATATGCAAAAGTCCCGAGAGCTCTGCCGATGGAACTCACACAAATGGTTAGTCCCTGACCGTTTGCAATGTGGGGGATCGACATAGTCGGTTCCTTACCCATATCCAAAGGTGGTGCGAAATACACGATAATTGCGGTCGGTTACTTTACTAAGTGGGCAGAAGCAGAGCCTTTGGCCACTATCACCACCAAAAAGGTCATTAATTTAGTTGTACGAAATACTATACGCCGTTTTGGCCTTCCACGAACTATCATTACAGACAATGGAACTCAATTCAAAAGCAAGGAGTTCAAAGAATTTTTCCAAAATATGGCATTGAGAAAAAGATTGCAGCAGTTGCTCATCCGAAAGCCAGTGGACAAGTGGAAGCCATGAACAAAACAATCAAATTCATATTGAAAAAGCGTTTGGAAAAGGCTAGAGGCAAGTGGGTGGATGAACTTCCAACAGCATTATAGGGTTATAGAACTACCCATGAGTCCATGACTGATCGTACTCCATTCGCCCTTGCTTACAGCTCTGAGGTCATCATCCATGTAAAAGTTGAAATCCCCTCTCATCAAGTGGCTGATTACAACCCTTATTTCACCAAAAAAAAACAAATCAGGAATCGTAATTGAATTGCAATTAAACTAGATGGAATTGGCGATGACTTACGAGCTTATAAAACGCATCTGATAGCCAATGGCAAGAACATGTACCCGAACATGCATGTGTACATCCGAAAAAAAAGTTCGACTTCTTGAAATCAACAGGGAATTGAATTCTCACTTAAGGTTATTAAGAAGAGACTAGATTAAATAACCGAAGCTTATTGGCCCTATAGAACTGGACATGGATGGCCACTGATGAACTACAACCCAGGATTTATAATATTAGGAATTGACCAAGCATCATGACGACTAAAGAAGGATACGAAACCTTGGAAGGATAAAACTGAAGAATAATGACTATTCAGGAAACATGATGGATTTCTTTCTGTAAACAAGGAATACTCGCTGATTCAAAGCGTGTCATGTTGCTTCACACGACACACTTTGGGGGGCAAGTGTTACCCGGCACCTTAGGCCGGCTACAAAACGACAGGTGAAGATATTATTATTAGCACTAGACAAGATTCTGACTAAGAAGATCCTGGAGGTATAAGGGTTTGATGCAGTCGACATATTTCGGCATCCCTGGTACGATGCAAACTGGAGGTGTTAGCAAGTTGCCAGGCCCACAACAAAGCAAGATTGTTTGGCCTGCCTGGCCCGGTGCACAGAAGTCACCTACTTGGGCCGAGGTATCTTGTTCCTATGCCCATGAGGGAAGTCCAACCCATCTTCATCTATAAATAGAAGGGCAGGGACACAGTGAAATGGACCTTTTTCCGGAAACACTGGGGAGACTCTGCCATTTTTTATACTCTCTTTTTTTTAATTCAAACTTGTATTCAAGTGATTGATTTACGGATTGTATCTGTATTCAAGTAATGGAGAAAGCAATAAAGATTAAACTCAAAGTGGACGTAGGCAATTACGCCGAACCACTATAAATCTGGTGTTCTCGTTTTTGTTGTTCCTTTTGTATTGAATTACACTATTCTTCTATTCTAATTTACTCTCTTCATTAATCTCTCTACATAACTCTACTCAAGGGCGTTAGTGACCAATTTTGGTGCTAACAGTCATTATGCATGCATAGTGACCTTAGCCATAATTCTTTACCTATCTTCAATCCAGCTGTCAATGCCTCATATTGACCTCATTTTTTGTTTCCATAAACCCTAAGCGCACTATGTAGCTCAGCTTCCCCCTCGTGTTATTAACACTACTCCAATGCAAGATTCAAGCTCATCTGATGCTCCATCCATGTATATTTGCCATTTAAGAGCCTTCTCCACCCGAGATTTGACTTCATCGTCCCTAATAGTGAACTCAGCAATAATGTCCACCAAGACCTTTCCTTCTTTTGACAACCTAGGACTTTATGTAATTTTGTATTATCTCGGCTCTATACTTCACTTAGTTAACCTTCCTTATGTATTATGCTGATGCAAGAACTGGCTTAATGGTTTATCTGTCAACACCTGAATTGAAAGGGACTACAAACAGTGCCTTGGTTTTTGAGATGTTATTAGGAGACAATAAGCCAATTTCTATAGCTTAGGATATTTGAATTCTAGTCCAGTGAAACGCTTGCTTACATAACACACCGGTTGCTGCGCCCAGTCTTCCTCTCGAATCAATAATGCATCCAGGGTATTGATTGACACTTCTAAGTATGGGAATAGATCTTCCCCTTCCATGGCATAAAATGAACTGGAATTTTCTATAGATATTCCAGTAGGTTAATAAATTTGGCCAGGCACTCATCTGTCCAGATGGATTTGCCTTTCTCCTTTTAAAGTGCTTTGAAGAATGGAATGCATTTACAGTCACCTTAGAAAAGAACCTGCTCAATGCTACCACTTTATCATTTGAACTGTACATCAAATTTCACGTTTCAAGGATCTTGATATCCTTTAGAGCTTGGACTTGCCCAGGGTTAGCTTCGATTCCCCTAACATACAGAATAAAACCTAGGAGTTTCCTGGAGGAAACTCCAAAAGAACATTTTATCAAGTTTAGCTTCATTCTAAGCTCCCATAAGACTTAGAACATCTCATCCAGGTGAGTATTATGGTCCTCGGCCTTTCTAGATTTAACCAACATATCATTGACATACTATTCTGTAGGTCTTCTAGTCTGATTAACAAACATCTAGGTGGTATATTTCTCCCACATTTTCATGCCTAAACAGCATGACTTCATAACAATAGAGTCCCAAGTTAGTAATAAAACTAGTATGCTCCTTATCTGAGACATACATATCAATCTAATTGTATCCAGAGTATGCATCTATAAAAGATAGGAGTTCGTGTCTTGTAGTCTCATCCACAAGTTGATTGATCGTTATAAGTAGGAAACAATCTTCGAGGCATGCATCGTTCAATTTGGAGAAATCGGTGCATGTCTGCTGTTTTGCATTTGGGTTTTTCGCTAGTATCGAATTAGCTATCCATTCTAGGTAGAGGGATTCCCCAATGAACTCATTTTCAAATAGAATTTCTACCTCCTCACTAAGGGCTGTTGGCGATCCAGGACCCATGCTCCTTTTTTCTGTTTCCCCTATGGTTTCTTAAGTCAATTTTCAAGGCATGACTTGCAATAGTAAGGGAGAGTCCACACATATCTGAATGAGCCCAAAAATATGCATCATGATTATCTCGTAAGAATCATACCAACTATATCTTCAGATCCCATTTTAACCGAGATCCGATTTTTATTGCTATATTTGGTCATTACTACCCACATTCATAAATTCTACAGTCTCCCCAAGCTTGCGGCCCCCTCTCCTCCATCTCTCAGGTTAAGCTCATTGAAAGGATTGCTTGTAAATCCGATTAGAGGCTCTCCTTTAATTGCTATGCAATCATTTTTTTAGTGTAGAGGGCGACATATTTACTCTTCCTTTTCTAAACGCTTAATTTATAGCACTCCCTAGTAGCATCTCGTCTCCTTCTACTACCCCCACTCCATGAGTGGTAGGGAAATTTATAATCAAATACCACTGAGCTATAAGTGCATAGAAGTTCGAAAAGGAAGGACACCCCAGGTAGGAATTGCACATTTAGAATCCATCCACCAAAACAAAAGTTTGCTTCCGTGTGGCTGATTGGGGATAGTTTCCTAGCTCGATGGACAAATCCAGCTTCCATAAGGGCATTTTACCTTCTCTAGAGATGCCATGCATGTGATTGTTGCATGGTGCAATATTCTTCGTAGATAATCCCATCCTGTAAAATACATCTTTGAATTAGATGTTAACCGAACTCCCACTACCAACTAAAATTCGATGTACCTTTGCTGGGTCGAGCATTGCTGAAATCACCATAGGATTTGTTTGTGATTATTACTTCCCAGGAAAATTTCTAGCAATAAAAGTTATCTTATCCTGCTCCCGGCAAAGGGCTTTAGCCTTATGTTTCTCGCCTATGGCATATACAAAATCTTTTTCGTTCCTCAAGGATTTAGCATATCTTTCCTTCTCGGCCCAACTTTTGTTTGCTAAATGAGGTCCTCCCATTATAGTGTTAATCACCAATCTCTCGTCCTTCTCTCAGTTAGCGCTAGTTCCATATTTTCCATTTCCTAGCGGGGTTTGTTTGTTGTCTGCCGCAGAAGAACGAGGGGACCATTAAGCTTTCTAATATATCATTCTAACTTCTCCTTTCTAATGCACTCCTCAATAGTGTCCTATAAACGATGGAATAATTAGTGTCATGTCCATGGTATTTGTGAAATAGGTAGTTTTTTCCAGTTTTTATGTCTGCTTCAAAATCCTTTCTCGGTTGAGGCCTATTGTACTTAAACTCTGCTTACATCACAAGCTAAATGTTTTCCACAGTATCATTTAGGTTTGTATAGGCCTCTTTGTCCAGGTCTAAACCTCCTTTGTTTTATCTTCTTTCCACCTAAGCCACTATGGTTGTAATCCTTCTTATTTTCAGTGAAATTACTTCTGCTTCCCTTAACCATAGCATTTACTTAAACGCTTCTCATTAATTAACTGTCGTACCAGCCTATCTCCTAGCAACATCCTCCTCCAACCTCATATTCTTTACCTCCCCATAAAATAAATCATGCAAGGTGGCTAGTTTGTCCTTAGTTAACCTTCAGGTCATTTTCATGTATGGGTGCATGTCATCCCACATGCCATAATAGTTAGTCATTCATATGTGTTCTAAACCCCAACGGCTGCTGCATTAAAATGAGTTAAGTACTACAACAGTGTCTCATCCTCCTTTTGCTTCACGGCTGATAACGAATATGAGACCTAACGTTGTTTCATGTGCACTCGAAATTGGCTGATAAACTTTTCCTTTAGCATCATCCAAGAGTGAATTGGGTCGGAGAGTAGATAAGAAAACAACATAATTGCTAGGTTGGCCAGGAATAAGGGAAAGAACTTGAACAAGACTTTGTCTGTTGCTCTGCTCATTAGTAGTTGCTAGGTGTACCACAATAGATGTACTATGGGGTTAGCTAGACCTTGGTAAGGATCCATGGTAAGCATCCAGAAGTTCCTAGGGTTCTGTGTGGTTTCTATCTTGATGAAGAAAGGACTACTAACTCTTGCACCAATGCCATGTTCTATTTGTTCACGTCAAACACATTATTTAATGATCTATGTCATTATGTCTTTTGGTTTAAGAAGTGAGCATGGATGGGTTAACCTCTCCCTTCTAGTGAAGTGCCTCCCTCACTTCTCCTATAATGACTTGATCTACGATCTCGATCTCGAACCCAACTTCGAGACCATTCCCAATGGTCGAATCGTCTTCCATCTGTTGCCATTTCACCTAATATGGGGGAGCATCTCCTCGAGATAGAGGGGTCCGCCATAGCTGATCGTAGCTTAGTGCCTCCCTTAGTTGGTTCGGCACCGAACCATTCCATGGGTGTAACTTTTGATTGAATCTTACACATTCCACTTCCCCGACGGTTAATCTCCTCATTCTTTGTTTCTCTTGATTAGATCCACTACCAAAATATGAACTTCTTTGCCTTCTGAATCACCTAGACTAGGATCATCCTCACTCTCTAGTGTTTTCTAGTAGTTTGCATCTTCCCTAAGCATGCTATGAACTAGTCCATAATAGCTTACTACTGGAAAGTAAACGTATATCGAGTTCCACCACAACTCTGTCTAGATCACCTCTAGTGATAGTTTCTAGTTCTGGGATACTAGATAATTGGTTATCCTGATTGTTAACTGTTTGATTAACATTCTCACTGTTGGTACCTATTCTAGCTTTTAGTTTTTGGAGCATATGGAGAAGCACTTGGCGAAAACACCAAAAATGTTTGCATAGAAAATATATAAATACCTCCAATCAATTTGATGTGGAGCTGTGTATACTAAATGTATAACACAACTATATAACGACCGAGAAATATGAAGGCACTAAAGTAAAATACACAAAGATTTATGGTGGTTCGACTAGAATGTGCCTACACCCACTGTTCATTTTCATTTCCTTCCATATAAATCAATTTTATAATGATTCTAATGTGAAATACAATGATTTAGAATAAAATATAGCACTCAATAATAATGTTTGATATATCCTATTCAACAATAGCTGGAAAAGATTGTCCTCATTATTGTTGGATGCTTGAATATTTATAGGAGTGAAGGTATAAGAAGGTTAAGCTGATAAAATGACAGTTTCCATATATGACATGCTTGATTCGGTTATTACTAGAAGATATGATGCAGAACTTCCATTTTAAGATTTCCTTTCCTTATATGCTTTATTTGATCGGGAAATGGCTAGGTAGGTGGTTCTGTACCTTTAGAGATTCCTGTTACCAAACAAAAGAATCTCTGTTTAATGGCTTAACTACTAAACAAGAATCTCTTTCTAGCAGTCCCATTACAAAACAGAGATTCTTGTCCGACAGTTAAGCCGCCAAGCAGAGATTATTTTCCAGTAATTAGGCCATCGAACAGGCGAATTGGGAGCGATTTTACGTTGCCTTCTTTCATATTTCCACGTGCATTGTCTTCAGAGTTTTTTGCTTCATCGTTTGAGATACTTAGACACTTCTTATGACCTACAGACTTCAACTTCTTTAACATTTAGTTTGAACTCTATATGCAATCATTTCATGGGCAAAAACACCCATAATACTGAAACAACATAGTGTAAGCAAAAATTTACTATAAAGTTAAATTTATTTCTCAAAACTAGGATAATGTTAGTTGAGAACTCATGTTGCTTTCCACTCGTTTCCATAATGATGAGATTCTTAAATAAAATCGATTAGAGTTCACCCCAGAGTTCTATAAATATTATCATATTATCATATCACCTTTAGCTTTATCTATAGTTGCCTCTTCAATTGCAGGTCTATTTCCTAATTCTTAAATAAAACATAATTTGATAATAACTTACAATCCTAGCCCCCAGTAATGGTTATAACATTGAGATTTGAGGGTACCTTAACATCATCTAGGTTTTTGGCATCTAACTTGTTATGGGGAAGAGAAAGGACATATCTCGCTACCAAATATCAAATCCTTCATCAGGTCCACCCTAGTACTCTTTGTGATGCAGCGCTTACCTTGAATCGCGCCACTCCAGATCGTTAACAAGGCCTAGGTCGCTTCGCCACTCTCTTCCCTAGGCCGCTCCATAACCTAGGTCACGAATGAGGTAATGAAGAAGCTCGTGCACGCCCTACCCTAGGTCGCGACCAAACTTTGCCGCCCGTCTCTAGATCGTTGTCGTGCCTCTCCAGATCGCGATCTAGCCTAAATCGCGAGCAGGGCGAATGCTTAGGTCGCGTGCGAGAAACTCCTGAAGGTCGCAAACTCCAGATCCTTATGTCACGGTCCATTATAGCTCGCTCGGCAATCTTCCCAAATTCCGATCTTCCCTAAGTCGCGAATTACCCTAGGTCGTTGATGGATATGTCGCTGCCATTTCTTATGTCGCAATGAAGCTTAAAGTTGCTGAAGATTACTTAGGTCGCGTGACGATGTTGAGTGTAGGTCGTTTGTTTTTTTCAGTCGTTTTGTGTTGTAATTTTAGGTCGCATAACTGATGTACATATTCTTATGGCGTGAGCCGATGTATAGTTGAGTCGCATGTTGCTTAGGTTGTTAACGACCTATTTTAGGTCAGTTGGTCAGTGTTGAGTTGTAACGCCTAAAAATAGGCAAGGCGAGTCATTTGTAAACGTTGTTGAATTTCGAATAAAATTTAGTTTGTACTTTGTGCCTCCATTAAAATTGGAAGTTGAGTGTCATCTCCTTTCTCCACTTTCGGCATTCGAGTGCGCTCGAATCAACGATTGTTGAAGCCAATTCACGAAATCAAGTGCGCTTGATCAACGTTTGAAGAATTGAAGATCTTCTCTCACGTTATCGTGCGCGATCAACGTGTCGAAGATTGCTAAAGTCCGGTATCTTCGTGATCAACGGATTTGGGCCTTTCGGTGTTCTTCAATTCATCGATTTATCATCGATTCAACGATTATTTCCACTAATCGTGTGAGATCCTGGATGGATTCGATTTACATCGTCGAATTCGCTTCCTACGCTGCGTCAGTTTGGTATCAAAGCTAGATCGCAAGAAATTTGCATCATTTGGAGAATTGGGTTTCGAGAATTTGTAGTTTGGAGATCAAATTTGCAATTGTTGAGAAGTTTGGTGTTCATCGTGAAGTTGCAACAAGTTGGGAGTTTCGATCCATATCGTTTTAGATCAAAGATCGGAAAGTGTTTGAATTTTTTTGAATTTGTTGAAGTTCAATCATGCCACCGAGACGAGCTCAACGTCATCGCAATATTAATGCTTTGTATGGAAGAGAAGAGGCCGATGAAATGGAGCAACGAATCAACGAGAGTTTCACTGAGAAGTTGAATGAAGGGATTGGTCGATTAGAGAGAATGATGCTTGAAATGAATCAAAGTAGAAGAAGGGTTTCACCTGAATCGAGTCATGGGGGAAACAGAGTTTCACCACAGTCAGATCGAGAGAGAAGAGGAGATCATGATCGTAGGAATGTTGATGAACGAAATCGGAGAGATGTGGATTATTGTAATCAGAGGAATGTAGATCGAAGAAATGGTGGTGGTAGAGATGTTGGTGGTCATGATCGACAACGATATGCGTCAGATTTTGATGAGGAGTTTGATGGTGATAGAGGAAGTATTCATTATCGAGATCGAGACCAAGTACGACGTCAAAATTAGGATGTAGAAGATGATCGTCGATGGGAGTCGAGGATGAAAACTGAAATTCCAGAATTCAAGGGTGGTATGCAAGCTGAAGAATTCCTTGATTGGTTATCTAATGTTGAAGAGATTTTTGACTTCAAAGAAGTTCCCGAGTCTCGCAGAGTTAAGTTGGTTGCTACTCGGTTGAGAGGAAGAGCTATGACATAGTTGCAGCAAACAAAACTTACACAGGAGAGAATGGGCAAATCAAAGATTGTTTCATGGGAGAAGATGAAAAAGTTAATGAAAGCTACTTTATTTCCTTACAATTATCAATCTCTAATGTACCAATGTTTGCAGAACCTAAGGCAGGGGATAAAGACTGTTAATGATTATGCTGATGAGTTTTATCAACTGATTGCTCGAAATGACATCATGGAGACAGAAGAACAGTTGACCGCTAGATTTGTTGGGGGGTTGAGGATCCAGATCCAGGACATGGTAAATATGTTTGACCCTAGATATATGGCTGAAGCGCACCAGTAAGCATTGGCTTGGGAGAAGCAGGGAAGACGAGGAGGTGGTGTGTTTACAAATTCCAACAATCAAGTGAAGGGAGCTAGTAGTAATACTACTGTTTCAAAGGCTGTTACTAAACCGGTTGTCAATGAGGTAGCAAAGACCAAGATCAACAATAGTATCAAGTGCTTTAATTGTCAAGAATTTGGCCACAAGAGCAATGAATGTTACAAACCAAAGAGGCGAACTATGATTGCTGAAATGGAAGGTGAGGATGTTGATGAAGGTCATTCTAGTCCAATTGAAGTGGATGAACAGGATATCGCGTCGGGAGATGAAGGATGTAATCTAATGTTGAGGAGATCATGTTTGACACCGGAACAGGAAGAAGAGGCTAGTTGGTTGAGGAGTAATATCTTTCAATCGACATGCACTATACTAGGAAAGGTGTGTAAATTTGTGATTGACGCGGGAAGTTGTGACAATATCATTTCTACCGAAGCTGTGAGAAAGTTGAAGTTGAAGACGGAGAAGCATCCAAATCCTTACAATTTAGCATGGTTAAGGAAAGGAGGAGAGGTGAAGGTGGATAGGCGAGTTCATGTTCCATTTTCTATTGGGAAGAAGTATAAAGACGAGATGTGGTGTGATGTGGTGGAGATGGATGTTTTTCACTTGCTTTTGGGAAGACCATGGCAGTATGACCGAGCAGTGCAACATGATGGTCGAACCAACAGCTACAGCTTTATGTTTGAAGGTGTTAAGATCATTTTAGTTTCGAAGAAGAGACAGCAAGAAGAGAGCAAGTCAGAAGAGATTGAGGAGTTGAAGACTTTGTTGACTTTGAAGGAGTTCGTTGGAGAAGTAGAGGAGAGTCCAGAGTGTTTTTGTTGATTGGACGTGAAGCTACTGAATCTGTTGTAGTTCCAGAGGAAGTCAAACCAGTGTTGGAAGAATTTGAGGATGTATTTCCTGAAGAGCTGCCCAAAGAATTACCACCGTTGAGGGATATCCAGCATCAGATTGATCTTGTGCCAGGAGTAATATTAGCTCACAGGCCACATTACCGGATGAGTCCTAAAGAGCATGAGGAACTGAGAAGGCAGGTGGAGGAGTTGTTAGAACAAGGGCGTGTTCAGGAGAGCTTGAGTCCATGTGCTGTGCCAGTCTTATTGGTACCGAAGAAGGATGGGACTTGGCAGATGTGTACGGACAGTCGGGCTCTAAACAAGATCACTGTGAGATACTGATTTCCTATGCCGAGGTTCGATGATTTAATTGATCAGTTGAGTGGGGCTGTTGTGTTTTCAAAGATTGACTTGAAGAGTGGATACCATCAAATTCGTATTAGACCGGGTGATGAGTGGAAGACTGCTTTTAAAATTAGGGAAGGACTATACGAATGGCTGGTTATGCCGTTTGGCTTGTCTAATGCTCCTAGTACTTTCATGAGAGTGATGAACCAAATTTTTCATACTATTCATTGGGAAGTTCGTAGTAGTTTACTTTGACGATATCTTGATAAATAGTGGGAGTATGGAGGAGCATGTCCAACATTTGCGAGAAGTGCAATTAATTCTACGACAGGAGCAATTCTATGCAGCAACGAAGAAGTGCGTGTTCATGACGCACAGTGTTTTGTTTCAGGGATATGTTCTGTCGAAGGAAGGTATTCAAGTGGATGAAAGCAAAGTGGAAGCTGTCAGGAGTTGGCCACAACCCAAGACAATTACTGAAGTGAGGAGCTTTCATGGGTTGGTATCTTTTTATCGAAGATTCATTCCACATTTTAGCAGTGCGATGGCACCTGTAACTGATTGCATGAAAGGAAAGAAGTTTGAGTGGTCAGAGGAAGCAGGGGTTGCTTTTGAGAAGACCAAAACACTGTTGACGACAACACCAATTCTAGTATTGTCGGATTTTCAGTTGTTGTTTGAGTTACATACCGATGCTTCGAAGGTTGGGATTGGTGGAGTATTCAGTCAGAATGGAAGACCAGTTGCTTATTTCAGTGAGAAATTGTCTGGAGCCAAGTTGAGATATAGCACTTATGACGTGGAATTTTACGCGATTGTTCAAGCTGTGAAGCACTGGAGACATTATCTGTTTTAGAAGGAGTTTGTTCTTCATACGGATCACGAAGCTTTGAAACATTTGCAAGGGCAGGACAAAATTTCAGCTAGACACGCTTCATGGGTCGTGTATCTGCAGCAGTTTACTTTTGTTGTAAAGCACAAATCAGGGGTGATGAATCGTGTAGCTGACGCCTTGAGCAGGAGGAATCATTTGTTGACGACGATGAAGGTTGAAGTGACAGGATTTGAACTATTGCCGTAGTTGTTTGAAGAAGATCCTTACTTTACGAAGATTGCTGAGAAAGTCAAGGATGGGAGTACTGATGAATTTGTGTTGGTAGATGGATTCTTATTCAAGGGGAATCGATTGTGCGTACCGGATTGCAGCTTGAGAATGAAAATTGTAAAAGAGTTGCATGAAGAAGGACATGTTGGTCGGGATTGCACATTGCAGTTGATTTCTCAGTCTCACTATTGGCCCTCGATGAGGCGGGAAGTTGAAAAGTTTGTGCGTAGATGTCATGTTTATCAAGTTTCGAAAGGGACAGCTACAGATGCAGGATTGTATATACCTTTACCTGTTCCTACAAAACCGTGGGTAGATGTAAGTATGGATTTCGTGTTGGGCTTGCCGAGGACTCAACGGGGAAATGACTCTATATATGTTGTGGTGGACCGGTTTTCGAAGATGGCACACTTCATAGCCTGTATGAAGACAGCTGATGTCGTCCGAGTTGCTCAATTATTCTTTAAAGAGGTGTATCGATTACATGGGCTACCTGAATCTATTGTTTCTGATCGGGATACTAGATTTCTAAGCCATTTTTGGTTGAGTTTGTGGAAGATGGTTGGAACGAAGCTGAATTTTAGTAGCGCTTATCATCCGCAAACAGATGGGCAAACAGAGGTGGTAAATCGATCGTTGGGAAATTTTGTTACGATGTCTTATGAAAGATAACTTGAAGAGCTAGGATATGAAGTTGTGTCAAGCGGAATTTGCACATAATCATGTTGTTAATCGTAGTACGGGTTTCAGTCCATTTCAGATTGTATATTCAAGCTTGCCAAAGGGGCCGTTGGATTTAACGATAGCGCCACAACGGAAGGGGACAGTTAAGCGGGCTGCTGATTTCGTTGATGGGTTGACAGAATGCCATAGAATCGTTCAGGAATGATTGGAGAAGATGAATGAGAAGTATAAACGATCTGCAGATCTGAAGCGAAGAAGTGCTGAATTTAATGAAGGAGATTTGGTTTACGCAGTGTTAACAAAAGATCGTTTTCCAGCTGAAACTTACAACAAGCTGAAAGCTCGGAAATTTGGTCCAGTAGAAGTTTTGAAGAAGATCAATGATAATGCGTATCAATTAAGGTTGCCGGAAAATATTCATACTTCTGATGTTTTCAATGTCAAACATTTAATTCCGTATTATGGGGAGATACTTGAAGAAGAGAATGTGAATTCGAGGACGAATTCTTTTCAACCAGGGGAGGATGATGCAGCGCTTACCTTGAATCGCGCCACTCCAGATCGCGAACAAGGTCTAGGTCGCTTCGCCACTCTCTTCCCTAGGTCGCTCCATAACCTAGGTCGCGAACGAGGTAACGAAGAAGCTCACGCACGCCCTACCCTAGGTCACGACCAAACTTCGCCGCCTGTTTCTAGATCGTTGTCGTGCCTCTCCAGATCGCGATCTAGCCTAAATCGCAAGCAGGGCAAATGCTTAGGTCGCGCGCGAGAAACTCCTGAAGGTCGCGAACTCCAGATCCTTATGTCGCGGTCCACTATAGCTCGCTCGGCAATCTTCCCAAATTCTGATCTTCCCTAAGTCGCGAATTACCCTAGGTCGTTGATGGATATGTCGCTGCCATTTCTTATGTCGCAATGAAGCTTAAAGTTGCTGAAGATTACTTAGGTCGCGTGACGATGTTGAGTGTAGGTCGCTATGTACCTATGTTGTAAGGTCGTTTGTTTTTTTTAAGTCGTTTTGTGTTGTTATTTTAGGTTGCATAACTGATGTACATACTGTTATGGCGTGAGCCGATGTAAAGTTGAGTCGCATGTTGCTTAGGTCGTTAACGACCTATGTTAGGTCGGTTGGTCAATGTTGAGTTGTAACGCCTACAAATAGGCAAGGTGAGTCATTTGTAAACGTTGTTGAATTTTGAATAAAATTTAGTTTGTGCTTTGTGCCTCCATTAAAATTGGAAGTTGAGTGTCATCTCCTTTCTCCACTTTCGGCATTCGAGTGCGCTCGAATCAATGATTGTTGAAGCCAATTCACGGAATCAAGTGCGCTTGATCAACGTTCGAAGAATTGAAGATCTTCTCTCACGGTATCGTGCGCGATCAACGTGTCGAAGATTGCTAAAGTCCGGTATCTTCGTGATCAACAGATTTGGGCCTTTTGGTATTCTTCAATTCATCGATTTATCATCGATTCACCGATTATTTCCGCTAATCGTGTGAGATCCTGGACGAATTCGATTTACATCGTCGAATTCGCTTCCTACGCTGTGTCACTTTGCTTAGCTTTCGTCGTAAGCCACTTAGATTATCTTAAATAGTAATCGATAGTAGCTCTTGTACATAGAAAATTTCAATTTTTGTTTATTTCTATAGTTTGTTACATACTACTTAATTACAGTAAGAACGCTATTTTTTCTACTTCTTATTCTATTGTTATTTTCCAATCCATTAAATGGTGAAAATATTAAAAACATAATGAAGTAATCACATTCATTAAAGAAGCATAAAACTATTGCGTAAAACACAAACTACTGAAGAAAGCTAATGTTATACTACAAGCAAAAGTAATCAAATTTCAATCAATTCTACATGCAAGCAATTATAATATGTAATTAATAACTTAAAATGTTGAACTAAGAGCTTTGCTTAAGAATTTATAGGACCAAATTTACTCATATCCGAGGGTTATATCTTTAACTGAATAACCTTGGCTCAAATCACTTTGGTGTTATTGGATGCAAACATATTTTATCAAGTGAGCTAGACAAAGCTTTAGAGGAATTATCAAAATATAAAATCTTCAATATGGACATTGAGGCTAATGTTGAAGGAGTAACCATGACCGTTATCCTTGAAAACTAAAGAGGTAAAGGTAGTGGTTTAAAATCTTAATCTATGCTTAGAACCAAAGTTCTTACTCCAAAATAACTCAATCCCTAAAATCAAACTCCTCCTATGAGACGTGTCTCGGCATTTGGTCAAAGGAGTTTCTGGCATGTTAGTCGTAAATAAGGAAGGGAAACTCATGCCTTTTAAGACATATAAAGAAGAATGTTCTTTCCAAACTTGTGAAAATCTTGAGAAGCAATGGCTAGAGATCTTGCTAACGTTCAAGCTAACACCAATAGTTATGTTAATCATATATTTGACCATCTTTTGATCCTAGAAGTCTACTGTGAATATGTACTTAAAGCTTTAATCATTTAAGAAGTTCCCCAAGTTATCTTGTTTATTATGAAAGAGGTAATCTTAATCATATTTTTTGAGTTCCTTCAAGGCATTAACTGTATATTGCATCGCATCGCACATTCCGTACAATAATCTTTTTGTCTTAAAGGCTTTGATATTTAACCTTAGTCCAAGATAGAGGAATAATAGAAGCTTTGGGTGTACATAATCTAATCATAGGGAAGAAGTAAAGGTAGAGGCAAGGAAATCAAAGTAGAATAATGGTGCACCATATGGTTATTTGGTTATATATTGTGTTTGTACTTGTATCATTATTGGACTTTTAATTTTCAATTTATGGAATAATTGTCAATAATACAAGTTCATAAATAATTGTGTTTACATTCCAGAAAATACTTAGCAATTTTTTTCTTTATAAACAGTTATAATAATTTTGGAAAAATACTTGACATAATACCATGAGGATGATACTTTAAAAATAAACATTATTCGAAATTAGCATGTGTCTTTGGAAAGTAATTAGAAATTTGAATCATCAAAATAGATTTGGTAATAACCATAGTATTAAAAATAATCATATAAGCTTTGTTTGAACAACTTCAGTAATTGCTGGCTTAGAAAAGCACTTTGAAAATGCTCATTTAGTATATGACTAGAAACATGTACAACATTTGAAAATAGTTGTGATAATGCATTGTACTTGGAAATACTTTTGAATTATTTTGTATTTTGAAAAATACTAGAAATGATATTTTGTATACGAAATGCACGTTGTATATTTTAAAATAATTGCTCCTTTTGGAAATCTCATTTGATTTGTTTCTCTTGATTTCTGGATTGATGGTTAATATTTGCTTTGAGAAATGATGAATGTGGGCCCTGCTAGGGCTCATCTATTTTATCTTTGATTTAGTTAAGCATCTTTAAAAGTACATGGAAAGTTCTTGGAAGTCAGGTTTCTTTATCATGATGGGTGTATGCCCACCTATAAGGAAGAGGAAGATTACGAACATACCAAACGTTCAAACCATGCCGGTGGGATCTGCACACTCTTTCACGTTCCTTTGAAGTAATTAACCAAATTTACATTTGATAATAAGGTCAACACCTGTAAATACATTTTATAAAAAACATATTATTTTTAAATAAGCACTTCCACTTATGGTGGGAAATTAATCGTCAAAATATTTTATTTACATATAAGGCAGACATGAAGAAGAGTAATAAGGCACCCGGTCCTTATTATCGTGCAACTTTGGATGGAAGAAAAAAATTCTCATTTTTTCAAAAGCAATATGAATTTGGTGGTTAATACATAACTTGGTTTCTACTTTTGTCTTTTTTGGAAAAAAACATTTTGAAAAGCATAGATTTGGAAACAAAACTGTAACACCCCATGTTTAAGACTGTCATTATATGGGACTAATTAAGAGTAAAATGATTTGCATAATAATTAAAAGAATCTAAGAGAATTACTCAAAATAGGATTTGGTTTCTCATGTATAGTTGGTCGCTTAAGAGATTTATTAAGTTGACTAGAAAAGATTAATTAAAATTGTAATAAAAGCTACTTCTTTTATATTGAAAGAATGAATGGAATTAATGAAGAAGAATAGGTTTAAGCTTATTGGGAAAGGAGTTAACCAAATGCATTAAGAAAATCCCATATCTTCATTTTTATTTCTCTACAAACACACACTGAATACAAAAGAAGAATAGAAAATGGAGGCCATTTTCCATGGAAATGAGAAAACTAAAGCAAAATAACATCACGAGGAAAGCTAAACTCTTTAAGGAAAGGAGTAAAACAAAATATCTTTATATTAAGTGATTAATATAACCATAATTTTGAGTTCACCATTAGATGGACTCTGGTTTTTGTTTTATTCATGTTATGATGATTTGAATACATGAATATGAGTTAGTTATTGAAGTGTATAAACATATGTATATAATTTATATGAAAGTTGGTGAACACTTTTGATCATAACATAAACATACTAGTTTAAATCATTATAAATTTAGATATGAGGTTAGAATGTGAATTAAGAGATGGGATTTAAACTTAAAAAATTTCTCATATTTTTATGATTTATTATGAATGTTTCAAGGGTAAAATGAGTTTGTTTCGCTTGTGTAAGTTTAAATATGGAAATTAATAATTTTTACCTGGAACTTTTATATGTGATAAAATGAGTTGAAACTGATTTTATGGAAAATTTCTAGATTTTTCCAATGCATTTTGGATTTATTATAAACTAGCAAAGGAAGTGTAATTTAGAGAAAATGTTAGAAAATCACTCAACTAATAATATCATTATTAAGTAATGGTAATAGGAAATTATTCTCTAGGTATGCATTGAAGAAATCTGCATAAAAGAAAAAATGATTCTAAATTAAACAAGTGGACATTTCAGACAAAATGATATTGCGCTTTTTTGGACATGGTCCATTAATGCCAACAAGTGTTGCTTTTGGGGATTGAACTTATGACTTTTAATAGCTAAAAATACCAACTAATTGAGCTGATGCAGCGCATCAGGTTTTGCAATCTTATGGTGACCAGCGACCTAACGAATGTCGCGAATGACCTAGTAATGAAGCGCAGCATGATTTTCGAACCTACTATTTCCAGCGACCTAATATATGTTGCAAGCGACCTAGCGAGGTACAACCAACGAGCTACGACCTAGTTAAGTCGCGGGAAGCTAGGTCGCCTACTCACTTATGACATTCAAGCTTAGGTCGCGTGAGGAGTTCCTGAAGCTGGTTTGCTTAAGCCGCATTTACTTCTTAGGTCGTAGGTCATTAAGTCGCATATTGTTATGACGTGTGGATGTGTTGTGTTGTAACTCATTATATCGCTGATGTTGTAATATGTGTGTACATATTAGGTCGTGTGAGTTGTAACTGGGTAAGTCGTTTGTACTATAGGTCGTAGGTCGGTCTTGTTAGGTCGTGTGGTCTATACAAATATTGTGGTCGTAAACCGTGATGTTTAGGTCGGAGTTGTTAGGTCATTAGCGACCTATAATAGGTCGGCTGAGTTGGTGTGAGTTGTAAACTCTATAAATAGCGGGTGAGTTGTATCATTTTGGAGGTTGATTTTGAATAAAACTTTGTGTTTGTGTGCTTTGTGCCACTTTGAAATTGGAAGTTGAGCGTTGTCTCCTTTCTCCATTTGCGGTATTCGAGTGCGCTCGAATCAACGGATTTGAAGCCGATTCACGGAATCTCGTGCGCGAGATCAACGTCAAAGAATCATAGATCTTTTAACATGGTATCGTGCGTGATCTACATGTTGGGGATAGCTAGAATTCGGTATCTTTTGGAGATCAACGAATTTGGGCATTCGGTATCTTTCAATCCATCGATTTATATTGCTTCATCTAATCGTTCTTCGATTAGTTTGACACGAAATCTTCATTTCATCGTCATCCGTTATATCCGCTGCGTCAGTTTTGGTACCAGAGCTTGACTTGGCCAATCATAGCTAAGCCGAGTCCTTAGAGCCAAAGAGAAGAGTTTGAAGAGTCAAGGCCGAGCTAAATCAAGCAAAGCCGAGCTAAGTGAAGTGTTGTTCAAAGCCGAGCCGAACTTGTTTAAGTTTGTGGGAGATTTGTTCAAGTTGAAGCCGTGCGTCATTTTGAAGATCAAGGCCAAGAGTTGCAAGTTAGAAACCGAGCCGAGCTAAGTACAGGCCGAAAGTTCAATTGTTGAAGTTTAAGCCGAGTTGTTGAAGATTATTTGATTCAATCATGCCGCAGAGGAGAGCTAATCGTCATCAAAATGTTGAAGTGTTGTATAGAAGAGAAGAAGCTGAGCAATTGGAACAACGCATCAATGAAAAGTTTGATGAAGGTATTGGAAAGTTGGAGAAATTGATGAATGATTTGAATCAAAGTCAAAGGAGAAGGTCACCAATCTCGAACCATGGAGGAAACAGAGTTTCACCATCGGTTACGGAAGCGAGGAGGGTGTCACCACAACCCCATCGAGATCAAAGAGAATCATCGGTTTCAACGAGAAGAGATCACCATGAGTATAGAAACGAAGAGAGAAGAACTCCACGTGAGTTTGGAGATGAGCCATATCGTAATGCTGAAAGACATAGTAGAAGAGATATGCGTGATCATAGAGATGTTAATGGTCGAGATCGATATCGAAGTACATTTGATTATGATGAAGATGGTGATAGATGTAGTGTTTATTATCGAGATCGAGACCAAGTACGAAATCCATATCGGGATGTAGAAGATGATCGTAAATGGGAGTCGGGGATGAAGACTGAAATTCCAGAATTCAAAGGTGGAATGATTGCGGAAGAATTTCTGGATTGGTTATCTAATGTTGAAGAAATTTTTGACTTCAAAGAAGTTCCTGAGCATCGTAGAGTTAAGTTGGTTGCTACTCGTTTGAGAGGTAGACCTATGGCATGGTGGCAGCAAACTAAACTTACACGGGAAAGAATGGGAAAATCGAAGATTGTCTCATGGGAGAAGATGAAGAAGTTGATGAAGGCTACTTTCTTGCCTTATAATTATCAATCTCTTATGTATCAGAAATTGCAGAATTTGAGACAGGGAACAAAGTCTGTGAATGATTATGCGGATGAATTTTATCAACTGATTGCCAGGAATGATATCATGGAGACAGAGGAGCAATTGACAGCTAGATTTGTTGGAGGATTGAGAATGCAGATCCAGGACATGGTGAATATGTTTTATCCGAGATCTGTTGCAGAAGCACACCAGAAGGCATTAGCTCGGGAGAAGCAAGGCAGAAGAGGAGGTGGTGTGTTTACAAATTCCAATAATCAAGTGAAAGGGGCTAGTAGCAATGCGAATGTTTCCAAGGCTGTTGCGAAACCAGTTGTCAATGAAGTTGCTAAGACCAAGGTCAATAGTGGTATCAAATCTTTAATTGTCAGGAGTTTGGTCATAAGAGCAATGAATGTCTGAAGCCTAAGAAGCAAGCGATGATTGCTGAGGTGGAAGATGAGGATGAAGAAGTAGAATATTCCAATTCACCACAAGTTGAGGAGGAAGTAGAATTAGTGTCGGGAGACGAGGGACGTAATTTGATGATGAGGAGATCTTGTTTGACACCAAAGCAAGAGGATGATTCAAGTTAGTTGAGGAGTAACATCTTTCAGTCAACGTGTACTATCTTGGGAAGGGTGTGCAAGTTTGTTATTGATGCGGAAAGTTGTGACAATATCATTTCTACAGAGGCTGTAAAGAAGTTGGAATTAAAGACTGAGAAGCATCCTAAACCTTACAAGTTAGCTTGGTTGAGGAAAGGTGGAGAAGTGAAGGTTAATCGAAGAGCTTGTGTAAATTTTTCGATTGGGAAGAAATCTAAAGATGAAATTTGGTGTGATGTTGTGGATATGGATGTATGTCATCTATTGTTGGGGAGACCGTGGCAGTATGATAGAGCTGTGCAACATGATGGTCGTACTAACAGCTACGGTTTCATGTTCGTGGGCACTAAAATCACTTTGGTTCCAAAGAAACGACAACAAGAAGGAAGCAAGTTGGAGGAGATTGAAGAACTGAAGACTTTGTTATCTTTGAAGGAGTTTGTCAAAGAAGTGGAGGACGAGCCTGAAGTGTTTTTGTTGATCGGACGTGAAAGTAGTGAGGAGGTTGAAATTCCCGAGGAAGTCAAACCAGTATTGGAAGAATTTGAAGATGTATTTCCTGAAGAATTGCCAAAGGAGTTACCACCATTAAGGGACATACAACACCAAATAGATCTTGTTCCAGGAGCTGCATTACCTCAGAGGCCACATTACAGGATGAGTCCTAAGGAGCATGAGGAACTGAGAAGGCAGGTGGAGGAGTTGTTAGAACAAGGGCGTGTTCAGGAGAGCTTGAGTCCTTGTGTAGTGCCAGCCTTATTGGTAACGAAGAAGGATGGTTCGTGGAGGATGTCTACGGACAGGCGGGCTCTAAACAAGATCACTGTGAGATACAAGTTTCCTATGCCGAGGTTCGACGATTTGATTGATCAGTTGAGTGGGGCTGTTGTGTTCTTAAAGATTGACTTGAAGAGTGGATACCATCAGATTCGTATTAGACCAGGTGATGAGTGGAAGACTGCTTTTAAAACTAGGGAAGGTCTATACGAATGGCTGGTTATGCCATTTGGCTTGTCAAATGCTCCTAGTACTTTTATGAGAGTGATGAACCAGATTTTCAGACCATTTATTAGAAAGTTCTTAGTAGTTTACTTTGACCATATTTTGATCTATAGTGGGAGTATGGAAGAGCATATCCAACATTTGCGAGAAGTGCTGTTTATTCTACGACAGCAGCAATTCTATGCAGCAGCGAAGAAGTGCGTGTTCATGACGCACAGTGTTTTGTTTCTGGGATATGTTCTGTCAAAGGAGGGTATTCAAGTGGATGAAAGCCAAGTGGAAGCTGTCAGGAGTTGGCCACAACCCAAGACAATTATTGAAGTGAGGAGCTTTCATGGGTTGGTATCTTTTTATCGAAGATTCATTCCACATTTTTGCAGTGTGATGGCACCTGTAACCGATTGCATGAAAGAAAAGAAGTTCGTGTGGACAGAGGAAGCAGAGTTAGCTTTTGAGAAGATCAAGACACTTTTGACGACAGCACCCATTCTGGTACTGCCAGATTTTCAGATATTGTTCGAGTTACACACTGATGCTTCGAAGGTTGGAATTGGTGGAGTATTGAGTTAGAATGGAAGACCAGTTGCTTATTTCAGTGAGAAATTGTCTGGAGCCAAGTTGAGATATAGCACTTATGACGTGGAGTTTTACGCGATTGTTCAAGCTGTGAAGCACTGGAGGCAATATCTGTTTCAGAAGGAGTTTGTTCTTTATACGGATCATGAAGCTTTGAAACATTTGCAAGGGCAGGATAAAATTGCAGCTAGGCATGCATCGTGGATAACTTATTTGCAGCAATTTACATTCGTTGTGAAGCACAAATCTGGAATAACTAATCGAGTTGCCGACGCATTGAGTCGGAGGAACCATTTACTCACTACCATGCGAGTGGAGGTGATGGGTTTTGACTTGCTTCCAGAATTGCTTAAGTCAGATTCATATTTTTCGGGAATCCTAGATAAAGTTAAACAGGGAAACATGGATGGATATATGCTGGTTGATGGATTTCTATTTAAGGGAAATCAATTGTGTTTCCAAATTGTAGTTTGCGACTGAAGATTATTAAAGAGTTACATGAAAAAGGACACGTGGGCCGTGGTCGTACTTTACAGTTGATTGCAAAATCTTATTTTTGGCCGTCAATAAGAAAGGAAGTTGAAAATTTTGTTCAGAGGTGTCATATTTGTCAGGTTTCTAAGGGAACAATGACAAATGCGGGGTTGTATATGCCGTTACCTGTACCAACTAAACCGTGGGTGGATGTTAGCATGGATTTTGTATTGGGATTGCCGAGAACGCAACGTGGCAATGATTCTATCTATGTGGTGGTGGACAGGTTTTCAAAAATGGTACATTTTATTGCTTGTAAGAAGACTGCAGACGCCGTTAATGTCGCTCAGTTATACTTCAAAGAGATCTATAGACTTCATGGATTACCAGAATCTATTGTTTCGGATAGAGATACTCGATTTCTGAGCCATTTTTGGATGAGTCTATGGAAAATGGTTGGAACTAAGTTGAAATTTAGCAGTGCTTATCATCCACAGATGGACGGACAGACTGAAGTCGTGAACAGATCCCTAGGTAATCTGTTGCGATTCCTTGTGGACAATAATCTGAAGAGTTGGGATTCGAAGTTATGTCAAGCTGAATTAGAACACAACCATGCAGTTAATCGTAGCACTGGTTTCAGTCCATTTCAGGTTGTTTATTCAACAATTCCAAAGGGACCATTGGATTTATTGATAGTTCCATTTCAGAAAGGGGTTGTTAAACGAGCAAGTGAATTGGTGAATGATTTGCAAGAATGCCAGAAAGTTGTACAGGAACGATTGCTTAAGGTGAACGAGAAATATAATTAATCTGCAGATATTAAACGACGACATGTTGACTTCAAGGAAGGAGATTTTGTGTATGTAGTGCTGACCAAAGATCGATTTCCTGTTGGAACTTACAATAAGTTGAAAGCTCGAAAAATTGGTCCAGTGGAAATCTTGAAGAAGATCGATGATAATGTATATCAGTTGAGATTACCGGATTATATTCACACGGCAGACAACGTCAAACATTTGATTCCGTATCATGGGGATAAGCTTGTTGAGGAAGAGGAAAGTACAAATTCGAGGTCGAATTTTTTCCAACTCGGGGAGGATGATGCAGCGCATCAGGTTTTGCAATCTTATGGTGACCAGCGACCTAACGAATGTCGCGAACGACCTAGCAATGAAGCGCAGCATGATTTTCAAACCTACTATTTTCAGCGATCTAATATATGTCGCAAGCGACCTAGCGAGGTACAACCAACGAGCTACGACCTAGTTAAGTCACGGGAAGCTAGGTCGCCTACTCACTTATGACGTTCAAGCTTAGGTCGCGTAAGGAGTTCCTGAAGCTGGTTTGCTTAGGCCGCATTTACTTCTTAGGTCGTAGGTCATTGAGTCGCATATTGTTATGACGTGTGGATGTGTTGTAACTCGTTATATCGCTGATGTTGTAATATGTGTGTACATATTAGGTCGTGTGAGTTGTAACTAGGTAATTCGTTTGTACTATAGGTCGTAGGTCGGTCTTGTTAGGTCGTGTGGTCTGTACAAATATTGTGGTCGTAAACCGTGATGTTTAGGTCAGAGTTATTAGGTCGTTAGCGACCTATGATAGGTCGGCTGAGTTGGTGTGAGTTGTAAACTCTATAAATAGCGGGTGAGTTGTATCATTTTGGAGGTTGATTTTGAATAAAACTTTGTTTTTGTGTGCTTTGTGCCACTTTGAAATTGGAAATTGAGCGTTGTCTCCTTTCTCCATTTGCGGTATTCGAGTGCGCTCGAATCAACGGATTTGAAGCCGATTCACGGAATCTCGTGCGCGAGATCAACGTCGAGGAATCGTAGATCTTTTAACATGGTATCGTGCGCGATCAACATGTTGGGGATAGCTAAAATTCGGTATCTTTTGGAGATCAACGAATTTTGGCATCGGTATCTTTCAATCCATCGATTTATATTGCTTCATCTAATCGTTCTTCGATTAGTTTGACACAAAATCTTCATTTCATCGTCATCCGTTATATCCGCTGCGTCATGAGACAACTCTATTGGCTGACAAAAGGTTATTGCTTTATTAAGTAAAAATTCTGTTTCTAACTTAATTACAATTCTACCATTTAGGTTTCAGCAAAAAAATGAACCGTTTTTTCAGTAGCCATATGCATTATGTTTTAGTTGGGCTAAAACATATTTCTGTTAATGTGTAATCCTTTTTTTTGCTGATATACTTCAGTTAGCATAAAGGAGACATATATTCATTAGCGAAAATTCCATGTTTCCATCAGCACATGGCCTGCGGTTTTGTTAGCAAAATGCCATAATTTCATTGATAAACTATCTATGTTTTCGTTAGTGGGCATACATTTTTTTTGTTAACATCCATGCTTTCGTAAACAAGTGGCTAGTTTCCATTAACACATAAGGTGCATTTCTGTTAGCACATAACATGTATCCCTGTTAACCAATAATGTGCTTTTCCATTATAAGTTACATGTATCTCGGTTAGCACTTAAGATGTGTTTTTGTTTCCTAAAGAGTTTGTACTGTTAACGTCGTAAGGCAAGTTTTCATTAGCAGTCATGTATACTTCGTTAACAATATAAGCATGTTTTCGGTAGCACTTTGGAAGCTAATTTCCACAGTTGGACTTGAGTTTTTAAGGTAAAGAGTTAAAAGATGTAAAGCTATGAAATATTTTGATGATACATTAAAATTTGATAACTTATATAATAGATTACGAGTAAGATCAGTGTTTGTTAGAACCATTGAACGGGGTGCGATATATATTCCTAATGTTGGGATTATAGCTTTATAACCATGGTCAAAAATGGTCACTTATTAAAATGAAGCATAAATATATAAGCGGGGGAAAGTAAATCACACATTCCATTTATATTGTTTTGGACACCTCGTTCCTACATCTGGTCCTAGAACTTCCTCTAGAATTTCACTAACGCCCTAACTTAACCAGGAGGAGCAACCGTTGAAGGCTTCGACCTTTGCCTAAACAACAAATCGGTGCTTCACCGACTAGAACAAAGTTCTCTAACAACTATAGTGGGTCTCTATTGTAACGACTCATATTTTTAACTATTTTAAATTACTAAATTTAATATAAATATTGAATGGCAACGGTTTGAAATAAAAATTTAATAATTTATTAATGTAGTTTATTTAATATGAACTTGGATAAAATTTTGAAATAACCAATTTCTAAGATTTAAGCAATAACAAGTATATAATGAAATTCAATATATTGAATGTGTTTATAATCAATAGCCGGGATTGAATAATAAATATTGAATTATTTAGATGAAAATAAAATAATTGTTGATAACTAAAATTCATTTGAAATTTAATGATTATTAATGTGATTCATTGGATAATTAAATTGTTTAAATTTAATATTGGAAATTGTTTAAACAATTGAATCTGGAATTTAATGTAAATGAAAATGAATTTGAAAGTTGATTTAAATTTTATTTAAACAAGAATGAAAATTTTTAACTTTTAAAATTGAGTTTAAAATGAAAAATTTATTTTGGAAAATTTCTTGTTTTAATTAACGTGTAAAAATATTCTTTTTGGGCACTATTTCGGATTTCGACTAAACCAGTTTTATCGGATCCGTAATAGTGAACTATTATAATATTTTAAGTTTCGTAGAGATCAGACTTGTCGTTTTGCCATGCGCTTGAAACACAGAGAAATTAATTAAAGGAATTTAATCGAAATAATTCGATTTTGGAAAGTTATCTTCTGAATATGATGGAATTGGCTTCCATATTCCATAGTGTTTGGAATGGGGGTATAACATATAGAATGCCAGGCGACACGCTTTATTTGGAGTTTGGAAAATTTTTGTGTGAATCGGGTCGGAAACTTATATAATAGGCTGTTCCATATAGTTTTCGCTAACCCTAATTGACAAATCCTTCGGCCGTTTCTTATATCCTTTAATGGCCGAAAATGCCTCGTCTTCCATCCATGATTTCTTCCAATCTATTCATTGAAGTCAAACGACTTTAACAAGAAAAATGAAGATCTCATCGAGCTCTACGATTTGGACGGTCGGATCGACTTGGATGTTGACAAGATCACCAGAATTGAGGCGATTGGGACGTGCATTTTTTGGGTTCTCATGGGTGAACGGAGGTGGCGGAGGCTATGGGGCTTGGTACGTAGGTGGAGTTAGTGATGTTCGACATAGTGATGGTCGTCGATCAGAGTCTGGTCGATGTTAGGGTGGCATGCACATTGAAGTTGCTGTCACCTGAATTGGGTTTTCGAGGGCCTGTGCACTTGAGCAATGACAAACGAATTAGGACTAAATCCAACGTGATCAGTTACGTTGGGTTCGTGTTAACGAGATCTTTGCTATGGAATCAAATTGGTTGAATTTAGAGCATGCAGAATTTTCAGTTAAATTCAAACACGTTCGAATTTAATCGAAACCAAGATGCGAAAGCGACAAAAAAAATAAAAGGTGATGTTATTTGAATCGTGTGGTTATCTAATTTTAGCGAATGTTATTTGAAAATGAAATTGACATATGAATTGACTGTGCTATTGAATTTGACAATTAAATTTGAAATTGGAATTTAATTGCCAGTAAATTACCTGTTATTGATAACTATGAAATTATTATAAATAATTGGCAGATTTGGATGTTGATTGTGATGAATGCTATTGATTGATGTTTTGGATGATTTGGATGTCTATTTATTTTGATATGTTCTGCTCTCATCTTGTATATTATTCATAGTATATAAAACTATAAATCGAATTATTTCGAATAAACTAAGAAATAAGTTGAAATGATATAAACTTATGAGATTTATTTTGGATTGAAATGATATATATCCATCACTGAAATTAGATTGAACTAACTTATCACTTGGCCATAGGATAGAAAATTATATATGAACATCGGATTGGTTAAATTAAATGAATTTTAATTCTTGGATTTGAATTTATTCAAAGGAATTCGCTTTATAAAAATAAAATTGAACTGAAATATGGAAAGTGGATTATTTTCGAATTCGAGGTTGAAATGTGAAATTGAAATTAGTTAAAAGAAATTATTTAAAGAATGCAATTCGAAATTTGAAGTTGGAATTGAAATATGATTTGAATTATGAAAATTGAATTGTTTTAAAAGGTTTGAACTTTTAGTTGAACTTTAAAGTTATTCAAGTAAAAGTGATATAAGTTGATATTTCAACCATGGACTCGAAATTGAATCGTTTTTGAAACTTAAATTGAACATTAAAGCTTAAATTGATTTAAGTGATTTAAATTGGTATTTTGAAATTGAACTCGAAATTTATATAAATTGAAATGGTTTAAAATAAGAATTGAATTGAAATTTAAACCACTGAATCGAATCATTGAATCGTATTTGAAGTTGATATGAATCATTTCAAAATTGAAATCGAAAGTGAAATTAATTCAATTTGAATCGGAATCGAACTTAATTTGAGTTGAAATTGAAATTAATTTGAATTTAAATTGAAATTGAGTCGATTTGAATTGAATGAAATTGAAAATGATTTGAATTGAAAGGTTTGGAATTGAATCAGTTTGATTTGAACTATTTTCAAAATAAATTATTTTAATATAAACTATTAAAAAAATATTCAAATTATTTTGATTTTCCAAACTATTTTACTATATAAATCATTTGAATACTGGAACCAATTTATATCAAACTATTTAAACTATTTTAAACTATTTAAAATTATACAAACTATTTTCTAAAAATTCAAACTGTGCAAGGGTGGAATGTTTATATTTCAATCATTGATTTAAGTGCAAACGTGGTTAAATGAAGTTATAACCTAAGTTGAAATTTGAAATGATTATTGAAGTGAAAATAACATATTTTAAGTAAATATGATTTTTGAAGCGAATATGATATTATGATATCAAGTATGAATCGTTTTCGAAATGTAAAAGAATTAACGGGTGTGTAAAACGACGTTTGTTTGTTAAAAAGACCGGGACCTCTTATTAGCATACTCTCTATCAATATTAGAACTACTTTAACAACTGTGTATGCAAAGGAAACTTTAGAATGAAGTGGTTGGAATTGGCATACATTAGCTATATTTGAAGAAAGAGAACGATGATGGATATACCCGGCACTTGTGCCAATTTGAATTGACTAAAATATGACGGCTTGACAGGGATAATAAGGGTAGCCACCTCTAGCAGACATCCTTTCTTTGATTTTCTTCTTCGACTTGGTCCGTACTATTTTCTTAATGTTGGTTTCGGTTGGTACACCTTGATTTCGGATGACCTCCCCATGACTCGATATGGGATGGATGGACGCGGTGGGTGATCGTGGCTACGATGCGTTACCACCAACCGTATAACCAAACTGGTAGTATCCTACCTTGGGCTTTGCCTCACGTGCCTTGTCATACTTATATCCTTATACGAGATCACTACGAGTTTGGTTTAATGTTGTCATATCACGGTGCATCCCTATCCCCCGACGTGCTATTGTGGTGTTATATGAAAACTATACGATAATGCTTAAAACGCATTAAGGGGGATTAATGAAAGCCTTGACGCTAAGAAAATATTTATTTTACTAATTAGACATTACATATATAATGTATTCTACTATACATAGATATTTTGATGGATCCTTAAGAGATGGAAAATCCTGTAACATCTCTCGAGTTATTGCACGCATATTGTACACTAGATAGGAGATGTAAAACCCCGTAAACATTTCTGATGCTATTACACTCATGTTATATGTGATATCGATTTGAATGACATAAGGATATTGTAGTCCTGACTCGAGGGTATTGTTTTATTTTATGCTCGGATCAGCCCTGAGTTTTCAGCGCAGTGAAGATTATTATACTAGGGGATGAAGACAAAGATTTGGCATATTATTATTACTAATATTATTCCCCTGCATCATGTTGTTCCGCTGCATTATTCTATCGTTCTGTTGTATTTATAACTTTGATTGATATTGTAAAAATATAATCAAATGTATAGTGTAAACAGCTTCATGAACTGTTTATTCGATTATTATATTTTGTCATTCCGCTGTAGGATTCTGTATTTGTTTTCTTCTTTTCTTATTTTTCTTAGTTAACCCCATTAATTATATGTGTTTTGAATTTTTTGAGTTGGACATATGTGGATTATTATCGATTTAAGCCTTTCAAAATATGGGTCGTTACAGTTTGTCAGAGCTTTGGTATGGCGATAACTTTAGCTTCGTGGGGTCTAACTCATTAGAGATAAGGTTAATACCCTAGAATGAGTTGTTTAAGAGTGTGTGTGTGTAGGAGCATGTACTTTTTAGTGTTATAAAATGTTTTATATTATATTTTCTTGTCTATTGAGTTATTTATGAATTTTTATCGATGTGTGGGATGCTATGTTATCGATAGGGGTTTCTAAACACTTAAATGAGGTAAGTCGACATAATATTGCTTTTCAATAGGGAAAATGAAATAATTTTACCTAAATTATATTTTATATATGAAAAGAAATAATTTTCCAAGAATAACCATATAGTTTTATGAAAATACGAATTTATTTATGGATGTTAGTTGTTAGAAGATGATAATATTTAGTTATCATCGATTATTGGTTGAGTTAAACTACAAACGAATACTTTGTGAACTCTATTTCATGTAGCGTTCAATAATTAGATTGAATTGAAATCTTATTACAATAATAATTGTTTGTAATAACAAAGATGTAAATCAACGAAATGTTTTCATAATAAGGTAATGGAAGTGTATAAGTATATTTATAATATAGCTTATAAATAGAAAGGATTTAAAAGTTGAGAATTTGAGAACTTAAATCCCGGTGCTTTTGAAATTGTTTTCTAAGATTGTGATATAATAATTAGTATTGTTTATAAATATATACAAACACTAGTACAAAAAGTGCATATTGCTTCGCCTCATTTGCATCGGTTGAAGTAAAAACTGATGCAAATAGAACTATTTGCATCAGTTCTATCTTAATAACTGATGCAATTGGTACGTGGAAAGCAATAGGTAGTAAAAAATAAAATTTGCATCGGTTATTAAGATAGAACTGATGCAAATAGTTTTAGTCGCATCGGTTTTAAAGTCAACCGATGCAACTACATTTGATGGCAAAGATATGAAATTTAGGTGGGAAATAATGAAAAATTGGCTCCAAAGTTAAACAAAGGACGGCAACTAAAAGGAAAAAAAGGACAACAACTAAAAGAGAAAAGAAAATCTTCTCCTCGTTGTTTAAACAAAGGACGGCAACTAAAAGAGTGGGTTAACAAATTCACCAAAGCAA
Organism: Allium cepa; assembly: GCA_030765085.1. NCBI lineage: Eukaryota > Viridiplantae > Streptophyta > Magnoliopsida > Asparagales > Amaryllidaceae > Allium > Allium cepa. Next base: position 584,357,248 of record CM060938.1, read on the forward strand.
GAAACTGGTAAATCTCAAATTGCAAATTCATTCAAACCTAAAGCTATTGGAGCCATCGCAGATTAGAGTAGTGCTATGGCGGACGTCGAGCTGCGTGGCCGAAGGTGTGGGCGTTGGTGGTGGCTGCATTCAGGTGATGGCGGGCTAGGCTAGGCGTCCGGTGGTGATGCAATTATTTAGCGCTGCTATTTAATTAAGAATTTAAGGTGATTAATTTCTCACAAATCTATCTCTAAATTTGTGAATATGGTTTCTAGGTGAATTCTTACTGTAATCTGTCTCCAAAGTTACTACCGTGTATTTGTGTTAACCAATTGACGTCCACAATTTCTGATTGTTTCGCCATCTTATTTATAGAACATAACTGTTTGTTATTTTGCACTTCTTCAACCCTGCTAATGTTGGTTGGGACATTCGAACACCCAACTAATTGTTGTTAGTCATGCGAGTGTCCTATGAAACAGTTTTACTACTATTGCTACCATTCTTGACTTTTAGTACAGACTTAGATCGCAATTAATTTAATTGATTTGTCTTAACAAACTATGCGTGTCTCATTACCTTACCGTTCCATTGGCATCACTAGCTTTGTATGTTATCACCAATGATTATGTGTTGCTTCCCTTGTTCCCAAATATGATAGGATATAGACAATGTGTGTTTGAAGGAAGTATCACTAACCAATTGTATTTTACGATGTTGGTGCTAGCATCATTGAATTTAGAACAAAATTAAAAAGTAGCCAGTTTATTAAATTTTCTAAAAAAAAGTTGTACAATTATAATTTGAATTCGACTTTACTCGATCAATTCATATTGAAATTGTGCTTCTCCTGGTTTGCTTACTGCTAGAAGGTTAAGTCATCAGTCTTTGGGTTGTTGTTTTAATGTTAAACATGGGATTTTTCATTTTTTTCATGCCACTATCATCACTGACAGTGAAAGTCAATACTAAAGAGCGATTGTAGCTTCGTGTTTTCTCAAATATGACATAGAGCATACAGTCTGAATTGGAAGGCAGTATCACGCAGTGATGATGGTTTATGCTAGCGTGATTTTTCAATTACCATTACTCGATCATATATATTGATTTGTACATGTGTTCGTTCCTTACTTTACCTTAATCAATGTTGCCAAATGTGGATGGTAAACTGTCTATCTGCTTTATCAGGGTATAATAAAGAAATTGGTCTGCTAACTTGAACATTGCGTGCAGTAAAAATGTTTTTTTCTAATGTTTTTTTAATGGTTGTGTTAACGATTTATGTTGAAATAATTTTTTTTCCATTTTTCTCTTACCTATTTCTCTCATCTCATGGGTCTTCGAGAAACTTCAATTCTAGCCAGAGGACATCACTAATTTATACTGTTTTTTATTCCAACTTGCTCATTCATGAACTAAAAGAAGTAATGGTCTCAGCCTTACTTATTGGACATCCTATATTGTTTAATTTGCACGTCCTGTACATGTACCTCGCCTTGGAAAATGGCCACCCACTCAAGCATTTTTGCTTCAATTATTTCATCCCTGATGCCAAAATTTGTTTCCGTGAATTGAGTCACGCCCAAAGTCAGTTGCCTTCTCTTTGTTTCGTTCGCCACTGCCATGATATGCATATAGCCTTCTCTTTAAAAAATTAATATTTGTAAGTCCACTTAAAATAAGTCAAGTAGTAATAGTTAAAAGTATTTTTTACGAAGTTATAGATTTTAATTATTCCACATGAGATTTTTAATGTGTGGTGTATAATAACCCAAACCTCCTGTGTTATGTATATCAAACCAAATCCATGAATATTCATGTGGGGCATTACACAGACATGCATATGTTCATTCAATCACACTTAAGCATTATAAACAATTATATCCATATGTTACTTAATTGATAAACACTGAACATCTTCCATGTATGCATGTGCATGTGCACGCACATCATGTATTGGGGGTATGCTAGTTGTTATGAAATTGGTTAACTTATGTACATGCCTTTTTTTGATAATAATCTTCTGTTTTGGTATTATTTTTAACAGATTTGTATTAATTACATGTAAATTGGTTTTCATATGGAGTTTTCTAAAGTTTTTTTTGGGAACCATTAATCAACAAGCAAACAAAGCCTAAATATAAAATTTTCTGTGCAGGGTTTGCTTTTGCAATCGCCAAAGAAGAAGCTACAAAGTAAGGTACAGTCATTGGTATTGATCTTGGAACCACCTATTCATGTGTTGGGGTGTACAAGAATGGTCATGTTGAGATTATAGCTAACGACCAAGGTAACCGTATCACTCCTTCATGGGTTGCTTTCACCGATAGTGAAAGACTCATTGGTGAGGCTACAAAGAATCAAGCAGCTGCCAACGCTGAAAGAACCATTTTTGATGTCAAGAGGCTTATTGGAAGGAAGTGAGTTTGTTTTTTAATGTTTAGTTACTTATTCAAATGTAACTTATGTTCAATCTGATTTTTCTCTCATGTTACTAGCCTAAGATCTGTAATGTCAAATCTAATGTTTGTGATATATAGGTTTGAGGACAAGGAGGTTCAGAGAGATATGAAACTTGTACCATACAAGACAGTGAACAAGGATGGGAAACCTTACATCCAAGTGAAGATGAAGGATGGCGAAACCAAGGTTTTCTGTCCTGAGGAAATCAGTTCCATGATCTTAACCAAGATGAAAGAAACGGCTGAAGCATTCCTTGGCAAGAAAATCAAGGATGCTGTTGTTACCATTCCAGGTAAAATATGATGTTATTTGTGAATAATAATGTGTGTGTATCTGTATGTGATCTTTACTGAAATATATTGATTAAGTTTTATATATGGGTTTTAACATACTTCAATGATGCTCAAAGGCAAGCAACTAAGGATGTCGGGGTTATTGCTCGCTTGAACGTTGCTAGGATAATCAATGAGCCAACTGCAGCAGCTATCACTTATGGTCTTGATAAGAAGGGTGGTGAGAAAAACATACTTGTCTTCGACCTTGGTGGTGGGACATTTGATGTTAGTGTTTTGACCATTGATAATGGAGTCTTTGAAGTTCTGTCTACAAATGGTGACACCCATTTGGGAGGTAAACACATTTTCCTTTTTGATCAAATATACTCTAGTTAACATTGCAATTGTTTTCAACTCAACAAATGATTCTTCAGGTATATGTTGCATATCGTCTCCTCCTAAACCAAGCCACTTAACATTGCATGCTAAGAATATTGAAAGTATAAATTAGTTTAACGACGCGTTGAAGTATGGAAGGAATGTTTTGAAGTTCTGTGTTGTGGTTATTGAGTGTTTGGAGATGAGGTGGCTGCCAAAGGTTGATGTTGTGGTGTTTGGACTGACAGTGGAGAGCGAGCAAGCAAACAGTGGTATGTTGCTGAGGTCAGTGGTTGGAATGTGCACATTCAAGCATATCTGTGCACCAGTCAACAACAGTCACCCTCACCTTCCAGACTTGTAAACTTATCCATCATTCAACTGATACAACATAGCAACTTCACCTAACCACCATCCTTAGTGGCTGTCAGAACCACTTACTGCTGGTCCCCAAAACCACTACTTACATCATCACCATATCAAACCTTGAACCCATTAAGATCTTGCATTTCACAACATCACCTGACTGTTCGATTGTGCATCTTCCAGTCAACCACCCAAACATCATTTATGTACATTGTACCATCCAATCACTGCCTTCCCACTCTCCTTGTCATAACAGACCATCACCAAACCCTCACTGCTACTGAGCTCAACCTTTATCACCTATGTCGCTCATTACATTCACTACTCACAAACCAGCAAACCCAAATCTAAACAACAATCGACGGTTCATCCAACTAAACCACTACAAGTTCATCTATTGCCAATATTTGCCACAACTACCCTGCAATAACTCCTTGCATACCATCAAACGAACATACCTGATCAACCACTGCTAGCACTGAATGATCCGTTGCATTTGCCTCTGTCAGCACCCTGAGAACTGATGGTTGATGTGTTGTAGGATGGTATAGTGTTGCTGCAAGTTGTTTGTAGTAGATTTGCAGAAGATGTCGAAGCTAATGTAAGAACTGGTTTGCAACAGGAAGCTAATGTAGTGGGTTGTTTGCAAGGTTTGGGTGTATGTTGGGTGGAAGCTAGTGTAGTGGTAGAAATGGCGATGTACTGTTGTGTAGTCGAAACAATATGACTGTTAAGGTATTGGCACTGTTGAGGTTGTGATTATCAGATAGGAGGGGATGGTGGTTGAAGGCAGTGAGAGTTAGAGTGACAGTAATGTGACGATAGAAGTGGGAAGACAGTGTGTATGGTGAAGTTTGTTTGTAGGTTAAGTGTGTAGCGTTTGTAGAATGGTTTGATGGTTTTGAAGAGTGGAGCAGCAACAGTGTTCTTTGTTGAAGATGGTCGGAGGGGTTATGTTACACTTTTGAAGGCAGTTGGTGATTCAAGAGGTGGGTTTAACAGCAAGCAGCGATTGGTTGTTTAAGTGGTCGTTGTGTAGTAGATGTGATGTTAGTAGCTTGCGTGAAGAGGCCGTTTTGATGTTTGTGTAGTAGTCTCAGGGTAGGATGGTGATGCTGTTAGGAACAGAGAATGGGGGCAGTGCACACAGCAATGTGGTGTGAAGCAACGTAACAGTAAAGCAATGTCAGGTGTGAAATGCAGAGGAGTTGCAAGGTGAGTGGAAAATGTGATGATATTGTGATGAATGCAGTGGTTTCTCTGATGGCTGAAGGTTGACAGTGTTGGATCTGTTTCAGTTTGCAAAAAAACACATTTCTCTTGCAAAGCTTTTATTCGTTCATGTTTTCCAGCTCCAGCCTAGCTTGCAAAATCCTTCAACTAAACCTGTTTATAGTAGACAGGTAAAATCAATATGTAGAGATAATTTTACTTAGCAAATACATTTCCAGATTATTAATACGTAAACTTATTTCAAGGATGCCTATTAGAGTAAATTGTTTTATTGAATAGTGCAATAGTTGTTATATATCCAACTGCTATTTTGAACAGTGCAATATTTTATAAATCATTTAATTTCTAGTTCAATAGTTGTCATGGTTGAGTGGCTTTGTTTCACATTTTAGAATAAAAAATAATGTCTTTCTGATATATTTTTCACATCTTACAGGCAGGTATTTTGCTCTAAAAGTTCCCTGAAATGAAGAGTATGACACAAAAGTGGATGTGTGTTCATTTGCAGTAAGGTATCACCTGGAAACCCGTATTATCTTCTTAGAAGTTAATATATAACACATGAGATAATATTTTGGGCTACATTCTACTAATTTGTTATTAGATAGATAGCTGTACAAACCCGTATTATCTGTGGACATTATTGTTTTGGTTGTCAACTAATTCTAGTTTGTTTGTTAACCTACTTTCTGATTTATATAATAAATTATTTTTGTGATATTGAAGGAATGCAACAATGGAAGGTAGGGAACTAATGTGACAGGCAGGGTGATGATGTTGTGGTTTGTTTGAGATAGTGGTTGTATGCAATTTGGAGCAGTAGGAGTTGATCGGACAAGGGTGTTGTGTGGGGGTTTATGGTGATCAGGTATGTGCAGTGAAATCTGCAGTGTGAAATGTTTGATGAATGGCTGTTTGTAACTGATGGTGGTGGATTGTTTGTGTAGGAGTGATATGTTGTATAGGCAAGTGGATGGTCTGACAGGGTTTGAGCAGGGTGGCAGCAGATGGTGGAAGGCAATGGTTCAGGTGAAGCTGCAGTGGAAGTATTGACAGTAGGGTAGAGTGATGTACAAGGTATGGTGAATATGGTCGAAGTGGTTCAGGCAGAAGCGAGGCAGGTAAATGGTTGATAGATACTGTTGTTTGAAATGTGAAGACGCGGTATTAGTGAAAATGAAGTATTGGTGAAAATGTGAAGATGTGCTTGGTAGACAGTGGGATGAAGTATTAGTGAAAATGAAGTTTGTGGAACTGGAAACTGAAGATGTAGTGAAGTTGTAAGTAATTGTAGTGAATGTTGCAGTGTGTTTTGTAGAGGTGGAAATGATGGATGAACTGGGGTATTTGCAGTGAATAGCAGTGATATATGAGGGATGGTTCGCCGATGATGGTTGAACTGTGGGTAGTGAATAGTGGATGATGTTGTTTTGTGGTGATCAGGTTGTGGAAAATGGTAGATGAATGAAGATGCTGTTGTGGAGTGGTAGTAATGACTGTATGGGTGAAGCTTGTAGTTGCTAGTGACAGAGATGCGTGGAGATGGTTGATGTGGTGGTTGAAGTTGCAGGCAATGTTGGATTGTTGTTCTCTGGTGAAATGTGTTGCAGGTGTTGAAAGTGCAAAAGGCAGGCAGAATTGAAGTGTTGACAGTGGGTTTTGAATTGAAGTGATGAAGTGTTGACAATGGGTTGTGGAACTGATGATGTAGAATGGATATTGATGGTGATGGCGTGCCTTGAAATCAGCTGAAGATTGGTGGATGAAGTTGCTGTTCTGATAGAGGATGGTATTGGCAGAGACAATGAAATGTATTGGGTATATGCAGTGATATGAATTTGTTGAAAGTGGTTGTATGAACTTGCGATGTTTATTTTGGTATTATGTTATTCAGTTTGTATTTGCCTTCAAATTTAATTTTGAATGATTGTAATATTGCATGCAATAATTGTTTGTTATAATCAATAATATATATATATAGTATATTTGAGTACTGTAATAATGGTTTCTGAGAATGGTTTTTTTGCATCAGGTATAAACAGCTGATGCAATAGAGGGATTAGTTTGCATCGGTTGTTATAAAAAACCGATGCAACAAGTTCCTTTGTTGCATCGGTTTTCATTACAACCGATGCAACATGGGGGCTGTGTCCAAGCAACCAACCATGATATTTTGCATCAGTTGTTAGTAACAACCGATGCAAAAAGGACCTTTTTGCATCGGTTTCAGAACTGACGCAAAAGTGTTAAGCCTGTTGCATCGGTTGCATATGCATCGGTTGTTGAACTGATGCAAAAGGGGGGTAAACAACCGATGCAAATGACCTGTTTTGTAGTAGTGAAATAGAAGTGTTTCAAAAGGAATTGAAAGGAAATAAGTCCCGTACTCCCCTCTTCTGTCGTTGGAAAATAATTTCGTTGATGACGGCCGCGTCATCGACATTTATTTTCGAGTCTCAAAGTGGGGGAGGCCACTTAGTAGCTTTGCTATGCATTTGGTTTGGTATATAGATTTTGATTTAAAATTTGTAAATATGATTTTATACATAAAAGATATGAGTTTATATATTATTTCAAAATGATTTGAAATAAACCGATATTTGAATTCTTAAGTTCATATTAATTAATGATTTTCAATTGTAGGAATAAGTGAATTTTTTTGAATAGTTGGAGACTTCTAAAATGAGAAATGAGAAATTGAAGCTGTATTTAAATGAAATATGAGAAGTTAAATTATAACTCTTAAATTTCAAGATAATGGAAATTTGAATTTTTGTAAATTATTGAACATTCTTGTTAACTAAAATGAATATAAATTTGTATAACACTCAATTACATTCTAAAAATATATATAAAACTTACCAGAAATGTTAAAAAGGTAGAAATGTTAAATATGAATATGCAATAAAATATTATACAAGTTTGAACTTAAGTAATAAAAATGTTCAAATTGAAATTGTGTTTAAAGAAATGTTTATGAAAAAAACATTTTAATTAAGTTGCAATAAGAGTATTATACACTTAGTTAATGTTCTAAGGAATGGTAAATGAATAATTTGAGTAGTAAAAAAAATACTATGTGGATATGAAATTAAGAGAAGGTAAACAAATAATAAATTAAATCATATCTTTGTAAATTTTTTGTAAAATAAATAAATAAAATTTTGCAAAGGATGTTTTAAGATTTAGTTGTAGGTTTCTAAGATAATTATAATTCGAATAATATTATGTAAAAGAAGATACATCTATATAAAATGATTATAAACTTAAGAAATGATTAATGAAGTAAGAAAGTTGAAATTTGAATTATGAAGTGAAATTTTACTTAAGCTAAGCTAAATGGAATGAATTAATGAAATAGGTTAATGAAATGAATTATAAGATGAAAATTAATCTAAGAAAAGTTGAATGAAATTGACTATAATAAAAAGAAAAATTAATAATATGAATTTGAGTTATAAAATAAAATTTACTTAAGTAAAGTCAATGATGTCAAATAATGAAATAAACTAATGAAGTGAATCAATGAATTAATATGAACTTATGTTATGAAGTAATAATAAATGAGTCGCATTATATAAAACGTTTATAATAAACTTAAATGGTTTATGAATGATATTAGTATTAAAGAAAATATACTAAGTGGTAATGATATAAAATTTAAATTAAATAAGATTAAACGAATTGATTTTATAAAATGGGCCATAAATGATTACATATGAAATGTGTTAAACAAAAAGTGAAATTATTGAAATTTGAATAAACTGAATGTAAATTACACAGATGTGAATAAATTTGAAACAAACCAATTAGATATTAAAAAAGAATGAATATTTATAAGAATGATTGTGTATAAATTAAATATTGATATTGGAAATGTAAATCGTGATAGTTATGAATTAATTAGATGTATTATTTGTTAGATGATTTCTTTTTTTGCAAATCATTGATATTACTGCTTTTGACTGCATACGATTGTTATGGCTGTGTATTAGTACTAATGCTTATGATTTGGATTCGAAATTCATGTTATATGGTTCTATTAAACTCATACATGTTTCTATATCCTTTATGTGTAACTAATATTCTATTTGAGTAGAGATAGATACATACAAAGGCCGTTTGAACGTGTAAATGGATTTGGTTTGCTTTTGCTTGCTTAATACGAGCGAACTCGCTCGTATTGATAATAATAATAATGTAACACCCCACACCCCTTATTATACCCAAAAGGACACACTAAAAGGCATGGTGCATTGCAGATATAACCAAAACTAGCAGAGACTAAAATACACAAGACAAAAATTAAATAACAATAACAATAATAATAATAACGCAGTAGAAATAATTGTAATATTTTGCTAAAATTCAAATTCCATAATATAAGATGAAAAAAAAAGTCACCAAATACCCAATACATCATATGACAAAATACCCATATAAGTCTCGTGAAATCAAAAACCCAAAGTCTCAAATAATATCAAAGTACAATACATCCCTCTTAAAATACCAGCTCAACAAAAAAAACTAAAATGGGAATTGAAGGAAAGAAATACATGACAGAATGTCCAACAAGTCTCCCAGAAGCTGCGGTCTACTTTCCTTGCTCATGATTTCCTATGGGGGAAAAGGGGAAAATTGAGGAGTGTGTCAGACTAATATTCCGGTGAATGATAGTGATTACTAGAATCTTTAAGCAAAGCAAAAGTAATAGACCTTACAACAGTTCTGGTATATAAAAGGAAACAAAGAAATATGAAGAAGGAATAAGTTGGAAATAAATACGATTTAACTAAATTAACATAATTGATTAACTTTGATTGTTTGCACTTGTTTTTGATAGCTGTTTTAATTAGGTTGAATTCCTAATCCTATAATTAGGCTGAAATGTTAATTCTACCCTTTAATAGGCTTGCTACTCCATAGACCTTACTTGCGGACTAGACAGTATATAGCTTCATACACAGAAGGCAATGGTGTCTACGAAAGACACATATACTAAGCGCTTGGAACTCAATAGCGACTTATCTCCCCTAATCGATGTCGCACACTCGGTCACCACTGGTTCACACTATCTATTGCTCCCCTTTTTAACCTTTTATTTACCCTAGGCAGCATAAGCGTGCCCTCACCTCACTTTAGGCTATTGTGAGACATTGTGTCCATAGAAAATAAGGAAAGACGTTGGTACTGGTCCCTGTTAAAAAAAATCTAATTGCATCCCTTATCCAAATCCCCATGATTTAGTCTTTAATTATTGACCTCTTATATACCCTTAACAGCATAAGCATGTCCCAAGAGAAATGTTGCCAATATGGATTTTTTTCTTTTAACTATTGACCACTTTTCTACCCCAAATAGCATAAGGGAAATGCTACCGGTGCGGATCTTTTCTTTTAACTATTGACCACTTATCTACCCTGAATAGCATAATGGAAATGTTGTCGCTACGGATCCTACTTTCATCTTTGCTTATTAACTTAGGTAAATTATTTTAAATAAGCCTCTGTTATTATGCTTGTTTGTACCAAAAATGGACACAACACTCTTCGGATGTGTTTGAAGAGATAAAAATGAAGAACAGAAACGTAAAATGTGGATTATCTAACAAACACTCTGAAAAAAAATATGAAAACGCACAGAAACACAGCAATTTAGAGTGGTTCGGCGTATTGCCTACGTTCATTATTAAGTTTGAAGACTTTATTGATATTCTCTTGATGATTACAATTGATTACAGTGTATTATAGCGAATTACAGTTCTGAAATTCGAGTACAACAGTAGCAATGGAGTGCAAATTTGGATTCGGCAGATTCTGGGCGTTGGAGAGCAAAAAAGAAGATCCTTTCTCTATAGGCCCTGGGGCTCTATTTATAGGCGTAGGAGGATAATATTTCGCTCAGATCTGGGGAGACTTCTTCTGGCACGTGGGTGGGCCCACGCAATCGATCCCATGAAGTTTCGGCTCGATCCGTGATCGATACGAACGAATTTCATATCGATCGAGATATGATCCAATCGAGTCGAAACTTGGGGTGGACCTTCCTTAGGTCGTGCGTAAGCTTATGTGAAAATTTTATGGCATTTGGACTTGTGGATCTCGAGTTATGATCGATGCAAATTTGATCTATTCGAATCGATCCAGGCACGTGCGTACGTTCATTATGAAGTTCGAATCGATGCATTCGTATCGATCTATTCGAATCGATCCAGGCACATGCTAGCAGGTTGACGTGGCACGCACTCTTTGGATCGACCCACCTTTTATGCCGAGTTGACCGAGTCATTCCAAGGCTTTCACCTTGTTCGTATCGATGGCTTGTGTTTCATTTCGCATCGATGGAAAGCATGGATTTCGTATCGATCATCTATGGCTCTGTTCGCATCGATGTCCTCAGGTTACTTTGCATCGTTGGCTGGGGGTCACTTCGTACCGATATCTGGAGGTTATTTCGTAATGACAGAAGATACTACTTCGTATTGATCATTCGATGATCTATTCATATCGATCGTTAATCAATCGATACGAAATGCGCAATTGGAATCGATACGAATTGACTCCGAGTGATTGATACGAAGTCAAGAAAATGTGATGGATGCGAAGTAAAACCAAACCGAGTGGATACGAAGCAGAGTGTTAGTGATGGTTGCGAATCGATGGATGATTGATGGATACTAACTGATCGATGTAAAGTGGTTAACTTGTTGCCAATCGATTCGAAACTAGACATAGTTGATGGATGCGAGACAGATCGATATGAAGAAGGAGTTCCTCTGGTAGTCTAATGGATACTAACAGCATGATGCAATGGATACTTGCAGGATCGATACGAATAGACGGTTGTGCTGATTACCTTGACTCGTATCGTTCATAACTTGAGCATATGAATTCGGATTGACTTGAAATTTGGAATGTTGGCTTTCATAGCTTTGCTCGTCATGTTACATCAATTGTAGCTTGATCCAGACTCGGACAAAATTCATTGACATCCATGGCAAACTTGCACATACTCAACATTTGGGACGAACGATCCTTGTTTTTCATTCAATTACTTAATATCTCGGCCTTGCCAAAAGGTAGGATAACATTTTCCCCCCAAAAGTACATCTTGTGTGAACATGACTTACTCTGAAAGACTGCAATTTTCACTCTGAATAGTTCTGTCCAACTTGCTGGACGATGGTCGTCTTTTTAAAAATCTGTAATTTTTGACTGATTTTTTAGTAATACGAGTTGCTGATTGCCAACTGTTGTACCCTATATTGTTGTAACCGATTGTCGTATGATAGCGATTAGTTGTTTGTTGTTGTAATCGCCATTAGGTGGGCATTTGACCTATGAATTTTTGAAAATTGAAAATAGGAAATTAGTCTGACATATATGCACATACGTTGATCTGACTCTTGTTAACGTTCACACATTTACAAGTCGTTGTCAGTTTTCCCGTATCGAATTTTGTATCGATCCTCTCCTAGATCAATGTGAAATTCAAGTTGTAACAACACTTGATGTTTGTTTTGGAATGTCCCTTTGTATCGATCCTCTCCTGGATCGATGTAAAAGGTCAAAAGATGACTCTCGCATAGATGTAATTCACACTGATGGACACGAGATAAACATTTCGTGTCGATAGATTCATAATGGATGCGAATAGAGAAGTTGATTTTTTTTCGCGTTGTTCGTATCGACGGAAACGAGCCTTTATGGGTTGTATGTTGACGGATACAAACCGTACGGTCCGTATCGATGCGCCTTAGATGGAGTTGAAAACAATGAACACGAACAGGCATTTCGTATTAAAGGAATCTTGTGGCTCAGAAAAATCTCTATTGAAAATTTCGTCTCGATAAAAGCTCGAGTTTTTGAATACAAGTTGCTTATTCGTATCGACTTGGGGAGCGACCCATGTCTTCCTGTCGAGGCAATTGGGAGGTGAATCGTTTCTCTCCTTTCCCTGGGTCTATATAAATACTTTCTGGACTTAGAAAATTTCACTTGCTTTTTATTTCTCCGGAGTCACTTCATATCGATCGAGAAACAGAGGGAAAACAAAAACAGCCTTCGTCCAAACTCAAGTAATCTCATAATCCTTCAACTCTTTGCTTCAAGTTAGGTAATTGACTTACTAAATCGACCTTAAAATGACAAGACTTGGAGCTCGATGCTATTTCATCCATTATCGTTGCCAATTCCGGCATCGTCGGTGCCGGAAATTGGTTGGAGTGAGGTCGAGAATTGAAGGGCCGGTTCGCTCAAAGTTTTTGGAGAAGATGGAGTCTAGATATGAAGGATTTGTAGAGGAATGGCTCGACCTTCACTTCATGTCGAAGGAAGAGGAAGGATTTATCGTATCAATCTAGAGTAGGAGTTCTATAATTGATCGAGATGGTGAGATTTCGCAACGAAGAAGTGGAGGCCCTCGCATCGATTGATGATAGGGCTTCATATCGATTCTAGATGATCGATGCGAACATTAGGGCTAACTGATCGATACGAAGGTGCTGTAATTCGATCGATACGAAATGCTTGTTGGGAGATTGATACGAACGTACCCTTGATGGATGCAAAAACCCTTCCTGATCGACAGGAATTGAAGCTAGGGTGGTTGGTATGAGTTAAATTTCGATCGATACGAATGCTTATCCTGATAGATACGAAACTGATCGCTACGAATCAGGGTTTTTGTGACCGATATGAATAGAACCTTAATGAATTTAAAAACTCTTACACATTTGAACACCTGATTCCGACGAGCTTCATCCTCGCTTAACCGGACTAAACTGTTGAATAGCATATTTGACTATCCTCTAAAGCTCGTCGATGGAACCATAACTTGACGAAATTAAAAATAACTTTAACTTGGATCGGTCTCTAAAATCTGGATGGCACGATTGTGACGGTCAGCGATGATGGTCGCTTTAGCCGAATTTCGAAGTCATGTCGTTTGCATGTTTATTCATACTTTAACACCAGTAGGAAGTTCAGAGCTCATTTCCTCCAACAATCGAGATACCGGCCATCACGGCCGAAGTTATAAACCAGCTCCAGACGAGCTACCTAGTGCTCTTTCATTGGTAATCCGTTAGACTCCGTTCCTTCCAATGTTTTCGAAGACATGTTGGGATGAATATGTTTAAGGCACGGCCTGTCGTTGGACGATGTGCAAATACCGGGTCCGAATAATAGACCGCACTATCCACCAGAAGGGTTCACTGCATTCAATCGTCATGCTTGCACAGCTGGAACACTTTCCCCATTCAACCAACACATTAGGGAAGTGTTATCTTTTCTAGGGATCGCTCCATCTCAACTACACCCCAACGGGTACACTCTATTGAACAGCTTATTCATCGCATATCTGGTGCATCTCTTTCGACCACCGATACAGATCGAGATTAGATACTTATTCAACATTAAGAGCCGGGGAGATAGCCCTTCTTTTACATTCCTGGAAGCGATCAGAAACTGCTAAGTAGTTACGGAATCTTGGACCAGGCTAAGTTACTTCAAAACAGAATGGTTCTATGTTCAATGCCCCCCCAGGAATTTCTAGTCGATGGTTATTCAAACGTAAGTATCGCAATCTTCTCAAGTAGCTAATAAGACAATCATAACTAATGCCAAACTTATACCTCTTTTTTCTTTACAGCTGTAATTCCGCAACCCGAGGGTGCTCATTTTAAAGAGATAGTTTGGATTGTTCAAAAAGTTCTGAGCGAAGAGAGGAATATTGACTCAGTTCTAACAGATAGGAATTTGAGAATTGTTGGACCGATTGAGCGAAACCAGAGTATAAGGCTCGAGGGAACGCTAAGTGTTTTCTCAAAGAAACGAGCTAAGCGTAAGACGCCCAGAATTGTCATAACCGAAGGGGATGACCCGAAGAGAACATCCACAGATAATGAACTTGTGGCCGGGCCTTCTAGTGCCTTTGAGGGTTCCAATGGAAAGAGAAAAGACAAGGTAGACGCCTTCAAACGTTTCAAATCTGGTAGACGGAAATCTATGATTTTGTCTTTGCCCGTTCCTGAGATTAACATTTCAGAGGCTCCTCCTTTGCAGGAGGAAAACCTTTTTGAAGGGCTCGCCAATATTCCAATTTCGGATTATGTGTCATTCCAACATGATGCCGAATTGGAGGAGTTTCAGCAGGCTTTAGACTTAAGCGAGTCTCCTTCAACTAGTGTGGCTGATATTTTCGGTTTGTCGGGGAGTTGCACATACATACACATTTCACGACACTACACAATTCCTGATCGTAATTCTCTTACTCTAGGAGATCACTAACTTTATTCCACTTTTACTTTGCAGATACAATGTCTGGCCGAGGCTCTATGTTAGGTAGCCTTCGAAAAGCTCGTCGATCTTCAACATATTATGAGTCGCGCAGAAGAGAGGCGGATAGGGAATACGACCGTGGGTACTCTAGTCAGGAGCGCTGTGACAGAGATAGGGAGTACCGGCACCGATCCCGATCTCATTCTCCCCCTTCTAGAAATCCTGTACAGCCTCATGTTTACGTCTCGCGTCCTTCGAAAGCTTCACGGCACAAGCCGTCCTCTCATGTTTCAAGGCCTGAAACTCAACGTCATAGAACCAAAATAGCAGCCTTCATAATTGCACAGCAGGTCCTTACCAAGCCAAGGGGGAAGGAGCAATTAAACTTGCTCAATTGAAGAAGGATTTTCTCAACATCTGCTTTGACGGTTACATTTTCCCCCAACACTTAAAGAGAATTCCAGCGGAGGATGCAAACACAGTGCACGACTACGTTCATGACCTTTACTCCCAATACAAGGAGTGGGGGAGGCAGCGAAAAAAGCATCGAAGGTGGTCTTTGAGCGGGTAGTTGTTATTGAGAAGTTGGAGAAGGAGCTCGCTCTGAAGGACCGGATCATACAGGTGCTCAATACTGAAGCTGAATCCTCTTGAAAATATGAAGTGGAGGCCCTTAAAAAGGCCGATGATGCCAGCTCGGCCATGGAGAGGATGAGGCAATCACGCCATGCCTTGGTGGAGGAAATGAGCCATAGGAACACTACCGTCACTGCTGAGCAGGATGCGGCTCTCAAAGAGCTTAATGAGATTAAGTCCAATCTTTTGGAAATCATTAAAGAGAGGGATGCCGCCAACATCTCAGCACAGGAGGCATGCGACAAAGCTGTGGCACTTTAAGGCGAAAGGGATGCGGCAGTGAAAAAAGTCCATACAGTAGAGGCTGAGATTGAGGAAATGGTTCGGGTGGCAGAATCCAAGCTGGAGGCTGATATAGAGGATCTTCTCGTCACCTACAATGCCAATGTGTTGAAACACAGAAATTTGGCTTGGCTCGAAAACTATTTGACACATTTCTATAACGCTTGAAGCCAGTTGGTTGAGGAGGAGAAGGCGGTGAATCCTTTGATGGGTTCGAGCTTGAGAATCGCTTGCTGACCTAAGATAAAAGGAAGATTCTCCACGAGCCAATGATCTCACATGAAAGGGATAAGATCAATACCCAACACTAGGAGATTGGGGAAGGCTCAGGTGTCAGGCATCACATTACGAGCCTTGATATTACTGCTCCACCTTCAACTGAGCCTATATCAGCGGTTGAGCCCCAGTCTGTCCCGGCTTATAATCTAGAACAACTGCAGCTATTCCCTATTAAAGAGCACACCTCCGAAGCCGCTCAGCCATCCGTGAACCAAACTGAGAAAGGTACTCTAAACAAATCTCATGTGAGTTCGAAATAAAGAACTTGTCTTGAAGCGTTTGCTAACAGTTTCTCTTCTTCTTTGTCCAGTGATTGGAGTTACACTGATAGCGCCTCCTGCAACCCAAGAGTTACACCAAGAGCAAGAGGCCATTTAGTACTGAAGCGACTGCCATGACAATGACAGCATTGATTGATGGAACATAGAGGGCTCACTTTCTTTCAACGAGCAGATGATGAATGAGCTCCTTGGTCACCACAGTGGCCCCTTTGCAGACCTACCGTTCGTCATAAGTGGACTCGCGCCTACCACGAGTTCTTCAACGCATACCACTACTGCCCGCAGTGAGGCCCAATCGATTCGCGAAGAAGAAATATTGGCGAGATTAATGCCGAAATGGATGTAGCGGCTCACGGTGTTAGTTCTGGAGGTGGAATGGTGGCGCCTGGTCTGGCTTCGTTTAGAATGATATCACTTGGAGGTACAGTTGTTGACACCAGTGTGCCCATTCCGCCCCCTGTAGTAGATCCGACTCCATCATCTCCACCTGTAGAAAGCATTCCCATACACTCGAGTTCGGAGGAGGATGTTGAGATCATCCTCTCACCTGGAGGCCGTCTGCCAAAAGGCAAAAGTTCAAAATGGAAAATCATTAGCGGCTCCAGCGGATCTACGTCGAAGAAGAAGCCGAGGAAGAAAAAAGACTCGATGGGCTTCTTCGGTGCATTTTTTTGGTAGATAGGAATTCGTTGTTTTTTGCTTTCCATTCGTAGGCCGTGTATAGATGTGGCTTTGGCCCCTGCTAGTAGGAACTTTGGAAAAATAATACATGAACTTCATTTACAGTTAGTTGAAATGAAATTTTATTCTTGGCTTTGACTCTATTACTGTATCTTATGCTTAAGTGTTCCAGTATTTGAATTTTAGTCCAGTGCACTTGCAGAGTTTCAACTTTTGAGTCGAATTTATTTTTATTTGATAAGTCCAGAAGTCACAGACATGAGTCATAGCTGGAGATTATGTTGAACTGTGATGTTGCACTGCTTCAGTTGATGGTTGACACTTAAGCCCTGCCCCCAGTTTCGGGGATGAGTCGCAAAGATCAGCTAGCGATTGCAATTTGTTTTTATCTCTTTGGGCTCAACATCATCGAATCGATGCTTAAACAAGTGAGAGTTGAGCGGTCGAATTATACTCGATCACTTAATATTGATCATGCCCACACTCTGGGGAATTGCATTTTAACTCCGGCGGTCGATCATGCCCGTTCAAGTTTTAAGAATGTGCCCACGCTCTGGGGACTTATGTTAGTTTATGAGTAGTCTTTCACACTTGAGTTGTGCTTATACTCTGACCGCACTCTGGGGCTCAGAGTTATTTGCAACCGATAATCTGGTTCGCACTCTGGGAATCCAAAGATAATCGACGTTTGTAATCCAATTTGCACTCCGGGAACATGGACTTGGTGTTTATACTCCAATTCGTACTCTAGGAATTTAGAGTTGGTGTTTATACTCTGGTTCGTACTCCGGGAACCTAGAGTTGATGTTTATACTCCAATTCGCGCTTTGAGAATTTGGAGTTGGCCCATAGATGGTCAGTCACATCTGTTTGGGCTTTTAGAATTTCGTTCGCACTCTGGGAACGATGGATTTATCAGGATCATGGATGGTCGATTCACATCCACTCCGAGCTAACAAGTGAGGTCGTTAGATGGACGGATCCATCCTCCTTGAGCTTGGTTAGGATACGGTCGAAGTCGTTAGGTGAACGGGTTCACCCTCTTCAGAACCGCATTTATGAGTTTATACTCCATCTCGCACTCTGGGAGTTTGGAGTTAGTTAAAGGATTGTCGTGTATCAATCCTTTTTTGACTTTAGTGTAGTGACTTTCCCCCTTTGCTTGATTTCACTTAACGAGTGGCATGTCGTATCACAGTCACTCCCTATTTGAATAAATTCCACCGTATGATGAAATTTAGTTCTCCGTGCATCGTGATGTTGTACGTCACAGTCAATAAATCACAGCTCTGGCTCGAAGAGATGGCATTTTATTGCTGAAATGAGAAAATACGGCAGAGTCGGTTGCCTTATTACAAATTCACATTTCGAAATGCAGAAACAAGTTGCAAATGAAAAATAGACTAAATAAATAAAGCCTTTCATGTGTAGTATCGACGGAGACTCTCGTTGTTCCAGGCTCTCGGTAAAGTAAGACTATCAAGGTCGATAACTTAAACATGCCATCTTCGAGCTTTTGTACGATTACATACGGTCCTTCCCAAGTTGGCTTTATGTACAATGGAACCGGATAAATTCTCTTGAGGACGAGATCACCGAGTTCAAAGGTTCTTGGTCGGACCTCGGCATTGTATAATCGGGCAACTCGACTTCGATATGCGACTGCCCTCAAATCAGCCTCTTCACGCTTCTCATCTAACAAATCCAAGGATTCAGCAAGTAGTATGACATTTGTCTTCGGGTCATAGTAAGTCACACGACGAGAATGTGCTTCCATCACGACTGAAATGATGGCCTCTGAGCCATCGGATGGAGAGAATGAAGTGTGTCCAGTCGTGGACTTGTGGGTTGTCCGTTAAGTCCATAAAGCCATAGGAAGTTCATCAACCCACTTGCCCCCGACCTTTTCTAGTCGCTTCTTCAGAATAGACTTGATAACCTTATTAACAGCTTCAACTTGGCCATTCGCTTAAGGGTGTGCAGTTGAAGAGAATTTCTTGTGGATATGGAATCGTTGACAGAAATCCTTGAATTCAACACTGTCGAACTGGGATCCGTTATTAGTGATGATCATATGCAGGAGACCAAATCAGCAAATAATGTTGCGAACTACAAAGTTGATCACCTTCTTCGTCATGACTATTGCAAGAAGTTCAGCTTCAACCCACTTGGTAAAGTAATCAACTGCGACGATGGCGTACTTCGCACCACCTTTGGCCAGAGGTAAAGAGCCAATGATATCGATGCCTTATACTGCAAATGGCCATGGGCTGACCATCTGGGTTATCTCAGTAGGTGGGGCTCTAGGAATCCGAGCATGCTTTTGACATTTGTCACACTTCCTGGCGTAATCTGCTGCATCACGGTTTACAATTGGCCAATAATACCCATATCGAAGTACTTTCTTAGCGAGAGTTTCCCCCGGTGTGATTACCACATTCTCCTTTATGTTCATCATGTAACATTCATTTAATTTCATCATGTGCGTTACATCGGAGGAGAGGAACAGAATATCCTCTCCTATACATGACTCCATTCTGAATGGTGAACCATGAGGCTTTCCGAAGAATCTGTCTCTTCTCACTCCTACGCTTAGGCAGCGTTCCATGCTCGAAGTAATTTCGGTCCGGAGTCATCCACGACTCCTTAATGGGAACGATTTCAAATACATAGTCTGTCTCCATCTGATCAATGCATGAGGAGGATAAAATTTCAACAGGAACGAGTTCCATCTGCTGTGCTTTACCCGTGCTAGCTAACTTTGCCAATGAATCGGCCTTTTGATTGCACTCGCGGGGTATGTGGAAGATGGCATAATAATCAAACTGATCAAGTATTACGTGGACTCAAGCTAGATAAGCAGCTAGTCTTCAATCATTGGCTCGATATTCACCCCGAGCCTGGCATACGACTAATTGCGAATCACAATAAATTTTCACAACAACAATTCTCAAATCGTGGGCTAGTTTCAATCCAGCAAGCAAGGCTTCATATTTAGCTTCGTTATTGGTAGCATGAAAATCAAATTTCAGGGCATAACATATTGATCGGCCTTCGGGGGTTTCAAGTACGACCCCAGCACCCAAGCACTGATCATTACATGCACCATCAGTATGCAACTTCCAGACATATTCGGGAGATTTACTGGTCTCGGGAAAGTCCTCTGGAATGATAAATTCGGCTATGAAATCTGCTAGGACTTGTCCTTGAATACCTTGCCTCGGTGTATAGGTACTGTCGAACTGGCTTAGTTCTATGTTCCATTTGAGTAACCTACCAGACGTCTCAAGCTGCGTAAGGACCTGTCGTAATGGCCGATCAGTATAAACAGTGATGTGATGAACCTAGAAATACATATGGAGCTTCCTTGAGGCAATAGCGAGACAATAAGCCAATTTCTCTAGCTTCGGATAATTTCTCTCAGCTCCGGTTAACATTTTACTAACATAGTAGACATGTTTCTGCACTCGGCCTTCCTCCCAAACTAAGACAGCACTGATTGCGTTTTCTGACACCACCATGTAAAGATATAATTGCTCATGATCGATAGGATTTGACAAAATAGGTGGTGCGAAGAGATGTTGAATTAGTGCTCAAAATGCACATTCACACTCCGTGGTCCATTCAAAGTTTCGTTTTCCTTTTCGGATCGGATCGAAGAAGGGAATGCATTTGTCGGTGGACTTTGAATGAACCTGCTCAGTGCTGTAACCTTCCCGTTGAGACTCTGGACTTGCTTTATGGTTCTCGGAGCTTGAAGATTTCTGATTGCCCAGATCTTTTTGAGATTTGCTTCTATTCCTCGAGCGTTTGACGATGAACCCAAGGAACTTTCCAGATTCAACTCCAAAATGACATTTCCGTGGAATGAGCTTCATCTTGTATTCTTGAAGGACGTTGAACATTGATTCCAAGTCTCTTACATGATCAGTGGAGAATCATGACTTTACCAGCATGTCGTCCACATATACTTCGATGGACTTCTCGATCTGGCTGGCGAATATTCGGTTGACGAGGCGTTGATATGTTGTTCTGGCGTTCCTTAGTCCGAAGGGCATGACTCTATCACAGTAGAGTCCCAGATCGGTCCTGAAGCTGGTATGTTCTTGGTCGGGTAAGTGCATGGGTATTTGGTTGTAGCCGGAATAAGCATCCATGAAAGATAATAACTCGTACCCAGACATTGAATCTACGAGCTGATTAATTCGAGGAAGTGGAAAACTGTCTTTCGGGCAAGCTTTGTTCAGGTCAGTGTAATCAAAGCACGTCCTCCATTTCTCATTTGGCTTTCGGACAAGTACAGGATTGGATACCCACTCCGATTATAAAGCATCTCGGATAAACCGATTCGATTTCAACTTATCGACCTCTTCTTTAAGGGGGTAGTCTCTCTGTATCCATACCACGCCTTCTACTTGACTGGAATATACCGTGGGTCAATATTCAGGGTGTGGCTCGTGATGTCCGACGAGATCCCACACATGTCAGAGTACGTCCAGGCAAATACGTCGGGATTCGCTCGAATAAATTCAATCAATTCATATTGTTCCTATTAGCTTAATTAAGATCCAATCTTTATCATCTTTGAATCGTCATCGTCATCGATCAGAACATCGATCGTCAGTTCGACCGAGGAAGCTTGACTATCTTTAGTTTCATCTTTACCTTCAGTGTCTCTCGGGTCAAGATCCCTCTGAAATTGGTTGGGGTGCCCGGGCCTGGGCCCATGCACCAATTGTCAATTATCAGCAAAACGGACGTAGAGAGATTCCTTTACGCCCCTTCCTTTCTCCTTTCGCTGCGCCCCGCGCAACTTAGCAACTTAATAGGCCTGTCCAGCAGCCTGATCTCCTTGAACGACTCCGACCCCACGATCGGTGGGGAATTTTAGAGTCAAGCACCATAGGGCAATAGCTTCCCTGAACTCAGCAAGGGCCGGTCGACCCAAAAAATCATTATAAGGGGAGTCTATGTCCAACACAACAAACTGCAATATCCGAACTCTCCGGCGTTCTCCGACTCCCAACTCCACTGGTAGTTCTACTACTCTAGTGGGTATAGTAGCACTTCCATTGAAGCCGTGGATTCAAGATTGGCAGGGTTTCAAATCAATGGCTTCCATCTTCATCAAATAATAAGCTCTCTTAAACAAAATATTCACGGAGCTTCCACTGTCAACCAAGATCCTCTTCATCCAAACAGGACCTACTTGAGCAGATATGACCAGTGGATCGATAGTGGGGGCTTCGACCTTATTAGCGTCCCTTTTCGAAACACGATGTCATCGGTCATCGTCTTCTATTGCTTGGTCAGAGCCCCATCATCACAACTACTGCAACACTCGAGGTCCACATGCCTGATAGAGCTGGCATACGACTCCATTTCCCTCCAGTTTCGGTTTGCTGGATGAGGACCACCACTTATTGTATTTATAACCAACCTCCCGTCGGTACGAGTAGGTTCCTCCTATCTTTCTTGGTTTGGTACACGATTCTAATTTGATAGGCTCGCACCTCCAGATTGTGGAGCCCGCACATACCGATCCAACTTTCGTTCTCTAATCAACTTCTCTATGAGATCCTGCAAATGAAGACACTCATTTGTATTGTGGCTATAGATCTCATGAAACCTACAAAATTTTCCCATTTGGATCTGCCTCTCCGATGATGGCTTCTGGGCAGGCTTCTTGTACTGCATAGTATTGCAGATTTGTAGATATACATTCTCTAGCGATGTATTCAATGGAGTGTAATTATCGAACATTGGAGCCCTACGTCGTGGACCACAGTTTTGATCTCACGTTTTGTTTTGATTTCCATTATTCCTCTGCTGAGTCTACTTGTTCTGGATATTTAGCTGAAATTTTTCGAAACTCTCCCCGAACTGCTTAACCACAACATTGCTTTGTATCCCTTCCATACTGGGACCCACGTCATCCTGCTTCCTAGACTTTTTCATGTCTTTCCTTCTCAAGAACTATGCTTCCTTGGAGTAGAAACGGTCCAATGACGCGGGAGGCTTCCTAGCAAACCAATTTCCAAACTCAGAATCAGGGTCAATCCCCTTAGTCAATGCCATCAAGATAGAGTTATCATTGGGATTGCTTATCTCTGCACACGCAGCATGAAACCTCTCTAAGTAGCGTCTGAGTGTCTATCCAGAAGCTTGGCTGACACTAGATAGAGTGTTAATATCCTTTGGCCTCGCAACATGCATTTGGAATTGTTCTACAAACTTAATGGCCAATTGGTCGAAGGAAGAAATGGACCGAGGTGGCAATCATGTGAACCACATAGTAGCGATTCCCCCTAAAGAAATAGGATAACTACGGCATTTCACTGCATCATCAGCTCTCCCAGCATTCATTAGTCATTCGTATTTCAAGATATGTTGATTTGGATCAGAACTTCCTTCATAGACTGGTAAAGTCGGCACTTTGAATCGGCGAGAAGGTTCAGCATAAACTATCTCATCTGTAAAGGGAGTATGACTTCGAGAGATTCCTCCATCGTTATTTGTGAGGCCTTGGCTTTCTTGAATCATCTGTCAAATCATAGTGGGAACACTCGACATCTGTACATTCTACGCACGCTCGGCCAAAGTGTGGTCGGATTCCACAATGCGAGGCTACACCGATGCGGTCGACGGTCCATGTCTCGCCTCCTTGGCTCCAAGTCTTCAGGAATGTGTGGTTCAGGAGTACGTCCATGCTGATGATGGTTCAGATCTGGCTGATTCTAGGCATCAACCCCTGGTTCAACAACAGCGGTGGTAGCGTGGTTGTTTGTGGTGTAGTGAGGAACAATACCTCCTCGAAAAGAGGGTCTGGTCTGGAAGTTGGCCGATGGTCCAACTCTTAGTTGTCCAACGGTCATAGTAGGTTGATGTCCGGTGGCTTGTGTGTGATTCCCGTCTAGCCGGGACATGTAGATCAATGATGATAGTCATATGGGGATGAACTTTTAGTCGAGGAGTAAGAAGCATGATCTCTTCTGGATCTTCTGCGCCTTTGACGATTCAGCTGGTTGGTCAACTCTGCGTTGGCGCGCAGCTGTTCAGTTGGTTGTTGCCGACTCTGAGTCAACTCTTGAAGCAGCATTTGGAACTCTTGTCTAGTAACCGGGCCTTTTAGATCTAAAGTCAGGCAGCATTTTGGTTGGATGGAGGCAATTGCGCGGGATTCTGTCTATCCCGTCCTTCTTGATCTGCAGCAGTAGAGGCGGTCCTTGTGCTAACCATGGCGAATAGTGAAGTCTTTTCCTAGATTTTATGCAAATCTGAATAGGTTGGACAGATTTTGAACTTGAGATATGGACTTCTTCTTGGATTTGTGCAATCTGGTATCAATATAGATCCAAGGAGCAGGAGAAAAGCTGTGTTTTCTTGGTGAAAGCACCAAAGTGTTTGTACCAAAAATGGACATAACACTCTTCGGAAGTGTCTGAAGAGATAAAAATGAAGAATAGAAACGTAAAATGTGGATTATCTAATAAACACTCCAAAAAAAATACAAAAACGCATAGAAACACAGCAATTTAGAGTGGTTCGGCATATTGCCTAAGTCCACTATAAAGTTTGAAGACTTTATTGATATTCTCTAGATGATTACAATTGATTACAGTGTATTATAGCGAATTACAGTTCTGAAATTCGAGTGCAACAGTAGCAATGGAGTGCAAAGTTGGATTTGGCGGATCTGGGCATTGGAGAGCAAAAGAAGATCCTTTCTCTGTAGGCCCTGGGGCTCTATTTATAGGCATAGGAAGATGATATCTCGGTTAGATCTCGGAACACTTCTTCTAGCACGTGGGTGGGCCCATGCGATCGATCCCGTGAAGTTTCGGCTTGATTCATGATCGATACGAACGAATTTCGTATGGATCGAGATTTGATCCAATCGAGCCGAAACTTGGCATGGACCTTCCTTGAGTCATGGGTAAGCATCTGTGAAAATTTCATAGCATTTGGACTTGTGGATCTCGAGTTATGATCGACGAAAATTTGTGTTTTTATGAAGGCTGTCGCGTTCGAGTCGATGCCTTCGTGTCGATCTATTTGAATCGATCCAGGCATGTGCTAGCAGGTTGACATGGCACACACTCTTCGGATTGACCCACTTTTTATGACGAGTTGACCAAATCGTTCCAAGGCTTTCTCCTTGTTCGTATCGATGACTTGTGTTTCATTTCACATTGATGGAAAGCATAGATTTCGTATCGATCATCTGTGGCTCTATTCGCATCGATGTTCTCAGATTACATCGTTGGCCGGGGGTCACTTCGTACCGATATGTGGAGGTTATTTCGTATTGATAGAAGATACTACTTCTTATCGATCATTCGATGGTCTATTCATATCGATCGCTAATCAATCAATACAAAATGCGCAATTGGAATCAATACGAATTGTCTCCAAGTGATGGATACGAAGTCGAGAAAATGTGATAGATGCGAAGTAAAACCAAGCCGAGTGGATATGAAGCAGAGTGTTCATGATGGATGTGAATCGATGGATTCTTGATGGATACAAACTGATTGATGCGAAGTGGATTCACATGTTGCCGATCGATTCAAAACTAGGCATAGTTGATGGATGCGAGACAGATCGATACAAAGAAGTAGTTCCTTTGGCTGCCCGATGGATATGAACAGCATGACGCGATGGATATGAACAGGATCGATACGAATAGACGGTTGTGCTGATTTCCTTGGCTCGTATAGATCATAACTTGAGCATACGAACTCGGATTGACTTGAAATTTGGAACATGGCTTTTAAAGCTTTGCTCGTCATGTCATATCAATTGTAGCTTGATCCGGACTCGGACAAAATTCATCGACATCCATGGCAAACTTGCACATACTCAACATTCAGGACGAACTATCCTTGGTTTTCAGTCAATTCCATGATATCTCGGCCTTGCCAAAAGGCAGGATAACAATTCTTACTATCTGTGCTTATTAATTTATCCTAAATCTTAAAACAAGCCTCATTCTGTTTTGTTTTCTTATTATAACCTACGTTATAATCATGCTTATTATTTAACCCAAGGTCTAAGTGTGAAAATAAGCTTCTTTCATCTTTTACTCATTTTAGTTATAATTCTAAGTTATAACTTGGCCAATATCTTTAATTTAGTCTAATTCTAATATTTACATCACAATTTCAGTCCAATTCCAATTTTATTACAGTCCTTACAATTTACATCTTATCTTCCGTTGTTACGGTATTCTTATAATTTAATCCAAATTCATGTTTAATCTATTCTAATCCATATGCGAAGAAGAAGGAGAAATAAAAGGAAACTGAAAATATAAGAAAATCCAAAGTGTAGGAAAAAGATGTAAATAACGCATAAATAACAGCAAATACATTAAAATACTATAAATAAAATGTAAATAAATGGAAAAGCTATAATTAACAGAAATAAACTAAAATTAACTGAAAAAAATAGCTAAAAGATATAAACTGAAAATAATTCTAAAAACTGTAAATAAACTACTAAAATAGATATTTCAAAAATCATAGTAAAACTACAACTATTGGAAACCCTATTATTTTAAATTGCTTAAAGAAATCTAAAATAATTATAATCACTCACCTATGGTCCTAAGCTCTCCCCATTGGGACTTCCCGGATCCATTTGAGGGTATTAAAATATTTTTATTAGAAAGATTCTCACCTTCAAAAATTATTCCTTTCTAAGGTCCTTCCTGAAAAGGTGAACCCAAGCGGAGAAAATCTAGAATGAGAAAAAGTGTTAGGCCTAGGGTCTTATTTATAGGGTAGAAGTGGATCTCAGACCGTTGGATTTAGGAATTGAATAGGATGTAACTATGTCATAGGCTGAATAGGAGCCATCGGATAGAAGCGTGAAAAGACCATATGAGCCACAACAATGAAATAGACATGCAAAAATCGCACCGCCTCAAAATTAAAAAACTTCACTTCATAAATAAGGTAGGTTGACAGGCCTATTGACCGTTCCCCTCCTAGGTCGATCGGACAGTCGACCTAGGGGTTGGTTAGGTCGACCTTATATATATATATATATATATATATTATTCTTGTTTGTCTCGTATCTTGTTCATATTAGCTCGGATTCTAACGCTTTATATATGGAAATTGACCAGAGAATTACCACGGACATAATGCTGCAACTTCCATGGCTCAATTTTCATAATTTCACGAAGTTTATTATCTCATCAATTAACTAATTAATTATTATAGGTTAAATTTTGGATTGTTACAAATAAGGTGCATATCTCGTATTACGTACCGCACTTTTATATTTTTTCCTACGAGATGCCTCATCCATGAGATGAGCTATATATTCGGTATGTATTTGGTATATATATTGTATTGTAAATTTTTACGATCGAGCCATGCAAAGGAGACGGTGTTAAAATTTTCTGTAAATCCAGGTGTTAGAAATTTTTTGAGATTTATAACTTGTTTTTATGAATAAGTTGAAATTTTCGTTAAGCCGGTATCCGAGTGGCATAGCAAAAGCATGGTAATGGTTTTCAAATAAGATTTTAAACTTTTATAAGTTGATTATTTTGAATAAAATATATCAAATGTTAGATTTCTTATGTAACCCCATTTCGAGGACGAAAAGTTTTTAATGGGGGAGAATGTAACGAACCATATTTTTAACTATTTTAAATTATTATATAATTATTGAATGAAAATGGTTGAAAATAAAATTTTAATGATTTATTAATGTAGTTTATTTAATATGAACTTGAATAAAATTTTGAAATAAACAATTTCGAAGATTTAGGCAACAACAAGTATATAATGAAATTTAATTTATTGAATGTGTTTATAATTAATAGCTGGGATTGAATAATAAATGCAGAATTATTTAGACGAGAATAAAATAATTGTTGATAACTAAAATTCATTTGAAATTTAGTGATTAGTAATGTGATTTATTGGATAACTAAGTTGTTTAAATTTAATATTAGAAATTGTTTAAATAATTGAATCTGGAATTTAATGTAAATGAAAATGATGTTGAAAGTGGATCTAAATTTTATTAAAACAAGTATGAAAATTGTTAGCTTTAAAAATTGCGTTTAAAATGAATAAATTTATTTTGGAAAATTTCTTGTTTTAATTAACATGTAAAAATAGTCTTTTTGGGCACTTTCTTGTATTTCGACGAAACCAGTTTCATAGAATTCGTAACAGTGAATTTTTATACAATTTCAAGTTTCGTAGCGATCGGACTTGTCGTTTGGCCGTACGAGCTTAAAAAACGTAGAAATTAATTAAAGGAATTTAATTAAATAATTTGATTTTGGAAAGCTATCTTCTAAATATGATGGAATTTGCTTTCGATACATATTCCAGTACATTTGATACGAGGATATAACATATAGAACACCAAGCGGCAGGCTTCGTTTGGAGTTCGGAAAATTTAGGTGTGAATCGGGTCGAAAACTTATATAATAAGCCATTCCATATTGTTTTCGCTAATTCTAGTCAACAAATCCTTCAGCCATTCTCTTATATCCTTTAATGGCCGAAAATGTCTTGTCTTCCTTCCTTGATTTTCTTCCAATCCATTCATCGAAATTAAATGACTTAACTAGGAAAATGAAGATCTCATCGAGCTCTATGATTTGGATGGTGGATCGACTGGGCTATTGATGAGATTGCCAGAATTGAGGCGATTAGGGTGTGCAGTTTTTGGGTTCTCATGGGCAAACGGAGGCGGTGGAGGCTATAGGGCTTGGCACGTAGGTGGAGTTTGCAATTACCGACGTAGTAGTGGTCGTTGATCGGAGTCTGATGGACAGTAGGGTGGCGCGCGTGTTGGAGTTGCATTCCCATAAATTGGGTTTTTAAGGGCCTGTGAACGTGAGGAGTGATGAACGAAGGATTAGTTTAAGTTAATTAAGTTTTAATTAAATTTAATTATTCGTTTTGCTAGTTCATTCGTATATCGTTCATACGAGGTCGGATTCGAGTGTTGTCTTTTATGTTGGATTCGTAATGGCATTGTCTACGCTATGGAGTTAAATTCGTTGCAATTTGCTTCGTTCAAATTTTTAGATTAAAACAAAGGCAAGTGTTTTCAACGCTCATGAAGTACTAAAATATTTTTGATGTTCGTTAAATTGATATCATGAAGTAATTTGATCTTATTGACCGTTGTTTGATAATTTAGTTGACATTCAAAATGACATACGAATTGACTATTAGGAATTAAAATTGAGGGTTAAAGTGAAATTGGAATTAAATTTCTACTTAATCTATTGAAAACTAGTTAACTGTTATGATTTATTGGCTATTTTGGATATTTATTGAGACTGGATGCTATTGGTTGATATTTTGGATGATTGGATGCTTATTTATTTGATATATATATATATATATATATATATATATATATCATGTTATCACCTTGTAAATTATTTGACAGTATATAAATTGTTATTTGAATTATTTCGAATAAATTAAGAAATAGGTCGAAATGATATATACCTATGACATTTACTTTGGATTGAAATGATATATATCCATCCTGGAAATTAAATTAAAATAACTGATCACTTGGCCATAGGATAGAAAATTATATACGGACACCGGATTGGTTAGATTTAATGATTTTAAATACTTGGATTTGAATTTATTCAAATGATTTCATTTTATAAAAATAAAATTGAATTAAAATATGGAAAGTGAATTATTTTCGAACACGAGCTTGAAATGTGAAATTGAAATTGGTCAAAAGAAATTGTTCAAAGAATGCAATTTGAAATTTGAGGTTAGAATTGAAATATGATTTGAATTACGAAAATTAAGTTATTTTATAAGGTTTGAACTTTTGCTTGAACTTCGAAGTTATTCAAGTAAAAGTGATATAAGTTGATATTTCAAACTTGGTCTTGAAATTGAATCCTTTTATGATTTGAACCTTAAACTGAACATTAAAGCTTAAATTGATTTAAGTTATTTATATCAGTGTTTTGAAATCGAACTCGAAATTTATATAAGTTGAAATGGTTTAAAATAATAATTGAATTGAAATTTAAACCACTGAATTGAATCGTTGAATCGAATTTGAAGTTAATATGAAACGTTTCAAAATTGAAATCAAAAGTGACTGCTTATACTTTATCTTGTTTGGGGATTTCAAAGGCAAAATTGGGGAAGAATGTAACGACCTGTATCTTACATATCGAAGGATCATAAAATATTTTTATTTTGTTAGTATAAGGTCATATGATTATATAATTTTGAGATATGACTCTTAGGGATATTTTACGCACCTATGTTTTTTTTCGAATTTCTATGCGATGATTTTGACCCTGAAAGTCTTGTTTATGCTATAAATTTTGATGGAAGTTGAATTATCTCTCAATCCAATTCCATTGCTTTTGGGTGATGGTTTCCCATTTTGTAAAATGGTCATAATAGGAAAACAAACTTAAAGTTAGAGAGTTATGCTTGTTTTAAGTTTTGAAGACTGTTGATCAGAATTAATGTGTAATTAGTAAAGCCCATTAGTTGGCCCATTAGTCTAATTAGAGAATGCTATAAATAAATAGTCGAAGAGTCAAGTTAAAACTTGCCCTCGCATTCTAAATAAGATCTAAACCCTACTTAGCCTTAGATCCATCCTAAATTTCATCCAAAATCACCCAAATCACTCTGTAATTCAAATTAGATTGGGAATTAGAGATTGGATCATCAATTAAAAGATAGAGATCATCGATCTGCTCGATTTAGAGTGCTTTTCGTCGCTGCCCGAATAAGGTCTACATATGAATTGGCTGAATTTGGAATTAGTGAGTGGTTTATGCCTTCTCACTATACTACACATGTTTATATGGTAGAGTTATAGGATTTAACAAGTTTTAAATTGATTTTGTCCATAAAAACTTTATCTAACTTTAATGACATGTTAATACATGCATACAATATAGATTGCATAGAAATTACCTTGATTTATATTTATATATTCATTCATATGTAGGTCTATGTTAGAAATTGCCTTGTTTATTTTATTTCGATGGATTGCAAGTTTGATTGGATGAAATTGCTTGTTATTCTATATTTGGATGATATGATTTTATGTTGTTTGCTAATGTTGTGCATGCATAGGAAGAAAGGTCGAGAAAGAGAGCAAATCGAAAGCTAAGTTGGTCGGAATTGGACGAAACTTGGTATATTTTCTTTGAGTATAGTGGGAAGAAGAAAGAGGTGTCGCAACTCAAATGGGGCTAAGTACATAAATCAGCAACGAGTTATGCCTATAAATAGGTAACGAGTTATGGGGAAGGAAGCTATGACTCGGTGGTTGACATGGATGGATAAAGCTTGGCTAGAGGAGATACTCCATAGCATGGTGTAGGGTGTTTAGCTAAGGATTTGATCATGTACCAAGTTATCTCTAGAACATTGAAGTGAAGCTTTGGATTGGGGGTCGAGTTATCAAAGGTGGATGAGTCGGGATCCAATGTAATAGAAGGGGAGTAGGGACATGGAAGAGAAATTAGCTAATTGTTGGCTAAGTGTATGACTCGGCACCGAGTTATCATGGTGAATGGTATGAAGGGTGAAGCTTTTGGGGATTGATATAAAGGTTTTATTGATCATGCTGGAGGTGTTGGCTCATTCGTATCAGGTTGGATGATGATATAATAGCATGATGAAAAGCTATAATCTTTAGATATTGGCTTGTGTTAGGAGTTGGTTCCAAAGATGGCGACTCATAAAGGGTGGGTCGTGTGATCGAGGAATGTGGAATGGTTCCTCGTGAATAATAGAAACTAGATTGAGCAAGAAGGGTTCAGTATCCAAATAGAGCAAAGAAGGGCTCGGGTGTATGTGTTAAGGAACCATTGATGACTCCGAGAGTTTTCAGCTATACACGAAGCAGTGGTATTGTATGTAGGGATGCATATTGGTCAATGAAGGGACCAGTATACCTTAGACATGTAGCTTTGGGTCTACTGTCTAGCATTAGGCTATGAAACATGTATCCAGCTTTAGGCTCGAGAAACGAGAGTACCGCAGAGAACCGGGATTTCCATTATTCTGTGGCTTGGGGGTCACATGAGTTATCATATGTTCAGAGCACATGGAGTGATAGTTAAGATTTTTTGGTGAATGTTATGGTCGCTTTGACCGCTTTCTTTGGTAGGCTGCCACTCATACGTATCAATGGAAGTTGGTATTGCAGATATGGATACATAGAAGACTGATATCCTTTACTTGGTTTGTGGCATATCTTTATGACATTGTAGAGTAGCATATTATAGTGTTGTATGCTAACTCTTTGGATGCAGGGACAGATCAAGTATGTTTTGTGTACTCTTGTTTTTTACCATATTTACCTATATAATATTTTGAGATTCATTTACTACACACACCAAACTGTTGTCTGACCTAAGGTTTTATGCTTTGTTTCTTATTTTCTTGGGCATTATTAAATGGGTATACTAGATATCAAGTCTAGGTGATGCGGTAGCTGTTTGAATAATGAGCTGGTTGGAGCTATCTCATATTATATACATATATGGAGTTTGTGCTTATTCCATTGAGCAACACTGTGGAGCCCGTGATAGTGCTTGCTTATTAATATTTGTTAAGACGTTTGAGTTTACTTAATTGTATAAAATCTATAGCATTTGATGTATAATTTGTGGATCTATTGCTTTGATGATGATTTGTTCACATTGTTATTACCGTCTCTTCTGTTATACATGTGATATTATATTTTATCCATGCGCTATGGGATGTGATAGATTTTATGCTATATTGGTTTATTTTAATCTTGATGGTCGTCCTACATCGGCCAGGCATAGACAACACACTATTTATATTCTATTGGTGCCGGGTATAGGGAGGTCGTCATAGAGGAGCTGCGACCGCAGTGTCCTCTTCCTCTTCACCATCACACACGGTAAACTCGACGATGAAATCTGCTAATGCCTACTTGTTTATTTCTCTTCTTGGATAGTAAGTAATATCATACTGGATTAACTCGATCTCCTCTTTAGAAACCTTCCCAAAGTCCTGGGTCATTATAATACCTGCTTCGGGGGCAGATCTATTAGTACCTTGATTATATGAGCCAGAAATGGCGGTTGCAACTTTCTAGATTAGATTAAATAGAAATAGAAAATAGCATAGAAAAGTATAGAGGCAGAAGATTTTTATAATGATTCGGAAATTTTTTGCCTATGTTCAATATATATTTTTATTGGTTATGGATCTGATAGAGATTAGAGAAGATTTAGAGTCACCCGTACAAGGGATTGACCGGTTCTTAACCCTAGAACTACCGACTTATCTTCCTAGGTGACTATTATATAGAAAGATAGGAGATGAAGAAGATCCAGAGTCTAAAACAAAGAAGAAAAGACCCTCTTTGGGTTCTATAGGTCTAGTATTTATAGAGAAACTGCCCAGGAGCCTACGTAGCACGACGTCCAAATGCAAGCCCAAAGTAGAGGAAAGAACATGCCAGCCCAATTCCCTAAATGGACCTCTTGGTACCGAGAGGTTTGGTTAGGTGAAAATCCAACCTTCATGTTTGCTCTGCTTTCATATCGCTAATTGATGTATTCCAAACTATTCTTTATAAAGGTTGAGTTGCTCTCAACGGTGTGCTTGATAATGCTTGTTATATCCTGCTTTTGTTGATTTATTCTCATTAATCCTTAGAGTTGCTCGTCTATTCTCTAAGAAAAACACTTGATAACAACTGCTTGAGGTATTACTCGAAGTATAAGAGGTTGTGGGGCCCTAAGAGCTGCAAAAAACTCTTGGTGCTGAGAGGTTTTTTTGGTCCATTGGACTTTTTACTTTTTGAGCTCTATCCTCTAGTCCTTCTAAATGTGTTTTGAAGCTCGTGAGCCATTTCATCTTCGTTTTGGCCTTACACTTTCAGTTGAAATTTGCTTAATTGAAAACCCAGTTAACAATAACGCTCTTTAAATTTTCAATAGTGTATTACTCATAGCTATTGGGAAGCACCAAAGGGTTATGTACACATATTTATTTAATAGCTGTAGAATGACTCACCCATGAGTTTCCTATTAATTAGTAACAAATAGGTCAAACAGGAAATCAATGTGACGATGTTACACAATTCTCTTAACTAGAGAAAACGGTTGAGCATCAATGCAGATACTCCAATTTGATTATCATTATATCATGGCATGTGACCATCAAGAGACTATAGTTGAGCCTGAGTAGAAGCATTGGAAGAAGATACTATTCAAAAAAGAATTTGTCTCCTCAACTGTATGAGGTTAGTATCACGGTCAACTATAGTCAACTCAAAGTCAAAATCTCTGCCTAGATTAGTACAATTAATAATATATGTTATTATTGAACCAAGGGTTCTATTTATGGACAAACTAAGTTGAATGTGTGATGATATTAAAATTTTGACCAAAACCAAATTCCATAAATCCTTAAGTGATATAGTATTAATAACGACCCGCAAATTTATCACTTTATAAATTATATTTATTTTTGAAATTGTTCAAATAAATGGTTGATGGTACAAATAATATTATTTTGAGTGATAATAAATAATAGTAATCATATTTTGAATAAATATTTACAAAAATATTTTTCTTGAAATTTAAATCGATAAAATGGCTGAAAACTGTTTTATCAATAACCAGCTCTATAATCGAAAAATGTCATGCACAGATTTGGATACATACACTTATTTTTATAATTGAACAATAATATGAAATAAATTTATTATTTTGTTTTTGGAAATTAAATGTATTTACGTCATCACCGATAATGACATCGTATTTAAATATAGATTTATAAATTTAAATTGAGATTTAATGATTTAATAATTATTTTAAATGATGGTAATTTGTTTTGAATATTTATAAAGTGTTAATAAATCATTTATAATAGTTTAATAAAGATTGTCAAATTTCGTCGCACGTTGACAAATCGACGTCGTATTTTTACAAATGGATTTTAATATTATTTAATATGGTTTTATAACTTAAATAAACTTGTTTTAATTAAATAAAAAATGATAAGAAGCTTATTTTTATGTTTTGTTTACATAAATAAATAGTTTGATTAAAAATTGAAAATGTGATCGATGATCATTTTTTGAATTTTCAACCGTTCGTCGAACGGAGGTTGTTTCGAACCCTTGCAACATTGTTAACATAATCTTAACACATATTAATACACATTTTAAAAATATTTACAATTAGCACAAAACGACAAAGAGAATTTACTTTTGAAAACTTATAAAGTAAGTAAAATCTTTTGATTTGATTTCTAACTTTTTTATAAAAAATACTTAAGTGTTAAGTGATAAAAAGCAAACGCACCATCACCTTTCACCTCCTTACACATACTTTACTTCTCATTAAATGCTAGTAGTTAAGGGTCGAATCTTGCATTGGAATGGAGAAATAAATATGTGGTTAGAAATCAGTTTTGGGTTAAGGGTATTAATGTCTTTTGTGTGTAAACTTCATGTATAAATACCCACCTCCATCTCCACTTTCATTCACACTTTCTCTTCTCACTTTTTCTAAGCTTCTTCATCTTCTTCCTCTCCATTATAATGGCTTTTATGCCGTAGGAAAAGAAATTAGAAAGAAATAATGTCGAAATATATAAGAAATATACAAAATAAAATCGATATCAATTCTCCTCAAAACCAAATTCACTATTTTTCATATTTTATCTCTTCTTCTCACGGCCATAACTTCCTAAAAAATAATCCAAATTGAGAAATTCATTTTCTCAAATTAAAGAAAATTTAGTTGGCTACAAGTTTCGTTCACATCATTTCTTCAAAATCTAAGACTTACTATGTCAAAATTTCAATTCTTTCAAAGTCATTTTCGAGCCCAATTTTGAAGGCCGAAAATACCTCTTTTTCATTCGAGCATAACTCTTCCAAAATAGATCCAAATAAAGTAATTTTTTTTAGATCATGTGTAGCTACAAATTTCATGTTTAGCACTTCTTCCAGTTTTGAGTCTAACCATGTCAAAATTCCACTTTTTTACAGTACATTTTCGAGATTCATTTTTAGGAATTCGAGAATACCCTCTCTTCTTTTAATCATAACTACCGTAAAAAAGTTGAAATCAAGTTATTCTTTTTTTAAAATTCAAGAGAAAAGAATTTTCAACAACTGTCAAGTTAACAACTTTTACAAATTTTAAGAGTAAGAGGGTCAAAAACTAGAGAGAAGATGACCTGTTTTTCGGATCTAGTTTTGAGAATTCAAGATCAAAACTCCACCAGTTCTTCTCTATACTTTCGGCCAATCCATCTCAAGCCATGGTTGAGCACTTGGAAGAAAGAAGAAGTTTTTTGGTAATGTTTAAATGGAGGATGAAGTAGTTAGTGAAGCGTGGATTAGTTTGAATGTTGGTAGGAAGTGAAACGGCTCAGATATTGGTGAGGACTCTAACATTAAACCATTATAAGTAGTTATATATTTAACATAACTATATTGATAGAAATGATGTTTGTATGTTGGATTGACGAATGTTTGAAAAAGTAATGAGCAACATAAACTATAAGTGAGAAATTCTTACCTATATTATATTCTTCGATGATGATATGATGTTTGTAAGGATGTGTAACGACCCAAAATTTTGTGATTTTAATTTAATTAACTAAAATTTTGTGAAATTTTAAACAATAAAATTTGAAAATAAAAGTTTATTATTTGGAATACGTCTATTTAAACATAGCAACTGGTAAATTTTCATCTGATAATATTGAAGTTTATTTTATTGTGAAGTTTTATTTAAATTTAAATCAGTTAATAACAGTTGAATTTAAAAGTTTTCCCAAACCTAAATATGCCAATATGAGAAAATTTATTTTTAACACTCTGAATCAGACTGCGATATTCGTTTCGCGAAATTCTGATGTTTCTAGCTCCGTTTTGATTTTTCCATATGGGATAACAACGTATATCCGTACCGATTATCGACTTTTGATCGGGTGATCGTACACTGATATCTATCTACCGTTTTGATCGTCTCGACGTGCTGATCTCTGCGGTATATTTAATTCTGTGTTTTTGAGTTTGGTTCACATCGGAATCCACGAAAAAATGGTAATCGTATCGGTATTGATTTTGTGACTTTTGGTTTTGTGAATTTTGAATTCTCTGCCCATTCAATTAAATAGCCGTTTTCCTATTATTATCCTGAATTCACGTTCAAACGTTTCTATTCCTAGCTATTAATAAATTGTTTTAATTAATTAGCTGAATTTGAGAGGAATCGTTGCAGTTCCTTTCTCTTTATATTGGTTCACTTGCCTTTTTATTGTTTCGTGCCTATCCTCTTTATTTATTCTTCTCTTGCCATTCAAACTGAAACATCTCCTTACCCATACCACCGTTCTCCCATGCAAACGCTCATTCCTCCTTGCCTAGTTCAATGCCTCACGCGTGCTTCTCCGCCACCGACCGCCACTCCTCTGCCATCTCCACCACATCTTCCTCCTCCGATTGGCCTCGGCCACCGCTCCCACCTCACCATAACAGCTCGCTGCTTCCACTCTCCATCTCGCCATGATTGGCCGAAGCATCATCACCTAGATCTCAAGCTTCACGACCCCATCATCGCACCTTCCTTCCCTAGATGAAGACCCACTCCCCTGACCTCTGTTTTATGCGTAACCCGCCTCTTTTTTTCTTTAAATTTGAGGTATGCACGTGTTTATATATATATATATGTTAATATATATAT
The DNA here is from genome assembly GCA_030765085.1 of Allium cepa. Lineage (NCBI taxonomy): Eukaryota > Viridiplantae > Streptophyta > Magnoliopsida > Asparagales > Amaryllidaceae > Allium > Allium cepa. Next base: position 584,395,124 of record CM060938.1, read on the forward strand.
ATATATATGTTAATATATATATATATATATATATATATGTTTATATTGTTTATAAGTATGAATATATTGATACGCGCACATATATTTGCCTGCGTGTATGTGTTTAAGGTGTACGTTCATTTTCTATAGGTTGCTTAGATAAATGTTTATGTGTTTATTTTGTGTTTTAAATATAGTACATGTGTTATATTTTAAAGCATATGTGCTCTTGTTTAAAAAGCTTTACTGCAACATATATATAGTGTTCTGTTCTACATAAAGTTATATTAGCCTTGTATTGGATCTGTAAAGTACATATATATAGTTTATACGAGTCTCTTATAAAAAATGTTATATGTGTTGCATTGAAGGCAGTCTGCACTTTCTTTTACGTACAATTGTTTCTTATACATGGATAGTCTGCATGTATTTACATTTATTTTGAGTATAAGTTTATACTAGTTTTATAATATATTAGTATATTTTATATATAGTATATGTTCGTGTATATATATTCTTTAAGTCTGTGATATATATGTTATTCTGTCCTGAGTTTACGTATATATGGTATATATGTTGAAAACTATGTTAAATTCTGATATAAATATATCCAAAATTTATTATTTCATGGATTTGCATACTTATTTTTTATGTATGTTACTCATATATATAGCCTATGTCAAATTATATGTTTTAAATTACGTTATGTTGACATTTTGGAGGGACTATACATATGGTATATAAATATCTAGCAATATAATATGAATATATATATATATAAGTATTAATTTGAGAAATGACACATATTTTGATTTTGATAATGTTTGATTTTTTTAAGTATGTTATAAAGATTTTATTCTATCTTCATTTCATATAAGTTAATAGTAGACCTTAAATTATATATATATATATATATATATGATTTAAAATGGGTTGGAATTTAGAATATGTTTTATATATGTAAATAGTTACGTATAGTATCTATACGTACATAAATTCACTTTTACCAATTATCTTCATCGATCCATTCTGATTTGATTTCGTCTATCCCTATTTATCAACTTGTCCATCGAATTCGTGGCAATCTAGCTGTGCTTTGGAATTCATGCATGGATTCATTACTCGGATTCATTGTCTACCCTAGCCTCGAAAGGTGAGCAATCACTCACGATTAACGTTCTTATATTTATTAAATTTGATTTCAATTGAAATGACAATTGAAATATACTGTTAAATTGAACTATTAATTATTTAAATTGTTATATATATTATTAGCTGTAACTGTTCGCCTGTGAGATATGATACCATATCTTGTTGTTCATGTTATATTGTTATTGATGATATATGCCTAATATATTATTATATTATCTGTTATCACTCTGCAAGTCCCCTGTTAGTATAGAATTCACTATGGGTTGAAATGATACATACCCGAATGGACTTTAGAATAAGAGAGAATCGCTATGGGTTGAAATGATAGACCCAAGCGATTTTCATTTGAATTGAATTTGGGAGAGCAGATCGAAATTCTATCTACCCGTATATATTTAAATTACGGATTTAAATGGCAAATATATGTATCACTTGACCATTGGATATGAAATTATATATAGACACCGTTGGTCCATATATAAATATTTTGAAAATAAATTCTATGGTTTTGGAAAGAAATATATGGTTTTAATAAATGTTGATTCCTAAATTATTATAAATAAATGGTAATGATATATATATAGATTTAATAATAATATTTAATTTAATTAAGATAGGCCTAATACATATAATATGTTTAAGTATTTAAATTTATATTTCAAAATAGATTTTGGTAATAATTTGAATAAGTTAAGGTTGGGGGATAATTTGAATTTTGTTAAAATTATATTCAGTAAAGAATTTTATTTAATTAAACTGATTTGAAACTTATTGAAATTGAGATTTAAGCTATGATTTATAACTTGGTCTTAATTTAAGTAAGTTAAGGAATACTGCTCGTTTATATAAATTTAAGGAAATATTTGGTAAAAATGTAATTTAAGTGAATATTCCCTGACTAAATAATAATGAAGTTAAATCAAGATCTATATGAAACTATTAAATTTAACTTTGCAAATGTTGAATATGAAAGCTTTGTAATATATTGGAATTTAAATGGTTATTTTGTGATTTAGCTCTATATTTGAAATTAATATAATTTGAATTTGTTATTTAGAAACTGAATTGAATAAAAAAGGAAAAGTTAGATTGAATTAAATTTAAAATTGGGAACTCGAGTTGATTTGAACAATTCTTGAAATTAAGGAAATATATATATATCATTTTAAAAGTTAGTTATATTGAAATGAAAATGATATTTTGGGTTTTGAAGTATAAATTAATTTGAAACGACCACAGTGTTATAGTGTATATTTCTACAGTTCCGCAGATCCTTAGAGGATGGTTACTCCAAACATCCTTTGAGTTACTTGTATTTCAGTTGATATTTCACTTAAGTTGTATTTATTGATATAAGAATGTTAATCCTCACTCGAGTGTTTTATGTTTTTGCTTTATGCTCGGGTCAGACTGAGTAATTCAGCATTTGAGACTCATCTTTGGAGTTTGGAGCTTCGCTTGGACATCCAAGTATTGATTCAGCTTTCGGCTTTCCAGTTGATTCGTTCACAGAAGTCATCTGTTTGGATTGGAGACTTCACTGTATTTGAGATATTCTGTTGTGTTTTATTTCAAACTTTGTTGCTTATATAGTAGCTTCATGAACTACTCTTTATCTATTCCGCTGCGTTATTATTATATTACTCTATGTATGTGATTTCGTGATTTATTTATTTGCCGTATATGCTGAGTTTTGCCAAATTCAAATTAACAATCTGGTATTTTGAGCAATTCAAGTCCAACCTATGTGGATGCGAATGGTTGAAATTATCGGGCGTTTACAGTTGGTATCAGAGCTTTGGCTCTAGGCAAAACTTAGCATATATTGTAAATTAATTTACAGAATCACTTTCGTTCGAGCTTGAATCTCTTCCTCTTTGACTCGATTGCATTTGGCTTTTGGAACGTTTCCCTTCGGTTCCAAAATCTATAGTTTTCTCTCCCTAGTCATGTTCTCTTGATTTTGGGTCTCCCACAGCTTCACTGAATGATTGTAAAGGGGTGAAACTCCTTTACAATTGGCATTGATTCACCAGAGATTTATATATTCCTCGGTTTAGATGCTGCTATCTCATGTTATGCTGTATTCTATCTCCGATGATCGAATGTCGATATGCCTTAGAATTCCGCATCAATCTTATTCCTGAAGTCACGGTTGATCGGGTAAGATCGCCCGTGATTTATGTAACTATATCCATCTCTTATTTTGAAATTTAATTATCTCATCTTCGATTGAATCTATCTTCGAATCAGAATCCTATTTGAGTTGAGTCCCTCTAATTTGAATCTTTATCTTCGTTTGGAAATCCATTCTTGAATCATCCTCTAAAAAATGGGGTTTGTTTGTATTTTAGAAATTGTTATATATTGAAATTATTATTTGATAAGTATAATTATATTCTATATATATAAAAGTGTGAATGTTTTCGAAAGGATTATATACCTTTTAAAAACTAGAATTTGAAATTTCGATAGGGTTTGAAATTTTGAAAATTTTATAAGAAGATTGATATATATATATATATATAAATGATTTATAACTGAAGGGTTTTCAATTTGATATTCGAGAAATTGAACTCCGGCATTTTGAAATTGGTTTTAAGATTTTGGAAAATATATAATAATACGATTAAAAAGGTATTTTCCGAATAAGAAATGTTTCAAATGTATTCGAATGAATTCTAATGATTTCGAAGATATTTCAAAGAAGTTTCAAGAAAATAGAAGTCCAGAACTCACTTGTGTCGCTGGAAAATAATTTCAGTGATGAGTGCATTCATCATCGACATTGATTTTCGAGTTTCAGAGTGGGGGCGAGGCCACTCTAGTAGCTTTGCTATGCGAGTGATTTTGTGAAACAACTTTTGATTTCAGATTTCGAAGTCTGGTTTGATATTCGAAAGATATATGAATATAAATATTTAAAATGATTTAAAGTAAGCCGGTGTTCAGTCCTCGAGTTTCAGATTTGTTTTAACCTTATCTATTGGAATTGATTTACTGATTTGTTGGTGATTTCCAACTTTTGGATTTTAAATATGACTTCTTCGACTATTTTTAAAGTTCGAGCACTTCCAAATCGAGGTTTAATTTTTTAAGCTAAGTAATTTTCAAAGGTTAAATTTGATTTTCCAAATATGGAAATAAATAGTTTAAAGGTTTTAAAAGGGATTAAACTTGGAAATCATTTTGGTATAATTAATTTTGAGAAAGATATTTGGTTTTTAAAATAGATTGGATTGTAAACCTAGTATTTATATGATGGTTTGGGAAATGAATTTGTTTGACTTAAATTTTATTTATTTGGAAACTAAGATTATTTTCTAAATCTATTGTTTCAAGAAACTTTGAAACTGAATATATATAATTTGAAAGAAATGATTTGGCTAAATCATATATGATTTTGAAACTGAAAGGTTATTGAAAGGAATTGAAATTGGGAATCTTATTTTATTAAATACACGATTTGGGAGTTATCGAACTTATATAAAATTTATCTATATATGTATGAAGTTGATTTGAAAACTGCTGATTTGAAAAGGTGCTCAATTTGGAAAGAGAAATCTTATGTAATCGAAGTCAATATAAGTGTGATTTGATATGCTATTGATTTGGAAAGTATTCGATTTGAAAATGGAACGTTATATAAAATGGACTTTGTATAAATATGATATTTGAAAGTGATTTGAAAAGGTAATATATGATACATATTTTCGAAGTAAAGATATGGAAAGTGCCTTTTGCTTGATATCCGCTTTGTGGCCACATTGTGGATTCATTCTATCGATATTATTCTCTCTGATTTGGGTTCTTCAGATATGATACTCGAGCGTCCATCAAATTCCATGGCGATCTCCATGGTCTTGTGAGCGCGACTGCATAGCGTAATTCGCCTGGCCGAGATGGCTTGAAGGTACGAATATTTCCTGGGCGATCTAGGCATAACCATTGTGTATCTGCGATCTATGTAGGTCGTATTTAGTAGCGAAATCCGCTGGCTGTGATAGCTTACGGATATGGATGTTTCCTAGGGGATCTAGGCATAACCATTGTGTATCTGCGATCCATGGTTAGACAATGTTTTGGTTTGGTTTTTTTGTTTGGATTGTACTTTCCATATCTGTTTTCAAAAAATTTTCTGTATTTTCATTGGGTGTTGAAACAAGTCTACTAAGTACCTGGAGAATTCTAGCTTTGCGCCTGATCAACGCATGGCTAGAGTCTGTAGGAACGAGGATAAACTTGTTTAGACATCGAGTTATAAAAGTATTTTCGAAAGGAAATTTGTTTCGTTATAAAGGTATTTTATTATAAAAGCATTTCCAACAAAGAAATTTTGTGTTTGAAATTGAAATTTTTATGGTTCGAATTAATTATTCTTGCCCGATACAATTCTTTTGAATCTACCTTATCTGCTTAGCTTTATTTATTCACCTATATTCTGTTTTTCCAAATCCTCCTTCTTTTCCTTATTGACCATATCCTTTTAAATATTGTTTATTTATATACTACATGGTTTAAAAAAAAAATTAGTGTTATAAATATTTTTGGAGTTTTAATTAAATATAACATATTTAAAGTAAATGATTATTGATAATATTTGTAAAGTATCTTAAGATAAAATTTATAAATTTATGAATTATGGATTTAGTGTTTTCAATAGTTTTTTTTTGTATAAAGTAATGATGTAAATAATTGTTTTCAAATAGTTTTCATATATTTATAAAGGTGTTATTTAAACCTATATATAGTATTTTAATGGAAGCAAGAAATTTACAAATGAGTTTTGAAAAATACTGAAGTATTAAAGGTAACTGATTTTAAATGAAGTTTTCAAATGAATATTTCAAGTAAAATTTATATGGTTCAAATAAATTGTTGAATCTTGACTTTCAATCTACTTGTATTTTTGGTTGATCTATTCTTCTACCTTCTTACTTTTCGGGACGAAAAGTTTTGAGTGGGGGAGAGTGTAACGACCCAAAATTTTATGATTTTTATTTATTTAATTAATTGAAATTTTATGAAATTTTAAACAAAAAATTTGAAAATAAAAGTTTATTATTTGGAATACGTCTATTTAAACATAGCAACTGGTAAATTTTCATCTGATAATTTTGAAGTTCATTTTATTATGAAGTTTTATTTAAATTTAAATCAGTTAATAATAGTTGAATTTAAAAGTTTTCTGTAACCTAAATATGCCAATATGATAAAATTTATTTTTAACACTCTGAATCAGACTGCGAAATTTGTTTCGCGAAATTCAGACATTTCTAGCTCCGTTTGGATTTTTCCATACGAGATAACAACGTATATCGGTACCGATTATCGACTTTTGATCGGATGATCGTACTACTAATATCTGTATACCGTTTTGATCGTCTCGACATGCTGATCTTTGCGGTATATTTAATTCTATGTTTTCGAGTCTGGTTCACATCGGAATCCACGAAAAAACGGTAATCGTATCGGTACCGGTTTTATGACTTTTGGTTTTTGTGAACTTTGAATTCTTTGCCCATTCAACTAAACAGTCATTTTGCTATTATTATCCTGAATTCGCATTCAAACGTTTCTATTCCTAGCTATTAATAAATTGTTTTAATTAATTAGCTGAATTAGAGAGGAACCGTTGTGGTTCCTTTCTCTTTATATCGGTTCACTTGCCTTTTATTGTTTCGTGCCTGTTCTCTTTATTTATTCTTCTCTTGCCATTCAAACTGAAACATCTCCTCACCCATACCACCGTTCTCCCTTGCAAACTGCTCGTTCCTCCTTGCCAAGTTCAATGCCTCATGCACGCTTCTCCGCCACCAACCGCTACTCCTCTGCCATCTCCTCCACGTCTTCCTCCTCCGACTGGCCTCGGCCACCGCACCGACCCCACCACAACAGCTCGCTGCTTCCACTCTCCATCTCGCCATGGCTGGCCGAAGCATCATCACCTACATCTCAAGCTTCACGACCCCATCATCCCACCTTCCTTCCCTAGATGAAGACCCACTCCCCTGACCTCTGTTTTATGCGCAACCCACCTCTTTTTTTCTTTATATTTGAGGTATGCACATGTTTTTATATATATGTTAACATGAATATATATTTGTTTATATTGTTTATAAGTATGAATATATTGATACACACACATATATTTGCCTGCATGTATGTGTTTAAGGTGTACGTTCAGTTTCTATAGGTTGCTTAGATAAATGTTATGTGTGTATTTTGTGTTTTAAATATAGTACGTGTTATTATATTTTAAAGCATATGTGCTCTTGTTTAAAAAGCTTTACTGTAACATATATATATATATATAGTATTCTGTTCTACATAAAGCTAGATTAGCTTTGTATTGGATCTATAAAGTACATATATGTGGTTTATACGAGTCTCTTATAAGAAATGTTATATGTGTTGCATTGAAGGCAGTCTGCACTTTCTTTTACGTACAATTGTTTCTTATACATGGATAGTCTGCATATATTTACATTTATTTTGAGTATAAGTTTATACTAGTTTTATAATATATTAGTATATTTTATATATAGTATTTGTTCGTGTATATATATTCTTTAAGTCTGTGATATATATGTTATTCTGTCCTGAGTTTACGTATATATGGTATATATGTTGAAAACTATGTTAAATTCTGATATAAATATATCCAAAATTTATTATTTCATGGATTTGCATACTTATTTTTTATGTATGTTACTCATATATATAGCCTATGTCAAATTATATGTTTTAAATTACGTTATGTTGACATTTTGGAGGGACTATACACATGGTATATAAATATCTAGCAATATAATATGCACATATATATATATATATATAAGTATTAATTTGAGAAATGACACATATTTTGATTTTGATAATGTTTGAGTTTTTTTAAGTATATTATAAAGATTTTATTCTATCTTCATTTCATATAAGTTAATAGTAGACCTTAAATTATATATATATATATATATATATATAATTTAAAATGGGTTTGAATTTAGAATATGTTTTATATACGTAAATAGTTACGTATAGTTATTTATAGATATATAAATTCATTTTTACCAATTATCTTCATCGATCTGTTCTGATTGGACTTCGTCTATCCTTATTTATTAGCTTGTCCATCGAATTCGTGCCAATCTAGCTGTGCTTTGGAATTCGTGTGTGGACTTGTAACTCGGATTCATTGTCTACCCTCTCTAGCCTCGAAAGGTGAGCAATCACTCACGATTAACGTTCTTATATTTAATAAATTTGATTTCAATTGAAACAACAATTGAAATATACTGTTAAATTGAACTATTAATTATTTAAATTGTTATATATGCTATTATCTGTAACTGCTCTACTGTGGGATATGATACCGTATCCTGTTGTACATGTTATATGGTTATTGATGATATATGCATGTTATATTATTATATTATCTGTTATCATTCTGCAAGTCCCTGGTTTGTATCGAATTCAGTATGGGTTGAAATGATACATACCTGAATGGACTTTAGAATAGGAGAAAATCACTATGGGTTGAAATGATCGACCCAAGTGATTTTCATTTAAATTGAATTTGGTATTGCGGGTCGAAATGCTATCTACCCGTATGTATTTAAATTACGGATTTAAATGATAAATATCTGTATCACTTGACCACATGATAGGAAATTATATACAGACACCGTTGGCCCATATATATATATATATATATATTGAAAATAAATTCAATGGTTTTGGAAAGAAATATATGGTTTTAATAAATGTTGATTCTTAAATTATTATAAATAAATGGAAATGATATATATATAGATTTAATAATAATATTTAATTTAATTAAGATGGGCCTAATACATATAATATGTTTAAGTATTTAAATTTATATTTCAAAATAGATTTTGGTAATAATTTGAATAAGTTAAGGTTGGGAGGATAATTTGAACTTTGTTGAAATTGTATTCAATAAAGAATTTTATTTAATTAAACCGATTTGAAACTTATTGACATTGAGATTTAAGCTATGATTTATAACTTGGTCTTGATTTAAGTAAGTTAAGGAATATTTCTCGTTTATATAAATTTAAGGAAATATTTAGTAAAAATGTAATTTAAGTGAATATTCCTTGACTAAATAATAATGAAGTTAAATCAAGATTTATATGAAACTATTAAATTTAACTTTGAAAATGTTGAATATGAAAGCTTTGTAATATATTGGAATTTAAATGGTTATTTTATGATTCAGATCTGTATTTGAAATCAATATAATTTGAATTTGTTATTTAGAAACCGAATTGAATAAAAAAGGAAAAGTTAGATTGAATTAAATCTAAAATTGGGAACTCGAGTTGATTTGAATCAATTCCTGAAATTAAGGAAATATATATATTATTTTGAAAGTTAGTTATATTGAAATGAAAATGATATTTCGGTTTTGAAGTATAAATTAATTTAAAACGACCACGGTGTTATAGTGTACATTTTTACCTTGTAGATAGTTTCATAGATCCTTAGAGCATGGTGATCCCAAACATCCTTTGGGTTACTTGTATTTTAGTTGATATTTCATGTGAGTTGTATTTATTGATATAAGATTGTTAATCCTGACTCGAATGTTTTGTGTTTTTGCTTTACGCTCGGGTCAAACTGAGTAATTCAACATTTGAGACTCACCTTTGGAGTTTGGAGCTTCGCTTGGAGATCCAATTATTGATTCATCTTCCAGCTTTCCAGTTGATTCGATCACAGAAGTTACCTGTTTGGATTGGAGACATAACTGTACTTGAGATATTTTGTTGTGTTTTATTTCAAACTCTGTCGTCTTTATAGTAGCTTCATGAACTACTATTTATCTATTCCGATGTGTTATTATTATATTACACTGTGTCTATGATTCTATGATTTATTTATTTACCGTATATGCTGAGTTTTGCCAAATTTAAATTAACAATCTAGTATTTTAAGCAATTCAAGTCCGACCCGTATGGATGCGAATGGTTGAAAATATCGGGCTGTTACAGGATGTTTAATACGCTTTGATTATCAAATTTGGTTGTTTAATATGAATGTGGAATATATATGCAAATCACAAAAATACACGTCGATTAGCACAAAGGAAATCACTTTCCTTTATTAAATGAATTGGTGTAATGTAATGTTAAACCTCTTTAAAATGGTTAAAAAAATGAGTTTGAAATCTTTTATAAACACATGAAAGTGTTTTGGTGAAGTTTGAAAGGTAATGAAAAATTTAGTCAAAAATAGGCGCGTCGTGCAACGACGGTTCCCGATTTCACGCCATAAAAGTCAAACAAGTATATATATTGGAATTTAGCTCAAAATTCTTCGAGATCAGAATTTTCCGCACAATTATATCCATAGTGTTCAAAAAAGAACCAAAATCAAGATTTCGATAAGTAAATTTAGAAGTATGAGTAAAACAAGTTTTTGGAAAAATTGCGGTGTTGCAGTTCGGAATTCGTAAAAGAAATTCTTTTAAAATGATATTTTAAATTTGTTTAAAATATGGAATAAATTCTAAAAATCTTTTAAAATGTTTTAAAAGTGATTGGGGTTATAAATTGAATTTTCAAATGATAAAAGGGTGATCAATATAGCTTAAAAAGCATTTTTTGCAACACTTTCCGTAGCACTTTTCTATAACCTTTGAAATATAACATTAAACTTAACAATTCTTTTTCGAATCTTTTATAAATGTTTTCAAATGAATAATTATTGATAAGGATTTGGAAGTTTCATAGTTTATTTAAAAAGAATTTAGATAAACAATTTAAAGAAAAGTTATTACAAATTAAGTGGTTTATCTTGGCTCTAAAAGCCAACGAGTAGACTGGATTTTTGTATTCATGAGTTTCGAATGTGAGGTGCTTAAACAAAGGAGATGTTCAGGACTAACCAATGCCCTGGCTCACCTGGCCTCTTCCTTGGGTGAGGGATAGATAAGAATGAAATGTCGGAAACGAGTTAAGTATAAAGAGATTTAAAATTTTCAAATTTAAATTAAATACAACTTCAATTGAATAAAGATGATCTTCTTATACTTAAAGCTCAAAGAGGGAACTCGTACTATTCGTGGAATTTAAAAGGTGATTTCATCGTTATTCCACCCACAGATTTGCTGAATACGGAAATTGATATTGAGTAGAATTAGATGATTTCTATGGATTCTGCTCATTTGATATTTACTGATTTTGGGTTAACGTCCTAGATAGCATGATTTTAACTAAATAAAATTTTGAGTTTTGAATTAAGAAATCTTTATTAAGATTTAAATGAAATGATTTTGGAAATGTTTTCCTAGGAGAAAAATGCAATGATTTAGAATTATTCCAAGATTTAAAAAGATTTTAAATAATCAAAGAATTTGAAAAGAGAGGTTTAATGATTTCATATATATCGAAAAGAATTATTTAAAAGTTATATATCTCAAAAAGATATTTTTTTGATAAAAGAAATGAAATAATAAAATATTATTCACCTATTTACTTGACCTCTTTTATCGATGGTTGGATTGAAGGAACGGGGTCGGATCTGGGTAATTCCAATCTGAAAACCACTTCGAACCAATTTACGTTTCGAAGTAAAAAACATATTGAAGATAAGATCGTTAAAGATGAAGATATTCATGATGTAGGCTATTTACCACTAGTCCCTTGAGGTGAAATTTACCATATCATATGTTTATGGTGGCAAGTAGTGCTCTACTACGGAAATCTTTGAATCGCAAGGACTAATCGCTACTAATCTTAAGGGTGATTCCCAAAACAGAATGCAGTAGGAGGAGTGCCTTCGGTTTCATTTAGTCCCAGAATGAACTTCTATGGATGAATGTCTAACGTTGTATTTTAAAATCACATCAAATGGTCTCTATAAACATATTTTAATTTGGTGGCGGAGAATGCAACTTCTCTTAGCTTAACACCATTTCCTGTGACGTAAGAACTTAGTAGTTATGCATTTGCAGAAATAAGTTGTGTGATTATGTAATGGCAATGTGGCATTCAAAAGAGGAAAGATGATGTGCTATGTGAAAGGTAATCGTTACCTCCAGCCTCACAACCGGAAATGAACGAAACATGGTAGATGTAGCAAGGCTATGTGATTCGCAACCATTATGGTATGATCATCCACTTCTAAATATATTTCTACCTGATATGACGTTCAGGTTTAAAACTAATGTGGTGTATGGTAAACGAGCACTCATATAGGTTGGTAACGACCGTGATGATGACCTATTCGGTACTATTTAGAAAGAGGTAGGTAGGTCTTGTGTTGATAGAGGACCATCAGTTGGGCCTCGATACATTCCTCTACATATGTACTGCTGGAAGATAGTCCCTTCACCTAGTCATTTGTATGGAAATCCATTCTCCAATAAGTGTGCCATTTTGTGGCTAATATTATGGAATTTAATCGATGTAACAATTTCGGCTAACTTGCAAATGTTCTCAAAGGAGAGTCGTTAAAAATAATTTCAAATGCCATTTTTGCGTAGTAAATGTTTGGTTATTATAAGGTAAAAACCCATTCCGTGTTTATGTGTGCCATGGTCTTATGAGATAAGTTTTTATTTTCAAAATGCATATTTTTGAGTTCTTACACAAGCCACATGACTGACTTAGAGTTTGCTTTTCTTTCCCTTAAACTCATGGTGCCCTAATTTTTCTATGCAGTCTGGTAATCAGTTTAGTTTAGAAGAAATTGGGATGGAGCTCGTAGCATGAAGATAGAAGATTTTTTTGAAGATTGCTATCTATTTCCACCACACTCTTGTGTTATAGTATTCCGCATATGTAAGGACAGAAATTTACAACTATCCATGTTTAACTCTGATAAATGTATTTTCCACTGTAAGGTTTATGTTGAAATAATATATGTGAGATTTTGTTCTATCTTTATTTTCTTTCTTACCTTCGACAATCTTCTTCTGCACACTTGTATTTGCGGCACGTAAATACTGAGGATGTATTGGTATTGATTTTCGAGAGTCGAAGAAATGGGTACTCATAGTATTATTGAAGAGAATTGGTGTAAATAATCATTACTCTAAGGTACCACTTAAATTATAAAATTGGATTTTACCATTGAAGATTTAGTATAGATAAATTCCACCAAGCTGTCATAACACTAGCTAGGTGACATATGATCACTAATGTTCGAATTGTTTAATATTGATCACTGGCTGAATTTACACCTATGAGTGGCACAATCCGTTGATGTTTTCTTCAAAATATCACATGATTTATTTAATTTATAATTCTTAAAAATTAGTTAAATTAATTAATAATTATGAAACATTAAATATTTATCCATTTGATGTATTGGGTACTATTTTAATTTTCTAGATGTCAATAATAATTATTTGGGTGCATATATAAAAGTTATATATGTACACATATACTATATTTATGCACACTTAAATATGATTTAAATGATGTTAATTACCAAATGGGTTTGGATTTTTTAGCAGGCCCATGAAGATCGTTATATGGTCGGCCATAAGATAGAAGCGAAGTTAGGTTAAATTCAATCTTGATATGATTAAATGGTAAAAGCGGAAAGAGGAAAACTAGGAGAAACTGACTCCTACTCTCTTTCTATCTAAGCCATAGACTACCCTCACTTTTGCATGCTTTTTGCTCCTCTATGCTTGGCAGAATTCAAACATATATCCACCTATATATATAGAGCTCCCATAGACCAGAACGATCAAAATAAAATAACGAGTAGTACGCAAGATCGTTGCAAGGTTTAGTAGTTGATTCTAGTTGAATCTAGACTCTTCAAACAAGGTGAACTTAAAGGTTGTTTCCTTTAAGGCATATACATTCATTGTATAAGGTATGTATAATACATCATATGATCCCTATAGAACAATTTTGTACGTACATTTGTTGTGTCCTAAAATAGTCAGAGTTTGAATTATATTAATATATTGATTGATGTTGTTGATTTGATCTATGGATAAGATTAATTAAAAAACCTTTTTTAATTCATCCATGTATAGTATTACCTATCTTTTATTTCTAATATTTTTATTAATTTTTTGTTATTTAAAAAATATTATTTATTGTTTTAGATTATATGTATCTATGATATGTGTTTAAAATGTTTATAAAAAACTATAAAAATAAATATGTTTTTGGCAATACAAAAAATGGACGAACTTGTTTTTAGTAAAATGTATTTCTATTTCTATTTTAAATAATTACTTAAACAATATTTATATTAATAATATATACGTGTATAGGTGTGTTCATGTATTTATAATAATTAAATAATAATAAAAATGGTTAAGAATAAGAAAATTTAAAATGTAAACATGGCCAAAGAGAAAATCTATTTTGTATATTATTTTAATATTTATTTTATTACAACAACGTACCCTAGTTCATTATTGCAATTTTTAATAGTTTATATATTTAAAAACAGTGTTCATTTATTATTTTCGGCTATAAAAGTATTTTATAAAATATAAATATATATTTATTTTAAATAATTTAAATAATTTTAACTTATTTTATGGATATAAAATCATTTTAATAAGTCAAAATTAGATATTTTGGGTATTAAAATTTAAATTTTATTGACCTAGTCAAAATTTAATCAAATGATTTAAAATTTTATTTTATTTAATTTTATAATAAATTTTGAATTACATAAATATTTATATATATATATATATATATATATATTTATATAATGTTTTGGGACAACCGATGTGCATATAAATAATAAATGTATATGTTTCAGATGTAAATTGCTACATCTATATAAGTATACATTAATTATGTATGCATTGTTATGTTACACGTGCACATCATATACATAAGACTATATATTGATATACTCTAATTTATATAAACATTAATTAAATATGGTTAACTATATAATCAAAGAAAAATAAATAAAAATTAATTTTATTTGATAAACTAGATTGAATATAGTAAAACCAATTAGACTTTGGAGGCCCACTATGATCTAAATTGGAATTTTTTTGAAATTACCCAATTTACCTATTACAGACCAGCCTAGTTCCAACTATGGTATCAAAGCTGAAATTGTCTATGTAGTCTAATTTGTCAATATTAGAGCACCAGAACCTACTTACCTGATGAGTGTCTAGAGAAATAGTACCTAGGCTTAGGGTTGAACAATCATGTATTCTCCCATCCGTAGCTAATAGCCTAGCCCAATGGGTGGAGTAACTACAAAAGATTAGCCTAGATGTAAAGTCCAAATCTATTTGGTCATCGGGCTAATTTTCAAATTAGATTCGAATATATTATAACATACTTTAAATTTTAATGTTAAATTTGAAATATAAAATAAAATTTTATAAAGGCTTTAAACAACATTTCCAAAAATATTTTGAAAATAAAATAAATTAGTTTCGAATTTTTAGTATATATATTTATCTAGCTGGATCAATTAAATTAAATAGTTAATTAATATGTTAATTAGTTAAACAAACAAACATATATGTATGTATGTGTGTGTGTGTGTGTCTGTGTGTAACTACAGTTGTTATAGTTATATATTTGTCTCTAATTTGTTTAGGATAAATTATATAAAGTTAAAATTAATTTAAATATTTAATTAAATAAATGAATTTATTAAATAAAATTAATTAAAGGTTAATTAATTATAGTATGTGTGAGTGTATGTCGATATATATACATAAATAAGCTATAAATGTTTTAATTATTTACCTTTTATCAACAGGCTCTCCAAAAACAAAATTCAATAGCTCTTGAAACACTTAAAGCATCTCCTGGGTCAATTATTTCCATTCCTCTTATCAGTCCATCTATAGAGCTCATGTCTACAACTCACTCTCAGTTATTTCCTAATAATTTTTGTACCTTACAAATCACAAACATTTTTCAACCGACGGTATCACGACCTTTCACTACCAAAGCATTGTAAATATTAGGCATCTTGCCTTAGTCGTTTCATCGAAATACATCATGTCTTTTTACCTTTGTAGTCCTATGCATATTCTGCACTATAGCCCCTATAATGGCTACAAATAAAATTAGACTAGGAGCCAAAAACCAAATGGAATAGTATGTATAAAGAAATTCTTAATGTTTCTAAAATATTTAGGAATTATTAGTAGTCAAATGGATTTGAATACTGTTCAAAGATAAAACTAATTATGAAAGATGAAATGAAATTAACTAAGTCTAAATGTACACAAAACATTAGAATGTCTAATAAGAATTCTCACATTTTAAAGTGCAACTACGAGTTTCTTATCAATGTCCAGAAAAGAAACCTCAGTTGTCGATAAACCAAAAAGCAATTGACACTGCCATATGGCATGATGCGAATTCGTAATCAATTCCAATTACATTATCAAATATGTTTTTTATAGTTGTACCAGAGGGATAAGATCCATCGGATGCAAAAATGTCTTAAAGAAGAAGAACAATGCAGTTGGAACATATTGTAGCATTGATGGGTTGAAATTAACGAACAGTTTCATCATTCAACATGCTAAATTTCATTCGGGTTTTACTCGCAAATTTATTGCTTGATATGATTTTGAATTTTGGGACATTTATGTTAGAAAAAAATCCAAAATAATGATTTTGAACAGAGTGTTTGCATATAACAAGCAAATTACCTTAAAGTCGTGGAAGCAATACTGGTTTTGTGGTTTTCTAATAAGATCCAAGAACTGATATGAAAGTATCATTCGACAAGCATAAGAATTGAGCAAATATTTTGACATAGTTGTAAAATAGTTTGGTTTCCAATCAAATTGTGGAGGAAACATGTGCCTGCTAGGAAGAACACTAAAATAGTATGATAATATTTTTGAAACTATAAGTTAACAACATACTACTAGTTATTGATGATGTACCTATATCAAAATTGTTTTTAGTTTGGTTGTTTAATCCTCGACATTGGATTTGAAAATGACATCTTTTATAATAAGTATAAAAGAATGTCGGGATTATCCTAAGTTATAAACAAAAATACCAAATAAAAATGTTTAGTATGGAGCATATACGATGGATTCAGTTAGCATCGGTAATATAAATTATCATATATGCCATGATGCCTGCTATATCGCAATCTGCTTTTGTAATAGGTACATTGGGTGAGTATCGAATCCGAATTAAGATCGCTAAATGATTGTTAAGTGCGTTCTCGATATGAAATACTAACCACAATTTAACTTGCTCTTCCTTTTTCTACATCTTTCAATTCGATTCCCACTTATTTTTATTTTCATTTATATTTAGAAAATTTTCTTGAGGAGAAATGGAGCTTTGTTTATATTGAGAAGTTGTTTTGAGGAAGAAAAAGAAGAAATGTACGTATAAGTGATGGATGTAGCTTTCAATAAGAAATAGTGGTGGCTAAGGCTTAATTTATTGCTGAAAATTAGAATTTTCTAACTTAGGCCCGAAGTACATATTTGCGAAAATACCGCGAGTAAATTTTATGATATTTTTGATTCAATTTATCAGATTTAACAAAGTTATATATGTTTATTAGCTATAAGCGACGTTTCGGGTACAATGGAATAGGTCCCGAGACCTAATTCCCATGTTTGTAAAAATTTATATTTTTACCCACTTATGAAAAATTACATATTTACCCATACTTTTAATTTTAGTTTGTTATTAAAATTTTCAAGATGTTAATTCTACCCCACTAAAAGGTTTTTGTCCCTAAAATCTCTAAGGATAGAAAAATGCAGTTTTTCCATACAATCGATAACTATAACCATCTACTTAACCATCAATCATTTGCAAACATTGTCCTTTAGTTAAAATTTTCAAATGTACCATGTACATGTAGTTTTGGAATGCATACGAACATGTATATTGCATAAAATTAGCTGGTCTCTTTAAATAATCGACCTCGTAAATGTAAGTGCTTATGTTATCCAAAATGTATGCAATGTACTATATATTTTCAATTCCATATGGATGAGAAACCATTCAATACATTGCAAAAATGCAAAAACCATATGCACATAAGTGAATAAATTAAGTAAAGTGGGGTATGTGCGTTTTAGGCTAACCTAAACGTTTAAAACTATATATGCAATACTAATAAAATTCATCCATTAGCAACCATCATCCGTAACATGTCCTAATGACACATTCACAACCATTCCTAGCAACTAACATTCCTACCTATGGAATATACTAAGATAAATACTACGCATATGAATAATTATACCAAATAAAATGAAACTTACCAGAAAAGAGTTCTGAATTGGTAACTCGAATCTTCTCCTCCAATTACCACGTACTCTCTATTGGGTCTTCTATCCATTAGGCTCCATCTGATTTAATTACTTTTATTATAGAGTCTCCCTGTCGTATGCTCAACAATACAGGTAAGTGCAAAATGAATTAGTGACTCTCTCTTCACTTCAACTTCTTCTAGCTAACTAGGCTCGACCATTATGACGATCCAGAATTTTGAAAGTTTGAAATTGAAATATTTAATCGATTTTAAATATTGGAAGTTTTTTTTAAACTTGAATTTCAATTATAACTATGAATTTGGCAACTTAATTATTGAATTTAATTATAGAAGGTTGGGTAAAAATTTGAATCTTCAGTTTTAAGCTAATTAAAAATATTTTCAAGGCTTAGAAAATTTATATTGATAATACTGAAAATAATGGAAGCTTCAGAATTGAATTTGGAAATGATTTATTCAGTTTTGAATTTATATCGTTTAAATTGATATTTAAAAATAGCTTTTCGAGGCATCTCGGAATTCGACGAAACCAGTTCCATTAGATCCGTAATATTGTATTATTATCGGACTTCGATTTTCATAGCATTCGGCGTTGTCATGTGATCGTACGATAGGCAAACGCGCTGAAAATTATATCGAAATTCAATTTAATAATTGATCCAAAAAGTTATCTTCTCCATGCAATCGAATTTGAACTCGGAACCTTTTCCATTGCGTTCGGAATAGGGGTATAACCTTATAAACGCCTGGCGGCATGCCTTGATAGGAGTTTGAAATTTTAAGCTACGATTTCAAGACAACTTAAAATTTTGAATTTAAATTCAAATATTAATAATATAAATTCACTGAGTATTGTAGCATCAGACATGTTGGAAAAAAAATTAATCACATGTTCATTTGGTATGCACGCATCTTTTTCCTTTGTCTTTAAAGAAAAAATTTCTTTCATACAAGAGAAAAAA
The DNA here is from genome assembly GCA_030765085.1 of Allium cepa. Lineage (NCBI taxonomy): Eukaryota > Viridiplantae > Streptophyta > Magnoliopsida > Asparagales > Amaryllidaceae > Allium > Allium cepa. The sequence continues at coordinate 584,414,473 of CM060938.1, forward strand.
GTAAATAATAATAAAAACAAACGAGAAAAACACAGAGCTTCACAATTGAAATCAATGGCCGATCAAAATTTCTCTTTATACCTTTAAAAATAAAACCCGTTCCTTTTTCCCAAATCAAAATCAAATCGCGGCCTCATTTTAAAAAAAGAGGGAGGGGGAATTTGCTCGTGACTCGGTCGCGATGTCGAAGGCGACTTGGGAGGACATTAGCAGCAGCCGTGTGCGTGGGCCGATGTCGAAGGAGGCACGGCGTCGATGACGTGTTGGACTTTGGGTAGCGTGAATGCTCGGTGGGGTCAGGCCAACATCGAGGCGGCCGTGATAGTGGTTCATCGGAGCGTGCAGACAGATGGGTCATTGCCGATAAGAGCTTAGGGTCGCGATCTTCGATGCGCGATGGGGTGTTCAAGTTCGATTTAAAAAAAAAAAAGGTTTTCTAACGGCAGGCGATCGAGTGGGGTGCGCAGCGGCGAGTAGGGAAATCTGGGTCTCGACAGTTGGTTGCTTGATCTGAGGTATATTTTAATATAATTCATTTATTAAATTTAATTAATTGTGTATATACATTTTTCAGGAAAAAAAATAGAAAATATATAGCTGTAATGTATATAAATATATATGGTGAAGTATATATATGTGCAGTTTTTTACAGTAAAGCAGAAATATATATATATGTGTGTGTGTGTGTGTGTATATTTCAAGTTGAAAACAAATTTAAGGAAAGTAACATGTTACAACTAGCTTATTTAATGATTTGAGAAATTTTTGTAAAAGAAAATTTATAGCTTGTTTTAAATAATGTATTATAAGTAATTTACTTGTTTAATAAAATTAATTAATTATTTTTACTAAAAGATTTTAAAAAGGAATTTGTTAAAAATTAAATAATTAATTAATAAAACATGTTTAAATAATAATTTATCAAAAGAAAATTTAATTTAAGATTTAATTATTTTAAAAAATTAAATCATTTAATTTGAAACTAAATTATTAATTGAATTAAAATTATAAAACGGAAAATTGAATTGTTCAATTTATTTCGAATATTAATAAAATTATACAATGTTATACAAGGTCTAAAATCAAGGAACAAGCTGGGATGGAAAATGGATTGCATGCATGTAAAAAAGTGAGATCTTCTCACTCAATTAGATTTTTCTAATTTATTTTTAAATAATTAAAATTTAAAATTGTTGATTTTGGGCTTGGATGATAAATAATTATCAATTGTATTGAATTAGACCCTATGCGCCGCATAAAAGCGGATGATATTATATTAAACACAAATACCGCGATATTCCACCTTGAAGTGGAATTGGTATTATATATGTATTTGGTGTGATTGGTTTCCCGCATTATATAGCGGATGATACCCTATGCGCCGCATAATAGCGGATGACATTTTATAAATCCCATATACCGCGATATTCCACCTCGAAGTGGAATTGGTATTTAGTTGTTGTACTAACGTCTGTGGATGCAGGGAAACAGGTTGGGGGGATCCAACTGGATTCCTCGAATATTTGAATTTGTTTCAATATTGTGTGTTGATTATTTATAATATGTGTGTGATTATATTTGTGATTGAAATCGTTAAAGGCTATAGTTTAGCCGATTATATTTTTGGTATCGTAGGATACCGAAAATAAATGAAATTGGATTTTTGAAATTCAAGATGAAAGTTTATAGTAAAATTCATATTTGAGAATTGGATAAATTTAAAAGAAGGATTTTTAAAAGATTAAAGTTTTATTTTTGTAATCCTATTGAATAAAATTCCAAAATATTGAAAAAAAGGATTAATAAATGGATTTTGGGTAATATCATTCAAAGGTTGAAGAATTTATTTTAAAATACGGATTTTTTAAGAAAAAAAGGAATTTATTTTAAAAGAAAATAAATTTGAAAATAAATTTGGAAATTGATTCGGTATTTGAAAATAATTCTTTGGGAAACCGGTTTGAAATTAATTTGGTGTTTAAAAAATAATTTTTGGGAAATCAATTCTGAAATCGATTTGGTGTTGAAATAAATTTAGAAATCAATTTGAAATTTGATTTGGTGTTTAAAATAAATTTTGAAATCAAAATGGAAATTGATTTGGTGTTTGGAAATGATTTTTGAAATCAATTTGGAAATCGTATATCAGTAGATATTTGAAAATTTTAAATTCACATTGGGAATTTTAAAAAGGAAAGGGAAATTTGTTTTGAAAATAAATATTGGTTTATTTTTAAAAATGTGGAAAGAAATTTGCGGATTTGGAATATGAATTGAGATAAATCAAGAAAAATTTGTTTGTTGATTTAAATGGACCATTTTGAAATGGAAAGAGAATTCTTCCCTGGAAAGCCGAGTATATTTTTAAAGTAGGTTTTGAAGTATAAATTAAAAAGTTCTAGAAATTGATTTGAAAGAATATTGTTGGAGAAATTATTTTTGGGAGTTGTTTTAATCTTTGAAGTAAAGATTTATTTTAATTTATTATAGAGGTGGTTATAAAAGTTTTAAATGATATTTGTTTTAGAAATTGGATGTTTAAATAGTTATATCCTATCTGCTAATTTTATTTTAAAATTAGTTTGGACTTGAAGTATTATATGAGGTTTTGGTATAATATTTTAATATCTAATATTTTAAATATGTATTTAGAAATAGTTTTATTCTAAATGTTTCCAAGTATATATATATATAGTATATATATAGTATATATATATTTTTGGATAAGTAATTTAAATTATTTTAAAGTATTTGAACTCAGCAAATTTTCAATGGAATTAAATAAATATTTAGAATTTTATTCCACGTGAGGAAGGTGATTTGAAATTTGTTTTCAAAAGATTGAAGTGTGAAAAATGATTTGAAATTTGTTTTCAAAAGATTGTAGTGTGAAAAGTGATTTGGAATTTGTCTTCAAATGATTGAAGTGTTAAAATTATATCTTGCGATGATATTTTGAAAATAATAATTGGGAAAAAATTATTTGAAATCCAGTGAATGTTGATTGATAGTTAAATAACCGACTATCAATATTGGCCTTTAAATGGCATTTTAATTTTGATGAGATAGGGGGTTGGTTTCCTAATGGATATTCGAAAACCACATCGAATCTTTGTGATGGATCTTTTGTTTCAAAGATCAAAGTGGAAATTTGAACGTAATACTTATTTTTAAAATAAGCGCTCGTTATTCGGATTAGCCGGGAGAGGACTTTGTGTCATAAATCTCATTCCGAATAATGATACGATGAAACAGGATTGCTTTGAAGATGGTGTTGAAGACCGGGTATTTTTGAAAGCGAAAAGATTACCTGTCGAATGTCTCTGCACCGGGTTGCTCCGGCATAGAGATTTTATCACCCTTTATGATGGAGATTCCGAACGTGATTAATGAATATTCGGATTGCAAGGGCTTCTTTGAAGTGCCTTCGGTTCCGTTCGATCTCGGAATGGACTTGTATGGATGTGTGTCTGACATTACACTTCGAGATATAAAGCTGATTTCTATCAAATACATTCCTGTTGGTGGCAGAGAATTTATTCTCTTAGCTTAACACCCTTCTCTAAGACGTACGAGCTCAGAGGTTATGTAGTTGATGGTTATTATTGACATACTCCCAATTTGGTAGTGTGGCATACGAAGTGCTGCTGATCGTTTATTGATTAAAGCATGGCTTTGTGGAAAGTATAGCTTTGTGGACGAGACTTCGTCGGACCTCACACCCCGGAAATGATCGAAACAGGAAGGATGCGGCAAGGTTATTTGGGAGTAGTGCCCTCTGAGGGTATGTCATTTCCTTCTGGAAAAGGGTAGTATCATGGTATGTAGCATAGATATTTTACCTATGTTGTTGCTGCAAAATTTATTACTTTATGGTTGTTGCTTTGTGGTTGAGGATCCTCGGATAAAGGTCGCAAACGATCGGGGGATGGCATACTCGTGTAGTAGTTATCTAGTTACAGAGGTAATCCGGCCTTGTGTTGGCAGAGAGCTGGTTAAGTTCTCGGGGCGTCCCTCCAGAGGCGTACCCATGTGGCAGTAGGAAGTTCCTTAGCCCGACCATTTGTTGGAAATCCAATCATCAATACACGCCTTGTACGGTTTTAGTTGTAGAACCTGCCATCTAATATGGTAGCTATAGTAGGCATACTATAATGGTACGTATTGTAAATGTTTTCCATTATGCACTAATGATAATATTAAAAATAGTTTTGCGTATCAAGCATGTTTGACTATCATAAGGAGAAATCTCCTCCAATTGTGTGCTTGCATTGTGTGTGTGTGTGTGTGCGGGAAGGCCTTATGGTAGTTTCATTTTCCAAAAGCATAGCGGATTTCTTTTCTTTTCTTTGTGAAAATAACTGTTTTTAAGATCTCACATCAGTCTCATGACTGACCTCGAGTTAATTGTTCCCTTTCTAAACTCTGGGTGCCCATAATTTTCCACACGGGCAGCCTAGAGTCAGGTTATCATTATTCTGGAGCGAAGTTGGGAAAATATGCTATGGTGATCTAGAGTTCAAGCTGGATGGCAAGGCGTATCACTTGTATGATATAGTGTCCGTTGCGTTTGGGTTGGTGCAAGTCAAAAAAAAATTCATGTAAGCAAGTTAAAATAGCTGCCAGTGTTGTATTTTGTCATTGTAAACTCTGATAATGTATTATATAAACTGATATAGTGCTTTTGTTTTAAAGATTATTCATTTATCTATTATATGTTGTTCCGATGCGAAATGTGTGATTTTGTTGTTGTTTCTATTTCTTCTCCTATCTTCTTCTTCTTAAACCCCAACGGTTCGGTTTTCTAGCATTCGATTGCGCGGCATTTGATACTGTGGACGTATTGATGTCGACTTTCAAAGGTAAAAAAATCAGATCGTTACAACCATAGTAGCTAAATCATGTGGACACTTCTGTAAATGTGAAACATGAAAGACATTATGAACTTCTGCCAACTTTGTAGGAAGCTCCACTATGTATGCTAACTTCCCAATTTTCTCTATGATCGAAAAAGGTCCTACAAACCTTGGTGCTAACTTTCTTGGACTACCAAACTTATAATGTATCTAAGCGACGAGACCTTCACAAAGACCATGTCTCCCCCTGTGAACTCCAAATCTATGAGTCTTCCATCGACATAAGATTTATGCCTACCATGGGCAGTCTTCATCCTTCCACGAATCAAGTCTAATTTCTCTGTAACGACCCATAAATTTCGATAATTAAATTGGTTAATTTAATAAGATTTCTGTAACTAAATTTAGAAAGAAATAAAAACTATATAATTTAAAATGGAGCGAATGTTAGAAATGAAGTGTAGCAATGGTAATTAAAATTAATTTTTTATAATTGGAGTGAAGTCCCAATAATGAAATAGTGTAAATTGTTGCACTTGGTTATAAAATTGAAAATAAGCACATAAAAGTAAGTATTGAATTAACCAATGAAATAATATATTGATTAATAGTAATTGAATGTAAATTAAGGTGACAATATTAATGCAAGTTGATAAATAACTTATTTAGTGCAATCCCAATTAATTGAAATAATTGTAAGGTTATGATTGATTGTATTAGTAAATTGGGAAATAAATTCAAAGTTATATTAATTGATGAAATAATACGTAACAAATTGTAATTTGATTGAATCAATTCTAGATAAGTAATTATAATAATGGTTGGTTGATAATAAAGTATGAATGAGATAAATTAGTCAAATAGTGATAATTATTAATTGGTTACCCATTTATTTAATTTATTGCATTAGATCTAAATCCATTGCAATTAAACGTAATTAAATACTAAGTTAATATGAATTTAGTTGACGACTATAAACCATTAGGGAAATTGGATATATAGTAATGTTAAATTTATCCATAAGATAATGATTGATTGCATAAAAAGGAATGAGAATCAAGATTTACTAATTTAAATTTAATAATTGGACTAATTGAAATTAAATGAAATTTAATATTTAAATATTATGAAAATAGAAATTAAGATAAAATTGGGAAATATTAATGTACTAAGATATAAACCAATGTTAGTTATATCCTTATTGCAAAAAAAGACTCGAATAACGAGGTTTAAAAATTTAATAAATGGATTTTGGAGTTTTAATTTATAGTATCTGAATTTAATGAAATTGAAAAATAACACTAAGATTGATGAGTTAATCAACTTTAATTTGACATCGAAATTTGTTAAGTTATTGAAAATAATCAAAAATCTAAATGATAGAAATTGGGATTTGTTAACTTTGAATTGAAGATTTGATTTAATTAATTTAATATTAATTTATTTAATTAACTGGAAAATAGCCATTTTGGCCACTGACTCGGATTTCAATGAAACCAGCTTCATTGGATCCGCAACGATGAATTATTATAGGGTTTTAAGTTTCGTAGCGATCGGACTTGTCGTTTGATCGTACAGGCTCGAAATGCCTAGAAATCGATTAAATTAAAATCAATTGAAATCAATTTGAAATAAGATGATTTTAACGTAACTTTTTCATACGATGGAATTAGGACTTGAAACCTGTTCCATTTATTTTAAAATATTTTAAAACATCTATTTTGATATATAGGTTGCCCCATTTTCGTTTCGGAGGCGGAGCTGGCTTTTCGGGTCGTTTATCGTTCAATCAAATCTTGTCCGTTCATTCTATTTTCAGCTATGCCTATAAATAACCCGTTATAAACCTTAGCCACTCCTTATTTTCATTTTTCTGTACGTATATCTCCTTCTCAACTCCTCATTCCAATGGTAGATAAAACCTAATTCCTAAATTGAAAAAATTAATTTCAATTTCAAAAAAAAAAAAATTACGGATCTGCAGCAACTTCGGGTCGCGCTTCAGATTTCAGAGGCGAAAACCCTGCAGCAACTTCGGGTCAGGAAGCAAATGACCGGGTCACTCTGGGTCATTTTGGAAAAAACTCAGAGCAAGAACCGGGGATTTGAGGCGGCGGACCGAAGTTGAACCCGAAGTCGGCCCAGGACCAGAATTTTCCAATCTTCTAATTTTCATAACGTTTTCATACAAGCTCGGATTCGCACGTGGTTTGTTTTACTAGGATCGTATCAGAATTCCATACATTTTGGCTCTAGTTTGAATGAATTCTAAGACCGTTCAAATTTTAGGCTTATTTTGAATTTAAATTCAATTTAAATTCAAAGGTGAGTGTTTTAACCCACTTACAACTTTTAAAATTTCTTATGTTTGTTAAATTTAATTCATGATATGATTAGGAATTTATTTATAACTGTTTGGTATATTCTAATCATCATCTTAGTTAAATTAAATTTATTTGAATTAAATTGTTATTTAATTTATTATTGCAAATAAACTACCAGTTAAATGCCTGTTATTTATTATCAGTTTCTATACTGATATTTATGGACTGTTTTGGATGATGATTGTGATGGATGTTGATTGTTGATATTGGTTGAATGGATGTTTTGTTTATATCGTTATAAATTGCAAGTTTGTTATGGATTATTATTAATTCGGGATTGCGATTTGAAATGATATACAACTGTAAAATATTAAATTGCGGATTGAAATGATAAATATCCGTATCACTTGATCATAGGATAGAAAATTATATACAGACACCGTGGTCTATATATATAAAAATATTTTTGAAATGATTTCTATGGTTTTGTAAAGAAATATATGGTTTTATATAAATATTGATTTTAGATATTATATAAATGTTATTTTATTCTTGATTTTTAAGCTATGTATAAATTTGTTTTAATATAGAATAAGCTTAATAATAAGTTTGATTTTTATTGAAGATAATATGGTTAAGTATTTAAATTATATTTTAATATAGAGTTTATAATGATTTAATTAAATTAAGGTTGGAAGATAAATTGAAAATTTATTTGACATTGAATTTATTTAAGAATTAAACTCAAATAAGTTTGATGTGAAATTTATTAAATTAGAAATTTTAAAGGTATGATTTTATAACTTGATTTTGGGTTAAGGTGAATTAAATGAATATTTCAAGTATAAATAAATTGAAGGAAATATTTAGTTATTTGTAATTTGGGATTTATTCAAATGATAATGGATTTATTAAGTAAAATATTTCAAAACTAAATAATAGAAAATTTGATTTTGATATACATATATGAAATTACCAAACTTAGTTTTGAATTGTTGAATACTTAAAGTTTGAAATATATTGAATTTGGAATGGTTTATTCTATGGATCAAATCTATTTTGAAATCAATATAATTTGGAATAATTTATTTGGAAACTGAATTGAACTGAAATTTATGATTTGGGATTTAGTTAAATTTAAAATTTAGAAATTCGAGTTGTTTTGGAATTGATTGGTGAAATTGAAGAAGCAAGTTCATTATGTTAAGTAGTTTAATATTTAACCATTTAAGTGGTGGAAGTTATGTTTCAAAGTTATGAGTTTCAAAGTACTATGATTTGAAAGTGTTATATTTCAAGTGTTTTGATTTCGAAGTGTTATAACGTTGAAAGTACCATGATTTTTGGAGAGGATATATTTGAAATAAAAATGATATTATATTGATTTGGGTTTTAATAAAAATGATATCATATTTATTGGTTTTTGAAATGGAAATGATATCGTATTTATATGGTTTTGAAGTGGATATTATACTCTGGTTTTGAAGTATAAATTATTTTGAAATGACTGCGGTGTTATAATAACGTTGGTTGTTAAAGAGACCGGGATTCGGAGTTGCCATACTCTCTGCCAACTCCGAAAACCACTTTAACAACCACATACACGATGGAGATTTCAGAATGAAGTAGGATGGCGGCGGCGTTCCTTTGAGGTATATACGTGGACCCGACTCCCGCGAGTTGGCATAAGGTGGCTAAAACCAGAGCGATTGACGGGCTAAGAAGGTAGCACCTTTTATCAGATACAATCCCTCAATACCATTCTATTACTTTGTGATTGATTGGGGCCCTTTTTATTTTGGGGGTGTGGCTCGAGGTGGGCGGTAGATGCTGCTACGCGTTATCACCGGTCCAGAAGCGTAATTGGTATATCTACCCTAGCATTGCCTAGTTATGCCATGTCACCTACCCTAGCGCGCCTTATATGGTTTTGTTTTGTACCATACCTATGGAGTGCCCTCTGACGATGCCCAGTACGGGGGAGATTACGATACTGTATAGACTATGGGAATATAAAAGTGTGTTAAGGTGGAAAATGTAAAGTCTTAACGCTATTTTCGAGTATATTATACTTTACTTTAGACACTATTATAATAGCGTATATTACTACATAGTAGATAGTTTAACGAATCCTTAGGAGGTGTGAATCCCGAACATCTCTTAAGTTACTGCACTCACGTTGACACTGGATAGGAGATGTCAGATCCCGTAAACATCTCTGACGCCGTTCCACTCATATTATTTACTGTTGATTTAACTTACATAAGATCTTTTAGTTTTGATTCGAGTATTTTGTCTTTTCAATTCGTTCGGGTCAGCCTGAGCATTTCAGGGTTTGAGGGCCTTACTTTTGGAGGACGAAGATGAAGATTGTATTACCATTATTTACTATATTGTTCCACTGCATCACATTGTTCCGCCGCATTGTATTTATTATTCTTTGGTATGTGTAACTCTGATCCTGTGTTGTATAAGTATAATCAAATGTTTTGTAAAACAGATTCATGAACTGTTATTTGATTATTATATTTTGTCACTCCGCTGCAAGATTCTGTTTTGTTTTTTTCTTCCTTCCTTTTTCTTATTCATCCTAATAACAATTCTCCATTTTGTATGGTTTGAGTCTGACATGTGTGGTTTATCGTCGATTTAAAACGTACAAAAAGGCGGGTGTTACATTCTCCAAAGTCTTCCTTATCATCTCTAGTCCAAAAATGAATTTATTTATATTATCTCACCAAAAAGATAGTGATCTATGAGGCCACCCATACAATTCCTTGAACTGTACCATCCAAATACTTTCTTGATGGTTGTTATTTTATGCAAACTCCACTAATGGCAAGTGATCCTCTCAAGAACCTCCAAATTCCAAAATACACATCCGAAGCAGGTCCTCCAATATTCGAATTGTCCTATCAGTCTATCCATCTGTCAGTGGATGATAAACAATACTCAAATTGAATCTGTGCCTAAGGCCTCCCAATGACTCTTCCAAAACTCACTAGTGAAAAGTGGATCTCGATTACTAACAATGCTAGGATGGACTCGATACAACCAAACTATCTCTCATATGTATAAAGTGACCAAAGATGCAGATATCCTTATGCTTATGACAGGAATAAAATAAGCGAATACGTTAAACATTGACTATGACCCAATACTTTCATTTACTCTTGTACTCCTAGGTAGTCCATAGAGATATTTTTACTTCCACTGCAGAATATCCAAGAGCTGTAATAATCCACTAGGCTTATTCTGCCCCACCTTTACCTTTTGACAAGTCACACACTTGGAAACATACTCCGCTACATGCCTCTTTATACTAGGACAATAAAAGACTCTCTTCGTATCATGAAACATTTTATCGCTATCAAGATGAATTATCATCCTAGAACGATAAGACTCAACCAACTTGTACTATGTCAATCAACTCCATGATAAGAGGAACACACAACCTACCATCTCCTCACAACCAACCTTTCAAATCAATGGAATAGCGACCTCAGTTACTTGAATGCTCTCTTTTGTTCAACTTCTCAAAAATATCCATTAACTCTTTATCGTGCTTCTTACTTGAACCTATAAGGTCCATAAGTGAAGGATGAACATCCATAGCAGCCAACATTCCTAGTATGATGTCTTATAAGGTCTAAAATAAAGTTTAAAAATGAACTCCAAATGCTTACATTCTGAAAATATAGGGCTTAGCATTACTTTCTTTCTAATCAAGGCTTCAGCAACAACATTATTGTTGCTTGGAATATATAAAATACTGAAAACATATGACGCCAAAAACTCCATCCACCTCTATTGTCTAAAATAAAAATCTTTTTAGGAGAATAAACACTTTAGAGATTTATGATCCATGAAAAGCTCAAACCACATCCCTAAAACATAATGCCTTCATGACTTAAGGGCAAAGACAGTGGCTACCAACTCAAGATCGTGGGTTGGGTAGTTTCTCTAATGAACTTTCAATTACCGACTAACGTATAACATTATTCTACCCTTTTACATCGACACTACACCCATATAAAACCCAAAAACTTATGGAAAAGTTAACAAGAGTTTAATAAGAAAATTAAATTTAAATAAAACAAGGACTAAAAATAAATTTTCCAACGACATTCTTGTTCGGTTATGAACATACATTGCTGCATTCGTTGTGATTTTCTGGATGATTTTCATATATAACACTTCAAAATTTTAGTTCATATAGAGAAACTACGGACGTTGGAATGATTGAAAACAGAATAAATTTAAAATTAAAATGTATACAAACTTTTGAACTGTATGTTCAACCTTGGGCTATGAGGGTTGACCATGGCGGTAGACCATGGGATGATAAGGGTCGACCGTGGCTGTATAAAAATATACGATGGAATTTTTACTTTCTTTTTAGGAAGTGTTTGAATAGGGAAGATATTTTTCAATTTCTACATGACCTAGGACACAACTAAATTAATATCTTCAAAAACTTAAAACAAAGAAAAAAAATCATCCATTGTTAATTTACAGTAACGTGTTGAACGAACATGATCGGTTACTTGGGAACGAAGGCTTTGATAAGTGAACCATATTTTATAAGAATATTTCCTAAGCTAATCTTATTGCCTGAACTAAACCTATCCCTATAAATACCTAATTAATGAAACCCTAATTCTCATACAAAAGTTTGCAGTAACCAAACTCTGCCAAAATTTTCTCTCAACCCTAAACCCTAACAATCTTAAAAATCAAATCAATTCAACCTAGAAGAATAGAAGCAACTAAATAAAGGCATATCAAGGCACAACTATCGATTCAGTGGCGATTCTCAATCACAAGCCATAGGAAGAGCTTAGGCTTTAGTTGAGTGGAAACAATTGTAATTAGGCAATCATTTACAGTTAAATTATTCTATTCTCTATAATCTAGGATGATGTTAGAAACCCTAATATGAAACTTGTAATCTAGATGGAAAATGAAATTACCGTAAATTCTTAAAACTGATTCGATGCAAGTCCCTTTTTGTTAATTAAACTGTTAAAACTTAGGTTGTAATCTATAATCTTAGATTTGAAATTATAGTAAATTGTTCAACTAGATATTTGTCAAAATTGAAAACCCTAAACCAACAAACCGTGAATTTAATTGCAAATTGATGCTTAGACTGTAATTAAGGTTAATCAAATATTGTTAATAACCTAAATTAAGTGGATAAATAATCAACAGTTGAAACTGTAAGACATTACCAAATTTCTGTTCATAAAACGGTCGACCCTAGACCTCCAACGGTCGACCAGTAGCAGTCAATATTATAGGAACATCGGTCACCGTTCGTAATGAAAATTGCAGAATTAAACATTGATTTAAGGCCCAAATTTATAAATAAAAATATATAAATGTGAATTATAATGGGCCTATTTACGAGCATTTGGTTGTATGTTAGCAATAGTAGGGAAGTTAGTTTCCTAAGGTAGGATACTATATTATTGTGATGTTGGGTAAATGTTCCTTACCAAACTTATTACCTCACAATTAATTCGAGGCAATGTATTTTCACAAATGGCACTCGCAAGACGTTCCAACAGTGGGCGCGCAGATGGCGCGGATGCTTGATGAAGTGGGTCTAACACAACGGGAGTCCATGTATGCACAATTTCTAACGCACGTTATATAGTTCAAATGGAGGACCTGGACTATGAATAAGAGGCCATACTATGATCGAGAGGTGGAAGGGAATGTAGACCATCCAAAGTTCCAATGATTTTGCATCTTAGGTTCTTTATTTCCAAGCGTAGTGAAAGGGGAAGCATTTTCTAGTTGCCTAGTGGCGGCGATAGTAGTGAGAATTTAGTCCCATAATAGCTTAATGGTGGTGTTTTCATGGTTAGTAGCCAAGAGGGTGGTGTTTCAATGTTTAGTAGCATTATGGCAGTGTTTACATGATTAGTAGCCTAGCGGCATTGTTTACGTTAAGTAGCTCTAGGAGCAGTGGCTGATCATTAAACATAAGATTCGATTCTTAGTTTGATCCATTGTATTAGCCTATAAAAGTAGTAGTGTAGGAATGTATTAGACAAGAACCCTTAGGCAACGGACCTTAGGAATTCAAGGAACTTGCATCACACTCTATATCATCTAGAGTAGTATTAGAGTAACTGCATATGATCATCACATATTAAACTTATACTCATTCACCAGAATTTTATCCGACCCATTCACTCCTTTCCATTTTTCCCCACCACAAGATGAGTGGTTAGCAGTTGATTAGGCATTGTATGTGGAGAAAGGAGCTTCACATTGGAGTTCTCATATTCTTGTTGTCTATCATGTAGTTATTTAATATATTAAAAGTCTATAAAGTATATGTTGTACTTTGAAATAGTGTAAATGGAAAATAAAGTATTTTGGAGACTATTTTATGAAATGTCTCTTTCTTAGTATTTATATTTTAATTTCTTTCGCTATGAGATCTGAAAGTGTAGAATGTATTAGAATTTACTTTTATAGTTATGCTCTATGATGTTTTAAAAACCCAATAGTTCGTATTTCTTGGCATGATGCGAGTCCAAAAGTCACACTAGGTTTTGGATCGGTTTGTGCTAAAGTGCGAATTGTTTCGTTTGGTGTCAGAGCTTAGGTTTAGGATTCCTTAGGATTTAGGCACGTATTAAGAGAACGTACTTGAAAATTTTGAATTTTTTTTAAAAAAAAGATTTTAAAAAGGTTTTTCAAAATGGACTTTTGAAAGGTATACATATATGTATAGATAAAAGGTTTCAAAGGATTAACATATATATAAAAGTATAATAAGAAAGAACGATATCAAATAATCTTGCTAAATACTATCTTTGAAAAATTTGAAATTAATTCCCAACTACAATATGTGAGAACGAGTACAAATTTTAAAGAAATATCTCTAAAAAGACAGTTAAGATTCCGAGCATGAATATCCCTATACGGTTCCAATGGCATCTAAAGCAAGGAGATAAGAAGAGCCTAACCCGTTTAAAGGAGTGAAATTATAGTGTTTTGATAAGTGTATTGATACATAACAACCTATATATTTTGATTCATAAGGTAATTGTTGGCTCATCCCTTATAATAGCAGACAATTATAGGTTAGAATAAGTGTTAAGATCATAACAGTTGAGGTGAAAAATAAACTTTTCATGTCTATTGGAGTTTACCCCCTGGAGAAAGACTTGTAGGGGGTTATATACTAACTAGTAGAAGCAAGTAAATTATGGACTTAAGGGTAAGTAAAGAAGATTAGTAACATTAGACCTCTATAATAGGAATTTGATATTGACAACATAAGGACTTTATAAATTAAAGGCAGATTTCACGGTTATAGCGGAAACCTATTCTCATATTGGTAGTAGTCATAAGGAGTCCTATTTATTTAAAGGTATGGCTAGAATATTTCAATGATGAAGTTGGGCACTGTATTAGAAAAGAAAATTTAGCTAACCATCTTTGAAAATAAGTATGAAATCCTATGCACTAAAGCATGGTTAGGTATAAGTGGTCTAAGGTTAGATTGCCAATTTAAGTGATAAACCAATGAAAATGTTTCTAAAAGTTAGAAATAGTAGATGTCTGGTATTTTAAATAGAAAATAAGTTGATTTATGATTTTGTAAAAATAATGAAACAAACTTTATGGAATTATTATAAAAAGTAAAGTTTGAAAATTTGATAAAAAGTGATTTGTCAATAACTATTTTTAAAGCCTTTGTTTTGTCACATTGTTATACTATCCTCAATTTTCACTTTTCCTTTGATATTAACTTTTAGAAAATAAATTTTGAGAAATGTGTAAGATTCAATCTTTAGACTCTTTTTATAAATAGGAAATGGATAGTGCTTGAAAGTATCTTTATCGATGTTTTCGTTAAGATTTGAAATAAAAATAGTAATAAATTAAAAATACCACATTATCTTTGAAAATACACTTTTATGAAAGAAAAAAAATTATGAAAAAAATGTTAAAATGGTGTGTTTTGAGTGCATTTTGTTAAATTAAGCTTAAACCTTTCTGATAAATTTATTGAAGAAAATATCATAATCTTGGCAAGAAGGAAACGATAGTTAAAACTAAATGAGGGGATTTTTAATTTTAAATACTTACTAGTTTTATGGAAATGATGTCAAAAACCAAAGGATTTGATTCAAAAAGGAAAGAAATAGAGCGGAGTAAGATAAATAGGATTAAACGGCCCACTAAACAGGATTGAATATGGAATCGGAAAGTATTGAAATGTTTGGGATAGAGATAAAAAGTAACAAGAGAACTTAATGGTCTTTTCGATAAATAGTTAAAATTGGAAAGATATAGTGCTAAGTCGAACTTCCCCAAATAATGAAGAATAAACACCGCCATGTATCTTTTTACCTAAGTATGATTTGGATAAGAGATATTCCCAAATAAGGAAAGAGTAAGCTAAGATATTTTATTCTATCAAAAGATGGTATATATGCAAGAAGTTTTATTTGGTTTGAAGCGTAAAAAGGACCAAGTATGGTGTACTTCAATTCCTATATATTGAGTTAAGTGACAAAGGGGCAGTACGAGTATTGTGACAAAGGGGCAGTACGAGTATTGGTTGGTATCGCATAGGTAAGGATAGGATACATGGAGGCTATAGGAGAACAAGGTTGACATGAGTGGAAAGTTGTTTAGGGGGAGAGCAGTCCCCACAATAGCATTATGCGTTGGTATGAGTGGAAATTGGTTTGCATGGTAGCCTAAGGGTGGTGCTAAATTTTTGGGTTCTATCATGTAGATGTGTTCCAAGTATGCTTAAATAAAAATTAGAATTGTGTGGTTAGAAATTGGCACATATTTGAATCTGGAAAATGTTGGGTAGCAGTTGTCCTTGAATTTATAGATCATGTGATAGTTCCAGATTTGTAGATTTGAAGGATGCATGCAAGTAAAATGTAAATTAAGTTATCATGGTAAATTGTTGGATTTAGGTGATCCCAAATTTTGTTGGATAATAGATATGGGTAGTAGACATAAATATGATAGGTTGGAAATGGGATTTAAGTAGTATTAATTCTTTGGAATGTAGAGAGTTGCAATGCAAATTCCTATGGATTATCAAATTCAAATTTATAAATAAAAGTGTATCGTTTGAAATGCCAAGGAGTACATCCGAACATAAAGAGATGTATAAAATAGAGATATTTACCCTTTTTGTACTACCTCTTTCAATAATTACGAAAAAAGAAAATTCCTTGTAATTCCAAAAGTGACACTAATTCTCCTTTTAGATAAGACATAGAAATTTGCACCAATTTCCTTTGGGAGAAATGTATTTCCAATGCATTAAAATAAACGAACCTCTAGGTATAAACCAAAGCATTGATCATCATGTTTATTGGATTAAAATGGGGAAGCATCATTCCATATCGAGTTATCTCAACCATGAAATAATTGGAATAAAGTGATAAGAGGTTATGTTTGGTTAAAAGGTCTTATTTATGGAAGGACGTTAAGAAATGGTAAAAGTTTTGGAAGTTCAAACCACAAAAAGAAGTATCCTAGATATGATTATAGTCAAAATTTTGCAAGGGGTGGTTAATTCAAGGTTTGGGCTTAGTTAAGAGAAAAGATACAGTATTTTGCACGCATCAGGAATGCGAAGGCGATTTTCATAGAATAATAACTTAGGTGATTATTACGAATGCTAGAATTATTATAAGTTATGACTTCAATTAATTTTGGGACTTTTATTGTTAAGGTTAAACTGGAAGATAGACCAAACTTTCACCTGTGGAATTTAGGATGGATCCCTATAGACTCAAAACATGATAGCTAAATACCATGATTTTTAAAGGACTAAAGAAACCATTCTGAAGTAAAATGAGATGATTTAAGTTGAATCAAATTGGAAAAGAGATTTTTTGTTTTCAATAATATAAGAAATCACCAAGCTGAATATCTTTGGGTAAAGTGGGGAAATAGCAAAGAGCTAAATGGGAAGTACCATGGAAGGGGACACCGTCCACGTTTGAGTTGTCTCACTTGGTATCTAGAAGATGAAGTGATTTGGTATACCACTAGATAGGTTAAAGCGGTATGTTGTGCATTGAGGATTTCATAAGGCTGCAACTTTGAGGGAGCATACTTATTCTCAAGTTCTTTAGCGTGGTGCATGTCGACGCCATTTGAGTTAGTAGCAAGGATTGCAGAGAATTGACTATACACAAACATTCAAACTTAAGGTTTATGCTAGCAGTAAAGAAAGAGAAATGTACTTAAAAATATGGATATATTTATTACATAGAGGGACAAGGGATGCACAAGATATGTAGAAAAGCAAGTACTGATAGGAGACATATAGGGTAGTTCATGGAGCCGAGTCCATACTTGGAAAACAGACAAGTGGAAAATCCCTAAGGCAAGATCGAATACGGCTAAAATATTGTGAAACCGTCATTAGGTACTTGTAGAAGTGTCTATGTGATGTAGTTACTAAGGTCAATCTGTGTCAGGTAGGGAAGTTAAAGAGGATAGATAAGTCCCTTTTTCGCTATGCACCTACCCGTATTTTCGGGCATTGGACAAATCGACTCTGTAATGAAATAACTAAAATGATAAGAGTCCAGTAGGTTGACGATTCAATTGAGAGTACATAGGAGCTTGAGGAGAAAGTCCGAGCTACCCATCTTATACTCTTTTCTAGAACATTTCCATTTTAGTTAGAAGATATTATTTTCGTAATAGGTTCTAGCTTCGGTAGAGATCATTGGATGGTAGAATTGTTTGTAAACATGTCAATCGGATGTGTTACGGATGACGGATGCTAGCGGATGTATTTGGATTTATTACTTTAATTGCTTGTTTTTCATTTTTAGGGCAGTATGTCCTCTAGGTGGTACACACACATTCACGTTATCCCTTACTATTGTCTAGCTTGTTTTATGTGATACATATGGATGCTTGATTGTTGTTTATCGTGCATATGGATGTTGCATATATATGGAATGTTTACACATACATGTAGATTTCAAGCAAATTTTTTGGGCATTGCATAAATTTTGGATGCATGGCATGAGCATTTGCATGATGGGAGGTCGCCTGGATCAGTAGATTGTCTACTTCTTACATTATAATAGGTTCATTTGCATTTCAAGTTGCATATATATACATATTACATTAGAAAATTTCTGAAAACAATGATTGCCACGGATGATTGATGGGTAGATAGTTATAGCTATTGGTTGCTATTTATATAAGTTATATTTTTTTCCATCCATTTAGATTTCGAGGATGAAATCCTTTTAAGTGGAGAGAATGTAACACCTCAAAAATTTGTGTAAAAGTTAACAAGAGTTTAATAATAAAAGCAAATTAAATTAAAACAAGGACTGAAAATAAAATTTCCATATATGTCCAAATTCAGCAAAGAAACGTACATCAATGCGTTCATAGCGATTTTCTGGATGATTTTCATATATAACAATTCGAAAGCGGAGTACATATGGAGAAGTTATGGACATTGGAATAATTGAAAATAGAATAAATTTAAAAATTAAATATATACAAAAAAAATTACTGTAACGTCAACCATGGACTGGTGAGGGTTGACCATGGCGGTCCATCATGGGCAGACAGGGGTCGGCCATGGCTGCATAAAAATCATGGGTTGTTAATTTATGGTAACATGTTGAATAAACTGGATCGATTGCTTGAGAACGAAGACTTTAATGAGCGAACCAGATTTGATAAAAATATTTCCTAAGCTAATCTAATGGCCCAAACTAAACTCTACCCCCAATAAATACCTAATTAACGAAACCTTGACTCACATACAAAAGTTTAGAGTAACCAAACTTCGCCAAAATTTTCTCTCAACCCTAAACCCTAAAAAATTCTTAATAATCAAATCAATTCAACCTAGAAGAATCGAAGCAACTAAATCTAGGCAGATTAAGGAGGAGCTATCAATTTAAGGGGGCGATTCTCAAGCACAAGCAATAGGAAAGGCTTAGGCTTGAGGTGAGCGGGAACAGTTTTAATTAGGTGATTATTTATATTATATTGATATATTCTCTATGATCTAGGATGATGTTAGAAACCTTAAATTGAAACTTGTAACCTAGATAGAAATTGAAATTACTATAAACTGTTATACATGATTTAATGCAAGTACACCCTTCCTGTTAATTAAACTATGAAACCCTAGGTTGTAATCTATAATCTTAGATTTGAAATTATAGTAAATTATTGAACCAGATATTTGTCAAAACTGAAAACCCTAAATCAAAAAACTCTAAATTTAACTGCAAATTGATGTAGGCTATAATTAGTGTTAATCAAATACAATTAATGATCTGCATTAATAAGTTAAATAATCAACAATCAAAACTGCAAAACACCCAAAAAAATTGTTCATGGACGGTCGATCCTGTAACCCCAACGGTCGACCGGTTGTGGTCGACTATAGGGGAACAATGGTCGACCGTTCATAATGAAAATTGCAGGATTAAACCTCGACCTAACACCAAATTTATAAATAAAATATCTAAAATGTGAATTATTGTGGGCCTATCTAAGGGGATGTGGTTTTGTCAGGCATAGTAGGGAAGCTAATTCCCCAAAAGCGGACGCTGGATCATTGTGGTGTTGGGTAAATGTTCATTACCAAATTTAGTTATCGATTCGAGGTGATGTATATTCACAAATGGTAATCACAAGAGGTTCTAGTGATGGCATGTAGCTGGTGAGAATTCCTGATGGAGTGGGTCCAGCGACACAGGAGGTCCATGTACGCACAATTTCCTACGCACGTGATACAATTCAAATGGGGGACCTAGAGCGTGCAATAAGAGACCAACACTACGATCAGAAGTGGAAGGGACTGCAGATGATCAGACATTCCGATGAGTTGGCATCTTGGGTTCATCCTTTCCAGGCATAGTGAAAGAGGAAGCATTTCTCAATAGCCTAGTGGGGGTGATAGTAGTGGGAGTTTAGTCCCACGGTAGCCTAGTGGTGGTGTTTTCATGGTTAATAGCCAACGGGGCGGTGTTTCCATGTTTTGTAGCATCATGGCAGTGTTTATATATTTAGTGGCCAAGTGACATTATTCATATTGAGTAGCTCTAAGAGCAGTAATCGATCGTTAGACATGAGATTCGATCCTTAGTTCGATCCATTGTATTGGCCTGTACAGATTATAGTGCAGGAATGTATTCGAAAGAACCCTTAGGTAACAGTCCTTTGGAACTCACGGACACTTGTATCATACCCTATATCATCTAGAGTAGTTTTGAAGTAACTGCATATGATCATCACATACTAAACTTGTACTCATTCACTAGACTTTTGTTTGATTCATTCCCTCTCCATTTTTCCCCTTGATAGGATGACAGGTTAGCCGTTGATTGGGCGTAGTATGTGGGGAAAGGTGATTCATGTTAGAGTTCTCATATTCTTGTTTTCTATCATGTAGTTATTTACTTTAAGTTCTGTAAAATATATGTTGTATTTTGAAACAGTGTAAATGGAAAATAAAGTATATTGGAGACTGTTTCCTAGAATATCTATTTCTCGCTACTCATATTTAAATTTTTTCTTTTGTGAGATCTGAAAGTGTAGAATGTCTTAGAACTTACCCTTATAGTTATGCTTTATGATGTTTTAAAAACCCAACAGCTCTTATTTCTTAGAGTAATGATATCCCCAAATTCACAATAGGATTTGGATAGGTGTGTTCTGAAGTGCGGGTTGTTACAACCCAGTCCTATACCGCAAGTAACGGTATATACTGCAAATGCTTTCCTACTGTTAGGGAATACTAAAATTGGTGCACTAGTCAATAACTCCTTCGGCTTAGTAAAAGAATCTTCACATTTTGAGCTCCATAAAAAAGATAAATTCTTCTTCATAAGCGTATCAATGGTGTTGAACTTTCTATAATTGTCCGCCAAACTAAGGAAACTTTTTATCTTAATGGCATTCCTTGATACATTCCAATCCTAAATTGCTGCAACTTTACAAGAACAACCTCTAGTCCATGTTCGAAGATAACATGTCTTAAAAAGAAAACTTCCTTGCCACAAAAGTGAATTTTGGAAAATTTCACCTTTCCTTATGCCTATGGAGAGTGTTGAGCACTTCTCCTGAATACAACACATACACTTCCTTACTTTTTGAATAGAGAAATATGTCATCAATGAAACCACCATGAACTTATTTAGCAAACCTCTAAGGATTCGACTAATGAGGTCGACAAAATATGTCGGTGCATTGATCAGTCTAAATGACATGACTAACCAATCATACAGTCCCTCGGGTGTATGAAAAGCGGTTTTTGAACACTATCCTCGGCTACATGAAACTAATGGAATCTGGTGGCTAAGTCAAGTCAAGAGAATATCTTTTCTCCAACTAACTGATCAAAGAAATTGTGTATACGGGACAACAGATATGATTCTTCTTTGTCAATGTATTCAATTCTCAGTAATTGCCGCAAAACCTTAATGAGCCATCTACTTTAGTATCAAAGACAACTGATATTCCGCACTTCAAAATACTTCTTCGGATGAAGCCCTTCTCCAATAATTCATTTACTTGCTTATTTAACATTCGCTTTTCTCTAGAACACATATGCTTAATAGTTAAGGCAACGGGTCTAGCATTCTCTTCAAGATAGATTCAAAATTCAATTTCCATATAGGATGGAAGACCAGAAACTTGGAAAAGACATCTGGGTAGTCATGAACTACTAATACTGAAGCTAGCTCATCATGCAACAGGTTTAAAGAATATAGTTAACTTAACATAGCTGAACTCCTGAGGTTGCAATATACCTCAAAGCTATGCCTGCTGCATGTACCTAAATGAACCATCTTCCTATCATAAACATAGTTATCCAGTACATTCCCAAAATTAAACTAAACCAAGAAAATCCCATAATAAAAGCAAACAATTGAATTCAACATAAAAAATATACAACTTCAAACCCTTACAAATCATAGATAAATGAATTGATCCTCCAACAAGGTTTGATACTACTATAGATTCTATAACTACGATAGTTTCAAAGTGCAATTCATCTAGAAGTCTACTCGAAATGAAAGAGGATGATGCCCTAGTGTCAAATATAATACAAATAGGTGAATTATAAAGAATTAACTCACCTTCATTAATGACTTTTTTTGTCATTCACAGTTAGATCAGCACTCGAGCTAGAAATAACATCTAGTGCATATGCTAGAACCATCTGGGTAGAAGTCTTAGGTGCACTCAGACACTATCTCTTCATGTGGCCAAACTAGTTACAGTCGTAATATTTCATCTTTGCAATACCCGCCCTGTAATCATTTGCTATATGCCCCCCGCCTTGTCATTTCTTAAACTTAAGCTTTAGCTTCTTTACCTTACTTAGAGCGCCCATTCCACTTCTGCATTGGTCTTGCTGAATTAGCTTCACCTCTGCCTTCTTAGGTTCGTCCTTCCTAACTATATTTAGCAATGTCATCACCATGAAGCTCTCAAAAGTTGCTCCAGTATGCACGTGGCTCAATACAACACCTCTCAAAACCAGTAGCAAAATGAATGTATAAATTAATTTCATTTGAATCTAGAAATTAATTTCTTTTTTGTTTTGCATTTTTTACAACTGCGAGATTTTTTACCACAACTACCAATCCCAGTTGTAGAAAACTCTTTTACAACTGCTAATAGCAGTTGTCAAAAATCTTCTACAAATGCCAAAAAGCAGTGGCAAAAAAGTCTTTCGCAACTACTTTTGGTAGTTGTAAAAATTATTTTACAACTGCCGAAGACAATTGTAAAAAGTAGGGTTCTACTACAACTCCGGATATGACGACAGATAGTCATCCGTTGTAATAGGGATTTTTTTGTAGTGTACATATGGAAATCGATTAGAAAATCTCCATAAAAACAACGGTGCAAATTTCTAGACATTTTGTAGTTTTCAAAATTCTTTTTTTGGGTTTTAATGCTTACTTATTAGTTCTCTTTAGTTAATTATCATTCAATTTACGGGGCATTACATTCCCCTCCCAAAAAAGAATTTCGTCCCTAAAATTCCTAAGGACTGAACCATGTAACATAACACAAAACATTTTAAGCTATTAAACCAATTAGTGTACAACCAATTACCAACCAATAGTGTACAAGTGCATCGTGTATCAAAATGCATAAGATATATATGTAGAATAATATTAAATCAACGCCTCCTACATGAATGAATTCTTTAAACAATTTTGAGAATATGGTAACCTATATAGACTGGAAGTTCTATACGTGTGCAAGTTTTGAAAATCAATTTTTTGTTTTTGCATATAAATTTTCCTACACTTCTATGAATAGAAGTATAGTTTGCCGATTCTTACATCCAGTCCCCACCATCTAATACCTAGCACACCTTATCTAACATCCAAAATTTTAAAACTTCAGTTTTCTAAACCTGTATTCTTATGTCAGAAAAAGGGTTTAGATGGAAAATATTATATTTCTATCCTTCTCTTGTGTACCCTTTTCGCTGTACTTTGGAACCTTCTCTTATGCCCTCATATCTTTTTCAACTTTTCCAAGCACAATCCGCATAAGAAAATTTATTTTTATATTTTTTTTAAATTTTAAAACAGATTTAATTCAAAACAAGTTTTGTTCACCAATCGACATGGTATGGAAAATAAATTCCAAAGGTAAAACAACCCTTTCCCTTATCACTAACTTACTTATTGTCACTTCTGTTTCAAAGTAAAATTCATACTTACTAACCCTTCCCTTATGCTAACATGTGTCATTAAAAAAACCAAAAAATAACCTTTTGTCATTCAAAATCATTTTCAATTTAAATTTTAGAAATAGTTAGAAAAAATTAAAAACAGAAACCCACTTTTGGAAAAAAAAAATTGAACAAAAATTCTCTTCTTTTTTGGTTTTCACAACAAATTTAGCCACATCCTGCACAATTAGGATTTAATCAATAGGCTAACATTCATAATTGATTCTTTTCTACTACATGGTAAACTTTCAAATTTCTAAAATGTTTTCTTTTATTTTAGAATAATAAACAGCAAACATGATCATTTATAAATTTCATCTTTTAAGGTGTAGGGATGGTGACCTATGATTTCGCATTGACCTTTCCCTGTCCTCGCTCGCTAAAATTTATCTCCCAAAACTTAACAACTTTTTAGGACTTAACATTATTTTCTAATATAAACTAATTAAATAAATTTCCTAATTTATTTTATAAACTTCCACTCTTACTTTCCATTAACTAAGTGTCTACACAAAATTCCCTTACTCACATAGCTTTCCAATTAATGTAGCGATCAATCTAGAAAACCAATTTTCAAATGGAACATTTCTCATAATATCGTACGTAGTTTTATACAAACAAAGATAACTAATTCTTACAACCCTAGCCTAAAAGAAACAATTATTAGAAGTCGCCCTTCAACTTTATCTAACTTTAGTGACCTTGTGGCCCTATTAATTCTTAAATAAAATGGACATTTTTAATGTCATTCCACCATAACCCACATCTCTTAACTTACCCTCCTAGCTTCTAATAAATAAGGTAAATCCATTACTTCAATTATTACAACCAAATGCATTACTGTCTTCTTTTAATCTAAACCTTTTGATGGTATTCTCTGGTCTCGGTATATACTTTCTTTATTTTTATTTTTATTTTTATGCGGGTATACTCTAGAACTCACAAAATGTACTTTGATACCATTTCCCATTTCATTATGGGCTCTTCTTTATGGTCTTCACCCATGTTTAATGAAACATTCATTTGCTCAAAGTACTATTCCTTATATCTAACGGGGATTCATTATTACTATTCTACGAGCTTTTATCGCTATCTTATTCATAGCCTGATCTTCTTCCTATGTTACCTAGGCAGTCATCCCTATTTAGTCCATTAAAAATTTAGTTTAGTTTTCACCCCTCTTTCTAGAATTAAAACTTCGCTGTCAGAAAGTACTTAATCCCAAAAATTTATCTTTAAAGGTGCAAGCTTAGAAAAAATTTATTAAGTTTAAAAATAACTTGGTGTCTAAACTTTTAAAACTATAATTTAGGATTTTCGAATTAAGCTTATTAATCAAGTCCAAAATAAAATATTAGCAGTTTAATTTAAAAAGGTTCTTTTCTTTTCATAACAAAGATTTTACTCTTTTTTTTAAAAAAATTAGTTCAAACCATTTATTAAATTTCGTCCTTAAAAACCAAATTATCATGCCAATCATTTTTTCAAAATGCACTTTACAACGTTTCTAAAACATATTTTACAATTTTAAACAATAAAAATTGGAGGAGACAAGGACAACTTCCATTCTATTATTTTCCTATTAATTATTTTTTTCCACTTTCAACCTCAGCAGAGACTCTAATAGCATATGAGGGGGACTTTTAAAAGGTATGTGCAATTACAGCACATATTACTGAAAACTATCATTTTATTTAAATATTATATTATTTCTGATTACTAACATTACTTTATATAAATTTCTAACACTGTTTCTATTAATATTTCATAATGTTACTACTATTTAACTTTCTTCTACCTAAAATGTTTTTATTTTCAATGGCTTATCCTTATATATCTCTTTTTATGTATAAACCTATTTCAGATGCCTTCCTCCGTATTCTTCTTTTGCAGGAATATTCTTTTTACCTTGACCATCAGGTGTTCTTACCCCTCCATTCTCTTTACCCCATTTAAAACTAGTGCCACTTCCTATAGCCTCCCAACTAAAAGAATTTTAAAACTTCGAATTTTCCAAATTATTAAAAAGTCGTTGAGTTATGCATATGCTCCATTCTCTTTTTATTTCAAATGAAATATCTTTATCAAAACCTTTTTTACTAAAAGTTTATTTTTCTTTAAAATGGTTTAAAATTTTAACTGGAAATTCTAGTATAAAATGATATTTTAGTTCGAGGAAAACTACTTACTGTTCAAAAATAGGGTTTTTTCTCTTTAAAAGAAAAATCCTTTGAAAATTATTTCAAAAATTTTATTTATATATTTTTCTTAAACGTTTTTATATTATATTCTTTCATATAGGGTCGAACTCAGAGTAGGTTTTACTTGTCCCTACTTTTGGACTTTTCTTCTTTTCCACTTACTTCCTGACTTGTCTTTTTTCAAAATATATTAAAATCCAGTTATCATCTTGGAGTAATTACTACACACCTTCATTCGGAAACTAGCTCGATTCTTACTTTCGATATCTACAACACATAAATGTTTACTTTCCATTAATCTGGCTTTATCATACATCAAGAATCGGCGGTGGCGGTCCAATGGGGGTCTACAACCATTTGGCAATCCAGGCCCAATAAGGGAGTCAAGTACCATCTAGCTACAAGCACCCTTCTATATGCTACACTCGAGCTATTCTTAAGTCAACGCCTTCCAATATGACTTACTTCCTATGGGGTAATTAGGATAGGAGCATATGTTAGTGAGACTTTTATCTCACAACACCTAAGTGATCACAAAGTAATTATAACACTAATTACCTTCACAATTAAGAATCAACAAATTTAAGCAACGTTAAGGACCACTAGCTCAAGTAGTAAGATTGCGAGATTATGTTCTAGAGATCTTGAGTTCGATTCTTCTGGACACCGAAATGATTGCTTTGCTTAAAAATCAAGTATCACTCTTGTTATCAAATCCAAAAAATTAAAAATATATTTAAAAATCAATTTCTAGAAATTAATGGCGACAAATTCTGCTCCACATTCGACCATTGCAAAGCATCATATTTCCTCCCTTCCGTTACATCTGACGTTAGCCTAACCACCACCACTACTAAATCCAATTCCAACTTCTCCCTATCAGCGCCCACCTATGACCTTCGCTAGTTCATTGGCATTTAGAAACACCATCAATCGTTCTTTGGATCTTTTTCCCTTAACACCGACGTTCTTCTCAACACCGACATTCCCCCATCAGCGTCTCAACACCAATGATCTCCCTCCATTCTCCTTTCCCCCTCTATTACGTTGACATGCTTTGATCTACCCTAACCCCCTTTCACACCATTCCATCTGCAATGCTAGCACCTCCTCCTCGACCCTGGATCTGCCATTTAAATCGAAATCTCAAATCGATGCATCTCCAGTATGGAGATAAGAACCACCGGGCTACGCTATGTCGTGACCCTTTCGTTGCTTTTATTGTGGAAATTTGGGTACAAACAAGATAGGTGCTCAAGGCTTCTTAGATCTGTCTTTTCCCCAACCTACTATTTGTAGCCTTAATTGATTCCCGACGATCTGATTTACCTCCTCTTGATTACAAATTCACTTTTGAGTCCCATTTTTGCTATGTCGAACTTCAGAATCAGATCCAAAGCTCAGTTGAAGGAGATGCGTGTCATGGTTTACTATAGCAAACTGAAAAGCTCTTGAAGTCTTCGACGCCATGACTAGTCGCTTTACCTATTTGGTGACATCCTCTTCCAAACACCAAAATGTCATGGCTTCTAGGTACAGCTCCATCAATAGCTCTGACGACATTTCTGCCATTTCCCCTATTGACCCTGAGGAGAGGTTTGACCTTATGCTGCTTGACCCTACCTTGGCTTGTGATTAGATAGAAGAGGAGAGACTGGCTGGAGATGCAAAACTAGTTGATACAGCACATGTCTATGCAAATGATTATGCTCAGCATATTGTAAATGTTAGGGAGGTATCTATTTATACTACGGTTGAAGACACACGCATTGGTGCATAGGTAGACACAACCATGGAAGCACACTCTTGTGCACTTGACATAGATCGTGGCGGTTCAACAATGCTCAAAGGGCCAGTAGTAACCGCCGCCTTTGCCTTTACAGATGATTCCCCTCATGATTTTGAGCTGGAATGTTCCATTGCAACTATTTTCGCTTCTCCTTCACAATCAGCTCCGGACGATATAACTCCAACCACAGCTAGCACCATTGAAAGAGAGTCCCCTTGACATGCTATGCAGCCCATCGCATTATGGTTCAGCTGTCTCTAGGTGCAAAGTCAACAAGCACAACAGCTCTAACGGACTCGTGCGTAGGAGCATGAGACATTTTTGTTCAGAGCATTCTATGGATCCGTCAATTTCAAGTTATCATGTTCTTTAGGAAGCATCTATGCACCGGTTATTCTAGCATGTTAACCCCTACACAAGCATATCAAATTGCTAAGAATTATGTTTTATTTATAACCAAATTGAAACTGATTTTGAATTCATCAAAAAATTAGAATTGGAGAGGGCCAATAGTACCCGCTTGTGAAAGTTTTAAGTTGGAACGTAAGAGGCTTAGGATCCCCTACTAAAAGGGCTAGAGTCAAATAAGTCTCAACGGAAAATAGGGTAGCTGAAGCTCTAATTCAGGAATCTAAAATCGAGCTGACAAATTACAGTTTATTTAGGTCAATAGGAGGTATTTCTCTTGATAAATGGGCGTTTGTCATGAAATCGAGTAGTTTGAGACGTATTATATCTCTACGGCAAAATGATAAACTTAGATTTCTCCAATCAATAGTAATCCCGTCACTTAGTTTTGTAAGAACTCCAAACAACCAAATCATCAACTAACCAATGTATACGCTCTGTAGACAATTTCTTTGGGCTGACTTCCGTAACCTCTCGTATGGACCTTGGCTAGTAGGTAGGGATTTCAATGTTACCATATATAATGTCGAGCGTTCACCTAAGGAGGGGATCTTTGCACATCAGAAAGAAGTTTGATTGGTCTAATAATAGAAAGACCCCATCGATGGCCCTATTAGCTGGGTTCTTTAAGCGAGGATTGAGAGGACTTATTCCCCAACAGAAGCTTTTGGACTTGGTAGAATCATCTCCGACCATGCCCCTATTATTCTTAACTCTTCGGGCCAATTAACTAACAACAAAAATTTTAAATTTGAGAAAACATGGCATTGGAAGAGAATTTTGAAAACCTTGTAATTTCTATTTTGAATTCTTTGGATTCCAAAATCTCGAACAATGAAGAAAAAATCTTGGCATTTAAACTGGGAGAACTAAGATCATTTTTGAAAAATTGGAACATAACTATTTTTGGAAATATTATCAAAAGAAAACGTATCCTTGATGAGATTACGGATTTAGACAAAATAGACGAGCTGCGAAATCTAACCATATAAGAGAAATTCAAACTAACTTTCTTAAAAACTAAATTGAACAAATTAACGGACCAAGAAGAAATTATGTGGAAATAATGTTCTCGAGTTGAATGGATTAGTGAAGGGGACAAAAAAAATTCAACACATTGCTAATGGTGGAAAATGTCAAAAAATTACATAATATCAATCAGAGTTAATGGAACGGAATGCAGTGAACGCCGTGATTTAAATAACATTTTCACCGGTCACTATGCAGAAATCTATAGTCATAAATGTCTACATAGAATCAAAGTTAACTATTCGTACCTCTATCTGACAATGGATTATTCTCTAAGAGATTTAGATAGCCCATTTACAAAGGAGGAAGTCCGGTCGGCAATTAAGAGCCTTGTGAGTGATAAAGCTCCAAGCCCAACGGCTTCCCAATGTTTTATGTCAAATTTTTTTTGGCCTTTTATTAAATGGGATATTATGCATCTATTTGATGAGGTTCACAACGGTAATTTACAGTTAAGCAGATTCAACCAAGCTGATGTTATTTTAATCCCTAAAAAAGAGAAACCCGAAGAATTAACGGATTTTTGATCTATCTCCATTGTTAACTATGCGTTCGAAATAATCGCTAAAGTTTTGGCCAATAGACTAAAACATAAAATGGGTAACTTAGTAGATAGATCACAAACGGCTTTTATACAAGGTAGACACATCATGTATGGTGTCACTACAGCACGTGAATTCATAAACTACCGCCACAAAGAGAAAATCACTTGTGCACTTCTAAAACTAGACTTCGCTAAGGCTTTTCATTCTATTAACTAGAATTTTTTACTCGATACCTTAAAAGCCATGGGATTCACAAACAAGTGGATATCCTAGATTACCCTAATCCTAAAAATTAGTCGTTCTGTTCAATAGTGTCAAGGGAAATAGAATTCAGTCGAAGAGAGGTCTTCGACAAGAAGACCTCTCTTCGACTGAATTCTATTTAAGACCCCTTGTCTACACTTTTGTTTAATCTTATGGCTGTTGTTTTTCATAAAATCATCTCCCTCGCTCACAGAAATAATGCCTTGCCCATAATTGGGTATGGAGTTATTTCAATCGGAGTATCTACGCTGCAACATGCAGATGATGCGCTTTTATTCTGTTCTCTCTTCCACTCCATATGCAGCGATTAAACTCATTTTATATATCATTCAGTTCCTTTCGGGATATAAAATTAACCTCAATAAAAGTTCAGCTTTATTACATAGCGACACATATAACCATATGGCCGATTTGGCCAACACCTTAAATCGTAGATCTACGACCTTTCCTTTTTAACTAGTTAGGCATAACTTTAAGACTCATGAAAGCTAACGAGGAAGACTGGAACACCATCATTGATAAAATTAATAGAAGAATACCCTTTTGGAAAGCTAACTGTCACTTCGAAGTGGGCGACCCTTATTAATTTGGTATTGTCTTCAATATTGATCTACTAGATGTCTTATCATAAATTCCCTAATTGGGTAATTAGCAGAATTGATAACATCAGACGTAGCATAACATCAGACGTAGCTTCTTATGGAAAGGAAGGATAGAAAGCTCTAATTTGAGCCATCTTGTTAACTAGAATCTCATTTGCACACCTTGATCTCAAGGGGGTCTGGCTATCATCAACTTAAAGGCCTTAAACACCTCCCTCTTGTGCAAATGGATTTGGAAATTCTTCGATGGCGAACCTCATCATGGAAAGAAATTATTTGTAACTACTACTATAATGGATCAAAAAAATCTTCACTTACATGATAACCTAAAACTTTCTTTATTTTGGAAGAATATCTCCAATTTAAATCACCTTTTCAAAATAGAAGTTAAATTCAATGTGAACTCTAGAGACGGGACCTCCTTCTAGAATAAGCCTTAGATCTCTCCCATCGGCCCAAAGCATGAATTCTCGAATCTATTTCTGGCCTCCAATAACAATTATGGACTTATCTCTAATGTCTATAGACCATGTGCGCTCTTTAGGTGGTACATAATATTTCACCAAAACCTAACAACGTTAGGTCGATTTCAAAAATTAATTAATATGATTAAAAACTGTGACATTAGCAACATTCTTGGTTGCCTGATATGTTATAGGGATAGGAATAAAATCTAAGCCTCTAAATCGATGCACAAATTCCTATCTTACTTAGGTACAAGCACCTTTAAACACTTTACACGAATTTCGAAAAACAAAGCCCAGGGTCGGTCCTGAGTTATAGGAGGCCTAAGGCTATATTATATCAGAGGCCTATTACATGAAAAATAAAGCCAAGAACAATAAAGATGAAAAGATTCATTAAAACAAATGATTCAACGAGATTACAAAGATAAGTTAAAACAAATCTTTTACATAATATTTAACCTTCTTACATTTTGGCTTACAAAAGTACTAAGCAAATCATTTAAATCTAGTGATTCCAATAAATTTTTCTCGATAGATATTGTTGCTAATCCATTCAATCTTTCTTGCGACATACTCGTTCGAAGAAAAAATTTGATTAGCTTTAATTTTGAAAAGCTTCTTTCCGCTGTAGCAACGGTAACTGGAATAGTCAATAATATTCTATA
This sequence comes from Allium cepa, assembly GCA_030765085.1. NCBI lineage: Eukaryota > Viridiplantae > Streptophyta > Magnoliopsida > Asparagales > Amaryllidaceae > Allium > Allium cepa. The sequence continues at coordinate 584,446,385 of CM060938.1, forward strand.
AGAAACTCATGCATTTACATAAATACAACCCATCCTTTTAATATAATTTAACATATCAATCGCTTTTTTGACATCTTCCGGTAAAATCCTTCTTAAGATTTGCAACTCCACAAATAACTCCGCCCCATCAATATCGGAATTAGCCTCATGCTTTAAGACATTCTCAAGGTGGAGACATGAAGACTTCGAACTATCACATGAACAAGTTTTCAATCTCTCTAAATCATACAAGAACCCAAATATGTCATCAAATTTCTTAATTTGTTCAAATCTACTTTCAAGTGATGATAACCCTTGATCCACAATGTTTAAAAAGTAATCAACTCTAAATGATTCTTTTGGAGATAGAATTGTCTCTTCACTGTTACTTTCACCAAATTGTTTCTTTCTACGTATTATGCGTTTTTCATAAAATGATGGTTCAATTTCCATTTCATTCGCTATAATTTCGGCATCAACCAATGAAGATTCAAACCCGCTTTCTCTAAATGTTTTAAAAAAACAAATTAGCCCTTTTAGATGATCCATGGCAACATCCATGTGCATGTCTTCTACTTGCAACTCTTTGCTCACTCTATTAACATTATTCAATAAATTATACCATATAACCGTACTAAGTAAGAACTCAAAATTCTCAAGCTCATAGTTTGCCAAGGATTCGGCCTCGCTTTTGCACATTGAATCATCATTAAGACTTGCTAATTGAACCAAAGCATTTTTAATTTTTGGAGCTTAAGTCCAAATTGTTTTTACACTTTCAACGTGACTTTCCCAACGTGTTTGTGATAATGGCTTTAATGTAAGACCATCTACATTGTCTTTGAATACTTTCCATCTTTTAGTAGAAGATGAAAATAAAGTGTATATGCGTTGCACTACTCCAAAAAAAGAAACGGCTTTAGAGCAACATTTAACCATATCACAAAGTGCAAGATTAAGGCTATGACAACCACATGGGGTATAAAATGCTCTAGGATTTACTTGTAGCACTTTATTTTGTACACCTTTATTTTTTCCTTTCATGTTTGAACCATTATCGTATCCTTGTCCTCTCGCATTATCGATATCAAGATCAAGATCATTCAAATTATCAACAAGTTCATCAAAAAGTCCCTTACCGGATGTGTCATCAACCACTAAAAATCCTAAAAAGAACCCTTCCACCTTTGCAATATTCTTTGAAACATCCACACATCGTAAGACTAAAGTCATTTGTTCCTCATGACTAGCATCGGGGGTACAATCAAGTATAATAGAAAAATATTTTGATTCTTTGATTTTTTCAATAATTGTTTTTCTAATCTCACCAGCAATTAGAAGTATCAATTCATTTTGAATTTTGTGACTAAGATAATGATAATGTATTTCTTTACTTTGAATTCTACGAATATGTTCTTGCATTATTGGATCAAATTTAGCAATCATTTCTATCATGCTTAGAAATATACCGTTGTTCTCTTGATAAATCTTTTCATTTCCTCCTCGAAATGCCAAATTATTTTGAGCAAGAGTTGTGACAATGGCTATTATTCTCATCAGCACTTGTCTCCAATGTTCTTTATCCTTCTTTATTTGTTCTTGAATGCTTTTGTCAATTGTTACATCCATTTGAAATCGAGTTTCCAAGTCAATCCATTTCTCCATGGCAACGATGTGGTCAACGCTAACTTCATGCATTTTTAGCTTCTCACTAATATTTTTCCAATCTTTCGCACCATCATTTGCTAATTGTGTCGTCATTCCATCTTTTTTAAATAACTTGCAACAAAAACAAAACACTTTATCTAAAGTTTTTGAGTATATTAACCATTTCCTATCGTACTTCTCTCCATTTGATAATTGCCGAAAATAGTGTACAATAGAGAAATGTCTATTTGATTTATCTTTGGGATAATCAATATTGTTCTCTCTTATAGAGCCTTTTTGAACAATTAAATCTCTCAATGACTGATTCATGTCTTTCCAATTGATCGGATCGCTAATGTCAATATAAACCGGTACAAATTCTTTAGCGGTCTCTTTATTTTGGATGTTTTCATTTATGTCTTCATTAATATCTTCATTTTCTTCCTCATCTATTATAGGAATATTTTCAACTTCGTCTTCATTAGTCTCTCCCTCAACAATAAATTCATCTTGTTTCTTGCTAAAAAACTTATCAAGTGATCCAATTTGCTTTTTATTATCGTTTTCAACTTTAAGTTTTCTTTTCCTTTTAGAAGCCCCCGATTCAAATTTTCTGCCTGACATGAGAATAATTGTTCAATGTCCTGTAAATATAATGAATAATTAAAATAAATTGACAAACTTTAATTTGTATGACTCAGACAATTAATTTAATTGACAAACAATAAATTTGTAAATCAACTCCTCATCACTTTAATTTGTCAAATAATTAATTGACAATCGTTCAATGTCCTGTAAACCAACTCCTCATCACTTTGATTTGTAAATATACTTTAATTTGTAAATACAGTATGGGGCAATTAATTTCCAGAACTTTAATTTTCAGAGCATGAATTGGAGAACAAGTGTATTCCAAACTTCCAAAACAATAATATCAATAAACAAACAGACAATTAATTTGTAGAATTCCAAAACAAACAATGAAACAGGCTTGAGGCAACAATCGAAAATCAAGAAATTACCTTTCCGAAAAACAAGCAACAGCTCCAAATCCAAAACCAACAATCAAAGTCGTCGTCGTCCGTTGTCTTCGAGTTGCAGTTGTCGCTGTCCGCTGCCTTGGAGTTGTAGTCGCCGCTGTCCGCCTGTCGCTGTTGTAGATAGTCGTAATTTTTTATTTGGGGAAACGGTGCCCTAAATCTCAAATTATTGTCTGTAGAATGTAGATCAGTAGATGTAGAAAGCGCAACTTTTGCTAAGTGAGAAAATGAGAATACGAGCAAAAAAAAAGTCAAAGGCCCTTTAATATTTGAGGCCCTAGACAATGGCCTTAGTGGCCTTATGCCAAGACCGGCCCTGTCCATAACCAACTTAAACTCGAGGATAACCACCAATCTGATATTAATATTAATAATAATCACTGTTATCTATGCAACTCAACGTCGAAGACCACTTCAAATTTGTTTTTTTGAATGTCTGTTCTCTCAATACGTTCTAGGTAAGATTCTAGAAAAAATTTAGCATGGATATTACTACTTATATGCCTCCTATAAAAGACCATCGGAACTGCTTTGGATTAAATTTCAAAAAATCAGCTAGGAAAACATTAAACTCAATCTAGTCAATCACCTATTGAACCATTTGGTTAGAACATAACCAAGTATTTTTAGCAATACTTATAAAACATCAATTCGATTATTTTTTCTACTGCTTGGTATATCTCTCCTTGGACGGAACAACTTAAAAGTCAGGCGGATTTGCAATCTCCAAAGGATTGCTGGACTTGAACAAGCAACATATGAAATGCCTCTCCTTCTTCTCGCCAACTAATCACATAATTGAGAGTTGTCGTTATCAAATCCCAGCCTTTCGAAATCGTTTCGCCTGAATCTTCGCACATCATTTATGCCCCGCTACCTGCCTGCGTCTACTTGCATGTCTCATGTGTGCATAGATAGCATTCAAGTGCATGTACAACATTTTTTCCCTTTGGAATAGCTTTCTATTTCATCCTTTCCTTCTCCAACAATATCAAGCGCAACATTTTATATTATTCATGCATCCCTGTGCTACTTGCTGAATTTCTCAATTTTATTTGCAAATGTCACTCCAAGCTTCAGCTTCAGGCAATTGCAGTGCACCAGGTTTTCTTAAGACAACTTCCAAGCATGTCTTGGTTTTGCATTACTTTGGGTTACACTTGCAAGCTTTAGGCATTTGCAATTTAGGCTACACTTGCAAGCTTCAGGCAATTGCAGTTTTCCAGTCTCATCTTCAAGCGTTAATGCACTAGGTTATTCGTACTAGTTTGTTTGAAGCCGACTTAATCAAGTTTCAATTGCAAGTAATATCACACTGTTCCAATTCATATATTGTGCATTCTTCACATCACAATTGCAAGCCAAGCCTATTTATCTATAGTGCACCGCTCCAAGCCTGTCCACCTTTAGTTCATGCAAGTACCATTTGCCATGCCCTGAAATAACACACATTATGGTTTTAAGAATAAGGATGCTTCCAGTATGCAATGTCATACAAAACTACTAGCAGTTGCTCCAATAGCACCTATTTTTAACATCTCAAAGTCTATCAATATATTTTTATCTATGCTCTTACATGTCTCATTTTGTTGATCATTAAAGTGATGATCCTTCTTATTTGTACCGAATAATTCCCATCAAACATTTGTATGGTTTTTGGTGTTTTATTTAATAAAATTACTAGTGCTCTATTCATTAGACGACCACCCTATCATCAATAAAGCAACGTTAAATTTTCCTTAAAGTTATTAATTGTGTTGCTAAGTGCTCATACAATGATGTAGTTGCATTCAAACTGGTTATCAAAATGTTAAGTTAAATCAACATCCAATTTAGGCAAAAATTTAGAAAAGAATCTACCATTGAAATCAAGGTAAGAAAAAAGTGTAGAAAAAAGTCAAAGATACAGGGAATTTATGTGGTTCAGACAAGGTTCGAAATTTCGTTTTCCGTTTCCGTTCCGGTCATTGGTAATTTTAAAATTTAGGTTCCGTTTCGGAAATTTCGGAAGTTCCGTTTTAATTCCGGTTTTCTAATTCCGGTACCTTTTTTGCTTTAATTTGCTATTTCGCTAATAAATATTAAATATTATCATAAATTTATAGTGCATTTTTTTAATTACATATAAAATACACTTTGATTAAAAAACCATCGTTTAAAAAGTCTGTATTGTTCATTTAAGATTTTAAAATTTTGGTCAATTTTTGAAATTTTTATTATGATTCGATGTAAATTAACAAAAATATAACAACTTTTTTTATCCATACACATGATTTTTTGTCAATTTATTTATTGTCCTGTTTAATTTTCTTTTCTTTTTTAATTGCTACATGTTTGTTGTATTTTTTATTTTTTTACAAATTTTTTTCAATATTTGAAAATCAAATCCGGAATTTAGACCTGAACCGGAATTTTGACCGGATTTCGTTTCGGTTATAACCGGAACCGGAACGGAATCACCGGAATAACCGGAATTCCACCGGAATTTTGAACCTTAGGTTCAGATGTTAGGAATCGTTCATCCATGGATAAAATATCACTTTCTTTTATATTTTTAATACAGACAACAATGGTTGAGAGAGTACAAAAATTTCGTTGTTGTTCTTACCATGTCAAATCTTAGAAAAAGATTATCTCCTATTACAGTGCCTTTTCCATTTATAGTACAGAGAGGCGCGTGGATCGCTAAAACCCTACTTCCGCTACTTTAATTTCCACCTTTGGATCGTGCCATGTGTCATCATCTCTCTTATTTATTTGATCTATATGGATTACTAAAGTATCTTCAGCGAGATACTATAATTTGGATGGTTATATTTTGGGTATTGGCGAAAAATTTGAAATTGAAGTGGGAAATTCAAATTTGAATGGGTTATGCACCTCTAATCCAAAGGAACAAATGGCCAATGTACTGGTCCTGTGCTTGAATAAGAGTGTAATGAGGTGTTGCCTTTTTCTTTTAGATGAACCATGTCATCCTTAGCAATTTTGCCACAAAGATGTTTAGAGTTCTTCTTTTTCTCTGTTCTAGGCGATGTTGATACTGATGGAGCTGAACTGTGTTGTCTGGTGTGCAACATTGGCATAGTACTGCTCCAGGGGTGATTGGAGCTAAGTTGTCTTACCTAATATGTAATGCTTGCTTGGCATCGTGTTGAGGGTAGAGGGTGTTGAGTTGTCTTGCCAACCTATGTGCCTGCCTTATTTGAGTTTGTTCAGAACTGCACTCGATAGCTGGAGAATTGCGCCGTTGCTTCTTCCTGAAAGTATTTTTTAGTCTATGATTTATTACCTTGTCGTCATCCTCCGTTTAGCTAAACAAGGTTAATGTTGATTTAGATGGGATGATATAGGTTTGAGTCTTCTCCCTAGGCTCAGGGTTGACCTTGGATTGCACAGATGCTCTGGCGGAGTAGATGCGCAGGTTCTTTTATTAGGTGTGTTGATATCCAATAAAATATGCTTTAATACAACATTGGTTACAGGTAAGTGAAGTACCATGCTGGAGCATTATTTGAATAATCCTGTGTGTAGCCTTTGGAATGCTTTTGTTTCCACATAGTACCGCATAGACATTTTTTAATAAGCGCAGTGTGGATCTGAACTCGAACATGTTAGCAATGCATAAGTTCATTTTAGGATAATGTTAGGATTCCTTGGGGATTTTAGTTATGTGTTGTGTTAACATATGGCTTTCTCGAGATGGATCAAGAATAGATACTAGTGAAGAGTTATGCCCAGCACATGCACATGTTATCTACATAGTTAGCTTATGGTTTGGGGAGTGTAGGCTTATTATGATCTCGAGTGGGGATTGTTTTTGTCAAGGGTTCCGAGTGATTTTACTTTATGTGGGATTTAGCTGGAGGGCAGGTGCGCCGACCAGCACGGTCTGTTATGGTCCTATCTTTGCCATGCGTTGATAACTATTTAGCATCGTTTGCCTTATCTGAGTTTAGAGTTGTCAGAAGGACAATGTATGTCTAATTCAGCTCATTGGTTGGTGTGATTAGGCTGTATAATGGCGATGCAGCCCTGTTACTAAGTTGTGTCGTTCACTTTTGATTATCCCTTATATTGTGCTTTGTTGCTGTTTTGCGTGGAGCAGTGCAATACGATTCCTGTTGTGTTAGCACAGTTCAGACGTCATGCAATACTGTCATCCTGTTTTGCTATGTGGGCGTAGAACTATCTGGACTTTGCCTTATTCCTCGCTTTCTTTTCATAGTCCAAGTTCCATCGTGGGTGCAGCTCCTCCATTTCAATGCTTGCATAAGTTTTCAATTAGCAACGTTTGGGAAATGTAGTATAATACTTGCCCCCCAAGTCTGCAGCGATCGTAGATGGGTGTGGACTTGTCTCCGCTCTTATTCACTCATCACAGTTCATCAATTCTTCCATCTCTTTTCTTCCTTTTCAAGAAAAGAAAAGGTCTTAGTAGCTATTTCGCATTTAATGTTCTTGAACATGTGTCATTCCGTTATTGGTCGACCCGTTAAATGTGGTCAAATCAATCTCTTCGTCAATCAGGTAAATCTATTTTGACCTTTGTGCTAATTATCCTTGTTGTTAATCTATTACTGTTTCAAAAATTCCCATCATTATAATTGTGTGGCTAAAATTTGAGTTCAGATATGCATATATTTTGCTCTTCTCCTTCTTTCATTTCTTTTACACGCTCCTGAAAAGAAAAGAAACGGTAATAGCCACCTTTGTTGATAATCTTACTATCTCTCAGTCTTGTTCCTTTTTCAAATCAAAATATGGATTTTCTTCTCCCCCAATTTGTATTCTCCTAGAGTGGCTAACCACTGTTGATCTTGTTCCCGTCCAACATGCTCCACTTTCTTATTCTCTTATTATTGCTAAATTCATCCTTTACTCAGATAGTAGTTTTACTACTACTTGTGCGGAACTTCGATTTTTTTTCGATATTAAGAAAATCCCTATAGGGGGTGATGTTGGATTTTAATACGCCCAAGTAAAGAAATCAATCCTAGCATCTGTTCCTCAAAAAACTCAAAGGTGGATCGATCCTTATTTCTTCATCATTGCTTCGTCTTTTTCTTCTCTTCTTCCCTTTCCACTTTTTAAACTCTCATCCTCCAAGCGTGTTGCCGAAATGAAGAGGCCATACGCTTATGTAAGCATTTCTTCTTCTTTTTTTGTAGCCTATTTAGTTGTTCCTTAAATGTTATTATTTTATTTTTTTCTTACTGTTACATTTTTTCTAGCTTGGAGCCTTAACAATTGAGGCTCAAAGGAATAGAAAAGTGAGCAGGCCTTGGAGGAAAGTGATCAGGACTTGGAGGGAAAAAAAAATGCTCCAAAGGCGTTTGAAACAGATCTCGATCGGACTGTATACTATGCTTTAATAACTATACGCTTCCACTCAACGTCATTTTCCACCGAAGTCGACCTAGGGCAAGCATGATAAAATTGAAGCTACACTTAACTATTGTAGAGAACATTGGGCCGAGGAATTAGCTGTAGAAAATATCTCTTCTTTTACTTCTAACAACTAAATGAGGATGCGATGTCCAGGGAAATTAAGGCACCAAAAGATACTGAGATGTCTAAATAAACTGAGGTTACTTCAACCCTTCATATAACTACTTAACTTTTGTATGTGAATTTAAACTTTCTGACATGTAACAGAATAGGATTTGTTGCTTAATTTTGTTACGGATAATTAGTTGCTATTTTTCCTTGTTATTTCCTCATAAACGACCGTTCTGCTTTCATTCCTTTGTTTTTTATAGTTTCCTAAAGAAGTTATGTTTAATAAACTTCTGAAGGAAAGCATGGATGAACTCCAAACCCTAGATTATTTGGGTCTTAGCGTAGCAGCGATTCGTAGGCATGAGAAAGAGTTGGATGAGTCATTTTTCTCAACTTAGAGAGAAAACCCAGGGGTTACTCTCCAAGATTGACCAAGTACTTAAAGAGAAGGAGGCGCTAAGTGATTTCATATTGCACCGATGGCGGTATGCTTTAGAAAGTGACTCCTTTCCACCTGGTTTTCCTCATTTGTAGAGGTTTATGCATAGGCTTAGGATTTTACATGGGGATTAAGTCATACCTATTATTTTCATTTTTATATATGAAGTCTCTGGATTCATCATGTGATGGTGCTCTCGATAATATATGTTTTATGTAACAACCCATAATTTTACTATTTTGAAAATATAATATTTAATTTATTTAAATATTCAAATGTAGAATTTTCAAACTTAAGCAATCATGTCTTAAATGATAAATAAGAATGGTAAACTTATTTTTGTTATTGAATAAAGATTTTGGACTTCTATTGTAAAATTGACAAAAGTCGGATTCCAATAAAGTAGGATAAATATTCATGAAATTTGTTTGAAGGATAAATAATTCCTTTTGAATATATATATATATATATATATATATATATATAATCGATATCAAACTCATTTAATAATAATAGTAATTTAATTTATAATGGTTTGATAAATATATTAAACTTGTTTTATAAAATTGACAAATTTCATCGCATACTAATAAGTCGATGTCTTTTTTTACAAATAGATTTGGATATTATTTTATAATTCAAATATACTTGTTTTAATTAATTAAATATAATAACAAATCAATTTTGAAGTTTGGTTTACATGAATAAATAGTTTAACAAAAACGTCAAAATGTGACCGTAAAATGTTTTGTCGAAATCAACGTTTTGTTAAATATAATTTACCGCAACGTTATCGCATATTTGTTAACATGTTTTTACATATATATTACACATTTTAATAACTAAGTATGCTTACTTTTATTAAATAAGATTAGAAAACTTCTAGAAGTCATTAGTAAAAGTAAGTAAGAATTAATAAAAGTAAGAAAAAGTAAACATCAAATCAATATCACATCAAAAACCAACATAATTATTATTTTACTTAGCTTAGTTCTTATGAGATTAAGACATAAAGTAAGGATGTGAAAGGTGATGGTAAGTGTTGAAAAAGTAAAGGTTTCTTTAAGTTGAAGCAAGGTTAATTTGGTAATTTGGTAATTTGGTAAGTGGTTATTTTGTTAAATTTACCACTTCTTTCTTTTTCTATATATACCCACCTCCTTCTCACTTTCACTCACGTTTTTTTTCTTTCTTTCTCAAGCTTCTTCATCTTCTTCCATTTCTTTTTAATGGCTTCCAAGCCATAGGAAAAAATTAGAAACAGATAATGCCAAAATATTTACAAAATATTCAAAAGAAATCAATGTTCATTCTCTTCAAATCAAACTCCTCTTTTCTCCATATTTTACATCTTCTTTTTTCGGCCATAACTTCTTCAAAATAGAATCAAAATGTAAAATTATTTTTTGAAAATCATGTATTTTTATAGTGGATACAAATTTTATGTTGACCAGTTTGTCTCATTCTAAAACTAACCATGTCAAAAATCCACTTCTTTTCAGTGCATTATCTGGCCCAGTTTTTAAGGCAGAAAATAGGTCATTTTATTTTGATTATAACTTGATCATGACAGATCCAAATTAATAAATTATTTTTTTAAACTATATGAAATTCCAGTGGCTACAACCTTTATGTTGATCACTAATTCCAGTTCCGAGGTTTGCTATACCAGAAACTCAATTCTTTGAAGTGCATTTTCGAGCTTCATTTCTATAAATTCGACAACACCTCTTCTTCATTCTATCATATCCCTCTCAAAACTACTCGGATTCAAATGAATCTTTCTTTTAAATTCAAGAGAAAAGAATTTGCATTAACTTTTCAGCTAATAGGATTTTCTAATTTTGAGAGTAAGAGAGTAAAAAATAAGAGAGAAGATGATCTATTTTTCGGGTCTAATTTTGAGAATTCAAGGTCAAAGCTCTGCCACTTCTTCTCTGTACTTTCGGTCCACCTCCATCTCAAGTATTGGTCGAGGACTTTGAAGGAAGGGAAAGTTGTTTGCTAGTGTTTAAATGGAGTATGGATTAATTAGTTGTAACGACCCGATAATTTTAATAATTTCATTTGTTTTATTTATTTAATTAGTTGAATTTTTTTTGTGAAGTTTTAAATAATAAAATTTTGAATTAAAAATTTGATATTTGGAAAACATCTAATTGAACATAACAAACCGTAAATTTTCATCTGAAAATATGAAAGTTTATTTTATTGTGTAATACTATTTCAATTTATATCAATTAATATTTGATGATAATAAAATGTTTTTCAAACCTGAATGTTTTTCTATAAAAAAATTGTAAATCATCTTCTGAGAAAGACGTCATTTTTCGTTTTTCTAAATTCGGACTTCTTTAGCCCCGTCGATCTTATTTTTCTGCGTTTTTGCTGCACTTTCCGCTAGTTGAAAATTCGAATTTTTATTATTCAATCATACCACTGATATCTGTATACCATTTTGATCATCTCGTTGTGCTGATCTCCGAGGTATATTCAATTGTTGTTTTCGACGTCCGGTGCACGTTGGGATCTGTGAAACGGTAACCGTATTGATATCCGTTTTGAGCCTTTTTGTTTTTCCATGTTCTTTCGTGTATTCTTGAGACAACCAATAGGCGACAACCTTTAATATTTCCATAAATATGACTTTTTCTATTTCCTATATTTAATTTATTCTGGTTATTTCATTCTTTTAGTCTCTCATTTCATTTGGTTTCGTCCCTGTTTATTTGAATAAAGTATATAATTTAAAGTGCTATATTATCATCTCCTGCATTAATTTATTCACAGAAACTGTTCCTCTCCCCACCTCATCTCCTCTCGTCCTCTCTTGGCGCAACCCACCAAGCCTTCAGCCTCTCTTGCCCATCAACCGCTCCGGCATGGATCTCGTCACCTCACCAATAACTGCTCCCCTCCAATCTATAGCCATGCCGAAAGAATCCAACACCTTCTCATTCCAAACCGTACCCTACCACCCTCCGACCAACTTTGCCATCCCCGCTTTCTCCTCCCACCAACGTCCGGGTTTTGTCTCCGCCACACGCAGCATGAAACCTCGCCCACGTCGCCGTCCACTTCTCCATCGCCGCCGTTCTCACCTCCGCCCGTTCTTCACGCAATCCCGTGCGAGCCATCACGTCACTTCCCCACTGCTCCACTCACACGTCGCCACTTCAAACCACGCTGCCGCCATCGTTACTGACCTCCTCTTTGCCTCGTCCACCTCAACATCTCAGCCGCCTTGCCTCCTTGACGAGCTCATCCTTCCACGCATCACTACTTCGGCCTATTAGTTAATTACACATCTCTCTCTCTCTCTCTCTATATATATATATATATATATATATATATATATATATATATATATATATATATATATATAGGTGAGCAGCAACTGTTGTTTGTTTGTTTTAAAATTTAGTCGCATATATTTTCTATTTTCTGTTTGTATAGATCTTAATTTTTTCTTTAGTTGTTTATGTATATATTTTGGGTCTTCTGCTTCATACAAATAAAACATGCTTCATAAAATATTGCATGTTACATACATATATATATATATATATATATATATATATATGTTATCAAAGCTTTTGTTTATAGTTTTACAGTTTGTTACTTATGGTTTTAATTTTTCGAAGTATGTATTTCCTGTAGCATTTGTTCATATGACCGAATATATATATATATTGTATATATATAAAGTTTATACAAATAGTTTATTTTCTTTAGGTTTAAAAGAATATATATATATATATATATATATAATTACGTATATAAGTGTACGTATCTTCTTATATGTTATCTCAGTATGGGTTTTACTTATGTTGGCTTTAAAATCTCTGTTATATATATACTTTTCCAATCTGAAAACTATTTTGTTCTTTTGCTTTACATTTTACAGTTTGTATAGTCGGCATAAATATAGTATAATTTGAATTAGCGAATACTATTTAAGTATTATAATAATGTTTAAATGTTATAAAGAAATTATCATATGCAAAGTTTAAATGAGTTTATCAGGGCCGTACATGTATGTTTACAGTTCTTCGATAGTATATGGGATTTTAAAAATGTATATATATTTGTTGTGTCGAACGTAATATATATTTGTTATTAAAATATTGTTTTAGTAAGTTTGGTTTGCATGTGTATATATAAATGGTGGTCTACATTTTTAATCTTATTATTGATTTTATACATACTTTGATTTAGAATGCATGCGGCCTTGATATAGTGTTTTAAATTTAAACATTGATTTGAAGTTTTATATATTGATTCAAATGTCGATTTTCCATCTCTATCAAATCGATTGATTTTCCTCTTTTTCCTATTTATCAGCTTTGTCCGTCCAATGCGTGTCGATTTTGTTTTGCTTTGGAATTCGTGCCTGGATTTCGTAATTCGGTTTCATTGCCTATCCTCTAACCTCAAAAGGTGAGCAATCACTCACGATTAATGTTCTTTTATTTATTAAATTTGATTTCAATTGAAACGACAATTGAAATATGCTGCTGTTAGTTATTTACACTGTTATATATATGCTATTACCTGCATCAGTTCACCTGTGACATCTAACACCATTATCTGTTATTTATATTGATGATATATGCCTGTATATTTTTATCACATCCGTTATCACTCTGCAAGTTCCCTATTAGTATAGAATTCAATATGGGTTGAAATGATACATACCCGAACGGACTTTAGAATATGAGAAAATCGTTATGGGTTGAAATGATAAACCCAAGCGATTTTCATTAAATTGAATTTGGGATTACGGGTTGAAATGATATATATATATATATATATATATATATATATCTGTGTGTGTGTGTGTGTGTGTATATATATATATATGTATGTATGTATGTATATATATACCTGTATATATTTAAATTGTGGACTGAAATGAATAAATATCCGTATCACTTGACCATAGGATAGAAAATTATATACAAACACCGTTGGTATATATATAAATAATTTGAAATGATTACTATGGTTTTAGAAGGAAATATACTGTTTTATATAAATATTGATTTTAGATATTATATAAAGGTTATTTTATATATAGTTAAAATTCTTGATTCTAAACTATGCTTAAATTTGTTTTATATAAAATAAGCTTAAAAATAAAGTTTGATTTTATTAAAATATAATATGGTTAAGTATTTACTAAAATTATTTTTTAATATAGAGTTTATAATGATAATAAATTAAGGTTGAGAAGATAGATTTGAAATTGATTTGAAATTGCATTTAATTAAGAAATATATTAATTAGAAATTGATTTGGAACTTATTGAATTTGAGATTTTTAAGGGATATAATTTTATAACTTGATTTTGATTAAGGCAATTTAAATGAATATTTCAAGTTTAAATAAGTTGAAGGAAATATTTAGTTATTTGTAATTTGGGGTTTTATTTAACTAATATCGGATTTATTAAGGGAATATTTCAAACTAAATAATAATAAAGTTAAATTAAGATATATATGAAATTATCAAATTTAGTTTTGAGATTGTGAAATACTTAAAGCTTCAGAATATATCAAAATTTAAATGGTTTTTTTGTGGTTCAAATCTGTATTTGAAATCGATATAATGGTTCATTGAGGACTGAATTGAATTGAAATTGATGATTTGAGATTTGATTAAATTTGAAATTTTGGGATTAATGTTGATTTAGAATTGATTTGAGAAGTTTGAGGAAGCTACTTTATTATATAAAGTATTTTTAAATTATATTTAAAACCATTTATATATGTTACTTTATAAATTATTTCATATAAATTATTTTAATATAAATTATTTTTAATATAAACCATTCTAAATAAAACTATTTTTATATAAACTATTTTAAATGATAAACTATTTTATTATATATACTATTATATTTAAACAGTTAAGTGGGAAGTGTTATGATTCCAAAGCATTATGATTTCTAAATTTTGATTTCCCAAGTATTATGATTTCCAAAGTGTTTGATTTAGAAGGTGTTATAACTTTAAGGTACTAAGATTTTGTAAATGGATATATTTGAGATGGATATATTTAAAATGGAAATGATATCGTATTTGGATTTGAAATGGAAGTGATATCGTATTGATATGGTTTTAAAATGGCAATGATATTTTGGTTTTGAAATATAAACTAGTTTGAAAGTTTATTAAATGACCAATCTGCGTAATAATTACGTAGTTATTAAAGAGTCCGGGATCGGGTGGGGACATACTCTCTGTCTAAACCGAAAACCACTTTAATAACTATATACACGGAGTATGATCCAAAATGAAGTGGTTGGAATGATGACGTTGCTGGATTTGAAGAAAGAGAACGATAATGGATAGCCTTGACACTTGTGTCAAATTTGAAATGACTTAAAAAGGAGCCGTGCCGGGCCAATGAGGTTAGCCACCTCTAAGCGAACACACTTCTTCGTAAACTACTCATTACTTGTTTTTGATTAGTGCGCACACTTGAATTAGGAGTGTTGTTTCGCGGTGTTGCGATCATTGCGGCGATGCGTTCTCACCAGTCCGGATCAAACAAACGGTAGTTTCACTACCTCGGATATTGCCTCATGTGCCTTGTCATACTCGTATCCCTATGCGCGACCACTACGGTATATTTTGTGTTATACCTATGGAGTACTCCCCGATAGCCCATTTTAGTTTACGGTGGAGTTTACAGTGCTATAAAGACTATGACGCTTATATAAAATGTGTTAAGGGGGATAATGGTAATGCCTTAACGCTATTTTGATACTTTATATTACTGATAGGCATTATTTACTTAGCGTACATATAAATATTTAACGGATCCTTAGAGGATGGTTATCCCAAACATCCTTTGAGTTACTTGTATTTCAGTTCTTATTTCACTTGAGTTGAATTTATTGATATAAGAATGTTAATCCTGACTCGAGTGTTTTGTGTTTTGCTTTGCGTTCGGGTCAGACTGAGTGTACCATTATTTGAGACTCACCTTTGGAGTTGGAGCTTCGCTTGGAGATCCAGCTATCTATCCGGCTTTCAAATATTCAGTTGATTCCAGTGATGTATTCTGATCTTGTATTTGACTATTGTATTCGAGACTTCTATTATAACTTATTTAACTCTGTTATATATATATATAGTAGCTTCATGAACTACTATTCATTTTGTTTCCGTTGCAAGTTGTATATTACTCTATGTCTATGATTCTGTGATTATTTATTTACTGTATATGCTGAGTTTTGCCAAATAATAACTTACAATCTAGTATTTTGAGCAATTCAATTTCAGCATTTTTGGATATGAATGGTTGAAAATAGCAGGTCGTTACATTAGTGAGGTGTTGGTTGATTAGAATGTTGGTAGGAAGTTAATCGCTTTGCTTTATGGTGAGAAACGCTATTTAGCATTTCTATTTATATATATACATGTTTGATAATGTGTTATGGTTGCTATGGATGCTTATATATGCTTTGACCATCAAGTATTGATTGTTTGATATGATTGTTAAATTGTTTTACCAAGTCACATTAATACATATGCATAAGCACAAAGGAAATCACTTTCCTTTTGAAAATGAAATGTGTATATGGAATGATTAAACCTTTTGGAAATAGTTTTACATTGAGTTATAAATATTTTATAAACATTTAAATATGTTTAAAGGAATAAATAAATAAAATCAAGATTTCATCTTGTATATTTTAAAATATGTCCAAATCAATTTCCTAGAAAAATCGCGTTAGTGCAGTAAGTGACCATAATAGGAAATCTGTTTAAATAAACGTTTTCAATTATGGAAAAATATGGAATAAATTTGATAAATCCATTTAAATAGTTTAGTAGAGATTTGAAGTGGAAAATATTAATTTTCAAATATTAAAAAGTTGATTAAATCAAATAAATTTATATAGCACTTTCCGCAACACTTTTATGCTACGAATTGTATAACTTTTTGAATGTGAGTTTAAACGTAACTATTTTTCCCAGAATAAATTGTGAATGTTTTTAAAAGGAAAATTAAGCATTTAAAAGATAATTTGAATCTTTATAATCAATTCCAAAACAAAGTTGATAACCGAGTATGCGGAAACGACTAGTACATTTATCCCGCCTGTGAGATCTGGGAAGATAAAATAAGGTGTTTAACTAAGGTTAGGGATGGAGCAACAAGCGCCCTGAACTTACCTGGCCTATATTTTCTTTTCTTAGACGAGGGGTGGAATGGATCAAAAGGAAATCCCTGATGCTCTAAAATAAAAAGGATTGCATTAAGTTTCAGAAATAAAAGAAGATTAGTATTATCCAAAATTTAAGAAATCTCCAAAATGAATAAATAACGACTTGGATTGCATAGGGATAATCTTCTTATACTTGGTATTAAAATCCGAAGAGGGAACTTGTCCTATTCGTGGAATTTAAAAGGTGATTTCACCGTTACTCCGTCTATAGCACTTGTTGAATATGGAAATTAATGTGGAGTAAAATTAGAATGATTTCTATGATCCTATTTACTCAATAATGTTTGCTAAGATTGATTTTTGGGTTTATCATAAACGATGACTTAAATAACATTGCTTTTGACCCACGTAAAAGTTAAGAAATTTGTATTGAGATTTAAGTGATGAAAATTGAAATATTATCCAAAGAAAAATAATGAATTGCTTAGAATTACTCTAAAACAAAATAAAGATATTTTGAAATCATCTGAAAACCCCTTCAAACTAATTTTCAAAATAAAACATATTAAAGAAAAAGATTGTTGAAGACAAAGATATTCATGATGTAGGATTACTTGCCATTAGTCCTTGGAGGTGAAATTTACCATATTTTAAGTGGCAGTCGTACTCTGTTATGAAAATCTTCGATTTGCAAGAATATGATTTGAAGTTAAGAAAGAAATCTTTTGTTAAGATTTAATAAATGATTTGAGAATATTTTCCCTAAGTTAAAGTTATAGCTTGAATATAAGAAATCTTTTATCAAGATTTAATGAATGATTTGGAAACGTTTTCCTAAGTAAAAGAGAAATTGAGTTGGAACTATTCCAGGATTTAAGAAAGGTTTAAATAAATCGATGATTTGATAAATTAGGCTTAATGTTTCCATATACTCTTAAAAAGAAAATGGAATAAATTGAAAAGAATATATATTTAAGAAAGATAGTTTATAAAAAAATGAAGTAATTGATTGATGATTGATATCCACATATGAACTTAACATCTTTTAAATCGATAATTGGCTTCGAATGAACCGGTATCGGATTTGCTTGATTATGTTCAGCATGCTAGGGGGTTCTTGCTTTATGAATAGTGACGAAGCTTAGACTCTTACCCCTATATGTCCCTAGTGTGAAAGGGTTGGTTGATAGTCGAGAGGCTTTTCGTAAAAGCAGATCCAAGATACCACATGTAGTCACCTCCATGTGGAAAAGCAGGAGTTCCCCCCATGTTGAAAAGCATAAGGGTAGCAGGATGGTTGAAATTCCAATTGGGGTGAGCTCGAAAATCCCGTCCGTTACATTTGCTACCAGAGCTGAAGGTTAAGCAAAAACCTTGGCTTTAGTGAGGTAAAGACTCATCAGAGATAGGGCTAATAATACCCTAGGATGAGTAACTCTTTATAGATAGGGTTAGTAACACCCTAGAATGAGTTGAGAGTATTATATATGTGCGCGTATTTGATAATGTTATATATAAAGGTTTTGTTTTAAAAAATTGGTAAATGAAATAATTTTACGTAGGATTATATTTGATTATAAAGTATATATTAGAAAAGTTATATAGTTAGAAATTAAGATTAGTGAAATTTAAATATGAATATCTTGTGATTAGAATTTCACAGTTTGACTATAAGATGTTTTATAAGGATAATCGATAAGTAAGAAATCTGATAAGGTAATTAAAATCTTTTACTTATTCCAAAATAATAAATTAAGAAATGAAAATGTTAAGTTACTATCATATATTGATCAATTGTTTAATTTAAAAGTTAAAGTATAAATATCTTGTGAATTAAGTTTCACGATTTGACTATAAGGTGTTTGATAATAAGATTGGTTTAAGGAATGAACATATAAGTTAAAAATGATATAATATAAAATGATTATGTAAAAAGAAAATGTAAAAGGAATGAAAGTTTAAAATTCGAATAATTTTAAACAATTGTGGTAATATAAATGAAGTTAATTATATAAGATAAAAAGAATTTATAAAATAGGTTTTATAAAGTAATCTCTAAAGGATTTTGAAAAGGGTATTATTTCAAATAAATAGAGATATTTTATGATAACTAGTTCGAATGGCTCGAAAATAAACTAAAAATGGGCAAGTGATGTGTTCGGATGGTAAGCACTTCTCTTAATATTACTCTTCTTATTAAGAGAATATATAATACTGTTAGTAGCACCCAGTTCCTTGGTATTATTTAGGAGTTGCTCGATCTATATAATTTTCTTAAGTTAAAGAGATAATGTGAATCACTAATTGATAAATTGATTAGTAATATTCATAAAAGTGTTTAAACCAAAGATAAATTTTGAATCACTAATTGATAAGATAAAGCGGGATTCTCGACGATTTTGGATAGTCGAAAATTTCTAAATCACACCAAACTCAAAGCTAAGGAATTTATGGAATACTCTGGTAAAGGATAAACCATTGTGAAATGTTATAAGTAAATGAAATTATGTGATTATAAATAAAACAGGATTTAAAAGTGGAGAAATTTATAATAGCGTGAAATGGGAAATAATTTTTTCAATTATGAATTTGAAATGATAGCAACCTACAAATTCACCTAGATATAAAACCAGTCGAGAATTTAGGTTGTGCATATATATACTGTTAGGTTGTAAAAAGGTATTATACAAAAATAGATTTAAGTCGTGAACTATTTATACACTTAAGTAAAATCATGACTCTTTAAAATGTAATTACAACCTGGAAATTTTATTAGAGAATTCTACCATTAATTAAGGACTTGGACTTAAGTTTTTAAAAATGATGGATTTACATAGTTGTGTTCATAAGATATAATAAACTTAAGTAATAGTTTTACGAAATGATTCATAAACAATATTAGTATTAAAGAAAATATTCTAAAATTAAAAAGAATGTGAAAAAAAATAAAGGATGTGAATTAAGAGAATTTGGTATAACTGAGAAAAACCAATAGGAATAAATACGTAATTTATATGTAAATCATTCGTAACACAAATTTTGGTCTAATATCCGAGCACAGAACTTTGAGGTGTTTAGACTGATCCTGAAAAGAATTTACCACTCGATTTCTTGAAGGCAAGCATTGATGATGTTTTGTTGTTAGTTACTCGAGTTTTCTATCTAGTTGAAAGCTATGCAAGGAAAGCAAGTGTATCTGATCTAGAAGCTTGATTAGAGTCTAAAGGATCGGGAGATTGATACTAGTTCGGAAACAAAGTTGTGGATTCAAATAGAAGATCAAATCAGATATTTTAAATGGATGATTTGGGTACATCTTATGGGTTTAACTTTGTGAAATAATGATTTCGGTAAAATATTGTGGGCTTGGGTTCAGGGTGATTTCGGGGACGAAATTCTTTTAAGTAGGGGAGAATGTAATGACCCGTAATTTTACCACTTTGAAAATAGAATATTTAATTTATTTAAATATTGATATGTAGAATTTTCAAAATAAAACAATCATATTTTATATGATAAATAAGAATGGTAAACTTATTTTTGATATTGAATAAAGATTTTGGATTTTCATTGTAAAATTGACAAAAGCCGGATTCCAATAAAGCATGATAAATATTCGTGAAATTTGTTTAAAGGATAGATAATTCCTTTTAAATATATATATATATATATAATCGATATCAAACTCATTTAATATTAATAATAGTAATTTAATTTATAATGGTTTGATAAATATATAAAACTTGTTTTATAAAATTGATAAATTTTGTCGCATACCGACAAATCGATGTTGTATTTTTACAATTAGATTTGGATATTATTTTATAAGTCAAATATACTTGTTTTAATTATTAAATATAATAACAAATTAATTTTGAAGTTTGGTTTACATGAATAAAAGTTTAACAAAAACGTCATAATATGACAGTAAAATGTTTTGTCGAAAATCAACATTTTGTTCAAAATAATTTGCCGCAACGTTATCACACATTTGTTAACATGTTTTAACATATATATTACACATTTGAATAATTAAATATGCTTATTTTTATTAAATAAGATTAGAAAAACTTCTAGAAGTCATTAGTAAAAGTAAGTAAGAATTAACAAAAGTAAGAAAATGTAAACATTAAATCAATATCACATCAAAAACCAAAATAATTATTATTTTACTTAGCTTAGTTCTTATGAGATTAAGACATAAAGTAAGGATGTGAAAGGTGATGGTAAGTGTTGAAAAAGTAAAGGTTGCTTTAAGTTGAAGTAAGCTTAATTTGGTAATTTGGTAAGTGGTTATTTTGGTAAATTTACCACTTCTTTCTTTTTCTATAAATACCCACCTCCTTCTCACTTTTATTCACATTTCTTCTTCTTCTTTTCTCAAGCTTCTTCATTTTCTTCCTTTCTCTTTAATGGCTTCCAAGCCATAGGAAAAAATTAGAAAGAGATAATGCCAAAATATTTACAAAATATTCAAAAGAAATCAATGTTCATTCTCTTCAAATCAAACTTTTCTTTTCTTTACATCTTCTTCTTTCAGCCATAACTTCTTCAAAACAGAACCAAAATGTAAAATTGTTTTTTTCAAATCATGTATTATTCCAGAGGCTAGTACATTTATTCTGCTTGTGAGATCTGGAAAGATAAAACAAGGTGTTTAACTAAGGTTAGGGATGGAGAAACCGGTGCCCTAAACTTACCTGGGCTATGTTTGCTTTTCTTAGGCGAGGGGTGGAATAGATCGAAAGGAAGGCCCGGGTGCTCTAAAATAAAAAAGACTGTATTTAGTTTCTGAAATAAAAGAAGATTATTATTATCCAAAATTTAAGCAATCTTCAAAATGAATAATTTGCGACTTGGATTGCATAGAGATAATCTTCTTATATTTGGTATTAAAATCCGAATACGGTGATTTCACCGTTATTCCGCCCATAGCACTTGTTGAATATGGAAATTGATGTTGAGTAAAATTACAATGATTTCTATGATCCAATTTACTCAATAATGTTTGCTAAGATTGCTTTTAGGGTTTAACGTAAATAATGTCTTAAATAACATTGTTTTTGATCCGCCTAAAAATTAAGGAATTTGGATTGAGAGTTAAGAGAGGAAAATTGAAATATTATCCAAAGAAAAATAATGAATTGCTTAGAATTACTCTAAGACAAAATAAAGAGATTTCGAAATCATCCGAAAACCCCTTCAAACTAATTTTTGGAATAAAACCTATTGAAGACAAAGATCGTTGAAGACAAAGATATTCATGATGTAGGATTACTTGTCGTTAGTCCCTGGAAGTGAAATTTACTATATTTAAAGTGGCAGTAGTACTCTGTTATGAAAATCTTTGATTTGCAAGAATATGACTTGAAGTTAAGAAAGAAATCTTTTATTAAGATTTAATAAATGATTTAGGAATATTTTCCCTAAGTTAAAAGTTATTGCTTGAATACAAGAAGTCGTCGATTAAGATTTAATGAATGATTTGAAAAAGTTTTCCTAAGTAAAAGAGAAAATGAGTTGAAATTATTCCATAATTTAAGAATGGTTTAGATAAACCAAATGATTTGATAAATAAGGCTTAATGTTTCCATATACTCTTGAAAAGAAAATGGAATAAATTGAAAAGAATATATCTAAGAAAGATATTTTATAAAAGATGAAGTAATTGATTGATGATTGATATCCATATATCAAATTAACATCTTTTAAATCGACAATTTTCTTCGAAGGAACCAGGGTCGGATTTGGGTGATTCCTATCCGAACACCACTTCGAACCAATGTATACGTTCGAATATAAAGACATATTGAAGATGATGATTATTGAAGAACGTGGATCTTCAAAACGTGAGGACTGCTTGTTGACATGCTCTAGGTAGCTCCCATTATAGAGTTATTTATAGCAGCGGTCTCCTCATTGTGAAGATTTTTCGGATTGCAAGGACTACTCGCTACTAGGGGTAGTAGGAGAGTGCCTTTGGTTTGCCCTATTCTTGGACAACTTGTATGGACGTTTGTCTGACATTGCATTTCTAAAGATTACGTACATTGGTTTTTTACAAACATACATCTGTGGTTGCGGAGAAGGCAACTACTTTTAGCTTCATACCCTCCTTGAGACATACGAGCTTAAGAGTGGTATTTTTGTGGAAGGCAATTAGTAGTCAAAGGAAATGGCAATGTGGCATTCAGAGATGTGCTATGTGCTATGCGAAAAGGTAATCATAGCCTCGAGCCTCAACAACTGGAAATGGCCGAAACAGGGTTAGATGCAGGAAGGCTAAGTGGGTTATTACCAATTAGGGTATGATCATCCCATTCTAGATATATTTCTTCCTGCTATAACATCCAGGATGTAAATTAATGTGGTTTGTATGCTCGAGCACCCGGTTTAAAGGTCGGTAATGACCGGGGGATGACATATTCAATACTGTCTAGTTATAAAGGTAGGTCGGTCTTGTGTTGGTAGAGGGCAGATGTTCTATGCCCAGGGACTTCCATCTAGAGGTGTACCCATCGGAAGGTAGTCCATTCACCTGATCATTTGTATGGTAATCCATTCTCCAATAAGAACCTACGGTTTTGTTTATAGAGCCTGGTATGCTGGAATTTAATAGTGGTAATAATTTCGGCTAAGATTAATAAGTTTATTTGCAAATGTTTTCAATGGAATGTCATTAGAAATTATATTAAACATTTTGATATAAAAGTGTTTTAAGTTATCATAATGTGAAAACCCGTCCGTGTTTATTCATGGGCATAGTGTTATGAGATACTCTTTTTTTTCAAAGGATTTTATTTAAAGGCTGATATATGACACTGCCATTTATTATTGAATTTTTCCCATGCTGGTTTATCAAGCCTGGTCTGGGTATTTTCAATACTCGGGTTATATCCGAGTAGTTTTACATTTAGTCGAAGACGGTTGGAGTTTCTAGAGGAGATTTGGAGATATTCATCTATATATGGACATATTCTATTATCCGTTGTGCTTTGTTTGTTTTAGTTTGATGATGTCGGCAACTATAAGGACAGATGTTTATAACTGTCCAAGATGAATTTAGGTTAGACTTTGATATATATGTATTTAAAAGTTTTCCGCTATAAAGATATTTGTTCAATATTATATATTATTCCATTCGTATGAGATTATGTTCTATCTTATTTTCTTTATTACCCTTAATGTTCTGTCCTTTTGTGCAAATTGAGTCGGACATGTGTGTTTTATTATCGGCTCAAAGGGTATGGGGAAACTGGCCATCACATTATATTTAATTTAACTTAACTCATTTTTATTTCCTTTGAATCGGTTTTTAATTATCACCAACTAGATTGGTCCCCATGAGCCTTCATCCAAGTTCACTAAGGCTATTGAATCCAACATTCCTCCTACACCCTTTGCTCATGGCTCGAATTACGCAAATGCGCCTAAATTTGAGGTTGCAGTCATGACCCCTACGACCTTATAAGAAGAGAATATTTGTTTAATACTCATCAATGAAAAGCTTAAGAAGGACTTAAAGGAAGTCCTTTCAGAACTTAAGGAGGAAAAAGATGCATTGAGTCATCAACATCTACTTAACATTAAGTTACATTAAGGGATTGTAGTAGCCGAATCAAAGTTTAATGAATTGCAGCAATCTGTAAAACATGACGAAGAACTTTATGGCATTGTTTATAAAGCAGAAATAATGAAAACGAGTAAAAAATGGAAGATAGGTCTGCTCAACTTCCGGGCGGATTGAAGAGAAGAAAAGTATTGAAGGAGGAAAAGAGGTAGTGGGGTCCAGTTCAGATATGGTTCCTACGCCCCCCGTGGATGTGAACCATCCTTAGGCAAACGAATCAAAAAAAGACAATGAAACTTCATTTTTAGGTCAAACTAAGAGGAATGGAGACCCACTACAAGTAGCAACTATCATAGTTGGACCCATAGGTGCTTACCCATTCGTAGAGGGAAAGTTGAAGGACCGATACCCTTAGGTATTTTGGTGGTTTACCTCAAAACTCCAAGAAAACTAGGACTGAGCTGATCGATAATTTAGAAAGAACGAGAAAGAAAGTTGCACTCAAGATATAAGCTTAAGGATTCTTTATGTGAAGCTCGAGTTTCCTTCAACACAACAGCATCACCTGTTGATAAACTTAGGCTGGACAATATTGTCGCCCTTAAAGAAAAACTTAGACAAGAGAAAGCTAAAGCAAGATAGGGCAAATATCCTACGCTTAAACTGAGCTTCCTTTTCTATGTCATGGGTTTCGAGGTAACCGTGGAAGAGCCAATAGATCATTGGACAGGTGCTTGTTATGATCCCCATAAGACTATCCACATTAGCTTAGCTCCGTCCCTGGCCAATATGCCTTAGGAGGTTTTAGTATTATTGTTTTTCTAGGAATTTATAACTTAAAATGACTTTGTAGGTATATGATTTAGGTATACTCTTGTACACATACTATATAGATTAAGATTATTTATGAACTTTTTAAATTCCTAGTGAGTGTTTTACTTGGTTGAGCTTTCTTTTAATTTTTTTGTGCGGGCCAACTTGATCTTCAACCTACTTTTTTCGATTGAGAACTAGAGAATGTTGATCTAAAAGGAAAGCTTTCCTCTGCTCTGACTCAGATTGCCAAGTTGTAAGGTTTGTTGAAGCATGTTGAAGGCATGTATGAGGTCCTATATATGAACGAAATTAAGGCTCTTGAACGTGTAGTTGAGGAATTAAATGAGTAGATCGCAGGACAAATTAGCATCGAAGATGCCCCTGCACCCCTACCTGAGGCAGATCCTAATATTTTTCTTACGTGGAAGAATGAATTGAAAGACTATTATGAGACCAAGCTTACTGAGCTAACAAAATAAAAAAAAGGATCAAAAATCTCTAGGAGTAGCAACTCACCTTATTTTTCTACTACGCAGGAGCTTTCTGGACCATATTCAAGGACTACCAAGAAAAAAAGGACCACCTTTTGAATGAGATTGAGTGGGTCAGGAGATTGGCTATGGAACATAAAACGGTCTTGAGAACAAAGTTTTTACCTTAGAGTCTCAGCTCCACCTTGATGCTGCTGCCACTTCTCTAGGTGGGTTGGATAGGGATTTTTTTGATGGAGCGGCTCCATGATAAGAATGTAAGAAGGGTTATCGCAGAGATTGTCGTGAAGCATGTGATCGATGACTTCACTCGCTTCTATCCTAGACTTGATGTGACTATTTTATACAATCGAGCCAATTATGAGTACGATCCGCAGAATTATGGTGATGTTTGGGTCGATGCTAAATATGACCCTTGTGCCACCTTTGGTAGTGTTGCTCTTGGTCGCTCATTAGTCTTGATTACTTAATTGAATGACCTATCTCTTGCTCTTCAACTTCAACACAGTTCTGCTCAGAGTCCATCATCGGATGCTTGTAATATTTTCCACCGAAATAGGATCATAGCAAGACTTCCTCTAAATCTGAGTCAGATTTAAGATGTTATTTTGTTTTATTATATATTGTAGTTTTTTGTTTTTCTTTCAAGCTTTTAAAGCATTTGAAGAGGCTTGGGTCATGTAAATACATATAGAATCCAATAAGTATTCGAGAAACTAAATAATTATTAGGAAATTGTTGCTTTTTGTGTTTACCTGGCAAACTTTTAAGGAGATTCTGGGACTGTGCTTGATATGTTGATTGTTGTGCATCCTGTAGGATTGATTTCACCCTAGAGGGAGGTGAATAGGGTGATACTATTAATTATAAAAATTATTGCAGAAGTTTATATAAAATATTTTTAACACAGATCACAGTAGAATAATAGCAGCACAGATATAGCAGAATATAAATAACAGAAATTAGAACACGCAGATTTACCCAGCTTCGGTAAAACCCTGCTTACGTGCTTCCTCCAAGGTTTCTACTAGAAATTTAGTAGTCAGACGCTTACACACGTAAACTCGCGACACCCGCTATCGACTAACCTAACTCTACGCTCAAAACTCTACCAGAACTCAGCCACTGAGCTGTGAATTCTCAAACTACGCCACGAAGTTTGTCCCCTAGTCACATGACTAGAATCTACAAAGTTTAAAAGAGAAATTTAAAAAGCAATTTAAAAACAATTCAGAATTTACAACCCTAATTAATGAAATCTTCAAGGCCGGCCCAATAAATATGTGATTAAAAAATATCTCCCTCTTATTTTAATATGTTGGCCTACTTTCTTCTTTGTTTGTGAAAAAATGGCTTCTTCAATATACGATCGTTCCTTTCTGATAAAATTAGGGCTTGTAAAAATTAAGGCTATCGAGTTTGATTTCTCGATTGAATGATGGTTTAATGTCCCTTGCTTTGTCAATCGACAATCTCTCTACGTAGCACATGGTTGCCCTAATTTTTGATCGAGCTCGACTCTAGAATTCGGTATGTAATTTATGCCTTTTTGCTTCTTCGGATTTGCTTGCTTGAACTCGATGCTTTTTTACGGCGATGTTGATTGGGTTTATATAGGGTTTAATCCCCTATAATTTCGTTCGTATGTATTTGTTTGAATTTGTCAATTAATTTATCTCAGCCACTGATCTTCGTTTGGATGCTCAAGATTATTACTGACTTGTTCAATTCGTATATATTTTGTTAGCTTGATTCCCACGGCTTTGAATTGCCTTGCTCACCACGGTTTCGATTTTGCTGGCATTTTGTTGACTTTGGTCACTTGATATTGATACTACTCTGTTGACTTCGGCTTGTACCTTGATTTACTTGCGGCCTTGACTTTATTATGCTCTGCATATACTCTCTGCTTTTGTTCTTCTTGTCATTACATACATGTATACTTGTGTATTTGCACATGTATATATGTATGTGATGCTTTGTCCACACTGTATTGATTGAAACCGAAATTGCTTGGTTATTAACACTACTTCATCGATTTGTATATGCAACTGTACTGGTTTACATTGATCTATGTCCACTATTCTCCGAGTCTGCACTACATATATAACCATTCATGTGTGTGTTCGTATATAAACGTATGTGTGTTTGAGCTTTGCCTCTATTTGCTTAATGTCTACATGCTGTTTGGTTAGCTTGCCTTTGGTTGTGAATTGAGTTGATGTTTTGGTTGATTGCTTGTTCACTTTGTTGTACTTCCAATGTGCCATGACTTGTGTACTTGTCTGGTTATATAAATATATACAGGTGTGAATTTTTGATGACTTTGTGGTCTTGGTTTATCGAACTGTTTATAAGTTTTGTAGTTCTGGCTTTGACTCGACTTGATACTCTGTTGACCTGTACATTTCATTTTATATTTATTGCACTGTTGTTATCTTCATTTTGGCCTTGTAGAGGTATTGTTTTGAACATGGCCACTATTAGTGATACTATTGCATATATGTACATGTGCAGTTAATGCCCCGCTATTACTCCGCTATAACTCTGCTACATCTTGTAGCAGATTTCTACTACTACGATTTTTCGATATAGCCCCAAATATAGCATTTCTGCTTCAAGCCCCGCTATTTCCGCCACATCCCATTATTCCCGCTGTATTTTGCTATTTCAACTATATCTTCTTTAAAACCAGTGAATTAAAAATGAAATTTATACATTATAAAAATTATGAAATCAATTTATTTAATTGATTTTTTAATATATTTTCAGAAATGAAAATACTCTAGTATTCTACTAAATTTAATTATGTTATATAACAGTTTTATGTTTATTTACAATATATTCACACATATTTTTATTTAAAATTATTTATGTATTAATTATAATTCAAATGAATGTTAATTTTTCATTTAACAACCATTTATATATTTGTAAAAACATTAAGCACGAGTTTTATATGCTATTTTAGTGTCATCCGCTATATACTGCTATATCCTCGCTGTATCCCCGCTATGACTTTTTACACCTCTACCGCATTGAATCTACCGAGCGCTTTAACCGCAAAAATATGTACACATGCTAGTTTTACGTGGAGCATCATGAAGTTAGTTGAGTTGTTGTTTGTTGTGACAAGACTTGAGTTTTATTCATGTGTACACATGCGTTTTGGTTGTCGCTACTTGTATCAATCCATATCATCTTGCCAGGCTTGAGTTTTGCATTTCAGGTTCACTTGAGTCTCGATACATTGTTTTGTATTGCATGTTGTATTGAAGTTTCTCTGACTAGTCTGGGTTCAAGTGCATAGCATATTGAACTGTTGCATGCTTTGTTCCTTTGAGTCAGTTTGCATTTGAAAATTGCTGTTTCAATTTGGTCTGGTTGGACTGTCTAGCCTCTGTTTTCATGTGTACGACTTGAACTTTGGTTGAGGCTTGATTTATTTGTCTTGACTATTCCATTTTGATTTTGCACTTGTGTTGAATCCAACTTATAATTGGGTTTGACCTTGTGCTCACCTGTCCCTGCAATTTTATCAAGTGTATATCGGTGTGCACAGCCTTGTGGCATGTATAGTGATAACTGTGCATATCACAAGCTATTCATGTATGATGAATTCAAATTTAAATGATGACAAACAACCCAAATAACCGAGGCAAATAATATTTTCAAAATCACATTTTATTTTACACTGCAAAATATTTTCTTTTCAATTTTATTGCGTTAGTGTTTATTTTGCAGATTGCTCAAATGCTGGATTCAATCTGGAATGAAGTTGAAGATCAATTTTGAGTAAACGAGTGATATGTAGTGAGGACAGTTATGTAAATTAAAAAATTATGATTTAATCAGATTTGTATTGTAATTGAAATTGTATATATATAGTTAGAGCTCAAATTTATACTATTCAAAATTGTAGTAAATATTTGTTTGAATCAAATATCCGTTTGAATTCAAATTCTGTGTTATTCATTTTATTCGACAAATATTTATTTAATTATGTAAAAATAAAATAGTACATTAACAAATACATTTAAATGAATATATATATATATATATATATGTTTATTATCATCAAACAAAAATCATATACTCGCATATTCAACACATCTCGTGTATTGCCTTTTTCTTACCATCTTTGGATTATTATCAATGCAGCTCATACTTTCTGAACTTGATTGTCTTAGCATCTAAGCTTTATCATGTGTTTGGCACCATCTGCTCTGTAATTTCAGGTCGGACTAATGTTTGACGACGAAGTCAGGTCGCGTATTTACAACCTTCTCAATTCATGTGCATGGTTTTCTGTACTGGTTTAGGCTGTCTAATATCCTTATGTCCAATGTGGCTATGTCATATCAATTAACATATAGAAATTTTATACTGGTTCGAGCCGTCCGATATCCCTATGTCCATTCAGTTGAAAAGCTGGGCAGCATTTGCGCAGTTTTGTTTTGATGGCTGGTTCGAGCCATCTAATATCCCTACATCTAGCATAGTTATTTAGTTATGTCAAAAAGATTAACATTAAAAGATTTTTATATTAGTATGGGACATCCAACATACCTACATCCAGTTCATTTTATTACTAATTTTCAAAATATTTACAAAGTTTATTAAATAAGTAACGTAGATCATACAAAATAAGGTCGGAGATGCTAAGAGTTCCATATTCTAAGAACTAGGTTTTCATCAGGTTTTCATAGTCGGTATGCCCTATTAGCTAAAACTTCTACTATAACTAATGGTCCTTCCCAATTTGGGTCCAGAGCTCTATCCACTGGATCTTTTGTGCAGTCCATTATTCTTCATGGTACCAAATCTCCCTTGTAGAAGTTTCTTTCCTTGAGCCTAGCTGTAACATCTCGTAAAATCAACCATAAATAAATAAAATAGATAAATTAATTTGAATAAGAGGTGGCTAAAAATGGAAAATTTTTGAAGTCAGAATTTGACCACAGAAGTTATGTCATTGTGTTCATGGTGAAATTCCGATCAATTTCCATACATAAGAAGCTGAACATAGAGCTTAAACGAAGAAGTTATGGCATTCGATGTTTTCGGATTTAAAATAATTTAAATTTGATTCAAATTAAAATAATTAAATAATTCTTATATTTGAAATTCAAAATTAACAGAAATTAGACATGGCTTTAAATTAAACGTTAAAATTAATGTTTACTTTAAAGTGTAATTAAGGAATATAATAAATAAAACAACAACACAAAAATAACGTTCCGAAATAAAGGGAGAGGTCGACCGTTATAGGGTCGATTATTGGTTGATGGGCAGCCGACTGCTCCCTGTCAAGTGGCGGCTAGGGTCTGTGAATTTGAACTTTTCAGATTTTATAAATTTCAACCGACCTTCATCCAACGGTCCATGTGCATTCCAACCACTATAACTAAGACCTTAGACCCCTCTCTTTTATTCACATGATATTTTTGGAACGTAAGCAATGCTATCAGTTCGTCTCTTCAAGATTCAGAAAACTCCATTAGGGTTTCCGGTAAGAAATCCTACATATCTATTTTGTTTTCTATTTATTCTACGAAATTTTGTTGGGTAAATCTACCTAGCTAATCTGGCTACGGGTACCTATGAGTAGTCAGACCAATGTGAGTTATCATCTTGGATACGGGTCATAATACAAAGGACCTACTTCGGAGATTGAAGGTAATAATGGATTGAACGAGAGCCCCTCATCTCTATGTAGGAAGTAGTAAATGGTCAGGATTATGAGTTAGGCACAGTAGAGGATATATCGGGAAATGACCTGCTTCAGTAGGAAATATTAAGTGGCTGAAGAAATTCTATGCAATGTCAGCTAGATAGTTACTAATGTGGAGTTCGCCTTGGGATTATAGGTAGACCTGCCTTAAATAAGGTTTTAAATAGTCGAAGTCTCCTTAATTCCCATTAAAATGTATTAAATGACTTGAGTACGTTCTCTTACATTGATAGGACATTATGGAAGATAGATATGGGTTATTGGGTTGATAGCAAATTGGTTATGGGCTTATATTTGGAAAGCTGCTTATTTAAGTTTGAGAAAAGCCTTTGGGCTTATATTTGAAAAGACTTATGATGTAGGTGGAAATGTATTCCTAGTTAAATTATACTGCCCAAGTACGAACATAGTAAGGCTCGATATTTGTATTCATCAGACATATGTTGTTCTGACTCCCTCCTCATTACAGCACAGGTTATGAAAGGTGATGATATTGAAGGCAAAGGCAAGGAGAAAATTTGTGGTAGTTTTCCTATTTATCTACTTATGTTATTTTATAATGTACCAATCAATGTATAATGATGAATTTTGAAAGTGTTGTGCTAGGAATATGTATTGTGTTATGGATTTTATGGCAATTGGATTTTTAACGAAATGGGTATTGTTTCTGTTATTATATATCATCCTTCCCATGTGTGTTCTGAAAGCGTAGATAAATAGCTCTGCGTTGTACTTTACACCAGCCAACGGCCAGCTTTGAGATGGGTCTAAGTTCTGATGGGCCTTTTCTTCCATTTCAGGGTGTGCTGTTACATTTGGTATCAGAGCTTAGGTTTCCCGATCAACGGGAATAGGTATACGTTTGAGAGGCATACTTGTTATTTTTGAAAGTATTTTTCAAAAATCCTACTATATACAAATATATATATACTTATTTTAAACTTACGCAAAAACATAAGACAAATCTTCACTTCCACATATAATATTATCTTAGGAAATGTACAAAGGAAAAGATTGTAACTCCGAAGTTAATAAGGCAAAAAATGTGCAATAAATAGAGAGTTACAACAATTCAATAAGGATATAAATGGACCAGATAAAGAGATTATTAGAGTAATTATGGAAAGATAAGGAAGGCCTAATAGGTAAAATTTGAATGAGTAAATAAATGTCTTTAACGATTGTCCATTGGAATAAAATCATTCATTACGGACAATTGACATTTATAGAATAGCAAATAAACATGTTAGGTAGTGACTAAAAATTATAGGCGGTATAATCGTTATTTTGGTAAATTATATATCCTTAATTATATGAACGAGGTTAGTGGGCCTGGCCCAACACATAAAAATAGGTGGGAGATAAGAATCTATGTGTTGTAAGCAATCAAAAGTATGGAATGGAGCAAGATGTAAAGAAAGAGTGGAGCAATTCCCACAAGAAAGTGTACAATAATCACCACAAGGAGATAATCGGATTTTTACGGAGATTGAGTAGGGAAGAAGTGAAGTTCAATAGAGAGGACAACTAACTTCAATTTCTAAATCCAACCCCATGTGAAAGAATTTGATAAAAATGTTTTCGGAGAAATTATTTTTCAAAGGATTTTTGGAAGTTGTTTTGAAAAGAAAGGAAATTTGAAAAATCATAATTTAAACTAAAATTTCAAAAACGTAAAATCATTTTTGTCAAAAACCTTTTACTTAGAAAATTTTGACTCAAAATTTTAAATTTGGTTGCGTTTTTGATTTTAGAGAAAGAGATTCTTCATTCTTAAAATAAATGTAAGATAGAGAAAAGGCCGGACTTGGTGATTTTTCTTCTATTTCATAAATTTGGAAGTTCCTTTTTTTTTTAAAAGTTTCTAAAAGGGGTGAACAAATTGAAATGGAACTTAATTAAATTGAGGAATAGAAAATAGAAGTGTAAGAATAACTAAGGTAGTTGGAATATTCCATATAAGAAAATACAAAGAATAATAGCTGAAGTAGGAGCCAATTAGTTAAGAGAATTATAAACAGAGGCCGTATTGAGAGATTTGGATAGAAATAACATTAGAAATTTATATCGGTAATCTAGTTAGAAATTAATAGTACATAAGTTATCCTTGTCTTCTCCACTTTTCATTGTTTAATGTTATGGAAGATGTTTTTGAAAAAAAATTCTACAATTGGATAGGAATTAAATGATGATAATTAATCAATGAGTTAGGAAAATTTTATGAATAAGGAAAAGCTTTATGAGAGGACATGTAACATCCTCTATCCTTAGGCCTAAAGCTAAGTGCTATAGATGTTGTAGTAATCCATAGTATTAACTTCTGGTGACAAAATACGGTAGTGCTAATGGTATTTATAATATCATAAGCACGTTAATATGAAATAAAGTCAACACAGAATTAAAACAACTTTTCTGATTATATTTCAAATCAATATTTCATATTCAATTACATAATACCATAATCACTTCCCAGGTTTTGATCAAATATACTTATTACAAATTACGCCAAGAGCGACATATGAAGATGCCCCTTTGGATGATCATAGTTGTAACAACCTGCATATTTCACGATTGTATATTTAAATATTTTATTTAAATATAGCATCATTAGTTGGATTAAAGTCCGAAATGCTACTTTTTGCAAACATTTGAATTAGAACTCGAGACCACTTCCATTGAGTTCAAAATGTCGTTGCGACCTTTTTAAGTATAAACATCGATATGTTCAGAGTTAGCTTGAATTTTGACATTTTCACTTAGGGCTTTGGGTTTGGGTTTCAGCCCAATAACCTAATATAAGACCCTAGCTCCACCCCCTCTACTTTTCATTCATTCTCATTTCCTAACACTTCAAGCTTTAAGTAAAAATGGGGGAAAGGATTGGAAACTAAAATTTCTAAGCCCTAGTTTTCTTTGCAAATTCAAGTTCTAGCTCCAAAATCCAAGAGAAGCTTAGGTAAGAATCCTCTTCATCTTCTCCATCTCAATCCCTCTTCAAATTTCAGAAAATTCCTCTAACCTAATGTTATCCCGCTTTTTGGCAAAGCCGTGATACCAAAGGATTGGTCGAAAACGAGAGACAATTTGCCTCAGAGATTGGTCGCATTCCACTTCACTATGGATATGGATATCGATAAATTTTGTCCGAGCCCGGATCAGGCTACAATTGATAGGACATGGCTAGCAAATCCACGAGAGCCAAGGTTTCAAGTTTCAAGTCAATCCGAGTTCGTATGCTCAAGATATGATGGATTCAGTATGAGAGAAATAGCCCTTGTGCGGTTCAAATCCATTGATTCGACTCCACCTACTTCGAATCCATCACTCTGGAATACTTCGAATCCATGAAGTTCATACCCATCCTCATGTCTCACCTCGACTCAATCTAGTTCGACTCTATGCTACTTCGTGTCCATTGCGTTCGCACCGGTCAGAAAGGAATTAGCCTCGCGTCTACCTAGTTCGAATCCACCCTCGTATGCCTTAGTTCGAATCCATCAGGTACATATTGCTTCGAATCCGTGAGAAGTGGTTTTGTTTCGAATCCATCAAGCAAGCAAGCAGTTCGACTCCATCCAAGTGGCCATGCTTCGACTCCATCAACCATGCCTTGGTTCGAATCCATTCTTGTATGCCCTAGCTCGAATCCATCAGGGGAAAGTTTACTCGAATCCATGCAAGTAAAGAAGCCCCGGCTCCATTCCAAAACTCTTCTTCGAATCCCCCAATTGAGGCAACCTCAAATCGATCAAATGCTTTGATCGATTCGAACGAGTACCAGTTCCATCGGTTCGAAGGAAGCGTGCCTTTGAATCCAACTCTTCGAACCCATCAAATAAACGCGGCTAAAACCAAGGGTATGACCCAGAAAACTCGGAGAAAAAGGAGGATTGACTCGAAGCATACGCACCACGTCATCACTTTCACGTGCAGAAGCATGGATTCGACCCTATGGATTCGAACCATATCGATTCGAACGGGTCCCTGGGGCGAAAAACTCCTACTTGAATCGATCATAACTCGAGATCTACAAGTCCAAATGCAATGAAATTTTCACAGGAGCTTGCGTATACATAGAAGAATGTCCACGCCAAGTTTCATCACGATTGGACACTTTCTTGATCGATTCGAACCAAGGGTCAAATCGATCCCAATGTGGGCCCGGATCTCCAGAATTCGGCCGTATGGGCCCCCCTCACGTGCCAGAAGTGGTCTCTCCGGATTTTTAGGAGAAATATCAACCTCCTACAGCTATAAATAGAGCCCTAGGTCATTCAGAAAAGGGGATCGGAATTCTGAAGAGCCAAGACTCTACCGGATTCAGTTCTACACCTTATCATCGTTGTTGCATTCGAGTTTCAGAGCTATAGTCCATTGTAACTTGCTGTAATCACTGTAATCATCAAGAGAATATCAATAAAGATAGAAAACTTCAAAGTGGACGTAGGCAAGATCGCCGAACCACTATAAATCCTGTGTCGTTTACTTGTTTTTTGCCGTTTCTGTTGAATGTCCATCATTTTTGTTATCTACAAATTTGTAATTTGTGACTTGTGACTGCGGACGGGTGCTTTCACGACTTTTGGGTGTTTGTGGCCAATTTTGACGCAAACATTTTGGTGCTTTCGCTGAGAATTGAACTCAGGATAATTTGAATTTGAAGGCTTAAAGATTTAGATCTGAGAACCATAACGAGACAAACAAGTAAGAAACAAAGGCTAGAGAGAAGTGAACACCAAGGAAGTCAAGAGGCTTCTTCAGGAGCGAATCAAGCATCGATCTTCATCACTAGGGAGGAGATGGAGACAATGATGAAGAAACAAGAGGAGTTGATCCAAAGTTTATTTCAACAGATAGGACAACTTGGAGCGCAGAATCAAGGAGTAACCGGAGTTCAGAACGGAGCAGGACCATCCGACGTAGCACCTGGAGTAGGGGGCACACACATGGAGAATGTTGACCCAATCCCAGAGGGAGAGGGGAGCATCTGTACAACCTGGGAGTAGCAGAGGAGTGAACGCTCAGTCAAGGGGGCAAATCCCAGAATTCCCTCGTGGACTCGGGGGGCAGGTTGAAAGTAATGAACGAAGATTGCATCTCGATGACAATGACAGATTGGCGGAGATGGTTAGAAGAGCTATGAGAGGCGGTTTGGTAAATAAAGATTTGGAGGATGTTAATAGGAGTCCTTTTACTCCAGCAATCAGACGAGCTCAGAACCCATCGGATTTCAAGTTACCATCATTGGACATGTATGACGGGAGAACAGACCCCACGGTTCATCTAACGAAGTATATGAGGCATATGGAAGTGCGGGGGGCATCAGAGGAGGTTATGGCCCGGTGCTTTCCATTGTAC
The DNA here is from genome assembly GCA_030765085.1 of Allium cepa. Lineage (NCBI taxonomy): Eukaryota > Viridiplantae > Streptophyta > Magnoliopsida > Asparagales > Amaryllidaceae > Allium > Allium cepa. The sequence goes on from CM060938.1 coordinate 584,483,143, forward strand.
TTGACGGATATTGCAGCATTGTGGTTTAGACAATTGGAGAATGGATCCATCGGAACGTGGAATGGTTTAATTGAGAGATTTATGAGGCAATTCAGGGTTCACATTACAAGACCCAAGAATGTGATGACTTTAGCAACCCTAAAGCAGAAAGCCGGAGATACCTTGAGGAGTTATCTAGCGCGGTTCAATGCAGCAGCAGCTTCGGTGGATCAAGCAGATCCATCTATGGTGGTGATGGCAGCTGTGTCCGGAGTAGCTGACGGCACAGAGTTCAAAAATTCATTGACTAAATATCCACCCGTGGATCTAGAGGAATTCTACAACGAGGCAGAAAAGTTTTTACGATTAGTGGATGCGAAGGCAGAAAGAGAAGAAGGAGAGGGAATAGAAGTTTGTGTGCTTAAGGACAAAAAACCTCTCGAAAAGGACTCAGACAAGGATAAAGGAAAACAAAGGGCTAAGGATTATGATGACAGGTCAAAACGGCAATGGAGGGAGCCGCGATTCACTATTTACACCGAGCTGACTGAGAGTTTGGAGCGGATTTATCAGGATACCAAAGAGCAGGTTCCCTATCGTAGACCGATGCGAAGGGATCCAACTTCTGAAGAAAGGAGATCAGATAAGTTTTGTGTATTTCATGAATTAAATGGTCATAACACTAATGATTGTAGGAATCTGAAGGACGAGGTGGAAGGGCATATCAGGAACGGTATGCTCCTTCAATATGTGAGGAGGCGAGCTTCAGCGGTGGAGCCAGAGCGGCCACCGTCTACATCAGCTAGGGGCAACCCTGAACCAGGACATCATTTGGTTATCAATTAATTAAAATAACGATGAACAAGTCGCAAGCTTCCACTAACACAATTAAATCATTTACACATGTACGAGATCGCGAACGTTCTCCAGGCATGCTCTGAATGATCATTGATTGTTTCGTAGTGGGAACTTACACTTTGACATCTTTGCTTTGCTTTTGTTTCATGTTGATTTGGACATTTGGACTTCGTTTGTTTGGACATTTCTGCTTTTAAAATTCATCTGTTGAATAGATATTTGATCCTGATAATTCTGAAATGGCTATGCTACTTACACATGTACGGGGTCGCGAGCGGTCCTTAGGCATGCTCTGAGATGGCGATAAACCGCCCTGACAAACGATCCAGGGACCCACGCGAACGTGAGCCTGGTATCGATAATACCAAGCCCTCCCGGGCACACTTTCTCGCCTCGAACGGCACCCGACTTCGAACAGTCACCACTCGCCATGAACGGCACTCGACTTCGAACAGTCATAACTCGCCACGAACGGCACCCGACCTCGAACGGTCACAAAAACGCCTCGAACGGCACACGATAGCAAACGGTCACAACTCGCCTCGAACAGGCACTACTCGCCTCGAACAGGCATGACTCGCCCCGAACGGCACAACTCATCTCACCTCAAATGGCTCGATCGTGAACGGTCGTCATTTGAGGTCCGCCACTTGACCGCGCACGGTCGCACTTCACCTCAAATAGCTCGATCCCGAACGATCGTCATTTGAAGTCAGACGCTTGACCATGAACGGTCGCACTCCATCTCAAATATCTTGATCCCGAACGGTCGTTATTTGAGGTCACATAAAACTATAACTTCCTTTGCAGGACATCAACAGGATATGAACGTCCAGCTCATGGCATTACAAAACACGCCTTCCTGCTGCAAGGCATGTTTCGGGGGGCAAATGTTATCTCGCTTTTTGGCAAAGCCGTGATACCAAAGGATTGGTCGAAAACGAGAGATAATTTGCCTCAGAGATTGGTCGCATTCCACTTCACTATGGATATCGATAAATTTTTTCTGAGCCCGGATCAGGCTACAATTGATAGGACATGGCTAGCAAATCCACGAGAGCCAACGTTTCAAGTTTCAAGTCAATCCAAGTTCGTATGCTCAAGATATGATGGATTCAGTATGAGAGAAATAGCCCTTGTGTGGTTCGAATCCATTGATTCGACTCCACCTACTTCGAATCCATCACTCTGGAATACTTCAAATCCATGAAGTTCGTACCCATCCTCATGTCTCAGCTCGACACCATCTAGTTCGACTCTATGCTACTTCGTGTCCATTGCGTTCGCACCGGTCAGAAAGGAATTAGCCTCGCGTCTACCTAGTTCGAATCCACCCTCGTATGCCTTAGTTCGAATCCATCAGGTACATATTGCTTCGAATCCGTGAGAAGTGGTTTTGTTTCGAATCCATCGAGCGAGCAAGCAGTTCGACTCCATCTAAGTGGCCATGCTTCGACTCCATCAACCATGCCTTGGTTCGAATCCATTCTTGTATGCCCTAGCTCGAATCCATCGGGGGAAAGTTTCCTCGAATCCATGCAAGTAAAGAAGCCCCGGCTCCATTCCAAAACTCGTCTTCGAATCCCCCAATTGAGGCAACCTCGAATCGATCAAATGCTTTGATCGATTCGAACAAGTACCAGTTCCATCGATTCGAAGGAAGCATGCCTTCGAATCCAACTCTTCGAAACCATCAAATAAACGCGGCCAAAACCAAGGGTATGACCCAGAAAACTCGGAGAAAAAGGAGGATTGACCTGAAGCATACGCACCACGTCATCACTTTCACGTGCATAAGCATGGATTCGACCCTATGGATTCGAACCATATCGATTCGAACGGGTCCCTGGGGCGAAAAACACCAACTTGAATCGATCATAACTCGAGATCTACAAGTCCAAATGCAATGAAATTTTCACAGGAGCTTGCGTATACATAGAAGAATGTCCACGCCAAGTTTCATCACGATTGGACACTTTCTTGATCGATTCGAACTAAGGGTCGAATCGATCCCAATGTGGGCCCGGATCTCCAGAATTCGGCCGTATGGGCCACCCTCACGTGCCAGAAGTGGTCTCTCCGGATTTTTAGGAGAAATATCAACCTCCTACAGCTATAAATAGATCCCCAGGTCATTCAGAAAAGGGGATCGGAATTCTGAAGCGCCAAGACTCTACCGGATTCAATTCTACACCTTATCATCGTTGTTGCATTCGAGTTTCCGAGCTATAGTCCATTGTAACTTGCTGTAATCACTGTAATCATCAAGAGAATATCAATAAAGATAGAAAACTTCAAAATGGACGTAGGCAAGATCGCTGAACCACTATAAATCCTGTGTCGTTTACTTGTTTTTTGCCGTTTCTGTTGAATGTCCATCATTTTTGTTATCTACAAATTTGTAATTTGTGGCTTGTGACTGCGAACGGGTGCTTTCACGACTTTTGGGTGTTTGTGGCCAATTTTGACGCAAACACCTGACTTAGGAAAAACTTCACCTTTGATAATAGATTGAAGATTCTAGAGGTGTAGTGAAGAGGAATTGATCTTGCCTTGTTTTAAAAGCTTCTCCTACATTATTTTAGGGTTTAAAGGTGAGTTTTTGAACTCACATCTATGTCTATAACTTTCTTTGTGGTTATGTATGAATTCCTAACATCTATTCATGTTCATTTGCTTTTGATTTGAATTGATTTGGTGAATATTTCAATTTTTGGGTTTTGTTGTCCAATTTTATGAAAATCATATCTTTGATGTTTGAACATTGTTTTTGGGGGTGTATCGAAGAGCCTATAAGGATGGGTTGTTGGTTGGAATAAATCCCTAGTCTCTGTTGCCCAATCGATCCCGTCCGAGATTAGAATTTGTTTTGCACTTCTTAGGGCATAGGCTGAGAATACTGGAAATGCTACTTCAATCGACTGAACTATTGGGTCAGTCGACTGAACCAGGGGACATAAACTTTCTGTCCCTGTATCAGTCGACTGACCCTTGTGGTCAGTCGACTAAGCCTAGAAACCGAGAGTTTCCAGGCATGTACAGTCGACTGATCATTGCAGTCAGTCGACCGAACCTGCTTGTCTCAGCCATATTGCCATTTTGCATGGATTTCCAATTTTTAATCGATTCCCGTCGTTCCGCTTGGTTGTTATCACTTTTGTTGACTTCGATAATTTCTTTTTCGGAAATTTTGGGAATATCCATTTTGATGGATTCGGTATCGATTTCAATGGATTTGATTCACGTCTTCGTATGTGAATTTTTGGTGATTGATTGTTTTTACAATCATTTGTGTGATTTGTCATTTTGAAATACAAAGGTTTCTATACTAGTAGTAAATATTCAAACTCTTTTTCAAAGATGATTTCAACTCTATTTTTAATACAAAGTTCGTTTATAAAATCATTTTCTAATCTGTTAGTATATACAAACCTTTACCTCATTCGTTCGAGAAATCTAATTAAACGACTTAGCAAAACAAGTTGTATGAAACGTTTGCGTTTACTTTGTCGGTTAATTCTTAGACCTGTTCGATTGAAACTCTTGTTATAATTTTCGAGTGGAGATCTACAATTTGTCTGTAAATATTTAAGTTAAACCAGTGGTTATGGGACATGAAGCTAAACTCATTTATTTTCTAGCTTAGTGTAATTGACACTTATTGTTGATCGATGATGATCATTTTATGGTTTAGACTAGCAATATGCGATGTCTCTTTGTCCACGTGGGGGACTGTACCTCGTTTTATTGAGCTTCGTCTCATTTCTTTAATGGACTAGCAACCCATGGTCTTTGGACCGTTCGTGGAGCAATCGGCTCGATAAGTCGAAGCATGGGGCGTATCTTTCTAGGTGCGTCGATGTTTGTTTATGCATGGGGCGTATCTTTCTAGGTGCGTCGATGTTTTTTTATATGTGGGGCATATATTTCTAGGTGCGTCGATGTTTGATTATGCATGGGGTGTATCTTTCCAGGTGCGTCGATGTTTGTTTATACATGGGACGTATCTTTCTAGGTGCGTCGATGTCTATTTATGCATGGGGCGTATCTTTCTAGGTGCGTTGATGTTTGTGATACATGTGTTGGTGAGTTTTCATGCTTCCTTTTGTGATAGGCATCCCCCTTTATGTTTTCTGGATTTCTAATTGATGATTTCTAGAATTTGTGTTTCACCAATTTTGTGATTGGCATTGATATATTTGTCAAAATTTGTGGTATGGTGAATAAAATAAAGAATATGACATTCTTTTTTATTTCTGAGATTCTTGAGATATTGTATGATTTTTGTGTTATCTAATGTATACTTTTCATAGTATGGTATTATTGTTATCGTACGTTTTTGTTATATCTCTTATCCTATCACATTTTATCTGATATTCATAGCTAGATTGATTCGTTTATTATTTTCTTATTAAATGATACTCGGGTCAGGCCGAGATGTTACAGGTGCTTCTGCTTGACTCCTTATCTGGGACCATCATCTGACTTTTGCCTAACTACTTAGTTTAGTAGTTTTTGTTGTTATACATTAGAGATAAAGACTCCTTGATGTATACTTATTCTTTTGTCTAGCACTTGTACTTATTCTTTTGTGATGTAGTGGATCTTTTATGACCACTACTTTGATGTACACTTTCATGTGTTATGTTCATATCTGTTTCCGCCTTTGTGATATGAATATCCATGACTGATTTTGTGTTATGCTTATTTCTATATTTGTTTCCAAGGTCCACATAGCCACTATGTAGTAGCTTTTTGTTTGTATTCGATATGTCGGATTTCCTCTTGAAATGAAATGCATGACATACCATCTGACACATCGGTACTCGCACAAAGCAATTACACGGATGGTCGCTCCTCAACAGCCTTATTCTTTGTGCTAGTTGACGGCAATACCTCGTAGTGTTCTTGGCTAGCGCGAGTATAGAGGTGGGGCGTCACAGCTTGGTATCAGAACCAAACTTCGAAACAATGTAGAACAATCTAGCAAAGACCATTGTCCTAAGTCCTTCTTAGGAGTCGTGCCTTAGGATTTATCCAAGTCTTAGGACCAATTCTATCCTATTTTATTTTATGATGCTTTGTTTTATCAATCATGATTGTTTGATATTTATTTTGAGAATAACTTTTTATTCTTCTTTCTTTCTTAAAGAAGAGGAATGGTTAGACCAGGCCGTCCCAGCGTCGGTCAATCTAGTGCTACTCCTCAGGATGGAGTTTTTATGTCTGTCCAGCAGCTTTTAGATCTAGTAAAGAATGCTCAGGCTGTCGGACCCATTCCAGAGCCTACTCATCCTACATTTGGGTTTGCACGCTTGTGCAGATACTATACCGATTTGGGTGAAAGGCCATTCAAGGGATTCGAAAGTGTTATAGAAATCCAAGCTTGGCTTAGATCATGTGACTGCATCTTTTCTCGCATGAATCTCGTTGATCTCCATCGAGTCCAAGTGGCTTCTAGCATGCTCCAAGAAAGAGCATTAGATTGGTATGAGCTTTTGATATCTGAGATTATCGAAGCGGATCTTACTTGGGAGCTATTCCGGGAAAGGTTCGAGTTGAAATTTGGGTCGGAGGCTGAAAAAGTAACTTTAACTCGGTGCTTTATTGACCTTGTTCAAGGTGAATCTTCCGTGATAGATATGTCGCATCTTTTGAATCTCTCTCAAGATATGGGGTCGAGTATATTAATACCCCATTGAAGAAAAATCAAAGGTTTGTTTATGGGTTGAATAAGAACCTCAAGAAGCCATTACTTCTGAAACTAGAAGTTTCTTTTGATCAACTTATTGATATCGCTCTTCGACTTCAAGAGGCCGATAATGAAAGTGATATTGAAGTTGTGGGTGCCAAACATAACTTCAACAATCACATGAAGAGGCCTATTAAATTCAAAGGCCCCAATCCCAACAAGAAAGGGAAGCAAGAAACTCCGGTAGCAAAGACTCCTACCTCTAGTCGTAGACAATGCTACAATTGTGGTTCCACTGATCACTATGTAAAGGAGTGTTTGAAACCTCTTTATTGTCGCTATTGCAAAAATTTGGGTCACCATATATCTGCATGTCCCATACTTCAAAGTAGGAAGGAGGGAAAGCTCAATGTTGTGCAAGCCGCTAGTAACACTTCTCTTGGTCAAGGTATTTCTTATTTAGTCCTTGATGACATTGTTTTGTGATTATCCTATTCGAATTCTTTTTTATATGGGTTCATCTCATTATTTTTATATCAAAAGAACTTGTTGATTCTTTTTTTAAACATTTTGGGCTTGATGACTTCTTTGAGAATTGCGAATCTAGTTGGTGGATCCGCAACGCTCAGTTTATTATGTAAAATGTCGAGATTATTTTATGTGATTATTTTTTCCGAGCAGATTTGCATGTTATGCGTTACTTAGGCTTCGGAGTTGATTTTTTTGGAAAGGATTGGCTTAATCATAATGAAGCCCATATCCTATGCCCCGCGGGGACTATCTATCTTTGACATTCTCAATCTGTTAAGCAGATTTCTACTTTCTTAAAGATTTTGATTCCAATTTGGTGGCATCATTTTATTCTCTAAACCCACATGATGAGAAAAATGTTATTTCTCTCATTCAAGTAGTTTGTATATTTTCTGGATTTTTGAGTTTGTCTTAGGATTACCACCTAAGCGATCTATTGAGTAGTGCTAAGGTCTTTTTAGCTCGACCTTGCCACCAGTTTTCATCAGCTACGAGTTGCGGAGGGTAGCGTTCCACTTACCACATTCCGCACTCGTTATGTTTCTTTTGAATGACTCGTGACGTCATTCAGCTTGTCCAGCTTATTTCATCCATCTTATGAATCGAGTATTCTATGGATATTTCGATAAGAGCATCCTTGTATTCATTGATTATGGATGAAAACAACAATTTAAAAAAAATTGCAAATCATTTTCATAATATATTTATAAGTACAATTGGATATTGTACTTAAAACGAGCAAAGAATATTCGTAAAGTTTTTTTAAGAGATATTTTTATCATATAGAAGATGATTTTGTGTTGTTTTGCCCATTGAGTGCTTTAAGAATTCTGGTCGATACGTTTGATCAACGTTATCGATAGGAATCCTCTAAACGCTATGATGAGACAATCTGACACGATAAATTGACTTGGAATAAGTAAATTTTTTCTCGAAAGATTATTACATGAAGTTAATTGTAATTTTGAAAGTTTTAGCTTTTCGAGAAAGAGGATCAATTAAAAGAACTCTTTTTCGATACTCCTATTCTTGTGATTCCCAAAGGGAACCAAGACTTCACTGTTTGTACCGATGCTAGTCGTATTGGTTTGGGTGCCGTTCTTTTGCAAAGAAGGGAACGTGCTATCACTTATGTTTCTATATAATTAAAGCCTATCGAGACTAGGTATGCTACTCATGATCTAGTGCTCGCGGCTATTGTTTTCACTTTAGAATTTGACATCATTATCTTTTGGGAGAGAAATTTGTTCTCCACACCGATCATAAATCTCTGAAATATTTATTTTCTCAAAAGGAATTTAATTTGCGTCAACAATGTTGGCTCGAGTTCCTTGCATCTTATGATCTTGATGTTCTTTATACTCCCGGAAAGTGAAATCGTGTTGCCGATGCCCTTAGTCATAAGAAACAAGCGGTTGTTTCTCTGATGATGTCCAAATGGAATGATCTTTTTGACAAGTTCATATGACGTACCGTTATTGTACTATGTCGTTGTTCCAAATTATTCGAGTTTTGGGTTCCTCGGGCGTACCATTATTGAACTACGTCGTTGTACCGGCTTGTTTTCTGCTATTCATGACGTTTTCCATGTCTCTCAACTACGGAAAAGCCTTAGGGATTCTGATTTTTATTCTTGAGGCCGGTGTTATTGAAGTAATTGAAGTTTCACCTAATTTGACTTATAAGCAAACACATCCGGACTTACTCTCTCATGCTCTTTTGGGTGAACTTCTTACTTCAAATTTTCTTTTGTATTGGTGTGCTTTTATGGTTGTTACTCTTTGTTTTCTTCTTAAGAATTGCGAGGACGCGATTTCTTTAAGGAGGGGAGTCTGTAACAACCCGCATATTTCACGATAGTATATTTAAATATTTTATTTAAATATAGCATCGTTAGTCAGATTAATGTCCGAAAGGCTACTTTTTAAAAACAGTCGAATTAGAACTCGTGACCACTTCTATTGAGTTCAAAATTTCGTTTGCGACCTTTTTAAGTATAAACATCGATATGTTTGGCATTAGCTTGAATTTTGACATTTTCACTTAGGGCTTTGGGTTTGGGTTTCAGCCCAATAATCTAACATAAGACGTTAGCTCCACCCCCTCTCCTCTTCATTCATTCTCATTTCCTAACACTTCAAGCTTTAAGTAAAAATGGGGAAAAAGATTGGAAACTAAAATTCGTAAGCCCTAGTTTTCTTTGCAAATTCAAGTTCTAGCTCCAAAATCCAAGAGAAGCTTAGGTAAGCATCCTCTTCATCTTCTCCATCTCAATCCCTCTTCAAATTTCAGAAAATTTCTATAACCTAACTTAGGAAAAACTTCACCTTTGATAACAGATTGAAGATTCTAGAGGTGTAGTGAAGAGGAATTGATCTTGCCTTGTTTTAAAAGCTTCTCCTTCATTGTTTTTGGGTTTAAAGGTGAGTTTTTGAACTCACATCTATGTCTATAACTTTCTTTGTGGTTATGTATGAATTCCTAACATCTATTCATGTTCATTTACTTTTGATTTAAATTGATTTGGTGAATATTCCAATTTTTGGTTTTTGTTGTCCAATTTTATGAAAATCCTATCTTTGATGTTTGAACTTTTTTTTTGGGGTGTATCGAAGAGCCTATAAGGTTGGGTTGTCGCTTGGCATAAATCCCTTGTCTCCGTTGCTCAATCGATCGCGTCCGGGATTAGAATTTGTTTTGCACTTCTTAGGGCATAGGCTGAGAATACTAGAAATGCTAGTTCAGTCGATTGAACTCTAGGGTCAGTCGATTGAACCTGAGGGACAGAAATTTTTTGTCCCTGTATCAGTCGTCTGACCCCTGTGGTCAGTCGACTGAGCTTGGAAACCTAGAGTTTCCAGGCATGTATCAATCGACTGATCACTGCAGTCAGTCGACTGAATCTGCTTGTCTCAGCCATATTGCCATTTTGTGTGGATTTCCAATTATTAATCAATTCCCGTCGTTCTGATTGGTTGTTATCACTTTTGTTGACTTCGATAATTTCTTTTTCAGAATTTTTGGGAATATCCATTTTGAAGGATTCGGTATCGATTTCAATGGATTTGATTCACGTCTTCGTATGTGAATTTTTGGTGATTGATTGTTTTTACAATCATTTGTGTGATTTGTCACTTTGAAATACAAAGGTTTCTATACTAGTAGTAAATATTCAAACTCTTTCTCAAAGATGATTTCAACTCTATTTTTAATACAAAGTTCATTTATAAAATCATTTTCTAATCTATTAGTATATACAAACCTTTACGTCAAATCGTTCGAGAAATCCAATTAAACGACTTAGCAAAACAAGTGGTATGAAATGCTTGCATTTACTTTGTCGGTTAATTCTTAGACTTGTTCGATTGAAACTCTTGTTACAATTTTCGAGTGGATATATACAATTTGTTTGTAAATATTCAAGTTAAGCCAGTGGTTATGCGAATGAAGCTAAACTCATTTATTTACTAGCATTGATTTAAGTTAAGCCAGTATAATTGACACTTATTATTGATCGGTTATGATCATTTTATGGTTTAGACTAGCAATGTGCGATGTATCTTTGTATGCGTGGGGGACTGTACCTCGTTTTATTGAGTTTCGTCTCATTTCTTTTATAGGCTAGCGACTCATGGTCTTTGGACCGTTCGTGGAGCAATCGGCTTGATAAGTCGAAGCATGGGGCGTATCTTTCTAGGTGCATCGATGTTTTTTTATGCATGGGGCGTATCTTTCTAGGTGCGTCGATGTTTGTTTATGCATGGGGCGTATCTTTCTAGGTGCGTCGATGTTTGATTATGCATGAGGCGTATCTTTCCAGGTGCATCGATGTTTGTTTATACATGGGATGTGTCTTTCTAGGTGCGTCGATGTCTATTTATGCAGGGGGCGTATCTTTCTAGGTGCGTCGATTTTTGTGATACATGTGTTGGTGAGTTTTCATGCTTCCGTTTGTGATAGGCCTCCCCCTTTATGTTTTCTGGATTTCTAATTGATGATTTCTAGAATTTGTGTTTCACCAATTTTGTGATTGGCATTGATATATTTGTCAATATTTATGGTAATGATTTTTGTGTTATCTAATGTATACTTTTCATAGTATGGCATTATTGTTATCATACGCTTTTGTTATATCTCTTATCCTATCTCATTTTATCTGATATTTATAGCTAGACTGATCCGTTTGTTATTTTCTTATTAAATAACACTCGGGTCAGACCGAGATGTTACAGGTGCTTCTGCTTGACTCCTTATTTGGGACCATCATCTGACTTTTGTCTAACTACTTAGTTTAGTAGTTTTTGTTGTTATACACTAGAGATAGAGACTCCTTGATGTATACTTATTCTTTTGTCTAGCACTTGTACTTATTCGTTTGTGATGTAGTGGATCTTGTATGACCACTACTTTGATGTACACTTTCATGTGTTATGTTCATATCTATTTCCGCCTTTGTGATATGAATATCTATGATTGATTTTGTGTTATGCTTATTTCTATATTTGTTTCCGAGGTCCACATAGCCGCTGTGTAGTAGCTCTGTGTTTGTATTCGATATGTCGGATTTCCTCTTGAAATGAAAAGCGCGACATACCATCTAACATATCGGTACTCGCACAAAGCAATTACACGGATGGTCGCTCCTTAACAGCCTGATTCTTCATGCTAGGTGACGGCATTACCTCGTAGTATTCTTGGCTAGCGTGAGTATAGAGGTGGGGCGTCACAATAGTACTAAATAGACAAATCAATCTTAATACAACACAGTGGAAATAAAACTAATTAGCTCCTATATAGCTAGTTTTTCCTCCTATACATCTTCGGATGCTTATTCCTCCAACCTACTAAACATGAAAAATCTCAACTCTCAATCTACTTAAATCATATTTTGAGCACCCGAGATTTTAAGGGGAAAACATAAACTTCGAGTCAGACGTAAAGCCTAGTGTAAATAATACTATTACATCTCGTTTATTGATAGTAAGTGAGACCATGCCGCTTAGCAGAACGGGTTTTCCCTCACTAATATCCTTTTAAAAGCGTATCTTTTACAAATCAAAATCCTACAATCAAACTGATTAAGCAATAATAGCAATATCATATATGAATATAAATCAGGTAATCAATGGACCGTCTATTCGAAAAATATAGTTTTGTTTGGCTAACTACTAACCATTGGCTGACCAGACAATATAAATAATCTAACTTTTGTTAAACACACTCTTGGAGGGTCTGTCCCTAACTTACTTCTTCCAGGGTCAACTGATCCTAATGGTTTTGCGGGCTCACCAATAACCTATCTTTAATCTGTATATTCCTTTCTGTATGTAACATCATTTTAGTCTTACCTCTGACAAAGTCCTACATATTGGAATTTTGGACCTATATAGTTAGGGGCTATTAGCTAAAGTATAGAGCGCGACCCTACACCAACCTCATCTGGTATTCTAATATCTGAGTCATTTACTTAGGGCTAACTACCACATTTAAATTTTCCTTGAAAACGTTTCTTTTAAATTGATTTAGCCTTTTAAATCATACTTAAACAAGGAAAATGTTCTTTGCTTTCCTTAAATAACTTTGCTATGATATATGCTTTACACAAAACATTGTTGATGAAAACCTAAATCAGTTGGGTTATCTATCCCTTTAAAACAAGTTAAAGTCCTTATTTAACTAAGAAAATATTAGGTTTTTCAATCCATGATATCGTCTTCGAAACCTTTGTTTTAATCCTTAAAAAAAACCTTTAGAAATCAATGAGATCAACTCTTACGAAAATTTATTAAAACCTTAGACATCCTCTTTCAAAACCCTTTAAAACATGCCTTTCGAAATCATTGGAAACCTTCCATTTAAAGACTCAAGAAAACCTTACGAAAACATTAGGATGCCTCCCTTTCGAAACCTTCATTATAAACATTTTGAAAGCATCAAAGTCCTTTATTTAAAACAAACTTTTTGAAAGCATCGGTTAAGTAAAAGTTTGTGGAACATAGCTTCGAACCATTTAAATTATTCCATTCAAAACCTTTGGGTTTAACTTTCAGTATTTCTAAGGGTCTTAAAAGAACTGGGGCTAAAGCAACTCTTTCGAAAGCATTGTTCCTAAGTATAAGATAGTTCGATGGTTTCTAAACTAACCCTTTCGAAAGCATGGAGAAGTAGCTTCCAAGTTCAAAAGCAAAAGCACCCTTTCGAAAGCATCGATTTGAAAGGTTGAATGCGACAATAGGGGTTTTGACGCATTCGAATGCTTATTTTAAAACAAAAGACGGCAAACTCTTTCGAAAGCCCTTTTCTAAAACGAAGGCGTAAAGGACTAAGTCGAAAGCTATTTCCTTCGAAATCCTCAGTTTGTAACCATAGTTCTGTGTTTATAACGACTACTTCTACCCTTTCGAAAGCATGTTTCGACTCTATACATTGCGTCTATCTCCAATCCACTACGTACCAAGGTAATGATACCATGTGTATTGGTTTCGACTAGGTTGAAGGTGGTAGTATATGGTCGAAAGGTGGTTGCCGAAAGTGGCAAAGCAGAAAACCTTTATAAAACTGATTTTTAACTGTTTAAGTAATATCATTCTAACTAACTTTCCTTATTTGTCAACATATAATTGGTTGCCAATTCTTTTTCAAAATCTTTTCTAAAAGTGCTAAAAGATTCAGTAATTAACAATTTAAAACATTTAGCAAATTGCCCCTTCTCCTTTTATAAACATATAAAACTTTTAAGTCTCATACCTTAAATAACTTTATGTCTTTAATAAAATACTTGGGAAAATTCTCCAAATTTTTTCCATAAATCACTTTTAATATGTTTTAATCATATTTAAATTTCTAGCCTAAAGCTAACATATAATAGCCAAAATTTATTTAAACCCAATTTACCCATTTTCTTTACTAGAAAATTAATAATAAATCCACAACAACTCAGAAAATTATGAAACTTGAAACCCAATTCTAAAATAATGTTTCTGACCTTATATCAAAAATGCAAGTTATTAGGATGTCATTTGATAGGTTTTTGAAACCAAATTTTATCATAAAATCTATATGAAATAATATAAATCATCAACAATCATATATATCCACTTAAACAATCAAAACATGATAGTTTATTCGCAAAATAAATTCGGATTTCAACTAGAACCCAAAAAAATAAAAATGAGGTGCAATCTATTATTCACCTTAGCTTGTTGTTAAGGAGGTTGAGATTTGCTCTTGGATTAATTAGCTTAAGCTTGCTACTTACTTTCTTGCTTGTCTTCCTATTGCTTTCTCCTAATGGTGGCCTGCCAAACTCTTTGTTTACTTTTAGTTTGTGAATATTGCAAATGAGAGTGGGTTAAGGGTATAGAGTATAAGAATATAACTTATTCCTATTTTTCCCTTATCTTATTTCTCTTACTTATTTCATTTTAATTCTCTTTGGCTTATAGGTTAGTTAAGGCACGACTACCTTATATTACTCAAATCTCAATCTCTTAACCATTTACATTATTTCATTTAATTTACCCAATCAAATGTCCTAAATAGTGTTGGTCAAAATTATGGTCATTATAGACTCCCCTCCTTAAAGAATTTTGTAACGACCCAGAATTTTCAACCTTGAAAATTCGACAGTAATACGTTCACTGTAGAAGTGCCGAGCAATCAAATGCCGGAAATCCCATATTGTTAGGGAAAAGAAGAAAAGAGGTAGAAGAAGAAACAGAAAACAAAACAACAAAATCTTACATTCGCAGCGGATCAAAATATAATATCACATAATAGTATTTCTACAAAGAAAAGCTATATCGCTTAATTTACATACAATACACCAGAGTTCAACCACACATACATAAACTGGATAGTTATAATTAACTTGTCCCAGAATACAAACAATACACAGTGGAATATACTCCATACGTCTCTGCCATCCAACTCGCCACCTGAGCTCCAAAACGTCCTAACCTAAAAATCTGTAATACTATGTCTGACTTAAGCATTACAACAAAGTAACACCCAGGTCATGCAAGAAACCAGCGTGAGTAAACCCATATAACTTGAAATACTAAGATATAAAACTTATTTGAAAACCCGGAGTAACTCGTACTTCACTACGGTTCTTAACTTGTTATAGTCAATCACTTATTACAAAACTATATTTAAGAACTGCTACTCAGTTCAAATGGCTTAATTTATTCCATTCCAGCCTATATGATTCTAAAGACAAATCCATAAAGAATTATTGTAGATTACATATCGAAGTGGTTTCGGGTATTTGCTGATTCCCAACCCCAGTCTCTTCGAATCCAATACCATTTTTAATGCAAGTTGTTTAAGTGAATGCAATTCAATTTATATTCAGGGTAACATATTCACATAGTGATTCCATTACAGATAGATAATCCATATTATCACAGTTCAACCCAAACATATCATATCACATAGCATCACAAATCACATATCATAGATATTAAACAAATTCAAGGCATTCAATAAAATCCAATCATCCATAAGCAAGATGAATTAATCATATAACTAATTAAACCAAATAAATTAATTGTCTATGGATAAATTATCTAACCCTACTTAATTATCATTAATTAATTGCAAACCATTTGTTATTATTTCAATTAGTTAATGCAATTAATTAATCATCCTTAATTATCCATCTTAATTAATTACTTGTCCTTAATTAATCACATAAATTAATTAACTTTAAATTAATTAACTTTAAATTAATTACATTAATTAATTTACCCTTTAAAATACTTACATTAAGTAATTATCTTTTAATCACTTTAATCATCAATTAATTCTCCTTAATCACTTTCATTAAGTAATTAACCTTTAAGCAAGTAATTAACCTTCATTACTTAAATTAATTAACCATTAATTATCAAATAATTAACCTTTAATTATTTGATTATTCTTTAATTACTTACATTAATTAATCACTAATTAATTACATTAAGTAATTGTTCTTTAATTACCTTCATAAATTAATTACTCTTTAATTACCCAAGACTTAATTAATTAAAAGATAAACCATTTATCTTAATCACAACATTAAATTCTTGAAAACACTTAGGGTTTAAATTAAGAAATTATCCCAATAAACAAAATTATTCAAATCAAAACAAATTAAATTTCAAAAACAGTCGACTTTATATTTTATATTGAAAACTTGTTTTAATAATTATTTTGAAAATTTTAACATTTCCTTTGATTTTAAATCTGAAAACCTCGTTAATTTAAAAACAACCCGAGCCAAATATCAAATTACCCGAGCAAATACCCGAGCAACACACTCTCACTTCATTACTTCGAGACAACATGCTTCGATTTCGAGCCCGAACCCGAGAAAAACATTTTCTTCCACGATTACAAAAAAATCATCCCAGACACAACCATGTACGCGTGCACGTGTACATGTGATCGAACCACCTCTGACCAACACCAAGACCTTCAACATCTCGCCCATGACTTAGCCGACGAACCCGACCACCTAGTTCTGTCGAATTCGTCCGGAATCAAAATCAAGCACTCGAGCACTTCCTAGAACCCAACTCGAACAACAAATCTTTCCCACGCCATCTCCTTCGACCACCTGGAACCACACTAGTCAACCCAGAGCTGCATCACACCCTCACGCATCGATTCCCCCTGGTCTGATCGATCCCGATCCACAATTTACGTTGCACGAGCTCGAGAATCATCATCGACAAAACCCGGTCCTTAAGCCCTACTTCATCATCAACCCACCACCTCGACCACTTGTAAATGCTCCGATCATTTTTCCCATGATCGACGACCTCCCAGCTACCTCCAGCTTCAACCCAGGGACACATCACTTCGCCGATCGTCGAGAATCGACGAAAAATCGAAATCTGATCAACTCGCCAAATCTCCTCATCCCCAAACATAAAAATCAAGATTCGATTATTAAAATTCATCAATTTGCAATACGAATCAGATTGTAAGTTCGAATCATGAATTCCAGACCTTTGATTTTTGACTTATATTTGATTATTACTGTAATTCCTTATTTTTATAATAATACTTAATATAAATGCCTGAAACTATTTTTAAAAACGATGTTACACTATTACAATCAACTTTTGTTTAGAGATCAAAACCTAACATAATTATATGAAGAGATATTGAATTTAGTTTAGTGGATTTAAACCTATAATTCAACAGAGCAATGTATATTAGCATATACACAGTTGTTCCATACACACACACACGAAATCACATCCATTCATTCATGCAAACCACGTTTACAACATAACTACACAGGTTTATCACATGCATTAAGTATAATCGTAGATTAAAACTAGATTAAAGCTATTTTTAAAGAAAAGTTTACTCACCTGGATATAAAATCGAAACTTGGAAGTTTGATTTAAATTGAAACTTGATTTTTTTGAACTTTTGATCTGCTATATAGAACTGAAGCTTGATTCTTTGAATTTTCACTTTGCTTTTGTTTTTTTTTGAAAACTAGAAAATATTTTGATTTAAACTTGCTTTTGTTTGCTTCAAGCTTTTTGAGATGCTTCAGGCTGAAAATGCTCTGATTTTGAAAAACTGAGATGATCTGCTTGATTTGAATCTATAGCTTTGCGTTTGATTTGAGTTTGTAGTTGTTTTTTTTCTAGTTTACAATCTCTGGTTTGTAGTTTTAGTTTCTTTTTTTTAGATTGTGTTTTTGAAATATGAAAGAAAATGAGAGTAGAAGTAGATTTGTGTGTGTGTATATATACACACACACACACACACACAAAAGTCATTTAAAAAGAAAGCTAACACTTGTTAAATTTTATACTACATGGTTTACATTTGTTAATCTTCATGATGTATTTAAGTTACACTTGTTATTATGTATGATAAAATGGTTACAAATGTTTAAATGCATTTTAAATGGTTCACACTTGTAAATTGTATGTATTAATTATCTCACACTTGTCTTTATATGTTTTTATAAAGTTTATATTATAATTTCAAAATTAATTATTTCTTTTTATTATATTAACAAATGTTATATATATATATATGCAAATTATTTTTATATCATGTATAAATTTAAAAGAAAGTATAATAAACTCCTTTATTAAATCCTATTTTAAATCTTAAGCCGTAATACTTTAATAAATAAATAAATATAGATCCTACCTTAAGTGTTTGAAAATATAGAATTTAACTTTTAAATGTCTTTTGAAAATTTATTGCATTGAATTCAAATCAATTTTTTCTAATCACCATATATTACATATATATATTATAAAATATCTTATTTGAATTCTGATATATATATATATATATATATATATATATATATATATATATATATATATATATATATGCGTGTGTGTGCGTGTGTGCGCGCACCCTTTTTACCAACTTCCAAATATCCTACTTCTTATGGCATATATATATATATATACATATATACATATATATATTTATATATACACACATTTATATACTTATATAAGAACACTCTTAAAATTTCAACATTATAAAGTTTGCACATATCTATTTATATATATTTATTAATCTACTATAGGATTTATCATTTCCAGACATTTATAATTCACCATTTATTATAGTTTCAAATCCATTTATATATATCCAGATATCTTTAATTATCAGAATTTTATCTGTTCAACTAAATAGAACCAGTTAATTATCCAATTGTCAGATGTTCAAAAATCCGGGTTATCACATTCCTCCCCCTTTTAAACTTTTCGTCCTCGAAAAGGAACGAAGCCAGAATTTATTTAAAATACTTATCAATTGTTAAATTACTTTTCGAACATTTTTAACTCTTAACTCTTTTACTTTAAAAAAATTTTAAAACACTTTAAAAATCTACATAACATTACCAAAATAGTTTTTATAAAAATACTTTTTAACTCGATGTCTCAACAAGTCTCAGGCGTAGGACTGAAAATCTGTAAGTACTTAGCAGACCCGTTTTCAACACCCAGTGGAAATACTTGGAAAATATTTCGGTGAAAATATAGAAAAAATGTTTGAAAATGTAGAAATATTTTTGGTGAGAATGCTCTAGAAATCATCACCCCCTCCATGGTCGCAGTTAACCCGACGGTTACGCTGCCATCCCGGCAAAACCCATAGAAAACTGTAGGCACTCCGCACCCCTCGATTACACCATAGAACCTGCCCCAGATCGCAGCTACACCTAGGTTTTACGTCGCCATCACGACAAAAACCCATGTAACTGTAGGCATCAGCGCCCTCCAATTTCGCTGCCAATTGAAACTTCACCACTCCTGCATAGATCGCAGACTACATCAGTCGAGTCCCAAAGTAGCCTGTAGGCACTCACTGCCACATGACTTTCGCTTTGTCTTCATAGATCGCAGTCTACCGATTTTACGTTGCCATCATCGCAAAATCAAACGTAGACCGTTTGCACTCACTAGCACACGACTTCCGCTATGGTCCGTAGTAGATTGCATTGATATCAAGTTACACTGTTGTCACGGCATAACCCAAATGTCTCTGTAGGCATCAGCGCCCTCGACTTTCGCTACCCACACACAATCCTCAGGAACTTCAGTTTGTTGGGACTTCCTTCCAGGATCCAATTTATAACCCTCTTAGGGCTCAAGGCAGAACCACCCCATGGATATCCTATGAAGTTCATTTCATGGGAGTGCCTTATTCCCCAGAGCCAATCTCAAAACATTTTACTTTACACTTATAGTATCTTTCAAATCATACTCTTTATGATTCACATAAATCTCCTTTACATAAAATCGATATCTCAAATCGATAGTTCCAAACTTGGCTTTTCAAATTCCCAAAATTAATTTTTCCCAAAAAATCAAAAGCCTTCCCGAAATCCATAGGTGCCAAAACCTTTTTCCTAAATCATTCTCATAAAATCATTTATATATATATAAGTTTATTCTTTTAACTAGAACAAAAATAATTTCAAAGATCTTTCTTTTGGTTATAGATTCAACAAAGGGAGTTTATCATATATAACAGATATATATATATATATATAACTTTATTTATGCCAAATCAAATACTCAAGTTTGATTTCTTTATAAAGTTATTTACCACCATACTTCTTTTCATAAGGTGAACTTTAATCATAGGGACATCAAACTTCCACTTTTATTCATCGTATGTTTCTCGAAATATACTTTTCTTTTCAAAAATTATTTTTATATTTCTTTTCAAAATCTATTTAAATCAAGCACGTACGATGTACTTATATCATTCGTACGCAATATCAAATTCGATCACTTACTTGATCACACAAATTCACTTCCGAACTAGTATCATCCACCTGACTTCCTAATGCAGACTCAAATCTGGTTTCTTGATCAGAAACCGTCATTCTCCTTGCATAGACATAACTATGATAGGGAATTTCCAGAATCAATCAAAAATCCATATCCAGGGTTCGCCGTCGAAAATTGAGTGAAAAATCCCAACTCGGATCGATTTACTATCTTGAAATTCTGTGCTCGAATTTGGATCAAATCAATATGCGAATAGAATAGTATACGTACATCCTACGTATTTATCTTTATTGATTATTAGCTAAATCAATTTCCTTTTGATTTACCTTCATTTTGATTCTATTTACTTATTCACAATTTCTTCCATTTCAATTCGGGTTATCACTTCAATTATAAACAGTTTGCACTCTGTCTAGCTTAAATTTAGAAAATAGTTTGAAAAAGTTTAAAATAGATAAGTAGTTGTAAAATATTTATTAGTTGTAAAATAGCTGAAGAATTTTTAAGTAATTATAAAATAGTTGTAAAATAGTTAGATAGTTGCAAAATAGCTATAAAATAGTAATTAATTTGTAAAACAGATGAAAAATTGTTGTAAAATATAAATTAGTTTTCAAAATAGTTAAAAAATAAGTATAAGATAGTTTGGGCTTTAAAAAGAAAGATTGTATAGTAAATAGCTAGGAAAAATTGATTTAAGAAAGTTTATATTAAAACAATTTATTGGAAAATACTCCAGAGTCAAACTGTTCAATTTTCCAATCTCCCATTCCAATTAACTTTCAATTTCCAATCTCATTAAATTGATTTAATTTCAATTCAATTTAACTTAACTTCGATTCCCTTCCCAAATTCTAATCAATTTTCATTTGAATTTAAACTTATTCAATTTCAATCACAGTTCCCATTTAATTCAAATCAAATTTAATTTGAACTAATTCTGATACAAATCTCAACTTTAACCCATCTCGAATTATATAAATTCGAGTTAAATTTAAAATGTTGATTTAATCCCTTAAATCAAATTAACTCTTACTTTTAATTTATTAACTTAGGTTTTAAACAATTTAATTCTGAGTCAAATTTTTAATATTCATTTTAAATTACCTTTACTTAATTTATTTCAAGGTTTAAGAAAGAGTTCAAATCTTTTTAAACAATTTAAATCTTCAAAATCAAATTTATTACCCAATTTTAACTTCTAACTTTAAAACCAATTTTTAACAGTTTAGTTTGCAAATTTATTTTTAACATTTAAGTCTTAAGTTCAAAGTGATTTCATTTTCATAAGTTCAATCTTTATCTCTAAAAATCAAAATATTTTAAATGGTTTCAAATTAAAGTTTTATTTAATTTTAGTAATGGATATATATTGTCTCAATCCACTTCTTAATTCATTTAAGCAATCCAATTCATAGTTCCATGGATTATTAATAGCAACAGGATGATAGCAGGATATATCAAAGTAATAAACATTCAAATTATTTGAAACATCCATCAATAGCATCCATTACCAATTTTCAGAACTCAAACTTGTTTTGAGATCACACATAACTCCATTCAACTAACAATTTAACTTTCCTAAGTTAAATCTCAATTTCATCATGAAATTTCCAATTTAGGCTTTTTGTTAAACTTATTTAACTTCCCCTAAGTTAAATTCAATCTACTTAATCCAGTCAACCTTACTCAATTTGAATTCTCCATTTCAATTTTAAACTGCTTATCAATATCCTTTCCCACTTATAAGTTCAAAAACTTATCACGTTTTAGGGAAAATTCAATACTCGACACTTAGTGTTTACTTCCAATGAACTTGTTATTATGTATATCCCACATATATACATATTTATTTCTTTTGCACTTCAAGTCATACTTTAAATTTTAAACCATTCTTGGCTTTCAATTTCAAAACAAATTCCTTTTAAAAATCTTTAAACAACTCTTGTTTTTAAATTAGATTTCTATATTTAAAAATATTATTTATTATATCTTTTTAACACTTTAAAACAATTTAAATTTTCTGGACTTAGATTTAAAACTTCACAATTTAAATCCCTTCCAATTTACAAGTCATGCTTATCTAAATTGTTACTTCCTTAAAACATTTCATTTTCTTTATCATTATTTATTTAGAAAATAAACACCACTTTATTTAGACACAACAAACATTTTATGATAATAACCAAGATTATCATATATGAAAACCAATTCACTATTATATTATCTCATAATTTATTGGAAAATAAAATTAGGGTAACTTATTGAAAACACTTCTACAAATTTTAGGATTTTATTTTCTGGTTTGAGTCCATTACAATCTTATTTATTTATTGTTTAGTTCGTATTATCCAATTCCTACTTGGATATATATTACCACAAAAAAATTTATGATCTTATTCAATTTCATGAACTAACAACCAATTATCTTAATATAATAATTAAAAAATTATTGCTACATATATCAAAATATAAGCTTATGTAAAAACAAATTTTTAAAACCGTTTCAAATTAAGAAAATAACAAATACGCCCTCATATATAATACACTCAACTCATCCTAGGGTACTACTGAACCTATCCTTAATGATTAAACCCACCAGAGCCAAGGTTCTCGCTTGACCTTTGCTCTGATACCAACTGCAATGACCCGGAATATTCAACCTCGAAAATTCAACACTAATACGTTCACTGTAGAAGTGCCGAGCAATCGAATGCCGGAAATCCTAGATTATTAGGGAAAAGAAGAAAAGAGGTAGAAGAAAAAACAGAAAACAAAACAACAAAATCTTACATTCACAGCGGATCATAATAAAATATCACATAATAGTATTTATACGAAGAAAAGCTGTATCTGTTAATTTACATACAATACATCAGAGTTCAACCATACACACATAAACTGGACGGTTATAATTAACTTGTCCTAGAATACAAACAATACACAACGGAATATACTCCATATGTCCCTGTCATCCAACTCACCACCTGAGCCCCAAAACATCCTAACCTGAAAATCTATAATACTCCGTCTGACCCGAGCATTACAACAAAGTAACACCCAGATCAGGCTGGAAACCAGCGTGAGTAACCCATATAACTTGAAATACTAAGATATAAAAATTATTTGAAAACCCGGGGTAAGTCGTACTTCACTACGAGTTCTTAACTTGTTATAGTCAATCAATTATTACAAAGCAATATTTAAGAACTGCTACTCAGTTCAAATGGCTTAATTTATTCCATTCCAGCCTATATGATTCTAAAGACAAATCCATAAAGAATTATTGTAGATTACATATCAAGGTTGTTTCGGATATTTGCCGATTCCCGACCCCGGTCTATTTGAATCCAATACCATTTTTAATCCAAGTTGTTTAAGTTAATGCAATTCAATTTATATTCAGGGTAACATATACACATAGCGATTCCATTAGAGATAGATAATCCATATTATCACAGTTCAACCCAAACATATCATATCACATAGCATCACAAATCACATATCAGAGATATCAAACAAATTCAAGGCATTCAATAAAATCCAATCATCCATAAGCAAGATGAATTAATCACATAATTAATTAAACCAAATAAATTAATTGTCCATGGATAAATTATCTAACCCTGCTTAATTATCATTAATTAATTGCAAACAATTTGTTATTATTTCAATTAATTAATGAAATTAGTTAATCATCTTTAATCATCCATCTTAACTAATTATCCTTAATTAATTACTTATCCTTAATTAATCACATAAATTAATTAACCTTAAATTAATTACATTAATTAATTAACCCTTTAAATTACTTACATTAAGTAATTATCTTTTAATCATTTTAATCATTAATTAATTATCCGTAATCACTTTCATTAAGCAATTAACCTTTAAGCAATTAATTACCCTTCATTACTTAAATTAATTAACCTTTAATTATTTAATTATTCTCTAATTACTTACATTAATTAATCACTAATTAATTACATTAAGTAATTGTTCTTTAATTACCTTCATAAATTAATTACTCTTTAATTACCCAAGACTTAATTAATTAAAAGATAAACCATTTATCTTAATCACAACATTAAATTCTTGAAAACACTTAGGGACTTAAATTAAGTAATTATCCCAAAAACACAATTATTCAAATCAAAACAAATTAAATTTCAAAAAAATTCGACTTTATATTTTATATTCAAAACTTGTTTTAATAATTATTTTAAAAACTTTAACATTTCCTTTTATTTTAAATCTGAAAACCTGGTTAATTTAAAAAATAACCCGAGCCAAATATCAGATTACCTAAGAAAATACCCGAGCAACGCACTCTCGCTTTATTACTTCGAGACAACACGCATTGATTTCGAGCCTAAACCCGAGAAAAACATTTTCTTCCCTGATCACAAAAAAAATCATCCCAGACACAACCATGTACGAGTGCACGTGCACAGGTGATCGGACCTCCTCTGACCAACACCAAGACCTTCACCATGTCGCCCATGACTCCGCCGACGAACCTGACCACCTAGTTCTGTCGAATTCGTCCGGAATCAAAATCAAGCACTCGAGTACTTCCTGGAACCCAACTCAAACAACAAATCTTTCCCGCGCCATCGCCTCCGACCACCTGGAACCACACCAGTCAACCCAGAGCTGCATCACACCTTCATGCATCGATTCACCCTGGTCCAATCGATCCCGATCCACCATTGACGTTGCACGAGCTCCAGAATCATCATCGACAAAACCAGGTCCTTAAACCCTACTTCATCGTCAATCCGCCACCTTGACCACTTGTAAATGCTTCGATCATTTTTCCCATGGTAGACGACCTCCCAACTACCACCTGCTACAACCCAGACACACGTCACTTCGTCGATCGTTGAGAATCGATGAAAAATCGATCTCTGATCAACTCGCCAAATCTCCTCATCCCCAAACATAAAAATCAAGATTCGATTATTAAAATTCATCAATTTGCAATACGAATCAAATTGTAAGTTCAAATCATGAATTCCAGACCTTTGATTTTTGACTTATATTTGATTATTACTGTAATTCCCTATTTTTATAATAAATACTTAATATAAATGCCTGAAACTATTTTTAAATATGATGTTACACTATTACAATCAACTTTTGTTCAGAGATCAAAACCTAACATTGATTATATGAAGAGATATTGAATTTAGTTTAGCGGATTTAAACCTGTAATGCAACAGAGCAATGTATATTTGCATATACATAGACATGCACAGTTATTCCATATATATATATATTCATAACTACACAGGTTTATCACATGCAATAAGTATAATTATAGATTATTTAAAGAAAAGTTTACTGCCTGGATATAAAAACAGAACCTGGAAGTTTGATTTAAAATGAAACTTGATTTTTTTGAACTTTTGATCTTTTATATAGAACGGAAGCTTGATTCTTTGAATTTGCACTTTGCTTTATTTTATTTTTTTGAAAACTGGAAAATATTTTGATTTAAACTTTCTTTTGTTTGCTTCAGGCTTTTTGAGATGCTTTAGGTTGAAAATGCTCTAATTTTGAAAAACTGAGATGATCTGCTTGATTTGAATCTATACCTTCACTTTTGATTTGAGTTTGTAGTTGTTGTTTTTTTGGTTTATAATCTTTAATTTGTAGTTTTAGTTTCTTTTTTGTTCAGATTTTTTTTTTGAAATATGAAAGAAAATGAGAGTAGAAGTAGATATGTATATATACACAAAAGTCATTTAAAAAGAAAGCTAACACTTGTTAAATTTTATACTACATGTTTTACACTTGTTAATCTTCATGATATATTTACGTTACACTTGTTATTATGTATGATAAAATGATTACAAATGTTTAAATGCATTTTAAATGGTTCACACTTGTAAATTTTATGTATTAATTATCTCACACTTGTCTTTATATGTTTTTATATAATTTATATCATAATTTCAAAATCAATTATTTCTTTTTATTATATTAACATATGTTATATATTTATATATATACAAATTATTTTTATATCATGTATATATCATGTATAAATTTAAAAGAAAGTATAATAAACTCCTTTATTAAATCCTATTTTAAATCTTAAGCTATAATACTTTAATAGATAAATAAATATAGATACTATCTTAAGTGTTTGAAAATATAGAATTTAACTTTTAAATGTCTTTTGAAAATTTATTGCATTGAATTCTAATCAATTTTTCCTAATCACCATATATTACATATATATTATAAAATATTTTATTTAAATTTTAATATATATATGTGTGTGCGCACCCTTTTTACCAACTTCAAAATAACCTACTGCTTATGGCATATATATATACATGTATACATGTACATATACACACACACACACTTATATACTTGTATAAGAACACTCTTAAAATTTCAACATTATAAAGTTTGCACATATCTAGTTATATATATTTATTAATTTACTATAGGATTTATCACTTCTAGATATTTATAATTCAGCATTTGTTAAAGTTTCAAATCCATTTATATATATCCAGATATCTTTAATTATTATAATTTTATCTGTTCAACTAAATAGAACCAGTTAATTATCCAATTATCAGATGTTCAAAAATCTGGGTTATCACAAATTTCATTCTAGAAATTACGATAAGGTACTCATAACAATCAATCAAAAAGGTAAAATATACCATGAAACAATTCAGGATAAGTATCTCTTACCCTGCTCTCAGTTTCCAAAGTACGGTCTCTCTTGTCATCACTCCACTGGACTTTAACTAATCTGACTGTCATGTTTGTTAGTCTCTTCTCATCCCTCGCAAACATACGAACCGGCTTTATGACTATAGTTATATCTGGTTCCACTACTAAATCATCTAACACAGTCGCTGCAATAGTAGTTCTAGATCTTGAATACACTTCCTTGGAAGAGAAACATGAAAAACGTTGTGGACTCCAGCCAAACTATTCGGTAACTCTACTTTATATGCGAGTTTCCCGATCCTTTCTATAATAGGAAATGGTCCAACAAATCTTAGTGCCAATTTTCCTGATTTCCCAAATTTGATTACACCTTTTATCGGTGATACCTTAACAAAAACATGATCTCCAACTGAGAACTCCAAGTATTTCCGTCTCTTATCAGCATAACTCTTCTGCCTAGACTGAGCTTCCTTCATTCTAACTCGAATTAACTCAATCTTCTCTATAGCTTCCCTGACCAAATCCGAACCAAGAATTAACCTATCGCCCGTCTTTAACCAACAGACGGGAGATTAGCATGGTCTTTCATACAAAGCTTCAAATGGTGCCATCCCTATACTAGTCTGATAACTATTGTTATACGAAAAGTTGACTAAGTGTAGGTGATCTTTCCATGATCCCCTAAAATATAGCACACAAGCTCTTAACAAATCCTCTAAGACTTTGTTACCCTTTCCATTTGTCCATCTATCTACAGATGGTAAGCGGTACTCATCTTGAGCTTAGTACCTACTGTAGACTCTTTCGAAACTCGCTAGTGAATAAGGAATCTCTATCACTTAGTATATTACTAGGAATTCAGTGCAGTCTAACTATATTCTTCATAAACAACTTAGCTAAAACAGATGCCATCCTGGTTGACTTAACTGGGATGAAATGGGCACTCTTGGTTAATCCGTCCATTATAACCCATATGCTTTCATTTCCTCAATTCGACCTTAGCAACCCATCTATAAAATCCATTGAGATAGAATCCCATTTCCAAATTAGAACATCTGAAGGCTGAAGTAACCCACTTAGTTTCCGATGTTCGGCTTTTACCCATTGACAGTTCAAACACAACTTCACCCATAAGCCTACATCCCTCTTCATACCTTCCTAGAAGAAACTCCTTTTCATGTCCTGATACATCTTGGTTCCTTCCGGTGAATGGTGAACTTCGAATGATGGCTTTCTCCAAGAACTTCCTTCCTAATATTTCCTACATTTGGAACACATAGTATTCCTTTCTTCCTCAACCATCCTTTCTGTCAAGACTGAAATCTTTTAAGTCATCGCTCTCTATTCCATCCCTTAACTTTCTGATTCGTTGGCTAATAATGCATCCTCCCTTATTTTAGAAGCAGCCTTTTCGATCATCACTGGTCGAACTTCTAAACATGAAAACATAGCAGTTTCCTTACCAGATCTACACTCAGATCTCCACTGTATACTGCATGTAGTCAATGCTTCTAAATCTTTCCACTCAACTATCATTGCCAATATTGCATTCTGATGTTTTCTACTATGTGCATCAGCAACCTTATTGCCTTTTCCTGGTGTGCACTCAATACTAAAGTCATAAGCGGCTAAAAACTCTAACCACCTATGTTGCCTTATATTCAACTCCTTTTGAAAGAATATCTAACCTCGTGCAGTTTGAACTGTAGAGAAGCGTAGGCAATCACTTTACATCTTTGCATTAACACAGCTCCTAACCTTGTTTCCATGCATCCGTGTACACCACTAAATCCCGATTCCTCTCTGGAACAACTAATACAGGTGCATTTCTCAATAAATGTTTAGCTTTTGGTATGCTTCCTCACACATATGAATCCAGACAAATTTCACATCTTACCGCATTAGCTTAGTCATCGTGTCGCTATCCATGAAAAATCCTTAATGAATCTCCAATAATAACCAGCCAATCCATGAAAACTCTTTATCTTAGTCACTATCTCGGGTCTCTTCTAGCTATTCACTGCCTCGATCTTAGCTGAATCTACTGATAACCCTTTTTCTGAGACTACATGACTAAGGAACTTTACTTCCTTTCTCCAATAATGATACTTCGAAAATTTCACTTTCATTTAATGCAGCCTCAACGTCTCAAGCACCACTCTAAGATGAACTTCATGCTCTCTTTCATCTTTAGAGTATACCAAAATGTAATCTATGAACACTAACATGAATCTATCTAGGTGCTCTCGGAAGATCCTGTTCATCAAATCTACAAAGAATGTTGGTGCATTAGTTAGTCCGAACGGCATTACCAACCATTCGTACGATCCATTTCTGGTTCCAAACTTCATCAAAGGAGTACTATCCTCAGCCACTCTGAGTTGATGGTATCCTGTTGCCAAATTCAACTGGGAAAATACTTTGACTCCACTCAACTGATCGAACAAATCGTCAATTTCAGGTAACAGATATCGATTCTTTATCGTCATCTCATTCAACTTATGATAACCGATACATAACCTCAACGATCTATTTGGTTTTTATGTAAACACTATGGGTGCTCCCCAAGGAGAAATATTTGGTTTGATAAAGTTCTTATTTTCCAAATCCACCAACTGCACCTTTAGCTCCCTCACTCTGTAGTTGTCATTCTGTGTAGCGGTCTACTCACCTGTTCTGCTTCTGGTACTAAATCTATTTGAAACTCAATGGCTCATTTTGGTGGCAGTCCTATCATGGGCTCAAAGACATCTGTGAATTCTCTAACCATGAAAACTCTATTCAACTCGTCTCTTGCCTCCACAACACCCAACAAAGCATTAACCTCAAAATAAGGGTTTTCCGTGGAGTATATAATCTGATCACTACAATCGGGGTGTCTAAGTGATATTTTCATATCATGGCAAAATATCCTAGCATCGTATTTACTTAACCAATCCATACCCAAAATGATCCCAAACCCTAAGAAATCAAACACATGCAAACTACAACCAAATACATGACCTAACAATTCAAACTCTAAGTGGTCGCATCTTATCCCAAGAGTCACGTAACCTCCTATTGGATTCGCAACTGTTAAGGAATTAACTAGGTATGAGGATTCAAGGTTGAGCTTATCTACCAAATAATGAGATATAAAAGAATGCAATGCACGAGTATCGAATAGAACTCTAACTGACATACCATTAATCAAATGTGTACATCCCAACACATCTTTTTCTTTTTTCTCTATTGTTGGTCTCGAGGCAGCTGGCTCCAATGCAAACACTTTGCCCTTCCCATCCTTGGCTGGCTCCTTACACCGATTCTTATAATGTCCAATTTGATCGCAATTGAAGCATCTAATATTCTTATTCCCGATCACCTTCTTCCATCTCCCGAGCAACATTCATTTGTGAAATGCCCTTTCTTGTCACATTTATAGAAATAACCTCCGCCTTTCCCATCTTGGCAACTCCACTCTTCTGAACTTCCTTCTTATGGAAAACTTCCTCTTCTAGGTTTGCCCCTTTCAAGCTCCCCCTATTTTGTTACCCGCAAGAAAAGCAAGTATCTCTTCCTGCCTCACAGCCATTTCAACAACGACATTGCATAGGTCTCTAATATATGATAATGTGACCTTAGCAAACTCAAGCTTCAACCCGCGGATGAACTTTTCATTCCTTTTTATAACAGTATCAACCGTAGCGCATCTGTATCTTGATAGCTCTTTAAATCTGTTGCATACTCAAGCATTTTCATATCTCTCATCTCCAACTCAGCAAACTTCCTTAGCAGAGTTGACTTAGCAATCTCCGACATAAATCTTTCTTCAAACCTTCTCCTGAACTCAGCCCAAGTCATAGCCTCCTCATTAACTCCGACCGTAACACTATTCCGCCAGTACAGTGCTGCTCCCTATAACTTCCTAGAAGCAAGCCTCCTTTTCTGCTCATCATTAAGTCCCAAATCAGTAAAAATTCTCTTACAGTGAAGTAACCAATTCTCCACTTCAATTGCATCCTTGGTCCCGGTAAACGGTTTTCCTCCCATCCTGGCATAATCTTTACTCAACAAAGCATAATTATTGACCACTAAAGCTCCCTGGTTTCCTCCTTTAACATTTCCTCCAACTAATCCAACAATGACTCCTGCTTGCATCATGTTGACAAAGAACTGGTACATAGCTCCTATATCCACTTGTAGCATTCCAGCACCAACATTGGCAGCTTGTGCCTGTCTTGGATTCCTTCTAGTATTTGGTCTGGCATTCCCATTGGTAGTGGTACTTCCTCCACCAATGTCAAATCTTCCTCCTCTAGCATCCATATCTTACGTCCGTAAAATCTATATTCAAGCCTTTGTAAAATAGAGAAAAATAGCCTAAGAGAGATAAGAGAATAGAGATAAAGTGTATACTTATATATAATAAATACAAGTACGTTGCTATACCGTTATTCCATACCCCCAATCTTTTCTCTAATTCCTTAGGATTATGTTTTCAAAATCATTTTAAGTTTGGAATTCTTTTAAGTTTTTCATAAACCTATGCTCTAATACTAAGTTGTAACATCCCCTATCTTGAGGCCCAAAGCTAAGCACTACGGGTGCTGCAATCATTCATGGTATTAACTTCCGATGATAAAATATGGTAATGTTAATGATATCCATAATATCACAAGCACATGAATATCAAATAAATTCATCACAGATTAAAACAACTTTTCTGATTACACTTCAAACCAATATTTCATATTCAATTTACATAATCCCATAATTGATTCCTAAGTTTTGATCAAATATAATTATTACAAAACATGCTAAGAGTGACACATGAAGATGCCCCTCGGATGATCACAGTGCTAAATAGACATATAAGTCTAATACATCACAACGGAAATAAAACAAAATAACTCTTAAATAGCTAACATTAGCCTCCTGCTCGTCTCCGGAAGCTTTATTCGTCCACCTATTAAAATGTGCAATTCCTCAACTCTTGAGCACCCAAGAGTTTAAGGGGGAAAACATAAACTTCGAGTCAGAAATAAAGCTTGGTGTGAATAATACTATTACATCTCGGTTTACTGATATTAAGTGAGACCACGTCGTTTAGCGAAACATTTCCCCTCACTAATATCCTTTTAAAAGCATATATTTTTCAAATCAAAATCCTGCAATCAAAGTGATTAAGCAATAATAACAATATCATATGTGCATATAATCAGAGAATCAATGGACTATCTATCCGAACAATATAGTTTTGTTTGGCTAACTACTAACCATTGGCTGGCTCGGGGCTACCAAACAAAATAAATAATCTAACTTCTGTTAGACACACTCCTGGATGGTCTGTCCCTAACTTACTTCTCACAGTGTCAACTGATCCTAACGGTATTACGGGCTCACCGATAACCTATCTTTACTCTGTCTATTCTTTTCTGTGTGTAACATCATTTTAGTCTTACCTGTGACAAAGCCCTACACACTGGAATTTTGGACTTATATTAGCTAGGGGCTCTCGGCTAAGATTTAGGGCGCGATCCTACACCAGTCCCATCTGGTATTCTAATATCTGAATCATTTACTTAGGTCTAACTACCCCATCTAAAGTTTCCTTGAAAACATTTCTTTCAAATTGATTTAGCCTTTTAAATCATAATTAGACAAGGAAAATATAGTTTTTGCTTTACTCAAATACCTTTTCCATGATATACGCTTTACACAAAACAATGTTGATGAAAACCTAAATCAATAGGGCTATCTATCCCTTTAAAACAAGTTAAAGTCCTTCTTTAAAAATATTATGTTTTTAAATCCAGGATATCGTCTTCGAAACCTTTGTTTCAAGCCTTAAACAAAACCTTTCGAAATCAATGAGATCAACTCTTACGAAAGCTTTATTAAAACCTTAGACATCTTCTTTCAAAACCCTTAAAAACTTGTGTTTCGAAATCATTGGAAACCTTCCATCAAGAAAACCTTTCGAAAAAATTAGGGTACCCACCTTTCGAAACCTTCATTATAAAAATTTCGAAAGCGTCAAAGTCATTTATTTAAAAAAAAATCGAAAGCACTAGGTTCAAGTAAAAATTTGTGGAACATACTTCAAAACCCTTTAAAACCATTTTATTCGAACCTTTGGGGTTAACTTTCAGTATAACTGAGGGTCTTTAAAGAACTGGGGCGAAAGCAACTTTTTCGAAAGCATTGGTCCTAAGTAAAAGATAGTCGATGGTTTCTAAACCAACCCTTTCAAAATCATGGAGAAACGGCTTCTAAGTTTAAAAGCAAAAGCACCCTTTCAAAAGCATTGGTTCGAAAGGTTGAATGCGAAAGTAGGGGTCTCAACCCATTTGAATGCTTATTTTAAAACAAAAGGTGGCAGCCTCAATCGAAAGCCCTTTTCTAAAACAAAAGGCAGCAGCCTCTATCGAAAGCCCTTTTCTAAAACAAAGGCATATTATAGACTAAGTCGAAAGCTATTTCCTTCGAAAGCCTCATTTTATAACCATAGCTCTGAGTTTATAAAGACTACTTTTACCCCTTCGAAAGCATGTTTTGACTCTATGCCTTTCGCCTATCTCCAATCCACTACGTACCTAAGGCATTGATGTCATGTGTATTGGTTTCGACTAGGTTGGAGGCAGTAGTATGGGATTGAAAGCTGGCTATCGAAAGTGGTGAAGTAGCCAATCTTTACAAAACTGATTTTTAATTTTTTTAAAGTAATATCTTTCCAACTAACTTGCCTTATTTTCCAATATACAATTGGTTGCTAATTCTTTTTCAAAATCTTTTCTAAAAGTACTACTAAATTCAGTAATTAACAATTTAAAACATTTAGCAAATTGCCCCTTCTTCATTTATAAACATATGAAACATTTAAGTCCCATACGTTAGATAATTTTATATTTTTAATAAAATACTTAGGAAAATTCTCCAAAAAATTCTCATAAATCACATTCAATATGTTTCTAGCATATTTAAATTTCTGACCCAAAGCTAACATATAATAGCTGAAATTTATTTAAATCCAATTTACCCATTTTATTTACTAGAAAATTAATATTAAATCCATAACAGCTCATAAAATTATAAAACTTGAAACCCAACTCTAAAATAATGTTACTGACCTTATATCAAAAACACAAGCCATTTGGATGTCAGTTGATTGGTTTTTCAAATCAAATATTATCATGAAATTTATATAAACAACATAATTCATCAACAAGCATATATATCCATTTAAACAATCAAAACATGGGAATTTGTTTGTAAAATAAATTCGAATCTCAATTTGAATCCGAAAACAATAAAAATAAGTTGCAATCTATTATTCTCCTTAGCTTGTCGTTAAGGAGGTTGAGATTTGCTCTTGGATTAATTAGCTTAAGCTTCCTACTTGCTTTCTTGCTTATCATCCTCTTGCTTTTTCTTAATGATGGCCGGCCAAGCTCTTGGTTTATTTTTAGTTTGTGAATATTGCAAATGGGAGTGGGATAAGTGTTTATGGTATAAGAATATAACTTATCCCTATTT
This sequence comes from Allium cepa, assembly GCA_030765085.1. Taxonomy (NCBI): domain Eukaryota; kingdom Viridiplantae; phylum Streptophyta; class Magnoliopsida; order Asparagales; family Amaryllidaceae; genus Allium; species Allium cepa. Next base: position 584,517,703 of record CM060938.1, read on the forward strand.
TGCCTTTATCGTATTCCTCTTACTTATTTCATTTTAATTCTCTTTGGATTATAGGTTAGTTAAGGTACGGCTACCTTAAATACTCAAAACTCAATCCCTTAACCATTCATATTATTTCATTTAATTTATCCAACTAAATGTCCTAAATAGTGTTAGTCAAAATTAGGTTCATTACAGGACATGGATTTTATATACATTCTTTTATTTAGAATTTGTTATTGAATTTAAAATGGTAATGAAAAAGAAATAAATTGCGATTGATAAGAAAAGAATTATGAAAGTTTATAAGAGTTTAAATTGTAGGTTGCGGAATAGGGATCTTAAGGGTAAATTAACATTAGATGTGGTGAATAGTGTTTTCTAATATATACGAATTTTTGAAATCAATTTAGACCTTTTCAATTTGGCTAACTTTTTCGACTTACTCTACCCAAAGGGTCATCGGTAGCCAACAAGGGGATAATACTTGATTATTTAACCCGAAGCCTATTTACCGCCTTTCTACACACCCATCGGATAGGTAGTTTTTTGTATTTGGTCCTAAAGTTACTAATACTTGATGAATATCAATCGATTGCTCTTAGCATAAGGGTAGGGTCGAGTTGGTGGTTTGATGTGGATATGGATTCCGCCATGGCTTGCTTGATTCCAAGCAAAATCCAGTGGAGTTGTATTCAAGCTTCAATGAATATGAGTATCAACTCATCTCAGGTCATGAATCCCATCAATTCTCAAATTCATAAGCCAAAAGTCCTTCATTTTGTGAAGAATACACTGCTTCTATAGAATTTCCCAGTCGAGAGTTTGATTTCCAACCCGCAATGAGACCATCTGATGTCATTAACGCAATTCCTGTATTAACATGTAATATCTAACACAAAAAGTTCTATTGCATGTCAGAGCTATTTTCCAGCCCGAATGGGCTTTCTACACAAAGTGCTTCCATATACCATGCACAAGACATAAGATACACGCATTTCTTAGGACACAAATATTGCCCCTCGTCTATGTATAAAATCTAATGGGTCGAAACATGTCAATGTTCATTGGATGTTATTCACTGTCTACGCTAGGGATAAATATAATTATACACTAGTGTAAAAATTCAATAAAAATTACTTGACCATGCTTATCATTTGAGTTTCCAGCTAAGTCATGGAGTTCAGACATTCCTTATGTCTCTCCTTAGCTGCAATAGTTGCTTTTGCTTCTATATCACTTACGACAACTTCTAATTTTTCCATCGACAACAACTCCTACTACTGTCGAATCTTCTCATTGTCACCATACTCATCAGTCTCAAGCTTATGTGGCTTCATTAATAATCATTGAAGAGCCGCATAACGAGATTCCTCTTGATGCTAACTTGGATTAACTTATGAGCTTGGATAACCCCCTTAACTCAACCCTAGTATCGAACTCTAATGCATTTGCTACATGCATGACATTCCTCTTGATGAGGTCAGGCTCTCGTTGTCACATGAGAGAGCCTATAATCCATCTTTTGGTTACACTGCCTATAGCTGGTACACGTGTCCTTCTGGGGCGGTGCTACCATTCAACCCCTTTATTTTCCACAATCTTAGGAAAATGAGGCATGCTCCATCATAACCAAACCCAAGCTTTTATGCATTCCTTTTGAGCCATTATATGACTTCATCTATCATTTAAGAAGGGAGCTAGTGCTACATGGTATAAGATACATACATAATTTCAAGCATTGCAAACATAATCCTTTATTTCCATTCTTTGAAGTTTTTCATGACTACAAAATGGTGATTGACATACCCAACAAGCGCAATTATTTTAAAGAAGAGTGCTTCCTAATTAGATGTCCTATCGGCTTTGCCAAGAAGTGCTTCCAGATGTAAGTTCCACACTTTTAATTCCATTTTTCACCTTATTTGGATTGTCCAAATCACTCATCTTCTTCTATTTTTTGTAGTTATACCTTCAAGGGTCAATAACGATAATCTAAGGTGTATGGTCGCCACACTTCAAGCCATTCATGTGAAGGAACGTAGTACAACCCACCTGCTCACTGACTAGTGCCTCTTCCATTTCTATCTCTTATACATTTATAGTAGGGACTTCTTTGAACTGACTGCACATATTTCTTAATGGGATTGGATCCAACTCTAGCACCAGCCCACTATTGGGTAACCGACGATGAAGAAGATGAGTTCATCGACATAGAATCTGGAGAAAAGGAAGAAGAAAAGGGACAATATGATGATGAAGATGAGGGAGAAAAAGATAAAGGAGAAGAAGAAGATGAAGAGGAGAAGGGAGAAGAAAAGGGAGGAGGAGAAGTAGAAGATGAAGAGAATAAGAAGAAGAAGATGAAGAGGAGAAGGGAGAAGAAAAAGGGGGAGGAGAAGAAGATAAAGAAGATTTTGAGGCTAAGTCCACCGGGGAGAGCACCGAGAGGGAAGGCACCTCAATTGCTACTCCCCAATTCAAGCATCTAAGGAAGGGGTTTCCCAAAGCCACTCCTAGTCCAACACTTAATCAAACCAAGTAAGTAACCCCCACCAATCAAGACGGCAATGTAGTTGTTCTGCCCTTACATCCCAAACCTAAAGACCTTCGTAATCTCAATTTCGATGACTTGAGATTGATGAAATGTTGCATGCAATAGGCGACACTTCCCTCCTTCCTTTCATTGGCTAACCGCCTCATCATCCTTACCAATTGAGCATGGCCCAAAGGCTAGATAGGACTGCACTACACAAACGCCACATGGGATCATGCTTGTCTTTACCATACTTTTCTTGTATTGCTTCATTCTATGGTAACTCTAGTTACTTTTATATTTTAGGTGCCGTAGGAAAATTCATACACCCTTAGCTTGAAATTCCTTCAACCTCAGCCTAAAATTCCTTCATATCCTGACAACAACTAGTTTGGAGTCACCTAATTAATGTAGCGACCATACTCTCAACTCCTTCACTAATTTGGGTCCTACAATTAATGCCTCGTATTTTAGTTCCTTATTCATAGTGTGAAACTCAAACTTCGGTGAATAACATCTTCGTCCTTTCAGAGCGATTAAAACTACTCCCATTATGGAATCATGCTCATTAGATGCTCGGCCCACATACAACTTCCATTAAGAATGTTCAACCATCTTCTCTTCTGTTTCAACATCTCAGATAGTAAATTCAGCAATGAAGTATGTCAAAGCGTGTCCTTGAATCATCTTTCTAGGGTGATTAGTGATTTCATACCGACTCATTTCAATATTCCATTTCAAAAATTGTCCTGAAGTCTTGGGGGGACATAGTACTTGCCCGAGAGTTTTATCCGTCAACACTCTTATTGGGTGATTATGAAATTAGGGTCGTAGTTTCCTCGATGCTATTAGTAAACGGTAACCAATTTATCCAACTTCGGATAACGTTTCTGTAAGCCTATGAACCGCTTATTGAAATAATACACCAACCTTTGGATCTTCTCCTCCTTACGTGCTAATACTACACTAAATTCATTTGTAGTACCGCCAAATAAATGTACAAGTCCTCCCTTTTTGAAGGCTTCAATAAAATCGACGGTTTCCAAATATGTTCCAATAGTTGCTGAAAGAAAACTGTAACATCCTTCATTTCGAGATCCTAAAACAAACACCGATGATGCTATAATCATCACTAGAATTAATTTCAAGCAACAAAATGGGATCGATTTTTTCTACAACATTAAGTAAATAGGGAAGCTAGATAATTTCGATTACATAAAATTGTCTTTACATTTTTTCTTTATAATTCATGCCCATGCAATGGTAAATAAAACCAAACATAGATGATAGTGTTGTGTCTGGCATATGAATATGTCGATACAAACACTTAACTAGTTATATCACTTGGTTTTATTACAACAAAAATCAAAATAACTTTTATTATCTACTAAGCCTCCAGCTTCACCTTTGGAGCCTTTATTCGCCTATAAGAAAATATTCTTAAATCACACACTAAGCTACACAAATGAGTATCCATAAGTCTATAAGGAGATTAATAAAAACATGGATCAAATATAAATGCTAGTATGAGTAATACATATACATAATATAGCATATATTGCAATCTTACAGCTTAGTTGAACAGGTTTTCCCCTCATTAATCAAACATCATTAGATTAATCAAAACAGATAGATAGAATATCATAGTATGAATCATACTCTCAGAAAACATTCCAACCATAAGTATGCCCTACACTTATTATCATACCATGACTGGGTTTTGTAGTCATTTCTCCTTGGTTGCCACTCGGGCCTTCCACGTTGTTCCTAACTAATTTTGTATGCAAACATTTAGGCGACATAAAGGTCTTACACCATTTTTCTCATATAATGTCAGGTTCAGACAACTAGTTACCAATAAGGCTCTACCTTATCGTTCCCAAATATTGTTGTGTTCAGACAATTTGGTTGTCGTATAGGCATTACACCAACGTTCTCGAAAAATGTCGTGTTCAGACATCTAGTTGCCACTCTGTCTTTATACATCATTCCCAAATGGTAACGTGTTTATACATCTGGTTTCTACTTAAGCCTTATGTCATCACTTCTACAAATAATGTTATGTTTTAACATTATAGATTTCCACTTTGGCCTCACACCTTCTTCTTCTCTTAAAGTAATATTTCTGACATTTTTGATTTCTACATTAGCCTTATACTAAATTAACTTTGAATGTTAGGTTTTAACATTTCATAATAAACTTTATTGCTTTACATTTACAATTAAATTCAACGTTACAACATGGATTAACTTCCACCAAGGTTGCTATTGTAGGTCTAACTAAATAGTCGTCACATGTTTAATGTCTTTCTATCCATATCTAATTACATTGCTATCGCATGTTTAATCCCAATAGTTATTGCATATCTGATTCCATAGCTATCGCATGTTTAACTTAACAACCATTGCATACCTAATTCCATAGCTATCAGATGTTTATTTAGTAGTTGTCATATATCTAAATCTAAAGATATCGCATATCTAGCTAGATAGTTATTGCATATCTAACATTGGTGTTATCTCACTTCTAAAGCTGTCGCAAGTCTAGTGTTATCGCACTTCTACAGCTATTGAAAGTCTAAGGTATCACATATCTAAGTTATCACATGCCCAACTATTGCATGTCTAAGCTATCGCATGTCTAGCTATTGCATGTCTAACTTCAAAGCTATCGTTGGATTAAATAAAATTAAATACGAAGCAATCACATATTTAAATTAAGTGCTATCAAAATTCTAACTTATTAGCCATCATATTACTAACATACACGACAAATCTATAATTAAGTGAAAAATTGATATTTTCTCTACAGCAACTACCTTTTGACTAATCATTTACACATGTCATTTTGACTATTTGTTACATTTATTTTCTGACATAAATCTCAGATAATAGCCGTAATTTTATCCTTTAATTATGCCTTAATTGACTATTTCTCTAACTATTTCCTTAATTAAGGATATTTTCTGTTTTATCATTTAATTCACAGTAATTCGAAAATTCATGAGCAAACTTTAAAAAAAACAAAAATGTTTTTTGTACCTTTAGTAAATTCTTCAGTTCAAAATATTATATTTTAATACATAGTCAAAAATACCCATTATCAACTTAGAAAAATCATATTAAATTATTTCCTCATCCAAAAGTTATGAAAATAAAAATCTATCTCTATTTTAATGTGATAAACATCATATTAAAATTTCACGGCATCAAAAGAAGGTAAATTTACGTTTTACTCTTAAACATATCAAAAATAATCATATATAACTTGTAACACTCCTAATTTTTAGTAACATTATTTTGCATATTTAACTAGATAAATTAAACAGAATAATGTAAATATTAGAGAGATAAGGGGATTAATATTTGAATAAATAATTAGTGGCCGAGCTAAATTAATAAATTAAAAATGGTCTTATTTTTTGTTTTGTATGTGAATTAGGAGATTAATTAACTTAAAGGCATATGAGGAATTACGCACCATAACTGCTTAATACCTTAAATCCACATTTCATTTTTCAATTCACGTTCATTTTACAAAGCACAAAAAAAAGTAAATAAAGAGGAACAATGTCAGCCATTTGGAGTAAAGAGGAGAAAATCAATCTAAAACTACGGATTCAAGCTAGGCGAAATTAATCAAGAATCAAATTTCAAAGTCCTTATCCTAATCAAGATCGATAATAATAAATACCATCTCTATTTTGCTTTTATGATTATTTGATTTTGGGGTTTAAGATCAAACCCATTATGATGATTTTTGATGATGATATGCTTGGATTTTACAACATATTTGATTCAAAAAAGATTGTTTGATAATTGTCCATACACGGTTTTAAGGGCAAAATTATTTAAATTGAATTTCAAGTGCCATGAGGAAATTATATATTATATAAAATACGATTTTAGAGATTGCTTTTAATTTTTATAATTTTTCAATCTATGGAAAATTTATTATGAATTTTCAAAGGAAAATATGAATAATTGGGTTTAGAAATTAATTTTGGTTATTGTATGAAGAATTTGGGTATGAAATTTTTATATGTCAGATAACATATTGAAAGTGAATTTCTATAATTTTTGGAGATTTTTCCAAAATAATTTACTATGCAATTTAAATTACTTTAGAAGAAGGATTTAATTGTTTTAGTTGTTTTTCTTAATGGAAGGGCTTAATTGTGAAAATTTATCTTTGTTTAGATCTGAAATTATGCAGCAGTTATTTTGGTAAAGAATCTGAAAAGTTTATGGCAACCAATTAAATGTTTACAAATATGCAAGCTAGTTGTGAAGTAATTACATTAAATGACATTAAATCGGTCTTTACCCAGAAAGGTCGGTTCCGCCTCTTTTAGAAGCACCTTTCGACCTTATATTTCCACCTTCAACTAAGTCGAAACCTACCATGCCTAAACCAATACACAAGGTATCATAATGTTGGTACATAGTGGATTGGAGAAGGGCGGAAGGTATGGTGTCAAAATATAGCTTTTGATGAGGTCGAAACCATTTTTTATTTTCCAAAGAGATGCACTTACTTGTTTTACTAAACGCTTTCGAAGGTGTCAAAACATATGCGTTGGGAATGGACTTTTTAAATTGCTTTTGAAAGGGTTTCCACCTCTTGTTTAAATTGTATCTTCCGAACGAGTTACTTATTTTTAAAATCAGTGCTTCTGAAAAGGGTAGTTTCGACCAAGTCGAAACCCTTCTGCTGTGTCGATGCCTTTTTATGGATTGAAGTTATCAACCAATTTGAAAGGTAGCTTTGTTTTATACTTCTATTAAACCACATCCTAAAGCTTATGGAGGATTCAAGGGTTTTGAAGGCAATGGTTTCGAAAGAGGTTTCGAAGCTATCCTTCAATTGTTTCACTTAAATGTTTTGAGCTTTCAAAAGCATGGTTTCGAAGCCATCAATTTTTCCCCAAACAATTTTATATGAAGATTAAAGGTTTTGAAAGGTGTACTTTCGTATATATTCACTTTGACCCTAATGATACTTTAAAGATAAACCCTATGGTTTCGAAATGGGTACTGTCAAATGGTTTCAAAGCTATGCTTCTATAATTGGATGGTAATACTTTAATACATTCGAAAGGTTTCGAAAGGACGGTTTTAAAGTGTTTCGAAAGGTAGGTGCCTATTGTTTTGAAAAGAAGATTTGAATGTTTTCGAAAGGAAGTTTTCCAATGGTTTCGAAAGTAAAGATTAAAGGTTTCGAAAGCCTTAGTTTTCCAAAAAAAAAGAACCCAATCTCAATTTTTAAAAGTAGAAGTCATGGCACTATAAAAGAGCTTTTAAATTGAAGTTTTTGAAGAAGCTTTCCTTGATAAAAGAATAGGTTAAAGGGATTAACCATGTTTTATATGAAAATGATTTCAAGGATATTAAACCATAGATGTTGGTGATTATTATGTTAATATGTTTGCTTCTTCTAGTTTACATATTCACTTTAATATGGACCCATAACTATAATTTGGGGAAAAAGGGAAAAATAACCAGTAGGTTGACCAGTAGTAAGTATAAATTGAGTGAACTCCTGAATGAGTAGAATTGCATCCAGGAGGTCAGGTAGACTATGATATAGGATGCCTAAATACTAATTGTCGGATAGATAGGTTCATAGTAAACCTATCAAAATTATGCTTAGAATAAGTTATTGGTAGGGGCCAATAGGTTCAAAGTAAACCCATGAAAACTATGATTAGAAATAGCTATTGGTAGGGGCCTATAGGTTCGTAGTGAACCTATCAAAACTATATCCTAACTAAGTTATTGACAGAAGTCAATAGGTTCATTGTCAATACATGAAAACTATGATAATAGGGAAGTTATTGAAGATTGCAATAGGTTCAGGAAGAACCTATAAAACAATAAAGTTATTGGCAGGGGCCAATAGGTTCTTAGTGATCCCATGAAAACTATGAAATCAGAAAGGGAGTCCATAAGCATTAAACAGGTTATTAGTAAGCCTATGAAAACTAGTAGGTTAATAGTGACCCTAGAAACTATAACTGTGACAGATAGTCAAAATGAATGGGGATGGGTAATCCTAAATTGTTTTACTAGTTTGCATATCATCATAATATCTTGAATTCTTATGTTTTAACCATTGTGGATGTAGGAGCATATGGATTTTATAAAGTTTTGGATAAGGTACTAGTAAGAGGAAAACCTGTTCCGCTAAGCGGCGTCGTATCACTAAATATCTAAATGGTTTGAGATGGTAGATTATTATTCATACCAGGCTTTATGTCTGACTCTAATTTTATGTTTTCCCCTTAAATCCTTAGGTTTTCAAGTACCTCTTTAGACGAATAAGCTTCTGCAGACGTGCAGGAGGCATGATAGCTATTTAGAGTTTTTTCAATTTTGATTCCATTGTGTTATTGTTGTAAGGGAAAAGTTATTAAATTGCCTGTATCATACTCTGATCATCCAAGGGGCATCTTCATATGTCGCTCTTAGCGTATATTGTAATAATTATATTTTCTCTAAATGTGGTTGTCGTAATGGCAGTATGTAATGAATTTTAAATGATTTGAAATGGAATGTGAAAGTTGTTTTATGATTTTAAAAAATTTCCATATCCATATATTTCTGTTATATCAATGTATCTAACATTGCCGTATTTGATCGTCGAGGATTAATAATTATGGACGATTGCAGCATGCGTAGCCGTTAGTTTTGGTCCTCCAAGTGGAGGGTGTTACAAGTTGGTATCAGAACCATGTTTATGAACTTAAAAGAAATTTAAACCTAAAAGGTTTTTAGAAGGAGCTAATCCTGTGGCTCTAGTAGGGAATAATTATGCTAAGTTGAGCAGAGATTACACCAGTCTTGACGGAAAGCCGTTTATGGGAACATAGGATGCTATAGAGGTTGAAAATTGGTTGTTGCATTGTGAGAGAATTTTTGTTGATTTGGGTTCGGGTGATGAGTAGAAGAGAAGGCTCGCCTCTATGCAGTTGCAAGGGGCATCGCTTCATTGGTGGAATGGTGGTACTGCTGGAGTTTCGGAGGAGGAGTTGACTTGGGTAGATTTTAGAAGGAGATTTGAGAAAAGGTTTTTGTTTGAAGTTGCCAAGTTGGCATTACTTAGAAAGCTTATGGATTTGGTGCAGGGAGAGATGTCGGTAATTTAGTATACTACTAAGTTTGATGAGTTATTCCGATATGGGTATGCTACTATAGATACCGTCATCAAGAGGAATGAGAGGCTCATTTGGGGATTGGGGCTCGAGATTGCTAGGGCAACCCTGCCACATCTTTGTGGTTCTTGTAATGTGGTTGTGAAGATGGAAATTCGACATGAGGAGATGCTTGCTATTTGTGCAAGAGAAAAGCAGGTTGAAATCTAAGGTTCTCAAGGAAAAAGGAGAAATTCCTTTAAGAAGAAGAGAGCCCAAAAGGGAGAGACAACCAAGAAGGAAAAGGCTGATTTAGTTTGTTTTAAGTGTGACAAGAAAGGTCATTATGCTCATGAGTGCTGGTCAGGTAAGGGGAAGAAGGCTGTGGAAAAGAAGGGAAGACTCTGATGGAAAGTACGTTTTTTATTCAAAGTATACTAGTTAGGGTGCTATTTGATATTGGTGCATCACATTCATTTATATCTCAGTGTTTGGTAGATAGGTTATGCTTAGAACCCACATACCTTGTTACTTCCTTAAAGGTTGCGAATCCAATAGGAGGGTATGCAACTCTAGGGATAAGATGTGACCAGTTAGAACTTGACTTGTTAGGCCTTAAGTTTGCATGAAGTCTGTATGTTTTCAATTTCATAAATTTCAGAATAATTTTGGATATGGATTGGCTGCATAAGTGTGAGGTTAGGATATTTTGCCAGGATAAGGAGATATCACTAAGACATCCTGATAGTCATAACCGAATCATATTCTCAGTGGAGAATTCTGACCAGAGTGTTTGTGCTTTGTTAAGTGCCATGGAAGTATGAGGAGAGTAAAGTCAGATTCGAGTAGCAAGAGAGTTTTCATATGTCCTTGATCCAATTACGGGACTATCATTGAAACGAGCTGTTGAGTTTCAAATAGATCTTTTTCCAGGCACTGAACCAATTGGTAGACCATCAAGCAAGATGATACCTAACAAGATGAAGGAAATGAAGGTGCAACTAGTTGATCTAGAAGTAAGGAATTTTACTGGATCAAGCAGTTTGCCTTGGAGACCGGTCACGGTGTTCGTGAAGAAACCAGATGGGTCATTGAGGATGTGTATCGACTATCATAAGTTGAATGAGAGGACAATCAAGAATAAGCATCCTTTTATCGAGAATTGATGATCTAGTTGATTAGTTATGTGGATCCAGAGTGTTTTCCCAGTTGGATTTGGCGACAGGTCTCCATCAGTTAAGAGTGGCAGAGGACAGTATTCCTTTGACAGCATTTCAGACTAGGTATTATTCGTACAAGTGGTTAGTAATGCCATTTGGGTTAACGAATGCATCTGCTTTCTTCATGGATCTGATGAACCAAGTTTTCCGAGAGTATTTGGATAGGTTCGCGTTGGTGTTTATAGATGAAATTTTGGTACAATCTAAGAATCAAAGAGAGTATGAGGATCATCATAGAGTAGTGCATGAGACACTGAGGCAGCATCAGTTGAAGGTTAAGTTTTTCAAGTGTCATTTTTGGAAGAAAGAGGTTAAGTTCTTGGTCACATGGTTTTAGAGAAGGGCTCGTCAGTCGATCCAGATAAGATCGAAGATGTTAATGATTGGAAGAGACCAGAGATAGTGACTGAGATTGGAAGTTTTCTTGGACATGCTGGCTATTATCGAAGATTCATCAAGGATTTTTCACAGATTGCGGTGCCTTTGACTAAGTTGACTAAGAAGGATGTGAAGTTGGTCCGGTCTGACAAATGTGAGGAAGCATTCCTTAAGTTAAAGCATTTTTTGACCAACGTACCTGTGTTAGTAGTTCCAGACGGAAACCAAGGGTTGGAGGTGTACACTGATGCATGCGGAACTGGATTTGGAGCTGTGTTGATGCAGAAGGGTAAATTTATTGCCCACGCCTCATGACAGCTTAGACCGCATGAAGTAAGATATCCTACTCATGATTTGGAGTTGGCTGCGGTGATCTTCGCATTGAAGATTTAGAGACATTATCTCTTAGGGGAGAGATTTGAGCTATACACAGATCATAAGTCATTAAGGTATCTATTCTCTCAGAAGGAGTTGAATATGAGACATCAGATATGGCTGAAGTTTTTAGCTGCTTCTGATTTTGGTATAGAATATACACCTAGAAAAGGAAATAAAGTAGCGAATGCTCTTAGCAGAAGGCATCAGAATATGGTGTTAGCTATGTTGGCAGAATGGTAAGATTTAGAAGCTTAGACTACTTGTAGTGTGCAGTTATGATCGACTGCTAGTTTTAGTCAGAGCACAACCATGTTGTCCTGTTTAGAAGTCGACCAATGTTGATCGAAAAGATTGCTTCTACGCAGTGGGAGGATCCAGTATTAGCCGAGAGGATTAGAAGGCTTGAGGTTGGAACTGAGATGGATGATCTTAATGATTTCAGCCTTGACCGGGGAGGATGGTTAAGAAAGAAGGGACAGTTGTGTGTTCCGAATATTGAGGACTTAAGGAAAGAAGTTCTTGAAGAATGTCATCGATACAAGTTTGCGATTAATCCTGGAGGGACCAAGATGTATAAAGATATAAAGAGGAGCTTATATTTGGAAGGAATGAAGAGGGATGTTGGCTTTCGAGTTAGGCAGTGTGCGAACACAAGTGAAGGCCGAACATCAGAAGCCAAGTGAGTTGCTTCCACTTTTGGAGATTCCAATTTGGAGATGGGATTCGATATCCATGGATTTTATAGACGGGTTGCCATGGTCAAATAGAGGAAATGAAAGTATATGGGTCATAGTGGACCTGTTGACCATGAGTTTCCATTTCATTACACCATGACGGTACCTGTTTTAGCTAAGTTATTCATGAAGAACATAGTTAGACTACATGGAATTCCTAGTAGTATAGTTAGTGACAGAGATGCTTTGTTCACTAGTGAATTTAGAAAGAGTCTACATGAAGTATTGGGTACCAAGCTTAATATGAGTACTGCATGTCACCCTCAGACGAATGAGCAGACAGAGAGAGTCAATAAATTGCTCGAAAATTTACCGATAGCTTGTGTATTGTACTTTGGTGGATCTTGGGAAGATCACCTACCCTTAGTGGAGTTTTCCTATAATAACAACTATCAAATTAGTATAGGAATGGCATCTTTTGAAGCTTTGTATGGACGGCCACACAAATCACCAGCATGTTGGTTGGAGACTAGAGACAGATTAGTCTTAGGTTCCAATCTAGTTAGAGAGGCAACAGAGAAGATTGTGTTAATCCGAGAAAGGATTAAAGAAGCTCAGTTCAGATAGAAGAGTTATGCAGATAAGAGGCGTAATGACCTAGAATTCTCCATTAGAGATAAGATTTTCATTCACATATCATCGATGAAGGGTATGGTATGATTTGGAAAGTCAGGGAAACTGGCACTGAGATATGTTGGTCCATTCCATATTATAGAGAGGATTGGAAAGCTCGCATATAGAAGAGTAGCCGAGCAGTATGGAAGGTGTCCATAATGTGTTTCATGTGTCTCATCTTTTCAAGTATGTGCATGATCCAGAGACTACTATACCTCCGATAGGGTTGGAAAATCTAATAGTAGAGCCTAACTTAACTTTTGTTAGACTACCGGTTCGGCTTATAGCGAGAGATGAGAAAAGATTGAGAAACAAGACAGTCAGGTTGGTGAAAGTTCGGTGGAGCGAGAATGAGAATGACTGTACTTGGGAGACAAAAGATAGGATTAGAGATACTTATCTTATCCTGATCTGCTTTGAGGGTATGTCTATATTAGGTTTATATAGATAGTTGCTAGTCAGGTAGGCTAGTATGGTTGTTAGGCGCTATTACAGACGATTGCTATGTTTAGTATTTAGTTCTTACTGAATTTCGAGAACGAAATTCTTTAAGGAGAGGACCCTGTAACATTATTCAGAAGATATAATTGAATAAATTAAATAGAATAATGTAAATATTAGAGAGATAAGGGGATTGAGATTTGAATAAATACTTAGAGGCCGAGCTTAATTAATAAATTAAAGAACGGGCTTATAATTGGCTTTGTATGTTAATTGGGAGATTATTTAACAGAAGGGCATATGAGGAATTGCGCACCATAACTCCATAATACCTTAAAACCACGTTTCATTTTCCAATTCACATTCATTTTACAAAACACAAACAAACATAAACAAAGAGGAGCAAGGTTGGCTATAAGGAGAAAAGAGGAGAAAATAAATCTAAAGCTTAGGATTCAACCTAGGTTAAATTAATCAAAAATCAAATCTCAAAGTCCTAATCCTAATCAAGGTGAATAATAATCAAAACTATCTCTATTTTGCTTTTATGATTATTTTTTATTTTCGAGTTTATGAATAAATTCACTATGATGATTTTTGATGATGGTATGCTTGGATTTTATACCATATTTGATTCAAACAAGATCGTTTGATAATTGTTCATACACGGCTTTAAGGGTAAAATCATTTGAATTGAATTTCGAATGCCATGAGGAAATTATATGTTATGTATAATACGATTTTGGAGATGGATTTTAATTTTTATAATTTTTCAAGCTTTGGAAAATTTATTATGAATTTTCATAGAAAAATATGAATAATTGGGTTTAGAAATTAATTTTGGTTATTGTATGAAGAATTTGGATCTAAAATTTTTATATGTCAGATAACATATTGAAAGTGAATTTCTATAATTTTTAGAGATTTTTCCTAAGTAGTTCACTATGCAAACTAAATTACTATAGAAGAAGGATTTAATTGTTTTAATTATTTTGCTTGATGGAAGGGCTTAATCATAAAAATTAATCTTTGTTTAGATATGAAATTATGTCGTAGTTATTTTAGTAAAGAATTTGAAAAGCTTATGGCATCCAATTAAATATCTACAAATAGGCAGGTTAGTTATAAAGTAATTAATTTAAATGACATTAAATCAGTCTTTACCCAAAAAGGTGGGTTCCGCGTCTTTCAGCAGCTCCTTTCGACCATATGCTTCCACCTTCAACCAAGTCGAAACCTTCCAGGTCGAAACCAACTAGGCCAAAACCAATGCACAAGGTAACACAATATTAGTACGTAGTAGATTGGAGAAGGGCGGAAGGTATGTGTCGAAACATAGCTTTCGATGGGCTCGAAACCTTTGTTTTATTTTCCAAAGAGATACGCTTGCCTGTTTTACAAAATCCTTTCGAAGGAGTCGAAACATACGCTTTCGAAAGGGTCTTTTTAAATTTCTTTCGAAAGGGGTTGCCACCTTTTATTTAAATTGTAGCTTCTGAATGAGTTACTTAGTTTTAGAATCAATGCTTTCGAAAATGGTAGTTTCGACCAAGTCGAAACCCGCCGTCCCTACACCTTTCGAATGGATTGAAGTTATCAACCAATTCAAACGGTAGCTTTGTTTTATACTTGGACTAAGCCTCTTCCTAAAGCTTATAAAAGGATTCAAGGGTTTCGAAGGCAATGTCTTCGAAAGGGATTTTGAAGTTATCCTTCAATTGTTTCACTTAAATGTTTTGAGCTTTCGAAAGCATGGTTCTAAAGCCATCAATTTTTCCCCAAATTTTTTTATGAAGATTAAAGGTTTCGAAAGGGTTACTTTTACGTATATTCAATTTGACCCAAAAGATACTTTTAAAGATAAACCCAATGGTTTCGAAAGGCGTACTTTCAAATGTTTTGAAGCTATGCTTCTATAATTGAATGGTAATACTTTAATACATTCAAAAGGTTTCAAAAGAAAGGTTTTTAAGTGTTTCGAAATGCAGGTTCCTAGTGTTTTGAAAAGAAGATTTGAATGCTTTAAATTTTTCAATGGTTTCGAAAGTAAAGATTAAAGGTTTCTAAAGCCTTAGTTTTCAAAACAAAGAACTCAATCTCAATTTTTAAAAGTAAAACCCATAGCATTATAAAAGAGCTTTTAAATGCTTTTAAATTGGAGTTTTTGAAGAAGCTTTCCTTGATAAAATAATATATTAAAGGGATTAACAATGTTTTATATGAAAATGATTTCAAGGATATTAAACCACAGATATTGGTGATTATTATGTTAATATGTTTTCTTCTTCTAGTTTACATATTCACTTTAATATGGACTCATAACTGTAACTTGGGGAAAAAGGGCGGAATAACCAGCTAGGTTGATCCAATATTGAGTATAAATTGAGTTAACTCCTGAATGAGTAGAATTGCATCTAGGAGTCAGGTAGACCAGGATATAGGATGCCTAAATACTAACTAAAGAAGTTTTCAGATAGATAGGTTCATAGTAAACCCATGAAAACTACTTATAAGTTATTGGTAGGGACCAATAGGTTCACAATAAACCCATGAAAACTATGATTAGATAGAGTTAATGGTAGGGGCCAATAGGTTTGTAGTGAACCCATAAAAACTATATCCGAATTAAGTATTGATAGATGTCATTAGGTTCATATTCAACCCATTAAAACTATAATAAGAGGGAAGTTATTGGGGATACCAGTAGGTTCAGAAGAACCCATAAAACAATGAAGTTATTGGCAGGGGCCAATAAGTTCTTAGTGATCCCATGCATGCTATGAAATCGGACAGGGAGTCCATACATTAAACAGGTTATTAGTAAGCCTATGAAAACTAATTGGTTAATAGTGACCCTAGAAACTACAACTGTGACAGATAGTCAAAATGAATGAGGATAGGTAATCCTGAATTGTTTTACTTGTTTACATATCATCATAGTATCTTGAATTGTTATGTTTTAACCATTGTGGATGCAGGAGCATAGTATATGTTTTTTGTAAAGTTTTGGATAAGATACTAGGGAGGGGAAAACCCATTCCGCTAAGCGGCGTGGTCTTGCTAGATATCTAAATGGTTTGAGATTGTAGATTATTATTCATACCAGGCTTTATATTCGAATCGAAGTTTATGTTTTCCCCTTAAACCCTCGGGTGCCCAATTGATTTTGAGTAGATTGAGAATTGAGGTTTTCGGATACCTCTTTAAACGGATAAGATTCCGGAGATGTGCAGGAAGCATGATAGCTATTTAGAGTTCTTTTCTATTTTGATTTCACTATGTTGTTATCGTAAGGGCAAAGTTGTTAAATTGCCTATATTATACTCTTATCGTCCAAGCGGGCATCTTCATTTGTCGTTGTTGGTGTATATTGTAAAAATTATATTTTCTCCGAACGTGGTTCTCGTATTGGGATTATGTAATGAATTTGAAATGACTAGAAATAGAGTTTGAAAGTTATTTTATGATTTTAAATTTTTACCATATTCATATGTTTTTGTTATATCAATGTATCTAACATTACCGTATTTGATCGCCAAGGATTAATAACTATAGGTGCCTGCAGCATCCGTAACCATTAGTTTTAGGCTTCCGAGTGGGGGATGTTACATAACACATAAACACGCATGGATTCATTCTATTAACATCAAAACATGATTATCATCTGTCAAAATGCCAAACATGTATAATCCAAACCTAAACGGGTTGTGTACGAAAATAGAGTAAGTGTTACTCACCTAGATTACTAACGTTATAATAATATCTTCTTTTCTTTAAACTGAAAGCTTGAATCCTTGATTTTCTTCTTCTTCCTCTCTCTCCCTATGGTAATTACAGTCCTTGCTTCATGCTCTGATTTTTTTTATGAAATGAATGTGAATGAGAGAATGATATGATTATGAGTGCAAGAGCTAATAAGTTAGGCTTGAATTAAAATCTCACATTGCCTAATCTTATTAATTGCTTTCGCCTAATATAAAATCCGCTTTATTATAACACTAAATTTTATTCATTTATTCCATAATTGAATTTAATTAATATAATTACCATTAGTTAACTCAATTAATCTTTTTAAGTATTCCACACTTGATTAATCAAATTTCTTTTAAATAACTTCTTTAAAATTATCTTAATTATCACATAATAAATTCTTATTATTAATTTAATATGACATTATGGAAATCTTAAATATGGGGTGTTACAGTCTCCCCTTCATACAGGAATTTTATCCTCTAAATTCATATAAGGTAGGATATTGACCATCGCCGTCAATACAAATGTACACAAAAATACAACCATTACATAAGTTTCCTATAATCCCTACTAATGGAAATCATCAACCAATAATCGTAATGTATTAGTGCCACTACTAATACATAATCATATTATACATAAACTATACTAATGTCATGAATAATTCATACAACCGAAAAAAAAAATCATACTTCTTAAACATCCATGTCTAAAAGAACTCAAGATAAACTTATCCACTACATCCTAGGTACACTCATCTTTATCGTTACTCCAATGGACACAAACAAGTCTAGTAACCTCTTTTCCCAACTCTTTTGTATCACGACATACCATTCCTTTTGGCTGTCTAATATATATCAAATATGGTTCTATATATAAATCTTGGATAGCCCTTGGTTCCACTACCATATCAATGTCATGCACACATTTCCTTAAATGTGATATATGATAAACATTATGCACACCCACCAAACTACTTGGCAATGCAAATCGATATGCGAGTTTACCAATCCTATTAATCACTGGAAATGGGCACACATATCTAGGAGCCAATTTCCCTACCTTCCCAAAGCGGATAGCACCTTACATTGGTGAAAATTTTACGAACACATGGTCGCCTGTTGCGAATTCTAATTCCATTTATCACTTATTGAGGGTAACTCTTTTGCCTCGACTACGTAGCTCTCATTTTAGAACGAAAAAATTCTACCTTCTTAGTAGTATTTTTTACCGAGTCGAGTCCTAATATGTCTCATGTCCAAGCAACAAATAAATGTTTACACGGTCCACCATAAAGTGCATTAAATGGTGTCATCCTAGTACTCGACTGGCAACTATTATAATAGGCAAACTCCACTAAATGCAAATAATCTTCCTAATATCATCCAAAATCTAAAGCACGTGCTCTTAGCAATCCTTTAAAACGTAGTTCACCCATACTGTTTGGTCACAAGTTTATGGGTGGTAAGCCATACTCAAGTTCAATATGTGTTCATACTACTCTGCAAATTTCCATAGAGCTCGATGTTAAATAGTTGAATCTTGTCACTAATAATTCTACTTGGAACCTTATTGTTATCCTGCCTTTTGGTTAGGCTGGGATATCATAGATTTGGCTAAAGTGGATGGGTTGAAAATCGATTACACTGGAAATTATGGACAATTGTTGAATGGATTCGGATGGACTATGCTTAAAAAATGGCTAAGTACCTAATGAAGGTGTAATCAGTATGAAGTGACAAGGAAGGACCCATGAGGCCACATTTCAAATTTCAAGTCAATTGGAGTTCGTATGCTTGAGTTATGGACAAATGACGAATTTATATGGATCGATTTAGAACGATCCATAAAACAGCGTAAATCTACGAAGATCGACAAATATCTCAAGATACACAAGACCAATTCGCTTGAAACTTTCAAATCATCAATAAAATGAGGAGTGGGGCCTATAAAAACAATCGCAGATCAAAGTATTGAAGTTAAAGGATGGTCGATCGTTTTAGGCCGATCATTTTTGCCGATCCTTAACAACAATCGGTACAACTCAATGAATGATCCAAGTTCAACCAAGATTGATCTATATCATACAATCAGCTCAGATTAACTTCATATTTTAAGGACAACTTCAAGAGGCATGTGGGACCACCCTTAAAATGATCGCATGGAAATTGGAGACAAAAATAATGATCGGCTAAACTTTGGAAAATCGCTCCAGGATATTGAGCTTGGTCCACCGATCGTTATGGTAGGCTCCTATGGACCTAGAGAGCCTTCTGTTGAAACTTTAGCAAAATATCTCATCATCTCTTCCTATAAATACAAGCCTCATGGTTCATTTTTGAGGGCTGGACGCTGCTGGTTACATAGGACTTCATTGTAATCAAGTGCTATCTTTATTTCTCCATTGTAATAGGATTCATAAATAATTAATAAAGGCAAAACTTCAAAGTGAACGTAGGCATACAACGTCGAACCACTATAAATCTTTGTGTTTAATATTATAGCTAATTCTCAGTTGTTTCTTGATTTATCTTCTCGTTTTAATTTTGTTTTTCTTCATTTATTTCTCTACTAAAAATATTCTTAGGTGTTTGTGACCAATTTTGGCGAAAAAACCTACGGACTCTCACAGCATTCTTCATATAAAGATTTGCTAAGCTAAATACAGTTCTTGTCAACTTTATTGGGATAAAGTAAGGGACTTTAGTCAGTCTATCTACTATAAGCTATACACTATCATTTCCTGTTCTTGACATTAGCAAATCATCTATAAAATCCATTGATACAAAATCTCACTTCCAAGTCGGTACTTCAAAGGGTTGAAGTAATCCACTTGGCTTCTAGTCCTCGGCCTTTGCCCGATGATATGTGAAACACTTTCTCACACACTCACCAACATCCCTCTTCATCCGTTCCAAAAGGACCTCGTGTCGTTGTACAACTTTGTGCCTCCCGGATAAACAGAAACTTAGACTAATGACTTTCTTCTAAGAATTCCTTTCGAAGATCTCCCAGATTTAGGATGCACAGTCTTTCCTTCTTTCTAAGCCACCCTTTTGGGACTATCTCAAATCCTTTTAGGTCTTTTGCATCCACACATATTTTCAATTTCTTAATTCTCTCATCAAAAAATGAGTCCTCTCTTTGACTTGCAACCATTCTATCTACAAGAGCTGGATGAAATTCCAAACTTGCTAATTCCCCCTCGATCCTGACTCAATCCTACATTCGGCATAAAATGCATCCTATAAGAAGTAATGAACCTAATTTTAGCTAACATAATTTGGAACATTTATTGGGTAAATTAAATAAAATAACATAAAAAGTTAAGGGTTTGAGATTTGAGATTTGTAAATCAAGGAGGAGCCGCGCCTTAATGAATGAGTTAATAAAAGGGAAACTAAACTTAATTAAGAAGGAGGAATATGATGAGGTTAAAATGGGAATATAATTTATTCCTATACCCTAAACCCTTCCATTATCTCCAACTTCCTCATTCATTCTACATTCACAAACTAAATAAAAACAATACTAAGCTTAGGTCGACTACTAATAAGAAGATTTAAAGGGAAGATAAGATAAGATTCAAATAGAAAGCTTGAAGAATTCAATCAAAAGGCAAATCTAAACCGTCTTCACACAAAGCCAAGATGAATAATAACAACCATCTCATGGTTCGATAATGATTTTGGTTTTAAAGGATAAATCCATTTATTTGCAAGTTATATGCCATGATATAGTGATTAAATGATTATATGCTTCAAGTTGATGATTTATGGAGATTTACTAAGAATTTTATGATATGTTTAGATTAGAAAACCTGTCATATGACATCCAAATGAGTTATGTTTCTGACATATGGTCAAAAATAATATTTTAGAAGCAGGTTTCAAGTTTCATAATTTTCTAACTATCTAATCTATCTGCAACATAAACATTAACGCAATAAAATTGAAAAAGAAATATTTTGCAATGTACAATGATATGTGTATTTTGAAAATATTGCTTGCCTCAATTATTTGGTTGTTCATCATCATTTATTTAATTCATCTTACGAACAACTTATGACATGCACAGTGAATCACTTACATGTCATAAGGTCTTGCACACTAGTATACGCTTGCTTGTTAAAACTGCAGGGACATGTGAACACAAGGCCAAACCCAAGCCTAGACTGGATTCAACTCAAGTGCAAATGCAAAAACAAACAACATGACTGCAGCTCAACAAAATGTACCCATGAAAATCAAATCATACAGCAAAGTCAGGAAGCAAGCATTCGAAATGGACATAGCATAGGCACAACAATCACAAACATGTATACATATATGTATGTATGTATGTATGTATGTATGTATGTATGTATGTATGTATGTATGTATGTATGTATGTATGTATGTATGTATGTATGTATGTATGTACATGGTGACACACATACATACTCAATCTAGCGACAAACACTACAAATCAAAAGAAAATTTATGGCCAGAAAATTAGTGCAGACCACCAGACATGTATAGGGGACGAAGGCAAGAACAGACCAGACTTCAAGTGCAACAAGACTTCAAATTGGGCCAGACAACAAATGCGAAGCAAATCAACATGAAAACGAACCAGACTTCAAGTCACAACAGCATAGCAATGGTCAGTAAATATGAATATGAATATGAATATGGATATGCATTCAGGCATTCAATATGCAAGCTTTCAAGCATGAACACAAGGGCTGCAACTAGACCAGGGCAGTGCACATGTACAAAGTGGTGCACTAGTTCTATAAACATGAAACTGAGGAGACTTTAAGGCATGAACACACATAATTGAGGCCAGAGAACACAAGTGCACATGTACAAAGTTTAGCATCAGATCACTCATATATACAAACATTTATGTATATATATATATACATGGAGACAACATGTTTAGATTACTTGTACAAGGCATTAAGGCTAACATACAAGACTCCAAGACCAGAGCAGTGGATACAACAAACAACTTAAACAGGAAACATCAAACAAGATACAACATGAACATAGTTCATCATCGTTGGACAACTAACGAATAGCAAAGCACACAGAGGCAACTCAGAGATACAAACACCAATAAAATAGTTCAACAAGTTAACATACACACAAGCATTTAGGTTGCAAATGTTTCTGGCAAAGGAAACAAGCAGCAGAAATACCAAAGAAGAAGTCAACAAGTCAAGGCTGAGATAGAAATCAACTAGGGTCAAACATATTTGAAGATATTTTAGAGAAATTGATATATTTGTACGTATATCAACTGATGAACAAGTCGGAGGAGAAAAGAACAAAATGATTCAAATCAACTCAAGCAAATTCGAATTCATTAGAAATATACGGAGTAACATGTATACAATAAACAAGTCCGAATTCATCACGATCATTCAAGTCGAAAATCGAATGGCCGAGCAAAGAAATTGAAGAATTCAAACCAAAATAAACGAGACAAAATTATACGGTTTCGATCCCTATAAATACCAAAATCATCATCGGTAAAAAATCATTGAGTTCGAGTTTAAGCAAATCAGTAGAGAAAATAAAGTAAAAATCACGTACCAATTTTCAAATCATCTTACTCGACTCATTGAAGCGACCAAGTGAATTCAAAGCTAGGTAATCGACTGATGAAGCAATCAAAGCAAAAACATCTCTTCAATCGATCAATAGGAATTTGCACTTCGATCAGAAGGAAAACTTAATTTCTGAAGATCGAAGAAAAGGAAATCGACTAGATTTAATAAGAGAACGAATATCTCATTCTACCATAGGCCGCACTAATTTTAGTTGGGTCGTGAATTTCTTTATTTAATCAAGTTTATTTTGGGCTAAAATTTTATTTGAGGTTTCTATTTTATTGTAATTTTATTTTTGAATTGCTAAACTCGAATGTTAAATAAGTTAAGAACTATAAGGCATAGTTCGTAACTTCGCAACTTAGTGGTTGAGTTGTGGCAGGGTTTTGAGCTTAGAGTTTGCTTAATCAAGTTAGCAGATATTGCAAGTTTACATGTTTTTGTAAGCATCTAATTACTTAATTTCTAGTAGAAACCTTGGAGGCAGCATGTTGGCAAATTTTAGTCGAAGCTGGGTAAAACTATGTGTGATCTTTACTATATTACTTTCCATTTTTATTTTTATTTCCAAATTAATATTTAGTAAAACCTATTCACCCCCACACCCTCCCCCCTTCCCCTGCCTCTAGGGTGAAAACGGTCCTACAAGTGGTATCAAAGCTAGGAACAAAAACCATTTTCTGTTAAAAAATTTATTTTTTTTCTTTAAATAGCTACTTCTAATAATGCTTTTGCTGAAGGTCAATCCATAGCTAGACCACCCATGTTCAATATTGAATATGCATATTGGAAAACTAGAATGAAATTATTTTTTGAAAACCATAGATGCATGGAATATTGTTGAAATGGGATATAGCTCGCCAATAGTAATGGTAGATAATCAAGAAGTCGATAACCCTATAGATTAATGAACAGATCTTGAAAATAAACTGCAAATAATGCTAAAGCTATGAATCCTATTATTTGCTCATTAGATCAAATTGAATTTAACTGAGTCTCACATTGTGTAATTGCACAGGAAATTTGGCACACGCTTGAAGTGACTCATGAAGGAACCTCCCAAGTCAAAGGATCTCGCCTTGCATGCTTAGTAGTGAGTACGAGAATTTCACAATGGAAAAGGATGAAAGTGTCAAATAAATGTATGGACGACTTTCTAATCTTGTATACAAATTAAAATCCCTAGGAAGACCATACACAGAACTGAAAATAGTCCAAAAGATCCTCAAAATTCTTCCATCAACTTTTGAAGCAAAAGTGACTGCACCATTCAAGAATCAAAGGATCTGAACCAAGTTAAAGTTGAAGAACTCATCAAAAATCTCACCACTTATGGGTTAGAAATCAAATTCAAGGAAGAACGTGAAGGAGGAGATACGCGAAAGAAATCAATAGCTCTCAAAGGAATGATGGAAGAAGATGATGATAATGAAGGAGCAGCTGAACTGGCACTGATAATAAAGAGATTCAAAAGATGGAACCGCAAATATGGAACTCTAACCCTAAATCAACAACTAAAGAGCAGAATCGTCAAAGTTCTAGACAACTCAGAAAAGCAAGAGGTAATTTGTCACAAGGCAATAAACCTGGTCATATCAAGCCAAATTGTCCTCAAAATCAAGTCAACAAAGGAAAGAAACTGAAAAGGAGAAATTTTGCAGCAACTTGAGATGAAAGTGATGAGAAAGCACTAGCAGTGAGAGTGAAAGAGCAAATCGGTGTCTTTTAGGAGAAATAAGTAACAGCAATAATGATGAGCCCAGCGACGTATCAAAACTTACTCACTCACAATTACTTATATATTTTTATGAAGTAAATGACCGTTTTGAAAGACTTAGGGAGAAGTACTCTAAAATTGAATCACAAAATGATAGTTTGATAGAACTAAATAAGAAGCTTAATCAAATGGTTCAAAACTGTAGAAAAAAGAGCCCTAAGTGTGATAAGTGTCCATCATTAGAAGTGGAAATAAAAAAAATCAGAAACTAGAATTAAATCGCTTGAAAATGAAATTCTGATTTTGAAAGAAAGTGAAAATATTAGGAAAGAAAATTCTATTAAAAAGTGTACTTTGTTATTGAATGAAAACGAATCTCTCGAGTCACAAGTCCAACAATTGTCTACAACTTTAGAAAAAATTTCCAAAGAAGAAAGATCACTAAATATGCTATTAGGGAAACAAACTATTAATACCATTAGACTAGGACTGGGGTAAACTCAGTTTGAAAAAAGGTAAAAGTGAAACTAATCATGTCTACTCCAAGTGCACGATTTGTGGAAAAATTGGACAAAATCAAAACAATTGCTGGTATATACCTAAATAAACGAAAACCATACCAATTTGGATTTCTGAAGACACAATGTAAAATCCCTTAAAATCAAATAAATCTAGGTACCCAAAGGAACAAACATAGACTGTCTTGGTTCTATACATGCTTTTTTTTCAAATTTTTTTGTCACTAATAATCATGGACCAATAAAAACAACTAGGTCACTAATCTCTCTTCCCGTGTAGGTGTGTTGGCAGGCTAAGCAACATCAAGAGTGGTACCTAGATTCTGGCTGTTCCCAACACATGACGGACGACAAATCAAAGTTGCTTAGCCTAGAGAAGTACAAAGGTGGCACAGTCACAATGGGAAACAACGATAAATGTGAAATTATTGGTAAAGGTAAAGTAGGTAATGGTACATTTACCTTAAACGATGTATATATGTTAAAAATCCACACCATAATCTGTTTTCAATCAGCCAGTTATATGATAAGGGAATGAGTGTTGTTTTTTATTCTGGTTTGTGCAAAATTGTTGACCAATCATTAAAAGAAACATTATTTTTAGGTAAGAGGAAAGGTAATATATACTCTCTATCTTTTGATGATCTCACTCTTTCAAAATGTTTGATAGCTAAGGATGTAGAAGTAAACTTATGGCATAAACGATTAGGGCATGCTGGCATGAATTTGTTAAACAAATTAAAAGGAAAAGATTTGGTAAGAGGTTTACCATCTTATGATTTCAAAACAGAAACTCAATGTAAACCATGTACTATGGAAAAACTTAAATAATCATTTTTCATGTCAAGAACACTGAAGTACTTCTAGAGTCCTTAAACAAGTTCATATGGATCTGTTTAGACCTAACGATATTGCAAGTTTAGGTGGTAAGAAATATCGTTTTGTATTGGTTGATGATTACGCTAGATGCACGTGGGTATACTTCTTAGCAAAAAATCAAAAACTTTCTCATACTTCACTAAATTCACAAAATTAGTTCAAAATAAAAAAGGAGTTTCTATTATTTCGCTAAGAAGTGATCATGGTAGAGAATTTGAAAACTATGAATTTGAAAATTTTTGTGATGAAAATGGATTAAAACATGAATTCTCGGCCCCAACGTACTCCACAACAAAATAGAGTAGTCGAGAGAAAGAATCGAACCTTACAAGAGTTGGCTAGATCTATGATAAATGAGTATGAACTACCCTTGTCCTTTTGGACAGAGGCAGTAAATACAGCTTGTTATGTAACGAATAGAGTCATGATTAGGTCGATTCGTAAGAAAACACCATCTGAACTATGGTTCAACAAAAAGCCAAACATTGTATATTTCAAAAAAATTGGTAGTCCGTGTTTTATTCTTAATACAGGTGATCAACTAGGAAAATTTAAGCCAAAAGTTGACGAAGGTATGTTCATGGGTTATTCTTCCAGAAGCAAAGCTTGTAGAGTATACAACAAAAGGATGAGAATAATCGTGGAGTCAATAAATGTGAAATTTGATGAAGGCATTGATGATCAAAGCAAGGTAACAATCAAAAGCAATGTCGAAGAGGAGAACGAAAACGATGAAAGTGAAAATCCAAAAGAAACTGTAACCGCGAAGAAGTCTAAAGAAATCTGGAACCAATAAGATTAAAATTCAAAGCAGATCATCCTCCAGTATTGGTAATAGGTAATCCTACCGCGGGTATTCTAGCTCGTTCCTCTTCTAGAAATTTATGTGATTTGTGTCTACATAGTGGATTTATTTCAGAAATTGAACCCAAAGAAATAGATACAGCTCTTAATGATGAGAGTTGGTTTATGGCTATGCAAGAAGAGCTAAATCAATTTGAACGAAAAGATGTTTGGATTCTAGCACCTAGACCTAATGATTATCCAGTTGTAGGAACCATGGATTTCTAGAAATAAATTTGATGAATCTGGAAAGGTGATTAGGAACAAAGCTAGGTTAGTTGCTAAAGGTTAATCAAATTGAATGAATTGATTTTGATGAAACTTTTCCAC
The DNA here is from genome assembly GCA_030765085.1 of Allium cepa. Lineage (NCBI taxonomy): Eukaryota > Viridiplantae > Streptophyta > Magnoliopsida > Asparagales > Amaryllidaceae > Allium > Allium cepa. Next base: position 584,544,756 of record CM060938.1, read on the forward strand.
CAGTAGCAAGACTAGAATCCATTAGAATATTGTTAGCTTTTGCTTGTTATAAAGGATTTAAACTAAGACAAATGGATAGTAAAAGTGCTTTTCTTAATGGAATTTTGAAAGAGGATGTATTCATTGAACAACCTGAATGTTTTGAAAGTCAAGAATACCCTAACCATGTATATAAATTTAAGAAAGCAATATATGGATTAAAACTAGCCCCTAGGGCTTGGTATGAATGTCTTAGCACTTATCTTCTTGGGTTCAAAAAGGGATGTGTAGACACCATATTATTTCTATTGTACGAAAATGATGAGCTATTAATTGTTCAAATATATGTTGATGACATTATTTATGGTGCCACTAGTGTGAGAAATTTGAAAAAGTCATGTAGGAAAAGTTTGAAATAATCTTAGTAGGAGAGTTGAAATTATTTTAGGATTTCAAATCAAACAAAGTGAAAAAGGTACGTTTATCTCTCAAACAAAATATATCAGAGAGCTTGTTAACAAATTTGGATTAAAAGATGCTAAACCAACAAAAACTCCCATGAGCACAACAATTAAACTTGACAAGGATGAAAAAGGTAAGGTAGTTGATCAAAAGAAATATCGAGGTATGATTGGATCACTTCTTTATCTTATTGCTTCAAGACCAGACATTATGTTCTCTGTTTGTTTAAATGCACGGTTTCAATCAAATCCAAAAGAATCTCATTTAAAAGCTGTAAAAATGATTATAAGGTATTTGTTGCACACCCCACCGTTCGGTCTATGGTATCCAACGAATGATAACTTTGAGTTAGAAGGGTATTCAGATGCAGATTATGCTAGTATTCTAGTTGATAGAAAAAGTACTGGTGGAACGTGTTTTATGTTGGGACATTCGTTACTTGCATGGTCAAGTCGAAAACAAAATTGTTTTGCATTATCTACCACTAAGACAGAGTATATTGCTCTAAGCGGTTGCTCTGCTCAAATTATATGGATGATACAAACTTTGCAAGACTATGGTCTAAATTTTAAACAAGTTCCACTTATTTGTGATAGTAACAGCACAATTGATCTAACAAATAATCTTGTACATCATTCTCGCACCAAGCAATGTTAGACATCATTTCATTAGAGATCACATTTACAAAGAAAATATCTGCATAAACTTCATTCCAACTGATTCTCAACTAGCAGACATTTTTACAAAACCCCTTCCAAAAAAATAGTTTTTGTCGACTTCGTCTCAGTTTAGGCATTTTATAAATGTGATTTTATAATTTATATATTTTTTATTTGATCTTAAATGCCTATGTTAACTAATCTGATCCCCTATTGTTATCAAAAAGATAAATAGTGACTGGAAAAGTGATGAGTGTTGATCTTGATCATACATTATGTCTTGAGAGAGTATATTTAGAAAATTTCTTTAAAAATTTAAACAAAATTTGTAATAACTTTGGTTGGTAAAAATTCCATGACCATCTCTATTCGTATCATATTTCTACGACTATCACTCATCAAAATCCAATATAGTATGCAAAATGTGGTATCTAAACAGGAAATTATTCATTATTTAATTAGCAATAAAATCATCCAAAAGTACTCACTCTCATTTAAAATTCCACACGGTTATGCATGGGTGAACTACTTGAAATTACTGATTATGTGCTTTTATGCTCATTTAAAAGTCCTCACGGTTATGCATGTATTGAACACATACCAAAATTGGATGAAATAGGCGAGTTGATTCAAGCCCCATTTAAAAGTCCTCACAATTATGCATGGTTAGAAGATGCTTGGAATTCATTTTTTAATAAAAATAAGGAATATTACTAATCTCATTTAAAAGTCCTAATGGTTATGCATGGTTAGTAAGTATTTTTTAAAAAAAATTCCTGTCATAAATATACCACAAATGGACACAACTAAATGGTTTTCTATGCCAACATCACCCCTATCACTCTAAAATGGAATATACGCCTAACAGAGTATTTATGATTTTTGTTTGTTTTTTTGAAATTTACTATGTATACTTATTGGGTATTATTGTTGTATTAATGTTTATCACTTTATCACTCTTATCTAACACTGTTATTCTTTTGCTGATAACAAAAAAGGGAGAAAAGTTAAGCTTTTGGCAAATAAGTCAAAAATTTTATTTGCATATTCTCATCTAGGTTCATTGCATTTTTTTATTGTTTTTATTTGCACATTTTTTATTTTCATGCATATGTGAAGGGGGACTTTGTTGTAGGGGTAGTATTCAAATAGGGGGTGCTAATAGAATTCATCAAAACCAAATACATTTAATAGAGTCAAAATCTTAATATATTTTGTTATCATCAAAATGGGGAGATTGTAGAATATACTAATGTATGATTTTTGTTTGATGATAATATATATATATATATATATATATATTCGTTTAAATGTATTTTTTATTGTACTATTTTATTTTTCCACATAATTAAATAAATATTTGTTGAATAAAATAAATAAATCGAAATTCATATTTAAACAAATATTCTGTTCAAACAAATATTTTATTACAAATTCAAATAGTACAAATTTAAACCCTCATTATATTTATACAATTCCAAATACAAGTTTCAATTACAACACAATTTTCACTATACAATTTTACATACATATTTCACCTCACTACATATTCACTCATCACTCTATTTGATCTTCGACTCTGTTCCAGCCTATATCTAGTATCTGATCTATATGCAAAATAAACACTGACGCGGTAAAATTTAAAAAGAAATATTTTGCAGTGCACAATGAAGTGTGTGTTTTGAAAGTATTGTTTGCCTCAGTTATTTAGGTTGTTCATCATCATTTATTTAGTTCAGCTTACGCGAACAACTTGTGACATGCACGGTGAATCACTGTACATGCCACAAGGTCGTGCACACCAATATACACTTGCCTGCTAAAATTGCAAGGACGGGTGAGCACAAGGTCAAACCTAAGCCTAGACTAGATTCAACTCAAGTGCAAATGAAAAACAACCAACATGAATGCAGCTCAACAAAATGTATGCATGAAAATCAAATTATATAGCAAAGTCATGAAGCAAGCACTCAAAGTGGACAAAGCATAGGCACACAATCACACACATATATACATATATGTATGTATGTATGTATGTATGTATGTATGTATGTATGTATGTATATGGTGGCACACAAACATACTCAACCTAGCAACAAGCACTAAAAAAGCAAAACAGAATTTATGGCCAGAAAGTCATTCAAAATGTCAACCTCAACAATTGAATACAGCACAATCGTAATTGAAATCAACCAATAACTACCAACAATTTACTGGTTATCATTAACAGGTATTTAACTGGCAGTTTAAATTTCAATATTAAATTAAATGGCAATTAAATTTAATAAAAATCAGATTTAACTGGAATGACAATTTAAAATATACTAATAGTTGTTAGTCCTTGAGATGATGGTTTTGATGACAGCAGCCTTAGGAATTGTTGTAAAATATAAATACTAACATTATAGTTTAGATATATATGTATATGCAGAATATAAACATGAAGGTACTAAGAATGAAGACTGTACAATATAGAGATTCAAGATTGAAGATATTAAAATTGAAGACTCATGAGTATCAAGATATCAAGAGTTCAAGATTTCAAAGTACAAGATAAGTATTGAGTCTAGAATTATGTTAAAACAAAGCACTTACATCTTTATTCGAAATTTATTCGTGGAATGGAATCCACTTCGAGCATGTTAAAGGGATGGAACCCTAGTGGGATGGAACCCACGACAATATCTAGTGGAACATATAGTGGTCTTATTTTTGATATCCACTAATTTTATGAAAATGTTTTTCAAAAATATACCTCTTATTTTAAATGTTTTTAAAACCTTCTTTTCAAAAAGACATCTCTCTTGTTTAAAATATTTTAGCCTCAAAATTATCTTTATCATTTTTAATATTTTAATTTCAAAATTGTTCTTGATTTTAAACTATCTCTTGTTTTAAATATTTAGCTTTAAAATATTTATATACTCAGATTTTAAATCACTTTATAAATTAATATTATATATTAAAAATTACTTTTATATGTTCAAACTATATTCAAATATATTTACAAAGTTTAGAAATTATTTTAACAAATTGTAGAAACCAATTTTAATAAGAAAAAGAAAATCACCAATTTTGCCTAGAGCATGTCGACATCCTTCAACCCCCATGTCGACATGGTGCCCGTTAAATTCAATATTCAAATTTTCAAAAGAAGCGTATATTCGTCGTATCCTTTCATTAATAGATATGGCTATTGATCTTCTATAAATATCAGTAGTTCTAAACGAATTTTTAATCAGATTTCACTTGTTTTCTCTCCTCTTCATCTTCTTCTTTTATTCTAAAGAATCCAAAACTATGTTCTGCCAAAATACCAAGTGAATCAAACTTGACTATCTCTTGTTTGATTCTCTTCCTCTCTCTTCATAAGATCTCAGTTCTATTCAGAGTTATAGGATCTTTTGTAAATCAAACTGTTGAGTAAAAAGTGCGGTTGAGCCTTGAAATCAATTGGGTGTGATTGTAGCCCAAGAAATCAATTAGGTGATCTTGTAGCCTGGTCAAATCAAGAGAGTTTGCCCTGGACTCGAATGCAGGAGGGCGTACCTCATAGCCTTGAAATCGAGGGTGTAATCTGGGAGATTATTTTGAAAAGAAATCCGTACAATTGTGCAGGACTGAATGTAGGGTAACTCTGAACCAGTATAAAATCCTGGTGTGTTCTTTCCTTTACTGCTTTTATTTAGTATTTGCATCTGTATCTGATTCTATGATTATATCTATGTATGTGAATTGCATTTGTTGGTGATTAAATTACATAAGTTCCAAAAAGATTTAGAAAATCCATAAAACACTATTCACCCCCTCTACTGTTATTCCAGCCTTAAGATCTATAATCCGTGTCTGATTCTGTGATTATATCCGTGTCTGTGAATTGCATTTGTTGGCGATTAAATTACATAAGTTTCAAAAAGATTTAGAAAATCCATAAAACACTATTCACCCCCTCTGGTGTTATTCCAGCCTTAAAATCTATAATCCGCATTTCTCACATTTGGTATCAGAGCGAGCTTTTCAAAGTTTTCATAATCTTAATTTTGAAAAAGTATTTTAAAAAAATGGTTAGTTTTGGGAATTTTGTTAACACTAATTTACAACTGTTCAAATCATCATTGTCTCATAAGTCTGCATATAGTTATTATAGAAAATCAAGTTATCTACGAAATTTGTATTCTGTGTAGAAAGGAAAATGTTATATGGCCTTTGAAGAATCAACACTCAACGGACAAATTGTGCAAATCAAGAAGAATAAGTGGATACTTGATAGTGGATGTTCAAGACACAAGACTGGAAATCTAGATATCCTGAATAATATTATCAATAAAGATGGAGGATTGGTTCATTTTGGAGACAACTCAAAAGGATATGTGATTGACATCGGCAATGTTAGTAACTCTAAAACTCCTACCATTTCTAATGTTCTATTAGTTAAGAATCTGAAATACAGTCTGCTTAGCATTAGTCAACTTTGCGATAAAGGATACAAGATTAAATTTGAAAAAGATAAATGTCACATCGAAGATAACAATTCAAATATTATATTTGAAGGAATTAGGAAGAAAAAATATTTATATTCTTAGTATGAAAATCACAAATGATAATCTATGTCTTTTGGCGAATGAAAAAGACCCTTGGATTTGGCATAAAAGATTTGGGCATTTGAATTTTAAACTTTTATTCGGACTTTCTAAACTTGATCTAGTAAGAGGTCTCCCTAGAATGAATTTTAAATATATAGTATATGTGATGCTTGTCAATTAGGAAAACTTAGGAAGAGTTCTTTCAAATTAAAAGACATGATTTCAACTTCAAAACCTCTTGATTTACTTCATCTAGATTTATTTGCTCCATCTCAAATTCAACAAATAAATCATATTAAATATGTCTTTGTAATTATAGATGATTATTCTAGGTTTACATGGACAACTTTTATGAAACATAAAAGTGATTCTTTTGATTCAGTTTATTTTTTTACAGAAAGACTTCAAAACCAACTTTCTTTAAAAAATTATAACCGTTCGTAGTGATCACGGTGGGGAATTTGAAAATGAAAATTTAGAGAGATTCTGCAATAAAAAGGGAATAACTCATAATTTCTCTTTTCCAAGAACTCCACAATAAGACGGAGTGGTTGAACGTAAAATAGGACGATTCAAGAGTGTGCTAGAACAATGCTTTCAGATAGTAATTTACTAAAATATTTTTGAGCTGTAGCAGTCGCTACAGCTTGCTACATTTTAAATAGAATATTAATTAGACCGTTAACTGATAAAACACCTTATGAACTTCTTTACAAGAAGAAACCAAAGGTATCTTATTTTAGAATCTTTGGAAGTAAATGTTTTATTCTAAATACAAAAGACAATTTGGATAAATTTGATACTAAACCCGACAAAGGAATCTTTATCGGATATTCTAATAGAAGTAAAGCATTCAAAGTTTTCAATTAAAGAACTAATACCATTGAAGAAACAATGCATGTTTCATTTGATGAGATGGTGGAGAGGGCGGCAGCTATAAGGGAGGAGGAAAGGTTGAAGGAAAGGAGGAAAGGAGTTTTGATTTATGAGGTTTTTGGAGTTTTTAGATCTAGAGTTCTCTGTAGATTTGAGGAGAAAGAAGAAGTGTGCAGAGAAAGTTTCTCAGAAGAAAAATTATGTTCGTAGATGTTATCAGATAAGAAACATAAGGTCATAGGCAAAGGAATTGTCACATGACTGACTAGTGCCTCTTGGTTAACCAAAGCCGGTTAGACCAAACAAACCCAATATGCCTTAGCCAAATAAAACACAATTAAACACTACCAATTCAGGATAATTTTTCACAATAATTCAAATATTTAGAGCATTAGGAATTGATTTTGACGAAACAAAAAGTGGAGGAAAGATCAGAATTCAGTCTAGTATCGTATAAAAAGAATAAAAGTTTAAAATTCAAATTTAAAATTTTCAACCAAAAGTCAATCTTTGACTAAGTTTGACCAAAAATTTAAAATTTCAAAAAAATTATTCTATTAAGTTTGGTCAAATAAAACACTCAACATCACAAATTCAAATTTAATTTTTTATTTAATTTTTATTTAAATTCAAAATACTACCATTTTAAAGTTGTTAAAAGTTACGGATCGTTGCACTTTATCTTGATTAAAAGATGTAATATCAAGTAATGCAATATTAATTGGTTTCCCCTTATCATATTTAAAAGGTTAAATTCCATTAACTATGCATCCAATTCTCATCTATTTACATTCAAACCTATCTTATCATCCTTATTATTCAATCAACAATACCCTATGAATTATATTAACATAAGTTTACATCTTATTACATTCATTATTTACCATTAACATCTTTTACCATATCAAATGCAATAATTAATTACATAAATTTTCATTGGTTTCCAAATTAATTCCAAACATATTAAATAATGAGATGATAAATTTGCCATTTGTAACGACCCCCAAATCCATACCCCTTGAGTCAACACTATTCAACCTAATCAACTCAAGTTGTACTGAAATACGAACCATTTGGGTTAAAGAAGAAGAGGTAGAAGAAGAAAATAGAAAACATCAATAGAATCTAACCATCGCAGCGGAATAAAATATAATAGATATTAACAGATCTTTACACCAAAATAAATATATCTGTTTATATATTACATCATCAGAGTACATCAATCTCAGTTCAACATCAATATCATACAACTGGATATACAGCTAATCAACACAGCGGAATATATATAAAACAAGTACGAAAGTACGTATCGTCATCCAGCTCGTCTCCTGAGCTTCACGACATCATATCCTGTATCCTATAATACTCGGTCTGACCCGAGCGTTATAGTTAAATAACACCCGAGTCAGTCTGGAATACCAGCGTGAGAAAATCACACTCAAATTGATTGTTAAAGTCTCAAAAATCCTTTGAAAACAAAAGCATCTCGTAAGACCATGCCACAAATAAACATGTCGGGTTTTTACCTTACGTAGCTAAAACATTTTCTTATAAAATCCTCTGATATTATAATAGGGTCTATATACAAATACTTATTAAAATAGCCGAAATTGTTACATTATTAAATTCTAGCTACTAGCCACAGAGTGGGTAATACAAACAAAACTCGTACAAGGCGCGTAGGGAGAATGGATTTCCAACTAATGACTAGGCACTGGGGTACCACCTGTCACGGTACGTGGCCTAGATCACAGTACCGAGGAGCCAACCTAACTCCCCTGCAACACAAGGCCGGAACCATCCCTTACTGGACAGTTCTAAGTAAGATCACCCCGCGGTTGGGATCAGCGACCGCCCACTAAGACGAAATAAAAAGGGACATCTAGACAGGGATGACCTTACCCTGAAATGGGTGCTACCCACCTAGCCTTGCTGCATAACCCTTGACTTTTAGCCATTCCCGATTGATGAAGCTTGAGGCTAAGTGTTACCTTTTTAGAACATATCCCTTAGAATTCCCATCGCCCACCTGACGATGTTTCGAAAGCATTCATCCATACAAGTCCGTCCCGGGTTCGAAGGGAACTGAAGGCACTATTCCTACTACATCCATTTTGGAAATATCCTCAGGATTAGTAGCGACCAGCCCTTGCACTTCACTGCTCCAACTTCGAATCCACGCTCGTTTCCCACGAATCGTACAAACCGGATCGAAGTGGTTTTCGAGAAATAAATCCCGATCCCAGCCTCTTCGAAACGATCAGCGCATTTGTCCAATATTGATAGTTGGTGATTTAACTATCAATTAATATTCACAAACAACCATTAACCAATAAATAATTTTCCCAAATTATTTATTTACCAAAAAATATCTTCACAAGATATATTTCCACTTTTCAAACCCTTTTGAAAACAGTTTCAAACTATCTTCCTTTCACAGAATAAATTTCAAGTATTTTCTATTTCCACTGGAATCACCAAGCACAAAACTTTAGTTTTTTTTAAAATAATTTAAAACGCTTTACTTTGAAATATACTTTAAAACATTTAAGTTAAAACTACTTCAATAATTTGTTAAAATACATACTATATGAATATATGAAAATAAGGTTACTTTATAAAATATAAAACAAGGTTTTCACTTTTTAAAACAAAATACTAAGTCACCTTTTAAATAATTTGCTACGATAATAGATTTGAAAAATATTTACTTTAAAATTTAGATATTTAGAAATAATAAATTCCTATAACATACTTTTTTAAAACAACATTAAAAACTTTTTATCTTATATTTAAAAAACAAAATTACTTTGAACGTACTTGGCTATCCAGAGAAATATACTTCTCTTCACATTCTTCTTTAAATTTCCAATTTCAAACACTTGAATCAATTTCCAAATTGATTTCCAATTTACTCCCTTTTATTCCAAAATCCATTAATTTCAGATTTTATTCCTTAATTATGATTTACGATATTTTTAACTGAAAATACCAATTTTAGATTTCTCAACTTACTTCTTGATCCTTTTTAAATAAATTTAATCCTTAAATTTTAAAATAATTCTTTATTCCTTTAAAATAATATCACTTAATTTTTCAATTCATTAATTTCTGTTTATTCAAAATCGTTTTCTTTTCATACTCGAAGTTATTTATTAGTATTTTAATATCACTTCCATTTCTTTTCAATTCATTCTTAATTTATTCAAATTTTTATAATTATTTCGCTTACAAATTCACTTCTTTTATTTTCTTTCCAAAATCCAATTTATATATTTTTGGTAACTCATTATACCCAAATATAGTCAATCAAACCATAGCATTCAATATTCCGATATAATTCATCATAGAATATCAAATAGTTACACTGAGAATATTAAATAATTTAAATAAATGCTGAGGGGTCCAGTTGGATCCCTCCAACCTGTTTTCCCTGCATCCACAGATGTTAGCACAATATAAAATACCAACTCCACTTCGAGGTGGAATATCGCGGTATATGAGATTAATATAAATCATTCGCTATTATGCGACGTATAGGGTCTCATCCGCTATATAATGCGGGAAATCAATCATTCCAAGATATATTATATACTATAATATAGCACATCACGTCAATTCAACCATTCAACCAATTATTTAGATTTAACCATTTAAATTTAAATAAACCAGATGAGTGAGATTAACTCACCTTTGCATTCGTTTGTAGTCCACTTCAATTCTGACTTGGTTCCCAGTTTATAACCTTGTATAAACATTACATATTTTTTTATCAACATTCGAGTCAATTTGAACAATTAAATTTCCATTTATAATTTAATTAACAAGTGATTTCATTTTTAAACAAGTAAATTTATTTTAACTAATTTCTGTAAGATAATTAATTTCCGGTAACTAAAACTAAAAATTTAATTAGTTAAACACATTAATCACCCATACATTATTTTTCCAATATATATATATATATATATATATATATATATATATATATATATATATATATCTGTAAAACAAATCTGGTTTTAAATAACTCCTAGTTCACTTAAATGAACTAGAATTGTAAGAAATCAGGCTAAGCTAAATCTTAACTTAATTTAACTTTTAAATCCCATTATACTAATACATGCAATAAATCGATAGGTTAAATTAAAGTTTATACCTAAGTATCATTCAAATGAAAAGGTTAAAAAAATTTTACCTCAAATCGAATTGGAAGACAAAAATCGATCAGCTGTTTTTTTCGCGAAATCCTGACCTACGAACCATTGCGACCTACAAACGCAGGACCAAAGCAATTGCGTCGAATAAGGAAGAGGGGAATTTGACTGAAACGTCTTCTGAGATTTCCAGCATCAACGACTAACCTCGTTCGCGTGAGATCTAACTGCCGCCTACGCTCAACCTTCGAACTACATCACCAGATTTAATGCAGATTCGACTGAATTACAAAACCCTCTCGCGACTCTCGCTCTCTCCCCTTGCACCGGCCTTCAAATCGAAATCGTGGCCTTCCCTGTTTGCTCGACTTCGATCGAGATCGTTATACCACTCTCCTCTTTTTTTTTATTCGGCCCCCTCTTTGTTTCCGAGAATAGAACTGGGATTAGGGAAAGAAAAAGTGTTATCTGAATTAAGTTTTGAGAAACAGAAAAAGAATATGACGCGATTTTGAATCCACGGCCACCATTTCTTTGATTTTCATTTGTTTCGGCCTTATCTTTTGAATGAATTTGTTTGAAATAAATTGAGAACTGAGGAAGATAGAGGTTTGTTTTAGATCCAGCGTTCTTCTTTTTTTTTAGAATACGCGAGAAGAATTCAGAAGAAAGAAAACACGTGTTCGAAATTTTCAACGTGTTTCCTAGCTACAGTTCTCAGAGAAAATTTCGTTATCAATGTTTAAATTTTAAATTTAAATTCAATTTTAAAACTTCTATTATCCTCAGCACTATCAATATAAATTTTACAATCCTTTAAATTATTTTTAACAGACATATAACTCCATATTCAACATTTTACCCAATTTTAAATTATTTAATTTAACAATTGAATTTCCCAATAAATAATGATATTTGAATTCAAGTTAAAAATTAACTTTTAAATATTTGAAATCAATTAAATATTCCGATTCAAATGCTCAAATTTTTCCGGGTCGTCACACCATTGTTACCTTTAAGAAATTTAATCATATTTATAAGTTTATTATCTACAACAAATGTTATGACTACTTACACATCACCTAGCATATTCAGTTTCAATTAACAACATATAATTCCAATATTCAGTTGCCTTAATTCCATTAATTACCCATTTAATATTCAAACAAACAAATTAATAAGAAGATAATTACAACCATCGTTTATAATAATAGTTCATATCCATTATCTTATCATTTACATCCAAGGGTTATAATAAAATGATTTTGTATTTTATATTAACTTATTCCAATCAATTACATATAATCTCATCATTGAATGCAATGTAACGAGCCATCTTTTTGGATGGTTTAAATCGACAATATACCTCACATGTCAGACTCGAACCATTTAAAAGGGAGGAGGGGTAATTAAAAAAAGCAGGGAAAGAGAGAAAAAAACAAATACAAAATCTCGCAGTGGAATGACAAAATATAATAATCAAATAAACAGTTCATGAAGCTGTTTACAAATAATATTTGATTATACTTTTACAATACAGATCAGAGTTACATACAATAGAAATATATAAATAATGCAGCAGCACAACACGATGCAATGAAATAAATATAATTAACAATAATAGTAGTAAATGTTCGTCTTCGTCCTCCAAAAAGCAATCTTCGATATACTGAAAAACTCTATACAGTACCGTAAGCTCCTTCGTGAGGTTTACTCAAAGGGCACTCCACAGGTATGGTACAAAACAAAGTCATAGAAGGCGCGATAGGTCATGTGAACGTGGGACTCGAGGGCAATGCCAGGGTAGGATTCTACCAATTGCAGACCCAGATTGTGCATAGCAGCTACTACCGTCCACCTCGGAACACATTCCCATAATCAAAATCAAGGAGTGGCCACCAAATCATCACAGAGTCATAATATGGTATCGAAGAAGCATGTCCGATAGGAGGAATGACCTCACTTGGCCCGGCGTAGCTCCTGTTTTAGTCACATCTAAGCTGACCCATGGGAGTCGGGGATACGTAAATACCTCATACAGAATTGTTCGCCAAACCATCCTACTTCATTCTATAATCCCCACCACGTACACAGTTGTTAAAGTGGTTTTCAGTATTGGCAGAGAGTATGACAATATCCAATCCCAGTCTCTTTAAAATCCAAACGCTTATTTCAGAACGGATGGTTCTTTTACATTTCAAAAATCAATTCATAATTGATATCCAAATATCATATTCAATTCAAACCATATTGCTATCGAAATCATATTCACTTTCGAAATCATATCGACAAAATATGCTAAATCTCGTTTCAAATCATCATATTAAATCAAACATGTCATTTTACTAGCAAATATCATTTCAAATCCCAACTTATGTTATAACATCATTTAACCATATTCACTTTAAAATCAAGGATTTGAATATAAACATTTTCACTCTACACAATCTGAAATTTTAGAAATTAGTTTAGATAGCTACAATAGCTTAAATAGTTGTCCATCGTTTAAAAATAAATTTTGAATAGTTAAAGTACTCTAAAATAGTTTAAAATAGATTAAAATAGTTTTAAATGGATTAAAAGTAGTTTAAATAGATCAAAAATAGTTTAAATAGATTTAAAATGATTTAAATAAATGTAAAATAGATTAAATAGATTTAAATAAGATTAAAATGGGTTAATTAATTTAAAATAGGTTAAAATAGATTAAATTGGATTTAAATAGATAAAATAGATTAAAATAAGATGAATTAGTTTTTAAAACTGATTAAAGTAGTTTAAAATAGATTAAATTAGTTTAATGGTTTGAAAATCGTAATAATCAGGATTTAAAATAATATATTTTTAAATAGTTTGTATAAAAATGGTGAATTTGAAATTAATTTCAAATTTAAACTATTTCTTTCATTCCAGCACATCTGGACCATGTCCAGCTTTCAAATCAACTAACTAAATTTGTTTTTCAATTCAGATTCTCATTATAAAATCAATATCAGTTTCAAATCCATGTTTAAATTATCAATTTAAACCATTTCAAATTAAATAGATTTCAAAGATATAACGATCCGCTATTTTGGACTATTCGCATCCGCACACATCGGCCTTGAATAATTCAAAATACCGAATAGTTAAATTAAATTTGGCAAAACTGTACATATACGGTAAATAAATAATCACAAAATCACAGGCACAGAGTAAAAATATGCAGCGAAAGCAAAAGATAGTAGTTCATGAAGCTACTATATATATAACAGAGTTAAATAAGTTACAACAGAAGTCTCGAATACAATAGTCAAATACAAGAATCAGAGTACAACACTGAAATCAACTGAATATCTGAAAGCTGGATAGATAGCTGGATCTCCAGGCGAAGCTCCAACTCCAAAGGCGAGTCTCGAAAGCTGAACCACTCAGTCTGACCCGAGCGTAAAGTAAAACACAAAACACTCGAGTCAGGATTAACATTCTTATATCAATATATCAAACTCAAGTGAAATAACAATTGAAATACAAGTAACTCACAAGACGTTGGAATAACCGTCCTCTAAGGATCCGTTAAACTATTTACTATGTAGTAATATACGCTAAATAGATAATGTCTATCAGTAATATAAAGTATCAAAATAGTGTTAAGGCGTTACCATTATCCCCCTTAACACATTTTATATAAGCGTCATAGTCTATACAGCACTGTAAACTCCACCGTAAACTAGTGGGATATCAGGGAGTACTCCATAGGTATAACATAAAACAAATTCGTAGTGGTCGCGTATATAGGGATACAAGTATGACAAGGCACATGAGGCAATACCCAAGGTAGTGAAACTACCGTTTGCCTGATCCGGACTGGTGAGAACGCATCGCCACAACGATCGCAACATCGCGAAACAACACTTCTGAAATTCCGAGGGTGCACCAATCAATAACAAGTAATGAGTAGTTTACGAAGAAGTGTGTTCGCTCGAGGTGGCTAACCCATTTGGCCCGGCACGGCTCCTGTTTTAGTCATTTCCAATTTGACACGAGTGTCAAGGCAATCCATTATCGTTCTCTTTCTTCAGTCATCACGTACATCTTTCCAACCACTTCATTCTGGATCACACTCCGTGTATAGTTATTAAAGTGGTTTCCGGTTTAGACAGAGAGTATGTAACCGATTCCGGTTTCTTTAATAACTTTCGTAATTATTACACTGATTGGTCATTTAATATATTTCAAAACCAAATCAAATTCAATTTCAATTTCAATTCGTAAACCAACATTTCATTTGTCTTTCTAAGTCAATTTCCAAAATTTACGTTTCAAAACTTCCAAATTACCATTTCAAAATCTTATAATTCGATTTCAACTTTTATTTAAACAATTCAAATATTGATTCAAATTCATATATAAATTTCATTCCGTAATCATTTAAATAAATTAATTTAACACTCAAATCAATTTCAAATTCATTTATCGATTTCATTAAATATTCGTTAAGTTAAATTATTATTCAAAACAATTTCTATTAGATTTCCAATTCATTAAATCAATTACTTAAGTTCAACTTCATTTTATCAAAACTTCAAATTTCAATTAGATTAAATTCGTCAAATCAAATTTTTAAATTCAAGTCTTATATTTATTTCAATAAGAGGCATTTTATTTCTTGTTAAGAAATTCAATCTCATTTATTTATTTAATTAGTTACAAATTTCAAACTCAATTAATGAAGAAACTAACTTTCAAATATTCGAGAAGTTCAATTTCACTTATTTATTTATTTAAATAATTCTCCAAACTTAATAAATAAAGAAACCGTTTCATCTATTAACGAAGATCAAATTCACCTAATCAAAAGTTCAATTTTCTCTTATCAAAGAATTCAAATTTTATTTAATTTTCACTTAATTCAATCTTATTCAATTATTAAATAATTTCAAAACTTAATGATTTCAAAACTTAATAATTTCAACTAAATTATTAAATAATTTCCAACTTAATTATTAAATAATTTCAAAATTAATTATTAATAATTCTAAATTTAATTATTAAATAATAAATTTTTAAACACGTTCATTCATCGATTACTACGTTAATATTTTGTTTCAATTTCAAATATTCACATTTCTTTCACTAAAATTTTAAATTCCAATTTTATTTCAAACCTTATTCTTTATTCAAGTAAAATCGTTATTTTATTTTAAATCAAATTTTGACCAATCGGGTTTTATTTAATTCTCTATCCTAGGTCAAGTTCATTTGGGAATTTATCATTTCAACCCGATTCCATTGTCCAATTCAAAATTCAAAGCATAGCAAAGGGAACTTGCAGTGTGATGACTGTGATGGTGTCAAAGTAAATAAACATGCAATAGCAAACATCCATAACAATCCAATAATTAATTCAATTAAATAATTCCAAAATAGTCGTATTAATTCACATTGTTGTTTGTGCGAATTAATATAATTATTTCTAGAATCTACACTATCATTTCATGTAGATTAAAGATTATTACACTTATTATTCGTTGCAATTCTATACTTGACATTCAATATTCAGTTTCATACTTCATCAATTAATACAACATAAATTCAAACAGTTCAAGGGTAATTTACCATTTTCTACGTGTCAAATAATTAAACATTTAAGGGGTCATATTTTACAAATTTAACTAATCAAGTTCAACACATATGTCGATTCAAATTTTAACTATCCTATGTCAAATTCAATTGCATAATATTTATCACTTTATACATTACAATTTAACATCCAATATAAACAAAAATCAATCAATCAATTGTCAACCAAACTGTATTATCATCGCATAAATAATTAACAGATACTGGTGTCAGATGCCATAGGTGAACAGATACAGGTAATAGCATATATAGCTGTGTAAATAACTAACAGCAGCATATTTCAATTGTCGTTTCAATTGAAATCAAATTTAATAAATAAAAGAACATTAATTGTGAGTGATTGCTCACCTTTCGAGGTTAGAGAGAAGCACGAGGATGAGATGAATTACGAATCCAAACACGAATTTCAAAGCAAAACAAAATTGACACGCATTGGACGGACAAAGCTGATAAATAGGAAAAAGAAGAAATCAATCGGTTTGATAGAGATGGAAAGTCGATATTTAAATCAATATATAAACTTCAAATAAATGTTTATATTAGTAACACTATATCAAGGCCGCATGCATTCTAATCAAAGTATGTATAAAATCAATAATAAGGTTACAAATGCAAACCATCGTTTATATATACGCACGCAAACCAAACTTACCAAAACAGTATTTTAATAACAAATATATATTACGTTCGGCACAACAAATATATATACATTTTTTTTATCCCATATACTATCGAAAACTGTAAATATACATGTACTGCCTTGATAAAACTCATTTAACCTTTGCATATAATAACTTCTTCATAACATTTAAAACATATTAAAATACTTAAATTGTATTCGCTAATTCAAATCATACTATATTTATGTCGACTATACAACTGTATAATGTAAGGCAAAAAGAACAAAATAGTTTTCAGATTGGAAAGTATATATAACAGAGATTTTAAAGCCAACCTAAGTAAACCCATGCCGAGATAAAATATTACGTTATAAAACCAAACACATATACAACATCCAACAGTATGCAGACAAGCTTATATATACGCTAATATACAAATTTATTATATACAATATACAACAGCAAAACTCTTTTTAAATATCAACTTACACACGACAAACTTTAACATACTCTATATTTTTCAGTAAATATACGAACAGTTATAAAATTGCACACGTTAGAAATTTTAATATAATGCATATGTGCCATCAGCATAGAATAGCTCTGCATCAATATATTTAGGAAACCAAATATACTTGCATTTAATGATATATGCGTAGGCTTCAGACCACACACGAAGAAAAATGTGTAGCTTAGAATTTTTTTTTTATATTCTGATTATTCAACATCTCAGTAAGAAAACTAAATAAACAACCTATGTAGCCTAACACTGTAACCATGCAGACACAGTAACATCTATGTTATAACATATATAACTTTACAGGCAATACAAAACCCAAACTAAATAAAATATGCAAACATATATAAACTAATAACTAGTATAAATAATACTACATATATAAACATCCATACCTATTCGAAAGAAAGAGCTTAGCTATGGAATAGAGGGGCCGCAGGTGGAGACAAGCGTGGTTCGTCAGGGGAAGATTCGGGTCGCTCGACTATGGTGACAGGTCGTGCTCGGCACGGCTGGAGGAGGAATGTGGTCAGCAGGAGAAGGTGGTTTCGGCCATGGAGGCAGTGAGCTAGGGTGGTGGAAATTTCTTGTAGGCGGAGCTAGGGAAACGATGCACGCGAGCGACTACGGTGGCAGAGGCGATTGGTTCTGTAGCCATGGTTACCGATGTGGAGGTGAAGATGTATAATCGAAGTGGGTTTCAAGGCAAGTCGGTGAGGAGAGGAGATGGTGGTAGCTGTGTTGGTGAGGTGATGTAGCCATGGTCGGCGCGGCCATGGTTGGTGCGGCTTCGGCCAAGATGGATGGTGCTTTGGTGGCGTGCGGAGCTTGAGATGAGAGGCTGGCTACAGCCATGAAGACTGCCGTGCGTGTCGGTTTTCAAGGTGGCGGGTCGGGCTCTGACTTCCCTAAGGTCTAGAAGGAGAGGGCTAGAGAGGTGAGAGGGAGATGGGGTGGTTGAGATCATAAGGAAGAAGAAGAAAATAGTTAGAGAAAAATGGGAAAAGAAGGAGAGGCTTACTGTATAACTACTTTTGCAGAAGAAAAATGGACGTATATATTAATGAATGCATGCTTTGGGGCTGTTGATGGATGCTTTGGGAAAGAAATGATACGCTTTAAATTCTTGAAATTTATTAACAGCAAACGTCCTATGGAATTACGCTGGGCAATTAAATAGTGATGGAAAACGAAGGTCTCAATCGATTGTCGGTACGATTAGCCGTTTTTCACGGATTCCACCACGTACCGGTTCCGAAATACACAATTTAATATACTGTGGAGATCAGTACGGCGAGGCGATCAAAACAGTATACATATATCGGCGATACGACCGAATTATAAAAATCCGAATTTTCAACTAGCGGAAAATGCAAGAAAAACGCAGAAAAATAAGATCGACGGAGCTAAAGAAGTCCGAATTTGGAAAAACAAAAAATGACGTCTTGCTCAGAAGATGTTTTAGAATTTTTCTATGTAAAAATATTTAAGTTTCGAAAACATTTTATTTTCATCGTTTTTTAACTAATTAAATTGAAGTAAATTTATGCGCGAAATAAGCTTTCATATTTTCAGACGAAAATTTACCAGTTGCTATGTTTAACTGGACGCATTCCAAATATCAAATTTATATTTCAAAATTTTATCATTTAAAATTTCACAAAATTTCAGTTAATAACGTTACTAAAACCGGTTAAATCTGTGGGTTGTTACACTCTCCCCCACTCAAAACTTTTCATCCTCGAAAAGGAAGGAGGTAGAGGAATAGAAACAATCAAAAGAAAATAGACTTGAATTACATAATATTCAATTAGTTTAAACCATATATATTTCAATTTAAATAAATTTATTTCAACAATTTGTTTTTAAATTCAAGATTTTCATTAAATTGATTTGATTTCACATTCATTAATGTTAGGTACAAAAAGTTTCTTTCAAATGAAATTCAATTTAAATTCAACTAATTCAAGATACTCCCTTAAGTTGATTTAATTCAATTTATTCACTTCCAAAACAAAATTTTCCTTCAACCAATCACACCTATTATTTATTTAATTTATTATTCTATTTATCTCCATAAACATTTTATAACTAAAATTTAAGTGAATAACATTGGTTATACGTGCTCACGTTTTATTAATAAAGACAATTTATATTATATATTATCCAATTTTCTTAAATTAAAAATTTCAAAGATCATAAATTTGAATAGTTATTTATTAAAATCATACTCTATTCGACAAATTTAATTCTTCTTTATTCCAAATCATTATTAAATTTATTCTACTAAATATATCTTATCACATATATATTAAGTATATTACATTTATTATAACTACTCAATTTTATTTTTAAAAAAAAATTCTTTGATAACATTTTACATTGTAAATTATTCAATTACACGGTTAACTTCTGAATGATTTAGGTAAGTTACATTAAAATGTAATTTAGTGTTATACAAGTAAAATTTTAAAATTCAATTATTTCAAGTTTAAATCTTTATTTAAATTCTGGTTCCATTATATAATTGAAATTATTCTTAACAAGAATTTAAGCGTTAAATTTTCGATTTGCTTCAAACAGTTTAGAAATAAATATATACATATATATACAATATATCGAATCAAAGCTATAATCATATACTTATATATTATAAATCAAGTCATATTTTAGAAATTCAAATCAATTTATTTTTCCCAACAAAAGTGCAGCGGGGCTACAGAATAGTCTCTCAACTTTGAAACCCGAAAATGAATATCGATGATGCGGCCGTCATCACCGAAATTATTTTCCAGCGACCAAGAGAAGAGCACTGATTTAAACGTTTTAACTCTTTGAAATGATTTAAATTTGAAAATATTTTAAAACAATGCACTTTAAAACTTTCAAATCAAAGTTTGGAATCACCAGAATTAAATTCTCAAATTCTAATTTAAATACATTTCAAATTCCAAATTAAATTATAACCAAATTTTATAAATTCATTTATTTATTTTATGAAATAGTCAATGATTTACAAACCATAAATGAAATCAAATATTATTATTTCTAGCAACAATTTCATTGACATTTTAATTTCAAACAAATTTATATTTATATATAATATAATCATACAAAATTTATTTTATTTACAAAATTTGAAAACAATATTGTGTCAGTTTGCTCTTTTCAAGTGTTTTGGAAATCCTATCGATAGCGTTGATCAGACGAATCGATCGAAAATCCAAATCAACATCAACAACTCAAACAACACAATATATATAAAATATTTTAAATATTAATTTACAAATACACTTCCTCGCTCGACAATACGCTTGACAATACAGAAATGGATTTCAAAGTAAGGATAGAGACGGAAATCAAATCAAGAGAATTTTGATTCGATAATAAGTTCGAAACATAAGATAAGATAATTCAATTATCAAAATCGGGAGGTGGGTGAGCTTATTTAATTCACGGGCAACCTTAACCGGGTCGTCCGTAACTTCAAGAATAAGATCGATGCTGAATTCCGAGATAATCAACATTCGATCTCGAGAGATAGAATTTAGGTATAGCAGGGAATAGATAGCATCGTAAACCGAGGATACAGAAATCTCCGGTAAATCGATGTTATTGTAAAGGAGTTCCACCCCTTTGCAAATCATTCGAAGATTGGCGAGATCGTCGATCTATTATAGATATCATTCGCAGTGGAGTTATAGGATGCTCCAGAATTGAAAGAAGATGAATAGTGAGGGATACGAATGAATTTTGGAACCGCAGGGAATGTTCTAAAATTCAAAGGAATCGAATCGAACGGAAGAGATTCAAACTCGAATGAGAGTGATTCTGTAAATATATTTACCCTATATGCTAAGTTTTTCCTAGAGCTACCAAAAGCTCTGATACCAACTATAACGATCCGCTATTTTGGACTATTCGCATCCGCACACGTCGGACTTGAATAATTCAAAATACCGAATTGTTAATTTAAATTTGGCAAAACTGTACATATACAGTAAATAAATAATCACAAAATCACAGACACAGAGTAATAATATGCAGCGGAAGCAAAAGATAGTAGTTCATGAAGCTACTATATATATAACAGAGTTAAATAAGTTACAACAGAAGTCTCGAATACAATAGTCAAATACATGAATCAGAGTACAACACTGAAATCAACTGAATATCTGAAAGCCGCATAGATAGCTGGATCTCCAGGCAAAGCTCCAACTCCAAAGGCTAAAACACAAAACACTCGAGTC
Source organism: Allium cepa (assembly GCA_030765085.1). NCBI lineage: Eukaryota > Viridiplantae > Streptophyta > Magnoliopsida > Asparagales > Amaryllidaceae > Allium > Allium cepa. The sequence goes on from CM060938.1 coordinate 584,566,481, forward strand.
AGGATTAACATTCTTATATCAATAAATCCAACTCAAGTGAAATAACAATTGAAATAAAAGTAACTCACAGGACGTTGGAATAACCGTCCTCTAAGGATCCGTTAAACTATTTACTATGTAGTAATATACGCTAAATAGATAATGTCTATCAGTAATATAAAGTATCAAAATAGTGTTAAGGCGTTACCATTATCCCCCTTAACACATTTTATATAAGCGTTATAGTCTATATAGCACTGTAAACTCCACCGTAAACTAGTGGGATATCAGGGAGTAATCCATAGGTATAACACAAAACAAATTCGTAGTGGTCGCATATATAGGGATACAAATATGACAAGGCACATGAGGCAATACCCAAGGTAGTGAAACTACCGTTTGCCTGATCCGGACTGGTGAGAACGCATCGCCACAACGATCGCAACACCGCGAAATAACACTTCTGAAATTCCGAGGGTGCACCAATCAATAACAAGTAATGAGTAGTTTACGAAGAAGTGTGTTCGCTCGAGGTGGCTAACCCCATTTGGCCCGGCACGGCTCCTCTTTTAGTCATTTCCAATTTGACACGAGTGTCAAGGCTATCCATTATCGTTCTCTTTCTTCAGTCATCACGTACATCTTTCCAACCACTTCATTCTGGATCACACTCCGCATATAGTTATTAAAGTGGTTTCCGATTTAGACAGAGAGTATGTCCATAACCGATTCCGGTTTCTTTAATAACTTTCGTAATTATTACACTGATTGGTCATTTAATATATTTCAAAACCAAATCAAATTCAATTTCAATTTCAATTCGTAAACCAACATTTCATTTGTCTTTCTAAGTGAATTTCCAAAATTTACGTTTCAAAACTTCCAAATTACCATTTCAAAATCTTATAATTCGATTTCAACTTTTATTTAAACAATTCAAATATTGATTCAAATTCATATATAAATTTCATTCCGTAATCATTTAAATAAATTAATTTAACACTCAAATCAATTTCAAATTCACTTATCGATTTCATTAAATATTCGTTAAGTTAAATTATTATTCAAAACAATTTCTATTAGATTTCCAATTCATTAAATCAATTACTTAAGTTCAACATCATTTTATCAAAACTTCAAATTTCAATTAGATTAAATTCGTCAAATCAAATTCTTAAATTCAAGTCTTATATTTATTTCAATAAGAGGCATTTTATTTCTTGTTAAGAAATTCAATCTCATTTATTTATTTAATTAGTTACAAATTTCAAACTCAATTAATGAAGAAACTAACTTTCACATATTCGAGAAGTTCAATTTCACTTATTTATTTATTTAAATAATTCTCCAAACTTAATAAATAAAGAAACCCGTTTCATCTATTAACGAAGATCAAATTCACTTAATCAAAAGTTCAATTTTCTCTTATCAAAGAATTCAAATTTTATTTAATTTTCACTTAATTCAATCTTATTCAATTATTAAATAATTTCAAAACTTAATGATTTCAAAACTTAATAATTTCAACTAAATTATTAAATAATTTCCAACTTAATTATTAAATAATTTCAAAATTAATTATTAATAATTCTAAATTTAATTATTAAATAATAAATTTTTAAACACGTTCATTCATCGATTACTACGTTAATATTTTGTTTCAATTTCAAATATTCACATTCTTTCACTAAAATTTTAAATTCCAATTTTATTTCAAACCTTATTCTTTACTCAAGTAAAATCGTTATTTTATTTTAAATCAAATTTTGACCAATCGGGTTTTATTTAATTCTCTATCCTAGGTCAAGTTCATTTGAGAATTTATCATTTCAACCCGATTCCATTGTCCAATTCAAAATTCAAAGCATGGCAAAGGAAACTTGCAGTGTGATAACTATGATGGTGTTAAAGTAAATAAACATGCAATAGCAAACATCCATAACAATCCAATAATTAATTCAATTAAATAATCCCAAAATAGCCGTATTAATTCACATTGTTGTTTGTGCGAATTAATATAATTATTTCTAGAATCAACACTATCATTTCATGTAGATTAAAGATTATTACACTTATTATTCGGTGCAATTCTATACTTGACATTCATTATTCAATTTCATACTTCATCAATTAATACCACATAAATTCAAACAGTTCAAGGGTAATTTACCATTTTCTACGTGTCAAATAATTAAATATTTAAGGGGTCATATTTTACAAATTTAACTAATCAAGTTCTACACATATGTCGACTCAAATTTTAACTATCCTATGTCAAATTCAATTGCATAATATTTATCACTTTATACATTATAATTTAACATACAATATAAACAAAAATCAATCAATCAATTGTCAACCAAACTGTATTATCATCGCATAAATAATTAACAGATACTGGTTTCAGATGTCATAGGTGAACAGATACAGGTAATAGCATATATAGCAGTGTAAATAACTAACAGCAGCATATTTCAATTGTCGTTTCAATTGAAATTAAATTTAATAAATAAAAGAACATTAATCGTGGGTGATTGCTTGCCTTTCGAGGTTAAAGAGAAGCATGAGGATGAGATGAATTACGAGTCCAAACACGAATTTCAAAGCAAAATAAAATTGACACGCATTGGACGGACAAAGCTGATAAATAGGAAAAAGAAGAAATCAATCGGTTTGATAGAGATGGAAAGTCGATATTTAAATCAATATATAAACTTCAAATAAATGTTTATATTAGTAACACTATATCAAGGCTGCATGCATTCTAATCAAAGTATGTATAAAATCAATAATAAGGTTACAAATGCAGACCACTGTTTATATATGCACATGCAAACCAAACTTACTAAAACAGTATTTTAATAACAAATATATATTACGTTCGGCACAACAAATATATATACATTTTTTTAGTCCCATATACTATCGAAAACTGTAAATATACATGTAATGCCCTGATAAAACTCATTTAACCTTTGCTTATAATAACTTCTACATAACATTTAAAACATATTAAAATACTTAAGTAGTATTCGCTAATTCAAATCATACTATATTTATGCCGACTATACAACTGTATAATGTAAGGCAAAAGGAACAAAATTGTTTTCAGATTGGAAAGTATATATAACAGAGATTTTAAAGCCAACCTAAGTAAACCCATGCCGAGATAAAATATTACGTTATAAAACCAAACACATATACAACATCCAACAATATGCAGACAAGCTTATATATACGCTAATATACAAATTTATTATATACAATATACAACAGCAAAACTCATGTTAAATATCAACTTACACACGACAAACTTTAACATACTCTATATTTTTCAGTAAATATACAAACAGTTATAAAATTGCATACGTTAGAAATTTTAATATAATGCATATGTGCCATCAGCATAGAATAGCTCGGCATCAACATATTTAGGAAACCAAATATACTTGCATTTAATGATATATGCGTAGGCTTCAGACCACACACGAAGAAAAATGTATAGCTTAGAATTTTTTTTTTTATATATTCTGATTATTCAACATCTCAGTAAGAAAACTAAATAAACAACCTATGTAGCCTAACACTGTAACCATGCAGACACAGTAACATCTATGTTATAACATATATAACTTTACAGGCAATACAAAACCTAAACTAAATAAAATATGCAAACATATATAAACTAATAACTAGTATAAATAATACAACATATATAAACATCCATATCTATTCGAAAGAAAGAGCTTAGCTATGGAATAGAGGGGCCGCAGGTGGAGACAAGCGTGGTTCGTCAGGGGAAGATTCGGGTCGCTCGACTATGGTGACAGGCCGTGCTCGGCGCGGCTGGAGGAGGAATGCGATCAGCAGGAGAAGGCGGTTTCGGCCATGGAGGCGGTGAGCTAGGGTGGTGGAGATTTCTTGTAGGCGGAGCTAGGGAAACGATGCATGCGAGCGACTACGGTGGCAGAGGCGATGGGTTATGTGGTCGTGGTTACCGATGTGGAGGTGATGATGTATAATCGAAGTGGGTTTCAAGGCAAGTTGGTGAGGAGAGGAGATGGTGGTAGCTGCGTTGGTGAGGTGCTGTAGCCATGGTCGGCGCGGCCATGGTTGGTGCGGCTTCGGCCAAGATGGATGGTGCTTCGGTGGCGTGCGGAGCTTGAGATGAGAGGCTGGCTCCGGCCATGAAGACTGTCGTGCGTGTCGGTTTTCAAGGTGGCGGGTCGGGCTCTGACTTCCCTAAGGTCTAGAAGGAGAGGGCTAGAGAGGTGATGTAACAACCCTGTATTTTGAACCATTCGCATCCATTATAAATGTATAGGTAGACACTCATGTCGGAATTGAATTGCTCAAAATACCGCATTGTAAATAAAATTTGGCAAATCTCAGAATATGTAGTAAATAAAAATCACAGATCACAGACACAGAGTAATAATAATGCAGCGGAAGTAAAACAGATAGTAGTTCATGAAGCTACTATATAAATATATTAGAGTTGCATAAGATACAATAGAAGAAATAAAGTAAAACAGAAGTTTAAATATGATAACCAAGTACAAGCTGAATAGAACAACCGAACTGAAAAGATGAAACTTGACAAGTAGATAATCTCCAACGATTCCAATCTCCAGAAAGTGGAAATCCAAATCTGTGAATAACTCAGGCTGACCCGAGCGTAAATAAAAATACAAACACTCGAGTCAGGACATACATACTTATACAATGTAAACCAACTCAAATGAACTGTAGCAAAGGTACAAGTAACTTAGAAGATGCTTGGGACCGCCCATCCTCTAAGGATCCGTTAAACTATTTACTATGTAGTAATATACGCTATATGCAGTAGTGTCTAATCAGTAAAGTATAATCATATAGAAAATAGCGTTAAGGGGATGGTGAACCTTAACGCGGTCAGATCTTTAAAACCAAAATCGTAGTGGGCTCGCTATAAGGAGATGACACGGCACGCGAGGCAATGCCAGGGTGGATACACCGTTTGCACTCCCAGATCGGTGGTGACCGCAAGCCAGCAGCTTCCGCCCACCTTGAACAATACCCCCGAATCAAAGTGGTGCCACATATCGAATCACACAAGTAATTGAATGATTTCCGATGGAGCATGCTCGATGAAAGGGTGCGACCCTTTGTGTAGCCCGGTATAGCTCCTGTTTTAGTCATTTATGCCAACTCACGGGAGTTGGGTCCATGTAATATACCTCGAGAACGTCGCCACCATCCTACTTCATTCTGGAATCTCCACCGCGTACACAGTTGTTAAAGTGGTTTTGGTATTGGCCGGCTATAAGACAATATCTGATCCCGGTCTCTTTAACAACCAATCGTTATTATAACCCGTAGTTATAACTTTAAAACAATATTTTATTCTTCAAAATAAAATGTCATTTCAACCGAAATCTTTATCAAAATAAAGATTAAATTATTTCCAAACCATTTCAATATATCATCATACCATATCTTTCGATTCAAATATTTATCAAAATAAATATCAAGTCATTTCTAACCATTTCAATATATTAAATTATCATATCCTTTCAAAACTTCCTTTCAAATCATTTTAATATATCAAAATATCATAACCTTTCAAAACTTCGTTCAAAATATCTTATCTTTCAGCACTTCCTTTCAAATTATTTTAATATCAAAATGTCATATCATTCAAAACTCCATTTTCAAATCATTTTAATATATCAAAATATCATATCTTTTCAAAACCACATTTCAATCATTTAATATATCAAAATATCATCTCTTTTCAAAACCACATTCATTTCAAATCATTATTCATTTTATTCAATTTAAAATACCATTTCAATTCACATTTCAATTATATTCAAAAAAATCATTGTTAATCATTAAAATGAAGTTATTATGTTCAATAATTAAATTATTAAATTTTCAAAATTTCAACTTCCAAAGTTCATTTATTCACTTAAGTTTACCAAAACGGTGAAAATTCACTTTTCGTGGCATTTAGAAAACGCTACGGAAAGATACATTCAAAACAGTTCAATTTAACAAAAGACAACATTTTAAAAATGTTGTAATATGGTTTACTTAAATTTCAAATAAACTTAGTTAAATTCAAAATTTATAGCACTTACAAAAATTGCTATAATAGCTTTTAATTCAATTTAGCTTTTTAGTTCATTATCATCAACTACAGCATCTACAAATGATGTAATATTATTTACATTGTAATTAATAGCATTTCAAAAATGCAGTCAACTAACTTCAAATATTCAATAAAATTTCTCAACCAATTATATTTTTTTTATTTAAAACATTTTTAACTCATAAAATCATACATTTTCACATTTATAAACATTATTTAATTTTCCTCAAGTTCATGATTTTATAAAGTTAAATTTCCATTCAAAAATCAAGATTTAATAATAATTAACTTATTAAATTGCAATGTTAAATTTTAAATTCATTGCATTAAATTTCAAATTAACACTTAAGTTCAAATTCTCATATATAACTTAGTTTTATTTTTATTTACTTAACTAAAAGTTCACTTTTAAGTCAATTTCATAAATTTCCAATTTTAGTTATATTTCAAAATTTCAACTTAAATATTCATTCATTTCACATTCAACTTTATCAAAAATCATTAATATGATATAAAATCACTTTGAATTCATTTATATTCAAATTATCATAAATTTATCATAATTTCATATTCAATTTAATTTCCAATTATAATTAAATCAAATTTTCCAAACTAACTTACGTTCAAAATTTTCTAACTTTTCATTAATTCATTTTACTTACAATTATTCAGAAAATCGATAATATTTTACAAAAATCCTTTTTAATTAGATTTAAATCAAAATGTTTTAATATTTACATTTCTAAAATAATTTTAAAAATTTTAGAAAACATATATTAACTACAGAATTGTATATAATTTTCTACACTAGGAAAAGTGATACGAGTAATATATCATTTCAACCCGTAATTTACAAAAAAAAATCGGGTTTTATCATTTCAAACCCGCAGTCCCAAGTAAATGAAATAAATTGAAAATCATTCAGGCCTATCATTTCAGCCCATAACAATTTTCCCTTATTCTAAAGTCCGTTCGGGTATGTATCATTTCAACCCATAGTGATTCTAATCTAAAAGGGAACTTGCAGTGTGATGAACATATATAAATGAACAGTAACAACATATATATGATAACAGATGATATGACATGAAATTTAACAGGTTTAACATCATATAAAAAAAATCACATGACAGTTATAACATCATATTCAATTCTACACATTCAGTTGTTGTTGTTTCACAACTGCATAAGTATAAATGTCGTGTGAGCTTTACTCACATTTTTATGCTAGAGATGTTAATTTGAATGACACAACGGATCCAGAAGGCACGACCTTTGATTTTGAGTGGAGAGAAATAGCGAAGATATCATCTTGTAAACAACCCTAAAACAAGGCAATATAACTTATGAATATTCAACCAAAACAATATAGAAATAATTGGAAATTTGAAATTAACAAAAATGATTCAACCTTTCATTAACCATTCAAGTGCTTGGCCATGACATCATTTGGCTCAGCCATGATCAGGTCTAGACCTGAAATGCTCATCCAATGGTCAGCAAAAAGACGGCAAACAATGGGATGTGAAGAGGTAGGAGTTACTACGCATGAATATGAAGAGGTTTATGCAAAATATTGGTTTTTGGTTCATTTTGGGCTTGGCTGCATGGATCTATGGCTCGGCTATGGCATGTTTCAGATCTAGACAGAGGATGAAGGTGATGGTTAGGGGCGTGTCAAGATGGTGGTGGAGAAATAGGAGGTGGCCAAGGTCATCTAAGGTGATGGTGATGAAGACTAGGTGGCTAGACATGCTTTTTAAGGAGTTTTAACATAGTTTTTTATGGATTTTGCATCATGGGATGGTCATGGCACTTGTTGGTCAGAGGAGGAAGGGTTTTGGTCGTGTATGATGTGGGGAAGGAAGTGGTGGTGGTCGATGGAGGAGATGGTGGAGGTGTTAAGCCAAACAAAGCAAGAAAAGCAAGGCAAAAATCAAGCAAAACAATAGAAAAAAAAAAGAAGAAAAGAGAGAAGAGAGGAGGCCATTGCTTATTTTTCTTTGCTCAGATCTGAAATGGATGTGTATTATTGATGGAATGAGAAAATTTCACGTGATTAAGCAAAAGAAAAGGAACGGCTACAATAAATTGATGCGTTGATTGAAAAAGAAACGGTGAAACGACTTTAGGTTTCTTAGCTTTTAAAACCTTCCATACTTCCTTTTCCTTTAAATCAAATAAAAAAATAAAAAATTCAGAAAGTACATCTAAAACCGAAACAAAGTGAATAAAAATAAAAATATATAATTAAATTTGAAGAAAATATAAAATGAATTAAGGAAATTGCTTAAAAATTGAAAACGGGGTTCAAAAATTACAATTAAAACATCAATGCCTTTGGAAAATTATCTACTTCATTTTAAAAATATTATAAAGCAAAATTTTGAAATAAAATAATTTATTTATCATTTCTAAAATAAAATAAATAATTAAATTGGAGAAAAATAGAAAAGAACTAAAGAAAATGTTTAAAAATTGAAAACAGGGCATTGAAATTACAAGAAAAATACTACTAGCTCTAGAAAAATTCCTACCTCACTTCAAAAATATTAAAAGACAAAAACATACATAAAATAACATATCAATACATATTACAATAAAATATGACAAAGAAAATAAAATTTATACTATTTAAAATAACAAAATTGCAGAATAAACAAATTGCACTCAATATTGAAATATACATAACTTTCACAATTTAAATCTGTTTCCAACGGAAAAAAAAGCAGTGTTCCTAAAATTTTATGTACTTTCAAAATAAAAGAAAAAATTTAAATTTTCAAACTTTTAAAATTTTAAAATAAAATTCAAAGTTTGACTATTTTGACCAAAAATTCACTTTTTGGAAAATATTCTTTTTAGTCATGCTTTGGAATGATAATTCATATCAAAACTAAAGTTTATCATTCCAAATAAATAAAATAAGTTTTTAAACCAAAAATTCAATTAAAATAATTAAAATATACAAAAAAATAAATCACAAAATACAGGGTTGTTACACTCTCCCCCACTCAAAACTTTTCGTCCCCGAAAAGGAATGAGGTACGGGAAAGCACAGAAAAAGATAGAGTGAAACAAGATTAGGACAAGATGACAAGGAGATTGAAATTATACATGATAGCTATTATTATAGGTAAGTTTTACAAGGTGGAGATGATCTTTCCAAGATTCTCCAAAATTAAGAACATAAGCACGAAAAGGTGGATTCAAAATGATTACCAAAGATCAATCAAAGATTATAGAAAGATGCCTATACCAATCTATAGCAAGATAAGGATGATAAGGACAACCAAAAGATAGTTTGGAAAACAAAATAAGGAAATAAATTTGAAAGCACGAAAATTTCAACTTAAATAGAGAATAAATCTGTACATAAGTTAAATAAATCTTAACTATCTCAAATTCCATTATCTTATTATCCAATCATCTTAAATTAACAATTTTTAAAACCAAAGGGTTTGAAAAATAATCATTTATTATACTCATAATGTACTTAATACATTTAATTCTTCTTTATTCCTAATTAAAATTAAATTTATTCCTCTCAATATATTTATCACTTATGTTAAACATACTTACACTTACTATAACTGCTTTATTTTATTCTTAGTTCTTTGAAAGTTATTTTATTGTAAGTTATTCAATTACTCTTTTATTCTATTTACCTATGTTAATCATTTTATAATTAAAAATTAAGTGTGTAACATTTATTATAACCACTCAAATTTTATTTATAAAATCTTTTTATATTGTATATTATCCAATTACATTGTTAACATTTGAAAAATTATGGTAAGTTGTATTGAATGCAATTGTATTATACAATTAAATCATTTCATGCTTGAATATTCATCCAAAAATTTTATTTTCTTTTTATAATTGAAATTATTCTTAAAAATAAAATTTAAGAATTAAATTTCCGATTTCTTCAAACCATTTAGAGATAACTAAAGGTATGTACATAGTTTATCAAATCAAATTTAAATCATATGTCTATATATATTATAGATCAAGTCATATTTTAGAAATTCAAATCAAATTGATTTCCAAAACAAAGCTGTAGCAAGACTACAGAGCGGTATCTTCACTTCGAAACTCGAAAATGAATGTCGATGATACTGCCGTCATCACCGAAGTTATTTTCCAGCGACAAAGAGAAGAGCACTAATTTTTAAACTTTCAAGTTCTTTGAAAACAAATTTCTATTTGAAAATACTTTAAATAATATAACCCTTTAAAACTTTAAACACAAGGTTTGAAACCATCGGAAATTAAATTTTCAAATTTCTTGTTTTAAATTCATTTCAGTTCCCAAATAAATTTATAAACAACTATCTATAAATTCATTTATAGAACAATAAATGATAAATTAAGTATTATCATTTCAAATAATAAATTTTAAATCAATTTATTAAGTTCCATAAATTTACTTATATATCAAAATTTATTTCATTAACCAAATTTTAAAATAATATTGTGTCAGTTTGTTCTGTCAGAGTGTTTTAAAAATCCTATCAATAGCGTTGATCAGACGAATCGATCAGAAATCCAACTCAACATCAACAACTCAAACAACACAATATATAAACAAAACATTGATTTACAAGTACAATTCAAAATGTTTGAAAATAGGTTGGAAACAAAAGACAAGATGATTAAATAACAAAATAGGGAGGTGGATAAGCTTAAAGAAATCACGGGCAACATTTACCGGGTCAACCGTGGCTTAAGGAATAAGATATGTGTGGATTTTTCTAGGGTAAATCTACATTCGATCTCAATAGATAAAGTTTGGAATAACAAAAGATATTAGTATCTAAACCAAGGATAGATAAGAATCTCTGGTGAATCGATGCTAATTGTAAGGGAGTTTCCCCTTTTTTTCAATTCAATTTGAAATTGGCATGACCGCCGACTCACTAGAAAGATCATTCGAAGCGGAGTTATGGAATACTCCAGAATCAAAAGAAGATGAATAGTGAAGAACACGAATGGATTTTGGAACCGCAGGGAACGTTCCAAAATTCAAAGGAATCGAGTCAAAAAGGAAGATATTTAAACTCGAATGTAAATGATTCCGTAAATACATTCACTCCATATACTGAATTTTGCCTAAAGCTACCAAAGCTCTGATACCAACTGTAAGAACCCTGTATTTTGAACCATTTGCATCCATTATAAGTGTATAGGTAGACACTCATGCCGGAATTGAATTGCTCAAAATACCACGTTGTAAATAAAAATTTGGCAAATCTCAAAATATGCAGTAAATAAAAATCACAGATCACAGACAGAGATAATAATGCAGCGGAAGTAAAAGAGATAGTAGTTCATGAAGCTACTATATAAATATATCAGAGTTACATAAGATACAATAGAAGAAATAAAGTACAGCAGAAGTTTAAATATGATAACCAAGTACAAGCTGAATAGAACAACCGAACTGAAAAGATGAAACTTGACAAGTAGATAATCTCCAACGATTCCAATCTCCAAAAAGTGGAAATCCAAATCTGTGAATAACTCAGGCTGACCCGAGCGTAAATAAAAATACAAACACTCAAGTCAGGACATACATGCTTATACAATGTAAACCAACTCAAGTGAACTATAGCAAAGGTACAAGTAACTTAGAAGATGCTTGGGACAGCCCATCCTCTAAGGATCCGTTAAACTATTTACTATGTAGCAATATACGTTATATACAGTAGTGTCTAATCAGTAAAGTATAATCATATAGAAAATAGCGTTAAGGGGATGGTGAACCTTAACGCGGTCGGATCTTTAAAACCAAAATCGTAGTGGGCTCGCTATAAGGAGATGACACGGCACGCGAGGCAATGCCAGGGTGGATACACCGTTTGCACTCCCGGACCGGTGGTGACGGCAAGCCAGCAGATTCCGCCCACCTCGAACAATACCCCCGAATCAAAGTGGCGCCACATATCGTATCACACAAGTAATAGAATGGTTTCCGATGGAGCATGCTCGATGAAAGGGTGCGACCCTTTGTGTAGCCCGGTATAGCTCCTGTTTTAGTCATTTATGCCAACTCACAGGAGTTGGGTCCACGTAATATACCACGAGAACGTCGCCACCATCCTACTTCATTCTGGAATCTCCACCGCGTACACAGTTGTTAAAGTGGTTTTCGGTATTGGCCGGCTATAAGACAATATCCGATCCCGGTCTCTTTAACAACCAATCGTTATTATAACCCGTAGTTATAACTTTAAAACAATATTTTATTCTTCAAAATAAAATGTCATTTCAACCGAAATCTTTATCAAAATAAAGATTAAATTATTTCCAAACCATTTCAATATATCATCATACCATATCTTTCGATTCAAATATTTATCAAAATAAATATCAAGTCATTTCTAACCATTTCAATATATTAAATTATCATATCCTTTCAAAACTTCCTTTCAAACCATTTTAATATATCAAAATATCATAACCTTTCAAAACGTCGTTCAAAATATCTTATCTTTCAGCACTTCCTTTCAAATTATTTTAATATCAAAATGTCATATCTTTCAAAACTCCATTTTCAAATCATTTTAATATATCAAAATATCATATCGTTTCAAAACCACATTTCAATCATTTAATATATCAAAATATCATCTCTTTTCAAAACCACATTCATTTCAAATCATTATTCATTTTATTCAATTTAAAATACCATTTCAATTCACATTTCAAAACAGTTTATATTCAAAAAAAATCATTGTTAATCATTAAAATGAAGTTATTATGTTCAATAATTAAATTATTAAATTTTCAAAATTTTCAACTTCCAAAGTTCATTTATTCACTTAAGTTTACCAAAATAGTGAAAATTCACTTTTCGTGGCATTTAGAAAACGCTACGGAAAGATACATTCAAAACAGTTCAATTTAACAAAAGACAACATTTTAAAAATGTTGTAATAGGGTTTACTTAAATTTCAAATAAACTTAGTTAAATTCAAAAATTATAGAACTTACAAAAATTGCTATAATAGCTTTTAATCCAATTTAGCTTTTTAGTTATTATCATCAACTACAGCATTAACAAATGCTGTAATATCATTTACATTGTAATTAATAGCATTTCAAAAATGCAGTCAATTAACTTCAAATATTCAATAAAATTTCTCAACCAATTATATTTTTTTATTTAAAACATTTTTAACTCATAAAATCATACATTTTCACATTTATAAACATCATTTAATTTTCCTCAAGTTCATGATTTTATAAAGTTAATTTTCCATTCAAATATTAAGATTTAATAATAATTCACTTATTAAATTGCAATGTTAAATTTTAAATTCATTGCATTAAATTTCAACTTAACACTTAAGTTCAAATTCTCAAATATAACTTAGTTTTATTTTTATTTACTTAACTAAAAGTTCACTTTTAAGTCAATTTCATAAATTTCCAATTTTAGATATATTTCAAAATTTCAACTTAAATATTCATTCATTTCACATTCAACTTTATCAAAAATCATTAATATGATATAAAATCACTTTGAATTCATTTAAATTCAAATTATCATAAATTTATCATAATTTCATATTCAATTTAATTTTCAATTATAATTAAATCAAATTTTCCAAACTAACTTACGTTCAAAATTTTCTAACTTTTCATTAATTCATTTTACTTACAATTATTCAGAAAATCAATAATATTTTACAAAAATCCTTTTTAATTAGATTTAAATCAAAATGTTTTAATATTTACATTTCTAAAATAATTTTAAAAATTTTAGAAAACATATATTAACTACGGGTCTGTATATAATTTTCTACACTAGGAAAAGTGATACGGGTAATATATCATTTCAACCCGTAATTTACAAAGAAAATCCGGGTTTTATCATTTCAAACCCGCAGTCCCAAGTAAATGAAATAAATTGAAAATATTCAGGCCTATCATTTTAGCCCATAACAATTTCCCCTTATTCTAAAGTCCGTTCGGGTATGTATCATTTCAACCCATAGTGATTCTAATTTAAAAGGGAACTTGCAGTGTGATGAACATATATAAATGAACAGTAACAACATATATATGATAACAGATGATATGACATGAAATTTAACAGGTTTAACATCGTATAAAAAAAATCACGTGACAGTTATAACATCATATTCAATTCTACACATTCAGTTGTTGTTGTTTCACAACTGCATAAGTATAAATGTCGTGTGAGCTTTACTCACATTTTTATGTTGGAGATATTAATTTGAAAGGCACAACGGATCCAGAAGGCACGACCTTTGATTTTGAGTGGAGAGAAATAGCCAAGATATCATCTTGTAAACAACCCTAAAACAAGACAATATAACTTATGAATATTCAACCAAAACAATATAGAAATAATTGGAAATTTGAAATTAACAAAAATGATTCAACCTTTCATTAACCATTCAAGTGCTTGGCCATGACATCATTTGGCTCAGCCATGATCAGGTCTAGAACTGAAATGGTCATCCAATGGTCAGTAAAAAGTAGGCAAACAATGGGATGTGAAGAGGTAGGAGTTACTACGCATGAATATGAAGAGGTTTATGCAAAATAGTGGTTTTTGGTTCATTTTGGGCTTGGTTACATGGATCTATGGCTCGGCTATGGGATGTTTTAGATCTGGACAAAGGATGAAGGTGATGGTTAGGGGTGTGTCAAGGTGGTGGTGGAGAAATAGGAGGTGGCCAAGGTCATCTAAGGTGATGGTGATGAAGACTAGGTGGTTAGACATGCTTTTTAAGGAGTTTTAACATAGTTTTTTGTGGATTTTGCATCATGGGATGGTCATGGCACTTGCTGGTTAGAGGAGGAAGGGTTTTGGTCGTGTATGATGTGGGGAAGGAAGCGGTGGTGGTCGGTGGAGGAGATGGTGGAGGTGTTAGGCCAAACAAAGCAAGAGAAGCAAGGTAAAAATCAAGCAAAACAATAGAAAAAAAAAAGAAGAAAAGAGAGAAGAGAGGAGACCATTGCTTATTTTTCTTTGCTCAGATATGAAATGGATGTGTATTATTGATGGAATGAGAAACTTTCACGTGAATAAGCAAAAGAAAAGGAACGGCTACAATAAATTGATGCATTGATTGAAAAAGAAACGGTAAAAGAAACGGTGAAACGACTTTACGTTTCTTAGCTTTTAAAACCTTCCATACTTTCTTTTCCTTTAAATCAAATAAAACAATATAAAATTCAGCAAGTACATCTAAAACCGAAACAAAATGAAAAAAAATAAAAATATATAATTAAATTTAAAGAAAATATAAAAAGAATTAAGGAAATTGCTTAAAAATTGAAAACAGGGTTTAAAAATTACAATTAAAACATCAATGGCTTTGGAAAAATATCTACTTCATTTTAAAAATATTATAAAGAAAAATTTTGAAACAAAATAATTTATTTATCATTTCTAAAATAAAATAAATAATTGAATTGGAGAAAAATAGAAAAGAACTAAAGAAAATGTTTAAAAATTGAAAACAGGGCATGGAAATTACAAGAAAAATACTACTAGCTCTAGAAAAATTCCTACCTCACTTCAAAAATATTAAAAGACAAAAACATACATAAAATAACATATCAATACATATTACAATAAAATATGACAAAGAAAATAAAATTTATACTATTTAAAATAACAAAATTGCAGAATAAACAAATTGCACTCAATATTGAAATATACATAACTTTCACAATTTAAATCTGTTTCCAACGGAAAAAAAAGCAGTGTTCCTAAAATTTTATGTACTTTCAAAATAAAAGAAAAAATTTAAATTTTCAAACTTTTAAAATTTTAAAATAAAATTCAAAGTTTGACTATTTTGACCAAAAATTCACTTTTTGGAAAATATTCTTTTTAGTCATGCTTTGGAATGATAATTCATATCAAAACTAAAGTTTATCATTCCAAATAAATAAAATAAGTTTTTAAACCAAAAATTCAATTAAAATAATTAAAATATACAAAAAAATAAATCACAAAATACAGGGTTGTTACACTCTCCCCCACTCAAAACTTTTCGTCCCCGAAAAGGAATGAGGTACGGGAAAGCACAGAAAAAGATAGTGTGAAACAAGATTAGGAAAAGATGACAAGGAGACTGAAATTATACATGATGGATATTGTTATAGGTAAGTTTTACAAGTTGGAGATGATCTTTCCAAGATTCTCCAAAATTAAGAACACAAGCATGAAAAGGTGGATTCGATATGATTACCAAAGATCAATCAAAGATTATAGAAAGATGCCTATACCAATCTATAGCAAGATAAGGATGATAAGGAAAGATAGTTTGGAAAACAAAATAAGGAAATAAATTTGAAAGCACGGAAATTTCAACTTAAATAGAGAATAAACCTGTACACAAGTTAAATAAATCTTAACTATCTCAAATTCCATTATCTTATTATCCAATCATCTTAAATTAACAATTTTTAAAACCAAAGGGTTTGAAAAATAATAATTTATTATACTCATAATGTACTTAATACATTTAGTTCTTATTTATTCCTAATTAAAATTAAAATTATTCTTCTCAATATATTTATCACTTATGCTAAACATACTTGCACTTATTATAACTGCTTTTTTTTATTCTTAGTTCTTTGAACATTATTTTATTGTAAGTTATTCAATTACCATTTTATTCTATTTACCTATGTTAATCATTTTATAATTAAAAATTAAGTGTATAACATTTATTATAACCACTCAAATTTTATTTATAAAATCTTTTTATATTGTATATTATCTAATTACATTGTTAACATTTGAAAAATTAAGGTAAGTTGCATTGAATGCAATTGTTTTATACAATTAAATCATTTCATGCTTGAATATTCATCCAAAAAATTTATTTTCTTTTTATAATTGAAATTTTTCTTAAAAATAAAATTTAAGAATTAAATTTCCGATTTCTTCAAACCATTTAGAGATAACTAAAGGTATGTACATAGTTTATCAAATCAAATTTAAATCATATGTCTATATATATTATAGATCAAGTCATATTTTATAAATTCTAATCTAATTGATTTCCAAAACAAAGCTGTAGCAAGACTACAGAGCGGTATCTTCACTTCGAAACTCGAAAATGAATGTCGATGATGCTGCGGTCATCACCGAAGTTATTTTCCAGTGACAAAGAGAAGAGCACTAATTTTTAAACTTTCAAGTTCTTTGAAAACAAATTTCTATTTGAAAATACTTTAAATAATATAACCCTTTAAAACTTTAAACACAAGGTTTGAAACCATCGGAAATTAAATTCTCAAATTTCTTGTTTTAAATTCATTTCAGTTCCCAAATAAATTTATAAACAACTATCTATAAATTCATTTATAGAACAATAAATGATAAATTAAGTATTATCATTTCAAATAATAAATTTTAAATCAATTTATTAAGTTCCATAAATTTACTTATATATCAAAATTTATTTCATTAACCAAATTTTAAAATAATATTGTGTCAGAGTGTTTTAAAAATCCTATCAATAGCGTTGATCAGACGAATCGATCAGAAATCCAACTCACATCAACAACTCAAATAACACAATATATAAACAAAACATTGATTTACAAGTACAATTCAAAATGTTTGAAAATAGGTTGGAAACAAAAGACAAGATGATTAAATAACAAAATAGGGAGGTGGATAAGCTTAAAGAAATCACGGGCAACATTTACCGGGTCAACCGTGGCTTAAGGAATAAGATATGTGTGGATTTTTCTAGGGTAAATCTACATTCGATCTCAATAGATAAAGTTTGGAATAACAAAAGATATTAGCATCTAAACCAAGGATAGATAAGAATCTCTGGTGAATCGATGCTAATTGTAAGGGAGTTTCCCCTTTTTTTAATTCAATTTGAAATTGGCGTGACCGCCGACTCACTAGAAAGATCATTCGAAGCGGAGTTATGGAATACTCCAGATATCGGCGATATGACCGAATTATAAAAATTCGAATTTTCAACTAGCGGAAAATGCAAGAAAAACCCAGAAAAATAAGATCGACGGAGCTAAAGAATTCCGAATCTGGAAAAACGAAAAATGACGTCTTGCTCAGAAGATGATTTAGAATTTTTCTATGTAAAAATATTTAAGTTTCGAAAACGTTTTATTTTCATCGTTTTTTAACTGATTAAATTGAAGTAGACTTACGCGCGAAATAAAATTTCATATTTTCGGACGAAAATTTACCAGTTGCTATTTTTAACTGGACGCATTCCAAATATCAAATTTATATTTCAAAATTTTATCGTTTAAAATTTCACAAAATTTCAATTAATAACGTTACTAAAACCGGTTAAATCTGCGGGTTGTTACAAAAGATATATTCAAACATTTTCAATAACTCAATTTCGATAAAATTTATTTATATTTGGCAATTCAACTTTAAAATTCCAATTTAAATCCTTTAACCAATCCATTAAATCAATTCCAACATTCACGCTTGGATTTTCGAAAATAATTTAGTTTATATAAACCAATTTTATTTCAAGATACCACTTAACTAAATTCAAAATTTAAGACTTTATAAATATATATATATATGTATGTACGTATGTACGTATATTGTTTAATTAAACCAATTCGGTGTCCATATATAATTCTCTACCATATGGTCAAGTGATATGGATATTTACCATTTCAATCCGCAATTATTTTATATTTATGGATGTACATCATTTCAACCTACAATCTCGAATAAAATTCAAAATCCATAGAGTCGCTCAGGCTTATCATTTCATCCCATAACGATTATTTTCCTAATCTATAGATCATTCGGGTATGTATCATTTCAAACCACGGGGAACTTGTAGTGTTATAACAATATAAAATATAACATCCAGTCATCCAATATCAACAAATCAAACATTCATCACAATCATCATCCAAATCAACCAATAAACATTAATAGATAACTGATTATCATTAACATGTATAAACCGATGAATTAAAATTTAATATTAAATTAAACGATGATTAAATGCAATAAAAGTTAAATTTAACTAGAGTGCCAATTTAAATATACCAAACATCAACCAATCGATTCCAAATCACATCATAAACTCAATTTAACTAACACTAGATAATTTAGTAGTTATGAGTGGGTTAAAACACTCACCTTTGATTTCAAATCGATTTGAAATCCAAAATAAGGCCTAAAATTCAACTGTTTTAGAATTCGACCAAACCAGTTCCGTAATGTCTGGAATTTCAATACAATCCTAATGAAATAAACCGCGCCCAAACTCGAATTCATAAGCAAAAGTATGTAAATTAATACATTTGAACGATTTAAAATTAAAATTAGATAAATAATAGCTATTACCCCTTGTCACATCATCTCCTGTGCATCGTTCCCAAACCTATTCGTATAGTAACGAACGAATAGGAAAACAACCGCCTCCTCGAACCAGTGTCGTGCGCCTCCAGTCAGGTCGCTACCACGTCGTGACCCCTCCCACTTGATCGCCGACCTCCCCAAAGCCCTCTCGACCAACCTACGACCAACCTATCACCACTGATTGTGTCCAAAGATGACGGTCACTGCCAGAAGATATAACCCTAGTTGAATTTTATCGGCCGATCCAACTACCGATTCAACAAACGGTTGGCACTGATGAACTCCTTTTGACCCTCTCCACAACCGAGTATCATCGAATCCATGATCCAACGCAGTTGATTGCAACGCGATGAACGGCCGAGACTAATTCATTAATTTCTGGATAGACGATGATCCAGTTCGAGAAACAAATCACAGCAGTAGATTGCACTCATCGAGAGCTTCGAATCGATATATAATATGATATAGTTTGAGGAGTTTTGATTTTTCGATTTGATTTTGATTTGCAATTGAATCTAGAAATTTGGGTTTCTCCCATTTGAGAAGGAGGAACAGACAGATGGAGTTGTATGTACAGGAATGATAAAATGACTGTTAGGGTTTGGAAAACAAGACTATTTATATTAACGAAGCCCGATAAGAAAATAAACACATATCAAATTAGTACGAAAGACAATAGCGACCCGAAAACCCCGTTTCGCTTCCGAAATGAAAACGGGTCATCCCATATATCAAAATAAATGTTTTTGATATTTCTAAACTCAATGGAATAGGTTCAAGTCCTAATTCTATTGTATGAAGAAGTTAGCTTTAATATCAGCTTATTTCAAATTGATTTCAATTAAACTTAATTAAATTGATTTCTACGCATTTCGAGCCCGTACGATCAAACGACAAGTCCGATCAAATATGAAACTTGAAATCTTACAATAATTCACCATTATGGATCCGATGAAATTGGTTGCGTCGAAATCCGAGATAGTGGCCAAAATGTCAATTTTTCCGTTAATTAAATATATTATTATTAAATTCATTAAATCGCTTTTTTATTTCAAATTTAATAAATAACAATTTTTATCATTTTTGATTACTTGGTCATTTACAATAATTTGAAACGCGTTTATATTTCAATTCAATGTTGAATATTACATTAACTGCAGTGTTCAATTTCAACTGCAATTAAATCAAATTAATTATAATTTTTCCAATAAATTATTTTAATTTGATTTCAATCTTTTTATTCAATCAGTCATTACTTTATAGACATAGTTAACATTGGTTTCTATCTTATTACGTTAATATTCTTCAGTCATTACCTTCACTCATACTAACGCTATATTTGATTACATTTATTGCAATTTATTTCTAATTTGATTTCAACAAGTTAAACAAATAGGTAACAAATAACATTGTCACCTTTAGCTTAATTTAACCACATTTGTAAGTTGATTGTCTACACAGATGTTATAATTATTTACACAACAATAATTTTATTCCATTACCATTAAGTACATACTATTTCATTAATTAGTACAACATTTACACTTATTTCCTTATATTCAATTTATAACCAAGTATAACATTTAAATCATTTCAATTGATTGGAATTTCATTAAAATTGTTAATAACTAACTTAAATTAACATTGTTACATTTCATTCTAGTTATTATTTTCATTTATAAATCAATAAAATTTATTTCTCCCAATATTAAATCACAAAATCTTATTAAATTAACTAATTTTAATTATCGAAAATTACGGGTCGTTACATGCATCATATAATTTATTTCTTAATTTACAGTTATAACCAAATAACCTTACAATTATATCCATTGATTGAAATTGGATTAAAATGGTCATCAATTACATTGAATCAACATTACTATATTTCATTCTAATTGTTTTATCATTACAAATCATAAATTTTAATTTCTTACAATATTAATATTTCAAAATCTTATTTAATTTAATATTTTAATTACCAAAAAATAAGCGTCATTACACTCTCCCACACTCAAAACTTTTCGTCCTCGAAAAGGGAAAAGGAGGAATCAAGGGATAAATATATTTTATTAAAGTATTCGATTTATAAACAATTAACATAATTAAGTATATTAAATAAAATATACTAATTAATAAACAATCAAATCTTCATATTCAATTTTACTAAAGTTTGAAAAAATATTTTCACTTCCATAAAAAATTTCTAAGTGTAAAATTCACGGAAAATTTTGGCAGAGTCTCCTTTGTACGGAGAGGTCCAGAAAATAATAATAATATCAATAATAACCATATATATATCATATTTGAAAAAAAATATCCCAATCAGGGGAAAATAATATAATATCGCTAGAAAACTGTAATCCGAAAACATATCTATTTGTCGGGCAAACAACGCTTATTTGTGGAACCAGAAGCTGTAGCTATTGCTTCCATAAACCTGTATTTCACTTACGTAATCCAAAATAGGTTAATAATTATGCAAAAAGAGAAATATTTAAGTTGTTCAATTTGCAACAAAAGCAAACCACTATAAAACATATATAAACAAACAAACAACCATCGTATGCAACCGCAGAATCCATCATACATTCATAGCAACCAAAATCAGTCGTTTGTTTAGTTTAGAAACTTTTAATCGTACAAGGGTGACGAATAAACTATCAAGTGTATACACTCAACGGCTTTTGGTAATTACTCAATAGACTATCCATACAATCTTAAACAATTAGAAGTATCCTTTCCAAACATCTCATAAGCCAAAACAGCCAAGAATTTTCACATATTATTTAAGTTTATTTAATTGGTTTCTTTTCATATCATTATTTACTTTTTTTCTTTTTTCCATTCATACAATGTCTTTTTCTTTCTTTCATGTACTTAAATAAATTATTTCATAATATTAACTTATATTCATAACATTTCTTGTACATCGAAATTCTTATTTAGAAATAATTTCATTGAACACTTTCATTACTTAAGTTTTACTTGTATAATATTCCATTACATATTCTATTAACATTTCATCTTATTGAACATTTTTGGTAAGTTATATATATACATATATTAAGAATTTAATTGAATGTTACATAAGTTTTTGGTATTCGCCCTTGAAGAGAAAAGAAACGTTTCAATATATCCAAAAATTCGATTAAAAAATTTAACCTTATTCACTTAGTAAGAATATAAGATGTATTTAAAACATCATCATAGCATTATGCAAGAATTTTCTAAAAGATTAAACAATGTTAGAAGTATATATCAAAACATTAGGATAAGCCTTTTTTTAAAATAAAGTTCCTTAAATCCGACAATTTACTAGACTCATTACTATAAAATAATTATAACCCTAGATTATTAAACTGAAACTAATAGTATACTCAAATTTTACATTTAATATCCAAATCAAAGTATAAAATTTCATATCTTCATAATTAATTTTACACGCCTGTTTAAAATGAATATTCAAATCATGGAATAACATTTATATGGTTTAATACAAAAATTCAAATAGTGAATAAACCTATAAATTTACTGTTAGTGCTTCGAAATCAAGTAAATATTTCAAACCATGGTTCCAAAATAGAGATTCAAATTTATTGGTCAAGTATATTACTACAAATAAAACTTCGCAAATCATTTTTTTTCATTTATATAATATCTTTAAATTATACATTCAAAGAAACTTATATAAGTTTTACTTGAAATATTCATTTGAAACTTCATTTGCAAATCAATCATCTTTAATACTTTCATCTGTAAAATTTCTTGCTTCATTTATAAATACCACATAAAAATATTTAAATAACATCTTTATAAATATATGTAAACTGTTTGAAAATAATTATTTACATCATTACTTATATTTAAAAAGAAGTTGTTGAAAACCTTAAATCCATTATTTATAAATTTTATTAGTTTTAAATCTCAAAATACTTTTAAACATCATTAATAAATCAATAATCATTAACTTTAAATATGTTTTATTTAATTAATAATTTCTCATAATATTTACAACACTAATAATTTACTACTAAACCATGTTATAGATAAATAAACATTATTTTAAACATTTTAAAGTATTTAGAAATGGAAAAAATGACCAAAATATCTTTTATATAATACTTTATCAAAATACTTTTATAACTAGATGTTTTAACAGGTTTATCCACATTCTTGCAGACTCTAGTCATACATTGATCAGGCGTAAGACTAGAAATCTCCAAGTACCGAGTAGACATGTTTCAGCACCCAGTTAAAATACTTTAAAATAGGTATGAGAACTACCACTCAAAATCTGATGTCAAATAATGATGTTATGATAGCAGTGGCCCGCATTGATCCAGTGTTTACGCAATGGACACAAAACTTTCCACAAGATCCTCCCACCTTTTGGATTCTACAAAAATATCATAGCTATTTCGTTAACAAGGGACCATCGACCCCTACTGCAGTGGTAATTGCTGATTCAATGATTTACGCAATGGATGCACTTCCTTCCCAGAAGATCCATAAACAACAGATCCCAGGATCGAAAGCGCCTATATTAGGTAAACTAAAGAACCATCTACCCTAGAAAAAAATCAAGGAACCCATGAGTTTAAGTCCGGACAAACATATCGGTTCGAATCCGTTTCTGAATTCATTCAAGTATATTAGGGTTTATCAGTCAAATCCATTCCTGGATTCCTCAAGTCCATCTGGGTTGAAGCATACCATACTATACTTCTTCACGAGGGTATTTCCCCATTCCTTTTACTTCAAAATAATAACATACCATATATAGTACTCTTTCAAAATCATAACTTCAACTATCACACTTATATAAATTCCATTATATATAAGATTTCATTTTCAAATAGAGTACTTTCCAAAGTCAATAGTCTCAAATATATCAAATCATTCTTATATAAATTCCGTTGTATATAATATTTATCTCTTCAGATTTAATACCCTCCAAAATCAATAGTCTTCAAAATAACCATATACTTATATAAAGTCCATCTTATATAAGAATCAAATTTTCCCAAAATCAGTTTCATTGTATGAAGAGCCATATGGGATACAACATCTTTGCTTTATAAAAGGTTTTGAATTTAGAATAGTTTTGTAAATATAGAATAGTTTGTAAAATAGTTTGTAAATAAAATAGTTTGTAAAATAGTTTTTTATATAAAATAGAATAAACTAGTTCGTATAAGAAAAATAAAAGAAAATAGTTTTGTAAAATGATTTTAAATTAATAGTAGTCTTGCATAAAAGAAAAATTCCAATTTAAATTACAAAGAATATCCAACTCAACAACTTTCAATTTTAACGTCAAAGCGCATCAATAATATTAGAACATAAGATGTACATATGTCATCATTTCGCAAAATCACATTCGATCGCTCGCTCGATCACACAAGTTCGCTTTCGAACTAGTATTGTTCATTCGACTTCTCGAATGCGGACTTCGATAATATTTCTTGACTAGAAACCATCATTTTTCTTCCACAACCATACACTATGATAGAGAATTTTAGAATTAAATCAAAAATTCATATCAAATATTCACCATCAAGAATCGACTGAAAAATCCTATTTCGAAATGGTGTAATTCACCTCGAATTTGTGTACTCAAATTCGGATCAAATTAATTATGCGAATAAAACAATATACGAACAACTTACGTACTTATTCCAATTTGTGTCATCACCATTACATTTGGATTTAAATTCATTATTAATCTCATTGATTAACACAAATATCACTTCATTACATTAATATTTTTTTCACAAAATTTCTCCATTTAATATAAAACATTAATATATTCATTCTCATAACATTGCTTGTACTTCTCTTCATTTTTAAATTAAATTCAATTTCACATGTAATATTTCTCATTTAATACTACATTTATTGCAACGTCCATTTATTTCATAAACAATATACAAGTTGGGACTTTATTTAAAATCATTTCACTTTTAGTTCATATTCATTTATCCAACTAGTTTTCACTTACTTTTCAAATTTATTTATGCCATATTTCTTATATTTAATTAAGTTCGTAACACTTTATTTTTAAATCTCATTTACAGCTTTTCCTTAATCATAATTTTGATTTAAACATGCCAAGGCTTAAAGTTCACACTTATATATTATTACATTACATGCCAATAATGTATACAACAAATCTATTCATTTGCTTACGTGGATATAATAAATTTAACCTTGTTTCACTTACTTTCAGTTTAAGGTTACCAAATTCAACTGCATAATTCAACAAAATTTCTAGATTTCAAATCATATATTAATTTAGAAGTTTCGACTATCCAAAATATCTAGATATTCCATTTAATTTCGATAGTCGAAACTACCAATCAACAAAAAACAATATTCACAACCAAACATTTCAATTTCATTACCAAATATCATAATTATTCATTTTATTCTCTTTAATACACCATTACTAAACTAGTCTTTAGTCCGTAAATTAAATCAACAATAATTAGCCAATGCTTATAAACTGACTAAATACAACAAATCAATGATAAATTATAATAATTAAATATTACCATTTCATAAATTAAACACATTACAAATAACTAATATTTATAAAAAAAATTGATCCATTATATATAACATATAATATTAGGAAAAATTATTTCATTTTAAAATTATATAAACATTTTATAACACTAACAAATACGCACTCTTGTATATATACTCAAACAATTCATTTAGAATATTACTACCCTATCTCTAATGAGTTAGCCCCAACAGGCTAAGGCATGTCTTAACCTGGCACTGATACCAACTGTAACGAACCACATTTTTGGACAGTTCAAATCAACAATAAATAACACATGTCAGACTCAAACTATTTAAAAGGGAGGATTATTAATGGGGTAAATAAGAAAAAAAAAGGAAAACAAAACATAGAATCTCGCAGCAGAATGACAAAATATAATAATCAAATAAACAGTTCATGAAACTGTTTTATAAATAACATTTGATTACACCTTTACAATTCAAATTGGAGTTTACATATATTAGAAATAAACAAATAATGCAGCGGAACACTGAATGCAGTGGAATAATAAATAGTAATAATATACCAAATCTTCGTCTTCGTCCTCTAGAATATAGTCTTCAATACATTGAAAAAGCTCAGACTGACCCGAGCGTAATGAAAAGATAAAACACTCAAGTTAGAACTAAAAGATCTTATGTAAGTCAGATCAAAATAAGCAAAATATAAATATTAGTGCAATGGTTTCACAGATGTTACGGGATTTTCATCTCCTATCAAGTGTACAACGTGAATATAATTATTTAAAGGGTTTCAAATAATCCGAAATATCAATCTTAATCATCTGATTAAAACAAATTTGAAGTTTGAATTAACTTAAACTCATCAAATAATTCAATTTCAAATAAAATCCAAATTCAAGAAATTATATGGGTATATGTCATTTCAACCAGTATCAAAAATCAACATTTCCAAATCAATGAGAACCACTCGGGTTTATCATTTCAACCCATAACGATTTTCCCCTAATCTATAAGATCGTTCGGGTATATATCATTTCAACCCATAGGGGTAACAGAGATATAGACATAAATAACATCCATCCAATCACCTAAATATCAACAATTGAACATACAACACAATCGTCATTGAAATCAACCAATAACTACCAACAATCTACCGGTTATCATTAATAGGTGCTTAACTAGCAACTTAAATTTCAATATTAAATTAAATGGAAATTAAATTCAATAAAAATCAGATATAACCGAAATGACAATTTAAAATATACTAAACAGCAACCAATCAATTTTAATCACATCATCAATTAAATGTAACTATCATAAGAAAATCTAGTAGTTGTGAGTATTTGCTCACCTTTTGTGGCTACGTAGGTGATGATAAAAATGGAGCAATACGGAGATTCCTAGTAAAGATTCAAATGCAAAGCGAATCCATCAAAGCTTAGACACGAACACGAATCAATAAACAAGTTTCAACTACTTCCAACTTCCAAACAACTCAAGATCCAAACTACGGACAAACCTGAAACTAGGCCATCTTTAAGAAAATATTCAGACCAGAATATTACTGAATCTACAAAGTGACTGACTAGAAAGTTTTTACAAATTCATTTCACTCCACTTGCTAAAAAAGTATCACTCAAAATGCTTTTGTCTTGAGGAAGTTATGGTCAAAACAAATACTGGTATTTTCTGAGTTGAAAATTTGAGTTCAAAAATACTTCAAAAGGATTTGAGTTTTTGACATAGCAAATTAAGGAATTTGAAGAACTAATCTAAAAGAAAGTTGATGCCACTAGAAATATAACTAGTTTGAGAAAAAGAATAATTAAATTTGGTTCTTTCCTAAAGGAGATATGATTGATACAATATAGGATACTTTCGGCCAAAACTGGACCCGAGAAAGGACTTGAAAAATGGAGTTTTTGATATAGAAATATTCGGAATAGGAATAAGGTTTCTAGAACAAAGTTTTTGCCATTGAAATTATACATAGTTCTAAAAAATATATTTGATTTAGTGTAGTTTAGCACAATAGAGAAGCCATAGAAATAAGAGGAAGGAAGAAGGAAAATAGGGAAGGGAAAAAGAAGAAAGAAGAGGAGAGGGAAGGTGGAAGGAAATTACCTTAGAGATGGTGGAGAGGGCAGCGGCTAAAGGGGAGGAGGAAGGGTTGAAGGAGAGGAGGAAAGGAGTTTTGATTTGTGAGGTTTTTGGAGTTTTAGATCTAGACTTCTCCATGGATTTTGAGGAGAAAGAAGAAGTGTGTAGAGAAAGTTTCTCAGGAGAAAAATTATGAACGTAGATGTTATCAGATAAGAAACATAAGGTCGTAGGCAAAGGAATGGTCACATGACTGACTACAGTCTCTTGGTTAAGCAAGGCCCATTAGACCAACAAAACCCAAAAATGCCTTAGCCAAATAAAACACAACTAAACACTACCAACTCATGTTAATTTTTCATAGTAATTCAAATTTTTAGAGAAATAGGATTTTGATTTTGATGAAACGAAAAGTGGAGGGAAGATCAGAATTCAGTCTAGTATCATATAAAAAGAATAAAATTTTAAAATTCTATGATGACCCAGAATTTTTGGGCAATATATATTTAATAATCTGTGTTAAAAATTTAATTGATTTGATAATCTTTGCTAATAAAATTTGAATCTGATTTAATAATCTTCTTGTAAATACATATTTAATTGATAATTTATCTTTAAAAGGCTAATAAAATGTTTTCTATTTATAATATATATATATATATATATATATATATGTATATATTGTAAATAGATAAGCTTTGGTTGAAATTTAACAACTAAAAATATGTTTTCAAATTCTAATATATTTTTAGTAATTTAGAAATTTGATTTAATTTAAAATAAAACTTTTCAAAGATTATTTAAATAAATAATTATATAGTTTTAAAATAATTAAGATAAATTTTTATAAGGTTTGTTTTATTTTCATTTTAAATATTTCTTGATAAATATGATTTGAAAATAATAATAAGATAATCTCTTTTATAAATTATTTCAAATTGTCAAATTTGTTATTTTCAAACAATATTAATAATGTATTATTTTAAATAGATAGATTTGTTATTTTCAAAATTGAATAAGTAGTTATATATGTATATATATAACTTGATTTTAAGTTGGATTTTATAATTTAACTTGAATTTGAATTTAAAGTTTTGAAATTTAAAAGATAAATATTTAAAATGTTTTGAATTTTTAAAGATATTTGTATAAGCTTTTATTTATATATAATTTGTTTTATTACATTTTCTTTAAAAGGAAATTCATATATGTATTTACATAAGAATTTATTAATTAAGTTAAAAACCTTTATTAACATTTAAAATAAAAAGAAAATAATACAAAGACAAGTGTTAATTCCTTAAGACGTGTAATAACATGTGTTAAGTAATTAGTAATACTAATGACTAGTGTCATTTAATTTTAGTTTTCCTTTTTTAAAAAAATCAATTTCAGCCTTTATAAAATACGTATTCTTCTTCCCCTTCAATTCTTTCCTCTAATCAAAAGCTATGAGTAAAAAAAATCTGGAACTCAAAACCATTTCAAAAAAAATCAGTGAATTCAAACTCCTCAAACCAGAAATTGTTTCACTTCATCAAAAGGTTGTGCATTTCTTTTCAAACCTGAGACCAACTCAAGCATGCAAGTTCAATTTCAAAAACCCTGTGCAAATTTTCTCAAAATACAATCTATATAATCCACTACCTTAAAACCAGAAATGCAAATCAAATCCAAGCCTGCAAAATTATTTGCAAAGTCAAAAAAATAAGCCTGCATTTTTCAAAAACTGAGATGTAGACAGAAGCAACTTCTATTCTATTTGTAATCAAGTTCAGCAACAAACTCATACTTCAGCAAGTTTAAAATCAAGTCTTAAGCCATCTTCAACAAATTTCAGTAGCATGCAAAGTTTCTTGGGATTAAAGCATTCTAGTTTCAAGTTTTTAAGATCAAAGAACATTTTACAGCAACTCAAGTTCAAAGCTATTTTAAAATCAAAGGCTCTGTTCATCTTCATTTTCAAAAAGTGAGTAACATTTTTATTAAAAATAACTTAAGTATAAATATGGTTGCATGTTTATCTATGTGATCATTATGATTTGTGTGAATATAGATGAGTAATTTTTTGCATGTATATGTGAATGTATGATGTGTGCATGTCTGCTAATGCTTGTAAATATCTATGTTTTCCCAGTTTTGAGCTAAGTTTTGATTTAAAACTCTTTATCTTTTAATCTAGTCACTATTTAGGATTTAAGTTATAAACAAAAATTATTTGTTTAATCATAAATTGAAGTTTAAAAATTCATTTAAAGAAAAATAAATTGGATATTTCTCTGGGAAACTAAAGAACACGCAAGATTGTATTTTGTTCAAAAATTCGAACTTCTTAATTCATGGGTTCAGTGATCTAATCTGAATACTTAACCAAAACATGAATTTTAGTAGTGAAAGCAAAAAAAATTAGTATTTGATTTTGGAGGCAGTTCAAGTTTGTACAAAAATTTAAAATTGAGGTGATTTTTGGTGATCTATGCAGTTTGGGAAGTCGGGGTCTTTTTTGGTGATGGAAGGATGAACGTTGGGTCAGGGAAAAATATTTGGAAGATGATCAATGCACGGTGGCGATCGCGGTTAATCAATGAAGTCTGTAACCCTAGTTTTGATTTGCTCGAGAAATTTGATCGACGTGACTTCTGGAGATGATCGAGTTCTACAGGTTTTAGGGAGGTGATAGCTTGAGTGTTGGCGAAGGTACTGCTGGAATTCCAGGAGCTCTGGTGGCCGGAGATGCGTTGATGTGGTGGTTCCAGGTTTTGCTTTGGTTGTTCCAGGATTGGGTTTGATGCTCATTCTCAATTTTGAATTGGTGTTGAAGTTCTGATGATCAAGAGTTGGTGAGAGGGTGATAGCTGAGGTGAGGAAGACTTTGGAGATGGCCGGAGTTGATCAGAGTCACCGTGCATGTGCACAGTGCACTCTTGTTTTGCTGGTGAAGTCTTGGTTTGATAAGAGATTTGTACTCGAGTTTTCTCGAGTGATTTGTGTGTGTTTCCCGAAGTTATTTGGGTTATGGCTCGGAGCTTTTGAGAGTTGTGCTCGGGTCAAATTTGTTCGTCGCCCAGGTTTTAAACTTCTAAAATGAAATTTGAATTTGAAAGCAAGATTTAAACTAAGTTTAAAAATCAAATTTTAAAGTTTGGATTCAAATTTACTTTTGTATTCTAATTCTGAAATAAATAAAGTTTTATAAATTTAAATACTTAATCAAGTTTAAATGTTAAAGTATATTTTTAAAATGGTTTGAATTTAAAGTGAATTTGGTTTAAACTCCTTTAAATTTCTTTTATAAGACAAGTATTTCTTTAACATATGATTTAAAAAGTTTTTAAATTTTAAACTTTGTTAAAGTTAAATTTGTATTCATTTCAAATCTTAAATTTGAAAGGAAATTTAAAAGTAAATTTAAAAGTAAATTGTTTCTAAATTCATTGTTAATGATAATTTAATCATTAATAAGAAAATGTTTTATATTAAAAGTTAATTAGGATTTAATGATTTGTGATTCATTAAATTATTAAGGTAATTATAAGATAATTAATTAATTTAATTAATTAATGATTTGGATTAATTAATTAAGTAATTAAGGGTTTAACTTTAAGGTTTAAGTAAATTAATTAAGAATTAATTAATTTGTAATTAAGAAATCATTAATTAGGTAAGTTAAGATTTTTAATTAATGATTAGAAATTAATTAATCAAGTAATTAAGATTAATTAAGTTACAGTTAAGCACTTAATTAATTAAATAATTAGAGATTAATTAATGGGTTATTAAAGATAAATTCATTTGTAATTGATAATGATTAATTTTAGTTTAATTACTTAGGAGAAGTAATTAAAGATTTGTTAATAATTAATGAAGATCATTAACTTAGGATTATTAAATAATTAATTAATGTGATTAATTTTAATAATTAATTACATTAATCAATTAAAGATAATCATTTATGGAATTGTGTAAGTATAATTACTTAATGAAAGGAATTAAGGAATTAATTACTCAATATAATTAATTAAAGTAATGTGATTAGTTTTAAGTTGATTAATTTAGTTTAATTAATTTAAGATAATTATTGGATGATTGGTTAAGCATAATTACTTAATTTAATTAATGAAGTGTAATTAATTAGTGAAGTAATTAAGATGGGTAATTACTGGATGTAATTAATTGAAGTATGGAAGTAGTTTGGATTAATTACTTTGTGTAATTAATATGAAGGATAATCTTAGTGAAAGTAATTAATAATTAATTACTTTGTGTAATCAACTTAAGATTTGATTAATAAAGTAATTTGAAGATAATTAAGTAATGTAATTAATTAAGGGTAATTAATTACTGAATGAGATTAATCAAGGGTGATTAATAAAAATAATTAATTAGAAATTCATTATTAAATGTAATTAGTTAAAGAGTGATTAACTTATTTAATGAAGTAATTAAGGGTACTTAATTACTGAATGTGATTAATCAAGGCTGATTAATCAATAATTAATTAAAGATTAATTATTAAATATGATTAATAATTAATTAAGTAAGTAATTAAGGATCATTAATTAATATAATTAATGATGTAATTAAGGGTTAATTAATTAAGATTAATTAAATAAAAAGATTATAGAGCAATTAATTAATTGTAATTAATTAAAGATTAATGTAATTAATTATAGTTAATTAATTAATGAAGTAATTAAAGGTTAATTACTGTATTTGGTTAAGAATAATTAATTTATGAAATTAATTAAAGGGTTAATTACTTAATTGTAATTAAAGGATAATTAATCAAAGGTGATTAATTAAGATGAATACGTAGAGAATGATTAATTAATTGGATTATAATTAATTAATGGTTATATAAGCAAGATTTATGTGATGAAAGTAATTAATTTAATTCATTTTAAATTAATTAGAGATTGTGTGATTAATTAATCCTTGCTTATGTATGGATGGATGATATGGATTTCCTTGAATGGTTTGAGATCTCAGATATGAGATATGTGATGTTGTGTGATATGGATGCTTTGGTTGAAATATGATGATAATATGAATTATCTATTTGTGATGATAATGTGAATTATCTATTTGTGATGATAATGTGAATTAGCTATTTGTGAGGATAATGTGGATTATATATTTGTGGATTATCTATTGTGAATTATATATTTGTGTGAATATAGATAATAAAATTGAATTGCTTTAACTTTAAAACAACTTAGACCTAAAAGATGGTGTTTTGGATTTCGATGAGACCAGGATCGGGCTTCCAGATTTCTATATTCGAAAACCACATCGATCCAAATTAATGATAGGTCGTGAATCTCAAGTGAAGATGAAGATTCAGAATGCAAGGGTTATCGTCGTTAACTCTGAGGGTGATTCCAAAATGAGTGCAATGAGATAATGCCTTCGGTTTCGTTCGAACCCGGAACGAACTTGTATGGATTGAATGCTTTCAAAACATTGTCAGGTGGACGATGAGCATTCTAAGAGATGTGTTCTCTAAAAGTAATCGTAGCCTCAAGCCTCATCAACCGAGAATGGCTAAAACAGGGGTGGTGCAACAAGGTTAAGTGGGTAGCACCCAAGTAGGATGAGATTTACCCCTGTCTAGAAATCCCTTTATATTCGGCTGTGTGGAGCAGTTGATTGCAACGACTTTCGGGGTTGTCTTGTTTGGGGCTATCCAGTAAGGGATGGTTTCGGCCTTGTGTTGCAGGGGATTTAGGATGAATCCTCGGTACGGTGATCTAGGCCACGTACTGTGACGGGCGGTACCCCAGTAGCCCTGCCATTGATGGAAACCCATTCTTTCTATGTGCTTTTACGGTTTTTATTATATACCTATGTAGCTGGAATTTAATAAATGTAACAATTTCGGCTATTTTATATTTATTGAAAACCATAGACCCTATTATAATATCACTGGATTTCCTATCAAATGTTTTGGTTGGCGTAAGGTAAAAACTTACCCGTGTTTATTTGTGGGAAGTCTTACGTGATACCTTTTGTTTTCAAAGGTTTTCAAAAGTTAAGCAACTTTAACCTGTTACTCACACCAGACCCATGTCTGACCCGGAGTTTATCTTCTGTTTTTCTTAAACTCTCGGGTACTCAAATTTTTACGAGTGGCCAAGGGGTTTAGGTTAGCTTTGACGAATTCTGGAGGAGCAATGGAACAGGAGGCTTCAACGTTGTAGATATATATATATATATATATATATATATATATATATATAGTGTTCTGTTGTGTGTTCTCTGAGTCGTTGTTGAGTTATGTATTGTGTTGTAATAACTAGACAGGAGTTTATAACTGTCTAGTATGTGATGCATAATCTGTGTAACTCTGATAAATGTTGTATACTATGTAATATTTTATGTGATTAATATAATTTGTTCGTTCCGCTGTTGAGATTTTGATATTGTTTTCTTTCTTTCTTCTCTATCTTTCTCTTATCTATCCCTTTCTTTCTTAAAGATGATGCATCTTTCTATGGAGAGAAAGATGGGTCATCACAAATTCAAATTTAAAATTTTCAACCAAAAGTCAATTTTGACCAAGTTTGACCAAAATTTAAAATTTCATAATTTTTTTATTCTTTTACATTTGATCAAATAAAACACTCAACATCATAAATTCATATTTATTTATTTATTATTTAAATTCAAAATACTGCCATTTTAAAGTTGTTAAAGTTATGGATCATTACATTTTATCTTAATTAAAAGATGTAATATCAATTAATGCAATATTAATTAGTTTCCCATTATCATATTTAAAAGGTTAAATACCATTAACTACGCATCCAATTCTCATCCAATTACGTTCAAACTTATGTTATCATCCTTATTATTCAATCAACAATACCCTATGAATTATATTAACGTAAGTTTACATTTTATTACATTCATTATTTTACTGTTAACATCTTTTACCATATAAAATGCAATAATTAATTCCATAAATTTTCGTTGATTTCTAAATTAATTCCAAACATATTAAATAATGAGATGATAAATGAACAATTGTTACCTTTAAGTAATTTAATCATATTTATACGTTTCTTATCTACAACAAATTCTATGATTACTTACACATCACTGATTATATTCAATTTCAATTAACAACATATAATTCCAACATTCAATTGCCTTAATTCCATTAGTTACCCATTTAATATTCAAACGGATAAATTAATGAGAAGATAATTACAACCATTGTTTATAATAATAGTTCATATCCATTATCTTATCATTTACAACCAAGAGTCAAAAAAATGATTTTATATTCTATATCAACCCATTCCAATCAATTACATATAATCTCATCATTAAATGCATCATTTAATTTATTTCATTATTTACAATTATAATCAAATAACCTTACAATTATATCCATTGATTGAAATTGGATTAAAATGGTTATCAATTACATTAAATCAACATTATTATATTACATTCTAATTGTTTTATCATTACAAATCATAAATTTTAATTTCTTACAATATTAATATTTCAAAATCTTATTAAATTTAATATTTTAATTACTGAAAAATACGGGTCGTTATAAAATGTTGGACCCAACAATTTCGAAAGTGATGCTTTTAATGATTTTGAAAGAGGTTGTTAAAGGTTTTAAACGATGGTTTCAAAGGCATTGTTTTGGCTTTATAGCCTAATGTTTTCTAAGTTAAAAAGGGTTTTAACTTATTTTAAAGGGATAGATAACCCTATTGATCTTAGGTTTTCATCAACATTGTTTTATGTAAAGCATATATTATGGCATGTATATTTTGAGTAAAGCAAAGAGTATATTTTCCTTGTTTAAGCATGATTTAAATGGGTTAAATCAATTTGAAATAAATGGTTTCAAGGAAAATTGAAAAGGGTGGTTAGCCCTAAGCATATGACTCGGATATTAGAAAACAAAATGGGACTGGTGTAGGGTCGCGCCCTATACTTTAGCTAGTAACCCATGGCTAATATAAGTCCAAATTCTAGTGTGTAGGGTTTTGTCACAGGTAAGACTGTAACGACCCAGAATTTTGATTATTTGAAATTAGAATATTTAATTGATTTTAAATATTTAAAAGTTAATTTTTAACTTAAATTTCAAAATAACAATTTATTGGATGATTTAATAATTGATTTAATAAATGGAAATTTGGTTAAATAGTGAAATTTTTAGTTTTAAGCTTGATAAAAATAATTTAAAAGCCTGTTAAATTTCTATTAATAAGAATGAAGGTAAATATAATTTAAATTGGATTTATAAGTGATTTCCTCAATTTTGAAAAATAACTTGTATAAATTGATGAGTAAAAATAGCCTTTCTAGGTATAGTCTCGGATTTCGATGAAACTAGTTCCATTGGATCCGTAATAGTGTATTATTATCAGATTTCAAATTTAGTAGTGTTCGAAGTTATCGTTTGGTCGTACGGGATGTA
Organism: Allium cepa; assembly: GCA_030765085.1. NCBI lineage: Eukaryota > Viridiplantae > Streptophyta > Magnoliopsida > Asparagales > Amaryllidaceae > Allium > Allium cepa. The sequence continues at coordinate 584,603,063 of CM060938.1, forward strand.
AATGCACTGAAATCAATATCGTAAATTCAATATATCAATTGGGTCCAAAAGCTATCATCTCCATACAATCGGATTAGGACTCAAAACCTTTTCCATTGTGTTTGGAATAGGGGTATAACATTATAAACACCTAGTGGCATGCCTCAATAGTGGTTCGAGATTTTGAGTTGTGTAATCGAGGCGATTTGGAAATTTAAATTATATATATATATATGTATATATATATATGTATGTATATATATATATATGTATGTATGTATATATGTATGTGTATATATATATATATATATATGTATGTATGTATATATATATGTATGTATGTATGTATTGATTGACTATATTCACATCAACCTTTTTCCCTTTACTTCAGAGTTACCGTAGCCATCTTCAAACATGCCAACATCACTTCCCTCTCTTCCCCTTTTTAAATCCACGCAGCCAATTACAGAGAGAAAGAAAATGAAAATCAAACTTCAAAAATTATTTTCTCTCTTTATACTCTATTAAAAGTCTTGAAACTTGTTTATAAAATCTTATTTCCCCATCCTCTTCAATCTGGTATAACATTTGGAGGTTGCGGCCGTAGTTGGGAATACTCGCATGAACTAGGGTTGGGTTGTGCGAGGGAATTAGGCCGAGTTAGGTGAAATGGAGGGTGGAGTGGTGATCGAGATGGTGAGGCGCACCTCTAGGTAAAATTTGGTGGAGGCTGGTCATGTTTTTGGAGGTCTGACATGCATGGTCAGAGGTGAAGCATACTATCAAGTTGCTATTGAGTATTGGGTTTGAGCTAGGATTTTTTTCTGTTGGTAGGAGGAGATTGTGGCGAAAAGTCTTTGGCGAAATCGAAACTCAATTTCGATTTGGAGTTGTGTGTGTCAGTATTGCATGCATTCGTTCGTGTATAGGGAGTGTTTGTGTGCAAGAAGAATTGGGGAAGATGAAGATCGTGGTGGCCGGGTGTAAATGGGCAATGCGCTTTGTTAAAAATAAAAATATATGTATATATTTATATAGTTTATTGTTTAAAACCAAATCTTTAAAGCTTATAAATTGCGTATCTTATTTGTTTTAGATCGGAAACCAACACGGGCAGTCGCGATGGGTTCGTATAAATAAGATCTTGGCTATGGAGTCGGTTTGATTGAAATTAGAGCTTGCTGAATTTTTAGATAAATTCAAATGCATTCGGATTTAATTGAAACCAAAACGCGAAAGCGACAGAAAATAAATGTGAGTAAATCTCACTCATTTTTGGATTTCCTGTTTAAATTAAAATGTTGAAATTTTAATTATTGGTTGATTGGATAATTTGATAATTATTATTAGTTGATTGTGATATTATATATAGTAGTGTATATATTAGTAGATGGATTGATTGTTCCTGCATATTTTAGCAGATGAGACCCTATGCTCCCCGCATAATAGCGGATGATCCTATATTACTGTGATATACCGCCTTGAAGTAGGATTTGTATTTTTATGTTGTATTAACATCTGTGGTTGCAGGAAAACAGGTTGGAGGGATCGAATTGGATTCCTTAAAAATGTTGAATTTGATTTCATATTTAGTGATATATGATATGTTTGAATAATCTATGATAGATTATAGTGTGATTGAATTTGTTAGATGCTAGTTTAGATTTGGCCTACATTTTGATATTTTTTATACCACTAGTATATGTTTTTGAATTTGAAAAGAAATTTAAAAAGGGATTTTAGAAGTGAAATATTTATATGGAAGTTTGGGTTTGTTAAGACAAATTGATTTGGAAAGTAAATGGTTTGATTTTAAATTTTACTTAGCTACTCCATGATATTTTAAATAAAGATTTTGGAATATTACATAAATAAAGGATTTTTAAATAATAACTCTTAAGTGATACTTGTTAAAATATAAAAGATTTTAAAAGTCGAGTTTTGAAATAGATTGGGAAAATAAAACGGTAAATTGGAAATAAATATCAAATTAGTGATACTGAATCAAAAATAAGATTCTAAACTACGAAATAGAAGTAAAATCGAGATTTTGTTTTGGCTTATTGTTTGGGTTATGTAAGAAATTGATTTTAAAAAAGAAATTAATTTAGAAATCAATTTATGATGGATATAAGTGATGTGAAACCGTTGTAAACGGAAGATGAGATTATGGAATTTATAAACAATGTTTTATAAAAAAAGTGAAATGATTATCAGTTGATAAATTGAACTTATAAATCCACGATGAGGACTTATAATAAGATGGGTAAATCGGTTAAAAAGATAAATGATATATTTACTTTTAGAAAGGTAAAAATGGGGATTTAAAAAATTTGGGACGTAAATCAAATTGGTGATAAATTAAGAGAGATTTATAAATATTAGATTGGTTATATGAGATTGAAAATACACTTTTATCGAGAAAGTTAGTTTGTTTTAAAAAGAGGATTTTTGATTATTAAACTAAGTAAATTAAAAAGTGTTTAAAATATTTCAGAACATTAGTATGTAATTATTTTAAATTGTTTAAAAGTATATTTAATTATTAGTTAAAGTTACCTTAAATTAGTTGTTTTAAAGTTAGTTATTAATTGACCAGTATTATTATTTTAAAAAGATAAATTATTCAATATTAATATTATTTAAATACAATAACTTTATTTAAAGAGTACTTGCCTAAGTTAAACTTGGAAATTAATATAGAAATTTTATAAGTATTATTTTGAGAAAATTATTAAATGAAGTTTTCGAAAAGTAATGGTATACTTTCGTGGCGAAATCGGGAGGCAGAGATTGCCTACAGTTAATTGGATTTATCTAGGATAGAGACATAATTATTGAGCTGTGAATCCATGGTTGATACCGCAGTGGTGCTTTCCATATTATTTTAAAAGGTTTTCAAATATTTTTGAAAAGGATGGTTTGTGAATATACTAAATTCGACAAAATAAGTATATTTTTTTGAATAAAGAGATTAAGTTATTTGGTACCTATATTGAATAAGACTTAATGAAATTCAGTAGAAATGGAATCTTAATTGTATTATTGTTCATTTGATAGTTAAATAACCGATTATCAAATCTGGACCAAAAATATAACTTTGGGAATATCTAGAAGAAGCATGGGAATTATATGGTACAGTTACCGTTTGAGGTATTATACTGTACGTATAAACTCGTTTCATTCTTCTAGGACGATGATAAGGGAACCGTCCACTAACGGTTAGGAGATGATCTTCGATCTTATTTTCGTCTATTTATTTCCTAAAGAACAGAGGTTGAGTTTAGCAGAAATATTGAACGTTGTTTCGAAGAGACCGGGATTGGATAAGTTATCTGAAAACCACATCGATCCAACGAATACGTTTTCGAAGTGAAGACAAGAGCGTGAAATTGAAGTGCAAGGGCTAATCGCTACTAATCCTGGGGATGACTCCAAAATGGATGTAGTTGGAATAGTGTCTTAAGTTTCGTTCAGACCCGAAACGGACTTGTATGGATGAATGCTATTAGTACATTGTCATTGGAGGACAATGAGCATTCTAAGTATAAATTCCTTAAAAGGTAATCGTAGCCTCAAGCCTCATCAATCGGGAATGACTGAAAATCAAGGGAGATGCAGTAAGACTAAATGGGTCGCACCCAATTAGGGTATGTTTATCACCTTTCTAGATACCCTAGGATATTATTACTATGGTACATGGGAAGGACCCCGAAAGGGAGGGAACACCCGGGTGATAGCATATTCAGTCTATCCAGTTTAGGAGTAGTCCGGTCTTGTGTTACAGGGGATCCCGCCGTGGTCCTCCGTACATTTTTCTAGATGTGTATTATGATAGGTGGTACCCCAGTGCCTAGTCATTTGTATGGAATCCATTCTCCAATATGTGCCCTTACGGTTTTGGTTGTAGAGCCTAGTATGCTGGAATTTAATTAATGTAACAATTTCGGCTATTTGAATAAGTATTTGTACCTAGACACTATTATAATAGCAGATTATTTTGATATAAAATGTTTTGGTTATCTTAAGGTAAAAAATCGCCGTGTTTATATATGGCGTGGTGTTACGAGATACCTTTGTTTTTCAAAGGATTTCGATAACTCTGAGTGTGTTTTCTCACGCTGGTTTTCCAGACTGACTTGGTGTTATTTTATTATACTGCTCGGGTCAGAGCGAGTATTATAGATACATGATAGGATGCTATGGAGCTCAGGAGATGAGCTGAATGACGAAAATGCATTACACGTATTTGATTTTATTTCGTTGTGTATTGTATGTTGTATATTCAGCATTTTATGAGGACAAGTTATTATGAATATCTGGTATTGTGTTATTGATGTGTTGTACTCTGATGATGTAATATATAAATAACAGTTGTAGTTCTTTTTGTATAAATACATTGTTTTCTATTTCTTCTCCTACCTCTTTCTTCTTTTTCTTTACGATCTAGTATTTTTGACATTCGATTGCCCGACATGTAATATAGTGAACGTATTAATGTCGAATTTCGACTGTTATAAATCCGGTCCGTCATAAGGACTAAAATGATGTTACACGTAGAAATGAATACACAAAGCAGAGAAAGGTTATTGGTGAGCATGCAAAACCATTATGATCAGTTGATCATAGGAGAAGTAAGTTAAGGATAGACCGTCCAGTATTGTGTCTATCATAGGTTAGAATATTTATTGTGTCTGGTAGGACCGAATCAGCCAGTGGTTAAAGTCAGCCAAATAAAACTATTATGTTTGGACGGATAGTTCATTGATTACCTGATTTATATGTGTATATATTATTGATATTGTTATTATAATCAGTTTAATTGCAGAATTTTGATTTGCAAAAGATATGATTTTAAAAGGATATTAGTGAGGGGAAACCCGTTCCTCTAAGCGGAATGGTCTCACGTAATATCAATAAACCGAGATGTAATAGAATTATTCACACTAGGCTTTATGTCTAACTCGAAGTTTTTGTTTTCCGCTTAAACTCTCGGGTGCTAAAAAGTTAATTTGAGTAGATTGAGATTTAAGATATTTTAGGTTTTAGTAGGTGACGAATAAAGCTTATGAAGATGTGCAGGAGGCAAGGATTGGCTATTTAGGAGTCTATCCATTATTGTTCCGCTATGATGTATTTATTGACTGATATGTCTATTTAGTACTTTGATCATCCAAGGAGGAATCTTCATATGTTGCTCTTGACGTATTTTGTAATAGTTATATTTATCTAAACCTGGTAATCGTTTTGGGATAATGTAATTGAATATGAAATATTGATTTGAACTGTAATCAGAAAAGTTGTTTTGAAATAGTGTTGATTTTATTTCATATTCATGTGCTTCCGATATTTTGGATACAATTAACGTTACCGTATTTTGTCATTGAAAGTTAATACTATAGATGATTGCAGTATGAGTAGCGGTTAGCTTCGGGCCTTAAAATAGAAGAAGTTACAACTTGAAATTAGAGCATAGTTTTATTAATACTTAAAAGAAATTTTAAACCTAAAATGATTTTGAAAAACATAATCCTAAGGAATTAGAAAAAAGATTGGCGTATACGATAACGCTGTAGTAACGTACTTGTATTTGTTATATATAAGTATACGCTTTATCTCTATCTTCCCATCTCCCATAGGCTATTCTTCTATATCTTACAAAGATTCGAATGTAGATTTAAGATATGAATGCTAAGAATGGAAGAGTTAACCTTGGTGGAGGAAGCACTACAACCAATGGAAATACCAGAACGAATGCTAGAAGGAATCCAGGTCAGGCATAAGTTGCTAATGTGGGCGTTGGAGCACTGTAAGTTGATATGGGAGCTATGTATTAGTTCTTCGTCAACATGATGCAAGCTGGAGCTGCCGCGGGATTAGTTAGAGGAAATATTGGAGAAGGAAATTAGGAAGTTTCGGTGGTCAATAACTATGCAGTATTGAGTAGAGACAATGCTAGGCTTGGAGGGAAGCCGTTTATCGGGACCGAGGATGCAATTGAAGTGGAAAATTGTATGCTTCATCGTGAAAGGATTTTTATGGATTTAGGACTTAACGATGAGCACAAAAGGAGATTGGCATCCAAACAGTTGCAAGAAGTAGCACTTTACTAGTGGAACATTGTTACTTTAGGAGTAGCAGAAGTGACTACGACTTGGGCAGAATTTAGAAGGAAGTTTGAGGAAAGATTCATATAGATTGGAAATAGCCAAGTCAACTCTGCTAGGGAAGTTTGCTGAGTTGGTGTAGGTAAATATGATAGTGCTTGAGTATGCTACCAAATTTGAGGAACGATCAAGATACGGATATGCTACGGTTGATACAGTTATCAAAAGGAATGAGAAGTTCATCCGCGGATTAAGACCCGAGCTTGCTAAAGCAACTTTACCACATATTAGATATCCTACAATGTAGTTGTTGAGATGGCTTTGAGGAATGAAGAGATGCTCGCTTTCTTTAATAGTAACGAAGCAGTGGAAACTCAAGGTAAGCAGAACCGGAAGAGAAAGTTTTTCCATAAGAAGAGAACTCGGAAGAGTGGAGCTGCCAAGAAAGGAAAGATAGAATTTATCTGCTACAAGTGTGATAAGAAAGGGTAAAGTGTTTGCATTGGAACCAGCTACCTTAAAACCAACAGTGGAGGAGAAAGGAAAAGCGATGTTGGGAGGTACACTTTTAGTTCATGGTATGTCAGTTAAAGTTCTATTTGATATTGGTGCATCGCATTCTTTTATATCTCATTGTTTGGTTGATAAGCTTAACTTACAACCCTCATACCTAGTTACATCCTTAAGGGTTGTGAATCCGATAATAGGGTATGTGATTCTTAAGGTGAGATGTGAAAACTTAGAGCTTGAATTGTTAGGTCATATATTTTCTTACAGTTTGCATGTTTTTGATTTCATAGGTTCCGGTTTTATGCACGGTTTGTTCCGCTGCAATCATATCAAAATTCTGAACATTATGAAATTAGTTTGGACGAATTCTGAGACTGTTTAAATTTGGACCTTATTTTGGATTTCAAATCGATTTGAAATCAAAGATGAGTGTTTTAACCCACCCACAATTACTAAATTATATTATGTTAATTAAATTAAATTTATAATGTTATTAGAAATTGATTGATTGATGCTTGGTATATTTAAATTTGTCATTATAGTTAAATTGGAGCATTTAATCATCGTTTAATTTAATATTGAATTTAATTGTCAATTTAATACATGTTAATGAAAATCAGTTATCTATTGATGTTTAATTGGTTGATATGGATGATGATTGTGATGTATGTCTGATTGTTGATATTAGATGACTAGATGTTATATTTTAAATTGTTTTAACACTGAAAGTTCCCTTTAGGTTGAAATGATACATACTCGAGGGATCTATAGATTAAGGAAAATCGTTATGGATTGAAATGATAGATTCGAGCGATTTTAGGGATTTTATTTTAATTTTGGATTGCGGCATAAATGATATATAACTGTAAATTTAAACATTTGCAGATTGAAATGATAAATATCCGTAGCACTTGACCATAAGGTAGAAAATTATATACGAACACCGGATTGGTTAGATTAAATGATTTTAAATCTTTAAATTTTGAATTCAGCTAAATGATATTTTGAAATAGAATTTTATTTATATAAACTGAATTGTTAAATAAAAATTTTAAAGGATTAAATTTGAAATTTTGGAATTTTATTAAGTAAATTGTTTAGAGGGTTTAAATTGGAATTCTAAAGTTGAATTTGAAGCATAAACGAAACTTATCGAAATTGAGTCATTGAAATGTTTGAAATTTGTGGCTATGAAATTTATTGTAATTGGAATAGCTTAAAACTGATATTTTAAGATTTGAAATTGGGTTTTGATTAGAAATATGAATATGGTCCAGATTTGTTGAAATGGAAGGAATAGTAAAATTTGATGTTAATTTCAAATTTAGTATTTTAATATAAAATGTAAAAAAAAAAATTTTAATTCTAATTAGTAAGATGTTCAAACTATTAAACTAAGTTAATCTATTTTAAAAAAATTAAACCATTTAATCAATTAAACCATTTTAATATATTTTAATCAATTTTGTTCTATTTAATCCAATTTAATCTATTTTATCCTATTTTAAACTAATTAATCCATTTTAATCTATTTTAAATTTATTAAATCTATTTTAAATCTATTTAATCTATTTTAAATCTATTTAATCTATTTTAAAACTAATTAATCTATTTTAAATCTATTTAATCTATTTTAATTTTACTAAAACTATTTTAAGTCTGTATAAACTATTTTGATCCACTTTTCAATTATTTGAAGTATTTAAAACCATTTAAGTTATATTTTCAAACTATACTAAACTATTTGTTATGCTATTTTCTAAATTCTAAATTGTAAAGTGGAAGTGGTTATATTTAAATCTTTTGTGTAAAAGCAAAATATGATTAAATGATGAAATAACCTAAGTTGGGATTTGAAATGATATTTGCTAGTGAAATGAAAACTTTAACTTTAATATGATGATTTTAAAATGAGGATTTAATTAACCCATCTTATCAATATGATTTCGAAAGTGAATATGATTTCAAAAGTAATATGATTTCGATAGTGATAGGTTTGAAATTGAATATGATATTTTGATATCAATTATGAATCGATTTTGGAAATGTAAAGGAACCATCCGTGTGAAATAAGCGTTTGGTTGTTAAAGAGACTGGGATCAGATTTAGTCATACTCTCTGTCAATACTGAAAACCACTTTAACAACTGTGTATGTGGTGGAGATTCCAAAAATGAAGTAGGATGGTTTGGCGAACGATTCTGTATGAGGTATTTACGTGACCCTGACTCCCATGAGTCAGCTTAGATATGACTAAAACAGGAGCCACGCCGGGCCAAGTGAGGTCATTCCTCCTACCAGACATGCTTCTTTGATACCATATTCTGACTTTGTGATGATTTGGTAGCCACCCTTGATTTTGATTATAGGATTGTGTTCCGACGTGGGCGATAGTAGCTGCTATGCGTTACCACCAGTCCGGATCCGCAATTGGTTGAATCCTACGCTGGCATTGCCTTTAGTGTCGTATTCACATGTCCTATCGTGCCTACTACGAGTTTGGTTTGTATCATACCTACGGAGTGCCCTCTGAGTAAACCTCACGGAGGAGCTTACAGTACAGTATAGACTATGGGAATATATAAAATGTATTAAGAAGGATATGGGTAACGCCTTAATGCTATTTTAATACTTTACTGTAGACACTATTATAATAGCGTATTGTACTATGTATGTAGATAGTTTAAAGGATCCTTCGGAGATGTAAATCTCGAATATCTGTTAAGTTATTACACTCACGCTGACACTGGATAGGAGATGTCAAACCTCATAAACATCTCTGACGTCGTCACACTCATATTTATTTACTATTGATTTAACTTACGTAAGATATTTTAGTTCTGAAAGAGTGTTCTGTCTTCTCAATTCTCACGGGTCAGTCTGACCTTTTCAGTATATCGAAGACTGCTTTCTAGAGGACGAAGATGAAGATTTAGTATTATTACTGTTTATTTTATTAGTTGCACTGCATCATGTTGTTACGCTACATTATTTATTTATTACTGTTGTATGTACTCAGATCTGTATTGTAAAAGTATAATCAAATGTTATTTTTTAAACAGCTTCAAGAATTTTTTATTTGATTACTATAATTTGTCATTGCACTGCGAGATTCTGTATTTGTTTGTCTTTCTGCCCCTACTTTTTCCTTATTTACCCCATAACAATCCTTCCTTTTGATTGGTTTGAGTTTGACATGTGAGGTTATTTGTCGATTTAAACTATCCAAAAAGGTGAGTTGTTACACACGGTATCGGAGCTTTGGTTTAGCGATAACCTTAGCTTTATTGGGTCTGACTCATTTAAAATAGGGTAATAATACCCTAGAATGAGTCGCTGAGTGTATATATGAGATAGCGCATTTGTTAGTGCGGTAAAGGGTTTTTTATTGTGTTAATTTGTTTTGTTTTGTAATTATAAATTCTAATCGGTACATGGGACGTGTGGCGCCATTAGGGATTTCTAAACACTTAATAGGGCAGACCGACATAATATTGTTTTGAAACATGAGTAAATGAAATAATTTTTCCTAGTATTATATTTTGTATATAGATGGATAGCTTTTATAAATGATATAGTTGGATGTTATATGTTGTTTAATAGGAAGTAAAAGTTATAAATATTGGTTGCAAAATGGGATTGTAAATAAAATGAATATAAATCAGAATTTGAGAACTTAAGTTTCGGGATTTTTGAAATTTTCTTTCAAAAAAATTTGGAATATAATATTAGTATTGTTTCGAAGTATTTTTCGATATAAATATTTCAATATGATTTGAAAGAAATGATTAAAAGAATTTTGAAAGAAAATAAGTTCTGTACTCCCTTCTCTGTCGTTGAAAAATAATTTCGATGATGAATCCACGCATCATCGACGTTCGTTTTTGAGTTTCAAAGTGGGAAGACTGCTGCAGTAGCTTTACTGCACATCTGTTTTGATAAACATATCTTAATTTTACTTTCTAAATTTTGATTTGATATAAATTAAGTTATGGGTGTGTGTGTGTGTCTATATATATATATATATATATATATATATATATATATATATATATATTATTTTAAAATAATTGAAAGGAACCCAGTATTTAGCTCTTAAGTTTTCTGCAAATTGGAAATTTCAATTATTATAATGAAATAAAACCTTGACTATTATAACTGGAAATTTTTAATATGTGTAAGTAGAAACTAGATGCTAAGTGATTAATGAAAATATAAGAAATTGAAGTTTTTTGTAAACTGTAAACAAAAGGATATGAAAATGAAGAATGACAACTATTTAACATTTTATTTACTAAATGGATAAGATGAACTTTTGTAACATTCCATTACGCTCTAAAAGACATATATATAACTTACTAAAAAAATTGAAAGTTGAAATGTTAATAGAAACATGTAATAAAATATTATACAAGTAAAACTTTAATAATGAAGGTGTTCAATGGAATTACTTCTATAAATAAGAATTCTGATGTTATAAAATGTTATAAACTTAAGTTAATATGTTGAAATGCTAGTAATTGAATGTAACAAGAATGTTGTAAGTAAATGGTTATGAACTTAAGTTAACATTTTAGGCTATTTATAATCAGATTGAATGGGAAAGGTAAATCCTATATTAAGTGAATGATTATAACTTCCGAAATGTTGAAATGGTCCAGAGATAGAATTAATATTTAATTTACAGTATAAAAGGAAAGAGTAAATGTAATTTCAAGGTAGAAATACTTAAGTATGAAATGATTTATTTGTTGGGAGTCAAGTATATCATCAAATAATAATTGTGAATTAAGCTATAACGAAAAGTATGCAATAATTAAATATTGCATTCATTTTTTTTATTTTTTTGTTGGCAAGGCCAGCCGGTTTTATAGTGGACCATCCACCTTTTATTACGAACGTAGTAAAAACTTTAGATATAGGAGTAAGGTAAAAACACCTTAACTGCTATGAAAAGGAAAATAAAGCACTGGAGTGTGACAAACATGCCACAGCTACAAAAAAACACCAAGACTACGTCTCCTCCGTAGAGGCGGGAGCTCCAACATCCACAATCACATGGGTAGAAACTAAAGGACATTTCCAAAAATACCAGCAAAGGGGCGAAAAATGATTGCAAGACAAGGATCATATACCACAGCATCCGATAAGTAAATGAAAGAACGATCCCAAGCAGGATCAGCAGGCAAGTCGGTATTCAATGCCGCATACGGACCTTCCAAATTGAGAACAAGGGAGTCACCAAGAGGCCTGTAATAAAGGCATCTAAGGTCCAATTGATCATCCGAAACAAATCGAAAATAGGAGTCATCCAATATGTTCAATCTCAAATCGGAAATGTGATCAACCCAACGTCTCTCAGACTCGTCCCAAACAATAGGCAAACGAGTCGGAACAGTAACCTGAACAGCAATAGGAACCGCTGAAACATCAGTAGGAGCCACGGAAGAAGAAGGGGAAGCAGGCCGTGCGACAGAACAAGGATGTGGATCCGGGACAGATAAAGGAGGGGGAGCAGCCTGAGAAGATACCTTAGGAACCCACTTTCTGAGCGGAGGCCGAGGAGAGGGTTCTTAGGAGCAGCCACGGAAACAACATAATGTGAGCAGGCGATTGTCGGGTGGCCAAAGGAGTGACATGAGGAACAAATATCTGGAACCCAACCGTAGCGAACACGGACTTCCGCTACGTGCTCAACAGCTAGCTGAACAGAAATAAAGGAAGGAAGGGGCTTAGAGGGGGAAATTTCAATCAGAGCCTTAGCGAACATCAAGTTTTCTCGCGCAACCATATTAGAGTCAAAACATTTCAATTTACCCACATTACAAGCTAGCCAATTCAAACCAAGCAAGGGTTGAAGAGCAGAGGGAATATGGGAAAAGTAAACCTAAATGGGGATAGAGAGGACTTGCTCACGAGCACTAGCAACTGTCGGAGACCAAAGAGTAATAATAAATGGTTGCCCACCATAAAAAGAAGGCTCGGCCTCAAGAACACGACAACGATCGTCGCTGGAGGAGAACAAAAGGAAATACATGGAATTAACCAGCCTAACACGAAGATCACCACGAAGTTTCCAAGCCCTACGACAAACCGAAGCCGCATCGTGAAGGCGATGGGTCTAGAAAGAATCCAACCAAGTAATCTGACCAATAGTCCAAACCAGCTTGCATAACAATAGGTGGAGGGATCATCACTCCATTTTCCTCAATAATTTCAAATTCAGTCAGATTGTATACCCCCGCATTACGGGGCAAAGAAGTAAACAGCGAAGGCCAAGATTTCGAACAGGCCAGGGAAGGAGCAGCAGGACCGGGATGCTCCACAATAATGGGTTTACCAGCAGCGGCAGATTGGATAGAATCACCAGAACCCAAAGCAATAAGAATGGGAGCACACTTCTCATTGGCATTATGTGGAACATAAGGGGAGCATCGAGCACAGATCAAACAATCAGTAGCAGAATCATGCAAATCACGGCCAGACAATCCATTCTCCGCCCCATCAACACAAGAGTCATCAAACATAGTCGCACGCGGCGACATTCCACCAAATTCAGTTAGACAAACATCTGTAGGCATAGGAGACGAGACCACTGAACGAGGGCAAGAGCTAACGTCAGTTGCGACGGAAGGAGGAATTGAGGGTAGAGGTGGAAATTCGTCGTCAGATAGAAAAAGAGGCATAGGGCGAGACGGCACCATGCCCTTAAAAAATTTCCTAGATCTGGTGGATGAAGGCGAAGGTGACGGAGGAAGAGGAAGGAGAGGTAAGGCAGGCATGAAGCGGACGAAAGGGAAAGAATGGGGCCGGAGGAGGCGGGAGGCAAAGGGAAGCTACCAAAAACAAGCCGATCAGAGCAAGAACGATGGAGCAGACGCCATTGAGGTGCAAACTTTTTTTTGAAAAAAGAATAAAAAATATTGCATTCATTGATTATTTTAAATAGTTGAATGGAAATAACTTATGTAAGGTCGGATGTAAAGAAATGGAAATGACATTGTATGAATGAATGAAAATTGAATTTTGTAAATAATGAACGTAAATAAATGAAAATAAGTAATGTATGAATGAATGGGAATTGAATTTTGTAAGAAATAAATGTAAATTAAAGAAAATAATCATTGTATAAATGAAAATAATGAACAGAAAATGATATAAAAGGAAGTAATAAGGATAAATGTAAATAATATTTGAAATTATTATTTGTTTTGGCTTATGGGATGGTCGGGAAAGGATACTTCTAACTGTATAAAAATGTATGAATAATCTATTAAATTTTATCTAAGACTGTTGAGTGTATGGTATACTTAGTAGTTTATTTATCATTTTATATGATTAAAAGTTCTGAACCCGAACAAACCATTTGATTGTTTTCCATGGATGGATAATTGTTTTCTTTGTTGAAAATGATATTGTACAGGTTGTTTGCGAATGATTATTATTATGTTGTGATTGTTTTGTTGTTATTAGTTGAAACAACTTAAATATTTCTCTTTTACTTAATTATTAACCTATTTGGATTGTATAAGTGAAATATAGGTTTATGAAAGTAACAGCTACTGCTTTTGTTTCATAAATAAGCGTTGTTTGTCCAACAAATAGGTACGTTCTTGGATTATGGTTTTCTATAGGTATTATATTGTTTTTACATGGTTTGGGATATTTTATTTTGAATTATGTGATATATATTATTACTGTTGATATTATTATTTCTCCCAGACCTCTCCGTACAAAGGAGACTATGCCGAAATTTTCCATAAATTTTGGACTTGGAAATTTTTTGTGAAATGTTCTCCAAACTTTTATTAACTTGAATATGAAAGGATTTAATTGTTTATAAATTGATATATTTTATCTAAATTATTTATTTATGTAAATTAATTGTTTATAAATTTAATATTTTGAATAAGATATATTAATTCCTTAATTTCTTCTTTTCCTTTTCGAGGACGACAAGTTTTAAGTGGAGCAGAGTGTAACGACCCATAATTTTCGATAATTACATTTATTAATTAAATAAGTTTTGGAATTTAATGTTGGGGAAAAAATTAAGATTTTAAGATTTAATAATAAGAAAATAACAAGAATGAAATGTAATAAAGTTAATTTGAGTTAATTGTTAACTATTTTATATTAATTCCAATTTAGTGAAATGAAGGGTTATAATTAGTTATAAATTTAAAATAAGGAAATAAATTTAATGTTATATTAATTGATGAAATAATATGTAATAAATTCAAATTGGATAACATTTGTGCTGTGTTAGTAGTTATAACATTTGTGTGTATGTAACAAACTTATAAACGTGATTAAATTAAGAAAAGGTAACAACTGTTATTTGTTATCAATTTATTTAATATGTTGAATTAAGTAGGAAATTAATTGCAATTAAGTGTAATTAAATATTATGTTAATAGGAGTTAAGACGATAACTGTAAAATGTAAAGATAATAAAATGTATAGAAATATCAGTTATATTCTTAAGGCAATAATTTATTTCATAAAAAGAGTGAAACTAAGATAAATGAATTTATTGGGACTTTAAATTATAATTAATGTGAAAATCGACAAAAATTCAATATAACTGGAATATTGCAACTAATATAGTAAAAGAGGATAATTGTAGAATATTAATTGCAATAAGATGTAAACAAAGCTTAACTATGTCCATAGAGTAATTTTTGATTGGATAAAAAGATTGAAATCAAATTAAATCAATTTATTAGAATTAAAATATAATTAAGTGAATTTTAATTGCAGTTGAAATTGAATACTGTAATTAGCATAATATTTAACAGTGAATTGATATGTAAATTGTTGTAAATTATTGTTAGTATCTAAGTAATCCAAAGTGATAAAAATTATTAGTTATTTAATTTGAAATTAAAAAGTGATTTGATCATTTTAATATTAATCTATTTAATTAATGTGAAAATAGCCATTTTGGCCACTATCTCGGATTTCGACGAAACATGTTTCATCGGGTCCGTTCATTATAGGATTTCAAGTTTCGTAGCGATCGGACTTGTCGTTCAATTTGGAATAAGCTGATTTTAAAAGCTAACTTCTTCATATGATGGAATTAGGACATGAAACCTAATCTATTGAGTTTAAAAATATCAAAAACATCTATTTTGATATATGGCATGACTCACTTTCATTTTCGAGGCAGAATGGGATTATTAGGTCATTATTCGTTGTTCGTACAAATTTGATATGTGTTCTTTCTTTCTTTCAGGCCTTGTTTATATAAATAGATTTTTCTAACCCTAGAAATTTTTACTTCTTATCTCAGTACATACAATTCCTTCTGATTGTTCCTTCCCTCTTCCTCAATGACTGAAAACCTAATTCCCAAATCCAAATTCAAATCGAAAATTTAACGCTTCTCAAAATATGTCATATTTTATATCATTGGAAAGATCTCAACGAATGGAACCTACATCTGGTGTTCATTTTTCGAGACAGTGACCGGATCAACCAGAAATCGTGGTAAAAGTCATAATTGTGGGGTTTGATTTCATCGTCAATGGGCGAAATAGATTTAGGGGTTTTGTTGTGCTTGGCTACAGGAGGTCAGCGGTGATGGTCGTGTGGCTTATCTTAGTCGAAGGCGCTTGGAATTTTCGATTTAGGGTTTGAAACCATAGAACTAATGGTGGCGGCGGCGGCCTTTGAAAGCCACGTGGGCGGCGGCATAGGGAGCAATGGTGGCGGTTCATCATGGGCAAGGAGATGGTGGTGGTCAGAGGTGGCCAGGTGGCCGGTGATGCGTGTTATCGACGGTCAGAGGGGTGGCCTCGAACATGTGCGTAGGTTCCTGTTTGGTGCGATCGTGCTAAGAGTAGAGGTGACATGTAAGTTTTGTTTTAATTTTATTTTTCTTATTTAATTTAAAATTTTAAAATTCAACCTTCTAACATCGTTAACTTTTGCGTATGAGGTTGGATTTACGCGTGGTTTGCTCCGTTGCGATCGTATCAAAATTCCGAACATTATGAAATTAGTTTGGACGTATTCTAAGACTGTTTGAATTTGGACCTTATTTTGGATTTCAAATCGATTTGAAATCAAAGGTGAGTGTTTTAACCCATCCACAATTACTAAATGATATTATGTTAGTTAAATTAAATTTATGATATGATTAGAAATTGATTGATTGATGCTTAGTATATTTAAATGTGTCATTCTAGTTAAATTGGAGCATTTAATCATCATTTAATTAATATTGAATTTAATTTTTAATTTAATACTTGTTAATGAAAATCAGTTATCTATTGATGTTTATTGATTGATTTGGGTGATGATTCTGATGTATGTTTGATTATTTATACTAGATGACTGGATGTTATATTTTAAATTGTTTTAACACTGAAAGTTCCCTATGGGTTGAAATGATACATACCCGAACGATCTATATATTAGGGAAAATCGTTATGGGTTGAAATGATAGACTCGAGCAATTTTATGGATTTTATTTTAATTTGGGATTGCGGGTTGAAATGATATATACCCATAAATTTAAATATTTGCGGATTGAAATGATAAATATCCATATCACTTGACCATAAGGTAGAAAATTATATATGGACACCGGATTGGTTAGATTAATGATTTTAAATGTTTAAATTTTGAATTCAGCTAAATGATATTTTGAAATAGAGTTCGATTTATATGTTTAAATGAATTGTTTAAAAGATGAAATTTGAAATTTTGGAATTTTATTCAGTAAATTGCTTAGAAGGTTTAAATTGGAATTCTAAAGTTGAATTTAAAGCATAAACAAAGCTTATCGAAATTGAGTCATTGAAATATTTGAAATTTGTGGCTTTAAAATCTATTGAAATTGGACTAGTTTGAAACTTATATTTTAAGATTTGAAATTGGGTTTTGATTGGAAATCTGGATATGGCCCAAATTTGTTGAAATGGAAGGAATAGTTAAATTTGATGTTAATTTCAAAGTATTTTAATATAAACTGTTAAAAATGTTATTATAGTAAGATTTTCAAACTATTAAACTAAGTTAATCTATTTTTTAAAAATTAAATCATTTAACCAATCAAAACTATTTTAATTAATTTTAATCTATTTAATCCAATTTAATCGAATTTAATCTATTTTATCCTATTGTGAACTAATTAACCCATTTTAATCTATTTTAAATCTATTTAATCTATTTTAATTCTACTAAAACTATTTTAACTCTATATGAACTATTTTAATCCACCTTTTTAATTATTTTAAAGTATTTCAAACCATTTAAATTATATTTTCAAACTATACTAAACTATTTAAACTATTTGTAACTATCTATACTATTTTATAAATTCTAAATTGTAAAGTGGAAGTGGTAATATTTAAATCCATGATTTAAAAGCAAATATGATTAAATGATGAAATAAACTAAGTTGGGATTTGAAATGATATTTGCGAGTGAAAAGACATCTTTAATATGATGATTTTGAAATGAGGATTTAATTAACCCATCTTATCGATATGATTTCGAAAGTGAATATGATTTTGAAAGTAAATATGGTTTCGATAGTGATATGGTTTGAAATTGAATATGATATTTTGATATCAATTATGAATCGATTTTGGAAATGTAAAGGAACCATTCGGTGTGAAATAAGCGTTTGGTTGAAGAGACCGGGATCGGATACTGTCATACTCTCTGCCAATATCGAAAACCACTTTAACAACTGTGTATGTGGTGGAGATTCCATGAATGAAGTAGGATGGTTTGGCGAACGATTTTGTATGAAGTATTTACGTGGCCCTAACTCCCGTAAGTTGGCTTAGATGTGATTAAAAAAGGAGCCGCGCCGGGCCAAGTGAGGTCATTCCTCCTAGGACATGCTTTTTCGATACTACATTATGACTTTGTGATAATTTGGTGGCCACCCTTGATTTTGATTATGGGAGTGTGTTCTGAGGAGGGCTGTAGTAGCTGCTTTGCATTACCACCAGTCTGGATCCGCAATTGGTAGAATCCTACCTTGGCATTGCCTTGAGTGCCGTGTTCACATGCCCTATCGCGCCTTCTGCGAGTTTGGTTTGTACCATTCCAATGGGGTGCCCTCTGAGTAAACCTCTCGAGGAGCTTACGGTACTGTATAGACTATGGGAAAATATAAAATGTGTTAAGGGGGATATGGGTAACGCCCTAACACTATTTTAATACTTTACTTTACTGTAGACACTATTATAATACCGTATTGTACTGTGTATGTAGGTAGTTTAACGGGTCCTTAGGAGATGTAAATTCCGAACATCTCTTAATTTATTGCACTCATGTTGACACTGGGTAGGAGACGTCAAACCACATAAACATCTCCGACGCTGTCACACTCATATTTATTTACTATTGATTTAACTTATGTAAGATCTTTTAGTTCTGACTCGAGTGTTTTATCTTCTCATTTCGCTTGGGTCAGTATGAGCTTTCCAATGTATCGAAGACTGGTTTCTGGAGGATGAAGACGAAGATTTAGTACTATTACTATTTATTTTATAATTGCACATTATGTTGTTCCGCTGCATTATTTATTTATTATTGTTGTATGTACTCTGATCCATATTGTAAAAGTATAATCAAATGTTATTTTTTAAACAACTTCATAAACTATTTATTTGATTATTATATTTTGTCATTCCGCTACGAGATTCTATATTTGTTTTTCTTTCTTTCCCTGCTTTTTCCTTATTTATCTTATAACGATCCTTCCTTTTGAATGGTTTGAGTTTGATATGTGAGGTTATTTGTCGATTTAAACTATCTAAAAAGGTGGGTCGTTACACTAATGCACCAGCATTCTTCGTGGACTTAATGAACGGAATCTTCCGAGAGCATCTTGACATATTTGAATTAGTATTCATAAACGATATATTGATATATTCCAAGGATGAAGGAGATGATGAAGTTCATTTTATGATAGTGCTTGGGACACAGAAGCAGCATCAGTTGAAGGCAAAGTTTTCAAAGTGTTGCTTTTGGAAGAAGGAGGTGAAGTTTTTTGATCATGTAGTCTCATAGAAAGGGTTGTTAGTAGATCCGGCTAAGATCGAGGCAGTAAATAATTGAAGGAGACCCGGGACAGCGACCGAGATAAAGAGTTTTCTTGGATTAGCAGGATATTATCGAAGATTCATTATGGATTTCTCACGGATAGCAGCATCGATGACTAAGCTAACTTGGAAAGATGTGAAGTTTGTTTGGATTAATAAGTGTGAGGAGGCATTCCAGAAACTGAAACATTTGTTAATAATGCACCTGTATTAGTTGTTACGGAGGGAGATCGCGACTTAATTATTTATATGGATGCATGTGGAATAGGATTAGGAGCTATGTTAATGCAGAGAGGTAAAGTGATTGCCTACGCTTCTCGTCAGCTCAGACCACATGAACTTAGATATCCAACTCATGAGTTGGAATTAGTTGCGGTGATTTCTACATTGAAGATGTGGAGACATTACCTTTTAGGAGAAAGACTCGAGATATTTATAGATCATAAGTCACTAAGATATTTATTCTCTCAGAAGGAACTGCACATGAGACATCAAAGATGGTTAGAGTTCATAGTTGCATATGAATTTAATATTAAGTACACATCGAGAAAAGGAAAAAAGGTTGTAGATGCACTTAACAGAAAACATCAGAATACAGTATTGGTGATGTTAGCTGAGTGGAAAGATTTAGAAGCGTTAACTACATGAGAAGTACAATGGAGATCTGAGGCCAGTTTTAGTCGAGAAACCGCCATGTTATCATGTCTAGAAGTTCGACCAATGATGACCGAAAGGATTGCTTCTAAACAAGGATAAGACCCATTATTAGCCAAGCGGATCAGATGGTTAAGGAATGGAACAGAGAGCATGACTTGAAAGATTTCAGTCTTGACTAGAATGGGTGGTTGAGGAAGAAAGGACGACTATATATTCCAAGTGTGGGGGACATTAGGAAGGAAGTTCTTAGAGAATGTCATCATTCGAAGTTCACTATTCATCTGGAAGGAACTAAGATGTATTAGGATATGAAAAGGAGTTTCTTATGGGAAGGTACAAAAATGAGATGTAGGCCTATGGGTGAAGCAATTTTTGAACTGTCAACAGGTAAAGGCCGAACATCAAAAACCGAGTGGATTACTTCAGCCTTTGGATGTTCCAGTATGGAAATGGGATTCTATCTCAATGGATTTCATAGAAGGATTGCCAAGGTCGAATAGAGAAAATGAGAGTATTTGGGTTATAGTGGACAAATTGACTATGAATGCACACTTTATACCTGTTAAGTCGACTAGGACAACACCCGATTAAGCTAAGTTATTCATGAGGAATATTGTTAAACTGCATGAAATTCCTAATAGTATAGTGAATGATAGAGATTCCTTATTCACTAGCGAGTTCTGGAAGAGTCTACAGGATACTATAGGTACCAAGCTCAATATGAGTACCGCTTACTATCTGCAGATGGATGGACAAATAGAGAGAGTTAACAAAGTCTTAGAGGATTTATTAAAAGCTTGTGTGCTAGATTTCAGAGGATCATAGGAAGACCATCTACACTTAGTCGAGTTTTCATATAACAATAGTTATCGAACTAATATATGGATGGCATGTGTGAAGCTTTGTATGAAAGGCCATAAAAATCTCTAGTTTGTTGGTTAGAGACCGGGGATAGATTAGTTCATGGTCCAGATTCGGTTAAAGAAGCTGCATAAAGATTGAGTTAATTTAGACTAGAATAAAGGAAGCCCGATCTAGGCAGAAGAATTATGTTGATAAGAGATGAAAAGACTTAGAATTCTTAGTTGGAGATCATGTTTTGTCAAAGTATCACCGATGAAGAGCGTGATCATATTCGGTTGATGAGGGAAATTGGCACCAAGGTTCATTGGACCATTTCCTATTATAGAAAGAATTGGGAAACTCGTTTATAAGGTAGAGTTACAGAGTAGTTTGGTAGGAGTCCACAATGTTTATCATATTTCTCATCTAATGAAGTGTAATCGAGATCCAAAGACTAGTATTACACCGACTGTGTTAGAAGATCTATTAGTGGAACCATATATGGCTATAGTTAGAAAACCAATTTGTATAGCTGTGAGAGATGAGAAGAGACTAAGGAACAAGACAGTCGGATTAGTCAAATTCCAATGGAGTGACGATGAGAGAGACTGTACTTGGGAAACCGAGAGCATGATTAGGGACACTTATCCTAACTTGTTTGATGGTATGTTATACCTTTATGTTTGATTGTTGGGGGTACCTTATTGTAATTTCAAGAACGAAATTCTTTAAGGAGGGGAGTCTGTAATGACCCTAATTTTAGCTAACATTATTTAGAATAATTAATTGGGTAAATTAAATAAAATAATATTAAAAGTTAAGGGATTGAGATTTTTCAATTAAGGAGGAGTTGTGCCTTAATGAATGTGTTAATAAAAGGGAAACTAAACATAATTAAGGAGGAATATGATAAGGGTAAAATATGAATAACATTTATTCCTATAACCTAAATCCTTCCATTCTCTCCACTTCCTCATTCATTCTACATTCATAAACTAAACAAAAACAATACTAAGCTTAGGCCGCCCACCATTAAGAATATTTAAAGGGAAGATAAGCTAGGATTCAAGTAGAAAGCTTGAAGAAATCAATCTAAAGGCAAACCTCAACCTTCTTGACATAAAGCCAAGGTGAAAATAACTACCATCTCATGTTTTGATAATGATTTCGGTTTTAAAGAATAAGTCCGTTGTTTTGCAAGTTATATGCCATTTATAGTGTTTAAATGATTATATGCTTTAAGTTGATAGTTTATGGAGATTTAATAATAATTTCATGATATGTTTAGATTAGAAAACATACCATATGACATCCAAATGAGTTGATTTTTTGATATATGGCCAAAAATATTATTTTAGAAGTGGATTTCAAGTTTTATAATTTTCAAAGTAATTATGGATTTACTATGAATTATCAATAAGAGAAAATAGTTAATTTCTGATATTTTTATTTAAGGCAATTTTATAATGTTTTGAATCTGAAATTTATATATGTTAGAAAACATATTTAATGTGAATCATTGTGATTTTTGAGAACTTTTCATCAGTGTTTTACTATGGTTAGTAAGTTATTTAAGCTAGAGGACTTAAAAGTTTTAGATGTTATATTAAAGAGAAGGGCTTAAGTGTTAAATTGTTTCAAATAATCCAAATTTGGTTTCGGCAGCAAACTCTGAAAAAGAGAATTGATAAATTTTATAAACCAATAAGATTTCGACCAATATTAGTGGTAGATAAAAAGGAATTTCTTTAAAGGATAAAACACAGTTTTTATTAAAATTACACCTTTGCACTACCCTTTCTAGCTTCCGACATCATACACCCCTTCCGTACCCATTCGAAACCAATATACATGGTATCAATTCATTGGTATGTAGTGTGTTGAGATAGACAGAAAGTAGGATGGTGTTAAAGGCACGCATTCGAAAAGGGTGAAGTTGTCTTTCAAAGCTTTCGAACCAATACTCCACCACAACCATTGATCCGCTTTCTTTTTAACCTACGCATGTGAAAGGGAAGGTGTCACACCTATACCTTCCGACATGGTTAAGATCACTTTGCTTTAAGACATAAGTATACACGCAGAAGCATGTTGCCATCACCTTAGGTCTTTCAAAATGATAGCTTTTGAATGTGTCCCCATTTATACTTTTAGTTTGTTTTGTCTTCAAACTACGGTTTCGAAGCTACGCTTCTATAATTATTTTACCAGAGACTAATGCTTTTGAAAGTGATGCTTTTGTCCCTGTTCCCTTAGACCTATATTTTTATTAAATGTTGAACTCAATAATTTCGAAAGCAATGCTTTAAATGATTTCGAAAGGGGCTGTTTAAGGTTTTAAATAACGGTTTCGAAGGTATTGTTTTGGCTTTATCACCTAATATTTTCTAAGTTAAAAAGGGTTTTAACTTATTTTAAAGTGATAGATAACCCTATTGAACTTAGGTTTTCATCCACCTTGTTTTATGTAAAGCATATATCATGACATAGATATTTTGATAAAGAAGAGTCCATGTTTAAGTATGATATAAAAGGGTTAAACCAATTTAAAGAAATGTTTTCAGGAAAAACTGAATAGAGTCGTTAGCCCTAAGTATATGAATCAGATATTAGAAAACTAGAAGGGACTGGTGTGGGGTCGTGCCCTATACTTTAGCTAGTAGCCACTAACTAAAATAAGTCCAAAATTCTAGTATGTAGGGCTTTGTCGCAGGTAAGACTATAATGATGTTACACGTAGAAAGAAATACGCACAATAAAGACAGGTTATTGGTGAACCCGCAAAACCATTAGGATTAGTTGACCCTAGGAGAAGTAAGTTAAAGATAGACTGTCTAGTATTGTGTCTAATAGAAGTTAGAATATTTATTATGTCTGGTAGGCCCGAGTTAGCCAGTGGTTAATTGTCAGCCAGTTAAAACTATAATGTTCGGACGGATAGTCCATTGATTACTTGATTTATTTGCATATACGTTATTGCTATTGTTGTTATAATCAGTTTGATTGTAGGATTTTAATTTGCAATAGATATGATTTTAAAAGGATATTGTGAGGGAAAACTCGTTTCGCTAAGCAGTGTAATCTCACTTAATATCAGCAAATCGAGATGTAATAGGATTATTCACACCAAGCTTTATGGCTGACTCGAAGTTTATGTTTTCCCCTTGAACTCTTGGGTACTCAAAATTTAATTTGAGTAGATTGAGATTTAAAGTATTTCAGGTTTTAGCAGGTGATGAATAAAACTTTCGAAGACATGTAGGAGGCAAGGATTGGCTATTTAGGAGTCTATTCATTATTGTTCCGTTGTGATGTATTTATTGACTAATATGTCAATTTAGTGCTCTGATCATCCAATGGGGCATCCTCATATGTCGCTCTTGATATATTTTGTAATAATTATATTTATCTAAAGCTGGGAATCGTTTTGGAATTATGTAACTAAATATGAAATATTGATTTTAAATGTAATTAGAAAAGTTGTTTTGAAATCCGTGTTGATTTTATTTCACATTCATGTGCTTTTGATATTATGGATACTATTAGTATTACCTTATTTTGTCATTGGAATTTAATACTATAAATGACTGCAGCATCTATAGTTGTCAGCTTTAGGCCTCAAAATAGGGGATGTTACATCTAAGGCCTTCCATTCCGTGATCATGGCTAACACACTAATCTGCTCTTTTCTACTCAACACATCGGCAAACTTGTTCCCTTTTCCTTGTGTATATTCTATATCGAAATTATGTGCCGCCAAGAGCTCTAACCATCTCTATTACCTCATATCAACACTTTTTGAGAGAATAAAAACCAAAGTAACTTATTATCCATATACAACTCGATCGTTCTCACAATAGATAACGCCCACAAATTATTAATGCAAAGATCACCGCTGCTAACTCTAAGTCATATTGGATAGCGAACTTCGTGTGATCTTAATGTCAAGATGCATAAGCTATCACTTTTCCTTTTTGCATTAACATTGCTCCCAACCCAGTTCCACAAGCATCGGTATAAACAGCCAAATTTTGATTCCCTTCGGGTATGATCAAAATTGGAGCATTCGTCAATAATCCCTTCAAATCCTAAAATAACGTTTCACATCTATAGGCCCATCCAAACTTCTCATTCTTTTTTGTCAACTAAGTCAAGGGTGCTGCTCTATGCTAGAAATATTTAATGAATCTAATAGCTAACCAATCTCAAGAAATCTCTCATCTCAATCACCATTTCACACCTCTTTCAATCATTTATGGTTCCTATATTTGATGGATCCTCTGCTAATCCATTCTCTGAAACAACGTACCAAACAAACTTAACTTCTCATTTCCAAAAGCGATTTTTGGATAACTTGGCCATCAACTTATGTTGTATTAAAGTCTCTAACACCAATCTAAAATGGACATTATGGTCTCGCTTATTCTTAGAATATACTAAAGTATTATTAATGAAGACCAAATCGATTCTATCCAACTATTCACGAAAGATCTAATTTGTAAGAGATACAATGAACATAGGGGTATTGGTAAGTCCATAAGGCATAACTAACCACTTTTATTAACCATATCTAGTTATAAACATGGTCAAATCAATTACCCTTTACCAATGGAATCATATTGCCAAATTTAGTTGCAAGAATACTCCAGCTCCACTTAGTGGATGGAATCATAGCTATTCTTTATAGTCAAACTCATTCAACTTTCGGTAATCAATACTCATCCAAAGCGATCCATCCAACTTCATCAAAAATTACAAGGAAGCTCATAATGATGAAATACTTAGTCTAATGATATTTTTATGCTCAAGTTCCATTAGTTGGTTCTTCTACTCCTCTATGTCCTTTCGGCGACATTATGCTAGGCGATCTACTAACAGGCCGTTCCCCTAGTATCAAATCTATTTGGAATTAATTGCACTTCTTAGTGGCAATCCCATTATAGGTTGAAAACAGTTGCAAACTCTGGAACTACTCGCACTCCATCTACCTTATTCTTTTTTGTCCCTATGGGGACAAAGAATCTCTCGGCTTCTCCTTCAATAAATCTAGTACCACCATAATTCTTTCACCAATTCTAGGGCTTTGAAAAGTGATTAATCTATCGGCACAATAAATTCTAATGTAATTACATTCTAGCCAATCCATATCCAAAATTACCTGTAGCCGACGAAGTGAAACACAAATGGGTTGCAAGCAAACAAATGTTCACACAAAACAAACTCTAAATTAGTGCACCTTGAATCGAGAGTAGTATACCCACCAATAGGATTAACCACATGCAAAGATGTAACTAAACAAGTGACATCTACCCATTAACCAAATCTTTCTATATGAAAGAGTATGTAACACCAATAATCAAACAAAACTCTAATTAAAATATTAGAAATCAAAATCATACCTCCAAGCACCACACCCTTCCCTTTTTCCTCAACAAATGGTCCAACCATTGATCCCTCTAAAACATGCATCTTTTCTTGCCTAAAATGTAGACAATCCTTCTTCTTATGACCTAGTTTTCACAGTTAAAGCACTTGACCTTTCCCACTCTGGCTGATTTTCGACAATTAGATATGCAGTGCCCCATCTAAACATAATTATAAAAAGTGCTTTCAGAAACATCCTTCCATGCTCTTTCTCCTTGAGAAATTCCCTTTTGATGCTAGCCATTTTTACACTTATGGGATGGGGTGAACTTCTTCCTCTTATCGGTCTGAGCCTTCTACCCCATATTCCTCCTCTCAGCATACTTGAGCTCATGTCGCTATGCAATATCTTCCACTTATTTAAATGGAAGTGCCAAATGGGCCATTGTCTTTCGGCTCAAATTATGTAGTTAAATCACTTAATAGTTTCATAGCGATAGAGGTGCAAAAAGTCACAGCGGGGATATAGTGAAAAATAGCGGAGGTGCAAAAATCTTCATTAGATATAAAACCAAATATTAAAAGTTAATTTATTCTTATTTCTCACTTGATTTGTGTATGAAATAAATATTGTTTAATCTTATATAACAAAACTAGAGCATGTCATGATTAATGTAGTGTAGATTTGGTGACTATAATTGATTTCTAACTTACATTGAGCACTTATGCCTTAAAATTAGGTCTTTATCCTAACTTTGTTGATTTGTTTAAAAGAGAATTATCATATCAACCTTTTTATATTAATGTTGCTAAAGTGGGTGTTAAAAAGCTTTGATTTAGTGAATGTAGCGGAAAATAGCGGGGCTTAAAGAGAATCTACTATTTAATAGCGCTATATTGAAAAAACATAGCGGTTGAAAAGTTCTATGAGCAATAATAGGGATTTTGCGAGGATTTTGAGAGGCTTTAGCGGAGCTTTAACTGCACATTGCTCAACCCTGGCCTCAATCTTAGGATAAACTTCTCCACCTTCTTCCTCAGCGTCATGGTCAGATCCATCCTATACTCGAAATAAGTGTTAAATTTCTTCAAATACTATGGTACTGTCATGCTCCAACTCTACGAATGCTTAGAACATTGCTGACATCTGTAATCCCAAAAACTATCACATATTTAACATTTTGTTATCACATATCTAACTTCTTAGTTATCACATGTTTAACCGGATAACTATCACATATCAGATTCCATAACTACTACATAATTAATTTAATAGTTATTACATATCTAATTCCATAGCCAGTGCATGTTTCATTTAATAAATATCACATATTAAATTCCATAAATATCGCATGTTTAATTTAATAGCTGTCACATTCCCAACTCAATAAGTATCGCATATCTAACTTTGATAATTGTTTCGTATCCAACATTGGCGCAACAAACACTTCTAAAGCTATCGCAAGTCTAGTGCCATTGCATACTAAAGTTGTCGCAGCTCTAGATTATCGAATATATAAGCCATCACATGTCTAGCTATCGCATGTCTAAGACGTTGCATGTCAACCTATCGCATATCTAACTTCAAAGCTATCACAATGTCAATTATGAAGCTATCACACATTTAACTCAAGTGCCATCGTATTTCTAACTTATTAGCTATTGCGTGACTACCATAGGCTACGCATGGTTAAAAAGGCAAAATGTAGTTAAGAAAAAAACTGATATTTTCCCTAATAAAGCAACTACTTTTTAACTAATTCTCTATATATGTCATTTTCCCTTTTGTTACTTTTATTTTATGGCAAAAATCTCTTATGGTAGCTATAATTTTATCATTTAAGTATGCACCAATTAATTACTTTCACCAATTATCCTTAATTAAGGATATTTTCTATCTTACCAATTAATAATAATAATTCAAAAATTCAAGGAAAAATTCCCAGATTCAAAAACGCTTCCTTTAACTTTAGTAAAAATTTCAGGTCAAAATATTAAATTTTAATTTATTTAAATTTTATTTTAAAGTCAAAACGATCCATTATCAACTTAGAAAAATCATAGTAAATTATTTTCTCATTCGAAAGTTATCAAAACTAAAAATCATTTTTGTTTTAATGTGACAAACATCGTCTAAAATTTTCAAGGCATTTGGAGAATGTTAATTTACAATTTACTCTTAAACATATCAAAAAAGGATATTTAATACACAAACATGTATGAGTTCATTCTATTATCATCAAAACATGATATCATCATTTAAAATAGCAAAAACATGCATAATCCGAACCTAGGCAGGTTGGATCTGAAAATATTGTAAGTATTACTCGCCTAAATTAATAATTGATTAAAATCTCTTTGTTTATTTAAATTGAAAGCTTTAATCTCCTTTTCTTCCTCTCTCCCTACGGTAATGGCAGACCTTGCTTAGTGCTCTGATTTACTTTTGTGGAATGAATGTGAATGAAGAGAATGGTATGATTAAGGGTAGAGCATTAATAGTTTGGGCTTGAGCTAAAATCCCACCTTACCTAATCTTGTTAGTTCCTTTCCTCTAACATAAATTCCCCATCATCATAACAATCAATTTTATACTTCTAATTCATGGAAAAATTAAATTAACATAATTACCCTTGGTTAACTCGGTTAATTTAACTATCTCATACTTGATTAATCAAATTTCCTTTAAATGCCTTCTTTAATTAAATCCTCTTAATTATCATTTAATAAATTATTATTATTATTTTATCCTCAAATTATGGTACTTTAAAGTATAGGGTGTTACAACAACTGCACTTTTGTCCGTCCTTCATAACATCCCCTTTCTTCTTAAGGCCATCGAAGTACGATATAAACTTGCTGGTTGATTTCGAGATTAAGCTACTCAAAGCGATGATCTTGCCATTTAATCTATGCATTTACCTCCTAATCCATAGGGTTATAACATGTCTCAATACTTCAATTCACTTAGGGTTAGCTTTAATGCCCTTATAGTTCTTGATGAATCATAAAAACTTTCTCAATGCAATTCTGAAAGATCGCTTATCAGTCTCATCCTGTACTTTTAAAGCACGTCGAACATTTTCGTTAAACTGCTTACGTGGATTGTTGATATCCTTGACTTTACCAACATATCATTCACATAGACTTCCATTGGCTACCCAATTTTTTCCGAGAATAATTTCCTGACTAAATATAGGTAACTAGCTCTAGCGTTCTACAAACCAAATGATACGCTCTATAGCAATACAGCCTTAAGTCTGTTGTAAAATTCGTGCGCTCTCTATTGGGGGCATGCATCATAATTTGATTTTATCTAAAATATGCAACCATAAAGGATAGTAGTTCATATCTGACGGTTCCATCCATGAGTTGGTCGATTTGTGGAATTAAAAGCAGTCCTTCAAACATGCGTTATTCAAGTCGAAAAATCAATACATGTCCCTGCCACATTCCATTTTCCTTCCTAACCATCACAAGGTTAGCTATCCAATCAGGGTAGAGTGATTCATGGATAAACTTGTTTACTAACAACTTATCCACTCCCTTCAACACATTTGATCTCCCAAGTTCTATACAGTGTCTCTTCTACTTAATAGGAACAAATGTGGGTTGACATTTAGTGTGTGGTTACGTACTTTAGGTGAATCCTGTACATACCAAAATGTGTTCACTTAGACATGTCCTGGTTCATTCTAATAAACCCAACTAGTTCCTTCTTCAAACTCATGCCAAGTTAAGTCCCAATTTTGAAAATCTTTATCGGATTATCTTCGTATACTAAAATCCCATCTATCAACTCAACCGATCCCACCTTCAGGTCTTTCAACTATTTCAATAGCTTCAAAGATTTACACTAATCGATGTGGACCCGAGTCAAGGTTCAATTGATAATGTTATGCATTTTGTGTTCTAATTCAAAGAGCCTTCTCTATAACTTTTCTCCTCTCTCTACGCCTTGCTTCCCATAGCTCAATGACGTATCATTCCCTTCTAATACTTTAATCGCCTTGGATTACTCTAGCTCCTTAATCCATGGGAAATTCATTATCAAACACCAAGGAGAAAGAGAAATACTGAAGTCAACAAGGGCTGATCGGTCTAAAAAAGCATTGTAAGTTGAGTATCCGTCTACCATAATGAAATTCTGCACCGGCATCACCACTTGGGGATCCTTCCAAGCCATATCTTCAGCTTAATACATCCAATCTGATATTTTGGCTCTCCGATAAATCCCTAAAGATAGGATTGAAAAGACAGTATGTCCTTGTTACATTTCATTCAAAACTCTTTTGAATAGAATTTTCACTGAGCTTGTGTTGTCAATTAGCACTAGTCGAATAGTAATTGGTTCAATCATAGCCGTAATCACCATCACATTGAAGGTTGGCGCTTCGACCTCATTGACACCTTTGTTTTTTAAACATGATGCCATCATCAATCCTTCTTTGTCGCTTAAAAGGAGCACCATCCTAAATTGCATAACTCATCTCCTGCAGAGAGTGTTTCAAGGAACTCACATAGTGTTTCATCTCATTCCAGCTCTTTTCCATAGGACGTGGACCTTCAGAAGTTGTATTGATCATCAAATCCCATCTTGGTGACCTTAGACCCTCTCTATTAATCCCTTCCATATTACCCTAGGGAGGCTACCTCAATTGTTGCTTATTCCTCTGTTTGCCATCCTGCAGATTTCTTATGTATTATTGAACCTATTTCTTCCTTATCAACTCCTCAGTCATATCCTTTGAACGCCTATAGCTTTTGTTACTGTGCCCATGTGTCTCGTGGAATTAAAAATACTTCCTAGAGTTCTTATCTTCCTTAATAGCCTCTCTTGGAGCAAGCTTATTACACCTTACTGTGCCTTGGGTCACTAGCTAAATATTTTCGATATAGTCGTTCAACTTCGTATATTTAACATTTTGGGTGAACCAAAAGTGCATTCTGGCATCCTCCTTCTTGCTGCTTGTGTTGTTCTTTATTTATTATCATTATTATTGCTGTTGTTACCATCTTGCTTAACAACCACATTAATCTTCACAACACTACTTGGTCCAATCTGACTACAAACGTTCAACCTTCACTCCATTTCTACCTCTTCCAAGAGAAAAACTGGTTTGACTTTTTATAAAAATCTTTCAATGCGTCTGACTTCTTCATTGTCAACCACTTTCCAAAATCAAATTCACAATCTTCTCTACAAACTATAGCCATTAGCACCAAACTATCCTGTAAGTTTCTCACCTCCGTTAAAGCTGCATTAAATCTCTTCATATAGTTCTTCAATATTTCTTATTCCTTTGGCGACTGTTTTCCAATGACAAATATCCTTAGGTTGTATGGAGTGAATCCCAAATTAATTCAAGAATTTTTTTGTAAGTTGATCATATGATGATATGGATCCCAACTCCAACTTGCCGAACTAGATTGCTGCTTTCTAAGAATAATAAGAACATCTACACTTTACACAATCATTCGCCTTAGAACTATCCATGTACCAATCATATTTCAACAAGTGTTATATATGATATGTTAGTCCATTGTAACTTAGAATCGTTGTATCACAAATTTCCATGGATATTCCACCGTACTAAGCTTGTAAATGGACTCCAACTAGAGTCATCTCCCGTTATCCTCTTGTTTATCCTTCTAAAGCAATATCCGGATTACTTCGTTAACCACTTCATCATTATCTCCACTCCGTCCTAGACATTGTCATCGTGTGCTCTATTACACGTGGGACTATAACCGTCCCAACATGAGTGGTCATGGCTATTATCACGATGCCTAGGTCTTCCTAGCTCTGAGGAGTCCATTCATTCAGTCCTCCAAGGATGTTGATCAATGCTGTGTCCTCTCGATTTACTTCCTCAATGAGCATCTCTCTTAGAATTCCTTCTAGAATTTCCTCTAGTTGGACTCACAGCTCGGCCACCAACTTTACCAACTTCGTTTCCACCATCATGCTTCCTCTTCGACCAGTTGCAATCCATGATGGATTGCAACTGGTCCATCCTAAAACCCGTGCATCAACGCCAACTTAATTATTTTGATTTCTTCCATCATTTGCATCTCCTTCTCTAGATTTTTCCTTTCTTCGTCTGGGTTTTTCAATAGGACTTCCCTCGTCAGCTGAAGAACTTCTCTATTATCCTTAAGGCGAGATCTATCTCCTTGTAGATCTTACCTTATCAATGCCAATTGCTTTACCAAATTTTCCATCTTTTGATTTACCGCAACCATTATTTCATCTAGCTCTTGATTTGTCACTAGATCCAGTGGAGGTTGAGTTGTTCGATCACTAACTCCATTATTTGCTATAACAGATTCTTTTTCAATGATCATTCTTTCTAGATTCTTCTTAGGTCTCATATCTTTTAGATATCTTTAATGATTTTTTTTCAAATCCAAGTAGCAATATAGTCCTAGCCCGATCTTTGATTTCTTAGCGAAAGAATAAAAAATTATTAGTTAAAAATTTGGTCTAACACCCTAAATGATAGAAATTAGATGAGTTATCAATTTTAGTTTATAGAATTATATTTATGGAAACCAAATCAACTGATAAATTAAAAATAGTAAGGATTAAATAACAAGAGAGGGAAAGGACACAATTTTTATAGAGGTTCAACAAAATCTATGCCTACATCCACTTTATCAATAATTTATTACTTTGCCTATCACTAGATCTTTGAAAATTATAATGAAATCTCAAAGTTCAGTCTCGAGGTGTGAAAATGGTAGAGTTTTCCCTGGGCTGGAATAAGTAAAGATAAAAAATGTTTCTTTTGGAGATTGCCTTCTATTTATAGCTAATTAGGCTGTTTGGAATCCTTGGATTCGCAGGATCACTACATATTTCGTTAATCAATCAATTCCAATATAATAGGAAAGAGATCATGTTAAAGTTGGACCAAATTTCATGGCTTGATGGATTGGTACCTATCCATCCATGGATCGGTTCTAATCCATGACCTTGCTCCAAGACTTGTCTTTTTTACTTCAATGTTCCTTAGTCTTCATTACTCTTGAGTTTGTGGATGGACTAGTAACTTGGATACATTGGTGCCGATCCATTCATATATTAGTGTCATTCATCAACTTAGCTAAATTTACCCGTTTCATCTTTCGCTCTGGATAGTTGATTGTCTTCGAGCCCAAATCCATTCTTTCATCACTTCGTAGTGCGATTTCATCAAAATGTCACTTGGGAAAAAATTCGAATAACATCAATTATTTTTTCAATTGTACATAAAAAGCTTATGTTCTACTAGAAGTGTGTTTTTATGGCACTTAATTTTATTGGTATACGAAAATGCAAATTTTCCTTAAGATGCACCCGATTATCTGAAATATAGTTCACTTGCTTGGGAAAGTTTTCCAATCTTCCAAAATTATTTTTAAAAATTCATTATATTCATCTTTCGAAGACAAATGAAAACATGCATACAATCTACAATGGCCATTTTATTCCGCTCAAGTCTCAGTTGATGGTAGACTTTGACATTATTTTTCATATGATAAGTGCATGGTAACTAGTTGCATTAAGAAAATTGGTATTCAAAACATTAATGAAAGCTCCTTATCAATAGTCAAAACGTCTAGAAACTTATTTGACTTATACAACAACTTTAAGTTTAGTAGTGATCGTCCATAACTATCCTCCCTTTCTTTAGATAGAAAACTATAAGTTATGGTGAATGTCCTATTTCTTGAGTTATGTTAACTATCTCAAACAGTGGCATTTTACAACGCTTCATTTTGTAAGTACAATCAAGTAGTAAAATCGAGGTGAAGCATTTACACAATGTAGTTGATTCTAGGCGAGCCCACATCAAATTACCAATTCTATCAATCTTATCATCTTTTCAAATCCAATATAATAATGATAATGTATTGGAAATTTCATAAATGTTTGCACTATGGATCTACTTGGCATCTTTGAAATTATCGTCTTAGTTTTTGCATTGTAAATTGTCTTTAATGTCAAAGAATTTCAAGATTATTTTTCTTTATATTGACTGGCACATTTATAACCTTAACCCCAACAACACTCATATCTATAATAATTTTTACTCTCCTCATTTGTCAATCTTCCAGCATAAGCATGGC
The DNA here is from genome assembly GCA_030765085.1 of Allium cepa. Lineage (NCBI taxonomy): Eukaryota > Viridiplantae > Streptophyta > Magnoliopsida > Asparagales > Amaryllidaceae > Allium > Allium cepa. The sequence continues at coordinate 584,637,710 of CM060938.1, forward strand.
TAATTAAACTGTTCGGCAACTCACTATAATGAGTACCATTAACTATCTCCACGATCCAACCATCTAAAACTAAATATACATGTTTAATAAGAAATGGACATTCATATCTCTTCGTTGCACATTGTGGAAATTTTCTCCTCTACTTCACAATTTCTTTATCTTTTGGTTTTTTTATATTTTTCAGCTCTCTCGCAACATAATACAGTTCGTGGTAGTCACAAATTTCCAACCTTATACAATTTAGGTATGAAGATAATGATATCTATCTTCTTCACTTATGGTTGACACAAATGTTTAAATGCATCTTTAGAAGTAAATGCCCATAAAATAATAATAAATAATAGTCAAAACTAGTATATATGTGCAAGTTCATGTTGACTATATTTTTTATCAACCTTAAAATTATGATGATGTGTCGTGAAGAGCAAAGGTCACTTACTAATCACTGGACTTATGAGAAAAATCCTTATGAGAAAAATCCTGTGGGGGAGCTAGCATTTAAAGTTAAATGACATAAAATATAGAGTAGTTTGGCAAAGCTGCCTATGTCCACTATGAAGCTTTCTTACTATATGGCTTTCTTAAGTTACAAGAAACTACAAGAGAATAATAAGAAATAAATAAGGGAAATGAGTCACTTAAGACTAATGAAGCAGCGAATTTTAAGGGGTTGTTATGTAAAGAACTCTAAAATGCGTATAGTATACATAGTTCTTATTATTTCCCATTTTGTGTAGCGGCTATCTGTTTGTTAACCAAGAAATCAACAACCACCAGCCTGGGGATGGGAGCCGAAACTGAAATGAATCGAATTGACTCGCATGAAAATGAATCGAACTAACTCGAACCCCTTATGATGTCGCAGTGCATGGTATATTTATAACTTACATTTAGACGACTGAGATCATGCGGCAAATAGGCAGGAATCACACCTGGCTGAGTGAGCTGGATGAGTGACATTTGACTGAATGAAAGGAACATGTGGTCGAGATGAATGGCTATAAGAGAACAATACCAGAGGCACTCCCTACCTTACGTATAATCCAATGCATTTGTATTATGGCGGTGTACTAGAGAAATGGAATTTACTTCTTGTTAGGAGTAGGTACACCTAGATGTACCTTTTCCCGCCTTACTCCTGTATGTCTATCTAGCAAGACGGGCGGAGTCACTGGACCATGAAGAATATAGGGAATTGTTAAGAACTGAGGATAAGGCGAGCTGGGCGAGCATGATGAGATGACCTACAATTCACATGTGGCTGCACTGAAACTGGATCAAATGACAGACTATGCTGAAAACGACATTGGGTAGTGTTGTTTTGCAAGGAGATAAGAGAGATGCTTAAGCAGACAGATAGACTTGTTGCCATGTTGAAAGCAAGCTGGCATGAGAGAATCAATCAACCAACAACTTGAGATGGTTCAAAGCAGAACGGGCCGAGTTATGTTTATGCCTTACCTCGATTGGTGAACTAGCTACTGGTGTTGCCATGGGTTACTCAGTCAGAAGCCGGCTTGACGTGCAATTGAGTAGAGGGGCAAAGAGGAGCATAGCCTGGATTTTGGTCGACATTGGGTGTACAAAGCCAGTTGGCCTGTTTGCAGCCTTGGCTGAATTGTGGGCTGACTTGGACTCGAGTCGGCCCATACCAGACCAAGCCAGGCTAAAAAACATTGATCAGACTATCTTCTTGCTTATGAAAAAATTGAGTAACATTTTGCTCCCAAGTCCATGCCTGCCTAAGGGAGCGAGCTTGTCACATCGCGAAGCTTCATTTATTGACGGCTCTGCTATGCATTTAATGCATTTTCCATGTGGCATTGCGCCATTGGTAGTAGTGGTTGCACTTCTCAAAATGTGGTATAGAGGTGTCATTTCTCCATATGCATGGTGTGACACAATACTTGAGTATTCTTTAATGGTTGAGATCAATTTTTTTCATTTTGAGTGTAATGGACGCGATTGAAGGGAGAGACATATAGATACCTCCTTTTCCTTCACTTTTAACTCATGGAGCTTTTTCCATGTATTTTTTTTTGAAGAACTCGGATCCTGCATGGTTTTTCATTAGTAAAAATAGTTAACATTGTCTTCCTCTTTCTCTCCAAAAACTCTCGATCGTATTTGGTTTTATCAAACTTATTGGAGTTAACGAAAAGGAGAAAACTTTTATGGATGCTAAACTATTTTTGTTGATTATAGTTCAAACAGTTTTTTTGGATTTTTGCTTCTTGAGATGTATCTTACATCGCAGCTTGGCCCGGGCTTGTGCTTTCTGTCCATTTTTCGATGTTGATTGCTCATCGGTTGACCTAATGATCCAGCTAATGCTGGTAGGCTCCTCGTTATCTTGCTCTGACATTCTCGAACCAAAGTCGGCATGATAGCCTAATCGCTCTGTTCGAAAGAGTAGCAGCTATCGTCTTTGCCTTAAATGTCATGGTTGAAACCTTGGTTTGCTTCTTGACAATATTGTCTGAAAGCTTTATGAAGTTCTTATGAGATTCGTTGTGGAAGACTTTGAAGGCGGTTGTTCCCCTAGATCGATTGAAATGCCTATGGCACTCAATTGCACAGTTGAAGCTAGATCTTCTGAAGTGCATTCCTTCCGTGCTTCCATTTCTCTTCTTATTCTTTTAAACAAGTTAGCGATTATCATTATAAGCCCAGAGGGGGGCATTTCCCCTTGCACTCTTCTGAAGTGAATAAAACAGATTCTTTATTGCAAATTGTCGTTTGAACTTGTTGCTTTTGCTTGTAGTGTGGCACATCTTAAATTGCTAGCATGGTCCCTTGCAATCTATTTTAGTTGATAGGTTGGGTAGGTCAACGTACTCGAAAGTGAGCATTGATTGAGCAACCTGGTTGCTTGTTGGGTGCCAAGGTCGAAATATGATAGTTGGGCCTTACTGTATCGGTTTGCTGTCGGGCAGTCCTGGCATGGTCCCGAGCATTGAGTGGCTAGAGGTTCTCTTGGGTGATATGTTGCGAGAAGGAGTTCCAGCATTATTTGCAGAAAACATTTTTCTATGTAGGATATGTTAAATAGTATTGTGGTTACATGACGAGTTAAGCCCAGGCATGCATATCAACTAAGTGTTGGGCAGATGTTGAGTGGCGGGTGGTAGTGGTGTTAAGTGAGACCACATGTTTTCCCTTAGGTTCTCCTAGTTGACAAGCGACCATGTGTAGAGTGGGGAACAGGCTGGCTTGAACCGGAGCGCATGAGGGCTCGAGGGTTCTTCTAGGTGACATGTCACTAGAAGTAGGATGAGTGTAGACCCTGGCCCAAAACGGAGCGCATAGCTGGCTTGAGTACTTGGTTTAAATGCAAAGTTAAATGGTGAGACAAACGGTTAGTGCCATCATTCACAATAACTTAGCGAATAGTTGAACTTATTATCATGAGCAAGAACTTATCCACGATGTTGGGCTAAGCTTGTAAGTATGCTTGAAGACACTAGCCGTTATGTCTGACGTCTTCAGACATGTCGGTAAACACCCGACCACATTCTAACATGGTTGAGGGTGAAGACAAACGAGGGTGCTACTTGATAACCTAAGGGGGGCTGATCTAGACACAACCTAGAATGTTGAGCAGCTCAAGGATCCTTCAGAAAGGCAGACACATGGCAGATATCTAATATTGCTAGGCTTGTTGTCTTACTTGCCTCGCCATCGAGTTTAGCCATGAGCATGGACCGACTTGAGCATTCCTATGGGAGAGATCATTCTTGGACGAAGTGAGATGAGGGGAGGGCGGAGAAACTCAGCCTTTGATGGTTGACCTAATCCTTACGTGGAACATATAACGAACCTCCGCAACTTGATTGATAGCAGCAGTAACATAAGAGAGTGGGCACGCGCTATGACAACACATGACATAAAGCCAAACTGAGATCATGGCCCAACTTCTCAAGAGCATCTGGCTCATCTACTGGTTATAACATCAAATGTTAACACCCACCATGGGATAGAGCATGCGGCTGTTAACCAAAAGATTGGAGGTTGGCCCTCATTCTAGCACTAAAATGTTGACTATATTTTTCATCAATCTCAGAATTATGATGATGCGTTGTGAAGAGCAAACTTCACTTGCTAATCACAGGCTTAAGAGTGTAAAACTGTGGGGAAGCAAGCATTTAACATAAATGTCCTCAGAGATACAATGGTTCGACAAAGCGGCCTACGTCCACTGTGATGCTTTCTTACTATATTGCTCTCTTACAATTACAAAGAATTACAAGAAAAAAAAGAAAAGAAGAAATAAGGCACTTAAGACCAATGAAGCAGCTAATCTTAAGGGTTTGTTGTGTGGAGGACTCTGAATTGCATATAGTATCCATAATTCTTATTATTTCCCACGTTTATGAACTAGCTATCAGTTGCTATCCAAAAAATCAATAACCACCAACCGGTGTTGGAGGACGAAACTGAGCTGAACTGAACAGATTCGAGCCCCTTATGATGTTGCATTGCATGGTACATTTATATCTAATGTTTGGATGGCTGAGATCATGTAGTAAAATAGGTAGGAAGCATGCCTGGCCGTCGATCTAGCTAAACATGCTTCATGGGAGACAACTGGCTAAATGAAATGAATATTTGGGTGCCATAAATACCGATAGGAGATATATACCAAAAGCATTCCCTGCCTTACTTCGCATTCAAGGCATTTGTACTATGGCGGCATGCTAGGGAAATGGAACATGATTCTTGCCGGAAATAGGTACACCTGGTTTTACCTCTTGTTGCCTTACTCCCATATGCCTAAGTAGCAAGACGGGCCGAGTTCGTTCACTGGCTGCTGGGACCACGAAGAAGATATAGAATTGCTGAGAATCGAGGACATGCCAAGCCGACAAGGCATGGCGACAGGATCTACAGTCCGTAGGTGGATGCATTGAAACTGGATCAAATGGTGGATTATACTATTGATGATCTTGAGCTATGCTGGTCAGCAAAGAGCTGCGAGAGATAATAAAGCAGACAGGCAGACTTGGCATCGTGTTGAAAGCAAAATGTGAGAGAACCGATCAGCTAATAGTTAGGAGATGGGTCGAAGTGGACTAGATAGAGTTATGTTTATGTCTCGCCTTAATTGTCGAGCTTGCTGGTGGTGTTGTTGTATAGTGCCTCGGTTAGAAGTTGGCTTAACATGCAACTGAGTAGAGGGGCCTGTTAATACCTCAAATATTGATTTTGATGACAACAACCATATAAACATGTATACTAATGTTTTGCCAAGATGTATAGTATATATTGCAGAATATTACATAGACATATAATGATTAAGCTTCAAGACCGATCAATATAAAGACTAAAGTTCAAGAGTCACAGATAATCAAGACTCATAAGTTTAAATACAGATTTGAAGAGCTCAAGACTTTAGTATGAATCATTACAATAAACTGTTAAAGTCCCTGATAGCATATTCTGATCTTCACCACAAATTTTCGATCTTTGATATTTTATCAAAATAAATTATTTAAAATTCAAAATATATTTTTGCAAATATTTTATAAAACTTTTTATGTATTCAAAGTAGTTAAAACAATGTTTAAATTAGTTTACAAAAATATGTAGAAGATTGGAAACAGTTTAAAAGAAAAATATTTTTTTAAAATTTAGAAGGGTACGTCGACATACCTCTCCAATGTATGTCGATATAGTAACCACTGTTTTGTTTTTAAAATTTTGAAAAGAAGTGTCTTTTGATCTCACCTATTCACGAATTGATACATCTGTTCATTCACTATATAAAGGGAAGTGTATGCAAATTTTCTAACTAATTTTTACTACTTTCTACTTACTCCTTACCCCCTTGAGATATTTCTTGAAAACAACTTACTACATTCTTCAAAACTACATAGAACCAATCCATTCTCCACTAGATTGATTCTCTACAAGTTATCTACTATTTTGGAAGCATTCTCTCTACAAACTAAAAGATCAAGCCACTATCAAAAGGGCTGTAGGATATGTTATATCCTAAGTATAACTGTTTGTATTTGGAAATCAACAACTCTACTCTTATTTGTTTGAGTATGCTTGTTGCTCGTTCAAATTAAGTGGGTGAAGTTATTGCCCGATAAATCAAGTGAGTTTACCCAAGACTTGTGAGATAGAAGGGTGTATCTCATGGCCTTGAAATCGAAACTGTATTTTGATTTGCTTGCTACCGTTAAAATCGGTATTGGAAAAAAAATTGTACATACACCGTATGAGACTAGATGTAGGGTTGGTTAATCTAAACCAGTATAAAATTCCTAATGTCATATCTCTTACTTTACTTTTTGTTATTGCTTTTATATTTATCTACGATTGCATCTGTGATTATTTGATTAGTATAGATCTGTATTGATAATCTGTGATTTGTTTTAAATCTTAAAACAAAGTTAAAAGGATTCATAAAAGTTATAAAACACTATTCACCCTCCCTCTAGTGTTAAAGTAGCCTTAAGATCTGTTACACTGTAACCAGATTTGGTTCAGAGCATTAGGTTTTCAAAAATTCGTAATTTGACTTTTGAAAAGTATAAATGACTAGAAACATTGGTAGTTCACTTTTTAACACTTTCGTTGAAAAACAAAGTTATGAAATCTGTATGTTATCATCAAAAAAATTAGATATTAATTATTTTGAAAAATCACTTGATGTTTTGGAAAGGTAATATGTGAAATTGCTAGAACAAGTATGTTATATAGTTGATGGTGAACAGACACTTGATATTCATATATCACAAAACAAGAAGGACAAATGAATACTATACAGTGGATGCTCAAGACACATGATTTGAGATGCAGAGATCTTAAATGATATAGTTTATAAAAATGGAGGATTAGTTAACTTCCGAGACAACTCAAAAGGGTACGTGATTGGTATCGATAATGTCGATAACTCTAAAGCTCCTATTATTTCTAATGTTTTACTAGTTAGGATTTGAAATATAACATGCTTAGTATTGGTCAATTATTTGATGATGATTTGAAGTTTTAAAAAGATATTTGCCACATCTAGGATAGCGAGTCTAAAATTATCTTTGATGGTATTAGGAAACATAATATTTACATCTTAAGCACTAAAGTATCTAATAACAATCTTTGTCTTTTGGCTGAATCTAGTGACCTTTGAATTTGGCACAAAAGATATGGTCATTTAATTTTATGCACTAATCTAAAGTTGCTAGATATAAACTTATTAGAGGTCTTACTAAAATGAGTTTTAATATCAACAACTTACGAGATGCTTGCCAACTAGGAAAACTTTGTAGAAATTCTTTTAATCAAAAGATATGGTTTCAACTTCTCAACCCTTAGAACTTCATCACCGAGATCTTTTCGGACCATCACAAATATAATCAATAAATCATAATAGATATATTTTTGTAATAGTAGATGGTTTTTCAAAGTATACTTAGGTAATATTTCTAAAACACCAAAGTGAAGCATTCAAAATGTTTAAAATATTTGCTAAGAAAATTCAAAATCAAAAATCAATTAAAATTAAAATGATCCAATTGATCATGGAGGAGAATTCAAAAATAAAAACTTTGAAATTTTTTGTAATAAGAATGGAATTACATAACTTTTCTATTCCTAAAACTTCCCAGCAAAATAGAGTAGTAGAAGTAAAAATAAAACTATACAAGAATGTGCTAGGAGCAAACACATAGACATATGACATCATTTTCTAAAAGACATGTAAACAAAGAAGTTATTTCATTCGAATTTATAAATACCAAAAATCAAATAGCCGATATCTTAATAAACCTTTAGCACAAACCGCCTTCATTAAACTCAGAAGAGAGCTATGAATATATTCTTTCACAAAAATCTAATGTAACAGCTTTTATTGATTAAAATAAAAAGAAAATGAAAAATACATTTTAGGTGCATATGTTGACACATGCAACCTATACATGTCGACATATCCGATGGTTTTTTGAAAACTTCCTTCCCCCTTTAATTCAAAATTTGATATCTATTTATATAACTGCCAAATTTCGAATTTACTCTCATTCCTAGTCTTCTTCCTCTTGAAACTCTAATTAAAAAATAAATTCATGGATCCTTCGAACTCCAAAGGCTAAGAATGGAATCTACCTCTATAAACTTCAATGTCTCAAGTCTAAGATCCTTTCAAAACACTACCCTAGCCAAACTCACCAAAATTAAAGATGGTCTAAAGCATGTCCTTAACGTGCTTTCTAAAATAGAAGTTGTTCAAATTTGCCTCTTGAAAGATGAAGAGGAACTATCAAAATTATTTGAAATCTTCAAAAGCATCTATTAGACAACAAGGCTAATCCAATAGTGACCGAGGAAGATATCACCGATCTTGTCATTCATAACCTCATGAATGATAAGGAAGAGGAGGATGAGGAGGAAGATGATGATATAGATGACAACGAGGTTAAGTGTGTAAGTGAAGTTCTCTTTGACTATAATGGAAATCTTATGGAATAAAAAGGAAATCTTTGTCTCCACTATCCCAATCGTCCTATCCATAAGTCTCCGATGATCAAAAAGAAATATTGATTTGTATGTAGTTAGTTTAATTTGATTTATTGATTTACGTATATAGTTAAGTTTGGATTGTTATAGGTTTGTGTGATTTGACTTGGTTTGTTTAGGATTGTTTTGACTGTATAATAATTTGATTTATTAATAAAGTTTGTCTTGTCTATTTAATGTCTTTAATATTTAGTATATGGTTTAGAATTTAACCATTACTCAATAGAATATATGTCCTATACCACATTTGAAATGACTAGTATTTCCATAAATACATGTGTTATGTATAATCTAATCACAATTACGTATATGGTTTAAATCTTCAAAAATTGCTTAGAATTTAAATATTGATTTTGATTCCAAAATTCATTAGTGTATCACATTTATGGGGAATTTTTTTTCATCTGTTTTTGTTGATGACAAAGGGAGAGAAAATATAAAATATAACACACGCATATACAAATAGAGAGTTATTTAACTCAGAGGTAGTTATATTATATTTTATATATATACAGAAATATTTACATAGTTGTCATCATCAAAAAAGGATATTATTAATACCTCAAATATTAATTTTGACGACAACAACCATATAAATATAGATACTAACGTTTTTCAAGTTGTATAGTATATATTGCAGAATATTATACAAGTACAAAATGATTAAATTTGAAGACCGATCAGTATAAAGGCTAAAGTCCAAGAGCCGAAGATAATAAAGACCCATGAGTTTAGAGATAAAGATTTGTAGAGCTTAAAACTTTAGTATAAGTCATTAGAATGAATTGTTAGAGTCCGTGATAGCAGATTTTGATCTTTATCATAAATTTCTGATTTTTGATATTTTATCGAAATAAATTATTTAAAATTCAAAGTATACCTTTTTAAATATTTATAAAAGTTTTTATATGTTCAAAGCAGTCAAAAACTATGTTTAAATTATTTTACAAAAATATATAAAAGTTTGAAAAGCAATTTAAAAGAGAAACATTGTTCAATATTTAGAAGGCATGTCGACATACCCCTCTAGATACGTTGGCACAGTGGCCGTTGGTTTGTTTTTTAAATTTAGAAAAGAAGTATCTTTTGATCTCACCTCTTCATGAATGGATACATCTGTCTATTCACATGTAAAGGATAACTGGGTGTGCTTATTTGGAAATCAATAAGTCTTTGTATTTGGAAAGAAGCGTCTTTTGATCTCACTCTTCCTAGATACCAAGTATAACTCTTTGTATTTGGAAATCAATAACTCTGCTCTTATTTGTTTGGACATTCTTATCGTCTGTTCAAATCAACTGGGTGTGCTTGTTGCCCTTTCAATTAAGTGGATGATCTTGTTGCTTGATAAATTAAGAGAGTTTATCTCGAACTCATGAGATAGGAGGGTGTATCTCGTAGCCTTGAAATCAAAACCATGTTCTGGTTTGCTTGCTACCGTTAAAGTAGTCATTGAAAAATAATTTTGTACATACACCAAATGAGACTGGATGTAGGATTGGATAATCCGAACTAGTATAGAATTCCTAATAAACTCTCTTACTTTACGTTTTGTTATTGCATTTATATTTATCTGTGATTGCATCTATGACTGGTGATTAGTATTGATCTGTGTTGATAATTTGTGATTTGTTTTAAACCTTAAAACAAATTTAAAAAATTCATAAAAGTTATAACACTATTGCCCCCCCCCCCCCCGATGTTAAAGCCTTAATATTCGTTACACCGTAACCACAAGGCCGAGGGAGGCATAGCCTGGATTTGAATCAACATCAGGTGTAGAAGCCCCGCTATCCTGCCTTTAGCCTTGACTAAATCATGGGTTGACCTGGACCCGAGTCAGTCTGGACCGGATTGGGTCAGGCTAAGAAATCTTGATCAGCCTACCTTCATGCTTATGAAAAAATTGAGTAACAATACAATTTTCAAACTATGCTATACACTTTGATTGTACAAAATGATCTTTAAGTATACATTATCACATTGCACATCGTCTCTTTCATTATTTTCTGTTATCTTATGGCCATCATGTTGTTGTTCTAATGGAATAAGTTGAAGATTTACCTACAATATCTAAAAGATAATAAATTGATCAATTTTTTTTACCTATCACAAACTAACATCAGTCAATTGAAAATTATGACATTTGCATCAACTTTACGTCTTCAATTTAATTTCATCATTACATATAATTGATTAAGCTAAAAAACTATTTTATATAGACAATAAACTCAAACATATCAAATATTCCAAAATTAGCAACCTTCAAAATAATGGTATAAATAAAATTATGACAAGAGAGATCAAATATACCTAAGAATTGAAGTAAAAAAAGAGAGATAAATAACTAATAGAACATAAATAATACATTTTTCTCCTATACACTTTGAGCCATTCCACTAAAAATTTGAATACCTCCATTTTAAAAAAAAACAATACCAACGAATGAAGAAAAATAACCTTGTAAAAAGGTATCTCTACGAGCATTAGATCAAAAATACACTATTCTTTTATTGTTCATTCTACAGGAAGGTGCTAGCACCAACAACATTTTTTTATCACGGTACAATGAAAGAAGAAAAATAACTTTGTAGAAAAGTACCTGTATGAGCATTAGATTAAAAAAAAGTGAATATTAGACACACATCCTTAAAAACAAACTTAATTCACCAAAATTTCTCCTGCAAGAAAACATAATTTGCAGGTCCTTGTTTTTCATTTCGGCTATTTTTTCCCTAAAATACCCCTCCGCTTCCTACATGATTGATTTTAATCACGAGCTCATCTTTATTGATTTCGTCTTCTTCTTCATTGGCGAGCTCATCTTTCTTGATTTCATCATCTTCTTCAAAGGCGAGCTCACCTTTCTCGATTTCAATGGAAAACTGCAATTATTTGAAGACAAACCAATCTTTTTTACAAAATATGAATTGTTGTTGATTTTTTAGGGATTTGTTGTATTGATGTTTAAATTCAATAATGATAAAGATAAATGAATGTAGTTTAATGTTTAAAGTTTTTACGCAAATATTCATACTACATACATAAATACTGCAAATATTACAATATTGTTTTTTCTACAATTATCCACGGTATTTGCAAAAAAATCAGCAAATATTGAGAATACTTGCATAGAGTACTACAAATATCGTCAATTTTTGCAGCATAATGTCTAATTTTACAGATAAAAATGCAAGAGTTTTGTAGGAAATATTTACTCCTTTTTATGCAAAGATTCAGAATTCTTGTAGTTATTGCTGCAATTTTTCATAATAATTGCAGGAAAGCTCTACAAATATTGAAATTTTTTTCTTAAAATACTGCAAATATGATCAATATTTGCCGTAAAAAATATAATAATATATGTTGGAGCTGCAATAGTATTTTGAATTGAAATAATTGCGGACATACAATGAAAAATATAAATGATTTTAAGTGAATAATTGTTAATAAGTGAGTAATTATTCATCATAATTGCAGACATATATGCAATCATTCAGAATAGTTGCATACACATCTCTGCAATTATTATGAATAACTGCAGAGAAAGATGTATATTATATTCTTTATTAATATAAAATGATTTTTATATTACTTAAAGTTATAAATGTCTTTATTTGAGTTGAAATGATTTTAGTTGAATAATTGTTGATAGGTAAGGATTTATTCAAAATAATTGCAGATATACATTCCATTATTCATAATTGTTGCAAGCATCTATGCAATTATTATGAATAACTGCAAAGAAAGATGAACATAAATATTTTAAGTAAATAATTGCTAATAAGCAAGCAATTATTCTGAATAACTGCTAACATGTTGAAATGAATTTATTTGAATAATTGCTGACAAGTAAGCAATTATTCAACATAATACTTTATTTTGTTATTTACAGTTATAACTATCTTTTTTGGATTTAAATGATTTTATATGAATAACTGCTGATAAGAATGCAATTATTAGAATACTTACAGAAATATATGCAACAAGTCATAATAATTGCATATATGTCTGCAATTATTTTGAATAATTGCAGAGAAAGATGAATTAATCCTCATAAGTTCTAAGAAAAAAATATAGCAGCGTTTATTTCGGTTTATCATATTTTCTACTGTATATATAAACAATATTCGCATTATTTTAAGCAATTATTCACTATAGTTGCAGCAAAATCTACAAGCATTGTGAATAATTGCAGATTTTTCTACTGATATTATCGATATCAACAGAAAAATAGAAAAATAATAATTATTTGCTGAAAAACTCTTATATAACATTACTCATGATCATTGAAAATTAACATATCAATACAAAAAGAACATTGAAGAAAGCTACGCAATAATTGAGAAAATATGAAGATTTGCAGTTTAGTTTAATTTTGATGTTCGATTTTGAAATCCAAATGTTGAAATTGAATTTGACGATGCTTCTATAAATCGATTTGTTAATAATGAAATTGTCGATTTGATGATAATAAAATTATATATGATTTACTGTAAAAGTCGATGAAAATTGGAAAAAAAAAATACGTGCGTGAATTTATTTGATGAACCTGGGGTAATTTGGGAAGCAAAATAGAGAAATTGGAAAATAATGATATAATTTATAGGTTATTTTTAGGAAGGATGTTTTGTATATTTTGAAATATATTAGGGATGTGAGCCAAACAAACCCTCAAAAAAAATCCTCGGTCTTCTATTGTTCATCATGTGGAGAGGTGCAAAGTACCAACAACATTTTTTTAAAGTAGTGCTAAATGCACCACTCTATGAACTTCTTTTTACTATTCTCCATTTTACCCAGCACTATACGATTACACACTTTAAAATACCCACCGATTATTTTCGTGCTACCCATTCAGCAAACAACTTCATACTGTCGAACGGCCTTCTATTGTCGAATCTAGCTTGACATTTTTCAAACTGCCGATTGTATGTATTGTTTTGAAAAAACCAAACAATCTTTTGAACGATCTTATATTGTCGTTTGGTAGTACGGTACCATTCATGCTGGGTAAAATGAAGATACATTTTTTAATCCTTTTTTGGATAAAAAGAAGTTTATAACGTGATGCATTTAGCACTGCTTTTTTTTATTATGGCATAGCGAAAGAAGGTAAAAAGGTACAGGCATGAGCTTTAGATTAAGAAAAAAAAGTATAAAGGTACCGGCAAGAGCTTTAGATTAAATAAAAGGAAAATTTGCTAACATAGGCTTGTTTCTGTAAACAATAACAGAAATAACCTACTTTTGAAAATATTTACCAACGTAGACCTGTTTTTGCCAGGTAGACGTTGGCGCATTTTCAAAATGCGCCCTCGGACGAATTTTGAAAATGCGCCAAAAGGCGACTTCTCAAAAGTCGCCCAAAGGCGCATTTTGAAATTTCGTCCAAGTGAAAACCCTGCACAAAACAAGACTAGAGAGCAAGACCCCCCCATTCCCACTCTCTCCCAACCGGACCCAATATCCCAAAATTCCCCCAAAACCTTCCTTCACTTCCATTTCTTCAATTTTTAATCAAATCCGTCTAAAAATTTGTCAATGGTAAGCACGTTGGGCGTAGAACAAAAAATAGGTATGAATCTATACTCATAATTTGTCATTTCAAATTTAGGGCATGGATATTTTGCTTTGCTTCTTCATGAACAAAAAAATGCTTGTAAAGTAAAGCATTTTAATATCACTGTTGATAAAGCATTTACAAAACTATCATTACAAGTATCTGTACACAATTTAATCTTAGATTAAAAGCAATTTGAACTAGGTTAGAAGTAGTTTATAAAAGACATGTTAAAAAAGGTTCTTAAAAGCAACTTAAGATTATTTTTATAAGCAATCTATATGAACGACAATGAGTTTATGTGCATTCATACTACTTTGTGGGTTAAGGGAGTTGTCAATTTTTGGTTAGTGTATAGTTTTTATCGAAATGAATTGATTTGTAATATCTGTACTTTGTAGAGTATATTCAAATGGAGCCCGGACCCGTTGATGGTAGGGTATTATTTCTTCACACCTAGTATCGCACTTCTAACGACATATGGATGCAGGTGGTTTTAAAAAAAATTATAACTTTGTGTCAATTGGTATAATTCCTGTTTTTAATTATATATTTATTATTTAATCAGCGTGACGATACAGATACCACTATATATCACTCCACGTTGCCGAAGAAAGTGATTTCAAACCATTCAGAAGTATTGGCTGAGATTGAGAGGGCTGGTTTTTTACACATAATGAAGTTAGGATACATCCATCTTGACCACTATCTTATCACCGCTTTGGTAGACAGATGGCGACCGGAGACCTCCACTTTTCATTTTCCTGTTGGTGAGATGACGATTACATTAGGAGATGTAGCAGTGTTGTTAGGTTTGCCTATTGAAGGCAATGCAGTGGCTTATGGAGGAGTGGCATATGATGGTCTTGACCCACTCCCCGAACAAACAAGGGGCAATGAGTTTGTGGTAGTCATGTGGTATCGACGTCAATTGTCGCACGATATTCCTGCTGATGCTACAGAGGCTCAGATTCAGTAGCGAGCACGTGCTATTATTTTACACATCATTATTTACCGATTGATGTGCGACCATGCAAAGACTCGGGTAGATTTGAAATGGCTACCGTATATTGCTGATTTAGGGGAGTGTGGTAAGTTTTCTTAGGGCAGTGATGTGTTATCTTATACATATATGGAGTTATCCAAGCTCTCTCTTTTGGAGAATAAATCTATTGGTGGATGTCTGACACTAGTACAGGTTTGAAACAAATTTCAATAGTTCACTATTTTACATGATTTGTCTCCTTTTTGGTCGTAATATTTTCTTTTAAATGCAGCTTTGGTCGTGGACTTATCTTTCGATCGGAAGATTGTTAGTAACAAACATCATTGTCGATCAGTCGATGCCGCTCCGGTCCCGGTATTTTTTTTATCCTTTTAATTTAATGAAACAGTGAAACTTTCATGTGTAATATTCAATTATTAACATCTTATAACAGGTGGGTAGGACAAAAAAATGCGCTAAACTCCAAGACGGAGTATGAAGTTCTACCGCAACGAGTTAGGCGTTCTGGAGGATGACAAGGTGACATAGACCCCGTACACATAGGATGTGCCAGCATAGCTTCCAGCCATGTGTACAGCTGCCAGATACTTGTGCACTACGAGAGTACCTGTGACGTCCCACCTCTATACCCACGCTAGCCAAGGACACTACGGGGTAATGCCGTGACTAACGTGGAGAATAAGGCTGTTTAGGAGCGACCATCTATAGCCTTGCTCTAACTATCTATTGAATACATCGACAATTGTCATACCAGCAGATCGACATATCCAATGAATACTTAAAACAAAACCATAGGTGGCTGGAGGATCTATCAGAACAGAATATAACAATTCAAATGTAATATACATCACAGAACAGTAGATCATCATATACACATATACAGATACATAACAGAGTATACAAACTAATACATGTCAAGTGGTATAGCAAACCACAATATACATACGAGTCAAAAGAATACATATCAGAGTTACAACAACAAGGACTACACAAAAAGCTTTAACAAAAAAGAGCAAGCTGAATAGTCCATGCGGAAGCAAAATAGGTTAAGTCCAAATGCACCTAACCTGAAACATCTCGGTCTGACCCGAGTATAAATACACGGGTCAGTCTGGTTGAACAAATCAGTTAGAAAACTGAACAACAATAAACCTGCAAGGTCATAAAGTATAACAAATATCTCTTAAAGAGATACAACAATCATCTAACAAAAGATGAATCATAACAAGACAAGCCTCATATCATCGGCAACACAAATAAACAAAGGATATGAATATCCCAAAACAAGCCAAAAAGGCAATAACAAATACCAATGAAGGTAACACAAGTTTCACAAGGTAACCGCAATATAACGTGCGGCTCAAAAGACCAACACCGAAGGGCGATACTTAGGGAATATACATATCAATGAAACATCAGAAAATTGCACGTGCTCAGTACTGTATAAACAAGGATCCATTAGTCTGAAGGCTACAAACCCGAAGGTGCAAACCTGAAGGCAACAAACCGAAAGGTGCAAACCCGAAGGCAACACACCCGAAGGCAACAAACCCGAAGGTGCAAACCCGAAGGCAACACACCCGAAGGCAACAAACCTGAAGGTGCAAACCCGAAGGCAACACACCCGAAGACAACAAACCTGAAGGTGCAAACCCAAAGGCAACACACCCGAAGGCAACAAACCGTAGTGATGAAGGTCCCAAGGCCTAGTACTGGACACCACTAACTGGCAGAATGTGTCACAACTCTCGAAAAGGAATCCGAGAAGTGTTAACGTGAGTCCCATAACCACTCGTTCGCACTAAACGGTTTACTATCCGTTAGTCAATTTCACACTCAAAGCAGTACAAAGTTTACCTCATCTCATCGGTAAACTAGACCAAAGGTCAAAGCAATCAATCGAATAGGTCGGGGATTAATTGGAAAGATAAACGCATGGATTCATAGTCTGTGTTTTACCTAACCATTTAATCTCCTTTCCACTTCGCTCGAACTGCGAAATTGTGTGTGTTTTAAATAGGATTTATAAATTAGAGAATTGAGCTTTTAATACGATCGGAAGAGATCATTTTATAAAACTCGTGAATGAAATTAAAAAGAAATCATCAAAGTCAAAAATGCAATAACAACTAATTGGAACCAGTAAGAATTGATAAAAATTTGGAAAACCAATCCCAAAAGGCAAAGTGGGCTGAAACAGCAAATTCAGTTGACTGAACAGAGATTTTTAGTTGACTGAATTCTACCTGGAAACTTTCTGTTTCCAGGTTCAGTCGACTGAAAAGAGATTTCAGTCCACCGAATCTTGCCTGGAAACTTTATGTTTCCAGGTTCAGTCGACTGAATCTTGCCTGGAAACTTTCGGGTTCCAGATTCAGTCGACTGAACAGAGATTTCAGTCAACTGAATCATGCCTGGGCTATTTTCCAGCCTATCCAAATGAAGAGCAAACTCTTCCAAAATGCAACCGGACGAACATTGACGCTAAGGGTTTACGCCAATCGGCAACCCAGCCCTATATGCTCCTCGATGCATCCCCAAAACATGATCAAAACATCAAAGTTAGAATTTTAAAGATTTGAACCCAAAACACTAAAAATTGGAATATTCACCAATTCAACCCAAACCAAAAGCAAATGCACATGAATAAGTGTTAGGAATTCATACCCAACAACCAAAGATAATTATAGTCATAGACGTGAGATAAAAATCTCACCTTTAACCCAAAACAAAGAAGAAGGAGCTCAATCACAAAGAGAAGACCAACCAATCTCTACTTCAACCCAACAAGCTTCAATCTAAGATCAAAAATAAGTATTTTCTAAGTTAGGTTTAGGAAATTTTCTGAAATTGAAGAAGAAAAGAGTTGGAGAAGATGAAGAGGAGGCTTACCACTAGCTTCTCTTCGATTTTGGAGTAAGAATTCAAGTTTGCAAAGTAAACTAGGGCTTGGAATTTCTAATTCCTTTTCCTTTCCCCCATTTTCAGTTTTAGCTTGAGTTTAGAAGTGAAAATGAGTGAATGGAAGGAGAGGGATTGAGTTAGGGTATTTAGTTGGCTAGTGGGCTGAACCCAAACTCAAAACCCAACTAGAAAAAGTAGCAAAATTCAACTTACTCCAAACATATCAAAGTTTATACTCAAAAAGATTGCAAACGCCATTTTGGACTCAATGGAAGTGGCATCGAGCCCCAATTCGACCGTTTGCAAAAAGTAACATTTCGGACCCAAAAACCCGACTAACGACGCTATATTCAAAATAAAACACTTAAATATATAATCGTTAAATATGCAGGTTGTTACAGTACCAGTCATATCTTACACCCAGACTGCATTTCTTACCCGACAGGGTTATGAGACAATTCGGTATGAGCAACATATACCGGATGATGCACCACCCTCACGTCTACGTACAATGTAGAGGAGTATAGAACGCACATTCAGTTGTGGAATGACCGCCATACAGCTACCCAGATTGAGAGGGAGCCCACCATTGTGCCAGAGCAGTACAAAAGGTAGTACATGAACATAACACGACGATATATTCTTACGGCGCCAGTAGAGGCAGTGTATAAAAGTCCATACGTTCCCAGAGCACCATTCGAGAGGAACGTGGTAAGTTGATGTTGTAAGTAGTATATCAATTAGTTACGATAGTTGTATGTGATGCTAATTTTCATTCAACTTGACAGGCAGCTGGTATAAGTAGGGCTTGTGAAGAAGCAGAGAATCTTCGCAAACGACAAACCGACGAGGAGGGTAGGAGGATGTGCACTAACATCCAAAGGATTCTAGATGTTGTGTTGTGTAGGAATAAACTTGATAGGCCGACGCCTCCATCTCCACCTCCAACGCTTGTATACACACAACGTCGTTCTAGAGGAGGTGCGGGTTCATCGTCACAAGGCACCTCCTCACAAGCTGCACCGGTACACGAAGAATTTGTTCCTGGCCCATCTCAACCAACGGCCACATTACCTTCGTCCTCCACTACGTGCAGAGAACGGAGTAGCAATAGCAGCAGTAGTTCGAGAGCATTGGTAACGCGTCGGCAAAGGAAAAGCCCACGCGAATTTCATGAGCTTCATGACTAAATCGATAATGTTGTTTGATGCGAATAGTTAGTGATGATGTGAAAAGTGATATGTAATGTACAAATTAATGTTGTTTGGATTTGTAAAATGATGTTGAATTTGCATAGTTGTGTTTTGTTAGCGGGCGACCACACTAATGTTGTTAGGATTGGTAATGGTGTATGACTTTGTGTTACATGGTGTAGTCAGAGGTTGTAATTGCTGCTCTGTTTACAGTAGCAGGCTTTCTATGGGCGAACTTTTAAAATTCGCCAATGTGAGAATTCTAAAAATTCGCCCAAAGGCGAATTTTGGGAATTCGCTCATGGGTGAATTTTGAAAATTCGCCCATAGAAACCTGTTATATTAAAACCTACTAGCCCCCTTCTTCCTTTTTCTTCTTTGTTTGCTGTAAGGTCGAACCAAAAACCCAAATTTGTGCAAAATCTTTCATAGAAGTCACTAAGGTTGGTGTTTTTTCCAATTTTTTCCTCTATACTTATATTTGTAGATGTATAGTATGCCCTTCTTCAATTTTGTTCAAATCGGAAAGTAAATCGACCCAACCCATGGGTGTAAGTTTGTGAAATTTTGGTATTTTATTCATCTTTTCTTTTAGGCGAAAATGGATAATTGGGAGCTCGATGATCAAACAATGATGGAAATATACGCTGATTACGAATAGAACAAGGGCACGGACGATGATGTAGAATTTGTTTCGGAGACCCAAGTGGAATATCTACTAAGAGTGGATGCTGTAGAGACAAATAAAGAAGTAGAGACCGAACTTGTTTGTGCTACGCAGGCAAATGTCGTAATCGAGAATCCCAACTGGTTCAACAATCATTGCATTCCAGGCTGAGGACTGTACTTGCTCATCAAAACCCTGATATATCAAGTTCTAGTGTCATGGGACGCTCGGTACTTTGCTATTGCGGAGTTGAATGCAACGTTGTTGTTTCCAAAAGTCGGAGGAATGCAGGACGTCGCTTTTACGACTGTAAAACGTATATCGATGCACAAACGCATCAGGGCGTTCATAGTTGTAAATATTTTGATTGGGCCGATTCTCCACTGACAGAAAGGGGGGTCCAATACGCGTTTGAGATGCAAGCTAAGTTAGTCGCTTGGAGAGGATGAATATTGCAATACGCGATGAAATGCTTATAGGGTGCTACCAGTTACCACGTGATTGACCGTATGTTTTGCTGTATTGGTAGTTAAGTAGTATCAGGTGGTAGTTGTTTGTGTAAACTTGCTTTTTATCATGTGTCCTATATTTTCTATCGGAAGTGTCCTATAGTTGAAATGACTTATATTCTGTTTTATGTCTTATTGTAGGGTGTTTCTGATTTGACGACTTTTTGAAAGTCGCCAATGGGCGAATTCTCAGAATTCCCCTTTAGGCGATTTTTCTGAATTCGCACAAAGGCGACTTTCAAAAAGTTGTCAATTCAAAAACTGGTTTATATCCACTCAGCTTAAGCACTCACATCCTCATAACATACGCTTATTTTTTTCAGATCTGAAGAACCCATTTTCTTTCAGCTTACATCCCCAAACACCAAAACTCAATTTCTTTTGATAATCTGTTGGCTGTTGCCACAGAGTCCTTATTGATCTATGCAAACATCTTCACTATATCTCAGCATCGAAATTGGTAAGAAAATTACAAACCCTAGCTTGGTTACATCTATTCAAATATTTCCATATGACTGGCTAGAAATTGGTTGGTCAAATAAAAACCATTTGTTTGTAGAATGGCTAGAAATCTCATTCCCACACTTTGCTACTACGACGGTGAACTGATCGTGGACGAACAAAAAAGGGGAAGTATGTCGGTGGTTTTTGTAAACCGGGAACAGTATGAAAAGTTTGCACACTATTTGAGTTGAAAGAATATGTGTACAAAGCGACAAAAATAAGCTCAATCGAATTTGATATTGAGTTGGTCGTTAACTGGCCTACGGATTCGGGTTCAAAAGACGATGAGAATATTGAAGTTATGTTTTCTGCGGTTACCAAATCCATTGAGTTGTATGTTGGAAAAGTCGCAAAAGAAAATCTGCAAGAACATGTACCATCTTCTATCGTTAGCACAGGAATAAGGTATTTTGCAGATATGTTGGAAACCAATAATCCTTCATTAAGCTTAGGTTCTCCTACTTATAGTAATCCATATGTACGTGTCGGGGGTCATGGTTCTCCTCCCATAAAACATGGTTTCATGTCTTACATGATGTCACAACCAACTCCAGAATAGTACTTTCAATACTACACACCACTTACGATGCTTCCAAGGTATCGTTGTTAACATTGGTATTTTGCGTGTACCTTTTTAAATTACAATTGTCTAATATTTTCTTATTACACATTCAGCTTCCAACAACAGATGCATCTACAAAATGTCCGTCCTAAACAACAAAATATTCGTTTGTCGCAACCGGTATATCCTACTCCATCAGCAATGTATGATACGAGTCAAAGATTTGTGTAGCAATTTATTTGGGTAATGTTACATATCTATTAGAGTTTCATACTAAAATACTTTTGTAAACAGATTTACAAGGCCTGAGGATACGGCTATAGAATGTGGTGCTGGACCGTCACAACACTCACATGATTCCAATATGGACGTTGATGTGGATGTTGATATAGATAGAGATACCAGACATGATCCTCCAATTGATAGTATGGCTGTTGCAACGAGGACTAATAATGATGCATATTGGGTTGAACGAATGCAAGTGAACAATGAATCGTTAAACTATGACTTTCCAAACATAGATGATGTTGAAGGTGATGGTGAAGAAGCTCAAATGGAAGTACCGTTGGATGATGATCTATGTACTACACAAATGATGGCAAGATCGCTTGTTACTAATCTGCAATTTGCTGGGGAAAATTTTTCAACCGCGTGCATACAAAATGGATTTGCTATTGGGATGATATTTGAAAGTAAACAAAAGCTGCCACACCAATTAACCGAAGGGTGAATTCTACATGGAGTTTCGTACAAGCCGATCAAGTCGAATAAAACTATATACATTGCTATTTGTAATGTTGACACTAATTGTCCATGAAGAATACATGCAATAGTCTCAAAGAAATCGCAGTCGGCTGGTGGGAAATCAGAAAGTTGCCTAATGAACATACCTATGTCAATCCTACAGTCAATTCCAACCACAAGCAAGCCACTTCTAATTTTCTTGTGTCAAAAATCATGTCATTTATCAATGCCGATTTGGATATCTCAGGAGGTGCAGTCCAATTGCTTGTCGACGACCAACTGTTCATCAAAATTAGTTACATGAAAGCTTGGCGAACATGAAACAAAACAATAGAAATAATTTACGGTGACTGGGCCGAATCGTATGCGACTTTGCCTCGATATTTCGAGGAAATAAAGAGATGTAAACCGGGGACCGTCGGACATGTGACCCACGATGAAGTTGGAGTATTTGATCGTGCGTTTTGAGCATTTGGCCCTTGCATTACAGGTTTTCTACACTGCCGGTCATTGCTATGTATTGACGGGATACATTTGTATGGTAAATACAAAGAGACGTTGCCTGTTGCTACTGCTGTAGATGCGGATGACTGTCTGTTTCAATAAGCTTATGAGTTGTTGAATCCGAGTCATATGATAGTTGAGGTTGGTTTTTTTCTTGCATACGTGAATTCATTCATAGTGTTTGCAATCGTCGTATTATTTTCATATCGGATCGAATGAAAGGAATTCCGAAGGCTTTACAGGAGAAATTGCGAGAACCACACAAACATAGGTTGTGTGCACAACATCTTAAAGCTAATTTTCAAACAGCGGGTTTTAGGGATAAACGACTTACAACTTTGTTTTATTCAGCTGCATGTGCTTCAGAAGTAGTTGAGTACAACAAAATTAGAGAAAAAAAAATTGAAGCTACAAATCCACAGGCTCATGAATGGATTGAAAGAAGTTTAGGGAATTTTGAAGAAAATTGGGCCCTATGAAAAGACGATGGAGGACGCTTTCATGTTATGACCACCAATGCATTCGAAAGTTTTAACGGTGTACTGAAAGGTGCTCGATCATTACCTATAAAGACGTTGATTGTACGAACCTTTTTTCGATCGGTTGAATATTTCAGTAAGAGACGAGAAACCGCGGATGTTATCACAACACGTTTGACTCCAAAATGGGAAGCTAAAATAGCAGATCGGGATATTGAAGCACGTCGTTGTAGACTAGTTTGATTTAGTCGAATAGAATGGCAAGTGATTCATTGCTACATCGATGAATTTAAAGTGTTAATTGATGGTCCTAACTGTTCATGTACATGCAACATCCCATTACTGCAAAAATTACCCTGTGCCCATGTAATGACGGCTTGTTCGGCACACGATTACGGTGCTAACGGAACACATCATGAGTTCGCATCAGAGTGGTACTCTGTTCAAAGTTACAAAGCTTCATATCAGTCAGAGTTTCATCTCGCGCGTGAGAAGAGATAATGGACACCATACACCAGTCCACATATATTGCTTCCACCTACAAGAAGACAACCTGGGCGACCTAAATCTACGAGGATAAAAAATGTAATGGACGAGCATTAAACGCCTAAAACAAACATGTGCAACAAATGTGGATCGCAGGGCCATAACAGAAAATGATGTACTTCGGCGACCTAAACTTCCATTATCAAATGTATGACTGCGTAATGAATTAAGACTTCTGTATATTCAACTTTAAACGAATTTAATTTATATGTATCAAACTAACTAGTTATGTATCGGACTTAAATGAACTTCGCAATTGTTAGATTTAAAAGTTGATACCTATGAAAGTTGTTATATTTGAAAGTACATATTTATGCAGTTGTTAGATTTGATAAGCCCTCTGCCCACTGTCTTGTTTTGTGCAGGGTTTTCACTTGGACGAAATTTCAAAATGCGCTTTTGAACGACTTTTGAGAAGTCGTCTTTTGGCGCATTTTCAAAATTTGCCCGGAGACGCATTTTGAAAATGCGTCAACATTCACTTGGCAGATCTACGTTTGTAGATATTTTCAAAAGTATGTTATTTCCGTTATTGTTACCGAATCAAGCCTATGTTAGATTTTTTTTTTTAATTTTTTTTATTTTTTTTTATTTTTTGGTTTTAATCTAAAGCTCCTGTGGAGTGGATAGACGTTTGTAAATATTTTCAAAATGGCGGCTTGTTCGGCATACGATCTCCTGTCTG
Organism: Allium cepa; assembly: GCA_030765085.1. Classification (NCBI taxonomy): domain Eukaryota; kingdom Viridiplantae; phylum Streptophyta; class Magnoliopsida; order Asparagales; family Amaryllidaceae; genus Allium; species Allium cepa. The sequence continues at coordinate 584,662,096 of CM060938.1, forward strand.
TTGTTCATCCGGTACGAGGGCTCTAGCATTAGCAGCACTGTTAACACCGCTTTTGATAATTCCTATGAATCATCTTCCTCTGTAAATCCTAGGGTTCATCATAAAAGGGGAAAAAACTCGGAAATTGGAATGGGTAGAAGAGAAAAAGAAATTAAACTTGCCTCTGAATCCTAGAGTCTTCAATTCAGGTATGCTGCTGCTGCTTCTTCCTAATCCTCTTACCTTTTCCCTTTTTATTTAAATTGGAAGCAGCCAAATTTAACTCTTGATCGGAAAGATTGCGATTCCTTCCAAATCGCGTCTTGGAACGTATGATCTTACAATTTTTGCAATCACTGTTAACACAATGTTGATTACACCGTATAGTTTACTCTTTGTTCTAGAGAACATCTGCCGTTATTTTTTCTCTGATAGTTTTACTTTGCAGTTTGCTTATTAAGATATATGGAGGCTCCTCAACAAGTTGAGTTGGAAGCTGCCAAATTTCTGCAGAAGCTTATTCAAGATTCAAAGGACGAGCCTTCCAAATTAGCAACAAAACTCTATGCAGTAAGCAATTAATGCTTGTTGATGACGTATGATTAGACCGACTGCATTCCTGAAACATATTATATTAAACTCCCCTCCTTATTTCAGATATGCCAACACATGAAAATGAGTGGGAAAGAGAATTCGTTGCCTTATCAAGTTATATCCAGGTGAGTGGTCTGTTTAAGTCCATTAGCTGCATATCTGTTAAATAAACTGTGAAATGGGTTGCATATTCTGGATCTGCAATTCAAGGTCCTGTTTCGTTGTTATTTGAGCTGATCGTATTAACGATCACAAAGTACAAACATCAAAATATCGTTTGACTATGACAAACAAAGTTCCTTGTACTAGCTCTAGTTAGCTCCTTGTACGAACATAAATATATGGCATGTAGATTAGGCCATCAAATGAGCCAGTATGGATCATAAATGGATTAGATCAAAATTTATCCAATACATTTATAAGACTTAAAGCAATATTAACCAAGTCCGTTTAAGTCATTCATTAAATGGACCAACCAATCTTGCCCATTGGTTAAATGAGTTACTTGGGTGCCTTAGTAGTGGTAAAACTGCACATGCACTAGCATAAAATGCAAAAATCTAATAAGAAGTGCAAAATCAGCATCAAAAGTGTAAAATTGCACAAAAACTGCATTTAAAACTGAATGTAACACCAAAAAACTGCTCACAACAGAAAAAAACTGCACTTTATAGCAAAATAACTGAAATATAATTCATAATGAGTAAAATGCTCACAAGGCATATCAACTAAGTGCAATGCTATTTAAACATAATGTGTTGCCCTATTCAATTATCTTTATGTGTTCACTCTACCGAACTTATATATAGATTCAATGGTAAAAAATACAAATTGTTACATTACACAAAAATTTATATGATATAATGTTTATTATTACAAAAAGCCTAAATATCCCCAAATTCAAATTCAAATGTGTCAATGAGCTAATAACTATAAAAAATATGTTGTACGCTTCAGTCAACTATTGATATACGCTATAATTGACCGCTATTGTGCTTTTGAGTCGTCAAATTGTATTGTTGGTCCATTAGAACTCGTCATATGTTAGGATCCGAAAAGATAAAAGACTCAAATCCGATCTCATCAATATGATGGATCGGTACTAATTGATATTGAATTATGATTTTTATGTTTTTTTTCTACTTCCTTCAAGATACTTTGCTATATCCCATATTGTTCTTTCCTTCCTGCACTCAAATTTGATACTTACATATTTGCTAAGAAAGGAGGAAAGTAGGGGATATGATGGTCGGTACCGATCCATGGACTTATAATCTTTTCCATTTTTCCATATATATATTCTTCACATTCGATTGTGTTTGAGTCTAGCATCCATTCCATCATTCCATAGTTCAATATAATCGAATCATCACTTGGGAAAAATGCCGGATAACATTGTTGAGAGCAAGGTTAAAGGTAACAACTGGTGCATCAAAATTTCAATCGTACCAAATTGCTCGGTGGTCTGGAACTGGACATAAAACCCGTTTCCAGATTAACTAATTTGTCTATAAAAAAAATCAAATTATATTTCTTTCAAGGTTGACAAGGAGACGGTGAATATCAAAAGAGAAAAGTAATAAAAACAGAAAAAATTTGAATAACATTTTCCTCAGCTGAAATTGAGCATCTTTCGCAGCCTCAAGTAGTTAAATCCAGGTGCCTTGTACTAAGTGAAATCAAGTCGATTTTCATTTATTATGATTCTGCAATCATCATTATTTCATTATTGCCCTAGTTATGCATTGATTGAAAATAAGTAGCTTGAGAGGAAAGTCGAGAATTGGAAAGGAGAGGTCGAGAATTATTAATTTGGGAGTAGGATTATTTGGGGGTTGGGTCTATCTCGGGCTTAATGAATAAAAAGTTGATATATTAGGGTACTTGGTAATTAAAAAGCATTGACTAATTTGACTAAGATTTTGGGTAAATAGTTAGAATTTTAAGGTTTTTAATTAATTTTAGTTTAGTATTACTTGAGTTTATTAATTCATTTTCATTGAAAAAAATACCTAAATATTTTACTGTATTGAAACCGAATTTAAACCGAACTGAAACAACGAAACTTCCGAGATAAACTAAAACTACGAAAATTTCAAATAACCAAAATCATAACCGAGTTCTCAAACTTTGGTTAGGAGTTGATTCTTACAATGCTCACTTAACCCAATACTTTTGGATGTTGAGAGATGTTTTGTTTAATAAAGTTTATAGTTTTTGTGATCATGGACTTGTGTGCAATGTAAAATTTAAATTGATTGAAAGTAAGCATAAAGTCATGCGTTGAACATTTATGCACTTAAAATTTCAAATTTTATCATTGTGAAATTGTAGCAGAGATGCATATGCTGCGATGAAGCTGTGATAATACAAAACGAGACCGAATTCGAAATGATGATATACGTGACAAACTTGGAGTAACACCAACTGAAGAGAAGCTAATCCAACACCGCTTCAGATGGTTTGGACATCTCCAAAGGAGGTCTTCCGAGGTGCCTGTGTGCGTTGGAATTATAGGCTGCATCAAGTGCTTAAAGTGAGGTAGATGTCGACCAAGGTTGACATGCGATGAAGTAGTAAAAAGTGACTTGAAGGATTGAAATACATTCAAAGAGTTGGTGCTGGGCATGAGCGCGTGAAAGTCAGCGATCCACGTACCAGAAACACGAACTAGGAGTTTTTTCTTCTTATGGTTGGTTTAGGGGTAGTGTTATAAATTTTAGATTATAAGACTAGTGAATAGTAACCTAATATGTATTGTTTGGTCTTTGGTCCCTACTACTACTATTATTATCATGTTTTTTTTAATCTTTATATTTATTTTACTTTTTACTATTATTGTTTAATTATTTTACTTTATTATTATTATTATGGTTTTTTTAATTATTATTATTGGTTACTTTTAAATTGACATTGCCATTTAGTTTTGAGTTCCATATCTAACCGACCCCAACTTATTTGTGAATAATGACTTATTTGTTATTTGCATCATTATGAAATTGTGTATAATGAAAATTCAAATCGGTATCATTATGTGCATTCATGTACGTTTATATTGTAGTTTCTTGTTATAAATAACATAAAATAACATTAACAACAGAGATAGTGTACTGAAAACATGAAATAGAACAAATTCTACACTTATTTACTTTTAACTATCGATAGAGAAGTCGTAGTGCAACAAACATTTACACAAATGGCTAGTTTTTACATCTCCACCACACGCCACAAAATACGTAACACAATATTACAAGGAAATACGAGAGACTTCTCAGTTTGGTTGGTAAAATAGCAATAGTATCGTGCTTCATCATTGATGGCAGTGTAATTCCCAAAGCAAAATTCAATAACTATTTTCTCAGTCCAGAACCAAAATAAAGTTATATTTAACTCGAAAGAACAATTTATGGCCAAAACATGCCTAAATCATACAAAGCAAACAGATGTACAAATACAAAAGGAGTAACAACGACGGTTCTAAAATACATAGCACGTGTCTTACGAAAAAATTCAAAACCTCCCGAGCTTCTTAAGTATATACATAATAGATCCAAAATCTGCCTTTACGTTAGTATGGAGTTTCTTATACCTACACTCCTTGCCATCAATCTCATCAAAATGATGATTGACCTTGGTCCTTCAACCCATGAGCGGTGCTGACGAACGTTTCTGTCATGCACCCCAATCACTTCGCTCTTCCTTAATTTAGGCTAGTTGGTTTAATGGTTTAGACCCATGTAAACCATGACTTACCTGGTTTAAATGTGTTAGCCCAATAAATCCATTATGAGTTTGACCAAACCCAATTATTTGCTGGGTAATTGATTTGGATAATTTGGTCGGATACATTTTTAACAGGCCTATTGTGGTTTCAACAAAAAAGAAGTGTGAGCATGGAACTGAACGATTTAAGGAACAAGTCTCAATGATGTAACAATTATGGTAGTGTTCGGGTAACAATTAGGTCCGAACAAACATAGAACATATCTCATATAAAAAGCAATGAACAAGTCTTAAATGATGTAACAATTATGGCAGTGATCAGGCAAAAGAAATGCCCTTCTTGTGTTGGGGTTGCGTCTGACGCGTCAAATGTAAGACCTACCATTTTGGTCCATTGGGGTGAACTAAATAAATTGATCTGTTGGTGTTCGACTCGTCAATGTGTCGGACGATAGCAATAATTAATGATAATCAATATTTGGTTTTCCTTTTAAATACTTATTAATCCATCGGTCCCCTTTCAATCACAAATAATTAAGACTTCCACACACAATTAATTACAACAAAACAATTGATTCCCCTTTCAAATACCATTTTTGTTTAACAAAAGAGGACACCCTATGTATATGCCAAAACTTTGTCTCGCCTTCTATATATCCTTTGTTGCAAATGTATAAAGACTCTACTCTTATATAAATTAACATTTTCATAGGATATGTATCCCTTAGATGAAATGGTGAATTATAACCGTGGAGTGCCATTAAGAAAAGTCAAGAGGAAGAATTTATTACTATTCAATGGAAAATTAAAAAAGAAGGTATTTTCTCTTTTGTATTTTATACATCTACTTATGTTTAATATGATGCATGTCTAACTTTGAGGCGTTTTATACCATGGGCTTTTGGTGCAGGACTGTTTTTACTTAAATTATGTTAACTATCATAGCTCTTACAACATGATGTGGTATCTTCCTTTGAAAGAAACATGAAACTACATTAAACTCTTCTTACTTTAAATCTTGATGAAAAATTGTTATAACATCCAAATCTTTATGAGCAAAATGCATGAAAAAATATTCATACTTGTCATTTGTTAGTGCTTACACTCCAAAAGAACAGAGGGGTAGACCTACCATTTTTTTTATAGAGGGATAAGATAACATTTAGCCAAAAGGTTAAAAAAACAAATGCGTTTTTGTTGCTGTTAGTGAATATGTATAATTTAGTTATATATATATATATTGTACTTTGTATAAAGTTTATTGCTACCACATTATGTTTAGAAAAATTAATAAACTAAAGTAATTATGTTATGAAGTAATTATAGTACGATCACCATTTTTCCTTACAAACAAGTAAATACTAATGCTAATACGTGTTAGTGCTACACACGAACTTGTAGGAATGTGATGATTTTACTATATTTATTTATGTACATATCAATAAACATGCACGTATTTTATAATGCTTTGATCATAAATAACAACTAAAAGTTTTAGAGGATGCTTATACTAATAGTGTACAGTCGCGCCCACACTATACCAAAAGTTGTGTAATCTCTCAATCAGTTTATTAGTAGCACAACTTAAAAAAATAAATGTCCCAATTTTTGCAAAGTTCATCTGAATAAAACATTCCAACTATAATTGTATCTAATGTTACCAATCTATATTTTCACATTGTCCAAAAATATACATGAATCAAACTCTGACGTCAATCATCATGCTCATGAGGTTATTTTATTCTTATATGCATGTGTATGTATATTGTACAACTATACCGCACTGTACGAAAATTTGTGTGCTCATAGGTTCATAAATTATTGTTTTGTAGCATAAGCGAAAAAAGGCTATACCCTATTTTCGAATACATCATCATAATAAACTTTTCAATCATATGCATCTCAATTTCGCCAACATTTATTTTATCATTTTTCATAAGTATGCATAAACTAAACTCTAGCAATATTTTTTTAATCTGATTTGATATCAAGTAGAAGTCTTATAAATCAAACCTACTCTATTTTGGGATGCAACAGCGAATGAAGTAATCATGCAAATACATACACCACACATTTTAGACATAAGTAGAAGATGTATATGTCAAAATTTCCAACAAATATTAGCAATATCTTTGTATTTTCCATATTTGATCAAAGAAACGTGAACTAAATAGTATGATCACAACACTGCTACATGCTTCATTGGGCATTGATCGAATATTCCCATCTATTCAGTTTCAACATCTTGGTGTTGTGAATGACATGTCATGATACAATCATGACGTAGAGCGGCATGATGTTTGAATTTCTTGCATTTGTTGCTTTACACATGAGAATTTGTGCCAAATGGAGCACAATGCGAAAAACACATACTTATTTCAATTTTTTATGATACAATGTGCATAAAAATTAGCATTCGTCACATCATTATGTTTACTAATTTTTTAGTTTACTTTTTTTTATCGCTACAACATTCATGACATCGTCAATCCAATACCATTGAACTAAATTGATGATTTAATGAATGGTTGAAGAGAAATATGGACGATGCATTGATGTTCAAAATGAGCTTATATTTGAAAATTCTTCCCTCATGGTTATTCTTGACTCAACCACCGTTGGCATGTTCTCCCTATCATCTGTGCCATGAACTGCCAAAATCGAACATTTATATCATGCCTGGCATTGGTGGGATAGCCTCGTTTACTGCTGCCGGAGGCATGCTATCATTCTTCCTTTGGCATTAGCTTCTCCTACCGTGATTCTTCCACTTCTCAAATTCGTTTCCGCTAAGAAAGTCCTCATTAGAAATGGAAGAAAAAAGAGTGAAACAACAATAGAGGAACGAATATATCTATCTATATAGCAAATACAATTACGTTATGTACTAGCGTATATCTTTCCCAAAGTGTTCATTTTCTATTGAGTTCTTAGCCATTTATAACTCTGTTTTACTTATGTGTCTCTTAACCTAAACTCTAATATCAATGACGTCATTCATTTTGAAACTCAAAAATGGAACCCTAATGTGCTGGAACTATCTGGAATCATCTTCCAAAAAGATACGATCAATTATATTATACAGTCTTGAGTAAACAGAGCAGTTAATTAATATTACATAACATCATCATCAAATCTTAATTGTTTCCATAGTTATGCCCACACATGAGTCAAAAATATAATACAAACATAGATAATAGTGCTATGCCCAACATATGAAGATGCTGCCATAAACGACAAGTACAACGAAATCAAAACAATAGTTATAACACTTAAGTCTTCTGCTTCGACTTCGACGTTCTTTATTCATTTATCCTAAAAACAACATGTCTAGACAAACACCTTTGTCCAAGTGGTTAATTGATTCGGCTTTGGTGCAGGATGTCACAAGTTCGAAACTTGCTTTCGAACGTTTATTTGACATGTGATATGTTGTCCCAATGATTTGTTGTATATAAAGTACCAGTTCAAAAAAAAAAAACATGTCTAAACCCATAAGCTCGACCTATCCGAACGAGTACGTGTGAGTTTATGAGAAAAACAATAATAAAACACGTGTTAGACATAAAGTGGTATGAGCAATATGTTAACCTAACATAAAATATAGTATGACCACACGTCAAGGCTTTATAGTTTTTTTGCTTTTGTGTGACATGCGCCGAAAATAACTACAAACAGTATAAAACTTGCATAATCAGTACATAAATACATGGTCAATTTATAACATTAAAGTTTTAAAGACGAAGGCATTCACAAAGCATTTTGTGTTACCAAGATGAGGCGTAAGCCTAAGAGGTTGATGTGTATACACACACACACAAAGAATCGGGTATAAAACATTGTTTTAAAAAACCGGCCTCAAGGCAAGAGGAAAAATGCTTTGAGGCTTGCTTAAAAACCTTTTTACTTGCGAGGTTTACATCTCAACAGCTTGAGGCGTGGAAAGCCTATAAAATGTACTTCTTGCACGTCTTAAGCAGTTAAGGCATACGCCTCAAGAATTATTTTACCTCCAATTATAAAAGCTAAATTATTAAACGACAAGCAAAAAATTAAAAAGAATGAAAGTCGGTGTTATTTAGTTTTCAATTTCGATATCAACATGAGTAAGTTGTTTTTGAAACAACTATCAAAAGCTACGTAATGAATTTCTCAAATACCATTAAAAGAAAATTTCCGGATTTAGTTGACGTTCAAATAAATTTCGCAGATCGATTTAAATTATAGAAAAAAGAAAGAATAACCTACATGATTATCTACTACTTATAATGGAGATCAATTTAACTAGAATCAACAAAGATCATTTTCAAATATCTAAAAAATAATGAAGACAAATAGAGAAGGAAGAAATAAATAAAGTACATACCCACCGTAGAGTTTATAATTGAAAATGATTTCTTCAAACTTACAGATAAGGAGTGAATCGTGTATATATATTATTAAGTGCTTAAATTTTATTTTATATTTGTAAGTTTATTTAATACTTTTACGAAATGATAAGAAATGATTTGGAGTGAATTCTTTAAAGTAAAGTGTTTATATTATTATTCGTAGTTTTACACGGTTAATTGTTTGCTTTCATTTATTAATAAAAGGTAATAATAATAAACAATATTAATTTACGTCTCAATGTCTATCCGAAAAACTTATGCCTGAGGCTTATGCCTTGCCTCATAAGCAAACGATTGCATCTTGCACTCTTTCATTTTTTAAATTTTTATATAAAATAATAAACGTCGAACATTTAAATAAGAAACATTAGACATTCAAAGCGATTCAAACAAAGTACTATCAATTACGTACAAAATGTTTCTTTAAAAAACATTATAACTTATACATCATTTATTTGTAGTTTGGCATGTGCATACCTAAATGTTGTTTGAAAATAATAATAATGAATCATTAAAGTTTGAATTTGTATGTTTCAAATTAATGAATATAATAGACCGGAAAAAGTGAAAGAAATGTTTTTTTGTGGGGGTTAATTCAAACCCGTGACCTTCTTTGTATATATGTGTATATATATACATATGTATATATTCATACATTAATTTTCAATTGAAGATAAATGTTAACTTTTGTCAACATTGAAATAACAATTCTAACGTCATTCATATCACATGGGTATTTCGAGAAATGTATTAATTTTCAATTGAAAATAACTGTTAACTTTTGTCAGCATCGAGGAATTTTAACCTCACTCTGTCACATGGTATTTTGAGAAGTGTGTGGTAGGACCAAAAATTGTAACTTTGTAACATACACACATGATATATATATATGTAACATTAATTTATTTAGAATGAAAACCTATATATAGTTTATATAAAAGTTGAATATTACAAGCAACAACAAAAACAACATCCAATTTCAACAATTATAAGCAACATCCAATTTAAATACGATAAAAATAATGATCAAAGCACACTATCACAAGCAACATGAAAACATGTTTGTGATTCTTTTATTTTCTCTCTCTTTGATTCTCTTTTTTAATAAAGGAATTCAGTCAAAATCATAAATTGATTTCAACCTAGAAATCAATGAATTTCCAAAATAAATTTCGGAATTGATTTCAAAATCAATCACTTCATGATTTTTTTACCTATCGTGATTTCATTGACCATGTTACTTTTGCTTGCTATGATACAGTTACCATCTTGTAATCATTGTTGCATTCGATTTTTATTAGAGTTGAATGATGCGAGATGTAAAAAAAATATACCTCACATGCCTCATATTATTTAGGTGTGCAATTTAGAAATTAACGTCTTTTTGAGAAAAAGAAGTCTAAAGGCATTTTATCTCCGCTTCACCTTAAGCTGCTCCACGAAGTGCATCCAAGGCATGTCTTTTAAAATATGTTACAATGTAGAGATCATGGTCTAGAGAATTCGCAGAATGTTCGTAATCAAATTGCAAAAGGAGGTTATAGTTATAGTGAATTGACTTGAAAATGCAAGTTTGCAAATGAGAAATTAACATTCTTCATACCAGTATACAATGCATGTACGTGCATCTTATATCCAAAGATGTTTATCTTGAATGGATGTGTGTTTTAAGCGCAAATGTTTTTGTAGTCATGACATATTTCAAGTTGTTTTGTTGGTGATATCGATGACAAATTGATTGTAAAATTCTGTTGATAGGTAGTCGGAAAGGGTGGTGAGATTAATGGGGGTAATTTGGAATTTCAAAAAGACACCGTGTAAATCATGTTGATTGAATTCTCTTTATTAATAGTAGAGATACATTCAGTGGAAGTTGTATTGTTTGAAATTTAAATTACCCTTTAGATATTGATAGTGCAAAATTATCGTAGGAATGCTGACAGTTAATAGATTGATGAGTCCTTTTTCGACCAAAATGGTATCTTCATTCCCTTATATTAATGTTGTAGGATTTGATATTTGAAAGATATAGTTAATATATAAAGATTAGAACATGGCTTCACTAGGTATCTCTTCTTCTAAGCATATCACGATCAGATTTTTAGTTCTATGATGGTTTAGTATTTTGAAGACAGTGAGTCTTTAGATTGCTTATGAAGAGCACTCTAAAAGTCACAATTACTGTTAAGGTATTATTTCTCAAATAATTGTTAATGCATTATTGTGCATATGTATACTTTTTATCTTATATTATATATATACTGCTTCTATTATTTTCTTTCTTAAATATTAATATATTTAGTTGTTACGTTGGAGAATAAATTGTCCCTAATTCCGTTGTGTTCAAATACATCTCAATCATTCGCTGACAATATAGAGACCAATTTTTTGAACATGCAATAATACACAACCGAGACGCTTAATGTGTCAAACATTGGATCTCGTTATATTTGCAAATAAAATTGCATCTAAGGAAAATCTAATGGTTGAGAACTATTATGCCATCGATTGTGTCACATCTATTTGTGTTCAGATAGCAATGTTTTCAAGATGAGATTTGAATCGTAAACCGTAAAGTTCAGACTTTAAATCGAAACGAGATTTAAATCGTAAATCGTAAATTCAAAAGATCTATGTTTTACGTATGTACACACTTGGAAATTAATTTTAGTGTTTGAACTTCTACAGCTAAACTTAAAACTTAGTTTTTTATTTATTTTGTTTTTAAAACATTATAATTGAAATTATGAATCCCAATAAGTATATTGAATAAGTTAGCATAAGTTAATTGTTTTTTTAAGTGAGGTTCGGACTAAGTTTGAATCGGAAAAAATCGAATTGTAAAAGGAGAGATTCGACGTGAATTAGGATTTAAATTGTAATATTTTAAGATTTTTGACAACAATGTCAGATAGACTTTCCCTATAATTAATTAGTCTATTTGGATAAAATTCATAAAACCATGATGACATTTTTGAATAAAATTATTTATTGCTGCTAAATTATATAAATGAAATAGAAGCAACCATCAACTCCTATTCCAAAGTACAAAGATATATCAACCTCAAGGTTTTAAATATCGGATTTCGGTCACGTTTCGTCTCGAAATTTTTACACAAGTTATCTCATATCGGGGGAGATCCCAGACGAGATGAGTACATATCGGATGTACATCTCGGATTGACATCTCGCGTCTTATAATGCATCTCGGGAATATCTTGTATATACTTATGTGTTTAAAATTGATGTATCAAAAATTTATTTAACAGTTATAACTTTCTTACTAAAAATAAAAATGGTAACATACTTGATTTACATGAAAAAAGAATATTTTTAGAAGAGTAGTAGCTTGATTAGCTGAATTGATTTGGTAATGATTAAATAATATGTCTTTGTTTGAACATGATAAAGAAGTGAAACCTTTCGCTATGACTCATTAAGATAAGAATATGTTCAAGAAGTTGGTAAATTACAATTGGATTGAGTAGTTTCTTTTGAATTAATATGAAAATAAAAAATATTATGCAAAATAAGAAAAATGCATGATTTCGGTTGAGATCTTGAATTGAGATTTTGATCCATATTTTGGGTGAGATTTGAATATCTTGGACGAGATGAGTGTCGAGGGAGATATGAAGGAGATTTGATGTCTCATCCCATTTAAGTGTGAAAAAGAGATCTTGGGCGATATATATGAGATATAAAACCATGATCAAACTTAATCAGATTTTGAACAATAAGTTATTTGCATTGAACGTTTATTAGACGTATTATGATAACTAGGGGAGAAGATTCTGACAGACGGTACCATGTAAGTTATTTAATACATAAGTTGATCATTCATATTTCCTTTTTTATATTTTTCATGAATTACTTGTATTTGATTATTTGAATATCTTGCATGTAACATGGATATATTCATGCTTTTTTGTGCAAGTCAAATGTGCTCATAATAGTCATGTTAACGTTCTTGTGATTTTCTACCAGTAGCATTTTACAAGGTTGATTTCATTTGTTATTATCCTCAAAACCTAGGTTTAAGTCCAACGTTTATTTTGTTGATCATAGCCGAGTCATTCTTATATTATTTTTTGAATGTTTTTTCATGAATTATTTATATTTGATTGTTTGAGTCATTCTTATATTATTTTTTGAATATTTTTTCATGAATTATTTATGTTTGATTGTTTGAATATTTGCATGTGGTATGTATATATCTCTACTTCTTGTGCAAGTTAAATGTGCTTAAGCTATTCATGTTAATGTCCTTTTGATTTTCCAGTGATAGCATCTCACAACCAAGGTTCAACATTTCGGTTTTCGTTTCCGTTCTGGTCACTAGAAAATTCCAAAATAAAATTTCGACTCTTTCGAAATTTTTGGAAAATCCGCTTTAGTTCCAGTTTGCGAACTCGGTACTTATTTTGTAGATACATCAATAAATATGCAATCCTAATTCTGAATTACAGCAAATTATTTAAATTTACATAGAATATACAAAACATACAATATTAAAATTTTAATATTAAAAACTGTTTCTTCAAGCATCGTATGAATTGTGGTTAGATAAACTACGTTGTATCACGATTTTCCATGATCAATTACATGAAGTTATAAATTATTTATATATAAAGTTTATATAAATTATATAAGAAAAATTTATTTAAATAAATTAGGATTAAACAATTTAAATTTGTATAGTTGACCCAACCCATGAAATTAAAGTAATTTCAATTTATTTTACAAAGTAATTGCTAACTGTAAACCAGTCCAGCCCATCAACTTCAATATAATTTTATTTTTAAAGGATTCGTATAACCCAGCCCAATTTAACCCCTCAAATTTTGAGTGCCTTCTTCTTTCTCTTTTTTCACTCGTGCCCTAACCTCTTATGGTCATCAACGATTGCTTGAAAGAAAATCGATACCTGCTAATTTCGAGAGAGCTTCTTCAATACAACTTCAAATTGAGCCTTGATTTTAGCCTCATCTTGAACGAAGAATGGTATTTTTCAATAGTGTAATTTTTTCAACCTAGATCTAAAACGGTATTTTTCACATATTCCAGTTCGATCGGCGTCGAAATCAATACGAAATCGTAAGAATTCCAACGTGCCGATTGGAATGTCGAACCTTGCTCACAGCCTAGAGCTTGAATCTAACTTTTATTATCATAATCTCTACTATTGTTATAATTGATATACTGCTGGACCAAACCGAATCAAACGGAAAATGATGTAAAGCATACAATTGCATGGGTGGTCGAAACCATGGAGTGAGGTTTTCAAAAAGTGAACAAAAATTCCATCGAATATAAAAAAATGTGAAGAAAACAGAAAACATAAAAGACTGAAGGATGATGGTTATTATAATGCTAGAAAATAATAATAAAAGAATTAAAGGCTTTCCATTCATGTCCATTTTATGATTTCCTTAATCCTAAATCATCTTTTATCTTTTATATCAAAATATGCATTCGCTTATTTTTTTTTTTAAAAAAACCAAGAAAAGAGAGAACTTGAATGGATAATGCATACAATTCAAATTGCTCCTAAGAACTATGTCATGAACATTACGAAGGAAGCTAACACATGTTATGTCTTTGAATTGAGTGATGTTGAACCATGCAAATTTCGTTACTATATTCAACTAAAGCAGAAGTAGACGTAATAAGAACATTAAATACACATATTTCTCCGTATTGATAAGATGTAGATGGAAATACATATATCTGTACTATGCAAAACACAATATGATGCCCATTTCTGATTCAAATGCATAGCATCTAGGTATGGAATATGGATACCTAAGATTAAATCTTGCGTAGTTAATATTTAAGTTCAGTTTTAAATATAAGTTTGTATTATTTATAGCTAGCACCTAACTAAAAACCGACCAATTTACATTTATGGCCGTAATAAATCAAATTACCAATGATAAGATACAATGCACTTATGTGTCAATGATTTTTGGTATACTAGCCACATAAAAGTTGAAGCATCTAGGCAAATGGTTAGAACAACAATATGAAATGTTGAGTAACAAAATATAGGCATGGGAGGCACCATTATTAGTTGGGATTACGAATTTTGTATATCTAAATAATTATTTTCCATTCTTATATCGACGCTTGGTTCAAATATATAACAATGGTTATTGTATATTTTAAAAAATAACATAAAGCAATGTTATAGTGTAAATTCTGTAAATGACCTTATTTGTATCAACACGCTAAAACGATTCTTTGTAAATCAGTGGTACTTGACAAATAATGATAGTAAACACATTGTTTTCAATGTCATCTGGGTAAAAACGAGAAGAAAACACAACGGTAAGAAAACATGTGGAGAAACAAAATAAACTCACGAAAGAGTTTTACTTTCTTTGGTGTTCCATATATATGCAATAAAAATGCAATGAGAACTATTTAGTGAGAAAATAGAAATATATTAAAAGAATGCGATAATTTATTGTTTGAACTTGATTAATCAAAATAATAAGAATTTGTTGTCGCTTTAATGATCATCTAAGAGAGTGCACGCACTGAACATATATCATCACCCGAATTATATGAATATTTAAACCGAAATTGTACAACTTCACTCCTAACCATAAGGTCTATGCATGGTGCTAAATGCACACAAAACTTTGACTTTTTCTAAAATGTAGGATATATAAGATTCAAATTTCAACTACTAAATTTTGTATTCGTATCGAGTTAATCGACGGTTCTACGGAAACTAGGTATTGCTTAAGAGAGAGAATTAAATTATATTGGTTGATCGTTGAAACATGTTAACACCGAGCTATATCTAATTTCCTTTTTGGCTTAATCATGTTCTCTATACAATATGAATTGCAAAACTAAAGGCGGAAGCTATAAACAATATCGATTTATTTACCTCCGGCCATTGCAATTAAAATCTTGAAGCGGATGAAACAATAAATTGAATCTGACTTCTGGAAACAGATTTCCAAAGTACGTCCAAATCTGTACCGATGTTTCTGATTTAGACGCCAAACCCTTACACTCTTTAATTAGATGGTGTATTTGCTTTATGGAGAGTAGGTTTAGTGACCTTATCAGAAAACTGACTCACGTTCTCCTTTTATACTGCTCTTGCCATCAAAGAGCATAACGTGAAAAAGAAATGGGTGGTTATCTGAAGGTGGGGAGATTAAAAAGGGTTGTTAGCTTGATCATTGGTAACTTCCCTCAATAAATGGACCACAAACTTTTCCAGAAAATTGACTGAGTTTATTACAATATATTATTCTTTTTTTTTCTTTCTGGAAAAGGCTTACATCATCATGTTTCTTAATAATGTATCTTTTTTCAAACCCATTGAAACTAAATACCTGTAAGGTATGGCAATGAACTAAGAGTATACAGCGTTATCAAAAATAAGGTCCATGTTGATTTTTTTTAATATCAAAATTCACAAAGAAGGTCAATATTGGTATTCATCTTTCAGTATATTTAGTTAGACATGGACTTAAATGTTCAAATCTTAAAGGTCGTATATACCAATATTATCCAAAAACTCACCTTCTGATTTGGCGACAATTTTCCTTTCAATTGCTTTTTAATTGATGTTCCAAATTTGGGCGTTTAAATTGTAGAATTTTGAGTCAACTCAAATATAGAGGAAATTGAGATAAAAAACCTAATCTTCATATTTTTCAGAGTGGTGATATTATGAGCTTTTATCAATTGCATCAATGAGAAAGTAAATAGAATCTTCCAGTATTCAAAAGGATGTTTTTTTTTTCCATACTTTTGTTTGATCTACAATAGCTTTTAATGATTTGAGTTAATATGTGAATTTACCCATGATGAACATACACCTTAAGCTAAGAGGAAATAAAAATTGAAGGAAATTAAAGTTTAATAAATTGAAATGATTAATATTATAAATAATGGAAAAGATTTGAAAACAAAAGGAAGTGGAAAAGAAACGACTATCATTTTTATAACAGTGGAAAATAAATAGTGTGAATCAAGAGAGAAACGCAAAGCAGATTGCAGGGAAACATTCTATAGGTTTGAAAGAAAGTCAGAAAAATGCTCATCGGACAACTATGCACTAAAATGTTGCACCTCAGAGTATCAGGATTACAATGTAACAATACATTGTAGATTGACGATGAAAATTATTTTAGATATGCATAAATAATTAAATAAAGTGAAATTCTCTGTTTTCATAACTATTTTTCGCCTTCCTACTCTGAACCGGAGCTAAAATTGGATTAAACTTTGTAATAGACCACAATTTAAACGATGTCTCTCTGCTATTTCTCCAGCAAAAATAGTTAATTATTCTCCTTTCTTTGAACTTATGCCCCTCAAAACTTCAAAAGTCATTTTCTTCTTCTTTCAAATCCATTGTTTTTATACATTTCTTATGCTCCTGAACTTGGATTTTGGATGAACTACAGCTAGGCTTAGCCCATCCTTAGACCCACTAATGCGTAGGAGAAACCTATCCCACAAGCTAGCCCTATCCCACAAGCTAGCACCTTCAAAGCAAATACATGACGTTTGTTGGGTGTGTGATTGTGTTCATTACCAAATATATAAACTATTATATCAGTATGTAGAAAAGTTGACCTTGTTATTGTGTTCATAACAATATATCATAACATCAGTGTTCTGAGTTGTTCTCCAATGCTACATCACTCAGGTGTTCAAAATTAAGCTGTGGGCTCTTAATATTTTTTAGTCACTAATCTGCAGTTTGCTGCACATTTATTTTTTCAATGTTTTGTTAGGGCAATGGAGAATATTATCATTCAGCATGGAATTGATATCAATGCTTTGAGCTTAACTCGTAATCCATCAACTGCTGTTTCCCAAGTTGCTGGCAAAGAGGTACATAGTAATCAATTTGATGGGGGGCCAAGTGAAGTTCATAGAAATATGCCTACTAGTTCAATGCAGGCTACAAGTAGTCAAATGCATATTCCCAACCCTGGAGGTAGCAGCAAAACATCAAATCATGGCAGTCCAGTCTGCTCTCATGATAGGGAAGATAGTATCAAGTCAGACAACCAATTGAATATGAATGATAATAGTAGGAAGACCACAAAAAGGAAAAGAGCCGATTCTAAAGGGACGGCTAGTGTTCAATCTCAGCAATCAGACGATCAGAGTACTGAAAGCAATACTAGAAGAGGGAAACGCATGTCATCGATGTCTGGTGGTGCACAATTATTTAGTTCAAAACAAGAGGTCAATCCAAATTTCCCTTCTGTAAATACAAACTCAAAGCTTCTAGAAGATGGTGAGGTATCTTCTGGGCACAGCATGTTTGGAGTACAAAATGAAAGACCCAACATTTCGAGTTCTGCAATTTGGAATCAGAATAAGTTTCCCATGCCTTTGGGAACTTCTCAAGGCATTATTGGTGCACCTGCATACCCTATGAACGATCCAAATGTTGTTGGAAGAGTTACTGTAGGCAGGCCTGCTTTGCTAAGTTCTGTGGAAAAGTTCGGATATTCTACACCAGCACAGCTTGCAATGTCATCTGGGTCCCAGATATTGGAGAAAGAAAAGGCCGTTTTTACCATTAGTAATGGCATGGAAGCACCAGCTCTTGCTTCTGGTGCATCTTCAGAGAATATAAGTTACAATATTACAAGAGATGGATCATCTCAATCTTTTGACAAAGGATTAGAAGTCCAGGTATTCCTTGTCCTAACTTGCATATCAATGAAAATGACAGCTACCATTTTATTTCCTTTTATTTTCTATACAATTATGATATTTTATATATACTCTTATAGGGAAGTATAATTCAAGAGGGCCAACAGTTGGGTGCTGTACCAATGGAACCTTCTCGAGCCTCAACTTTTAGAGAAATTGGATCAAGCTTTGTTTCACATGCTTCTGCTTCTTCAGAAATGCCTTTCAAGGATCATCATCTGAAACAACTTAGAGCCCAGTGTCTCGTGTTTCTAGCATTCAGGTATTATCTTCTTTAGTTTTGAATTTATATTAAACAAAATATACATTTCCAATTATCTTTGGCATCCATGATTTGATTTTGGCATCCATGATTTGATTTTGGCATCAATATACTGATATGGATCTTACTAAGTGTGCTTATGTCCATTCATGTTATTATAATTAATGCGGTTAAGTCATTATAATGGAAAGTGTGCTTATGTTCATTCATGTGATTACATATTGTTTTGCACTCAAACTTATGAACATGATTTGAATTAACCTTTACTGCACTTTTCCACGTACAGAAACAATTTACCGCCAAGGAAATTGCATCTTGATATTGCTTTAGGAGACTACTGTCCTAAAGAGGGTAAGAATGTGTGTTATATTTGATTGTAAAAACACTTTTTGGCCTTTGACAAACATTTTCATATGTTTAAATATCAATATTGCAGGTGAAAGTGTGGATGGAATAAATAAAGAATTGAAAGATAACAGAGAAAATCCTGGTTCAAATCATGAGCATGCTAGTACTCTTAGAAGGGCAAATGAAATTGCTAGATTCCCCCCGGCTCCATCTACTGGAATTGTAATTGGTAAAACAGACCTAGAATCAATGAATGCTGAAAGTGCCATGGAAAGAAATGCAGAAGTTTCACAATTACATAAAACCAACACACATTATGCAACATCAACTATTAATCAGAGAGCTGACTCAATTCCGCAAAGCACTCAAGGTGTCCAACTCACTCAAGGTTTGACTGCAAATCGGTCAAAGATTGAAAAAACATTTTCAACTGGAATCAGAGATGTACCCCCTAAAGAACCCCTCAGAGCATCTACGATTAAACAAGAATTGCCAAGTGTAAATACAAATGTTATTATGGCCCAGGATAGTAGCATCGCAATGAACGTTTCAAAGGATCTTAAATTGTTTGAACCAGTCCATCATTGTCCTAGTGATTTCTGTCCTCCCGGTAGTCAAAAATGTGATGCTCAGAGAAATTATGTTTCAGATGGCATCAAAATTATGGCTACTAATAATTCGTCGAGTCAGGAGAATATAGGTATAAATAAATCAACTACATATGAAGATGCTTACAATTTAGAATCAAGCAACATATATGCTTCTCCTCCGAAATACACAACTATAGAAAAATGGATCATAGACCATCAGAAAATGAAACTCGCTGAGGAACAAAAATGGACAACCAGACAAAGAAAAGCCGAAGAGAAAATAGCAACTTCTTTCAACAAGCTCAAGGTAAAGTTGAAATAAGGGCCCAATAGCACTAGTTTATTCTGAAAAGCCTTGGTACTCATTCACATTATCTACCAACAATTTCACTTACACGTCTGAAAAAATAGCATTAATTAACATTTTCAGTTGCAAATTGTCTTGATTAGTTGAAAAAGGAATATGGCCAAAAACCCAAAGGGGACAGAAATTAGAATACAGGTCACAACAAATGCGCATGTTCTGATAGGCCACATTCTTCGAATATTCTTCATTGGGATTTCTTGTGCGGTATATCGTGAATAAATCTAAGTAGTTAATGTCGGTGTTGGTAAACTATCGGTCAAGAACCGGTATTAGATAAATTGAAACCACTGTTGTCTAAGACACTTAATTGTTGAGGATTTTTATTTCATATTAGGCCTATTGTTTCTCAGAGCCAACTGATTATTTATTTATTTATGTAGGTTAGTGTGAATTCATCAGAAGACATTTCTGCTAAGACCAAAAGCGTCATTGAACTAAAAAAGCTTCAGCTCCTACGACTCCAGCGCAGCCTACGTAGGTGTGTACTCGGACATCCCATTCTACTCAGTTTATGGCTTGAATACTCTTAATTGATACAAACTTTTATTCTTTCTCCAGCAATTTCCTTAATGATTTCTTCAAGCTAGTCACTCCTAACATGGAGCGTTTGAGATTAATTAAGAAGCATAGGCATGGTAGGAGAACAAAACAACTTGAAAAGGTGGAGCAAAAAATGAAAGAAGAAAGGGCAAAGCGTATTTGTGAGCGACAAAAAGAATTCTTTGGTGAATTTGATGTACATAGGTACCAAATTTATTTTTGTTATTTGCGCGCACGCACGCACACGCACACATGTTGTATAAAATTTTTAAGGTCACTTTAAAACTTAGAAGTCAGAATTTGCTGGGAAATCGTTTTTTTCTCTTAGATAAATTTGTTGTTTTAGAAGTCTAGAAAAATGTTTGAGGGAAAACAAAGAAATTCTGCTAATGCATCGTTTAACCGTTTAGTGTATTTGGATTGTTAAATCTTTTCAATTTACCGCTATTAAATAATAGACCCGCTTAAAGCTCTGCTATTTCCCGCTACGCGCGCTAAATCAGGAGTTTTTAGCATCTGCTCTAGCAATATTGATATAAAAATGTTAATTTGATCAGTTCTCTTATAATCCAAATCAACAATTTTAAGATATAGGTCTAACTTCAAGTCCTAAGCGCTCAGCATAAATTGAACTCTATTCACAAAGTCTGAACTGCATTGATCATGATATCATTCGGTTTTGTTGTATATGAGTGAACAATGTTTTCTTTTAATACAAAAATGATGTTTGAATAAGAAAAAAAAATAATAATCAAATTTCGAGATTTGATTTTTTTTTCAATAAAGATTTTTACATCTCTGCTATTCCGATATAACCTCATTTTATCTCCGCTATAGCTTTTTGCATCTCCACCGCTAAGTGTTTCACCTGCACAGGTTTTGAGGGGAATGTGGGTGGGATATAGGCAATATATAATATGTGGCTAAAAGCTACTGTTATGCACCTTCTGCTTAGCCTTCAATCTTGTAGACATTGTTTTATGAAGAATGAGGAAGAACGGGCGAGGAAGTCGCAGGAATAAGGAACAAACCAGGTGAGAAGAGGAAACTGGGGTAATGAGGGAATTCTAGAAGGGTTTAGGGCAAGTTTACTGGAGAATGGAATATGTTAAAGCTTCAGAACAATGCAGAATACCAAGAAGAGAGGACTAGGAGACATGCACATAAAATACATAAAATTTTGGGAAAATTGAATATAAATTTCTATTAATTCACAAACATCGTGATTTACATAGCCGTTCTCCTACTGTTTATAGATAACATAGGCTATCAATAATATTCAGATCGTTTGTTAAATTGATTAGAAAAGCCCAATGAATTCAGCCCCTTTGATTCTTAAATGGTCATGTGCACACTGTGCATGTGCACACTGTGCATGTGCACATACATTCTAACCCATTCTGGAAGCAATTGCCTATGCAGACCTTTTATCCTCGTCTACTTCATGTTCATGCCTTTGGTTGGAAGGCTTGGCCATTGGTGTGTCGTGAGTGGCGATGTTTTGGTCTGAAACAGTTGGTGCAATTGAGTTTGATGAAATGCTGCTGTGATTCTCACCGGTGTTCAACGAAATTTTGTTGATGCTAACATTCCTTCCACTCCAAAACCTCTTAACCAGCTCCCAGTAATCCTCCCATGTAGATTCTTCAAGATACCTTTGCTTCCATTTGATTAAAACGCGAGTGTCTACCGTGTTGTTCCCTGGTACCATTCTTTGGTTCATCTATGATCTCTTCAATAAACGACGAAACTTCTTGTTGTACAATCATAGTAGATCCAGCTCCTCTTCTTTAATTGTGAGATGTGAAAAAACTGGGTGAATTCATGCATGCTAGGCAATTCCAATTTATAGGCAACTTCTCCAATTTTCCCTATGACTTTATTATAGGGTCCATAGGATTTAGAAGAGAATTGAGTCGTTTTGGCATTTCTAGCTGTATTCCAGTTTGAGATACCCCCGTCATTTAGTTCAAATTGTCCTTATGTTTTCCTTGCATTTGCAAATTTCTTCATTCTTTCCTGAGTTGATTGACTGCTATCTCTTAATAACTGAAGCACAATGTCTCTAGAGTATAATTCGTCTTCTACTTGTGGCACTTTAGCTGTGTGAGGAAAATATGAAGCTAAGGTTGGAGGACACATCAGTGGATGAAGTGGCTTAAGTTGCATTTTTCTAGTTGGTATTGTACCAAGATTCACTACTGTTAACCATGTATTCTGTTCTTGTTGTTTGTGGCATACAAAGCATCGAAGATAACACTCCGAAATCTTGTTAACAACCTCGGTTTATCCATGAGAGTATTTTGTAAGAGTGTCAGTTACGACACATATCACAATATATTTGTTACTCTTTTGCAAGTTTGTGATAAAATTCATTGATATATCTGCCATATTTTTTCGGATATTGGAAAAGGTTGAAGAAGTCCATGGATCAAAATATTTTCATTTTTATTTCTTCGGCATGTGTTTCATTCTTTGATATATTTCTCAATATTTGCCTTCAACCGATTAAAAAAAATCATGCTTATCCTCTTCTTTGTTCCTTCAACTCCAACATGGCCTCCTAGTGGGATTGAATGGTATTCATATAGTAAGATTTTGACGATCTCTTTGTGTTGTGAGTCTACCAGTATCTTGCCTTTATAGAAGAAAATTCCATCCACTATTTATGCTTGTGAGTGTTTAATTTCCTTCAGCTAATTTGTTTCAGTTCTCTGAAGTAGTCAGACTGGTTCACATTTTCCTTGAGACCTTACGTCCTCGTACTTTCCAGTATTGAGATAGCTTGACATTTTAGCATATCAATTAGGGTTTCTTGTTGTTCTTGTTCATACTCTCTGGTAAGGTAGTCGGCCATTGTATTTTCTTTGCTCGATCTCTATCTACCTTATAATCAAAGCCATGAAGTTTTTCTAACTATTTTCCTTGAATTTCTGCAGTTAATTTTTGGGATAACTAATGCTTTAAATTATATTTTCTTAATGTTGATTTTCCTACCTATGATGTATTGTGATAGTTTCCTTCTTGTCAAAATTAAAGCTAGTAGCTCCTTGTCATAAGTAGATAACAATCAATTCCTACCATTCAAGGTTCAACCGACGAATGCTATGAGTCTTTATTCTTGAGTTAATGAATCACATTCAATTATGAAGTCCTTATTGAAATCTGCCATACTGAGAACTGGGGGTTAATGTGGCAGTACTTGAGCTGCTCAAATGCATCAGTAGATTGTTTAGTCCAATTAAAGGAATTCTTCTTATATAGTTTTGTTAGAGGCTTTGCGATTAGTCCATGATTTCTAATGAATTTCCTATAGTATCCAACGAGCCCTAGAAATATTCTCTATGCTTTAATTGTCTTTGGTATATACAATTCTTTTTTTGCTTCAATTTTTTCTGGATCAACAGCTATGCCTTCATGTGAAATAGTATGCCCTAAATAGGCTGCTTTAAACTCAAGAAAGGTGCATTTGGAAAGCTTGATGACCGATTTATTTTTTCTAATACATGCAAAACTAATTTAAGGTGTGCTATGTGCTCAGACCAAGTTTGGCCACAATTAGAATGCCATCAAAACATACTAGCACGAATTTCCTTAGATATGGTTTAAAAATTGTGTTCATAAAGGCTTAAAAGGTGGATGATGCATGACATATCAAAAGGCATAACTAGAAATTCATAGTGTTCCTCCTGTGTTTTGAAAACAGTTTTGTGGATATCATCATTGTGGATTCTAATTTGATGATATCTAGATTTTAAATCTAGTTTTGAAAAAAAAAATACATGACATATATAGTACAACAAGCAAGTCGTGTATTAAAGGAACAGGGAATGTATCTTTTACGGTTTGGCCATCAAGTTGCCCGTAATCAATGCATAACCTCCATGTTCCATCTTTCTGACCATGACCACATGGAAAGAATATGCACTGATGCTTGGTTGACCTATTTCAGAATTTAGCATGTCTTTAATAAACTTTTCTGACTCGTTCTTAATATGATATGAGTGTTTATAGGGTCTGAGAGAAATTGGTTTAGAGCCAGGGACAAATATATTATGATCACGACTTCTTTGTGGGAGAAGAGTGTTGACAGTGGGAATTTGTTGTTGCACATGTTGAATTTCTAGCGGTAGGTTAGGCTTGTTGGGTGATGATCCCAATCAGAAGTGATAATTGACCTTTAATGCTTTCGTTGGCAATATTCTTTTTATTAGCCAATTTATTAGCATCCTTCACTCCTTGCCATGTGCAAGACTGGTCCTTGCATTGGAATTTCATTTGAAGTTTTTGCAAAGTTGAGTTTCACTTCTCCCAATTCCTTCATTCACTGTGCTCCTAATACTACTTGACATCCTTCCAGAGGAATTAACAAGTCTATAGGCATTTCACAACTCTGACACTTGTAGTTGACCCCCTTACAAAAACCCTATTGCCTTGTATTCTTTCTCCGTTAGCTACTTGTACCTCATATGCCGTTGATTCCTGTATTGGTAACCCCAAATGTTTCGTTGCTATTCCAGAGTTGATGAAACCGTGTGTAGAGCCTGAGTCAATAAGAAGACGAATATTTTTACCATCGATATGCCCTTGAACCCTAATAGTGTTTAACGTTGGTATACTACATAGTGCATTAAGAGTGATGGCATATACATTTTCTGAGTTATTTGTTTCTGTTGGAGGGGATTCTGAGTGTTCTTGATCATCTTGTTGCTCAAGTTCTTCCGTTTCTTCCAATGACATGAACTCTTCCATGATATATACTTGTTCTTGCATATATGCCCTACACGCCATTTTCCATTGCAACCAAAGCACAAGTTCTCTCTTCTGTCTAGAATTTCTTCAGGGATTAAGCCCTAGCTTCTTGCATTTAAGTCTACTATGGGTTTGCTAGAATTTAGAGGTCTACTGGAATTGCCTTTGGGTTGAGTTGATGAGGTGTTGGAGGATGTGGTACTCATTTTACTCTTTTTTTTGCTCAACCACTTGCATTGAAACACCTTTGCTAGATTAACATCCTCTCAAAAATCTATGGGATTAAGAGCAATGACATCAAATCTGATTTCTTCTTTAAGACCATCAATGAACTTCTCTAGTAGGAACTGATTAAGCAGTGAGTCACATAACCCTTGCAACTGTCCAGACTTGTTCAAGCAAGCAAGCATTGTAGACTGTTGTTTCAAGTTTGAGATAACACCACAGGGCCTTTTAAATTCTACTAGAGCAAACCTTACTTGAATTTCCTCCTTAAAAATGGTCCAGTGTTCATGATTTCTAACTGTTTTGGTGAGCCATTGGTACCATTGGTGTGCTTCTTGCCTCAGGTGGAATGACCATGTAGGCACCCATTAATTTTCTAGGATGTTGTGATACTTGAACCATTGCTCTACCTAATTTATCCATTCCATCACTCTATTATCCCTAGTGGAAACTGAAAATTCTAATTTAATCACTGTATTTTGCAATAGTCTGGGTGTAGGTAGAAGCCTAGATTAATTTCTGGTTGTATCAACAGGCAAGGAAGAGTTGTTTCTAGCTGATGATGAGTGGTGACGGCCATGCCTGATGATTCTTGATGAGTTCTTGAGTTAATTCTTTGAGGTGGAGGAACATATGGAATATGCCTAATGTTCTTGAACTCTTTCAGTTCTTTGGACACCGAATTAATAACTTCTGATATGCCATCCACAACAACAGAGCCATTATTCCCAAACAAGTTGGGGTCGGTTAGAGATGGAACCCGAAACTAAATGACAAAAGTAATTTAAAGGCTATAACAATAACAATAGCAATGATAAAATTTAGTCAAATAGGTAAATTAATGATAATAGTAACTAAGTAAAATAAAGATAGAAATATATATGTATGCAGTACAAATAGTAATAATAATACTAATAATAATAATAATAAATAAATAAATAAATAAATACAATAAAATAAAAAAATAAAAATGATGATAACAGTACAAATAGTAATAATGGTGATGATAGTAACATTGATCAAAGACCAAGCGCTACGTCTTGGGCTCTTTTTTCCTAATCCTATAATCTAACACTTATAAGACTCATAGCTCAGGGTTCTGGTACGTGGATCGAAAACTTCCACGCGCTCCTATCCGTTACCAGCTCTTTGGCTATATTCCGACCCTTCAAGTCCCTTTTAACAACTTCCTCCAATGTCAACTTTGGTAGACCTCTACCTCTCTTTGAGCAAACGACACGGCCTATGATTCCAACGCGCACAGGTAACTCGGACGGTCTTCGTTGGAGATGTCCAAACCATCTTAAGCGATGTTGAATTAGTTTCTCCTCAATTGGGCTACTTCAAGTTTTTCACATATATCATCATTTCTAATTCGGTCTATTCTTGTATGACCGCAACTCCATTGCAGCATACGCATCTCTGTTACGTTATCTTCTGGACGTGTTGGTTTTTAGCAGACCAACATTCTGCACCGTACAACATCGCAGGTCTAATTGCTGTTCTATAGAACTTTTCTTTAAGCTTCTGTGAGACTTTCTTGTCACAGAGAATGTCAGATACTTGTCGTCCCGCTCGAATTCGAAAAATAACATCTTCATCAATCTCACAATTGCACTGCAACATTGATCCTAGATATCGAAAGGATTCATCTTTAGGAACTATTTGTCCGGGCAGTATAATATCTCCGTCCTTTGACCTGACACCGCTGAACTCGCACTTCATATATTCTGTTTTAGTTCTACTAACCCTAAATCTCTTAGATTTTAAAGTCTGTCTCAACAGTTCGAGTTATCTATCAACCTCAATCCTACTATCATCAATCAGCATAACATCATTAGCAAATAGCATACACCAAGGAATCTTCCCTTATATACTCTTCGTAACCTCATCCATTAGTAGGGCAAAAGTGTAAGGGCTCAAAGCTGACCCTTGATGTAATTCTATGTTAATGGGGAAGTCACTGATTACACCATCGCATGCTCTGACACTAGTCACAACATCATCGTACATATTCTTGATAAGGGTAATGTACTTTGTTGGGACTCTCTTCTTTTTCAGAGCCCACCACATCACCTTTCGTGGTACTTTGTCATAAGCTTTCTCCAAATCGATAAAAACGTGTAAATCCTTCTTTTGCTCCTTAAACCTCTTCATAAGTTGTCTTATTAAGAAAATAGCCTCCGTGGTCGACCTTCCAAGCATGAAAGCAAATTGGTTTTTTGAAACGCTTGTCATTCTTCTTAATCGATGTTCGATGACTCTCTCACATAGCTTCATCGTATGACTCATAAGCTTAATTCCTCTGTAGTTTGTGCAACTTTGTATATCTTCTTTATTTTTAAAAATTGAAACTAATATGCTTCTCCTCCATTCATCTGGCATCTTGTTTGATTTGAAAATATTATTGAACAACTTAGTTAGTCAGGCTATCCCTGCATCTCCAAGGCATCTCCACACCGCAATGGGGATGCCATCAGGCCCCAATACCTTGTCTACTTTCATTCGTTTTAACGCCTCCTTTATCTCGAATTCTTGAATTCTTCGAACAAAATGTATACTATTGTCATCAAAAGAGTCGTCTATCTCGATCAAAGTGCTATCACCTTCTTCATTAAATAGTTTGTCGAAATAATATTTCCATCTATTTTTTATCTCATCGTAAGTCTATTATTATCATCTTTGATGCATTTAACTTGACTGAAGTCTTCTGTCTTACTCTCACGGAGCTTAGTTATCCTGTAGACGTCTTCTTCACCCTCCTTCGTACTTGGCTCTGATATGCCATCCATCTTTATTAAATCTTGCAAATTCTGGGTGTTTACAATTCTTGATTTGATTCTTGCAATTCCCTGATAGCCACAGCAGTTTCCAGATTAATTTGCTCCTGTCTTGAGTATTCTGATTCCTTTTCAGGGGATGCATTGTCAGTGTTGGTGATCTCTTCATCATCAGAGTACTCTTGATGCAGTTGAGGATTGTTTGGCTCTGACACCAATGTGTGTTATGCACCTTTTGCTTCGACTTGTAGTAATTATTTTATGAAGAATGAGGAAGAACAGGCTAGGAACTTGCAGGAATAGGGAACATACTGGGTGAGAAAAGGAAACTGGCGGTAACGAGGGAATTCTTGAAGTAAGAGAAGGGTTTAGGGAAATTTACTTGCGAACGGAATAAGTTAGAGCTTCAGAACAATGCAGAATACATAAAGAGAGGGCGGGGAGGATACATGCACAGAAAATACAGCAGATTTTGGAAAGAGAGAATATAAATTTTTATTAATTCAAAAACACGATGATTAACATAGCTGTTTCTCTTACTATTATAGATAACATAGGCTGCTTATTACATAAATAATATTTAGAAATCATTTGGTATATTGATCAGAAAAGCCCAATGAATTCAGCCTCTTTAATTCTGGAATGGTCATGTGCACACTGTGCACGTGCACATACATTCTAGCCCATTCTGGAAGCATCCACCTATGCAGACCTTCTCTCATCTTCTACTTCATGTTCATGCCTTTGATTGGAGGACTTGGCCATTGGTGTGCCGTGGATGGTGATGTGTCTGGACCCGTTGATGAAATTGAGTTGTTTGATGAAATGCTGACGAAAATTTGTTGATGCTAACAGCCATCAGTAAAACCAAACTACAGTATTGTCTTTATCTGAAATCAGTAATTGCTACTTTTACCCTTGGTCAATAGTGCCATTATCTATGTTGATAGTGTCAACGGCAACAGTACCTGAAGAATGCTGGCATAATTTATCTGTAACGGTATTATATTTAACTTTAGTATAAAACCACAAACACTTTAAATCCTAACAGAAATCATTAATGAAATTCATAACATTAAGAGAGATGGAGGGAGGGAGAGACTTTTCTAAATAGTCATGTTTCCCCTTTCCTCTCTGTATTCTGCTGTGTTTCCCACCCTGCGCTTCTAGGCTTTTTCACAAAAAACTTATACACAAATGTGCCCCTGCACAGTCCTTCATTTTTTAAGTAACCACATTATCTCTATAAATGTACTTGGGTGTTATATTATTGCTCTTATCCTTGACGTCATCTATTTCCTTTTCTGTAAATCAGTATCAGTTTCGACTCAAGATTGATTTATGAAAACAATGGTTATAGTAAACGTAAACATTTGCAACATCTGGCATAAAATGGAGAGCTGATTACATAGTGAAACGTGTAATAGTTATAATGAGCCAAATTTTCATCTGTGTGATGTCTACCACTATCAAATTTTTGAATGAAAAATGGATTGGTTATAGTTAGAGTTCAGAGTGTAATTTAAGATATATTTCAAACATTGCATAATAATCAACCTTCTTGTAATCTGGTTCTTATGGATCAATATTATGCATATTATTCAGGGAGAAACTTGAAGATTGTTTCAAACAAAGGAGAGAACGGTGGAAGGGCTTCAATAGGTTTGTTAAAGAATTTCATAAAAAGAAAGAAAAGGTGCATCGTGAAAAGGTTGATAAGATTCAACGTGAGAAGATTAATTTATTAAAAGCCAATGATGTGGAAGGATATCTTAGAATGGTTCAGGTGCCAAACAAATTCTATTTTCTCTTAGCTGTTAGCTTCTGCTTCTCGTGTTGCCCTATTGATTGTTGATCATTGCAAAATTCCAGGATGCAAAATCAGACCGCGTTAGACAACTTCTCAAAGAGACTGAAAAGTATCTACAGAAGTTAGGTTCTAAGCTACAAGATGCTAAGAACATGTCAAGGTGTATTGAAACTGGAATAGATGAAAATCGTGCTGTTAATTATGTTGCGAGTAATGAGTATGCTGATGAGAATGAAGATGAAAATGACCAAGCTGAGGTAGTATAATGGTTTTGAGATTTATTTTGATTCTTCTGACCCTCTTACCAAGACTTTGTCTTTTGTAGCACTATCTGGAAAGCAATGAAAAGTACTACATGATGGCACATAGGTAAACTAGTTGCTTTCTTTAGTGGGATTCTGAATTCTTGTATATAAACTAAAATTTATAATACAGTTTCTTGGTTATACAGTGTGAAAGAAAGTATTAGCGAACAACCATCTCTTCTAGAGGGTGGAAAATTAAGAGAGTGAGCTTATTACAATAATATTCATTTGACTCCTTAATTTGTTTTCTCTCTCTTATATAATGGTGAATATTCAGGCTTTGCTATGCTGTTACAGGTACCAAATGAACGGTTTGCGTTGGTTAGTTTCATTATATAATAACCATTTAAATGGCATTCTTGCTGATGAAATGGGTCTTGGAAAAACTGTTCAAGTATGTTTCTCGTTAAGAAAACGTCTTCTTTGTCATCATATTTGTAACTGATATTTTCTACCACTTTTTAAGGTTATTTCCTTAATTTGTTACCTAATGGAGGCTAAGAATGATAGGGGTCCTTTCCTAGTAGTAGTTCCATCTTCTGTCCTTCCTGGTTGGTTATCTGAACTTGCATTCTGGGCACCAAACATCAATAAAATTGCATATGCAGGACCACCTGAGGAGAGGCGCAAGCTATTCAAGTAAGAGTTGCACAACTTTTTCTCTTTTTTGTTTTATCATTTTCTCTTGTCGATATCTGACTTTTTTTTCCCCTCCTTTGCAGGGAAAGAATTGTTCCGCAGAAATTCAATGTTCTTTTGACTACTTACGAGTACTTAATGAATAAACATGATAGACCAAAGCTAAGCAAAATCAATTGGCATTACATAATAATAGATGAAGGGCATCGAATAAAGAATGCTTCTTGTAAACTCAATGCAGATTTGAAGCATTATCGTAGCTCGCATAGATTGCTTTTGACAGGAACGCCTCTGCAGGTTGCTTTATTCCTTCACAAGAAGTTTGTATTTCATGCGTCATTTGTACTAATAATTGGAAATGGTCAACTACTTGCAACATTTCTAGATTGCTAGCTGAATAAAATTTCAAAAATTTATGTTCATGAGAGAACTAGATTTTGCAAATTACTAAAATCGATCTTTATTTACCGATAATACTCAATGATACCATGTATTTATTTGACTAAATGGTTAATTCTATTCAAAACCCAGTATTTGCTTTTTCCACTGCACTTTCAAATTTTGATTATGGCAAACATACCCTCTTCTTTGTAACATTAAATTTATTCCATTAGCTTGACTTTTAAAAATCCTCAGCGGTCAAGTTCTTAAAATTTTCAAGTTGTGTAGTCTAATCATCAAAATTTAAAAAAATATTGAATTTGGAAAAGAATCATAAAATTTGTACAAGTTTTCTGATGATTTTCTAATTTTATTTATACGTATTTTACGAAGTTCAGCTAATCAACTAGATCGCTTCAAAAGTATATAGGATCTAAAAAAATCGTAAAGGTTTTGAATTTAGAAAATGAGTTTATTCTTGGATAATATTTTTTGTCTAAAAAATGAGGAAGGATGAACTTATAAAAGAACTGGCTGTGAAAAGCAGAAAGTGTAGTTTTGAAATTTTTGAAAAACTTGGGATGGGAAAAACAAATATTGGATGTTTAATCCAGTTTTCATAAAAAAATCATGCCAAGTTGAGTGCTCTGCTTCTCTTCAACATTTTTCATACATATTAATTGAATTAGCAGGAGGTGGAGCCATGGCGCAACGATTAGGCTGCATACATTATCGGCCTCCCCAGAGCCCGCTATCGTGCGGGAGCCTCGTGCACTGGGTTCCACCTATTAATTGGATTAGCATGAGCGTGTAACTTTATATTTCTATAAATTGGTATAATTGTGCATTTCTTCAATATTAATATATCCAATCTGTATTAAATTCTTGTCTAAATTGTACACATCATCAATCACATAAATTTCCGATATCAAGGATATGTGGGTAGTTTGTTGTATGTGCACACAAAGGTACCTATGTACTGCGCTTCTCAAAGTTTTTCGTTCTATCCAAAATTCAAATTAGTATATGTACATGTTGCAGTTGTAGTCATGCTGCATTATTTATATGCGTACATGTTATAGCTGTTGTCTTCCTAGTCTTATTTTGACTGATAAGATATACATGTACTTATGTCTAGAACAACCTTGAAGAATTGTGGGCGCTTCTTAATTTCTTATTACCTAGCATTTTCAATTCATCAGAGGATTTCTCTCAGTGGTTTAATAAACCTTTCGAAAGCAATGTAGACAATTCACAAGATGAGGTAAGCGCATTTCATTTATGCTAAGATAAGACTAGCCAAAATTGATGTGATGAGATACTGGCATCAATTCCTAAAAAGTTTTCAATGCATTTGTTGTATGTGGATAGGCTCTATTGTCAGAAGAGGAGAATCTGTTGATCATAAATCGCCTTCATCAAGTTCTTAGACCATTTGTGCTGCGAAGATTGAAGCACAAGGTTATTAATTTTAATATCGCCACCTTTTCGTATTCTCTAGCATAATTTGAACTATAATGGCAACAATTTGCTGCATTTCTTGCCTCCATTTTTCTTCTTTTTGATCATTTTATTTCTATACATTGAATCATCAATATTCTTTTTAGTAAGTGCAAAATTAAGATTGATAACTACATTTTAATCGTGAATGATTGTATGAAGGTTGTATTGATATACATGTTTCCTTTTTTGAAGTTTTGAACACTGTTGACTCTTTTTAAAGCAGCTTAACTAGTCTTTTATAGGATACAGCTTTAGATGCCATTCGTAGCCATTAATATTTTCACCAGTACCAACTAACAATGATTTAAATAATTCAGTTGGGGTAGTGAAATTGAATCAGTAAAATGGTATGCTTAAATTTCTAATGCTCTTTGGTTTTGTTAATGCAATATGCATCACAAGTTCACAACTGAAATGCTGACCAATGGTACCTTGAGTTACTCATTAACAAGTAAATTTTAATTAATGGCATAATTTATTTATTAGTTTGAACAGTTGCACTAAAACATGGAATTGTCACATAGGTTGAAAATGAATTACCCGAGAAAATTGAAAGGCTTGTGAGATGTGAGGCTTCAGCATACCAAAAACTTCTGATGAAGAGAGTAGAAGAAAATCTTGGTTCAGTGGGAAGTACAAAGGTATCCTGCATATTTAATTTTCTTGATGTTACCGAAGTTTTCATGTATTAATACATACATTTTTCTTATAAATCAGGGTCGGAGTGTACACAACACTGTGATGGAGCTACGTAATATATGCAATCATCCATACCTCAGTCAGCTTCATGCTGAAGAGGTAAATTTTGCAATTATTGGGCAAGCTTATACACAATATTAAGTTTTTTATCTAGTTCATTGGTAGATGTATCCTTTTTTCTTCAGGTTGATGGTATGCTACCTACACACTATTTGCCTCCAATAGTGAGACTCTGCGGAAAGCTAGAGATGCTAGACCGCATATTGCCAAAGCTTAAGGCTGCAGACCACCGGGTATGCGATTTTCCAGATTTAAAGGGATTTTTTAGTGATTGATTAATTGATTAAAATAGTGAATCAGCAAACAACAAAGTGAAGGCAGCGAACCATTGCGTATTACTTTATCACTTGATGTTTCAAATCAAAAAGTTTTTGTTTTTTTGTTTTTTGTTTGTTTTTGTTTATGTAGCACTGTGGTTTGTGTTCTTTGATGATAGCTGTGCATGTTGCCTCATTTGGATTCTAATTATGCGCTTTGGCATGAAGAGGTTGGTTTTTAAAAATAGCAGCACACAAGCTTTTATGATTTACAAACATGATTTTTGTGAGGAACAGAGTTCCTGATGCATTTGTGATCACTTCTGTTTAGACAATATTCATCGTTGTTCGGGAACAGTTCAATTGCTCATATCACCTTTTGTATCAAAAGAGTCATCTCACTTGTTTCTCCTTATATTTACATTTTTTGCTAGTTCTATCACATATTACCTTGTCACTTATTGCTTCCAATCAAAAAGATATACCTTGTTCATGTAGAACAGTGGCTTCTGTTCTTTGATCATGGCAGTCTTGTTGCCTTAGCTGAAATCGTACTATGCTTCTTGGTATGAAGAGGGATGACTTTAAAAAAGAGCAGTACACAAGCCTTTTTGATTTAGAAACATGACTTTTGTGAGGAAGATAATTTCCCGATAAACAGTTCTTTTGCTCATGTCACCATAGTATCAAAAGAATCATCTCACTTGTTTCTCTTTTTATTTACATTTTCCACTTAAGTGCTATATCCTTTAGAAACCAAAACCTTACAGAAGCCAATGTTTCTCTCCTTTTATACTTTATACTCAGGAACATGATGAACATACGATTTAAGTATTCCGATAAACATTAATTATCCCATTTATCAAATTTCGTAAGAATACTAGTAAATGTAATTATATAATTAATATTTTTATATATTTATAATTTTTATAAAATAGTAATATTTTTTTGAAATATTAATGGTTTAAAATTTCATAGCAGTATTGAATATTATTTTTTCTATATGGATGCATATGTTCACCTTTCCTTTTAAATTTTAAGGTCGCATTTCCATTTTACATTTTCGTATTCCCACTTCAGGCTTCTAAAGCTATTCCAGTTCCTTTATAAACAAAACCTTAGTATTGCCAGTGTTTTCTCTGCTAAAAACCAGTGCTTGGTATTTTTACTTGGGAACTTAATGAAAATACGATGCTAAGTATCTTCTAATATATATTAATTAAAGCAAGAATTAATATTCATAGAAATATTAACGTATGTATATATAATGCTATAAAATAATAACATTTTGTTGAAAATGTTTGAAAATATTAATAGCGATAAGATTTCTTAGCAGCATATATTATTATTTCTATACTATAGCATATGTTCACTTTCAAGTTATACTTAAGATCATGTTGCTATAGAACATTTTCATATTTCCACTCTGGCTTGTAAGCTTTCTCCACATGAAACTGATTCTAATTCCTAATCATTTCTTTTCTGCCTCCCTTCTTAATATGTTCACATTTACTTATTTTCAACTTATTACATAGAGATTACCATTCTACCATCCCATTTCTCATTTCTTCTACTTTCCTTTTTAGCTTATTTTTTAATTTCATTTTGATGTTTATTAGTGCACGCTGGACAGTTTGTAAAAATAGGATTGAAAGGATCCATATGATGTTGATGAGAATGGAACATAAACAACTGAAGTATAGCCAATAATAAGATAAAAGCGTGGTCATTATATGGTAGGGTTTTTCTACCGCCCATTCTTGGAAGATACCATCACCATGGATTTCATTGCACTATTACCAATATTATATTAACCTCTTGTTGCTTTAATCTTCTATGACTATACAAAAATTACTGAGTAAAAAGGAAATAATAAAGATATGGAATTATGATGTTTTAAGTTTTTAACGTCCTAATATTCTTCGATTCTTATATTTATGTATAATTGTTGGATGAACTTCCACAATGGTGTATTGTGTGTATTCCTTTGTATTGTCACATTCGCCTAGCAATTTCTGAAATTTTACCAGCTTGAGAAAGGTAAATTTCAGTTAGGCCACAGTTTATAACTAATTTACGGTTTAACTATTTTCAAATTCAATTATCAATGTAGGCTAGTTTTAAAATTATTAACATTGGCTGGATAATGTACAGTATCTGCCAAAGAAAATAGAAAATAGAAGACCGCAGCCTACTCTACTCCCATGTATAGCACTCAAATTTAGCATAACATGTTAATTGTTAGTTTTAGTAGTGATTCTAGATTAACGTCAAGGTTTGGCTCAAAACATTATGTTCAGATAAATATGACGCTGACATCCAGTATACAACTAACATGTTATAATGATAAGTCGGACGAAGGACGACATCATAACGACAACTAACTATGGCAGTGTTAACTAGAAGTGCATGAGAGCAACAATGGGTTATTACTCATACGTTTTTGACTGTGTAGGCACAAAGCTGGATTGCACATATACGTTATCCATTCTGCAAATACTAGTCTTTTATCATAGGTTTTAAGTGTATTCTAAAGTGAATACCAGTTATATGATGGCTATATGGAAAAAATGTCAAAGAAGTTACTAAATTGTTCCCTTAAGTGTAGTATTAAATTAAGTTTGTTATGTGCAAAATTAAATTTTCTAATTTATGTAGGTGTTGTTTTTCTCGACGATGACAAGGTTGCTTGATGTTATGGAAGAATACCTTTCTCGAAAACAGCATAAATATCTTCGTTTAGATGGTCACACTTCTGGTAATGACCGTGGAGCCCTTATTGATGCATTCAACCGTCCAGACTCACAGTACTTCATTTTCTTGCTGAGGTATTTCTATGACGATTTCTTGCATTGCTTGGAAGCATCTTGATTTTTCTTACGTTGCCAATTTGTTCTACTTTGGTAGTATTCGGGCTGGTGGTGTTGGTGTAAACCTTCAAGCAGCTGATACTGTCATCATATTCGATACTGATTGGAATCCACAGGCAATATGCTCTCTGCTTTCTGATAAACAATCTCCTTTTTTCTTTGCCTTTTTGCATGTTCTTTCCAGCTATTATCAGCAATCTTTTTTTTAGGTTGACCTGCAAGCTCAAGCTAGAGCCCACAGGATCGGCCAGAAGAAGGATGTTCTTGTCTTACGGCTTGAAACCGTGAGTTCCTTATAGATAGTTGTAAAATATTTTGTTTTAGAGTTGAATAAGACTCTAACCCAAAATAACAATAAACATAATAGTAATGATAATGATGACGACGGCGATGACAACAATAACGACCATAATAATGAAGAGAGAGAACATGCTGGCACATTTCCAGCACGAAATATTCTGTTGTATCAAAGTAATATGTTTTTTGATTTACGAGCTAAATGATGGGGTGTATAGTGGGTGTCTTGCAACCAATCCTTTTCCTATGATCATACTTGCACAGCCATATAGCACATGTATAGTGGTCAGGCATTTAATGGTTAAAAGTGAATAGTTGTCTAATGTGGTTACCGTTTTTATAGGTTCACTCTGTTGAAGAACAAGTTAGAGCTTCAGCAGAGCACAAACTTGGTGTTGCTAACCAGAGCATCACTGCAGGCTTTTTTGACAATAATACCAGGTAGATTTCAAAAATCGATGACATTAATTTCATAGTGGTATATGTTTCTGTAGATAATATTTGTTTTATATTAGTGCTGAGGATCGGAGAGAATATTTGGAATCTCTGCTTAGGGAATGCAAGAAAGAGGAAGCTGCTAATGTTTTAGATGATGATGCTCTAAACTATCTCCTAGCACGCAGGCATGCCTTTTTGAAAATTTCCAATTTATTGTATAAAATTTTCGTATTACAGGACCTGATTTCCTTGCTGCTGTTTGTTTAACAGTGAAAGTGAGATTGACATCTTTGAAGCCGTCGATAAAAAAAGGCAGGAGGAAGAGATGGTCTGTCCTTTTTTACTATACGTCTATGTTTGAAGTGTATTAGATAATATCTACGAGACAAACTATGTAGTTAAGTTGATTTGCAGAAATTCGAATAAGATCATCTAGTTATCATATAATCAATATAAATGTTCACAAACTACAATTAACCATTTGAAATGCTTATTTAAGTATTTATTCTTAAACGGGAGTGGTTTGTCTGTTTATTTGCACTGCTTAGAAGTATGGAAATGTGAAAAAAATCCAAATCTCAAATATCAAATTTTTACTGGGTTTGATACACAATCAAATAATGACTTGTGTATATTGCATTAAGTCACCTCCCCGGATTTGGCTGTAATTTTTTATTTTTTTGATATCTTCTCAGGCAACATGGCAAAATATGATAAACGGAGGACTGCAAGAAGGGTCACAGTCACTTCCCATGCCTTCCCGTCTTGTGACGGATGAAGATTTGAAGCCTTTGTACAATGCTATGTTGGTGTATGAAGCATCTAACTTGGAAGCAAAACTTAAAGGAGGTAAAGGTGGTAGCCTTGATACGCAGCATTATGGAAGGGGAAAACGTGCTCGTGAGGTAGTTTTTTCTTATTCAGTTGATAAAACATTAGTATAGCAACTTCATTTCATATAACAATTCTTCTTTTCTTGAAGGAGAAATTTTTTGACAGTATCTTCAAACTTAGTTCATCAGTATTACATGAAGTTGGTTTTTTTAGTAGTCTATAGCTTTCAGTGCTGACACCCAGCAGAAATTTGCTCATACACAGAGAGAGTATTATTACTTACGTAACATACCACACATTGTTTCTGCTAACTACAAATTCGAAATTGTGAAAACTTCTCATGTTTTCCACTAATCACGCTGCTGAAAAGTTGGCACGGAATGGAATTTAACCTTGCTTTGAAAATCAGTGATTTAACAAAGCATCTGTTTACCATTTGAAGCCAATTCTTAATTAGTGCCATGATAATTGGTACGTAGAAATGGCTTCAAGTAATGACACATCCAAAAAATATATCTTTAACCTCCTCATCTGCAGGTTCGTTCATACAACGATCAATGGACAGAGGAAGAATTTGAAAATTTGTGTCAAGCAGGTCCTTCCGACTCATTTCTGCCTCCCATTGCACCAAAAGAATCAATTTTACCAAAGGCTGCAATTTCTAATGTTCCTGAAATACCTGCACCCTTAGAAGAACCAATACCACAGTTACCCAATAACCATACAGAGCCTTCACTATTTATAGCGGAACCCAAAATTTCTTCGATTGAAAATATGCAGAAGGCAAAACAACCAACTGGAAGAAAAAGGGGTAGACCGAGGAGGAATACACTTGAAACTGTGCAGCTACCAAGCATTCTTTCTACTAATCCTGCTACTGTATCCTCAATGGTTTCAGTTCCTGCTTCTACTTCAAATTTAACTCCAACTTCTATTGCACTTGAACCTACAACCCGTAAAACTAAAAATGTTGGAGAAAAGCCAAAAAGACAAACAAGAAAGCAGAAAGACGTGGAAGTTAAACAAAGTTTTCA
The DNA here is from genome assembly GCA_030765085.1 of Allium cepa. NCBI lineage: Eukaryota > Viridiplantae > Streptophyta > Magnoliopsida > Asparagales > Amaryllidaceae > Allium > Allium cepa. Next base: position 584,701,482 of record CM060938.1, read on the forward strand.
AAAAATTTTACCTGCACTATCATTTGTACCTGTCAATTTAATCGAGAAAACTCCAGTCACAGGACTGCAGACAACTGCTTCAGCTGCTTCTGTTGGTATTAGCCAAACCGAATTTAAAGAAGCAAGTATTTTGCAACCAGATAATATTCCTGAGTCATCTACAATTGTTTCAACTTCAGTTCTGGTGAACTTACAAGAAACAAAAACTAATATCCATGACCTGAATGCTTCTGCTTCTGATATCCAAAATCCAATTTCTGAGAAAGAAGATACTAATTTACCTGAGGTGCAAATGCCAGGAAATGAAGTGTTACTACCTTGCCCACTTGGTCATTCTGGCACTGAAGCTGCAGGTACTCTGAATGAAGAAGTAACACCAATCACAACAAACCCTGATGCAAAAGAACAGAGTAACCATCCTTCTTTTACAAGAAAAAAAGCAGCTGCGCGTGAACCAAAGAATCGAAGTAGCACCACAACAGCTGCATCTGAGCGTCGAGCTAGACTTGCTGGGGCAAAGATGACAAGGAGTGCTAAGGAAAAACAAGTTACAGTTCAGAATGAAATGTTAGTTCAAAGCTTGGAAATGCCCGCTCTGAAGGCTACAGTTCCTAAAAGCTATCCCTTAAGGGGAAGAAAGAAACAAAAAATGTTAGATGGTGTTGCTGCTGCTGCTGCTGCTGCCCAAAATGCTTCACAGACAGGTCTTACTTCCAAAGAAAGAGAGTTGGGGACCAATAAAATTGAAACAATTAACGCACAAATTAGCATGCCAGAGAAGAATATTGCAAATGTGGGCGAAGAAAAACCCCCATTGTTAGACAATACTACCTCAAGTAGTGCTCCATGTCATGATGATAGGATCAATCAAGATATTCCTGGAGTCGTTGAGGTAACTGCTGAAGCTAAGAAAACCGAACAGTTTGAAGTAGGCAAGGAAGTTTGTGCTTTGATAATACCAAGCTCTGATAACCCTACAAATGATCAAGTTATTACACCTGGTATAAATGATTTGCCTGAGGTCCCTGAGTTACCTGCTGAAGCAAAAAAATCTGAAACAACTGTAGATGAGAACGTATGTATTCCTTCAGAGATGGAATTAAATAATGCAAATGACAATGCAGGACGTAGTGAACCTAAGCAATCAGATGTTCAAGTTATTACTAGTGACGTGAGCAATATTTGCGAGGCTCCAAATTCAGATGATCTTGTTGACAAGTTGAATCACAACGAACAAAATATGCAGAGTTCTACAAGCAACGTAGGAGATCTTTGTGAAGCTTCTGAAGAAAATTCATCAGATTGCATCAAAGCTTCGGTTATAGCTGAAACTGATGAAACTTGTGTTGAGAAAGATGAGCCAAAAGTCAGTGATCTTCCTGTTGTTTTGAATGAGAACATAACATCCCAGGCACCACCTACAAGGTTGGATATGAATGAGGAAGATATGGTTTCTGAAGAACCGATGTCAAATGAGGTTGAAAAAGAAGATGGTGCATTTCTTGAAAGAAGGATGGAGAAAACAAATACTTCATTACCAAATGCTTCATTATCTAATGCTGCAACTAATCAAATAGAAAATGATATGCCTGAGAAAATGGAGGATGAATCAAATGATTCAATACTGGAAGCTGAAGTGGACGAAGCGAAAGTGATCTTTCCAGAGAGTGAAAAGGTAGAGGTAAATGTTTCGATTTCTTCTCTTACAGCTGATAAATCTGAGGGAAATGTTCCTGAGAGCAAGATAGTATCAGAATTGAAAGCAGACGTGGTTGAGGAAACCACTCACGACGATGGTGGAAATGAAGCAAATAAGTTGATTTTTTCCGATTCAACTGCTGAATCTGATGATGCCATTCCTGCAAGCAACACTGTCAGAGTTGATGATACAATAGCAAAAACTGTACCTGATAACGCAGAGTGAACCGTTACTGCAATTAAAGTAATAGTGGTAAATGAGTCATATTATCAGAATTAGTTTGATCTAAACAGTAAGATGCATCTTTAAAGGTGTTATTATGATGTTACTTTAAGACATATCGATCGCTGGATCGACTGTAACGTGCATATTTAAGGTGTTATTGCGATATGGCCTTTAAGACGTTGATCATATTCAGGTGTTCCTAAACCTAGGTTGTTTTCATCATCTTCAGTGTTTTAATCTAAAGCAAAACCTACAGTTTACTGTAACATTCAGCTGAACTCAAGCATACATGTATACATAACCATACACACATACGTGTGTAATAATGGATCAATGTGATGTGCATGTTTAAGGCGTTATGATTACCGGGATAGGTGTTGCATTTTGATGATATAATATTTCCATATTAAATAAGTGATAGATATTTGACTAAAGGTAGAATTGTGATTTAAATTTATTGTATCTTTTAATGCATTAAAGAATGTAAGAAAGTATCTAAATGATGAATTATTTTGAGAGATTAAAGAAATCAATCAATTTTCTAATCAGCTGTTCAAAAAGGTTATTTTATCGAGCGCATGTAAATTGAAGCAAACTGAAAAAATTAAATAGATAAGGGTTTCCATATGAATAGAAGAATCGATGAGACGTTGATTTATTAACATAAATCAATTATTTCAACAATTAAGTAATAATCTTTATATAAAGGCGTTCTTTGGATGTTAGTACAATCCTTTGAAGTTGTATTTATTCATATTCTTCTTAGTCTCAATTGTCAATATTGTAATTTTCTTTTCTTATATAAAGTAATAAAATCTCATCTTCTAAGTGAATATCCATTATCCCGCGGTAGTGGAGCCATTATAAATCTTGTGTGTGATTTTCTTTTATGTTTGTGCATTTGTAACCTGTGATTGCTTATTTTGGGATATTAATTTTCTATTATTTTCACTGCGTTTGGGGTGTTGATACAAATTTTCTACAATGATTTGGCATCAGAAGGCGTTAGGCAATACGGTAGGAGATGAACACGCCTCAACTGAAGTAAGCCTTTATGTTAGGTGATCTTATATGAAGTCAGAATCTCAGTTGGTAATAGAGAAGTGAAACGTGGATAATGGCATCGAAAAGCGGTAATGGAGAATGAAGGCTGTTCTAAGGAATATGGTTCATCATATGATATTTAACACTGAGAAATTGCCTGTTGATATTTCAACTATATAGGATGAGATGGAAGAGTGGGCTTTACTGCTTTACAGTTGGCCATGTAAGAGAATATTATCTCAGAGATTAGCAGAACCATTGCTAGAGGAATTCAGACCAAGTTGGAGAATCTTTACCTAAAGAAATCACTCACTAACATTTGATATTACCGAAGACATTTTTCACCACGAAGATGAGAGAGGGTCACTACACCAAATACTGTGATTTGCCACTAACCATCCGCTCATTTAGCAATGGTTAATAACCGTTGCCATTTAGCAACGGTTAGTAACCGTCTTGGTTAAATTAGCAACGGGTTTTAATCGTTGCTAATTGGGAACGGTTATTAACCGTAGTTTCTTTGGAGACAAATGGGCGCGGTGAATTTCATCCTTTCGCGCCATACTTTTTTGGCGCGCTTCGTTACAATTAACAACGGTTTTGAACCGTGGTTAAGTAGCAACGGTTATTAACCGTTGTAAATCTTTTAGCTAGGGCCGGCCCAGGGGCAAGCCCATGGGATGGGGCAACCAACTGAACCGGGCAGCACCAAAAATCTGTTTTACTTCAAAGTTACAGCTCAATAGCAATCTCCATGTCGGCGATGCTCGAACCCAAAAAACTAGGGTTTCAAAAATCAACGCTTTCTAAATAATCATCGCTGCATACTCGGCTATTCCATCAGCCATCGTCGCGTCTTGCTTGCCTCCTACGCGATATTTTCTACTGCTGATTTGAAGTCCTGCTACAGTCTCTATACTGCCACTGCTAATTAAGTATGCGAATTTTTTTTGCTAAAAAGGTAAATAAATTTCATTAAGGTAACAAAGATTAATTTGTTTACTTTATTTTATAGCCATCAGCCATCGTCGGCTCTTGCTTGCCCCCTACGCGATATTTTCTACTGCTGATTTGAAGTCCTGCTACAGTCTCTATACTGCCACTGCTAATTAAGTATGCGAATTTCTTGTTTTGAGTTGTCTAATTTTCAAAAATTGAGTCGCCCTTTTACTGCTTTCGATTTCATTAACCTTGAAAACATCTGAAGCTAATAACTTATTAGTATTTAGTTACAAACAACTAGTTTTCTGTAAATAATCGTTTAGGAATTGAAATTTGAAAGCTGAAGCTAACAAACTAATAATTATTTAGGAACTGATATTTACATTGATGTACTTTTTCCTGCAGTGTGTGTATGTCTACCCGCAAACATTTAGGCAGAACCCAATATGATTTGCCTGTACACTTAACGAGATACACTAGTTTGTAAACTTGATACATTTCGTTCAAAATTAAATACACTGTTTTGTAAACTATTTGATACTATAAGTAGTGCAGCCCACTTAATGTGGCAACTTTTGTATAAAAAGTTGGTACTTTGTTATGTTATAGTTTAATATGTGATTTTACAAATTGCAATGTATTGTACTGTACTGCACTGCATGCTAGTTAGACATAGCTGCTTATAGTGACTGCTAGGGTATAAGTTGATGCAATGAATTTTCTTTTACTAAATATGAGACCATATTTAGTAAGTGGATAAAATTGTTGTTAATGGCGCAAGCCAAGTATCAGGAGAGGGGTAATGCATAGACATTACTCTGGTGCTACAAAATGGCGCCGTTGTAATGGCAAATTTTTTGGAAACAGTTTGACGCTAATGTTAAATTTCAAGTGAAATCAGAAGAATAGACATCTGTTTAGTTAATATCAGAGTTGAACTTGGTGGAAAGCCATAAGATATTGTTACCCATGATTTCTTATTAGCTTTTGTTATTTTCTTTCAGTATGTCTTTCAGTATAGACAAACAATGGATGAATCAATCTAATCGAAGAAATACAGAATATGTGTAAGGTGTGAGAAATTTCGTTAAATTTGTTGCTGAAAACGGTGGCAATAAGGAAAAGTATTCGTGCCCTTGCACACGGTGCAAAAATGAAGATACATTCAAATTAAATGACATTCATTTTCATTTGCTTAGATATGGTATTGTTCAATCATATACCGTGTGGTGTTTTCACGGGGAAAGAATACCGGAGAAGCCAAAACAACAACCGGTTAGTCATGCCACAAATACTGATGAGTCCGAACATATTAGGATGGAGGATTTGATCGATGATGCAGATAGATTCCATCACTTTCAACCTACAAGTCAGTTGCATGATAGTGCTAATATTGGTGAGGAGTTTACGGATAAATCATTTTTTGATAGTGCAACTGCAACAGAGCCATTGTATCCTTCTTGTCCAAAAGAGATTACAAAGTTGTATGCCATTGTCAAACTGAATAGCCTGAAGACCCAATACGGCTTTTCAGACAATGGTGTGACTGCCCTACTCGAATTCATAAAGGAGTTACTCCCCGAAGGTAACACGCTACCGTCAAAGTACCCCGACGTGAAGAAGATCATTAAGCAAGTTGGGATGAATTACATAACTTATGATGCATGCATTAATGACTGCATCTTGTACTGGAAAGATAATGCGAACAAAGTTTCATGTACAAATTGCAACGCACCAACATATAAGACATCATTCGACGAAGAGAGAAAAGCTACCACAGTACCTCGAAAGACCTTAAGACATTTTCCTTTAATTTCTAGATTGAGAAGACTGTATACTGTACCATGGATAGCAGAAGCGATGACCTGGCATGGTCGTGCCAAGTCCGGTACAACCGTAATGCGTCATCCGCGTGATACTTCTCAATGGAAAACTATAGATTCTTTTGATCCTTCGTTTGCTACTGAACCACGAAATATCACGCTTGGAATAGCAACAGATGGTTTCTGTCCGAATGCTTCTTTAACTAACCCTTACAGCTGTTGGCCAGTAATTGTAGTACCATATAACCTTCCTCCGTCTTTGTGCATGAAAAGAGAGTCCTCAATGTTAACACTGTTAATTTCTGGGCCAAAACAACCGGGGAAGGATATTGATGTTTATTTAGAACCTTTGATAGACGAGTTAAAGCAGTTATGGGAAGGAGTCGTTACATTTGATTCATTTAAGAAATCTGAGTTCATAATGAGAGCTAGAGTGTTGTGGGCAATCCATGATCATCCCGCTCTTGGGACTTTATCGGGATGTACAACTCACGGGTACTTTGCATGTCCTATTTGTGGAGAAGAAACTACATCTATTTATCTCCCTGAAAGTAAGAAGATTTGTTACATGGGACATCGTAGATTTCTTCCGTCCGGACACAAGTTTTGATACGATAAGACAAATTTCAACAACGAGCAAGAACTTAAGCGTCCTCCAAAACCACTGACTGGTTATCAAATTGAAAAAAAGGTAGCGAATATAAAAATGAAAGTTGGTAAAAACATACTGGAAATTGGTCGAAAACGGAAAAAGACAATCGATGAAGAAGTTCCTGCATGGTATAGGAGGTCGAAATTCTTTGATTTGCCATATTGGAAAACAAATTTGACCCGACATAATATTGATGTTATGCATACGGAGATGAATGTCACAAAACATTTGATCAACACAATTATGAACCATAAAGACATGTCAAAAGATGGGATCAATGCACGGAAGGATTTGAAAATCATGGGTATAAAACAAAAGTTGTGGGTGATAGAAGATCCTGAAACAAGTAAAGTAACCATACCAAATGAGACTTTCACTTTGAGAAAAGAAGAAAAGATAAGGTTTTGCACCGTTTTGAAAAATTTGAAAGTGCCAAGCAAATTCTCTTCGAACTTCCATAATAATGTGTGCATCAACCCTCCTGAACTAAAAAATATGAAGTCACATGATTACCACGTCATAATGGAAAATTTACTTCCAGTATTGCTTCAGCATTGTTTTCCGCAACATAAGGATCTACGGAATGCTATTCACCGCATTAGTCTCTTTTATAACATTTTGTGCTCAAAGGTGATCAACAAGGGACATCTTCTAAAAGCAAAGGCTAGTTTGGTAGAAGCAATGTGTGTTATTGAAAAACATTTTCCGCCTGCATTTTTTGATATCAGTATTCATCTTATGGTTCATTTAGCCGATGAAGCATTGATTTCTGGTCCTGTTAGATATAGGTGGATGTACCCATTTGAACGGTAAATTACTAATTTTAGTTATGTACATAATTATTCGATTTAAATAGCTATTGATGTCTACATTTTACAATTATTCATCTTCATAGGTTGATGAAAACATATAAAGGATATGTGCGCAACAAAAGATATATTGAAGGGTGTATTGCAGAAGGATATATTGTACAAGAAGCTAGTCTTTACTGCATGGAGTATATGCCAAAAGGAGGTGCTGGCACTCATAAACATACCCGTGAAGCGTTTTTAGACGTGGATGATGAGTTTGCTGATGAAATAGCACTAGATAATGGTAAAGATATAACGTTAACTCAAGTGCAATTTCAACAAGTGCGTAAATGGGTCCTTGATAAGTATGACGGATTGGATGAATGGAAGAAGTAAATTCATGAATTTGTTCTGAATTCTTATTATTGTAAATCAATTCATATATATAGTATTTATTGTGTTTTTTTCGTAGGAGGTATAACTCCTATGTTCAAAGCACCAAATCTCAAACTCGAGGCGGGGGTACATCTGGGGAAACTATTAAAAAGTTCACTTTTTGGTTACGTGAGGAGGTATATGTATTAAATATTTAACGTATTTTCAAGTTGACCATACACCTCCTTGACAATGTTTTTTTACTTATTGTGTTTGTTGTAGTTGTTGAAGACCGTCGATGTTGACTCAACTCTTTGGCGGTTAGTTAACGGGCCGAAGTTTGATGCCCGTAGTTATATGAAGTACCAAGTGAATGGGTTTTTATTTTCTCCGAAGAGTTATGAAGAGCGAAAGCTAACACAGGATAGTGGTGTATGCATGAGAGCAATTACACAATTTAGAGCGAGTGGGAAGGATAAAAAATTTAAGGAAGCAGAAACAACTTATTACGGAGTCATTCAACAGATAATTGAGTTGGATTACATTGACTTCAAACAAACAGTTTTTTATTGTGATTGGGTAAAGGTCGAAGATAAGAACAATGGTTGTAAAATAGATTCTGTTTCAAGCTTGATCACAGTTAACTTGGGAAAATTGAAGAATAAAGATAGCGTGAATGATGAGCCATTTATTCTTGCATCGGAAGCGAGTCAAGTGTTCTACTCAAAAGATTTACAAAATAGTGGATGGTTTGTGGTTTTGCATACACCAAAACGGTTGACCATAAATGTGGATGACACTGAGTTTCCCACCGTTTATCAATCAGCTTTTGAAGATAATGAAAAATTAGAAGATCTTAGCAAATGCATATGTTAACTTTGTATTTCAGAGCAGTTATTGTACCTTAACAAAATATTTATTTAAAGTGGTGTAAAATGTAGAATGGTGTGTTATATGATAGTAATAGATGCATTATATTTTGTGTTTGTATTTCAAAGCAGTTATTATACCTTAACAAAATAAGGATGGATATATTGCAAGAGTTCATTTTGTGTTTGTAGCTGTAGGTACTTGCATATGATCACATACATACACACATGTACACATACATACATATGATCAGCTTGACTATTCTTTCTTTCTTTGTGTTTGTAGGTAGACAGGCAGTTCAAGATATTATATTTGCACCCTTTAGTTCAGCAGTGCTAAGGTAATATATTTTTGTATTTGCATCCTTTATTTCAGTCAGTATTTTTGATATTGCTTAAGTTTAAAATTCTGGTGATGCAGGAAGACTTTATCATTGCCGCATAAAAGTGATTGATCCCCTTCCCGCACATCCCTAGGATGCCCGATTGCTGTCGGCCAGATTATTGCACGGACTCCCCTCCACAACAAGATCAAACGCATTATATGACTTAATAAAATTGCTCCAAGCGATTACTGGTACGCTGCTTTACATCTGATATAGTAAACAACGTCCTTTTCTGATTTGTCTGATCCCACCAGTTTCTCATCACATTACGATTATTGTCAGTCGGACTGACAAAAATCGTAATGTGGTGAGAAGTTGGTGGGATCAGACAAATCAATAAGGGGACGTTGGTTTATATATCAGATGTACAACAGCTTAACAGTGATCGCTTGGAGCAAATTTTATTTAGACATATAAGGCGTTTGATCTTGTTGTGGAGGGAAGTCCATGCAATAATCTGGCCGACAGCAATCGGAAGCGTGTGTTCTGTAAATGTGATTCCATATATTCACTCCAGAAATGCTTATATAGCAGGCACTATATGCCGAGATTCCACAGCATTAGTAATTCATGGAAAACCAGTACCACCCACCTATGAAAAAGTGTTGTTGGACAAAATTTTATTGCCGGATGAGCTAACCGCCAAAATATGTCGACAATTTACCGAGACCTTTGGGGATGTTGGAGTCGGAGGTTATGTGAGCCATCAAAAGGGTTTGATACGATATCTTTAGTCGGAGGTATTGATATTTCTGACTTGTTCTTTGCATATATTGCTGATTTTCTTTTGTTTGCTGTATATGAAATTTGCATATGCAAATGCATGTGTATTTTGTCTTGGTCTGTCTTGTTTACAATTTGAACTGTTGTCATCAATTTGAAAGACAACAGTTTTGACTGCTTCTTCATCTAACTGTGCAGTTACCACACCGTGCCATCAACAATACATCTTACCGCTTGCCACTTTCATTGACAGCCACTTCAAACTCTCCTCTGTCAAACTTCTACAGCGATCATACATCGACTCACTGTCCTCAACCACCTAATTTCATCACTCTGCCCCTTCCCAAACACCAACACACCATATCACAGTCACATCTCTGCACTCCTCTAGCCTCGACAAACTTCATCATCAAACTTCACTCGAAACTAAGCTTTGCAGTTCAACAGCAACCTGCCAGTGCTTCTACCACACTACCCGCAAACTACTTCACCATACTACCATAACTCCAAACTCCTCATCCTGTCATCAAAACTGCTAACAACTGCCAACATATCCCCTCCCCCTGCACACAGTTCAACATGAAATTCCTGCCTCAACACAAGCCTGTACCAAAATACAATACAAACTTCATACTTTCCTCCCACTTCACTCTAACTGAAACCATTCCACTCCCTGAAACCATTCCTCCATCAACCACCATGCAAAACTGTCCACTTCCTATCTCTGACCATCTCTGCATAAACTTCATACCATTCACTGCCTCTACTGTCATCTAATTCACACCATCAATCACTCTTCCATCCACCCACTATCCATCACATACAAACACTACTGCCTTCATATTGCAAACTGCTGCTACCAGCAGCAAACACCCAAATCCGCATATAGATAACAGTAAATTTTGGCTAATTGTCACATATATATGAATTTTAGGTAGTTTCAAAGATTTCAAAGTAAAAACAAAGGATTTATCACTATGCATGTTTACATCTTTGATCATGTGCACGTTATCGATATCACACAATAAGGCATCAACACCCTCATCAGAAATATTAACATTACTACAACCAGTACCAATACTTACATCAATATTCAAACAACTTTCCAAGACTCTACAATCCATCAAAGTTTCCTGCACATTTATTTGTATCACTACATCACAATATACAAAATGGAGTAACTGAACAAGATTCCAAACCCTTATTTCCTCGACTGATACATTCAGAACCTTTGTATTTACTGCCATATCTTCAATCCTATCCCATAAAACATGTATAGCCTCCTCGCCATGTAAAGTGATTACCAGTACACAATCGTACACACGGTCATGCATGTTGCCTGTACACAGTCGTACACACAGTCATGCATACGTAAATACAAGCATGCACGCACCTTTCACAATTTACATTCAAGACTTATCACATGCAAAATAGATATATCAAATTTTAAGAATTTATAAGGGTGGTTTGCTCACCTGGATAGTTTGACAGAGATGAAAGAGAACCTGAAAAAGATTTCAAAATCTGGAAATTGAGGCTTGATCAAATTTGCTTTATCCTAACCGTTGTTTGCTTTGAATTGCTTTGCATTATTTGATTTTCTCTTTGCTTGGGTTCTACTTTGTTTTAATTTGTTTCAGACTTTTTGAATCAGGTAGATGCTGTTTGTTTTTGAACTGGAATATTCTTTCCAGATTTATGAAGTTGAACTGCCTCTGAATTAAATCTTCGAGTTGCGCATGAACCAGGTTGAACATTGAAGTCTGAAAACTGGAATGCTTTGCCCTTTTGATTTTATTTTCTTCTCAGGTGAAAGACTTTTTAGCTTGCAAAACAATGTAGTGTAATTAATGAAATCTTTGTACTGTAGTGATAATAAACAATGCAGTGTACTAAGTATGATATTCCGGCACGGCAGCATTCTGTTTGCAAAACAATGAGCGTAATTATAAGTTTGATAATTTTATATGTATGGTATATGTGCAATATGTTTATAGTGCTTGTGTACCAATATTTTGATATTCTGGCATATTTTGATATATATTGATATTCTGGTATGTATACTGAGATATGCGTGTAACGCAGTAGTGAGTTACGGAGCAGGAGCAAACATTATGTGCAACGGGTGTTAACCGTTGCTTTATGTGTGACGTTGGTCATAAAGCAACGGTTTTTAACCGTTGTTTACTTGGCAGAATGCAACGGTTTATGTCCGTTGATATTTTGCCCATTAAGCAACGGTTTGTAACCGTTGCTTAATGTACAGTAAGCAACGGTTTACACCCGTTGCCTATTGAAAATAAAACAACGGTTAAAACCCGTTGCTTTATGACCAACGTTTGTCTCTGTTTGCAACGGTTTTTAACCGTTGTCTTTGTTCAAGTTTGCAACGGTTACTACCCGTTGCATTTCCTTCATTTGTAACGGTTTTTACCCGTTGCCTTTTGGACATAAAGAAACGGTTTTTTCCCGTCGCGTAATTCAACCACTCCTCTTTTGAAGATGGTTTTTACCCGTTGCTTTTTTCCTTAACAACGGGTTTTACCCGTTGTTAATAGCTTATAATGGTGTAGTGGGTGTTTCAGTGGAAGACCCATTTTACTTTCTTCGATGATCTTTTGATGAAGTTGAAGACTGTAGATTTGATGATGGATGAAGAGCAGAAAGTGATAGTTCTTTTATATTCCCTTCTGAAGCGGTACACAGGTTTCACTAACAGTCTGATATATGTAAGAGATACTTTGACAGCAGTAGATGTAAAACCGGGTCTTCTATCTGAAGACTGAAGGGATCAAAAGGAGACGAGTGAAGGTAGAGAATGAAGTAGTAGTCATGATGTATTTGTTAAGAGAGGATGAAAGGAGAAGAAGAGGCATCCCAAGTCTAGGAAGCGTTCCTAGTCTAGGAAGCTTGGAAATGGTTGGAGAGAAAAGTCGAGAGATGGTAAGTATCACTATTATAAGAAACCAGACCATTCAAAGGGAGATTGTCCGGACTTGAAGAGGATGACTGAGGATGGATCTTCGTCGATTGCGGTGGAGAAAACGATATCTGATGATATGTTGAATGCAATAGCTTCGGATGTATCAGACCATTGGGTACTTAATTCAGGAGCGTCGTTTCACACGACACCAAATAGGGATCACTCGGCCCTTTTGTTGGAATGGAGGGAGGTGAAATTCTTTTGAGAAATGATGCTTGTTTAAAGCCATGAAAAAGAGTACAATACATATTCACATGTTTGACGGAGTGATTCACACTTTGACAGGTGTCTGCTACGTTCTAGGTCTTTGAAAGTCATTGACCTTTTTGGGGTTAGTTGGCATTGATGAGATGCAAGGTAACTATAGAGAAGTATAGTTTGAAGGTTTCTAGGGGTGCACTAGTTCTAATGAAAGAATACATGTTTCAAAATCTGTATCTACTGAAAGAAAGCATAGTGTTTGAGAAGTCTTGTATTGGAGTAGATAGTTCTCATGTTTTGGATGTCATTAGGTTTTGGCATCTTAGGTTGGGTCTTATTTCAAAGAAGGACTTGGATTTGCTTCACAGACGAAAGATAATCAAAAGGCAAATCTTCGACAAGTCAGATTTCTGTCAAGAGTGTTTTGGGAAAGCATATGAATATATATATATTGAAGTTGGACTTCATAGATCGATGAGAGTACTTGATTATGTAATATGGATGTCTGGAGATCAGTAGTACCGCTTCCATTGGGGGAGCAAAGTATTTTACTTCCTTCATTGGTGACTTTTCCTGAAAGGTATGGATGTATGTGATGGAAGCCTAATCAGAAAGTTTTTAAAAATTTAAAGCTTAAAAGGCGCTAGTTGAGAACTAATCTGATTGCAAATTGAAGGTGCTTAGTTTTGATAATGGCGGCGAATTTGTCTCCGGTGAGTTCCTTAATTTTTGTATGCAACATAATATTCATGGACATTTCACTACACATGTCATCCACAATCCAATGTTGTCGCTAAGAGGAAGAACATGATTGTACTTGAGAAGGCTCGTTGCTTGAGACTGACTGCGGGCTTATCCAAAGGCTTCTGGAATGTAACTATATCGACTGCAGCACACATTATAAATTGAATTCTACGTTGATAAGATTATAAAAGAAAAGTGAAGAAGTAAAGCAATGTATCTTGGTTATTCTTATATTTATGGTAGTCCTGTGTATGTGCACCATACATGTGATGATAAGTTGTAGGATAGAGTATACGAGGGCATATTTATGGGATATACAGATTGAGTCAAAATATATCACAATTGGAACCCTATTAATAGGAAGATTGTGCATTCTAGACATGTTACATTTGATGAGTTTACAATGTTCAAGTATAAGAAATAGTTACCTATCACATCAGTTGATTCTGACAGGCCTAAGGAGATGGAAGTAGTTCCCAAATTTCAGCCTAATAGTATAATTTTAGCCATTGTGATAGAAGTGAAGCCGTAGTTGATGAGATATCACAGAGTAGTCCATATGTACATTCTAGTAGTGTTCGTGATGTGCATGAAGCTCGAGGAACTTCAGTTTAAGGTGGAGCTGAAAGGAGTTTAAGCGATGTTATATCTACTCGATCCCGTCGTAGGACTATCAAGCCGTCCAAGAGGTATGTAGATTGGAAATATGTAAACCTCGGCCTTCATGATCAGTTTGACTATTCCTGCATGTGGTTCATGATGGGCCATTTAATCTTAAAGAAGCCATAAAGTCGAGTGATAACTCGAAGTGGATTTATGCTATGGGGGAGGAGTTATGGTCTTTATAGAAGAACGAGCCTTGATTTTTGTACCACCTCCTTAGGGAAGCCAAGCCATAGGTTGTAAGTGGTTGTTCAAAGTGAAGGATGATAGGAGATACAAGGCTAGATTAGTTGCAAAGAATTTTCATAGAGGAAGGGAATGAAGTATGATGAGATATTTGCTTCTGGATTGATACATACCTACCTTCGGATTTTATTTGCCATAGTTTCTACTCATGATTTGAAGTATGAGAAACTTGATGTGAAGACCGCATTCATGCATGGTGAATTGGAGGAGACCATTTACATGAAGCAGCCAAAAGGATTTGTTGTAAGTAGGAAAGAAGATTGAGTCTGCAAATTGAAGAAATATCTTTATGAACTCAAGCAGTCGTCTAGATAATAGTACAAAAACTTCGATTCTTTTATGTTTTCGCTTGGTTTTGATAGTAGTATCAAGATGCATGTGTTTATTTTAAGTATTTAAAGAATGATAATTGGGTGTATTTGCTCTTGTATGCGATGATATATTAATTGCTTCCAAGGGTAAAGCTGAAATTGATGGATTTAACTTGAAGCTAACAATGGAATCCGGGATGAAAGACTTAGGGAAAGCAAAGAAGATTTCGGATGTGGAAATCCAAAGAGATAGAAAGCTTGAACTTTTGAGACTCGCTCTAACGGAATACATTCAGAAGGTGCTTTCTTGGTTTAGTATGAAGGGAGCAAAGACAATTGGTACATTCATGCCTTTGCACATATAATTTTCTAGTAAAGGCTCACTGATCTCAGAGAAGGACAATGCCTACATGAAGAATGTGCCATATGGGAGTGCAATTTTTGATGTATGTTATGCTTTGCACTAGGACTGACATTGCACATGCTGTTGAAATAGTCAATAGATATATGAAAAATTTGGGAAACGCATTGGGAGATAGTGAAGTATATTTTTATATATCTTTAAGGAACTCCAGATCATGGACTTGTTTTTAACGGAAGAGATAGAGATATCAGCTTGGTTGGATATTGTGATTCTGACTATGTCGGGGGTACAGATTGAAAGAAGCCAACCTCATGTTATGTGTTCACTCATAGGGACATCTATTAGTTGGGAAGCGAGGTTGTAGACGATAGTTGCTTTTCTACTACAGAGCCATAGTTGATAGATGTTGCTGTAATAACTAAGTAGGCACTCTACTTGAAGCAATTGATGTGTGATTTAGGCTTCGTATATGATGAAGTTGTGATAGTCAAAGTGCAATTCACTTATCTGAAAATATGGCATTCAGCTTGAGGCTGAAGCTTATAGAGTTGAGAGTCCTTTCTTGTCTCGATGAATGAAGAGAAGCTTGTTCATCTTCATAAAGTTTGCACAGAGGAAAATGCAATAAATATGTTTACCGAATCCTTGTCTGTTGTAAAGTTCGAGTAGTGCTCAGTTTATTAAGGTGCTAGGTGCTAGGCATCACATGGTGCATGTGGGGAGAGTGAGTTGGTAAATAGAGACATTTGTTTTCATTGTGAAGATTGATAGTTCCTACATGGAGAGGGTACTTTCAACATTTTGCTGACGGACGGTGGTCTTGCCGGAGTTTATTGACAAAGTGAAATGGGTGATGGCCATGTCGAAGTTCATTGAAAAAATATCCACGGTGTCTTGTTCGAGAGCTGCTTGGAGTACGAGGATGTATGTGGCGTTGGTAGGCTTACATGGAAATATAATATCAATGTGGAGATTGTTAGATTTCGGTGATACAATATTTTCATATAAAGAGATTTGTGAAATACTTGAGTATAAGTGGAATTGTGACTCGAATGTATTCTCTTTTAATGCGTTAGAGAAGACAAAGGATTATTTAAATGAGGAATTATTTTTAGAGATTGAAGTAATCAATCAATTCCTAATCAGCTGATTAAAATGGTTATTTTATCAAGCACGTGCAAATTGAAGAAAACTAGAAAAATCAAATGGATAAACGTTTTCCATATTTATAGAAGAATTGACAAGGTATTGCTTGATTACCGTAAATCAATTACTTCAGCACTAAGTAATGATCTCCATATAAAGATATTCATTCTTTATAGATTAGTATAATCCTCTCAAATTGTGTTTCTTTATATTCTTCTTAGTCTCCATTATTAATCTTGCAATTTTCTTTCTCATAAAGTAATATAATATCCTCTCTCAAGTGGATATACACTATCTCGTGATAGTGGAACCACTATAAATCTCATGTGTGATTTTATTTTCTGTTTGTGCATCCATGATACGTGACTTCTTATTTTAGGATATTGATTTTCTATTTGTTCTACATCACCATCAACACAATCCTATTATTTCCGCCGCGTTCGTGGTGTTGATACAATTTTTTTTAACAATAAGAACAAGTTTAATCAAAATAAATGGGTCTATGTGATGTGCATATTTATGGTGTAACTGTGATATTGCTTTAAGACATTAATCATTGGTTATGGTAATAGTTACTTCGGTCATTTTGGAATATTCACAAGTCAAAATTGTATTGTTAGGTTTAGATTTCAAGATAGCCAAGTTTGCTACGTCCCATTGTTATATCAAAAAAGAGTAATAGTAATTCTAAAGAAGCTCATATCAGTGAAAAATTTATTATGTGAAGATAGAGTCAACCATATGAACCTATTTATGGTATCTTGATATATAATCACGTCTGTTGATGAGATCCGTATTCAAATAATAGCCCTCGACGACAGCTGGAGCTTGTTAATATATGACTTGAAGTGGTCAACATGTGCCTAAAATCGATAATCTCGACTGCAGATTATTTTAAGCTTGTTCCACCTTTCATTAATGCTTTTTACAATGCAGACCGCCAATAAACTCCAAAACCAACACTTTGCTTGTAACAATCCATATTTTATACATTTTTAATCACCTTGAAGATATTAGTTTAATAATATTAACAGATGGTGTGGTAGATATTTAATATGGATTAAAGTATTAAAGTTAAGTTAAGATCGATTATATAAGTGAGATAATTAATTAATTAATTAATGTTTGTTGAGAAGATAATAAGTTGAATATATTTTGCAAAGGGATTAATTTTCTTATATGGACCTCCAATATTGGGTGAAGCCTATATGCCCTTATTTATGTCCCATTATGCTTCTCTTACATTTCATCACCTTCACTGCTTTAAAAATAACACAAAGTCTTGGAAGCTCACAATGATATCCAATAAACTTTTGGTCGAAAATATATAAAGGAAGAAGAAGAAAACTAGTAATTTTAGGAAGGCCAGAGTTAAAGAAGCTTAAGGAAACTTTCGTTTTTGTGTCTAGCTTAGTAATATTAGCTTAATGCAAATTAAACGTTGAAATAATTCAGTGTTCTTAAGTATGAAAATTAAACGCTGAAATAATTCGGTGTTTTTAAGTATGACATTTCTAAATTGTTTTCTATGCTTTGTTTGTTAATTGAATGTAAGGGGTAATATAGGGATTTAACAAGATCAAATGACTAAGAAATATGAGTTAGACCTTTAAAACCGAAGATTTATGCTTAAAAACATGCAAGGCGAATTATTTAAAGCAAGTGATTTATGGAAATGTATTTTCCTCAAAAGTGGGGATTTCAAAAGATGAGAAGTGATTTTTTTAAATGAAACAAAATAATTAAAAATGCCACCTTTTTTCCAAAAGCAGTTGTTTTTGGAAAGAAAATGATTTTGTGAAGAATTTCTACAATGATTTAGAATGACCTTCAAATGGATTTTTACGAAACTTTTAGGAGTAAGCCGAGAGTGTTAATTAGATAGGGTTTTAAAAAATTTCTTATGTACCTAAAAAAGGGAAAGAAAGCCTTTCCTACACTTTTTTGAATCGAATTACAAATGGTAAAAGTATTAGCCAGTGATAATTGAACACGTAACATGCATATTGTATAATAAGATATAATGTATAATAACATAGACCCGAAACAAATGGTTATATGAAGTCATTAAGCACTAGATAATCTAATAACGACGTCATACGCTGAGGATCAGAGATGAAGATTGCTTGGAAGGCTAACGTCGAAAGTCGTGGGGCAATCCAGGAAAGTAAGTGGATCAAAGATGAGTTTTGTAAGCTGCTACAACAGCTGAGACCGAGTTGCTTGATCAGAAAAGGAACATTGCAAGGTGTTGGATCAGGTGCACTAGTAGGCGGCAATAGGGTTAAAAGGGTGAATTTCAAAAGAATTCCTCTTATTAATTTGCACAATATTTTTAGTTTGTGTTTGTGTAAATAAATATTTGTTCATATTAAATCAAATTTTGTATTTTGATTTACAAAAGCGTTTTTATTATTTTAATTTAATTTTATTGATTAAAATATTTACTTGTTTATTAGTGTTTACCTAATTTTATTTATAGTTAATTTATTAATTTATTTAATATGTCACAATATGCATATTCACAATATGGACATTAAAACAATATATAAATATATCCTAATCTGAGGGTTCAATGGGAAAATTGTTCGTTTTATCCTACGGTAAATAAGATGAAGGAGTGTGAAATATAATGTAGAATATCCTATATGAACACGAAATATTTTTTTAAAATAATTTGGCCTCTAGAAAATTGGCCATTCAAAATTAAATAATAAAATATATACATATGGTATATATATATATACATATGTGTGTGTGTGTGTGTATCCATTTCGAGAAATTATAGAAATGTATAGGTGATTAAATAATTTTATTTACTATAAAATCATTAAATAAATAGTATATATAGCCTATTTTGCATTCGGCCATACATATTTTGTTAATATAAAATTCCAAATTAAAAGTTTGGACTTATTCAATTTTCTGTTAATAAATGCTTCAATTGCTGAAATAAATTTTTTGTATAGTTATTTACCGTTGAATATATTTAGTTTAGAATTGTTAGCACCAAAATTTGTCACTAACACCCTTAGAAAGATTGTGTAGAGAGATTAATGAAGAAAGTAAATTAAAATAGAGAATAGAGTGTAAATTTAAATGCAGAGAACAAGAACACCAAATTTATAGTGGTTCGGCGTAACTGCCTACATCCACTTTGAAGTTGATTTCCATTGATTTCCTTGATGGATGATTACAGAATACAATCCGTTTTTAGTTACTAGAATACAATTGCAAAGTAAAAGAAATAAGTCTGGAATGAGTCTTGAAAATGGTAGAGTCTCCCCTGTGTTCTCTAAAATTTCCTCTCTTTTTTCTATGCCCCTGCCCCTCTACTTACAGACGAAGGTGGGTTGGACTTCCCTGGCGGGTCTGGTAGCTGAATAACTCGACCCATACGGAGTGGTCTCTGTGCGTCGAACCAGAGAGGCCGAACGATCTCCTTTAGCCGGACGTTCTCCTTTAGCCGAACGATCTCCTTTAGACGAACGTTCTCCTTTAGCCGAACGATCTCCTTTAGCCGAACGTTCTCCTTTAGCCGAACAAGATGAGGCCGAACATACTGACTACCGTAGGGAGCACTTGTGCCGAACGAAACTAAAAGCCGGACCAATGTCTTGGCCAAATGATGGCTAGGCCGAACTATGGCTAGGCCGAACGATGTCTAGGCCGAACGATATGAGGCCGAACAATTCTTTGGTCGTAGAATGATCTTATGCCGAGTGTCCTTCTCTGGCCGAACGGTATTCAATGCCGAGCGTTTCTCGATGCCGAACGCTCCTAGATGCCGAACGCTATCCCATGCCGAACGCCTATTGATGCCGAACGATGCGTTCGTACCGAACGGTCTTAACATGCCGAGCGCTCATTGATGCCGAACGATGGAGAGCCTGAGTACTAAGTTTCCCGGTCAATTCCTTGGGAAACACTTGCCCCCAAAAGCGTATTACGTGACCGAACGTGATACGCTTTGAAGTATGTATCTTCCATGCTTTGCTTCGAGCCTTGGTTAAATCTCCTTGGAGGTGCCTTCTTGAGAATATCATCTATAGAGGTGTGTGTGCCGAACAGTGTAGCCGAGGCCGAACGATCCATGTTACGCCGAGCGACTTCGTATGCGGTACAACCCATCTGAAGACGAGTACCCGGGATGCCGAGCGATCCATGCTAGCCCAGGCCGAACAATTCGAGATAGCCGAATGCCATGGCCTTGACCGGTTCTACCGGTCATAGTCCCTTCAACTTCTCCTTCTCCCTTTTAAAACTCGGTATCCTCTTCTTCCCCCCTTCTTTTTTCACTTTCACTTCTGCAATCTCGAACTTGCGGACCACTCCTGTTATCAGACTCTAAAGACTTCTCAATCCTTTCTAAGGCTCGATCTACGAACTAGGTATCAATTCTTTACCCAACTCATTTCCTTGATTAAAAGGTTTCGACGAGAGGCCCAAGTCCATAGATTAGAACTGCAGCCGAAAGGGTTTAGGATATTTCTAAGGCCAAATGACGTGAGGCAAGGAGGAGTGATCAGGGATGATCAAACGTAGGGGTTGTTTGGGAGAGATACTGTGGTTCGGCACGTTTCCTTTGTGCCGAACGAGATTTGGGAAAAAAAGAATGGTGGAAGAGTAGGAGATGGTTAGAATGCCGAAGGTATCGTCCTTGTCGTTCGGTGTAGCTGGTGGAAGAAGGGAAAAAAATTGAAGGTAGTGCCGAGCGTTGAAGCTCGGCCTAATCCAGGTTCGGCATGGCACACCATATGCCGGTCGATGGGATGGAAGGTTAGTGAGGAAGCAGGAGTTAGTGGGGATGTTGTGTGTTGTTTCGACCGAACAGAACCTCGGCCGAACGATGCCTTGCCGAACAACTCATAAATGCCGAACAAAACATGCCGAACGATTCTTAGGCCGACCAAACATAGATGCCGAACCAATCACGCCGAACAATACTTAGCCGAACAACACGTAACCGTCGAACAAAACATGCCGAATGGTACTTAGTTAAACAACACATTAATGCCGAACCAATCATGCCGAACAATTCTTAGCCGAACAACACGTAAACGCCGAACAAAACATGCCGAACGGTACTTAGTTGAACAACACATTAATGTCGAACCAATCATGCCGAACAATGACAAGGACTCTAACATGCTAGCATATCGACCTGATCCGGACTATTAACTCCCCAGCTTCAGTAGACATAAACCTGAACCTAGATTGACCTTCTTCTAACGTTTTCTGAATCTGAAACTGTAACGCCATAAGGAAGGCTTTTGGAAACGGTCAGCGATGACGGTCTTCAAAGGCGATGATTTTTAAGCTTAGTTTTATATCAGTAACCTTGCGACTCTCGAATTTCCAATGCTTATACACGATTGATTGCACTGGCTCACACACCACACAGTGGGGAAATTTATGTTGTTTAGTTTAACGCTGATCATTTTTTGAGTATAGTTCATAAAAGTGCTCTGCAGGATTCGATTCCCATCAAAAAAATATCGAAAAATCCAGTTCCGCCACAATCTCGGACAGACCCGGGCCGTCTTCCAAACAAGGGGACGTAGACACTTCTAACCCGTCGACCTCCCCCGTTCATAATTTAGCTCCTGATGCCTTGGAGTCATCTATTCTCTTAGATAATCCAATCGATTCACAGGCTTCGAAGATTAACGAAGTCGCCCTTCGACGAATATGCTCTATCCATGGCATCCCTTTTGCCGATGTGTTGGTTCCGTCGAGGCATGATCGTCCACACCTGCCCCCAGTCGGATACACCGCCTGCAATAAGTTTATGTGCTGGATGGGCAGCGTGCCTCCATTCAATTTATTTCTTCGGGACGTGTTGCAATACATAGCGTCGCCTCGTCGCAGCTGCACCTAAACGGTCATGCGTTCATTTATGGGACCAACCTTCTTTTCATGGCTGTCTTCTCCAGGTCTCTAACTCCCGACGACATCAGATATATTTATATGATCAAGAAGCGGAGAGATAGCCCCTCCTTCGTGTTCCTCGAGCCGCATCACAAGTGCCAAATTCTAACCGGAGCGTGGAGCAAGTTTTCCCTGTACAAACAAGAATGGTTCTATGTGCGCTGCCCTCCAGGTTTCACGAGGAGATGGGTTGAAGGAAGTAAGTCTTCTTCTTGGAGAGATGCTCATATTTCGGTCGAGGCATGCTTTTTCTAACTCTTGTTTCATTTTTTCAGATATCAATCCACGTCCTGAGGGTCGCGGCTATTCTGAGGCTGTTGAGGCTATTAGAGCTCTTCCCGCCGAGGAACGAGACATCCGAACCCTCATTTCAAATGAGTCACTGTCAAGGTTCGGGCTGTTAGCAGAAGGTCGTCGGGTGAGCCTCCTGAGGGCGTCTCCATCCCCAAGCCCGCATCCGGTAAATGGAAGAAGTTGGCTGAATCGTCGTCACGCCACACCCCCGGTGCACAGAAGTAGGGGGAACATTCAAGGGCTTGGACCTGCCAGGAAGGATGACCTTCAATGGCTTGTTCAAGGGATCGTCCAGGTCCACTTCACGCGGCTCAAGCTTGACCTTGACTGTATCTCCTTTCTCTTTCTCGAGCCGCTCCTTCATGCTCAATTCAGATGTATGCTCAGAGGCGCCTGTGACTTCTACTTCATAACTCGCAAAGGAGGAATCGGACTTACCTTCGTCAAGCGCCTCAATCACCTGAGCATCAGGATCAAGAGCCTCACCTGCGTGAGGGGCCTCACTTGTTTCCTTCTCCGCCTCCTTGGCAACATCGCTCCTCGGAGTGGGTTCAAGATCAGAACGACCAAGTTCCGGCTGGATTTCAGCCGTTAGGGGGGTCTCACCCTCCGGGATAGGAGACAAAACATGAACGTCCAGGCCGCGAGCTTCTGGATCGTAGCCAATGTGCTGTTTGAAAGGATCAAGTATCGACCGACTGGCCTGCTGGGTAGGCACATGAACAGGAGGCACGGCCCCGGATGGACCGACGACAACTTCTTTTCCTTTTCTAGAGGGGGAGCCTTTGCAATAAAGGGCCTTGGCCGCTGATAGGTCCGAAGGCTCATTTTCCTTCAGAAATTCTTTTATCAAAGCCCCATCGTCAACCTCCTCGACACCGCGCTCGGCCTTCCTGATCTGAATTAAGGTTTCCCATGCCTCGAGTAATGATTCAAGATAGCCATCGTCCAAAAAAGTTAAGTCACGGTGCGTGAGCATGCGGCCGTTGAATTCGGCAATGAGTGGGTCGAACGCGGTTTTGATCTCTTCTCTACCTTCTTCCCTGGCTGCCTCAAG
The DNA here is from genome assembly GCA_030765085.1 of Allium cepa. Lineage (NCBI taxonomy): Eukaryota > Viridiplantae > Streptophyta > Magnoliopsida > Asparagales > Amaryllidaceae > Allium > Allium cepa. The sequence continues at coordinate 584,724,951 of CM060938.1, forward strand.
ACGAGAATCGATGTCCGTCAACGCCATCTTCTTGCCCTCTTCACGGGCCTCGCTCTTTAACATCTCAACCCTGGAAAGCTCGCCCTCGAGTTGTTCTTTTAAAAGTCGGGTGGCGACAATCTCGTCACAGTATCGCTGTGACTCTTCTTGGGCAGCTATTTTCTCCTCTTTCTCTCTGTGGAGAAGCTCCTCAAGTTCCTTGACCCGGGTGCTAAACGCATCCCTCTCCTTTTGAACGGAGTCCTTCTTTAAGGCCACAGCCCCACATCGTTGAACCGCCTTGTCAAACTCTTTCTTATGAGTTGATTCCAAGTGAGTAACAGCCTCAGTAGTATCCCTGACACTCCGATGGGCGACCTCGAGTTCAGACTTATAAGTGGCGATTTCTTCGTCTTGGGCCTTAATGATGTTTCTATCGTGGATAGCCTCAAGCTTCAAACGGTCTATCTCATGCCGGCGCTCCACAGAGACTTTGGAAAGTTTCTCAGCTAGGTGAACAAATGCGTCATGTTGAACATAGACGTCATTCGTACAGGCAAGAGCGTTCTGTTTAACATGACCGGGAATAAGATGAATCGCCGGAAGGAATTTCAAGCCATCGAAGCAGATTCTCGTAAATTTGACTTTAAGCTCAGCCAGCTTCTCTAAAACTGTTGGGTCTGTCGCAGGAGCAGGGGTTGACGGCTTTGAAAGTTCGCCCCTCCGGTGAGAACCTCGGGACTGTCGAGTAGAAGAGGAGTCAGAGTGTTAGTCTCGGGGAGCGTCGGGTTGCGACCTCTTATGGTCGTGCTTGTCTTTGCTGTGCTCCGCGTGAGACGAAGTATCCTGGTGGTGCTTTGGCTGATAGTAAGTTTTCCTCCGGGATGAGGAGTCCCGGGAATGACAGTCTTTATTGCCATCTCCATCTCCATCCGACGTCTTCAAGAACCTGAATCCCGTCCTGGTTGATGAAAAATGGACGAACCGCGAAGACAATCGAATCCATGTGAGCGCCCCATGTCACCTGCATAGAATTCAAATAACAGCAAATTAGCAAAGAGATAGTGCTCATCCTACTTCTTCAGTTGTTACTCCTCCATCAAGGAAAGGTTCCAAGGGTAAACGCTCTGGGGAAGAGCCGTACGGGAAGAAGTTGAAGAAGCACAAGAAGTGACTACTGTCCTTGTTCAACGAGAGTCAATCTAAGTCGTGTAATAAATTTTTGTAGATAGACTGTTGACTCCGAATTTTAGATTGCTTGTAGCAGAAAACTTTTCCTGAATAAAGTTTAGTTTCCTTTTTCTGTCTTTTCAAAAGATTCTTATTATTCAGTTTTCTTTGTGATTGTGATTCGAATCCATGCTGTTGTGCGTAACATAGACTTCTTGGTTTGTCTTCACATAGCCCATTGATTCTCTGAGAGTTATTCGTTTTCCTCCCATGCTTCAAGCACTTAGAACATTTTTTAATCTGTACAACGGGAACTTAGAATATTCCAGTCCGCATTCTGGGGACTTGGAGGATTTTTACCATTTATACTCGAGTTCACGCTCCGGGGACTTCGAGTACTCCAGTCCGCACTCCGGGGACTTGGAGATTTTGAGTCGTTTGTACTCGAGTCCGCACTCCGAGGACTTGGAGATTTTGAGTCGTTTGTACTCGAGTCCGCACTCCGGGGACTTAGAGCACTCCAGTCCGCACTCCGGGGACTTGGAGATTTTGAGTCGTTTATACCCGAGTCCGCACTCCGGGGACTTAGAGCACTCCAGTTCGCACTCCGGGGACTTGGAGATTTTGAGTCGTTTATACTCGAGTCCTCACTCCAGGGACCTAGAGTACTCCAGTCTGCACTCCAGGGACTTGGAGGTTTTTATTCGTTTATACTTGAGTCCGCACTCCGGGGACTTAGAGTACTCCAGTCCGCACTCCGGGGACTTGGAGGTTTTTATTCGTTTATACTCAAGTCCGCACTCCGGGGACTTGGAGGTTTTTATTCGTTTGTACTCGAGTCCGCACTCCGGGGACTTAGAGTACTCCAGTCCGTACTCCGGGGACTTGGAGGTTTTTATTCGTTTGTACTCGAGTCCGCACTCCGGGGACTTAGAGTACTCCAGTGCGCACTCCGGGGACTTGGAGGTTTTTATTTGTTTATACTCGAGTCCGCACTCCGGGGACTTAGAGTACTCCAGTCCGCACTCCGGCGACTTGGAGGTTTTTATTCGTTTATACTCGAGTCCGCACTCCGGGGATTTAGAGTACTCCAGTCCGCACTTCGGGGACTTGGAGGTTTTTATTCGTTTATACTCGAGTCCGCACTACGGGGACTTAGAGTACTCTAGTCCGCACTCCGGGGACTTGGAGGTTTTGAGTCGTTTGTACTCGAGTCCGCACTCCGGGGACTTAGAGTACTCCAGTCCGCACTCCGGGGACTTGGAGGTTTTCATTCGTTTATACTCGAGTCCGCACTCCTGGGACTTAGAGTACTCCAGTCCGCACTCTGGGGACTTGGAGGTTTTTATTCGTTTATACTCGAGTCCCCACTCTGGGGACTTAGAGTACTCCAGTCCGCACTCCGAGGACTTGGAGGTTTTTATTCGTTTATACTCGAGTCCGCACTCCGGGGACTTAGAGTACTCGAGTCTGCACTCCGGGGACTTGGAGGTTTTTATTCGTTTATACTCGAGTACGCACTCCGAGGACTTGGAGGTTTTTATTCGTTTACACTCGAGTCCGCACTCCGGGGACTTAGAGTACTCCAGTCCGCACTCTGGGGACTTGGAGGTTTTGAGTCATTTGTACTCGAGTTCGCACTCCGGGGACTTAGAGTACTCCAGTCCGTACTCCGGGGACTTGGAGATTTTAAATCGTTTATACTCGAGTCCGCATTCCAGGGACTTAGAGTACTCCAGTCCGCACTCCGGGGACTTGGACATTTTGAATTGTTTATAGCGTTCGTACGCTAGCCATAATAATATAATTTTAGTCGCTTGCCACAGGACTATCTTACGCAGAAACATTAATCATTCATTAAAAAGATGGCTTCAAGCCTTTATTAATGAAAGCAAGCTAAATTGTCTTATTACATGCCAAGAACTAGAAATGAAAACGTACTGGAAATAAATGCAACTACTGCATGAAGGAAATAGACTAAGTGTAATAACGTCGCAAGTGCTCGCTGTTCCTTGCTCGGGGGAGTGTCGCATCATCGACGGTCGCTAGCTTGAAAGTTCCTTCTCCAAGCCTCCGTTCGATGACGTACGGACCTTCCCATGCGGGGTTCATATGAGATGGGGCTAGAAAAACTCGTTTCAAAATGAGATCTCCCACGTCAAAGATTCTCGGTTGGACCTTTTCGTTATAATATCTGGCGACCCGATGTCTGTATAAGGCCGCTCTCAAATCGGCTTCTTCGCATTTTTCATCAATAAAGTCCAATGATTTCGATAAGAGATCCCGGTTCGACGCAAGGTCGTAGTGAGTTACCCGATGAGATGGAACTTCAAGTTCCACGGGTATGACAGCTTCTGTGCCATATGCCAATGTGAATGGAGTGTGGCCAGTCACGGTCTTGTGGGTGATTCTATAGGCCCAAAGCGCCGTCAGGAGTTCATCTACCCACTTGCCTCTAGCCTTTTCCAAACGCTCTTTCAATACGGACTTGATTATTTTGTTTATGGCTTCTACCTGTCCATTCGCCTTCGGATGAGCAACTGCTGCAAACCTTTTCTCAATGCCATATTTCTGACAAAATTCTTTGAACTCCTTACTTTCGAATTGAGTTCCATTGTCTGTTATGATGGTCCGGGGAAGGCCAAAACGACATATGATATTTCGTAAAACGAAGTTAGTGACTTTCTTGGTGGTGATCGTGGCCATAGGCTTTGCCTCTGCCCATTTGGTAAAGTAATCGACTGCAACTGTTGCATATTTCGTGCCTCCTTTGGCTATGGGTAAAGAGCCGATCAGGTCAATCCCCCACATCGCAAATGGCCAGGGACTAACCATTTGTGTGAGTTCCGTCGGCGGTGCTCTCGGAATTTTTGCGTATATCTGGCATTTGTCACATTTTCTCACATAGTCTGCAGCGTCCCGATTCACGGTTGGCCAATAGTATCCATAGCGGAGGATTTTCTTTTCCAATGTTTGCCCCCCGGTATGATCATCGCACTCTCCCTCATGGAATTCCTTTAATACCTGTTTTATCTCATCATGGGCCACGCACCGGAGCAAGGGGGTCGAGAATCCTCTCCGATACATTACCCTGTAATGTATTACATAACGTGAAGCCTTACGAAGGACTTTGCGTCTTTCGCTCCTCTTCTCAGGCAAATCCTCTTGTAGCAGGTACTGCTTGATTGGGGTTAACCACGATTCCTTCTCAAGTTTGATCTCTAACACGAAATCTGTCTCCATTACGTCTATACTTGGAGCATAGAGGGTCTCGACAGGGAACAATCCCATTTGCTGTGCATCACAAATGCTTGCAAATTTTGCCAATGAATCAGCTTCTCTGTTTTGTTCGCGTGGGACAAGCGAGATGTCGTAGTATTCCAGATTCGCCAACAGCTCTTGAACCCGAGCAAGGTAAGGAGCAAGTCTCTGTCCCTTCGCTTGATAGTCTCCCCGCACTTGATATACTACCAGCTGCGAGTCACAGAAAATTTCGATTGACTTCACTCCCAGTTCGGTAACAAGTCTCAAGCCAGCAATCAATGCTTCATATTCGGCTTCGTTATTTGTTGCTGCAAAATCGAGCTTCAAAAGCATAGCAGATTGATCGGTCTTCAGGAGTTACGAGGATTATACCTGCCCCCGAGCAACGGTCGTTAGATGCCCCATCGGTGTACATCTTCCATCGAACGGGGGGTATGATCCTGTGACTGCTCGGTTCATCTAGCACAGTGAATTCAACAATGAAGTCGGCTAGTGCTTATCCTTGTATGGCCCTTCGCGGTAGATAGGCGATATCGAACTGACTCAACTCAATATTCCATTTTAACATCCTTTCGGAAGTTTCTAGTCGTTGGAGTACCTGCCGTAGGGGTTAGTCAGTGTAGACACTGATTGAGTGTGCCTGAAAGTAGGGGCGAAGCTTGCGTGATGCGATCACCAAGCAATAGGCTAGTTTTTCAATCTTTGGATAATTTCTTTCCGCCCCTGTCAAGCGTTTACTGACATAGTAAACCGGCTTTTGAATCCGGTCTTCCTCGCGGACCAAGGCTATACTGATAGCGTGCCGGGACACCGCCAAGTATACATACAACATTTCGTGGTCTATCAGCTTGGACAGTACAGGGGGACTTTCCAAGTGCCTTACCAGAGCCCGAAATTCTTCCTCACAGTCGGATGTCCATTCGAAGTTTCTCTTTCCTTTCTTTATAATGTCAAAGAAGGGAATACACTTGTTTGTAGCTCTGGATATGAATCGACTTAGCGCAGCCACTTTTCCATTCAGGCTTTGCACCTGCTTTATGGTTCTGGGTACTTGTATATCTCGAATAGCCTGGATCTTCTATGGGTTAGCCTCGATTCCCCGGGCATTCACAATGAATCCCAGAAACTTTCCTGACGCTACGCCGAATGAACACTTCAATGGATTGATCTTCATTCCATAATGCCTGAGTATGTCAAACATCTCCGCTAGGTCTCGGATGTGGTCGTTTGACTGCCGTGACTTCACTAGCATGTCATCCACATAGACTTCCATTGTTTTACCAATCTGATCTTTGAACATTCGATTCACCAGGCGTTGATAAGTCGCTCCTGCGTACTTCAATCCAAATGGCATTACTACATAGTAATACAATCCCATGTTCGTGACAAAACTGGTGTGTTCATGGTCTGGGAGGTGCATTGGGATTTGATTATATCCTGAATACGCATTCATAAATGATAATAACTCATGTCCGGCAGTTGAGTCGACCAGCTCGTCAATCCTAGGCAACGGGAAACTATTCTTAGGCCACACTTTGTTTGAATCAGAATAATCAACACAAGTCCTCCATTTTCCATTCGCTTTCTTCACTAGCGCCGGGTTAGATACCCATTCAGGGTAGAGAGCGTCGCGGACAAACCCGTTGGTTTTGAGCTTGTCCACCTCCTCTTTGAGAGCCGCGGACCTCTCCGGGTCCATGCCTCTCCTTTTTTGTTTCACAGGTACATGTTTCGGGTCTATGTTCAACATATGACTTGCGATTGCAGGAGAAATCCCACACATATCAGAATGTGTCCAGGAGAAAACATCAAGATTCGCTCGGAGGAAATCAGTAAGGTTCTCAACGGCCAAAGGGTCGAGTTGCGACCTAATTTTAAGGACTCGTGATGGGTCGCTCCGGCTAACTGGGATGTCAATTGTGAGTTCAGCCGGTGCTGCATTGGTTTCCCTGGGTTCCCCATCATCGTCTCTCGGATCTATGTCCCTATAGATCCGAGAATGTTGCCCGAGCCAGGGCTCGGGAGCTACTTGTCAATCATCAGCATTTCGGCTACGGACGGAGCGGTCCGCAACCTTTCCTTTCTCTCTACGCCATACCTCTGAGTTCAGCTACATAACATGCACCGCCGGTTGCCTGGTCGCCGTGTACCACTCCAACCCCTTTGTCTGTTGGAAATTTTAACGTCAAACACCAAGGGGCCAAAGCTGCCCTAAATTCCGCTAGGGCTGGACGACCCAGAAATACGTTGTACGGGGAATCAACGTCCAGTACTATGAATGGTAAGATTCGCACCCTTCTGCGTTCACCTTGTCCCAGTTCAACTAGTAATTCCACATATCCCACTGCATCAGTCGCTGCGCCATTAAAACCATGGATTCTGGCTTTGGATGGCTTCAAATCCTTGGTCTCCAGGTTTATTTGGTCGTATGCCTTCTGGAAGATAATTATAACGGAACTTCCGCAATCAATTAGAATTCTCTTTACGAATGCCGGCCCGATGGTCGCAGATATGACCATTGGGTCAATGGTAGGAGCCTCTACCTTATCCGCATCTCTGCTTCTGAATACGATATCATCATTCATCGTGCGCTGCGGCTTTGCAGGAGTCCCATCCTCCACGTTCGAACAACACTCGTACTCCGCATGTCTTAAGGAGTTAGCATATCGCTCCATCTCCTGCCAATTCTTATCTGCAGGATGAGGTCGGCCAGCAATCATGTTAATAACCAATCTACCCACAGTCCGAGTAGGTTGTTCCGGTTGGTGTGGGGATGGCCCGCGTCTAGGGTCCGATGTTTCTTGCCTCCCATCCTGTGGGTCTTTGACAAATTCCTGCAGCTTTTTCTGTCTTATCAGCTTTTCTATAGCATCATGGGGGTGTCTGCACTCCTCCGTGTTGTGCCCATAAGACTCGTGGAAATGGCAATACTTCCCGGTCCGCTTCTGTTCTTCCGTCGATACCTTTGGACGCGACTTTCTATATTGGAAAGTGTTGCAAGTTGATAGATAGATGTTTTCAAGAGATGCGTTCAACGGGGTGTATTCATTGTATGTTGGGATCCTTGATTTCCATTTCCCTGTTTCTTTTTTCTTTCCAAGATTTCCACCTCCGGATCTTTTAGACTGCCCGGGCTTGTTCTGGATGTTAACTTGAGTTTTTCCAGGATTATCTCCGGTTTGTTTCACGACGACGTTACTTTTCACAGACTCTTGAACGGGCCCTGATGCCTTGTCTCACCTTGTCCACCGAGCTTCCTCCCTTCTTATGAACTGATGAATTTTCGAATAAAAACGTTCCAGCGTAGCTGGGGGCTTCCCCGCCAACCAATCTCCAAATTCAGAATCCGGATCCACTCCATGCATTGCTGCCATCAAAATCACGTGGTCGTTAGGATTGCTCACCTCGGTAGCAGTAACATGAAATCTTTGCAAGTATGCTTTCAATGACTCTCCTGGAGTTTGAGTTACACTTGATAAGGACATCACGTCCTTTGGACGAGTGGTGTGTATCCTGAATTGTTCTATGAATTTCATTGCTAATTCGTCGAAGCTGGATATAGATCGTAGTGGGAGTCGAGTGAACCACATGGTGGAAATCCCGAACAAGGTGATTGGGAAACACCTACACTTGGTTGCATCATTAGCTCTTGCAGAATCCATCATCCATCCGTACCTCATCACATGCTGCCTGGGGTCAGTCTTCCCTTCGTAGGCTAGAATGGCGGGCATGCTGAACTTTCTTGGGTATTCTGCCTGTAGAATGGTATTCGTGAAGGGAGTATGACTCTTAGACACTCCTCAGTCTTCATTAGTTAGACCTTGGTTTTCTTTCATCAACTGTCTGACCATAGCTGTCAAATCCGGGGTTTGTATGGAAGATGGGAGGTTGGGTTCCGTTCCACGGGACCGTGCAGGTTGATGTCCTGTCCGATTTGGGTCTTGGTTTCTAGTAGATCGATCAGTAGCACCTGCATGTGCATCTTCATCCTTACGGCGTCTACACCTAGGAGTTTCATCAACAAAGGTCGAACTATCATCTTCAGAGTAAGGTACAGGGCTACCTCCAGCATTCTGATGCTGCTGCTGAGTAAGCTGAGTCATGAGGTCAGCGTTGGCTTGCATTTGCTCAGCAAGTTGCCTTCTACTTTCCTTAAGTTCTCTTATCAAGTCATTGAATTCTGCTCGGGAAACAACTTTTGCTTGGTTTTGGTTGGAGTGCCCTGCACCTCGAATCGCTTGCTGATTACTAGTTCCCAGTTGTTGCACACTAGCGGTTTCGTGGGCATCTGCATTTTGAGAGGCTAATATAGTTCGTGGTCTTTACATGGTAGAGTTGTTGGTTGTAACACCGAGTAGAATCAACAGATGCCTTATAAATGATTATGGATCTCTTTCGGGGGATTTATGCAATCCAGTAGCTGCAAAGTAGATCCTAATAGCCTGATAATTCAAACTCTCAGTGAAAGCACCAAAATGTTAGCACCAAACTTGGTCACTAACACCCTTAGAAAGATTGTGTAGAGAGATTAATGAAGAAAGTAAATTAAAACAGAGAATAGAGTGTAAATTTAAACAGAGAACAAGAACACCAAATTTATAGTGGTTCGGCGTAACTGCCGACATCCACTTTGAAGTTGATTTCCATTGATTTCCTTGATGGGTGATTACAGATACAATCCATTTTTAGTTACTAGAATACAATTGCAAAGTAAAAGAAATAAGTCTGGACTCATGAAAATGGCAGAGTCTCCCCAGTGTTCTCTAAAATTTCCTCTCTTTTTTCTGTGCCCCTGCCCCTCATTTATAGACGAAGGTGGGTTGGACTTCCCTGGCGGGCCTAGCAGCTGAATAACTCGGCCCAAACGGAGTGGTCTCTGTGCATCGAACTAGAGAGGCCGAACGATTGTAGGATCTAAATTAACCCTAGAGGGGGGGGGGTGAATAGGATTATAGCAAATTTTTCTTAATTTAAATACAAAAATAAACTTCAGAAATAAATATACTAAAAATAAATCACACACAAGATTTACCCAGTTTCGGCAACCCCTGCCTACTGCTGCATTCCCAGATTTCTATTAGAATTAAACAGTATCACGCTTACAAACACACTAACAGACTTGCAAACCCTGCTACCGCCTATAGAGTTTTGCAAACTCGCAACCCCTGCTTACTGAACTAACTCTAAATAGACAATCAGACACAACCTAAAACCTAGGTGGTGATTTACCTAAACTCTTTGATTCGTAGAATAAGAAAAAACAATAATTAAGAATGAAATAGCCCTAAACTATTTATATAACAATATTAATTAAAAAAAAACAAGGCCCCCTTTTGTTTTTGAACACCGGCCCTCTTTCCTTATTTCGCCCGATCCCCTTTTTTCTTATTTGTTCGTGAGAAAAAAAAATGGCGGCTTCGTTCCAGTTAGGGCTTCGTTCCCTTTTGATCCAGTTAGGGCTTCGGCTCTTCGTCGCAATTAGGGCTTCGTTCCTTCGTTGCAATTATGGCTCTGATTTCTTCAATTGGGCTGTGATTTGTTGCCCTAGCTTGCTTGCAGTTGCTCGATCGAGTTTTGATGCTTGTGAATTCGGTATGTGCTGTCTCCTTTTGCTTTTCTAATTTGATACTCGAACTCGATCGAATCAAAAATGCCGATGATGATTAGGGTTTTAAATGCGTTCGATTTCCTGAATCTTCGATCGTATATATTTATTTGAATTTGTCAAATATTAATCTCGGCCACTTGATTATGCTTGAATGTTTGAGATTGATCTTTGACTTGTTCATATTTACTTGAATAACACGGTTTTGAATCTCGTCATTGAATTGCCGTGCTCATCACGGTGTTGATTTTTGACTTTGTCAATACTGCATACGCACTTGAATTTTTACTTTCAATATACATTCATGAATTCTTCTTTGACTTCGATATTTTGTAAATTGGCTTCGGCCACTGTCTGTATTTGTGTCATTCACGGCTTCAACTTGAATATGTTGCGATGCTTGTGATTGTCACTATGTTGCATTGTTATTGATACATGGTTGTTCTGTTGGTTCTTCTCATCCTGATGCCAAACTTGATATGAAATTCTGGTGGCATTGCTTTGTTGTATCATGATGTACTTCTTTCATTTGTTCATGATGTTGTTGAACCTCACTGTTGCATTCCATTTGTGTTTGCTGTGTTGCAGTTTGATTGTGTTGTTCAGTATGTTCATTTGAGTCAGTGGAGTTGTTTCATTTCCATGATTTGCATTATTGCTGTAGCCTTTTTTTTGTTTTTGTTTCTGGTCACTGCACTTGTGCCATAGCTTCTCTGTTCCACTCGAGTTTAGTTGTGCACTTGCATTTGTGTACTGTGTCTTGTTCTCCTGTGGCTTTGGATATTTGCAGTTGGTATTTTAAAAGAACAAATTGGATTGAAGTTGCAGGCTTGACTTGTTGTTATTTGTACCTGGTCTCTGTACATTTCTCTGACTGTTTGCATACACTTTTGGTCATGTTGTATTTGGTCTTCATTGACTTCATGTTGCATTATGATGTTGTCTGGACATTTGGTCTTCATGTGAGGTTGTAGCTTTGGTCTTTGTTTGTTTGATCACCTTGCTGTTCCTGTAGTTGATCACTGATGCAGTTTGAATGTGCTCAGCACTGTGTCTTGTTCACCATGTTGTAACTGGACTTGTTGTTTTTGTTGTTGGCATTGTCTTCATGCCTGACTTGATTCATTTGTATTCATGTGCTTGTCTGTGGCTGTAGTCTTATGGTTTTGTAGTCGAGCTGTATTCATGTACAGATGCATTTGGAATTTGAGTTGTCTGCTATCATGAATTCGAATTGGACTTGCTTGATCATTGACTTTCTTTTTGCACTTGCACACTTGCTCTTGTTGGCCACGCACATGAGTTGGCGAGGCAGTGCACACGTGTATGAATGTACACGTGTGTATTGCAGCCACTTATGGTTACCTGTCCCTGTAATATCTATGTGCACGACTTTGTGATGAATTCAAATTTAAATGATGACGAACAACCCAAATAACTGAGGCAAATATTATTTTCAAAAACCATATTTTATTTTTGAATTGCAAAAATATTTCTTTTTCAATTTTACTGCGTTAGTTTATATTTTTGCAGATTGCTCAGATGCTGGATTCAAACCGGAATGCAGTTGAAGACAAAAATACGAGTGTGAGTGATATGTAGTGAGGTTATCAATGTAAATGTGATGTGATTGTAATCAAAAATGTATATGTATAGTGAGAGCATGAATTTGTACTATTCAAGTTTGTAATAAATATTCGTTTGAATAAAATATTCGTTTGAATTCAAAAAACTGTGTAACTTGTTCTGTTTGAATTCAAATTCAAATTCCGTGTAATTTATTTTATTCAACAGATATTTATCTAACCAAATACGTACTATACAAAATATTTGTTTGAATAAAATTTCTGTTTGAATTCAAAAACTGTTTAACTTGTTTTGTTTGAATTCAAATTCAAATTCTGTGAAATTTAATTTTATTCAACAAATATTTATTTAAACTATGAAAAATAAAATAGTACATTACCAAATACATTTATATGAATGTATATATGTTTATTATCATCAAACAAAAATCATATAGCGCAAAGCGCATATTCAACAATCTCCCCCTTTTGATGATAACAAACATATATTTAAGATTTTGAATATATTAAATGTATTTGATAATTTCATTTGCTCCCCCTATTTGAATGCTTCCTTTATATGTGATACTCCCCCTACATATATGGCTCCCCCTATATATATGCATACAAATAAAAATATGTAAATGAGCCTATATGCAAATTGAAAGTTATTTGACCTTTGCTTGATTCTATTTGACAAAATCTTAACTTTTCTCTCCCCCTTTTGTTATCAGCAAAAGAATAACAGTGTTAAAAATAGGGATGAAGTGATAGACATGAATCAAACATTTAACTCAATTAAATATAAATATCAAATTTCAATAAAAACCAAACAAAAATCATAATTACCTTTGTCAAACGCATATTCCACTTTCAGAAGTGATGGAGATAGAATCATCAAAAATTCATATAGATATGTCTATTTGTGGTATATTTATTTCTGGAAATTTGAATATCTACTAACCATGCATAACCGTTAGGACTTTTAAATGAGATTAGTAGTATTCCAATTTAATTTTAAAAAATGAAATCAAGTATCTTCTAACCACGCATGACCGTGAGGACTTTTAAATGGGATTAGAATCAACTTGTCTATTAAATCAATTATTTTTAATATGCGTTCCATACATGCATAACCGTGAGGGCTTTTAAATGAGCATGGAAGCACATAATCAAAAAATCAAGTAATTCACCCATGCATGACCGTGAGGACTTTTAAATGAGAGTGAATACTTTGGATATTTATTTTTAATTGCTGAATATAAGAAATTGAAGCACAAATAATTTCCTTCACCGATTTAAAGATATTGAAGAACAAATGATTTCCTTTGTAAACTACCACTAATTTACATATTAAATATGATTTTGATGAGTGATGTTCGATAGAAAGATGATAGAAATAGAAATGGTCATGGAATTATTATCCAACAAAAAGTTTTTATAACTCTTGTTATGAAATTCTAAAGAAATTTTTAATTATACTTTCTCGAGTTATAATATATGATAAATATCAACACTTATCTCTTTTTCAATCACTATTTATCTTTTCGATAATCATTAGGGAGTTAGATTGGTTAAAAAAATTGTCATTTAGAATCAAATTCAAAAATCAAAATTTAAAAAAAATGATTAGTCAACCTCTATAATTCCCAAATCTAAACGTAATTTGGAAAATCTGTCTTCGGGGAGAGGTTTTGTGAAAATATCAGCAAGTTGAGTTTCTGTTGAAATATATTCAATGCAAATGTCTTCTTTAGCAATGTGATCTCGAAGAAAATGGTGTCTCACATCAATGTGTTTTGTGCGAGAGTGATGAACAGGATTATTTGACAAATCTATAGCACTCCTACTATCACATTTTAATGGGACTTGTTTATAGACTAAGCCAAAATCAGAAAGAGTTTGCATCATCCATAGAATTTGAGCACAACAACTTCCCAAAGCAATATATTCTGCTTCAGTGGTGGATAATGCAACACAATTCTGTTTCCGACTTGACCATGAGACTAATGAATGTCCTAGCATGAAACATGTTCCACTAGTGCTTTTTCTGTCAACTAATGAACCAGCATAATCAGCATCGGAATAACCTACTAAATCAAAATTTTCACAAGAGGGGTACCATAGTCCAAATTTGTGTGTGTGTGAAAGATATCTCAAAATTCGTTTAGTAGCTTTTAAATGAGATTCTTTGGGATTAGCTTGAAAACGTGCACACAAGCATACAGAAAACATAATATCAGGTCTAGAAGCAGTAAGATAGAGAAGTGAACCGATTATCCCTCGATATTTCTTTTGATCAATTGCAATTCCTTTCTCATCTTTGTCCAACTTTGTTGATGGGCTCATAGGAGTTCTCAATGGTTTGGAATTTTCGACTCCAAATTTCTTCAATAGCTCCAACACATATTTGGATTGTGAAATGAAGATACCATCACTGCTTTGCTTAATTTGAAATCCAAGAAAGTATTTCAATTCACCAACCATACTCATCTCAAATTTAGCCTGCATGACTTGTTCAAAATTCTCACACAAAAGTTCATTAGTAGCGCCATAAATAATATCATCCACATAAATCTGAACAATCAAAAAATCATGTTCTTTATGCAATAGAAACAGAGTCGTGTCAGCACTTCCCTTTTTAAAACCATTTTCCAAAAGGTATGTACAGAGACAGTCATACCAAGCTCTTGGTGCTTGCTTAAGACCATATAATGCTTTTTCTAGCTTATACACATGATTTGGAAATTCATGATTTTCAAAACCGGGTGGTTGTTCAACAAAAACTTCTTCTTTTAAATCACCATTCAAAAAGGCACTTTTTACATCCATTTGTTTAAGTTTGAAACCCTTGTAACATGCAAAACTTAGCAAGATTCTAATGGCTTCTAACCTAGCAACTGGAGCAAATGTTTCATCAAAGTCTATGCCTTCTATTTGGTTATAACCTTTTGCAACCAACCTAGCCTTGTTTCTAATTACATTTCCTGATTCGTCAAATTTATTTTTAAACACCCATTTAGTCCCTACGATTGGATAGTCATTAGGCCTAGGAACTAAATTCCAGACTTTGTTTCTCTCAAATTGATTAAGTTCATTTTGCATTGCTAAAAACCAATTATCATCATTAAGAGCCATTTCAACAGAATCAGGTTCAATTTCAGAAATAAAACCACTATGACAACAAAACGCACATAAATTTTCATCAAATGAAGAACGAGTACGTATACCTTCCGTAGGATCACCAATAATTAATTCAGGAGGATGATTGGGTTTGAACTTTAATTTATCAGCATCAACAGTCCTCCTTTCAGTTTTCTTACTAAATGTCCCTTCTTCAGTGCCTTCAGGATCTACTCCATCGTCAACCATCCTTTCAGTCGTTTTTTCCAGATCAGATTCATCAAATTTCACATTGATTGACTCAACAATTGTCTTCGTTCGTTTGTTATATATCCTGTAAGCCTTACTCCTTATTGAATAGCCCATGAAAATTCCATCATCAGCCTTTGATTCAAATTTTCCAAGTTGATCACCTGTGTTAAGAATGAAACAAGGACACCCAAATATACGAAAATAAGAAATGTTAGGTTTCCTTTCATGCCACAGTTCATAAGACGTTTTGCCAAGTATTGGTCTAATCATTACTCTATTCATTACATAGCACGACGTATTCACTGCCTCTGCCCAAAAGATTAGAGGTAGCTTATACTCACTTAACATGGATCTAGCCAGTTCCTGTAATGTACGATTTTTCCTTTCAACCACCCCATTTTGTTGAGGTGTTCGTGGAGCAGAAAATTCATGTTTTAGACCGTTTTCTTCACAAAAATTTTCAAATTCAAAATTTTCAAATTCGCCTCCATGATCACTTCTCAAAGTTTTAATTGTAACTCCTTTTTCATTTTGAACAAGTTTTGCAAACTTTGAAAAATATTCGAAAGATTCAGACTTTTTGGCTAAAAAGTAAACCCATGTAAATCTAGAATAATCATCAACCAATACATAACAATAACGTTTTCCATTCAAGCTTGAAATTTCATTTGGTCCAAATAAATCCATGTGAACTAATTCAAGGACCCTTGATGTGCTAACAATATTTTTAGGATGAAATGATGATCGACTAAGCTTGCTCAAGGAACATGCTTTACACACTTTATTATTTTTAAATTTCTGATGTGGTAACCCTCTGACTAATTCTTTTGATTCGAGTTTTTCTAAGAGACTCATGCTAGCATGTCCAAGTCTCCTATGCCATAAATATGCCTCTTCGTCAGTGGCTACTAAACATCTAGAAAGTTTTAGATTATCAAATGAAAGTGAGTAAACATTCCCTTTTCTTTTGCCCATAAAAACAATGTTACTAGAAGATTTATCAATAATTTTGCAAGTATCACTATCAAAAATCACGTTCATACCTTTGTCACATAGTTGGCTAATAGAAATGAGATTGTGATGCAGATTTTCAACGTATAAAACATTAGTCAAAGAAAAGATACCGTTACCAGCTTCACCTTTGCCAATAATCTTACACTTGCTATTGTCTCCCATGATCACATTTCCACCTTTAAAATTCTCTAAGCTAAGGAACTTCGATTTGTCACCTGTCATATGTCTAGAACAACCTGAATCTAGAAACCATTCTTGTTGTTCCTTAGCCCGCCAACAGACCTACATAAGAAGAGAGGAAGATGACCTAGAGAAACTCTTAGGTCCAATGTTATTTGTGATAGAAGCATTGTGAATAAACAATCCTTTTGGAATCCATACTTGTTTAGTCCTTTTATTTTTATTCCAATAAACATGAAATTTGTTTTTAGAATTCTTAGGAACCCAAACTTGTATAAATTTTGTGTTCTTGTTCCTATGACTATCATTTTCATCACGACATTTATATATTTCACATCTATCAAAGACATTCTTATATTTTGCATTATCATCAACTTGTGTTTTCCCAAAACCTAGTCCTTTCCCGTTGTTAGCAAAAATTTGATTTCCTAATAGCATGTTGAAAGATTTTTCGCCTCTTGAAAAGTTATTCAAAGATTTCTCAAGACTTTGGACTTTGGTTTTTAATGTTGAGTTTTCAGTAACAAGTGAGGTGCATCGATTAATAAAATCCTTTCTCCTAGTGTTGATGGTTTCCTTAAGATTCAAGTTTTCACTTTCAAGACTTTCAAAGTTTTTCCTCAGTTTTGATAATTCTGAATCTAAAAACTTACATTTTTTACATTCTAGGTTTTGAATATTTTCAATTTCAGTTTCTAGCCTAGAATTTTCATGGACAAGTTCTCTCCTATCAGATTTTAGTTTTTCAATTTTAGATTCAAGAGTATCAATCATTTTAGTAAAATCACAACACATTGAAACAAGTTCTTTATAAGAATAATTACTTACCTCACTAGATTCCTCTAGGCTTGCTTCTGAATCCGATTTTGACATAAGACACAAGTTAGCCTCCTCTGAGCTATTATTTGAAACTTCCTCTCCTTCTTCATCATCCCAAGTTGCTGCAAAAGCCTTCTTTTTCTTTTTCTTTCCTTTGTTGTTTTTGAGAAGTGGACATTTTTGTTTGAAATTGCCAGGCTTCTTGCAGTTATAGCATGTCAATTCATTGTCGGAATCGTCAGAATTCTTTGACTTATTACCACTTATTTTCTTCTTTCGTGACTTGAATCTTGACCATTTTTTAAGATTATTGACAGCCATTGCAAGCTCTTCAATTGGATCTTCTTCTTCTTCATCGCTTTCTTCTTTGCTCTTTAAGGCAATCGTCTTCTTCTTTGGTTCGGAGTTATTGCGTTCTTCCTTTGCTTTTAGCTCAAGCTCATATGTCATCAGGTTTCCAATCAACTCCTCCATGCTTAGTTTGCTTAGATCTTTCGATTCTTGGATTGCCGTGACTTTTGCCTCAAAGTTCATTGGTAAAACTCGTAGTATCTTTCGCACAAGATCTACCTCAGTGAATACCTTCCCAAGCGCTCTAGCATTGTATACCAAAGTTGAAAAACGTCCAAACATATCCTTTATGCTCTCGCCTTTGTCCATCACAAAGTTTTCGTATTCATTGCTGAACAGGGCTAGCCGAGACTCCTTGACTTGAGAAGTTCCTTCGTGTGTCACCTCCAAAGTATGCCATATTTCCTGTGCTGTTGTACAATGAGAAATTCTATTAAATTCATTTTTATCTAGAGCACATATCAAAGCATTCATGGCTTTAGCATTTGTCGTTTTCAATTTCTTATCGTTTGCATCCCACCTATCCTTAGGTTTAGGAATCTCAGTATCACCAACGATTATAGTGGGGGGTTTATAGCCAGTTTCAATAATATCCCAAACTTCATAATCAACAGAACTGAGATAGATACCCATCCTAACTTTCCAATAAGCATAATCGTTCCCGTTAAACATGGGTGGCCTAGCAATAGATTGCCCCTCAGAAAAAGCATTATTTTGTAGACTCATGACTCTAGAGTTAAAAAAATATACCGGGCTCCGATACCACTTGTAGGATCTAAATTAACCCTAGAGGGGGGGGTGAATAGGGTTATAGCAAATTTTTCTTAATTTAAATACAAAAATAAACTTCAGAAATAAATATACTAAAAATAAATCACACACAAGATTTACCCAGCTTCGGCAACCCCTGCCTACTGCTGCATTCCCAGATTTCTATTAGAATTAAACAGTATCACGCTTACAAACACTCTAACAGACTTGCAAACCCTGCTACCGCCTATAGAGTTTTGCAAACTCGCAACCCCTGCTTACTGAACTAACTCTAAATAGACAATCAGACACAACCTAAAACCTAGGTGGTGATTTACCTAAACTCTTTGATTCGTAGAATAAGAAAAAACAATAATTAAGAATGAAATAGCCCTAAACTATTTAATATAACAATATTAATTAAAAAAAAACAAGGCCCCCTTTTGTTTTTGAACACCGGCCCTCTTTCCTTATTTCGCCCGATCCCCTTTTTTCTTATTTGTTCGTGAGAAAAAAAAATGGCGGCTTCGTTCCAGTTAGGGCTTCGTTCCCTTTTGATCCAGTTAGGGCTTCGGCTCTTCGTCGCAATTAGGGCTTCGTTCCTTCGTTGCAATTATGGCTCTGATTTCTTCAATTGGGCTGTGATTTGTTGCCCTAGCTTGCTTGCAGTTGCTCGATCGAGTTTTGATGCTTGTGAATTCGGTATGTGCTGTCTCCTTTTGCTTTTCTAATTTGATACTCGAACTCGATCGAATCAAAAATGCCGATGATGATTAGGGTTTTAAATGCGTTCGATTTCCTGAATCTTCGATCGTATATATTTATTTGAATTTTTCAAATATTAATCTCGGCCACTTGATTATGCTTGAATGTTTGAGATTGATCTTTGACTTGTTCATATTTACTTGAATAACACGGTTTTGAATCTCGTCATTGAATTGCCGTGCTCATCACGGTGTTGATTTTTGACTTTGTCAATACTGCATACGCACTTGAATTTTTACTTTCAATATACATTCATGAATTCTTCTTTGACTTCGATATTTTGTAAATTGGCTTCGGCCACTGTCTGTATTTGTGTCATTCACGGCTTCAACTTGAATATGTTGCGATGCTTGTGATTGTCACTATGTTGCATTGTTATTGATACATGGTTGTTCTGTTGGTTCTTCTCATCCTGATGCCAAACTTGATATGAAATTCTGGTGGCATTGCTTTGTTGTATCATGATGTACTTCTTTCATTTGTTCATGATGTTGTTGAACCTCACTGTTGCATTCCATTTGTGTTTGCTGTGTTGCAGTTTGATTGTGTTGTTCAGTATGTTCATTTGAGTCAGTGGAGTTGTTTCATTTCCATGATTTGCATTGTTGCTGTAGCCTTTTTTTTTTTGTTTCTGGTCACTGCACTTGTGCCATAGCTTCTCTGTTCCACTCGAGTTTAGTTGTGCACTTGCATTTGTGTACTGTGTCTTGTTCTCCTGTGGCTTTGGATATTTGCAGTTGGTATTTTAAAAGAACAAATTGGATTGAAGTTGCAGGCTTGACTTGTTGTTATTTGTACCTGGTCTCTGTACATTTCTCTGACTGTTTGCATACACTTTTGGTCATGTTGTATTTGGTCTTCATTGACTTCATGTTGCATTATGATGTTGTCTGGACATTTGGTCTTCATGTGAGGTTGTAGCTTTGGTCTTTGTTTGTTTGATCACCTTGCTGTTCCTGTAGTTGATCACTGATGCAGTTTGAATGTGCTCAGCACTGTGTCTTGTTCACCATGTTGTAACTGGACTTGTTGTTTTTGTTGTTGGCATTGTCTTCATGCCTGACTTGATTCATTTGTATTCATGTGCTTGTCTGTGGCTGTAGTCTTATGGTTTTGTAGTCGAGCTGTATTCATGTACAGATGCATTTGGAATTTGAGTTGTCTGCTATCATGAATTCGAATTGGACTTGCTTGATCATTGACTTTCTTTTTGCACTTGCACACTTGCTCTTGTTGGCCATGCACATGAGTTGGCGAGGCAGTGCACACGTGTATGAATGTACATGTGTGTATTGCAGCCACTTATGGTTACCTGTCCCTGTAATATCTATGTGCACGACTTTGTGATGAATTCAAATTTAAATGATGACGAACAACCCAAATAACTGAGGCAAATATTATTTTCAAAAACCATATTTTATTTTTGAATTGCAAAAATATTTCTTTTTCAATTTTACTGCTTTAGTATATATTTTTGCAGATTGCTCAGATGCTGGATTCAAACCGGAATGCAGTTGAAGACAAAAATACGAGTGTGAGTGATATGTAGTGAGGTTATCAATGTAAATGTGATGTGATTGTAATCAAAAATGTATATGTATAGTGAGAGCATGAATTTGTACTATTCAAGTTTGTAATAAATATTCGTTTGAATAAAATATTCGTTTGAATTCAAAAAACTGTGTAACTTGTTCTGTTTGAATTCAAATTCAAATTCCGTGTAATTTATTTTATTCAACAGATATTTATCTAACCAAATACATACTATACAAAATATTTGTTTGAATAAAATTTCTGTTTGAATTCAAAAACTGTTTAACTTGTTTTGTTTGAATTCAAATTCAAATTCTGTGAAATTTAATTTTATTCAACAAATATTTATTTAAACTATGAAAAATAAAATAGTACATTACCAAATACATTTATATGAATGTATATATGTTTATTATCATCAAACAAAAATCATATAGCGCAAAGCGCATATTCAACAACGATCTCCTTTAGCCGAACGATCTCCTTTAGCCGAACGTTCTCCTTTAGCCGAATAATCTCCTTTAGCCGAACGTTCTCCTTTAGCCGAATGTTCTCCTTTAGCCGAACGATCTCCTTTAGCCGAACAAGATGAGGCCGAACATACTGACTACCGTAGGGAGCACTTGTGCCGAACGAAACTAGAAGCCAGACTAATGTCTTGGCCGAACGATGGCTAGGCCGAACTATGGCTAGGCCGAACGATGGCTAGGCCGAACGATACGAGGCCGAATAATTCTTTGGTCGTAGAACGATCTTATGCCAAGCGTCCTTCTCTGGCCGAACGGTATTCAATACCGAGCGTTTCTCGATGCCGAACGCTCCTAGATTTCGGACGCTATCCTATGCCGAACGCCCATTGATGCCGAACGATGCGTCCGTACCGAACGGTCTTAACATGCCGAGCGCTCATTGATGCCGAACGATGGAGAGCCTGAGTACTAAGTTTCCCGGTCAATTCCCTGGGAAACAAGAATAATTCAAACTTTTCAAATTTGGATAAATTTTGACTACGTAAAATAATTATATATATAAATAAATATCCAAAAGGATATATTAATTGTATTAATATATATATGTGTATATATAATTTTTTTTCAAAACAACAAGTGATAAAAAATATTTAAAAGAATATATTAAATCGAAAATATATTTATAATAAATTCGGTTTAAATATATATATATATACACATATTAAATTAATTTTTTGCTTAAAATGAATACGGTTATAATATACACACATATACATATACATAACTTTAAAGATTTAAATATATAAATGCTCGTATACATTTTAAATATGTATTTTCATGATTTAAAATAATTAAAATTAATTTCCATTTTTTTAAGTAATGGCCGAATATAATAATTCCACATGATGATTATGATAACATATGTACATAGTGAATATATATGTAAATTAAATTCATACCATGCTTCCGAATAAGTTTGCCGAGGACTGATACATCGTTTGACAGTTCTTTCTCTCGGAGCACTATAGAATCCTCCTTCCCTTTAATTTGCAACCTCAAAAGGATGGTAGCACCAAGATAGATATGGGCATTTATTAATGAAGAATAGAGAGAGCGTAAGCATGTTCAAAACAATGTGGAGGCTAGGCTATTATAGTTATTAACCAACGCCTTTTTATCTTTGGTTTCCTCTAGATTTAAAGACTGGGTTTGGTCCGCTTTCTAGCCTCGAATATGTCTTACTCTAGCTATGACCTGATATGGTCCAATGTTCAGTTGATTACAATTCAAATCAATAATTAATTAATTCTTAGCTCCTTAGTTGATCGAATCATCGTATAACTTTTATACATCGTTCGGCCTGATTTTAAGCTTAAAATAAGCAATTGACAATAGTCATATATCGATATAACCTTTGTATCAATTTTTTTGATAGTAAGAGTGGTATTCGTTTAAGTAGATCACTCATGTTGATATTCTAGGGGCTCGAACCCGTGACCTCTATAACCTATGTCCAGAGCGTCATACCACTAACTAGTTGAGCTAATGATCCTTGACTTGTTATAATTTATCATTGATTTATAATATTTACAAGTCAATTTTATCCTTGGTCGAATTCAAAAATAACCGAAACGTGGTTGTATTGACTCTCTCATTAGAACTCAATTCACAGTCAATATTTGAACTATTAAAATATCAAAATCTATACGGACTTTGCTGAAGTACAATATATGGTCAAATTTAGCACTTGCAGATCATCTTGGAGAAATCGTAATCCTGATCCAATATACGCTCACCTTGTAACCATAGTTTATATTCTTTTCGTCATCACTATATCACTTAGATATCCAGAGTCTAGTCTAAGGTTAAAAAAAACTCTATTAATATCCTCATTAATTGTGTATGTCAATTTTAAAGTTCTTGATTTAATTCGATAATGTTTATCAATTAACCTATTTGCTATAGCTAGGGACTTTGACTTTAATTGGACTTACAAATTACATTGATACTGATACCAACCATATATAACAAAGGAGACGAATCCTCTCTTTAATAGTGTGTCATTTCAAGTTTTTCTACATGTACCTAACTATTCCCATAGCACGGTCGCTATGCCATGTGGTATCCCATAATCAAGTACAATTTATATTCTTCAGTTCCACAGTAATCTCAAGTCAGAATACTACCGTATGTCGTCACCTTTAGATCTTCTAGTTTGACTAAGTTATATAACCTATAAAAATTCTCGTTGAGTAATTCAACGATTGTTCCAAATAAATATAGTACACAAACCTTTGGTGCCCCTACAATCATGAGTAAATCATCGTTTATCGTATGGTGTGCGTTACATGCACTAGTCCCAACAGATGTATCAATATCATTTTCTCAATACTTCTTGACTGAGAACATTTATGGAGTTTATGTTTTCATTAATATGGATTCAATACTCATGGTTACGAACTCATTCGTAACTAAAATTGATAAAACATTATTCCTAAGGATTTTCTACTTATATCCATTCAATGTTAATTATTCATTACTTATATCACAATATACCAAACAAAGTAATAGAAAAAAAACAAAAAATATATTTTATTTAGAACACGATTGTTTATAGAATTAAGGTTACATAATAGATTACATAATTTCTCTAAGGGCACACCCTAATTCTATCAATCATCCACTTGCAATTATGTCCAATCATGGAGCTGCCTTCGGACCATATTCCTAAAACAGTATGAGAAAGCGCCTTAGTAAATGGATTTGCAATGTTATTATATCTATTCTCTTGATCACCATATCTCCATCATTAATAAACTTCCTTATTGTGTGGAAATTAATGTGTCTTAACCTCTTGAGAGCTCGCAGTCCCTGTGCAATCTGAATTGTTGCATTATAGTCACAATACTTGATCATTGGACCTTTTATGCTTGGAATCACATATAGCGCTTTAATGAATTTAGCATCCACACTGCCTATTTTACAGCATCGTTCAAATCGATGTACTCTACCTCCATGGTAGAATCTTCCACCACTTCCTATTTGGAACTCTTCCAATTAATGGCCCTTTTGTTGAGAGTAAAGACAAACCTCGAGACTGGCCTGCTATAATTGATCACTTTGAAAGGTCGAGTCTGAATACTCCTTCATAAGGGGTCCTTCGCTTTCGTTAATTAGAAGCAAATCCTTAGTATTTCATAAATACTTAAGGATGACTTTGATAGTTGTCTAATGGCTTTCTTTTGGATTAGATTGATATTAGGTTACCACATGTGTAAAAGTGATGTCTGGCAAAGTACATAACATGACATACATGATCGGTCCTATGGCCAAAGCATAAGAAATCCGACTAATGCATTGCCTTTCCTCATCCGTAGACGAGGAGTCATTCTTAAAAAGGACAAATTCATGTTGCACTAGAACATTTCCACGTTTGGAATTCTCTAACTAATTCGTCTTAGTTTGGTGTCTATATACATATATTAGGACAGTCCCAATATCCTTTTCAACCCATCTCCATAGGTCTTAATAGCTAATGTATCGTGTTCGTGCTTGCCCGTTCTAGCAGTGGTGAAATTGGTAAATAAATAAAAATTTGTTTTGGATATTAATGAGCCCATAAGGTCTATTAATTGGCATTAGATCGAATCTAATTATTAACTAAAACCATATTTGACTTAAAATATACATACGTATATATATATATATATTAATCATATTAATTAATTTAAGTAAATGTTTGTTTGAATATATCGAGTATACATGTAACAATATAAAGAAATGTATAATCATGTGTACATAACTATATGTGTATATACATAGATATTGAGATTTATATCTACATCATATATGTATATATTGTACTTACATACGCATGTGACAAATCAAATGCACATCGTAAATATAAAAGCCGAAGTATATATATGAGTTTAAATATACAATGATATGTGTATATGGTTTGTATACACATATTAATAGTACTATATATATAGTTTAGGCATATATATATATATATATAAATGCCTAAACTATATAAAATACATGATATATATATATATATCATGTATTTTCAATTATTTATACATGAACATGGTTTTAAACTAAAACTATATGTATTAAATTAGAAATCTTAGGCATAATTGAAGATTTGGTGAATGAATAAAAAGGAAAAACAAATTATTGAACTAGACATCTAAGGTATAATTGAGATTTGATGATTGAATAAAAAGGGAAAGAAAAAATCACTTTTCTCACATAAAGTTTCTTAATTAAACCAGATCTATTATTGTTTAACGATGAATTTTCTATCGAATTAGAAAATCGTCGAAAAATTTCGAACTAAAATAACCGCAAGTGCACGGCGTACAAAAGTTAGAACGTGGTGAGTACGGGTCAATTAGTAGGGAATCGTTAGATTTTAAATTTCTATTCAATCAAATTAAATCAAGAATTTGAAGAGTGTGAACTAAAAATGTAAATAAACTAACTAACTAACAAAAGAAATTTGATAAAAATATGAGAGTTAAATGACAATTTAGCAATAATTCCACTCTCTAAATCATATAGTTCAACAGAACATGAAATTATGATCTTTCTTTTGGTTATAAGTGAATTTAAATGACGTATTTATTATGAGTATGACACATTTATGCTATTAGTTAGCTCAACATAAGTCATCAAACTATAATACAAATTTTAAACCACTTTTAATTCTCATGAAATACGACAACAAAGTTGAAAATGAAATCTATTTTAGGCATGACCTATTAATTATGAATTAGAAATATAGACCATCAAATTTTGATTTCAACATTCATTTCATGACCATCATATATATACATACATACATACATACGTACATACATACATACATACATACATACATACATACATACATACATACATACATACATACATACATACATACATACATACATATATATATAAAGATGTAAGTATTGTCTAGTGATTGTTTAAGCATAGCCTATTTGGTATCATTAATATAGGCTATCAAATTCAAAGCAAAAACAACAAGTTATACCACTTCAATCATTCCCATTAAGCACAAAAGGAGAGCATAAACATCAAATTATATTGAAGCTACATGATTTGAAAGCTTCATTATCCCTAAATTGAAGGGGTTTAGCCTCTCATATTTGTTATCATTTCAACAAATGTAGCTTGCAACATGAAAGAAAAAGAAAATGAAAAAGAGAGCAAAGTAAAAGAAAAACTAATCTACTTGCATGAAAAATAAACTAACTACTAACATGAAAGGAAAAGTGCATGTAAATAAAAGAGAACACTAATTTAACATTGCATAAAAAGGAAAGTTACATGAAATAAAAATGGCTAAGTAGCCATGAAAAGTGAAAGAGAGTTTTCTTTTATTTATGAACCTAAACTAAACTAAAGAGAAGAAAAATCTAAAGAGAAGACTCAGGGAAGAGAGAGTTAAATGAAACATAAGGGGTATTTTTACAAGTTTAAGATCCTAATTCACCTTTTTAGGAACTATCCAAAATACCCTCTTAGGAAGTGTGGTGGCCAAATTATCATTAACTTCAAATAATCATCCATTAAGTGTGTGTGAAGACTTAATGGCCTTTTAGCATGTGCATTAACTCCTAAGTGTACATTAAGGTAGGTGGGTAAGTGAGGTCCTCCATGATCATCACTTTGAATTATTTCCATCTCCATTCATTTGTATTCACTCTTGTGCATGCATATCTTCATGAATCCACTTGTACAATTCACTAGAATTCCTAAAAAACAACATAGAAAATTCCAAGTAAATTTTCACAAGTTAATAAATGCACAAAAATGACCATTTTGCCCCTATATAAAGATGAATAATGACAATTTGAAAATAATTTGAATTTTGGTTTAAAAGTTAAAACACCCAATATGATCATTTATTTAATTTAAATAGATTAAAATTATGTGGTAAAAATATGCACATTTACGTGCACATCAAATATTCAGGTCAAAAGGGAATATAATTTTGAATATCTACAAACAAAATTTGTTTGATATTGAACTTTTACATTTTAAAATATTGTGTGAAAATTTGAAAACCAAATCACCATTTAAACAATAATACAACTAAATTCATTTAAATGTTTGAAATAGAATACCAATATTCATATTCAACTTCAACTCTTATTAAATATATATCAAGCAGTAATTGAATTTCAAATCTAACAGAGAATCAAATAAACAAAAAATGCTTCAGATTCAACATGTAAAATACTATTGATTACAATATAGCTAAGAATAACATATTGTAATAAGCATATGTAAATCTCTATGTGTATATATGTATATACACACATACGCACATACATATATGTATGTATGTGTGTATAATTTAGACAAAATTAAAATTTTCATTATAAATCACATCTAAATAATCATGAATCTAATTTATAAAATCATAACCAACATAAAAACATTGGTACAAGTCTATATATACTATTCATTCATAATTTACCATAATTTGGAAGCATCACATGCTATAAATTATCTCAATAAATGAAAAATCCATAAATTTACACTTTCGCAATATAGATATGTAGATTGGGATGGTTCATATTGATATTTAGAGAAGAAAATTTATCTTTGTCATATCAAGCCATTTGTGACACCTCTATTTGTGAATCTTCCTTAGGTCTTTGAATCAACACCAAATTTTGCTTGATTTGAATGGAATATGTACCTTTTTATTTTATTTGATTTTTTATATTTTGTTTTGGAATTGATTCTAAAATTAGACTAGGGGTTTTGGCCATAGATGGAAGAAAGACGGAGAAAGAAAAATTGAAAAAAGAAATGCAATGATGGGATTTGTTTTAATGTGAGGAACGAAACCTTTCCAATTCTCTTTATTAAAATTTCCCCGTTTTAATTCCTGTTCAAACTTCAATCAAGCCAACCTTTCCTTCCCTTAGCATGGTCGACCGTATCTTGCTCGGAGCAGATTTTCCAGAAGTCCGTTCAAGTAATTATCTCTATTGACCATTCAAATAAATACTGATATCGTATATCGATGCAGGCATGTGTAACTATTATACACACATCACCCAAAACATTAAATAAGTTAATAATTACCATATCTTAGTTAGTAATTAATTTATAATGCTTTATACACTAATTAAATCGTGTAGTTTTTCGAAGAATTCACAAATGCCATTGTATGACTCTGTGATGTGAATTCAGTCAGCGATTAATATCAAACAATTTAAATATTGACGTTTACATGCCACCTTAGCTAATGGTGCGACAGTTTATCCAAATTCATCACTTGCAAATCTTTCTAGTAAAATCATATTTTGTATTATTTTAAGAGGTATCAATAGCGACTGTAGTTTACATATATTCTCTTTGTCAACACCATATCACATCCGGACATATGAAGTCGGATATCGGTCAAAACCCCAATATTATCCATATTCAACTCGACCAGTCCATAAAAAGTCCTTGGTTTAATAATAGCATTTATCACTAACCGCTCTACTATGGTTAGAGATTTTGACTTTGAGTTGACTATTTGTGACGACTCGGAAATTTTGAACATTCGAAATTGAAATATTTAAATGATTTTAAATGTTTGAAAGATAGTCTGACTTGAATTTCATATATCAGAATGAATTTGGCAATTTAATTATTGAATTTAACTACAGAAATCTGGGTGAAATTTTCAATCTTTAGATTTATGCTTGTTAAAAATATTTCAAAGGCTTAGAAAATCTATAATGGTAATAATGAAGATAATGGAAGCTTCAAAATTGGATTTGGAAATGTTTTATTCAGTTTTGAAATTATATCGTTTAAATCGATATTTAAAAATAGCCTTCCGAGGCACAGTCCCGAAATTCTACAAAACCAGTTCTGTTGGATCCGTAATATTGTATTATTATCGGATTTCAATTTTTGTAGTATTCGTAGTTGTCGTGTGGTCGTACGATGAGCAAACACACTGAAAATTATATCGAAATTTCAATTTAATAACTGGGTTCAGAAAGCTATCTTCTCCATACCATCGAATTTGAACTCGAAACCTTTTCCATTACGTTCGGAATAGGGGTTTAACATTATAAACGTCCGGCGGCACGCCTCGATAGGAGGTTGAGATTTTTAGTTGCGTAATTTGATACGATTTAAAATTTGAATTTAAAATTTGATATATAGTTTTAAAGACTGAATAATGTTTTTACAATTTTTGACATACCCTCCCTTACTGCACGTGTTCACTTGATGCACACATGTTTCCTTGACAATTTAAATCAAGTACAAGTGTTCCTTCATATCTTTAAAAAAAAAAGGAAAAAAAATTGCCTTCTTCATTCGAATTAAATCAAAGCCGTGCCCTCCTCTTTTATTTTCAAATCAAATCGTTCAAAGCTTAAAGAAATAAAAATGGCCGCACCTTTCTTTCCAATTCAAATCAGAATCGCGGCAAATCTTACTCGTCCTCTTCTAAGTTTAGGGGGTGCGCGCGGTAGTTTTCGAATTGAATTCGATTCATTCGAGAGTAAAAGTGGATTTCGAATCGAACAATCGAAAGGGGCTATAGTAGTCTGGGTCACGGTTGCACGGCTTCATTCTGAAAATCAAGTTGTCGTTGAATTCGCGAGAAACTATGGTTTCGAGAAATTGGGTATTGCAATGTCGCGGAATGATTGAAGCAGTCGAGAATGAGAATCGCGCGCGTGGAGGGTTTGTGTGTTCGACAAAAGAAATTGACCGAAGCTTAAATCGAATTCAACGTCGGCATCGGCCATTGACGAGAGCGCGCGAGGCGCGTTGCTAGCAGTTTCGATGGAGGGCTGTGATGGATTAACAGTAAGGTTCCTTAAATTAATTTGTTTATGTCTCTATATATATTGAAGAAAAATATGTTTATATTTGGTTAGAAACATATATATGCAGAAAATTAAGAAAAGTTATTGATTAAATTTAAATATTAGTAAAATAAATTATCTTCGAAGAAAAAAAGAGTTGTTTAAGCTAGATCTTTAGTTGATAAATTTGTTTAAAAGGAAATTTAATTTTAATTTTAATTTTTGTTAAATAAATTTATTAAAAAGGAATTTGTTTAAAATTAAAAATATAAGTTTAAAATCAAAATTATTAGTTAATTAAATTTATTAAAGGAAAATGGGTTTACAAATTTAATTCTTTGTTTAAAATTAAATCATTAGTTTAAAAATTAATAATATTAGTTGAATTAAAATTAAATTTATTAGCCTAAATTACACAATAATTGATTGTTCGATTTGTTCGAATAATAATAAAATCATATAATTGTTTACAAGGTCTAGAATCGCGAAGAAAACTAGTACGGAATGGAAATGGATCGCATGCATAGTTAAATGTGAGATTTTCTCACTCAATCAAATATTTTTCTGATTTAAATTTTAAATAGTTAAATTTAAAATTTGTTGATGGTGTGCTTGGATGATTGATTTATTATTAGCTATATTAGTTTAGACCCTATGTGCCGCATAATAGCGGATGATATTATATTAAACCCATATACCGCGATATTCCACCTTGAAGTGGAATTAGTATTATATATGTATTCGGAGTGATTGATTTTCCGCATTATATAGCGGATGAGACCCTATGCGCCGCATAATAGCGGATGATATTATATAAATCCCATATACCGCGATATTCCACCTCGAAGTGGAATGGGTATTTAATTGTTGTGCTAACGTATGTGGATGCAGGGAAATAGGTTGGAGGGATCCAACTGGATTCCTCAAACATTTGATTTTGTTTCATATGGTGTGTGTTTATTTATTTATAATCTGTGTGTGATTATATTGTGATTTAAATCGTTGAGGGCTATAATTTAGCCGAATATATGTTTGTATCGTAGGACACCAGAAATAGATAAAATTGGATTTTTGAAATTTAGTGGAAAATTTATAATAAATTAATTCTAGAAAATTGAATAAATTTAAAAGAAGGAATTTGTTTCAAAAGATAATAAATTTGGTGTTTGAAATAAATTTGAGAATCAATTTGAAAATTGATTTGGTGTTGAAAGTGAATATTTGGGAATCGATTTGAAAATCGTATATCTGTGGATATTTGAAAATTTAAAATTCACAATGGGAATTTTATAAAAGAAAGGGAAATTTGTTTTTAAAATAACTATTGTTTTATTTTTAAAAGTGGGGAAAGAAATTTACGGATTTGGAACGTAAATTTAAAATAAATCCAGAAGGATTTATTAATTGATTAAAAATGATCCATTTTGAAAAGGAAGGTGTATTTTCCCTGAAAAGCCGAGTATGTTTGTAAAATAGCTTTTGAAATATAAATTAAAAGTTCTAGGGTTGGTTTAAAAAGAATATTTTGAAGAAATTAGTTCCTTTAAGTTATTTTGTAAATCTTTAAAGTAATGATTTATTTAATTAATTATGGAAGTAATGATTTAAAGATTTAATTGATATTGGTTTTAGAAATTGAATATTTAAATAGTTATATCCTATCTATTAATTTTATTTAAAAATTAGTTTGGACTTGAATTTTTATATGAGACATTAGTCTAATATTTTCATAACTAATAATTAAGTAAGTGTTTCAAAATAGTTTTATTTTAAATATCTCTAAGTATATTTTGGATAAGAATTTTAAATTATTTTAAAATATTTGAACTCGGCAGATTTTCAGTGGGAATGAATAAATATTTGGAAATGCTTTTCGCGTAAGGAAAAATGATTTGAAATTGTTTTCAAAGTATTGAACTACGAAAAGTGATTTGAAATTTGTTTTCAAATAGTTGAAGTGCTAAAATTTTATCTTGCGAAGATATATTTTTTTGAAAAGAAATAATTGGGAAAAATTATTTAAATCTTGGTGATTGTTGTGAATGTTGATTGATAGTTAAATAACCGACTATCAATATTGGCATTTTAATGGCATTTGAATTTCGATGCGACCGGGGGTTCAGATTCCAAGTGGATATCCGAAAACCACATCGAACTTTTGTGATTGTGATGGATCTTTTATTTAAAAGATCAAAGTGGAAATTTGTTGTGATTTATTTGAAATCTGATTGAACACTTATTTTTTTTTTAAAAATAAGCGCTCATTATTCGGATTAGCCGGGAGAGGACTTTCTATCATAAAACCCATTCCGAATAATGATACGACGAAATGTGATTGCATTGAAGATGGTGTTGAAGACCGGATATTTTCGAAAACAAAAGGATTACCTGTCGAATGTCTCTGCACCGGGTTGCTCCGGTATAGAGATTTTATCACCTTTTGTGATGGGGATTCCGAACGTGATTAGTAAATATCCGGATTTGCAAGGGCTTCTTTGAAGTGCCTTCAGTTCCGTTCGATCTCGGAACGGACTTGTATGGATGTGTGTCTGACGTTACACTTTGAGATGTAAAGCTGGTTTCTATCAAATACATTTCTGTTGGTGGCAGAGAAATTATTCTCTTAGCTTAACACCCTTCTCTGAGACGTACGAGCTCAGAGGTTATGTAATTGATGGTTACTAGTGATATACTCCGAAATTGGTAATGGGGCGTGCGAAGTGCTGCTGATCGTTTGTTGATCAAAGCATGACTTTGTGAAAAGTGTAGCTTTGTGGACGAAACTTCGTCGGACCTCACACCCTAGAAATGGTCGAAACAGGAAAGATGCGGCAAGGTTATGAGGGTCGCGCCCTTTAGAGTATGTCATTTCCTTCTGGAAAAGGATGGTATCATGGTATGGAGCCTAGATATTTAACCTATGTGGTTGCTGCAAATCTATTACACTTTGTGGTTGTTGCTTTGTGGTTGAGGATCCTCGGATAAAGGTCGCAAACGACCGGGGGATGGGATACTCGTGTAGTAGTTACCTAGTTACAGAGGTAAGCAGGCCTTGTGTTGGCAGAGAGCTGGTTAAGTTCCCGGGACGTCCCTCCAGAGGCGTACCCATGTGGCAGTAGGAAGTTCCTTAGCCTGACCATTTGTTGGAAATCCAAAAGAAACAATACGCGCCCTGTACGGTTTTAGTTGTATAACCTGCCATGGAATGTGGCGGTAACCTGCTATTGAACATGGTAGCTATAATAGGCATACAATAATGGTTGTATGCTGGCTAAGATTAATATTATACTTTCGAAATGTTTTCTGCACTATGCACTAATGGTAATATTAAAAAGATTTTGCGTATTAAGCATGTTTGAGTATCATAAGGAGAAATCTCCTCCAATTTGCGTTTGCATTGTGTATGTGGCGGGAGGCCTTATGGTAGTTTCATTTTCCAAAAAGCATAGCGAATTTCTTTTTATTTTCTTTGTGAAAAATAACTGTTTTTAAGATCTCACACTAGTCCCATCACTGACCTGGAGTTTATTGTTCCCTTTCTAAACTATGGGTGCCCTTAATTTTCCACACGGGTAGC
The DNA here is from genome assembly GCA_030765085.1 of Allium cepa. Lineage (NCBI taxonomy): Eukaryota > Viridiplantae > Streptophyta > Magnoliopsida > Asparagales > Amaryllidaceae > Allium > Allium cepa. The sequence continues at coordinate 584,758,211 of CM060938.1, forward strand.
CTAGAGTCAGGTTGTCATTATTCTGGAGCGAAGTCAGAAAAGAGATGCCGTGGAGATCAGGAGCAAGCTGGATGGCGAAGCGTATCATTATACTATGTAGTTTTCGTTGCGTCTGGGTAGTTGCGAGTCAAATTTTTTGTGTACACAAGTTAAAATAACAGCTGGTATTGTGTTGTGTCGTTTTAAACTCTGATGATGTATGTATAAATTAATATAGTGCTTTTGTTTTAAAGATTATTCATTTATCTATTATATTTGTTCTGCTGCGAAATGTGAGATTCTGTTATTGTTTCTGTTTCTTCTTCTATCTTCTTCTTCTTTAAACCCTAATGGTTCGGTTTTCCGGCATTCGACTGTGCGGCATTCGATACAGTGGACGTATTGATGTCGACTTTCGGGCGTTGAAAAAATCGGGCCGTTACAATTGTGGTATCAGAGCATTTGGTTAAGCGACAACCTTGGCTCTGTTGGGTGTTACTCATCAGAGATAGAGTCAGTAGTACTCTAGAACGAGTCTGAGTGTAATAATAGATATTAGCGCATATTTGTTAGTGAATATAAAATTGTTTATATTGTGTTAACTTATTGGTTGATTGTTTATAGATTCTGGTCGATGCAGTTTGGCTAACTGTATCGATAGAGATTTCTAAACTCTTTAACAAGATAAACCGACACAATATTGTTTTATAATCGGGTAAATGAAATAATTTTACCCAAAAATATTTTCGTATATAAAGGAAATAATCTTTGTAAAGTATTATAGTATATGGTTGCTTGGTTGTTAGGAAGTGATAATATTAAATTATTATCATTAATTATTGAACAAGAAATTGAAATCATAACTTAAAGCTGAGAAATAAAATTCATATACAAATGGAATTTGAGAATGTAAATTGTAAATATGATTTATAATTTGAAATAGAATTCCAGAGAAGTGTTTTGAAAGGATTTGAAATTTGAAAAATTTGGAAATTAAATCCCTTTTGTGTTTGAAAATGATTTTCAAAGGTTTTTGGAAAAATGTTTTGAAGGGATGAAAAGCTCTAAACTCTTTTCGGTCGCTGGAAAATAATTCTAATGATGATCGCGACATCATCGGTATTCATTTTCGAGTTCCAGGAGAGGAATTGCTACCAAATTATTTTAAATGGAGGTTCTTTGCAAACTGGGTTTGGTTTTGGAAATTCAAAGGATAATTTGAATCGAATTCAAAGATGATTTTGAAATGTTGGAAAGACTCTGGAATCTGATAAAAATAGTTGTGGAATAAATTTATTAAGGTGGAAAATAAAATTGTGAATGAATGAATAAATTTACAATTACAAGTAAATGAATGTGAAATTGAATGTTGAAATTCATTTCGAATTTGTAAATAAATAGAACTGGAATTGGAATTGAATTTGATTTGCGATAAACAAAACGAAGTATTGAAATAAAATTAGTAAGTGAAATTAATTGAAGGAATGACCAAATTTAATATGGTTTGAAATGAATATAATTCAATATTCAGAAGGTAAATTGAATCCAAATTAAATTGAAAGTGTAAATTGAATTCAAATGAAATTGAAAATGCAAAATTGGATGAAATTGGATATATAACTTCAATAGTGAAGAAAAAATGGTATAAGAAGTATTCAAACTTTTGTAAAGAAATGTGCAAAGTGGTTTTGAATGTTGTAATTGGATACTACTGCTAGTAGGATATACAGGTGATTTAAATGCAAAGGGAATTGGATTTGATTTTGAAGATAATTTAAATTGCTCAACAAAAAGATATGTATTTAAATTTCTATATGAAATTTGATGATTTTCTTGTCCAGCCGCTTGGCTTTTCGTTTTCTTTTTGAATCTGGGGGCCCGTGGTGCCATTTTGTAGTCGTACCGAGCTAGCCGCGCAAATGAGACGCTGACGAAATTTTTGAAAATTTAGGGAGTTAGAAATTTTTTGACAAAATTTTGAAAATTCAAAATTTGAATTTAAATTTAAATTTGAATTGTTAAAGAAAATAATATTGTTTAAAACTTATGATTAAATTTTGGAAGTTAATAAGAGGGCTAATATGTCTTTGATAAAAAGATTGGTTTTGGCAATTGATAAAACTATTTGGTTTTGGGAAAATAATAAACGGGTATTGGAGCATTATTCTTCACTAGTAATTTCGGGATGAAATTCTTTTAAGGGGGGAAGGATGTGACGACTCAGAAATTTTGAACATTCGAAACTGAAATATTTAAATGATTTTAAATGTTTGAAAGATAGTCTGACTTGAATTTCATATATCAGAATGAATTTGGCAATTTAATTATTGAATTTAACTATAGAAATTTGGGTATAATTTTGAATCTTCAGATTTATGCTTGTTAAAAATATTTCAAAGGCTTATAAAATCTATAATGGTAATACTGAAGATAATGGAAGCTTCAGAATTGGATTTGGAAATGTTTTATTCAGTTTTGAAATTATATCGTTTAAATCGATATTTAAAAATAGCCTTCAGAGGCACAGTCTCGGAATTCGACAAAACTAGTTCCGTTGGATCCGTAATATTGTATTATTATCGGATTTCAATTTTTGTAGCATTCGGAGTTGTCGTGTGATCGTATGATGAGCAAACGCACTGAAAATTATATTGAATTTCAATTTAATAACTGGGTTCAGAAAGCTATCTTCTCCATACCATCGAATTTGGACTCGAAACCTTTTCCATTGCATTCGGAATAGGGGCTTAACATTATAAACGCTTGGCGGCATGCCTCGATAGGAGGTCGAGATTTTTAGTTTTGTAATTTGATACGATTTTAAATTTTGAATTTAAAATTTGATATATATTTTTATAGACTGAATAATGTTTTTACAATTTTTGACATACCCTACCTTACTACACGTGTTCACCTGATACACACATGTTTCCCTGCTAATTTAAATCAAGTACAAGTGTTCCTTCCTATCTTTAAAAAAAAAGGAAAAAAACGGCCTTCTTCGTTCGAATAAAATCAAAGCCGTGCCCTCCTCTTTTATTTTCAAATCAAATCATTCAAAGCTTAAAGAAATAAAAATGGCCGCACCTTTCTTTCCAATTCAAATCAGAATCGTGGCAAATCTTACTCGTCCTCCTCTAAGTTGAGGGGGTGCACGCGACAGTTTTCGAATCGTATTCGATTCATTCGAGAGTAAAAGTGGATTTTGAATCGAACAATCGGAAGGGGCTATAGTAGTCTGGGACATGGTCGCGCGGCTTCGTTCTGAAAATCAAGTTGTCGTTGAATTCGCGAGCAACTAGGGTTTCAAGAAATTGGGTATTGCAATGCTGCGGAATGATTGAAGCAATCGAGAATGAGAATCGCACGCGTGGAGGGTTTGTGTGTTCGATAGAAGAAATTGACCGGAGCTTAAATTGAATTCAACTTCGGCATCGGCCATTGACGAGAGCGCGCGAGGCGCGTTGCTAGCAGTTTCAATGGAGGGCCGTGATGTTTAACAGTAAGGTTCCTTAAGTTAATTTGTTTATGTCTCTATATACATTAAAGAAAAATATGTGTATATTTGGTTAGAAACATATATATGCAGAAAATTAAGAAAAGTTATTGATTCAGTTTAAATATTAGTAAAATAAATTATCTTCAAAGAAAAAAAAGTTGTTTAAGCTAGTTTTTAGTTGATAAATTAGTTTAAAAGGAAATTTAGTTTTAATTTTAATTTTTGTTAAATAAATTTATTAAAAGGAATTTGTTTAAAATTAAAAATATAAGTTTAAAATCAAAATTGTTAGTTAATTAAATTTATTAAAGGAAAATGGGTTTACAAATTTAATTTTTGTTTAAAATTAAATCATTAGTTTAAAAATTAATAATATTAGTTGAATTAAAATTAAATTTATTAGCTTAAATTAAACAATAATTGATTGTTCGATTTGTTCGAATATTAATAAAATTATATAATTGTTTACAAGGTCTGGAATCGCGAAGAAAACTAGTCCGGAATGGAAATGGATCGCATGCATAGTTAAAGGTGAGATTTTCTCACTCAATCAAATATTTTTCTAATTTAAATTTCAAATAGTTAAATTTAAAATTTGTTGATGGTGTGCTTGGATGATTGATTTATTATTAGTTATATTAGTTTAGACCCTATGCGCCGCATAATAGCTGATGATATTATATTAAACCCATATGCCGCGATATTTCACCTTGTAGTGGAATTGGTATTATATATGTATTTGGAGTGATTGATTTCCCACATTATATAGCTGACGAGACCCTATGCGCCGCATAATAGCGGATGATATTATATAGATCCCATATACCGCGATATTCCACCTCGAAGTGGAATGAGTATTTAATTGTTGTGCAAACGTCTATGGATGTAGGGAAACAGGTTGGAGGGATCCAACTGGATTCCTCAAACTTTTGATTTTATTTCATATGGTGTGTGTTTATTTATTTATAATCTGTGTGTGATTATATTGTGATTTAAATCGTTGAGGGCTATAATTTAGCCGAATATATTTTTGGTATCGTAGGATACCAGAAATAGATAAAATTGGATTTTTGAAATTTAGTAGAAAATTTATAATAAATTAATTCTAGAAAATTGAATAAGTTTAAAAGAAGGAATTTGTTTCAAAAGATAATAAATTTGGTGTTTGAAATAAATTTGAGAATCAATTTGAAAATTGATTTGGTGTTGAAAGTGAATATTTGGGAATCGATTTGAAAATCGTATATCTGTGGATATTTGTAAATTTAAAATTCACAATGGGAATTTTATAAAAGAAAGGGAAATTTGTTTTAAAAATAACTATTGTTTTATTTTTAAAAGTGGGGAAAGAAATTTACGGATTTGGAACGTAAATTTAAAATAAATCCAGAAGGATTTATTAACTGATTAAAAATGATCCATTTTGAAAAGGAAGGTGTATTTTCCCTGAAAAGCCGAGTATGTAAAATAGCTTTTGAAATATAAATTAAAAGTTCTAGGTTTGGTTTTAAAAGAATATTTTAAAGAAATTAGTTCCTTTAAGTTATTTTGTAAATCTTTAAAGTAATGATTTATGTAATTAATTATGGAAGTAATGATTTAAAGATTTAATTGATATTGGTTTTAGAAATTGAATATTTAAATAGTTATATCCTATCTATTAATTTTATTTAAAAGTTAGTTTGGACTTGAGTTTTTATATGAGTCATTAGTATAATATTTTCATAACTAATATTTAAGTAAGTGTTTCGAAATAGTTTTATTTTAAATATCTCTAAGTATATTTTGGATAAGCATTTTAAATTATTTTAAAATATTTGAACTCGGCATATTTTCAGTGGGAATGAATAAATATTTGAAAATTTTTTTGGCGTAAGGAAAAATGGTTTGAAATTGTTTTCAAAGTATTGAACTGCGAAAAGTGATTTGAAATTTGTTTTCAAATAGTTGAAGTGCTAAAATTTTATCTTGCGAAGATATTCTTTTTTTGAAAATAAATAATTAGGAAAAATTATTTAAATCTTGGTGATTGTTGTGAATGTTGATTGAAAGTTAAATAACCGACTATCAATATTGGCCTTTTAATGGCATTTGAATTTCGATGCGACCGGGGGTTCGGATTCCAAGTGGATATCCGAAAACCACATCGAACCTTTGTGATTGTGATGGATCTTTTATTTAAAAGATCAAAGTGAAAATTTGTTGTGATTTGTTTGAAATCTGATTGAACACTTATTTTTTTTTAAAAAATAAGCGCTCATTATTCGGATTAGCCGGGAGAGGGCTTTGTGTCATAAAACCCATTCCGAATAATGATACGACGAAATGGGATTGCATTTGAAGATGGTGTTGAAGATCGGGTATTTTCGAAAATAAAAGGATTACCTGTCGAATGTCTCTGCACCGGGTTGCTCCGGTATAGAGATTTTATCACCCTTTGTGATGGAGATTCCAAACATGATTAGTAAATATCCGGATTTGCAAGGGCTTCTTTGAAGTGCCTTCGGTTCCGTTCGATCCTGGAACAGACTTGTATGGATGTGTAGCTTTGTGGATCCCGGGTTGCTGCTGATCATTTGTTGATCAAAGCATGACTTTGTGAAAAGTGTAGCTTTGTGGACGACACTTCGTCGGACCTCACACCCCGGAAATGGTCGAAACAGGAAAGATGCGGCAAGGTTGTGAGGGTCGCGCCCTTTTAGGGTATGTCATTTCCTTCTAGAAAAGGGTGGTATCATGGTATGGAGCCCAGATATTTAACCTATGTGGTTGCTGCAAATCTATTACACTTTGTGGTTGTTGCTTTTTGGTTGAGGATCCTCGGATAAAGGTCGCAAATGACCGGGGGATGGCATACTCGTGTAGTAGTTACCTAGTTACAGAGGTAACCCGACCTTGTGTTGGCAGAGAGCTGGTTAAGTTCCGAGGACGTCCCTCCATTGGCGTACTCATGTGGCAGTAGGAAGTTCTTTAGCCTGACCATTTGTTGGAAATCCAAAAGAAATAATACGCGCCTTGTACGGTTTTAGTTGTATAACCTGCCATGGAATGTGGCGGTATCCTGCTATTGAACATGATAGCTATAGTAGGCATACAATAATGGTTGTATGCTGGCTAAGAATAATATTATACTTTCAAAATGTTTTCTGCACTATGCACTAATGATAATATTTAAAAGATTTTGCGTATTAAGCATGTTTGTCTATCATAAGGAGAAATCTCTTCCAATTCCGTGTTTGCATTGTGTGTGTGGCGGGAGGCCTTATGATAGTTTCATTTTCCAAAAAGCATAGCGAATTTCTTTTTATTTTCTTTGTGAAAAATAAATGTTTTTAAGATCTCACACCAGTCCCATGACTGACATGGAGTTTATTGTTCCCTTTCTAAACTCTAGGTGCCCATAATTTTCCACACGCGTAGCCTAGAGTCAGCTTATCATTATTCTGGAGCGAAGTCAGAAAAGAGATGTTGTGGAGATCAGGAGCAAGCTGGATGGAAAAGTGTATCATTATACTATGTAGTGTTCGTTGCGTTTGGGTATTTGTGAGTCAAATTTTTCGTGTACACAAGTTAAAATAACCGCCAGTATTGTGTTGTGTCGTTTTAAACTCTGATGATGTATGTATAAACTAATATAGTGCTTTTGTTTTAAGATTATTCATTTATCTATTATATTTGTTCTACTGCGAATTGTGAGATTCTGTTATTGTTTCTGTTTCTTCTTCTATCTTCTTCTTCTTTAAACCCTAACGGTTCGATTTTCCGGCATTCGACTGTGCGGCATTCGATACAGTGGACGTATTGATGTCGACTTTCGGGCGTTGAAAAAATCGGGTCGTTACACTATAGTTGACCATGATAGTAACCTCATAAAACCGAGGTGATGGATTATCTATTGAAAAGAGCTTCACTCTAATGCTTTGACCGGGATTCCTTAATTGACCTCAAGTGCAAGTGAGAGACTGGAAGAGTTATTGGTATGCTCCGGGGAAAATTATGTAATTATTTACATATTTCTAACTCCATAGTCAATCTTATTCATAATAAAGATATTTGATTCTTTTATATAGTTTTAATATTATGATATAATTAATTAACTAATTAATTAAAATAGATCAATAATAAAATCCTTAAATAAAATGTGATTTGATTATTGTTGCAAATAGTTGCAATAATGTGTATTTATCACAAAGTAAAATAATTCTTTTTTAAATATTCATCATCAAGATGTTTCAAAAAAGAATATCGATACATCCATTGAGACCAGAATATGTATTGCTCTTCAAATGTTGGACAGTGAATTGCTCATGGCCGTTAGGGGCATAAAGGAGTTACATACTTATAGTTATTGGATAACTATGTTATGAATCATTCGACGAGTGACTATGTTACATTGTTATCTCGACTTTAGAATACTATGGGACATCAATTCATATTCTACATCGAGAATTAAACAACCAAACTAAACTTATTTTCAACATAGGTACATAATGAACAATGAGTTGTATGTTGTTTACTTATAGTTTTTAGAAATATTTTGGTATCTCTTAATATTATTTCTTGGAGACATATGCTTGTTCTACGTTTTGACTGGAAAAAAAACTATTTGATTCTCTGTCAAATATTTTCTAAATTCTGATGCTTGTCGAATGATACTATTATATCAATTCTTGGATCTTATCTAATACTTACATACTTAGTTATTGCTCCTATTGATGTCGTGACATTTTATTTATCATGTGCAATTTGTCGATTCTATATCATTGTTCAAAATTTCTATTTCAACAAAGATGTACCAAAATTCAAGTCATAATGTGTGATAATTTGCAAGTAGAATCCAAATTAAATTAAGCATGTTGACAAGCGAATCTATTACGCAAATTTCAACAATTATGAGGTTATTCTGATCAATATTTCTTAGTATATTTCGATCACATCGGTCTTCCTTTTGAAGACCCATATGTGGTCGATAGATCATATCTCTTCGGGTACAACTATCAAAATCATGTTTGATAATGTATATGGAATCTATTTTAGATTAAGCATCTTGTCATATGGTAGTAGAGTCTATACTTTTTATAGTCTATTAACTATGGTGGAAATTATTTTTACTAATATTTCTTTTTCTCGACATGGATAAAAACGTATAGTTTCTCTTTGTTGTGTGATAGCTATTACTGGACATCCTAATAAGATTTATCAATTTTAGGCTTAATTAATTTTATTTCATCTTGTATAATCAATTTCTATGTTAGAGTGTTTGGATGGTATCTCATAGTTACGTAAAACTAATTTAATTTTGAGTCCATGAAACTTATGTTCTTCACACAAATTAGTTATTGTTAGTTGGTGTTATCTAGCATTGTGATCTAGCCATATTTGGCTGAGTCAGAACAATTAAACTGAAGAATAACCAAGAAAAAATCTACAACAATTACTTTTAAACTCGAATACCAAGCAAGGTCAGAGGATGAAGCCATTAACTTACCAAAAATCTTCAAAGTTAACCCATGTGACAAGACATCCAAATATCCAAGGCCAAAGTCCAATAATTTGTAAAAGTCTTGGATCGATATCAATTTATAGCCATGGTTCATTACCGATCTATAGAACTTGCCCAAAGTTATTCCTAGCTTGTTGTCAAATGGTGCTAAGGTACTGGTTGAATGAATCTTGCAACATGAGATGCTTCACTTGCTATCTAGGTCTTAAACACCAATAACCAAATCTAAGTTTGATACCAACTAGACTACGTGTTGTCACTTACCCAAAGAGCCATGGAATTCACTTAAATAAGAGCTCATACCAATACACCCATGCTACATAAGTGAAGGTACAAGCCATACGAGCAACTTTGGGGAATCAAAGTAGGCTTTGTAACCTATCTTATGAACCGATGCCGATCCATAGCATGGTTTGGTAATGATCGTTGAACTTTGCTGGATTGGCCATATTTTTTTGAGAGCGGCTCCTTCAAGACGTAAAGAATATGAGGAAGAATATGGTTGAGAGAATTACGTCAAACTTCAACTATAAATAGAAGGTGATAGACATGGTTTGGGGATCTATTTGCTTGTATTCGTAATTTCAGTACTCCTGTGGTAATCTCTCGGATTAATACCGTTGCATAGACTACCGACCAATAAGATCACCTCTGTAAAAAATTTGTAGAATGATAAAAGAAGTTCAAGTGGACGTAGGCCAGTGATTAGCCAAACCACTGCAATTGTTATGTGTGATTTTTTTTCTTCTCATTTTCTCATTATTTTTCTTCATTTTATCGTCTTCTATAATCATTTGGGTGTTTGTGCTAACTTTTGGCGTAACATTTTGATGCTTTAACTGAGAGCGAGTTGTTCTCTTGCTATTTGGATCTATTTTCTACTTTTGGATTACCCTAGGCCATGATGTAGATCTGGTAGTTTTGGTCCTACAACCCATGTCTACTTATTTCTGCAAAATCTATTATAAGATTAACCAAAGTAATGGTTCCATGAAATACTAGAGAAAAATCTGCTGTCTCCAGGCCTGCTAATGATATTGAGAACACCGACTCTCAACATGTTGAAGTAGTTGCTCAACCCAACACTATTGAAATTCAAAGCCCCTCAGACAGATAACATGGGTTGAGATGGACAGATGATGAAGGAGTTGAATAACAAGCTATATGAAAGCCAAGAAAAAAATTAGGAAATTGATGAAGGAAAGTCTGGTTTCATTGAACTAGTTATCTTGTAGTCGCAGAAGGAACAAAAGAGAGCTACCACCTTTCGATTTAGAAGATGGGGATAGTTCTTCATCATCTGGAGAGAAACATAGAGAAGGATAACAACAGATGAAGAAAAGGAAATTGGGACTCTAAAAAGTAAGTTGGACAGTGCTCAAAATGCGAGAGCATGGATCAGTACCGATCCATCCCCTAGGGTCGGTACCAATACCTACCATCATGACTTAGGTTCTAGAGGTGTTATTGGCTTAGATGATGATGTTGTGGTAGAGATAGCCATGTTGCTGATGGCCAGAATGTTGAGATTCAAATGACCATGGTTGATCCGCCGTGTAAGAATCATAGAAACAAGTTTACTAGATGATAGTTCTCCCAGAGACAGGGAAACCTAAATATCATAGAACTAACCAAGACCGCTTACAGAGCCAAACACTCGGGCCGACCATGATTTTCACCTTCCGGTAGATCAAATAGAACAGAAATCTTGGGTAGATATGGTTAAGAAGTTAGTAAATGAAAATCATTATAGAAACAACGAATGAGGCTCTTCTCCCAGTAGGAAACCATTCACCAAAGAGATATTGCATGAGGAACATCCCCGAAGATTCACAATGTCTATGATGCTGTCCCATAGCGGAATGATGGTTCACGGTAGTACTTGTTGAAATATGAATGGCATATGGACATAGCAAGAGCAACTGACGCTGTGAGATGTTGACGCTTCTAGATATTTTTGGAGGGAGTTTGCTACAATGTGGTTCACTCAGCTCGTGCCGAGGTCCATATCCTTATTTGATCGTTAGCTAGGAGGTTTTTCGAATAGTTTCGATTGCATGCAACCGGTCCAAAGGATGTAATGTATTATCGAACTGCTTTTTGAGTTTTGGAGAATCTTTGAAGGATTTTTGAGTAGATTTGACATGGGTGTAATGGAGGTAGCAATGCCAAGGATGACATTGTGGCTTTAATCAGAGGGATGCATCCTAATACAAATTTCAGTAAATGGCTAAAGATGAAGCCACCACTGACCATGAAAGAATTTTACAGAAAGGCAAATCTATTCTTGCACTTAGTAGAGGCAAGTATGATCGCAGTAAAGCCCATGGTGGATAATCGGTTGAAGTGATTCAAAGCAATGTGGTTGTAAAGCAATTCTGCGAAGGTTCTAGGAATATCCGTGTTAATGTGGGAAACAAAGGCAATAACTAGAAAAGAAATAACCAAAATGATGGAAGTAGGAAGCCCAATTCCAAGAAATGTCAAAGATTTCCAAAGTACGAGATTATACGCCATTGAACAATTCAACTGAAAACATACACTTTGCGATGCAAGGTATTAAGCATTATTAAAAGCCAGCTCCGAGGCAGTCAACAGAGTGAGAGAAAATGTCCGGAAAGTATTGCCACTTTCACATGACCCATGGTCATAACATGAATGATTGTAAGCATTTGCAAGATGTGATTGAGGATCTGATCCGAAAGAAGAAGCTTCAACAACATGTGAAAGTCCTATAAGATGGTGGACAAGGAAATGCTCAACCATAGGAGCAACTTCTTCAACGAGACCAGGTTGGGTCTAGTGGCGATGAGCCTAGGCAGCTTGAGAAGAGACTTGCCATCAATAAAATAACTGGTGAACCTCGTCCGACCGAGAAGATTTGGAATGATATGGAAAGGTACGGGAGTTCTTTGAAACATGTTGTATGGGAAAGTTGCTTCGTCGTCGAAGATGGAGCTTCGGTAAAGCAATTAAGGACTATGAAGGATGACATTATTTTAGAAGCTGAGACGCGGATAGGATTGAAGCACCAACACTTGATACCTTGGTAATAAAAACCATGATTGATCCGACAACTATGAAGAAAATGCTTGTTGATTGTGGAAGTTCTGTCAATATACTATCCAATAAACTTATGACCAGATGATGATCAGGACCAGAAGCCTTGTAAATCTCAGATTTGCGTATTCTGTGATTTACCAAAGAGGCTGCAAAGCCTTTGGGATGTGTAGACTTACCGGTGGTTATAGGTGAAGGTGACCACAAAAGGGTGCGGGTTGTGATCTTTATGGCGATGGACATTTTTTTTAGCTTATAATGCCATTTTGGGTCGATCGACCCTAGCTAGTTTTCAGGTGGCCCTGGCTTCGTGGTGCCTAATGATGAATTACCTATGGAAAATGAAAGGAGGGTTCATTCAAGGTTATCAGAACCTAGTATGAGAATGCTACATCGTAGAGTTGAGGGAAGCGAAGTGGCGTGGAATGGGAAAGGACATAGAGAAGATTCTTCATGTCAAATCAATGTATACATAGCAACCACCGCTTAAGCCCTGGCTTGGTTGGCATAGCAAGTTCCAAAAAACTATGGATTTGAGAATAGATCTAGAGGATGCAAGGGTTTCCCTGGTAGAGTTGACAATCAGCATCCCAGTTAGTCAGGATGATTTACTCGGGTCTTGAAAATTGGGTCTCAACTCGGCTTGAATATGAAGAAGGAATTGATAAAGTTTCTCCAAACGAATTTGGATATGTTTTCCTAGATGCATTTCTATATGTGTGAAATATCACTAGAGATACAATGCCATGCATTTAATGTAAAGTCTTGATGCCTTCTTGTGAAACAGATATGACGTAGCTTAGGTTCGGAGCCATCCTCTACATTAAAAGAAGTAGATAGGTAAAAACCAACAGCTTCATCCGCGACGTTTTATACCTTGAATGGGCTAATCCATTCCTAGTGAAGAAGTCCAACGGGAAGTGAAGGACATGCATCGACTATTTAGATCGAATAAGGCATGTTCGAAGGATAATTTCCAACTACCAAAGATCGACCAACTGGTGGATTCGACCACCGACCACGAATTGCTATCATTCATGGATGCTTATTCCGACTATAATCAAATTCCAATGCACATCCTGGAAACACACCAACTTCGTAATCGATCTAGGATTGTAATGTTACTTTGTCATGCCATTCGGTATAAGAAACGCTGGAGCTACTTACCAGAGATTGATCAAATTCCATGTTCAAAGATTAGATCGGGTGCTCAATGGAAGTTTATGTGGATGATATGCCGATAAAGTTGCGATGATCGATGCACCATTTGGATGACTTGTTAGAAATTTTTGGCGTGAAGATATGGAATGAAGCTTAACCCACTAAAATGCTCATTCGGAGTAGTGTTAGGGAAGTTCTTGGGTTTTATTTTAAACTTGAGAGGAATTGGTCCAATCCAAAAAAGATTAAAGCCTTAAGGAACATTGAAGACCCGAAAACAATAAAGGAGGTGCAAAGTTTGAATGGGAAAGTAGCCGCACCAATCCAATTTATCTCAAAGTAGGGAAATGATACTTTTCTTGGATGCAAGAATGTAAGGATGCTTTTCGAGCATTGGTTGATCACCTGGAAAGATTGCCTATTTTTTCAAAGCCTTTGGAGGGGTAAGATTTATTTGTTTATCTACTGGTATCTATTCATGCTTTGAGTGCTGCCCTTGTACATGAGGAAACCAGAGTCTAAAGGCCAGTATACTATATTAGCAAGCGAATGACATGAGTAGAAAGAAATTACTCGAAGCTAGAAAAGCTGGCTTATTGCTGGTTGATCGCATCAAGGAAACTCTGACCCTACTTCTAAGCTCATCCGATTAAGGTGTCGAATGATCAACCCTTAAGATAGGTCCTACAAGGACCTAGGTCTTTTGGGAGACTATTATAGTGGAACATCGAATTGAGTAAGTATGACATATCCTATCATCCTGGAAGAGCAATCCAAGGCCAAGCATTGGCCGACTTCATTGCCGAGTTCACCACTCGGGATGATGAGAGAGAAGAGGTTGCAAAGCGGAGTGCTCAATGGAAGTTGTACACTGATAGAGCATCCAATGAATATTTCTTGAGGGAAAGAGTAGTTTTGGTGACCTCCGAGGTACGATCAATTTTCTATGCTCTAAAAACTGAGTTCCCTGCAATGAACAACAAAGCTAAATATGAAGCTCTGATAGTGGGACTCGGGATTGGGAAAGAATTGAGAGTTGTAACATCCCGCCTATTTGCACGCTTTAAATCGACGATAAACCACACACATCAGACTTAAACCATACAGAAGAGCAGATTGTTATGGGGTAAATAAGAAAAAGTAGAGAAAGAAAAAAACGAAATAGAATCTTGCAGCGGAACGATAAAATATAATAATCAAATAAACAGTTCATGAAGCTGTTTTACAAAAACATTACACATACCAGAGAATAATCAATAATAATGCAGCGGAACAATGTGAAAGTAATGGAATACTATAATATATAATAATAAATCTCTGATCCTGGTCTCTTCAACAACCAAACGTTATTATAACACCGCGGTCATTTTAAAATAATTATACTTCAAAACAGAATATGTATTCATTTCAAAACCATATAATTACGATATCATTTTCGTTTAAAAACCAAATCAATATGATATCATTTATAAACCCAAATCAATATAATATCATTTTTTATTTCAAATATATCCTTTTCCCAAAATCATATTCCAAAAACAACCCGAAATTCTAAATTTTAATCTTTAATAAATTTCAAAGCTTAAATATTCAATATTTCAAAACTAAATTTTTATAATTTATATATATACCCATTCCACTTTTACTATTATTTAGTTTTGAAATATTTGCTTACTAAATCCAATATCCTTTAAATAAAACCTCAAATTTCAATAACGCAATGTTCCTCAGTTTATCCACTCAAATCACCTTAAACCAAAATTAAGTTATAAAACCATATTCTTTAAAATCTCAATTTCAATAAGTTCCAAAAGGATTCTTACTAAATATAATTCTTTAATTAAATAAAATCTCCAATCGATTTCAAACTATCTTCTCAACCTTGATTTATAAAAATCAATATAAACTCTATACAAAAATATACTTTAAGTAAATACTTAACTATATTATATTTTAATAAGATCCAACTTTATTATTTAACTTATTTATGCTTTAAACAAATCTTATTCATAGCTTAAACCCAAGAATTTAACTATATATAAAATACATTTATACAATATCCAAATCCGTACCTCATAAAACCGTATATTAATTTACAACCATAGAAAATCATTTCAAAATATTTTTATATATAGACCGCGATGCCTGTATATAATTTTCTATCCTATGGTCAAGTGATACAGATATTTATCATTTCAATACGTAATTTAAAATAAAATTACGGTTATATATCATTTCAAACCGCAATCTCGAATGAACTAAAATGCATAACAACTTGCAGTTTAAAATAATATATAATACAACATCCATTCATCCATCAACAGATCAAACATCCATCACAATCATCATCCAAAACAATCAATCAATACCAATAGATAACTGATAATATATATACTGGTATTTAACTGGCAGTTATATTCAATAATAAATTAAATAACGATTTAATTTAAATAAATGCAATAACTGAGATGATGATTAAAATATATGAAAAAGTCATAAATAAATGTGTAATCACAACAAAAATTTAATTTAACAAACATAGGAAAATTTAGAAGTTGTGAGTGGGTTAAACACTCACCTTTTGAATTTAAATTGAATCCAGATCCAATTTAAACCCAAAAATTCAACAGCCTCAAAATCTGTCCAAACCAGCGATAAATTTCCGGAATTTAAATACGATCCTAATGCAAAAATCCATGCATAAATTCGACCTCGTATGTGGAAGATATTGGTGTTAGAACAATTGGATTTGAAATTAAAATAAAACAAAAATAAACCCTCGTTACCAGCCAATTTCTGACACGTCACCCCCTCCTTTCTCACGCAAACTCCACGCAGACGATTCCTTCGTCACGCTACAGGCACGACCCCTACATCATGCAACCCGAAACCACGCACGCATTCGTACCCTAGTCAAAGCGCCGCCGCACCTGTCCTCGTGCGTTCATCCACCCCCGACAACGCCGCGACGCCTCCCGGTCTCCCCTTGCCACGCGGCCCTCAATCAATGCGTCTTCCCCCCAAACAGCACAGCCGCCACCATATTTTTTATAAGCCTAGTTCGCAATTTGCCGACAATCCAACCGTTAACTCCACGAACAAATGGCACAGATCAACTCCCCTCGGTCCCCTCTACAAAACCCAGAAACAGTTCGTTGATCCGTCGAGTTTGATTTCGACGTGATGAACGGCCGAGACTTCTTCGATTTTTACCAGACAAACGACCATCCAAAATGAAAAACGAATTTCACCAGAAGATTGCGCACTTCGAGAGCTTCAACATATATTTTTTCTGAATTTTTCTGAGGAGTTTGAATTTCATTAGATTTTTGAATTTGCAATTGGATCTAGGGTTTGCAGCCATGGAGGAAGAGGAGCACAGAAGTTTCTGTATGTATAGAGATGAGGAATAGAGGCTGCTAGGGTCTATAACGGAGTTTATATAGGTAGGTCATAAATTAGAATGGATGGATAAGGTTGGATATACGCCCTAACTCCAAAGTGGCCCAAAAAGCCCTTTTCGACTCCGGAACGAAATTGGATCAACCCATATATCAAAATAGATATTTTAAAATATTTTAAATGGGATGGAACAAGTTTCAAGTCCAAATTCCATCGTATGAAGAAGTTATGCTAAAAACAATATTTTCAAATTGTTTTCAATTGATTTCAATTTATCGATTTCCAGGCGTTTCGAGTCCGTACGATCAAACGACCAGTCCGATCGATACGAAACTTGAAATCCTACAATAATTCACTGTTACGGATCCGATGAAACTTGTTTCGTCGAAATCCGAGTCAATGGCCA
This sequence comes from Allium cepa, assembly GCA_030765085.1. Taxonomy (NCBI): domain Eukaryota; kingdom Viridiplantae; phylum Streptophyta; class Magnoliopsida; order Asparagales; family Amaryllidaceae; genus Allium; species Allium cepa. The sequence goes on from CM060938.1 coordinate 584,775,221, forward strand.
AAATGGCTATTTTTATATTAATTAAATAAATTTAAAATAAATTAATTAAATCAAATTTCCCATTTAAATTCTGAAATTGACAATCTTTATCACTTTATAATTCTTAATCATTTATACAAAATTTTACACAAGTTTAGAACTCAATTTAAAGTTGATAAATCTATCAATTGCAGTGTCAAATCTTCAATTTCATTATATTCAAAATTATAAATTAAATTCCAAAAATTCTATTAAATTAAATAAATCAATGATTATTCCATCCATAAATTTTAAATAGATGGATTTAATATTGGATTCAAAATCTATTATTTTAATATTCTTAGATTTCATTTAAATCTCTATTAACGTAATATTTAGATGTTTAACTTCATTTATTGTCAATTTAATAAATAAATCCAGATATTTATAATTACCTACAATACATTGCTTTAAACTTGATTTCAATCCTTCCATTCTCTATTAAACCTTTCTATAATCATAGTCAATATTTGTTTTACATTCATTACATTAATGCTCTCATTCCATTCTTTATTTATTGACTATCTTATTTTCCTTTACTATATTTTGGTCAATTTCACACATTATTTGAAATTAAAGTCTCAATTAAACTTATCTATATTTGGTTTCATTCCTACATTACATCACTTATTGTTTTACAAATAAACTACATTGCAATTCATCTTATTTCCTTCATATCTTGTGACTATTGCCTTAAATTCTCATTAATATACATTAAGGTTCATTAAATTCTAATTGACTCCCATTTTAATTATTACAATAATTACTCTCCTTACTTTCAATTTCAGTAATTCAGAAATTACAAATTTTATTTTGAATAATCCCATTTAATAGGCTTTCCATTCTATTATTCAATCAATTTGCCCTATTATGGATAGTATTACAAAATTGAATCAATTATCAATTTATGGGAAGAATTATTATTGGCTTACTCTTATTACATTAACAATTACCATCTTATTTCATTTTCCAATTAATTTAGAAATAAATTTAATTCACTTACAAATAAATTCATTTATTATAGATTTCCTTCCAATTAATTTAAAATTGATTTCTATAAACTGATTTGATTTAATTGCCAAATATTTATACATTAATTACTATTAAATGTCCTCAATAATTTATTTACTTTGCTTCCAACTTCTATTTCATCAATTACTGCCTTATAAATAAACTTACGCTTCTCTTCAATTTACATTCACCTTTCCGTTATTATATTAATTATCATTAAAGTAACCTTTACTTCCTTTTATAAGTTATTACTTCCCAACACAGGTTAAAATTCCATATATACAAATTTTAATTAATTGTCATTAACCCTGTATTATTTCATTAAATAAATTCATATTTACATCCATTTCCGTATATAAATTTGGTAACCAAGTTATAACATTTACACTGTTTCACTTATTGGAATTACATCCAAGTTATTAACAGTTAACTTAATTTTTTTTTACTGTTGCAATTTATTCTAGTTATTATTTCCAAGCAATTGCATCCAGAACCTTGATTTTACTTAATCACTATTTATTATTATGAATTCATAAATTAATTCGCTAATTGCCTTTGTTTTCTTATATTCAATTTATTACCAAATATTTCTATTTGCACTCCATTATAACCTAAACAGTCGTTTTAATCAATTTGAATTGCATTAAATTGGTTATTCATCAACTGCCATTTACACTACTACCTTAATTCACATACAGTTACAATTTATCAATATATTATTACATAGGTAAATTAAAATCTTGTCTTTAATTACTTATTTTAAATGTTATATCCATGTGCAACAATTAACACTATTTCTTTTTATTTAATTTTTTCAATTTCATCTGTCAAAACTTAGTTTCTAATAACCATTGCTACAATTCATTCTAAACAATTACTTCATTATAAATCATAATTTTTTTATTTCTTTCTAAAATTTAATCACCAAATTGTTATAATTTAACAAATTTAATTATCAAAATTTACGGGTCATTACACTCTCCCCCACTCAAAACTTTTCGTTCACGAAGAGGGAAAAGGGGGAAAAGAAGAATTAAGAAGTTAATATATCTTATTTAAAATATTAAATTTATAAACAAATAAATTTACAAAATAAATTAATTTAAGTAAAATATACCAAATTATAACCATTAATTCTTTTTATACTTAAATTAATAAAGTTTGGAAAACATTTTCAAATTTTTTTTTAAGTCCAATATTTACGGAAAATTTCGGCAGAGTCTCCTTTCTACGGAGAGGCTCGGGAGAAAATATAATATCAATATAATAATATACAACATATATTTTCCAAAATAATATAAATCCCAACACGGGAAAAATATAATAACGCTATAAACCGTAATCCGAAAACGTACCTATTTGTCGGACAATTTACGCTTAATTATGAAACCAAAAGCAGTAGCAATTGCTTCCATTACCTGTATTTCACTTATACAATTATATAAAATGAAATATTTAAGGTTGTTTCAACCCCAAACAACATCAATACAACAACAATCAATTGCAACAAACAGCATACAACCATCATACAGAATCAACACAATTCAACTATCCATCCATATCAAACAAAACAGGTAGTTGTTCGGGTTCAAAACTTTAAATTGTACAGAATGAAGAACAAACTACTAAGTGCATCTTTTACTCAACAGTTTTAGATGAAACTAAATAGATTATTCCTACATCCAAATATTTTAAATTATCCTTACCCAACCAACCATAAACCAAAACAACAACAAATCCAACAAAAATTTAATTCATTCTTATTAATTTCAAAATAAATAACTTCAATCATTTACTTAAGTCTATAATTACTTACTTAAGTATATAAAAATTATAACCTCAATTCTCATTAATAAAAGCAATTTATTGAACACTTCATTACATACTTTTACTTGTATAATTTTCATTACATTTTCTTATCAAACATTTCAACTTTTAAAATTTGGTAAGTTATATATATGCTTTTTAAGAATGTAATTGAAAGTTATACAAGTTTATTCTATTATCTTTAATATTACTAAATGTTCAATAATATTATTCTTTGTTTCATAGGTTACAGTTTCAACTTACCATTTAGTTTCATTCATAACCTAGCATTAAATTTCTTATTTTAATAAAGGCTCCAATTATCTACTAGTTTCATTTCGTTTCACTACTATACTTGAACTATTAATTATCGAAAACTTAAGAATTAAATACCGGGTTTTTATTAAAAATCATTTAAAATAATAGATAAATGTATATACTGGCAACATATATATCTAATTATATTTAAAACAATTTAAAATTTATTTTTGGTTATTAAAATAAATCTACAGTAAAGCTACTACAGTGGCCTTCCCACTTCGAAACTCGAAAATGAATGTCGATAATGCGTGCACTCATCATCGAAATTATTTTCCAGCGACTTAGAGGGAAGTACATAACTTATTTATTTTCCAAATTTCCTTTTTAAAACATTTCTTTCAAATTAGATTGAAACATTAATATCAGAAAATACTTCTAAATAATACTATTAATATATTTCAAAATCATTCAAAAGAAATTTCAAAACCCCGGGACTTAGATTCTAAATTTCCAAATTCATTTATTTTACTTTTCAAATCTTATTTCAACTATTATTTATAAATTTCACTACCTAACAACCAATATAATACAACCAAATATAACCTTTATAAAAATTTGTTTTACATATAGAAAATATAATAGACAAAATTATTTCATTCACCTATATTGAAAACAAATATTATGTCGGTCTGTCCTATTAAGTGTTTAGAAATCCCTATTGATGTCATAGCGTCCCATGCACCAAGCAGAATTTATAAATACAAAACTGAACAGATTAACACAATATTAAAACCTTTATATAACACTAAGAAATACGCTCTCTCAAATATATACTCAGTGACTCATCATAGGGTATTACTACCCTATTAATAAAGAGTCAGTCCCCACAAAGCTAAGGTTTATCGCTAAACGAAAGCTTTGATACCAGATGTAACATCCCGCCTTTTTGCACGCTTTAAATCGACGATAAACCACACACGTCAGACTTAAACCATACAGAAGGGCAGATTGTTATGGGGTAAATAAGAAAAAGTAGAGAAAGAAAAAAACAAAATAGAATCTTGCAGCGGAACGATAAAATATAATAATCAAATAAATAGTTCATGAAGCTGTTTTACAAAAACATTTGATTTTCTTTACTTATACAATACAATATCAGAGTTACACATACCCGAGAATAATCAATAATAATGCAGCGGAACAGTGTGAAAGTAGTGGAATACTATAATATATAATAATAAATCTCCGCCTTCGTCCTCTAGAATACGGTCTTCCAAATCTTGAAATGCTCAGGCTGACCCGAGCGAATTGAAAAGACAAAACACTCGAGTCAGAACTAAAATATCTTTTGTGAGTTAAATCAACAGAGATAAATATGAGTGTAACGGCGTCAGAGATGTTTATGGGATTTTACATCTCCTATCCAGTGTCCAACGTGAGTGCAGTAACTTAAGAGATGTTCGGGATTCACACACCCTAAGGATCCGTTAAACTATGTACTACGTAGTAATATACGCTATTATAATAGTGTCTAAAGTAAAGTATAATATACAGAAAATAGCGTTAAGGGGTTACCCATATAGCCCTTAACACACTTTTATATTCCAATAGTCTATACAGTACCGTAATCTCCCCCGTACTGGGCGTCGTCAAAGGGCACTCCATAGGTATGGTACAAAACAAAATCGTATAAGGCGCGATAGGGTAGGTGACACGGCATAACTAGGCAATGCCAGGGTAGATATACCAATTCATATCCGGACTGGTACAAAACAAAATCGTATAAGGCGCGCTAGGGTAGGTGACCCGGCATAACTAGGCAATGCCAGGGTAGATATACCAATTCATATCCGGACTGGTGGTAACGCATAGCTGCAGCTACCGCCCACCTTGAGCCACACCCCCAAATAAAAAAAATCGAAAGTGGCCACCGAATCAGCTACCGCCCACCTTGAGCCACACCCCCAAATAAAAAAAAATCAAAAGTGGCCACCGAACCAATCCAAAAGTCAAAGTATAATATCGAAGGGATGTGTCCGATCAAAGGTGCTACCTCATTGGCCCGAGAATCGCTCCTGTTTTAGCCACCTTATGTCAACTCACAGGAGTCTGGTCCACGTATTTACCTCAAAGGAAACACCGCCACCATCCTATTTTATTCTGGAATCTCCACCACGTACACGGTTGTTAAAGTGGTTTTCGGAGTTAGCTGAGAGTATGACAACTTCCGATCCCGGCCTCTTCAACAACCAAATGTTATTATAACACCGCGGTCATTTTAAAATAATTATACTTCAAAACAGAATATATATTCATTTCAAAACCATATAATTACGTTATCATTTTCGTTTAAAAAACAAATCAATATGATATCATTTATAAACCCAAATCAATATAATATCATTTTTTATTTCAAATATATCCTTTTCCCAAAATCATATTCCAAAAACAACCCGAAATTCTAAATTTTAATCTTTAATAAATTACAAAGCTTAAATATTCAATATTTCAAAGCTAAATTTTTATAATATATATATATACCCATTCCACTTTTACTATTATTTAGTTTTAAAATATTTGCTTACTAAATCCAATATCCTTTAAATAAAACCTCAAATTTCAATAACGCAATATTCCTCAGTTTATCCACTCAAATCACCTTAAGCCAAAATTAAGTTATAAAACCATATTATTTAAAATCTTAATTTCAATAAGTTTCAAAAGGATTCTTATTAAATATAATTCTTTAATTAAATAAAATCTCCAATCGATTTCAAACTATCTTATCAACCTTGATTTATAAAAATCAATATAAACTCTATACAAAAATATACTTTAAGTAAATACTTAACTATATTACATTTTAATAAGATCCAACTTTATTATTTAACTTATTTATACTTTAAACAAATCTTATTCATAGCTTAAACCCAAGAATTTAACTATATATAAAATACATTTATACAATATCCAAATCCGTACCTCATAAAACCATATATTACTTTACAACCATAGAAAATCATTTCAAAATATTTTTATATATAGACCGCGGTCCTGTATATAATTTTCTATCCTATGGTCAAGTGATACAGATATTTATCATTTCAATCCGTAATTTAAAATCAAATTACGGTTATATATCATTTCAAACCGCAATCCCGAATGAACTAAAATGCATAACAACTTGCAGTTTAAAATAATATATAATACAACATCCATTCATCAATCAACAGATCAAACATCCATCACAATCATCATCCAAAAAAATCAATCAATACCAATTGATAACTGATAATATATATACTTGTATTTAACTGGCAATTATATTCAATAATGAATTAAATAACGATTTATTTAAATAAATGCAATAACTGAGACGATGATTAAAATATATGAAAAAGTCATAAATAAATGTATAATCACAACAAAAATTTAATTTAACAAACATAAGAAAATTTAGAAGTTGTGAGTGGGTTAAACACTCACCTTTTGAATTTAAATTGAATCCAGATCCAATTTAAACCCAAAAATTCAACAGCCTCAGAATCTGTCCAAACCAGCGATAAATCTTCGGAATTTAAATACGATCCTAGTGCAAAAATCCGTGCATAAATTCGACCTCGTATGTGGAAGATATTGATGTTAGAACAACTGGATTTGAAATTAAAATAAAACAAAAATAAACCCTCGTTACCAGCCAATTTCTGACACGTCACCCCCTCCTTTCTCATGCAAATTCCACGCAGGCGATTCCTTCTTCATGCTACAGGCATGGCCCCTACATCACGCAACCCGAAACCACGCTCGCGTTCGTACCCCAGTCAAAGCACCGCCGCACCTGTCCTCGCGCGTTCATCCACCCCTTGACAACGCCGCGACGCCTCCCGGTCTCCCCTTGCCACGCGGCCCTCAACCAATGCGTCTTCGCCCCAAACAGCACAGCTGCCACCATATTTTTTATAAGCCTAGTTCGCAATTTGCCGACAATCCAACCGTTAACTCCATGAACGAACGGTACAGATCAACTCCCCTCGGTCCCCTCTACAAAACCCAAAAACGGTTTGTCCATCCGTCGAGTTTGATTTCGACGTGATGAGCGGCAGAGACTTCTTCGATTTTTACCGGTCAAACGACCAACCAAAATGAAAAACGAATTTCACCAGAAGATTACGCACTTCGAGAGCTTCAACATATATTTTTTCTGAATTTTTCTGAGGAGTTTGAATTTTCATTAGATTTTTGAATTTGCAATTGGATTTAGGGTTTGCAGCCATTGAAGAAGAGGAGCACAGAAGTTTCTGTATGTATAGAGATGAGGAATAGAGGGTGCTAGGGTCTATAACGGGGCTTATATAGGTAGGTCATAAATTAGAATGGATGGATAAGGTTGGATATACACGCTAACTCCAAAGTGGCCCAAAAAGCCCTTTTCGACTCCGAAACGAAATTGGATCAACCCATATATCAAAATAGATATTTTAAAATATTTTAAACGCGATGGTACAAGTTTCAAGTCCAAATTCCATCGTATGAAGAAGTTATGCTAAAAACAATATTTTTAAATTGTTTTCAATTGATTTCAATTTATCGATTTCCAGGCGTTTCGAGTCCGTACGATAAAAAACGACCAGTCCGATCGATACGAAACTTGAAATCCTACAATAATTCACTGTTACGGATCCGATGAAACTTGTTTCGTCGAAATCCGAGTCAGTGGCCAAAATGGCTATTTTTATATTAATTAAATAAATTTAAAATAAATTAATTAAATCAAATTTCCCATTTAAATTCTGAAATTGACAATCTTTATCACTTTGTAATTCTTAATCATTTATACAAAATTTTACACAAGTTTAGATGTCAATTTAAAGTTGATAAATCTATCAATTGCAGTGTCAAATCTTCAATTTTATTATATTCAAAATTATAAATTAAATTCCAAAAATTCTATTAAATTAAATAAATCAATGATTATTCCATCCATAAATTTTAAATAGATGGATTTAATATTGGATTCAAAATCTATTATTTTAATATTCTTAGATTTCATTTAAATCTCTATTAACGTAATATTTAGATTTTTAACTTCATTTATTTTCAATTTAATAAATAAATCCAGTTATTTATAATTACCTACAATACATTACTTTAAACTTGATTTCAATCCTTCCATTCTCTATTAAACCTTTCTATAATCATAGTCAATATTTGTTTTACATTCATTACATTAATGCTCTCATTCCATTCTTTATTTATTGACTATCTTATTTTCCTTTACTATATTTTGGTCAATTTCACACATTATTTGAAATTAAAGTCTCAATTAAACTTATCTATATTTGGTTTCATTCCTACATTACATCACTTATTGTTTTACAAATAAACTACATTGCAATTCATCTTATTTCCTTCATATCTTGTGACTATTGCCTTAAATTCTCATTAATATACATTAAGGTTCATTAAATTCTAATTGACTCCCATTTTAATTATTACAATAATTATTATCCTTACTTTCAATTTCAGTAATTCAGAAATTACAAATTTTATTTTGAATAATCCCATTTAATAGGCTTTCCATTCTATTATTCAATCAAATTGCCCTATTATGGATAGTATTACAAAATTGAATCAATTATCAATTTATGGGAAGAATTATTATTGGCTTACTCTTATTACATTAACAATTACCATCTTATTCCAATTTCCAATTAATTTAGAAATAAATTTCATTCACTTACAAATAAATTCATTTATTATAGATTTCCTTCCAATTAATTTAAAATTGATTTCTATAAACTGATTTGATTTAATTGCCAAATATTTATACATTAATTACTATTAAATGTCCTCAATAATTTATTTATTTTGCTTCCAACTTCTATTTCATCAATTACTGCCTTATAAATAAACTTACGCTTCTCTTCAATTTACATTCACCTTTCCGTTATTATATTAATTATCATTAAAGTAACCTTTACTTCCTTTTATAAGTTATTACTTCCCAACACAGGTTAAAATTCCATATATACAAATTTTAATTAATTGTCATTAACCCTGTATTATTTCATTAAATAAATTCATATTTACATCCATTTCCGTATATAAATTTGGTAACCAAGTTATAACATTTACACTGTTTCACTTATTGGAATTACATCCAAGTTATTAACAGTTAACTTAATTTTTTTTTACCGTTGCAATTTATTCTAGTGATTATTTCCAAACAATTGCATCCAAAACCTTGATTTTACTTAATCACTATTTATTATTATGAACTCATAAATTAATTCGCTAATTTCCTTTGTTTTGTTATATTCAATTTATTACCAAATATTTCTATTTGCACTCCATTATAACCTAAACAGTCGTTTTAATCAATTTGAATTGCATTAAATTGGTTATTCATCAACTGCCATTTACACTACTACCTTAATTCACATACAGTTACAATTTATCAATATATTATTACATAGGTAAATTAAATTCTTGTCTTTAATTACTTATTTTAAATTTTATATCCATGTGCAACAATTAACACTATTTCTTTTTATTTAATTTTTTCAATTTCAGCTGTCAAAACTTAGTTTTTAATAACCATTGCTACAATTCATTCTAAACATTTACTTCATTATAAAACATAAAATTTTTATTTCTTTCTAAAATTTAATCACCAAATTGTTATAATTTAACAAATTTAATTATCAAAATTTACGGGTCATTACACTCTCCCCCACTTAAAACTTTTCGTTCCCGAAAAGGGAAAAGAGGGAAAAGAAGAATTAAGAAGTCAATATATCTTATTTAAAATATTAAATTTATAAACAAATAAATTTACAAAATAAATTAATTTAAGTAAAATATACCAAATTATAACCATTAATTCTTATTATACTTAAATTAATAAAGTTTGGAAAACATTTTCAATTTTTTTTAAGTCCAATATTTACGGAAAATTCGGTAGAGTCTCCTTTCTACGGAGAGGCTAGGGAGAAAATATAATATCAATTATAATAATATACAACATATATTTTCCAAAATAATATAAATCCCAACACGGGAAAAATATAATAACGCTATAAACCGTAATCCGAAAACGTACCTATTTGTCGGACAATTTACACTTAATTATGAAACCAAAAGCAATAGCAACTGCTTCCATAACCTGTATTTCACTTATACAATTATATAAAATGAAATATTTAAGGTTGTTTCAACCCCAAACAACATCAATACAACAACAATCAATTGCAACAAACAACATACAACCATCATACAGAATCAACACAATTCAACTATCCATCCATATCAAACAAAACAGGTAGTTGTTCGGGTTCAAAACTTTAAATTGTACAGAATGAAGAACAAACTACTATGTGCATCTTTTACTCAACAGTCTTAGATGAAACTAAATAGATTATTCCTACATCCAAATATTTTAAAGTATCCTTACCCAACCAACCATAAACCAAAACAACAAAAAATCCAACAAAAATTTAATTCATTCTTATTAATTTCAAAATAAATAACTTTAATCATTTACTTAAGTTTATAATTACTTACTTAAGTATATAACAATTATAACCTCAATTCTCATTAATAAAAGCAATTTATTGAACACTTCATTACATACTTTTACTTGTACAATTTTAATTACATTTTCTTATCAAACATTTCAACTTTTAAAATTTGGTAAGTTATATATATGCTTTTTAAGAATGTAATTGAAAGTTATACAAGTTTATTCTATTATCTTTAATATTACTAAATGTTCAATAATATTATTCTTTGTTTCATAGGTTACAGTTTCAACTTACCATTTAGTTTCATTCATAACCTAGCATTAAATTTCTTATTTTAATAAAGGCTCCAATTATCTACTAGTTTCATTCCGTTTCACTACTATACTTGAACTATTAATTATCGAAAACTTAAGAATTAAATACCGGGTTTTTATTAAAAATCATTTAAAACAATAGATAAATGTATATACTGGCAACATATATATATCTAATTATATTTAAAACAATTTAAAATTTATTTTTGGTTATTAAAATAAATCTGCAGTAAAGCTACTACAGTGGCCTTCCCACTTCGAAACTCAAAAATGAATGTCGATAATGCGTGCACTCATCACCGAAATTATTTTCCAGCGACAGAGAGGGAAGTACATAACTTAATTATTTTCCAAATTTCCTTTTTAAAACATTTCTTTCAAATTAGATTGAAACATTAATATCAAAAAATACTTCTAAATAATACTATTATTATATTTCAAAATCATTCAAAAGAAATTTCAAAACCCCGGGACTTAGATTCTAAATTTCCAAATTCATTTATTTTACTTTTCAAATCTTATTTCAACTATTATTTATAAATTTCACTACCTAACAACCAATATAATACAACCAAATATAACCTTTATAAAAATTTGTTTTACATATAGAAAATATAATAGGCAAAATTATTTCATTCACCTATATTGAAAACAAATATTATGTCGGTCTGTCCTATTAAGTGTTTAGAAATCCCTATTGATGTCATAGCGTCCCATGCACCAACCAGAATTTATAAATACAAAACTGAACAGATTAACACAATATTAAAACCTTTATATAACACTTACAAATACACTCTCTCATATATACACTCAGTGACTCATTATAGGGTATTACTACCCTATTAATAAAGAGTCAGTCCCCGCAAAGCTAAGGTTTATCGCTAAACGAAAGCTCTGATACCAGATGTAACATCCCGCCTTTTTGCACGCTTTAAATCGACGATAAACCACACACGTCAGACTTAAACCATACAGAAGGGCAGATTGTTATGGGGTAAATAAGAAAAAGTAGAGAAAGAAAAAAACAAAATAGAATCTTGCAGCGGAACGATAAAATATAATAATCAAATAAATAGTTCATGAAGCTGTTTTACAAAAACATTTGATTTTCTTTACTTATACAATACAATATCAGAGTTACACATACCCGAGAATAATCAATAATAATGCAGCGGAACAGTGTGAAAGTAGTGGAATACTATAATATATAATAATAAATCTCCGCCTTCGTCCTCTAGAATACGGTCTTCCAAATCCTGAAATGCTCAGGCTGACCCGGGCGAATTGAAAAGACAAAACACTCGAGTCAGAACTAAAATATCTTTTGTGAGTTAAATCAACATAGATAAATATGAGTGTAACGGCGTCAGAGATGTTTACGGGATTTGACATCTCCTATCCAGTGTCCAACGTGAGTGCAGTAACTTAAGAGATGTTCGGGATTCACACCCCCTAAGGATCCGTTAAACTATGTACTACGTAGTAATATACGCTATTATAATAGTGTCTAAAGTAAAGTATAATATACTGAAAATAGCGTTAAGGGGTTACCCATATAGCCCTTAACACACTTTTATATTCCAATAGTCTATACAGTACCGTAATCTCCCCCGTATTGGGCGTCGTCAAAGGGCACTCCATAGGTATGGTACAAAACAAAATCGTATAAGGCGCGCTATGGTAGGTGACACAGCATAACTAGGCAATGCCAGGGTAGATATACCAATTCATATCCGGGCTGGTGGCAACGCATAGCCGCAGCTACCGCCCACCTTGAGCCACACCCCCAAATAAAAAAAAATCAAAAGTGGCCACCGAATCAATCCAAAAGTCAAAGTATAATATCGAAGGGATGTGTCCGATCAAAGGTGCTACCTCATTGGCCCGAGAATCGCTCCTGTTTTAGCCATCTTATGTCAACTCACAGGAGTCTGTTCCACGTATTTACCTCAAAGGAAACACCGCCACCATCCTACTTTATTCTGGAATCTCCACCACGTACACGGTTGTTAAAGTGGTTTTCGGAGTTAGCTGAGAGTATGACAACTTCCGATCCCGGTCTCTTCAACAACCAAACGTTGTTATAACACCGCGGTCATTTTAAAATAATTATACTTCAAAACAGAATATATATTCATTTCAAAACCATATAATTACGTTATCATTTTCGTTTAAAAAACAAATCAATATGATATCATTTATAAACCCAAATCAATATAATATCATTTTTTATTTCAAATATATCCTTTTCCCAAAATCATATTCCAAAGACAATCCGAAATTCTAAATTTTAATCTTTAATAAATTTCAAAGCTTAAATATTCAATATTTCAAAGCTAAATTTTTATAATTTATATATATATACCCATTCCACTTTTACTATTATTTAGTTTTGAAATATTTGCTTACTAAATCCAATATCCTTTAAATAAAACCTCAAATTTCAATAACGCAATATTCCTCAGTTTATCCACTCAAATCACCTTAACCAAAATTAAGTTATAAAACCATATTCTTTAAAATCTTAATTTCAATAAGTTTCAAAAGGATTCTTATTAAATATATTTCTTTAATTAAATAAAATCTCCAATCGATTTCAAACTATCTTATCAACCTTGATTTATAAAAATCAATATAAACTCTATACAAAAATTTACTTTAAGTAAATACTTAACTATATTACATTTTAATAAGATCCAACTTTATTATTTAACTTATTTATACTTTAAACAAATCTTATTCATAGCTTAAACCCAAGAATTTAACTATATATAAAATACATTTATACAATATCCAAATCCGTACCTCATAAAACCATATATTACTTTACAACCATAGAAAATAATTTCAAAATATTTTTATATATAGACCGCGGTCCTGTATATAATTTTCTATCCTATGGTCAAGTGATACAGATATTTATCATTTCAATCCGTAATTTAAAATAAAATTACGGTTATATATCATTTCAAACTGCAATCCCGAATGAACTAAAATGCATAACAACTTGCAGTTTAAAATAATATATAATACAACATCCATTCATCCATCAACAAATCAAACATCCATCACAATCATCATCCAAAACAATCAATCAATACCAATAGATAACTGATAATATATATACTTGTATTTAACTGGCAATTATATTCAATAATGAATTAAATAACGATTTAATTTAAATAAATGCAATAACTGAGACGATGATTAAAATATATGAAAAAGTCATAAATAAATGTATAATCACAACAAAAATTTAATTTAGCAAACATAAGAAAATTTAGAAGTTGTGAGTGGGTTAAACACTCACCTTTTGAATTTAAATTGAATCCAGATCCAATTTAAACCCAAAAATTCAACAGCCTCAGAATCTGTCCAAACCAGCGATAAATCTTCGGAATTTAAATACGATCCTAGTGCAAAAATCCATGCATAAATTCGACCTCATATGTGGAAGATATTTATGTTAGAACAACTGGATTTGAAATTAAAATAAAACAAAAATAAACCCTCGTTACCAGCCAATTTCTGACACGTCACCCCCTCCTTTCTCATGCAAACTCCACGCAGGCGATTCCTTCTTCACGCTACAGGCATGGCCCCTACATCACGCAACCCGAAACCACGCACGCGTTCGTACCCCAGTCAAAGCGCCGCCGCACCTGTCCTCGCGCGTTCATCCACCCCTTGACAACGCCGCGACGCCTCCCGGTCTCCCCTTGCCACGCGGCCCTCAACCAATGCGTCTTCGCCCCAAACAGCACAGCCGCCACCATATTTTTTATATGCCTAGTTCGCAATTTGCCGACAATCCAACCGTTAACTCCATGAACGAATGGTACAGATCAACTCCCCTCGGCCCCCTCTACAAAACCCAAAAACGGTTCGTCCATCCGTCGAGTTTGATTTCGACGTGATGAGCGGCAGAGACTTCTTCGATTTTTACCGGTCAAACGACCAACCAAAATGAAAAACGAATTTCACCAGAAGATTACGCACTTCGAGAGCTTCAACATATATTTTTTCTAAATTTTTCTGAGGAGTTTGAATTTTTATTAGATTTTTGAATTTGCAATTGGATTTAGGGTTTGCAGCCATTGAAGAAGAGGAGCACAGAAGTTTCTGTATGTATAGAGATGAGGAATAAAGGCTGCTAGGGTCTATAACGGGGTTTATATAGGTAGGTCATAAATTAGAATGGATGGATAAGGTTGGATATACGCGCTAACTCCAAAGTGGCCCAAAAAGCCCTTTTCGACTCCGGAACGAAATTGGATCAACCCATATATCAAAATAGATATTTTAAAATATTTTAAACGCGATGGAACAAGTTTCAAGTCCAAATTCCATCGTATGAAGAAGTTATGCTAAAAAAAATATTTTTAAATTGTTTTCAATTGATTTCAATTTATCGATTTCCAGGCGTTTCGAGTCCGTACGATAAAAAAAGACCAGTCCGATCGATACGAAACTTGAAATCCTACAATAATTCACTGTTACGGATCCGATGAAACTTGTTTCGTCGAAATCCGAGTCAGTGGACAAAATGGCTATTTTTATATTAATTAAATAAATTTAAAATAAATTAATTAAATCAAATTTCCCATTTAAATTCTGAAATTGACAATCTTTATCACTTTATAATTCTTAATCATTTATACAAAATTTTACACAAGTTTAGATGTCAATTTAAAGTTGATAAATCTATCAATTGCAGTGTCAAATCTTCAATTTCATTATATTCAAAATTATAAATTAAATTACAAAAATTCTATTATATTAAATAAATCACTGATTATTTCATCCATAAATTTTAAATAGATGGATTTAATATTGGATTCAAAATCTATTATTTTAATATTCTTAGATTTCATTTAAATCTCTATTAACGTAATATTTAGATGTTTAATTTCATTTATTTTCAATTTAATAAATAAATCCAGTTATTTATAATTACCTACAATACATTGCTTTAAACCTGATTTCAATCCTTCCATTCTCTATTAAACCTTTCTATAATCATAGTCAATATTTGTTTTACATTCATTACATTAATGCTCTCATTCCATTCTTTATTTATTGACTATCATATTTTCCTTTACTATATTTTGGTCAATTTCACACGTTATTTGAAATTAAAGTCTCAATTAAACTTATCTATGTTTGGTTTCATTCCTACATTACATCACTTATTGTTTTACAAATAAACTACATTGCAATTCATCCTATTTCCTTCATATCTTGTGACTATTGCCTTAAATTCTCATTAATATACATTAAGGTTCATTAAATTCTAATTGACTCCCATTTTAATTGTTACAATAATTACTATCCTTACTTCCAATTTCAATAATTCGGAAATTACAAATTTTATTTTGAATAATCCCATTTAATAGGCTTTCCATTCTATTATTCAATCAAATTGCCCTATTATGGATAGTATTACAAAATTGAATCAATTATCAATTTATGGGAAGAATTATTATTGGCTTACTCTTATTACATTAACAATTACCATCTTATTCCAATTTCCAATTAATTTAGAAATAAATTTAATTCACTTACAAATAACTTCATTTATTATAGATTTCCTTCCGATTAATTTAAAATTGATTTCTATAAACTGATTTGATTTAATTGCCAAATATTTATACATTAATTACTATTAAATGTCCTCAATAATTTATTAACTTTGTTTCCAACTTCTATTTGATCAATTACTGCCTTATAAATAAACTTACGCTTCTCTTCAATTTACATTCACCTTTCCGTTATTATATTAATTATCATTAAAGTAATCTTTACTTCCTTTTATAAGTTATTACTTCCCAACACAGGTTAAAATTCCATATATACAAATTTTAATTAATTGTCATTAACTCTGTATTATTTCATTAAATAAATTCATATTTACATCCATTTCTGTATATAAATTTGGTAACCAAGTTATAACATTTACACTGTTTCACTTATTGGAATTACATCCAAGTTATTAACAGTTAACTTTAATTTTTTTTACTGTTGCAATTTATTCTAGTTATTATTTCCAAACAATTACATCCAAAACCTTGATTTTACTTAATCACTATTTATTATTATGAATTCATAAATTAATTCTCTAATTGCCTTTGTTTTCCTATATTCAATTGATTACCAAATATTTCTATTTACACTCCATTATAACCTAAACAGTCGTTTTAATCAATTTGAATTGCATTAAATTGGTTATTCATCAACTGCCATTTACATTACTACCTTAATTCACATACAGTTACAATTTATCAATATATTATTACATAGGTAAATTAAATTCTTGTCTTTAATTACTTATTTTAAATTTTATATCCAAGTGCAACAATTAAACTATTTATTTTTTTCAATTTCAATTGTCAAAAATTAGTTTTCAATAACCATTGCTACAATTCATTCTAAACATTTACTTTATTATAAATCATAATTTTTTTATTTCTTTCTAAAATTTAATTACAAAATTCTTATAATTCAACAAATTTATTTATCGAAATTTACGGGTCGTTACAAGAGTCAAAGCTTTACACATATACAGTGACTCTCAATTGGTGGTATGCTAGGTGAGGAAAGAATTCTAGGCTAAGGGAGCGAGGTTGGCCCCCTATTTGACAAAGGCTCTGGAAATGCTTAATAACTTTGAGTACTACATGATAACAAACATCTTTAGGGAAGAGTACTCAAAGGCCAACTCACTAGCCAAGATAGCTAGTTCTAGGGATGCACAATTCATGGATTTGGTTCTAGTGGAGGTATTATTAGCTCTGAGCATCGACTGGATGGATGTGTACTGGTCTTGGAGGCTGAGTTTGAGAAGGAATCACAGGGACTTTAATAAGGAGTATTTGTTGAAAGGAACCCTTCCAGACAGAATAAATAAATGAGGAAAACTCTTGTCCAAGCTTCACGGTTCATTGTTTAGGAAGGAGTGAAATATATAAGAGGGTCATCTATTCCCATACTATAGTGTGTCGCTAATGAAGAGGCTAAGAAGGTCCTTACTGATGTTCACAAAAGGGCATGTGGCGATTACACTAGGGGGCAAACGTTGGAGATAAAGATTCTTTGCTCTGGATATTTTTGGCCAATGATCAACAGAGATGCAGCCGATTACACCAGAAGATCCGATCGATGTCAAAGATTTGCAAAGATTTCTAGAGCCTTACTTATAGGGATTACACAAATGGTCAGTCCATAACTATTTGCTGCATCGGGAATCGACATTATTGGTGTGCTACCAATGTCCAAGGGTGGAACAAAATATTCCATTGTCACAGTTGATTATTTGATGAAGTGGACTAGAATGGAATCACTCGCCATGATCACCATAAAGAAGGTGCTTAACTTCATTCTCAGAAACATTATCTGTCGATTTGGGGTCCCACAAACGTTTAATTTTGATAATGGGACCCAATTTTATAGCATAGAATTCAAGAGCTTCTGAAGCAAATATCGAATAGAGAAAAGATTTTCTGCAGTAGCACATCTAGTATGCTAATGGATAGGTGGAAGCAGTGAACAAAATCATTAAGTCCATTTTGAAAAAGCGATCGACAAAGGCCAATGGCAAGTGGGTCGTTGAATTGCCTCTAGCACTTTGGGCTTATCGAATGACCTACAAATCCAGACCGATCACACTCCATTCACTTTGGCCTAAGGATCAGAGCCCACGATCCAAGTTGAATTGGAAGTGCAATCTCATCGAAAGATCCATTATGATACCAAAAAGAATGAGGATCTCCTGCTAGAGTCCCTCGATATGATCGATGAGAAACATGATGAAGTTGATTAGATAGCCGCTACTCATCGAAGGCGAGTAGCTTGACATTACAACAGAAAAGTCAGCAATCATACCTTTGAGATTGGAAATCTCATTCTTAAACGAACCTTCTCTGGTCTTTTGAACATGGACCGGACATGGGATGGTCTGTACATTATCGAACATAAACTTAGAGATGGAACATTCCAGCTAGCGGTTGTCGATGGAATTTCACTTTCGAGGTCGTGGAATAGTGAGCACTTACGATGTTGTTTCACTTAAAACTATCTTGGTATATAATTTTTTGATTGAATGTAAAAAGGCATGATCTATTGTTATTGTGGATATAAAATGAATTGGCATTGTCAAGGGCCTCCAGCTCAAGTGGTTAGAGGTAAGACGCTTTAGACAAAGGTCTAGAGGTCATGGGTTCGAGCAACTGAGACATCATAATGAGTGCTCTGCTTGGATAAAGTACCACTCTTATTATAAAAAAAATGAATAGGCTTTAGGATCGTTGAATTTATATTTTCGTTAGCTAAACCTTGTGCTATGATCAATAGAAAAGTTGAATAGCTTACACTTACATATTACATATATATTGGTTCTTGAAGGTAGGTACCGATTGGACTTGGCGGTCCGCAATTGAGCCTAATGAACATGGTTGTTCCAGGGCACTCAGAATTAGATGCTAATTAACTCCTCTAACCTATGACTTAGGAATATGAGTATGAACATAGAAGGATAGAGAGATAGTACGCCTAGAGCTAAACTAACTTGATCAATTGATTCTAGGTGACTAAGGGTTATGATCCTCTCCGAACATAATAAATATGCCTTACAACGACTAAAATAATCCATACCAAAGATGATGCCGGACCCAAATATTTGAATACCTGTAAATCACAGTCAAAGGATAAATTGCAAATTGTTAACCAACATTCTTGCACATCATTGCAAGGTTGCATATCCTCCGAAAGGATTAGCAATCCTTAAAGAAGTGACTAAGTATACAACATCCAAATTAAACTTATCTGCCAATTCTTAATTTAGAGATAAAAGAATGAGATGCACTTGAATAAAAAAGAATTGTAATAGGTAAATCTCTAAATAAAATTATACCCACCAGAATAGCAAGTGCCTTCCCCTTTGCTTGAGACTGGTTACTAAAAGTTCCAAAGACATTCAGCTTATGGGTCTTCTTTGGACATAGAGTTGCATAATGACCCATTCCCTTTAATATATCGCATCTTATATGAGAAAATAGTGGACCGGTACATTCTTTAATGTAGTTTCCTTTTCCTCCACAATTGTAGCATACTCACTACTCCTTAGGATGTGCCTTATCTCCTGCCCCAGCTTCTGCACCTTATGCTGATTTTTTGCCAAAGAACTTAGGCCTTTGTTTCTTGAATGGGAGCTTTCGATTCTATCCAAAGGCAGCTTTCTTCTTGGGTTCCTCCTCCCTATTTCTTTCTCCTCTTCCTCGAGCCTGAGTGCTACATCAATTAGCTTTTCAAAGTAGCATCCAATTGTGGAAGTAGAGCTTTCCTTAAAGATCTGTTCAGGCCATAAATAAACTTTTAGTTCTTCCTCAAGGGTGTACTAATCATATTGATTCAATACTTCGATAAGGATTCAATAGTAGCAACATATTAAGCAATATATATGTAACATTGCTTCATATCAATAAATTCATGAACCATTGTAGCTTTCATTGCCTTTGGTAGGAACTTCTGCTCAAATTGAAAATTGAATTGATCCCAAGTCATCTCTGCTTCATCCTTTTCGGCCACTAGTAACTCATATAATCCAATGCTCTATCCTGCAACTGACTCGAGGCGATCTGGACCTTTTATGGGTCTGCACACCCATCCTTGCAAATATACGCTCTCACATTTTTAACTAAAGTTGGACACCAACCACTCCTTCGGTTCCTTTGCAATTTTTACTACCAAGATTAGCATAATCTTTCAATAAAATGGAAAATTCGAAATGAGGATTGGGAGGAATAGGAGTCATGGAAGCACTTAACCGCTAGGTGCTCTTGACCAACTCCATTAACTGCTCTGTTGTCATAAACACTCCCCCAATTCTACCTGATTGCCTAGGTTAACATGTCCAGATCAAGGTCCAACCATTCTCACTACGGCATAGAAGTAAGATACAAATTAAGTGTAACAAACAATACTTATATTAGAATATACAAATAAAAAATATGCACCCAGATGACTACTCCCTATAATCATCTTATATGCCAAGTAATGTTTACATCCACCCAATAGCCAGGGAATAGGGACTCCTATTGTCTTTCTAGGCCAATGACTTATGATTTTTGTATCGTTTATTATTCTAACTTATCTGATACCAACTACGGACACTCGCCTCCATACCCATATTATTCAAGAGTATTATCGAGTAATACCGTTGATCAACATGGAGAATGGGGCTATAAGGGATACACATATGAATATTGCCTTGGACTAACATCGGTACTATTTTCAAAACATAAAGAAAACTACCGTAATCGTACACGGTCTTAGTACAAAGCAATAAACATGTGAGTTTCCAGGACAAAGCAATACAGAATAACAGAATATAAATAGAGTTCACAGGGTCAGAATGCAGCAGATAAAGTATAATACATAAATATATATAATACATATCATGTACAGAGTCATATAGGATACAAAATGATAGTCCAACACCCACAGAATACATACATCACACACTACATAGGAAATACACACATAACTACAATAAGGCTGCAAAAAGCTCTAAGGAATGTATCATTCCAAAGCTACTACCAGCCTCCATAATCCATAAACTAAAGATGCTATTGTGTACTTGTACCAGCCACATCATGGGGTCCTGACTTGAGTATTAAAACATATGGGTCAGTTTATGTCTATACGATATATAACAGTAATAATCATAAAATGAGAACTACTAACATATCAAAACCACTGCTTACATGAATTCTTAACTTTAAGTGACATTTTTACCATCTTTTAAATTCTACTTATCACATATTAAGATTCTGCCTATCAAGATGTTCACAGCACATAACAACTGGTGACGGGTGATGATTGTACGAAAGACACCAAGTTCGAAGTAGAATAGTATTTGTAGTGTGTGAGTCTCTAACTCATAACCAAGTACGAATGAGGGTATAAACAGTATATGCCTATCGATCACTTCATAAGAACCAGATGGGAGACCGATAGTGCGGAGTAAGCTTTAGAGTCAGAAAAACTCTATAGCTTTTGGTTATCTCACTAGTAATCGTGACACATATCCACCGTTACTCGTCAACGCAAAGTCTAAGTCATGACACTACCCTTGCCCTTATGTGTAATAGGTTGCTGGCCTAAGTGACACAAGGGCAGTAGCATAAAGTTAAGCACTAAGCTATATAACAAGTGTTAGTGATCTTGAGTGCTATAACGACCCAAAATTTTATTGATTTGATTTGTGAATAATTAATCTAATTTAAATATATAATTTACGATTTTAATAATTAACCCTCTTTTAATTTATAATAATGATAGAAAATTCGTTTTTGAATTTTGTTTACTAAAATAGGTGGTTCGATGAAAATAGAAAATGTGATCAAAACCCCTTTTTAGATTTTCGACCTTCATCGAACGACAAGTTGTAGAAGGTTGTTGAACCTTTGTGTTCGTTTTAAACAACACATGAATGTTTAAAACGTTTTATTTTGAAAATGTAAAGTAAATAAGTAATATGATAATAATAAGAATAATTAGTATAAAATAAAATATGAAGTAACGGATATGAAGTTTGAATTGAAATTAAAAGATTCCTTAAGTATAAAGATTAACAAAAGCACATGATCTATGCTAATCCCCTCCATATTTTCGTAAGTGTGATGAAAATAAGTGTGATAATGGAGAGGGATGACATGATGGTGTGTGCATAAAGGAAGGGGATGCGATGGGGTGATGTGACACAAAATGGTGGAGGGTAATGGACCAATGGGGATTTGGGTAATTTAATTATTTCCATTTTGCATAAAAATAATTTTTCCCCTCTCATTATTCATTTCATTTCCCATTTTTCAAAACTTCACTTCTTCTTTTCCAAGCTCTCTTTCACATTTCCATGACTTCTTGAAAAAATTTCCAAGTTAAAAATATTCTCTTTTCTATTTTAAATCCTTTAAAACTATTTAAGAACACTTCCTTTCTACCTTACACCTCCTCTCTTCCTAAAAGCAAGCCCAAACCTACCCTTTCCAAGCTAGGCCGAGCCTATTCCTCCAAGTTCAAGCCCTCTAGGCCATCTTAGGCCCATAAAAATCCAACTTTAACAAAGGAAAACCAAGTTCTAAGGTGGATACAAGTTGTAGTGGAAGTGGATTCGGGTGGTTTTCGATGAGTAAAGCTCACATTTTTAATTAATGTTTTAAACTTTATATGTTGAAAGCAATTATTCTTCAATGTTTGATCGAAAATGACGTTGTTGTCTTTGCACATTTATGCTCATATGTAATGTGTTATGGACTTTGAAATAAGGTCGAAAAATTGAGTAACGGTGTGAAAGTAGTGATCTTTACTTATTATATGTTTGGTATGACTTTTGTTTAAATGTATGGAATTATGTATGGATGTTGTATGTTGTTTAGGAAGTAACACTTAAGTTTGTTGTGTTTTGACGACGAGATTCCTTGGTTTTTAAACTTGTTTATTTATTTTAATTTCTAGAAAAGTTTATAAAGTTTCAAACTTTACCTTTTAGTTTCCAAAAATTTATATAAAGTTTATAAAGGAATTTAAATTATAAAAGTTAAGAGTTTAAAGGGGCATTTTGTATATAAACTTGTTTTGAAGTTATGGTATCCGTAGCGATAGTTGTTTTGGATACAGTTCGTTAAATGAATGCTTTTTAAAAATTAAAAGTGTTTTTCACTCTAAGTATTTTTGTTAAGTATTTAAAAGACATATTATAAGTATAAAAAGGTAATTATTACTTATTAATTAAGTATGGGTTTAGTGATTATTTAATTTATTGATTAAATAAAGATAATCAGTACCTAATCCCTAAACCTGAAATGGGTTAGTGGGCTTGTGTACAAACTCACTAATT
The DNA here is from genome assembly GCA_030765085.1 of Allium cepa. Classification (NCBI taxonomy): domain Eukaryota; kingdom Viridiplantae; phylum Streptophyta; class Magnoliopsida; order Asparagales; family Amaryllidaceae; genus Allium; species Allium cepa. The sequence continues at coordinate 584,799,052 of CM060938.1, forward strand.
ACCTACTAAGCTGCTTCAAAACCTGCCGGTCATCAAACAACCATATCTCCTAACCCGAAAGTCCAAATCGCTATTACGACCACTCTACGGAAAGTGAAACCATCATTTCTTTCCAATGGAATTGATTTTAGGTGATTATTCGGCTCTTATCAAATGTTATGGATGATACAAGTTTTCAGGGATAAAATCATCCAGAAAAATTGTAAATATAGGAAATATCTCCAATGGGCGTTTCCCAAATTTATAGATTTATATGACCCAAAACGAACTTAAAAATAATATTTTACGATTCCTTGATACAAAAAATACGAGTCGTTACACTCTCCACTTTTAGGAATTTCCCCCTCTGAAATCCCCGGTACAACCAAGGTAAATCAAACATAGCGACAACACGTGCCTATCATCCATGAGCAATATCAAACATGCACATAGAAGCAATAAATGGTATTCATCCCTACCCTAAGCATGCAGGATACTAAACTTCCCTATATAATATTGAAAGTGAAAGTAAATGCAATGAATAGAAGTCTTATCAACTAAAGAGCTCTGGATAAACGGTCCTCATGCACTGCTCATTCTCCTAAGTACAATCAATTTCGCTCTCATACCACTGAACCTTCATTAGCTCTACCATCTTCCTCTAAGCTGCTTCGTATCGTGTCCGACAATACGAATCGTCTTATGGGGATTCAACGCTTCTGGTTCAATCTTGATATCATCAAGCTGATTTGGTTCGATTATTATGCCCGAGCCATGCACAGACTTTCGCAAGTGAGATACGTGGAATACATTGTGCACATCCGCCATCTTATGAGGCAAGTCGACTCTATATGCTTGTTCTCGATCTTCTCAAGTATCAAAAAAGGACCAACGAATCTTGGTACCAACTTACCTTAGTACCGAACCGAACAACATTTTTCGATGGAGAGATCTTGATAAAAAGCATGTCATTGATAGAGAACTCTAAATCACGTCTTCTCCTATCAGTGTAACTCTTCTATTTGTCCCAGGCAGCTTTCATTCGATGTTGAATAATCTCGATCTTCTCCATAGTCCCTCTAATCATCTTTGGTCCAAGCATAAGTTTCTCACCCACTTCCCATCAACATGATTTAGAGTTGAACGGTCTGCCATATAATGCCTCAAATGGTGCCATATTGATGCCGGACTGATAACTATTGTTGTATTCAAACTCTACTAATGCAAATGATCGTCCCATGAGGCTCCAAAATCATGAATGTAAGCCCGCAAGTGATCCTCCAAGATACGACTCACCCACTTGGTCTTCCCATCGGTTTGTGGGTGGTAAACTATACTGAGTTGCAGCTCTGTTCCCAACGCCTCTTGTAGGCTCTTCTAAAACCCGCTAGTGAACAAAGAGTCTCAGTCACTCATAATGCTCTTCTGCACAACATGGAATCACATAACCCACTTTAGATACAACTCGGCCAATTTGGATGTCGTTCTACTTGACTTAACGGGTATGAACCGTGTAGTCTTCGTCAATCTATCAACTACGACCTAGATGCTATCGTACCCTCCTTTGGTCCTTGGCAATCCATCGATGAAGTCCATCGAAACTTGTTCTTATTTCCACTCGAGAATCTCGAGTGGTTATAGTAAACCCCTCGGCTTCTTCTGCTTAACCTTTATCAATTGACAGTTCATGCACTTCGAGACGAATGTGCCAACATCCTTTTTCATCCTTCCTAATAAAATTTCTACCTCATATCGTAATACATTTTTATCCACCGGGATGCATAGTCAATCTCGAATGATGGCACTCGAGTAGCACCTCATCGCTCAACCTGTCGATGTCAGGAACAAACAATCTACCATCCTTCCGGAGCCAGTCATCATGGTTGAGCCCATACTACTTCATCCCCTCAGACTCTACTCTTCTCTCTATCTTTTTTATGATCTCCGCTAGTCTAGAGTCTCGCCTTTGACTAGTACCGATCCACCCAATCAAAGTAGGTCTAATCGTTATGCTGGCCAACACTTCTGGACCTAGCTCACATCGAGGCCTAAAATCATAGCCAGCGATAAAGTCCAACTGCTTCCACTCTAGGAACGTCGCTCCCAAGCCGGCATCTCTTCTACTCAATGCGTCAGCAACTGCATTTCCCTTACCAGGCATATAGGAAATGTCAAAGTCGTAGGAGGCCAAAAACTCCAACCATCACTATTGGCAAAAGGTTAAGATCCTTCTTAGGGAATAGATACTTCAATGATTTATGGTTAGTATATAATTGAACCTCTCCTCAAGAAAATAATGCTTCCATATCTTCAAAGCAAATAATATCGCCGCCAACTCCAAATGGTGAGTCGGATACTTCCTCTCGTATGGTTTCAACTGTCGGCTAGCGTAGGTGATAACCTTTCCCCTCTTCATCAACATCGCACCTAGTCCGGTACCATAGACATCTGTGTATATTGTCAGCTCCTCATTCTCACTTGGAATGACTAAACTTGGTGCATTCGTCAACCTCTCCTACAAACTTACAAACAAATATTCACACCTTGCATCCTAAATAAAATTCCGGTTCTTCTTTGTCAAGTTGGTTAACGGTGCTGCTACCTTAGAGAAGTCTTGGATAAAATGTCTATAATATCCCTCCAAGGCAAGGAAACTACTCACGTCTGTAGCAGTCTTGGTGTGACGACCCGGAATTTTCAAGCATTTAAAATCGGAATATTTAATTGATTTGAAATATTCAATAGAGTAATTTTAACTTGAATTCAAGTATCACTATTTATTTGATAATTTAATTATTGAATTAAATAATTCGAAGTTGAGCTAAATGTTGAATCTGGAGTTTTAAGCCGGATAAAAATAATTTGAAGGCTTGTAAAATTCATATTAATAATACTGAAGGTGATAAAACTTTTAAAATTGAATTTGAAAGCGTTTTGTTAAGTTTTGAAATTTTATATCGTTTAAATTGAATTTAAAAATAGCTTTCTGAGGCACAGTCTCGGAATTCAACGAAACCAGTTCCATTGGATCCGTAATATTTTTTTATTATGGGCTTTCAAATTTCGTAGTGATCGAAGTAATTGTGTGAGCGCACGGTATATAAACGCCTTGGGATAATTATTCGAAACGATTTGAAAAGAAAGTATAATATATTCATTGTCAGTCAAAGCTGTATCAACACTCAGCCGAAATTATTTCACGTCACAACTTTTAGCTTTCATTTCAAAAACTCTATAGATCTGCAAAATTCTTCTGCAAGCCACCTTCTTCTTTAAAACATTTCAGCCGAGCATTCCCCTTTTTGTTTTCTTCAAATAAATCAAAATTTCTTGCGTGTATGCATTCGAGCGTGCCAACGAAACTCGGTGAGATCGAATCAACTTCAACTATCGTATCTCCAAATCCCTCTTCTCCTTTTTCGATCTGATGTCGAATTGATTGGCGCGACTTAGTCGCGAGTATTTCAGGAGCGGCGAACCAGGGAAGGGGTTGCGACGAGCTTAGGGGAGGGCTCGATTGAAGGTCGAGAACGCCGCGTGCGTCTGTAGGCTAGGGTTGCGCGCATCTCAGTGGCAGCGTCGAGACTCGGTGGAGACTCGGTGGGTCGAGCATGAGGCAGGCGATAAGGTGGTTCGAGCGGCGATGGTGCTCGAGCGCGAACAAGGTGGAAGCTCGAGTCAGGATTTTAGGGTTCGTGTAGGAACATGATAGTGGCGAGGTCGAGGAGCTCGATAGTTTGGGTTCTGATTCGACCAAATTTGGGGGAGATCGTGTTTCGGGCTCTGTTATACTTGCAATAAGGTATATTGTGTTTATTTTAATTAATTAAAATCATAAAATAATTAGTTCAAAAGTAAATAAATTGATTTACAGAGATAGTTTTGTTTTCAATTAAATTCCGGATATATATATATATATATATATATATATATATATATATATATGCAGAAATAGTTTTGTTTAGTGAGAAATTTCTTGATGAAATTTTATACTGTTTTTATCATATTAAACTGAAAAGGTATATAAGATTTATGTAAGTAGAAATTTTAAATGTTTCGAATTAGAAAGATATATAAAATAATGGATCTGGTGATTAATTGTTAAACTAACTTATGTAATTATTTTTAATTGCTAAAGTTTTCTTTAGCAGGGAAAATTAGTTAAGATTTAATTATTAGTTCAAATTAAATCATTAGGTAAAATAAATTATTATTAATTAAATGTAATTTATCAAATGAAAATTAGTTTATTCGATTAATCAAATATTAATAAAACATCTAATGATTTTTCAAGGTTTAAAACCATGGAAATTAGCCAGTCTGGAATGGATTGCAAACAGCAAAAATCAATGGTGAGTTAATCTCACTCAGTTAATTTAAATTTAAATTTAAATGATTAAATTTAAATAATTGTTTGAATGGTTAAATTGATGGATGTGCTATAGTATGGTATATTCTGGAATTGGCATATTATTTTGTGCTAACATCTGTGGATGCAGGGAGGGTTGGAGGGATCCAACTGGATTCCTCAAATATTTAATTTTGTTTAAATATTCTGTGATATGATTTTTGATATCCTGTGATGAACTATATGAATAATTGGATGTTATGGTTTGGTTGGACCTATTTGGATATGCCGAATTATCAAAATCTCTAGAATGAAATTTTTGAAAAGAATTAAAAGAGTAAATTTTTAAGTAAAATAATTCTAGAGAACTGGAATGAATTAATAATGAATTGAAAATAAAATAAAATAAAAGTGATTGCAAAATTCTAACAAATTTGGGATAAGAGGATTTTGAATTAATAGGGGGTATAATAATTTGTAAAGCTTAAGTGATATTATTTGAAATAATAAAGAATTTATTTTAAATTAAGGATTAAATTTAATTTAGTGATGAAGAAGGAATTTTGGAAATTTGAAATTGATATTTTGAATTAAAAGGGTTTTTACTCAAATAAGGAAATAAAATCTGAAAGTTAATGGAATTTGAATAAATAAAGTAAGAAAAGGAATTCATTTCAAAGTAAAGTAAAATAGGGAATCAATTGCAAATTAATTAAGTGTTTGGGTTTTGAAATTTAAAAAGAAGTGAGATTTTGGGAATTTATAAACTGGGTTTATAAAGTGAAATAAAATGTCGGTGGATATTTTAAATATATAAATTCAAGGTAAGAATTTATTAAAGGAATGAGAATTTGTTTAAAAATAAATGGTGGTTTATATCTAAGAGATGTGAAAGAGAAGAGTATCTCCCTGGATAGCCAAGTATGGTTTTCAAAGAAATTTTAAAAATAAATTAAAGGTTTTAATATTGTTTTAAAAGGCATGTTTTGGAAAGTTTATTATTTCTAAATGTTAATTTTTAAAGTAAGTATATTTTTCCCAAATCTATTATTGTAATAACCATATAAAGTAACTTGGTATTGTGTTTAAAAGAGGAAATTTAGTTTATATTTTATAAAGTGTTTTACATAAAATATTCTTAAAGTATATATATATTTTAATAAAATATTTAAAGTGGTTTTAATTTTAATGTTATAAAGTATATTTTATAAAAATGCATTTGAATTATTTAAATCTTAAGTGTTTTGTATTTAGTGTTCCAGTGGAAATAATTAATTGGGAATGTATTCCGTGGGAGGAAAACTGGTTTGGAACTGTTTTCATCAAGTGGTTGAAATTGGAAAATATATCTTGTGAAGATATTTTGGAATAATGAATAATTTGGAGAAATATTTCTGTTTGATGGATGATGTGAATGTTAATTGATAATTAAATAACCGACTATCAATATCGGCCAAATGTGCTGATCGTTTCGAAGAGACCGGGATCGAGATTTATTTCTCGAAAACCACTTCGATCCGGTTTGTATGTTTTCATGAAAACGATTTTGGATTCGAAGATGGACCAGTGAAGTGCAAGGGCTAGTCGCTACTAATCCTGAGGATATTTCCAAAATGGATGTAGTAGGAATAGTGCCTTCGGTTCCGTTCGAACCCGGGACGGACTTGTATGGATGAATGCTTGCAAAACATCGTCAGGTGGACGATGGGCATTCTGAGGAATATGTTCTAAAAAGGTAACGCTTGGCCTCAAGCCTCATCAAATGGGAATGGCTGAAAATCAGGGGTTATGCAGCAAGGCTTCATGGGTAGCCCCCACTGGAGGGTGAGGTCATCCCTGTCTAGATGTCCCTTTTATTTCGGCTTAGTGGACGGTTGCTGATCCCAACCGCAGGGTGATCTTGCTCGGGACTGTCCAGTAAGGGATGGTTCCTGTCTTGTGTTGCAGGGGAGTTAGGGTGTCTCCTCGGTACGCTGATCTAGACCAGGTACTGTGACAGGTGGTACCCCAGTGCCTAGCCATTAGTTGGAATCCATTTTCCCTACGCGCCCGTACGGTTTTGATTGTGCCCAAATATTGTTGAAACGTGAGATGCAAGCATTTTAGCTAGATTCTATTTTACTTTCTATAGACACTATTATAATATCAGAGGATTTTAATAAAAGTGTTTTAGCTATCGTAAGGTAAAAACCCGACATGTTTATTTGTGGCATGCTCTTATGAGATGCTTTTGTTTTCAAAGGATTTTTGAAACTTTAATAATCAATTGGGTGTGATTTTCTCACATTGGTATTCCAGACTAACTCGGGTATTATTTAACTGCAATGCTTGGGTCAGACCGAGTATTATAGAATACAGGAAATGCTGTGGAGCTCAGGAGACGAGCATGATGACGATATGTACTCCCGTATTTGTTTATGTATATTTTCCGCTGTGTTGAGTAGTTGTGTATCCAGTGTATGATATTGTTGAGCTGTGATTGATGTACTCTGATGATATAATATGTAAACAGATGTATTTGCTTTTGAGTAAAGTCTATTTATTATATATTATATTTTATTCCGCTGCGATGGTTAGATTCTGATGTTGTTTTCTATTCTCTTCTTCTACCTCTTCTTCTTTAATCCAAATGGTTCGTATTTCTGTGCAACTTGAGTTGATTGTTGTAGAATAGTGCTAACTCAAGGGGTACGGATTTGCGGGTCGTTTCACTTGGGTCGATCCCAGTCCTGCACTGTTGCCACCTTCGTCGGATCCACAGCAATTCCCTACTCAGTGATATCGTGACCCAAAAACTGCACTTCCCTCCTCTAGAAGTGACACTTGAAAAATTACGCCTTTAATCGTTACTTCCTTAATACCTCGAGCACAATCCTAAAATGTCTCTTGTGTTCTTCCTTCATCCTCAAATAAATGTGGATATCATCCACGAACATAAGTACAAATTTATTTAGTTGATCCCTGAAAATATGGTTCATAAGATCAACAAAGTATGCCAGCACATTGGTTAGCCCAAATGACACAACCAACCGCTCATAGAATCTAGATAACGTATCGAATGGTGTAATCGACACAATCCCCTTTTCCACTCTCAGTTGATGAAACCCCATCGCAAGGTTTAACTGAGAGAACATCCTAGCACCATGGAGTTGAATGAACAAGTCATCAATAAGAAGGAGTAGGCACTTGTTCTTCTTTGTCACCTTATTCAACTCACGGTAATTTATAAACAACCTCTGAGAGCCATCCGCCTTAGTGATGAATGCTACATGTGTGCCTCACTCAGATATGCAATACGAATGAACCCTTACCTCAATAGGTCATTCACTTGCATCTCCAACTCCTTCTGCACTTTGGGTGTCATAGCCACAAAGGCATAACCACTGGCCTAACATCCTTTACCACATATATATGGAACTCTATCTCCCTATGTGGTGGTAATCCTATAACCCTCTTGAATATATATTTGGATACTCTCTTGTTATAGGCACATATGACTACTCGTCGCACAGGATCTTGAGTGAATTCAAAAGGCTAATCATCATCTCATCGTTAGGCAAGAAACATATCTTCAACCTACGCCCATAATCCATCCCTATCATTACCAACGGCCTCTCACAATCCACCACTACCCCGTACCTTTACAGCCAGGCCATCTCTGGTATAATACTAGATCCCATAAAACCCAAAACAAAGCAATCATAAGCAACCAAACATCCATGAATCGATAAGGCCAAGTCTTGACAAATAATGCAAAGGCTAGTAAAGTCTCTAACTGGGTTCATCGATCAACAATTTCGGGTCTCAATCCCAATATATCTACCAAATCACTAGATATGAAAGAATGCGAAGCCATGGTATCAAATAAACATGTACATGTGTATCAAAATAGAAATCACACCATGAAACACTCGACGAAGCTGGAACAATGTTCAAAGCGTAAGTAGACACAACTTGCTTATTCCTCGGTGGTTCTGGACAATCCTTCCTGATATGCCCCAACTTGTTACAGTTGTAGCACTTCTTGCCCTCCAACTTACAGTCTCTGATAAAATGGTCCTTCTCCCCGAAATTATAGCAAGTATGACACCACTCGCTCTTTTTTTGACCACCCTTCTGAAACTGCTTCTTCTTTTTATTGTCCCATTTCCTCTTGCCTCCCCCGATAGCTTGCGGCTTTGGCCCATCCTTCGGAGCAACAACCAACCCAGGTTTAGGCTACAGGCTCTCATGTCAAAGGGCCTTCTCCACAAGTCTTTCTAAGGTCTCATCAATATACCATACTAATTTCTCTCCAAGATAATCATATAACCCATGATAAACTTCTCATTCTTCTTTAGCGGAGTATCAATAAAGGATAGGCCATACGTCGACAGTGTGTCAAACTCAGCTACATACTCCGACACCAACATATCCCCCTATCTTAAGTCAGCAAAATTTCGAAAGAGCACTGAATTATGAGCGGCGGGTATATACTTCTCTTCGAATCTCGTCTTGAACTGCCCCCAAGTAATCTGGTCCTCAGGAGTGGTAATCTTGATGGAATTCCACTACCCTATTGCCCTTCCCTGAAGCTGTCTAGAGGCCTTCCTCCTCACCGCATCCTCTATCTCCATATCCTCGAAGAATGTTCGTAAGTATCCAACTAATCCTGCACTTCGACGGTTGATTCTGTTCCAAGAAACAGTTTTCCACTCAAAGTACAAAAATCCTTGCTTAAATTGGCGAAGTTAGCCCTCGGCGTTTTCACTGAAGCAGCACCACCAACTGCTGCAGTAGAAGCACCTTAGGCATTCTGAACCATTTTTTGCACCATCTCAGTGAACTGTTATGTAAATCAAGGTTAGCAGCCCCCGATTCCTTGCCTTCCTCAACTCTAGAGATGGAGTTCGTAGCAGCGTTCCATGTTAGCCAGCTCATTCTTATTAGCTGTAATAAGAATGATCAGTCTCTCTAAAAGGAATAAGTAGTGTCCATGAATGCAGTGCGACTTATGCCATATATATACATGTACTACTATGCAGTTTTGAAAACCAAAGTATAACAAGTACGCTCTCTTCTATATCGCTAGATCCATTCTAAGGTGATAGCTCCTTCCTTATCTCTAATGGATCCTAGTATCAACTTAGATCATCTACACAACCTAAGCTCTTATACCAAATGTGGCAACCACCCTCACCTCTGAGACCCAATGTACCTATGTGATGTGATATTGAGGTACCCGATAGATGGAGGACAGTAGCCAAGAGTATAAAAAGATAAAATCCAATACAGAACCTGTAGAACATCTCATAGCATAGATAAAATATAATATAACAATATAGATGTGAAACAGGAGAGATAGTGATATAATCAAATGAACCATAAATAAGAACATCAGAGTGCATCAGGTTCACAAACTATACAAAAATCGAAATAAAGAGTATATACATCCTAAATCTCCAAAATAAACTCTATAATTATCACTAATAATAAAAGTACCGACATAGCTCCACAATACTACACAACGAATTATAAGCGATAGCAAGCTCCAAATATAGATATATGAAAGCGTAGTCTCCTACTCATACTTCGTATAGCTCCATGCTCTATCCAGACCTATTATCCCTAATCTACTAATTTAAGAGTATGCAAGATAATAAGAGGCAAAGCATAAAATCTCGAGTCGGAAAAAAGTTTGGTGTGCGATATATCATCTCAAAAATACTATAAAAATAGTGTATAGTAAATATGGACATAGAGTATGTAGAGCCATACCAGACCTGTCCCTGCATCCACGGAGTTGGCTAATAGTCAATATATGCTAGTCTACCATTAAAGCCATATAAATGTACCAATTGAAGTACAATGTCTATTGTCTCGGTAGATTGTCTAAATACCTATATCATGTGGCATCCTAGAGTGATAAAAGACCATTTCAACCATAATATATATCAAACAATCCTCACCATCACTCATATGCATTGGATAAATGATAACTCGTATGGAACAATTGCAAACCAGGAACCCAATCGTAATCCTGGTTCCATTGGTGTTCGAATCCATGCCACTTTGAAAGGCTATGAACAAGGCCCATAATCGCAAAGCCCAGACTACTCTACTATTACAAGTTTCGGACACAATCGCAAAGCCCAGACTACGCATCTCCATAATGGAACTCATCGTTATCCCTTACGGCTATTTTCACAATAGGACACAGTCATAAATCCCACTCACAAGCCTCCATCTTTAAACTCACCCTTATGGATCACCGTCACGACTCCCAACGTTAAGTCGTCATCATTGAAACACCTTTAGACATCCATCATAAGCCATCGTGCCAAGGTTCCCAAGTCGCTATCGTCGTCGTCGAGGTCATCATGTCGACGTGCTACACCATCGCCTCGCTAATCGCCCTACAAGATCCAAGGTCATCTGGGGTCGTTTCGAGTTGCTCGCTCCACTCCATTAAAATTATCCCCAAGAAACCTAGAATGCGTCACGAAGAAATCTCAAAGTATGGCTGCGCCATGATGAAAAGCTTCAACTTTCGTTTTCGGGTCAGTTATACCTGAGTCGAGCCCCAAGCAAACCTTCCACGACTCCAAGCAGCACCATCCCCAACCGACTCCAAGCTGACCCATAAAATTTCCATGTACGACCCGATACAAACCACCGACCTATGAATCCAAGCCAACCAACAAGATTTTCATGAGTGACTCCAAGCTAACCACCGATCCATAAAACCTGATTGGTCATCGACCTGAATCCATGAAACCTGGTTGGTCACCGACCTGGCTCCAAGCCAACCAACAAAATTCTCATGCATGACTTCAAGAAAACCACCGATCCATGAAACCTGGTCGATCATTGATGTGATGTTCCGGAAATTTAGGCAATATTTATTTAATAATTTCCATTAATAATTATTTTAAAATGTGAAATATGGATTTAATAATCTAATTCAAACAAAAATTATCTTTTGAAAACTAATAATTATTTTGTTTGTCAAATGATATTCTTTTTAAAATTTATAATAATTTAATATTTGGGAATTTTATTCTTTTCAAAAGTTAAAAATATTGAAATGATAAAATTATCTTTCTAAGCTTATTTAAAGGATATTTTATTTATAATGTATATATGTGTATACATTGTAAATAGGGATTTGATTTTTATTTAAGTTTAAATTTAATAAGAATATTTTCAAATTATTATATGTAGATATATAAATTATGGATTGGAAAATTGATTTGAATTAGTATTGAAACTTTTCAAAAGTTTGATTTAAATATCTATCTTATATTTTAAAAAAAAAATATAAGTAAATATTTATTTTCTTTATAAAATATAAAATTTTAAATTTTATTATATTATAAAAGTTTATTTTGTTTTATCTTAAAAATTATTTTCTTTTGAAGTAAACTTAGTTCATTTATATTTGAGTAAAGTACTTTGATTTGAAACTTTTGAATAAAATTGAATTCAATATTCAATTCTTTTTAAAAAAATTCTCTTTTGAAAATTTAGTTTTAAAAATATTATTTTAAAATATTCAAATAAACATTTAAATGAGTAATTTATAAAAGAAATTTATATGTAATCAATTAAAGGCTAAAAATAGATAAACATTTAAAAACATGTTAAATTAAATTAGAAATGGTTTTAGAAGATTTAAATACATTTATAAATTAAGAATTTTCTTTTTATATTAAAATGCACATGTGTTAAGCTTTTAACACAAGAGAAGACACTTGTAAACATTTATCATTAATAAGGTAACAAGTGGCATGTTAATATATTTTGAAATTAATTATTTTAGATAAGAAACTTAACAAATTCATTTTAGTTCAACAATTCATTTTAGTTCAACACTTTATCTTCAATTGAGAAACTAAAATCAGATTTTAGACAAGAAATTCAAAACCCAAATCTGCAAACAAAATTCATGTTAAAATCTGCAAGTTACAGCATCAATAGGAAGATCAACCCAAACTCTAGCAAAAAGAAATTCGAGTTCAGCTGCAAATTCAAATCAACTACAGCAAGATCAACTTCAGTAATCAACTTCAATCAGCAAAACACACATTCAACAAGCAAATTGCAAAGCAACTTCAACAAGCAGATTTAAAAACCCAGATTTCAACATGCAAATTCAACTTGCAATCATCTGTTCCAGGAAATTGTGATTGCATCTCAGTTGTTCTCTGCATCTTCAATAAAAATGTGAGTAAATTTCTTTATTTTAAAAACAGTTTTTTTTTCTTTTAAAAGCAAAGCTAAAACAAAATTACAGAACTCAAGTACAAACAAACTGTCATTTAAAAATTAATAAAACCGCTATGGATAAAACTGCAGTGCTTCATTGTTCTTAGGTAAATAGTTTCACAATTTTTAAAAGGAGCTTTGAGTTATCAATTGCATGTGAATATATAGGAATAAGTATGTTGTGTGATTGTATATTGATGAATGTTTTGTGTGAACATATATAAATATGTATATATGTTGCTGTTGCCTGGAATCTACATACCTGTTGTTTTTAAAACTAAGATTGTTAATAGAAAACCCTTATCTCTGGATTTAATTCTCTGTTAGAATTGATATGTAAACAAAATTTGGTTGTTTAGTATAAATTCAGGTTTGTAAATTATGTTTATAAATCAAAATTATGTTGTATTTAAAAATAAAAAAAAAATCTTTTTGTCTCTGTTAAAAAATAATAACAGTATTTGTTTCAAATAAGAAATATCAAACCTTTGGAATTAGTAGAACAAGTTTATAATTAGAATACATGTTTGAAATCAGGAATTTTAAAACAAATATTACATTTTTAAACAAACTATTGCGTGGGCATTTCTGTTTTGAACAGAATTGGGAATTTTGGGTTTATCTGTTTGTCAAGTGGATTTTGGAAGTTGTAGTGCTTCTTGGAAGTGGGGGACTAAGGGATGAGTAAAGGAAAATTGGGAGGTAGATGGCCAGAGGGTGGTGGCGACGGCAATAGCTGTTTACAGGTTTCAAGCCCTAGTTTGGAGTGGTCGAAACTTTGCCGCTTCTCTTCATCTATGATGCACCGAGTGTTGTCATACATAGGGAATGGGAAAAGGGGTCTTAGATGGAGCTATGACTGGAGTCGCAGTGATGATGATGGTCGGAGTTGGGTTTTCTAGCCGTTGACAGGTTTGGAAATTTGGTTGTAGTGATGTTTACAGGTGGGCTTGGGTTGCTCGATTTCAATTTCGAGCCGCAGTGGGGTTTATGGTGGCCGTGATCATGTGGGATGATGGTCGACGACTTGGGAAAGAGGGCTGTGGTGGCTGGAGATGGCCTGAGCACCGGTGCATATGCACCGTGCATATGTTGGGTCTGATGAACTCTGAGGTTGGTGCTGTATTTTTGTCTCGAGTATTGCTCGAGTAGATCAGTGGTTTACTCGAAGCAGCCAGGAAGATAACTCGAAGCATTTATTTGGTGTCTCGGGTAGTATTTGTTACAGGTTATAAAACCTGGCAATATGCAGTTTTTGGAAATTTGAAAGGAATTCAAATTTTAAAGCAGGAATTTGATTTAAGTGTAAGTGAATTTGAATTCAAGTGAATGTTTGAATTCAAAGTTTTAAAATGAATTTTTTTTAAATTTAAGCAAGATTTAAATCAAGTTTTGAAATCAAGTAAAATATGGTTTCAAGTTTACTATGAAACCAGATTTGAATTTAAAACAGTTTGTAAATTTTATTGTTGAAAAAGTTTAAATTGTTTTAAAGTAGAAATTAAAAATGGATTTGTTTTCAAATAAGTTTTAAACTTGATAAATAATTCTTTTTTTTAATATTTGAATTAAAAGTTATGATGTGTTTAACTTTAATTTGAAAAGTAAAATAATCAATTTATTTTTAAAAAAGCTTGATTTCTTTGATAAAATTAAGCAATTTGGTTTTAAACTTTTCTTAAATGAATGTTTTCACTTTTATTTTAAGGATTTTAAATTTATTTAAATTTGGATAAATGTTTTAAATAGTTAAACATTTTAAATCTTAAATTTTAAAATGGAATTTGATTTTAATTTAGAAATGTATTGTTAATACATTTGAGTGTAAATAAAGTCATTAATAAGTAAATGAATTATTTTGGAAATAATTAAGATAATTAAGAATTTACAATTTAAATAATGATTTGGATTAATTTTTAATTTGAGATGACTAATAAGGATTAATCTAAGATAATTTCTTAAGTAGGTAATTAAAGAAATGTTGTTAATTAAATAAAGATAATTATCTGAGGATAATTAAGTAATTAATTAATGTGATTAATTAGTTAATCAATTAGATTAATTACTTGAAGATAAACAATTGTAAATTGTTAAGAATAATTACTTGATAAAAGTAATTAGGGATTAATTACTTATTGTAATTAATTTTGATAATGTGATTTGTTTAAATTAATTAATTTAGTTTAATTAATTTAAGATAATCATTTGATGGTTTAATAAGAGTAATTACTTGATGTAATTAATGGAGCATTATTACTTAGAGAAGTAATAAAGGATAATTACTGGAATGTAAATAGTGGGAAATGATTTATAATTAAGTAATTTGGATAATTACTTTTGTAATTAATCAAGGGATTAATTAATGAGATAATTAATTTGTTAATGAGTAATTAAAGATAGTTAATTAAAGGATTGATATTAATCAAGGTGATTAATAATTGTAGACTAATTACTAAATGTAATTAATTTTAAGTAATGTAATTAATTTAAATATAAATTAGAGATCATTAATTATTATAATTAATGATGTAATTAAGAATTGTTTAATTAAGTAATAATTAAATAATTAAGTGATTAATTAATGTAATTAAGTAAGGATAAATGTAATTAATTATAGTTAATTAATAAATGAAGTAATTAAATGTTAATTACTTATGATTAAGTTTAATTAATTTGGGAAATTAATTAAAGACTAATTACTTATTGTAATTAGAGAATGATTAATCAAATGTGTTTAATCAAGTTGAATATTTAGAGAATGATTAATTAACTAGGTTAATTAATTAAAGGATATTAAGCAGGATTTATAGATGTGGTAATTAATTTAATTTATTTTAAATTGATTACAGATAGAAGTAATTAATTTAATTCATTTTAAATTAATTATAAATGGTGGTTGATAAATCTTTGCTTATGGATGTTATTGATATTTCTTTGGATGATTATGATCTCAGTAAATGAGATGAGTAGTATCTATATGATATGGAGCTTAGTTAAAGTATGATAATATGGATTATCTGGATGTGATGTTTATCTGTTTGTGATGGTGATACGGGTTATCCATTTATGATAGTGAATGTGATTATCTATTGTGATATGTGAATTATCTATCTGTGTGTAAATAGATATTGATGAATTGAATTAATTTTTCAAACTAAATTCACTTGAACATTAAGATGGCGTTTGGATTTCAATGAGACCGGGATCAGATTTCCAAATTTGGAATTCCGAAAACCACATCGATCCAAATTAAACGTTAGGTCGTGAATCTCAAGTGAAGAGTGAAGACTCGAGGTGTAAGGACTATTCGTCAGTATAACTCTAAGGGTGATTCCGTGATGAGTTTGACGGAATAGTACTTTCAGGTTCGAGATGGTGATTCAGAGTGCAAGGGTTATCGTCGTTAACTCTGAGGGTGATTCCAAAATGAGTGTAACGAGATAATGCCTTCGGTTTCGTTCGAACCCGGAACGAACTTGTATGGATTGAATGCTTTCAGAACATCGTCAGGTGGACGATGGGCATTCCAAGATTTATATGTCCTACAAAGGTAATCGTAGACTCAAGCCTCATCAACCAGGAATGGCTAAAATAGGGGAGGTATAGCAAGGCTAAGTGGGTCATGCCCAAGTAGGACGCGATTTACCCCTGTCTAGAGGTCCCTTTATATTTCGGCTGTGTGCCAGTTGGCGACGGCCAATCTGCGGGGTGGTCTTGTTCGGAACTGTTCAGTAAGGAATGGTTCCGACTTTGTGTTGCAGGGGAGCGGACGTACTCCTCGGTACGGTGATCTAAGCCACGTACTGTGACGGGCGGTACCCCAGTAGCCCTGCCATTGATGGAATCCAAAATCCAATAAGTGCCTGTACGTTTTTGATTGTGCCCAACTACGTTGGAACGTGAGATGTAAGCATTCCAGCTAGTTCTGTATTTTATTTTGAAAACCCTAGACACTATTATAATATCACTGAATTTCCTATCAAATGTTTTGGTTAGCGCAAGGTAAAATTTTTTTCCATGTTTATGTGTGGGAAGTCTTACGTGATACCTTTAGTTTTCAAAAGGATTTTCTAAAGTTAAGCAACTTTAAACCCGTTTACTCACACCAGACCCATGTCTGACCCGAGTGTTTATTTTCTATTTTATTAAACTCTTGGGTACTCATATTATGTACGAGTAGTCAAGTGATTCAGGATTGCTTTGACGAGTTCTGGAGGAGGAGGCTTCATCGTGTAGATATATATAGTGGTTCCGCTGTGTTTGAGTTGTATCTGTTTCTCTGATGTACTTGCATTGTAATTGCTAGATAGATGTTTATAACTGTCTAGTTTGTGTTGTAGTAGTTGTATAACTCTGATGTATATGATACTATGTAATATTTTATGTGATATAATATAATTTATTCGTTCCGCTGTGAGATTCTGATGTTGTCTGTTTCTTTCTTTTCTCTTTTCTATCCCTTTCTTTCTTCTTAATGATGCGTCTTTCTATGGAATGAAAGGCGGGTCGTTACATTATGGTATCAGAGCACTAGGTTGAACGAATACCTATGCTCCGGAGTAGTGTATGTCTCGAGAGAGCATATTTGTAATTTTAATATATATATATATATATATATATATATATATATATATATTAATCTATTTCTACCTATTTGATTGGGTTACCTGTTCAGGTTTTCCAATATAAGTAATAAAGGTAGATAGGGTAGTGGTGTGTGTAACACAACTACCAATGGTTGGAGTCCGAGTGTTTGAGGTTGGAAGTGGATCTGCTAGAGCAGTATTGGGCATCTTGAGTAGTTTTGCAGTTGGTGCGAAGGATTTCACCGACCTCTGAAGGAAATCTTTTTAAGGTTCATAGTTTATCTTTGGATTGAAAGCTTGTTTGCACTCGCGCAAGTGGATTTTTTTGAGTTTGGATCAGTAGGAGGTGTTGAAGCAGTGATGGTATCTTAGCAACCTTAGGAAGGAGTTCTGTCTGTATTTGAGTTTGAGACTCAGTTTGGCAGAGTGTTTTGTGCTTGATTTGAGAGAGAGTTTCCCGAGGGATATCTGTCTACTAAAGGCTTTATTATGGAAGTGGCCGGTGTAGCTTTGTGATTCGATGAGCTTTTGGATAAGAAAGTTTTTGGCAGCAGTAGAGTGGCTTGTTTCCTCGATGGTTCAGAAGCCTCTGTGATTCTTCTGTTAGTAGGCCGGGCAGATGGTGTAGCTTGTCCATTTCTTCTGCAAGCTCAGCTAGGTGTGATGTTTGTGGTTGAAGGTGGACCACTTGTTTCTTCTTTTGGTTAGAAGGCTTTAGCTGTTCTGATTGGTGAAGAGAGAACGATTTATTGGAATCTGAATTGAGTGGAATCGCAAAAGTGACTTACGATGGTTCGGAAGTTCTCTGAGTAATCTTTGTTTGGATTGAAGCATCTCTAGAGGATGTTGAGTTATCGAAGTGGTTTGGTATTTTTCTGGATATCTTCGAAGGAGTCAAGATTTGCATCTGCATCGAGAGATTGAGTTCTATTTCGGCTTGGTTCTTGGAGCTGTACCGGTGGTTCAGCTTAGTAGGAAGGCTCTTTAAGAGAGTGGTCTGTTTAAGCTGGCAGGATTTATTGAACCTAGTTTTCTGGTTGAATTTTTGCTGTGGTGACCGACTCAGATAGGTCACTGAGATTTTATGGAATTTGATGAACAATGTTCCGGAGTGGATTGATCAAGTCTGTACTTGTGTTCATCAACAGAATTTCTCAAATCAGAGTTGTGCAGTGGAAGCATAGTGGCAGCTATTCCAGAATGGAAGCAACACCCGATTCATTGGGAATTTGTGTTTTGTCTTGGATCATAGGATTTCTACAGGAAATTAATTTTAATCTGAAGGCTTGATTGTCTTATGCATCTGTTCTGTTTTCCGAATAGGAGTAGTATGTTTGAAGTCTTCTGATATTTGTGTAGTAGAGTTTGTGTGGTGGATTTTGATGGATCTTGAGAGAACTATTTTGTTGAGAAGGATCTGGAGATCGTTTATTTCTTTTTTCAGATTTGTTCCGTGAAGCATCTGCGAAGACTTGATTGATCTAGAAGGTTGAAGGCAGCCCAGGATCGACAGGAGAGATTTGTGGATAAGAGTATTGTATCTTTCTGTTTTCTCTTAAGGGTTAAGTGTTTGGTCCACAGGATTGAATTTCCAGTTCGGATGGCTGGAATTTGTTATGTTTTTCACGTATCTCTGAGGGAGTACGTGTATGGTCTATCACTGGTTTTAGAATCAGTTATTCTGGGAGATTTGGAAGTTGATCAGGACATGTCTGTGATCCAGTTTCCTGTTTGGATTTGTAGATCTAGATACATAGGAGCTCTAGATTTGAGTGGTATAGTTAGTTTAGATTCTGTAGGGCGAGTGTCCCGATGTTTGTACCTGGGAAACTCCAAGGAATTCTATCCAGAATTTTGTTTGGGAAGTTAGAATTGTTTGTTTGAATTGTTTGCTATGGTTGCTAGTATTTGGTTGATAGCATATGTGACGCCCCACCTCTATACCCACGCTAGCCAAGAACGCTACGGAGTAATGCTGTCGACTAGCACGGAGAATAAGGCTGTTGAGGAGCGACCATCCATGTAATTGCTTTGTGCGAGCACCGATATGTCAGATAGTAAAACATGCATTTTATTTCAAGAGGAAATCCGACACACCGATACAAACTCAAAGCTACTACACAGTGGCAATATAAATTCTTCGAAAACAAATATAGAAATAAGCATAACATAAATCAGTCACAGATAATTCATATCACAAAGGCGGAAGAAGATATGAATATATAATCAACACATGAAAGTGTATTTCAGAGTAGCGGTCTAAAAAGATCCGCAATAACACAAAAGAATAGTTACAAGAACTACACAAAAGAATAAGTATACATCATGGAGTCTATATCTCAATTGTATACAATCCAAAAACTACTAATCTAAGTAGTTAACCAAAAGTCAGAGAAATCAATCCCAAGTGAGAAGTCAAGCTGAAGCACCTGTAACATCTCCGTCTGACCCGAGTATTATTTAATAAGAAAATAATAAACGGATCAGTCTAACTATAATTATCAGATGAAACGATATTAAATAAGAGATATGACTAAACACATTATAATCACAATGCCAAGCTGTGATATATATAAGTAATTGAAAATCAACAAGAGATTAATCAATATCACCAAATCTACACAAGAATCAAAGAAATGTCATACTCCTTATTTCGTTCACCAAACCATAAATATTGACGATTATATCAATGTCAATCACAAAAGTCAATGACACACAAATTCACCAATGCACAAATATTGATAGATCTTATCAATGAAAATCACGAAGATTGGTGAAGCACAAATTCTAGAAATCATCAATAGAAATCCAAAAATCACAAAATAAGGGGAGGCCTATCACAAACGGGAGCATAAAGCTCGCCAAAACGTGTATCACAAACAGAACGCTAATTCCATGGTTGCTAACCATCACAAATTGAGCCGAAGCTCCACAAATGGCCCGAAGACCATGGGTTGCTACCCCACCAATTTGAGTCGAAACTCCACAAAACGGGGTTTAGTCTCCCTCACAGACAAAGA
Source organism: Allium cepa (assembly GCA_030765085.1). NCBI lineage: Eukaryota > Viridiplantae > Streptophyta > Magnoliopsida > Asparagales > Amaryllidaceae > Allium > Allium cepa. Next base: position 584,819,232 of record CM060938.1, read on the forward strand.
GACATCGTACATTGCTAGTCTAAATCACAAAGATGATCGTCATGATGAACGAGAAGTGTCAATTACACTAAGCTAGTAAATATATGAGTTTAGCTTCATGTCCCATAACCACTTGCTTAACTTAAATATTTACGAACAAACTATAAATCTCCACTATAAAATTGTCACAAGAGATTCAATCGAACAAGTCCAAGAATTAACCGACGAAATAAACGCAAGCGTTTCATACCACTCGTTTTACTAAGTCGTTTAATTAGATTTCTCATACGAGTGAGGTAAAGGTTTGTATATACTAATAGATTGGAAAACGGTTTAAGAAACGAGCTTTGTAATAAAATAGTGTTGAAATCATTTGAAGAAAGAGTTTTGATATTTACTATTAGTATTGAAAACCTTTATATTTTTAAAGTGACAAATCACAAAGAAGATTGTAGGAACAATCAATCACTAAAATTCACATACGAAGACGTGAATAAAAATCCAACGAAACCGATAAAGAATCCATCAAAATGGATATTCAAAAATCCCTAAAAAGGAGTCATCAAAGTCATAACAAATGATAACAACACATAGGAAACAACACGAATCGATTAAAGTTGGAAATTCAAACAACTAGGCGAAATAGGCAAAAATGCACCAGGTCGGTCGGCCGGCTATAGAACTCGGTCGACCGGACCAGAAAAACAGAAATGCTCGGAGTAGCAGGTCGGTCGACCGGACCCTGAGTTCGGTCGGCCGGACCTGTAACCCGCACTTCCTAACAGAGGCTGGAAAGTGCCTGGGTAGCAGGTCGATCGACCGGACCCTGAGTTCGGTCGGCCGGACCTGTAGCCAGCACTCCCCAAGCCCATCTAATGAATGCCAAATTCATCCATATTGCTATCGGTCGAGCATCGGCACTAAGGGTTTACGCCAATCTACTACCCGCCCATAGAAGCTCTTCGGTTCATCACCAAAACATGATCAAAACATCAAAGCTATGATTTTTAAATAATTGAACCCAAAACACTAAAAATTGGAATATTCACCAAATCGATCCAAACCAAAAGCAATTGCACAAGAATAAGTGTTAGGAATTCATACCTAATAATCGAAGATAAATATAAGCATAGATGTGAGATAAAAATCTCACCTTTTAACCCAAGCAATTGAAAAAGAAGCTTGAAAGCAAAAGGGGAATCAACCACTCTTCAAATCCAACTCAAGAAGCTTGATTCTAAGCTAAAGAGAGAAACATTTCCCAAATTAGGTTTAGGAATTTTCTGAAATCAAAGAGAGAAAGAGTTGGAGAAGAAGAAGAGAAGCTTACCAATGAGTTCTTCAATTAGTTTGGAGCTAGAGTTTGATTTGCAAGAGAAAACTAGGGTTTGGAGTTTTAATTTCCCATCTCTCCCACCATTGATTCTTTAGAACTGAAAAGAGGAGAAAGTGAGGGTGAATGGGGAGGAGTGGCTCAGATTTGAGTATAAGTTAAACATAGGGCTGATCCCAAACCCAAACCCAAAGTGAAAAAGTAGCAAAAATCAACTTACTCCAAACATATCGAAGCTTATACTCAAAAAGGTTGCAAACGGCATTTTAAACTCAATGGGAGTGTTCCCGAGTCCCAATTCGACCGTATGCAAAAAGTAGCTTTTCGGACTAAATTCCGAGTATCGATAAAATATTTAAATAAAATATTTAAATATAAAAATCGACAAATATGCGGGTTGTTACAGACTCCCCTCCTTAAAGAAATTGCGTCCTCGCAATATTTAAGAAGAGAATATAAAGTAACAACCATAAAAGCATATTCAACACAAAAGAAATTTGAAATAAAAGGTTCACCTTAAAGAGCACGGGAAAGTAAGTCCGGATGTGATCGCTCGATGAACTCTCTAGACTCCCAAGACCAATCCTTAGGATTTGAAGACCATTGAACTTTCACAAGCGGAACATCTTTATTTCGAAGACGTTTGACCTCCGAAGCAATAATTCGAATAGGATGCTGCTCATAAGTTAAATTAGGCGAAACTTCAATTTCTTCCACAACAACGGGCTCAAGAATAGAATCGGAATCTCGAAGACACTTCCGAAGTTGAGAAACGTGAAACACGTCATGGATAGCAGAAAATTGAGCCGGTAATAAAAGGCGATAAGCCATGGAACCAATACGTTCAGCGATAGGAAATGGTCCAATGTATCGAGGCGCTAACTTTCCCGATCGACTGAAACGTACAACACCCTTCATAGGTGAAACACGAATGAACACAAGATCTCCCACAGAAAATTCTAAGTTCCTTCTCCGGTTATCGGCATAGGATTTTTGTCTACTCTGGGCTTCTTTCATCCTATGACGAATAAGTTCAATTTTCTATGTGGAATCACGAATAAAGTCTGGACCTAAAATCAGCTTCTCACTGGCCTCAAGCCAATAAGAAGGAGATCGACATGGCCTTCCATAGAGTGCCTCGAAAGGTGCCATACCAATACTAGATTGGAAGCTATTGTTATAGGAAAATTCAACAAGTGAAATATGATCTTCCCAACTTCCACCAAAATCAAGAACACATGCACGAAGAAGATCTTCAAGAGTTTGATTCACACGCTCGGTTTGTCTATCGGACTGAGGATGATAAGCGGTGCTAAAATTAAGCTTCGTTCCTAAAGCTTTTTGAAGACTCTTCCAAAATCCACTAGTAAACAATGGATCACGATCACTAACTATAGAAGTAGGAACTCCATGTAATTTAACAATCTCTTTAACAAAGAGTTTGGCCAAAAGAGGAACGGTTCGGTTAGACCGAACGGGAATAAAATGGGCAGATTTAGTAAGTCTATCAACAATCACCCATAAGCTATCATGACCCGAACGAGAACGGGGAAGGCCATCTATAAAATCCATGGAAATTTGGTCCCACTTCCAAATTGGAATTTCTAAAGGTTGCAATAACCCACCGGGACTTTGATGCTCGGCCTTAATGAGTTGGCAAGTCATGCAACGCTTAACGAAGTTAGCGATGTCAAGTTTCATTCCCTCCCAATAAAAAAGTCGCTTCATATCCGCATACATTTTACTACTACCGGGATGAATGGTAAATTTAGAATGATGGGAATCTTATAAAATATCTTTACGAAGATCACCAATATTTGGTACGATAAGTCTACCAAATTTCCGAATGCCGCCACGAGAATCGATATTAAAGTCTTTCAAACCTTCAATATCAATTTTATCCATAATATTTTGGCCAAGAAGAGCCAATTCAGGATCTAGCCCTTGAGCTTCAAGAATGCGGTCAAAAAGAGAAGGATGAGCCTCAAGGCTACATAAAACAAGAGATGAACATAAATCGGAAACACGGTCTCGAATTTCGCAAGTGGATAAAATCTCGAGATCGTTCCATTCGGATATCATCATAGAAACAACCGCTTGTTGCTTTCGACTAAGTGCATCCGCAACGCGGTTTCCCTTTCCGGGAGTATAAAGGATATCAAGATCATATGGTGCAAGAAATTCGAGCCAACGCTGTTGATGCAAATTAAGTTCCTTTTGAGAGAATAAATACTTCAACGATTTATGATCGGTATAAAGTACAAATTTCTCTCCTAAAAGATAATGACGCCAAATACGAAGGGCGAAAACAATAGCCGCGAGCTCTAAATCATGAGTGGCATATCTAGTCTCAGCAGGCTTTAATTGCCTAGAAGCATAAGCAACAACACGTTCTTTTTGCATAAGAACGGCACCCAAACCAACACGACTAGCATCGGTATAAACAACGAAATCCTGATTCCCCTTGGGAATAACAAGAATAGGAGCATCAAAAAGAAGTTATTTTAATTTCTGAAAAGAAGTTTCACATTTGTCCGACCAAATGTATTTAACACCTTTCTTCGTTAAGCTAGTGAGAGGCACGACAATCTTAGAAAAGTCTTTGATCAAACGGCGGTAATAACCCGCCAATCCAAGAAAACTACGAATCTCTGTCACACTCTCCGGTCTCTTCCAATCTTGAACCGCTTCAATCTTTGAAGGATCCATGGAAATTCCGGATTCGGAAATAATATGACCGAGAAACTTCACACGAGATTGCCAAAAGTGGCATTTAGAAAACTTTGCCTTTAATTGATTACTCCTAAGAGTTTCCAACACAATCCGAAGATGTTTTTCATGCTCCTCCTCGATTTTAGAATACACAAGAATATCATCAACAAAGATGAGAACAAACCGGTTGAGGAAGTCTTTGAAAACTCGATTCATAAGGTCAACGAAATAAGCTGGAGCATTCGTTAAACCAAATGGCATAACAAGCCATTCATAAGATCCATAACGCGTACGGAACGATGTCAAAGGAATGCTATCCTCTGCAATACGAAGCTGATGAAATCCAGTAGCTACGTCTAATTGTGAAAAGACTCTAGCACCACTAAGTTGATCGAATAGATCATCAATCCGAGGTAAAGGATATTTATTTTTGATAGTAAGATCATTAATCTTGCGGTAGTCAACGCAAAGCCTAAGTGTTCCATCGGATTTCTTCACAAAAATAGCTGAAGCTCCCCAAGGCGAGGAACTAGAGCGAATAAATTGCTTCGTCTCCAATTCGGATAATTGTTTACGCATCTCCTCGTTTTCTTTATTGGACATACGATAAGGAGGACGAGTGATAGGTTGAGCTCCAGGAATGAGATTAATTCTGAACTCAATTGCTCGCTTAGGTGGCAATCCTAAAACGGGCTCGAATATGTCGGAAAATTCACGAACGACGTGAATAAGAGAAACAATATCACCCTCATCATCATCATCGTCATCATGAGGGTTTAAAGAATATAAAGATGCAACCAAACCAGAATCCGAATCTTTAAGAATAACAGAAACCTGATCAACAGATTGAGGATGTCGAAGATGAATAGCCCGCTTAGGACATAGGATATAAGCTTCATAACGGTTAAGCCAATCCATTCCCAAAATCAATCCAAAGCCTAAATAACGCATAACATGCAAATCGGCTAGGAAAGGAAAATCACACAAAATAATCTCGACATCTTTACACAATAAACTGATTGTTGCGGATCCACCAACCGGATTCGCAATTATCAAAGAAGTCATTAAACACAAAACATCCAAAGAAAAAGTATCAACAAGTTCTTTTGATATAAAAGAATGGGACGCACCCGTATCAAAAAGAACTCGAATAGGATGATCACAAAATACAATAATGCCATCAAGGATAGAATGAAGCATACCTTGACCACGAGATGTATTGCCAGGGGCTTGAGCAACATTTAACTTTCCCTCCTTCTTGCCATGAAGCTTGGGGCATGAAGATATAACATGACCGGGACCTTTGCAATAGCGACAAGAGAGAGACTTTGGGCACTTGTTCGCGTAATGGTCCTTCGAACCACAATTATAGCATTCCCCACGACCAAAGGAAGAAGTCTTTGCCACTGGGGTTGCTTGCTTCCCTTTCTTATTGGGATAAGGACCTTTGAATTTATTAGGCCTCTTCTTGTTGTTGTTGAAGCTTGGTTTAGAACCCACCACTTCAACATCATTTTCCCTATCCGCCTCTTCAAGACGAAGAGCGATATCAACGAGTTGGTCGAAAGAAACTTCTAATTTTAGAAGTAATGGCTTCTTGAGATTTTTGTTTAAGCCATAGACGAACCTCTGGTTCTTCTTTAAAGGGGTGTTGATGTATTTAACCCCATATTTGGAAAGCGACTCAAAGGAGGCGACATAATCAGTCATGGAGGACTCACCTTGAACAAGGTCTATAAATCGTCGAGCCAATGTCACTTTCTCTGCTTCTGGTACAAATTTCAACTCGAAGCGTTCCCGGAATTGCCCCCAGGTGAGATCCGCTTCATTAATCTCATAAATAAGAAGTTCGTACCAGTCCAATGCTCTTTCTTGGATCATACTAGAAGCCACCCGAACTCGGTGAAGGTCAATAAGATTCATGCGAGAAAAGATTCGATCGCATGACCTTAGCCAAGCCTGTACTTCAATAACAGTTTTGGAACCTTTGAATGGCTTCCCACCCAAATTAGTGTAATCGCTGCATAAGCGTGCAAATCCCAACTTTGGGTGAGTAGGTTCCGGGTTAGGTCCAGCTGCTTGAGCATTTGTCACCAAATCAAGAAGCTGTTGAGCAGTCATAAAAACTCCATCCTGGGATAGAGTGCTAGATGGTACGGCTCTGGGGAGGCCTGGTCTAGACATTTCTCTTCCTTTAGAAAGAAAGAAGAAGAAGAAAAGGGTTATTCACAAAATGAATATCAAGCAATCTTGATAGATAAAACAAGTAATCATAAGGAAAATAGGATGAATCGGTACGAAGACTCGAATAAATCCTAAAGCACGACTCCTAAGAAAGACTTAGGACGATGATCCTTGTTATATTATTCTACATTGTTCCGAAGTTTGGCTCTGATACCAAGCTGTGACGCCCCACCTCTATACCCACGCTAGCCAAGAACTACGGAGTAATGCTGTCGACTAGCATGGAGAATAAGGCTGTTGAGGAGCGACCATCCATGTAATTGCTTTGTGCGAGCACCGATATGTCAGATAGTAAAACATGCATTTTATTTCAAGAGGAAATCCGACATACCAATACAAACTCAAAGCTACTACACAGTGGCATAAATTCTTCGGAAACAAATATAGAAATAAGCATAACATAAATCAGTCACAGATAATTCATATCACAAAGGCGGAAGAAGATATGAATATATAATCAACACATGAAAGTGTATTTCAGAGTAGCGGTCTAAAAAGATCCGCAATAACACAAAAGAATAGTTACAAGAACTACACAAAAGAATAAGTATACATCATGGAGTCTATATCTCAATTGTATACAATCCAAAAACTACTAATCTAAGTAGTTAACCAAAAGTCAGAGAAATCAATCCCAAGTGAGAAGTCAAGCTGAAGCACCTGTAACATCTCCGTCTGACCCGAGTATTATTTAATAAGAAAATAATAAACGGATCAGTCTAACTATAATTATCAGATGAAACGATATTAAATAAGAGATATGACTAAACACATTATAATCACAATGCCAAGCTGTGATATATATAAGTAATTGAAAATCAACAAGAGATTAATCAATATCACCAAATCTACACAAGAATCAAAGAAATGTCATACTCCTTATTTCGTTCACCAAACCATAAATATTGTCGATTATATCAATGTCAATCACAAAAGTCAATGACACACAAATTCACCAATGCACAAATATTGATAGATCTTATCAATGAAAATCACGAAAATTAGTGAAGCACAAATTCTAGAAATCATCAATAGAAATCCAGAAATCAAAAAATAGGGGGAGGCCTATCACAAACGGGAGCATAAAGCTCGCCAACATGTGTATCACAAACGGAACGCTAATTCCATGGTTGCTAACCATCACAAATTGAGCCGAAGCTCCACAAACGGCCCGAAGACCATGGGTTGCTACCCCACCAATTTGAGTCGAAACTCCATAAAACGGGGTTTAGTCTCCCTCGCAATTGCCCGTAAGAATAAAAAAGAAGATTTTCGCCAATGGTCGTTGAAATTATAAAACTAAGTGGCAAATCAGTAGTAAAACTTTATCTTGTTTTTTTGTAATTTGGATATGATATTGTGGTATTTTGAAATTGGAAAGTTTTTAGCTTATATTACAGTATTATCTAAATATGATATTGTTGCATTTGAGATATGGAAGCATTTTAGACTTCATATTGAATTGATATTATAAACGTGATATGGATATCGTCATTCATGAGTATTATATTCATTTGTTTTCAGAATTTATATTAATTTTGCATAAAATAGGGTAAAAAAATAATTTCAATTAGTAACGCATATAAGTGTTAGCTATATTTTGGATAACAACGTTTATCTACGTTACAAACTTAAATGATAATCAAAGCAATTTAAGTGTAATAATTCATATATGTTTTACTAAATAATCATTTTCAAACACTTATAAGCATTACCATATATTTCTGTACCAACACTTATAAGTATTACCGCATATTTCTGTACCAACACTTATAAGCGTTACCGTATATTTGGGTACCAACACTTATAAGTGTTAGTAATACGTATCTTCGTAACACTTATAAGTGTTACAAATTTGATCGCTCCATTCCTCAGTCTATTAGTTACACATAAAAAGTGTTACGAAATTACTAATATCCATTAACGGGAGTGTCGTTTATCGTTCCCCTGCTCGTCAAAATTAATGGGAATTGATAGTTTTTGGAAGCTATATTCGTCAAAATTACTAAAACCTAAAAACCTCAACCCTCAGCCTACTCAAATCAGTTTTGAGCATCCGAGAGTTTAAGGGGGAAACAAAACTTCAAGCTAGACGTAAAGCCTGGTGTGAATAATACTATGCATCTCAGTTAATTTATGTTAAGTGAGACCACACCGCTTAGCGGAACGGGTTTCCCCTCATTAACATCCTTTTAAAACATATCTTTTGCAATTCTTTTCTTGCAACCAAAATTGGTTGAAAATCTGTAAAGCATTATCACGTAAACAAACATATTAGGTAATAAATGGACTATCTATTCAAAAACTGTAGTTTTGTTTTACTAACTACTAACCTTTGGCTGACTCGGGCCTACCGGACATATAAATCAAATTTATCTAACATTTGTCAGACACTCATCTTATGGACGATCTGTCCTTAACTATCTGTTAAATACTTATCTTCTAGATGCTTAGTCCCTAACTTATGTTCTCCCTGGGTCACATGATCCTAATGGTTTGCAGGCTCACCAATAACCTATCTATATACTTCCTTCTGTGTGTAATCATAATTTTAGTCTTACCTATGACAAAGCTCTACACGTTGGAATTTTGGACTAGATTAGCTGGGGCTAATAGTTAATGTATAGGGCACGAGCGTATACCAATCCCATCTGGTATTTTGATATCTAAGTCATTTTACTTGGGGAAATTTCTCTTAAATGTTCCTTGAAAACCATTTCAAAATGATTTAAAATCTTTAAATCAAATTTACACAAGGAAAATACATATACTCTATGCTTTACTCAAGATCACTTTGCCATGTATCCAAATCTTAGTCGATGAAAACATATAAACATTTTAAAGTACCTCTTTCGAATCCATTGAAAGTACCCCTTTTGAAACCAAGTAAAACCCTATGTTTAATCTAGGCCGAAATACCAAAACCCTCCTTTCGAAACCATTCTCAAAACCCGTTTGAAACCATTGAAAAACCTTCCCTTCGAAAGCTTTAAAACATTAGACATCCTTCTTTAAACCTTTAAATCATTACTTTCGAAAAATTGAAAAAAACCTTTCCTTTCAACCATTTCGATACAATTAGAAAACTTTCTCTTTCGACTCCTTCGAAACCATTGTGGAACCACCCCTTCGAAACCTTCCTTTAAGACCTTTCGAAAGCATCAATCCTTTATAAACACAAACCTTTCGAAAGCACATGGGTTCAATTTTTAAAACATGTGGAAACCTTTCAAAACCATTGAAAAATTTACTCATTCAAAACCTTCAAAAATCATTTGGGTCGAAATCATTTAGATTATGCCTTCAAGTAGAGAAAAAGGATCAAAAATCCATTAAAGTTGAAAGCATTCCTTTCGAAATCATTCTTAAGTAAAAAGTGATGGTGTTGAAACCATCCCTTCGAAAGCATTGGAGGAGTGATCAAGTTTAAAAAGCAAAACAAAACAAGACAACCCTTTCGAAACCAATCTAGGTCGAAAGGTAAAAAGCGGCAACCAAATGGTTTCGAGTTAGTCAAAAGAGATCATTCAAAAAAAGTGCACAACCCAATCGAAACCATTTCTTTAAATCCATTTGACCTAGTCGAAAGCTAACCAAGTCAAAAGCTACTTAGTCGAAAGAAAGCAGACGCATTTTCATTTAAAAGAAAAGTAGTGCCTCAACCTCTTCAGAACCCCTGGTTTCGACTCTATACCTTCCATCTACTTCCAATTCACTGCGTACCAATTCCCTGATATCACGTGCATTGGTTTCGCCAGTGTCGGGGGCAAAGGTAAGGAGGCAGAACTTGATACCGAAAGCATCGAAACAGTGAAAATCTTGTTTATTTGTTCTTTTAAACTATTTCTTTGTACATTACCTGCCTTGTTTGTCAAATTGTGATTGGTTGCAAGTTTCTCTTTTCTAAAATACCGACGACTTTCCAGAAATAACAATTTGAATTTATTTACAAAAATCCCATTCTCCTTTCATAAATATATAAAACATTTAAATCCCATACCTTAAATAATTTTATATACCCATTAAAACACTTAGGATAATTCTAAAAAAATTCCAGAAAATCACTTTTTATATGTTTTCTAATATATTAATTTCAGATCCAAACCATTAATTATTTAACCGTAAATAATTTTTAATCTAAAATAACATTTTCTTCATTAGAAAATTCGTATAAAATCCACATAAATTTAGAAAATTCTGAAAATTGAAACTCATCTCTAAAATATCATTTCTGATCTATATAGAAATTCACAAGGCATTTGAATGTCATTTAATAGTGTTTTCATATTAAAACATATCATAAACTCTATATGAACAGCCATAAATCATAAACAAGTATATATAATCATTCCATCATTCAAAAATACGGAAAATCATTGCAAACAAGTTCGATTCAACTTAAAACCTAAAACAATAGGAAATTTGAGATGTAGTCATTATTCACCTTAGCTTCAGAGATTAAAGAGAGTAAGATGTGAATGAATTCAGTTTGAATTAGCTTCTTCCTCAGCTTTTCTTAATCTTCTTTCCATTTTTCTTGTTAATGGTGGTCGGCCTCAAGTTTTAAAATCTCGATGAATGAAAATGAATGTGTATGGGATACATGACCATGGGTTTAGGGTATAAGAATTGCCCCTTTCCTATTTTACCCCTCCTCCATTTTATTTTAACTCTTATTTTAATTCATTGGTTAAATGGTATGGCTACTTCTTAATAAATCAAATCTCAACCCCTAATCAACAATTATTTTATTTAATTTGACTAATTAAATATCATAAATAATGTTACCAAAAATATGGCGTGTTATAAACTCTCCTCCTTAAAAAAATTCATCCTCAAAATTACGATAAGGTACACAACACATCAATCAAAGAGGTAAAACATACCATCAAACAAGTCTAGATAAGTATCTCTAATCATGCTTTCAGTCTTCTAAGTACAGTCTCTCTAATCGTCACTCCACTGGGATTTAACTAACTCGGCTGTCTTGTTTCTAAGACTCTTCTCATCTCTCCCAACAATATGAATTGGATTTCTCTCTATAATCAAGTCCGGTTATACCACCAAATCATCTAGCACAGTCGATGCAATAGTAGTCTTCGGGTCTCTAATGCACTTCCTGAGACGAGAAACATGGAAAACATCATGGACTCCTATCAAAATGCTCGGTAACTCAACTCTATATGCGAGTTTCCCGATCCTCTCAACAATACAAAAAGGTCCAACGAATCTCGGTGCCAACTTTCATAATCTTTCGAATCTGATCACACCCTTCATCGGTAACACCTTAATGACAACGTGATCTTTAACTAAGATCTCTAAATCTTTTCGTCTTTTATATACATAAGTCTTCTACTTAGACCGAGCCTCCTTCATCCTAGCTTGAGTGACCTCAATCTTTTATGCAGCTTCCTTAACCAAATCTGGACTAAGAACCAACCTATCTCCGGTCTCTATCGAACATATGAGAGATTTGCATGGCCTTCCATACAAAAGCTTCAAGCGGTGCATCCCGATACTAGTCTGATAAATATTGTTATACGAAAACTCAACTAAATGCAGGTGGTCTTCTCATGATCCCTCAAAATCTAATACACAAGCGCTTGACAAATCTTCCAAGATTTTGTTAACTCTTTCCGTTTGCCCATCTGCCTGTGGATGGTAAACGTTACTCATCTTGAGCTTGGTTACCAAAACTTCCTGGAGACTCTTCCAGAAATCGCTAGTGAATAAGGGATCTCCATCACTTACTATACTACTAGGAATTCCGTGCAGTCTAACTACATTCTTCATAAATAACCTTGCCAAAAGGCTCAACAAGCTCTTGAAATAGCTGAATCTAACTTGAGTGGAGCTCAAAGAAAGAGACAAGTAGGCGAATCTAGCTCCCAAACAAGCTCGAACACGAGTAAAAGCTATTAAGGTTAACAAGTGCCATCCTAATTGAGTTAACTGGAATGAGATTGGCACTCTTGGTCAATCTGTCTACTATAACCAATGTACTTTCACTTCCTCTACTAGATCTTGGCAACTTGTCAATGAAATCCACAGAAATAGAATCCCATTTTCAAACTGGAAGATCTAATGGATGAAGCAATCCACTTGGCTTCTGATCTTTGGCTTTTGCCTGTTGGCAATTCAAGCACTGCTTTGCCCATAAACTAATATCCCGCTTTATACCTTCCCAGGAAACTTATATTCATATCCTGATACATCTTAGTTCCTCCCGGATGAATAGTGAACTTTGAACGGTGGCATTCCTCCAAAACTTCTTTCCTTATGTTTCCTATAATCGAAACACATAATATCCCTTTCTTTCTCAACAACCCATTCTGGTCAAGATTGAAACCCTTTAAGTCATCGCTCTTGGTTTCATCTCTTAATTTCCTGATCCATTCAGCTAATGCTGGATCCTTCTCCTGTTTAGAAGAAATCCTTTCGATCTCCACCGATTGAACTTCTAAACAAGATAATATAATAGTCTCTCCACTAGACCCAGTCTTGAATCTCCACTGCACTCTGCAATATGCCCATGCTTCCAAATCCTTCCACTTAGGAATCATTGCCGACACTGCATTCTGATGCTTTCTGCTATGTGCGTCTGCTACCTTGTTACCTTTCCCTAGTGTGTACTCAATCCCAAAATCATAAGCAGCGATAAACTCTAACTACCTCTACTGTCTCATTTTCAGCTCCTTTTGAGAGAATAAATACTTTAGCGACTTATGGTCTATATATAACTCAAACATCTCTTCCAAAAGGTAATGTCTGCACACCATCAACGCGAAAATCACTGTAACCAATTCCAAACCATGTGTCAGATATCTGACCTCATGCGGTCTAAGTTGTCTAGAAGCATAGGCAATCACCTTACCTTTTTGCATTAGCATGGCTCCTAATCATGTTCCACATGCATCGGTATAAACCACCAAATCCTAATTTCCTACCGAAACAACCAACACAGGCGCATGAGTCAATAAGTGTTTTAAACTCTGGAATTCTTCCTCACACTTATCGGTCCACACAAAATTCACATACTTTCTTGTTAGCTTGGTCAATGGTGCTGCCATCAGCGAAAAATCCTTATTGAACCTCCGATAATAACCAACTAATCCAATGAAGCCCTTTGTCTCTATCACTGCCTCGGGTCTCTTCCAACTATTCACCACTTCAATCTTAGTCAGATCTACTAATAACCCTTTCTATAAGACTACATGACCCATAAAATTCACTTTCTTCTTTCAGAAATGACATTTTGAAAATTTTGCCTTCAATTGATGCTACTTCAACGTCGCAAGCACCACTCTAAGATGAACTTCATGCCCTCTTTCGTCGTTAGAGTATATCAAGATATCATCTATAAAAACCAATAAAAACCTATCCAAGTGCTCTTGGAAAACTAGGTTCATCAAATCCACAAAGAATGTCGATGCATTAGTCAGTCCGAATGGAATAACTAACCATTCGTACAATCCATATCTGGTCCTAAACTCCGTCAAAGGTATACTATCCTCTGCTACTCTGAGCTGATGGAAACCTGTCACCAAATCCAACTGGGAAAATATATTGGCTCCACTTAATTGATCGAACAAATCGTCAATCCTTGGTAATGGATATCGATTCTTCATCATCCTCTCATTCAACTTACAATAATCGATACATAGCCTTAACGATCCATCCGGATTTTTAACAAACACCACGGCTGCTCCCTAAGACAAACTACTCGGTCTGATAAAACTCTTGCCTTCCAAATCCACTAACTGCACCTTCAACTCCCTCATCTATGTAGGGGTCATCTTGCTTGGCGGCCTACTCACTGGTTCTGCTCCCAGAACCAAATCTATCCGAAACTCAATAGCTCATTTCAGTGGCAATCCAACAACAGGCTCAAAAACTTCCGCGAATTCTCTAACCACAAAAACTCGATTCAGCTCATATTCCAACTCCGTAACACCCAACAAAGCATTCACCTCACTGCTAAGGCTTCCTATGATATAAACAATTCTATTGCTACAATCAGGGTGCCTAAGCGATATTTTCCTATCATGGCAAAATATACTAGCATCGTACTCGCTTAACCAATCTATTTCAAGAATAATCTCAAACCCCATAAAATCAAAAACATACAAACTACAAACAAAGGCATGAACTAACAAGTCAAACTCTAACTGGTCACATCTCAACCCTAGAGTTGCATACCCTCCTATTGGATTCGCAACCCATAAGGAAATAACTAAATATGTGGGTTCTAGATTAATCTTATCTATCAAACATCTACAGATAAAAGAATACGATGCACTAGTATCAAATAGAACGCTAATAGACATTCTATGAATCTGAAGCGTACCTCCTAAAACTGCCTTTCCCTTCTCTTAAGCTGTTTGCATCGAAATAGCATGCTCCAATACATACATCTTGCCATTGCCATCCTTAAAGGCTCTTTGTATTGATTCTTATAGTGGCCTATTTAGTCGCAGTTGAAGCATCTGATGTTCTTCTTCCCAATTACTTCTTTCACCTTTCCAGCACGACAGTCATTGGTGAAATAACCCTTCTTGTAGCACTTAAAACAAACCACCTCAAACTTTCCTTTCTTAGCCGCTCCACACTTCTGAGCACCCAACTTGTGGAAGAACATCCTCATTTGGCCTTGCCCAACCTGAACCTCCTTCGCTTTACTCTTCTCTTGACAAAAAAGCATCTCCACAAAGCCATCTCCACAACCACATCACAAGGATCTCTAATATGCGGTAAGGTAGCTCTGGACAACTCAGGTTTTATCCCTAGATAAACTTCTCATTCCTCTTCATCACTGTGTCCACTGAAGCATACTCATATCTAGCTAACTCTTCAATCTATTAGCATACTCCAAAAAATTCATTTCTCCCTGTTCTAAATCCGCAAACTTTCAGATCAAAACAGACTACGCCATCACCGACATAAACCTCTCTTGGAACCTCCTTTTAAACTCTGCCCATGTTATTGTCTCCTCATCTACACCAACAGTCACACTATTCCACCAAAATAAGGCTGCCCCTGAAGCTGTCTAGAAGCAAGCCTCCTCTTCTACTCATAATTGAACCCCAAGTCTGCAAAAATTCCCTCACAGTGCAACAACCAATTCTCTACCTCTATAGCATCCTCTGTTCCAACAAATGGCTTCCCTTAGAGCTTAGTATAATATCCACTCAACTTAGCATAATTGTTAACTGCCGGAACTTCTAGAACTCCTGCTCCTACGGCATCTACTCCTACCACTCCAATTGCAATTTCAACTTTCATTATATTCACAAAAAACTGATACATAGCTCCCTTGTCCATCTGTGGGACTCCGGCACCTACATTCTTTGCTTGTGCCAGACCTTGGGTCCTCCTCGTACTAGTTCTGGCATTCCCATCGGTGCCCTCTACCCCTAGGTTAACCCTTCCTCTTCTACCATTCATATTAGTATTTAAATCTCATGAGATATAGAAAATTAACCTAACAAAGATAGGGGACGAGTAAAGCGTATACTTATATATAGCAAATAAGTATGTTACTATAGTGTTATCCCATACCCCACTCTTACACTAATTCCTTAGGATTATGTTTTAAAAACCATTTTTAGTTTAAGTTTTTCATAAACTTATGCTCTGATACCAAGTTGTAACATACCGTATTTGGAGGCCAAAAGCTAGCACTACAGATGCTACAGTCATCTATAGTATTAACTTCTGGTGATAAAGTACGGTAATGCTAATGGTATCCATAATACTAGAAGCAATTTAATATGAACAAATCACAAATTTCAAAAACAACATTTTACTAATTACATTCCAAAACAATAATTCATGTCCAAGTTACGTAATCCCTTAACGTTTCTCAAGCAATGATCAAATATACAATTACAAGATACGCCAAGAGCGATATATGACGATGCCCCCTTGGTTGACCAGAGTCAATATAGTCATATTTGACCTAATATATATAGCGTAAACAAATAGAATAAACTGTAACTCCTTATTAGCTATCCGTCAGCCACCTGCTTTTTTATGGAAGCTTTATTCGCAAAAATTACTAAAACCTGAAATCTTCAACCCTCAGCCTAATCAAATCAATTTTGAGCAGCTGGGAGTTTAAGGGGAAAACAAAAATTTGAGTCAGACATAAAGCCTAGTGTGCATAATACTATGTATCTCGGTTATTTTATGTTAATGAGACCACACCCTTAACGGAACGGGTTTTCCCTCACTAACATCCTTTTAAAACATATCTATTGCAATTCTATTCCTGCAACCAAAACTGGTTAAAATCTGTAAAGCATTATCATGTAAATAAACATATTAGGTAATAAATGGACTATCTATCTGAAAACTATAGTTTTGCTTGGCTTGTTAGAAATGCGGATTATGGATCTTAAGGTTGGAATAACACTAGAGGGGGTGAATAGTGTTTTATGGATTTTCTAAATCTTTTTGAAACTTGTGTAATTTAATCACTAACAAATTCAGTTCACCGACACAGATATAATCACAAAATCAGACATAGATGCAAGTACTAAATAAAAGCGGTAAAGGAAAGAACATGCCAGGATTTTATACTGGTTCAGAGTTACCCTACCTCCAGCCCCGCACAATTTACATATTTATTTTCAAAATAATCTCCCATATTACACCCTCGGTTTCAAGGCTATGAGGTACACCCTCCTGTATTCGAGTTCGGGCAAACTCTCTTGATTTAACTAGGCTACAAGATCACCTAATTGATTTCCAGGGCTACAATCACACCTAATTGATTTCAAGGCTCAGTCGCACCTTTTACTCAACAATTTGATTTCAAATGATCCTATAACTCTGAATAACACCGAGATCTTATGGAGAGAGTGCCAGAGAATCAAACAAGAGATAATCAAGTTTGTCTAAATTGGTATTTCGGCAGAGTATAGTTTGGGATTCTTTAGAATAAATGTGTAAGATGAAGATGAGAGAAAACAAGTGAAATCTAATGAAAAATTCATTTAGGACTACTGGTATTTATAAAGGATTAACAGCCATATCTATTCATAAAGAATACGACGAATAGATACTTCTTTTGAAAATTTGAATTTTGAATTATAACGGGCACCATGTCGACATGGTGCCAGTTAAAAGTATGTTGACATGCTCTAGGCAAAAATGGTGATTTTGACTTTCTTATGAAATTTGGTTTCTATAATTAGTCCAAAACAATTTCTAAACTTTGTAAATATATTTGAATATAGTTTAAATACATAAAAGTAATTTTTAATATATATAATCTTAATCTATAAAGTGATTTAAAGTCTGAGTATATAAATATTTAAAAGCTAAATATTTAAAACAAGAGATAGTTCAAAAACAAGGACAATTTTGGAATCAGAATATTAAAAATGATAAAGATAATTTTGAGGTTAAAATATTTCAAACAAGAGAGATGTCTTTTTGAAAAGAAGGTTTTAAAAACATTTAAAACAAGAGATATATTTTTGAAAAGCATTTTCATAAAATTAGTGGATATCAAAATAGGACCACTATATGTTCCACTAGATATTGTCGTGGGTTCCATCCCACTAGGGTTCCATCCCTTTAACAAGCTCGAAGTGGATTCCATTCCATGAATAAATTTCGAATAAAGATATAATTGCTTTCAAGAAGTTTTAACATAATTCTAGACTCAATACTTATCTTGTACTTTGAAATCTTGAACTCTTGATATCTTGATACTCATGAGTCTTCAATCTTGATATCTTGAATCTTGAATCTCTATACTGTACAGTCTTTATTCTTAGTACCTGCATGGTTAAATCCTACATATAATATATATCTAAACTATAATGTTAGTATTTATATTTTATAACAAGTTCTAAGGTTGTTGTCATCAAAACCATCATCTCAAGGACTAACAATCTCTCCCTTTTTGATGATGACAACCTATGTTTATAAAATATACTTCTCCTTGACAATAACTCCCACTAAAACTAATAACTCCCTCTTAATCTATGCCTAACTGCTCTAACTACTCTATTTTACATTTCTCCCCCTTTGTCATCAACAAAAACTAATCCTAAACTAATATAACTCCCACTTAGTCTTATACTGGTGTACCTGTGACAAATTATGATAGAGTATATATAAAATAACATGAGTTAAAGACATGATAAATATGAAAGTTTACATCCAATATATACTATGTTTCATGTAATGGCATACATATCATTCAAACCAAATCAAATCAAAAAAATTCAAGAAATTCAAATCATAAGGAGATCAAATATTTCTAGGGACTTCAACCCATCCTTCTTCTCTAAAGATAAGATCCTTTTTAATATCTTCCTAATCTTCATTATCTTGAATCAAAGTTCCTTCAGGATTTGCATCGAGATCATCTTTGTTTAGGGCATAAATCCTCCAACGAAGGGCATCGAAATGCTTCTTTTGTTATTTTATCATCTGCATTTGACTTAGTTCTAAGTGCCTTTGATTGGGGAGAATAAAAGTAAGTATATTCTTGAATGAATTGAGAGTTTCTTCAAGATTATAACTTAGAGTTTGAGAAAAAGAAGCCATTTTTGATAAGTAGTTAAAAGATGAAAATAGAGATAAGTAGAAATGAAGAGAATACAAATTTCTGGAAGAAACATGTGTTTAAATAGGTAGAAATTCATTTAAAATGAATAGATATGAGTTAGTTATTTTAATTTCAAAATTTTTTAAAATAACAAAATCAGACAGTTATATGTCGACATAGGGTTTGGGATATGTCGACATAGGTATGTTAATCTATGTGTCTTCATTGTTTTGTGAGTAAGTATGTATATATAAACTTATATACTATGGTAACATTTATTCCAGAGACACGATAAGGTAGAAAAACATAAGATAGATAAAAAATATTTATCGATAGATGAGCTAATAAATGAGATACTTCATAACATGATAAAAGAGCAATACAAGTTCATACAAAATAAATTAATACTTCACATCCTAGTTCTTAGAATGTGCTAGAGGATGGGGAGGATGACGATAAGCCAAGTTTCTGACCAACTTTAGCAAAGAACCTTTTCATATTAGTGGTCATTTTAACCAATTTCTTACTAACGAATCTTTTGATAATTCGTTGATTTTCCACTATGATCTTTTGATTTTTGAGGAGTGCATTGTTGGAAGGATTGTTAGATTGATAGGATATTCAATACTTTCCAAGGAGGTATCTTCATTTTCTTCTTCAATTTCCATTTCCTTCCTTTTCTTCTTCTTCTTCTTCTTCCTCATTTTCTTCCTCCATATCTTCATGTGCCAACCTTTCATCCTTTACGGCAAGAGATTCATATTGTTGAAATATGAAAGGAATTTTCATAAGAGAAATATTGGCATGATTAAACACTTTTCTTGAAACAAATTCTTCCCTTTTGTAATCAACACCAAAATAATTAAAAATCCGAGTAAGATAGATTCCATGATATAAAGTATTCTCACGCATTTCCAAATTTTTAGGAGGAAGTTCATTCATAATTACTTACGCCCAATTAATGTCATAATGACCAACAATAACAAAAAGAGCTTTACAAACTTTTAGAGTACGATAATTGAAATTTCCTGATCGAGGAGTAATAGTATGTTGCAAAAGAAGATTGACAATACGTGCTTTCGGACGAAAGTTACGATTTTTAAACTCAAAGTTGTCATCTTCTTTAAAAATGTGATGAAATATCTCACGATCGTGTTCATCAATATCAGAAGTAGAAAGATCCATTCCCAAATTCTTGCAATTGGGAATGTTGCCCAAAATTTCACAATTTAAAACAATTTTAGTGCCTTTAACACTACTCCAAATTTCATTTTCATTTCCTTCATGAAAACCTCGATTCAAATTCACATAAAACATTTTAACAAGATTTGGATAACAAACAAAATCATTTTCAGAATTGTCAAAAAGACTAAGAATATGGTTCTCTTCAAGAAGAGTATTGATTTCGTATGTAGAGAAATCGCTAAAGATAGCATACTTCCCCGCATGAACTTTTCCATAATTAGCATAGCTTTTGTATGCCTTGATTGCTTTCGGATCATTATAGAGATACTCTTTAATGGTTTTTGACAGCCTCATTGTGGATGGAGTGCTTGAAGAAGCCATTTTTGAAGAGAGTAGAAAGTTTGAAAGAGTAAAAGTAAGTTTGAATTTTGAAATGAAAGTGAAAAGATATGATAGGATAAAGGAAATAAATAGATATTCAATAGTCATGTTCTCTGGTCAAGAGGTACCTTTCCAGAGCATTGGAGTTGGTGAAAAGGTGGAGTGAAGTTCAAAGATTTGGATTTAAATTTTAATTTCAAATTTCTGATAAGCATGTCGACATCATGGGTAGGGCCATGTCGACATGGGTTAAATAATTCATGTGACCTATCTATTCTTAAATACTTTAATATATACATATTTTAATGTCTATATATTTTCTGAAGTAATTATTAAATATAATACTCTTTTAATAAAAATATTACAATATTTAAAAAATAAATATAATAATAAAAAAATTAAAACTCAAACAACACATAATTTCAAAAACAATCAAACAATTAAACAATTTTAAGCAAAACAATTTCAACCAATGTATTGTAAATGTTTACCTTTTTCTAGATTTGTATCTCCGATATCAATGGAATCATGAATCCCCGTAAAGCACATATTTGAATTTTCCATCTTCTGATCATCATCGCTTGAGGATGAGTCTGAGTCTGAGTCGTCTAGTGTAGCGGTATATGCTCTTTTCCTTTTCTTTGTATAATCATTGCTTGTAGGAAATTATTGCTTATCAGGATGCGGACAATCTCTTTTGAGATGGCTTAGTTCATCACAGTTAAAACATTTGACGTGATTTGGTACTTCAATATGATTTCTAGAGTTCCCGTTATCATTTTTTTGAAGTTGTTCATCTTTCTGTATTTCAGAAACTTCCAAAAGTTCCTTGTCGTGAAAGCTATTTCTTCATCATCATCACTTCCCGAGTCAGATCCATCAGTTAATGCATTGAACGCAATTGACTTCTTTTCTAATGCCTTGTTATCTCTTCTCCCTTACATTTGTACTTCAAACGATATTAGATTTCCAATCAATTCTTCAATCTTTAAAGTACTGATATCATTTTCTTCTTCGATTGTAAGATTTTTCTGATCCCATTTTGGAGTAAAAGAATTTTGTATTTTTCTCACTTGATCTTCTTCAAAAAGGCTTTTTCCCCAATGATATTAGAGAATGCGTAATACCCTGAAACTTACTATACATATCTGAAATGGACTCATTAGAACTCATTTTGAATAATTGAAACTGATTTGTGAGTATGGATATTTTGGTCTATTTGACTTTGCTAATTCCTTCATGAATAACTTGTAAAGTTTTCTAGATATCATATGCAGACTTACAAACAGATACTCTATTAGATTCATTCCTATCAAGAAAACAAAATAAGACATTCATGGCTTTGGAATTATTTTGTGCAATAGTCTTTTGCTCAACAGTCCACAATGCAAAACTAGTTGTGGGTTCAGAATATTCAGTTTGTGTGATATTCCAAGTGTCAAATCCTATTGGCTGTAAATATATTTTCATTCTACATGCCCAATATGCATAGTAACTGCCATTAAAAAGTGGTGGTCTGGCAGTAGACTGACCCTCTACAAATGAACTAGTGATAGTGTTAATAGAGCCGGTGTTGGTAGCCATTTTTTAAAAACTTTTCAAAATTCAGATTATGAAAACTTTGAAAACCTTGCTCTGATACCAAATGTTTTAAATGCGGGTTACAGATCTTAAGGCTGGGATAACACTAGAGGGGAAGGGGTGAATAGTGTTTTATGGATTTTCTAAATCTTTTTGAAACTTGTGCAATTTAATCACCAACAAATGCAATTCACAGACACAGATATAATCATAGAATTAGACACAGATGCAAATACTAAATAAAAGCAATAAAGGAAAGAATACACCAGGATTTTATACTGGTTCGAAGTTACCCAACATCCAGTCCCACACAAATGTAGGGATTTCTTTTCAAAATAATCTCCTAGATTACACGCTCAGTTTCAAGGCTACGAGGTACACCCTCCTGTATTCGAGTCCGGAGAAAACTCTCTTGATTTAACCAGGCTGATCACCAAATTGATTTCCAGGGCTACAATCACACCCAATTGATTTCAAGGCTCAACCGCATATTTTACTCAATAGTTTGATTTACAATTGATCCTATAACTCTGAATAGCACTGAGATCTTATGGAGAGAGTGCCAGAGAATCAAACAAGAGATAATCAAGTTTGATCACTTGGTATTTCAAAAGAGTATAGTTTGGGATTCTTTAGAATTAATGTAGAAGATGAAAAGGAGAGAAAACAAGTGAAATCTGATGAAAAATTCGTTTAAAACTACTGGTATTTATATAAGATTAACAGCCATATCTATTCGTGAAAGGATACGACGAATAGACAATTCTTTTGAAAAATTGAATTTTGAATTTTAATGGGCACCATGTCGACATGGAGGATAGGAGTATGTCGACCTGCTCTAGGCAAAAATGGTGATTTTGATTTTATTATTAAAATTTGTTTCTATAATTTGTCAAAAACAATTTCTAAACCTTGTAAATATATTTGAATATAGGTTAAATATATAAAAGTAATTTTTAATATATATAATCTTAATCTATAAAATGATTTAAAGTATGAGTTTATAAATATTTAAAAGCTAAATGTTTAAAACAAGAGATAGTTTAACAACAAGGATAGTTTTGAAATCAAAATATTAAAAATGATAAAGATAATTTTGGGACTAAAATATTTCAAGCAAGAGAGATGTCTTTTGAAAAACATCTAAAATAAGAGATATATTTTTGAAAAGCATTTTCATAAAATTAGTGGATATCATTATAGGACCACTATATGTTCCACTAGATATTGTCGTGGGTTCCATCCCATTAGGATTCCATCCCTTTAACAGGCTCGAAGTGGATTCCATTCCACGAATAAATTTCGAATAAAGATGTAAGTGCTTTTAAGAAGTTTTAACATAATTCTAGACTCAATACTTATCTTGTACTTTGAAATCTTGAACTCTTGATATCTTGATACTTATGAGTCTTCAATCTTGATATCTTGAATCTCTATATTGTACAGTCTTCATTCTTGGCACCTGCATGGTTAAATCTTGCGTATACATATATATCTAAACTGTAATGTTAGTATTTATATTTTATAACAAGGCCTAAGGTTTTTGTCATCAAAACCATCGTCTTAAGGACTAACATGGCTTACTACTAACCTTTGGCTAACTCGGGCCTACCGAACAATATAAACCAAATTTATCCAACATCTGTTAGACACTCATCTTATGGACGATCTGTCTTTAACTATCTGTTAAATACTTCTCTTCTGGACTGTTTGTCCCTAACTATCTTCTCCCAAGGTCACCTGATCCTAGTGGTTTTGCGGACTCACCAATAACCTACCTGCATACAAATATATATTCCTTTCTTGTATAATCATAATTTTAGTCTTACCTATGACAAAGCCATACACACTAGAATTTGGACTAAATTAGCTGGGGCTATAGGGCGCGACCCTATATCAATCCCATCTGGTATTCTAATATCTGGGTATTTTACTTAGAGAAATCTTCTCCTAAATTTTCCTTGAAAACCTTTTTCAAAATGATTTAAAATCTTTAAATCAAACTTACATAAGAAAAATACATATACTCCATGCTTTACTCAAAATCACTATATACTTTACCCAAATCTTAGTTGATGAAAATATATAAACCTTTGAAAGTACCCCTTTAGAATCCATTGAAAGTACCCATTTCAAAACCAAGCAAAACCCTTTGTTTAATTTGGGCTGAAAGAACCTTCCTTTCAAAATCATTCACAAACCCCTTTCAAAATCATCGAAAAACCTTCCCTTAGAAAGCTTTAAAACATTAGACATCCTTCTTTAAAAACTTTAAACCATGCCTTTCGAAATCACTGGAAAAATCTTTCCTTTCAACCCTTTCGAAACAATAAGAAAACCTTCCATTTTGACTACTTTGAAACCATTGGGGAACCACCCCTTCGAAACCTTTCTTTAAGACCTTTCGAAAACATCAACCCTTTAGAAAAACAAACCTTTCGAAAACACTTGGGTTCAATTTTTAAATCACGTGGAAACCTTTCGAAACCATTCAAAAATTTACTTCTTCGAAACCTTTAAAACCATTTAGGTCGAAATCATTTGGATAATGCCTTCAAATAGAGCAAAAGGATCAAAAACCCATTAAACTCGAAAGCATTCCTTTCGAAATCATTCCTAAGTAAAAAGTGATGGTTTCGAAACCATCCTTTCGAAAGCATTAGAGGAGTGGTCAGGTTTAAAAAGTAAAACAAAGCAAAACAACCATTTCGAAACCAATCTAGGTCGAAAGGTAAAAAGCAGCAGCCAAAAGGTTTTGACTTAGTCGAAAATGATCATTTAAAACAAAAGCATAACCCAATCGAAACCATTTCTTTAAATCCATTTGACCTAGTCAGAAGCTAATCAAGTTGAAAGCTACTTAGTTGAAAGCAAGCACACACCTTTTCATTTAAAAGCAAAGTAGTGCCTCAACCCCTTCAGAACCCCTGGTTTCATCTCTATACCTTCCATCTACATCCAATTCACTACGTATCAATTTCCTGATACCATGTGCATTAGTTTTGACAATATCGGATGTGAAGGTAAGGAGGCAAAACCTGGTGCCGAAAGCATCGAAACAAAGAAAAACATGTTTATTTGTCCTTTTAAACTATTTCTTTGTATCTAACATGCCTTGTTTGTCAAATTGTGATTGGTTGCAAATTTCCCTTTTCAAAAATACTACCAAATTTCTAGAAATAAGAATTTGAATTTATTTACAAAAAGCCCCTTCTCCTTTCATAAATATATAAGTCTCAAACCTTAAATAATTTTATATACCCATTAAAACACTTAGGGAAATTTTACAAAAATTCTAGAAAATCACTTTTAATTTGTTTTTCCAACATATATTAATTTCAGACCCTAACCATTAACTGTAAATAATTTTTAATCCAAAATAACATTTTCTTCACCAGAAAATTCATATAAAATCCACATAAAATCAGAAAATTTCAAAAATTGAAACTAATCTCTAAAATATCATTTTCGATCTATATAAAAACAATAAGGCATTTGGATGTAATTTAATAGTGTTTTCATATCAAAACATATCATAAAATCTACAAGAATAGCCGTAAATCATAAACAAGTATATATAATCATTCCATCATTCAAAAACATGGCAAATCATTGCAAATAAGTTTAGATTCAACTTAAAACCAAAAACAATAAGAAATTTGAGGTGTAGCCATTATTCACCTTAGCTTTAGAGATTAAGAGATTGAGATGTGAATGGGTTTGATTTGAATTAGCTTCTTCCTTAGCTTTTCTTAATCTTCTTTCCCTTTTTCTTGTTAATGGTGCCCGACCTCAAGTTTTAAAATCTTTATGAATGAAAATGAACATTTATGGGATACACGGCCAAGGGTTTATGGTATACGAATGGCCTCATTCCTATTTTACCCCTTCTCTATTTCATTTTAACTCCTATTTTAATTCATTGGTTAAATAGCACGACTATCGATTGATAAATCAAATCTCAATCCCCTAATCAACATATTATTTTATTTAATTTAACTAATTAAATATGTTAAATAATGTGACCAAAAATATGGGGTGTTACAAACACCTGAACACCTTTGAATATTTTATGGACATCTTGAATGCCAGGAATATAGCCCGGTGTAAATTGTTTCTTGTATATTTGTCGGGCACGGTCTCATGATGTCCAAAAGATATGTATCAAGAGAGGTCAGATCTTGGAGGCAATTGTCTATTGATTTCTTAAAATAGTTTAACCGAGGAAGAGAGGCCTCACAAAACGTCCATACCATGTCCTGTGTGAAACAAGAGGAGAACAAGGGTTTGCGCAGTTTCATCAAGTGCTCCAGGATAGAAGCCGTTTGTGTCATAATGACCAACTAAGAAGCGTTATTGATGGCAACAAACTTTGGGATAAGACGAGGAACTGCTATGTGGGATAGGAATAGCAGGAAGTCTTATCAAAGTATGAAGGCCTTTTTTGAGAGGGCATCTAGCTACAGCAGACTGAAAGAAGCCGAATATGTATCATAATCATAGGAAATCTCTACTCCCAATTATGATAGAATAAAGGGTGGTAGACGAATATCTCCTGCCCACAAAGCAGGAAAAAGAGCCGAATATCG
The DNA here is from genome assembly GCA_030765085.1 of Allium cepa. Taxonomy (NCBI): domain Eukaryota; kingdom Viridiplantae; phylum Streptophyta; class Magnoliopsida; order Asparagales; family Amaryllidaceae; genus Allium; species Allium cepa. The sequence goes on from CM060938.1 coordinate 584,845,801, forward strand.
CAATAAAAGACTCCCTCACTCATCCTATTGGCGTGACATTCGATACGACCACAGATGAGCTTGCATATGATCTACCAAATAAAGGCAAGAAGCCTAAATGGAGCAAAGGCGGAGCATGTTGCAGATTCCATAGAGCGAATGGTCATCACACCGATAATTTCGAACCTAAACAAAGAGATAGGTAGGATGATTGAGAAGGGTTATCTGGGAAATTTCCAAAGAGAACATGGAGAGAATACGATCAATAATCTAACTCTAGATACTAACGATCATTAGGTTAGCAACCCATCTAATCTAATAGCTTCATTTCAAAGGGGACCGCACCTCGTGGAAATAAGTAAGGAGGCACAAGAAAGATACGTGCAGGAAGCCAAAACCTGGAAAATGGTCTTCCGTGTCAAAAAACAACCCACACATGAGATAATCTTCACACCAGCCGATGCGGCAGGGGTTATGTTCCCACATCAAGATCCACTCATCATTACGGTGCAGATATCAAAATTTACCATAAAGAAAATCTTTGTTGGTATGGCAAGCTTAGTAAATGTCATCTTCAAATCTATCTATGATTAGATGAAGTTACCATCCGACATCTTGAAGCCCCGCCCTGAACCAATCTTTAACTTCAACAACACTGCAACTGTTCCAGTAGGGTTAGCACGTCTACTGGTCACAGCTGGAAGTACCCAATTAAACAAGTCATTCTGTGCAAGTATCTTAATTATCAATCTACCCTCACCCTCAATGCTTTCTTGGGAAGGCAGCTCTGGTCGATCTGAGGGTGATCATTTCTCAAAAGGATTTACTTACGAAATTTAGTACCCCAGTTGGATAAGGTCAGCAATAATGGTGTTTCATATTATCCTGATGCTTTTTACGATATTGTATACATACCACCTAGGTTAAATCTGAACTTAAAACTATGGCGGTATCATGTGCACAGACTGATGCTGCGATAAATAACTTTGTACCCCTAAAACCCAAAAGAAAGGAGAAGAGAACATATATGCACATGATTGGAACCGATGAATATAATTCAGTATATGTGTAGTATTCCTTCGAAGAGGCACAGAAACAGGTATCCTTAGTAAAATCTCCCCCAGTAGCAGAACAAAAAGTGAATTAGATCCTTAGAGGCAATAAGGATGGAATTAAAGGCAATAATGATACTGAAGACATACAAATAGGTTTAAAGACCCTATAAAGGTGTTGAAAATGGGGAAGAACCTTAATATAGAAGCCTAAAAGAACCGATAGACTTCCTAAAACGGTCAACAGATGTGTTCGATTGGACCCATTCAGACATGGTAGGGATAGACCCAGCTATCATCTGTCACATACTAAACATTGACCCGAATGCGCACCCAGTCATACAAAAGTGCAAAACTTCTCTGCATGGAGGTTAAGAAATTAAAGGAGAATGGGTTTTATTAGGTAGTATATACCCTAAGTGGATTTCCAATCTAGTACTGGTAGGAAAGCATAACAGGAAATGGAGAACTTGCATAGATTTCACCAATCTTAATAAGGCCCGCCTAAAAGACACTTTTCCCTTCTCGACCAGCTGGTGGATGCAACTAGTGGGCATGAACTACTCTCATTCATGGATTCCTATTCAGGGTATAATCAAATAGCTATGTTTGAACCAGATTGGGAACATGCTAGCTTTGTAACAGATAAAGGGTTGTACTACTATAAAGTCATGTTGTTCGGACTCAAAAATGCAGGGACAACATATGGGAAGAATGTGAAAGTATACATGGATGATATGTTAGCCAAATCAAAGGCAGCATTAGCTTACGTTAGAGACTTGGAACAGACCTTTATAGTCCTAAGGTAATATCATATGAAGCTAAATCTTATAAAATGCATCTTTTCCATACACTCAGGCAAGTTTCTAGGATATATAGTAAGCGTATAAGGCATTAAAGCAAACGCTGAAAAAATCGATGCCATAAGAAAGATGGATATCCCAACGAAACCAATGGATCTGATAGCTTAAATGGCAGAGTAATAGCCATAAGCAGATTCATATATAAAACTATAGACAAATGCATCCCTTCTTCAACCAGGTAAAGAAGGGACAAAATTTGTGTGGACAGAGGACTATAAAGCCGCATTCCAAAATGTAATGGACCATCTGGTCAATAATCCTACACTATCAAAGCCAGTAATAGGCGAGGATCTATATATTTATTTAGCTGTAACTGATCAGACTATTAGCACTGCATTGGTACAAGAGGATGAAGGGATGAAAATGCCCATTTATTTCATAAGCAAGTGGTTATAAGGAGTAAAGCTGAACTAATTAATTGTCTAAAAGCTCGCATACAATCCGCTTCTTATAGTGGGAAAGCTGCGGCCCTACTTCTAATTGTATTCCATCAAAGTTCTTACGGATAAACCTCTTAGAAAAATACTGCAAAAACTAGGGACGTCTGATCGCCTGCTAAAATGGGCAATGAAACTCGGACAGTATGACATAACCTACTGTCCGAGGAAGGCCATCAAAGTTCAGGCGCTCCCTGACTTTACTGTAGAATACACGTTACCAACCGAACCCTAGACAGAAGAAGAGGCAAATACCCCATAATTCTGGAATCTATTCGTAGATGGGCATCGAAGGGAAAAGGAACATGAATCGAGTACGTGTTGATCACACCAAATGGGCAAAAGCTATACGGGGCAATGCAACTCAGTTTTAGTGGAACAAACAATGTACTATATATGAGGTACTCCTTGTAGGCCTACGAATGGCCCAAGTAATGAAGGTAACACATGTCAAATTTCACAAAAATTCTCAATAATCATGAATCAAATGCGGGGCAGTTACCAAGAAAAATAACCTACCTTAGCAAAATACGCAATTTTGTATAAGAAATTACTAGAGCAATTTGAGCAGTCTAAGATAGAGTAAATTCCTTGTAAAAGCAACTCATCCGCCGACTCTTTAGCGAAACTGGCTAGCATGATAACATTCAATGAGATGAAGGTGGTATCTATCGGGCATCAAGCGGTGCCTAGCATATCATAATCAACTCAAATACTAGTCCTGACCCGAGCCCAACGGGCCACTGTCTGGGGTACACAAGATCAAGAGATGGTAAAAGTCCAAGAGCAACCTACTATAGAACCCTTACTCCAACAAGCTGAGAAGACAACTGGATGACTCCTAACAAATGATATCTCTTAAGTGGGATCTAACCCCTAACAGGAACGAGGCCTGAAAGATAAGGTACCAAGCCTCGTACTGCTCCTTCTTTGATGGCACATTATACAAGAAAGGATATTTTACTCTTGATCTTAGGTGCATTTCCAAGGAAAAGGGAGCACGGGTCATAAGGGAAGTGCATGAAGGACAATGCGTTGATCACTCAGGGGGAAACAAATTATCAAAGAAGGTGTTAAGACATGGCTATTACTGGCCTACCATGCTTCAGGATGCAAAGGAATTTAAAAGGAAGTGTGACAGATGTTAACAGTTTGCCAATATTCCTAGGTTTCCATCTCATGAGCTTATCCCACTCATAAGTCCACGGACATTTGAGCGATGGGTAATAGATCTAATAGGACCTCTTCCAATGTCGAAGGGTGGAGCCAGATATGCCATAGTGGCTACACAGATTGCTTCACCAAATGGGTAGAGCGGAACCCCTGGCCATAACGACTGCAAAAAAGATAGTCACTTTTGTGGTAAGAAATATAATCATTAGATATAGGACACCTTACAAGATCATTTCCGACAACGGTACCTAATTTGAAAGCAAGGAATTCATGTAGCTCTATGAGCAAAATGGCATAGTAAAATGTTTCTCCTCAATCGCACACCCATAAGCAAACAGACAGGTTGAAGCCACGAATAAGACCATCAAGAAACTGCTCAATAAAAGGCTATAAAAGGTTGAAGGAAATGGGTAGAGGAATTATTTTTAGTGTTATAGATCTACCGGACATCGACCAGATCTCCTACAGGGCATACCTCTTTCTCGTTAACCTATGGATATGAGGCCATGCTACCCGTCAAAGTAGAAATCCCATCACGTAGACTAATATAATATACCATAGAAAAGAATAAGAAATTGAGAGAGGCCGCCCTAGACCTCATCCAAGAAAGAAAGGATGAAGCAACAATAGTAGCCACCATATATTGGTAAAGAATGGCAAGAGTTATAATGCAAGACTCAAGGAAAGCAACTATTGGAATGAAGACTTGGTGTTGCGGCGAGTAATGGCCAACACTAAGGATTTAGTGGATCGAGTGTTAGGCTAAACGGGGAAGGCCCATTGGTTACATTAGAAGTTTTGAAGAATAGTGTACACCTTTTATCCAGGCCTAATGGCAACCTAGTCTAAAGAACGTGGAATTCGAAGCACCTCAGGCCTTATTTTGTGTAATGTGGTTAACGTAAAGTACATTGTAGTATTATATAAAAAATATAACAATAAACTGGACGTAAGGTATTATATGGTCCGAACTAGTATAAAATCTTTATACTGCCCTTAACAAAACCAAATACAAATCACAGGTCACCGCCAAAAGTCACCGGTTTAGTGAAACACTATCAGTAGGTGAAAATGGAAATCTCAACACTGAGAACGGTGATATTGGCGCTACACATTGGGCTTTGCATCAATGTGAGTCTGGCTTCTTGGCCAAAATATTTTAGCAAGATGGGATGAAAAATTTCCCCCATCCAGTATGAATTTTTCTATGATTAGCTAGTCATGGGAATATTAGACTGCGTGAACCAGTATAAAAAACATTTATGTCAGATAATTCAACATACCACACTAGATGTATGGATATTAGACGGACAGAACCAGTACAAAAAAAACCATACACGTGCCATAATGGGTTACATATACATGACCTAACTTCTCGATCAAATCCACTCCCTTATATAGGAAAGACCATGCCAAGAGCACCACAATTTACTCTTCATAGCCCATCGCCATAGTTCAGAGGTATGATTTCACCTATGAACAACAGCGGCAATCTCATAAATGAGAATGTTATTACTAAAGAAGAATGCGGCTCAACATACATATGATACTACACCCCCGACAAAGGGACAGGTCGTACCAAGCCTACAGCTAAGGATGGTCCTCCTAAAAATAGGGGGCAGGTCAAAACAGATATATGCTAAGTACACGACCAATGACATTACACCCCTAAACAAAGGGCAGGAATTTTTTCAGCTAATAGGTAAAATTTCTATGGACACTACTCCCCCCAAAAAAGGGGGTAGGTCGCGATCAACCTTCGACTAAATCAACAAAGGATTTCGATGAGGTCAAAGATGTTGTGCCTCCAAACATAAGGAAAGAAGGAAAATTAGACGGACAGACTGGGTGTTTTAGATAGCTAGTCTACCACAACATATGATCACAGTAGACTTGGAGGGAGCGTGTTGCATCCGTTCTTACCAAAAACCGCTCTGAGAAAGCATGAAATAACTAGTCAAAGATCACATCAAAGACCCCAAAGAACGAGGTCAAGCGTCAAATTCTAGGGAGGCAAGGTACACCAAGCCGAGCTGACCATACTCACGTTCTGTCAAATGTCTATAGAGATATGTCTGCACAGGCACATACCGAGGGTAACCTAAATAGCACTATACAGAGCCTAAAGCACTCCAGGGCTATAAGTAGGGTTGAGTAAGATGTGCTTCAATGTATATTCAATTTATTGGGTAAACAGTAAAGATGCGCATTAAATCAACCCTCAGAATGGGATAGAAGAGTGCTACTCCATTCCAATCCAACATATTGTTAGGTCAAGAGCAACAAATGTATCGGTAGAGCAATAGGATCTGAACACTGTATAGCACTCACATTTCCACCTCTTCATATGCTTCACCCCATAGCAACAAAACTGGTCACACAAACATAGTTGTGCCAACGGCTTGCAACCAACATTCCTATAAAAATACCAAAGCGGACAAGACCAATTTAAATTTGGATTCTACCGCCCTAATTTTGGATATTCCCGCTCTAATTTTGAGAAACCTTACCTTTATTCAATCTTCCTGCCAAAAACATATCGACGATCCAGTCACATAAAAGAAGTAATATGGATGGATGCCACCTGGATGGATCCAAGGTCGAAGATGTAGTGGCAAGAAGGAAATTCCAATGATCTGCGTACAATTTAAAAATATAAACAGAAAAAACATTTTAGAGAAAGAGACTTTTCATCTGATAATTTTTCCTTTATAGAAAACATTTAAGGTTTTATTGTACTAGCCACCATGGAATTCTATACCAAATAACGAAAAAGGAAGAAAGAGAAACTTTCCCCGTGGGTGTAAGATTTCTTGAAATCCGAACCACGTAAATCCTATGTCCTTTACTATTTTCTATCATCCTGTTAGTTAGTGATTGCATTTTATTTACTTGCACCTGAACAATATGTCACACAGATTTGATAATTTAACAAATAGTTAATGTGCAACTATGTGGTTGTGTAAGCATTCAACAACACAATCATCACCTCATGGTAAAGTTAATACCAATTAACTCTAATAATTCCAATTTATTAGAGTAATTAACCACTCGATTACTAAAGACGTGATTGGAAGTTGAAGGACAAAAAAGTTTCTCAACATATATGAATGCTTTTCCTAGTACTAAAAAGAGTATAAGGGGTTTGTGATAATATCTTTTGTAAACGTATTTTATTCAAATAATTTCAAAGAGATTTAATTAATAAAAGATTAATTAATAGAGGCTTAGTGGATCCCACATGAAATTAAATCTATGTTTTTTTTATTCTTTATTTGATAGTTAAATAATCGACTTCAAATCTGGACCAATCTTTAACTTTGGAAATACCTAGGAGAAAAAGCGAGAACTATAAGGTACAGTTTTCCTCGAGGATGATATACGTATAAACTCATGTGTTCTTCTAGGACAAAAGATAAGGAGATCTGTCCACTTAAACAGTTATGGGGTGATCCCCATTCTTATGTATTATCTGTTTAGTTTTGAAGGAATTAGAGTTAAGTTTACCGAAAACTATTGAATGTTGGTTCGAAGAGACCAAATAAGATAAATATCATTATCTGAAAACCACTTTGAACTAACTTAAGCATTCGAATTTAAGACTTTTTAAAGATGATGGATTTAAAGAAGGAGCTCTTTGAAGTGCAAGAGCTACTGCTACTAATCCAGAGGGTGATTCCAAAAAGGAATGCAGTAGAAGTAGTGTCTTCAGCTTGTTTATATCTTGAACAACTTGTATGGACAAATGCTAACATTGCATAGCTGCTTGGAGGGAAATGTTAGCATTCAAAGTGGGAATTATTAAGAAAAGGTAAAACTTAGCCTCTAGCCCCAGTAATCGAAAATGACTAAAACAGGGGATATGCTTTAGGGCTACGTAGGTCGCACCTATTAGGATATTTTCATCACCTTTCTAGATGCACACACACACATATATATTTATATATTTGGTTGTGCATTAGAGCTCTTGCGAAAAGGTTGCAAAACAACCAAGATGATGGAATATTCGGTATTATCCAGTAAGGGGGTAGGCCGGTCCTGATTTGCAGGGGGTCCATATGAGGCCTTCAGTTCATTTTTCTAGAAGTATACTATGGCAGACAATACCTCAATAGCCTTGCCATTGTATGAAATCCATTCTCTAATAAGCACCATATGGACTTAGTTATGCCCAACTATGCTGGAACATTAGAGGTAAGCATTCTAGCTATATTCATAATTTACTTTAAACCCTAAACATTATTATAATATCACTAGAGTTTTTATAGAGATGTTTTGGTTATCGTAAGGCAAAAACCATCCATTTTTATGCGCTGCGTGGTCATACGAGATATCTTTGTTGATACGCGAAGATTTTGATCAATGACAATGTGCTTCAACAAACAAGGAAGAAATATATGCAATGCTAAAGGAAGATCGATGAAGATCAAACAAACATAAAGTATGTTTTTTGTATATGTCTTAGTCTAGATTTATTGTTAAAATCTATCCTCAAGAGGCTTGCACGAACACTAGAAAACATTTTATAAACTTCATTTTCAATTAAGTTTTCACTGTGCATATTTTGTAATTTCAGTCGACTGAACAGGAACAGCCAGTCGACTGAAACTGGAACAAATTTATACACATGCACAGTTTCAATCGACTGAATTTCCTGCACAGTCGACTGAATTTGCTCCCGAAAATTTTACTTCATATTTTCAGTTGACTGAATTCCCCGCTCAGTCGACTGAATTTGAACCTGCGAATTTTCTCTGAAAAGACACCTTCTTCCTCTCAAGAGTTGCAACCATTCATCAATGGAAATGGAAGCATCTCTTGTTTGCAACCTTTGACAACAAATGCACCTCTTCTACAAGTATATATACATGATTCTAACATCATTTAATTCACCGAATTCTCTTGCTTTAATCTTACTATTCTCTTGTTCATATTCTCTAGATATTCTCAAAGCAATTACCAATCTATTTCTTGAATCACTATTTTTGTTTATAACATTCTTTTGATTCATAGCAATTCACATTTTCTAAATCTTCACAAACACATTGCATACTCCCGAGGATAAGATTATAGGAATACTGTACAACATTAGACTCGTTAGTGTTGACAAGAACACAACAAGTCGAATATTGTATTTTAGTAATTGAGTTGAAGTCCTCTTCGGTAGTTGAGGCAAGAAATCCCGTTCGGTTGTTCGGGTAAGTTGTAAACCTATTCCTTCGGGTGAAGTGAGGGTGTTAGTTAGTGAAATTCCTAAGTGAAGCTTAGGGACTGGACGTAGGACGAGAGGTCCGAACCAATATAAAGTCTTGGTGTCTCTTTGCATTTACCTACTTTATCTTCCTAGACTATTTCATTATTCCATATTACACGATCATACCGCATAGCCTCTTTCAATTGGTATCGGAGCAAGGCCGTCCTATAACCATAACACCGTTATTAGACATATTGATAATATGGAAAATAACGTAAGTACAAGCACAACATCTGCCTATAGTTCTACATTTGCGGAAGGACAATCTACCCAAAGACCTCCTCTATTTAACGGACTAAACTATAACTATTGGGCTACAAGGATGATGATTTATATGCAAGCAACAAGTTTCAAAGCCTGGAATGCTACTCAAGCAGAGTTCGTTGTACCCACAACCGATTATCCTACATGGACATAATCTCAAAAGAATGAAGCTAGTGCAAATGCCAAAGCTATGAATATGCTATTTTGTGCCCTGGATAGAAATGAATTCAACCGTGTTAGCATATGTAATACTGCATATCAGATATGGGAAACACTAAAAGACATACATGAAGGCACAAACAAGGTTAAACAAACAAAGATATCCATGCTGAAGAATCAATTCCAAAACTTTAGAATGCGACAAAATGAATCCATCAATGACATGTAATCAAGATTTCAATACATTCATGATGCTCTAATCGGACTAGGAGAAAGATACACGGACTTTGACATTGTGTCTAAAGTTCTAAATTCACTCACTGATGAATGGGAGAGAAAAGTACTAGCAATCGAGGAAGCAAATGATCTGTCTACAATGAGACCAGAAGAATTGATTGGAAATTTTATGTCGTATGAAGTAAATATGCAAGCTAAGAAAGATCAAGCTCAAGAAAGAAAGAATGTTGCTTTTCATGCGGAAAAGGAAGAATCAGAGTTTGAAGATGAGGATATAGCATTTATAGCCAAAAATTTCAAGAAATTCTTAAAGTATAGAAAAGGAAACAAAAACGGATTCAAAAAGAATTTCTTGAATAAAACTTCATCCTCAAATATAGAATGCTTCAATTGTCACAAGAAAGGACACATGCGAAAAGATTATCAAGAACAAATGAAGGAAAATCAGAAAAGCTTCAACAACAAAAACAAGAAGGATAAATTCAAAAAGAAGGCATTTTCTGTAACATGGGACGATTCAGATTCATCTTCATCCGAAAATGATAGTGATAACGACAATGAACAGGCAAATGTATGCTTCATGGCTCAAGAATCTGAGATAAATAATATAACTTTCGACGATTTAATTGAAGTAAACACTGAACTTTTAAGCTCAATAAAAATTCTTAAAAAGAAACTCAAAGAAACTCGTGAAAATCAAAACAAAGCTGAATTTGAAAGGGATATGTTAAAATATGAAAAGAAAATCTTAGAAGAAGAACTTGAAAAAGTTCAAGAATCTCATTCAAATTCGGAAACTCAATTATCACTTTTAAGTCAAGAAATTGAAGCTCAAAAAACAAAGAATGATATAATTGTTTCTGAAAATCATGAGTTAAAAACTAAGATTAGACAAGTTGAGTTAGAAAATAATAGTCTTCAAACTAGATTAGATAACATCACTAAAAATATTTCTAACTTTAACAAAGGAAGAGAAAATTTATCTAAGATTTTAGAAAATTCTCAATCCTCTTCAAGTAAACATGGATTAGGATATAAAAAAGGAGTCAAAAATTCCTAAAAATAAAAATAATTTTTTTAAAAGGAATATGGATTCAAAACAACAAATATTGCTAAAGAAACCTATTAAAACTAAAGTAGAAAACAAAGTAGTTAAAATTTGGGTACCAAAGACTAACAATGTATTAATAAGAAATAAATATATTAAAATATTTATGGATAATGTTCATCATAATCATAACTATATTTATAAAAAGGATACTAAACCAAATTGGGTTTGGTTTCCTAAAACTCTAACTTTTTAGGACCCTATTAAAAGGTGGGTACCAATAATTTCATATTTATTTTCAGGTCCCACTCAAAAAGAAGAAATGGATATTAGACAGTGGTTGTTCAAAACACATGACCGGAGACAAAGATATGCTTACAAACATCACATACTTTGATGGTAGCTCGGTTACCTTCGGAGATAATTCAAAAGGCTATATCATTGGCAAAGGAGATGTGAACAATTACGGTACATCAAATTTACCTTTTATAACAAATGTTTCATTAGTTGAAAATTTAAAACATAATCTACTTAGCATAAGTTAATTGTGTGACAAAGGTTTTAAAATAACTTTCTCGAATAATAAATGTAGTATTTTTGATCAAAACCAAAATCTTGTTTTTGAAGGAAATAGAGATAGAAATATTTATGTTTTAAATATGAATATTAATCATAATTCAAGTATGTGTTTACTTGCCAAAGATAATGATCCTTAGTTATGGCACAAAAGATTTTGTCATATAAATTTTTAAAACTATTAGAAAACTTTCTAAAAATGAATTAGTAAGAGGATTACCCAAAATAAACTTTAAAATAAATAATCTTTGTGATGATTGTAAAAAAGGAAAATTAACGAAATCATCTTTCAAATCTAAGAAAAATATTTCGACTTTACAACCATTAGAATTACTACATATGGATTTATTTGGACCAACACAAGTTCAATCCATTAATCATAATCGATACATATTTGTAATAGTTGATGATTTTTCAAGATATACATGGACTATTTTTATGAAAAATAAAAGTGACACTTTTGAGAATTTTAAAACATTTGTCAAAAGAATTCAAAACACTAAAGATTTGAAAATTAAAAATATTCGAAGCGATCATGGTGGCGAATTCGAAAATGAAGTTTTTGAAACTTTTTGTAAAAAGAAAGGAATAAATCATAACTTTTCTTTTCCTAGAACTCCTCAACAAAATGGAGTTGTAGAAAGAAAGAATAGAACAATACAAGAATGCGCAAGAACATTATTAAATGGATGTTCTCTACCAAAACATTTTTGGGCAGAAGCCGTTGCTACTGCATGTTATGTATTAAATAGAATATCAATTAGACCATTAACTAAAAATACTTCTTATGAACTATTTAATAATAAAAAGCCAAATATATCTTATTTCAAAATATTTGGATCAAAATGTTTCATTTTAAATACAAAAGATCAACTAGGAAAATTCGATTCAAAAGCTGATGAAGGAATTTTCATAGGATACTCAGAACGAAGTAAAGCATATCGAGTATTTAATAAACGAACAAACTTAATTGAAGAAACTTTACATATATCTTTTGATGAAAATTTTAAAAAGAATGTAAATATAAAAGATGATGAAGAATTGATAAATATAGAAGAAACAAACCTTGAAAATAATAATAATGAACTAAGATCTCCTCCTAGAATATTACGAGATCATCCAACTCAAAATATAATAGGAGAAATAAATTCTCAAGTTAGAACAAGAAATCAACTAAATCAAATGGGTCATGTAGCTTTCATCAATAGAACCTAAAAATCCAAAAGAAGCATCAACAAATGATTATTGGATTATCGCAATGCAAGAAGAATTAAATCAATTTGAATGTAACGATGTTTGGGAATTAGTTCCCCGTCCTAATAATCAATCAGTAATTGGAACAAAATGGGTTTACAAAAATAAAGTAGACGAGCAAGGTAATATAACAAGGAATAAAGCAAGACTAGTAGCACAAGGGTATAATCAAGAAGAAGGTATTGATTTTGAAGAAACTTTTGCTCCCGTTGCAAGACTTGAAGCAATACGTATACTATTAGCCTTTGCATGTTTTCACAATTTTAAACTTTATCAAATGGATGTTAAAAGTGCATTTTTAAATGGTTTTATTAAAGAAAATGTATATGTAGAACAACCTCCTTTATTTATACATGAAAAGTATCCGGATCATGTATTTAAATTAAAGAAAGCACTATATGGTCTTAAACAAGCACCTCATGCTTGGTATGAAAGACTTAAAAGTTATTTATTAAACTCGGGATTTAAATTGGAAAAGTAGATCAAATGCTTTTTATTAAAAATACTACCAAAGATATTTTAATAATTCAAATATACGTAGACGATATTATTTTTGGTTCAACAAATGAAAATTTATGTAAAGAATTTTCAAATATAATGACTAATGAGTTCGAAATGTCTCATATAGGAGAATTATCATATTTTCTCGGACTTCAAATCAAACAATTAACAAATGGAATTTTTATAAACCAACAAAAATATTGTGCTAATTTAGTTAAACGATTCGGCATGGAAAACATCTCTGCTAAACCTACTCCCACGAGTACCACTACACATCTCGATCGAGATGAAAATGGCAAAAGTGTAGATCAAAAATTGTTTAGAAGTATGATAGGTTCCTTACTTTACTTAACCGCTAGTAGACCTGACATAATGATGAGTGTTTGTTTATGTGCACGTTTTCAATCCGATCCTAAAGATTCACACTTAAGAGCAGTAAAACGAATAATGCGATACCTTAACAAAACTAAAGATTTCGGTCTTTTCTATCTAAAGGAGTGTTCATTTGAGTTAGTATCATTTAGTGATGCCAATTTTGGTGGATCTCGAACAAATAGAAAAAGTAAAAGTGGTACTTGCCATTTCATTGGAAAATCACTTGTATCTTGGTTTAGTAAGAAACAAAATTGTGTCTCGCTTTCCACATGCGAAGTAGAGTATATATCAGCTGCTTTAGCTTGCACTCAATTTATATACATGCAACAAACACTTAAAGACTTTAATATAAATTTAACAAATTCTACAATATACTGTGATAATACAAGTACAATAAACTTATCTAAAAATCCGGTTAATCACTCTCGTACAAAACATATAGATATTCATCACCATTTTCTACGTGACAATATCGAAAAAGGAATAATTAATTTAGAACATATTTCTACCGAAAATCAAATTGCCGATATATTTACTAAACCTCTATTAGAAAACTCCTTTATAAAACTTCGACGAGAATTAGGTATAATATCCTTTAAAGATATTAATTAGATATACATTAGAAATATTCCCACATTTCAGTCGACTAAAACAAAATGTTCAGTCGACTGAATAAGAATTTCAAATATTTTCAGCTATGTTATATGCTACATTATATAATTTATAGACCACACATTTTTAAACTGAATTATTAAATAAGAACCATACATTTTAACAAAATCCTCTTTTCCATTAAATCTCTGTGCGGTTAAAAAATCTTAATAAATTATAACCATTATTTGTTTAGTAAAATTCTACTGTAAATAAATTCTTAAAAATATTTTATTTTCACATCTCGATTTTACGAATAAAAACTTAACAAATTCAACATAAAATGTCATCCAACAACTCCTTCTCTCCAATCAATACCACCTCGTCAGTTGATAACACTCCAACGTCGCCAAAACTTCCCACACCAACACCAGCACATGAGCCGGTTTATAAATGGGAAAATTATCGTACTGGTTTCACACCAGAATCTAAAAAGGCGAAACGCGGACTCTTTATTTCACCTGACACAAAAAGAAAGATTGATGAAATTCATCACTTTCAACAACAACAGATAGATCTTCAACGAGAGCTATACTTCGAGCAAAAAGTTACGGCTAGACGTTTGAGCTTCCTAGAGCAAATTGGTTTAAGCTTCTGTGGATCAAAGAAGAACGAAGTGGCTGAGCCCCTACCTCGACCCGTAAGTTCACTTGATCCATCTTCATCTTATCGTACACCAAACGTTCCCGTGAATCCATGGATGTCTCCTAAGACTCCTCAATACAGTCCGAATTCATGGGATATAAATTACATGAAGAATGAAGGAAAGAAGACTCCAAGTCCGTCCCCAAAGAAATAGTTAAATTTTGAAATATTTGTATGTTTTTACATCAATATTTTTTAACTATTTCTTTAAATAAATTGTTTAACTTCAAAAATTAACTGAAACAACAAAAATGCATGTTTCAGTCGACTGAACGCCCCTGCTTAGTCGACTGAAAATAAGACAGAAAACAATATTTACATAGCGCAGTCGACTGGAATAATCTGCACAGTCGACTAAAAATTCAACAGTAAATTTCAGCAAAAAAAAATTCAGTCGACTAAATGTACTGTTCAGTCGACTGAATCTATCACAGAAAATTTCGGCCTTTGATTCAGTCGATTGAACAGTATATTCAGTCGACTGAACGCCAATTCCCAGGCAACTTTCCCCTTTTAACCACCAATTTTTACCCTACCAATTCACTTTTTATTTCCTACAAACTTTCTTCCCCAATTAATTTCGAAACCCTAGCCCCCAATTCCTCAAAGTCAACTCAAATCTCACTCAAATGGCTCCAAAGAGATCAAGAGCTTCATCTTCTTCATCCTCCGAACCACTTGATACTCAAATAGCACAATGGCTTTATGATAGCATAGCTATCACTAGATGGAATAAGATGAAGAATTCCCGTATTTTGGAGCATTCCTTCGTTGATTTCCAAAGCTTTCAAACCTACAACATCCAAGCGCTAACGGATCAAGCAGGTTTAACTTCTCTTATGGATTTGAAAAGAAATGACCATGCCATAAATCATGTAATGGTCAAATTATTTTATGCTAATCTTAATCTTGGACACCAAACTCCAAGAAATCCAAACAATAGTGTTTGAAGTATGGTATGTGGAAAGAAAGTTTGGTTTTCCTTGGATAGAATAGCACACATTTTAGAATCACCAAATGTCGGGAGAAAGCTAGAGGAGATAGAATTCAATCCACATATTCGCGACAACATAAACCATCGATTTATGGATGATAATATCAACTTTAGAGATTTTAAGTCCACCTCTCTTCGACCTATGGAAAGAATCCTCCATAAAGCCCTAATGAGAACAATTACTCCTCGCACGGGCACGTACGAAATTGTCTACCCAAATAACTATCGAGCTCTATATGCTATTTTTGGCAATATACAAGTCAAGTGGGAACAACTTATTCTTGATGAATTTCTCACTTTTAATAGTGGCAAAATGCGCACTATCTACTTTGGAGAGTACATCATGCGACTTCTCCACAATGTCGATACGCCATTACCTGAGTCGGAGAATACAATGGTCCATCAAATTAACCACCGGACCATAAGCTTAATGCAACTCCCATCTCGACCTCCTCGCATAATATCACTCGCCGAATGGGAAGCACGGCATCAAGAACAACAACAACAACAACCTCCTCAACCTCTCCACGAAGAACATCTCGAGCAAGATGATGAAATTCGTCTTGTTGACCTAAGCTTTACTACCAACCAATCCTTGGGGATATTGTCAAGAAATCAAAAGATTCTTGACACTCGTCTTAAAAAGATAGATCACAAGCTTGACAAAATCAAAGGATTCTTCAACAAGATATGGGATGCAATCTCATGCTCAAGCACCACTACTGCTTCGACATCTCGTGGCAAATGTCGGGCACCTACGTTTACATGGACGACATCCGAAGAGCATACAAGTAGCAGCACAAGCGGAGCTAGTTGTGGCCAAGGAGGAAGAGCGCACAGACCACCAACAGGCCCGTCGTTCGTGAACCAACAGGAAGAGAAGGTTCATATGACTGGGATAGAGATGAGTAATTTTATGGTTTGATGTGTATTTCTAACTTTCTAGTGGCTTGTACAAATAGCCATTTTATGCTTGTTTGTCGCAACATTTTTTTTTTACTTTTCTTAAGCCATGATTATGCAAATATTCTCTATGCTTCAGTGATTGTTTGATAAATTATTACTACTGTTAGTTCTTCCTTTTTGTCGATGACAAAGGGGGAGAAAATCTATGGTACTAACTTTGTTTTGTAGGAAAGATAGTGCATACATTCAGGGGGAGAAAATAAGTAAAAACATCTCTAGAATAAATCAGTATTGTCATCAATCAAAAAGGGGGAGAATGTTGATACGCGAAGATTTTGATCAATGACAATATGCTTCAACAAACAAGGAAGAAATATATGCAATGCTAAAGGAAGATCGATGAAGATCAAACAAACATAAAGTATGTTTTTTATATATGTCTTAGTCTAGATTTATTGTTAAAATCTATCCTCAAGAGGCTTGCACGAACACTAGAAAACATTTTATAAACTTCATTTTCAATTAAGTTTTCACTGTGCATATTTTGTAATTTCAGTCGACTGAATAGGAACAGCCAGTCGATTGAAACTGGAATAAATTTATACACATGCACAGTTTCAGTCGACTGAATTTCCTGCACAGTCGACTGAATTTGCTCCCGAAAATTTTAATTCATATTTTCAGTTGACTGAATTCCCTGCTCATTCGACTGAATTTGAACCTGCAAATTTTCTCAGAAAAGACACCTTCTTCCTCCCAAGAGTTGCAACCATTCATCAATGGAAATGGAAGCATCTCTTGTTTGCAACCTTTGACAACATATGCACCTCTTCTACAAGTATATATACATGATTCTAACATCATTTAATTCACCGAATGCACTTGCTTTAATCTTACTATTATCTTGTTCATATTCTCTAGATATTCTCAAAGCAATCACCAATCTATTGCTTGAATCACTATTTTTGTTTATAACATTCTTTTGATTCATAGCAATTCACATTTCCTAAATCTTCACAAACACATTGCATACTCTCGAGGATAAGATTATAGGAATATTGTACTACATTAGACTCATTAGTGTTGACAAGAACACAACAAGTCGAATATTGTATTTTAGTAATTGAGTTGAAGTCCTCTTCGGTAGTTGAGGCAAGAAATCCCGTTCGGCTGTTCGGGTAAGTTGTAAACCTATTCCTCCGGGTGAAGTGAGTGTGTTAGTTAGTGAAATTCCTAAGTGAAGCTTAGGGATTGGATGTAGGACGAGAGGTCCGAACCAGTATAAAGTCTTGGTGTCTCTTTGCATTTACTTACTTTATCTACCTAGACTATTTCATTATTCCATATTACACGATCCTACCGCATAGCCTCTTTCAATCTTTATTTTGAAGGGTTTATTAAAAACATTTAGAACCCATTTGATTGTATTTCTCATGTTGGTTTTACCAGACTGATCCTGGCATTATTTTTCTTATAGTGCTTGGGCCAGCCCGAGCATATTTTTTATATTTAGATGGACAATTAGAGCTGCAGTAGATGAGCTAGATCCTCCAAGATGTATTATTGTATTTATATTTCACTATTTATTATTGTTTGTATTTGTTAATAGTTGTAAGGACAGGGTGTTATAGTTTTCCAGATAGATGATAGGTTAGTTGTACTCTAATTGGTGTGTGCATATAATAAGTTTTTCTTTGTAAAGGCCATTAGTATATAATATGTTACTCATCACGTTTGTGAGATTCTATTCTGTCTTTTCTTTCTTTCACTCCAATAATCTATCTTTCTGGCACTTAGATGTTCGACAAATAAATACTGTGGATGTATTAGTCTCAATTTCTAATGGTCGAAAAAGCGGGTTTTTACCGTTGGTATCGGAGCTGAAGGTTAAGGGAGATCCTTAGCCTTGTACGTAAACTCAGTAAGGATAAGGTAAGTGACACCCTAGAATGAGTTTGAGTGAGTGTGTGTGTGTGTCTATATATATATATGAGAGTGTGTATTTGTTAGTGCTATTAAATGCTTTATATTATGTTGATTACACTGTTCAGTGGATTATGAATTCTGGTTAATACGAGTAGTTAACATTATTGATAGGGATCTGTAAACACTTAAAAAAAGCCAACCCACACAGTATTGTTTTAAAAGATAAATGAAATAATTTTACCTAGAAGTATATTTTATATATAAAAGGATAGTTTTCGAAAATTAAAATAGTTATTTGTGAGGTTCTTAGTTGTTAGGAAATGATAATATTCAATTTTTATCATTTTGGGTTTGATTAATCATGCTTGTCCAGTTTTAAGAATTGTCTATTGTTTGTCAATTTATCGACAATTTCCCTTTTTAAAGTATGGGTTGGGTAGACAGAAATTAGGGAAACAATGAAACGAACACCTTGTGAATTACGTTTCACAGTTTGGTTGGTCCAGGGACTCGATTTGTGTTGTGATGATTTAAATAACCTTTTAAGTGATGATCAGATATTTTCCAAGGCGAACATTGTAGTGCATTTAGTAAATTATTCTCCTTATCGTTATATGATCGAAACGAGTTCCAATCCAATGAATAAACCCAAAACAAGTTGTAAATTGAGATTTTGTTAAAACTATTTATTTGGAAATATGTAAATTATTGTTTCAAAAGGGGATTTTGAAATAGAAGAAGTACTTTTATGTTAGCTGGTTCGAGTGGCCTGAAAATAACTAAAATGGGAAAGAGATGTGTTCGGATGGTAAGCACTTCCCTTAAGTACTACCCTACTTGGTCAGGGAATATATGATACTATTTGGTAGTACCCAGTCCCTTAGTATCATTTTAGGGTTAATTAGGGCAATATATATATATATATATATAATATTTCTATGGTTAAATCATATAGAATATTTCAGAAGGGAGCTTTGAAATAAAACCGGGTATTTGGATTTTAAGTTTACTTAATAAATTCAAAATGAAAAACGTTTGAACCAGATAGTGGTATATACCCTCAAGATTTAGCGGGTGTCATATAATTTTTTTTAAAATTAAGTGGTGATTATTGAAATATTTTTATAAATAATTTTAATAGGAAAAGAAACTGGTATCTGTGAGAACCAATAAAATAACTACGTAAGTTGAACGTAGATCAATTTTTTTCCACATAGTTGTTGATCCAAGATTCGATTACATGACTTTTAGGTATTTCACACCGTTTCAAATAAGAATCTATCACTCAATTCTTAATGGTGAATCTTGATGAGGGTTCTTGTTATGAAACCAAATTTTTCTATCATAAGTATATGGATATTTAAGGAAAACAGTGGTTTCTAAAGAAGAAACCTCATCGGAGTCCACACTAGGGAATCGCTTTAGCGATACTAGTTCGAATGTGAAGTTATGTATTTGGGTAGAGATCAAATCATATTTTGCATATGGATGATCTATGAACATCATATGAACTTATGAAAAATGTTGGGTATTCATGTGGTGAAATTTCGAGGTAAAAAATATTTTAAGATGGAAGAATGTAATGATCCAAAATTTTAACGATTTGATTTGTGAATACTTAATTTAATTTAAATATTTAATATATGGTTTTAATAATAAAATAACCCTCTTTTAATTTATAACTAATGATAGAAAATTAATTTTTGAATTTTTTTACTAAAATAGGCAGTTCGACGAAAAACAGAAAATGTGACCGAAACCCACTTTTAGGATTTTTGACTTTTTATCGAACGACAAATTATATAAAATTGTCTAACCTTTATGTTCATTTAAACAACATTCGAATATTTAAAACATTTTATTTTGAAAATGTAAAGTAAGTAAGTAATATGATAATGATACGAATTAATTAGTATAAAATATAATATAACATATGAAGTGTGGATATAAAGTCTGAACTGAAATTAAAAGATTCCTTAAGTATAAAGTTTAACAAAAGTACATGATCCATGATAATACCCTCCATATTTTGATAAGTGTGATGATGTGATAAAGAGGGGTGGCATGATGTTGGCGTGTGTATGAAGGAAGGGGAAGGGATGGGGTGATGTGGCATAAAATGGTGGAGGGGTAATGGACCAAAGAGTATTTAGGTAATTGACCTATTCCATTTCGTACAAAAAAAAAATTTCCCTTCTTATTATTCATTTTACTTCCCATTTTTCAAAACTTCACTTCTTTTTTTTCCAAGCTCTCTTTCATATTTCTATGGCTTCTTAAAAAAATTTCCAAGTTAAATATCTTCTCTTTTCTACTTTAAATCCTTTAAAACTATTTAAAACACTTCCTTTCTAACTTAAATCTCCTCTCATCCCAAAAGAAAGCCCAAAACCCCCTTTTTCGTGCTAGGTCGAGCCTACTCCTCCAAGGCCGAACCCTTTAGGCCATCTTAGGCCCATAAAAATCCTGTTTTAACAAAAGAAATACCATATTCTTGGGTGGATACTAGTTGTAGTGGTAGTTTTACTTGATTTGGGTGATTTTTGGTAAGTAAAGCTCACACTTTTAATTAAAGGTTTAAATTTTATATGTTTGTAGTAATTGATGTTGAATGTTTGGTTGAAAAGTGGTGTCATTGTGTTTGCACATTTGTGCTTATATGTAATGTGTTATGTACTTGAAAATATGGTCGAAAAGTTGAGTAATGGTGTGTAAGTAGTGATCTTTACTTGTTATATGTTTGGTATGTCTTTTATCTAAGTGTATGGAATTATGTATGGATGTTGTATGTTGTTTGGAAAGTAGCACTTGAGTTTGATGTGTTTTGACGAAAAGATCCCTTGGTTTTTAAACTTGTTTATTTTTTTAATTTCTAGAAAGGTTTATAAAGTTTCAAACTTTACCATTTATCTTCCAAAATTTTATACAAAGTTTACAAAGGAATTTAAATATAAAGGGCAAGGGTTTAAAGGGGCATTTTCTATATAAAACTAGTTTTAATGTTATGGTATCTATACCGATAGTCGATATGGATGCCATTCGTAAAACGAACACTTTTTGAAAACTAAAAGTGCTTTTCACTCTAAGTATTTTTATGTCAAAAACATATTATAAGTGTACAAAGGTAATTATTACTTATTAATTGAGTAAGGTTTTATGATTTTTAATTTATTAATTAAGTAAAGATAATTTAGTACCTAATCACTAATTAAACAAAGGTAATTAATAATTAATTATTAATTAAGTTAAGATTATATTAGAATTTATTTAACATTTAATTATTATTAAATAAAGGTTTTTCTTTAATCATTTTATTTCGAAGGATCAATTAGTTTAAAAAGCAGCTTTCTTTTCAAAAAATGGTTTAAATACAAGGATTCTCTTTGTTTGTGCCATTAAATAGCCAAACGAATATGAATAAGTTATAGTAAAACATTGACATGATTTACTGAAAGCAATTTGTCTTGTATTTAGCACTAAAAACCATTCGGTAAACTTTCCTCTATCTATGAGACCTAGAACTTATTCCTAGACGAGAGATAAATAAGTCGAAATGTTAAAAACTTGATAAATGTAAGAAAATTAATTTCGATAAACGGGTCATGATAAATTAATTATATTGATGAGGCTTCATTGTATACTTAACACTATTCTGTTAAATGTAATTAAATAGATTTTTGATGACAACTATTTAGCAGAATAAATCTCCATTCTGCTATGATATTAATTTTGGACATTTATTTATTTTATTTTTTAGCAAAGCTAGCGAGATTGACTGGACCTCGACTAGATATTATTGCAAGGAGAAAAAATCTACAAACTACTCGTAACATACTTCAAGCAGCAGAGAACAAAGATGAACAAGGAAAGATGAAAAAAGAAAAAAAAGGACAAAAAAATAAGACAAGAGAAAGTAAACAACAAGAGGCGTGAAACACAAAGGAGACCACGAGCTGGACTCAAAGGAAAACTCATGCAACTCGAAGTCAAGCAATAGCGCAGATAGCTATCGATAAGAACTCAAAGTAAACACTGGGATAACCCCAAGCGAAACCCGAAGCACAATGAAACACCATAACCTGCTACCAATCTCCCAAGAGAATGCCCAAAGTTGAGTTCCAAGCCCAAAGGCCATTCAATATGTTTTGCTTGAGTACATTCCATAATTGCACGGTGGTACTAGCTATATTGTTAAACAAATATTGTTTCTCTCTTTCCAGACAAGGTGAATGTATTTCTTGAGGCAGATGCACAATAATTCACCAACTTTATCTCGCATTCTAGCAGACTTTAGAATCAAGTTCCATTCAAATGCATACTGTAAAGAGCCATCCATCCTTCCCATCTTGGCCAACAACCTACTCCAAGTTTGATATAGGGTTGTACATTCAAAAAACAAATGATGAACACTTTCAGTTGCTAGGTTACAAAACACACACGAATGATCGGATAACATTGTGAGTCAACAAGGCATTATTTAAGACTTTCCACAACATTAGGTTATCGAAGTTTGTTGAATGTGGATTCCAAATGATATGTGCCACGTGTACTTAGGCATTCTTTGAGTTTTGGATAATAAGTGATAAATATGCTTTATTGAATGTGGCTTTCCAGCCCAGAGAAGCTCATCACATTCAGTGTTTGAGTTGTAGAAGGCACTCATACCAGCCCATAACTATATCAAATTTTGATTACTGGTAATTGGGAGGTTCAACTTGTTTTCTAATATGTAGTCAACCTATTTAGCATTCGAATTTATTCCAGACTATTATTTTTGTTGTTGAGATACAACACTTGCCAGGATCAAACCATCACACATCCAACGATCATTCCAGAACCATTTTGTGCTATGACTGGACAGTGAAAACCTTAGAAAAGGCAGAAAGGACTTCCTCAGTGCTAGAATCTTTCTCCATATCCAACTGTAACCTTGTGGGGTATCCATAGTCCAAAAACATTTCTTCCCTATGTTGTGTATCATAGTCCACTGCACCCAAAGGCTCCTCTTATTAGTCAGCAAGGCATTGAAATGATGACCGATTTCTTCTTTGTTCCATCTTACAACATTTAGAATACCTAAACCACCCTTATTAAGAGGTTTTTCAGCAGAGGCAAAAAGGGCAAGGGATGGGTTTTCTTTTTTGAATGATCCCTATCTAAAAGAATCTCAACATAGCACTTCTGATCATATTTAGAAGCTTTTTAGGAAGTATAAACGTCCTAGCCCAGTAAACCATGATAGAGAAGCTCATTAATTTTATAAGCACCAGTCTGCCTGCTTGAGTAAGGTATCTGTTGGCTCAATTGTCCATAACACTGGTTATCCTGTTGTAGAGGGGTAGGCAGTTGGCTTTAGTTACCCTCGAAGAGTATAAAGGGAGGCCTAAATAGTTCGTATTACTTTGCATTGGTTGGAAGCCGGAGAAAGCAGTCAAATCAACACAGAAGGTAGGATGCCAGCCAACAAGATGAATGGTTTCGAAGGGTTAAGCTTAATCCCAGTGAGAGAGTAAAATGGCAACGGTTTTCTTTACAACATCAATGAATTCATTGTCTGGTTTTGTGAAAATCAATTTGCCATCAGCAAATAGAAGAGAGTTTAGCTTAGTCTGTTTACATCTAGGATGGTAGTTGATTTCTTTATTACGGTATCAGGCATTCAACATGCTTGTCAGAACTTCCATCACCAAAATGAATAGGTATGAAGATAAGGGATCACCTTGCCAAATACCTTGTTTGCTTTAGAAGTACCCCGTCACCTTGCCATTGTATTTGAGAGAGTAAGTTGGAGTAGAGATGCACACGTATATCCAGGAAACGAATGGCTTGGGGAATCCCATTAATGCCATGACTCTGACAATTGTTGTCCAATGGATACTATCATATGCCTTGGTAAGATCGAGCTTCATCAAAGCACTAAGAGCAATATTAGTCCTACCATACCCCCTTAGAAGTTCATGGGCTAGCATTGCATTGTCAAGTATGTTTCTATTTTGAAGGAAAGCAGCTTGATTCATAGAAATAAGCTCAGGCATAACTAACTGAAGCCTAGTAGAAATGATCTTCGTTATGCATTTATACATTACACTGCAACATGATATTAGTCTGAATGATGACACAGTGGTTAGAGGGTTGACTATGGGGATGAGGACGAGATCAGTAGCACTCACCACCCTAAGCATCTTGAATTTAGAGAAAAAATTCTGAGTAGCCAAGCAAAAGTCAGATTTAATAACATCACAGTTGTGAGTGAAAAAGCCAACATTAAAACCATCTGGTCCACCGTTAGAGCTCTTGTTCATTAAGAAAAGAGCATTCTTAATCCCATCCCCATTCATTCATATGCCATTTAATTAATATTGGAAAAAGTGATGTGTTAACTATTGATGTTTAATTATTGATTTTATTTACATATATGCTTGCTCATATAAATACCACTTATATGACATGAAAGGTCAAATTGGGTTAAAATGGTAATTTGATTTAGTATCGTTATGGTCGCTAACCTTTTTTTCGAATTTGTAGAGTTATGGATTTAAATTAACTTAAATTTTATAACAATTTGAGGTTAAATGTTTATAAATGATGTTTTAAAGTAGTTAATTATTTACTAATGAGGTTTTAAAGTTAATTAATTATTTAATTATAATATTTTAAAAAAATCAATTAATTAAATAAAGGTACTTTTAAATAATATGTTGTTTACAAAAGGGATTTTACTTCATAAAAGGATTTATTTAAAGGAGATTTTCAATAGCTATTTGGAAAATGATATTTTATAAAGATTTTTATAAAGGAGTAATAAAGGAATATTTATAAAAGAGTTTTATAGATAAAAAGGGATTTATAAATCATTTTAGAGATCTATAAAAGAAGTTTTGCAAATTAATTTGGTGATTTATAAAAGTATTTATGAATATGAAATGGGTTATAGAAAGGGAATTTTATAAAGGAATAAGATTTGCTTTGACAATTAATTTTTTTTAATACAGTGATATAGAAACATTTACTTCATACTTAACATCGAAGGATAGTGGTTAGGTTTAAAGTAAGTAATGTTTTAAATGATATTTGCTTTGGCCCTTGTAAAAATAAATTTGGAAAAGAGGAAACATTCCCTATGTTTTGTAAATATACACCTATACCATTAAGATAATTATATGGATATATTTTCTAAATATAGTATGATTATACCAGTAAGATAAGTATATGAATGTTTTTCCAGTATTGAAAAGAGTATAAGGGGTTTATGAAAATATCTTTTGTGAAGGTATTTTGATTCAAATAATTTTAAAGAGATTTAATTAATAAAAGATTAATTAATAAATTCTTAGTGGATCCCACATGTGATAAAATATATGTTTGATCATTTTTATTTGATAGTTAAGTAACAGAATATCAAATCTAGACCAATTTTTAACTCTCAAGATGTCTAGGAGAAAACACGAGAATGATATGGCACAGTTATCCTTGGGATGCTCTATGCATATAAACTCGTGTGTTCATCCAAGACAAATGATAAGGAGATCCGTCCACTTAAATAGTTAAGGGGTGATCCCTGCTCTTATGTATTGCTAGTTTATTTCCAAAAGAACCAGAGTTGAGTTTACCAAAAACTATCGAATGTTGGTTCGAAGAGACAGGGATTGGATAAGTGTGAATTTGTAAAATACAATAGCCTATGATTTTGTTTGATGACAATAAACATATGTATATTTGTTTAAATGTATTTTTATTATACTATTTTATTTTTCATATAATAAAATAAATATTTGTTGTATAAAATAAATAACTCAAAATTCATATTCAAACAAATATTTTATTCAAACAAATATTTTATTCAAACAAATATTTTATTACAAATTCAAATAGTATAAATTTGAGCTCTCACTACATATATACATTTTCAATTACAATACAATTTCAATTATAACATATCTTTCAATTTACAACTTTCATCTCACTACATATTAACTATCACTCGTATTTTATCTTCAACTCTATTCTAGTTTGTATCCAGCATTTGAATTATCTACAAAATAAACACTGATGTAGTAAAATTGGAAAAGAAATATTTTGTAGTGCAAAATGAAGTGTGTGATTTGAAAATATTATTTGCCTCGGTTATTTGGGTTGTTTTTCATCATTTCCTTTTAATTCATCATACACAAACAACTTGTAACATGTAAAGTGTATCACTGTACATGTCACAAGGCCGCGCACACCGATATACACTTGCTTATTAAAATGGAAGGGTTAGGTGAGCATAAGGTCCAACCTGAGCCAAAAGCTGGATCAACTCAAGTATGCAAGACTAATTAGACCAGGCCAGTGAAATCAAAACAAAGTGGTGAACCAAATCAACCACACCAGACATGTGCATGTTCAAATGAAATCATTAAGTGCAAACTCAAGTAAATAGTTCAAATGCAAGGCTATAGACTCGAGTGAACCAGAGACCATCACAACTAAAGGAAACAACAAATCAAAGGCATATATAAAGCTTTTAGCACCAGCATGAATGGTCAGAAGTAACAAAGAAATGACTACAATTCAAAGTTTTAAAGTGAACCAGACATGTGTATATGCAACAAAGCTTCAAAAATACTCAGAGTAAAGTTCATTCGAATGTACACGTGACTCGAAGCAATTGACCCAAAGTGGTGAATGCAAAGCTCACACACACATACAAGACAATGTGATATGAAGTCCAAACCAAAATGCAAGACAAGAGTGTGTACAAATGAAACCAGGGCAATGCACATGTAACCAGAACCAAATTCAACAAATGCACAAACCAAGATGAAATAGACGTAAGAAATATGGACCAATCAACATGAAATCACACCAGACATGGTCAAGAGCATAGCCACAATATCGCGCACACACCAGACTCATATGGCACAAAGTCAACAACAACATGTCGAACCAGAGACCAGAAAAGTTCAAGGAAAATATATTGACATGAACAAAACATGTACATTGGAGCATGCGGCTCACAGACTCAAAGAAAACTGGACATGTAACTCCAAACAACTCAATTCAACAATTCAAATGTGTGAAGGAAAGTATGAGTCAAAGCAATGCAATGAGCAGACTATAGCAATAAACTTCAAATGAAAATACAAGTGCAAATCAAAGGCTAGCAAGACTGCACCAACATAGAGACTCGAGTACACATGCAGCTTATATGCAAACCAAACCAGACTCAAGTGAATAAGAATACATGCATATATACAGTGACCAACATATGAAAGTGAGGAGGCAACGATGAAGTTGCAAGACTTGACCACAATAATAAAGTGTACTAGACCATTGTGGATAACAACAAACTCAGGCATGAGTACACACACCACCAGTGCAACATAGACAAGAGATCAAACTC
This sequence comes from Allium cepa, assembly GCA_030765085.1. Taxonomy (NCBI): domain Eukaryota; kingdom Viridiplantae; phylum Streptophyta; class Magnoliopsida; order Asparagales; family Amaryllidaceae; genus Allium; species Allium cepa. The sequence goes on from CM060938.1 coordinate 584,873,480, forward strand.
GAGGCAAAAACAAGACTTCAGTCCCTCCAGTCACAATTCAAGAAGGAATAGATAAGATCAAAGCAAGGAGGAGTTTTATCAAGCCGAAAAAGTCATGGATTGAAAAGAAATGGTAAGAAGCCATGGTCATGAACAAGTGTAAGGTAACACGAAACGTAACCAAGTCAATTTTATCTAAAATATAAAAATGTCGAAGTCATAGAGGAAAAGAACGAGAAATAAATTCAAATGCCAAAAAGACGGGACCAATGCAAAGAAAATTCAAATATAACGGGGATGAAAAAATCAAAAATTATCACAAGCATTCAAGAAATAATCGTATAGCCGAGCAAAATAATAGACAGATTCAAAGCGAAATATACGAACGCATATTTAGGAATTTCATCCCTATTTAATCCCACAACATCATCAGCAGTAAAATGGATTCGAGTTCAAGAAATATTCCAGAGAAATCAATTGAAATCACAATCCAATAACTCAAATCGAAGTCGAGCAATAATCAAAATCAAAATATGAGAAAAATCACATACCACTTTCACATCAAACGAGCTTGACAAAATTGGAGCAGTTGCAACCCAATCAAAGCAGTGAATTGATTAATCAAGCCAATCAAAGCAACATAATACCTTCAATCTATCCATTATCTAAGCGGCGTCTTCAATTTACAGCAAAACCCTAAGCTTGTGAAAGAGGCATGAAGAAAGAACGGACAGGAGGTGGCCAGGAATGAAAAAGAGGAAGTCTTTTTTATTTATTAGTGGGTCATCTATTACTATTGGGCTTAAATTAGAAAATAGGGTTTTGTTTAAGTTTTCTTATTATTTTCAATTGTAATTTTCTTTTTTAAATCGTGTAACTTTCTAGTTGTGTGACTAGGTTACGAACTACGGTGGTGTAGTTTGAGAATTTGCAACTCAGTGGCGAGTTGTGGCAGGGTTTTGAGCATAGAGTTAGATTAATCATTAGCAGATGTCGCAAGTTTACGTGTGCAAGCGTCTAACTACTTAATTTATAGCAAAAAACTTTAGGACAGCACGTAGGTCAGGTTTTGCCGAAGCAGGGTAAATTTGCGTATGATCTCTTCCGCGTTATTTTCTGCTATTGATTTTTATTTCTGCATTAATATTTATTATTATTAGTATCATCCTATTCACCTTCCCCTCTAGGGTGAAAATGATCCTACAAATGTTATCCCGCTTTTTGGCAAAGCCGTGATACCAAAAGATTGATCGAAAGCAAAAGACAGTTCGTCTCAAAGATTGGTTACACATTGCTTCGCTATGGATATCGATGAATTTGTCCAAGCCCGGATCGGGCTACAACTGATAGGACATGACAAGCAAAGCCATAAAAGCCAGTGTTTCAAATTTCAGGTTAATTGGAGTTCGTATGAGCAAGATATGATCGATGTAAGTTAGCCAACGAACGTTGTTCGTATCCATCGAAAAGTTGAGGAGATGCCCGTTTCGAATCCATCAGATTCGTATCCTTCAATGTTTGTCTTGTTCGAATCCATCATCTTACACATACTTCGAACCGATTGAGTTCGAATCGATCAGTAACATGACATCGGTCTGTTCGAATCGATCGGTTTCGAATCGATCAAATGGGCATCGCCTCAGCATGTTCGTATCCATCCTAGAGCACTATTTCATATCCATCAGTAGGCCGCACTTCGTATCGATACCCATATCCATCACCACACCTCGGTTCGTATCCATCGGCTTCGTATCCATCGGAATGGCCAGGTCTTCGCATCGATGGACTTCGTATTGATTGAACTTCGGCTAGAGTGTATTATTCGAATCCATCAGTATGCAGTTTACTTCGTATCGATCACCTAACATCAACTTCGCATCCATCAGAGATTCGCTGCTTCATCTCCATCCCAACACCATGTTTGAATCCATGAGCAGAGGCTTGTTCGTACCCATCAGGTCAACGAATCTTGGGTGACGTGTCATCCCTCGATACGAACAAGGCGAAATTTATGGATTCGAAACGGTCAACTCGGAGTAAAGACCGGATCGAGGCGAAGTATGCACGCCACATCATCACGGGACCACGTGAGGTGATCATCGAAGGCATCGTTTCGAATTGATGGATTCAAAATAAACAGCCAACCGAAAAATACCAAATCGTATCGATCATATCTTCCAAACCACTGATCCAAATGCAACGAAATTTTCACAGCGGCTTCCATACAAGGTAAAGATTGTTCCTGCCAAGTTTCAGCTCGATTGGATGAATTTTTGATGGATACAAAATCACTTCATATCGATCTCAGATCGAGTCGAAACTTGGTGGGGTCGGTCGTGTGGGCCCACTCACGTGCCAGAAAAAGTCTCCCGAAGTTTGAGCGAGATCTGAGCCTTCTACGCCTATAAATAGCACTCTGAAGCCTACAGAAAGGGGATCTTTTGGCCATTGAACGTCCAGACTATGCCGGATTCAATTCTACTCTTCATTATCACTGTTGTAATCAAACTTCAGAGCTATTATCAACTGTAATCCGCTGTAATCGACTGAAATCATCAAGTGAATCAATAAAATCATAAGCTTCAGAGTGGACGTAGGCAAGATTGCCAAACCACTATAAATCCTGTGTTTGTGATTGTTATTCCTGAATTGCTGTGTTTGATATTGCTTAGATCTGAGATTCGTGTTGAATATTGCTGATTTGTGTTCATAAACGGGTGCTTTCACGATATTGGGGTTTGTGACCATTTTTGGTGCAAACACTTTGGTGCTTTCACTGAGAAAAGCTAATTCAGGAGAAGTTGAATTTGAAGATTTAAAAATTCAGATCTAAGAGTTATGACAAGACAAACGAGTAGAAGGCAGAGACCAGAGAGAAGTGAACATGAGGGAAGTCGCGAGGGTTCCTCAGAAGCGAATCAGGCATCGATCTTCATGGGGCCACACACTTGGAACATGTTGATCCAATCCCAAAGAGAGATAAGGGTATCTGAGCAACCTGGTGGTAGTAGAGAAATGGACGCTCAGCCAGGGGGTAGGTAAAATTCCCTCATGAACTCGGGGGCAGATCGAAAGCGATGAACAAGTCGCAAACTTCTCACTAACACGGTTAAATCATTTACACATGTAAGCGATCGCGCACGATCCATAGGCACGCTCTGAATGACTACTAACCGTACCATAGTAAGAGTATATGCTTTGACATCCTCGTCTTGCTCTTGCTTTGATTTTGATTTGAACATTCCTATTGTGGAATTCGTATGATCATTACTTTGATATCTGCAATCCTGTGAAAGAATTTACTTGTATGCCCGTTGGATCATAAACGGTCCACGAGCACCTCTTGTATGGCGATGAACCGCCGAAGACTTTGATTCAGAAACTCCCCCGAACATAAAACCTAGCATCGATAATACTAAGTCCCCCCAGGCACACATAATTTGCCTCGAATGGCACATGATCGCGAACGATCACAATTCGCCTCGAACGGCACCCGACCTCGAACGGTCACAATTCACCTCGAATGGCACCCGATCGCGAACGTTCACAATTCGCCTCGAACGGCACACGATCGCGAACGTTCACAATTCGCCTCGAACGGCACACGATCGCGAACGATCACAATTCGCCTCAAACGGCACACGATCGCGAACGATCACAATTCGCCTCGAACGGCATACGATCGCGAACGATCACAATTCGCCTCGAACTGCATACGATCGCGAACGATCACTATTTGCCTCGAACGGCATCCGACCGTGAACGGTCACATTCCACGATTTGCCCGAACGACACCCGACCGCGAACGGTCACGATTCACTTATATGATATTTGATCGCGAACGTTCACACTCTGCCTCAAACGACACCGACCGTGAACGGTCATGATTCACTTATTATGATATCCGACCTCGAATGGTCACAATCAGCCTCGAATGGCACTTGATCGCGAATGATCGACAATCGCCACGAACGGTATCCGACGGCGAACGGCATATGACCGGGAACAGTCCCATTTCATCGTTCGCCGCGAGTGGCATCGACCGCGAACGGTCCCGATTCACCTCAAATGGCATACGATCCCGAACGATCGTCATTTTAGGTCATATGAAACTATCTAGTTCTTTGCAGGTTATTGACAGGATATGAACATCCAACTTATGACATTACAAAACACACCTTCCTATCGCAAGGCATGTTTTGGGGGGCAAATGTTATCTCGCTTTTTGGCAAAGCCGTGATACCAAAAGATTGATCGAAAGCAAAAGACAGTTCGTCTCAAAGATTGGTTACACATTGCTTTGCTATGGATATCGATGAATTTTGTCCGAGCCCGGATCGGGCTACAACTGATAGGACATGACAAGAAAAGCCATAAAAGCCAGTGTTTCAAATTTCAGGTTAATCGAAGTTCGTATGAGCAAGATATGATCGATGCAAGTTAGCCAAAGAACGCTATTCATATCCATCGAAAAGTTGAGGAGATGCCCATTTCGAATCCAACGGATTCGTATCCATCAATGTTTGTCTTGTTCGAATCCATCAGCTTACACATACTTCGAATCGATCGAGTTCGAATCGATCAGTAACGTGACATCGGTCTGTTCGAATCGATCGGTTTCGAATCGATCAAATGGACATCGCCTCGGCATGTTCGTATCCATCCTAGAGCACTGTTTCGTATCCATCAGTAGGCCGCACTTTGTATCGATACCCATATCCATCACCACACCTCAGTTCGTATCCACCGGCTTCGTATCGATCGGAACGGCCAGGTCTTCGCATCGATTGAACTTCGGCTAGAGTGTATTATTCGAATCCATCAGTATGCAGTTTACTTCGTATCGATCACCTAACATCAACTTCGCAACCATTAGAGATTCGCTGCTTCATCTCCATCCCAAGACCATGTTCGAATCCATGAGCAGAGGCTTGTTCGTATCCATCAGGTCAACGAACCTTGGGTGACTTGTCATCCCTCGATACGAACAAGGCGAAATTCATGGATTCGAAACGGTCAACTCGGAGTAAAGACCGGATCGAGGCGAAGTATGCGCGCCACATCATCACGAGACCACGTGAGGTGATCGAGTCGAAGGCATCATTTCGAATTGATGGATTCGAAATAAACAGCCAACCGAAAAATACCAAATCGTATCGATCATATCTTCCAAACCACTGATCCAAATGCAACGAAATTTTCATAGCAGCTTCCATACAAGGTAAAGATTGTTCCTGCCAAGTTTCAGCTCGATTGGATGAATTTTTGATGGATACGAAATCACTTCTATCGATCTCAGATCGAGTCGAAACTTGGTGGGGTCGGTCGCGTAGGCCCACTCACGTGCCAGAAAAAGTCTCCCAAAGTTTGAGCGAGATCTGAGCCTTCTACGCCTGTAAATAGCACCATGAAGCCTACAGAAAGGGGATCTTTTGGCCATTGAACGTCCAGACTCTGCCGGATTCAATTCTACTCTTCATTATCGCTGTTGTAATCAAACTTCAGAGCTATTATCAACTGTAATCCGCTGTAATCGACTGAAATCATCAAGTTAATCAATAAAATCATATGCTTCAGAGTGGACGTAGGCAAGATCGCCGAGCCACTATAAATCATGTGTTTGTGATTGTTATTTCCGAATTGCTGTGTTTTATATTGCTTAGATCTGAGATTCGTGTTGAATATTGCTGATTTGTGTTCATAAACTGGTGCTTTCATGATATTGGGGTTTGTGACCATTTTTGGTTTAAATAATAGAATTAACCAAAAACCACTTTGAACCAACTTAAACGTTTGAATTTAAGACATATTGAAGATGATTGAATTAAAGAAGGAGCTCTTAGAAGTTCAAGAGCTACTTGCTACTAATACCGAAGGTGATTTCAAAAGGGAATATAGTAGAAGTTGTGCCTTTGGTTTGTTTACATCTTGAACAACTTGTATGGACGGATTGCATTGCTGCTTGGAGGGCAGTATTAGCAATCAAAGCGGGAATTACTAAGAAAAGATAAAACATAGCCTCTAAACTAGACAATCGAGCATTACTAAAATAAGAGAAGTACTTCAGGGCTATGTGGGTCGCACTCATCAGGGTATTGTCATCACCTTCTATATATATGTGTGTGTGTGTGTGTGTGTGTGTGTGTGTGTGTGTGTGTGTGTGTGTGTGTGTGTATTTGGATATTTGGTTGTGCATGAGAGCTCTCTGGAAAAGGTTGCAAAGCAACCTAGGTGATGAAATATTTGGTACTATCCAGTAAAGGGTAGGCCAATCCTATTTTGCAGAGGATCCATATATGGCCCTTGGTACATTTTTCCAGAGGTGTACTATAGTAGCCTTGTCATTGCACGGAATCCATTCTCCAATAAGCACCGTACAAACTTAGTTGTGCCCAACTATGCTGGAACGTGAGATGCAAGCATTCCTGCTATATTCATAATTTACTTTAAACCCTAGACATTATTATAAAATCACTGGATTTTCTATACAATTGTTTTGGTAATCGTAAGGTAAAACATGTCCGTGTTTATTTTTGGGTTGGTCTTACGGGATACCTTTATTTTGAAAGGTTTATTAAAACCATTAAGAATCCAATTGATTATGTTTCTCACGCTAGTTTTACCAGACTGATCCGAGCGTTATGTTTCTTATAATGCCCAAGTCAGCCCGAGCATATTTTCCAAATTTAGCCGAATACTTGGAACTGCAGGAGACAAGCTGGATCCTCCAAGACGCATTACTGTATTTTATCTTCTGCTGTTTGTTCTTGTCAGTATTTATCAATAGTTGTAAGGACAGGGTGTTATAACTGTCCACTGTCCAAACTGATGATATGTTAGTTGTACCCTAATTAGTATATGTATATAATAATTTTTTCTTTGTAAAGACCATTGGTTTATTATATGTTACTTATCATGTTTATGAGATTCTATTCTATCTTTTCTTTCTTTCACCACAATAATATATCCTTCCAGCACTTGGATGTTTCGCACATGAATACTGCAGGTGTATTAGTGTCGGCTTTTAAGGGTCGAAAAGGCAGGTTGTTACAGCTGCGACCCTACGATTAGGCCGCTAGGGTGGATCTAGCCTATCCCCAACTTACATAATAGTAGTACGATGCGATAGATGACATATAGTATCTATATATTGGGCACATAGCCTAACTCAAAAATACTAGAACAAAGATAAATATATCATCACGAGTCCCTTACATATATCTCAACAATATATCACAACACTATATCATGAACCCATCACTTAAGTGTGATTTACTCACATAAACCGAATAATTATCACTACAGCGTCCAATACCACTAAGTGATACTCAATTATTTACTCGATGCTTATAATACCCTCACATACATTACATCTATGCCACAAGTCCTATGTATAAACGGAGAAATATTACCGAATGCCTCATCCCAAATGGTATTATAACTCTGTTTATAACATATTTCTCATAGCATAGAACATCGCTACAATAACATGTCATTTATAATATATATACTAATTTGAAGAAGAAAATGTGTTTTAGTTTAGTTATTTTATACTAATTTCTTTTAATATTTAATTTAATAAATTTAAACATTCTTCTTGTTTATTTACTTAATTTTTAGAATTGAAGTCTCCTTATATATATATAAAAATTTTGTCTTTTAAGCTGAATTAACATTCCTATATTTAGCTTTTGTTAAACGCACTTTATATTCAATTTATAAATAAAACTAATTGATTGAGATAATTATCTATTTTACATATGCAACATTAATTAATTATTTATATATAAGTATATATAATGTATGTGTATATAGTATTTTCATGTATAAATTTGTATTATATATATGTTATTATTCTTATACTAGTTTATCTTTATTTTATACAAGATATATATATATATATATATAATTTTAATTTTTTTAAATGATAATAAGCTTACCAGGTTTTGATCGACTGGCCAGAAACCATCGGTCATGGTCGACTGGACGTTAACATTGGTCGACCAGTACTTGGCAATGAATCATGAGATATCTATTGTAATTTTGCATGATCAACGATGAAATTCCGGCCTTGCATGACCATGTTTTGCTATGTGATATGATACAGATTACCACGTATACACACTGTTCCATCACTCGAACATAATTGCATCCAATTCATTAAGTATATTCAAGAAATATCAGTAATGAAGTAAAACATTCTTCCTGTAAATCAAAATTCCTCAATAAAACAACATATACTAGAGTTTGGATACAATTCAAGACTGAATAAGACATAAATGTGAGTATATAACTCAGCTTAAGATGATTAACTCCAACTAGATGCTCTAACTTCTTCTTCTTCTTCTTATTCTTGCACTTACTGTAAATTCCAAGAGCTCAATATCAATAGATTAAACTAGGGTTTCTTATTTCTAAATGGTGTAGATGCATGCCAACAAGCTTATCTTTGAGTTTGAGGATTTATAATAATTTATTTTATTTATTTGAGATTTTTAAAGTTGAGAGGTATAAGGTTTTGTTGTGAGGAAGAAGATTCGTCAGTATTTCTAAATCACTACGTATTTAAATTTATAAGTATACACGAATCCTTTAGCAATTAGAAAATCTAGAATTATGAAATACGATAACTTGTTAGGCTAATTAGTTTTTAATAGTAAACCTATCAAAATTTAGTCATTACTTATATTACCTTTTAATTTTTTAATATTCATTTTCTTCTCTATTTTAATTACTTCTAAATATAAACTTTGATTATTTTTCACCGACTAAATAAATAAACACCAATAATTCCTAATATACTAATATTTACACCCCAAATTTATATTTCTATCAATTTATTTATTTTTAACATTTCTAAACCCTTGAAATTATTTTTAATATCAATAAAATATTCATATTAATTTATTAACACTTACAAATTAAATTCAATTCTTTAACCATATTAATTTATTTCACCTAAAACCATTCAAACTATAAATTAGTTCTACTAATTATCATTTTAATCTGACTTAGTTATTTAAATCACTATTATTTATTCATAATTAATTGCTTCCTAACACTAAGTTCTTATGTGACGACCCGAAATTTTTTTAACATTTGAAATTGAGATATTTGATTGATTTTAAATATCTGAAAGTTATTTTAAACTTGAATTTCAATTTTGACTATCGATTTGAACATTTAGATTTTTGAATTTAATTTATTGAATTTGGGTAAAATGTTGAATCTTGATATTTAAACTGATTAAAAATATTTTGAAGGGTTAGAAATTTATATTGATAATACTGAAGATAATGGAAGTTTCCGAATTGGATTTGGAAATGTTTTGTTCAGTTTTTAAAATATATCATTTAGATCGACTTTTAAAAATAGCCTTCCGAGCACAGTCTCAAATTTCTTTGAAACTAGTTCCATTGGATCCGTAATAGTTAGTTATTATCGGATTTCAATTTTCGTAGCAATCGGAATTGTCGTTTGACCCTGGCAGCTCAAAACGCATAGGAACTATTTTAATCGATTTAATTAAAAACTGATCATTTATTTCTGTAACTTGCGCATACAATCAAATTAGGACTCGAAACCTTTTCCATTGCGTTCAGAATAGGGGTTCAACATTATAAACGCCTAGCGGCACTCCTTAAGAGGAGTTCGAAATTTTAAGTGGCAATTAACGAGACGTTTTGGAAGTTTATAATATAATAAAAATTGGAACTCAGGAAGGGTTTGGTAGATTGGCGATCTAGGAGGCTCGCGACCGGAAGGCCGCGGCGTGGCGACGACAGGCGCCAGCGCATGATGGTAGCGCATGATGGGTCAGTAGGGGTTTGGCGATCTAGGAGGCTCGCGACCGGAAGGCCGCGGCGTGGCGACGACAGGCGCCAACGCATGATGGTAGCGCATAATGGCAGATGCGATATCGTGTAGATTGTGGTACTCACGATAATTTTAGGGCACGGCTATTTAGAGATCCAGCGGCGATGTCGCGATTTCGGTGCTCGCGTTTAATTCATGGGTCATAGTGAGGTATTGTTTATTTAGATAAAAAGTTTACATATATTTGTATGCTCGAAAAAAAGGGAATAAAACAATATTATGCAGTCAGAAGATATATCATAGTCTGATATAAAAAAATTTGTTTGATTTAAAGGTGGAAAAAAATATTATAGTGATTAACTTGTTTAAACAAATTAATTAATTTATATTAGTTCCTAAAATTAATTGATTATAGGTAATTGACTGAAAATTAAATTATTCGTTAAAAAATTTATTTACAGTAGGTTTATAAAATGAAATTTATATCCATTTTTGAAAAGAAGATTTGTGTACATGCATGTTTGAAATTTATATGGAGAAGGAATTTTAGTTTAACAATACGATATAAAGCAATTTATTAAAGGAAATTCAGTTTTAAATTTAATTTTTAGTTAATATAAATTTATTATTTATTTTAAGGAATATGTTTACAGTAAGTAATACAGGTATGAATAAATATATATATCTTCATAAATGTTCTCATTTTAAAAAGAAATTGGTTAAAATAAAATCATTGGATAATAAAAAATTACCAAACAAAATAATAATAATTGGTTATTCGATTATTTCGAATATTAATAAATTTGTATAATTATTTATACAAGGTCTAAAATGGAGAAAAACAGGACGGGATGGAAATGAGTTGGAATGGATTGCATGCGTAAACAAAAGGTGAGATCTTCTCATTCAAATTTTAATAATTGAAAATTTCAGGTATTGATTTATGGTTGAATTGTGATAGTTAAAATTTAATTGTTGATTGTGTGCTAGAATGATTGATTTATAATTAGTTATATTAGTTTGGACCTTATGCGCCGCATAATAGCAAATGATATAATATTTAAACCCATATACCGCGATATTCCACCTTGAAGTGGAATTGGTATTATATATGTATTTGGAGTTGTTGATTTTCCGCATTATATAGCGGATGAAACCCTATGCGCCGCATAATAGCGGATGATATTTTATAAATCCCATATACCGCGATATTCCACCTCGAAGTGGAATGGGTATTTAATTGTTGTGCTAACGTTTGTGGATGCAGGGAAAAACAGGTTGGAGGGATCCAACTGGATTCCTCAAATATTTGAATTAGTTTCAATATTGTGTGTTGATTATTTGTAATCTGTGAGTGACTATTTATGATTGAGATTGTTGAAGGCTATAATTTAACCGAGTATATTTTTGATATCGTAGGATATCAGAAATAAATAACATTTGATTTTTTAAATTTAGTAGGAAATTTCTAATAAATTAATTTTAGAAAATTGAATAAATTTAATAGAAGAAATTTGTTTCAAAAGATAATAAATTAGGTGTTAGAAATAAATTTGAGAATCAATTTGATATTGATTTGGTAAGAATAATAAATATTTGGGAAATTGATCTAAAATTAACTTGATGTTTAAAAATAAATTTTGGGAAACCAATTCTGAAAATGGATTTGGTGTTGAAAGTGAATACTTGGGAATCGATTTGGAAATCGTAAATTAGTGGATATTTAAAAATTTAAACCCAAAATGGGAATTTTATAAAGAAAAGGGAAATTTGTTTTAAAAATAAATATTGTTTTATTTTTAAAGGTGTGGAAAGGAAATTACGGATTTGGAACGAAAATTTAAAGTAAATCCAGAAGGATTTATAAATTGATTTGAATAAACCATTTTAGAATGGAAGATGTACTTTCCCTGGAAAGTCGAGTATGTTTCAATATAGTCTATAAATTTGAAATTGAAGTTGTGAAGATGGATTTAAGGAAAGATTATTTTGGAGAAATTATTTACTTGGGTTATTTTGAAAATCTGTAAAGTAAAGATATATTTTAATTTATTATAAATGTGATTGTTTAAAGTTTTAATTGATATTTGTTTTAGAAAATGGATATTTAAATAGTTATATCCTATCTACTAATTTTATTTTAAAATTAGTTTGGACCTGAATTTTTATTTAAGATTTTAATATAATATCTTCACAACTAATGTTTTAGATAGAGTGTTTTAAAATAGTTTTTATTCTGAATGTTCCAAGTATATATGTTTGGATAAGTAATTTAAATTATTTTAAAGCATTTGAACTCGACATATCTTCAGTGGAAATAAATAAATATTTGGAAATGTATTCCGCATAAGGAAAAGTGATTTGAAATTTGTTTTCAAAGGATTGAAATGTGTAAATTGATTTGAAATTTGTTTCCAAAGTGTTGAGGTGTTAAACATATATATCTTGCGAAGATACTTCGAAAATAAATAATTGGGAAAAATTATTTAAATCCAGTGATTGTTGTGAATGTTGATTGATAGTTAAATAACCGACTATCAATATTGGCCTTTTAATGGCATTTGAATTTCGATGCGACCGGGGGTCGGATTCCAAGTGGATATCCGAAACCCACATCGAACCTTTGTGATTGTGATGGATCTTTTGTTTAAGAAGATCAACGTGGAAATTGTTGTGATTTGTTTGAAATCCGATTGAACACTTATTTTTAATAAACGCTCATTATTCGAATTAGCCGGGAGAGGACTTTGTGTCATAAAACCTATTCCGAATAATGATACGACGAATTGGGGTTACATTTGAAGATGGTGTTGAAGACTGGGTATTTTCAAAAACGAAAGGATTACCTGTCGAATGTCTCTGCACCAAGTTGCTCTGGTATAGAGATTTTATCACCCTTTGTGATGGGGATTCCGGACGTGATTTGTGAATATCCAGATTTGCAAGGGCTTCTTTGAAGTGCCTTCGGTTCCGTTCGATCCCGAAACGGACTTGTATAGATGTGTATCTGACGTTACACTTTGAGATGTAAAGCTGGTTTCTATCAAATACATTTCTATTGGTGGCGGAGAATTTATTCTCTTAGCTTAACACCCTTCTCTGAGACGTACGAGCTTAGAGGTTACATAGTTTATGGTTGCTAGTGATATATTCCCAAATTAGTAACATGGCATACGAAGTGCTGCTGATCATTTGTTGATCAAAGCATGACTTTGTGAAAAGTGTAGCTTTGTGGACGAGACTTCGTCAGACCTCACACCCCGGAAATGGTCAAAACAGGAAAGATGCAGCAAGGTTATGAGGGTCGCGCCTTTTAGGGTATGTCATTTTCTTCTGGAAAAGGGTGGTATCATGGTATGGAGCCCAGATACTCAACCTATGTTGTTGCGCAAATTTATTATACTTTGTGGTTGTTGCTTTGTGGTTGAGGATCCTCGGATAAAGGTCCCAAATGATGGGGGATGGCATACTCGAGTAGTAGTTACCTAGTTACAGAGGTAACCCGGCCTTGTGTTGGCAGAGATCCGGGTAGGTTCTCGGGACGTCCCTCCAGAGGCGTACCCATGTGGCAGTAGGAAGTTCCTTAGCCTGACCATTTGTTGGAAATCTAAAGAAACAATATGCGCCCTGTACGGTTTTCGTTGTATAACCTGCCATGGAATGTGGCGGTAACTTGCTATTGAACATGGTAGCTATATTAGGCATGCAATAATGGTTGTATGCTGGCTAAGATTAATAATATATTTTTGAAATGTTCTCTACACTATGTACTAATAATAATATCAAAAGGATTTTGCGTATTAAGCATGTTTGACTATCATAAGGAGAAATCTCCTCCTATTCTGCGTTTGCATTGTGTGTGTGGCGGGAGGCCTTATGGTAGTTTCATTTTCCAAAAGCATAGCGGATTTCTTTTTACTTTCTTTGTGAAAATAACTATATTTAAGATCTCACACCAGTCCCACGACTAACCTGGAGTTTATTGTTCCCTTTCTAAACTCTGGGTGCCCGCAATTTTCCACACGGGAAGCCTAGAGTCAGGTTATCATTATTTGGGAGCAATGTCAAGAAGTTGCTGTAGAAATCAAGAGTTGGAGGTGGATGGAGAGGCGTATCACTTATATATGTAATATTCCTTTCCGCTGTTTGTTGTTGTACGCTCTGATAATGTAATGTGATGTAATGTAATAACTGATATAGTGATTCTGTTTAAAGATACTTATTTATCTATTATATTTTTTCCGCTGCGAAATGTGAGATTCTGTTTATTGTTTCTTCTTGCTTTTTCTTCTACCTCTTTATTCTTTAACCTTAAAGACTCGTAAGTTTGTTCCTCTTTGGGCTGAATTGTTGTGGGATTTTTCTAGCTCAAGAGGGGCACGGTTTTGCGGGCCTTTACAAGTGGTATCAGAGCATTTGGTTAAGCGATAACCTTGTCTCTGTTGGGTGTTACTCATTAGAGATAGAGTCAGTAGTACTCTACAATGAGTTCGAGTGTTATAATAGATATGAGCGCGTATTTGTTAGTGAATATAAAATTGTTTTATATTGTGTTGATTGGTTTGTTGAGTGCTATATGGATTCTGGTCAATACGAATAATTAACGGTATTGATAGGGATCTCTAAACACTTGTACAGAACAAATTCGACACGATATCGTTTTAAAATAGGGTAAATGAAATAATTTTGCCCATATTATTTTTGTATATAAAAGAAATAAATTTTCTGTGAATTATTATAATATATGGTTGCTTGGTTGCTAGGAAACGATAATATTAAATTATTATCATCGTTATATGAGGAATTGAAATCAAAACCAAAAGCTAAGAAAATAAAAATCCAAATGGGATTTGTAAATGTAAATTGTAAATGAGATTTATAATTTGAAATAGAATTCAAAAGGAATATTGGAAAAATGTTTTCGAATTGATTTGAAATTTTGGAAATTAAATCCCTTTTTAGTTTGAAAATGAATTTCAAAGTTTTTTGAAAAATGTTTTTAAGGGATGAAAGCTCTAAACTCTTTTAAGTCGTTGGAAAATAACATCGGTGACGACTACAGCATCATCGATGTTCATTTTCGGGTTTCCAAAAAAGGAATTGCTGCCAAATTGTTTTAAATGGAAGTTGTTTGGAAAATTTGGGTTTGGTTTTGAAATTCAAAGGATAATTTGAATTGTTTTCAATTATGGTTTTGGAAAAGGTGGAAAGACTCTGGAATTTTATAAAAAATAGTTATGGAATAATAAGTTTGAAAACTTAGAAAAATTCAGATTAAACTGAAATTAACTTGAGTTAATTTGAATAAAGGTGAATTTGAGAAGTCTTATAGACTAAATAATTGGAATAAAAAAAACTATTAAGGTGGAAAATAAAATTGTGAATGAATGAATAAATTTGCAATTGCAAGTACATGAAAGTGAAATTGAATGTTGAAATTCATTTCGAATTGGTAAGTAAATGAAAACTGGAATTGGAATTGAATTTGATTTGTTATGAGCAAAGCAAAGTATTGAAATAAAATTAGTAAGTGAAATTAATTGAAGGAATGACGAAATTGAATATTTTTTGAAATGAATTGAATTCAATAATTATAAATGAAAGGTAATTTGAATCCATATGGAATTTGAAATCCAGTTTAAATATAAGTGATTATTAACCAAAATGGTGAATTGAAAATTATGTTTGGGAATGAACAAAAGAATGAAACTGGAATTGAAACTAAATATTGAAAGCCAATTTGAATTGTGTGAAATAAAATGAAGCTGTAAAATTAGTTCGAAGTGAACTAAAGATAATAAAGGTGAAATAAGGAAATGGTTTGAGATAAAATGAATTGGAATTTGCAATGAATTAGTAAATGAAACTAATTTAAAATAGTGCAGTTGTGAATGAAAGATAATTGATAAAAATTCAATATTCAGAAGATAAACTGAATCCAAATAGAATTGAAATTGTAAATTGAATTCAAATGAAAGTGAAAATGCAAGATAGAATGATAATGGATATATAACTTCAATAGTGAAGTACAAATGGTATAAGAAGTATTCAAACTTTTGTAAAGAAATGTGCAAAAATGATATTTGAATGTTGAAATTAGACACTATGGATATCAGGAGATACAAGTGTGTTAAAGACAAAGGATAAATTGGGATTTTGATTTCGAAGATAAAATTGAATTGCTCGACAAAAAAGGTATGTATTTCAATTTTAGTATGAAATTTGGTGATTTTCTTGTCTAGCCACTTGGCGTTTTGTTTTCTTTTTGAATCTGATGGCCCATGGTGCCATTTTGTAGTCGTACCAAGCTAACCGTGCAAAGGAGACGCTGGCAAAATTTTAGGGAGTTAGAAAAATTTTGAGAAATTTTGAAAGTTTAAAATTTGAATTTGAATTTAAATTTAAATTGTTAAAGAAAACAATGTTGTTTGGAACTTATAATTGAAGTTGGAAAGTTAGTTGAATAAATGATGGGTCTTAAATAGAAAGATTTGTTTTGGTAAGATGATAAAACTATTTGGATTGGGAAAAAATAATAAATGGGTTAAGGACCATTCTTCTTAACTAGTAATTTCGGGGCGAAATTCTTTTAAGGGGGGAAGGATGTGATGACCTGGAAATTTTTAACATTTGAAATTGAGATATTTGATGGATTTTAAATATTTGAAAGTTATTTTAAACTTGAATTTCAATTTTGACTATCGATTTGAACATTTGAATTTTTGAATTTAATTTATTGAATTTGGGTAAAATGTTGAATCTTGATTTTTAAACTGATTAAAAATATTTTGAAGGCTTAGAAATTTATATTGATAATGCTGAAGATAATGGAAGCTTCAGAATTAGGTTTGGAAATGTTTTGTTCAGTTTTTAAAACATATCATTTAGATCGACTTTTAAAAATAGCCTTCCGAGGCACAGTCTCAGATTTCGACGAAACCAGTTCCATTGGATCCGTAATAGTTAGTTATTTTCGGATTTCAATTTTCGTAGCAATCGGAGTTGTCGTTTGACCCTGGCAGCTCAAAACGCATAGGAACTATTTTAATCGATTTAATTTAAAATTGATCGTTTATTTCTGTAACTCGCGCATACGATCAAATTAGGACTCGAAACCTTTTCCATTGCGTTCAGAATAGGGGTTCAACATTATAAACGCTTAGCGGCACTCCTTAAGAGGAGTTCGAAATTTTAAGTGGCAATTAACGAGACGTTTTGGAAGTTTTATAATATAATAAAAATTGGAAGTCAACTAGTTAAAGATATTTTAATAAATAAACTCTCGTACTCAAGAAGCCATTCGCAATTTATAATACGTCTTCATCTCGTTTTCTTCTTAAAATATATTGTCCCCTTCATCGCTTTAAAGTTTAGAATTCGAGAAGAAAAAACATGGCCGAAATTTTTTTTCCCCTCTTTCCTTTAAACATCGATTTCCCTTCCCTTCATTTGTATCGAATTCATTCGATACCCAAACAAAAAAATTCCAACACGAGAGGGAAAGGCGACGACTAATTAAGGTTTCGCGATGGGTCAAGAGGGGTTTGGCGATCTAGGAGGCTCGCGACCGGAAGGCCGCGGCGTGGCGACGACAGGCGCCAGCGCATGATGGTAGCGCATAATGGCAGATGCGATATCGTGTAGATTGTGGTACTCACGATAATTTTAGGGCACGGCTATTTAGAGATCCAGCAGCGATGTCACGATTTTGGTGCTCGCGTTTAATTCATGGGTCATAGTGAGGTATTGTTTATTTAGATAAAAAGTTTACATATATTTGTACGCTCGAAAAAAAAGGGAATAAAACAATATTATGCAGTTAGAAGATATATCATAGTCTGATATAAAAAAATTTGTTTGATTTAAAGGTGGAAAAAAATATATTACAGTGATTAACTTGTTTAAACAAATTAATTAATTTATATTAGTTCCTAAAAATAATTGATTATAGGTAATTGACTGAAAATTAAATTATTCGTTAAAAAAAATTATTTACAGTAGGTTTATAAAATGAAATTTATATCCATTTTTGAAAAGAAGATTTGTGTACATGCATGTTTGAAATTTATATGGAGAAGGAATTTTAGTTTAACAATACGATATAAAGTAATTTATTAAAGGAAATTCAGTTTTAAATTTAATTTTTAGTTAATATAAATTTATTATTTATTTTAAGGAATATGTTTACAGTAAGTAATACAGGTATGAATAAATATATATATCTTCATGAATGTTCTCATTTTAAAAAGAAATTGGTTAAAATAAAATCATTGGATAATAAAAAATTACCAAACAAAAAATAATAATTGGCTATTCGACTATTTCGAATATTAATATATTTGTATAATTATTTATACAAGGTCTAAAATGGAGAAAAACAGGACGGGATGGAAATGAGTTGGAATGGATTGCATGCGTAAACAAAAGGTGAGATCTTCTCATTCAAATTTTAATAATTGAAAATTTCAGGTATTGATTTATGGTTGAATTGTGATAGTTAAAATTTAATTGTTGATTGTGTGCTTGAATGATTGATTTATTATTAGTTATATTACTTTAGACCCTATGCGCCGCATAATAGCAGATGATATTATATTTAAACCCATATACCGCGATATTCCATCTTGAAGTGGAATTGGTATTATATATGTATTTGGAGTTGTTGATTTCCCGTATTATATAGCGGATGAGACCCTATGCGCCGCATAATAGCGGATGATATTTTATAAATCCCATATACCGCGATATTCCACCTCGAAGTGGAATGGGTATTTAATTATTGTGCTAACGTTTGTGGATGCAGGGAAAAACAGGTTGGAGAGATCCAACTGGATTCCTCAAATATTTGAATTAGTTTCAATATTGTGTGTTGATTATTTGTAATCTATGAGTGACTATTTATGATTGAGACTGTTAAAGGCTATAATTTAACCGAGTATATTTTTGATATCGTAGGATATCAGAAATAAATAAAATTTGATTTTTGAAATCTAGTAGGAAATTTCTAATAAATTAATTTTAGAAAATTGAATAAATTTAAAAGAAGAAATTTGTTTCAAAAGATAATAAATTAGGTGTTTGAAATAAATTTGAGAATCAATTTGATATTGATTTGGTAAGAATAATAAATATTTGGGAAATTGATCTAAAATTAACTTGATGTTTAAAAATAAATTTTGGGAAACCAATTCTGAAAATGGATTTGGTGTTGAAAGTGAATACTTGGGAATCGATTTGGAAATCGTAAATTAGTGGATATTTAAAAATTTAAACCCAAAATGGGAATTTTATAAAGAAAAGGGAAATTTGTTTTAAAAATAAATATTGTTTTATTTTTAAAGGTGTGGAAAGGAATTTACGGATTTGTAACGTAAATTTAAAGTAAATCCAGAAGGATTTATAAATTGATTTGAATAAACCATTTTAGAATGGAAGATGTACTTTCCCTGGAAAGTTGAGTATGTTTCAATATAGTCTATAAATTTGAAATTGAAGTTGTGAAGATGGATTTAAGGAAAGATTATTTTGGAGAAATTATTTACTTGGGTTATTTTGAAAATCTTTAAAGTAAAGATATATTTTAATTTATTATAGATGTGATTTTTTAAAGTTTTAGTTGATATTTGTTATAGAAAATGGATATTTAAATAGTTATATCCTATCTACTAATTTTATTTTAAAATTAGTTTGGACCTGAATTTTTATTTGAGATTTTAATATAGTATCTTCACAACTAATGTTTTAGATAAAGTGTTTTAAAATAGTTTTTATTCTGAATGTTCCAAGTATATATGTTTGGATAAGTAATTTAAATTATTTTAAAGCATTTGAACTTGGCAGATCTTCAGTGGAAACACATAAATATTTGGAAATGTATTCCGCATAAGGAAAAGTGATTTGAAATTTGTTTTCAAAGGATTGAAATGTGTAAATTGATTTGAAATTTGTTTTCAAAGTGTTGAAGTGTTAAACATATATATCTTGTGAAGATACTTCGAAAATAAATAATTGGGAAAAATTATTTAAATCCAGTGATTGTTGTGAATGTTGATTGATAGTTAAATAACCGACTATCAATATTGGCCTTTTAATGGCATTTGAATTTCGATGCGACCGGGGGTCGGATTCCAAGTGGATATCCGAAACCCACATTGAACCTTTGTGATTGTGATGGATCTTTTGTTTAAGAAGATCAATGTGGAAATTGTTGTGATTTGTTTGAAATCCGATTGAACACTTATTTTTAATAAACGCTCATTATTCGAATTAGCCGGGAAAGGACTTTGTGTCATAAAACCTATTCCGAATAATGATACGACGAATTGGGGTTACATTTGAAGATGGTGTTGAAGACCGGGTATTTTCGAAAACGAAAGGATTACCTGTCGAATGTCTCTGCACCAAGTTGCTCTGGTATAGAGATTTTATCACCCTTTGTGATGGGGATTCCGGACGTGATTTGTGAATATCCAGATTTGCAAGGGCTTCTTTGAAGTGCCTTCGATTCCGTTCGATCCCAGAACGGACTTGTATAGATGTGTATCTGACGTTACACTTTGAGATGTAAAGCTTGTTTCTATCAAATACATTTCTATTGGTGGCGGAGAATTTATTCTCTTAGCTTAACACCATTCTCTGAGACGTACGAGCTCAGAGGTTATGTAGTTGATGGTTACTAGTGATATATTCCCAAATTAGTAACATGGCATACGAAGTGCTGCTGGTCATTTGTTGATCAAAGCATGACTTTGTGAAAAGTGTAGCTTTGTGGACGAGACTTCGTCAGACCTCACACCCCGGAAATGGTCAAAACAGGAAATATGCGGCAAGGTTATGAGGGTCACGCCCTTTAAGGTATGTCATTTCCTTCTGGAAAAGGGTGGTATCATGATATGGATTCCGGATACTTAACCTATGTTGTTGCCGCAAATTTATTATACTTTGTGGTTGTTGCTTTGTTGTTGAGGATCCTCGGATAAAGGTCCCAAAGGACCGGGGGATGACATACTCGAGTTGTAGTTACCTAGTTACAGAGGTAACCCGGCCTTGTGTTGGCAGAGATCCGGGTAGGTTCTTGGGACGTCCCTCCAGAGGCGTACCCATGTGGCAGTAGAAAGTTCCTTAGCCTGACCATTTGTTGGAAATCCAAAGAAAAAATACGCGCCCTTTACGGTTTTAGTTGTATAACCTGCCATGGAATGTGGCGGTAACCTGCTATTGAACATGGTAGCTATAGTAGGCATACAATAATGGTTTTATGCTAGCTAAGATTAATATTATATTTTCGAAATGTTTTCTGCACTATGTACTAGTAATGATATCGAAAGGATTTTGCGTATTAAGCATGTTTGACTATCATAAGGAGAAATCTCCTCCAATTATGCATTTGCATTGTGTGTGTGGCAGGAGGCCTTACGGTAGTTTCATTTTCCAAAAGCAAAGTGGATTTCTTTTTTACTTTCTTTGTGAAATAACTATATTTAAGATCTCACACCAGTCCCACGACTGTCCTGGAGTTTATTGTTCCCTTTCTAAACTCTGGGTGCCCACAATTTTCCACACGGGAAACCTAGAGTCAGGTTATCATTATTCGGGAGCAAAGTCAAGAAGTTGCTGTGGAAATCAGGAGTTGGAGCTGGATGGCGAGGCGTATCACTTATATATGTAATATTCCTTTCCGCTGTTTGTTGTTGTACACTCTGATAATGTAATGTGATGTAATGTAATAACTGATATAGTGATTCTGTTTAAAGATATTTATTTATCTATTATATTTGTTCCGCTGCGAAATGTGAGATTCTGTTTATTGTTTCTTCTTTCTTCTTCTTCTACCTCTTTATTCTTTAACCCTAAAGACTCGTAAGTTTGTTCCTCTTTGGGCTGAATTGTTGTGGGATTTTGCTAGCTCAAAAGGGGTACGGATTTGTAGGCCTTTGCATCTTACATGCAAACATTAGTAATTAACATCTGTATTATCGCTATATAGTTGAGATCGTTGTTAGGCTATGAGTGTGTGACATCACCCAATTATATTGGATATGGTTTGTTGGATGATAACATCATATATAGTGCTAATAGGAACATTCCCTATTATTATTTTGCTAACTCTATCTTAGCAGGAGAATGGTGAATTTTGGTATGATTCCTTTATTTACATGCTTTGAATGGATATAATATATTTTGCTTATATTTTTCATAGTTCGGGTTATGGTCGGAGCTATGTTTGTGGGGCCGACTTTGTAGTGATTGACTTGTTATAATGTTGTTCACTATACTACATTTTGGATAAAGAATATCACTTGTACTAGACCTAGTCTTACCCATGTAGTATTTGAATAACTCTCAGGTGCTCTTAATCAAGTAACCTGAGTAGTTTATAGGTTGGATCAGAATGCACAGTGGGTGTTGGAAGGCTATCATGTATATTGCCTACCCATATACTGTATGTGCTGCCCTTTGTATTGTTGGTACCCAATGTATTGATTTAGATGATATCAACCATATAAACATTGTTACTAATCTTTTCTCGGGTTATATAGTATATCTTGTAGTATATCAGAAATATTCAATAGGTTTACACAAAGTGTTGAATAAATAAAGCTTGAAGAACAAATCAGTATAAAGAATTCAAGGGTGGAGCAAGATTTATTGAAGATTCATGAGTTTTTAAGAGTTGAAGAATAAAATAATGAAGAGCTCAAGAAATATGTATTTGTTTTTATCAAGTCTTAGTTTAAATGTTAAACACCCGAGTAATATAATATATTTTGCTATCTTTATGTCAAAAATTATTATCTAACACTCAAAATGTTTTTGTGAATGAATAATGTTTAATTTATATATTAAAACCAATTGTAATAGAGCTTTCATAAAAATATTTATTTTGAAAGAAATTTAAAGTGTTTCTAAAAATATACAAATAATAAT
Organism: Allium cepa; assembly: GCA_030765085.1. Lineage (NCBI taxonomy): Eukaryota > Viridiplantae > Streptophyta > Magnoliopsida > Asparagales > Amaryllidaceae > Allium > Allium cepa. The sequence continues at coordinate 584,896,202 of CM060938.1, forward strand.
GTATATATCGACATATAAATATAAATATGTTGAAATAGTGACCATTTGTCAGTTTTTTTAAAAGCGCCACTCTTGCACCAATAGAAACATCTATTTATCTCTATTTAAAGAGCTCTATACTCAAATTTTAAACAATAATTTTCATTACTTTCTTTATCTCCTTCTCTTTAATTCTCTTTAATATTTCAATGAAATTTTACCGAATTCTATATCAATTCTTACTCTCTCTTTCTACATATATACACTCAAAAGATCAAAGAAGATTCACTTCTATTTTACACAATTAACTCTCCAATCTTTATTCTTTTATACTTAGAAGAAAAAATATTCCTCTACTAATGAACTATAGGAAATTATGTTAACAAACTACTTGAAATTATGATCGAAAGATTTGGTTTCTAGTGATCCACCACCATTACTTGATAAAGGGTGATCTTATCCGCCCAAGTGAAAGTTAGACAGTTTTGTAACTGGTGTTTTCCTACATCCCGAGATAAAGAAAGGATATATATTATAGCTAATTGAGTCAAATTTCAATGGGTTTTTCTTGCCACCCGAGTCAAATTTCAATGGGTTTTTCTTGCCACCCGAGTCAAAATCAAGACGTGTAAAGGGTGTTCTTGCCACCTGGTTTAAAGTCAAGACGTGAATAGTGAAATTTTGTATGGGTTATAAGACTCGATATAGGATTGGGAATCTGAATCAATATTAAATTCTTGGTGTCTTCTTTACCTTTACTTTTATTGCATTTTCTTACCATTCTCTGATTGTTCCATGATCATATTATTTAGCTATATTTTAAATTTTCTATGACCAAGTTTTAAATCTGCAAGTATATTGCTAAAAAGTTTAAATACACTATTCACCCATCCTCTAGTGTAGAAGCCTTAAGTTCCATTCCACTATAGTATAGATTAGGTTATATCATCCCTTCACAAGTATAGCAGCTGTATGTATGATTGATGATGACGTAGTCACATATGAGATATCGTAGACCTTTTTATGGAACTTATTATATGTGATGTATACTATATTCATCAGTTGTGGTTTTAAGATATTTCTTGTTTTATGTGCTTGTGCTATTTTGTTCTATAAAATTCATCATGCCATTGCTTTGTACTAAGATGAGATACATGTATGGAGTTATACTGAGTTATATTTACCATTAAGAACATGTGTCGATGTTAGTCCAACGGAATGCGTACGAATGAGCACTGAACTAGTGTCCTATTCTCCATGCTCTTAGATAGTTTTAACTCTCTAATTTCATAGGTATAGGGGTCAAGTGTGATATTTTTGGCATTGAAGCTTTGGTTCAAAACAATACATGAGTTAATAACAAGATTATCTTAAAACAAGGTTCTATTAGGGTAGTCGTCCCATTGTATAATTATTATCCTTAAGTAATGGGAATAGTAGGTATATAAAAATGGTTATTGGGGTGATCATTTTGGGAACGTATATGTTATTTCACCTACTATATAGTATCTCTACTTCTTAATCCCCTTCTTATGGAATATTTACGAAGTGACCGAGATAGAAAAATGGTTAGACCAAAAGTAGGATGCCTTAGAAGCAATGGTAGCCGAAAGAGAAAGTACCATGACAAATAAGTATTCTAGCCAAGCAAGGGCTAGTAGTGATGGTGTCATCGAGATATGGACCAACGGTTGAAACTTATGAGAATAACAAGAGGTAAGGATGGTACTGGAAATGAGAACACTGCAAAGAAAACCAAGTTTGGCTGATCATGTAGCGATTTCACTGATCTTGGTGAAAAGCCATTCAAAGGCCACAAAGGTATTCTTGGGGTGTAAATTTGGATATAGACTTGTGAACATATCTTTGAAGACATGGGTCTTGACGATCATAGAAAATGTAAATAGCATCTTATCGGCTCTAAGAAAGTGCTTTACAATGGTATGATGCTTTGACTTATGAAGTTCTAGAAAAGAACCTTAGTTGGGAGCAGTTTGAATAAAGGTTTGATATGGGATTCATCTTAGAAGCAGAGAAAGCCTATTTATTTCATAAGTTCATTGGACTAAAGTAGAAGCTAAGTTCAGTAAAAGAATATGTAAAAAATTTAATGCGATGTCTAAGCATGAAATGACACTGATTAATTTTCCATTTAGGAATAATGATAAATTTTTTAAATCATAAGGATAGAGTTGGAAAGAAGCCTTGGATGTGGAAAGCCTATATGAGTAGACATTCTAAAGCATAGTTTTTCAGAAGTTGAAGTAGAAGACTTGAGAAATCAACTAGAGGAGTTAGAAAGAATTTTTTTTATCCATTCTCGTAGTTCGCCTTGAGGTGCTACGATAGTATTTGTAAAGAAATCAGATGCTCATTAAGGCTGTGTATTGACTATTAAAAGTTGAATGAGCTAACTATTAAGAACAAGTTTCCTTTGCCCAAGATTGATGTTTTGTTTGATCAATTAATTGGATGAAAAAAGTCTTTTCTCCACTTGATTTCTGTAAACGTTTTCACCAATTAAGAGTAGCAGAAAATAGTATTTCACTTACTACTTTTCGAAGTCGCTATAGATCTTATGAATGGTTAGTAATTCCATTCGAGTTAAAGAATGCCCCTATCTATTTTTTTAACCTTATGAATCGAGTATTCCGTTGCTATCTTGATAAATTTGTCTTATTCTTCATCGATGACATCTTAGTATATTCAAAAAGCGAGAAAGAACATGAACTTTGCTTAAGAATTGTTTGGAGACCTAGTGAGAAATTATTTAAAGCTGAATTCTCTAAATGTCAATTTTTGAAAAGGGAAGTAAAATTTCTAGCTCATGTTGCATCTGAAAATGGAGTTTTCATAGATCGTTCAAAGTTTAAAGCCATAAATAATTGAAAGTGTCCTAAATCCATTACAGAGATAAGAATTTTTTGGGTTTCATGGGACAATATTGAAGATTTATTAAAGATTTTTTAAAGATTCAATTCCATTAACCTAATCAAACAGAAAAGGAGTGAAGTACATGCAGAATGACAAGCGTGAAAAGGCATTTTAGACATTAAAACAAATGTAGACTAATGTGCATGTACTCATTGTACTAAAATGCACTAGAATCTTTTCATGTATACTAGTGTATGTTGATCATGTCTTGGAGCAGTGCCGATGAAAAACGTTAGAGTTGTAGCTTATGCATCGAGATAATTAAAGCTTAATGAAGTAAGATATGTAACTCATGACCTGGAACTAGCAACAAGCATATTTTCTTTGAAGATATGGCATCATTACCTCTTAGATGAGATTTTTACTCTACACGGATCATAAATAAGTAAAATATATATTCTTCCAGGGAGAACTAAATATTCATCAACAATGATGGTTGGTATTTTTGTCCGCTTATGATTTTTCGATTCAATATACACATGGAAAATGAAATCAAGTAGCAGATGCCTTAAGCCATAAACACTAAGCACCAATGTTTATGATGATGGCAAAATATCAAGTGCTCGAGGCATTGACCACTTGTGAAATCAGAGATAAAAGTTAGATATCAAATTCAAGTATGATATTTGCAAGTATTGAAGCAAGGCCTAGTTCAATCGAACAAATTTCTTAAATTCAAAAGGATAATCCTATTTTTGATGATCGAATCCATCGCTTTAATGATGGTGAAAATGGATAACGTAAAAGGTTTTGTGCTTGACTTATCGTGCTATTTGAGAAAGAATAGGATATTGTATGTGCCGACTATTGGAGATCTTCGTAAGGAAGTTATGGATGAATGTCATTGTTCCAAATATACTATACATCCTAGACATAGAAAAATAAACCAAGATATGAAGCATTTATTTCTCTTAAAAGACATGGAAAGAGTCATTGGTGAATATGTGCAAAAATGTATGAATTGTCAATTGGTTTAATCTAATTACAAGAAACATAGTGGATTACTTCAACCTTTGGAAGCACCACAATGAAAGTGGTGTCAAATTTCTATGGATTTTGTTGATGGGTTGCCTTGTATGTTAGATTTTGGTGGATCATGGAAATATCATCTACCACATGTTGAATTTACTTAATAACAACAGTTTCCAATCTAGTATTGGAACTGACCCATTTGAAGCACTTTATGGAAGACCTTGCCGTTCAACTTCTTGTTGGTTGGAAATGGGTGATAATTTGTTTTAGGTCCTGATATGATTTGGGAAACCACCAAGAAGATTAAAATGATACGAGATAGAATGAAAATGGCTCAAGACAAATAAAAGTCATATGTTGATAAAAAAATGAAAATATTTGGAATATTCAGTTGGAGATAAAGGTTTTATTAAAATATCACCTATATGAAAGGTGTAACATGGTTTAGTAAGATTGGCGAGTTTGCACCGAGATATATTGGCACATATTTTATTTTGGAGCGATTTGGTAAGCTTGTAAGCTTGCTTATAAAGTTGAATTACCTACTAATTTGCCTAAAGTGCATAATGTTTTTACATTTCTCATTCGAGAAAGTGTGTACATGAATCCGGTGTTGTATTAGAACCAAAGCAGATTAAAGATTTAAGCATCGAACCTGACATGACGTATGCGAAAGAACCTGTTCGTATCATTGCAGCTGATACAAAGTAGCTTAGGAACAAAATTGTACCATTAATGAAAGTCCAATGGTCCCAAGATGCTAATGATCGAACTTGGGAGACTAAAGAAAGGATGCAATGGTTTTATCTTGAGTTTTTGGAGCGTAGACAGAATTCGATGTAGGCTTTGTACTTCAATTATATATTTTCTATTATTACACTCATATGTCAATGTTGTGTTGATTATGATGGATGCTATGTATGGTTGTGTGTCATTTGATCAATTTTATTCATAGCTTATGTATATGAGTGTAAGATCTTCTTTAGCCGCAAATTACGAGGACATAATTTTTATAAGGAGTTAGGATCTATCACAACCCAATGAGTTAGGATCTATCACAACCCAATTTTCATATAATAATACTTAATTAAATATGGATGAATGAAGAAATTAAATATGTGAGATGATGCGGATTACCAGAATGTCATACAGACTTTCAAGAGTTACATCGATGACTTAGATTGTTAATCGAGTGGTTAAATAAAATTTAAGGAATTTGATTTAATTAAAACATTTATTGGAGAAAATTGGAATTCAAGAATATTTAAATATTTTGTTTGCGAAATGTTCTTTGAAAATAATATTACAAAAATGATAATTTTACTATGAAGAAGAAATTGATTTTTGAAGGAGAAATAATTTATTTTGTGGACTATTTTAAGTGAACTATTTATTAAAGTGAAATTTCATATTTTATGATATTTACAAAAATCTTTTATTTAAATTAAAATTGATATTTTCTGTTCCAAAAGAAAAATAGTTTGTGAAAATATTTTTATTTGATTGATCGTAATGATTAATAAATTTATTGATAAAAGTGTAGTTTTTCCCTACTAATAAAATTATTAAAAGTAAATAATGAGTTTATTTTTATGGAAAATTATTTTAAATGTATAGAATTTTATAAGGAGTTCAAAAATATAATTTTTGTTAAATTTTGATGTGTAGAAAGTTGTGTTTTGGGGTGTTTTTGGAAAGGAGTGTATTTTATGGTGTTTAAATACAGAGAGGCTTTGGAATATTTTCTCCCCCAACATATCAAAACACATGGCCATAATTTCCAACCGAGGCCACACACGGTTCACCTCATCTCTACACATAACTCTTCTTCTCCTGATAAAAGTATATGCAGAGCCCACCTACTCTTCATCTTCTTCACTCAAACCTCTCCCAAATTTGTCCCTAAATTTAAAATAGGGGATAAAGTGTGATTTTGTGGTTGAATTTTATAATTTGAGTTATGAGTTCAAAGAAATTTAATGCTTGAATTGTTGATGAATTCTTTGATTTTAGGCATTGCTGAATTACATTAGTGCTAGAGAACCTTTGTAAAAAAAATTTGAACGAATACGCCAACGTTAGCAGATGGAATTCAGTGACCAAGTAAGGGAAATGGGCAATTGAAACTGGGAAAAAAAATCAATAAATGCATGAGATCTTTTCTCATGCATATGGATATTGTTTCCCTTTAATTCTCTATGCTCATGTGCGGAGAGGTGCCTACTACCCCTCTGCAGTAGCGGACTACCATTTCAGGCCGGGATTGATGGGGGCAGGTCATAAAAAAAGAAGAAAATAAAGGAAAGAAAATTTTCTTTAAAAATAATTGGCTGTGGGTTCAAAAAATATAGAAAATTTAACCAATTTTGAGGAAAAACCTTTGTCGAAGTTATAATTAATTGTTAAAACTAAAAATTTAGCCTGAAACAAAGAGAACAAATTTGAATGATAAGTTTATAACGGATGTCTACACATTCGTATGGCCACCAGTATTTATAATTATGAGAGAAGTTTGTCACTAGTGTGTCTACTAACAATTATAGATTTTGACAAACTTTTCCTTACAAATATAAATAAATAATAAATTCCCAAATTTAATAAAAAAATGTTGTAAAATGAGAAATTCATAAGGGAATTGAAGTAATGGATTTGAAATTCAAAAAAGAATTTCCAATAAAATATGAAAATGGTCAGTGAATGGATTTTAAATTCAAATTTATTTTCCAGATATAGAGTTTTGAAAATGACATAATATTTGTACTTTTAAATCCAAATAAAATATCCAATTAGTAATTGATTGTGAAAAATAATATTTTAAATTGGAAATATTCTTAATTACTTTTCCTTATAATTGGAAATGAGATTTGATAAGATATCTAAAATAGTAAATTTCTTAATGTTTAAGCACTAAAGTCCATAATCAATATAAGATGAAATAAACAAGGGATAAATCCCAATTCCTTATAAGTGAGGCAACGACCCAATATTGGGGAAAGCGAATAACATGAATTGGATTCTTTGGTTGCCTTTTATATGCGACGATTATTATTGATTTGATTATGGATCTTTTATTATTGATGTTTATTTATGTGCTCACTTTATGTTTTGAAATTTAACCTTAAATGACATTGGGGATTTGAGTTGAATAATGATAATGAGATTATTATTATATGAGTGAGTATGTTAAGATAAACTCTAAGATGACTAGAGTCGCACTGAAAGAGCTCTTGTAAGATCCCACCAAGATGGGTAATTATGATGAAAATTAATAAAATTAAACTTGATAGATTTAATACCAAAAGACTAGTCCATCTTAGCTGAGTGATTGCGAGGTAGCACCTTGGGTCTGTGACAAGTTAGCCTTATTGCCACTAGTCAAACAATCCTATACTCGGGCTTTAAGGCGCCATTGAGAATAATTATTGAACATATGGATTGATGGAAATTCGAGATTTTGGTGATTTTAGTGTTATTTGGGCTAACCTAGAGACCGTGTGGGGATACTCACAATATTGTGTAAAGAGTACTTTCTATCTTTCTGTACTCGTTTTCTAGTATTGTTGTGTCATAGACAAAGCGATAATTATATATATTTTTGAAAAAGGAAATTTGACAACCTATTACTGAATAAGTGTGGACATTAGAAATTGATGTGTATTATCACTATATTTTTAAGGCTGAGGGTAGTTTGTGAGTGTGTAGCATTACCATATTATGTTTGATGCAGATTTTTGTATGATTACATCATATAGTGCCAAATTGGAATATTCCCTATTAATATTATGCTAACACTATCTTAGCAGAAGAAGAGCAGATTTTGGTGTGATTCCTTTATTTACATGCTTTATATGGATGTCATATATTTCTCTTATGTTGTTCGTAGTTCGGATTAAGACCAAAGCCACGTTTGTGGAGTGGGACAACTACGTATTAATTGACTTGTTATATTGTTTTTCACTATGTTATATTTTGGATAAGTAATATTGCACATATCGTATCTAGTCTGATCCGCATGTTATTTTCCCTATGAATAACTCTCGGATACTCTCAATTGAGTAGCACGAGGAGTTTACAAGTCTTGTTAGAGTGTGCAGAGGTGTTGGAAGAGTATCTTGTATATTACCTACCTATGTATTATATATGCTGACTTAGTATGGTAGTTGTATGCATTACTGATGATGATGTAGACTCATGTGAGACAGTGCAAACCTTGTTATGGAACCTATAAGTGTTATGTATATTATATTTATCAGCTGCATGTTTGAGAAATTTTCTGTTTTTGTGCTTATATTGTTCTATTCTGGGAAACTCCTTTATGCCATTGCTTCATCCCAAGATGAGATACGTGTATTGAGTTGTATTGAGAAGTATTTACCATTGAGAACATGTATCCATGTTGGCCCAAGGAAATGCATACAATAGAGCACTCATTAAGTGTCCCATTCTCCATGCTCTCGAACATTTACTCCTTGATTGCATGGGTATAAAGGCTGAGCTTGACATCATTAAAGTTGATAATTCTAATTTTGTATGGCTTATGTTCTTACAATATTAGAAAGGTTAAATGTAATTAATTTATGTTTCTAATAAGGCTTTTACTAAATTTTTATATTCCTCAAAACCCTAAGAGAACTTAAGAGAAATATGGAAATCTTAAGATTTCTCTAGCGAGTGTCTTAGGACTCGCTTTCTTTGGGGTTCCGACCTTGAATTTGCTCAATAAATCATAGACCTATAAGCGACGGACAATTCTTTATTGGTTGTACATACATAACTCCTAGTTGTGTCCTTTGCCCAAATTTCCAAATTTCAAACTTGACCTTGAATTTTATCAACAAACAAGAGAGATTATTCACTCGTACAAATCATTTCCTAATAGACTAAGTATAATGCATTTACTATAAGTTTGCTTAACAAATACATGCATGTATCTTATGTCGTCTAGGCAATGTATTAATAGTATTACACATAACTGCTCTAGCTTGAGTGTGCTTAACAACTAGTGTGTATGCAAGTAACCTATAAACATAAAAATGACAAAGGGCAAATATATTAAAGGTCCATAGTCTTTAATACATTTTTAGTTATATCGATTTAAGAAATAATGTAATAAACCAGTGTCAGACACATATGAAATCATAATATATGTAATGTATGTATGTATGTATTACTTTAAAAAATTATTTGGTTTCTTTTAGTTCCACTTTTATTTAATTTATACATATAATTATATAACTTTAGTTTATTTATATCTATCATAATTTAATAGACTTATATAATATTTACATTACCTTAATAATTAAGTCATAATCAATTAATTTTAATTCTTAATTTGATTAACTAATAGTAAAACTGAAAACATTCAAACATTTTGATATATAATACCAATATTCATTTTCAACTTTGTAATGATTCCGAATTTCGAACACTTCGTATTTAAATATTTGAATTATTTAAATATTTGAATCTTGGATTTAATGTGATTAAATTGATTTAATAACTTTATTAACCCCTATTTAGTTAATAACTAATGATGATAAACTTTTTTTAAAAACGTTTATAGAATTAAATACTTTATAGAAATATCGATAATGTAATCGAAAAACATTTTACCGATAAATAGTTTTTTCTTGATAAAAGTTGTTTGAATTTTTTTTACATACGCTAAATAACTTCGAAAATTATTAATAATTAGTAAAAATAATTTGCAATAAGCCACTTTTGGAAAGCTGCTAGAAGTTTCAAGAAGAGGTGTGGTATGGTAATTGGCAAAGGAGAGGATATATTTTCTCTTAAATTTTGAGGTGTAAAGTAGCACATGGAGCACATGGAGGGATGAGCCTTCCTTGTCCAGAAATGGGGTTGATGGGAGAGGGTAAGGCAACTAGTTTAAGTTTATGTAAGAGTATGCATAGCTCATTTGATCACTTTTACATTTTTGCACAAAAATAAACAATCTCTCTTCACTCCTTCTCTCTTCATAATTTCTTAAGAACTAATTAATTCAAAACAACTTCAAATCACTCCAAACTCTTGTAGAAGCCCTACAACATCATAAAAATGCCTTTTAGCAAGTCAAAGATCGAAGGAAAGGAGAAAAAACCCTTGAACTCTTCATGGCTGTGAGCAATTGAGGAAGGGGAAGACTAGGCCGAGCACTAAAATGAGAAAAGGGTGATGGTAGGAAGTGTTTGCATGCTTACAAGGTTATGGTAGGAAGTTGGAGCTTATGCCTATTGTTTACATGTTGATGGATGAGCTAACTCACCATTTAACAAGTATATGAAGTGCATAATGCTTGTTTATATTATAGTTTGTTTGACTATATATTATTGCTTTTCTAATGTGTGATTCTTGCTTTGGAAAGCAAATGTCATATATAAATGATGCGTTTGGACTTAGACATTCTGTGATTGCATAGCCTTTAAACAAAGCACAAATGGTTTGGTTAGACTTTGGTTTAAATATGACTTGATTTGAAAGTGGTTTTATAGCGATAGTCACTATAAACGCCCTTTTGGAAATGCCTTGTGTTGGACATTTCTATGGAAATTTGTAAAGAGATCCCTAGGGATTTCTCTTCATGACTATGATGTATTATGTATATATTAGTTACTGTAAAAAGATTGGATTATAAAAAGATTGTATGCATATCGAAAATCGATCAAACTTTTAACTATACAAAACTGCCCAGGTCACTATCATTGAAACAATAATATGCAAACTTATTAAACACAATCTTTGCCTCTATACCACTTTTTACAGCATTTTGTAAATGCTGACTTTTCTATTTGAGAGTTTAAATTGCTTTGAAATGACTTTAAACTTAAGTATTTCTCTTAAATCTTTTTAGTGGCCTTTTCTAACATATATAAGAGTATTTTGAAAGTCATTTGAAATTTTTATATATTTTTAATAATTTATTATGAATTATCAAAGTAAGAAGTTAATTTTTATATGAAGGAAAACATGTCATTTTCAAGTTTTGGATAAATTATAAAGTAAGTATTTTTAAGTAATATTTTAAATAAAGTTTTAAATCATATTACAAGTATTCTAAAGTATGTTTAAAATTTATATAGATTTTAGAAAATTTGTTAATTATTTTATTAATATTAAAAGCATATGTTTATAATATCTTTTTAAATTAGTTTTATTATTAAATATATATCTTATAAATAGATTAGTATACATACATATTTCATTTTTAAAAGGTTTTTTAAACTGAAAAACAAATATTTTACAAGGTCTAAGAGTGCTTAGTGGCTTAAGCGTGTTTGTTTTACTTGTTATTGAAAGTCATTAATATTATACTTAGTACTAAAAGTTGACGAAGTAGACTTGTCTATCTACGAGAGTTAAGAAGGATGTTTGAGTTGGTTTTGGAAGTAATAGTGGTATAACCTACCAGCTCCATTCTTGACAGAAGGATAGTAAGTTGAGACAATCACAAATGTGTTAAGTATACAAAACTTGAGTTCCATAAGCGATCGTTTTTAGAACCAGATAGTCGATTAGTCAACTATCGATCTTGACCAAATAATATATGATCCCAAGGTTTTCTATCAAATTATATGGCTATGTAAATGGAAAAGAAGTTTCTAGTAAATGAACATGATCGGAATCCGCACTAGAGAGATCAAGTTATCGATTAGTTTGGAAGTGAAATTATATGATTGAGCAAGAGATCGGATTTGATGTTGCATACGAATGGTGGCTCATGGAGAGTTTAGGGAATGACTTTTCAATTTGTTCTAAGGTAGCATGAATAATCGTCTAAGTAAAACCCAAGATTGTTGAGCGGAAGGTACGCTTAGTAGATTGTTTATCATTCTTGTGCGATAAGAAGGTTTTGAACCTGAGCAAACGTGAGCTTTGTTTGTTAATGTTTTGAATACTATTAAGTATTAGATTATGCTTGTTTCTCTGTGTCTGTCAATCATGTTGGAATTTCGAGGATGAAATGTTTTGAGTAGGGGAGAATGTAATGACCCAAAATTTCGAACACTTCGTATTTGAATATCTGAATTATTTAAATATTTGAATCTTGAATTTAGTGTAATTAAATTGATTTAATAACCTTGTTAACTCCCTTTTAATTAATAACTAATGATGGTGAACTTGTTTTTGAATTTTTGTACAGAAATAAATACTTTGAAGAAATATCGATAATGTGACCAAAAATCATTTTATCGATAAACAACCTTTTTCTCGGTAAAAGTTGTTCAAACTTTTTTTACATACACTAAATAACTTAAAAAATCATTAGTGAGTAATATAAATAATTTTCACTAAGCCACTTATGGGAAGCTTCTAGAAGGGGGGTAATATGGTAATTGACTAAGGGGAGGAGTATATATTTTCTCCTTACTTTTAAGGTGTAAAATAGCACATAGGAGTGCATGGAGGGGTGAGGGGAGAGGGTAAGGCAACCAGTTGAAGCCTATATAAGAGTGTGCATAGATTAAGTGATCATTTTTACATTTTGACACAAAAATAAACAAGCTCTCTTCACTCCTTCTCCCTTCATAATTTCATAAGAACTAATTAATTCAAAACAACTTCAAATCATTCCAAATTCTTATAGCAGCCTTATAACAACATAACAGTTCCTTTTAGCAAGTCAAAGATGTAAGGAAAGGAGAAAAACCCTTTAATCCTTCATTATCATGGGCAATTAGGGAGGGGGAAGTCTAGGCCGACCACTAAAGTGAGCAATGGGTGATGGTAGGAAGTGTTCGGGTGCTTGCAAGGTTGTGGTAGGAAGTTGGAACTTATGCTTATTGTTTACATGTTGATGAGCTAAATCACCATTTAACAAGTATATAAAGTGTATAATGTTGTTTATATCATTATTTTTTATTTGACTATATTATTACCTTTTCTCCTATGTGATTCTTGCTTTGGAAAGCAAATGACATATGCCAATGATGTGTTTGGACTGACTTGTTGAATAGCCTTGAAACAAAGCACATTGGGTTTGGTTGGACTTTGGTTTGAATATGACTTGATTTGAAAATGGTTTTATAACGATAGTCACTATAAATGCGCTTTAAAAATCACTTGTGTTTGACATTTTCTATAGAAATTTGCAGAGAGATCCTTGGGGGTTTTCCGCCATGGTTGTGATGTATTATGTGTATATTAGTTATTGTAAAAAGATTGGGCGATAATCAAAAATCAATCAAACTTTTAGCTATCAAAACTGCCCAGGTCACTGTCATTGGCAACAATAATCCACTAGTTTTTTTAAACGAACATTTGCCTCTGTACCACTTTTTATAACATTAAGGAAATGATGTCCTTTCTATTTGAGAGTTTAAATTGATTTGACATGACTTTAAACTTAAGTATTTCTCTTCAATCATTTTAGTTGTCTTTCCAAACATATATTATCATATTTAAAAACCATTAGGAATTTTTATATATTTTTAATAGTTTATTATGAATTATTAAAGTAAGAGGTTTATTTTTATATAAAGGAAAACATGTTGTTTTCAAGTTTTGAATAAATTATAAAATAAGAATTTTTAGGCAATATTTAATAAATGTTTTAAACCATATTATAAGTAAGTTTAAAGTATTTATAGTTTTTAGAAAATATATTAATTATTTTATTAGTATTAAAATCTTATGTAAACATATCTTTTCAAAAAAATTTAATTATTAAATATTTTATCTTATAAATAAATTAGCATACATATATGTTTCTTTTACACCCACTCTTCTCAAGCTATGTTAAAGGGGAATTAAACAAGGCACGGAGCTAAGAGAGCTGCCCTCACAATAAAAGTTAAGATGGAAAGAGAAAAAACTGAAGCGATCCAACTAATACCGCACAAAAAAATCAACCTACAAACGCAACATCCGATCCAACTAAAATAGATGCGGCCAAAAAGCAAAAAGTTACAACAAAACAAAAAACTACGGCCATAATGAAGGTCATAAAGATATCAGATCTGCACTCGTCCCTTAGCTTCAATATTATATTACGATGCTAAAACCGAAATCTGGCGTAGTCCCAAGAAGCGACAATGAAGTATTGCTCCTACAAGACAAAGATAATAATTGAGCTACACCGCCAACATCCATAGAACTCATACTTTGTCAACATCCTCAAGACGGATCTGCACTGCACATACTGAGGTCTACCTAAGCAGTACCGCATAAGGTCAGAAGCATCCCAATGGACTACACACAACGTCGCTCAAGCGATATTTTACTTTAGATCCATACTTACAGGTAGATAGCAAAGATATGAATCACCCTTATCAATAGCTCTTGCATATTAGCAACGTGGACCACTCGGACCAAAGTTAGCTCGGATCATAGCCGCCTCGGATGACAGTTAGCTCAGGTCGCTTTCATACATGCACTGAATTAACTCGCAAAAAACTACAAATCATGCACCTTGAAGCCCAAAGCAGCTAAGAATGGTCGCATCTGAGTGTCAGGTAGACACAGCTGCGTCATGCAAGTATCACACATCAACTTGTATAGCCTCACCCCCAAATATACCGGAAGTACCACAAAAACCATTGAGTGACTCTTAATGTCATCTTAAGGCAGTGTGCAAACCCTTTGCTGCATCAGATCATACATGCACAACCTGCTAAGGTCTCCCGCTCCAATTCTAAGCATTCCAATCTCAATTTCAAGAGTAGCCGCCCCTAATTCAAACTTCCCGCCAAGACCACAATTCAACCACCCACATTTTTCCTTCCCACCAAAGACATGCCAGCAATCCAAATGTAGTAAACCAAAAAATATGGATGAAAGACATGTGGCATGATCGATAGGTGGAAACATAATGGAAAAAGAAGGATGGTGGAAATCTGGGTACATCCTCCATGCAATAAATAGAAGATGGTGGGGAATTTTAAAAAAAAATTCCTTCTTTCTTTGAACAAGAGAAATTGTATCTTTCTAAATTTCAAAAAAAAAGTTGTATTGAAGAAATAGAAATAAGAAAAGGACTTGACTCATGGACGTAGGATACAAAAGAATCCAAACCACGTAAAATTTCTCCGTGTTTCTTTATTTCTTGCACCATTATCTGTTCATATTTGTATTGGATTATAACCCTTAATAAAATGTGAAATGGATTTGATGTTCCAACGAATAGTTAGATTCAACTACATAATTACGTAAGCATCCAGCTACGTAGTTGCTACCCAAAGGAAAATTTAATGTAATTTGAGTTTGTTGATTCTAATTTTAGCGAAGTGATCAACGCCTTGATTACTTCATAATTAAGTTGAGTATCGTGAGACCAGAAATATCACTAACATCTTTGGTGCTAGAATGAGGCTTGAACCTCCGTTCTTTTTTTCTAATCCCTGACAAATCTATTGAATCTCCATTCCTAGTTTTTATTTCCAACGAGTCTACAGCCTTCTCCCTTATTTTCTCTAAGGGATTAATCAGCTTGGCCTTAGTCTTCTTGGTTTGTCTCAAAAAAGCACTAAAAACCTATGAGCATCGGTTTTCCACCCTTCGATCCATGAATAGGAAGGCTCCTTCAACTCCACCATCCTTGTTTGATCGATCACCTGGAAAGAACAAGAACCCGTAGAAAGGGCTGAAACTGTATCAAAGCGGAGTGCCATAACCATCCTCTCGCTTTCAATAGCCTCTTGCTCTTTGATTAAGTGAGAAACCTCTGTAGATATATCCTTTATGGTTTTATTATGCTGTTCAATTTCATTTTGAAGAAAAATCCCATAAATATTCCCCCCATCCTTCATTGATTGCTGCATCTCATTTAACTTTAATTCAGCAGTGCTAAGCCCAGTATGCGACCTAGTGTTCTGTTCATATCGAGCGGTAGCTAACCTCTGCCTCAATTGTGGCAAAAGGATCCTTCACCTTACCCCCAAATTCAGATATATCTATACCATCCGTCCTAGGAATGATGGACATAGAAAGAGGGTCAGGTATAAGGACTTCGTGGGGGCTCAGGCACAGTTTCGTAGGAGCCATCCTAATTAGTAACAAAAAATAATGATCTCAAAGATAATCAAAAGACACCAAACAAAGGTCCAATATAAACTTCTCTCATTGACTGCATTAATTCATTGGTACCATATATAGAAAAGCGGCAATGTAACAACCTGCATATTTATCGATTTTATATTTAAATATTTTATCGTTAATCGGATTTTGGTCCAAAAAGCTACTTTTTGCATACGATCAAATCAGGACTCGAGACCACTTCTATTGAGTTCAAAATGACGTTTGCAATCTTTTTGAGTATAAGCTTTGATACGTTTGGAGTTAATGGAATTTCGCTACTTTTCGCTTTGGACTTTAGTTTGGGCTTTTAGCCTATTTAGACCCAACCTTCACCCCTTCTCTTCATAACTTCATTCTATTTGCTTTTTCATTCAATCTTTATCAAAAATGGAGGAGGGAATGGGAAATTAAAACTCCAAAGCTCAAATTCAATTGCAATTCATCATTCAACTCCAAATTCAAGAAGAAGACATTGATTCAAGCTTGTGGTTGCTTCTCCATTGCCTTCAAGCTCTTTCTTCATAAATTTGGTGAAAAGGTGAGATTTTTATCTCACAATTCTAGTCTATAACTATATTGTACTGTTGGGAATGATTCCCCATCACTTTAGCATGTACATTTGCATTTGGTTTGGATTGGATTGGCGAAAAACTCCAACTTTTAGTGATTTTGGTGAAAATCTGCATTTAGGTCGCACTGCCTCGGAATTAGGTCGTTCTGGTGGAAAATTCGCCTCGGAGTTAGGTCGCAAGGTCGTAAGTAGTAGGTCGTGCCCCTTTAGGTCGCTCGGCCTTGCCTACCTCGTTAGGTCGCGTGACCTTAGGTCGTTCCCCTTTAGGTCGTATGACCTTAAGTTGTTCACATGGGTTAGGCCTTTAAACCATTAGGTCGCTTGAATGAGTTAGGTCGTTGGACCTTAGGTTGTTTACCCTTTAGGTCGCGTGTTCCACTAGGTCGCGTGAACCCTTAGGTCGTTGGACCTTATTCCCTCTTAGGTCGGCAACCACTAGGTCGTTTGCCTTGCTTAACTCGCGAACACCGTTAGGTCGCAAGCCTTTAGGTCGCATGACCCCTATCTTCCTTAAGTCGTTGGACCTTGTTTCTTTGGGTCGTTGAACCTTGTTTCCCCTAGGTCGCTCGACCTGTTTCTCCCCTAGGTCGCTCGGCATACTATCTTTAGGTCGTTCGACCTATTTTACTTTAATTCGTTGCACTTTAACTCGGCCGCATTAGGTCGCGTACATTTTAGGTCGCGTGTTTCACTAGGCCGTTAGGCCTTTACCTCGTTAGGTCGTCGGTCGCTCAACCCTATTACCTTGTTAGGTCACGAGTCTCTTAAGTCGCTCGCCTCTGTTAGGTCGCTCGCTTCTGCTAACTCGCGAACACCTCTAGGTCGCAACCACTAGGCCGCTTGACCCCTAGGTCGCAACCATTAGGTCGCTCGATCCTATCCTCCCTTTGGTCTTCACTAGGTCATACCATTTTGGACGGGGCGCTGCCCCGCACCCCGCCGGGGCCGCTGCCCCCTGGACCCCCGCGACCTGACCGGGCAGGTCGAACCCCGTAGCGGGGGTGTTGCCCCTGCACCCCCACCCTGGGGGGTTGCCGCCCCCCCTGGACCCCCCCCTCCGTAGGGGATCTTATCTGAAAAACATTCAACAGATCTTGCTTTGTTGAGATTCCGAGTTGACCATTCTTCGAGACAAACTATCTTGGGCTTCTCGGTCGATTTTATGGTATCACGGCCTTGCTAAAAAGGCGGGATAACAACTTTAGAAATATGAAGGTTTCAATACTAGTAGTAAATATCAAAACTCTTTCATCAAAATGATTTCAACACTATTTTAATACAAAGCTCTTTTCCTAAACTTTTTTCCAATCTATTAGTATATACAAACCTTTACCTCACTCGGATGAGAAATCTAATTAAACGACTTAGTAAAACAAGTGGTATGAAACTCTTGTGTTTGCTTCGTCGGTTAATTCTTGGACTTGTTCGAATGAACCTTTTGTGACAATTTTCTAGTGAAGATCTACAGTTTGTTCGTAAATATTTAAGTTAAGCAAGTGGTTATGGGACATGAAGCTAAATTCATATATTTACTAGCTTAATGTGATTGACACTTCTTGATGATCATGACGATCATTTTTGTGATTTAGACTAGCAATTGTGCAATGTCTCTTTGTCTGTGAGGGAGACTAGACCCCGCTCTTGTGATGTTTCGCCATTGCATTTGTGTGATGTTTCGCCATCACATATGTGGGGTAGCGCCCCACGGTCTTCGGGCCATTCGTGTGTCAAAATTAATGGCTTGCAACCATGAGATAGCGTCTCGCTTTGTGTTACACGTGTAGGTGAGTTTTCATGCTCCCATTTTGTGAGTTTTCATGCTCCTATATTGTGATTTCTGGATTTCTTGTGTAGTCTTCTGGAATTTGTGTTTCACCTATTTTCATGACTTTCATTGTTATGATTTTCCAGCTTTTATGTTTTGGTGAATTTGGATCTTTTAGAAGATTCTTTTGATATTGTTTGATCTCTTGATGATCTTCATTTACATGCTTATCATAGTGTGTCTTTATGGTTACTATATGTTCTTGCCATATCTATTGTTTTATATCATGTTACCTGATATTTATAGCTAGACTGATCCGTTTATTATTTTCTTATAAACTCGGGTCAGACCGAGATGTTACAGGGGCTTCTGCTTGACTTCTCCCCCATGCATTTACTATTCTGACTTTTGGCTGACCATTTAGATTAGCAGTTTTTGTCGTTTACACTTGAGATATAGACTCATAGATGTATTCTTTTGTATAGCACGTGTTGCTATTCTTTTGTATATGTGGTCCTTTCATGACCACTACTCTGATGTACACTTTCATGTGTTAGTTATATATTCATTATCTTTTTCCGCCTTTGTGATATGGATGCCTGTGACTGATTGTGTTATGTTTATTTCTATTTTGTTTCCGAAGATTTATTTATAGCCACTGTGTGATAGCTTTGAGTTCGTATCGATATGTCGGACTTCCTCCTTAAATGAAATGCATGCTATACTATCTGACATATCGGTGCTCGCACAAAGAAGTTACATGGATGGTCGCTCCTCAACAGCCTTATTCTCCGTGCTAGTTGACAGCATTACTCCGTAGTGTTCTTGGCTAGCGTAGGTATTGAGGTGGGACGTCACAGGCAAAAGTCAAACAGAATCCAACCCTCATGCAAATTCCTAAACTTAATCCTAAACCATTCTAAGTAAGGGTTGTCGGGTGAAATGGAATTGTTTTCAGGGTATATTTCCATCGATGCAGTACAAAGTCACTAAGCGTCCCTTTTTCTTTAACTACATGATCAATCCTTGAAAGCAACTATTGGGTTTTGTTCTTATGTGTTGTATATGATTCATTTAATTCTCTTATGCGCTTCCTGATGGCCATGACACTAAGACCAAGACTATCTAAAGTTTGGGTTTTGAGCCTGTCCTCACTTAGCTTAGCAAACAAAGCATCTTCAGTAGACTAAAATAAAAAAAAATGACCCAACCATTAGTTAAGCAGTGGTAAAGAAAAAATAACTACAGCAAACCACTCATAATAAAGTCAAGAAATAGTCCATAGAGTTACACGACTAAGTATTTATGCAAAAGGTTTTAAATATTTACATGAGGATTTGGAGTAACCACGATCTTCTCAGATTCCTCAGCACCGTCAAGGCCCTTATCTTCCTTAGTTTCATTAGGCCTCTTGTCTTCCTCGTTACCTTCCGCCTCATCTTTATTCACTTCTGAAGGAGTGATGTCTTCCACATCAACCTCTTTCCCCCATTCAGTGCTATAGTTATAAACCTTATCAGTCAAAGATCAGTTCCTCAAAAATTCAAGATTGATCTCCTTTTTAAATTGGCTTTGAGATAACACGTAAAAATTGTAGGTTACAGTGGAAGTGATTTCATTAAACTCTTCTTGCATTGTTTTTAAAACTTCCCATGTCGTTTTCAACTCTTCCCGCATTGTTGCATGCTCTTTCTCCTTTAACTCACTATCTTTCAAGGCTGGGGTATCCGCATTCGATTCAGAATCTTTTTTGACCTTTTCCCAAAATGCTTGAAATCTTCCTTGACCTTGGCCTTCATAGAAATAAGGCTAACATTCTCATGGTTAGCTGAAGAAAGGTCCGCTTCAAGTCTAGCCATTCGATCAAGAGTGATGGCTTGTTCACCCTCCCACTCTCGTACTTTTACCATCAAGGTTACATGCTATAAAAATGAAGAAAATACAAACAAAAAAAGAGGGAGAAAGAAAATATTACTCATGTAAGATCAAGACTTTTCTAGCTCATTCATTAATTCAGAGGAGGAAAGCTCAGGAAGTGGTAGGGGAAGGTGAAGGGGAATGAGAGGGGATGGAGAAGACGAGGCGATGTGAGACAACGTACGTGCTGCAGTCTTCCCTACTTTCTCTACTTAATCAAATATTTCCCCTTCAAGCAAAGGCAAATAGTGAGTATTTAGGGCAGAACTACTCTAGAGTAGAAGGGTAGGTAGAACCACCAAATTAGAAATGGAGGAAACATGTAGGGAAGGTGGAGAGGAAGAAATAGCTACATTTTTAGGATCCCAGCCAAAATCTATATTGGGGTTGAGTGTTCTCTTCTGCCCGGATTTCTTCATTGATTTTTTATAAAGCACCTTCAAAACATTAGAATCCATTTCACGTACATGTAAATAACAATAATAATAATAATAATATGTAAAGAAAATCAGGAGAAGTATTCTATGAAAAATGAAACCGTACGAATAATAAAGATAATGCATATTATAAACAAATTATACCCCTAGGCTCAACCGAAGTTGAGGAATGCTTGAAAATGTCGTGAGAAAATACATGATATGGGTGCAAAAAATAATATTACTTCAATTTTTATTTATAAAAAACTTGTTTATTTTCCTCTCCTTTTAGTCCAATTCCAAAATATGATCCCTACGCGATTCATACAACTTGACATCTTCCTTGGAAAACACGAATTGAGTAAGACATTAGCGAAAGGAAGATGGAAAATTATCTAAGTCGGAAACAAAGAAATATAACTCCGCCCATTTCTAGGTCATTTAGGGAACGTCCAAAAGGTTTGAGATTTTGGCTTGGGCTAAGAAAAAGCCAACCCTTGAAGGATTCTTATGAACATCAAATAAAAATTGAAGATCCTAGAAGTAAGATCGAGATCATTCTTAGCATAGAGTATGAAAATGGATATCGCAATAGTATAAGAAAGAGGGGAAATCTAGACAGGTACGAGGTCGATGGAAAAAAGCCATTGATGAAGGATTGGATGTGGAGAAAGGTAGAGACCACAACATATGTGCTCAGGAGTAATATGAGTAAACTCATTTAGGGGAGTACTAATACATTTTTGGGGTCCAAGAATCCTAGCTTCATAACCTAAAAACTCGAATTGATTCAGGAAAACATTAGTTTCTTCCTACCGAGTAATTCTTGACGATGGAATTAAAGTGGAAGATAAGAGGAAGCCATTTCAAAAAGCTCAAGGTTAATAAAAAAAGATGTTAAACTAAAGAGATCTAATGGAAATAAAACAAAGCTAGTTTCTTACTTCGATCTATAAGAAAATCCGAATGTAGAGACATAGATGATTTTGAAACTTTCTTTCCTTCTTTTCCTTTCGTGAGTGAAAGTGTAAAAATGAACAAAGAAATAATGGAGAAAATAAATGCATACTTAATTTGAATAATGGCCATGAAATCAAAATGATGAAGGAATCTTTGAGATGTCGATCGATTAAGTTGCTAAAATAATACAAAAATCGATACAAATTTTCCTAGAAAAACGAAAGGTTTGATTTAATAATGATTCAGATAATGGTCTAAATGAGGGGGTTACATGTGGAAAAAAGCAATAAATGCACGAGCAACCACTAAGAATTTTTTCAATTAATGAAAACAAAAAGGGATTAGAAAGAAGCGAAGGGATGTGCAGGCTAAATGTAAATGCGATCAGCGCAGACTTTAGGGGCAAGTATTACACCTATGCTTCTCAAGCTATGTTAAAGGGGAATTAAATAAGGCACAAATCCAAGAGAGCTTCCTTCACAATAATAGTTAAGATGTAAAGAGGAAAGGTTGAAGCGATCCAACCAATCCTACATAAAAAATCAACCTACGGACATGACACTCGATCCAACCAAAATAGCTATAGCTAAAAAGCAAAAGCTGCAATAGAACAAATAATTGCGCTTATAAGGAAGGCCACAAAGATATCAAATCTAATCCGTCCCTTGGTTTTAATATTATATCATGATGATAAAACCGAAATCCGGCATAGTCACAAGAAGCGGGCAATGAAGTACTGCGTCTACAAGACATGATAAGCAAATGATTGAGTTGTGCGGCCAACATCCCTAGAACTCATAATTTTTTAATACCTTCAAGATGGATTTATACTACATATATTGAGGTCTACCTAGGCAATACCGCATAAGTCAGAAGAATCCCAAAGGGCTGCATATAAGGCTACTCAGGGACACTTCAATGCAGATCCAGACTTACAAGTAGATAGCCAAGATATGAATCACCCCTATCAATAACTCATGCATATTAGCAAAAGGGGGCGGCATAGACCATAGTTAGCATGGATCATAGTCAGCTCAGACCATAGGCAGCTTAGGTTGTATTCGTACATGCACTGAATTAACTCCTAAAAAACCACAAATCACATACTCTAAAGCCTAAAGCAGCCCAGGATGGTCGCACTTGAGTATCAGGCAGACATAGCAGCATCATGCAAGTATCATACATCAACTAGTATAGCCTCACCCCTAAATATACCACCCAGAAACCAACGTAGGCCTTGCTTTTCCAAACCACCATTAACGATTGTATTTTGTTTATTCTCATTTTCATATACATTTCTTTATATTTTATTTTCTACATAAACTTTTGGGTGTCTCTGCTATTCTTGATTTAGACATTTTGATGCTTTTACTGAGAACTCAAATTCTCAGACTACTTGGATCTATTATTTACTATTGGATTCCTAATATTCAGGAGATAGATTCAATTTCTTTGCCTTTAAATTCTAAAACTTAGATTTGCAAAGATCAACTAGAAGCTTTCTACCATAGCCCCATAAAGAAGAGACCATTTTGCCAATTCTAGAGCTACTACTGAAGCTGAGAATCAGAATCCTCGGCATGGAGATGGATTTTTCCAACCAACTCAACCAAAGATCTAGATTCCAACTAGCATCGTAACTAGTGGAGATGGATAGGTTGATGAAGGAGATGGATAGGTTGATGAAGCAGATGGAAGATAGATTCCAAGCTAGTTAGAATGAGATGAATCAAATGATGCAGCAAAGCTTGAGACTATTGAATGAGCTAACTCAAAACATCCATAGAAGGAGTAGAAGGGATTCTAATTCTTTATTTTAAAGTTCCTCATCATCCATGTAGAGACAGAGGGACAGGAAGCATGAGTGTACTTTGAATGCTATTGAAACATCGTACAAGGAAGGAAGATGAGCCCCAGGCTCAAGTTTGGGGATCGGTACCAACCCAAGATTAGAGGTCGGTACGAACCCATGTAATGGTGGGCCCAAAGCCCATCCTTTGAAAGGCGGTGTGGACTTGGCTCCAAGATGCACTGCTAATGGTTAAAATCTATAGAATTATGCTGCTACTGATGATATTGATCATGCGAATCAAACAAGGGGACTGCTGGACGAATGGATCTCCCAAAGGCTGGAGAACCTAGGTATCGAGAGCATTCACCAGGCCAAACATTTGGGACAGAGCCTTAATGCCGCTATTCAGTCGAACCTATTAACTTAGACTACTTAAAGGATATGGTCTGGTTGTTGGTGAAAATCATTTAAGGAGAAATGATGAATGTGGTACCTCTCCCAATCGGAATTTGTTTATAAAGAACATTTTACGTGGGAGATACCCACGGAGATTTTCAATGCCAACTATGCCATTGTACGAAGGAATGACGTATGTCTATGCAGCACTTGATGAGATATGAATGAAACATGGATTCAATCAGGGCTTCCAATGCCATGAAATGCCATTGTTTTTCGATTTTCTTAAAAGGAGTAGCTGCGATATGGTTCACTCGGCTTTTACCGAGGTCCATATCATATTTTGCTGAGTTGTCAAAGAAGTTTGTAGAATAATTCTGTTTACATACTACATGTCCAAAGCATTTAATGTCTTTGTCAAATCTCTTCCAAGCCGAGGGAGAGTCGCTGAAGGATTTTTTAAATTGATTTCATATAATCATGACAGACGTTACAGATCCTAGGGATGACATAGTGCTAATGGCGTTGATTAAGTGATTCATCGAGATATAAAGTTCGGGTAATGGTTGGAAAGGAATCTCCCATCGACAATGGATGCTTTCAATAAAAAAGATAACGAGCACTTATGCTTGGTGGAAGCGTGCAAGCTTTATGGACTAGTGCTGGGAATTTGGAAAAGTGATACAAAGCAATGTTGTTGTAAAGCAGTCTGGAGGAAGCTTGGGGGATGTTGATGTGAATGTTGGTAACCAAAAAAATAATCGAAAATGAAATGATGATGGGCTAAGAAGAAGCCAGATAATAAAAATCATATTAGGACTCCAAATTATGATAGATATACCAAAATGGACAATTCGATAGAGAATATCTATTTGGTAACTCAAAACACCGAGCAGTATAGAAAGCCGGCTCTAAGAGAGTCAATTGGGACAGAGAGAAAGTCAGGCAAGTTCTATAGATTCCATGAAACTCATGGTCATAATATCAATCAATGCAGACACTAGCGGGATATGATCGAGGAGTTGATTAGCAAGAAAAAGTCACGGCAATATGTGAAAGCCCCGTAGGACGACAGGTAAGGAAACTCTAATGCCGCTGGGCCATCTTCCCAACAGGGGCAAGCTGAGCCTAGTGCTGATGCATTCAAGTGACCAAAAAAATGATTAGTGATTAACACAATTATCAGTGGGCTATACACAGTCAATAATAGTTTAGCTAAGATGGATAGATAAATTGGTGTAATAAAACATGCAGGGTGTGAAAGGATCTTCACTATTGAAGATGGGACTCTGACAAAATAATACAGAACAATGACTGATGATATTGTTTTTAGGATAGAGATGGTGATGGTGTGGAAGCTCCAGTGACAGACCTACTTGTAATCACAGCCATGATTGGTCCTGCTATTGTTTGCAAGGTGCTTGTTGACTGTGGGAGTTCAGTCAATATCTTATTTAAGAAAGCTTATGATCAAATGATGTTGGAGGAAAAATGATTTGAAATCTTGTAAATATCAAAGAAAAGGGTTCAACTAGATGGCTACTGAGCCGATTGGAAATGAAGAATTATCGATGGTACTTGACGAGGGCGACCGCTCTTTAGTGCGAGTTTTGCCTTTTTTGGTGTTGGATATTTACTCAGCTCACAATGCATTTCTAGGCCGATCGACCTTGACTTCATTCAAAGAGCTATAGCACTATGGTGTTTGACTATGAAGTTTCCTACAAAGAATGGCATATGGGTTATCCAAGGAGATCAGGTGACTGGCTGTGAATGCTACGTTGTCGAGCTAAAGGAGGCAAGGCGAAGGAAGAAAGGAAAAAAGCAGAGGGGACCCATTGCATTAAGGTTTTGGATGCAAGAAATTGCAACCTAAGCCCCGACTCGGGTAGCCCAATCGGGTCCACGATGACATGGACCGACGTAAAGAGCTAGGAGGTGAAAGAGTAGCTCCTACCGAGTCGACAACTGCTGTTCCGATCAGCCAGGATGATCCGATTTAGGTCCTAAAGGTTAGATCGTAGCTAGGTGCAAGAGTGATAAAGGAGTTAGTTGGTTTTCTCCTTGCCAACCTAGATGTGTTCGCCTGGAGATAGTTGGATATATGTGGGTTCTCGGTGAGGATAGCGAGCCACACATTGAATATAACTCCCAAATGCATTCCAATGAAATTGCCACAACCTAGGTCCAGAGAGATATGTCGCATTCAAAGAATAGATGGATAAGATGAAGGGCAAAGACTTCATCCATGACACCTTATACTCGGAGTGGTTATCCAATCCTATCTTCGTAAGGAAAGCGAATGGGAAGTGGAGGACATGCATCGACTATTCTGATTTGAATAAAGCATGCCCGAAAGGCAGCTTTCCACTCTCAAGGATCGGTCAGTTGGTGGATTCAATGGATGGACATGGGATACTTTTATTCATGGATGCCTACTCAGGATACAACCAAATCCTGACACACATCCCTGATTAGGAACACACCAGCTTCATAACCTACCTCGGACTATATTGCTATCTGGTCATGCCCTTTAGATTAAAGAATGCATGAGCAACCTACTTGTCCACATGGATTACATGCTTGTGAAGTCATGACGTTCAAGAAGGTTGTTGATGATATGGTGAAGATGTTTGCTATCCTTTAAAAATACGAGATGAAGCTCAATCCCTTGAAATGCCCAATTGGCGTTACGTCAGGGAAATTCTTGGGCACTATTGTTAACTCCCATGGTATTGAAACCAATTTGAATAAAACTGAGGAATTGAGAAAGATCGAAGCCTTAAAATCGATTAAGGAGGTCCAAAGCTTGAATGGAAGGCCACCACCTTGATTTGGTTCATTTCCAGAGCCACATATAAATGCATCCCTTTCTTCAAGTTGATTAAGAAAGGAAATCAAATAGAATCATGAGTGTAAAGATGCATTCCAAGCTCTGGTGAATAAATTGGAGAGAACCCCGTTCTTTCGAAGTTGGTGGATGACAATGGCTTGTTTATATACTTGGCAGTGTTAGTGCATGCTCTGAGTGCCGCACTTGTACGTGAGGAATCTCGCGTCCAACGACTAGTCTATTATGTTAGTAAACGGTTAACAAGCAAAGAATGAACTACTTGAAGCTAGAAAAACTCATGTACTGCCTTTTGATCGCTTCGAGAAAGCTCCGGCCTTATTTCCAAGCTCATCTGATCAAATTTCTTACCAACAAGCCTTTGCGACAAGTCTTATAGCGACCTGGGACTTCTAAAAGGCTGTTGAAATGGAAATTGAATTGAACCAACATGACATAACTTATCACCCTCGGAGGACAATCTAGGGTAAGTCTTTGACATATTTCATAGCTAAATTCACTGCACGAGATGATCCTCCAAAGAGCAGTCGTGAGAAATAAACCGGATGGAAGATGTACACGGATGGTGCATCTAACGGATAGTGTTCCTATGCTGGAGTTGTACTTGTCACTCCCAAAGAACTCCCAATCTACTACACCTTGAAACTCCACTTCCCAGTGATGAATAATAAAACTGATACCTTGATTGCAGGACTCAAAGCCGCCAAAGAACAGGAAATAAAGACTTTATGCGACTCCCAGCTACTGGTTTTCCATGTTCAAAAAGAGTATCAAACAAAAAGGATGAGTCTGGCTCCTTATCTAAACCTAGTCCTTAAGCTGCTCACTGACATTGAATATTACACACTCACTTACAAAGAGGAGAATGAGAAGGCCGATTCGCTGGCTAAATTGGTCAGTTCTAGAGATGCGCAGCTTATGGGCTTGGTTTCAGTGGAAGTACTTTCGGCTTCGAGCATCGACTAGATGGATGTCTATTAGATCTTGGAAGTTGAACCTGAAAGGGAGTCACGGATGACTCCAATAAGAGATTATTTGCAAAGAGGAATCCTTTCGGAGAGAAGGAATGAACGACGAAAAATCCTTCGAAAAGCTTCGAGATATATCATGCAGGAAGGGGTACTTTACAGGAAGGGTTTTTTTATATCTATGCTTTAGTGTGTCGCCCACGACAAAGCCAAGCGAGTTCAGAAAGAAGTTCGTGAAGGGGCTTTTGGTGACTACAACGTGGTGCATATCCCAGTGAAGAAGATCCTCCGCTATGGATACTTCTAGTCAACTGTAAACCGAGATGCAGCTGATTACACCCGAAAGTGTAACAAGTGCCGGAGATTTGCTAAAATACTGAGAGCCTTGTCAATGGAGATTACTCAAATGGTCAGTCCTTGTCTATTTGTAGTTTGGGGTATTGATATCGTCGGTGTGTTGCCAATATCTAAAGGTGGCACGAAATACTCCATCGTCGCAGTTGACTACTTCACCAAATGGGCAAAGGTACAGCCATTGGCCACGATCACCACAAAGAAAGTATTCAAATGTTTTGTTCGGAATATCATAAGTAATTTTGGAGTTCTATAGGCAATCATTACCGATAACGGGACCCAATTTGACAGTACTGAGTTCAAAGATTTCAGCCACTGGCGTTGCATCGGGAAGAGATTTACTGCGGTGGCACATCCCTAAGAAAATGGACAGATTGAAGCTATAAATAAGATTATCAAGTCCATTCTTAAGAAGTGGTTGGAAAAGGACAAAAGCAAGTGGGTTGATGAACTTCCAGTAGTACTTTGGCTTATCAAACAACTCATCAGTCAGCGACTGGTCATTCTCCATTCGTCCTAGCTTACAGATCAAAGACTATGATTCTGGTTGAACTGGAAGTACCTTCTCATCGGTTGATTCACTAAAATCCACGAACTAATGAGCAACTCCTATTAGAGTCTCTTGATATGATTGATGAGAAGCGCGACAAAACTGAGTTGAGGGTAGCTGCACAACGGCATCAAGTTGCACGATATTATAACACTAAGGTCAGGAATCAGACCTTCGAAGTTGGTGACTTGGTTCTCAAACGAATCTTCCTTGGCCTCGAAAATTTAGACCCGACCTAGGAAGGTCTATACGCAATAGAGCAGAAGCTTGGAGATAGAACTTTCAGGCTTGTGACAATAGATAGGATTTCGCTCTCGAAGGCATGGAATGATGAGCACTTACGACGCTATTTCACTTAGAAATAAATAATTGGCTGGAGCCATGTAATAAGACAGATTCTATCATTTTCTCCTCTTTATGGAATAAAATGGCTTTTTGAGACCAAAAATTTGTCTTTCTATTAGTTGAGAGCTATGACTTAATCGACTCAAATGAATATGCATGTGATGTCCAAGTTTGCAGGTACCCAGAGTTAGCTGCCAACCAAAACTTCTTCGGTTCATGATCAAACCCTTGAAGTTCTTCTTGGTATCTGGAGATAGATACCAACTAACTCTTGTTCTTAGATTGGGGGCAGGAGTATAAACTCAATGGACATGACCTGACCGTCCATCAACTAACTCTGCGTTAGATATATATAGTATTCCGTTGTGTGTCTCTGTGTTGTATTATGATGTAAATGCTAGTCAGGTGTTTATAACTGTCTAGTATGTGTTGTATATCTGTGTACTCTGATAGTGATTGTAAACTATGTAGTATTTTATGTTATTAATATAATTTATTCGTTCCGCTGTTGAGATTCTAGTGTTGTTCTTCTTTCTCTTCTTTCTTTTCTTCTTCTATCCCTTTCTTTCTTAATTGATGATGCGATTTTCTTGGAGTGGAAAGTCGGGTCGTCACAGGTGGTATCAGAGCATTAGGTTGAGTGAGTACCTAGGCTCTAGAATGGTGTCTATCTTGAGAGAGCGTATTTGTATTTTTATTATATATATATTTATATAATTACTTCTACCTATTTGTTGGGTTACCTCTCCGGGTTTTCCAATATAGGTTGTAAAGGTAGATAAGGTAGTGGGGTGTGTAACACAACTACTACCATTGGTTGAAGTTTTGAGTGTTGAGGTTGGAAGTATCTGTCGAGACCGTAGACCTAATACCGTCTCGAGTGAGTTGTGCAGAGTAAAGGATTTCGTAGATCTCTGAAGGTAACCTGTTAAAGGTTCGGAGTCTATCTTTGAATTGGATGAGTAGAGTTTGGATCTGTCGGTTGGGCAGAAGAGAATGATGGTATCTTAATATCTCAGGGAGTAGTAGCTGTGTGATGAGACGATGTGACTATGGATGTTCTCGAAGATGTTTTCTTTGGAACAAGTTAAGGAGGTGAGTCTGCTTCGATGTTATGGCTGGATTCAGCAGGATGTTTTTGTCCGGTTTGAAGCCCGAGCTTCTCGAAGAGCTTTGGATTAGGAAGTCTTTGGCGTCGGTGTCAGCAGTGCAGCTCGGAGTGTTCTGTGTGTTAGCAAGAAGTCTTCTGGTTAGCAGTTTTTCTGAAGGAGTTCTGAAGTAGCAGAGTGGATCCATTTCTTAAATGGATTGGCTAGTTTAGCGTATGCTGTTCTGTTTGGTGAAGAGAGAACCGTTTTCTTTGGATATTAGGCTGGGGTTGATCGCAAAAGTGACTTGCGATAGTTTGAGTGTTCTCTTGAGCTATGAGAAGTTTGTCTGCACCTGGAGGCTGAGTTTTCTTATCGACTGGATTCTAGGAGTGATACCAGAGGTTTAGTGAAGCAGCTTTGGATCAGATGGGACATCTGAGTTTTCTTTTATGGATCTATTGAACCATATTTCTGTGATGTGTTATCCAGTTTGTGCTCGAGTTTTTCTTCTGCTTCAGATCAGAGTTGTGCAGCGGAAGCAGATTGGAAGTGCTCTTGTTTTATCTTTTCCAGGTAGGAAAAGTAGGTTAGTCTTCTGATATTTGTGGAGTAGAGTTGGTGTTCTTGGTTTGGTATTGATCTTGAGGAGATCATTTTGTTGGATTGTTTTGGTCCAGTTTGTTTCTAGAGACATCAGCAAAGGTTGAGCTGATCAAGAGAGTTGAAGGCAGCCCAGGATCGTCAAGAGTGTTTGGTGAATAAGAGACGAAGGAATTTGGATTCCTGAGTCGGAAATTTGATTTTGAGGAAGTTTTCTCTGATCTAAGGAGCTATAAGATTGAGTAAGACTGGGTAAGTCAGCTCCGAGATGTTTTGGATCTTTTCTGTGTTCTTGTGAGAATTGGTGTTTGATTTTCAAAGTTGAATTGTCAGTTTGGATAACTGAAATTCGATGTGTTTCACGTATCTCTGAGGCAGTACGTGTATGGTTTATCTCTAGTTGTGGAACCAGCAGTTCAGGAGGATGTGATGGTTGATTCAGACTCGTCTGTAGTCTGATATCCTGTTTAGTTTTGTAGATAGGAGCTCTATAGCTTAATAGTATTGATTGTTTAGATTCTATAGAGCGAGTATCCCGATATTTATACTGGGGAAACTCGTGAAAATTTTATCCACGTTTTTCTGGATAATTAGATTTGTTTTGTTGAATGGGTTGATATGGTTGTTAGCATATGTTTGATAATATATGCTTGTATTTTAAAATAAAATCTTAAGAATAGATTATTAAATTACCTTTGCTTTTAAATTTCGGGGACGAAATTCTTTTAAGGGGGAAGGAATGTGATATCCCGAAAATTTGGGCAATATAAATTTAATAATCTGTGTTTTAAATTTAACTTAATTTGATAATTGTATTAATAAAATTTGGAATTTGATTTAATAATCATGTTTTAATAAATATTTAAATTAAAAGATTTTATCTTTTTGAACAAATAAATTGTTTCTGTTTATAATATATATTTGTATATATTGTAAATTGATAAATTTTGATTTTGAATTTAGTGAATGAATTGATTTCTAATTCTAGTTTATTTTTAGTAAATTAAAAATTTGATTTAAGAATTGATTTTTCAAAGCAATGTAATAAATAATGTTATAGTTTATATTATGATAAATCTTATTTTTTTTGAAATTTTATTTAGCTTAAAAATATGAATTTAAATTTTGATAAATATAAAAGCTAAGTTTTACTTTATATTACTTGGAATTTTTATATAAGAATTTACAATGAAAATTTCAAATAATCTTAATTGGTTTATAATCTCTTTTGTAAATTATTTAATATTGTTTAATTTGTATTTTTAAATAAAATTTATAATACTTAAGTTCTTATGAACATAAATAGATTTTGTAAGGAATAAAATTTTTGTTTTTAATTTTAATAGAATTATATATGCATTTATATATGTAACTTGATTATTAAAATTTGATTTGATAAATTAATTTAAAGCTTGAATTTAATGTTTCAAAGAATAAAAACTTGAAAGTATTTGAATGGGCTTTTATTTTGTTTTGTTTTGTTTTTTATAAAAGAAGAAATAAAACTCATTTATATATACATAAAAATAATGAATTAAGATAAAGTTTTTAAAATTCAATTTAAATTATAAATATTTAGATTACATGTGTAAGTCTCTTAAGACATTTAATTTACATATGTAAGCCATTAATTTAAACAAGTGACAAGTGTTGAAAATTAAACCAAGTGTCTTATTTTTCCTTTTTCTTGTATTTTTAATAAGATCAAAATATATTACACATATACATTTCCTCTAAAATCATTCTTCCTTTACATTTTTCTTTTTCAAAAAAATATGATCTTCAGCCATGACAAATATGCATCTTTCTAAACAGAAACCTTTTGATCAAAGCAAAATTTCCTGCAAACTCCTTTAACCAAATCAAACTGTTGAATCTTCTTCAAAACTGTAATACAAAATCTCCCCAAACCTGTAATGCAAACCATAAACCTGTAGCTCTTCAATTCTAAAGTCTGAAATCTATTTGCAACTCTAAAAAAAAGAATTCAAACCTGCATGCAACTATGCCTACAATCCTCTGTTTGAAAACCATAACCAAAGCCTGCATTTTTATTCTTGGAAGCATGCAAATGAACATGGAAACAATCATGCAAAATGTAAATCTGGAAAACAATGTACTACCATCATCTCAAGTTTTAAAAGCAATCTGAAGTTCAAAGATTTCATAAGCAAAAGCATCTGCAGTTTTTAAAATAAAATGAGATATGAAGCTTTGTGCTCTGCCTTCATAAAACCCAGGTGAGTAACATTTTAACAAAAATAATTTAAGTAATTATAGTTGCTTAGTTTATTCCTGTGGTAATCTTATTGAAGTGGATGAATTAGATGGTATACTCTGTTATATGCATGTTGCACAGTGATCTTGTTTTTCCTGTTTTAGTTTCCAGATTGTTGTTATGTTCAAAACATGACTTCATGGGAAAAAAAAATCAATGTTATAGTTTAAGTTTTTAAACCTAGTATGTTATGTAATATAAATTAGAGTTTAATCTTATAAAAAGAAAAGAAAATGAGAATGAAGCTGTGATGACACAGGATAAGCAAAACCAACAGAGTAAAATTTATGAAATCAATATGTAAATGTTCCAGATTTAATTATTTAAGCTTATCAACGAATTACTTGATCTTTAACTTGATTTTTAAAACTATAATCTAAATTTTTAGTTTGCATTCAATGAAGTATTTCTGGTTTAACCAGAAAATACATTTTGGTTTAGTTCTGTCAATCTAGGGGGATGGAGATGCCTGAGTTTCTTTTGTGGTTGGAATGATGTGTGTAGTTTATAGGAAAAATAATGGATGATGGATTAAAGCAACTAGGCAAACATGATTTGGGTTTGAATTTTATAACCCTAGTTTTACTAATTGTCAAGGGATTTGATCACTGCGATCAAATTAAGTTGTCGAGTTCTCTCTAGTTAGAGCTGAAGATAGAAGGGGTATGGAGGAGGTTGTGACCGGAGGTAGAGATGTTCTGGTGGTCGGAGTATGGGGTTTTTGGGGATCTTCTGGTTCGAAATTTTTTTCTTCAGTTGAACTCGAAGGTTCAAATTCGATTTTGGGTTTCTGGATTTGATTCGAAGGTTGGAATGGCTTTAGGGGGTGATCGATGACTTGTGTGGGTGGTCGTGAGTGGTCGGAGAAGGTTGCCGTGATGGTGTAGGTGCACGATTTTAACGGCGTGTCAGCTGTTCTTTTTGGGAAGAAGGAGCTCGTGTTGTAACGGGTAGTTTTGTGATGAGCTCGAAGCAATTGGATAATGGTCTCGAAGTTGATGGGTTAGGGACTCGAAGTAATGGAGATGAGGTATCGGGTTTTTAGTTTTGTTACAGGGTTTGGTAAACCTGTTAGCACAGGTTTGTGTAAATCCGTTTTATATTTGAGATTTAAATAGATTTTAGGATGAAAATTGTTATTTGAGTTACTCGAGTTGCTTGAGTCAGCTCGGGCTAAAGATTGAAGTTTAGAAATTGTCTTGTTTCAAATTTTAAATTGGAATTTGAAATATAAAGCAAAGATTTAAATTAAGTTTTAAATCTAATTTAAATTATAGATTCAAGTTGAATTGAATCTTAAAGTTGGAAATGATTAAGTATTTAAATTCAAATTATGTTTTAAATAACTTTGAAGAGTTTATTGTTTAAATGTTTTTAAAAGAAATTTGAATTTAAATTTAAAATTGAAATAGGTAGTAATGTTTAAATAAAGTTTAAATTTAATTCAAATCTAATTTTGAATCTTTGGTTTAAAATGAATTTACGTTTTATAAATTTAAGTGTTAAAACAAAATTTGATTGATAATGTAAAGATTTAAATGGTTTTAATTTTAAAAGAAATTTGTTTTGACCTTTGTGAAATTTCTTTTATAATAAAAGTTTTATTTAACAATTAAGGTTTGAGATTGAATTTAAACTTATTAAAGATAAAAACAATTTAATGTTTATATTTCATTTAATTATTAGGGTAATTAAATGAATAATTAATTTATTTAATAAATTAATGAAATTAATAATTACTTAAAGTAATTAAGGTTTAATCTTAAGGGTTTAGGATTAATTATTCTTTAAATAATTAACTTGTAATTTAAGAATAATTAATTAAATAAAATTAGTTTTTAATTAATGATTAATAAATAATTAATCAAGTAACAACGGATTAATTAAGTTTAAATTAACACTTAATTATTTAATTAATTATGGGTTAATTAATGGGTTATTAATGATTAATTAAATTGTAATTAATAATGATTTAAAATAAGTTAATTATTTTAGAAAATAGTTAATGAATTGTTTAATAGTTAATGAAGGTCATTAACTAAGGATTATTTAATAATTTATTATTGTGATTAATTTTAATTACTAATTAGATTAATTAATTTAAAGATACTCAATTGTGTAAGTTATTAAGTATAATTACTTATGGAAGTAATTAAGGAATTAATTACTTATTGTAATTAATTGAGTTTAAATTTGATTATTTTAAGTTAATTAATTTAGTTTAATTAATTTAAAATTAATCATTTGATGATTTATGGAGGATAATTACTTAATGTAATTAAATGAAGAGGAATTACTTAGAGAAGTAATTAATGTGTAATTACTATATGTAATTAATTAGAAGTGATTTGATAATGAAGTTATTTGAGTATAATTACTTGTAAACTAATCAAGGATTAATTAGAGATAATTAATTAATGAGTAATTAATTTATTTGGTGAAGTAATTTAAGGGAAGTTAATTATTGGATTGGGTTAATCAAGGGTGATTAACAATAATGGCTTAAATTAAAATTAATTACTTAAAGTAATTAATTTAAATAAGGTAATTAATTTAAATATAATTAGGGATCATTAATTAATATAATTAATAATGTAATTAAGATTGATTAATTAAGATTAATTAACCAATAATAGTAATTAAAGGTAATTAATTAATGTAATTAATTTAGGATTAATGTAATTAATTATAGTTAATTAATTAATGAAGTAATTAAAGGTTAATTACTGTATTGGTTAAGTATAATTAATTTGAGAAATTAATTAGTGGATAATTACTTGAATGTAATTAAGAGTTAATTAATCAGGGATGATTAATTAAAATGAATAATTGGATGAAGATTAACTCTTTGGTTGATAAATTATCAATAGTGATATAAGCAAGGATGATATTGGTAAAGTAATTAATTTAATTTACTTTAAATTAATAGAATGTTGTAATTAATTTAATTCATTTTAAATTAATTATAATGGGTGTGGTTAATCATTGCTTATATGGTTGGTTAGTGTTGTTTGCTTTGGATGGTTAGAATCTCAGATATGAGATAGATAATGTTGAGTAATTTGGATGCATTGGTTGCATTGTGATGTTGATATAGATTATCTTTTTGAATAGTGATAATATGGTTTATCTGATATGATGATAATGTTGATTACCTGTTGTGTATCTGTGATTTATCTATTTGGACATATAGATAATTGAATTGTTTTAAACCTTTAAAAACAACTTAGCCTTAAAAGACACGCTTTGGATTTCGATGAGACCGGGATCGGGTTTCCATATTTGGATATCCGAAAACCACATCGATTCCAATTAACGTTAGGTCGTGAATCTAAGCGGAGCAAGTGAAGACTCGAGGTGTAAGGGCTATACGTCAGTATAACTCTGTGGGTGATTCCGTAATGAGTTTGACGGAATAGTACTTATAGATTTGAGATATAGGTTTATAGTGCAAGGGTTATCGTCGTTAACTCTGTGGGTGATTCCGTAATGAGTGTAACGAGATAATGCCTTCGGTTTCGTTCGAACCCGGAACGAACTTGTATGGATTGAATGCTTTTAGAACATCGTCAGGTGGACGATGAGCATTCTAAGAGATGTGTCCTCTAAAGGTAATCGTAGCCTCAAGCCTCATCAACCGGGAATGGCTAAAACAGGGGAGGTGCAGCATGGCTTCGTGGGCCGCACCCACTGGAGAGCAAGATTGATCCCTGTCTAGAGGTCCCTTTTTATTTCGGCTGTGTGGGCAGTTAGATGTACACCAACTGCGGGGTTGTCTTGTTCGGGACTCCAGTAAGGGATGGTTTTGGTCTTGTGTTGCAGGGGAGTTAGGGTGGCTCCTCGGTACGGTGATCTAGGCCACGTACTGTGACAGGCGGTACCCCAGTAGCCCTGCCATTGTATGGAATCCAAAATCCAGTAAGTGCCAACGGTTTTGATTGTATTACCCACTTTTGTGGCTAGTAGCTGGAATTTAATAATGTAACAATTTCGGCTATTTCTTATTTACTTGAAAACCCTAGACACTATTATAATATCATCGGATTTCCTATCAAATGTTTTGGTTAGCGTAAGGTAAAAACTTTTCCATGTTTATGTGTGGGAAGTCTTACGTGATACCTTTCCTTTCAAAAGGATTTTCAAAATTAAGTAACTTTAACCTGTTACTCACACCAGACCCATGTCTGACCCAGAGTTTATTTTTTTTTTTCATAAACTCTTGGGTACTCAAATTTTTACGAGTAGCCAAGGGATTCAGGTTAGCTTTGACGAATATTGGAGGAGTAATGGAGCATGAGGCTTCTGCGTTAGATATGTATAGTATTCCGATGTGTGTGTCTGTGTTGTCTCTGGATTGTATTATGATGTAAATACTAGTCAGGTGTTTATAACTGTCTAGTATGTGTTGTATATCTGTGTACTCTGATAGTGATTGTAAACTATGTAATATTTTATGTTATTAATATAATTTATTCGTTCCGCTGTTGAGATTCTTGTGTTGTTCTTCTTTCTTTTCTTTCTTTTCTTCTTCTATCCCTTTCTTTCTTAATTGATGATGCGATTTTCTGGGAGTGGAAAGTCGGGTCGTCACATGTGTAAGTGTCCTAGAGTCCCCCAACGAACCATGAGCTGGAGCTTTACTCATAGGAGTAACCTCTCCTACACTAGTAGGGATTAAGTTCTTATCGATGCGAATAGGGAAGTCGATGCCCACAATACTAATATTATCGACATCAAAAGAACCAAACTCGGTAGGAATTGGCCATAAACCAGCAAATGTGTCTTTCGAACGAAGAGATGGAGTTTTTTCTACATCTGTGACTGGTGAGGGCTGGGTAGAAATCTACGCCTTATAGATTTTTACAATTAACCTCTTCTTCGAAGTAGACAGTTGATTGTTCCTAGATTGTTAAGGCTGAGACACATGACCTGCCTCGATGTTACCATGGCCAGCCTCACCACTGTCATTGATAATTTGACCTTTCTTGGTTTTTTCTGGTACTTGTTCAATATTTTCTTCAACTCAAGCCTACGACTTGGAACCAGAGGAAAATCTGGATCAACCTCGCCTCCTTCAAGTAGGTTTTTATCATCATCGTCGTCGTCGTCACCGAAACTATTTGGACGATGCCAATACCATGACCCTCTTCTAACAAGCCGTAGGCAAGAAGATTTTCATCTGACATAAGAGTTCTAATATCTCTATCTCCAATCGGAACTGCCAAAAGAGCGTTAACAACATTTGAAAGCGTCGAGACACTGGGTCTTACCAGAACATCTGGATAATAAAACAAGGATATGAGTAAGTCAACATACTATAAGGCAAATTCGCACAATATAAATGATATGGAACTTACGTCCGAATATCCATCTTCGAGCAAACCCAAGTGGACAGCAAATATAGAACCACTAAATCTTAAAGCAGCTCAAGTTGTTGCATGACCCAGTAACTACTCTACAATCTCTAATCGATTAGAAGAAAATCAGAGATGGACTCTTTTTTCGACTCTTGAAGCTATAAATGTATCAGATCTCCTCATCGCTGGGTACTTAGTTTAAGTGCTCGGAGAAGACCATGTATGTACCAAGGAGGAAAGCATAGCTCTTCAGGTGCAGCTGTATCAGAGCCAAGTGCATGAAATTCAAAACTTGATGGACAAACTAGTTGAATGGTGGGATGCAACTCGCCAAACGCATATATCTATTGTAGACAGTGTTGTAACGTCCCGGAATTTTGATCATTGATTTGGAAATATTTAATTGATTTAAATATTAAAATGATTGGTTTAAAAGGGTTGGATAATTCAAAATTCCAACTATTGTGATTTTACTATAGTTAATAAAATTAAAATTCAAATATAGTGATTACTAAAATATTTGAATTGAGGAATTTAATACTGAATAGTGATTCAAATAACTGGATTATAAATTGAATATCAATTCAATTGATTTAATGGGATTTATTAAGCTATTTTAAATGAATAAACAATAACAGTGATTTCAATTGTAAATTCAAATGCAGTGATACCAGTTCGAATAAATAATCAGAAATTTATCGTTGACATTGCAACATGATTTCTGTAGACGTATTTTTAATTTAATTTATTTGATTTTACAATAATTTTAAATTTGAAAAATATTGATATTATTCGTTTGGCGATTTATCGCCAAAAGACAGTGTATTTGTGATTTCATAAAATGCAATAAGCAGTGTATATTATTATTGTTTTTGGACCATATCGCTGTTTTGAGCGTGGCCTTATTTTTTTGGTTTGTTGGTTCACTGTCCATATGTGAACGGAAGGCGGTACGACAATCCAAAATTTGAAATATATATATATATTCCTAGATAACAAGGTACACACGCACACAATTTCCTCCGATCCGCCCCCATTTATTGTCTCCCCATAACCAAACATTCAAGGAAAATTTTCAAACATAAACTTGTTTGTGAAAACAATAACGCAAATAACCCTGTTTTGAAAATAATTACAAACATAGACCTGTTTTTGGCAGGTAGACGAAGGCGATTTTTGAAAATTCGCCTTCGTGCGAATTTTGAAATGTCGCGTTGGCGAATTTTCAAAATTCGCACGAAGGCGAATTTTCAAAAATCGCCTTCGTTAAAACCCTGTACAAAACAAGACAGCCAGCAACCCTTCTCCCCACTTCCTCATTTCTCCAAAACAAAACAAAACCGAACCCAAAAGCCCCAAATTTCTCAAAACCTTCCTCCACTTCCATTTCTTCAATTTTTAGACAAATTCTTTCACAAATTAGTCAATGGCAAGCACGTCTGGTATAGAACAAGAAATAGGTACGAATCTATACCCATAATTTGGTATTTCTAATTTAGGGCATGAATTTGTTGCAAATTTACTTCATGAACAAAAATTGTGCTTGTAAAGTAAAGCATTTGAATATCACCGTTGATAATTTGTACACTTTGAACTTGTTTGAACTAAGGTAGTTGTATGTGTACAAAATGCAATAGGTTACTTTGTAAAACATTTTAATATGTGCAAAAAGTATGTTAAGCAATAGGTCGAGCATGAATTGTTTTTGCATAATTGTTTGGCTTCCACAACTTGCTTCATTGTTTGTTTTCAAGCATATAGTTTGAGCATTTAATATTTTGAATATTGCATGTTTTGTTCTTTCATGCAAATAGTATCTATTTAATCACACAACTTACTTCATCATGATATGTGTGTGTGTGTGCGCGCGCGCGCTGTGTGGTTTTCTTCAAACCATGTTGCGATAGAGTGTACAAAATGCAATAGGTTACAACTAAGGTAGTTGTAGTTTATAAAAGGCATATTAAAAATCTATATGAACGACAAGGAGTTTACGTGCATTCATACTACTTTGTGGGTTATGAGGTTGTCAATTTTTGGTTAGTGTATAATTTTTATCGAAATGAATTGATTTATAATATTTGTATCTTGTAGAGTATGTGGAGATGGAGCCCGGACCCGTTGATGGAAGGGTATTATTTCTTCAAGCACAGCATCGTACTTCTAACGATATATGGATGCAGGTGGTTTTTAAAAAAATATAATTTTGTGTTAGTTTGTATAATTCCGGCTTTCTAATTATATATTTATCATTTGTTCAGCGCGACGATCCAGATACAACTATTGATCACTCCACATCAGTGAAGAAGGTGAGTTCAAGTCATCCAGGAGTATTGGCTGAGATTGAGAGGGCTGGTTTTCTACACATAATGAAGTTGGGATACATCCAGCTTGACCACTATCTTATCACTGCTTTGGTAGACAGATGGCGACCAGAGACCTCCACTTTTCGTTTCCCTGTTGGTGAGATGACGATTACATTAGCAGATGTTGCCGTGTTGTTAGGTTTGCCTATTGAAGGCAATGCAGTGGCTTATGAAGGAGTGACATATGATTATATGCAATTGTGTCATGATTTACTTGGTCTTGACCCACCCCCTGAACAAACAAGGGGCAATGAGTTTGTGGAAATCATGTGGTATAGACGTCAATTGTCGCACGATATTCCTGCTGATGCTACAGAGGCTCAGATTCAGCAGCGAGCACGTGCTATTATTTTGCACATCATTGTTTCTCGATTGATGTGCGACCATACAAAGACTCGGGTAGATCTGAAATGGCTACCGTATATTGCTGATTTAGGGGAGTGCGGTAAGTTTTCCTGGGGCAGTGCTGTGTTATCTTATACGTATATGGAGATGTCCAGACTCTCTCTTTTGGAGAATAAATCTATTGGTGGCTGTCTGACACTACTACAGGTTTGAAACAAACTCCAATAATTTACTGCTTTTCATGATTTGTCTCATTTTTGGTCTTAACTTTTTCTTATAAATGCAGCTTTGGTCGTGGACTTATCTTCCAATCGGAAGATTGTTAGTAACAAACGTTGTTGTCGATCAGTCGATGCCGCTTGGGTCTCGGTATTTTTTTATCCTTTCAAATAAATTATACAGTGCAATTTCCATGTGTAATATATTCTAACATATTCTAACAGGTGGGTAGGACCAAAAAAAACGCGCCAAACTCCAAGACGGAGTGTGAAGTTCTATCGCAACGAGTTAGATGTGCTAGAGGATGACAAGGTTACTTGGACACCGTACACACAAGATGTGCTAGCACAGCTTCCAGCCATGTGTACAGCTGCTAGATACTTGTGGACTGCGAGAGTACCACTCCTATCTTACACCCAGGCTGCATTTCACTTACCCGACAGGGTTATGAGACAGTTCGGCATGATGCAGCATATACCAGATGATGCGCCACCCTGCACGTCTACGTACAATGCAGAGGAGTATGTTGCCTACATTCAGTTGTGGAATGAGCGACATACAGCTACCCAGATTGAGAGGGAGCCCACCATCACGCTAGAGCAGTACAAAAGGTGGTACTGGAACATAACACGACGATATGTTCTTACGACGCCAGTGGAGGCAGTGTATAGAAGTCCGTACGTTCCCAGAGCACCACTTGAGAGGAACGTGGTAAGCTGATGTTGTAAGTAGTATATCAATTAGTTATGATAGTTGTGTCTCTGGCTAATTTTCATTCAACTTTACAGGCAGCTGGTATAAGCAGGGCTTGGGAAGAAGCTGAAAAGCTTCGCAGACGACAAACCGACGAGGAGGGGAGGAGGATGTGCATTAACATCCAAAGGATTCTAGATGTTGTATTGTGCAGGAATAAACTTGATAGGCCAAGACCTCCATCTCCACCTCCAGCGCTTGTGTACACCCGACTGTACTTGCTCATCAAAACCCTAATACATCAAGTTCTAGCATCAGTGGACGTTCGGTACTTTGCTATTGCGGAGTTGAATGTAACATTGTTGTTTCCAAAAGTCAGAGGAATGCAGGACGTCGCTTTTACGGCTGTAAAGCGTATATCGATGCACAGATGCGTCAGGGGGTGAATAGTTGTAAATTTTTTGAATGGTTCGATCCTCCAATGACCAAAAGGGGGGTCCAATACGCGCTTGAGATGCAAGCTACGGTTAGTCGCTTGGAGAGGATGAATGTTGCAATTCGCAATGAAATACTTGCGGGGTGCTACCGGTTACCACGAGATTGACCATATGTTTTGACGTAATGGTCGTAAAGTAGTATAATGTGGTTGTTGTTTGTGTATGCTTGCCTTTTATCATCTGTCTGTCCTGTATTTTCTATTGAGAGGTATCTTGTAGTTCAACAGCGTAATAATCTGTTGAGTATTAGTGATTTTGGGTGTTTTCCTAGTGGCGACTTTTGTAAATTCGCCTTCAGGCGATTTTTCAAAATTCGCCTTATGGCGGCTTTTGAAAATTCGCCTAAAGGCGACTTCTGAAAAGTCGCCTTCAAATATAAGTTTTATATCTAGTCAGCTTTTGCACTGGCCTCCTCATTTCCAAACACCAAGTTTTCAGATCTGAAGAACCCATTTTCTTTCAGCTTATAATTCCAAACACCAAAACTCTATTTTCTTTCGATAATCAATTGGTTGTTGAAATAGAGTCCTTACTAGTCTACGCAAACGTCTACGCTATATCTCTGTATACGAATTGGTAAGAAAATTACAAACCCTAGCTTTGTTACGTCCATTAAAATATTTTCATACAAATGTACAGAAATTGTTTGGTCAACTAGAAATTATTTGTATGTAGAATGGCTAGAAATCTCATTCCAACACTTTGCTACTACGACGGTGAATTGATCGTCGATGAACAAAAAAACGGAAAGTATGTCGGCGGTTTTTGTAAACCAGGGAGAGTACGCAAAGGTTGCACACTATTTGAGTTGAAAGAATCCGTGTACAAAGCGACAAAAATAAGCGCAATCGAATTTGATATTGAGTTGGTGGTTAACTGGCCTACGGATTCAGGTTCAAAAGCAATAACACTCTTGGACGATGAGGATGTTGAAGTTATGTTTTCTGCGGTTAAAAAGTCCTTAGAGTTGTACGTTGGGAAAGTTGCAAAAGAAAATCTGCAAGAACATGTACAATCTCCTATCGTTAGTACAGGATTAGGGCATTTTACAGAAATGTTGGAAACTGATAATCCTTCAGCAAGCTTAGGTTCTCCTACTTACAGTAATCCATATGTACATGCTGAGGGTCATGGTCATCCTCCCATAAACTATGGGTTCATGCATTACATGATGTCGCAACCAACTCCAGAACAGTACTTTCCATACTACACACCACATACGACGCATCCAAGGTATTAAACTTAACATTGGAATTTATTTTTAAATTACAATTGCTAATACTTTCTTCTAACACATTCAGCTTCCAACAACAAATGCATCTACAAAATGTCTGTGCTGGACAACAAAATTTTCATTTGCCGCAACCGTTATATCCTACTCCATCAGAAAGGTATGATATAAGTCAAAGGTTTGTTTAGCAATTTATTTGAGTAATGTTTCCTATCTACTCTAGCTTCGTACTAAAATACTGTTGTAAACAGATGCACAACTATTGAAGATACTGCTGTAGAATGTGGTGCCGGACCGTCACAACACTCGCATGATTCCAATATTGACACCGATATGCATGTTAATATAGATGGAGACACCGGTCATGTTCCTGCAATTGATAGTATGGCTGTTGCGACGAGGACTAACAATGATGCGTGTTGGGTAGAACGAATGCAGGTGAACAATGAATCGTTAAACTACGACTTTCCGAATGTAGACGATGTTGAAGGTGATGGTGAAGAAGCTCAAATGGAAGTGCCGTTGGATGATGATCTATGTACTACCCAAATGATGGCAAGATCGGTCGTTGCTAATCTACAATTTTCTGGGGAAAAATTTTCAACCGCGTGCATACAAAATGGATTTGCTGTTGGAATGGTATTTGAAAGTAAGCAAAAAATGCTACACCAATTAACCGAATGGTCCATTCTACATGGAGTTTCATACAAGCCGATCAAGTCGAATAAAACTATATACACCGCTATCTGTAATGTTGACACCAACTGTCCATGGAGAATACATGCAATAGTCTCAAAGAAATCGCAGTCTGGCTGGTGGGAAATCAGAAAGTTGCCTAGCGAACATACCTGTGTCAATCCTACAGTTAATTCCAACCACAAGCAAGCCACTTCTAATTTCTTGTGTCAAAAATCATGTCATTTGTCAAGGCCGATTTGGATATCTCAGCAGGTACAGTCCAAGTGCTTGTAGACGATCAACTGTTCATCAAAATTAGTTACATGAAAGCTTGGCGGGCATTAAACAAAACAATAGAAAGAATTTATGGTGACTGGGCCGAATCGTACGCGACTTTGCCTCAGTATTTCGAGGAAATAAAAAGAAGTAATCCGGGGACTGTAGGCCATGTGACCGACGATGAAGTTGGCGTATTTGATCGTGCATTTTGGGCATTTGGCCCTTGCATTACAGGTTTTCTACACTGCCGGCCATTGCTATGTATTGACGGGACACACTTGTATGGTAAATACAAAGGGACGTTGCTTGTTGCTACTGCTGTAGATGCGGATGACTGTCTGTTTCCATTAGCTTATGCAGTTGTCGAATCCGAGTCATATGATAGCTGGGGTTGGTTTTTTTCTTGCATGCGTGAATTCATTCACAGTGTTTGCAATCGTCGTATTACTTTCATATCGGATC
Source organism: Allium cepa (assembly GCA_030765085.1). Classification (NCBI taxonomy): domain Eukaryota; kingdom Viridiplantae; phylum Streptophyta; class Magnoliopsida; order Asparagales; family Amaryllidaceae; genus Allium; species Allium cepa. The sequence continues at coordinate 584,941,083 of CM060938.1, forward strand.
GGATGAAAGGAATTCCGAAGGCTTTACAGGAGAGGTGGCGAGAACCACACAAACATAGGTTCTGTGCACGACATCTTAAAGCTAATCTTCAAACGGCGGGTTTTAGGGATAAACGACTCACATCTTTATTTTATTCCGCTGCATGTGCTTCAGAAGTGGTTGAGTACAACAAAATCAGAGAAGAAATTAAAGCTACAAATTCACGAGCTCATGAATGGATTGAAAGAAGTTTAGGGAATTTTGAAGAAAATTGGGCCCTGTGCAAAGACGATGGAGGACGCTTTCATGTTATGACCACCAATGCATCCGAAAGTTTTAATGGTGTACTAAAAGGTGCTCGATCATTACCTATAAAAGCGTTGGTTGCACGAACCTTCTTTCGATCGGTTGAATATTTCTGTAAGAGACGAGAGACGGCGGATGCTATTACAACACGTTTGACTCCAAAATGGGAAGCTAAAATAGCAGATCGAGCTATTGAAGCACGTCGTTGTAAACTAGTTCGCTTCAGTCGAACCGAATGGCAAGTGATTCATTGCTACGGCGATGAATTTAAAGTGTTAATTGATGGTCCTAACTGCTCATGTACATGCAACATCCCCTTACTGCAAAAATTACCATGTGCGCATGTAATGGCGGCTTGTTCGGCACAGGATTACGGTGCTAACAGAGCACATCATGAGTTTGCATCAGAGTGGTACTCTGTTCGTAGTTACAAAGCTTCATATCAGCCAGAGTTTCATCCCGTGCGTGATAAGAGATACTGGAGACCATACACCGGTCCGCATATATTGCCTCCACCTACAAGAAGACAACCTGGACGACTTAAATCTACAAGGATAAAAAATGTTATGGACGAGCTTCAAACGCCTAAAACAAACAGGTGCAGCAAATGTGGATCGCAGGGCCATAACAGAAAGCGATGTACTGCAGCGACCTAACCTTCCTTTATCAAATGTACTGCGGCGACCTAATTATGCTTTCGGTGTATTCAACTTTAAAGACATGTAATTTCTATGTATCAAACTACCTAGTCATGTATCAAACTTAAATGAACTTTACAATTGTAAGATTTGCAAGCTGATATGTACAAAAGTTGTTAGATTTGAAATTATATATCTATACGATTGTGATGTACTAAAGATGATATGTACAAAATCTGATAAACTCTTTGCTTGCTGTTCTTGTTTTGTGCAGGGTTTTAACAAAGGCGATTTTTGAAAATTCGTCTTCGTGCGCATTTTGAAATGTCGTCCGTTGGCGAATTTTGAAAATTCGCACGAAGGCGAATTTTCAAAAATCGCCTACGTCTACTGGCAAAAACAGGTCTATGTTTGTAATTATTTTCATAACAGGGTTATTTGCGTTATTGTTTTTAAAAACAAGTTTATGTTTGAAAATTTTCCAACATTCAATCATGTTCTTGAACGAAGGCAGTACGCAAGCATGCATATTTGTCTCCATTTGATACACCTCCTTTCCATACGTTGGCATTTTGCAAACAAGAAAATAACTTTACCTCCTTGTCTCTTCCATCATACCATCCCTCTTCGTTAAAATAAAAAGAAACAATAGAAATGGCCGATCTTCTCTGTATAAAAAAATAAAAAGATTTGAACTTTGAGCTCCAATTGAGCAGTTCTTCCAGTAGCTCGGTTTGTGGAGGTTGCGGTTACCCTATTCGGCATCCGACAGTAGCATGGTGAAATTAGAGTTTCACCCAGTCGATCCTAGGTGCAGCGAGAGATGAATCAGGTTAGGTGTATGAGCTTCTCATGGCGTGGGGTATCGGCAGTGAGCAGTTGGTGGAGTTCGATTGTTTTTTTTTGTGAAGGCGGCATTTTGGATTGGCCTGCGGTTTCTACCAAGTCGCAACTTTACTTGCTGGTTCGAGCGCCCTTAAAGCTGATGGTTAGATTGGGTTTGCGTTGAGAAAGTTGTTGCCGGAGTCAATGAGTCAAAGTTGTTTGCACGTGGGAGAGATATTGTCAATAATGGGTTGTGGAAGGAGAATGAGGTGAAGTTTTGATCGTCTATGGGTGGAGCAGCTTCTGTTGTTGAGTGGGAAGAAGCTTAAGTTTGGGAGAGATGGATTAAAGAGGAGTTCACTGAACGTTATCGGGATAGCAAGAAGGAGGGAATGTTGGAATTGCGTATGTAGGTGTGAGCACTCGAGGCAAGAAGGCAGATGGTGGTGTTGGTTGGTCGAATGGATACTGGTGTGGGAGAACAGGATCACAGGTGTGCATTTGTGCACCCTTGTATGGTTTTGGAAGAGGATTATTAATGTTGAGGAAGAAGAGTTTGGTTTTGGGCCGTTGGGCTATGCATTTAAAATGGGTAAAATTTAGTTAAGATTAATTAAGTTGGTTTATTAATTTGTTTTAGTAATTTAAGATAGATCAGTTTAATTAATCTGGAATATGAGTGTAATAGCTTTAGGGTTTTGGATATTATGAGTAGGCCTTAGGCTTTGCTGAGTAGTGGGATAAGTAATAGTTATGTTATATAAGAGGAAAAAAGGTTAGGAGGGAATTGTATTTTGATTTTTTGATTAGTTTTTAACGTATGTAATTAAGAGAATTAATTTGTTTAATTTATTCAATAACTTATAAAATCGTAACTCGTAACTCTCTCGTGCTAGGTCCAAATCGAATGTAATCGGTCACGTTGCCCTTGTACCACCGAACGCTACGAGATGGAATCAGTTTGGCCGAGATAGTAGCTATTGGAATTTCACACTAAATTCGAACGCTGTTCGAATTTAGACGCAACCTGAACACAAATGCGACAACTTAAAATTTGATGAGTTAAACTCACCTTTCTGATCTGCCAGTATATTATTATGTAAATTAAATTTATTTATTTCCGCTTGAATTGATTTAATTGGTTGGTTGGTTGAATATGACCTAGGATGACGATATAACATCTTGAAATGCTACTAGATTGTTTGAACAGGATCTAGGATGACGATATAACATCTTGAAATGCTATTGGATTGTTGCATAGGATCTAGGATGACAATATAGCATCTTGAAAAGCTATTAAATGTGTTTGAGTTTATTTTTGAATTATTCCAAGTAATTGAATCATGTATGGAATTGATAAATAGAATTTTGAATTGACTACGTGATTTAATTTTAACGTAATTCAAATTACATATGTTTGGTGTTATCAATTTGGCCAAATAAACACCGTTGAACAATAAATGAAAGAATTTTATTGTGAATGACATTTGATTAGCAGAATTAATCCCCATTCTGCTATTAGATTAAATTGGAAAAAATTTCAGTGCCAGTTGATTTATATTGGATAATTGATGTATTAACAATTGGTTGTTAATTATAGATTTGATTTACATATATGCCTGTTATTATGTAAATGCATGTATTAAATGGTAGCTCGTTAAGTACCATTGTGATAGTTAAGCCTCTTTCAAAATTTGAAAAGTCGGCAATGTTGTTTAAATAATCTGATATAAAAGGTCTTATTTAATTATTATTTATACAAACTGATTTGTTTAATTTTTATTTTACAAATGCTTTGTAAAATTATTTATTTAGTAAATTTTATTATGTTTTAGAATTAATTGTTTATTTGATTTTGTTTAAAGATAACAAATTATTTTGTTATTAGTTATGTAAAACCAGATAATTATTTCATTAAATAATACTATTTAGAAGTTAATTAATTTCATTTTAAAATTGATTAAATTTATTTTATTATATTAGCTTCAAATGTTAAAGGTTAAATTATCATATTATTAATAAATGTTTTAAAAGTTTTTTTTTATTATAAAAAATGGTTAAGATATTTTTGTGGCATTTAAAATCTTATTTATTATAATTATGTAATAAATTGTTTATAAAATAAATCCTTTATGTAAAAGAATGGGTTAAAGGAGTTTATAAATCTAAAAGAGACTTGAAATTTAAAAAGGTAAGTTTTACAAATGGTTTGAGATTTATAAAAGAATATTTCTCTAAATTAAACTTTAAAATTTATAAATAAGCTTTATAAATATATTGGAACTATTTATAAAATAATAGATTCTGGGAAGAAATGGTTGATTTTCATAGCGTAATTCGAGGGGAATTGATTGCGCACAGTTTATTACGTTTTCACTGGGATTGCTAGGTAACCGTTGTACAAACTTCGTGTTATCCTGCCTTTTGGCAAGGCCGGAATACCAAGAATCGATCGAGAGCCAAGTTTGACCTGCTATGGATATCGACGAATTTTGTCCGAGCCCGGATTGAGCTACAATTGATAGGATATGACAAGAAAGGTCATAGGAGTCAGCATCTCAAATTTCAAGTAAATCCGAGTTCATACGCTCAAGTTACGATCGATTCAAATTGAAGGGAAAAGCCCCAGGTTTCGTATCCATCAATGTGGGTAATCTCGTACCCATCACATGACCCTGGTTTCGAATCGATCGCTTTCGTATCGATCGGCTTCGAATCCATCGGCAGATCATCTACTTCATGTCGGTTAACTCCTATTGGTTCGCATCTGTCAGGAGCGGCCATGTTCGAATCCATCGAATTCGTATCGATGGACTTCGTATCCATCAGGAAATAAAGCGCTTCGTGTCCATCAGCAAGCACCTACTTCGCATTCATCAAGTCATCCATGTTCGAATCCATCGAAGGGTTCGAGTTCGCATCGATTGACCCCATATCCATGGAGAAGCTGCAAGGCTCGTAACCATCGGAGAAAGGCTTGTCCGAAGCCATCAATCCTGGTTGGTTCGTTCGTATCCACCGGTATTGTTACTGATCGAATCCATGGCCAACGGCTTCTTCGAATCCATAAATGGTGCCTCCTTCGAGTCCACCAAGTCAACAAGCTTGGGTGACGTGTCATCAACCCATTCAAATAGGGCGAGATATATGGAATCGACGCAGTCAATTCGGAGTAAAGACCGGATTGAGGCGAAGGATACGAGCCACCTCACCACGAGAGCACGTGAACTGATGGAGTCGAAACAATTGATTCGAACGAATCGATTCGAAGCAGACAAGAACTGGAAAACACGATTTCGTATCGACCATATCTCTCGATCCACTGATCCAAATGCTATGAAATTTTCAGGGAAGACTACGCACATGACAAAGAAGCTCCACTCCAAATTTAAGCTCAGTTGGACATCATCTTGATCGATACGAAATGGTTTCGTATCGATCTCAGATTGGGCCGAAACTTTCAGCAAACGGTCGCGTGGGTCCCCTCACGTGCCAGACCAGGTCTCACGAAGTTTGGGTGAGATTTCAGCTTCCTACGCCTATAAATAGAGCCCCAAGGCCAACAGGAAAGGGATCTTTCAACTCTCAAGCGCCCAGACTCTGCCGAATCGAGATCTTCATCATCCTACATCATATTCTCGCTGATTGATTTCGAATTTCCAGTTGTAATTCGCTGTTGCTTGCTGTAATCACTTGTAAACGTTGAAAGAGAATCAATAAAATTGCAAAAACTTCACAGTGGACGTAGGCAATGCGCCGAACCACTATAAATTGCTTGTCTTTGTCTTTATTTTACTGTTATTTGGAGTTTTTGTTAGATAATCCTCATTTTCAACTTATATTCTTCATTTATTATCTCTTCAAAAACTTCCGAAAGGTGTTGTGCCCAATTTCGGTACAAACACTTTGGTGCTTCCACCGAGAAAACCCAGTTTTTCTCCTGCTCCTTGGATCTGTCGCCGATACCGGATTGCATAAATCTAAGGGAGAGATCTAGATTTCAATTTCAGATTCCTTCCGTTCTATTCAGATTCGCCAAAGTCTAGGAAAGGAGTTCATTATCTAAAATGGTTAGCACAAGAACTGCTTCTGCCGCTGGTCAAGAAGGCCGAGATAGACAGAATCCCGCGCAACTACCTCCACCTAATCAAGATGATACCGGGCATTCCGACCCATCAGGTCCGGTTACCAGGCAAGAGTTCCATATGTTGCTCCAAGAACTAACTCAAAGTCGGCAACAACTAGCTGAGCAGTTGCACGTTAACACTGAGTTAGCCAACCAACTAGATCGCCAAGGGCGTAGAAGATCCAGGAGGGATCATGCGTCTCGTTCCTCCACTGAAAGTTATGCTTCATCCGACTACAATCACAGATCCACCCATCCCAGGCTAGAGGGAAATTATGCACAGGCCGTTGACCACCAGCCAGCATTGACCGTGGGACAGATAAGAGTTGGCATGTCTGCTAGTTTTCATACAGGACCCTCCTCCCAAGGAGGCACTGTTCCACAACATACTACGGATAACCAAGCCACCGCAGTTGACATAGGAGTTGATACCCGAAATCACTCCAATCAGAATTACCACCAACAGGAGCGTGCTCCAAAACCATATATCCCGAAAGACATCGAGCCAAGGAGGCGAGATACGGATCGTCGACAGCGTCCGATCCCACCTCGCACTGTGGAACCCGACCACACTTTGGCTCGCCACCCTCAGAATGTAGCGACACCAGACCTCTCATCCATGGTATGCCAAATGATTCGCGAGAGTCAGGGCTTAACAAATGACGATTGGGGAATCTCCCGAAGTCATACTCCGTTCACCGATGACATATTATATGCTGAACCTCCTCGGCGATTCAGGATGCCGACTCTGCCCATGTGTGAAGGAAGTTCCGACCCTAACCAATATATTCTGAAATACGAATGGTCGATGACTGCTGCAAGAGCTGATGATGCAGTAAAGTGTCGTATTTTTCCCATTTCTTTAGGGGGAATTGCGACAATGTGGTTTACACGATTACCTCCACGATCTATCTCTTCGTTTGATCAATTGGCTACTAAGTTTGTTGACCAGTTTCGTATGCATATCGCCAGGCCTAAAGACGTCAATACTTTATCTAGTGTCACTCAAGCTCCTGGGGAGACACTCAGGCGATATTTGGAAAGATTCAATGCCGCTTGTGCGGAGATCACTAACCCTAATGATAATTCAATCTTGATGGCCTTGACTAAGGGGATTGACCCCGATTCTGAGTTTGGAAATTGGCTAGCTGGGAAGCCCCCCGCATCGTTGGATCGTTTCTATTCCAAAGTCGCTCAATTCTTAAGGCGTGAGGATGCGAAACAATCCAGGAAACAGGACGATGCGAGACCCAGCAATGAAGGGATTCAGAGTAATGTTGCAGTTAAACAATCTGGTGAAAGTTCAGGAAAAGTCCAGTTAAATGTTCAGAATAAACAAGCTCAACAGCCGAGAAACGGTGATAGTCAGAGTAGAAAACGAGACCAGAACCGTGGCCCACGACGTAGGGCCCCGATGTTTGATACTTATACACTGCTAAACACGTCGTTGGAGAACGTTTATCTACAGACTTGCAATGCTATGCAGTATTAGAAGCCTGCTCCAAAACCATCGTCGGAGAGGCAGATCCAAACAGGAAAGTTCTGTAGATTCCATGAAAGTTATGGACATAACACCAATGAGTGTAGACATTTGCAGGACCTCATTGAGAAGTTAATTAGAGAGAGGAAGCTGGATCAGTTCGTTCGGGCGCCCCAGTCTGGTGACGCAGGCCCATCCAATCAAAATCGTGTGCAAACTCAAGAGAGATGAGAGGAACCTGCCCGTACAAGCGGGAGGATAGTTATTAATACAGTCAGTGGTGGTCCCCACCCGGCAGACCGAAGCTGGAAGGAGATGGAGTCATATGCCAATTCGATCAGGCATGTTGATTTTGAATGTTGTAGTAGTTTTGATGAAGGGGCTCCGACCAAACTACAGAGAACGATGGCAGACGACATCGTATTTAGAAACCGAGATGCTGATAGGGTCGAAGCCCCAACTATTGACCCACCTGTCATATCGGCCCAGGTTGGTCCTGCTTGGATGAAGAGGATCCTGGTGGACAGTGAGAGTTCGGTGAACATTTTGTTTAAAAGAGCATATGATCAAATGAAGATGGAAGCCAAAGATTTAAAACCTTGTCAATCTAGAATCCATGGCTTCGATGGAAGTGCTAATATACCCACTGGAGTGGTGGAGTTGCCAGTGGAGTTAGGAGTTGGAGAACGCTGAAGGGTTCGAATGCTACAGTTTGTTGCTTTAGATATTCACTCTCCGTATAATGCCTTCTTGGGCCGACCGGCCCTTGCTGAATTCAGGGCAGCAATCGTCCCATGGTGTTTAACGTTGAAGTTCCCCACTGATCGTGGGATTGGAGTCATTCAAGGAGATCAGGCTGCTGGAAGAGCATGTTATGTTGCGTAGCTGCGCGAGGCGCAGCGAAAAGAGAAAGGAAAGGGCGTAGAGGAATCTCTCTGCGTCCGTTTTGCGAACAATTGACAATTGGTGCCTGGGCCTTGGCCCGGGCACCACAACCAATTCCAAAAAGATCTTGACCGAGAGACAATGATAACAAAGAGGAAACTACGGAGAGTCAAGCTTCTCCAGCTGAGCTGACGATTGATGTTCCAATCGACAATGATGATGATGGTTCAAGAATGTTGAAGGTTGGGTCTCAGTTAAGCCAAGAGACGCAGCAGGAATTGGTTGATTTTCTCCGGGCGAATCTCGACGTATTCGCCTGGATGCACTCTGATATGTGTGGAATCTCGCCGGACATCGCGAGCCACACCCTGAATATTGACCCGCGGTATATCCCGGTCAAACAAAAAAGGCGCGGTATGGATCCTTAGAGATCTGCCGCCCTTAAAGAAGAAGCTGATAAGCTAAAGGTGAATGGGTTTATCCGGGATGCTCTATACCCAGAATGGGTATCCAACCCTGTACTTATCCGAAAACCAAATGGGAAATGGAGAACGTGCATTGATTATTCTGACTTAAATAAAGCTTGTCCGAAAGACAGCTTTCCACTTCTCCGAATTGATCAACTTGTTTATTCAACAGCCGGACACGAATTACTATCGTTCATGGATGCTTACTCTGGCTATAATCAAATACCCATGCATGTGCCCGACCAAGAGCATACGAGCTTCGTAACCGATCTGGGACTATACTGCTACAATGTCATGCCCTTCGGATTGAAAAACGCCAGAGCAACTTCCCAACGATTGGTTAACCGGATGTTCGCTGACCAGATCGGAAAAACAATGGAGGTTTATATGGACGACATGTTGGTGAAATCACAATACTCTACCGATCACATTAAAGACTTGGATTCAATATTCAATACCCTTCGAAGATACGGGATGAAGCTCAATCCGCTTAAGTGTCATTTTGGAGTCGCATCCGGAAAATTCCTTGGGTTCATCATCAACGCCAGAGGAATAGAAGCCAAGCCCGAAAAGATCTGGGCTATCAGAAATTTACAAACTCTAAAAACTATAAAGCAAGTCCAGAGTCTCAATGTAAAGGTAGCAGCACTGAGTAGGTTCATATCAAAGTCCACCGATAAATGCATCCCATTCTTCGATTTGATCCGAAAAGGGAAGCGGAACTTCGAATGGACCACGGAGTGCGAGGATGCATTCAAGTCATTGGTTCAACATTTTTCCACACCATCGATTCTTTCAAAGCCGATCAACCACGAACAGTTGTATCTTTACTTAGCGGTATCAGAGAACGCGATCAGTGTTGCCCTTGTTCGGGAGGAAGACCGAGTGCAGAAACCGGTCTACTATGTTAGCAAACGACTCACCGGAGCTGAAAGAAACTATCCGAAGCTAGAGAAATTAGCCTACTGCCTAGTCATTTCCTCGAGGAAGCTCCATCCATACTTTCAGGCTCATCCCATCACTATATACACCGATCAACCGTTACGACAGGTCCTCACGCGGCCTGAGACGTCTGGTAGGTTACTCAAATGGAACATCGAACTGAGTCAATTAGATATTACTTACACTCCAAGGAGAGCTATTCACGGTCAAGTCCTAGGAGATTTTATAGCCGAGTTCACTGTCCCTGAAGACTTACCTGAGACCAGCAAATCTCCTGAGTACATCTGGAAGCTACACACTGACGGTGCATCCAACGATCGGTGCTCGGGCGTTGGAGTAATACTTGAAACCCTCGAGGGCCGATCCATATGTTATGCTTTAAAGTTCGAGTTCCATGCAACCAATAATGAAGCCGAATACGAAGCTCTAATTGCTGGTTTGAAGTTGGCCCGCGATCTGAAAATTACCGCGGTGGAAATTTACCGTGACTCCCAATTAATCGTATGTCAGGTCCGGGGTGAATATCAGGCTAACGATCGAAGATTAGCTGCTTACCTAACTCGAGTCCGGGAGATTCTTGATCAGTTTGATTATTATGCCATTTTCTACATCCCCCGGGAGCATAATCAGAAGGCCGATTCGTTGGTAAAATTGGCAAGTACGGGCGAAGCTCAGCAGTTGGGGCTCGTTCCCGTTGAAACTCTATCTTCTCCGAGCATTGGTCAGATGGAAACTGGTTGCACATTTGAGGCTACTACCAGCAGGGAATCGTGGATGACCCCCTACCAAGATTACATTGAACGTGGCATACTACCCAAGCGTCGAAGTGAGAGAAGACAAATTCTTCGAAAAGCTTCACGATTTGTCATTCAGAATGGAGTTATGTATCGAAGGGGATATTCTATTCCTCTTCTCCGGTGTATCGCACACGACGAAATCAAACGAGTGTTACACGATGTGCACGAAGGAGAATGTGGCGATCACACTGGGGGGCAAGCACTTGCCAAGAAAATACTCCGATATGGATATTATTGGCCTACCGTAAATCGCGATGCCATGGACTATGCCAAAAAATGTGATAAATGCCAAAAACACGCTCGGATTCCAAGAGCCCCGCCTACTGAGATAACCCAAATGGTCAATCCATGGCCATTTGCAATACGGGGAATTGATATAATTGGTACATTGCCTTTGGCCAAAGGTGGCGCGAAGTATGCCATCGTCGCAGTCGATTACTTCACAAAATGGGCGGAAGCCGAACCTCTTGCAACAATCACGACGAAGAAAGTAATCAACTTTGTAGTACGCAATATCATCTGTCAGTTCGGTCTCCCGCATACTATTATCACCGATAACGGAGCCCAATTCGACAGCGCTGAATTCAAGAACTTCTATCTGCGATTCCATATCCATAAGAAATTCTCCGCAGTTGCACACCCACAAGCGAATGGCCAAGTCGAAGCTGTTAATAAGGTTATCAAATCTATTTTGAAGAAACGACTGGAAAAGGCCGGGGGCAAGTGGGTTGATGAACTTCCTATGGCCTTATGGGCTTATCGGACGACTCAGAAAACTGTAACCGGACACACTCCATTCTCTCTATCTTATGGCTCTGAAGCCGTTATTCCGATCGAAATGGAAGTTCATTCTCACCGTGTGACATATTATGATCCGAAAACGAATGCCATACTTCTTGCCGAATTCTTGGATCTGCTCGATGAGAGGCGTGAAGAGGCTGATTTGAGGGCAGCCGCATATCGGAGTCGAGTCGCCCGAATATACAATGCCAAGGTCCGACCGCGGACCTTCGAACTCGGCAACCTTGTACTCAAAAGAATTTATCCAGTTCCTTCTCACATGAAACCAAATTGGGAAGGACCGTATGTGATTTCACAAAAGCTCGGAGATGGCACATTCAAGTTATCGACCGTTGACGATCTTACTCTGCCGAGAGCCTGGAATGGCGAGAGTCTCCGTCGCTACTATACATGACAGGCTTTATTTGTTTTAGCCCGTTATTTCCTTTGCATTTTATTTTCGCATTTTGAAATTTGAACTTGCAATAAGGCAGCTGACTTTGCCATATTTTCTTATTTCAGCAATAAAATGCTATCTCTTCAAGCCAGAGCTGTGATTTATTGAATACGCCGCAAAACATCACAATGCACGGAGAGCTAAGTTCCATCATATGGTGGGATTTAATTCAAGTAGGGAGTGACTGTGATACGACCGGTCACTCACTATGTGAAACCCAAGCTCGGGGGCATGTCACCACGTTAATATCTAAAAGGATTGATACACGACAATCCTCACACTAACTCCAGATTCCCAGAGTGCGAACTGGAGTATAAACATTGAAATAACTCTAAGTCCCCGGAGCATGGACTGGAGTGTAAACACTAACTCCATATTCCCAGAGTGCGAACTGGAGTATAAACATCGAAATAACTCTAAGTCCCCGGAGCACGGACTGGAGTATAAACATTAACTCCAGATTCCCAGAGTGCGAACTGGAGTATAAACATTGAAATAACTCTAAGTCCCCAGAGCGCGGACTGGAGTATAAACACTAACTCCAGATTCCCAGAGTGCGAACTGGAGTATAAACATTGAAATAACTCTAAGTCCCCGGAGCGCGGACTGAAGCATAAACAATCATTAACTCCAGATTCTCAGAGTGCGAACCGGAGTATAAACGTTGAAATAATTCTAAGTCCCCGGAGCGTGGACCGGAGTACAAGCCTTAACTCCAAGTTCCCAAAGTGTGAACTGTATCATAAGCATCGATAATCATCGGGCTCTCAGAGCATGAACCGAATTATTGCTCGCAAATTATTCTAAGTCCCCGGAGTGTAGACATGCGCTCAAAATTCGCAAAAAAGCACGGTCGTAAACCAATCATTACAACACTTAAAAAAAACAGCTGGGATGAGAAAAGCAATATTTTATTTCAACTGACTAGAAACAAGGATTTACATGCAAATAAGTTCTTCCAAAGAAGAATTCCTACTGGCAGGGGCCGAACCTGCGTCTATACATGACCTACTAAAGAAAAACGAAAACAAGTTCCTATCTACCAAAACATCTGCTTGAGTGGCCGATCTATTTCTTCTTTTTCGACCTCCTTATCAGCGGTTCATCATTGGAATCACTAGGAACAGAAATCCTTCGTTTGGAGGGTTTCCTCTCCGGTGGCCGCTCTTCGGCCGGGGGCATAATGTCCACGTCCTCCTCAGAGCTTGAACTTAAATGAAGGCTCCCCGCCGGAGGAGTTGAAGGGACCGGACCTGCAACAGAAGACGGGGCGGATACCCGGGTACCGACCACAGAGCCACTTGGCAATATCACATTTAGAGGTGCTGGACTATGCACCGTAGTCCTAACTCCAGCACTGCCCTCACGCCCCGCAACCTCTATTTCGGCGTTGATTTCGGCCAAGATTTCTTCGACTCAAGCTGATTGGGCCTGACTGGGGGCAGCTGTGGTCTGCATTACCAAACTGAGGCTGGCAGAAGATCACTGATGATAAATGGCAAGTCTGTAAAAGGGTCGCCCTGTTGGCTAAGCAGCTCACTCACCATTTGTTCATCGAGAGATAAGGATCTCCCCTGCGCCATCTCAGTAGATACTGCCATCGTCATGACAGTCATTTCAGTAGTGATGGCCTTTTGCCCTTGAATAGACTCCTGAGCCGAAGATGCCGGAGTAGTTTCGGTTACTGAGCAAAGAAGAGAAGGAGTTATAAGCAATCACTTCAAAACAAACGCTCTAATGAAAACACACTTGAGATATGTTCAAAGTACCTTCCTCAGTTTGACTCGTTGACGGTTGGACGGCCTCAGAGACGTGCTCCCGAATAGGAGATAACCGCGGCTGTTCTGGGTCATAAGCAGGAACAGATTGTGAATCAACCACAAATACAGGCTCTAATGGAGGTGGAGCGGTGATTTCAAGAACAGTAGCGTGATGCTCAACACCTGATCCCTCTCCAACCTTCAGCAATCGGCCACCAATCATCTCCTTCTCAAGAACAGTAATAGCGTCATGGAGGATCTTTTTCTCATCATCTGTCAGCAACTGGTTTTCAAGTTCAAATCGGTCGACTGATTCATCCGGATGCGCTTCCTCTTCTTCCTCAACCAATCGACCCCAAGCGCTACGGAGGTGTACCGGGTAATCCTGGAGTCAGGCCAAATTTCTGTGTCTCAACACATTGGCATTGTAAGTGATGAGCAGATCTTCAATATCGGCCTCCAGCCTGTCCTCCGCTTGTTGAACTTTCTCCTCAACCTCCGTCTCGACCGCCTGGACCTTGGCTACTGCCGCGTCCCGTTCAGTCCGAAGCATCACGGCTTGTTCGCACGCCTCCTGGGCTGCGTTGTTCGCATCATCCCTATCCTTGGCGATTTCGGCAAATTTGGACTTAAGCTCATTTAGCTCCTTCAGGGCTGCGTCCCTCTCGGCAGCGACCATGGTGTTTCGATGGCCCATATCCTCTACCTTGGCATAATGCTCACGTTTCATCCTATCCATCGTTGCTTGGTCTTCGTCGGCTTTTTTGATGGCCTCCATTTTAGATTTCCGAGAAGATTCAGCTTCAGTGTTAAGCACCTCAATAATACAGATCTTTTGAGCTAACTCAGCCTGCAACTTCTCGATGGTGGCCCCACGCTCAAAGGCCAATGCCGACGCTTTGTCAGCCGCTTTCGCCCACGCTTTGTACCGGGCATAAAAGTCGTGCACGTAGTCATGCACTAACTGCTCGGCTTCCTCTAGGATCCTTTTTAAGTGTGGAGGAAAGATATAGTTATCAAAGCAGATGTTTGGAAAGTCTTTCTTTAGCTGAGCAAGCTTGATTGCTCCTTCCCCTGAAATTTCCACGGGGGGCTGTTTTGTAACGACAGCAGTTATTGTCTCGCTTCTAGAATGGCGGGATTCATGCCTAGAAGATTGAGAAGCCGACTTGTGGTGAGAAGATTCGGAGGGACGAGAGACATAAGCAGGAGGCTGTATGGGATCTCTGGGAGGAGGAGGAGTACGCGACCGAGATCGATGCTTATAGCCTTTATCTTTATCATATCTTTCTTGACCAGAATACCCAGAGCGTCCCTGGTCGTAATCTCTGTCCCCTTCTCGTCTGCGCGACTCGTAATATGAAGACTTGCGCGCATGTCGGAGACTCCCTAACATTGAACCTCACCCGGACATAGTATCTGCAGAACAAAATAAAGCAGAGTTGATCACCTTCCGAAACAGATAGTTTACAGTCAAAGGCTATGCAGTGATGTGAAATATGTATGAATGTGCAACCCGCCGACCAACCGGATGTGTCTGCCACACCAGTGGGAAGAGACTCGCTTAAAACTAAGGCTTGTGGGATTTCGTCCAATCCGATGTCCTGCCGCAAGGACGTGTCGTCCGGAACCGAAAGATCGGCACATCCTTCGTGAAGATTCTCCATTCTAGAGGGAGACATTTTCGAAATTCTAACTCCGGGAGTGGACCAAGACGTAACCATAGATTCCCATCTCCCTTTTTTAGATGGTTCAGAGACGGCAGCCTTGCCTTTTCTCTGCTCATCAATATCCTGGGCTATGTCTGCAGGTTCACCCAAAGGTTCTTCATCAGTATGAGTCCCCTCGGAGTCAGCTTCTTTAATCACAACAACTTTGCGCTTTTTCCGCATAACTCGTTCTTTCGAGGCGGTCTTTAATGCGCCATCGAGCAGTATGCTTTGCCTTCGCTCGATCAGCCCAAGGATCCGAAGATTCCTATCAGTCAAGAGTAGTTCAATGTTCCTATCTTCACTCGGGATTTCTTGAAGCACCCGAACTATCTCCTTGAAATTTCTACCCTCTGGTCACTGAATTACGGCTGTACAAGAGAAAAAAAATATGAATTTTACTTCAACTGCAAACGCCTTAGTAATTACTTGAGAGTTCAGGTTTACTCATGTCTGAATAACCATCGTCGGGCGAACCCTGGAGGACATCGGACATAAAACCATTCTGTCCTATAGTAGCTTAGCCTAGTCCAGGACCGGTAACCACTTGACATTTCCTAACCGCTTCCAAAAATGTAGATGGAGTATCGTTTCGGCTTTTGAAGTTGAACAGATATCTGATCTCAGTTGGGATTGGCGGCCGATGAAGGTATTCCATGAAGACGATAAACAAGTTATTGAGTGAAGCATACCCATTCGGGTGTAGTTGAGATGGAGCAATTCCCAAGAATGATAACGCTTCTCTTATATAATTGTTAAATGGAGATAGCGTTCCAGTGGCACACGCATGACGGTTAAATGCAGTGTATCCTTCCGGTGGATTGTGTGGCCTATCATTTGGTCCCGGCAATAGCACGTCGTCCATCGACAGGCCATGCCTCAAGCATACTCTCCCCAACATATCTTCATAAATGTGAGACGGGACAGAATCTCGTGGATTGGGAATGAATGATGCATCGGGTAGTTCATCCGGGGCTGGACCAACTACATCGGTTTCAATATCCGAAACCTCTAGTCTCGAAGGAACTATATTTTGAATTTCTTGTGGGTTTTCTTGCTGCTGCGAACTCGAAGGCTCCATAACTAGCTAACTCATGAGAAACAATCGTTAGACGACAAGAGACCCGTGCATTCCCCGGTGTAAAGTGTATGGATGTATGCAGTGCAATGGTGTGCATTACTTGAAGAATGTTGAAGAGTTAAAAAGAATATGCAAGCAGTTAAAGTTGTCACAGTTCCATCGACGAGCTTCAAAAGGTAGTCAAGTATGCAATTTAATTATTAAGTCCAAATATGCAAAAATGAAGCTCGTCGGAGTTATGCTGAGAAAACGCTAAAGTCTCATATCCGTCATAAGAGGTTTCGAATCGATCAACAGGGGCTTGTTCGAATCCATCCAAAGTCAATTCGAATCAATGCCGGAAGCATACTTCGAATCGATGTTCCAAAGCCCGAGTTTGTATCGATCAGAATAGGGTACTTTCGCATCGATCTCTGGTTGCCTGGTTCGTACCGATCAGGGGGTCCTTAACTTGAGATTGATTACCTTCGAATCGATGCCCTTCGTATCGATCATAAATCGTAATTCGAATCGGTCTAAAGTTGAAGGCTTCGAATCGGCCATGAGCTTGTTTTCGTATCAATCGTTTCGAATCGACACGATCTATCGCCGTATCCATCGGTACGAACTACATTTTCTCCATCGAGGCATCCCAGAGATCGATGCAAAACTCAATGAAAGAGATTCTCATCTTCCTCAACTCGAACGCTGAACCCCCAGATCGATTCGAACTTACCCTGTCCAATCCCTCTTCTCCAAACCACATCTGGTTTTACCTAAGTCCAGAACAGATGGTCGAAGGAAGAAGGATGGATCTGAAACGATGATTATTACTTGGAATCACGTTTGATTACCTAATTTAGAGAAAGGATCCAAGGAGTAGCGAATTCGAAATCGAACGAATCGATGGCGTGATTGAATTTTTCCCTTCTGATATTTCGAACCGAGAAGCAAAAAATGGAGATGGCTGTAAAAAAGGTAAAAAGTGAGAAGGCCAGAGTATTTATAGGGGAGATGGTGTGCGATCGGGTCGATTCGCCTTTCGGTGCGCGTAACCGGCCGCATCCAGTCCAAGCGGGCCTTGATTCGAATGGTTCTTTCGAGCCCGTTGGGCCTTGCTTTCATCGAGGCGAAATTCCTTTCAGACCTCATCGTTTCGAAGCCACTGCTCGACTCGGTTCCATCCACAGGCCGTTAATACAAACCGTATCGATCGAATCATGTCCTGGGGACGCTTTCGAGCGCCAACATCCATCGATACGAATCCACCCAACCTGGATCGGTTCGAAATGTCCATCTCGCAACCATTGAACCGGAAGCGGTACAGACATATCGATACGAACACTGGTAGTTTCGTATCCATCACAACTCAACCATCTTGATCGATACGAATGCACGTTTTGCACACAACAAATTCCTTATCCATCGATACGAAGCCAACCATTCAACCTCCTACATCAACTCAGGAGAAGATCAATACAACATCTGACACAAGAGATCCGATGAACAAGTGAACACTGTAATACGTAATTCAATCACATCAACGCAAATTTACAGCATTCGACAGAAGAGAAATGACTGTTCAGGGAGGAAGGGAAGCTTTTCAAAGCACGTCATGTTTCCACAAGACATACTTTCGGGGGAAAATGTTATCCTGCCTTTTGGCAAGGCCGGAATACCAAGAATCGATCGAGAGCCAAGTTTGACCTGCTATGGATATCGACGAATTTTGTCCGAGCCCGGATTGAGCTACAATTGATAGGACATGACAAGAAAGGTATAGGAGTCAGCATCTCAAATTTCAAGTAAATCCGAGTTCATACGCTCAAGTTACGATCGATTCAAATTGAAGGGAAAAGCCCCGGGTTTCGTATCCATCAATGTGGGTAATCTCGTACCCATCACAAGACCCTGGTTTCGAATCAATCGCTTTCGTATCGATCAGTTTCGAATCCATCGGCAGATCATCTACTTCATGTCGGTTAACTCCTATCGGTTCGCATCGGTCAGGAGCGGCCATGTTCGAATCCATCGAATTCGTATCGATGGACTTCGTATCCATCAGGAAATAAAGCGCTTCGTGTCCATCAGTAAGCACCTACTTCGCATTCATCAAGTCATCCATGTTCGAATCCATCGAAGGGTTCGAGTTCGCATCGATTGACCCCGTATCCATGGAGAAGCTGCAAGGCTCGTAACCATCGGAGAAAGGCTTGTCCGAAGCCATCAATCCTGGTTGGTTCGTTCGTATCCACCGGTATTGTTACTGATCGAATCCATGGCCAACGGCTTCTTCGAATCCATAAATGGTGCCTACTTTGAATCCACCAAGTCAACAAGCTTGGGTAACGTGTCATCAACCCATTCAAATAGGGCGAGATATATGGGATCGACGCAGTCAATTCGGAGTAAAGACCGGATCGAGGCGAAGGACGCGAGCCACCTCACCACGAGATCATGTGAACTGATGGAGTCGAAACAATCGATTCGAACGAATCGATTCGAAGCAGACAAGAACCGAAAAACACGATTTCGTATCGACCATATCTCTCGATCCACTGATCCAAATGCTATGAAATTTTCAGGGAAGACTAAGCACATGCCAAAGAAGCTCCACACCAAATTTCAGCTCAATTGGACATCATCTTGGTCGATACGAAATGGTTTCGTATCGATCTCAGATTGGGCCGAAACTTTCAGGAAACGGTCGCGTGGGTCCCCTCACGTGCCAGACCAGGTCTCACGAAGTTTGGGCGAGATTTCAGCTTCCTACGCCTATAAATAGAGCCCCAAGGCCAATAGGAAAGGGATCTTTCGACTCTCAAGCGCCCAGACTCTGCCGAATCGAGATCTTCATCATCCTACATCATATTCTCGCTGATTGATTTCGAATTTCCAGTTGTAATTCGTTGTTGCTTTCTGTAATCACTTGTAAACGTTGAAAGAGAATCAATAAAATCGCAAAAACTTCACAGTGGACGTAGGCAACACGCCGAACCACTATAAATTGCTTGTCTTTGTCTTTATTTTACTATTATTTGGAGTTTTTGTTAGATAATCCTCATTTTCAACTTATATTCTTCATTTATTATCTCTTCAAAAACTTTCGAAAGGTGTTGTTCCCAATTTCGGTACAAACACTGCGAACTATGAAATTTCATGGCGTAATTCGAGAGGCAGAGATTGCTTGCAGTTAAGTTTGGTTTTCTTTAGGATAGAGACGTAACCATTGAGTTGCGATCCATGATCAATAGAGAGTAGTGCTTTCCATATTTATTTTAAAAAGTTTTCAAATATTTTTGTAGGGAATGGTTTGTGAATATACTTATTTCAGTGAGATAAGTATATTACTGTTTTTGATAAAGAAATCCAATTCATCAAACTTGAATCAAATGAGGCTCAGTGATTTCAATGGGAAAGTAATCTTGGTTGAATGTTTGTTTATTTGATAGTTAAATAACTGAATATCAAATCTTGGTCCAAATATGTAATCCTTCTTAATTTTGGTGATAGTGAACGATTCCCTACTTAACCCCGAAGGATTTTAACTCTGAAAATATCTATAAGAAATAAGGAAATTATAAGGTACAGTTACCATCAGTGGTGCTATATTGTATATCGTTTGTTCTTCTAGAATAAATGATAAGGTGATCCGTCCACTTAAATGGTTAGGCGGTGATCCCCGCTCTTATGTATTGTCTGACTATTTTCTAAAGAATTGGCATTGAGCATTCCAGAAAAACGATGAATGGTTTATGGAGCGCCCGGGAAGCGGAAGAGTGTACTTGGAGATGACTTGAATCCGTAACCACTCCGAAACCATATAAGGTTCTATGGAGGAGTTTCATGTTATATTGAGATGTTGGAATCCATGTGTGGTTCCGAGACCAGTTGGGGTGTGGGAATATATATGGATTCTAAGATCTATTTGAGATGTGGGAATCTATATGCGATTCCAAGACCATTGTGATGTGGGAATCCATGTGGGATTCCATGGTCTATTTTTGTGCAGTGCGTAAGCTGGAACGTTGGATGTAGCCTCATCAGCGGAAATGACTAAAACCAGAGATAAGAGACATGGCTAGTAGGGTCGGAAAACTTATAGGGTGTAGTTGGCTTCCTTTTCTAGTAATATTTTCAGTTGTTTGCGCATGCCAGGAGCGATGCACTCGGTCTTAGCAAGACCAGTTATGTTTTTCCTATAGCACCCCAGCTAGACGGGTACAAAACTTCGCAAGGATAACTCTGATCCTTGTGTAAGAGGACCGTTCTCGAAGTACCGAGGGCCCCTCCATGGAAATCATACACAATTTGCGATTGAGCCTGATCGAGTTTTGATTTTATACCTAGAATTGTTGTGATGTACACCCACGAGGATCATTGCTACTTGATTATTATTATTTTCACCTTAGGAATTATTATAGTATCACTGGATTTTATATATAAATGGTTTGGTTATCGTAAGGTAAAAACCTGTTCGTGTTTATATGCAGCGTGATCTTACGAATACCTTTATTTTGAAAAGGATTTTGGTAATCAAATTGGGTGTGTTTTTCTCACACTGATTTACTAGAACGATCCATGTGTTATTATTTTATAATAGTGCTCGGGTCAGACCAAGCATATTTATAGATTTAGATTTGGATGCTTTGGAGCTCAGGAGACGAGCTGGAGCCCAAGACATATTCTCGTATTTGCTTATTCCATTGCATTTTGTATGTGTAAAATTATCAGCATTTGTGAGGACGGGTTGTTATAATTTTCCAAGATGATGATTAGTGATTTGTGTACTCGGATTAGAGGTATGTATATTACGGTTTTTTTGTGTAAAGATCTGCTTATATTATATATTATTCATTCCACTGTGAGATTCTATGTTGTTTAGTTTTTCTTGTCTTTCTGTCTTCTTTGTTTTCCCCTAAACAATTTTCTTTTGGATACGTGAATACCGTGGATGTATTAGTATTGACTCCAAGGATCAAAATGGCGGGTCGTTACAAATGTACCCTTTCAGAGGGTTGTGTAGTCTTTAATGACTAGAGGGAGCTAGAACGTCTTCAAAAGGAATCCCATGCTTATCACATATTTTGCTAAGAAATCTTTCGTCGATTTTGGAAGCAGTAAAATTAATAGGATCATCTAGTATTGTTGCATCTTCAAAGGTATCAGGTGTTGGATCTATTTCTTTCCCACCAACTAGCTCTATTGGATTCTCTGGAACTTGTTGTTCAACTTAAGGATTTATAGATTTTGATGCTCAACCTACTGAGTCTCTACTATTCCTTCTTAATTAGAGATTGATGTGCATGCTCTATCGGAGTTTGTTGGGCATGTGGAGTCGTAGTTGAACTTGACCCGGTGTTGGATTCGACATATCTCAAAGTGGATGTACCCATGGCTTGAGAAATAAGTTGTTTGGAATGTCTCTGATCAATTTCTATAAAAAGCTTGACAGATAATGAATATTAGAAGATTAATTACAAGTTGTACACTCATACTAAAGTGAATTCTAGTTTGGTGTTGTATAGTGGTGTGCAATTCAAGTTTTCGATATTATTTAATAGTTCATTTTTAAATTCTAGATATCACTTGACATGACCATCATCGCTGACTCTCTCGACAAGTTTCACACCATTGGTCATACTTTGGAATAGGCTCGAGATCAAAAAGAAGATATTGCTTCACAAAGTGGGATTCTCATATTGACCAAATGTTTAGAAATTTGTCCAAGTGTTGGAGTTGTATAATTTCATCACGTAAAGAAAATTCTATCTTTCTTCTCCTTCCACCTTCACCGATCCCAAACCATAGCCAACCACATCTAATCCCACTCCATGGCTATCAATATTTAATCATCCACGTTCGTGCTTATAGCCAAATCAATCATTCACTTACCCGATTCTATGAGATATGGAGTTTAAGGATTTTGAGCTTAGGCCGGTGAGTGTCGAATCGAGGAAAGGGGTTGGTTGAGGTGAATGGGTTCATTGGAGGTATTACTGATGGAGGTAGCAGCTATTGATGATTGGGGGTATGGGATGTTTCAGATCAGAGGCCAAAGAACCGTTAACGGTAGCTTGGGGTTGAGTCGGTTAGCAAAGGATAAGTAAGAAAGTGAAATAGAAGAGGATGGGTTTTATACAACCCTTGGAACTCGAAGTCGCAGGAGCATTTGGAGATTTTTCTCCAAACCACGGAGATAGTACTGACCCTTGGCGTATGGGTCGGTACCAGTCCTAAAGTTTGGAAAAATTTATATTCCTATATATGTGGATTTATGCCTAAGCATATGCATGGATGGACCATGCACATATACTCCTCTATTCTAGAGCATGCGTGTGAACATGTGTATGAATATGTATATATATCCAGTCCCGATAACTAGAATCAAGGGGAATTCAAATTCGAACCTGAGAGGTCTATGGATCAAATCAGTTTTGAAATCGTCAAACTTGGTCCAAATTTATAATCCCGGATGCTGATGAAGCATCACGACGAATACCTATGGACATAACTTTTCATGGAATCGATTTATAGGAAGGATAATAACTATTCGAAACACAAGGTGGAGTCCTTGATGGAAATTCATACTTGTTTCGATTCAAAGAATATCACGTTGGAAATGAGATGTACTTTAGAGGGTAAGTGTTATCCAGCCTTTTGACCATGCAATATTTAGACAGACTGGACAAGTCGAACTTGGAGTTATCAAGGCAAGAAGCAAGAGAGATATCCTAGGAGTCCAAAAAATATGCACATACAAAGTCACAAGGCTAATACCCGAATAATCCAACATAACAACCAATCCACCTAAGTTAAGGTTCGATACCGACCTGACCCTATGGGTCGATACTGACTTCTATTTCCACCTCAGTTGAACTCCGTCTTCTATTTATGACCTCTGCTTGATGCTAGAAGCCTATTCCAAATATTGTTTTGTTAATTCGATGCAATTCTTCATCGATCTCCATAAACACTTGAAGCTGCAACTCTATTCTTCCACAAATCCATCATTTAGACTTAGAAACAAGCAAATATTGGTGCCAACATCTATGGAATCATGAAGCTAACAATAAGACAAGTCAAGATGAAGACTTGAAGATAACCAATATGGCCATCTTAAGGATCCGTACCGACCCCTAACTATGGATCGGTACATGGTACCGAACCCTACTTCCTGATGATGTGGTACCTACTTTTGTGGGAGAATTGGTCTAACTCTTGAGTAACAGCCTAGAGATATTTTGAACGAGATTTTAGGATTGCTACCTCTATAAATAGGAGGGTATGGCTGATTTTTGGGGATCTTTTGACTCTAATTTCTTCCCTACTCCGTGTTCTTATAATTGTGAAAATCTAAGTGTCGGAGCTATACCGACCCCCAAGAACTTCTACCTACAAGTTAGATTTAAGCAATAAAATCTTAAAGTGGACGTAGGTATTGCATTGCCGAACCACTATAAACGATTGTGTCTTGTTTTATATTTGTTCATATTATATTCCCTAAATAGACTTTTGGAGGTTTGTACCATTTTTGATTCAAACACACATAGATACACACACACATACATACGTATATACATACATACATACATATATATATATATATATGTAGACACACCATTTTAATGGGTTTTTTCCAGATATACATGTTTGGAAAATTAAGCGTTTTACAGAAGAATAAAGGTAGGTTTGGATTATAACACTTATGTTATAATAAATGGTTTTGTAAAGGCAATTTAAAAGTATATTACCTTGTTTAATGGGTGTATATACGCTTCGACCTTTAAAATGAATGTTTTAGATAATGAGAGATATGAATTAGCTTTGGGATTGTTGTGACAATATGTTAAAAACATTTTCCTTAACCCATTTTTATTATACTTAGTAATATGGTTAGATCTTTAGGAATGTTTTAAAGATATTATAAATGGAATGTTTTTGGGTTTATGGTTACAATGTTTTAATGACATTTATTTTTAATCTATTTAATTATATTTTTGGAAATGTGAAATCTTGTTCAAAAACTTGTGAATACTCTATACCAATTATGATAGTAATATAGATACATTTCTAAGTATTGAAAAGAGTATAAATGAATAGTGAAATTGCAGTGTATGTATATACATATGCATATATCTTTCATGAAGGTATTTTAAATTATATATATACAAGTATTTACAAAGAGATTTTATTGAAGGATTAATTAAGTAGAAGGCGATGGAAGCCGCTTATGTGATCTAACAACTCGTAAATTTTGATAATTAAAAACTATTAAATTTAATAATTTCTTACAATTTAAATATTGTGAGAAATTTTTTTGATTTATTTAGTGAGAAAATAATTAAATATAAGTTTAATTTTTGTTGATTATATATCATTGATAACTATTTAAGCAAGTTAATTTATAACTCTTATATATAACCAACAATTTTATAAATGTATTTAAGTTACTGTAAAAAAAGACTTCAATTGTTTTAATTATCTTATGTAAACAACAATTCTATAAATGTATTTAAGTTATTATAAAAAGAATCCAATTGTTTTAATTATCTTATGTGTAAACAATAATTCAATACATGTATTTTAAGTTACTGTAAAAGGATTTCAATTGTTTTAATTATCTATCCATTAATTATGTTCCGTTTTAAATTTAACGTTGAAATTTATTGCCGTTGATTTGACTTGGAATCTTTCTATAAAAGTGAAAGAAAATTTAACTGAAATTAATGACGTTTAATGAAAGAAATGTAAGTTTGTTAGAATCCGCTTTAAAGCGTAATTTTGAAATTAATTACAATTATGTCGATTTGGAATCTTTCAATATTAAAGAGGCAAAAAATACATTAATCGTAATCAATGGATTTAACGAAGGAAACGTACATTATTGTTAAAATAAAAAGGATGTTTTAATGAAAACAAACTGAATGTTATTGTTTTTAAAGTAAGTGTAATTTTATAAAAAGAGAAAAATTGAACATTGAAGCAACATTTTACGGTCGTTAAATAGTAGTATTTGGCAGTACAGAGGTAATTTTAATGCTAATCGTAAAATTTAGAATAAATTAAATATTTTATGTTCATGATTGTGTGCTGAGAAAAACACCGACTTTGATTTGAATTTGGAATCATGGTTCACCTTTTATTTTATGTAGCGGTGGTCCCCGTTACCTTGGTGGGTGTGTTCAAAATTTATCTATTGTATGTTAATAAAACTTTTAAATAGGGCGTAAATTTGAGTTGATTTGGGGTGAATGGAATTAATGGAATTGAAATACGTTTACATGTTGGATTAATGTGGCATTATATTCATTTTGATGTATGAAAGGTGATGTTCATCATGAATTCATATTCATGCACGTTTCATATTCTATTGTTTTTTTCTAACTACTATCTCATTCATATTTTTCTGCCTTTGTCACTTTCACATTTCAACTATTCAAAAAAAACCTCTCTCTTTATTTCATAAAACTTTCATTTATTCTCTGTATATTCATTTTCCATTCTTATTATTAGCTACACGTTCTCTCACCTACTTTAATTCGGACTAATTCTTACATACGTCTTGCATTTGCATCTAAGCATTTATTTTTACACGTTACAACTTTTAGTATTCATTCTTTTTCATAACTTCTACCTGCACTAATTCGTCCATTAACGACTCATATTTAATGCACGTGCATCATTCATGCTTGCCCATTCATGTTCATATTTTGTTAAAAACATAACCACATCGTTTCTTCGAAAAGCTTGCTGTATTTTTGTATTCTTTTGATACCTTCTCATTTTCAGACCTGTTGACTTTCAATTTTCCGCTAGAGAACAAAACCAAAGTACGTACAGATTGTTTCTCATTACTCTATCTGAAGCCTTCTGCTCATACTTTCTCCTTCTTCCTCAAAACTACAGAAACTCCAAAATTCCTAAATCCACAAATTTCCAAACTCCAAACTCCATCCCTTCTCTCTTCAAGCTCCAAACTCCATCCTTCATCTCTTGCTTCATCTCTCCAAAAAAAGAATAAAACTCAGTTTGTTCGATTTGCGGTGTCGTTCTTTGCTTTGCTATTGGATTATTGCTATGGATAGGATTGGTTAGCTTGTCGTGTTTGGATTTCAATTAGGATCTATCTATTTTTGTTGTAAAAAACTCTCTAACCTCGAAAGGTGAGCAGTCACTTACGATTAACATTTTTATTGCTAGGTAAATAAACATTGATTGAAATGTTATGAGAAATGTTTGCTTTAGATAGGAATATGTGATATATATTGTTATGTTCCCTTGATTTTTGTTATAACATTCACATGCAAATATTGTTTTATATGTCACAAATAGTATGTTATGTTGATTTGATTAATTGTCACATATGTATGTTAAATATGTCACATATGACATGTAAAAAAATGCGTTATGTTAGAAATTATTTTTATATACCATATTAAAACACGTCACATATGCTATGTTGAAAAAAATGTGTTAGTTAATAAAATAATATGTTGCACATGCTATGTTAATAATATGTTACCTATGCTATGTGGAAATAATATGTTATGTTTGGGAAAAATGATATGCCATGTTATTTTATTATAAATCACCTTGCAAGTTCCTTGTATATATGTCATGTTATATGTTTATTTGTTATGTTAGTGCATGACATGTTAGAATTTGAAATATTCACTTATGTTGTTTACGATATGTGACACATATGATATGTTAGTTATGCATGTGTATATATTAAATTGTTAATTATGCACACATGTTGGTCAGTGACATGTTATGTTATGTATGTTATTATTGTTCTCATACTTCAAGTTCCCTAATCGTTAGCAAAATCACTTTGGGTTGAAATGATGTACACCCGATATAAAACCACTTTGGGTTTAAATAAATTGATTTAGAAATAAAATTGAAATATTGTAAGTTTAAATTTACGTATGAACTTGAAATTATGAAATTGAAATTTAGGTAATTTAATGAATGTTTAATTGGACTTTTTAGATTTAAACTTGTTTGATTATAACTTAATTGCTTTAAGAGAAAAATTGAAATCTGAAGTTGAATTTAATAATGAATCGATTGGAAATGAACATAAAGTCGGTATTTGAACTGAACCGATTTATAATGTGAAAAATGATGTTTATTTAAACCTAAGTGTTTCACTTATTGAGTTATCTGTACATTTCACTTGAGTTGACTTACTTACATAAGAACGTTAGTTCTGACTCGAGTGTTTTTATTTTATTTTACTCTTGGGTCAGAACGAGTATTTCAGTTTAGCAAAAACACTTATTTCTGAAGAGGAAGACGGAGTCGAGAACCGTATCTACTACTATCATAGCAATTATTTAATCCCATTGAAAAAAAATGTAAATTCTTATTTTGTTGAAAATAGTTTCATGAACTGTTTACATGTTTATTTTTTGTTTTATATTTCGTACTTCTGTTGTGAGATTCTGTATTTTGTTCTTTGAATCTTCTTTCATTTGAACAATCTCATTAATAATCTGTCTTTTGAATAGTTTAAGTTAGACATATGTGGTTTATTGTGAACTTAAACTGTGTAAAAAGGCGGGTCGTTACAGTTGGTATCAGAGCTATGGTTTAGACATGCCTTAATCTGTTAGGGTTAACTCATTAGAGATAGGGTAGTGATATCCTATAATGACTTTATTTAGGTGTATATATACGAGAGCGCATATTTGTTAGTGTTATAAAAAGGTTTTATATAAGTTTTGAAATGGAATAATCTTTCTAATATTATATGCTATATATAAGGAATACAATTTTGTAACTATTATAGTTATTTGTAATGTGTTTTTTATGAAATGGTAATATTTAATTATTATAATTTATTATGGATTGGTTGTATTTAGTCAGTTTATAAGCATTGGTTGTTGCTGTTGATTGAATTTATGAATTAAACACTAGTTTTATAATGGTGTATTAAAGGAAACAAAGTGAATAATTAGGATATTTGTTTATGAAATTGAAATGTTTTGTTGTGAATTTTGTCATTTGTTGATTGGTAGTTTCAACTGTTGAAATAAAAGAGAATATTTGGATATTTTGGATAGTTGAAAACTTCTGAACTAATATATGAGTTGAAGCTAGTAGTTGTGTTAATTTATGCGGTTGAAATTGATAACCTTGATCTGAATGCAAGTGAAATAAGGTTTAATTTATTATATCTATATTTAGTAAATGGATAGAATTGTTGTATTCCTTCTTGGCATGTAATGTAATAATATACAAGTGTGAACTTTAAGCCTTGGCGTGTTTAAATTGAAATTGTGATTAAGGAAATGCTGACAATGAGTTTTTAATTGAAAAAAAGTGTTTATAAACTTAGTTAAAATTTATGATATGTGTCATAAATAAATTTGAAAAGTAAAAGTTGAAAACTAATTGGATAAACAAATATGAAATAAAGTGAAATGATTATAAATAAAGTTACGACTTGTAAATTTTTTATGAAATAAATGGATGTTGTAATAAATGGTTATAATTAAAATTGTGATAACCTTAAAGTTGAATAATCTTATAAAGAAGATAAGCTTTTTATAAATTGTTTATAAACTAAAGGAAATTTCTTATGAAATGATTAACAAATAAATGTAATATTAAATGATAAATTACATGTGAAATTGAATGTAATTTAAAATTAAAGAGAAATATAAGCAATGTATGAATATATTAATGTTTTGTGTCAATTAGAGATATTCTATGAAACCAATATTAAAGTATGAAGTGATATTTGTGTTAATCAATGAGATTTATAATGAAGTTAAATTGAAAATAAAATTGTGATGAAACAAGTTGGAATAGATATGCAAGTTGTACTTGTTTTATTCGCATAATTAATTTGATTCAGATTTGAGTACACAAGTTCGAGGTGAATTTCGCCATTTCGTGTTAGGATTTTTCATTTGATTCTTGATGGCGAACATTTGATATGGATTTTGGTTTGATTTTTGAATTCTCTATCATAGTATATGGCTATGCGAGGAGAATGATGGTTTCTAGTCAAGAAACCATATCAAAGTCTGCATTAGGGAAGTCGAATGGACATACTAGTTCGAAAACGAACTTCTGCAATTGAGCGAGCGATCGAGTGTGATTTTGCGAAATGATGACATATGTACATCTTATGTTCTAATGTTATTAATATGTTTTGACGCTGAAATTGAAAGTTGTTGGGTTCGATATCTTTGTAATTTTAATTGAAAATTTTCTTTTATGCAAAACTACAATTAATTTAAAACCATTTTACAAAACTATTTTCTCTTATTTTTCTTAAACAAACTATTTTATTCTATTTTACATACAAAGTATTTTATTTACAAAACTATTTTACAAACTATTCTATTTACAAAACTATTTTATAAACAATTTTATTTTATTTTACATACAAACTATTGTTTACAAAACTATCTTACAAACTATTCTATTTACAAAACTATTTTACAAACTATTCTATTTACAAACTATTTTACAAACTATTCTATTTACAAAACTATTTTATAAACAATTTTATATACAAAACTATTTCACAAAACAATTTTTATATACAAAACTATTTTAAATTCAAAACCTTTTATAAAGCAAAGATGTTCAATCTCATATGGCTCTTCATGCAGCGTAATTGATTTTAGGAAAATTTTGATTCTTATATAAGATGGACTTTATGTAAGTATAAGGTGGTTTTGTAAACCGTTGATTTTGAAAAGTGCTCTATCTAAAAATAAAATCTTATATATAATGAAATTTATATAAGTACGATATTTGAAGTTATAATTTTGAAAGGGTACTATGTATAGCATGATATATTTTAAAGTAAATGATATGGGAAGTACCTTCTCTCGGACCCCTTTGGTGGGTCATTTATCGGACCCCTTTGGTGGGTCATTTATCGGATCCCTTTGGTGGGTCACTTATGGTATTCATTTAATATAGTTGGATAGCGTAAATCGAGGGACAGGATGCCTACAGCTACAAGTGATTCCGCTGGGATAGCGACGTACCCATTACGTAGCTGCGATCTATCAACTATGGTGTAATTCGAGGGGCAGGATGCCTACAGTTACATGTGTTTTCGCTCGGATAGCGGCGTAACCATTGCGTAACTACAATCCATAGGGGAATGTACTTTTCATATATATTTTTAATGTTTTTAAGTATTTTCACTGGATGTTGAAACAGGTCTACAAAGTACTTGGAGAAGTCTAGCCTTGCGCCTGATCAACGCATGACCAGGTCTGCAAGAACGAGGATAAACTTGTTAAAAACAATGAGTTACAAAAGTATTTTGACAAAGTACTATATAAATGATAGTTTGGTCATTTTTTCTTTTCTAAATGATTTTAAAATGTTTAAAATATTGTTTGCTTATGTATAATTTGGTTTAATAGTTATTATCAGTGTTGTAAATATTATGAGGAGTTATTAATTCAATAAAACATATTTAAAGTTAGTGATTATTGATTTATTAAAGATGTTTGAAAAGAATTTTGAGATTTAAAACCAATAAATTTATAAATAATGGATTTATGGTTTTCAATAACTCCTTTTTAAATATAAGTAAATATATTTATTTTCAAATAGTTTACATATATTTATAAAGATGTTACTTAAGATTTTTTTTTAAATGGTATGTATAAATAAAGTAAGAAAATTTATAGATGAATTTTTGCGAAGTATTAATGTGCTAAAGAAGATCGATTTGCAAATGAAGTTTTCAGATGAATATTTCAAGTAAAATTTATGTAAGTTTCTTTGTATGTATAATTTTAAAGAAAATAAATGATCTAGTAAATTTATTTTTGTACTATGCTTGAAAATAAATTGGAACTTGAGAACTTAGGTTCCGGGTTGAAATTTGTTTTTAAGATATTTTGGAACATAATACAAATATTATTTGAAAGTATTTTGGATAAATATTCTCAAATGTGATTTGAAAGAATTGTTTTAAAAGATTTTAAAGGAAATATGTTTTGTACTCCCCTCTTCTGTCGTTGGAAAATAATTTCGGTGATGAGTGCACCCATCATCTGTAACATTCCCGTTTTTAAAGTCAAGTTTAATTTGGTAATTAATTTAATTTTTGAATTAAATTGATAATTTATTGGTAAATTAATATGAAAATTTCTAGAATAAATTAAAATATGTACTTTAATTAAAATTTTGATTTGAAATTCAAAAATAAATATATTGAAAAAATAGTTGGATTTGAAAACTCTTTAGTTAAAACTAAATAAAAGTTTGTTTTCTAATTTTAATATATCTATAAATACATACATACATATATATATATATATACATACATATATATATATATATATATATATATATATATATATGGAAGTTATATTTTAAATTCAATATAATACTTTTCAAAAGTTATTCAAAGTCAATCATATATTTTCAAAAAAAAACATTTATGCTAGATATTTATTTATTTAAAAAGAATAGTAACTTGAGTTTAAAATTGAAATAAGATTTAATATTTTTTCTTTTAATACACATGAACTATATTTAAGAATATATATAAACATATAAGAAAATATGTTGCATAAATTATAATAACACAGGGGTTTAAACATAAATTGTAAATTATGAAACAAGGGTTTCAACGTAAAATAACACATTTGTGACATTTGTAAATTTATGAATACATGTATTTACACTTGTATAATAATTACAACATATAGTAAACAAGTGTAATTGTTTTGATATGCAAATCAAACAAGTGTCCCTAGTTTTTATTTATTTTTAAAATAATAAATAAAAGGATTTTATTCCTATATGTATATCTCTAATCCCTTTCTCATTTTCTTTCACTAGCTCAAAACATGAACTTGAAAAATAAAAGTCAAAAGAAATTAAAACCACTAAAACCTGATCAAAGCAAACAAGTTTCAGATTTAATCAAACCTGAAACAAAGATCATCTCCAGATTTTAATACCTGAGAATGAAACCAGAGAAAATTTAAAACTAGAAGAGATTCAAGCACGTACAGATCAGTATCAAAGCAGAATCATCCCAAAGCAATATGCAGTTTAAGATTTACAAATTCAACTCAATCTTTTACAACTTCAACCTAAAACAAATTAAGTTCAAAGCACATCATAGTGCAAGTCAATATAAAGTTTCAGATCTAAGGCAAAATCATTTTCCAGTTCAAACAATTCAAGTTTTAAAGCCTGTGTCTCTGTTCTTCTCTGTTTTCTGCAATCAGGTAAGCAAACTCACTTAATTTCCCTTCTATATCTTGATGTTTGAAATGATACTAGAAGTATATTATGAGAAGTGTTTGAATAAGCCTATGCATGCTTATGTATATGTATGTTAATGCTCTGTTCAAATTACAGGTTTCAAAACCTATTAAAAATTCATATTCTCTCTTTCTCACTCTCGTTAGTTGTTAAATTTAAAATAAAATGTTTTAGTATAATCATGATTTTAAGTTTTAAAAATAATTTTAAGTATAGTTTAGTGAAGTATTTTCTGGAAAATCGAGAAAAACAGATGAATATAAACCATATCAAAATCTCGACTTGAATGATTTGTTGTTTCAAATATATAATCTAATCTGTTATCGAAATCTATGATTTTTAAAAATATAATCATGATTTTTAAATTTAAAAATCGAACGAAATTGCAAGTTGAACGGAAATCAAAGATAGGGTGATTTTTAGCGATCAACGAAAGGCGTGGGGTCGGGATCATCACTAAAGGGATCTTGAGGGCTAGTTATCATCAAAAAAATGGTGAATAAATTTTTAAGTCTTCGGTGAAGTCATTGGATTTTGATTTAGGGTTTAAAGTACAATTTTGAGTTGTCGTAGTTCTCGAGCTCATGTGGAATCGATGGTGGACGAGAGGCGATCGCATGTGGGGGAATCGTTGCTGGATGTCGTGGCGCAGCTGTGGTCGGAAGGACGTGAGCTTCGGTGGTGTAGTTCGTCGTCGCGGTGAGGTTTTTTTAATCTTGTTGGTTCTAGATTTTCATTCGAGTGCTTGATTTTGTTTTGCTATTGGGTTCTTTCTTCTAGGAGGCCGCGTGCGACGGCGAGAGGTTCGTTGAATTGCCGAGAGTCGGAAGGTTGGTCGGAGAGGTGTGGAGTCGCCGTGCACGTGCACATGTGCACTATGATATTGTCTGGGTTGGTTGAGTTAGGGGAGAAGAAGGAGGCTCGGGTTGATCTCGGAATGGTTTCGTGTTTTACTCGAAGGAAAGCGTGGAAGCGAGTTTCTCAGGGAATACTCGAGAAAAACACGAGGGTGGCTCGGGTTTGAGTGTTTGGTATGATAGCAAGTTTTAAAATTTTAAAATAAAACAAGTTTTTATTCAAAATTTTAATTAAAACAAGTCTTAGGCATTTTTTGATTTATTCTTGTAGGATAATAAATGTTTTAATTTAGTTTTGAAATTAGGATTAAAGTAAACTATTTTAAAGTTAATTAAGTTTAAGCTTAATTGAGAAATTAATTTAAAAGAGAATGATGTTTTAAATTGTTATTTAACTTTAAAGTCTTAAGTTGATTTATGAATTAAAAATAATTTTGTTTCAAAGATTAAAGGTTTAAAGATTGAATGTTTTTAAAGTTAATTGAAAATTAAATTACTTTGTGTAATTAAATTTAAGCTTATTACTTTTTGTAATTGATTTAATGATAATTAATTATTGTGAGTAAATTAAAGAATGATTAATGTAATTAATTAAAGGATTAATTAATTAAGTTAATTAGTTAAAGGTAAATCACTTAATGTAAGTAATTAAGGATAATTGATTAATTTAAGTAATTAAAGGTAATTAATTACTTAAAGATAATTACTTAACTAAAAGTAATTAATTAAGGATTAAAATTGATTAATCAAGTAGTTAAAGGATAATTACTCAATGTAATTAATTTGTGATTTATTAATATAAGTGATTAGGGATAATCACTTATTGTAATTAATTAAAGATGATTAATTAAATGATAATTAATTAAGGGTTAATTAGTCAATGTAATTAAGGATAATTAATTTAAAGGATGATTAAATAATTAAAGGTTAATTATTTAATGAGGAAAGGTTGAATTATTTATTAATTAAAGTTGATTAATTAATGATTAAAGGTTGATTAATTTAGCATTAAAGGTTAATTTATTTATTATTAAAGGATAATTAATTAAAATGGTTTGTAATTAATTAATAATTAATTAACCAGGATTAGTAATTTATTCATAAGTGATTAATCTGGTTTAAATTAATCAGATGACTAATTGATCTT
Organism: Allium cepa; assembly: GCA_030765085.1. Classification (NCBI taxonomy): domain Eukaryota; kingdom Viridiplantae; phylum Streptophyta; class Magnoliopsida; order Asparagales; family Amaryllidaceae; genus Allium; species Allium cepa. The sequence continues at coordinate 584,975,570 of CM060938.1, forward strand.
ACTTATGGATGTTTGGATTGTATGGAATGCTTTGAATTGTTTGATATCCCTGATGTGTGATGCTTTGTGATAGGAATTATTTTGATTTGAACTACGATGAATGTAATTTATTTATCTGTGATGAATTTATATTATTTATCTGTGAATCTGTGAATGAAGATAAGCGTTATAGGATTATACCGCTTATCGATATTGTTGTGCTTGAATCTGTAATGATTGATGATGTTACACTATTATGTAAAACCCCTGGACTACACCATACACACACACACACACAAATATGGAATGCACAAGGAAATTGGTTGTGTCATAGATATTTGAATTTAATATTATGAAATGGTTTTAAAGATTGAATTTTGAATCCAAATGGTTCTGGAAATGGAATTAGGTTGAATATGAAAAGCTTTTGAAAAGGAAGTTTGAAATTGAAATTTAGTTTGAATATAATATATTTGTTAAGTTTTGAAATTGTTTTGGAAATTTGGTTTGAAAGGTTTATACAAGTTATATAATGTATATACATGGATTTTAAACCATTTTTGAAGTATTTTAAAAGTATTATTTTGGGAATTTAAATTTAACCCTAGTTTATACTTTAAAGACTATAACTTGTGCATATTTGATCGGACTTTTCCGAAACGAAAAGTATTTGTTTTCAAATGATAATGGCTTTCATATAACGGAAGAACTTTCGGTTTTTGTTGAAAAGATTTCAAGTTTGAAATGGAATTATTTTGAAAGCTACGAATGAATCTTTGTGAAATATTTGGTGAACTTTGTTTTCAAACAAAAGAGGATCTCAAAGATAGATCTTTTGTTTAAATATTGTGAATGAATCTTTGTGAAAGATTTGGTAAACCTTGTTTTTAAATTGAGGATCTTAAAGGTGTATCTTTTTGTTTAAAAGATTAAAAGTGGAAAATTGTTTTAAACCATTTGAAAGAAAGATTTGTTGGGTTTTAAGTTGTGACTTAACTAAGATCTCATGTATCCATATGCTTTTTTTAAATTAAGCGCTCATTATTCGGTTTAGCCGGGAGAGGACTTTGTGTCATATAACCCATTCCGAATAATGGTACGACGAAATGGATAACATATAATAGTTTGTTTGATGTCTGGAAACAGTTTTTTGATACAATGCTTGTTTGTTTGATATCTCAAAACAGTTTGATATCTGGAAAAAATATCAGCCTTGATATGTATGTTAAAATATGTAACCGATGAATGATCAACTTTTTGCTGTGATAATATTTTGTTCTGCTATATGTTTTTGATGACCAAAATGAAAACAACAGGAGTACCTCAATTTCAGTAAACACAAATATTGCCACAGCAAAAATCAATGAACTTCTACTTTACAATATACATACTAATTTAAGCTTCAACTAAGCCGCGGGCAATGCTCACACTAGTCATATTGGATCTTCCTTTTTTGATGTCATTGTATTCAGAGAGAATCGCTTGAAATTCAGCTCCTGTAAGAGTTTCCTTTTCGAGTAATACATCAACCGAAGTGTCCATGGCTGCTCGATTATTCCTAATATGCCCTTTTGCAATCTCATAAGCTTTGTCAACAATTGCCCTTACTGATTTGTCTATATCCTCGAAAGCTTTTCTGAAATTGCATTTCTTGCTAACATTCTCAACACTGTCACTGTTTTGTGCTGCTGGTTCTACCAATGTCCATGGACCAACCTCCGACATCCCAAACACTGTCACCATTTTTTTCAACAATCAAATGACATAAATCTTTTTACTACATTGGCTTATTTACTGCTGTATATTTTAAGTATCTCCTCCCTGCCTCTCACATCAGTTAACCCAATAGACACCTATCTGTCAAACCTTCCAGGTATAAGCAATGTAGAGTCAAGAATTTCAGGCCTGTTCGTTGCAGCAATTACGATGCACCACTGTCTCTGCCAAAACCATCCATCTTAGTCAGCAACCGATTCGATGTCTGCATAATACCACCTGTTATAATACCTGTAGTAACATCACAGTTACATCCACTTATATACATACAGCTGAGCTCCCCACAAGCATTGAGTTGGATATTATGCAACCAGAAGCACAGTTCATAATGTATATCAAAAAATGCCTTCTAAACTTTAACAGAATGGTCATACATTTTTCCATAATACAAATTTCGAGCCTGTTTCAAACCAATCAATGCTTTAAAAACTATTAAAATAAACAGCAAACTTGAATACTGCATTGAATTTCAATTTCCCATTTAAGTCATATTACTTTGACAGCATAAAGCATAGTAAAGTCTAAAATACAAACCATAACAATAACAACTTATAACAGCAAATAACTTGGCAATATCAAATAAAATCAAATTTCAAATTCAAAATAGTACAATGCTAAATAAACTCTTTTGAAATCTTCAACTTAAAACAACCGAATTATTAACTAAAGGACAAGTGCACTTGTTGTGACCGAACTTTCGACGCTTTCTACATTTTCGTTTCTTCTTAGCTTCACCAATAGAAGGTTTTCGCTTGATAGCTGGACGACCAGGGCCACATTTAGGAATTGGAGGAAAAATGGTTGGATTTTCTGAAAGAACTTTAGCCTTATCAGTATTTGGAACAGGAGATATAGGAAAAAAAATATGATGCATGAAAGTATGCGGTAGAAAAATACTGATCAATATACTCATAAACATTCAAACTTTAAGATCTAATAGCCCGAATAACGTGTGGACAAGGAAAGCCATCAATAGTCGCAGCTGCACCAATGACGTAAAAGATCAACATGCTGCGACTCTTTAGACAATACTTCAAAACAATATTCATCAGATTTCTTGACGATCCAACCATGACCCAAACTAATAAAAGAATTCAAAAGCTTTTCCATAGTTGGACATATTTCAGTTTTCCATGTTTGACTCAATTATCGAGGTTTAGAAATTTGATCCATAATTTTAATTCGAACAGAGTCTAGACAAGATGTTATTGGAAGATGCCTTTCTTCAATGACCCATGAGTTGAAACTTTCGGCAATATTAGATGACATTTCACCATACCTTTTACATGGAAAGAAAGCATTTGCAAAGTGTTTAAATTTAACTCCATTAAGAAATTTAGAAGCTACATTACCCCCAAAATCTCTTAACAATTTCAATGCCACTTCAAATTTTGAATGAGTAGAAGCATATGCAACATCAACAAACAACTTAACTATCCATTCCTTTCTAGGATCACCTCCCAACACAGCACGCAAGTTGTTTTTCATATGGTATATACAATAGCTATGACAAGAATTTGGAAACAACTTCGAAACAGAAGATATAATAGCTGGATGCCTATCTAATATAAACGTTGTAATTCGATCATCTGACAACATTGATTGTAGATTAGAAAGAAACCAAGACCAATTGCTTTCATCTTCTCCTGACACTATAGCATGAGCTATTGGAAAAAAATCCGAATACAGTGGAAACTTGAAGAAAATTTAATTGAATTTTGAGATAATGATATAAAAAATTAGATCATTATATAAAAGAGCATAACAAACGTGGTGTAAAAAAATTCAAAACTTTAACAAAACAAAATTGTATACCACATTTCGTTATGCTGTTTAACATATTTTAAATTGGTTTAAAATATATACTGCTTTATCAGACAACATGAGGCACACTACATGATTACAAACTATATATTTTGCATTTCATTGAACTTTCTTCATATAGCTTTGCCAATGTGTACTTTGAACTAAAGAATGATTTTGCAATGCATTAGGGAAAATAGTTCAACATCAACTACTGAACATTGATTCCATCAGCTATTATTTCTATTGCACCTCTGTCTGTTGAACTTTCAGGTATGGTTTCGTATCATCCTTGAGTTAACTTAGAAATCTCCATTTTTTGTAATCTTTGCAATGTACTTGTTTGTTTTTACATAGGAGGGAAGCTGATTATATACTAAGCATACAAAACTCAATTAGTTTGTTGATTACATTCCACAGGAAAATATTATACAAGCTTTTGCTGTAATATCAAAACCATTGTATTATATATTGGAGGTGAAATTACAACATATTATAACATAGATCAAAAGTCCCGTGGGAAAAAAATCACTACACCATGAACAGAGAATAAACACACTATATGAAACAACATATAACATGTTTAGGAACAAAACTTTGCATTTTGTTTTGACAAAAAAATGGAGATTTCTAATTTTGATATAGAAATTTTGTTGTTTTTCTATAAACATGTTTTTTTGCTATAAACAAAATTTTGCAAATAAACACGTTTTTTGTATTGCAGGCTCCTATGTCATATTTCAGCAACTTGCACCCAGTAAGCAGAAGAAATATAAAAGACATTAGTAGAGCTTGTTACAATAAACAACGCATACCATCATTTCCATCATTGCACTATGCTATAAATAAATACATAACATTATTTCATTATTATAAAAATAAATAAATAAATAATAATACACGCCCTCATTTCCATTTTTTGCAGTTGCAGACATTAAGCAACCATAATTTTTTCCTTTCATAAATGTACCATCAAGAATTATCATAGGTCTGCAATACACAAAACCTTTCTTACAAGCTCCATGCCCTATAAATAATCTTTCATATTGGGAATTATATGGGTTAAATTCCAAATTAATATAACTTCCAGGATTAGTTTTCTTCAAAGCACCAACATACCAATTAAGCTGATGATAGGACAAAGCAATAGAACCATGAATCTCTTCTATTGCTAATTGCTTTCCTTTGTAGGCAAAGTAGTAACTGAGTATAATATCATACTCATTTCTAAAATGATCAACTATGTCTTTGGTTATAGTAAGAGGATTACTACGAATAAAATCGATCACCAATCTTTTAACAAGTTTACTTGATATAGGTGGATGATTGATATCAACAACACTAGCACCACAGGAATGAAAAAGATTACTAGTTTTAAGTACAAAATAGCCTGAAAGATTAAATTTAGTTGATGCATGCACATGAAATTGGCAACCAACTCTAGAACATCTTACAATTACTCTAACCATGTCATTTTTAACCATCTTAACCCTATAACCACTACGAAGATAGTACGAAAGTAATTTGAGCTTAATCTCACTAATGCCTCCAGTGAATAATTGACCATTTTTAGTCAATATAGGAATAGAACAGTCCTTCTTCAAACGAGACTTTAAATCACAACGAGCATTCCCATTAGACATAGTTAAAGCACAACTTGAAACATTATTTGTAGCTAATAGTAGTAATTGCTGAATTACTACTGATATCAGCATCTTCAGAAGAGTTGCTTAGATTAACATTAATATATGAAAATAATCTTCATGTCTAAACATACAAAGACACAATCTAGATTGCAAGTCGGAATCTGTTTCAATAATTCAAACTTTGTTTTCCAAATTAAAAATTAACTCCAAAGAAGAAGGTACATATTCTTGGAAAACATCGCATAGACTAACTTTCAAATCATGAAGAGAATAACCAAAAGCTACTCTCTTGCTATAACTAATACCCTTATTAACAAATACAACCAAAACACCTTCACTGTTATCATCGGAACTGCAATAACATAAAAAGAAGACATTATATTATCATCGGACTGCAACAAAAAAAAGAAGATCCGCAAACAATGAATAAGGAATTCCCACTGCATATTCCATGCATGCACTGCATTTTATTATTTAGTTCAACTATTAAATAATGGAAAATGAGTTTTGTCTACAAGCTTTAAGATGTAAACATTGATATGTCTCCAAAACCATCCCTTTTGAATTGGGTTTTGCAGATTTCAAAAAATGTTCAAATTTGTCAACCACAACCATCGGTTTATAAAAATAGATGTTGAAAAGTCAAATAATAGACAAATATAGTAGCACTCCACTGGAAAAAAATCACCAGAAACTCTTAAGGCATTAATATGTTTCTTTAACTTGAAATTGCCTGATAAATTTGATAACCCATTACAAAGGCTTATCATGAAGCAAATGAACCAACAGTTCATAAATGCACATACACAAGACCAAATAGAGAAAATTTTGTCTTAAATATCAGCTTGCAAAAAACTTTGTTATAAGTGTAAAATAAAGTAAACATGAACACAGTAATTTGCAAACACTAAAAAACAGTTAATAAAACAAACCTAAATTAAATTTTAATAAAAAAAGAAACATGTTTAACAAAAATGACAATCTACAATAATTCCATAATAAAATGCAAGTCATATTGCACTTTTAGTATTTTAGCAGAATAGATACATATTGTAAATAAATATACACATATGAACAAAGAAGAAATGCACATAAGCGAACTGAAAAGGATAAAATGCAAGTCATATTGCAGTTTTAATATTTTAACAGAATAGATGCATATTGTAAAGAAATATAAACATATGAACAAAGAAGAAATGCACATAAGCAAACTGAAAAAGGTAAAATGCAAGTCTTATTGCAATTTTAATATTTTAACAGAATAGATACATACTGTAAAGAAATATACACATGTAAACAAAGAAGAAATACACATAAGCGAACTGAAAAAGATAAAATGCAAGTCATATTGCAGTTTTAGTATTTTAACAGAATAGATACATATTGTAATGAAATATACACATATGAACAAAGAAGAAATACACATAAACAAACTGGAAAAGATAAAATGCAAGTCATATTGCAGTTTTAATATTTTTAACAAAATATGTACATATTGTAAATAAATATTCAGATATGAACAAAGAAATGCACGTAAGAAAATTGAAAAAGATTAAATGCAAGTAATATTGCAGTTTTAATATTTTAACATACGTAAATATAAACTTTAAATTAATATAAACATATGAACAAAGAAAAGTTACACATGCAAAATGAAAAAGACTAAACAGAATCAAATAATATGTACCTTGTAACAGGAATGTTCAGATTCATACCACCAGAAAATAGTTGAAGAAATGATATAAGAAATTGTAAATAAAACAAAAATAGAAAGCAATATAAAATTACACGATCCCAACAAAATTGAATACCTAGATAAGTAAACCCTAGATCAAATGCAGAATCAAAGCGATTTACCATCAATCTAGAAATCATGGAAAAGGAAATTTAATATTCAAATAGAAGCAACACGCGAGAGTGGGTAACGAGATTCATGAGGATGAAGAAAAGATGCGCGAGAACGAAATTTGATTGCAGGATGAAATAGGTCTGTAAAACAAAACCAATGGTATAATGGGAATAAAATAAGCAAAAGTTAACAAGAGGGACTAAATTTACAAACAAGAAAAGGGAGGGATGTTTTCTATACAAGCATTGAAAATAAGGACTATAGAGCCATTCCTTGTTTCTTATATTAATTAAATTTTAGTATGATGAATTATAATTTTAATGAAAATATATTTTCTACAATATAAAAAAAATTATAGCACAAAAGTTTCAAAAACTCACCTCAATAACAACAAAGCGCACACCTACTTGTGCTTTTCAAACATTTTAAACTTTATTGTGAACTAAATGCAAAGAATTTTTTTTACTGTAAATATTTTGGTTTAACAAAAGATTTTAGAAATTTAAACAACATTAAGATAATCATAGATTAAATTTTCAAAAAACCCACATCATAACTTCTACAAACTGCACAGTTGCTTGCATTTTATGCACATTTCTTATATTAATTAAATAGTATGATGAATTAAAATTTGAGTTCTAGAATATAAAAAATGTAATCTACCTTGAAATAAAATGGAACATAAGTTTGTCAAAAGCAGAACATAATTTATAAAAAAAACACACACAGCTTTTTGCACTTTTCATATATGTTAATTTACCATTTAACTTTAAAATTACGGTATGAACTTTAATTATAAATATTATTTTCTGAGTTGTAATAGATTTGTAAAAAAATAAAAGAACCGAAGCATAAATATTTCAAAACCTGACCTTAATATTTACAAAGCGCACAGCTATTTGCGCTTTTGAAACATTTTAAATTTTAATTGCACAGTTGCTTGCATTTTATGCACATTTCTTATATTAATTAAATTTTAGTATGATGAATTAAAATGTTAATGAAAATATATTTTCTATAATAAAAAATGTAATCTACCTTGAATTAAAATGGAACCTAAGTTTGTCAAAAGTAGAACATAATTTAAAAAAACGCACAGCTTTTTGCACTTTTCATATATTTTAATTTACCATTTAACTTTAAAATTACAGCATAAACTTTAATTGTAAATATTATTTTCTGATTTGTAATAGATTTGTAAAAAAATAAAAGAACCGAAGCATAAAAATTTCGAAACCTAAACTTAATATATATAAAGCGCACAGCTATTTGCGCTTTTGAAACATTTTAAATTTATTGCACAGTTGCTTACATTTCATGCACATTTCTCATATTAATTAAATTTTAGTATGATGAATTAAATTTTTAATAAAAATATATTTTCTAGAATAAAACAAAATGTAATATACCTTGAAATAAAATGGAACTTAAGTTTGTCAAAAGCAGAACATAATTTTAAAAAACAAACATACAACTTTTTGCAATTTTGTAACAACCAGGTATTTTCAACCATTCGCATCCATTATAAGTGTATAGGTAGACACTCATGCCGGAATTGAATTGCTCAAAATACCGCGTTGTAATTAAAAATTTGGCAAATCTCAGAATATACAGTAAATAAAAATCACAGATCACAGACACAAAGTAATAATAATGCAGCGGAAGTAAAAGAGATAGTAATTCATGAAGCTACTATGTAAATATATCAGAGTTAAATAAAATACAATAGAAGAATAACAGGATACATCAGGTACAAATCAGATACATCACTGAACCACTGGATACTGAAATAAAATAGATGGCTGGATTTTCAAGGAAAGCTCCAACGCCGAAGGTAAATCTTGAATGCTAACTCAATCAATCTGACCCGAGCGTAAAGCAAAACACAAAACCCTCGAGTCAGGACATAAATACTTATAAACTGTAAATCAACTCAAGTGAACTGTAACAAAATGCATCAGTAACTTAAAGGATGCTTGGGACCGCCCATCCTCTAAGGATCCATTAAACTATTTACTATGTAGTAATATACGCTATATACGGTAGTGTCTAATCAGTAAAGTATAATCATATAGAAAATAGCATTAAGGGGATGGTGAACCTTAACGCGGTTGGATCTTTAAAACCAAAATCGTAGTGGGCTCGATATAAGGATATGACACGGCACGCGAGGCAATGCCAGGGTGGATACACCGTTTGCACTACCAGACCAGTGGTGACGGCAAGCCAGCAGCTTCCGTCCACCTCGAACAATACCCCGAATCAAAGTGGCGCCACCGAATCGAATCACAACAGTAATAGAATGGTTTCCGATGGAGCATGCTCGATGAAAGGGTGCGACCCTTTGTGTAGCCCGGTATAGCTCCTGTTTTAGTCATATATGCCAACTCACGGGAGTTGGATCCACGTAATATACCTCGAGAACGTCACCATCATCCTACTTCATTCTAGAATCTCCACCGCGTACACAGTTGTTAAAGTGGTTTTCGGTATTGGCTGGCTATAAGACAATATCCGATCCCGGTCTCTTTAACAATCAATCGTTATTATAACCCGTAGTTATAACCTTTTAAAACAATATTTATGCTTCAAAATAAAATATCCTTTTCAATCCAAATCTTTATCAAAATAAAGATTAAATCATTTCCAAAACCATTTCAATATATCATCGTAAAATATCTTTCAATTCAAATATTTATCAAAATAAATATCAAGTCATTTCTAACCATTTCAATATATTAAATTTTCATACCCTTTCAACACTACCTTTCAGTTCCAAAATATCATATCTTTCAGAACTTCTTTTTAAATCATGTTAATATCAAAATGTCCTATCTTTCAAACTCCGTTTTTCAAATCATTTAATATCAAAAATATCATATCTTTCAAAACTTCGTTTCAAATCATTTTAATATATCAAAATATCATTTCCTTTCAAAACTTCATTTTCAAATCATTTTAATATATCAAAATATCGTATCTTTTCAAAACTTCATTCATTTCAAATCATTATTCATTTTATTCAATCTAAAATACCATTTCAATTCATATTTTAAAACAGTTTACATTCCAAAAATTCTTTTTTTTCATTTCAATGAAGTTATTATGCTTAATAATTAAATTATTAAATTTCCAAAAATTTCAACTTTCAAAGTTCATTTATTCACTTAAGTTTATCAAAACAGTGAAATTCACTTTTCGCATCATTTAGAAAACTCTACGGAAAGTTCATTCAAAACAGTTCAATTTAACAAAAGACAGCGTTTAAAAATGTTGTAATAGAGTTTTCTTAAATTTCAAATAAACTTAGTTAAATTCAAAAATCATAGTACTTACAACAATTTCAATAATATTTTTTTTTCAATAGCTTTTTTTTTAGTTCATTATCATCAACTACAGTATTTACAATTGCTGTAATATCATTTACATTGTAATTAATATCATTTCAAAAATGCAGTCAATTAACTTCAAATATTCAATAAAATTTCTTAACCAGTTATATTTTTATTAAAAAAAATTAACCTATAAAATAATACATTTTCACATTTATAAACATCATTTAATTTTCCTCAAGTTCATGATTTTATAAAGTTAAATTTCCATTCAAAAATCAAGATTTAATAATAATTCACTTATTAAAATGCAATGTTGAATTTTTAAAATCCATTACATTAAATTTCAACTTAACTCTTAAGTTCAAATTCTCAAATATAACTTAGTTTTATTTTTATTTGCTTAACTAAAAGTTCACTTTACGTCAATTTCATAATTTCCAATTCTAGTTATATTTCAAAGTTTCAACTTAAAATATTTATTCATTTCACATTTCAACTTTATTAAAATCATTAATATGATGTAAAAATCACTTTAAATTTATTTAAATTCAAATTATCATAAATTTATCATAATTTCATATTCAATTAAATTTCCAATTATAATTAAATCAAAATTTCCAAAATAACTTACGTTCAAAATTTCTAACTTTTTCATTAATTCATTTCACTTACAATTATTTAGAAAATCAATAATAATTTACAAAATTCTTTTTTTTTAAATTTAAAATCAAAATATTATAATAATTAAATTTTTAAAATATTTAAAATTTTAGAAAAACATATTTTAACTATGGGCCTGTATATAATTTTCTACGCTAGGTAAAGTGATACATGTAATATATCATTTCAACCCGTAATTTACAAAGAAAATCCGGGTTTTATCATTTCAAACCCGCAATCCGAAGTCAAAATGAAAAATTTAAAACCATTCAGGCCTATCATTTCAGCCCATAACATTTTTTTTCTAACAGGGAACTTGCAGTGTGATCATATGCAGAAATAATATAAACAAGGTCAATATCACAATATACAGTCATATATCAGATGTCAGGTGAAAATTAACAGTTTTAACATGGTAATAATATGGTAATAACATGGCATAGAATATCATATGATCATCATTAACTTGCATAAACATTTTTCATTACTAAACACTTGTCATCAATTCACTTTTCATAAGTATAAATGTCAGAGTGAGAAAGACTCACTTTTTCAAGCTCAAGACCAAAACAACAAACACAAGAGCGGTTCCAAAAGTATGACAAGCACGATACAACACGACTTTTGATTTGAATGAATGGAGAGCCTTGATATTTGTCTTGTAAACATATACCCAAAACAATACAATAATACATAAGTTTTCAATTCAAAAACGACTAAACTAGGCTAGAAATAACTGCATAAATCAAGGCAGAGTTGCTATGCACTTGCTTCCAACACACTCTAGGTTCAGCCATAAGGTATACTACAGGTCTAAGGTAAGATTTGGATCAGGTTTTGGTTGGGTATGGTCAGCCTAACATAGGTTAACATGGTGCAAAAGTGTGGAGAAGGGAAAACAACACAACAATCAACATACACATGATTTTCAAGGCACTACAAGGCACGGTCAAGGCTAGTATGGTCATGGCCTGTACTTTGGGGTCAAAGGGGATGGTGTGGCCGAGAGTACAGGTGGTGTTGGAGGTGGTGGAGGTGGTGTTAGTGGCGGCCATGGGTGGTGGAAGGTGGTGGATGCATAGATTTGCTCGGTTAGGTCATGTAGGTGAATTATATTGTATTTGGTGATAGATCTACCACCAAGGGTGGCTCGGCTTGGGATGGCCAGTGAGGAGGAGGTGGTGGTGATGGGTTCCAGTGGTGGAGGAGGCAGGGCCGGAGAGGAGGCAGGGCCGAACCTAGAAGAGGAAGAGACAAGTGCAAATCAATATAAAACAATGAAAAAGTGAAATAGAAAAGAAGATTTACCAAAGTTTTTGAACAAGGAGGCCATGATATTTTTTTAGGGTTGAGAAAGAGAAAAATTTCGTGATAAATGAGCAAGGGAAGTCGGCTGGAGATGGTATAGGGAAATGCCAAAAAAACAGATGTATTAATGACAAAAGAAACTGCAAAAGAAACAGTGAAACGTTTTTTACGTTTCTTAGCCTTTAACCCTTTTAAATTTCTCATATATATTTATATACATCTAAATAACTGAAAATAATTAAAATCTCAGTTAAAATTCGAAAGTATAACAGATAAACAAAATATTAATAATTAAATACTAATTAGATATGATTAAAATAAGAAAAATAGCACAGAAAATGAAAACTTGACTTAAGAATTAGAAATAACTTCAATATACTTTGGAAAAATTTACTTTAATTTAAATACATGTAAAATGAATAAAATAAAGTAAAACACAGCAAATAAAAGTGAGTGCATAAAATAAATAAATAAATTTTAATTATATATAATTAAATTAAGAAAATGGCTTAAAATTGTAGACTAGGCTTTAAAATTAGAAATAAATTCAAATGAACTTTAGAAAAATTATATTATCATTTTAAAAATACTTAAAAGTCAAAATATACATAATATAACATATTATCACATATTAAAGTAAAATATAACAAAGAAGAAGTAACTTATACAATTTAAAATAGTCATTGTTAAATAACCCTATATACGCACAATATTGTAAAGGGTATAACTTTCACAATTTGCATCCGATTTCAACGAAACGAAAAGTGGTGTTCTTAGAATTTTATGTACTTTCATAATAAAAGGAAAAAAATTTAAATTTTTAAACTTTTAAAATTTTAAGTTGACAGTCACAGTTTGACTATTTTGACCAAAATCAGCATTTCAGGCAAATATTCAACTTACACAAGTTTGGAATTATAACTCATATAAAAATCAAGATTATATTTAAATAATAAATTTAATAATTTCAAATAAGTAAAATAAGTTTTTAAATCAAAATCTTACATTAAAAATAATTAAAATATACAATAAAATAATTACAAAATACAGGGTTGTTACACTCTCCCCCACTCAAAAACTTTTCGTCCCCGAAAAGGAATGAGGTATGGAAGGGCACAGAAAAGATAGAGTGAAATAGGATTAAGATAGGATGACAAGAAGATTGAAGTTATACCTGATAACTGTTGTTATAGGTAAGTTTTACAAGGTGGAGGTGATCTTTCCAAGATCCTCCAGAATCAAGAACACAAGCACGAAAAAGGTGGATTCAAAATGATTACCAAAGGTCTATCAAAGATTATAGAAAGATTTCTAAACAGAAAGATTATAGAAAGATGCCTATACCGGTCTATAGCAAGATAAGGATAATAAGGACAACCAAAAGATAGTTTGAAAACAAAATAAAAAAATGAATTTGAAAGCATGGAAAATTAACTTAAACAGAGAATAAATCTTTACACAAGTTAACTAAATCTTAACTATCTCAAATTTCATTATCTTATTATCCAATCATCTTAAATTAACAATTTTTAGAACCATGGGTTTGAAAAATAATCATTTATTACACTCACATTGTACTTAATAAATTTTATTCTTCTTTATTCCTAATCAAAATTAAATTTATTCCTCTCAATATATTTATCACTCATGTTAAATATATTTACACTTTTTTTTTGTAACTACTTTCTTTTATTCTTAGTTCTTTTAACATCATTTTATTGTAAGTCATTCAATTACCCTTTATTATATTTACCTCTGTCAATCATTTTGAAATTAAAATTTAAGTGTATAACATTTATTATAACTACTCAAATTTTATTTATAAATCTTTTTATATTGTATATTATCCAATTACATTGTTAACTTTTGAAATTTTGGTAAGTTATATTTGAATGCAATTGTATTATACAAATAAAATTTCCAATTCAATCATTTCAAGCTTAAATCATTTATTCAATTTTTTTTATTTTCTTTTTATAATTGAAATTATTCTTTAAAAATAGAATTGAAGAATTAAATTTCCGATTTCTTCAGACCATTTAGAGATAAGAAATAATATATATATATATATATATAATATGTCAAATCAAATTTCAATCATATATCTATATCTATATATATATATATATATTATAAATCAAGTCATATTTTAGAAATTCAAATCAATTTAATTTCCCAAAACAAAGCTGTAGCAAGACTACAGAACAGTCTCTTAACTTCGAAACTCGAAAATGAACATCGATGATGTCGCGATCATCACCGAAGTTATTTTCCAGCGACAAAGAGAAGAGCACAAATTTTAAACCTTTAAAATTCTTTGAAAACAAATTCTATTCAAAATACTTTAAATAATATAACCCTTTAAAACTTTAAACCAAAGTTCAAAATAATCGGAATTTAAATCCTCAAATTCTTGTTTTAAATTCATTTCAGTTCCCAAATAAATTTATAAACAAATATTTATAGATCTATTTGTAGAACAATAAATGATAAATCAAGTATTATCATTTCAAATTATCAATTTAAATCATTTCATTAAGTTCCATAAATTTACTTATATATCAAAATTTATTTCATTAACCAATTTTTTTTTAAAATATATTGTGTCCGTTTGTTCTGTCAAAGTGTTTTGGAAATCTTATCGATAGCGCTGATCAGACGTATCGATCAGAAACCCAACTCAACATCAACAACTCAAACAACACAATATATAAAACATTTTAATTTTAAATACTAGTTTACAAATACACTATACATGAATAGATTTTCAAAGAAGGATAGAGATTCAAATTTTTTTGATTAACACAAATCAAAGGAGATTATGATTTAAAAATAAGTTGGAAACAAGGATGACATGATTAAATAACAGAATAGGAAGATGGATAAGCTTATAATAATCACGGGCAACCTTAACCGGGTCAACCGTGACTTAAAGAATAAGATCAATGTTGATTTTTCTAGGGTAAATCTACATTCGATCTCAAGAGTTAGAATTTGAAATAACAAAAGATATCAGCATCTAAACCAAGGATAGATAAGAATCTCTGGTGGATCGATGCTAACTGCAAAGGAGTTTTCCCCCTTTTCAATTAAATTTGAAATTGGCGTGACCGCCAACTCACTAAAAAGATCATTCGAAGCGGAGTTATGGAATGCTCCAGAGTCAAAAGAAGATAAATAGTGAGGGATACGAATGGATTTTGGAACCGTAGGGAATGTTCCAAAATTCAAAGGAATCGAGTCAAAAGGGAGAGATTCAAACTCGAATGAAAGTGATTCTGTAAATACATTCACTCCATATGCTGAGTTTTGCCTAGAGCAACCTGGCTCTGATACCAACTGTAACAACCAGGTATTTTCAACCATTCGCATCCATTATAAGTGTATAGGTAGACACTCATGCCGGAATTGAATTGCTCAAAATACCGCGTTGTAATTAAAAATTTGGCAAATCTCAGAATATACAGTAAATAAAAATCACAGATCATAGACACAGAGTAATAATAATGCAGCGGAAGTAAAAGAGATAGTAATTCATGAAGCTACCATGTAAATATATCAGAGTTAAATAAAATACAATAGAAGAATAACAGGATACATCAGGTACAAATCAGATACATCACTAAACCACTGGATACTGAAACAAAACAGATGGCTGGATCTTCAAGGAAAGCTCCAACACCGAAGGTGAATCTTGAATGCTAACTCAATCAATCTGACCCGAGCGTAAAGCAAAACACAAAACCCTCGAGTCAGGACATAAATACTTATAAACTGTAAATCAACTCAAGTGAACAGTAACAAAATGCATCAGTAACTTAAAGGATGCTTGGGACCGCCCATCCTCTAAGGATCCGCTAAACTATTTACTATGTAGTAATATACGCTATATACGGTAGTGTCTAATCAGTAAAGTATAATCATATAGAAAATAGCGTTAAGGGGATGGTGAACCTTAACGCGGTCGGATCTTTAAAACCAAAATCGTAGTGGGCTCGATATAAGGATATGACACGGCACGCGAGGCAATGCCAGGGTGGATACACCGTTTGCACTCCCGGACCGATGGTGATGGCAAGCCAGCAGCTTCCGCCCACCTCGAACAATACCCCAAATCAAAGTGGCGCCACCGAATCGAATCACAACAGTAATAGAATGGTTTCCGATGGAGCATGCTCGATGAAAGGGTGTGACCCTTTGTGTAGCCCGGTATAGCTCCTGTTTTAGTCATATATGCCAATTCACGGGAGTTGGGTCCACGTAATATACCTCGAGAACGTCGCCACCATCCTACTTCATTCTGGAATCTCCACCGCGTACACAGTTGTTAAAGTGGTTTTCGGTATTGGCCGGCTATAAGACAATATCCGATCCCGGTCTCTTTAACAACCAATCGTTATTATAACCCGTAGTTATAATCTTTTAGAACAATATTTATACTTCAAAATAAAATATCCTTTTCAATCCAAATCTTTATCAAAATAAAGATTAAATCATTTCCAAAACCATTTCAATATATCATCGTAAAATATCTTTCAATTCAAATATTTATCAAAATAAATATCAAGTCATTTCTAACCATTTCAATATATTAAATTTTCATACCCTTTCAACACTACCTTTCAGTTCCAAAATATCATATCTTTCAGAACTTCTTTTTAAATCATGTTAATATCAAAATGTCCTATCTTTCAAACTCCTTTTTCAAATCATTTAATATCAAAAATATCATATCTTTCAAAACTTCGTTTCAAATCATTTTAATATATCAAAATATCATATCCTTTCAAAACTTCATTTTCAAATCATTTTAATATATCAAAATATCGTATCTTTTCAAAACTTCATTCTTTCAAATCATTATTCATTTTATTCAATCTAAAATACCATTTCAATTCATATTTTAAAACAGTTTACATTCAAAAAATTCTTTTTTTTTCATTTCAATGAAGTTATTATGCTTAATAATTAAATTATTAAATTTCCAAAAATTTCAACTTCCAAAGTTCATTTATTCACTTAAGTTTATCAAAACAGTGAAAATTCACTTTTCGCATCATTTAGAAAACTCTACGGAAAGTTCATTCAAAACAGTTCAATCTAACAAAAGACAACGTTTAAAAATGTTGTAATAGAGTTTTCTTAAATTTCAAATAAACTTAGTTAAATTCAAAAATCATAGTACTTACAACAATTTCAATAATAGTTTTTTTCAATAGCTTTTTTTTTAGTTCATTATCATCAACTACAGTATTTACAATTGCTGTAATATCATTTACATTGTAATTAATATCATTTCAAAAATGAAGTCAATTAACTTCAAATATTAAATAAAATTTCTCAACCAGTTATATTTTTATTAAAAAAAATTAACTTATAAAATCATACATTTTCACATTTATAAACATCATTTAATTTTCCTCAAGTTCATGATTTTATAAAGTTAAATTTCCATTCAAAAATCAATATTTAATAATAATTCACTTATTAAAATGCAATGTTGAATTTTTAAAATCCATTACATTAAATTTCAACTTAACACTTAAGTTCAAATTCTCAAATATAACTTAGTTTTATTTTTATTTTCTTAACTAAAAGTTCACTTTACGTCAATTTCATAATTTCCAATTCTAGTTATATTTCAAAGTTTCAACTTAAAATATTTATTCATTTCACATTTCAACTTTATTAAAATCATTAATATGATATAAAAATCACTTTAAATTTATTTAAATTCAAATTATCATAAATTTATCATAATTTCATATTCAATTAAATTTCCAATTATAATTAAATCAAAATTTCCAAAATAACTTACGTTCAAAATTTCTAACTTTTTCATTAATTCATTTCACTTACAATTATTCAGAAAATCAATAATAATTTACAAAATCCTTTTTTTTAAATTTAAAATCAAAATATTATAATAATTAAAATTTTAAAATATTTAAAATTTTAGAAAAACATATTTTAACTACGGGCCTGTATATAATTTTCTACGCTAGGTAAAGTGATACAGGTAATATATCATTTCAACCCGTAATTTACAAAGAAAATCCGGGTTTATCATTTCAAACTCGCAATCCCAAGTCAAAATGAAAAATTTAAAACCATTCAGGCCTATCATTTCAGCCCATAACATTTTTTTTCTAACAGGGAACTTGCAGTGTGATCATATGCAGAAATAATATAAACAAGGTCAATATCATAATATACAGTCATATATCAAATGTCAGGTGAAAATTAACAGTTTTAACATGGTAATAATATGGTAATAACATGGCATAGAATATCATATGATCATCATTAACTTGCATAAACATTTTTCATTACTAAACACTTGTCATCAATTCACTTTTCATAAGTATAAATGTCAGAGTGAGAAAGACTCACTTTTTCAAGCTCAAGTCCAAAACAACAAACACAAGAGCGGTTCCAAAAGTATGACAAGCACGATACAGCACGACTTTTGATTTGAATGAATGGAGAGCCTTGATATTTTTCTTGTAAACATATACCCAAAACAATACAATAATACATAAGTTTTCAATTCAAAAACGACTAAACTAGGCTAGAAATAACTGCATAAATCAAGGCAGAGTTGCTATGCACTTGCTTCCAACACACTCTAGGTTCAGCCATAAGGTATACTACAGGTCTAAGGTAAGATTTGGATTAGGTTTTGGTTGGGTATGGTCAGCCTAACATAGGTTAACATGGTGCAAAAGTGTGGAGAAGGGAAAACAACACAACAATCAACATACACATGATTTTCAAGGCACTACAAGGCACGGTCAAGGCTAGTATGGTCATGGCCTGTACTTTGGGGTCAAAGGGGATGGTGTGGCCGAGAGTACAGGTGGTGTTGGAGGTGGTGGAGGTGGTGTTAGTGGCGGCCATGGGTGGTGGAAGGTGGTGGATGCATAGATTTGCTCGGTTAGGTCATGTAGGTGAATTATATTGTATTTGGTGATAGATCTACCACCAAGGGTGGCTCGGCTTGGGATGGCCAGTGAGGAGGAGGTGGTGGTGATGGGTTCCAGTGGTGGTGGAGGCAGCAGGGGCTGGAGAGGAGGCAGGGCCGAACCTAGAAGAGGAAGAGACAAGTGCAAATCAATATAAAACAATGAAAAAGTGAAATAGAAAAGAAGATTTACCAAAGTTTTGAACAAGGAGGCCATGATATTTTTTTAGGGTTGAGAAAGAGAAAAAATTCGTGATAAATGAGCATGGGAAGTCGGCTGGAGATGGTATAGGGAAATGCCAAAAAAAACAGATGTATTGATGACAAAAGAAACTGCAAAAGAAACAGTGAAACGTTTTTTACGTTTCTTAGCCTTTAACCCTTTCAAATTTCTCATATTTATTTATATACATCTAAATAACTGAAAATAATTAAAATCTCAGTTAAAATTCGAAAGTATAACAGATAAACAAAATATTAATAATTAAATATTAATTAGAAATGATTAAAATAAGAAAAATAGCACAGAAAATGAAAACTTGACTTAAGAATTAGAAATAATTTCAATATACTTTGGAAAAATTTACTTTAATTTAAATACATGTAAAATAAATAAAATAAAGTAAAACACAGCAAATAAAAGTGAGTTCATAAAATAAATAAATAAATTTTAATTATATATAATTAAATTAAGAAAATGGCTTAAAATTGTAGGCTAGGCTTTAAAATTAGAAATAAATTCAAATTAACTTTAGAAAAATTATATTATCATTTTAAAAATACTTAAAAGTCAAAATATACATAATATAACATATTATCACATATTAAAGTAAAATATAACAAAGAAGAAGTAACTTATACAATTTAAAATAGTCATTGTTAAATAACCCTATATACGCACAATATTGTAAAGGGTATAACTTTCACAATTTGCATCCGATTTCAACGAAACGAAAAGTGGTGTTCTTAGAATTTTATGTACTTTCATAATAAAAGAAAAAAATTTAAAATTTTAAACTTTTAAAATTTTAAGTTGTGAGTCACAGTTTGACTATTTTGACCAAAATCAGCATTTCAGGCAAATATTCAACTTACACAAGTTTGGAATTATAACTCATATAAAAATCAAGATTATATTTAAATAATAAATTTAATAATTTCAAATAAGTAAAATAAGTTTTTAAATCAAAATCTTACATTAAAGATAATTAAAATATACAATAAAATAATTACAAAATACAGGGTTGTTATAATTTTTCATATATTTTAATTTACCATTTAACTTTAAAATTACAGCATAAAATTTAATTATAAATATTATTTTCTGAGTGTAATAGATTTGTAAAAAAATAAAAGAACTGAAGCATAAATATTCTAAAACCTGACCTTAATATTTACAGAGGGCACAGCTATTTGCGCTTTTGAAACATTTTAAATTTTCATTGCACAGTCTCTTGCATTTTTTGCACATTTCTTATATTAATTAAATTTTAGTATGATGAATTAAATTTTTAATGAAAATATATTTTCTAGAATAAAAAAAAATGTAATATACCTTGAAATAAAATGGAACCTAAGTTTGTCCAAAGCAGAACATGTCTTTAAAAAAAACGCAGCTTTTTGCACTTTTCATTTTTTTTTTCCATTTAACTTTAAAATTACAGTATAAACTTTAATTAAAAATATTATTTTCTTTGTAATAGATTTGTAAAAAAATAAGAAAACTGAAGCATAAATATGTCAAAACCCGACCTTAATATTTACAAAGCGCACAACTATTTGCGCTTTTGAAACATTTAAATTTTAATTGCACGTTAACGTACAAAGTGAATTTAGCACTGTAATATGAACTTTTAATATTTAAAAAAAAATGCATGTCGGCTTGCAGTTTTCAAATATTTAAAATTTAAAATGTCATTTAGCACTGTAATATGAACTTTTAATATAAAATATTTGCTTATGTTTTAAATAATTTAAACAATATATCTTCAATTTTTTACAAAACAGAATTTTAAAAAATTGCACTTCTGCCTGCAGTTTCAATGTATTTCAAAATAAAATTTACTTTTAACATAAAAAAATTAAATTGTAATGAATTTAAAATTTATTTTTTCTATTAATTTTTTATAACAAAATGCAATTATTTTTTGTATTAATTAATAGTGTATTCTGTATTAGATCAAAAAAATTCTTCCATGTCTAACAAATCATATGTAAAATACAGGCAAATATTGAAATGGATGATGAAAAGATGTCAGATTCAGAGCATGAAATCTCATTATCAAGTTCAGAAAGTGATAACTGTTCTAACTTCCAAGATTTAAAGAATAAGTACAAAAGGCTAAAAAGTTATGTTAAGGACCTAGAAAAAAAGTTACAGCTCCATGGAATGATGTTGAAAAAAATAAAAAAATGGAAACTGTAGAAGATAAATCAGTGAATGATAACAGTACAAAAACAACTGAAGGAGATCGTTCAATTGAAAATGAAGCAGCAGAGTTGCAAGAAATGGTTGATCTATAGTAACTTCAACAACCAAACGAAGAAAATTGCTTAACTGAAAATGAAGCAACAAAATTAGAAACATCGAACGAAAATTTGGAAAATGAAGCAATGGCGACTGAAAAAATGAGTTACCTGTATCTGCTAATGAAGATCTGCAGAAAAAAGAGCTTATACAATTTGAAATTTCATGCTTGAGATATAACAAAAGGTAAGAAAATAAAATTGAAATAACTCTATAATATCTTTATAATATTTCATTTTTTTTGAATTTCTTTGCAGTTTCATAGTGTACAAGAACACAGACGACAATATTATAATATCTTCTTATATGCTACGGAGTTACTTGTATGAATGAATAATGGATGAACAGGTATAATTCCTTAAATTCATTACAATTTTACAACCTTAAAAGTTCAAAATGTTTAATTTATTTAAATATTTATATATACTCATTTATTGTTTATTATTATGAAAAGTTACAAATTTTTTGAAGTACTTTTATAACAATGTAATTACATTATATACAGGTTTTTAATTGGTATATAATAAATATTGCCAGAAAAACAAATGAACAAAATGTCAACTTCAGATCAGAGGAAGTGGTAAGTTATTATATCTCCTTGTTACTAATATTTTACATACACCAAGTAATAATTTAGTGTGAACTTACATTTAAATATTTTGCACGCATCATTGACAATAAAGGCAAAAAACAATGAACTCATTAAAAAACGTTTAAGAGACAAATTACTATCAGATGAAAAACCAATTCAACTCCTATTTTTTCTTGTTAAACATTTGAATAATCATTAGACACTTCTTGTCTACTATCTTCAAAAGCAGGAATGGCGTCTTTTTAATTCTGTGAAAGCAAGACCAGATAACTATGCACAAAAAGAAAATATGATACTAAGCAATATTTATTTTGTATTGCAAGTTTAATTTTGTTCACATGATTGTTAGATCACATATGCATTATTGTCAAATTGAACATGGCAATTTATAGATGCCAAAATTATCTAATTTTTTTTTACAAGTAAAAGAGTAAAATGGAATATTATGTATTTCATAACACCAGGTTATGCGGTTGTAGTTCCATTACATTGCATATACCTGCCTTGTAGATGTATCATCATGTTATAAAATATAAACATAGGATCTTAAATACATGAATCATATTTTTGATACTAAACTAGTATTCCAGCATATGGTTATTGTTTTCTTGTATGTATATTTTATAATACTAGTGTTAAAAACATATTTGTTTCCCACAGAAAGAGTATGCACTTATTTCAATAAATGAGATATTAAAGGAAAAGGGAAAAAACACAAAAAGAAAAAAAAATGGTGTTGTTTCAAGATGAAGCATCAAGAAGACAATTTCCTGACATGTAAGCAAAATATCATATATTTGTATATTTTCATTTTATAAGTTGTATAACAGAAATATTTCAACTTCAAAATACTTCAATATTTCCACAATATTTTTACATTCATACATACATACAAACATATATATATATATATATGTGTGTGTGTGTGTCTATATATATATATATATATATGTTTATGTATATATTCATAGTTCTAAATTGAAACTTTTAAACTTGTTGCAGAGAAACAAGTGCAATAGATGTCATGCTATATATGGAAATTTGTTCATATAAACACTACTTGACAACTTCAAAGGATTTCCATGAACATAGAGAATATTTCTCATATGTTATTCTATCAGATCCAAAATATGGATTGGAAGGAAGCATAGCAAAATTTATCCGAATGATATTTGAAAAGAGTTTATGTTATTTTGATATCTGGAAACAGTTTGTTTTATATAATGCTAGTTTATGTTAATTGTATGTCTGATAAAGTACAATAGTTTGTTTGACGTCAGGAAATAGTTTTTTGATACAATGCTTGTTTGTTTGATATCTCAAAACAGTTTTTTGATACAATGCTTGTTTGTTTGATATCCGAAAGTAGTTTGATATATGGAAAAAGTATCAGTGTTGATATGTATGTTGAAATATGTAATTGATAAATGATCAATGTGTCGCTGTGATAATATTTTGTTCTTCTATATGTTTTTGATGACCAAAATGAAAATAACAGAAGTAACTCAATTTCAATAAATACAAATACCTGTAAATACAAATATTTTCACAGCAAAAATTAATGAACTTCTACTTTACAATATACATACTAATTTAAGCCTCAACTAAGCTGCAGACACTGTTCACACTAGTCATATTAGATCTTCCATTTTTGATGTCGGTGTTCAGTGAGAATCACACGAAATTCATCTCCTGTAAGAGTTTCCTTTTCGAGTAATACATCAACCGAAGTGTCCATGACTGCTCGATTATTCCTAATATGCTCTTTTGCAATCTCATAAGCTTTGTCAACAATTGCCTTTACTGACTGGTTTATATCCTCGAAAGCTTTTCTGACATTGCATTTCTTGCTAACATTCTCAACACTGTCACTGCTTTGTGCTGCTGGTTCTACCAACGTCCATGGACCAATCTCCGACATCCCAAACTCTGTCACCATTTTTTTAACAATCAAATGACATAAATCTTTTTACTACATTGGCTTATTTACTGCTATACACTTTAAGTATCTCCTCCTTGCCTTTCATATTAGGTAACCCAATAGGCACCTGTCTGTCAAACCTTCCAGGTATAAGCAATGCAGAATCAACAATTTCAGGCCTGTTCGTTGCAGCAATTACGATGCACCACTGTCTCTTCCAAAATCATCCATCTAAGTCAGCAACCGTTTCAATGTCTGCATAATACCACCTATTACAATACCTGTAGTAACAGCACAGTTACATCCACTTATGTATAATAAAGCTGAGCTCCCCACAAGCATTGAGTTGGATATTATGCAACCAGAAGCACAGTTCATACACTAATGTATATCAAAAAAATGCCTTCCAAACTTTAACAGAATGGTCATACATTTTTCCATAATACAAATTTTGAGCCTATTTCAAACCAATCAATGCTTTAAAAACTATTAAAATAAACAGCAAACTTGAATACTGCATTGAATTTCAGTTTCCCATTTAAGTCATATTACTTTGACAACATAGAACATACTAAAGTCTAAAATACAGACCATAACAATAACAACTTATAAAAAGCAAATAAATTGGCAATATCAAATAAAATCAAATTTCAAATTCAAAATAGTACAATGTCAAATAAACTCTTTTGACATCTTCAACTTAAAACAACCGAATTATTAACTAAAGGACAAGTGCACTTGTTGTGATCGAACTTTCGACATTTTCTACATTTGTGTTTCTTCTTAGCTTCACCAATAGAAGGTTTTGAACAGTAATAAAGAATATGGACCACGTTATACATGTAAAATTAAATGAGATGATAATAGGCAGAAGTGAAGTTGGTTTTCGGAGAAAAATGTACAAATATATTTATTGCCTCAAACGTAAAACGCGAAATGACAATGGATAGAGAAAGAAAATGAATCACTGAATGATGAATTGAAATGATGGGTTTTGTAACAGCTTTGCATTGATTGAGAAGTTATTAACTGATTTGAATGAGGTAGAATTTCTAAATAAATAAACCTCCATAAAATAAATTGAAAATCTATCATCTGCTACGTACAATTGAATGTAATCCAAATATTAAATTTTTTTTTATATCAAAATATTATTTTTAAAGTTCTCAAAATTTTAATTAAATACGTAAAAACATTAAAAATTATTAAAATTTTACGGGTCGTTACACTCTCCCCCACTCAAAACTTTTCGTCCCCGAAAAGGAAGGAGGTAGGAGGATTGTACAACCAGAAATAATAGTAGATTGGAAGTCAAAATTAAACCAATACTTTGAAACTAAATAAATTTTGCTTGAAATTTGAAAGCTTCATTTGGAATACGATTATCTTTGATACTTTAAAAATTTTCAAAACTCCTTTGATAACAATTATTTACACTATTACTTCTATTTACAAAGACTATTGAAAATATTAAATCCAAAATTTATGAAAATTTTAATTTATCTCAAGATACCTTTTAAATATTATCAATAAATTAATAATCATTTTCTTTAAAGATGTTTTATTTAATTTATAACTTCAAAAATATTTATAACACTAAAATTTTATATAAACAAATGTAGTATACAAATAAGTAATATTTAAAAGATTTATTCAAAAAGGAAAGGAAGGTAGATTCCAAAAACGGAATATAGGTGAAAAATAAAGCTGAGCAGATGAGGTAGATTCAAAAGAATAGAATCGGGCACGAATAATTTATTTCAAACCATAAGAATTTAAATTTCAAATATTAATACAAAATTTCTTTGTTGAAAATACTTTTATAATAAAATACCTTTATAAATAAATACTTTTATATTGAAACCAATTTTTCTTTCGAAAATACTTTTATAACTCAATGTTTTAACAAGTTTATCCTCATTCTTGCAGACTCTGGCCATGCGTTGATCAGGCGCAAAGCTAGAATTCTTCAAGTACTTAGTAGACTTGTTTCAACACCCAGTGAAAATACTTGAAAACCTTTAAAAACAGATATGGAAAGTACAATCCAAACAAAACAACCAAACCAAAACCTTTGTCCGATCATGGTTCGCAGATACACAATGGTTACGCCTGGGTCCCCCAGGAAACAATCCATATCCGTAAGCTTTCTCAGCCCTGCGAGTTACGCCATGATGACTAGTAGAGTGCAGGATACACAATGGTTACGCCTGGTTCCCCCAGGAAACAATCCGTACCCCTAGGCAAGACTCAGCCAGGCACTTGCGCTACTATTCGCGACCTACACAGATTGCAGGATACACAATGGTTACGCCTGGTTCCCCCAGGAAACAATCCGTACCCCTAGGCAAGACTCAGCCAGGCAATTTCGCTGTGCATTCACGAGAGAAAAAGAAACCATGGGTTACCCACGGTGGGAATACTCGAGTATTACATCCGGAAAACCGAAAATCAGAGAGAATAATATCGATAGAATGAATCCACGCTGTGGCCACAAAGCGGATATCAAGCAGAAGGCACTTTCCATATCTTTACTTGGAAAATATATATATATAGTACCTTTTCAAAATACTTCCAAATATCGTACTTATATAAAGTCCATATGTATAGGATTCCTTTCTAAATCGAATACTTTCCAAATCAATAGTATATCAAAACATACTTACATAGACTTTGATTATATAAATTTTCTTTCCAAATTGAGTACCTTTCAAATCAATTGATTTCAAATCACTTTCATACTTATACAAATCCATTTTATATAAGTCCGACCACTTCCCAAATCAAGTGCTTAATTATACAAGGTTCTCAATTTCAAATCATTCAATATCAAATTTAGTTTCAAAATCATATATGATTTCACCAAATTTTCTTCCGAATTAAATATCTAATATTTCAAAGTTCCCAAAAAAATAGGTTTAGAAAATTATCCCATTTTCCAAATTAAAGTAAGTCAAACAGATTCATTTCCAAAAATCACCATATAAGTACTGGTTTTTGATTCCAATTTAATTTCAAAACCAAATATTTTCCCAAAATTAATTATACTCAAAATGGTTTTCAAATTTATAATTATCCTTTTTTTTACTTTTAAACTATCTATTTCTATGTGAAATATCCAATTTACCTTTTTGAAAACCATTATACAACTTTTTTTTTCAAAACATTTCAAAACTAAATTTATATTCTTTATCAAACATTTTATACTCTTCGAAATTGCTTAGCTTTGAAAATTTTAATCTCGATTTGGAAGTGTTCGAACATTCAAAATAGTTAGGGAAATCAAATTTTAAATTCAAGAGTTGAAAATCAACAATAAATCAATTATTAAATCTGAAACTCGAGGACTGAACACCGGTCTCACTTTAAATTGTTTCGAATATATATATATATATATATATATATATCTTTTGAAAATATCAAATTATACTTCGGAATTTGAAATCATAACGGTTTTACAAAATCACTCGCATAGCGAGCTATTAAAGTGGCCCCTCCCCCACTCTGAAACTCGAAAATCAATGTCGATGATGCGTGCACTCATCACCGAAATTATTTTCCAGCGACATAAGTGAGTTCTGGACTTCTATTTTCTTGAAAACTTCTTCGAAATTTCTTCAAAATTATTGGAATTCATTTGAACTCATTTGAAACCTTTCTGATTCGGAAAAATACTTTTAAATCGTATTATTTTTATATATTTTCCAAAATCTTAAAACCAATTTCAAAATACCGGAATTCAATTCTCGAATTTCAAATTTAACACTTCAGTTATAAATCGTTTTTATATAATCAATTTCTTATAATTTTTCAAAATTTCAAAATCCTTTCAAAACCTTTTTATATAGAATAACATTTCTTATTTGATTTATCCTTATCGAAAACATTTTCACTTTTATATAAAGAATAAAATCATAGTTATCAAAATAATAATTTCGATATATAAAACAATTTCAAAAATGCAAACATACCCGATTTTCAAAGGATAATTTTAAGAATGGATTTCAAACAAAGATGGAGATTTAAATTAGAGGAACTCTAATCAATAGAATCCTGATACGAAGATAGACTCAACAAAGTTGAGAAAATCAAAATACAAAATAGAAGATGGATATATTTCTACAAATCGCGGGCGACCTTAACCGGGTCAATCGTTATTTCAGGAATATGATCGATGCGGAATTCAAAGGCAAATCGACATTCGATCGCCCGATATAGAATTCAGCATAAATAGATATAGCAGCATTGTACACCGAGGATACATGAATCTTCGGTGAATCAATGCCAACTGAAAAGGAGTTTCACCCCTTTTACAAATCATTCAGTGGAGTTATGGAATACTCCAGAATCAAACGAATATAAATAGGGAGAGACAAGAATGAATTTCGAAACTAAGGGACATTCCAAAATTCAAAGGAAATCGAGTCAAAAAGGAAGAGGTCCAACTCGAATGAAAGTGATTCTGTAAATAAATTTACCATATATGCTAAGTTTTGCCTAGAGCCAAAGCTCTGATACCAACTGTAACGACCCGCTATTTTTGACCATTCAAATCGACACTAAAACCATACATGTCCGACTTGAATAATTCAAAATACCGAATTGTTAATTTAATTTGGCAAACTTAAAATATACAGTAAATAAATCAAACACAGATCACAGACATAGAGTAATATAATGCAGCGGAATAGAAAAAAATAGTAGTTCATGAAGCTACTATATACATCAGAGTTTAAAATGAATACATCAGAATCTCTTGAATACAGAAAAGTCTT
Source organism: Allium cepa (assembly GCA_030765085.1). Classification (NCBI taxonomy): domain Eukaryota; kingdom Viridiplantae; phylum Streptophyta; class Magnoliopsida; order Asparagales; family Amaryllidaceae; genus Allium; species Allium cepa. Next base: position 585,004,705 of record CM060938.1, read on the forward strand.
CAGTACGAGCCGATGACTTCTCTGAACCAGTCAACTAGAAAACTGAAAGCTGAAACGATAGTTGGATCTCCAAATGAAGCTTCAATCTCCAAAGGTGAGTCTCTAATGCTGTATTACTCAGTCTGACCCGAGCGTAAAGCAAAACACAAAACACTCGAGTCAGGATTAACATTCTTATATCAATAAATTCAACTCAAATGAAATATCAATTGAAATACAATATAACTTAAAGGATGTTTGGGATGTCCATCCTCTAAGGGTCCATAGAACTATCTACAGGGTGGAAATATACACTATTACACCGTGGTCATTTACTTAATTTATACCTCAAACCCAAATATCAAATTCGCTTTAAATAATCATATTTCCCAAGATAGTATTTATATATTTTAATAATGTATACAGTAAAGTACTTTCAATTTCCTTAACTTAACAAATCGTTTCACATCAACCCGACCTTCCCATTTAAATTAAATCCAATCTCATTTTATTAGTTTAAATCTTCCTAAAATAACCACTTAAATCTATAATTCCCAAATTTGGATTTGATATCCCAATTTCCCCGTTTATTTCAATATGTTTCCATATTTTAAGTATTCAACATTTCAACTAAAATTTTCCCAATCTAGTTCTCTAAATAAAATTTCCAATCTAGTTCAAACTCAAATTTCACTAAGTTCGGTTAGTTATCTACATAACCAATTCAACTATCTTGGTTCCAAATACATACCGAACCTCTACACCATTTAATTACACTATGGTTCATAGCTTATATATAACAATTCAAATTTAACAGTTTCATATAGATTCTCGATTTTTACATCGTTATTATCTAGCCTTGAACCCTCCCTTATTTGATTCAATATCATTTTAGTGACCTTAAATTACATTTTACTCAATATTTCTTAATTTATTTAAACGTGAAATATCTCCTTCGATAAATTTCAAATTGATTTAAATAAATAAATCCTTATCCGAATACCATTAAAAATAACCCAAATTTATCTCCCAATCTTAATTGTTCAATATTATTGCAAAAATTTTCCGAATAAAATTTACATAGATATTTATCATGATTTATGTATTAAATCAAATCTTTGATTAAACTAGACATGATTAACTCTATCTTTATCATTACCCTTTATACATGTATTTAAGAATTTACATTAAATAAGACCATATATTTCTTATCACATGGTCAAGTGTTACAGATTCAATCCGTACACTAAATGTATACGGGTGGATAGCATTTCAACCCGTAATTCCAAATTAAATTAAATGGAAACTACTTGGGTCTATCTTTTCAACCCATTTCAATTCAAAACAAACATAACAAAGGGAACTTGCAGTGATGACAGGGATGGTGTCAAAGTAAATAAACAGGCAATAACAACAATCAATAACAATTCAATAAATAAATCAAATAACCCCGAAATAATTGTATTAATTCGCATTGCTATTTGTATGATTACTTCTAGAATCTACACTATCATTTCATGTAGATTAAAGATTATTACATTACAGTTTTTCACTTGTCGTTCCTTTTTAAATTTCAGTTTTAAACTACAACAATTAATCCAACTACGTTCAAAAGATTTAAAGTATAAAATTTTCTATTTCTACGTCAATTAAAGGGTCAAATTTAACTAATCAAATTTACATATGTCGGGGTCAGGTTTTAATAAATTAAGGTCCATCATATATAATCCGTTTAATTTGTAAACTATACTACCCAAATTAAACTAGCAACTAGTTATCACTTAACAATAAAAATTAACATCCAATTTAAACAACAATCAATCAAATAATCAATTATCAACCAATCTGTATTATTATCACATACATAATTAACCGATAATGGTTTCGGGTGTCATAGGTGAACGGATACAGATAATAGCAGTCATAACAGTAAAACAACTAACAGCAGCATATTTCAATTGTCGTTTTAATTGAAATCAAATTTAATAAATAAAAGAATGTTAATCGTGAGTGATTGCTCACCTTTTGAGGCTAGAGAGGAGATAGACAACATAACAAGCTATGATTTGAATTGCGAAATGACTGATCCAATTGACGATTTTCAAAGCAAGTCAAAATTGGCACGAATTCGAATGGACAACCAAGCTGATCAAAAGGAATTGATAAAATGAATCAGAACTATCTTGATATAGTTTGAAACAAAATATATGATATAAATTGCTCAAAAACCAAATTTTTAACCATATATTTAAAATAAGATATATATATATATATATTTTATTTCAAATTACTAATTTAACTTTAACACCATTAGAACAAAACATATGTTGTATATATATATATATATAAAATAACTTTCTCTAACCCCAATTTTTACAAACATATATTAAAGAATATTTGAAAAAAAAAAATTATTAATTAATAAACTTCGAAACCCAAATTGCACATTTTTGAGATTTATGTACATTTAAAACTTAATGCATATCCAAAGTTATTTCCTTGAAAGTTTACATAAACTAAACCATGTATATTTGAAACCATGTATATAAAAACTGTTCAAAATCATGCAACATACAAAAATGTATCTATGCGAGTTTTTTTTTTTTTTTTTTTAACAACATAAATGCAGACTGGAATTATAAACATATTATATATATTAGAACACACGACAGCAATATGTATATATATGAAATAAATAAATAAATAAGACTGGTTACTAGCTTTATAATATAATATATATAATACTTATTTATAATATAAACTTACATCTATACACATTATATATTTTAAAACAAATACTTAAATCAATACATATAACCAAAATCGCATACTCTTAAAAATATATAAAAACAAAAACAAAAAAAACAAAACAACTTAAAAATTCTTTATTCTGTAACAATAACTGCAAACAAAAAACTATAAACAAAACAAACTTTGAAATATTAAAACTGTAAATACAAAACTATGAAAGAAAGAAAACAAAACTCATACTTATTAAAAATCTAAACTGTATATAACGTATAACTATACATATATATATATACACGTACCCACGAGATCACCAACTATAGATATATGTGTGCCTCAATAAAAAGATTGCCAGAGACGCACAGGTGAGGACACGTGGTTGTGGAGGGGTTCGCTTGCACGGGGCTGCTGACGTGGGGGAAGGTTGCAGGCAGAGGCGGTAGTGTTTGAGAGGAAAGGCAGGAAAAGAATAGTTTGTCTCAATTGAAGTCCATATCCAAAAGAAAAGATGGGAGAAAAATAAAAGAGGAAAGGAGATGAAGTAGGAAATAAATAGGCTAGAAAAAATAACGGCTACAGGGGAAAAATAAGAAAAAGGAAACGTAAAGGAAAATAAAAGAAATGAATGTATGCGTAAAGAACGTATAGAATTTTATACGTTTCAAAATCAACGGTGCAATTAAAGCAATTTTTATTATTTGTCAGGTTATATGTTTTATATTTATTTCTTTCCTAGATCTCAATTCATAGCATATTAAACTACGCAGATTAATTATTTTTATCAACGTTCAAAACGTTATCACCCAAAATACAGCAATGACATAGCAAATGTCTAGAAGCATTAATTTGAAAACTTAATAAAGCAATTTATTGTTTACCTTGGGTAGCACTTTCAAATTTGAAACTGAAGGAAGAATGAATAAGAAATGACTACAGATCAATTAAAGAAGGAGAGGAGTGTGGATTTGTTTGAAAAGAAGAAGGATATTGTCATTTTTTTTTTATTTTTTTTTTGAAAATAATTTTTTTTTTTTTTTTTTGGAAAAGCAACAGTGTATATATATAATTTAGTGGATAGGAGAAATAGAAGGGGAAACATCTGTCAATAAAATAACGTATATACTTTGCCTTATATATAATATTAAACAAGTGGATAAAAGGAAAATTCAATGGTGAATATTGTAACTTATGGAATAAATGTTAAAACGAAAGCAAGTGAAACTAGGAAATCAATTAAAGCATAAAGGAAAGTTATAAAGTCAAAAGAGCCGTTAAAAATCCAATAAATGCAACGTATAAAATTTTCAAATTTCGAAACTGATAGATATAAAGACAGTCATAAATGCATTGTAACAGCTGGAAATAAACATTAGTGGCTGTTTTATTGGATCAAATTTGGAATAGAAGGCAGTTCGACGTGAATCAAGGAGTAACCAAGGTAAGCTACTGTTTTAATTAAAATCTTTCTTTTAACCGGTGGAAATAATATGATGGGTGGCTGTGACAGAGGGAAGAAGAAGCTTGATTTATATATACTTTTTTTCAGGATGGAGTGGGAGTAAAAACAGATCCGAGAGGAAAATGCGAGAGGATAATATAATGGAAGAATGAGAAGTTTAAGCAAATGAAACGTATAGAAATGAATGCACAACAAATAAATCAAACAAGGTAATGGTCCATTCCCTTGATTTGGGGAAAATAAATGTTTTCTGCAGTTTCATTCGAAAGAAGGAAAAACGTAAACATGTTTCAAAAGGGAAAGATTGAAGAAAATGAAAATTTGGAGCAGGTCACAGCAAATATATATTATTTTTGTTGCTGAGAAGAAGAAAGGATTGAAACGTCTCAATAAATAAACACGCGAATTAATGGGAACAGTAACAATCAACCCCTAAATTATGGAATAATAGAGGCAACGGCTATAAAAGCAGTAATTAAAATATGGCAAGTTATATACAAAATAAAGGAGAAAATAAAACTTTCAGAGGAAAGTTTGAACAGTAATAAAGAATATGGACCACGTTATACATGTAAAATTAAATGAGATGATAATAGGCAGAAGTGAAGTTGGTTTTCGGAGAAAAATGTACAAATATATTTATTGCCTCAAACGTAAAACGCGAAATGACAATGGATAGAGAAAGAAAATGAATCACTGAATGATGAATTGAAATGATGGGTTTTGTAACAGCTTTGCATTGATTGAGAAGTTATTAACTGATTTGAATGAGGTAGAATTTCTAAATAAATAAACCTCCATAAAATAAATTGAAAATCTATCATCTGCTACGTACAATTGAATGTAATCCAAATATTAAATTTTTTTTTATATCAAAATATTATTTTTAAAGTTCTCAAAATTTTAATTAAATACGTAAAAACATTAAAAATTATTAAAATTTTACGGGTCGTTACATTTTCGCTTGATAGCTGGACGACCAGGGCCACATTTAGGAATTGGAGGAAAAATGGTTGGATTTTCTGGAAGAACTTCAGGCTTATCAGTATTTGGAACAGGAGATATAGGAAAAAAATATGATGCATGAAAGTATGCAGTAGAAAAATACCGATCAATATACTCATAAACATTCAAACTTTAAGATCTAATAGCCCGAATAACGTGTGGACAAGGAAAGCCATCAATAGTCCATATATTGTAGCTGCACCAATGATGTAAAAGATCAACATGCTGCGACTCTTAAGACAATACTTCAAAACAATATTCATCAGATTTCCTAACGATCCAACCATGACCCAAACTAATAAAAGAATTCAAACGCTTTTCCATAGTTGGACATATTTTAGTTTTCCATGTTTGACTCAATTGTCGAGGTTTAGAAATTTGATCCATAATTTTAATTCGAACAGAGTCTAGACAAGATGTTATTGGAAAATGCCTTTCTTCAATGACCCATAAGTTGAAACTTTCGGCAATATTAGATGCCATTTCACCATACCTTTTACATGGAAAGAAAGCATTTTCAAAGTGTTCAAATTTAACTCCATTAAGAAATTAAGAAGCTACATTACCCCCAAAATCTCTTAACAATTTCAATGCCACTTCAAACTTTGAATGAGTAGAAGCATATGCAACATTAACAAACAGCTTAACTATCCTTTCCTTTCTAGGATCACCTCCCAACATAGCAAGCAAGTTGTTTTTCATATGGTACATACAATAGCTATGACAAGAATTTGTAAACAACTTTGAAACAGAAGATATAATAACTGGATGCCTATCATATATAAACGTTATAATTCGATCATCTGACAACATTAATTATAGATTAGATAGAAACCAAAACCAATTGCTTTCATCTTCTCCTGACACTATAGCATGAACTATTGGAAAAAAACCTGAATACAGTGGAAAATTGAAGAAAATTTAATTGAATTTTGAGGTAATGATATAAACAATTAGATCATTACTAATATTATAATAGAGTATAACAAACGTGGCAAAAAAAATTCAAAACTTTAACAAAACAAAATTGTGCACCATCGTTTCGTTATGTTGTTTAACATATTTTAAATTGGTTTAAATATATATTGCTTTATCATACAGCAAGATTACATGATTACAAACTTGATATTTTTAATTACATTGAACTTTCTTCATATAGCTTTGCCAATGTGTACTTTGAACTAAAGAATGACTTTGCAATGCATTAGGGAAAATAGTTCAACATTAACTACTGAACATTGATTCCATCACAGTTATTATTTCTATTGCACCTCCGTCTGTTGAACTTCCAGGTATGGTTTCGTATCATCCTTGAGTTAACTTAGAAATCTCCATTTTTTGTAATCTTTGCAATGTACTTGTTTGTTTTTACATAGGAGGGAAGCTGATTATATACTAACCTACAAAACTCAATTAGTTTGTTGATTACATTCCACAGGAAATATTATACGAGCTTTTGCTATAATATCAAAACCATTGTATTATATATTGGAAGTGAAATTACAACATATTATAAGACAGATCAAAAGTCCCATGGGAAAACAATCACTACACCATGAACAGAGAATAAACACACTATATGAAACAACATATAACATGTTTAGGAACAAAACTTTGCATTTTGTTTTGACAAAAAAAAATGGAGATTTCCAATTTTGATATAGCAAATTTGTTGTTTTGCTATAAACATTTTTTTTCTATAAACAAAATTTTGCAAATAAACATGTTTTTTTATTGCAGGCTCCTATGTCATATTTCAGCAACCTTGCACCCAATAAGCAGAAGAAATATAAAAGACATTAGTAGAGCTTGGTACAATAAACAATGCATATCATCATTTCCTTCATTGCGCTATGCAATAGATAAATAAATAACATCATTTCATAATTATACAGATAAATAAAAAAAATAAAAAATAATACATACCGTCATTTCCATTTTTTGCAGTTGCAGACATTAAGCAACCATAATTTTTTCCTTTCATAAATATACCATTAAGAATTATCATAGGTCTGCAATACACAAAACCTTTCTTACAAGCTTCATGCCCTATAAATATTCTTTCAAATTAGGAATTATATGGGTTAATTTCCAAATTAATATAACTGCCAGGATTAGTTTTCTTCAAAGCACCAACATACCAATTAAGCTGATGATAGGACAAAGCAATAGAACCATGAATCTCTTCTATTGCTAATTGCTTTCCATTGTAGGCAAAGTAGTAAATGAGTATAATATCATACTCATTTCTAAAACGATTAACTATGTCTTTGGTTCTAGTAAGAGGATTAATACAAATAAAATCGATCACCAATCTTTTAACAAGTTTACTTGATATAGGTGGATGGTTGATATCAACAACACCAACACCACAGGAATGAACAAGATTACTAGTTTTAAGTGCAAAATAGCCTGAAGATTAAATTTAGTTGATGCATGCACACGAAATTGGCAACCAACTCTAGAACATCTGGCAGTTACTCTAACCGTGTCATTTTTAATCATCTTAACCTTTTAACCACCATGAAGACAGTACCAAAGCAATTTGAGCTTAAACTCACTAACACCTCCAGGGAATAACTGACCATTTGATGAACGTATTTTTCTGCATTTTAAACCGTTTGTTTCATATATTTTTATTTTAATAAAGCAGTATTATACGGGTATTTTGTTGTGGTTTTGCAGATTATAGATTCGGAAGTGCAATGTTGAAATTAATCGGTCGTGCCGTCCAGTGGTTCAAATGACACACAAAAAAAGAGTGCAACATTTTGAGTACCGAATAATTCGAAGAGAAAGTACATATCGTTCATGAAGAAATGCATCTCACGTCACCAACATGTTCATACAAGAAGGCAAATATTGAAAATACACTTCCAATGTTGAAACTGAAAATCTCTCAAAGCAAAACCACTTGTTAATCAAATAACAAAGCAAATACCAACTCAAAGTGAGGTGGCCTTATTTTTCTCCAAATATCAAGCACATGGACCTAAATTGTAACGACCCAGAATTCCTGTCATTTGAAATTCGTATATTTAATTGATTATAAATTTTAACAAGTAAAATTTCTAAGTCGAATAAATTATATTTCGAATATCTAGATTTAATTGGATAATTAAATCAATAATTTAATATTTGAAATTACAGAAAAAATTGGAAATTGGGTTTAATGTGATTAAAATTGATTTGTAAAGTTGTATTAAATCATGTTGGAATTAGAATGATGTTATAGAATTTTTAAAATTGAATTAAAAGTTAAATTGTAGAAATTGAATATTTTAATACTTAATTGACGAGTTAAAATAGCCATTTTTCAAACAGTCTCGGATTTTGACGAAACCAGTTTCATTGGATCCGTAATATTAAATTATTGTAAGGTTTCAAATTTCGTGTCAATTGGATTTACAGTTTGTCCGGGGCAAGCTAAAACGCACTGAAATCGGTTTAAGCGAACTTTAAATTTAAATAGTCAATTTGAAAACCTATCTTCCAAATGTTTCGAATTGGCCTCCCATATATATTCCATTGCGTTCGGAATAGGGGTAAAACATTATAAACGCCAGGCGGCACGCTTCTTTCGGAGTTCGGAAAAATTTCGGGTGAATAGTGTCGCGTAATTTTCTACATAAGGACCTTATTTATTTCATTTTGCATCAAACCGAGCTAGGGTTTCAGGCCGCCACCTTCAGATTTAATGGCCGAAATTGTTCCATTCTTCTTCCTTTAATCTCTTGCAATCCATCCACTTATAGCAAAAATCTTCAACTAGAAAAAGATAGAGCTTGGTGAGATCTTTACATCCATACGGCGATGATCATCGATGGAGCATCGTAGGGGCCAGATTTTGGCCGAGTATGCAGCGCGTTCGCACGTGTTTTTATGTGCAAGGGGGTAGCCGAGCTTGGTGATGCTCACTTATTTTGTTGTGTATTTGTTGGCCGAGATTTTATGGGTATTTGTTGTGATTTGCTTGAATTTGAATGCTACACTTATTTTAAAATAAGCGCTCGTTATTCGGTTTAGCCGGGAGAGGGCCTTTGGATCATGAATCCCATTCCGAACAGTGATACGTTGTAATGGATAACATTTGAAGGTCGGCGTTGAAGACCGGATATTTTCGAAAACGGAAGGATTACCGTCGATTGCCTCTGCATCGGCTGATCTTCGATATAGAGATTTTATCAACCTTTGTGATGGGAAGTCCGACATGATTAGTGAATATCCAGATTGCAAGGGCTTCTTCGGAAGTGCCTTCGGTTCCGTTCGATCCTGGAACAGACTTATATGGATGTGGGTCTGACGTTACAATTTGAGATGTAAAGCTGGTTTTTATCAAATATATTTCTTCTGGTGGCGGAGAATTTATTCTTTTAGCTTAACACCCTTCTCTGAGACGTATGAGCTCAGAGGTTATGTAGTTGATGGTTACTAGTGATACATTTCCAATTTGGTAATGTGGCCTACGAAGTGCTACTGATCATTTGTTGATCAAAGCATAGCTTTTGTGAAAAGCGTAGCTTTGTGGACGAGACTTCTTCGGACCTCACACCCGGGTAATGGTCAAAACATGAAAGATGCAGCAAGATTTTAGGGAGTAGCGCCCCTTAGGGTATGTGCATTTCCTTCTGGATAGAAGTGGTATCATGGTATAGAGCCCAGATACTTAACTTATGTGAAGGTCGCAAATATATACGACTTTGTGATTGATGTTGATTGAGGATTCTCGGATAAAGGTTGTTTACAACCGGGGGATGACATACTCGTGTTAGTAGTTACCTACTTTTGCAGAGGTAACCCGGTCTTGTGTTGGCAGAGATCCGGTTAGGTTCTCGGGGCGTCTCTCCAGAGGCGTATCCACGTGGCAATGGGAAGTTCCTTGACCTGACCATTTGTTGGAAATCCAAACTCCAATACGCACCTTGTACGGTTTTAGCTGTAGAACCTGCCATTTACTTATGGTGTTCACCACTGTTTAGATGGTAGCTATAGTAGGCATAGTTTGGAATGTCTATGTTGGCTAAGATTTATATCATACTTTCGAGATGTTTTCCTATACTTTGCACTTATAATAATAATATCAAAAAAAATTGCGTATCAAGCATGTTTGACTATCATAAGGAGAAATCTCCTCCGATTCCGCGTTTGCATTGTGTGTGCTTGCAGGAGGCCTTATGGTAGTTTTATTTTCCAAAAGCATTGCGGATCTATTTTAAAATATTTCTTTGTTTGTTTTTAAAGAATAACTGTTTTAAGTTCTTACACCAGCCCTATGACTGACCTGGAGTTTATTGTTTCCTTCCTAAACTCTGGGTGCCCATCAATTTCCACACGGGCAGTCTAGAGTCAGGTTATCAGGTCATTTTGGAATTCAGGAGATGCTGTGGAGATCAGGATCAAGCTGGATGGCATGGTGTATCATTATTACATGTTGTATTTCTTTTCCATTGTTGTTGTTGTACACTCTGCTAATGTAATGTAATGTGATGTAATGTAATAACTGATATAGTTCTTTGTTTAAAGATATTCATTTATCTATTATATGTTGTTCCGCTGCGATTGTGAGCTTCTGATATTGTTTATGTTGCTTTTCTTTCTTTCTTACTTCTTCTATCTTTTTCTTCTTCTTAAACCCTAAGGATTCGATTTTCCGGCATTCGATTGTTCGGCAGTTGATACAGTGGACGTATTAATGTCGATTTTTGGAAGTCGAAGAACCGGGTTTTTACATTTGGTATCAGAGCATTTGGTTAAGAGACAATCTTGGCTCTGTTGGGAATTACTCATTAGAGACAGAGTCAGTAGTACTCTAGAATGAGTGTGTGTGTAATAATAGATATGAGCGCGTATTTGTTAGTGAATATAATTTTTTATATTTTGTTGATTGGTTTGTTGAGTGGTAAATGGATTCTGGTCAATACGAGTAATTAACTTTATTGGTAGGAATCTCTAAACACTTGTACAGAACAAATTCGACACGATATCGTTTTAAAATAGGATAAATGAAATAATTTTACCTAAATTATTTTCGTATATAAAAGAGAAAAATTTTTCTCTGAATTATTATAATATATGATTGCTTGGTTGCTAGAAAGTGATGATATTGAATTATTATCATTAATGTTGAAAAAGAAATTGTAATCGTAACTCCAAAGTTAAGAAATAAATTCACATACAAATAGAATTGGAGAATATAAATTGTAAATGTGATTTGTAATTTGAAGTAAAATTCCAGAGGAATATTTAGAAATGTTTTGAAAGGGTTTGCAATTTGGAAAAGATTAAATTCCTTTTTGAGTTTGAAAATGTTTTTCCAGGGTTTGGAAAAATGTTTTTGGAGGGATAAAAGCTCTAAACTCTTTTCGGTCGCTGGAAAATAACTTTGGTGATGACTGCAGCATCATCGGTGTTCATTTTTGGGTTTCCAAAAGAGGGATTGCTGCCAATTTGTTTAAAATGGAAGTTGTTTGGAAAATTTGGGTTTCGGTTTTGAAATTCAAAGGATAATTTGAATTGGTTTCAAAAACGGTTTTGGAATGTTGGAAAGACTCTGGAATCTGATAAAAATAGTTATGGAATAAAATTTATTAAGTTGAAAATAAATTTGGGGTAGAAACAAATGAATTGAAATTGAGTTTGAATTATGGAAATAAATTTATGAATGAATGAATTTACAATTGCAAGTAAATGAAATTGGAAACTAAATGTTGAAATTCATCTTGAAATTGCAAGTAAATTAAAAATTTGTCAAGTTGGATCAAATGAAGCTAAGTATTAAAAATAGAATTAGTAAGTAAAACTAATTGAAGAGATGACAAATTAAATATTGGTTGAAATGAATTGTATTCAACATTTATAAATAAAGGGTAAATTAAATTCATATGGAATTTGAAATCCAGTTTAAATATAAGTGGTTATAAACCGAAATAGTGAATTGAATTGTGTTTGGCAACGAACAAAAGAATAAAAAAACTGAAATTGAAAACTGAATATCGAAAACCAATTTGAAGTGTGCAAGATGAAATGAGTTATAAATAGTAATGAAGTAGTAAAAGAAACTAATTTAAAATGGTAAGATGAATTAGTTGTGAATGAAAAATAATTGATAAAAAATTCAATATTCAGAAGGTAAATTAAATCCAAATAGAATTGAAATTGTAAATTGAATTCAAATGAAATTGATAAAGTGAGATTGAATGAAAATGGCTATTATGGTTAGCATGATATACAGGTGGATTAAGGGAAATGGAATTGGGATTTTGATTTCGAAGATAAAAATTGAATTGCTCGACGAAAAGGTATGTATTTGAATTTCAGTACGAAATTTGAAGATTTTCTTGTCCAAGCACTTGGCTTTTTCTTTTCTTTTTGAAATCTGGGGGCCGTGGTGCCATTTTTGTAGTCGTACCGAGCTAGCCATGCAAAAGAGACGCTGGCGAAATTTTTCGAAAATTTAAGACGTTAGAATATTTTTGAGAAAATTGGAAATTTTTGAAAATTATAACCTTGATTTTAGAGTGAAAAGTTAAACGATATAGTTGATTTTGAAAAGATAACTAAGTGTGATTTGAAAACTTAGTAAAGTCATTGGAAAAGTTAAAATGTTTAAATGAATTTGAAATTTAATTTGAACAAATGGTTTTGAAAAGTTTATGGATTTCAAGACTTTTTCTTACTTGGCAATTTCGAGGACGAAATTCTTTTAAGGGGGAAGTTTGTAACGACCCAGAATTCCTGTCATTTGAAATTCGTATATTTAATTGATTTTAAATATTAACAAGTAAAATTTGTAAGTCGAATAAATTATATTTCGAATATCTAGATTTAATTGGATAATTTAATCGATAATTTAATATTTGAAATTACTATAAAAAAATTGGAAATTCGGTTTAATGTGATTAAAATTGATTTGTAAAGTTGTATTAAATCATGTTGGAATTGGAATGATGTTATAGAATTTTTAAAATTGAATTAAAAGTTAAATTGTAGAAATTGAATATTTTAATATTTAATTGACGAGTAAAAATAGTCATTTTTCAAACAGTCTCGGATTTTGACGAAACTAGTTTCATTGGATCCGTAATGTTAAATTATTGTAAGGTTTCAAATTTCGTGTCAATCGGATTTACGGTTTGTCCGGGGCAAGCTAAAACGCACTGAAATCGGTTTAAGCGAATTTTAAATTTAAATAGTCAATTTGAAAATCTATCTTTCAAATACTTTCGAATTGGCCTCCGATATATATTCCATTGCATTCGAAATAGGGGTAAAACATTATAAACGCCAGGTGGCACGCTTCGTTTGGGGTTCGGAAAAATTTCGGGTGAATAGTGTCGCGTAATTTTCTATATAAGGACCTTATTTATTTCATTTTGCATCAAACCGAGCTAGGGTTTGGCGAGATCTTTACATCCATACGGCGATGATCATCGATGGAGGATCGTAGGGGCTAGATTTTGGCCGAGTACGCAGCACGTTTGCATGCGTTTTTATGCGGAAGAGGGTGGCCGAGCTTGATGATGCTCACGGCGGCGAGGGGTTGCGACACGAGCTTTCAAATGGTGGTGGAGTGATGATGTTTCGAGCATCGTAGGAGGTGCGAAAATTGATAAAGAACGGCGGCCATAATGGGTTTAGTTTGAGCTCGTTACCTGTTGGAGGAGAAGCTTAAGGGTGTGGCCAAGATTTCATCAACTAAAGCGAGCGGCCTAGATCGATCTATGGTTTAAAAATATAAAAAAAAAGATTTGTAATTAATTTATATTAATTCGTATAATGTTTAAAACGCTATAACTTTTTCATACGAGGTTCGTTTCGCACGAAACGAACTGCGTTGGGTTCGTATGGATGAACACTACGCAATGAAGCTGGATTGGAATCGATTGGAGCTAGTGATAATTTTGAGTAAAATTAAACGCGTGTTTAATTTTATTCGAAATAAAACGCTGAAACCGCTATTGAAACAAGGTGAGAACTTCTCACTCAATCGAATTTGTTTCGATTTAAATATTAAATAGTCTAATTTAAAATTGCTTGATTGTATGCTTGGATGATAAATTGCTATTGGTTGTATTGAAATAGACCCTATACGCTGTATATTAAGCGGAGGTTATTATATTAAACACATATACCGCGATATTCCACCTTGAAGTGGAATTGGTATTATATGTACTTGGAGTTGATTTCCCATATTATATAGCGGATGAGACCCTATTGCGCCGCATAATAGCGGATAATATTTTATATAAACCAATGCACCGCGATATTCCATCTTGAAACGGGATTGGTATTGTGCTAACATCTGTGGATGCAGGGAAACAGGTTGGAGGGTTCCAACTGGATTCCTCAACAGTATTGATTTATTTACAGATATTTGCGATATATTCTGTTATCATATTGATATATGATGTTCGGATGCCGTGGTTGATGTATTGGTGCTGTTGCAGCATTGGGCCTATTTTTGGTGTTTTAAAAATGTTAAAGTAACGATTTTGACTTTAAAAGGATTTTCAAGTGATTTTTCGAAAGTACACATTTTACTGAATTTTGGAATTGATTCATTTTAAATAAATAAACGTTAAAAATTTTATGTTATAAAAATTATGATTGTTTTGAAATATAACTGAAATGTGATTTTTGAAATAAGTAGTAGATTAATTTGTAAAATGGTTTAAATTGGAATTTTTGAATTATTATAAACGGTTTTTATAAAAGATTTATAAAATTGATATTTATAAATTAAAATACTAGAATTATAAAAAATGAGTTTTTTAGGTGTTAAAATGAAATATAAATGGATTTCATAAGTGAATGAAAATTATAGATTTATAAATTGTGAAGTTATAAAATGAATAGATTTATTAAAAATAAAAGATTTATAAGTAATTAACTTATAAATTGGATTTTGGCATTTAAATGAGATATAAATAGAATTTGTTAATTAAAGGGTTTTATAAGTTGAAGTTTTATAAAAATATATGTAAATATGAATTTATAAACGTTGTTTTATAAATCCGAAACCAATTGAATTTGATAAGTAAATATGAAAGCTTATTAAAGGAGATATATCCATGATTTTGGACGGTGGATAATCCTTTAAATTAAATATGTAGAAGTGTTGAATTTGGTAAACGATTTATATCCACGATTTTAGACAGTGGATAATCCTTTAAATTAAAATATGTAGAAGTGTTGAATTTAGTAAACGATTTATATTCACGACTTTGGATAGTGAATAATATACTAAAGAATGTTTTAGGAAGTGATCTTTTAAATAGAATTAAAACGATTTAAAGGTGTTTTAAAATGTATTAAGTATCGAAACCATATATTTCAACATTCATTGTCGAAATAGACATTTTCGAGAAATAAGGAAATAGTGGGCTATAACACTGTTGTTATAGTAAATGATTTTCAAAAGGAAATGTTTTTGTATAGTATTGGGATTATATATCTATCGTATTTTCGAATCCCTATGCTATTGATTTTGGGTTGTCGTAACGATGTTTTACGCAACATTCGTTTTGACCCAAATAAATGTGTTTAAAGAGAACGTTTTCCTTCAAAAGAATAAAATATATACTTAATCGTGATTTAAGTATATTGAATATTTTCCAAATGTTGAAAATAAATAGATGTGTGAATTACTTATTATTAAATAAGTATGGAAATGTTTTCCAATATGAAGTAAAATGTTTTTGAGATTATATCTTTTAAAGATAAATTGAAAGTGAGTATTTGAAATCGATTTGAAAATTGTATATCACTGGATATTTGAAAATTTAAATTTACCATGGAATTTATAAAGGAAAGGGAAATTTGTTTAAAAATAAACATTGATTTATTTTTGAAGTGTGAAAAAATATATCTTGTAAAGATATTTTGGGAAAATAAATAATTTAGGAAATTATTTGAAATCTGGTGATGTTGTGCATATCTATTGATAGTTAAATAACCGACTATCAATATTTACCTTTCAATGGGTATTTGTTGTGATTTGCTTGAATTTGAATGCTACACTTATTTAAAATAAGCGCTCGTTATTCGGTTTAGCCGGGAAAGGGCCTTTGGATCATGAATCCCATTCCGAATAGTGATACGTTGTATTGGTTAGCATTTGAAGACCGGCGTTGAAGACCGGATATTTTCAAAAACGGAAGGATTACCGTTGATTGTCTCTGCATCCGCTAATCTCCGATATAGAGATTTTATCACCCTTTGTGATGGGAAGTCCAACGTGATTAGTGAATATCCGGATTGCAAGGTCTTCTTTGGAAGTGCCTTCGGTTTCGTTCGATCCTGGAACAGACTTATATGGATTTGTGTCTAACGTTACAATTTGAGATGTAAAGCTAGTTTTTATCAAATATATTTCTTCTGGTGGCGGAGAATTTATTCTTTTATCTTAACACCCTTCTCTGAGACGTATGAACTCAGAGGTTATGTAGTTGATGGTTACTAGTGATACATTCCTAATTTGGTAATGTGGCCTACGAAGTGCTGCTGATCATTTGTTGATCAAAGCATAGCTGTTGTGAAAAGCGTAGCTTTGTGGACGAGACTTCGTCGGACCTCACACCCGGGTAATGGTCAAAACATGAAAGATGCAGCAAGGTTTTAGGGAGTAGCGCCACTTAAGGTATGTGCATTTCCTTCTGGATAGAAGTGGTATCATGGTATGGAGCCCAGATACTTAACTTATGTGAATGTCGCAAATATATACGACTTTGTGATTGATGTTGGTTGAGGATCCTCGGATAAAGGTTGTTTACAACCGGGGTATGGCATACTCGTGTTAGTAGTTACCTACTTTTGCAGAGGTAAACCGGCCTTGTGTTGGTAGAGATCCGGTTAGGTTATCGGGGCGTCTCTCTAGAGGCGTACCCATGTGGCAATGGGAAGTTCCTTGGCCTAACCATTTGTTGGAAATCCAAACTCCAATACGCACCTTGTACGGTTTTAGTTGTAGAACCTGCCATTTACTTATGGTGGTCACCACTGTTTAGATGGTAGCTATAGTAGGCATAGTTCGGAATGTTTATGTTGGCTAAGATTTATATCATACTATCGAAATGCTTTCCTACACTTTGCACATATAATAATAATATCAAAAAAAATTGCGTATCAAGCATGTTTGACTATCATAAGGAGAAATCTCCTCTGATTCTTCATTTGCGTTGTGTGTGTGTGCGGGAGGCCTTATGGTAGTTTCATTTTCCAAAAGCATTGCGGATCTATTTTAAAATATTTGTTTGTATGTTTTTAAAGAATAACTGTTTTAAGTTCTCACACCAGTCTCATGACTAACCTGGAGTTTATTGTTTCCTTCCTAAACTTTGGGTGCCCACCAATTTCCACACGGACAGTCTAGAGTCAGGTTATCAGGCCATTCTGGTATTCAGAAGATGCTGTGGAGATCAGGATCAAGCTGGATGGCATGGCGTAATACTATTATATGCTGTATTTCTTTTCCGTTGTTGTGGTTATACACTCGGATAATGTAATGTAATGTGATGTAATGTAATAACTGATATAGTTCTTTGTTTTAAAGATATTCATTTATCTATTATATGTTGTTCCACTGCGATCGTGAGATTCTGATATTGTTTCTGTTGCTTTTCTTTCTTTCTTACTTCTTCTATCGTTTTCTTCTTCTTAAACCCTAAGGTTTCGGTTTTCCGGCATTCGATTGTTCGGCAGTTGATATAGTGGACGTATTAATATCGATTTTTGGAAGTCGAAGAACCGGGTCTTTTACATTTTGTAACGACCCAGAATTCCTGTCATTTGAAATTCGTATATTTAATTGATTTTAAATATTAATAAGTAAAAATTTGTAAGTCGAATAAATTTTATTTCGAATATCTAGATTTAATTGGATAATTAAATCGATAGATTGATATTTGAAATTATAGAAATAATTGAAAATTTGGTTTATTGCGATTAAAATTGATTTGTA
Organism: Allium cepa; assembly: GCA_030765085.1. Taxonomy (NCBI): domain Eukaryota; kingdom Viridiplantae; phylum Streptophyta; class Magnoliopsida; order Asparagales; family Amaryllidaceae; genus Allium; species Allium cepa. The sequence goes on from CM060938.1 coordinate 585,022,854, forward strand.
AAGTTGTATTAAATCATATTAGAGTAAGAATGATGTTATAGAACTTTTAAAATTGAATTAAAAGTTAATTTGTAGAAATTGAATATTTTAATATTTAAATTGATGAGTGAAAATAGCCTTTATTCAAACAGTCTCGGATTTCGACGAAACAAGTTTCATTGGATCCGTAATGTTATATTTATGTAAGATTCCAAATTTCGTGTCAATCGGATTTACGGTTTGTCCGGGACAAGCTAAAAGGCACTAAAATCGGTTTGAGTGGATTTTTAATTTAAATAGTCGATTTAAAAACCTACCTTCCAAATATGATCGAATTGGCTCCCGATATATATTTCATTGCGTTCGGAATGAGGGTAAAACATTGTAAACGCCAGGCGGCACGCTTCGTTTGGAGTTTGGAAAAATTTCGGGTGAATAGTGCGCGAATATTTTCTATAAAAGGACTTGATTTCTTCCATTTTACACAAAAACCCTAACCCTAAGCTTCAGCAGCCACCCTATATTCTAATGGCCGAAAATTATTCTCCTTCTTCCTCAATTTTCTTCAAGTCCGTGAAGAATTAACAGAAACTCCTAACTAGCAAAACGTAGAGCACGCCGAGTACTTCAAATCCAACGGCCGAGATGAAGTATGACGAGGAGGTTGGAAGGGAATTCCCGCCCGTTCGTGCCCGGTTCGTGCACGATTTCTGATGACCTAGGGGGATCGAGTTGCACGAGAAGCATGCCGAAGATGGAGTTTGTGATGGCCTTTCAAAAGACGTTGGTTGATCGTGTTCCCGATCAATGGAGGAGGCACGAAAATTGATGGATAGCGGCGGCCGATATGGGTTGCGTGCGTTCGTTACCTGGGAAGAAGGAGAAGAAAAGGAAGGTGCGGCCTGGATTCAATTTCGAAAAACATACGGCCGAGATTTAAGGTTGAAGAATATAAATGTAAATTAATTTTATTAAAATTCGCATAAACTTTAAAAAGATGTAAGTTGTTCATACGAGGTCCGTTTCGCACGAAACGAATTGCGTTGGGTTCGTATTCGCGAATACTACGCGATGGAGTGGGATTGGGATTGACTGGAGCTAGTGATAATTTTGGGTAAAATTAAACGCATGTTTAATTTTATTCGAAATAAAACACTGCAACTGTTATTGGAAGCAAGGTGAGAACTTCTCACTCAATCAAATTAGTTTCGACTTAAAATTTTAAATAGTTAGATTTAAAATTGCTTGATTGTGTTGATTGTATGTTCGGATGATAAATTATTATCTGTTGTATTGAAATAGACCATATACACCGCATATTAAGCAAAGGTTATTATACTAAATCCATATACCGCGATATTCCACTTTGAAGTGGAATTGGTATTATATATGTACTTGGAGTTGATTTCCCGCATTATATAGCGAATGAGACCCTATTGCGCCGCATAATAGCGGATAATATTTTATATAAACCCATGTACCGTGATATTCCGTCTTGAAACGGCATTGGTATTGTGCTAACATCTATGGATGCAGGGAAACAGGTTGGAGGGATCCAACTGGATCCCTCAACAGTATTGATTTATTTACAGATATTTGAGATATACTCTGTTATCATATTGATATATGATGTTTGGATTTCGTAGTTGATGTATTGGTGCTGTTGCAGCATTGAGCCTATTTTTGGAGTTTTAAAAATGTTAAAGTAACAATTTTGAATTTAAAAGGATTTTCAAGTGATTTTTGAAAGTTAACATTTTATTGAATTTTGGAATTGATTCATTTTAAATAAATAAACGTTAAAAATTTTATGTTATAAAAATTATGATTTTTGTGAAATATAACTAAAATGTGATTTTTGAAATAAGTAATTGATTAATTTATAAAATGGTTTAAATTGGGATTTTTGAATCATTATAAACGATTTATATAAATAGATTTATAAAATTGATATTTATATTATAAAACGAGTTTTTATAAGTGTTAAAAATGAAGTATAAATGGATTTCATAATTGAATGAAATTTATAAATTTATAAATTGTGAAGTTATAAAATGAATAGATTTTGTAAAATAAAAGATTTATAAGTAAATAACTTATAAATTGGATTTTGGCATTTAAATGAGATATAAATAGAATTTGTTAATTAAGGGATTTTATAAGTTGAAGTTTTTATTTAATTTATCTAGATGTGTGAATTTATAAACGTTGATTTATAAATCCAAAACCAACTTAATTTGAGAAGTAAATATGAAAGCTTATTACAGGAGATATATCCACGATTTTGGACAGTGGATAATCCTTTAAATCAAATATGTAGAAGTGTTGAATTTGGTAAACGATTTATATTCACGATTTTGGACAGTGAATAATATATTAAAGAAATGTTTTAGGAAGTGATCTTTTAAATAGAATTAACACGATTTGAAGTTGTTTTAAATTGTGTTAAGGATCGAAACCATAGATTTCAACATTCATTGTTGAAATAGACGTTTTCGATAAATAAGGAAAAGATGGACAATAACACTGTTGCTATAGTAAATGATTTTCAAAAGGAAATGTTTTTGTATAGTATTGGGATTTATAAATCTATCGTATTTTCGAATACCTATGCTATTGATTTTGGGTTGTCGTAACGATGTTTTACGCAACATTCGTTTCGACCCAAATAAATGTGTTTAAAGAGAACGTTTTCCTTAAAAAAATAAAATATATACTTAATCGTGTTTTAAGTATATCGAATATTTTCTAAGTATTGGAAATAAATAGATTTGTGAATTACTTATTGTTAAACAAGTATTTGGAAATATTTTCCAATGTAGAAATTGAAACGATTTAGAGAATAAATATTTTCAAAGATAGATTGAAGTGAATATTCGGCAAGTTATTTAATTTATGGAAGATTTATAAAAGGGCCTAGAGATTGTTATGGTGCTGAATATTTGTTTGTTTTCTTTGATAGTTAAATCACCGACTATCAATATTTACCTTTAAATGGGTATTTGTTGTGATTTGCTTGAATTTGAATGCTACGCTTATTTTAAAATAAGCGCTCGTTATTCGGTTTAGCCGGAAGAGGACCTTTCGGTCTTAAATCCCATTCCGAATAGTGATACGTCGTAATGGATAGCATTTGAAGACCGGTGTTGAAGACCAGATATTTTTGAAAACGGAAGGATTACCGTCGAATGTCTTTGCATCGGTCGATCCCCGATATAGAGATTTTATCACCCTTTGTGATGGGAATTCCGGACATGATTAGTGAATATCCGGATTTGCAAAGGCTTTTTTGAAGTGCCTTCGGTTCTATTCGAACCCGGAACATACTTATATGGATTGTATGTCTGACATTACATTTTGAGATGTAAAGCTGGTTTCTATCAAATACATTTCTGTTGGTGGCGGAGAATTTATTCTCTTAGCTTAACACCCTTCTCTGAGACGTACGAGCTTAGAGGTTATGTAGTTGATGGTTACTAGTGATATATTCCCAATTTGGTAACGTGGCATGCTGAGTGCTGTTGATCATTTGTTGATCAAAGCGTGGATTTTATGAAAAAGCGTAGCTTTGTGGACGAGACTTCGTCGGACCTCACAGCCCGGAAATGGTCAAAACAGGAAGAATGCAGCAAGGTTATTTGGGGATCGCGCCCCCATAGGGTACGTTCATTTCCTTCTGGATAGAGGTGGTATTATGGTATGGAGCCCAAATACTTAACCTATGTGGTTGCTGCAAATTTATTTCTTTGTGGTTGTTGGTGAATCCCGGGATTTAGGTCGGGTACTACCGGGGGATGGCATACTCGTGTCAGTTGTTACCTAGCTAGAGGTAATCCGGCCTTGTGTTGGCAGAGATCCGGTTAGGTTCTCGGGGCGTCTTTCTAGAGGCGTACCCATGTGGCAATGGGAAGTTCCTTGGCCTGACCATTTGATGGAAATCCAAACTCCAATACGTACCTTGTACGGTTTTAAATGTAGAACCTGGCATTTACTTACGGTGGTCACCACTGTTTAGATGGTAGCTATAGTAGGCATAGTTCGGAATGTCTATGTTGGCTAAGATTTACATCATACTTTCAAAATGTTTTCCACTTTGCACTTATAGTAATAATATTAAAGAAAATTTCTCGTATCAAGCATGTTTTACTATCATAAGGAGAAATCTCCTCCGATTCTGCGTTTGCATCGTGTGTGTGTGCGGGAGGCCTTATGGTAGTTTCATTTTCCAAAAGCATTGCGAATCTATTTAAAAAAATATTTCTTTGTTTGCTTGTAAAGGTAAACTGTTTTAAGTTCTCACACCAGTCCCATGACTGACCTGGAGTTTATTGTTCCCTTCCTAAACTCTGGGTGCCCATCATTTTCCACACGGGCAGCCTAGAGTCAGGTTATCAGGTCATTCTGGAATTCAGGAGCTGCTGTAGAGATCTGGAGGCAAGCTGGATGGCGTGGCGTATCACTTGTATATAGTACTTTTTTTTCGCTGTTTGTTGTTGTAAACTCTGATAATGTAATCTAATGTGATGTAATGTAATAACAGATATGATTCTTTTGATTTAAAGTTATTCATTTATCTATTATATGTTGTTCCGCTGCGATATGTGAGATTCTGTTGTTGTTTCTATCTTCTTCTTCTACCTTTTTCTTCTTCTTTAATCCTAACGATTGGGTTTTCCGGCCTTCGATTGCTCGATAGTTGATACAGTGGATGTATTAATGTCAATTTTCGAAAGTTGAAAATCTCGTTCCTTACAAAGTGGTATCAGAGCATTTGGTTAAGCGATAACCTTGGCTCTATTGGGTGTTACTCATTAAAGATAGAGATAGTAGTACCCTTGAATAAGTGCGAGTGTAATAATAGATATGTGCGCGTATTTATTAGTGAATATAAAATTATTTTATATTGTGATGATTGGTTTGTTGAGTGCTATATGGATTTTGGTCGGTATAGTCCGTACAACTCTATCGATAGGGATCTCTAAACACTCGTGCAGAACAATTCGCCACGATATTGTTTTAAATTTGGGTAAATGAAATAATTTTACTCAAACTATTTTTGTATATAAAAAGAATAATTTTCCATAAATTATATAGTATATGGTTGCTTGTTTGTTAGGAAGTGATAGTATTTGTTGAGTCACAGCTTCTATGAAGATTTTGATTGCTGACAACAATATTAAAGCGATCGACAAATCAAGACCTACATATGGTACTCTAGATTATAGGTTGATTATTTGATGTTATAATAGTAATAAAATTGTCAAAATCTATCCTCAAATAATCATGCACAAAATATAATATATATATATACACATTTATATAGGTTGTGCACTTTATTGTGCAACTTAACAGAGACCGGTCGACCGGTCCAAAAATGAACGGTCGACCGTTCCTGTTGAATGTGCACAATAAACGTGCACACATGCACATAACGACTATATTTTTAAAAACCTGTCTACCGGTTAGTTTTTGACCTGTCGACCGTTTTTAAACAGAGAGCAACTTCTTCCAAAAGACACATCTTTCTTCAATGGTTGCGTCTCTTCTTCTTCATCAATGATCATAACTTTTGACTGCAACTTTTCACCAAGGGTTATAACTATTTTCTCTCTATAAATACACATCAATATCATTGATTAAAACAATAAGTTTTATTAAGATTATATATGCTCTCTATCTATTCTTTGAATCTACTTGCATTCAAAAAGCTCTAAACTACTTTCATTCCTTATTGAATCATTGACACTATCTCATATATTTTGATTCAATAAGCAATATAAATTCCATAATCTTCACAAACATCATTCACAATTTGAGGATAAGATTATAGGAAGAGTGTACTACAAGTGACAAATCCGTGTTTACAAGAGCACAAGTTGTCAACAACAATTGTAATTGTTTTTTGTTGAAGTCCTCAGTATTGTAAGAGGCAAGTGTTGAAGTCCTCAGTATTGTAAGAGGCAAGTGTTGAAGCCCTCAGTGTTGTAGAGGCGTGAAATCCCATTCGGCTGTTCGGGTAATTGTAAACCTGTTCCTCCGGGTGAAGCGAGGTTGTAATTAGTGAAAATCCAGATAGTAGTCTGGGACTGGACGTAGGACGGTGCTCCGAACCAGTATAAAAATCTCTGGTGTGATTTTTCTATTTTTTTATTTACAATGCTATTATCATCTATTTCTGCATTTGTATTGTAATCCATATTATACGATCTGTGTATACTATATTAGCACATATAATTGTATACACACCGCACTTTCACTTGGTATCAGAGCAAGGTCATCATATAACCGTAACACAGTTATTTGATATATTCTTGTAATATGGCAAATAACGCAAGTACTAGCACTCAAAACACCACTTACACAGAAGGGCAATCGACACAAAGACCTCCATTTTTCAATGGTCTTAACTATAGTTATTGGGCAACACGTATGTCATTCTTTATGCAATCAAGTAGCTATGATGCTTGGAATGCTACTCAAAGAGAAATAGTGAATCCAACAACTGATTATTCAGAATGGACTGTGGCTGAGAAAACGGCAGCAGCCGTAAATGCAAGAGCAATAAATATGTTGTTCTGTGCATTAGACCAAAATGAATATAATCGTGTTAGTATCTGCACTACTGCATATCAAATTTGGCAAACGCTAAAAATCACTCATGAAGGTACTAACAAGGTTAAACAAGCCAAAATAGCCATGCTGAAAAGTCAATTTCAAAATTTCAAAATGAAACCAAATGAAACAATCAATGACATGTATTCACGGTTTCAAACTATTCACCATGCACTTATTGGGTTAGGACAAAAGTATTCTGATTTTGATGTTGTTTCAACAGTCCTACATTCTCTGACTAATGAATGGGAAGGAAAAGTATTAGCAATTGAAGAAGCTAATGATCTTTCCGTCATGAAGCCAGATGAATTGATAGGAAATTTAATGTCCTATGAAGCAAATTTGCAGGCTAGAAAAGAACAGAAAGAAGAAAAGAAAAATGTAGCATTTCATGTTGAGAAAGATGAAAATGAATCAGATTCTGAAGATGAAGATTTGGCGTTCATTGCTAAAGGTTTCAAAAAATTCCTAAAATATCGAAAAGCCAGTCGCTACAATAAAAGGAAACCTGGATCAAATAAACCATCTTCATCTGCTATAGAATGTTTTAACTGCCATAAAAAGGGACACATGCAGAAGGATTGTCCAGAACAAAAGAAAAAGTCAGAAAATGACAAATTCAAATATAAGAAGGACAAATCAAAGAAACGAGCCTTCTCAGTAACATGGGATGATTCAGAGTCATCTTCATCAGAAAGTGAAAGTGATTCGGAGAATGAACAAGCTAATGTTTGCTTTATGGCAACAGAAGATGAGGTACAAATTCCTACATTTGATGAATTACTTGATATTAATGCTGAATTGATAGTCAAATATAAAGACTTAAAACGTCAATTAAAAGTAGTCAAAGCAGATTTAAGTAAAGCAGAGTTTGAACGAGATATGTTAAAAGATGAAAAGAAAATATTAGAAGAAGAACTTGAAAATATTCAAGAATCATCATCTAATGTTGACTCTCAAATATCTCTTTTGAGTCAAGAAATAGAAGCTCAAAAAGAGAAAAATAATGCTCTCACTACTGAAAATCATGAACTTAAAGCAAAAGTCAAAATTCTAGACCTAGAAAAAGCTAGTTTACAAACAAAATTTGATGACATTACTCAAAATGTTTCTAACTTTAACAAAGGTCGAGAAAATTTGACTAAAATCATTAAAAGTTCACAATCTATTTCAGATAAACAAGGTTTGGGATATAACAAACATGAAACTAAAAAACATCTTAGAAATAAAAGGAAGAAGAAAGTACAAAAAACTGAAGCTAAGAAAAATCTTAGTTTATTATATTTCAAACCAAAACCAGTTGTGAAATTTCAAAAGAGAAATGTCAAGACTATCAAAATATGGGTTCCTAAAACAAATAATAACTTGATTAGGAACAAATACATTCAGCAATTCATGAATAATGTACATTTTAATAACAATTATATATATAAAGGGGATACCGGACCCAAATGGATTTGGACTCCTAAGACCTAACTCTTAGGACCCTATAAAAAGTGGGTACCATGAACTTAATTCTATGTTTGCAGGTCCCACTGAAGAAAAGAGGAAAGTGGATATTGGACAGTGGTTGCTCAAAGCATATGACGGGAGACAAGAGCTTACTAACAAATATTAAATACTCAGATGGTGGCTCAGTCACTTTTGGAGACAATTCAAAAGGTTATATCATCGGCAAAGGCGATGTGAGCAATTGTGGTACATCTAACTTACCTCTTATTACTAATGTCATGCTAGTTAGAAATTTAAAACACAATTTACTTAGTATTAGTCAGTTATGTGACAAGGGTTTTATAATTTCCTTTTCAAATAATAAGTGTAGTATTTTAGATAAAGACCATAATTTGGTTTTTGAAGGTTATAGAGACAGAAATATATATATTCTAAATATGAATATTAATCATAATTCAGATATGTGTCTTATGGCTAATGACAATGATCCATGGCTATGGCACAAACGTTTCTGTCATATAAACTTCAGAACTATTGACAAGCTAGCCAAAAACAATCTAGTTAGAGGACTACCCAAAATGAGTTTTAAAGTTAACAACATTTGTGATGCATGTCAATTAGGAAAATTGACCAAATCATCGTTTAAATCCAAAAAAGTCATATCAACATTACAACCGCTTGAGTTACTGCACATGGATTTATTTGGACCTACTAGAGTTCAATCAATAAATCACAGTCAATATGTGCTTGTAATTGTTGATGATTTCTCTCGTTATACATGGACAATTTTCTTAAAAAATAAAAGTGATACTTTCGATCATTTCAAATCTTTCGTCAAAAGAATTCAAAAATCAAAAGGGATTAAAGTTAAAAATATAAGAAGTGATCATGGCGGAGAGTTTGAAAATAATGAATTTGAACATTTTTGTACAAAGAAAGGTATATATCATAATTTTTCGTTTCCCAGAACTCCACAACAGAACGGAGTAGTAGAACGAAAGAACCGAACTTTACAAGAATGTGCAAGAACATTATTAAATGGAACCACCTTACCAAAACACTTCTGGGCAGAAGCTGTTGCAACTGCCTGTTATGTTTTAAATCGTGTGTCCATAAGACCTCTTACCAAGAATACTCCTTATGAATTGTTTAACAAAAGAAAGCCCAAAATCTCATACTTCAAAGTTTTTGGTTCTAAGTGCTTTATTTTAAATACGAAAGACCAGCTTGGAAAATTCGATCCAAAAGCCGATGAAGGAATATTTGTCGGTTATTCGGAACGAAGTAAGGCCTATCGAATATTTAATAAACGAACCAAAACTATTGAAGAATCACTTCATGTATCTTTTGATGAAATCTATCAGCATCCTCACACAATATCAGATGATGACGAATCAATAGTCATTAATAATCCAATCATCTCAAATACTGATTCTGACTCAGAAGTAATTATTGAGAATACTCCTCAAATATGTGAATTACAATCACCACCAAGAATATTAAGAGACCATCCGGCCCAAAATATAATAGGTGAAATAACATCACACGTCAGAACAAGGAGTCAACTCAATCAAATGGGTCATGTCGCTTTTCTCTCAAATATCGAACCCAAGAATTCAAAAGAAGCTGCTACAGATGATTACTGGATCATTGCCATGCAGGAAGAACTAAATCAGTTTGAGCGCAATGACGTTTGGGAACTTGTTCCGAGACCAACTGATCAGTCAGTAATTGGTACTAAATGGGTCTATAAAAATAAGGCTGACGAACAAGGAAATATCACCAAAAATAAAGCAAGATTAGTAGCACAAGGATACAATCAGGAAGAAGGTATCGATTATGAAGAAACTTTTGCACCAGTTGCTCGACTAGAAGCTATTAGAATTCTATTATCTTTTGCTTGTTATCATAATTTCAAACTTTATCAGATGGATGTCAAAAGTGCTTTTCTCAATGGATTTATCAAAGAGAATGTCTATGTCGAACAACCACCTTTATTCGTACATGAAAAATATCCTGACCATGTGTTCAAACTTAAGAAAGCTCTGTATGGTTTAAAACAAGCACCTCGTGCTTGGTATGAACGTTTACGTAGCTATCTTATTAATTCAGGATTTGAAATAGGCAAAATCGATCAAACTTTGTTTATTAAACATTCTCGAAATGATATTCTGGTTATCCAAATATATGTAGACGATATCATCTTTGGTTCAACAAACGATAAACTCTGCAAGGAATTTGCAAGTATTATGACCAAAGAATTCGAAATGTCTCATATGGGAGAACTATCTTATTTTCTTGGACTTCAAATCAAACAACTTTCAAACGGTATTTTTATCAATCAAGAAAAATACTGTGAAAATCTTATCAAACGCTTCGGATTACAAAATACATCTGGTAAACCAACTCCTATGAGTACAACTACACATCTTGAAAAAGATGAAAGTGGTAAGAATGTTGACCAGAAATTATATCGAAGCATGATTGGTTCTCTTCTTTATCTTACAGCTAGTCGTCCAGATATATTAATGAGTGTTTGTTTATGTGCTCGTTTTCAAGCCGATCCAAAGGAATCACATTTACGAGCAGTGAAACGTATAATTCGTTATCTTAATAATACCAAAAATTTTGGTCTTTTCTATCCAAAAGAATGTCCATTTGAATTAGTATCATATAGTGATGCTGATTTTGGTGGCTCACGGACGGATAGAAAAAGTACAAGTGGTACGTGCCATTTTATTGGAAAATCACTTGTCTCTTGGTTTAGTAAGAAACAGAATTGTGTTTCACTATCAACATGTGAAGCTGAATATATATCAGCGGCTCTTGCTTGTACTCAAGTACTATATATGCAACAAACACTTCAAGATTTCGATATACATTTATCGAATTCTATTATATACTGTGATAACACGAGTGCAATAAATCTCTCTAAAAATCCAGTAAATCATTCTAGAACCAAACATATTGATATCCGTCATCATTTCCTTAGAGATAATATTGAAAAAGGTAATATACATCTTGAATATGTTCACACTGACAATCAAATAGCCGATATTTTCACTAAACCATTACTTGAATCTAGTTTTATTAAACTACGAAGAGAGCTTGGCTTAGTATCTCGGAAAGATCTAGAATAGAATAAGTAACCTTCAAACTTAGGCTATATATTTTTCAAATAATTCTTAAATTTCAGCCTATAACAAACTATACCTATTTTTATAACTTTTTTATGCATCATTGTTTTTGTTTACGGCTAATTATCTCTAACAAATCCTATCCTCAAGTTCATTGGCAAACTTTTTTCTATATAAACGTTTGAAAAATACACTTTCATTCATTCACCTTCTTGCTGAAAATTATAAATCACCTTAAACAAGCTACCATGGCACATATTTGATATCAAATAACTGTGTTACGGTTATATGATGACCGTGATGCACAGAGGAATCTCATATTTCTTTCACAAGCTCGGAGTCGGAGGAACAATACTCTCCGATTACACCGAAACAAAGGCCGGAATGCCCTCACCATTGTTTTCACACACCTGGCCATACTCCAACATCCAAGCGTGCAAAGAAAGCACTATTCTGCTCTCCGCGCACGAAGGCGCAAATCGATGAGATTCATCACTACCAAAAGCATCAAATCGATCTTCAACGACAACTACATTATGGTCAAAACCTACTATACCATGAACAACAACGTACTTCAACTCGTTTATCCGCTTTAGAACGAATGGCTTCATTCTTCTGCGGTTCAAACAAACACGATGTTCATGAACCAATGCCGTCAAGACCATCGACTTCAACAACTCCAAACTCTTGGGATAAAAACTATAACGAGAATGAAGGAGCTCGATATAAGTGGAGTCCGTGGGCTAAACGCATTGAAAACGACAAGAATTCTAATAACAACTCACCTTCTCATTAGAATTCCATAATGTATATTATTTTGCTTTCATATATAATTCTTGTAATACGGTATATTTTTGCAATAATAACATAATATATAATATATTCATTCGACTCGTTTTCAAATTTTTTTTTTTTTTTTTTGCCAAATTCTGCATTTTTACACACAGAGCCAAACCGGTCGACAGCCTAAAATATGACCGGTCGACCGTTTTGCTCTCGGGTTGAAAACGGTCGACCGGCAATATGCAGGCGGTCGACCGGTCGACAGTTATTTTTTTTTTTATACTTCACGTATATATTTTGCCACCAACCCTCTTTACTTTCTACTCTCTACTGAAAATTTTCCCATTTCCAAACCCTAGTTCATATTCTCAAGCTTCACAAACACTCAAATTCTCTTCAATGGCTCCTCCTCAGAAGAAATCAAAGAAAAGAGCAACATCAGAAACTTCTTCTCTTACTCTCTCTGCTAGAAAATGGCTAGAATCTCCGGTTGCAGTAACTAGATGGAATCAAATGACAAATTACAAGTTCCATCCGGGCTCATTCATCAAATTCGACGATTTCACTGCATACGGTATTCAAAGATTAGCAAATAGATCTCGTATCTCTCCTCTTATTGATTTTTCTGTAAATAGCGTACAAATTAATCATTTGATGATTAAGCTATTTTATGCGAATATGAATTTAGAGGAATATACTCCGGATAATCCAAATGGAGTTATTTGGTCAGTAGTATGTGGCAAACGAATCTATCTCACTTATGATAGAATTGCTTCTATTTTGGGAATACCGAATAGGGGTGAAGAGTTTTCATCGACATTTTGTGAAGTTTTCACCCGGAATAGTACGAGTCATAAATTTATAGAAGATGATAGTAACGGCACCAAATCGATTGGGCTACGACCGACTGCAAGGTTGTTACACCATGTCCTAATGCACTCTCTATTTCCTCGATTAGGAAACTATGATGCCGTTTACAAAGAGAATTTCAAGGCTCTTTATGCTATCTACGATGATATCGAAATAAATTGGGTTCACATGATTTTCGATGAAATTCTTAAGGTAAATAACTCTACTCGTCCACATTTCTTCTATAACGAGTATATTATGCGTATGTTGCTTGCATGTGGAGTCACACCCCCGGATTCGGCATATTCTACACCAAAGTGTATTGACTCCACTACTATCAAACGGATGAAGCTTCCTCCTCCATATGTTCATATTATGCCATTCGAACAATGGCAACAACGCGATACTCAAGAACAACAAGCTCCACCATCTCGTCGTCGTTCTGAAGATGTTAGATTATTGAAATCTAAATCATCTACAAGAGAATCTCTTGAAACCATCGCTCGGAATCAATTTTTACTTGAATCAAGACTAAAACGAATGGATTCGAAAATTGATAGACGATTCAATAAGGTAAAGTCATTCTTCGGCGCTATATGGGATGCTATATCATGTAGCACATCCGTCTCGACCCAACATCAAGACCCCGGAAAACGTCCGGCTCCTCCAACTTTTACTTGGTCGACATCCGAGGAATCCGGTGGTACAAGCGGACAAGGTCGTGGGGACAATGACGATGATGATGACGATGACGATGACGACGATGATGATGATGATGATGATGATGAGGAAGAGATTCAGTCGGAATGAAGTTAGTTTGTTTTTCTTTTCATTTCTTTAAAAACATATATGGCACTTGTACTAAATAGTGTCCATCTTTTTATTCGTAGTAGACTATGACTTGCATTGTACTTCATCAAAACATCCTGTGTTTGAATGTATGCATTGTTCTCTTTGGTTTATATTTTCTATTGTTTACTCCTTTTTGTCGATGACAAAGGGGGAGAAAGGTGCTAATAATTGTTTACAGGATGAAAGAAGCAAATAATTGTCTGCAGGAAATCACATATTCAGGGGGAGATCCTATACTTGAGTTTTTACATTGTCATCAATCAAAAAGGGGGAGAATGTTGAGTCACAGCTTCTATGAAGATTTTGATTGCTGACAACAATATTAAAGCGATCGACAAATCAAGACCTACATATGGTACTCTAGATTATAGGTTGATTATTTGATGTTATAATAGTAATAAAATTGTCAAAATCTATCCTCAAATAATCATGCACAAAATATAATATATATATATACACATTTATATAGGTTGTGCACTTTATTGTGCAACTTAACAGAGACCGGTCGACCGGTCCAAAAATGAACGGTCGACCGTTCCTGTTGAATGTGCACAATAAACGTGCACACATGCACATAACGACTATATTTTTAAAAACCTGTCTACCGGTTAGTTTTTGACCTGTCGACCGTTTTTAAACAGAGAGCAACTTCTTCCAAAAGACACATCTTTCTTCAATGGTTGCATCTCTTCTTCTTCATCAATGATCATAACTTTTGACTGCAACTTTTCACCAAGGGTTATAACTATTTTCTCTCTATAAATACACATCAATATCATTGATTAAAACAATAAGTTTTATTAAGATTATATATGCTCTCTATCTATTCTTTGAATCTACTTGCATTCAAAAAGCTCTAAACTACTTTCATTCCTTATTGAATCATTGACACTATCTCATATATTTTGATTCAATAAGCAATATAAATTCCATAATCTTCACAAACATCATTCACAATTTGAGGATAAGATTATAGGAGGAGTGTACTACAAGTGACAAATCCGTGTTTACAAGAGCACAAGTTGTCAACAACAATTGTAATTGTTTTTTGTTGAAGTCCTCAGTATTGTAAGAGGCAAGTGTTGAAGTCCTCAGTATTGTAAGAGGCAAGTGTTGAAGCCCTCAGTGTTGTAGAGGCGTGAAATCCCGTTCGGCTGTTCGGGTAATTGTAAACCTGTTCCTCCGGGTGAAGCGAGGTTGTAATTAGTGAAAATCCAGATAGTAGTCTGGGACTGGACGTAGGACGGTGCTCCGAACCAGTATAAAAATCTCTGGTGTGATTTTTCTATTTTTTTATTTACAATGCTATTATCATCTATTTCTGCATTTGTATTGTAATCCATATTATACGATCCGTGTATACTATATTAGCACATATAATTGTATACACACCGCACTTTCAGTATTAAATTATTATCATCGATTATTGAATACGAAATTGAAATCATAATCAAAAGCTGAGAAATAAATCCGTATTGAAATGTGATTTGTATATATAAATTGTAAATGTGATTCATAATTTGAAATGGAATTCTAGAGTAATATTTGAAAACAAATTTAAAGAATTTGAAATTTTGAGATTTGGGAAATTTAAATTATTTGGAGTTTGAAAATGATTTTGAAGGGTATTGGAAATTTGTTTAGAAGGGAAGAAAGCACTAAACTCTTTTCGGTCGCTGGAAAATAATTCCGATGATGATCGCGACATCATCGGTGTTCATTTTTGAATTTCAATGAGAGGAATTGCTGCCGAATTATAATTAAATGGAAGTTGTTTGCGAAATTGGGTTTGGTTTTGGAAATTCAAAAGATAATTTGAATATTTCAAAAATAAATTTTGAAAGATTGAAAAGATTCTGGAATGTTATATAAAATGTTTATGGAATAATAAATAAGTTTGGATGACTTAGGAAATTCAGATTTAAACTGAAATTGACCTGAATTAATGGGAATAAAGTTGAATTTTAGAAGTCTAATAGACTAAATGATTGGAATACAATTATTAAGTTGGAAAATAAATTGTTGAATGTAAATTTAATAAATTTGTTTGTGTTGGTTATGACTTGGTTGTTACATGATTTTTAGTTGATTGTATATAATTCATTAAGTGTTAATGAAATTGAATTGATAAATGGAAAGCTATGTAATTGAATTTGAATTGAAAGTGAACTAATGTGGATTGGTTATAAGCAATTAAAATTTGTATCGAAACCTTATAAAATGCTTATGGGAATTATTTTGATTGCATTGCTTATGAAAACTATATGTTTTCTATTGAAAATTAGTGAAATGTAAATGAATTTCCTATATATGTCACTTACATGTTTAAATTGAGTAAGTACAGGTACCGGGGCTGTAGTTGGCTGGATTTGGTCATGCGCAAATGCTAATAAATAACTGCTTTGCTTAAAAATGCTAAAAAGGTATGCCTACGCAATAAAAATAGGAAATATGGACTGTTTTTCTGTTTTCCGACCGTGTGGGTCAATGTATATATATTTATATCTATTGTGATATTGCAAAAGCTACTCCGTACAAGGGAGACTCTGCCTAAATTTTGGGAGTTAGAAAAAATTTTGAAATTTTTTGTTAACGAAAAGTCAATTTCTAAATTGAAATGAAAATATAGGAATTGAACTAGAAAAGTGTAACCATCGGATTTTGGAAAAGTTAAAGAATTAAAAAGAATCTGAAATCAAGTTGGAACGGTTTATTTTTGAAAAAAAGAGTTAATGGATTCTGTAACTTTTTCTTACTTGGGAATTTCGAGGACGAAATTCTTTTAAGGGGGGAAGTTTGTAACGACCCAGAATTCCTGTCATTTGAAATTCGTATATTTAATTGATTTTAAATAGTTACAAGTAAAAATTCGTTAGTCGAATAAATTTTATTTTGAATATCTAGATTTAATTGGATAATAAATCGATAGATTAATATTTGAAATTACAGAAATAATTGGAAATTGGGTTTAATGTGATTAAAATTTATATATAAATTTATATTAAATCATATTGGAGTTAGAATGATGGTATAGAACTTTTAAAATTGAATTAAAAGTTAATTTGTAGAAATTGAATATTTTAATATTTAAATTGACGAGTAAAAATAGCCATTTTTCAAACAGTCTCGGATTTCGACGATACCAGTTTCATTGGATCCGTAATGTTATATTATTGTAAGATTTCAAATTTCGTGTCAATCGGATTTACGATTTGTCCAAGGCAAGCTAAAATGCACTGAAATCGGTTTGAGTGAATTTTCAATTTAAATAGTCGATTTAATAACCTATCATCCAAATATGATCGAATTGGCTCTCGCTATATAATCCATTGCGTTCAGAATGGGGGTAAAACATTATAAACGTCAGGCGGCACGCTACATTTGGAGTTTGAAAAAATTTCGGGTGAATAGTGCGCGAATATTTTCTATAAAAGGACTTGATTTCTTTCATTTTACACAAAAACCCTAACCCTAAGCTTCAGCCGCCACCTTATATTCTAATGGCCGAAATTATTCTCCTTCTTCCTCAATTTTCTTCAAACCCGTGAAGAATTAACAGAAACTCCCAACTAGCAAAACATAGAGCATGCCGAGTACTTCAAATCCAACGGCCGAGATGAAGTATGACGAGGAGGTTGGAGCGGAATTCACGCCTGCTCGTGCCCGGTTCGTGCACGATTTTCAATGACCTAGGGGCGTCGAGTTTCACGAGAAGCATGCCGAAGGTGGAGTTTGGGATGGCCTTTCAAATGACATTGGTTGATCGTGTTCTCGATCAATGGAGGAGGCACGAAAATTGATGAATAGCGGCGGCCGATATGGGTTGCGTGCGTTCGTTACCTAGAAAGAAGGATAAGAAAAGGAAGGTGCGGCCAAGATTCCATTTCGAAAAACATACGGCCGAGATTTAAGGTTGAAGAATATAGATGTAAATTAATTTTATTAAAAATCGTATAAATTTTAAAAAGCTGTAAGTTGTTCATATGAGATCCGTTTCGCACGAAATGAATTGCGTTGGGTTCGTATTCGCGAATAATACGCGATGGAGCAGGATTGGGATTGGTTGGAGTTAGTGATAATGTTGGGTAAAATTAAACGCGTGTCTAATTTTATTTGAAATAAAACACTACAACTGTTATTGGAAGCAAGGTGAGAACTTCTCACTCAATCGAATTAGTTTCGATTTAAAATTTTAAATAGTTAGATTTAAAATTGCTTGATTGTGTTGATTGTATGTTCGGATGATAAATTATTATCTATTGTATTGAAATAGTCCCTATACGCCGCATATTAAGTGGAGGTTATTATATTAAACCCATATACCGCGATATTCCACTTTGAAGTGGAATTGGTATTATATATGTACTTGGAGTTGATTTCCCGCATTATATAGCGAATGAGACCCTATTGCGCCGCATAATAGCGGATAATATTTTATATAAACCCATGTACCGCGATATTCCGTCTTGAAACGGCATTGGTATTGTGCTAACATCTATGGATGCAGGGAAACAGGTTGGAGGGATCCAACTGGATCCCTCAACAGTATTGATTTATTTACAGATGTTTGAGATATACTCTGTTATCATATTGATATATGATGTTCGGATGCCGTGGTTGATGTATTGGTGCTGTTGCAGCATTGAGCCTATTTTTGGAGTTTTAAAAATGTTAAAGTAACGATTTTGAATTTAAAAGGATTTTCAAGTGATTTTTTGTAAGTATACATTTTATTGAATTTTGGAGTTGATTCATTTTAAATAAATAAACGTTAAAATTTTTATGTCATAAAAATTATGATTTTTGGGAAATATAACCGAAATGTGATTTTTGAAATAAGAAGTTGATTAATTTGTAAAATGGTTTAAATTGGCATTTCTGAATTATTATAAACGGTTTATATAAAAGATTTATAAAATTGATATTTACAAATTAAATATTGGAATTATAAAATGAGTTTTTATAAGTGTTAAAAATGAAGTATAAATGGATTTCATAAGCGAACGAAATTTATAGATTTATAAATTGTGAAGTTGTAAATTAAAAGATTTATAAGTAAATAACTGATAAATTGAATTTTGGCATTTAAATGAGATACATATAGAATTTGTTAATTAAGGGTTTTATAAGGTTAAGTTTTTATAAAATTTATATAGTTGTGAATTTATAAACATTGTTTTATAAATCCAAAACCAATTGAATTTGATAAGTAAATATGAAAGCTTATTAAAGGAGATATATCCACGATTTTGGACAGTGGATAATCCTTTAAATCAAATATGTAGAAGTGTTGAATTTGGTAAACGATTTATATTCATGATTTTGGACAGTGAATAATATATTAAAGAAATGTTTTAGGAAGTGATCTTTTAAATAGAAATAAAACGATTTGAAGTTGTTTTAAATTGTGTTAAGGATCGAAACCATAGATTTCAACATTCATAGTTGAAATAGACGTTTTCGAGAAATAAGGAAAAGATGGACTATAACACTGTTGTTATAGTAAATGATTTTCGAAAGGAAATGTTTTTGTATAGTATTGGGATTTATATGTCTATCGTATTTTCGAATCCCTATGCTATTGATTTTGGGTTGTCGTAACGATATTTTACGCAACATTCGTATCGACCCAAATAAATGTGTTTAAAGAGAACGTTTTCCTTAAAAGAATAAAATATATATTTAATCGTCTTTTAAGCATATTGAATATTTTCTAAGTAATGAAAATAAATAGATTTGTGAATTACTTATTGTTAAATAAGTATTTGGAAATGTTTTCCAATGTAGAAATTGAAATGGTTTAGAGAATAAATATTTTCAAAGATAAATTGAAGTGAATATTTGGCAAGTTATTTAATTTATGGAAGATTTATAAAAGGGCCTAGAGATTGTTATGGTGCTGAATATTTGTTTGTTTGCTTTGATAGTTAAATCACTGACTATCAATATTTATCTTTAAATGGGTATTTGTTGTGATTTGCTTGAATTTGAATGCTACACTTATTTTAAAATAAGCGCTCGTTATTCGGTTTAGCCGGGAGAGGACCTTTGGGTCATAAATCCCATTCCGAATAGTGATACGTCGTAATGGATAGCATTTGAAGACCAGTGTTGAAGACCGGATATTTTCAAAAACGGAAGGATTACCGTCGAATGTCTCTGCATCGGCTGATCCCCGATATAGAGATTTTATCACCCTTTGTGATGGGAATTCCGGACGTGATTAGTGAATATCCGGATTTGCAAGGGCTTCTTTGGAAGTGCCTTCGGTTTCGTTCGAACCCAGAACAGACTTGTATGGATTGTATGTCTGACATTACATTTTGAGATGTATAGCTGGTTTCTATCATATACATTTCTGTTGGTGGCGGAGAATTTATTCTCTTAGCTTAACACCCTTCTCTGAGACGTACGAGCTTAGAGGTTATGTAGTTGATGGTTACTAGTGATATATTCCCAATTTGGTAATGTGGCATGCTGAGTGTTGCTGACCATTTGTTGATCAAAGCGTGGCTTTTATGAAAAAGCGTAGCTTTGTGGACGAGACTTCGTCGGACCTCACACCCCGGAAATGGTCAAAACAGGAAGAATGCAGCAAGGTTATTTGGGGATCGCGCCCCCATAGGGTATGTTCATTTCCTTCTGGATAGAGGTGGTATTATGGTATGGAGCCCAAATACTTAACCTATATGGTTGCTGCAAATTTATTTCTTTGTGGTTGTCGGTGAATCCCGGGATTTAGGTCGGTTACGACCGGGGGATGGCATACTCGTGTCAGTTGTTACCTAGCTACAGGTAACCCGGCCTTGTGTTGGCAGAGATCCGGTTAGGTTCTCGGGGCGTCTTTCTAGAGGCGTACCCATGTGGAAATGGGAAGTTCCTTGGCCTGACCATTTGTTGGAAATCCAAACTCCAATACGTACCTTGTACGGTTTTAGTTGTAGAACCTGCCATTTACTTATGGTGGTCACCACTGTTTAGATGGTAGCTATAGTAGGCATAGTTCGGAATGTCTATGTTGGCTAAGATTTGTATCATACTTTCGAAATGTTTTCCATTTTGCACTTATAGTAACAATATCAAAGAAAATTTCTCATATCAAGAATGTTTTACTATCATAAGGAGAAATCTCCTCCGATTCTGCGTTTGCATTGTGTGTGTGTGTGTGTGTGTGCGGGAGGCCTTATGGTAGTTTCATTTTCCAAAAGCGTTGCGGATCTATTTTAAAAAATATTTCTTTGTTTGCTTGTAAAGATAAACTGTTTTAAGTTCTCACACCAGTCACATGACTGACCTGGAGTTTATTGTTCCCTTCCTAAACTATGGGTGCCTATCATTTTCCACACGGGCAGCCTAGAGTCAGGTTATCAGGTCATTCTGGAATTCAGGAGCTGCTGTAGAGATCTGGATGCAAGCTGGATGGCGTAGCATATCACTTGTATATAGTATTTCTTTTCCGCTGTTTGTTGTTGTAACTCTGATAATGTAATGTAATGTGATGTAATGTAATGACAGATATGATTCTTTTGATTTAAAGTTATTCATTTATCTATTATATGATGTTCCACTGCGATATGTGAGATTCTGTTATTGTTTCTATTTTCTTCTTCTATCCTCTTCTTCTACCTTTTTCTTCTTCTTTAACCCTAACGGTTGGGTTTTCCGGCCTTCGATTGCTCGGCAGTAGATACAGTGGATGCATTAATGTCAATTTTCGAAAGTCGAAAATCTCGTTCCTTACAAAGTGGTGTCAGAGCATTTGGTTAAGCGACAACCTTGGATTTGTTGGGTGTTACTCATTAGAGATAGAGTCAGTTGTACTCTTGAATGAGTGCGAGTGTTATGGTGCTGAATATTTGTTTGTTTGCTTTGATAGTTAAATCACCGATTGTCAATATTTACCTTTAAATGGGTATTTGTTGTGATTTGCTTGAATTTGAATGCTACACTTATTTTAAAATAAGCGCTCGTTATTCGGTTTAGCCGGGAGAGGACATTTGGGTCATAAATCCCATTCCGAATAGTGATACGTCGTAATGGATATCATTTGAAGACCGATGTTGAAGACCGGATATTTTCAAAAACGGAAGGAGTACCGTCGAATGTCTCTGCATCGGCTGATCCTCGATATAGAGATTTTATCACCCTTTGTGATGGAAATTCCGGATGTGATTAGTGAATATCCGGATTTGCAAGGGCTTCTTTGGAAGTGCCTTCGGTTCTGATCGAACCCGGAATAGATTTGTATGGATTGTATGTATGACATTACATTTTGAGATGTAAAGCTGGTTTCTATCAAATACATTTCTGTTGGTGGCGGAGAATTTATTCTCTTAGCTTAACACCCTTCTCTGAGACGTACGAGCTTAGAGGTTATGTAGTTGATGGTTACTAGTGATATATTCCCAATTTGGTAACATGGCATGCTGAGTGCTGCTGATCATTTGTTGATCAAAGCGTGGCTTTTATGAAAAAGCGTAGCTTTGTGGACGAGACTTCGTTGGACCTCACACCCCGGAAATGGTTAAAACAGAAAGAATGCAGCAAGGTTATTTGGGGATCGCGCCCCCATAGGGTATGTTCATTTCCTTCTGGATAGAGGTGGTATTATGGTATGGAGCCCAAATACTTAACCTATGTGGTTGCTGCAAATTTTTTTCTTTGTGGTTGTTGGTGAATCCCGGGATTTAGGTCGGTTACGACCGGGGGATGACATACTCGTGTCAGTTGTTACCTAGCTACAGGTAACCTGGCCTTGTGTTGGCAGAGATCGGTTAGGTTCTCAGGGCGTCTTTCTAGAGGCGTACCCATGTGGCAATGGGAAGTTCCTTGGCCTGACCATTTGTTGGAAATCGAAACTCCAATACGTAACTTGTACAGTTTTAGTTGTAGAACCTGCCATTTACTTGTGGTGGTCACCACTGTTTAGATGGTAGTTATAGTAGGCAAAGTTCGGAATGTCTATATTGGCTAAGATTTATATCATAGTTTCGAAATGTTTTCCACTTTGCACTTATAGTAATAATATCAAAGAAAATTTCTTGTATCAAGCATGTTTGACTATCATAAGGAGAAATCTCCTCCGATTCTGCGTTTGCATTGTGTGTATGTGCGGGAGGCCTTATGGTAGTTTCATTTTCCAAAAGCATTGCAGGTCTATTTTAAAAAATATTTCTTTATTTGCTTGTAAAGATAAACTGTTTTAAGTTCTCACACCAGTCCCATGACTGACCTGGAGTTTATTTTTCCCTTCCTAAACTCTGGGTGCCCATCATTTTCCACACGGGCAGCCTAGAGTCAGGTTATCAGGTCATTCTAGAATTCAGGAGCTGCTGTAGAGATCTGAAGGCAAGATGGATGGCGTAGCGTATCACTTGTATATAGTATTTCTTTTTCGCTGTTTGTTGTTGTAAACTCTGATAATGTAATGTAATGTGATGTAATGTAATAACATGTATGATTCTTTTGATTTAAAATTATTCATTTATCTATTATATGTTGTTCCGCTGCGATATGTGAGATTCTGTTGTTGTTTCTATTTTCTTCTTCTATCTTCTTCTTCTACCTTTTTCTTCTTCTTTAACCCTAACGATTGGGTTTTCCGGCCTTCGATTGCTCTGCGGTTGATACAGTGGATGTATTAATGTCGATTTTCGGAAGTCAAAAATCTCATTCCTAACAAAGTGGTATCAGAGCATTTCGTTAAGCGACAACCTTGGCTCTGTTGGGTGTTACTCATTAGAGACAGAGTCATTAGTACTCTTGAATGATTGCGAGTGTAATAATAGATATGAGCACGTATTTGTTAGTGAATATAACAATATTTTATATTGTGATGATTGGTTTGTTGAGTGGTATATGGATTCTGGTCGGTATAGTCTGTACAACTCTATCGATAGGGATCTCTAAACACTCGTACAGAACAATTGCCACGATATTGTTTTAAATTTGGGTAAATGAAATAAATTTACCCAAACTATTTTTGTATACAAAAATAATAATTTTCCATAAATTGTATAGTATATGGTTGCTTGTTTGTTAGGAAGTGATAATATTAAATTATTATCATCGATTATTGAATACGAAATTGAAATCATAATCAAAAGCTGAGAAATAAATCCATATACAAATGAGATTTGTATATATAAATTGTAAATGTGATTCATAATTTGAAATGGAATTCCAGAGTAATATTTGAAAACAAATTTAAAGAATTTGAAGTTTTGAGATTTGGGAAATTTAAATTCTTTGGAGTTTGAAAATGATTTTCAAGGGTTTTGGAAATTTGTTTAGAAGGGAAGAAAGCACTAAAATCTTTTCGGTCGCTAGAAAATAATTCCGATGATGATCGCAACATCATTGGTGTTCATTTTCGAATTTTCATGAGAGGAATTACTTCCGAAATATAATTAAATGGAAGTTGTTTGCGAAATTGGGTTTGGTTTTGGAAATTCAAATGATAATTTGAATAGATTTCAAAAATAATTTTTGAAAGATTGAAAAGGCTCTGAAATGTTATATAAAATGTTTGTGGAATAATAAATAAGTTTGGATGACTTAGGAAATTCAGATTTAAACTGAAATTGACCTGAGTTAATTGGAATAAAGGTGAATTTTGGAAGTCTAATAGACTAAATAATTGGAATACAATTATTATGTTGGAAAATAAATTGTTGAATGCAAATTTAATAAATTTGGTTATGTTGGTTATGATTTGGTTGTTATATGATTGCTAGTTGATTGTATATAATTCATAAGTGTTAATGAAATTGAATTGACAAATGGAAAGCTATGTAATTGAATTTGAATTGAAAGTGAACTAATGTGAATTGGTTGTAAGAAATTATAATTTGAATAGAAACCTTATAAAATGCTTATGGAAATTATTTTGATTGCATTGCTTATGAAAACTATATGTTTTCTATTGAAAATTAGTGAAATGTAAATGAATTTCCTATATATGTCACTTACATGTTTAAATTGAGTAAGTACAGGTACTGGGGCTGTAGTTGGCTGGATTTGGTCATGCGAAAATGCTAATAAATAACTGCTTTGCTTAAAAATGCTAAAAAGGTATGCCTACGCAATAAAAATAGGAAATATGAACTGTTTTTCTGTTTTCCGATAAAAGGGCCTAGAGATTGTTATGGTGCTGAATATTTGTTTGTTTTCTTTGATAGTCAAATCACCGACTATCAATATTTACCTTTAAATGGGTATTTGTTGCGATTTGCTTGAATTTGAATGCTACACTTATTTTAAAATAAGCGCTCATTATTCTGTTTAGCCAGGAGAGGACCTTTGGGTCATAAATCCCATTCCGAATAGTGATATATTGTAATGGATAACATTTGAAGATCGGAATTTACATATGGATATTTTGTTGTGGTTTTGCAGATTATAGATTCGGAATTGCAATGTTGAAATTAATCGACTGTGCCGTCCAATGGTTCAAATGACACACAAAAAAAGAGTGCAACATTTTGAGTACCGAATAATTCGAAGAGAAAGTACATATCGTTCATGAAGAAGTGCATCTCACGTCACCAACATGTGTATTATTCATGCAAGAAAGCAAATGCAAATATTCAAAGTACATTTTCAAAGTTTAGCCTGAAAATCTCTCGAAGCAAGGCCACTTGTTAATCAAATAACAAAGCAAAGACCAATTCAAAGTGAGGTGGCCTTATTTTTCTCCAAATATCAAGAACATGAACCTAAATAGTAGGGTTATTTGTGGAGGCTGAAGTCTTTAAATAGAGAGAACAATACAGATGGAAAATCATCTCTTACCCCATCACTCTTCTTCAAGTTTAATTTTAAATTCAGTAGTGTTTCTATTTTCCAACAGAAACGTAGGATTGTTGATTAGATTTAGCAATTTATTTATTCTTGTTCTTAGTTATTGTACTCTTTTCAGTTAGTTAATAAATATTTCAATTGTTTTCTCTATTGTTTTCTTTTCCGCGATTTCAATTTCTGTTCTGAATTTACAGTTTTATATTTTGGTTGCAATTTCGATTAGTTTCGGAATCGATTCAGAGTATATTATTGTTTTTATTTTCTGTTCAAGATCCACCATCGAATTTGTTTAACACGACTAAGATTTAAATAGGGATTTCAAATATTTTAAAACATAATTCCCTGTGTTCGACCTGCATACTACACGCCTGTGCGCTTGCAGAATTTATTAAAATTTGTGCTTTTCTAATCAATAGAAAAGTAACAACAAGTTTTTGGCGCCGTTGCCGGGGAGTTGCTATTTTGAAATTTTTGATATTTTGTTTTTTTAAGTCTATTCGTGTTAATTCATTATCTTTGCATTAGTTTCAAAAAAAAATCATTTTTTTCATTTTTCAGTTCCTTTCACTTGCTGCATATTTTTGCTGTTTCAATTCCTTACGTACGTTGCATATCAGTCAGTTGCATTTCACATACGCAGCTCACATTACTCTTATTTTAGTATCTCACATTGTATTTTGCACTTACGCTTTTACATTCTTTTGCATCAATTTACATTCGTTCTTTTCATCCACATTTAATTTTATAACACATGTCCAACATCCAACCATTTTTCACGCAACCAGTTTTCATGTTCTCCCATTTTCGAATCATGTTCTGCATATTTTCACACTTGTTTATTTAGTTTCTGTTTAGCACAAGCATTCACACTTGTTCATTTAATTTCTCTATTTCCAGCATACATTAGTGTGCATACGCTAGTTGCCACTTCATGCCCTCAAATTCCCATTAGTTATATACGTTGGTTTTCCTTTAAACAAGACATTTTTTCACTACATCATCCACGTCATTTGCTGTACGTATTTTTTTTAAGCATTACTTGCTTCGCGTTTTGTTCTTCTTTTCACTTGCTTCACTCTTTGTTAGCATTGCTTCAATTGCATCAACAACACACGGTTGTAGTTTCATTTTTTTCCAAAGGATATCAGCTCTTAGATATCTGACAGGTAGCAACAACATAGCAACCGCAAACTGTGGAGTTTGAATCACTAGCACTGCTCAGTTGCACTGGACGGACAGCCACACTCCTCTGTAAGTATTTTTTTACTCTACAGGTGCCCAACTAAAAACTGTTATAAATCTATTTTTGGCTATTACACCTTGATTTTTTTTATGCACGTTTGGGCAAGAAATAATTTTAACCGTTTAGAAAGCCAAAATATTTCATTAAACAAATCAACGAAAATTTCAAATCAAATAAATATGAGCAATCACGGTTCACAACACGGTTCACAACACAGTTCACACCACAATCCACCAAAATTATCACCTAAATCACATGTTGGAAATAATGAATTCCATGAGAACCGACCATTATTCGTTAGAGACCGATGCTATCCAACACGGACTGTTCAACCTTCGGTTATTTCATTTCCACCTGTCGAAGGAAATAATTTTGAGCTAAAACATACTTTTATCCAAGGGGTACCAAAATTCACTGGGTCTGAAAATGCATATGAATTTCTTAGTGAATTTGAATTATACGCTTCGACAACTAAAATGCAACAACTTTCTAATGAATGCATCAAGCTAAGGCTTATTCCATCTTCACTTCTAGAAAGTGCAAAAAGATGGCTTGATTCTCTTCCTAAAAATTCAATTAAAAGTTGGGACGATTTCGTTACTATATTTTTAAATAAGTTTTTTCCTTTCCACAAAACTCTTAAAATTTGAACTGAAATCAACCAATTCTCTCAAAATGAAGGAGAAACTTTTTCAAAATATTTTGAAAGGTTCAATCAATTGTTATATAGTTGCCCACATCATGCAATCCCTAAACACGTTTTGTGCCAAATCGTTTATGAAGGGCTTAACTATCAAATAAGATCCCAACTCGAATCAATGTGCGGAGGAGAATTCATGGAAGAAACAGACGAGGAAGCTTGGGAATTTTTAGAAGAGTACTCGAAAGAGGATATGCAATGGGAAACAATTTGTGCTCCAATACGTACTCCAAACAGAGGAGTACATGTCATTGACCCATCACATCTTCCTCTAGATGCCTAAACTCCTCAAGAAGGAGAAGGACTACCCCATTACTACACACAAGACCAAATCAATGCTATAGCTCAAAACTGTCCTTATTCATCCACATACAACCCTAATTGGAAGCATCATCCAAATTTTTCATGGTCAAATCCTAACAATGTGGCTAATCCATCGCATATGTATCCGATGATACCAAATCCGAATTATCGAGCCCCAACATCTAATGCTCAAAATTCACAACCAACTCCTCAAACAAAACCTTCGAATCAACCATACAGGCATCCTAGTTTCAATCCATCAACTCAATCTTCTCAGCCTTCATAAGAAATTGCTCGATTGGGAAAAACAACTCTCTAAACAAAATGAACAAATCACTAACCAAGATGCAAGAATTGAGCAAATTACCAAACAAAATGAACAAATGTTTACAATGATGAAGGATCTCATGAAAATCAATGAGCAAGGTAAATTGCCTAGTCAAACCGAAGTGAATCCAAAGTATAACTCTCGAGGAATAAATCTTTGTGAGGACGAAAATGTAAATCCGGTTAATGCTGTCACCACATTAAGGTCTGGAAATAAGGTAGACAACCATGTCGGCAACCCCGACATCCTTCTTAAACCTTCCCATGTTCAAAATTCTGAAACTCAATCGACAACCACGGTTGTCAATCCAAACGACTCTAATTCTTCATCTAAGGTTGGCAATCCTGACCACTCTTCACCTTCTGATGTTGGCAACCCCAACATTCTAGCTCCCTTATCTTCACCCTCTAATATAACACCTTCTTCTTCGAATGAAAAAACTTCCGAACGGGTCTATAAACCCACTGCTCCATTTCCCCATAGACTCAACAAAAAGAAGAAGCCCGCTAATTTTGACCAAATTATTGAAATCTTTAAACAAGTTCGAATCAATATTCCACTTCTTGATACCATCGAGCAAATGCCTCAATACGCCAAATGTCTGAAAGAGCTATGTACTCAAAAACGCGCCACTAACGTTCCTAAGACTGCATTTCTAACTGCAAACACTAGCTCTGTTCTTTCAAATCCCTCCCCAATCAAGTATAAGGACCCCGGTTGTCCTACAATCGGCTGTAAAATAGGTAACACTCACATTAATCATGCCTTACTCGATCTTGGAGCGAGTGTGAATCTTTTGCCTTATACTGTGTACTATCAACTTGGACTAGGGGAATTAAAACCTACAAACATCACAATTCAACTAGCTGATCGATCTGTCAAAAAACCGTTGGGCACAGTTGAAGATGTTTTGATACAAATCGAGCAATTCTATTTCCCAGTCGATTTCATAGTCCTAGAGACCGCACCTGTCTCAAATCCTAACTGTCAGATTCCCAAAAATATTAGGTCGTCCATTTTTAGCAACATCAAATGCTATCATAAATTGTAGGAATGGTCAACTCCGACTTTCCTTTGGGCACCTAACCATTGAATTAAATATATTCAATCTTAACAGACAACCAAGGGATCTTGAAATAGAAGAAGTTGACATGATCCAAACAATTGTAGAAAATGATTTTAGTGATATTACAGAGTCTCTTAACATGTGCCTAGATCATTTAAATTCCAATTTAAATGAAGATGAATACATTTATGAATTAAATGATATGCTCTGCTCTTCTCATCATTCACTAGAATTCAATCAGTTGATGCTTACTGAAGCCTCAAAAGTTGTACACCCTAAATTAGACCTCAAACCTCTTCCGAACGATCTTAAGTACGCATACTTAGATTCTTCGGGAAATTTCCCTGTAATCTTGGCATCCGGTCTCATTAAGGACCAAGAAGAACAACTTTTGAAAATTTTAAGGGAAAATAAAGAGGCAATATAATGGGCAATTGCTGCCATTAAGGGAATTAGTCCATCAATCATCGAACATTGAATACATTTAGTCGACGAGGCTAAACCCACCCGCGAAGCTCAAAGGCGATTAACCCTAATATGAGAGAAGTGGTAAAGGAAGAAATTATCAAATGTTTAGACAATAACATTATCTACCCTATCTCTTACAGTACTTGGGTGAGTTCGGTACAATGTGCCCAAGAAGTCTGGAATCACTGTGACCAAAAATGAGAATAACGAACTTGTTCCAACAAAAGTCAAAAAATGGCGCATTTGCATCGACTATCGAAACTCAATGCAGCAACAAGAAAAGATCATTTTCCCCTCCCTTTCATTGATCAAATGCTCGAACGCTTAGCCGGTCATGAATATTATTGTTTTCTTGATGGTTACTCCGGCTATAATCAAATTCCAATTGCGTTAGAGGACCAACATAAAACGACGTTCACATGTCCCTTTAGAACTTTCGCTTATCGTTGCATGCCCTTCGGTCTTTGTATTGATCCCGCTACCTTTCAGAGATGTATGATGAGTATATTTTCTGATATGGTGGATGATTTCTAAGAAATGTTCATGGATGATTTTTCAATCTATGGGTCATCTTTTGATCAATGCCTCCTTTGTTTAGAACGTGTCTTAAAGCGATGTAAGGAGAAATCTCTTGTTCTTAATTGGGAAAAATGTGATTTTATGGTTAAGCGAGGAATAGTCTTAGGTCATGTTGTCTCTAAAAATGGCCTAGAAGTTGACAAATCTAAAGTTGATCTTATTGTTGGCCTTCCTCCTCCAAGATCCGTAAAGGACATTCGCTCATTTCTCGGCCATGCAGGATTTTATAGGAGGTTCATTAAAGAATTTTCAAAAACTTTAAAACCTCTTTCGAATCTTCTGATTAAAGACGTTAAATTTGAATTTTCCAATGAATTTAAAACGTCCTTTGAAACCCTCAAATCAATCTTGACCACTGCACCTATCATCCAACCTCCAAATTGGACTTTGCCTTTCGAATTAATGTGTGACGCTTCTGATTATGCCGTTGGAGCCATCTTAGGTCAACGAATCGATAAACTTCCTCGAGTCATCTATTATGCTAGTAAAACTCTTAACGAAGCTCAATTGAATTACTCAACCACTGAAAAAGAGTTTTTAACAGTTATCTTTGCCCTCGATAAATTTATATCATATCTCGTGGGTTCTAAGGTCATAATTTACACCGATCATGCCGCCTTGAGGTATTTACTCACGAAAAAGGATGCCGAACCCCGCTTAATCCGGTGGATCCTCCTTCTTCAAGAGTTTGACCTAGAAATACGGGATAAAAAGGGTTCTGAAAATGTCATAGCTGATCATCTTTCTCGTATTGTTCATGAAAACTTCGATAACTCTAAATCAATGATCATTTTCCCGATGAACAAATTCTTTCCCTCTCCAGTGCACCATGGTACGCGGACATCGTAAATTATCTTGTCACAAATGAAACACCTTCCCATTGGTCAAAACAAGATAAACAAAAATTTCTCTCCAATGTTCGAAACTTTTACTGGGACGATCCTTATCTCTTCAAATATTGCACTGATCAAATCATACGTAGAATTGTCCCCGAACATGAATTTCATAGCATCCTCTCCTTTTCACATAATCAAGCATATGGAGGACATTTGGGAGCGAAGAAAACTGCTGCCAAGGTGTTACAGTGCGGTTTTTATTGGCCTTCTCTTTTTCGTGATGCCCACGAATTTTGCTCCAAATGCGCTAGATGTCAACAAACAGGTTGTATTTCCAAACGTAACATGATGCCCCTAAACCCAATCCTTGTCATCGAAATTTTTGATGTTTGGGGCATCGATTTCATGGGTCCTTTTCCTAATTCTTATGGAAATATCTACATCCTATTTGCTGTAGATTACGTGTCTAAATGGGCTGAGGCCATTCCCACCAGAACGAATGACAATAAAGTTGTTGTCAAATTTTTGGAAGAAAACGTATTTTTCCGTTTTGGCACACCTCGAGCCATTATAAGTGATAACGGTTCTCATTTTTGTAATCGTGCTTTTGAATCTCTTCTTAAGAAATACTCTATCACTCATAAACTATCTACTCCATATCATCCATAGACTAACGGTCAAGTCGAGATTTCTAATAGACAAATTAAACAAATTCTTGAAAAGACGGTTAACTCCAACAGAAAAGATTGGTCATCTAAATTGATAGAATCCCTTTGGGCATTTCGCATAGCTTATAAAACCAATCTAGGAATGTTACCATACCAATTGGTCTTTGGAAAAGCATGCCATTTACCTGTTGAGCTCGAGCACCGCGCACTTTGGGCAATCAAATACCTTAATTTTGACATAGAAAAAGCCGGATTGCATCGTAAATTACAATTGTCATAATTAGAAGAACTAAGAAATGAAGCGTATGAAAATGAAAAGATTTATAAAGAGAAAACTAAATTCTATCATGATAAATCCATACTTCGTAAGACATTCGAAGTAGGTCAGAAGTTCTCTTATATAATTCCAAACTTCATTTATTTCCGGGCAAATTAAGATCTCGACGGACAGGTCCATATATTGTGAAAACAGTATACCCTTATGGTGTTGTTGAAGTTGAAAATCCTAGGGACGGTTCCATTTCAAAGGTCAATGGACAGCGCCTGAATCCATTTCTAGAGTTTGAACAACACGAGGACAACGAGTTCGTGGATCTCCATGAACCTAGCTACTCGGCATAAGCCACTCACTATCTTGTACATACCAGGTTGTATATTTTTTTGTTTTATTTTTATATTTTGCATTTGCATTCCATTTGACAGTTGGGACACTGTCTCATTTCAGTGTGGGGGGGACGCATATCTCATTCTATTTGTTCATATTTCATAGTGTGGCATCATTTTTTTAAAAAAAATCATCTCATTATTTGTTTTCAAATTTCCTTTCAATTTTTTTTTTCTCATTTCCCATTATTTTCAGGACTTCGATTTATTTTTAATTAGTCAAGATAAAGTAAGTAAGCAGTTGAAGTCAATTGATGAAATTTTTTGTGAATCACTAATTTCAAATGTAAAATATAATGAAAAGTTGAATTACAAGCAATAATAGTGAGGTTAGTATATAGGGGGATTCGTAGGTAATGGTTATGAAATCCTTTCTAAATTGTAGTCTTTGTTTAAAAAAAAGTGGCAGATTTAAAGTCCATGCATTGACATTTCAAATCATTGAAGTTAAGTGGTGCTAAGTTGATTTCCATAACTCTCTTTCGTTAATTTCAAGAATTTTTTTTAATAATAATAATAATATTAAGAAACACCTAGAGTCAATAGGTGTGCACACTTATGAAAGTGTGTGCACTCGTCACGCTCTGTACTCTTCGCATGTAAGCCCGCAATGGAATGCTTGGATGGTATATCTGGCCTCAACATTCTGAGTTAGGTGTATAAATAATTAAATAAATAATCACCTAAGGATTACCAACCTTTTCTGACATAGTCAGCGTCTGTTCGCACAATCCTCCAAGCTCTGTCCCAACTCTCACGTAAGCCCGCGAGGCAGTGCATGGGTGGTATACTTGGTCCAAAAGTTAGATGTAAAAAAAGAGAGACTAAGATTTGAAACCGAAACACTTCTTGACTTTGTTGACTTGGCTTGTTAAATAAATGGAAATGAAAAATACCATTTTGAAAAAAAAAGCTGTGATTAACAGTGAAGAATTTATTTCATGGCTGCACTATGTTATCGACCGAAACAACAGGCCAAACTAGAATCTAATGTATGAAAACTTGAGTTATATTGAAATTTGTGTTTAGTGAGGAACGAAAAATTTCTAGAAGTTGACTAAACCTAATATACATTATTTTGAGTCTCCATTTGTTTAAAATTTTGCATTCATGTAGTACATTAGAATCATCACATACTGCATTTGGATTTTGTGGGTAGTATCCGCTGAAAACCCTCACGAGGCACCACTCGTCCTACTAGGGACACCTAGAGGTTTAATGGCTTGCTGCATACGCTCAATGCAATCGTGTTTCCTACGAAAAAGGATTTAGTTAGTTTTTATTTTCTCGTTTATTCGAGGACGAATAAAATTCAAGTGTGGGGGTATTTGATGAACGTATTTTTCTGCATTTTAAACCGTTTGTTTCATATATTTTTATTTTAATAAAGCGGTATTATATAGGTATTTTGTTGTGGTTTTACAGATTGTAGATTCGGAAGTGCAATGTTGAAATTAATCGGCTGTGCCGTCCAATGGTTCAAATGACACATAAAAGAAGAGTGCAACATTTTGAGTACCGAATAATTCGAAGAGAGAGTACATATCGTTCATGAAGAAATGCATCTCACGTCACCAACATGTGTACTATTCATGCAAGAAAGGAAATGAAAATATTGAAAATACGCTTTCAAAGTTTAGCCTGAAAATCTCTCAAAACAAGGCCACTTGTTAATCAAATAACAAAGCAAAGACCAATTCAAAGTGAGGTGGCCTTATTTTTCTCCAAATATCAAGCACAGGGACCTAAATAGTAGGGTTATTTGTGGAGGCTGAAGTCTTTAAATAGAGAGAGCAATACAGATGGAAAATCATCTCTTACCCCATCACTCTTCTTCAAGTTTAATTTTAAATTCAGCAGTGTTTTTATTTTCGAACAGAATACGTAGGATTGTTGATTAGATTTAGCAATTTATTTATTCTTGTTCTTAGTTATTGCACTCTTTTTAGTTAGTTAATAAATATTTCAATTGTTTGCTCTGTTATTTTCTTTTCTGCAATTTCAATTTCTGTTCTGAATTTTACAATTTTATATTTTGGTTGCAATTTCGATTAGTTTCGGAATTAATTCAGAGTATATTATTGTTTTTATTTTCTGTTCAAGATCCACCATCGAATTTGTTTAACACGCCTAAGATTTAAATAGGGATTTCAAATATTTTAAAACACAATTCCCTGTGTTCGACCTGCATACTACACGCCTGTGCGCTTGTTTCTAATCAATAGAAAAGTAACAACACCATTTTCAGTAAATATAGGAATAGAACAGTCCTTCTTCAAAAGAGACTTTAAATCACAACGAGCATTCCCATTAGACATAGTAGAAGCACAACTTGAAACATTATTTGTAGAACTAATGGTAGTAATTGCTGAATTACTACTGATATCAACATCTTCAGAAGAAATACTTAGATTAACATTAATATGAAAATAATCTTCGTGTCTAAACATAGAAAGACACAATCTAGATTGCAAGTCGGAATCTGTTTCAATAATTCGAATTTTATTTTCCAAATTAAAAGATAACTCCCAAGAAAAAGGTGCATATTCTTGGAAAACATTGCATAGACTAACTATCCAATCACGAGGAGAATAACCAACACCTACTCTCTTGCCATAACTAATACCCTTATTAGAAAATACAACCAAAACACCTTCACTGTTATCATCGGAACTGAAACAACATGAAAAGAAGACATTATATTATCATCGGACTACAACAACAAAAAAAGAAGATCCACAAATAATGAATAAGGAATTCCCACTGCATATTCCATGCATGCACTACATTTTATTATTTAGTTCAACTATTAAATAATGGAAAATGAGTTTTGTCTACAAGGTTTAAGATGTAAACATTGATATATCTCCAAAACCATCCCTTCTGAATTGGCTTTTGCAGATTTAAAAAAATGTACAAATTTGCCAACCACAACCATCAGTTTATAAAAATAGATGTTGAAAAGTCAAACAATAGACAAATATAGTAGCACTCCGAGCTCTGGAAAAAAATCACTAGAAACTCTTAAGGTATTAATATGCTTCTTTAACTTGAAATTGCCTGATAAATTTGATAATCCATTACAAAGGCTTATCATGAAGCAAATGAACTAACAATTCATAAATGCACATACACAGAACAGAACAGAGAAATTTTGTCTTAAATATCAGTTTGCAAAAATATATATTATAAGCATAAAATAAAATAAACATGAACACAGTAATTTGCAAACACTGAAAAACAGTTAATAAAACAAACCTAAATTAAATTTTAATAAAAAAAGAAACATGTTTAACAAAAATGATAGTCTACAACAATTCCACGGTAAAATGCAAATCATATTGTAGTTTTAGTATTTTAACATAATAGATACATATTGTAAATAAATATACACATACGAACAAAGAAGAAATGCACATAAGCGAACTGAAAAGGATAAAATGCAAGTCATATTGCAGTTTCAATATTTTAACAGAATAGGTACATATTGTAAAGATATAAACATATGAACAAAGAAGAAATGCACATAAGCAAACTGAAACAGATAAAATGCAAGTCATATTGCAATTTTAGTATTTTAACAGAATAGATACATATTGTAAAGAAATATACACATGTGAACAAAGAAGAAATATACATAAGCGAACTGAAAAAGATAAAATGCAAGTCATATTGCAGTTTTAGTATTTTAACAGAATAGATACATATTGTAAAGAAATATACACATATGAACAAAGAAGAAATACACATAAGCGCTGAAAAGATAAAATGCAAGTCATATTGCAATTTTAATATTTTAACAAAATATATAAAAATTGTAAATAAATATACACATATGAACAAAGAAATGCACATAAGAAAACTGAAAAAGATTAAATGCAAGTAATATTGCAGTCTTAATATTTTAACAGAGGTAAATACAAACTATAAATCAATATAAACATATGAACAAAGAAAAGTTACGCATGCAAAGTGAAAAAGACTAAACAGAATCAAATAATATGTACCTTGTAACAGGAATGTTCAAATCTATACTACTAGAAAATAGTTGAAGAAATGATATAAGCAACTGTAAATAAAAAAAAGGAAGCTAAAGTAAAACAAAAATAAAAAGCAATGTAAAATTACACGATCCTAACAAAATTGAATACCTAGATAAGTAAACCCTAGATCAAATGCAGAATCGGAGCGATTTACCATCAATCTAGAAATCATGGAAAAGGAAATTTAAAATTCAAATAGAAGCAACACGCGAGAGTGGGTAACGAGATTCATGAGGATAAGGAAAAGATGCACGAGAATGAAATGACGATGAAGAAAAGATGCGCGAGAACGAAATTTGATTATAGGGAAATAGACAAAAAGAAATAGGTCTGTAAAACAAAACCATGGGTATAATGGGAATAGAAGCAAAAATTAACAAGAGGGACTAAATTTACAAACAGGAAAAGGAAGGGATGTTTTCTATGCAAGCATTGAAAATAAAGACTATAGAGTCATTCCTTGTTTGTCATTAGTTGTTGCTGCAAGTATCTACTAAAATAGAATGCCATAGATATGCCTAAGCTAATTAACTCAGATTCAAATAGAACAAGTATAGTAGAAAGAGTAATTTAAAGACTTAGAACATTCATTCTATTACGACATATGCAGCAGGCCAAGCTATAATAGAACCGAGGGCATCTTCCATGTACTGCAATTCCGATGTTTCTCTCCATAGCCCTTCAGCTAGCTCTTCTACAGCATCTATAAACGCTGACTGCATTGTTATCTAGTGGTTTAAAATGAAACCTTGCATTTGGATCAGTTGACTTCACGCATCCTAAAGCAATAAATTTTTCCTTTCCTGATAAATCCATCAACTTGTATTTATCGTTAGTTCTTGAATTTGTTGTCTATAAGTCGAAAAAAACGACGAACTTACTAATCCTTAAAAATAAAAGTACCATAATCCATAAAAATCAAGTACCATAAATATTTCATTATAGTCATGGACGTAATAGGAGATGTAGCAGCCTTCTCAACAACTACTTCGGATTCAGGCCACACTTCTTTCCCACCGATAGTGTCCAAAATTTGAATCATACCAGAGGCTGATCTCCATAAAAAAACTTCTAGATTTAGTGGATTGTCTATCCAAATAACTATAGTTGATGGTCCAAAAGGAATATCATTAACAATTTCCTTTGAGATGCTCGAGCGTAATCGTCCAAAAGACACTAACTGTTTGCTCCCTTCCTAATCAAAAATCTTGCTTTTGCATTTTAGGTTGTCATTTCTAGTCTACTATAGGCAAAATTATTTATTCAGTAAAAGATGTATATATTAAAATAGCATGTTCGCTGTGAAGAAAAATACTTACTGCACTCTCTTCTTCTTCAATATGATCACCTAAACGTAAAACAATTCTATTCGCTGGTCATGTCATTATATTATCCGTTATTTCTCAATAAGTGTGAAAATAGTTAAAGTCTCCATAGAAAAGCATATGGATTTTTCGAATAGTCAATCAAAATTATCATCCCATTAGGCCCTAAAGGAATGTTGTTGACAAGCTTCTTTGGATCATCCGACGTGACTTTTCCTTCAGCAACGATCTCTTTATTTCCTCATCAATCCAATAAATCACATTTCTTTATATTTTTATCATATTTGCACTACAATTAAATAGAGAAATATTATATTAATTAATGAATACGTAGTTAAAATAAAAATGACGTCAAACCAATAAAAAGTTAATTACTTGATGTGTGTTTATTTCTATCCAGCAGCATCTCCCAAAAAAACATTATAACGTTAGTCTGACATTCCACGCTCAACCATAATAACATGGAATACAATCGTAACAAGAACTAGCGAATATTGCCTTCAAAGTCAATAGATAAGAGACAGATCATACCTAATATTTCATCAACTGAAGAAATTTCCACTCTAAGTATAACATTTTGTTTTTAAGTTGCAATGTTTGCTTACCCTTAATCTGCGTTAAAGCTGCTCTAATGAGGCTCGCACCCCTTCCCATCGCTCTTAATCGATCCGGTCTTTCTTGTCCCAACGCTTGTGAAAGTGCATCTTCTCTGTAATTTATTCCCAAGCTTGATTGTGGAACACTTTCAATTTGTTTAATATTTTCCTACAATTGAGAATTTGAGAAAATGTGAATTTTATAGCTTTTTCTGAATGAATGAATTACAAGCTTTACAATGTGTTTATATACAGACTTGTATCGGCCTTCTTTCAATGACCTAGTCAATATGTACGGCTGTGAAAAGTTGTAAATGTAAAGTTACAATAATGCCCTTATACATCTGATATATATTATTTTTTCGGTTGAGACATTTTATTCTCTTATTTGTCCTTATAATCGATCTTGGGTTTGCTCTCTTGTTCCCCAAATCTTCGATCTTCTCTGTTGAGGCCTCTGATGGCTATAAAATGTTAAAATCTTTTGTTGCAAGAGTTAGTCAAGCTTCTAATTTGAGCAAAGTTCCACCTTTCAACAGCAATCGACCAGATTAATCTGAAATATTAAAAGTATATGTCGATCTGCAGATCTGGAGTTGTTAGACTTGTAGATATGCAATTTCGACTGCTGATTTGTGGGTTTATTTGAGGCGGAAGCTTGCTTCCGACAAGAGATTGTGTTGACTGATCTATCATTGTGAAGTTGTTGTGCCTTTTGATTTAAGTTGTTGCTAAAAGTAGTAGATCGATTTGGCTTCTGAAGTGAAGCTACGTTGCTAGATCTGCTATTGAGGCTTCTGACTCTTAGCTCATCTCTGAATCGGCAGAAATTTCAAGCGGATAAAGCTTTAGTATGTACATTTACCCTTTGGTAAGTAGCAGGTATGGTTTGTCTCTATTTTGTTTCGATTTATCTGTTGTCTCACAAAGTACAAGTCTAGTTACATGTGTTTTGTCTTTATATGCAATATTGGATTAGCTGATAATGATACAACACTTAGATTATCACACCAAATCACTGCCTTTTTGCTGGTATGTATTTGTATTTCACTGAGAAGGGACTCTACCCACATCACCTCTGCCATAGCACTAGCAAGACCGTGGTATTCAAATTCAGTGCTTGATCTAGATACCGTAGGCTGCTTCTTTGAGCACCATGAAATAGGATTTTCTCCCAGATAAATGCAATACACTGATATTGACCTTCAATCATCAGGGTATGATGCCCAGTCAGCATCTGTATAACCAGTAATTGTTAACTATTCGCTTGATTTCATTGTTAATCCATAGTCTAATGTGCATTTAAATATCTCAAGATTCTTTTTATTACCTTCCAATGTTCATCTGGAGGCTGATGCATAAGCTGACATATTTTATTTACACTAAATGATATCTCTGGTCTGGTGATAGTTGCATATTGTAATGCTCTAACAATACTTCTATATTCTTTATCATGAGTTATTGCTTCACCTTTATGCCTTGATAAATGCAAGTTACTGGTCATAATTGTTGGCAAGGACTTTGCTTCATGCATTTTTTCTTTGATGAGTATTTCTTTTATGTACTTTCTTTGACATAGATGCATCTCTATCTTTGATAACTTGTTAACTTCTATACCTAAGAAATAACTAAGTATTCCCAGATCCTTGATGAAGAACTGCTTGTCAAGATACTGAATCACATAGTTAATTTCTTCTTTGCTATCGCCTGTAATGATGAAGTCATCAACATAGACTAGGATGTATGTTGATTTA
Organism: Allium cepa; assembly: GCA_030765085.1. NCBI lineage: Eukaryota > Viridiplantae > Streptophyta > Magnoliopsida > Asparagales > Amaryllidaceae > Allium > Allium cepa. Next base: position 585,062,892 of record CM060938.1, read on the forward strand.
TTACTGTGGTTTTTGATAAATAGTGAAATGTCTGACTTGGCATGTTTGTAACCTAGTTCCATAAGAGTTGTCTTAAGCTTGTCAAACCATACCCTTGGAGCCTGTTTTAATCCATATATAGCTTTATTTAACTTGCATATCATTGTGTCATTCTTTGATTGGATGAAACCTAGTGGCTGCTCCATGTAGACTTCTTCTTGAAGTTCACCTTTTAGGAAAGCATTATTTACATCTAATTGCCTGACATCCCATCCTATATGTAGAACTATGGTAGAATCACTCTTATGGTAGTTGGTTTTACCATTGGTGAGAATGTCTCATTAAAGTCAAAACCACATTGTTGAGTATAGCCTTTTGCAACTAGCCTTGCTTTATATCTTTGTATAGTTCCATCTGGATTTTTCTTTAAGTTGTAAATCCACTTGCATCCAATTATTCCTTTATGATTTGGTGGTGATACAAGATTCCAAGTTTTGTTTTTCATCAGTACATTGTACTCCTCATGCGTTGCATTTTTCCAATTTTCATTACCGAGAGCTTGCTCAAGAGTCTCTTGCTCTTCATCTGTTGTACATGTAGCACATAGTTTTGGTCTAATGGTGCCACTCTTGGACCTTGTTATCATTGGATGGCCTCTGAATTCTGATTCCTACTGAGTGATTGCAGTTTGTTCTGTACTTTGATCATGACTACTACTTATGTTGTTTTTTTGATGATTGCTTGAGACTGTTGTAGATTGACAATTTTGTTGTGTCCGTTCGGATTGCACTTGACTTGATTCATTGTTGTGTTGTATATGTTGAACGTCTGAATTGTTTTCTCTTTCTTTAGTGTAAGATGATCTCTGGTAGTTGTCATTCACTGGTATGGGTGGTATGGATACACTTGGATTATATATCTTCCGTGTAGTTTTTACATGTTGTGTTGCAAATGGAAACACATGTTCATTGAACACAACATGTCTTGAAACAAATAATTTTCCATTACCATCTATGCAATTATGTCCTTTCTGATTTACACCATAGCCAAAAAAGGTGCATGCTGTAGATCTGAAATTTAATTTATGTGAATTGTATAGTCTTAGACGAGTTAAACACAAACATCTAAATGTTCTAAGATTTTGATAATCTGGTCTCTCATTAAGCAAGACTTCCATTGGTGTTTTGTCCTGCTTTACTTTTGTGTGTAGTCTATTGATTTGATAGACTGCTATTGCAAAAGCATCAGGCCAAAATTTCAATGTAAGCAAAGCTTGAGCTAGTAATGTGAGACCAGTTTCTACTATGTGTTTGTGTTTTCTCTCGACTAATCCATTTTGTTCAGAGATATAGGGACAAGTCATTCTATGTATTATTCATTTCACTTGAAAGTATTCTTTTAATGGCTTTTACTCTGTACCTCCATCAGTTTGCATTGCCTTTACTTGCTGACTTGTTTGTCTCCCTACCAATTTTATGAAGTGGATGACAACATTTTACACTTCTAGTTTGGATTTCAAAAAATAAATCCAGATGTACCTGAAATAAGCACATACAAAAGATATATAATATTTGAAACCATAATATGAGTTTATAGGTGCTGGACCCCATAGATCTGATGCAATAAGTTGCAGTGGCGTATCAAACTCGGATTGTGATTTTGGAAAGGCCAATTTATGGCTCTTTCCTATCTGACAGTAAGTACAAACATAAGAGGAAGTTATATTATCAACTTCTATATTATTATCAGTCAATACTTTCTTTATGATTTTTATACTTGGATGTCCCAACTTACAATGCCAAACATCAAATACACTTTTATCATATTGACTTGACTCTGGTTCAGCTAAGTAGCGACATATTCTTGAAATGTTTGAACAATTGTCATTTGAGTTTGAAAGATTGAATCTGTATAGTCCATTATGAGTATTACCTTGCAATAATATTTGCTTGGTTTGAATATATTTAACTAAACAGTGTTTGCCATAAAACTCAAAATATACATTATCATCTTGTGCAAATTTAGACACATTGATAAGGTTTTTCTTTATCTTGGGGACTCTCAATAAGTTATTAAGATTCAATATTCTCTGTCCCCTAATTTGTGCATTATCGGTGTGTGTAATATTAATACTATAACCATTTCCCATACATATAGACTGGGTACCTTTGTATTCCATGCTGCCAATGTTTAGGTTATGTAGGTTGTTGGTAACATGATTTGTTGCTCTTGAGTCTGAGTACCAACATTCATTACAATGATCTTCCGACCTTCCAGATTCTAACATGTTTCGGGTATGTGTTTTCTAATCCTCTGTTGCACTTTTGTTATCTTGCTACATATTTTCCATGTTTGCATTGATACCATAGTTTCTCTGATTTGTTGAGTTTTGAGTTGCGTTGTAATTGGCATAAAACCTGAAGCAACACATGTTTGCAGTGTGCCCTAATTTTCCACATATATGACATTTTGGCTATTGTTATTATTGTTTCATCTACCTCCTCTTCCTCTTGATCATCATGTATGGTTTCTTGATCCTTGGTTGTTTCTTGCATCACTGTTTTTGTCCATATTTCTGTTTCTTGCATTTCCTGCACAATTGATTGATAAATCTGAATCAAATTCTTTCTTGTGCTTAATCCTTCCCTCATGGGCAAGTAAGGTAGAATTAACAAATTGCATGGAAGGGATAACTTCTTGAGATGACATTACAACGACAATAGCTTCATATTCATTGTATAGACCATTCATAATAGCTAAAATTTGTTTTTGTATCAAAAACCGTATGGCCTATAGCCTCTAAAAGATCACCGTAGTTCTTAATCTTGGCTAGGTAGTCCCTCATAGCCATGTTTGATCTTTTCTAGGTAGTCCCTCATAGCCATGTTGTATTTTCTAATATTTTGCATCTGCCTTTTATAATACATGATTTTTACGGCTGATTGTGAGTTGAACACTTGCTCAGTGGTTGTCCAAATTTCATTTGTTCTTTTACATCCAATAACTTATGGCAGAATCTCCTTACTAATGGATGATAGAATACAGGAACTTAGTAGATGATCTTGTCTTTGAAGTGCAACAAAAAATTTATTGCTGACCAATTTTCCATCATTATCTATTGTAAATTTTGGTGGAGTAATGTTGGTTCCCTGAATGTACTCTTCCAATCTATATCCTTTTAGTGCCGTTTCAACCTGGAACTTCCATAGCAAATAGTTTTCTTCATCTATTTACGTTGTAATTAACTGACTTTGTGGGATTATTATGGTTCTGATCAAATTTTGCATAGGTTCTGGCCTCTGTTGTTTCTGATTTACCCTTCTTGATGATGAAGAGGTGGATGAGTTATAATTTGAATTGGTTGGAGAGACATTGTCTGAGTTGATATTTTATTTTCCCATGATTTGGCTTCAAGATTCTTGAAATGCAGAGAATCTTGATGTGGATGAGCAGATTGGATATGGTCAATATGTAGCTAGGGTCCAGTGGATCTTATGGCGAGGCACACACAGTTCAAGCAAGAACAGAACTGATACTTTCATGACCTTGGCACAAACATAGGTGATAAAACCATACTCTTTTGATCATGGCCTCTTCTTAGGTGATGAGATCAGTTCTGATGAGAAAGCCAAACAAACACAGCCACTGAGCAGTTCAAGTGATGAATCTTTTCTGATGAACTGCATTGGCAAGGTGTAGCCGTGAGGCAAAATGTTGCTCTGATACCAAATTGATAATTTGAGAAAATGTGAATTTTATTTCTTTTGTTGAATGAATGAATTACAAGCTTTACAATATGTTTATATACAGACTTGTATCGGCCTTCTCTTACTGACCTAGTCAATATGTACAACTTTTGTAAATATAAATTTACAATAATGCCCTTATACAACTGATGTATATTATCTTTTCTGAGACATTTTATTCTCCTGTTTCCTACAAAACTGATTAATAACAGGTTATTCATATACTCAAATGAAATAAATTTAGAAAATAAACAACACCATAGTTTAATGTGATTAATAAAAAATAAGTGACACCACATATTATTGTTATTAAGTTTCAGAAGTATTAACATGCATTCTCCATAGCTTTCATCTTCACAAAGGCAGTCAGACCTATCAATTTTTTTTATCCAAGTCGAGCAAGCCTGTAACATTTGTGCTCGACGACTCTCTTATAGATTATGACAACAATAATCATTTACAATTTTCACTGGCAAAGTCAAATTATCCTTGGTATGGCATTGATTATGAATATGGGCAGTCGACTGGAAGGTTTAGCAATGACAGGACTATTGGAGATATTGTTTGTAAGTTTCTTTCCATCTTTATATAATAATTTGGACATATTTTTTCAACTATCATAATATGTGTATATACTATAAATCCATTTAATACACTATGCACAACACACATTTAACATAACAAATTTATCGGGAATTATATAGAGTAGGAGGTAAGCATAACTAAAAGCAATGAAAATGCTGGCTTTAGAGAAACTCCAACTGTTGGTTGGATATCAGAAATGTGGAAATGTGCACTAGAAGTTAGCACCAACTGGGTGTAGAAATCTAGAGATTGTCGATGTGGGCTTCAGAGTGTGGGTTTCTTAGATTTATTGACGCGCCTATGTAACAGGCACTTGGGTACCAGGCGCCTGTTCAATAGGCACCTCATATTGAGACGCCTGTTGGACAGGCGCCTGGTACACAGATGCCTCACTTTCCACCAACTCTAAACGCCCAACGGCTATCCCAACGGCTAAATGCGACGGCCATATTCCATCCAACCCCTCTATTCCACCTTCAAATACAACCCCCTTCATCTTCTTTCCTTCACAACCAATTTCGTTTAACAATCTTCATATTTTACTATCACTTATCGTAACTAAACATGTATTCTGATTTCGATGTTGATGCTGCAAGGTGTAGTTTTGAAGACTACGATTTACTAGACGTTACAGTTCCGATCGACGGAGCGGTAACTAATGCAAGTTGGAGAACTGTGGAAGACTATGATCTATACTACATTAACTATGCACTATCAGTCGATCCTATTCAAGGTGCCGATCAGAGTGGCGAGACTTTTTGGGGCAAAATTACTAATTGCTACAATCGGAAGAACAACGATCGATAAAGAACGTTATCTTCAATCAATGTCGTTATGGAATAATCAATTATCAAACACAAACATTCGATTTTCAAATTTTCAAGCTAAAGCAAACGAATCCTAGTGGATTTGAAAATGAAACGCAATTGGTAAAATTTAGTATAATTTCACTATTTTTATTTTTATCATAGTTCTCTAATTATACTAGCGTTTTTATATCATAGAGAATGGCCACAAGCAAGTTGTTCAAACAATCTATAAACCTGATAGTAAACAAGCACCACATTTTATTAGTTCATGCATGTTTATGACATGTTAATTGAGCATGTTAAAAGGAAATCATCGCTTCAGAGAACCGTTCAAGAAGTCCAGTCAAACAGTGGTCGTGGTAAAACGCCTAGAGTTGGATAAAGCTATAGTCCTAGGGAATCGCTAGAAAGCTATGATTTAGGATCAAAAGAAGAGCTAACCCCTACCGAAGATCATTTTGTTCATCCACAAGGAGCAAAAACGGAAAAAAAAGCAGGCTGTTGGAGCGGATCAGGCAGAAATTAAAAAAATCCTACTTGAATCTGAAGATAAATATAACCGTGCAATGGAGACTCGAGTAATTCAACACTAGTAAAACTTGTCAAGAATGGATCAACTTATTGCTGGAAACCGGCAATGAGATAAAGATACAACAATGTTCATGGAAACGTCGCACATGTCTGCAGAACAACTGAAGTATACGGAGCATAGAAGGAGAGAAATAATGAGACGTAGACGTGAAGAGGGTCATTAACTGTTTATGTTTTTCTAAAACATTTGTATCTTTGAATTACCATTAGTTGTATTGTATTATGAATGTAAGCAATTATTTATATAAGTACTTTCATTGAAATTGCATTACATTGAGAAAATATCGTAATAATATTACGTTAATTAAACATAAATAGGTTATAATAACAATAATAAGTAACAACAACATAAACAACAGTAGAAAAAGCAACAGAAATATAGTCTCACTGATTTCCAAAAAAATTCCAAAGATGATATATGAGATCATTTTGCAGTCTTGATGCATTTGAACATTACGGTAGGACATTTGGCTTTCTATATGAAACTCGAGTTCTAGTGCGCTTCCAATCATATCGTTACACCAAACAGGCGGTGGTGCTGGAGCACCCTCATAAAAGTAATCTTCTTCCATGTCTCTTTCATCCTCTATAATCATATTATGTAAAATAACACAAGTGTACATTATTTCGTTCATTTTAATTAGTTACCAAAGTCTGCATGGATTACTGACTATGGTAAATCTAGATTAAAGAACCCCAAATGCTCTTCAACATCCTTCCTCTGGCTTTCTTGCATCGCTACAAACTTTGATTATTTATTGTTTTATGGGTTAGGAATTGTCTTGACAATGGTGCTCCATTTAGGATATATACCATCGCCAAGACAATATTCATGATGATATATGTTGCCTCCTAAAGTAAAGGTACAAGGAATTGATCTACCGTTTGCTAAATCATTAAACAACGTAGATCATTCGACTACGTTAAGTTCATTGGTCGAATCTGGAATTTCGAAAAATGCATGCCATATCCATAAGTCATACGACGCTACAGCTTCAAGAATAATGGTGGACCTACGAGACTTACCCTGATAAGCTCCGGCATATGCCTTTGGACAATTCTTTCACTCCCAATGCATGCAGTCTATATTGCCTAACATTCAAGGCCAACCTCTACTACCAAGCATATTCAATAACATTGCTATATCTTCCTCGTTTGGTCTATGTAAGTATTGATTACCGTAATTATCCACGATAGCTTGACAGAAATGCTCCAAACACTCTAATAACGTGCTTTTCGCCATTTTCAAATTTTCTTCAAGCGCGTTTGCCGTTCTTGCATATGCAAGCATTTTTAGTGCAGCTATCATTTTCTGAATTCCAGTCAATCCCATTGTATGAGACACATTGGGTTTGAAGAAAACGTATCAGTCATGCTTCTTGATACATTGTAGGATTCTAAGAAACAGAGGTCGCCGCATGTGGAATCTTCTCCCAAAATCAGCATTTGTGTAAATAGGATTTGGAACAAAATAGTCTTCCATCAGTCTGTCATTGTGCCATGAATATCTACGACTTTTATACCGATGACCAACAACTGATCCACCAAATTTCCCACTGGATTGACCAACTTGTAATGCAGCCATACTTATTAGCTCCTTTTCGCGACGAAAATGATCTTTCATCATTTCATCAAACTCGTCGTTGCTATCATTGAAAAATATATGATCTTCAGCAACTATCTTTTATCTTTGAAATTGTATGAAATATGAATGAGCAATAAAACTTCTAGCAGTTAACAAGATTTTTATAGCTTAAATCACATGCTGACCTTCATAACATAACAAATAATCATGACTAGTTGGCAGGTAGCATTAATTCAACCACTATTTATAAAGTAGATTCCATTTATGTCACGTCCACAGTGTCCCGTCCCATCTACAAACTATTGACGGTTGGTGTAGTGTCTCGTCCAATCTAAGCACTATAACCACATCCTTACAAGCCAATAAGGAGATTTGACTAGTGCAATGTATCATCCCATCTATATATTGTTGACTGTTGGTGTAGTGTCACATCCCCTCTATACACTATTGACTGTTGGTGCAGTGTCTCGTCCGATCATATAAGTGTAGTCATGTTCTTAATGACTTTATGACACTACCAAACAATAGTACACTTAAAAATTTCTACGGCAATAATACAGAAAGAAACAAGACAATATTACTAAAATACACAAACATTAATACAGTCAACGATAATATATAAACAAACAATAATACAATCAACAAAAATACACTCCACAATAATACAACCAACAAAAATACCCTTATTAGGACTTAGAACTGACACGAAGAAACTACTGGTTATGGTCAAATTGCAAGTTTTGCAGGACATTTCGGAGACGTCTTATTTTTTGTTCCGGCTCGTTGGCATATGTTATGGCCCGTGGGCACTGCCGTTCATCAACCCATTCTGCATAATTGCACCCTTCAGGCCAGAAGGGACACTACCGAATTCGACAACCAATATCTTCGCCATCAGCTCTAACCAAAACTGCTACCTTATAACCATAGTGGTAGCATACTGCGTAAGAGTCAACCTCTTTTTCAACCGAAGGTGCAAATTTTCCACTTGATCAATCTCAAGTTCTTGTGGTTGTTGATGAACCAACTGTTCGTGTAGAGGTTAGACAACCGCACGTTCATACAGCAGTTGAACATCTTCCTGAAGTGTGAGTTGGTCAAGATTTGAGAATTCACCAGCAACGTCCTCGTAATGCTAGTCTTGGTAATTGATATTTCAATCTTCATCGATGTGTTCGCTTTTCATTGGAGCGTAGCTAAAATCAGAGTCAATAGATGATGACCAAGAAGGCATTTGATGAGGAATAGAGAATGAAGTAGCGGAGGAATGAATTGTGTGTTTGAGAAGAAAAGCTTATGTATACATAGAAGCATGTGAATGCTTTCAATATTTTATGTTTAAATATGAGCATTGTATTTTAATTTGACAGTGCACTAGAAAGTGAGTACTGTTTTAGATATGTCTATGAAATCTAAGCATTGATTTTGATTTGACATTACAATGAAATTGTTTTTATCAGGCAAGAACAAACAAATGATTGATTTGAATATAACACTTTATCTTAAATAGAGAGGTTCTAATCCACATCAAAAAAATAAAGCATGAGATTAACGTCCATGTGTTAAACATCCATAAAATTTTCGACAAACAAACACAACTGTGTTTGTTACTCCAACATTTTGTGTCATATAAGTTTAGTAATAAACAAGCGTAAAATATAATCAACACAATGCCATACTCATCGCAAATAAAGTACACAATGCCATATTCAACACAATTTCATACCTAACATAAAATATAATCAACACAATGTCATACTCAACATAAAATATAATCAACATAATGCCATAACATAAAGATAAGAACATATAAGAATAGCATCATCACTAACATAATATGCAACCAACTATCATAATGTGTGAAAAATAATAACATAAACTGAAACATATATATGCAGCACATCAGTCTATGTGATCGGAACCGCTATCAATCTTCTCATCATCTCCACTGTCGTCGTCACTGTCGTCGTTGATGTCACCAAAGTCATGAAGCTCAGGTCCGGCATGGAGCTTCTCCTAAAGCTGCTGAATCTGGGTCTGTAATCCCTGTATCTATGCATCATGCTGAGTCGGCTGCTACTGGACCGCATTCTGGTAACTCTGATACATTATTTATGTATAATCGAGCAGCATACGCTCAAATGCATCAATCGTCCGTCTATTATAATCCATGTACTGAGAAAATTGATATGTGCACAAGAAAAATTATACATAGGTGGAGAATATAAGGACAAGTAATTTAAACAAAAATTAAAATTCATACAAACCTGATGAGGCTGATATAATCTGGCGGATGGTACACCCATAATAGCGTCATCTGGAGGATAATACAAGGGATACTCCACCACCTGACCATGTACATCATACGCTTTAAATGAATGAGGAGGGGAATCGAACGTGGGAGACTGCGTGTACTGAGACGATGTAGGCTCAAAGGTGGCAGGCAGTAGTAGAACTCTACGATAAGAGGTACGCGGACCAATATGATCGGAGTTCAAACCCCGAATATAATTAGGCAACGCATAAGCACATGGGGCTACTCGAGCCCAATATGAATCAAAGTCTCTCAGAACCGTAAAAGGCTCACCATCCACCCATCCTGCACCCCTCATCGCAAGAATATAAGCTGGTCCAACCATAATATCACCATACGTATCATCCCATTGTAGCGAATCTGATGAAATGCGAACTATACCGTACAATTATAGCCAACACCGCTTCCTTAAATACCATATGAATGGACAAGTAGGAACCTGAAAGCAAACCTTGCGCTGTGACATGAAAAACTGAAAAGTGAATGGATGATTAGGACCAGGCTCTAGGAACTGTAAGTATAATCCATGGATGAACGATAATGTTACTGCACCGCCTCATATCCATCTGCTATCAAGCCTCCATCAGCTCATTGTGCACCCCTTGTGCGACATGAGATAAATGCATAGGAGGGCCCCAACGACGCAGTCTAGGGAAGTAAATATAAGTTGTGGCGTTCGCTTTTATAATAAGTTGGGGGTGCATATTGGTAGTATACTTGTAGTACCAAAACAGAAGAATGTACTAAAATCCATACAACTGTCTAAACTACCGAAGCAAATAAGTATCCAATGCTACGTACAAATAACCAATACTAGTAGAACCATAATAATATATATGTAGTCCATCCACATCTACTAATCCAGCCAAAAAGCTAAGTCTAATAGTACCCCTATTGTTACTAAACAATGTCGATCCAAAAAGATATAATATGAAGGCATGGATAACAAGATTGTGCATATCCTCGACGGCCATGTACTCTACTATATATCACTGCAGACAAGTGAGAGTAACAGCTCCTCCTCTAACCTCCTCATTGGCCAAAGCCGGTAAATAAGCTGAATATGACTTGAACTCCTCGAATGAACTATCGAATGGAACAAGGAGACGGTCCGGTCGACCAACGTCTATGCCAGTGAGCATATAAAAATCTAAAGGAGTTAGTCCTAGCTCAAAATCGGGGAAATGAAATGTGTGAGTGGTAGGCCACCATCTCTCAGTGAGTGCCTCTATAAGGCAGCTATCTATGTATGCAAATCTAAGTAAATCTAGAAATTTACCAAAAGGTGACGCATATAGCCTATCCAAAATCGGCAGTGGTAACTGATCAAAATGCTCAGACATACACCTATACCAACTACCTCGCATCGCTACGTGATGAACCTAAATATATGATTATTTGATGTTAAAATAAACAAACAATTATCATTTATTTATACTTACACGGTTGTTCATCAATTAATAAAGAAATAAATTTATACCTGTGGCGTCGCTATAGCTATAGTAAGTCGATACGAAACAGTGGGTGGAAAGTCGTGCAAGGATCGAAGAACATCCGAAGTCACGGTAGCATCAGGAGGGACATGAGCAGGTCCGATATTGGCATTTGTCGCATATCGAACGGTCCGTCTACTAGTTTTGACTGGACGGAGTGACATTACGATGCAAAATACATTTAAAAAAATTAAACGAAGAGGTTGAAAGAGGAGAAAATGAGGGGAAGGGGGGTTTGCCCTTAATATAGGTGTTAACCCGCCTTTTTATAAGGCCACGGACATGCCGGTTTAACCAAATCGACTATTCATTTGTCGAAACTGGAATACAATTGACTGGACCCAGTTGGATGGATAGACGGTTGGTCAGGAATGGGTTTGATGTGCATAGTTCGACACTGAGGAGAATAGGTTGGATCGGCATTGATTGCCGCTCGGCATAAGGCATGGGTCGGCATTGATCGTCGCTCGGCACAAGGCATGGGTCGGCATTGATTGCCGTTCGACATAAGGCATGGATTGGCATCGGTGGATTGATCGGCATTGGACCTCGCTCGGCCCTGGACATCGTTCGGCATGGTGGATCGTTCGACATGATGGATCATTCGGCATGGTGGATCGTTCGGCAAGATGGATCGTTCGGCATGGTGGATCGTTCGACATGATGGGTCATTTGGCTTAATGGGTCTTTAGGCATGATGGGTCGTTCGGCAAGATGGGTCGTTCGACATGATGGGTGGTTCGGCATGGTGGGTCGTTCGGCATGGTGGGTCGTTCGGCATGATGGGTCGTTCGGCAAGATGGGTGGTTCGACATGATGGGTGGTTCGGCATGGTGGGACGTTCGGCATGGTGGATCGTTCATTCGGCATGGTGGATCGTTCGACATGATGGGTCGTTCGGCATGGTGGGTCATTCGGCAAGATGGATCGTTCGGCATGATGGGTGTTTCGGCATGATGGATGGTTCGGCATGACGGATGGTGCGGCATGGGGGGACGTTCGGCATGGTGGATCGTTCGGCGTGATGGATCGTTCGGCATGGTGGGACGTTCGGCATGGTGGGTCGTTCGGCTTGATGGGTTGTTCTGCTTGATGGGTTGTTCGGCATCAGGTGTGGCTCGGCATTGGGGAGAGGCCGTTGTGACTCGGCATTGTGATTCGGCATGGGCCGTTCGGCCTTGATGGGCTCGGGTTATTCAGAGAGCCCAACAACTACCTGAACATGTCTATAAATACAGCGTGTAGGAGTTCAGAAAGGGGATCTTCTCTTCTGCTCTCTGACTTTCTACTTTCTAAGACTAAGGCTAGTCTACTTGTAATATCCCGAAATTTCGGAGAATTTAAAATGTGATAATCTCTTAATTAAATCATTTGAAATTAATAAAATTGTTATCTTCAAATATAAATAACCAAAATAAAATTTATGTGATGTGTTTTAAATTTAGAAATAAATTGATTTTAAATAGAATAATTATTTAATTTGTGTTATTTTATAAATTTGATTTTAATAGGCTTAACATTTCAATTTAATAAATGTTGTTTAAATATATGTTTATTTAAAAAATAACTTTAGAATTAGAATTTAATATTTTTTAATTTAATGGTGTGTTTGTTTAATTGAATATAAATATATTTGATTTGATCTTAAATTGAAGTTTAAATTGGATTTGGATTTAAAATTTGAAATTTTGAATCGAAATTTGTAATTTAAAAAGAATGTATATCTTGAAAATAATTTTGTATATAAAAGGATTTACGAATAAATTTTTTATTTTAAAAGTAAGATTTGTTTTATATTAATTTAAAAACAAAAGAATTTTATTTATATAAATTTGGAAAATATTTGTTTAATAGTAAATAAATGGAAAAAGCATTTAAATTAGCATTTAAAATGGATCAAATAATTTTATATGATTTTATTAAGAATCTAATTAGTTTTTATTTGATTTTCTTTTAAAAGTTTTATTTTTTATAAAATAAGAAAAAGCATTTATAAATTTATAAAAGCATATACATATTAGGAAATTTAATAATAAAAGCTTTTAAAATCATTTTAAAATAATTTAAAAAAAAGGAATGACATGTGTTTATTTCTAAAACTCATTGAAAACATGTGTTATGAATTAAGCAATGGTTTGTGACAAATGTGTCAAAGTTGAACAAGTGTCTTTTTTTCTAATTTTCTTTTTCTTAAATTTTAATAAACCACAAATTACATCATATAAACTTCCATTCATTCTTATTCTTTGAATTCTGAAAATTTGTAGTCGCTCTTTGTATTCCATTTCCCAAATCAACCTAAAAACCCTTTTATTCCAAATCCCTGTAAACTTTCCTCAAGAAATCCATGGCTAGTCTTGCATTCATTTCCTCAAAAACAAGTTGTAACAAATCTTCAACCAAGATTTTCAAACCCTGTAACCTCCTCAAACCATACAACTGAAACCAGAATTTATATCTCTTGTGAAACATTTTAAAAATCTGTAATGTCATCTTCAACCTGAAATTCATTCCTCAACAAAAATCATTTTTCAAAGAAAGATCAAAACATCAGATTTTGAAACCATGTAACCTGTTTTTATCAAGCATTTATCAAGGCCTGTAGCATGTTTCAAATACTGCAAACCTGGAATCAAAACTTGTGACAAAATTTTCATCTCAACCCTGTAAGTTTTTCTCAAAGTCTGTCAACCAAGCTTTAAGCTTCACAATGCAATCTGGAAACAACAAATTTTCAGAGTCTTGATCATATCATCATGTTCCAGTTTTAAAGCAAAGTCAAGTGTCTGAAATCAAAGCTTTCAGGAATCAAGCAATATAAACTTCAGAAGTCAAAAGCAACCACGGTTTTCAAATTTCAAAAAAAAAGGAGGCTTCAGTTCCATCCAGTTTCCAAACTCTTTGCAAATTCAAAAAAAGTGAGTAAGCATCTAAATTTAAATCTTAAGCAGGTTAATTTTGTTGCTTAAGTAATTGCTGTGATAATGATGCTTGTATGTGATAATACTGCATATATATATATATATGAATGTGTTAATGAATGTGCATGTGGTTTCTTTCTGTTTTTGAAACTGTAGGGTGTAAAATAAATTCAAAACCAGTTAGTTACTCCTCTGGTTCGTTTTATGTTGAGATGTTTAAACAAAATTTGTTTAAAACTACAATATTTAAATTGTAAAAATATGAAAAGCAAGAATTGATATGATTCCTGCATGTGTAGATAGTAGTATGAAACTGTAGTTATGAATGCATTTGAATCTGCATAACTTGATTCTCTGTTGATACCTGATTACAGAGTTTTAAAAATAAAAATAAAATTCAAATTTCCCATATAAACACTTTGCAGCTTTGGGTTTTCAAATATATTAGTCAAGTTTAAACTCATCTAGATTATGAAAACAGGTTTAAGTAATTTAACTTTTGAAAATATCCATCAAACAAGATAATGCAGTGGAAACTTATACAATGTAATAAAACAAATATTTTGTTATATTGATTCATGTATATATTTCAAATCATCATTGAAAATTATAATTTTTAAAACAAAAATCTAAAATTTTAATATTGGATTGAATGTAAATTTTGGGGTTTACTGGAAAATGGGTTTTGGGTAATTTCTGAAGGCTAGAGCATTTGGGGTGGTCGGAATTGCTACTGGAGGTGGAAGAGTCAATGGGGGTTCGGGCAAAAACGGTGGTTGAGGCTATAGAGGGCTGTGGTGTCGGCAATGGCCGAGAATGGGTTTTAAACCCTAGTTTAATTAGAGCTTGAGTTTGTGTTCGGTGCTTTGTCTCAAGGAGATCGAGTGTGGAGAAACTCAGGGAATTGGTGGCGTAGGGGTTTGGCAGGGTATGGCCAGAGTGGTTTAACCTCTGGTGGTCGGAGCATTGAGGATGAAGCAATTGGCTGGAGGTCGTTTTGTGTTCAGGTCCATCAGAGATGATCGATTTCAATTCGAGGCGCGTGCGAGCGTTTGGGTGGTCGTTTTGTGTTGTAGTGATGATGAGTGACGTGCCGAAGGACGTGGCGATGGCCGGAGTAGCCTTAGGTGGTGGCGCATGTGCATGTATTAGTGGTGTGTGTTAGAAGTTTTAGCTGTGGATATCTCGAAGTCAGATTCAAGTATTGGGGGTGGGAGGCTCGAGTTCGTTCTCGAGTATGTTGGTTAAGGTTTGCCTGTAGATTTTGATACTGGAATTTAATCAAAGTTTTTTAAAAAAAAAAGGAGAAGAAGTGAAACTCGGGTATGGCCTGAGTAAGCTTCGGGTTCGACCCGAAGCAGGAGCTTAAAAATAGTAATTAAGGTTTCAAAAACATGGTTTTTTTAAATTTAAAAATTTGAATTGGTTTAAAAACTCTTATATAAATTAGTTGATGTTAGAAGTTTTGATTAAGAAGTTTTGAAGTTTGTTAAATTTAAACTTTGTTAAGAAAATTTAAAGTGAATTTAAAATTTGATTTATGAATGTAATTTTAAAAGTTTATATAAAAAGACAAGTTTTAAATTCAAATTGAAACTAGTTTCTAAAACTATAAATTGATAAACATTTAAGTTATTTAAAGTTGTGTTTTGATCACTTTAATTTATCGAGCTAAATGATTGTTTTAACTTAAAATCTTAATTAATAATTTAATTAAGTAAAGATAGTTATAAAGATAAATGATGCAAATATGTTAAGGGTAATTAAAGCATTTATAAGATAATGTTTTATCTTAATTAAGGTTTTAATATCTTAATTTTGATTAAGGTAATTTAAAGAAATTAAGTTTAATTAATTAGTTTAATTATAAAGGATTGATCAAGAAATTAATTAAGGAAAAATAATTTACTTGATTAATAAATGGTTAAGGATTAAAGGTAAATTAATTTAAGATAAATTAAGTTGTAATTAAAAGATCATTAACTAGATTATTAATTAATGATCAGAGCTTAATAAATCAAGTAATTATGTGTAATTAAACTTAATTAATCTAGTGATTAAGATTGATTAATTAAGTAATTAATGAGTAGTTAATTAAGTAAATAAAGTTTACTTAATTAGTAATTAAGAAGTGCTTAATTTGTAATTAAGTTTTATTAATTAATAATTAAGGTTTTATTAATTAATAATTAAGAATGATTAATCCGTAATTAAGGATTAATTAAGAAGTTGTTAAGTGATAATTACTTAATTAAATGTGATTAAGGATTAATCAACTGGTAATTAAGGATTGATTAACTGTTAATTAAGGATGGATGAACCGTTAATTAAGGATTAATCAAATGGTTAATTAACTGATGATTAAGGAGTAATTAATTTGTAATTAAGTTGTTAGTTAATAATTGATAATTAGGTTTATTAATTAATAATTAAGAGATAATTAATTAGTTAATTAATGGTTAATTAATTATAAAAGTAATTATGGATTAATTAATTTATATTAAGAGATATTGATTAATAATTAAGGTTATTAATCGATAGTTGATGGTTAATTAATCAGTTAATTAAAGGTTAATTAATTGCTTATGAAAGTAATTAAGGATTAATTACTTTTTATTAAAGGAGATTAATTAATAATTTAGGATTATTAATTGATAATTAAAGGATAATTAGTCTGGGATTAGGGATTGATTAATTGATTAATTAAGTTAATCAAGGAGTGATTAATTAATTAAGGTTAGTAATTAATTAATGATTGTATAAGTAAGATTAAGTGATTAATTCTTAAGGAGTTAATTTAATTTAAGTAACTAAATCAATTATGATATGAATTGATAATGCTTGCTTATGGATGATTGTTTGTTGGATGTCTGTATTGGATGATATCTATTGGATTGATATCTATTGATGATATGTTGTGACATTCTATGATATGGTATTGGATATTAATGATAAATGTGGGATATTTATCTGTGTTAGTGTTGTAGCATTGAATTGAATTGAATTGTTTAAACCTTTAAACAACTTGGCATTTAAGACATGTTTGGTTCGATGAGACCGGGATCGGGTATCAAATTTGATTATCCGAAAACCACATCGATCCAACTTAAACGTTAGGTCGTAAATTCTAGTGAAGATCGAGTTGAAGACTTGAAGTGTAAGAACCATCTGTCGTTAAAAACTCTGAGGGTGATTCCAATACGAGTATAACGGAGATAGTACTTTCAGGTTCGAGATGGAGATTTCAGAGTGCAAAGGTTATTGTCGTTAACTCTGAGGATGATTCCAAAATGAGTATAACGAGATAATGCCTTCGGTTTCGTTCGAACCCGGAACGAACTTGTATGGATTGAATGCTTTCAGAATATCGTCAGGTGGACGATGAGCATTCTAAGATAGATGTGTTCTATAAAGGTAATCGTAGCCTCAAGCCTCATCAACCGGGAATGGCTAAAACAGGGGAGTTGCAGCAAAGGCTAAGTGGGTCATGCCCAAGTAGGATGAGATTTACCCCTGTCTAGATGTCCCTTTTTATTCGGCTGTGTGGGCGATTGCTAGCTAGAGTCGCCGGGGTTATCTTGTTCGAAACTGTTAAGTAAGGAATGGTTCCAGCTATGTGTTGCAGGGGATTGGGAGTGATCCTTGGTACGGTGATCTACGCCACGTACTGTGATGTGCGGTACCCCAGTACCCCTGCCATTGATGGAAACTCATTCTTCCTACGTGCCCTTACGGTTTTGATTGCATTACCCACTTTTGTGGCTAGTAGCTGGAATTTAATGAATGTAACAATTTCGGCTATTTTCTTTTTATTTGGAAACCCTAGACACTATTATGATACCACTGGATTTCCTATCAAATGTTTTGGTTAGCATAAGGTAAAAACTTACCCATGTTTATGTGTGGGGAGTCTTATGTGATACCTTTTGTTTTCAATGGTTTTTAAATATTAAGCAACTTTAACCCGTTTACTCACACCAGACCCATGTCTGAACCGGAGTTTATTATGTTTTTCTTAAACTCTTGGATACTCAAATTTTTACGAGTAGCCAAGGGATTCTGGTCTGCTTTGACGAATACTGGAGGAGATATGGAGCAGGAGGCTTCAACGTTTGTAGTTATATGGTGTTTCCACTGTGATGTATCTCTGTGATGTATGTGTTGTATTTGAGTTGTATAATAGACAGACTTTTATAACTGTCTATATTGTGTTGTTGTATCGGTACAACTCTGATATGTAATAGACTATGTAATAGTTATGTTGTATATTATATTTTGTTTCGTTCCACTGTGAGATTTTGATATTGTTGAGTTCTTTTCTTCTTTCTATTCTATTTCTACCTCTTTCTTCTTAAAGATGATGCGTCTTTCTGTGGAGAGAAAGACGGGTCGTCACACTACCACTTTGTAACTGTAATCAATTGTTACACCAATAAAAGAAAACTTCTGGAGTGGACGTAGGCCGGAGTTAGCCGAACCACTATAAAAACCTGTTGTTCTTTACTGCTTAGTTTCTATTCTGTCTATTCTTCATATTATTACTCTCTATACACACTTTATCTATTATAAGTGACTGTTAGTCGGTGCTTTCATTTACATTTGGGTGTTAGTGACCAATTTTGGCGCTAACATTTTGGTGCTTTCACTGAGAACGCAAGCACTCGGGAATTTTGGAGTTAGGAACTTGGATTCTAAGGAGCAATGTCTAGGCATCAACAAGGAAGCAATTGACGGGAAGAAGCAATCAAGAGGGAAGTTAGGAGGCTTCCTCTGGAAATGGAGCAGGTCAAACATCAGTCTACATCACCAGAGAGGAGATGGAAGCGATGATGAAATGGCAAGAGGAAATGATGCAGGCTCTTCTTAGGCAATTTGGATAATCAGGAACTGCAGGTACTCAAGGTCTTAGGGATGGACAAGAGGAACTCAACCAGCAGGTTGATGGAGTGACTCAACAGGGAGCAGCCCCCAATCGGCAGACAACTATCAATCTGGAAGGACCCGGGCTTGGAGGCACACCACTAAGAAATGCTGGACCAATTCATGGAGGGATTCCAGTTAGCACTACACAACAAGATGCTGACAGGAATGTAGGAGCATGGAATGAAGAGTATGTACCAGAATTCCCTTGGGGACTCGGGGGGCAACCCTTGACGGACAATGCTGGATTTGCCGAGATCATCAGACGAACAATGTGCGGAGGTTTGACCAATAGAGATCTGGAAGGAGTAAACAAGAGTCCGTTCACTCGTGAAATCAGGATAGCCGGGAATCCGCCAGATTTCAAGCTACCTAACGTGGAAATGTACAATGGCAAAGCCGATCCAACAAACCACTTAATGAGATATACAAGACACATGGAGGTGCTGGGGGCATCGGAAGAAGTTATGGCTCGATGTTTCCCTTTATTCTTGACGGACATAGCTGCTATGTGGTTCAGGCAGCTGGAAGAAAGATCTATCGGGATATGGGCAGAGTTGGTGGACAGGATTCTGAAGCAGTTTCGGGTACATATCAGAAGTCCAAAGAATGTAATGACGCTGACATCGGTAAAAAAGAGGACAGACGAATCACTCAGAGCTTTCTTAACTCGGTTCAATGCAGAGGTTGCTTCGGTGAATCGGCCGGATCCATCGATGGTTTTAATGATGGCAGTGTCAGGAGTTAGAGAGAATTCAGATTTCAAAGTGTCACTGATACGGGACCCTGCAATGGATCTCGGGGAATTCTTTCACGAAGCTGAGAGATTCCTTTGGTAGGAAGATGCATGCTCAGATATGAAGTTAAAGGAGGTGAACGTGGTTGAGGATGGATTGTCATCCAGCGGAGGTTGGAAAAAGATAAAGATAAAGGAAAAAGGAAGCTGGATGACGAATTAGGAAAGGCTAGGAAGCGGTGGAGAGAGCAAAAATTCTCCACCTACACAGGATTGAACGAGACGCTGGAACGGATTTATTTGGAGACTCGGAATCGCCTTCCCTACCGAAGGCCGGCTATGAGAGAACCCTCCGAACGTGAGAGGGCATCAGGAAAACACTGCCTCTTCCACGATTTGGATGGGCATGATACCAACAGCTGCAGGCACTTAAAGGACATAATTGAGGAGCATGTAAGGAATGGACAGTTGCGACAATACGTCAAAGCTCGAAACGCAGCGGTGGGGCAGGAGCAACCACCGTCTACCTCACACAGTGATGGTGCGAGGCACAGGAATGATGGTCGATTGGTCATCAATTGACTGGGATATTATGAAATAAGTAGAAAACTAGGGGCAAACGACCAAGTCACTTACTCATGTACGGAGACGGAGATAGCCCCTAGGCATGCTCTGAGATGATGATAAACCGCGACGCTCTAGTTTGTGAAATCTGCTTTCTCTTTTTTGGCTTGGACACTCACTTTTTTCTGATTTGGTTTGAACTTTTGGTTTTGTTTGTTTCTTGGTTTGGACTTTATTTGGATGATTGTTTTCTGGTTTGGATATTGGTTTGGATTTTTGATATGGATTTTTTGTTTTTTGATTTGATCTGGATTTTGGATTGGCTTTCGATTGGATTTTTTATCTGGTTTTTGGTAAACGGTCGTCAGGTATGGATTATATCTGGCAAGGGGTAAGTCGCTTTGTCCAAGCACGATAAATCGACTTATTCATGTCGTCGAGTATGGACTATTCTCGGCAAGGGTCCGGAGAGACCAGGATTCGGCCTAGGACTTAGGCCCTATATTATCGCTTACTATTTCAGATCGTCGGGTATGGACTATGCTCGGCAAGGGTCCGGAGAGACCAGGATTCGGCCTAGGACTTAGGCCTTGTGTGATTAATTATTATTTCAGGTCGTTGGGTACAGACATACTCGACAAGGGTTCGGAGTGATCAGGATTCGGCTTAGGACTTAAGCCATGACATTACTTAACGTCCAGGGACACTGGACCACGGTCGTCAGATGTGGATTGCATTTGGCAGGAACCCAGAGAGGTTATGGATATGAACATCGGCTATGAACGGTGAAGGATTTGGATATTGACCCGGAGAGGTCCTGGATTCGGTTATTGAATATGAATGAAACATGGACTTTGGATATTGAATTTGAGACTATTCAAAACACACCTTCCAACAGCAAGACATGTTTTGGGGGATAAGTGTTAACCCGCCTTTTTACAAGGCCACGGACAAGCGGGTTTAACCAAATCGACTATTCATTTGTCGAAACTGGAATACAATTGACTGGAACCAGTTGGATGGATAGAAGGTCGATCAGGAATGGGTTCGATGTGCATAGTTTGGCACTGAGAAGAGTAGGTACGATCGGCATTGATTGCCGCTCGGCATAAGGCATGGGTCGGCATTAATCGCCTCTCGGCATAAGGCATGGGTCGGCATTGATTGCCGCTCGGCATAAGGCATGGATCGACATCGGTGGATTGATCGGCATTGGACCTCGCTCGGCCCTGGACATCGTTCGGCATGGTGGATCGTTCGGCATGATGGATCGTTCAGCAAGATGGATCGTTCGGCATGGTGGATCGTTCTGCATGGTGGGTCGTTCGGCATGGTGGGACGTTCGGCATGGTGGGACGTTCGGCATGGTGGGACGTTCGGCATGGTTGGTCGTTCAGCTTGATGGGTCGTTCGGCATGATGGGTGGTTCGGCATCAGGTGCGGCTCGGCATTGGGGAGAGGCCGTTGTGACTCGGCATTGTGATTCGGCATGGGCCGTTCGGCCTTGATGGGCTCGGGTTATTCAGAGAGCCCAACAACTGCCTGAACATGTCTATAAATACAGCATGTAGGAGTTCAGAAAGGGGATCTTCTCTTCTGCTCTCTGACTTTCTACTTTCTAAGACTAAGGCTAGTCTACCATTTTGTAACTGTAATCAATTGTTACATCAATAAAAGAAAACTTCTGGAGTGGACGTAGGCCGGAGTTAGCCGAACCACTATAAAAACCTATTGTTCTTCACTGCTTAGTTTCTATTCTGACTGTTCTTCATATTATTACTCTCTACACACACTTTATCTATTATCAGTTACTGTTAGTCGGTGCTTTCATTTACATTTGGGTGTTAGTGACCAATTTTGACGCTAACAATAACTATTGGGCATCAGACGCCACAGACGTTTGACCTCATTTCTGTTGGAGTAACGAGACCTCCAACATTTCGGAGCATGGAAAATCGTATTTCCACACTCCGAACTATTTGAGATCCTCTTATAACTTTATTTCCAAGTCCAATCAAGCCTTATACCAAAAATAAAATCCAAGGAAAACTGACCATTTTAAATTCAAAAAAAATAACAATATGCCCATTAACCCATAGAATAATCAGAAAATTTTGATTACGACTTTCCTCGTCACTTAAACGTAACTCATAAGAAAGGTATTACGAAATCTAAGGCAAATACATGACATTTAATACATAATCAAAACAGCTGTATGTGGATTATAAATGATGTGGTTCTACATTATATAACCATCTTGATTGTCTTAAACGTAACTCATAAAAAAAGTTAGGCAGGCATATTAGTTTAGGTCCAAGTATACAAGATTATGCCTTGAGCTTTGGTAATAATATAAATTTCGTCAGCACCAGTTTGAACCCATGGTTAGTGGGTGTTATATTTTAAAGACTTTTTCATTTTTTTTTTCATTTTTTTTTCAGTTGATAACCGTCCACTCACAGCAGAAATGTTTTTTAAATAACTAATGGTGGCGGAAGACAGACATTTACATGGCAATGATCTACGTGAAAAAAGGTTTTATTTGCTTCTTTCTTATATATATAACCGATTACTTTGTATATACTGTCCAATCCACAGTCAGTAAACTAAATTCTTTAATTTCCTATTTCTATTCCTAATTAAGTCTGAATAGGTTTACAGAATTTCACCTAAAACACGCATCTACTACATACTCAATCTATCTAAAGCATTCACTGCATTTGTCAACCTACAGGCGCTATGAATGGGGATAACCAACTGCTTTCTGATTAGGTTTATTGTTCCAACTAGGCTACAAACTTTTTTTTTTTTTTTTTTTGAAAGAAGATAAAAAGGGCCCAGCCCAAAACATGATCGGGTAAAATACCCGCTGCTACTAAACAAACAACCCTATCAAACCCTAGCCGACTCTAACAACACTACAGCTCGAACAATCCAAGAGAAAATAAAAGAAAACAGCAATGGCCGCTCCATCTCTACTCTCTAATTCCTCTTTTCGCTACTCTCTCCTCTTTCCCAGTATGAAAGAGCTTCATTAAAACCTCTTCTCATGCCGCTGCAACCAGTAGTAACCCAAGAATCCTTGCGACTGTTGTTCAACAGCGAAAAAACATTAGATCTATGGTCAACGCGACCTAGATCTGATGAAGCTTGGTGCGCTTTACTTTTATCACCCAAATGAGTACCAGATCTCACGGCAGAATCAATGATGGCCTCTGAATTGTTAGATCTATGGTCAACTCGACCTAGATCTGATGATACTTGCAGCGCTTTGCTATAACCACCCAAAAATGGCCCGGATCTCGCAACATTATCTCTAGTGAACTCGGAATTGTTTGATCTAGTGTCAATACGACCTAGATCAGACGAATTCATATCAGTAGTTTGATGAGGTTCATTGCTGTAGCTCGAAGCTCTGAAAAAGCTATTATCTTCAATAATCTGGAAGTCTCTCGGGTTTAAAAGAAAAGCTTCCAAATGCTTGCTACCAGCTTCGGTTTTCCAGTCATCAGCAAGGGAAGTATATCTTGTTTGACTTTTATGAAATTTTTTTGATTTTTGCAACATGATCTTACTATCTGTATTAACAGTAAGCCAAACTTGCTCTTTGCTACTGCTGCCCTTATTATGCACACGCATATTTCTTTCTTTCCACAAGTAAAAAACTGCCGTAGTAAGAAGAATGTAAGCGTACTCAGAATCTTCTGAATTAACCTTGAATTTGCTATTGATAATTCTGATAATATTCATGATATCCATATGTCTGTTGTCATCAATGTTTAAAGTCATTCTGATTTGGTTCCATATAAAAAATGAGTAGCTGCATTCAAAGAATATATGATTAGCACTTTCATCACATAATTTGCACAAGGAACAGAGTGAATTTACATTGCTACCCCATTTATTAATCCTGTCCCAAGTTGGCAATCTGTTTTTAATTGCAAAATAAGTACAGAATGCCATCTTGGGACAGTTCACTCTATTCCAAATGCACTGATACCATACTTCAGTAGGATATTTGAATCTAATAAAGTTCCAAGTTTCTTTAAAAGAAAACTTCCCTCTGTTAGTAGCTTTCCACTCCCAGTAGTCATTCTCTGCATTTTTGTCAAATTGAATATTGCATATATTTTTTTTATGAGGGTTAGTAATGGGATGAATCTGTGGGTGCCACTGATTATTAACAATAATATCAGAAACTTTCTCATTAGGCTTACCACATAAAACAAGACTATTCCACCCTACCCTATTTATAAAAGTATCATTATTAAACCAAGGATCAAACCATAAACTGGTGTTTTTGCCATCTTTAAATTTCCTAATTATAAGAGATTTCCCAGTTTCCCTACAGTCTAAAATATGTTTCCAAGTGTTTGATTGATTATTTTTATGAACAGTGGTCCAAAAATTATCCTGCTTTAAGTACTTGGATCTCATCCATCTAGCCCACAGGGAATCAGAACTAATGAATCTCCAGAATAATTTTAAATGGCAAGTATTACACAAATCTTTAAGATTTCTAATACCAAAACCCCCCTCATTTTTAGGTCTACACACATTAATCCAACTGATTTTGTGGTATTTGCCTCTCCACAAAAAATCTGCACATCTGTTTTCCAAACTTTTAATAGTAGCAGCAGGGATTTGAAATTTTTGTAACCAGTATAAGATAATAGCATAAACCACAGTTTTAATAAGCTCTAGTCTACCAGCAATGGAAAGTAATTTGCATGACCATGTTTCCATTCTTTCTTGAATTTTATCAATAAGAATAGAGCAATCTGAATTCTTAATCATATTAGTAGAAAGAGGCAAACCTAAATACTTGATAGGAAGAAAACCTTCATCTATTTGTAAAATATTTAAAAATTCTTGTTTGAACTTACAATCTTTGCTAAAATATGCTTTACTTTTGTTAACATTAAGTTGAAGCCCAGCATGGATTTTTAATTTTTCAAAAATGAATTTTAAAGATTCTGCATTAACTTTATTAGCTTTAATAAACACCATAAGATCATCTGCATAGATCAGATGATTGACACTTGGTTGAATTC
Organism: Allium cepa; assembly: GCA_030765085.1. Classification (NCBI taxonomy): domain Eukaryota; kingdom Viridiplantae; phylum Streptophyta; class Magnoliopsida; order Asparagales; family Amaryllidaceae; genus Allium; species Allium cepa. The sequence goes on from CM060938.1 coordinate 585,088,189, forward strand.
TATTAATAGGATGGATTTTACCTTTCATACTTTCTATTTCAATAAGAATAGAGAAGTATTCCATCACTATAGCAAAAAGATAAGGAGACAATGGATCTCCCTGTCTTAGACCCCTATTAGACTTAATAAAACCTTCAGCCTTACCTTGAATGAGAATAGAAAAAGTGGGGGTGTTAATACACTCAAAAATCAGGTCACAAAATTTAATAGGAAAACCCATACACACCATAATGTGACGAATAAAGTGTCTGTTAACCTTGTCATAAGCTTTCTGCAAATCTATCTTAATACAAACATTATCACCCTGTTTAGTATTAAATTTTCTGACCATTTCATGAGCTAAAAGGGAGTTTTCATATATGAGCCTACCAGGAACAAAAGCACTTTGGTTTTCAGCAATAAGAAAAGGTAGAAACACTTTAATTCTGTGACTGAGCACACTAGCAATAATTTTGTAAATAAAATTGCAGCACGAAATAGGTCTGTAATCTCCTATATCAATGGGGTTTTTATTTTTTGGAATAAGGGTAATAAAAGTATGATTAATACTTTTGAGAATTTTACCATTAATCATAAATTCATTGACCACTTCAGTCACTTGTTGCTTTATAAACTCCCAATTGTTTTTAAAAAATTTTACATTGAAACCATCAGGGCCAGGACTTTTGTTGTCCCCTGCATTAAAAACTATAAATTTTATTTCATCAATACTAACAGAAGCCATTAAGATTTCTGCAGCTTTATTATTTAAAATATTTTTACAAATTATATCAGGGAACTCTCTTTCAATAGATTCAGAATAAAAAAGATCCTTATAGAAATTGACAGCTTCAGAAGAAATTTTCTCATATGAATTAGCTAAATTACCCTCTCTATCAAAAATGCAGCCTATATTATTAAGGTGTTTCCTATTACTCATCTTAGCATAGAAAAACTTGGTACAATCGTCCCCTAAAGTAAGCCAATCAGTCTTAGCCTTTTGTCTAGCATCAACTGATTCTTTATACATCTCATTAGACAACTCCCTTTGATTAAGAAAAAATTTATTAATATTATTCAAATCACCAGGCTTAATATCAGCATTCATTTGTAAGTTTTTACCTTCATTTCTCAGAACAGCAATCCTATTATTATTGTAAAGTTTATTTTTATTCCAATTTTTAAGATTATATTTAGTGAATTTTAGAAACATACAAAACTGAAATTGCTTGGAGCCAATACAATAAAAATTATTACAATTTTCCATTAAACTTTTGTAATCTTCTTCTAGAACCCAACTGTTTTTGAATCTAAAAGGATATGCTTTTGAATTACCAATACTATTATTAACAAGGTTAACCAGAAGAGGAGTGTGATCACTTAAGTTCTGCTCCAAAGTAGAACAAGTATTGTCAGGAAATTTATTTAAAAAGTCTTTATTATACAGAATTCTGTCTAATTTGCAATGAATATTTTTAGCTAAACCAGATTTCCAAGTAAATTTACTACCACTAACAGTAGGCTCAATCAGACCAGACTCTAACATAAACTTATTGACTTTATCAAGCTTATTTTGAGGAATCTTAATCCCACCAAACTTTTCATTAACATGAAAAACAGTGTTAAAATCTCCTAATATTATCCAAGGGAGATTATAAATGTAATTTAGAGATTTCAGTTTTTGCCACAATGCATTTCTTTCAATATCTAAGTTACTACCATATACAGCAGTAACTTGTAAATAAAAACCACCAATATTTCTGAAATTACAATCAATAAATTGACTATCTTTATTAATATTTGTATTATTCCAGACATTAGAATCCCATATAACAATAATTCTACCTTTACAGCCACAATCATTATTATGAATAGCTTTCCAATTGCTAGATAATTTAATGCAGAATCGATCAAAGTTTTCATCATTCAATTTATTCTCTATAAGGGCAATTATAGTAGGTTTATATATATTAATCATATGAAGAATATCAGATTGTTTAACAGGGGAATTCATCCCCCTAACATTCCATGCAAAGATAGACATATATATATATGATAAAAAAAGAAATTTAAATTGTACCTGACACCATGGTACTTTTACCTCTCCTTTTATTTTCAGTACCTTTAGCCTTCAATCTGGTGGACATTTGATCCCACTCTGGGTTAATTGATATATATTTTTGTTTGAAAGCTTTTTTCTCTTTGCTCCCCTTTAACTTACCAGAAGATTTTGTTTTACTTATATGTAATTCTGATATATCAAACTCATCACCACTGTCTTTTTCCTTAGATTTATCTTCTTCCATATGTGCAGATTCTGGAATCTGGATTAAAGATAAATCGAAAATAGCTGTGCGAGGCAATTCTGATTCATTATAATCAGACATTGCAGCCTGCTCTGAAGATAGATCATCCTTGCGAGGCAATGTTGAGCAGCCATTATTCTCAACATCTGCAGCCAGTGAAGAAGAAGATCCCTTCTCAGCCTTAGATTCTTGATTCATATTGGAATTTTGATGAATTTTGTTCACTATGCTTGTATTAATCTGGCCTGTAATTAAACATGACTCTGAAATAAGGGGGGTTTCAGAGTTAAAGACCTGTATGATTTTACCCTCCTTTTTACTAGTCGGATCTTGATCTTTAGAGGTTTCTTTGCTTTGCTGATGAACTTCCATTGCCATGATCTGATTGTTTTGATCAGTGAGCTCTTTAGAATTGCATTCTTGATCGAAAATGATATCTTCTTGATAGATTCGATCACCTTCTTCTTGAGATTTTGACTGTAATATTGTACCTTTACTGACTTCAACTTCTTGAACTGTTTCAGACCTAATTTCTTGAATACTATCTAAATTTTTCTCTTTCTGTTTGGGAATCCACGTCTGCTTCTGGTTGCACTGCTCCTTGGTATGACCGAAGCATTTACAGATACTACACTTTGGTGGAACCCATTCATACTCAACCTTTTGTATAATGTTTTCACCATTATAAAGATTTAAACAAATTTCGTCTGGAAGTTCATCCATTGCAGAAACTTCCACTAGAATACGAGCATAATTCAATCTCGTCTTCATGGTTGTTGCTGCATCCATTTTAATGGGTTTTCCGATAATACTTGCCATGATGCTAAACGCCTCTCTATCCCATAATTTGAGATTTACACTTGGTAATCTAATCCATATCGGCATAGTTGACAGAAGATCTCTGTCCATCTTCAACGATTCCGACCACCTTCTCATAATGATGAGCTTGCCGTTATAGAAATGTGGACCATTCTGAATTATGGAATTGCAGTCTTGTGAATCATAGAATTTAATCAGAAAGAAACCATTTTCTCTGGAAAAGATTTCAAACTCACCTTTTGGTTTCCAAACTCTTTTAATATATTCTTTGAAAAACACGAAATATGGTTTACTGCTAACAACATAAACTAATACAGAATTATTCCAACACTCCATTGCTCTTTTACAAACCGTCTCTTTTATAACACCATATTTCTTGCTATTGATTTGGATAGGCATGATGGTTTCAAGACTGCAATCTTCATCCTTTGGTTCATTAGATTGCTCTGAGACAATCTCGGCCCAAGATTTCTGCCCTAGTTCTCTATTTAGTGAGAACTTTGCTGGTGGTTTATCACTTTTTGTCGGTTTGGTTCTGTCCCTGAGAGAATTGATCTTCTGATCCTCTTTCCTTCTCTGATTACTATTGATCTGGGACTGAGTCTGACCAAATCTGGGCTGATTTCTCTTTTGCGATCTTGTTTGAACCAATTGGAAGCCCTCATTATCGATGTTGACATTATTCGGCTTTCTGAAATGGGTTTCAGGTGGCCTATCTTGAGGAGATGGACAAGAGAGAGGGGGAATGGAATTGGGTTTGAAAGAGAGATTGAAATCTCCCATGGCAGAAGAAAACCCTAGATTTGATTCTTATAAATTTTTTTCCTTTTAAAACTTGTACTTTTTTATATATCCAAACTGACATTCTAGGCTACAAACTTGAATAAAAAGAAAATTTTCAGGTTAAATCCTTTTTAAAATGTAACAATATTACTCCCCCCAAGCTAATAATAATAGATTATAAACTCTTTTCTTAATTAAAATATAAATTTTCAAACCAAAATAATACTAATAATCCAACTTTACCATTTTTGAAATATAATAGTTTGCTTTCAAAATACTTAAATTGAATCCTTATTTATAAAATCAATAATTTTTAACTCAAAATATTTTGGAAATATCCTTCCTTTTGTAATAATAGAATATTAAGATACTTCAAATGTATCCATTTTACTACCCTCGTTTGTTTCGGTTGAAATGAATATTAAAATGTTATAAACTTGTCTCAAGGTTTTATTGCCTTAATTTATTGAAAAAAAATGTACTGTGGATACTTCCGAATCATATGCTCGAATTCTCGTTTTGTTGTATCGTATGCTAAAAGTTCAGTTAATTTGTTAATTCATTTTCCATTTTATGTAGCCATATGAAATTGTTTAAGAGCCCTGATGATAATATATAATCTAAAAAAATAGTTTAGAATGCTTACTTATGACTTATGAGTATGAACTCATGTTAAATTGCATTTATAAATAAGGTATTTAACTACCTACTTTGATTTTTTTTTATACAAAAAAGCTGAAAGTATGAACTTACTATATCAACGGTAGCAATTATATTCACCGTTTCATCATTTTTTCTAGTGCGAGATTTGATCCAAACTGCTTGTGTCTAATAGCTCCGTTCTTTTCATTCAGTGCCTAAAATAAGGGATTTTTGTTATAAAATAAAAAAATAGAAGTCATTAGAGAGAGAGGCGGAAGATATATTATACATTTCTGAATATATCCATATATTTACATTACATAGCCTCTTTTCTATAAAGGTTTTGGAGCTAATGATTTAAATTATTCCACAATGTGGGACTAAACATAACAACATAACAACATATTCATTTCATGATTTACATATATTATAACACTCCCCTTGAATATGCATCTTCATAATCTTGAATGCTCTGATAACTTGAAATTTTCTCTTTCGACACGTGTATGGTAATTCCTCGTTCTCATTATTATCTTGCTTGCATTTATCCATTCAGTCGATATAGATATTGTCCGTTGCCTCATTAAAAACCTTTATAAGGAAAACCCAACGGGAAAAAGCTTGAAAGAGGAAAATAGTGCAACTTGTGAAATCATAGATATCATACTAAAAATGATATTTCTTCTAAGAGTTTGATACCTCGGGATCAAAATAATACCTCATTAAAACCTTACTAAGAAAAACCTTATGAGAAAAATCTTAGTAAAGGAAAAAGAGTACAATATAATATGACATGTTATAATAATTTATAGCATCAAATAGAGTTTGATACTTCTGCATCAATATAATACTTCATTAAAAAAAACTTTACAAAGGAAAATCCAATGGGGAAAAACCCTAGTTAAGGATAAAAATACAATTTAACTTAAATAACATATTTAAGATATTATTTCTTGATAAGACATTTGATTCTTCATGATCAAGATAATGCCTCATTAAAATCTTAGTAAGAAAAACCCAGTGGGAAAAATCTTAAATAAGGAAAAAGAGTGCATTATAATATATTTATGGATGCTCCTCCTGATTTAAAAGTTTTCTCTTAATTCATATTCGTCTTTTTACTTCTGGATCCTTAAATATGTATCTCATTAATAATACAATTTATTAATAGCTTCCTTCGACACAATCAAATTTTCCAAGATTGTTTCTTTCATATATGATTTGCATTTCATGCATTTTGTTTGCTACCTTTATGAAAAACACATCATGTGCTTTCATTTTTGTGCTTCAAATCAATTTTGCATACTGCAACTATATCTTTGATGAATATTAAAAGTTTATTCCAACAATACTTAAAAGCAGGAAGTAATCTACTCACCTTGAAATGCATCGAGATTTTCATTACAATAATACTTAGAAGAAGGTTGTAATCTACATTCCATTTTTTTATTCTATATAATCGTCAAAGTTATTTATATTCTTCAAGAACTTATATATTTTAATAAGTTTTGCATATCACAACTAACACTTCAGTGGATGCTAAGAGTTTCAATACAACAATACTTAAAAATAGGAAGTAATCTACTCATCATGAATTATATCAAGATTTTCATTACAATAATAATTAAAAGTAGGTTGTAATCTATGCTCCTTGTTCTTTGCCTTCTTTATAACCATGAAAGTATTTATATTCTTCAGAAATTTGTATACTTTCATTAATATGATTTAAACCATATTTATACCTTCGGGGTATATTAAGCGTTTCAAGCACTTTTTCTACTTTATAGACTACATGTCCATATTTCTTTATTAGCAAAGGATTCATAATGACCAGTCATGTTTTCCCCTAATTCAAGATCTTTAATCTATTTATAAATATAAGCGCTTTATTGTTTACAAATTTATCATCAATGGTTATTTCTTGTCAGTTTTAAAAATAATTTATTGAGATCTCTTTAATTATGTTTTTAGGCATCTAAACCACTTCTAGGGTAATTTGACAATTATGTCATTGGTCTCTTCAAGAGCACCTTTATTGTTTCTTCAAGAACATCTGCCTCCATTATTTGCATCTTTATTACTTACTCCAAAAAATATTTCCAACTGACTTCTCTATCACACTTCAGATACGATTTATACCATTTTTGGTTCTTCTGGGATTTCAACTTATATTGGAGCAAGTATACTAGGAATATTGTCAATAATTTATTCAAGTTACTTAATATTTTGCACCCAATATTTAATTACGATAATCAAAATGAACTTGTATCCCTTTTTATCCTCCCCCTCAATGTTGACGAACATTGAATAAATATCGTCTTTGGATTCTCTTTTTGATCCATTATGATATTGTTACTAGAAAATACATCATACACATTACATATATGAGGATAATCCTTTTATATTGATAAGATGCATTCAAATGATATTTGTGACCTTCTGGCTCATGTTTAAATATGGGATTCAACTATGCCAAATTTCATGAAATATAATCCAGTTGAAATTGCACCAATTTTTCTAAAATAAGCTTCTGGCTTTCAGTTTTAGAAATAACGCAAAGATATTCTTTGATGTTTTCATTATAGTTTCAATATAGTATCCATTCATTTATATATCCTCAAAACTCAACAAATTTTTTTTTAAACTCGCTTGAGTATAATGTATTTTGAATTAAGATATATGTCTCATTTGGCAATACTATATGGGCTCTTCATGACCCTTCAATTATATTAGCAGATTTTCTATGGTTGAAATTTTCAGCCAAAATATTTTTAGACAGTTTAGAGAAAAACTTCTGGTTTTTTAAAATCACATAAGTAGTTGCACTATGTAGTAGGCATATATTATCACTCAAATATTGATGATCCATATCTTAAGAATTAAAGTCAATATAGTTGGTCAACCATTAAAATTTGTAAGCATTAAATAAATGCTAATACTTTCCAAAAAAAATAATACGGACTACTGATTAGAACACAACATTCATCGATACGTTATTTCAGTTAGTTCTGAAAGGAAAAACATATAAGCACCAACTTCCAAATGGTAGAAACTTTAGGTTCAACCACTTTAGTCTAGTGTTTGGAAGTGTGACCATTTTCTAGTGGTCATAATGCTCCTTCAGGAAGTTCACTAGTAAAGATGATCATTCTCGGTTAAATGTCTCATTTTAAGATTGTCGTGGACATGACACCTTAAAAATATAAGAGCTTTTGTTTTATCCTACTGGGACATATTATTATCATTTTTACAGAGATCAATGTTCCAAGAGATCATAGTGTTTCATTTTTCTATTTAGAAATCTGATTAAAAGGCCGGTCTATGAACTGTCCTTCAACGAAGACATAATGCAGAATTTTTGTATGTTCAAGGAAAATTTGATCAGAGATCACAGTGTTGCATTTTCTGTTTTATACCAGTTAACCATGCATGCATCTTAAGCCGAACTTGATAAGTGTATTATTGTTGTAAACTGTTATTTGCTTCAAAGTATATGACTTTGGTTGTCGGGGGAAAACAACATATTTGTATAAACAAATGAACATCATATTAGGAGTACACTAACTGGCTAATTATTAGAACAAAATCACAAAACACACTTTAAATCATAAAATGCCTCATGATAATGATAATGTAAAATAACCCTCCATTTCAGAACTAGGAAAACAGAAGATGACAAAAATGACATCCCAAACCAAATAAAATTTGGACATTGTTACATAACAAAAATGACCGTGATGCACAAATGCATTATTAACCTCCTATGGAATGTTTTAGTCTTATATGTGGTAACCTAGATTCATTTTCCAAAAAGAAAGAAAGAACCAAAAAATAAATTTGTTTTTGTTAATTGAATGGTTCGAAATAATTATTTGCATCGATTTTAACAAGATCAGAAATAACATTCTCACTATAGGGTCCTTAGAAGTGCGTGATTGTAAGAAAAGTTGTATCACAAGGGATAAATAAATCAGCAACTAATAGTATGAGGCATTTAAAGGTGTTACCATAGAAGACAAGGTGGAGCATTGCAACACTGTTAGGCAGTTACATGGAAAGAAAACAAAACAGAACGTAATCTAAGCATAGTTGAGCAGTTAACAATGGTAGTGTAAGCATGATGGTTCTTCCAATTTTTTGCCTTAAGGATGTTGAATAACACACATTACCAACATGAGAAATTGTTCTTCAAGTGGAAAGTAAATCAATTTTCGCAAATTCAAACAAAATATTTCACCTAAAACAGAAAATATACCAGTTACTATGTGCAACAAAGATCCGAAATTTCAGTACTGTATAACCTTTCAAAAGGTTACAAAACTGTGTATTTTAAAAGTTTTAGATAGCTTCCATGCTCCATTGAGTAGGAAAGGAAAATGGGCTTTAGTAAATAACCACACATAGTATAATCCAAAGTCAATGTGTGGCAACGCAAAAGCTTTCCACATGAAGATTCATGCAGAGCACCTTTGCGATCTTTCTCATAATCGTGTAATCATTACAAGTGAGTTTAGGAATTCTTATCGGTCATACTTTTACAAAAAATATTTTCACTTTAATCAGCCCTGCTTCAACAAAATTCATTTTTTTCTCTTTAGAAATCGAATACAGACAATGTTAATCGGTTCTACTATTCTTATAGAGTTTACGATTGAAAAGAAGAATTCAAAAATATTTTGGTGTTTGTTCAGTACACAATGGTGTATATATAGAATTGGCCTACATTTTACTACCCCAGGTATCACTGTCATTTAAAACCGTGTTGCCATATAGAGGATAAACAGACTCCTTTGCCAATGAAGCTTCAGTGTGATCGAAGCTAACACATGATTGAGCTTGGACATGTAACTTAGACTCTCAATGCTATCCAAAATTTGATTAAATCTGAAAGAAATATAGATTGAGTCTTGGCTATCATACAAATTAAAGGAAATATAACTCCGCATAAAAAAATGAAATTCCTGTACCTAAAACGCTAATCCTAATATTTTTATTCTAACTACACCCTGTTTTGCTTTACAATGATTGATTGTCAGACACACAAATCATAGTTTTGTATATTCATCGTCATTACCTATACTGGGTGAAAGAAAATTCAAGATCATAAAAATATATAAGCGAACAGAGGCTATTAGCCATCAAATAACATATACAACATCATCTAGCATACTGATCGACTAAAGCACCACAAATGAAAACACTGTTTGACCACAGTTTCGTTTAATTATCCATAAATCAATCTATAAATCAATGAAAAAATGCTTAACTTTGCACAATATCTTGCAATACCAGACAACAAAACTTGTATGAATTTCGTTTCATTCATGATAGATTCAAATAGACTAATTTAATAAAATATTTATCTAATTAGATATTGTACAATACAAATCCTAGGGATTCATTATATGACGTAATCAAATATTGATTAAAAATATCAAAACATACATCAATTTAGGCAGCTAAATGATAAAAAAAGACTAAACCACAGAACGATTGAGATCTATTAAGAAAAAGAATAGTTACCATGTAGAGATCGTGCTGATAAAGTGTTATAAAATAAAGAAGGTATAAGTCATTAGAGAGAGAGACAGAAGATATATTATTCATTTCTGAATATATCCATATATTTACATTACATAGCCTCTTTTATATAAAGGCTTCAGAGCTAATGATTTAAATTATTCCACGATGTGGGACTAAACATAACAACATAAAAGCATATTCATTTCATGATTTACATATATGATAACAATTTTAAAATATTATTCATATTTTTAATATAATAGCATCCCTACAACATAATACATAAATGAATCTGTTATTTGTAAAAAATACCTTAAATTCTGAACTTGTTTTCAACTTGATAAATTTCTTCCACTCGTTCATATATTTGATGTTATTTGGTTTCAACCGAAGTCTTTCCTCCGTGGACTTTGCATTTACCAGTTTTTGAACAAATCAACATTTTGAATCCCGCCAAATACTACTCATTTGCTGAAAAATGAATATTTTGTGCCAATCTGCATCCAATTTAAATCTCGTCTGCAACACTCAAAACTCAATGATAGGTTGAATTTTTACTGTTAATATATAACAATTTATACTATATAGGAATTATAACAATTTAAAGAATGAATAGGTTACCTTCAGAAAGCTTTTATATATATATATATATATATATATATATATATATATATATATCGAAACAAATTTATTATAGTAGATGCCAGGTTATGGCTTTAGCAGATGATGATCGCATAACAATTTGAATATAATTGTTAACAACAACATTTTTTGAATTTTATTTTCTGAAAATTATTATAACAATGAGTGGTGCATGGATAATTGATTAAGTGTTTGATATCCATATTTAATTTGTCAGTGAACATTGGTCTCACTAAATATATCAGTATTCATAATAATTGGTAAACTGGGGAAAAAGGATTCACATAAATTTAATCTGTTAGTGAACATTGGTTTCACTATCATAGTATTCTTTTTATTTATGAAAAGAAGATATTTCCGCTTAAGGTATAAAAACATAGGAAATAGTAAACTCATTTGGTTACTAGAGTGGACATGATAATCTGAAGCTGGGTTTGATAATCAAATAAGTTGAATTGTATTGAAGGTTTCTATACATCATAAACGGTAAACCCTAGAGTATTATTACTAATACTAGAGTAGCCATATACTTAGATTCAGTTGCTTCAACTATCGACTATGATGTCCAAGGGTATACTATACACTAATATTTAGAGAAGCCTTGCTCTTAAGACCTAAAAACTAATTTGGATTTTTGACAAGAGCATATCTTTTGGTTTATGAATAGTTGTATAAGTTTTGTTCAGTCTATACTATGTATATTGCATTCTTGTTATTCTGCCATTCTTGATAAAATTCTATTTCCAAATTTTCTTTCCCACATTATTGTTTTCTATTATGCTAACCTGTGCTTTGAAACAAGTCAATTGTATGGCTGTGGTTTGTTGTTGGCAAATGATTAACAATTTTCTGTAAAATTTGGTGATACAATATTTTCAATTGCAGAAGATTAGAAAGATATTGTTGATTTCAGTGATACATATTTCTAATTGCAGAAGATTTGGAAGATATTTGAGATAATTACTCAAATATATATATTGCATCTTTTATAGCACTAAAGAGAGTAATAAATTACCTACGTAAGAAGAAGACTTATTTTGTGAGATTGAGATAATCATTTAAATCTTTAATGAGCTGATTAAAGAAAAAATCTTATCGAAGACATATAAATTGGGGGAAACTGGACAATCAAATGGATAAATATTTCCTTTATGAATAGGAGAATCAATGAGGCATTGATTCATGACCATAAATCGATTGCTTCAACTTCAAGTAATAATCTCTACATAAAGGCGGAGATTAGCATGAGTAGAATTATCTCTCTATTGTATTTTTTATTCTTCTTCTTCATTATCAATCTTGTAAAATTTTCTTCTTTTAGAAAGTAATAAAATATCCTCTCCCCAAGTAGATGTACACTATCTCGCGATAGTGGAACCACTATAAATCTCGTGTATTATTTTCTTTTATTGCTTGATCTATGATTACTTTTAGCTGGTGGCTATCTATTCTTTATTTTGCCTCACCTTCAATCCAGTCCTATTTTTTCCACAAGGTTGGGTTTTCATTTCTAAGGCAATCTTAAGGATTTTCCCCCAACAGTCTGGTATCAGAGCGACAAGGTTGGTTGAGAAAGGGTGAAAGGCATTATGGCAGGAGATGAGAAGACTCCAGTGGTTGTACCAAGACCCTATGTTAGAAAAACTATATTGCATCAGGATCTAGTTTAATAATAGAGAAGTGGAATGGTAATAAAGATTTCGAGAAGTGACAATGGAGGATAAAAGTTGTTCTGATGAGAAACGAAGTTCATCCTGTGGTGTTTTCCCCTGAGGAGTTGAAGGTTGAAAATTTCAGCCGTGGAAAGGAAGGAGATGGAAAAATGGATGTTTAATACTTTGCAATTAGCTATAGGAGAAAATGTTATTTTTGAGATTAGCGGTGAAACTACTGATAAGGGCATTTGGGCCAAAATGAAAAATCTCTATCTAAAGAAATCTTTAACTAACCGTCTGATTTTATTGAAGACATTTTTCATCATAAGGACGAGAGATGATACTTCTATCAAAGAGCATCTATGTTTCTTCGGTGATCTAGTGATGAAGATGAAGGTTGTGGATTTGAAGGTAGATGAAGAGCATATGGTTATGATGCTCTTGTGTTACCTTCCAGAGCGTTATATTGGTTTCACTAATAGCCTTATCTTTGCGAGAGATACTTAGATAGTTGAAGATGTAAAATCAGGTCTTCTATCTGAAGACTTGAGGGATCGGATGAAACATATGGGTGAAGGTAGATGAGGAAGTAGTAGTCAATGCCTGTTTGCTGAGAGAGAGAGAGAGAGGAGAAGAAGAATTGAAATTATATGGGGCATTCCAAATCAAGAAAGCCTAGTAATAATTATAGAGGAAAATCTAAGGATGAAAAGTTTCACCATTGTAAGAAACCAGACTACTAGAAAAGAGACTGTCTGGATTGGAGGGTGAAGAAGGAATAAGATGGTTCATCATTTGTGATGGAAAAAGATGTATTTGATGATGTGTTATCTACAGCGTTATCAGATGTATCAAATCGTTGGTGCTTGATTCAGAGGCGTCTTTTCATATAACACTTAGTAGGGATTACTTTAGTTCTTTAGTCGATAGGGAGGGAAGTGCAGTCCTTATGGGTAATGATGCTACTTGTAGAGCTATGAGGGAAGGTACAGTGCAAATTAGGATGTTTGACAAAGTGATCACTACACCAAAACTATAAATTTGCAACACCTCATGCGGAAAATTAGCAACGTTTCTAAGCCGTTGCAATTTCAATAGGTTTTGAGCCATGGCAAAATATATTGCAATGGCTCCAAAGTCAATTCTGAGTTCTTTAAGACCATTGCAAACTTATTCCATTGTTTAACCTAGTTTCAGAAAGATACGCAGCTGTTCCCCTAGCAAACACATCTCCTCCCTACAAGTTTTTCCGTCCTTCACCCCGATCTTCCTTTAAAAAACGATCTTGGACCTCTCTCCTTCATCCGCATCTCAGTTCAGTTCCGCCCCCTTTTCTTGCTCAGCGTCGGAAAATCGTCTGGTAAATCTCAGAAATCCTTCGCTGTTGGGTAAAGTTGTCGTTCGCATCTCTTATTGATATTCTTATTGATTTCTAAATATATTTATATCGGTGCAGTATCCAGATTAAAAGTTTATACCAATTTCTAAATTATCCTGATTCATCATACAAGGGATTTTGGTATATGCAATTTATCTGTTGATTGTATTTACTGCACTAGGTGAATCCGAATCAATCGCCAGAGGGTTGGTTGTTTTGATTGAACTAGATGGATTATTAATATTTTTTCTAGTAATAGTAAGATTAATATCATATCATTAAATATAACCAGCAGTGGGAAAATGCTTGGTGCATAACTAACTGTTGAAATGATTTAAGTTGAGATGATTTGTAATTGGTTTATAAAATGATATTGTTTGGCTATCTATCTTTTAAAAGTAATATAACTATTGTTATATTAACAAATTACCAATGTAGGTGCTTCAGAAATTGAGATAATCTTCATTTAACAAAATTGTATGACTATGTTTGATAGAAATCACAAAAGCACCGATTATAAACTTTTATCGTAGCTTAGTTTTCTCGTTATGTCCATTAGACATGCCAATTGTAAATTGTAATAGTTTCTTTTAGTTGGTTAAATCGAATAACAAATCAAATTAACTCTGTTTTGTTCAAATTTTAAAAAATATATATCTTTAATTTGATTTAACATCTTTTAGCTTAGTACCCTTTAAATTTTCCGTATTTAATTTGATTTAACATCTTTTAGCTTAGAATCCTGTTAACCACTGTTCCGATATGGGTGAGAGTACTGGTCTGAAATTAACATATTACAACTCACAATCATTAAGCAAGATTGTAGGTGTAATTGGGAAGCCTATTAGCTTGATTGAATTTACAAAATATAGAAAGAGACTTTTATATGCCACACTGATGTTGCACTAGCAATGTCTATTAAAATCAGTGTGAGGATTTTTCCTTTTAGTTCTGTCTGCTGTAGTTTCCAGAAAAGTATTGATATTGGCTGAACTTGATAATTGGAGTGAGATGATTTGTTTTACTTCCTGCCAAGTTGAGAACTATAAAGATGCTTCTTTAGACTTTGTAAGAACAGTCAAATTTGGGTATCAAATTAGAAGGCAGCCTACAAATTAAAACCAAGTATTATTTACATTAATAAAAGAGAGAGATTTCGTTAGATAGTTTAAATAAGTATGGAAAACATGTTATTACGATCAAATTAACAAAATGGGAAGTAATAAAAAATAAGACTTAATAAATATAGATTTAATGATTTATATTCACATTGTTAACTTGTAAAACATATTAATACCATGAATGTAGTTCTCGTTTATGGTAATTTTTTCTTCACGGAAAGATGAATAAATCTGAGACATCGGGCACAGTAAATCAGGCAGTATATAAAGCCATATAATATAGGAGTTATGTAGTCTGATTTAGATAATGGAATAAAAAAATTGATCTAAAAGTACCAATTTACCATTTCAAATCCATAATGCAAATCACTCTTTTTGTGACTTTTTAACCATCATTTTCATGCTTCACCTACATCAACTGTTGCAGACAGTAGCGTTACACATAAGAATTCCTCTAAATCATCTAACATTAAGCGTAGCTAACCAAACTATAACAAGCAGTAAACCGATTTTGTTAATTTTTACTTATAGCAATAAAATGTTATATATGAAACAAAATATAAGAATGAAAATAAAGTATAACTTGCACAAACTTTTCTCAAAGCCATTTTAAATAGACTATATAATATTCCAACCCCACTTATTCTTGATTTGATAAACTGTAATGGGTCTACAGATTAAATTACACACAAGAAAATAATAAATAAATATATGCAACCATAAAGTAATGAAATGAAGACTGCGATGTATTATATTATATACAGGAAATGGTACAGTAAGTTGTTAGTAATTTAAAATATGAGATAATGGCATGATCAAGGTAGTAGAGAGCTCTAACTACCATTACTAAGAATGACTTTACTTTTATAGTTAATTTAAAACAATTACTTTCGTATTATGATAGTTCTATTTTAGTTAAATCCTGGGATTTCTGAAGCAAAAACCCTCGTGCAAAAATCCAATTTAATTCATTCATTATGTCGTTATGTTCATTTACGTTAATGAACTTAAAATCGAGTTAGGCGCTAGCTCCAAGTACAATAATATTAGATTTCAACTTATCACATATTATTGTCTCTTTAAATATGACCTATGTTTTCACAAAGAGATCTTAGAGAAATAACTAACGATATATCATATATGATATAGTAGGGCAGTACGTCTTCCAGCATTGACAAACAATGGATGAAAGAATCAGGTATGTATGCCATCCAAAGAGTAATATTTGATATCTGTTGACGCATAAGTAGGTATGTATAGTATTATACTTTGGTAGTTTTAGTGTTATGTTGCCTCTAAGTAGTTTTAAACCATTTTTGGAATATTTAGTCAATTTCTAAATCTTTAACATAAACAAGTATCAAATACTTATTAATATATTAAATTACTTATCCTGATTAGGATAATAAGTTTTTAAACCTCATTGATCATCTTCAAGGAACAATGGTTTCCAGTAATATATATTCTTTTCACATCAGTTCGGTATTATTATTAACTTCAACTGTTTTCTTCTCAAATTAATTTTTTTCTACACAAGTAAACATACTGGCTACTGTTTTAATCCACAAAATATCATTCAATACGAAAAAGCGGTGCACTGGGATCTAATATAAATTGCACATCATATTTGATTTGTTCTGTAGTCACGAAACATATTTTTGCAAGACATAATGTTGGATTATAACTTCTAGAATGTCCAGTAGCTGTTGTTAATATGATTAAACCAAGAAAAGTATGTGTTCTCAGCCAACAAATATGAAATAATGGATGAATATTAATGCAGTTGCCACTGCAGATACTAAACATTTAAAATCATATAAATGTAGTTTGCTGAATTTTTTTGCAGGTAATCAAGTTAGGCATGTTTCTTTTTTTTCATTGATCGTTGATTGAAGATGTAACCAAATAGTCGATTATTGACTGATGTTTCCTTCTTGGTTTACAGGTGATCAAGTTAGTAAGAGAGAACATCATATAATATTTTTTTTATTATATTACCTATTTACACTTACTATTTAGAAATATATACAATCAATTGTTTATATTTCTAAATAGTAAGTGTAAATAGGTAATATAATAAAAAAAATATTATACGATGTTCTCTCTGTTCTTTTTTTTTCCGCTTCATCTACTTGTGAACTAATTTCTTTGAAACAATTTCTCTCCCCGACGTGTACTAATTTGTTCATTATTAGTACCCAAACCTCACAGCTGTCTTCCTCTTTACAAGACTTGCTGTTGAAGTGGATGGTGTGAAACCTGAAGTTGAAATACGTGCCTTATAGTGTGAAATCTTATTGTATCATTGTATCGTACTTGTGCTATTTATTGCCTCTTTACAACAATGCTAGAGATTAGTTATAACTTTGTAGCGTGTATTATGTATTGTTGCTGAACTGTTGTTTTCATGTATCATTGTACCGTACTTGATGAACTATCTGAAACTTTTGTCTTCATGTATCATTGTGTTGTACTTGATGATAAAAGAGATTTCAATGTAAAGATAAAGAGTAATTTTATTGATAGTATTTGAGATAGTACAGAGATTGATGAATAGAAAAATGAATTCACACTAATTGATACAACTGCTGTTACATTATATACAACTTTCAGAAGTAATAAGGTGGGCTTGAAATGTTGAGGCCCAGGCCCGTATTGCAGTGACTAAATATGCTGATCCTTGGATTTATTATCAACGGCTTCAGTTGAGTTATGATATCTCCTTATACTTCACTTCACATATCAGAATATGCATTCTCATAGATGAACTGTCTGAAACTTTTGCCTTCATGTATTATTGTATTGCAATTGATGAATCACATATCTTAATTGATGAACTATTTGTAACAATGAACCGTATTGTGAACTAAGACATTTACTCTATGCTTTGAGTTTCAATTGGGATCACTATTTTGTTGAATTGAATTGAAGTAGGATCAGCTGAGGCTTTTGATTGATTTGAAAAACATATAAAAATTAGCCATTGCCTTAAGCCGTGGCTAAACATGTATTTTCCACGGTCTAAGTTGTGGTAAAACATGTAATTGCCACGGCTCTAAGCCGTGACTAAACTTAATATTGCCACGGCCCAAAGCCGTGGCAAAACCGTAAACAGCCATGGCCAAATTTTGCCACTCAGACTTTTGCCGTGGCTACGAGCCGTGGCTAAATCACTTTGCCATGGCCCGTACCTATGGCGAATTGGCTTTTCTGGTGTAGTGGATACGCATTTTGACAAGTGTTCAGTATGTTTCGAGTCTTCGAAAGTCCTTGATTTCTTTAGAGCATTTGGCATCCATAGGATGCAAGGTCACTTTAGAGAAGAATGGTTTAAAATTTTTGAGGGGTGCTCTTGTTTTTATGAAGGTAGATGTGTTTTGGAATCTGTATTTGCTTAAGGGGACCACAGTTCTTAGAGAGTCGTGCATTGGAATTGATAGTTCTTACACTTTGTATGCACCAGACTTTGGCATCTCTGGTTGGATCATATTTCTTAGAAGGGCTTAGAGTTGCTTCGTGGATGGAAGATGATCGTAGGTGACTTCGACAAGTTGTATTTCTTCCAAGAGTGTGTGTTAGATAAACAGATTAAGGTATCCTTTGGAGTTAGACTCCATAGATCAGAGATGGTACTTGGTTATGCAAATACAGATGTTTTGTGATCAATTGCTACTGCTTCCATTAGGAGAGCGAAGTATTTTATCGCATTTATTGGTGATTTTTCTCGTAGAGTTTGGATGTATGTGATAAAGGCCAAATTGAAGAGCTCTGAGAAGTTTAAGCCTTGGAAGATACTTGTTGAGAATAATTCTGGTTCTAAGTTGAAGGTACTGAGATATGATAATGGTGGAAAGTTTTTCTCTGGGAGTTCCTCGACTTTTGCAGATAGCATGGCATTGAGAGATATTTCACTACACCATGTGATCCACAATTCAATGGGGTTGCCGAGAGGATGAATATGACTTCACTTGAGAAGGCTCGTTGCTTGAGATTGACGATGAGCTTATCTAGAGGCTTTTGGGCTGAGGCATTATCGACTGCGGCACATATTATTAATCAGACTCCATGCTTAGCTATAAATGGGAAGATTCCAGAAGAGAAGTGGAGAGATAAAGCCGTGTACCTTGGTTATTTTCGTATTTTTGGTTATCCTATGTATGTTCACTATACAGGTGATGATAAGTTAGAGGCTAGAGCATACAAGGGCATTCTCTTGGGATACAACGATGGTATTAAAAGGTATCGTATTTAGCACCATGTTGATAGGAAGATTGTTCGTTCCAGACATGTTACTTTTTATGAGTTAGTAATATTCAATCCTAAGAAAGAATACCTACCACATTAGGTGTTTCTGATAGGCCTAAGGAGATGGAAAAGGTACCTATTTTACAGCTTAGTAGTAGAGTTGTTGATGCTGTAGAGAGTGATATAGGTGCAGTTGATTTGATATCACAGTGTAGTCTACAGGTGCCTTCTAGTAGTGTTTGTGATGTGCATGGGACTATAGAAAGTTCAGTTCAAGGTGGAGCTGAAAGGAATTTAAGCGAAAATGTACCTACTCGGGCCAGTCGTAGGACTATTAGGCTGCTTGAGCGGTATGGTGATTGGCAGTATGCAAACAATAGCCTTAGTGATCTATTTCATTATGCCCTACATGTGGTTCTTGAGGTTTTGCTTGACCTTGTAAAGCTTTGAATTCATGTGATGGTTCGAAGTGGATGTGCGCTATGTAGAGGATCTAGAGTTGAAGAAGAACAAGACTTGGGATTTAGTATCTCCTCCTCAAGGAAGCCAAGCCATAGGTTGCAAGTGGGTGGTCAAGGTGAAGGAGAGGGAAGATACAAGGCTAGACTTATTGCTAAACGGTTTTCGTAGAGGAAGGAATTTGAGTATGATGAAATTTTTTTCTCCTATAGTGAGACACACCTCCATTTGTATTTTGCTTGCTATAATTGCCGCTCATGACTTGGAGTTAGAGCAACTTAATGTGAAGACCACTTTCTTGTATGGAGACTTGGATGAGACCGTTCATATGAAGTAGCCAGATGGATATGTCATGGATGGAAAAGAGAATTGGGTTTGCAAGCTAAAGAAGTCATCTCATGGACTTAAAAAGTCGCCTAGGCAGTGGTACAAGAGGTTTGATTATTTTATGCTTTCACTTGGTTTTGGTCGGAGCATCAAAGATGCTTGTGTGTACTTCAAGCATTTGATGAATGGTTATTGGTGTATTTACTCTTATATGTGGATGATATGTTGATTGCTTCCAAGGACAAAGCTGAAATTGATAGTTTGAATTTGAAGCTTAAGGAAGAATTCGAAAAAAGACCTTGGAGAAGCAAGGAGGATTTTGGGTATGGAAATCCAAAGGGATAGGAAGCTTGAACTTTTGCGGCTCACTTAAAAGGAATATATTCTGAAAGTGCTTGCTCGGTTTAACATGGAAGGACCAAAGACAATTAGCACACCCATGTCGTCGCATATATAGATTTCTAGTAGAGGCTCTCTGATCTTGGAGAAGGACAAGACTTGTATGGAGAAGGTTGCCTATGCAAGTGCAGTTGGTAGTCTGATATATACCATAGTTTGCACTAGGCCTAACATTGCACAGGTAGTTGGATTGGTGAGTAGATTCATGTCAAATACCGGAAAGACGCATTGGGAGGATGCAAAGTATATTTTTAGATATCTTAGAGGGACTCTAGACCATGGGATTTTCTTAGGCGATAGAGATAGAGATTTCAGCTTAGTTGGATTTTGCGATTCGGACTATACCGGTGATAGAGATTGAAGGAAGTCAACCTCAGGTTATGTGTTAACTATTGATGTGACAGCTATTAGTTGAAGAGCGTGGTTGCAAATGATTATGGCTTTGTCTACTACAGAGGCAGAGTTTCTAGATGCGGTTAAAGCAGCTAAGGAGGCATTTTACTTGAAGCATTTGTTGTGTGACTTGGGCTTCGTGTATGAAGGTATAAAAGTGAACTGTGATAGGCAAAATGCAATTCACTTAGCTGAAACTTTGGCTTTCAGCTCAAGAACGAAGCCTACTGAGGTGAGAGGGTCTTTTTTTGTCTCTATGGATAAAGAGCTTGTACGTCTTCAAAAGGTTCACATAGATTAGAATGCGAGGATATGTTTACCAAGTCTTACCCATTGCAAATTTTGAGCATTGCTCGAACTTGATTCGCTTGGTGAAGTGAAAGGTGGGTGGCATGAGGGAGAGTGAATTGGTAGATGGAGACATTTATTTTCATTACAGAGATTTATAGGTCCTACTTAGAGAGGGTTCTTTCAACACTTTGTTGGTGAACGGTGGCCTTGCCGGAGTTCGTTGGCAAAGTGCGCTTGGTGATGGCTATGCCGAAGGTCATTGAGAAAGTATCTGTGGTGTCTTGTTCGAGAACTACTTAGAGTACGAGGTTATAGGTAGAGATAGGCTTGCGGGGAAATATAGTATCAAAGTGGAGATTGTAATATTTAGTGATACAATATTTTCAATTGTAGAAGATTTGAAAGATATTGTTGATTTCAATGATACAATATTTTCAATTACAGAAGATTTGAAAGATATTTGAGATAATTACTCAAATATATATTGTCTCTTTCATAGCATTAAAGGGAGTAACAAATTACCTACGTGAGAAGAAAAATTATTTTGAAAGATTGAGGTAATCAATCAATTCTCTAATTAGCTAATTAAAGGAGGAATCTTATCAAGCGCATGTAAATTGGGCAAAACTGAAAAATGAAATGGATAAACGTTTCCTAGATGAATAAGAGAATTAATTAGGCATTGATTCATAACATAAATCAATTATTTCAACCTCAAGTGATAATCTCTATATAAAGGCAGAGAGAGCATGAGTAGAATTATATCTCTCAGTTGTATTTCTTATTCTTCTTCTTCATTATCAATCTTGTAAAATTATCTCATCTTAGAAAGTAATAAAATCTCCTCTTCCCAAGTAGATGTACACTATCTCGTGGTAGTGAAACCACTATAAATCTTGTGTATTATTTAGTTTTATTGCTTGATAAGTGATTCTTTTAGTTGTTGACTGTCTTTTATTTGTTTTGCCTCACCGTCAATCCAGTCCTATTTGTTTTTCCGCAAGGTTGGGTTTTTGTTCCTAAGAGAAGATCTTAAGATATTTTTCCTCAACATTTTCTTCAGTGCAGCATCAAAGAAATAGGTTGAGTATATGTTATACTCGCGCGTTAATGATTGTTAAATTACAGCTGGTTCCTTAAAAGACCGATACCAAAGCATCGAAAGAAAAATAAAATACTACTACTGAAGATCAGTACATGTACAAAAATCATTTTTCATATGCTCGTATAAATCCTAACGTTGAGCTATTAAATAGTAATTAACAGTGTAAGATTGCCATACAAACATAAGCTAAATTGACAAGATCTAAATTGTTGTAATACTATCATAATACAACACAATAGCACCATTTCCACAAACTGTTATGTTCAATTTTACACGTGGAATTTAAAGAAAAAACCCTTTATATAGTAACATAGCTTTCTTTTTGGTAACAACTCTTTGAATAGGAATCAGCTACTTGTTTAGTTAAATGAATTACTGCTTTTGTATAATTGTTGAGCCAATCATTAAGTATAAACACGAAGACTTTGCGAGCTATACAAAAGGTGTCCTTTCTATATAGCCGAATGAATCAGCTGGGC
Source organism: Allium cepa (assembly GCA_030765085.1). Classification (NCBI taxonomy): domain Eukaryota; kingdom Viridiplantae; phylum Streptophyta; class Magnoliopsida; order Asparagales; family Amaryllidaceae; genus Allium; species Allium cepa. Next base: position 585,110,735 of record CM060938.1, read on the forward strand.
TATGCTGTTGTTTATAGCCATAAATTTTTATGAATTAAATATAGGGACATTATAACAGGAATCATTTTCCTATCATGTGTACCAAATTACTCAAACTAAGATAGAAATCATAGTAAAATGATTCTATTATGAATTGCTTTTGTACAGAACTGATAATGTAAAATGTTGATAAAACACTTGTATTTATAGTGTACAAAATGTAATATAAGTTGCAAATGGGCTTGGCCCAACACCTGTATCCATATGCAGCTTGTAATATGAAGAAATATCCTTTGACGGTTTGACCACTTCAGAATGTTTTGTTATTCTCTTATTCCTTCGATACACCCCGCCCCCCCTCAAACCCAAAAGAGGGTCAGGGTTTGCGATTCATCCCCAATTACAGCCGACTTTTCTCATCTTTTAGTTTTGTTCTTTGATTTGGTGAAATCCTTGCTTATTTCATGCTCTCTTAACTTCATCTGCTCTCTGATGGATGCTGTTGTTTAATTTAGGGCTTGCGATCATAAACTGTAGTATGTTTCAACATTGTTTAAATTATGCTTTAACTCAACGTTGCTTGATTCTTTAGCCGACGTTAGTATATGATTTAATGCTTGTTACTCGAGATTCTAGTTTACTTCACCAATCTTCAGTTCATGCTTTAACCTGACAAAATACTTCTTTGACAGCAGTTTCTTGAGCACGTCTACTCTTTAGTAAGTTAAAGGTATGTGATTCACGATAAGTTTCCCTTTTTTAACTTGCTCTCTGACAAAGTTAAAGATCCAACTCCATGTGTTTTGTTCTAGAATATAATATTGGATTTGCTGTAAGTGAGATTGTGCTATGATTGTCACACCGGATCGTTGCTTTGTTGTTTATCTTAATTTTTAGTTCACTTAATAATGACTTGATCCACATAATTTCTGTTGTAGCACTAGCAACACTCAATATTAAGGTTTAGTATTTGATCTAGATATTGTAGATTGTTTTTTTGAGTACCATGAAATTAGACTCTTGCCTAGAAATGTATAATATCATGTTGTTGATCTTCTATCATCATGATTAGTTGTCCAATTTGCATCTATGTAGCCATTAATATTAAGTGAATTGCTTGATTGTAAGATCAATCCTTGGACCCTTTAAGATACCTTAATATCCTTTTTACTACCTTCGAATCATCCAGTGATCGTTGCATAAATTAACTTACTTTGTTTACACTAAATGAGATGTCAGGTCTAGTAATTGTAACATTTTGCAATGCCCCCATCATACTTCTATATTGCTTGTCATTTGTTATTGGTTCTCCTTTATTTTTGGATAGGTGCAAGTTGCTTGTCATTGGAGTAGGTAGAGAGTTTGTCTGATCCATTTGATGAGAATATCTGAAATATATTTTTTCGACTTAGATGCATTTCAGTATTTGATGTTCTCTTAACCTCAATGCCAAGAAAGTAACTTAGATTTCCTAAGTCTTTGATAGATAACTCTTTATTTAAATGTTGTGTAACATTGTTGATCTCTAATTCACTATTACCTATAATAATAAAATCGTCAACATAGATTATGCTAATAAGAAAACTTGTCAACATCCCCAATGCTTTGGAAAGATAATTTTTGTTTGGACATAGCCATGTGGTTGAGATGATTCTCACTTCTGAAAGAATATCTTTGAATAAATTGTATTAATCAAATTAATCTGAGAGAAAAGAATGGTGAGCAATCGTACCCTTCAACCTTGTCGAAAGGTTAATGAGGTTGCTGCAACCCTTCGAGTGGGTCAATAACATTCTTGATTATTAAACCTTTCAACCTTGTTGAAAGGTTATAGGCATGACCTACCCTACCTTTTGTCTAAGTTGGGGTGATGGGAATTAGTCCAACCTTTCGACCTCATCGAAAGGTTGTTAACAAGATTACTCCAACCATTCGACTAGGTCAGAATAGATGTAAGTTTGTCAGACCTTTTGGCTTTGTCGAAAGGCGTGACAAGACTTCTCCAACCTTTCGACCAGGTTTTAGTAATTCTTAGTTACTTAGCTTTCAGAAATTATTAATTTGATGGGTTCCACAATCTTTAGAGTCAAAAGCAGTTATGGTCGACATTTACTACTTCCTTTTTAACCGTGTCGAAAGGTTAAAATATGAAACCTTTGGACATTATTGTGAGGATATGTAAAGCTCATTGTCAACCTTAGTTGCTTTTAGCCTCATTGATGTCCACTTTCTTTTTATGGAAACAATCTGAAGGGTTTACTAACGCATGAGGAAGTTGATTTCCTTCGTATGAAGTCCATAATGAGTGCTTATAAGATATTTACATACATACATACATACATACATACATACATACATATATGTAATCCAGGACTCTGTTAGGAAGTGAACCTTTCGACTAAGTCGAAAGGTTTTCCTCCTTTCAAAGTAGTCACAGATTATATCTTCAACCCCTTTTTATTTTCCCTTTATGAGATCATTTTAGTTATTCCCATAACAATGCATTTAGATTATGCAATACATCATCATTACTTTACATTAAGTAAAGATGCCAATGATGATGTGTTGCGATGGGAAATATCTAAGTCGATCTTACATATATGAGCACAGATCAAAAGAGATTATGAGAAAAAGGTTAAAATCATGTACATTTTATCATTAGTCTGGCTAATGATCTTAATCATCCTTCTTGTTGCTAATATCCATCATGAACGAGCCAGATCCATTTTATTCATATCCAAAATGAGTTACAAGAAATTGAGCTCTTTCCCCAATTCGATTTAGGGTTTTTACAAGTAACATTATCTCAATGAAAGTTGAGAAAAGAAGATGAATTCATTATCCAGAATTCGGCTCCCAAAACCTTACCCCTTGGATCTTATTTATAGATGCAGGCAGCCCGCCTTCTGGCTTCTTGCTTTTGACTGAGTCGAAAGGTCCCTTTTTTGCATGCTGCCTTAAACCTTTCGGCTTCATCGAAAGGTCATGAACCTTTCGACTATGTCGAAAGGTTTGGAGTCTCTTGAGCTTATTGGCGTATTTCTTTTCCTTTCTTGTTTTCCCCACCTTATCGAGAGATCTCCTCTTTGTATTATGTTGTGAACCTTTCGAACTTGTCAAAAGTTTTGTCTTCCATATGTTGTCATGAACTCTCTAACCTCATCGAAAGGTTTGCTTCCGACATTGTCGAAAGGTTTGTCTACAATATGTTGTTCTGAACCTTTCGATGTTGTGAAGAGGTTTGACTCAACATGCCTTTATGGACCTTTCGAATTTGTCGAAAGGTTTGCCGCTACTATGCTTTCATTAACCTTTCGACTTCATCAAAAGGTTTACCTTTTACAGCTTTTGTGAACCTTTCGCCCTTGTCGAATGGTTTATCTTTTCTTAAACGTTGTCGAGTGCTGCTTTTCATTCTTTGTTGATCCCTGAGTGTTTCTATCTTCATTGCACCTTTTGACGTTGTTGAAAGGTATCCTAGAAGTGTCTCAACCGTTTCGAAAGGCTTACTAGGCTTTCGAAAAGGTTACTTTGGAGCAAAACTTTAAACTTCGAAAGGTTTGGTGCGTAGTTGAAATGGACGCTATTGATTTCTTTCGAAAGAAGCTTTGAAGTCATCATTACTTTCTCATCTGTGTCGAAAGATTGACTGTGGCGGAAGGCTCTATTTGTTTTCATCTAAGTCGAAGGCTTTACTGTATGCGTAACTGGACTTTTTGAACATCCTTTTTAAGTCTTTCATAATGACTTGGATAATCTCTTTATCAAAACTCCAATTTGATTATTCTTCTTTCATAATTCTGCCTTCAAGGAGATTTTATGGGTAACTTTTTGCCCCCCTCCCCCCGCCGTATGAAAGAAGCTTTTGTTCTTTAGGACAAAGTTTTTCATAGCTTTCTTACTCCTCATGATTTTGATTTTCGCGCAAAAATCAAAAGTTAAAAGTGCCATTTTTACTATCATTCTTACATTTATATTCAATAGTTGATCAGCATATTATTGTCCTTATCCGCCTGATAAGCATCATTTGAATTTCAGAGACATCAACCTTTAATTTTAGGATTTTGGTTACTTCCAATAGAAACAATTACATCATACCTTCCCCGAAATCTAACCCAGCTTAGAGCATTAACTTGTGTAGTTTAGATATTGATAATGCGATATTTAGAATCCAAATAGCAGTATCCTCAGAATAGTTTTATATATGGCATTTCCAAACCCAGATTCAGGTTTTTATGGACAACTAAACAAGAATTAGTAGTATGGTTTCCATATTAAATTTTGAGTCAGATCAGGACATATCTGAGTCGATTCTTTTTGGAGAAAGAATCTACGGCCCAGATTTGAGCACATACTTGCATATGCAGAGGTCTGTTAAAAATAGAATTCCTTTGCTTGTAGTAGGGCGTATTTTGAATAACCAAAAGCTCATGAAAATAATCTTTATTGCAGATGCCATGGAACCAGATTAGATTATTTTGACAAAGTCATATAATAATTCCGAAACTTAAGTTTGAGTATTATGAACTATAGTAATCAATAATGTTTCCATACCCTAATTTGGATTTAGTAAAGATAGCGGTTGATAAAATCCTTAAACCCAGATTCGGGTATTAGATTTTGAAGTTCATATACGGGAATCCCGAAGCCTAGATTCATACATTAATATATGATGTTAAGAAGGTCCCGAAACCCAAATTCGGGTATTTATAGATGATGTTAAGAAAGTCTTGTTACCCGGATTCAGTTGTTAGATGATGAATTATCTATATGAAAGACCCAAAACCTAGATTCGGTTTTTAATGGCTGATGTATAGAGATGAAAATCCTGAGACCCAAATTCAAGTAATAGAAAGTGGAGTTCCATTCTACTCCTTTTCTTTCGTTTTCTTTGACTTGCATGAAAACTCCAGGTTAAGAATGTATATAGAAATAATATGATTAGCTACCTCTTGAGCTAGGACGTCTTAGTCCATGATTGAATATGCTTCTTATCAAGCGTGAATATCTTAGTTCAGTATGGATTGAGTCTCATTTGGGCTAGGACATCTTAGCCCCTTTTTGATTGGGCCTCCTTTTGGGCCTGGATGTCTTAATCCATTACGGAATGAGCCTCACTTGGGCTTGGACATCTTAGTCCTTTTTATGATTGGGCCTCTTCTTGGGCATGGACATCTTAGTTCATTGTCCGATGCTCTTGGTTAGCCCATCTTAAAGGTTGGAATCAAGGACTTAGCCGACCTCCCTCCCCTATCCTGACCCTTTTGCGGCGCGGATAGTGTGATATCCCGAAAATTGGGCAATATAAATTTAACAATCTGTGTTAAAAATTTAATTGATTTAATAATTTTTGATAATAAAATTTTGAATTGATCTAATAATCATCTTTTAATAAATATTTAAATTGGTAGATTTTATCTTTTAAAGCTAATAAACTGTTTTCTGTTTGTAATATATATAATTGTATATATTGTAAATTGATAAACTTTAATTTGGAATTTAGTAAATAAATCAATTTTCTAATTTTAATTTATATTTGGTAAATTTGAAATTTGATTTAAGAATTGGCTTTTCAAAGCAATTTAATAAATAATGTTATGGTTTATACTATGATAAATCTTATTTGTTGTAAAATTTTATTTATTTAGCTTGAAGATATGAATTTAAAATTAGATAAATATAAAAGCTAAGTTTTATCTTATATTACTTGAAATATATATATATATATATATATATATATATAAGAATATACAGTACAAATTACAAATGATCTTAATTTGTTTATAATCTATTTTATAAATTATTTAATATTGTAACTTGTTATTTTTAAATGAAAATGATAATACTTAGTTTTTCATAAAACATAAATAGATTTTTAGAAATAGGATTTGTTATTTTAATTTTAACAAGAGTTATATATGCATATATATATATATATATATATATAACTTAATTTTAAAGTTGGATTTGATAAATTAATTTAAATTTGAATTCAATGTTTTGAAAATTTAAAAGAATAAATGTTTAAATATTTGAATAAGCTTTTAATTACAAATTGTTTTGTTTTGTTTTTCTAAAAAATAAGGGAGAGATTTATATATACATAAGAAATAGTAAAATAAGATTTAAAAGCTCTTATAAAATAAGTTAGAGTTTTATAAACAATTTAGAATTAAAATTAAAATAAAAACACTTAAATACATGTGTGAGTCTTTTAACATTTTAAAATGACATGTGTTAAAGCCTAAACTAAATTAATGACAAATGTTAAAATTGAAACAAGTGTCCAATTTTATTTTTTTCTTTTTCTTTTAATTTAATGAAATCAAAATTTTTCTTATATAAACTTATTACTTCTCATCCTCATTTTTTTTTCTATTCTTCTTCTTCAAAAACTTGAGAAGCTTCAGATCTGAAATTTAAAACTCATCTTCTTCAAAAACCAGAAATTTTTGATCAAAAACAAACTTATAAATTTCCCTCAAAACCATATCTAAATCAAAATCTGCAAAATCTGTTTTCCCTCAAATTATATATGAAACAATATGATCCTCAAATCCAAAAGCTATGTGAAATTCATTAATCTGCATTCATCTGAAACATGCAATTCATTGACTTGAGAAAATAAATTTGCAACTGCAACTTCAAAACTAAATTCAATTTTGCAAATTCATAAACCTGGAATTCATTTGCAACTTCAAGTCCTGCATACATTTTTCTGGAAGCCTGCAAATTTTTTCTCTGGAACTTGCATGCATCTGAAAATCATCTGAAGCCATATGATCATTCTGCAAAAATTCAAATGCCTGCATTTTCGGGGTAGCATGCACCAGGGAAAGCTTTTCCAGAAAATAAGATTGCTCTGCCCCTAAAAATCGGTGAGTAACATTTTTTTTATTTTAGCAAATTTAAGTTGCTTGATTTATTTCTGTGATAATTATGTTCAAAGTGGATGAATGTGATGGAATTTCCTGTAATAAGTATGTTTTTTTTTTCTGAATGCATGCTTATATTGTGATATATTTTGCCTGTTCTAGAATTATAGGATTAATCTCTGATCATAATCATGATCTTATGTTCAAACTTTTGTTAAGGTTCAAGATTCAAAACAATATATAGTTTATATAATATAAGTTAAAGTTTTAATTTTGTTTTAAAAATAAAATAAATACTGTAATGTCTCTTGAAACTCAGTAATAACAGAACAACTGTATGTAAGCAAAAAAATTGATCATCTAGTCTCATTAATTCAAGAATATAAATCGACTACTTAAAACAATACTTGAATTTTAAAACTAAAATCAGGAATTTTAGTTCAAGAATGATTGAGCATTTTTGGTTTAACCAGAAATGGTATTTTGGAGTATAAATGTCGTTCTAGATGATCGGGGTGGTCAGCGGCTTCTCTGGTGATGGAGAGGTGATAGGAGAAGCAGGGAAAATTATTGGATGATGGATTAAAGCATAAGGGCGGTGGTGATTAGGGATTTAAATAATTAACCCTAGTTTTTCTGTGTTCAAGAAAATTTATCACGCGGGCTTTTTAAGTGATCGAGTTCTTCGTGATTCGAGCTGGTGATAGATGGGGAGTGGATGTGGCCGGATCGTAGATTTCACTGATGATCGGAAATATGTGTTCGAGTCATTTACCTGATTTTGACTTTTCTCCTATTTGAAGCTTGAATGCTTGATTTTGGAATTGGGATTCTGCATTCTATTTGAAGGTCGAATTGGTATTGGATGTTGATCTTTGACTTGCGTGAGAGGTCGTGAACGGTCGGTGGTGACGGCAGTGACGGTGCAGGTGCACAAGGATTTATGGCGTGTCAGTTTGATTTGGGGAAGATGGTATTCTCGAGTCTGTTTTCGGGTTCTTTCGTGAGTTGCTCGAAGCAGTGGGTTATTTGTCTCGAAGTGGTTTTTGAGTAAACTCGGGTAAGTGTGTTTGTACAGGTTTGAGCAAAACCTGTTAATTTTAGTTTGAAAGGGTTTCAAAATGAATGATACTCGAGTTACTCGAGTTGTTTGAGTCTGGATCGAGCTAGTATACTACAGTTTAGAAAATTTGTCATGTTTAAATTTTTAAACTGAAATTTAAAATACTAAGTAAAGATTTAAATTAAGTTTTAAATCTAACTTTAAATTATGAATTCAAATTTTAGTTTGAATCATAGCTGGAAATAAAGAAGTTAACTTTCAAATTTGTTTACAATACTTTAAAAGATTTGTTGTTTAAAAATGTTTTGAAGGAATTTGAATTTGAATTTGAAATTTAAAGAAATGTTTAAACAAGTTTAGATTTTATTCAAATCTGAATTCGAATATTTGGTTTAAAATAAATTTGAGTTTTATAAATATAAGTGTTTAAACAAATTTGAGTGATAATGTAAAATTTGAATGTTTGAATTTAAAAAGAAATTTTCTTAAAATCTTGTAAAAATTTCTTTTATAAGAAAAGTATTATTTATCATGGAAATTTAAAGGTTCAAGTTGTTTTTAAAACTTATTGAAGTTAAACTATAAATGGATGATTTGTTATTTAATTATTAGGGTAATTAAATGAATAATTAATTTATTTAATAAATTAGTAAAATAGATAATCACTCAAAGTAATTAAGGGATTAATCTTAAAGGTTTAAGATTAATTAATTTTAGAGTAATTAACTTGTAATTAAGAATAATTAATTAAATAAGATTAGTTTTTAATTAATGATTAATAATTAACTTAATCAAGTAATAATGGATTAATTAAGTTTTTAATTAACACTTAATTATTTAATTAATTTGGGATTAATTAACGGGTTTACTAATGATTAATTAATTTATAATTAATAATGATTAAAATAAGTTAATTATCATAGAAAAAAATAATTAATGAATTGTTAATAGTTAATGAAGGTCATTAACTAAGGATTATTTAATAATTAATTAATGTGATTAATTTTAATTATTAATTAGATTAATTAATTTAAAGATAATCATTTGTGTAAGTTATTAAGTATAATTACTTATGGAGGTAATTAAGGAATTAATTACTTATTAATTGAGTTTAATTTGATTACATTAAGTTAATTAATTTAGTTTAATTAATTTAAAATAACCATTTGATGTTTTGGGAGGTATAATTGCTTAATGTAATTAAATGAAGAGAAATTACTTAGAGAAGTAATTAATGGGTAATTACTGTATGTAATTAGTTGAAGGTGGTTGGTTGATGAAAGAAATTTGAGTAAAATTTCTTTGTAAATTAATCAAGGGATTAATTTGAGATAATTAATTATGAATTAATTAATTTATTTTGGGAAAATAATTAAGGGTAGTTAATTACTGAATAGAGTTAATTAAGGATAATTAACAATTATGGCTTAATGAAAAGATTAATTACTTAATGCAATTAATTTAAAAAGAAAATGTAATTAGAAGATCATTAATTATTATAATTAATGATGTAATTAAGAATGAGTTATTTAGAAATAATTACTAAATGAGGAATTAATTAATATAATTAATTAAAGAGTAATGTAATTAATTATAGTTAATTAATTAAGGAAGTAATTGAAGATTAATTACTGTATTTGGTTAAGTATAATTAATTTGAGAAATTAATTAGTGGATAATTACTTAAAGGTTAATTAATCAGGGATGATTAATTAAAATAAATAATTGGTTGATAATTAATTGATTGATTGATAATTAATTAATAGTGATTTAAGAAAGTTAATATTGATGAAGTAATTAATTTAATTTACTTTAAATTAATTTGAATGATGTAATTAATTTAATTCATTTTAAATTAATTATATTTGGTGTGATTATAAATCATGGCTTATATGGTTGGATAATGTTGTTTGCCTTGAATGTTTGATCTCAGATATAAGATAGATAATGTTGAGTGATTTGGATGCATTGGTTGCATTGTGATGTTGATATAGATTATCTTTTTGGATAACGTTAATATGGTTTATCTGATGTGATGATAATATTGATTATCTGTTGTGAATCTGTGATTTATCTATCTGTGTATATAGATAATTGAATTGTCTTAAACCTTTAAAACAACTTGGACCTAAAAGACACGCTTTGGATTTCGATGAGACCGGGACCGGGTTTCCATATTTGGATATCCGAAAACCACATCGATCCAAATTAACGATAGGTCGTGAATCTCTTGTGAAGAGTGAAGACTCGAGGTGCAAGGACTATACGTCAGTATAACTCTAGGGTGATTCCGTGATGAGTTTGACGGAGATAGTTCTTATAGGTTCGAGATGGTGATTTAGAGTGCAAGGGTTATTGTCGTTAACTCTGAGGGTGATTCCAAAATGAGTGTAACGAGATAATGCCTTCGGTTTCGTTCGAACCCGGAACGAACTTATATGGATTGAATGCTTTCAGAACATCGTCAGGTGGACAATGAGCATTCTAAGAGATGTGTTCTCTAAAGGTAATCGTAGCCTCAAGCCTCATCAACCGGGAATGGCTAAAACAGGGGAGGTGCAGCAAGGCTTCGTGGGTAGCTCCCACTGGAGAGCGAGATTTACCCCTGTCTAGAGGTCCCTTTTTATTTCGGCTGTGTGGGCGGTTGGAACGTACGCCAACTGCAGGGTTGTCTTGTTCGGGACTGTCCAGTAAGGGATGGTTCCAGTCTTGTGTTGCAGGGGAGCGGGCGTACTCCTCGGTACGTTGATCTAGGCCACATACTGTGATGGGAGGTACCCCAGTAGCCCTGCCATTGATGGAATCCAAAATCCAATAAGTGCCAACGGATTTGATTGTATTACCCACTTTTGTGGCTAGTAGCTGGAATTTAATAATGTAACAGTTTCGGCTATTTCTTATTTACTTGAAAACCCTAGACCTGTTATAATATCACTGGATTTCCCATCAAATGTTTTGGTTAGCGTAAGGTAAAAAACTTTTCCTTGTTTATGTGTGGGAAGTCTTACGTGATACCTTTTCTTTCAAAGGATTTTTTCAAAGTTAAACAACTTTAACATGTTACTCACACCAGACCCATGTCTGACACGGAGTTTATCTTCTGTTTTCTTAAACTCTTGGGTACTCAAATTTTTACGGGTAGCCAATGGATTCAGGTTAGCTTTGACGAATTATGGAGAAGCAATGGAGCAGGAGGCTTCGGCATTAGATATATAGTTCCGTTGTGTGTTCTCAGTGTTGGTATCCCTTTGTTGAGTTGTATTGTGTTGTATAACTAGACATGTGTTTATAACTGTCTAGTATGTGATGTATAGGTTGTGTAACTCTGATTAGTGTTGTATACTATGTAACATATTATGTTATTAATATAATTTAGTCGTTCCGCTGTTGAGATTCTGATGTATTGTTTCTTTCTTCTTCTCTTTCTTTCTATTCCCTATCCCTTTCTTTCTTCATGATGATACGACTTTTTCTAGGGAGAGGAAGTCGGGTCGTCTCAGATAGGAGTTTGTTCGGTGCTCTACCTTGGCCATCTTAATCGCGGATAGAGACTTACTCCGTACTCCCTCCAAAAGGTGCTTTAACCTGGCCATAGCATGGCGTGGATAAGGGCTTGTTCGGTGCTCTACCCTGGCCATCTTAGGCACGGATAAAGGCTTACTCCATCCTCCCTCCAAGAGGCGCTCAGCCCTAGCCATCTCGGCGTGGACGAAGACTTTTCTACCATCTTAGGTAAACTACCATCTTCGACAGTGTCCAAAGTTAAGAAGCATTTCACTCCCAGCCATTTAGATTTTCTATTTTAAAAGAAGTTCTTTATTAATACATCTTTGAAAAATATGGCATTAAATGTTCGGCATTCCATGTCCTAGGCACCATATTGTCGTCTGGGCGACATAGTTTGTAAGCTCCTAGTAGGATTACTTTGCATATGATTAATGGCCCTTCCTAGTTTGGTCATAAGGGTCCATCTGTAGGATTCTTAGGTTAGCCATTACTCTACGGAGTACTAAATCCCCCTCTTAAAATGACCGAGCCCTTACTCTTGAGTTGTAATATTTAGAGATTCTCCTATGATATTCGACGGTTCTTACCACTGCTTCATCTCTTAGCTCATGCATCAAATCTAGTGATTCTTTCTTTAATTCTTGATTCTTGTCAAATGCATAGCAATCCTTCAGTGTGATGGTACTTCAATCTCAGTTGGTAACATTGCCTCACACCCATATGTCAAAGAATACGGGGTATGTCCCGTTGTTGTCTTAGCAGACGTTCGGTAGGCCCATAACACTAATGGTAGTTCTTCTACCCAGTTTCCTTTTTCTTTATTCAGTCGCTTCTTTGGAATGGTTTTTATGATCTTATTCGTAGCTTCAATTGCTCCATTATCTTTTGGATGTGTATAGATGAAAAACTTTTGATAATCCCATTTTTGTGGCAGAATCGAGAGAATTCTTCGCTTTCAAATTATGTCTCTTTGTTAGAGATTATCTTTTGGAGAATTCCAAACCTGGTTATGATATTCTCAATGACAAATCTCAATATTTTTCTAAAAGTGATTTTTGAAAGTGGTTCGGCTTCAACCCATTTGGTAAAATAGTCAATTGCCACTATGGCATATTTAGCTCCTCCTTTCGAAATTGGCAATGGGCTGATCAAATCTATTCCCTAAACATCAAAGTGCCAGGGGCTTATGATTGGAGTTAATTGACTTGGAGGCATCCTGGGTATTTTTGAATTCTTTTGGCATTTCTCACATCTTTTCACATAGTCTACATCTTGGCTTACCATGTGTGGCCAATAAAATCCTTGCCTCATTACTTTCTTTGCAAGCTTTGTTCCATTTGAATGATCGTCGCAAAACCCCTCGCGTGCTTTAGCCATTAATCTTATCCCATTATTTACGCTCATACACCGAAGATAAGGTAAAGCATATCCCTTCTCATAAAGAATTTCTTCTATCATAACAAAGGTTGTAGCCCATCTTCTGATTTTTCTTACTTCTCCTTTATCGAATGGTAATGTTCCTTTAATTAAATACTCAACAATGGGCGCCAGCCATGTTCCATCATATGTACTTTTTGGAAAGGGTTGATCTATTCTCTCTTTGGTTAGTTCTTGACCACTTTCTACTTCATCTCCCCTATGAGATTTGGCCTGAGCTCTAGTCATCACAAGTAACTCTTTTCCTTGTTCGGATATTTCGTTGTCAATGCTCGGCATTTCTTGATATACAACGGGAACAATTCGTGTTTTTGGGGCTTCCCTTGAGCTGGCCAATTTTTCTAAAGAGTCTACCTGTGCACTCTCTCCCCTTGGAACTTGATTTACTAAAAAATCCTCAAACAAGGCAAGCATTTGCAATATTCTCTTCATATATAAAGATAGCTTAGGGTCCTTTGTTTGGTATATCCGTTTCACTTGATTGACCATCAGCTGTGTGTCACTGAAATTTGTATCCGGGGGATTTTCAATTCTATTGCCAAAGTTAGTCCTGCTACCATTTACTCATATTCTACCACATTGTTGGTTGCAGGGAAACCCTTTCATGGCATAGTGTAATCGGTGTGCATATGGGGTTATAATTACATATCCTGCTCGAGCACTTTGCTCATTTGATGCCCCATCCACAAATAGTTGCCATATGGGCTTCTGGACTTTCTCCTTTTCTGATTGTTCTTTTATAAAGTTGGCGCATTCATTTACAAAATCTACTAGCGCTTGGCCATTGATTGCAGCCCTTGGTTGAAACTCTATTCCATATTGACTGAGTTCAATTCCCTATTCTACCGATCTTCCTGAAGTCTCAGGCTTACTGAAAACTTGCTTAAGAGGAAAATTTGTCAATACTCTATCAAATGTGCAGGGAAATATGCTCTGAGCTTTCGAGCAGTAAGAATCAAAAAATATGCCAGTTTCTCAATAACTGGGTACCGGATTTCTGTACCTTTTAACTGCCTGCTTACATAATATGCCGGGAGTTGTGCTCCTTTATCTTCTCAAATAATCATTGAACTGACCGCTTGTTCCAGTACTACCATATATAGATACAAAGTTTCTTCACTCTCGGGTCTTGAGAGTATCGGCGGTTTCTCTAAATGGCTTTTCAGTTCCAAAAAAGCTTTTTTGCAATCTTCTCCCCATTCAAAGTTCTTCCTTTTCTTAATTACATCTAAGAAAGGTATGCATTTATCTGTAGCTTTCGAGATACACCTACTTAGGGCGGCTACTTTTCCGTTTAAGCTCACTACTTCCTTACTAGTTTTTGGTTTGGCCATATCCCTTGTAGCATGAATCTGGTCGGGACTTACCTCTATTCCTTGAGCATTTACCAAGTAGCCTAAGAATTTACTAGAATGGACTCCAAAAGGGCACTTTTGTGGATTTAACTTCATTTGATACTTCCGCAATGTCCCGAACATTTCCTCTAGATCCTTGAGATGGTTTTCTGGTTGATTAGATTTTGCTATCATGTTATCAACATAAAGTTCCATGTTTCTTCCGATCTTTTCTTTGGACATTCGATTAACCAATCTTTGATAAGTAGCCCCAGCATTTTTTAGATAAAATGGCATGGCTCTATAACAATAAATTCCCCATTCTGTTATGAAGCTGGTATGATCTTCATCTAGCTTGAACATCGGTATCTGATTGTACCCTGAATAAGCATCCATAAGAGATAACAACTTGTGTCTACTTGTTGCATCTACTAGCTGAACTATTCGTGGCAAAGGGAAGCAGTCTTTCGGGCATGCTTTGTTTAATTATGTGTAATCAACACATATTCTCCACTTTCCGTTTGACTTTTTCACTAAGACTGGTTTGGCTAACCATTTGGGTTAATATATTTCCCAGATTAATCCATTTTCCAAGAGCCTATCAATCTCCTCTTTCAGAGCATCCATTCGTATCTTATCTAATTGCCTCTTTCTTTGTCTTATAGGGGTTGCTCCTGGGTTGATGTTAAGGGCATGACACATAACAGTCGAGTCAATTCCCACCATATTGGAATATGACCAAGCAAACACATCTTTGTTGTCTTTGAGGAACTGAATCAGATTTTTCTTTAACTCACCATCAAGTTCTTTTCCCACTTTGACCACTTTAGAAACATTCTCAGAATCTATGTGTGTTTCCTTAATGTCCTCTATGAGGCTTATTCTCTCTATCTCATTCCGGCAATCAAACTCTATGACTATTAGTGCTTCTTCTACTGAATTAGTGTCAACCCTCTTTCTCTTGTTTCCTATAGAAATATACTTTTGATACATACTTTTTATCATTAATCTTTGCTTCAAATGTTGGATGTAAGGATCCATCATCCAAATGTTGTAAAACGGTAAAAGAATCAAAATAAGTAGAATGCTCCCTTTTATATTGATCGAGAGTGGCAAAGTGCATTTCGCGGGAGCTTAATTGTTCTCCTCGCACAGTCCCCCAGCCTTGCTTTGTTAAGAACTTCACCATGACGTATTTTGGCTAGACATAAGCATTGATTTCATCTAAGGCTGGCATGCCGAAGAAAGCATGTAGTAGGAGGGTTTGTCAATCATCACAAAAATGGTTTCAAATTTTCAACAGGTAGGAGGCACCCCCATTTGTACTAGAAGCTTTATTTGCCCTGTTGGAGTTGACCTCTTGTTGTTGAACCCAAATATCGACTTCGTGCTCGACTCCAACTTGTCCTCTGGGATATTCATCTGATTAAAAGCATGCTTGAAAATAACATTAATTGCACTACCTATATCGTCCAGAATATTAGAAACAATAGAAAGTCCAACTTGTGCAGTTATCATTAGGGGGTCGTTATGTGGATGATGGACTTCATTGCGTTGCTATTGTGGGGTGACCACCGAATTTGACATTTGAATATTGGGTTGGGACTCTATGTTTGAGGCTCCACTTGAACAAATTAAATTCCCTTCTTGGCCTTTTTAATATATTTACATCGAGAACATTTAATATTCACTACCGGATGTGGCCCGTCGTGGAACTACATCAATTCTGTTAATTGGAGGGCTTAAGCTGAGTATCTTCATCTTCCAGAATATTTACAGCGTTGTCCGAACGCTTCTTGGGAGCACTTTCAGTTCTTTGGACTTTGTGCTGATCTTGGATACATTCTTTAAGATGGCCTTCTCAGATCGGGTTTTGAATTATTCCAGCTAGTACTCGGCATTCATTGGTTTTATAGCCATTTGCTTTATGATAAGCGTAGTAGTCCCCTCTCTCTAGCACCAAAAAAGTTAACAAGAAAACTTGTCAACATCCCCAATGCTTTGGAAAGATAATTTTTGTTTGGACATAGCCATGTGCTTGAGATGATTCTCACTTATGAAAGAATATTTTTGAATAAATTGTCTTAATCAAATTAATCTGGGAGAAAAGAACGGTGAGCAGTCATACCCTTCGACCTTGTCGAAAGGTTAATGAGGCTACTACAACCCTTCGAGCAGGTCAATGACATTCTTGATTGTTAAACCTTTCGAACTTGTCGAAAAGTTATAGGCATGACCTACCTAACCTTCCATCTAAGTTGGGGCGATGGGAATTAGTCCAAACTTTCGACCTCGTCGAAACGTTGTTAACAGGATCTCAACCAGGTTGGAATAGATGTAAGTTTGTCAGACCTTTCGGCTTTGTCGAAAGGTGTGACAAGACTTCTCCAACCTTTCAACCAGGTTGCAGTAATTCTTAGTTGTTTAGCTTTCAGAAATTATTAATTTGATGGGTTCCACCTTCCCTTAGAGTCAAAAGCAGTTATGGTCGACATTGACTACTTCCTTTTTAACCATGTAGAAAGGTTAAAGTATGAAACCTCTCGACATTGTTGTGAGGATATATAAAGTTCATTATCAACCTTAATTGCTTTTAGCCCAATTGATGTCCATTTTCTTTTTATGGAATCAATCCAAAGGGTTTATTAACACATAAGGAAGTTGATTCACTTCGAATGAAGTCCATAATGAGTGGTTATGATATATATATATATATATATATATATATATATATATATTATATATAATCTAGGACTTCGTTAGGAAGTGAACCTTTCGACTAAATCGAAATGCTTTCCTCCTTTCAAAGCAGTCCCAGATTATATCTTCAACCCCTTTTTACTTTTCCTTTATGAGATCAATTTAGTTATTCACATAACCATGCGTTTAGCTTATGCAACACATCATCATTAATCTGCATTAAGTGAAGATTTCAATGACGATGTGCCGTGATGGGAAATATCTAAGTCGATCTTATATATAGAGCATGGATCAAAAGAGACTATGAGAAAAAGGTTGAAATCGTGTGCAATTGGTCATTAGTCTATATATTGATCTTAATGATCCTCTATATTGCCAATATCCATCATGAACGAGCCAAATCCATTTTATTCATGTCCAAAATGAGTACAAGAAATTGAACTCTCTCTCCAATTCGATTTATGGATTTTAGAAGTAAAATTATCTCTATGAAAGTGGAGAAAAGAAGATGAATTTAGTATCCAGAATTCGGCCTCCAAAACCGAAACCCTTGGGTCTTATTTATAGATGCAGGTAGCCCACCTTCCGGCTTCATGCTTTTGACTGAGTCAAAAGGTCCCCCTTTTATATGTTGCCTTAGACCTTTCGACTTCATCGAAATGTCATGAACCTTTCGACTGTGTCGAAAGGTTTGGAGTCTCTTGTGCTTATTGGCATATTTCTTCTTCTTCCTTGTTTTCCACCTCATCGAAAGGTCTCCTCTTTGTATTCTATTGTGAACCTTTCGAACTTGTCAAAAGGTTTGTATGCTATCATGAAATCTCTAACCTCATTAAAAGGTTTGCTTCCGACATTGTCGAACGGTTTATCTACAACATGCTATTCTGAACCTTTCGACATTGTCAAGAGGTTTGACTTCAATATGCCTTTATGGACCGTTTGATTTTGTCGAATGGTTTTCCGCTGCTATGCTTTCATTAACCTTTCAACTTCATCGAAAGCTTTACCTCTTACATCTTTTGTGAACCATTCGACCTTGTCGAAAGATTTGTCATTTCTTGAACGTTGCCAAGAGCTTCTTTTCATTCTTTGCTGACCTTTGAGTGTTTCTATCTTCATAGCACCTATCGACTCTATCGAAAAGTATTCTGGAAGTGTCTCAACCGTTTTATAAGGCATATTAGGCTTTCAAAAAGTTTACTTTGGAGCAAAAAATTTGACTTTGAAAGGTTTGGTGTGTAGTTGAAAGGAACGCTATAGATTGCTTTCGAAAAAAGCTTTGAAGTCATCATTACTTTCTCTTCTATGTCGAAAGGTTGACTATGGCGGAAGGCTCTTTTGTTTTCATCTAAGTCGAAGGCTTTACAATGTATGATTAATTGGGCTTTCTTGACATCCTTTTTAAATCTTTCATAATGACTTGGATTATCTCTTCATCAAAATTCCAATTTGATTATTCTTCTTTCATACTTCTACATTCGAGGAGATTTTATGGTTAATAGATTAGAATGTGTGTAACGGTATCAATGGTAAATTTTAGAAATAGCGAATTGTCTGATTTTGCAAAATTTTATCCAAGCTTGTCAGAGTTGATTTTTTTATCAAACCGGGCATACGGTGCTCGTTTTAGATCATAGATTGCCTTGTTTAGTTTGTACACAAGCTCTTTACTGCCTTTTTGTTTGAATCCATCCGGTTGCTCCATATAGACTTCCTCCTGTAAAACACCATTCAAAAAGGCATTATTTGCATCTAATTGCTTAATGTTTCAATTTCTATGCAAGGAAATTGTTAAAATGATTTTAATAGATGATGGTTTCACAACAGATGAAACGATTTCATTTAAATCAAAACCACTCTATTGTGAATACCCTTTTGCCAATAATCTTGCCTTCTACTTAGAAATTGAACCATCAGCATTTTTTTGTCTATATATCCATTTTCCTTGTATAACATTTTTGTGATTGGGTAGAGGAACAAGACTCTATGTCTTGTTCTTCATTAGTACACCATATTCTTCTTTCATAGCTGGTTTTCACTTTTTACTCTGTACAGCTTGATGGTATGTAGTTGGCTCATCGGTTTCTAACTTAATACTGTAATATTTTGGCTCGAATATACCACTCTTTGCTTTTGTTATCATGGGATGTCCAGTCTCTACAGGAATAGGTTGTTGAATTCTACTATCAGCCATGACTTCTTGTTGAGTATTAGGTGATTGTGAATCACCTAATATTTGACATGGGTCTTATTCAGTGCTACAACCTTATTTTGGTGAATAACATGAACTTCTAGGTGCTTCATTCTGCCCATGACCTGGTCCAGAATTGGGCACTATGAGTTGTGTGCTAAAGTTATCTCTTGCTGACTATTGTTGATGCCTATGAGATGCTCCATCTTCAGCTGGTATGTCCATTTCTGACTCCAAACGTATTGGTGGTAAGGAAACTCTTGTATTACATATTTTCTGAGTAGTATTGATTTCTGACTTGCTGAATGGAAATTCTTGCTCATTAAACACCACATGTCTGGATATATATTCTTCCAATGCTGTCAAAACATTCGTATCCTTTTTGATTAGTAGGATAACCTATGAATATGCATGGCGATGACCTAAAATTCAATTTGTGAAATTTGAATGGCCTCGGGTATGGGAAGCGTAGACACCTGAACACTTTCAAATTTTGATAATCTGGTTTAGTCCTGAATAGCATTTCCATTGTACTTTTAAACTTTAATACCTATATAGGTAGCCTTTTAGTCAAGAATACTGCTGTAGTAATGGCATCTGGTCAAAACTTTAGTGGTAAATATGCTTGAGAAGAATTGTTAGTTTAATTTCAACAATATGTTTAAACTTTCTTTCAACAAGTCCATTTTGCTTAGAAGTGTATGCACATTTGACTCTTTGTATTATTCCTTTTTTCTGGAAATATTTTTTAAGCGTTAGAAATTCTTTTCCACCATTTGTCTGCATCGTTTTTAGTAGACCATTTGTTTGTTTTTTTACATTAGCTATAAACTGCAGCACTGCATTATGAGCTTCAGATTTTGATTTTTTTTAAAAAGTCCATATATATCTAGAATAAGCATCAAAAAATGAAATATAATACTTGTAAGTCGGTGTTTGTAGGTGTTGGTCCCTATAAATCAGTGGCAATCAGTTCTAGAGCTATGCTATATTTGGTTTCAGATTCTAGAAATGTAAGTTTATGACTCTTACCCATTTGACAATAAGTACAAATATAAGGCATAGAAACATGATAAAAAATATATTATTTCTACTCAATACTTTCTTTACAATGTCTGCATTGGGATGTCCTAATTTGTAATGCCAAATGTCAAACTTTATACAGTTTTGATCTTGTGTCGTCTCAGAAATTTTACACCATATTTCCTTACATTAAGAGTTTCTTGAACTAGCAACACTGAATTTGTATAATCCTCTAGAGACTCTTCCATGCAAAAGAATTTCTTTTGCTAGAATATATTTTACTAAACGTTAGACCATCTTTTACAATACAATATTTAGGATAGAATTCAAAGTATAGTTATTATCTTTTGCACATTGTGATGCACTCATTAGATTTTTCGAGATTAATGGAATTCTCAATAAGTCATTAAGGTAAAGTTGTCTTTTCTCTTTAATACTTTGTAACACCCTATGTTTTATTAGCATTATTTAGGATACTTAACTAAATACATCAAATAGAATAATGTCGAGACTAGAGTGATAAGGTGATTGAGATTTGAAAACTAATTAAGGTCGTGCCTTAATTAAAAGAATATATAAGTGTGATTTATAAATTAGAAATTTAATAGGATAAGGCAAGGGCAAAAAGGGAATAGCCATATAACATAACCATTAAACCTATCATTTCATTCACATTTTTATAAACCAAAAACATAAGCTAAGTGAGTTAAGGCCATCCATAACCCTAAGAAGAACAAGAGCAAAATCCAATTAGAAGCTAAGATTCAAGCTAGGAAGATTAAAGCAAGAACAAATCTCAAGTTCCTTATCCAAACAAGGTGAATAACGATCTAAACCACCTCATATATGACATCTTGAATGTTTTAACTCGAGTTCAAGGTTTAAACTGTATGATTGGATGAATGATGATATGCTTTGATTTATATGCAATGTTAATATTTAAACAAGGATTTTTATGGGATAATATAATTTGATTTTAAGGTTAAAATCATGCAAATTGATTTCCAACTGCCATGTGTTTGAATATATTATGTAAAACATTATTTTGAAGATGGGTTTATATATTCATAATATGCCAAGCTATGGATAATTTATTATAAATTTTAATGAAAATAAATAGTTAATTTTGGGTTTAAATTATTCAAGCGAAGTGAGTAATGTCTTCGAGTTATAAATTTATATATGTTAGAAAACATATTAAAGGAGAATGATTGTAAATGTTGGGGATTTTTCCTAAGTGTTTTAATATGGTTTTAAATTATTTAAGTTAGAAGACTTAAATGTTCTAGTTGTTTTGTTAAGGGGAAGGACTTATCGGCTAACCATTTTTAATTATTGAATTCAACAGCATTTTTAGAAAAGAATTTTGATAAAGAATTGCCAACCAATCATATTTTGACAAATTAGGAAAGTTAGGTAAAAAGGAATTACTTTGAAAGGCATAAAATCAATTTTGCTTCGAATTGCAGCTTCGACACTTCCATTTACTTGCTTCCATCACTATGCCCAGTAGACCTTTTGCACCCATTTGAAACCAATGCATCTGGTATCAAGCAATTAGTCTGTAGTGGATTGGAGAAAGGCGGAAGGGACTATGTCAAAGGCATGCTTTCGAAGTGGTTGAAGCCACTTTTATTAGCCTCAAATCAATCAAATTTACTTTGTTTTTAAAAGAAGCTTTTGAAATAGTTACTGTTTTAAACCTCTTCAATACCCAATTGCCGCATTCATACGTTTCAAACAAGTTAGAGGCCGCTTTTAATTTTAAATTCGTTTCCTCAATACTTTCGAAAGGGTTATTTTAGCAACTTTTAATAAGAATTTCAGAGGCAATGTTTTCGAAAGGTTGGTTCCGAAGCTATCCTCTTCCACAATTTTTTTATTTGAGACCATTGCTTTCGAAAACGTTACTTTTGTTCTCTTTGACCCTATAGTTATATTAAATGTTAAACCCAATTTATTCGAAAGGAATACTTTTAGATGGTTTCAAGCTATATTTCCACAAACTTTTACTTGAACCCAATGCTTACAAAGGGTCTGATTTAAGTGTTTCGAAAGGTATACTTTCAGTGTTTGTAAGGTATATTTTTTAGTGTTTCAAAAGGAATGGTTCAAAGTATTCAAAAGATATGTTTAGATGGCTTTGAAAGAGAACATCCAAAGTTTTAAGTAATGAAACAAAGGATTTAATCGAAAGCCATAGGTTTCAAATTTGAGAACCTAATCTCATTTTTAAAGCAAATATATGGCAATATGAAAGAATTTTGAAATGACATTTAATTATGGAATTTTAGAGGAAGCTTTCCTTGATAAAGATAGCGGGTTAAGGGTATTAAACATATTTCATTAGAAAAATGATTACAAGGAATTTCACCATGGATTTTTATATTATTATGTTATTTTATTAGTTATCATTGATGCTTATGTAACTATATTCAGTTCATTTATAATCTATAACTGCATCTTGGGGTAAGGGCGGAATAACAGGATAGGTTGGCCTAGTAGTTAAAATGCATATATTGAATTTAACTCCTGTGTGAGTAGAAGTGCATCCAGTAGGTCAGGCAAACCAGAATATAGGATGCCCAAGACTGATAAAAGGATTAGTGGTAGACAGGTTCATAGTAAGCCTATAAAAACTATGTTATGGAAATTTTACTGGTAGGGGATGTCTGGAATAAGTTATTGAGAGCGATCAATAGGTACATAGACAGCCTATGAAAACCATGACATCAGAGTTGTTATCAGTGGAAACTAATAGGTTTATAGTGATCCCATAAAAACTATGATTGGATGATAGAACTGGTAGAAACCAATAGATTCATAGTGATCCCATGAAAACTATGAAAGTAGACAGGAAATCTATAAAGAATTGAACAGGTTATTAGTCAGCCCATGAAAACTAATAGGTTAATAGCGACCCTAAAACTATAACTTGAGATAGATAGTCAGGTTAATGGGAATGGGAAATCCACAGCATATTGCATGTTTACATATAATCATGATACATTTTATTATGTTTTGTCTTAACCATTGTGTAGGTGCACAACATATGGTTATTATAAATTAGGTTAAGATACCAGTGAGGGGAAAACCCGTTCTGCTAAGTGGTGTGGTCTCACTGGATATTTATATCTTTCGATATGGTAGGTTATTATTCGCACTATATTTTTTATCTGACTCGAAGTTTATATTTTCCCTTTAAACACTCGGGTGCTTAATTAATTTTGAGTAGTTTGAGAGTTAAGGTTTTTAGGTTCTCCTTTAGACAAATAAGCTTCCGGAGATGTGCAGAAGGCAGGCTAGCTATTGGGAGTTTTTTCTGTTTTATTCTGCTGTGTTTTTGGATGCAATGGCAAAGGTTTTTTAGTCCGTATATTTAGACTTTGATCAATGAAGAGGGCATCTTCATATGCCACTCTTGACGTATTTTGTAATAAATTGTAATTTGTCTGAACTTGGCTTACGTATGGGATTATGTAATGAATCTGAAATGAAATGAAATTTTTTTTAAATTGATTTTTTTTTCATATTCATTTATTTCTGGTATATCAATATATCTAACATTACCGCATTTAGTTATCGAGAATTAATAACTATGGATGACTACTGCATCCATAGCGGTTAACTTTGGGCCTCTAAATGAGGGAGGATTCATGTTGGTATCAGAGCATGGATTTATATAAATTTAAAAGAAATTTGAACCTAAATGATTTTCAAAACAGAATCCAATGAATCGAAAAATGAGACTGGGGTTTGGGTTAACGCTATAGTAACGTACATGCGTTTGTTATATATATCTATAACTGTATGTTCCCCTCTCTCTTAAACCATTCTTCAGTATCTTACTAAGGCTCGTATGCAGATTTACGAGAAAGGAAGATATGGAGGCAGAAAATGGAAGAGAAAATCTAGGTAGAGGAAGCAACAAAACTAATGGAAATGCTCGACCCAATACTAGAAGGAATCTAGGTTGATGGGAAAATGATAATCTAAACACAAAATGCCAATATAGGTGCTGGAACCCAGCTAGTAGATATAGAGTGATGTATCAACTCTTAGTCGGTCTAATGTAAGCTGAAACGGATGCAGGAGTTGTTAGGAGTAGTGTTTTGAATATTAGAGGAGAAAATCCTATAGCCTCAGTTGGCAATAACTATGCCAAGCTGAGCAAGGATTATACTAGTCTTGGTGGAAAGCCATTTTTGGGAACAGATGATGCTATTGAAGTAAAAAAAAGTTTCACTATGAAAGAATTTTTGTTGACTTGGGATTAGATGATGAGCAAAAGAGGAGACTTGCTTCATGACAGTTGCAGGAGCAACACTTTATTAACGGAATGGTATTACTATGAGAGTTCCCAAGGAAGATTTGACTTGGATGGAGTTTCAAAGGAGATTTGAAGAGAGGTTCTTGTTTGAATTTTCCAAATTAGCATTAATACTAACTGAGAAAGTTCATGGACTTAGTACAAGGAGAGATTTTGGTGATTGAGTATGCTACAAAGTTTGATGCATTGTCCAAATACGGATATGCTACCATTGACACTGTCATTAAAAGGAATGGAAGTTTATTCGAAGGTTAAGACTCGAGATTTCCATTGCAACTATGCTACACCTCTGTGATGCAAGTACAATTGTAGTGGAGATGGCAATCAGGAATGAAGATATGCTTTCTACTTTTGGGAAAGAGAAGCAGGTTGAACCCAGGATTCTCGGGACAAGAAAAGGAAATTCTTTAAGAAGAAAGGAGCTCAAAAATGAGGAGCTGCCAAGAAAGGGAAGGCCAATGTAGTTTGCTGCAAGTGCAATAAAAAAGGACATTATGTTCATGAATGTCAAACTGGAAACGGGAAAAAGGATGCAGATAAGAAAGGAGTGAAGTGCTTCAACTGTGACCAGATTGGACAATACAAGAATTGGTGTCCAGAACCAGTCAGAGCGGACAAGGGAAAAGTTTTTACTTTGGAACCATCATCTTTTAGACCAACTACTGTTGAGAAGGGAAAGACTGTGATGGCAGGTACGCTTTTGATGTATAGTATACCAATTAAGGTACTATTTGATATTGGTGCATTGCATTCATTTATATCTTGGTGTTTGGTTGATAAGTTATGTTCAGAACTCTCATACCTTGTTACTTTCTTGAGGTTTGTGAATCTGATAGAAGGGTATGCAACTCTAGGGATGAGATGTGACCAGTTAGAACTTGAATTGTTAGGTCATAAGTTTGCATGCAGTTTGTATGTTTTTTGATTTCGTAGGCTTCAGGATCATTTTGAGTATGGATTGGTTAGATAAACATGATGCTAGAATATTTTGCCAAGATAGGGATATATCACTAAGACATCCCAATAGTCTTGACCAAATTATATACTCGGTGGAGAAGTCAGACTCAAGTGCTTGGGCTTTGCTGAATGCAGTGGAAGTAGAAGAAGAATTGAGTCAGGTTTGCATAGCAAGGGAGTTTGCAGATGTTTTTGAACCAGTCACAAGACTACCACCGAAGCAGGCTATTGAGTTTCAGATTGATCCTGTTAGGAGCAGAACCTGTAAGTAAACCACCTAGCAAGATGAGACCTACCGAGATAGAGGAATTGAAGTTGCAACTAGTTGATTTAGAAGGAAAATATTTTATTAGACCAAGAAGTTTGCCTTAAGGAGCAGCCGCTGAGTTTCTAAAGAAACTGGATGGGTTGTTAAGGATGTGTATTAAATATCGTAAGTTGAACACGAAGACGATCAGGTATCCTTTGTCGAGAATCGATGATTTATTTAATCAGTTGAGTGGAGCCAGAGTATTTTCCCAACTGGATTTGGTGACAGGTTTCCATTAGCTAAGAGTGGAAGATGATAGTATCATGTTGACGAGATTTCAGACTAGGTATGGTTTGTATGAGTGGTTAGTGAACGAATGCACCAGCTTTCTTCGTGGATTGGATGAATCGAGTTTTCCAAGAGTACATGGATGGTTTTTTATT
Organism: Allium cepa; assembly: GCA_030765085.1. Classification (NCBI taxonomy): domain Eukaryota; kingdom Viridiplantae; phylum Streptophyta; class Magnoliopsida; order Asparagales; family Amaryllidaceae; genus Allium; species Allium cepa. The sequence goes on from CM060938.1 coordinate 585,136,824, forward strand.
AGTATTCCGAGGGTACTTGGATGGTTTTGCATTAGTATTCATAAGTGACATTTTAATATACTCTAAGGGTGAAAGAGAGCATAAAGTCCATCTAAAAGGAGTGCTTGAGATGCTGAGGCAGCAACAACTGAAAGCGAAGTTTTCAAAGTGTCATTTCTGAAAGAAAGTAGTTAAGTTTCTTGGTCATGTGGTTTCAAAGAAGTGTTTTTCAGTTGATCCGGATAAGATCAAGGTTGTTAACAATTCGAAAAGACCAAAGATGGTGACTAAGGTCAGAAGTTTTCTTGGGCTTACTGGTTACAACAGGAGGTTTATTAAGGATTTCTTAGGATAGTAGCACCTTTGACTAAGCTAACCATGAAGGACGTAAAGTTTATTTGGTCTAACAAATGTGAGGAAGCATTCCTTAAGTTAAAGCACTTGTTGGCCAATGCACCAGTGTTAGTAGTTCCAGACCAAAATTAAGGATTATTAGTGTATACCGATGCATATGGAACTAGATTAGGGGTTGTGTTGATGTATAAAGGTAAATTTATTACCTACACTTTACGATAGCTTAGACCACATGAATTTAGATATCCTATTCATGATCTAGAGTTGGTAGCGGTGATCTTCGCACTGAAAGTATCGAGACATTATCTCTTAAGGGAGAGATTTGAGTTATACACAGATCATAAGTCCTTAAGATATTTATTCTCTGAAAAGGAGTTGAATATGGGCAGTAGAGGTGGTTGTAATTTTTAGCAACTTATGATTTTGGTATAGAGTATACACATGGAAAAGAAAATAAAGTAGCGGATGCTCTTAGCAGAAAGCATCATAATGTGGTGTTTGCTATGTTAATAGAATGGAAGGACCTGGAGGTTTTTACTACTTGTAGTGTGTAGTTAAAATCGAAGGCTAGTTCTAGTCAGAGCACTTCCATGACATCCTGTTTGGAAGTTCGACCAGTTCTGATTAAAAGGATTGCTTCCAAGAAGAAAGGGGATCCATTGTTAGCCGAGAAAATTAAAAGGCTAGAGGTTGGATCGAAGATTGATGATCTAAAAGATTTTAGTCTTTATTAGAGGGGATAGTTGAGAAAGAAGGGACGGTTGTGTGTTTTGAATGTTGGGGACTTAAGTAGAGAAGTTCTTAGGAAATGTCATCAATCAAAATTTATGATTCATCTTGGGGGAACTAAGATATATCAAGACATGAAAAGGAGTTTCTACTGGGAAGGTGTAAAGAAGGATTTTAGCTTATGGTTAAAGTAGTGTGTGAACTGTCAACAAGTGAAGGCCGAACATCAGAAGTCGAGTGGGTTGATTCAACCTTTGGAGATACTAGTTTGGAAATGGGATTCGATGTCCAAGTATTTTATAGACGGTTTCCAAGGTCGAATCGAGGAAATAAAAGTATATGGGTCGTATGGGATAGGTTGACTAAGAGTGCCCATTTCTTTCTAGTTAAGTCAACTAGGATGATACATGTTTTAGCTAATTTGTTTATGATGAACATAGTTAGACTACATGGGATTCCTAGTAGTATAGTAAGTGATAGAGATACTTTGTTTACTAGCGAGTTCTAGAAGAGTCTATCGGACGTGTTAGGTATCAAGATCAAGATGAGTACTGCTTATCACCCTCAAACAGATGGGCAGACTGAGAGAGTCAACAAGGTACTCGAGGATTTGTTAAAAGCTTGTGTGCTAGATTTTGGTGGATCATGGGAGAGTCATTTACACTTATTTGAGTTTTCCTATAATAACAGTTATCATACTAGTATAGGAATGGTGCATTTCGAAGCTTTGTATGGAAGACTATGCAAGTTACCAACATATTGGTTGGAACTGGAAACAAATTAGTCTTGGGTCAAGATCTGGTAAGAGAGGCAATGGAGAAGATTGAGTTGATCCGAGGTAGGTTAAAGGAAGCTCAGTCTAAACAAAAGAGTTACACAAATAAGAGGTGTAAGGATCTAGAGTTCTCAATTGGAGATAGGATTTTCATTAAGGTATCACCCATAAAGGTGCGGTGCGATTCGAAAAATCAGGGAAATAGGCACAAGATATGTGGGACCGTTCTCAGTTATAGAGAGAATCGAAACGCTTGAATATAGAATAGAGTTGCTGAGCAGTTTGGCAGGTGTCCATAATGTGTTTCATATGGCTCATCTTCGTAAGTATGTGCATGATCCAAAGACTACTATTCCTTCGACTACATTGGAAGACTTAATAGTAAAACCGAATTTGACCTTTGTTTGGCAACAGTTCAGATTGTAGCGTGGGATAAGAAGAGGTTAAGAAACAAGACAGTCATGTTAGTGAAAGTTCAGTGGAGCAACAATGAGAAGAACAATACTTGAGAGACAAAAGATAGGATTACAGATACTTATCCTAATCTGCTTTAAGGGTATGTTCTATATTTACTTTATATAGATTGTTTCCTAGTCAGGTAGGCTAGTATGGTAGTTAAGAGATGTTACAAATGATTGCTATGATTAGTATTTATCCCTTGATGAATTTCGAGGATGAAATTCTTTAAGGAGGGGAGCCTGTAACACCCCTAATTTTTATTAACATTATCCAGGAGATTTAATTAGGTAAATTAAATAGAATAACGCCGAGACTAGAATAATAAGGGGATTGAAATTTGAAAACTAATTAAGGTCATGCCTTAACAAAATGAATATATAAGTGTGATTTATAAATTAGAAATTAAAGAGAATAAGGCAAGGGCAAATGGGAATAGCCATATACCATAACCCCTAAACCCCCACCTCATTCTCCTTCACATTTTTATAAACTAAAAACATAAGCAAAGGGAGTTGAGGTCGGCCATAAACCCAAGAAGAAGAAGAGTAAAATCCAATTAAAATCTAAGATTCAATCTAGGAAGATTAAAGCAAGAACAAATCTCAAGTTCCTTATCCAAAAAAACAAAGTGAATAATGATCTAAACTATCTCATATAAGACATCTTGAATGTTTTAATTTGAGTTTAAGGTTTAAAACCGTATAATTGGATGAATGATGATATGCTTTGATTTATATTCCTTGTTAATAATTAAACAAGAATTTTTGTATGATAGTATAATTCGATTTTAGGGTCAAAATCATGCAAATTGATTTCCAACTGCCATGTGTTTGAATATATTATGTAAAATTTTATTTTGGAGATGGGTTTAAATATTCATAATACTCCAAGTTATGGATAATTTATTATGAATTTTTAATGAAAAGATATAGTTAATTTTGGGTTTAAATTATTTAAGGCAAGTATGTAATTTTTTCATGTCAGATTTTTATATATGTTAGAAAACATATTAAAAGTGAATAATTGTGATTTTTTGGGATTTTGCTAAGTGTTATAGTATGGTTTTTAAATTATTTAAGTTAGAGGACTTAAATGTTTTAATTGTTTTATTAAGATGAAGGACAAATCTACTAAAACATTTTTAATTGTTGACTTCAGCAGAATTTTTACAAAAGAATATTGATAAAGAATTGGAAACCAATCATATTTTGACAAATTAGGTAAGTTAGGTAAAAATGAATTACTTTGAAAGGCATAAAATCAGTTTTGTTTTGAATTACAATTTCGTCACTTCCATTTTCTTGCTTCCGTCACCATGCCCAGTAGACCTTTCGCACCCATTCAAAACTAATGCATATGTATCAGCAATTGGTACGCAGCGGATTGGAGAAAGGCGAAAAGTACTATATCGAAGGCATGCTTTCAACGGGGTTAAATTCACTTTTAATAGCCCTCAACTTGCCTTTGTTCTTAAAAGAGGTTTTTGAGACAATTGTCGATTTTGAACATATTCGATACTTAGCTGCTACATTCATACCTTCCGAATCAGTTAAAGGCTGCTTACAAATTTTAAAGTCGCTTCCGCAATGCTTTCGAAAGGGTTGTTTTAGCCACTTTTAATAAGAGTTTAGAAGGCAATGGTTTTGAAAGGTTGTTTTCGAAGCTATCATCTTCCCCAATTTTTTTATTTAAGATCATTTCTTTCTTTCACTTCATTTCTTTTTGATCCTATAGTTATACTAAATGTTAAACCCAATGGTTTTGGAAGGACTACTTTTAAATGGTTTTGAAGCTATGTTTCCACAAACTTTTACCTGAACCCAATGCTTTAGAATGGTGTGCTTTAAGTATTTCGAAAGGTATATTTTCAGGGTTTCGAATGGTATTTTTTTCAGTCTTTCAAAAGAAACGGTTCCAAGTATTCGAAAGATACGTTGGATGGTTTTGGAAGAGAACATCTAAGGTTTTAATCAATGATACAAAGGATATAGTCGAAAGCCTTAGTTTTCAAATTTGAGAACCCAATTTCATTTTTAAAGTAAATACATGGCAATATGAAAAAGTTTTGAAATAGAATTTAACTATGTAATTTTAGTGGAAGCTTTACTCGATAAAGATAGTGGGTTAAGGGTATTAACCATATTTTATTAGAAAAATGATCACAAGGAATTTAACTATGGATGTTTATTTTATTATGTTATTTGATCAGTTATAATTAATGCTTATGTAATTATATTCAATTCATTGATAACCCATAACTACATGTTGGGGTAAGGGCAGAATAACAGGCTAGGTTGGTCTAGTAGTGAATATGTATATATTGAATTTAACTCCTGTGTGAGTAGAACTACATCCAGAGTTTAGACAGACCAGAATATAGGATGCCCAAGACTGATCAAACTTTTATTGGCATACAAGTTCTTAGTAATCCCATAAAAACTATGTTATGAAAATTTGTTATTGGCAAGGGCTAATAGGTTTTTAATAATCACATGAAAACTATGACGGAAATAAGTTATTAAGAGAGATCAATAGGTTCATAGACAGCTCATCAAAATTTTGACATGAGAGTGGTGGAAACCAATAGGTTCATAATGATCCCATGAAAACTATGGTTGGATTATAGTACTGGTAGAAACCAATAGGTTCATAGTGACCCCATGAAAACTATTAAAGTGGATAGGAAACCCATAAAGAATTAAACAGGTTATTAGTTAGCCCATGAAAACTAAAAGGTTATTTATAACTGAGCTTGATTTTGAAGTCTACTTCCAGTTGCTTTGTGGCATATGAGGTTTGGTTGCATTTCTTTGTTCTTACAATTGACTGTGTACATTTGAGTTGGTCTTTGGTTCAGGTTACATGTGCATTAACCTGTTGAAGTTTGCATATGAGCTTCATGCGTACTATTATGGTGCTTTTGTATTCTCTGAAATATATATATGTGAGGTCTGAGTTGAATCCAGCTTTTGCTCGGGTTTGATCTTGTGCTCATCTGTTCCTGTAGTTCTAACACACAAGTGCATATATGTGTGCATAGCCTTATGGCATGTATAGTGATACACTGTGCATGCCACAAGTTGTTTATGTAGATGAATTTAAAAGAAATATGATGATGAACAACCCAAATAACTGAGGCAAATAACACTTTCAAAACACACACTTTAATTTGCATTGTAAAATATTTTCTTTTTTGGTTTTACCGCGTCAGTGTTACTTTGCTAATAGCTTAGATGCTATACTCAAGCTGGAACAAAGTTGAATTTAAAAACACGAGTGTTGAATGAATATGTAGTGAGCAATAATATGTAATTTGAAAAATTGTGATATAATCGAAATTGTATTACAGTGTATAAATGTAGTGAGAGCTCAAATTTGTACTATTTGAATTTGTAATAAAATATTTGTTTGAATAAAATAAATTTTGAATTTGAATTCTGTGTCATTTTTTATATCCAACAAATATTTATATAATTGTGTGAAAAATAAAATAGCACAATAATAAATACATTTAAATGAATATATATATATATATATATGTTTATTATCATCAAACAAAAATCATAGACTATTTTATTCTACAATCTTCCCCTTTTGATGATAACGAATATATATTAAGATTTTGACTCTATTAAATGTATTTGGTTTTGATAAATTATATTAGCTCCCCCTATTTGAATGCTCCCCCTACACCAAAGCTCCTTCTTCACATATGCATGAAAGTAAATAAAAAATATGCAAATGAACCTAGATGGGAATATGCAAATAAAAAAAATATGACTTGACTTATTTGCTAAAATCTTAACTTCTCTTTCCTCCTTTTGTTATCAATAAAAGAGTAACAGTGTTATAAAAATAGAGATAAAGTGATTGACATTAATACAAAATTAATACATAATTGAGTATAAATATTAAATTTCAACCAAAAATCAAACAAAAATCATAAATACTCTGTTAGGTGCACATTCCACTTTAGAGTGATGGGGGTGAAGTCGGTATATAAAACCATAGAGTTTTGTCTATTTGTGGTATATTTATAAAAGAAATTTGAATACTTACTAACCATGCCTAACCGTTAGGACTTTTAAATGAGATTAGTAGCATTCTTTAAATTTTATAAAAAATGAATTTGAAGATCTTCTAACTGTGCATAACCGTGAGAACTTTTAAATGGGATTAGAATAAACTCATCTATTTAATAATTAATTTTGATATGCGTTCCATTCATGCATAATCGTGAGGACTTTATATGAGCATGAAAGCACATAATCAGATATTCCATGTAATTCACCTATGCATAACCGTGAGGACTTTTAAATGAGAGTGAATACTTTGGATATTTTTATTGCTAATTATTTAAAAAAATGACTAATTTCCCATTTAAAATACCACATTTTGACATACTATATTGAATTTAATGAGTGATGGTCATTAGAAATATGACAGATGGTCATGGAACCTTTTACCAACAAAAGTTATTACAAATCTTGTTTAAATTTTTAAAGAAATTTACTAAATATACTGTCTCAAGATATAATATATGATTAATATCGACACTCGTTACTTTTTCAATCACCATTTATCTTTTTGATAATTAGTAGGGAGTCAAATTAGTTAATGTAGTCATTTAAATCTAAAAATAAATATAAAATCAAAAAATGCTTAATTTGAAACAATGTTAACAAAAACTATTTTATGGAAGGGGTTTTAAATAACAATGTCTGCTAATTGAAAATAAGTTAAAATGAAAATTATGCAGATATTTTCTTTGAAAGTGTGATGCGACTAATGAATGTCTCCACATAAAACCCATTTCACTAGTAATTTTTCTATCAACTTGGCTACCAGTGTAATTTGCATCTGAATTCCCCTTTGACTCAAATTAATCATTAGATAAATATCATAGACCAAATCGTGGAGTGTGCCACAAATACCTTAAAATTATTTTTACAGCTTTTAAATGAAATTCTTTTGGATTTGAATTGAAACTGTGCAAATAACAAACTAATGTACATAGTATCGGATCTAGAAGCAGTAAGATAAGCAAATATATCCACATGAATCTAGTGTAATCCTCAACCAATGCAAAAAACATATCTTACCACCTAAATTTGCAATATTGTTAGTCCATAAATCGATATGAACTAGTTCAAGAAGTCTAGAGGTTCTTACAGTATTCTTGGCATAAAAAAATGATTGGTCAATAATTTTGAACAAATTTGATTACAAAATCAACATTCATTTCTTTATCACGTAGCTGGCTGAATTAAATCAGATTATGGTGCAGATTTTCAACATTTAATATATCGTTCAAGGTAAATGTACCGTACATATTTTACCTTTACCGATAATTTTTTATTGTTGTCCACTGTGATTCTGCCACTTTTGTACTAGGCTAAGGAACTTTGATTTTTTCCCATCGTGTGCCTGGAACAGCCAAAATCTAGGTACCACTGTTGTTGTTCCTTAGCCCGCCTCTACATCTACATGAGGAAAGATTTTTATGACCTATTTGTTTTTAAGGGATTTTATATTCGAGACTTTTGGAACCCAAATTGGTATGATTTTCATGTGTTTGTGTCTATACCAGCAATTATTGCGATTGTGTCCAGTTTTCCACAAATCGTACACTTGGAATTGACTTGATTAATTTTGCTTCTAACACGTTCAGATCGATTATACCCCAGTCCTTTTCTAACGGTATTAACAATTTGTTTTTTTATTAGCATATTTAGTGATTTTTCTCCTCTGGAGAATTTTTCTAAAGTTGTAGACAATTGTTGGACTTATGTTTTGATTGATTCATTTTCATTCAATAACAGGTGCACTTTTTAATAGAACTTTCTCTCCTAGTCTTTTCACTTTCTTTCAAAATCAAAATTTCATTTTCAAGTGATTTATTTTTATTTCCTGATTTTTTAATTTCTTCTTCAAATGATGGACACTTATCATACTTAGGTCTCTTATTTCGATAGTTTTTAACAAATTGATCAAGTTGTTTATTTAGTTCTATCAAACTATCTCTTTGTGATTCAATTTTAGCATACTTCTCCCTAAGTCTTTCAAAACAGCCATTTACTTTGTGAAAATATATAATTAATTCTGAGTGATTAAGTTTTGATACCGCGCTTCGCTTGTCATCATCGCTATCAGTTATATCACCTCGAAGACACAGATCTTCTTTTTCGCTCTCACTACTAGTGATTTTATTATCATCATCTCTTTATTCCAAGTGGCTGTAAAACTTTTCCTTTTCGATTTCTTTCCTTGGCCGAGTCGATTCTAAGGACAGTTGGGCTTGATATGACCATGTTTATTGCACTTGTGACTAATGATCTCTTCCTCTTCTAAGCTAGCTAGTACTTTGACTATTTTGCTTTTCAATTGTTGATTTAGAGCTGGATTTCTCTATTTGTGGTTCCACCATTTGAATATCTTAATTAGTAGTGTCAGTTCGGTTGCTCTATCGTCATCGTCGTCGTTACTTTTCATTGTATCTTCTAGAGCTGTTGATTTCTTTTGCGTATCATCTCCTTCATGTTCTTACTTGAATTTGATTTCTATCTCATAAGTGGTGAGATTTTCGATGAGTTCTTCAACTTTATTTTGTTTTAGATCTTTTGATTCTTTAATAGCAATCACTTTTGCTTCAAAATTTCGTGGAAGAATTCAAACTATTTTCAGCTTTGTGTATGGCTTTCCAAGTGATTTTGATTTGTGTACTAGATTAGAAAGTCGTCCATACATTTCTTTGACACTTTCATCCTTTTCCATTATGAAGTTCTCGTACTCGCTACTAAGCATGGCAAGACGTGATTCTTTAACCTGGGAAGTTCCTTTATGTGTTACTTTAAGTGTGTGCTAAATTTCCTACGTAATTAGACAATGTGAGACACGATTAAATTCAATTTGATGCAATGAATAAATAATAGAATTCATAGCTTTAGCATTAGCATTCTGAAATTTATTTTCAAGGTCTGTCCATTGATCCATCGCTTTTCAGTTTCTTGATTATCTACCACTATAGTTGGTGTCCTATATCCTGTCTCAACAATATTCCATGCATCTATGGTTTTTAGAAAAATTTTCGTTCTATTTTTCCAGTAAGCATATTCACCATTGAACATGGGTGGTCTAACTATGGACTGAACCTCAACAAAAGCGTTATTAAAAGATGCCATTTAAAAAATCAAATTTTTAACACAAAAATTGGTTTTTTTGAAAAATCAAATTTTAAAAGCAAAAAAATGGTTTTTGTTCCTAGCTCTAATATCACTTGTAGGATCGATTTCACCCTAGAGGGGGTGAATATGGTGATACTAATAATAATAAAAATTAATGACGAAATAAATATAATAATTGCAGCACAGATTATAGTAGAATAATAAAAGCAGAAATAAAACAACACATATTTATCCAGCTTCGGCAAAACCCTACCTATGTGCTGCCCCCAATTCTACTAGAAATTAAGTAGTCAGACGATTACACACATAAACTTGCGACACCGGCTAATGACTAACCTAACTCTACACTCAAAATCTTACACAACTCAACCACTGAGTTGCGAATTCTTGAACTACACCACCGTAGTTTGTAACCTAGTCACACGACTAGTGTTTGATTTGAATTTAAAAACAAAATAAACTAATCAAAATAAAACAAAACCTTGGTTAAAATTGTGGCCCAAAAGAAAATATGACCGACCATTCCTTTTGTTACTTGCGATATGAGATTAGGGTTTGAAATTGAAGCATTGATTCAAAATTGATGATTTCAGTGATGATTTGAGTTGCCTTCCCAATCGATTCCTTTGCCTTTATGATTCACGGCGGCTTCAATGCTCCTTCGATTTGGCTTGCGATTGCTTTCAGGATTGAGTTCGAAACTGTGAATTTGGTATCTGATTTTTGCTGTTTAATTGCTCTATTGTTTTGCTTTGGTTCGAACTCGATTCGAGTTATTGATTTGGGATTTAATTTGAATCTTGACTCTGTGATTTTTGCTTGAACTCAAATGAGATGCTTGGGATTTATAGGGATTGCAATCCCTAAATGTTAGTTCATATATTTTTCATGTGATTTAAGCACTTGCGTTGATTTATGATCGCATGGCTCCAACGCTTCTTAACTCGTTCATGTATTCATTGGTTTGAACTTTTTGAGTTGGTTTCCTCCTATTACTTCGGCACTTTGAATACTGATAATTGATTCCATTTTTGCTGGAAGACGAATGTGTCTTTCGAATTTTAAATATACTTTGACTTGTTTGTATGACCAATACCTGAGTTTTTGTTTTTCAATTCTTTTTTGGAAAACTTTCCTTGACTTTCATTAAACTGCTACTTGATGACCCATGGCTTCTAACCATTTCATTGTTGAACCATACTTACTGTCACACACTCCTGAAATGTTTAAATTAAAGTTTGCATATTTGTGTGTACTGCATATAGACTTGTATATGTCTTGTTGCATTACTGTCACATTGCAATCTCTTCCGTTTCATTGGTTTTCAGACTTTGAGTCGGTGCATATGAACTTGTATGCTTGTGGATAATCTATATTTCATATGTATACATACCCATGTTGATCTATTGATGTCTGAATTGTCATTTTGGTAGTGGTTTGGGTTCATTGATGCATTGAGCCTGATCTGGTCTAGTCTCATAAGAGTTGGTTTGCAATATGTATTCATGGCTTCACGAGTCTATTATCATGTGATCTGGTATCTCCTGCCTGTTGTCATGTTGTTTGTCACTTGTTGACCACTTGAGTTCTACGCTGTGCAATCTGTCTATTGTTTTCACTGGCTAGTATATTTTGTTTGAAGGCTTGTTGTGTGCTGGTTGTCCAGTGATTATGGTCGAGTTTGGTTGTTTGCATCTGAGTTGAATTCCATTGCTTCAAGTCTTCATGTTGCATATGTATATACTAGTTCAACTTGAAATGTGTCACCATGTGTATACATACATACATATATACATGTGTGTGTATATGTGTTATGTTTGCATTGCTTTGGTCTTTGTTTGAATGTTTATGTTTTGGAGTTTATGTGTACTTTCGTTATTTGTATTTGCTTGGGAATTTTGTGTATGTTCAAGTTTAAGTGGTAATTGAGCTTGATTTTGAAGTCTGCTTCCAGTTGCCTTATGCCATATGAGATCTAGTTGCATTTCTTTGTTCTCATAATTAACTATGTACATATGAGCTGGTCTTTGGTTCAGATTACATGTGCAATGCCCTGTTGAAGTTTGCATATGAGCTTCATGTGTACTGTTCTGGTGCATTTGTATTCTTCGAAATACATATGTGAGGTTTGAGTTGAATCCAGCTTTGGATTGAATTTGACCTTGTGCTTACCTGTCTTTATAGTCTTAACACGCAATTGTATATCAGTGTGCACTGCCTTGTGACATGTACAGTGATAGACAATGCATGTCACAAGTTATTCGTGTAGATGAATTCAAACAAAATATGATGACGAACAACCCAAATAACTGAGGCAAATAACATTTTCAAAACATGCACTTTAATATGCACTGCAAAACATTTTCTTATTCAATTTTACTACGCCAGTGTTTATTTTGCAGACAGCTCAGATGCTAGATTCAAGCTGTAACATAGTTGAAGATAAAAACATGAGTGTTGAGTGAATATGTAGTGAGGAGTAATATGTTAATTTATAATTTTTGATGTAATCGAAATTGTAATTGACAATGTGTAAATGTAGTCAGAGCTCAAATTAGTACTATTTGACTTTGTAATAAAATATTTGTTTAAATAAAATATTTGTTTGAATTTGAATTCTGTGTTTTGTTTTATCCAACAAATATATATTTAATTGTTTGAAAAATAAAATAGTACAATAATAAATACATTTAAACGAATATATGTTTATTATCATCAAACAAAAATCATAGGCTATTGTATTCTATAAAGCTAGTTATTAGGAGTTCTTTCTAATTGATTCTGCTGTGTTATTGGCTGCAATGGCAAAGTTGTTTAGTTCTTATATTTAGAGCCTGATCGACCAAGAGGGCATCTTTATATGTTGCTATTTGCGTATTTTGTAAAAAAAATAGTAATTTCTCTGAAGTTGGCTTTCGAATGGGATTATGTAATGAATCTGAAATGAAATGAGAAGAGAATGAACTTGGCTTACGCTAAGCTTTCATCTTATATATCTTTTGCTTTGTTTACATCATTACTTATGCTTTCTAAGTGATTCTTGATATCTTGTTGTGTATTGATCATAGTAGAACTTTGATTGTAGATTCTTTTGTTGTTGTTCTACTGAGATGGCGTGTAGTTTGCATCAAATCCGAATTAATACCTATTTGCAATATGGCCATATTTCTTACATATATGACATCCGAGCCTATTGTTATTGTTACTCCATCTTCTACCTTTGGACTTATAGAATTGACCACCCCTTTGACTAATGTTTGATTGATTTATGTTATTGTGATACCTTTCTTAACTTTTGTTTCTACTATTTGCAACATAGTTAGTAGAGAGTTCTGTAGTGGTTGGCTTTCTTTGCTCTATTCTGCCTTCATGAGCAAAAAGAGTGGAGTGAACATATTGAATTGTTGGTAAGGTTTCTTTATAGGATATAACTACCACTACTGCTTCATATTCTTTATCAAGTCCATTCAATATTGACAATATCTATTCAGTATCAAATATTTTATGGCATGTTGTGGCCAATTGGTCACATTGAGTTTTACTGTTTGTCAAGTATTCTCCTATTGACATATTATCTTTCTGTAGGTTTGATAACTTTCTCTTTTAATACACGACTCTTGTAGTAGATTGTGAACTGAATATTTGCTCAATTGCATGTCAAATTTCATGAGGTATCTTGCATCCTATTAGCTGTACCAATAGACATGCACTTACTGAAGACAGTAACTATGAACTAATCAAACTATCTTTCCTTTGGTGAGATATATAATTTTATTACTTATCAACTTTCCTTCATTGTCTGTAGTATATCTGGGTGGTGTGATTAGTGTTCCAAGAAAATATTCCTCCTGCCCATATCCCCCGACTGCGGTTTCAAATTGGAATTTCCAAAGTAGATAGTTTGTTTCATCTAACTGAACGGTGATAAGTTGGCTTTGTGATTTGATGATGGCTTTGAGTAGTTCTTGAGTTGCATTCATTTAGGTTTGAGTGGTTCTTGATACTATTATAGGAGAATTGGAGTTATCTATATCTCCTTTAGCCATTCGTTCAAAGTTCTTGAAGTAGAATTCTAGATTCATAGAGAAATAATGGGTTTTGTTGGTTATTTGGACTTGTACCTATGTGATGAAAACCTTATGTGATATGATTAATGCAACCAAAGATGTGATGGATGAAGATAGTACTTTGACACACTTTTCTTGGTAGGCACAATCAAGAAGATGGTTTTTTATGATGGGTTTGATCTAGCTAGAGAGATGTTGGGTGATGAAACATCCTTGACACACCTTTCTTAGCATGGCACAACGAAATTAATGATGAAAGATTCAAGATCTTTGAAGAAATTGAATTTAAGGGAGAATTAGGATTTTAGGTTGTTCAAGTGATGAGAGTTTTCTAATGAGAACCTAATGTGTAGCCGAGTTCTTCAGATGATGAGACTTTTCTGATGATGGCTTCGGCGTGGCACTTGCTGTCAGGCAATTATAGACTCTGATACTAAGACAAAAATTATAGTAAAATGATTTTATTATGAATTTCTTTTGTATATAACTGATAATGTAAAATGTTAATATAACACACTACTATTTATAGTGTATAAAATATAATATAAGTTGAAAATAGGCTTGGCCCAAGACTCATATCCATATGTACCTTGTAATATGAAGAATATATATCCTTTAACCACTTTAGCATATTTTGTTATTCTCTTATTCCTTTGATAAACTACTTAGGAAATCATGTAAAATACGTAAAAGAGAGAGTGTCATCTGAATGCTTTCCTATAAAATCGAACTCAATTCAGCACTAAGTTGTCTCGAATCATTTAATTAAACCAAAATGACTTCTCATACAAGCAGTCCTAAACAAGAAGATAATTTGATTGACCTTCTCCTATTGGTTCGTCTGCACCATTAAATTCAACTTCGATTTGCTCCAAAGAATTGAATGGAAGTCTTCTAACTTTAGTTAGCCCTTTAGATTTTCTTCTCATATTTAACTTTGCTATGGCATCTTGCATATGTCTCTCGCTATCCCTTACAACCCCAGAATTTCTTTTCGAAACTGCTTGTGGACTATCTTGTATTTCAACATTATTGTTTTCTAGTTTAGTTTGTACTTGATTTTTTTCTATGTTTGTGGGTTGTCTTTATTAGGAATCTCATTATCTACTGGATTTTTTTTCAAACTACTCCAATCTAGCACATTTCCTTTTGTGTTCGTTGGTTTCTTTTTGCATGCGATCTCTCTTTTTCGCAATCTTACTCGTGTTACCCATTTTTTTGTAAAAAGAAGAATCAAATATTACTACAAAACAAATGGGAAATGGGAAAATGAATTATTCTAAAAATCTTAGTATATGTAACATAGATGACTAGATAGGATTTGCTTTACTCTTTGTAAATGCGAAATTCACTAAAGGACAATTTTACTCATTATAAGGTAAATTGACTGAAATCAAAAATCACAATAGTACATCCATGGTTTAATGGGGGAAACATTGATAAATTAATTGCGGTGGCAAGCAATGTTATATCTTTTGAATTTGAGTTAATAATAGCTTATTGAATTATAAAAGCATCAATATGTTGTTTTTGGATTTGCTGGATTTGATCAGATGAAAACATGAGCTAGGTTATTGTTCTTTGCTATCTTCTAGGACTGATCTCCATTTGCTAATTAATATTTTAACAAACTCACAAACTAAACTAGGAAGGTTGTTTAGTATAGATAATTATGTGTTTAAATAATTATAAAATAATCTAGGCTGAAGTAAACTAGATCTTTTTATTGCTTTGAAAATGGAAGTAGTCAATTTAAGTAATGAAAGTAGTGGAATGATGGAAAACCCTTCAGGACACTTTATCACTTATAATTAAAATCAAGAAAAAAAATCATGGAGTGGTGTGAAATTGGATAGCACTTTTGAATTTATTTTGTCCCTAAAATAGAAAATGTGTTGTGTTTCAAGAAAGGCATCCCTACATGATTTGCAATTCACATACACATCATCAAGTTTTATTTTTATGCAAGCTATAACGACATGCTTGTAATTCAAGTAAAGAAAACAAAATGGCAGGCAGAACGCACCATCTTTGAAGTAAAGTATATGCAATACCACAAGTTTAAAATACTTAAAACCATCCTATCCTGATATAAAGTACAACCTTCTAAATCCATGATATAAATATTCAACAAATTCAGTAGATAATATACTTGTGTAGCAAATATTTGGTATATTATAGTAATGCTTTTATGAAGGAAAAATAAATAAGAAAGTTGCAGAGTGTGTGTAACTCTCGATGACTAGCTGCCATGATTCACTAATAATTGGATATATAATATAAGTTAAACTAATTTTGAAAATAAATCACTCCTGGTAGAATTTAATTGGCAAACTCGGAAAGAGCAACACTAGGAGTTGGAAAAGTGGAACAAAGGAAAAAGAATGAACAATCATCCAAAATCATAACATGATAATTCATTAGTTTTAAATTTTGCTGAACAACATTATAGCTCTGATGATAGAAAACATTACTGAAATTTTTCTATTAGTATTGGTAATATAGTTGATGAGAAAAACATATAGTTTTGATGTTCTAGAACAAGGACCTACATATAGACATAGCCAATGCGAAAAGTACAACTACTATATGGCTTTCGTAGAATTAAAGGAATCTACAACATCATCAACATAAGCAGATTGTAAGCGAAATAATAATGTCTAATTTTTTGTAATCTTGGAATGGTTGAATAACCCTGTTGACTATAATAATAATATAACATTAATAATAATAAATTATAAAATATTAACCAAGTTATTTAAGTTTATAAATTTGACTAAATTTATATAACAAAATAATAAATTATAAAATATTAACCAAATTCATTCAATAATTAAACCGTTAGTTAAATAAACAAACGTCACAAGAAAATAAGAGTGAAAGTCTACTAAAATATGCCTTTATTATCTTCTATAGTATAACTAACATTCTCCGTGTAATCAATATCCATGTCAGTTCCTTCACAATCTTTCCTAACAAAGCTAACTTCCATAATAGGATCGTCTATTGCTAATTAATGATAATCTCTTGGTGGTGCTTTCATTACAACATACCAATTAGACTGATCATTCTCTCCTGAATAAAAAATTTGTTTCGCTTAAGATGTAAAGATATATGGATCTTTTACAAATGAAGCTTGATTTGTCATAAGTTAACAAGAGTGGATCCATCTTCAACCTTTACCCCATTTCCTATATTTTCCCAAAGACACTTAAATATAGGAATGTAAAAAACATGATAGTCTAACAAGATTTTGTCAGTCACTACCCCGTAATAAATGACCACATCAACTCTTTGAGAAATATGTTTTGCACTTGCCCTACACATGATAGTCGCATCATAAGTCACCCCATGATTTTGAGTTTCCCTTTCAGCATCTTTTATGTGAAAACTTTGTCCATTAATTATATATCTTTTATAGGATAATGCATTACTACTCGGGCCATATCAATCCATTTTAATAATTCATCATTCGTTGAGTGCACAGGTATCTGCAAACAAATTCTTGTATGTAATTTTGAAAAAAATATTCTTTTTTCATTAATGGAAGGATAAATTATAACTAAACTACCCTTCTTTTTAATCTAATCTAAGAAATTACTGTATGTTTTTTCCACAGCAATATTGCACTTTTTTCCAAATGCTTATCCAAATGTTGTAACTCCTCCAAATGCATGTTGGTGTTTAAATAATTTTACCCAAGTTAAATTCAATGTTAAAAATTTATCAAAAAGGTATAAACAAAATATAATATGTACTTACTCTAAATATGGTTCCACAATAGCCATATTCATTAGCATGACCAAATGAGCAATATCTTTTTCGTTGGATGACAATGTAATTGTCTTTGGTTTTAAAATTGGATGTCCTTCGAGTATCATATTATTTTCGTCATCTTCATTTCGAACTTCTTTCTTCTCTATTTTTACTTTCCTTTGTAGAAATTCATTAAAAAACCTCATTGATTCTTCCACAAGATAAGATTCTACATTACACCCTTCAGGCATGCATAATTCTTTGTATAATCTTTCAGTGTTTTACATATCTTTTAAATGGATACATCCAATGAAAATGAACTAGATCACACAATTGCACTTCTCTTCCGAGATGAATTGTTAAATGTACCATTATATCAAAAAAGGAAGGTGGATGTGACGACCCGGAATTTTTAGCAATTCAAAATGGAATAATTAATTGATTCTAAAATATTTAAAAGTTAACTTTAACTCGAAATTCCAGATATCAATATTTACTTGATAATTAAATCATTGAATTATATAGTTAAATATTGAATTTAATAATTGAAATTGGGTAAGATGTTGAATATGGAATTTTAAGCCTATTAAAAATAATTTGAAGACTTATAATCTTTATAATGGTGATACTGAAGATAATAGAATGTGTGAAATTTAATTTAAAGATAATTTGTTCAGTTTTGAAATTTATTTTGTTTAAATTGAACTTAAAAATAGCCTTCCGAGGCACAGTCTCGGAATTCGATGAAACCAGTTCCATTGGATCCGTAATAGTTAGTTATTATCGGATTTCAATTTTTGTAGCAATCAGAGTTGTCGTTTGACCCTGGCAGCTCGAAACGCATAGAAACTATTTTAATCGATTTAATTTAGAATTGATTGTTTACTTCCGTAACTCGTGCATACGATCGAAATAGGTTTCGAAAACACGTTCCATTGTGTTCGGAATACGGGTAAAACATTATAAACGTCGGGAAGCATACCTCAATAGGGGTTTCGAATTTTGAGATTTGTTAAACGGGATATTTTGGAACTAAATAAAATTTTAAATTTCTTAAGTCAAATCGTATTTTTCCCTCAGCCAACCTAAGCCGACAAGCACAGAAAATTCTGAACGCTGACATTATTTTGTCCCCTTTTCTTTTTTTCTTTCGAAAAGAAAGGAAACCAGAAGAGAACGTGTCTTCTTCCCTAAGCTAAAATCCTTTTGTTTATAAATTGATGGCCGATATAAGTTATATAGGACCTCGTTCTTCCCTCTTCTATTCTCGTTCCCATTCAAAATCATTTCTAAATCCATAAATAGAAAATGGCCGAAGCCCTCGAGAAAAAAAAAGAGGGGAGTAGCGCTGCATGTGCTCGCACGCGTGATGAGATCTGAAGGGAGGCACGTGGGAAGCATCTCGCACGGCGAGCAGTGATCGTGTAAGTTGTCTAGTAGGGTTTTCGCACTCTCGTTCATGGCACTTGAAGGCGCAGCTGGAGGGGATTGTCGCGTTCGAGCGTGATTTGGGCACGATTTAGGTTGAGGGTTTCACGTTCACCAGATCCGAGAGAGCAGGGCTTGGAGCGCGTGATGACTTAGGGAGTTTTAGCCGTGTTCGTTGCAGTGGAGGGAAGAAGCGTCGATCGCGATTGGGTGGCGATGTTGTCTGGGGAGTTGTTTTAGGGTTTATGGTTTTTTTTGATTTTGATTTTGAAATTTTTAAGCAGTAAGGAATATAAAAAAAAATTATTGCAGCAAAGTAAAAACAAAAGTATAAGTATAGATTTATATATATATATACCTACCTAATAAAAATAATCGTACTGGTTAACTTTAAAAGAGCTTTACTTTTCTGGAAATTAGGAGTCAATAAATATATATATAGATAAACAGTAAGGTTGTTCTGTAATTAGTTAAATTTGATTTTAGAATCTGGGTTGTTAAAAAAATATATTCACATGCCTATTTTAATTATAGGTAAACAGGAAAATTATATATATAAAAGACTTTGAAATTTTATATGAAATTTTTAAAGTGTTTGAAAATTTATAAAAGCTAGAATTTTGAAATTTATAATCTATTTTTAAGTAAAGGGTTATTTTTTAAGGAAAATTAGTCAATCAAATGTATAAAATGATAATTTATTTTTAGGGTATGTCAATTGATTAATAAAACTATACAATGTTTATACAAGGTCTGAATCGTGAAGAAAACAAGCTGGTTAGTTTGGATTGCAAAATCAAAGGTGAGTAAATATCATTTTGTTGGATTTTTATTTAAATTTAAATTGTTAAATTTAAATAATTGGTTGATTGATTTGAGTTGATTGAATGTGTGCTAATGATTTATTGACTTTGTATTTTGGTTGGTTCTCGAGTTAATTATTGTTTGACTCGAAGAATTTAGGTTTTAAATGGTTTTAAACTTAAATCATAAGTAAGAGAAGGGTTCATTTAAAGGTTAATGAGGGTTTAATGATTGATGATTTATTTAAATAGGTAGGATAGTTTAAATGGATAATTAATTAAATTAATTTATGAATTGAGTTACTTAATTAAGTTTAAAGAATTTAGAATAATCGATGGATGGTTTAGTAAATAATTACTTAACAAAGTTAATAAAATATAATTACTTTGCGTAATTCATCAAGAGATTAATCAAGATGATTAACTAAGAAGAAATTGATTTATTTAATGAAGTAAATGAAAGATAGTTAATTATCGGTTGAGATAAATCAAGAATGATTAATATTTATGGTTTAATTAATGACTAATTATTTAAGATAATTAATTTTGGATTAGAATAAATTGAACATAATTGGAAATCATTAATTTATATAATCAACGATGTAATTAAAGAAAGATGAATTAATCAATAAGTGACTCATGAGAAATTAATTAATATAAGCAATTAGAATTAGTGTGATTAATAATAATTAATTAATTCATGAAGTAATTAAAGATTACTCATTGATTTGGTAAAAATAATTAATTTCATGAAATTTAATTAAAGATAATTACTTGAATGTAATTGAAAATAATTAATCAAGGGTGATTAATTAAGATGAATAATGAAGGGTTGATTAATTAATTGTTTTGGAATTAATTAATGAAGGAGTCAAAGAGATTGAGGTTTGAAATTCAATTAGAATCAATCGAATTGATTTGTATGTGATTAAGCTTTGCTTATGGATGATTGAATAGTATTGAATGCTTTGAATGTGTTGATATCTCTAATATGATATGTCGTGTATTTCATTGTATAACTTGGGTTAGAATAACATGAGTTTCGAAGAGACCGGGGTCGGGTATTGGGAGATACCCGAAACCACTTCGAATTTTTATAAATTGATTTGTGGAATGAAAAGGCAGGATGAAATGATTTAAGTGAACTGAATTATCTAAGTTTGGTACTTGGAAATTTATATGTGAAGTAAGTGTTGTCTATAGTAATTGTGAATTGGTTTAATCGATATAAGTTACCTGGGTTTTATTTAAGTTGTATGCTTGGTATTACTTGTTAGTTGGGTTTACTCACGCTAGTTTCCAGCCTGACCCGGGTGTTACTTTGGTGTAATGCTCGGGTCAGACCGAGTATTACAGATTTTCAAGTAGATACGTTCGGGAGCTTAGGAGACGAGCTGGATGGCAAGAGCGTATAGAGTATTTCCGCTATGTTTATATTATTGTTAATCTGAGTCATGATATTTGTAAATATCTAGTGACTGTATATAATGTGAAACTCTGGTGTATATTAAATGTAATCGATAGATATAGTATTCTTTTGTAAACATTTATTATTTATTATTATATTTTATCCGCTGCGAATGTGAGATGTTTGGTGTTTCCGTTCTTCTTCTTCTATCTCTTTCTTCTTTCTCATAACTATCTGGAATTTTTGGCTTCGAAAATTTTGGATCGTTACATTTGGTATCTGAGCTGAAAGGTTAAGCGAGAACCTTGGCTCAGGTGGGGATTACTCATTTAATAGAGTCTGTAGTACTCTAGAATCAGTTGAGAATATATATATATATATATATATATATATATATATGAGCGCGTATTTGTTATTTTCTTATATAAATGTTTTAAATGATTATATATAAAAATATATTTTGATATATAAAGCAATTATTTTGGAAATCACAAAAAACAAAAAATTAACATGTAACAAATGGATATATGAGATATTTAAGTCCATATCAAGTGAAATGTTTTCCATCTATGTTTTACATTGAAGGGAATCATCAATAATATGGTTCTCCAAAATTTCTAGGAACTATGGAATGTTAAGTCTGAACTACTCTCTTGTAAACCTGTACAAGGAAGTTTCAGATACACATTTTCCTTACTAATTTCTGAACAAGTATATGTGAAAGTTTGATATGCATGCTGGTAAATCAGTAAGTACCATGATAGGCCTGAGTTTAAATGATCTAAACTGTAGCATATGAGATAGGTTCTTCAGCTTTCCACTTAATATGAAACACAATTTTCGTGATTGGCTTATCCATACATTCACATGCACTCGTCTACTTGAATGATGTGATATTTTTCATCCCATACTAGAGGCTTGAAAGTATTCAAATTTTACCGGTAAAATTTAATATCTAATGTTCTTTGTTTTATGATTTATTTCTCTTTAACTAGTTTTCTCTTCGCCCACTGACATGCTTGCACATAAAGGACTCGATAAACACCTATTTGTTTTTTTAATTTTGACTGGGCTGCAGCTTAGGGTGTGCTTGCCTATCTCTGTCCCTGTCCCTGTCAGTAAAAGTAGAACAATATAATGCATGACTAAGGTTATTTTAAAAACAACCAAATGCATGACAGACTTAGTTAGCTGCTTTTAGGAGTTGCTGTAAGTGACAAATTAGAATGTACCACTCCATGTTAATTTAATCTGATTGGTATTTAGT
Organism: Allium cepa; assembly: GCA_030765085.1. NCBI lineage: Eukaryota > Viridiplantae > Streptophyta > Magnoliopsida > Asparagales > Amaryllidaceae > Allium > Allium cepa. The sequence continues at coordinate 585,159,033 of CM060938.1, forward strand.
TACAATGAATTCCATCTTGATTAAAAGTTGAAAGATGAAAGAAAATCGAAACCGGAATTATAAATAAGTTTGAATGAACAACTTGAATTGGAAATTTCAAGATAAAATTGGAATTTAACTTGGAAGGTTAAATGGTTGATTTGAATTGGGAATTTGTGTGATCTCAAAACGGGTTTGAGATTTAAAAATTGGAAATGGATGGATGTTTTAAAATAAATTTGAATAATTGAATTGTAAAATAAACTTGTTTAAGAACTGGCTTCAAAATGGAAGATTAAATTGAATAATAAATTAAAATTTTAAAATAAAAGTGTATTGAACCTTGAAATACATAAGTAAAAATAATTTAAAATGGGAATTTTGAGAAATTGGGCTCAGAAATTAAAACGATTAAAAACTTTGATTTAAAAGTTAATTTGGTTTAAAGAGTTAAACCAACCTTTGAGAATTCAAATCGAATTTATACAATTTGATATGGGCTAAAGCTGAAACTTAGATTCCATTTGTACCAATTGAATTGAGTTTGAATTAATTAAAATTGAAGTTGAATTGGGTTTAAATAAATTTCAATAGAAATTGAAGTTATTCAAGTTAGCATTGAGTCAATTAAAGGAAAGTGGAAATTTAAGTTGAATTGTTGGGGAAGTGAACAGTTTGACTCTAGACGATTTTAAATAAATTGTTTTCATATAAACTTATTTTTCTAAGCTATTAAATATATACAACCTTCCTTTCTTAAAGCCAAATTATTTTATACTTGTTTTACAATTATTTTTGGAGCTATTTAACTTTTTTTCAACTGTTTTATAAACTAATTACTATTTTTCAACTATTTCACAAACTAATTTCTATTTTACAACTATTTTGCAATTATCTAAAATTTTTGAAACTATTCAACTATTTCTCAACTATTTTACAGTTAGTTACCTAGTTTATAGCTATTTTGCAAACTAATAATTATTTTTCAACTACTTATTTATTTTTAAAATTTTCAAGCTATTTTCTAAATATAAACTGGACGGAGTTCAAACTGTTATTGATTTAAATACCCAACTAAGATAAGAATTGAAGTGATAATCCAAATGGGATTAAGGCAATTGTAAATAAGTGAAGGGGAATTTAAGGAAATGTGAATAGAAAGGAAATTGATTTGGCTGATAATCAATGGGAATAAATACGTAGGATGTGCGTATACTATTCTATTCGCATAATTATTTGATCCAGATTCGAGCACAGGATTTCAAGATAGTTTATCGATCCGAGTTGGGATTTTTCACTCGATTTTCGATGGCGAATCTGGATATGGATTGTTGATTGGTTCTGGATATTCTCTATCATAGTTATGGCTATGCAAGGAGAATGACGGTTTCTAATCAAGAAACCAGATCTGTGTCCGCACTAGGATGTTGGGTGGACGATGCTAGTTCGGAAGTGAAATTGTGTGATCGAGTGAGCGATCAGATTGGTATAGCGTACGGATTATATGTGTACATCATACGAATTTGAATGAAATTGATATTGAAAAGAGTAATCAAATTTGAATATTTGATTTTGAATAAACAAAGTTATATATCTTTGTTATATAAGATAAATCTTTCCTTGTTAAATCTATTGCCGGAAGAAAAGGTTTTTTTGAAGGTGTTTGAAGTATGAAAAGAGTTTTATACAAGTTTGAAAAGATCCAAAGTTTTAAAATTTTATATATCTGAATATATATATATATAAAAAGGGTCTTATGAGGAATTTGTAAAACGGTTTTGGGAACCCTTGGATTTGGAAAGGCTTTTGATTTTTGGGTAAAATCAATATTGAATTTGGAAAGCCTAGTTTGAGAATTATCGATTTGGGATAATCAATTTTGTGTAATGGAACTTTGTATGAGATCATACTAGGTGTATGATTTAAAGATACTATATATGTATAGTATAAAATGTTTTGATGATGGCTCTGGGGAAAAAGGCGCTCCCTTGAAATGAACTTCTCAGGAGTGCCACCGGGTGGTGATGCCTTGAGCCCCCTAAAGTTGATCCTGTGAGGAGTCCGGACAAAACTAGTTCCTGAGGATTATGAGTTTAGTATACCATAGACAAAGCCGTGTGTGCCGCTGAGAGCCAACAGTTACATGGACTTTTGCTGCGATGGCAACGTAACCCAGGATGTAACTGCGACCTATGGTATAACATAGCGAAAGTCGTGTGTGCCGCTGAGAGCGAACAGTCTGCGTTTGATTTTATATCGGCAGACTGCGACCTATATAGGAGTGGGGAGGTTTCATTTAGACAGTGAAAATTAGAGGCCGTTGAGAGCCTGCAGTTACATGGACTTTTGCTGTGACGGCAACGTAACCCTGGATGTAACTGTGATCTGTTGTGGGTTCCATGGCGTAATCGAGAGGTTGCGGAGAGCCTGCAGTTGCATGGACTTTTGCTGCGATGGCAACGCAACCCTGGAATGTAACTGCGACCATGGATAGGGGTGATGATTTCCAGAGCATTCTCACCAAATATACTTCCTCTATTTCCAAAACTGTTTTCTATATTCTCAATAAAATTATTTTTTCAAAAGTATTTTCATTGGATGTTGAAAACGGGTTTTCCAAGTACTTATAGATTTTCAGTACTACGCCTGATCAACGTATGACTGAATTTCTGTGAGAACGAGGATGGACTGGTTGAGACATCGAGTTATAAGAAGTATTTTTTTATAAAGAGCTATTTTGTTGGTCTGATGTGAATTTAAAAGCATTTCTAAATTTTTTAAATAAAGATGTGGAATTTGGGGAAATAAAGGAAATCCAAACTGGAATTTTAGTGAAGAGAATTTGTAATTAAAATCGAACATTGATTTAGAAGTTGAAAGTAAGCTAATTGGCTAAATAATTATTTGGTTGAGTATATTAATAAAAGTTAACTTGGGTAAATAAATGGATTGTAAATTAATAATGGAGTTTGGTAATGAATTTGAATTGTAAATAGAATTCGACTTGGATTTGATAATGAATTAAATAAGAGGAGATGTTGTAAAAATAGAAATAAAAATAGAGTTGGATCAAGATAGTGATGGTTTGAATTATAAATGAAATTCAAGTGTGATATGAATAATATTTAATGTAATTTGCAAGTAAATTAGATATAATGGAAGTGTTGTCGAATGAAATGAAAATGAATTATAATAAACAGGGTTTGAATTGCAAACAAAACCAGATAAGTAGAAAAAGATTGAGAATGGCTTTGTATTAATAAAATAAATTCGAAAATAAATTACGTAAGTAAATCAAAAATTTAATTATGGGGGGATAAATGGGTTAATCGAATTAAATAATAAATAGATGAAGTCTGCTTGAATAAAAATTGAATCAACGTTTTAATTGAGATTGGATTATCAAAATGGACATGAGTTATGAGGCGAATTTGTTTGAAGCAAAATTATTTAAGTAAAAGCTTGGTTTCGAGTGAGAATAGTAGACCATTAAATAAAAGGTTTGGCTTAAATTATTTTTGAGAAATGAATGTTGTCAAGCTCAATGAAAAAGTTTTAAATTGAAACCAATGCGGAGATGAATGAAATGCAATATTTGGTTGGTGAATAAATTGGAAATAAAATGGAATTAAATTCAGAATGAGTTGAAATTAAATTGAAGTAGTTATAAACTTAAATGGATACTTTATTAAGCGAATATCGTCGAAATTGCATAACAATAATTGTCGTTTGGCGTAAACAAATGTAATTAAATTTCTGTGAGTTGATAGACATTAAGTAAATTGGTTTTAGAATTAATTAAATTGAATATGAGCTTGTTTGGATTAAAAATTTAATTGAATGGCAGTTGAGTTGTAAACCAATAAGATTGAACGGAATGATATATGAATTGGTGGAAAACAACTGAATTAGTTTTGAAAACATATAAATTGCTCATGGAAGTTATTTTGAATGCATTTCTTTTAGAGTTGAAGTGTTATAGTTGTTTAAGTACGAGAAATGTTGTAAACTTCATATATATAGTACTTATATGTTTAAATTGAGTAAGTACAGGGTACTTGAAGGCCGTTTGGCTGGATTTGGATTGCACTAATTGCGAAAATAAATAAGCTGCTTGCTTAAAATGCTAAATAAGGTACGCATACGCAATAAAAATAGGAAATATAAACTGTTTTTGCTTTTTCCGACCGGGTGGGTCGATGTATACATATTTATATCTCTTGTCAAATTGCAAAAGCTCCTCCGTACAAAGGAGACTCTGCCAAAAAATTTCGAAAATTTTGGGAGTTAGAAATTTCTTGAAATTTTTGGGAAAATTTTGTTAACAACAAAACGATTTCAAATTGGAAAATAAAGTAAATTAGTAAATGAAACCTATATGAATCGGTTATACTTGTAAGATAAAATTCAATATGCAAAATTTAAAATAAATTGAATTCGTATGAAATGGGGAAAACTAGTTTGAATAGAAATGGATATGAAAACTTCTGTAAGGAAAAGTATGTAAAGATTTGAAAGGGGCAATGATTGGATGTTATTGCTAAGTAGGATATGCAGGTATTAAAAGGGGAAAGGAAAATTGGATTTGATTCCAAAAGATAAATGTGAATTGCCCGACAAAAATGTATGTATTTTAGTTTCTGTATGAAATTGAATTAGGTTTTTGATGTAGCCACTTGGCTTTTGTTTTCTTTTGAAATTTGGGAGCTCGTAGAGGCCTTTTATAGTTGTACCGAGCTGGCCGTGCAAAGGAGACGCTGGCAAAAAATTTCGGAAATTTAGAGAGTTAGAAAATTTTTGAGAAAATTTTGATAATTCAAAATTTGATTTAAATTTGAAATTTAGATGATGGGGCAAAGGGATATTAGTTGAAACTATAGAAGGTTATGGGAAGTTGGTTAAGGTGATAGTGGGTCTTTAATAAAGGATAGTTGGTAGGATGTTGAATCGTGAGTTTTGAGAGAAGGTAAACGGGTATTGGACCATTTCTCCTAACTAGTAATTTCGGGGACGAAATTCTTTTAAGGGGGGGAGGAATGTGACGACCCGGAATTTTTAACAATTCAAAATGGAATAATTAATTGATTTTAAAATATTTAAAAGTTAACTTTAACTCGAAATTCCAGATATCAATATTTACTTGATAATTAAATCATTGAATTATATAGTTAAATATTGAATTTAATAATTGAAATTGGGTAAGATGTTGAATATGGAATTTTAAGCCTATTAAAAATAATCTGAAGACTTATAAACTTTATAATGGTGATACTTAAGATAATAGAATGTGTGAAATTTAATTTAAAGATAATTTGTTCAGTTTTGAAATTTATTTTGTTTAAATTGAACTTAAAAATAGCCTTTTGAGGCACAGTCTCGGAATTCGATGAAACTAGTTCCACTGGATCCGTAATAGTTAGTTATTATAGGATTTCAATTTTTGTAGCAATCAGAGTTGTTGTTTGACCCTGGCAGCTCGAAACGCATAGAAACTATTTTAATCGATTTAATTTAGAATTGATTGTTTACTTCCGTAAATCCTGCATACGATCGAAATAGGTTCCGAAACAGTTCCATTGTGTTCAGAATACGGGTAAAACCTTATAAACGTCGGGAAGCATACCTCAATAGGGGTTCCGAATTTTGAGATATGTTAAACGGGATATTTTGGAACTAAATAAAATTTTAAATTTCTTAAGTCAAATCCTATTTTTCCATCAGCCAACCTAAGCCGACAAGCACAGAAAATTCTGAACGCTGACATTATTTTGTCCCTTTTTTTTCTTCTTTCGAAAAGAAAGGAAACCAGAAGGGAATGAGTCTTCTTCCCTAAGCTAAAATCCTTTTGTTTATAAATTGATGGCCGATATAAGTTATACAGGACCTCGTTCTTCCATCTTCTATTCTCGTTCCCATTCAAAATCATTTCTAAATCCATAAATAGAAAATGGTCGAAGCCCTCGAGAAAAAAATAAGAAGGGAGTAGTGCTGCATGTGCTCGCACGCATGATGAGATCTGAAGGGAGGCGCGTGGGAAGCATCACGCACGGCGAGCAGTGATCGTGTAAGTTGTCTAGTAGGGTTTTCGCACTCTCGTGCACGGCACTTGAAGGCGCAGCTGGAGGGGATTGTCGCGTTCGAGCGTGATTTGGGCATGATTTAGGTTGAGGGTTTCACGTTCACCAGATTCGCGAGAGCAGGGCTTGGAGTGGGTGATGACTTAGGGAGTTTTAGCCGTGTTCGTTGCAGTGGAGGGAAGAAGCATCGATCGCGATTGGCTGGCGATGTTGTCTGGTAAGTTGTTTTAGGGTTTATGGTTTTTTATGATTTTGATTTTGAAATTTTTAAGCAGTAAGGAATATAAAAAAAATTATTGCAGTAAAGTAAAAACAAAAGTATAAGTATAGATATATATATATACCTACCTAATAAAAATAATCGTACTGGTTAACCTTAAACGAGCTTTACTTTTCTGGAAATTAGGAGTCAGTAAATATATATATATATATATATATATATATATATATAAACAGTAAGGTTGTTCTATAATTAGTTAAATTTGATTTTAGAATCTGGGTTGTTAAAAAAATAATATTCACATGCCTATTTTAACTATAGGTAAACAGGAAAATTATATGTATATATAAAAGACTTTGAAATTATATATGAAATTTTTAAAGTGTTTGAAAATTTATAAAAGCTAGAATCTTGAAATTTATAATCTATTTTTAAGTAAAGGGTTTTTTTTAAGAAAAATTAGTCAATCAAATGTATAAAATGATAATTTATTTTAAGGGTATGTCAATTGATTAATAAAACCATACAATGTTTATACAAGGTCTGAATCATGAAGAAAGCAAGCTGGTTGGTTTGGATTTCAAAATCAAAGGTGAGTAAATATCACTTTGTTGGATTTTTATTTAAATTTAAATTGTTAAATTTAAATAATTGGTTGATTGATTTGAGTAGTTGATTGAATGTGTGCTAATGATTTATTGACTTTGTATTTTGGTTGGTTCTCGAGTTAATTGTTGTTTGACTCGAAGCATTTGGGTTTTAAATGGTTTTAAACTTAAATCATAAGTAAGAGAAGGGTTTCTTTAAAGGTTAATGAGGGTTTAATGATTGGTGATTCATTTAAATAGGTAGGATAGTTTAAATGGATAATTAATTAAATTAATTTATGAATTGAGTTACTTAATTAAGTTTAAAGAATTTAGAATAATCGATGGATGGTTTAGTAAATAATTACTTAACGAAGTTAATAAAATATAATTACTTTGTGTAATTCATCAAGAGATTAATCTAGATGATTAATTAAGAAGAAATTGATTTATTTAATGAAGTAAATGAAAGATAGTTAATTATCGGTTGAGATAAATCAAGAATGATTAATATTTATGGTTTAATTAATGATTAATTATTTAAGATAATTAATCTTGGATTAGAATAAATTGAACATAATTGGAAATCATTAATTTATATAATCAACGATGTAATTAAAGAAAGATGAATTAATCAATAAGTGACTCATGAGAAATTAATTAATATAAGCAATTAGAATTAGTGTGATTAATAACAGTTAATTAATTCGTGAAGTAATTAAATATTACTCATTGATTTGGTAAAAATAATTAATGTCGTGAAATTAATTGAAGATAGTTACTTGAATGTAAATGAAAATAATTAATCCAGGGTGATTAATTAAGATTAATGATGAAGGGTTGATTAATTAATTGTTTTGGAATTAATTAATGAAGGAGTCAAAGCGATTGAGGTTTGAAATTCAATTAGAATCAATCGAATTGATTTGTATGTGATTAAGCTTTTCTTATGGATGATTGAATGGTATTGAATGCTTTGAATGTGTTAATATCTCTAATATGATATGTCGTGTATTTCATTGTATAACTTGGGTAAGAATAACATGAGTTTCGAAGAGACCGGGGTTGGGTATTGGGAGATACCCGAAACCACTTCGAATTTTTATAAATTGATTTGTGGAATCAAAAGGCAGGAATGAAATGATTTAAGTGAACTGAATTATCTAAGTTTGGTACTTGGAAATTTATACGTGAAGCAAGTGTTGTCTATAGTAAATTGTGAATTGGTTTAATTGATATAAGTTACCCGGGTTTTATTTAAGTTGTATGCTTGGTATTACTTGTTAGTTGGGTTTATTCACGCTGGTTTCCAGCCTGACCCGGGTGTTACTTTGTGTAATGCTCGGGTCAGATTGAGTATTACAGATTTTCAGGTAGATACGTTCGGGAGCTCAGGAGACGAGCTGGATGGCAAGAGCGTATAGAGTATTTCCGTTGTGTTTATATTATTGTTAATCTGAGTCATGATAATTGTAAATATCCAGTGACTGTATATAATGTGAAACTCTGGTGTATATTAAATGTAATCGACAAATATAGTATTCTTTTGTAAACTTTTATTATTTATTATTATATTTTATCCGCTGCGAATGTGAGATGTTTGGTATTTCTGTAACAACCCGCATATTTAACGATTTTATATTTAAATATTTTATTTAAATATAGCGTCGTTAGTCGGATTTTTGGTCCGAAATGTTACTTTTTGCAAATGGCCGAATTGGACCTCGAAACCATTTCCATTGGTTCCGAAATGGCGTTTGCGATCTTTTTGAGTATAAGATTTGATATGTTTGGAGTAAGTTGAATTTTGCAACTTTTTCTAATTGAGTTTTGGGTTTGGGTTCAGCCCATTTGTTAGTTTAAACCCCTAACTCAGTCCCTCTCCTCTCCATTCTCTCATTCCACTCTTCTAAAACTTAAGAAAAACTGAAATGGTGGAAGGGAAGAGGAAATAGAAATTGCAAGCCCTAGTTTAACTTGTAAACTTGATTCTTGCTCCAAAATCAAGGAGAAGCCATAGGTAAGTCTCCTCCTTATGCTCTCCAACTCTTTCTCCTTCAATTTCAGAAAGTATTCCTAAACCTAACTTAGGAAAATATGTGTTTTATTCTTAGTTTGAAGCTTGTTGAGTTGAAGTGAAGATTAGTTAGTCTCCTTCTTAGTTTTGAGCATCTTCTTCTTTGTTTCGTGATATAAGGTGAGATTTTTATCTCACATCTATGCTTATATATATATATATATATATATATATATATATATCTTTGTTTGGGTGTAGGAAGGTGAGTTTTGAACTCACATCTACTTCTCTTGATTTCATTGATGTTGGGTATGAATTCCTAACACTTGTTTTCGATTTGGATTGCTTTGGTGAAATTGCCAAATATTGATTTTTGAAGCCAAATCTATGTAAAACCTTATATGGTTGATGTTTATGTTGTTCGGAGTGTTTGGGTGTGTCGTTAAGGTTGGGTAGTCGTTTGTCATAAGCCCATAATCAACATGCATCCGATTGCTTTCGATTTGTTGGCCATAGATGGCCTAGGTTCAGGAAATGCCTGACCATCAGGTTTTAGACGTTTGAAACTCCTATTTCAGACGTCTGAATATTGTTCTAGGGAACATTTTTCACCCCCAGATTCAGACGTCTGAAATTATATTCCAGACGTCTGAATTGGCTAAATTTCGACCAGAAAGTAGGCCAAAATATGTCTATTTCAGACGTCTGGAAGGTTGGATTCAGACGTCTGAATTCTGTTTTGAAAAATAAATTAATTTTCAGATTCAGACGTCTGACTCCCTTCTTTCAGACGTCTGAATATGATGTTTTTTGCCAAATTGCCTTGTTCTTTTAGTTTTCCAAATTTGCTCGATGTATATTGATTCCAATTAGTTGTTATGCATATTTGATCTTGACGATTCCTTTTTGAATTCATTCACGGGTTTTTTTATAACTTATTTCTTCAAATCGTATTAAAAGTTTGCTTCTCCGATTTATAAATTCTATTTAAAACACACGCACAATTTCGTACTTCGAGCGAAGTGGAAGGGTGATTAAATGGTTGGGCAAAACATGGACCATGAATCTGTGTGTTTATCCTTCCGATTAGTCCCCGACCTATTCAATTGATCGTTTTAACCTTCGGGTTTGGTTTACCGATGATATGAGGTGAACTTTGTACTGCTTTGAGTGTGAAATTAACTAACGGATAGTAAACCGTTTAGTGCGAATGAGTGGTTATGGGACTCACGTTACCACTTCTCGGATTTCTTTTTGAGAGTTATGACACATTCCGCCAGTTAGTGGTGTCCAGTACTGGGTCTCCGACCTTCACCACTACGGTTTGTTGCCTTCGGGTATGATGCCTTCGGGTATGTCGCCTTTGGGTTTGTGCCTTCGAGTTTGTGCCTTCGGGTTTGTTGCCCTTTAGTATCTCTTCCGATGTTGGTCGTTATGAGCCGCATGGGTGATATTTGGTTTGGAGTATTCGGGCTCATGGATCCTTGTTTGTACAATACTGAGCTCGAGCAAATTTTATGATGTTTCATTCATATGTATATTCCCTAGGTATCTCCCTTCGGTGTTGGTCTTTTTGAGCCACATGATGCGTAGCGTTTACCTTGCGGAACTTGTATACCTTATTGGTATTTGTTATTAGCCTTTTTGGCTTGATTTGGGATATTTGTATCCTTTGTTTCTCTGTGATGCCGATGAAATGAGGCTTGTTTTGTTATCATATGATTCATCTTTTGTTAGATGATTGTGTTATCTCCTTTAGAGATATTTTTTATGCCTTGTAACCTTGCAGGTTTACTGTTGTTCAGTTTATCTAACTGATTTGTTTAGCTAGACTGACCCGTGTATTTTATACTCGGGTCAGACCGAGATGTTTCAGGTTAGGTGCTTCTGGACTTAGCCTATTTTGCTTCTGCTTGGACTATTCAGCTTGTTCCTTTTTGTTAAAGCTTTTTGTGTAGTCCTTTTATTGTAACTCTGATATATGTATTCTTTTGATTCATCTGTATATTGTGGTTTGCTACCACTTGACATGTATTATTTTATGTACTCTGTTATGTATCAGTATATGTGTGTATGATGATCTTCTGTTCTGTGATGTATATTACATTTGGTTGTTATATTCTATTCTGATAGATCCTACAGCCACCTATAGTTTTGTTTTAAGTATTCATTGGATATGTCGATCTGTTTGGTGTTATTAATGTCAATGTATTCAATAGATAGTTAGAGCAAGGCTATAGATGGTCGCTCCTAACCAGCCTTATTCTCCGTGTTAGTTGACGGCATTACTCTGTAGTGTCCTTGGCTAGCGTGGATTTAGAGGTGAGGGGTCACAGCGTGGTATCAGAGCAAGGTTCAGAACAAAACATGATAAACACAGAATAGAGACACATATTACGGTACATCAAAGTGTACAAGTGATACAAATCTTTGAATCATCGTGCCTTTCTATTCCTTCTACCATCAAGGTTAGATAGAATATGGGAATACGTCTAGGAATGCATTTAAATTCCGTAGTATTCCATATTGATGTATCTACCTTGTGATTAATCTTGTTCTTATCTTACCTTCAGCGCATGGCTGGAAGAGGCAGGGGACGACGTTCGGATGCTGGACGATCCAGTGGTTCACATCCGGATGGCGTTTATATGTCTGCCGATCAGTTTTTGGAATTGTTTAGGAGCACTCAGCCTCCAGTTCCTCCTCGAGTTTCTCCACCTCGCAAGTCTGCCTTTGCACGCCAGTGTAGTTATTTTGCTCATCTTGGGGAAAGCCGTTTAAAGGCTCCGAGTCCGTTCTTGAAGTCCAAGCCTGGTTTCGCATGTGCGAGCGTATCTTCTCTCGTATGGATCTTTCTGACCATGATAGAGTTCTTATAACTTCTAGCTTATTACAAGAGCGTGCTCTTGATTGGTATGAGCTTCTTGTAGCCGAGATTGATGAGTCTATTCTTTCTTGGACTCAGTTTCGGGAGCGATTTGAACTCAAGTTTGTTCCTGAATCTGAAAATGTTTTATTGACCCGTCGCTTCCTTGAGTTAAAGGAAGGGAAATCTTCTGTTTCTGAATATGTTGCATCATTCAATGGTTTATCTAAGTATGGTCTTGAATTTATTAGCACTTCTTATAAGAAGAATTTGAAGTTTTTTTCTAGTCTTAAGAAATATCTTAAGAAGTCCTTGTTGCTCCAGCTTAGGCTTTCTTTTGAGGAGTTGGTTGATTCGACACTTCATCTCGAGACCGTCGAGAAGGAGTGTGATAGTGATGTTGATGTTGAGGTTTCCAAGAACCCCAACAAGAGGCCATTTCCATTTCAGAAGTCCAGGCCTTTTCCTTCTAAGAAGAAGAAGACTGGTAGTTCTAGTTCTCAGCCTCAGTCTGTTGGAACACCTTTCATTCGGAAGTGTTTCAATTGTGGTTCTCCTGATCATATTATTCGAGCTTGTCCTAAGCCTCTCTTCTGCCGCTATTGCAAGAAGGAAGGTCATCATGTTTCAGCTTGTCCTACTGTTCCGGCTGATGCCAAGTCTAGCAAGCTTTATGCTGCCAAGGCTTCTGAAGGTCCTTCTCAGCCCAAAGGTATATCTCCATCTATTTTGGAAGGTTCTATTTTGTTTCGTGATTATAGTATACGAGTTCTTTTCGATACGGGTGCTTCACATTCTTTCGTATCGAAAAAGCTCGTTGATGATTTATCTTTGGATGTTTCTTGTTTGATTACTTCTTTAAGGATTGCGAATCCTATTGTGGGATCCGCGACCCTTAGCTTGCTTTGTGAGGATGTTGAGATTGTTTTATGTGGCTTTTCTTTTCGTGCGAGTCTGAACGTTATTTCTTGTCTGGGATTTGATTTGATTTTGGGTATGGACTGGCTAGTAAGATATGATGCCAGGATTATTTGTTCGGAGAGAATTATATATCTTCGACATCCGGATTCGCCTACTCAGCTATCTCTTATTCTTCGGGATGTGGATAATTCCAAAATGGTTTTATATTCTCTTGATTCGCGAGATGGTGATGATATATCTCGTATCCCTATTGCTTGTGACTTTTCTGATGTTTTTGAGCCTGTCTCGGGTTTGCCACCTAAGCGGGCAATTGAGTTCCGCATTGATCTCATTCCAGGCGCGCAGCTAGTTAGTCGTCCTCCCACGAGGATGTCTACAAGGGAAAATGAGGAACTCAAGAAGCATCTTTTAGAGCTTGAGTCCAAGCAGTTGATTCAGTCCAGTTTTTCTCCATGGGGATCCGCGGTCGTCTTCGTGAAGAAGTCTGATGGAACTCTTAGGCTTTGCATTGACTATCGCAAACTTAACGAGTTAACCATCAGGAATAGGTATCCATTGCCTAGGATCGATGATATGTTCGATCTATTGGGTGGTGCTAAGGTCTTTTCTCAGCTAGACCTTGCCACAGGTTTTCATCAGTTACGAGTCGCGGAGGATAGCGCACCTCTTACCGCTTTCCGCACTCGGTATGGTTCTTTTGAGTGGCTCGTTATGCCGTTCGGGTTGACGAACGCTCCTGCTTTCTTTGTCGATCTCATGAATCGGGTATTCCGGGAATATCTCGATAAGTTCGTTCTTGTTTTCATTGATGATATCCTTATTTATTCTAAGTCTGAAGCCGAGCATGCTAATCACTTGAGAATTGTCTTGAGTACCCTCCGTCATCATCAGCTTAGAGCCAAATTCTCCAAGTGCCACTTTTGGGAGAATAAGGTTAAGTTCTTAGGCCATGTTGTATCTTCCGATGGCATTTCTGTCGATCCCTCAAAGATCGAAGCCATCCAGAATTGGAAGAGGCCTGAGAATGTTCATGAGATTCGTAGTTTCCTTGGATTGGCGGGTTATTACCGTCGGTTCATTAAGGATTTTTCCCGTATTGTGCTTCCTCTCACCTGGCTTACTCGGAAAGGCATTCGTTTTATTTGGTCCGACAAGTGTGAAGCTTCCTTTCAGATATTGAAGGAACTTCTCACTAATGCTCCTATTCTTGTGGTTCCTGAGGGGAATCATGATCTTGTTGTCTACACCGATGCTTGTGGTAGTGGTCTTGGTGCTGTTCTTATGCAGAAGGATCGGGTAGTTGCTTATGCTTCTAGGCAACTGCGTCCGAATGAAGTTCACTATGCCACTCATGATCTTGAGTTAGCCGCCATTGTCTTTGCCTTGAAGATTTGGCGACACTATTTATTGGGCGAGCACTTCATTCTCTATACCGATCATAAATCCTTGAAGTATTTGTTCACTCAGAAGGAACTCAATATGAGACAACAGCGTTGGCTCGAGTTTCTTGCCTCCTATGACTTTGATATCCAGTATACCCCTGGAAAGGGTAATTGTGTTGCTGATGCGCTTAGTCGCAAACATTCGGTTGTTATTTCTATGATGCTTGCCGAATGGTATATTCTTAAGACTCTATCTCTTTGTGAAATTCGGGATCGAGGTTCATCTTCTGATTCTCCCATTCTATTATTTAGTTTGGGAGCTCGACCTATTTTATTGGATCGTATTGCCGATGCTCAGCGGCGTGATCCTGATTTGTTGCATCTTATTCAGCTTTGTGAGTCTCGATCCTGTGATGAGGCGTTGCGGGATTTCAGCATTTATTCTCATGGGTGTCTTCGCAAGAAGAACCGTCTTTTTGTGCCTTCTGATTTTGCACTTAGACATGACATTCTTGATGATTGTCACCGCTCTAAGTATACCATTCATCCTGGTATTAGTAAGATGTATGCCGATATGCGTCATCTTTATTATTGGGAAGGCATGAAGCGCGATGTGGTGGGTTATGTGAGTAATTGCATAACTTGTCAGCGTATTAAGGCCGAACATCAGCGTCCTTCGAGTCTTCTTCAACCTCTAGAGATTCCATTGTGGAAATGGGATCAGATTTCTATGGATTTCATTGACGGCCTACCTCGTTCGAGATCGGGCCATTCTAGCATTTGGGTTATTGTTGATCGCCTCACTAAATCTGCTCATTTTGTCCCTATTAAGTCTAATAGGACTGCTTCGCTTTTGGCTAAGTTATATATCAAGGAAATCGTGAGACTTCACGGTGTTCCTAGTTCTATTGTGAGTGATCGTGATCCTTTATTCACGAGTCATTTTTGGAAGAGTCTTCAGCAAGCTTTGGGATCAAAGCTTAATTTTAGTACAGCTTATCATCCGCAGTCTGACGGACAGACTGAATGGGTGAATCGTATCTTAGAAGATATTCTCCGTATTTGTATTTTTGATTTCGGTGGTAGTTGGGAGGATCACCTACCTCTTATAGAGTTCTCCTACAATAGCAGTTTTCAATCTAGTATCGGTATGGCTCCTTTCGAAGCCTTGTACGGAAGGCCATGTCGATCACCTTCATGTTGGTTGGAATCTGGGGAGAAGCTTATTCTTGGTCCAGATTTTGTTCGTGATTCTTCCGGCAAGATTGATCTTATCCTGTTGAGAATGAAAGAGGCACAGAGTCGTCAGAAATCCTACGCGGATAGCCGTAGGAAGCCTCTCGAGTTCTCGATTGGTGATCCTGTTTTTATTCGTGTTTCTCCTTTGAAAGGGGTTATGCGTTTCAGTACGACTGGGAAATTGGCTCCTCGCTTTATAGGACAATTTTCTATTACTGAATGTATTGGCCCTGTGGCTTATAGAGTTTCACTTCCTTCTTATTTATCTGACATTCATGACGTGTTTCATGTCTCGCAACTTCGTAAGTGTCTTCGGGAATCGGATTCTGTTATTGATTCTCCTGATTTGCTTGAGCTTGAGGTCTCACCGGACTTATCTATTGTACAACAGCCTATTCGCGTACTTGACACAGAGGTGCGACACCTTCGGAACAAGGACACGCCGCTCGTTAAAGTTCAATGGTCCGCTAGTCCCAACGATTGTACTTGGGAAACCAAAGAGTTTATTGAGCGATCATATCCGGGTTTTCTATCTTTGCTTGGCAACGGTGAGTATATCTTTTCATAGCTTATTTCCTTTTCTTTTGAATGTTGTATGTATATTGTTGTTACAAGTATCGTCTCTAGGAATTGCAGGGACGCAATTTTGTTAGGAGGGGAGATCTGTAACAACCCGCATATTTAACGATTTTATATTTAAATATTTTATTTAAATATAGCGTCGTTAGTCGGATTTTTGGTGCGAAATGTTACTTTTTGCAAATGGCCAAATTGGAACCCGAAACCATTTCCATTGCTTCTGAAATGGCGTTTGCGATCTTTTTGAGTATAAGCTTTGATATGTTTGGAGTAAGTTGAATTTTGCAACTTCTTCTAATTGAGTTTTAGGTTTGGGTTCAGCCCATTTGTTAGTTTAAACCCCTAACTCAGTCCCTCTCCTCTCCATTCTCTCATTCCACTCTTCTAAAACTTAAGAAAAACTGAAATGGTTGAAGGGAAGAGGAAATCGAAATTGCAAGCCCTAGTTTAACTTGTAAACTTGATTCTTGCTCCAAAATCAAGGAGAAGCCATAGGTAAGTCTCCTCCTTATCCTCTCCAACTCTTTCTCCTTCAATTTCAGAAAGTATTCCTAAACCTAACTTAGGAAAATATGTGTTTTATTCTTAGATTGAAGCTTGTTGAGTTGAAGTGAAGAGTAGTTAGTCTCCTTCTTGTGTTTGAGCATCTTCTTCTTTGTTTTGTGATATAAGGTGAGATTTTTATCTTACATCTATGCTTATATATATATATATATATATATATATATATATATCTTTGTTTGGGTGTAGGAAGGTGAGTTTTGAACTCACATCTACTTCTCTTGATTTCATTGATGTTGGGTATGAATTCCTAACACTTGTTCATATGCACTTGTTTTCGATTTGGATTGCTTTGGTGAAATTGCCAAATATTGATTTTTGAAGCCAAATCTATGAAAAACCTTATATGGTTGATGTTTATGTTGTTCGGAGTGTTTGGGTGTGTCGTTAAGGTTGGGTAGTCGTTTGTCGTAAGCCCATAATCAACACGCATCCGATTGCTTTCGATTTGTTGGCCATAGATGGCCTAGGTTCAGGAAATGCCTGACCGTCAGGTTTCAGACGTCTGAAACTCCTATTTCAGACGTCTGAATATTGTTCTGGGGAACATTTTTCACCCCCAGATTCAGACGTCTGAAATTATATTCCAGACGTCTGAATTGGCTAAATTTCGACCAGAAAGGAAATAGGCCAAAATATGTCTATTTCAGACGTCTGGAAGGTTGGATTCAGACGTCTGAATTCTGTTTTGAAAAACAAATTAATTTTCAGATTCAGACGTCTGACTCCCTTCTTTCAGACGTCTGAATATGATGTTTTTTGCCAAATTGCCTTGTTCGTTTAGTTTTCCAAATTTGCTCGATGTATATTGATTCCAATTAGTTGTTATGCATATTTGATCTTGACGATTCCTTTTTGAATTCATTCACGGGTTTTTTATAACTTATTTCTTCAAATCGTATTAAAAGTTTGCTTCTCCGATTTATAAATTCTATTTAAAACACACGCACAATTTCGCACTTCGAGCAAAGTGGAAGGGTGATTAAATGGTTGGGCAAAACACGGACCATGAATCTGTGTGTTTATCCTTCCGATTAGTCCCTGACCTATTCAAGTGATCGTTTTAACCTTCGGGTTTGGTTTACCGATGATATGAGGTGAACTTTGTACTGCTTTGAGTGTGAAATTAACTAACGGATAGTAAACCATTTAGTGTGAACGAGTGGTTATGGGACTCACGTTACCACTTCTCGGATTCCTTTTTGAGAGTTATGACACATTCCTCCAGTTAGTGGTGTCCAGTACTGGGTCTCCGACTACGGTTTGTTGCCTTCAGGTATGATGCCTTCGGGTATGTTGCCTTCGGGTTTGTGCCTTCGGGTTTTTGCCCTTTAGTATCGCTTCCGATGTTGGTTGTTATGAGCCGCATGGGTGATATTGGGTTGCTCTTTAGTATCGCTTCCGATGTTGGTCGTTATGAGCCGCATGGGTGATATTGGGTTTGGAGTCTTCGGGCTCATGGATCCTCGTTTGTACAGTACTGAGCTCGAGCAAATTTTACGATGTTTCATTCATATGTATATTCCCTAGGTATCATCCTTCGATGTTGGTCTTTTTGAGCCGCATGATGCGTAGCGTTTGCCTTGTGGAACTTGTATACCTTATTGGTATTTGTTATTAGCCTTTTTGGCTTGATTTGGGATATTTGTATCCTTTGTTTCTCTGTGATGCCGATGAAATGAGGCTTGTTTTGTTATCATATGATTCATCTTTTGTCAGATGATTGTGTTATCTCCTTTAGAGATATTTGTTATGCCTTGTAACCTTGCAGGTTTATTGTTGTTCAGTTTATCTAACTGATTTGTTTAGCTAGACTGACCCGTGTATTTTATACTCGGGTCAGACTGAGATGTTTCAGGTTAGGTGCTTTTGGACTTAGCCTATTTTGCTTCCGCATGGACTATTCAACTTGTTCCTTTTTGTTAAAGCTTTTTGTGTAGTCCTTTTATTGTAACTCTGATATATGTATTCTTTTGATTCGTCTGTATATTGTGGTTTGCTACCACTTGACATGTATTATTTTGTGTACTCTGTTATGTATCAGTATATGTGTATATGATGATCTTCTGTTCTGTGATATATATTACATTTGGTTGTTATATTCTGTTCTGATAGATCCTATAACCACCTATGGTTTTGTTTTAAGTATTCATTGGATATGTCGATCTGTTTGGTGTGATTATTGTCGATGTATTCAATAGATAGTTAGAGCAAGGCTATAGATGGTCGCTCCTAACCAGCCTTATTCTCCGTGTTAGTTGACGGCATTACTCTGTAGTGTCCTTGGCTAGCGTGGGTATAGAGGTGGGGCGTCATAATTTCCGTTCTTCTTCTTCTATCTCTTTCTTCTTTCTCATAACTATTTGGAATTTTCGGCTTCGAAAATTTCGGGTCGTTACAGTGGAAATTATCTTCGAGTTCACACAAAATTCTAATAATCTCATCATCAAGTTGTCACAACGTCTCTCTTTCAAGAATATGATGACATATTTTAAAATGAACATAAATGAATTATTATTGTTTTAACTTTATTTGGCAATAATCCTCTAACTACAACAGATAACAATTGTTGCATTACAAAATGCAAATCATGAGACTACATACCACTATATTTGCAAATCCCCTAATCCTCCAAATCCTTCCTGAAATTAATTCCATCTTTTGGTTTATTATCATGCAACATTGTGCTTAGTAGGCTTTCGGCATTATCTTTTTAGCATGCATTACGAGTAAATTTATCGCAAGGGAAATTCCTACAAATATCAATAACAACACTTTAATAAGGTAACTTTTTTATTGCTATGCCAATTAAAGAAAAAATAATTTCAGTACTAACCTCCCAATATGGAAAATTAAAGAAGATTAATATTTTTACCACCTTAATAGCTCATTTTTCACATCATTTTCATTTTTCTACTGTCATTACTCTTCCTCTTTTTATTTTTTATATTTTTACTCAACTCCGTCCTTAACTTTTTTAACCTTTTCTTATGCTTCCTCCTTTTTATCTCTTCATTCTTATCTTTTCGAAAATCATTTGGATAACCTTTCAAAATAACGGAAATGTTTCTTTCCGTTAGAATTCTAGGTTCATTACCTTCCTTTATATTGTTATCAAACCAAGTTTTTTGTTTCCTCTATAGATGTGAAGGATCTAGGAATCTTCTACGTCTCATATAAATATTTTTATGAATATGATACAACCACTGATGATGAGTGTTAACACGACATAATAGGCAAGCTTATATGCCTTTTACACAACATCCTACAAGATTTCCATAGGCTAGAAAATCATTTATTGTCCATAGTAAAATTGCTCTCAAATTAAAAATCGATCACTTAATGCATCGTATATATCAATTTCATTATTCTGCAAGTGATTCAAGTCTTTTATCAATAGCGCCAAATATACTTCAATATCATTTCCGGGTTGCTTTGGACTGGGAATTATCAATGTTAGCATAATATTTTGTTTCTTCATACATAACATAAGCATAAGATTATATGTCATAAGCATTACTAGCCAAAAACCATACTTGGAGCTCATTGAGGCAAATGGATTGACACCATCTATAGCAGACCAAGTTTGAGATTGTGTAAATCGGATGAAAAATATTTCCACCACTCATTCACTGCATTCCACGATATAGATTATACGGGATGATACATTTTTTTCACTGCTTTTATTGTTCAGATGCCAGCTTAGGTCTTCTACCATCTTTTGAGACTATATATTCTCCTAAATCTTTGAATGGTTGGAAAGTATCTCAAAACTTTAGTTGGAGTACCTCCTCATTTATCTTCCATCTTGAAGAGTCACATTTTGGACAACCATCTAATCTTAAAACTCTTTTCTAAAAAGACAACAATCATTCTTACAAGCATGAATCTTTTTGAACCTCATGTTGAATACTTTAAGGAATTCTTTTTACATGATACAAAGTCCTAGTAAGTACGTTATTCTTCCGTTACAGCTGTAGCACATTCAAAAGTTATCAAAACTATTATCGAATAATCCAATCTCATATTTAAAAAATTTCTAAAGAGTTCAAGTAAGGGGGTTTCTGAATCTTTCAAATTCTTAAGTAAATCATCCTTCCACTTCTGAACACCCTCATTTTCTTTATCATCGGGAAAAAAGTATGATTTGAAAAAATTTCATCTTCGTAATGAATGCCTCTAAGTAGGTCAACAACTTCGTTTCAATATCCACATTTAATTGTTTGTTGTGATTATACCACCTATTGATGCTTTTGTACTTAGGATCCATCCCCTTTATAATCAAATATTCAACGATAATGTCATCACGATGTCGACTATGATTTCGGCAATCTAAACAAGGGTATAAAAGCTTCTCAATATTTCCTAAATTTCTCTTTGTAGTGTCTACGAAACACCAAACCACTTACTTGAACTCCTTAGAAGTTCTTTAATGAAAAAAATCAACATAATTATTGAGTTTTAATATCAAATATTTTTATTTAATGAAATTGAACATGGTTGAAAATATTGATTTATCTATATACATCTATAAATGAACCAAATCTTCTTCCATCGACATATAATTAAGAAGAAACACTAAAAGAAAGAGTATTCAAGCTCCAAAACTAAGGAGAAACAAAGAGTACTAACGCATTAACCTTATACTAAATTTGTATCCACTCTATTAACAAAAGACAAATTTGTCAACAAATATTACTAAATAAAAAAGTATCAAAAGAACAAATTATACTTTAAAATACATAACTAGTGCTTCAATGAATTACCATCCATCCTTCCTGTAATGACCCGATATTTTCAACCATTTGCATCTGCACGTGTCGGACTTGAATTGCTCAAAATACCACGTTGTAAAAATTAATTTGGAAAAACTCAGAACATCAGTAAATAAATTAATCACAGATCACAAACACAGAGTAATATAATGCAACGGAAGCAAAGAGATGGTAGTTCATGAAGCTATTATATAAATACATCAGAGTTATACAAGATACAACAGAAGTTTAAAATAATAATCAAGTACAAAGCTGAATACATCACTGGACTCAATTGAAATCAACTAAACACTGAAATTGAGATAGATAGCTGGATCTTCGAGCGAAGCTCCAACTCCGAAGGTGAGTCTCAAATGCTGTATCACTTAGTCTGACACGAGCGTAAAGCAAAACACAAAACACTCAAGTCAGGACATACATAATTAAACAATGTAAACCAACTCAAGTGAACTGTAATATAAGGCACAAGTAACTTAAAGGATGCTTGGGACTGCCCATCCTCTAAGGATTCATTAAACTGTTTACTATGTAGTAATATTATGCTATTATAATAATGTCTACAGTAAAATAAACTTACTTGAAAATAGAGTTAAGGAGTTACCCAATATCCCCCTTAACACATAATAGTGCCAATAGTATATACAGTACCGTAATACCTCCTGATCGGGAGGCTACCAGAGGATACTCCATAGGTACGACACAAATCAAACTCATACAAGGCGCTCTAGGGTAGGTGACATGGCACACAAGGCAATGCCAGGGTAGATATATCAACTACACAGACGGGATGGAGGTAACGCTTAGCAGCTACTACCGCCCACCTCGACCCACACCTCCAAATCAAAAATCAAAAGTGGTCATCAAATCAATCTCAAAGTCAGAATATAATATCAAAGGAGTGTGTCCGATAAGAGGGGCTACCTCCTTGGCTCGAGATCACTCCTATTTTAGTTACCTTATGCAAACTCACGGGAGTCGGGTCCATGTATATATCTCAAAAGAACGCCGCCACCATCCTACTTCATTCAGGAATCTCCATCGCGTACACGTTGTTAAAGTGGTTTTTGGAGTTGGTAGAGAGTATGACAACTTCCGATCCCGGCCTCTTTAACAACCAAACGTTATTATTACCATGGATATTTATTTAAAAATCATTTCTACTCCAAACCATTTAAAATCAAATACTATTACTTTCCAAAATAATATCCATTCTCAAAATGGTAATATTTTCAAATCCATATACTTCTCAAATTTAATATCCATTTCAAAACTAAATATTATATTATTTCATTTCAAAAACCATATCATTTCCATTTCAAACCCAAAGTAATAATATATATATATATATATATCATTTAACTAAAACTCAAATTTTCAAATCACTTAATATTTCCTTCAATTTACTAAACTTGAAGTATTCCTTTAAATCATCTTAACCCAAACCACTTTATAAGGTCGTACCATTTCCAATAAGTTCCAAATTTATATATTTAAAGACAATTCTTAATTAAATACAATTTTCAAAAGTTTCATTTCTAAAGCCATATTACTTTCAAGTTATAACAACTCTGAAACTAAACATTTTGAAACATATTTATTTAGACCATCTCAATTCAATGTTAATATCTACCAAACAAGATTCATTTAACCATTTAAATTCAATGTCAAATAATATTCATTTCAAAGTTGTAGCATTTATAAGTTTATTCATTCAATTATAAACTTTTCAAAGACATTGTATATTTCAACAACATTAAAATTTCAATTTTTAGCCAATTTAACTTATAAAAATCACTTTCCCACTTTAAAATATTCATTAGGATATCATTTAACTTATGATTTAATAAATAAAATTTTATCAATAAATGTCCAAACTAAACTATAATTCATTTAGTAAGTCAAAAACACATTCTTTTACTTCTTTTATTTCAACAAATAACTTACCACTTTATTTTAAAATACCCACTTCATAAATAAGACTAAATTCCCATTTACTTACTTAACTTAACAATTTCAATTAAAACCAAATTTTCAATTATCAAGTTAAGTCATATTTTGAAAATACACTTTTCCACTTAAATCATAATTATTCAATTTCCAAACATTCCATTTCATAAATAAAGTAATTTATCATAGTAAATATAACAATAAGTTTCTTTGCAAATTTATTTATTTTGGCATCAATTAACTATGATTTCAGGCTAAATACATTTATTAAAAAATATGCAATTAAAACTATATTTCATTTTATCAATTCAGAGGACATCATTTATTATTTCATAAAATAAAAATTGATTGCAATTACCAGGTTAGACTTTAAATTCCATATTAATTAACTTTAAATATCAAGTTATTTATCACAATTAAAGCTCTTTAAATTACCATTTAAGGCCAGATAAAGATTTTTAACTTACAATTTAAATCCAATTATCACTTATAAAATTTTAGCTTGTTGGAAGCCAATATCTCTTTATATATTTAAACCAATAAATCAGCTTTTTAAATCAAAATTCCATATATTTAAAGATTCAAATACTTAATAATTTTAGAAAACTATCATAAAAATTTATCCATGGGCCTGTATAAAATTTTCTAACCTAGATCAAGTGATACGGATATGTATCATTTCAATCCATAATTTAAAAAAAGAAAAATCCAGGTTCTATCTTTTCAAACCCACAATCCCAAGAAAAATAAATACAATAAAAATCACTCGAGTGTATCATTTCAGCCCATAATGATTTTTCCTTATTCTAAAGCCCATTCGGGTATGTATCATTTCAACCCATAGTGATAGGGAACTTATAGTGTGATAAACAAGAATAAAATAACAGTATAGAATAAAATATCATAACAGATGATGTAACAGATATATAAACAGCATTTAACATCATATAAATATATATCACAGGCATATATAAAGATAACATATCGGTTTTACATATTCACTTGTCATCTTATAGAAGTACAGATGTCTAGAGTGAATAACTCACCTTTTAAAAGCTAGAATTGAGATTCAAACCCAAATCTAAACTCCGCAAAGCATGAAAAAGGCACCACAAAGCATGACTATATTCTTTTGAGTGGATGAAGAGTCGGATCCAAATTTTGTATACAAACAATTACACCATAAGTGTATAATTCAACATACAAGATTATGAATCAAACAATGAACAATATGGATCAAAGGGACATAACCTTTTGATAAAAAAAGCAAGATGTAAACTTAAGTGAAAAGAGAGCCCAAAATCCACATCTTGTACATAAAAAAATAAAGCTAAAAAATATCACAAACTTAAGAACATGATTCATTACAAAGAATGGAGATTACAACAATGGAAAGATAGGAAATAAAATGACATGACCTTGATACATCAAAGCAAGGTGATGAATGCATGTGCTTGGCTAGGCTTGCATCAATTTTGGCGATGTAGTCTTCATCCATGGTCACAGCTTGGTCTTTGTGGTGATGAAAAGGTGATGATTGATGGAGGTAGTCATGGTGGTGGCTAGAGGCAAGAGGCCGAGCCTAGCTTTGATGCAAAATAAAGAAAATAAAAGAAAAAGGAGAAGGAAAAAGAGGAGAAGCCATGGAAATAACCTAGAGCTTGCTTTATTTTCTTCACGTAAATAGAAATGAGGGATGAGTAATTTTTTTCACGTGAATAAGAATATTGGGTGGCGGCTAGGATTTACAAAAAGCACGGCTAAGATGATTGTTGTAACAACCCGGAATTTTGGGTCGTTAGATTTGAACATTTAATTCATTTTAAATGTTGAATATGTATTATAATTTGAATTTTTGAAATAAAATATTTTGGTTAAATTAATAAATTGGTTAAACTTCAAATACGGTAATTTAATTGAAATTTGAATAATAATAATTTAATATTGAAATTGGAATAATGGGTGATTCTAAGTGTAAATAGATCTAAAATTAGATTTTAAAATTTATCTTAAGTCTATTTGGATTTAAATAGTAATGTTGGACTGTTGGATGAAATTAGAAGTCGATAAATTAAGATTCGGAATTTTATATTAATTTAATAATGGAATTTAATAATATAATAATGCCAATAATTAGATTTTGGTTAGAAATGGATCCGAATGATTTCTACTGTGAATATAAATTTTATACGAGTTATAATAGAGTTAATAAAATTTTAAAGGTGAAGTTTCAAGTGATTCCGACGATTTTGAAAATCGCTCGAATTTATCGATGAGTTAAATTTGCCTTCCGAGGCACAGTCTTGGAATTCGACGAAACCAGTTCCATTGGATCCGTAATAGTTAGTTATTATCGGATTTCAATTTTTGCAGCAATCGAAATTGTCGTTTGACCGCGACAGCTTAAAACGCTTAGAAAATACTTTAATCGATTTAATTTAAAATTGATCGTTTATTTCCGTAGCTCGCGTATATGATCGAATTAGCCTCTGAAACACATTCCATTGTGTTCGGAACGTAGGTAAAACCTTAGAAACGCCATGCGGCATGTGAGATTTGGAGTTTGTTTGTAAAAGCTTGTTAAAACTGGAGATAATATTAAAATGTTATTAATAAATGTCTATATATTCTTTCTTAAAGGCCGAAACCCTAGTTATTTGCTCGGCCGCCATTTATTTATTTCAACGGTCGAAATATGTTGATCCTCTCCTCCTGTTTTCTTCCAATCCATGGGCTTATAGTAGAAACTTCCAACTGCAAAGTTGAAGACCTCGCTACGAACTTCCAATCCAACGGTAGAGATAGCGTTTCGAGCATCATGGAGGGGGAAATCGGAGCTGGAACCGTTGCCGTTCGTCCTCGTTTTTCATGCTATGGTGATGGCCGAGCTTAGTGATGCCTGGTGCGAAGGTTGAGACGAGTAGAGCTTCGAGGTGGAGGTATTGGATCGTGGTCTTGGCGAGCAATGGGGAATCGACGATTAGGGTTTTGTATGGTATTGGGTTCAGTTTCTTCCTGTAGAGCATTCGAGAGGAAGATGAAGCATGTGCTGCCGTGAGTGTTATTTGGTAAATAAAAAAAAGAAATTTGTTTAAATTTGAAATTGAAATTTATAAAATTCATATCTATTACATATGTTGTCAGGTTTCGACGTAACTGGCGACGCCGGAATCGCAGAGACGCGTACTACGTAGTGGAGCAGTTCTGGAATCGTTTCGGGCAAATAAAACTTTAGGTTAAATCGAACGCCGTTTGATTTAATTTGAATTTGAACGCTCATCGAAAACCCAAGGTGAGTTTAACTTACTCACATTTGGAATATTAGTTAATTTAAATAGTCAATATTTAAATGATTCCTTGATTGGTTGAATATGATAACTATTATCAAATTGAATCGATATTTATGGTTGTGCTAATACCTGTGGATGCAGGGAAAACAGGTTGGAGGGGTCCAACTGGATCCCTCACAAATAGAAATTAAATTATATTCTGTAATATATCTTATTCATTATTCTATGATGATTTGTTTAGATCTTGTTATGTTGTGTTTTATTTATTTAATGAATTAAATTGAAATTTAAATTGTGTTGTGCTGTGATTGGGTGAATACAACCTAAAAACTTTGAATATAAATAGATGAATTGGGTTTAAAGGATACAAAAGAAATTCCTAAGTAAAGAATTCAAAAAGAATTAAATTCAATAACTTTGTTGATAATTTGAAATGTTTGAAGATGTGATATATAAAGGAAATGTGAATTGTTTAAAATAATAGCGAGATTTATTTTTAAAGGATGGGAAGTATGCTTTCTCCTGGAAATTCTAGTATGTTTTTAAGAAAAGTTTTAAATATAAATTTGTAGTTTAAATATGTTTAGAAAGAAATATCATTTTAAAATGTTTTTAAGTGAAAGCCAACATTGATTTAGTAATTATGGTATTTAATTATTTTTAAAAGGTAAAGCAATATTAAGTTTTCAAAAGGAAATTTTAATATGAATATTTGATTTAATAACCTTATTTTAAAGGTTAAATTTTATTTAAAATACTTAGGAAACCTCTATACATTTCCTTAAGTATTATTTTCAATCGAGTAATTTCTAGAAACTTTATTTTAAATATTTTAACATGAATTTATAAGTGATTTCCAGGAAATAGCAATGTTTTTAAAAATAAAAGGAGTATATTTTAAAGTACGAAAAGGAATTTTACGGAATGAATGTAAAATTGAATTGGGTAAATCAGGTTGGATTTATAAAAGGAATCCTTTGGATTATCCTAAATGAAGGAGTAATTCCCTGAAAACCAAGTACGTTTTAAGCAAATTTCTAAGTAAAAGATAAAAAATTTAAATTTGATTTCAAAGGAATGTTTAAGAAAATCCTTATGTAGGTTACAAAGATTTCGGAAGTAAATATGTACTAACTAGTTATAGTAATAATTATCCAAGTGACAAATGGCATTATGTTTTAAAGGAAAATTATTAATATTTATGTTGTAAAATGGTTATATTTCAAAGATAAATAGTTAAAGTTTTATTTGAAAACTTGTATAAAATTTTGTAGCTTTATTTTAAAATCTAGTATGACTTAACTTTATTTTAAAGATAATAGTTTATATTTTATTAAGCAGTTTTATTTGAGATATTTTTAAAAGTATATATATATATATTAAATCAAGAATGTAAGAAGTTTTAATATAAATGTTTAATGTATTTTCAAGAATAAGGAATTTAAATTATTTTAAACCTTAAACATTGGTACTTGGATGTTTTCAAGGGAAGTAACGATTTGGGAAATTTATTCCATGGAAAGAGTTAGGTTTGGAAACTGTTTCAAAAGAGGTTTGAAAACGAACATATATCTTGTAAAGATATTTTGAGGAAATAAATAATTGGGCAAATTATTTATTGTGTGATGGTTGTTTATGAATGTTAATTGATAGTTAAATCACCGACTATCAATATTGGACAAATGCGTTGATCGTTTCGAAGAGACCGGGATCGAGATTTATTTCTCGAAAACCACTTCGATCTGGTTTGTATGTTTCGTGGAAAAACGTGTTCGGAGTCGAAGATGGAGCGGTGAAGTGCAAGGGCTAGTCGCTACTAATCCTGAGGATATTTCCAAAATGGATGTAGTAGGAGTAGTGCCTTCGGTTCCATTCGAACTCGGGACGGGCTTGTATGGACGATGCTTTCGGAACATCGTCGGGTGGGCGATGGGCATTCTAAGTGAAACGTTCTAAAAGGTAACGCTTAGCCTCAAGCCTCATCAACCGGGAATGACTGAAAATCAGGGGATATGCAGCAAGGCTTGGTGGGCAGCACCCATTTCCGGGTAAGGTCATTCCTGTCTAGATGTCCCTTTTATTTCGGCTTAGTGGTGCGGTTGCTGATCCCAACCGTGGGATGATCTTACTCGGGACTATCCAGTAAGGGGGTAGTCCAGGCCTTGTGTTGCAGAGGATCAGGCGTGGTCCTCGGTACACTGATCTAGACCAGGTACTGTGACAGGTGGTACCCCAGTGCCTAGTCATTAGTTGGAATCCATTCTCCCTACGAGCCTTTTACGAGTTTTGTTTGTATTACCCACTCTGTGGCTAGTAGCTGGAATTTAATAGATGTAACAATTTCGGCTATTTTATAAGTATTTGTATATAGACCCTATTATAATATCAGCGGATTTCTATAAAAAGTGTTTTAGCTATCGTAAAGTAGAAACCCGACATGTTTATTTGTGGCGTGGTCTTATGAGATGCTTTTGTTTTTCAAAGGATTTCTGAAACTTTAATAATCAATTTGGGTGCATTATTATCAGCTGGTATTCCAGACTGACTTGGGTGTTATTTTATTATAATGCTCGGGTGAGACCGAGTATTATATGTTCAGATGCTTGGAGTAGGAGAGGAGCTGGAGTCCGAGACGTATTATCCATACTTATATATATATCCGCTGCTGTGATTGTATGGAATTATCTGACTGGAAGATGTTGTTTTTATGAGATACTTTGATGATATATTATATAAAACAGATATAGTTTTCATTTTGTGTAAAGTGTTGATATTATATATTATATTTTATTCCGTGGCGACTGTGAGATTCTGATATTGTTTAGGTTCTTCTTCTTCTATCCCTTCTTCTTTAACCCTAATGGTTCGTATTTCTGTTCCACTTGAGATAATTGATGTAGAATAGTGTTGACTCAAGGGATACGGATTGCGGGCTGTTACACTTGGTATCAGAGCTTAGGTTGGCGACAACCTAGGCTTTGGTGGGGAAATTCATTAAACAGAGTCAATAGTACTCTATAATGAATTGAGTGTAATAATAGATATGAGAGCGTACTTGTTAGTGAATATAAAATTGTTTTTATACTGTGTTGACTTATCGGTTGAGTGTTTATGAATTCTGGTCGGTGCGGGAAGTACAACCCAACCGTATCGATAGGAGTTTCTAAACTCTTAAACAAGATAAACCGACATAGTATTGTTTTAAAGTGGGTAAATTAAATAATTTTACCTAAAATTATATTTTGATATAAAAGAAATAATTTTTTGAAATTATTATATATGTTTGATTGTTTGGGTGTGGATATCTTAATCAAATAAGAATGTAGCGACCCGACTACCTAACACTAGAAAGTCGTATCACTAATTAAGAAAAGAAATGGATAGAAGAAGAAAAGAAAGAGAAAGAAGAAACACAACAACATCAGATACTCACAGCGGAACGAATGAAATATAATATATCACATAAAATATTACATAGTATCATATTACATCAAAGTACACAACTTATACAACACATATTAGACAGTTATAAACATTTGTCTAACCATACAACTCAAGAACACAAGATATAGATATCAAACAAACACAGCGGAACCATAATATATCTACACGTGGAAGCCTACTGCTCCATATCTCCTCCAGAATTCATCAAGGAAACCTGAATCACTTGACTACTCATACATAATATGAGTACCCAAGAGTTTAATAAAACTGAAAATAAACACTCGGGTCAGACAGGGGTCTGGTGTGAGTAAACGGGTTAAAATTGCTTAATTTTAGGAAAACCTTTGAAAAGAAAAGGTATCACGTAAGACTTCCCACACATGAACATGGAAAAGATTTTACCTTACGCTAACCAAAACATTTGATAGAAAATCCAGTGATATTATAATAGTGTCTAGGGTTTTCAAGTAAATAAGAAATAGCCGAAATTGTTTCATGATTAAATTCCAGCTACTAGCCACAAAAGTGGGTAATACAACCAAAATCGTAGGGTCTCATAGGAAGAATGAGTTTCCATCAATGGCAGGACTACTGGGGTACCACCCGTCACAGTACATGGCCTAGATCACAGTACCGAGGATTACGCACAATCCTCTGCATCACAAAGCTGGAACCATTCCTTACTTAACAGTCCCGAGTAAGATCACCCGTGGTTGGCGCGACCAACCACCCACTAAGCCGAAATAAAGGGACATCAAGACAGGAATGACCTCACCCTGAAATGGGTGCTACCCACCTAGCCTTGCTGCACCTTCCCTGTTTTAGCCATTCCCGGGTTGATGAGGCTTGAGGCTGTGATTACCTTTATAGAACATCTATCTTAGAATGCTCATCGTCCACCCGACGATGTTCTGAAAACATTCAATCCATACAAGTTCGTTCCGGGTTCGAATGAAACAAAGGCACTATCTCGTTGCACCCATTTTGGAACCACCCTCAGAGTCAACGGCCATAGCCCTTGCACTCTAAATCACCATCTCGAACCTGTAAGTACTATCTCCGTCAAACTCATCACGGAATCACCCCCAGAGTTATACCGACGTATAGTTCTTACACCTCGAGTCTTCACTAAGCTCCACTTGGATTCACGACCTAACATTTAATTTGGATCGATGTGGTTTCCGGATTATCCAATATGGAAACCCGATCCCGGTCTCACCGAAACCAAACGCCATTTTAATGTCCAAGTTGTTTAAGGGTTTTAAAACAATTAAACTTATATTCAGGATGATATAAATAGATAGATGAATCACATTATCGCAATAGATAATTCATATCAAACATTCATCTCACAAAGCAGCATATGACATAACTGAGATATCCAAATCATCCAACATCATTCAACATTCAATGTCAATCACCCAATATCAAGCAATCAGCCATAAACAGAATTGATTAACTCTCAATCAATTGGATTACCTAAATCCTTCTTCATTAATTTATTCCAAATAAATAAATTAATCATCTTTTGAAGATCTTCCTTAATTAATCTTCCTTGATTAATTATACTTTAATTACATTCAAGTAATTATCCTTAACCATATACAGTAATTAATCTTTAATTACTATCATTAATTACAATAATTAATTATCCTTCTTTTTCTTCCATTAATTAATCAACTATAATTAATTACATTAAACCTCAATTAATTACAATTAATTAATCACACTTTAATTAATTACTTTTGTCAATCAATCTTGATTAATTAACTAATGATCCTTATTAATTAATAATTACTTTAATAAATTAAATAATTAACTTGCAATTAATCATCTCATTAATCATAAATAGTAATTAACAATTTGTAATTACTTTTCTTAATTAATTAACTTCTTAATTAATTATATTAATCCCTTTGATTAATTAATCTAATTAATTAATCTTTCATTACTTCATTAGGTAATTATTAATCAATTAAATTAACAAATAATCCTAAATAAATTACTTAATTAACTAATTACATCTTTAATTAATTACCCTAAGTAATTAATCTTAAATTAATCTCATTCATTAATTAATTAATCACATTAATTAATTAACTCAAATTAACTAAGTAATTAACTCTTAATTACTTACATAAGTAATTATCTTCTAATTACTTCCATTAATAAATCTTGATTACTCTCTTTATTAATCTCTTAACAAGTAATTAATTCCATCATTAAATAATCCTTAATTCTTAAATTAATTAATTACTCCATAATTAATTAAATTCAAAACAATTATATTAATTAATTCCTTAATTAATAACATCAAGTGATTACCCATTAATCACTTCCATTTAATTACTCCCATGAGTAATTTCCTCTAATTACTTCCATGACTATTTACCATTCTTAATTACATTCAATAATTAACCATTAATCGGTTCATTAAGTAATTACACTTAATTAATCCATAATTAAGTGATTATTAAAAATTAAATAAACAATTAACTAATTATTTAAAATTAATTAAACAATTAATTAATTAACTTCTTATATTTAAAAAGATACTTAGTTAATTAAGAAAAACATTTATCTTAATTAAACTCTTTACTTATTAACAAATCATTAGTTAACTATTCTTAAGTTCCTAACAATAATAACAATAATTAATTAATCTTATTTATCTTTACAAATTTATTATTTAAAATTAATCAAGATCTTATTAACTTAAAACAAACTCTTTATTTTAATTGATTTCCATAACTATCATAAAAACTTATTTAAAAATAAAAAATTTAGAAATCAATTACAATTAAAAATAATTTAAACATTTAATTAAATCTTTTAAATCTTTGAAGTCCTTCCAAAGTTTTTTAATATGTTTAATACATAGTTATTTTGAAACTTAATTATCATATTTTAAAAACTTATTATCTTTAAAAATTGAAAACCAAGTTATTTATAATACTTTTAATGTTAGAAAGATCTTACTTGAAACTAGTTTTCTTTTTTCTTTTATTTCACTTTAAAAATATCTTAATCGCCTTCTTTAAAATAACTTAATTTCCTTGTTAAAATAGAAACTGCTCAAGACAAACCAACCCGAGTCATACCTTACACAAACCCGTGTTAGCTTCGAGTCACCCACCTACTCATTTTCTTCGAGTCGACTAAAGGAATAACACGAGAAATACTTCGAGTCGACCTTCGTCTCTCCCAAAACCACCATTTCCCAGTGCACAAACGTACACTCGTGTACGTGCGCAACCGAGCCACTTCCCTTCGACCATCTTTCTGATCGTCAACCCATCACACAAGCTCTCGACAACTTGTCCCTCAACCTTGAATAAAAAACCCAAGGTCGAATCGAAATATCACCCTTCGCTCGAACTACTGGAGCAACTTGATCACCAAAAACTTTCGCCACCGATGATGACGTCAACTGGAAACTCCAGTATTCCATCCAGAGCACCCACGCATGACCACGCCACCCTCCATCAACACGCGATCGTCTCCGATCACACACTGATGTCGAAAATCCCACAGAAATTCACGTTAAATACCAGAGTGCAAAACCTTACTCGACCCAATTCCCATCGATTCAACCATTGGAAAAATTCAATTGTATTTTTCACTTCATCAGCATCGCGACAACAAGCTTCGACCACAATTTCGACGCCGACCATCACCCCAAAACCCTTCAATTCTGATTTTCTCAGCATTTACAAGATAAAAATTATGATATTTGCGCCTAAATTCATCATTTACAATTATTAACCTATTCCTGGAATCAAATTACAAAATTATGAGTATTTATTTTTAACATGTAAATGATTCTTATTGTATATTCTCATTTAAAAATAATTTACTCAAATAAAAATCCTAATCCCATTTTTAAAATCATCCTTATACATTAACAAACAACTTCTTTTCATATACCAAGGTCTAATATAGTTTGGATTTAAAGATTTTTCTTTTTCTTTTGAAATTTCCTTAAGGAAACAGTTTTTGTAAAAGAACAGAGATGAACATAATAGGTTTCCTATCTTCAGGCATTTCTTAGCTATAACATACACACATGACAGTTCAAATAATCATAAACAAACCAAATTCATCACATGCAAAAAAAAAAATCCAACTACAATATGAATTAAAACTGTTTTAAGAGGTTTACTCACCATTTTCATATAGGCAGAGTAGTTTCCAAAGAACAGAACAGAGTAGGTTTTTGATTTTTCTTTCCAGGCTTGAAAAACTTGCAGATCAAATTTTGCTTTTGAAATCCTAATGCATGCTTACAGATTGATGTTTTAAAACTGCTGTTGACCCTTAGTTGAAATGCAGGTTGAAATTAGCAGTTGAACTCTCCCCTTTGAATGCTGGTTTGAGGTTTGATATGAAGAATTTTAATTTGCAGATTTTGTTTCAGGTTTTAATTTGCTTTTGGTTTTTAAAATCTCAGGTTGAAGAAAGATTTTCTGGTTGCCATCAATTTGAGAAATGAAATGAAGACAAAGGAAATGAAAGTGTTATGTTTATGAAAATTAAAGAAAGTAAAATTCAAAAATGAAGACACTTGTTAACAAAATTTACACTTGTCATTCAATTTGTTTAATAGCTTTACAAATGTTATTAAGATGACTATTATGTTTACACATGTCTTTATATTTTTAATAAATTTTTATTTAATTTAAAATGTAAATATAAAGCTCACTTACTTAATTTACTATATTAATAAATACTTGTATATGCATAAATAAATTTAATCTTTAAAGAAAATATTATAAAGCTAGTAATGATACAAATAAATCTTATACATGTATTTTAAAAATCTAAAACATATATATATATACACACACACATTTATAACCATTTTAATTTAAGCAATTAAAAAGAAAACAAAATAAAACTTTGTTTGAATCTTATTTAAACTATCATATTTAAAATAAATAATTATCTTATATTTTGAAAACAATTGAATAAATCTTAAATTATCTTTTGAAAAATATTAATTCTAAAACAAAGCTTTAAATTATATCAACATATTCAATTAAATTCCAAAACAACTACAAATTATAACATATACATACATATATATTACAAATTGAAAATTCATCTTTTATTAAAAAAAAAGATTTTGCTATTCACAATATATATCAAATATATATATTATAAATAGAATAAAATATTATTAGCTTTGACAAATAAATCTTATCCATTTTAAATTGTCAGAAAGATATTGATCAAAATTACCAGATTAAATATTTGTCAACCTTTAAAAAGATTAAATTTACCAATTTAAATTAAAATTATAAAGAAAAATTATCAAACCAATTAAATTATTAATGCAGATTATTAAATTGATATTGCCTAAATTTCCGGGTCGTTACAAAGAATCTAAAATTTACTTTAAAATTTGAAATGGTTATAATCAAATAAAATTCTATAAGTATAAATTATACAAGAGGAGAATAACTAAATATGAATAAAACCAGAATATAAATTCCAGGGATTTTGAAAAGTGTTTAAAATGTATTGAAAACAAAAGTTTGGAAATTTAAAATCTTGGGAATGTTCGAAATGTTTTCCAAAGTGTTTGAAGGCAATAATGGAATATTATTTTGGGAAGTATTTTTGAATGAGAATTGTTTTGGAATGAATTTGGGAAAGTAAGGGAGCACTGAACTCACTTCAATCGTTGGAAAATAATCCTGATGATGCTGGCCACATCATTAGAATTTATTTTCAGTTTCTTAAGCGATGGATTGCTTCCATAGTAATAGGGTATGATATCTGTTAGATTTGTTGGATATACAAGTGGTTTTAGAAGTTTCAGAAAGGGAAATTGCTTGGGTAAAAACAGATTGTTTTAGAAATATGGAAGTTCGATTTGATATACCAGGAGAGTATGAGTTATTTATTATTTCAAAATAATTTTGAAATAAAACCGGGTAATTGAATTCTAGAAAATTCTGTTTAAATAATGTGTAAATTAGAATGAATCAACTATTGGACTTATTTGGTGAAGTTGATATTAATAAGAAGGAAAATGAAAATTTTAATCTTGGAATTAAAATTTAACTTGAGTAAATGGAAGTGAATGAAGTATAATGAAGTGAATAGAAAATTTGAATTTAACTTGGATAAGTTAAATAAATTGAATTTATAATTAAATTGATTTGGATTAAATCGAAGTGCAAAATAACTTGGTAATTCTGGGTCATTGTGTAATAAATTGTACCCATAAGCTATTAAGTGTTATACTTATAATTTGAAATTGTAGATTTAAAATTGTGCAAAGAATTAAGGTGAAAGAAAATTTGTATCTTTAAGAATTCAGTGATACATATATATAGAAAATTTGGAATTGTGATTATAAGATGTAAATGGATTAACATGAATAATATAAACTTTAAGTAAATAATTTGGTGAACTTATAAATAGAAAATGGAATTATAATCAAAAATGGGAAATCATTGAATGGTATGGTGAATTCAAGCTTAATCTCAAATGAAATGTAAAGTAAGATAAGGTAAAGTGAGATATAAAAGATGTGAATGAACTTAGGTTAGTAAATAAGTTTTGAACTTGTATGTGGGGAACTAAAATTGGATTGAATTGGATTTAACTTAGATTAAATGGAATTGAGTTGAAATTGGATTGAATTAAAATCAAAATCCAGTTGTGTTACAAATAATTTTGAATAGAATAAAATTCTTATTTAAGATAGTAAAAGAAATGGATTGAATTCAAGTTGGCTAAATAAAACTTAGTTGGACTTGAATTAAATTTGGAAAAGAATTAAATTGAAAGGAAATTTAATTTAGAGTAAGTAAAAATGATATTGTGTGAATAAAATTTTAACTCAACTAAATTCAAAGAAATTGTTTGAGAATGAATTTAGCGTAAGCTAAATTAAATAAAAAGAAGCTTGAAGGTGAATTTAGCGTAGGCTAAATTAAATGGAATTTGTATTGGCATGGATGAAATTTTGGTGGTTTGTTAAGAGAATTTTGAAAGGAAAATAAAAACCCAATTCTAGTATGAGATTTAATTTTGGCAATAAAAAGCGGAGAGTGTGAATGAATAATGGAATTAGATTGTAATAGTGATGGTTTGAATTATAAATAAATTTAAATGAGTGAAATAATTTAAAGTGGTCTCATTTGTCAAATAAAATAAATTTTAAAATGGATTGAATAAATAAACAAATTGAATTAAATTTTGTAAATGAATTGGAATTTGATTGAATGAGAATCAAATGAAAATGAAATAAAATTGATATAAGAAGAAACGGAAATATTGTGTGATTGAAACAACTTAAGCAAATTGAAAAATAATTGTGATCGAGCTTTATAATGTGGTCGTGGGTAAATCTGTTTAAATAATAAGCATTGAAATGCAAGTGAAAAGATTTTAGTTAATTATTGTGATAAAATAAAGGTGTATGAGTTGTAAATATTAAAGAATGGGATGATATTAATATAAACTTTAGTTGGATAATGAACTTGAAGTGGGAATAAGATATTGAATTAAAAATTGCAAGGAAATAAGAATATTTGGGTTGTGAATATTTTCGAATGGAATGAAATTAATATAAATTTGAAATGGAATTAATTTTAGTGGTTATAAGCTTAAGTGATGGTTACTTGCTTGGATGACGTTAAAATTTGCATAGAAATTGGACCTTTTGTTGTAAACAAAATTTAATTGGCTTAAAGAAACAAATTGAAATGGGTTTTTGAATCAATTGGAATGGATTGAAATTTTATTAAGTGGTTTTGCATATAAATGGAAATGGATCATAAAAGAAATGTAGATACTTCAAATTGAAGGTAAAATTTGGTTGTGAATCAATTTGGAATTGAATTGAAGTAAAGAGATGTAACTAAGGCATATGTTAATCATATTGAAGTGGAAATGAATTGGTTGTAATTAATATGAACAGTATATAGTGAACTTGAATGTAAATTATTCAAAGTGAAATAAAATGAAGTCTGGACTTGTATAAGAAATTTTAAAAGGTGATTGAAATCCTTGAATTGCTGATAAAATATGGTTAACATCGTTAAATTATGAAGTTTACTTGTTTAAACCATGTAATTGATGTGTTTGGCTAGTTTAATGAATCGAATGTTATTAAAATCCTTATATTATTGAAAACCGATGTGTTTGTTTAAGTAAGTACAAGTATGGGAGGCAGTAGATAGAGTTGGAGCACGTATATGCAATATAAATTAGCCGCATGGTTTTAAAATGCTAATAAAAGGTACGCCTATGCAATAAAAATAGGAAATATGAACTGTTTTTGGTTATTCCGACCGTGTGGGTCGATGTATATATATTTATATCTATTGAGATATTGCAAAAGCTCCTCCGTACAGGGGAGACTCTCCCAAAAAATTTCGGAAATTTTGGGAGTTAGAAAATTTTTGGAAAATTTGAAATGTTTCTTTAACGACAAAGTTGATTTCAAATAACAATTAAAATAAAAAGGATTTTGAAATAGGAATCGAAACTAGTAGTTTCGATTTGTAACTATAGAATTTGAGCAAAGTAAAATTGAGATTTCACTAAGTAAGTTTTGCTATTGAATTTGGAGCGTTCTTTGCACCTGAGCAAAATTCGGGGACGAAACTTTTATAAGGGGGGAGGAATGTAACGACCCGGAATTTTGGGTCGCTAGATTTGAACATTTAATTCATTTTAAATGTTGAATATGTATTATAATTTTAATTTTTGAAATAAAAGATTTTGGTTAAATTAATAAAATTGGTTAAACTTCAAATACGGTAATTTAATCGAAATTTGAATAATAATAATTTAATATTGAAATTGGAATAATGGGTGATTCTAAGTGTAAATAGATCTAAAATTAGATTCTAAAATTTATCTTAAGTCTATTTGGATTTAAATAGTAATGTTGGACTGTTGGATGAAATTAGAAGTCGATAAATTAAGATTTGGAATTTTTTATTAATTTAATAATGGAATTTAATAATATAATAATGCCAATAATTAGATTTTGGTTCGAAATGGATCCGAATGATTTCTAATGTGAATATAAATTTTATACGAGTTATAATAGAGTTAATAAAATTTTAAAGGTGAAGTTTCAAGTGATTTCGACGATTTTGAAAATCGCTCGAATTTATCGACGAGTTAAATTAGCTTTCCGGGGCACAGTCTCGGAATTCGACGAACCAGTTGGATCCGTAATAGTTAGTTATTATCGGATTTCAATTTTCGTAGCAATCAGAGTTGTTGTATGACCCCGGCAGCTTAAAACGCTTAGAAAATACTTTAATCGATTTAATTTAAAATTGATCGTTTATTTCCATAACTCGCGTATATTATTGAATTAGCCTCCGAAACACGTTCCATTGTGTTCGGAACGTAGGTAAAACCTTAGAAACGCCAGGCGGCACATGAGATTTGGAGTTTGTTTGTAAAAGCTTGTTAAAACTAGAGATAATATTAAAATATTATTAATAAATGTCTATGTATTCTTTCTTAAGGGCCGAAACCCTAGTTATTTGCTCGGCCGCCGTTTATTTATTTCAATGGCCAAAACATGTTGATCCTCTCCTCCTCTTTTCTTCTAATCCGTGGACTTATAGCAGAAACTTCCAACTGCAACGTTGAAGAGCTCGCTACCAACTTCCAACCCAACGGTAGAGATCGCGTTTCGAGCATCATGGAGGGGGAAATCGGAGCTGGAACCGTTGCCGTTCGTCCTCGTTTTTCACGCTATGGTGATGGCCGAGCTTAGTGACGCTTGGTGCGAAGGTTGGGACGACGTAGAGCTTCGAGGTGGAGGTATTGGATCGTGGTCTCGGCGAGCAATGGGGAATCGACGATTAAGGTTTTGTATGGTATTGGGTTCGGTTTCTTCCTGTAGAGCGCGTTCGAGAGGAAGATGAAGCATGTGCGGCCGTGAGTGTTATTTGGTAAATAAAAAAAAAGAAATTTGTTTAAATTTGAAATTGAAATTTATAAAATTCATATCTATTACATATGTTGTCAGGTTTCAACGAAACTGGCGATGCCGGAATCGCAGAGACGCGTACTACGCAGTGGAGCAATTCTGGAATCGTTCCAAGCAAGTAAAAATTTAGGTTAAATCGAACGCCGTTCGATTTAATTTAAATTTGAACGCTCGCCGAAAACCCAAGGTGAGTTTAACTCACTCACATCTGGAATACTAGTTAATTTAAATAGTGAATATTTAAATGATTGCTTGATTGGTTGAATATGATAACTATTATCAAATTGAATCGATATATATGGTTGTGCTAATATATGTGGATGCAGGGAAAACAGGTTGGAGGGATCCAAGTGGATCCCAAACTGGATCCCTCACAAATAGAAATTAATTTATATTCTGTAATATATCTTATTCATTATTCTGTGATGATTTGTTTAGATCTTGTTATGCTGTGTTTTATTTATATACTGTGATGAATTAAATTGAAATTTAAATTGTGTTGTGCTGTGATTGGGTGAATACAACCTGAAAACTTTTAATATAAATAGATGAATTGGGTTTAAAGGATGTGAAAGAAATTCCTAAGTAAAGAATTTAAAAGGAATTAAATTCAAGAAATTTGTTGATAATTTGAAATGTTTGAAGATGTGATATATAAAGGAAATGTGAATTGTTTAAAATAATAGCGAGATTTATTTTTAAAGGATGGGAAGTATGCTTTCTCCTGGAAATTCTAGTATGTTTTTAAGAAAAGTTTTTAAATATAAACTTGTAGTTTAAATATGTTTAGAATATGTTTAGAAAGAAATATCATTTTAAAATGTTTTTAAGTGAAAGCCAACATTGGTTTAGTAATTATGGTATTTAATTATTTTTAAAAGGTAAAGTAATATTAAGTTTTCAAAAGGAAATTTTAATATGAATATTTGATTTAATAACCTTATTTTAAAGGTTAAATTTTATTTAAAATACTTAGGAAACCTCTATATATTTCCTTAAGTGTTATTTTCAATCGAGTAATTTCTAGAAACTTTATTTTAAATATTTTAACATGAATTTGTAAGTGATTTCCAGGAAATAGCAATGTTTTTAAATATAAAAGGAGTTTATTTAAAGTATGAAAAGGAATTTTATGGAATGAACGTAAAATTGAATTGGGTAAATCAGGTTGGATTGATAAAAGGAATCCTTTGGATTATCCTAAATGAAGGAGTAATTCCCTGAAAACCAAGTATGTTTTAAGCAGATTTGTAAGTAAAAGATAAAAGTTTTAAATTTTGTTTCAAAGGAATGTTTAAGAAAATCCTTATGTAGGTTGCAAAGATTTCGGAAGTAAATATGTACTAATTAGTTATAGTAATAATTATCCAAGTGACAAATGGCATTATGTTTTAAAGGAATATCATTAATATTTATGTTGTAAAATGGTTATATTTCAAAGATAAATAGTTAAAGTTTTATTTGAAAACTTGTATAAAATTTCATAGCTTTATTTTAAAATGTAGTATGACTTAACTTTATTTTAAAGATAATAGTTTATATTTTATTAAGCGGTTTTATTTGAGATATTTTCAAAAGTGTGTGTGTGTGTGTGTGTATTAAACCAAGAATGTAAGAAGTTTTAATATAAATGTTTAATGTATTTTCAAGAATAAAGAATTTAAATTATTTTAAACCTTAAACATTGGTACTTGGATGTTTTCAAGGGAAGTAACAATTTAGGAAATTTATTCCATGGAAAGAGTTAGGTTTGAAAACTGTTTCAAAAGAGGTTTGAAAACGAACATATATCTTGTAAAGATATTTTGAGGAAATAAATAATTGGAAAATTATTTATTGTGTGATGGATGTTTATGAATGTTAATTGATAGTTAAATCACCGACTATGAATATTGGACAAATGCGTTGATCGTTTCGAAGAGACCGGGATCGAGATTTATTTCTCCAAAACCACTTCGATCTGGTTGTACATTTCGTGGGAAAACGTGTTCGGAGTCGAAGATGGAGCAGTGAAGTGCAAGGGCTAGTCGCTACTAATGCTGAGGATATTTCCAAAATGGATGTAGTAGGAGTAGTGCCTTCGGTTCCGTTCCAACCCGGGAAGGACTTGTATGGACGAATGCTTTCGGAACATCGTTAAGTGGGCGATGGACATTCTAAATGAAACGTTCTAAAAGGTAACGCTTAGCCTCAAGCCTCATCAACCGGGAATGACTGAAAATCAGGGGATATGCAGCAGGGCTTGGTGGGCAGCACCCATTTCCGGGTAAGGTCATTACTGTCTAGATGTCCCTTTTATTTCGGCGTAGTGGTGCGGTTGCTGATCCCAACCGCGGGGTGATCTTACTCGGGACTATCCAGTAGGGGGTAGTCCGGGACTTGTATTGCAGAGGATCGGGCGTGGTCCTCGGTACACTGATCTATACCAGGTACTGTGACAGGTGGTACCCCAATGCCTAGTCATTAGTTGGAATCCATTCTCCCTACGAGCCTTTTATGAGTTTTGTTTGTATTACCCACTCCGTGGCTAATAGCTGGAATTTAATTGATGTAAAAATTTCGGCTATTATATAAGTATTTGTATATAGACCCTATTATAATATCAGAGGATTTCTATAAAAAGTGTTTTAGCTATCGTAAGGTAAAAACCCGACATGTTTATTTGTGGCGTGGTCTTACGAGATGCTTTCGTTTTTCAAAGGATTTCATAAACTTTAATAATCAATTTGGATGCATTATTATCAGCTAGTATTCCAGACTGACTTGGGTGCTATTTCATTATAATGCTTGGGTCAGACCGAGTATTATATGTTCAGGACAGAATGCTTGGAGCAGGAGAGGAGTTGGAGTCCAAGACGTATTATCCGTACTTATATTTATATATCCGCTGTTGTGATTGTATGGAATTGTCTGACTGGAAAATGTTGTTTGAATGAGATACTCTGATGATATATTGTATAAAATAGATATAGTTTTCATTTTGTGTAAAGTGTTGATATTATATATTATATTATATTCCGCTGCGACTGTGAGATTCTGATATTGTTTAGGTTCTTCTTCTTCTATCCTTTCTTCTTTAACCATAATGGTTCGTATTTCTGTTCCACTTGAGATAATTGATGTAGAATAGTGTTGACTCAAGGGGTACGGATTTGCGGGCTGTTACAAATGTACGGCTAGGAGGTTTGAATGGTTAGGAAAAGGAAAAGGCAAAGAATAAAGAAGCTATTGAATGAATGACATTTATTCTCTATTTAATAAAAGAAACTTACTATAAACTCTTTCAATCAGAAGAGGTAAAAGAGGAAGTGAGATATTGAGAATATTTTTATGTGATTTGAAATAAAGAGTAGGCAATTTAAAAAGGCAAGTAATTAGGACAATATAACATATACCCTTTGATTTTTTTTCCAAGCCATAAATAAAAGATATAACCAAGCAACAATCAAGTAAACATGACTATCTAATTAAAACAAAAATAGGAAGATAATATAGAGATGGATATAGGAAAAATATAAAATATATATATTATAAAAGTACAGAAATTTATTGCGTGTAAAACGCGGTAATTTATCCAGTTTAAAAAGTACAAGTTTTAAATTCCCAATAAATCCAATATATTTGATTTCTCAATCTTATTATTGAATCAATTATTAACTTATTCTCTTATGGGTAATATTAATATTGGTTTATATACTAATACATTAATAATTTCTCAATTCATCCAAATTTCAATTTACATAGTATTAAATTTTATTTACCTACAACAAATCCATTTATTACGGATTAAATTCCATATAATTAATTTATAATAACTGCATTGCTTCAATTCTACTCTTTTTATTAAATCTATTTTCACTCTATAAACCTAGTTATTATTTGTTTATCTTTTATTACATAAATGTATATTCAAATTTTCATCTTTCTTTTGTAATAACTATTATTTTTAATTTGAATTCGCC
Organism: Allium cepa; assembly: GCA_030765085.1. Taxonomy (NCBI): domain Eukaryota; kingdom Viridiplantae; phylum Streptophyta; class Magnoliopsida; order Asparagales; family Amaryllidaceae; genus Allium; species Allium cepa. The sequence continues at coordinate 585,202,855 of CM060938.1, forward strand.
AAATATATACATTTATTATAACTAAAACCTCAATCAATTTTTTCAACTTGGTTTCATTCCTTTATTTCATCTTATGAATAAAATATACATTTCCATTTATGTCATTACATTCACACCTTACAGTACATTCTATCTCACATTATTGAACCTTTACCTACATTTAAATGTAATTGATTTCCTACTCTGAATTTAGCAGCCTAAATAAAAAGGCGACTTGTATAAATGTTATCACTAACTTTATATTACAATCAAGTTTATTATTTCCACTAATTATCATAATTGCTTATATAATGTTGAATTCGTTCAATTACCAAACATTTATTTACATATTCAATTTTAATACCCAAATGTAATAGTTACAACTACATTAATAGACCAATTAAATAGTAACTTACAACCGTTACTATGGCCTTTAATTTACATTTCCTTTTTAACACTCACTTCATTGTAAATTATAAAGTTTTTTTTCATTTTTTCTTTCTAAATTTAATTACAAAAATATAATTAAATTAACCAATTTAATTATCGAAATTTACGGGTCGTTACATTCTCCCCCACTCAATGCTTTTCGTCTCAGAAAAGGAAAAAGAAGGGCAAAGAAAGAATCAAGTAAGCAATACATCTATTCAAAAGTACTACGTTATAAACAAATAAATTTACAAAACTAATTAATTTTAATAAAATATACCAATTTATTTAAAAATTCCTTTAACACCATTTTTATTTTAAGTTATTCAATTAACTTTCATTCTATTTACCTCTTATTAATCCTTTTTATAACTAAAGTTTAAGTGTATAACATTTATTATAAACACTCAAATTTTATTTATAAAATCCTTTTATATTGTATGTTATCTAATTACATTGTTAACTTTTAATAATTAAGGTAAGTTATATTGGAATGCAAAAGAATATTATAAAATAGAATTTTCTTAATTCAATTATCCAAGCTTAAATATTTATTATAATTTTGATTTCACTTTATCATTGACATAATCCTTTAAGACAAACTTTAAGAATTAGCTTTTCGGTTAACTTCAAACTATTTTAGAGATAAATAATTATACACAAGATATGTCAAATCAAAATTTAAATCATATATCACATATATTATAAATCAAGTTATATTTTAGAAATCTAAATCAACTTAATTCTCCTAAGCAAGACTGTAACAAAACTACAAAATGGTCTCTCCACTTCGAGACTCGAAAATGAATGTCAATGATGTTGCAGTCATCACCGAAATTATTTTCCAGCGACAAAGAAAAGAGCGTTGATTTACAAATTAAAAATCCTTTGAAACAATTTCTACTTGAAATACTTTAAATAATACACCCTTTAAACCTTTAAACACAAAGTTTGAAACCATCGAAAATTAAATTATTAGTTCCTTATTTGAAATTCATTTAAATTTCCAAATTAATTTATAGCATGTTTTGTAGTTCAATTTTTTGTATGAGACAAAAGCTAATGGTTACAAGCTACACGCAATGTCAAATATTATTACTTAACATCTAATTCAATTAACTATCGAAGTTTAGAAAATTATACTTATATATATAATATAATTATACAACATTTATTTCATTTACTAAATTTGAAAACTATATTGTGTCGGTTTGCTCTGTTCAAGTGTTTTGGAAATCCTATCTATAGCGTTGATCAGACGAATCGATTGAAAACATAAATCAACATCAACAACTCAAACAACATAATATATAAAACATTTTAAATATAGCTTTACAAAGCAAGAATAGAGGTTCAAATTTGATTAACTCAAAATAAAGAAAATTTTAATTTGAGGCCAAGTTGGAACAAAATATAAGATGATTTACTAACCGAATAAGGAAATGGATAAGCTTATATAAATCACAGGCAACCTTAATTGGGTCAACCGTGACTTCACGAATTAGATCGATGTGGAACTCTAAGGCAAATCTGCATTCGATCTCATGAGACAGGATTCGGGATAACAAGAGACACTAGCATCTAAACCGAGGATATAGAAATCTCTGGTGAATCAATGCCAATTGTAAAGGAGTTATGGGATACTCCAGAATCAAAGAAGATGAATAGTGAGGGACAAGAATGAATTTTGGAACCGTGGGGAACGTTCCAAAACTCAAAGGAAACCGAGTCAAAAGGAAGAGGTTCACACTCAAATGAATGTGATTCTGTAAATAAATTTACCATATATACTAAGTTTTGCCTAGAGCCAAAGCTCTGATACCAAATGTAACGACTCGATATTTTCAACCATTCGCATCTGCACATGTCGGACTTGAATTGCTCAAAATACCATGTTGTAAAAATTAATTTCGCAAAACTCAAAACATACAGTAAATAAATTAATCACAGATCATAGACACAGAGTAATATAATGCAATGGAAGCAAAGAGATAGTAGTTCATGAAGCTACTATATAAATACTTCAGAGTTATACAAGATACAACAGAAATTTAATATAATAATCAAGTACAAAGCTGAACACATCATTGGACTCAACTGAATAACTAAATCAACTGAACACTGAAATTGAGATAGATAGTTGGATCTTCAAGCAAAGCTCCAACTCCGAAGGTGAGTCTCTAATGCTGTATCACTCAGTCTAACCCGAGCATAAAGCAAAACACAAAACACTTGAGTCAAGACATACATACTTATACAATGTAAACCAACTCAAGTGAACTGTAATATAAGGTACAAGTAACTTAAAGGATGCTTGAGACCGCTCATCCTCTAAGGATCCGTTAAACTATTTACTATGTAGTAATATTTCGCTATTATAGTAATGTCTACAGTAAAATAAACTTACTTGAAAATAGAGTTAAGGAGTTACCCAATATCCCCCTTAACATATAATAGTGCGAATAGTCTATACAGTACCGTAATACCTCCTGATCGGGAGGCTACCAGAGGATGCTCCATAGGTATGACACAAATCAAACTCGTATAAGGCGCACTAGGATAGGTGACATGACACACAAGGAAATGTAAGGGTAGATATACAAATTACACACGTGGGCTGGTGGTAACGCATAGCAGCTACTACCGCCCGCCTCGAGCCGCACCCCCAAATCAAAAATCAAAAGTGGCCACCAAATCAATCTCAAAGTCAGAATATAATATCAAAGGAGTGTGTCCGATAAGAGGGGCTATCTCCTTGGCTCGAGATCGCTCCTGTTTTAGCCACCTTATGCCAACTCACGATAGTCGGGTCCATGTATATACCTCAAAGGAACGCCGCCACCATCCTACTTCATTCTGGAATCTTCACCGCGTACACGGTTGTTAAAGTGGTTTTTGGAGTTGGTAGAGAGTATGAAAACTTCCGATCCCGATCTCTTTAACAACCAAACGTTATTATTACCCATGGATATTTATTTAAAAATTATTTCTATTCCAAACCATTTAAAATCAAATACTATTACATTCCAAAATAATATCCATTCTCAAAATGGTAATATTTCCAAATCCATATACTTCTCAAATTTAATATCCATTTCAAAACTAAATATCATATTATTTCATTTCAAAAACCGAATCAATATATCATTTCCATTTCAAACCCAAAGTAATAATATATATATATATATATATATATATATATATATATCATTTAAATAAAACTCAAATTTCCAAATCACTGAATATTTCCTTCAATTTACTAAACTTGAAGCATTCCTTTAAATCATCTTAACCCAAACCACTTTATAAGGTCATATTCTTAAATCTTCCATTTCCAGTAAGTTCCAAATTTATGTATTTAAAGACAATTCTTAATCAAATACAGTTTCCAATTTCATTTCCAAAGCCATATTACTTTCAAGTTATAACAACTCTGAAACCAAACATTTTGAAACATATTTATTTGGACCATCTAAATTCAATGTTAATATCTACTAAACAAGATTCATTTAACTGTTTAAATTCAATGTCAAACAATATTCATTTCAAAGTTGTAGCATTTATAAGTTTATTCATTCAATTATAAACTTTCCAAAAACATTGTATATTTTAGCTACATTAAAATTTCAATTTTTAGCCAATTTAACTTATAAAAATCACATTTCCCACTTTAAAATATTCACTCGGATATCATTTAACTTATGATTTAATAAAATAAAATTTTATCAATAAATGTCCAAATTAAACTATAATTCATTTAGTAAGTCAAAAACACATTCTTTTACTTCTTTTATTTCAACAAATAACTTACCACTTTATTTTAAAATACCCACTTCATAAATAAGACTAAATTCCCATTTACTTACTTAACCTAACAATTTCAATTAAAACCAAATTTTCAATTATCAAGTTAAGTCATATTTTGAAAATACACTTTTCCACTCAAATCATAATTATTCAATTTCCAAACATTCCATTTCATAAATAAAGTAATTTATCATAGTAAATATAACAGTAAGTTTCTTTGCAAATTTATTTATTTTGGCATCAATTAACTATGATTTCAGGCTAAATACATTTATTAAAAAATATGCAATTAAAACTATATTTCATTTTATCAATTCAGAGGACATCATTTATTATTTCATAAAATAAAAATTGATTACAATTACCAGGTTAGACTTTATATTCCATATTAATTAACTTTAATTATTAAGTATTTCATCATAATTAAAGCTCTTTAAATTATCATTTAAGGCTAAATAAAGATTTTTAACTTACAATTTAAATCTAATTATCACTTATAAAATTTTAACTTGTTGGAAGCCAATATCTCTTTATATATTTAAACCAATAAATCAGCTTTTTAAATCAAAATTCCATGTATTTAAAGATTCAAAATACTTAATAATTTTAGAAAACTATCATAAAGATTTATCCATGGGCCTGTATAAAATTATCTAACATAGGTCAAGTGATACAGATATGTATCATTTCAATCCGTAATTTAAAAAAAGAAAAATCCAGGTTCTATCATTTCAACTCCGCAATCCTAAGGAAAATAAATACAACAAAAATCACTCGAGCTTATCATTTCAGCCCATAATGATTTTTCCTTATTCTAAAGTATGTTTGGGCATGTATCATTTCAACCCATAGTGATAGGGAACTTGCAGTGTGATAAACAGGAATAAAATAACAGTATAGAATAAAATATCATAACAGATGATGTAACAGATATATAAATAGCATTTAACATCATATAAATATATATCACAGGCATATATGAACATAACATGTTGGTTTTACATATTCACTTGTCATCGTTTCACATTTGTAAAAGTACGTATGTCTAGAGTGAATAACTCACCTTTTAAAAGCTAGAATTGAGATTCAAACCCAAATCTAAACTCCGCAAAGCATGAAAAGCACGACAAAGCACGACTATATTCTTTTGAGTGGATGAAGAGTCGGATCCAAATCTTGTATACAAACAATTACACAAACATAAATGTATAATTCAACATACAAGATTATGAATCAAACAATGAACAACATGGATCAAAGGGACATAACCATTTGATAAACAAAGCAAGATGTAAACTTGAGTGAAAAGAGAGCCCAAAATCCACATCTTATATATAACAAAATAAAGCAAACAAATATCACAAACATAAGAACATGATTCAATACAAAGAATAAGGATTACAGCGAATGGAAAGATAGGAAATAAAATGACATAACCTAGACAAATCAATGCAAGGCGATGAATACATGTGCCTGGCTAGGCTTTGCATCAATTTTGGTGATGTAGTCTTCGTCCATGGTCACGGCTTGGTCTTTGTGGTGATGAAAGGGTGATGGTTGATGGAGGTGGTCATGGTGGTGGCTAGAGGCAAGAGGCCGAGCTTAGCTTTGAAGCAGTAGGAAAGAGAGGAGAAGCCATGGAAATAACCTAGAGCTTGCTGTATTTTCTTCACGCAAATAGAAATGAGGGATGAGAAAAAAATTTCACGTGAATAAGAATATTGGGTGGCAGCTAGAGTTTACAAAAAGCACGGCTAAGATGAATGTACGGCTAGGAGATTTGAATGGTTAGGAAAAGGAAAAGGTAAAGAATAAAGAGCCTAGTGAATGAATGAGATTTATTTCCTATTTAATAAAAGAAACTTACTGTAAACTCTTTCAATCAAAAGAGGCAAATGAGGAAGTGAGATATTGAGAAGATTTTTACGTGATTTGAAATAAAGAGTAGGAAATTTAAAAAGGCAAGTAATTAAGACAATATAACATATATCCTTTGATTTTTTTTCCAAGCCATAAATAAAAGATATAAACAAGCAACAATCAAATAAACATGACTGTCTAATTAAAACAAAAATAGGAAGATAAAATAGAGATGGATATAGGAAAAATATAAAATATATATATATATATATATATAATGAAAGTACAGAAATTTATCCTGTGTAAAACGCTGTAATTTATCCAGTTTAAAAAGTATAAGTTTTAAATTCCCAATAAATCCATATATTTGATTTCTCAATCTTATTATTGAATCAATTATTAACTTATTCTCGTATGGGTAATATTAATATTGGTTTATATACTAATACATTAATAATTTCCCAATTCGTCCAAATTTAAATTTACACAGTATTAAATTTTATTTACCTACAATAAATCCATTTATTACGGATTGAATTCCATACAATTAATTTATAATAACTGCCTTGCTTCAATTCTACTCTTTTTATTAAATCTATTATCACTCTATAAACTTAGTTATTATTGTTTATCTTTCATTACACAAATATGTATTCCAATTTTCATCTTTTTTTTGTAATAACTGTTATTTTTAATTGTATTGAATTTGCCAAATATATACATTTATTATAATTAAAACCTCAATCAATTTATTCAACTTGGTTTCATTTCTTTATTTCATCTTATGAACAAAATATACATTTCCATTTATGTCATTACATTCACACCTTACAGTACAGTTCTATTTCACATTAATGAACCTTTACCTACATTTAAATGTAATTGATTTCCTACACTGAATTTAGCAGCCTAAATAAAAAGGTGACTTGCATAAATGTTATCGCTAACTTTATATTACACTCAAGTTTATTATTTCCACTAATTATCAGAATTGCTTATATAATTTGAATTCATTCAATTACCATACATTTATTTACATATATTCAATTTTAATACCCAAATGTAATAGTTACAACTACATTAATAGACCAATTAAATAGTAACTTTCAACCGTTACTATAGCCTCATTTCATTTTTAACTCTCACTTCAATATAAATTATAAAGTTTTTTTTTACCTTTTTCTTTCTAAATTTAATTACAAAAATCTTATTAAATTAACCAATTTAATTATCGAAATTTACGAGTCGTTACACTTCCTCAAATTTTCATTCATTTTAGTAAATCACAACATTAGAATTCTAAGAGCTAACAAAGTCATTAAATTGTTGGAGATTCTATTAGTAAAACACATTAAATCGAATAACGTTGGTCTAGATCACAACAGGCTGAAATCTTATTAATTTTTAAGCATTGAATTGGTTACATACTTTATTGAAATGAATCCCAAATCTGCGTAAGAGAAAAACTAATCTTATGTCAAATATACCAGATCATCAGAAATTTGCACAATTATGCTCTACTTGCTATGTTGCATTGTTACAGAACAAATACAGTGACAATAAATTTATGTACATATATATTTTCAGTGAAATGTCTCAATTTACCATGCTTTTACCATGTGCTTAACAAAGAAGAGATATTATGTATATATGGCTTTTGTGAAGCCTATCATGAATAAGTCATTTTACTGATGTAGATTATAAAGGCGCCTCATGGAGGGACTATGCTAACTAAACAACACCAATGGCTAACTGAACTGTTAACTAAATTTTTAAAAATAATCTACAAAAAATAAATATGTTAACTAAGCTTTACAAAAACTAGATAAGTTTATAAAAATTAACCAACTTTTATAAATTTTTAACTACGTTAAATAAGTTATAAAAATAATTAAATTTCATAAAAATTTATTAGGTTGACTAAGTTTATAAAATATAAGTAATTTTCATAAACTTTAGTTAAGTTAATTAAGTTTTGTAAAAAATAACTAATAATGCAAAGTTCTATAAAAATTAAATGAGTTTCAAAAGGTTAAATAGTTTTTATTATTGGCTTCACAAAAGTGGAGAAAATCATATCAACGAACCGTTTTTACCATTAAATCATAAATATTATCATCTTTTAAATGTTATATATTGTGTATATAAATATCAAGTCATCAAATTCTTTTATGAAAAAATTATGATTTTTCCATATAAATAACGTATTTATATATTACTAAAATGACGATAATATAAACAAGTTACTAAGGGATAAATAAGCATCCAAGTATTCTGTAACAACCTGAGATTTCGCAGTAATTAATTACTGTCGTTAGACGATTAAATTAGGTTGCTAATTTCTGTTGTTATTGGAATTTTTAAATCGGTTTGAAATTTGTTAATAATTCGTTAAAGAAATACGGGCTTTAAATTTATATTTACCCGTTCCTTTATTTTTATTTTTATTTTTATTGGGCTTGTTCCTTTTCGTTGAGATAATTTGCAAACCTATCCCTCCCTCTCGTTTGATCATTCGATTGGCTAACCCGAACCATTCAGTTTTCGTTTGAAACCCTAAACGAGATAAAGAAAATAAATGGCGGCATCAAACTTCTTCGTTCGTTCGAAGAATTAGGGCTTCGATAAAATCCACTTGAATTGAGGACGATGCTTCAATTTCTTTTACCTTCACGGCTTTGACTTCAAATCGTTCGACTCTCTTTTGCTCGCGGCTGCCCCAACCTTCGTTCGAGTTCAACTCTTGACTTCGGCTGCAATTGGATCTGGTTCTTTGAAGAAAAGGTGAGTAATTATGATTACTCACATCTACTTTGACTCAGTGTATGCTTTGAGTTTGAGTTGTTTCTGTGAATTGATGCTTTCTCTGATTTTATCAATATTGATTTTGTAACTTGATATGCTCGGCATTGATTTTCTGACTTCGATCACTTTGATTTGTTTGATTGTTTTGCTGTGAGGTTGATTTCGTGACCATTGTCTCGAATTCTTTTGTTGATATTGACTTTTGTGGACTTCGTATTTTCTGTCTTCGTTCAAACTGCTGCTTAATTTTTAAGTTTCAAACTTGGCATTGCTATTTATTCCAGTATGAAATCTCTGTTGGCTTAGTTCGAACTACCTAAGTCACTTGTTTATACTGGTGTTGTTGCATTGGGTATAGATATGTGTGTGTTTTGTATATATAGACATACACGCACACTTGTATTAGTATCTGTTCGCTTTGTCTTTCTGATGACATGAATTTCTGTTGCTTACTGCCTTGGCTTGAGAGTGCATTTAGTTGAACTTGACTATTTGTGACTGCACGCTGCTGTGTAGTGTCATTTATGCCCTGTTGCTCCACGTACATGGAGCACTTCATTTGATCTACCACTGCATTTCCAGTTGCAGTCCACCTGAGTACAATTGTAGGGTGTCTTGCATAAGTTTATATTTGTATGCATGTTTCTACTGCATTGTATAAGATTACCTGTTACTCTTGCGGTGTATTGATACTCATGTCTGCAATTTGATTCATATTGCATTTCCCCTGTAGCACACTTGAACTTATTTATGAAATTCCTTAACCTTGGCCATTAATTATTGGCATCAGTCTTGACTTTAATCTTGGCATTTACTTGAATTAGAGGTATTTTCTTGCATCCATATAGTCACTGCATCAAGTATGATATGGGTTACCTTTGAGTTGAACATTGTCCAATTTCATTTAGTTATTCACCAGCCATTGTATCATATATGACATATTTGCATTTGAGTTGTTATTGTTGCCTTGAACTGTTGCAACTGCATTTTTCATTGTGTTATTTCATTTTCTTCACTGGTTCATTTTAGCATGTTATCACTGAATTGTGAACTGTTGAGATCCTTGCGACAGTTTGGATAATCTTGTAGTCTGATTCGTAGTACTTGCACTTGTTAAACTTCGCACTTCTTTTGTATACTTGCTTCGGCCTTTATACCTTTGACCTGCAGCTTGAAAATTATATATAGGTTGGCTGCTGTGCACTATTTTTAGTTGTACACAGCCTTGTACACTTAAAATTTGAGTTGCACTGCTTCTCGATGGCACCTCTGATTCATTTTGACCATGTGCAGCCTTCTCATGTTTACTTGTATATGCACAATACTTGTTCATGTGCATTTATACGTTTCTTGATTTTGTTTTGTTGTACATGACTTGCTACTTTACTCTTCGCCTTGTGTTGAGCCTAAAATTCATTGGGCTTGACCTCGCATTTATCTCTGCACTTTAATCGACATTCGGCCTTATGACATTCACAGCGATGCTTGTAAATTTTCATTGGGTACATCATCACTGTAGTGGCAAGGCAGTGCACGCAAGCGTGAACTGCAGCCACACGGTATTGAGTTTTTGGGCAGGGCATCACTATAGTGGCAAGGCAGTGCATGCAAGCGTGAACTGCAGCCACACGGTATGGTGCGTATGATATTCTATTCTAGTTCGATTTATTGATTTTTTGCATATTCCATATGCTGTAGTGGCGAGGCAGTGCACGCGTGCGTGTACTGCAGCCCTACTCGAAATAATATTTTAATTGATATTTCAATTGTTTGAACTATTTTGTTTATTCAATTCAATATTCTGAATATTATTCTGATTTGGTTTAATTTGCTGATTTGTTGTTTAACACTGTTACGTGTTATATTTATCGTTATCCGATTTCTTTATTTAAGGATCGGATATACGATATTTATTGTGACTGTCGTCTATTCATTATATAATTATTATTGCTTCTGTGCACTAATAACTGAGTTTGAATTAGACCGACCCATTTATTATTTTCTTTTGAATGTAATACTCGGGTCTGACCGAGTATTTACAGGTTGTTGATATCTCACTATGGGTTGCTGTTAGAGCTATGAAGTCTTTTCATATTTTTGGAGTAGTCGTCATTATTTAAAGTAGTCAGTGTATTTGTATAGGATGTTGTATATTCATGTATATTATTCACGATAATGTACTTGTATATGTAACTTCCAGAGTTGACAGTTGTAGTTGTATCATATGTACTGTATCACATGTATTGTAACTGACATCAGTTATTATATATATATGAGATTTTTGTTTATCAGTGTTCCGCATTTGAATTATCTGTGTTATTATTATATCTATTGTCCTAAACTATTATGAACCATCGTAGTTCGTTTTACACTGGAATTGGATATGTTGATGGGAGTAAACAAATAAGAGATGAAAATTTAAAAATATATACCACTCCTATCGAGATAACCAATACTAGTGTAAGGCCTAACTACGGATGGCCGCTCCCATCCAGCCTTATTCTTCATAATAACGGACAATATTTCTTTTAATACTCTTTGTTATTGCGAGCATAGAGGTGGGGCGTAACAGTTGGTATCAGAGCTTAGGGTTTATGGACATAATATAAAACATAACTTAGATGGAACATGTGTTACAACTATTAGTTGATGTTTTATTGTGCTTTGAGTCAAAACTAAAGTTTTGAAAATAAGTTGAAATTTTTAAATATCTTTATTTAAAATTAAAAGTGAATTTGTGTTTGTTGATTTGTTTGATTTGTGACTGTTTATCAGGGTGCGCAGCGGAAACAGAGAAACTGTCTTCGCTGAGTATGGCTGATAACCTTTTTGATTTAAAAATCGAAATATGAAATTGAAATAAATTTTATTTTTTGTTTACATAACTGTTTTTATTTTGTTTTCTTTGAAAATTTCGAATTCAATTTGGGGATTCGAAGCGATTGCAGTTATGTAATTTTGTTGAGATTTTTGCTGTTTTGAATTATCTCCATTGAAGATATATTCTAATGATTTCTTCGTTCATTTTGCGATATACGTGCAAATTTATGTTGCACGTTACTGCATTATTTTGTTACGTTGAACCGATGCTTGGTTATGAAACGTATTTTGTTGCCGTTAATTTATAACGAGATTTTTACACCAATGCTAAATTTTTGAAGCCCGGTGTTTTGTTGACATTTTAATGAATGAAAATTCACTGATACTATAATTAGATGCAAATTAATTTTGATGAGATTTTGACGTTTAAAAATCACTGTCGCTTTGGCTTCAGTGACCGTCAAATTTTAAAGTGGATTTTCAAGCGGTTATTCCGCAATGCTGATTTTGAGATCCGTTTCTACGGTGTTTTGAGAAGTACAATTTTCTTATTGAAATTGTCACTAATGTTGCTGTTTTATCACGGATTTGGAAATCGTTTTAAAAAATAAAATTGTTTTTCAAAATTTTAATAGATTATGCTTTCAAGAATGAGGAAGCGATTTAAACGATTCAGAAAAATCGAGGACTATGAACCCTTTCTTTTACTGATTCGCTTAATTCCGGACTTGTTCGTTTGAGAATGTAGATTATTTACTTTTATAAAATAAATGAAATTATTTTAAGAATTTTTACAGTTTGCGTTTTCAGAAGAATGAGAAAGTGACTTAAATGTTTCAGAAAAATCGAGTATTATGACCCCTTTCTTTTACTGATTCGCTTAATTCCGGACTTGTCCGTTTGAGAATGTGAAATGTTATTTTTTGGAATACACAATTTGCACTTTCAAGGAAACGATGAAGAGATTTAAACGATGTAGCAAAAGTGCGGAGTATGGAACCACACTTTTACTATTTCGGTTAATTCCGGACTCGTTAATGGAAACATTTGCTGTTTGATGATTTTGATGATTTTACACGTTCAAGGAAACGATGAAGAGAATCAAACGATTTAGTAAAACACGTGGTATGGGACATGTGCGTTTGCTATTTCGGTTAATTCCGGACTCGTTAATTGAATATATGATGATTTTCGTGTGCTTTCGAGCCACTATGTTGGACCTTCGGGTCATATGTTGGACTTTCGGGTCAATACCAGTACCGGACCTTCGGGTCATTTGTTGGACCTTCGGGTCATTTGTTGGGCGCCAAAATTATGTTGGGTACTTGGTAGGCTTCGGCCATATGTTGATGCACGTGCGGCGTAGCTAAAACTCGCCATTTGTTGGGATTGATCCACCTTTTATGTTGATTTTCTAGATCATCTTAATTGATTTCTAGATATTTGTTGTTTCCAATTGTCTGCAGGTGTTTGCGTAAAAAATGGCCGCAAACACCCAAAGTCGTATGAGTTGGTTGATTTTATGTTGTTTTTAGTGATTTGGGTGATTTATGCAAATATATAAAAAGCAGGGACTAAACTGTAAAAGACACACGGATTTATAGTGGTTCGGCCAGAACGTGCCTACATCCACTTTATATGTTATTCTCCTTTTTTCTTCAGATTACAAGTACAAAGCTTTGATTACAAGTATCTAAAGTTGTTTGAGAGTTCCTTCCAGGCTTGAGCTCTCAAACTTGTCTGCCATTGTTGTACCCCTGCCCCTCTATTTATAGAATGAGGTAGGGGGCAGGGGTCTTGGAGGTATATAGCTGCTGGTGGGCCCAGGCTGAAGCAATCTGGACTGGCAATTCTGGTTCGGCGGAGCTTGGTTCGGTTGTTAATGGGAGAGAGGTTGATTCGGCTATAGGTTGTGTGGAGTGTCGTTTGGTCCGGTGGTGGGTTGGAACGGCAGTAGTATAGTGTGGTTGGAGTTGGTTCGGTGGTGGCACGGTTCGGTGGCTTATGGAGTGGATCTGGTTCGAGGGGAGTTTGGTCCGGTGATCGCATGGACCGGTAGTGCATGGAGTTGTGGTGATTCAGTGGTAGGCGAAGTGTGTTGGTTCGGTGGCAGTTGGTTTGGAAGAGGTTGGTCCGGTGGTGCCGCATCGAGTTGGTTCGGCAGAGTGGGTATGTTGTGGAGGAGCTTCGGACCGGCTTTGAGGTGGAGAGGTTTTGCTCATTTTCTCTTGGACCGGTGCCGAATGAGTGAATGCCGAATGAAATGTGGCACACCGAATGGGATGAATGCCGAATGAGCTCTGGTAATGCTTGCTGGCTGCTTCTTCTTGTTCCGGTCGTGATGGGAATGCGCACAACATTGATATTCCAGTTTTGTCCAAAAAATGAGATAACACTTTGCCCCCCAAAACATGCCTTGCGGTAGGAAGGCGTGTTTTGTAATGCCATGAGCTGGATGTTCGTATCCTGTTGACAACCTGAAAAGAGCTTGATATTTTATATGGCCCCAAATGACGATCGTTCGAGATCGAGCTATTTGGGATGGAGCGCGGCCGTTCATGGTCAAGCGCCTAACTTCAAATGACGACCGTTCGCGATCGAGTCATTCGAGGGAAAGTGCGACCCTGCGCGGTCAAGCGCGTAAATCCGTGCGTCGATCGTTCGGGATCGAGTCATCTGCGGTGAAATGTGACCGTTCAAGGTCAAGCGCTTAACTTCAAATGACGACCGTTCGGGATCGAGTCATTCGAGGTAAAGTGCGACAGTGCGCGGTCGAGCCTGTAAGTCCACGCGTCGATCGTTCGAGACCGAGCCATTTGTGATGAAATGTGACCGTTCAAGGTCAAGCGCCTAACTTCAAATGACGACCGTTCGTGATCAAGTCATTCGAGGTAAGGTGCGACAGTGTGCGGTCAAGTGGCGGTCCTCAAATGACGACCGTTCGCGATCAAGCCATTTGAGGTAAGGTGTAACAGTCAGCGATCAGGTGGCGGACCTCAAATGACGACCGTTCGCGATCGAGCCATTTGAGGTAAGGTGAGTTGTGCCGTTCGAGGCGAGTTGTGCCGTTCGAGGCGAGTTGTGCCGTTCGAGGCGAGTTATGATCGTTCGCGATCGGAGGCCGTTCGAGGCGAGTTGTGACTGTTCGAAGTCGGGTGCCGTTCGAGGCGAATTGTGACTGTTCGAAGTCGGGTGCCGTTCGTGGCGAATTGTGAGTGTGCCCGGGGGGGACTTAATATTATCAGTGTTGGGGTCATTGTTTGGGGGAATTTTTCGAATCAAAGACTTCGGCAGTTCGTTGCCATGCAATAGGTGCTCGTGGACCGTTCGCGATCCAACGGGCATACAAGTAAATAATTTTTTCATAGAATTGTAAATGTTAAAGCAATAGTACCTTACAGCAGAAATGTCCAAACAGGAAGAATTCAAATGTTCAAATCGAAACAAAAGCAAAGCAAGGATGTCAAAGTGTAAGTTCCCACCCCGAAGCAGTCATTGATCATTCAGAGCATGCCTGGAGATCGTTCGCGATCTCGTACATGTGTAAATGATTTAATTGCTTTAGTGGAAGCTTACGACTTGTTCATCGTTATCTTAATCAAGCAATCAATGGATAATCAAATGGTGCCCTGATCCAGGGTCACCTCTAGCTGATGTAGAGGGTGGTTGCTCTGGCTCCACTGCTGGAGTTCGCCTCCTTACATACTGAAGGAGCATGCCGTTCCTGATAAGCCCTTCCACCTCGTCCTTCAAATGCCTACAATCATTAGTGTTATGACCATTCAATTCATGAAATACACAAAACTTATCTGATTTTCTTTCGTCAGAGGTTGGATCCCTTCGCATTGGTCTACGATACGGAACATGCCCCTTGGTATCCTGATAAATCCGTTCCAAATTCTCATTCAGCTCTGAATAGGTGGTGAATCGTGGCTCTCTTCGTAGCCACTTCGCCCTGTCATCATTATCCTCAGCCTTTCTTTTTCCTTTGCTAGTCTCCGCACCCTTTCCAGGTAGGTTTCCGTTCTTGATTGTGTAAACGTCATCTTCTTCCTCTCTTTCTGCACTAGCATCTTCCAAACGCAGAAACTTTTCAGCCTCATGATAGAACTCTCCCAGATTCATAGGCGGGTCCTTGGTTAATGAATTCTTGAACTCTGTATTACCAGCTATTCCAGATACAGCCGCCATCATGACCATAGATGGATCTGGTCGATCCACTGATGCTGCCGCCGCATTAAATCGCGTTAGAAAGCTCCTCAAAGTCTCTCCAGTTTTCTGTTTCAAGGTTGCCAAAGTCATCACATTCTTGGGTCGCGCAATATGAACCCTGAATTGCCTCATGAATCTCTCAGTCAGATCTGCCCATGTTTCCATGGAGCCGCTCTCCAGTTGCCTAAACCATAACGCTGCAATGTCCGTCAAATACAGTGGAAAGCACCGGGCCATAACCTCCTCTGATGCCCCCAGCACTTCCATATGTCTCATATACTTCGTTAGATGGACCGTGGGGTCCGTTTTCCCGTTGTACATGTCCAATGATGGTAGCTTGAATTCTGGTGGGTTCCTAGCCATCCTAATCGCAGAAGAAAAAGGACTCCTGTTTACATCTTCCAAGTCTCTGTTTACTAAACCGCCTCTCATAGCTCTTCTAATCATCTCTGCTAATCTGTCATTGTCTCCAAGCTGTAGTTCTCGTTCACTGCCTTCGACCTGCCCCCCAAGTCCGCGGGAGTTTCCATGTGTATGCCTCCCTGGCTGAACGTTCATTCCTCTATTGCTACCAGGTGGCTCGGATGCCCCCATCTCACTTCCCGGGGTCGGATCAACATGCTCTACGTGAGTGCCCCCTAGCTCTGGTGCTGCGCCAGATGGTCCTGCTCCATTCTGAACTCCAGTTGCTCCTTGGATTTGTGCTCCAATTTGCCCAATTTGTTGAAGTAAGTTCTGGATCATCTCTTCTTGTCTTCTCATCATGGCATCCATCTCCTCCCTAGTGATGAAGGCCGACGCTTGATTTCCTCCTGAGGAAGCCTCTTGACTTCCTGGGTTTTCACTTCTCTCTAGCCTTTGCCTTCTACTTGTTTGTCTCGTCATAACTCTCAGATCTGAATTCTTAGATTTTCAAATTCAACTTCTATCCGATGTAGCGGGAGCTGGTTCCTTCTCAGTGAAAGCACCAAAATGTTTGCGTAAAAAATGGCCGCAAACACCCAAAGTCGTATGAGTTGGTTGATTTTATGTTGTTTTTAGTGATTTGGGTGATTTATGCAAATATATAAAAAGCAGGGACTAAACTGTAAAAGACACACGGATTTATAGTGGTTCGGCCAGAACGTGCCTACATCCACTTTATATGTTATTCTCCTTTTTTCTTCAGATTACAAGTACAAAGCTTTGATTACAAGTATCTAAAGTTGTTTGAGAGTTCCTTCCAGGCTTGAGCTCTCAAACTTGTCTGCCATTGTTGTACCCCTGCCCCTCTATTTATAGAATGAGCTAGGGGGCAGGGGTCTTGGAGGTATATAGCTGCTGGTGGGCCCAGGCTGAAGCAATCTGGACTGGCAATTCTGGTTCGGCGGAGCTTGGTTCGGTTGTTAATGGGAGAGAGGTTGATTCGGCTATAGGTTGTGTGGAGTGTCGTTTGGTCCGGTGGTGGGTTGGAACGGCAGTAGTATAGTGTGGTTGGAGTTGGTTCGGTGGTGGCACGGTTCGGTGGCTTATGGAGTGGATCTGGTTCGAGGGGAGTTTGGTCCGGTGATCGCATGGACCGGTAGTGCATGGAGTTGTGGTGATTCAGTGGTAGGCGAAGTGTGTTGGTTCGGTGGCAGTTGGTTTGGAAGAGGTTGGTCCGGTGGTGCCGCATCGAGTTGGTTCGGCAGAGTGGGTATGTTGTGGAGGAGCTTCGGACCGGCTTTGAGGTGGAGAGGTTTTGCTCATTTTCTCTTGGACCGGTGCCGAATGAGTGAATGCCGAATGAAATGTGGCACACCGAATGGGATGAATGCCGAATGAGCTCTGGTAATGCTTGCTGGCTGCTTCTTCTTGTTCCGGTCGTGATGGGAATGCGCACAACATTGATATTCCAGTTTTGTCCAAAAAATGAGATAACAGCAGGTAATTGGATATTTGTTGATATGAGTTCTAATTATCGTTTTTGATAATTAGATATTTGTTGATTTGATTATCGCTTGTGATAATTAAATATTTGTTGATATGTGTTCTAATTATCGTTTTTGATAATTAGATATTTGTTGATTTGATTATCGTTTTTGATAATCGAATATTTGATGATTTGAGACTTGATTATCGTTTTTGATAATCGAATATTTGTTGATTTGAAATTTGATTATCGTTTTGATAATCGAATATTTGTTGATTTGAAATTTGATTATCGTTTTGATAATCGAATATTTGTTGATTTGAGATTTGATTATCGTTTTTGATAATCGAATATTTGTTGATTTGATTATCTTTTTTGATAATCGAATATTTGTTGATTTGATTATCGTTTTTGATAATTAGATATTTGTTGATTTTATTATCGCTTGTGATAATTAAATATTTGTTGATATGTGTTCTAATTATCGTTTTTGATAATTAGATATTTGTTGATTTGATTATCGCTTGTGATAATTAAATATTTGTTGATATGTGTTCTAATTATCGTTTTTGATAATTAGATATTTGTTGATTTGATTATCGTTTTTGATAATCGAATATTTGATGATTTGAGATTTGATTATTGTTTTTGATAATCGAATATTTGTTGATTTGAAATTTGATTATCGTTTTGATAATCGAATATTTGTTGATTTAAAATTTGATTATCGTTTTGATAATCGAATATTTGTTGATTTGAGATTTGATTATCGTTTTTGATAATAGAATATTTGTTGATTTGATTATCGTTTTTGATAATCGAATATTTGTTGATTTGATTATCGTTTTTGATAATCGAATATTTGTTGATTTGATTATCGTTTTTGATAATCGAATATTTGATGATTTGAGATTTGATTATCGTTTTTGATAATCGAATATTTGTTGATTTGAAATTTGATTATCGTTTTGATAATCGAATATTTGATGATTTGAGATTTGATTATCGTTTTTGATAATCGAATATTTGTTAATTTGATTATCGTTTTGATAATCGAATATTTGTTGATTTGAAATTTGATTACCGTTGTGGTAATTCCTGATTATCGTTTTTGATAGTTAAATACTTGCAATTTTTGTTTTCTAATTATCTTTGTTGATAATTAGATTTTGCTGTCTCCTAATTATCGTATCGATGATTAGATATTGTTGTTTCGTGATTTCTGTATTCTGACTATCTATTTAATAATTAAATTTTGTAGAGAATTTGTGAATTTCTTTTATGAAATTAAAAGATTTCTTTGATGTTTGAATTCTCTGCCTTCATTTTCTAGCTTAACCAGTTTATGTTAGAAAATTTATTGTTAGTGACGACCTTAATTATGAAAATTGCGGGGATGCAATTTTTATAAGGAGGGGAGTCTGTAACAACCTGAGATTTCGCAGTAATTAATTATTGTCGTTAGACTATTAAATTAGGTTGCTAATTTCTGTTGTTATTGGAATTTTTAAATCGGTTTGAAATTTGTTAATAATTCGTTAAAGAAATACGGGCTTTAAATTTATATTTACCCGTTCCTTTATTTTTATTTTTATTGGGCTTGTTCCTTTTCGTTGAGATAATTTGCAAGCCTATCCCTCCCTCTCGTTTGATCATTCGATTGGCTAACCCGAACCATTCAGTTTTCGTTCGAAACCCTAAACGAGATAAAGAAAATAAATGGCGGCATCAAACTTCTTCGTTCGTTCGAAGAATTAGGGCTTTGATAAAATCCACTTGAATTGAGGATGATGCTTCAATTTCTTTTACCTTCATGGCTTTGACTTCAAATCGTTCGACTCTCTTTTGCTCGCGGCTGCCCCAACCTTCGTTCGAGTTCAACTCTTGACTTCGGCTGCAATTGGATCTGGTTCTTTGAAGCAAAGGTGAGTAATTATGATTACTCACATCTACTTTGACTCGGTGTATGCTTTGTGTTTGAGTTGTTTCTGTGAATTGATGCTTTCTCTGATTTTATCAATATTGATTTTGTAACTTGATATGCTCGGCATTGATTTTCTGACTTCGATCACTTTGATTCGTTTGATTGTTTTGCTGTGAGGTTGATTTCGTGACCACTGTCTCGAATTCTTTTGTTGATATTGACTTTTGTTGACTTCGTATTTTCTGTCTTCGTTCAAACTGCTACTTAATTTTTAAGTTTCAAACTTGGCATTGCTTTTTATTGCAGTATGAAATCTCTGTTGGCTTAGTTCGAACTACCTAAGTCACTTGTTTATACTGGTGCTATTGCATTGGGTATAGATATGTATGTGTTTTGTATATATAGACATACACGCACACTTGTATTAGTATCTGTTCGCTTTGTCTTTCTGATGACATGAATTTCTGTTGCTTACTGCCTTGGCTTGAGAGTGCATTTAGTTCAACTTGACTATTTGTAACTGCACGCTGCTGTGTAGTGTCAATTATGCCCTGTTGCTCCACGTACATGGAGCACTTCATTTGATCTACCACTGCATTTCCAGTTGCAGTCCACCTGAGTACAATTGTAGGGTGTCTTGCATAAGTTTACATTTGTATGCATGTTTCTACTGCATTGTATAAGATTACCTGTTACTCTTGCGGTGTATTGATACTCATGTCTGCAATTTGATTCATATTGCATTTCCCCTGTAGCACACTTGAACTTATTTATGAAATTCCTTAACCTTGGCCATTAATTGTTGGCATCAGTCTTGACTTTAATCATGGCATTTACTTGAATTAGAGGTATTTGCTTGCATCCATATAGTCACTGCATCAAGTATGATATGGGTTACCTTTGAGTTGAACATTGTCCAATTTCATTTAGTTATTCACCAGCCACTGTAACATATATGACATATTTGCATTTGAGTTGTTACTGTTGCCTTGAACTGTTGCAACTGCATTTTTCATTGTGTTACTTCATTTTCTTCACTGGTTCATTTTAGCATGTTATCACTGAATTGTGAACTGTTGAGATCCTTGCGACAGTTTGGATATTCTTGTAGTCTGATTCATAGTACTTGCACTTGTCAAACTTCGCACTACTTTTGTATACTTGCTTCGGCCTTTATACCTTTGACCTGCAGCTTGAAAATTATATATAGGTTGGCTGCTGTGCACTATTTTTAGTTGTACACAGCCTTGTACACTTACTCATTTGAGTTGCACTGCTTCTCGATGGCACCTCTGATTCATTTTGAACATATGCAGCCTTCTCATGTTTACTTGTATATGCACAATACTTGTTCATGTGCATTTATACGTTTCTTGACTTTGTTTTGTTGTACATGACTTGCTACTTTACTCTTCGCCTGTGTTGAGCCTAAAATTCATTGGGCTTGACCTCGCATTTATCTCTGCACTTTAATCGACATTCGGCCTTATGACATTCACAGCGATGCTTGTAAATTTTCATTGGGTACATCATCACTGTAGTGGCAAGGCAGTGCACGCAAGTGTGAACTGCAGCCACACGGTATTGAGTTTTTGGGCACGGCATCACTATAGTGGCAAGGCAGTGCACGCAAGCGTGAACTGCAGCCACACGGTATGGTGCGTATGATATTCTATTCTAGTTCGATTTATTGATCTTTTGCATATTCCATATGCTGTAGTGGCGAGGCAGTGCACGCGTGCGTGTACTGCAGCCCTACTCGAAATAATATTTTAATTGATATTTCAATTGTTTGAACTATTTTGTTTATTCAATTCAATATTCTGAATTGTATTCTGATTTTGTTTAATTTGCTGATTTGTTGTTTAACACTGTTACGTGTTATATTTATCATTATCCGATTTCTTTATTTAAGGATCGGATAGACGATATTTATTGTGACTGTCGTCTATTCATTATGTAATTATTATTGCTTCTGTGCACTAATAACTGAGTTTGAATTAGACTGACCCATGTATTATTTTCTTTTGAATGTAATACTCGGGTCAGACCGAATATTTACAGGTTGTTGATATCTCACTATGGGTTGCTGTTAGAGCTATGAAGTCTTTTCATATTTTTGGAGTAGTCGTCATTATTTAAAGTAGTCAGTGTATTTGTATAGGATGTTGTATATTCATGTATATTATTCACGATAATGTACTTGTATATGTAACTTCCAGAGTCGACAGTTGCAGTTGTATCATATGTACTGTATCACATGTATTGTAACTGACATAAGTTATTATATATATATATATATGAGATTTTTGTTTATCAGTGTTCCGCACTTGAATTATCTGTGTTATTATTATATCTATTGTCCTAAACTATTATGAACCATCGTAGTTCGTTTTACACTGGAATTGGATATGTTGATGGGAGTAAACAAATAAGAGATGAAAATTTAAAAATATATACCACTCCTATCGAGATAACCAATACTAGTGTAAGGCCTAACTACGGATGGCCGCTCCTATCCAGCCTTATTCTTCGTAATAACGGACAGTATTTCTTTTAATACTCTTTGTTATTGTGAGCATAGAGGTGGGGCGTAACATATTCAGTTGAAATACATAAAAATGATAATATTTTTTTATTGAATCCATGTCTTTTTTTTGGACATTCATGACTCATGAATTTGGAAACATTATTGCATGTTAATGTAGGTACAAAACTTGCTCTATTTCACTAATTACTAAGTCAGCATCATAAATAATCAAAAAGTGGTTGATATTTTTCAAATCTGCACTGTAAAATCCTGAATATATGGATCTTTTTATTGCATGTTGCAAAAGTACAAACTTGCTTCTCATTATTTAAAATAGTTCATAAAAAGGAACAAATTTAGTGTTTATGTCATGAACTGAAGAACCATTGTTATGATAATCAAAGTTATCTTATTTACGGTTTCCCCAACCAAAAACAAAAAATTCAGTACCATTAGTTATCTTGTAAATAATAGGCAACGAGCCAACAAAACAAGAAAATGTTGGAGTTTACCTATGAGCATATACATCATCGAATAACGAAGGATATACTAATTTTTATAATAATAAAAAGTGGCAGCAAGGAGAGTGTATATAAAATGATGTGTTAATTTAGTCTGTAAGATGTTAAACACTATGTGTTATGGTAAAAACTTTTAAAGTGCTTTTGCTACAATATAGAATGAACATTAAAATTTAGCAATTTTGAACATTATACAACTGTCACCATCATACTTGCACTAGCTTAAATGGGAGACAAATTTTAATGAATTTTTACTGAGATTGAGTTAGAAAAAAAAATTAGGAAAAGATGTAATAATAAATGTAGATCTATTACATGTGATGTCCATAGTTTCATAGTTATGAAAACCAGACAAACATTATAAGATTTTAATTATACACAAAACTAGAAGGCAAAAACAGTAAATGTGTATTTTGTACATAGTCTAAATTGTCAAAAGCATTAAAAGTAATGTTTAGTAGAGGTTAATTTATGGAAATACTATGACATTATAATAACACGAAGTATTCCATAATCGAAGGAGTATTTTTATCACAAATAGAAGATTGTTTTAGGAAAGTATAAATTATTCCCATAATATAGAATAAATATAACTTCAAACATAAATGAGCATAATCGAATAAATGAGCTAAATTTAAACGAAGTTGGAAGAATAAATAGACCTTTGAAATATATGTACCTAGATTTTGAATTTGGAAAATATTAACGAAGAGCGAAATCGAAGATCTAGGGTTCTAGACGTCGTCGATATCACAACTATGAGCAAACCAAATGGAGATTGGAGATGAGTAGAATGGCTAAAGATCATAGATCAGAGATGGAGATTGAGTTGAACTTCAATTATGATTATTTATTTATATGGTCACTTCGTTTTGGAAGGAGACAAAAAATTATTGAGTGTTATGGAGAGGTTGTTTCACTCTAGTGAGAAGTGTTACATATGTACCAAACAAAGAATAAAGTTAAGACATATAATTAAAGGTAATCAATAATGTTTCATAACATTACCTTATCGAGTGGCGTTATTAATAACATACTTTCTTGTAGTGCGTATTGGAAGCAAAAAATCTCCTAGAAAGCTCTGGTGAAAAGCATCTTATGAAGAAAAATTGATGACTCTAATCTCTTCTTAATTGAATCAAATATCAGCCTATTGGATTTTGTAATTCAATATTTCCAAATCAAAATAGATTTTGGAGATATTTTAGTCGAGGTGGATTTGTGGTTAAAATACATGCCTCTTTTACGCAATGCATAGATTTTGGAGATAATTAATTGCCCCTTTTATTGCACTAAAAAGGAAAAAGAATTATCTACATGGGAAAGATTTATTTTGGAATATGGAAATAAAAAATGGTTGATTAAAGAATGCATTTAATCAAAACTATTATAAATAGATATGCATATGGTTCATTATTTAAATGTGTGGGAAAAGTATTTTGTTGGGTGTTTGAGATTGAGATTTCATTTCAATTTTTGGTCTCTTTTGTATTTTCTTGGTTGGTCCCATAAAAAAATTTGTTTTTTGGGGGAATCATTTTTGTTTGCTTTCTTCACTTCTTTCTCTTCTAAATCTAATCATGTAGTAATCCCAGAAAATTTCTAGCTGCTAGTATCAGAGCCCACTGCACAAATTTTTAGAAGAGTCTTTGGCAATGGAGAAGATAAGTGTTGAAAGCTTAATGGAAGGAGCTGGGGGTTGTGTAAGACGAAGATGGAAGATTATCTCTATCTTAGTGATCTTCACCAACCCTTGAAAAACAAAGGGGAAAAGCCAAACAACATAACTGACATAAAGTGGAAAATTTTGTATAGGAAAGAGTAGGGGAAATTAGGTGTTTTATGAAGAATTCTATGTTTTATATCGTTGCTTGTGAAATATCTACTTTTGGAATATGGAAGAAATTGGAACGGATTTGTGCAAAAAATTCTACGACGAATAAGGCATCTCTGATGAGAAGGCTAGTCAATATAAAACTAAAGGAAGGCGAATCGATTGGTGAACATCTCAGCAAGTTTCAAGAAATTGTGAACCAATTGGAGGGGGTGAGCTTCAAAGTTGATGATAAAACTCAAGCTTTGATATTAATGAGCTCATTGCCTGAAAATTGGGAAACTCTTATAGTCGCATTGAACAATTCAAGTTCTAGTGGTGTTGTTTCCGTGGAGACTGTAGTTAGCAGCCTTCTTAATGAGGAGATGCGGAGGATAAATTCATTGGAAGAAAAGGTCATTGAAGAAAAGGAAACTACAAATCCATTGGCAGAGATCCACCTTGCAAGGAGAGAAAGATGCTCTTTTAAGCCGGATACGAATTGAGACTTCATATGCTATTACTACGAAAAGTCAGGCCATCAACTGAAATTTTGCAATAAATTAAGAGAAGATAAAGAGAGGATGAAAACTCAAGAAGGAAGCAAAAATAAGCTGGAGGTAGACCGTGATGAGGAGGTAAACTTTGGCATTAGCAATGATGTTCTTTGTGTTGATATGAATAGGGGAGGAGAGTGGGTGCTAGATTCTAGTGCATGTGTGACGACCCGGAATTTTTGGATATTTGAAATTGAAATATTTAATTGATTTTAAATATTTGAAAATTAGTTTAACTTGAATTTCAATTATCACTGTTTATTTGGCAATTAAGTTTTTGAATTTAATAAATGAAAATTGATTAAAATAGTGAATCTTGGTTTTTAAGCTGGTTAAAAATATTTCAAAGGCTTGGAAATTTATATTTATAATACTGGAGATAATAGAAGATTTAAATATGAGTATGAAAGAGTTTTGTTCAGTTTTAAAATACACTGTTTAAATTTGATATTTAAAAATAGCCTTTCGAGACACAGTCTCAGATTTCGATGAAACCAGTTCCATTGGATCCGTAATATTGTATTATTATTGGATTTCAATTTTTGTAGTGCTCGGAGTTGTGGTGTAATCATACGATATATAAATGCGCTGGAATCTATATCGAAAATTCAATTTAATAACAGGAACCAAAAAGCTATCTTCTACATACGACCGAGTTAGGACTCGAAACATTTTTCAATGCGTTCAAAATAGGGGTATAACATTATAAACGCCTAGCGGCATGCCTCGATAGGAGATCGAGATTGTGAGATGCGATAATCGAGATAATTTAATTTGAATTTAAATTTAAATATAAAAAATATAATTGAAATATAGCAAGCAGACACGTAAAGAACATTTTGAAACACGCGTCCCCTTTCCTCTTTGTAAAATCGAACCAGATAAAATAAAAAAATATAATTGTCGCGTACCCTTCTTCCTTCTCAAATTGAATTCATGAAAATAAAACTACTTTGCTTTATTTGAAATCAGATTCGAATTCAAAAAAAATAAAAATAAAAGAAGAGAGTTCGTTCAAAATTAACGGCAGAGAGAAAAATCCAAACCCAATCGACTTCGCAAATAAATTTTGAATGATGCAAACCAATCGCGATTTGCGATTATTCGAGCGCCGCACTCGGGGGATCTCGAGCGAAGGTAGGAGGCGTAGAAGGTAGGCTTGAGGCGGCGTCGATGGGCACGTGGATTGAGGCCGCGTCTGTTCGTTGGGCAAAGCAAGCATGCGCGCAAGGCAACAACGGTGATGGTCTCGAGCGACGGTGTGGGTCGCGCAAGGCGGAGCCATGGAGGGTCCAGTGGCGGCATGTGTGTCACGGGGTGGTTTGGATTCGTCAACGGAGGGATGGCGTGACGCTCATTTGTGGGAATAAGGGTCGCGAGATTTAGGGTTTGCATGCACGAGTGGCCAGAGGTTTCGATCGAACCTGGGTTGGTTTTGTGTTTGGACACGATTTCGACAGTGAGGTAATTCTTTTATAATTTATTTATTAAAATTTACATGTTTATGTATATACATGCAGAGGAGAAAAAAATGAAATGAAATTTTTATATATATAATTCATTGTAGTGTAGTATAAAGTAAATTATTTTCTCTCATTCATGGTAAAAAGAAGATTAGTTTATATGGATAAAAGTTGGAATATGGAAATTTATATAAAGATTCGACTTTTAAAATCTATATGGATTGTTTTCTAAATATTATATATGTAGTTTCTAAATGAAAATGCTTATATCCATTCCAAACTTACTATTTTATTTTTGATTAAAGTATTATAGTGGTTAACTTGTTTCAAAAAAAAATTATTTAATTTATATTAGTTCATACAAAATAATTTATTATAGGAAATTGGTTGAAATTAAATTATTCGTTTAAAACCAATTTGTTAATATAAATTAAATTTATTAAATGGAAATTGATTATTTGATTAATTCAAATATTAATAAAATGTAAATGTTGGTACAAGGTCAAAAATCGAGAATCAAGCCGGTGTGGATCGGATTGCAAATTAAAAATCAAAGGTGAGTTAATCTTACTCATTTGGATTTCCATTTAAATTTAAATAGTTAAATTTAAATTATTGGGTGAATGGTTGAATTGACTAAATGTGATATTATATATAGTAGTATATATATACATATATATATATATATATATATATATATATATATATATTGGAGTGATTGATTTCCCGTATTATATAGCGGATGAGACCTTATGCACCCCGCATAATAGCGGATGACCCTTTATACAACGATATTCCACCACGAAGTGAAATTAATATTTTAATTGTTGACTAACATCTGTGGATGCAAGAAAACAGGTTGGAGGGATCCAACTGGATTTTCAAAACGTTGAATTTATTTTACTTTCAGTGATGCGATTATTTGATGATCTATGATAGATTACATTGTTTTTATTGGGAAATGAAATAATTGAATGTTATAACTGGGCTGAATATTTATTGGTATTTTGAGAATGGAAATATATATATAATGTTTGGATTTTTTTAAAAAGGAAATGAAGAGGAAATTTCTTAAGTAAATAATTATTGGGAATTGGATAAATCGAATAATAAATTTTAAAGGGAAATTAAACTAGAAATTCAGTTTGAAATCGATTTAATGTTTTGAAAACTGTGATTTAAGGGAAAATAAGAAATGGAAATTCGTAAACTGGGTTTTTAAATGAAGTAGAATATTTATCAGTAGATAAATTTGGAAGTATAGATTCCGGTGGAATTTATAAGAAAGGCGCAACTCGTTTAAAAATAAAATAAAAAGGTGATTTTATTTTTAAAGGTTGGAAAGTATATTTTTCCTAGAAAACTAAGTATATTTTCAAAGAAAAGATTTCAAAGTATAAACTAGAAGTTTAAAAATGTTTTTAATATTGTTCTAGAAAATTTATTATTTTAATTATTTTTAAGCGAAAATTAAATATTTACTTAATTTAATTATGGTAGTTAATTATTTTTAAAGGTAAATTAGTATTATGATTTTTAAAAGAAAATTTTAACATAAATGTTGATATATTAACTTTATTTTATAAAGAAATTCTAGTTTAAGTTTTACTCAGAAACTCTTATAGAATTTCTTAAGTATTATTTTTATTTAAGTAATTTTGGTGGTCTTAATGTAAATAATTTAAGTATATATTTTTGAAAGTGATTTTGAGGAGAAAGGAATGTGTTTTCAAAAATAAAAAGTGGTTTTATTTTTAAAGTGTTGAAAGAAATTTACGGGTTTGAGATGTAAATTAAATTGGAATAAATCGAGAAGGATTTACAAATGATTAGACGGTTGTTTTGAAATGGAAAGTGTATTTCCCTGAAAAGCCAAGTATATTTTCAAAGCAGATTTTTAAGTATAAGTTAAAATGTTTTAAAGTTGTTTAAAAGAATGTTTTTGGGGAATTTATTATTTAAATTGGTTAGATTTTAAAGGTAAATATTTATTAATTAGTTATAGTACTAATAATTTTTAAAAGTAAATATTTATTAAGTTAATTATATAAGTAAGTATTTTAAAGGTTTAACTTGTATTATGATTTAAAAGGTAATTATTTAAATATTTATACCTTATAGAATAACTTTTATTTTAAAATTAGTTTTGGCTTAAGTTTTAAATGAGAAGTTATTTTAAAATTTCATAACTAGTATTTGAAATAAAGTGTTTTAAGTAGTTTTTATTTTAAATGTTTTAAAGTATATATTTTTGAATAAAGTAATTTAAATTATTTAAAAATCTAAGTATTAAGACTTGGTGATTTTCAGCGGAAACAAAACAATTGGGTGGGAATTCATTCCGCGAGAGAAAAAGTGATTTGAAAACTATTTTCAAAGGGTTGAAGTGTGGGAAAAATATCTTGCGAAGATATTTTGAAATAAATAATTTGGGAAATTAGTAAGGTCTGATAGTTGTTTGTGGATGTTATATGATATTTAAATAACCGACTATCAATATTGATCAATGCACTAATCGTTTCGAAGAGACCGAGATCGTGATTAATTTCTCGAAAACCACTTCGATCCGGTTTGAACATTTTCATGAGGAAGACAAGAGCTTGGAGTCGAAAATGGAGCAGTGAAGTGCAAGGGATAATCACTACTAATCCTTAGGGTGATTTCGAAATGGATGTAGTAGTAGTGCCTTCGGTTCCGTTCAAACCTGGAACGGACTGGTATGGATGAATGCTATCAAAACATCGTTAGGAGGGCGATGAGCATTCTAAGTAAGATGTGTTCTAAAAAAAGGTAACGCACAGCCTCGAGCCTCACCAACCAAGAATGGCTAAAACAGGGGAGGTGCATGCAAGGCTAAGTGGCTGGGAACCAATTAGGGTAAGGTCATCCCTGTCTAGATGTCCTTTTTATTAGGCTGTGTGGGTGGTTGTTGAACTCATTCGTTGGATGATCTTATTCGGACTATCCAGTAAGGGGTAGCTTCGGTCTTGTGTTGCAGGAGATCAGGGTGGATGCTCGGTACGATGATCTAGGCCACGTACTGTGACATGCGGTACCCCAGTAGCCCTTCCATTGATGGAAACCCAATCTCCAATAAGTGCCTACGGACTTGTTTGTGTACCTATTATGCTAGAATTTAATGAATGTAACAATTTCAGCTATTTGAAAGTATTTGTTTATATACACTATTATAATACCAGAGGATTTTACAAGAAATGTTTTGGTAATCGTAAGGTAAAAATCCGACATGTTTATTTGTGGCGTGGTCGATACTTTTGATTTTAGAAGGATTTTGAAACTTTAATCCAATTGAGTGTGTTTTCTCACTCTGGTTTTCCAGGCTGACTCGAGTATTATTTAACTATAATGCTCGGGTCAGACCGAGTATTATAACTATAGGAAAGGATGCTATGGAGCTCAGGAGACGAACTGGATGGCGAAACGTATCACACGTACTTGATGTATTTTCCGCTGTGCAGTATAAGTTGCATATTCAGTTTTGTGGGGACAAGTTAATATAACTGTCCAGTTGTGTGCTATAGATTTTGTTGTACTCTGATGATGTAATGTATAAACAGATATATAGTTCGTTTTGTTTTAAGATTGGTCATTTATCTATTATATAGTGTTCCATTGTGATTGTGAGATTTCGATATTATTTCTATTTCTTTTTCTACATCCTTCTTCTTTAACCCTAATAGTACGGTTTTTTGGCATCCGATTGTTCGGCATTTAAATAGTGGACGCATTGATGTCGACCTTCGGGCGTCGAAAAATCGGGTCATTACATTTGGTATCAAAGCTGAAGGTTAAGCGAGAACCTTGGCTCTGGTAGGGATTACTCATTAACTAGAGACGTAGTACTCTAGAATGAGTTTGAGTGTATTAATAGATATGAGTGTGTATTTGTTAGTGAATATAAATTTTTTTTTATTGTGTTGACTTATCGGTTGAGTGATTATGGATTCTGATCGATATGTGGGACGCCATGTCATCAATAGGGGTTTCTAAACTTTTAAACAAGATAAACTGACATCATATTATTTTAAAATAGGGTAAATGAAATAATTTTACCCAAATTATTTTTGTATATAAAAGAAATAATTTTCCATACATTATTATAGTTATATATGGTCGCTTGATTGTTAGGAAGTGATTATATTAAATTATTATCATTGTTGTGTAAAAATTGAATAAGAAATTGAAATCATGACTAAAAGCTAAGAAATAAATTCATATACAAATGGGATTTGTAAATGTAAATTATAAATGCGGTTTATAATTGGAAATGAAAAAAAATTCTAAAGTAATCTTTGAAAATGGATTGAAAGGATATGGGTTTGAAATTTTGAGAAATTTAATTCTTTTTGAGTTTGGAAATGATTTTCAAAGATTTTGGAGGAATAATAAGGATATTATTTAGAAATATTTTTAAGTAGGATTTGAAATCTAGCGAGATTTGGAATTTAAAAATGTTTTCGAAAAGATAAAAGCACTAAAATCTTTTCGGTCGCTGGAAAATAATTTCGATGATGATCACGACATCATCGTTGTTCATTTTCGAGTTTCCAAGGGAGGAATTGCTGCCTGGAGATTTTGAATTGGAGTTGTTTGCAAAACTGAGTTTGGTTTTGAAATTCGAAGAAATAATTGATTTCAAAGGAGATTTTGAAATGTTGTGAAATTGTTTAAAATTCTGGAAATAAATTTGAAATGTTTATGGAATTATAAATGGGTTTGATAACTTATTAAGATTGAAATTTGTTAGAATAGAAAATTTTAGCTAAAAGAAGGGTTGAATTAAAGTAGGTGTGAAAATGAAATAAGTCAAAAATGTAAACTAAGTAAATAAAGTAAATTAAAGAGATTAGTGAATGGAATATAAATAATTGGAAAAACTTTTTAAATTTTAAAAGTTGGAATTGAACCGAAATGCAATTTAATCTAATTAAGTAAAAGTGAATGTAAAGAAAAAGTCTAAGTAGACTGAGTGAAATGGTTACTTAATCTAAAAAAATTAAGTTGGAAATAGAATGTGAATGAACAAATGAATTCACATCTGTAAGTAAATGGAACTAATTGATTTAAATTGGTAAACAAATGGATTGAATTTGAATATTGGGATGATATCTAATTTAAATTGTGTTAAAGAAAGTGAAGTTGAAAAATTAAGTCAAAATAAACTAAAAATAATTTAAAGTTTGGAAATAAAATCCATTGATATTTAAATAAATTAATAAGTGGAACTAATTAGAGAAATGGTTAATAAGTAAGGGTTGAGATAATGTGAATAGAATTCAATATTTAAAATGGAAGGAAAATTGAATTCAAATGAATTTGAAAATGAAAATTTGAAGTATAGATAAACAAAAGTGGTGAAGTGAAAATAGTTATAAGAAGTATATAAAACATTTATATTGTACTTAAGAAGGAATGGTGAGATTCTTAAGTAAATTTGGTTTTAGGAAAAATATTATAAGCTAATATTTAAATGAAGCTTTAATAAAAGGGGGTGAAATGATAATTGTGAATGAGTGGATAGAAATCAAGATGAGTGTGAATAAGAAGAGAATTGATATAGCTAATAATAAATTGGAAATAAATACGTGGGATGTATGTATATTCCTATATTCGCATAGCGATTTGATCCAGTTTCAAGCACAGAATTTTGAGATTGTTATATTGATCCGTGTTAGGATTTTTCACTTGATTTTCGACGGTGAACCCATGATATGGATTTTTGATTGGTTTTGAAATTCTCTATCATGTTTGTGGCCATTCAAGGATAATGACAGTTTCTGATCAAGAAACCAAATCTGAGTCCGCACTAGGAAGTCGGGTGGACGATACTAGTTCAGAAGTGAAATTGTGTGATCGAGTGAGCGATCGAATTTGGTATTGCATACGGATGATACATATGCATTGTACGGGCTTGAATGAAATAGATATTGAAAACTATGATTGGATATTATTGCTAAGTAGGATATATAGGTGTTTAAAAAGCGAAAGGTAATTGGGATTTTTGATTTCAGAAGATAAATTGAATTGCTCGACAAAAAGGTACGTGTTTAAATTTCTGTATGAAATTTGATGGTTTTCTGATCTAGCTACTTGGCTTTTGTTTCCTTTTGGAATTTGGAAGCACATAGAGGCATTTTGTAGTCGTACCGATTAAGCCGTGCAAAGGAGATGCTGGCGAAATTTTTCGAAATGTAGGGAGTTAGAAAAATTTTGAGAAAAATTTGATAATTTTAAAAGGTTGGTTTAAACTACAATTTGAATTATCAAGGAAACAATATTATTTGTAATAGATGGGTGTGTTTGGAAAGTTAGTAGGGGTAATAGTGTGTTTTTAATAGAAAGATTGTTTTGGGAAGATGTTTTGAAACTGTATGGTTTTGGGAAAATGATGAACGGGTTGTGGACCATTCCTCTTAACTAGTAATTTCGGGGACGAAATTCTTTTGAGGGGGAGGAATGTGACGACCCAGAATTTTTGGGTATTTGAAATTGAAATACTTAATTGATTTTAAATATTTTAAAATTAGTTTAACTTGAATTTCAAATATCAATGTTTATTTGGCAATTAAATTTCTGAATTTAATAATTGGAAATTGGTTAAAATAGTGAATCTTGGTTTTTAAGCTGGTTAAAAATATTTCAAAGGCTTGAAAAAATTATATTTATAATACTAGAGATAATAGAAGTTTTAAATATGAGTTTGAAAGTGTTTTGTTCAGTTTTATAATATACTGTTTAAATTTGATATTTAAAAATAGCCTTCCGAGGCACAGTCTCGGATTTCGACGAAACCGGTTCCATTGGATCCGTAATATTGTATTATTGTCAGATTTCAATTTTCGTAGTGTTTGGAGTTGTCGTGTAATCATACAATATATAAACGCGTTGGAATCTATATCGAAAATTCAATTTAATAAGAGGAACCCAATGGCTATCTTTTGCATACGATCGAGTTAGGACTCGAAGTCTTTTCCATTCGTTCGGAACAGGGGTATAACATTATAAACGTCTAGTGGCATGCCTCGATATGAGATCAAGATTGAGAGATGCGATAATCAAGATAATTTAAATTTGAATTTAAATATAAAAAATATAATTAAAATACTGTAGCAAGCAGTCACGTAAAGAACATATTAAAACACGTGTTCACTAGTATAACACGCGTCCCCCTTCCTCTTTGTAAGATCGAACCAGATAAAAAATATATAATTGTCGCATACCCTTCTTCTCTCTCAAATTGAATTCACGAAAATAAAACTACTTTGTTTTATTCTAAATCAGATTCAAATTCAAAAAAAAGAGTTCGTTCGAAATTAATGGTAGAGCGAAAAATCCATACCTAACCGACTTTGCAAATAAATTTTGAATCATGTAAACAAATCGCGATTTGCGATTATTCAAGCGCCGCACTCGGGGGATCTCGAGCGAAGGTAGGAGGCGGGGAAGGTAGGCCTAAGGCGGCGTCGATGGGCGCACGGAATGAGACCGCGACTGTTCATTGGGCGAAGGAAGCATGCACACAAGGTAGGCAAGAGTGATGGTCTCGAGCGGCAGTGTGGGGGGTCGCGCAAGGCGTAGCCGTGGAGGGTCGAGCGGCGGCATGCGTGTTGATTCGATTCGTCGGCGGAGGGATGGCGCGTGCACCGATCGTCGGTGATGCTCGTTCATGGGAATGAGGGTCACGAGATTTGGGGGTTTGCATGCACGAGTGGCCATAGGTTTCGATCGAACCTGGGTTGGTTTTCGTGTTTGGTCGCGATTTCGACAGTGAGGTATTTCCTTTATAATTTATTTATTAAAATTTACATGTTTTATGTATATACAAGTAGAGGAGAAAAAAAATGAAATGAAATTTTTATTTATATAATAAATTGCAGTGAAGTATAAAGTAAATTATTTTCTGTCATTTACAATAAACAGAAGATTAGTTTATATGGATAAAATTTGGAATATGGGAATATATATAAAGATTCGACTTTTAAAATCTATGTGGATTGTTTTATAAATATTATATATGTAGTTTCTAAATGAAAATACTTATATACATTCTAAACTTACCAGTTTATTATTGACTAAAGTATTATAGTAGTTAAGTTGTTCTAAAAAAATTATATAATTTATATTAGTTCCTAAAAATAATTTATTTTAGGAAATTGGTTAAAATTAAATTATTCATTTAAAACAAAATTGTTAATTTAAATTTATTAAATGGAAATTGATTATTTGATTAGTTCAAATATTAATAAAACATAAATGTTTGTACAAGGTCAAAAATCAAGAATCAAGCCAGTGTTGATCAGATTGCAAATTAAAAATCAAAGGTGAGTTAATCTCACACATTTGGATTTCCATTTAAATTTAAATAGTTAAATTTAAATTATTGGATGAATGATTGAATTGACTAGATGTGATATCATATATAGTAGTGTGTGTGTGTGTATTGGAGTGATTGATTTCCTGCATTATATAGCGGATGAGACCCTGTGCGTCCCGTACAATAGAGGATCACTCTTTATACCACGATATTCCACCTCGAAGTGGAATTGGTATTTTAATTGTTGACTAACATCTGTGGATGCAGGAAAACAGGTTGGAGGGATCCAACTGGATTCCTCAAAACGTTGAATTTATTTTACTTCCAGCGATGTGATTATTTGATGATCTACGATAGATTATATTGTTTTTATTGGGAACTGAAATTATTTAATGTTATAACTGGGCTGAATATATATTAGTATTTTGAGAATGGAAATATATATAAATTTTGGATTTTTTTTAAAAGGGAATGAAGAGAAAATTTCTTAAGTAAATAATATTGGGAATTGGATAAATCAGGTAATTTTAAAGGGAAATTAAACCAGAAATTCGGTTTGAAATCGATTTAATATTTTGGAAACTTTGATTTGAGAGAAAATAAGAAATCAAAATTTGTAAACTGGGTTTATAAATGAAGTAGAATATTTATCAGTGGATAAATTTGGAAGTATAGATTTTGGTGGAATTTATAAGAAAGGTGCAACTCATTTAAAAATAAAATAAAAAGGTGATTTTATTTTTAAAGGTTGGAAAGTATATTTTTCCTAGAAAACTAAATATATTTTCAAAGAAAATATCTCAAAGTATAAACTAGAAGTTTAAAATGTTTTAAGAATGTTTTAGAAAATTTATTATTTTAATTATTTTTAAGTGAAAAGTAAATATTTATTTAATTTAATTATGGTAGTTAATTAGTTTTAAAGGTAAATTAGTATTATGATTTTAAAATAAAATTTAACATAAATTTGTTATAATGAATTTTTTTTATAAGGAAATTCTGGTTTAAGTTTTACTTAGAAACTCTTATAGAATTTCTTAAGTATTATTGTTATTTAAGTTTTTTTAGTAGCCTTAATGTAAATAATTTATGTATATATTTTTGAAAGTGATTTTAAGGTGAAAGGAATGTGTTTTTAAAAATAAAAAGTGGTTTTATTTTTGAAGTGCTGAAAGAAATTTACGGGTTTGAGATGTAAATTAAACTGGAATAAATCGAGAAGGATTTACAAATGATTAGACGATTGTTTTGAAATGGAAAGTTTATTTCCCTGAAAAGCCAAGTATATTTTCAAAGCAGATTTTTAAGTATAAGTTAAAAAGTTTTAAAGTTGTTTAAAAGAATGTTTTTGGGGAATTTACTTTTTAAGTTGTTTAAATTTTAAAGGTAAATATTTATTAGTTAGTTATAGTAGTAATTATTTTTAAAAGTAAATATTTATTAAGTTAATTATATAAGTAAGTATTTTTAAAGGTTTCACTTTTATTATGATTTAAAAGATAATTATTTAAATATTTATACCTTATGGAATAACTTTTTTTATAAAATTAGTTTTGGCTTAAGTTTTACATGAGAAATTATTTTAAAATTTCATAACTAGTATTTTAAATAAAGTGTTTTAAGTAGTTTTTATTTTAAATGTTTTAAAGTATATATTTTTGAATAAAGTGATTTAAATTATTTAAAAATTTAAGTATTAAGACTTGGTGATTTTCAGTGGAAACAAAACAATTGCGTGGGAATTTATTCCGCGAGCCAAAAGGTGATTTGAAAACTATTTTCAAAGGGTTGAGTGTGGGAAAAATAACTTGCGAAGATATTTTGAATTAAATCATTTGGGAAATTAGTAAGGTCTGATGGTTGTCTGTGGATGTTATTTGATAGTTTAATAACCGACTATCAGTATTGACCAATGCGCTGACCGTTTCGAGGTGACCGGGAACGGGATTAATTTCCCGAAAATCACTTCGATCTGGTTTGAACGTTTTCGTGAGGAAGACAAGAGCTTAGAGTCGAAGATGGAGCAGTGAAGTGCAAGGGCTAATCGCTACTAATCCTGAGGGTGATTCCAAAATGGACGTAATAGGAGTAGTGCCTTTGGTTCCGTTCGGACCCGAAACGAACTTGTACAGATGAATGCTAGCAGAACATCGTCAGGAGGGCAATGAGCATTCTAAGTAAGATGTGTTCTAAAAAAAGGTAACGCACAGCCTTGTGCCTCATCGACCGGGAATGGCTAAAACAGGGGAGGTGAAAGCAAGGCTAAGTGGCTAGCGATTAATTAGGGTAAGGTCATTCCTGTCTAGATGTCCCTTTTATTCGGCTGTGTGGGCGTTTACTGATCCTAACCGCGAGGTGATCTTATTCGGATTATCCAATAAGGGAAAGCTCTGGTCTTGTGTTGTAGGGGATCAAGGTGGATCCTTGGTATGGTGATCTAGACAACGTACTCTGACGGGCGGTACCCCAATAGCCATGCCATTGATGGAAACTCATTCTCCAATAAGTGCCTACAGACTTGTTTGTATACCTATTATGCCGGAATTTAATAAATGTAACAATTTCGGCTATTTGAATAAGTATTTGTATATAGACACTATTATAATATCAAAGAATTTTATAAGAAATGTTTTGGTTATCGTAAGGTAAAAATCCGGAATGTTTATTTGTGGCGTGGTCTTATGATACCTTTGATTTTAACAGGATTTTGAAACTTTAATAATCCAATTGAGTGTATTTTCTCACTCTGGTTTTCCAGACTACTCGGGTGTTATTTAACTATAATGCTCGGGTCAGACCGAATATTATAGATACAGGAAAGGATGCTGTGGAGCTCAGGAGACAAGCTGGATGGCGAGATGTATTACACGTACTTGATGTATTTTCCGCTGTATAGTATAAGTTGCTTATTCAGTTTTGTGAGGAAAAGTTAATATAACTGTCCTGTTGTGTGCTATAGATTTTGTTGTACTCTGATGATGTAATGTATAGACAGATATAGTTTCTTTTGTTTTAAGATTAGTCATTTATCTATTATATATTGTTCCGCTGCGATTGTGAGATTCTGATATTGTTTCTTTTTCTTCCTCTACCTCCTTCTTCTTTAATGCTAATGGTTCGGTTTTCCGGCATTCGATTGTTCGAAATTTATACAGTGGACATTGATGTCGATTTTCTGGCGTCAAAAAATTGGATCGTTACAGCATGTTTCCACATTTGCAATCAAAGGAAAGCATTCACTGATTATAAGGAGAAAACGTGCAAGGTGGAGTTCGCTAATGCTAGAGATCTACATGTTCATGGCATATGTTCAGTCAAGTTGAAGATGGATACTGGAAGTTTGGTGATGCTTACAAAGGTTAGGCATATCCCAAAAATTAAAAGGAATCTTGTTTCTGTGGGACAACTGGAATGGAAAGGTTGTAACTTCTCTACTCAAGGTGGAGTAATTATGGTTTGGAAGGGTAACAGGAGGATGCTGTGCGCGAAGAGGAAAAGCAATAATATTTATTCATTGCTTGGAAAAACCTTAAAGTTTGAAAAATCTTATACAAGTGAAGTTGGAGAGACGATTCTGTCCGAATCAAGGTGAAGCCAACAACGGAAAACCACAATGCCTACTTGGTGGTCTTTGTGGTATTACAAGCAATTCTGATCTATTGATGATGTGCATGTTCGATTGGTAGACATGCATAGTTTGGAGGGAGGTTTAGCATTGTAGTGGAGACATTTGTTTCCTTGAATATATTGTCTGGAGTTTTGGAAGACATTTTTGGAAATATGGTATCAAGGTGGAGATTGTTGGATTTTCAATACAATATTTCCAAATCAAAATACATTTTGAAGATATTTTAGTCGAGGTGGATTTATGCTAAAATACATTGCCTCTTTTATGGATTGAGTAGACTTTGAAGATAATTAATTGCCTCTTTTATTGCATTAAAAGGAAAAGATTTATCTACATGAGAAAGATTTATTTTGGAAGATGAAAATAAAAATGGTTGATTAAAGAAGGCATTTAATCAAAACTATATAAATAGATATGCATATGGTTCATTAATTAGATGTGTGGGAAAAATATTTTGTTGGGTGTTTGGGATTGAGATTTCTTCTCAATTTTAGGTCACTTTTGTATTTTCTTGGCTGAAGCAATAAAAAAAATTTGGGGGAATCAATTTTGTTTGCTTTCGTCACTTCTTTCTCTTCTAAGTCTAATTATGTAGTGATCCCAGAATATTCCTAACGCAACCCTCATTCAGAAGGAAAAAAATAAAATACCATGCCCTCAGGTTGACATTTGGCTTTTTGAAGAGCAGCAAGCCAACATGGATAGCAGGGGTTAGGTCTTCAATCTTGTGCTCCTTAAACAAAACGAAAAGAGAATGAATATAACTATTAGAGTTTGGCATAAGCTGAATTGGAGTGATCCTAAGGAAAGTTAAAACCCTAATGATAAAGTCATTAAAAGATAGGTAGTAAGAGTGTCAAATGTGTGTTAGAGTGAAAACAAAGAATCCTTTGAGAGGAATATTAATCCTATTAGAAGGACCAAGTAACCTAGTCTTAATTTTAGGGATTTCGAAGTGTCTTAGCAAAGAATAGATATCCTCTTGTTTTGAAAAGTATGACTAACAGTTAGAATAAAGCTTTTCCCCAAATGGTTCCTTGGGCTTGAAAGAACTAAGTGATCCTTTGGAGGTTCCCTTTTTGTTCCCAGCCATGATGCATACATCATTTAATTAAATGTATGTAAATGTGTATATATACATACATATACATATAACATAGAAAAAATAAAATACCTAATCACTTAACTCAAACAAAGATTATGGAATTTTAACGTTGATTTTATTAGTAAATCGCTTTTATTTAGCTAATAAAATTTTAGTGGATCACCATGATTAAAAAAACCTCTAAATTTATTTTATAGAATCGGTGGGTGTATAAAATGACTATATATGAAATAAGAAACTAATATGAATAAGCCTTAACTACTATAAATTGAGTGTTGATAATTCAAGATGTTGCATGATTATAATAAAACTATCGCATGTTGAGAAAATATAAGCTAAGTAAAAAAGCAAATACAATGGATTATCGCGTGTTGATTTACTATAAAATAGATAAACTAAGTTGTCATGTGTTGAGCTATCATGCACTGATAAAGAAATAAATAAATGAGCTATCAAGTGTTAAGCCATCGTGGGATGAATAAAAACAAGAAATGAACTATCATATATTGAACTATAGAAGGTTGAAAAAAGTAGGTAAGGTAAGTTATTATGTACCACGCAATCACAGAGTGAGCTAGGAAAAAAATGACTTATCGCATATGACATTAGATAAGCTATCGCGTGTTAGTCTATCGCAAATTGAATAAACTAAATAAAGTGAGTTGTTATGTGTTAAGCTATCGCGTATTGATAATAAAATAAATAAGATAAGCTATCACATGTTGATCTATTGTGAGTTGAATAAAAAAGCTATCGCGTGTCGAGTACCACTTGCTGATAATAAATAAGTAACGTGAGCTATCGAGTGTTGAATCATCATGGTTAGTAATAAAGTTAATAAAATAGGCTATTGCACAGTGAGATGCCGCACATTGGAAGAATCAATATGTTACTAACAAAAAAAGTTGGACTGATATCGAGTTAGAGAAAACTAAAACCCAATATAGAAATAGCGGATTAAACATATCAATAATGGATCAAAATGAAATTTAAAGGGGAATCTAAAAAAACTGTAAGAAACATGAAATTAACAAACTAACTAAAACCTAAAATTGATGAAGAATAAGTTGAACCAAATAACGATAGTGAGATCAATGGGATAATCGACCTAACATTTAGGACAATAATATAAAAGTCATTACCAAAGAAGAATCTTCAAGAAATAAAGGCTTATTGGAAAATTGAGGACAAGTTGAAAGTGAGTCTTCTTTTAGAAATTAGTGAAAGAGAAGAAAAAAAGACTATTTATAAGAAAGGAGGTGAAACGAAATAGCCATAGGATCAAAAGAAGGAAAAATAGATGGGGCTCAAGAATATGAAGATTTTTTATGCTAGAGTACAAAAGGTTTTTATAAAAAGGGAGGCAAATGTTATACCTAAAGTTTACTAACTATCGCAGGTTGGTGATGAGCTATCGTAGGTTGAAAAGAAAAGAAGCTATCGAGATGAAAGTACAAAATAAGTCATCGAAGGTTGATGAACTCAAAGCTATCGTAACTTGACTAAGAGAGCAATCGAGGAAGGATAATTCAAGGCTATCGAATGTTAATCCAAAGAGCCATCTAAGGAAGTATCGAAGGTAAGAAATTTGAGCTATCACATTTTAACTCCAGGATTCACTGAAAGGATGAATTGTTTGAGCTATTGAAGGTTGAGAAATTGCAGCTGTCTAATTCTGACTAGATAAGCCATTAGAGGTTGATGATTTTTGGGCTATCACATGATGATAAAACAAGCAATTGAATGTAGGTGATATTAGACCTATCATAGGATAACTAGATAAGCCATCGAATGTTGTTGATTACAAAGCTATCGCAAGATGGTCAATGAAGCTATCGAAGGATGATACCTTAAAGCTATCACAAAATGGTAAATGAAGGTATCAAAGGACGATACCTTATAACTATCATGTGGTGACCAATGGAGCTATCGAGGAGTTATATTCCAAGGCTATTGTATTGTGATCAATTGAGCTATCAAAGGTCGATGCTACTAAGCTATTACAAGTTGATTTGATGAGTTATTGAAAGTTGACTTTACTAAGCCATCGCATGTTGGTAAGGCGAGTTGTGAAGCGTTAATGCTTTTATGTTACCGCATGTTAACTAATCAACTTAGAATCAGCATCCAGCTGGCCACGTGGAAGAATATGCTTGGGTCAGCAGCACCACATCATCGTGACTCAAAGGAGAAGTTGTTCCACATAT
Source organism: Allium cepa (assembly GCA_030765085.1). Taxonomy (NCBI): domain Eukaryota; kingdom Viridiplantae; phylum Streptophyta; class Magnoliopsida; order Asparagales; family Amaryllidaceae; genus Allium; species Allium cepa. The sequence goes on from CM060938.1 coordinate 585,244,741, forward strand.
CACTTCAAATATGTGTCACTTCAGCAAACCGACACCGTTCATTCCTACAAAATGACACATGTCATAAATCTAATGGTCTAAATCTTCTATAAATAGGCATGTACCCCTATTAGAAAAGGGCAGAATTTTGAATAGTCCTTCTTCCTCATGTTTCATTTTTCTCGATTAAATAGAGAAAAGCTTGTAATTGGGATTTTCATGTCCATTAGGTCAAATTGAAATCAAGAATTTATAACTAAGGACTTGGATCAATGACATTTTGCATAATTACCTTCATTTGGAACTTTGCATTGCATATGAATTTGAGACTTGCTTACTGAACAAAGAGGGCTAATTATTTTAGCTAGCATTTTGATAATCCAACTAACTTTTATAATTGGACACTTGAACAATGGGACTTTTTCCATCTCTCACTCTAAACTTGTAACGCCCCACTCCGAGACCCACTCTAGTAAAGAGTATTACGGAGTAATACCGTCTACTAGAACGGAGAATAGAGTATAATGGAAGCGACCATATGTAATCAAGCTATAACTATCTACTGAATACGTCGAATAGGTGGTTTTCTTTTCTCAAGTGGTTCGACATATTCAATAAATATTTATAACGAAACTACAATGGCTAAGAAAATAGGTTCAGAACAAACATAATACAAAATGATAACATCATCATCACAGAACAGTCACATAACAGTCATAGAACATAGGTACAATATATCGTCAATACAGATCCAAGTATCAAAAGGTGGGTACAAAGCCACCGCTCACACATGTGAGTCAAAAATATGTACATAAGAGTCTGAAATAACAGAGTAGCTGAATAGTGGACAAATAAAAGAACTATCTATCAGCATAGCAGATAATGTCCAAGCGGAAGCACAGAAAGCTAAACCCAGAGACCTAACCTGAAACAACTCGGTCTGACCCGAGCGAAAACACTCGGGTCAGGCTAGCTAAACAATCAGTAATAACTGAGATATATATAATAATGCAGTACATAAATAAAACAGTACTTCTCCAAAGAGAAGAGTAATATGGACTACATGAATATAATGACGATCCCTAATCATCAATAAACAGTAAAAATCTCCAAAGAGAATACAAACACCAAAGTGTGGAATAAATAAAATCGCCTCATATCATCGGCGTAGCCAAAGCTAGATAAAGTTGCCCATAGGCAATTATCCCAAGAGTGACCAGAGTCAATAATCAATGCCCAAGCAAAGATCGATGCTCCAAGAGCAATAGGGATATACTGAAAAGTAAATGAAATCAAACACTGAAAAGCAGTGTCCAGAGACACTGTGAATCCACAAGGTAATCGCACTTACATCGTATGGTTCCATAAAACCAACACCGAATGGCGATACTCGAATGGATATAAAATCATCAGATAATACAAGTATTGCACGTGCACCGACCAGAGTCGTTGTTGCCAAGTACTGTTGAGTTGTGATCGATCACTCGTACAGATGCGGAACGCGTGAAACGACAAGATCCTTCCCAGAAGGATAAAAGGCCCAGAGGCACATGCCGTAAAAACTGCTCCATAGAGCAGGTGTCCAAAGACGGTTGCCCAGAGGCGTGGTGACCCAGAGGTCCAGTACTGGCCGCCCAGAGGCTAATGTGCCACTAACTTCTTGGAGAGGAACCCGTAAAGTGTTAACAATGAGTCCCATACCCCACGTTCGCACTAAACGGTTTCCTAACCAATAGCAAGCTCACACTCCAAACAATAAAAAGTCCACCTCATATCATCGGTAGACTAGACCCAAAGGTTAAAACGATCAATCGAATAGGTCGGGGATTAACCGGAAAGAAAATACACGGTTCCATAGGCCGGAGATTTCCTAACCGTTTAAGCACCTTTCCACTTCGCTCGACGTGCTAAAAGTGAGTGTGAGATTTTTATTATAGAAAATAATGGTGCGAAACAGATTTTAATTGATTTTGAAATCACTTTAAAACGGCTTATGAAAACTCTCCTATTATGGAGTAATTAATTTAATAATTAAAATAATATTATATAATAATTTTGAAAGCCATTTTGGAGTGAAAAATCCTTTTAAAATAGTTCATAAAAACCCGTGTACGAAATCCAGAGACAAATCTCAAAGAAATCGATAAAACCAGAAAATCATCAAAAATATTCTAAGTGTTTGAAACCATTCAAAAACTGCTGCGAACCCAAGTTCGGCAATTTATTTGGACCAGCAATCTGTGTCCAAATGGCATGAAAACTGGTAGGCATATAGTCCGACGTCCCTACATTAAGATGCAAAAAGAATTTCTGCATTCCGAGTTGATACAAAGTGGCAGCGGCGTCTCAAAGTTGAACCCAAAAAAAGATTCACACTGTTTTCCAACAGCGATCAGAGTCTAACTTTGGCACGAAAATCGAAGTACCAACGAACTCCAATGTTGCCCAAATTTTACAGAGATGGAGTTCGAAACTCCACCTTTCCAACGAGCTCAAAAACGTCGAATTCCGACTTCCGATGCGAGCGTGGCGGCATCGCGAAGTGGAGATCAAATCTGGAAACTAGGTTTTTTTTTTTTTTTTTTTTGGGCCCCCAGCCCGCTTGGGCTGGGGGTACTTGGGGCCCGTCCCCAGCCCGAATGGGCTGGGGGATCTGGGCCCTGCCCCCCGCCCACGCGGGCTGGGGGATCTGGGCCGCCCCCAGCCCGAATGGGCTGGGGGATCTGGGCCCTGCCCCCAGCCCACGGGGGCTGGGGGATCTGGGCCGCCCTGCCCCCAGCCCACGCGGGCTGGGGTATCTGGGCCGCCCCCAGCCCGAATGGGCTGGGGGACCTGGGCCGCCCCAGCCCACGCGGGCTGGGGGATCTGGGCCCTGCCCCCAGCCCACGCGGGCTGGGGGATCTGGGCCGCCCCCAGCCCGAATTGGCTGGGGGATCTGGGCCCTGCCCCCAGCCCACGGGGCTGGGGGATCTGGGCCGCCCCCCAGCCCACGCGGGCTGGGGAGTTGGCCGGCCCCCCAGCCCATGCGGGCTGGAGGGGGTGTGTATGCCAGCCCATGAGGGCTGGCCTATCCCTGGCTAGCCCAACTGGGCTAGCCTGCTGTGCCTGGGTGCAGCCCAGGCCTGTCCTGGTGCAGCCAGAGTCCTGTTTTCAGTCCATTTTCAGACTGTGCATTTACAGCCAGCATGTTTTTGAATTTTATTGTGATCTAGGGGTGTTTTTTTTCAAATTTTGACATCAAAATTTTCACCAAAATTATACTAGCAATAATTACTAATAAATAGTAATTACCTTAATGAAGCAAAGGATCAAACACCTAGCGTGCAACAATCAAAGCAAGACAACTCCTCACCCCAAGCAAAGATCAAGAGACTTCAAGGACCCAAAATCACAAAAAAAACAAAACAATGATTACAACCAAATGGGAGAGATTAAATAAGGATTAAATAGGATTAGGGATTAAGAGAGATTGCATTACCTTACTTCTTTTTTTTTTCTAGGATTAAACTAATTTATGAAGAGAAGGAGATGGAGCTTCTAAATGGAGGCCATTAATTTTGTTTAGATCTAGGTTTTAGGAATTTATGAAGAGAAGGAGGGTTAGGGTTATGAGTTTAAGATATTATATAGGAGGGGGTTAGGCTAATGGGTTATGGTAAGAGGGTTTAGAAACCCATTAGGACTTAGTTTATTTTCTAAGTTATCATGTGAACAAAAATCCTAATAAGCATTCTAGTTTTAATTAAAACCATGTAATTATCTCATTTGGCCCATTAACCCATAATCACTTTTTATTTAAAAATTCCCCATTTCAACCCAAAATATTTTAATTTGCAAACCAAGTGCAAATTTAAATTCCCAAAATTTTTTTTAGCCCCCTTTTTAACTTAAAATCATAATTTTTAACTTATCATTCGGTAATTGCAATCTCAGGGTTGTTACAGACTCTCCCCCTTAAGAAAATTGCGTCCCCGCAATTCCTTAAATATAGAAGTCGTCTATAACATCTAATCCACCCAAGGAATACAGAAGATAAAATATAGATGCTCACCCATGTCGGAAGATGAAAGAAAACCAGGATAAGTACGCTCGATGAATTCTCTGGTCTCCCAAGTGCAATCCTTAGGGTTAGACGACCATTGAATCTTCACAAGCGGAATCTCTTTGTTTCGAAGACATCTGATCTCCGAATCAAGCACACGAAGAGGTTGCTGCTCTATAGATAGATCGGGTGAGATCTCCAAATCAGGTACGATGTGAGGCTCGATAATAGAATCAGGATTGCGCACACTCTTGCGAAGCTGAGAAACATGGAACACATCATGTATTCCAGAGAAATGAGCAGGTAGAGCCACTCTATAAGCAACAGGGCCGATGCGTTCCGTAATAGGAAATGGTCCAACATAGCGAGGAGCCAACTTCCCTGTAGAGCTGAAATGCACAACCCCCTTCATAGAAGAAATCCGAATAAAGACAGAATCGCCAATAGAGAACTCAAGATGCTTCCTACGGTTGTCCGCGTAGGATTTCTGACGGTCCTGTGCCTCTTTCATTCTCTGACGGATAAGAACAATCTTTTCAGTAGATTCCCGAACTGAATCTGGACCAAGAATAAGCTTCTCGCCAGATTCTAACCAACAAGCAGGAGAGCGACATGGCCTTCCGTATAGAGCCTCGAAAGGTGCCATGCCAGTACTAGACTGATAGCTGTTGTTGTAGGAGAACTCTACAAGCGGTAAGTGATCCTCCCAACTACCTCTGAAATCCAGAATACAACAGCGCAAAAGATCCTCCAAAACACGATTCACCCTCTCCGTCTGACCGTCGGTCTGAGGATGATAAGCAGCCGAGAGATTCAGCTTTGTGCCCAAAGCTGACTGTAGGCACTTCCAGAAGTGACTAGTAAAGATAGTGTCTCGATCACAGACGATAGATCTAGGAATGCCATGAAGTCGAACGACTTCCTTCACATATAGCTTGGCAAGCTGAGGAGCAGTCCGAGTGGACCTAATCGGAATGAAATGAGCCGATTTGGTCAAGCGATCAACAATAACCCAGATAGAAGTATGGCCTGGCCTCGATCGAGGCAGACCGTCAATGAAATCCATGGATATCTGATCCCATTTCCATAATGGAATCTCTAGCGGCTGAAGAAGACCAGATGGACGCTGATGCTTGGCTTTGATCTGTTGACAAGTCATGCAACGGCTTACATAACTTGCAACATCTCTCTTCAAACCCTCCCAATAATATAGCCGGCACATATCGGCATACATCTTACTCGAACCGGGATGAATAGTGTACTTAGAGCGATGACACTCGTCTAGAATGTCACGCCTAAGTGATAAATCAGATGGTACAACAATACGGTTCTTCCTACGAAGACACCGATGATAATTAAGAGAATAATCCAGCAATGTCTCATCACTGGATCCCGACTCGAGAAGGTGAATAAGATGCAATAAGTCTGGATTCTGCCGCTGAGCATGGGCAATGCGATCCAATAAGACAGGACGAGCTTCCAAGCTGAATAATAAGACCGGAGAATCAGAAGATGGAGCTCGATCTCTAATATCACATAAAGATAGAGTCTCAAGAACATCCCACTCGGCAATCATCACCGAAACTACCGCCGAGTGCTTGCGACTGAGCGCATCTGCAACACGATTACCCTTGCCAGGGGTATACTGAATATCTAAATCATATGAGGCGAGAAACTCAAGCCCTCGCTGCTGCCTCATATTGAGATCCCTCTGACTGAATAGATACTTCAGCGACTTATGATCGGTGTAAAGAGTGAAGCGTTCGCCTAATAGAAAGTGACGCCACGTCTTCAAGGCAAAGACGATAGCTGCTAACTCAAGATCATGAGTCGGATAGCGAACCTCATTCGGACGTAGCTGCCTAGAAGCATAAGCAACTACCCGATCCTTCTGCATAAGCACGGCACTGAGCCCGCTACCACAAGCATCGGTGTAAACAACCAGACCCTGATTACTTTCAGGAACCACAAGAATAGGAGCATGAGTGAGAAGTTCCTTCAGTCGCTGAAAGGAAGCTTCACACCTATCAGACCAAATAAAGCGAACACCCTTACGAGTCAGCGTCGTAAGGGGAAGTGCAACTCGAGAGAAATCCTTGACAAACCGACGGTAATAACCCGCCAGACCAAGGAAGCTGCGAATATCATGAACGTTCTCGGGCTGCTTCCAATTCTGGATAGCTTCGATCTTGGCAGGATCGACAGAAACACCCTCAGATGATACAATATGGCCCAAGAACTTGACCTTGCTCTCCCAGAAATGGCACTTGGAGAGCTTGGCCTTAAGCTGATGCTGACGAAGAGTATCCAAGACGATCCGCAAATGAAGAGCATGCTCTGCCTTGGATCTAGAATAAATAAGAATATCGTCGATGAAAACCAGAACGAATCTATCGATGTATTCCCGGAATACTCGATTCATAAGATCGACGAAGAAAGCTGATGCGTTCGTCAAGCCGAATGGCATGACCAACCACTCAAAAGAACCATAACGAGTGCGGAAGGCGGTAAGAGGGATGCTATCTTCCGCAACTCGGAGCTGATGAAATCCGGTGGCAAGGTCAAGCTGTGAAAAGACCTTCGCACCGCTCAACTGATCAAACATATCGTCTATCCGTGGCAATGGATAACGATTTCTGATGGTCAACTCATTAAGCTTGCGATAGTCAACGCAAAGCCTAAGAGAGCCATCGGGCTTCTTAACGAAGACCACAGCAGCACCCCATGGCGAAGAACTAGACCGAATTAACTGCTTCGCCTCAAGCTCCACTAACTGCTTCCTGAGTTCCTCATTCTCTTTAGTAGACATCCTCGTGGGAGGACGCCCAACTGGGTGGGAGCCTGGAATGAGATCGATGCGGAACTCAATGGCCCGCTTTGGCGGCAGGCCAGATACTAGCTCGAATACGTCGGGGAAATCCCGAACAACAGGAATACGAGATAAGTCCAAATCCTCATCTCGTGAATCAAGAGAAAATAGAGTAACATCAGAAAGCCCAACATCCTGAAGAACAATAGCTAACGGAGAGGACGAATCGGGGTGATGAATGAATAATATCCGCTCCGAACAAATAATTTTGGCGTCATGCTGAACGAGCCAATCCATGCCAAGAATAATATCAAATCCCAAATACTCCATAACATGCAGATTCGCACGGAAAGAAAATCCACAAAGATCGATATCTATATTCTCACAAAGCAAGCTAAGGGTCGTGGATCCGCCAATGGGATTCACAATCCTTAGTGAAGAAACCGGACAAGTAACATCCAACGTAAAGCATCTACTAGCTCCTTTGATACGAATGAGTGAGAGGCACCCGTATCAAAGAGAACTCTACAAGATCTACCACGAAATAAAGTAGAACCTTCGAGAACGGAAGGATGCGTACCTCGAGGCTGAGCTGAAGATGCAGGAGCCTTGGCAGCACTAAGCTTGCCAGGCTTGGCACTAGCTGGAGCAATAGGACAAGTGGAGATCCTGTGTCCCTCCTTCTTGCAGAAAGTGCAATAGAGAGGTTTGGGGCACTCTCGAATAAAGTGATCTGGAGAACCGCAGTTGAAGCATTTCCTCGGAGGACGGGTTCCACTAGGCTGTGACTGAATCTGAGGCTGAGTCTGAGGCTGAGCCTGGACAGCAGAACTGCCAGTCTTCTTCTTCTTGTTCCAAGGCTTGTTCTTCTGAAATGGACCCCGCTTCTGGTTGGGGTTTTTGGAACCCCCACCATCATCATCACTATGCTCCATCTCGACTGACTCAAGATGTAGGGCTGCATCGACTAGCTTCTCGAATGAGAGCTCAAGCTGTAGCATAAGATGCCTCTTCAGATATTTCTTCAAGCCCTCAACAAATTTGAGGTTCCTCTTATAAGGAGTAGCAATAAACTCAAGGTCGTACTTGGACAGGGCCTCGAAGGAAGAGACATAGTCGGATACGGAGGACTTCCCCTGCTTGAGATCAAGAAAGCAGCGAGCAAGAGAGTTCTTCTCTGACTCTGGGATGAATTTGAGCTCAAATCTCTGACGAAACTGAGCCCAAGTAAGTGTGGTCTCATCGACCTCGGCAATAAGGAGTTCGTACCAATCCAGGGCACGACTCCGAAGCTGACTAGAAGCAATAAGAACACAATCATGATCCGAGATATCCATACGAGTAAAAATACGCTCGCATATCCGAATCCAAGCCTGCACCTCTAAGACATTCTCGGAGCCACTGAACGGCTTCCCTCCGAGATGGGTAAAATCACTGCAGAGACGCGCAAAAACAGACATGCGCGGAGCATCAGCAACTGGGGCTGGAGACTGAGAATGAGACTGAGAATTCCGAACCAGCTCCATGATCTGGTCGGTAGTCATGAACACGCCCTCTGGATGAGTGTTGCTGGACTGCCCAGCAGCACTAGTCTGACGTGTGGTTCTCCCTCTTCCCCTTCCAGACATACTGAAAGTCAAACGGGAATTAGAGTTAGACATGATTCAATGATAGATATTTAATTAAGGAATACTATGGAATATAATAAATTCCAACACATATTCCTAACTTATCTATCAATAAGCATAAGGAAGGGATTTGATTTAATTCGGATCCAATTAAAATGTATTGTACTAAGTGTAACCGTTCTGTGTTTGTTATGCTTAATTCTGAACCTTAGCTCTGATAACAAGATGTAACGCCCCACTCCGAGACCCACTCTAGTAAAGAGTATTACGGAGTAATACCGTCTACTAGAACGGAGAATAGAGTATAATGGAAGCGACCATATGTAATCAAGCTATAACTATCTACTGAATACGTCGAATAGGTGGTTTTCTTTTCTCAAGTGGTTCGACATATTCAATAAATATTTATAACGAAACTACAATGGCTAAGAAAATAGGTTCAGAACAAACATAATACAAAATGATAACATCATCATCACATAACAGTCACATAACAGTCACAGAACATAGGTACAATATATCGTCAATACAGATCCAAGTATCAAAAGGTGGGTACAAAGCCACCGCTCACACATGTGAGTCAAAAATATGTACATAAGAGTCTGAAATAACAGAGTAGCTGAATAGTGGACAAATAAAAGAACTATCTATCAGCATATCAGATAATGTCCAAGCGGAAGCACAGAAAGCTAAGTCCAGAGACCTAACCTGAAACAACTCGGTCTGACCCAAGCGAAAACACTCGGGTCAGGCTAGCTAAACAATCAGTAATAACTGAGATATATATAATAATGCAGTACATAAATAAAATAGTACTTCTCCAAAGAGAAGAGTAATATGGACTACATGAATATAATGACGATCCCTAATCATCAATAAACAGCAAAAATCTCCAAAGAGAATACAAACACCAAAGTGTGGAATAAATAAAATCGCCTCATATCATCGGCGTAGCCAAAGCTAGATAAAGTTGCCCATAGGCAATTATCCCAAGAGTGACCAGAGTCAATAATCAATGCCCAAGCAAAGATCGATGCTCCAAGAGCAATAGGGATATACTGAAAAGTCAATGAAATCAAACACTGAAAAGCAGTGTCCAGAGACACTGTGAATACACAAGGTAATCGCACTTACATCGTATGGTTCCATAGAACCAACACCGAATGGCGATACTCGAATGGATATAAAATCATCAGATAATACAAGTATTGCACGTGCACCGACCAGAGTCGTTGTTGCCAAGTACTGTTGAGTTGTGATCGATCACTCGCACAGATGCGGAACGCGTGAAACGACAAGATCCTTCCCAGAAGGATAAAAGGCCCAGAGGCACATGCCGTAAAAACTGCTCCATAGAGCAGGTGTCCAGAGACGGTTGCCCAGAGGCGTGGTGACCCAGAGGTCCAGTACTGGCCGCCCAGAGGCTAATGTGCCACTAACTTCTTGGAGAGGAACCCGTAAAGTGTTAACAATGAGTCCCATACCCCACGTTCGCACTAAACGGTTTCCTAACCAATAGCAAGCTCACACTCCAAACAATAAAAAGTCCACCTCATATCATCGGTGGACTAGACCCAAAGGTCAAAACGATCAATCGAATAGGTCGGGGATTAACCGGAAAGAAAATACACGGTTCCGTAGGCCGGAGATTTCCTAACCGTTTAAGCACCTTTCCACTTCGCTCGACGTGCTAAAAGTGAGTGTGAGATTTTTATTATAGAAAATAATGGTGCGAAACAGATTTTAATTGATTTTGAAATCATTTAAAACGGCTTTTGAAAACTCTCCTATTATGGAGTAATTAATTTAATAATTAAAATAATATTATATAATAATTTTGAAAGCCATTTTGGAGTGAAAAATCCTTTTAAAATAGTTCATAAAAACCCGTGTACGAAATCCAGAGACAAATCTCAAAGAAATCGGTAAAACCAGAAAATCATCAAAAATATTCTAAGTGTTTGAAACCATTCAAAAACTGCTGCGAACCCAAGTTCGGCAATTTATTTGGACCAGCAATCTGTGTCCAAATGGCATGAAAACTGGTAGGCATATAGTCCGATGTCCCTACATTAAGATGCAAAAAGAATTTCTGGATTCCGAGTTGATACAAAGTGGCAGCGACGTCTCAAAGTTGAACCCAGAAAAAGATTCACACTGTTTTCCGACAGCGATCAGAGTCTAACTTTGGCACGAAAATCGAAGTACCAAACGAACTCCAATGTTGCCCAAATTTTTCAAAGATGGAGTTCGAAACTCCACCTTTCCAACGAGCTCAAAAACGTCGAATTCCGACTTCCGATGCGAGCGTGGCGGCATCGCGAAGTGGAGATCAAATCTGGAAACTGGGTTTTTTTTTTTTTGGGAGGGGGGGGGGGAGCCAGCCCGCTTGGGCTGGGGGTACTTGGGGCCCGTCCCCAGCCCGAATGGGCTGGGGGATCTGGTCCCTGACCCCAGCCCACGCGGGCTGGGGGATCTGGGCCCTGCCCCCAGCCCACGCGGGCTGGGGGATCTGGGCCGCCCCCAGCCCGAATGGGCTGGGGGATCTGGACCCTGCCCCCAGCCCACGGGGGCTGGGGGATCTGGGCCGCCCTGCCCCCAGCCCACGCGGGCTGGGGGATCTGGGCCGCCCCCAGCCCGAATGGGCTGGGGGATCTGGGCCGCCCCAGCCCACGCGCGCTGTGGGATCTGGGCCCTGCCCCCAGCCCACGCGGGCTGGGGGATCTGGGCCGCCCCCAGCCCGAATTGGCTGGGGGATCTGGGCCCTGCCCCCAGCCCACGGGGCTGGGGGATCTGGGCCGCCCCCCAGCCCACGCGGGCTGGGGAGTTGGCCGGCCCCCCAGCCCATGCGGGCTGGAGGGGGTGTGTGTGCCAGCCCATGAGGGCTGGCCTATCCCTGGCTAGCCCAACTGGGCTAGCCTGCTGTGCCTAGGTGCAGCCCAGGCCTGTCCTGGTGCACCCAGAGCCCTGTTTTTAGTCCATTTTCAGACTGTGCATTTACAGCCAGCATGTTTTTGAGTTTTTTTGTGATCTAGGGGTGTTTTTTTTCAAATTTTGACATCAAAATTTTCACCAAAATTATACTAGCAATAATTACTAATAAATAGTAATTACCTTAATGAAGCAAAGGATCAAACACCTAGCGTGCAACAATCAAAGCAAGGCAACTCCTCACCCCAAGCAAAGATCAAGAGACTTCAAGGACCCAAAATCACAAAAAAAAAAAACAATGATTACAACCAAATGGGAGAGATTAAATAAGGATTAAATAGGATTAGGGATTAAGAGAGATTGCATTACCTTACTTCTTCTTTTTTTTCTTCTAGGATTAAACTAATTTATGAAGAGAAGGAGATGGAGCTTCTAAATGGAGGCCATTAATTTTGTTTAGATCTAGGTTTTAGGAATTTATGAAGAGAAGGAGGGTTAGGGTTATGAGTTTAAGATATTATATAGGAGGGGGTTAAGCTAATGGGTTATGGTAAGAGGGTTTAGAAACCCATTAGGACTTAGTTTATTTTCTAAGTTATCATGTGAACAAAAATCCTAATAAGCATTCTAGTTTTAATTAAAACCATGTAATTATCTCATTTGGCCCATTAACCCATAATCACTTTTTATTTAAAAATTCCCCATTTCAACCCAAAATATTTTAATTTGCAAATTTAAATTCCCAAAATTTTGTTTAGCCCCCTTTTTAACTTAAAATCATAATTTTTAACTTATCATTCGGTAATTGCAATCTCAGGGTTGTTACAAAACTTGAGCATTCGACCTTATATAAGGCCTAATTTTTAACACAATGGGTGACATTGTGGTAGTCTTGGCAATCCATGTGCTTTTTTGACGATCGAGTAATGTGGATATGAAATTAGACTTGATGTCTTTGCAATGGCATATTTCGATCAAAGATCGGGATGTTGGATTGATTGTGGCTTCAATTGATGGTTGAGATCGTCTATATTTGAATAAAAATCATTTAGTATGAGTTATTTTTATGAAATTTATAGGATGGAAATATATTGAATAATTATGAACAATGGTGAAGTCAGCTTGCCTATATCTGTCCATGTGTGTGAGAAATTAATTTTTGAAGTGTCAAATCCATAAAAACATTCGAGAATTCGATAATTCAGAATTTAATGAAACTTGTCATTTTTGAGTAATATAGGGAAGTAGAATAAATTTTTGTAATCCAACTACTCTAGAAGGTAAACGAAAATGTGAAATACCACTTGAAATGTGGAAATCAAATGATATCAATATGCGACATATAGTTAAACATAAAATAATGTAAATTGATTTGATCCCCTTTAGCTTGATCATAATGTTAATACTTGGTCTAGATTATAGATACTATGATTTGTGATTAATTGGTATGATTTTGATGGTTGTTATATGTTTAAAAGTTATGGATTTTGCACGAAGAATGCTTTATACTCGCTTGTACATTGAAAACCGCTTGTGAGGCATTTTGACAATAAGAATATTAAATAACCAAAGAATGTTGTTAAATTTGATGGTCAGAGTTAAATACGAATCTCATGTGAGTAGAATTGCATCTAAGCGATCAAATGGGATCTAAACAAAGGGTGTAAAAACGAAGTATTAATGAATGATAATGATAAATCAAAAATGGTGGGACTAGGAGAAGCTAAAGATGCTTTAGTGGGGACGCTCACTAGGGTTGTATTTTTTGGATTGAATCAAACTCCTAAGATTGATGAATGGATCATTGGCATAGGTTGGCCTTGAGAAAAATTATTTTTGGAGGACACTTGCTTCCAAGTGACTGGTGGGTCGCTGTTGGTGTTGCTTAGAAAAAATATTTTTAACTTTAATGGCATATGGCTTTAAAGTTCCTCTATATGGACACGTTTTAATTCTTAAATGAAAAGATGAAAAATGAAACTTAAAGGGGAAATGCAATATGACATTTCTTACTTTAAACTTAAACATGAAAATGGAATTTAAAGAGGAAACAGTGTAGAGATTTGTCCTTTAAATTTCATCAATTATAAAATACTTAGCATGTAAGGAATGTATGGAAGTGTGTGACTGAACGGCTCAAATTATTGAATAGTTATATTTGTTATCTTGATACTACAACATATATTTTAGGGAACCGTTCCATTCTGCAATGTAGCCACGATAGGCATATATAGTGGTTTGGAAAACTTGTATTATTAAAACCAAACTTATATCTGACTCGGTTTTTCCATAAACTCATGGATATTCATTTAAGTAGGTTGATTTTATGGATAGTACAAGTCTGTCTTTAGTTTATGAATAACAGTTTTCAAGAATGGTATAGCAAGACTTATTACTTATTTAGTTATTTTATTTAGTTATCTGCTATGTAAAGCTAGAATTTATTACTAGCTAAGATATAACTCGCAGAACATGTTTGTGTCCTCGTATATCACACATTTTTGTTATTTATGATATCATGTTTATCCTCACCACAAATTTTGTCGCTTGAAAATTAATCTAGGATTCCAATGATGACTATAGCGTTATCGACATTCATTTTCGGATCCTAAAATGAGAGGGATGTTACATTTTTACACTTTCCCTCTCATCCATTTATTTCAAAAAATAAAAATTTATCTTTACCTATACATAGACTCATTTTTCCAGTTATGCATCACGTACTAGTGCACTTTAAAATAAAATATAAAAAAGGGGTACATATTATTTATCGTGGTGATTTGTTGACAACCTAAGTTTCTACTTTTACACCTATGATGGTGTTAACTCTGCTTTTTCAGCAAGGCCGTGACATCAAAAATCGACCGAGAAGCCAATGATAGTTCATCTCGAAGGATGGTCGATTTAACCTCCCAATAAAGCAAGTTCTGTTGAATGAATTTTCAGATAAGATCCCCTACGGAGGGGGGGTACAGGGGGGGTGCCAACCCCCCAAGGTGGGGGTGCGGGGGCAACGCCACCGCCTACGGTGTTCGACTCAAGGATTGGACGACCTAAGAAGTGCCACGACTTAACGAGTTAAGGTTCAAGGCGACTTAGAGGAATGGAACGACTCAAGAGGGTTAACGGTTCATGAGACAGGCCGACTCAGTGGATCAACGACTCAAGAACTGTGTGACTCAAGGTCTTCACGACCTAACCATTCAAGGGCTGAACGACCTACGAGTTAAAGATCTACGAGTTAAAGAATCTACGAGTTAAAAGATCTACGAGTTAAGGCCACTATGAGTTAAAGACTCTACGAGTTAAAAGGTCTACGAGATAAGGATCTACGGCTTAAGGCCTCCACGAGTTAAAGAGTCTACGAGATAACAATCTTACGAGTTAGAAGATGGCGCGACAGGAAGTCTACGGCTCAAAAGATAAGTTGTTCACGACCTAAGACTTGGAGACAAGTTCAACACCACGCTATAGTAAGAAGCATCGCTGACGACTTACGACCTATGATGAGTCGTGTACGACTCATGCTAGCATAAAGGAAACTGCATTTGGTTAACTCGTGAACGACTTAGAACTTGTATCATTCATTCAGATGGGTGCATAACTCTGGGCCAAGCCATGAACCCAGGAAATCAGCCGCGACCTACCATGAGTCGTATACGAGTTACGACTCATCATGAGGCGTACACGAGTTACGACTCATCGTGAGTCGTATACGAGTTACGACCTAACTCCGAAGATGCCTATAAATACGCCCATAACTCCAGCAGAAAGGGGACTTTTGGCTCATTCCCTTCAAGCGCCGATACTCTGCTGCATTCCAAACCAATCCAACACTCGAAGCTCTCAAGACACGAAGAACGCTACAAACAACTTCAAGAAGAGATCACATACATCCAACATGGATTTGAAGACTCTCATCTCCATTGAAGTTTGAGCTACTCGTTCAAAGTGTCTTGTAATTCAAAGTGTATTGTACTTGGGAAGAATTGTATCAGCTATTAACGAAATCGTCAATAAAGATATTCAAAGTGGACGTAGGCTCTCTCTTAAGCCGAACCACTATAAAATTGCTGTTTTTTACTGCTTTTCCGCTATTATCTACTTATAATCTGTTCCCGAGCCATCGGGTGGTGCTTTCACAATTACACTTCATACACCGGGGTGTTAGCGTTCAAATTTTAGCGTTAACAGATGGGATTAGATATAGTTTGTTAATAAAATATTTGTTCATACTTAAAAAAACAAATAAAATAATAAAACTAATTACTTTTGGTTGTAGTAAAACTAAATTATTGTGATGATACTATGAACAGACTTTTTTGTTTTTTGACATACATAAAGTTGCATTAGAACTATAGCATATCATATTCAGATTTCATAGGCAGTATTTGCTAAAAGCGTCACAAGGCATAGACCATCCTATTAAGGATGCCTTAAGGTTTAAGGGCTTATTGCATATGCTCAATGCAATCGTGTTTCTAATGAAAACATGATTTAGTTAGTTTAGTAATTGTTTTTATTCAAGGAAGAATAAAATTCCAGTGTGGGGGTATTTAATCAGCGTAATAATCTATTATATTTTTTAATGATATTCGGATTTGAGGAGTAAAAAGCAAAAAAGAGGAAAAAAAGGAAAGATTTGCATAGAAAGAATTAGCTACTAAATTGGATTGCATCACCTACTTTAAAACTATTACATAAAAGAAATTGTAGCTTACTTGTGAAGTGATATTGCATGCTTAAGTAGATATAGGGTTTAATTACTTGAAAGTGAATTACGTTTGAATTGAAGAAATCAGCTGCAATATAATTCAAAGCAAATTTATTGTCTAATGTAAGTATATATTCATTGCAAATGAAGATTCTCCTCAAATCTCCACCATATATGATACCACATATCAAAAATCTAAAGGAAGTATAACCTTTGTAGAAAGGTTTGACCTGTAAGATAATAGGGAATTTTTTCTCTCATGAGAATTAATTCTATACAAGGAATAACTAAAGAAAATTGTGGGCCTACATTGAAGACTCCATCTCTTATAAATACACAACAACCCATATGTCAAAATCATTTATTTCTTCTTTTTCATATTTATTGTCTATATTAGCAATAATTTTTGTAATATGGGTAATTATTTAGCTGGTGACAAGCTAAATAATCTTTTCTTGTTTTTTGCGTGCTATTTGAAATTTATTTATATTGTTATTTCTTCTCTTCTTATTTCTTGATCTTATCATAAGTTTTTCCTATGCTCTTTTAGTTTTTTTAAAGGTGTCCTTTGATGATCTAGAATAATTTGATTCGATTATTTTATAGAACATTGATTTGAATTGATTAATTTGGTAACTAAAACAATCCTTTGACGACAAAGGGTTGGGACCTAAATTGCAACTTTTTATAATTATCGATTTAAATCAAAGTATAAATTCAACATTAGATGTCCACACTTTTAGTTAAATTCTACCCGTTTTGTAGTTTAAATAATTGAAAAATCTTTTATATAGGCATAAGGTTTAAAACATAGAGTTAAAATTATTTCAAAACCAATTTCATGTGGATTGACCAGTAATTGTACCGGTATCGTAATAGTATGGTAAGAGCTTATGGTCTTCTATATTGTAAGAGTTGTATTTTTCAAATTTGAAAAATTGCAATAGGTATATAATCCTATATTCCCCTAGCTTTAATCTCTCAATAATAATATCAGGACCAATCTCATTTGTCATTCCATATGCCTATCATAAAACCAAACTAGTTCAGCTAAGATTTTGAACTCATGTTCCTCATAACAAACTTAGTCAAAAACCGAAGTATCGATGCCAATGTTGACATGTAAAGCTGTTCTCAATGGATGGAGAGATTCCATCAATCTAACGGAGAAAAACGACCAGAATAGTTGTGTTGTAAAACCTTATAAATAACTTATCTTGACAAATGTGAACTTTAGTTGATAATGAAGCAATGCCAAGGAAAAAAATGAGGCATTCCAGTCCCAACCTAAATCTCTTTTACCTTGGAAAATCATATAATTACCTCATGGAGATTTGGCTTCCACCTCTCTTAGTTGTCGTATTGCACTAAGAACTTAATTCATCACAACCCTTCTCACAAGAGAAGTTTTGACTTTAGTTTTTTGTCCTCCACTACTTGCATAATTCTAATAATCTTTTTTTTCTTGAAAATTATGTGATTTATCATTATGAATCAGTCACTTCTCCTTTCCACTAAGAGCAAGTGTAACGATCCAGAATTTCGAATATTTGAAATTAGAATATTTATTTAATTTTAATATTTAGGTGTTAATTTTTAACATGGATTTCAAATCTAACTATTTATTGGATAATTTAATTATTGAATTTGTACAGGTAAATTAGTAAATCTGGAGTTTCAAGCTTGTTAAAAATAATTTAAAAGCTTATAAAATTTATATTGAAAATAATATGGATAATAAAAGTGTTAAAATTGAATTTAATAGTGGTTTGTTCATTTTTAAAAATATATTGTTTAAATTGACATTTAAAAATAACCTTCGAGGCACAGTCTCGAATTTCGATGAAACTAGTTTCATTGGATCCTTAATAGTGTATTATTATTGGACTTCAAATTTCATAACTTTTGGAGTTATCTTTTGGCCGTACGGGATATAAACGCGCTGAAATTTATATCGAAGATTCAATATAATAATTGGGTCCAAAAAGCTATCTTCTCCATACAATCGAATTAGGACTCAAAACCTTTTCCATTGTGTTCAGAATAGGGGCATAATATTATAAACGCCTTGCAGCATGCCTCCATAGGAGGTCAAGATTTTAAGTTGCGAAATTGAGACGATTTGAAAATTTAAATAATATATATATATATATATATATATATATATCAATATAATTGATTTGACAAAATCTTCACATCGTACCTTTTCCACCTTCCCTCAAATCATTGTACACCCACTCCATCATCTTTCCTCCTTTTAAATCAATCTCCCTCTTTCTTTTTTTGAAACAGTCAAACCATTTGCAGAGAGAGAAAAAATGATAAATGGTCGCGTATCATTCCCCTCTTCAGCCGAATCGCATCTCCCTCCTCATCGATTTCACAACATAGGATCAAAGGCACGACACGGGGTCAAGGCGATATTGGGTGGATTGTGCATGAGAAGGTGAGGGTTGGACTCTGTCGCGAGCACGTGGGATGGCTAGAAGGCGGGGGAAAGGGTGGTGCCGCCCATGGAGGTGGGAAGGTCGAAGTGACGAGGTGCGGTCGTGGCTTGGCTTCGGTTGGAAATGGTTGGTCAAAATCTGGAAGCAGGAATGTAACTTTGGTTTGGGGAGATGCACCATGTCATGGTTGCCCGGGCTCGTTTGCTGTTTGTTAAGGTATTTTATTTATTTATTACAGTATTATGTTAACTAGTTATTTTTAAACTATTCGAATGTTTAAAAATTTAAATAATGAAGTAGTTAATTACAAAAAATGAAAATCGTATGTTGATCCTAGTTAGATTTGATTTAAATTATCTCGATATTAATCAAATTCGTAAAATATTTACACAAGATTCGAGTGAAAGAAACAAGTCGAGATGGAAACGGTTTGCAAATAAAAATCAAAGGTGAGTTATTCTCACTCACTTTTGGATTACCGTAATTAATTTAATATAGTTAAAATTAATTGTTGATTGGTTGAAAAAAATTGATGAATTGTTATCAGTTGAATGTGATATTATACATAGTAGTATATATATATAGGGGTGATTGAGATTCCCATATATATAGTGGATGAGACCCTATGCGCTCGCATAATAGCGGATGACCCTATATACCATGATATCCCCCTCGAAGTGTGATTAGTATTTTTATACTGTGCTAACATATGTGGATGCAAGGAAAACAGGTTGGAGGGATCCAACGGGATTCCTCAAAATTGTTGGAATTATTTTCATATGTGGTGATATAATTCATTTAAATAGTCTGTGATAGAATATATTGGAAATTGATTTATTTGATGCTATGGTATTGCTTGATATATTTGTGGCATTTTAAAATATCAAAAATATAAATATTGAATTTTTAAAGGAAATAAAAGCGGATTTTAAAGTAAGAGATTTATAGTAAAGATGGATAAATTTAAAAGTAATGGATTGGAAAAAATAAATAGTTTGATTTTAAAATGTACTTGATAATTTCTAAATATGGAAAGATGGAGATTTTGAAATATTTGAATAAAAGTATTTAATAATGGGACTTGAGCGATTTATTTAAGTATAAAAGTATTTATTTTTAAATCCGACATTTAAAATAGATTTTAGAAAAATAAAGAGGAAATTTGAAAAAAAAATGTAATTAATGTTTCAGATTTAAATAAGATTTTAAATCATAAAAAGGGAGTGAATCTGAAATTAGGGGAGTTTGGAATAAGTTTGGGTTAACTAAGGAATAAATTTTTAAATGGAATTTAGCTCAGAAAATCAATTTGAAATCAACTTAAGTATTTTAAACGGTTATAAAAGGAAATGAGACTATGGGATTTATAAAGGAGGTTTATAAATAAAGTGAAATAAATTGTCAGTGGATAATTTGAAATTATAAATTCATGATGGAATTTCATAAGGAGATGGGTAAATCGTTTTAAAAGTAAATATTGGTTTTATTTTTAGAAATGCGATGAAGGAAATTTATGGGATTGGAACGTAAATTAAGCTAGAGATAAATCGAGAAGGATTTATAAATGATTATACTGGAGTTAAAAATGTATTTTTCTGAGAAGTTAATTTATTTTTAAAAGGAAAGATTTTGAAGTATTAATTAGAAAATTTAAAGGTGTTTATAAGAATGTTTTCAGAAAATCTATTATTTAATTTGTTCTATTTTTGTAAAAGTATTTATTAGTTAAGTTAGTTATAGTAGTTAATTATTTTTAAAGGTTAAATAAGTATTATGGTTTTAAAAGGATAATAATTAAATATTTATGTTTTATATAATAGCTTCTATATAAAAGTTGTTTTTGTCTAAAGTTTTACTTAGAGAATTATTATAGAAATTTTCATAAGTATTATTTTGAACATTATTAAATAGAGTTTTCGGGAAGTGTTGGTATACTCGCATGGCGAAATCGGAGGCAGTGAGTGCCTATAGTTAAGACTTGGATTTCTTTAGGATAGAGATGTAACCACTAAACTGTGATCTATAATTTGATACCGCAGTGGTACTTTCCATATTATTTAAAAGGGTTTTAAATATTTTGAAAGAAAAAGATAATTTGTTAATATGCTGAATTTGATAAGATAAGTGTATACTTTAGATAAAGAGATTTAATTTATTTAAAATTAAATTTAAATAAGACTTGGTGTTTCCTTTCGGTGAAAATGAAGTTTTGGCTGAATCGATTGTTTATTTGATTGTTAAATAACCAACTATCAAATCTGGACCCAAATATAACTTTGGAACTATTTAAAAGAAGTATAGGGATTATATGGTACGGTTACCATTTGAGGTGCTATACTATACGTGTAAACCTGTTTCGTTCTTCCAGGATGTTTATAAGGAAATCCGTCCATAAACGGTTAGGAGGTCACCTCTGATCTTATCTTCGTCTATTTATTTCCAAAAGAACCGAGGTTGAGCTTATCGGGAATATCAAACATTATTTCGAAGAGACCGGGATCAGATTTGTGATCCAAGACCACTTCAATCCAACGAGTACGTTTCTGTAATGAAGACAAGAGCATGGAGTCGAAGATGGAGCGGTGAAGTGCAAGGGCTAATCGCGACCAATCCTGAGGGTGATTCCAAAATGGATGTAGTAGGAATAGTGCCTTCGGTTCCGCTCGGATCAGAAATGGACTTGTATGGATGAATGCTATCAGTACATTGTCATTGGAGGACAATAGCATTCTAAGTGAATATTTCTAAAAAGGTAATCGTACCCTCTGGCCTCATCAACCGGGAATGACTAAAAATCAGGGGATATGCAGCAAGGCTAAGTGGGTCGCACCCAAGTAGGGTAAGGTTAACCCTATCTAGAGTCCATTTTATTCGGCTGTGTGGCGGTTGCTGATCCCAACCATCGGGTAATCTTATTCGAACTATCCTGTTTGAGGGGTAGTCCGGTCTTATGTAGAAGGGAATCCCAAAGTGGTCCTCGTTGCACTGTTCTAGACATGTACTGTGACAAATGGTACCTCAGTGCCTACTCATTTAGTAGGAATCCATTCTCCATTACATGCCTTTACGGTTTTGATTGTAGAACCTAGTATTGCTGGAATTTAATTAATGTAACATTTCAGCCATTTGAATTAGTATTTGTACTTAGGCATTATTATAATATCAGAGAATTTTTATATGAAATGTTTTGGTTATCGTAAGGTAGAAACCCATCGTGTTTGTTTGTGGCATGGTCTTACGAGATACCTTTGATTTTCAAAGGATTTTAAACTTTAATAATTAAATTAAGTGTATTTTCTCACGCTGGTTTTCCAGACTGACTCGGGTGTTATTTTATTATAATGCTCGGGTCAGATCGAGTATTACAGATGCATGATAGGATGCTATGAAGCTCAGGAGGTGAGCTGGATGACGAAGACATATTATATGTATTTGATTTTACGACACTGTGTATGATAGGCTGTATATTCGGCTTTTGTGATGACAAGTTATTATAACTGTCCAGTGTTGTGTTATTGATGTATTGTACTCTGATGATGTAATGTGCAAAAAAAGTTATAGTTCTTTTTGTATAAAGACCAGTTTTTATCTATTATGCATTGTTCCGCTGCGATTGTGATATCAATGTTGATATATCTATTTTCTTATTCAATCCCTTTCTTCCTTCCCTAATGATCTGGTATTTTTGGCATTCGATTATTCAACATGTAATACAGTGGACGTATTGATGTCGATCTTCGGTATCAAAAATCCATATTGTGACGACAAGCCTAAAGCCCTTTTTTTCATCTCCTAATTTTCTAGGAAAATTGTACAAGGTAAGCATTCAACTTCACCAAATATATCCACTTCTTGGCAGTTATGATTCTTACTCTATATAATGGCTCTAATCATTGTTCCTTTGACTTGTGTACCTAGCTTTACTACTTCTCTCTTTCTTGCTAAAAGAAAGTGGGACATCTTTAGGTTAGGTGGGATACCCTAATACTTGTAAGGAATGGGTCTTAAAGCTATTGTAAACTAAAGGAGGGAGAACAACATATTTGAACTCATTAATAATTTATAGATAATAATAAAAATGCAAAATAAAACGAAATAAAGAAAATAGAGTGGCACTAGGAATTTTAATACTGGTTCGGATCCTAATCCTCCATCTAGTCCTATACCTCTTAAAGAATTTCCAATATAAAAAAACTTGTGATTCCACGAGTGGAAATTACACTTATACAACTTGGCTTTGAATCAGCTGGCTCTAATGCTTGATTCCTCATGATCTCCTTAATCTGGTTGACTCTTGTTGATCTACTTGTTTCCTCTTAGTCTTCTTAGTCTGGATGATTCCACTTGGTCATCTTGTTTCATTTGTATCTCTGCAATACTTTTTAGTAGTATATCACTTGATTCCTCTTAGTTTTCTTAATCTGGTTGATTCCACTTGGTCGCCTTGTGTCATTTGTATCCCTACAATACTATTTGTATTTCCTGTATTATAGTCTGCATAATTTAAATATTCATTAGTAGTAATAAAAACATGGTTGTTATCATCAAAATCACTATTGGTATTTCTAGCCATCTACGCTTTTTGATGATGACAACCATCTAAATATTCCTTGTTATAATATATAATTAATAATGATATCTTAAACTTTTTATAACTCCCCCTAAATATATTATCTCCCCACCAAGATGATGCATCTATTACTCCCTTCATGTTTTTGAATAATATATCTCTCCTCCATTGTCATAAAAAAATTAGGTTTGTTTACAAAAGAAATATATAGATAATTATCTATAGGGTAAAGATACATATGTGGGTAATCAAAAATCAATAATAACTAATTAGAATACTAAGAACATCTTTTCATAACCAGTTAAACTAAATATTCTTGTTGTTTTTTTACAATTGTGAAAAAATACATATTCCTAGTTCTCATTGTAATTTAATGAATGTATTTTGTACTAGTGTTTTTGTCAAAATATTGGCTAACTGATTTTCGATATTTATAAATTCTAAAGTTATATTTCTGTTACTTACATTATCTCTTGAAAAATGATGTCTTATGTTTATATGTCTTGTCCTAGCAAGATTGGATGGATTTTTAGATAAATTAGTGCACTAGTGTTGTCATGGTATATTGGTGATTGGTTAATATTTAAGTCAATCAAAAAATGTTTGTTGCATGTATATTACTTGTGAACGGGTTAGTACTGTAGATATATATTCTACTTTTATTATGACAGAGAGACATAATTTTGCCTTTTACTGAACCAGGACACATGTGAATGTCCCAAAAAGTAACAAGTTATACTTGCACTTTTTCATTTAGATTTGAAGCTTGTATAACTACATCACTATAAGATATAAGTATCCTCCTGGGTAAAATAGCCCATAGTCTACAATGTTATGAACCTATCTTAGAATTCTTTAAACTTCTTTAAGGTGAGTTTCTTTTGGATTTGACCGACATCTTGCATAGAGACATGTATTATACATTATATCAGGTCTACTTGCGGTGATGTATAGTAAAGAACCAATCATTCCAGAATGCATTTTTTGATCTACATCTTTATATTTTTCTTATTTACCTAGGTTTACTCTAGATGTCATTGGAGTAAGTTTACCACTTGTATTTGACATTCTAAATCATTTTACAAGTTCTTTAGCACATTTTTCTTTACTTATAAACATTACATTATTTATTTGTTTAATTTATAGTCCTAAAAAGAAAGTTAGTTCTACCATATGACTTGTTTCAAATTCATTTGCCATTATTTTTGAAAATGCTAGGTTTATTTGTTCATTTGCTGGACCAAAGATAATATCATCTACGTAAATATGCATTAGCTGCATATCATTATTATTTCCTTTTATAAATTGAGTTGTATCCACTTTTCCTAATTAAAACCTTGATTGAGTTAAGTAGGATTTTATTCCTTTGTACCAAAAACAAGGTGCTTGTTTTAAATCATATAAGGCTCTTTTTAATTTATAAACTTTATTAGGGAATTTTTCATTTAAAATAGTGATGGTTCAACATATACATCTTCGTTTATTAATTAGTTTAAGAAAACACTTTTTACGTCCATTTGATATAGTTTAGAGTTATTATAGATTGCAAATGCAAGTAATATCCTTATAGCCTCTAATCGAGCTATTGGAGCAAAATTTTCTCCATAATCCATACGTCCGTACTGATATAACCATGTCCTACTAATAGTTCTTTATTCCTCACCTCTTCAAGTTCATTACATCTATTTTTATAAACTTATTTAGTTATAATAACGGATTGATTTTCAGGTCATGGAACTGATTCTCAAACATTATTTCTTGTAAATTAATTAAACTTCATGCGTAGCAAGAATCCATGAATCATCTGATGATGCTTCTTTTGGATTTTTGGGTTTTTCAAGATGAACGCCATGTTTCTCGTTTTTTAATTGATACCGATTCTTATAAAACGTTCAATATTTACCAATATGTTCTCTTTAGGATAGTCTTTTGAAAATTTGGATTTAGTTAAACTATTCACACACACACAATATATATATAGACACACACAAACACATATAGTGGTACAAAGCCCATGCCGATGGCATGGACATGATATTTTATTCTTCCATAACTTGTGTCGCGGTATGATGCATGGATGTAAAGTTTGTCGGTTTGAAGTTCTTTTTTTATAAAAATATAAAAAAAATATTTTTTATACAAGTTGTGAGTAGAATTGTCCCATTATGTACAAAATAAGAAAATCTTGCATGAGTATATAATACATATAAACATATATTTTGAGTCTATGCCCATGCATGCACGTGTATAAGGATTAATGAATCTTTGAAAGCTCGGTGTAAGATTTTCTTTCCTACCATTATTATCAGCAAAACTTGTACTAAACTGTTGCTTCTAAATGTTGATTTTTCTCGATGAATCAGTTTCATATGTATAGCATTTGAATATTTTAAGAAATTTTAGAATTTTTTAAGTGGAGAATATGATTTAACATTTCAAATTATCCAACACTAATGCAATTTAGAATACCTATTAACATGTATTTTAATATTTAATTGAACTAAAGATAATATAATTCTTGTAAACAATATTTATAATCTTCTTATCTATTTTCAAATACTTTCAAATATATGATGGTAGAGTAACAAAATATATATCAAGAGTTACATGATCAATATTGGTCCACATTAACCTAAATCTCTACATTCTTATCATTTCGTGGTTTGAGTGAAACTTTTATCTTAGTTTGTCGATTGATAGGGACTATAACGATTCTCGAGAAATATAATGTTTGTATATTTCAACTTAATTCATATTTGAATGTCCAAAACATCAAGGATACGATATTAGCCACCCAATTTAAGGATAAAATTCTAAATTGGTGCTAAAAAGAAAATTACAAACTACAAACAATATGGACGTCTAATTAACCTAAAGCAGATTATAGTAAAAGAACTTTCTATGGAGAAGCCAATTATATTTGGAATAATTATATGCTTACCCTATTGAATTTAAGAAACCTTTGTAAAACGCAATATTTAATTTTAAAATAAATAGTTGTCCATTCTCTAAAATAAGTTTTAAAAAACATCCCTACTTTAAATTTTTGTCAAACTGCAAGTAGTTGTAGTTTATAGAACCAAGAATATTTGCAGTATAAATTGCAAATATTTACGGTTTCTTGAAATACAAATATTTGAATAAAAATTGCAAATATTCGCTCTTTTCCAAAAAAGTTAAAGAAAAAGGTCTAATTTTGATCATACTAATCTTTTATTAACAACATTTTCACTTTTGAAAAAATGCTCGTCAAAAATAATTTTTGAAAGCAAATATCAAAACATTATAGAAGGATTTTTCATGTTTTATGTTGCAAAATAAGGGATGGATCCTAATTTCCACCTGAATTTATTTAATGTTTTTTCTGAACTAATGTGAATATAATGCTCATAATGTTGGATATTTTCAAATTTATTAGTATACTAAAATTCTAATTTCATCTTTTATACTCATAATGCATAATAAATTTAAGTTTGGAGTAACATTGTGCATAGTCCATTATAATACAACAAATTAAATGTTTCTTCCAACATTGCACTCTTTTTTTCTTTAATTATATTAATGATTGTTGAATTTGGTGATTGAGCTTTAGTTCATGATATGGACTCCTTAAATAATTTAGGGACAAATATAAAACCAGCTATTTATAATGCTTGAAATGATTGCATGGAAAATATTAGTCAAGAAAATAAATTACCGACTAAAATGGTTAGTATTGACAAAATATTCTATCAATAAAACTATATGCAAATAGAGTATGTTTAAAAAAGTGAATCAAACAAAATAGTATTGAGAAAGATTATGTTATTAAATAAAGTACTTACTAAAATAATTATTAAAAATGAGTAAAGAAAGAAGTCGAGAAACATGCATATATAGACATAGTATAAGTAAATATAATAAAAAAATTTTGAATAAATCACTTGAGTACAACCAACTTTTCCTATTACCATCATCGTTTTGGGTACGACCAAATCTCCCACTTGAGTATAACCCAAATTTTAGTCTTTATGAAAAATAATGATTTCATTTTTGTTGATTTTTAATGTTATTGCAGTTTCATTAGAAACACAAAGTTGTAAAAAGAAGACAAAAAACAACAAAAAAGATCCTAATTTTTTCATTATGGCTATATTGATTTTTTCCTTCAAATATTTACAAATTAATTGGGGTAGATATGGAGGATATGAGTATTGGGTCTTATGTTTAATATAAATTGGCATGTTCGCAAAGTTTTTACTAGCAATACTTATCATGTACCTGGTATCTACGGTATTATCAAAGTACTGATAATCCTTAGATAAATAATTAGTAACTCTAATTAGTTAAAGTCTTTGCCAAGTTGTATTATCGCTATATTTTTATATTAAACATGGAGCAAGTTATATATTGGTTCTTACATTTAGTATCAACAATTTATCATACTTACCACGTTATTTTCTAGTAATATTGTAACATCCCGACTTTTCGACCCTTGAATGTTGACACTAAATGCATCCACGGTATTCATGTGTTGAGCACCCAAGTGCCAGAAGACAGAAAGTTAGGGTAAAATAAAATAAAATAGAATAGAACAAGAAAGAGAGAACATAATGTTAGAATCTCGTAATGGAACGATAATATACAATATCAAAGGAATAGTACAAAGGATAGCTCTGAATATAGAATTTCAAAGCTTTCAAAACTTAAGTACTATCATCAGCCTAGACAGTTATAAGATGTCCTCATAATACTGATATACACAATAAAAATGCAATGGAAATAATAATACTATGATAGGCAATCATCAAGCTTTTCTCCATAAGCTCCAAATTATGCAAAGCTAAATCTAGAAATATACACGAGCTGACCAGAGCATTATAAGAAAATAACAGTCGGATCAATCTGGTAAATTAGCATGAGAAACTCAAGAAATATGCAATAAGTAATAGTAACCATTGAGCATAGGGATTACCATCACGTTTTCCCCCTCAAATGAAACGAACCATCTAATGAGTGAATATATAAGTATAATGGATAATGTCTATGGTGTAGAACATAAACCCAAAAATAGTTATTGTGTGTATAACACAAGAATCATAGGTATACAATTAATACCGCTAAGGTGCTTTTGTATATGTATTTTTCTACGGAGATCTCTTTGGTCTGGTCACATCCAAACTCCATGACAAGGATCAAAAACAAATTTTTAAGCATCGTATATCTCTAGATAGGATATACTCTAAGGTAAACATAACTGGATCACCCTTAGTGTGTGATCCAAGTCATACCAACTCCCACTGGCAAAAATCGATAAGCATCTCTAGATATGAAGTTGATATACCCATGAGGTTAGCTCAACCTCCCAGCTATGTCCCTCCTCTATTTTCTGCCATATTCCCATGGTGAGGCTTCGTTCGCCATTTTTCATATGAATCTTCATCACTCAAACAAAATACGAATCCTCAAATGGATTCCATCATCTTGAAAAGATCACGAAACGCTGATGGATTCGAGCGTCTTAAAAAGATCTCAAATCTCTACATAGATTCCCACATAAGTCCTCCAAATGTTTTCCTCTCTCTTTGAATACTCATCAAGATAGATAGTCCTACATAATAGCATCATTTGAAATGTTAATGTTGACCTCTCCATTGGACTTAACCTTAGGATTGACAGTTTAATTCTATGACATTTTACTTCATAGCTACTTCCAAAACGTGGATTGCTTATATGGTTTTGAAGTAGTTACGGGTTCGAGTCATCTCATATAAGAACACTTTTTCCACTTCTTGGACGCTCCAAAACAAATCGAGGACTTTCTAGTTAACTCAATTCTGGTTCTCTCATAAGTTAGCAAAAGCTAGAGACGTTTCGCACCAATGCTTCTCCCTAGGAGTTCTCATTGGTATGAAATCGCAAAGCCTTTCAATACTTCCTAAGTTAATATTAGGTCAAGTTCCATAGTCAACTAATCGACTACAAAATCAAAAACAATTTATTATACAAATCAACATTCGTACACTTAACTCGCTTTCAACATTCCAACTTAACTATTCCTTATCCAAGAGTGAAGCCAGGTAATTTAGACCACTGGTTGCATCAAAGTCTTGCATAGGCACTTCATTCTTGAATATCACAAATAGATAAGTCTACCTCACTGGCATTTAGTGTTAAGTATAGTATTAATGATTTCCATAAACAAGTAAGAAATCGACACGATTAACACGTTTTCAACATTTCCAACTTACCTATTCCTCGCTTAAAAGGGAAGCCAGTAGGTTAGAGGTCTGTTGCTTATATACCTACTCGAACATCAATCTTAAATTTCGCAAATAGATAAGCCTACTTTTTTGGCTTTTACTATTAAACATTGTAAATTACTTCTCAAATAAGTAATTAACAATTGACCATTTGACTATTAAGCAATTCTAACCCTTTCCAAAAAAATTATACTTTTAAAACCCTTTTTAGAATGATATATATTTATAGTAATTTGTTTATCGAAACTTTATGTAAACAAACAAGTCAAAATATATTTTATTACTTAAGATATAAAATAGTCAACATATTTTCTAAAATACTTTATACTACTTATAATATGTTTTAAAACATTTATCCAAAATATAACTTGAAAACAACAACTTTATAGTTTCCTTATAAACTTGAAAAAGCAAGTTTTTATTATAAAATCATCTTCTATAAAAATTCACAACTAATTCTTAAAAAATTAATAAATATCTCAAAATAATTATTGAATACTCTAATAATAGTTAGTAAAAACTTGAAAAAAGAATGAAACAAAATACTCAAACTTAGATATCTTTTCAAACCTTTAAAGTTCAAAAATTAAGGCTAAATGGGACAGTTTTGCACATATGAAGTTTTGGCCACTTTTCGAGATGTTACTTAGCCTTTTACTACCCATACTTTTTATGGAAATATAATACATATAAAATCTTATAAATACGTTGAGAAATCCCTAAGGATCTCTCTATAAAGTTCTATAGAAATCGCCAAAAATAAGGCAATTCCAAAGTGCATCCACAACGACTATTGCTATAAGTGCAATTTCAAATCCGAGTCCGATCTAAAACACAAAGTCCATCTATAACCAATGTGCTTTATTTCAAGATCTTTCCATATGTCATACAAGTCCATTCAAGTCTACTCCAAGTCGATAGACATGGATCGCATATTCTTCTTGTTTTCAAAACAAGAATCGGAACCAATGTTTTTAACAGTGTCAATGAAATTCAACAACTTAAACAGAATCAAACCCAAACAAATATGGGTTATATTTTCATTCAAAGAGGTATTTTAACTCACCTAACCCAACAAAAAACTAAGTCCAAGTAACCCATCTCGAACCCACCTAGCAACCACCTTCCTCCTTCTCATTCCTTGCTTTCACTTTTGCCTTAGCCCACAAATGGACCTCTATGCTCACAGCCTTCTCTCGCTTAAGGAGCATGGCGTTGCTTCTTCAATATTGACATGGTGGAAGGTGTTGTAATTTATTCTAAGGCTCTTGAAAAATTTTGAGTGGATTTGAAATTGTTTTGCAATTATTTTTCCTTAGGAATTTAGAGAAGAAGAAGACATGAAATAGCTTACTTTTGCCTTGTGAACTTGTGATTTATTAACATGGGTATGCCCCTCCTTATATAGTCTTCAAGATGGTATTGCATAGCCTTGTTATCATCCCTCACCATGCCATGGAAGACTCACCTTCCATCACTTCTCCATTACATAACTTATCCTTTAGGCAAATTACTCTTATACTCTTCTCATGATAATATCTCTTATCCATTTAAGAGCTTCTAAAACTATCCATTTCTTTATGAAGAGGAGTGTGCTAATTAGTTTCTAATGTGTGTTTTTAATCATTAGACAAGTGTAAAAGAGTTCAAATAACTTATATCGATCAAAAAATTGTTTGCTCATAAACCGATTTTTGTCACATTATCAATTTCTCTTCGAAGAATATATTTTTTAAACAAATTTCAAAAACAAGTTTATCATCGTTATTCATTAATTAAATGATGTTTAACAAAGTTATAAAATCAATTTATACCACTTAACTATATTTCAAAATGTTCAGATATTCGAAAACGAAGTGTTCGAATTTCCAAATTGCTACATTCTCCCATGCTTAGAACATTTCGTCCTCGAAATTCAAACTGAACGACAATTAAAGAAGATAGATGAAGCAAGATTCATATATATAGTACTTTTGAAGCTATATATAAGCTAAACTGCAAAGTGAATGCATACTAAGTGACCCCACCTCAAGTGGTGAGTACATGACAAAAGATATACAATACTAAGATAAGAAGGAACCTCTAGTCTATCAGCAACTCTAAGTAGAACTCCTTCAAACTATCATCTGTCTTCCTTGTACCATCCCAATCTTCTTTGCTCCATGGCACTTTCTGACCCCAACATAGGAATAAGCGCACAAATACTCAAATAGCATTTACAATCATTAGCAAGCAAAGCTCATGGTTTACTCAGGTTCAAAACTCTCGCATCGTCCAAGGATGTGAAACAATCTACCAAGCATACCATATGCTCAATTACCTTAGGTTATTACTTACAAAATTATTCATGCTACCTTATAATGAATCAAAGAGTCCATCCCCAAACTCTTCATAAGCCAATATAACACATTGTACAAATGTACTAACTATGTACGATGCACATGGACCATTCATATGCAATATCCAATCTGATCACTTACTCGTTCACATAAATTTCACTTTCAAACTAGTATAGATCACTTGATCTCTCAAGTGTGGACTCCGATTTGGTTCCTTGATTAGAAACCACTATTCTTCTTGCATAGCCATATACTATGATAAAGAAATATCAGGATCGTATCATGAATCCGTATTAAGTGTTCGCCATCAAGAACCGAGTGAAAATCCAAGTTTAGATCGGCGTAAACCATATCGAAAACATGCAATTGAATACTAAATCAAAAATAGTCACGCGAATAAAATGATCCACATATAATTTAGATACTTATCCTAGTAGTTTCTTAACTATATCATTCCTTTTTAATCACATTCGTTTGTCTAAATAGTATGTCATTCGGTAGTAAAATCATTTATGAATCATTTTGTAAAAAAATAACTTCAAGTTTATAAACATTTTATAACTTAAGTTCATACTTGTATAATACTCCACTACATCCTAAGAGTATATACCAAAGCATTGAATTTGTTTCTATTAACAAATATGTTTAACCATTCAACTCTTGTTCAAACTTACTTCCTTTTCAAATTCAAATGTTATGTAAACTCAACCTTTTATTTTCAAAAACACTTAACTAAAAGTTCTATAACAATTCGAAGTTCCTGACTATATAAATCATCGAGAATCCTGTTTGATTTTAACAAATGAAAATTATCAAACAACGTACCATGTCATAATGTACATACATACTTTTCTAATACATAAGCTATATATGTCCATTAAATAACTTAACAAAAAAGCTTTGGAGCTAAACACCAGTTTTCTTTTCAAACAATTTTGAAATAATATAAACATCTAACTTTTGTATATCGAATCATACTTCTAGGATCAATCAAAATACTTTTACCAAGAAAACTCTATAGCATCCCTTACTCATAAATCCAAAAATGAATGCCAATGATACTGTAGTCATCATCGAAAATATTTTCAAGCAACAGAAGTGAGTTCAGTACTCCCAAACCATACTTTTGGTACTTGACCAAAATCATTCCAAAGCGGTATCAAATACTTTGTATAATAATACTAAAATCATGATCTAAACCAATTCCTAAATATTTACTTTTAAAAATACTAATAATATTTTCTCCAAAATCTTGAAAAACATTTTCAACGATACTGAGAATTAGTTTCTCGGATTCTCTATTTGAATCCTTTTCGTTTATAAACCATACTATATAAACTATATTACATAAAATCACCTTCTTATATAAAACTTCGTAAAAATATTTACCTTTAAAATATTATATCTTTCTTTTTGACTTATAGTAAACATCTTTTACTATTTTAACTTCTAACACAACATTATCACTGAACGCCTTATAGTCAAACCGCGAACCTTAATTCATAAGGTATTCATTTCAATGTTCCGACAATTATTGTCTACCCAATTCATGATGTAGAAAGCTAGAACTTCTCACAAATTGGTTGCGCACAAATTAATAACAAAGTATAGTCAATGTTCCTAACATGACCGAGCATGATTTGAATAGTCATCAAGATTATGAGATATTAAACTCGGAGAAGCACTAGAGTTAAACAAATACGAATAGGAAAGCCATTAATAGATAGTATACCCTTAAGAATCTGCTTCCCTTTCATAGTTGCAGAAATAGAAGGTGCTGAAGAAATAACAAAGACCCAAGGCTACTACCCTTTCTTGAGCATGGGACAATCTCTAACAAAATGGTCTGGCTGATGGCAACCGTAACAAACTTTCGGTGCAAAATATGGTACCTTCCATATTGATGCCACCCTCCTCCACCTTTCCTACATTTTTTTAGCAAACTAGCTCTTCTACCCACACTAATGGCAAACAAGATTGGACATATACATCGACTGCTGAAACTTTTGCTTATTGTTTCCAAATGGTATAGAAGCAAGAGGCTTTAATCCAGAAACGATAGGCTTTAGTGCCGAACTCTCAAACTTCAAACACATATTCACTAAATTCACAAAAGACCCTATAAGGTGATTAGTCATATCTCTCTGAAACTTTAGATGCATATCTGCAACGAACATCTAGTTTTTCTTCAATGGTGTGTCAACCAATCCTAATCCGAACCTAGATAAACAATGATTCGGCTCTCATACTCCGCCACAGTCATAGCCCTAAGCTTCACATCCAAGAAACTTCTAAACAACAGTCTTTACGGCTTTCAGAGAAACTTCATCCCAAAATCATCTTTAAATTGGGCCCAAGAAAAGTCGTTCTCTTGGTCACCAGTTATAATAGAACTCCACCAATCCATGGTTGCATCTATCAGATGTCGCGATGCAAACCTATGCTTCTTCGTGCCATCCAGCTCCATATGCTCAAATATCCAATCACACAATTTGATCCAAGTCTAGACTTCTTTAATAGTCTCCATGCCACTAAACCTCTTCCCCTCTCCCTCAGTCTCTGATGATTGTGGTAGCGTGAAGCAAAACTCATCTAAGGCATTACCTGCACGACCTCCTTTACAACATTCACACTTGGTTCCTCAACTTGAGAAACATTCCTTGGTGCTCGATTCCGACCATTTGTGAAAGTTCTACCCTAACCACCTCTAACATTGGCTGCTCTAGTACTCATAGTCCTTACTATTTAACAAAGACAAAACTTCTTTAGGACACGAAAAGATAGGTTTATTTCAAAGAAGGAATTACTATAAGGAGATATTCCTAAGGAATAATTTTAAAAGTCTAGTTTTCATAATACAAATACGCTCTCATATGTATAATACACTTGACTCATTCTAGGGTGTCACTCACCCCATATCTAATGAGCCATATCTAACCAAAGTTAAGGTGTTCGCTCAACCTTGAGCTCTAATACCAAATGTAACAACCCGACTTTTCGACCTAGAATGTTGGCACTAAATACATCCACATTATTCGTGTGTAAAACACCCAAGTGCTGTAAAGGCAGAAAATTAAGATAAAATAAAAAATAGAATAAAACAAGAAAGAGAGAACATAACATCAGAATCTCACAACAGAATTACTCCAAATACAGAAATTTCAGAGTTACTGAAACCTAAGTATTATCATCATCCTAGATAGTTATAATTATCTGTCCTATATACATTGTAATGTAGCGGAAATAGTAATACTATGGTAGGTAATCATCCAGCTTATCTCCATAAGCTCCAAAGCATCCAAAGCTAAATTTTAAATATAAACGGGCTGACCCGAGCATTATAAGAAAATAACATCCAAATCAGTTTGGTAAGCCAATATGAGAAACTCAAGAAATATGTAGTAAGTGACAGTAATCATTGAGACTGTACGAATTACTGTAACGGTTTTCCCCTCAGATGAAACCAACCATCTGATAAGTGAATATATCGGTATAATAGATAATGTCTAGAGTGTCGAATATAAATCCGAAAATAGTTGTAGTGCATATGACACCAAAATAATAGGTATACAATTAATACCACTAAGGTGCATTCGTATATGGATTTTTCCACAGAGATCACTTCGATCTGGTCGCATCTGAACTCCATGATAAGGATTAGAAACTACCTTCCGAGCATCGATATCTCTGATAGGATATACTATAAAGTAAGCATAACTAGATCACCCTCGGTGTGTGATCTGAGTCATATCAAATCCCGCTAGCAACAATTAATAAGCATCTCTAGATATGAAGCTAATATACCCTTGAGGTTAGCTAAACCCCCTGCTCATGTCCATTCTCTGTTTTCTATCATTTTCCCGATGTCGAGGCTACGTTCGACATCTTTCATACGAGTTTTCATCATCCGCACATAACACGAACCCCTAAATTGATTCCATTATCTTGAATGAGTTATGAATTGCTACACGGATTCATGCATCTTAAATAGATCTCGAATCTCCACACAGTTGCTCGTAAAATTCTTTCGAAGAATTCTAATATTGTCCTCTCTTGATATACTCCTCAAGATAGACAATCCCACATGATAGCATCATTTAAAATGTTAACGCTATCATCTCCCTTGGACTTAACCTTAGGATTGGCAGTTCAATTCCGTAACATTTCACCTCACAGCTGCCTCTGGAACATGGATTGTGAATATGGTTCTGAAGTGGTTACCAGTTTGAGTCATCTCATATTTCCTGCTTCTCGAAATCTCTGAAACCAATCGATGAATTTCCGCTGAACACAATTCTAGTTCTCTCAGAAGTAAGCAAAAGCTAGAGACATTTTGTAGGAATTCTCCTCCATATGGGTTCTCATTGTTATGAAATCGCAAAGCCTTTCAATGGTTCCTAAGTAAATATTAGGTCAAGTTCGATTGTCGACTAATGGACTACCTTGTCAAAAACAATTGCTTATACAAATTAATATCCATATACTTAACTTGTTTCTAATATTACAATTAACCATTCATCATCCAAGAGTGAAACCAGGTAAGTAAGAGCATCATTCTTGAACCTCAAAAATAGATAAGCCTGTCTTGTCGGCTTTTCATGTTAAGTATAGTATTAGTGATTCCATAAAAAAGTAAGAAATCAACACGATTGGCATGTTTCTGACATTTTTCATCTTAACCATTGCTCAATCAAGAGGGAAGCCAATAGGTTAGAACTCTATTGCTCATATCCATACTCGAACATCAATCTTAACTTTCATAGATAGATAAGTCTACTTCATCGGCTTTTAGTGTTAAGCATTGTAAAATACCTTTCAAACAAGTAATTAAACAATTAACCATTTAACCATTAAGCAATTCTATCCCCTTCATAAACCTTTCTTTATATTTTTAAAACCTTTTTTAAAATGTTGTATGTAGTAATTATTTACCAAAACTTGATATGTAAATAAACAAGTCAAAAGATATTTTATTGTATAAGATATAAAATAATCAACACATTTTCTAAAAACCTATATATATTTAAAAATACTTTTAAAATAAATTATAATACTTATAATAGGTTTTAAAATATTCTTAAATATTCATAAATATCTCAAGCCACTTTTGAAATACTCTAGTACAGTTATTAAACATTTGAAAAATATATGAAATAAAATACTTAAATTTAAATATCTTTTCAAAACTTTAAACTTCAAAAATCAAGACTAAACGAGACAGTTTTGCATAAGTGAAGTTTTAGCCACTTTTTGAAATGTTAATTAACTTTTTACTATCCAAACATTTAATTACAATAAACATACATATAAAAAAAATATAAATATGGTGAGAAACCCCTTCAGTAAAGTTTCATAAAAATGGCCAAAAACAAAGCAATTTCAAAGAGCATCCACAATGGTTATCGCTATAATGCACTTTCAAATTTGAGTATGATCTAAACCAAAGTCTATCTATAGCCTATATGCTTTGTTTCAAGGCCACAAGTCATACAAGTCCATTCCTAATCCATAGACATAGACCACATATGCTTCTTGTATTTAAAACAATAATTGAAACCAATGTTTTCAACAATGTTAGTAACAATTCAACAACTTAAACACAATCAAACCCAAATGAATATGGGTTATATTTTCATTCAAAAAGGTGTGTTAACTTACCTTTAACCCAAGGAACAACCAAGTCCAAGCAACCCAATTCCAACCCCACCTTGCAACCACCTTCCTCGTTCCGCTTCCTTGCTTTCACTCTTGCCTTAGCCCAAAAATAGACCTCCATGCTCACGTCCTTCTCTTAATTGCAAATTGGCATATTTTTTAGGCAAGTTATCTACTTTATAAAATTACAAATCATTGTGTTAAATATATTTTTTCTTCCATAGTGATTTATTTGCAAATGAAAACATTGGATTCAAGGCAACTAATGCAAGAATATAAGAAATGGTAGTGCAAAATATACCAAGTTCAGTTGCTATATGATTTCAATAACAGAGGACTAAGAAACAAACTCGAGCAATATAAATAAATGGTAAGTTAATAAAAGTTGGCATTTAGTGTTAACTAAGAGATATAGAAAACTTATTGTCCTTATCTTATCCCGGATAAATGCTAAATTAATGTATACTATTACATAACCTGGAACAAAATTCTTAGGAGAGAGAAGGAAAGAAGGTATAAATAATTGTGCCCAAATCATAGCATAAGCGAATATGTTAGTGAAATTAGCTTTCCAAACTAGATTTCCTACGTTTCTAACTGGAATCGGTTCTGGCTAGCAGACCTTGCAACTGATGATGCATGCTTCAGGTAGCATGCCACAACCTATCCAGTCCATATTAATAATGAAAAGAATGAACATTTTACACAACAGTTAATTTTGGAATATTTGAAATTATGAATTACTCTATAATTTCCATAACATTTGAATGTTTACATATAGTAACCGATAAAGACGGAATTACTCTACAATTTCCATAACATTTGAATGTTTACATATAGTAACTGGTGAAGATTTAGAATCATGGTTGTGCATATACATTTCTCAAAAAGAGATTTTGTGTCGGTTCATATATGTCAAACATAATCAAGGATCCCAAATGCAAAGCTCCATAATAATTTAAAAATGACATCAAGAACAACCATGGGTTGATATCCATTAATAAACTTTGCAACATCAGTTGATGAAGAAAAAGTTCATATTGCACCAAAGAGGAAGGTTCCATAATACTATAAACTTGATCAATTTATAGGAAATATATGTTATGAATAGAGCATCAACATTCGCAGGTGCATGCCACCCCTACTTTTAATTATATCAAATAAAATGATTGAAAAAAAGTATAAGGTGAGGAAAAAAAGAAATATCCATAATTGTAAATAAACCACCAAAAAAATGAATTTTAAGGAAGTAGACAAACATGTCCTATGTTATAGGTGCCAAAAGAATGAAGTAGAAGGCTTATGTATGGGTTAACTACCAAGCATTATATAGGATATTCTCTTTTCAAAAAAATCAATAATCTAGATAAAATATATATATATATATATATATATATAAGAGTGAATACCACATAGAAATATAATATATGCTATCATAAAATTTGTATTTTCTAAAATACTAATAGTTGAATACTTTGAGAACAATAGTTGATACCATTTATTTACAGAAAATACATATTCTAGTTACCAAGTACTACCCATAATTATGGAAACATGAGCTAATTAATTAATGGCAGTAATCAAGCAATTGAAAATAGCAATACAAAACGAATACGCATGAAGGGAAAAGGAAGATACCCAAGGTCTAAACAATATAAAGCAACGTCCCTAAATAATCATAAGTTTTATAGATACATTTCAACTTATACCATTTATAGTAGACTGGACAAGGCAGTGGTTGATATAAAATTACAACATATAAAAATAAACAGAAAATCCAAAAGTTTAAACTATAATAAAGGAAAGATAACAACGGTAGACTTATTCAGACTCATGAATTTGTTAACTTAGTGTAAATATGTATTTATTCCTACCACAAACCACAGTCAGTTGCCAAACTTCACTTAAGGAATTTTAATTTTAAGGAATTTTTGTTTTTAATTCTTTTAGCAAAAGTTCCAAACATTTCAAAAGCTTCATTTTTACATTTCAAAAGCTTCGTTTTTACGTTTTAAGAAAATCGTCCATGTATATTTTGAAAAACCATCTACAATTACAAAAATATATTTATTATTATTTATTGATTGTGCTTCAGATGATTTAAAGAGATCTTGATGAAGGAGTTCTAAAGGGTGTGAATTACGTATCTTTAGATTTAAATGATTTCTTGCTGAATTTTCTCATTTGACAAACATCACAATCATTTTCCACATTGAAGTTCATCTTTGGAAGGCCTCTCACAAGTTCATATCTAGCAATTTTTGATAGGTGTTTAAGATTTAAGTGGTCGAATCATTTATACCAAATCCAATAGTCCTTTGATTTAACCATAAGACATATGTTATCATTTTAAACTTTCATACTTAGCACATAGATATTCCCTTTCCTAATTCCTTCAAATATAGTTTCAGAATCCCGATCTAAGATTTAACAGGTGTTTTTTCAAAATCTATTCTAAAGCCTTTATCACATAATTGACTTATACTTAGCAGGTTGTGTTTTAAATTCTTAACTAATAAAACATCTAAAATAGTATGAGTTTAAGAGTTACCAATGTTGTCAGTGCCAATGATTCTTCACTTTGATTTATCTTTAAAGTTTACTATTCCATCATCTTTGTAAGTCATATCCATTAATGGCTCTGGATTTTTGCTCATATGCTTCGATATTTAGTATCCATTTGTCCTTCTTAATATTAGATACATATTTATTATTAGCCATAAAATATACCTCATTGTTCTCTGTTTGTGAATCAGTGTTGCTTGATGTTGTTTCAGAATCTTCCATGTTGTTGCGAATGCCCGTTTCCTTTTCTTAATTGAATCGGTGTTGGATGAATTCTTTGATCTCTCTAGATTTTAGCAATCT
Organism: Allium cepa; assembly: GCA_030765085.1. NCBI lineage: Eukaryota > Viridiplantae > Streptophyta > Magnoliopsida > Asparagales > Amaryllidaceae > Allium > Allium cepa. The sequence goes on from CM060938.1 coordinate 585,284,965, forward strand.
CACTTCAGATGTTCAAATTTATCCACTCAGAATATTTAATAGCTCTTCCCTTTCTTGAATTGTTTGCTTTTTTGTCCATCTTTTTGAATATATTCGTTTTTCTATAGTTCAAGAATTTTCTAATTTTTTTGCCGTAAATGTGATATCATCTCCTTGATTCTTTGTTGTAGCATTAAATGTAAGATATTACTTTTCATTTGCTTGACTTTCTTTCCTTCCTTGCAACTGGACTTCATGTGACATTAAATTACCTATCAACTCTTCTACTTTCATTGTACTAATATCATTAGCTTATTTGATCGTCAAAGTCTATTGATCCAATTCACTAGAAAGTGGGTTTAAGATCTTTCGAACTTGATACTTTTCAATGAAATGCTTTCCTAATGATATTAGTGAATGTAATATATCTTGAAATCTGGAATATTAATCATAAATAGGTTCATTTTTTATCTTGAAAAGTTGGAACTGATTTGTTAATATAGAAATCTTGGTTTATTTTACTTTACCAATGCCTTCATTTATGACTTGCAAAGTTCTCTAAATTTCATAAGCATTTTTGCAAATAGGCACTCCATTGAACTCATTTCTATCCAAGATGCAAAATAAAATATCCATAGACTTTGAATTATCGAGTGTTTATGCTTTTTGCTCGTTGGTCCATTATGCATAATTAATCTATGACTCAATGTACTCAGTTTGTGTAATATTCTATGTATCTAAACCATTACATTGCAAACAAATTTTCATTCCACATAACTAATGTGCATAAAAACTATAATTGAACAGTGGTGGTCTGATAGTAGATTGATGATCTACAAAAGCGTTAAAGATAATATTATTTGTGTTACTAGCCATTTAAACTTTTCAAAAATAGGATGATATGTTCTTGAAAACCTAATGCTCTAATACCAAAATGTGGGTTATGTGAGGTATCCTAATACTTGCAAAAAGTGGATCTTATGGTTGTTATATCATTAGATGAGGGTGAGTAGTGTATTTAAACTTGTTAATGCTTTTATTTGTATTTTCAAGACTTATCAATTTATAATCATAATTACAGATAGATAATAATATATATGCTTAATAAAAAGCAACAAAGTAAAAAAGAGTGATACTATGAATTTATATACTAGTTTGGATTCCCAATCATACATCTGATCATGTATCCCTTACCAAATTTTCATTATAACAAAACCTTGCAATTTCATAGGTGGAAAGCACACATGTACATCTTGGACTTAAATCAGATGGTAGACACACCTATCCTAACTTTCTACGAGTGGCAGGCATATCTAGCCTCTTGACTTTCAATGGTTGCTCAAGAACACCTATACAATCCAAACATTCTACTGGTGATAGGATACGCCTTCATTATTCAAGTAGCATAGAGTAATTCTTAAATAAATTGTATCTTTTGCATAAAAAATCCTATATTCTTTAGTAAAATGATCTTACAGATCTCCGGCAACAGTGTATGATTGAAATCTTGGAGAAATAGGATAAATTCAATGATAGAATGACAGAGATATTAGGTGAGAATTCTATTATTCCGTAGTTTGTGAATTCATGAAGAATGAGAGTGAAAGAATATGAATTCGCAAGTATATATGTATAGTAGAAAGCTAACTTGTTTGCAAAGTAGTAGAAAAGAAAGAGCAAGAGCAAGAGAAAAGAATGTGAATTAATTTAAAAATTCATTTTCTTTCAACTTTATATAAAATATAAAGAGAATGTCTTTTGGCATTAGCGAAAGGGTGAAAGGATGCATACTTTCATTTAAATTCAAAGGTTGCAACAACGACCAGTATATCGATATACATTTAAATAGCATGTCAACGTATAACAGTTGATTTTAAAAAAAAAACTTATAAGCGGCTACTATGTCGATAAATATTTTTAGGGCATGTCGACATATGCTAGTTCATTTTGGAAAACACTTTATAATTTTTTTATAAAACTTTATAATATTTAAAAAAACCAATATTATACTTTTGTAAAAATGTCCTAGGGAAGAAAATAAAGGTCATTTAAAGAGAGATTTCAAAGATGTTTTATAGGATCTTTAACAAATATTTCTAAGACTCTTTACACACAGTTTTGACTAACTGAATGCCTTGCACTCTTGCAATTATTATTTTTTGGATCTCTTGTATCTTTCTAGCATTGTCCTTGAGTTTTTTCTCCATGATGTACTTGATTCTTCTTAGCCTCTTTAATCTTCTTGCTTCTCCTTGATCTGCTTAATTCCTCTCGGTCTCCTTGATCTGCATGATTGTCTTTGACATGCTTGATTCTCTTCGATTTGCCCGATTCCTCCTGGTTTACTTGATTCCTGATAATCCGCTTAATCTTCTTTGTAACACCCCTAATTTTTGATAATATTATTTAGGAGATTTAATTAGATAACTAAATAGAATATTGTGAATGTTAAGTGATAAGGGGATTGAGATTTGAATAAATAAAATTAGGGTCGTGCTTAATTGACTAATTAAATGGGCATAAAGCTAATTAGTTTACATAAGGGTATATTGGGAACCAACCATACATAACCCCTTACCCTTATATATTATCATTCATCAAATTTATTTTTCCATTCACATCATTTGATAAACAAAAATAAAAATGTGAGAAGAGCCGGCCATAATCAAAGAGAAAAGAGAAGAGGAATCAAAGAAAAGGCTAAGGATTAAAGCTAAGGGAATAGTCTCAATCTCAATTCAATCTCCTTATCTTAATCAAGGTGAATAATAATTTACACCAACTCTATTTTGTTTTATGAACATATGATTTTTGGAATTAGGATTAAATTCGCCCTATGATGATTTGGATGATGATATGCTTGAATTATAATTTGTTTGATTTAAACAAGAATGTTTAAATAAGATTATTTGCGGTTTTAGGGCAATACCTATTTATATTGATGTTTAAATGTCATGGTAAAATTTTATGTTGTATAAAACATGATTTTGGAGATGGGTTTTAATTGTGATAAGTTTTCAAATTATGGAAAAATTACTATGAATTTTCAAAGGAAAACATGGTTAATTGGCTTATAAATTTATTTCAGAAATTATATTGAGAATTTTGGTCTAAAATTTTGATATGTTAGATAACATGATTAAAGTAAATTTTTGGAATTTTTAGGGATTTTTCATAAGTGATTTGCTATGCAAATTAAATTAATTTGGAAGAAGGACTTGTTTGCAATATTGGCTTTGCTTAATGGAAGGGTTTATTTGCTAACTTAACCATGTTTTTGGTCTGAAATTAGCTGCAGTTATTTTAGTAAAGAATTTGAAAAGTTAAGGAAACCAATTGTAAGTCTACATGTGGCAAGTTAGTTAGAAAGTATTTCCCTTAATTAGTATTAAATCAGGTTTGCCTAGAAAAGCTGGGTCCACCTTCTTTAGAAGCACCTTTGGACTCAGAGCTTTCGCCTTCAATCAAGTCAAAACACCACTAAGCCAAAACCAATGCACAAGGTATCACTTAAATGGTACGTAGTGGATTGGAGGAAAGGCGGAAGGCATGATGTCGAAAGCATTGCTTCTGATGGGGTCGATACCTTTGTTTGTTTTAAAAAGTGAAGCGCCTGCCTTTTTTATTAAAGCCTTTAAAGGAGTCAAAGCAAATGTTTTGGAAGATTTTTTCTAAAGGCTTTTGAAGGGGTTGCCATTTATATTTTAAATAATAAGCTTTCGAATGGGTTTCTTTACTTATAAAATAATGCTTTCGAAAGAAGGGGTTTCGATCTAGTCGAATCCCTGTTGTCGTTCTTCTGCTTTTCGAGTATATTGAGGTCATCAATGCCTTCGAAGGGTATTTTTGTTTTAAAGATGTCTTAAGCCACTTCCTAAATGCCTTCGAAAGGGTTTAAGGGTTTCGAAAGTGATGGCTTCGAAAGGGGGTTTCGTTGTTATCCTTCAGCATTTTATTTAAATGATTTGAAGCTTTTGAAAGGGATGATGCCGATGCCATCAAGTTTTCTCCAATACTTTTATATGATAAAGGATGGTTTTGAAAGAGATATATTCATTTAAATTCACTTTGACCGAAATGATATTTTTAAGTATAAACCCAATGGTTTCGAATGAGGGACTTTCAATGGTTTTGAAAGGGGGACTTTCAAATGGTTTCGAAAGAGGGACTTTCAATGGCTTCAGAAGGGAAACATCCAAAGGTTTCGAAAGGGGTACTTTCAATAGTATCGAAGCTATGCATCTAAAAGGTAACAAGTAACACTTTATTTTATTTGAAATTTTTGAAAGAGAAGTTTTAAAGTGTTTCGAAAGGCAGAGGCATAATGTTTTGAAAAGAGATTTATATGCTTTTGAAGGAGGTTGCCCAGTGAGGTCGAAAGCAAGGTTTTGAAGATTACGACAGCCTTAGTTTTCAAAACAAATAACCCAATCTCATTTTTTAGGGAATACCATGGAAAATTAAATAAAGTATTTTGAAAAGGAGTTTTTGAAGAAGTTTTCTTTGATTAAAAGGTTAAAGGGATTAACCAAGTTATTATGTGTGCTACTTCATAAATGTATATATTCACATTGTAATGGACCCATAACTGAATTTTGGGAAAGGACAGAATAACCAACTAGATTGGAAAGGACATATTAACCAACTAGATTGACCCGATAGTGAATATAAATTAAGTTAACTCCCGAATGAGTAGAATTGCATCCAGAAGGTCAGGAAGACCAGAATATAGGATGCTAAAATATTAAAGGAAAAGATATTGGCGGGAGCCAATAGGTTCTTAGTAAGCCCATTAAATCTGTGTATAGGAAAAGATATTGCAGGGGCTAATAGGTTCATAGTAAACCCATGAAAACTATGTATAAATGAATATGTCAGAAAGACAGGTTCATAATTAGCCCATGAAAACTATGGTTTGATATTGGCAGGAGCCAATAGGTTTATAGTGAACCCATGAAAACTATATCCGGATTAAGATATTGACAGATGTCAATAGGTTCCTAATCAACCCATGAAAATTAGGATAAGAATAGAAGATATTGGAGTTACCAAAGGTTCCTAGTCAACCAATGAAAACTAGGATAAGTGTAAAGATATTGGAGTTACCAATGGGTTCATAGTAATCATTGAAAAATATGTATTTGGATAGGGAGTCCTTAAGCATTTTACCGGTTATTAGTCAGCCCATGAAAACTATTAGGTTAATAATAATCCTAGAAACTACAATTGAGACAGATAGTCAAAATGGATGGGGATAGGTAATGCAGTATTGATTCATTTGTTTGCATATCATTATATCATATTGTTTTGAATTGTTTTAACCATTGTGGATGTAGGAGCACAATATATGGTTTTATAAAGGTTTAAGGATATTAGTGAGGGGAAAACCAGTTCCACTAAGCGGTGTGGTCTCACTAGATATCTAAATGGTTTGAGATGGTAGATTATTATTCATACCAGGCTTTATGTCTGACTCAAAGTTTATGTTTTCCCATTAAACTCTCGGGTGCTCAATTGATTTTGAGTAGTTTGAGAGTTGAGGTTTTCAGGTACCTCATTAGATGAATAAGCTTCCAATGGCGTGCATGAGGCATGATATATGTTTATAGTTCTCTTTTATTTGATTTTGATGTGCTGGTTGTAATGGGAAAGTTATTATATTGCCTGTATATACTCTGATCATCCAAAGAGGCATCTTCATATATCTCTCTTGGCGTATGTTGTAATAAATATATTTTCTCCGAACGTGGTTGATGATTGTGGGATTATGTAATGGATTGGAAATATTCTGAAATGGAATATGATGTTGTTCGATGTTTTAAACTTTTCCATATTCATGTGTTTCTACGTATCGATGAATCTAACACCACCGTATTTGATCATCAAAGATTAATAACTACGGATGGTTACTGCATCTGAAGTCGTTAGCCATGGGCCTCCAAGAAGGGGGATGTTACAAGTTGTATCAGACCATAGGTTTATGAAACTTTTAGAGAAAATTATATCTAAAAGCTTTTTGAACCATAATCCGGTGAATTAGAAATATGATAGGGTTTAGGATAACGCTATAGTAACGGACTTGTATTTGATATATATATAGACATATATATACATATATGTATATGTATATGTATATGTATATGTAAGTACATATTTCTCTCTCTCTTAGCCCATTCTTCTATATCTTACTAAGGCTCATATGTAGATTTACGAGAAAGAAGATATGGAAGCAGGAAACGGAAGAGGAAATCTCGGTGGAGGAAGCATCACAACCAATGAGAATGCTGGACCTAATACTAGGAGGAACAAAGGTCTTCGTCAGTGCGATGCATCAGTTCTTCGTCAGTGCGATGCAAATAGAAGCTACAGCTGAAGTTGCTGGGAATGTTAGAGGAGCTAATCCTGTGGTTCCGGTTGGGAATAACCATATTAAGTTGAGCAGAGATCACATCAGTCTTGGTGGGAAATTGTTAATGGGAGCGGAGGATGCCGTAGAAGTAGAGAATTGGTTGTTGCATTGTAAGCATATTTGATCTGGGATTGGATGATGAGCTGAAGAGAAGGGTGGCCTTTAGGCAGTTGTAGGGGTAATAGTGTTATTGCTGAAGTTCCAGAGGAAGAGTCGACATGGTCTAAATTTAGAAGAATATTTGAATTGAGGTTTCTGTCTGAGGTTGCTAAGTAAGCGTTGATGAGAAAGTTTGTGGATCTAGTTCAGGGAGAGATGTCGGTTATCGAGTATGCCTCTAGATTTGATGAGCTTTCTCAATATGGGTATGCTATTATAGACACTGACATCAGGAGAAATGAGAGGTTCATTTGGGGTTTGAGACCTGAGCTTACTAGGGCGACCACGATACATATATGTGATTCTTGTAATGTGGTTGTGGAGATGCCAATTTGCATGAGGAAATGCTTGTTGTTTGTGCTAGAGAGAAGCCAGTTGAAACCCAGGGTTCTCAAGGAAAGAAAAGAAAGTTCGTCAAGAAGAAGGGGCCCCAGAAGGAAGATGCTACTAAGAAGGCAAAGGCTAATTTAGTTTGCTACAAGTGTAATAAGAAGGGTCGTTACGCTAATGAGCGCCAGTGAGGCAAGGGGAAGAAGGCTGCAGATAAGAAGAATATGAAGTGCTTCAACTATGACCAAGTTAGGCACTATAAAAACCAGTGTCTAGAACTAGTTAGGGCAGACAAGGGGGAGTTTTTTGCTGTTGGACCGTCATCTTCTAAGCCAACTGCAACTGTTAAAGGAAAGACTGTGATGGAAGGTACATTTTTGATTCAGAGAATACCGTTAGGATACTATTTGATACTGTTGCATCACATTCATTTATATCACAGTGTTTGGTTAATAGGTTATGCTTAGAACCTACATACTTTGTTACTTCCATAAGGGTTAAAAAATCGATATGAGGGTATGCAACTCTGGAGATGAGATGTAACCAGTTAGAACTTAATTTATTAGGTCATAAGTTTGCATACGGTCTGTATGTTTTCAATTTTGTAGATTTCGGAATCATTTTGGGTATGGATTGGTTGAGAAGGTACGAGGCAAGGATATTTTGCCAGGATGGGGAGATATCATTGAGACACCCTGACAGACACAACCGAATTATATTCTTAGTGAAGAATTATGACCCGAGTAGTTATGCTTTGTTAAGTGCAATGGAAGTAGGAGAAGTGCTAAGTCAGGTTCGATTTACAAGAGAGTTTGCAGATGTTTTTGAGCCAGTCATAGGACTACCACCTAAACAAGCTGTTGACTTTTGGATAGATCTTGTGCCAAGAGCTGAACTTGTAAGTAGACTACCTAGCAGGATGACACCTACTGAGATGAAGGAATAGAAGATGCATCTAGTGGATCTAGAAAGAAGGAATTTTATTAGACCAAGCAATTCACCTTAGGGAGAGGCCACGATATTCGTGAAGAAACCGAATGGGTCGTTGAGAATGTGTATCCACTATCGTAAGCTGAACGAGAGGACCATAAATAATAAGTATACTTTGCCGAAAATTGATGATCTATTTGATCGATTGTGTGGAGCCAGAGTGTTTTCGTAGTTGGATTTGGCGGCGGGCCTTCATCAGTTAAGAGTGGTAGAGGATAGCATTCCTTTGACAGCATTTTGAACTAGATCTGGTACGTACGAGTAGTTAGTAATGCCATTCATGTGTAATGAATTGGAAATGTTTTGAAATGGAATATGATGTTGTTCAATGTTTTAAATTTTTTCCATATTCATGTGTTTCTATATATCAATGAATCTAACACCATCGTATTTGATCGTCGAGGATTAATGGATGATTGTAGCATCCATAGCCACTAGTCTTGGGCCTTCAAGTAGGAGGATGTTACATTCTTGATTCCCTTTGGTCTCTTTGATCCTTCTGTACCCCTATAATACTTTTGAGTAGTATATTTTTATTTCCTATATTATAGTCTTTACAACTTGAAAAGTCATCAATAATAATATTTATATGATTGTTGTCATCAGAATAAATACATATTGTCCTAACAACATCGTGTTCACTTAGATTTCCTAGTAGTTGAAAATCGTTATGCTAGTCACCACTACATCCTAATGCTCCTAATAGAACAACACATCATTAGTTTGCCTTTGGAACTAAATTCATATTCTATTGTAGAAAAATGTTATGTGCTAAATTTGTTTATCAAGATGCCATTTGCATAGCACAGGAAGAATGTAAAGAGAAAAGGAGCAAATGTGACATGAGGAACGTGTTAGTTAAATTAATTATATGAGTGGATTTATAAGCCTGATTACCATAGAAGTTGTATGTTAATGCCATGTAGTAGCGGACTATTATTGGGCTTTAATAACTTATAAGGGATGATGAGATCCATATAGCTATTCTAGGATAGAAACCACTGCCTCCTAATGTGGCTACAACGTAGGACTGTTGTTTTACTAGTACCAAAGTAAGCTTATGGCTTACGAGTCATGCCATTGTTGATTCTTCAACTAGGAAATGCTTCTCCCACATTCCCTGTCTTATCTTAGATGCGTCTAAAAAGGTGGGTGCTTGGCTCCAGTGGAAAGAAAGACATGACCTTACTCATATGACCTTGCTCCTAAGGCTAACATCCCAGCTTTAACTAATATACCAAGCTAAGGGATCAATAATTATGTTTAGATATGGGCATGAAGCTACATGTTTCTATTCAATTGTCGGATTTTACAAGAGAATTTTGTGTTACTAGTTAAAGGAGGAAGGGCTTAGGATTTTATTGGTGTAACCACATTGTTCGAAAAACCCTAGATGTTATTGGAGTAAAGGATCACTAAATCACCCATCCTTTGCTTGTTGTACAATGATAATACCCATTTCCACTAATCATTAGTTCCAAATATGATTGGCTAATGGCATCTCTTTTAATTCATCGATGCCAACTTCAATAGAGCTTAAGGATAGAGACAAGTAATTGTAATGTGTGCCTTTTCGACCCTCGAATGTCGACATTAATTAATCCATGGTATTCATGTGTCGAGCACCCAAGTGTAGGAAAGACAAAACGTTAGGTAAAGAAAAAAAGGAACAAAAAAGAGGAGAACAAAAATATCAGAATCTCGCATGTAGAGTGATAACATATAATATCAAAAGATAGTACACAGAGCAATTCTAATATACATAGCATTTCAAAGTTACTAACCAAAGTATTATCATCAACCTGGATAATTATAATAGCATATCCTTACAATTGCTGATATATATATATATATATATATATATATATAAGTTAATGCAGTGGAAATAAGAATACTATGGTAGGTAAAGATCCAGCTCCTCACTAAGAGCCCAATAAACATCAACGAAAACCTGCCTTTCTCATACTACTCGAAGAGCACCCATGGAAATAAAGGAAAACTAAAACAACGGGTCGATAAAAATTCTGGTGTGAGAAACTCAAGAAATGTACGCGATATATATCAGAACCTATCAGAACCTTTTCATACCATTGTAATGGTTATCCCCTCAAAAGAGCCAAACCATCCAATAAGTATATACTGCAATACAATAGATAATGTCTAGGGTGAAAAATATAAATCAGAAAATAGCTATGATGCTTACATTATCACACCACAATAATATTGAAGTACAATCAAAATCAGTATGGCATGTTTGCATATGGATTTTCTGTTAGAGGTGCCATCAGTACATCGAGGATGACCTCCTGACAAGGGTCAAAAACTACCTTGCGAGCGTCATATATCTCTAGATAAAATATACCAAAAAGGAAAGCAATAGCTAGATTGCCCTTGATGTGTGATCCGGATATCATCAACTCCCAAACATAACATACCAAAAGCATCTCTAGATGTGGAGTTGATATACCCTTAGGGTTAGCTAAACCCCCTTGGCTATTATGCCCGTACTCTATTTTCTGTCATTACCATGATGAAACCATGTTCAGCATCTCAACACATAAGCCACAAATTGAATAGATCATGATCTCCAAATGGATCCCAGCATCTCGAACAAATCACGAACCTCTTAATGGTTTCGAGCATCTCGAATAGATCTCGAATCTCCATATAGATTACAACATCTCAAATAGATTCGCTTCTAAGAGATAGAACACATATCTCAGTCTTGAAATGGTTTTAAATAAGTAAAACAGTTACTGATCCCGGTCTCTTCAAGACTGCATTTCGATGAATTTCCAGTTAACTTTACTCCAGTTCTTTCAGAAATAAACGGACAACGATAAAGGTGGAGATCATCTCCTATCTGGATGGATTTCCTTATCAGTTATCCTAGAAGAGCAACACGAGTTTATACGTAGGTCATATCATCATCGAGTGAATAAATGTACCTATAATTCCCATCCTTCTTTTATATATTTCCCACATTAATTTGGTCAAATTCAGCAACAATAAGAATGATCACATGTGGAAACCAAGTCCCGTATACTTATCATATTTCCATACTTCTCAACTTCCACTATCCTTCGGTTGAGAGTGAAGCCCTATAGGTTGGAGCACTATTGCTTCTACACCTACTCGAATCGAACTTCTTAACTCTCATAAATAGAACAAGTCTACTTTGTCGGAATTAGTGCTAAGTACAAGACTAAATATTTTCCATAAACAAATAAACACACAAAGCAAGGTCAAGTGACATAAAAAGACTTATAATCCCCTTTACTTAATTAATCCTTTATTAGTTAAACCTCTCTTTTTAGTAAAATTCATTTACCTAATAAAATTGCTTCCATTTATTAAACCTTCCTTATTTAATTAAAATCCTTTATTAATTTAAACTTCTTATCAATTAAAACTTTTAATAGAAACTTCTTATTAATTAAAACTTCATTATTAATTAAAACTTCACTTATTAATTAAACTTTTTATTAAGTAAAACTGCACTTATTAATTAAAACCTTTTATAAATTAAAAATTCACTTATTAATTAAAATAGCACTTATTAGTTAAAACTTCTTTATTAATTAAACTTAACTTATTAAACTTGTATATAGATTTAATTTTCCTTTATAAAAGATATATACTTATATTTTACTATACACTATTTTACAGTTCCCGTAATTACTGTTCACGTATACTTTTTTCTATGCTGCAAAAGTATTCATATAATTATCTCAAATGGTATAAGTGTATTTTCAAATTATTAACAAGGTTTACTTACTTTAAAATATAATCAAAGAGGCTAAAAACAAATGTCACTCAAACATTATTACTATAAACTCCTTCTCTCTTTTATATTTTAAACATATAACTTTTCTATCTTTATTTTAGAAGATTCCATGATTGTTATTTTCTTTAAAATTCCATTATTAATATCTAAGCATACTCATAATGATTTAACAATATTTATCCACTTTAAAATATAATACATGGGTTTAAAATCAAATGTACTAAACACTGTTTACTACAAACCCAAAACACTTCCCATCTTAAACATTATCTTAAAAAGCTCTTTTGAAGATCTAATTGCATTTATAATGGTTTAAGAAAGGTTTTATTTAAACATTATCACAACAAACCCAAAACATTTACTTATAATTATCTTTAAAATATTCATTATTAAACATCAAATTACATTCTTATGTATAATTAATAAGTGTTAAAGACAAAAGTTACTTAAACATCATTTACTACAACCTAAGATCATTTTTATACTTATCATTAACTTTAAGACATTCATTTTAAAAATTGAAGCATAATCACACTTATTAATTAAGGTTATACACTTTTATTTAACTTCTCAAAATGATTTATTTTAACTTAAGTGTTAAAAATTCCAAATTTCCTCTACAAAATTTATAAATACTTAACATACTTTTAAAATTTATATATTTATACAAATACTTTAGAAACACTTCAAAAATACCTATATTGTGGTTTAAAACATTTATTTTAAATATCAATTAAAAATGCTTATTTATAATTTATTTAAAAACCATAAAACGCACGTTTTATAATTTAAACCCTTTATATTAAAAATTAAAAAATAATAACTAAAAATACATTTAAACTTTGATATATGTCCCATAATAAGTACATTTGTAGTACTAATTAAAAATACAAAGAACCCCTAGATGTCTTTCAAAGTTGACATAAAAAATCGTCGAACACAAGATATTTTCAAAGTGCATACATAACGGCCTTTTCGCTTCTAACTTTCACAGCTTTCATTCACTATTTCTATAACTTCCCAAACTAATTCCTTGATGCCCATTCACCAAAAAATGTGTAGAGAACAACCAAAATATATTATATAATAATATGTTCACATTTTAATCAATTTAACATATGTTGAATACAAGGGATTTCAAAGTGCATTTATAGCGACTATTTCGCTTCAAACATTTATAACATACTTCAACTTCATATATAACATTATCAAACATATAAATAATAAGTCCTAGCCATGAAACTTATTTTAGAGGATTATAAGAGAGATTATACTACATATAATGTTATCACTTGCTTTTCAAAGCAAAGAGAGGTCCAAAAGTAATAACTTGCATTACTATTTATTTTAGCTATATTTTCAACAACAAATATACACACAACGTTATACAAATTAATTGGTGAGTTAACTCGCCCAAGACCAAGCTAATTCAAGATGTGGATGATTTCACTACAAGTGCAATGGTGAAGACGATGTTTCAATTGGACCTTGTAAAGTCCCGCAAATCCGTACCCCTTTTGAGCTGGCAAAATCTCGCAACAATTCAACCCAAAGTGGAACAAATGTACGAGTCTTCGGGTTTAAAAAAAAGAGGTAGAAGAAAAAGAAAATAGAACAATAACAAAATCTCACATTTCGTAGCGGAACAATATATAATAGATAAATGAATATCTTTAAAACAAAGAACTATATCAGTTGTTACATTACATCACATTACATTATTAGAGTTTACAACAACAAACAATGGAAAATAAATATTACATATATAAGTGATACACCTCGCCGTCCAGCTTCAATTCCTGATCTCCATAGCAACTTCTTGACTTCGCTCCAGAATAATTGACAACCTGACTCTAGGCTGCCCGTGTGGAAAATTGTGGGCACCCACAGTTTAGAAAGGGAATAATAAACTCCAGGTCAGTCGTAGGACTGGTGTGAGATCTTAAAAATGGTTATTTTCACAAAGAAAATAAAAATAAAAAGAAATTCGTAATGCTTTTGGAAAATGAAACTACCATAAGGCCTCCCGCCACACACACAATGCAAACGCGAAATTGGAGGAGATTTCTCCTTATGATAGTCAAACATGCTTAATACGCAAAATCCTTTGATATTATTGTTATTAGTGCATAGTGGAAAACATTTCAAAAGTGTAATATTAATCTTAGCCAGCATAGGCATTTCCCACTTATGCCTACTATAGCTACCATGCTCAATAGCAGGTTACCGCCACATTCCATGGCTGGTTATACAACTAACACCTTACAAGGCGCGTATTGGAGTTTGGATTTCTAACAAATGGCCAGGCTAAGGAACTTCCTACTCCCACAGGGTACGCCTCTAGAAGGACATCCCGAAAACCTACCCGGATATCTGCCAACACAATTCCGGGTTACCTCTATAACTAGGTAATTACTACTCGAGTATGCCATCCCCCGGTTGTTTGCGACCTTTATCCGAGGATCCTCAACCACAGAGCAACAACCACAAAGTATAATAAATTTGCAGCAACCACATGGGTTAAATATCTGGGCTCCATACCATGATACCACCCTTTTCCAGAAGGAATTGACATACCCTAAAGGGCGTGACCCTCATAACCTTGCCGCATCTTTCCTGTTTCGACCATTTCCGGGGTGTGAGGTCCGACGAAGTCTCGTCCACAAAGCTACACTTTTCACAAAGTCATGCTTTGATCAATAAATGATCAATAGCACTTCGTATGCCACATTACCAAATTGGGAATGTATCACTAGTAACCATCAACTACATAACCTCTGAGCTCGTATGTCTCAGAGAAGGGTGTTAAGCTAAGAGAATAAATTCTCCACCACCAATAAAAATGAATTTGATAGAAACCAGCTTTACATCTCAAAGTGTAATGTCAGACACACATCCATACAAGTCTGTTCCGGGATCGAACGGAACTGAAGGCACTTCAAAGAAGCCCTTGCAAATCCGGATATTCACTAATCACGTCCGGAATCCCCATCATAAAGGGTGATAAAATCTCCATACCGGAGCAACCCAGTGCAGAAACATTCGATAGGTAATCCTTTCATTTTCGAGAATACCCGGTCTTCAACACCGTCTTCAAAATGCAATCCCGTTTCGTCGCATCGTTATTCGGAATGGGTTTTATGACACAAGGTCCTCTCCCGGCTATTCGGAATATTGAGCGCTTATTTTTAAAATAAGTGTTCAATCAGATTTCAAACAAATCACACAAATTTCTACTTTGATCTTCTTAAACAAAAGATCCATCACAATCACAAAGGTTCGATGTGGGTTTCGAATATCCATTTGGAATCCGACCCCCGGTCGCATTGAAATTCAAATGTCGTTTAAAGGCAAATATTGATAGTCGGTTATTTAACTATCAATCAACATTCACATCAATTACCAGATTTGAATAATTTTCCCAATTATTTATTTTCAAAATATCTTCGCAAGGTATATTTCACACTTCAACCATTTGAAAACAAATTTCAAATCACTTTTCACTCGCTAAATAAGAATTCTGATATTATTTATTTCCACTGAAAATCTGCCGAGTTCAAATACTTTAAAATACTTTAAATCACTTATCAAAAATATATACTCGGAAACATTTAGATAAAATTATTTTAAAACATCATTTAAATATTAGTTATGAAAATATTATATCAATATCTCATATAAAACTTCAAGTCTAAACTAACTTTAAAATAAAATTAGTGGATAGGGTATAACTATTTTAAATAACCATTTTCTAAAACAAATATCAATTTAATCTTTAAATAACCACTTCTATATTAAAATAAATCTTTACTTTAAAGATTTTCAAAATAACCCAAGTAAATAATTTCTCCAAAATAATCTTTCCTTAAAACCATCTTCACAACTTCAATTTCATATTTATAGACTATATTGAAAACATACTCGGCTTTTCAGGGAAAGTACACCTTCCATTCTAAAATGGTTCATTCAAATCAATTTATAAATCCTTCTGGATTTACTTTAAATTTACGTTCCAAATCAGTAAATTCCTTTCCACACTTTTAAAAATAACCAAATGTTTATTTTTAAAACAAATTTCCTTTTCCTTTATAAATTCCCATTGTGAATTTAAACTTCTAAATATCCGTTGATATACGATTTTCAAATCGATTTCCAAATATTCATTTTCAGAACTGAATTAAATTCTAAATTGATTTCCAAATTTATTTTCAAATACTAAATCAATTTCCAAAATTGATTTCTAAATTTATTTCAACACCAAATTTATTATCTTTTGAAACAAATTCCTTCGTTTAAAATTTATTCAATTTTCTAAAATTAATTTACTATAAATTCTCTACTAAATTTCAAAAGTCCAATTTTATTTATTTCTGGTATTCTACAATATCAAAAATATATTCGGCTAAATTATAGCCTTCAACAGTTTCAATCACAAATAGTCACACACGCATATTACGAATAATCAACACACAATATTGAAACTAATTCAAATATTTGAGGAATCCAGTTGGATCCCTCCAACATGTTTTCCCTTCATCCACAGACGTTAGCACAACAACTAAATACCCATTCCACTTTAAGGTGGAATATCGCGGTATATGGGATTTATAAAATATCATCCGCTATTAGGCGGCGCATGTTAGTCTGTGAGATGATGGTTTTGATGACAACGACCTTAGAATAGATTATAAAATATAAATACTAACATTATAAGTTTAGATATATATGTATATGCAGGTTTTAACCATGCAGGTACTAAGAATGAAGACTGTACAGTATAGAGATTCAAGATATCAAGATTGAAGACTCATGAGTATCAAGAATATCAAGAGTTCAAGAACTGAAGTAATTTATTCTTTAATTAGAAATTTTGTTAAAACTCCTAGAAAAAGCATTTGCATCTTAAAATCCAAATTATTAGTGTAATGGAATCCACTTCGAGCCCGTTAAAGGGATGGAACCCTAAGAAGGATGGAACCTACCTAAAATCTAATGGAACATTGTTTTATATCTGCTAATTTTTATTCAAATGATTTTACAAAAATTATCTTATTTTAAAAATGATTTCAAAACCTTCCTTTTAAAAGCATCAAAAACCTCTACCCTGATTTTAAATAATTTTAGCCTCAAAATTATCTTTAATTTCAAAGTCAAAATTACTCTTGATTTTAAACTATCTTTTAAAATAATATATTTAACTTTTAAATATTTATACTTAAGATTTAAATATAAAATTATAGTTAAATTATATATATATTATTCTCTATATTTACTCATGAATTTTAACTATAGTCAAGTATATTAGAAAAGTTTTAAATAGTTTTAATATAAGATAAAGGTTATTTTCAAAGAAAATCAAATCATTAAAAATTGCTTTGGGATGTCGACATGCCTATGGTGACCATGTCGACATGGTGTCAGTTGAGTTCAAAATTTAAATTTCAAAAGAAGTGTCTATTCGCCACAACTCTTCATGAATGGACATGGCTGTTGTTCTTCTATAAATAGAGGTTAGTTTCAACGAATTATTCTTCCACATTTCTTAATACGTAGTCTTACCATTACTCTGTCGAAATTAATATTGAATCATACTCGATTACTTCTAGTTTGATTCTCTATCACTATCTCAACAAGATTCTCAGTGCTATTCGGAGTTATAGACTTCTTTGTAATCTATTAAGCGAGGAAAGGTGTGATTGTGGCCTTGGAAATCAATCAAGTGAGAAAAGGTGTGATTGTATCCTTGGTAAATCAATTGGATTTGGCTCGAAAATCAAGTATCTCTACCCAAAGGATTGAAATTCTGGAGGGTGTATCTCGTAGCCTTGAAATCGAGGGTGTAATTGAACAATTACTTTTGAAAGGAAATCCGTACTTGTGTTGCAGGACTGGATGTAGGGTAACTCCGAACCAGTATAAAATCTGGTGTGTTCTTTCCTTTAGTACTTTTATTTTATTTCTGCATCTGTGTTTGTTTCCGTGATTATCCCTATATCTGTAGATTGCATACATCTGTGTCTAAATTAACATAAACTCAAAAAGATTTAGTAATTCTTTATAAATACTATTCACCCCCTCCCTCTAGTGTTAATCCTAGCCTTAAGATCCGTAATCCGCATTTCTTTCAATTGGTATCAGAGCAAGGTTTTCAAAGTTTTCATAATCTGAATTTTGAAAAAGTTTTTAAAATAGCTATTTTTCAAGATTTTATTAACACTATTTTCATATGAATATGTCACAGAATCATCATGATATTTTTGTTTAAAACTATATTTAATTATTTTGAAAAGCCACTTGATTCTTTAAAAGGTTATGTTGTTTTGCAGGAGAAGAATTATGTCTAATGATTGTTGGTTAAAAGATACCAGATAATCATTCATCGATCAAGAAGAACAAATGGATGTATAATGCAAATCGACAAAGAAATGAGTACCAGATAAATTCAAAACTTTTGGCTCTCATCTACAACTTGATTTGATGATTTACTTCTCTCCATCTGCTTTGCAATGCCACTGGTTTCGTGCGAATCCATCGAGAAATGACCAAGTTGTGGTCAAATGAAGTTTTGGTGAACAAAGAGAAAAAGAAGGCAAAACTGTCAAAGGTATTCTTCAAATTACATCCAGAGATTTGAACATTTTGTTCCCACTCCTTTTCCAAACTGTAGTTCTTGTTCTCGCGGTCGTTTTGATGGGTGTATTATCAAATTCCAATTCAAATGGAGTGAAATATGAAAGTTTGAAGTTGGCTATACAAAACTGGAAAACTACGTACGGGATCTTCAACATTTCTTCTACTGTTCGGCCTGTTGCATCACAATACCGCCCAAATTCGACACCAAACTATTACTAGATCATAGCCCTTGCTTTCCTCTTTGATTTTTCACTGGCTTCATCTAATTCCGTTAAGAAATGAAGGAGATATGCCATCTAGAATTTTGATAGTATATAGAAAAACGGGAAAAAGAAGAAGAAGAGCAATTAAAATGAAAAGTGGTGACTGTTGGGCCTATTTACAGTGGTTGAAGTGTCCATTCATTCAAAATTCAAATTCAAAGTTTTGGCACCAAGTTGGTCGATCTACTAAATCATCTATATCTTTCTCATACGGTCTCCAAATTCAGCAAATGAATATACTACGATGATCAGAAAAACAAGCCCGTCGCAACAGAGCAGATCTCGTCATCAAATTCTAAAAGATATAAATATGTGACTCACGACAATGGAAGAACAACAAAGTTAGGAAGATGGAGTGCAAAAATTGGTACGCTTTACTATTATTTCATCTTTATTGTTGCATTTAGCAATATATATATATATATATATATATATATATGCATTTAGTTAGGTATAGAAATTTATCTCTTTTATAAGTTTTGATATATTGGTCCATATATCAACACACCATAGTATAAATATCGATGTACAAGTCTAAATTTTTTTAAAGTCTTTTAAAATGTGTTTTCTTTCAAATAAAATCTACAACTAATTTATTACAACTATACTAAGTAGAAAAGCATACCTTCATTCATGATTTTAACTTTTCTAATGTTATTTTTACTTCTCAAGCTCTATTTCTTTTAAGATACTAATTTTATGTCTTCAAGAAATTAATAGAATGAATTTAGAATGTTAGAATAAGGCTCAATTTATATATTTCTTTAATAAATAAGATAGCACCACATCACATGAACGGAATTTTAGATAGCATTTCTAGAATGCTTCTTTTCTTCTATAATGTTTTGTAAGTACTGCAAATTCGTTTTTATAGCATTTTTGTGCTTTGAAACGCTGTAGAGTTTCAGAAACTTTACATAACATTTGGTAAAAGCTACAGTTTCAGTTTCATAAAGTTTCGAATATTTTTTACTATAAAAACTTTTTATAGAATTCTTTAAATACTATTTTTTTTCTTTGTGAAACTTTAAACTATGTAAAAATAATATTTAAATTAAGAATTTTTCTCTATTCTTTTTAGAAGTTATTTTCTAACTTATATTAGAATATTTTAAATAAATTTCATGTTTAAATATATGCTTTATAATTAATTAATTTTTTTTAAAAAAAAAGTAAAAGGCCTTAATATAACACATGTTTATTTTAGTTTTTCAATCTTTATCATTTTATTTAATATTTCATTATGATATTTTTTAAATTTAAAAGATGTTTAAACATGTTTCTAAATATTTTAATCAGTAAAAATTTAGAATAAAGGTTTTAATTAGTAAGTTAAGTATTTTATAAACATGGAAGTTTGATTCTTAAAAATAAAAAGAATAAAAACAACCAAGTTAAAATAATTATTTTAAATTAAATAAGTAGGCTATTAATTTTTATAAAAATATATTTGGTCATATATATATATATATATATATATATATATATATATATATATATATATATAGAGTTTAGGTCCATATTTCTTAGCAATTCAATTTCGATATTGAGTTTTATTACTACCTTTCATAAATATGTTATAATTTTAATATCATTTATTACCTTTAAACTCTTTTCTTTACTACTCTTTCAGTCTCATTCATTAGTTTCCTTAACCTAAGTCTAGTAATTGGTGTGTATTACCTTTGTTTGGTTGAAGTAATTTATAATAAATAATTTGATATATATATATATATATATATATATATATGCTTGTCAATTAGATATTACTTATTACTCATGTTTATCTTATAATCTGAATGTCACTTACCGTAGTATATATATCATCATATCATTCTACGTATTATTATTTTTACTTCATTATCATTTTTCTTCGTATTACATATCATTATGCATCCTATTTCATATCTTATTTTATTGCATACTACATCATAAATTACAATGCATATCATAATTATTTGCATCACAAGTTGCACTTCATTCTGCATATTATCTCATGCTACATTGCATATGTCATACATTTCATACTGCATTACAAACTACATATTGCATACATGTATACATAACGAGTGTATTTTATTTAGGAGGAGTTTGTAGTATTGTTTTATAATATAGAATTATTTGTTTTTTAATTGTTTGGTATGTTTTGATTGACTTGTTTGACTTGATTGACTTGTTTGACTTGTTTGACTTGATTCATTCGTTTGACTTGTCTAACATGATCGGTTTTGATGAGTGTGTTGAAATATACTCAATAAATAATTTATGTTCTTATATTTTTCTAACTATTATAAGTATTATAATAGATTTTTAATTAGGATAGTTAGTAATTTAGGATTAAGTTTTAGTTTTTGGAGTTAAATGTTGATTATTTATTATAACACTATCATTATAATCACAAGTCATATAGTATTAGATTAAAGTGGAGTTATATAGTTTGAAGTTAGTTTTTGCTGATGATAAATGGGAAGAAATATAAAATAGTGTAGTTAGGCATAAATTAAGGGGGAGTTATTAAGATAGAAATAATATTTTATAAACAAAGGTTGTCATCATCAAAAAGGGGGAGATTGTTAGTCCGTGAGATGATGGTTTTGATGACAACAACCTTAGAATAGATTATAAAATATAAATGCTAACATTATAAGTTTAGATATATATGTATATGCAGGTTTTAACCATGCAGGTACCAAGAATGAAGACTGTACAGTATAGAGATTCAAGATATCAAGATTGAAGACTCATGAGTATCAAGAATATCAAGAGTTCAAGAATTAAAGTAATTTATTCTTTAATTGGAAATTTTGTTAAAACTCCTAGAATAGCACTGGCATCTTAAAATCCAATTTATTCATAAATGGAATCCACTTCGAACCCGTTAAAGGGATGGAACCCTAAGTAGGATGGAACCTACGAAAAGTCTAATGGAACATTGTTTTGTATCCGCTAATTTTTATTCAAATGATTTTACAAAAATTATCTTGTTTTCAAAATGATTTCAAAACCTTCCTTTTAAAAGAATCAAAAACCTCTATCCCGATTTTAAATAATTTTAGCCTCAAAATTATCTTTAATTTCAAAGTCAAAATTACTCCTGATTTTAAACTATCTTTTAAAATAATATATTTAACTTTTAAATATTTATACTTCAGATTTGAATATAAAATTATAGTTAAATTTTATATATATTATTCTCTATATTAACTTATGAATTTTAACTATAGTCAAGTATATTAGAAAAGTTTTGAATAGTTTTAATATAAGATAAAGGTTATTTTCAAAGAAAATCAAATCATTAAAAATTGCTTTGGGATGTCGACATGCCTATGGTGACCATGTCGACATGGTGTCAGTTGAGTTCAAAATTTAAATTTCAAAAGAAGTGTCTATTCTCCACAACTCTTCATGAATGGACATGGTTGTTATTCTTCTATAAATAGGGGTTAGTTTCAACGAATTATATATCAGATTTTCTGGTTTTTCACTCCTCTTCTTCTTCCACATTTCTTAATACATACTCTTACCATTACTCTGCCAAAAATCAATATTGAATCATACTCGATTACTTCTAGTTTGATTCTCTATCACTATCTCATCAAGGTTCTCAGTGCTATTCAGAGTTATAGACTTCTTTGTAATCTATTAAGCGAGAAAAGGTGTGATTGTGGCCTTGAAAATCAATCAAGCGAGAAAAGGTGTGATTGTAGCCTTGATAAATCAATTGGGTAAACTTGTGGCCCGGAAATCAAGTATCTCTACCCAGAGGATTGAAATTCTGGAGGGTGTATCTCGTAGCCTTGAAATCGAGGGTGTAATTGTACAATTGCTTTTGAAAGGAAATCTGTACTTGTGGTGCGGGACTGGATGTAGGGTAACTCCGAACCGGTATAAAATACGGTGTGTTCTTTCCTTTACTGCTTTTATTTTATTTCTGCATCCGTGTTTGTTTCTGTGATTATCCCTGTAGCTGTAGATTGCATACATCTCTGTCTAAATTAACATAAACTCAAAAAGGTTTAGTAATTCTTTATAAACACTATTCACCTCCCTCCCCCCTCTAGTGTTAATCCTAGCCTTAAGATCCGTAATCCGCATTTCTTTCAGCGCATAGGGTCTCATCCGCTATATAATGCGGGAAATCAACAACTCCAAATACATATATAATACCAATTCCACTTCGAGGTGCAATATCACGGTATATGGGTTTAAATATAATATCATCCGCTATTATGCGGCATATAGGGTCCAAACTAATATAACTGATAATAAATTAATCATCCAAGCACATAATCAACAATTTAAATTTAACTTTCACAATTCAACAATCAATCAATAACTGAAATTTTCAATTATTATAAGTTTGAGTGAGAAGATCTCGCCTTTATTATGCATGCAATCCATTTTCCATTCCTGATTTGTCTTCTTCATAGTATTAGACCTTGTATAAACAATTATATGATTATTTATTAATATGCAGATAAATCGAACAATTAAATTCTCATTTGCTAAATTTAAGTTAACTAATAAATTTAATTTAACCAATCTTCTTTTAATAATAGTTTATAGATTTTCAAAAATCTAATTTTTATATATAACTTTCATCATTCTAAAAATCTTTATTGCCCAAAATCTTATATATATAAAAACTGAATTATTTCAATCTTGACTGTAAATAAACAACAATAATCCTATTTACTATTTTAAATTTTTTTATTATATAACTTTATAATTCAAAATGTTTGAAATTGTTGTTCTTCATCATAAAAATTATATTTTTCCTATATGCATATATATATATATATATAAATCAAAAACTGCATATATATATATTCTCCTCTGTATAGTTTTGTTTTTCATCATTTGGTTAAAATTATATTTAAAATAAACACGATACCTTCACTGCCAATTCCGATGCCCTAAACCCACGAAACCGCCACTGCTCGAGCACCATCGCAGCCACAATCCCTAGCCTGCCTGCATGCGTCCAGCGCTTCCATGCGAGATCACACTGCCACGAACAATCCCACTTGTGCGCGAATAAACTCACCTTCCCTTCTCACCTTCGATCGCACTTCAATTCCAAAACCCTAGCTACGCAATCGCCGCCCCTGTCGAACTCGAATCGAAGCTTGGGTTTGTTTCTCTTCTACGCATGCGCGAGCGCTCATCACGGCATGAACGATCAACCCATGCGCCCTAGATCTCGTGAGCACGAGGACGCCCCACACCCTTCAATCGAATGATCGATTTGCTTCGGTGACATTCTCTTTTGCTTTGAATTTGATTTTGTTTTTTCTCGATCGTGGCCATATGGATGATTTTGAATGGAAGCGAATTTGGGTTTGCCATTTCCCGATTTTGAGCGAGACCATAATTTAATTTTCTGGAAATAGAAGAAGATAAGGGATTTCGAATTTGAGGAAAGGAAAAGAGAGTACTACGGGATTCAACAAAGTAAAAGAGGAAATGTTGGACTGAAAGAAAAGAAAGGAAGCAAGCATCTCGAGCACGTTCGGCTAAGATGGCTGATGGGATGTGATAGGGTTTGACTCAGGAATTTATAATATTATTTAATTCCAAAATATCTCGTTTAACATATCTCAAAATTCCAAACCCATATTGAGGTATGCTGCCAGGCGTTTATAAGGTTTTATCCGCATTCCAGACACAATGGAACGTGTTTCGGAGGCTAATTCGATCATATGTGCAAGTTATGGAAGTAAACGATCCATTTTAAATTAAATCGATTAAAGTAGTTTCTATACGTTTTGAGCTGCCAGGGTTAAACGACAACTCTGATTACTACGAAAATTGAAATCCAATAATAACTATCTATTACGGATCCAATGGAACTGGTTTCCTCGAATTTCGAGATTGTGCCTTGGAAGGCTATTTCTAAATATCGATTTAAACGATATAATTCCAAAACTGATCAAATCAGTTTCAAATTCAATTTTAAAAATCCTACTATATGCAGTATCATCAATATAAATTTTCTAAACCTTGAAAATATTTTTAATCACCTTAAAATTTCAGATTCGATTTTTTTTTGCCCAAGCTTCAATAAATAAAATTCAATAATTAAATTGCCAAAATCATAGTTAATTTTGAAAGTCAAGTTAAACTAACTTCTAAATATTTAAAATCAATTAAATACTTTGATTTCAAATGTTCAAAATTCTAGGTCGTCACATCCTTCCCCCTTAAAAGAATTTCGTCTCGAAATTACAAGTTAAGAAGAACGATACTTAACTCATTCGCTATCTTTCCAAAATAAATTTATTAGCTTGCCAAAACAATCTTTTTATTTAAGACCCATCATTAATTCAACTAACTTTCCAACTTCAATTATAAGTTCCAAAAAACATTGTTTTCTCAATAATTCAAATTTAAGTTTAAATTCAAATTTCAAATTTTCAAAAATTTACAAAAAATTTCTAACTCCTTAAATTTTCGAAAAATTTCGCCAGCGTCTCCTTTGCGCAGCTAGTTCGGTACGACTACAAAATGGCACCACATGCCCCCATATTTCAAAAGAAAACGAAAAGCCAAGCGGCTAGACAAGTCATCAAATTTCATACTGAAATTTAAATACATACCTTTTTGTCGAGCAATTTAAATTATCTTCAGAATCAAAATCCAATTTATCCTTTGTCTTTAACACACCTGTATATCCTGATATCCATAATGTCCAATTTCAACATTCAAAAATCATTGTTTTGCACATTTCTTTACAAAAATTTGAATACTTCTTGTACCATTTTTACTTCACTATTGAAGTTATATATTCATTATCATTCAATCTTGCATTTTCAATTTCCTTTGAATTCAATTCACAATTTCAATTCTATTTTGATTCAATTTACCTTCTGAATATTGAATTTTATCGATTATCTTTCATTCACAACTGATTCATATCACTATTTTAAATTAGTTTCATTTACAAATTCATTACAAATTCCAATTCAATTTATCTCAAACCATTTTTTTCCCACCTTTATTACCTTTAGTTCACTTCGAACTAATTTTACAACTTCATTTTATTTCACACAATTCAAATTGGTTTCCGATATTCAGTTTTCAATTCCAGTTTTATTATTTTGTTCATCCCCAAACACAATTCAATTTCAATTCACCATTTGGTTTACAACCGCTTATATTTAAACTGGATTTCAAATTTCATATAAATTTAATTTATCTCTCATTTATAAATATTGAATTCAATTCATTTCAAACCATATTAATTTTTTATTTCTTCAATTATTTTCACTTACTAATTTCATTTCAATACTTTGCTTTGTTTATCACAAATCAAATTCAATTCCAATTCCAGTTCAATTTACTTACAAATTCGAAATGAATTTCAACATTCAATTTCACTTTCATTTACTTGCAATTGTGAATTTATTTATTCATTCAAAATTTTATTTTCCACCTTAATAATTTTATTCCAATCATTTTAGTCTATTAGGCTTCTAAAATTCACCTTTATTCATATTAACTCAAGTCAATTTTAGTTTAAATCTGAATTTCCTAAGTTTTCAAACTTATCATTCCATAACTATTTTTAGTAAAATTCCAGAGTCTTTCCACCTTTTCCAAAACCTTTATTAAAAACAATTCAAATTATCCTTTGAATTTCAAAACCAAACCCAAATTTCCCAAACAACTTCCGTTTAAAACAATTTGGCAGCAATTCTTCTTTTGGAAACTCAAAAATAAACACCGATGATGTCGCGATCATCATCGAAAATATTTTCCCGCGACCTAAAAGAGTTTAGAGCTTTCATCCTTTAAAACACTTTTCCAAAACCTTTAAAAATCATCTTTAAAATCAAAAGGGATTTAAACTTTCCAAATCTCCAAATTTGCAAATTATTTTCAAAACATTTCTACATACTTCTCCGGAATTCCGTTTCAAATTATAAATCACATTTACAATTTATATTCTCAAATTCCATTTGTATGTGAATTTATTTCTTAATTTTTAGAGTTATGATTTCAATTTCCTATTCAAATGATAATAATATTATCACTTCCTAACAATCAAGCAACCATATACTATAATAATTTACAAAGATTATTTCCTTTATCTACGAAAATAGTTTGGGTAAAATTATTTCATTTACCCTAATTTTAAAACAATATCATGTCGAATTTTTCTGTACCAGTGTTTAGAGATTCCTATCGATAGAGTTGTACAGACCATATCGACCAAAATCCATATACCACTCAACAAACCAATCAGCACAATTTAAAACAATTTTGTATTCACTAAAAATACGCGCTCATATCTATTAATACAGTCAAACTCATTCTCGAATACTACTGACTCTATCTCTAATGAGTAACACCCAACAAAGCCAAGGTTGTCGCTTAATCAAATGCTCTGATACCAAATGTAAAGGCCCGTAAATCCGTACCCCTTTTGAGCTGGAAAAATCCCACAAAAATTCATCCCAAAGTGGAACAAATGCACGAGTCTTCGGGTTTAAAGAAGAAAGAGGTAGAAGAAAACGAAAATAGAACAATAACAGAATCTCACATTTCGCAGCGGAACAACATATAATAGATAAATGAATATCTTTAAACAAAGAACTATATCAGTTGTTACATTACATCACATTACATCTCAGAATTTACAACAACAAACAGCGGAAAAGAAATATTACATATATAAGTGATACGCTTCGCCGTCCAGCTTTAATTCCTGATCTCCACAGCAACTTCTTGACTTCGCTCCAGAATAATTGACAACCTAACTCTAGGCTGCTCGTGTGGAAAATTGTGGGCACCTAGACTTTAAAAAGGGAACAATAAACTCCAGGTCAGTCGTGGGACTGGTGTGAGATCTTTAAAACGGTTATTTTCACAAAGAAAATAAAAATAAAAATAAATCCGTTATGCTTTTGGAAATGAAACTACCATAAGGCCTCCCACCACACACACAATGCAAACACAGAATTGGAGGAGATTTCTCCTTATGATAGTCAAACATGCTTAATACGCAAAATCCTTTGATATTATTATTATTAGTGCATAGTGGAAAACATTTCGAAAGTATAATATTAATCTTAGCCAGCATAGGCATTTCGCACTTATGCCAATTATAGCTACCATGTTCAATAGCAGGTTACCGCCACATTCCATGGCAGGTTATACAACTAAAACCATACAAGGCGCATATTGGAGTTTGGATTTCCAACAAATGGTCAGGCTAAGGAACTTCCTACTGCCACATGGGTACGCCTCTGGAGGGACGTCTCGAGAACCTACCCGGATCTCTGCCAACACAAGGTCGGGTTACCTCTGTAACTAGGTAACTACTACTCGAGTATGCCATACCCGGTCGTTTGCGACCTTTATCCGAGGACTCAACCACAAAGTATAATAAATTTGCTGCAACCACATGGGTTAAATATCTGGGCTCCATACCATGATACCACCCTTTTCCAGAAGGAAATGACAAACCCTAAAAGGCACGACCCACATAACCTTGTTGCATCTTTCCTGTTTCGACCATTTTCGGGGTGTGAGGTCTGATGAAGTCTCGTTCACAAAGCTACACTTTTCACAAAGTCATGCTTTGATCAACAAATGATCGGCAACACTTTGTATGCCACATTACCAAATTGGAAATGTATCACTAGTAACCATCAACTGCATAACCTTTGAGCTCGTACGTCTCAGAGAAGGGTGTTAAGCTAAGAGAATAAATTCTCCGCCGCCAACAGAAATGTATTTGGTAGAAACCAGCTTTACGTCTCAAAGTGTAATGTCAGACACACATCCATACAAGTCCATTCCGGGATCGGGGATCGAATGGAACAGAAGGCACTTCAAAGAAGCCCTTGCAAATCCGGTTATCCATTAATCACGTCCAAAATCCACATCACAACGGTGATAAAATCTCTATACCGAAGCAACACGGTGCAGAGACATTCGACAGGTAATCCTTTCGTTTTCGAGAATACCCGGTCTTCAACACCGTCTTCAAAATGCAATCCCATTTCGTCGAATCGTTATTCGAAATGGGTTTTATGACACAAGGTCCTCTCCCGGCTAATCCAAATAATGAGCGCTTATTTTTAAAAATAAGTGTTCAATCAGATTTCAAACATATCACACAAATTTCTACTTTGATCTTCTCAAACAAAAGATCCATCACAATCACAAATGTTCGATGTAGGTTTCGAATATCCATTTGGAATCCGACCCCCGGTCGCATCGAAATTCAAATGTCATTTAAAGGAAAATATTGATAGTCGGTTATTTAACTATCAATCAACATTCACAACAATTACCAGATTTGAATAATTTTCCCAATTATTTATTTTCACAATATCTTCGCAAGGTATATTTCACACTTCAACCATTTGAAAACAAATTTCAAATCACTTTTCACTCCCTGAATAAGAATTCCGATATTATTTATTTCCACTGAAAGTCTGCCGAGTTCAAATACTTTAAAATACTTTAAACCACTTATCCAAAATATATACTCGGAAACAATTAGATAAAATTATTTTAAAACATCATTTAATTATTAGTTATGAAAATATTATATCAATATCTCATATAAAACTTCAAGTCTAAACTAACTTTAAAATAAAATTAGTAGATAGGGTATAACTATTTCAAATTACTATTTTCTAAAAAAATATCAATTTAATCTTTAAATAACCACTTCTATATTAAATAAATCTTTACTTTAAAGATTTTCAAAATAACCCAAGTAAATAATTTCTCCAAAATAATCTTTCCTTAAAACCATCTTCACAACTTCAATTTCATATTTATAGACCATATTGAAAACATACTCAGCCTTCTAGGGAAAGTACACCTTCCATTCTAAAATGGTTCATTCAAATCAATTTATAAATCCTTCCGGATTTACTTTAAATTTACGTTCCAAATCCTTGAATTCCTTTCCACGCTTTTAAAAATAACTAAATGTTTATTTTTAAAACAAATTTCCCTTTCCTTTATTAATTCCCGTTGTGAATTTAAACTTCTAAATATCCATTGATATACGATTTTCAAATCGATTTTCAAATATTCATTTTCAACACCGAATTAAATTCTAAATTGATTTCCAAATTTATTTTCAAATACCAAATCAATTTCCAAAATTGATTTCTAAATTTATTTCAACACCAAATTTATTATCTTTTGAAACAAATTCCTTCTTTTAAATTTATTCAATTTTCTAAAATTAATTTACTATAAATTCTCTGCTAATTTTCAAAAATCTAATTTTATTTATTTTTGATATCCTACGATATCAAAAATATATTCGGCTAAATTATAGCCTTCAACGGTTTCAATCACAAATAGTCATACACAGATTATAAATAATCAACACACAATATTGAAACTAATTCAAATATTTGAGGAATCCAGTTGGACCCCTCCAACCTGTTTTCCCTGCATCCACAGACGTTAGCACAACAATTAAATACCCATTCCACTTCGAGGTGGAATATCGCGGTATATGGGATTTATAAAATATCATCCGCTATTAAGCGGCGCATAGGGTCTCATCCGCTATTTAATGCGGGAAATCAACAACTCCAAATACATATATAATACCAATTCCACTTCGAGGTGGAATATCGTGGTATATGGGTTTAAATATAATATCGTCCGCTATTATGTCGTGTATAGGGTCTAAACTAATATAACTGATAATAAGTTAATCATCCAAGTACACAATCAACAATTTAAATTTAACTATCACAATTCAACAATCAATTAATAACTGAAATTTTTAATTATTATAAAATTGAGTGAGAAGATCTCACCTTTATTATGCATGCAATCCATTTTCCATTCCTGATTTGTCTTCTTCACAGTATTAGACCTTGTATAAACAATTATATGATTTTTTTATTAATATGCAGATAAATCGAACAATTAAATTCTCATTTGGTAAATTTAGTTTAACTAATAAATTTAATTCAACCAATCTTCTTTTAATAATAATTTATAGATTTTCAAAAATCTAATTTTTATATATGACTTTCATCATTCTAAAAATCTTTATTGCCCAAAATCTTATACATATAAAAGCTGAATTATTTCAATCTTGACTGTAAATAAACAACAGCAATCCTATTTACTATTTTAAATTTATTATTATTATTATATAACTTTATAATTCAAAACATTTGAAACTGCTGTTCTTCACCATAAAAATTATATTTTCCTACATGCATATATATATATATATATATATATATATATGTATGTATATATATATATCGAACACTGCATATATATATATATATATATATATATATATTTCTCCTTTGTACAGATTTGTTTTTCATCATTTGGTTAAAATTAAGTTTAAAATAAACACGATACCTTCACTGCCAATTTCGATGCCCTAGACACACGAAACCGCCACTGCTCGAGCACCATCGCGGCCCCAATCGCTAGCCTGCCTGCATGCGTCCAGTGCTTCCATGCGAGATCACGTTGCCATGACCAATCCCACTTGCGCACGAATAAACGCACCTTCCCTTCTCACCTTCGATCGCACTTCAACGTCAAAACCCTAGCTACGCAATTGCCTCCCTTGCCGAACTCGAATCAAAGCTTGGGTTCGTTTCTCTTCCATGCATGCGCGAGCGCTCATCGCGGCATGAACGATCAACTCCACGCACCCTAGATCTCGTGAGCGCGAGGATGCCCTACTCCCTTCGATCGAACGATCGATTTGATTCGGTGACCTTTTTTTCTGCTTTGAATTTGATTTTGTTTTTTTCCCGATCGCGGCCTATGAATGATTTTGAATGGAAGCGAATTTGGGTTTGCCATTTCTCGATTTTGAACGAGACCATAATTTAATTTCCTAGAAATAGAAGAAGATAAGGGATTTCGAATTTGAGGAAAGGAAAAGAGAGTATTACGAGATTTAACAAAGTAAAAGGGTAAATGTCGGACTGAAAGAAAAGAAAGGAAGCAAGCATCTCGAGCATGTTTCCTAGGTCGGCTAGGATGGCTGATGGGATGTAATAGGGTTTGACTCAATGAATTTATAATATTATTTAATTCCAAAATATCTCGTTTAACATATCTCAAAATTCTGAATCCTTATGGAGGTATGCTGCCAGGCGTTTATAAGGTTTTATCCGCACTCCGAACACAATGGAACATGTTTCGGAGGCTAATTCGATCATATGCGCAAGTTACGGAAGTAAAAAATCAATTTTAAATTAAATCGATTAAAATAGTTTCTATGCGTTTTGAGTTGCTAGAGTTAAACGACAACTCCGATTGCTACGAAAATTGAAATCCGATAACAACTATCTATTACGGATCCAATGGAACTGGTTCCGTCGAATTTCGAGATTGTGCCTCAGAAGGCTATTTCTAAATATCGATTAAACGATATAATTCCAAAACTAATCAAATCAGTTTCAAATTCAATTTTAAAAATCCTACTATCTCCAGTATCATCAATATAAATTTTCTAAACCTTGAAAATAATTTTAATCACCTTAAAATTTCAGATTCAAAATTTTTTTCCCCAAGCTTCAATAAATAAAATTCAATAATTAAATTGCCAAAATCATAATTAATTTTGAAAGTCAAGTTAAAATAAGTTCCAAATATTTAAAATCAATTAAATATTTTGATTTCAAATGTTCAAAATTCTGGGTCGTCACAGACCTCCAATGCAAAAGTTATGAATTTAATAAGAATTCAGATTGAAATATTAATTAATTTTATAATTAAATAATTAATTACCTTATTAAAATACACCCCTTTATTCCCCTATTTTCATTCCTATACACAAAGGTATCTGT
Organism: Allium cepa; assembly: GCA_030765085.1. Classification (NCBI taxonomy): domain Eukaryota; kingdom Viridiplantae; phylum Streptophyta; class Magnoliopsida; order Asparagales; family Amaryllidaceae; genus Allium; species Allium cepa. The sequence goes on from CM060938.1 coordinate 585,317,332, forward strand.
TAGAACCTCCAACCTATATTTCAATGACAACTTATACATCTTATCAAGATAACGGGTATATACTACGAGAAGACATCATGCTAGAAGATATTGGAATCGAAGACAAACAAAGATCTACCGACCATACTATGATTAGTAAAGTTATTCTAGTATATAAAGAGTCCTAGATAAAACGTTGTAAGGTCTCCTTAAGTATATTTGCACACACTATCACACATGATTTCATATACACTAAACATAAACTGAAAAACTACATTTAACATTCACAAACATCTAAGGAAAAATCACAGATGTCTATGACAATACTTGGGTATTTTCTGAAGCCATAGACATCTGAGGTTTTCCTAATCTATCATTTAAAAAACTGCAAAACTCTGAATAGACACCTCTGTTGAACGAATAGAAATCAATTCTTCATCGAAAGGTTGCAGCCATTAAAATGAATAGATCTTATCTAACAGTAACAACTCTTTATATGCATCTCTTTAAGTTTATAAATACTACCATGATTGAGATTTATAAATTTCTATAAACTCAAAGTATTCATATTCACATACTCAAAGGAGATCGTAGGAAGTATTGTACTATCGATTCAAATCTGTGTTATTTGGAACACAAGATTGTCAAGATATACTTTTGCACTATCCTATTCCTCCAGGCGAAGCGGGAATTAGTTGGTTAAAGGAAATACCGAAGGGGAGCTTCTGGACTGGACATAGGACAAGAGGTCCAAACCAGTATAATATATCTGGTGTGATCATTTTTATTATTTATATTTAATTATTGTTCTCTGATTAATATAGCTAGTAATATACATTCATTCATATTCATATAAGTTGCATTATTTGTAAAGATCTTATAGACTTTTATTTGGTATCGGAGCAAGGTCATTTCAATCTACAGTAACACGTAATTGAAAAATCATTAAAATGGCAAGCACATTTTAAGAAGTCAATCAACTGCTCGTCCTTCACTATTTACTGGTTATAACTATGCTTAGTGCTCAACACATATGTGAATTTTTATGGAAGCCAATGGCTTAGAAATATGGCTAGCAACTCAAAACAAATATGAAGCACCTGACACCGATATTAGCACATGGACTGATGCACAAAAAGCAGAGGCATCTAACAATGCCAAAGCTATGAATTTATTGTTTTTCTCATTTGAAAAAAATGAGTTTTCATGTGTCGTGCTCTACAATACTGCATATGACATATGGTGCACTTTACAAGTCACACATCACGAATAAAGTCAAGCAAACTAAATTTTCGATTATACAAATCCAATTTTCATCTTTCAAAATGGAAACAGGTGAACAGTTATTTGATATGTATGCAAGATTTCAAACCATTCAACACAATGTCATGGCACTTGGAGTTAAATTCACATATATTAATTTAGTCACATTAATTGTAAACTCTTTGATAAATGAATGGGAAAGAAAAGTTTTAGCCACCGAAGAAGCTATTGAGCTTTCTCAACTTAAATTCGAAGAGCTAATAGAAAATCGGATGCCATATGAAGCTAACTCGCTGGCTAGAAAGGACCAAAATCATGAGGAAAAAACATAGCATTACAAGCAAGTAACAAAAGATTCAGACTTGAGATTGTCTTTATTGCCAAGAACTACAAAAATTCAAGAAGTTTAAGGAGATGACCATATTTCAAAAATGCAGCAAACCAAACTCCTCAAATCAAACATCGATTGATTGCTATGAGTGTGAAAATTTTGGCCACATGAAGAAGGATTGTCCATAGCTCGATAATAATAAAAAGAAAAGAAAATTTGAGAAATTTAAGAAAAATAAAAGAGCTTTCCAAGTAACATGGGATGATTCGGATTCATCTTCTTCTTCAGATAGTGATAGTGGAAGCGACTCGGAACAAGCAAATGTGTATTTTATGGCTAACACTGATGAGGTATGCCCTGAACTTATTTATGATAAAATAATGGAAATAAGCAATGAATTAGATGATAAATATAGAGAACAAAAAAATAAGGAATATGTAAGAAAGTTAACTGGATCAGAATTAGAAATCAGATTATTAAAAGATGAAAAAAATTATCTTAGAAGAAGAATTAGAAATTGTTCAAAAAAATATGCAACATTATTATCTAAAAATTAAAACTTATTAAATGATTTAGAAAATGATAAGTTATTAAAAGTTAATTTAGAAAAAGAAAAGGGAGAATTACAAGCAAATTTAGATTATAGAAATATTGAAATTTATGATCTTAAAAGTAAGTTAGAAAATAACAAAAAATGTGAAAAAATTCAACAAAGGAATTATTATTTTTTAGAGAATTTGATTATGATATCTAAATCATCTTGAAATCTAAATGGATTAGGTTTTAAAAATAAACAAAAGTCAAAGAAATATAGCATATTACACACAAAATTCAAAAGGCCAAATTCAGAAGCCAAGTTTAAGAATTCATATACAAATGTGGTCAAATTATGGATTCAAAAAATAATAATAAACTAATTAGACAAAAATTACGAATATTTTTAAAAAGTTATATATAACAAAAATTACATTTCTAAAGGAACCAAATCCTCGTGGAAATGGCTACCTTCCTCCACTAACACATAGGACCCTAATCAAAGAATGTGGGTACCAGTTAAGTTTTTCTTATTTTGCAGGAACCCAAAATTAAAATAAAAAGTAAAGAGAAATGGATACTCGACAGCGGTTACTCTAAGAACATGATTTGTTATGCTAATATGTTGTCAAATACAACATGTGTTGATGGTGGCACTGTAACATTCGAAGATAACTCAACAGGATTTGTCATCGGCATTGGAGAAGTCGTTAGTATCGGTATTTCTATCTCTCCTATAATTACGGATGTATTATTGGTAGAAAATTTGAAACAAAACTTATTAACTATAAGTTAATTATGCGATAAAGGATTTAAAATTGATTTCAAGAAAAATAAATGCAATATTTTTTATCAAAATAAAATTTTAATTTTTGAAGGATTTAGAAATCAAAACATATATGTTTTAAACATGAATGTAAAAAACAATACTAATTTATGCTTAGCCACAAAGCATGATGATCCATGGTTATGGCATAAACGTTTATGTCATATAATTTTAAGAATATCAACAAACTAGCTAAAAATGAATTAGTTAGAAGATTACCAAAAATCAACTATTAGGTTAAAACCCCGTGTGACGCTTGTCAATTTAGTAAATTAAAGAAAAAATCCTTTAAATCAAAAAAGGAAATTTCCATAAGCAACCTCTTGAATTACTCCATCTAGATTTATTCAGACCAACTTAAGTACATTCAATAAATCATAACAAATATGTTATTGTAATTATTGATGATTTTTCAAGATATACTTGGACGTTATTTTTAAAATATAAAATTAACACTTTTGAAATGTTCAAACTTTTTGCTAAATGAATAAAAAATGTAATGAATTTAAAAATTAAAAGTATACAAAGTGATCACAGAGGTAAATTTGAAAATGAACTATTTACAAATTTTTGTAACAAAAATGGAATTAGTCGTAATTTTTTGTTTCTTCGAACACCACAACAAAACAGTGTGATAGGAAGGAAAAATAAAACTTTATAAGAATGTGCATGAACTCTGCTAAATAGTAGTAACCTACCAAAAATTTTTTGAGCCGAAGCCATTGCTACTGCTTGTTATGTATTAAATCGTGTAATACTTAGACCAATGACTAAAAACATATGTTATGAAATATTCTTCAACAAGAAACTGTACGTATCATATTTTCATGTATTTAGGTCAAAATACTACATTTTAAATACAAAAAATAATCTAGGAAAAATTAATTCTAAAGCCGATGAAGAAATTTTTGTTTATTATTCAGATCGAAGCAAAACATATTGAATCTCAAATAAACAAATGAATATTATAGACGAAAGTCTTCACGTTTCATTTGATGAAAAATTTAAAGATAATAAAAATGGCGATGATGAAGAAATTATAAATAAAATTAATATATCTATACATGATAATAATAATAATAATGTGAATAACAATAATGATAATATGATAACGTCATCACCTAGGATATTAAGGGACCATCCTATTAATAATATTACGGAGATTTAAATACAAGAGAAAACAAACAAATCAAGTGAGTCATGTTGCATTTATATTCTATTTTGAACCGAAAAATTATAAAGAAGCATTACAAGAAGATTTTTGGATTATTGCAATGCAAGAAGAATTTAATCAGTTTGAAATAAATGATGTTTGGGAATTTGTACCGAGACCAAATGATCGATCTGTAATTGAAACGAAATGGGTTTTTAAAAATAAAGCGGATGAAAACGAAAATATTGTATGAAATAAAGCATGATTAGCAGCTCAAGGATATAACCAACAAGAAGGAATTTATTATGACGGAACATTTGCTCCTGTAACACGTATCAAAGTAATACAAACATTACTGGCTTTTGCATGTCATCCTAACTTTAAACTTCTCAAATGGATGTAAAAGTGCATTTAAATGATTTATAAAAGAAAAAGTGTATGTTGAACAACCTCCTTTATTTGTTTACGAGAAATATCCTGGTCGTGTGTCTAAACTTAAAAATGCCTTATATGGATTAAAAAAGGGGAATTTTACTAGAAGGACAATTTTTGCAGTCCAATAAGTTTCTAGGACATACATCCATAGAAATTAATTTCAAGGCCAAAGTCGGCAGAATAATTACTTTAAAGGACAAAGTCAGCACTCCAATTACTTTCAAGGACATAATTTCGTAGTAGGCCTTAGAAACTAATTATTTTTCATTTTGTCCTTAAAAGTAATTATTTCAGTTGTGCGTCCTAGAAACTAATTGCACATGGTAAAGAGACCCTTGTGGCTAATTTCCACTTAAAACAAGCACCTCATGCTTGGTATGAAAGATTAAAAACTCATTTACAAAATTCCAATTTTCAAATTGGTAAAATTGACTCTACTTTATTCGTAAAATAAGAAAATAATAGTATTTTAGCAATACAAATATATGTTGTTGACATTATATTTAGATCCACTGAAGAAAAATTGTTTATTGAATTTTCTAACATAATGAAAAATGAATTTGAAATGTCACAAATGGGTGAATTAAACTATTACTTGGGTTTGCAAATAAAACAACTAGAAAATGGAATTTTTATAAATCAAGAAAAATACTGTTAAGATTTATTAAAACATTTTGGAATGGAAAATATTTCAAGTAAACCGACTCCAATGAGTACTATTCTACATTTAGATAAAGATGAAAATGGAACATATTTCAACCAAAAAATATATCGAAGTATGATAGGATCTCTGTTATACTTAATAGCTGGTAGACCAAATAATGGGTGTATGTTTATGCGCTCGGCTTCAAGCATAGCCAAAAGAATCACACCATCTAGCGGTAAAATGAATTTTAAGATATTTAACAAACACTAAAGGTTACGGACTTTTCTACCCAAAAGGAGCTCGTTCGAACTTGTGTCATATAGTGGTGCTGGTTTCGGAGGTTGTAAAAAGGATAGAAAAAACACAAGTGGCACATGTCATTTTATTGGTCAGTCTTTAGTTTCACGGTTTACTAAAAAGAAAAACTGTGTTTTGCTCTCAACATGTGAACCCGAATACATCTCAGCGGCTTTAGCATGCATACAATAATCTATATGCAACAAATTCTTCTAGATTTTGGTAAAATCATAACAAAATATCCTATATATTGTGACAATACCAGTGTAACATCCCGCCTTTTTGTACGCTTAAGCAGACACACGTACCAACTCAAACCATACAGAAGGGCGGATTGTTATGGGTTAAATAAGAAAAGGCAGAGAAAGAAAAAAAAAGAATCTTGCGGCGGAACGATAAAATATAATAATCAAACAAATAGTTCATGACGTTGTTTTACAAAATATTCGATTATACTTATAAAATACATATCAAAATTACATATACCAGAGAAAAATAAATAATGCAGCGGAATACATGATGCAGTGAATTATAATAATAAATAGTAGTAATAAAATCTTCGTCTTTGTCCTTCAGAAATAAGCCATCCAAATCTTGAAATGCTCAGGCTGACCCAAGCGAATTGAAAAGACAGAACACTCGAGTCAAAACTAAAAGATCTTATGTAAGTTAAATCAACAGTAAATAATATGAGTGGAACGGCGTCAGAGATGTTTATGGGATTGGACATCTCCTATCTAGTGTCTAACGTGAGTGTAGTAACTTAAGATATGCTCGAGATTCACATCTCCTAAGGATAATTAAACTATTTACTATGCAGTAATATTTCGCTATTATAATAATGTTTCTAGTAAAATAAACTTACTTTTAAATAGCGTTAAGGAGTTACCCAATCTCCCCCTTAACACAATAAAGTCCTAGTAGTCCATCCAGTATCAGCGCATCTCTAGATCGGGAGGCTACCCTAAATACCCCACGGGCTACGGGAGAAAACCGAACTCATACAAGGTGCGCTAGGGTAGGTGACACGGCACAACTGGGAAATGCCAGGGTAGATATACCAATTAAGCTTCTGGACTGATGGTAACGCGTAGTAGCTTCTACCGCCCACCTCAAGCCACACCCCAAAAATCAAAAAGGGCCCCAACCAATCACAAAGTAATAGAATGGTATCGAAGGAGTGTGTCCGATAAAAGGTGCTATCTTCTTAGCCTGTCGGTCACTCCTGTTTTAGCCACCTTATGCCAACTCACGGGAGTCGGGTCCATGTATATACCTCAAAGGAAACGCTGCCACTATCCTACTTCATTTTGGAATCTCCACCACATACACGGTTGTTCGAGTGGTTTTCGAAGTTGGCAGAGAGTATGACAACTTCCGATCTCGGTCTCTTTAACAACCAAACGTTATTATAACACCGCGGTCATTTCAAAATAATTATACTTCAAAACTAGAATGTACTATCCATTTCAAAACCATATAAATACGATATCATTTCCCCTTTTAAAACCATATCAATATGATATCATTTTTATTCAAATATATCCTTTTCTAAAACCATAACACTTTCAAAGTTATGATATTTCGAAACCAAACGCTTGAAATATAACCTTTCAAAACATAAAACTTTGAATTTCATAACTTTGAAACATAACTACACCACTTAAACGGCCTAAATATTAAATTACTTTATATAATTAAATAGCTTCTTCAATTTCACAAATCAATTCCAAATAAATATTTGAACCCCCAAATAAACCATTTCAATTTTCATATATTTCAAAGCTTTAAATATTTCCCCATTTCAAAACTAATTCTTTGATAATTCCATAAATATCAAATTCAATTATTATTATTTAGATTTGAAATGTTTACACAATAAATCCAATATCATTTATGTAGACTTTTCAACTTCAAGTAACTGGATATTCCTTCAATTTATTTAACTTGGTATATTCATTTAAATCAACTTGATATTCATTTAAATCACTCTAAACCAAAATCAAGTTATAAAAATCATACCCTTTAAAATCTCAGTTTTATTTAAATTTCAAATCAATTTATTCGAGTATAATTCTTAAAAAAAATTAATTCAAATCAATCATGTTTATCTTCCAACCTTAATTTTTATTTAAGTCGTTATAACTTTATGTACAATATAATTTAAACAGATACTTAACCACATAATATAAAAACAATCAAACTTTATTATTTAACTTATTTTATATTTCAAAACAAATTTATACATAGATAAAATCAGTAATAAAATAACATTTATATAACATCTAAAATCAGTATTCATATAACTCATATATTTCTTTACAAAACCATAGAAATCATATCAAAATATTTTTATATATAGACCATGGTTTTTGTATATAATTTACTATCCTATGGTCAAGTGATACGGATATTTATCATTTCAATCCATAATTTAAAATATAAATACGATTATATATCATTTCAAACCGCAATCCCGAATGAAATAAAATCCATAACAACTTGCAGTTGATAACAGTATAAAATACAACATCCATTCATCCAATACCAATAATCAATCATTTATCACAATCATCATCCAATTCAATCAATAACATCAATATAGAATGGATAATAAATAACAGGCATTTACTGGCAGTTTATATTCAATAATAAATTAAATAACTATTTAACTGGCAGTTTATATGCGATAATAAATTAAATTACAATTTAATTCAAATAAATTCAATTTAACTGGGATGATGATTAAAAATATGCCGAACGGTCACAAATAAATTTCTAATCACAACATAAATCAATTTAACAAACATAAGAAATTTTAGAAGTTGTGAGTGGGTTAAAACACTCACCTTTTGAATTTAAATCGAATTTATATCCAATTTAAATCCAAAATTTGAACGGTCTCGGAATCCATCCAAACTAGTACCAAAATGTTCAGAATTCCAATATGAACCTAGCGGAGAAAACCGTGCGTGAAATGGACCTTGTATATGAATGTTATTCGCGTAAGAACAATGGAATTGAAATTTAAATAAAATAAATAAATAAATAAATTAGATTGAAGAACACGTCACCAGTTCACAGCAACCCCATCTCCCTAACGTTACTGCTGTTCGAACCCATCGATCATGAACGCACATCGCCTCAACGAGGGATCCGCCACGCCTGGCCAGAGCACCGCGCCTTGACCTAGTGCTTCATCGAACAAACTCCACGACCTCCGACCCCCGTGCAGCCACGCGACCCAGTCACGTTCACCCCCAAATGCATGGCCGCCATGGTTTGAACGAAACACTAGAGAATTTTTACAGATGATCTAGCCGTGATCAACCCAAACGAACACTGCTAATGTGCAACGCACGTATCTCTCTACGCGACGGTAACTTCAATTTGGTGATCCATCGAGGTTGATCGTCGTGCGATGAACGGGCATGGATTGTTCTTCAGTTTATGGACAGACGGAGGTTCAAATTGAAAAACGAATTACAGATCTGAGATGCGCTCTTCGAGAGCTTCGAATCCATATAAAATTTGATATTATTTGAGGAGTTTGAATTTTTGAGGTTGAATTTTGAATCGAAATTGGATTATGAAATGTAGGGTTTGTCTGCCACTGAGAAAGAGGAGTAACGGAAGTTTTGTATGTACAGAAATGAGAAATAGAAAGGCTGCTAGGGTTTATAACAGGGTATTTATAGGTAGGGTTGAAATAGAAAGAGCAGGCTTGATTTGATTGAACGATATCGGCCCAAAAGCTCATTCGACTCCGGAGCGAAAATGCATCAACCCATATATCAAAATAGATGTTTTTAAATATTTTAAACGCAATGGAACAGGTTTCATGTCCAAATTCCATCATATGAATAAGTTATGCTAAAATCAAGTTATTTTAAACTGATTTCAATTGATTTCAATTTAATCGATTTCTAGGCATTTGAAGCCCGTACGATCAAATGACAAGTCCAATCGCTACGAAACTTGAAATCCTATTATAATTCACCGTTACGGATCCGATGAGACTAGTTTGGTCGAAATCTGAGTCAGTTGCCAAAATGGCTATTTTCCAGGTAATTAAATAAATTAATATTAAATTAATTAAATCAAATTTCAATTCAAATTTAATAAATCACAATTTCACTCATTTTATATTACTTGGACATTTACCATAATTTAACACAAATTTAGAAGTCACTTTAATGTTGATTCATTAATCAATTTCGGCTTAAATTTCATTTTTATTAAATTCAGAAATTAAAATTTTAATTTCCAATAATTCCATTTAATTTAATTTTCATTCTATTATTCAATTCATTGTCATCAAATAGATAAAATTAACGTTGGTTCATGGTTTATTACATCAATATTCTCAAATTTCATCTTAATCTATATTAACGTAATAATTAAATATTTAATTTCATTTATTTGCAATTAATCCAATTATTGAATTTTAAACTTCAAATAAATTAATAAATCTTGATTTCCATTCTTTATATCAACCAATTGTCATATTATAAATAGAATTAACATTATTTCCAATTATTTCCTTAATTTACACTAACATTGATTTTATCAAATTATAGCTTATTATGTATTATTTCGTCAATTAATATAACTTTGAATTTTAATTCTCAATTTACTATTTACAATCAACTATGACTTTTCACTTGATTCAATTAATTGGGTTAGCACTAAATTAGTTATTTATTAACTTGCATTAACATTATTACCTTTATTTTAGTGATTTCGTTATTAAATTACAAATTTTTATTATCTTTTCGAATTAAATTACCAAAATTTATTAAATTAACAAATTTTAATTATCGAAAATTACGCGTCATTACACTCTCCCCCACTCAAAACTTTTCGTCCCAGAAAAGTAAAAAGAAGGAAAAAGAAGGAATTGAGTGGATAATACGTCTTATTCGAAAATATTAACTTTATAAACAAATAAATTTACAAAAATTAAATAAATTAAATAAAATATAACCATTTATAACTATTAATCTTTTATACTCAAATTATTAAAGTTTGGAAAACAATTTCAAAATTTCTCCAAGTCCAAAATTTACGGGAAATTTCGGCAGAGTCTCCTTTGTACAGAGAGGCTCGGGGAAAAATATAATATCAAATATAACAATATATCACAATATCTCAAAATAATATATCCCAACAACGGGAAAACAATATAATAGCGCTACAAAACTGTAATCTGAAATCGTACCTATTTGTCGGGTAATTAACGCTTAATTATGAAACCAAAAGCAGTAGCATTTGCTTCCATAACCTGTATTTCACTTATATAATCCAAAAGGGTTAATAATTATATAAAATGAAATGTTTAAAGTTGTTTCAAAAAATTCAATATAAAACAACAATCATTGCAACCATAGCATACAATCATCATACAGAATCAACACAATTCAATTATCCATCCATATCCATAGCAAATAGACAAATAGTTGCTCGGGTTTAAAACTTTAAATTGTGCAGAATGAAAAATAACTACTAAGTGCACCATTTTCTCAACAGTCTTAGATGAAACTAAATAGATTATTCATTCATCCAAACAATTTTAAAATATCCTTGCTCAAACGACCATAAACCAAATAAGCAACAATTTCAAACAATAGATCAAGTTCATTCTTATTAATTTCATTTCATACATTTGTTGGTTCATTTCCTTTTATTCATATGATGATTTACCTTTTCAATTTACATTTATTTCTTACAAATTTTCATTTTTATTTATTCATATCAAATAGTTTTCTTTTTATTGCATTACATTCATTCATTTCTCAATTTCATTTTTACTTAGCATCTCAATGCATTAACTTTAGTCTACAATCATATATTTGCTACATTCATATTTTCTACTTATTTTATTTATAAATAGCTTCAACCATTTACTCAAGTTTATTATCATTTATTTATAATATTTACATTTATATTAAATTAGCAGCATGTCAATCCTAACTTAAGTTTATAACCATTATAACATCAAATTCCTATTTACAAAAGTAATTCATTGAACCTTTCTATTACATAAGTTTTACTTGTAAACTTTTCCATTACATTTTTTATCATACATTTCAACTTTTAAATCTTTTGGCAAGTTATATATATGCTTTTTAAGAATGTAATTGAAAGTTATACAAGTTTTCTCATTTATTTTAATTAATTTACTGTCCAATAATCATATCATTTTTTATTGATTACAATTTCAACTATCTAGAAATTTCATTTATAACCTAGCTTTTAATCTCTTATTTTAATTAAAGGTTCCAATTATTAATTAGTTACAACCCATTTCACTACAATAATTGAAACTGTTGATTATCAGAAACTTAAGAACTAAATACCGGTTTTAGTTTCAAATCATTTTAAAATAATAGATAAATGTATATACTTAAAAAATATATATCCAATTATATTTAAAACAATTTGAAATATATATATTTGTTTATCAAAATAAATCTGTAGTAAAACTACTACAGTGGCCTTACCACTTAGAAACTCGAAAATGAATGTCGGCGATGCGTGCACTCATCACCGAAATTATTTTCCATACAGAACTTATTTCTTTCCTAAATTTCTTTAAAACAATTCTATCAAATTATATTGAAATATTTATATCATAAAATAATTCTAAATAATATTATTATTATATTCCAAAATCGTTTGAAAGAAATTTTCAAAACCCCAGAACTTAAGTTCTAAAATTTCAAATTTTCATTTATTTTATTTTCTTCGAATTTTGTTTCCAATCAATATTTACAAATTTCACTACCTAACAACCAATGTATTGCAACCAAATATAACCTTTATAAAAAAAATTATTTTATATATAGAAAATATAATAGGCAAAATTATTTCATTCACCTATATTCAAAACAAATATTGTGTCGGTCTGTCCTATCGAGTGTTTAGAAATCTCTATTGATGTCATAGCGTCCAATGCACCAACCAGAATTTATAAATACAAAACGGAACAAATTAGCACAATATAAAAACCTTTTTATAACACTAACAAATACACTCTCTCATATATATCCTCTCAATGACTCATCATCATAGGGTATTACTACCCTATTAACAAAGAGTCAGACCCCACAAAGCTAAGGTTTATCGTTAAACCAAAGCTCTGATACCAGATGTAACATCCCGTCGTTTTGTAAGCTTAAGCAGACATACATACCAACTCAAACCATACAGAAGGGCGGATTGTTATGAGGTAAATAAGAAAAAGCAGAGAAAGAAAATAACAAAATAGAATCTTGCAACTGAACGATAAAATAATAATCAAACAAACAGTTTATGAAGCTATTTTACAAAATATTCGATTATACTTATACAATACATATCAGAATTACACATACCAGAGAATAATAAATAATGCAGCAGAATACATGATGCAGTGAATTATAATGATAAATAATAATACTAAAATCTTCATCTTCGTCCTCCAGAAATAAGCTCTTCAAATCCTGAAATGCTCAGGCTGACCCGAGTGAATTGAAAAGACAAAACACTCGAGTCGGAACTAAAAGATCTTATGTAAGTCAAATCAGCAGTAAATAATATGAGTGGAACGGCGTCAGTGAGGTTTACGGAATTTGACATCTCCTATCCAGTGTGTAACATGAGTGCAGTAACTTAAGAGATGCTCGGGATTCACATCTCCTAAGGATCCGTTAAACTATTTACTATGTAGTAATATTTCGCTATTATAATAATGTCTATAGTAATATAAACTTACTTTTAAATAGCGTTAAGGAGTTACCCAATCTCCCCCTTAAGGCAATAATACTCTCAGTATTCCATCCAGTATCAGCGCATCTCCAGATCGGGAGACTACCCTAAATACTCCATGGGCTACGGGGGAATACCAAACTCGTACAAGGCGCGCTAGGGTAGGTGGCACGGCACAACTAGGCAATGTCAGGGTAGATATACCAATTACGGTTCCGGACCGGTGGAAACGCGTAGCAGCTACTACCGCCCACCTTGAGCCACACCCCCAAAGTTAAAAAGGGCCCCGATCAATCACAAAGTAATAGAATGGTATCGAATGAGTGTGTCCGATAAAAGGTGCTACCTTCTTAGCCCGTCGATTGCCCCTGTTTTAGCCACCTTATGCCAACTCACGGGAGTTGGGTCCACGTATATACCTCAAAGGAAACGCCGCCACCATCCTACTTCATTCTGAAATCTCCACCACACACACGGTTGTTAAAGTGTTTTTGGAGTTGGCAGAGAGTATGACAACTTTCAATCCCGGTCCCTTTAACAACCAAACGTTATTATAACACCGCGGTCATTTCAAAATAATTATCTTCAAAACCAGAATATACTATCCATTCCAAAACCATATAAATACGATATCATTTCCCCTTTTAAAACCAAATCAATATGATATCATTTTTATTTCAAATATATCCTTTTCTAAAACCATAACACTTTCAAAGTTATGATATTTCAAAACCAAATGCTTGAAATATAACATTTTAAAACATAAAACATTGAATTTCATAACTTTGAAACATAACTACACCACTTAAATGGCTTAAATATTAAATTACTTTATATAATAAAATAGCTTCTTCAATTTCACAAATCAATTCCAAATACAGATTTGAACCCCCAAATAAACCATTTCAATTTCTATATATTTCAAAGCTTTAAATATTCCACCATTTCAAAACTAATTCTTTGATAATTCCATAAATATCAAATTCAATTACTATTATTTAGATTTGAAATGTTTACATAATAAATCCAATATCATTTAAGTAAAACTTTTCGACTTCAAGTAACTGGATATTCCTTCAATTTATTTAACTTGATATATTCATTTAAATCAACTTGATATTCATTTAAATCACACTAAAGCAAAATCAAGTTATAAAAATCGTACCCTTTAAAATCTCGATTTTATTTAAATTTCAATCAATTTATTCGAGTATAATTCTTAAAAAATTTAATTCAAATCAATTTCATGTTTATCTTCCAACCTTAATTTTTATTTAAGTTATTATAACTTTATATAGAATATAATTTAAACAGATACTTAACCATATTATATAAAAACAATCTAACTTTATTATTTAACTTATTTTATATTTCAAAACAAATTTATACAAAGCTAAAAATCAATAATAAAATAACATTTATACAACATCTAAAATCAATATTTATATAACTCATATATTTCTTTACAAAACCGTAGAAATCATATCAAAATATTTTTATATATAGACCATGGTGTCTGTATATAATTTTCTATCCTATGATCAAGTGATACGGATATTTATCATTTCAATCCGTAATTTAAAATATAAATACGGTTATATATCATTTCAAACTGCAACCCCGAATGAAATAATATCCATAACAACTTGCAGTTGATAACAGTATAAAATACAACATCCATTCATCCAATATCAATCATCAATCATTTGTCACAATCATCATCCAATTCAATCAATAACATCAATATAGAACAGATAATAAATAATAGCATTTACTGGCATTATATATATAATAATAAATTAAAAAACTATTTAACTGGCAGTTTATATGCAATAATAAATTAAATAACAATTTAATTCAAATAACTTCAATTTAACTGGGTGATGATTAAAAATATGTCAAGCAGTCATAAACAAATTTCTAATCACAATATAAATCAATTTAACAAACATAAGAAATTTTAGAAGTTGTGACTGGGTAAAAACGCTCTCCTTTTGAATTTAAATCGAATTTAAATCCAATTTAAACAAAAATTTGAACAGTCTCAAAATCCTTCCAAACTAGTGCCAAAATGTCCGGAATTCCAATAAAAACCTAGCGGAGAAAACAGCGCGTGAAACGGACCTCGTATGTGAAAGTTATTCGTGTAAGAACAATGGAATTGAGATTTAAATTAAATAAAAAAATAAAAAAATTAGATTGATGAACACATCACCAGTTCACAGCAACCCCATCTTCCTCACGTTACTACTGTTTGAACCCATTGATGAACACATCACCAGTTCACAGCAACCCCACCACGGTTTGAACGAAACCCTAGAGAATTTTTACTGACGATCTAGCCGTGATCAACCCAAAAGAACACCACAGATGTGCAGTGCGCGGTTCTCTCTACGCGACGGTAACTTCAATTTGGCGATCCATCGAGGTTGATCGTCATGCGATGAACGGCCGTGGATAGTTCTTTAATTTCTGGACAGACGAAAGTTCAAATTGAAAAACGAATTACAGATCTGAGATGCGCTCGTCGAGATCTTCGAATCCATATAAAATTTGATATTATTTGAGGAGTTAGAATTTTTGAGGTTGAATTTTGAATTGAAATTGGATTGTGAAATGTAGGGTTTGTCTGCCATTGAGAAAGAGGAGCAACAGAAGTTTTGTACGTACAGAAATGAGAAATAGAAAGGCTGCTAGGTTTTATAGCATGGTATTTATAGGTAGGGTTGAAAATAGAAAGAGCGAGCTTGATTCGATTGAACGATATCGGCCCAAAAGCCCGTTCGACTCTGGAACGAAAATGCGTCAACCCATATATCAAAATAGATGTTTTTAAATATATTAAACGCAATGGAACAGGTTTCACGTCCAAATTCCATCGTATGAAGAAGTTACGCTAACAAGTTATTTCAAATTGATTTCAATTTAATCGATTTCTAGGTGTTTGAAGCTCGTACGATCAAACGACATGTCCAATCACCACGAAACTTAAAATCCTATTATAAGTCACCGTTACGGATCCGATGAGACTAGTTTTGTCGAAATCCAAATCGGTTGCCAAAATGGCTATTTTCCAGGTAATTAAATAAATTAATATTAAATTAATTAAATCAAATTTCAATTCAAATTAAATAAATCACAATTACTCTTATTTTATATTACTTGGACATTTGCCATAATTTAACACAAATTTAGATGTCACTTTAATGTTGATTCATTCATCAATTTCAGTGTTAAATTTCATTTTTATTAAATTCAAAAATTATAAATTTAATTTCCAATAATTCCATTTAATTTACTTTTCATTCTATTATTCAATTCATTGTCATCAAATAGATAAAATTAACGTTGGTTCATGGTTTATGACATCAATATTCTCAAATTTCATCTTAATCTCTATTAACATAATAATTAAATATTAAATTTCATTTATTTGCAATTAATCCAATTATTGAGTTTTAAACTTCAAATAAATTAACGAATCTTAATTTCCATTCTTTAATCAACCAATTGTCATATTATAAATAGAATTAACATTATTTCCAATTTTTCCTTAATTTACACTAACATTGATTTTACCAAATTACAGCTTATTACGTATTATTTAGTCAATTAACATAACTTTGAATTTTAATTGCCAATTTACTATTTACAATCAACTATGACTTTGCAATTGTTTCAATTAATTGGGTTAGCACTAAATTAGTTATTTATTAACTTGCATTAACATTATTACCTTCATTTTAGTGATTTCATTATTAAATTACAGATTTTTATTATCTTTCTGAATTAAATTACCAAAACTAATTAAATTAACAAAATTTAATAATCGAAAATTATGGGTCGTTACAATTAGTGCCATAAATTTATCAAAAAATCGTATTAACCATTCTCGAACAAAACATATTGATATTGGTCACCATTTTCTATGAGATAATGTGGGAAAGAAATTATATCACTAGAATTTGTAAATACCAAAAATCAAATAGCTGATATTTTTTACTAAAGCATTAAGCGAACTAACTTTTATTATATTAAGATGAGATCTAGGAATATGTTCTTACAATGAATTGGTAAACTAAGTCTGTAAGATTAGATTATTACACTTCAATTTTTTAACTCATAAAACACTACACAGAGATTTGTACACTTAAATGAATAATACTAACCACATAAAACTTAACTGCCTTCTTTTTATTTATATGGTTAAGCTTATTTTTCAAAACAGACTTCTAAGTATAGTAAAACTCGCTCTTAATAAATAAATCAGTTTGTTCTCCTAAATAAATACAAATAATTTATTTAGACCATTATCACCCAAAAAATATCATTAGGTCAATACTCTACTTATTTAATGTGAAATGTATTATGAGAAACAACGTTAAGGATCTCATCTAAATTTTATCAAAAAATGTATTCTAGTAATTTGCGGTTATTCACTAAAAGAACTGCATACATCAAACATCTCCACGATTACAAAAAACTCCTATAAAAGCATAAACATTACTCTAAGAAATCTATGCAAGTCAGGACCATTAAACCAAGATTGGATTGACACTCCATCTCGTCCAAGTCGGTCTCTACTAAAGCCATTATTTGAAGACACCAAGGTTGAGCCGAATTCATGGAGATATAACAAATTAAAAACTCCAACATCTCAGACAAGAACTAAATTTATGCTACGCATTTTTATTAAAATAAGATTCTATTCTAAAACAATTATCTTGATATTTGCATAAAAATTGGCATTTTAATTTTAAGGAATTTTTTTTGAGAAAATAGACCATAGACATCTGTGACAATATCACAGACATCTATCAAAGGTTTTAGGAAAACATTCCCTGAAACCTCAAACATTTGTGATACCTCACAGGTGTCTGTCATAAGTTTCAGGAAACTTATTCCTAAACAAAGACATCTATCATGTGTTTCTGTTTATTTTACTTAAACCACAGATGTATGTGGCACCACCACAAACATATGTCGCTGGACTAAACTTCCTTTTTCTAGTAGCCCTATATATATGATTTGACCCCTTTCACACCTTTTCACTAGCCTATTCTCATTTTACACACAAACCATAATTTCTAAAAACATCAAATTGCTCACTGATGGCTCCCTAACCAAAAACTCCGGCTAGCAAATGCTCTAAGAAAGGACAATCATCTTCTTCTCACAACCCATTAGTCACTGATGCTCTAATCCAAGAATGGCTATGCAATAGCACAATTGATAACAAATGATTTGACGAGCTGAAATAAAAGAAGCTTCATTCCTGGCCATTTGATAGATTATGCAAGTTTGGTGAATATGGCATTCAAGAACTTACCACCACCTTCAAATATCGAGATTTAATCAATTTCGATGAAAATGAGGTACAAATCGATCAATCGACAATCTTTCTTTTTTACGCCAATCTGTGTAGTAGTGATATTTGTACTCTTGACAATGACGATGGTTGGTTATGGACGAGCGTTTACGGACGTGTTTTAAAGATTAGTGTAAACACCATTGGTCGTATACTTAATTATTCTTCGTCCGGAATCAGTTAGGAAGAAGTTACCGGCCACAGGAATTTACCGCGAGATAAAGTAACTCATCAAATTTAGGAATATATAATGCCACAGTGAAAAATTGTTTACTTACGTCCAAAGGCTAGGTTGTTAAACCGTATGATTATCAATACAATAATTCCATGCCTAGGAAGTCATGAGAAAATCTACAGGAACGACCATAAAGCCATTTATGCTATCTTTGGTGGTGTACAAATAAATTGGGTTAAGTTCATTCACAAAGAAATAAAAAGCTTTTGGTCACATCATCGATGCACTATTATATATGCTCTATATATTAAGCGTCTCTTAAATGCTCTTGGTGTACCATCTTATATCTCTCACTTTGAAGGAATACCGGTTAAAGAGAGTGAAATAAGATTTCTATTTTTTAATGCACCTACCCCAATAACCACCTCCAATTATCTCCCTAGAACTATAGCAGAAACAACAAAGGCATCATGTTTCTCCACCCACTCCTGCTCCTCAACATATTTTTTCACCTCGTCCTTCCCAATAACCTGCCTCCTCCAATCATGCTACCGAATATTATTCGGATTCAAAATCAAGAAGCTTGCATTGAACCTTTGCAAAACAAACCGCTTCATGATTTAATGCTTAAAAATCAAAGGCTAAACATGGTCAACTAGTGGGTATTGAATAAAAAGATGACAGGTTTGGAACGTTCTTTTTCGACGAGGATGATTAAAATGGAAAAGACTTTAGGAAAGGTTGTTTTCACTTTAGGAAAAGTTATGAGAAAAGTCCATGGCAGAACGTATTGTCGCTCTTCATCTTCGCCTACACCACCTTCTCGAGCACAACAGTTTATCGGTCTCATGCTTCTCTTGTAAGAACTTCTCATGATGGAGAAAAAACTATTGTGCAAGAGAAGCCTAAAGAGGAGGAAGAAAATAGCGATGGTATGTACTTGTCTGACCCTCAGCAATTTCAGCATCAACCGTACATGGCTTTCCTGGGACTTTCCCTACAAGAAGATGAGGAATATAACGATCAAATCAACTGGCCAGGAACATATGACCAAGATCCTTCTTCATGTTGGGAGTATTATGAAAACTATGGCGGGTTTTCTTACTCTTCCAATCAGTACAACTAGCTTCTCTTTTTTCAGTTTTTTATTTAGCATTTATGTTTATGATTGACTATTTTTACCGCACCTTGTTATTTAACTTTTAAGCTCCTGCTATATTACTTTTGTCTTTGTTTCTGCTTGGCCTTACTTATTTACTTTTAATTGCTCATGCTCTTATCTATAGCATGCTACGATCTAAAACATCCCATGTCCTTCTTCTATTTTGATAATGACAAAGGGAGAGAAATTTATGCATATACATAGGGAGAGACAAAATTTATTCTGTGGGAACATTCTCTATATTTATTATGAATGACTATAATATTTCTTCTTTGATTGTATAGTTGTCATCATCAAAAAGGGGGAGAATGTTAGAACTTCTATTCTATGTTTCAATGACAATAACTATATCATCATATATATTCTATACATGTTATCAAAATAACATGTATGTACTACGAGAAGACATCATGCTCGAAGATATTGGACTAAAAGACAAACAAAGATCTACCGGCCATATTATGATTAGTAAGGTTATTCTAGTGTATAAAGAGTCTTAGATAAAGCTTTTTAAGGTCTCCCTAGGTATACATGCACACACGATCACACATGATTTCATATACACTAAACATAAATTGAAAAACTGCATTTACCATTCACAAACGTTTGTGTAACGTTTCCGATTTTGCTCGCTCAAAAATCGACATCCATACTTCAAATTGTATTCGAATGCCATAGATTCGACCGTTCAAATCCGATTCGCCGGAGCTTATAACAATCATTAAGTAAACAACACAGCGGAATAAAAGAATAATACATTGATATACAGCTTTGATACAATATCTGATACAACAAATGATCCAATAGATATCAATATACATCAGAGATATGATACAATAAAACAGCAGCGGAAAGAAAATAGATAATATCTAGCAGCGAAACAAATAACTCTAAGATAGTCTTCAAAAGAGAACTCCGAGAACTGCAACTCCATTTCCAAGAATCAATCCAGCAATAGCTCGAACTCCCAATAACGATGCACCAAGACGAGCAAGGCTGGTGCGATCCAAAGACTGAACTAACTCCAGATAATCTACTAAACCTGACTATCTGAAAAACCCAACTCTAGACTGCTCGTGTAGAAAATAATGAGCACCCAGAGTTTAGGAAGGAAACAATAAACTCTGGATCAGTCGTGGGACTGGTGTGAGCAACAAAAACAGTTTATCTTTTAAAAACATTCAATAAAAGATTTTCAAGGTCAATTCGCAATGCTTTTTAAAAAATGAGACTACCATAAGGCCTCCCGCACACACACACAATGCAAACGCAGAATCGGAGGAGATTTCTCCTTATGATAGTCAAAGATGCTTGATACGCATTAAAAAGAAACATTTGATATTATTACTAGTGCATAGTGTAGGAAAAATTATTTCGAAAATAAAGATATAAATCTTAGCCAGCATAGACATTTCGAACTATGCCTACTATAGCTACCATCTAAACAGTGGTGACCACCATAAGTAAATGGCAGGTTCTACAACTAAAACCGTACAGGGTTTCGTATTGGGAATTGGATTTCCAACAAATGGTCAGGCCAAGGAACTTCCCATTGCCACATGAGAATGCCTCTGGATGGACATCCCCGAGAACCAAACCGGATCTCAACCAACACAAGGCCGGGTTACCCCTAACTGAGTAACAACTGACCGAATATGCCATCCCCCGGTCCTTTGGGACCTTTCACCGAGCGCTCGTAATCAATTCACACAATCATAACAAAGTGTTTTCAACATGAGTAAATATCTGGGCTCCATACCATGATACCACCCTTTTCCAGAAGGAAATGCACACATCCTAAAGGGCGCTACCCCTCATAACCTTGCCGCATCTTTCCTGTTTTGACCATTCCCTGGGTGTGAGGCTCGACGAAGTCACGTCCACAAAAACATACTTTATACAAAAGCCATGCTTTGGGTCAACAAATGATCATAGAGATGATCACAAAGATAAACGATCAAACAAATGATCCTATCACAAATAATCAACACAATGATCATTTCACAGCAACACTCAGCATGTCACATTGCCAAATTGGGAATATATCGCTGATAACTTCAACTATATAACCTCTGAGCACGTACGTCTCAGAGAAGGGTGTTAAGCTAAAAGAATAAATTCTCCGCCACCAACAGAAATATATTTGAAAGAAATCTGCTTTACATCTCAACTTGTAATGTCAGGCATACAATCCATACAAGTCTGTTCTAGGATCGAACAGAACCGAAGGCACTTACAAAGAAGTCCTTGCATTCCGGATATTCACAATCCCGATCGGATTTCCCATCACTTAGGGTGTTTCTATACCGGCGCGACTCGGTGCAGAAACAATCGATAGGTCATCCTATCGCTTTCGCAAATACCCGGTCTTTATCACCGGTCTTCAAATGCTATCCATAACGTCGAATCACATATTCGGAATGGGTTATACGACACAAAGGTCCTTTCCCGGCTAAACCGAATAGTGAGCACGATATTTCAAAAACAAATGGATAATGGGATTTCAATTAAGTCACAACTTAATAATTCAAAACTTTATTTCAAATGGTTTTAATAAATTACCATTTTCAATTTTTAAACAAAAAGATTCATTTTCACAACCTTTAACGGTTTAAACAATTTTCACCTTTTAATCTTTTCAACAAAAGATTCATTCACAGATTTTCCAAATCAATTTTCATTTCAATTTGATTAACTCGTTAAATCTTTAAATCAAAGATTTAACTCATAGCTTCGAAACAAATTTCATTTCAATTTGATTTAAACAAATCATCTATTTAAATCTGTTAAAAATAAACAGATTTAATCCATAGCTTTCAAAAAGAATTCATTCATAACTTAGGAAAATCATTTTTTCTATTCAATCTTGAAATTCCCCTAATTAACTGGAATCTCAGTTCTTATCTAAAAGTGTTTATCATTTGAAAACAACAGTTTTCATTTTGGAAATCTGATTCATTTATACGAGTTAAAATCCTTGGGTTAAATTCAAATTCCCAAAAATAATGCTTAAAAGTGGTTTAATCCCTATATAACCAATATAACATTTTTAATCCCTAATTTCAAATCATAGAATTCAATTTCAAGTATTGAATTTAAATTTAAATCAAATTATTTAAATTCCAAAACTTAATCAAGTAATTAAAAAAATAAATTTTTATTTTGAAATACATTCCAAAAGCTTTTCACATTTATTCCGATTCCATTTCCAAAACATTTGAATTTAAAAATTCAAATTTAAAACTATTTCAAACATCTGTGACTTAAACGATTTCCTCGTGAAATCCATCATTGTGTGTGTATGGTGTGGTCCAGGGGTTATACACAGTAGTGCAATATCATTTCAATCATCACAGATTAAAACATAGGAATATAGTCGATGAGCGGTATTAACTATCACGCTTATCGTTCATATACAGATCACAGATATATATCACAGATAAGTAAATTACAGATCACAACATAAATCAGGATAATCATAAAGCATCATATAACAGGGATATCAAACAGTTTAACATCCAATATAATCCAAACATCCATAAATAGGATTAATTTAATTATCTGATTAATTTAAATCAGATTAAATTTCTACGAATCATTCTTTTCACATTTATTATCAAATAAATTTCAAGTAAATGATCCTCATTAACTATTCATAATTATTTAATTACTATTCTTAAGTAATTAAACTCACTTTAATTATTGTTAATTATAATTGAATTAACCTTTAAAATCATATATTTAATCACTGATTATTTCATTAATTAAGTTCTAAACTGTAACTTAAAAATCTTTATTACTTGATTAAATAACCTTTATCATTTGTTTAAAAGACAACTCTTTATTAAATTAATAAATCTTATTTACAAATTTATTTACCTTAATTAACTTAACTCAAATCTTAATTTCTTGATTTAAATAAATTAATCAATTATTCATTATTAATAAATTAACTCTTAACAAATTAATTAATCTGTAATCAGCACTTAATTAACCATTAAATTATTAAATAATAATCTTTAATTAATCACATTAATTTATTCAATCACATAAATTAAATCTTTAATTAATTAATCCTTTTAATTAAATCTTAAAGTAAAACTTAATTAAATTGAAATAATTTACTTTTAAACCTTAAACCAATCCCATACTTAAATAAAACAATTATTTAAAAGAATAAGTTAAAATTGTTTAAAACTTGAATTTTGTTTAAAAATTTTGAAAACTGTTTTTTATACCACCCGGGCCTTGCTTCAAGTCAAACCCCGTTCTACCCGAAGATAACTTCGAGTTTTTCCCCAAACCAACCCGAGATTCGTAAATTTCAAAATTTTTGTTTAAGCGTAAAAATTGACCCGGATACAAGTAAAAACTACCCGAGCTCAAACTCGAGCCAGCCCTACGTTTCCCCGAGATTGTCACTCGAATGCTTCGAGTCTTCCCCTGTTATTTTACGCAACCTTCTTCTTCTTCTTCTTGTTTTTTTTTTCTTTTTTTTTCTTTTATTCCTACAGCAAGTCAAGCTTAAATTTAAATACCAATTCAAAGCATCAGCGAACCCGGAGACAACACGAGCCTATCACCCATTTTCTCAGGTTTTACTCAGGGTCCTTCTTCTCCTTTCTTCTTTTTTTTTTTTTTTTTTAGTAGTAAAGTACTTAAGTTATAAATCAAAGCATCAGTATAAACCATATTCGAAACTGCTGACACACGCCAATGTGCGTGCACGTGCACCACTTCCCCGACCGCCTCCGATCAAGTTGCCACCCACCACCAAGTCGATGACCATCCCAACCATTGCCTCGACCACCCAAAACATCGATAACTCCTCCAAATCAAAATCGCGTGTTCGAATCCAAACCTGGAACACGAAAGCCACTTCCATCCCATACCTGTCAACGACTCGTCCACGCGACTCCGGCTACCAGAAAATCCCATACTCCGGCCATCACTTCGTCGCCTTAGCCTCTACCACCACCCAACAGCCCATAGCACTCGATGCTCCACCGTGATCGCGTCGATCAAAAACTTAGCTACAGGAAAAATTAGGTTTAAAAACTAATTTCTGTCGCCGCCGTCACCTCCGAAGTCGTGACCACCTCCGGTTATTTTTCCAACCACCACCGTGTACTCCTCCATCACCACGAAGAAACCCAGCTATCCCAAACCCGAGGATCACCAGAAATTGAATATAACCCATTTTCTGTTCAACTCGAAAATTCACCCCATCTACAAACTTAAAAATCTAGATATATATATCAAAAATCATCATTCTCCGATTCGATTCAGTTTAAAAAATTAAAACTTGATATTTGGATACTAGATTTCCTGACATTAGTAGATCATTGCTGTTAATTTCTCATTTTTTGAATTAATTACTTATCATATATACTTAAAACTAACTTTAAAATAAAGGTGACCTTCATATACGCATTTTATCTTCAGACATCTTAGCCTAAAACTGAATCCATGAAGAGAGATAGAATTATTTTAGGTAGATTGGTGCCTGAATACAAACAGAGATGTATATGCATTTACACAGACCTGCATACTCAAACATTTACATATTTATATATATATATATATATATATATATATATATATATTCAAACAGATTTTCATTCATGCAACCAATTTACTTCAAGTTATAATCACAGATATCTAGTTATAAATCAACTGAAGTTTCAAGATAGTAGTTTACTCACATATTTATGAAGAACAGAGAAAAACATTTGTTCTCTTTTGAAACTGGCTTGAGATTTCTTGTTGAAACTTCTCACTTGATTTCTGGTTTGATTGAGTTGCGTTGTTGTTTGTTTGATGTTGTTTACCTAAGTTTTGCCTTAGTTTCTATATAAAGTTTCTTTGGCTTTCCAACTGATATGTATGCAGATGTGAAAGTATATAGGAAAGAAAAGAAGTAGACAGGGATTAAAGAAAGAAGGCATGGTACAGGGTATTACTATTGTACAGGGTGGTTATATTATACTGTTTTATACAGCAGGGTATGCTTGTTTGTACAATAACATGGGTGGAGTATTTTTAGTTATGGCTAGAGAAACTTGCATTAATTGCCAAGTACTGCCTAGCACATTAAACTCTACAGGCTGCCTATTTATCTCCTTTATTTTCTTTTTTTTTGCTTTTTTTTTCAAAAAGTTGGACAGGAATATCTTTATTTGGAGGCTGAAGATTTATTAGCATAAATTAAATATATGTTTATTGTCTTCATGCTTTTTCTTTTAAAATATAAATGTGCAGTCTTTGCTTTGTTCATGTTTGTACCAGTGCACTTTTGTTTATACTTTATTTTGTTTATACTTGCCTTGCATATGTTTATTTAGTTAGCTTTATAACCTGCTTTGTATTCTATTTGATTTCTTTCTTTTTACAAGCTACATACTTGTCTTGCTTCTTCATTTTATTTGCACATAGATATTTACTTTGCTTTAGTTTTGTTTTATACTTATTGTTTTTGTTTTATAATTTATCTTCTAATCATATTTCTAACATACGTATTAAATTTACAACGTATATTTTATTTTATTTCTCTCTTTTGTTTTATATTTTACCTAATTTTATAAATATGTGGTTTCTTCTTTGTATGTTATTTCTTTTGTTTGAATACTTTCATTTGCTCTTATTTTATTTTATTTTTCTTTGCATACTAAACTTTTATATTTGTTTGTATTTACTTCGTTTATAGTATGAATAACTTCTATTTTAACATGTTGTTAAAATTTATTTATGAGTTACTATAGATATATATTTTTTTTTTCTTAATTTATTTTATAACTCAAATATTTATTAAACCATTCCTCTAAGATTTAAATCAAAATATATATATATACACACACAAGATTTTATAATTTCAAATTGACTCAAATATACATATATATATATATATATATATATATACATTCACATATATACATATATATACAAAAATTAAAAATTTAAATGATTTATATAGAATATATTTGAACTCGGGGAAACTCGCTTCCATTTATATTTAATTTTATAATTTTTATTCAAAATTTCTTTTAATTATCAATTTAAATAAAAATTAAAATCTAGGGTCGTTACAAACTTCCCCCCTTAAAAGAATTTCGTCCTCGAAATTCGCAGGCACGAAAACAACACAGAGATAGACAGATTCGATCTCCTATAATTCTTCAAACTTAAGATATGGATTCCAAATTCAAGTCGGAATATCTCAGAATACATACCAATTTGTCCCTCTTCGGACCTTGGTATTCACAAGAAACTACAATAGAATTTCAAAATTTGGTTTTAAACAAAATCGTTTTATCGATACAATTCGATTATCCTTCATATTCTATTAATCAATTTAAAATCAATTTAAAATTTCTAATTTATTTAAAATTCTCAATTTCAATTTGCAAATTCATATTCATTAAGGTTTTAAATCAAAACTGATAGGAAACCGATGAAGATACAAAATAAAAATTTCTTACAATGATTCGTAGAGCATCACCGCACCGAAACTTCTTCTGGAGCTGCCACGAAGCAATCAAAAGAATTTGGAAACGAATCAAAAAGAGATTGATAAGAAAGATGTTCCCACTGTTGTTACAGAGTTTTGACTAATTATAGTCGTATTCCCTGTCCTCTATCTCGTCTTCTTCTTGCACTCATACTTACTATCAGTGGATAGCAAAAGAATTTACTGAGGCATTCAAATGGATATCTTAAGGATTACTCATTCTAGGATTTACTTCACCCTATCTCTAATGAGTTACTTAATGTGTTACACTCCTGAGCTAAAGTTCAACCCTTAGCTCTGATACCACATGTAACGTTTCCGATTTTGCTCGCTCAAAAATCGACATCCATACTTCAAATTGTATTCGAATGCCATAGATTCGACCGTTCAAATCCGATTCGCCGGAGCTTATAACAATCATTAAGTAAACAACACAGCGGAATAAAAGAATAATACATTGATATACAGCTTTGATACAATATCTGATACAACAGATGATCCAATAGATATCAATATACATCAGAGATATGATACAATAAAACAGCAGCGGAAAGAAAATAGATAATATCTAGCAGCGAAACAAATAACTCTAAGATAGTCTTCAAAAGAGAACTCCGAGAACTGCAACTCCATTTCCAAGAATCAATCCAGCAATAGCTCGAACTCCCAATAACGATGCACCAAGACGAGCAAGACTGGTGCGATCCAAAGACTGAACTAACTCCAGATAATCTACTAAACCTGACTATCTGAAAAACCCAACTCTAGACTGCTCGTGTAGAAAATAATGAGCACCCAGAGTTTAGGAAGGAAACAATAAACTCTGGATCAGTCGTGGGACTGGTGTGAGCAACAAAAACAGTTTATCTTTTAAAAACATTCAATAAAAGATTTTCAAGGTCAATTCGCAATGCTTTTTAAAAAATGAGACTACCATAAGGCCTCCCGCACACACACACAATGCAAACGCAGAATCGGAGGAGATTTCTCCTTATGATAGTCAAAGATGCTTGATACGCATTAAAAAGAAACATTTGATATTATTACTAGTGCATAGTGTAGGAAAAATTATTTCGAAAATAAAGATATAAATCTTAGCCAGCATAGACATTTCGAACTATGCCTACTATAGCTACCATCTAAACAGTGGTGACCACCATAAGTAAATGGCAGGTTCTACAACTAAAACCGTACAGGGTTTCGTATTGGGAATTGGATTTCCAACAAATGGTCAGGCCAAGGAACTTCCCATTGCCACATGAGAATGCCTCTGGATGGACATCCCCGAGAACCAAACCGGATCTCTACCAACACAAGGTCGGGTTACCCCTAACTGAGTAACAACTGACCGAATATGCCATCCCCCGGTCCTTTGGGACCTTTCACCGAGCGCTCGTAATCAATTCACACAATCATAACAAAGTGTTTTCAACATGAGTAAATATCTGGGCTCCATACCATGATACCACCCTTTTCCAGAAGGAAATGCACACATCCTAAAGGGCGCTACCCCTCATAACCTTGCCGCATCTTTCCTGTTTTGACCATTCCCTGGGTGTGAGGCTCGACGAAGTCACGTCCACAAAAACATACTTTATACAAAAGCCATGCTTTGGGTCAACAAATGATCATAGAGATGATCACAAAGATAAACGATCAAACAAATGATCCTATCACAAATAATCAACACAATGATCATTTCACAGCAACA
This sequence comes from Allium cepa, assembly GCA_030765085.1. Taxonomy (NCBI): domain Eukaryota; kingdom Viridiplantae; phylum Streptophyta; class Magnoliopsida; order Asparagales; family Amaryllidaceae; genus Allium; species Allium cepa. The sequence goes on from CM060938.1 coordinate 585,346,468, forward strand.
CTCAGCATGTCACATTGCCAAATTGGGAATATATCGCTGATAACTTCAACTATATAACCTCTGAGCACGTACGTCTCAGAGAAGGGTGTTAAGCTAAAAGAATAAATTCTCCGCCACGAACAGAAATATATTTGAAAGAAATCTGCTTTACATCTCAACTTGTAATGTCAGGCATACAATCCATACAAGTCTGTTCTGGGATCAAACAGAACCGAAGGCACTTACAAAGAAGTCCTTGCAATCCGGATATTCACAATCCCGATCGGATTTCCCATCACTTAGGGTGTTTCTATACCGGCGCGACTCGGTGCAGAAACAATCGATAGGTCATCCTATCGCTTTCGCAAATACCCGGTCTTTATCACCGGTCTTCAAATGCTATCCATAACGTCGAATCACATATTCGGAATGGGTTATACGACACAAAGGTCCTTTCCCGGCTAAACCGAATAGTGAGCACGATATTTCAAAAACAAATGGATAATGGGATTTCAATTAAGTCACAACTTAATAATTCAAAACTTTATTTCAAATGGTTTTAATAAATTACCATTTTCAATTTTTAAACAAAAAGATTCATTTTCACAACCTTTAACGGTTTAAACAATTTTCACCTTTTAATCTTTTCAACAAAAGATTCATTCACAGATTTTCCAAATCAATTTTCATTTCAATTTGATTAACTCGTTAAATCTTTAAATCAAAGATTTAACTCATAGCTTCAAAACAAATTTCATTTCAATTTGATTTAAACAAATCATCCATTTAAATCTGTTAAAAATCAACAGATTTAATCCATAGCTTTCAAAAAGAATTCATTCATAACTTAGGAAAATCATTTTTTCTATTCAATCTTGAAATTCCCCTAATTAACTGGAATCTCAGTTCTTATCTAAAAGTGTTTATCATTTGAAAACAACAGTTTTCATTTTGGAAATCTGATTCATTTATACGAGTTGAAATCCTTGGGTTAAATTCAAATTCCCAAAAATAATGCTTAAAAGTGGTTTAATCCCTATATAACCAATATAACACTTTTAATCCCTAATTTCAAATCATAGAATTCAATTTCAAGTATTGAATTTAAATTTAAATCAAATTATTTAAATTCCAAAACTTAATCAAGTAATTAAAAAAATAAATTTTTATTTTGAAATACATTCCAAAAGCTTTTCACATTTATTCCGATTCCATTTCCAAAACATTTGAATTTAAAAATTCAAATTTAAAACTATTTCAAACATCTGTGACTTAAACGATTTCCTCGTGAAATCCATCATTGTGTGTGTATGGTGTGGTCCAGGGGTTATACACAGTAGTGCAACATCATTTCAATCATCACAGATTAAAACATAGGAATATAGTCGATGAGCGGTATTAACTATCACGCTTATCGTTCATATACAGATCACAGATATATATCACAGATAAGTAAATTACAGATCACAACATAAATCAGGATAATCATAAAGCATCATATAACAGGGATATCAAACAGTTTAACATCCAATATAATCCAAACATCCATAAATAGGATTAATTTAATTATCTGATTAATTTAAATCAGATTAAATTTCTACGAATCATTCTTTTCACATTTATTATCAAATAAATTTCATGTAAATGATCCTCATTAACTATTCATAATTATTTAATTACTATTCTTAAGTAATTAAACTCACTTTAATTATTGTTAATTATAATTGAATTAACCTTTAAAATCATATATTTAATCACTGATTATTTCATTAATTAAGTTCTAAACTGTAACTTAAAAATCTTTATTACTTGATTAAATAACCTTTATCATTTGTTTAAAAGACAACTCTTTATTAAATTAATAAATCTTATTTACAAATTTATTTACCTTAATTAACTTAACTCAAATCTTAATTTCTTGATTTAAATAAATTAATCAATTATTCATTATTAATAAATTAACTCTTAACAAATTAATTAATCTGTAATCAGCACTTAATTAACCTTTAAATTATTAAATAATAAATCTTTAATTAATCACATTAATTTATTCAATCACATAAATTAAATCTTTAATTAATTAATTCTTTTAATTAAATCTTAAAGTAAAACTTAATTAAATTGAAATAATTTACTTTTAAACCTTAAACCAATCCCATACTTAAATAAAACAATTATTTAAAAGAATAAGTTAAAATTGTTTAAAACTTGAATTTTGTTTAAAAATTTTGAAAACTGTTTTTTATACCACCCGGGCCTTGCTTCGAGTCAAACCCCGTTCTACCCGAAGACAACTTCGAGTTTTTCCCCAAACCAACCCGAGATTCGTAAATTTCAAAATTTTTGTTTAAGCGTAAAAATTGACCCGGATACAAGTAAAAACTACCCGAGCTCAAACTCGAGCCAGCCCTACGTTTCCCCGAGATTGTCACTCGAATGCTTCGAGTCTTCCCCTGTTATTTTACGCAACCTTCTTCTTCTTCTTCTTGTTTTTTTTTTTTCTTTTTTTTTCTTTTATTCCTACAGCAAGTCAAGCTTAAATTTAAATACCAATTCAAAGCATCAGCGAACCCGGAGACAACACGAGCCTATCACCCATTTTCTCAGGTTTTACTCAGGGTCCTTCTTCTCCTTTCTTCTTTTTTTTTTTTTTTAGTAGTAAAGTACTTAAGTTATAAATCAAAGCATCAGTATAAACCATATTCGAAACTGCTGACACACGCCAATGTGCGTGCACGTGCACCATCCCCGACCGCCTCCGATCAAGTTGCCACCCACCACCAAGTCGATGACCATCCCAACCATTGCCTCGACCACCCAAAACATCGATAACTCCTCCAAATCAAAATCGCGTATTCGAATCCAAACCTGGAACACGAAAGCCAATTCCATCCCATACCTGTCAACGACTCGTCCACGCGACTCCGGCTACCAGAAAATCCCATACTCCGGCCATCACTTCGTCGCCTTAGCCTCTACCACCACCCAACAGCCCATAGCACTCGATGCTCCACCGTGATCGCGTCGATCAAAAACTTAGCTACAGGAAAAATTAGGTTTAAAAACTAATTTCTGTCGCCGCCGTCACCTCCGAAGTCGTGACCACCTCCGGTTATTTTTCCAACCACCACCGTGTACTCCTCCATCACCACGAAGAAACCCAGCTATCCCCAAACCCGAGGATCACCAGAAATTGAAAATAACCCATTTTCTGTTCAACTCGAAAATTCACCCCATCTACAAACTTAAAAATCTAGATATATATATCAAAAATCATCATTCTCCGATTCGATTCAGTTTAAAAAATTAAAACTTGATATTTGGATACTAGATTTCCTGACATTAGTAGATCATTGCTGTTAATTTCTCATTTTTTGAATTAATTACTTATCATATATACTTAAAACTAACTTTAAAATAAAGGTGACCTTCATATACGCATTTTATCTTCAGACATCTTAGCCTAAAACTGAATCCATGAAGAGAGATAGAATTATTTTAGGTAGATTGGTGCCTGAATACAAACAGAGATGTATATGCATTTACACAAACCTGCATACTCAAACATTTACATATTTATATATATATATATATATATATTCAAACAGATTTTCATTCATGCAACCAATTTACTTCAAGTTATAATCACAGATATCTAGTTATAAATCAACTGAAGTTTCAAGATAGTAGTTTACTCACATATTTATGAAGAACAGAGAAAAACATTTGTTCTCTTTTGAAACTGGCTTGAGATTTCTTGTTGAAACTTCTCACTTGATTTCTGGTTTGATTGAGTTGCGTTGTTGTTTGTTTGATGTTGTTTACCTAAGTTTTGCCTTAGTTTCTATATAAAGTTTCTTTGGCTTTCCAACTGATATGTATGCAGATGTGAAAGTATATAGGAAAGAAAAGAAGTAGACAGGGATTAAAGAAAGAAGGCATGGTACAGGGTATTACTATTGTACAGGGTGGTTATATTATACTGTTTTATACAGCAGGGTATGCTTGTTTGTACAATAACATGGGTGGAGTATTTTTAGTTATGGCTAGAGAAACTTGCATTAATTGCCAAGTACTGCCTAGCACATTAAACTCTACAGGCTGCCTATTTATCTCCTTTATTTTCTTTTTTTTTCTTTTTTTTTTCAAAAAGTTGGACAGGAATATCTTTATTTAGAGGCTGAAGATTTATTAGCATAAATTAAATATATGTTTATTGTCTTCATGCTTTTTCTTTTAAAATATAAATGTGCAGTCTTTGCTTTGTTCATGTTTGTACCAGTGCACTTTTGTTTATACTTTATTTTGTTTATACTTGCCTTGCATATGTTTATTTAGTTAGCTTTATAACCTGCTTTGTATTCTATTTGATTTCTTTCTTTTTACAAGCTACATACTTGTCTTGCTTCTTCATTTTATTTGCACATAGATATTTACTTTGCTTTAGTTTTGTTTTATACTTATTGTTTTTGTTTTATAATTTATCTTCTAATCATATTTCTAACATACGTATTAAATTTACAACGTATATTTTATTTTATTTCTCTCTTTTGTTTTATATTTTACCTAATATTATAAATATGTGGTTTCTTCTTTGTATGTTATTTCTTTTGTTTGAATACTTTCATTTGCTCTTATTTTATTTTATTTTTCTTTGCATACTAAACTTTTATATTTGTTTGTATTTACTTCGTTTATAGTATGAATAACTTCTATTTTAACATGTTGTTAAAATTTATTTATGAGTTACTATAGATATATTTTTTTTTTCTTAATTTATTTTATAACTCAAATATTTATTAAACCATTCCTCTAAGATTTAAATCAATATATATATATATATACACACACACAAGATTTTATAATTTCAAATTGACTCAAATATACATACATATATATATATATATATATGTATGTATGTATATATACATTCACATATATACATATATATACAAAAATTAAAAATTTAAATGATTTATATAGATATATTTGAACTCGGGGAAACTCGCTTCCATTTATATTTAATTTTATAATTTTTATTCAAAATTTCTTTTAATTATCAATTTAAATAAAAATTAAAATCTAGGGTCGTTACAGTTTGAGGAAAAATCATAAACATCTGTAACAATACTTGAAAAATTATTTTCTGAAGCCATAGACGTCTAAGGTTTTTCCATAGATGTCTGTCATTGGAAAATTGAAAAAATCTGAATAGATACCTCTATTGAATGAATAGAAATCAACTCTACATCGAAAGGTTGTAGTCATTAAAATTAATAGAACTTATCTAATAGTAATAACTCTTCATCAGCATCTCTTTAAATATATAAACACTACCATGAATGAGATTTAGAAATTAACTAAATTAAATTAATTGAAACTATTCTCTCTTAATTTCTTATTACTCTTTTGTGCATCCATGCTTACATACTCTCAATCTATCATAACCGAATATAATTTTGGTTGAACCACTTCCTACAACTCAAAGCATTCACATTCAAAACTCAAAGGAAATCATATGAAATATTGTATTGTCAGTCAAAATCCGTGTTATTTGGAAGATAGTCAAGATATACTTTTGTATTAGCATATTCCTCCGAGCAAAGTGACGGTTAGTTGGTTAAAGGAAATACCAAAGGGGTGCTTCGGGACTGGATGTAGAACGGGAGGTCCAAACAAGTGTAAATATCTGGTTTGATCATTTTTATTATTTATCTTATTTATATTTAGTTATTGTTCTTTTCTTAAAATAGACTTTCAATATCTACACACATGATTGTCGTACATGACATCTCCCTCCCCCTAAGCTACGGACCACTTAATTACAAAAGGTCGATTCCGTCAAACTCCTCTTCGAACTCTCTCCCTCATGCACCCATCATGTGAAGCGCGGTTCCACCATGGAAAAAGAGATCGATGCAATTCTATTTCCATACAAATGTCGCATCACTCAATCAAGGTGTAATGACCCGATTTTTCGACATTCGAAAATCGACATTAATACGTCCACCGTATCAAATGCGAACAATCGAATGCTGGAAAACCGAACCATTAGGGTTAAAGAAGGAGGAGGTAGAAGAAGAAATAGAAAACAATATCAGAATCTCACAAACGCAAGGAAATAAAATATAATAGATAATAACTGAACTTTAACACAGAGAGACTTATCTGTTTTATACATACATCATCAGAGTACAATATAATCAACATCACAATTTAGGGCGGTTATAATATCTCGTCCTTCCAAAGCTGAATATACAGCTTACACTGCACATCGGAAATATGAATCTATGGAAATACGCCTCGCCATCCAGCTCGTCTTCTGAGCTCCACAGCAGTCCATCCAGAATGTGTACTCTATAATACTCGGTCTGACCCGAGCATTATAGTTAAATAACACCAGATCAGTCTGGAAAACTAGCGTGAGAAAACACACTCTATTGGATTATTAAAGTTTTCAAAATCCTTTGAAATTAAAGGTATCTCTTAAGACCACGCCATAAATAAACATGTCGGGTTTTTACCTTACGATAACCAAAATATTTTTTTCGAAATCCGTCCAATATTATAATAGTATCTACAGATAGTAAAATAGAATCTAGCTGAAATGCTTGCATCTCACTTTCAGCAATAATTGGGCACAATCAAAACCGTACATGCGCTTGTTGGAGATTGGATTCCATACAATAGCATGGCCATTGGATTATCGTCTGTCACAGTACGTGGTCTAGATCACCGTACCGAGAATCCACCATGATCCCCTGCATCACAAGACCAGAGCTACCCCTTACTGGATAGTCAGAATAAGTTCACCCCGTGGTTTGGATCAGCAACCGCCCACACAGCTGAAATAAAGCGACATTTAGATAGGGTGACCTTACCCTAATAGGTTGCTAACTACTTAGCCTTGTGTGCACCTCCCCAGTTTTAGCCATTCCCGGTTGATGAGGCTTGAGGCTATGCGTTACCTTTTTAGCACACAATCACTTAGAATGCTCATCGTTCTCCTGACGATGTTCTGAAAGCATTCAACCATACAAGTCCGTTCCGGGTCTGAACGGAACCTAAGGCACTACTCATACAACATCCGTTTTGGAATCACCCTCGGGATTAGTAGCGATTAGCCCTTGCACTTCACTGTTCCATCTTTGACCCCAAGCTTTTGTCTTCATCATGAAACGTTCAAACCGGATCGTAGTGATTTTAGGGAAATTAATCCCGATCCCGGACTCTTTGAAACGATCAGCTCATTGGCCAATATTGATAGTCGGTTATTTAACTATCAAATGACATTCATAAACAACCATCAGACTTTAAATAATTTTCCAAATTATTTATTTCAAAATAACTTCGCAAATTATTTTCCATATTTCAACCCTTTGAAAATAGTTTCAAACCATCTTTCTCTCACGGAATAAATTTCCCAAATATTATTTATTTTCACTGAAAATACCAAGTCCAAATACTTTAGATTTTAAAATAATTTGAATCACTTTATTCTAAAATATACTTTACAACATTTAAATTAAACTACTCAAAACGCTTTATTCAAAAATATAAAACTACTTTATAAAATATAAAACTAATAATAAATTTATTTTTTAAAATAAAAGTTAAGCCAAATTAAATTTTAATATAAGAGTTACGAAATTCTATACAAGTTTTCAAATAAAACTTTAACCAAACTATCTTTAAAATAAAACTATTTTATAAAATATAAATATTAATGATTATCCTTAAAATCATATTACTAGTCAAACCTTTCAATTAATTACTACTATAATTAATTTAAATAAATGTTTACTTTTAAAATTTAAACAACTTAAATAATAATTTCTTAAAAACATTCCTTGAAATAAACTTTAAAACCTTTAACTTATACTAAAAATCTGCTTTGAAAAACATACTTGTCTTTTCAGGGAAATACGCTTCTCTTCCACAACTTTTTAAAAAATAATCTACTATTTATTTTTAGAATAAATTACCCATTCCTTTATAAATTTCCATCGTGAATTTATACTTCCAAATATTCCCAAATATCTTATTTCACTTTATAAACCCAGTTTATAAATTCCATAGTCTCACTCCTTTTAAATCACAGTTTCAAACACTTTATCAATTTCCCAATCGATTTCCAAATTTACTCCATTTTAAAATAAATTCCTTTACTTATTCAATTTATTTCAAAACCTACTAAAATCAAATTTTACTTCTCAATTATGATTAAAATCTTATTTAACTGAAAATACCAATTTCATACTTTTCCAAATTCCTTCTTTATCATTTCCAATAAATTTAAACCTTGAATTTAAAAATAAATTCTTTATTCCTTTAAATAATATCACTTAAGTTTTAAAATTCATTATTTCCCCTTTTATTCAAAATCTACTTTCCCATACTCGGAATTTATTTATTAGAATTTAAAAATCACTTTTATTCTTTTCCAATTCATTCTTTAATTTATTCAAATTCTCTATAATTATTTTACTTAAAAATTCTCTCCTTTATTTTCTCATCAAAAATCTCATCTATATATTTTTGATAACTCAGTATACCCAAATATTTTCAATCAAACCATAGCATCCAATATTTTCGATCACCAATATAATCTATCTCAGATTATAAAATAAATCATATCACGAAATACTAAAATAATCTAAATATTTTAAGGAATCCAGTTGGATCTCTGCAACCTGTTTCCCTGCATCCACAGATGTTAGCACAATATAAAATACCAATTCCACTTCGAGGTGGAATATCGCGGTATATGGGGTTATATCATCTCATCCGCTATTGTGCGACGCATAGGGTCTCATCCGCTATATAATGTGGGAAATCGATCACTCCAATATATACTATATATACAACTATAAATATTATCTCATCCAGACAATTCACGCAATCAACCAACAATTTAAATTTAATTGTTTTAAATCTAAACTGAATCCATATGAGTGAGATGAACTCACCTTTGACTTTGTTTTCGCAATCTGAGCCAACCCGACTATTTCCATCATGATTTTGGACCTTGTAAATACATTATATCCTATAAAAATTTGAATTAGTCAAATAATTTATCACTATTATTTATTTAATTTAGTTAATAATTTGGATTTAAACCAATAATTTATCTTTAAACAAATTTTTTCTCAATAAAATATTTTTAATGACCATAGTAATTAAACAAGTTATTACACAAATTAATCTCCATAAGGCATTATTTTAAATTAAACAAGTAACTTAAAATATAAATATATGTATGTATGTATATTTATTTAATTTATTTTCTTTGAAACTGCATAAACTAAGAAAGTAATCTACATACACTTTAAAGATCTGTCTTTTTTTATTATTTTTTATTTTTTATAAATAATATAAATTTGTTTTACTGCAAATATAAAAAATTAACTAAAACAACAGTTTATACCTTATAGTCGAACCTATCAGAACATTGTCACCCCCGTTCCTCGAGCTCCTCAATGCGGCGCCAAAAAGTAACCCAGACCTGAACCGACGATCTCACCTCTAATCGACAACACGACCTTGCCTTCGAGTCGCTCGCGTTCAATAGTTCATCGCGCGTGCCCAACGAGACCCGAGAAGCGTTCGAGATCACGACTCGTCGTGATGGATTTCGATAATCCCCTTTTGACTACGACACTACCAGAAGCTCGAAATACTAGCACTGCGTCGGCCCCTCCCCCAATCGTGGGTCTAGCATTTTGAACGAATTCGATTCGTTCGTTTTTTGAGAGGATTCAATTTTGGTTGAATCGGAACTGGAAAGGAATGATTTTGGTTTTTGAAAAAAAATAGAGGCTTGTCTTGATTTGTTTGAAACCCGAGTCTCGCCATTTTTTTAGAGAGGAGTTTCGATTTTAGTTTGAAGACAAAAACAAGGATGGTAGAACAATTCATACTTATCATTTTATTTATTTTTATTTTTATTTTAACCATGAAGATGAACGCGTGTAAAAATTTAAAGGACAAGTGTTAGAAGCGTGTGAAAATGTAAAATTACCTTGTGAAAACAATTTATATTAAATATATATATATGTTATATTAAATTTAAATTTAAATCATTTAGAAAACGAAGCCTAAAATCTCGATCTCCTATCGAGGAGTGCCGTCGGGCGTTTGTAATGTTAAACCCTTATTCCAAACACAATGGAAAAGGTTCCGAGTCCGAATTCGATAGTATGGAGAAGATAGCTTTTTGAACCCGGTTATTAAATTAAATTTCAATATAGATTTTCAATGCATTTACCTATCATACGATCACATGACAACTCCAAACGCTACAAAAATTAAAATCCGATTATAATACATTATACGGATCTAATGGAACTGGTTTCGTCAAAATCCGAGACTGTGTCTCGGAAGGCTATTTTTACATTCAATTTAAACTATATATATTTTAAAACTGAAAATAACATTCCCAAATTCAGAATTTTAAACTTCTATTATCTCCAGTATTATAAATATAAATTTCCCAAGCCTTTAAAATATTTTCAACTAGCTAAAGACCCAAGATTCAACATTTTAACCAGTTTTCAATTATTAAATAAATAATTTAATTCCCAATTAAATAGTGATATTTGAAATTCAAGTTAAATTACCTTTTATATATTTAAAATAAATTAAATATTTCAATTTCAAATATCCAAAAATTTCGGGTTATCACACAAGGGCCGGGCCTAAAAGTGTCGGGATTGGAAGGTGTTATTAAATGAGAAAAACATGACGATGATCTCTCATTTCCTCAATCGACACCGCGGGGCTCTGCTAAACCCAAACTCTAGCTTTTGACCATCAAAATGTAAACCACCTCGACCATCACTGCACCCAACTTCAACACTAAGGATTTGAAGCCTCTTCCATGTAAGTCCAAGGGATCTGGTCTCAACCTTCGAAATGGCATGTAGCTCTCAAAACAATTCAGTGTATTTGGCGGTTGTGTACTTTATATATAGAAAATTGTAAAATAGGAGGAAGAGGAGAAGATAAAGTGAGGAGAGTGAAAGAAGTGTGGGTGGGGTTATTTATAATAGAACATACATTATATTTAAATTTTCAGATAAATCACAACACGTTTCTAGCTTGTACGACCACATAGTACATCTGATCATCATGAAACTCATCGACGTACACCACCTTATTATTTTGGTCCCAATAGTATTAGCTTCGTCACAATATGAGATAGTGCCCCAGAATGATAATTTCATGCGTTTTGAGGTCATTTATTAGTAAAACGATTTTCAATCACGTTATCGATATTTCTTCGAACTGTTTATTTTTATGAACAATTTTTAAAAGCAAAATTTTCTTCATAGTTATTATTTAAAAGAGGTTTGACACAATTATTAAATTAATTTTAATGATATTAAATCCAAGATTCGAATATTTAAATAATTTGGATATATAAATAATAAGTGTTCGAAATTTTGGGTTGTCATTCTCCCGCATTTAGAACAACTGGTCCTCGAAATTCCGACATAAGCAACCAAAGAACCAATCACTCATAATAATCAATAGTATTGCAATCACTAGCAAAAATAGCCCACGTTGTGCCTAGGTTTAGGAACCTTCACATTACACAAGGATGATAAACAATCTACTAAGTGTACCTTTCGCCCAACAGCCTCATGTTATTACTTAGTCGATTATTCATGATATCTCAAAAAATTCAAAGAGACCTTCCACTAACTCTCCATAAGCCAAAAAACATGGCATACAAATATACTAAAGCCCGTACAATATACATGGACCATCCGTACGTAATATCAAATCAGATCACTTGCTCGATCACATAGATTTCACATTTAAACTAATATAAATCACTTGACCTCTCTATTTGGGACTCCGATCTGGTTCCTCCATTAGAAACTATTTTCCTTACATACTCATATACTATTATAGAAAACTTAAGGGTCACAACAAGAATGTATATCAAGTGTTCGCCATTAAGAAACTTGTGAAAAATCCTTATTCAGACCAGTGTAAGTCACCTTAAAATCATGTACTAGAATCCTAGATCAAAGACTGTCGTGCGAATAGAATGGTCTATATATAACTTACGTACTTTATTATATTGGTTTCTTAACTAGACCAACTATTTTACATTTTAAATCACATTCATTTACATATATATATATATATAGTGTTTCTCATTTAATAATAAAATCATTTGTGAAACATTTCATAAAATATTACTTAAGTTTGACATTTTATAAAGACTTATCGTCATTTATAAAACATTCATTTTAAAACACTTCAGGACTTAAGCACATACTTGTATTATACACCACTACATCCTAATAGTATATGCAAAACATTTATATTTATTTTTTTAAGGATGTCCAATAAATTTTATACTTGTTTTAACTTGTTATCTATTCAAATTAAGAGTTATAAAAATTCAACTTTTATTTCAATATCAAATTTCATTAAAGAAAACTTTAGATATAAACACCGGATTTTGATTTCAAAACATTTGAAATTATAATATATCCATATACCTTTTGGGTATGGAATAATGCTTTCCAGATTAAACAAAAATATGTTTTATCAAAACAATTTGTAGCAAACTACTATAGCAACATTCTCCACTTTGAAACTCGAAAATGAACGCCGATGATGATGAAGTCATCACTAGAATTATTTTCCAACAACAGAAGTAAATTCGTTATTTTCTATCTCCTTTAAAACCTTTTTATAAAATATTTTTATTCATAAATACTTTCAAGTAATACTGTTATTATTTTCTAAAAAACCTTAAGTAATTTTCAAAACACCTAGATTTAAATTCTCAAATTTTCAGTTTAAATCTTGTTTATTTTATAAACCACATTTTATAAACATTTCTTACTTTCTTATATAAAATCATTATATAAATACTTATTCCAAAATATCTTACCTTTCTTCTATATAATACACAACTTTTACTAAAGTTAACTTTTTAACCCAACATTATCATCGAACATCTTATAATCAAACCGTGAGACTTAATCAAGGTGTTCGTTTCAATGTTCCCATAAATTATCATCCATCCAACCTAAGTTGTAAAATGGTAAATTGCTTATAAATTGGTTAAACAATAAACAACAACAAACAATAATCAATGCTTATAAACTGGCTGAGGATGATTAAACTAATAAATAAGAGATAAATGGACATCATTAATCCTTACATAAATCAACTACGCTATCAACTATACTTTTATATATATATATATATATATATATATATATATATATATATATATATATTGGTTAACAAGTACATATATGCTCTCATATATATATATATATAATACACTCAACTCATGCTAGGACAATCCATACCCTATCTCTTAATGAGTTATACCCAACCAAAGCCAAGGTTCTGGCTTAACCTTCTACTATGATACCAAGTTGTAATATGCGTCTTTCCGACCCAAAATGTCGACACTAATATATCCATGGTACTCACGTGCTGAGCCCCCAATTACCGAAATGATAGAATATTAGGGTAAAGAAAAAGAAGAAAAGAAAATGAACAAAAAAGAGGAGAACAAAAACCTTAGAATCTCTCATGCGGAATGATAACCTATACTATCAAAAGACAATAACAGAACTACTTTAGTATTTCAGAGTTACTAACCAAAGTACTACCATCAGCGTGGACAATTATAATAGCCCACCCTTTTAATTACTGATATATATATACACATAAAGTACTATAGCGAAAATAAGAATACTACAGTAGATAAACATTTAGCTCATCTCTAAGAGCCCATAAACATCAACGAAAATCTGCCTTTCTCAGGCTACTCGAAAGAGCACCCGTGGAAATAAGGAAAAAATAAATCCACGCGTCAGGAAAAATTCTAATGTGAGAAACTCAAGAAATATCATGACATATAACAGCACCTTTTGAGACCATCTTAATGGTTATTCGCTCAAAATAGCCGAACCATCCAATAAGTATATATCGTGATATAAAAGATAATATGTACGGTGAAGAATATAAATCAAAAAATAGCTGTGATGCTTATATTAATCACACCACAACAATATTGAAGTATAATCAAAACCGCTAAGGCGTATTCGCATATGGATTTTCCATTGAAGGTACTCTTAGTAAATTAAGGCAGACCTCCTGATATAGGTCAAAAACTACCTTCCGAGCATTGTATTTCTCTAGATAAAATATACCAAAAAGGAAAGCAATAGCTGGACCACCCCTAACATGTGATCCGGGTATCATGAACTCCCACGCGCAACATATCGAAAGCAACTTTAGATATGGAGTCGATATACCATTAGGGTAAGCTAAACCCTCTTGTCTATGCCACTGCTCTGTTTTTTGTCATTACGAATGGTGAAGTCCCGTTCACCATCCCAATACACAAGCTATAACTCAAACAGATCACAAATCCACAAATGGATCCCAGCATCTCGAATAGATCACAAATCCCTACATGGGTTCGAGCATCTCGAACAGATATCGGATCTCCATATAGGTTCCAACATCTCGAACAGATCCACTTCCGAGAGATAGAACACATATCTCGGTCCAGAAGTGTTTTTCGATAAGTAAAACACTTAACGATCCTGGTCTTAAAGAGATTGAACTGACGAATTTCCAGTTAACTTAACTCCATTCTTTTAGAAATAAAAAGACAATAATAATGTGGAGATCATCTCCTATCCGGACGAATTTCCTTATCACTTTTCCTAAAAAAGCAAAATGAGTTTATACATAAGTTATATCATCACCGAGTGAATAATCGTACCATATAATTCTCATGTTTCTTCTAGATACTTCCCAAATTATTATTTTCTCCAAATTCAAAAACGATGAGAACGATTGCATATGAAAACTAAGTCTCGTATACTTATCACATTTTCGAAATTTTCAACTTCCTCTATCCTTCAGTTAGGAGTGAAGCATGGTAGGTTAAAGCACTATTGCATCTACACTGTACTCGAGTCAACCTTCTTAACTTTCATAAATAGAAACAACTCTACTTTGTCGTCTTTAGTGTTAAGTACATAACAAAATACTTTCCATAAACAAGTAAATACATAAAGCACGATCAAGTCACATAAACGACTTCTAATCCTCTTTTTATTTAATTAATCATTTATTAATTAAACCCCATTTATTAGTAAAACTCCTTTATCTAATAACACTTCTTTCATTTATTAAATCTTCTTTATTTAATTAAACTCCTTTATTAATTAAAACTTCACATATTTATTAAAACTTCTTATTAATTAGAACTTCATTTATTAAATAAACTTATTAATTAAAACTTTACTTATTAACTAAAACTTCTTTATTAATTAAACTTAACTTATTAAAGTTGTATACTGATTTAATTTCCCTTTATAAAAGATACATACTTATGTTTTACTATTCACGTAATTTATTATTCACGTATTTTACTATTCACGTATTTATTATTCACGTATTTACCATTTACGCAATTACTATTCACGTATTTACAGTTCACTTATACTCTTTTCTATACTTCAAAAATATTCATATACATATTTCAAATGGTATAAGTATATTCACAAATCGGTAAAAAAAATTACTTTAAAATATAATCAAAGAGGTTAAAAACAAATGTTACTTAAACATTGTTATTATATACCCCTTCTCTCTTTTATATTTTAAACGTATAACTTTTCTATCTTTATTTCAAAAGGTTCCATACTTGTTATTTTCTTTAAATTTCATTATCAAAGATCTAAGTATATTTGTAACTATTTAACAATATTTTTCCAATTTAAGATATAATTCAAGGGCATAAAAACAAATGTTACAAAAACATTATTTACTACAAACCCAAAACACTTCACACTTTAAACATTATGTTTGAAAATATCTTTTAAAGATCTACATTTATAAGGGTTTAAGATAAGTGTTACTTAAACAGTGTCACAACAAACCTAAAACACTTACTTATAGTGTTCTTTAAAATATTCATTATTAAGTATCTAATTATATTTTTAAGTATAATTAATAAGGTAAAAATAAATGTTTCTAAAACATCGTTCACTATAACCCAAAACCATTTTTATACCTATCATTAACTTTAAGACATTCATTCTAAAGATCAAAGCATATCCACACTTACTATTTAAGGTAATAGGCATTTATTTAACTTCTCAAAATGATTTATTTTAACTTAAATGTTAAAAATCCAAACTTCCTTTACTACATTTATACATACTTAACTTACTTTTGAAATCTATATATATTTACAAACACTATAGAAATACTAACACTATGGTTTAAAACATTTATTTTAAATATCACTTAAATATACTTATTTTTTATTTTATATGAAAACCATAAAAATCACTTTTTATAATTTAAACCGTTCACTTTAAAAATTCAAAATAATTATTAAAAATATATTTAAACTTTGATATTTTCCCCATAATAATTACATTTTAATTACTTATTAAAAATAAAAAGAAGTCCCAGGGATGTCTTTTAAAGTTGACTTTGAAAATCATCGAACACAAGGCATTTTCAAAGTGCATCCATAGCAGCATTTTTGCTTCTAACTTTCGCAACTTCCATTCACAATTTCTTTAACTACCCAAACCAATTCCTAGCTACCTATACATCAAATAATATGTAGAGAACAACCAAAATATATTATATAAAAACATATTCAAATTTTGATCAAGTTAATATATTTCAAATATAAGGGATTTCGAAGTGTGTTTATGGCGACTATTTCGCTTCAAACGTTTATAACATACTTCAACTTCACGTATAACATTATAAAACATGTAAACAATAAGTTCTGGCAGTGTTACATATTTTAGATGGTTATAAAAGAGACTATACTACATATAATGTTGCCACTTGCTTTCCAAAGCAAGAAGGGGTTCAAAAGTAATAACTTGTATTGGTATCTATTTTAACTTATATTTTCAACAACAAATATATACACAACATTATATGAATTAAATGGTGAGTTAACTCTCCAAGCCTAAGCCAAATCAAGACCTAAATAATCTCCCTACGAGTGCAACGGTGAAGACGACATCTCGATTGGACCTCGTATGCAAAAGATACGAATTTAATAAAAATTTGGATTAAAATATTATTAATTAACTAATTAATTGCCTTATTAAAATAAACCCCTTTCTTCCCTAATTTTCTTTACTTGTACATAGAGATATGCACAAGCGCCATTGTCGTGCATGACATCTTCTTCCCCTTCGAGTTACAGACCAGTAAATGACACAAGGTTGATTCCATGAAACTCCTCTCTACACTCTCTTCGCAATGCACCCATCCACATGAAGCTCGGCTCCACTATGAAAAAGCGACCTGATTCCATCCCATTACTGTATAAATGTCATGTCACTCAATCAAAGGCCGGACCAAAAACTATCGACATTGGATGGTGTTATTCAATAAGAGAAACATGATGGTGTTCTCCATTTTCTCAATCGATGTCCCAAGCTCCGCTAAACCCGAACCCTGGTTTGGGTTATCAAAACATGAACCACCTTGACCACCACCATACCCAACTACAAAACCATGAATTTGAAGCTCTCGTCCACATCAGTCCAATGTATCTTATCTCACCCTTCGAAATGGCATGTATCTCTCGAAATAATTCATTGTAGGTTGCAGCTGTGTATTTTCTTTACAAAAAAAGGTAAAAGAAGAGGAAGAGGAAAATAATAAACTAAGGAGAGTGGGTTGTTATGTTTATGTTGTTTACGTTATGTTGTAGCTGTGTCTATTGCATGGCCAGTTTATGTTGTTCTATGAGTTATTGCGTGTCGTAATATGAAGAAGTGTGGGATGTGTTGTAATGTGGGTAGTGTGGGATGTGTAGTGTTATAGTGTAGGACATGATGTGTTGTAGTGTGTTGTATTTTGTATTTGTTTATAATATATGTCATGATCTTTCATGATCACTACCTTATATATGTATAAGAAGAGGAAGAGGAAAATAATAAACCGAGGAAAATAAGAGATATGTGCATGGGAATACTTATAATATAATATATATTATATTTAATTTCTCAAATAAATCGCAACACGTTTCGAGCTCGCACGATCGCGTAATACATCTGATCTTTACGAAACTCATTGGCGCACATCATTTCATTATTTTGGTCTCAATGGTACTAGTTTTCTCATAATCCAAGATAGTGCCTTGGGATGATAATTTTATGCGTTTTATGACCATTTATTAATAAAACGATTTTCTGTCACATTATTGAAATTTCGTTGAACTATTTATTTTCGTAAATAAATTTCAAAAAAGTTTTTCTTCATTAGCTATTATTTAAACGGGGATTAACAAGATTATTAAATCAATTTAATCATATTAAATCCAAGATCAAAATATTTAAATAATTCAGAAGTTTAAATATAAGTGTTCAAAATTCCGGATTGTTACAATAATGAAACGAATATAGCTCTTAGACAAACGGGATTCCATATACCATATGTTATTTGGGTCAAAGCATAAGCCCAAGAGGATTTTGGCTACTAGACTCCTTTTTTTAGATTGATCATTCCAGACCTCTTGAAATTTCTCTTTTTTATTTTTCTTTTTTTTTATGTGATTTGTCCTTACTTTTTGGCCCAAAACAAGGGTCCTTTTAGTTGTAATAGAATTCCTTTTATTTGGCGATTCATGATTCAGCCATGTTTGGTTGAAAGTTTGATACTTCATTTCTTGATCCTTAGGAACATGAGAGCTAAACTAATTAATAATGACTATACCAAGGTTGCTTGGAGGAATTGTGGCATCTAGGACATGAGAAGAAGTGAGGGGTGACTGGAGATTACACAATTCAAATAGTTGTGAACTCTAATCAAACCAAAATAAATAGAGAAAGTGAGGAATTTTTAGGCCCCAGTAAGTTTTTAAGTGGAACATTTCTTTCGATCAAAGCCTGGCATAAAAGTTTTTTCCTAATAAAAGTCTAATTAATATTATCGACCATATTGACTTCAATAATCACCATGGTCAATTTGTTTTATGTTGGAATAAAAAGAATTTGCACTTGCTATGCATTCTCGTTACTCCATTATTGAACATAACATGTGACGACCCGGGTTCGACGCTCGAAAATCGACATCCATACTTCACCCATATTCGAATGCTGCATATTCAAAAGTTGAGTCTTGTTCGCCAGTGTTTATAACAACATTAGGTGATAACAACACAGCGGAAACAGAAATGAATTATTATTGATACACAAATGGATACAACAGTCTGATACAAATGAAATATCAATATCAGAGACAAATTACAACAGCGGAAAGAAATCTCCAACATTATCTTCAAGAGAGAAAGAGAGAAAGAGAGATAGAATCCAACAGACTACATCCCCATTTCCAAAGCTTCAAAGACTTCAAACCAAAAAGATCGAACCACCATCATGCTGGAATATAGCAAACTTGGTGTAAACCAAAGACTTCAAAGACTGCCAAATCTATATCTACTATCTGACTATCTGATAACCTGACTCTAGGCTGCCTGTGTGGAAAATTGTGGGCACCCAAAGTTTAGAAAGGGAACAATAAACTCCAGGTCAGTCATTAGATTGGTGTGAGAAAACAAAAACAATTATTTGGTACAAAAACAAAAAAAAAAGAAATAAAAAGAAATTCGCTATGCTTTTTGGAAAATGAAACTACCATAAGGCCTTCCGGCACACACACAATGCAATCGCACACTTGGAGGAGATTTGTCTTTATGATAGTCAAACATGCTTGAAACGCGAAAATCCTTTTGATATTATTATTAGTGCATCGTGTGGAAAATATTTCGAAAGTATAATATTAATCTTAGCCAGCATACGTACCATTATAGTATGCCTACTATAGCTACTATGTTAGATGGCAGGTTCTACAACTGAAACCGTACAGGGCTCGTATTGGGTGATTGGATTTCCAACAAATGGCCAAGTCTAAGGAACTTCCTTTCCGAATAGGCATGCCTCTGGAGGGACGCCCAAAGAACCTAACCGGATCTCTGCCAACATAAGGTTGGGTTACCTATGTAACTAGGTAACTAACTATCACGAGTATGCCATCCCACGGTCGTCACCGACCTTTTCCGAGGCACCAACAACAACATAATTCCAACAACCATATAAGTTAAATATCTAGGCTCCATAGCATGATACCACATTTTATCCAGAAGGAAAGCACATACCCTAAGGGGCGCGACCCCTGTAACCTTGACTCATCCTTCCTGTTTCAAACAATTCCGAGGTGTGAGGTTTGATGAAGTCTCATCCCACAAAGCTACGTTTTCACAAAAGCCATGCTTCGATCAACCAATGATCGGCACTTAGCATGCCACATTACCAAATTGGGAATATATTACTAGTAACCATCAACTACATAACATCTGAGCTCGTATGTCTCCAACCTGATAGTAACAAATCAACCCACTGATATATTCTGACATTCGTGCACGTGTACACATGGTCGGAGCGCCTTCAATCATCGTCGCGACCATCCTCAAGCTGTCAACGACCTCACCGATTAACCCGAGCACCCAGAAACGTCGAACTCGCCTGAAATCAAAATCGAGTATACCCAACACCATTTGTAACAAAACCCAGTCACCAAAAAACACCTCATGACATTTCCTCCAACCATCTGGAACAAAGCCAGTCAACCCAGAGTTGCCTCACAACCTCACGCATCGTTTCCCCCTGGTCCCATCAATCCCGATCCACCATTGACGTCGCACGAGCTCGAGATTCATTGTTAACAAAAAGTCCTTAAACCCTACTTCGCCTCTACTAGGCCACTCCGATCATCTGAAAATTCTTCCACCATTTTTCCTGAGTAACACCGCCTTCCTGCCACATCCAGCATCAATCACGACGTCCAACTGCTCGTCGTTCGTCGAGAATCGACGAATTAAGCAAATCCGATCAACTCACAAATTCCATCATACCCAATATTAAAAATTACGGCATCTATATCAAAAATCATAATTTTTACATATGAATCAAGTTATAGAGTCAAACAAGAAACTAAGACATTTGATTTTTCTGGTTTGAAAAGATGTTACTGTTATTTCACATTCTCGAAATAATTACCAAACACTTCTACTTGAAACCATTTTTAAAATTGAAATCTTATTAATTTGAACACATTTTGTTTAAACATGCAAGCCTAAAAAAGATAACGGGATGATATTTTGAATTTTGAACAGGTTTGAAATTTGAAATCTATGAACAGAGGCATGATTTTCTATATACAGGCCTGCATACTCAAGTTTTTGCATATTTATATATATACTAACATATTTACATCCATGTAAACATTTTTCACCACTTTACTGCACAGAACTAACACATATATCAAAGTATAACACAGGTTCAAGCTTTTAATAGGTTAGTTTGCTCACCTGGAATCAAAGAACGGAGAGGTTCTTTGAAACTGGAACTAAAAAGTTCTTTTAATAGGTTAGTTTTCTCAGGTTGTTGCTTTTTGTTTTGATCTTTGAACTGTTTTCAGGTTTTTGATTTTGAATTTGCTCAGGCTTTAAGATTGTTTGATTGTTTTTCTTTTAGGCTTTTAGGTTTTAAAATTTAAACAGAGATTGTTTTCATTTTCTGGCTTTTGTTTTTCTCTAGTTCAAGCTTTCCATTTTTTTTTTCTTTAGTTTTGGTTTTGAACAAAATTTTTGAAAATGAAAGAATATGAGAGTAGATATGTATGTATATTTGAAGTTCCTTATATTTATTTATTTTTTTCAAAAATAAAAGAAGATGACACTTGTTTAATTTCTTGTTTCATGGTTTACATTTGTTAATGCATGATATAATTAACTTACATTTGTCCAATTTTATGTTAAGATGATTACACTTGTCATTTTCATATATTTAATATTTATAAAATTTTCAATTCTTTTAATATATTTCTTTTTGTATATTAACATATGTTATATACATATATATACATATAAAAATTATATTTATTCATATATGTGTGAGTGTGTATACAATTTTAAAAGAAAGTATTTTAAACCCTTTTATCAAATGTTATTTTAATTAAAACTATTATACCTTTAAATAAATAAATATTTATCTATATACATTTCCTTTTATAAATATTTATAACTTGAAAGAAATTGATTTTAAAATCTAATTACACATTAATAAATGTACACACATAAATAATATATATGAGTCTTTAAAAAGATAGAATTTAACGTTAAAATAGCTTCCGAAAATTATTACTACATTAAATTAATATAACTTACAAATCGCAATGTAAATACATTTATATTAAAATTAGAAAAAAAATTATTAGTTTTAAAATATAGAAAATTCTTTATTAAATCTAATTTATTTTCAATATATTTATTTTTGAATTTCAAATCAAATTCTATTTCCAATCTATATATAGATATACATAAACAAACACATATCTCATTTATTCTAGAAAATATTCAAATTAATTCACAATTTAATCCAAAAATTAAATTAATTACCAAATTAAATTTGGCTTAAAAACGATATCTTTACAAATTCCTCCCCTTGAGAAAATTTCATCCCCAAAATTTGCTAGACAGGGAGACAAACAAAGAACAGATGAACACATAGAAAGATAGAGAAATGTTTTACTAGATCAAATTGAAATATCCATTCTATATTTGGCTTACCAAATCAGAATATCAAGAATAAATACGAGAACGATCTTATTCAATACTTCAGGAAGTATTTGGGTCATCAAGTCTACGAAATATGCAGGGGCATTGGTTAGTCCAAAGGGATAACTAACCATACATAGAATGTATCGAGACCCAAAAAACAGACAAATGGATTCTAAACTCAGGTCGGAATACCCAAAAGTATATACTAGCTTGTCCCTCTTCGGACTTGGATCCACTCAAGAAATCACAACAAAATTTTCAGTTTTGGTTTTAACTGAAATCGTTCTATTGATACAATCTAATTTAACTTTATATTTTGTTAATCAATTCATTTCAAATAAAATTTCAAATTCGTTCAAGTTAAGAACGAAAAGACTGATAGGAAACTGATGATGAGAATATGAAATAAGAACCTTTCTAAACAAAGATCCGCAGGGCCACCAAAGCTTCTTCTTGGAGCTGCCAGGAAGCCATCAAATAATTGATATCGGATGATGATAAAAAGAGATTGATAAAATAAGTTGTTCCTTATTGTTGCAGGGTATCGACCATTTGTAGTGGTACTCCCCCTGTCCCCTATCTCGGCCTCTTCTTGGACTCATTCTCACTATCAGTGAATGGTAAGAGAATTGACTGAGGCATACAGATGGATATCTTAGGGCATATACTCATTCTAGGGCATTTATACCCTATCTCTAATGAGTCACCTAATGCGTTATACTCCAAAGCTAAAGTCTTACGCAACCTTTAGCTCTGATACCAAATGTGACAACCCGGATTCGACGCTCGAAAATCGACATCCATACTTCACCAGTATTCGAATGTCGTTGATTCAAACGTTGAGTCTGGTTCGTTGGAGCTTATAACAACATTAGGTGACAACAACACAGTGGAAATAGAAATAAATTTTTATTGATACACAAATGGATACAACAATCCGATACAAATGAAATATCAATACCAGAGCCAAAATACAACAGCGGAAAGAAATCTCCAACATGATCTTCAAGAGAGAAAGAGAGATAGAATCCAACAGACTGTGTGAGGACCCGCAAATCCGTACTCCTTAAATATACACTAATCTCCATAGATTAACTCAAGATGAACAGAAATACGAATTCTCATTGTTTAATAAAAAGGAAAAGGTAGAAGAAGAGAGAAAAAGATAGAAAATAGAGAGAAAAGAAAATAGAACGAAACAGAAAGGAAACAACAGAACAACATCAGAATCTCACAATCGCAGCGGAACAACATATAATAGATAAATGAATAATCTTTAAACAAAGAACTATATCAGTTATTACATTACATTACAATTCATTTCATTACATCAGAGTGTTCAACAACAAACAGCAAACAGCGGAAAAGAAATATTATATACTAGTAATACGCCATGCATCCAGCTTGCCTCCTGCAACTCCTGAATTCCAGAATATCCTGATAAACCTAACTCTTGACTGCCCGTGTGGAAATTGGTGGGCACTCAGAGTTTAGGAAGGAAAACAATAAACTCCGAGTCAGTCATGTGACTGGTGTGAGAAATCAAAACAGTTTATTTATCTTTAAAATCAAAATAGAGGAATATTTTTAAAGTCAATTCGCAATGCTTTTAAAAATGAGACTACCATAAGGCCTCCCGCACACACACACATGCAAACGTAGAATCGGAGGAGATTTCTCCTTACGACAGTCAAAGATACTTGATACGCATTAAAAGAACATTTGATATTATTACTAGTGCATAGTGTAGGAAATATTTCGAAAGTAGAATATAAATCTTAGCCAACATAGGTACCATTATAGTATGCATACTATACCTACCATATTAAATGGCAGGTTCTACAACTAAAACCGTACAAGTTTCGTATTGTTTCTTTGGATTTCCAACAAATGGTCAGGCCAAAGAACTTCCCATTGCCACATGAGAACGCCTCTGGAAGGACGTCCCCGAGAACCAAACCGGATCTCTGCCAACACAAGGCCGGGTTACCCCTAACTGGGTAACTACTGACACGAGTATGCCATCCCCCGGTCCTTTGGGACCTTTATCCGAGCGCTCGTAATCAACATCACACAATCATAAATAAAGTGTTTCAACATAAGTAAGTATCTGGGCTCCATACCATGATACCACCCTTTTCCAAAAGGAAATGCACATACCCTAAAGGGAGCTACCCCTCATAACCTTGCTGCATCTTTCCTGTTTTGACCATTACGGGGTGTGAGGCTCGACGAAGTCTCGTCCACAAAGCCACGCTTTATACAAAAGCTGTGCTTTGGGTCAACAAATGATCATAGAAATGATCACAAAGATAAACGATCAAACAAATGATCATATCACAAATGATCAAACAATGATCATTTCACAACAACACTCAGCATGTCACATTACCAAATTGGGAATATATTGCTAAAAACCTTTAACTACATAACCTCTAAGCTCGTACGTCTCAAAGAAGGGTGTTAAGCTAAGAGAATAAATTCTCCGCCACCAACAAAAATATATTTGAAAGAAATCAGCTTTATATCTCAATTTGTAATGTCAGACATACTATCCATACAAGTCTGTTCCAGGCTCGAACAGAACCGAAGGCACTTACAAAGAAGTCCTTGCGATACGGATATCCACAATCCTGATCGGATTCCCCATCACATATGGAGAACTCTATACCGGAGCAACTCGGTGCAGAGTCAATCGACAGGTCATCCTATCGCTCTCGCAAATACCCGGTCTTCAACACTGGTCATCAAATCCAATCCATAACGACGTATCACATACTCGGAATGGGTTATACGACCCCATGGTCCTTTCCCGGCTAACCCGAATAGTGAGCGCTTATTCAAAAATAAGTGTGGCATTCAAATTCAAGCAAGTCACAACAAATACCTTTCGAAGGTAAATATTGATAGTCGGTTATTGAACTATCAATGGATATGCACAACATCACCAGATTCCAAATAATTTTCCAAATTATTTATTTCCCAAAAATATCTTTACAAGATATAAAATTTCAATACCTCAAAAATAAATCAATATTTATTTTTAAACAAATTCCACTTTCATTTATAAATTCCATAGTGAATTTATATTTCGCAATATCTACTGATATACGATTTTCAATAGGTTTCAAATATTCATTTTCAATTTATCTTCAAAAAGATAAATTCCCAAAACGTTTCATTTCACATTGGAAAAACATTTCCATACTTATTTATTAATAAGTAATTCACAAATCTTTTTATTTTCTACACTTGGAACATATTCATTATACTTAAAATCGAAATTAAGTATATATTTCATTCTCTAAGGAAATCATTCTCTTAAACATATTTATTTGGGCTTAAACGAATGTTGCGTAAAACATCGTTACGACAACCCAAAATCACTAGTATAGGGATTCAAAATTAAAAATAGATATATAAATCCCAATACTACACAAAACATTTCCTTTCGGAAATCATTTATTATAACAACAGTGTTATAGTCCACAATTTCCTTCTATTTCTCGAAAACGTCTATTTCAACAATGAATGTTGAAATCTATGGTTTCGAATCTCAACACATTTAAAAACATCGTTAGATCGTTTTAATTCTATTTAAAACATCACATCCAAAACATTTTCTTTAACATATTATTTACTATTCAAAAACGTGAATATACTACGTTAACCAATTTCATCATTTCTATACATTTTATTTTAAAGGATTATTCACTGTCTAAAACGTGAATATAACTCCATCAATAAGTTATAACAATTTACTTATCAAAATAAGCCGTTTGCAGATTTATATAACAACGTTTATAAATTCCATTTCTATTTATTTTATAACAACTTCCTTTTTTAAATCTCCTTTATTAACCTATTCGATTTATAACTCAATTATAAACCAAAAGTCCTATTCAAAAAAATCGTTCTTTGAAACTTCCCAAATTATAAATCATATAACTTATAAGATTCATTTATTTACCCAAATTTATTCTTTTAATAACTTTACAAATTTTATAAACCTACTGCTTATAAAATTCCATTTATAACTTCATCGTTTATAATTCTATAAATTTCATTCATTTTTGAAGTTCATTTACAATTCATCCTAACACTTATAAAACTCGTTTTATAATTCAAATATTTTAATTTATAAATATCCATCTTATAATTCTTTTATATAAATCAATTTATATTATTCTTTTAAAACGTCTTTAAACTCCTTTATAATTTCATCATTTTGATTTATAAAATAACTAAATTTTATAAATCCTATATTTAAACTTTTCACAATAAATTTCAAAAATCCTGATTTAAACCGTTTATAAAATCATTAACCCCATATTTTCAAAAAATCAACTTTTAACTATATTTCTCAAAAATCAAAATTTTATAACATTAAAATTATACGTTTATTTATTTAAAATGGATCAATTCCAAAAATATTTTATAAATGTATACTTTCAAAAATCACTTTGAAATCCTTTTAAAATTCCAAAATTTGGCCCTAAGATGCTGCACACCAAATAGTCAATCACGACAACAATGACATCATATATCGATATGATAATCAACGAATATCAAAATATCCATAATCAAATAAATACTGTTGAGGAATCCAATTGGATCCCTCGAACCTGTTTTCCTGCATCCAAAGATGTTAGCACAATACCAATTCCATTCCAGTACGAAATTATCACGGTATATGAGATTTAAAATATTATCCGCTTAATAGACGGCGCAATAGGGTCTCATCCGCTATATACTGCGGGAAATCAAATCCAAGTACATAAATAATACCAATTTCACTGTTTATGAAATATTCGCGGTATATGTTTTTAATAAATAACATTCGCTTACTAACGGCGTATAATGTCTACTTTTAACAATCAATAGATAACAATCATCATTCAAACATACATTCAAGAATTTTAAATCTAACTATTTAAAATAAAAATCGAAACCGATTCGATTGAGTGAGAAGTTCTCACCTTGATTTCAATTTCGTTTTAGCAATTTATTTCGAATAAAATTAAACGGACGTTTAATTTTACCCGAAATTCTCACTAACTCCAAACGACTCCAATCCAATTCCATAGCGTAGTGCTCGTCCATACGATTCCAACGCAACTGGTTTCGCGCGTTTTCGACCTCGTATGAAAAAGATATGAATTTTAGAAGTTATACGACTTTTTTATAAACTAAATTTACAATTTCCTTTTATATTTTAACCTACATCCATCCTAGCCCTTAGATCTGCATCCCCCCATCAGGACCGTCCCCTGCTTCCTCCATCTCCCTCACGTTTATCCATCTACAGGCAACACACGCGCATCCAAACCCATATAGTTTAAATTAGGGTTTAATTTTTCGGCCACCACGACGAAGTTGAAGACGATCGGAGACCACCATTCACTTGCTCGTCACAAACTCCACCACCTTCAACCATGATGAACTCGGCCCCCTGCATCATCTCGAATTGCGTGCGCAACACGCGGCTGTCGGCCCCCCTTGCTCCCCCTCTGACGCTCCAAACACGATCATCACCGTATAGAATCAAAGCTCTCATCGAGCTCTTCGACTTTCGTGTTGAACACTTCGCGTAATTCCTTGTAGATTGAGAGTGATTGAGGAGAGAAAGGAATGCATTTCTGGCCATTCGTTGTTATGGAGGCGGCCTGCAGATTTTTGACCTAGGGTTTTTATTTTTGTTGCAAAATGAAATCTATATGTCCTTATATAGAAAATTCGCGCGACACTATTCATCTCGGATTTTCCGAACTCCAAACGAAGCGTGCCGGTTGGCGTTTCTAAGGTTTACCCCGCGTTCCGAACACAATGGAACGTGTTTCGGGAGCTAATTCGGTCATCTGTGCGAGTTATGGCAATAAACGTTCAATTTAAAATTAGACCGATTAAACGATTTTCTAGGCGTTTTAGCTTGCACCGGACAAACGGTAAATCCGATTGACATGAAATTTGAAACCATATAATAACATCACATTACGGATCCGATGAAATTGGTTTCGTCGAAATCCGATACAATTTGAAAAATGGCTATTTTAACTCGCCAAATTAATATTAAAACAATTTCGATGCGTTTCGAGCTACCACGATCAAACGACAACTCCGTTTGTACGAAATTTGAAATCCGATAATAACTAACTATTACAGATCCAATGGAACTGGTCTCGTCCAATTCTGAGACTGTTCGAAAATTGGCTATTTTTCAGTCGATAATTAAATATTAAAATATTCAATTTTCACAAATTAACTTTAAATTCGATTTTAAAAGTTCTATAACATCATTCTAACTTCAATATGATAAAATAAAATTTTACAAATCATTTTCAATCATATTTAACCCAATTTCAATTATTTCTGTATTTTCACATATTAAATTATCGATTTAATTATCCAATTAAATCCAATTATTCGAAATAAAATTTATTCGACTTATAAATTTCACTTATTAATATTTAAAATTAATTAAATATTCAAATTTTAATTAATAAAAATTCTGGGGCGTTGCATACTTCCCCCTTAAAAGAATTTCGTCCTCGAAATTAACAAGTAAGAAAAGTTACAGAATCTATTAACTTTCCCAAAACCATAGTTAAACTTCTTACAATACTTTACTAAGTTTTCAAATCATACTTAGTTATCTTTTCAAAAACAACTACTATTGTTTAACTTTCAATTCCAAATCAAAGTTATAGTTTCACAAATTTTCCAATTTTTCTCAAAAATATTCTAACGCCTTAAATTTTTGGAAAAATTCGCCAGAGTCTCCTTTGCGCGGCTCGATCCGAAAAAAAATGACAGTATATATATCACAAATATACATCTCATCAAGTGATGAGGCATCCCGCAGGGAAAAAAGTGTAAAAGTACAATATTTAATCCGAGATATGTACCTTATATTTTATTAGCGAGCATATACGGCTAATATAGCGCGAAAGCGAGCTCCAAATGAGAAGCAAACGCGATCCGCACCTACTAAACACTCAACAAACAGATGAGAAACATGTATATAGACCATAGTATCGATATACAACATATAGCAACATAATAACTATATATGCCAACATAGCAAATGCAGTAAAAGCAATATATTCAACCATCAACCAACTATCATTCAACTAGCATTCAACTAACATCCATAACCAATAAATATTCATTCATATTCTCTTTAATATTCAATGAAATGGGTTTTCAATTTAAATCACATTCGATTCATTAACAGTGGATGTTTTTACTAACATTCATTTTCAATTAGTTTATATTCACTAATTCATATTCAAGTTGGTTCACTTTCAAATCAAATTCAATTCTATTTAAGATTCACTTAACTTCCAATTGGATTTCAATTACTTTAACTTTCAATTTCATTAACTCTTAATGAATTATATACAATCAACTAACAATCATATAATAACCAATGTATATTAATTACAACCAACTTCCTTTGCTTACATTCATTTAATTTGGTTTAACACCATCACTTTCAATTGGTTCAATTAAATTGATTTTCATTCAATTATTCAACTTCTAATAACATTAGATTTTAATGAATTAACACCTACATCCATTATTTCATATCAACTTAATTTACATTTAATTGATTAACATTCAATTCATTAATTCAATTCAATTACAAAAGTTGAATTTCATTTATATAACTCAAGTTCACATTTATCACTTAACTTTATTAATTTATTTATTTATTTTTATTTACAACTCATATTCATAAATATATTCATATAGTTTCACTTCTTATATATATAAGTTCACTTCACCATTGTAAATCACTTTAATTATAATTTCATTCTTATAATTCTTTTTACTTATACAATTATTCTTTTATTTAGATGTTTTTATTTAACTTATTCAACAACCAAACAATCAACTTATATATACTTTAATAATTCTGAGAAATTATTTCTTTATATATAAAATATAATCAAGGTAAAATTATTTCATTTACCCAATTTAAAAACAATATTATGTCGAATTGTTCTATTCAAGTGTTTATAAACCCCTTCGGCATAGTTGTGCATACCGTGCTGACGAAGGTTCATATGCCACTCAATAAACCAATCATCACGATATAAAACAATTTTATATTCACTAACAAATACGCTCTCATAGCTATTATTACACTCAACTCATTCTAGAGTACTACTGACTCTATCTCTAATGAGTAATACCCAACAGATTCATGGTTGTCGCTTAACCATATGCTTTGATACCACCTGTGAGGACCCGCAAATCCGTACTCCTTGAATCACACTAATCTCCATAGATTAACTCAAGATGAACAGAAATACGAATTCTCATTGTTTAAGAAAAAGGAAAAGGTAGAAGAAGAGAGAAAAAAGATAGAAAATAGAGAGAAAAGAAAATAGAACGAAACAGAAAGGAAACAACAGAACAACATCAGAATCTCACAATCGCAGCGGAACAACATATAATAGATAAATGAATAATCTTTAAACAAAGAACTATATCAGTTATTACATTACATTTCATTTCATTTCATTACATCAGAGTGTTCAACAACAAATAGCAAACAGCGGAAAAGAAATACTATATACTAGTAATACGCCATGCATCCAGCTTGCCTCCTACAACTCCTGAATTCCAGAATATCCTGATAAACCTAACTCTTGACTGCTAGTGTGGAAATTGGTGGGCATCCAGAGTTTAGGAAGGAAAACAATAAACTCCGAGTCAGTCATGTGACTGGTGTGAGAACTCAAAACAGTTTATTTATCTTTAAAATCAAAATAGAGGAATATTTTTAAAGTCAATTCGCAATGCTTTTAAAAATGAGACTACCATAAGGCCTCCCGCACAAACACACATGCAAACGCAGAATCGAAGGAGATTTCTCCTTATGATAGTCAAAGATGCTTGATACGCATTAAAAGAACATTTGATATTATTACTAGTGCATAGTGTAGGAAACATTTCGAAAGTAGAATATAAATCTTAGCCAGCATAGGTACCATTATAGTATGCTTACTATAGCTACCATATTAAATGGCAGGTTCTACAACTAAAACCGTACAAGTTTCGTATTGTTTCTTTGGATTTCCAACAAACGGTCAGGCCAAGGAACTTCCCATTGCCACATGAGAACGCCTCTGGAAGGACGTCCCCGAGAACCAAACCGAATCTCTGCCAATACAAGGCCGGGTTACCCCTAACTGGGTAACTACTGGCACGAGTATGCCATCCCCCGGTCCTTTGGGACCTTTATCCGAGCGCTCGTAATCAACATCACACAATCATAAATAAAGTGTTTCAACATGAGTAAGTATCTGGGCTCCATACCATGATACCACCCTTTTCCAGAAGGAAATGCACATACCCTAAAGGGAGCTACCCCTCATAACCTTGTTGCATCTTTCCTGTTTTGACCATTCCGGGGTGTGAGGCTCGACGAAGTCTCGTCCACAAAGCCACGCTTTATACAAAAGCTGTGCTTTGGGTCAACAAATGATCATAGAAATGATCACAAAGATAAACGATCAAACAAATGATCATATCACAAATGATCAAACAATGATCATTTCACAGCAACACTCAGCATGTCACATTACCAAATTGGGAATATATTGCAAAAAACCTTCAACTACATAACCTCTGAGCTCGTACGTCTCAGAGAAGGGTGTTAAGCTAAGAGAATAAATTCTCCGCCACCAACAGAAATATATTTGAAAGAAATCAGCTTTATATCTCAATTTGTACTGTCAGACATACTATCCACACAAGTCTATTCCGGGCTCGAACAGAACCAAAGGCACTTACAAAGAAGTCCTTGCAATCTGGATATCCACAATCCTGATCGGATTCCCCATCACATATGGAGAACTCTATACCGGAGCAACTCGGTGCAGAGTCAATCGACAGGCCATCCTATCGCTCTCGCAAATACCCGGTCTTCAACACCGGTCATCAAATGCAATCCATAACCGTATCACATACTCGGAATAGGTTATACGACCCCATGGTCCTTTCCCGGCTAACCCGAATAGTGAGCGCTTATTCAAAAATAAGTGTGGCATTCAAATTCAAGCAAGTCACAACAAATACCTTTCGAAGGTAAATATTGATAGTCGGTTATTGAACTATCAATGGATATGCATAACATCACCAGATTCCAAATAATTTTTCAAATTATTTATTTCCCAAAAATATCTTTACAAGATATAAAATTTCAATACCTCAAAAATAAATCAATATTTATTTTTAAACAAATTCCACTTTCTTTTATAAATTCCATAATGAATTTATATTTCGCAATATCTACTGATATATGATTTTCAATAGGCTTCAAATATTCATTTTCAATTTATCTTCAAAAAGATAAATTCCCAAAACGTTTCATTTCACATTGGAAAAACATTTCCATACTTATTTATTAATAAGTAATTCACAAATCTTTTTATTTTGTACACTTGGAAAATATTCAATATACTTAAAATCGAAATTAAGTATATATTTCATTCTCTAAGGAAATCATTCTCTTAAACATATTTGTTTGGGCCTAAACGAATGCTGCGTAAAACATCGTTACGACAACCCAAAATCACTAGTATAGGGATTCGAAATTAAAAATAGATATATAAATCCCAATACTACACAAAACATTTCCTTTCGGAAATCATTTACTATAACAACAGTGTTATAGTCCACCATTTCCTTCTATTTCTCGAAAACGTCTATTTCAACAATGAATGTTGAAATCTATGGTTTCGAATCTCAACACGTTTAAAAACATCGTTAGATCGTTTTAATTTTATTTAAAACATCACATCCAAAACATTTTCTTTAACATATTATTCACTATTCAAAAACGTGAATATACTATGTTAACCAATTTCATCATTTCTATACATTTTATTTTAAAGGATTATTCACTGTCTAAAACGTGAATATAACTCCATCAATAAGTTATAACAATTTACTTATCAAAATAAGCCGTTTGCGGATTTATAAAACAACTTATAAATTCCATTTCTATTTATTTTATAACAACTTCCTCTTTTAAATCTCCTTTATTAATCTATTCGATTTATAACTCAATTATAAACCAAAAGTCCTATTCAAAAAAATCTTTCTTTGAAACTTCCCAAATTATAAATCTTATAACTTATAAGATTCATTTATTTACCCAAATTTATTCTTTTAATAACTTTACAAATTTTATAAACCTACTGCTTATAAAATTCCATTTATAACTTCACCGTTTATAATTCTATAAATTTCATTCATTTTTGAGGTTCATTTACAATTCATCCTAACACTTATAAAACTCGTTTTATAATTCAAATATTTTAATTTATAAATATCCATCTTATAATTCTTTTATATAAATCAATTTATATTATTCTTTTAAAACGTCTTTAAACTCCTTTATAATTTCATCATTTTGATTTATAAAATAATTAAATTTTATAAATCCTATATTTAAACTTTTCACAATAAATTTCAAAAATCCTGATTTAAACCGTTTTATAAAATCATTAACCCCATATTTTCAAAAAATCAACTTTTAACTATATTTCTCAAAAATCAAAATTTTATAACATTAAAATTATACGTTTATTTATTTAAAATGGATCAATTCCAAAAATATTTTATAAACGTATACTTTCAAAAATCACTTTGAAATCCTTTTAAAATTCCAAAATTTGGCCCAATGATGCTACACACCAAATAGTCAATCACGACAACAACGACATCATATATCGATATGATAAGCAACGAATATCAAAATATCCATAATCAAATAAATACTGTTGAGGAATCCAGTTGGATCCCTCGAACCTGTTTTCCTACATCCAAAGATGTTAGCACAATACCAATTCCGTTCCAGTACGAAATTATCGCGGTATATGGGATTTAAAATATTATCCGCTTAATAGACGGCGCAATAGGGTCTCATCCGCTATATACTATGGAAAATCAAATCCAAGTACATAAATAATACCAATTTCACTGTTTATGAAATATTCGCGATATATGTTTTTAATAAATAACATCCGCTTAGTAACGGCGTATAATGTGTATTTTTAACAATTAATAGATAACAATCATCATTCAAACATACATTCAAGAATTTTAAATCTAACTATTTAAAATAAAAATCGAAACCGATTCGATTGAGTGAGAAGTTCTCACCTTGATTTCAATTTCGTTTTAGCGATTTATTTCGAATAAAATTAAACGGACGTTTAATTTTACCCGAAATTCTCACTAACTCCAAACGACTCCAATCCAATTCCATAGCGTAATGCTCGTCCATACGATTCCAACGCAACTGGTTTCGCGCATTTTCGACCTCGTATGAAAAAGATATGAATTTTAGAAGTTATACGACTTTTTTATAAACTAAATTTACAATTTCCTTTTATATTTTAACCTACATCCATCCTAGCCCTTAGATATGCATCCCCCCATCAGGACCGTCCCCTGCTTCCTCCATCTCCCTCACGTTTATCCATCTACAGGCAACACACGCGCATCCAAACCCATATAGTTTAAATTAGGGTTTAATTTTTCGGCCACCACGACGAAGTTGAAGACGATCGGAGACCACCATTCACTTGCTCGTCACAAACTCCACCACCACCTTCAACCATGATGAACTCGGCCCCCTGCATCATCTCGAATTGCGTGCGCAACACGCGGCTGTCGGCCCCTCCTTGCTCCCCCTCTGACGCTCCAAACACGATCATCACCGTATAGAATCAAAGCTCTCATCGAGCTCTTCGACTTTCGTGTTGAACACTTCGCGTAATTCCTTGTAGATTGAGAGTGATTGAGGAGAGAAAGGAATGCATTTCTGGCCATTCGTTGTTATGGAGGCGGCCTGCAGATTTTTGACCTAGGGTTTTTATTTTTGTTGCAAAATGAAATCTATATGTCCTTATATAGAAAATTCGCGCGACACTATTCATCCTGGATTTTTCGAATTCCAAACGAAGCGTGC
This sequence comes from Allium cepa, assembly GCA_030765085.1. Lineage (NCBI taxonomy): Eukaryota > Viridiplantae > Streptophyta > Magnoliopsida > Asparagales > Amaryllidaceae > Allium > Allium cepa. The sequence continues at coordinate 585,382,101 of CM060938.1, forward strand.
CGGTTGGCATTTCTAAGGTTTACCCCGCGTTCCGAACACAATGGAACGTGTTTCGGGAGCTAATTCGGTCATCTGTGCGAGTTATGGCAATAAACGTTCAATTTAAAATTAAACCGATTAAACGATTTTCTAGGCGTTTTAGCTTGCACCGGACAAACGGTAAATCCGATTGACATGAAATTTGAAAACATACAATAACATCACATTACGGATCTAATGAAATAGGTTTCGTCGAAATCCGAGACTATTTGAAAAATGGCTATTTTAACTCGCCAAATTAATATTAAAACAATTTCGATGCGTTTCGAGCTGCCACGATCAAACGACAACTCTGTTTGCTACGAAATTTGAAATCCGATAATAACTAACTATTACGGATCCAATGGAACTGGTCTCGTCCAATTCTGAGAATGTTCGAAAATTGGCTATTTTTCAATCGATAATTAAATATTAAAATATTCAATTTTCACAAATTAACTTTAAATTCGATTTTAAAAGTTCTATAACATCATTCTAACTTCAATATGATAAAATAAAATTTTACAAATCATTTTCAATCATATTTAACCCAATTTCAATTGTTTCTGTATTTTCACATATTAAATTATCGATTTAATTATCCAATTAAATCCAATTATTCGAAATAAAATTTATTCGACTTATAAATTTCACTTATTAATATTTAAAATTAATTAAATATTCAAATTTTAATTAATAAAAATTCTGGGTCGTTACAGACTGCATCCCCATTGCCAAAGCTCCAAAGACTTCAAACCAAAAGGCTCGAATCACCATCATGCTGGAATATAGGAAACTCAGTGTAAACCAAAGACTTCAAAGACTGCCAAATCTATATCTGCTATCTGACTATCCGATAACCTGACTCTAGGCTGCCCGTGTGGAAAATCGTGGGCACGTAGAGTTTAGAAAGGGAACAATAAACTCCAGGTCAGTCATGGGACTAGTGTGAGAAAACAAAAACAATTATTTGGTACAAAAACAAACAAAAATAAGTAAAAAGAAATTCGCTATATTTTTGGAAAATGAAACTATCATAAGGCCTCCCGGCACACACACAATGCAATCGCACACTTGGAGGAGATTTCTCCTTATGATAGTCAAACATGCTTGATACACGAAAATCCTTTTGATATTATTATTAGTGCATAGTGTGGAAAATATTTCAAAAGTATAATATTAATCTTAGCCAGCATCGTACCATTATAGTATGCCTACTATAGCTACCATGTTAGATGGCAGGTTCTACAACTTAAACCTACAGGGCTCGTATTGGGTGATTGGATTTCCAACAAATGACTAAGGCTAAGGAACTTCCTTTGCGAATGGCTAGGCCTCTGGAGGGACGCCCCGAGAACCTAACCGGATCTCTGCCAACACAAGGCCAGGTTACCTCTGTAACTAGATAACTAACTGTCACGAGCATGCCATCCCCTGGTCGTCACCGACCTTTTCCGAGGCGCCAATAACAACATAATTCCAACAACCATATAAGTTAAATATCTGGGCTCCATACCATGATACCACTTTTTATCCAGAAGAAAATACACATACCCTAAGGGGCACGACCCCCGTAACCTTGCAGCATCCTTCCTATTTCGACCATTTCCGGTGTGTGAAGTTTGATGAAGTCTCATCCCACAAAGCTACGTTTTCACAAAAGCCATGCTTCGATCAACCAATGATCGGCACTTAGCATGCCACATTACCAAATTGGGAATATATTACTAGTAACCATAAACTACATAACCTTTAAGCTCGTACGTCCCAGAGAAGGGTATTAAGCTAAGAGAATAAATTCTCTGCCACCAAATAGAAATGTATTTGATAGAAACCAACTTTACATCTCAAAGTGTAACGTCAGACATACATCCATACAAGTCCATCTTGGGTCTGAATGGAACCTAAGGCACTTCAAAAGAAGCCCTTGCAAATCCGGATAATCCCTAATCACGTCCGGACTCCCCATCACATAGGGTAATCAAAATCTCTATACCGAGGCCATTCGATGCAGAGACATTCAACAGGTAATCCTTTCGCTTTCGAAAATACCCAGTCTTCACCACCGTCTTAAAATGCTATCCATTTCATCGTATCATTAATTCGGAATGGGTTTTATGACATAAAGTCCTCTCCCGGCTAATCCGAATAATAAGGGCTTATTTTTAAAAGCATATAGATATATTAGGATCTTAATTAAGTCACAACTTTTCAACCCTTGTTCCCCAAAACCTTTCCTTTCGAATAGTTTAAACAAATTTCCATTTTTAATATTTTAAACAAAAGATTCACCTTTAAGATCCTCTTCAATTTCAAACAAGGTTCACCAAATCTTTAACAAAGATTCATTCATAGCTTTCTAAACTATTTTCAGATTCACCCGTAACTTGAAATCCTTTCAACAAAAACTGAAAATTCTTTCTTTATATGAAAGCTATTATCTTTTGAAAACAAAGGCTTTTCATTTCGGGAAAATCCGGTTAAATTTTCTCAAGTTATAGCCTTTTTAAATTATAAATCGAAAAATCAGCAAACTGCCGTATCCTCGGCAAGCTCTATTTGAATTAAATTTAAATTCCCAAAACACTTCAAAAATGGTTAAAAATCCATATATATGTGTATATATATTATATAATCTGTATAACCCTTTATAAACCATAGTTTCCAAGTTTCGAAACTTTAACAAGCCATTATATCCAAAATAATTTTAATTTCAAAACTTCCTTTTCAAAAGTTTTTTTCATATTCAACCCAATTTCACTCCCAAACCATTTTGGATTCAAATTCAACCTTTAAATTTTTCACCATTTTGAATGAAATAATATTAAATTTAAAATACCCGTGACTTAACCAATTTCCCATGAAATCCATATTTGTGTGTGTGATGTGTTGTCTAGGGGTTTTGCACACAACAATAAAATATCACAACCATCAAAATCCAAGCACAAAAATATCAGTAAGCGGTATAATTTTATAACGCTCATATTTCATTCATAGGTAAACAAGTAAATTCATCACAGATAAATAAATCACAGTTTCACAGCTCAATTCAAAACAATCAAATCACAGAACATCATATATTAGAGATATCAAACAATTCAAGGCATGTAATATAATGTAATCATCTATAAGCAAGATCAGTTAGTTGTTCAATCCCTAATTAATTCAATTTAATTTCCATTTGAATTAATTACTTATGAATTAATTACCCAATCCTGCTTAATTAACATTTATTAATTATAAATCATTAATTAATGAAATTAATTAATCAACATTAATTATCCAAATTAATCATCCTTAATTAATTATCCCTTAATTAATCACATAAATTAATTAACCTTTAATCAACCTTTATTATTCATTAATTAACCTTTTTATTAATTAATTAACCCTTAATCATTAATTAATTATCCTTAATTACTTTCATTAAGTAATTATCCCATTGGTTAATTATCCTCAAAATTAATTAACCTTTAGTTGCCAATTAATTACCAAATAAATTACCCTTAAGTTAAATAAATAAATTAATTAACCCTTAATTAATAGCCCTTTAATTAATTAATTACCCATAATTGATCACATTAATTATCCTTAATTAGTTTAATCAATTAACCTTTAATAATTAATTAACCTTTAATTAATCAAGTAATTAACTTTAATTATTTTCATTAAGTAATTACCTTTTCAAGTAATAATTATCCTTTAACAAATCACACTAAGTAATTATCCCTTAATTATATTAAGTAATTATCATTAAGAAATTACTCAAGACCTTAATTAATTAAAAAATAAACTATGTATCTTAATTAATTTCTTAATTACAGTATTTAAATCTTATTAAATGAACTTTTGAAATTAATTTTCATAACATAGAAAATTAACTTAAAACCTTTTAAGTTGCTTAATAATTAAAGTCAGATTACCTTCTTTAATTAATCATTACATTATTTAAACTTATTTAAACAACTTAAGAATTAATTTAAAATGAAAGATATATAATAAAATACCTTAAACTTAATATATTAAAAATAATTTATTTTAAACCTTTAACTAATTCCAAAACTAAAATAAAACATTTATTGTTTTATAAGAATTAATCAAGAAAAGGTTTTAAACTTGATTTAACTTTTTTTTATTTGGAAAACTTATTTAATTTATTTTTTAAATTTCTGACTCGAGACCACTTCGGGTATCAACCCGAGACAAAACCCAAAATACCCGAGCCTATTCCGGAGTAACTCCCTTCTTTTTTTAACTTTATTTTGATTTAAATTTTTGAAAACTGGAATCTCACTCGTGAATTACCCATGACCTTTCCCTAGCCAAAAACCCAAAACCCCGAGTACAAATTCGAGTTACACCCTTCTTCTCTAACCTGATAGTAACAAATCAACCCACTGAGACATTCTGATATTCGTGCACGTGTACACATGGTCGGAGTGCCATCGATCATCGCCGCGACCATCCTCAAGTCGTCAACGACCTCACTGATTAACCCGAGCACCCAGAAATGTCAAACTCGCTTGAAATCAAAATCGAGTATACCCAAAACCACCTGTAAAAAAACCCAGTCGCCAAAAGACACCTCATGCCGTCTCCTCCGACCATCTGGAACCATGCCAGTCAACCCATAGTTGCGTCATAACCTCACGCATCTTTTCCCCCGGTCCCATCGATCCCGGTCCACCATTGACGTCGCACGAGCTCGAGATTCATCGTCGACAAAACCCGATCCTTAAACCCTACTTTGCCTCCACCAAGCCACTCCGATCATCTGAAAATTCTTCCACCATTTTTCCCAAGTAACACAACTTCCAGCCACATCCAGCATCAATGACGACATCCAACTCCTCGTCTTTCGCCGAGAATCGACGAATTAAGCAAATCCGATCAATTCACAAATTCCCATCATACCCAACATTAAAAATTACGATATCTATATCAAAAATCATTATTTTTACATAGTTACAGAGTCAAAACAAGAAGTTAAGACATTTGATTTTTCCGGTTTGAAAAGATGTTACTGTTATTTCACATTCTCGAAATAATTACCAAACATTTCTACTTGAAACCATTTTTAAAATTGACATCTTGTTAATTTGAAATCATTTTTTTTAAACATCCAAGCCTAAAAAGGATAATGGGATGAGATCTTGAATTTAAACAGGTTTGAAACCTGAAATCTATGAACAGATGCATGATTTTCTATATATAGGCCTGCTTACTCAAGTATTTGCATATTTAAATATATACTAACATATTTACATCCATGCAAACAATTTACACCACTTTACTTCACAAAAATAACACATATATCAAAGTATAACACAGATTCAAGCTTTTAATAGGTTAGTTTTCTCACCTGGAATTGAAGAACAGAGAAGTTCTTTGAAATTAGAACTAGAATTTTTGATCAGAACTTGATTTTGATTTGCAACCTGATTATTGAGATGATCTGCTTAATTGTTATTCTGAAGCTTAATGCTTGATTTAAGTTGAGTTGAATTTGATGCTTTGGATCAGGTTGTTGCTTTTTGTTTTGATCTTTGAACTGTTTTCAGGTTTTTGATTTTGAATTTGCTCAGGCTTTAAGATTGTTTGATTTTTTTTGCTTTTAGGCTTTTAGGTTTTAAAATTTGAACAGATATTGTTTTCATTTTCTGGCTTTTGTTTTTCTCTGGTTCAAGTTTTCTAGATTTTTTTTCTTTAGTTTTGGTTTTGAATAAAAGTTTTGAAAATGAAAGAATATGAGAGTAGATATGTATGTATATTTGAATTTCCTTATATTTATTATTTTTTTTTAAAATAAAAAGAAGATGACACTTGTTTAATTTCTTGATTCATGGTTTACATTTGTTAACGCATGATATAATTAACTTACATTTGTCCAATTTTATGCTAAGATGATTACACTTGTCATTTTCATATATTTAATATTTATAATTCAATTTTATTTTTTAATATTTTTTTTATATATTAACCTATGTTATATACATATATATACAAATTATATTTATTCATATATATATATAATTTTAAAAGAAAATATTTTAGACCTTTTTATCAAATCTTATTAAACTATTATACCATTAAATAAATAAATAATTATCTATATACATTTCCTTTTATAAATATTTATAACTTTAAAGAAATTGATTTTAAAATCTAATTACACGTTAATAAATAAACACACATATATATTATATATGAGTCCTTAAAAAAATATAGAATTTAACGTTAAATAGCTTTTGAAAATTATTACTACATTAAGTTAATATAACTTTCAAATCACAATGTATATACATATATATTAAAATTAGAAAACAAATTTTTATTAGCTTTAAAATATAGAAAATTCTTTATTAAATCCAATTTATTTTCAATATATTTATTTTTGAATTTCAAATCAAATTCTATTTCCAATCTATATATAGATATACATAAACAAACAAATATATCATTTATTTTGGAAAATATTCAAATTAATTCACAATTTAATCCAAAAATTAAATTAATTATCAAATTAAATTTGGCTTAAAAAGGGGATCAACTACTCCATTCTAGCTGCAACACCATATTACTCATGCTCGCTATTGTTTGTGTGCATGCCCAAGCTAATAGCATGCAAGCATTCTCCGAGCTTCGGCAATTTTTATTCTTGCCTGAATCATGCAACATGCTTCAATAAGCCCACAACATATTACATACGTTCTCAGAGCTCTAGCCGCATTCAGCCACAAGGTTTAACACACATGCTTCGCATTGTATCATTCATCTATAGGGTTCAACTACAAGGTTCAACCACACCGGGTATCTATCTGTTGTTCTCGTTCAGTCTGCATGCCCCTGTCTATTATGCTCAGCCCTTTGATGCCATCACCATGCTCGACACTGTTAGTTTTGAAAAAGTCAGCCCTATTATCCATTGTTCCTTTAGATGCATGCTTAATCCGCTTCAGTCATGCGCATGTTAGTATACAACATGTAGTCTGCAATTCTTCATTCTGTATGATGACTACAATTCTTCCGGTTGTATACAAAATCTGTTAGTTCAGGAATATCCAATGCATGCTCCTATTATTCGGTTACACTACTTTTGTACCTTCAGCTTGCCTTGTAGCATACATTTGTAGCCAACGACACCTTATGGCACTTCGTGCACCATCAACTAAGCTCCCTATCCTCTGCACCATCAACACATTTCAATTAGTTGGCCTTTGATGCTAGCCGCTCACACTTCCTATTTGGACGGCTAATGTCTATGAACTAGAAAATAGCTAAACGAATTTTATAATAAAAATAACCGCAAGTAGAAGGCGTACACTTGTAGTATGTGGCAAATACGGGTCGATCCGCAGCGAATTATTTATTTTAAATCTCCTATTCAATAAAATTAACCAAAGTTGAAGTGAAAGTTAAGCTAGAGAATTTGAGAATTAACTAACTAACTAAAAGAGAAGAGAAGCAAATATAAGAGTTAAGTGACAATTTAGAGAATAAATCCACTCTTTAGATCATGTAGTTCAACAATATGTAATCATGATCTCTCTTTTATAGTCAATAGTGCTTTAATTGATGTGCTTATCATAAGTATGATATATTTTTGCTACTGATTAGCCAACATAAGCCATCAAACTATAACACACCCCTTAAACCACTTACTAACTTTTATGAAACTTGACAATGAAAATGAAATCTATTTTAAGTATGGCCTATTAACTATTGATTAGAAATATAGACCATCAAATTTGAATTTCAAATCACTTTCTTATGCCATAATCATATTTTGATGAAGAGGCATTTGTGTTAGTGATTGTTTAAACATAGCATATTTGGTGTCAACAATATAGGCTATCAAATTCAAAGCAATAACAACAAATAAAACACTTCATTGATCATCATTAAGCACAAAAAAAGAGCATGAATTAACAAACGGTTGAAGCTACATAATTAGAGAGTTTCATTGCCCCTAAATTGAAGGGGTTTAGCCTCTTATATTTGTCATTTGACTAATAAATGTAGCTAGCAACATGAAAGGAAAAAGAAAGGAAAATGAAAGCTAATGGAAAAGAGAAGCTAATTAACAAGAATTAAAACTAATCTACTTTACATGAATGTAAATCTAAACTACAACATGAAAGGAAATAAAAAAGAAAAGGAAAAGAACATGTATTAAACTGCATAAAAAAGTTACATGAAAAGAAGAAATAAATGGCTAAGTAGCCATGAAAAGAAACAAGAGAACTTGATTATTTTGAGCCTAAACTAAAACTAAGAGAGACTAAGGAAGATGAGGGTTACATGAAACATAAGGGGTATATATACATGTGTTAAACCCTAATTCATATTTTTGGAGAATGCCTAAAATGCCCTTGTAGGATGTTTGGTGGCTAAGTTATAATTAGCTTCAATAATACCCTACTTAAATGTACATAAAGCTTTAATGGCCTTTTACCATGTGCATTAGCTCCTAATTGAAAATAAAGATAAGTGAGTGGGGTCCTCCATGTTCTTTACTTTGAATTATTTCCATCTTCATTCTTTTGTATCTTTTTTGTGCATGTATATTCCTTTATGAAACCACTTGTAATTGAGTTTAAATTCCTACATAATATAGAAATTTCCAATTAAATTTTTTCAATTTAATATATGCACAAAAATAACCATTTTGCCCTTGGATGAAGATGAATATGTGACAATTTCAAATAATTTGAATTTTGGTTTAAACAAGTTATAATACCCAATATGATCATTTATTCAATTTAAATAGATTAAATATGGTGGTAAAAATATGCACATTTGCATGCACATCAAATACCCCCACACTTATTTTTGTCCACGAATAAAGGAAAAAAACTAAGATAAATCCGGTTTTGTAGGGAGCACAATTGCATTGAACGTATGCAACAAGCCATTAAACCTCTTGGTGTCCCCAGTAGGACGAGTGTTGTCTCATGAGGGCTTTCAGCGGATACTACCCACAAAATCCAAATGCAAAGTGAAAATATTTACAAAATACAAGATTATTTACAAAGAGATGAATGCGAGTTTTTGGAAATATTTACAAATGAAATATTTACTTTTAAATTCGACACAAATAAGTTAAATATAGGTTTCGATCATTATCTTGAAATTTAAGTCATTTACTCGTCAAAATTTCCAATAAAAACGAAGTTATCATATCAAATAGACTATAGTTTAACTCCTTGTTTCGGTTGATAACAAAGTGTAACTATAAAATGGATCCTTAGTTGATTATCAAAGTTTATCAAGGTAGTATATTCATTTCTTTTCAATAAAAAGTCAAATCAAATAAGTTAAAATAATGCTTAGATTTCATTTGCTTACTCTCTCTTAATTTTTTTTTGAAAATTTTATTAATATTTACAATATTTACATATGCCTAACTCAGATAAACTGAGGCCAGATATATTACCCATGCACTGCCTTGCGGACTTATGTGAGGGGAATACAGAGCGTGGCGAGTGAACACACGAATGTAACACATATTGACTGTAAGCATTATTAAAAAGAATTTTTATATATACACCTATCTTAAATAAACTGAGGCCAGATATACCGATCGTTCACTGCCTTTCGGGCTTACGTGAGAAAGGTATAGAGCATGACGAGTGTACACACAAGTGTGTACACCTGTCGACCATAGGTGTTAATTGAAAATATTTACATATATACAAATGTTTTTTATATGTTTTATTTTTTATTTTATTTTTGAAAGAGAGAGTTTTGCAAAATGATTTTAGCACCACTTAGCTTAGCAGACAAAAAATGTTATATCCTTTGCTTTAAATCAACCACTTTTTAAAACAATGATTTTCATTTAGGATATATTTCATAATTATCACGTATGAACCTTCCTATATTAGTTAAACTATTGTTTTGTAATCAAATTTCATTTTTATTTTTGTTAAGACAAATAATTTCAATTTAATAAACCAAAACCATATATTTATCCTATAATGTTTCTTTAAAAGTAAATCAAAATGCTTAAAAAAATTTGTTTTTTAAGTTTTTGTTTTTTTAGGTTTTTGTTTTATTTTCTTTTTGGGGGTTTGAAAAGAAAATGTAAAATAAACTATGAAAAATCAAAAAAAGAAGTGAGTCTCCCCCCACCTTTTATTTTGACTGTGTCCCTACAATCAACCCAAGTGGAAGGAGAAAAATAAAAACATAACCCTTATTTAAATGAAAATGAAAAGATGATTATTTACATGACATCAGAAAGTATGCCGTTCAAGAGTAAATGAACCGGTCTTCCAAAAACCGATTCATTTGTCTCGCCAAGTACGCGAGACACAGCTTAAGCGCAGAAAACCAAATTTAAAATATTTCAAAGTTGAATGTCGATATGGAAAACGAATGCCGTTTTATTAAAAATCGCACGAGTTGTTTTATTTTCAATGATTTTTGGGGTTGATAAAACGATTGATTGAAATTCAAGTTTATTTTCACCAAATTGAAAGTTAAGCTCATCATCGAAAAAAAATTCAAAATTATTGATTTCAAAATTATTGATTTCAAAATCAAAATGGTGACTTAAATATTCCCCTTTGGAATTTAACAACTAGACATCCAAAAGTCCAAAAAATTCGTGTTCATTAAATTCGTCTTCCTTTGTTGGATTACCAACAACTTCATTGTGCATCTCAAGATCAAAATCCAAAGTTGTTTATTCAAATTTTCGAAATAGAGAAAAGAAAGATCGAATTTTAAATTTGGTTCCACACCCTCAAAAGAATTAAAATCCAACTCAATTACCGTGTTTTCAACAACTTCATTAAGATTACTATTTTCAATTTCAAAAGTTGTTATTTGAAAATCATCGATTTGAGTAAAAGATGGATTATCGTTTGACTCGTCACATGTTAGGATTTGATTTTGTTTATCACATTGTTTCATATATGTTTTATACAACAAATTCGTGTGATCATCGTCAATTTCATTCGTTTGCTCAACATAATCCAATTTATAGTTATTAACTTGAGAATTTTCGACTTGGATTTGTTGAGAACAAAAAATTTCTGTCCTATCGAAGTCGAGACTATTCCCATTGCCAAAATTATTTGAAAAGTGGATCACCTTTTCGTTTTGATTTTGAAATTCATTCTGAAATTCGAAATTGAGTAGGCATGGGTTATACTCGAAATCCTTCGAATTTTGAATTGAATTCAACTCTTGATTATTTTGAAAATTTTTACTTGAATTATCACACAAATATGAACTACACAAATCATTTATCATTTGATTTTGTTGTGTAGAGATTTCAAGTAAAGACAAAATGTTATTTTTAAGATTTGAAGGCTGGTCATTGTTTTGAAAACTTTGTTGTTCAAAATTTGAATCATTTAAACAATAGTTGTTATTGAAATATCCATAAAAATTTGAAGTGAAATTGTATGGATTGTATTTCACAAATATCGTAAAATTCATGTGGATATGAAAATTCGGACGTTTTCAAGAATGTATTTTGGGGTTTTTTTATATATAAAGGAAAAATATTTACAAATAAAATTTATTTTCAAATTAATTCTTTGTTTTTGAAAAGGTTTTATAATTTATTTATTTTGGTTTTCTAAATTTTTTTGGATTTTTTTTGGAAATGTCAAAGAAAAAGGATTTAAAATTTCATAGGAAAAGGAAAAAGAATATTTACATCTTTTTAATTTTGGATTTCGAATTTTTTTTTAAATATGCATGAACTAATGCAACTAAATGAATACAGGGATTAATTACAAATGATTTATCCTAAGTTAACCCAAAATTGTATACTCACACATTGTCTTAGATAAACAAGATAGTTCTCAGCCAGGGAACGGACATGATTTATCGGTGCACCATGAATCACCGTAGCAATGTGGCCGAAGCTTTAAGTATCTTCAACGGAACAACCACTATAATATTTACGAATCACCTTAATATTTATAAATGGTTATACTCTGTCGTACCCTAGACACAAAGAAATTGAATTGTTCAAAGAAGACAACTTGTCAATATACAATTAAGTATTATCGATGTCTAAGCGTTATTATTAACAAAAATCTAATATGAGATGAAAAGAGAAATTAAACGTGTATTAACAATGCAACTGTGAATGGATTTTATTTTTGTTTATTTGAAATTTTTGGATTTTATTTTAAATGCAAGTAATCAACAATGCAAAGCAATAAAACAATAGATAAAGGTGCAAAGGTTTTTATAAGCTAGCAAGCAGTTTTTTTTTTTTTTTTTGGCAAGCTTAGCAACGCAATCCACTTATTCTTCCTTATTTGCTTCTGCAACCTGAAAATAAAAATAATATATATATATATACACACACTAGTTTTTACATATGTTTATCAAGGAAGAAAATAAAATAAGCGAAAAACAAAACAAATGAAAGGAAAATTAACGAAAACTGAAACAAATGAAAAATGAAAATCGAAAAATAAACAAGTGAAGATTTTTTGTAGATTAAAACAAATGGAAAGTGAAACGAACAACAAGATATATACAAAAATAAATTTTTTTTTTTCTTTTAGGAAGCAAACCCCCTTTTTTATTTAATGAAGAGAACAAAAGAAAGAAAAAACTTAATAAAAAGACACTCAGCCCAACAAAATCTCACTGGCCCAAATAACCACCTAATATCAAATTCAATTAACAAAACACCACGCTTCACCTTTTTTTTTTTTTTATTACCCTGTGCCTTTTTTTAAAAAACTGAATTCTCGTTCGCTCTTGCAATTAAGTCGAAATTTCCCAAAATCAAATATCAATTTCAACTTTCACTTTCTCCAGTATTTATTTGAATTCGTGGCGATTCTAGTTCGGTGAAGTTGCTTGATGGGAATTGGAGGTCACAACGTGAGGGAGACGAAGGCGATTTGAAATTTGGTAGCGGTGACGAGGAGAGGCGGTTGCCGTTGGGATCGATTTGCGATTTTGAGTCGATGGTCGTAGTTGTTTGATTATGGAGATTCGAGATTTCCGAGTTCGCAAATGATTTGGAGAAGTTGCGGTTGAGGATTGAGTGAATTCGAGCTCGATTTGTCAAGGTGAAGCTGCGAGTTTAGGGATCAAGGACAGTTTCGTTTGGGTTCGAACTTGCGGCAGTGGTAGTCTGGGTAGAGGAAACAGATAGGTTGCGAAACTGTGAAGCTACTGATGTAGGCAGGGGGGAGAATGGCGATGTTTGCTGTTGCATTTGAAATGCTGCTGTGGTGAAGGAGGAAGTTGTTGTCTGAATTGAAATGCAGCAGTTCTTCTTCTTCTTTTTTTGGGTGGTCGGAGCAGAACACTGTGATGGATGTGGTCGAATGATGTTGGTTAGATGGTCGAATGATGTGGTCGAATGATGTCGGTTAAATGATAGCGGAAGGTTTGTGGTTGTGGAGTTATAAGGACTTGATGTATGTTTGTTTGTAGTGGAAAACTTGATGTCGTATGAAGGTGGATGTTGTATGAAGACAGCAGAAGGTGGATGTTGTATGAAGACAGTAGTAGTTTCTGGTGGGTGGATGGTCGCTGTTGTAACTGCTATTAGAAAGGATTGTGGAGAATTGAATGCAAGAAAAATTGAAGTAGAATTGACAGTAAGAAATTGGTTGAAGGTAGTGGATGTGCAGGCTTGCAATGGAGTGGCAAGGTAATATGGTGTGAAGAAAGGTGGTTATGGGGATGTAAGGTGAATGTGTAACAGAAATGTTATGTGAAGCAGAGGAATTGAAGCAGTGAATGTGATTGTGGGTTTATGCACTGTTATATGCAGAGGAATGTGCACAGGAGTTATGTAAACAGAGAGTGAAAACAATGTAAAATGTAAAACGATGCAAAATGTATGTACACTGTAAAATGTGAATTGCAATGAAATATTATTTTTCTTTTTCAAATGAAATTATGGTTTTTTTTTAATATGAACTGCAAATGAATAAAACAAATAGAAAACAACAACAACAAAATGCAAACAGAAATTCACAAAAGCACACACAAATATATATATATATATATATATATATATATTCAATGTAAACACACAATAAAATCACACAAAAATAATTCAAATGATAGAAAATTAAAATCGTGGCAAATTTTCCGGCAACGGCGTCAAAAACTTGTTCGACAAGCTAAATTTCTATGAACTAGAAAATAGTCGAACGAATTTTATAATAAAATAACCGCAAGCTCACGATGTACACTTGTAGTACGTGGCAAATACGGATCGATCCGTAGGAAACTGTTGATTTTAAATCTCATATTCAATCAAATTAATCAAAATTGAAATGAAAGTTAAGCTAGAGAATTAGAGAATTACTAACTAATTAAAAGAAAAGAGAAGCAAATATAAGAGTTAAGTGACAATCTAGAGAATAAATCCACTCTCTAGATCATGTACTTCAACACATATGAAATCATGATCTCTCTTTTATGATCAATAGTGCTTTAATTGATGTGTTTATCATAAGTATGACATATTTGTGCTATTGATTAGCCAACATAAGCCATCAAACTATAACACACCCCTTAAACCACTTACTAACTTTTATGAAACTTGACAATGAAAATGAAAGTGAAATCTATTTTAAGTATGACCTATTAACTATTGATTAGAAATATAGACCATCAAATTTGAATTTCAAATCACTTTCTTATGCAATAATCATATTTTGATGAAGAGCCATTTGTGTTAGTGATTGTTTAAGCATAGCCTATTTGGTGTCAACAATATAGGCTATCAAATTCAAAGCAATAACAACAAATAAAACACTTCATTGATCATCATTAAGCACAAAAAAAGAGTATGAATTAACAAATAGTAGAAATTACATAATTAGAGAACTTCATTGCCCCTAGATTGAAGAGGTTTACCCTCTTATATTTATCATTTGATTGACAAATGTAGCTAGCAACATGAAAGCAAAAAGAAAGGAAAATGAAAGCAAATGGAAAAGAGAAGCTAATTAACAAGAATTAAAACTAATCTACTTTGGATGAATGTAAATCTACACTACAACATGAAAGAAAATAAATAAGAAAAGGAAAAAAACATAAGTTAAATTGCATAAAAAAGTTATACGAAAAGAAGAAATAAATGGCTAAGTAACCGTGAAAAAGAAAGAAGAGAGCATGATTATTTTTTAGCCTAAACTAAAACTAAGAGAGACCAAGGAAGAGGAGGATTATATGAGATATAAGGGGTATATATACATGTGTTAAACCCTAATTCATATTTTTGAGAAATGCCCAAAATGCTCTAATAGGAAATTTGGTGGCCAAGTTATTATTAGCTTCAATAATCCCCCACTTAAATGTATATGAAGCTTTAATAGCCTTTTAGCATGTGCATTGGCTTCTAATTGAAAATCAAGGTAAGTGGTAGGGTCCTTCATGTTCTTCACTTTGGTTTATTTCCATCTTCATTCTTTTGTATCTTCTTTGTGCATGCATATTCTTTTTTGAAACCATTTGTAATCGAGTTTAAATTCCAATAAAATAATATAGAAATTTCCAACTAAATTTTCTCAATTTAATATATGCACAAAAATGACCATTTTGTCCTTGGATGGAGATGAATATGTGACAATTTCAAATAATGTGAATTTTGTTTTAAACAAGTTATAATACCCAATATGATCATTTATTCAATTTAAATAGATTAAATATAGTGGTAAAAATGTGCACATTTGCATGCACATTACTTCTCGCAGCTTATACCTTTAGTGCAACACCACTCACTAGAGTGCCCTACTTCTCTACTCACAAGACACACATATTTCATACTGTAACACCTTGTATAAAGTGATTCAGTCATAGTAACATATTGTACACGTATTTTCTAGCGTAAGCTTTATTTTTATTGATGATCTAAAGGATGATCTTATATATATAGTTGTAACCATTAAAATCCATTAGACATTTGTATGGTTTATAAAATATCGTGTACTCTCCTCGTAAGAGGAACTCTTTTATAAAAAAGAAAGGAAGTGAGGGGTAATTGGAGACTACACAATACAAATGGTTATGAATTTTAATCAAGTCAAAATGGATAAAGGCAAGAATGACTTAGTGGAAGTGAAGAAAAAAGATACATGTTTCAATGTATCGTTTTCACAGGAGCATGTAACACTATTAATTTTTTTGTCAGTGTGTTGTTAAAGGAACTATGAAAACCTTTTATTAATATATTATTTGAAGAATTTCTCCTAAAACTCTATAATATAGTCCTCAACACTTCATAATATCCGTTGTCGATCTTTTCATTACAATTTCGTATATCCTCTTTCAAATAAAATCGCACATCTTTAATCCCTAGTTTGCCAAAAAATAATCCCAATTTAATCACAATATCATTCGTTCTAGATTTACTCAACTAGGATGAAAAAATCAACTCGAATAACTCAAAATCGTTTAGACCGTGGCTCAAAAGACATTCTAATAAATCGCCATTAGTTTTTTAGAAATAAATTTATTGTATGTTAAACTTTATTCAACGCAATTTAGTAATATAATTGTCACAGATTTTAGCTTTTAAAACGTAATTTTATTTTTTTAGTCTTATGGTGGAATGTAAAAAGAAATTATTGTATAAAAGGATTTGTAATTGTCATGGGTTAGTACTTTATTGCTGGTTGAGAATAATCCTTTGGGATATTTTGTCAGTTGATGGAATCGATCGTGCAGTTTTTTCTACTTAGTTCAATTATCTATCCTAGAAATAATATTTTTAATTATGGTGGTAGCTAGAAAGCATTTTATCTTGTCATTTCACACAATTAAGAATGGTACTGGCAAAAAAACTCCTGAGCATCATGGCAATTTTGTTAGGATGTTTTTCTAAAGACTAGACGAACCCAAAAAAAGTCTCCAGGAGCATCTCAATCATGGTAAAAAAAGAGTATTGGTACTCACTAGCCACACGATAGGGGTATGAAGGAAGCAAATAAGGATTATTGTCCATTTTCTTATTATTGGGCATATAATTGAAAACCGAAGTAAGTATTTAATCAAGTTTTCGAGAATTGGGTAAGTGTAATATGAGAAACATACGAATTCAAATAGAAAACGAGACTTCATAAAAATATTGTCTGTATATCATAAGAAACAATACATAACATGTAATGACCCGAAATTTCACTACTTTGATTTTAACTAATTTTAAATATTCAATATATATGTTTTATAATGAAAATAAAACTCTTTAAATAGTAATTATTGTTGAAATAGTTTTTTAATTTTGTTTACAGAAATATTTAGTTTGAAAAAAGATCGAAAATGTGATTGGAATTCGTTTTCCAAATTTTTGACTTTTTGTCAGCTAAAAGTTATCGAAAACGTTGTGAACTCTAGTTAAGTTTATAAACATTCAAAATGTAAATAAATTAGTGTATAATGGTATGTACAAAGGTATATATGCTTAAGTATTTACATGTATATACTAAAAGATGCCTTAAGAGACATGATTTGACATATTGGCAACTTAGTACCTTAAGAGTACTTAAACATGTTTAAACATGCTTTTTTTTGACATGATGAAGGGGGACAAGGTGGTGGGTGGAAATGATATGTGTGGTGGAGGGTGTTGAAGTGGCAAAACAATGCGGAGGGTAGAAGTACAAGGGTAGACAGGTAATTCTCTTTTTTCTCTTATTTATAAATAGCTTTCCATTCCTTCATTTTTTCTCCTCTTCCTCCTGTCATATTTTCCTCATCACAGATCCGAATGGAGAACTTATTTTTTTCAAACCATGTGAAATTATAGTGGCTACAACTTTGAATTGTACCACTTCTTCAAATTTTGAGCTTAGCCATATCAAAATATCACTTCATTGTAGAGTGTTTTCGAACCCGTATTTTCAAGTCCGAAAATACATCTTCTTCTTTTGATCATATCTCCTGCAAAAAAGATCCAAATCGAGTAATTTATTTTTTAAAATGATGGAGAAGAGAAATCACATGAACTTTCTCTTTGACAACTTTTACAAATTTCGAGAGTAACATGGCCGAAAATCAGTTGTAAAATGACCCATTTTCAGGTTTATTTTTGTGAATTTAACATTATTTGAAGTCTCTCCAGCTTTCCAAAACAAGGCCACACTTCCCTAAAGCACCAAGGCAGTGCCCTATTAAGACCATAGCCGAGCCTATTCCATGCTTTTGGGTCCGAAGATCAAGTTTTGGAAGGTAGAAAAAGTTTTCAAAAAATTTCAATGGTTTTGCAAAATTATGATGAGTAAATTTCTTAACTTTTTGAAAAGAATTTAATTATGTGTGTGTGTGTATTCGTTATGTGGTTATATATATATATATATATATATATATATATATATATATATATATATATATATATATATATATAATGTTGTGATTGGATTAGAATATGGTTTGGATGTGTGTGTATATGCTAACTTGTAGTTTAGCATTGGATTTTGAATTTATGGTTAAAAGGGTGTGTTGGTTATAAAAGTTGTGATTTTTGGTTATGTTGGTGATGATAAGATTTGGTATATATGAACTTGGATATGTTGTATGTGTATTGAGTTTGACTTGAAGCTAAAGCAAGTTGGCATGTAAACCACTTAATAAGTGGAAATTATGGGTCATATAGCGATAGTCGCTATATATGAAGTTTCGATAAAATTAGTTTTTCTTTTTGAAAAGTTTGAATCTTTTTACTTAAGTGTTTTGAAATATTTTCCAAACTTAATAATGAATTTTTTAAAAGGATAATTAAGTTTTTAATAATTAATTTATAATTAACTATGTTTTCTTATTTAATAATTAATTAACTATCAAACAAGGTTTATTAATTTTAGTTAATTAAATATTATTACTAATTAATTATCCTTTAAAGTTAGAGTAATTTTAAATTAATTATTAATCAAGTAAGATTATTTTTAATTAATTATGAGTTAATTTTATGATTTATGTTTAATTAATTATGAGTTAATTTTATGATTTATTTTTAATTAATTTTTAATTAAATAGAGCGTTTAATTATTCATTAATTACTAATCAAGTTAATTAAAGTTAAAGATTTTATTAATACTTGATTATGATTTAAATATTTTAAATAAAGTTTTAGTTTATTAATTAAGTTTTAATTAAAGATTAATTAATTAATATTAATTAATATTTAACTATTAATTAAGGTTTAAATAATTATTTAATAGTTTATAAAAGATTAACTAGGTTTTAGTTAATAGTTAATTTTTGTTTAATTATTTATTAAAAGGTTTACTTATTTCTTAATTTATTAATTTAATTAATTAGAAATTTAATAAAGATTAATTACGATTTAATAAGAGTTTAACTTGTAATTAATTATTTTAAAGGAGAGTTTAAAGTTTTAAATCCTTTATTTTTCCAAGAATAAATTTGTTAAAAAGGGAATTCTTTTCCAAAGGATAGTTTTGAACACAAAGGATTCAAGTGTCGATACAATTAAGAAACCATATAACCATGAGTGCGTTATAATATCGATTGTTTAATTGTTAGGACATGTGTTAGAAGAATAAATCATCGTTCTACTATAATGTAATTGTTGTTTATGTGGACATATGTTTTAACAGAATAATTCTCGTTCTACTATAAACTGATTGAACTGTTTTGGACATCTATTTAGCAGAACAAATCATCATCCTGCTATTATGTTGTTTGGACATGTATATGCTAGTTGAGTTATATTGATATGTTATTCTTTGATTTAATAATGGATTTGATTTACATGTATGTTGGCTTATGTAAATAATTGATAAGTGTCTTGGAATTGAACTGAAACTAAATGGTAACTTAAATAAGTACCACTAGGATTGCTAAGCTCTTTTTTGAATTTATAAAGTATGGTTTTGAATTAACTTCAATTCTTTAATTAATTTGGGTTTAAAGTTTATAAATGATTTTCAATTTATATTATTATTTTGTAAAGGTATTTATAACTAATAACTTGTTTATAAAAATAGGTTTTACTGAGTGAAAATGGTTATTTAAAGTGATTTAAAAGGATGAGTTGCAAAAGATATTTTGTAAAGGATTTTTCTTAAAGAATATTTATCAAGGGAGTTTTAAATGGGTAAATGTTTTATAAATGATTTTTCAGGTTTGCAAAGAGGTTTTATAAATTGACTTGTAGACTTATAAAAGTGTTTTATAAATTGGTTTTGGAAATTTATAAGTTATTTGAATTATGAAGTGAGCTTTTAAAAAGCGAATTATTATAAAGGATAGGAGGTTTGGTTTGATAACAAGTAATGTTTTTAAAAAAGGGAATTTGAAAGGAGAAAATTTGACAAATGTTCTGGTAGCATACTTATACCGTTGAGATAAGTATGTAAATATTTTTCAAGTGTAAAAGGAATGTTAGGGATTTTGGGAATAATGTTTGAAGAGATCTTTTGATCAATTTTGCAAAGTATTTTAACTAATGAAAGATTGAATAATAAAGGCTTGGTACATCCCATACGATATCAAATCAATGTTGAATGATTTTTTTTTGAAATGATACTTTATATACAACAAATCACTGTGATAACATATGACATGTCAATAAATGTTCGAAGCATGCTACGCAAGTTTCAAACTTGTGACCTCTCGCACCAAAGCCAAATCATTTAGCCATTGGGACAATGGTGCTTGTTTGTTGAATGATTGTTTATTTGATAATTAAATAACCATCTACCAAATCTCGACCAAAACGTAACTTTGGAAATATCTAGGGGCAACACGTGAGTTATATGGCATAGTCATCTCCAATGATGTTGTACTATGCGTATAAATCTCATTTCGTTCTTCTGGATAGATGATAAGGAAATTCGACCACATATGGTTAGGAGATAAACTTCGCTTTTGTCTTTTGATTGCTTATTTCCTAAAGAACCGGGGTTGAGTTTACCGACAACTATTGAAAGTTGTTTCGAAAAGACCGGGATTGGATATGTTATCCGAAACCACTTCGATCCAACTCAAGCATTTCGACTTGAAGACATCTGAAGAATACGAAATCGAGGATAGAGTTTGAAGTGTAAGTGCTATTTGCTATTAATCCTAAGAGGGGTTCCTCAAAAAGGATGTAATAGAAGTAATGCCTTCGATTTCGTTCAGTCCTAGAATTAACTTGTATGGATGAATACTAGCATTGCATTGATGCTTGGAGGGCAATATAGCATTCCAAGTGGGAAGTGCTAAATAAAGATAAAACAAAGCTTCAAGCCTCATCAAATGGGAATGACTAAAACATGAGAGATGCAGCATGGCTATGTGAGTCTCTCCAATTAGGGTATGATTATCACTCATCTAGTGTTGATATTATCTCTCATTTGTATGCTTCGAGGCTCATTAGGGGTGATCATACTCGGTACTATCCAGTAAGAGGTAGGTTGGTCCTACGTTGGCAAGGGTCGATAGATTCAATTTGGGTACATTTTCCTCTAGAGGACTGTGACAAGAAAGCTACCTCAGTAGCCCAGTCATTGTTGGATTCCATTCTCTAATAAGTTGTACGGTTTTGATTGTGTCCAACTATGTTGAAATATGAGATGCAAGCATTTCATCTATTTTCATACTTTACTTTGACCTCTAGACAATATTATAGTATCACTGAATTTTAATATAAAAATATTTTGGTTATCGTAGGGTAAAAACCCGTCCGTGCTTATGCATAACGTGGTCTTACGAGATACCTTTGATTTTAAGGAGTTTTAAACATAATCATTCAGTTGTTTTGAGTTTACTCACACCAAACCCATGTCTGAGCCGAAGTTTTATTTTTTTCTTAAAACTCTTGGATGCTCAAATTTTTATGGGTAGCCAAGTAGTTCAAGTTTCCTACGGATGCATTTTGGAGGAGCTTGGAGCATGAGGCTTCATCGGTAGCTAACTATTTCTTGTTTTCCGCTGTATTATATATGTTTCCTATATCTGATATATAAGGACATACAATTATAACTGTCCAGGATATAATTGTATTAGTATAACTTTGATATATCATTTTGAAAATGACATTGCAAAATATTACGTTGATTATATATATTATTACGTTATGATGTGAGATTCTATGATTATTTAGTTTTTTCTTATCTGTTCTATATTTGTTTCTTTCTTTTCACCCCTAAAGACCTATCTTTTGGACACTTAAATGATTGACAAATGAATATCGTGAAGGTATTAAGTGTCGTTTTTAGGTGTAAGAAAGATATATCGTTACATAACATATAACATTAAACGAAACATAACATAGAACATTTAACATCGCACGAAACAATAATGAAATCATAGCGTATAATACATAAACTTAAAGTACAATAAACTAACTTTTGTATGTACATCTTCGTTTGACACTTGCAAACTCGTCGTCAAACTTCTTTTAAGTGATGAATAAGAAATATGTTCAAACTAAACGTGGTTCATTCTTAGTTTAGCATTCTTCGAATTTCGAACCCCAACGTAATTATTTTGATTTTGAAAGGAATTTTGATTGTCAACTTAATCTTATTTATAAGTTCAACTTGAATACATCATTTTGGTTTTGAAATCGCTCAATTTTGGAATGGGTAAACATAAAAATAATGGAATTTAGGATCCGCCCCTTATTTTTAAATTTAATACCTGAAAAATCCTTTTCTAAAATAAATTTCACGAAACACGCCTTTCATTATTTTTAGCAAAAATGTGCATTTTAAACTGCACATATTTACAATTAGAACTGCATATATTTGCAGTTTAAAATGCAAATATGTACGGTTTAACATACACATATTTGTAAAATAAATATTTGCAGTATGGACTATAAATATATAAAGCGTAGAATGTGCATTGTTTCAGTGTAAACAGAAAAAATCATTTTACAAAATCATAAAGTTAAAACTACAAATATTTGCAATGTAGAATGCAAATATTTGCAGTTCTAACTGCAATGTGCGTTTAAAATATACATTTTCGTAAGAAACATGAACAAGGATTTCTCGTGAAACCTATTTCTGATGGGACCGAAGGAAAGACGAAACTTTTGAAGTGGGAATGAAAAAATGTCCAATAAATATCGGGTAAAGGTAAATTTTAAGGCTAATTCTATCTGAATCCTTAGAGTTGCTGGATAGTCCCTGAATTTTTTTAAAATTTATTTAAGAAAAAGTTGTCCTAATGTTATTCGCCCATCTTTTCCACATCCTCATGTTTTTCTACTTCTAATCTTCTTATGCATTAAAACGTAATAAAATAATTTTAGGCAATCCTTAAAAGTTGTGCTTGAATCGATCAATCGTGATGCTGATAATACAAATATAGTGGAATCAAAAAGATAAAACTTGAATTTTACATTTTTTTTGATTTTGATTTTATCAATTTGAAAATAAACATACCGTGGAAGAACAACCGAGTGATTTAATGAAAAATCAAGCAGAACAAATAAATGATATATATATAGAACAACAACAGGTGGAATGAGTGAGTGGATTAAAATAATTTATTTCAAAAAATGGGTATACTCATCTAAGTTTTGTAGATGCTATATAAACTTTATCGGATTAAATGGAATTAGCCAAATTTTAAAAGTGAAAATGAGGCAGGGAGGAAATTGGGATAAAATGCTCCCTTCTAAAGAGTAAACATGGACCTGTTCCCTTGTCAGTACTCTATGTAAACAGCATGATTGCTTTTGAAACTTGCTACTATGCCCATTGGAATGCTCTACTGCAGTTTCTCCGATGGCTTTTTTCATTTCTCTGCACATGCGTTAGGCGTTGCACAAACACCTTTCTGGTTCGCAAAAATTTGCCCTATTTCCTTGCTTGCTCCTCAAAAGAGTACCTTCCAGTATGTAGGTTTGGCACTTACGGCTACCGTCAGATTGTTTTGTTACGTACCATTGCCAAGTTGATTCACTGATGGTCGTCATTGTGTTTTGATCAAATTAGATCTGCTGGTAATAGATTCGGCGTCTTCCTTTGCCCATGAAGTACTAATTTTCCATGGCCACCGCCCTCTTCTTCTTTGTCGTTTTCCTCTTCAGAATTTCTATTGTTTTGAATGATAGACTGATTTTTTTTTTTAATTTTCATTGCCGACGGCTAGCAATTTTTGGTATTTTTAACCTAATATCACTTGTTCACATATGATATCATGATGCAAAGTTCTGCACATATCACACCCATTAAAAGGATAACTATCCTTTTCTGTTTATTCGAAACTTAATCAAGCTGAATACATACATTTTCATTTCTCTCTCTCTAAAGAATAGTTTGAAGGATGTTGTGATTGATGAATTTTTGGATGATATTATTTCCTTTTTTTTTTGTGAAAAATTCAGTAGAAATTGCTGAGTGGCGATAATGTTGTACCAAATGATGTTGCATCTCATAGACAGTGTTCTTATGTTTGGTGAAAAGTGGCTAACAGGATTTCAATTTGTACAATTATATTTCACTATTTGATGATCAAGCGTTAAGCAATGAAATATATTAATGGTACTAAAAAGGATTCAATTTTATTAAACTTTAATCAAATTAGAATGGTATGAGCAAGAACAAATCAAGGTGCCTTTAGCAATGCATTACATTTTCTTATACTATTCTTGGACTATGTAGACAATTCTTTCTCCCTTTATTTGTTTTCTGAAATTTTTTTCTTCTTATTATTATTGTATGGATGCGTAGACAGCTTTCAGTTTACAATATTAGACTGTTACTTTGTTGCTATGTAATCTTTAGCTTGATATTATCTGATAAAATGGATACATTGTGATGGGTTTTAGTGAAGTTTAAATAATTGTATTTCAAACACACACACAGAAATTTGTCAATGGATCAGATTTTAATCCCCATTCGATTTGCGTCTGCTCTTAATAAGTGGACATATTTTTTCTATACATGATCCATTTACAATCTGTCTCCACTTATGACCCGTATCTTTTCACGATCAGTAGCTAGATTACATCCATAATCTGTTTACTTCTATAAATATGCCTAATATTTCACATTTAAATTTGTCTATAAATCCCTACAATAATAATGTAATAAGGAAAAAGATTCGTAATATTTGAAGCAAAATTGTTAGATCTGTTAGTACAATATATAACTGAAAAAATAATTACACCGGTATTATTGGGTGTAACATTGTTAATAATGTGTCATCTCAAGCATAACCCGGTGGACCGGTAAACTCCTGAAGCCTCCTTTCCACTGCGCCGTATATAGATAATTATTTGATGTGACTACATATTACGTAAATTGCTAAAAAGAAATAAAAAGCATGAAACTTACTACAAAACTTCGTAATGAAATCGAATCACAAATTTTAATAATGTTTGTTAATGAGATTTATCAGGTATATTAGTACGTAATGTTATCTTTTTTTTTCCCCAGAATATCATACTTTGTGGGTTTTGTACAAATTTCATTATGTTTTGAGCGATTTTGCTATTTTTCTTAAACGTACTACAACAATTGGTAGATATCCACCATTCTGTTGGAAATTTATGGATTTGGCATTGGATTCAGTAAGTCATAATCTGCTGAATAAATTGGTCTGATATTGATCTAAATTTTCAAATTATAAATGATTTGGATTGAGATTGATCTGATTCGAACCTGATCCATCAGCAGGTCTACATATATTGTAGATGCAACCGTTTTTGAAACATAGTTTTATAAAGGCTGTAATGCTAATGGATCCATTACGGCAAAGACATTATCTGTTGTAATGCCCATTTTTTGGGTCTAGTTTTTCTTTTCAATGAAAAATCATGATAAAAAAATGGACTAGAAGGTGACCTAGAAAAACCAATCCCATAGGACAACGTTTGTCTTTTCCCTTGATCATAGGCATAAACCAATGCAACCATAAATTATATCATTATTAACAATCAAATTGACGTGTCAGGTGTACACTAAAATTCCTACAAAAACCGAAGTAGGGGATATATTAATCACCTATAAATTTGAGTCACTAGAATATAACACCATTTATGGTTTAGATCAAATGATGTTCTTATTTTAAGGAAATTTAGAACATTCTTTTTTAATTTGAGTCATCTGATCTTGTATGCTTATCTAGTTTTTAACCTGTTGAGTCTGAATTAATTGTAAATACAGATCTGATGTTTAATTGTAAAGTCTGGTGCACCATTTTTATAATGACAATATTTACTATCGTATAAGCATGCTGAACAATTTGGTTAAGAGCTTGTACTATAAATTGCCCTAATGTACTAAAATCAGAAGCACAACTTGTACTGCATAGAAATGTAGTACTGCATACTTCATTGCACTTTTTGGGGAATAAAATTTAAAGAAAGTAAAGAAATATAAATTGGTGCAATCTAAGCAACTTTTGCTCTATTATTCAAGAAAGATCATAATAAAAAAAGGTTTGATGGACCACGCCCACTTAAATACTGCTGATGAATTTGCATGCCCACTAGAAATCATCATGCTTACTTGAATAGTGTTGTCCATCACGTATTTATCTAATTTTATCAAACTTCTATCTTCAAAAACTAAAACCATATCAATGGTTCTGATTTTTGAGTAGGTTTCATTTCCTCATGTATTTGCTTGAATATGTTTCTAAAGCGAAGTGTTACCAAATATAATTGATGATCAAATAAGCTTAAGTGTTACCAAATATAATTGATGATCAAATAAGCTTGAACCAGACAGCAACTTCTCTGTAAACCACACCTATAATGTTAATTTAAGTTCATGCCTATGAACAATGGATTTTGATTGTCTCATGCTAAAAATATATATATATCTCGTATTGAAACTCGATTTTTGCAAGCCATGAAGCATTATCAACAGTTATATTATTTGACTTATGTCGCTATGCATAAATCCCTTATAAAATGCTCCAATATATTCATTCCAAATGTTTGATCAGAAATGTAGGTAGGCGAACAAGTGCGAAACCATTCCTTGTCCACTTAAAATTGATAATACATTGGTGACAAACCGACGAATTGCACTAACGAAATGGAAAATACGTACTGCGCCCATCTAGTCAGCTATTATCTAGCTCGATATATATATACATATATACAAATATATATATGTATGTATGTATATATATGATGCTTATTAGAAGGTCTCTTTGCACACTGAGAAGGCAGTGTGCTCATATTCTGATTGATATTTAGCATAAACCGAATGGCCACAATGGGTATCAGAATATGCTTGCATGATGAAGATGCATTGTGTGCTTATACTTTTGGTGACCTTGTGTAGATCTGTACAATCTTGATTTACTGTATAACATTATAAATTATACATATATACATACGTACAGTTTAACTTGTTTCTATTTAACTGTTCAGATATTGAAGTGCATCGGGTATAAAATTGTTATAATCAGTTGTGTATATAAAACATATGGACAGTTGGAACTATGTCTTTTGAGCTTTGGGTTTTTCATCCGCTTTGGATGCAATCAGTTAAATAATATTAAAGCAGAAGAATTTCTAGCTCTCTAATTAATTGCAGAAGTTTTCTTTATTGTTAGTTTTTTATAATTTATCACTTTATTGTTATTTTACTAAATTTCTCATACCAGTTTACATTCAAATACATAATTTTAAAATTTTCTATGATTATTCACAAATGTCTTCTCAATTTTCTCATATATTTTATATTTAAGCCCACACATTTAAATTAATTACATAATTTAAAATTTAAACCATTTAATAAACTCAATTAACAAAGATTCAATCCATCAAATGAATCCTAAAATATGACAATTGCAATATTATAATGTAGTCGCATTAACAAATTGTTAAAATTAAATTTTCATTTAGATACAAAGATGTATAAATCACAAAGCATAAATTATGTATATCAACAATACTAACAAATTTATTTTATAATTTGTTTATTGAAGCTATCATGCATAACACCAAAAAATTATATTTAGCTTTAAATACCTATATTTTAAATTTTTACTCTCAAACTCTTCTAAATTCACTCATAATATTTTATATTCGAGTCCATATATTTAACTAATTGTGTAGTCTTAAATTTAAACTATTAAATAAATTCAGTTGACTAATATTCATTAATTCGTATGATAAATCCTAAAATAAGACAATTTAAGCATGTATAGAACACTCATATAAATGAGCAAAGATGATAAAATTATTATTTTTATTCAGGCATAAAGATAAATAAAATAAAATAAAATGTATACATAAATAATAATAATTTTTTGATTTATAATTCATTTGTCTAAAAAAAGCATACATGCATTGCACAATTTCATTTTTTTACAACTTTTAAAGGATAAATTTTACCTACAACATTGGGATGTGAAAGTACGGACTATACTATAAAAATTAGGTTATGTAGAAATTCTTGTTTTCAACATAATATTAAACCATATTTAACTCATAACTCGATTAAATGCTATAGATTTTATTTGGCAATTATTGAAATTGTAAACATGACCCTCCTACAACAACATGAGATCTATGATTAATTGCAATGTTAAAATGGTTTAATAATTGAAATATCAAATAATGAATAAAAGTTCATGTGCAGATAAGTTGACCACAAGATGTTCTTCTCAAATGTCGTTACATATAAAGCTCTTCTCAATTTTTTCATACTTCTTAACATTCAACTCCTTATATATAATTAGTTAAGCTGACCATTGATTTAAATCGTTTAAATAAATTTAATTATATAATATTCATTCATTCATTATAAATCATTTGAAAAAAATAACATTTTAATATATGTACAACATTCATATTAACATAAAACGGTAAAATTGTTTTCCATCTATATATATTAAAAATACACGTATCACATAATATCAACTATTTACGTAATAGCAATTTTATATATATATATATATATATATATATATATATATATATATATTATATGACAATGGTTAGATACACTTCATTTTTGTTACACCTCAAATCCACTTGATTTCAGCCATATGTTTCAAATTAAATAATATATTTTCTCTCTTTTGTCACTTTAAAAAAGAGAATGTATATTATTTAATTCGAAACATATGCTTGAAATCAGGTGGATATGAGGTGTACCAGAATTTAGGTGTACCCGATCCTGATCCATATATATATATGAGGAAATATATTTGGATACAGTTGGTGACATAAATGATGTTAACCATTAAATCTCATCCTGAATTCAACCCCTAATGAGATCCAACATCCATTATGCCCACTATTTTGTGTTTTATTTATATCCTCTTGTCGATAATGCAACTCCAGAAGGAGTTAGTAGTTGGGCACTATATATGTTGAGTTGTGACATTAATTCTCATAAGAATACGTGGTTAGCGAGGATTAAACATTCTACATTACATCTAAGCGTCACGTATCATTTTAAATTATAATTCCTTTATTTCAATAAGTTTATCACATATTGCTTAATAAAATTCTACTTTTAAACAATAATTAAATACTATTTTTTAACAATATACTACCGTGTGCAAGGCACAATATTTATACTAGAGGATGAATATTATCACTTGTAAACGACATTAGCAACCAAGAGATCCTCAAATGGTATCTCACTTGGTCAAAACATTGAGATCAAGGATTTCAAAACGAGAGTAAAATCTTAAATAGTAAAGTTCAAGCTTTAAATTGAATGTAATTTTATGCATAAATCGTAGATTTAAAATATCCATATTATAAGATTGGTACACATTGAAATCGATTTTGATATTTGAACTTCTACATCCAAACTTAAGACTCAATCTTTTTTTTTGTTTTATAATCATTAGAATTAGAATTGTGAATCCAAATAAGTATGTTAAATATTTTAATATGAGCTGAATGATTTTTCAAAGTTGCAGTTTTAACTAAGTTTGAATTGGAATTTAAATCAAACCGTAAAAGGAGAGATCCATCTAAAACGAGATTTAATTATTCTGAGATCTTAGATAACAATGATTGAGATATCAATAAAAATTGCAAAGATTATTTAGAAAAATATCTATATGTTGGCATTCTATGGATGTGTATGTTTAAGTGGTTCTAAACTGAAATTTTGATGACTGTAGATTGTGATTCTGAACTCTAAACATATTATGAATTTTAACCACCAATTATTTGCATGAAGCTGTTTACACACACACACTTGTATAATTATTTGTTGCTACTTGCTAGTGCCTAACTTTTTGGTTGGCCACTATATTCAACCTCCCAATTAATGGAGTAATTAGTGGAATTTTAATTGACTTTTATGACCATATAATAGTCATTGCTTTCTTCTTTCAAGTGACGGTTACAACACAATATGTAATATCTGTACATTATCATGATCTTTATTTATAAACTTTTTTTCAGATTGCCACATTAAAGCAGAAATGCATACATATATGTAACAAGCAAAATTTAATTTATATACGCAAGTATAAAGATACATATGTTTCTTTCATCCTACTTCTTACTTTAAATCCTCAAAATAAAGATAAAAAATCATATAAATCGAGAACCTCAAAACAACTATAGCAGAAAGAAGTAAACAAAAAAGGAAATGGAGTTCTTGAGCAAAGTTATGAAATGTGCTAAAACAAGCAAAAATGATGAGAAACCGGAACTGGAAACTGAAGCAAAGCGAGAAAGTAAGATCAAGTGTAGTAAAGAATTGTTCTCTGTGATGGGAATGACTTGTTCAGCGTGTGCACTATCAGTCGAAAAGGCGGTTGAGAGGCTGCCTGGAATTCATAATGTTTCAGTTGATGTGCTCAATAACAGAGCTCAAGTCATTTATAATGCTGTACTTGTTACTGTACGTACTCTTCTTTTTTTTCCCTGTTTGCTTATGGTATCTTTTCTTTCCAGGTTTTCTAATTTGAGTGAAGTTTTATAATATAAGCAATTATTACTTGTAACTTATGAAGAAAGTGCATTAATGAGTGATTATGCTTATCTTACCTAATGATGGTATATATTACTCTAAATGAACCTTGATGTTGCTATTATGATAAAAACTGATTCTGGTTAAGGCTAACAATTGTTGACAGGAAGTTTGTCTAGCTTGTGCAATTATTCTACTGTTAATTGGAGACAGGTTATACATGTGACCTAATTATAATAAAATAATAAGAGTAGCAATCTAGCAGTCTACTTAATTACCTGCTTCGTTTTGTTATCTAGCGGTCTATGATTTGGTCAAGTAATTTCCTTTTGATGTCAGAATACATTTACATTAGGAAACAGTAAGCCGTAGTTTTCATTTTCCACTATACTCTATTAGAGTTTAAAGAATGTGTAAGTGTATTTATTCCATTGCACTGTTCTCAATCATTGTTGTTATAGCTAAATTGTGATTACCATTTTGAAGAGGAAAAAAAAAATACATTGTGCTTGAATATTAGAAATTCAGTAAATTTATTTCTAAATAGGCTGTATCAGTAATCGCTTATCTAATATTGGCATCCTTGGTCGTTTAAGCTCTTAATTATGTAAGCAGGATTTCTAATCTTTTACTCCATGTGGGATGGACTAGAGATATCTTAGCTCATACTAGCTAATATACTCTCTATGAATAGGTGATGTCATACGATCATTTTACTCAGTAATATTGTTATAAGTGATGCATTGTTCAAACAAACAATAAAACGTGTAGCATCAAACACTCCTTGAATTGGAGTGTGAGGCTAGCATTCTTTGTGGGACTATTGCCAATTGATCCCTGCTATTTGTGACATGTCTTATGCATGATATGTTCATATATTAAACTGATTAAAAACCATTTATCCAACACAATGCAAATTCAAATTAAGTGAAGTAGTCTCTGCAAGAATTTATGGAAAGAATATCCTGTAGTATTTAGTTTATTTTTGTATCTGTGTGGGACTCATGTAACTCAACACCTGATTAATCTTATTTTTGCAGTAGCATGAATACATTGGTTTGCTTTTTGTTTGTTTGTTTTTTAATCCTTTTTTTTATAAGTATAAACAAAAAATGCTCCTAAATATTATTTTCTATTTCCCTTGGTCAGATTGTACAATCATGTATAATTACACTAGTTTAATTTCTATGACTGCACCTTGTCAATGCAATTTCTTTTTATACCACTAATTGTCTATTCTATTACAAGCAAATCATTTTCTTGTCGTTTTTGGTACATTATTAGTACAATGCCGTTTAAGTTGGATTTTGTTGTTTTATGTACAGATACAAATAAAAATCAAAGTCCATTTTCAGTGCATAAATTCCCATAGCCATGGTCATGTTAAGAAAACATTTTATTGCAGGAGGATGCAATAATAGAGGCCATTGAAGATACTGGTTTTGAAGCTGCGTCCCTTAAGGAAACAAATGATTTATCATTAATAGTCTGCAGAACTAGAATCAAAGGAATGACATGTACTTCTTGTTCAAATACCATAGAATCTGTTTTGCTAAATACGCATGGAGTACAAAAAGCTTCTGTAGCTTTGGCAACGGAGGAAGCGGAAATTTATTATAATCCTAAACTTGTTGATTTCACTAAGCTTATAGAAGCAATAGAAGACGCAGGTTTTGAAGCTATACTTATAAGCACTGGTGAAGATATCAATATAGTACATCTTAAATTGGATGGAATTCACACTGAAAAATCAATGGAAAATATACAAGAGTCTCTTCTTGGTCTCCCTGGAATAGATGTTGTGAAAATTGATCCAACACTTCAAAAAATTTCAATATCTTACATTTCTGACCAAATTGGTCCAAGAAATTTCATTGATGTCATCGAGTCAACAACATGTGGAAAATATCAAGCATCGATATATCCTGAAGGAGAGAAAGATATTCATAGACATGAAGAAATAGTGCAGTATCGTAAATCCTTTCTTATAAGCCTGATCTTTACCATTCCAGTTTTTCTTTCATCGATGGTATTCATGTATATAAAAGGAATACAGAATTCACTGGAATCTAAAGTAATTAATGCATTAACAATAGGTATAATTTTCAGATTTATACTATCAACTCCCGTCCAATTTGTAATTGGCCGAAGATTTTATATCGGTTCTTATAAAGCGTTGAAGCATGGGGCTGCTAATATGGATGTTTTGATTACATTAGGCACAAGTGCGGCATATTTTTATTCAATTTACTCGATGATCAAAGCATCATTTTCGAAAAACTTCATGTGTACTGATTTTTTTGAAACGAGTTCAATGCTCATAACTTTTATCCTTCTTGGAAAGTATCTCGAGGTGTTAGCTAAAGGGAAAACATCTGAAGCCATCGCTAAGCTTATAAACTTGTCACCTGAAACTGCAATTCTATTGATATACGACAAAGATGTGAATATTGTGGACGAAAAAGAGATCAATAGCCAATTAATACAAAAGAACGATGTAATAAAAGTAATGCCAGGTAATAAAGTAGCATCAGATGGTGAAGTTATATGGGGTCAGAGCCATGTCAACGAGAGCATGATAACTGGAGAGTCACGGCCAATTATGAAGAAGCAAGGTGATAGAGTAATAGGTGGGACCTTGAATGAGAATGGCGTGCTGCATGTGAAGGTAACACACATTGGATCTGAGAGCACTTTAGCACAAATTGTTCGCCTTGTCGAGTCCGCACAGTTGACTAAAGCTCCAGTTCAAAAGTTTGCTGATACAATATCCAAGTATTTTGTACCTATTGTAAGTCAGCTAACAAGTACTGTTCTCTTAGTTTATGAAGCTTCACTAATTTATCAATATTTTTCTTCTTTTTCTTTTTTGTAGGTGATTGTTCTTGCACTATGCACGTTTATTGTATGGTATTTTGCTGGCAAGTTTAACTGTTATCCAGATTTTTGGATACCAGAGTCAATGGATAGGTTTCAGTTAGCTCTTCAGTTTGGAATATCAGTTATGGTAATTGCATGTCCATGTGCACTTGGCCTTGCAACTCCTACTGCTGTTATGGTTGGTACTGGAGTTGGTGCTTCTCAAGGCGTGCTTATAAAAGGAGGTGAAGCTTTAGAGACAGCTCACAAGGTTTATACAATAATATATAGCAAGAATTTATATTTAAAAATCAACTTTTTTTTTACTTGCCTCATTTGTTGATTGATATTGGTGTAGGTAAACTGTATAGTATTTGACAAAACTGGCACATTAACCCTTGGGAAACCTATAGTTGTTAGCACAAAACTCTTCAAGGACATGCCTGTGCATGAGTTTTATTATTATGTGGCAGCTGCTGAGGTACTTCTCTACACAAATTTATTGTCTAGCTTGATATTCAGTGACCATTTAATTGATTTACTGATTCATTTACAGGTAAATAGTGAACATCCTCTAGCAAAGGCGGTAATAGACCATGCCAATAATCTCAGGCAAGCAAATGAAGCATACAGAATCTTGCCTGAAACCTACGACTTTATTTCTATCACTGGACATGGCATTAAAGCCACAGTTTGTAAAAATGAACTAATTATAGGTAACAAAAGCTTAATCATAGATTCAGGAATTAACATCCCAGAGAAGGCCTTAGAAATTTTGACGGAAGTGGAACAGATGGCACAAACTGGAATAATTGTTGCTATTAATTGCGAAGTAGTTGGTATTATAGCTATATCTGATCCTTTAAAACCTGAAGCTTCGGAGATTATATCTATCTTGAAGTCAATGAATGTGAAGAGTATTATGGTAACTGGGGACAATTGGGGTACTGCTAAAGCTGTTGCACTGGAAGTTGGAATTGATAGTGTTGTTGCTGAAGCTAAACCACATCAGAAAGTTCAGAAAGTAAAGGAACTTCAGGTATCGGAAGTTGATTTATTTTGAATTTTTTGTTTGCAATCAGATTTTACCGTGTCTCACCCATTTACAGTAGTCTGAATCTGTACATCTTCTGTATTGGAAGCATTATTATTGGTCTTGACCGCTTATCCTATTATTCTCTGATCACACTTTATGAGTGCTTACGAACAGTGTAACATGGACTAAGATCCTCTGCTCTGGTAGCATGACATAATTTGGGAACTCTTACGATATTTTTGAATCGTATTGCTTTTTGAAAGTCAAAACCTTTTCATTTTGGCTTTCAAAAAGCAAAAAGGATCTTATTCACCACAGCTCAAAAATTAAAGTGCACCTAAGCTATTATGCACCAAGTGTGATGCCTATATAAACTAAGAGCATCTTTATGCTATATGTGTGTGTGTAAGACCACTTTGACACACCAGTTTGTGTCAAAATGTTAATACAAAAGGCTTTAAATTTTGATGTTTGTACCATATGCCAAAAATTAGTGCATTTACTATTTTTGGGTAGATGTATTAATTTGTCATTTGTGCATTTTTGGCAGATGTGTTAGTTTGTCATGCAGTAGACACGCTAAATAAATTAGGCTGTATCAAAACTTGGTACACACCTTTGTATCTTGTTCGATATCTCTACTATTAATAAAGAAAATTCGTTGAATTAATTTACTCGGTGTTTTTTTGAAATTCTGAAAATGACCTTGCTTTCCATTTACAATAATATAGACAGCCCGTGTGCGAAGCACGAGCCAATTCTAGTATATCATAAAATTTCATCTATTAACATACAACAATGAATACATTATTTGTAATTCTAGATGGCTGGGTTGACTGTAGCAATGGTCGGTGATGGAATAAACGACTCCGCAGCACTTGTATCTGCAGATGTGGGTATGGCAATAGGTGCAGGAACTGACATAGCCATTGAAGCAGCTGGTATTGTTCTATTGAGAAGCAATTTAGAAGATGTGATCACTGCTATAGATCTTTCTAGAAAAACCTTTTCTCGGATTAGAATGAACTACATTTGGGCACTTGGTTACAACTTGATCGGTTTACCAATAGCTGCAGGTGTGTTTTTTCCATCTACACGGTTAAGGTTGCCGCCATGGATGGCTGGTGCGGCCATGGCCGCTTCTTCGGTTAGTGTTGTTATGTGTTCTTTGTTGCTAAAGAATTACAGAAGGCCTAAGAAACTGGATAGACTTCAACTGAAAGGTATCACTGTTGCTTAAAGATGTTCAGGACATAACATGGTTAAATTTGGTTATTTGGGTCATCACTGTGAATTATGATTATTGATTAAAGCAAAAATAAAAAGGTATAATTGTAAGTTGTTGGATGGTCTGTTTATGATGCAGTTTCTGTTACTAGGAGCTCTTTTTACAACAAATTGTTTTAGTTTTTTTCTTTTTCTTTTTCCATATAACAGATTTTTGACGTCCACTTAGTTAGTTGCACCTTTTTTTTTGTCAATAGCCACTTGCTTAATCGATAGCTGAGGATCAAATAGTGCATTCCATAACAAATCTAAAGATTGCGTTACTGTTGCTATCTACAATAAAGAATACTTATTTGCTAATAGGAAAAATAGTTGAATTAGGCGAGTGTTGTTGACGTATGTGCATTTTATGGTTCGTGGCAGACAGATATATCTATATGCAGATCATTAGTGGTATGTTAAAAGTTGTAAGGGAATAAAATTTAGCAAGATGTTTTCCTTCCAAGTTGATCAAATGCCATATCCGTGATGACAACTTTTATTTAAAAAGTTGGGAATAAATAAATAAATTGGCATTTCAGTTGGATGTATGATATACATACCGATGGTATATGATATAAATAAATAACTAAAATCTGTTTAACCATAGAAAGCACTAAAGAGAATTATTATGTATGATCATTTACATTTGTATGTTAGAAGTTGAATAAAATTTAACAAGGTGTTTCCTTTCCAAGTTGATCAAATGTCATATATGTAATGATTGTAATGATAAACTTCTATTAAAAATAAGGAATAAATAAATAAAAATGGCGTTTCAGTTGGTTATATGATAGACTTGCCAACAAACACATGAAAATTGTAATTGATGAAACGGGAAAAAAAACGTTGATTTAAAAAACTGTATTGTAGAATTAGAAATGATTTACGAGTATAGCAGGGGGAATTAATTTAAAGGACAAAAATTTCTATATTTTTTGCCTCAAGGACACGACCTCAATATTTTTGCCACAAGGACAAACATTCTTCTAAAATTTATTCACAAGGACAAACATTTTCCAAAATTATTCATAAGGACAACAAAACTGATACCGAGCTAAAAACTGATACCTAAAAACTGCTACCGATAACTACAAACTGATACCTAAAAACTGCTATCGATAACTAAAAACTGATACCTACAGAAAGTTGTCCTTCAGGATAAAATATTGAAGGTCTGTCCTTGAGGCTAAAAAGCTGTGAAATTTTGTCCTTGACAATAATTTCCTGTATGCTATATGTGTGTGTAACAGCGATTTCATATGCACACAGTGCATAATGCATATGACAAATGGCTATGTAGTTGGTGGAGCCTATGGTCCTATGGATCATGTGTTCGATTTGTTGTTTTGTATGCTAAGTTGGTGACTTCATGATAAATTTTCTTCTTAGGCTAATAATCAACATAAAAATTTAAAAAATCAATCAATTTCAATACTAATTAAGCAAATAGATTGGTTTCAGTCACGTCAGTGGCCATGTCACTATTTTGCAACTTCCAATCTGTAGGTGCAGGTAATAGCTGCATTTGTTAGGGAAATGTAAAGTGGAAGGATAAGTTGCTTTTTATAACAAGTGCAACTCTAGAATGCGTTGTGAATGGAATACAGTATGCGCACCTTATAGGTGGGAACATGTAAAGTTACTTAGGCGCAAGACAAAGTTGCGCAACTGTTCAAATTATCTCCCCCTATTCCTATACTTATATTATCATTTGATTAGAGACCCCCTACATCATGTGAAACATGTGTCTGGTTTCTCCCCTCTTCTTCTTTTCTCACCAAAACCTCATTTCACGCCCCTTAGTTCAAAAATCTTATAGTCTCTTGTCATTTTCATCAAAAATAATTTAATTTTCAATGGAATTGTGCTAAACTAACCTAATCTAATGGACATATATTCTTCTTTTACACGGTATGATTTAGGTAACTCCTAAAACCTAGTTATTTTGACAACGGATTTATTGTATAATTTTTCTATGTTCCCACTATTTATCGCAATTGAATGCTTAATCTCTAATTCAATAATAGTTCGAACAATTCAATTCAATTTTAATAATGTATTAAGGTAATATGTAATTCAAATTGAAGTGTGTATTGCATAACTAATTGCAATTTTCATGTATTGTAAAGTAGATATGTTTGCAAATATAAAACTAATTGATGAATTCAAAATTTCTTTGATGTGTATTCGAATATCACAATGTATGGCACAATATACTCATTTTTTTGGGTTTTTTTATCCGTAGAACTAGAGATTGGACACGTAGATGCTAATCTGTTATATTTGCAGTATAAACACCGAATAAATGTTGATGATTTGATGAAGGTAAATGTGCATTTTCTTGTTAACTATATTTCAACATTAAAAGTAATTATCATTTTTGCTGAATGTTTGTTTAGTTATGTTTTAAATAGGTCCTAGAACCAGTTGATTGTTTATATCATTCTCAAAGCTTTAATGAAATGACTGCTTAGAGTTCAAGAGCTGCTTAGACAAGCTAGTTTTTGGCATTTTATGTGTTAGGTGTTAATAAGAAAACTTGTCAACATCCCAAAGTCGAATTTAAAGTGCAGTTAACTTTTCGATTTTTTTTTTCAAAAAGATGAAAATAGTTAACACTTCTTGATCAAGTTAAGATGGTTATAATCCATTCTATTCTCTTCAATTTTCCTTTCGTGTTGATTATTGTGGTTGAAATTCCTTTTTATTGAACCTTTCGATTTAGACGAAACACGAAAAATCCCTCTTATATGGCCTTTCGATTTGGTTAATCTGCTTTAGAACTCTATCGAAACCCTCCTTTCGAATTAGTTGGATAGGCCTTAAGGTTGACTTTAAAAAGTTAAGGATGTGGATTGGATTAATTGGTTTCGACTTCTTTGGAAGCTAACCTTTCGTCACCTTAAGAGTAGAGGTTAAGGCTTTAAGAGTATTGGTCAAACTAAGGGTTCCGACTCACTCTTAAAGATAAACTTTTGACCCAGTCGATACAAGAAGATTATAAACTGAATCCAGCAGAACTATCAAATCCACAAAATGTCCAAAAAATCCATAATCATGCTTCCATTAAACTCAAGTAATACAAACTGACAAAATTCCTAATCTAATTTCAAAATTAGGATTTACAACTTTAAAAAAATAATACAAGAATGGAGTGAAAGAATTCGCCCCCAAAACCAGACCCCTAGGGTCTTATCTATAGGTGTGGGTTGACACTTTTCGGTTCATTGCTTTTGACCTGGTCGAAAGGTGGTTTTGTAGACCGTTCGCCACCTTTGACGCTTGTGCATCCTTCTACATTTCATTTGAATGCTTCTGTCTTCATCTAATGGGGTAGAAGCGCATTTTCCCCTTGTGTTGCTTTGTTGTTGCAAGTGAGAAGGAGCGTGAGCTTTCGACTTTGTTACAAGGTTCATCTTTGAGGTTTCAAACGTATTGAAATACTCTGGGTTTCATCATGGAAGGTAGCTTCCGAAGACATACTTGTGGATAGATGCAAAAACCCTCTTAGTTGTGAAAGGCTTCGACTGGTTCGAAAGACTTAGTTACGCTTTCGAATGGGTTGTTCCAACAAAATATCTTTCTAGGTAATTTGAATGAAGGCGAAACCTTTGGTTTCGAAAGGTTTGTCGTGAATGTGGGTGGTTGTTATTAGCTGCATTCGAAAGGTATTCCTCAACTTTTTTGAAATGTTTTCATGCAGACGAAAGTATCTCTTTCGAAAGGAACAATTGAAGCACAAAGGTGCTTTCAATCCTTTCGACCCCTTTGAAAGATTATAATACATCTAACCCTTGACTGTAGCATCCCTTCGACTCCTTCGAAAGTCTTTGTTAGTGCTATCATCTCTTTTACTTCATTCTCTTCTTTTCATCTTGGTTTCAACAAGGCTGAAGTGAGAATTGGTGGTAGCATTATGGTTATCTTAAGGATTCCTACATAATTAGATTTGAAACGAGATAAGAAGTAAAAAGAAAAAAAAACAATTCCCTAAACCAAAACCTTTGATTCAAAAAAAAAAATACAAGAGAAAACCTTTGAAAATTGAGAAGAAATCTCAATCCTCAAAACCTTAATACAATGGCTCTCCTTCTCTCTAATCATAATGAAAACTATACAAGCCTATTTATAATAGCCGAGCCTTCTTTAATCATGAATCAGGTGATTAATGAATTGATTAGTTATTTTCATCTCTAAAAATAATTCACTTCCATTTAGATAATTGCTTGCATTTTATTTAATGATAAAAAGAGGCAATTAATCACTGTTCGAAAAATCTAGAAAATTTATAAAAGATGCAATATACCCGAGTTACAATTCCATCTTGACTCAAGTATCTACATAATCTACTTAAATATGGATTATTGTATAATTAAAATCTAATTATATCCACCTTGATACTATATTTTCATACAAATCGACCAACTCCTTCAACATTCTTACACTCTAAACAATCTCTAATATTAGAATGGAAATAAAAGTCTCCATTAAAAAAAAAACTTAACTAATCTCCAAACTACCTAATTATGCATGCCCATAATCGAACATACACATCATCAATGAATCAAAAATGCTTGAAATACCACAAAGGACTCCATGCGGATTATGCGGCTTTTCGTTGTTTTCTCCACCTTTATTCAGATATTTGCCTCTTCAACACCACTTTGAGAAGTGTCTACATTCTCCACCGTTTTTTTCAAGTAATTTGTAAATGTTGTTGCTTCCCTATTTTATACGCAAAACCTCCTTATTACCATTTCAAACCCCTCCACCTTGAGTTGAAAAGTTGCATCCCTTTTTTTCCAACCTTCCTATTGAAACAAGATTCATTTTAGTTATGGAATGTGTCTAACTCTTGTTAGCTTCACCACCCTTCCATCATACATCTTCGACCTAACTGAACCTATACCTTAACATGCATATCTCCACCATTGGCAAATTCCACATTAGCATATTGTAGCATCCCGAAATTTGTCATTAGTTATTTAATTAGTAATTTAGTTAGTTAATTAGGCTCTGAAACTGGAAGTTGTGCAAATGATGGAATTTGATCAATAAACTTAAGCCATTGCATTCGTGGCGAAAGTCTGAGCAACTTTCATATTTCCAGTTTTGCGATTGGAGTCCAAGCGAAAAAGTTACGGATGAAAAACGAATTCGAAACGAAAATAAATAAATAAGAAAAATTAACATTTTTATATTAATTACCCAGGCCCACAGGCTGACCTGTCATTGGGGATGGTCGACCCCCAATGGTCGACCAGTGACCCTTAGGCGGTCGATTGGTAGTGACCCGACGGCTCTATTAAATCTAGGACACAATGACCCAGATTTAATATATTTCGATCTAATGGTTCTGATTGATTCTAGCATCTATAAATTCAAGCGTAGCCCTCCCTTCTCTTCTTATATTTTTATGGAGGCAGTAGCG
Organism: Allium cepa; assembly: GCA_030765085.1. Lineage (NCBI taxonomy): Eukaryota > Viridiplantae > Streptophyta > Magnoliopsida > Asparagales > Amaryllidaceae > Allium > Allium cepa. The sequence continues at coordinate 585,423,532 of CM060938.1, forward strand.
AAGCTCTGTCATTTCTTCTTCTCCACTTTCTTTCTAAATTATGAAGATAAGATATTTGTAATTTCATACAAATCAGAGAAAAGTAGAAATCTAATAAAAAAGAGAAGAGAATCAACCATATGCGTAATTGAGGTAATATATATATATATATATATATATATATATATATATATATATATATATTTGTATCTATTTACTCTCTCAGTCCCAAATCTCTTTTCAGATATGTAATTCCAGTGTATGTATATACCCTTTTATACATATCTCTTGGATTAAAAAGGATTTGGAGATGAACCAAAGGTTCTACTTTAGATTTGGAGATTTTGTTCGCTTTTGAAATATAAGTGAGAATTTTTAAAGATTGTTATAATATGAAAATTATCTCATTGGTGTTTATTTGATTTTTATGCCTAATTGGATAATTGTATATGAGTTGTAAGCAACAAATTGAATTTGATCTGAATATAATAAGTATCGCCTACATATTCTTGTTTATGAATTGATTTAGCATTGTATACAACCTGATTTGGAAATCAGTCCCCAAATTATGAAAATATTGATTTGAATGAAATTTATTGCAGATCTGAAATAGGTTGTATAATAATGTTATAATTTTGGATTATTACCCTAATCTTATTGGAATATAAACTTTTCTACGTTTGAATTTATTGGAATTTAGATCCGTTTAATATTTGTAAATTAGTTTGATTTTTTTTCCTTTTAGAAAGATACAACATTTGATCTAATAAGGAATAAATGCAAATAAAAAGAGAAAGAGACGTGTAATGTATGAATTCATTATAGCTTACACTGTCTATTTCAGTAATACAAAGAAATGATTGTTCCATGTAATTTCAAACGATGTAATCTCTTGTATTTTAAAGTTAAATCTTTTGTTTTGGAATAATTTATGGAAATTATAGAAGCTAATCCTTTTAGATATGATTCCAACAATTTAACATGAAAAAGTATATTCTAGTGAAGATATATAATTAGAACATATTTGATAAAATTAAATATTTGTACGTAATTAATGCGCTTGTAATAATTAAATAAAAAGCTAATACGATGCTTGCATGTAATATTCGTATTTAGGATAATTAACTAATGGAACAAGAATTTAAAAGGTTGTAACTCCAATAAATGGTAATAAATATGGGAGTTGCTATAATTTAATAGGGTAAACGAATTATTGAGACTGATAAAAACTGAATAGACATAAAAAGTTACTAATTTGAAATTAGTAATCAAACTGTAATGAGCGAGATTTTTGGCCCACGAAAATCGACACTAATACGTCCATTGTATTTCGTGCCGAGCATTCAAGTGCTGGAAAGACCGATCATTAGTGGAAAGAAAGAAGATAGAAGACAAGAAGAAACTAAACAATCACAGAATCTCACAACATAACAGAATAAAATATATTAATCAACATAATTCTTTACAAAACCATTTCAAATATGATACATGAGAGCCATACTACTAAAATTATACCCCTGGATAGTTATAACAGCCTGTCCATACCTAACTGATATAAGATACATATAAAACAGCAGAGACAAGATAATAACCAACTATCGATGAAGCCTCCTGCTCCAAGCTCCTTCAAGATGCATCTGTGGGAAAGCTGAACTACTTGGTTGCCCATAAAAATTGGAGCACCCAAGAGTTTTACAAAATAAACTCCAGGTCAGACATGAGTCTGGTGTGAGCAAACTCAAAAAACTGAATTATTATGTTTAAAACCCTTTTAAAATCAAAGGTATCTCATAAAATCACGCCATACATAAACACAGATGGATTTTTACCTTACAATAACCAATTTTTTTTGTAGAAAATCCAGTGATATTATAATAATGTCTAGAGTACAAAGATTTATTAATCATATCTGAAATTGTTACATCAATTAAATTCCAGCATACTAGGTTCTACAATCAAAACCATAAAGGCATGTATTGGAGATTGGATTCTATACTGTGACAAGGCACCGAGGTATCATCTATCAGCTCAAATGGTTCGATGAACCATTACTCCAAAAAGCAGAAAACTCATCTCAATCACAAATAGAAGTCATGAAAGCAACACAAGACAACTCCATAAGAATGTGAGATCTCAAACTCATAAGTAGGCCAAGGCGGCACAAATACATCTCAATCATAAAAACTCATGGAACTCGATACGAATTCAATCTCGATAAAGAATTCGATGCATGTCCAAAACTCAGAAAATCTTAACACTAATGCTCCAAAAACGGCGAATTCAAAACTCAGAAAACCCAGATTGGCCATATCCCTGACTACAATACCGAAGCAATGCTGCACGTGCTAAACTCAGATGGCCGAAGCCTTAGACAAGGTCGCTAACACCTTCCAAAGCAGTTCGTCCCGATGACAAGATCGCTGACACCTTTCCAAAGCAGTTCGTCCTAATGACAAGGTCGCTGACACCTTTCCAAAGTAGTTCGTCCTGATGACAAGGTCGCTGACACCTTTTCAAAGCAGTTCGTCCTCATGACAAGGTCGTTGACACCTTTCCAAGCCATTTTGTCATCCCCAACAAGGTTTCTAACACCTCCAAAGCAATTCGTCCTCATGACAAGGTCGTTGACACCTCTCAAAGCAGTTCTGTTAGGTAAACATCGTGAATGTGTCACAAACTCACGGATAGGAACCCGAAAAGTGTTAACGTGTGTCCATACCACACATTCGCACTTAGCGGTTTACTAGCCGTTAGTTGATGCCACACTAAAAACATCATAAAACTTAGAAAATTATATCTCGTCTAGTCTCATTGGCGAGTGATAAAGAGATACCATATTTGTCTCATCTCATCGATAAGTATTAAATGGCATCATAACTTGTCTCATCTCATCGACAAGTGAAAAACATCATGATGGTTTCTCATAAACCATAAATCTCAAAATATGAAATCATAAACTCAAGACTTGCCTTATGTCATTGGCAAGTAAATAAAACATCGTGATGGTTCTCATCGATCAAACTCCTACATAGGAGATCTCAAACCATAATACTTGCCAAATATTGGCCATCTTAAATAATTCCAATAAATAGGAATTATAAAACTCAAAATACGCCATAAAATGGCAAAACATCTCAGAAATATTAAACTCAAATAGCTTCGATCGTACAAGTCCGGAATTAACCGAAATAGTAAACGCACATGTCCCATACCACGTGTTTTACTAAATTGTTTAATTCTCTTTCTTATACGTTCGAATAGTACAAAAGTATGTGTTTTATATTAAAAATAGTTTACTAGAGAAAACAAGCTTTTAAAACTTTTTCCCGAAAAGATTAATAAAACCCATGTTTGAAATTCTTTTATTATAGGGAATAAATAGGTTTTTTTTTGTTTATATTAGAAAAATAATTTTAAATATCATAATAATTTGAAATGTCCATTTATTTCAAAAATTACTTCAAAAATTGTTTAGTGAAAACTGTACTCGAAAACAATGAAAAACAAGAAAGATAACTCAAAACCGATAACTTGAGTTCAATAGGAATTCAATTCAAATTTAAGTAAAAATCAATCCGAATTCCATTTAAATTTGAATTACAAAATTTTCAAATATAGATAGCCTATAGATAGGCATCATAGCTCTCAAAAATCTCAAAAACATCATCAAAACCGGAAGAGAATAAGAGTAAAAATAAGCCAATACAATTTTAAGGTCAATGTTTGTTGTTGTTGTCATCTTGTTCTCAGGACAGCAACTTATAACCATAACTTCGACCAAGAAAACTTCAAAATTCCAGAAAACACAATGAAAAAATCTTGTAGCACATAATTTAAGCTTTTCGAAACATCTAAAATTATCAAAATCGGATAAGAAACGAAGAAGTTATGGCCAATTTTGTTTCAGCCTTAAGCACAAAGCAAATATTGCTTTTGCTCTCGGAATAACAGTAGAAAAATTGGATTTTGACATAGCAAACCTCTAAATTACAGAAAATTCAATACATGAAAGTTGTAGAATATGACTTGCCCTTTCCGAAACATCTGATATTATCAAAATCGGATCAAAAACAAAGAAAATATAGATTCCAAAATCTAGTGACAAATTAATTAGACAGAAACACATAGATAACTATTTGAAAAATGTTTTTCATAATAAAAATTACTCTTTTAAAGGTCCCAAACCCTCTTGGGTATGGCAACCTTCTCTTTCTAATACTTAGGACCTTAACAAAGGAAGTGGGTACCAATTAAACTGTTTTTATCTTGTGGGTACATAAAAAAATCTAATAACAAGGAGAAATGGATTCTAAGCGGATGCTCCAAACATATGACTGGAAATGCACAAATTTTATAGAATATAACATACAGAGATGCCGAACTATAACCTTTAGAGATAATTTAAAAGCACTTTTCATTGGAATTGGAGATGCCATCAATGTTGGTATGTCCACTTCACCTGTTATTACAAATGTTCTTTTAGTTAAAAATATAATAACTTCTAGGAAGAGGTAAGCCAGTCTAGTGTTGGTATAGGACCATTAGTTGGGCCTCGGTACATTCCTCTAGGGATGTACTACATGAATATAGTCCCTTAACCTGGTCATTTGTATGGAAATCCATTTTCCAATAAGAGCCTGTATGATTTTAACTATAGCAGCCAACTCTAAATCGTGGGTAGGGTAGTTCTTCTCATGCGTCCTCAACTGCCTACTTCCATAACATACCATCCTCCTTTCTTGCATCAACACCACTCCTAGACCCATCCCACATGCATCAGTATATACTATAAAAGGTTTAGCTCCATCGGGTAGAACTAACACTGGTGCACTAGTAAGGGCTCTTTTAAGTTTCGTAAAGGAATCCTCACAATCCACGTCCTACACGATTGTTACATCAATTAAATTCCAGTATACTAGGTTCTACAATCAAAAGCATAAAGGCATGTATTGGAGATTGGATTCTATACTATGACAAGGCACCGGGGTACCATCTATCACGGTACACTTATAGAAAATGTACCGAGGACCTCGCTGGGATCCCCTGCCAACACAAGACCGACCTACCCCTGTGTAACATCTCCGTACTTGGATGCCTTAAACTAACGGCTACGAATGCTGCAGTCATCCACAGTTATTAATCTTCGGCGACCAAATAAGCCGATGCTAGATTCATTGACACACATATCACAAGAATATGGGAAAAAATTAACAATTTTAAAACATACTTCCATGTTCATTCATAACATTTGATGTTCATTATATAATCCCAAAAATGTTAACCATATTCAGTAAAATATAATTATTACACATACGCCAAGAGCGACATATGAAGATGCCACCTTGGTTGATTGGAGTATATAGTAAGGCTAATGATTCTGCCTTTACATCCAAATACACAGCAGAAAAAGAAAACTCTAAATAACTAACTACCTTCTGCATGCCTCCGGAAGCTTTATTCGTCTAAGAAGAGAACCTGAAAACCTTAAATCTTAAACTACTCAAAATCAATTGAGTACCCAAGAGTTTAAGGGGAAAACAAAAAATTTGAGTTAGACATAAAACCTGGTATAAAGAATAATCTAACATCTCGATCCTTTTAGATATCTAGTGTGACCACGCCACTGAGCGGAACGGGTTTTCCCCCACCGGTATCCTGAAATCTTTATTAAACCATATACCGCACTCCTGCATCTACAATAGTTAAAACATACATTTCAAAATATTATAGTGATATGCAAACATATAGACATTTTGGATTTCCCATCCCCAGTTTAGATCGACGCTCTTCCATAGTATTAGTTTCTAAGGTCACTATTAACCTATTAGTTTTCATGAGTTTACTAATAACCTTTTTCATAATACATGAACAACCTGTCCTATTTCATGGCTTTCGTGGGATCACTAAGAACCTATAGGCCCCTTCCAGTTAACTTAATTAATTCATGGTTCCCCCTGGACCTGTTAGTCATTCCAATAACTAATCTCTTATCCTAGTTTTCATGTGTTGACTAGGAACCTATTGATTCACCCATAAACTCACTTCTCATCCTAGTTTTCATGGGTTGACTAAGAACGTACTGATGCCTCCATTAACTTCTTTTTTATCCTAGTTTTCATGGATTGACTAGGAATCTATTGACTTATGTTAATTCTCAATCTGGATATAGTTTTCATGGGTTCACTACAAACCAATTAGTCCTTGCTAACCTACCTTAATACGCAGTTTTCATGGGTTTACTATAAACCTGTTGGTTACCTCCAATAACTACATAATCATAGTTTTCATGGGTTTACTATGAACCTATTTTTCGAAAAACTCCATGGTTTAGCTATCCTACATTTTGGTCTCCCTGACTCTTTGGATGCAATTCTACTCATTCGGGAGTTTTAACAAATTATATTCACTAAACCTAGTTGGTTCTTCTACCCCTTTATCCTCAAAATACAGTTACGGGTTCTTTATTAAGTGAATATATTCATATTTAAAGAAGAAAACTAAAAAAAATTAACAATACATCTTTAAGGGTTTAAGGTCCTTGAATTACATTTCATATAAAACATAATTAATCCTTTTAACTTATATTTTATCAAGGCAATACTTCCTCAGATTTACATACTGACAGTTCTTTAAAAACTCCTTTATTTAGCCATAGGTTTTTTCTTTAAAATTTGAGTTTGGGTTTTAAAACCTTTCGAAACATTGCTTCCGACCTCATAGGATGACCTCCTTCGAAAGCATAAAAATCTATGTTTAAAACACTAGGTTTCTGCCTTTCGAATACTTTGAAACATCTCTTTCAAAACCTTTCAACCATGTTAAAGTATTACCATATAAGTATAGAAGCATAGCTTCGAAACCATTTAAAAGTACTTTTTCGGAACCAATAAAGGTTACCCTTCAAAACCATTGAAAGTTCCCCTTTCGAAAGCATTGGGTTTATACTTAAAACATCATTTTGGGTCAAAGTGAACTTAAGCGAAAGCATCTCTTTCGAAACCATTCTTTAATTCAAAAAGTATTGGAAAAGTTTGATGGTGTCGTAACCATTCTTCCGAAAGCTTTAAAACATTTAGGTAAAACAATTGAAGGTTAGCTTCAAAACTCCTTCCGAAACCATAGCCTTTGAAACCCCTGACCCTTTCAAAATCATTAGGAAGCGGCTTATACTTACAAAACAAATGAACCTTTCGACAACATTAATGTCTTCAATGTCATCAGAAGGTCATTAATTCGCAGAAGGATTTCGACTTGGTCAAAACTACCACTTTCAAAAGCTTTAAACAAAATCTAAGTAACTCCTTCGGAAGCTACTTCTTTAAAACATAGGCGGCGGCTCTCTTTCGAAAGCCTCTTTGAAATAATCTTTCAAGACCATTGGTTTTGACTACTTCGAAACCCATTTATAAACAGGTAAGCACTTTTATTTTAAAACAAAATAAGACAAAAGGAACCAACCCCTTCGAAAGCTACCTCTCGACACCCTTACCTTCTCCCTTTCTCCAATCCGTTACATATCATCGAAATGATACCATGTGTATTGGTTTACTAGTTTTTACCTATAAGGTTTCGACTAGGTTGGAGGCGAAAGGTCTTGGTCGAAAGGACCTTCTAAAGAAGGCGCGGTACACCAAAACAAAGGATTCCCAATGATTATAACTGTTGCTAGTAATTTTAGTAACACTTATACGCGTTGTAATAAGGGCGTGGGCAATTACTTGTAACAGTTATAAGCATTGGAAAATGTTCTCTCCTAACAGTTATAAGCGTTGGCAAATGTTTTCTGTTAACGGTTATAAGCATTGGCAAATGTTCTCTGATAAAAGCATTGGCAATTGTTCTCTTTCAATAGTTATAAGCGTTGGCAAATGTTCTCTATTAACTGTAAACATTCTTAGTGCGACGACCAGTAATTTTTGATAATTAAAAATAGTTTATTAAATAAGACTTTGTGATTTAATGTTGGGAGCGATAAAAATTTGTGATTTAATAATAAGAATATAACTGGAATGAAATGAAATTGTATTAATTTAAGGTAATTGATAATAGCTTTGAATGTAATTCCAATTAATTAAAATAATTAAAAAGTTATAATTGGTTATAGATTACAAATTAATTGTAATAATGTGTGTATTAATTGATAATTGGATTAAAAGAGTAGTTGATAAATTAAAGGTTGCATTAATTAATGAAATAATGTGTAGTTAAAGGTAATTGGATAGAATTAGTATTATGTAAGTTGTTATAACATTTGTTTGTAAATAATAAATGTACAAATGTGGTTAAATGTAGAAAAGGTGATAATTGTTATTTGCTACCAATTTAATTAATCAATTACAAATAAATGTAAATAATGTTACATTAATGTGAGTTAATACAATAACTGCAAATTGGAAATGAAATAAAATGTACAGAATTGTCAATTACACTCATAAGGCAATAAATTTATTTAATAATAAAAATGGAACCAAGAATATGAAGTTGTGGGATTTTAAATTTTTTATTAACGTCAAAGTCAATGAAGGTTCAATATTATTGGAATACTGCAACTAATAAGGTAAAAGATGATAACTGTAGAATATTTTGTAATAAGATGAAACAAATGTTAACTATGTCTATAGAGTAATAATTGATTGAATAAAAAGATTGAAACCAAATTAGATCAATTTATTGAAATTAAATTATAATTAATTGGATTTAATTACAGTTGAAATTGAACATTATAATTAGTGTAATAACCAACACTGAAATTTTATGTCAACTTGTTTTAAATTATTATAATGTCTAAGTAATCAAAAAGGATGAAAATTGGTTAGTTTATAAATATTGACTTAAAAAGTGATTAATTAATTTAATATTAATTTATTAATTAACGTGAAAATAGCCATTTTGGCCACTGACTCGGATTTCGACAAAATCTGTTTCATCGTATCCGTAACGGTGAATTATTGTAGGGTTTCAAGTTTCGTAGCGATCGGACTTGCCGTTTGATCATGCTGGCTCGAAACCCGTAGAGATCAATTTGATTGAATTCAATTAAAATAAGCTGATTTTAAAAGCTAACTTCTTCATACGATGGAATTAAAACTTGAAACCTATTCCAGTTGAGTTTAAAAATATCAAAAACATCCATTTCGATATATGGGATGACCTATTTTCGTTTCGGGGTCAGAACGGGCTTTTTGGGTCGCGTAGTCGCTTCGATCCAACCCTGCCTATATATAGGCTGTTATAAACCATACTTGTTTCTCATTTCATTATTTCTGCATGTACATATTCTCCCTCCTCAAACCTAATTCTCAAATTCCAAAACCTAATTTCAAAAAAAAAAAAACCCGAAAAAATTGCTCCAGGTTTACTTCGAGTTTCAGAGGCGAAAACCTTGCAGCGGCTTGGTGTCAGAGAGAGTTCGAGGCCAAACAAGGCAGATCTGGGGGTGCTTCAAGTTCCAGAGGCAAAAATCCTGGAGCAACTTCGAGTCAGGAGCCAAATGACTTGGGTCTCAGAACATTTTGCCAAAAACTCATAGCAAACACCGGGTAATAGAGGCGGCGACTCGAAGTAAAACCCGAAGTCGAAATTTTCCAATCTTCTAACGTTAATAACTTTCGTATACGAGCTCAGATTCACGCGCGATTTTATCCGTTGGGATCATGTCGGGATTCCTGACATTATAGAGATGATTTGGTCGAATTCTGAGACTGTTCAAATTTGGGCCCAATTTTGAATTTCAAATCGATTTTTGAAATCAAAGATGAGTGTTTTAACCCACTCACAATTACTAAACTATCTTATGTTAATTAAATTAAATTTATGATGTGATTTGAAATTAATTGATTGATGTTTGGTATGTTTAAATTGTCATTCTAGTTAAATTTGACTTTTATTACATTTAGTCATCGTTTAAATTTATGTTGAATTTAAATTGTCAGTTTAATACCCGCTATTGATTATCTGTTATCTACTGATGTTTATTGTTTGATTTGGACGACGATTGTGATGGATGTTAGATTGTTGATATTGAATGACTGGATGCTATATTTTATACTTTTATAACACTGCAAGTTCCTTATGGGTTGAAATGATACATATCTGAACGATCTATAGATTAGGGAAAAATCGTTATGGGTTGAAATGATAGACTCGAGTGATTTTATGGATTTTATTTAATTCAGGATTGCGATTTGAAATGATATATAACCATAAAATTTAAATTATGGACTGAAATGATAAATATCCGTATCATTTGACCATAGGGTTGAAAATTATATACGGACACCGGATTGGTTAAACTAAATGATTTTTATTTCTTTAAATAGTTAATTCAGTTAACTGGCATTTTGAAACATGAATGGATTTCTATAAAATGAATTATTTTTGAAAATCCAAGCATTAAGGCTGAAATTGGAATTGATCGATGAATTGTCCAAAGGATTTGAATTGGAATTTCAAAGTTGAAGTGGCAAGTATAAATGAATTTATCGGAATTGAGTTATTGAAACGTTTGGATACAACTTTGAAAACCTACTTTAAACTAATTTAAACTATTTTAATCAAATTAACTATTTTAACAACTTAAAACTATTTTAATTTATTTTAATCTATTATAAACTAATTAAGTTTATTTAATCTATTTTACCTATTTTAAACTAATTAAATTTATTTAATCTATTTTACCTATTGTAACTAATTAAATTTACTTAATCTATTTTAAACCTACTTAATATAATTTAAATCTATTTAATCTATTTAAATCATTTTAGTCTGATTAAATCTATATTTAAACTATTTAAAACATTTTAAAACTAATTAAATAAAATTTAATTCCTTTTAAACTATTTTTACCATTTAAAATACTTTTACTATTTAAACTATTTTATTCTACTTAAACTATTTATAAACTATTAAACTATTTATGACTATCTAAACTTTTTCTAAAACTTTAGACTGTGTAAAGTGGAAGCATTTATATTTAGATCCTTGATGATGATACAACCTAAGTTGGAATTTAATACCCTTTTTGTAAAATGGCATATTTGAGAAAATATGATTTTGAAGGTGAATATGATTTTGGAAGTGAATGTGATTTTGAAAGTGAATATGATTTGAAATAATATGGTTTTGAGAATATGATATTTTGATATAAATTGTTAATTAACTTTCGAAATTTAAAAGAACCATCCGGTGTGAAATAAGCTTTTGGTTGTTAAAGAGACAAGGATCAGATATTATCGTACGCTCTACCAATACCGAAAACCACTTTAACAACTGTTTATGTGGTGGAGATTTCAGAAATGAAGTAGAATGGTTTGGTAAACGATTCTGTATGAGGTATTTACTTGACCCTGACTCCTATGAGTCAGCATAGATGTGACTAAAACAGGAGCTATGTCGGGCCAAGTGAGGTTACACCTCCGATCGAGCACATTTCTTCGATACCATACTATTACTTTGTGATTGATTTGGTGGCCACCCTCGATTTTGATTATGGGAGTGTGTCCAAGGTGAGCAATAGTAGCTGCTATGCGTTACCACCAGTCCAGGAGTGCAATTGGTATATCTACCCTGACATTGCCTCGAGTGCCGTATTCACATGCTCTATCATGTCTTCTACGAGTTTGTTTTGTACCGTACCTATGGAGTGCTCCCTGAGTATCCCATCAGTTTGGTGGAGCTTACAGTATCTGTATAGACTATGAGAATATATAAAAATGTGTTAAGGGGGATGTGTGTAAAGTCTTAACGCTATTTTAATACTTTACTTAACCATAGACACTATTACAATAGCATACTGTACTACATAGTAGATAGTTTAATGGATTCTTAGGAGATGGTAATCCCGAATATCTCTTAAGTTATTGCACTTACGTTAGACATTGGATAGGATATGTAAGACCCCATAAACATCTATGACGCCATCGCACTCATATTTACCGTTGATTTAACTTACATAAGATCTTTTAGTGCTGACTTGAGTGTTTTGTCTTTTCAATTCGCTCGGGTCAGCCTGAGCATTTCAAGGTTGAAGACCTTATTTCTGGAGAACAAAGATGAAGATTTGTACTATTATTACTTATTATATGCATTCCACTGCATCATGTTGTTCCGCTGTATTTATTTATTCTTGTTGTATGTAACTCTGATATGTATTATAAAAGTATAATCAATGTTATTTGTAAACAACTTCATGAACTGTTTGTTTGATTATTATATTTTGTCATTCTCCTACGAGATTCTGTATTTGTTTTCTTTCTTTCTCTATTTTTTTCATATTTACCCCATAACAATCTTCCCTTTTGAATGGTTTGATTTTGACGTGTGTGGCTTATCGTCGATCTGAACCATCCAAAAAGGAAGGTCGTTATAGTTCGTATCAGAGCTTTGGTTTAGCGATAGCCTTAGCTTTGTGAGGTATGACTCATATAAAATAGAGTAGTAATACCCTAGAATGAGCCGCTAAATGTATATATGAGAAAGCGTATTTGTTAGTGTTATAAAAGGTTTTTGTATTGTGTTAATTTGTTCCATTTTGTATTTATAAATTCTGGTTGGTGCATAGGACGCTATGACATCGATATGGATTTCTAAGCACTTAATAGGGCAGGCCGACATAATATTGTTTTGAAACATAGGTAAATGAAATAATTTTGCTTTATATATTTTTGTATATAAAATAATAAAATTTATAAATGATACAGTTGGATGTAATATGTTTGTGGTTAAGTAGTGAAATTTTATAAATATTGATTGGAAATAGGATTTACACATAAAGAAAATTTGAATTGGAAATTTTAGAACTTAAATTATGGGATTTTGAAATTTCTTTCAAAATATTTTTGGATGTAATATTAGTAGTATTTAGAAGTATTTTCTGATATGAATATTTCAACATGATTTGAAAGGAAGTCTTAAAAAGGTATTTTAAAGGGAAAGTGTTGTACTCCCCTCTCTATCATTGGAAAATAATTTCGACGATTAGTGCACGCGTCATCGACATTCATCTTCGAGTTTCAAAGTAGGTAGACGATTGTAATGGTTTTACTACACCTTGTTTTGATAAACAAATTTTAAGTTTTAATTTCTAAATTGATTTGATCTATAGAGGATAAATATATATGTATATATATTATTTTCTAAGTGACTAAAATGAACCCGGAGTTTAGTTCTACGATTTTTTTCTGATAATTAGTAGTTTCAATTATTATAATGAATGGAATCTTGACTATATTAATAATTGAAAACTTCTAAAATGAAAATAAGAAATTTGATGTTAAAATGATTAATGAAATAGATAAGAAACTGAAATTTTGAAAACACTAAATAAAAAGGAAATGAAAATAAGAAATGGTAACTATTGAATTTTTTTGTTAACTAAATAAATAAGAGAAACTTGGGTAATATTCAATTGCATTCTTAAGACGTATATATTACTTATCAAAATGTTAAAAGTTGTAATGTTGATAAGAATATGTAATAGAATATTGTACAAGTAAAACTTTAGTAAATGAAAGTGTTTATTGGAATTACTTCTATAAATAAGAATTCTAATGTTAAATATTGTTATAAATCGAAGTTAGTATTTTGAAATGCTACTAATTAAATGTAGTAAAAGTGAATAATGTAAGAAAAATGATTATAAGCTTAAGTTAACATTTTAAGTTATATATAATCAGATTGAATAATAAAAGGTGAATACTATAACTAAATAATTATTAACTTAGTTCAATGTTGAATTCATTTATAATTAAAGTGGGTACTATATTAATTGAATGATTATAACTTCAGAAATGTTAAAATGATTAGAAATGGATTAAATACTCAATAATACTATATCTAAAAGAAATGAATGTGAAAAAAGGGGAATAATCTATTAACGGTGAATTAAATTTGTAAAGAGACTTACATGGCAATTAATACTCAAAATAAATGAAATGGATATAATTTATGTAAGTAAAGAATGTAAATTAATGAAATAAGCCTTATATAAATGAATGAGAATTAATTTTTTTTTGTAGTAATGAAGGAATTTTAAAGAAAAATCAATGTATGAGAAAAAGAAATGAAAATAAGAAAATATGAACAATAAATGATGTGAAAAGGATATATAGAGTAAACTAAAAATGTGTTGAATTCTTTGTATGTTGGGCTTATGGATTGGTTGGGAAAGGATACTTCTATTTTGTATAGAGATGTATGAATAATCTATAAGTTTTATATACGACTGTTGAGTGTATGGTTTATGTCATAGTTTATTTATCATTTTATATGATTAGAAGTTCTGAACCAGAACAAATCATTGTTTTTGGTTGCTATGGATGGATGATTGCTCTCCTTGTTGAAATGATGTTTGTACAGTTGTTTGTTTGCAAATGATTATTGTATGGGATGATGTTTTGTTTTGTTATTTAGTGAAACAACTTAAATATTCATCTTTTATATAATTATTAACTTCTTTAGATTATATAAGGGAGATACTGGTATGGAAGCAATAACTACTGCTTTTGGTTTCATAAAATAAGCGTTGTTTGCCCGACAAATAAGTACGTTTTTGGAATATGGTTTTCGGCAGTATTATATTATTTTTCCCGTGGTTTGGATATGTTATTTTGAAATATGATATATATGTGTTTATTATCGATATTATTATTTCTCCCAGACCTCTCCGTACAAAGGAGACTCTATCGAAATTTTATGTGAATTATGGACTTAGAAAATTTGAGAAATGTTTTCAAACTTTTATTAACTCGAATATAAAAGGGTTTAATTATTATAAATTAATATATTTTATTTAAATTATTTAATTACGTGAATTAATTGTTTATAAATTTAATATTTTTAATAAGATATATTGATTTCTTAATTCCTTCTTTTCCCTTCTTTTTCCTTTTGGGGATGAAAAGTTTTAAGTGTGGGAGAGTGTAACGACCCGTAATTTTCGATAATTAAAAATAGTTAATTAAATAAGATTGGTGATTTAATGTTGGAAGAGATCAAAATTTATGATTTAATAATAAGAATATAACTGAAATGAAATGAAATTGTATTAATTTAAGGTAATTGATAATGGCTTTGAATGTAGTTCTAATTAATTAAAATGATTAAAAGTTATAATTGGTTATAGATTGTAAATTAATTGTAATATGTGTGTATTAATTGATAATTGGATTAAAAGAGTAGATGATAAATTAAAGGTTGTATTAATTAATGAAATAATGTGTAATAAAAGGTAATTGGATAGAATTAGTATTATTTAAGTTGTTATAACATTTGTTTGTAAACAATAAACATACAAATGTGGTTAAATGTGGAAAAGGTGACAATTAAATTTATGATGTGATTTGAAATTAATTGATTTATGTTTGGTATGTTTAAATTGTCATTCTAGTTAAATTTGAATTTATTTGCATTTAATCATCGTTTAAATTTATATTGAATTTAAATTGTCAATTTAATTCCTGTTATTGATTATCTGTTATCTACTGATGTTTATTGTTTGATTTGGATGACGATTGTGTTGGATGTTAGATTGTTGATATTGAATGACTGGATGTTGTATTTTATATTGTTATAACATTGTATGTTCCTTATGGGTTGAAATGATACATACCCGAACGATGTATAGATTAGGGAAAAATCGTTATGGGTTGAAATGATAGACTCGAGCGATTTTATGGATTTTATTTAATTCGTGATTGTGATTTGAAATGATATATAACCGTAAAATTTAATTGCGGATTAAAATGATAAATAACCGTATCACTAGACCATAGGGTTGAAAATTATATACAGACACCGGATTAGTTAGATTAAATGATTTTTATTTCTTCAAATAGTGAATTCATTAACTGGCATTTTGAAATAGGAAGGATTTCTATAAAATGAATCATTTTCGAAAATCCAAGCATTAGTGCTGAAATTGGAATTGATTAATGAATTGTCCAAAGGATTTGAATTGGAATTTCAAAGTTGAAGTGGCAAGTATAAATGAATTTATCGGAATTGAGTTATTGAAACGATTGGATATAACTTTGAAAATCTACTTTAAACTAATTTAAACTATTTAAATTAAATTAACTTTTTTAATAACTTAAAACTATTTTAATTTATTTTAATCTATTATAAACTAATTAAATGTATTTAATCTATTTTACCTATTTTAAACTAATTAAATTTATTTAATCTATTTTACCTATTTTAAACTAATTAAACTTACTTAATCTATTTTAAACCTACTTAATATAATTTAAATCTATTTACAGTATTTAAATCATTTAAATCTAATTAAATCTATTTAATCTATATTTAACCTATTTAAGACATTTAAAACTAATTAAATCAAATTTAATTCCATTTAAACTATTTTTAACATTTAAACTACTTTTACTATTTAAACTATTTTATTCTACTTAAACTATTTATAAACTATTAAACTATTTATGACTATCTAAACTATTTTCTAAAACTTTAGACTGTGTAAAGTGGAAGTATTTATATTTACATCCTTGATGATGATACAACCTAAGTTGGAATTTAATATCCTTTTTGTAAAATGGCATATTTGAGAAAATATGATTTTGAAGGTGAATATGATTTTGGAAGTGAATGTGATTTTGAAAGTGAATACGATTTGAAATAATATGGTTTTGAGAATATGATATTTTGATATAAATTGTTAATTGACTTTCGACATTTAAAAGAACCATCCGGTGTGAAATAAGCGTTTGGTTGTTAAAGTGACAGGGATCAGGTATTGTCATATGCTCTACCAATACCGAAAACCACTTTAACAACTGTCTACGTGGTGGAGATTCCAGAAATGAAATAGAAAGGTTTGGCGAACGATTCCGTGTGAGGTATTTATGTGACCCTGACTCCCGTGAGTCCACTTAGATGTGACTAAAATGAGAGCAATGCCGGGCCAAGTGAGGTCGCACATCCGATCGAGCACATTTCTTCGATACCATACTATTACTTTGTGGTTGATTTGGTGGCCACCCTCGATTTTGATTATGGGAGTGTGTCCAAGGTGGGCGGTAGTAGCTGCTATGCGTTACCACCAGTCCAGGAGTGCAATTGGTATATCTACCCTGGCATTGCCTCAAGTGTCATGTTCACATGCTTTATCACGCCTTCTACGAGTTTGTTTTGTACCGTACCTATGGAGTGCTCCCTGAGTATCCCATCAGTTTGGTGGGGCTTACAGTATCTGTATAGACTACGGGAATATATAAAAATGTGTTAAGGGGGGTGTGGGTAATGTCTTAACGCTATTTTAACACTTTACTTTACTATAGACACTATTATAATAGCGTATTGTACTATATAGTAGATAGTTTAACGGATTCTTAGGACATGGTAATCCCGAACATCTCTTAAGTTATTGCACTTACGTTAGACACTGGATAGGAGATGTCAAACCCCATAAACATCTCTGACGCCGTCGCACTCATATTTACTGTTGATTTAACTTACATAAGATCTTTTAGTTCTGAATCGAGTGTTTTGTCTTTTCAATTCGCTCAGGTCAGCCTGAGCATTTCAGGGTTGAAGACCTTGTTTATGGAGGACAAAGACGAAGGTTTGTACTATTATTACTTATTATATGTATTCCACTGCATCATGTTGTTCTGCTGTATTTATTTAATTATTCTTATTGTATGTAACTCTAATCTGTATTATAAAAGTATAATCAATGTTATTTGTAAACAGCTTCCTGAACTGTTTATTTGATTATTATATTTTGTCATCCCGCTACGAGATTCTGTATTTGTTTTCTTTCTTTCTCTGTTTTTTCTCTTATTCACCCCATAACAATCTGCCCTTTTAAATGGTTTACGTTTGACACGTGTGGCTTATCGGCGATTTAAACCATCTAAAAAGGAAGGTCGTTACAGTTGGTATCAGAGCTTTGGTTTAGCGATAACCTTAGCTTTGTGGGGTCTGACTCATATAAAATAGAGTAGTAATATCCTAGAATGAGTTGCTAAGTGTATATATGAGAGAGCATATTTGTTAATGTTATAAAAAGTTATTGTATTGTGTTAATTTGTTCCATTTTGTATTTATAAATTCTCGTCGGTGCATAAGACGCTATGACATCGATAGGGATTTCTAAGCACTTGATAGGGCAGACCGACATAATATTGTTTTGAAACATAGGTAAATGAAATAATTTTGCCTATTATATATTTTTGTATATAAAATAATAAATTTTATAAATGATATAGTTGGATGTAATATGTTTGTGATTAAGTAGTGAAATTTTATAAATATTGATTGAAAATAGGATTTACAAATAAAGTAAATATGAATTGGAAATTTTAGAACTTAAATTCCAGAAATTTGAAATTTCTTTCAAAAGGTTTTGGAATATAATATTAGTAATATTTAGAAGTATTTTCTGATATGAATATTTCAAGATGATTTGAAAGAAAGTCTTAAAAAGGTAATTTAAAGGAAAAATGTTGTACTCCCCTCTCTATCGCTGGAAATTAATTTCGATGATGTGTGCACGCATCATCGACGTTCATCTTCGAGTTTCAAAGTAGGTAGACGGTTGTAATGGTTTTACTACACCTTGTTTTGATAAACAAATTTTAATTTTTAATTTCTAAATATGATTTGATCTATAAAGGATATATATATATATATATATATATATGTGTGTGTGTGTGTGTGTGTGTGTGTGTGTGTGTGTTATTTTCTAAGTGACTAAAATGAACTCGGAGTTTAGTTCTTAGATTTTTTTTCCTGATAATTAGTAGTTTCAATTATTATAATGAATGGAATCTTGACTATATTAATAATTGGAAACTTCTAAAATGAAAATAAAAATTTGATGTTAAAATGATTAATGAAATAGATGAGAAACTGAAATTTTGAAAACCATAAATAAAAAGGAAATGAAAAAAAGAAATGGTTACTATTGAACATTTTGTTAACTAAATAATCGAGAGAAACTTAGGTAATATTCAATTGCATTCTTAAGACGTATATATTACTTATCAAAATGTTAAAAGTTGTAATGTTGATAAGAATATGTAATAGAATATTGTACAAGTAAAACTTTAGTAAATGAAAGTGTTCATTGGAATTACTTCTATAAATAAGATTTCTAATGTTATAAATTGTTATAAACCGAAGTTAATAGTTTGAAATGCTACTAATTAAATGTAATAAAAGTGAATAATGTAAGAAATGATTATAAGCTTAAGTTAACATTTTAAGTTATTTATAATCAGATTGAATAATAAAAGGTGAATACTATAAGTAAATAATTATAAACTTAATTCAATGTTGAAGCCATTTATAATTAAAGTGGGTACTATATTAATTGAATGATTATAATTTCAGGAATGTTAAAATGATTAGAAATGGATTGAATACTCAATAATAATTTATATAAAAGAAAAGAATTTGAAAAAAGGGGAATAATCTATTAATGGTGAATTAAATTTGTAAAGAGACTTACATGGCAATGAATACTCTAAATAAATGAAATGGATATAATTTATGTAAGTAAAGAATGTAAATTAATGAAATAAGCCTTATATAAATGAACGAGAATTAAATTTTTCGGAAGTTTTTAAATATTGAATTAAAAAGTTTTTAAATATTGAATTAAAAAGTTTTTAATTAATTTAATATTAATTTATTTAATTAACGTGAAAATATCCATTTTTTCCACTGACTCGGATTTCGACGAAACAAGTTTCATCGAATCCATAACAATGAATTATTGTAGGGTGTCAAGCTTCGTAGCGATCGGACTTGCCGTTTGATCGTGCGGGCTCAAAACGCGTAGAGATCAATTTAATTGAATTCAATTGAAATAAGCTGATTTTAAAAGCTAACTTCTTCATACGATGGAATTAGGACTTGAAATCTGATCCACTGAGTTTAACAATATTGAAAACATGGATGACATATTTTCATTTCGGGGTCAGAATGGGCTTTTTGGGTCGCGTAGTCGTTTCGATCCAACCCTACCTATATATAGGCTGTTATAAACCCTAGTTGTTTCTCATTTTATTATTTCTGTACGTACATGTTCTTTCTCCTTCTTAAATTGCTCCAGGTTTACTTCGAGTTGGAAAGAGGTTTAGTTCGAGTTCCAATGGCGAAAACACTGCAACAACTTCGGGTCAGAGAGAGTTCGTAGCCAAACTAGGCGGATCGGAGCATGCTTCGAGTTCTAGAGGCGAAAAACCTGAAGCATCTTCGGGTTAGGAGCCAAATGACTCGGGTCTCGGGTCATTTTGGCGAAAACTCAGAGCAAGCACCGGGAAATTGTGGCGTCGACTCGAAGTAAGACCAAAAGTCGAAATTTTTCAATCTTCTAACATTAGTTACTTTTGCAAACGAGCTCAGATTCACGCGCTATTTTCTCCCTTGGGATGTATCAGAATTCCAGTCATTATGGAGCTTGTTTGGTCGAATTCTGAGATTGTCCAAATTTGGGCCCTATTTTGAATTTCAAATTGACTTGAAATCAAAGGTGGGTGTTCTAACACACTCACAATTACTAAACTATCTTATGTTAGTTAAATTAAATTTATGATATGATTTGAAATTAATTAATTGATGTTGGTATGTTTAAATTGTCATTCTAGTTAAATTTGACTTTTATTGCATTTAATGTTGTTTAAATTTATACTGAATTTAAATTATCAATTTAATACCTGTTATTGATTATCTGTTATCTACTAATGTTTATTATTTGATTTGGATGATGATTGTGATGGATGTTGGATTGTTGATATTGAATGATTGGATGTTGTATTTTATATTGTTATAACACTGCAAGTTCCCTATGGGTTGAAACGATACATACACGAACGATCTATAGATTGGGGAAAAATCGTTATGGGTTGAAATGATTGACTCGAGTGATTTTATGGATTTTATTCAATTCAGGATTGCAGTTTGAAATGATATATAACCGTGAAATTTTAAATTGCAGATTGAAATGATAAATATCCGTATCACTTGACCAAAGGATAGAAAATTATATACAGACACCGAATTGGTTAAATTAAATGATTTTTTATTTCTTTAAATAGTGAATTCAGTTAACTGGCATTTTGAAATAGGAACGGATTTCTATAAACTAAATTATTTTTGAAAATCCAAGCGTTAATGCTGAAACTGGAATTGATTAATGAATTTTCCAAAGGATTTGAAATGGAATTTCAAAGTTGAAGTGGCAAGTATAAATGAATTTATCGGAATTGAGTTATTGAAACACTTGGATATAACTTTGAAAATCTACTTTAAACTAATTTAAACTATTTTAATTAAATTAAATATTTCAATCAACTTAAAAATACTTTAATTTATTTTAATCTATTATAAACTCATTAAGTTTATTTAATCTAATATACCTATTTTAAACTAATTAAATTTATTTAATCTATTTTACCTATTTTAAACTAATTAAATTTTCTTAATCTATTTTAAACCTACTTAATATAATTTAAATCTATTTAATACATATATTTAATCTATTTAAATCATTTTAACTCTAATTGAATCTATTTAATCTATATTTAACCTATTTAAAACATTTTAAAACTAACTAAATCAGATTTAAATCTAATTAAACCATTTATACCATTTAAACTACTTTTACTATTTTATTCTATTTAAACTATTTATACACTATTAAACTACTTATGACTATCCAAACAATTTTCCAAAACTTCAGACTGTGTAAATGAAAGTATTTATATTTAAATCATTGATGATGATACAACCTATGTTGGAATTTAATACCCATTTTGTAAAATGACATATTTGGGTAAATATGATTTTGAAGGTGGATATGATTTTGGAAGTGAATATGATTTTGAAAGCGAATATGATTTGAAATAATATAGCTTTGAGAATATGATATTTTAATATAAACTATGAATTGACTTTCGAAATGTAAAAGAACCATCTGGTGTGAAATAACGTTTGGTTGTTAAAGAGACCGAGATCAGATATTGTCATACTCTCTGTCAATACCGAAAACCACTTTAACAACTGTGTACATGGTGGAGATTCCAGAAATGAAGTAGGATGGTTTGGCGAATGATTCTGTATAAGGTATTTACGTGACCCTGACTTCCATGAGTCAGCTTAGATGTGACAAAAACAGGAGCTATACCGGGCCTAGTGAGGTCGCACCTCCGATCGGGCACATTTCTTCGACACCATATTATTACTTTGTGATTGATTTGTGGCCACCCTCGATTTTGATTATGGGAGTGTGTTCGAGGTGGGCGGTAGTAGCTGCTATGTGTTACCACCAGTCCAGGAGTGCAATTGGTATATCTACCCTGACATTGCCTCGAGTGCCGTGTTCACATGTATTATCGCGCCCTTCTACGAGTTTGTTTTGTACCGTACCTATGGAGTGCTCCTTGAGTATTCCATCAGTTTGATGGGGCTTACAGTATTTGTATAAACTACGAGAATATTTAAAAATGTATTAAGAAGGACATGGGTAATGCCTTAACGCTATTTTAATACTTTACTTTACTGTAGACACTATTATAATAGTGTATTATATTGCATAGTAGATAGTTTAACGGATCCTTAGGAGACGATAATCCCAAACATCTCTTAAGTTATTGCACTCACATTAGGCACTGGATAGGAGATGTCAAACCCCATAAACATATCAGTCGCCGTCACACTCATATTTACCGTTGATTTAACTTACATAAGATCTTTTAGTTTTGACTCGAGTGTTTTGTCCTTTCAATTCTTTCGGGTTAGCCTGAGCATTTCAGGGTTGAAGACCTTATTCTAGAGGACGAAAACGAAGATTTGTAACATCTCGGTATTTCTTGCCATTCGCATCCGCACATGTCGGACTTGAATTGCTCAAAATATCAGATTGCTAATTTATATTTGGAAAAACTCAACATATATACAGTAATAAATCAATCACAGAATCACATAGAGTAATATAATAATAAGCAGCGGAAACAAATGAATAGTAGTTCATGAAGCTTATATATATATAACGGAGTTAAAACAAGATACAACAGAAGTCCCGAGTACATAGAAATCTCAACACAATAGTCAAATAACAAAATCTGAATATATGAGTCAACTGAACAACTGAAAGCTGAATAGATATAGATGGATCTCCAAGCGAAGCTCTAACTCCAAAGATGAATCTCAAATGCCGTGACACTCAGTCTGACCCGAGCATAAAGCAAAACACAAAACACAGAACACTCGAGTCAGGATTAACATTCTTATATCAATAAATCCAACTCAAGTGAAATATCAACTGAAATACAAGTAACTCAAAGGATGTTTGGGATACCCATCCTCTAAGGATCCGTGGAACTATTTACTATGTAGTATAATACGCTATTATAATATGTCTATAGTAAAGTAAAAGTATTAAAATAGCGTTAAGGCATTACCCATGTCCCCCTTAACATATTTTTATATATTCCCATAGTCTATACAGTACCATAATCTCCGCCGTACTGGAGGTCGTCAAAGGGCACTCCATAGGTATGGTACAAAATAAACTCGTAGCGGGCTCGATATGGTAGGTGACACGGCACAACTAGGAAATGCCAGGGTAGATATACCGATTACACTTCCGGGCTGTTGGTAACGCATAGCTGCAGCTATTGCCCAACTCGATCCACACTCCCAAAAATCCGAGGGTGCACCCAATCAATCATAAAGTAATAAAATGGTATCGAAGAAGTGTGTCCGATTGGAGGAGCTACCTCACTTGGCCCGTCAATTGCTCCTTTTCTAGCCACCTTTAGCTAATTCGTGGGAGTCAGGTCCACGTATATACCTTATATAGAATCGTCACCAACCATCCTACTTCATTCTGGAATCTCCACAGCGTACACGGTTGTTAAAGTGGTTTTCGAAATTGGCAGAGAGTATAACAATCCGATCCAGGTCTCTTTAACAACCAAACATTATTATTACACCTTGGTCATTTCAAAATATCATACTTCAAAACCAAAATATCATGTCCATTTCAAAACCATGTCAATACGATATCATTTTTCACTTCAAATATATCCATTTCAAAATTCATAGTACTTTCAAAGTTATAACACTTTCGAAATTATAAAACTTAGAAATTATAACACTTTGAAAATCATAACACTTTGAAATCATAATACTTTCCTCTAAACAGTTTAGATATTAATAATAGTATTTATAATAAAATAGTTTATATAATAAAATAATTAGCATATTAAGATAGTTTATATAATAAAATGGTTTATATAATAAAATAATTAGTATATTATAATAGTTATAAGTTAAATAGTTTATAAATTAAAATAATTAGCATGTTAAAATAATTATAAATTAAAATAGTTTATGTTAAAATAATATATGAAAAATAGTTTTTCATATATAATAAAATACTTTATAAAATAAAATAGTTTCCTCAAATTTCACAAGTCGATGTAAATTAAATCAAATAGCAAAATTCAATTTAATTCAATCTCAATTCATCAAATTTCAATTTAGTTTTACATCTCAGTAAACCATTTTCAATATAATCAATTTCAAATACAAATTTGAATCACAAATTAAACCATTTCAACTTCAATAGATTTCAAAGTCTAATATTCAACCTTTACAATAACTAAATTTGATAATTTCATATTTATTTCAAATTCACTTTTCTATTATTTAGTTTTGAAATATTCATTTAAATTAATCCAATATCATTTAAATAAAATCATAAACTACAATTTAAATAAACTAAATATCCCATTTTGATTTATGTATATTTGAAAATATTCATTTAAATCACTTTAAATCAAAATCAAGTTATAAAATCATAGCTTTAAAATCTCAAATTTAATAAATTTCAAATCAAACTTATTTGAGTATATTCTTAAATAAATAAAATTTCAAACCAATTTCTATTTCTCTTTCTAACCTTATTTTATTTAAAATTATTATAAACTCTATATTTCAAAATATAATTTTAAATAAATACTTAAATATATTATTTATTAATGAAATCAAACTTTATTAAATTAAATCTTGTTATTAAACTTATTTTATATTAAAACTTAATTTATATTTTTTTAAATAGTAAAAATTGTAAGTAAAGTCTTAAAAATTATATCTTCAAAACTAACTTATAAATTTAAAATTTTCAAATATATAACTTTAAAAATCTAAATTTTAAACCTTTATAAAATAATATTTATATAATATCTTAAAATTAATATTTATTAAAATCATATATTTCTTTTCAAAACCTTGGAAATCATTTTTCAATTTATATATATATATATATAAATATATAGACTAACGGTGTCTGTATATGATTCTCTATCCTATAGTCAAGTGATACAGATATTTATCATTTCAATCCGCAATTTAAATATCTACGGGTATATATCTTTTCAACCTGCCTAAATTCAAATCGATGAAAATCGCTTGGGTTTATCATTCCAACCCATAAAACTTTTCTCCTATTCTATAAGATCGTTCGGGTATGTATCATTTCAACCCATAGAGAATTCTAAACTAACAGGGAACTTGCAGAGTGAGAACAGTTATGATAATAATATAACATATAACAACAGGCATATATCATCAGTGATAAATAAAATAAAATATAAATAACAAGATATGATGTCATATATCACAGGTTGACAGTTACAGAAAATATCATGGCATATATATATATATCTATATATATATATATATACATATATAGCAATTATATAAATAATAGTTAAATCTAGCAGTATATTTCAATTGTCGTTTCAAGTGAAATCAAGTTTAATAAATATAGGAATGTTAATCATGAGTGATTGCTCACCTTTCGAGGCTAGATATGAACGAGAACGAGATGAGTTACAAATCCAAGCATGAATTCCAAAGCAAAGCAAGATTGTCATGAATTTGACGAACAAAGCTGATAAATAGGAACCGATGAGAAAAATCAATTAGTTTGATAGAAACAGATATATATATATACATACATACATACATACATACATACATACATATATATATATATACACATATTATTATTTCCTTGAAATCAATATTTAAGTTAAGACAAACATTAAAATAATATGTATAAAAAAAATTAAAAATCCTTGTTTTAAATTAAATACATATAAATATAATCTTTATATATTTCCACACCATTTTTAATTTTAAACACATATATCGAAGATCACTATTTACATATCTGAAAACCAAATCCACATATCCTTATATATATAAACTAATATATAACCATATATATACCTACATACATATTTTTAAAAAAATCAATATTTGTAAGAAAAATCAATATAAGCTTACCTGGTCATAATGTATATCTAAACTCAACCAGATCTTATATATATAAATTATGCAACCTAGATATACTAACAGACTGCACATAACATATACATAAACTTATATACCTATTATATATATTTAACAATATTTATTATAAAAACAACACAAACTTACTTTATTATAATATCTACACTATTCAAAATTAATCTATATATACATATATGGACACCCAACAGATTTCATATATAAACTAATATATACCTTAACATACAATAACATATATACTTTACTGTAAAATTTATTAAAATCTGAACATAATATATATATAAATACTTTTAAACACACACATATATAAAATTTACTTAAATATATAATTTCAAGAGGGATGTTGCTGCTCCCCTATATGTATAATGATATATATCAACAATATGAGCTGCTGCTGCTGAAATTGGCAAAGAAGGAGCAAGGTTGAAAAGAGCACGTATATGCAAACATATATATTTACAATTACACACACACACGAGCATAAGTAGGAGGTTGCAAGGAGATATTGGCTAAGATGTTCGGCCATGGTGGGTAGGCGGTGAGTAGCAATGGGGTTGATAGGAGGTGAGGATGGAGGCTGATGATGGCCTGCGGTCGCGACTGCCACGTAAGATCGGTGGCCAAAGAGACATGGTGATAGGCTTGGGTATTGGGGAAAGGTGAGTTGCTAATGAATGGTGGAGTGGCTCGAGCAAGGTGGGGACATGGTTGGCAAGGCTCAGTGATCTCAGTAGTGGAGGGTTTTGCTATGGTGCACAAGGCCCGAGAGGCGAATAGAGGAAGGAAGTGGATGTGAACAGTTTTTGAGAGTATAGAATTTATGTTTATATCAATACAAATCTTCATAACAAAAAGGAAGAAGAAACAGCTGTCATAGGGATAGCTTTATATTATAAATATTAATTTTTGTAGAGAAATGAACAGAACAACAAGAAGGAAGAGACCTTGAAAGAACGAATGGAACAACGTATAAATGGAAATATCGAAATAGCCAAGCGACAATGAATAACAAAAGTCAGTACGCTTTGAATTCTGGAGGAATTATTAATAGCAATGACCTTTGAAATTATACGCCGGACAAATTAAAGAGCCATGGAAACAAATAGAACCGAACGGCTACCGATGCAGCTGACTGTTTTGCGGTTTTCTCCACGTACCAGACACCAAAACACACGAATGAATATACCATAGAGATCGGCACGACGAAACGATCAAAACAGTACACA
The DNA here is from genome assembly GCA_030765085.1 of Allium cepa. Classification (NCBI taxonomy): domain Eukaryota; kingdom Viridiplantae; phylum Streptophyta; class Magnoliopsida; order Asparagales; family Amaryllidaceae; genus Allium; species Allium cepa. The sequence goes on from CM060938.1 coordinate 585,451,083, forward strand.
GATATCAGTGATACGACCATCCTATCAAAAGTCGATAATCGGTACCGAAATGCTGCTAAAACACCAAAAATAAGATAAACGGAGCAATAACAGTTCGAATTTGGAAAAACGAAATATGATGTCTCACTCAGAAGATAATTTACAAATTTATTATATAAAAATATTCAGGTTTGAGAAATATTTTATTATCATCTAATATTAACTAATTTAAATTATATAAAATTACACAATAAAATAAACTTTCATATTAACTGATGAAAATTAACCATTTGCTATGCTTATATAGACGTATTCCAAATATCAATTTTTCTTATTATTAAATCCAATTATTTAAAATTTCACAAAAATTCAGTTAATTACGTTAATAAAAATTTATTGAAATTTACGGATCGTTAGACTCTCCCCTACTCAAAACTTTTCGTCCTCGAAAAGGAAGGAGGTAGGAGAATAGAAACAAACGGAAAGAAAAATAGATTTGAAATATAAAATAAAAAAATTAATTTAAACCATATAAATTTCATTTATTTTTAAATTTGTTTATATTCAAATAATTGATTACAATTCAAGATCTTTTATTTAGTTGATTTAATTTCAATTTATTAATGTTTATTACAAAATTTCTTCAAACAAAATTTTATTTTATTTATCTTATTTATTCAATTCACTTAAGTAAATTTCACTTATAATTCAATCTTAAATATTCCTAAATTCATATTTATTTATTCATTATCTTATTATTCAATTTCTCACTTAACGTTTTCTATAAATCCTAAATTAAGTGTGTAAACATTTATTATAATCATATTTTATTCAATAAATTAATTCTTTCTTTTCCTAAATTATTATTAAATTTATTCACTTAACATATCCTATCACATAGATTAAGTATATTGATACTTATTATAACCACTTAAATTTATTTATAAATTCTTTTAACATCATTTTATATTATATACTATTCAATTACATATCCAACTTTCGAATAATTAAGGTAAGTTATATATGTTGGATTTGCAATTGAGTATTATACAAATAATTTTATTCTAGTTTAACTATTACAAATTATCTCAATTCAATTATTTCAAGGTTTAAATATTTATTCAAGAATTTAAGAGTTAAATTTCCGATTTCAATTCAAACCATATATATATATATATATATATTCAAGTCAATTCTATAATCATATACTTATATATATTATACATCAAGTCATACTTAAGAAATTCAAATCAAATTCATTTTCAAAACAAAAGTGTAGCAAAAGCCACTAAGTGGTTTCTCCACTCTGAAACTCGAAAATGAATGTCGATAATGCTGCAGTCATTACCGAAATTATTTTCCCACGACAAAATAAAAGAGTACTGATTTAAAACCTTTAAAATTCTTTGGAAATGATTTATATCTGAAAATACTTTTAAATAATATACCCGTAAATTTAAAACCAAATTTTCTAAAATACTAGAAATTAAATTCTCAAATACTTAATTTAAATTCATTTCAAATTCCAAATCAGTTTATAAATCATGTCTTATAATTTCATTTATTTATTATGTGGCAAAATTCAATGATTTACAAAACAATAAATGATAATCAAATATTATCATTTCTAACAACCAATTCAATTAACTTTTTAATTTCAAGAAAATTATACTTATATATAATATAATCATACAAAATTTATTCCATTTACCAAATTTAAAAATAACATGGTGTCAGTTTGTTCTGTTTAAGTGTTTTGAAATTCCGATCGATGGGGTTGATTAGACGAATCGATCGAAACCCCAAATCAACATTAAAAACTCAAACAATACACTGTATAAAACATTTTATATTAAGTGCAAATACACTCCCTCACTCTACGATTCCAGAATGGATTCTAGAACAAGGATAGAAATTCAAATTTAGAGTAATCCTAATCAAAGAAAATTCTAACCAACGAGATAGACTAGAAAGGAAGCTAAGATAACTAAATTACAAAAGAGGAAGATGGATAGACTTATGTTGACCGCGAGTGAGTTTGACCGGTCAACCGTGACTTCAAGCATAACATCGATGCAGAATTCTAAGGCAAAACGACATCTGATCCCAAAAGAATTACCCTAGTCTTCTACTAGAGAAACGTTTGGGCATAGCAAGAGATAACAGCATCTAAACCGAGGGTGTAGAAATCTTCGGTGAATCAATGCCTATTGTAAAGGAGTTTCACCCCTTTACAAATCATTCTAAGATTGGCTAAACCGCCGATTCATTATAGAGATCAACCGAAGTGGAGTTATAGGATACTCCAGAATCAAGAAGAACATGATTAGGAAGAGACAAGAATGGATTGTAGAACGAATGTGAGAGTTCCAAAGTTTAAAGGAAATTCAAATTTAAAGAGGAAGAACTCAAGCTCGAAAGAAGGTGATTCTGTAATTAAACCTACTACATATGCTAAGTTTTGCCTAAAACCAGAGCTCTGATACCAACTATAACATCGCGATATTTCGCGTCATTCGCATCCGCACATGTCGGTCTTGAATTGCTCAAAATATCATATTGTTAATTTATATTTGGCAAAACTCAATAAATATAGTAATAAATCAATCACAGAATCACAGACACAAAGTAATATAACAATAAGCAGCAGAAACAAATGAATAGTAGTTCATGAAGCTACTATATATAACAGAGTTAAAGCAAGATACAACAGAAGTCTCGAGGACATAGAAGTCTCATTATAGTAGTCAAATAACAAAATCTGATTATATTACTCGAGTCAACTGAACAACTGAAAGCTGAATAGATATAGATGGATCTCCAAATGAAACTCCAACTCCAAAGGCGAGTCTCAAATGCTGTGACACTCAGTCTGACCCGAGCATAAAGCAAAACACAAAACAATCGAGTCAGGATTAACATTCTTATATCAATAAATCCAACTCAAGTGAAATATCATCTGAAATACAAGTAACTGGTGGGATACCCATCCTCTATGGATCCGTGGAACTATCTACTATGTAGTATAATATGTAGTATAATATGCTATTATAATATGTCTAAAGTAAAGTAAAAGTATTAAAATAGCGTTAAGGCGTTAGCCATATCCCCCTTAACACATTTTTATATATTCCTATAGTCTATATAGTACTGTAATCTCCCACACACTAGAGGTCGTCAAAAGGCACTCCATAAGTATGGTACAAAATGAACTCGTAGTGGGCTCGATACGACAGGTGACACTGCACAACTAGGCAATGCCAGGGTAGATATACCAATTACACTTCCGGGATGTTGGTAACACATAACCGCAACTACCGCCCAACTCGATCCACACTTCCAAAAATCCAAGAGTGTACCCAATCAATCACAAAGTAATAGAATGGTATCGAAGAGGTGTGTCCGATCGGAGGAGCTACCTTACTTGGCCTGTCAATTGCTCCTGTTTTAGCCACCTTAAGCTAACACACGGGAGTCAGGTCCACGTATATACCTCATATAAAATCATCACCAACCATCCTACTTCATTCTAGAATCTCCACCGCATGCGCGGTTATTAAATTAGTTTTCGAAATTTGCAGAGGGCATGACAATCCAATCTCGTTCTCTTTAACAACCAAACGTTATTAACACCATGGTTATTTCAAAATATCATACTTCAAAATCAAAATATCATATCCATTTCAAAACCATGTCAACACGATATCATTTTTCACTTCAAATATATCCAAAATCATAGTACTTTCAAAGTTACAACACTTTCGAAATTATAAAACTTAGAAATTATAACACTTTGGAAATCATAACACTTTAAAATCATAATACTTTCCTCTAAACAGTTTAGATATTAATAGTAGTATTTATATTAAAATAGTTTATATAATAAAAAGTTTATATAATAAAATAATTAGTATATTAAAATAGTTATAAGTTAAATAGCTTACAAATTAAAATAATTAGTATGTTATAATAATTATAAATTAAAATTAGTTTATATTAAAATAATATATATAAAATAATTTTTCATATACAATAAATACTTTATAAAATAAAATAGTTTTCTCAAATTTCACGAATCAACTCAAATTCCCAAATTCAATTTAATTCAATTTCAATTCATCAAATTTCAATTTAGTTTAACATCTCAATAAACCTTTTTCAATTTAAATCGATTTCAAATACAAATTTGAATCACAAATTAAACCATTTCAACTTCAATAGACTTCAAAGTTTAATATTCAACCTTTACAATAACTAAACTCGTAATTTCATATTTATTTCAAATTCACTTTTCTATTATTTAGTTTTGAAATATTCATTTAACTTAATCCAATATCATTTAAATAAAATCTAAAATTACAATTTAAATAAACTAAATATCCTATTTCGATTTATGTAAATATGAAAATATTCATTTAAATCACTTTTAATCAAAATCAAGTTATAAAATTGTTAGTCCCTGAGAAGTTGGTTTTGATGACAACAACCTTAGAATAAGATTATAAAATATAAATACTAACATTATTGTTTAGATATATATGTATATGCAGGATATATATACAGGTACCAAAGAATGAAGACTGTACAGTATAAAGATTCAAGAACTGATAAACTCAAGATTGAATATATCATGATTCAAGACTCATGAGTATCAAGATTATCAAGAGTTCAAGATTTCAATATAAGTAATTTAGTTAGGAATTTTGTTAAAACTCCTAGAAAGCACTGACATCTTAAAATCCATTTTATTCGTGGAATAGAATCCACTTTGAGCCCGTTAAAGGGATGTAACCCTAAGTAGGATGGAACCCTAAGTAGGATGGAACCTACGAAAAATCTAGTGGAACATTGTTTTGTATCCACTAACTTTTATTCAAACGTTTTACAAAATTATATCTTGTTTTCAAAATGATTTCAAAATCTGTTAGTCCTTGAGATGAAGGTTTTGATGACAACAACCTTAGAATAAGATTATAAAATATAAATACTAACATCTTAGTTTAGATATATATATGTATATGCAGGATTTAACCATGCAGGTACCAAGAATGAAGACTGTACAGTATAGAGATTCAAGATATCAAGATTGAAGACTCATGAGTATCAAGATTATCAAGAGTTCAAGATTTCAATAATAAGTAATTTAATTAGGAATTTTGTTAAAACTCCTAGAAAAGCACTGACATCTTAAAATTCAATTTATTCGTGGAATGGAATCCACTTCGAACGTGTTAAAGGGATGGAACCCTAAGTAGGATGGAACCTACGAAAAATCTAGTGGAACATTATTTTGTGTTCGCTAACTTTTATTCAAAATGTTTTACAAAATTATATCTTGTTTCAAAATGTTTTCAAAATCTTCCTTTTAAGAGAATCAAAAAGATCTATCCTGGTTTTAAATATTATTAGCCTCAAAATAATCTTTATTTTCAAAATCAAATTATCCTTGGTTTTTAAACTACCTTTTAATAAAAATATATTTAACTTTTAATATTTATACTTAGATTTAAATATAAAATTACAGTAAAATTTTATATATATCAAAATATTATTCTCTATATTTATTTATGTATTTTAACTATAGTTAAATATATTTATAAAGTTTAAAAGAGTGTTAATACAAGATAGAAGTTATTTTCAAAGAAAAAAAAAATACCAAAATTTCCTTAGGCATGTCGACGTCTTCAAATACCCCATGTCGACATGGTAGCAGTTTATTTCAAAATTTTGAATTTCAAAGGAAGTGTCTATTCGTCATATCCTTTCATAAATGGACATGGCTGTTATTCTACTATAAATAGGGGTGGTTTTGAACGAATTTGGAACCATATTTTTCAGTTTCCACTCCTCTTCTTCTTCCATATTTCTTTACGTATATTCTTACCATTACTCTATCGAAATTAATATTGAATCTAACTAGATCATTTCTAGTTTGATTCTCTATCACTATCTTAACAAGATCTCAGTGCTATTCAGAGTTATAGACTTCTTTGTAATCAATTTAGCGAGAAAACGGGTGATTGTAGCCTTGGAAATCAATCAAGTGAGAAAAGGTGTGATTGTAGCCTTGGAAATCAATCAAATAAGAAAATGTGTGATTGTAGCCTTGGAAATCAATTGGGTGAACTTGTTGCCCCTTAAATCAAGTATCTCTACTCAGAGGATTGTGAATCTGGAGTGGTGTACCTCATGGCCTTGAAATCGAAGGTATAATTGTACAATTGCTTTTGAAAGGAATCTGTACTTGTGTGCGGGTCTAGATGTAGGGTAACTCCAAACCAGTATAAAATCCGGTGTGTTCTTTCCTTTATTGCTTTTACTTTATTTCTGCATCTGTGTTTGATTCTGTGATCATATCTATGTCTGAATATTTCATACATTTGTGTTCAAATTAACAAAACTCAAAAAGATTTAGTAATTCCTTAAAACACTATTCACCCCCCTCTAGTGTTAATCCTAGCCTTAAGATCTGTATTCCGCTTTTCTCACATTTGGTATCGGAGCAAGGTTTTCAAAGTTTCATAATCTGATTTTTGAAAAAGTTTTTAAAATGGCTATGTTTAAAAAATTTGTTAATACTAATTTAGAAATATTCAGATCATTATTGTCTCATGAGTCTGCATATAATCAATATTCAAATTCAAGTTGTCTACTAAGATTGTTTGATGTGCATGAAACATGCTTTATGGGGTTGAGGAATCAATCCACAACGGACAAATTGTGCAGATCAAAAAGAATAAATGAATACTCGATAGTGGATGCTTTAGACACATGACTGGCTATCCAGATATCCTGAATGATATAATATACAAAGACGGAGGACTGGTTAACTTTGGAGACAATTCAAAAGGATATGTGATTGGCATCGGCAAAGTCGGTAACTCTGAAACTCCTATTATTACTAATGTTTTGCTAGTTAAGAATTTGAAACATAATCTGCTAAGTATAAGTCAACTTTGCGATAAAGGATATAAAATTAAATTTGAAAAAGATAAGTGTCACATTGAAGATATTAATTCAACCATAATATTTGAGGGAATTAGGAAAAAGAATATTTATATTCTTAGTATGAAAGTCTCAAATGATAACTTATGTCTCTTGAAAAATACAAGTGACCCTTGGATTTAGCATAAGAGATTTGGACATTTGAATTTCAAACTCTTATCTAGACTTTCAAAACATGATCTAGTAAGAGGTCTCCCTAAAATGAATTTTAAAGTAGATAGTCTATGTGATGCATGTCAATTAGGAAAACTTAGAAAAAGTTCCTTTAAATTAAAAGATATGATTTCAACTTCAAAACCTCTTGAATTAATTTACCTTGATTTATTTGGTCCATCTCAAATTCTGTCAATAAATCATAGTAAATATGATTTTGTAATTGTAGAGGATTATTCTAGATTTACATGGACAATATTTTTGAAACAAAAAGTGATACTTTTGAACGTTTTAAGAACTTTACAAAAAGGATTCAAAATCAACTTTCTGTAAAAATTATAACCATTCGTAGTGATCACGGTAGTGAATTTGAAAATGAAAAGTTTGAGGAATTCTGCAATAAAAAGGGAATAACTCACAATTTTTCATTTCCAAGAACTCCACAACAAAACAGAGTAGTAGAATGTAAAATAGGACGATTCAAGAGTGTACGAGAACTATGCTTTCAGATAGTAAATTACCAAAGTATTTTTGGGCAGAACCAGTTGCTACCGCCTATTATATTTTAAATAGAATTTTAATTAGACCTTTAACTGATAAGACATCTTATGAACTTCTTCACTCAAAGAAACCTAAGGTGTCTTATTTTAGAATTTTTGGAAGTAAATGTTTTATTTCAAATACAAAAGATAACTTAGATAAATTTGATCCTAAGTCCGACAAAAGCATCGTTATCGGATATTCTAATAGAAGTAAAGCGTACAGAGTGTTAACTAACACCATTGAAGAAACAATGCATGTTTCATTCGATGAAAATCTCAAAATTTTTGAAGATAAAAACGATGAAGAGGATTTAATCACTCAAAATCAAGAGTCAACTGAAACTAATAATGAAATTAATCATCCTAATAAAAGGACAAAACTTTTAAAAGATCATCCTATAGAAAATATATTAGGAGACATGCAATCTGTTGTTAAAACTAGAAATCAACTATTGAACCTAAAAATCCAAAAGAAGCATTAACTGATGATTCATGGATTTTGGATATGCAAGAAGAACAAAATCAATTCACTAGAAATGATGTTTGGGAACTTGTTCCTAGACCTGAAAATAAAACTATAATTGGAACTAAATGGGTTTATAAAAATAAAATGAATGAACAAGGAGAGGTTGTTAGAAATAAAGCCCGGTTAGTCGCTTAAGGTTATTATAAAGAAGAAGGAATAGATTTTGATGAAACCTTTGCTCCCGTAGCAAGATTAGAAGCCATTAGGATTCCACTTGCTTTCGCAAATTATAATAATTTCAAATTATATCAAATGGATGTTAAAAGTGCCTTTTTAAATGGATTTGTAAAAGAGGAAGTATATGTTGAACAACCACCACTTTTTGATAATGAAAAATTACCAAATCATGTTTACAAACTTAAGAAAGCTCTATATGGTCTAAAACAAGCTCCTAGAGCCTGGTATGATAGACTAAGTTCTTACTTATTACAATCAAAATTTGAAATTGGTAAAGTAGATAATACTTTTTTTATTAAAAGAAATAAAGATGATATTCAACTAGTACAAGTCTACGTAGATGATTTCATTTTTGGATCAACTAATTTTTAAATGAATAAAGAATTTTCTGAAATAATGACAAAAGAGTTTGAGATGAGTCATATGGGTGAATTAAACTTCTTTTTAGGATTACAAATAAAACAATTAGATAATGATATCTTTATTAGTCAAGAAAAATATGCTAAAGACCTAGTTAGTAAATTTGGTTTGACTACTGCGAGTGGAAAATCCACTCCTATGGAAACCAATGAGTACCTAAGTAAAGAAGATATCTCGAAAGATGTAGGTCAAAAATTATATAGAGGAATGATTGGATCACTACTCTATATCACGGCTAGTAGACCTGATATCATGCATAGTGTTTGTCTCTGTGCAAGATATCAATTCCAACCTAAAGAGACCCACTTAAAATCCATAAAATGAATCATAAGATATGTTAAAACACCTTTAATTATGGCTTATTTTATCCTAAAAATGATTCTTTTGACTTAATATCTTACTATGATGCTGATTATGCTGGTTGTAAATCAGATCGAAAAAGTACAAGTGAAACTTGTCACTTTTTTGGGCATTCTCTGATTTCCTGGTTTAGTAAAAAGCAAAACACGGTTTCTTTGTCAACAACTGAAGCAGAGTATATTTCTGCTGCTTTGGCTTGTTCTCAAGTAATATATATGCAACAAACTTTAAAAGATTTTGGTTTAAATATCTCAAAATCACCAATTTATTGTGATAATACTTGTGCAATAAATTTATCCTAAAATACTACTCATCATGCTAGAACTAAACATATTGATATCAGAAATCATTTTCTCAGAGATAATATAAGTAAGGAAGTAATTACTCTCGATTATATCAATTCTAAGTATCAAATTGCTGATATATTAACAAAACTCTTAAATGAATCTATATCTACTAAATTAAGAAGAGAATTAGGTATTTGTTCAATAACTGAAATATAAAATATAAATAACAAAGTATAATTAAAAATTAAATCAAAATAAATCAAATAGTAAAAATATCCAGCACCATGTCGACATCCCCCCTATACCCATGTCGACATATAAGGATTTTTTATTTTTGAATTTTTTCCCACCAAAATTCAAATAAGTGGTTATATATTCTTCTTATTTTGAAATTTGGATCATTCTTTCTGTTCTTTCTCTGTTCTATCTTCTGAAAACATTTCAACAAAGGCCTCCTCTTTCAAATTAAACAAAAATTCAACATTTTCGTTCCCTTCTCCTATTTCTGGACTGTTTCAATGAACTACGCTTACACGAGTGACGAAAATGGAGGATTCTTTGAAGGATGCACTGCAACTAATGACTGAAATTCAAGTGGTGCAACTTAGAATGGCCAAAGAACAAGAATGGAAAGGCAAAATCCTTAGAAATTTGCAAAAATTTCTAATGGACAATCATGCTAATCCGATCTTGACTCATGAAGAGTCTTCAGGAGATCAAGTGCAAGAGGACAGCGAGGAAGAAGAAGAAGAAGCATTCATGGAAGAAGATCACGCTGAAGATGACGACAAAGTCGTTTGCGTTGGCGAAGTGTGCTTTAAGAAGGATGGAAATCTTGTCGAACAACGTGGAAATTTCTGTTTCCACTATCCAAATTGTTCGGTTCATAGATCTCCTATTTTCAAAGACACACATTAGTTTCTTTTCTCTTTTTCCTATTGTTGTATATTTTTATTTACGTTCTTTACGCACATGTGAATATAACTATATAATTAATAAATAATCTGTGTTCTTATATGTGTTCTATTAAAAGCATTATTATACGGATACTTAGTTAGGATAGTTAGTAGTTTAGGACTAATATTTAGTGTCAGAATTAAGTGTTGATTATTATGATAATTCTATCATTATAATCACATGTCATAGAGTATTAGATTTAAGGGGAGTTATACAGTTTGGAGTTAGTTTTTGTTGATGACGCAGGGGGAGAAGTATAAAATAAGATAGTTAGGCATAGATTAAGGGGGAGTTATTAGTTTTAGGGGGAGTTATTAGGATAGAAGTAATATTTTATAAACAAAGGTTGTCGTCATCAAAAAGGGGGAGATTGTTAGTCCTTGAGATGATGGTTTTGATGACAACAATCTTAGAATAAGATTATAAAATATAAATACTAACATTATAGTTTAGATATATATGTATATGCAGGATTTAGCCATGCCGGTACCAAGAATGAAGAATGTACAGTATAGAGATTCAAGATATCAAGATTGACGACTCATGAGTATCAAGATTATCAAGAGTTCAAGATTTCAACAATAAGTACTTTAATTAGGAATTTTGTTAAAACTCCTAGAAAAGCACCGACATCTTAAAATCCAATTTATTCGTGTAATGGAATCCACTTCGAGCCTGTTAAAGGAATGGATCCCTAAGTAGGATGGAACCTACGAAAAATCTAGTGGAACATTGTTTTGTACTCACTAACTTTTATTCAAAATGTTTTGCAAAATTATATCTTGTTTTCAAAATGTTTTCAAAATCTTCCTTTTAAAAGAATAAAAAACATCTATCCTGGTTTTAAATATTTTTAGCCTCAAAACAATTTTTATTTTCAAAATCAAATTATCCTTGGTTTTTAAACTATCTTTTAATAAAAATATATTTAACTTTTAATATTTATACTTAGATTTAAATATAAAATTATAGTAAAATTTTATATATATCGAAATATTATTCTCTATATTTATTTATGTATTTTAACTATAGTTAAGTATATTTATAAAGTTTAAAATAGTGTTAATACAAGATGGAAGTTATTTTCAAAGAAAAACAAATTACCAAAATTTTCTTAGGCATGTCGACATCCTCAAGTACCCCATGTCGAAATGGTAGCAGTTTATTTCAAAAATTTGAATTTCAAAGGAAGTGCCTATTCGTCATATCCTTTCACGAATGGACATGGCTGTTGTTCTACTATAAATAGGGGTAGTTTTGAACGAATTTGGAACCATATTTTTTCAGTTTTCACTCCTCTTCTTATTCCACATTTCTTTATATATATTCTTACTATTACTCTGCCGAAATCAACATTGAATCTAACTAGATCATTTCTGGTTTGATTCTCTATCGCTATCTCAACAAGATCTCAATGCTATTCAGAGTTATAGACTTCTTTGTAATCAATTTAGCAAGAAAAGGTGTGATTGTAGCCTTGGAAATCAATCAAGTGAGAAAAGGTGTGATTGTAGCCTTGGAAATTAATCAAGTGAGAAAATGTGTGATTGTAGCCTTGGAAATCAATTGGGTGGACTTGTTGCCCCTGAAATCAAGTATCTCTACCCAGAGGAACGTGAATCTGGAGTGGTGTACCTCGTGGCCTTGAAATTGAGGGTGTAATTGTGCAATTGCTTTTGAAAGGAAATCCGTACTTGTATGCGGGACTGGATGTAGGATGACTCCGAACGAGTATAAAATCCGGTGTGTTCTTTCCTTTATTGCTTTTACTTTATTTCTGCATCTGTGTTTGATTCTGTGATCATATCTGTGTCTGAATATTTCATACATTTGTGTTCAAATTAGAAAAAATTCAAAAAGATTTAGTAATTCCTTAAAACACTATTCACCTCCCCTCCAGTGTTAATCCTAGCCTTAAGATCTGTATTACGCATTTCTCACAAAATCTTCTTTTTTAAATCAAAAACATCCATCCTGGTTTTAAAATACTTTTAGCCTCAAAATAATCTTTATTTTCAATATCAAATTATCCTTGGTTTTAAACTATCTTTTAATTATAATATATTTAACTTTAATATTTATACTTAGATTTAAATATAAAATTATAGTAAAATTTTATATGTACCAAAATATTATTCTCTATACTTATTTATGTATTTTAACTATAGCTAAGTATATTTATAAAGTTTAAAATAGTTTTAATACAAGATAGAAGTTGTTTTAAAAGAAAAATTACCAAAAATAACTTAGGCCCGTCGACAACCCCAAGGAACCCTTGTCGACAAGGTGACAGTTTATTTCAAAAGTTTGAATTTCAAAGGAAGTGTCTATTCATCGTATCCTTTCACAAATGGACATGACTGTTGTTCTACTATAAATAGGGGTTGCTTTAAATGAATTTACATTCATATATTCTCTGGTTTCACTCCTCTCCTTCTTCCACATTTCTTTATATATATTTTTACCATTACTTTGCCGAAATCACCATTGAATCTAACTAGATCATCTTTGGTTTGATTCTCTATCACTATCTCAATAAGATCCCAGTGCTATTCAAAGTTATAGACTTCTTTGTAATCAATCGAGCGAGAAAAGTTGTGATTGTAGCCTGGAAAATCAATCGAGCGAGAAAAGGTGTGATTGTAGCCTGGAAAACCAATCGGGTGAACTTATTGCCCGTAAAATCAAGTATCTCTACCCAGAGGATTGTGAATCTGGAGCGGTGTGCCTTTTAGCCTTGAAACCAAGGGTGCAATTGTAAGAATTGATTTTGAAAGGAAATCCGTACTTGTGTTGCAGGACTGGATATACGGTAACTCCGAACCAGTATAAAATTCGGTGTATTTTTTCCTTTATTAATTTTACTTTATATCTGCATCTTTGTTTGATTCTGTAATCATATCCGTGTCTGAATATTGCATACATTTGTGTTCAAATTAATATAAACTCAAAAAGAATTAGTTATTCCTTTAAACACTATTCACCCCCTCTAGTGTTAATTCTAGACTTAAAATCCGTAATCCTCTTTTCTCACATTTGGTATCAGAGCAAGGTTTTCAAAGTTTCATAATATTAATTTTAAAAGTGCTTTTAAAATGGCTATGTTTAAAAAACTCGTTAATACTAGTTTAGAAATATTCAGATCATCATTGTCTCATGAGTCTGCATATAATCAATATTCAAATTCAAGTTGTCTACCAAAATTGTATGATGTGCAGGAAATATGTTTTATGGGTGTTGAGGAATCAATCCACAATGGACAAATTGTGCAGATCAAAAAGAATAAATGGATACTCGATAGTGGATGCTCTAGATACATGACTGGTAATCCGAATATGCTGATTGATATAATATACAAAGACGGAGGACTGGTTAACTTTGGAGACAACTCAAAAGGATATGTGATTGGCATCGGCAATGTCGATAACTCTAAAACTCCTATTATTACTAATGTCTTGCTAGTTAAGAATCTGAAACATAATCTGCTAAGTTTTAGTTTCAGAATTAAGTGTTGATTATTTATGATAACACTATCATTATAATCACATGTCATATAGTATTAGACTAAGGGGGAGTTGTATAGATTTAAACTTTGTTTTTATTGATGACAAAGGGGGAGAAGTATAAAATAGGATAGTTAGGCATAGATTAAGGGGAAGTTATTAGTTTTAGGGGGAGTCATTAGGATAGAAGTAATATTTTATAAACAAATGTTGTCATCATCAAAAAGGAGGAGATTGTTAGTCCTTGAGAAGTTGGTTTTGATGACAACAACCTTAGAATAAGATTATAAAATATAAATACTAACATTATTGTTTAGATATATATGTATATGCTGGATATATATACAGGTACCAAAGAATGAAGACTGTACATTATAGAGATTCAAGAACTGATAAACTCAAGATCGAAGATATCAAGATTCAAGACTCATGAGAATCAAGATTATCAAGAGTTTAAGATTTCAATATAAGTAATTTAGTTAGGAATTTTGTTAAAACTCCTAAAAAAGCACTGACATCTTAAAATCCATTTTATTCGTGGAATGGAATCCACTTCGAGCCCGTTAAAGGGATGGAACCCTAAGTAGGATGGAACCTACGAAAAATCTAGTGGAACATTGTTTTGTATCCACTAACTTTTATTCAAATGTTTTACAAAATTATATCTTATTTTCAAAATGATTTCAAAATCTTCCTTTTTAAATCAAAAGCATTCATCCTGGTTTTGAAATACTTTTAGCCTCAAAATAATCTTTATTTTCAATGTCAAATGGTTTTAAACTATCTTTTAATTATAATATATTTAACTTTAATATTTATACTTAGATTTAAATATAAAATTATAGTAAAATTTTATATATACCAAAATATTATTCTCTATACTTATTTATGTATTTTAACTATAATTAAGTATATTTATAAAGTTTAAAGTAGTTTTAATGTCAGGACACGATTCTTCGTCTTCCGAAAATTCGACATCGACACTCACTTTATCGACTGCCGAGAAATCGAACGACGGAAAACCGAACACTGAGGGTTTTTAAGAAAAAGAATTTAGGAAAAGAAAAGAGAAAAAGATAGAAATTAGGGAGGAGAGAAGACAGAAGATAGAAAATTTTAAAAATAGAAGGAAAAGAGAATAGAGGAAAATGAAAAACAGGAGAAAATAGGACAGAAAGAAAATAGAAAAATAGAGAAAATAGAAAGAAAAGAGAATAGAAAAATAGAACGGAACAGAAAACAACAGAACAACATCAGAATCTCACAATTCGCAGCGGAACAACATATAATAATAAATGAATAATCTTTAAACAAAGAACTATATCAGTTTTTACATTACATCACATTTCATTACATCATATCATCAGAGTGTACAACAACATACAACAAATAGTGCAGCGGAAAAAGAAATACTATATAAACTAGTAATACGCCATGCCATCCAGCTTGCCTCCAGCAATTCTTGAATATCCTGAATATCCTGATAAACCTAACTCTTAACTGCCCGTGTGAAAATTGGTGGGCACCCAGAGTTTAGGAAGGAAAACAATAAACTCCAAGTCAGTCATGTGACTGGTGTGAGAACTCAAAACAGTTTATTTATCTTTAAAATCAAAATAGAGGAATATTTTAAATCAATTCGCAATGCTTTTTAAAAATGAGACTACCATAAGGCCTCCCGCACACACACACAATGCAAACGCAGAATCGGAGGAGATTTCTCCTTATGATAGTCAAAGATGCTTGATACGCATTTAAAATCAAATCAATTTTGATATTATTATTAGTGCATAGTGTAGAAGAAATTCATTTCGAAAGTAGAATATAAATCTTAGCCAGCATAGGTACCATTATATTATGCCTACTAATAGCTACCATATTAGATGGCAGGTTCTACAACTAAAACCGTACAAGTTTCGTATTGTTTCTTTGGATTTCCAACAAATGATCAGGCCAAGGAACTTCCCATTGCCACATGAGAATGCCTCTGGAAAGACATCTCCGAGAACCAAACCGGAACTCTGCCAACACAAGGCCGGGTTACCCCTAACTGGGTAACTACTGACACGAGCACGCCATTCCCCGATCGTAAACGACCTTTCTCACGGGATCCCGAAAACCAACAACCACAAAGTAATAAATTCGTAGTAACCACATAGGTTAAATATCTGGGCTCCATACCATGATACCACCTCTATCCAGAAGGAAATGTACATACCCTAAAGGGTGCTACCCCTTATAACCTTGCCGCATCTTTCCTGTTTTGACCATTTCCGGGGTGTGAGGCTCGACGAAGTCACGTCCACAAAAACATACTTTATACAAAAGCCATGCTTTGGGTCAACAAATGATCAACACAATGATCACTAAGATAGACGATCAAATAAACGATCCTATCACAATAATCAACACAATGATCATTTCAGCATCACTCAGCATATCACATTACCAAATTGGGAATATATCGCTGATAACTTCAACTATATAACCTCTGAGCTCGTACGTCTCAGAGAAGGGTGTTAAGATAAAAGAATAAATTCTTCGCCACCAACAGAAATATATTTGAAAGAAATCGGCTTTATATCTCAACTTGTAATGTCAGACACACAATCCATACAAGTTTGTTCCGGGATCGAACAAAACCGAAGGCATTTACAAAGAAGTCCTTGCAATCCGGATATTCACAATCCTGATCGGATTCACCATCACATATGGAGAACTCTATACCGGAGCAACTCGGTGCAGAGTAAATCGACAGGTCATCCTATCGCTCTCGCAAATACCGGGTCTTCAACACCGATCTTCAAATGCAATTCACAACGACGTATCACATATTCGGAATGGGTTATACGACCCCATGGTCCTTTCCCGGTTAACCCGAATAGTGAGCGCTTATTCAAAAATAAGTGTAGCATTCACATTCAAACAAATCACATCAATTACCCATTCAAAGGGAAATATTGATAGTCGGTTATTGAACTATCAATGGATATGCACACATCACCAGATTCCAAATAATTTTCCAAATTATTTATTTCACAAAATATCTTCACTAGATATATAATTTCATACTTCAAAAATAAATCAATATTTATTTTTAAACAAATTCCACTTTCTTTATAAATTCCTTAGTGAATTTATAATTCCAAAATATCAATGAATATTCAATTTCAATTATTCATTTCAATATTTCTTTTCAATTTATCTTCAAAAAGATAAATTTTAAATATCACTTCATATTGGAAACAATTCCATACTTATTTAATAAGTAATTCACAAATCTTTTTATTTATTTTCAACACTTGGAAAATATTCAATATACTTAAATCGAAATTAAGTATATATTTCATTCTTTAAGGAAATCATTCACTTAAACATATTTATTTGGGCCAAAACGAATGTTACGTAAAACATCGTTACGACAACCCAAAATCACTAGTATAGGTATTCGAAATTAAAATAGATATATAAATCCCAATACTATGCAAAACATTTCCTTTCGAAAATCATTTACTATAACAACAGTGTTATAGTCTACTATTTCCTTTTATTTCTCGAAAACGTCTATTTCAACAATAAATGTTGAAATCTATGGTTTCGAATCTCAACACATTTTAAAACATCGTTAGATCGTTTTAATTCTATTTGAAACATCCAAATCCAAAACAATTTCTTTAACGTGTTATTCACTATTCAAAAACGTGAATATACTTCATTAACAATTTCATCCTTTTATTCATTTTAATTCAAAGGATTATTCACTATTCAAAAATGTGAATATAACTCCATAAATAAATCATAACAATTTACTTATCAAAATAAGTCGTTTGTGAATTTATAAAATAACGTTTATAAATTCCATTTCTATTTATTTAATAACAACTTCCTTTTTATAAATCTTCTTTATTAATTTATTCGATTTATAACTCAATTATAAACCAAAAATTCACATTATAAGTTAAATGCTTATAAAACGATTATTTTACAAAATCGTTCTTTGAACTTCATAATTATAAATCTTATAACTTATAAGATTCATTCATTTATCCAAAATCATTATTTTAATAACTTCATAATTTATAAATCTTACTATTTATAAATCTCATTTATAACTTCACCGTTTATAGTTCTATAAATTCCATTCAATTATGAAATTCATTTTCACTTCATTCAAACACTTATAAAAACTTGTTTTATAATTTCAATATCTCAATTTATAAATATCCATTTATAAATCTCTAAATATAATTCAATTTATATTATTCTTTTTAAACGTCTTTAAATTCCTTTAAAAACTTCTTCCTTTTGATTCATAAAATAATTAAATTTTATAAATCCTATATTTTAAACTTTTCACAAAAAATCTAAAATATCTCGATTAAACTATTTTATAAACTCAATAGCATCATATTCTCAAAAATCAGTTTTTAACTATATTTCACAAAAATCATAATTTTTATAACATTAAAAATTATAACGTTTATTTATTTAAAATGGATCAATTCCAAAAATATAGTATATTTTTCAAAAAATCACTTTAAAATCATTTTAAAATTCCAAATTTGGTCCAATGATGCTACACACCAAATAGTCAATCACGACAACAACGATATCATATATCGATATGATAATCCATCAAATATCAAAATATCTGAAATCTAATAAATACTGTTGAGGAATCCAGTTGGATCCCTCCAACCTGTTTTCCTGCATCCAAAAACATTAGCACAATACCAATTTCGCTCCAGTACGAAATTATCGCGGTATATGTTCTTATTAAATATTATCCGCTTAATAACGGCGTAATAGGGTCTCATCCGCTAAAAAATGCGGGGAATCAATAACTCCAATATATACATATGCCAATATATATATATTGCTACTATATATAATACCAATTTCACTGTTTATGAAATATTCGCGGTATATGTTTTTAATAAATAACATTCGTTTACTAACGGCGTATAATGTCTATTTTAACAATCAATAGATATCAATCAACATTCAAACATGCATTCAAATATTTTAAATCTAACTATTTAAAATAAAATCGAAACTAATTCGATTGAGTGAGAAATTCTCACCTTGATTTTAAATTCCGTTTTAGCGATTTATTTCGAATAAAATTAAACGGACGTTTAATTTTACCCAAAATTCTCACTAACTCCAAACGACTCCAAACCAACTCCATCACGTAGTGCTCGTCTATACGATTCCAACGCAACTGGTTTCGCGCGTTTTCGACCTCGTATGAAAAAGTTATGTATTTTTAAACTTTTACACGATTTTATAATTAAAATTTACAACATAAATTAAATTATAAACCCACAATCATTAGCAGCCGTTGGATCCACCCTTGATAGCATCAGGGCCGAACGTTGCTCTTCTCCTACATCACGCGAATAGCTCCCTCCCTCTCGTTCATGTTACAGCCGAAACAATGAACCCACAAACCCTAATAACGCGATCAACTACGAGCCCCTCCACCTCGATCAACCACCTTCATTTTGCGCGCACGTCCCCACTCCACCCACGGTCAGAACGCGCGCCCACTCGGTCGCCCTATACGCACGCAAATCAAGGCCGAACTCCAGGCCTTTGAGCCCAATTTGCCGTCAATTCGTCACGCCAATGACGATCATAACCGTTGAATCTGTAGAGCTCGTGATGCTCTATCACTTCCATGTTGAAAGTTTCTGATGATTGTGAGTAGATTTGAAGAAATTTGGAAGGGAAGGTGGGAAGCTTTCGGCCGTTCATGGCATATGGGGACGGCGGCCTGAATTAGGGTTTGATTTTATATTTTTTTTTTTTTGATTTATGGGGGGGGGGGGGGTATTTATAGAGAATTTTCAATCACTATTCATCCGGGAATTCCGAACTCCGATTTAGGCGCCGAAACTGACGTACCTAGGGTTTATCCCGCGTTCCGGACACAATGGAATAGGTTTCGGAAGCTAATTCGGACATCTGTGCGAGTTATGGCTAAAAACGCTCGATTTAAATTAAACCGATTTAAGTCGATTTCTAGGCGTTTTAATTTGTACAGGACAAACGGTAAATCCAATTGACTTGAAATTTGAAACCTTACAATAATATCACATTACGGATCCGATGAAACTGGTTTCGTCGAAATCCGAGACTTTTTGAAAAATGGCTATTTTAGCTCGCCAAATTTAAATTAAAAATAAATCGATGCGTTTCGAGCTGCCACGATCAAACGATAACTCCGATTGACACGAAATTTGAAATCCGGTAATAACTAACTATTACGGATCCAATGAAACTGGTTTCGTTCAATTCTGAGACTGTTCAAAAATTAACTTTTAATCCGAGACTGTTCAAAAATTGACTATTTTCACTAGTCGATTTTAATATTAAAATATTCAATTTTCACAAATTAACTTTTAATTCGATTTTAAAAGTTCTAAAATATCATTCTAACTCTAACATGATAAAATAAAATTTTACAAATCATTTTCAAGCATATTTAACCCAATTTTCAATTATTTTCATAATTTAACATATTAAATTATCGATTTAATTATCCAATTAAATCCAATAATTCAAATAAAAATTTATTTGACTTATAAATTTACTTATTAATATTTAAAATAAATTAAATATTCATATTTTAATTACTAAAAATTCTGGGTCGTTACAATCTTCCCCACTTAAAAGAATTTCGTCCTCGAAATTAACAAGTAAGAAAAGTTACAGAATCTATTAATTTTCCCAAAATTCATAATTAAACTTCTTACAAATCTTTACTAAGTTTTCAAATCATACTTAGTTATCTTTTCAAAAACAACTACTATAGTTTAACTTTCAATTCCAATTCAAAGTTAAAGTTTTCAAAATTTTCCAATTTTTCTCAAAATTTTTCTAACGCCTTAAATTTTCGGAAAAATTCGCCATAGTCTCCTTTGCGCGGCTCGATCCGAAAAAAAATGACAGTATATATATCACAAATATACATCTCATCAAGTAATGAGGCATCCCGAAGGGAAAAAAGTGTAAAAGTACGGTATGTAATCCGAGATATGTACCTTATATTTTATTAGCAAGCATATACGGCTAATATAGCGCAAAAGCGAGCTCCAAATGCGAAGAAAACGCGATCCGCACCTACTAATCACTCAACACACAACATGAGAACATGCATATATGAAAATAATCTCAATATACAACATATATCTCCATAACAACTATATATGTCACATAGCAAATGCAACATATTCAAACATCAACCAACTATCATTCAACTAACATCCATAACCAATAAATATTCGTTCATATTCTCATTAATATTCAATGAAATAGGTTTTCAATTTAACCATATTTGATTCATTTACATTGGATTTTATCAACATTCATTCTCAATTTTAATTAGTTTGCATTCACTAATTAAATCCAATTCACGTTCAATTCTATTCAAATTTATTTACTTTCAATTTGAATTCAATTACATAGCTTTCAATTTCATTAACACTTAATGAATTATATACAATCAACTAACAATCATATGACAATCAATGTATATTAAATACAACCAAATTCCTTTGTTTATATTCATTCAATTTGATTTAACACCATCACTTTCAATTGGTTTAATTAAATTGATTTTCATTCAACTTATTCAACTTTCTAATAACATTAGATTTTAATGAATTAACACTTATATTCATTATTCCATATCAACTATTCACATTTAATTGATTTACATTTAATTGATTAATTCAATTCAATTACAAAAGTTGAATTTCATTTACATAACTTAAGTTCATATCTATCACTTAATTTTATTAATTTACTTTGATACTAATATCAATTTCATTCAATAACACTTAAGTTATATTCCATTTACAAACATCACTTTGTTTTACTTAACTTAATTCCCACTTGTAAATAAATTCAGATTTCAATTTTAAAGCAAATTTTCCATTTAACTTTAAATTCATTTTTATTTATTACTCATATTCATAATTTCACTTCTTATATATAAGTTTATCTCACAATTGCAAATTACTTTAATTATAATTCAATTCTTATAATTCTTTTTGCTTATACAATTCCTTTATTTAGATTATTCAAACATCTAAACAATCAACTTATATACTTCTTTAATAATTCTGAAAAATTATTTCTTTATATATAAAAAATATAATCAAGGTAAAATTATTTCATTTACCCAATTTTAAACAATATTGTGTCGAATTGTTCTATTCAAGTGTTTAGAAACCCCTTCGGCATAGTCTTGCGGACCACGCTGACGAAAGTTCATATACCACTCAACAAACCAATCATCACAATATAAAACAATTTTATATTCACTAACAAATACGCTCTCATAGCTATTATTCCTCTCAAACTCATTCTAGAGTACTGCTGACTCTATCTCTGATGAATTATACCCAACAGAACCATGGTTGTCGCTTAACCATAAGCTCCGATACCACATTGTCAGGACACGATTCTTCGTCTTCCGAAAATTCGACATCGACACTCACTTTATCGACTGCCGAGAAATCGAACGACGGAAAACCGAACACTGAGGGTTTTTAAGAAAAAGAATTTAGGAAAAGAAAAGAGAAAAAGATAGAAATTAGGGAGGAGAGAAGACAGAAGATAGAAAATTTTAAAAATAGAAGGAAAAGAGAATAGAGGAAAATGAAAAACAGGAGAAAATAGGACAGAAAGAAAATAGAAAAATAGAGAAAATAGAAAGAAAAGAGAATAGAAAAATAGAACGGAACAGAAAACAACAGAACAACATCAGAATCTCACAATTCGCAGCGGAACAACATATAATAATAAATGAATAATCTTTAAACAAAGAACTATATCAGTTTTTACATTACATCACATTTCATTACATCATATCATCAGAGTGTACAACAACATACAACAAATAGTGCAGCGGAAAAAGAAATACTATATAAACTAGTAATACGCCATGCCATCCAGCTTGCCTCCAGCAATTCTTGAATATCCTGAATATCCTGATAAACCTAACTCTTAACTGCCCGTGTGAAAATTGGTGGGCACCCAGAGTTTAGGAAGGAAAACAATAAACTCCAAGTCAGTCATGTGACTGGTGTGAGAACTCAAAACAGTTTATTTATCTTTAAAATCAAAATAGAGGAATATTTTAAATCAATTCGCAATGCTTTTTAAAAATGAGACTACCATAAGGCCTCCCGCACACACACACAATGCAAACGCAGAATCGGAGGAGATTTCTCCTTATGATAGTCAAAGATGCTTGATACGCATTTAAAATCAAATCAATTTTGATATTATTATTAGTGCATAGTGTAGAAGAAATTCATTTCGAAAGTAGAATATAAATCTTAGCCAGCATAGGTACCATTATATTATGCCTACTAATAGCTACCATATTAGATGGCAGGTTCTACAACTAAAACCGTACAAGTTTCGTACTGTTTCTTTGGATTTCCAACAAATGGTCAGGCCAAGGAACTTCCCATTGCCACATGAGAATGCCTCTGGAAAGACATCCCCGAGAACCAAACCGGAACTCTGCCAACACAAGGCCGGGTTACCCCTAACTGGGTAACTACTGACACGAGCACGCCATTCCCCGATCGTAAACGACCTTTCTCACGGGATCCCGAAAACCAACAACCACAAAGTAATAAATTCGTAGTAACCACATAGGTTAAATATCTGGGCTCCATACCATGATACCACCTCTATCCAGAAGGAAATTTACATACCCTAAAGGGTGCTACCCCTCATAACCTTGCCGCATCTTTCCTGTTTTGACCATTTCCGGGGTGTGAGGCTCGACGAAGTCACGTCCACAAAAACATACTTTATACAAAGGCCATGCTTTGGGTCAACAAATGATCAACACAATGATCACTAAGATAGACGATCAAATAAACGATCCTATCACAATAATCAACACAATGATCATTTCAGCATCACTCAGCCTATCACATTACCAAATTGGGAATATATCGCTGATAACTTCAACTATATAACCTCTGAGCTCGTACGTCTCAGAGAAGGGTGTTAAGCTAAAAGAATAAATTCTTCGCCACCAACAGAAATATATTTGAAAGAAATCGGCTTTATATCTCAACTTGTAATGTCAGACACACAATCCATACAAGTTTGTTCCGGGATCGAACAAAACCGAAGGCACTTTCAAAGAAGTCCTTGCAATCCGGATATTCACAATCCTGATCGGATTCACCATCACATATGGAGAACTCTATACCGGAGCAACTCGGTGCAGATTAAATCGACAGGTCATCCTATCGCTCTCGCAAATACCGGGTCTTCAACACCGATCTTCAAATGCAATTCACAACGACGTATCACATATTCGGAATGGGTTATACGACCCCATGGTCCTTTTCCGGTTAACCCGAATAGTGAGCGCTTATTCAAAAATAAGTGTAGCATTCACATTCAAACAAATCACATCAATTACCCATTCAAAGGGAAATATTGATAGTCGGTTATTGAACTATCAATGGATATGCACACATCACCAGATTCCAAATAATTTTCCAAATTATTTATTTCACAAAATATCTTCACTAGATATATAATTTCATACTTCAAAAATAAATCAATATTTATTTTTAAACAAATTCCACTTTCTTTATAAATTCCTTAGTGAATTTATAATTCCAAAATATCAATGAATATTCGATTTCAATTATTCATTTCAATATTTCTTTTCAATTTATCTTCAAAAAGATAAATTTTAAATATCACTTCATATTGGAAACAATTCCATACTTATTTAATAAGTAATTCACAAATCTTTTTATTTATTTTCAACACTTGGAAAATATTCAATATACCTAAATCGAAATTAAGTATATATTTCATTCTTTAAGGAAATCATTCACTTAAACATATTTATTTGGGCCAAAACGAATGTTACGTAAAACATCGTTACGACAACCCAAAATCACTAGTATAGGGATTCGAAATTAAAATAGATATATAAATCCCAATACTATGCAAAACATTTCCTTTCGAAAATCATTTACTATAACAACAGTGTTATAGTCTACTATTTCCTTTTATTTCTCGAAAACGTCTATTTCAACAATAAATGTTGAAATCTATGGTTTCGAATCTCAACACATTTTAAAACATCGTTAGATCGTTTTAATTCTATTTGAAACATCCAAATCCAAAACAATTTCTTTAACGTGTTATTCACTATTCAAAAACGTGAATATACTTCATTAACAATTTCATCCTTTTATTCATTTTAATTCAAAGGATTATTCACTATTCAAAAATGTGAATATAACTCCATAAATAAATCATAACAATTTACTTATCAAAATAAGTCGTTTGTGAATTTATAAAATAACGTTTATAAATTCCATTTCTATTTATTTAATAACAACTTCCTTTTTATAAATCTTCTTTATTAATTTATTCGATTTATAACTCAATTATAAACCAAAAATTCACATTATAAGTTAAATGCTTATAAAACGATTATTTTACAAAATCGTTCTTTGAACTTCATAATTATAAATCTTATAACTTATAAGATTCATTCATTTATCCAAAATCATTATTTTAATAACTTCATAATTTATAAATCTTACTATTTATAAATCTCATTTATAACTTCACCGTTTATAGTTCTATAAATTCCATACAATTATGAAATTCATTTTCACTTCATTCAAACACTTATAAAAACTCGTTTTATAATTTCAATATCTCAATTTATAAATATCCATTTATAAATCTCTAAATATAATTCAATTTATATTATTCTTTTTAAACGTCTTTAAATTCCTTTAAAAACTTCTTCCTTTTGATTCATAAAATAATTAAATTTTATAAATCCTATATTTTAAACTTTTCACAAAAATTCTAAAATATCTCGATTAAACTATTTTATAAACTCAATAGCATCATATTCTCAAAAATCAGTTTTTAACTATATTTCACAAAAATCATAATTTTTATAACATTAAAAATTATAACGTTTATTTATTTAAAATGGATCAATTCCAAAAATATAGTATATTTTTCAAAAAATCACTTTAAAATCATTTTAAAATACCAAATTTGGTCCAATGATGCTACACACCAAATAGTCAATCACGACAACAACGATATCATATATCGATATGATAATCCATCAAATATCAAAATATCTGAAATCTAATAAATACTGTTGAGGAATCCAGTTGGATCCCTCCAACCTGTTTTCCTGCATCCAAAAACATTAGCACAATACCAATTTCGCTCCAGTACGAAATTATCGCGGTATATGTTCTTATTAAATATTATCCGCTTAATAACGGCGTAATAGAGTCTCATCCGCTAAAAAATGCGGGGAATCAATAACTCCAATATATACATATGCCAATATATATATATTGCTACTATATATAATACCAATTTCACTGTTTATGAAATATTCGCGGTATATGTTTTTAATAAATAACATCCGTTTACTAACAGCGTATAATGTCTATTTTAACAATCAATAGATATCAATCAACATTCAAACATGCATTCAAATATTTTAAATCTAACTATTTAAAATAAAATCGAAACTAATTCGATTGAGTGAGAAATTCTCACCTTGATTTTAAATTCCGTTTTAGCGATTTATTTCGAATAAAATTAAACGGACGTTTAATTTTACCCAAAATTCTCACTAACTCCAAATGACTCCAAACCAACTCCATCACGTAGTGCTCGTCCATACGATTCCAACGCAACTGGTTTCGCGCGTTTTCGACCTCGTATGAAAAAGTTATGTATTTTTAAACTTTTACACGATTTTATAATTAAAATTTACAACATAAATTAAATTATAAACCCACAATCATTAGCAGCCGTTGGATCCACCCTTGATAGCATCAGGGCCGAACGTTGCTCTTCTCCTACATCACGCGAATAGCTCCCTCCCTCTCGTTCATGTTACAGCCGAAACAATGAACCCACAAACCCTAATAACGCGATCAACTACGAGCCCCTCCACCTCGATCAACCACCTTCATTTTGCGCGCACGTCCCCACTCCACCCACGGTCAGAACGCGCGCCCACTCGGTCGCCCTATACGCACGCAAATCGAGGCCGAACTCCAGGCCTTTGAGCCCAATTTGCCGTCAATTCGTCACGCCAATGACGATCATAACCGTTGAATCTGTAGAGCTCGTGATGCTCTATCACTTCCATGTTGAAAGTTTCTGATGATTGTGAGTATATTTGAAGAAATTTGGAAGGGAAGGTGGGAAGCTTTCGGCCGTTCATGGCATATGGGGGCGGCGGCCTGAATTAGGGTTTGATTTTATATTTTTTTTTTGATTTATGGGGGGGGGGGGGGGGTATTTATAGAGAATTTTCAATCACTATTCATTCGGGAATTCTGAACTCCGATTTAGGCGCCGAAACTGACGTACCTAGGGTTTATCCCGCGTTCCGGACATAATGGAACAGGTTTCGGAAGCTAATTCGGACATCTGTGCGAGTTATGGCTAAAAACGCTCGATTTAAATTAAACCGATTTAAGTCGATTTCTAGGCGTTTTAATTTGTACAGGACAAACGGTAAATCCAATTGACTTGAAATTTGAAACCTTACAATAATATCACATTACGGATCCGATGAAACTGGTTTCGTCGAAATCCGAGACTTTTTGAAAAATGGCTATTTTAGCTCGCCAAATTTAAATTAAAAATAAATCGATGCGTTTCGAGCTGCCACGATCAAACGATAACTCCGATTGACACGAAATTTGAAATCCGGTAATAACTAACTATTACGGATCCAATGAAACTAGTTTCGTTCAATTCTGAGACTGTTCAAAAATTGACTATTTTCACTAGTCGATTTTAATATTAAAATATTCAATTTTCACAAATTAACTTTTAATTCGATTTTAAAAGTTCTAAAATATCATTCTAACTCTAACATGATAAAATAAAATTTTACAAATCATTTTCAATCATATTTAACCCAATTTTCAATTATTTCCATAATTTAACATATTAAATTATCGATTTAATTATCCAATTAAATCCAATAATTCAAATAAAAATTTATTTGACTTATAAATTTACTTATTAATATTTAAAATAAATTAAATATTCATATTTTAATTACTAAAAATTCTGGGTCGTTACATTTAATACAAGATAGAAGTTATTTTCAAAGAAAAACAAATTACCAAAAATAACTTAGGCCTGTCGATAACCCCAAGGAATCCTTGACAGTTTATTTCAAACGTTTGAATTTCAAAGGAAGTGTCTATTCGTCATATCCCTTCACGAATAGACATGGTTGTTGTTCTACTATAAATAGGGGCTGTTTTAAACGAGTTTACATTCATATATTCTCTGATTTCATTCCTCTTCTTCTTCCACATTTCTTTATATACATTTTTACCATTACTCTGCCGAAATCACCATTGAATCTAACTAGATCATCTCTGGTTTGATTCTCTATCACTATATCAACAAGACCCCAGTGCTATTCAGAGTTATAGACTTCTTTGTAATCAATCGAGCGAGAAAAGGTGTGATTGTAGCCTGAAAAATCAATCGAGCGAGAAAACGTGTGATTGTAGCCTGGAAAATCAACGGGTGAACTTGTTGCACGTAAAATCAAGTATCTCTACCCAGCGGATTGTGAATCTGGAGCGGTGTACCTTGTGGCCTTGAAATCGGGGGTGTAATTGTAAGAATTGATTTTGAAAGGAAATCCGTACTTGTGTTGCGGGACTAGATGTAAGGTAACTCTGAACCAGTATAAAATTCGACGTGTTCTTTCCTTTATTGCTTTTACTTTATATCTGCATCTCTGTTTGATTCTGTAATCATATCTGTGTCTGAATATTGCATACATTTGCGTTCAAATTAATATAAACTCAAAAAGAATTAGTAATTCCTTTAAACACTATTCACCCCTCCTCTAGTGTTAATTCTAGCCTTAAGATCCATAATTCGCATTCTCATAAAAATCATATCTTTAAAATCTCAAATTTATTAAATTTCAAATCAAACTTATTTGAGTATAATTCTTAAATAAATACAATTTCAAACCAATTTCTATTTCTCTTTCCAACCTTAATATATTAAAAATTATTATAAGCTCTATATTTGAAATTATAAGTAAAGTCTTAAAAATTATATCTTCAAAAATAACTTATAAATTTAAAATTTTCAAATATATAACTTTAAAAATCTAAATTTTAAACCTTTATAAAATAACATTTATATAATATCTTAAAATCAATATTTATTAAAATCTTATATTATTTTTCAAAATGGAAACCATTTTTCAATATATATATATATATATATATACACACCAATGGCGTCTGCATATTATTTTCTATCCTATGGTCAAGTGATACAGATATTTATCATTTCAATCCGTAATTTAAATATCTACGGGTATATATCTTTTCAACCTACAATCCCTAACTCAAATCAATGAAAATCGCTTGGGTTCATCATTTCAACCCATAATGATTTTCTCCTATTCTACAAGATCGTTCAAGTGTGTATCATTTCAACCCATAGAGAATTCTAAACTAATAGGGAACTTGCAGAGTGAGAATAGTTATGATAATAAAATAACATATAACAACCGACATCCATCATCAGTGATAAATTAAATTAAATATAAACTACAGGATATGGTGTCATATATCACAGGTGAACAGTTATAGATAATAACATGGCACATATATATAGCAATCATATAATAACAGTCAAATCTAGCAGCATATTTAAATTATCGTTTCAAGTGAAATAAAATTTAATAAATATAACAATGTTAATCATGAGTGATTGCTCACCTTTCGAGCCTAGAGATGAACGAGAATGAGATGAGTTACAAATCCAAGCACGAATTCCAAAGCAAAGCAAGATTGACACGAATTTGATGAACAAAGCTGATAAATAGGAACGATGAGAAAAATCAATTAGTTTGATAGAAACAGAAATTATATATATATATATTTATTATTATTATTATTTCCTTGAAATCAATATTTAATTTAAGACAAATATTAAAATAATATATATAGAAATAATAAAAATTATTGTTTTAAATTAAACACATATATTAAAAATATAATCTTTATATATTTCCGAACGATTTTTAATTTTAAACACATATATCTAAGATCACTATTTACATTTATGAAAACCAAATCCACATATCCTTATATATATAAACTAATATATAACCATATATATATATATATACACACACACACACACTTACATACATATTTAAAAAAATCAATATTTATAAGAAAAATCAATATAGGCTTACATGATCATAATGTATATCTAAACTCAACCAGATCATATATATATAAATTACGCAACCTAGATATACTAACAGACTGCACATAACATACACGTAAACTTATATACCTATTATATATATTTTACAATATTTATTATAAAAACAATACAAACTTACTTTATTAGAATATCTACACTTTAAACAAATCAAAATTAATTTGTATAAACATAAATGTACACCCAACAAATTTCATATATAAACTAACATACACCTTAACATTCAATAACATATATACTTTACTGTAAAATTTATTAAAATCTGAACATAATATATATAAATACTTTTAAACACACACACACATATATTATATATATATAAACTTTACATTAATATATAATTTCAAGAGGGATGTTGCTGCTCACCTATATGTATAAGGATATATATCAACAATATGAGCTGCTGTTGAAATGGCAAAGAAAGAGCAAGGTTAAAAAGAGCACGTATATGCAAATATATATATTTACAATTCTATACACACACACACACACATATATATACACGAGCATAAGTTGGAGGCTGCAAGGAGACGGTGGCTGAGATGTTCGACTATGGTGGGTAGGCAGTGAGTAGTGGTGGGGTTGACAGGTGGCAAGGATGGAGGCCGAGGGTGGCCTGTAGTCGTGGCTGCCACATAGAGAAGGTCAGTGGCCAGAGGTATGTGGTGATAGGCGCGGGTATTGGGAAGAGGTGAGTTACTAATGAATGACGGAGTGGCTCGAGCAAGGAGGGGACGCGGTCGGCAAGGCTCGATGATCTCGATGGTGGAGGGTTTTGCTGTAGTGCACGAGGACAGAGAGCCGAATAGAGGAAGGAAGTGGGTGAGGTCATTCCTGTCTAAATGTCCCTTTTTATTTCGGATTAGTGGGCGGTTGCTGATCCCAACCGCGGGGTGATCTCACTCGGGATTATCCAGTAAGGGGTAGTCCCGGTCTTGTGTTGTAAGGGAGCGGGCGTACTCCTCGGTACGGTGATCTAGGCCCCGTACTGTGACAGGTGGTACCCCAGTGCCTAGTCATTAGTTGGAAATCCATTCTCCCTACGAACCTTGTACGAGTTTTGTTTGTATTACCCACTTTGTGGCTAGTAGCTGGAATTTAATAATGTAACAATTTCGGCTATTTTATAGGTATTTGTAAATAGACCCTATTATAATATCAGAGGATTTCTATAAAAATTGTTTTAGCTATCGTAAGGTAAAAACCCGACATGTTTATTTTTGGCGTGGTCTTACGAGATGCTTTTGTTTTCAAAAGGATTTTTGAAACTTTAATAATCAATTGAGTGTGATTTTCTCACGCTGGTATTCCAGACTGACTCGGGTGTTACTTAACTGTAATGCTCGGGTCAGACCAAGTATTATAGAATACAGGATATGATGCTGTGGAGCTCAGGAGACAAGCAAGATGACGATATGTACTCGCGTACTTGTTTATATACATATATTCCACTGTGTTGAGTTGTTGTGTATCCATTTGTATGATATTGATGTTGAGCTGTGATTGATGTACTATGATGATGTAATATATAAACAGAGATATTTGATGTTTGAGTACAGAGTATTTATTATCTATTATATTTTATTCCGCTGCGATGGTTAGATTCTGTTGTTGTTTTCTATTTTCTTCTTCTACCTCTTCTTCTTTAACCCAAATGGTTCGTATTTCTGTGCAACTTGAGTTGATTATTGTGGAATAGTGTTGACTCAAAGGGTACAGATTTGCGGGCTGTTACAGTTGGTATCAGAGCTTAGGTTGGTGATAACCTTGGCTCTGGTGGGAATTACTCATTTAAATTAGAGTCCGAAGTACTCTAGAATGAGTTTGAGCGTATTAATAGATATGAGCGCGTATTTGTTAGTGAATATAAACTGTTTTAACATTGTGTTTGTTAGTTTATTGAGTGGCATATGAACCTTCGTCGACACAGTCTGCGCAACTATATTGAAGGGGTTTCTAAACACTTAAATAGAACAATCGACACAGTATTGTTTTAAATGCGGGTGAATGAAATAATTTTACCCAAAAATATATTTTGATATAAAGAAAAGTTTTTGTAAACTATTTTAGCTAATATATGGTTGCTTGGATGTTAGGAATGATAATACTAAATTATTATCATTGTTAAGTAAAAATTTAACTAGAAATTGAAAATATTACCAAAGTTAAGGAAATAAATTCATTATAAAATAAAATTCATAAATATGAATTATAAATGAAATTTATAAATTGAAATATAATCAAATAAGAATTTGTATGAGCATAAGCTATGTAAATGAACTGTAGTAAAATTGATTTAAGCGGGATTTGGAAATTTAAATTCCGGAGATTTGGAAGTATTTTGAAGATAAATAATAGCATTATTAATTTGGGGGTATTTCTGAAAAGAAATTTGTTTTAAATGAATTTTGAAAGTGATATAGCATTGAAATCACTTGGATTATTGGGAAAAAATTCTGATGATGACGGCCGCATCATCAGTATTCATTTTCGAATTTCTAAGTGACGGATTGCTGCCAAAATTTGATTTGTTCAGAAAAGCTAGTTGTTTTTGAAAATTCCAAAGGAAATTTGTTGAGGGTAAAACCGTGATTGGTTTGACTTTTGAGAAATGTGATTTGATAAGTTTAGAGATTCCAAAATAATTTGAAATCAATGGTCGGGAGTTTAAAAATCCTGATGAGATAGGTTGTAAGCTTATAAATTGAGATGATTTTTAAATCATGGAAATATAAGCTTTGAATGTTGGAATTTAAATTTAAAGTGAAAGGTTAAAAATGAGATTAACTTGGATTGGGAAATAAAATTTAAATGGATTGAAATTAATTGAATAGGTTGAAAATAGTATCCAACTGTATTCGAATTAAGTTGAAATCGAATTGAGTTAAATAAATACGAGTTAAAATAAAATTGAATTGGAATAAAAATTCAATTGAGTTATCAAATGGAATTAGATTCTTACCTGAATAAATGGAAATAAGTAGGATAAGAAATAAATTGGTTAAGGATTGGATTGAAATAAATAAATAAGAATAACTTATAAAAGAATTAGAAATCCATGGAAATAAAACATGCTTAAGTTATAAATAAGTGTAAATTTCGAGTTAAAAATAAAAGATGAATTTATTCAAACCTAGAATGAATGGAAATGTGTAAAATAATATGTTGTGACTTATAAATTGTAAAATGGGATAGAAAACCCAAAATAAATATTATTGATGAATTGGAGAATAAAATAAAAATCAAAACTTGAATTATAAACTAAATTGGACTAAGAAAAATTAAATGGAGTGATATTTGGGATTAAAATTCAAGTGTTGGATTATAAATAAGGGAAGAACTAATTGATAATAAATTAGTTAATGAAATGTGTAAATGGAGTTTAATGTAATTAAATAGAAGCTGAATTGTAAGCTAATAATGAAGATTGGAAATAAAACTCAAGTTATAAATCAAATTCGACTTGAATCATTAGTGAAGAAAATATAATTGAAAGTGGCCTTGTGATTAATTAAATGAATTGAGAATGAAATTGCAATGTAAGTTAATAAAATTGGATGGTAATTTTAAAAGTGAATGGTAGAATTAGAACTTCAGTTATTAATTAAAATTTGACTTGAAGTGTTAACAAATTAAATATAATTGAAAATGTATCGTATAAAAATGAAACTGGATTAAAATAGAAATGGTATGTATTGCAAATAAAATCCAAATATGTGGAAATAAATCGGATATGGCCTTGTAATCAATTGAATGAGTTAAATCTGGAAAGTTAAATTTTATAATAACTAATCAAAGAAATTGTAGATTTAATATGAGATTTGGTTGAGATAGAATTAAGTTGAATAGAAGAGAAAAAAATTTACTTGTAAAATGAAAATGAGCTTAAGTATAAAATTGAAGTAAATCAACTTAAGCTAATAAAAAGGATGGAAAGGATTTGAATTGAATTCAACATAAACTAAGTTTAATAATATTGGGTGGGATTTAAATCAAGGGAAAATAAAATTCGGTGAGATACAGACAATATTAAATGGGATGTGAATGAATTAAAATAAAAAGGAAATTTAATTGGTAATGAAGATGAACTTAAGCTGTTACTGGTTTTGAATGAACTAGTTTGGTTAATGAAATGAAATGCAAGTGAATGTATTCAAATTTAAAATGCAATGAAGATGAGAATATATGGGGTGTGAATAAATTTAAAAATGGAATAGAATTAAGTATAAATTCAGTTGAAATCAATTTCAATTGATTATAAAACATAAGTACTTATTTATTCACATGGATCTCGTCAAATTGCATAGAGTAAATTGTCATTTGATGTAAATGGAAGTAATTAAAATTCTATGAATTGGTAGAAGTAAAATGAATTGATTTTGAGAGAAATTGAATTAAATATGAGTTCAGTTTGCTTAAAATAAATCAAATGTAAGCTATTGTGTTTTAAACCATTCAAATTGATGAAGTTGTGTACGAATGGATTGAAAACCATTTAAATTGAATGAAAATGGTTTATAAATTAATTGAAACAGTTGAATTAGTATGAAAATTGTATAAGTTGCTTATGGAGAAATGTTTGGTGTGAATTTCTTTTAGAATTCATGTCTTTAACTGTTGCAAATAAGTGAAATGTTGTTAAACTTCGTATATATCGTACTTACATGTTTAAATTAAGTAAGTACAGGTACCTGGGAGCCGTGCGACTGGTTTTGGTTGTGCTATTTGCTAAAAATAATAAGCCGCATGCTTAAAAATGCTAAATAAGGTACGCCTACGCAATAAAAATAAGAAATATGAACTGTTTTTTGTTTTTCTGACCGGGTGGGTCGATGTATATATATTTATCTCTTTTGTCAAATTGCAAAAGCTCCTCCGTACAAAGGGGACTCTGCCAAAAAATTTTGAAAATATTGGGAGTTAGAAAATTTTTGAAAATTTTTGGAGAATTTTTGTTAATAACAAAACGAATTTAAATTGGCAACTAAAATTAATTAGTAAATGAAACTAACTAAAATAATGACATGAATTAGGTATAAATGGAAAATAAAATTCAATATTTAAAGTTAAAGATAAATTGATTTCGTATGGAAATGAAAGAATCAATGTGAATAGAAATGGATATAAACTAAAGTGGTAAGATGAAAATAAATATAAGGAACACATAAATGCTTATACTAGCTTAAAGAAGGAACGAGGCATTCTCAATTGGAAATTGATATTTCAAATATAATCTAAGTTAGTATTTGAGTTAATAGATATTGACATCTGTAAGTGAGTCGATAAAATGTTTTTGAATATTGTGATTGGATATATTGCTGTGTAAGATATGCAGGTAATATAAAGGGAAAAGAGAATTGATTTTGATTTCAGAAGATAAATTTGGAATGCTCGACAAAAAGGTATGTATTTAAATTTGGTGTGAAATTTGATTGGGATTTGGATCGAGCCACGTGGCCTTTTGTTTTCTTTTGGAATTTGGGAGGCCGTAGAGCCATTTTGTAGTTGTACCGAGCTAACCGTGCAAAGGAGACACTGGCAAATTTTTTTGGGAATTTAGGGAGTTAGAAAAATTTTGAGAAAATTTTGATAATCCAAAATTTGGTTTTAAATTAAAACTCGAATTATTAAACGAATAGTATAGTTTGAAACTATGGGAGAGTTGAGAAGTTAATAAGAATGATAATGGGTCTTTTATAAAAAGATAGTTTGTAAGAGGTTGAATTGTTTGGTTTTGGAGGTAAGTAAACGGGTATTGGACCATTCTTTCTAACTAGTAATTTCGGAGACGAAATTCTTTTAAGGGGGGAGGAATGTGACGACCCGAAATTTTCGAGCATTTAAAATCAGAATATTTAATTGATTTTAAATATTCAATAGAGTAATTTTAACTTGAATGACAAATATCACAATTTATTTGATAATTAAATTTTTGAATTAAATAATTTGAAAACTTATAAAATTTATATTGATAATACTGAAGATAGTAAAAGTTGTAAAATTGAATTAAACGGTGATTTGTTCAGTTTTGAAATTTTACCGTTTAAATTGAATTTAAAAATAGCCTTTCGAGGCATAGTCTCTGAATTCGACGAAACCAGTTCCACTGGATCCGTAATAATGTAGTATTATCGGATTTCAAATTTCGTAGCATTTGGAGTGGTTGCGTGAGTGTACGTTATAAAAACGCGCTGGGAATTTTATCGAGACAAATTGTAATTAATTAAAGATATATATATATATATATATATATATATATATATATAATTATATTTGGTGAATACTTCAAATCCATCAGCCACCCTATGAATTGACCCTGCCTTTCCCTTCTGTAACACGCCACCTACCTGTCTCTCCTCATTTCTTATCAGCCGAGATAGAAATTAAATAATATTATAACTTGACAAAAATCAAGTCTTGGCTTCAAAAGCACGCCACTTCCTCTCCAAAATATCACGTCCCCTCTCCTCTTTAATGGCCGAGCTTCATAGCCCTTATATAAAAAAAAGACGCAAGCTTCAATTTCAAACAACAAAATCAAACTCCTCACTAAAATAAAATAAACGATTCAGTCAATTGTCGAACTTGATTCAAATTGAGGCTGGGAATCTCTCGTCTGCAGTTCGATTATGGTTGGCTCGCGATGACGTTCGGGGGGAGGGGCAGTGGTGTTCGTCGTAATCGAAGTCATGGCGTTCGAGATAGAAGAGGGGGCGATTCGCGGCTTCGCGAGCTCGACTCGCGTGAAGACTAGGGATCGACGACTATGCTTCTCGACTGCGCAACCTAGAAGGGTTGCGGCGCTTTGGGCATTGGAGCTTACGACTTGGGGCAGAGAGGTCGGCGACGTTGGTTGTTGGTGCGACGACTTCTGGGGATCGACTTTGGCAGATCTCAAGGGTGTTCTGGCGATGGTGGTTCGGAAGTCGAGTTGAGATCGATTTGGGACTAAATCTCAGTAAGGTAAAACCGAGTTGTTTTCTTTTATTTAATTTATATATATATGTTTATAGGCAGGAAAGTTTTACAGTAAGTTTAAAACTTATGTTAATTTTAATTATGTATATCTCTATGCAGATTTAAAGAAAAAAAAAGTGTTTTAAAACTTATATGAATTAGATTTTTCTTTGAGATCTATATAGGGTATTTCACTAAAATATGGTACATAAGTAAATATATATACAGATTGCAGGATATAGGTATGTATGTGTAGTATAACTGAAGTTTTAAAATACAGTAGCTTATGTATCACTGATGAGAAAAATATTTGAATATATATATATATATCGGTAGTGAAGTAAAATTTATAATTTTACTTACCTAATAGATTTAAATTTAAAATGAGAATATTATTGGTTGTTGAAGATCGTGGCAAAATGTTAATTTAATTTATTAATTGGGAAATTTATTGTTCGATAAATTCAAATATTAATAAATTATATAATTATTTATTCAAAGGTGAAAAGTATGGAAACGAATCGAGATTGGGAAGAATTGAACACAGTTAAAGCAAAGGTGAGTTAATCTCACTCAGCCGAATTTGAATTTAAATTTAAATGATTAAATTTAAATAATTATTGGATGGTTGAATTGACTGATGTGCTATAGTATGGTATATTTTGGAATTGGTGTATTATATTGTGCTAACGTCTGTGGATGCAGGGAAAACAGGTTGGAGGGATCCAACTGGATCCCTCAACATTTATTTAAAATTATTTAATACCCTCTGTTGTGATTATTTGACATTCTATGATGAACTTTATTGGAATACTGAATGCTATGGTTTGATTGGAAATTATTGGGTATGATGAATTACTGAAAAATTATAAATTAGATTTTGGAAAGAAAATAAAAAAAAGGATTATGTAAGTAAAATAATTATAGAAATTTGAATAAATTTAAAAATGAATTGGAAAAGAAATAAAGTAACTTTAAGATTCTAATAAATAAATCTTGAGTATAAAATGGAAATTTAAATAAACAGGAAGTTAATGAATTTTAAACATCAGTGTTAGTAATTAATAGAACAAAGCTTTTATTTTAAAATTTAAGATTTAAATTATTGAAAAGAATAAAGAAGAAATTGGGAAAAGCTGAAATTCATATATTTCAGTTAAAAAGATTTAAAATCAAACGGAAAATAATAATAGTAATAAAGTCCATAATTAATGAATTTTAAAATGAATTAAGAAAGTAAAGATATTTATTTCAAATGGAATAAATTGGAAATCAATTTGGAAAATTGATTTAAGTGATTGAAGTTAGAATTTTCTCTGGATAACCAAGTACGTTTTTAAAGTAAATTTTTAAATGGAAATTAAACATTTTAAAGTTGTTTTTAAAGGAAACAAGTTTCGTAAAATTTATTTTTCTATTATTTAAAATCTAAAGTAAGTATTTTCGTTAATCTATTCTAGCAGTAACTATTAAGAAGTAACTTAGTATTTTGTTTTTAAAGGTAGAAATCTAGTTTTATATTTTATTAAGTAACCTTATTTTCAAATATTCGTATAGTATGTATTTTTAACAAATCAATAAAGAAATTTTAACTTGAATGTTTAAAAGTATATATTTAAAAGTAAAGTGTTTTTAAATTATTTTAAAAATCTAAAGTTTTGTGCTTGGTGATTCCAGTGGAAATGAAAATACTCGGAATTTATTCTGAGAAAAGGAAGATAGTTTGAAAACTGTTTTCAAAAGGGTTTGAAAGTGAAATTATATCTTGTAAAGATATTTTGAGATAAATAAATAATTTGGGAAATTATTTATTGTTTGATGGATGTTTGTGAATATTAATTGATAGTAAAATCACCGACTATCAATATTGGACAAAAATGCGTTGATCGTTTCGAAGAGACCGGGATCGAGATTTATTTCTCGAAAACCACTTCGATCCGGTTTGTACATTTCGTGAAAACGATTTTGGATTCGAAGATGGAGCAGTGAAGTGCAAGGGCTAGTCGCTACTAATCCTGAGGATATTTCCAAACTGGATGCAGTAGGAATAGTGCCTTCGGTTCCGTTCGAACCCGGGACGGACTTGTATGGATGAATGCTTGCGAAACATCGTCAGGTGGACGATGGGCATTCTAAGGGATATGTTCTATAAAGGTAACGCTTAGCCTCAAGCCTCATCAAATGGGAATGACTGAAAATCAGGGGTTATGCAGCAAGGCTAGGCGGGTAGCACCCAAGCAGGGTGAGGTCATTCCTGTCTACATGTCCCTTTTTATTTCGGCTTAGTGGGCGGTTGCTGATCCCAACCGCGGGGTGATCTCACTCGGGATTATCCAGTAAGGGGTAGTCCCGGTCTTGTGTTGTAAGGGAGCGGGCGTACTCCTCGGTACGGTGATCTAGGCCCCGTACTGTGACAGGTGGTACCCCAGTGCCTAGTCATTAGTTGGAAATCCATTCTCCCTACGAACCTTGTACGAGTTTTGTTTGTATTACCCACTTTGTGGCTAGTAGCTGGAATTTAATAATGTAACAATTTCGGCTATTTTATAAGTATTTGTATATAGACCCTATTATAATACCAGAGGATTTCTATAAAAATTGTTTTAGCTATCGTAAGGTAAAAACTCGACATGTTTATTTGTGGCGTGGTCTTACGAGATGCTTTTGTTTTCAAAAGGATTTTTGAAACTTTAATAATCAATTGAGTGTGATTTTCTCACGCTGGAATTCCAGACTGACTCGGGTGTTATTTAACTGTAATGCTCGGGTCAGACCAAGTATTATAGAATACATGATATGATGCTGTGGAGCTCAGGAGACGAGCAAGATGACGATACGTACTCGCGTACTTGTTTATATACATATATTCCGTTGTGTTGAGTTGTTGTGTATCCATTTGTATGATATTGATGTTGAGCTGTGATTGATGTACTATGATTATGTAATATATAAACAGAGATATTTGATGTTTGAGTAAAGAGTATTTATTATCTATTATATTTTATTCCGCTGCGATGGTTAGATTCTGTTGTTGTTTTCTATTTTCTTCTTCTACCTCTTCTTCTTTAACCCAAATGGTTCGTATTTCTGTGCAACTTGAGTTGATTGTTGCGGAATAGTGTTGACTCAAAGGGTACGGATTTGCGGGCTGTTACAGTTGGTATCAGAGCTTAGGTTGGTGATAACCTTGGCTCTGGTGGGAATTACTCATTTAAATTAGAGTCCGAAGTACTCTAGAATGAGTTTGAGCGTATTAATAGATATGAGCGCGTACTTGTTAGTGAATATAAACTGTTTTAATATTGTGTTGGTTAGTTTATTAAGTGGCATATGAACCTTCGTCGACACAGTCTGCGCAACTATATTGAAGGGGTTTCTAAACACTTAAATAGAACAATCGACACAGTATTGTTTTAAATGCGGGTGAATGAAATAATTTTACCCAAAAATATATTTTGATACAAAGAAAAGTTTTTGTAAACTATTTTAGCTAATATATGGTTGCTTGGAAGTTAGGAATGATAATACTAAATTATTATCATTGTTAAGTAAAAATTTAACTAGAAATTGAAAATATAACCAAAGTTAAGGAAATAAATTCATTATAAAATAAAATTCATAAATATGAATTACAAATGAAATTTATAAATTGAAATATAATCAAATAAGAATTTGTATGAGAATAAGCTATGCAAATGAATTGTAGTAAAATTGATTTAAGTAGGATTTGGAAATTTAAATTCCGGAGATTTGGAAGTATTTTGAAGATAAATAGTAGCATTATTAATTTGGGGGTATTTCCGAAAAGAAATTTGCTTTAAATGAATTTTGAAAGTGATATTGCATTGAAATCACTTGGATTATTGGGAAAAAATTCTGATGATGACGGCCGCATCATCAGTATTCATTTTCGAATTTCTAAGTGACGGATTGCTGCCAAAATTTGATTTGTTCAGAAAAACTAGTTGTTTTTGAAAATTCCAAAGGAAATTTGTTGAGGGTAAAACCATGATTGGTTTGACTTTTGAGAAATGTGATTTGATAAGTTTAGAGATTCCAAAATAATTTGAAATCAATGGTCGGGAGTTTAAAAATCCTGATGAGATAGGTTGTAAGCTTATAAATTGAGATGATTTTTAAATCAGGGAAATATAAGC
Organism: Allium cepa; assembly: GCA_030765085.1. Classification (NCBI taxonomy): domain Eukaryota; kingdom Viridiplantae; phylum Streptophyta; class Magnoliopsida; order Asparagales; family Amaryllidaceae; genus Allium; species Allium cepa. Next base: position 585,492,453 of record CM060938.1, read on the forward strand.
TTTGAATGTTGGAATTTAAATTTAAAGTGAAAGGTTAAAAATGAGATTAACTTGGATTGGGAAATAAAATTTAAATGGATTGAAATTAATTGAGTAGGTTGAAAATAATATCCAGTTGTATTCGAATTAAGTTGAAATCGAATTGAGTTAAATAAATCGAGTTAAAATAAAATTGAATTGGAATAAAAATTCAATTGAGTTATCAAATGGAATTAGATTCTTACCTGAATAAATGGAAATAAGTTGGATAAGAAATAAATTGGTTAAGGATTGGATTGAAATAAATAAATAAGAATAACTTGTAAAAGAATTAGAAATCCATGGAAATAAATTATGCTTAAGTTATAAATAAGTGTAAATTTCGAGTTAAAAATAAAAGATGAATTTATTCAAACCTAGAATGAATGGAAATGTGTAAAATAATATGTTGTGGCTTATAAATTGTAAAATGGGATAGAAAACCCAAAATAAATATTACTGATGAATTAGAGAATAAAATAAAAATCAAAACTTGAATTATAAACTAAATTGGACTAAGAAAAATTAAATAGAGTGATATTTGGGATTAAAATTCAAGTGTTGGATTATAAATAAGGGAAGAACTAATTGATAATAAATTAGTTAATGAAATGTGTAAATGGAGTTCAATGTAATTAAATAGAAGCTGAATTGTAAGCTAATAATGAAGATTGGAAATAAAACTCAAGTTATAAATCAAATTCGACTTGAATCATTAGTGAAGAAAATATAATTGAAAGTGGCCTTGCAATTAATTAAATGAATTGAGAATGAAATTGCAATGTAAGTTAATAAAATTGGATGGTAATTTTAAAGTAAATGGTAGAATTAGAACTTCAGTTATTAATTAAAATTTGACTTGAAGTGTTAACAAATTAAATATAATTGAAAATGTATCGAATAAAAATGAAACTGGATTAAAATAGAAATGGTATGTATTGCAAATAAAATCCAAATATGTCGAAATAAATCGGATATGGCCTTGTAATCAATTGAATGAGTTGAATCTGGAAAGTTAAATTTTATAATAACTAATCAAAGAAATTGTAGATTTAATATGAGATTTGGTCGAGATAGAATTAAGTTGAATAGAAGAGAAAAAAATTTACTTGTAAAATGAAAATGAGCTTAAGTATAAAATTGAAGTAAATCAACTTAAGCTAAAAAAAAGGATGGAAAGGAGTTGAATTGAATTCAACTTAAACTAAGTTTAATAATATTGGGTTGGATTTAAATCAAGGGAAAATAAAATTTGGTGAGATATAGACAATATTAAATGGGATGTAAATAAATGGTTGTGAATGAATTAAAATAAAAAGGTAATTTAATTGGTAATGAAGATGAACTTAAGTTGTTACTGGTTTTGAATGAACTAGTTTGGTTAATGAAATGAAATGTAAGTGAATGTATTCAAATTTAAAATGCAATGAAAATGAGAATATATGGGGTGTGAATAAATTTAAAAATGGAATAGAATTAAGTATAAATTCAGTTGAAATCAATTTCAATTGATTATAAAACATAAATACTTATTTATTCACATGGATCTCATCAAATTGCATAGAGTAAATTGTCATTTGATGTAAATGGAAGTAATTAAAATTCTATGAATTGGTAGAAGTAAAATGAATTGATTTTGAGAGAAACTGAATTAAATATGAGTTCAGTTTGCTTAAAATAAATCAAATGTAAGCTATTGTGTTTTAAACCATTCAAATTGATGAAGTTGTATACGAATGGATTGAAAACCATTTAAATTGAATGAAAATGGTTTATAAATTAATTGAAACAGTTGAATTAGTATGAAAATTGTATAAGTTGCTTACGGAGAAATGTTTGGTGTGAATTTCTTTTAGAATTCATGTGTTTAACTGTTGCAAATAAGTGAAATGTTGTTAAACTTCGTATATATCGTACTTACATGTTTAAATTAAGTAAGTACATGTACCTGGGAGCCGTGCTGCTGGTTTTGGTTGTGCTATTTGCTAAAAATAATAAGCCGCATGCTTAAAAATGCTAAATAAGGTACGCCTACGCAATAAAAATAAGAAATATGAACTGTTTTTGGTTTTTCCGACCGGGTGGGTCGATGTATATATATTTATCTCTTTTGTCAAATTGCAAAAGCTCCTCCGTACAAAGGGGACTCTGCCAAATTTTTTCGAGAATATTGGGAGTTAGAAATTTTTTGAATTTTTTTGGAGAATGTTTGTTAATAACAAAACGAATTTAAATTGGCAACTAAAATTAATTAGTAAATGAAACTAACTAAAATAATGACATGAATTAGGTATAAATGGAAAATAAAATTCAATATTTAAAGTTAAAGATAAATTGAATTCGTATGGAAATGAAAGAATCAATGTGAATAGAAATGGATATAAACTAAAGTGGTAAGATGAAAATAAATATAAGGAACACATAAATGCTTATACTAGCTTAAGTAAGGAATGAGGAATTCTCAATTGGAAATTGATATTTCAAATATAATCTAAGTTAGTATTTGAGTTAATAGATATTGACATCTGTAAGTGAGTCGATAAAATGTTTTTGAATATTGTGATTGGATATATTGCTGTGTAAGATATGCAGGTAATATAAAGGGAAAAGAGAATTGATTTTGATTTCAGAAGATAAATTTGAAATGCACGACAAAAAGGTATGTATTTAAATTTGGTGTGAAATTTGATTGGGATTTGGATCGAGCCACGTGGCCTTTTGTTTTCTTTTGGAATTTGGGAGGCCGTAGAGCCATTTTGTAGTTGTACCGAGCTAACCGCGCAAAGGAGACACTGGCAAAAAATTTTGGGAATTTAGGGAGTTAGAAAAATTTTGAGAAAATTTTGATAATCCAAAATTTGGTTTTAAATTAAACTCGAATTATTAAACGAATAGTATAGTTTGAAACTATGGGAGAGTTGAGAAGTTAATAAGAATGATAATGGGTCTTTTATAAAAAGATAGTTTGTAAGAGGTTGAATTGTTTGGTTTTGGAGGTAAGTAAACGGGTATTGGACCATTCTTTCTAACTAGTAATTTCAGAGACGAAATTCTTTTAAGGGGGGAGGAATGTGACGACCCGAAATTTTCGAGCATTTAAAATCAGAATATTTAATTGATTTTAAATATTCAATAGAGTAATTTTAACTTGAATGACGAATATCACAATTTATTTCATAATTAAATTTTTGAATTAAATAATTTGAAAACTTATAAAATTTATATTGATAATACTGAAGATAGTAAAAGTTGTAAAATTGAATTAAACGGTGATTTGTTCAGTTTTGAAATTTTACCGTTTAAATTGAATTTAAAAATAGCCTTTCGAGGCATAGTCTCTGAATTCGACGAAACCAGTCCCACTGGATCCGTAATAATGTAGTATTATCGGATTTCAAATTTCATAGCATTTGGAGTGGTTGCGTGAGTGTACATTATAAAAATGCGGTGGGAATTTTATCGAGATAAATTGTCATTAATTAAAGATATATATATATATATATATATATATATATATATATAATTATATTTGGTCAATACTTCAAATCCATCAGCCACCCTATGAATTGACCCTGCCTTTCCCTTCTGTAACACGCCACCTACCTGTCTCTCCTCATTTCTTATCAGCCGAGATAGAAATTAAATAATATTATAACTTGACAAAAATCAAGTCTTGGCTTCAAAAGCACGCCACTTCCTTTCCAAAATATCACGTCCCCTCTCCTCTTTAATGGCCGAGCTTCATAGCCCTTATATAAAAAAAAGACGCAAGCTTCAATTTCAAACAAAAAAATCAAACTCCTCACTAAAATAAAATAAACGATTCAGTTAATTGTCGAATTCGATTCAAATTGAGGCTGGGAATCTCTCGTCTGCAGTTCGATTATGGTTGGCTCGCGATGACGTTCGGGGGGAGGGGCAATGGTGTTCGTCGTAATCGAAGTCATGGCGTTCGAGATAGAAGAGGGGGCGATTCGCGGCTTCGCGAGCTCGACTCGCGTGAAGACTAGGGATCGGCGACTGTGCTTCTCGACTGCGCAACCTAGAAGGGTTGCGGCGCTTTGGGCATTGGAGCTTACGACTTGGGGCAGAGAGGTCGGCGACGTTGGTTGTTGGTGCGACGACTTCTGGGGATCGACTTTTGGCAGATCTCAAGGGTGTTCTGGCGATGGTGGTTCGGAAGTCGAGTTGAGATCGATTTGGGACTAAATCTCAGTAAGGTAAAACCGAGTTGTTTTCTTTTATTTAATTTATATATATATGTTTATAGGCAGGAAAGTTTTACAGTAAGTTTAAAACTTATGTTAATTTTAATTATGTATATCTCTATGCAGATTTAAAGAAAAAAAAAGTGTTTTAAAACTTATATGAATTAGATTTTTCTTTGAGATCTATATAGGGTATTTCACTAAAATATGGTACATAAGTAAATATATATACAGATAGCAGGATATAGGTATGTATGTGTAGTATAACTGAAGTTTTAAAATACAGTAGCTTATGTATCACTGATGAGAAAAATATTTGAATATATATATATATATATCGGTAGTAAAGTAAAATTTATAATTTTACTTACCTAATAGATTTAAATTTAAAATGAGAATATTATTGGTTGTTGAAGATCGTGGCAAAATGTTAATTTAATTTATTAATTGGGAAATTTATTGTTCGATTAATTCAAATATTAATAAATTATATAATTATTTATTCAAGGTGAAAAATATGGAAACGAATCGAGATTGGGAAGAATTGAACACAGTTAAAGCAAAGGTGAGTTAATCTCACTCAGCCGAATTTGAATTTAAATTTAAATGATTAAATTTAAATAATTATTGGATGGTTGAATTGACTGATGTGCTATAGTATGGTATATTTTGGAATTGGTGTATTATATTGTGCTAACGTCTGTGGATGCAGGGAAAACAGGTTGGAGGGATCCAACTGGATCCCTCAACATTTATTTAAAATTATTTAATACCCTCTGTTGTGATTATTTGACATTCTATGATGAACTTTATTGGAATACTGAATGCTATGGTTTGATTGGAAATTATTGGGTATGATGAATTACTGAAAAATTATAAATTGGATTTTGGAAAGAAAATAAAAAAAAGGATTTTGTAAGTAAAATAATTATAGAAATTTGAATAAATTTAAAAATGAATTGGAAAAGAAATAAAGTAACTTTAAGATTCTAATAAATAAATCTTGAGTATAAAATGGAAATTTAAATAAACAGGAAGTTAATGAATTTTAAACTTCAGTGTTAGTAATTAATAGAACAAAGCTTTTATTTTAAAATTTAAGATTTAAATTATTGAAAAGAATAAAGAAGAAATTGGGAAAAGCTGAAATTCATATATTTCAGTTAAAAAGATTTAAAATCAAATGGAAAATAATAATAGTAATAAAGTCCATAATTAATGAATTTTAAAATGAATTAAGAAAGTAAAGATATTTATTTCAAATGGAATAAATTGGAAATCAATTTGGAAAATTGATTTAAGTGATTGAAGTTAGAATTTTCTCTGGATAACCAAGTACGTTTTTAAAGTAAATTTTTAAATAGAAATTAAACATTTTAAAGTTGTTTTTAAAGGAAACAAGTTTCGTAAAATTTATTTTTCTATTATTTAAAATCTAAAGTAAGTATTTTCGTTAATCTATTCTAGCAGTAACTATTAAGAAGTAACTTAGTATTTTGTTTTTAAAGGTAGAAATCTAGTTTTATATTTTATTAAGTAACCTTATTTTCAAATATTCGTATAGTATGTATTTTTAACAAATCAATAAAGAAATTTTAACTTGAATGTTTAAAAGTATATATTTAAAAGTAAAGTGTTTTTAAATTATTTTAAAAATCTAAAGTTTTGTGCTTGGTGATTCCAGTGGAAATGAAAATACTCGGAATTTATTCTGAGAAAAGGAAGATAGTTTGAAAACTGTTTTCAAAAGGGTTTGAAAGTGAAATTATATCTTGTAAAGATATTTTGAGATAAATAAATAATTTGGGAAATTATTTATTGTTTGATGGATGTTTGTGAATATTAATTGATAGTAAAATCACCGACTATCAATATTGGACAAAAATGCGTTGATCGTTTCGAAGAGACCGGGATCGAGATTTATTTCTCGAAAACCACTTCGATCTGGTTTGTACGTTTCGTGAAAACGATTTTGGATTCGAAGATGGAGCAGTGAAGTGAAAGGGCTAGTCGCTACTAATCCTGAGGATATTTCCAAACTGGATGTAGTAGGAATAGTGCCTTCGGTTCCGTTCGAACCCAGGACGGACTTGTATGGATGAATGCTTGCGAAACATCGTCAGATGGACGATGGGCATTCTAAGGGATATGTTCTATAAAGGTAACACTTAGCCTCAAGCCTCATCAAATGGGAATGACTGAAAATCAGGGGTTATGCAGCAAGGCTAGGTGGGTAGCACCCAAGCAGGGTGAGGTCATTCCTGTCTAGATGTCCTTTTTTTTTTGGATTAGTGGGCGGTTGCTGATCCCAACCGCGGGGTGATCTCACTCGGGATTATCCAGTAAGGGGTAGTCCCGGTCTTGTGTTGTAAGGCAGCGGGCGTACTCCTCGGTACGGTGATCTAGGCCTCGTACTGTGACAGGTGGTACCCCAGTGTCTAGTCATTAGTTGGAAATCCATTCTCCCTACGAACCTTGTACGAGTTTTGTTTGTATTACCCACTTTGTGGCTAGTAGCTGGAATTTAATAATGTAACAATTTCGGCTATTTTATAAGTATTTGTATATAGACCCTATTATAATATCAGAGGATTTCTATAAAAATTGTTTTAGCTATCGTAAGGTAAAAACCCGACATGTTTATTTGTAGCGTGGTCTTACGAGATGCTTTTGTTTTCAAAAGGATTTTTGAAACTTTAATAATCAATTGAGTGTGATTTTCTCACGCTGGTATTCCAGACTGACTCGGGTGTTATTTAACTGTAATGCTCGGGTCAAACCAAGTATTATAGAATACAGGATATGATGCTGTGGAGCTTAGGAGACGAGCAAGATGATGATACGTACTCACATACTTGTTTATGTACATATATTCCGCTGTGTTGAGTTGTTGTGCATCCATTTGTATGATATTGATGTTGAGCTGTGATTGATGTACTATGATGATGTAATATATAAACAGAGATATTTGATGTTTGAGTAAAGAGTATTTATTATCTATTATATTTTATTCCGCTGCGATGGTTAGATTCTGTTGTTGTTTTCTATTTTCTTCTTCTACCTCTTCTTCTTTAACCCAAATGGTTCGTATTTCTGTGCAACTTGAGTTGATTGTTGTGGAATAGTGTTGACTCAAAGGGTACGGATTTGCGGGCTGTTACAGTTGGTATCAGAGCTTAGGTTGGTGATAACCTTGGCTCTGGTGGGAATTACTCATTTAAATGTGCTCTATGTACTGTAATATGTGCTCTATTCTGTGTTTGTCATACTTTGTTCTGAACCTCACTCTGATACCACGCTGTGACGCCCCACCTCTATACCCACGCTAGCCAAGGACACTACAGGGTAATGCCGTCAACTAACACGGAGAATAAGGCTGGTTAGGAGCGACCATCTATAGCCTTGCTCTAACTATCTATTGAATACATCGACAATAATCATACTAACAGGTCAACATACCCAATGAATACTTAAAACAAAACCATAGGTGGTTGGAGGATCTATCAGAACAGAATATAACAACTCAAATGTAATATACGTCACAGAACAGTAGATCATCATATACACATATACAGATATATAACAGAGTTTACAAAACAATACATGTCAAGTGGTATATCAAACCACAATTTACAGACGAGTCAAAAGAATACACATATCAGAGTTACAACAAAATAGGACTACACAAAAAGCTATGACAAAAAGGAACAAGCTGAATAGTCCATGCGGAAGCAAAATAGGCTAAGTCCAAAAGCACCCAACCTGAAACAACTTGGTCTGACCCGAGTATGAAATACACAGGTCAGTCTAGCTAAACAAATCAGTTAGATAAACTGAACAACAATAAACCTTTAAGGTTACAAAGCATAATAGATATCTCTAAAAGAGATAACACAATCATCTAACGAAAGATGAATCATATAGAACAAGCCTCATATCATCGGCAACATATAGAAACAAAGGATAAGAATATCCCAAAGCAAGCCAAAAGGCAATAACAAATACCAATAAGGTATACAAGTTCCACAAGGCAAACGCTACGCATCATGCGGCTCATAATGACCAACATTGAAGGGCGATACCTAGGGAATATACATATGAATGAAACATCAGAAAATTTGCTCGAGCTCAGTACTGTACAAACAAGGATCCATGAGCCCGAAGACTCCAAACCCAATATCACCCATGCGGCTCATAACGACCAACATCGGAAGCGATACTAAAGGGCAACCCAATATCACCCATGCGGCTCATAACGACCAACATCGGAAGCGATACTAAAGGGCAACAAACCCGAAGGCACAAACTCGAAGGCAACAAACCGTAGTGGTGAAGGTCAGAGACCCAGTACTGGACACCACTAACTGGCGGAATGTGTCATAACTCTCAAAAAGGAATCCGAAAAGTGGTAACGCGAGTCCCATAACCACTCGTTCGCACTAAACGGTTTACTATCCGTTAGTTAATTTCACACTCAAAGCAGTACAAAGTCACCTCATATCATCGGTAACCCAAACCCGAAGGTCAAAGTGATCAATTGAATAGGTCGGGGATTAAACGGAAAGATAAACGCACAGATTCATGGTCCGTGTTTTGCCCAACCATTTAATCACCCTTCCACTTCGCTTGAAGTGCGAAATTGTGCGTGTGTTCAAATAGAATTTATAAATTGGAGAAACGAGCTTTTAATATGATTAGAAAGATTATTTTATAAAAACTCGTAGATGAAGTCAGAAATAAGTTATCAAAGTCAAAGAGGCAGTAACAACCACTAAGAACCAACATGAATCGATAACATTCGGAAAACCAATCAAAATTAGCATAAATAAGCAAAACAGGAAAACAGAAGCAGGTCAGTCGACTGAAATCCCTGTTCAGTCGACTGAAAATTGTCCAGAAAAATTTCGGGCTTCAGCTCAGTCGACTGAACAGAGGATCTTGTCGACTGAACCCCATTTCCTGCATTTCCTACTTATTACCAATGAAGTGCAAACTCTCCCAACCTTCAATCGGACGAGCACGGACGCTAGGGATTTACGCCAAGCGGCTACCCGACCCTATAAGCACTTCGATTCATCACCAAAACATGATCAAAACATCAAAGTTAGGATTTCAAAGAATTGAACCCAAACACTAAAAATTCGGGTATCCACCAATTCAATCCAAACTAAAAGCAAGTGCATATGAACAAGTGCTAGGAATTCATACCCAACATCAATGAAATCAAGAGAAGTAGATGTGAGTTCAAAACTCACCTTAACCCAAAAACAAGAAGATGGAGCTCAATAACAAGGAGAAGACCAACCAAACACTACTTCAACTCAACAAGCTTCAATCTAAGAATAAAACACATATTTCCCAATTTAGGTTTAGGAAATTTTCTGAAATTGAAGAGGAGAAGAGTTGGAGAAGATGAAGAAGATGAAGAAGAACTTACCAATGGATTCTCTTTGATTTTGGAGCAAGAATTTGGAGTTTGCAAATGGATTTAGGGCTTGCAATTTCTATTTCTCTTTCCATTCCACCATTTTCAGTTTTAAGCTTAAGTTTTAAGAAATGGAATAAGTGAATGAGAGGAGGGGGCTGAGTTAGGGTTAATTAGATAGTTAGTGGGCTGAACCCAAACCCAAAACCCAATAGAAAAAGGGTCAAAATTTCACAAACTCCAAACATATCAAAGATTATACTCAAAAAGATCGCAAATGCCATTTTGGAACCAATGGAGGTAGTTTCGAGCTCCAATTCGGCCGTTTGAAAAAGTAGCTTTTCGGACCCAAAAATCCGACTAACGACGCTATATTTAAATAAAACATTTAAATATATAATCGCTAAACATGCGGGTTGTTACAGATCTCCCCTCTTTACAAAATTACGTCCCCGTAATTCCTAGAGAAGATATTTGTAACAACTACATACATAAAACATTCAAAAGAAAATGAAATAAGCTCGAGATGAAAAGACATACTCACCGTTTCAAAGCGAAGAAAGAAAACCCGGATAAGATCGCTCGACAAACTCTCTGGTTTCCCAAGTACAATCATTGGGATTAGCGGACCATTGAACTTTAACGAGTGACACGTCCTTATTCTGAAGGTGTCGCACCTCCGTGTCAAGTACGCGAATAGGTTGCTGTACAATAGATAAGTCCGGTGAGACCTCAAGCTCTTGCAAATCAGGTGAAGTAATAATAGAATCCGACTCCCGAAGACACTTCCGAAGTCGTGAGACGTGAAACAGTCATGAATGCCAGATAAATGAGCTGGAAGTGAAACTCTATAAGCCACAGGGCCAATACGTCCAGTAATAGAAAATGGTCCTATAAAGCGAGGTGCCAATTTTCCAGTCGTACTGAAACGCATAACCCCTTTCAAAGGAGAAACACGAATAAAAACAAGATCACCAATCGAGAACTCGAGAGGTTTCCTACGGCTATCCGCGTAGGATTTCTGGTGACTCTGTGCCTCTTTCATTCTCAACCGAATAAGATCAATCTTCTCGGAAGAATCACGAACAAAATCTGGACAAAGAATAAGCTTCTCCCCAGATTCCAACCAATAAGAAGGTGATCGACATGGCCTTCCATATAAGGCTTCGAAAGGAGCCATACCGATACTAGACTGAAAGCTATTGTTGTAGGAGAACTCTACAAGAGGTAGGTGATCTTCCCAACTACCACCAAAATCAAAAATACAAATACGGAGAAGATCTTCCAAGATACGATTCACCCGTTCAGTCTGTTCGTCAGACTGCGGATGATAAGCTGTAGAAAAATTAAGCTTCGTTCCCAAAGCTTGCTGAAGACTCTTTCAAAAATGACTCGTGAATAAAGGGTCACGATCACTTACAATAGAACTAGGAACACCGTGAAGTCTCACGATTTCCTTGACATATAATTTAGCCAAATGCGAAGCTGTCCTATTAGACTTAATAGGGACAAAATGAGCAGACTTGGTGAGGCGATCAACAATAACCCAAATACTAGAATGACCTGATCTCGAACGAGGTAGGCCGTCAATGAAATCCATAGAAATCTGATCCCATTTCCACAATGGAATCTCAAGGGGCTGAAGAAGACCTGAAGGACGCTGATGCTCGTCCTTAAAACGCTGACAAGTTATGAAATTGCTCACATAACTCGCCACATCGCGCTTCATGCCTTCCCAATAATAAAGACGACGCATATCGGCATACATCTTGCTACTACCGGGATGAATGGTATACTTAGAACGCTGACAGTCATCAAGAATGTCATGCCTAAGTGCAAGATCAGAAGGCACAAAAAGACGGTTCTTCTTACAAAGACACCCATGAGAATCAATGCTAAAATCTTGCAACGCCTCATCACAAGATCCAGACTCACAAAGCTGAATAAAATGCAACAAATCAGGATCACGCCGCTGAGCATCGGCAATACGATCCAACAAAATAGGTCGAGCTCCCAAACTAAATAATAGAATAGGAGAATCAGAAGATGAACCTCGATCCCGAATTTCACAAAAAGATAGAGTCTCAAGAATATTCCATTCGGCAAGCATCATAGAAATAACAACCGAATGTTTGCGACTAAGCGCATCTGCAACACGATTACCCTTACCAGGGGTATACTTGATATCAAAGTCATAGGAAGCAAGAGACTCGAGCCAATGCTGTTGTCTCATATTGAGTTCCTTCTGAGTGAACAAATACTTCAAAGATTTATGATCGGTATAGAGAATGAAGCGCTCGCCCAATAAATAATGTCGCCAAATCTTCAAGGCAAAGATAATGGCGGCAAGCTCAAGATCATGAGTGGCATAGCGAACTTCATTCGGACGCAGTTGCCTAGAAGCATAAGCAACTACCCGATCCTTCTGCATAAGAATAGCACCGAGACCACTACCACAAGCATCGGTGTAGACAACAAGACCATGATTCCGCTCGGGAACCACAAGAATAGGAGCATTAGTGAGAAGTTCCTTTAATGACAGAAAGGAAGCTTCACACTTGTCGGACCAAATAAAACGAATGCCTTTCCGAGTAAGGCAAGTAGGAGGAAGCACAACATGGGAAAAATCCTTAATGAACCGACGGTAATAACCCGCCAATCCAAGGAAACTACGAATCTCATGTACATTCTCAGGCCTCTTCCAATTCTGGATGGCTTCGATCTTTGAGGGATCGACAGAAATGCCATCGGAAGATACAACATGGCCTAAGAACTTAACCCTATTCTCCCAAAAATGGCACTTGGAGAATTTGGCTCTAAGCTGATGACGACGGAGGGTACTCAAGACAATTCTCAAGTGATTAGCATGCTCAGCTTCAGACTTAGAATAAATAAGGATATCATCAATGAACACAAGGACGAACTTATCGAGATATTCCTGGAATACCCGATTCATGAGATCAACAAAGAAAGCAGGAGCGTTCGTCAAACCGAACGACATAACGAGCCACTCGAAAGAACCATATCGAGTGCGGAAAGCTGTAAGAGGTATGCTATCCTTCGCGACTCGTAATTGATGAAAACCTGTGGCAAGGTCAAGCTGAGAAAAGACCTTAGCACCACTCAATAGATCGAACATATCATCGATCCTAGGCAATGGATACCTATTCCTAATGGTTAACTCGTTAAGCTTGCGATAGTCAATGCAAAGCCAAAGAGTTCCATCGGACTTCTTCACGAAGACGACCGCGGATCCCCACGGAGAAAAACTGGACTGAATCAACTGCTTGGACTCAAGCTCTAAAAGCTGCTTCTTGAGTTCCTCATTTTCCTTTGTAGACATCCTCGTGGGAGGATGACTAACTGGCTGCGCGCCTGGAATGAGATCAATGCGGAACTCAATTGCCCGCTTGGGTTGCAAACCCGAAACAGGTTCAAAAACATCAGAAAAGTCACAAGCAATAGGAATACGAGATATATCATCATCATCTCGCGAATCAAGAGAATATAAAGCCATTTCGGAATTATCCACATCCCGAAGAATAAGAGATAACTGAGTAGGCGAATCCGGATGTCGAAGATACAAAATTCTCTCCGAACAAATAATCCTGGCATCATATCTCACTAGCCAATCCATACCCAAAATCAAATCAAATCCCAGACAAGAAATAACGTGCAGATTCGCACGAAAAGAAAAACCATATAAAACAATCTCAACATCATCACACAGCAGGCTAAGGGTCGCGGATCCCCCAATAGGATTCGCAATCCTTAAAGAAGTAACCAAACAAGAAACATCCAAAGATAAATCATCAACGAGCTTTTTCGATACGAAAGAATGTGATGCACCCGTATTGAAAAGAACTCGAATACTATGGTCATAAAATAAAATAAAACCTTCCAAAATAGATGGAGATATACCTCTGGGCTGAGAAGGACCTTCAGAAGCCTTGGTAGCATAAAGATTGCTAGACTTAGCACCAGCCGGAACAGTAGGGCAAGCTGAAACATGATTGTTGAATATGCGCTTATATGATTTTTGTTTGATGATAATAAACATGTATACATTCGTTTAAATGTATTTGTTAATATACTATTCTATTTTTCACAGTTTAAATAAATATTTGTTGAATAAAATAAATTACATAGAATTTGAATTCAAACAGATATTTAATTCATATAAATATTTATTACAATTTTGAATAGTACAATTTCAAGCTCTCACTATAACTATACAACTTTGATTACAATTACATCACATTTCATATTTACAGTTCACCTCACTACATATCACTCACACTCGTATTTATCTTCAACTTCCTTCCAGTTTGAATCCAACATCTGAGCAATCTGCAAAAATATAAACTAACGCAGTAAAATTGAAAAAGAAATATTTTTGCAATTTAAAAATAAAAGATAATTTTTGAAAATATGATTTGCCTCAGTTGTTTGGGTTGTTCGTCATAATTTAAATTTGAATTCATCATACACGAACAACTTGTGACATACACAATGTATTACTGTATATGCCACAAGACCGTGCACACCGATATATACACTTGATAATGCTATAGGGACAGGTGAGCACAGGTCAAACCCAAATGAAAATCCGGGTTCAACTCACATGCAATATATCACGACTCAAGCACAAGGTCAAACCCGAGTTTTTTTTTTTGAAAAACTGGATTCAACAGAGAGCAGTTCACAAGTCAAAAACAGTGCAACAAAACTCGAGTGCAGCAATGAAACCACAAGTTACACAATCAAGTGATCAACACAGCAACATGGACTGCGAAAATTCAAGACAGCACCAAAGACTCAGCAGTGACACATGACCACCACAACAAACCCAGTGACTACATCTATAGCAGCAGTATGCAAGTGCATACACAAAGAGGCAACAAAGACCAAATTCACAATGAAGAGTAAAACAGTGGCTCAACAAGAACGCAGTGCAACAGTGGTGATGCAGTGGCACATGACTATCACTGACTCAATTTACTTATGCAAACTTACTTGGAGATTTCCACCAACATGATGATAACACAGCAGCCCCAAAATCAAAGTGACACAACAGCAATAATGCAAACAACAAAAACACAGTGTCAAGCTCATGTATGCAACAGATAAGGATGCAGATACAAAATGACCAAGTGCAACTGGACTACAGCACGACCAAATGGCCAAGATGAAAAACCAGAGTTCAATGCATATGAGACCAGCAATGCTCAAGACCACACAGGCATATATGTCAAGTAAGCACTACAAAGACCATGTCAAACACAGAGACAAGTAATGCAACATGTATGCACCAGTAAACCGAGCTAAATGCAATTTAAAAAAAAAGATACCAACTACACAACTCGATGCACAATGACACAATTCAAATCAACACAGCAACAAACTCAACAATGAAACAGTTGGAACATGGATATCACATGCAATTCGAACTAACATGACACCAATGAAGTCTGTACACATGGAAAATACAAGCAACTCGAGCTCAAGAAGATACAAACCAATTATGGACAGAGAATTGTACAAAGCTCCTACAGGGATGAACGGAAATGTCCAAAGCCAAAAGCATCAATATTCAAAGCCGTGAGATGCAGTCAAAATTCAAGAAGCCGAAATTAAAAAAAAAATTGAACAAGTCAAACAAGTGTTCACCGTGATAGCCAAGAAAATTGACCACGAAATCAAATCAATACCGTGTGAATCAAGATACCAAAAATACGAAAGTGACAAAGTCAGAACAAATCCCAAGCATCAATACAAGATCGAACGGCCATTGACGAATTCAAATATATTTAGACGAATGTAATTCAAGGAATTCGAACGCATATATAACCCAATCATCACTGGCAATTTCAAGCATCGAGTTCAAGCATCAACCACTAAAGAAAAAGGGATAAATTACGTACCGAAATCGCAAAACGAACTCGATCCAAATTGAAGAGCCGTGAGCAAATCAAAGAGCATCAAAGCCTACTATCGAACGGGATCGAGCGGCACTTCAATTTGCACAACCCTAGTTTGAATCGCAAGGAGCAAAAGCAAATTTGCAGAAGCCCTAATTGAGTTGAGGAACGGTGACCATTTTTTTTACAGGCCAAAGAAGAAGAAAGAAGCGGGTTAGAAAATAAAAGGGCATGCCGTGTTTGATGTTAAAAGGGCTTTAGCGTTAGTTAGTGTTATTTTTAATTGTTGTTTTAATTGTTTTTGTTTTTACTTTACGAATCAAAACTTTGTAAATCACCACCTAGGGTTTAGGTATTGTCAGATTGTCTAGTTAGAATTAGTTCAGTGAGCAGGGTGTGCGAGTTTGCAAAGCTCTATAGGCGGGAGCAGTGTTTGCGAGTAATCAAAGCTCTATAGGCGGGAGCAGAGTTTGCAAGTAAACGAAACTCTATAGGCGGGAGCAGGGTGTGCGAGTCTAGTAGAGTGTTTGTGAGCGGGAGCAAATGTTTGCGAGTCTAGTAGAGTGTTTGTGAGCTGGAGCAAAAGGATCTGCGAGTCTAGTAGAGTGTGTGTAAGCGTGATACTGTTTAATTCTAATAGAAATCTGGGAATGCAGCAGTAGGCAGGGGTTGCCGAAGCTGGGTAAATTTTGTGTGTGATCTTTTTTCAGCATATTTATTTCTGTGTTTTGATTCTGTGTTTAAATCGAGAAAATTTGCTATAACCCTATTCACCCCCCTCTAGGGTTAATCTAGACCCTACAAGTGGTATCAGAGCTAGGTATTTTACTTTAACCCTAGTGATATGTTTGAACGCTTTTTAACTTTGGTATACAAGGTCTTTGCAGCGACTTGGGATGGTGAAGAAGGAAAGGAAGCTTCAGACAGTAGCTCAGAGGAAGCTAATTTGTGTTTTATGGCAAAATCAGATTCAGAAGCCGGCACAGAAGAAACTAGTGAGATTTGTTGGCGGGCTAAGGAGCAACAAGAATGGTTTCTAGATTCACGCTGTTCTAGACATATGACAGGTGACAAATCAAAGTTCCTTAGTCTAGAGAATTTTAAAGGCGGAAATGTGATCATGGGAGACAACAGTAAGTGTAAGATCATTGGTAAAGGTGAAGTGGGCAACGGTAATTTTTCTTTGACTAATGTTTTATACGTTGAAAATTTGCATCACAATCTCATTTCTATTAGCCAACTATGTGACAAAGGTATGAATGTTGTCTTCGATAGTGATACTTGCAAAATCATTGATAAAGATTCTAATAACATTGTCTTTATGGGCAAAAGAAAAGGAAATGTTTACTCACTTTCATTTGATAATCTAAATCTTTCTAGATGTTTAGTAGTCACGGACGAAGAGGCATCTTTATGGCATAGGAGACTTGGTCATGCTAGCATGAGTCTCTTAGAAAAACTTGAAACGAAAGAATTAGTCAGGGGTTACCACATCAGAAATTTAAAAATAACAAAGTGTGTAAAGCATGTTCCTTGGGCAAGCTTAGTCGATCATCATTTCGTCCTAAAACCATTGTTAGCACATCAAGGGTCCTTGAATTAATTCACATGGATTTATTTGGACCAAATGAAATTGCAAGCTTAAATGGAAAACGTTATTGTTATGTATTGGTTGATGATTACTCTAGATTTACATGGGTTTATTTTTTAGCCAAAAAGTCTGCATCTTTTGATTATTTTTCAAAATTTGCAAAACTTGTTCAAAATGAAAAAGGAGTTTCAATTAAAACCTTGAGAAGTGATCATGGAGGAGAATTTGAAAATTTGGAATTTGAAAACTTTTGTGAAGAAAATGGTTTAAAACATGAATTTTCTGCTCCACGAACACCTCAACAAAATGGGTGGTTGAAAGGAAAAATTGTACATTGCAAGAATTGGCTAGATCCATGTTGAATGAGTATAAACTACCTCTAACCTTTTGGGCAGAGGCAGTGAATACTTCGTGCTATATAATGAATAGAGTAATGATTAGACCAATACTTGGCAAAACATCTTATGAATTGTGGCATGAAAGGAAACCTAACATTTCTTATTTTCGTGTATTTGGATGTCCTTGTTTCATTCTTAACACAGGTGATCAACTTGGAAAATTTGAATCAAAGGCTGATGAGGGAATATTCATGGGCTATTCAACAAGGAGCAAGGCTTACAGAATATACAACAAACGAACAAAGACAATTGTTGAATCAATCAATGTGAAATTCGATGAATCTGACCTGGAAAGGACGACTGAAAAGACGGATGACGATGGGGTAGATCATGAAGGTATTGAAGATGAGACATCTAGTGAGAAAGAAGAAAATAGAACCGTTGATGCTGGTAGATTGAAATTTAAATCCAATCATCCTCCTGAATTGGTTATAGGTGATCCTACGGAAGGTATACGTACTCGCTCTTCATTTGATAAAAATTTGTGTTCATTTTGTTATCATAGTGGTTTTATTTCTGAAATTGAACCTGATTCTGTTGAAATGGCTCTTAATGATGAAAATTGGGTTTTAGCAATGCAAGATGAACTTAATCAATTTGAGAGAAATAAAGTTTGGAAATTAGTTCCCAGGCCTAATGACTATCCAATTGTTGGAACTAAATGGGTGTTCAAAAATAAACTTGATGAATCGGGAAACGTAATTAGAAACAAAGCTAGGTTGGTCGCAAAAGGATATAACCAAATTGAAGGCTTATATTTTGATGAAACATTTGCTCCAGTTGCTAGGTTAGAAGCCATTAGGATTTTGCTAAGTTTTGCATGTTATAAGGGTTTCAAACTTAAACAAATGGATGTATAAAGTGCCTTTTTGAATGGTGATTTGAAAGAAGACGTTTTTGTTGAACAACTCCCCGGTTTTGAAAATCATGATTTTCCAAGTCATGTGTATAAATTAGAAAAAGCATTATATGGTCTTAAACAAGCTCCTAGAGCTTGGTATGACTGCATTAGTACATATCTTTTGGAAAATGGTTTTAAAAAAGGGAGTGCTGACACGACACTGTTTCTATTACATAAAGGAAGTGATTTTTTGATAGTTCAGATTTATGTGGATGATATCATTTATGGTGCTACTAATGAACTCTTGTGCGAGAAATTTGAACAAGTCATGCAGGCTAAATTCGAGATGAGCTTGGTTGGAGAATTGAAATATTTTCTTGGATTTCAAATCAAGCAAAGCAGTGATGGTATTTTCATCTCACAATCCAAGTATGTGTTGGAATTGTTGAAGAAATTTGGAATTGAGAACTCCAAACCATTGAGAACTCCTATGAGTCCATCAATAAAGTTAGACAAAGACGAGAAAGGAATTGCTGTTGATCAGAAGAAATATCGGGGAATAATTGGTTCACTTCTGTATCTTACTGCCTCTAGACCTGATATTATGTTTTCTGTGTGTTTGTGTGCACGTTTTCAATCTAACCCTAAAGAATCTCATTTAAAAGCCACTAAACGAATTTTGAGATATCTTTCACACACACACAAATTTGGATTATGGTACCCTTCTTGTGAAAATTTTGATTTAGTTGGTTATTCTGATGCTGATTATGCCGGTTCATTGGTTGATAGAAAAAGCACTAGTGGGACATGTTTCATGCTAGGACACTCATTAGTTTCATGGTCAAGTCGAAAACAGAATTATGTTGCATTATCCACCACTGAAGCAGAATATACTGCTTTGGGGAGTTGTTGTGCTCAAATTTTATGGATGATGCAAACTCTTTCTGATTTTGGCTTAGTCTATAAACAAGTTCCATTAAAATGTGATAGTAGGAGTACTATAGATTTGTCAAATAATCCTGTTCATCATTCACGCACAAAACACATTGATGTGAGACACCACTTTCTTAGAGATCACATTGCTAAAGAAGACATTTGCATTGAATATATTTCAACCGAAACTCAACTTGCTGATATTTTCACAAAACCTCTCCCCGAAGACAGATTTTCCAGATTACGTTTGGATTTGGGAATTATAGAAATTGACTAATCATTTTTTTTAAAAATCTTAAAAAATTTGATTTTTTGATTTGATTTTAAATGACTATTTTTTGACTTATCTAACTCCCTAATGATTATCGAAAAGATGAATAGTGATTGAAAAAGTGATGAGTGTTGATATTTATCATATATTATAACTCGAGAAAGTATAATTAGAAAATTTCTTTAGAATTTCATAACAAGAGTTATAAAAACTTTTTGTTGGGTAAAAATTCCATGACCATTTCTATTTCTATCATCTTTCTATCGACCATCACTCATAAAATTACATATAGTATGTAAATTTGTGGTAGTTTACAAAGGAAATCATTTGTTCTTCAATATCTTTAAATTTGTGAAGGAAATTATTTGTGCTTCAATTTATTATATTTGGCAATAAAAATAAATATCCAAAGTATTC
Organism: Allium cepa; assembly: GCA_030765085.1. Lineage (NCBI taxonomy): Eukaryota > Viridiplantae > Streptophyta > Magnoliopsida > Asparagales > Amaryllidaceae > Allium > Allium cepa. Next base: position 585,512,476 of record CM060938.1, read on the forward strand.
ACTCTCATTTAAAAGTCCTCACGGTTATGCATGGGTGAATTACTTGGATTTTTGATTATGTGCTTCCATGCTCATTTAAAAGTCCTTACGGTTATGCATGTATGGAACGCATATCAAAATTAATTGATTAAATAGACAAGTTGATTCTAATCCCATTTAAAAGTCATCACGGTCATGCGTGGTTAAAAGATACTTGAATTTTTTTAAAATAAAAATTGTGAATACTACTAATCTCATCTAAAAGTCCTAACGGTTATGCATGGTTAGTAGATATTCAAATTTCCTGAAATAAATATACCACAAATAGACAGAACTGTATGATTTTTTTTTGATGATTTTATCCCCATTACTTCTGAAAGTGGAATATGCGCCTGACAAGGGTAATTATGATTTTTGTTTGAATTTTATTGAAATTTGATATTTATATTCAATTGAGTTAAATGCTTGATTCATGTCTGTCACTTCATCCCTATTTTTATAACACTGTTATTCTTTTGCTGATAACAAAAGGGGGAGAGAAAAGTTAAGATTTTGTCAAATAGAATCAAGCAAATGTCAAATAATTTTCCATTTGCATATAGGCTCATTTATATATTTCTATTTGTATGCATATATGTAGGGGGAGTATTGTGTAGAGAGGGAGCATTCAAATAGGGGGAGCAAATTGAACGATCAAATACATTTAATACATTCAAAATCTTAAATATATGTTTGTTATCATCAAAAGGGGGAGATTATTGAATATGCGCTTATATGATTTTTGTTTGATGATAATAAACATATATACATTCGTTTAAATGTATTTGTTAATATACTATCCTATTTTTCACAGTTTAAATAAATATTTGTTGAATAAAATAAATTACATAGAATTTGAATTCAAACAGATATTTTATTCATATAAATATTTATTACAATTTTGAATAGTACAATTTCAAGATCTCACTATAACTATACAACTTTGATTACAATTACATCACATTTCATATTTACAGTTCACCTCACTACATATCACTCACACTCGTATTTATCTTCAACTTCCTTCCAGTTTGAATCCAGCATCTGAGCAATCTGCAAAAATATAAACTAATGCAGTAAAATTGAAAAAGAAATATTTTTGCAATTTAAAAATAAAAGATAATTTTTGAAAATATGATTTGCCTCAGTTATTTGGGTTGTTCGTCATAATTTAAATTTGAATTCATCATACACGAACAACTTGTGACATACACAGTGTATTACTGTATATGCCACAAGGCCGTGCACACCGATATATACACTTGATAATGCTACAGGGACAGGTGAGCACAGGTCAAACCCAAATGAAAAGCCGGGTTCAACTCACATGCAATATATCGCGACTCGAGCACAAGGTCAAACCCGAGTTTTTTTTGAAAAACTGGATTCAACACAGGGCAGTTCAGAAGTCAAAAACAGTGCGACAAAACTCGAGTGCAGCAATGAAACCACAAGTTACACAATCAAGTGATCAACACAACAACATGGACTGCGAAAATTCAAGACAGCACCAAAGACTCAGCAGTGACACATGACCACCACAACAAACCCAGTGACTACATCTATAGCAGCAGTATGCAAGTGCATACACAAAGAGGCAACAAAGACCAAATTCACAATGAAGTATAAAACAGTGGCTCAACAAGAACGCAGTGCAACAGTGGTGATGCAGTGGCACATGACTATCACTGACTCAATTCACTTATGCAAACTTACTTGAAGATTGCCACCAACATGATGATAACACAGCAGCCCCAAAATCAAAGTGACACAACAGCAATAATGCAAACAAAAAAAACACAGTGTCAAGCTCATGTATGCAACAGATAAGGATGCAGATACAAAATGACCAAGTGCAACTGGACTACAGCACGACCAAATGGCCAAGATGAAAAACCAGAGTTCAATGCATATGAGACTAGCAATGCTCAAGACCACACATGCATATATGTCAAGTAAGCACTACAAAGACCATTCAAACACAGAGACAAGTAATGCAACATGTATGCACCAGTAAACCGAGCTAAATGCAATTTTAAAAAAAAAAGATACCAACTACACAACTCGATGCACAATGACACAATTCAAATCAACACAGCAACAAACTCAACAATGAAACAGTTGGAACATGGATATCACATGCAATTCGAACTAACAAGACACCAATGAAGTCTGTACACATGGAAAATACAAGCAACTCGAGCTCAAGAAGATACAAACCAATTATGGCCAGAGAATTGTACAAAGCTCCTACAGGGATGAACGGAAATGTCCAAAGTCAAAAGCATCAATATTCAAAGCCGTGAGATGCAGTCAAAATTCAAGAAGCCGAAATTAAAAAAATAAAAATTGGAACAAGTCAAACAAGTGTTCACCGTGATAGCCAAGAAAATTGACCACGAAATCAAATCAATACCGTGTGAATCAAGCTACCAAAAATACGAAAGTGACAAAGTCAGAACAAATCCCAAGCATCAATACAAGATCGAACGGCCATTGACGAATTCAAATATATTTAGACGAACGTAATTCAAGGAATTCGAACGCATATATAACCCAATCATCACTGGCAATTTCAAGCATCGAGTTCAAGCATCAACCAGTAAAGAAAAAGGGATAAATTACGTACCGAAATCGCAAAACGAACTCGATCCAAATTGAAGAGCCGTGAGCAAATCAAAGAGCATCAAAGCCTACTATCGAACGAGATCGAGCGGCACTTCAATTTGCACAACCCTAGTTTGAATCGCAAGGAGCAAAAGCAAATTTGCAGAAGCCCTAATTGAGTTGAGGAACAGCGACCATTTTTTTCACAGGCCAAAGAAAGAAGCGAGTTAGAAAATAAAAGGGCCAGCCGTGTTTGATGTTAAAAGGGCTTTAGTGTTAGTTAGGGTTCAAGTGTTATTTTTAATTGTTGTTTTAATTGTTTTTGTTTTTACTTTACGAATCAAAACTTTGTAAATCACCACCTAGGGTTTAGGTAGTGTCAGATTGTCTAGTTAGAATTAGTTCAGTGAGCAGGGTGTGCGAGTTTGCAAAGCTCTATAGGCGGGAGCAGTGTTTGCGAGTAATCAAAGCTCTATAGGCGGGAGCAGAGTTTGCAAGTAAACGAAACTCTATGGGCGGGAGCAGGGTGTGCGAGTCTAGTAGAGTGTTTGTGAGCGGGAGCAAATGTTTGCGAGTCTAGTAGAGTGTTTGTGAGAGGGAGCAAAAGGATCTGCGAGTCAAGTAGAGTGTGTGTAAGCGTGATACTGTTTAATTCTAATAGAAATCTGGGAATGCAGCAGTAGGCAGGGGTTGCCGAAGCTGGGTAAATTTTGTGTGTGATTTTTTTTTCCAGCATATTTATTTCTGCGTTTTGATTCTGTGTTTAAATCGAGAAAATTTGCTATAACCCTATTCACCCCCCCTCTAGGGTTAATCTAGATCCTACAATGATGACCTTCCTTCTTGCAATAACGGCAGAAGAGAGGCTTAGGACAAGCTCGAATAATATGATCCGGAGAACCACAATTAAAACACTTTCGAACGAAAGGTGTTCCGGAAGACTGAGGCTGAGAACTAGGACCACCAGTCTTCTTCTTCTTAGAAGGAAAAGGCCTGGACTTCTGAATTGGAAACGGCCTCTTGTTGGGGTTCTTGGAAACCTCAACATCAACATCACTATCACACTCCTTCTCGACGGTCTCGAGATGAAGTGCCGAATCAACCAACTCCTCAAAAGAAAGTTTAAGTTGGAGCAACAAAGATTTCTTAAGATATTTCTTAAGACCAGAAACAAACTTCAAATTCTTCTTATAAGAAGTGCTGATGAATTCAAGACCATACTTAGATAAAGCCTCAAATGATGCAACATACTCAGAAACAGAAGACTTCCCTTGCTTCAACTCAAGGAAGCGACGGGTCAATAAAACTTTTTCAGATTCAGGAACGAACTTGAGTTCAAATCGTCCCCGAAACTGAGTCCAAGAAAGAGTAGACTAATCAATTTCGGCTACAAGAAGCTCATACCAGTCAAGAGCATGCTCTTGTAATAAGCTAGAAGTTACAAGAACTCTATCATGGTTAGAAAGATCCATGCGAGAGAAAATACGCTCGCACGTGCGAAGCCAAGCTTGGACTTCAAGAACAGACTCGGAGCCCTTAAACGACTTTCCTCCAAGATGAGAAAAATCACTGCACTGACGTGCAAAGGCAGACTTGCGAGGTGGAGATACTCGAGGAGGAACTGGAGGCTGAGTGCTCCTAAACAATTCCAAAAACTAATCAGCAGACATATAAACGCCATACGGATGTGTGCCACTGGATTGCCCAGCATCCGAACGTCGTCCCCTACCTCTTCCAGCCATATGCTGAAAGTAAGATAAGAACAAGATTATTCACAAGGTAGATACTTCATTACGGAATACTATGGAATAAAATGCATTCCTAGACGTATTCCCCAAATTCTATCCAACCTTGATGGAATAAAGAGACACGATGATTCAAAGGTTTGTATCACTTGTATACTTTGATGTACTGTAATATGTGCTCTATTCTGTGTTTGTCATACTTTGTTCTGAACCTCACTCTGATACCACGCTGTGACGCCCCACCTCTATACCCACGCTAGCCAAGGACACTACAGGGTAATGCCGTCAACTAACACGGAGAATAAGGCTGGTTCGGAGCGACCATCTATAGCCTTGCTCTAACTATCTATTGAATACATCGACAATAATCATACTAACAGGTCGACATACCCAATGAATACTTAAAACAAAACCATAGGTGGTTGGAGGATCTATCAGAACAGAATATAACAACTCAAATGTAATATACATCACAGAACAGTAGATCATCATATACACATATACAAATACATAACAGAGTTTACAAAACAATACATGTCAAGTGGTATATCAAACCACAATTTACAGACGAGTCAAAAGAATACACATATCAGAGTTACAAAAAAATAGGACTACACAAAAAGCTATGACAAAAAGGAACAAGCTGAATAGTCCATGCGGAAGCAAAATAGGCTAAGTCCAAAAGCACCTAACCTGAAACAACTCGGTCTGACCCGAGTATGAAATACACAGGTCAGTCTAGCTAAACAAATCAGTTAGATAAACTGAACAACAATAAACCTGCAAGGTTACAAAGCATAATAGATATCTCTAAAAGAGATAACACAATCATCTAACGAAAGATGAATCATATAGAACAAGCCTCATATCATCGGCAACATATAGAAACAAAGGATAAGAATATCCCAAAGCAAGCCAAAAGGCAATAACAAATACCAATAAGGTATACAAGTTCCATAAGGTAAACGCTACGCATCATGCTGCTCATAATGACTAACATCGAAGGGCGATACCTAGGGATGAATGAAACATCAGAAAATTTGCTCGAGCTCAGTACTGTACAAACAAGGATCCATGAGCCCGAAGACTCCAAACCCAATAGCACCCATGCGGCTCATAACGACCAACATCGGAAGCGATACTAAAGGGCAACCCAATATCACCCATGCGGCTCATAACGACCAACATCGGAAGCGATACTAAAGGGCAACAAACCCGAGGGCACAAACCCGAAGGCAACAAACCGTAGTGGTGAAGGTCAGAGACCCAGTACTGGACACCACTAACTGGCGGAATGTGTCATAACTCTCAAAAAGGAATCCGAAAAGTGGTAACGCGAGTCCCATAACCACTCGTTCGCACTAAACGGTTTACTATCCGTTAGTTAATTTCACACTCAAAGTAGTACAAAGTCACCTCATATCATCGGTAACCCAAACCCGAAGGTCAAAACGATCAATTGAATAGGTCGGGGATTAAAAGGAAAGATAAACGCATAGATTCATGGTCCGTGTTTTGCCCAACCATTTAATCACCCTTCCACTTCGCTCGAAGTGCGAAATTGTGCGTGTGTTTAAATAGAATTTATAAATTGGAGAAACGAGCTTCTAATATGATTAGAAAGATTATTTTATAAAAACTCGTGGATGAAGTCAGAAATAAGTTATCAAAGTCAAAGAGGCAATAACAACCACTAAGAACTAACATGAATCGATAACATTCGGAAAACCAATCAAAATAAGCATAAATAGGCAAAACAGGAAAACAAGAGCAGGTCAGTCGACTGAAATCCCTGTTCAGTCGACTGAAAATTGTCCAGAAAAATTTCGGGCTTCAGCTCAGTCGACTGAACAGAGGATCCAGTCGACTGAACCCCATTTCCTGCATTTCCTGCTTATTACCAATGAAGTGCAAACTCTCCCAACCTTCAATCGGACGAGCATGGACGCTAGGGATTTACGCCAAGCGGCTACCCGACCCTATAAGCACTTCGATTCATCACCAAAAACATGATCAAAACATCAAAGTTAGGATTTCAAAGAATTGAACCCAAACACTAAAAATTCGGGTATTCACCAATTCAATCCAAACTAAAAGCAAGTGCATATGAACAAGTGCTAGGAATTCGTACCCAACATCAATGAAATCAAGAGAAGTAGATGTGAGTTCAAAACTCACCTTAACCCAAAAACAAGAAGATGGAGCTCAATAACAAGGAGAAGACCAACCAAACACTACTTCAACTCAACAAGCTTCAATCTAAGAATAAAACACATATTTCCCAATTTTGGTTTAGGAAATTTTCTGAAATTGAAGAGGAGAAGAGTTGGAGAAGATGAAGAAGAACTTACCAATGGATTCTCTTTGATTTTGGAGCAAGAATTTGGAGTTTGCAAATGGATTTAGGGCTTGCAATTTCTATTTCTCTTTCCCTTCCACCATTTTCAGTTTTAAGCTTAAGTTTTAAGAAATGGAATAAGTGAATGAGAGGAGAGGGCTGAGTTAGGGTTAATTAGATAGTTAGTGGGCTGAACCCAAACCCAAAACCCAATAGAAAAAGGGTCAAAATTTCACAAACTCCAAACATATCAAAGATTATACTCAAAAAGATCGCAAACGCCATTTTGGAACCAATGGAGGTAGTTTCGAGCTCCAATTCGGCCGTTTGCAAAAAGTAGCTTTAAGACCCAAAAATCCGACTAACGACGCTATATTTAAATAAAACATTTAAATATATAATCGTTAAACACGCGGGTTGTTACATTCGGTTCCGTTCGAACCCGGGAGACTTGTATGGATGAATGCTTGCGAAACATCGTCAGGTGGACGATGGGCATTCTAAGGGATATGTTCTATAAAGGTAATGCTTAGCCTCAAGCCTCATCAAATGGGAATGACTAAAAATCAGGGGTTATGCAGCAAGGCTAGGTGGGTAGCACCCAAGTAGGGTGAGGTCATTCCTGTCTAGATGTCCCTTTTTATTTCGGCTTAGTGGGCGGTTGCTGATCCCAACCGCGGGGTAATCTCACTCGGGATTATCCAGTAAGGGACAGTCCTGGTCTTGTGTTGTAGGGAAGCGGGCGTACTCCTTGGTACGGTGATCTAGGCCCCGTACTGTGACAGGTGGTACCCCAGTGCCTAGTCATTAGTTGGAAATCCATTCTCCCTACGAACCTTGTATGAGTTTTGTTTGTATTACCCACTTTGTGGCTAGTAGCTGGAATTTAATAATGTAACAATTTCGGCTATTTTATAAGTATTTGTATATAGACCTTATTATAATATCAGAGGATTTCTATAAAAATTGTTTTAGCTATCGTAAGGTAAAAACCCGACATGTTTATTTGTGGCGTGGTCTTACGAGATGCTTTTGTTTCAGAAGGATTTTTGAAACTTTAATAATCAATTGAGTGTGATTTTCTCACGTTGGTATTCCAGACTGACCGGGTGTTATTTAACTGTAATGCTCGGGTCGGACCGAGTATTATAGAATACAGGATATGATGCTGTGGAGCTCAGGAGACAAGCAAGATGACGATACGTACTCACGTACTTGTTTATATACATATATTTCGCTGTGTTGAGTTGTTGTGTATCCATTTGTATGATATTGATGTTGAGCTGTGATTGATGTACTCTGATGATGTAAAATATAAACAGAGATATTTGATGTTTGAGTAAAGAGTATTTATTATCTATTATATTTTATTCCGCTGCGATGGTTAGATTCTGTTGTTGTTTTCTATTTTGTTCTTCTACCTATTCTTCTTTAACCCAAATGGTTCGTATTTCTGTGCAACTTGAGTTGATTGTTGTGGAATAGTGTTGACTCAAAGGGTACGGATTTGCGGGCTGTTACAACTATAGTATATGTGAATCTTAACAACATTTCTATTCTGACTGGAACAAACTTTAACGATTGAAAAGAGAACATATTGCTTGTTCTTGGCTGCATGGATCTTGACCTTGCACTTAGGATGGATGCACCCACCCTCTTACGGATGAAAGTTCTTATGATGTTATATAGAACTTTGAGAGGTGAGATCGATCAAATCACATGAGTCTAATGATCATAAAGTTCCAAAGGCATTTAGGGGTGCGGTATCTGAAAAGATAACCAATGCTAAAGATTTCCTTGCTGAGATTGAAAAACGTTTTGCTAAAAGCTATAATGCGAAAACAAGCATGCTTTTGCAGCGCTTGATTTCCATGAAGCGTCAAAGTAAAGGGAACATAAGGGAGTACAATATGGAAATATCTAATGTTGCTTCAAAACTTAAGGCACTTAAGCTTGAGCTTTCGGATGATCTGCTCGTGCATTTGGTACTAATCTCTCTTTCTTCACAATACAACCAGTTTAAGATCAGTTATAATTATCGAAAGGAGAAATGGACTCTTAATGAGCTCATTTCGTATTGTGTACAAGAAGAAGAGAGATTGAAGCATGATAAGACTGAAAGTGCTCATTTGGCATACACCCCTAAGGGAATAGACAAAAAGAAAGAAGGATAAGGAAATGGCTAAGGGTCCAACGGAAAAGAAACAACATAAGGAGGCTGATGGTTGTTACTTTTGTAAGAAGACTGGACATTTAAAGAAAGATTGTACCAAATATCATGCATGGCGTGTTAATAAAGGTACATCTTTTGCTTTGGTCTGTTCTGAAGTAAATTTAGCTATAGTACCAAGAAACCCTTGGTGGTTAGATTCCGGTGCTTCTACTCACATAAGTGTTTCTATGCAGGGTTGCCTAAGCTATCGAAATCCAACCGATGCTGAAAGATACATCTATGTGGGTGATGGAAAATTGGTTAAAATGGAGGCTATTGGGCATTTTAAAATGTTGTTGAGAACTCAGTTTTATTTGGATTTATTTGATACTTTTGTTATATCGTCATTTAGATGGAATTTGGTTTCTATTTATAAGTTGGACAAATCTGGTTATTCTTGTTCATTTGGGAATAGTATTTTTAGTTTATCAACAAATTAAAATCTTGTTGGAACTAATTCTCTCAATATTTATGATAACTTATATATGCTTGATGTTGATACCTCTTATTATGAAGCCTTGCGTTTGGAATCGCGTGGTACTGAAAGAAAAGCTAATAAGGAAAATTTAGCCACATTGTGGCACAAGCGCTTAAGTCATATATCTAAAACTAGAATTCAATAGCTTGTGTTAGATGGCATTTTGAAATCTATTGATCTTTCAAACTACGATGTCTATGTAGAGTGCATCAAGGGAAAACAGACCAAACATAAGAAAATAGGTGCCAATAGAGCAACTGACGTCTTAGAATTGATACATACAGACATTTGTGGACCGTTCCCTATGGCATCATGGAATGGTCAACAATATTTTATCATATTCATAGACGACTACTCAAGATATGGCTACCTCTATCTTATACATGATAAATCAGACTCCTTAGACATGTTCAAGAAATTTAAGGCAGAAGTTAAGAACCAACTCAACATAAGAATTAAAGCTGTCAGATCTGACCATGTAGGTGAATATTATATTAAATCTGATGGATCGTGTGAAAAATGTCCAGGACCATTTGCCCAATTCCTAGAGAAATGTGGAATAGTCCCATAGTACACCATGCCAGGTTCACCTAGCATGAATGTTGTTACTGAGAGATGAAATAGAATTCATAAAGACATGGTAAGGAGTATGATTATTCATTCTACCTTATCGAAATCACTCTGGGGGGAGGCATTAATGACAGCAGTTTATATCCTTAATAGGATACCCACTAAAGCAACTACCAAGACAGCTTATGAGCTTTGGATAGGCAAACAGCCCACTCTAAAGCATTTTCATATTTGGGGATGTCTAGCTGGAGTAAGGCCTTATATGCCAAATGAAAGAAAATTGATCTCTAAAATAGTGAGCAGGTACTTTATTGGTTATTCTGAGAGATCTAGGGGCTATAAATTTTATGATCCCACATTAAAGAAATTTTTTGAGACGGGAATTGCACCATTTTCTAAGGATGTTGAGTTAGGGGGAGAAATGAAGTAAGGAACATTGTTTTTGAGGTGGAATCATCATCTATGATTCCTACCACAATTACTTCTTTTGAAAATGTACGGATTATCATCCTTATCATTAACGAAGAAGTTGATCCGGAACCACAACAAAACAATACCGCAGAAAACCCTCTTCAAGATGAGTACAATGCTCCACAAAAACAAACTCAACAACCTCAAAATGAATTGCCACTAAGGAGATCCACTAGAGAGAGGAAAGATGTCATTTTGGATGATTATGTGGTATTTCTTCAAGAAATAAAGGATGATAATAGATTGGTGGGAATGATCATATCAACTTTCACTAAGGCATGCAAGATGCTAATCCTTAAAAGTGAGGTATAAATCCATGCAAGACAATAAAGTTTGGGATTTTGTCTCTTTACCTGAAGGTTAGAAACCTATTGGTTGTAAATGGATATTTAAAACCAAGAGGGATGTAAAAGGTCATATGGAAAGATATAAGGCTTGTCTTGTAGTAAAAGTTTTACTGAGAAGGAAGACATCAATTTCAAAGAGACTTTCTCTCCGGTTTAATCGAAAGACTCTTTTAGAATAATTTTGGCGCTTGTTGCACATTTTGACGTTGAGTTACGTCAAATGAATGTTAAAATTGCTTTGTCGATGGAGATATTGAGGAAACAATTTATATGCTACAACCAAAAAAATTTGTGTTTGGAGATCCAAAGAATATGGTTTGCAAACTACAGAAATCCATTTATGGGCCCAAACAAGCTTCTCGTTAATGGTACCACAAAATTTCATAAAGTAGTTACCTCATTTGGTTTTGAGGCAAACAAATTGATAACTATGTGTATCACAAGTTTAGTGGGAGAAAATTCATATCTTTGATTTTATTGTTGATGATATATTGCTTGCCTATAATAATTTACATATTTTGCAAAAAACCAAGAGATTTCTTTCATATAATTTTGAAATGAAAGATCTTGGGTATGTTTCTTTTGTATTAGGAATCCAAATATATCGCGATCGCTCATTGGGTGTTCTTGGATTGTCACAAAAGAACTATATAGGAATGGTGCTTAAAAGGTTTGGCATGCAAGATTGAAAAATGGGTGATACCCCTGTCGCTAAAGGAGATAAATTTTATCTCAAATAATGCTCTAATAACCCCTTGAAGCTAAAGAAATGCAGAAGGTACCTTATGCATCTTCTATAGAGAGTCTAATGTATGCTCAAGTGTGTACGCGTCCGGATATTGCGTACTTTATAGGAGTGTTGGGAAGATATCTTAGTAACCCTTGAATTGATCATTGGAAAGCAGCAAAAAGGGTTATGAGGTATCTACAAAGAACAAAGGACTATATGCTTACATATAAAAGATCAGATCAGTTGGAGATCATTGGGTATTCTGATTCCCATTTTGCTAGATGCCCGGATAGTATACAATCCACTTCAGGATACATATTTCTATTAAGTGGAGGGGCTATATCATGGAAAAGTGTTAAACAAATGCTCATAGCTTCTTCCACCATGGAAGCACAGTCTGTGGCTTGTTACGAGGCATCTAACCATGCAAAATGGCTGTGGAATTTTGCCACTAAGCTATGCATTATTGATAATATTGAAAGACCATTAAAGTTATATTGTGACAATAGATCTATAGTATTATATTCTAATAACAATAGAAGCTCAAGCAAGTCAAATTACATTCACATCAAGTTTCTAGTTGTGAAGGAGAGAGTGCAGAATGGGTTAATATCCATAGAGCATATTGGGACACATTCTATGCTAGCGGATCTGCTTACAAATTAAAGGATTACCACCCAAGGTCTTTCATGAGGATGTTGCTAAAATGCGTGTATCTTTTATATAAGGATATTTTGGTTTAGGGGAATTTGTACTTAGTCACTTATTTCGTGACACTGCTCCATATTTTGATTATGGACATGCTTTGGTTTTTCTAATCAGAAATAAAGTTTTCTTTTGCACTTCAATTGTTTATATATATTATTTAAAATTTTAATCTCATTAAAGAAAAGTAGGATCAGTTGGAAATAGACATGTAAAGATCACATTTCATGTAATTTCCATGCTATACATACATGATTGATCTATGTCATTTGATTGTACTGATATCTATGACCATTGATGAGTTTAGTTACAAAAACAGGAATGAAAGCCACATGGGTTCTATGTTAACACAATCAATGGACGAGATTGTTTGGAATATACCGTATTATCAAGATAGCTATTTAAGAGTTCATAAAGTTGAATACATTCTATAAAGTTACATATGTGGCCCAGGTGGTGATTGTTGGAATAAATCAACATAATGGGGCCATATATTTTAGTGTTTGAATTTGTGGGCTATCTTGTAATTAAGTCTAATTACATGATCTAGTTTTGGAATAAACATGGTAAGACTTAAGGGGTATATTCGTCATGTAAAATTATAACGTGTGGATATCAGATGACAATTTTAGTTTGTTGAAGAGCCGAACTGAAAAATTCACACTATATATATGAGGTTATGGTCTCAAAAATTATATAAGTCTTATCATATTCTCTCTACCCTCTTCTAAAGAGAATTTACAGATCTAAGCTTGTGTCAATTTGGAAGAGCTAATCCAAATTAATCTTCACATCAATTAAGAATCGATTGATCCAGGTACGCCTTCCATTGTAAATTTCATATACTTGTTTCTCAGTTAAACCAATATGGGTTGTATATATTCAGATCTAATGTAGATTAATCACCAACATGCCTACTTTAACCTACTTAAAACCCTAACAAAAAATTATGTATGATCTCCCTACGCCATGAACATAAATATAAACCAGGGTCATGTATATTCGAAGAGAAAAAGCAGAACTAAAAATAAAATATAAATTACCTTAAACAGGTCTTCATTGTGCTACTCCCATTAAAGCATTAAAATACACTATAGAGCCTATTTGTCTATGTAATATTATGAGGCATCTACAAATAATATAAGTATCATTAGTGATCACTATAATTAAATATAAAGTCAATATCTTAAGTCAATCAAGAGGAAAAAGGATTAATTGTCATGCAATTTTAGAAAACTATATTAAGGAAAAGGAATTAGAACTAAAATGTAGATTAAAGCCAAAAATAAATATTAAAACCAAAATTATGTTTAGGAAAAGGAATTGAACTAAAACTAGTGTGTAACCCATATGTTGCATGTTGTAGAAAAATAATATTATAAATATTTTTGAAGAATAATATTTATTATGCAATATATGGTGAATTTGTTACGACAAATGAGTTATAAATCGAACCTACTGTATTTCTATGTGTATAATTTTTCATGAGATTTATGTATTTTTATATTTGAATATAAATTAAATTATTTTTGTTGATAAAAATGAGTTGCATATTGATTTATTATTTTATTATTCAATATTTTTATGCAAATAAATGAAAATTGATATTCTTATTTAATTTTGAAATTCACACTTTTATAGAATTTTACAAATAAAAATGTATGTACATAGATTTTGGAATTGATGTTAAGCTTTTGATACATTTAACTGAAGAATAAATGATGTACAGATTGAATTTCAAATATCACTCGAGAATTGAAGAAAATACCTAAAATGAAGTGTAATTGTAACAACCCGGGATTTTGGAGAATACTATTAATATTAAATTATAATGAAAATTATAATTTAATATTGTGTTTAAAAATGAATTGGATAATAAAATGAGGGATTATATTGTTTATTTTATATAAACAATATCTTGATGGATATAATTTGGGATTTGAAGTCATATTGTTTTATTTGAAGCCTATTTCAACATTGATGGTAAATAAAAAGTGTAAATGAATGAAATAAAGTTTGGAAAACTTTATTTATGGATTTGGATTGAAAGTAAATAATTGTGATGGTTTAATTTGAGTTAATTAGTAATATTGGAAATTTATTCCAATGTTAGCCTTTTATTGTAAAATAAAAGGAATAACATGAAGAAAATAAAATTTAAAAGTGTAATTAGGCTTGGAATGATATATTAATGTTATAAAAATGTTAAAACATTTTAATACACTTCATTAGACATAAAAATAAAATTTATTTGGTTGAAATGGATGAAAATAGTGATTTTTCACTAAAAATGGGAATATTGGTAAATATTATTAAAAATTTGTGTTATATGGGGAAAATAATATTTTTAATTGAAAAATTAAATTTTTAATGTCACTATGTTCCCTTTATTAAAACATGAACAATGCAACTTGTTTCATGTGATTTGAAAATTTTATGCAAAAGTCGTGTGTAAATTACTAAAACACATATACATATTTACCCTAAATATTTTTCTAAAGGTGAGAGTTGGGCTTATAGGGATATTTTGCGCCCAAAAGCCCAATTTCTAGAATGTTTAAAGAGATATATATTCATTTAATTCAGACTATTTTTTTTATTTAAGCACTTTTCTTCTAAAAGCTTCAATATTCTAATTAATGGCCTCCATATGACGAAAAATCAAAATTCACTCATTCTCTTGCAAATTCAAAGTTTAGTTCAAGTTACAAACATAAGAGAAGGTAATCTACTACCTATTTAATCTCAAAATTCATATCAATTCTTAGATTTGATTCACTATAATTGAGTTTTTGATATTTCCTTACTTGCATGTTGTTTCTATAGCTTCTACAAGTTTCTAATTACAAATCCAAGGCCAGAGCTCTTTTCTTTGCAAGCAAAATCATTTAATTCGCTGCAAAAAAACCCTAAGGTGAGCAATTTCACTCACGCTAGTTGTAATTAATCTTTCTTATTCATATTTAGTGTAAAATTGGATGTTTGGAGCTATAAAAATCAAGTTTTGATCATACTTTGTGCTCAATCCAAAAAATGAATTCTGTCCATCTTTGAAGCTGAAACAAAATTAGCCATAACTTGCTCAGTTTTGATCAGAATTTAATAATTTTAGATGTTCCGGAAAGATTAAATCATGTACTACAAATTTCATGTTTTACGTTTTTTGTATTTTTGAGGTTAGCTATGTCAAATTTTAATTTTTCTACTGCTAACCCGAGAGCAAAACCAATATGTGCTTTGTCCTTGAATCTAAAACGAAATTGGCCATAACTTCTACGTTTCTTAACCAAATAATTTTGGATGTTACGGAAAGCATAAATCATGTATTACAACTTTCATTCTTTGAGTTTTCTGTAACTTTGAGGTTATCTATGTCAAAATCTAATTTTTCTACTGCTAACCCGAGAGCAAAACCAATATTTGCTCTGTGTTTGAAACCAAAATGAATTTGACCATAACTTCATCGTTCCTTAACCGATTTTGATACTTTTACATGTTTCTAAAAGCTTAAATCAGGTACTACAACTTTCATGTTTTGAGTTTTCTATAATTTTGAGGATAGCTATGTCAAAATCTAATTTTTCTACTTCTAACCCGAGAGCAAAGCCAATATTTGCTCTATGTTTGAAACCGAAACTAATTGGACCATAACTTCTTCGTTTCTTAATTGAATTTGATAATTTTGGATGTTACGGAAAGCTTAGGTCATGTGCTACAAGTTTTATTCATTGTTTTTTCTGGAATTTGAAGTTTGCTTGGACGTAATTATGGTTATATGTTGCTGTCCGGAGAGCAAAATGACAACAACAACAATCGTTTACCTTAGAATTGTGTTTGCTCGTTTTTGCTTCATTCTCTTCGGTTTTGACGATGTTTTTGGTATATTTTGAGATCTATTATGCCTATAAGTAGGCTAGCTATATTTGAAGAATTTGAAATTCAAATTTAAATGGAATTTGAATTGATTTTGGGTTAAATTTGAATTGAATTCGTATTAAATTCAAGTTATCGGTTTTGAGATATCCCTCTTAGTTTTCATTGCTTTCGAGAACGGTTTTCAATAAACCATTTGAAATATATAGACATTTCAAATTATTATTACATATTATTTTTTAAATTATTTTTCTAAATAAAGATAGATTTATTTCCTATAATAAAGAAATTTCAAATATTGGTTTTAATAAACGTTTTTCGAAAATCATTTTAAATTTTTGTTTTCTCTAATAAAATTATTTTATAAATAAAATTACTTATATTTATGTAATTCAAACGTATAAGAAAGACAATTAAACAGTAAAGTAAAACATGTGGTATATGACACATGGATTTGCTTTATCGCTTAATATCAGACTTATACGATCGAAACCCTTTCGATGAACTATTTAAGATGATTTAAGATGTTATTAAATTTTAGGAAGATGATGTAGTCCGAGAACTACAATTTAGCAGTATATTCAATGAAGGACCATTTTAAGATGTGTTTCTTAATTGCCGATGAAATGAGGTGAATTAAGAGCTAGAAATTCCTAATTGGAATTATGGTTATAAATAACCATTTAGATGTTGTTTTTAATTGCCGATAAGATGAGGCAAGCTTCTTTATGATGGTTTTACGATGTTGAGATGTATTATGATAATTTTTACTTGTCGATGAGATGAGACAAGTCACGACACCACTAGTACTCATCAATGAGATGAGGCGAGTATGATATTGTATTTACTTGCCAATGAGATGAGGCTGAGTATATTTTCATGATGTTTATGATGTTTTACTTGTGTGGTGCCAACTAACGGCTAGTTAACCGTTAGGTGCGAATGTATGGTATAGGACATACATTAACACCTATTGGGTTCCTATCTGAGAAGTTGAGATACATTCACGATGTTTACTAGTACTACAGACCACGAGTACTCGATTGGTGTCATCACGGTGTAGTTGCTACTCTGATCATCATGGTGTTATTAACTTGGGTCTTTGTGATTGGGAGTCATTATGATGTTATGGACTACTGTCATTCATGATGTTCACAATGTTAAGATGTTATTTGACTCCAGTCATCACGATGTTTATGGTACCAAATAGTAGTACTAGTCACGATGTAGCGCGCGTAGCATTTCTTCGACATACAATCGAGGATCTGGCCAATCCGGGATTTCTTTGAGTTTTGATGTTTTAGACTTCATCATCTTTAGATGAATATTACATTAATAGCCTAGTGCCATATGAGATGTACACATATATGGTGAAATCTTTTATGATGTTACTCGATTGAGTAATTTGCATTATGGATTGATGATTTGATGATTTTATAGACTACTTGATGTTAAGATGGAGTTGAGATGTATTTATATATTTATACCGATGAGATGAGGTATAAATGATTATAAAGAATCTTTTATGATGAGTTTTAGTGATGGATTTGAGATGTATCTATATTCATACCGACGAGATGAGTTATGAATAAATATAATGCTTCTTTTATGATTGGGTTTTGTATTTCCTTGAATGATCCTTGGGATGTGCCAATGAGATGAGGCACATCCATATGCGTTTTATTCTATGTATGAAGGATATGTACCCTTGATGTATTATTATATTGACAACCACTTCTAAGAAGATAGTCGAATCATTTGAAGTCATTATCCGTTTTCCTTTATTCCACCGATGATATGAGGCAAAAGCGATGTTTATTTAGTCTTATCTTTAAAACTTTGCTCGCCGATGTTCCATTTGCTTAAGTGTCAGTTATGCCACTTAAGTATGACTTTATCATCATTACCTCTTCTACTTGCCAAGAAGAGATGTCGTCCTTTCTTATGATGTTGAAACAATGCTTAGGGTGTGGCATCCTTTAAGAAAAAGGATACTGTAGCTTTCACCTACTTATCCTTATCGATTATTCTGTTTAACTGATTATTTTAGCTAGCCTGACCCGTGAGATTTCACTCGGGTCAGATCGAGTTGTTTCAAGTATCATCTATTGGACTTAGCTTGAAGTTGATGTTGGATATCAGCTCTTGTTTCTCTTTAGTAGTTTCTGTTCTTTCACATACTCTGATATAGTTATATTTGATTCGATGTATATGGTGTGGTCGAGTACCGCCTTTAATGTATTCATATTGTATTGTACTAAACATGTATCAGTGCATATGTATATATATGATATTGATTGCTGTTTTGTGATGTGCTTTTCATTTAATTATTGTACTTTATTCTAATAGATCCGTTAGCCACCTATAGTTTTGAATTAAGCATTTACTGGGTATGTCGATCCACTTGAGATAGAAAAAAAATCGTATTGCATTTATCGACGCATTCAGTAGATGTTTAAGACAAAATTATGGATGGTCGCCCTTAACCAGCCCTATTCACCACTTTAGTAGATAGAATTACTCGTTAATTCTCTTTACTAAGGTTGGTCTCAGGGTGGGGCATTACAGCTTGGTATCAGAGCTGTGGTCAGAACAAAGTAGAATAAACACAGAACAATACGTATATCATGAAACATCGAAGTACAATACAGGTGAATCATTGTCCTTTATTCAAGCTTGTTTTCGAATCGAGCCTTGATTCTTTTTCGAGTTTTGAGATTGTTAAGATGGACTATGTCCAGGAATATAGATATATTGTATTCCGTAGTATTCCATAATAGATTTGATGTCATCTTATCTTATATAAAATCTTATTTGAGATTATTCTATTCTTATTTTTGTCGATATGACTGAGTTCGTATCGATGGAGCTGATTGATTTCTTTGAGCATTCTTGTTGCATTCCTTTGAGAGTTATGAATCCTATTGAAGGGATCCACAACGATTGGCTTGCTGTGAGCATTCTAAGTTCTCTATTTGTTGCTTCTTTAATGAGTATTTTTTTATTACTCACTATCTTGAGATGTATCTGATTTGAGATGCTGATCGTTTTGTTGTTATAGGTTCCAATATTTATTTCCAATAACTCTTGAGTATCGATTGTTGATGATATATCTCAAATTCCAGTCAGAGTGACTTTGTTGAGTTTCTTGAGTCCGTTTGGATCTGACATTCAATCGAGCAATCGAGTGTTGAGGTAACCTTATTCCTGGCTCTTAGCTCTTCGGTTGTCCTTCAACGATGATATCCACTGAGGAATGAGGTGAGTATCTAAATTGTTCGAGTTTGGTTGAGTTTATCATTAAGCTTCGTTTGAGTTTCTTTTCTGATACTCTATCAATTTTATCCTTTGTAGCATTACTCCGTTTAAAGTAGTGATTCGTGGATTGTGTGCTTTTTCTCCTTCGAGAAGAATATCCTGCTTATCCTGTATCTTGATGATTTTTGGGAGTGGCTCATGAATTCGTAAGATTAACGAACACTCTATCTACTTCTGTTGATTTTGAGAATCGAGTATTCTGGGAATATCTCGATGCATTCTCTTAATGTTCTTTGGTTTGAGTTTTGAAGCCATATAAATATGAGTTTTAAAGAAAAATTTGAGTTTTGAGATATTAAAAAAAATCAAAGAATATTTTAAGAATATATTTACATTAGTAGTATTTCTTTCATAGAAATAATTTGAGAGTGTTGGGTTGTCCATTGAGTGGGTAAGAGTTCTGGTCGATACGCCTGATCAACATTATCAATAGGAATCTCCTAAATGCTATGATGATGCAATCAGACACGATGGTTTGTATTTTAAAAATTGATATTTTGAAAATAATATTTTGAGATTAAATATTAAGTTTATTTTTGGTAATTGCAGCCATTGATTTTACAGACGAGTAATAGAGTGGCGAGCCAGTTTTGATTGTTTGGTCAACTCTGCAGCCAACAGATATTTTTTTTATTAGAGACTCAATGGCGAGGAAATGCCATTTATTTATTTTTTAAATTATAAAGATGAGAATATAAATGAGATTATTTTTGAGCTGTGCTTTATTGGAAGTATATTTTGAGATTCTAGAATCTATATTATATACATTGGATGTTTTAAGAGAAGAGTTATCAGAGAATTTGAAGATTTTTTTTAAACTATTAAGTGGTTTAATAAAAAGAGTAAAGACAATTTAAACCCTTAATTTATTTTAAGGAATATTATTATGGATTTACAAATTTCTTTGGAAATTAATTTTGAAGTAAGAGAAGAAATTTAGACTTTTAATTTGAGTTTTAAATAACTTACTAAGTAATATAGTAAAAAGTTTGAAAATTTTCAAATGTTGAAAATTGATATTTAAAATTTAAAAGATGTTAAGATTTAAAAATTCTAAATATCTTTGATTAAAAGATAATTCGAGCTTATATCCTTGTTCTTGAGTATATTCTATCCTTGAGCTATTATTAATGCGTGCATTTTTCACGGTTGTTCGAGTTGGTGGCCTTTTGAGAAGCCATCTTGTGATTTATCAATCTTGTCTATTGTGTCTACCCTGTTGTGAGGATGTTCTTTCCGTATATTTATGCGGAAAATCTTATTGATGATCTTCTTTATTGCTTAGAGTTTAAGTTTAAGTGAGTTTGATCCCGACTCTATTCGTTGAGTTTTGTGAAATCAATCATTTTTGATTGATTAATTTTTGAGCATCTTATTGAGTTTTGATTCGAAGACGGGATATCTTCGAAATTCTTTCGAGTTACTTGGAAAATTCGATGGTTTGCTAATCACTATATTAGCATTTGATGGCCCACTGGATTAACCAAGTGAGGTTTTCCTTGTTTCTCTCTACCATTCTATGTTAAGAGTATGAACGGTTTGATTTTTGAGCTTGTCTTTTATCCTTTGTCGATTGAATTTTTGTGTTGTTTACAGCCTTTTTCCACTAGAAATTGCGAGGACGCAATTTTATTAAGGGGGGAGTCTGTAACAACCCGGGATTTTGGACATTACTGTTAATATTAAATTATAATGCAAATTATAATTTAGTATTGTGCTTAAAAATGATTTGGATAATAAAATGAGGGATTATATTGTTTATTTTATATAAACAATATCTTGATGAATATAATTTGGGATTTGAAGTCATATTATTTTATTTGAAGCCTATTTCAACATTTGATGGTAAAAAAAGTGTAAATGAATGAAATACAATTTGGAAAAATTTATTTATGGATTTGGATTGAAAATAAATAATTGTGATGGTTTAATTTGAGTTAATTAGTAATATTGGAAATTTATTTCAATGTTAGCCTTTTATTGTAAAATAAAAGGAATAACATGAAGAAAATAAAATTTAGTAACATAATTAGGCTTGGAATGATGTATTAATGTTATAAAAATGTTAAAACATTGTAATACACTTCATTAGACTTAAAAATAAATTTTATTTGGTTGAAATGGATGAAAATAGTGATTTTTCACTAAAAATGGGAATATTGGTAAATATTGTTAAAAATTTGTGTTATATGGGGAAACTAATATTTTTAACTGAAAAATTAAATTTTTAATGTCACTAATATGTTCCCTTTATAAAAACATGAACAATGCAACTTTTCGTGTGATTTGGAAATTTTGTGCAAAAGTTATGTGTAAATTACTAAAACACCTATACATATTTACTCT
Source organism: Allium cepa (assembly GCA_030765085.1). NCBI lineage: Eukaryota > Viridiplantae > Streptophyta > Magnoliopsida > Asparagales > Amaryllidaceae > Allium > Allium cepa. The sequence goes on from CM060938.1 coordinate 585,534,234, forward strand.
AAATATTTTTCTAAAGGTGAGAATTGGGCTTATAGGTATATTTTGTGCCCAAAAACCCAATTTCTAGAATGTTCAAAGAGATATTTAATCACGCTAGTTGTAAACAATCTTTCTTATTCATATTTTGTGTAAAATTGGATGTTTGGAGCTATAAAAATCAAGTTTTGATCATATTTTGTGCTCAATCCAAAAACTGAATTCTGCCCATCTTTGAAGCTGAAACAAAATTAGCCATAACTTGCTCATTTTTGATCAGAATTTGATAATTTAAGATGTTCCAAAAAGCTTAAATCATGTACTACAAATTTCTTGCTTTGAGTTTTCTGTATTTCGGAGGTTAGCTATGTCAAAATTTAATTTTTCTACTGCTAACCCGAGAGCAAAACCAATATTTGCTTTGTCCTTGAAGCTAAAACGAAATTGGCCATTACTTCTACGTTTCTTAACCGAATAATTTTGGATGTTCCGGAAATCATAAATCACGTACTACAACTTTCATGTTTAGAGTTTTCTGTAATTTTGAGGTTATCTATGTTAGAATCTAATTTCTCTACTGCTAACCCGAGAGCAAAACCAATATTTGCTCTGTGTTTGAAACCAAAACGAATTTGACCCTAACTTCATCGTTCCTTAACCGATTTAGATATTTTTAGATATTTCGAAAAGCTTAAATCATGTACTACAACTTTCATATTTTGAGTTTTTTGTAATTTTGAGGATAGCTATGTCAAAATCTAATTTTTCTACTGCTAACCCAAGAGCAAAACCAATATTTGCTCTGTGTTTGAAACCGAAACGAATTTGACCATAACTACTTCGTTTCTTTACTGAATTTGATAATTTTGAATGTTACGAGAAGCTTAGGTCATGTGCTACAAGTTTTATTCATTGTATTTTCTGGAATTTTGAAGTTTGCTTGGTCGTAATTATAGTTATATGTTGCTGTCCTGAGAGCAAAATGATAGCAACAACAATCGTTTACCTTAGAATTGTATTAGCTCGTTTTTGCTCCATTCTCTTCGGTTTTGATGATGTTTTTGGTATATTTTGAGAGCTATGATGCCTATAAATAGGGTAGCTATATTTGAAGAATTTTAAATTCAAATTTAAATGAAATTTGAATTGATTTTGGGTTAAATTTGAATTGAATTCGTATTGGATTCAAGTTATCGGTTTTGAGATATCCCTCTTAGTTTCATTGCTTTCGAGAGAGGTTTTCACTAAACCATTTTGAAATATATGGACATTTCCAATTATTATTACATATTATTTTTTAAATTATTTTTCTAAGTAAAGATAGATTTATTTCCTATAATAAAGAAATTTCAAATATTGGTTTTAATAAACGTTTTTCGAAAATCGTTTTAAATTTTTGTCTCTCTAATAAAATTATTTTATAAATAAAATTACTTATTTTTATGAAATCAAACGTATAAGAAAGACAATTAAACAGTAAAGTAAAACATGTGGTATATGACACATGGATTTGCTTTATCGTTTAATATCGGACTTATACGATCGAAACCCTTTCGATGAACTATTTGAGATGATTTAAGATGTTATTAAATTTTGGGTAGATGATGTAGTCCGAGAACTCCAATTTAGCAGTATATTCAATGAAGGACCATTTTAAGATGTGTTTCTTAATCGCCGATGAAATGAGGTGAATTAAGAGCTAGAAATTCCTAATTAGAATTATGGTTATAAACAACCATCTAGATGTTATTTTTACTTGCCGATAAGATGAGGTAAGTGTAACGACCCGTAAAATTCGGTAATTAAATTTCTTAATTTAAGAAGATTTTGGTAACTTAATATTGAAGGAAATAAAAATTTAGTGAATTATTAATGGAAATAATAACTTGGATAAGATTGGTAAGTTAATTTTTAATAACTTGGATGTAACAGTATAAATGTAAGTTAATTGTTAAGTTAATTGTTAATAACTTGGATGTAATTCCAATAAGTTAAACAACGTAAATGTTAATTATATTCTTATTGTAATAAAAGAATGTTACCAAGATGAAGTTATTTATTTGATTTAAAATCTTAATTATTGTATGCATTAGTTTATAATAGGATATAAAAGGTAAATTAATAATTTAAAACGTTGGCTTACTAATAAAATAATGTATAAGGAATGGAAATGTGATAAATTAGTGTGTGAACTAATGGTAGCACTTGTTGTATAGCTTATAAGTTAATAAAAACGTAACAGTGCTGATTTAGGTTAATAATTAATAGGTCGAATGAAATGTCAATTAATGAATTTATTAAAATTGTAAAGTTATAATAAAATATGATAATTGGTTGGGAAGAATAAAGATAACTAAATGTACTTTATTGATAATTAATATTATAACGGAAAGTGTGGGTGTAAATTAAAATGGAAACGTAAATTTATTTATAAGGCGGTAATTGATGTAATAAAAAGCATGAAACCAAGAGAATAAATTTATTTAGAATATTTAATCGTAATTAATGTATATAATTGGCAAAGATATAATAAATGGAAATAGGATGGCTAGTAACAAAGGAGTTAGAAATTTGAATATATTAATGTAGCATTTATGCAAATGTAAGATGTAATAGGCGTAGATTAGTGTAATAGATAAGTACCCATGTTGACATCACCTTTAAGATGGTAAGTTTATAATTGATTTATAATAAGGAAAAATTCAAATGAATGGATTTATTTGGGATGGCAGTTGACAATTAATGAATTTATTAGTAAGTTATAATTGATGGAAATTAGTAAATTGGGGAGTGAATTCAAAGGTTATTAACTAAGGAAATAATATGTAATAAATTGAATAAAATCAATATTATATAAGAATTGTAACATTTGTTTGTGAATGGTGGATTCATATGTATAATTGAAAGTTATGATAACGGTTGTTTTAAGTTAACCATTTATCTAGTCTATTAAATTAAAACGGGTAACCAATTGAAATAAATCTGAATTTAATGTTACGTTAATGTAAATTAGGGTAATAATTGGGAATAACGTATATTTTATTCAGTGTTACGATGATTAGTTGAATTTAACATAAACTTAAGTGTAAATTAAGGTTATGATAACAATTATTATTAATTACCTAATTAATTGGTCAATGAATTTATTGGAATCAAGTTCATTTAAATGTCAAGCAAATGAAGGGTAACAATAGGTATTAGGTATAGAGTGATAATGGACTTAGTATAAAGATTGAAACTAATCAAATCAAAGTTATTTGGAATTTATTATAATTAACTGGAACTCAAATTTTAATAAATGAATTTAATCTAAATGAAATTTAATTTATTACGCTAACTGAAATAAAGATGGTATGTGATAATATTAACGTAAAAGATTTTGAATCCAATATTTATTTCATCCGTTGATAATAATGAATTGAATAGTAGAATGGAAAATATATTTAATAGAATATTTGGAAATTAAATTTATAATTTTTGAATTTAATGATATTGAGGTCAATATTGGAATTCATAAATTAATCGTCTCTAAAATTGACATTCAAATTTGTGTAAATCATTTTAAATGATTAAGAAATTAAAAATGTTGAAATTGGTCAAATAAAGAATTGAAATTAGAAATTTGATTTAATTAGTCTATTTATTAGTTTAATTAATTAGGGTAAAAATAGCCATTTTGGCCACGGACTCGGATTTCGACGAAACCAGTTTCATCGGATCCGTAACAATGAATTATTGTAGGGTTTCAAGTTTCGTAGCGATCAGTCTTTTCGTTTGATCGTACGGACTCGAAACGCATTGAAATCAATTGAAATCAATTTGAAAAATATTGATTTTAGCATAACTTCTTCATACGATGGAATTTGGACTTGAAACCTTTTCCATTGCGTTTAAAATATTTTAAAACATCTATTTTGATATATGGGTTGATCCAATTTCGTTCCAGAGTCAGAACGGGTTTTTCGGCCATTCATCGTTCAATGCATTTATAAATCAGATCCATTTATTCTACGTTCAGCTTTGTCTATAAATACCCTGTTATAAACCCTAGCATACCTCTATTCCTTATTTGTTTGTACGTACAATTTCTTTCACCTCCTTATTTCAATGGCAGACAAACACCTAATTCAAAATCCAAATTGCAATTCAAAATCAAATTGAATTTTCAAACTCCTCCAAAAAATTCAGAAAAATTATATATTGAAGCTCTCGACGAGCACAACCTATATCTACAATTCGTTTTTCAGTTCGATGCATCGTTTACCCAGAAATTCAAGTTGAACCTTAGCCGTCCATAGCCTAGGGTTCTGATCCAACGGTGGATCGTCAATCGTTTGACGATGGGGGCACGACAATTGGAAGATGTCGTCAAGCAGCGCACATCTATATGGTTGGAGTATCGAGATAGTCATCGATGTTGGCGCAAATTGGTGAAGAACGGCCAGATTTTTGCCTCGGCTTGGGGTCTTTTGGCTACGTCGCGCGCCTCGTCGTGGTCTGGAGGTGGTTGGCCATGGTCGAGCAACGCGGTGGCGACCGTGGATCGAGGTGCGGTGGCTTATCGTTGCGTGCATTCGAAGATTTTCGTGGCGGCGCAAATACCTGGGTCGTGATGTAGCTGTCGTGGCTTGACAGCGAGTGTTTGTTTTTTTTTATTTTTTTTATTTTATATTAAAATTTTGAAATTCAATTGTTCTGATCTTTATAACTTTTGCGTATGAAATCGGTATTACGCGCGGTTTTCTCCGCTAGGTTCGTATTGGAATTCCGGACATTTTGGCGCTTATTTGGATGTATTCTGAGGATTTTTAATTTTTGGGTTTAAATTGGATTTTAAATTCAATTTAAATTCAAAAGGTGAGTGTTTTAACCCGCTCACAACTTCTAAAATTTATTATGTTTGTTAAATTAATTTATGTTGTTATTATGAATTTATTTATGACTATTTGTATATTTTAATCATCATCTCAGTTAATTGCATCTGTTTAAATTAAATCTTTATTTATTTTATTATGAATATAACTGCCAGTTAATTACCTGTTATGTATTATCAGTTATATATTGATATTGATTGATTGTTTTGGATGATGATTGGGATGGATGTATGATTTTATAATGGATGAATGGATGTTTTATTTATATCATCATAGTCTGCAAGTTGTTATGCATTTATTTCCTTCGGGATTGCGGTTTGAAGCGATATACAACCATATTTTATTTTAAATTACGGATTGAAATGATAAATATCCGTATCGCTTGAGCATAGGGTAGAAAATTATATACAGACACCGAGGTCTATATATATATAATTATTTTTGAAATGATTTCTATGGTTTTGTAAAGAAATATATGGGTTATATAGATATTGATTTTAGATGTTATATAAATGCTATTTTACTACTTATTTTAGCTATGTATAAATTTGTTTTGAATTATAAAATAAGCTAAATAATAAAGTTTGATTTCTTTTATATAATATGGTTAAGTATCTATTTAAATTCTATTGTATATAGAGTTTATAATGACTCAAATAAAATTAAGGTTGGAAGATAAATGTGAATTTGATTTGAATTAAAGTATTTAAGAATTATCCTCGAAAATTTGATTTGAAATGTAAATAAAATGGAGATTTAAAAGGTATGATTTTATAACTTGATTTTTGTTTAGAGGATTTAAATGAATACCAAATTGATTTAAATGAATATTATCAAGTTAATTTAATTGAAAGAATATCCAGTTATTTGAAGTCTAAAGGTTTTACTAAAATGTTATTTGATTTATTAAGCAAACATTTCAAATCTAAATAAAAGTAGTTGAAATTGATATATATATGAAATTATCCAAGAATAAGTTTTGAAATGGTGGAATAATTAAAGCTTTGAAATATATGGAAATTATATTGATTTATTTAGGGATTTAAATCTATATTTGAAATTGATTTGTGAAGGTGAAGAAGCTATTTATTTTATAAAGTAATTTAATATTTAAACCATTTAAGTGGTGTAGTATGTTTCAAAGTTATGAAATTCAAAGTTTTATGTTTGAAAGGCTATACTTCAAGTTTTGGTTTCGAAATATTATAACTTTGAAATGTTATGGTTTTAGAAAAGGATATATTTGAAAATGATATCATATTGATTTGGTTTTAAAAAGAGGAAGTGATATCGTAATTATATGGTTTTGAAATTGATATTTATTTCTGGTTTTTAAAGTATAAACTATTTTGAAAAAACCGCGGTGTTATAATAACGTCTGGTTGTTAAAGAGACCGGGATCGGAAGTTGTCATACTCTCTGCCAACTCCGAAAACCACTTTAACAACCGTGTATGCGGTGGAGATTCCAGAATGAAGTAGGATGGTACCAGCGTTTCTTTTGAGGTAAATACATGGACCCAAATCCCGTGAGTTGGCATAAGGTGGCTAAAACAGGAGTGATTCTCGGACCAATGAGGTAGCACCTTTGATCGGACACATCCCTTCGATATTATACTTTGACTTTTGGATTGATTCGGTGGCCACTTTTGATTTTTTTTATTTGGGGGTGTGGCTCGAGGTGGACGGTATCTGCGACTGTGCGTTACCACCAGTCCGGATAGCAATTGGTATATCTACCCTGGCATTGCCTAGTTGTGCCGTGTCACTACCCTAACGCGCCTTATACGATTTTGTTTTGTACCATACCTATGGAGTGCCCTCTGACGACGCCTAGTACGGGGGAGATTACGGTACTGTATAGACTATGGGAATATAAAAGTGTGTTAAGAGCAATATGGGTAACCCCTTAACGCTATTTTCAGTATATTATACTTTACTTTAGACACTACTATAATATCGTATATTACTACATAGTAGATAGTTTAACGGATCCTTATGTGGTGTGAATCCCGAACATCTCTTAAGTTATTGCACTCACGTTGGACACTGGATAGGAGATGTCAAATCCCGTAAACATCTCTGATGTCGTTATACTCATATTTATTTCTGTTGATTTAACTCACATAAGATATTTTAGTTCTAACTCGAGTGTTTTGTCTTTTCAATTCGCTCGGGTCAGCCTGAGCATTTCAGGATTCGAAGACTTTAGCTCGGGAGGACGAAGACGAAGATTTATTATTATTCTTATTTATTACAGTATTCCACCACATTCATACTATTTCCGCTGCATTAATTATTATTCTCTGGTATGTGTAACTCTGATATGTATTGTATAAGTAAAATCTAATATTTTGTACAACAGCTTCATGAACTATATATTTGATTACTATATTTTATCGTTCCGCTGCAAGATTCTATTTTGCGTTTTTCTTTCTCTGTTTTTTCTTATTTACCCCATAACAAATCGCCCTTCTATATGGTTTAAGTCTGACGTGTGTGGTTTATCGTCGATTTAAAGCGTACGAAAAGGCGGGACGTTACATCTGGTATCAGAGCTTTGGTTAGCGATAAACCTTAGCTTTGTGGGGTCAGACTCTGTATTAATAGGGTAGTAACACCCTATGATGAGTCGTTGAGTGTATATATATGGGAGAGCGTATTTGTTAGTGTTATGGAAAGGTTTTAATATTGTGTTAATTTGTTTCGTTTTTTATTTATAAATTCTGGTTGATGCATAGGACGCTATGACATCAATAGGGATTTCTAAACACTTAATAGGACAGACCGACGTAATATTTGTTTTTAATGTAGGTGAATGAAATAATTTTGCCTACTATATTTTTTATATATATAAAATAAATTTTATAAATGATATATATATATATATATATATTTGGTTTCAATATATTGGTTGTTAGGTAATGAAATTTATAAATAATAGCTGAAATAAGATTGGAAATGAAATAAATGAAAATTGAAAATTTTAGAACTTAAGTTCCGGGGTTTTGAAAATTTATTTCAAATGATTTTGAGTTATAATAATAATATTTTTAGAAGTATTTTCTGATATAAATATTTCAATATAAAGTGAAAGAATTGTTTTAAAGAAACTTTGGAAAGAAATAAGCTTTGTACTTCCCTCTATGTCCCTGGAAAATAATTTCGGTGATGAGTGTATGCATCATCGACATTCATTTTCGAGTTTCGAAGTGGGAAGGCCATTGTAGCAGTTTTACTATGGATTTTTTTTGATAAAAAAATATAAATTTTAATTTTTTTAAATATAATTGAATATATAAGCTGTAAGTATATACATTTATCTATTATTTTAAAATGATTTGAAATTAAACCCGGTATTTAATTCTTAAGTTCCGTTAATTGATAGTTTTAATTAGTGTAGTGAAATGGAATTTAACTATAATTGAAACCCTAAACAGAATAAGAGATTAAGTGTTGAGTTATAAATGAAACTATGAGAAAGTTGAATTTATAACTTATAAACCAAAGGTTATATGTAACAACCCGCATATTTAACGATTTTATATTTAAATGTTTTATTTAAATATAGCGTCGTTAGTCGGATTTAGGTCCGAAAAGTTACTTTTTGCAAATGGCCGAATTAGGACTCGAAACCACTTCCATTGAGTCCAAAATGACGTTTGCGATCTTTTTAAGTATAAGCTTTGATATGTTTGGAGTTAAGCTGAATTTTGCAACTTTTTCTAATTGAGTTTTGGGTTTGGGTTCAGCCCATTTGTTAGTTTAATACCCCTAACTCAGCCCTCTCCTCTCCATTCTCTCATTCCACTCTTCTAAACTCAAGCAAACTGAAAATGGTGGAAGGGAAAGGGAAATAGAAATTGCAAGCCCTAGTTTCTTCTTGCAACATTGAATTCTTGCTCCAAAATCAAAGTAAGGCTATTGGTAAGCCTCCTCTTCATCTTCTCTATCTCTTTCTCTCTTCAATCCCAGAAATTCCTAAACCTAAACTTAGGAAAATACTTGTTTGATCTTAGATTGAAGCTAGTAGAGTTGAAGTGGAGAGTGGTTGGTTGTTTTCTTTGCTATTGAGCTTCTCTATTCTTGTTTTGAATTAAAAGGTGAGTTTTGAACTCACATCTACTTCTTTTGATATCATTGATGTTAGGTATGAATTCCTAACACTTGTTCATTTCCATTTGCTTTCGATTTGGGTTGATTCGGTGAAATGGCCAAATTATGATTTTTGAAGCCAAATCTATGTAAAACCTTATATGGTTAATGTTTGTGTTGTTCGGAGTGTTTGGGTGTGTCGTTAAGGTTGGGTAGTCGTTTGACGTAAGCCCATAATCAACACGCATCCGATTGCTTTCGATTTGTTTGGCCTTAGATGGCCTAGGTTCAGGAAATGCCTGACCATCAGGTTTCAGATGTCTGAATATTGTTCTGGGGAAGATTTTCATCCCTAGATTCAGACGTCTGAAATTATATTCCAAGCGTCTGAATTGGCTAAATTTCAACTAGAAGGGAAATAGGCAAAATAATGCCTATTTCAGACGTCTGAAAGTTTGGATTCAGACGTCTGAAGTCTGTTGTGGAAAACATATTAATTTCCAGATTCAGACGTCTGAATCCCTTCTTTCAGACGTCTGAATCTTTTGCCTTTTTCCAATTTTCCTTGTTCGCATAGTTTTCCAAATTTGATCGATGCACATTGATTCCAATTAGTTGTTTATGCATATTTGACCTTGATGATTCCTTTTTGAATTCATTCACGAGTTTTTATAAATGATTTCTTCAAATCGTATTAAAAGTTCGCTTCTCCGATTTATAAATTCTATTTAAAACACACGCACAATTTCGCACTTCGAGCGAAGTGGAAGGGTGATTAAACGGTTGGGCAAAATACGGACCATGAATCTGTGCGTTTATCCTTCCATTAATCCCCGGCCTATTCAATTGATCGTTTTGACCTTCGGGTTTGGTTTACAGATGATATGAGGTGAACTTTTTATTGCTTTGAGTGTGAAATTAACTAACGGATAGTAAACCTATTAGTGCGAACAAGTGGTTATGGGACTCACGTTACCACTTTTCGGATTCCTTTTTGAGAGTTATGACACATTCCGCCAGTTAGTGGTGTCCAGTACTGGGCCTCCGGACCTTCCCCACTACGGTTTGTTGCCTTTGGGATAGTGTCTTCGGACTGTCTCCTTCAGGTTTGTTGCCTTCGGGTATGTGCCTTCAGGTTTGTGCCTTCGGGTTTGTTGCCCTATAGTATCGCTTCCGATGTTGGTCGTTATGAGCCGCATGGGTGATATTGGGTTTGGAGTCTTCCTGCTCATGGATCCTTGTTTATACAGTACTGAGCTCGAGCAAATTTTCTGATGTTTCATTCATATGTATATTCCCTAGGTATCGTCCTTCGGTGTTGGTCTTTTTAAACCACTCGATATGTAGCGATTACCTTGTGGAACTTGTGTTATCTTCATTGTTATTTGTTATTGCCTTTTGGCTTGCTTTGGGATATTCTTATCCTTTGTCTGTTGTGTTGCCGATGATATGAGGCTTGTTTTGTTATGATATGATTCATCTTTTGTTAGATGATTGTGTTATCTCTTTTAGAGATATTTGTTATACCTTGTAACCTTGCAGGTTTATTGTTGTTCAGTTTATCTAACTGATTTGTTTAGCTAGACTGATCCGTGTATTTTATACTCGGGTCAGACCGAGATGTTTCAGGTTAGGTGCTTTTGGATTTAGCCTATTTTGCTTCCGCATGGAAGCATGGACTATTCAGCTTGTTCCTTTTTGTTAAAGCTTTTTGTGTGTGGTCCTTTTATTGTAACTCTGATATATGTATTCTTTTAGTTCGCTTGTATATTGTGGTTTTCTATACCACTTGACATGTATTAGTTTGTATACTCCGTTATGTATCTGTATATGTGTATATGATGATCTACTGTTCTGTGATGTATATTACATTTGTGTTGTTATATTCTGTTCTGATAGATCCTCCAACCACTTATGGTTTTGTTTTAAGTATTCATTGGGTACGTCGACCTGCTTGGTTTGACTATTGTCGATGTATTAAATAGATAGTTAGAGCAAGGCTATAGATGGTCGCTCCCAACCAGCCTTATTCTCCGTGTTAGTTGACGGCATTACCCTGTAGTGTCCTTGGCTAGCGTGGGTATAGAGGTGGGGCGTCACAGCGTGGTATCAAAGCTGAGTTCAGAACAAAATATGATAAACACAGAATAGATGCACATATTCCGGTACATCAAAGTTTATAAGTGATACAAATCTTTGAATCATCGTGCCTTTCTATTCCTTCTACTATCAAAGGTTAGATAGAATTTGGGGAATACGTCCAGGAATGCATTTTATTCCGTAATATTCCGTATTGAAGTATCTACCTTGTGATTAATCTTGTTCTTATCTTACTTTCAACGTATGGCTGGAAGAGGCAGGGGACGATGTTCGGATGCTTGGCAATCTAGTGGTTCACATCCGGATGGCGTTTATATGTCCGCCGATCAGTTTTTGGAATTGTTTAGGAGCACTCAGCCTCCAGTTCCTCCTCGAGTGTCTCCACCTCGCAAGTCTGCCTTTGCACGCCAGTGCAGTAATTTTGCTCATCTTGGAGGAAAGCCGTTTAAAGGCTCTGAGTCCGTTCTTGAAGTCCAAGCTTGGTTTCGCACGTGCGAGAGTATCTTCTCTCGCATGGATCTTTCTGACCATGATAGAGTTCTTGTAACTTCTAGCTTATTACAATAGCATGCTCTTGAATTGTGTGAGCTTCTTATAGCCGAGATTGATGAGTCTACTCTTTCTTGGACTCAGTTTCGGGAGCGATTTGAACTCAAGTTCGTTCCTAAATCTGAAAAAGTTTTATTGACCCGTCGCTTCGTTGAGTTGATGCAAGGGAAATCTTTTGTTTCTGAGTATGTTGCATCATTCGAGGCTTTATCTAAGTATGGTCTTGAATTCGTTAGCACTTCTTATAAGAAGAATTTGAAGTTTGTTTCTTGTCTTAAGAAGTATCTTAAGAAGTCTTTGTTGCACCAGCTTAAGCTTTCTTTTGAGGAGTTGGTTGATTCGGCACTTCATCTCGAGACGGTCGAGAAGGAGTGTGATAGTGATGTTGATGTTGAGGTTTCCAAGAACCCCAACAATAAGCCGTTTCCATTTCAGAAGTCCAGGCCTTTTCCTTCTAAGAAGAAGAAGACTGGTAGTTCTAGTTCTCAGCCTCAGTCTGTTGGAACACCTTTCGTTCGGAAGTGTTTCAATTGTGGTTCTCCGGATCATATTATTCGAGCTTGTCCTAAGCCTCTCTTCTGCCGCTATTGCAAGAAGGAGGGTCATCATGTTTCAGCTTGCCCTACTGTTCCGGCTGGTGCCAAGTCTAGCAAGCTTTATGCTGCTAAGGCTTCTGAAGGTCCCTCTCAGACCAAAGGTATATCTCTACCTATTTTAGAAGGTTCTATTTTATTTCATGATCATAATATTCGAGTTCTTTTCGATACGAGTGCATCACATTCCTTCGTATCGAAAAAGCTCATTGATGATTTATCTTTGGATGTTTCTTGTTTGGTTACTTCTTTAAAGATTGTGAATCCTATTGGGAGATCCGCGACCCTTAGCCTGCTTTGTGATGATGTTGAGATTGTTTTATGTGGCTTTTCTTTTCGTGCGAGTCTGCACGTTATTTCTTATTTGGGATTTGATTTGATTTTGGGTATGGACTGGCTAGTAAGATATGATGCCAGGATTATTTGTTCAGAGAGAATTATATATCTTCGACATCCGGATTCGCCTACTCAGCTATCTCTTATTCTTCGGGATGTGGATAATTCCGAAATGGCGTTATATTCTCTTGATTCGCGAGATGATGATGATATATCTCGTATTCCTATTGCTTGTGACTTTTCTGATGTTTTTGAGCCTGTCTCGGGTTTGCCACCTAAGCGGGAAATTGAGTTCCGCATTGATCTCATTCCAGGCGTGCAACCAGTTAGTCGTCCTCCCACGAGGATGTCTACAAAGGAAAATGAGGAACTCAAGAAGCAGCTTTTAGAGCTTGAGTCCAAGCAGTTAATTCAGTCCAGTTTTTCTCCATGGGGATCCGCGGTCGTCTTCGTGAAGAAGTCCGATGGAACTCTTAGGCGTTGCATTGACTATCGCAAACTTAACGAGTTAACCATCAGAAATAGGTATCCATTGCCTAGGATCGATGATATGTTCGATCTATTGAGTGGTGCTATGGTCTTTTCTCAGCTAGACCTTGCCACAGGTTTTCATCAGTTACGAGTCGCGGAGGATTGCATACCTCTTACCGCTTTCCGCACTCGTTATGGTTCTTTTGAGTGGCTCGTTATGCCGTTCAGTTTGACGAACGCTCCTGCTTTCTTTGTCGATCTCATGAATCGAGTATTCCGAGAATATCTCAACAAGTTCGTCCTTGTGTTCATTGATGATATCCTTATTTATTCCAAGTCTGAAGCTGAGCATGCTAATCACATGAGTATTGTCTTGAGTACTCTTCGTCACCATCAGCTTAAAGCCAAATTCTCCAAGTGCCATTTTTGGGAGAATAAGGTTAAGTTCTTAGGCCATGTTGTATCTTCCGATGGCATTTCTGTCGATCCCTCAAAGATCGAAGCCACCCAGAATTGGAAGAGGCCTAAGAATGTTCATGAGATTCGTAGTTTCCTTGGATTGGCGGATTATTACCGTCGGTTCATTAAGGATTTTTCTCGAGTTGTGCTTCCTCTCACCCTCCTTACTCGGAAAGGCATTCGTTTTATTTGGTCCGACAAGTGTGAAGCTTCCTTCCTGACATTAAAGAAACTTCTCACTAATGCTCCTATTCTTGTGGTTCCCGAGGGGAATCATGATCTTGTTGTCTACACCGATGCTTGTGGTAGTGGTCTCGGTGCTGTTCTTATGCAGAAGGATCGGGTAGTTGCTTATGCTTCTAGGCAACTGCGTCCGAATGAAGTTCGCTATGCCACTCATGATCTTGAGTTAGCCGCCATCGTCTTTGCCTTGAAGATTTGGCGACACTATTTATTGGGCGAGTGCTTCATTCTTTATACCGATCATAAATCTTTGAAGTATTTGTTCACTCAGAAGGAACTCAATATGAGACAACAGCGTTGGCTCGAGTTTCTTGCTTCCTATGACTTTGATATCCAGTTTACCCCTGGAAAGGGTAATCGTGTTGCAGATGCGCTTAGTCGAAAACATTCGGCTGTTATTTCTATGATGCTTGCCGAATGGGATATTCTTGAGACTCTATCTTTTTGTGAAATTCGTGATTGAGGTTCATCTTTTGATACTCCTATTCTATTACTTAGTTTGGGAGCTCGACCTATTTTGTTGGATCGTATTGCCGCGTGATCCTGATTTGTTGCATCTTATTCAGCTTTGTGAGTCTGGATCCTGTGATGAGGCATTATGGGATTTCAGCATTGATTCTCATGGGTGTCTTCGCAAGAAGAACCATCTTTTTGTGCCTTCTGATTTTGCACTTAGGCATGACATTCTTGATGACTGTCATCGTTCTAAGTATACCATTCATCCTGGTAGTAGTAAGATGTATGACGATATGCATCGTCTTTATTATTGGGAAGGCATGAAGCGTGATGTGGCGAGTTATGTGAGTAATTGCATAACTTGTCAGCGTTTTAAGGCCAAACATCAGTGTCCTTCTGGTCTTCTTCAGCCTCTAGAGATTCCATTGTGGAAATGGGATCAGATTTCTATGGATTTCATTGACGGCCTACCTCGTTCGAGATCGGGTCATTCTAGCATTTGGGTTATTGTTGATCGCCTCACAAAGTCTGCTCATTTTGTTCCTATTAAGTCTAATAGGACTGCTTCGCATTTGGCTAAGTTGTATGTCAAGGAAATCGTGAGACTTCACGGTGTTCCTAGTTCTATTGTGAGTGATCATGATCCTTTATTCACGAGTCATTTTTGGCAGAGTCTTCAGCAATCTTTGGGAACAAAGCTTAATTTTAGTACAACTTATCATCCGCGGTCTGACAGACAAACCGAACGGGTGAATCGTATCTTGGAAGATCTTCTCCGTATTTGTATTTTTGATTTCGATGGTAGTTGGGAGGATCACCTACCTCTTGTAGAGTTCTCCTACAACAATTGTTTTCAGTCTAGTATCGGTATGGCTCCTTTCGAACCTTTATATGGAAGGCCATGTCGATCACCTTCTTGTTGGTTGGAATCTGGGGAGAAGCTTATTCTTGGTCCAGATTTTGTTCGTGATTCTTCCGAGAAGATTGATCTTATCCGGTTGAGAATGAAAGAGGCACAGAGTCGCCAGAAATCCTACGCTGATAACCGTAGGAAGCCTCTCGAGTTCTCGATTGGTGATCTTGTTTTTATTCGTGTTTCTCCTTTGAAAGGGGTTATGCGTTTCAATACGACTGGGAAATTGGCTCCTCGCTATATAGGACCATTTTCTATTACTGAACTTATTGGCCCTGTGGCTTATAGAGTTTCACTTCCTGCTCATTTATCTGGCATTCATGACGTGTTTCACGTCTCTCAACTTCGAAAGTGTCTTCGGGAATCGAATTCTATTATTGATTCTCCTGATTTGCTTGAGCTTGAGATCTCACCAGATTTATGTATTGTACAGCAACCTATTCGCGTACTTGACACGGAGGTGCGACACATTCGAAACAAGGACGTGCCGCTCGTTAAAGTTCAATGGTCCGCTAGTCCCAATGACTGTACTTGGGAAACCAGAGAGTTTATTGAGCGATCCTATCCGGGTTTTCTATCTTCTCTTGGCAATGGTGAGTTTATCTTTTCATCTCAAGCTTATTTTCCTTTCTTTTGGAGGATGTATGTATGTAGTTGTTACAATTATCGTCTCTAGAAATTACGGGGACGCAATTTTGTAAGGAGGGGAGATCTGTAACTACTCGCATATTTAACGATTTTATATTTAAATGTTTTATTTAAATATAGTGTCGTTAGTCGGATTTAGGTCCGAAATGTTACTTTTTGCAAATGGCCGAATTAGGACTCGAAACCACTTCCATTGAGTCCAAAATGACGTTTGCGATCTTTTTAAGTATCAGCTTTGATATGTTTGGAGTAAGTTGAATTTTGCAACTTTTTCTAATTGAGTTTTGGGTTTGGGTTCAGCCCATTTGTTAGTTTAATACCCCTAACTCAGCCCTCTCCTCTCCATTCTCTCATTCCACTCTTCTAAACTCAAGTAAACTGAAAATGGTGGAAGGGAAAGGGAAATAGAAATTGCAAGCCCTAGTTTCTTCTTGCAACATTGAATTCTTGCTCCAAAATCAAAGTAAAGCTATTGGTAAGCCTCCTCTTCATCTTCTCTATCTCTTTCTCTCTTCAATCTCAGAAATTCCTAAACCTAAACTTGGGAAAATAATTGTTTGATCTTAGATTGAAGCTAGTAGAGTTGAAGTGGAGAGTGGTTGGTTGTTTTCTTTGCTATTGAGCTTCTCTATTCTTGTTCTGAATTAAAAGGTGAGTTTTGAACTCACATCTACTTCTTTTGATATCATTGATGTTAGGTATGAATTCCTAACACTTGTTCATTTCCATTTGCTTTCGATTTGGGTTGATTCGGTGAAATGGCCAAATTATGATTTTTGAAGCCAAATCTATGTAAAACCTTATATGGTTGATGTTTATGTTGTTCGGAGTGTTTGGGTGTGTCGTTAAGGTTGGGTAGTCGTTTGACGTAATCCCATAATCAACACGCATCCGATTGCTTTCGATTTGTTTGGCCTTAGATGGCCTAGGTTCAGGAAATGCCTGACCATCAGGTTTCAGACGTCTGAAACCATATTTCAGACGTCTGAATATTGTTCTGGGGAAGATTTTCATCCCTAGATTCAGACGTCTGAAATTATATTCCAGGCGTCTGAATTGGCTAAATTTCAACTAGAAGGGAAATAGGCAAAATAATGCCTATTTCAGACGTCTGAAAGTTTGGATTCAGACGTCTGAAGTCTGTTCTGGAAAACATATTAATTTCCAGATTCAGACGTCTGAATCCCTTCTTTCAGACGTCTGAATCTATTGCCTTTTTCCAATTTTCCTTGTTCGCATAGTTTTCCAAATTTGATCGATGCACATTGATTCCAATTAGTTATTTATGCATATTTGACCTTGATGATTCCTTTTTGAATTCATTCACGAGTTTTTATAAATGATTTCTTCAAATCATATTAAAAGTTCGCTTCTCCGATTTATAAATTCTATTTAAAACACACGCACAATTTCGCTCTTCAAGCGAAGTGGAAGGGTGATTAAATGGTTGGGCAAAACACGGACCATGAATCTGTGCGTTTATCCTTCCGATTAATCCCCGGCCTATTCAATTGATCGTTTTGACCTTCGGGTTCGGACCACTACGGTTTGTTGCCTTTGGGATAGTGTCTTCAGACTGTCTCCTTCAGGTTTGTTGCCTTCGGGTATGTGCCTTCGGGTTTGTTGTCCTATTGTATCCCTTCCGATGTTGGTCGTTATGAGCCGCATGGGTGATACTGGGTTTGGAGTCTTCGGGCTCATGGATCCTTGTTTATACAGTACTAAGCTCGAGCAAATTTTCTGATGTTTCATTCATATGCACATTCCCTAGGTATCATCCTTCGGTGTTGGTCTTTTTGAACCACTCGATATGTAGCGATTACCTTATCGAACTTGTGTTACCTTCATTGGTATTTGTTATTGCCTTTTGGCTTGCTTGGGGATATTCTTATCCTTTTTCTGTCGCGTTGCCGATGATATGAGGCTTGTTTTGTTATGATATGATTCATCTTTTGTTAGATGATTGTGTTATCTCTTTTAGAGATACTTGTTATACCTTGTAACCTTGCAGGTTTATTGTTGTTCAGTTTATCTAACTGATTTGTTTAGCTAGACTGACCCGTGTATTTTATACTCGGGTCAGACCGAGATGTTTCGGGTTAGGTGCTTTTGGACTTAGCCTATTTTGCTTCCGCATGGACTATTCAGCTTGTTCCTTTTTGTTAAAGCTTTTTGTGTGTAGCCCTTTTATCGTAACTCTGATATATGTATTCTTTTGGTTCGCCTGTATATTGTGGTTTGCTATACCACTTGACATGTATTAGTTTGTATACTCCGTTATGTATCTATATATGTGTATATGATGATCTACTGTTCTATGATGTATATTACATTTGTGTTATTATATTCTGTTCTGATAGATCCTCCAACCACCTATGGTTTTGTTTTAAGTAATCATTGGGTACGTCGACCTGCTTGGTATGACTATTGTCGATGTATTCAATAGATAGTTAGAGCAAGGCTATAGATGGTCGCTCCCAACCAGCCTTATTCTCCGTGTTAGTTGACGGCATTACCCTGTAGTGTCCTTGGCTAGCGTGGGTATGGAGGTGGGGTGTTACATTATAATTATTGAATATTAGATTAAATTAAAAGAAATGAGGTAAAACTTGTATAAATTGCAACTGCATTCCTTAACATATATATAACTTACCGACTATAAAAAGTTAAAATGTTAAAAGAAAATGTAATGGGAAATTTTACAAGTAAAATTTGAAATAATGAAAGTATTTGATGAAATTCTTTAGTAAATAAAATTTGTTGTTGTAGTTATTATAAACTTAAGTATAATTGAAATACCAGTAATTAAATATAATAGAAGGTGGGTATTGTAAGTAAGAAATTTTGAACTTAAGTAAATAAGTTGAAGTTATTTCGAAATAAAATTGAAAGAAATAAATGTAAATTAAAAAGATAAACCATTATATGAATGAAAAAGATAAATCAAACAACAAATATAATAAATGAAATTAATAAGAATGAACTTAATTTATTGTTGGATTTGTTGTTTGTTTTGGTTTATAGTTGTTTGGGTAAGGATACTTTAAATTTGTTTGGATGCATAAATAAATCTATTTGGTTCCATCGAAGACTGTTGAGTAAACGGTGCACTTAGTAGTTTATTCTTCATTCTGTACGATTTAAAGTTTTAAACCCGAACAACTATTTGTTTATTTGCTATGGATGGTTGATTTTATTGGCCTCATATGGTGGTTGTATGTTGTGATTGTAAGTTATTGTTGCTTATATTGTTTTGGTTGTTAATGGTTGAAACAAGTTAAACATTTCATTTTATATAATTATTGACTCTTTTGGATTATATAAGTGAAGTACAGGTTATGGAAGCAATTGCTACTGCTTTTGGTTGCGTAATTAAGCGTAAATTGCCCGACAAATAGGTACGTTCTCGGATTACGATTTATATCATTATTATATCATTTTTCCCATGTGAGATATATATTATTTTCGAAAATATATGTTGTATATTGTTATATTGATATTATATTTTCTTCCGAGCCTCTCCGTAGAAAGGAGACTCTACCGAAATTTTCCGTAAATTTTGGCTTAGAAAAAAATTTGAAAATGTTTTCCAAACTTTACTAATTTGAGTATAAAGGGATTTAATAGTTATAAATTGATATTTTATTTAAATTATTGAATTTTGTAAATTTATTTGTGTATAAATCTAATATTTTAAGTAAGATATATTGATTTCTTAATTCTTCTTTTCCCTTCCTTTTCCTTTTCGGGGACGAAAAATTTTGAGTGCGGGAGAGTGTAACGACCCGTAAAATTCGGTAATTAAATTTCTTAATTTAAGAAGATTTTGGTAACTTAATGTTGAAGGAAATAAAAATTTAGTGAATTATTAATGGAAATAATAACTTGGATAAGATTGGTAAGTTAATTTTTAATAACTTGGACGTAACGTATAAATGTAAGTTAATTGTAACTTGGATGTAATTCCAATAAGTGAAACAATGTAAATGTTAATTATATTCTTATTGTAATAAAAGAATGTTACCAGGATGAAGTGGCTTACTAATAAAATGATGTATAAGGAATGGAAATGGGATAAATTAGTGTATGAACTAATGGTAGCACTTGTTGTAAGCTAATAAGTGAATAAAAACGTAACAGTGCTAATTTAGGTTAATAATTAATAGGTCGAATGAAATGTCAATTAATGAATTTATTAAAATTGTAAAGTTATAATAACATATGGTAATTGGTTGGGAAGAATAAAGATAACTAAATGTACTTTATTGATAATTAATATTATAATGGAAAGTGTGGGTGTAAATTAAAAAGGAAACGAAAATTTATTTATAAGGCAGTAATTGATGTAATAAAAAGCATGAAACCAAGTGAATAAATTTATTTAGAATATTTAATCGTAATTAATGTATATAATTGGCAAAGATATAATAAATGGAAATAGGATGGTTAATAACAAAGGAGATAGAAATTTGAATATATTAATGTAGCATTTATGCAAATGTAAGATGTAATAGGCGTAGATTAGTGTAATAGATAAGTACCCATGTTGACATCACCTTTAAGATGGTAAGTTTATAATTGATTCATAATAAGGAAAAATTCAAATGAATGGATATATTTGGGATGGCAATTGACAATTAATGAATTTATTAGTAAGTTATAATTGATGGGAATTAATAAATTGGGAGTGAATTCAAAGGTTATTAACCAAGGAAGTAATACGTAATGAATTGAATAAAATCAATATTATATAAGAATTGTAACATTTATTTGTGAATAATGGATTCATATGTGTAATTAAAAGTTATGATAACAGTTGTTTTAAGTTAACCATTTATCCAGTCTATTAAATTAAAACGGGTAACCAATTGAAATAAATCTGAATTTAATGTTACGTTAATGTAAATTAAGGTGATAATTGGGAATAACATAAATTTTATTCAGTGCTATGATGATTAGTTGAATACAACATAAACTTAAGTGTAAATTTAAGGTTATGATAACAATTATTATTAATTACCTAATTAATTGGTAAGTGAATATATTGGAATCAACTTCGTTTGAATGTCAAGCAAATGAGGTAACAATAGGTACTAGGTATAGAGTGATAATGGACTTAGTATAAAGATTGAAACTAATCAAATCAAAGTTATTTTGTATAATTAATTGGAACTCAAGTTTTAATAAATGAATATAATCTAAATGAAATTTAATTTATTACGCTAATTGAAATAAAGATGGAATGTGATAATATTAACGTAAAAGATTTTGAATCCAATATTTCTTTCATCCGTTGACAATAATGAATTGCATGGTAGAATGAAAAATATATTTAATAGAAATTTTGGAAATTAAATTAATAATTTCTGAATTTAATGAAATCGATGTTAATATTGGAATTTATGAATTAATCGTCTCTAAAATTGACATTTAAATTTGTGTAAATCATTGTAAATGATTAAGAAATTAAACATATTGAAATTCGTCAATTAAAGAATTGAAATTGGAAATTTGATTTAATGAGCTAATTTATTAATTTAATTAATTAGGGTAAAAATAGCCATTTTGGCCACGGACTTAGATTTCAATGAAACCAGTTTCATCGAATCCGTAATGATGAATATTATAGGGTTTCAAGTTTCGTAGCGATCGGACATGTCGTTTGATCGTACGGACTCGAAATGCCTTGAAATCAATGAAATTGAAATCAATTGAAATCAATTTGAAAAATATTGATTTTAGCATAACTTCTTCATGCGATGGAATTTGGACTTGAAACCTTTTACATTGCGTTTAAAATATTTTAAAACATCTATTTTGATATATGGATTGACCCAATTTCGTTCCGGAGTCAGAACGTGCTTTTCGGGCCATCATCGTTCAGCGCGTTTATAAATCGGGTCCATCTATTCTACGTTCAGCTTTGTCTATAAATACCATGTTATAAACCCTATCCTATCTCTATTCCTCATTTATTTGTACGTACGATTTCTTTCACCTTCTCATTTCAATGGCAGACAAACACCTAATTCAAAATCCAAATTGCAATTCAAAATCAAATTGAATTTTCAAACTCCTTCAAAAAATTCAAAAAAATTATATATTGAAGCTCTCGACGAGCGCAACCTATATCTATAATTCGTTTTTCAGTTCGATGCATCGTTTATCTAGAAATTCAAGTTGAACCTCAGCCGTCCATAGGCTAGGGTTCTGATCCAACGGTGGATCGTCAATCGTTTGACAATCGGGGAACGACAATTGGAAGATGTCGTCAAACAGCACACATCTATATGGTTGGAGTATCGAGATGGTCATCGATGTTGGCACGAATTGGTGAAGCCGGATTTTCGCCTCGGGTTGGGGGGTTTTAGGTGCGTCGCGCGCCTCGTCGTGGTTTCGGGGTGGTAGGTCGTGGTCGAGCAACGCGGTGGCGACCGTGGATCGAGGTGCGGTGGCTTATCGTTGCGTGCGTTCGAAGATTTTCGTGGCGGCGCAAATACCTGGGTCGCGATGTAGGGTTCTGAGAGGAAACGTAAGTGCTGTCGTGGCTTAACAGTGAGTGTTTGTTTTTTTTATTTTAAAACTTTGAAATTCAATTGTTCTGATCTTTATAACTTTTGCGTATGAAATCGGTTTTATGCACGGTTTTCTCCGCTAGGTTCTTATTGGAATTCCGGACATTTTGGCACTGGTTTGGACGAATTCTGAGACTGTTCTATTTTTGGGTTTAAATTGGATTTTAAATTCAAAAGGTGAGTGTTTTAACCCACTCACAACTTCTAAAATTTCTTATGTTTGTCAAATTAATTTATGTTATGATTATGAATTTATTTATGACTGTTTGTATATTTTAATCATCATTTCAGTTAATTGCATTTATTTAAATTAAATAGTTATTTAATTTATTATTGAATATAACTGCCAGTTAATTACCTGTTATGTATTATCAGTTATATGTTGATATTGATTGATTGTTTTGGATGATGATTGAGATGGATGTATGATTTTATAATGGATGCATGGATGTTTTATTTATATCATCATAGTCTGCAAGTTATTATGCATTTATTTCCTTCGGGATTGCGGTTTGAAGTGATATACAACCGTATTTTATTTTAAATTACAGATTGAAATGATAAATATCTGTATCACTTGACAATAGGATAGAAAATTATACAGACACCGCGGTCTATATATAAAATTATTTTTGAAATGATTTCTATGGTTTTGTAAAGAAATATACGGGTTATATAGATATTGATTTTAGATGTTATATAAATGCTATTTTATTATTGATTTTAGCTATGTATAAATTTGTTTTGAATTATAAAATAAGCTAAATAATAAAGTTTGATTTCTTATATATAATATGGTTAAGTATCTATTTAAATTCTATTGTATATAGAGTTTATAATGACTCAAATAAAATTAAGGTTGGAAGATAAGTGTGAATTTGATTTGAATTAAAGTATTTAAGAATTATCCTCGAAAATTTGATTTGAAATGTAAATAAAATGGAGATCTAAAAGGTATGATTTTATAATTTGATTTTTGTTTAGAGGATTTAAATGAATATCAAATTGATTTAAATGAATATTATCAAGTTAACTTAATTGAAAGAATATCCAGTTATTTGAAGTCTAAAGGTTTTTACTAAAATGATATTTGATTTGTTAAGTAAACATTTCAAATCTAAATAAAAGTAGTTGAAATTGATATATATGAAATTATCAAAGAATAAGTTTTGAAATGGTGGAATAATTTAAGCTTTGAAATATATGGAAATTATATTGGTTTATTTGGGGATTTAAATCTATATTTGGAATTGATTTGTGAAGGTAAAGAAGCTTTTTTATTTTATAAAGTAATTTAATATTTAAACCATTTAAGTGGTGTAGTATGTTTCAAAGTTATGAAATTCAAAGTTTTATGTTTGAAAGGCTAAATTTCAAGTTTTGGTTTCAAAATATTATAACTTTGAAATGTTATGGTTTTAGAAAAGGATATATTTAAAAATGATATCATATTGATCTGATTTTTAAAAGAGGAAGTGATATCGTAATTATATGGTTTTGAAATGGATATTTATTTCTGGTTTTTAAAGTATAAACTATTTTGAAAAGACCGCGGTGTTATAATAACGTTTGGTTGTTAAAGAGACCGGGATCCGAAGTTGTGATACTCTCTGCCAACTCCGAAAACCACTTTAACAACCGTGTATGCGGTGGATATTTCAAAATGAAGTAGGATGGTGGCGGCGTTTCCTTTGAGGTAAATACGTGGACCCAACTCCCGTGAGTTTGTATAAGGTGGCTAAAACAGGAGCGATTCTTGGGCTAATAAGGTAGCACTTTGATCGGACACATTCTTTCAATATTATACTTTGACTTTTGGATTGATTCGGTGGCCACTTTTGATTTTTTTTTTTATTTGGAGGTGTGGCTCGAGGTGGGCGGTAGCTGCGGCTATGCGTTACCACCAGTCCGGATAGCAATTGGTATATCTACCCTGGCATTGCCTAGTTGTGCCGTGTCACCTACCCTAGCGCGCCTTATACGATTTTGTTTTGTACCATACCTATGGAATGCCCTCTGACGATGCCCAGTACGGGAGAGATTACGATACTGTATATACTATGGGAATATAAAAGTGTGTTAAGGGCTATATGGGTAACCACTTAACGCTATTTTCAGTATATTATATTTTACATTAGACACTATTATAATAGCGTATATTACTACATAGTAGATAGTTTAACGGAACCTTAGGGGGTGTGAATCCCAAACATCTTTTAAGTTATTGCACTCACGTTGGACACTGGATAGGAGATGTCAAATCCCGTAAACATCTCTGACGCCATTACACTCATATTTATTTCTGTTGATTTAACTGACATAAGATATTTTAGTTCTGACTCGAGTGTTTTGTCTTTTCAATTCGCTCGGATCAGCCTGAGCATTTCAGGATTCGTAGACTTTAGCTCTGGAGGACGAAGATGAAGATTTATTATTATTTTTATTTATTATAGTATTCCACCACATTCATACTGTTTCCGCTACATTAATTATTATTCTCTGGTATGTGTAACTCTGCTATGTATTGTATAAGTAAAATCGAATATTTTGTAAAACAGCTTCATGAACTATATATTTGATTATTATATTTTATCGTTCCGCTGCAAGATTCTATTTTGCATTTTTCTTTCTCTGCTTTTTCTTATTTACCACATAACAATCCGCCCTTCTGTATAGTTTAAGTCTGACGTGTGTGGTTTATCGTCGATTTAAAGCGTACGAAAAGGCGGACGTTACAGTAAGCTTCTTTATGATGATTTTACGATGTTGAGACGTATTATGATAATTTTTACTTGTCGATGAGATGAGACAAGTCACGATGCCACTAGTCCTCGTCAATGAGATGAGGCAAGTATGATATTGTATTTACTCGCCAATAAGATGAGGCTGAGTAAATTTTCATGATGTTTATGATGTTTTACTTATGCGGTACCAACTAACGGCTAGTAAACCGTTAGGTGCGAACGTATGGTATGGGTCATACGTTAACACCTATTGGGTTCCTATCTGAGAAGTTGAGATACATTCACGATGTTTACTAGTACTACACCCCATGAGTACTCGATTAGAGTCATCACGGTGTAGTTGCTACTCTAATCATCAAGATGTTATTAACTCGGGTCTTTGTGACTGGGAGTCATTATGATGTTATAGACTATAGTCATTCATGATATTCATGATGTTAAGATGTTATTTGACTCCAGTCATCATGATGTTTATGGTACCAAATAGTAGCACTAGTCATGATGTAGCACGCGTAGCATTGCTTCGGCTTATAATCGAGCATCTGGCCAATCCGGGATTTCTTTGAGTTTTGATGGTTTAGACTTCACCGTCTTTAGATGATTATTATATTGATAGCCTAGTGCCGGATGAGATGTGTGTGTATATATATGGTGAAATCATTTATGATGTTACTCTTTGATTGAGTTATTTGCATTATGGATTGACGATTTGATGATTTTATAGACTAACTGATGTTAAGATGGAGTTGAGATGTATTTATATATTTATACCGATGGGATGAGGTATAAATGATTATAAAGAATCTTTTATAATGAGTTTTAGTGATGGATTTGAGATGTATCTATATTCATACCGATGAGATGAGGTATGAATAAGTATAATGCTTCTTTTATGATTGGGTTTTGTATTTTCTTGAATGATCCT
This sequence comes from Allium cepa, assembly GCA_030765085.1. Lineage (NCBI taxonomy): Eukaryota > Viridiplantae > Streptophyta > Magnoliopsida > Asparagales > Amaryllidaceae > Allium > Allium cepa. The sequence goes on from CM060938.1 coordinate 585,560,190, forward strand.
TGGGATGTGCCAATGAGATGAGGCACATCCATATGCGTTTTATTCTATGTATGAAGGATATGTACCCTTGATGTATAGTTATATTGACAACCACTTCTAAGAAGATAGTTGAATCATTTGAAGTCATTATCCATATTCCTTTATTCCGCCGATGATGTGAGGTGAAAGCAATGTTTATTTAGTCTTATCTTTAAAACTTTGCTCGCTGATGTTCCATTTGCTTAAGTGTCGGTTATGCCACTTAAGTATGACTTTATCATCATTATCTCTTCTACTTGCCAAGAAGAGACGTTGTCCTTTCTTATGATGTTGAAACCCTGCATAGGGCATGGCATCCTTTAAGAAAAAGGATACTGTAGCTTTCACCTACTTATCCTTATCGATTATTTTGTTGAACTGATGATTTTAGCTAGCCTGACCCGTGTGTTTTCCCTCGGGTCAGATCGAGCTGTTTCAGGTATCATCTACTGGACTTAGCTTGAAGTTGATATTGGATATCAGCTCTTGTTTCTCTTGAGTAGTTTCTGTTATTTTGCATACTCTGATGTAGTTATATTTGATTCGATGTATATGGTGTGGTCGAGTGCCGCCTTTATTGTATTCATATTATATTGTACTAAACATGTATCAGTGTATATGTATATGTATGATATTGGTTACTATTCTGTGATGTGCTTTTCATTTAATTATTGTACTTTTTTTTGATAGATCCGTTAGCCACCTATAGTTTTGAATTAAGCATTTACAGGGTATGTCGATCCACTTGAGATAGAAAAAAATCGTATTGCATTTATCGACGCATTCAATAGATGTTTAAGACAAAATTATAGATGGTCGCCCTTAACCAGCCCTATTCTCCACTTTAGTAGATAGAATTACTCATTAATTCTCTTTACTAAGGTAGGTCTCGGGATGGGGCATTATAGCTTGGTATCAGAGCTGTGGTCAGAACAAAGTAGAATAAACACAGAATAGTACGTATATCATGATACATCGAAGTACAATATAGGTGAATCATTGTCCTTTATTCAAGCTTGTTTTCGAATCGAGCCTTGATTCTTTTTCGAGTTTTGAGATTGTTAAGATGGACTATGTCTAGGAATATAGATATGTTGTATTCCATAGTATTCCATAATAGAGTTGATGTCATCTTATCTTATATAAAATCTTATTTGGGATTATTCTATTCTTATTTTTGTCGATACGAGTGAGTTCGTATCGATGGAGCTGATTGATTTCTTTGAGCATTCTTGTTGCATTCCTTTGAGAGTTATGAATCCTATTGAAGGGATCCACAACGATTGGCTTGTCGTGAGCATATTAAGTTCTCTATTTGTTGCTTCTTTAATGAGTATTTGTTTATTACTCACTATCTTGAGATGTATCTGATTTGAGATGGATTGACCTATTTGATGTAAAGTCTGATCGTTTTGTTGTAATAGGTTTCAGTATTTATTTAGGCATTCTATTTTGATCGGTTTATTATTTCTATAACTTTGGAACGTTAATGATGATTCTGAAGTTTTTGTATTCACTCTTGAGTATCGATTGTTGATGATATATCTCAAATTCCAGTCAGAGTGACTTTGTTGAGTTTTTTGAGTCCGTTTGGATTTGACATTCAATCGAGCAATCGAGTGTTGAGGTAACCTTATTCCTAGCTCTTAGCTCTTCGGTTGTCCTTCAACGATGATATCCACTGAGGAATGAGGTGAGTATCTAAATTGTTCGAGTTTGGTTGAGTTTATTATTAAGCTTCGTTTGAGTGTTCTTTTCTGATACTCTATCAATTTTGTCCTTTGTAGCATTACTCCGTTTAAAGTAATGATTCGTGGATTGTGTGCTTTTTCTCCTTCGAGAAGAATATCCTGCTTATCCTGTATCTTGATGATTTTTGGGAGTGGCTCATGACATCGTAATATTGGCGAACACTCTATCTACTTTTGTTGATTTTGAGAATCGAGTATTCTGGGAATATCTCGATGCATTCTCTTAATGTTCTTTGGTTTGAGTTTTGAAGCCATATAAATATGAATTTTAAAGAGAAATTTGAGTTTTGAGATATTAAAAAAAATCAAAGAATATTTTAAGAATATATTTACATTAGTAGTATTTCTTTCATAGAAATAATTTGAGAGTGTTGGGTTGTCCATCGAGTGGTTAAGAGTTCTGGTCGATACGCCTGATCAACATTATCGATAGGAATCTCCTAAATGCTATGATGATGCAATCAGACACAATGGTTTGTGTTTTAAAAATTGATATTTTGAAAATAATATTTTGAAATTAAATATTAAGTTTATTTTTGAACGGCAATTGCAGCCATTGATTTTACAGACGAGTAATAGAGTGGCGAGCCAGTTTTGATTGTTTGGTCAACTCTGCAGCCAACAGATATATTTATTTATTAGAGACTCAATGGCGAGGCAATGCCATTTATTTATTTTTTAAATTATAAAGATGAGAATATAAATGAGATTATTTTTGAGCTGTGCTTTATTGGAAGTATATTTTGAGATTTTAGAATCTATAGTATATACATTGGATGTTTTAAGAGAAGAGTTATAAGAGAATTTGAAGATTGTTTTAAAACTATTAAGTGGTTTAATAAAAAGAGTAAAGAGAATTTAAACCCTTAATTTATTTTGAGGAATATTATTATGGATTTACAAATTTCTTTGGAAATTAATTTTGAAGTAAGAGAAGAAATTTAGACTTTTAATTTGAGTTTTAAATAACTTACTAAGTAATATAGTAAAAAGTTTGAAAATTTTCAAATGTTGAAAATTGATATTTAAAATTTAAAAGATGTTGAGATTTAAAAATTCTAAATATCTTGGATTAAAAGATAATTCGAGCTTATATCCTTGTTCTTGTGTATATTCTATCTTTGAGCTATTATTAATGCGTGCATTTTTCACGGTTGTTCGAGTTGGTAGCCTTGTGAGAAGCCATCTTGTGATTTATCAATCTTATCTATTGTGTCTACCCTGTTGTGAGGATGTTCTTTCTGTATATTTATGCGGAAAATCTTATTGATGATCTTTGTAACCACCCCGGATTTTTATATAAATTTAAAATGATAATTAAAATCTATTTTTGAAGAAAACGGTGAAATTAATCGATTTGGTGATGTGAGTTTCCCCGAGTTCAAATATATTCTATATTAATCATTTAAATTTTTAATTATGGTATATATATGTATATATGTGAATGTATATATATATATATATATATATATATGTATGTGTGTGTGTATTTGGGTATATATGAGTCAATTTGAAATTATAAAAATCTTGTGTGTGTATATATATATTTTGATTTGGATTTAAATCTTAGATGAAGGGTTTAATAAATATTTGAGTTATAAAATAAATTAAGAAAAATGTATATATATATATATATAGTAACTCATAAATAAATTTTAACAACATGTTAACATAGAAGTTATTCATACTATAAAGTAATAAGACAAAGCAGTGGAGCAAAACATATATATGAATTAACTTGCAAAACAAACCAGTTATATTTAAACATTAAAACAAAATGTGTGAGCAAATAAAATAATATAAGACAATAAATATTAAAGTAAGATAACAATAAATATTTAAACTAGAAATAGAAAAATAATATGAGATAAATTTTAATAAAAATATAAAAGTAAAAATAAATAAACTAAACAAAGTAAAACTTAACAAACAATTTACGTTGTGTTTTAAAATCAATGAAACCCAATGGATTTTTTTTATAAGCACAAGTACATATGTGCATACTTGTACAAAACAAACAAGGTATACATACATAATAATAATAAAATAAAATAAAAAAAATTAGTATAAGTGATGGGTTGTAAAAAAAGAAAGGACTTGCATTTAATACCTCAGCACAACTTTGTATCATCTCAGCCGAAATATGTTGAAGCCTTATCAATAAACAAATGTAATGCAAATAAAGTAAGTATGCAGGCTTGAGATAAAAGAAGCAAGGACATATCAGCCGAAGTCAACAAGAGTTACAAAATATATACATTCAAGTACCAAAACATTTAATGCTAGCATAAACAAGTTATTCAAAATATTATCAAATGTTTTCAGCTGAAAACAAGAAGTACGTAAAAGAAAAATCAGGCAAAGAAAAAAAAATGTTGCCTGTACGATATATACAGGAACAGGTAAAAAGATTTAACACATACAAAATAAGATATGCATGAAAACATAAAGGATAAAGCATTAAATGCTTCCATTCCTTAGCAGCCATGCCTATTTTAATAAATAATATAAACACCCTGTACAAGATATGGTATCACTTGTACCAGCAAAGAAATGCAAGCCTGCATACATCTTCTATATATCATTCAATTTCTTCTTTTTAGTTCGTTCATTCTTTGCTGTGTAAAACTGAAATGAATACCATCTTAGAAACTGAAACAAAACTTCAATTTAAGCAACAACAATAATTCAAACAACTTCAAACCAGAGGATCAAATTAAAAGCTTCAGCTTGAAAATGCAAGTCTGTTTCAAAACTGCAAGCTTTGTTCATTCTCTTGAATCTGTGAGTAAACTCCTACCTAAACATACTCTATTTTGTTGTTTATTGATGCTGTGAGTAACTTAGATTTAATGATGCTTAAGTAGATTCACATATATATTGCTTATGTCTGAAATGAATATGTTTATATGTACACATATTTATAAAATTCTGTGTATATGGGATGCCTGCATATTTAGTGATCTGGAAAACATCTCTGTTCTTGTTTCTCCCAGTTCAGGTTGCAAATAAATTCCCATCTTTTGATCTAATCATTGTTAAAGCTTAAAAGATAAACAAAAGTTGTTTGTTGATTTTAAACCAAGTTTTAAAATTTTATTTTTGTTCAAACAATGTCATATTAGCTCTGGAAATCAAAGGAACCTAAGCAAACTTTAAATAAGTTAAATTTCCAAACATTTTAATTTACGAATTCAAGTTTGTAATCTAAATTCATACACTATAACATGAATTTTAAAACGTTAATCATGATTTTTCGAGTTAGGAAATGAGAGCAGTTTTTAGTTGAACGAAGATAGGTTTTTGTCGAAATCCAGGCGATCGTAGGGTAGTTGATGATCGAAGTGTCGTGCGGAGGTGGGTGACCCTACGGTGAGTCGAGGAAAAATAATTGGTGATGGCCACGGCCACGGTGGCGGCAGCGGCAAGTGTTTGGAATTTCTAAACCTAATTTTAGAGAGGCTGAGTTTTTCGTCTCGTTCATCATCGTTGGACGACCGAGTGGAACATGGTTTTAGGGATTGGTAGAGGAGAGGTGGATGAGGCTACGGCCGAAGGCGCTGGCGATCCGGTGGTCGAGGCGTCACACACGAGACGATTGACAGGTTTCAAATGGTGTTTCCTGTCATTGTTCCAGGTTTGGGCTCGAGTGCTCAATTTCAAATTTGAGTCGTTGCGTGTGTTTCGATGGTTGGGATCGGAGCTGGGGATGACCTTCGACTTGCTCGAAGCATTGGTGGCGAAAGGAGGTAGCGAACGGTGGCGTGCACGTGTACGGCTAGGCATTTGTGCCCGGTGTTGGGTTCGTGTGTGAGACTCGGGGAAGACTCGAGTTATTCGAGTACGTTACTCGAAGCAGCGGGAGGAAGACTCGAAGCAAGATTGGGTTTATCTCGAGACAGTAGTGGTTACAGGTTTTAGACAACCTGGAAGCAAATTTTTCTTTTTCTAAAGCAAATTCAAATGAACTTTAATTTGTAAACTAGATTTAACAAAGCTTAAATCCGGGTTGAAGTTGAATTCAAGTTTATTTTTGAATTCAAATTTGAAATGAAATAAAAGTGTAAAATAATTAAAGGTGGATTTCAGGTTTTAAAAGAAATAATAACCTGACTGTTTTCATATTTTATACCTAAATTTAAAATTTTGAAAAACAGGATTTTAATTGTGGTTTAAATTCCAAGATAAAGTATAGATAAAAAAAAACAAGTTAAAACCAAAGTTTAAAAATCAAAGATAAATGGATGGATTCAAGTTTCTTTAAATTCAAATTTGTGATTTAAATCAGTTTTTAAATCTGAATGTTTTAAAACAAGTTTAAATTAAATAGTTTTTTAATAAAAAGATAATTAGTTCCCAAACAAATGTTTAAATTTGATCTTTGATTTAATTCTTCTATTAAATGATTTTGAATGAAAGTTAAATAATTTGTTAACTTGTATTTGCAAGTTAAATAATTAATGTATTTAAAAAGCTAAACTTTTAAATATAAATTAAGTAATCTAGTTTAAAATTTTCTTACATAAGTTTCATATGTAAGTAATAAATGTTATTTACATTTATTTAAAAGATTATAAATTGAATTTAAATTTGGTTAATGTTTAAATAAATAATCATTTTGAATCTTAAATTCCAAATGGAATTTGAATTTAAATTTAAAATGTAATGTTCTAATACACTTTAATATTAATGAAGTCATTAATAAAGAAATAGATTATCTTAGAAATTATTAAGGTATTAAAATGATTTAAATGAATAAGATAATCAAGGAACGACTTATTTATTTAATTTATAGATTAATAATTTAGATTAATTTATAATTAGAAATTAATTAAGAGGTAAATTAATTATATAATTGGTTCAAAAGTCAATTTAATTAATATGATTGATTAAGAATAATTTAATTTATTAAAGTGTTTGATAAATTAATTTATATTAAATGATTTGGAATTAATAAATCATAATTGGATAATAAATTCATAAGTAATTAATTAAATTGGAAATGAATGGAATTAATTAGGATTAAACAATTTACTAATCCTGTTTATAAATGATTATCAAATGCTTGACCTTACTTATGAATGATTGTATTGTATGAGATGCCTTGAATTGATTGTCCTATCTGATCTGTGATATTTTGTTCGGTAGATTGAGCAGTGTATATTTATTTGCATTTGTATATTATCTGTGAATCTGTGAATGGACGATGAGCGTTATAAGTTTTATATCGCTTATCAACTATATTTCTGTGTTTTTAATCTGTGATGATTGAAATGATGTGGCACTATTATGTTAAACCCCTGGACCACACCATACACACACAATATGGATTTCACGAGGAAATCGATTAAGTCACAGATTTTAAAATGACTTTAAAATGATTTTTAAAGTTGAATATTTAAATTCAAATGTTTTGGAAATGGAATCGGAATAAATGTGAAAAGCTTTTGGAATGAAATTTCAAGTTAAAATTTATTTTAATTTACTTGATTAAGATTTGAAATTTAAAAAATTCAATTTGAATTTGAATTCGATATTTGGAATTGAATTCTGTAATTTGAAACTAGGGATTAATGATATTACACTAGTCATTATGAGTTAAATCATTTTTAAAGTATTATTTTTGGGAATTTGAATTTAACCCAGGGATTTCAACTTGTATAAATGAATCAGATTTCCAAAATGAAAACTGTTGTTTTCAAATGATAAACACTTTTAGATAAGAACTGAGATTCCAGTTAATTAGGGGAATTTCAAGATTGAATAGAGAAATGATTTTCCTAAGTTATGAATGAATTCTTTTTGAATACTATGAATTAAATCTGTTTATTTTTAACAGATTTAAATTGATGACTTGTTTAAATCAAATTGAAATGAAATTGTTTTGAAGGGTATAAGTTAAATCTTTGTTTAAAAGATTTAACGAGTTAATCAAATTGAAATGAAAATTGATTTGGAAAATCTATGAATGAATCTTTTGTTTAAAAGATTAAAACGTGAAAATTTGTTTAAACCGTTAAAGGTTGTGAAAATGAATCTTTTTGTTTAAAAATTGAAAATGGTAATTTGTTAAGCCATTTGAAAGAAAAGTTTTGGATTTTTAAGTTGTGACTTAATTGAAATCCCAATATCCATATGTTTTTTTTATACTGCGCTCACTGTTCGGTTTAGCCGGGAGAGGACCTTTGTGTCATATATCCCATTCCGAATATGTGATATGTCGTTATGGATAGCATTTGAAGACCGGTGGTGAAGACCGGATATTTTCGAAAACGTAAGGACAACTCGTCGAATGTCTTTGCATCGAATGGTCCTCGGTATAGAGACTCCATACGTGATGGGGAGTCCGAACGTGATTAGTGAATATCCGGATTGCAAGGACTTCTTTGTAAGTGCCTTCGGTTCTGTTCGAGCCCGGAACAGACTTGTATGGATTGTATGTCTGACATTACAAGTTGAGATGTAAAGCCGATTTCTTTCAAATATATTTCTGTTGGTGGCGAAGAATTTATTCTCTTAGCTTAACACCCTTCTCTGAGACGTACGAGCTCAGAGGTTATATAGTTGAAGTTATCAGCGATATATTCCCAATTTGGTAATGTGACATGCTGAGTGTAGCTGTAAATGATCATTGTGTTGATTATTTGTGATAGGATCATTTATTTGATCGTCTATCTTGGTGATCATTTCTATGATCATTTGTTGACCCAAAGCACGGCTTTTATATAAAGTGTGTTTTTGTGGACGTGACTTCGTCGAGCCTCACAAACCGGTAATGGTCGAAACAGGAATTGTGCGGCAAGGTTTTCAGGGATCGCTTCCCTAGGGTATAGCCATTCCTTCTGGAAAAGAGTAGTATCATGGTATGAAGCCCAGATACTTACTCATGTTGAAAACACTTTATGATTGTGTGATGATGGTGACGAGCGCTCGGTGAAAGGTTCCAAAGGACCGGGGGTGGCATATCTGAGGGTTTGTAATATTCCTTGGGAAAAGGGATTCCCGGCTTTGTTTAGTGGAGAACGGTGGTTCTCGGGGAGTCCTTCCAGAGGCGTTTCCATGTGGCAATGGAAAGTTCCTTGGCTTGACCATTTGTTGGAAAATCCATTCTTCAAATACGAGCCTTGTACGGTTTTAGTTGTATTACCTGTCATGGAATATGGCGGTAACCCGTTATTGAACATGGTAGCTATAGTAGGCATAAGTGCGAAATGTCTATGCTGGCTAAGATTTATATCTTTATTTTCGAAATGAATTTTCTCTACACTATGCACTAGTAATAATATCAAATGTTCTTTTTAATGCGTATCAAGCATCTTTGACTATCATAAGGAGAAATCTCCTCCGATTCTGCGTTTGCATGTGTGTGTGTGCGGGAGGCCTTATGGTAGTCTCATTCTTAAAAGCATTTCTAATTGACTTTAAAAATATTCCTCTATTTGATTTTTTTGAATAAAAGATAAACTGTTTTTGTTGTTCACACCAGTCCCACGACTGATCCGGAGTTTATTGTTTCTTTCCTAAACTCTAGGTGCTCATTATTTTCTACACGAGCAGTCTAGAGTTGGGTTTTTCAGATAGTCAGGTTTAGTAGATTATCTGGAGTTAGTTCAGTCTTTGGATCACACCAGTCTTGCCTATCTTTGTGCATCGTTATTGGGAGTTCGAGCTATTGCTGGATTGGTTCTTGGAAATGGAGTTGCAGTTTCTGGAGTTCTTCCTTGAAGACTATCTTAGAGTTATTTGTTTCGCCGCTAGATGTCATCTATTTTCTTTTCCGCTGCTATTTTATTGTATCATATCTCTGATGTATATTGATATGTATTGGATCATCTATTGTATCAGATATTGTATCAAAGCTGTATATCAATGTATTATTCTTTTATTCCGCTGTGTTATTTACTTAATGTTGTTATAAGCTCCGGCGAATCGGATTTGAACGGTCGAATCTGTGGCATTCGTATACGATTTGAAGTATGGATGTCGATTTTCGAGCGGGCAAAATCCGTCTCGTTACATTTGGTATCAGACCTAAGGTGAAACTTTAGCTCAGGAGTGTAACACATTAAGTAACTCATTAGAGATAGGGTGAAGTAAACCCTAGAATGAGTAATTTTTAAGATATCCGTCTGAATGCCTCAGTAAATTCTCTTACTATCCAGTGATAGTGAGTATGAGTGCAGGAAGAGGACGAGATAGAGGGACAGGGAAATACGACTATAAATGGTCAATACCCTGTGACAGTGGAAACAACTTTCTTATCAATTTTCTTTGATTCGTTTTAAATTCTTTTGATTACTTCGGGGCAGCTCCAGAAGAAGTTTCGATATGATGTGGCTCTACGATTCGTTATAGAAAATCCTTATCTTTATCAATTTCTGATTTAAACTTTAATGAATTTGAAATTTAGAATTAAAATTTTGAATAAATTGGAAATTTTAAATTAAGTTAAAATTGATTAATAGAATATGAAGGATAATTTGAATAGTATCGATAAAACGATTTCGTTTAAAACCAAATTTTGAAATTCTGTTGTAATTTGTTGGGTTGGTTGAAGTCCGAAGAGGGACAAATTGGTATATATTTTGAGATATTCCGACTTGAGTTTGGAATCCATATCTTGTATTTGAGGAATTATAGGAGATCGAATCTGTCTATCTCTGTGTTGTTTTCGTGCCTGCGAATTTCGAGGACGAAATTCTTTTAAGGGGGGAAGTCTGTAACGACCCCGGATTTTTATATAAATTTAAAATGATAATTAAAATCTATTTTTGAAGAAAACGGTGAAATTAATCGATTTAGTGATGTGAGTTTCCCCGAGTTCAAATATATTCTATATAAATCATTTAAATTTTTAATTATGGTATATATATGTATATGTGTGAATGTATATATATATATGTATATTTGGGTATATATGAGTCGATTTGAAATTATAAAAATCTTGTGTGTATATATATATATATTTTGATTTGGATTTAAATCTTAGATGAAGGGTTTAATAAATATTTGAGTTATAAAATAAATTAAGAAATATATATATATATATATATATAGTAACTCATAAATAAATTTTAACAACATGTTAACATAGAAGTTATTCATACTATAAAGTAATAAGACAAAGCAGTGGAGCAAAACATATATATGAATTAACTTGCAAAACAAACCAGCTATATTTAAACATTAAAACAAAATGTGTGAGCAAATAAAATAATATAAGACAATAAATATTAAAGTAAGATAACAATAAATATTTAAACTAGAAATAGAAAAATATTATGAGATAAATTTTAATAAAAATATAAAAGTAAAAATAAATAAACTAAACAAAGTAAAACTTAACAAACAATTTACGTTGTGTTTTAAAATCAATGAAACCCAATGGATTTTTTTTATAAGCACAAGTACATATGTGCATACTTGTACAAAACAAACAAGGTATACATACATAATAATAATAAAATAAAATAAAAAAAATTAGTATAAGTGATGGGTTGTAAAAAAAGAAAGGACTTGCATTTAATACCTCAGCACAACTTTGTATCATCTCAGCCGAAATATGTTGAAGCCTTATCAATAAACAAATGTAATGCAAATAATGTAAGTATGCAGGCTTGAGATAAAAGAAGCAAGGACATATCAGCCGAAGTCAACAAGAGTTACAAAATATATACATTCAAGTACCAAAACATTTAATGCTAGCATAAACAAGTTATTCAAAATATTATCAAATGTTTTCAGCTGAAAACAAGAAGTATGTAAAAGAAAAATCAGGCAAAGAAAAAAAAAGTGTTGCCTGTAGGATATATACAGGAACAGGTAAAAAGATTTAACACATACAAAATAAGATATGCATGAAAACATAAAGGATAAAGCATTAAATGCTTCCATTCCTTAGCAGCCATGCCTATTTTAATAAATAATATAAACACCATGTACATGATATGGTATCACTTGTACCAGCAAAGAAATGCAAGCCTGCATACATCTTCTATATATCATTCAATTTCTTCTTTTTAGTTCGTTCATTCTTTGCTGTGTAAAACTGAAATGAATACCATCTTAGAAACTGAAACAAAACTTCAATTTAAGCAACAACAATAATTCAAACAACTTCAAACCAGAGGATCAAATTAAAAGCTTCAGCTTGAAAATGCAAGTCTGTTTCAAAACTGCAAGCTTTGTTCATTCTCTTGAATCTGTGAGTAAACTCCTACCTAAACATACTCTATTTTGTTGTTTATTGATGTTGTGAGTAACTTAGATTTAATGATGCTTAAGTAGATTCACATATATATTGCTTATGTCTGAAATGAATATGTTTATATGTACACATATTTATAAAATTCTGTGTATATGGGATGCCTGCATATTTAGTGATCTGGAAAACATCTCTGTTCTTGTTTCTCCCAGTTCAGGTTGCAAATAAATTCCCATCTTTTGATCTAATCATTGTTAAAGCTTAAAAGATAAACAAAAGTTGTTTGTTGATTTTAAACCAAGTTTTGAAATTTTATTTTTGTTCAAACAATGTCATATTAGCTCTGGAAATCAAAGGAACCTAAGCAAACTTTAAATAAGTTAAATTTCCAAACATTTTAATTTACGAATTCAGGTTTGTAATCTAAATTCATACACTATAACATGAATTTTAAAACGTTAATCATGATTTTTCGAGTTAGGAAATGAGAGCAGTTTTTAGTTGAACGAAGATGGGTTTTTGTCGAAATCCAGGCGATCGTAGGGTAGTTGATGATCGAAGTGTCGTGTGGAGGTGGGTGACCCTACGGTGAGTCGAGGAAAAATAATTGGTGATGGCCACGGCCACGGTGGCGGCAGCGGCAAGTGTTTGGAATTTCTAAACCTAATTTTAGAGAGGCTGAGTTTTTCGTCTCGTTCATCATCGTTGGACGACCGAGTGGAACATGGTTTTAGGGATTGGTAGAGGAGAGGTGGACGAGGCTACGGCCGAAGGCGCTGGCGATCCGGTGGTCGAGGCGTCACACACGAGACGATTGACAGGTTTCAAATGGTGTTTCCTGTCATTGTTCCAGGTTTGGGCTCGAGTGCTCAATTTCAAATTTGAGTCGTTGCGTGTGTTTCGATGGTTGGGATCGGAGCTGGGGATGACCTTCGACTTGCTCGAAGCATTGGTGGCGAGAGGAGGTGGCGAACGGTGGCGTGCACGTGTACGGCCAGGCATTTGTGCCTGGCGTTGGGTTCGTGTGTGAGACTCGGGGAAGACTCGAGTTATTCGAGTACGTTACTCGAAGCAGCGGGAGGAAGACTCGAAGCAAGATTGGGTTTATCTCGAGACAGTAGTGGTTACAGGTTTTAGACAACCTGGAAGTAAATTTTTCTTTTTCTAAAGCAAATTCAAATGAACTTTAATTTGTAAACTAGATTTAACAAAGCTTAAATCCGGGTTGAAGTTGAATTCAAGTTTATTTTTGAATTCAAATTTGAAATGAAATAAAAGTGTAAAATAATTAAAGGTGGATTTCAGGTTTTAAAAGAAATAATAACCTCACTGTTTTCATATTTTATACCTAAATTTAAAATTTTGAAAAACAGGATTTTAATGGTGGTTTAAATTCCAAGATAAAGTATAGATAAAAAAAAACAAGTTAAAACCAAAGTTTAAAAATCAAAGATAAATGGATGGATTCAAGTTTCTTTAAATTCAAATTTGTGATTTAAATCAGTTTTTAAATCTGAATGTTTTAAAACAAGTTTAAATTAAATAGTTTTTTAATAAAAAGATAATTAGTTCCCAAACAAATGTTTAAATTTGATCTTTGATTTAATTCTTCTATTAAATGATTTTGAATGAAAGTTAAATAATTTGTTAACTTGAATTTGCAAGTTAAATAATTAATGTATTTAAAAAGCTAAACTTTTAAATATAAATTAAGTAATCTAGTTTAAAATTTTCTTACATAAGTTTCATATGTAAGTAATAAATGTTATTTACATTTATTTAAAAGATTATAAATTGAATTTAAATTTGGTTAATGTTTAAATAAATAATCATTTTGAATCTTAAATTCCAAATGGAATTTGAATTTAAATTTAAAATGTAATGTTCTAATACACTTTAATATTAATGAAGTCATTAATAAAGAAATAGATTATCTTAGAAATTATTAAGGTATTAAAATGATTTAAATGAATAAGATAATCAAGGAACGACTTATTTATTTAATTTATAGATTAATAATTTAGATTAATTTATAATTAGAAATTAATTAAGAGGTAAATTAATTATATAATTGGTTCAAAAGTCAATTTAATTAATATGATTGATTAAGAATAATTTAATTTATTAAAGTGTTTGATAAATTAATTTATATTAAATGATTTGGAATTAATAAATCATAATTGGATAATAAATTCATAAGTAATTAATTAAATTGGAAATGAATGGAATTAATTAGGATTAAACAATTTACTAATCCTGTTTATAAATGATTATCAAATGCTTGACCTTACTTATGAATGATTGTATTGTATGAGATGCCTTGAATTGATTGTCCTATCTGATCTGTGATATTTTGTTCGGTAGATTGAGCAGTGTATATTTATTTGCATTTGTATATTATCTGTGAATCTGTGAATGGACGATGAGCGTTATGAGTTTTATATCGCTTATCAACTATATTTCTGTGTTTTTAATCTGTGATGATTGAAATGATGTGGCACTATTGTGTTAAACCCCTGGACCACACCATACACACACAATATGGATTTCACGAGGAAATCGATTAAGTCACAGATTTTAAAATGACTTTAAAATGATTTTTAAAGTTGAATATTTAAATTCAAATGTTTTGGAAATGGAATCGGAATAAATGTGAAAAGCTTTTGGAATGAAATTTCAAGTTAAAATTTATTTTAATTTACTTGATTAAGATTTGAAATTTAAAAAATTCAATTTGAATTTGAATTCGATATTTGGAATTGAATTCTGTAATTTGAAACTAGGGATTAATGATATTACACTAGTCATTATGAGTTAAATCATTTTTAAAGTATTATTTTTGGGAATTTGAATTTAACCCAGGGATTTCAACTTGTATAAATGAATCAGATTTCCAAAATGAAAACTGTTGTTTTCAAATGATAAACACTTTTAGATAAGAACTGAGATTCCAGTTAATTAGGGGAATTTCAAGATTGAATAGAGAAATGATTTTCCTAAGTTATGAATGAATTCTTTTTGAATACTATGAATTAAATCTGTTTATTTTTAACAGATTTAAATTGATGACTTGTTTAAATCAAATTGAAATGAAATTATTTTGAAGGGTATAAGTTAAATCTTTGTTTAAAAGATTTAACGAGTTAATCAAATTGAAATGAAAATTGATTTGGAAAATCTATGAATGAATCTTTTGTTTAAAAGATTAAAACGTGAAAATTTGTTTAAACCGTTAAAGGTTGTGAAAATGAATCTTTTTGTTTAAAAATTGAAAATGGTAATTTGTTAAGCCATTTGAAAGAAAAGTTTTGGATTTTTAAGTTGTGACTTAATTGAAATCCCAATATCCATATGTTTTTTTTATACTGCGCTCACTGTTCGGTTTAGCCGGGAGAGGACCTTTGTGTCATATATCCCATTCCGAATATGTGATATGTCGTTATGGATAGCATTTGAAGACCGGTGGTGAAGACCGGATATTTTCGAAAACGTAAGGACAACTCGTCGAATGTCTTTGCATCGAATGGTCCTCGGTATAGAGACTCCATACGTGATGGGGAGTCCGAACGTGATTAGTGAATATCCGGATTGCAAGGACTTCTTTGTAAGTGCCTTCGGTTCTGTTCGAGCCCGGAACAGACTTGTATGGATTGTATGTCTGACATTACAAGTTGAGATGTAAAGCCGATTTCTTTCAAATATATTTCTGTTGGTGGCGAAGAATTTATTCTCTTAGCTTAACACCCTTCTCTGAGACGTACGAGCTCAGAGGTTATATAGTTGAAGTTATCAGCGATATATTCCCAATTTGGTAATGTGACATGCTGAGTGTAGCTGTAAATGATCATTGTGTTGATTATTTGTGATAGGATCATTTATTTGATCGTCTATCTTGGTGATCATTTCTATGATCATTTGTTGACCCAAAGCACGGCTTTTATATAAAGTGTGTTTTTGTGGACGTGACTTCGTCGAGCCTCACAAACCGGTAATGGTCGAAACAGGAATTGTGCGGCAAGGTTTTCAGGGATCGCTTCCCTAGGGTATAGCCATTCCTTCTGGAAAAGAGTAGTATCATGGTATGAAGCCCAGATACTTACTCATGTTGAAAACACTTTATGATTGTGTGATGATGGTGACGAGCGCTCGGTGAAAGGTTCCAAAGGACCGGGGGTGGCATATCTGAGGGTTTGTAATATTCCTTGGGAAAAGGGATTCCCGGCTTTGTTTAGTGGAGAACGGTGGTTCTCGGGGAGTCCTTCCAGAGGCGTTTCCATGTGGCAATGGAAAGTTCCTTGGCTTGACCATTTGTTGGAAAATCCATTCTTCAAATACGAGCCTTGTACGGTTTTAGTTGTATTACCTGTCATGGAATATGGCGGTAACCCGTTATTGAACATGGTAGCTATAGTAGGCATAAGTGCGAAATGTCTATGCTGGCTAAGATTTATATCTTTATTTTCGAAATGAATTTTCTCTACACTATGCACTAGTAATAATATCAAATGTTCTTTTTAATGCGTATCAAGCATCTTTGACTATCATAAGGAGAAATCTCCTCCGATTCTGCGTTTGCATGTGTGTGTGTGCGGGAGGCCTTATGGTAGTCTCATTCTTAAAAGCATTTCTAATTGACTTTAAAAATATTCCTCTATTTGATTTTTTTGAATAAAAGATAAACTGTTTTTGTTGTTCACACCAGTCCCACGACTGATCCGGAGTTTATTGTTTCTTTCCTAAACTCTAGGTGCTCATTATTTTCTACACGAGCAGTCTAGAGTTGGGTTTTTCAGATAGTCAGGTTTAGTAGATTATCTGGAGTTAGTTCAGTCTTTGGATCACACCAGTCTTGCCTATCTTTGTGCATCGTTATTGGGAGTTCGAGCTATTGCTGGATTGGTTCTTGGAAATGGAGTTGCAGTTTCTGGAGTTCTTCCTTGAAGACTATCTTAGAGTTATTTGTTTCGCCGCTAGATGTCATCTATTTTCTTTTCCGCTGCTATTTTATTGTATCATATCTCTGATGTATATTGATATGTATTGGATCATCTATTGTATCAGATATTGTATCAAAGCTGTATATCAATGTATTATTCTTTTATTCCGCTGTGTTATTTACTTAATGTTGTTATAAGCTCCGGCGAATCGGATTTGAACGGTCGAATCTGTGGCATTCGTATACGATTTGAAGTATGGATGTCGATTTTCGAGCGGGCAAAATCCGTCTCGTTACATTTGGTATCAGACCTAAGGTGAAACTTTAGCTCAGGAGTGTAACACATTAAGTAACTCATTAGAGATAGGGTGAAGTAAACCCTAGAATGAGTAATTTTTAAGATATCCGTCTGAATGCCTCAGTAAATTCTCTTACTATCCAGTGATAGTGAGTATGAGTGCAGGAAGAGGACGAGATAGAGGGACAGGGAAATACGACTATAAATGGTCAATACCCTGTGACAGTGGAAACAACTTTCTTATCAATTTTCTTTGATTCGTTTTAAATTCTTTTGATTACTTCGGGGCAGCTCCAGAAGAAGTTTCGATATGATGTGGCTCTACGATTCGTTATAGAAAATCCTTATCTTTATCAATTTCTGATTTAAACTTTAATGAATTTGAAATTTAGAATTAAAATTTTGAATAAATTGGAAATTTTAAATTAAGTTAAAATTGATTAATAGAATATGAAGGATAATTTGAATAGTATCGATAAAACGATTTCGTTTAAAACCAAATTTTGAAATTCTGTTGTAATTTGTTGGGTTGGTTGAAGTCCGAAGAGGGACAAATTGGTATATATTTTGAGATATTCCGACTTGAGTTTGGAATCCATATCTTGTATTTGAGGAATTATAGGAGATCGAATCTGTCTATCTCTGTGTTGTTTTCGTGCCTGCGAATTTCGAGGACGAAATTCTTTTAAGGGGGGAAGTCTGTAACGACCCCGGATTTTTATATAAATTTAAAATGATAATTAAAATCTATTTTTGAAGAAAACGGTGAAATTAATCGATTTAGTGATGTGAGTTTCCCCGAGTTCAAATATATTCTATATAAATCATTTAAATTTTTAATTATGGTATATATATGTATATGTGTGAATGTATATATATATATGTATATTTGGGTATATATGAGTCGATTTGAAATTATAAAAATCTTGTGTGTATATATATATATATTTTGATTTGGATTTAAATCTTAGATGAAGGGTTTAATAAATATTTGAGTTATAAAATAAATTAAGAAATATATATATATATATATAGTAACTCATAAATAAATTTTAACAACATGTTAACATAGAAGTTATTCATACTATAAAGTAATAAGACAAAGCAGTGGAGCAAAACATATATATGAATTAACTTGCAAAACAAACCAGCTATATTTAAACATTAAAACAAAATGTGTGAGCAAATAAAATAATATAAGACAATAAATATTAAAGTAAGATAACAATAAATATTTAAACTAGAAATAGAAAAATAATATGAGATAAATTTTAATAAAAATATAAAAGTAAAAATAAATAAACTAAACAAAGTAAAACTTAACAAACAATTTACGTTGTGTTTTAAAATCAATGAAACCCAATGGATTTTTTTTATAAGCACAAGTACATATGTGCATACTTGTACAAAACAAACAAGGTATACATACATAATAATAATAAAATAAAATAAAAAAAATTAGTATAAGTGATGGGTTGTAAAAAAAGAAAGGACTTGCATTTAATACCTCAGCACAACTTTGTATCATCTCAGCCGAAATATGTTGAAGCCTTATCAATAAACAAATGTAATGCAAATAATGTAAGTATGCAGGCTTGAGATAAAAGAAGCAAGGACATATCAGCCGAAGTCAACAAGAGTTACAAAATATATACATTCAAGTACCAAAACATTTAATGCTAGCATAAACAAGTTATTCAAAATATTATCAAATGTTTTCAGCTGAAAACAAGAAGTATGTAAAAGAAAAATCAGGCAAAGAAAAAAAAAGTGTTGCCTGTAGGATATATACAGGAACAGGTAAAAAGATTTAACACATACAAAATAAGATATGCATGAAAACATAAAGGATAAAGCATTAAATGCTTCCATTCCTTAGCAGCCATGCCTATTTTAATAAATAATATAAACACCATGTACATGATATGGTATCACTTGTACCAGCAAAGAAATTCAAGCCTGCATACATCTTCTATATATCATTCAATTTCTTCTTTTTAGTTCGTTCATTCTTTGCTGTGTAAAACTGAAATGAATACCATCTTAGAAACTGAAACAAAACTTCAATTTAAGCAACAACAATAATTCAAACAACTTCAAACCAGAGGATCAAATTAAAAGCTTCAGCTTGAAAATGCAAGTCTGTTTCAAAACTGCAAGCTTTGTTCATTCTCTTGAATCTGTGAGTAAACTCCTACCTAAACATACTCTATTTTGTTGTTTATTGATGTTGTGAGTAACTTAGATTTAATGATGCTTAAGTAGATTCACATATATATTGCTTATGTCTGAAATGAATATGTTTATATGTACACATATTTATAAAATTCTGTGTATATGGGATGCCTGCATATTTAGTGATCTGGAAAACATCTCTGTTCTTGTTTCTCCCAGTTCAGGTTGCAAATAAATTCCCATCTTTTGATCTAATCATTGTTAAAGCTTAAAAGATAAACAAAAGTTGTTTGTTGATTTTAAACCAAGTTTTAAAATTTTATTTTTGTTCAAACAATGTCATATTAGCTCTGGAAATCAAAGGAACCTAAGCAAACTTTAAATAAGTTAAATTTCCAAACATTTTAATTTACGAATTCAGGTTTGTAATCTAAATTCATACACTATAACATGAATTTTAAAACGTTAATCATGATTTTTCGAGTTAGGAAATGAGAGCAGTTTTTAGTTGAACGAAGATGGGTTTTTGTCGAAATCCAGGCGATCGTAGGGTAGTTGATGATCGAAGTGTCGTGTGGAGGTGGGTGACCCTACGGTGAGTCGAGGAAAAATAATTGGTGATGGCCACGGCCACGGTGGCGGCAGCGGCAAGTGTTTGGAATTTCTAAACCTAATTTTAGAGAGGCTGAGTTTTTCGTCTCGTTCATCATCGTTGGACGACCGAGTGGAACATGGTTTTAGGGATTGGTAGAGGAGAGGTGGACGAGGCTACGGCCGAAGGCGCTGGCGATCCGGTGGTCGAGGCGTCACACACGAGACGATTGACAGGTTTCAAATGGTGTTTCCTGTCATTGTTCCAGGTTTGGGCTCGAGTGCTCAATTTCAAATTTGAGTCGTTGCGTGTGTTTCGATGGTTGGGATCGGAGCTGGGGATGACCTTCGACTTGCTCGAAGCATTGGTGGCGAGAGGAGGTGGCGAACGGTGGCGTGCACGTGTACGGCCAGGCATTTGTGCCTGGCGTTGGGTTCGTGTGTGAGACTCGGGGAAGACTCGAGTTATTCGAGTACGTTACTCGAAGCAGCGGGAGGAAGACTCGAAGCAAGATTGGGTTTATCTCGAGACAGTAGTGGTTACAGGTTTTAGACAACCTGGAAGTAAATTTTTCTTTTTCTAAAGCAAATTCAAATGAACTTTAATTTGTAAACTAGATTTAACAAAGCTTAAATCCGGGTTGAAGTTGAATTCAAGTTTATTTTTGAATTCAAATTTGAAATGAAATAAAAGTGTAAAATAATTAAAGGTGGATTTCAGGTTTTAAAAGAAATAATAACCTCACTGTTTTCATATTTTATACCTAAATTTAAAATTTTGAAAAACAGGATTTTAATGGTGGTTTAAATTCCAAGATAAAGTATAGATAAAAAAAAACAAGTTAAAACCAAAGTTTAAAAATCAAAGATAAATGGATGGATTCAAGTTTCTTTAAATTCAAATTTGTGATTTAAATCAGTTTTTAAATCTGAATGTTTTAAAACAAGTTTAAATTAAATAGTTTTTTAATAAAAAGATAATTAGTTCCCAAACAAATGTTTAAATTTGATCTTTGATTTAATTCTTCTATTAAATGATTTTGAATGAAAGTTAAATAATTTGTTAACTTGAATTTGCAAGTTAAATAATTAATGTATTTAAAAAGCTAAACTTTTAAATATAAATTAAGTAATCTAGTTTAAAATTTTCTTACATAAGTTTCATATGTAAGTAATAAATGTTATTTACATTTATTTAAAAGATTATAAATTGAATTTAAATTTGGTTAATGTTTAAATAAATAATCATTTTGAATCTTAAATTCCAAATGGAATTTGAATTTAAATTTAAAATGTAATGTTCTAATACACTTTAATATTAATGAAGTCATTAATAAAGAAATAGATTATCTTAGAAATTATTAAGGTATTAAAATGATTTAAATGAATAAGATAATCAAGGAACGACTTATTTATTTAATTTATAGATTAATAATTTAGATTAATTTATAATTAGAAATTAATTAAGAGGTAAATTAATTATATAATTGGTTCAAAAGTCAATTTAATTAATATGATTGATTAAGAATAATTTAATTTATTAAAGTGTTTGATAAATTAATTTATATTAAATGATTTGGAATTAATAAATCATAATTGGATAATAAATTCATAAGTAATTAATTAAATTGGAAATGAATGGAATTAATTAGGATTAAACAATTTACTAATCCTGTTTATAAATGATTATCAAATGCTTGACCTTACTTATGAATGATTGTATTGTATGAGATGCCTTGAATTGATTGTCCTATCTGATCTGTGATATTTTGTTCGGTAGATTGAGCAGTGTATATTTATTTGCATTTGTATATTATCTGTGAATCTGTGAATGGACGATGAGCGTTATAAGTTTTATATCGCTTATCAACTATATTTCTGTGTTTTTAATCTGTGATGATTGAAATGATGTGGCACTATTGTGTTAAACCCCTGGACCACACCATACACACACAATATGGATTTCACGAGGAAATCGATTAAGTCACAGATTTTAAAATGACTTTAAAATGATTTTTAAAGTTGAATATTTAAATTCAAATGTTTTGGAAATGGAACCGGAATAAATGTGAAAAGCTTTTGGAATGAAATTTCAAGTTAAAATTTATTTTAATTTACTTGATTAAGATTTGAAATTTAAAAAATTCAATTTGAATTTGAATTCGATATTTGGAATTGAATTCTGTAATTTGAAACTAGGGATTAATGATATTACACTAGTCATTATGAGTTAAATCATTTTTAAAGTATTATTTTTGGGAATTTGAATTTAACCCAGGGATTTCAACTTGTATAAATGAATCAGATTTCCAAAATGAAAACTGTTGTTTTCAAATGATAAACACTTTTAGATAAGAACCGAGATTCCAGTTAATTAGGGGAATTTCAAGATTGAATAGAGAAATGATTTTCCTAAGTTATGAATGAATTCTTTTTGAATACTATGAATTAAATCTGTTTATTTTTAATAGATTTAAATTGATGACTTGTTTAAATCAAATTGAAATGAAATTGTTTTGAAGGGTATAAGTTAAATCTTTGTTTAAAAGATTTAATGAGTTAATCAAATTGAAATGAAAATTGATTTGGAAAATCTATGAATGAATCTTTTGTTTAAAAGATTAAAACATGAAAATTTGTTTAAACCGTTAAAGGTTGTGAAAATGAATCTTTTTGTTTAAAGATTGAAAATGGTAATTTGTTAAGCCATTTGAAAGAAAAGTTTTGGATTTTTAAGTTGTGACTTAATTGAAATCCCAATATCCATATGTTTTTTTTTATACTGCGCTCACTGTTCGGTTTAGCCGGGAGAGGACCTTTGTGTCATATATCCCATTCCGAATATGTGATATGTCGTTATGGATAGCATTTGAAGACCGGTGGTGAAGACCGGATATTTTCGAAAACGTAAGGACAACTCGTCGAATGTCTTTGCATCGAATGGTCCCCGGTATAGAGACTCCATATGTGATGGGGAGTCCGAACGTGATTAGTGAATATCCGGATTGCAAGGACTTCTTTGTAAGTGCCTTCGGTTCTGTTCGAGCCCGGAACAGACTTGTATGGATTGTATGTCTGACATTACAAGTTGAGATGTAAAGCCGATTTCTTTCAAATATATTTCTGTGGTGGCGGAGAATTTATTCTCTTAGCTTAACACCCTTCTCTGAGACGTACGAGCTCAGAGGTTATATAGTTGAAGTTATCAGCGATATATTCCCAATTTGGTAATGTGACATGCTGAGTGTAGCTGTAAATGATCATTGTGTTGATTATTTGTGATAGGATCATTTATTTGATCGTCTATCTTGGTGATCATTTCTATGATCATTTGTTGACCCAAAGCACGGCTTTTATATAAAGTGTGTTTTTGTGGACGTGACTTCGTCGAGCCTCACAAACCGGTAATGGTCGAAACAGGAATTGTGCGGCAAGGTTTTCAGGGATCGCTTCCCTAGGGTATAGCCATTCCTTCTGGAAAAGAGTAGTATCATGGTATGGAGCCCAAATACTTACTCATGTTGAAAACACTTTATGATTGTGTGATGATGTGACGAGCGCTCGGTGAAAGGTTCCAAAGGACCGGGGGTGGCATATCTGAGGGTTTGTAATATTCCTTGGGAAAAGGGATTCCCGGCTTTGTTTAGCGGAGAACGGTGGTTCTCGGGGCGTCCTTCCAGAGGCGTTTCCATGTGGCAATGGGAAGTTCCTTGGCCTGACCATTTGTTGGAAAATCCATTCTTCAAATACGAGCCTTGTACGGTTTTAGTTGTATTACCTGTCATGGAAAATGGCGGTAACCCGTTATTGAACATGGTAGCTATAGTAGGCATAAGTGCGAAATGTCTATGTTGGCTAAGATTTATATCTTTATTTTCGAAATGAATTTTCTCTACACTATGCACTAGTAATAATATCAAATGTTCTTTTCAATGCGTATCAAGCATCTTTGACTATCATAAGGAGAAATCTCCTCCGATTCTGCGTTTGCATGTGTGTGTGTGCGGGAGGCCTTATGGTAGTCTCATTCTTAAAAGCATTTCGAATTGACTTTAAAAATATTCCTCTATTTGATTTTTTTGAATAAAAGATAAACTTTTTTTGTTGCTCACACCAGTCCCACGACTGATCCGGAGTTTATTGTTTCTTTCCTAAACTCTGGGTGCTCATTATTTTCTACACGAGCAGTCTAGAGTTGGGTTTTTCAGATAGTCAGGTTTAGTAGATTATCTGGAGTTAGTTCAGTCTTTGGATCACACCAGTCTTGCCTATCTTTGTGCATCGTTATTGGGAGTTCGAGCTATTGCTGGATTGGTTCTTGGAAATGGAGTTGCAGTTTCTGGAGTTCTTCCTTGAAGACTATCTTAGAGTTATTTGTTTCGCTGCTAGATGTCATCTATTTTTTTTCCGCTGCTATTTTATTGTATCATATCTCCGATGTATATTGATATGTATTGGATCATCTGTTGTATCAGATATTGTATCAAAGCTGTATATCAATGTATTATTCTTTTATTCCGCTGTGTTATTTACTTAATGTTGTTATAAGCTCCGACGAATCGGATTTTAACGGTCGAACCTGTGGCATTCGAATACAATTTGAAGTATGGATGTTGATTTTCGAGCGGGCAAAATCCGTCTCGTTACAATCTTCTTTATTGCTTAGAGTTTAGGTTTAAGTGAGTTTGATCCCGACTATATTCGTTGAGTTTTGTGAAATCAATCATTTTCGATTGATTAATTTTTGAGCATCTTAGTGAGTTTTGATTCGAAGATGGGATATCTTCGAAATTCTTTCGAGTTACTTGGAAAATTCGATGGTTTGATAATCACTATATTAGCATTTGATGGGCCATTGGATTAACCAAGTGAGTTTTTCCTTGTTTCTCTCTACCATTCTATGTTGAGAGTATGAATGGTTTGAGTTTTGAGCTTGTCTTTTATCCTTTTTCGATTGAATTTTTGTGTTGTTTACAGCCTTTTTCCACTAGAAATTGCGAGGACGCAATTTTATTAAGGGGGAGTCTTTAACAACTCGGGATTTTGGTGATTACTATTAATATTAAATTATCATGCAAATTATAATTTAATATTGTGCTTAAAAATGAATTGGATAATAAAATGAGGGATTATATTGTTTATTTTATATAAACAATATCTTGATGAATATAATTTGGGATTTGAAGTCATATTATTTCATTTGAAGCCTATTTCAACATTTGATGGTAAAAAAATGTGTAAATGAATGAAATAAAGTTTGGAAAACTTTATATATGGATTTGGATTGAAAGTAAATAATTGTGATGGTTTAATTTGAGTTAATTAGTAATATTGGAAATTTATTCCAATGTTAGCTTTTTATTGTAAAATAAAAGGAATAACATGAAGAAAACAAAATTTAGAAGTGTAATTAGGCTTGGAATGATGTATTAATGTTGTAAAAATGTTAAAACATTTTAATATACTTCATTAGACTTTAAAATAAATTTTATTTGGTTGAAATGGATGAAAATAGTGATTTTCCACTAAAAATGGGAATATTGGTAAATATTGTTAAAAATTTGTGTTATATGGGAAAAATAATATTTTCAATTGAAAAAATAAATTTTTATTGTCATAATATGTTCCCTTTATTAAAACATGAACAATGTAACTTGTTTCAAGTGATTTGGAAATTTTATGCAAAAGTTATGTGTAAATTACTAAAACACATATACATATTTACTCTAAATAATTTTCTAAGTGTGAGAATTGGGGTTATAGGGATATTTTATGCCCAAAAACCAAATTTCTAGAATGTTCAAAGAGATATACATTCACTTTTCTCTGACTATTTTTTTATTTAAACACTTTTCTTCCAAAAACTTCAATATTCTAATTAATGGCCTCCATATGAAGAAAAATCAAAATTCACTCATTCTCTTGCAAATTCAAGGTTCAATTCAAGTTACAAACATAAGAGAAGGTAATCTCTTACCTATTTAATCTCAAAATTTATTTCAATTCTTAGATTTGATTCACTATAATTGAGTTTTTGATATTTTCCTTACTTGCATGTTGTTCCTATAGCTTCTACAAGTTTCTAATTACTAATCTAAGGCCAGAGCTCTTTTCCTTGCAAGCAAAATCATTTAATTAGCTGCGAAAAAACCATAAGGTGAGTAATCTCACTCACGCTAGCTATAAACAATCTTTCTTATTCATATTTAGTGTAAAATTGGACGTTTGGAGCTATAAAAATCAAGTTTTGATCATATTTTGTGCTCAATCCAAAAACTAATTTCTGTCTATCTTTGAAGCTGAAACAAAATTAGCCATAACTTGCTCATTTTTGACCAGAATTCAATAATTTTGGATGTTTCGAAAATCTTAAAACATATACTACAAATTTCATGTTTTGAGTTTTCCGTATTTTTGAGGTTAGCTATGCCAAAATTTAATTTTTCTACTGCTAACCCAAGAGCAAAACCAATATTTGCTTTGTCCTTGGAGCTCAAACGAAATGGCCATAACTTCTATGTTTCTTAACCGAATTTGATAATTTTAGTTGCTCTGAAAAGAATTGATCATGTAATATTACTTTTATGTTTCGAGTATTCTGTAATTTTGAGGTTATCTATGTCAAAATCTAATTTTCCTACTGCTAACCCGAGAGCAAAACCAATATTTTCTCTATGTTTGAAACAAAAACGAATTTGACCATAACTTCATTGTTCCTTAACTGATTTTGATATTTTTAGATGCTTAAAAAAGCTTAAATCGTGTACTACAACTTTCATGTTTTGAGTTTTCTGTAATTTTGAGGTTAGCTATGTCAAACTCTAATTTTTCTTCTGCTAACCTGAGAGCAAAAGCAATATTTTCTCTGTGTTTGAAACCGAAATGAATTTGACCATAACTTCTTCATTTTTAACAGAATTTGATAATTTTGGATGTTTCAGAAAGCTTAGGTCATGCGCTACAAGTTTTATTCATTGTATTTTTTGGAATTTTGAAGTTTGCTTGGTCATAATTATGGTTGTATGTTGCTGTCCTGAGAGCAAAATGACAGCAACAATAATCGTTTACCTTAGAATTGTATTAGCTCTTTTTTCTTCATTCTCTTTGGTTTTGATGATGTTTTTGGTATATTTTGAGACCTATGATGCATATAAGTATGCTAGTTATATTTGAAGAATTTGAAATTCAAATTTAAATGGAATTTGAATTGATTTTGGGTTAAATTTGAACTGAATACGTATTGAATTCAAGTTATCGGTTTTGAGATATCCCTCTTAGCTTTCATTGCTTTCGAGAACGGTTTTCACTAAACCATTTTTGAAATATATAAACATTTCAAATTATTATTACGTAGTATTTTTTAAATTATTTTTCTAAATAAAGATAGATTTATTTCCTATAATAAAGAAATTTCAAATATCGGTTTTAATAATCGTTTTCCAAAAATCGTTTTAAAATTTTATTTTCTCTAATAAAATTATTTTATAAATAAATTTTCTTATTTTTATGAAATTCAAACGTATAAGAAAGACAATTAAACAGTAAAGTAAAACATATGGTATGAGACACATGGATTTGCTTTATCGCTTAATATCTGACTTATACGATCGAAACCCTTTCGATGAACTATTTGAGATGATTTAAGATGTTATTAAATTTTGGGTAGATGATGTAGTCCGAGAACTCCAAGTATATTCAATGAAGGACCATTTTAAGATGTGCTTCTTAATCGTCGATGAAATGAGATGAATTAAGAGCTAGAAATTCCTAATTGGAATTATGGTTATAAACAACCATCTTGATGTTTTTTTACTTGCCGATAAGAGGAGGCAAGCTTCTTTATGATAATTTTACAATGTTGAGACGTATTATGATAATTTTTACTTGTCGATGAGATGAGACAAGTCACAATGCCACTAGTACTCGTCAATGAGATGAGGCAAGTATGGTATTGTGTTTACTTGCCAATGAGATGAGGCTGAGTATATTTTCATGATGTTTATGGTGTTTTACTTGTGTGCAACCAACTAATGGCTAGTAAACCGTTAGGTGTGAACATATGGGACGGGACATACGTTAACACCTATTGGGTTTCTATCCGAGAAGTTGAGACACATTCACGATGTTTACTAGTACTACAGACCAGGAGTACTCGATTGGAGTCATCACGTTGTAGTTGCTACTCTGATCATCACGATGTTATTAACTCGGGTCTTTGTGACTGGGAGTCATTATGATGTTATAGATTATATTCATTCATGATGTTCACGATGTTAAGATGTTATTTGACTCCAGTCATCATGATGTTTATGGTACCTAATAGTAGCACTAGTCACGATGTAGAGCGCATAGCATTGCTTCGGCATGCAATCGAGGATCTGGCCAATCCGGGATTTCTTTGAATTTTGATGTTTTAGACTTCACCATCTTTAGATGATTATTATATTGATAGCCTAGTGCCGGATGAGATGTGTGTGTATATATATGGTGAAATCATTTATGATGTTAATCTTTGATTGAGTTATTTGCAATATGGATTGACGATTTGATGATTTTATAGACTAATTGATGTTAAGATGGAGTTGAGATGTATTTATATATTTATACCGATGGGATGAGGTATACATGATTATAAAGAATCTTTTATGATGAGTTTTAGTGATGGATTTGAGATATATCTATATTCATACCTATGAGATGAGGTATGAATAAGTATAATGCTTCTTTTATGATTAGGTTTTGTATTTTCTTGAATGATCCTTGGGATGTGCCAATGAGATGAGGCACATCCATATGCGTTTTATTCTATGTATGAAGGATATGTACCCTTGATGTATTGTTATATTGACAATCACTTCTAAGAAGATAGTTGAATCATTTGAAGTCATTATCCATATTCCTTTATTTCGTTGATGATATGAGGCAAAAGCGATATTTATCTAGTCTTATCTTTAAAACTTTGCTCGCCGATGTTCCATTTTCTTAAGTGTCAGTTATGCCACTTAAGTATGACTTTATCATCATTATCTCTTCTACTTGCCAAGAAGAGATGTTGTCCTTTCTTATGATGTTGAAACCCTGTTTAGGGCATGGCAGCCTTTAAGAAAAAGGATACTGTAGCTTTCACCTACTTATCCTTATCTATTTAACTGATGATTTTAGCTAGCCTGACCCGTGTGTTTTCACTCGGGTCAGACCGAGTTGTTTCAGGTATCATCTATTGGACTTAGCTTGAAGTTGATGTTGGATATCAGCTCTTGTTTCTCTTGAGTAGTTTCTGTTCTTTTGCATATTCTGATGTAGTCATATTTGATTCGATGTATATGGTATGGTCGAGTACCACCTTTATTGTATTCATATTGTAATGTACTAAACATGTATCAGTGTATATGTATATATACGATATTGATTACTATTCTGTGATGTGCTTTTCGTTTAATTATTGTACTTTGTTCTGATCGATCTATTAGCCTCCTATAGTTTTGAATTAAGCATTTACTGGATATGTCGATCCACTTGAGATAGAAAAAAAATCATATTGCATTTATCGACGAATTTAGTAGATGTTTAAGATAAAATTATAAATGGTCGCCCTTAACCAGCCCTATTCTCCACTTTAGTAGACAGAATTACTCGTTAATTCTCTTTACTAAGGTGGGTCTCGCTGTTGGACGTTACAGTAATGCTATTCAATCAATATATTTTTATGCATTTAAAGATCTTCCAACACATATTTTTCAAAAGTAAGTATATGGTAATAACATAGTGATAAATAAAAAATTTATCTAACTATTAAAGGAAATATTAATTGAAAATAAGAATTAAAATGTTACAAATCACATTGTCGTTTTAATTAAAAATGACTTTTATCCATTGTTTCATAGCTCAATAATTTTAATTTCTAATAAAAAGCTTTAATTTTTTTTAACAATTACCTCAAAAATATGATAAAATACAATAGAATAATATTTCTAATCAAAGTATGGTATGATTTTTTTTCACAAATAAATTTTATTAATGGCAAGAATTCACTTAACATACAAATTTTGAAAAGTAAAAAAATGTTAAGCTTGTAATGATATACCAATTTTAGAAAGAAAGAATTGCTTATATATTTGTTTGTAATGAAATACCAACTTTAAAAAGAAAGAATTATGTTAATATTTCTCTAATTTAAAATTACAAATTTTAGGAATAAAGAAAATTTATGAACTTGAATGTAGAATAATATAAGAGAATTAAAGATAATTTTGTATATAATTGAAAACTACATCATAAGGACTTGAATGAAATAAATAGTCTTACCATTTTATCAATAGGATCATGATCGATTAATAATTATTTGTAATTTGATTTATTTAGAAGATTTAAATTTAGGATCACTTAATAAATTTGCATATACGAACTTGAATGTAAAACAATACAAGAAAACTTAGGAGAAATCTGTAAATAATTCTAAAATTTATTAAATGTTTCTATTTAAATGTAAAATGACCTGGGAGAAAATTAGTAAAACCGTTGTAATTTTATACAATTGTGAAAATTTTAAATTATATGAACTTGAATGAAAAATTAGTTTTTGCATTTTTGTCAATATTACGAATTTATTACACACATTGAAGTTCCATTTTTTAAAAGAATTTATTAGATCAACTAATAAATATTTGTAACATAAGGACTTAAATGTAAAATAATAAAAGAAAACATGGAAGAATTTGTAAATAATTGTACAAAATTATTAAATATTGGTATTTAAATGCAAAATGATATAAGAGAGGACCAACAGAAACGTTGTAATAATTGTAATAATGATAAATAAAATGTAAATATTTGGAGAGAACTAAGGAGGGGGGAGAAAATCCCTAGAATTAATAGTAAATGAGAATCTAAATCAAAATTTAGAAGTCATCCTTTAAAAATAAGTGAAAGTACCTTACCGAAATGGAAATTAGGAAGAAGAGATATGCCAACCTAAGGCATCATTAGCATGAAAGCAAAGTAAATTAGTGAGTTTCTCAAGAATATAGTGATAACTGTACAGTGAGTTTCTCTAGAATATATAATGTAAGTTTATAAATATCACTTTAACAGTAATAGGAAAACATGGATAAATCAACGAGTTGCTCTAGCATATGCAATGATGATCAACATGGGTGATGTACTACATGATTATATTGTCTCATGTAAATTTATCCCTTATTCAATACAAGCTTTATACTATGAAATATATAAATGACAATTTAAGAGTTTAAACATGGGTAAACATTTGCAGACCACAATCATAAGGTGTAAAAACAAACATGCCTAAAAATAAAATGCATGTGCGAATATGCATGTAAGTACATGTGTACGTATAGCTACTCCCATGGGGATTATAGCAATTCAAGAAAAATAAGGCATTGCTTTTTACATCCTTATAGTGGAAATCAAACCTTTTTATGCTCGGATTCAAAAATAAAACAAGCAAATCATTATATTTATATTCAAAAATGAAATTAGGTTCATGGTTGAATATATTTGAATCATATATTACCTTGTGACTATTTTCTAAATAAATTAGGTTCACACTGCAATCTACTAACTAATCTAATTTTTTTTGGTAACAAAAGAAAATAGCATTTCAGATCATAGGATTTTTTAAGCCGCATAATGTAGTTAACATATTATCATGCGTGGTTTCATTTAGGTGTCTCCATTTGTTCTCTAAAGGTCGGTTATTCTTCTAATGTGCCAATTCCGAACAAGCTAAATATGAAAAAATAGCATATAATACTTTCCTCTTGTTTTTATCACATCTTTTGTTAAAATGCATTATAAGAAATTTTGATACTCATAGTTGTAACATGCTTTTAATGCGGTTCAACGTAGCTTTTTTACATGTGTATTGCAAGGTTATTGTCAAAATATTGTAGATAAAAGCATAGTAAACATTTTTTATCTTACAGTACACAAGTAAAAAATTTAGTGGAGCTGCATACAACTACACATATCAAAATTTTGACTTAATTCCCATAAGATATGGGGACACAATGGTAGAGGCACATATTGATTTTCTTCGAGTTTTGCTTTATTTAGTTGCCGAGGCAAACTATTTGATTATCAATAGGCCACATGTGAAAATTTATAACTTTGAAAGATGAGTTGAGATGTATGTTATATAGATAATATAAAAATATGCTTTTCCAGTTACACATGTGAAAATTAATATCAAAGAAATATTAGACATTTTGGTTGAGATAAATTTATCTTAGATTCTGAAATGCTTCTCTTAATATAACCGAAGTCATATCATTTTACTTATATTCTCACATTTACTTACAAATATATTCATTTTTTCTCCAAACAATTAAATTTACCACACTAAACAATTAAAATTCACTGAAAATTTCATTAGCACTGAAAATTATTTTGGCTGGCGTTTTCATTCCATGTACATATATTTTGTATTTGTGCTATAGTTAAGTTTGAGCACATTATATTAAATTTTGTGTCCATGTTGCATGAATAGGATTATTTTGAACCGTTTAGTCCAAGCTAAACAAAAAAATATCATGAATTTTTATCTATTTTGTAATTTTTGCAATGAATTAGAAAGCCTAAATTCTTTATGTTGCTCACGGTTTATTTCTATCTCTCGAGTCGCATAATTAGAAAAAGAATTTGCTCTTTTCCTTTTGGGCTTAACTATCATAACTTGATTTTATTTCACATTGTTCATTTTGAGCTATTTGTTTGGAGCATTTCATTATTTCCCCAAATCCAAGTAAAAACAATTCTTATATACTGACCACGTAGTAGTAGTAACCTACTAATGTTTCTCATTGCTGATTTTGTGTTGTAGATTTGGACTATTTCATTGTTTTCTCATATCCAAGTGAACAATATTTCTTATGTGCTGACCAGGTAGCAGCAGAAAAGTGTAATTTTACTTTCTTTGTTACACATAAAATATATAATAATATGCACCTGAATAGTGAAGTAAAAGCAGATGACACATGCATATACAAAACTAGCTATCTAATAAATATATTATCCAAATACCTAAATGCAATAAAATTATCCAAAAATATACATCCATGGAAGGTGATGTGTAACAGCTGGTAAAATTTTAAAGGTTTTATTTAAGTAATTAATTGAAATTTTGTGAAATTTTAAACAATAAAATTGAAAATAAAAATTTATTATTTGGAATACGTCTATTTAAACATAACAACTGGTAAATTTTCATCGGATAATATCGATGTTTATTTTATTTGGAAATTCCATTTCAATTTAAATCAGTTAATAGTTGATGATAATAAATTAATTTCCAAACCTGAATGTTTTTCTATAGAAAATTTCTAAATCATCTTCTGAGTGTGGCGTCAACTTTCGTTTTCTAAAATTCGGACTTCTCTAGCTTCGTCGATCTTATTTTTCTACGTTTTTGCTGCATTTTCCGCTTGTGAAAAACTCGAATTTTATAATTCAATCATATCACTGATATTTATATACCGTTTGGATCGTCTCGTTGAGCTTATCTTTACGGTATACTCACTTCTGGGTTTTGAAGTCCGGTACGTGGTTGAAACCACAAAATGGTCAATTGCTTTGGTACACGTTTCGATCCTTTCATCCTTTGTTTTCCTTCGTCCATTCATTTTGCAAGCTGTCGGCCACTTATTTAATATCAAAGTACGCGCTCATCTTGCCGTTCAAAATTTTTATACCTTCATTCATTTTATGTGTGACTTTTGCTTTTTCCGTCTATTCAATTTATTGCTGTTCGCGTCCTTTCTTATACTCCTCTGTGCTTGAGAAATAATAGCTTGTATAATATCCATAAGTTATAGAATAGGCTTGCTTTCATATTTACTGTCATCATCTTGCCTCTGGAATTTAGCTCGCCTTCCTTCTTTTTTTGTTCATGGCCGAGGTTCCAAAAGAAAATATTATTACAGATTTAAACAAGCCGCTCCTCTTCTAACTTCGCCGAGCTCGGCAGCGCCACCTCCTTTCTCTTTCCCCTGTCCGCACCCTCAACCATGCCGCCCACCACAGCACGGCCACGATAGCCAGCATGGACCCCACTTCACCTCCGCCCTGTCACTGCCAAGAGCTGTAGCTCGCCGTCCTCTCTTCCTCCACATCGCAAGCCCCTCAGCAGCCGATACCGATCCCCCCTCATCCTGGTCTCCGCCCTCTCCTTTCCCGCAGTAGCCCATGGCCTCGGCTCCCTTTCCTTTCCATCTCCTGCTTCATTTCTCTGCCGCAAGCCAGGTCCTCCGCTCTTCGATCTTCGACCGCATTACCACCTACCTCCTCGCGGCGCACCCAAGCAATCGCCCATTACAAACCCGCCATTTTTCTCCTCTAACCAAGCATGTCAGCTCGTTTATCCCAAGGACGGCTCTTCGTCTTCTCTTCCTTGATCCTCCGACCGGCGTGCATCCAGTTGGACGAGGAATGCCTCGTTTGCATGCGCATGGATATATTTGAAGTTGTGAAGGTGCGTATATTTTTTTTAAGGGAGATATGTTACTGCCTGAGAGGAAATTTGGTTTGCATGCTTCCCTGTAGCCTTGTTTTCGCTTTCGTTACTTTATATTTTATAGGTTGATTTTTGTATCTGGCTTTAGTCAGATTATATCGTGCCTTATAAGTGTTTATTTAACTCTACACAGAGTGTGTGTGTGTGTGTGTATATATATATATATATAATTCATAATACAAGTTATATGTTACTATAATATACTATACATTGTAAGTTATGTTAATGTCTGGGTGTTGTATAAGAAGGTATATAAAGTTATAAAAGGTTTATATATATTTAAAAACTGTGCGAGTTAGATATTTGTACGTGTTTATATATATTATTTACGTAAGCATATATAGTTGTTTATATATATATATATATATATATATATGCATATATAAGTAGATAGTGATACTATATACACTGCTTTCTTGCATCTGTTAATCGATTTTGTAACTATATCTATATAGTTTTATATTCTTATATTATATATATGATTGATTATATTCTCAGGTTATATTTCATATATGTATGTAAGCTACACTACATTTGTATTATGATAATATCTTATTTACGTGAGGTTTATAAATTGGTAGATATGGGTGTTTTTTTATATTATAAACTAATGTCCTCTGTTTCGTTTTAAGCAGAATTATATAATTGGATTTTAGTGTTATAGTTCGATTAGTATTACACAATTGGATTTTAGTGTTGTACTTTATAAGTATTATATATATTAGTAGGTGACTGGGCAGATAGCTGCTACGTTTTATATATATATATATATATATTTTGACTAAAACCTGGTTTTGTGTACAGAAATTACATCGAGGTGATATTTTAAAATATGTGTTTAAGATTTGGTTTTGGTAATGATTTTTAAGTATAAAAATATATATCTTTGATCCTTGATACTTGAGTTTAAAAATAATGATTTTGAAACTTTTATATTATTTTAATATTTATCTTAAACTAAAATACTGAAATTATATATATATATATATATATAATAATAATAATGTGTATTTCTGTTTATATCAGAAACTGATTCGATTTGTTTTCATCGATCCCTGTTATCATCATTGCGCATCGGATTCGTGCCAACCGTGTTTTCTTCGAAATTCATGCTTGGAATTCGAAATTTGTCCTATTGTCAAACTCTCTAGCCTCGAAAGGTGAGCAATCACTCACGATTAACGTTTCTATATTTATTAAATTTTATTTCAATTGAAACGACAATTGAAATATGCTGCTGTAGTTGTTTAAACTGTTATATATGCTATTATCTGTAACTGTTCACCTGTGGGATATGACACCATATCCTGATGTTTATATTATATTGTTATGGATGATATATGCCTGTTGTTATATGTATATTATCTGTTATCACTCTACAAGTTCCCTGTTAGTATAGAATTCATTATGGGTTGAAATGATACATACCCGAACGGACATTAGAATAAGAGAATATCGTTATGGGTTGAAATGATAAACCCAAGCGATTATCGTTCGAATTGGATTCGGGATTACGGGTTGAAATGATATCTACCTATATATATTTAAATTGCGGATTGAAATGATAAATATCCATATCACTTGACTATTGAATAGAATTTATATACCTATATGGTCTATATATAAATATTTTGAAAATGATTTCTATGGTTTTAAAAGGGAATATATATGGTTTATTTAATATTGAAATATTTTGTATAAATATGTTTTGAATATAAAGTAGATTTAATAATAAACCTAAATTAATAAAGTTGATTAAATTAATATAAGATGTTAAGTATTATATTCTCAAATCAATGTTTCAATGATTTGTATAAGGAAGACAAGGTTGAATTGATTAAAAGTGTATTTAGTTAAGAATTTTACTGAATTAAATCGTTTTGAAACTATTGAATTTGGAAATTTTAGATATGATCTTATAAGTTGATTTTGAATAAAACCTGGTTTTGTGTACAGAAATTACATTGAGGTGATATTTTAAAATATGTGTTTAAGATTTGGTTTTGGTAATGATTTTTAAGTATAAAAATATATATCTTTGATCCTTGATACTTGAGTTTAAAAATAATGATTTTGAAACTTTTATATTATTTTAATATTTATCTTAAAATAAAATACAGAAATTATATATATATATAATAATAATGTGTATTTCTGTTTATATCAGAAACTGATTCGATTTGTTTTCATCGATCCCTGTTATCAGCTTTGCCCGTCGAATTCGTGCCAACTGTGCTTTATTTCGAAATTCATGCTTGGAATTCGTAATTTATCCTATTGTCAAACTCTCTAGCCTTTGGTGAGCAATCACTCATGATTAACGTTCCTATATTTATTAAATTTGATATCAATTGAAACGACAATTGAAATATGCTACTGTAGTTGTTTAAACTGTTATATATGTTTTTATCTGTAACTGTTCACCTGTGGGATATGACACCATATCCTGATGTTTATATTATATTGTTATTGATGATATATGCATGTTGTTATATGTATATTATCTATTATCACTCAGCAAGTTCCCTGTTAGTATAGAATTCATTATGGGTTGAAATGATACATACCAAAACGGACATTAGAATAAGAGAAAATCATTATGGGTTGAAATGGTAAACCCAAGCGATTTTCATTCGAATTTGATTTGGGATTACGGGTTGAAATGATATCTACCCGTATATATTTAAATTGCGGATTGAAATGATAAATAATCGTATCACTTGACTATAGAATAGAAATTTATATACCGACACCGCAGATTATATATAAATATTTTGAAAATGATTTCTATGGTTTTGAATGGGAATATATATGGTTTATTTAATATTGAAATATTTTATTTAAATATGTTTTGAATACAAAGTAGATTTAATAATAAACCTAAATTAATAAAACTGATTAAATTAATATAAGATGTTAAGTATTATATTCTCAAATCGATGTTTCAATGATTTGTATAAGTAAGGAAGACAAGATTGAATTGATTAAAAGTGTATTTAGTTAAGAATTTACTCAATGAAATCATTTTGAAACTATTGAATTTGAAAATTTTAGATATGATCTTATAACTTGATTTTGATTTAGAAATTTAATGAATATTCCTGTTTAAAGAAATTGAAGGAAAATATAGTAAACTATAATTTAAGGTTATTTAAACGATATTGAATTTATTAAGTGAATATTCCAAGACTAAATAACAATGAAGTAAACCAAGATTTATATGAAATTGTTAAATTAGTTTGAAAATGTTGAATATTTAAAGCCTAGAAATTATTGGAATATAAATGGTTTATTTTGTGATTCAAATCTATATTTGAAATTGACATAAATTGAAATGGGTTATTTAGAAATTGAATTGGATTGAAATTGACAAAGTGAGATTGAATAGAATTTGAATTTGGAATTCGATTTGGTTTGAAATTTGGAATTGATAAATTGTGATGGAGGTTATGATTTTCAAAGTACGGTTTCCAAAGAAGTATGATCTCAAGGTGTTTTGGTTTTTCGAAAATGGCGTAACTTTGAAAGAGTTATAATTTGGAAATGTGTATATTTTGAATTGAAATGGCCACGGTGTTATAGTGTATATTTCTACCTTGTAGATAGTTCCTCGGATCCTTAGAGGATGGTTATCCCACACATCCCCTAAGTTACTTGTATTACAGTTGATGTTTCACCTAAGTTGGATTTATTGATATAAGAATGTTAATCCTGACTCGAGTGTTTTGTGTTTTGCTTTACGCTCGGGTCAGGCTGAGTGATACAACATTGAGACTCACCTTTGAAGTTTGGAGCTTCACTTGGAGATCCAACTATCGATTTAGCTTTCAGCTTTTCCAGTTGATTTGTTCAGAGAGGTCATCAGTTGTATTGGAGACTTCACTTTATTTTAGATATTCTGCTGTATTTTATTTCTAACTCTGATGTGCATATAGTAGCTTCATGAACTACTATTTATCTATTTCGCTGCACTATGGTTATATTACTCTGTGTCTATGATTCTGTGATTGATTTATGCACCGTATATGCTGAGCTTTGCCAAATTTAAATTAACAATCTGATATTTTGAGAAATTCAAGTTCGACGTGTGTGGATGCAAATGGCTGAAAATTTCGGTCGTTACAGTTGGTATCAAAGCTTTGGCTCTAGGCAAACTTAGCATATATAGTAAATTTATTTGCAGAATCACTTTCCTTCGAGCTTGAATTTCTCCCTTTTGATTTGGTTTTCCTTTGGACTTTGGAACATTCCCTGTGGTTCCAAAATCCATTATCTTCTCTCCCTATTCGTGTTTCTCGATTCTGGGGTATCCCATAACTCCACTTCGAATGATTCTATAGGAGTAGTCGATCCCGCCAATATTTGTATGATTTGCAAAGAGGTGAAACTGCTTTACAAATTTGCATTGATTGAC
Organism: Allium cepa; assembly: GCA_030765085.1. Taxonomy (NCBI): domain Eukaryota; kingdom Viridiplantae; phylum Streptophyta; class Magnoliopsida; order Asparagales; family Amaryllidaceae; genus Allium; species Allium cepa. The sequence continues at coordinate 585,599,107 of CM060938.1, forward strand.
TGGATATTTATATATCACTCAGTTTAGATGTTGCTATCTCTTGTTATGCTGAATTCTATCTATGGCGATCGATTGTCGATTTGCCTCAGAATTCTGCACCGATCTTATTTTGAAACCATGATTGACCGGTTGAAGTCGACCTCGATTTATATAAGTATATCCATCTCCTATTTTGAAATCTAATTATCTCATCTTCGATCGAGCCTATCTTTTTTTGAAATCCATTCTTGAATCATCCTTTAAAAATCGGGCTTGTTTGTATTTTAGAATGTTTATGTATCAGAATTATTTTTTTGATAATTATAACTGTATTCTATATGTAAAATTGGAAATGTTTCGATAAGGATTATATACCTTCTAAAAACAAGAATTTGAAGTTCGAAAGGATTTGAAATTTTGAAAATTATATAAGAAATTTGATGTATATAAAAATGATTTAAAACTGAAGGGTTTTGAATTTCGAGGAATTGAACTCCGGTGTTTGGAAATTGGTTTTAAGATTTTGGAAAATATATAATAATAATACGATTTAAAAGTATTCTTCGAATAAGAAATGTTTCAAATGAGTTCAAATGAATTCCAATGATTTTAAAGAAATTTCAAAGAAGTTTTCAAGAAAATAGAAGTCCAGAACTCACTTATGTTGCTGGAAAATAATTTCGGTGATGAGTGCATGCATCGTCGACATTGATTCTCGAGTTTCAGAGTGGAGGAGAAGCCACTCTAGTAGCTTCACTATGCGAGCGATTGTGAGAAAAAAAATTTGATTTCAAATTCCGAAGTATGATTTGATATTCAAAAGATATATGTAAATATATTTGAAATGATTTGAAGTGAGCTCGGTGTTCAATCCTCGAGTTTCGAATTTGATTTAGTATAACTCTATTTTTATAAATTGATTTACTTACTTGTTGCTGATTTCCAACTCTTGGATTTGAAATTTGATTTCACCGACTATTTTGAAGGTTCGAACACTTCCAAATCAAGGTTTAATTTTCAAAGCTAAGAAATTCCGAAGACTATAAAATATTTGGTAAAGTATATAAGTTTGGTTTTGTATGTTTGAAGTATGAAGTATATAACTCTTGGATAGTTATAAACTTGGAAATCATTTTGGGCATAATTGATTTTGAGAAAAATATTTGGTTTTGAAAATAGATTGGAATGTAAAACCCAGTATTTATATGATGATTTTGGAAATGAATTTGTTTGACCTAAATTATGTCGATTTGGAAACTTGGATTATTTTCTAAACCTAATATTTTGGAAGACTTGAAACTGAAAATATTTAGTTTGGAGAAATAATTTGGTGAAATCGTATACTACGTTGAAATTGAGCTGATATTGAAATGAATTGAAATTGAGAACCTTATTTTTCTAAATACTTGATTTAGGAGTTATCGAACTTATATAAAATTGATTTGTATAAGAATGAAGTTGATTCGAAATTATTGCTTTGGAAAGTATTCGATTTGAAAATGGAATCTTATATATAATGGACTTTATATAAGTATGATATTTGAAAGTGATTTGAAAAGGTACTATATGATACATATTTTCGAAGTAAAGATATGGAAAGTGCCTTTTGCTTGATATCCACTTTGTGGCCACATTGTGGATTCATTCTATCGATATTATTCTTTCAGATTTTGGTTTTTCGGATGTTATACTTGAGTCCTACTATGGCGTAACCCATGGTCGTTTTTTGGGTAGCGTAATCCGTAAGGCAGAGATTTCTTAAAGGATACGGATGTTTCCTTGGGAATTCAGGCGTAACCATTGTTATGTATCCTGCAGTCTACCGGTTTTGTTGTCGTGGCGTAATCCGCAAGGCCGAGATTGCCTAAAGGGTATGGATGTTTCCTGGGGGATCCAAGCGTAACCATTGTTATGTACCCTACGGTCCACGGGTTTTGGTTATCATGGCGTAATTCGCAAGGCAGTGAATGCTTAAAGGTACAGATTTTTTCTTGGGATCCATGCGTAACCATTGTGTATCTGCGATCCAGGTGTTTTGTTTGGATTGTACTTTCCATATCGGTTTTGAAGGTTTTTCAAGTATTTTCACTGGGTGTTGAAACGGGTCTACTAAGTACTTGAAAAAGTCTAGCCGTGCGCCTGATCAACGCATGGCCAGAGTCTGCAAGAACGAGGATAAATTTGTTGAAACATCGAGTTATAAAAGTATTTTATTATAAAATTATTTTATTATAAAATTATTTTATTATAAAGGTATTTTACTATAAAAGTATTTCCAACAAAGAAATTCTATATTAATGTTTGAAATTGAAATTCTTATGGTTTGAAATTAACTATCCGAACTCGATACTATTCTTTTGAATCTACCTTATCTGCTCAGCTTTATTTATTCACCGATATTCTGTCTTTCCGAATCTATCTTCTTTCCTTTTTGAATATATCCTTTTAAAATATGGTTTATTTATATACTACATTGTTTAATAATAAAATTTTAGTGTTTTCTGAAGTAATTGACCTTTATAAATAAGTAAATGAATTCAATAAAAGGGGTTTAACCAAATTTATAGAATATTAATTAATTTAATTGAAATTTATATGGTTTTAAATTAATTGTTCTATTTTGTTTTCCAAATCTAATTTTTCTACGGGTTGTTTCTATTCTCCTACCTCCTTCCTCTTTTCGGGTACGAAAAGTTTCGAGTGAGGGAGAGTCTAACAGTCCGTAAAATTTTAAAGGTTCAATTTAAGTAATTAATTGAAATTTTATGAAATTTTAAACAATAAAAATTGAAAATAAAAATTTATTATTTGAAATAGTCTATTTAAACATAGCAACTGGTAAATTTTCATCGGATAACATCGATGTTTATTTTATTGTGAAATTCTATTTCGATTTAAATCAGTTAATAATTGATGATAATAAATTAATTTCCAAACCTGAATATTTTTCTATACAAAATTTCTAAATCACCTTCTGAATGAGGCGTCATCTTTCGTTTTACAAAATTCGGACTTCTCTAGCTCCGTCGATCTTATTTATCTACGTTTTTGCTGCATTTTCCTCTTGCGAAAAACTCGAATTTTATAATTCAATCGTATCACTGATATCTGTATACCGTTTGGATCGTCTCGTCGAGCTGATCTCTATGGTATATTCACTTCTGCGTTTTGAAGTCCGGTACATGGTTGAAACCACAAAAACGTCAATTGCATCGGTACACGTTTCGAGTCCTTTCATACTTTGGTTTCCTTCGTCCATTCATTTTGCAAGCTATCAGCCACTTATTTAATATCAAAGTACATGTTCATCTTGCTGTTCAAAATTTTTATACCTTCATTCAGTTTACGTCCTTTCTTATCCTCTTCTGTGCTTGAGAAATAATAACTTGTATAATATCCATACGTTATAGAATAGGCTTGCTTTCATATTTACTGTCATCATCTTGCCTCTAGAATTTAGCTCGCCTTCCTTCTTTTTTCTTTCATGGCCGAGCTTCCAAAAGAAAATATTATTACAGATTTAAAATAGCCTCTCTTCTTCTAACCTCACCGAGCTCGGCAGCGCCATCTCCTTTCTGTCTCCCCTGTCCGCACCCTCAGCCATGCTGCCCACCACAGCACGACCACGGCAGCCAGCATGGACCCCGCTTCGCCTCCGCCCTGTCACTGCCGAGAGCTGCAGCTCGCCGTCCCCTCTTCCTCCACATCGCGAGCCTCCTAGCATCCGATACCGATCCCCCCTCACCCTGGTCTCCACCTCTCCTTTCCCGCAGCAGCCCATGGCCTCAGCTTCCCTTCCTTTCCATCTCCTCCTTCATTTCTCTGCCGCATGCCAGGTCCTCCACTCTCCGATCTCCGACCGCATTACCACATTCCTCCTCGCGGCGCACCCAGGCAACCGCCCATCAAAAACCCGCCATTTTTCTCCTCTAGCCGAGCACGTCAGCTCGTTTATCCCAAGGACGGCTCTTCGCCTCCTCTTCCTTGATCCTCCGACCGATGTGCATCCAGTTGGACGAGGACAGCCTCGTTTGCATATGCATGGATATATTTGAAGTTGTGAAGGTGCGTATATATTTGTTTAAGGGAGATATGTTACTACCTGAGAGGAAATTTAGTTTGCATGCTTCCTTGTAGCCGTGTTTTTGCTTTCGTCGCTTTATATTTTATAGGTTATTTTTGTATCTGGCTTTAGCCAGTTTATATCGTGCCTTATAAGTGTTTATTTAACTCTACAAGAGCGTGTGTGTATATATATATATAATTCATAATACAAGCTATATGTTACTATAATATACTATTTATATATACATAGTAAGTTATGTTAATGTCTGGGTGTTGTATAAGAAGGTATATAAAGTTATAAAAGGTTTATATATATTTAAAATTGTGCAAGTTAGATATTTGTATGTGTTTGTATATATTTTTTACGTAAGCATATATAGTTGTTGTTTATATATATAAATGCATATATAAGTAGATAGCGACGTTGTATACACTGCTTGCTTGCATCTGTTAATCGATTTCGTAACTATATCTATATAGTTTTATATTCTTATATTATATATATGACTGATTATATTCTTAGGTTCTATTCATATATGTGTGTAAGCTACACTACATTTGTATTATGATAATATCTTATTTATGTGAGGTTTATAAATTGGTAGATATGGGTATTTTTTTATTATAAACTAATGTCTTGTATTCCGTTTTAAGCAGAATTATGTAATTGGATTTCAGTGTTATAGTCCGGTTTTTAAGCAGTATTACACAATTGGGTTTTTTTTTGCAGAGCAAGCGAGGTTAAACTAGTCCCCTACCGGATTTATTAAATAGAAAAGGCTACACAACAAGGGAGACTAGAAAAGCAAAGAAACATAAAGAAGAAAAGAAGAAAAAAACAGGCAGACAAAAGAAACAAAGAACAGAAGGAAAAACAAGATAAAAACATAAGGAGAGACAAAGAGAGCTAAGGGATCCAAGGCTCAATCTGATGATCATGAAAAGCATGCACACTAGTCCTCATTCCCATAAATATATCATGCTTGAAGACTGACCATAAAACTTCATGGCACCTCTTAGATCCATTAAAACACCTCCTATTCCTTTTAACCCAAATAATTTTCATCGGCTTTTTCAAGATGAAGAAAAAAATAAAAAAAATCTCTTCCTTTTACTTAATTTCTCTCTCAATCAAACCCCATTGTGCAGCAGAAACATAAGGAACAGCCACCATCCCAATTTTACTCATCATATTGCTCCAGAGATGTAGAACATAAGGACACTCAAAGAACAGATGCTGGGTACTTTCATCATGAATATAGCATAGCCTACAAATGGATGGAACAGACATTCCAAACCCAATCACCTTATCTCTTGTTAACTGAGCCTTGTTCCTAACCTTCCAGAGCATCAGGTTATCACTGCTAGATGAGTAGGTAGCCCATGTAACCTTGTTCCACTTACAGTTGGGCACAGAATCCATTCCCATAAGAGCTTCATAAATATAGGAGATAGTGTGAGCTTTACCATTCCATAGAACAGAGTCATGATCTTGGAACACATATTTGTTAGCAGCATATTGATTCTAGATGGCTCTGACAACTTGGTTACTAGAAAAAGGCAGCACAAGCACACCATTTTCAATGTAGTCAACATACAGAGCATTAGAACTTATACCAGATAGAAATTTTTGCTGGGAAGTGAATATCTGATCCAGAATAGCAACCTTACTTATCCATGGCTCATACCAGAAACTAGAAGAGCTTCTAACAAAAAGATCGATCTGAATAAAAGGTTTTAAAGTATTTTTCAAGTTCAATATGCTTCTCCATATCCAACTGCAAGCTAGAGGAACTTCCATAAGCCAAAAGTTCTTAGTCACAACATTATGCATGAGAGTCCACTTGACCCATAATGAGTCCTTCTTTTGCAGCAGAGCATTAAAATGATAGCTGTAAGCTGCTTTGTTCCAAATAGCAATGCTGAACAAGCCCAAATCCACTTTGCTTTTTGGTTTCTCAAAAATAGAGAAAGAACAAGGTACAGTCTTCTTAGAATGAATAGAACCAAACTAGAAAAATCTCATCATAGCTTTCTTTACCATTTTCAAAAGCTTGATAGGAAGGATGAACGCTCTAGCCCAATCGACCATCATGGAGAAGCTAACAATCTAGATGAGAACTAGTCTGCCAGCTTGAGCCAAGAAATTATTTGCCCAACACCCCATGACACCAGTTATTTTATGATAAAGAGATAGACAGTTCGATTGAGTTACCCTTGAAGTACAAAGAGGCAGGCAAAGGTAGGTCATATCATGATTCACTGATTGCATTACTAGAGAAAGAATCTATTTCTGCATGCTAGAAATACCAGCAAAGAAAATACCAGATTTATTGAGATTAAGCTCAAGACCTGTCATCAAGTAGAAACTATGAAGAGCACCTTTAATGCATTCAATAGATGGTAGGTTAGGCTTGGAGAATATCATGATGTCATCAGCAAAGAGAAGGGAAGTTATTTGAAGGTCCTTACATTTGGAATGATAATGAATATGCTTGTTTTGATACAATGGTCTTAAATAACAAGTAAAGACTTCATAACCAAGATAAAAACATTGGAGGAAAGCGGGTCCCCCTGCCTTATACCTTGCTTAGAGCCAAAGAAGCCAGAGTTAGCACCATTCAAAATCGGAGAGAAAGAGGGTGTAGAGATGCACTCATAAATCCAAGCAACAAATTCTTTAGGAAAACCATGAGAGACATAATTCTAACAATAGATTTCCACCGAAGACTATCATATGCCTTTTTTAAATCAAGCTTTAACATAGTTCCCGGTGTAGCATTAACACTGCTATAACCTTTTAGAAGCTCATGGGCCAGCATTATGTTGTCCAGAATGTTTCTATTAGTTAAGAAAGCTACCTGATTTTTGGAAATAATTCTAGCCAAAACAGCAACTAGCCTCGAAGCAATAATTTTAGAAATACACTTGTAAATAACATTGCAACAGGAAATGGGTCTTAAAGAAGATACAGATGGTGCAGGCAAACTCTTAGGGATCAAAACCAAATTCGTAGCATTCACAGATTTAAGAAGTTTGAATTTATCGAAGAAGTTATGCACAACCTTGTAGAAATGCTCACCAACTTTATCCCAACTAGAAATAAAAAACACCACATTGAAACCATCAGGACCACCACTTGAACTCTTATTCATTACAAAAAGGGTGTTCTTTATTTCTTCATTTGTCACTTTTTCCACTAGCTTTACAGCTTCAACATTGTTAACTTTTGGCAGGGAAATGTTAGAAAGTTGGTCCAACTCTGCATTAAAATTATTATCATTTCCAAGGAGGGCAGAAAAATATATGAGAAAAGCTTTGTCAACTGACTCAGGGGAAGAGTGCAAGATTCCTACTTCATCATAAATGGTATTGATGTTATTTTTTGAATGTTTTACCTTTAGGGAGGCATGGAAAAATTGAGAGTTCCTATCCCCTTCAGCAGCCTATTTGATTCTTAGTTGCTGTCTTTTCATCTCACATTCAACTGCCAGAGCTTGATTGAGGTCATTGAAGAGAGCAGCTTCCTTTTCAGCTATTCCAGCATTGTCTAGATTAGCCATCATCAAATCCTGAGCTTCCTTAAGTTGGTCCTTTAGGAAAGTTGATCTGAGATTGCCATGTCCAAACTTAGATCTTGCCCATACCCTTAAGGCATCTTTAGTTGCCTTGAGCTTTCTGCAAAAAATATACATTGGGTTTCCAAAAAAATCATTAGCCCAAGCAGACTTTATGATATTATTATACTCAGGTTCAAGGACCCAAGTATTATTGAATTTAAATCCTCTTTTAGCTCTATGGGGCTGCCTACCAGTGGTTATGATGAGGGGAGAATGGTCAGAATGGATCCGTTGAGGCAGAAAGGTAGAAATATTTGGCCAAGTGGTAAGGGCTTTAAAGTTGGAAAAGGAACGATCAATATTCGTAAAAGTTCTAACACCACTCCTAGATCTATTATTCCAAGAAAAGAGAGCACCTTCTTTGTGTATAGAAATTAGAGAAGAATCATTAATGGCAGTATTCAAGGGAAGGATATCCCTTGGCATGAGAGGCAGTCCCCCATGCTTGTCAGACAAGGAGAAGCAGCTATTGAAATCACCAACAATAACCCAAGGATGAGTTTCTTGCCTGAGAGTAGGAATAAGGTTGAAAAGAGATTGCCTAGAGGCAAGAGAGTTTGAAGCGTAGGCAAAAGAAATGTAGAAAGGGGAGGAGGGGTTGAAGTACTTGGCGTGAAAGTGCATTATTTGAGGAGTAGCAAGAAGGAGATGAAGGGAGAGCTCAACAGGATTATGAAGCACCATAATGCGACCATATCTAGCTTTAGGAAGATTGTGAGAAAGGGACCAAGAAGGGTTAATATAATTAGCAGCAGAAATAGTTAGGGGAAGATTCAACTTAATTTCAAGGATTGCAAATATTGATAGCTGATGTGTAGAGATTAAATGCTTGACCTGATCTAACTTGAGGAAGTTATGAGATCCTCTTATATTCCATGCACCAAAGTTGTGTATCATTGATTAAACTAGAGTGTGTAGAGCAGCTTCTTTCATGCTCCTAGTTATGGGAGACTAAATTCTTGATATGACTTGGTTTTGATTCTTTGATTTTTTATTTTTCTTGAATTTGTCATTTTTAGATAAGACACAATTGTCAAAAGATTGAACTTTTGGAGAAGTGGGTGGTGTAATCCATCCTGGTACTGTATCTAAAAAAACATAAGGTTGACTTGAGGGAGATTTGCTTGGAGGAGCTGAAAGAGAATTGGCTGAAGAAACTATAGAATGAGAAGTAGGAATCATAGAGAAAATTAAATCAGTAATTTGTCGTTGCAGTAAACTACAGAAAAGCTCTTCATGATTGGGATCAGGGGAGGATTTTGATTTTGTTTGGGATGTGGAACAATAATTTTGCATAATGTGGGCAGAATCTAGCCTAAGAGCGTGCATTTGCTTGATTTGGTCAGATTGGGTTACTTTCAACTGAAGATTTTCAGAAGCATGCAAAGACTAGTTCCCATGCACAATTGGTTGACAGAGCAAAAGTTGTGCTTCATCAATACTGCATTCTGAATGGGCATTACCAACATGCTTTTCAGTCATATCTCCTTTATATGAATTAAATTCCTCAACTACAATGACTTCCTCCTCATCAACATCTTCCCCACTATTTGTTTCAATCTCCACAACTGTAGCATCATTCTTATCATTTAAAACTTCAAATTTATTGTATGTCAGAAAACAATCCTGGTCCTTGTCTGGTGCACCAACTTCCACATAAATATCATTTCCACTCTTTTCCACATTTTTCTCATTCACCATTTGTTGCTGCATAACAGTTTTACCCTCTTGTCTATCATCATACGCCTTGTTCTCATTCAGTATATGCATATACTGAGTGTGACTTTCTCTGGTTTTTGCTTTTTTATTGGCAACCTTCATCCATACTTGTTTGCTTTTATTTAACTGCTTGCCTACCCCAATATCTGTATTTATTCTTTCTTGAAATTTCTTTTTGGTAGCTGTTTCTACCTCATACCATCATTTTCACCATATTCCTTCAAGCAAAAGTTGTTTAAGTGGCCAAACTCCTTACAGAGAGTACATATATCAGGTTTCCATAGGTAGCTAACCTGCACCATTTGAATTGATCCATCAAGTAATTTGACGGGAAACTCATCAACCAAGTGATAATAGGAATAACATCTACCAAGCACTTTGCAAAACCAATCCTTTCCGATCTTTCAGTGGAAGAATCCATACATAATAGTCTTCCAATTCTAGAGGCAAGCCAGTTAATGCCTAGGTGAGACCAAGCAAAAATGGGAATATTGGGTAGTTTTAACCATATTGGTACTGATCTAATGGTACTGCAGCTGTTTCCAATTGTTGGATCCCGAGCCTTCACAATGAAAATTTTGTTCCGAAGAAAAATAGGGTCGGATTCTAATATTTTTCTTCTGTCCTCGGCACAAGACAGATGGAAAAGGAACATTGTTCCATCAGATTTAACTAAAATTTCACCTTTAAGCTTCCAAAGCTTCTTCAGATGATTGATAACAGTCAGGTAAGGCAGAGGTTTATCGAGAAAGAAACCTACCAACCATTCACACCAAATATCATTACCAACTTTAATCACCTCATTTGGAGGAACCAAAGCAAGCCCATCGTAAACAAGAGGAAAATCAATTGGGGAGTACTGGCCAGCATTGCGAGGTTTGGTTTTGAAAAGAGAGGACCAGGCAAAGGAAGCAGTAGAAGAGACTGAAGATGGATTCGGCTTGAGAGGGGGAGGAATAGGCGGAGGTAAGGCGGGAGGAGAGTTTGATAGGGGTCGTTGAAGAAGAGGGAGGGAGAATAGTTGAAGATATCAGAGGGACTGTTTGAAAGATGGGGAGAGGGAAAGGGGATGGGCGGGAGCGGCCATTGAAGTCAAGAGAGGAAAAAGATGTGTTGTATTTTATAAGTATTATACATATTAGTAGGTGACTGGGCAGATAGCTGCTACATTATACATATATACATATATATATATATATATATATATATATATATTGAATAAAACCTGGTTTTGTGTACAGAAATTATATTTAGGTGATATTTTAAAATATGTGTTTAAGATTTGGTTTTGGTAATGATTATAAAAATATATGTCTTTGATCCTTGATACTTGAGTTTAAAAATAATTAATTTGAAACTTCTATATTATTTTAATATTTGTCTTAAACTAAAATACTGAAATTATATATATATATAATAATAATGTGTATTTCCATTTATATCAGAAACTGATTCGATTTGTTTTCATCGATCCCTCTTATCATCATTGCGCATCGGATTCGTGCCAACCGTGTTTTCTTCGAAATTCGTGCTTGGAATTCGTAATTTGTCCTATTGTCAAACTCTCTAGCCTCGAAAGGTGAGCAATCACTCACGATTAACGTTTCTATATTTATTAAATTTTATTTCAATTGAAACGACAATTGAAATATGCTGCTGTAGTTGTTTAAACTGATATATATGCTATTATCTGTAACTGTTCACCTGTGGGGTATGACACCATATCCTGATGTTTATATTATATTGTTATTGATGATATATGCCTGTTGTTATATGTATATTATCTGTCATCACTCTGCAAGTTCCCTGTTAGTATAGAATTCATTATGGGTTGAAATGATACATACCCGAACGGACATTAGAATAAGAGAATATCGTTATGGGTCGAAATGATAAACCCAAGCGATTTTCATTCGAATTGGATTCGGGATTACGGGTTGAAATGATATCTATCCATATATATTTAAATTGCGGATTGAAATGATAAATATCCATATCACTTGACTATTGAATAGAAATTTATATACCTATGTGGTCTATATATAAATATTTTGAAAATGATTTCTATGGTTTTGAAAGGGAATATATATGGTTTATTTAATATTGAAATATTTTATATAAATATGTTTCTAATATAAAGTAGATTTAATAATAAACCTAAATTAATAAAGTTGATTAAATTAATATAAGATGTTAAGTATTATATTCTCAAATCGATGTTTCAATGATTTGTATAAGTAAGGAAGACAAGGTTGAATTGACTAAAAGTGCATTTAGTTAAGAATTTTACTGAATTAAATCGTTTTGAAACTATTGAATTTGGATATTTTAGATATGATCTTATAACTTGATTTTGATTTAATGAATTTAATGAATATTCCTCTTTAAAGAAATTGAAGGAAAATATAGTAAACTATAATTTAAGGTTATTTAAACGATATTGAATTTATTAAGTGAACATTCCAAGACTAAATAATAATGAAGTAAACCAAGATTTATTTGAAATCGTTAAATTAGTTTGAAAATGTTGAATATTTAAAGCCTTGAAATTATTGGAATATGAATGGTTTATTTTGTGATTCAAATCTGTATTTGAAATTGACATAAATTGAAATGGTTTATTTAGAAATTGAATTGGATTGAAATTGATAAAGTGACGTTGAATAGAATTTGAATTTGGAATTCAATTTGGTTTGAAATTTGGAATTGATAAATTGTGATGGAGGTTATGATTTTCAAAGTATGCTTTCCAAAGAATTATGATTTCAAGGTGTTTTGGTTTTTCGAAAATGGCATAACTTTGAATGAGTTATAATTTGGAAATGTATATATTTTGAAAGGAAATGATATTTTGGTTTGAATTGTCATTGAATTGAAATGACCATGGTGTTATAGTGTATACTTTTACCCTGTAGATAGTTCCTCGGATCCATAGAGGATGGTAATCCCAAACATCCCCTAAGTTACTTGTATTACAGTTGATGTTTCACTTGAGTTGGATTTATTGATATAAGAATGTTAATCCTGACTCGAGTTTTGTGTTTTGCTTTACGCTCGGGTCAGACTGAGTGATACAGCATTGAGACTCACCTTTGAAGTTTGGAGCTTCGCTTGGAGATCCAACTATCGATTCAGCTTTCAGCATTTCCAGATGATTTGTTCAGAGAGGTCATCAGTTGTATTGGAGACTTCACTATATTTGAGATATTCTGCTGTATTTTATTTCTAACTCTGATGTGTATATAGTAGCTTCATGAACTACTATTTATCTATTCTGCTGCATTATGGTAATATTACTCTGTGTTTGTGATTCTGTGATTGATTTATGTACTGTATATGCTGAGCTTTGCCAAATTTAAATTAACAATCTGATATTTTGAGCAATTCAAGTCCGACGTGTGTGGATGCGAGCTGAAAATTTCGGGTCGTTAGATGGTGTGTGGGAAAATTATAAAAGTTTGACATCACTTAGAGAGGTGGCGCATCGCTCGTTGAGCCGTCCATGTCTGGTGATGTCGCCTGGAGAGATGATGCATCGCGTGTTAAGCCATCACTTGATGTTTTTTTTAGAACCACCGAGAGAAGCTGCCGCCGATGTTGCTAGAGGCTTGAGCATTGTTGATATGTGAAGAGAAGAAACCCTAATTTTGGAATTAACGAATATGCGGCTGAAATGGGGGATTGGAATGGATAAGCGTAAGAAAATTAAGAATATTTATATTACAAGTAAGGTAACTTTTTGTGAATTATTTACTAGTATACCAAGGATGTAACACATCTATTTTGTAAGCAAACACGTGTAGGCCTTGCAAAAAAAGCTAGGTATTGAAACCGCTTAAAGAATAAATATAGTATTTTTTCTAACGTTTTTTGAGTATGCCAACACTTTCCATCTATGGGTAACTAATAAGACAAAAAAGTTGTTAGGTATTGGAAAAAAATATATGTTGGGAAATCACTGTTTTGGTGTAGTGGCAGAACCCCTTTTTCCGAGCAAAAGGCTGTTTTTTTTCGAAATAAACATTTTGTAACAAACTTGCCTACTTGTAAACATTTGATTGGCTTTCATAAACTTTTAAATAATTTGGATAATATTTTCCGCAATTTCTTAGATCTAAACGCATGATAACTTTTAACAATTAAGCCTTTACTATTAACAAAACAATTAAATCATTTAGGTCCTCCTTTCAAAATAATTTAGTTTCCATACTAAATCACTTAGTAAAAATCACCAAAAATTCCAGAAATTCACTTTAATCATGTTATCTAACATATCAAAATTTCAGACACAAATTTTTAATATATTTTCCAAAATAAATTTATAAACCCAAATAACCATATTTTCCTTCAAAAATTCAAAACTAATTCTCCACGACTTGGAAAATTGTAAAAATTGAAACCCAACTCCAAAATCATGTTTTCCATAACATAATTTTCCTATGGCATTTAAAAAATCATTTGATCTCAATTTTACCCTAAAATCATGCATATCTCATTTAAACATCCTTGTTTAAACCATATAAATTAGAAACCAAGCATATCATCATTCAATATATCATAAAATACATTTATCCCTCAAATCCGAAACATATGATTATAAAACCAAAATAGAGATGTAGTGATTATTATTCACCTTAGATTGAATAAGGAAATTGAAGATTGATCGAGATTGATTACTTCTAGCTTGAATCCTAAGCTTTAGTTTGATTTTCTCTTCTTTCTTCCTAATGGCTAGCCTTCCTCTTTCTTTTTCTTATGTTTTTGTTTAGGATAAAATGAACATCCATAACTAAGGAAATAGTATAAGGTTGGACATGGGGTAAATTACCCTAATACCCTTATGATCAATTAGCTACCATCTAACCATTTATAAGTTTATTTAGTTTAAATAAGCATAGCCACTACGTATTTATTAACCAACCTCAATCTTCTTATCTACATTATTCTATTTAATTTGTTTTAATTAAATCTCCTGAATATTGTTAATAAAAATTAATGGTGTTACAGGCTCCCATCCTTACTGAATTTCGTCCTTGAAATTCAGTAAAGACTAACTAGCAAACATAGCAATCATCTGTAACAACTCCTAACATCCATAATAGCCTACCCGTCTAGCAACTAATCTATATAAATCTAATATAGACATACCATCAAAGTATATTAGGATAAGCTTCTCGAATCATGTCCTGTGTCTCCCAAGTACAGTCCTTCTCGTTGTCGTTCCACTGAACTTTCACCAACTAGAATGTCTTGGCCCTTAATCTTTTTTCATCTCTCGCTACAACCCGAATTGGTTGTCTAACAAAAGTCAAATCAGGCTCTACTACCAAGTCCTCTAACTCTGTCTGAGGAATAGTAGTCTTTGGATTATGCACATACTTGCGAAGATGAGACACATGGAATGCACTATGGATACCCGCCAAACTGCTCGACAACTCTACCCTTACGCGAGCTTTCTAATCCTTTCTATAATCTGGAATGGTTCAGCATATCTCGGGGGCCAACTTTCCCGACTCTGTAAATCATACCACACCCTTCATCGGTGATACTTTAATGAAAACTCTGTCTCCCACTGAGAACTCAGGTCTTTACGCCTCTTATCTACGTAACTCTTCTATCTGGATTAAGCTTCCTTCATCCGTCATCGGATTAACTCAATCTTTTCTGACACCTCCCTAATCAAATACGGACCTAAGACTAATTTGTCTCCAGTCTCTAACCAACATGCTGGCGATTTGCATGGCCTTCCATACAAAGCTTCAAAAGACGCCATTCCTATACTAATCTAATAACAATTATTATAGATAAACTCAATCAAATGTAAGTGGTCTTCCTAAGATCCACCAAAGTCCAATACGCAAGCTCTTAATAAATCTTCGAGTATCTTATTGACTCTCTGTGTCTGTCCATCTATCTGTGGGTGATATGTTGTACTCATCTTGAGTTTGGTACCTAATATCTCTTGTAGACTCTTCCAAAATTCGCTAGTGAATAATTCATCTCTATCGCTGACTAAGCTACTAGGAACTCCACGAAGTCTAACTATGTTCTTTATGAACAACTTCGCCAAAACTGGTGTCGTCCTGGTCGACTTTACTGGAATGATAGGGGCACTCTTGGTCAACCAGTCCAAAATAACCCATATACTTTCATTTCCTCGGTTTGACCTTGGCAACGCATCGATAAAGTCCATCGATATCGAATCTCATTTCCAGACTGGAATATCTAGAGGCTGAAGTACCCACTTGGCTTCTGATGTTCGGCATTCACTTATTGACAGTTTACACACTGCCTAACCCACAAGCCAACATCCCTCTTCATGCCTTCCTAATAGAAGCTCCTCTTTATATCTTGATACATCTTGGTCCCTCTAGGATGAATCGTAAACTTCGATAGAGGCATTCCACCAAAACTTCCCTCATTAAGTTCTCTACATTCAGAACGCATAATAGTCCGTTCTTTCTCAACCATCCTCTTTGGTCAGGACTAAAGTTCTTTAGATCATCGATCTTTGATCCTACCTCAAGCCTTATAATCCTCTTAGCTAAATTTGGATCCTCTCTCTACTTAGAAGCAATTCGATCAGCACTGTTCGAACTTCTAAATAAGATAACATGCAGTGCCCTAACTAGAACTAGCAGTAGATCTTAACTACACACCACAATTGGCTAAGGCTTCTAGATCCTTCCATTCTACCAACATCGCTAACACCTCATTTTGATGTTTTCTACCGAGAGCGTCTGCTGCCTTGTTTCCTTTCCCAGGAGTATACTCTATACCAAAATCATAAGCAGCCAAAAACTCCAGTCACCTCTGCTGCCTCATATTCAACATCTTATAAGAGGATAAATAATTTAATGACTTATGATCGGTATACAACTCAAATCTCTCTCCTAATAGATAATGCTTCCAAATCTTCAAGGCAAAGATTACTACAACCAACTCTAAGTCATGCGTAGGATGTAACAACCCGCATATTTATTGAGTTTGTATTTAAATATTTTATTTAAATATTAACTCGTTAATCGGATTTTGGTCCGAAAAGCTACTTTTTGCAAACGGTCAAATTAGGACTCGAGACCACTTCCATTGAGTTCGAAATGTCGTTTACAACTTTTTAAGTATAAACATCGATAGGTTTGGAGTTAGTGAAATTTCACTAACTTTTCCCGCTTTGGACTTTGGGTTAGTTTAGCCTATTAAGCCCAAGTTCCAACCCTCTTCTCCTCACTCTTCATAAATTTCCTAACTAATCAAGCTTTGGCATTAATGGTGGAGGGAATGGGAAATTAAAATTCCAAAACTCAAATTCAATTGCAATCCATCTTTCTACTCCAAATTCAAGAAGAAGACATTGGATTCAAGCTTCTTGTGCTTAGATAGAAGAAGGATTGATTCTTGCTTGCTTAAAACTTCATTTTTCATTGATATTTGGTGCAAAGGTGAGATTTTTATCTCACAAATCTAGTCTATAACTATATTGGACTGTTGGGAATGATTCCCTATCACTTTTGCATGCACATTTGCATTTGGTTTGGATTGGATTGGCGAAAAACTCCAATTTTTAGCGTTTTGGTGAATTTTCTGCACTTAGGTCGTTCTGGCCATTTTTGGTGTTCGGAGTTAGGTCATTCGCGACCTAACCCTTAGGTCGTTCGCATGTTATCGCGCTAGGTCGCACTGCCTTGAATTTTCACTTCGGAGTTAGGTCGTTTCACGTTAGGTCGTATGGGGTTTAGGTCGTAGGTCGTTTCTGGCCTTAAATCCCCTCTGCAGCGTTAGGTCGCTCAGCCTTTCCTTGTTAGGTCGTCACCACTTAGGTCGCGACAAATGTTAGTACGTTAGGGCCTTAGGTCGTAGGCCTTAGCTCGCATTTGAGCTTAGGTCGTAGGTCGCTAGCTCGTAGCTCGTATTTGAGCTTAGGTCGTAGGTCGCATCACCCTTAATTCGTTCGACCTGATGCCTCTCTTAGGTCGCGCATCCCTTTAGGTCGCTAGGTCTTAGGTCGCGCATCCCTTTAGGTCGCTAGGTCTTAGGTCGCGCATCGCCTTAAGTCGCTCGACCTGCTCTCACCTTAGGTCGCGCCATCTTTTAGGTCGCGTACCATACTTTAGCTCGTTGTCCCTTAGGTCGCTTGCATCTTAGGTCGGCCTCGTTAGCTCGCAGATCCTCTAGGTCGCGTGGCCTTTAGACCGTAGGTCGTTAGGTCGTAAGACCTTAGGTCGCCTGACCACTTAACTCGCATGACCTAACCCTTAGGTCGTTGGGCCTCGTTTCTACTTAGGTCGCTGCTTCTTATAGGTCGCTCGGCTCCTTAATTTCTTTAGGTCGTTTGAGTGTTAGGTCGCGAACCCATTTTAGGTCGCATGACCTTTACCCTTTAGGTCGCTGGACCACTAGGTCGTGCTCCTTAGACCCCTAGGTCGCAACCATTAGGTCGCTCGACCCTATCCCTCTTAGGTCGTTAGACCTCATTTTGTCTTCACTTAGGTCGTACCGTTTTGGACGGGGCGCTGCCCCGCACCCCGCCGGGGGCGCTGCCCCCTGGACCCCCGCGACCTGACCGGGCAGGTCGAACCCCGTAAGTGGTGGCGTTGCCCCCGCACCCCCACCTTGGGGGGTTGCCACCCCCTCCGGACCCCCCCTCCGTAGGGGATCTTATCTGAAAAACATTGAGCTGATTTCCTTGGATTTTATTCGCATCCCCGTATGCAATCTTTGTGACTGATTGTTTCTACACTTGCTTATGTGTTTTGTCACTTTATAATATAAAGGTTTCAATACTAGTAGTAAATATCAAAACTCTTTTAACAAACAATTTCAACTCTATTTTTAATAACAAAGCTCTTTTCTTAAACCGTTTTCCAATCTATTAGTATATACAAGCCTTTACCTCACTCGGATGAGAAATCTAATTAAACGACTTAGTAAAACAAGTGGTATGAAACGCTTGCGTTCACTTCGTCGGTTAATTCTTGGACTTGTTCGATTGAACCTCTTGTGACAATTTTATTAGTGAAGATTTACAGTTTGTTCGTAAATATTTAAGTTAAGCAAGTGGTTATGGGACATGAAGCTAAACTTCTATATTTACTAGCTTAGTGTAATTGACACTTCTCGTTGATCTTGATGATCGCTTTATGAATTAGACTAGCAATTGCGTGATGTCTCTTTCATTGCAAGGTTAGACTAGACACCACTTGTGTGATTCCATTCACACATACCTTTCTGCTTTTTGGTTAGTCTTGACCTCAATCTGTGTGATTCCATTCACACATGTGGGGTAGCTCCCCATGGTCTTCGGACCGTCATGTGATAGGCCTCTTTCCCTTTTTATGATTTCTGGATTTCTTGTGTTGATTTCTGGAATTTATCTCTTTGACTTGTCATGAGTACAAGTTTAGGTATGATGCCCTCTTTGGATCTTTGGGAAGATTCTTGTGATATTGATTTATCTCTTATCGGTTGATCTCCTGTTGATCATTATTTGCATACTTATAGTAGTATGTCAGTATGGATATTTTATGTTTATGCCATATCTTTTATTTTATATCATGTCATCTGATATTTATAGCTAGACTGATCCGTTTATTATTTTTTTATAAATAATACTCGGGTCAGACCGAGATGTTACAGGTGCTACTGCTTGACTCCTCCCCCAGTGATTCACTACTCAGACTTTTGGCTACTTGTTTAGATTAGCAGCTTTTGTTGTTTACACTTGAGATATAGACTCATAGTTGTATTCTTTTGTATAGCACGCGTTGCTATTCTTTTGTATTATCGTGGATCTTTTTAGACCACTACTCTGATGTACACTTTTATGTGATATATATATTCATATCTCTTTCCGCCTTTGTGATATGGATATCTATGATTGATTCGCATGTTATGCTTACTTCTATATTTGTTTCCGAAGATTATTTTATAGCCACCGTGTGATAAGAAATTACATGGATGGTCGCTCCTCAACAGCCTTATTCTCCGCGCTAGTTGACAGCACTACACCGTAGTGTTCTTGGCTAGTGTGGGTATAGAGGTGGGGCGTCACATAGGATATCTTACTTCATGTGGTCTAAGATGCCTGGATGCGTAAGCAATGACTTTGCCCTTCTACATCAACACTGCTCCCAATCTAGTCCCACATGCATCAGTGTATGCTACCAACCCTTGGTTTCCATCTAGAACTACTAACACTGGAGCATTGGTCAACAAATGCTTTAACTTAAGGAACCCTTCCTCACATTTTTCGGACCAAACAAACTTCACATCTTTCCTAGTCAACTTAGTCAAAGGTGCTGCTAGAAATCCTTGATGAATCTTTAGGAATATCCAGCAAGTCCAAGAGAACTTCTGATCTCAGTCACCGTCTCTGGTCTCTTCCAATTGTTCACAGCTTCGATCTTATCAGGATCGACTGACACTCCCTTCTCTGAAATCATATGACCAAGAAACTTAACCTCTTTCTTCCAAAAATGACTCTTGGAAAACTTCGCCTTCATCTAATTCTGCCTCAGTGTCGCTAACACAACTCTAAGATGATTTTCATGCTCTCTCTCATCCTTAGAGTACACCAAAATGTTATCTATGAATACTAACACAAACTTATCCAAGTGCTCTTGAAAAACACGTTTCATCAAATCAACGAAGAAAGCAGGTGCATTTGTCAATCTAAATGGCATCACTAACCACTCATACGAACCATACCTACTCCGAAATGTTGTCAAAGAAATGTTGTCCTCTGCCACTCTTAACTGACGGAACCCCATCACCAAATCCAATTGGAAGAACACACTGGCTCCATTCAACTAATCGAACAGATCATCTATCCTCGACAGAGGGTATCTATTCTTGATCGTCCTTTCATTTAACTTACGGTAGTCGATGCATGTCCTTAACAACCCATCTGGCTTCTTCACGAAAACCACGGCCGCCTCCAAGGCAAACTTCTTGGTCTAATAAAATTCATTTCCTCAAGATCCACTAGTTGCACCTTCAATTCCTTCATCTCTATCAGTGTCATCCTGCTAGGTGGTCTACTAACAGGTTCAGTTCTCGGTATAAGATTTATCCCAAACTCAAAATCTCATTTCGGTGGTAGTCCTATGACTGGCTCAAAGACATTTACAAATTCCCTTGCCACTCGAACCTGACTTAACTCTTCTCCAACCTCCATGGCACTTAACAAAGCACAAACACTCTTACTGGGATTCTCCATTGAGAAGATGATTCGGTTATGACTATCTGGGCGCCTCAACGATATTTTCCCATCCTGGCAAAATATCCCAGCCTCATACGAACCCAACCAATCCAACCCAAAATGATTTTGAAATTTATAAAATAAGAAACATACAAACTGCATGCAAACTTATGACGTAACAAATTAAGTTCCAATTGGTCACATCTCATCCCTAGAGTTACATACCTTCATATTGGATTCGCAACCCTTAAGGAAGTAACAAGGTATGTGGGTTCTATGCATAACCTATCAACCAAATAATGTGATATAAATGAATGTGATGCACCGGTATCAAATAGTACCCTAACTGGTATACCCTGAATCAAAAGCGTACCTTCCATTACAGTCTTTCCTTTCTCTACTACAGTAGGCCTCGAAGTAGATGGTGGTCTAATAGCAAACACCTTCCCTATGTCTGCCTTGACTAGCTCTGGACACTGGTTCTTATAATGCCCAACTTGGTCATAGTTAAAGCATTTCACATTATTCTTCTCTGCGGGCTTCTTTCCCTTGCCCGTTTGGCACTCATGAGCATAATGGCCCTTCTTATCACACTTATAAGATATCAAATCAGCCTTTGCCTTCTTAGCAGCCTCCCTTTTTTGGGATCCCTTCTTCTTAAATAATTTCCTTTTCTTTCTCTGAGGACCTGGGGATTCAACTAGCTTCTCTCTAACTGACACAACACTCATCTCCTCATGGTGGATGGCCATCTCCACCACCACATGTCACGGCTCTTTGACATGAGTCATAGTCATTCTACCTAGCTCTAGCCTCAATCCTCGAATGAATCTCTCATTCCTTCTAACCTCAGTGTCAACCAAAGCATAACCATATCGAGATAGCTCATCAAACTTAGCAGCATACTCGATTACTAACATCTCTCCCTAAATAAGATCCACGAACTTCCTCATCAATGCCAACTTGGCAACCTCAGATAAGAACCTCTGCTCAAACCTTCTTCTAAAATCAGTCCATGTCATCTCTTCCTTTGGAACTCCTACTGTCACACTATTCCACAAGTGAAGTGCTAACTCTTGCAATTGTCTAGAGTCTAGCATTCTCTTTTCTCCATCATCCAAGGCTAAATCAGTAAAAATCCTCTCACGGTTCAAAAGCCAATTCTCAACCTCAATAGCATCCTCTATTCCTATAAACGGCTTTCCATCCAGACTAGTGTAATCCCTACTCAGCCTAGCATAATTATATCCAGCTGGAGCTACAAGATTAGCTACATTGGCTTCAGCGTTTTGGTTAGCATTAGCCTGCCGACCTTGGTTTCTCCGAGTACTAGGTCGAGCATTTCCGTTGGTTGTGGGGCTTCCTCCACCAAGATTTCCTCTTCTATTTCCTGCTTCCATATCTTCGTTCTCGTAAATCTACATATGAGCCTTAGTAAGATATAGAAGAACAGTCTAAGAGAGAGGGAAATACGTACTTAGATATATACCTACATATCAAATACATGTACGTTACTATAGTGTTAACCCAAATCCCGATCATATTTTCAAAATCTTCGGATTATGTTTCCAAAAAGCTTTTAGGTTTTACTTTTCTTTTAAAGTTTCATAATCCTATGCTCTGATATTAAGTTGTAACATCCCCCTACTTGGAGGTCCAAAACTAATGGCTACGGATGCTGCAGTCATCCATAGTTATTAATCTTCGGCGACCAAATACGACAATGCTAGATTCATTGATACACTGATCATAAGAATATGGAAAAAATTAACAATTTTAAAATGTATTTCCACATTCCATTCAAAACATTTGATGTCCATTACATAATCCCAAAAACGTTAACCACATTCAGCAAAATATAATTATTATACATACTCCAAGAGCGACGTATGAAGATGCCACCTTCGTTGATCAGAGTACATAGTAAGGTTAATGATTCTGCCTTTACATCCAAATGCACAGTGGAAAAAAACTCTAAATAAATAACTGCCTCCTGCATGCCCATGGACGCTTTATTCGTCTAAGAAGAGAAACTGAAAACCTTATATCTCAAACTACTCAAAATCAATTGAGTGTTGAATATGTTTGTATGCGATTTTTGTTTGATGATAATAAACATACATACATATATATATATATTCATTTAAATGTATTTGTTAATGTACTATTATATTTTTCATATAATTAATAAATATTTGCTGAATAAAATAAATAACACAGAATTTAAATTCTAACAGATATTTTATTCAAACAAATATTTATTACAATTTTGAATAGTATAAATTTAAGCTCTCACTATATATATATATATATATATATATATATATATACAATTTCAATCACAATACAATTTCAATCACATCATAATTATCATTTACATATGCACCTCACTACATTTCACTCATTCACTCGTATTTTATCTTCAACTTCATTCCAGATTGAATTCAGCATCTGAGTTATCTACAAAAATATGCACTGACACGGTTATATTGAAAATAAAATATTTTTACATTGTAAAATAAGATGTAATTTTGAAAATATTATTTGCCTCAGTTATTTGGGTTGTTCGTCGTCATTTAATTCATCAAACACGAACATCTGTGACATGCATAGTGTATCACTGTACATGTCGTAAGGCCGTGCACATCAATGTACACTTGACAAGATTTCAAGGACATGTGAGCACAAGGTCAAACCCAATCAAAAGCCGGGTTCAACTCAAGTTAAGTCAAGATACGAGCACAAGGTCAAATCCGAGCTATAAGCTGGATTCAACACAGAAGCAAAGCATATAAAGGCACCAGAGATTATGCACAAATGACTCGAAGCAATGAATCAAGTGCAGTCACAAATATACAAAACTAAGTGTAAGTCCAATACCCAAAGCAGACTACATGATGATGCCAGGAAGTAGATTGTACAACCCAGAACCATAAGCTTGTATATGGTCAAGTACAAGTCAAAACAGTGGAGTCCTAAAGCAATAAACCCAAGATTGAAAGCATTTTGAGTTCATATGCAAAAACTGTTCACTAGACTTCAACATGAACTAATAAATAACACACACACACACACACACACACACACACACACACACACATATATATAGACATGTAACCAGAACCAAGGCAAATGAACTCAAATACCAAAGGACACAATTGAAACCAGAAACTCAACAACATGAATGAAATAAAATGGTCAGGAGCAACCCAAAAGCTACAGAGCTCAATGCAATCAAGACAAGGTGCTGACTCGAAGGAACAAGCCAACGTGACAGCAATGTAGACCTGACTACAAGTGCACAACAACAATTAAGCAATCAAACTCAAATGGATATACAAATGGAGAGGCATAGTGCAGACTACACAATCAAAGTCAATGGTGTGCATAGAGTTCATCGATACAACTACAAATGCACAGCAAATATCAAGTGCAGAAAGCTGCATTAACAAGAGTGAAAACTGCAGTAACTCGAAGCAACTAATCGATTCAAACAAAAGTCAAATGATGTACAACAGAGAAGTAGCAGTTTCAAAATAATCAAGGAAGTTTCGAACAAATCCTTAAATGGTCAAAGTCAAAATAAATCAACATCGTTAGAGAAGTCAGAGCCGTGATGAACAAGGAAGCCGAACCAAGTCATAAATCAAAGTTGTGACAACCAAGCAAAAAATATACGATTTTGAACAAGTCAGAAATCATCACCATCATCAAAACAAAATCAAATGGCCAGTCGAAAATCATCAAACGTTTATACGAAAAAAAATATAGGAATTCGAATCCTATAAAACCCAATCATCATCGGCCATAAAAAGCATTCGAGTTCAAGCAACAAAGAATAATTATTCAACTCAAATCAAGATCGAGTTCAAGCAAGCTAATGAGTAAAGCAGAAAAGCATAAATTACATACCAAATTTTACGAATTGAACTCGATCAAAGAAGCAGCCAAAGCTAAGCAACGAACGGTCGAACGACAGAGCAAAGAAAGGGAAATCACATATTCAATCAATCAAATTAAAGTCCACGCTTATTCAATTGCAAAGCCCTAATTTATCAGAGAGGAATGAAGGAATATTGAAGAAGCCATTTTCACAAAGGAAGAAGAAAGTGGGCCGACATAATAAAATAAAAGAGAAGAGGGACAAACTTTTTATCACTTAATTTTTTATGGGTCGGTTATAGAGTTTTGGGCTTTGTTTTTTAATTAGGGTTTAATTGTGTTTAAATTGTTTTTTAAAATTGTATTTCCCTTTTAAATGTTGTAATTTCTAGTCGTGTGACAAGGGGATGAACTACGGTGGTGTAGTTCGAGTGTAACAGACCGCCTTTTTGTACGCTTTAAATCGACAATAATCCAAACATGTCAGTCTCAAACCACATAAAAGAACGGATTGTTATTGAGGCGAATAAGAAAAGCGGAGAAAGAAATAAAACAAAATAGAATCTCACAACGGAATGACAAAATATAATAATCAAATAACAGTTCATGAAGCTGTTTTACAAAAACATTTGATTATACTTATACAACACATATCAGAGTTACACATACCAGAGAATAATAAAAAATGCAGCGGAACAATGTGATACAGCGGAACAATATAGTAAATAATAGTAATAATACAATCTTCGTCGTCATCTTCCAGAAATAAGGTCTTCAAACCTTGAAATGCTCAGACTGACCCGAGCGAATTGCAATGACAAAACACTCGAGTCAGAACTAAAAGATCTTATGTAAGTTAAATCAACGGCAAATAATATGAGTGGAACAGTGTCAGAGATGTTTATGGGATTTAACATCTCCTATCCGGTGTCAACGTGAGTGTAGTAACTTAAGAGATGCTCGGGATTCAAATCTCCTAAGGATCCATCAAATTATCTACTATGTAGTAATATTTCGCTATTATAATAATGTCTATAGTAAAATAAACTTACTTTTAAATAGCGTTAAGGAGTTATCCAATCTCCCTCTTAACACAATAATAGTCCCAGTAGTCCATCCAGTATCATGGTCCCTCCTGATCGGGAAGCCACAAGAGGATGCTCCACGGGCTACGAGAGAAAACCAAACTCGTACAAGGCGTGCTAGGGTAGGTGAGACGGCATAACTAGGCAATGCCAGGGTATACTACCAATTACTATCCGGACTGGTGGTGACGCATAGCGCGCAGCTACCGCCCACCTCGAGCCACACCTCCAAAAAAAATCAAAGGGCCCAAATCAATCACAAAGTTATAGTATGGTATCGAAGGAGTGTGTCCGGTAAGAGGAGCTACCTCACTGGCCCGTAATCGCTCCTATTTTAGCCACCTGATGCTAACTCACGGGAGGGTCCACGTACATACCTCAATAGAACGTCGCCACCATCCAACTTCATTCTGGAATCTCCACCGTGCACGGTTGTTAAAGTGGTTTTCGAAGTTGACAGAGAGTATGACAACCTCCGATCCCGGTCTCTTTAACAATCAAACGTTATTATAACACCGCAGTCATTTCAAAATAATTTATACTTCAAAACTAGAATATAATATCCATTTCAAAACCATATAAATACGATATCATTTCCATTTCAAAAACCAAATCAATATGGTATCGTTTCCACTTCAAAAACCAAATCAATATAATATCATGTTTATTTCAAATATGTCCTTTTCCAAAATCATCGCATTTTCAACGTTATAACACTTCGAAATCAAAACACTTGAAATATAACACTTTCAAATCATGATACTTTGAAACTCGTAACTTTGAAACACAACTTCCACCGCTTAAATGGTTTAAATATTAAAATACTTTATATAATAAACTAGCTTCTTCAATTTCACAAATCAAGTCCAAAACAACTCAAATTTCTAAATTTTAATTTTAACCAAATCCTAAATCATAAATTTCAATACGATTCAGTTTTCAAATAAACTATTCCAAATTTTATCGATTCCAAAACAGATTTGATCCACAGAATAAACCATTTCAAATTCAATATATTTCAAACTTTAAGTATTAAACAATTTCAAAACTAAGTTTGGTAATTACATTCAATAATTCAATTTTCTATTATTTAGTTTTGAAATATTTTACATAATAAATCCATTATCATTCAAATAAATCTCAAGTTGAAAATAACTAAATATTTCCTTCAATTTATTTATACTTGAAATATTTGTTTGATTCATCTTAAACCAAAATCAAGTTATAAAAATCATACCTTCTAAAATTTCAAATTTAATAAATTTCACATCAAACTTATCTAAGTTTAATTTTTAAACAAATTCAGTTTCAAATAAATGTCAAATTTATCTTCCAACCTTAATTTATTTAAATCATTATAAACTCTATATTGAAATATAATTTAAATACTTAACCATATTTTCCCCAATAAAATTCAAACTTATTATTAAGCTTATTCTATATTAAAACAAATTATACATAGCTTAAAATCAAGGATAAAATAACATTTACATAATATCAAAAATCAATTTTTATCTAAAACCATATATTTCTTTACAAAACCATAGAAATCATTTCAAAATATTTTTATATATAAACCACGGTGTCTGTATATAATTTTCTATCCTATGGTCAAATGATACGGATATTTATCATTTCAATCCATAATTTAAAATATAAATATGGTTATATATCATTTCAAACCACAATCCCGAATGAAATAAAAATCCATAACAACTTGCAGTTTATAACAACATAAATACGAAATCCATCCATTCAATATCAATCATCAAACATTTATCACAATCATTATCCAATTCAATCAATAACATCAATATAGAACAGATAATAAATAACAGGTATTTAACTGGCAGTTATATTCAATAATAAATTAAATAATTATTTTATCCAATAAATTCAAATAAGCTGAGATGATGATTCAAAATATGCCAAACAGTCATAAATAAATTTTTAATGACATCATAAATCAATTTAATAAACATAAGAAATTTTATAAGTTGTGAGTGGGTTAAAACACTCACCTTTTGAATTCAAATTGAATTTAAATCCAATTTAAACCCAAAATTCAAAAAGTCTTAGAATACATCCATACCGGAATAAAAGCGTCCGAAATTTCAATACGATCCTAGCGGAGAAAATTGTACGAAGATCGGATCTCATATGAAAACGTTATGCAATTTAGAGTATTGAGTTGAGATTGAAATTTAAATAAAATAAAATAAAACAAAAATGCGTCACCGCAAACTCCACGTCACCCTCTGCTGCTTTCGCACCCTACCTGACTAGAGACATGCGACCACAGACCAGAAACTGCCACGATCTCTAATGCTACCCCAACGCGCCGCCGCGACGAGTTCCACCACGCTCCCCAGCCTCACCGAACGATGCGCCTAACCTTTCTGGCCATGCGAAAGCCCTCCCACCGAGGCCCACGACTCGAGAAAGTACATCGGCCGCTGCCTATACCAAAAACCCTAACGAATTAATTGAGGCAATCCAGCCATTAACTCATCACGCAACCCACATGGATGTGATCCCCTCGGCTCTCTCCATAAAACTGCATCCTCGAATCGACGATCAATCGAAGTTGATCGCGACTCAATGAATGCCCGCGAATTATTCTCAAATTTTTGGACAGATAGAGGTTAAGATTGGAAAAAAATTGCAATCTGAGATGTGCTCGTCGAGAGATTCGAATCCATATATAATTCGATATATATTGAGGGGTTTGAATTTTTGGAATTAAATTTGGAGTTGAATTTGCAATTGGAATTTTTGTTTTTGTCTGCCATTGGAATGAGGGGAGCAACAGGAAATTTACGTACAAAATAATGAACATAAGAAATAGTCTAGGGTTTATAACCAGATATATATATATATAGGGCTGAAAATAGAGAAGCGGATACGATTGAGTTGGGTTTTGAACGATAATTGACCCGAAAAGCCCGTTTCGATTCCGAAACGGAAATGGGTCAACCATATATCAAAATTTATGTTTTTGGATATTTTAAAATCAATGGAATAGGATTCAAGTCCAAATTCCATCATATGAAGGAGTTAAGTTAAAATATGCATATTTCAAATTGATTTCAATTGATTTCAGTTTAATTGATTTCTAGGCGTTTCGAGCCCGTACGATCAAATGACAAGTCCGATCATTACGAAACTTGAAATCCTACAATAATTCACCATTACGGATCCTATGAAACTATTTTCATCGAAATCTGAGTCAGTGGCCAAAATGGCTATATTTCAGATTATTAAATTAAATTAATATTTAATTAATTAAATCACTTTTCCGTTTCAAATTTAAAAATTCACAAATTCCATCATTTTTTATTTCTTAAACAATTACAATAATTTAGACAACTTAGATATCAATTCAAAGTTAATTGATTTACCCATTACCGAAATTAAATTTCAATTTTAATAAATTTATTTATTATTAATTGAAATTCCAATAAATCCATTTATTTGATTTTAAATCCCGTATTCAATAAATTATTATGAAATGGATGAAATTAACATTGGTTCATGATCTATTACATTAATATTCTCAGAATTCATCTTAATTTCTATCAACGTAATAATTAAATATTAAATTTCATTTAATTGCAATTGATTACCGAATTTTATTCAATACATTAAATAAATAAACAACATAGATTAATTGTCACCTATTTACTTTTAATTTCATTTAATTACATTTATAAGTTTATTACTTATCAACACAGGTTATACTTACATGTATAACACAAATTTTATTTCATTACCATTTATGATACCCTTTCATTACACTTCAATATTTACATTCGCTTATCTTATATTGAATTCATAACCAAGTTGTAACAATTTACACTATTTCATTATTGGGATTTCACTCCAATCGTCAATAATTAGTTTTAATTACCATTGCTACATTTCATTTTTAACATTCACTTCATTATAAATTATAAAGTTTTATTTCTTGCTAAATTTAATTACAAAAATCTTATTAAATTAACCAATTTAATTATCGAAATTTGTGGGTCGTTACATCGAGAATTCGCAACTTAGTGGCTAAGTTGAGGCAGTGCTTTGAGCGTAGAGTTAGGTTAGTCATTAGCGGGTGCCGCAAGTTTACATGTGTAAGAGTCTGACTACTTAGTTTCTAACAGAAACCTTGGGGCAGCACATAGGTAGGGTTTTGCTGAAGGTGGGTAAATCTGTGTGTTCTGTTTCTGCATTTTTTATTCTGCTATTATTTGCGCTGTTGTTACACGACTATTATCTGTGCTGAAATTATTTTATATACTTCCGCAATATACCTTTATAATTACTAGTATCATCTTATTCACCCCCCCTCTAGGGTGAAATTGATCCTACACGTAGTATCAAAGCTAGGAACAAAAGCCATTTTTGTTTTAAAAAAATTTGATTTTTCAAAGACCAATTTTTACTTTACAAATTTGAATTTTTAAAATGGTTTCTTTTAATACTACTTTTGCTGAGGGTTGGTCCAGTATAATTCCTCCTATATTTGATGAAACATATTTTTTAAATTGAAAATTAAAAGTGATTTTTTTTTCTGAAATCCATTGATATATGGAATATTGTTGAAACTGGTTATAAGACACCAACCGTTATGATAGACAATCAAGAAATAGAAAACCTATGAATCGATGGACAAATTATAAAATTAAACTACTGACGGAAAATATCAAGGCTACGAATGCTATTATTTGTTCTTTAGACCAAATTGAATATAATTGTGTTTCACATGGGTTAACTGCGTAGGAAATCTGGTACGCACTTGAAGCAGTTCATGAAGGAACCTCCCAATCTCATCATGAAGGATTTAATAATCAGTGTTTCACGGGGAAACAAATGAAAATGAAAATTAAGAACCAAATGAAGTGTGTTGGCAGGCTAAGGAACGACAAGAATGGTATCTAGATTCCGGTTGCTCCAGGCACATAACAGGCGACAAATCAAAGTTTCTTAACCTAGAAAAACACAATGGAGGGAGAGTCACTATGGGCAACAATGTGAAATGCAAGATTATTGGTAAAGGTAAAATAGGTAATAGTAAGTTTACCTTAAACGACGTATTATTTGATGAAAACCTACACCATAATCTGATCTCAATTAGTCAGTTATGTGACAAAGGAATGAATGTTATTTTTGATTCTAACTTGTGCAAAATTGTTGACCAATCATCAAAAGAAATCTTATTTTCAGGTAAGAGGAAACGTAATATATACTCTCTATCTTTTGATGATCTCACTCTTTCAAAATGTTTGGTAGCTAAGGATGTAGAAGTATGTAGAAGTAAATTTATGGCATAGACGATTAGGGCATGCTGGCATGAATTTGTTAAACCAATTGAAAAGAAAAGATTTGGTAAGAGGTTTGCCATCACGTGATTTTGAAACGAAAATTTTATGTAAAGCGTGTACCATGGGAAAACTAAAAAAATCATCGTTTCATGCCAAGAACAATGTAAGCACTTCTAGAGTTCTTGAACTAGTTCATATGGATTTGTATGGACCTAACGATATTGCAAGTCTGGCTGGTAAGAAATATTGTTTCGTATTGGTTGACGATTACTTTAGATACATGTGGGTATACTTCTTAGCTAAAAAATCAGAAACTTTTTCTTATTTCACCAAATTCACAAAATTAGTTCAAAATGGAAAAGGAGTTTTTATCATTTCACTAAGAAGTGATCATGGAGGAGAATTTGAAAATTATGAATTTGAAAATTTTTGTGATGAAAATGGATTTAGACATGAATTCTTTGCCCCACGACTCTATAATAAAATAGAGTAGTCAAAAGAAAAAATCGAACCTTACAAGAGTTTTCTAGATCTATGATAAATGAGTATGAACTACCCTTGTTTTTTGGGCTGAGGCAGTAAATATAGCCTGTTACATAATGAATAGAGTCATGATTAGGCCAATTCTCAAAAAAACACCATATGAACTATGGTTCGGCAAAAAGCCAAACATTGCATATTTCAAGTTTTTTGGTTGTCCTGTTTCATTCTTAATATAGGTGATCAATTGGGAAAATTTAAGGAAAAAGCTAACGAAGGGATATTCATGGGATACTCATCCAGTAGCAAAGCTTATAGAGTATACAACAAAAGGATAAGAACAATCATGGATTCAATCAATGTGAAATTTAATGAAGGAATTGAGGATCAAAACAAGGAAACAACCAAAAGCAATATAGAAGAGGAGAACGAAAAAGATGAAAATGAAAAACCAAAAGAAACCATAACCATAAAAGAAGTCCAAAGAAATCTGGATCTAGAGAAATTAAAATTAAAAGCAGATCATCCTCCAGAGTTGGTAATAGGAAATCCTATTGTTGGTATTCAAACTCGTTCTTCCTTTAGAAATTTGTGTGATTTGTGTCTATACAGTGGATTTATCTCAGAAATTGAACCCAAAGACATAGATGTAGCTCCTAATAATGAAAATTGGTTTATGGCTATGCAAGAAGAGCTAAATCAATACGAGCGAAATGATGTTTGGACTCTAGCTCCTAGACCTAATGATTATCCAGTTGTAGGAACAAAATGGATCTTTAAAAACAAATATGATTAATCTGGAAATGTGATTAGGAATAAAGCTAGGTTAGTTGCTAAAGGCTATAATCAAATTGAAGGAACTGACTTTGATGAAACTTTTGCAGCAGTGGCAAGACTAGAGTCCATTAGGATATTGTTAGCTTTTGCTTGCTATAAACTATTTAAACTAAAACAAATGAATATTAAAAGTGTGTTTCTTAATGGAATTTTAAAGAAAGATATATTTGTTGAACAACCGAAAGGTTTTGAAAGTCATGAATACCCTAATCATTTATATAAACTTAAGAAAGCATTATATGGATTAAAACAAGCTCCTAAAACTTGGTATGAACGTCTTGGCACTTATCTCCTTGAAAATGGGCTCAAAAAGGGTTGTGTAGACATCATACTATTCCTATTGCATGAAAATAACAATCTTTTGATTGTTCAAATATATGTTGATGATATTATTTATGGTGCCACTAACCATGTGTTGTATGAGAAATTTGAAAAAGTTATGCAGGAAAAGTTTGAAATGAGTTTGGTTGGAGAGTTAAAATTCTTTTTAGGATTTCAAATCAAACAAAGTGATAAAGGTACGTTCATCTCTCAAATGAAATATATTAGGGAACTGGTCAACAAATTTGGATTGAAAGATGCTAAACCTGCAAAAATTCCCATGGGCACAACAATTAAACTCGACAAGGAAGAAAAAGGTAAGGCAGTGTATCAAAAGAAATATCGAGGTATGATTGGATCACTTCTTTATCTTACCGCTTCTAGACCTGATATCATGTTTTCTGTCTGCTTATGTGCACGATTTCAATCTAATCCAAAAGAATCTCATTTAAAAGTTGTTAAAGAATTAAAAGATATTTGTTGCACACCCCACATTTTGGTCTTTGGTATCCAACTAATGATAACTTTGAATTAAAAGGATATTCAAATGCAGATTATGCTGGAAGTTTTATTAATAGAAAAAGTACAAGTGGCACGTGTTTTATGTTAGGACATTCATTAGTTGCATGGTCAAGCAAAAAACAGAATTGTATTGCACTATTGTAAGGACCCGATTCTTTGTCTTCCGAAAATTCAACATCGATACTCACTTTATCGACTGCCGAGCAATCGAACGACGGAAAACCGAACACTGAGGGTTTAAGAAAAAGAAAAGAAAGAAGAAGAAGAGATAAGAAGATAGAAAATAGAGAGAAGAAAGAAAATAGAAAATAGAACGGAACAGAAAACAACAGAACAATAACAGAATCTCACAATTCGCAGCGGAACAACATATAATAATAATGAATAATCTTTAAACAAAGAACTATATCAGTTATTACATTTTATACATTACATTACATCATATCATCAGAGTGTACAACAACAACAACAAACAACGGAAAAAGAACTACTATATACTAGTAATACGCCATGCCATCCAGCTTGCCTCCAGCAACTCCAGAATATCCTGATAAACCTAACTCTTGACTGCCCGTGTGGAAATTGGTGGGCACCCAGAGTTTAGGAAGGAAAACAATAAACTCCGAGTCAGTCATGTGACTAGTGTGAGAACTCAAAACAGTTTATTTATCTTTAAAATCAAAATAGAAGAATATTTTTAAGTCAATTCGCAATGCTTTTAAAAATGAGACTACCATAAGGCCTCCCGCACACACACACAATGCAAACGCAGAATCGGAGGAGATTTCTCCTTATGATAGTCAAAGATGCTTGATACGTATTAAAAAGAACATTTGATATTATTACTAGTGCATAGTGTAGGAAAAATTCATTTCGAAAGTAGAATATAAATCTTAGCCAACATAGACATTTCGAACTATGCCTACTATAGCTACCATCCAAACAGTGGTGACCACCATAAGTGAATGGCAGGTTCTACAACTAATACCGTACAGTTTCATATTGGGAATTGGATTTCCAACGAATGATCAGGCCAAGGAACTTCCCATTGCCACATGAGAATGCCTCTGGATGGACATCCCCGAGAACCAAACCGGATCTCCACCAACACAAGGCCGGGTTACCCCTAACTGAGTAACAACTGACCGAATATGCCATCCCCCGGTCCTTTGGGACCTTTCAACCGAGCGCTCGCAATCAATTCACACAATCATAAAGTGTTTTCAACATGAGTAAGCATCTGGGCTCCATACCATGATACCACCCTTTTCCAGAAGGAAATGCACATATCCTAAAGGGCGCTACCCCTCATAACCTTGCCGCATCTTTCCTGTTTTGACCATTCACGGGGTGTGAGGCTCGACGAAGTCACGTCCACAAAAACATACTTTATACAAAAGCCATGCTTTGGGTCAACAAATGATCATAGAAATGATCACCAGGATAGACGATCAAATAAACGATCCTATCACAAATAATCAACACAATGATCATTTCAGCAACACTCAGCATGTCACATTACCAAATTGGGAATATATCGCTGATAACATTCAACTACATAACCTCTGAGCTCGTACGTCTCAGAGAAGGGTGTTAAGCTAAAAGAATAAATTCTTCGCCACCAATAGAAATATATTTGAAAGAAATCGGCTTTATATCTCAATTTGTAATGTCAGACATACAATCCATACAAGTCTGTTCCGAGCTCGAACAAAACCGAAGGCACTTCTCACGAAGCCCTTGCAATCTGGGTATTCACAATCCCGATCGAATTTCCCATCACTTAGGAAATCTCTATACCAGGAGCTACCCAGTGCAGAGACAATCGATAGGTCATCCTATCGCTTTCGCAAATACTCGGTCTTCAACACCGGTCATCAAATGCAATTCATAACGACGTATCACATATTCGGAATGGGTTATACGACCCCATGGTCCTTTCCCGGTTAATCCGAATAGTGAGAGCTTATTCAAAAATAAGTGTGGCATTCAAATTCAAACAAATCACATCAAATACCCATTCATAGGGAAATATGGATAGTCGGTTATCGAACTATCAATGGATATGCACAACATCACCAGATTCCAAATAATTTTCCAAATTATTTATTTTCCAAAATATCTTTACAAGATATATTATTTTCAATACTTCAAAAATAAATCAATATTTATTTTTAAACAACTTCCCTTTCCATTCATAAATTCCATAATGAATTTGTATTTCACAATATTTATGAATAACGATTTCAATTATTCATTTCAATTTATCTTCAAAAAGATAAATTCTCAAAATATTCACTTTATATTGGAAAACATTTCCATCCTTACTTATTCATAAGTAATTCACAAATTTTATTTATTTTCAACACTTAGAAAATATTCAATATACTTAAATCGAGATTAAGTATATATTTCATTCTTTAAGGAAATCATTCTCTTAACCATATTTATTTGGGCCAAAACGAATGTTACGTAAAACATCGTTACGACAACCCAAAATCACTAGTATAGGGATTCGAAATTAAAATAGATATATAAATCCCAATACTATACAAAACATTTCCTTTCGGAAATTATTTACTATAACAACAGTGTTATAGTCCACTATTTCCTTTTATTTCTCGAAAACGTCTATTTCAACAATAAATGTTGAAATCTATGGTTTCGAATCTCAACACATTTTAAAACATCGTTAGATCGTTTTAATTCTGTTTAAAATATCACATCCTAAACATTTTCTTTAACATATTATTCACTATTCAAAAACGTGAATATACTACGTTAACAATTTCATCTTTTCTATACATTTCATTTTAAAGGATTATTCACAGTTCAAAAACGTGAATATAATTCCAAAATGTTGGGCGGATTTTCACCCAGAAGATCTCAAGACCAAGAAGCCGCAGTTTCACCCGGGCTCGCGAGCAACCTCTACTTTGTTATCCCGTTTTTTTGGTCAAAACTGGAATATCAATGTCGAGCGCGTCTCCACCACGATCAAGCTAAGAAGAAGCAACCAGCAAGCGTATGTAAGCCCAGAGTTCCACTCAAAATCCAAATACAAAGTCCATTCGGCCTTATACTCTCATGTTCATTCGGCTATGCAAGCATACAGTCCCATTCGGCATTCACATGCGCAAGTTCATTCGGCATAAGCTACCGAACCAACTCCCTGCTACCCCATGCCGAACCAACTCCCTGCTACCCCATGCCGAACCAACTCCCTGCTGCCCCATGCCGAACCAACCACGAGAACTCACCATCAACCGAACCAAGTAACCACCGAATCAAACCCAAGGTGGCACCGAACCACACTCCTCTCCTCTACCACCGAACCAAGCTTCGCCGAACCAGAAAGCTGCCAGTCCAGATTGCTTCAGCCCAAGCCCACCTGCAGCTATATACTTCCAAGACCCCTGCCCCCTACCTCACTCTATAAATAGAGGGGCAGGGGTACAACAATGGAGGACAATTTTTGGAGACAAGTTTGAGAGCTCAAGCAAGGAAGGAACTTTCAAACTACTTTCATACACTTGTATACAAAGCATTGTACTTGTAATCTGGAAGAAGAAAGATAATAACATATAAAGTGGACGTAGGCACATTCTGGCCGAACCACTATAAATCTGCGTGTCTTTTACATTTCAGCCCTTACTTTTCTCATATTTACATACTCATCTAAAATCATTGAAAATCACACATACTCAACTAAAATAATACGACTTGGAGGTGTTTGTCCATTTTTTGTGCAAACATTTTTGGTGCTTTCACTGAGAACTGAACTCAAACTTCATCTTCTCCCACTCAACCTTTTTCCTAACGACATCACTCGTTGCTTAGAAATCATGCCTTCCAAACAGAGAAGGGATGTTAACAAAGGAAAGAACATCGCAACTAGCAGCCTTCCAGATCCAGCAATCACAGATCAGCCCACTTCAACAGCAGTACCAGATGAAAATCAGGAAAATCCAACTGGTCCCGCAACGGAACAACCAATCACTAGGGCAGATCTGGACAGGGTTGTGGCTGAAGTAACTAACCGCTTCACATCCCAACAAGAAACTTTGGTGGACCAACTCATGACACGCTTAAGGGACGCTGAAGAGTCCAACCGCAACACTGAATCATGGGGTGAATCCCAATCCGGAGGATCCCGGAGGCAACAAAGGTCTTCACTCTTCGAACAAGCTATCAACAGGAAAAACAATGATAGGGGCCGCGCCCGGACTCAGCCCGAATTCCGACTCGAGGAAGCCCTTGGAACCGAACCTAGCGGGGGAGGCACCAGGCGAGGGTCGGATGTAGCTGAGCCAGTCATGCCACCTAATCATAGAAACCCCGCTGAACGGAGCCGAGCTAGAACTCAGCCCGAAGTTGACCCCATGGATGTGCTCGAAACAGAACCCCACAGGGGAAGATCAAGGCAGGGGGCAACTGTAGCTGGTCCTAGCGTGCATCCAAGCAGCCAAAGACAACCACTGGATAATGCTAGAGGTGATAGACTGTACCATCCCTACAGGTCATCTGGACGAGATAGATCCCGCAGGGAAGAACCGAGCTCATTTTTGTCCGCTCCAAGTTCTGACGAGCGGATGGCACGATTATTCAGAGAATGTGTCCAACGGGAGCAAAGGGACCGGGGAATAGGCGCTAGGGTCACCAGTCCCTTTACCCGAAATATCGAAACTGCCATCACTCCCCGGGAATGGAAAATGCCAACCATGGAACCTTACAAAGGAACTTCCGACCCCATCGTACACCTGCAGAGATACACCCAGCATATGCTCATGAGTGGAGCAACAGAAGGAGTATTATGTAAATGCTTTCCGCTATTCCTATCAGATCTAGCTACCTCCTGGTTCTGCCATCTACCCCAAGGATCCATCAACTCATGGGAGATGTTAAAAGAAAGGTTTATTAGCCAGTTCCGCATCCATGTGGAACAACCCAGGGATGCTTATTCTCTATCCAATGTCAAACAGAAAACCGGAGAGACGCTACAACAATATCTAACACGGTTCAACGCCGCAGCGGCAGCAGTTCAAGATGCCGATGAAAAACTCACTCTAATGGCCCTCTGTAGTGGTGTGCATCCAGACACCAAGTTTGCCAGAAGATTAACTAAGGAAAAACCAGTTACCTTGCCTGATTTCTTCCATGAAGCTGGAAAGTATATGAGACTTGAAGACGCTGCTACGGAGAGGCAGCCAGGGCAACAAGGCAAGATAATTCAGGACAAGGTTCCCACTGCAGCTAAGGACGCTCGAAGAAATGAATCTAGAGACAATGCTGGGGGCAGAAAGGGTGAGAAACGCCAATATCGACCAGGGCCAAGATTTGACTCCTACACTCCTTTGAATGAAACAATCGAAAACATCTACCTAGCCACTCAGGGCGAACTCGGATACAAGCGCCCCCCGCACAAGAAAGAATCAGATAACGCACTCAAGTCCGGAAAGTTCTGTCGCTTCCACGAATCCCACGGACATGACACCAATGAATGCCACCATCTTCGGGACTTGATCGAAGAACACATTAGAAGAAGAAGACTGGAACGTTATGTGAAAAGTCAGAACAGGACTCCAACTCCTGCCAATGAGAACTCAAAGCAACCCCTCCCAGAAGTAGGCGGAGGGAGTCGCAACAATCACAACACCAGTGGCTCTAGTCAAGAGAAGATAGTAGTCCTTACCATCTCAGGAGGACCACACATTGCCGACAGAAGTTGGGCAGAGATGGAAAGGTACGGCAAGTCGCTTAGAAATACCGAAGGATACGTTAACTCCGTCACAGAAGAACGCCAACCGAAACGAAAAGAGAGCGACGACATCATATTCAGTAGACGCGATTTGGAAGGAAGACAGTACCCACATATGGATCCTATGGTCATCTCTGCCTGGTTCGGCCCTGCTAAAGTTTTTCGGATTCTAATAGACACGGGAAGCTCCGTAAACATCTTGTTCAAACATGCTTTCGACAAAATGAAGTTATCAATGAAGGATGTGTCTCCCTGCGACAAACCACTGCACGGTTTCACTGGAGATGCAAAAATGCCCCTCGGGCAACTTGACCTCTTCGTCGAAATAGGAAGTCATCCCCGCTCCGTGGTGCGAAAACAAACGTTCGTGCTAATAGAGAACCACTCGGCTTACAACGCCTTCTTGGGGAGACCAGCCTTGTCTGACTTCCAAATTGTCCTAGCCCCCTGGTGCCTGAAGATGAAATTCCCGACAGACAACGGAATAGGAGAAGTAGAAGGAGATCAAGACGCTGCCCGAGACTGCTATGTAACTGAGCTTCGCAACAACCGCAGAAAGAATAAAGGAAAAGATGCAGAGACTACTCTCTGCATGAAAAGCTTGGAGGCATAGCAACTAAAGAAAGCCCCTCCTCTTCGATACACAAGCGATCCCTTCAATGAACTAGACCCCCGGGATAAAGAGGAGGAGGCTACCGCCGAGCCTGCAGAGGCTATGGAATTCGTATCTGTAGATAAGCATGATTCAAGTAGACTCTTAAAAATCGGATCTCAGCTGAAAACGGAATTG
Source organism: Allium cepa (assembly GCA_030765085.1). Lineage (NCBI taxonomy): Eukaryota > Viridiplantae > Streptophyta > Magnoliopsida > Asparagales > Amaryllidaceae > Allium > Allium cepa. The sequence continues at coordinate 585,638,683 of CM060938.1, forward strand.
AAGGATCGACTCATTGACTTTCTCCGCCACAACTTAGATGTATTTGCGTGGACCCATGCCGATATGACAGGAATCTCCCCAGACGTAGCATGCCACATGTTGAACATCGATCCCACCAAGGTACCAGTAAAGCAGAAAAAGAGGAGCATGGGGGCAGAGCGATCAGCAGCCCTTGATGAGGAAGTAAAAAATCTACTTGCTAATGACTTCATACGGGAAGCCATCTACCCAGAATGGATCGCTAACCCAGTGCTAGTAAAAAAGGCCAATGGAAAGTGGCGAACATGTATTGACTTCTCCAATCTGAATGACGCTTGCCCGAAAGACTGCTTCCCACTTCCCCGAATTGACCAACTCGTGGACAGCACAGCTGGGCACGAACTCCTATCTTTTATGGATGCATACTCCGGATATAACCAGATCCCCATGCACGCTCCCGATCAGGACCACACTAGCTTCATCACCGACCGCGGATTATATTGTTACAAAGTCATGCCTTTTGGACTCAAAAATGCTGGAGCTACCTATCAACGCCTCGTCAACAAAATGTTCGCAGAACTGATAGGACGTACTATGGAAGTATATGTGGATGACATGTTGGTGAAGTCCAGGAAAGCCAACGACCATGTAAGCCATCTGGACGATATGTTTCGGGTACTTCGCCGATATGGAATGAAGCTGAATCCTCTAAAGTGCTCCTTCGGAGTATCATCGGGAAAATTCTTAGGATTCATCGTCCACGCCAGAGGAATCGAAGCAAACCCTGAACAAATCCGAGCTTTAAAAGAAATAAGGATACCTTCCACTCGAAAAGAAATGCAGAGCCTAAACGGAAAGGTGGCCGCCCTAAGCAGATTCATTTCCAAGGCAACTGACAAGTGTGTCCCTTTCTTCGAAGCACTCAAGAAAGACAAAGGGAGGTTCGAGTGGACCGACGAATGCTTAAAAGCCTTCCTCAACCTAATCGAACACCTTCAGAGACCACCAGTACTCTCAACTCCAAATGAAGGTGAAGTGTTATACCTATACCTCGCTGTATCATCTCATGCTCTAAGCGCCGCCTTGGTAAGAGAAGAAGACCGCACACAACGTCCGGTTTACTTTGTAAGCAAGAGATTTACGGGGGCAGAAGCCAGATATCCTAAACTTGAGAAGTTAGCATATTGTTTATTGATCGCGTCACGGAAACTGCGACACTACTTCCAGTCTCACTCCATCAGGGTTCTAACCGATCAACCACTAAGACAAGTGCTCCATCGTCCTGACACTTCTGGGCGACTCCTCAAATGGTGCATCGAACTAAGTCAGTATGATATCACCTACCATCCCCGCACCGCTATCAAAGGACAAGCCATGGCTGATTTCATTGCCGAATTCACTACCAACGAAGGCAAGGAACAATCCGAAGTAGCAAAAAACATCAAGTGGAACCTCTTTGTAGACGGAGCATCGAACGAACAAGGCTCGGGGGCAGGTATTGTGATCGTCACCCCCAGGGGAAGAAAGTTGTACTATGCATTAAGATTGGAGTTCACGGCCACTAACAACGATGCTGAATATGAAGCAGTAATAGCGGGATTGGAACTGGCCCTAGAAATTGGGATCAATTCCTTATGTATTCATAGTGATTCTCAGCTTATCGTAAACCAGGTACTAGGAGAATTCCAGACTCGAGGAGAACGGCTCGCAGCATACCTAAAGAAAACCAGACTGCTGCTCGATCGATTGGACCATTATCTAATCAAACACATTCCTCGAGAAGAAAACCAAGAGGCAGATGAACTTGCAAAGCAAGCTAGTATGAAGGACAGCACCATTCCCGGAGCACTAGTAATCTCAAGGCAGCTAGCCCCAAGTTTCGAACAAGTAAATCTGATAACTGCAATCGAAGAAGGAACCTGGATGACTCCTATCCGGAAATATTTGCAAGATGGCATACTACCCGACAGGCGTGACGAAGCCAAGAAGATCTTGAGAAAAGTTCCCCACTACACAATACAAGAAGGCATCCTCTACCGGCGTGGCTTCTCTAGCCCCTTATTAAGATGCGTCGCCGGAAGGGAAGCCAAGGAGATATTAACAAACATCCATCAGGGAGGATGCGGAGATCACACTGGAGGACAGACTTTGGCAAGAAAGATACTCCGATATGGATATTACTGGCCCACACTAAACAAAGATACCCTAGACTTCGTTAAGAAATGCGACAGATGTCAGAAGTTCGCCAAGATCCCTCGACTGCCCACAAACGAAATTACTCAAATGACCAGCCCTTGGCCCTTTGCTGTATGGGGAATTGACTTAATTGGCGAACTGCCAACGGGCCGAGGCGGAGCCAAATATGCTATAGTGGCAGTCGATTATTTCACCAAATGGGTGGAAGTGGAACCTTTAAATAAAATATCTTCAGCAAAAATTATTAACTTCTTGATCAAAAACATTCTGTGCAGGTATGGAGTCCCCCTCAAGATCGTATCAGACAACGGACTCCAATTTGACAGCGAAGAATTTGCCGACTGGTGCCAAGAGCATGGAATTCATAAAAGCTTCTCATCAGTAGCTTACCCTCAGGCAAACGGACAAGTTGAAGCTGTCAACAAAATTCTCAAAACCCTAATCAAGAAGAAACTTGAAAAGTCAAAAGGCGCTTGGGTGGACGAACTTCCTACGGCACTATGGGCATACCGCACATCTTTCAGAACATCAACGGGACATACTCCTTTCTCTTTGGCATATGGATCGGAGGCAATGCTCCCAGTTGAGACTATTGTGCCTTCCCACCGTAGAATCCACTACAACCCAGAAGAAAACGAAGAACTCCTCCTCATGTCTTTGGAACTGATTGAGGAAAGGAGAAACGATGCAGCACTCAAAGCAGCAGCTCACAAACAAAAAGTGGCAGCACTATACAATTCCAAAGTCAAGCATCGCAGCTTACAAGAAGGAGATCTTGTCCTCAGGCGAATCTTTCCGCGCCCCGGGGCACTGGACCCCATCTGGGACGGACCATATGTAATTCACAAAGATCTCCACAACGGAGCTTACATTTTGTCAACAGTGGACGGAGAGGTGTTCCAGAGGGCATGGAACATCCGACACCTCCGTCGATACTTTTCTTAACTTGTACTGCCCATATGAAGTGAATTAACAAAGAGAACCAGTGGACGTAGGCATTTTCGTGCCGAACCACTTTAAAAAATCTTGTCTCTTTTTAACTTGTTCCTTTATGTCTTGGCTACTTGTTAAGTTTTATCCCTTTCTGTTGAACAAAATCCTATGGCATCTCCACTCAAGACGCACCGCGGCCTCATCTAGACTAGGCCTAACAGGTACGCCACGATTCTATGCACTCGCCAATGAGACTCTTTTGCTCCAGCATCCCTCTGCTGCGGGTTAACTCATTGCGCGCCTGCCCTCAAAGCCAACTGTAATGAGCCGATTATAAGTCATCATAAAGGCCGACTATAGCCGATGGCAGCTCATTACGGCGTTCGGCTCGTCGGTAACCGTGAACCTACTTTAAGCCCCAACATAAGGTGTGGCCAGCCAGGGGTAGTTCACGGCCAACGGCACCCACGCTAGCCGGCCACGGTAAATCGAATAATACCCACGATTACGGACCATAACGGTTCGGGTAGTTACCGTGCGCGATCTCGGCTCCGATGTGTCTTAAGTGCGGCTGTGGTAAAAAAGAAAACTCCCCGCGGAGGCGTAAGATGGGTGACAAATGTCTCCAAGACCCACAGCTAGGGAAAGTGACTACAAAACCCGTTTGCCACGAACTTAAGCACATCGACGGCCTTCCGTGACTGGAAGTTTTACTTTTACTATATTTCCATTTCATTTAAATATTTTTCTCCTATCCTGTATAACAAACTCTAAAGTACAGGAAACCAAATAGGAAACATTCACTCATGAGGCTCTAAGCCTGCGTGCTGGGTAGCAGGGCGCTCTGCTATACCCGTGAACAGTTACACAAGACACTCAAAGCTACCGCCTGCGAATAAAACATAAAGGGCGGTACTCTCTTCTCTTGTACATAAATGCGTAACTATAACTTATTCATACACTGACATTGCAAAACGTGAAATTATATTTCAAGCAAAAACTTAACATCAAACACAAGTGGAATCACAGGCATATACATAATTATACTTCTCACACAGCACATAAAGATAGCAACAACATTTAAACATGACAAAATCAGCTTATATTATAAGATCACACGAAGTTATTCTTTGCAAATAATTTTATTACAGTTGCATATCAAAGACTAACATGAACAGTGATAAAAAAGAAACAAAAAGATGGCAGATGCATCCACACTCCATCACCAACTCCCCCAGCCTACTTAGCCGCAGGATCGGAGCCCCCAGCATGTGGATCTGAAGTCCCACCTGTCCAGATCGGAAGAGGAATTCATTAAACGAACGATCAAGTTATGAAAACACGGAAAGAAAAGAAAGGGAAAAGAATAACTCACCAGCATCCGCCGCTTGATCCTCATCATCCAACTGCACGCCCGCTTCCTCCGCAGCAAGCAGCCGCATCCCCTCCTTCACCGCCGCTTGCTCCTCCTTTGAGAACTGAGCAGTAACCGCACTCAAGTTGAAAGCCTCTCCGCCTTCCTTACCCGCGTTCACCCTGGCCTCCTCTAAAGCCTGGAGATACACCTTGGCCATGACCCGAGGGTAATCGTCCATCCAAGACAAGCCGCCCTCTTTCCAAGTATGGAAGTACATATCCTGAAGCATCTCATCCATCATCCCCTCATTTTCCTCAAACTCCCTCACCCGAGCCTCGGAAGCTTGCAACTTAGCGACGGCGACGTCCCTCTCTGATTGGTATCTCAAGCAGTCAGCCTGGAGTGACCTCCTCATTTCCTCCTCCTTCAACCTAAGGGACCTCCTCATCTCCTCCATCTCCTCCTTCAACTCAGCCTGAGCCATCTCCGCAGCCTCGAGTCTCCCCGACAACTCCTCTACCCGCTCGAGATCCGCATTTCGAACCTCATCCACCGTTGTAATGGCCATGTTAATCCGCTCCCTGCAGGTAACCTCCATCTTCCGTAACTCCGCCCTACTGGCCTTCTCCATGGTCTCTTTCAGACGCTGGGAGGCTTCCTCATGCTGGGAGATCTGGATGGCTTGGTCGGCAAGCTGCTTGGCCTGATCGGCAACCTTTAGCCTTAACCGAATATTAGCACTCCCAATCTCCTCCCCGGCCTTGACCAATCGAGCATGATGCTCCATTAACTTCTTAGTCTCTTCGGCCACCCGGTCAATATTAGCCTTGGCCTCGTCCCCCATAGTAACTACCCGAGTAGTAAGCAGATCAAGATCTAGGGACTTGGCCTCATCCAGCACACGTACCATGGGGTTGCGGGGAAGTAGGTGCTCGCCCGTGGTCTCATCAAATGAAATATCCCGAAAACTTGGGTCTAAATCAGGATGACCGGCAAAAGGGTCACGAGGCACGGGGCGAGGCACATCGGGACGCCTTATATGAATGACAGTAGATCTCTTGGAAGGAGGAGGAGGGGGGCAGGGCTCCGTGCTCTCCTCCGTAGTATCACAAGGAGGCTGAGTAGGGGGAGACAGAGTAGGAAGCTGCGAAGCAGAAGAAGACTCAAATAAGGAACGGCTCCGCTTCCTCTTCTGAATGCCCTCTTCGATGACCCCAAGAAGAGGGCGGTACTTGACTACGTCCCCAGTGCGATCAGTAGAAGGTTTCGCGGAAGCTCTCCTCGACTTAAATTGTTCAAGGCGGTGTCGAACATCCGACGTTTTACCCGCCTGGCCTGCCCCTGGAATAAAGAACAAGTGTTACGAACATACAATAATCCGCAATTCAAAAAATGTGCTAAGTTAAAAAGAAAGAAAAGTGAGGAGACACATCTGTTATACAAACCCGGCGGAGGAGTGGGATACTGCAATAAGTCCTGGATCTCATTCCAGGACGGAAGTGAACCGTAAAAAATTTCTAAGTCCCTATCGAAAATGGAATCGGCAGAAGACAAAAGTTCACCTTGCATCGCCGGGGTCACCCTAGCTGAGGAACCCTTAGAGGATGGGTCAGTGCTAACCACAGCTTTGCCGGTTTCCTCTGCCTTCTCCGTTTCCTTCTCTGTTTCCGACTCCCCCTCTGACTCCCCGAAGGCCCGACGGAGAGCCTCATCCAGTTCGAGGTCCTGCTCAGAGGTTAGAGCAGCAACACCGCTACCACCCTGACCATCGCCATCTCCTCCACCCTCCGACCCTTCTCCAACTTCACCTCCTTCCTCCTCTTCTACACCTTCCTCCTCCGGGACATCCGGGCAAGTACTTGGAGAAGGGCCATCGGACTCCTTGAGCTTCTTGCCTCCTACGACTGGACGTTGTGCAAAGGGCTTCCTCTTGCCACCCTTCGCTGTCACCCCACCTTTAGGCTGGGCAGCCTTCTCTTCTGCCGTGTCCCTCTGTTTGACTACGGACTGATGTGGGAGGATCAAATTATACGACAAGAGCCTGGCATTCCTAATCAGATAAGCAGCCGATCTGTCTCTCCCGGAAATAGCTTCAATTTCTGCTGCCATCCGAACCAAGCGATCATCTTCCACAACCGCAAAACCACCTGTCGCTAGCAAGAAATAAAAGCGCATAAGAGAGTGAATTACAGCCAAGACAGGAATTATGAGTAGAGTTTTTACTTACATCCGGAGGTAAATCGGCGAATAGAGACGGAGTCATCCCTGACAAAGAACCACTCCTTCTTGAACATGCTATACTTCGAGTATAAATCCAAAACAGGCTTGAAGGAAACGGCTGACTCCAAGCTAATATATGGGGACCCCTTCCTGTACCCCCTCAGATTGTACAGATATCGTATTTCCCGGTGGGAGGGGGCGCGCCCATATCTCTTCTGGAAGATAGCATATAAGCATACCAGAATGGCATAAGAGTTGGGCTGAAGCTGGAATGGAGCCACCTTCAGATAAGTGACGAAGCTTAGTATCCAGGCGTTGATTGGAGGAATAGCCCCGCACATGCAATGGTACCGGCTATAAGCGAAGTACCCCTCAGGGGGATCATATGGCATGACCCCTTCCCCCGGTAACAACATAAGAGCCCTGTCTATCCCAAAGGAACGGGATATAACGTCAAGTTGCTCCTCCTTTAAGGAGCTTGGGAAGCAGTCAGGGGGAGAGTTCAAAAGTTCCTGTGGACCACATCCGTCCACTAGAGACTTCGGAATAGGTCGGTGTTGCCCGGATCCTGATTGGACTGGGGGCGAGGAAGAAGAAGGCTCTCCTGTGCCTCTAGACTTCTTTCTGTCTGATCGTGTTTCCGCTTTGCGAGACATTTTCTGCAGCACAAGAAAAACCTAATATTAGAACAAGGAAAATAGAAAAGTAAACAAACAAGTGCGTGCAAGTGTGGAATTTCATTCGCAAGCTGAAGTCTTCCAGATCACAAGTTCATTCGGTTTCCATGTTCATTCGGCTTCCAAGTTCATTCGGTTTCCAAGTTCATTCGGTTTCCAAGTTCATTCGGTTTCAACCCCATTCGGTTTTCATCTCATTCGGCTCCAAGGCAGTAGTCCCATTCGGTGAAGCAAGGACATACGTGTGTATTCGGTAATAAGTATATACCTGGTTCGGTATAAGGTTGGTTCGGCAAACACTTGATTCGGCAATGGAGTGATTCGGCTCTACTCGTTCGGTAAAGAAAAACAAGGGGGGTACGGCCTCTATATATAGGCAAACTCACAACCACCGAACCAGATGTCTCGCCCAACCGGACCAATGATACCGGACCACCAGAAGCCGGATGAGAATAGCCGGACCAACCAAGAACCGAATGGAACCCTCTATCTACCGTCCAAGACCAGGAACTGGGGGCACGCAGGGCGCTTCACTCAGATAAGTGCCGAACTCTAAGAGCTTACTAATAAAATAAAAAATATGATAACAATGGATAAGTCGTGAATCTCTCACTAACATGGATTAATCATTTACACGTGCACGCGACCACGAACGGTCCATAGGCACGCTCTGAATGGCTATTAACCCTATCGTCATGAGAATTTACACTTTGACATCCCTTTTTAAGCTCATCAGTCAAATGGATATTTGATAATTATGAAATGGCTAAGCTACTTACACATGTACGGGGTCGAGAACAACCCCTAGGCATGCTCTGAGCTAGCGATAAACCACCTTGACAAACGATCCAGGGAACCACTCTAACGTGAACCTGGCATCGATAACCCCCTCGGGGTACACTAACTCGCCTCGAACGGCGCAATTCACTTGATCACAAATATTTCGACCCCGAACGGTCGTTATTTGAAACCACACTAAAACTATAAATCTCTTTGCAGGACATCCACAAGATATAAACATCCAGCCCATGACATTACAAGACGAGTCTTCCCACCAACGAGAAACAAAGCGCGACACGTGCAAGCACGTGCCCCACTTTGGGGGGCAAATGTTGGGCGGATTTTCACCCAGAAGATCTCAAGACCAAGAAGCCGCAGTTTCACCCGGGCTCGCGAGCAACCTCTACTTTGTTATCCCGTTTTTTGGTCAAAACTGGAATATCAATGTCGAGCGCGTCTCCACCACGATCAAGCTAAGAAGAAGCAACCAGCAAGCGTATGTAAGCCCAGAGTTCCACTCAAAATCCAAATACAAAGTCCATTCGGCCTTATACTCTCATGTTCATTCGGCTATGCAAGCATACAGTCCCATTCGGCATTCACATGCGCAAGTTCATTCGGCATAAGCTACCGAACCAACTCCCTGCTACCCCATGCCGAACCAACTCCCTGCTACCCCATGCCGAACCAACTCCCTGCTGCCCCATGCCGAACCAACCACGAGAACTCACCATCAACCGAACCAAGTAACCACCGAATCAAACCCAAGGTGGCACCGAACCACACTCCTCTCCTCTACCACCGAACCAAGCTTCGCCGAACCAGAAAGCTGCCAGTCCAGATTGCTTCAGCCCAAGCCCACCTGCAGCTATATACTTCCAAGACCCCTGCCCCCTACCTCACTCTATAAATAGAGGGGCAGGGGTACAACAATGGAGGACAATTTTTGGAGACAAGTTTGAGAGCTCAAGCAAGGAAGGAACTTTCAAACTACTTTCATACACTTGTATACAAAGCATTGTACTTGTAATCTGGAAGAAGAAAGATAATAACATATAAAGTGGACGTAGGCACATTCTGGCCGAACCACTATAAATCTGCGTGTCTTTTACATTTCAGCCCTTACTTTTCTCATATTTACATACTCATCTAAAATCATTGAAAATCACACATACTCAACTAAAATAATACGACTTGGAGGTGTTTGTCCATTTTTTGTGCAAACAATAAATAAGTTATAACAATTTACTTATCAAAATAAGTCTTTGCGAATTTATAGAACAACGTTTATAAATTCCATTTCTATTTATTTTATAACTACTTCCTTTTACAAATTTCCTTTATTAACCTATTCGATTTATAATTCAATTATAAACTAAAGGTTCATACTATAAGTCAAATACTTATAATTTATTTGTTTGAAAAATCGTTCCTTTGAACTTCATAATTATAAATCTTATAACTTATAAGATTCAATTATTTATCCAAAACCATTCTTTTAATAACTTTATAAATTTTATAAACCTACTGCTTATAAAATTCCATTTATAACTTCACTGTTTATAATTCTATGAATTCCATTCACTTATGCAATCCATATTCACTTCATTCAAACACTTATAAAAACTCGTTTTATAATTCAAATGTTTTAATTTATAAATATCAATTTATAAATCTTTTATACAAATCAATTTATATTATTATTTCAAAACGTCTTCAAAGTCCTTTATAATTTCTCCATTTTGATTTATAAAATAATTAAATTTTATAAATCCCATTTTTAAACTTTTTATAATAAATTCAAAAATCCCAATTTAACTATTTTATAAAATCATTAACCCCATATTTTCAAAAATCAGTTTTTAACTATATTTCTCAAAAATATAATTTTTATAACATTAAAAATTATAACGTTTATTTATTTAAAATGAATCAATTCCAAACATATTTTATAAACGTTTTCTTTCAAAAAAAAATCACTTTAAAAATCATTTTAAAATTCCAAATTTGGTCCAATGATGCTACATACCAAATAGTCAATCACGACAACAACGATATCATATATCGATATGATAATCCATCAAATATCAAAATATCTGAAATCAAATAAATACTATTGAGGAATCCAGTTGGATCCCTCCAACCTGTTTTCCTGCATCCAAAAACATTAGCACAATACCAATTTCGCTCCAGTACGAAATTATCGCGGTATATAGGATTTAAAATATTATCCGCTTAATAGACGGCGCAATAGGGTCTCATCCGCTCAAAAAATGCGGGAAATCAATAACTCCAATATATACATATGCCAATATATATATATTGCTATCATATATAATACCAATTTCGCTGTTTATGAAATATTCGCGGTATATGTTTTTAATAAATAACATCCGCTTACTAACGGCGTATAATGTCTATTTTAACAATCAATAGATAGCAATCATCATTCAAACATGCATTCAACAATTTTAAATCTAATTATTTAAAATAAAATCGAAACCGATTCGATTGAGTGAGAAGTTCTCACCTTGATTTCAATTTCGTTTTAGCGATTTATTTCGAATAAAATTAAACGGACGTTTAATTTTACCCGAAATTCTCACTAACTCCAAACGACTCCAATCCAATTTCATCGCGTAGTGCTCGTCCATACGATTCCAACGCTTCCTGTTTCGCGCGTTTTCGACCTCGTATGAAAAAAAATATGAAGTTTCAAAGATTGCACGAATTATATTTTATATAATTTACAACATTTTATTTATTTTAAAACCTACACTAGCTCATGGCCGTTGGATCCAACCTGCAGTGCATCACAGCCGTGCGCGACCCCCCCTTCTCCCTCTCTTCTCATTCACGCGATCCATCTCAGAACATGCGGAACCCAAATCCTAAAACTAGGGTTCGACTTCGCCATCACCACGTCGTCATATAACCCGATCAAGAGCCACCACGTCGCGTGCCTCCCCAAGCTCCACCCACGGCCCAAGTGCGGCTAGGTCCGGTCGCTGCGTTTGCACGCAGTTCGAGGCCGAACGCGCCTCCTTCAAACCCCTCCCCACGTCGATCCATGGCTCCAAACGCGATCATAACCGTTGATCTTGTAGTTCTCTTCATGCTCTACCTCTTTGTAGTTGGAAGTTTCGTCTAATTGCTGATGGATTTGGAGTAATCGAGGGAGGAAGGAGAGAAGTTTCTGGCCATAGAAAATGTGGGTGGCGGCTAGGGTTTTAGAATTTAGGTTTTTTTATTTTTATTTTATTTGTGAGAATGGTGGGCTATTTATAGGAAACGAACGAAACATTATTCATTCCGGAAATTCCGAACTCCAATTTACGCGCCGTAACCAGTGTTTCTAGGGTTTACCCCACGTTTCGGACACAATGGAACAGGTTTCGGAAGCTAATTCGGACATCTGTGCGAGTTATGGCTATAAACGTTCGATTTAAATTAAACCGATTTAAATCGATTTCTAGGCGTTTTAATTCGTACAGGACAAACGGTAAATCCAATTGACACGAAATTTGAAACCTTACAATAATATCACATTACGGATCCGATGAAACTGGTTTTGTCGAAATCCGACACTTTTTGAAAAATGGCTATTTTAACTCGCCAAATTAATATTAAAAGCAATTCGATGCGTTTCGAGCTGCCACAATCAAACGATAACTCCGATTGACACGAAAATTGAAATCCGGTAATAACTAACTATTACGGATCCAATGGAACTAGTTTCGTTCAATTCTGAGACTGTTCAAAAATTGACTATTTTTACTAGTCGATTTAAATATTAAAATATTCAATTTTCACAAATTAACTTTTAATTCGATTTTAAAAGTTCTATAATATCGTTCTAACTTCAATATGATAAAATAAAATTTTACAAATCATTTTCAATCATATTTAACTCAATTTTCAATTATTTCCATAATTTAACGTATTAAATTATCGATTTAATTATCCAATTAAATCCAATAATTCAAAATAAAATTTTATTCGACTTATTAATTCACATATTAATATTTAAAATTAATTAAATATTAAAATTTTAATTACTAAAAATCCTGGGTCGTTACAATCTTCCCCCCTTAAAAGAATTTCGTCCTCGAAATTATTAAGGAAGAAAAGTTACAGAATCTATTAACTTTCAAAATCCATAGTTAAACTTCTTACCATAACTTTACTAAGTTTTCAAATCATACTTAGTTATCTTTCCAAAAACAATTACTATTGTTTAACTTTCAACTCTAAAATCAAAGTTAAAGTTTTCAAAAAATTTCCAATTTTCTCACATTTTTTCTAACGCCTTAAATTTTCGAAAAAATTCGCCATAGTCTCCTTTGCGCGGCTCGATCCGAAAAAAAAATGACAGTATATATATCAGAAATATACATCTCATCAAGTAATGAGGCATCCCGAAGGGAAAACAGTGTAAAAGTACGATATGTAATCCGAGATATGTACCTTATTATTTTATTAGCGAGCATATACGGCTAATATGCGCGAAAGCGAGCTCCAAATGCGAAGCAAACGCGATCCGCACCTACTAAACACTCAACAAACAACATGAGAATCATGCATATAGACAATAGTATCAATATACAACATATAGCAACATAATAACTATATATGCCATCATAGCAATTGAAACAAAAGCAATATATTCAACCATCAACCAACTAGCATTCAACTAACATCATATGTTTATTAATTACAACCAAATTCCTTTGCTTATATTCATTCAATTTGGTCAAATTTTAATTGATTTCCATTCAACTATTCAACTTCCAATAACATTAGATTTTTAATGAATTAACGCTTACATTCATTATTCCATATCAACTTAATTCACATTCAATTGATTAACATTTAATCCATTCATTCAATTCAATTACAAAAGTTGAATTTCATTTATATAACTCAAGTTCATATTTATCACTTAACTTTATTAATTTACTTTGATACCAATATCAACTTCATTCAACATTTCTTAAGTTAAATTTCATTTTTACAAACATTACTTGGTCTTACATAACTTAAATTCCCACTTATACATCAATTCAGATTCTAAATTCCAAGTAAATTTCCATTTAACTTTAAATTCATTTTTTATTTCAACTCATATTCATAAATATATTCATATAGTTTCACTTATTATATATATAAGTTTATTTCACAATTGTAAATCACTTTAATTATAATCCAATTCTTATAATTCTTTTGCTTATACAATTATTCTTTTATTTAGATTATTCAAACAACTAAACAATCAACTTATATACACTTTAATAATTCTGAAAAATTATTTCTTTTATATATAAAAATATAATCAAGGTAAAATTATTTCATTTACCCAATTTAAAACAATACTGTGTCGAATTGTTCTATTCAAGTGTTTAGAAACCCCTTCGATTCAGTTTCGAGGCTGCGCCGACGAAAGTTCATATGCCACTCAACAAACCAATCATCACGATATAAAACAATTTCATATTCACTAACAAATACGCTCTCATAACTATTATTACACTCAAACTCATTCTAGAGTACTACTGACTCTATCTCTAATGAGTAATACCCAACAGAACCATGGTTGTCGCTTAACCATATGCTCTGATACCAGATGTAAGGACCCGATTCTTCGTCTTCCGAAAATTCAACATCGATACTCACTTTATCGACTGTCGAGCAATCGAACGACGGAAAACCGAACACTGAGGGTTTAAGAAAAAGAAAAGAAAGAAGAAGAAGAGATAAGAAGATAGAAAATAGAGAGAAGAAAGAAAATAGAAAATAGAACGGAACAGAAAACAACAGAACAATAACAGAATCTCACAATTCGCAGCGGAACAACATATAATAATAATGAATAATCTTTAAACAAAGAACTATATTAGTTATTACATTTTATACATTACATTACATCATATCATCAGAGTGTACAACAACAACAACAAACAGCGGAAAAAGAACTACTATATACTAGTAATACACCATGCCATCCAGCTTGCCTCCAGCAACTCCAGAATATCCTGATAAACCTAACTCTTGACTGCCCGTGTGGAAATTGGTGGGCACCCAGAGTTTAGGAAGGAAAACAATAAACTCCGAGTCAGTCATGTGACTGGTGTGAGAACTTAAAAGAGTTTATTTATCTTTAAAATCAAAATAGAAGAATATTTTTAAGTCAATTCGCAATGCTTTTAAAAATGAGACTACCATAAGGCCTCCCGCACACACACACAATGCAAACGCAGAATCGGAGGAGATTTCTCCTTATGATAGTCAAAGATGCTTGATACGTATTAAAAAGAACATTTGATATTATTACTAGTGCATAGTGTAGGAAAAATTCATTTCGAAAGTAGAATATAAATCTTAGCCAACATAGACATTTCGAACTATGCCTACTATAGTTACCATCCAAACAGTGGTGACCACCATAAGTGAATGGCAGGTTCTACAACTAATACCGTACAGTTTCGTATTGGGAATTGGATTTCCAACGAATGATCAGGCCAAGGAACTTCCCATTTCCACATGAGAATGCCTCTGGATGGACATCCCCGAGAACCAAACCGGATCTCTACCAACACAAGGCCGGGTTACCCCTAACTGAGTAACAACTGACCGAATATGCCATCCCCCGGTCCTTTGGGACCTTTCAACCGAGCGCTCGCAATCAATTCACACAATCATAAAGTGTTTTCAACATGAGTAAGCATCTGGACTCCATACCATGATACCACCCTTTTCCAGAAGGAAATGCACATATCCTAAAGGGCGCTACCCCTCATAACCTTGCCGCATCTTTCCTGTTTTGACCATTCACGGGGTGTGAGGCTCGACGAAGTCACGTCCACAAAAACATACTTTATACAAAAGCCATGCTTTGGGTCAACAAATGATCATAGAAATGATCACCAGGATAGACGATCAAATAAACGATCCTATCACAAATAATCAACACAATGATCATTTCAGCAACACTCAGCATGTCACATTACCAAATTGGGAATATATCGCTGATACCATTCAACTACATAACCTCTGAGCTCGTACGTCTCAGAGAAGGGTGTTAAGCTAAAAGAATAAATTCTTCGCCACCAACAGAAATATATTTGAAAGAAATCGGCTTTATATCTCAATTTGTAATGTCAGACATACAATCCATACAAGTCTGTTCCGGGCTCGAACAAAACCGAAGGCACTTCTCACGAAGCCCTTGCAATCCGGGTATTCACAATCCCGATCGAATTTCCCATCACTTAGTAAATCTCTATACCAGGAGCTACCCAGTGCAGAGACAATCGATAGGTCATCCTATCGCTTTCGCAAATACTCGGTCTTCAACATCGGTCATCAAATGCAATTCATAACGACGTATCACATATTCGGAATGGGTTATACGACCCCATGGTCCTTTCCCGGTTAATCCGAATAGTGAGCGCTTATTCAAAAATAAGTGTGGCATTCAAATTCAAACAAATCACATCAAATACCCATTCATAGGGAAATATTGATAGTCGGTTATCGAACTATCAATGGATATGCACAACATCACCAGATTCTAAATAATTTTCCAAATTATTTATTTTCCAAAATATCTTTACAAGATATATTATTTTCAATACTTCAAAAATAAATCAATATTTATTTTTAAACAACTTCCCTTTCCATTCATAAATTCCATAATGAATTTGTATTTCACAATATTTATGAATAACGATTTCAATTATTCATTTCAATTTATCTTCAAAAAGATAAATTCTCAAAATATTCACTTTATATTGGAAAACATTTCCATCCTTACTTATTCATAAGTAATTCACAAATTTTATTTATTTTCAACACTTAGAAAATATTCAATATACTTAAATCGAGATTAAGTATATATTTCATTCTTTAAGGAAATCATTCTCTTAACCATATTTATTTGGGCCAAAACGAATGTTACGTAAAACATCGTTACGACAACCCAAAATCACTAGTATAGGGATTCGAAATTAAAATAGATATATAAATCCCAATACTATACAAAACATTTCCTTTCGGAAATTATTTACTATAACAACAGTGTTATAGTCCACTATTTCCTTTTATTTCTCGAAAACGTCTATTTCAACAATAAATGTTGAAATCTATGGTTTCGAATCTCAACACATTTTAAAACATCGTTAGATCGTTTTAATTCTGTTTAAAATATCACATCCTAAACATTTTCTTTAACATATTATTCACTATTCAAAAACGTGAATATACTACGTTAACAATTTCATCTTTTCTATACATTTCATTTTAAAGGATTATTCACAGTTCAAAAACGTGAATATAATTCCATAAATAAGTTATAACAATTTACTTATCAAAATAAGTCTTTGCGAATTTATAGAACAACGTTTATAAATTCCATTTCTATTTATTTTATAACTACTTCCTTTTACAAATTTCCTTTATTAACCTATTCGATTTATAATTCAATTATAAACTAAAGGTTCATATTATAAGTCAAATACTTATAATTTATTTGTTTGAAAAATCGTTCCTTTGAACTTCATAATTATAAATCTTATAACTTATAAGATTCAATTATTTATCCAAAACCATTCTTTTAATAACTTTATAAATTTTATAAACCTACTGCTTATAAAATTCCATTTATAACTTCACCGTTTATAATTCTATGAATTCCATTCACTTATGCAATCCATATTCACTTCATTCAAACACTTATAAAACTCGTTTTATAATTCAAATGTTTTAATTTATAAATATCAATTTATAAATCTTTTATACAAATCAATTTATATTATTATTTCAAAACGTCTTCAAAGTCCTTTATAATTTCACCATTTTGATTTATAAAATAATTAAATTTTATAAATCCCATTTTTAAACTTTTTATAATAAATTCAAAAATCCCAATTTAACTATTTTATAAAATCATTAACCCCATATTTTCAAAAATCATTTTTAACTATATTTCTCAAAAATATAATTTTTATTACATTAAAAATTATAACGTTTATTTATTTAAAATGAATCAATTCCAAACATATTTTATAAACGTTTTCTTTCAAAAAGAATCACTTTAAAAATCATTTTAAAATTCCAAATTTGGTCCAATGATGCTATATACCAAATAGTCAATCACGACAACAACGATATCATATATCGATATGATAATCCATCAAATATCAAAATATCTGAAATCAAATAAATACTGTTGAGGAATCCAGTTGGATCCCTCCAACCTGTTTTCCTGCATCCAAAAACATTAGCACAATACCAATTTCGCTCCAGTACGAAATTATCGCGGTATATAGGATTTAAAATATTATCCGCTTAATAGACGGCGCAATAGGGTCTCATCCGCTAAAAAATGCGGGAAATCAATAACTCCAATATATACATATGCCAATATATATATTGTTATCATATATAATACCAATTTCACTGTTTATGAAATATTCGCGGTATATGTTTTTAATAAATAACATCCGCTTACTAACGGCGTATAATGTCTATTTTAACAATCAATAGATAGCAATCATCATTCAAACATGCATTCAACAATTTTAAATCTAACTATTTAAAATAAAATCGAAACCGATTCGATTGAGTGAGAAGTTCTCACCTTGATTTCAATTTCGTTTTAGCGATTTATTTCGAATAAAATTAAACGGACGTTTAATTTTACCCGAAATTCTCACTAACTCCAAATGACTCCAATCCAATTTCATCGCGTAGTGCTCGTCCATACGATTCCAATGCTTCCTGTTTCGCGCGTTTTCGACCTCGTATGAAAAAGATATGAATTTTCAAAGATTGCACGAATTATATTTTATATAATTTACAACATTTTATTTATTTTAAAACCTACACTAGCTCATGGCCGTTGGATCCAACCTGCAGTGCATCACAGCCGTGCGCGAACCCCCCTTCTCCCTCTCTTCTCATTCATGCGATCCATCTCAGAACATGTCGAACCCAAATCCTAAAACTAGGGTTTGACTTCGCCATCACCACGTCGTCATATAACCCGATCAAGAGCCACCACGTCGCGCGCCTCCCCAAGCTCCACCCACGGCCTAAGTGCGGCTAGGTCCGGTCGCTGCGTTTGCACGCAGTTCGAGGCCGAACGTGCCTCCTTCAAACCCCTCCCCACGTCGATCCATGGCTCCAAACGCGATCATAACCGTTGATCTTGTAGTTCTCTTCATGCTCTACCTCTTTGTAGTTGGAAGTTTCGTCTAATTGCTGATGGATTTGGAGTAATCGAGGGAGGAAGGAGAGAAGTTTCTGGCCATAGAAAATGTGGGTGGCGGCTAGGGTTTTAGAATTTAGGTTTTTTTATTTTTTTTTTATTTGTGAGAATGGTGGGCTATTTATAGGAAACGAACGAAACATTATTCATTCCGGAAATTCCGAACTCCGATTTACGCGCCGTAACCAGCGTTTCTAGGGTTTACCCCGCGTTTCGGACACAATGGAACAGGTTTCGGAAGCTAATTCGGACATCTGTGCGAGTTATGGCTATAAACGTTCGATTTAAATTAAACCGATTTAAATCGATTTCTAGGCGTTTTAATTCGTACAGGACAAACGGTAAATCCAATTGACACGAAATTTGAAACCTTACAATAATATCACATTACGGATCCGATGAAACTGGTCTCGTCGAAATCCGACACTTTTTGAAAAATGGCTATTTTAACTCGCCAAATTAATATTAAAAACAATTCGATGCGTTTCGAGCTGCCACAATCAAACGATAACTCCGATTGACACGAAAATTGAAATCCGGTAATAACTAACTATTACGGATCCAATGGAACTAGTTTCGTTCAATTCTGAGACTGTTCAAAAATTGACTATTTTTACTAGTCGATTTAAATATTAAAATATTCAATTTTCACAAATTAACTTTTAATTCGATTTTAAAAGTTCTATAATATCGTTCTAACTTCAATATGATAAAATAAAATTTTACAAATCATTTTCAATCATATTTAACTTAATTTTCAATTATTTCCATAATTTAACGTATTAAATTATCGATTTAATTATCCAATTAAATCCAATAATTCAAAATAAAATTTTATTCGACTTATAAATTCACTTATTAATATTTAAAATTAATTAAATATTAAAAATTTAATTACTAAAAATCCTGGGTCGTTACAACTATCCACCACAGAGGCAGAGTATATTGCTCTAAGTGGTTGCTCTGCTCAAATTTTATGGATGATACAAACTTTGTAGACTATGGTCTAAAATTTAAACGTGTACCACTAATGTGTGATAGTAAAAGTGCAATTGATCTCACAAATAATCCTGTACATTATGCACGGACAAAACATACAGATGTTAGACATCATTTTATTAGAGATCATATTTCCAAAAAAAAATATCTTCATAAATTTCATTTCAACCGATTCTCAACTGGAAGACATTTTTACAAAACCTCTTCCAGAAAATAATTTTTTCCGACTTCGTCTCAATTAGGCATTTTGGAAATTTTATTCTATATTTTTGATTATGACATTAAATGCCAACATTAACTTATCTAACTTCCTAGTGATTATCAAAAAGATGAATAGTGATTGAAAAAGTGATGGGTGTTGATGTTAATTATATATTATAACTTGAGACAGTATAATTAGTAAATTTCTTTAGAAAATTTAAACAAGAGTTATAAAAAATTTGTTGGTAAAAATTCCATGACCATCTCTATTTCTATAATATTTCTAACGACCATTACTCATCAAAGTTCAATATAGTATGTCAATATGTGGTATTTTAAACGGGAAATTATGCGCTTTCATTTTATTACGTTTTTAGCAATAAAAAACATCCAAAGTATTCACTCTCATTTAAAAGTCCTCACGGTTATGCATGGGTGAATTACTTGGAATTTTTGATTTTGTGCTTTTGCTCATTTAAAAATCCTCACGACTATGCATGTATGGAACGCATATCAAAATTGATTGATTTAATATACAAGTTGATTCTAATCTCATTTAAAAGTCCACACGGTTGTGCGTGGTTAGAAGATACTTGAATTCATATATTTAATAAAAATTTTGAATACTACTAATCTCATTTTAAAGTCCTAACGGTTGTGCATGGTTAGTAGATATTCAAATTCCTGAAATAAATATACCACAAATAGACACAACTATATGGTTTTATATGATGACATCACCCCTATATTCTAATATGGAATATGCGCCTAAAAGAGTATTTATGATTTTTGTTTGATTTTTTATTAAAATTTAATATTTATACTCGATTGAGTTTTAATATTAATGTCTATCACTTTATCCCTATTTCTCTAACACTATCACTCTTTTGCTGATAACAAAAGGGGGAGAAATTTTTTAAGATTTTGGCAAATAAAGGTCAAATATATTTTCTGTTTGCATAGATGATCATTTGCATATTTTTTATTCATGCACATATGAAGGAGGAGCTTGGTGTAAAGAGGGAGCATTCAAATAGGGGGAGCAAATTGAATGATCAAATACATTTAATAAATTCCAAATCTAAAATATATGTTTGTTATCATCAAAAGGGGAGATTGTTGAATATGCTAGTACATGATTTTTGTTTGATGATAATAAACATATATATACATATGTTCATTTAAATGTATTTGTTAATGTACTATTTTATTTTTCACATAATTAATAAATATTTGCTGAATAAAATAAATAACACAAAATTTAAATTCAAACAGATATTTTATTCAAATAAATATTTATTACAATTTTGAATAGTACAAATTTGAGCTCTCACTATATACATACAATTTCAGTTACAATACAATTTCAGTCACATCACAATTATCATTTACATATGCACCTCACTACATTTCACTCATTCACTCGTATTTTATCTTCAACTTCATCCCAGATTGAATCCAGCATCCGAATTATCTGCAAAAATATAAACTAACATAGTAATATTGAAAATAAAATATTTCTACAGTGTAAAATAAGATGTAATTTTGAAAATATTATTTGCCTCAGTTATTTGGGTTGTTCGTCATCATTTAATTCATCAAACATGAACATTTTGACATGCACAGTGTATCATTATACATGCCACAAGGCCGTGCACATCAATGTACACTTGATAAGATTACAGGGACAGGTGAGCACAAGGGCAAACCCAATAAAAAGTCGGGTTCAACTCAAGTTAATTCACGATACGAGCACAAGGTCAAACCCGAGCTATAAGCTGGATTCAGCACAAGAGCAAAGCACATAAAGGCACCAGAGAGCATGCATAAATGACTTGAAGCAATGAATCAAGTGAAGCCATAAATGTACAAAACTAAGTGCAAGTCCAATACCCAAAGCAGACTACATGATGATGCCAGGAAGTAGATTGTACAACCCAAAACCATAAGCTTGTATATGGTCAAGTACAAGTTAAGACAGTGGAGTCATAAAGCAACAAACCCCGGATTGAAAACATTTTGAGTTCATATGCAAAAACAGTTCACCAGACTTCAACATGAAGTGATAAACAACACACACACACACACACATACATACATGTAACCGGAACCCCGGCAAATGAACTCGAATACCAAAGGACACAATTGAAACCATAAAATCAACAACATGAATGAAATAAAATGGTCAGGAGCAACCCAGAAGCTATAGAGGTCAATGCAATCAAGACACAGTGTTGACTCGAAGGAACAAGCCAATGTGACAGCAATGCAAACCTGACTACTAGTGCAAAGCAACAATGAAGCAATCAAACTTAAATGGATATAGAAATGGAAATGCACAGTGCAGACTACACAATCACAGTCAATGGTGTGCATAGAGTTCATCGATACAACTACAAATGCATAGCAAATATCAAATGTAGAAAGATGCATTAACAAGAGCGAAAACGGCAGTAACTCGAAGCAACTAATCGATTCAAACCAAAGTCAAATGATATACAACCGAGAAGTAGCTGTTTCAAAATAATCAAGGCAGTTTCGAACAAATCCTCAAATGGCCGAAGTCAAAATAACTCAACATCGTCAGAGAAGTCAGAGTCGTTATGACCAAGGAAGTCGAACCAAGTCAAAAAATCAAAGCCATGACAACCGAGTAAAAAATATACGATTTTGAACAAGTCAGAAATCATCACCAGCATCAAAACAAAATCAAACGGCTAAGTTGAAAATTATCAGACATTCATACAAACGAAAATATAGGAATTCGAATCCTATAAAACCCAATCATCATCGTCCGTAAAAAGCATTCGAGTTCAAGCAACAAAGAATAATCATTCAACTCGAATAGAGATCGAGTTCAAGCAAGGTAACGAGTAAAGCAGAAAAGCATAAATTACATACCAGATTTTACGAATTGAACTCGATCAAAGAAGCAACCGAAGCAAGCAATGAAAGGTCGATCGACAGAGTAAAGAAAGGGAAATCACATATTCGATCGATCAAATTGAAGTCTTCGCTTCTTCAATAGCAAAGCCCTAATTTTATCAGAGAGGAATGAACAAATATTGAAGAAGCCATTTTCACAAAGGAAGAAGAAAGCGGGTTGACGTAACAAAATAAAAGAGAAGAGGGACATACTTTTTATCACTAAATTTTTCGTGGGCCAGTTATAGAGTTTTGGGCTTTATCTTTTAATTAGGGTCTAATTGTTTTTAAATTGTTTTTTAAAATTTTATTTCTCTTTAACACGTTGTAATTTTTAGTCGTGTGACTAGGGGACGAACTATGGTGGTGTTGTTCAAGAATTCGCAGCTCAGTGGCTGAGTTGTGGCAAAGTTTCGAGCGTAGAGTTAGGTTAGTCGTTAGCAGGTGTTGCAAGTTTACGTGTGTAAGCGTCTGACTAATTAATTTCTAGTAGAAATCTTAGAGGCAACATGTACGCAGGGTTTTACCGAAGCTGGATAAATCTATGTGTTCTATTTCTACATTTTTTATTCTGCTATTATCTATACTGCTGTTACACGACTATTATCTGTGCTGAAATTATTTTATATACTTCCGCAATAAACTTTTATAATTACTAGTATCACCTTATTCTCCCCCTCTATGGTGAAATCTATCCTACATTGAGTACCCGAGAATTTAAGGGGAAAACAATAATTTCGAGCCCGACATAAAGCCTGATATAAATAATAATCTAACATCTCAATCCTTTTAGATATCTAGTGAGACCACGCCGCTTAGCGGATGGGTTTTTCCCCACTAGTATCCTAAAATCTTTATAAAACCATACAATATGCTCCGCATCCACAAAGGTTAAAACATACTTTTCAAAATATTATGATGATATGCATACATATAAATATTTTGGATTTCCCATCCATAGTTTAGATTGATACTCTGTCATAATTATAGTTTCTAGGGCCACTATTAACCTATTAGTTTTCATAAGTTTACTAATAACCTTTTTCATAATACATGAACACCCTATCTTATTTCATAGTTTTCATGGGATCACTAAGAACCTATAGGCCTACCAGTTAATATTAATTCATGGTTCCTCTTGCACCTGTTAGTCATTCCAATAATTAATCCCTCATCCTAGTTTTCATGGGTTGACTAGGAACCTATGAATTTACCGAGTAACTCACTTCTCATCCTAGTTTTCATGGGTTGACTAGGAACCTACTGATGCCTCTGTTAACTTCTTTCTTATCCTAGTTTTCATGGGATGACTAGGAACCTATTGACTTATGTCAAGTCTTAATCGGATATAGTTTTCATGGGTTCACTACGAACCAATTAGTCCCTGCTAACCTACCTTAATACATAGTTTTCATGGGTTTACTATGAACATGTTGGTTACCTCCAATAACTACATAATCATAGTTTTCATGGGTTTACTGTGAACCTATTTCTCAGACAACTTCAAGGTTTAAACATCCTATATTTTGGTCTCCCCGACTCTCTGGATGTAATTCTACTCATTTAGGAGTTTAACCAAATTATATTCACTACTGGGTTAACCTAGCTGGTTCTTCTACCCCTTTATCCCAAAAATACAGTTATGGGTTCTTTATTAAGTGAATATATTCATATCTGAAGAAGCAAACAAAACAATTTAACAATACCACTATTGTGTTTTAAGGTCCTTGAATTACATTTCATATATTACAGAGTTAAACCCTTTAACTTATATTTTATCAGGGCAATACTTCTTCAGATTTACATACTTAAAGTCCTTTCAAAACTCCTTTATCTAGCGATAGGATTTTCCTTTAAAATTTGAGTTTGGGTTATAAAAGATTTCGAAACCTTGCTTCCGACCTCATAAGATGACATGCTTCGAAAGCATAAAATATATCTTTAAAACACTAGGCTCCTGCCTTTCGAATACTTTAAAACATCTATTTCGAAACCTTTCGACCATGTTAAAGCATTATCATAAAAATATAGAAGCATAGCTTTGAAACCATTTGAAAGTAACCTTTCAGAACAAATAATGGTTACCCTTCGAAACCATTGAAAGTCCCACTTTCGAAAGCATTAGGTTTATACTTAAAATATCATTTTGGGTCAAAGTGAACCTAGGGGAAAGCATCTCTTTTGAAACCATTCTTTAATTCAAAAATTATTAGGAAAGTTTGATGGTGTCGTAACTATCTTTCTGAAAGCTTTAAAACATCTTGGTAAAACAATTGGAGGTTAGCTTCGAAAACCCTTCCAAAACCATTGCCTTCGAAACCCCTAACCCCTTTTGAAAGCACTAGGAATCGACTTATATTTATAAAACAACCGAACCTTTCGACAAAATTGATTTCTTCAATGCCATCGGAAGGTCATCAATTCGTAGAAGGATTTCGACTTGGTCGAAACTACCCCTTCCAAAAGCTTTAAACAAAATCTAAGTAACTCCTTCGGAAGCTACTTCTTTAAAACATAGGCGGTAGCTCTCTTTTCAAAGCCTCTTTGAAATACCCTTTCGAAACCATTGGTTTCGACTACTTCGAAACCCATTTATAAACCAGCAAGCGCATCTCTTTTAAAACAAAATAAGACAAAGGAACAACCCCTTTGAAAGCTACCTCCCAACACCCTACCTTCTGCCTTTCTCTAATCCACTACGTACCATCGAATTGATACCATGTTTATTGGCTTACTACTTTGAACCTAGAAGTTTTCGACCAGGTTGGAGGCAAAAGGTCTTGGTCAAAAGGACTTTCTAAAGAAGGCGGAACACCTTTTTCTAAGCAAAAGGCTATTATTTTCCAAATAAAGTAATCTATGTGTAACAAACTTGTCTACTTGTAAACATTTGATCGGCTTTCATAAACTTTAAAATAATTTGGATAATATTTTCCACATTTTCTCAGATCTAAAAGCATGATAACTTCTAACAATTATGCCCTTTCTAATAAGAAAACAATTAAGTCATTTAGGTCCTCCTTTCAAAATAATTTAATTTCCATACTAAATCACTTAGTAAAAATCCCTAAAAATTCCAGAAATTCACATTAATTATGTTGTCTAACATATTAAAATTTCAGAGCCAAATTCTTAATATATTTTTGAAAAAAATTTATAAACCCCAATAACCGTATTTTCCTTCAAAAATTCATAACTAATTCTCCACAGCTGGAAAATTGTAAAAATCAAAATCTAACTCCAAAATCATGTTTTCCATAACATAAAGCTTTACCATAGCATTTAAAAAATCATTTGATCTCAGTTTTACCCTAAAACCATACATATCTCCTTTAAACCTCCTTGTTTAAACCATATAAATTATAAACAAAGCATATCATCACTCAATATATCATAAAAACACATTATCCCTCAAATCCAAAATTATATGATTATAAAACCAAAATACAGACGTAGTGATTATTATTCACCTTAGATTAGATAAGGAAATTGAAGATTGATTGAGATTAATTTCTTCTAGCTTGAATCCTAAGCTTTGCTTTGACTTTATCTTCTCTTCTTTCTTCCTAATGGACGACCTTGCTCTTTGTTTTTCTTACATTTTTGTTTAGGATAAAATGAACATTTATGACTAAGGAAACAGTATAAGGGTGGAAATGGGGTAAATGACCCTAATTCCCTTATGATCAATCAGCCACCGTTTAACCATTTATAAGTTTATTTAATTTAAATAAGCATGGCC
This sequence comes from Allium cepa, assembly GCA_030765085.1. Lineage (NCBI taxonomy): Eukaryota > Viridiplantae > Streptophyta > Magnoliopsida > Asparagales > Amaryllidaceae > Allium > Allium cepa. Next base: position 585,664,959 of record CM060938.1, read on the forward strand.
ACTACATATTTATTAACAAACCTCAATCTCCTTATCTACATTATTTTACTTAATTTATTCTAATCAAATCTCTTGAATAATGTTAATAAAATTTAGGGGTGTTACACCCTGACTGGATATTACCGATTATGTCATCAACCCGGTTTCTCTGCAACCCTTTTTATTGAGATCTCATGCACAACCAATCAATAAATATGTAGATGTATCTAGAAAGGTAATGACACAATCTAATGGGAACGACCCACTTAGCCTGGCTGCATCTTCTCTGATTTTAGTCATTCCTGATTGATGAGTCCTGAGGCCACACTTACCTTTTGAATAGCAATCCCACTTGAAATGCTAACACTATCTTCCAAGCAGTGATGCAGTGCCAACATTCATCCATACAAGCTGTCTAGCATTCACCCTTTATTAATTATTTAAATATTAATCAAACCTCCATTAATAATTAAAATTTAAATAATCTTAATGAATTAATTAAATAATCTTCTGATTAAAACTTAAATAATAAATTAAACCTTTAATAAATAATTTACTTTAAAAGTAAACCTTAATTAATTTATCATTAAAAATTGTTAATAGTTGATTAATTAAACAAATAAATAATTGACCTTATATTTGATTAATAATTAATTAAAAAATCTTGTATTTAACTCAAATTAATGTAGAATTAATCTCAGTTAATCAAAAATGAATTAAAATTAATCTTACTTTTAAAACATAAGTAATTAGTAGTTCTTCACTTAATTATAATTAATAAACCCTATTTAATACTTAGTTAAGTATTAATAGTAAAAAATTAATTAATTAAAAATTAATTACTAAATTATTAATTAACTTTCTACAACACCATTATCAAGTTTATAAAATATTTTAAAGACACTTTTAAGTATGAAAACGAAATTAAAAAAACTGAAATTTTAATCGAAGCTACGCCCATAGTGACTATCGCTATGAACACCATAACCTGACAATGTTTTGACTTTCCTCATTAAAACCTCAACACTTGGATACTTATAAACCTATCATAAACATAGCGTAAGAGTTTGCATAAGAAAACAAAGTTGAAAACTTTGAAATGATTTTCAATTTCCTTTAAACAAAACACTAGTTTTTCCGCAAATAAATCCAATAGTCAATACCACATCAAAATGTCCACAATCTTATCATGACATCACATGCACATGCCTAAACATCCATAAACATATCACTATCATAGCACAAACCCAAAAATCACATCTTTATAATGAAACACAACATTTAACTTTCGATCCACAAGTCAATATCCAAACCACAACTAACAATATATACATATATTCAAACCATATAATATTCCAACCAAACAACCGATATATTTTACCATCAAATATTAAATACATATAAAGTTAAAACTTTCCCAAAAGTTAAATAATTTACTCACCAAAAATCCTTTGAAAACATAATACATTTTGGAATTCATAAAGTTTGGATAACCACAAAATACACTCGAAAATAGGTCAATTTCCCTTTGATTTTTGGACATGTATTTCTCGGATTTTGGAAAAGTGGTCAATAGAAAAGTTTTGGGAAATTATTTTCTCTACACTTATAAAAAACGAAACACTTAATTTCAGCTATTTTGAGGAATATATGGCCCAAATAAGAAGGATCATTTTCAAACTTGGATCTCTGAATCCAAAAACATGTTTGAAAGAAATGAATTTTTGACATAGGTACACTCAAAATTTTAAAATGTGGTAGAAATAAAAATTTTAGTAATTGGAATTTCATACAGTTTCTAAAAAAAATCTCCATTTGGTCATAAATGAGGAGGATAGGATAAAAGGAAGAGGAGGTAAAATGTGAAGAAGGAAAGACTATTTATAAACAAAAGAAAAAAAGGAATTACGTAAACACCCTTGTCGTTTGCCCTCCACCCACCTTATGCCACCTCACCACCTTATCTCCCCTTACATTTCTAAGCCAACATGCATTTAATGGATAAATGTACTTATGTTTACATATGTTTTTCTTAGCATTTTTACATTTAAATAAATATGTATTTTTAAAAAGAAAACTTATCTTACTTATATATATGAAAAATTTAAGCGAATACATATATATATACACACATGTGAATTGAAATCCTAAACTTAGTTACAAATGAATGTATATACACATGCCATTTTGGTCATACCATTTTCAACAACTTTTAGTCAACGAAAAGCCAAAAAAATTGAACAACGAATTCTGGTCACATTTTTTGTTTTTCTTCAGACCAAATACTTTTGTGAACAAATTTTAAAACTATCTCACCATCATTATTTATCATTTAAAAGAGTTTCGTCCTCATAACTACACCTTAACCTATCCTTGAAAACAATTAGCACTATATACCAATTCGTATGATGTACGTAGATCATTCATATACAAAAATATGACTCGATCACTACTTGAATACATAACTTCACTTTTGAGCTAGTATCGCTCACCCGATTTTCTAGTGCGGACTCCGATTAGGCTCCTTGCTTTGGAACTTCTGTTCTCCTTACATAGCTATAACTATGATAGAAAACATTTATCCCATAGCAAAAATCCTCATCAAGGGCTTGCCGTCAAAAATTGAGTAATAGATCCTTATTTGGAATGGTGTGAAACATCTTGAAGTCATGTACTCGAATCTTGAATCGAGAATTATATAAAAGAGGAAGGATCTATGTACAACTTACATACTCATTTGAAGGTCCTTAATACCTATTTTACCCTCCCAAAATGATTTGTGGAACATTTAATAGAAATTTCGACTTAGGTTCAACACTTTAAAATGACACAACTTATTTATGAAACTTTTTCATAAAATTATTTTAATTTATTAAATTTGTATAATACTCTTCTACATCCTTAGAGTATACAAAACATTTGATTGTTAACTCTATTAAATTTTTAAATATTCAGATTGTAGGCAGAAAATAATTCGGATCTTAACACTGAGTCGACCAATCCAACCTCATTACCCAATCGATCTGGTAAGTAGCTAAGAAGAGTAGGATGCTTGTATTCAAACTCCGTCCTAGAGTCCTTTTCTTAGACACCTCTAAGGTAATGATATTTATTAGCCGGCCTAATAACATCAAATAATTTTTCACTTTCTAGATGTTCAAATCAAAAGACAGTATTAAATGAAACCATGTTTATTAAACCCTTTTATTAAATTAATTTTAACTTCACTAATTAACCCTTTTAAAATAAAGATACCTTATTGTTTTGGAAACTTAAGTGCCAAATACCCGGGTTTTATTTCAAAATCTTTTTGAAATGATACTTTATTTTTAACCAGTAGAAAATATACATATAGCCCGAGTGACACCAAAATTATATCGAAGAACTTGGTACTACCAAATGGTATCATATATATCTCCTTATCAAAAGGGCAATACTCAAGAGAAGTGTTTACCATCCGTACACATCCCTTTCCCATTTTTAGTCACTTTCGATTACTCGAACTAGTTAATCATAAAAATACTTCTTCTTTTTCAAATCCCTTTTCTAAACAATACTATGTGTGTATATGTATCCAATTTAATCGATTTTAACAAAATATTTATCATCCACTTTCTTCGAATTTATTCGAATTCGAACTTATTTCGATCGTACAATGACAAAGAGAATAAATTACTAAGTGCGCTATCACATTTGCCTAAGAAAAAATTCGATCGTCACTTAGAAGATTATTCAGATCTTCAAAAAACATATCGAGACTCATTTCCTAAACCGTCCAAAGATAAATCTTACTCTCAAATACCTTTTTTCTTAGAATATTTATACCTCAAAGAATTTTTAAGTAATTTTTTTTCCACTTTTCCCAAACCTTGCAAACCATTTTCCAAAAGCATCGGGATTTAAATTATTTGAAAATTCATCTTATATTCAAAATATATTTTAAAATTTTGATTTATAAATCAACTGATATATTCCATTTTAATAAACACCTTATATTAAACCCAATTTTAACCCAACATTATCAATCGAATACCTTATAGTCAAATTGTGAAACTTAATTCACAAGCAATGTTATTCCTATTTCTACTTACCCAACCCAAATCTTAAAAAGGAAAGCTACCTATACACACTAACAATAGTTAATGCTCAAACTGGACAAGTGCGACTAAACAACCCTACATGATAATAATAAAATATTATTATCTCTTAGCTAACAACACCTTGAAAATACCATACTATTTGTAAAAATCATTATTTTAGATACAAAATATATTTTTGGGTAAAATTATTTCACACCCAATTTTCAAAACAATACTATGTCGATTTGCCTAGTTCAAGTGTTTAGGAACCCCTATCGATACAGGTGTACCTTCTATATCGACCGGAATTCGTAAGCCACTTAATCGACATAGTACAAAATGATTTATATCACTAACAAATACATGCTTTTATATAATACACTCATACTCATAACAAGGCATTCTATTAACTTATCTCTTAATGAGTTACCCAACTAAAGCTAAGGTTCTCGCTTAACCTTGCGCTCTGATACCAAATGTAACAAACGGGATTTTCAACCCACGAAAATCGATACTAATACGTCCACTGCATTTCGTATCAAGCATTCAAGCACCGCAAAGACCAATTGTTAGTGGAAAGAAGATAGAAGATAAGAAGAAACTAAACAATCACAGAATATCACAATGCAATGGAATAACATATACTAATCAACATAATTCTTTACGAAACCATTTCAAAAATGATACATCAGAGTCATACTAATTAAATTCTACCCTTGGACTGTTATAACAACTTGTCCCTACCTAACTGATATAAGATACATATAATACAATGGAAACAAGATAATAAATAGCTATCGATGAAGCATCCTTTTCCAAGCCCCTCCAAGATGCAATGGTGGGAAACCTGAACTAATTAGCTGCCCATAAAAATTTGATCACCCAAGAGTTTTAGGAAAAGTAAATAAACTCCGGGTTAGACATTGGTCTGGTGTGAGTAAACTCAAACAACTGAACTATTATGTTTAAAACTCTTTTAAAATCAAAGGTATCATGTAAGATCACGCCACACATAAACACACCTTACAATAACCAAAACATTTTTTTTATAGAAAATCCAATGGTATTATAATAATATCTAGAGTACAAATATTTATTAATCATAACCGAAATTGTTACATTAATAAAATTCTGGCATACTAGATTCTACAATCAAAACAGTAAAGGCACGTATTGGATATTTGATTCCATACTATGACAAGGCATCGGGGTACCACCTATCATAGTATACGTCTAGAAAATGTACCGAGGACCTCGCTGGGATCCCCTGCCAACACATGATCGGCCTACCCCTGACTGGATAGTGTCGAATATGTCATCACCATGGTTGTTTTGCAACCTTTTTTTATTAAGATCTCATGCACAACCAATCCATAAATATGTAGATGTATCTACAAAGGTAAGACACACCCTAATGGGAGCGATCGACTAAGTCTTGATGCATTTCCCTTGATTTTAGTCATACCCATTTGATGAGGTTCGAAGCTACGCTTACCTTTTGAATAGCAATCCCACTTGGAATGATAACACTGCCTTCCAAGCAGTAATGTAGTGCCCATTAATCCATACAAGTTGTCCAGGATAAGGAGAAATCAAAGGCAGCATCTTCGATTCTATATTCTTCAAGGTGTCTTCAGTTCGAAATGTTTGAGTTGGATCGAAGTGGTTTTTCGATAACATATGTGACGACCCCGAATTTGGATGTTTGGAATTGGAATATTTAACTGATTTTAAATATTTAAAATCTATTTTTAACTTGAATTCAAATATTGTTATTATTTAGCAATTAAGTTATTGGATTTAATAAACTGAAATTGGGTAAATTATCGAATCTTTAGTTTTAAGCCTGTTAAAAATAATTTGAAGGCTTGTAAAATTTATATTGATAATACTGAATATAGTAAAAGTGTTAAAATTGACTTTAACAGTGATTTGTTAAGTTTTGAAAATATATCGTTTAAATCGACGTTTAAAAATAGCCTTCTAAGGCACAGTCTCGGAATTCGACGAAATCAGTTCCATTGGATCCGTAATATTGTATTATTATCGGGTTTAAATTTTCGTAGTGTTAGGAGTAATTGTGGGAGCGTACGATATGTAAACGCGCTGAAATTTATATCGAAATTCAATATAATAACCGATCCAAAAAGCTATCTTCTCCATACGATTGAATTAGCACTGGAAACCATTTCCATTGCGTTCGGAATAGGGCTATAACATTATAAACGCCTAGCGGCATTTCTGATTCGGAGTTCGAGATTTCAAGTCATGCTAAACGAGGTATTTTGGAAATTTAATAATATTAAAAATTGAAAAGTCAAACCAGCCACCCTATAATCGTACTCGAGCCACCCTACCATCTGAAACGCGCAGATCTATTTTCCCCTTCTCGTTTAAATCATGCTCAACCCTTCTTCTGTAAAAAAAGAAGAAGATGAAATCATCTCGTTCCAAATCTAAACGAAAATCGAAATATGGAAGGAACGTTGACCTTCCTTCTTCTCTTGCTTTCAACTCGAAAGCCGCCAAATCACGAGCTTTGTTTCGCGATCGGAGGCAAGTCTTGCTCAGCATAGCGACAAAGTCTGGAGGAGTTGATTGCTAACGGCGCGGCGGGTCGCATTGAAGCTTGGGTTCTCGATGGCGGCGTCGTGGTGTTCATCGTCTGGGATGCGTTGTCACGTGATGGCGAAGCATGGGAATTGGAAGCTAGGATTCGCGATCGCTTGGGGTTTCGAGGTTTGGGTTTGACTTCGACTAGCGAAGCTCGACTTCGCCTAGGTGTATCGCAAAGGGGCTGTCACGATTTTTGAAAAGTCGACGGTGAGGCGGTGGGGAGATCGAGGGAAGATGGCATTTTAAAAGTGGCATTGGAGTGGAGTGCGATGTCTCTACAGTCTCGATCTTCTCGGCGATTGCATGTTTGGTCAGGCAGCATTGTTTGGGTAAGTAATCATCGATCTGTATATTTACATATCGATATTGGTCAAAGGTTTAATAGTAAGAACATATATATATATATATATATATATATATATATATATATATGATTTGGAAAAAAAATGTAAGTCATATAAAATAAAATTAGATTTTTCTTCTATATAGATTATTCCTTAAAGTATGTATAAAGTTTCAAAAATATAATAAATATACATATACACTATTCAAATCCACTAGTTTACTTTAAAAATATGTATTTAGGGTGATTAGTTGTTTAACAAACGAAATTAAATATTTTAGTCACTAGAAAATAGTTTACAAAAAGAAAGTTAGTTTAAAAATAAATTATTAGTTAATTAAATTATAAAATGGTAATTAATTGTTCGATTTATTCGAGTATTAATAAAATCATCTAATATTTATATAAGGTCTGAATCTTGATGGAAACAAGCTGGTTTGGAGTGGATTGCAAATTTAAAAGTAAAGGTGAGTTAATCTCACTCATCTGGTTGCTATTTAAATTTAAATGGTTAAATTTAAATAATTGGTTGAATGATTGAATTGATTTGATGTGCTATATTATATATAGTATATAGTATATATTGGAGTGATTGATTTCCCGCATTATATATCGCGGATGAGACCCTATGCGCCGCATAATAGAGGATGGTATTATAAATCCCATATACCGCGATATTCCACCTCGAAATGGAATTGGTATTGTGCTAATGTCTATGGATGCAGGGAAACAGGTTGGAGGGATCTAACTGGATTTCTCAAAATTATTTAGATTGTTTAATATTCTATGTTATGAATATTTGATATTCTATGATGAATTATTTTGATAATTGGAATATTGAATTGGATTTTTGAAAAGAAATATAAGAGGGAATTTTGGAAGTGAAATAATTACAGAATAAAAATAAGAATGAATTGGAAAGAAATGAAAGTGATTTTTTAAAAACTGAAGTTAAATCATAGAGATTTAAAACAAGTTTTAAATCAAAAATTAAATCTGGGATTCAAGTTAGTGAATCTCAATTTTTAAACAGATAAGGTTTTTAAATTTAAATTGTTTTAACAACTTGAATGTTAAAGTGCATTTTTAAATTGATTTGATTTAAAAATGAATTTGGTGTTAAATTCCTTTAAACTTCTTTTATAAAGGAGTAATTAATTTATTTAATGAAGTAAATAAAAAAAGTAGTTAATTACTGGTTGAAATTAATCAAAAGTCATTAATATTCGTGGTTTAATTAATGATTAATTACGTAATGTAGTTAATTTAGATTAGGATAAATTACATGTAATTAGAAATCATTAATTTATATAATTAATGATGTAATTAAAGGTTGATTAATTAAGATTAATTAATCAATAATATGTGATTTATGAGAAATTAATTGATATATGTAATTAAGGATTAATGTAATTAATTATAGATAATTAATTTGTGAAGTAATTAAAGATTAATTACTGTTTTTGGTTAAGAATCGTTAATTTGTGTAATTAACTAAAGATAATTACTTGAATGTAATTGAGGGATAATTAATGCAGGGGATTAATTAAGATGGATAATTAATTAATTAATTTGAAATTAATTAATGTCAAGTGAAGGAATCTAAGTGATTGAGGTTAGTAATTCAATTAGCAGTGGTTAAATTTATTTTGGAAGTGATCAAGTTTGCTTATGGATGATTGAATGGTATTGGATGCCTTGAATGAGACTCGAAGAGACCGATTTTGGGTATTAGAAAATAACCGAAACCACTTCGAATTTTTATAGATTGATATGTGAAATCAATAGGCTGGAACGAAATGATTTAAGTGAATTGGAATATTTGATCTAAATTTTGGTACTTGGAAAAGTGATGTGTGAAATAAGTGATGTCTATAACAAATTGTGAATTTGTAAATTGATATGAGTTACCCCGGCTTTTATATAAGTTGTATGCTTTGTATTTCAAGTTAGATGGGTTTACTCATGCTGGTTTCTAGCCTGACCCGGGTGTTACTTTGATGTAATGCTCGGATCAAACCAAGTATTACAAATTTTCAGGTAAGGACGTTCTCGAGCTCAGGAGACGGACTTGTGACAGGAACGTATGGAGAGTTCCCATGTATGATATTGTTGTATATATCTGAGTCTTGTCGATTGTATATGTATATATATTGTAACCGTGATGTATTAAAGTGAAATTTGATAAGTACAGTCTTCCTTTGTTTAACTGTTATTAATTGTTATTATATTTTATCCGTTGCGAATGTGAGATGTTGGTGTTTCTGTTCTTCTTATTCTTCTATCTCTTTCTTCTTTTTCCTAACTATCTGGAATTTTCGGGATCGAAAATTTCGGGTCGTTACAGTTGGTATCAGAGCTGAAGGTTAAGCGAGAACCTTGGCTCTGGTGGGATTACTCATTAAGGATAGGGTCAATGGTACCCTAGAATGAGTTGAGTGTGTGTGTGTGTGTGTATGAGAGCGTGCTTGTTATTTTCTTATATAAAGATTTTAAATGATTTTATATAAGCTTATATTTTGATATATATATATATAAAAAAAAAAGCAATATTTCTTACTAATAAATGTTAAGGTAATTGGTTGTTATATTATTTGAAAATTTTAATAATGATAATTAAGTGGTAATAGAAATACAACCAAATTAAAATTAAATGAAGATAAGTTTGAAATGGATTCAGAATTAAATGGTTTAAAGAGATAAGTTGATTTGATTTAAAGGATTAAATCAACATTAAAAAAATTAACTCGAATTTATATAATTCGGGATGGTTTAAGTTTGAAATTTGAATTGAATTCGTTCAAATTGTATCTGATTTGAATTAATTGGATTTGTGATTGAAGATGTAAAAGTTTAAAATTTTAAATGGAAAATTTGAATTGGATTGCATTGAAATGATTTGAAATTGAAGTCGATTCAATTGATATTAGTCCAAATTGATTGGAATAATTCGGAATTGTAACTAAAGTTGAATAGGTTTAAAATCAAATGGAATTTATTTGAATTTGGGTAGAAACCAAGAATAGATTCAACTTGAATTGGGGTTAAATCAATTTCAATGGAAATTGAAGTTACTCAAATTGAAATTGAGTCAATTTAAATGGAAGAGGAAATTTAAATTGAATTGATGGGGAAGTGAACAGTTTTGCCTCCGGACTATTTTCAATATAAATTGTTTTAATATAAACATATTTTTCCAAGCTATTTAATATATACAACCTTTTTTAAAAGCCAAATTATTTTATTTTTATTTTACAATTATTTTTGGAACTATTTAACAATTTTTCAACTGTTTTATAAACTAATTACTATTTTTCAACTATTTCACAAATTAGTTTCTATTTTACAACTATTTTGCAATTATTTTAAATATTTATAACTATTTGACTATTTTCCAACTATTTTACAATTACTTAACTATTTTATGGCTATGTTACAAACTAATAATTATTTTTCAATGACTTATCTATTTTAAATTTTCGAGCTATTTTCTGAATTTAAGCTGGACAGAGTTCAAACTATTTATGATTGAATATTCATTTGGGATAAGGATTAAAGTGATAATCCAATGTAATTGAAACAATTGTGATTATGTGGATAGAAAATAAAGGAAATGTGAATAGAAAGAGAAATTGATTTAGTTGATAATCAATGAAGATAAATAAGTAGGATGTACGTATATTACTCTATTCTCATAGTGATTTGATCCAGATTCGAGTACAGAATTTCGAGATAGTTATATCGATTCGAGTTGGGATTTTCCACACGATTTACGACGGCGAACCTGGATATGTATTGTTGATTGGTTCGGGATATTCTCTATCATAGTTATGGCTATGCAAGGAGAACGACGGTTTCTGATCAAGAAACCAGATCTGAGTCCGCACTAGGAAGTCGGGTGGACGATACTAGTTCGGAAGTGAAATTGTGTGATCGAGTGAGCGATCAGATTAATATAGCATATGGATGACGTGTATATCGTACGGGTTTGAATGAAACTGATATTGGAAATTTCTATGATAAAAATGACCTTAAAGAGTAATCAAATTTGAATATTTGATTTTGAATAAACAAAGTTATATATCTTTGTTATATAAGATAAATCTCCCCTTGTTGAATCTATTGCCGGAAGAAAGGGATTTTGAAAGTGTTTGAAGTATAAGGAGTTTTATACAAGTTTGAAATGATCCAAAGTTTTTAAAAACTTACATATATTAATATATATATAAAGGATCTTATGAGGATTTTGGAAAAAGGTTTTGGGAACCTTTGGATTTGGAAAGGCTTTTGCTTTTTGGGTAAAATCAATATTGAAATTTGGAAAGCCTAGTTTGAGAATTATCGATTTTGGGATAATCGATTTTGTGTAAAGGAGCTTTATATGAGAATCATACTAGGTGAATGATTTGAAAGATACTATATGGGTATAGTATAAAGTGTTTTGACAATGGCTCTGGAGAAAAAGGCGCTCCCTTGACATGAACTTCTCAGGAGTGCCACAGGGTGGTACTGCCTTGAACCCTAAGGGGGGATTCTAAAGTTGATCTTGTGAGGAGTCCGGACAAAACTAGTTCGTGAGGATTATGAGTAGCGTGTAGCGAAAATCGAGGGCGCTGATGCCTATAGAGGCATTTGGGTTATGTTGTGACGACGGTGTAACTCGATGTCACTGCGATCTACTGTATACCGTAGTGAAAGTCGTGTGTGCCGCTGAGAGCCAACAGTCTACGTTTGATTTTATATCGGTAGACTGCGACCTATGGTAACATAGTGAAAGTCGTGTGTGCCGCTGAGAGACAACAGTCTGCATTTAATTTTACATCGGTAGACTGCGACCTATGTGGGAGTGGAGAAGTTTCATTTTTGACAGCGAAAATCGAGGGCGTTGATGCCTATAGTTACATGGACTTTTGCTGCAATGGCAACGTAACCCTGGAATGTAACTGTGATCTGTTGTGGGTTCCATGGCGTAAACAAGGGGCGCGGAGTGCCTGCAGTTACATGGACTTTTTGCTGCGATGGCAACGTAACCCAGGATGTAACTGCGACCATGGATGGGGGTGATGATTTCCAGAGCATTCTCACCAAAGATATTTCCTCTATTTTCAAAAACTGTTTTCGATATTTTTTAATAAAATTATTTTCCAAGTATTTTCACTGGATGTTCAAAATGAGTCTGCTAAGTACTTATAGATTTTCAGTCCTACGCCTGATCAACATATGACTGAATTTCTGTGAGAACAATGATGGACTGGTTGAGATATCGAGTTATAAGAAGTATTTTTATAAAAAGCTATTTTAATGGTATTATGTGAATTTAAAACTATTTCTAAAATTTTAAAATAAAAGTGTTGGAATTTTGGAAAATGAAAGAAAATCCAAACTGGAACCATAAAAAAATAAGATAAAATAATTTTGAACTCAGGGAAAATTTAATGAAGTGATTTTTGTAATAAACTCGAATTATAATAGAATTCGACTTGGGTTGATAATGAATTAAAATAAGTGGAGTGTTGTAAAAATAAAACGAAATTGGATTATAATAGAAATGATTTGAGTTACAAGTAAAATCCAATTCGAGTATAAGTGAGTTAAGTATGTGCTTGGACATTATTTTGATAAATTGAGAAGGTGAATTAAAATAAAATTGATGGGCTAACTGAATTAAATGGAAGTGAACTTAAGTTTGAAGTTGGAATAAATTGAAAAAAATTAACATAAGTTTAAAATTTATAGAAGCTCGACTTCGAGTAAGAATGGAAGACCATTAAATAGAGGCTTGGGTTGAATTAATTTGGAAATGGTTAGTAGTATATAAGCATGGAATGTGTCGAGCTAAATAAAATGGTTGTGAATGAATTAAAATGGAAGGAATTAAATATAAATTGATTCCGAATCAATTTAAATTGAATATAAAACTTAAGTAATTATTTATTCACATGGATATCATCAAATTGCACAGAATGAATTGTCGTTTGACGTAAACAAAGGTAATTAAAATTCTATGAGTTGATAAAGATTAAATAAATTAGGTTTAAGATCAATTGAAGTGAATATGAGTTTGTTTTGCTTAAAAATGAATTGAATGTAAGAAATTGTGTTGTAAACCATTTAAATTGAATGAAGTTGTATACGAATTGGTTGTAAACAATTAAAATTAATGTCGGAACCCTATAAGTTGCTTATAAATATTGTCTAACCTACATTGCTTATAGAAACTCGTATGTTTACTAGTTAAATATGTAAAAATGTTGTTAAGTTACATGATTTTGGCACTTACATATTTGAATTGAGTAAGTATATTTACCGGGAAGCCGTTTGACTGGATTTGGTCGCGCTAGTTGCTAAATAATAAGTCGCTTGCTTAAAAATGCTAAATAAAGGTACGCCTACGCAATAAAAATAAGAAATATGAACTGTTTTTGTTTTTCCGACTGTGTGGATCGATGTATATATATTTATATCTCTTGTCAAATTGCAAAACTCCTCTATACAAAGGAGATTCTGCCCAAAAAATTTGAAAATTTTGGGAGTTAGAAAATTTTTGTTAGCGACAAAACGATTTCAAATTTGAAATTGAAATAAATTAGTGGATGAAACTAATTTAAAATGATGATATGAATTAGTTATAAATGGAAGATAAAATTCAATATTCGGAGTTGAAGATAAATTGAATTCATACGGGAATGGGAAAACTAATTTGAATAGAAGTAGATATGAAAACTTCTGTAAGGAAATGTATAAAATGATTTTAAAAGCTATGATTGGATATTATTTCTAAGTAGGATATGCAGGTATTATAAAGGGAAAGGAAAATTGGTTTTGATTTCAGGAGATAATTTGAATTGCCCGACTAAAAAGGTATGTGTTTAAATTTCTGTATGAAATTTGACTGGGTTTTTTATCTAGCCACTTGGCTTTTTGTTTCCTTTTGAGATTTGGGGGCCCTTAGAGGCATTTTGTAGTTGTACCGAGCTAGCCGTGCAAAGGAGACGCTGGCAAAAAAATTCAAAAAGTCAGAGAGTTAGAATTTTTTTGAGAAAGATGTGATAATTTAAATTTGAATTTAAATTTAAATTTGAATAAGTATAGTAAATAATGTTGTTGGAATCTATGGAAGGTTTTGGGAAGTTGGTTGAAATAATAGTGGGTCTTTAATAAAAGATAGGTTATGGCAAGTTGATAAAACTGTTTGGTTTTGGAAAAATAGTAATGGATATTGGACCATCCTTTTTAACTAGTAATTTCGGGGACAAAATTCTTTTAAGGGGGGAGGAATGTGACGACCCGGAATTTTTGGAAGTTTGAAATTGGAATATTTAATTGATTTTAAATATTTAATATCTATTTTTAACTTGAATTCAAATATTGTTATTATTTAGCAATTAAGTTATTGGATTTAATAAACTGAAATTGGGTAAATTATTGAATCTTCAGTTTTAAGCCTGTTAAAAATAATTTGAAGGCTTGTAAAATTTATATTGATAATATCGAATATAGTAAAAGTGTTAAATTTGAATTTAACAGTGATTTGTTAAGTTCTGAAAATATATCGTTTAAATCGACGTTTGAAAATAGCCTTCCGAGGCACAGTCTCGGAATTCGACGAAACCAGTTCCATTGGATCCGTAATATTGTATTATTATCGGGTTTCAATTTTCATAGTATTTGGAGTTGTTGTGGGAGCATACAATATGTAAACGCACTGAAATTTATATCGAAATTCAATATATTAACTGATCCAAAAAGCTATCTTCTCCATACAATTGAATTAGCACTCGAAACCTTTTTCATTACGTTCGGAATAGGGGTATAACATTATAAACGCATGGCGGCATGTCTGATTCGGAGTTCAAGATTTCAAGTCATGCTAAACGAGATATTTTGGAAATTTAATAATATTAAAAATTGAAAAGTCAAACCAGCCACCCTATAATCGTACTCGAGCCACCCTACCATCTGAAACGCGCAGATCTACTTTCCCCTTCTCGTTTAAATCACGCTCAACCCTCCTTCTGTAAAAAAAAGAAGATGAAATCATCTCGTTCCAGATCTAAACGAATATCGAAATATGGGAGGAACGTTGACCTTCCTTCTTCTCTTGCTTTCAACTCGAAAGCCGCCAAATCGCGAGCTTTGTTTCGTGACTGGAGGCAAGTCGTGCTCAGCATAGCGACAGAAGTCTGAAGGAGTTGGTTGCTAACGGTGCGGCGAGTCGCATTGAAGCTAGGGTACCCGATGGCGGCGTCGTGGTGTTCATCGTCTGGGATGCGGTGTCAGGTGATGGCGAAGCATGGGAATTGGAAGCTAGGATTCACGATCGCTTGGGGTTTCGAGGTTTGGGTTTGACTTCGACTAGCGAAGCTCGACTTCGCCTAGCTGTATCGCGAAGGGGCTGTCACGATTTTTGGGGAAGTCGATGGCGAGACAGTGGGGAGATCGAGGGAAGAGGGCATTTTAAAAGTGGCGTTGGAGTGGAGTGCGATGTCTCTACAGTCTCGATCTTCTCGGCGATTGCATGTTTGGTCAGGCAGCATTGTTTGGGTAAGTAACCATCGATCTGCATATTTACATATCGATTTTGGTCCAAGGTTTAATAGTAAGAACATATATGTGTGTGTGTGTGTGTGTGTATGATTTGGAAAAAAAATATAAGTCAAAATTAGATTTTTCTTTTCTATATAGATTATTCCTTAAAGTATGTATAAAGTTTCAAAAATATAATAAATATACATATACACTATTCAAATCTGATAGTTTATTTTAAAGATATGTATTTACAGTGATTAGTTGTTTAATAAACGAAATTAAATATTTTAGTCACTAGAAAATAGTTTACAAAAAGAAAATTAGTTTAAAAATAAATTATTAGTCGATTAAATTATAAAATGGTAATTAATTGTTCAATTTATTCGAATATTAATAAAATCATCTAATATTTATACAAGGTCTGAATCCTGATGGAAACAAGCTGGTTTGGAGTGGATTGCAAATTTAAAAGCAAAGGTGAGTTAATCTCACTCATCTGGTTGCTATTTAAATTTAAATGGTTAAATTTAAATAATTGGTTGAATGATTGAATTGGTTTGATGTGCTATATTATATATAGTATATAGTATATATTGGAGTGATTGATTTCCCGCATTATATAGCGGATGAGACCCTATGCGCCGCATAATAGAGGATGATATTATAAATCCCATATACCACGATATTCCACCTCAAGTGGAATTGGTATTTTGCTAATGTCTATGGATGCAGGGAAACAGGTTGGAGGGATCCAACTGGATTCCTCAAAATTATTTTGATTATTTAATATTCTATGTTATGAATATTTGATATTCTATGATGAATTATATTGATAATTGGAATATTGAATTGGATTTTTGAAAAGAAATATAAGAGGGAATTTTGGAGGTGAAATAATTATAGAATAAAAATAAGAATGAATTGGAAAGAAATGAAAGTGATTTTTTAAAAACTGAAGTTAAATCGTAAAGTAGAGATTTAAAACAAGTTTTAATTCAAAAGTTAAATCTAGGATTCAAGTTAGTGAATCTCAGTTTTTAAACAAATAATGTTTTTAAATTTAAATTGTTTTAACAACTTGAATGTTAAAGTGCATTTTTAAATTGATTTGAATTAAAAATGAATTTGGTTGTAAATTCCTTTAAACTTCTTTAATAAAGGAGTAATTAATTTATTTAATGAAGTAAATAAAAAAAAGTAGTTAATTACTGGTTGAGATTAATCAAGAGTCATTAATATTCGTGGTTTAATTAATGACTAATTACTTAATGTAATTAATTTCGATTAGGATAAATTAAATGTAATTAATTAATTTATATAATTAATGATGTAATTAAAGGTTGATTAATTAAGATTAATTAATCAATAACAAGTGATTTATGAGAAATTAATTAATATATGTAATTAAGGATTAATGTAATTAATTATAGATAATTAATTTGTGAAGTAATTAAAGATTTATTACTGTTTTTGGTTAAAAATGATTAATTTGTGTAATTAACTAAAGATAATTACTTGAATGTAATTGAAGGATAATTAATCCAGGAGATTAATTAAGATGGATAATTAAAGGATGATTAATTAATTAATTTGAAATTAATTAATGTCAAGTGAAGGAATCTAAGTGATTGAGGTTAGTAATTCAATTAGAAGTGATTAAATTTATTTTAGAGGTGATCAAGTTTGCTTATGGATGATTAAATGGTATTGGATGCCTTAAATGAGACTCGAAGAGACCGATTTCGGGTATAAGAAAATACCCGAAACCACTTCGAATTTTTATAGATTGATATGTGAAATCAATAGGCTGGAACGAAATGATTTAAGTGAATTGGACCGTTTATCTAAATTTTGCTACTTGGAAAAGTGATGTGTGAAATAAGTGATGTCTATAACAAATTATGAATTTGTAAATTGATACGAGTTACCCCGGGTTTTATATAAGTTGTATGCTTTGTATTCCAAGTTAGATGGGTTTACTCACGCTGGTTTCTAGCCTGACTCGGGTGTTACTTTGATGTGATGCTCGGGTCAAAACGAGTATTACAAATTTTCAGGTAAGGATGTTCTGGAGCTCAGAAGACGGGCTGGATGACAGGAACGTATAGAGAGTTCCCCTGTATTATATTGTTGTATATATCTGAGTCATGTCGATTGTATATGTACATATGTTGTAACTCTGATGTATTAAAGTGAAATTTCACAAGTACAGTCTTCCTTTGTATAACTGATATTAATTGTTATTATATTTTAGCCGCTGTGAATGTGAGATGTTGGTGTTTCTGTTCTTCTTATTCTTCTATCTCTTTCTTCTTTTTCCTAACTATTTGGAATTTTTGGGATCGAAAATTTTGGGTCGTTGCAACATATCTGATCTCGGTCTATTCAAAACAACATTCGATAATTTCCGGTAAATTCAGCTCCAATTCTTTAGTAAATAAACAGACAAAAATAAGAATAGAGTTCACCTCCGAATTGTTTGTGCCCGAATTTCCTTATCATTTGTCCTAAAAGAATGAAATGATATTTATACGCACAGTACAACATCATTTGGGATGATTATGCCATATAACTCACATGTTTTTCCTAGATATTTCCAAAGTTACACTTAGGTCCAGATTTGATAGTCGGTTATTTAACTATCACTAAACAATCATTCAACATTGATTTGATTCCATATGGGATCCAAAAGCCTTTATTAATTAATCTTTAATTAATTAAACACTTTGCAAAACTTGTATAACGACCCTGACTCGTCCTTCGAAAATCGGCATAAAATACATCACCCATATTCAAATGCCGCAGATTCAAATGTCGAATCTAGTTCACCGGCGTTTATAACACATTAAGTACAGCAACACAACGGAAGAAAAACAATATATATATATATATCATTGGTACAATAATGGATACAAATGAAATGTTCAATATATATCAGAGGTACAAAGCAACAACGAAAAAGATATCTCATAGATTCCAAAAGAAAGAGAGAATCCAAAATAATGCATCTCCATTGTCAAAGCTCCCAAACCAAATAGCTCAACCCAAAAGTTTTATAGACTCCAATCTAATAAGCTCGAACCACCATCAATGCTAAAGTTAAGCAAACTCGGTCCGCAATGCGATTGCCAAAATTCAAAGACTTCAAAGATATCGAATCTACATCTACTATCTGATATCTGAAAATATGACTCTAGGCTGCCCGTGTGGAAAATTATGGGCACCCAGAGTTTAGAAGGGAACAATAAACTCCAGGTTAATCATGGGACTGGTATAAGCAAATGAAAACAGTTTATATTGAACAAAACAAACAAAAGAAAGTAGAAAGAAATCCGCAATGCTTTTTGGAAAATGAAACTACCATAAGGCCTCCCGGCACACACACAATGCAATCGCAAACTTGGGGAGGTTTCTCCTTATGATAGTCAAACATGCTTGATATACAAAATCTTTTTGATATTATTATTAGTGCATAGTGCAGAAAACATTTTGAAAGTATAATGTTAATCTTAGCCAGCATAAGTGCCATTATATTATGCCTGCTATAGCTACCACCTAAGGTGACAGGTTATACAACTGCAATCGTAAAGGGCTCGTATTGTTATGTTTGAATTTCCAATAAATGGTCAGGCCAAGGATCTTCCCCACCACATGGGCACGCCTCTTGAGGGACACCCCAAGAACTTAACCAGATCTCTGCCAACACAAGGTCAAGTTACCTCCGTAACTATCATAACACTGACACGAGTATGCCATCCCCCGATCGTTACCGACCTTTATCCGAGCGCTCAACACCAACAAGTTTGAAACAACCAAATATGTTAAATATCTGGGATCCATACCATGATACCACCTTTTTTCAGAAGGAAATGGACACACCCTAAAGGGCACGACCCTCATAACCTTGCTGCATTCTTCCTGTTTCGACCATTTCCAGGTTGTGAGGTTCGACGAAACCTCATACATAAAGCTACGCTTTCACAAAAGCCATGGTTCGATCAACAAATGATCAACAGCACTCAGCATGCCACACTACCAAATTGGGAGTATATCACTGATAATCATCAACTATATAACCTCTGAGCTCGTACGTATTAGAGAAGGGTTTTAAGCTAAGAAATAAATTCTCCACCACCAAACAGAATTTGATAGAAATCAGCTTTACATCTCAAAGTGTAATGTCAGACATACAACCATACAAGTCCGTTCCGGGTTCGAACGGAACCGAAGGCACTTCAAAAGAAGCCCTTGCAAATCCGGGTATTCACAAACCCGATCGGACTCCCCATCACATTTGGAGATCTCTATACCATAGCTACTCAGTGCAAAGTCATTTGACGGGTAATCCTTTCGTTCTCAAAAATACCCGGTCTTCACCACCGGTTTTCAAATGCTATCCACTTCGTCTTATCATTATTCAGAATGGGTTATATGACGTATAGTCCTCTCCTGGCTAAACCGAGTAATGAGCGCTAATTTTAAAACCTTATGGATATATTAGGATCTTAGTTAAGTCACAACTTTTAGCCAAAAACCTTTCCTTCGAATGGTTTGAACAATTTTCCACTTTCATCTTTTAAATAAAAGATTCACCTTGAAGATACTCGTCAATCTGAAAACAAGGTTCACTAAACTTTCACAAAGATTCATTCATAGCTTTCAAAACTATTTCCATTTCAAATCTTTTATACAAAAGATACACCTTTAAGATCCTCTTCCTTTTGAAAACAAGATTCACCAACCTTTCACAAAGATTCATTTATAGCTTTCAAAACTATTTCTATTTCAAACTAGAAATTCTTTCAACAAAACTGGAAATTCTTTCCTTTATATAAAAGCTATTATCATTCGAAAACAAATGTTTTTCGTTTCGAAAAAATCCGATTCACTTTACTCAAGCTATAGCCTTTTAAAGTATACATTGGAAAATCAGTAAACTACCATATCTGGCGAGCTCTATTTGAATTTAATTCAAATTCCCAAAATAATTTATTCAATATACTTCAAAATGGTTTAAAATCTACATATATTATATTGTATAACTAGTATACCCTTTCAAACCATAGTTTCCAAAATAATTTCAAAACTTAAACAAGATATATTATATTCAAACTACATTTTAATTTCAAAACTTCCTTTCTAAAAGCTTTACGTATTCCACCCAATACCATTTCCAAAACCATTTGGATTTCAAAATTCAACTTTCTATAACCATTTTAGATAAAATAATACTATATTCAAAATATCTGCGACTTAACCGATTTTCCACGAAATCCATATTTTTGTGTGTGTGGTGTAGTCCAGGGGTTTTACAAACAATAATAACATATCACAACCATCATCAATTCAAGCATAACAATATCGATAAGCGGTATCATCCTATAACGCTTATCTTCATTCATAGATCCACAGATAAATATGTAAATTTATCACAAATAAATAAATTACACACAGCTCAATTCAAACAATTTACATTACAAAATATCACAGATCAGAGATAACATACAATTCAAAGCATTCAATACAATCCAAACATCCATAAGTAAGATCAATTAATCATTTGATTAATTTAAACCAGATTAATTACTTATGAATAAATTACTAATCTTGGTTAATTAACATTAATTAGTTACAAAACATTTTAATTAATGATCCTTTAATCATTCATTAATTAGCCTTAATTAGTAAATTAATTAATCCTCTAATTATTAATTAATCGACCTTAATTAATAAATAAATTAACCTTTAATCATTAAATAATTAACCTTTAATTATTTAATTATCCTTTAATTAATTATCCTTAATTAATTACATTAATTAATTAATCCTCAATTAATTATCATTCCTTAATCACTTTCATTAATTAATTAACCTTTAATTAATTATCCTTAAATTAATTACCTTAATTAATTATTCACATAAATTAATCACCCTTTAATTAATTATTCTTGAATCACTTGATTAATCAATTTTTAATTATTGATTAATTATCCTCAAATTAATTACAATAAGTGATTATCCTAATCACTTATATTAATAAATCACAAATTAATTACATTGAGTAATTACCTTTTAATCACTTGATTAATTAACTTCAATCATTAATTAATTACTTTTAATTAAGTAATTATCTTTAAGAAATTAATTACCCTTTAATTACTTATTGTTAATTAATCAACCTTTATATTTTTCTAATAGTTCAAACATTAATTATTAGATATCTTTTAAGTAATCACATTAATCAACCTCAATTAATTATCATCATCTTTTAAATTAATTACATTAAAAATTTACTTAAGACTTTTGATTAAAACTTAATACACTAATCTTAATCACCCATCTAATTACATTATTAAATTATATTTGAAAAAAAACTTAGAGATTAAATTAGACAATTAATCTAATATAAAATTTGTTTTCAAAACCAAACCAGATTATTTCAAATCACATTGAATTTAAAATTTAAGTTTGAAAACCTGTCTGAGAATGATTTACTTTAAAACATGTTTCATTTAAAATATACAAAACTTGGCTAGTGTTTTCAACCTGACCCGAAACCACATCGGGTATCAACCCGAGACCCAATCCCAATTCCCCGAGCTCCTCCCCAGGCTACTTCTTCCTCTTCCTTCCCTTTTTCTTTTTAAACCCCTGTTTTAGTTTAAATTAAAAAAACTGGTATATATTTTAAACACTCGCGAGCATCTTCAAGTTATTTCATCACTTACCCGATATCAACTTCGAGACCACCCAGCACAGAGACCATCTGACATAATTGGTAACTCGTGCACATGCACAATTGCTCCGCCTCGCTCTGATCATCATCGTTGTAGCCAGCAAGTCGTCGTTGACTTCCTTCATCGATCCCGACCACCCAAGCTTTGAATCGAACTCGAAATCGAAATCGAGCTTGATCAACTACCACCTGGAACCAAATGATACCACAAAAACTTCCACGCTTCACCACCTCCGTCGATCTGAACCTCTACCACTACACCCAGACCCTCACCAGAGTTCCCTGCTCTATTTCCCCCAGGTGCGGTAGCACCCGATGCACCCATGTCGATGTATGAATCCGAGAACCAATGCCAACAAGACTGGGCCCTAAAATCCTATTTCATCATCGTGCTACCATCCTGATGGTAGAAAAATTTTCCGATCATTTTTGCCGAGATCCCGCATCCTCAAACATGCTTCAGCAAAAATCCCGAGGCCTATTACTGCAGGATTGTTGCAACCTCTGGAGATTCCAAAATGGAAATGGGAAATGATATTGATGGACTTCGTCGATGGGTTGCCAAGAACCAAAAAAAGAAATAAAGGAGTGTGGGTAATCGTAGACAGGCTAACCAAGAGCGCCCACTTTCTCCTAGTTAAGGCAGCCAGAACTGCAGCTTCTCTAGCAGAGATTTTCTTGAAAGAGATCATCAGGTTGCATGGAGTTCCCATCAGCATAGTGAGTGACCGTGACCCAATTTTTACCAGCAAATTTTGGGAAGCTCTACGGGCAGCTCTTGGAACGAGGTTGTGTTTAAGTACAGCTTATCATCACCAAACCAACGGTTAAACAGAAAGGCTGAATCGTATTCTTGAAGTTATGTTCAGAGATTGTATTATGGATTTCGACGGATCTTGGGAGGACCATCTTCACTTGGTAGAATTCTCGTACAATAATAGTTATCAGGCAAGTATAAAGATGGCTCCGTACGAAGCTTTGTACGGAAGACCGTACAGATCACCATCCTGTTGGGTAGAATCCAGAGATTTTCTTGTTCTTGGTCCAGACTTGATTCGGAAGGAATCTGCGAAGGTTGAATTGATCTAGAAAAGAATGAAAGCAGCCCAGGATCGTCAGAAGAGTTATGCAAACAAGAGACAAAGGAGTTTAGAATTCAAAGTCGAAGATATGTTTTTTGTCAGTTTCCCTGATAAAAGGAGTGATCAGATTTGGTAAACAGGAAAGCTAGCTCCGAGATATATTGGACCTTTTCGTGTTCTCGAGAAAATCGGTGCTTTGGCCTACAGGATTAAATTTCGGACCGGATGGATGCGATTCACAATGTATTTCATGTATCTCATCTGAGGAAGTACGTGTACGAGCCATCACTGGTTGTAGAACCAGCTGTCCAAGAAGATTTAGAGGTCGAACCGGACTTAACTGTGGTTAGACATCCAGTCCAGATTATGGGTCGAGATGAGAAGAAGCTTAGGAACAAAGTGGTGAAATTGGTTAAGATTTAGTGGAGCGAGGATCCTAGAGATTGTACCTAGGAAACTCTAGATAGTATTAGGAAGGCTATCTTGAATTGTGTCAGGATAGTTAGATTTGTTAGTTTGAATGAATTGTTTGCTTTGGTAGTTAATATATAGCTGATATGTATGCTTTTATTTTTTGAATATAAAGCTTTTGATTATCTTCTACTTTAACATTTCGGGGACGGAATTCTTTAAGGGGGGAGGAATGTGACAACCCGGGATTTTTAGCAAATATTAATTTGATAATCTTCTAATATAATCATTTTAATGTGCCAAATTTATTCTTTTCAAAACAAATAAATTATGCTTCCCAATTTCTATTGTTTATATATATATATATATATATATATATATATATATATATATATATATATATGTAGATTGTAAATGGAACTTTGATTTAAAATTCAAAGTAAATATCTTAGGAATTAATTGGATTTAAAACTCTACATTTTTAAACACTAAGTACATATATAATTATTAATTAATGTATAAATAGGTTTTATATCATTTTCTTTTGAAGTTATATAAATATAAATAAAAGAAAATGTATAAATAAAAGAATATAAAATATAATATAAAAACATAAGAAAATATAAAATGCATGCATTTGACATTTGTAAGCTTAGGATGTCATGCAAATTCACAAGTGTCAATTTATTTGTTATCTTCATATAAAAAAAAGGTTGTACAATTTACACTTATATATATCTCTACTCCTTCTCCTTTCATTTTCTTTCATCTTTCATATCTTAAAACTAAAACCAGAGACAAAAATAAAAAGAAAAACAAACAACCTCTTTCCAGTTTCAATCTGAAGCAAAGCAAAGATTTAATTCAAGATCAACTCAACTAAATACAAGCAAATCAAGTTTCCAGTTTTCAAATTTCAACTTGAAGTTCAAAGATCAAAGTTCAAAATCAGTTTCCAGGCTTCAAAGCTTTTCTCTGTTCAACATTTTAAGGTGAGTAAACATCACTTTTTAAAGCTAAATCTGTTTTATATTCTGATGCATGTGATTAATTTTTGAAGTAATGTTGTATATGCTTTGCATGTATATAGGTATGAAGTTAATTGTGTGCATGTTTGTATATAGATAAGTATGTCTCTGTTTTAATTCCAATAGACTAAAATAAGTTCAAAATCCAATTCTCTTCCCCTAATCTCTTTTAGGTTATGGTCTTTTAAAGAAATATGTTTGATTTAACTAAATCTTCATTTCAAAAAAAATTCTAAGTATAGTTAGAAGGTAGAGTTATTGGGAAGGAAGAAGAATAGTGAAAATCAAATTAAATCAGAAAATTAATTGTTTAAATCTTGGGTTTTACTTATATCGTCAAATTCAACTTTAAAACCTTGATTTTTAATAATAATTTTATGTTTTTTAAGTTTGTATTTGGTAGAATTTACGAGTTGAACGGAATTGAGACTTTGCTCGATTTCTGGCGATCGGAGTGAAGGGGAGTGTCATGATTTTTACTGAAGGTAGCGTTAAGGTCAGGGATCACGGGAAAAATGATCACTGATTTTTCAGTTCACCGTGGTAGGTGAACGGCGTCGTCATAGGGTTTTAGGTCCTGTTGGGATCGACGATGTTCTCGGGTTTTATGCGATGGCATAGCGGCGTCGGACTTGATCGGAGTAGAGGGAATATGAGCGTAGGTCTCTGGCGAAGGTCTGGACTCAACGGCGAGGCTTCAGATGATTGGAGGTGATGGTGCATGGTGAATCTTGCGAATGGGTTTTGGTGCCTGTTGTTGCTCGGTTGCTCGAATTCGATTTTGAAGATGGTAGATCGGGCTTGTCGATGGCGACTTGCTGGTGGTACCGGCGTGGGTCGGAGCAGTGGCGATCGAGTGTGCATGTGCACGTGGGTCTGGGTATGTGGGTGTTGTTGTAGTTAGTGTGAGAAGCTCGGGGAAGAAGGGAAACAGATCGAGTTTTGGCTCGGGTTTGTGTAGCGGTTGACTCGGGTCTGTACACCAGTGTATTAACAAGTTTTAAAAGTTAAAACAAAAACAAGTTTAAAAAAAGAAGAAGAAGGGGTTTGGCTTGGGTTGGCATGGGATTTGGCTCGGGTTAGCATAGGGTTTGGCTCAGGTTGCCTCAAGTGTATTATCAAGGTTTTAAATTTAAAAACAAAACAAGTTTTAAAACAATTTTCTTAACCAATTTCTTTAATGGTAAATGTTTTATTTAAATGTTGGGTTAGTATAGGGTGATATAATAATATCTTTTTAACTTAAAATAATTAAGTTTGGAATATTTTATTATATGCCTATTATTTAAATTAATTCTTAAGTTTATTAAATTAAAATTAAATAGTGTAATTAAGTGGATAGTTAAAGAAGGGCAAATGTTTTAAATAAAGGTCTTAAGTTATTTCATATGTTAATAGTAAATTAATTCCAAACATTTAAATTAAATGAATTTAAATGATAATTGAGTAAATGATTAAGATAAATGGTTTATACTTTTAATTAATTAAGGTCTTAAGTAATTATGAAGGATAATTAATTAATTCAAATAATTAATTAAAATAAAATAAAGGGTATGAAATTAGTTAATGATAAATAAGCAGGATTCTAAGTAACTAAATTTATTTTGTATAAATTAAATTAATTAGAAATGGTGTGACCAATTATCCATCTTATGGATGGTTAAATTGTATTGAATGTTTGGACTGATTAATATCTCTAATCTGTTAATTTGTGATATTCTGTGATGTGAAATGCCTGAATTGAACTGTTGATTAGTGTGAGATGTTTCAGAAATCTGTGATGAATTTCCGTGTGAATATGAACTTCTGAATTTAAATTAAATTGTTTTACTTAAACAACTTGGCCATAAGAAGACAACGTTTAGATTTCGATGGGACTGGGATCGGATATCAAATTGTTTTCCAAAAACCATATCGATCCAAATTAAGTGATAGGTCATGAAATCTCAAGTGAAGATCGGGAATGAAGATTCAAAATGCAAGGGAACTCCGAGAGTGTTTCCAAAATGAGTGTAACGGAGATAGTGCCTTCGGTTCCATTTGGACCCGAAACAGACTTGTATGGACGAATGCTATCAGACCATCGTCAATGGAGGACGATGAGCGTTCCAAGATATGTGTGCTATAAAGGTAATCGTAGCCTCAAGCATCATCAACCGGGAATAGCTAAAACATGGGAGGTGCAGCAAGGCTAATGTGAAGACCCGAACATCAACGCCCGAAAATCGGCATCGAATACATCACCCGTATTCAAATGCCGGAGATTCAAACGTTGGAGTGCAGTTCGCTAGAGATTATAACACATTAGATGATAACAATACAGTGGAAACAAAATGATTTCATTGATACACAACGTAAATACAACATTCTACAACAAAGGACCACCAACAAAAGAGCACTGTATATACAACAGAATACAGTGGTAACAACACAACAGCGGAAAAATACAGCAGCGGAAAAATATCATCAACAGGGGTCTTCAAGAGAGAGAGAGAGTAATTCTAATATACTACATCTTCATTCCAAAGCTCCAAAGTCCAAACCAATAAGCTCAAAACCAGAAGCTTCGAAGACTTCCAAAATCTACATCTACTTAGCTCCAGAAACTACTGATAACCTGACCTTAGGCTGCCAATGTGGAAAATTAGGGGCACCCAGAGTTTAGAAAGGGAACAATAAACTCCGAGTCAGTCATGGGACTGGTGTGAGAAATACTAAGCAGTTATTTGTAAAAGAAGAAATTACAAAAAGAAATCCGTTCATGATTTTGGAAAATGAAACTACCATAAGGTCTCCCGGCACACACTCGATGCAATCGCACACATGGGGACGGTTTCTCCTTATAGTAGTCAAACATGCTTGATACAAGAAAATCCTTTTGATATTATTATTAGTGCATAATATGGAAAACATTTCGAAAGTATAATATTTATCTTAGCCAGCATACATAACATTATAATATGCCTACTATAGCTACCAAGTTAAATGACAGGTTCCAGAACAAAAACTATAAAGGGCTCGTATTGATTTGTTTGGATTTCCAACAAATGGCCAAGGCCAGGGAACTTCCTTTATCTGAATGGGTACGCCTCTAGAGGGATGCCCCGAGAACCTAACCGGGTCTCTGCTAACATAAGGCCGGTTTACCTCTGTAACTAGGTAACTAACTGTCATGAATATGCCATCCCCCGGTCGTTACTGACCATTATCGAGGACCCTCAACAACCAACAATCACATAAGAAAAATATCTGGGCTCCACACCAGAATACTAATTTTTATCCAAAAGGAAATGCACATACCCTGAGGGTCGCGAACCCCATAACCTTGCTGCATCCTTTCATGTTTCGACCATTTCCATGGTGTGAGGTTCGATGAAGTCTCATCCCACAAAGCTACGCTTTTCACAAAATCCATGCTTCGATCAACCAATGCTCAGCACTTAGCATGCCACATTACCAAATTGGGAATATATCACTAATAACCATCAACTACATAACCTCTGAGCTAGTACGTCTCAAAGAAGGGAGTTAAGCTTAGAGAATAAATTCTCCGCCACCAAACAAAAATGTATTTGATAGAAATCAGCTTTATATCTAAAAGTGTAATGTCAGACGTACATCCATACAAGTCCATTTTGGGTATAAATGGAACCGAAGGCACTTCGTCCAATTAAGGAAAAAAGTCCTTGCAAATCCGAATATCCCCAATCTCGACTGGACTCCCCATCACGTAGGGTAATCTCTATACCGGAGCAACTCGGTGCAGAGACAATCAACAGGCAATCCTTTCGTTCTCGAAAATACCCGGTCTTCGACCATCGTCTTCAAATGCAATTCCATTCCGTCGTATCATTATTCGGAATGGGTTTTATGACTTAATGTCCTCCCCCGGCTTATCCGAATAATGAGCGCTTATTTTAAAACATGTGGATACATTCGGATCTTAGTTAAATCACAACTTTTTATCCAAAACATTTCCTTTAGAATGGTTTAAAACAAATATCCATTTGTAGATCTTTTAAACAAAAGATCTACCTTTTATAGTTCAATATAGAACATTATATTCACACAGCAATTCATCATAGATAAATATTTATCACAGCTCAATCCAAAGCAGTTCATATCACAGAATATTACATATCAGAGAAATCAAACAATTCAAGGCATTCAATATAATCCAATCAACCATGAGCAAGATTAATTAGTCCCATAATTATAATTAATTTAATTAACTCAAAATAAATTAATTCTTATGAATTAATCACCTAACCCTGCTTAATTATCATTAAGTAATTACAAACCATTTTAATTAATTATTGAACAAATTAATCACATAATTACTTTCATTAATTAATTATCCTTTAATTACTGATTAATTATCCTTTAACTATTAATTAATAAATCCTTTAATTATTAATTAATTAACCTTTAATAATTTAGTAATCAACATTTAATCATTAATTAATTAACCTTTAATCATTAATTAACCTTAATTATTAATTAATTATTCTTTAGTTACTTACATTAAGAAATTGTCCTTTAAGTAATTATCCTTTAATTACTTTCATTAATTAATTAACCTTTAATTACTTAAGACCTTAATTTATTAAAAGATAAACCATTTATCTTAATTATTTACTTTAATTATCATTTAAATCATATTTAATAACCTTTGGAATTAACTCATCATCAACCTATTAACTTAAAACCTTTAAGTTAAATTAATGATTAAAAACATATCACCTTCTTAATTTTCGACTTAATTACAATATTAAGTTTATTTAAAATAAACTTTAAAATAAAGGTTATAATATAAAACACTTTAAACTTAATAAATTTAAAATAATTTATTTTAAATTTTTAACTAACCCCAAACTTAAATAAAACAATTATTATTTAAAAAGAAGTGTTTAAGAAAATTGTTTAAGTAAAACTTGATTTGTTTTTAAAAATTTAAAACTTGTTATTATACTAAAACACTCCGACCCGAGTCTAACCCGTGTGCCAGCCCGTGCCAAACACAATTTTTTCCCGAGTCTAACCCGAGCCACCCTATTTTTTTCCTTTGTTTTTGGTTTAAGTTTTAAAACCCGTTACACACTCACGAACACCCGATACATTACTCGAGCCACAAACCAATCTTCTCGAAAGCAAACCCGAGTCCATAACCTTCTTCCCTGAGTTTACAGCAACAACCCAGACACAACGTTCACCTATGCACCGTGCACGCCGATCTGGTCATCTCTGACCATCGTTGCGACCACCCATAAGTTGCCAACAACCTTGCTGACGATTCTGACCACCCAGCTCGCCATTCACCCAAGCCAAACGAAATCGAACACACGAGAAACCAATAGAGAAGAACTGGTCAACCAATGATTCGTCTCGACTCGCGGCCTCAGGTCACCAGAGACCTCGCAACTCCGACTAAAGCTTCGCCGGCCAACCACACATCGATTCCCCCGCCTCCAGTCAAGTCCGATGCCTCGACGACGACGGACTAGCCTCGAATTCGACAGCCACCCAAACTGGACCTTAAACCCTACTACGACTCCGTGCCGCCACCATGAAGATTGGAAAATTCTTCGATCATTTTTGCCGAGGTCCCTGACCTCCGATCATGCTCCAATAACGACCCCGAGACCCACCACTTCGTTGATCGCCAAAAATCAACGAAAGATTGATTTCCGTTCAACTCACAATATTTGGACAACCACAAATTTAAAATCTTGAAACTATTATCAAAAATCACCATTTTTAATTATGAATCAGTTTACATAATCAAAACGAGAAATTTAGACATTCAATTTTCTGAATTGTGTTGATTATTATTGTAATTTCCTATTTTTGAAATGATTACTATAACGACCCGATATTTCTGCATATGTCGGACTTGAATTGCTCAAAATACCGAATCGTAAAATAAATTAGGAAAAAAACAGCATAAACAGTAAATAAATAAATCACAAATCATAGACACAGAGAAATAAATGCAGCGGAAGTAAAGAAATAGTAGTTCATGAAGCTACTATATAAATACATCAGAGTCAAACAAGATACAACAGAGATAACAAGATACAACGGAGGTCTCAACATGATAACCAGGTATGAATCATAATACATCACTGGAACCAACCGAATAACCGAAAGTGAAATAGATAGCTGGATCTTCAAGCAAAGCTTCCAACTTCGAAGGTGAGTCTCAAATGTTGTATCACTCAGTCTAACCCGAGCGTAAAGAAAACACAAAACACTCAAGTCAGGACATACATACTTATACAATGTAAACCAACTCAAGTGAACTGTAATACAAGGTACAAGTAACTTAAATGATGCTTGGGACCGCCCATCCTCTAAGGATCCGTTAAACTATTTACTATGTAGTAATATTTCGCTATTATAATAATGTCTATAGTAATCTCCCCCGCACTGGGCGTCGTCAGAGGGCACTCCATAGGTATGGTACAAAACCCAAAATCGTACAAGGCACGCTAGGGTAGGTGACACGGCACAACTAGGCAATGCCAGGGTAGATATACCAATTACGCATCCGGGCTGGTGGAAACACATAGCCGCAGCTACCGCCCACCTCGAGCCACTCCCCCAAATAAAAATCAAAAGTGGCCACCGAATCAATCCAAAAGTCAAAGTATAATATCAAAGGGATGTGTCCGATCAAAGGTGCTACCTCATTGGCCCGAGAATCGCTCCTGTTTTAGCCACCTTATGCCAACTCACGGGAGTTGGGTCCATGTATTTACCTCAAAGGAACGCCACCACCATCCTACTTCATTCTGGAATCTCCACCACGTACACGGTTGTTAAAGTGGTTTTCGGAGTTGGCAGAGAGTATGACAACTTCCAATCCCGGTCTCTTTAACAAACAAACGTTATTATAACCCATGGATATTTATTTCAAAATCATTTGTACTTTCAAAACCAAACTAGCATATCCATTTCAAAATCATATCATTTCTTTCAAACTAGTATATACTTTCAAAACCAAAATATCACACTCATTTCAAAATCATATCATTTCTTTCAAACTAGTATATACTTTCAAAACCAAAATATCATACTCATTTCAAAATCATATCATTTCTTTCAAACTAGTATATACTTTCAAAACCAAAATATCATACTCATTACAAAACCATATCACAATAGTATCATTTCCATTTCAAAACTAATTCAATAATATATCATTTAAATACTTCAATTTATTAACTTGAAATATTCCTTTAAATTATCATAGCATTTTGGAAATGTTACCTTAAGGAATCATAGCATTTTTGGAATGTAATACTTTCCACTTTAACATTTTATAAAATCAAAGTATTTATATGCTTACAAATTTAACATGGTCATTTTATCATAGCCTTATACTTAAATAAACTATGTTACTGTAATATCCAATTTAAAGTTGAAATTCTTATGTTAAGTTAAAAGTACCTTATTAACTTACATTTTTATTACAATAAAGAAAACTTTATTATTCGAATCATTTAAAGTATGCCATTTACATAAATTAAAACTTGCATATCAAATGTACATTATCAACTTTACATTTTATTATTACAGCAAGTAACATTTGTCATTTTAATAAATTTAAAATACACCATTACATTGATTAAAACTTACACGTCAAATGTACATGTTAACTTACATTTATTATAATAAAGAGCTTTTATCATTTTAATCAATATTACACTAATTAAAACTTACATTATCAAATGTACGTTTTAATTTACATTCCTATTACAGTAAAGAGTATTTATTAATTTAATCAATACCATACTAATTAAAACTTTACATGTTTCTTGCATTAATTAAAAACTTTACATTTTCTCTCATTAATTAGGACTTTACACATTTCTTTCATTGATTAAAACTTACACTTTTCTTTCATTAATTAAAACTTTACATGTTTCTTGCATTAATTAAAAACTTACACGTTTCTTTCATTAATTAAAACTTTACATGTTTCTTTCATTAATTAAGAATTTACATGTTTCTTCAATTTAAAATACCTTATTTTCTTAACTTAAAATCTCCATTTGGAAACCAATTTCCAATCATCAAGTTAAGTCATATATATATAAAAATTATATTTTATACACTAACTTATACAACTTAACTTATAGAAAATCACCGTAAACCTATTTATACAAACATATCCGCTTCATGGAATAAAATTCATTCCAACAACTAGGCTAGATTTAGAATTCCACATTAAATAAATTTTCATTATTAAGTTGTTTATTATATTCCAAATCTTTAAATTACAAATTTAAAACCAAATAAAGATTTTTTTTCATTACAATTAAAAACCAAAATCAACTTATAAAATTTTAACTTATAGAAAACCAATGTCTCTTTAAATCTTTAAATCAACTTTTTATTTAAATTTCCATATATTTATAAATTCAAAATACTTAATAATTTTAGAAAGCCATTATAAAATTTTATCCATGGGCCTGTATAAAATTTTCTAACCTAGGTCAAGTGATACGAATATGTATCATTTCAATCCGTAATTTAAAAAGAAAAATCCGGGTTCTATCATTTCAAACCCACAAACCCAAGTAAAATAAATGCAATAAAGATCATTTGAGCCTATCGTTTCAGCCCATAGTGATAGGGAACTTGCAGTGTGAGATACAGTATATAAAATGAATAGTATAACATATAAATACATATTAGATGATGCAACAAATATATAAACAACATTCAACATCATATAACATATCACAGGCATGTATGAATGACATATCAATTTATACAGATCCACTTGTCATTATTCCACAATAATATAAGTACATATGTCTAGAGTGATAAAAACTCACCTTTTAAAAGCTAGAATCAAATTCACAATACACAATTGAAACTCATCAAAGCACGACAAGGCACAACCAAACTTTTGAGTAGATGGAGAGTCAAGATCCATATCTTGTATATAACAAATACACAAATCATAAGAATAAGATTCAACACAACAGAAGATGGATTAAACTATGCAATTACGAATCAAAGAACATAACCTTGCTTCCAACCACCAAGTGGGCTTGGCCATGTTCTAATAGTGAGGAGGAGGTAATGTTGTGGTGGTGGAGGTCGAGCTATGTAAGGAGAAAACAAAAAGAAAATGAGAAAAAGAAAAAGAAAGTGGAAAAAGAAGGGAGAAGGAAGCCATGGATCTAGACTTTTTCCTTCCTCACGCAAATGATACAATGAGAAACCTTTTTTTCATGTGAATGATAAGAGGTGGCTAGGTTTACAAAAAGATTTGAATGGCTAAAGTTTAGGAATAGTTAGAAAATAAAAAGGCAAGGAAATTTAAAAAGGCACAATTTAAGTAGGAAAAGATCTTGTATATATTTTTCTTAAACAAATAAAAAGATTAGTTTGAGAACTTTGTACGTGATTGAAAAAGGGGAAAATCACGGCTATGCATTTATGAATAGATACGGTAGAAGATTAAAAGGTGGAAAATATATAAAGGCAATAAATAAATCAAGAAACGTATTCCTATATTTAAAACGTATCTTAATTGATTTGTTACTTATCCAATAAATATAGATGTATATACATAAAAGAAAGCTTCGCTAAATAAATAAAGTTTATACACACCATAGAAGTAAATAAGAAGGTGAAGGCTAAGCCTAGCTTGAAGGAAGACAAAGAAAATAAATATAAAAAAATAGAAGAGAAAAAAAATAGAAAAACAAAAGAAAACGAAGCCATTACTTACAAGAAAATTTCTCACGTGAAGATGCAAATGAAAATGAGATGTGGTAAAGAGTTTTTGTATGTGAATTAGAATTTACTAGGGGAGTTATTCACGCCTAATCAAGTGCAACGAATTGGCAAGTAATTAAGTGCTTAAATGGCTAGAGATTTGAAGGGATTTATTTCCTATTAAATAAAAAGAAACAATGGAACAAAATGGGGTAAGTTACTTGCTTTTTCATGTGAATTGATAGGGTAAGAATGGCTAAAGTTTTAGGTAGGCACGGCCAGAAATTAATTAAGGAGGTAGGAACTAAATGATAGGCAAATAAAGAGGTAGGAAATAAAACAAATGTAACGTATGCCAATTAAAGCAAAGTAACATACGCCTAATTAATTTGTTTCCTTGCCATTAAAATAGATAAATCAAATAAATATAATCTAAGTTTATCCAATTAAAATAAAAATTAAATAAAAATTAAAGAAACAAACATAGGGAAATAAAATATGAAATATAGAAATAAATAAATATATATATATAT
Organism: Allium cepa; assembly: GCA_030765085.1. NCBI lineage: Eukaryota > Viridiplantae > Streptophyta > Magnoliopsida > Asparagales > Amaryllidaceae > Allium > Allium cepa. The sequence goes on from CM060938.1 coordinate 585,700,033, forward strand.
ATATATAATGAAAACACATATATTTGTTGCATGTAAAACGCTGTAATTTATCCAAATCTAAAAGTATAAATCGGAATTTCATGAAACGAAAAGCAAGATAAATATTAAAATAAAATACATTTATAAAGAAAAAGATTAGCATTTTAAAAATTCAAATTTAAAATTTTCAACTGTGGTCAAACTTTGACTTTCAGTTGGCCAAAAATACAAAATTTCGAGAAATTGCTTATTTTATTAAATTTGTCAAATGTATACATTTATTATGATTGAAACCTCAATTAATTCATTCAGATAGGTTTCATTCTTTTATATTACCTTATGAATAAAATATGCATTCCCATTTCATCCTAGTTTTCAATTAATATAGTAATTAAATTTATTTACTTATCAATAAATTTATTTATTATACATTACATTCCAATCAATTTAAATTGATTCCCATAATTTGATTTGGTTTAATTTCCATCTTTATACTATGCCCACTATTTCTTTATAAACCTGGTTACATATTCCATTACATTAATACACCCCTATTTACATCTTAAATTTGTATAAATGTTACTTTTTTAAATGTTTTTTTTTAAATGTGTACTTTTGTCAATTGTACACATTAATTAAGGTTTGAAACCATTTAAATAAATTTACCTTAGTTCCATTCTTTTTACCAATTTATTACTTTATAAATAAATTTACGTTTCTAGTTAATTTATACATTCACACCTCCCGTTAATGCATTGATTCTCATTAATGAACATTTATTTACATTTGAATACAATTGATTTCCAATTCATCTTATAGCCTAAATAGACAACTTATAATAGTTGTTACCATAATCTATATTACATTCAAGTTTATCATTTTCTCTAATTATCATAATTGCTTACAAAATGTTAAATTCATTCAATTACCATAGATCATAAACTAATTCATTTGTTTGCACCACACTTACCCTTATTTTCTTACATTCAAATTTTATACCTAAATCTAACATTTACAACTAAATTAATAAACCAATTAAATAGTAACTTACAACCATTACTATTACTTTAAATCACATTAATGAATTCATTATTATTTACAAATCAAATGTTACAATTACTTAATTAACACTGATTTACTTCAATTTGTATTGATCATATATTATCTCATTAATGATTCAACATTCACACTTATTTTCTTATATTCGAATGTATAACTAAGTGCAACAATTTACATTATTTCAATTAGTTTGAAACTTCATAATTAGTTTTAATTTCATTGTAACATTTCATTTTAACATTTGTTTCACTATTAAATTTCAAAGTCTTATTCTTCCAATTTTAATTACAAAGATCGTATTAAATCAACAAATTATATTATTGAGAATTTACGGGTCGTTACAATTACTTAATATAAACAATGGAAACCATTTTTAAAATTAATATCTTGCTGATTGATATACTTTTGGTTTAAACATCATCAGCTAAATGAGATTATGGGAAGAGGAATTGAATTTTGAAGTTGTTTTACAACCTGTATACTTTGAACAGAGGGATCTATGCCTGTACATAGACATGCACAAATATTATATATATATATATATATATATACACACACACACACATACACATTTGTATACATGCAAACATATTTACATTCATGCAAACATTTTTCACAGCTTCACTTCAAGTATTAATCACAAACATCAAGTTATAGATCATATTAAAGTTAGTTTACTCACTGTTTTGTAGAGCAAAGCCTGGAACTTGTTTTTAATTTGAAAATCTGGAATAACTTGATTTTGATCTTGACTTTGATCTTAATTTTGCTTGATGTTTGAGATGATCTTTTCTTTGCTTAAGCTTTCAGGTTACAATAGTTGTTTGTAAAGATTTTAACCTCTGGTTTATAGCTTTCTTAGGTTTTTGTTTTGAAATATATGAAAGAAAATAAAAGAGTAGGAAAGGAAGTATATATAGCCTTGAATTTTATTATTTTTAAAAATAAAAGAAAAATTAAAATTTGACACTTGTTAATTGCATGCTAAAATTAAGTTAACACTTGTAAACACATATCTTCGTAAGCCTACACATGTCTTTATTCATGTAATTAATATTCTTACATAATTTTATTTTATATTTTCAATTTTTATTAATACATTTCCTTTATTTATATTTATACAATCTTAAAGGGAATGATTTAAAACTATACATTAATTAAATCATATATATATTATTTTTAAATCCAATTTATTTTTTTAAGATATTTATATTTGAATTTCAAATTCAAATTCTATTTACAATATATATAAACAAACCCATATCTTATTTGTTTTGGAAAAATTCAAATTAATTCAAAATTTAATTCTAAAAAATTATATTAATTATTAAATTAAATCTGGCTTAAAAACGAGATCGTTACAAATTCCCCCTTAAGAAAATTTCATCCTCGAAATTTGATAGACATGGTGACAAACAAAGAATATATGAACACATAAAAAGATAGAGAAATGGCTTTCCAGATCAAGCCGAAATATCCACTCTACATTTGGGATAGGACTTCGGCATGCTTTCCTCTGTTTTCCAAGTATAATCATTCGGATCTCCACTCCGTTGTACTTTCATCAATCTCACCACTTTATTCCATAACCGCTTTTCATCTCGATCAATAATCTTCAATGGTTCTCTTTTCACTGCCAAGTTAGGTGTGATTTCCAAATCCTGTTGAGTGGCCTCTTCAATGATCTGATCTGGGTCGTGCACATACTTTCGAAGGTGTGAAACATGGAATATATTATGCACGCCAGCTAACCAATTAGGTAACTACACTCGATTAGCCAAAGGACCAATCCTCTCAAGTATAGGAAAATGACCTATATATCGTGGTTCCAGCTTACCCGTCTTTTCAAATCTCAAAACTCCATGCATTGGAGAAACCTTTAAGAAAATTGAATCTCCAACCTGGAACTCTAAAGTTCTTCTGTGATCGGCATAACTTTTCTGTCGACTCTGGGCTGTTTTCAACTTCTTTCGAATGAAATCTACCTTCTCAAATGCTTCCCTTATCATCTCCGGACCAAGAACAAGCCTATCACCCGACTCAATCAAACACGCAGGTGATCTACAAGGACGACCATACAATGCTTCGAAAGGAGCCATTTCAATACTGGCCTGATAACTATTATTATATTAAAACTCAACCAAATGCAAATGGTCCTCCCATGAACCTCCAAAATCAAGAATACAAGCACGCAAAAGATCTTCCAAGATTCGATTTATTCTCTCAGTTTTTCCCATCAGACTACGGGTGGTAAGCAGTACTGAAGTTCAACTTGCTTCCTAGTGTGGTTTGAAATGCCTCCCAAAATCTGCTAGTGAAGATCGGGTCACGATCGCTTACTATATTACTTGGTATTCCATGGAGTCGAACAATCTCCTTCACATATAACTTTGCCAAACTTGCTGCCGTTCGGGTAGATTTAACTGGGATAAAGTGGACAGTCTTGGTCAGACGATCCATAATAACCCAAATCGCCTCATTACCCTACGAGTTCGTGGCAAACCATCTATGAAATCCATAGACACTTGGTCCCATTTCCATTTAGGCACTTCTAGTGGTTGGAGTAAACCTGCCATCTTCATTTGATCACTGTTTATTTGTTGGCACGTTGCGCAACGACTAACATAAATGGATATATCCCTCTTCATCATTTTCCACCAGAAGATCCTCTTAATATCTCGATACATTTTGTTAACCCCTGGATGGATACTAAACTTGGATTTGTGACATTCATCCAATACTTCTCGTTTGAGATCTGTGATGTCTGGGACACAAATCCTCCCTTTCATCCTTATAATTCCACTACTATCGTTTCCAAAGCTGGAAATCTTCGCCTCGACGTATTCTCCCATAAATTTCTTGAAGAAACTTGTCTTATTTTTGCTTACTAGCAATCTTCTCAAGAAGAGTGGGGGTGACAACCAGATAAGCAAGAACATCATGTCTTCTACTCAAAGCATCAGCTACCAAATTGGCTTTACCAGGTGTATATTGAATATCCAGGTCGTATGACGGTAGGAATTCCAACCAATGCTGTTGTCTTAGATTCAAATCCTTCTGGTAAAGAGGTATTTCAAAGATTTATGGTCGGTGAACAATTCGAAATTTTCACCCAGAAGATAATGACGCCGGATTTTCAAAGCAAAGATAACTGCCAAAAGCTCAAGATCGTGGGTCGAGTAGTTCTTCTCATGTGGTCGCAATTGTCTACTCGCGTAGGCAATCACCCTACCCTCCTGCATTGGAATAGCACCCACACCTTCACCACACACGTCTGTGTAAACAGACAAACCATTATTCCCGTTAATAATAGCAAGAACGGGAGCAGTGGTCAACCTTTTCCTCAATTCCTGGAACGCTTCGTTGCACTTTGGAGTCCAAATAAATTTGGCATTCATCATAGTTAGCTTAGTTAATGGACTAGCTAACTTAGAGAAATCCTGGACAAACTGTCGGTAATATCCAGCTAATCCTAGAAATTGCTTTTTCTGTTACAATATGTCCCAGAAATCTACTTCTTTTACCCAAAAATGACATTTAGAAAACTTGGCAAAAAGAATATTCCTCCTCAATATTTCCAAAACTATTTTTATGTGTTCGTCATGCTCTTCTTCAGTTTTGGAATAGATCAGAATATCATCAATAAATACAAGAACGAATTTATTCAACACTTCACGAAATACTCGGGTCATCAAGTCCACGAAATATGCAGGGGCATTGGTTAGTCCGAAGGGCATAACTAACCATTCGTAGAATGTATTGGGATCCCTAAAAACAGTGAAATTGATACAATCTTCCACAATTCTCAGCTGATGGAATCCTTGGGCTAGGTCCATCTTTGAAAAGAATCGAGCACCATGCAATTGATCAAAGAGGTCGTCGATTCGGGGCAAAGGAAATTTATTCTTAAGGGTTAACTTATTAAGATCACGATAATCTACGCACAATCTCAAGGATCCATCGGACTTAGCTGCAAATACTACAACTGAACCCTAACTGGAACGACTAGGTCGTATAAATCCTTTCTCCAGTAGATCTTGGGTTTTCTTAACTAGCTCTACTCATTCCCTTGGTGCCATCCTACGACTTTAATGCACAACAGGACGGGCATTGGGAACCAAGTCGATTCTAAATTCGATTTCCCTATGCAGAGGTAAAGACTTGACTTCTTCAAATACGTCAGGAAATTCTCGAAAAATAGGTATGGATTCCAAACTCAAGTCGGGATACCCTAAAGTGTACATTAGCTTGTCCCTCTTCGGACTTGGATCCTCACGAGAAATCACAACAAAATTCCCAAGTTTGGTTTTGAACGAAATCGTTCTATTAAGACAATCCAATTTAGCTTCATATTTTGTTAATCAATTCATTCCAAGTAGAATTTCAAATTCATTAAAGTCAAGAATGAAAAGGCCGATAGGAAACTGATGATGAGTATACGAAATAGGAATCTTTCTACAACATAAACAAAGATTCGCAGGGCCTCGTACTAGGTTCTTCACAGGCCTCTAAACGGATAACTGTAAGGTTTTTATACAAATAGGTTCATCTACGAATTCGAGTTTGAGATTTAACTCCTCTGTAGTTTGTTGGGAAATTAAACTATGCGTGGCTCCAGTGTCGAATAGAACTCTAACAATTTTATCATAAATAATAAGATTACCTTCCAAAACTCCTTTTCCTTTATCAGCTCTTGAGGTTGAAGGGTCGTCCTTGATTGCATATACCTTTGCTACTTGGGCCTGCTTCATTGTTGGGCATTCTTTAACTATGTGTCTTGGCTTATGGCAATAGTAACATTCCCTGGCTTCTTGTCCGGCCTTCTTAGGTTTATCCTTCTTCCCTTGCTTCTTGGGCTTCTTGCAACTACTGGACTAATGACCTTTCTCCAAATAGTTGAAACAGGTAACATTCTTCGCTTTATTCTCCTGAGTATTCTTCTTTTCTTTACCTTGCCAAGGCTTCTTTCCTCCAAACTTCCTCTTCTTCCAATTTGGATTACTTCCGCTTCCTTTCACTTCTGGAATCTCTTGTTTATCTAAGGTATCATATCTATATCCCACATGTACCAAATCAGCAAAAGACTCCTTCACATGGCATGTCATCCTTTCATGATATTTCTTGTTCATCCCTTTAATAAATCTCTCATTCTTCTTAAGAGGGGTATTCACCAATTCAGGTCCAAATCAGGATAACTTGTTAAACTTATTTAAATATTCTTCAAAAGATAGATTTCCTTGCTTCAAATCGGTAAACTCTTGATACATCTTGGAAATATCAGCGGAAGGCATATAACGCTGCTTAAATACTTGCTTAAATCTACCCCATGTAAACTCATCCTCCGATTCGGCCAATGTAATGGTCTCCCAACATGTGAATGCTTCTTCCTGGAGCTTCCAGGAAGCCATCAACCTCTTTTGATCATCATCCAGTTATAATCCTTTGAAATTCCTCTCACAAGATCGTATCCAAGCTTACGTTTCTATAATAGTCTCCGTGCCTTTGAATGGTTTCCCTCTAAGTCTTGAGAAACTACGATATAACTCTGCCAGATTTGGCTGGGGTTGGATAGGAAAAGCTGCTCCCTCCATTGCTATTGTTGCTAGGTCTTGACCATTTGTAGTGGTACATCCCCTACCTCGTCCTTTTCTTACACTCACTCTCGCTATCTGTAAATAGTAAGAAAATTGATTTAGGCATACAGACGAGATATCTTAGGAAATGCACTCAATTCTAGAGTATTTCTAACCCTATCTCTAATGAGTCACCTAATGAGTTATACTCCAAAGCTAAAGTTCTTACTCAACCTTTAGCTTTGATACTAAATGTGACGACCCAGACCTAAACACTTGAAAATCGGCATCCAACACATCACTCGTATTCAAATGCCGGAGATTCAAAACGTTGGAGTCCAGTTCGCTGGAGCTTATAACACATTAGATGATAACAACATAGCGGAAACAAAATGATTTCATTGATACACAACATGAATACAACATTCTACGACAAATAACCACCAACAACAGAGCACTATATATACAACAGAATACAGCAGAAACAACACAACAGCAGAAAAATACAACAACGGAAAAATATCGTAAACAGGGGTCTTCAAGAAGAGAGAGAGAGAGAGAGAGCGAGTCCAACATACTGCATCTTCATTCCAAAGATACAAAGTCCAAACCAAAAAGCTCAAAACCAAAAGCTTAAAAGACTTCCAAAATCTACATCTACTTAGCTCTAGAAACTACATATAACCTGACCCTAGGCTGCCCGTGTGGAAATTTAGGACCGCCTAGTGTTTAGAAAGGGAACAATAAACTCCGAGTCAGTCATGAGACTAGTGTGAGAAACATAAAACAGTTATTTAGACAAGAAGAAATTATAAAAAGAAATCCGTTCATGCTTTTGGAAAATGAAACTACCATAAGGTCTCCCGGCACACACTCAGTGCAATCGCACACATGGGGAAGGTTTCTTCTTATAGTAGTCAAACATGCTTGATACATGAAAATCTTTTTGACATTATTATTAGTGCATAGTGTAGAAAACATTTCGAAAGTATAATATTAATCTTAGCCAGCATACGTACCATTATATTATGCCTACTATAGCTACCATGTTAAATGGTAGGTCCTACAACTAAAACCGTAAAGGGCTCATATTATTTTGTTTGGATTTCCAACAAATGGCCAAGGCTAAGGAACTTCTTTTATCCGAATGGGTACGCCTCTAGAGGGACGCCTCGTGAACCTAACCGGATCTCTGCCAACACAAGGCCGGGTTACCTCTGTAACTAGGTAACTAACTGTCACGAGTATGTCATCCCTCGGTCGTAACCGACCTTTATTGAGGGCCTTCAACAACCAACAACCACATAAGCAAAATATCTGGGCTCCATACTAGAATACCACATTTTATTCAGAAGGAAATGCACATACCCTGAGGGTCGCGAACCCCATAACCTTGCTGCATCCTTTCCTGTTTCGACCATTTCCGAGGTATGAGGTTCGATGAAGTCTTGTCCCACAAAGCTACGCTTTTCACAAAAGCTATGCTTCGATCTACCAATGCTCAGCACTTAGCATGTCACATTACCAAATTAGGAATATATCACTAATAACCATCAATTACATAACCTCTGAGCTCGTACGTCTCAGAGAAGGGTGTTAAACTAAGAGAATAAATTCTCCGCCACCAAACAGAAATGTATTTGATAGAAATCAGCTTTATATCTCAAAGTGTAGTGTCATACATACATCCATACAAGTCCATCTTGGGTTTGAATGGAATTGAAGGCACTTCGTCCAATTAAGGAAAAAAGTCCTTGCAAATCTAGATATCCCCAATCTCCAGACTCCCCATCACATAGGGTAATCTCTATACCGGAGCAACTTGGTGCAGAGACAATCAAAAGGCAATCCTTTCATTCTCAAAAATACCCGGTCTTCAACCACCATCTTCAAATGCAATTCCATTTCGTCGTATCATTATTCAGAATGGGTTTTATGACTTAATGTCCTCCTCCGGCTTATCTGAATAATGAGCGCTTATTTTAAAACATGTGGATACATTCGGATCTTAGTTAAGTCACAACTTTTTATCCAAAACCTTTTCTTTGGAATGGTTTAAAACAAATTTCCATTTGTAGATCTTTTAAACAAAAGATCTACCTTTTATGGTTCAATGCAGAACATTATATTCACAAAGCAATTCATCACAGATAAATATTTATCACAGCTCAATCCAAAGCATTTCATATCAAAGAATATTACATATCAGAGATATCAAATAATTCAAGGCATTCAACATAATACAATCATCCATGAGCAAGATTAATTAGTCCCATAATTATAATTAATTTAATTAACACAAAATAAATTAATTCTTATGAATTAATCACCTAACTCTGCTTAATTATCATTAAGTAATTGCAAACCATTTTAAATAATTATTGAATTAATTGATCACATAATTACTATCATTAATTAATTATTCTTTAATTACTGATTGATTATCCTTTAATTATCAATTAATAAATCCTTTAATTATTAATTAATTAACCTTTAAACACTAATTAATTAACCTTTAATCATTAATTAATTAACCTTTAATCATTAATTAACCTTAATTATTAATTAACTAACATTAATTATTAATTAATTTATTATTCTTTAATTACTTTTAAGTAATTAACCTTTAAGTAATTATCCTTTAATTACTTTCATTAATTAATTAATCTTTAGTTACTTAAGACCTTAATTTATTAAAAGATAAACCATTTATCTTAATTAATTATTTTTATTATCATTTAAATCTTATTTAATAACCTTTGGAATTAATTCATCATTAACCTATTAACTTAGAGCCATTAAGTTAAATTAATGATTAAAAACATTTCATCTTCTTAATTATCAACTTAATTACAATATTAAGTTTATTTAAAATAAACTTTAAAGGTTATATATATTAAAACACTTTAAACTTAATAAAGTTAAAATAATTTATTTTAAATTTTTAACTAACCCCAAACTTAATAAAACAATTATTATTTAAAAAGAAGTGTTTTAAGAAAATTGTTTAAGTAAAACTTGACACTCCGACCTGAGTCTAACCCGTGTGCCAACCCAAGCCAAATACAATTTTTCCTGAGTCCAACCCGAGCTACCCTATTTTTTTCCTTTGTTTTTGGTTTAAGTTCTAAAACCCGCTACACACTCGCGAACACTCGATACATTACTCGAGCCACATCCCAATCTTCCCGAAAGCAAACCCGAGTCCACAACCTTCTTCCTCTAGTTTACAGCAACAACCCAGACACAACGTTCAACTGTGCACCGTGCACACCGATCTGGTCATCTCCGACCATCGTCGCGACCACCCATAAGTTGATAACAACCTTGCTAACGATTCCGACCACCCAGCTCGCCATTCACTCAAGCCAAACAAAATCGAACACACGAGAACCCAATGGAACAGAACTGGTCAACCAATGATTCGCCTTGACCCGCCGCCTCAGGTCACCAAAGACCTTGCAACTCCGACCAAAGCTTCGCCGAACAATATCGCATCGATTCCTCCACCTTCGGTCAAGTCCGATGCCTCAACGACGATGAACTAGCCTCGAAGTCGATAATGACCCAAACTGGACCTTAAACCCTACTACGACTCCGTGTCGCCACCATGATGATTGAAAAATTCTCCGATCATTTTTGTCGAGGTGCCTGACCTTCGATCATGCTCCAGCAACGACCTCGAGAACCACCACTTCGTCGATCGCCATAAATCGACGAAAGATCGATTTTCGTTCAACTCACGATATTTGGACAACCACAAACTTAAAAATCATGAAATTATTATCAAAAATTACCATTTTCAAGTATGAATCAGTTTACATAATCAAAACGAGAAATTTAGACATTCAATTTTCTAACTTGTGTTGATTATTACTGTAATTTCCTATTTTTGAAATGATTACTTAATATAAACATTGGAAACCATTTTTAAAATTAATATCTTGCTAATTGATACACTTTTTATTTAAACATCATCAGCTAAAAGAGATTATGGTAAGTGGAATTGAATTTTGAAGTTGTTTTGTAACCTGTATACTTTGAACAGAGGGATCTATGCCTGTACACAAACATGCATAGATATATATATACATATTTGTATACATGCAAACATATTTACATTCATGCAAACATTTTTCACAACTTCACTTAAGTATTAATCACAAAAATCAAGTTATAGATATGATTAAAGTTAGTGTGCTCACATTTTTGTAGAGCAAAGCCTAGAACTTGTTTTGAATTTGAAAATCTAGAAAGACTTGATTTTGATCTTGACTTTGATCTCAATTTTGCTTGATGTTTGAGATGATCTTTTCTTTGCTTAAGCTTTCAGGTTGCAAAATTTGTTTGTAAAGATTCTAATCTCTGGTTTATAGCTTTCTTAGGTTTTTGTTTTGAAATATATGAAAGAAAATAAAAGAGTAGGAAAGGAAGTATATATAGCCTTGAATTTTATTATTTTTAAAAATAAAAGAAAATTTAAAATTTGACACTTGTTAATTGCATGCTAAAATTAAGTTAACACTTGTAAACACATATCTTCATAAGCCTACACATGTCTTTATTCATGTAATTAATATTTTTACATAATTTCATATTATATTTTTAATTTTTATTAATACATTTCCTTTATTTATATTTATATAATCTTAAAGAGGATGATTTAAAACTAAATTACACACTAATAAAAATCATATATATTATTTTTAAATCCAATTTTTTTTAAGATATTTATATTTGAATTTCAATTTCAAATTCTATTTACAATCTATATATATAAACAAACCCATATCTTATTTGTTTTGGAAAAATTCAAATTAATTCACAATTTAATTTTAAAATATTATATTAATTATTAAATTAAATCTGGCTTAAAAAGGGGATATTTATAGGTAAGTGGGTAGCACCCAAGTAGGATAAGACTTTCCCCTGTCTAGATGTCCCTTTTTTGGCTGCGTGGGCGGTTGTTGACCACAACCGCAGGGTTGTCTTATTCGAACTATACAGTAAGGGGTAGCTCCGGTCTTGTGTTGTAGGGGATTAGGGTGGATCCTCGGTACTCTGATCTAGACCAGGTACTGTGACGGGCGGTACTCAGTAGCCCTGCCATTGTATGAAATCCAATCTCCAATAAGTGACCTCGGACTTGGTTGTATATCTAGTATGCTGGAATTTAATGAATGTAACAATTTCGGCTATGTGAATAATTTATTTGAAACTCTGGACACAATTATAGTATAACTGGATTTCCTATCAAATGTTTTGGTTATCGTAAGGGAAAAACTTGTCCATGTTTTTTACGTAGAGTCTTACGAGATACCTTTGATTTCAAATGATTTTCAAGTTAAAAAACTTAAACCGTTTACTCACACCAGACCCATTTCTGACCCAGAGTATATTTTCTGTTTTCTTAAACTCTTGGGTACTCAAAAATTTTTATGAGTAGCCAAGTGATCAAGTTTGCTTTGATGTGTTTTGGAGAAGACTTGGAGCAGGGGACTTGGCGTATCTATATATATCTATTCCGCTGTGTTAGTATCTCTGTTTGCATTTTGGGTTATAATGGATAGAAAGGTCATCACGACTGTCTAATAGAATGTTGTAACTGAATGACTCTGATGTATAGTGACTATTATGTAATATCCATGTGATGTAATTTATATTTGTTAGTTCCGCTGTAAGATTCTGATGATTGTTTAGTTCTTTCTTTCAATCTATTTTCTTTTCTACCTATTTCTTTCTAAATTACGATACATCTTTCTATGGAATGAAAGACGGGTCATCACAGTTACACTCTCCCCCCTAAAAGAATTCATCCTCGAAATCACACCTCAACCTATCCTTGAAAACAATTAACACTGTATACCAATTCGTATGATATGCATATATCATTCTTAAACAAAAATATGATTAAATCACTACTTGAATACATAACTTCACTTCTGAGCTAGTATTGCTAACCTGATTTTGTAGTGTGGATTCCGATTAGGCTTCTTGTTTTGGAACCTCTATTATCCTTACATAGCTGTAACTATGATAGAAAACATTTGTCCCATATCAAAAATCCTAATCAAGTCCTTTCCCTTAAAAATTGAGTAATAAATCCTTAATCAGAATGGCGTGAAACACTAAGTCATGTACTCTAATCTTGGATCGAGAATTATATGAAAATGAAGAAGGATCTACGTATAACTTACGTACTCATTTAAAGGTTCTTACTACCCAATTACTTGTTACCCTCCAAAAATGATTTATGGGACATTTCATAAACATTTCAGCTTAGGTACAACGCTTTAAAATGACACAACTTATTTATGAAACTTTTTCATAAAATTAATTTAATTAATTAAATTTGTATAATACTCTTCTATATCCTAAGAGTATACAGAACATTTGATTATTAATTCTATTAGATTTTTAAATATTCAGATTGTAGGCCCAAAATAATTTGGATCTTTACACCGAGTCGACCAATCTAACCTCATTACCCAATCGGTCTGGTAAGTAGCTAAGAAGAGTCGGATGCTGATATCCAAACTCCATCCTAGAGTCCTTTTCTTAGACGCCTCTAAGATACACATTTATTTGCCGGCCCAATAACATCAAATAATTTTTCACTTTCTAGATGTTAAAATCAAAAGACGCCATTAACTAAAACCAAGTTTGTTAAACCCTCTTACTAAACTAATTTTAACTTCATTAATTAACCCATTTAAAAGAAAGATACCTTATTATTTTGAAAACATAAGAGCCATATACCCAAGTATTATTTCAAAAACTTTTTGAAATGATACTTTATTTTTAACCCGTAGAAAATCTTCATATAGCCCGAGTAACACCAAAATGATATCTAGGAATTGGTTACAACCAAATGGTATCACATATATCTCCTTACGAAAAGAGCAATACTCATGAGAGGTGTTTACCATCCGAACACATCCTTTTCCCATTTTTAGTCACTTTCGAGTCACTCGAACAAGTTAATCGTAAAATTACTTCTCTTTCTCAAATCCCTTTTCGAAACAATATTATATGTATATATATACAACTAAATCGATTTTAACAAAATATTTATCATCTACTTTCTTTGGATTTATTCGGATTCGAACTTGTTTCGATCGTACAATGACAAGGAGAATAAATTACTAAGTGCGCCATCACATTTGCCAAAGCAAACATTCGCTTGTCACATAGAAGATTATTCAGATCATTACAAAACATATCGAGACTCATTTCCCAAACCGCCCAAAGATAAATCTTGCTTTCAAATTCCCCTTTTTCTTAGAATATTTAAACCTCGAAGTATTTTTAAGTCTATTTTTCCCAAACCTTGCAAACTGTTTTCCAAAAGCATCGGCATTTGAATTCTTTAAAAATTCATCTTATTTTCAAATATATTTTAAAATTATGATTTATAAAATCAACTGAAATATTTCACTTTAATAAACACCTTATAAGAACCTAATTTTAAACCAACATTATCAATCGAATGCCTTATAGTCAAATTGTGAAACTTAATTCACAAGGTGTTCGCTTCAATGTTATTCCTATTTCTATTGCCCAACCCAAATCTTAAAAAGGAAAGATATCTATACACACATAAACAATAATCGGTGCTCAAACTAAACGAGCGTGACTAAACAAACCTACATGATAATAATAAAATAGTATTATCTCTGAGCAAAGAACACCTAAAATAACATACTATTTTTGAAAATAATTCTTTTAAATATAAAATATATTTTTGGGTAAAATTATTTCACTTACCCAATTTCCAAAACACTACTATGTTGATTTGTCTAGTTCAAGTGTTTAGGAACCCCTATGGATACGGGTGTACCTTCCGTATCAACCAAAATTCATAAGTCACTTAACCGATAAATTAACATAACACAAAATGTTTTATACCACTAACAAATATGTGCTCTCATATAATACACTCAAACTCATAATAAGGCATTCTATTACCTTATCTCTTAATGATTTACCCAACCAAAGCCAAGGTTCTCGCTTAACCTTACGCTCTGATACCAAATGTAATGAACGAGATTTTTCGACCCACGAAAATCAACACTAATACGTCCACCGTATTTCGTGCCAAGCATTCAACTGCCGAAAAGACCGATTGTTAGTGGAAAGAAAGAATATAGAAGATAAGAAGAAACGAAACAATCACAGAATTTCACAACGTAATGGAATAACATACATTAATCAACATAATTCTTTACAAGGCCATTTCAAAAATGATGCATTAGATTTATACTAATAAAATTCTATCACTGGATAGTCATAACAGCATGTCCCTACCTAACTAATATAAGATACATATAATACAGTGGAAACAAGATAATAACTAGCTATCGATAAAGCCTCACGCTCCAAACTCCTCCAAGATGCATCCATGGGAAATCTAAACTACTTGGCTATCCATAAAAATTTGAGCACCCAAGAACTTTAAGGAAAGAAAATAAACCCGGGTTAGACGTGGGTCTGGTGTGAGTAAACTCAAACAACTGAATTATTATGTTTAAAACCCTTTTAAAATCAAAGGTATCTCGTAAGACAACGCCACACATACACACGGACGGGTTTTTACCTTACGCTAACCAAAACATTTTTATAATAAATCCAGTGATATTATAATAATGTCTAGAGTATAAATTTTTATTAATCATGGCCGAAATTATTACATTAATTAAATTTTAGCATATTAGGTCTATAATCAAAAACGTAAAGGCATGTATTATAGATTGGATTCCATACTACGACAAGGCACAGAGGTACCACCTATCATGGTACGCGTCTTGAAATTATACTGAGGACCTCACCGGGATCCCCTGCCAACACACGACCGGCCTAATCCTGACTGGATAGCACCGGATATGTCATCACCCCGATTGCTTTGCAACCCTTTTTATTGAGATCTCATGCACAACCAATCCATAAATATGTAGATGTTTATAGAAAGGTAATGACACACCCTAATGGTAGCGACCCACTTAGCCTTACTACATTCTCCCTGATTTTAGTCATTCTCGTTTGCTGAGGTTTGAGGCTACGCTTACCTTTTGAATAGCAATCCCCCTTGGAATGCTAACACTGCCTTCCAAGCAATAATGCAGTGCCCTTTCATCCATACAAGTTGTCCAGGATAAGGACAAACTGAAGGCACTACTTCTACCACATCCATTTTGGAATCATCATCTGGACTAGTAGCAAGCAACCATTGTACTTCAATGCTCCGTCTTCGATTCCACATTCTTCAAGATGTCTTCAGTTTGAAATGCTTGAGTTGGATTGAAGTGGTTTTCGGATAACATATCCGATCCCGGTTTTTCAAAACAACTTTCGATAATTTTCGGTAAACTTAGCCCTGGTTCTTTAGGAAATAAACAGACAAATATAAGAGCGGAGTTCGCCTCCTAATCTTTTATGCACGGATTTCCTCATCATTTATCCTAAAAGAATGAAACGATATTTATACGTATAGTATAGCATCATTAGAGATGATTATCCCATATAACTCACGTGTTTCTCCTAGATATTTCCAAAGTTACGTTTAGGTCCAGATTTGACAGTCGATTATTTAACTATCAAATAAACAATCATTCAGTATTGATTTAATTCCATACAGGATCCATTAAGCCTTTGTTAATTAATCTTTAGTTAATTAAAACACTTTGCAAAACTTGATTGAAGATCGTTTTAAAACATTATTCCCTCCTTTTATACTTGAAAGATAACATTTATATACTTATCCCTACGATATAAGTATATTTACCAAACATTACAAAAGTTTCCTTCTTTTCCAATTCCATATTTAATGGCCAAGAAATTGCCTTTTCTAAACATTACTTACTATAAATTCATTCACTTTATAAAATCCATTCACTTATCCCTTATAAAAATTCTTTTTATAAGTTCACTTCATATTTCAAACCTCCTTATAAATCTTCAAACTAGATTTAACTTCATTTTAGAATCTCTAAAATGATTTATAAAATCTATTTCCATGTATAAAAGTCCTTATAAAATTTCCTTTCTGAAATATCTCTGACATTACAAAATATCATTTACAAAGTCTCATTTTAAATCACTTTAAATAAACCTTTTATTTATTAAAACCCTTTTAGTTAAACAAGTTATTATTTATAAATATCTTTATAAAATAATTATATAAACGTGAAAATCATTTATAACTTTAAAACCTTGGACTGACTAAAGAATTGAAATTAATTCAAAATCATACTTCATAAATTCAAAAGGAGGCTTATCAATCCCAATGGTACTAATTTAAGTTACCAATTTATTTCAATTTCATTCTAAGTCATTGAACAATTTCTTTACATAAGTCCACATATATGTAAGTACATTACGTATCCAAAACAGGAAATAATATGTCAATATAAACTAACTAGTATAAACATGTCCATATAACATAATAGTAGGACGATGACTTGTCCTGCTAAATAGATGTCCAAAAAATCTAAATAATTATTGCAGAACAGGGATTTATTCTTCTAATATATGTCCAAACAATCTATATTATAAATTATCCATCGTTATATGGTTTCTTAATGGTATCGACGCTTAAATCCCTTGAATTAAAAAAAATCTTTGAAAAAGAAGTTCCTTTGAAACCGTTTGATTCATAGAAAAACAAAGGAGTTAGGACTTTAAAACTCTTTTTAAAACAATTAATTATAAGTTAAATCCTTATTTAAATTATAACTAATCTTAATTGATTTTTAACTTAAATTAATTAAATAATTAAACAATTATCAACTATTAATTAAACCCCAATTAATCCTTTATTAATTATTCAAAAATTAATTAAACCTCCATTAATAATCAAATATTAATTAATCTTAATGAGTTAATTAAATAATCTTTTGATTAAAACTTAATTAATAAATTAAACCTTTAATAAATAATTTACTTTTATTTAAAAGTAAACCTTAATTAATTTATCATTAAAATAGTTAACAGTTGTTTAATTAAATAAATAAATAATTGACCTTATATTTGATTAATAATTAATTAAAAGTAAGTCTTGTACTTAACTCATAATTAATTTAGAATTAATCTTGCTTAATCAAAAATTAATTAAAATTAATCTTACTTTTAAAACATAATTAATTAACAGTTAATCTTCACTTAATTATAATTAATAAACGTTGTTTAATAATTAATTAATTAAAAATTAATTATTAAATTATCAATTAACATTCTAAAACACCATTATTAATTTTAAAGAATATTTTAAAGACACTTTTAAGTATGAGCGGTAAATTAAAAAAACTGACTTTTTAATCGAAACTGCGCCTAAAGCGACTATCGCTATGGAGACCATAACCTGAAAATGTTTCGCCTTTTCTTGTAGAAACCATAACATTTAAATACTTACAAACTTATCATAAACATATCATAAGAGTTTGCATAAGAAAACAAAGTTGAAAACTTTGAAATAATTTTCAATTTCCTTTAAGCAAAACACTAGTTTTTCCACAAACAAATCAAATTATCAATCCATATCAAAATATCCATTATCTTAGCATGACATCACATGCACATGCCTAAACATCCATAAACATATCACTTTCATAGCACAAACCCAAAAATCACATCTTTATAACGAAACACAATGTTTAAGCTTTCGATTCACAAGTCAATATCCAAACCACAACTAGCGACATATACAAATATCCAAACCATATATTATTCCAACCAAACAACCGACATATTTTACCATCCAATATTAAATACATATAAAGGTAAAAAATTTCCAAAAATTAACTAATTTACTCACCAATTTTTTTTTGAAAACTTGATACATTTTGGAATTCGGAAAGTTTGGAAAACCACAAAATCCACTAGAAAATAAGTCAATTTCCCCTCGATTTTTGGACATGTATTTCTTGGATTTTGGAAAAGTGGTCAATAGGAATTTTTTGGGAAATTCTTTTCTCTACACTTTCAAAAAAAGAAAGACTCAATTTCAGTTATTTTGAGGAAGATATGGCCCAAATAAGAATGACCAAATTCAGACTTGGATCTCTGAGTCCAAAAACATGTATGAAAGAAATGAAATTTTGACATAGCTACAGCCAAAATTTGAAAATGTGGTACAAACAAAAGTTGTAGCTATTGGAATTTCATTTATTTTCAAACAAAAATCTTCATTTGGGTGGGAATTAAGGAAGATAGGATAGAAGGAAGAGGAGGTAAAATGAGAAGAAGGAAAGACTATTTATAAACAAGAGAAAAAAGGAATTACATAAACACCCTTGCCTTTTCCCTCCACCCACCTTGCGCAACCTCACCACCTTATCCCCCCTTACATTTCTAAGACAACATGCATTTAATGCATAAAAGTACTTATGTCTACATATGTTTTTCTAAGCATATTTACATTTAAATATATATATATATTTTTAAATCAAAGAAAACTTACCTTACTTACATATATGATATTTAAGTGAATACATATATATACATGTGAATTGAAATCCTAACTTTAGTTATCAATGAATGTATATACACATGCCATTTTGATCACAACATTTTTTCGATAACTTTTAGTTAATGGAAAGTCAAATAATTTAAAAAATGAATTCGGTCACATTTTCGATTTTTCTTCGAACCAAATATTGTTGTAAAAAAATTTAAAAACTATTTCACCATCATTTTTTATCATTTAAAATAGTTTTATTTTTATTATAAAACTTATATATTGAATATTTAAAATTAATTAAATATTCGTCAATCAAAGGAGTGAAAATTTTGGGTCTTTGCACTCTCCCTCCTTAAAAGAATTTCGTCCTCGAAATCACACCTCAACCTATCCTTGAAAATACTTAGCACTATATACCAATTTGTATGATGTATGTAGATCATTCTTAAACAAAAATATGATTCGATCATTTCTCGATTACATAACTTCACTTCTTAGCTAGTATCGCTCACCCGATTTTCTAATGCACAGTCTGATTAGTCTCCTTGTTTTGGAATCTCTATTCTCCTTACATAGCTGTAACTATGATAGAAAACATTAATCCCTCATCAAGTGCTTACCGTCAAAAATTGAGTAACTGATCCTTATTCGGAATGGTGTGAAACACCTCGAAGTCATGTACTCGAATCATGGATCGAAAATTATACGAAAATGCGGAAGGCCTACATACAACTTGCGTACTCATTTTAAGGTTCTTACTACCCAATTACTTTTTATCCTCTGAAAATGATTTATGGAACATTTCATAGACATTTCAATTTAGGTTCAACGCTTTAAAATGGCACAACTTATTTATGAAACTTTTTCATAAAATTATTTTAATTTATTAAATTTGTATAATACTCTTCTACATCCTAAGATTATACAAAACATTTGATTGTTAATTCTATTAAATTTTTAAATATTCAGATCGTAGGCCCAAAATAATTTAGGTCTTAGCACTGAGTCGACCAATCCAACCTTCTTACCCAATCGGTTGGGCAAGTAGCCAAGAAGAGTAGGATGCTGGTATCTAAACTCCGTCCTAAAGTCCTTTTCTTAGACACCTCTAAGGTAATGACATTTATTAGCCGGCCCAATAAAATCAAATAATTTTTCACTTTCTAGATGTTAAAATCAAAAGACACTGTTAAATGAAACCAAGTTTATTAAACCCTCTTATTAAATTAATTTTAACTTTATTAATTAACCCATTTAAAATAAGATGTAATGACCCGAGAATTTTAACAATTTCAAATAATGTAATTAACTGTTTTTTTCTCTTGAAATTAAACAATTTAATTTAGCAATGAAAATTTGATATTTGGTATGCGTCTGTTTAAACATAGCTATTGGCAGATTTTCTTTGGAAAATAAGAAAGTTAATTATGTTGTAAAATTTCAATTTTAAATCAGCTGAAATTAGATGAAAATTAAATATTTTTGAAATCAAAATATTTTTATATAGTAAAATTGTTTATCATTTTTTGAGTGAGGCATCATCTTTCATTTCGCCAAATTTGGACTGCTCTAGCTCCGTTTATCTTATTTTGGGTGCTTTAGCAGCAGTTTTGGCCGCGAAAAATCGAGTTTTGATAAGATGGTCGTATCTCTAATATCTCTATACCATTCTATTCGTTTTATCATGCTGATCTCGGCAGTATATTCATTTATGCATTTCGACGTTCGGTACGTGGCGAAATCTGACAGTTAGCCGTATCGGTAGCCTTTCTGAGCGTTTTTGAGTTCCTATGTCCATTGAATTATCCACCGTATAATACCAATAGCAATTTACCCTTTTATATTCCCTGAATTTAATTTTTTGACTATTACTATTCCTACCATTTCATGTTCGTTTCCTCCAATGGTTCATTTACCTTCCTCCATTTCATTA
The DNA here is from genome assembly GCA_030765085.1 of Allium cepa. Taxonomy (NCBI): domain Eukaryota; kingdom Viridiplantae; phylum Streptophyta; class Magnoliopsida; order Asparagales; family Amaryllidaceae; genus Allium; species Allium cepa. The sequence goes on from CM060938.1 coordinate 585,721,031, forward strand.
GTTCTGTCATTCTATTCTCTAAAATGAAAAAAAAATGGCTGCTTATTTTGGTTTTGGTTTTAGCTGCTCGTCCCGTTCCTTCTTCATAGCAGATCTCCTTAGCCATTCTCCACTCTTGATCGTTCATCACCGCCCCTCCTTAAAATAATAATAATGATAATGATATGTTTGATTATTATTATTTTTTTGAAAACTGCTGCTCGTATATTCAGATCCTGGCAATGGGCAGCCTTCTTCTAAAACCCAAACTTTCTCATGACCCTTCCATTACACGAGACCCTCCACACCTTCCTGCCGTTGCACCTTCCACGCAAGCACCACCACCTGAATGCTTGCCAAACCCACGACCTCTGCCGAACAGACACTCCTCCACCGCCCATGCATCCATCTCCCTCCCCCTTTTGCTCTGTTGAACCCACCACTCCATTCCCATGCCGAAAGCTAGCCACTACTGCCATGCTCTAGAACTCAACCCTTCCCAACTGACAACGTTGATCCGCCTCCCTACCCAAGCATCATCCCTCGGCCTCATCTCCGTCTGCTTGGCTATGCAAACCACGAGCACAACCACCCCCAAAACCCTCCACTGAAAACCCGTCCACCCTTCTCTCGATAGTAGCACTGTCCCTCTCCACCGCACCCATCTCCTCTACAACACCTTGCTCCACCATCCGCCTACAACCAACCTCGCCCTCTTCCACTTGTGCTTGCTCTTCACTGCCACCACCACTCTAGCACCTTGTTTCCACTTTCCTTGCCTCGAGAGTATGTTCTATTATATGTAATTGATACTTGATATTTTAAATATATTTGATTATATATATATATATATCATAATTGATACTTGATATTCGTCCAGCTAGCAGCCTTCTTCCTCTTTATATATATATATATATATATATATATATATATATATTGATTTTTAAAATATAAATATTTTGATTTTAATATATGTTCTTTAATAAACATAAACTGATAAATATAGAATGAAGATTTTGATTTTAATATGTGTTTAAATTGAATGTTGATTTAAACAGAAAAATATAATATAAAGATTTTTATACGAGTAAATTTTAGATTTTAAAAATTATATATTTTGTTTTCATCGATTATCGAGTTCCAACCTAGCTTTGCTTTGTTTTGTGTTTGATGTCCAAAGAATCTCAGCAGCAGTTACTGCATTCTCCACTTTTCGTATGCTTACATCCTATTCTTGTTTCTCTAGCCTCAAAAGGTGAGCGATCACTCACAATCAACATTCTTATATTTAGTAAATTTAATTCATATGAAATGACGATTGAAATATGTTGTTAATTTGAATTGATTAGTGATTAATTATTAAATATGACATGTTATTTGCATTTGTTCACCTATGTTAATCGACAATATTGACACCAATAACTTGTTAGTATAAATCTATTATATTTGAATTGTTAATTATGATCATATTTTCCATTGCTATGTTATTTCATTTATACTATTAGTCTATTGTTCTCACTTTGCAAGTTTCCTGTAAGTTTACAAATCATTATGGGTTGAAATGATACATACTCGAACAATATTATAGATTAGGGAAAATCGTCATGGATTGAAATGATAAACCCAAGCGATTTTATTGATTTTTGGCATTACGGGTTGGAATGACATATACCCGTAAATATTAAATTTTTATGGATTGAAATGATAAATATTTGTATCACTTGACCATAGGATAGAGAATTATATATGGACACTGTTGGTCTATTTTTGAAAAATGATTTCCAAAATTTTAAAAGGAAATATATGAGTTTTAATAAACACTGATTTTTTAAAATATAATAATAAAGATATTTATTTTTTTGTAAAAGTTAGATTTTTTAAAGTATATCTTTTGGAAATTTTAAATTTAGAAGTTAAGTTTGAAAATTTAAAATTTAATATACTTATAACTTCATTATTTTTAAAAATTATATAATTAAGATTTAAAATAGATCTAACAATAAAATAGTTAATATAATAAAATTTAATAAGAATTTATTTTAACTAATATAAAATATGTTTTAAATATTTATTTACAATTTATATTAATATTTTAAAAAATTGATTTGTAATAACTTAAGTAAATGAAGATTGGAAAGGTAAGTTAAAGAGGACTTGAAATTTTATTTGCTTAGTAATTGTAATTAAGTAAAAAAATTGACTTGAAACTTATTGATTTTGAGATTTTGAAAGATATGATTTTATAACTTGATTTAATTAAAGTTGATTATATAAATATTTCAAATTTAAATAAAACTGTAATTGGATATTTAATTTTGATTAAAATTTGTAATTTGAGATTTTGAATATTTATTAAAGGGTGATTAAGTGAATAACTAAAAATTAAATATAACTGAAGTTAGATATTTAATTTGGATTTGTAATTTGAGATTTTATTTAAATGTTATTAAATTGATTAAGTGAAAATTTTCAAATTTAAATGAAATTTAAGTTGAATTTTTAAATATAAATGAAATTTATCAAATTGAGTTATTGTAAATTATTTGAATATTTAAACTTTGAAACCTGTTGAATTGGAAGTGGTTTAAATTTATAGTTCAAACATAGACTTGAGATCGATGGAATTTGAATTGAACCTTTAACCTCTTAAACGAAATTACTGAACTGAGATTGATTTAAATTGAACTTTGTAACTAAAGTTGATTTGAATTGATTTGTGAAATTGAAAGAAACAATTCTAATTTGAACTATTTTCGATATAAACTCTTTTAAATCTATAAACTATTTTAACATATATATATATATATATTATTTTAAATTTATAAACAGTTTTAAATGTGTATGTTTTAATATATAAAATGTTTTAATATATAAAATATTTTAATATATATACTATTTTTAATCTATAACTTATTTTAAAATATAAACTATTTTTAATGTTCAACTATTTTAATATATAAACCACTTCCAATATTCAAACTGTTAAGTTGGAACTGTTATGTCTTAGATTTAATGGATTTAAATGCGAATATTTTGATATGACGGTTTAAACTATTTTGTGGTTATGATTTTGGAAACGAATATGATTTCGAAATGATATGATTTCGAAAGTGAATATGATTTTGAAATTGATATGATTTCGAAAGTGAATATGATTTCGAAAGTGATATGATTTTGAAATGAATATGGTATTTTGTTATGAAGTATGAACTATTTGAATTATTTATAAAGTGATTTTACAAATGATCACAGTGTGAAATAATAGTTTGGTTGTTACAGAGACCTGGATCAGATATTGTCATACTCTTTGCCAATACCGAAAACTACTTTAACAACTGTGCACGTGGTGGAGATTCCAAAATGAAGTAGGATGGTTTGGCGACGTCTATATGAGGTACGAACGCAACCCTGACTCACTCGAGTCAGCTTGATATGACTAAAATAGGAGACATGTCGGGCCAAATTGGATCGCTCCCCCTATCGAAGACATTTCTTCAATACCATTCTATTGCTTTGTGATTTGATTGGGTGCACCTTTGATTTAGGAGAGTGTCTCGAGGTGGGTGGTAGTAGCTGTTATGCACTACCACCAGTCCGATCCGTAAAACGGTAGTATCTTACCTTGGGCATTGCCTCGCGTGCCTTGTCACATGCCTTATCGCGTCCACTACGACTTTAGTTTGTATCATACCTACGGAGTGCTCCCTGAGTAAACCACCAGTTTGGTGGAGCTTGTAGTATTTGTATAGACAACGGGAATATATAAAATGTGTTAAGGAATATGGGTAACGCATTAACGCTATTTTAATAGTTTACTTTACTATAGATGTTATCTATGTAGCGCATCGTATGACGTATGTAGATAGTTTAACGGATCCTTAAAGGATGGAATCCCAACATCCTTTAAGTTACTTGCATTTCACTTAAATTGATTTACTAGTATAAGAATGTTAATCCTGACTCGAATGTTTTATGTTTTGCTTTATGCTCTGGTCAAACTGAGTTTCACATCATTTGAAACTCACCTTTGGAGCTTGGAGCATTAATTGAAGATCTGTCTTTTATCAATTCAACTTTTAGTTATTTTAGATATTTCCAGTTGTTATGTTCAGGCCTATCAGTTTCTTTTGTATTTGAGACTACTTTGTATTTGATATTTTTGTTGTATCTTGTTTTAGACTCTGATGTTGTAGTGGTTTCATGAACTACTATATATTTATTCTACTGCTTATCGTTGTATTATTCTGTGTCTGTAATTTCATGATTGATATATTTACTGTTTATGCTAAGTTTTGCCAAATATAAAATTAACAATCTGTTGTTTTGAGCAATTCAAGTCCGGCGTATGTGGATGATTGTGGATTTGAACGGTTCAAAATAACAGGTCGTTACAGTTGGTATCAACGCTCTGGTTTAGGCAAAACTTAGTATATGGAGTAAAAACTCATTAGAGATAGGGTAGAAATACCCTAGAATGAGTAAAATTAATTACGGAATCATCTTCATTCAAGCTTGAAATTCTTTGTTAGGATCCTCTTGGATTTGAATTTCTTTTGAATTTTGGAACTTTACCTTTATTCTAAAATCCGTTCTTGTCTTAATTCCCATCCAGCAGAGAGGTAAGACATTTGGTGTTTTTTCTAGGAGCTCTCCCACTCCTCCTTATCTTTGCATATTTTCCTATTCGTGTCCTTCTTGATCCTGTAATCCATTCTTGTCTTATCCTGTTCATGTTCTTCTTGATACCGGTGCATTCCATAGCTCTATTTCTGTTGATCTATGTAATAAATTTGAGAACATCTTGCAATCCCAATTGGCAACTTCATCCTTATGTGTGACTAATCCCATCGGCGGCCCCGCAACCTTAGTAAAATTTGTAAAGGGGTGAAACTCCTCTACAGTAGGCATCAATTCACTGGAGATTTATGTGTCCTCGGTCTCGATGCTGTTATTTCTTCCAAAGACCGAATCGTTTCTCTAGTAGATGACCAAGGTAATTCTCTTGAGATCAAATGTCGATTTCGTCAGAATGAAACAAGTAGTTTCATCTTTTCGCTTGATTCTTAGCCTAGTGATCTTGCCTCTCCCTGATAGTTGGGGATTATCCTGATGTTTGGTGAACTCGCTTCTCAACCTCCCAAATGGAAATTTGAATTCTACATCGATCTTATTCCTGGAACTCGACCTGTTGTCCTTCCTCCCAGACAAATGGTTTCTACGAATGGTTAGTCATCCCCTTTTGATTAACCAGTGCTCTTTCCTCCTTCATTATTCTCATGAATCGCGTTTTCCGCGATGTTCTCAGCAAGTTTATCCCATTTTCTTTGATGATATTCTCATCTCTTCTAAGTCTGAGAAGGAGCGTGAATTTCATTTGGGCTATGTGATGGAAACTCTTAGGAGTCATCAGTTGAAAGCCAAAATTTTCAAAATGCCATTTCTGGAGGGGTGAAGTCCGATTCCTTGGGCACATTTTTTCTGAAATGGAATCTCGGTTGACCCGGTTAAGGTCGCTGCGATTAATATAAGTTTATCCATCTTTCCTCTTTTGTAATTTAATTATCTTATCTTCCTTTCGAGCCTATTTCCTTAGATAGATGTAACGACCCAGAATTTTTAGAAATTAAAATTTGAATATTTAATTAATTTTAAATATTAATAAGTGAATTTATAAGTCAAATAAATTTTTATTTGAATTATTGAATTTAATTGGATTATTAAATCGATAATTTAATATGTTAAATTATGGAAATAATTGAAAATAGAGTTAAATATGATTGAAAATGATTTGTAAAATTTTATTTTATCATATGGGAGTTAGAACAATATTTTATAACTTTTAAAATCGAATTAAAAGTTAATTTGTGAAAATTGAATATTTTAATAATTAAATCGACTAGTAAAAATAGTCAATTTTTGAACAGTCTCAGAATTGAACGAAACCAGTTTCATTGGATCCGTAATAGTTAGTTATTACCGTATTTCAAATTTCGTGTCAATCGGAGTTATCGTTTGATCGTGGCAGCTCGAAACGCATCGATTTATTTTTAATTTAAATTTGGCGAGTTAAAATAGCCATTTTTCAAAAAGTCTCGGATTTCGACGAAACTAGTTTCATCGGATCCGTAATGTGATATTATTGTAAGGTTTCAAATTTCAAGTCAATTGGATTTACCGTTTGTCCGGTACGAATTAAAACGCCTAGAAATCGGTTTAAATCGGTTTAATTTAAATTGAGCGTTTTCAGCCATAACTCGCACAGATGTCCGAATTAGCTTCCGAAACCTATTCCATTGTGTCCAGAACGCGGGGTAAACCCTAGAAACGCTGGTTACGGCGCGTAAATCGGAGTTCGGAATTTCCGGGATGAATAGTGTTTCGTCGGTTCCTTATAAATAGCCCTTCACTCTAAAAAAATAAAAAAATATATCTAAACCCTAATTCCTAAACCCTAGCCGCCACCCTTGCTATGAATGGCCAAAATTTAATCCCTTTCTTCCCTCAATCATTCACAATCCGTTGACATTCACGCGAAGTGTTCAACACGGAAGTCGAAGAGCATGAGGAGAGCTAGAGATCCATACGGTGATGATCGTGTTTGGAGCGACGTGGAGGGAGCAATTGGGGCCGAAACCTGCAGATTTCGCACGCATTTCGAGGGGTCTAGAGCAGGCTGAGCTTCAGGTGGTTGGTGGTGGAGGTAGCTCTCGCGAAGGGCTTCGACATGGCAGTGGTTTGATGAAGTTTCGTCGAGAAATGAGGTTGCAAAGTCGAACCCTAGTTTCTATGTGATGGGTTATGTTGTTCGGCTCTTACCTGATGAAGGAACGCAAGTGGAAGATGAAGATGTGGGCGGCCCTGATGCAGGCCAGTGGAAATGAAGGGCTAGGATTTGATTAAGGTTTAAAATTATAAAGTTATGTTGAATTGTTTATATAAAATCGTGTACAAACTTGTAAAATCAATAACTTTTTCATACGAGGTCGAAAAAATGCAAACTCAGTTGCGTTGGAATCGTATGGACGAGCACTACGCGATGAAATTGGTTTGGAGTCGTTTGGAGCTAGTGAGAATTTTTGGTAAAATTAAACGTCCGTTTAATTTTATTCGAAATAAATCGCTAAAACGGAAAATAAAATCAAGGTGAGAACTTCTCACTCAATCGAATCAGTTTCGATTTTATTTTAAATAATTAGATTTAAAATATTTGAATGCATGTTTGAATGATGATTAATATCTATTGATTGTTAAAATAGACATTATACGCCGTTAGTAAGCGGATGTTATTTATTAAAAACATATACCGCGAATATTTCATAAACAGTGAAATTGGTATTATATATAGTAGCAATATATATATATTGGCATATGTATATATTGGAGTTATTGATTTTCCGCATTTATTTGTTTAGCGGATGAGACCCTATTGCGCCGTTATTAAGCGGATAATATTTAATAAGAACATATACCGCGATAATTTCGTACTGGAGCGAAATTGGTATTGTGCTAATGTTTGTGGATGCAGGAAAACAGGTTGGAGGGATCCAACTGGATTCCTCAACAGTTTTTATTTGATTTCAGATATTTTCATATTTGATGGATTTTCATATTGATATATGATATCATTGTAGTCGTGATTGACTATTTGGTGTGTAGCATCATTGGACCCAGATTTTGGAATTTTAAAGTGATTTTAAAGTGATTTTAGAAAGTATACGTTTTATAAAATATTTTTGGAATTGATCCATTTTAAATAAATAAACGTTATAATTTTTAAAGTTATAAAAATTTTGATTTTGAGAAATATAGTTAAAAACTGATTTTTGAGAATATGATGCTAATGATTTTATAAAATAGTTAAATCGGAATTTTTGAATTTATTATGAAAAGTTGAAATATAGGATTTATAAAATTTAATTATTTTATGAATCAAAAGGAAGAAGTTTTTAAAGGAATTTAAAGACGTTTAAAAAAGAATAATATAAATTGATTTATATTAAGAGATTTATAAATGGATATTTATAAATTGAAATATGGACATTATAAAACGAGTTTTTATAAGTGTTTGAATGAAGTGAAAATGAATTTCATAATTGAATGGAATTTATAGAATTTTATACGGTGAAGTTATAAATGGAATTTTATAAGCAGTAGGTTTATAAAATTTATTAAGTTATTAAAATAATGATTTTGGATAAATGAATGAATCTTATAAGTTATAAGATTTATAATTTGGGAAGTTAAAAAGAACGATTTTGTAAAATAATCGTTTTATAAGTATTTAACTTCTAATATGAACTTTTAGTTTATAATCGAGTTATAAACTGGAATAGGTTAATAAAAGAATTTATAAAAAGGAAGTTTTTATAAATAAATAGAAATAGAATTTATAAACGTTGTTTTATAAATTCGCAAAAGACTTATTTTGATAAGTAAATGGTTATAACTTATTTATGGAGTTATATTCACATTTTTGACTGTGGATAATCCTTTAAAATGAAATGTATAAAAGAATGAAAATTTGTTAACGTAATATATTCACGTTTTTGAATAGTGAATAAGATGTTAAAGAAATTGTTTTGAATGTGATATTTCAAATAGAATTAAAACGATCTAACGATGTTTTAAAATGTGTTGAGATTCGAAACCATAGATTTCAACATTTATTGTTGAAATAGACGTTTTCGAGAAATAGAAGGAGATGATGGACTTTAACGCTGTTGTTATAGTAAATAATTTCCAAAAGGAAATGTTTTGAATAGTATTGGGATTTATATATCTATTTAATTTCGAATCCCTATACTAGTGATTTTGGGTTATCGTAACAATGTTTTACGCAACATTCGTTTTGGCCCAAATAAATATGTTTAAAAGAATGATTTCCTTAAAGAATGAAATATATACTTAATTTCGATTTAAGTATATTAAATATTTTCCAAGGTTGAAAATAAAAAGATTTGTGAATTACTTATGAATAAATAAGTATGGAAGTGTTTTCCAATATGAAGTGATATTTAGAATTCATCTTTTTGAAGATAAATTGAAAAGGAATATTGAAATGAATAATTGGAATCGAATATTCATAGATATTTTGGATTATAAATTCACTATGGAATTTATGAATGAAAAGGAGAATTTGTTTAAAAATAAATATTGATTTATTTTTGAAGTGTGAAAATTATATATCTTGTAAAGATATTTTGGAAAGTAAATAATTTGGAAAATTATTTGAAATCTGGTGATGTGTGCATATCAATTGATAGTTCAATAACCGACTATCAATATTTCCCTTTGAATGGGTAATTGATATGATTTGTTTGAATGTGAATGCCACACTTATTTTTGAATAAGCGCTCACTATTCGGGTTAACCGGGAAAGGACCATGGGGTCGTATAACCCATTCCGAATATGTGATACGTCGTTGTGAATTGCATTGAAGATCGGTGTTGAAGACCGAGTATTTGCAAAAGCGATAGGATGACCTATCGATTGTCTCTGCACTGGGTAGCTCCTGGTATAGAGATTCCTTAAGTGATGGGAAATTCGATCGGGATTGTGAATACCCGTATTGCAAGGGCTTCGTAAGAAGTGCCTTCGGTTTTGTTCGAGCCCGGAACAGACTTGTATGGATTGTATGTCTGACGTTACAAGTTGAGATATAAAGTCAATTTCATTCAAATATATTTCTGTTGGTGGCGGAGAATTTATTCTTTAGCTTAACACCCTTCTCTGAGACGTACGAGCTCAGAGGTTATGTAGTTGAATGTTATCAGCGATATATTCCCAATTTGGTAATGTGACATGCTGAGTGATGCTGAAATGATCATTGTGTTGATTATTTGTGATAGGATCGTTTATTTGATCGTCTATCCTTGTGATCATTGTGTTGATCATTTGCTGACCCAAAGCATGGCTTTTGTATAAAGTATGTTTTTGTGGACGTGACTTCGTCGAGCCTCACACCCCGTGAATGGTCAAAACAGGAAAGATGCGGCAAGGTTATGAGGGGTAGCACCCTTTAGGATGTGTCCATTTCCTTCTGGAAAAGGGTGGTATCATGGTATAGAGCCCAGATACTTACTCATGTTGAAAACACTTTGTTATGATTGTGTGAATTGATTACGAGCGCTCGGTGATAAAGGTCCCAAAGGACCGGGGGATGGCATATTCGGTCAGTTGTTACTCAGTTAGGGGTAACCCGGCCTTGTGCTGGTAGAGATCCGGTTTGGTTCTCGGGGATGTCCATCCAGAGGCATTCTCATGTGGCAATGGGAAGTTCCTTGGCCTGATCATTCGTTGGAAATCCAAAGAAACAATACGTGACTTGTACGGTTTTAGTTGTAGAACCTGCCATCTAATATGGTAGCTATTAGTAGGCCTAATATAATGGTACCTATGCTGGCTAAGATTTATATTCTACTTTCGAAATATCTTCTACACTATGCACTAATAATAATATCAAAATTGATTTGATTTTAATGCGTATCAAGCATGTTTGGCTATCATAAGGAGAAATCTTCTCCAAGTCTGCGTTTGCATTGTGTGTGTGGCAGGAGGTCTTATGGTAGTCTCATTTTTAAAAGCATTGCGAATTGAATTTAAAAATATTCCTCTATTTTGATTTTAAAGATAAATAAACTGTTTTGAGTTCTCACACCAGTCACATGACTGACTTGGAGTTTATTGTTTTCCTTCCTAAACTCTGGGTGCCCACCAATTTCCACACGGGCAGTCAAGAGTTAGGTTTATCAGGATATTCTGGATATTCAGGAATTGCTGGAGGCAAGCTGGATGGCATGGCGTATTACTAGTTATATAGTATTTCTTTTTCCGCTGCATTGTTGTTATTGTACACTCTGATGATATGATGTAATGTAATGTAATGTAATGTAATAACTGATATAGTTCTTTGTTTAAAGATTATTCATTTATTAATATATGTTGTTCCGCTGCGAATTGTGAGATTCTGATGTGTTCTGTTGTTTTCTGTTCCGTTCTATTCTCTTTTCCCTCTATTTTAAAAGTTTTCTATTATCTTTCCTCTCTCTCTTCTAAATTTTCTGTTCTCTTTTCTATTTTCCCTCTCTCCATCTTCTCTCTTCTTCTCTTTTCTTTTCTTAAATTCTTTTTAAAAACCCATAACTATTCGGTTTTTCGGCAACGAAAAACCGGGTACGTTACAATTTGGTATCAGAGCATATGGTTAAGCGACAACCATGGTTCTGTTGGGTATTGCTCATTAGAGATAGAGTCAGTAGTGCTCTAGAATGAATTTGAGTGTAATAATAGATATGAGAGCGTATTTGTTAGTGAATATAAAAATTGTTTTATATTGTGATGATTGGTTTATTGAGTGGCATATGAACTTTCGTCAGCGTGGTCCGCAAGACTATGCCGAAGGGGTTTCTAAACACTTGAATAGAACAATTCGACACAGTATTGTTTTAAAAATTGGGTAAATGAAATAATTTTGCCTTGATTATATTTTTATATATAAAAAAATAATTTTTCAGAATTATTAAAGTGTATGTAAGTTGATTGTTAGGTTGTTTGAATAATCTAAATAAAAGAATAATTGTATAAGTATAAAGAATTATAAGAATTGAATTATAATTAATGTGATTTACAATTGTGAAATAAACTTATATATATAAGAAGTGAAACTATATGAATATATTTATGAATATGAGTTGTAAGTAAAAATGAATTCAAAGTTAAATGAAATTTACTTTAGAATTGGAATCTGAATTTATTTATAAATGGGAATTTAAGTTAAGTGAAAACAAGTGATGTTTGTGAAATGAAATTTAACTTAAGAGATGTTAAATGAAGTTGATATTAGTAATAAAGTAAAATGAAATATGAACTTAAGTTATTTAAATGAAATTCAACTTTAGAAATTGAATTGGATTGAATGTAAATCAATTAAATGTAAATTTAAGTTGATATGGAATAATGGATATAAGTGTTAATTCATTAAAATCTAATGTTATTAGAAGTTGAATAAATTGGAATGAAAATCAATTTAATTAAACCAATTGTAAGCAAATGAATTTGGTTGTAATTAATAAACATTGGTTGTTATATGATTGTTAGTTGATTGTATGCAATTCATTAAGTGTTAATGAAATTGGAAGCTATGAAATTGAATTCAAATTAAAGGTAAATAAATTTGAATGAAATTGAATTTGATTTGGAAGTGAACCAACATATGAATTAGTGAATATAAACTAATTGAGAATGAATGTTGATAAAATCCAATGTAAACGAATCAAATGTGATTAAAATTGAAAACCCATTTCATTAAATAGTAATGAGAATATGAATGAATATTGAATTGATTATGGATGATAGTTGGTTGATGTTTGCATTTGTTGTTTTTGAATGTATTGCTATGTTGGCATATATAGTAGTTATGTTGCTATATGTTATATATTGATACTATTTCGATATATGCATGATTCTCATGTTGTTTGTTAAGTGTTTAGTAGGTGCGGATCGCGTTTGCTTCGCATTTGGAGCTCGCTTTCGCGCTATATTAGCCGTATATGCTTGCTAATAGAAATATAAGGTACATATCTCGGATTAAATACAGTACTTTTACACTTTTTTCCCTACGGGATGCCTCATTACTTGATGAGATGTATATTTGTGATATATATACTGTCATTTTTTTTTCGGATCGAGCCGCGCAAAGGAGACTATGGCAAATTTTTCCGAAAATTTAAAGCGTTAGAAAAAATTTGAGAAAATTGGAAAATTTTGAAAACTTTAACTTTGATTTTGGAATTGAAAGTTAAACAATGGTAGTTGTTTCTGAAAAAGATAACTAAGTATGATTTGAAAACTTAGTAAAGTATTATAAGAAGTTTAACTATGAATTTTGGAAAATTAATAGATTCTGTAATTTTTCTTACTTGTAATTTCGAGGACGAAATTCTTTTAAGTGGGGAAGATTGTAACGACCCAGAATTTTTAGAAATTAAAATTTGAATATTTAATTAATTTTAAATATTAATAAGTGAATTTATAAGTCAAATAAATTTTTATTTGAATTATTGAATTTAATTGGATTATTAAATCGATAATTTAATATGTTAAATTATGGAAATAATTGAAAATAGAGTTAAATATGATTGAAAATGATTTGTAAAATTTTATTTTATCATATGGGAGTTAGAACAATATTTTAGAGCTTTTAAAATCGAATTAAAAGTTAATTTGTGAAAATTGAATATTTTAATAATTAAATCGACTAGTAAAAATAGTCAATTTTTGAACAGTCTCAGAATTGAACGAAACCAGTTTCATTGGATCCGTAATAGTTAGTTATTACCGGATTTCAAATTTCGTGTCAATCGGAGTTATCGTTTGATCGTGGCAGCTCGAAACGCATCGATTTATTTTTAATTTAAATTTGGCGAGTTAAAATAGCCATTTTTCAAAAAGTCTCGGATTTCAACGAAACCAGTTTCATCGGATCCGTAATGTGATATTATTGTAAGGTTTCAAATTTCAAGTCAATTGGATTTACCGTTTGTCCGGTACGAATTAAAACGCCTAGAAATCGGTTTAAATCGGTTTAATTTAAATTGAGCGTTTTCAGCCATAACTCGCACAGATGTCCGAATTAGCTTCCGAAACCTATTCCATTGTGTCCGGAACGCGGGGTAAACCCTAGAAACACTGGTTACGGCACGTAAATCGGAGTTCGGAATTTCCGGGATGAATAGTGTTTCGTCGGTTCCTTATAAATAGCACTTCACTCTAAAAAAATAAAATAAAAATATCTAAACCCTAATTCCTAAACCCTAGCCGCCACCCTTGCTATGAATGGCCAGAATTTAATCCCTTTCTTCCCTCAATCATTCACAATCCGTTGACATTCACGCGAAGTGTTCAACACGGAAGTCGAAGAGCATGAGGAGAGCTAGAGATCCATACGGTGATGATCGTGTTTGGAGCGACGTGGAGGGAGCAATTGGGGCCGAAACCTGCAGATTTCGCACGCATTTCGAGGGGTCTAGAGCAGGCTGAGCTTCAGGTGGTTGGTGGTGGAGGTAGCTCTCGCGAAGGGCTTCGACATGGCAGTGGTTTAATGAAGTTTCGTCGAGAAATGAGGTTGCAAAGTCGAACCCTAGTTTCTATGTGATGGGTTATGTTGTTCGGCTCTTACCTGATGAAGGAACGCAAGTGGAAGATGAAGATGTGGGCGGCCCTGATGCAGGCTAGTGGAAATGAAGGGCTAGGATTTGATTAAGGTTTAAAATTATAAAGTTATGTTGAATTGTTTATATAAAATCGTGTACAAACTTGTAAAATCAATAACTTTTTCATACGAGGTCGAAAAAATGCAAACTCAGTTGCGTTGGAATTGTATGGATGAGCACTACGCGATGAAATTAGTTTGGAGTCGTTTGGAGCTAGTGAGAATTTTGGGTAAAATTAAACGTCCGTTTAATTTTATTCGAAATAAATCGCTAAAACGGAAAATAAAATCAAGGTGAGAACTTCTCACTCAATCGAATCAGTTTCGATTTTATTTTAAATAATTAGATTTAAAATATTTGAATGCATGTTTGAATGATGATTAATATCTATTGATTGTTAAAATAGACATTATACGCCGTTAGTAAGCGGATGTTATTTATTAAAAACATATACCGCGAATATTTCATAAACAGTGAAATTGGTATTATATATAGTAGCAATATATATATATTGGCATATGTATATATTGGAGTTATTGATTTTCCGCATTTATTTGTTTAGCGGATGAGACCCTATTGCGCCGTTATTAAGCGGATAATATTTAATAAGAACATATACCGCGATAATTTCGTACTGGAGCGAAATTGGTATTGTGCTAATGTTTGTGGATGTAGGAAAACAGGTTGGAGGGATCCAACTGGATTCCTCAACAGTTTTTATTTGATTTCAGATATTTTGATATTTGATGGATTTTCATATTGATATATGATATCGTTGTAGTCGTGATTGACTATTTGGTGTGTAGCATCATTGGACCCAGATTTTGGAATTTTAAAGTGATTTTAGAAAGTATACGTTTTATAAAATATTTTTGGAATTGATCCATTTTAAATAAATAAACGTTATAATTTTTAAAGTTATAAAAATTTTGATTTTGAGAAATATAGTTAAAAACTGATTTTTGAGAATATGATGCTAATGATTTTATAAAATAGTTAAATCGGAATTTTTGAATTTATTATGAAAAGTTGAAATATAGGATTTATAAAATTTAATTATTTTATGAATCAAAAGGAAGAAGTTTTTAAAGGAATTTAAAGACGTTTAAAAAAGAATAATATAAATTGATTTATATTAAGAGATTTATAAATGGATATTTATAAATTGAAATATGGACATTATAAAACGAGTTTTTATAAGTGTTTGAATGAAGTGAAAATGAATTTCATAATTGAATGGAATTTATAGAATTTTATACGGTGAAGTTATAAATGGAATTTTATAAGCAGTAGGTTTATAAAATTTATTAAGTTATTAAAATAATGATTTTGGATAAATGAATGAATCTTATAAGTTATAAGATTTATAATTTAGGAAGTTAAAAAGAACGATTTTGTAAAATAATCGTTTTATAAGTATTTAACTTCTAATATGAACTTTTAGTTTATAATCGAGTTATAAACTGGAATAGGTTAATAAAAGAATTTATAAAAAGGAAGTTTTTATAAATAAATAGAAATAGAATTTATAAACGTTGTTTTATAAATTCGCAAAAGACTTATTTTGATAAGTAAATGGTTATAACTTATTTATGAAGTTATATTCACATTTTTGACTGTGGATAATCCTTTAAAATGAAATGTATAAAAGAATGAAAATTTGTTAGCGTAATATATTCACATTTTTGAATAGTGAATAAGATGTTAAAGAAATTGTTTTGAATGTGATATTTCAAATAGAATTAAAACGATCTAACGATTTTTTAAAATGTGTTGAGATTCGAAACCATAGATTTCAACATTTATTGTTGAAATAGACGTTTTCGAGAAATAGAAGGAGATGATGGACTTTAACACTGTTGTTATAGTAAATAATTTCCGAAAGGAAATGTTTTGAATAGTATTGGGATTTATATATCTATTTAATTTCGAATCCCTATACTAGTGATTTTGGGTTATCGTAACGATGTTTTACGCAACATTCATTTTGGCCCAAATAAATATGTTTAAAAGAATGATTTCCTTAAAGAATGAAATATATACTTAATTTCGATTTAAGTATATTAAATATTTTCCAAGGTTGAAAATAAAAAGATTTGTGAATTACTTATGAATAAATAAGTATGGAAGTGTTTTCCAATATGAAGTGATATTTAGAATTCATCTTTTTGAAGATAAATTGAAAAGGAATATTGAAATGAATAATTGGAATCGAATATTCATAGATATTTTGGATTATAAATTCACTATGGAATTTATGAATGAAAAGGAGAATTTGTTTAAAAATAAATATTGATTTATTTTTGAAGTGTGAAAATTATATATCTTGTAAAGATATTTTGGAAAGTAAATAATTTGGAAAATTATTTGGAATCTGGTGATGTGTGCATATCAATTGATAGTTCAATAACCGACTATCAATATTTCCCTTTGAATGGGTAATTGATATGATTTGTTTGAATGTGAATGCCACACTTATTTTTGAATAAGCGCTCACTATTCGGGTTAACCGGGAAAGGACCATGGGGTCGTATAACTCATTCCGAATATGTGATACGTCGTTGTGAATTGCATTGAAGATCGGTTTTGAAGACCGAGTATTTGCAAAAGCGATAGGATGACCTATCGATTGTCTCTGCACTGGGTAGCTCCTGGTATAGAGATTCCTTAAGTAATGGGAAATTCGATCGGGATTGTGAATACCCGTATTGCAAGGGCTTCGTAAGAAGTGCCTTCGGTTTTGTTCGAGCCCGGAACAGACTTGTATGGATTGTATGTCTGACGTTACAAGTTGAGATATAAAGTCAATTTCATTCAAATATATTTCTGTTGGTGGCGGAGAATTTATTCTTTAGCTTAACACCCTTCTCTGAGACGTACGAGCTCATAGGTTATGTAGTTGAATGTTATCAGCGATATATTCCCAATTTGGTAATGTGACATGCTGAGTGATGCTGAAATGATCATTGTGTTGATTATTTGTGATAGGATCGTTTATTTGATCGTCTATCCTTGTGATCATTGTGTTGATCATTTGTTGACCCAAAGCATGGCTTTTGTATAAAGTATGTTTTTGTGGACGTGACTTCGTCGAGCCTCACACCCCGTGAATGGTCAAAACAGGAAAGATGCGGCAAGGTTATGAGGGGTAGCACCCTTTAGGATGTGTCCATTTCCTTCTGGAAAAGGGTGGTATCATGGTATGGAGCCCAGATACTTACTCATGTTGAAAACACTTTGTTATGATTGTGTGAATTGATTACGAGCGCTCGGTGATAAAGGTCCCAAAGGACCGGGGGATGGCATATTCGGTCAGTTGTTACTCAGTTAGGGGTAACCCGGCCTTGTGTTGGTAGAGATCCGGTTTGGTTCTCGGGGATGTCCATCCAGAGGCATTCTCATGTGGCAATGGGAAGTTCCTTGGCCTGATCATTCGTTGGAAATCCAAAGAAACAATACGTGACTTGTACGGTTTTAGTTGTAGAACCTGCCATCTAATATGGTAGCTATTAGTAGGCCTAATATAATGGTACCTATGCTGGCTAAGATTTATATTCTACTTTCGAAATATCTTCTACACTATGCACTAATAATAATATCAAAATTGATTTGATTTTAATGCGTATCAAGCATGTTTGGCTATCATAAGGAGAAATCTTCTCCAAGTCTGCGTTTGCATTGTGTGTGTGGCAGGAGGTCTTATGGTAGTCTCATTTTTAAAAGCATTGCGAATTGAATTTAAAAATATTCCTCTATTTTGATTTTAAAGATAAATAAACTGTTTTGAGTTCTCACACCAGTCACATGACTGACTTGGAGTTTATTGTTTTCCTTCCTAAACTCTGGGTGCCCACCAATTTCCACACGGGCAGTCAAGAGTTAGGTTTATCAGGATATTCTGGATATTCAGGAATTGCTGGAGGCAAGCTGGATGGCATGGCGTATTACTAGTTATATAGTATTTCTTTTTCCGCTGCATTGTTGTTGTTGTACACTCTGATGATATGATGTAATGTAATGTAATGTAATAACTGATATAGTTCTTTGTTTAAAGATTATTCATTTATTAATATATGTTGTTCCGCTGCGAATTGTGAGATTCTGATGTGTTCTGTTGTTTTCTGTTCCGTTCTATTCTCTTTTTCCTCTATTTTAAAAGTTTTCTATTATCTTTCCTCTCTCTCTTCTAAATTTTCTGTTCTCTTTTCTATTTTCCCTCTCTCCATCTTCTCTCTTCTTCTCTTTTCTTTTCTTAAATTCTTTTTAAAAACCCATAACTATTCGGTTTTTCGGCAACGAAAAACCGGGTACGTTACAATTGAATTCTTTTTTATTACGGTTCCTCTAAATTTAAATCTCTGTCGTTGTTCTAAGATCCATTCTTGAATCATCCTATGAGGGGGTGTGTTTGAAATTGATATAAAATGTTTTATATTATGTTGTTTGAGCTGATAAATTTGAATTTGGGTTTCGATCAATTCGTCTAGCCAACGCTATCGATAGGAATTTCAAAACACTTGAACAGAGAAAACTAACACAATGTTGTTTTCGAAATTGGTAAATGAAATAATTTTATATATGATTAGATTATATATATATATATAAGTATGATTTCTAAAATCAGATAGTTAGATGAATTTGTTGTTAGAAATAATAGTACTAGATTTTCATTTATTGTTTTGTCAACGTTCCTAAACCATTAACTATTGTTGAATGTTATAAGGGGATGAAATTTTACAAGCATGGTTTATAAATCTGATTTGTAAACGAAATGAATTTAAATTAAGGATTTAAAAGTTAAATTAAGGATTTGAGAATCTAATTTTCGGTGCTTTGGTTTTCAAAGTTTTGAAAAAAAAAATTATATTATTTGAAAGTATTTTCGAGTAGAAATTGTTTCCAAAGAATTTTGAAAGAAGTAATTCAGTACTCTCCTCTTTTTTCGTTGGAAAATAACTTTGATGATGACTGCAGCATCATCAACATTCATTTTTGAGTTTCAAAGTGGGAAGACCACTTAGTAGCTTTCTTTAGTATGATTTGATGCATATATATATATATATGTATGTATGTATATAACTCAAAATATTTTGAAGTAAAATCGAAAATTTAATTCTTAAATTCTATGTTAAGTAATGGTTTTCAATTATTGAAATGAAGCAATTTTTTTTGAATAATTGGAGTGTCTAAAATGAGAATTTGAATTGAAACAACTTGAAACAGTTGAAATATAATAAAATTAATTTATATAACACTCAATTGCATTCTAAAACATATATAACTAACCAAAAATATTCAAAAAGTTAAAATGTAATGTGAATATGTAACTGAAGGTTATACAAGAGAAATTTAGGTGATAGTAATGTTCAAACTAAATTTTGCTTAAAAAAATGTTGTAATAAATGGTAAATTTGTATAGTGCTCAATTACACTCAGAAACATTAATAAAACATACATGGAAAAAAGTTATGTAATGATAACATGTAAGTGAATGGTGTACAATATAAAGTGTAAGTAATGAGATGTCCAAAAAAAATATTTTTGTTATAGGAATTTATAAATAATAAAAAATTAAGTTGTTATAATAAAGGTTTATACACTAAATATACATTGCAAGATATGTTAACTGAAATAAATTAAATAATAAAAACATAGAATGCTATTTAAGTAAATAAATATGGAATGTCAATATTAAACTCAGATAATTTGCCGAAGGCTTATTAAGTGATATTAACTGCAACGAACGGGGATTTTCGACCCTCAAAAATCAACATCAATACGTTCACTGTATTACACGCTGAGCAATCGAATGCAATAAAAAGGTAGCAGTAAAAATAGAAACAACAGCATAGAATCTTACAATCGCAATGGAACAAAATATAGTATATAAGAATAGATTTTTATATAAAAGAATTTGTAATTGTTTAATACTTACAATTATCAGAGTACACGATCATTACAGCAAATCTGGATAGTTATAATAACTTGTCCTCATAAAGTGGAAATATCCAAGTGCGTGGTATATGTCTGAACTCCTCCAGCTCGTCTCCAGAGTTCCACAGCATTTAACCTGAATCGGTAATACTCGGTCTGACCCAAGCATTATAATAAAATAACACCCGAGTCGGTCTGGAAAACCATCGTGAGAAAATACACTCAATTTGAATTATTAACTTTTCAAAATCCTTTGAAAATAAAGGTATCTCGTAAGACCACTTCACAAAAAAACACAACAGGTTTTTACCTTACGATAACCAAAACATTTTTATCAAATCCGTTTGATATTATAATAGTGTCTATAGAAAGTAAATAGAAAACAGCTGAAATGTTTGCATCTCATGTTCCAGCATAGTTGGGCACAATCAAAACCGTACGGCGCTTATTAGAAAATGGATTCCATCGAATGACTGGGCTACTGGGGTACCGCCCGTCACAGTACACCTCTTGAACAATGTACCGAGGACCACTCCCGATCCCTTGCTACACAAGACCGGACTAGCCCTAACCTGGATAGTCCGAATAAGATTACCCCGTGGTTGGGGTCAACAACTACCATACAGTTGAAATAAAAGGGACTCTAGATAGGGGTAACCTTACCCTACTTAGGTACGGCCAAATTAACCTTGCCGCTTCTCCCCTATTTTAGTCATTCCCGGTTGATGAAGCTTGAGGCTATGATTACCTTTTTAAGAACACATTCACTTAGAATGCACATCGTCCGCCAATGACGATGTTCTGATAGCATTCATCCATACAAGTTGTTCTGGGTTTGGGCAAACCGAATCACCGTCTTCATCATCTTCACGGTATTCATTTGTTACGTTCAAACCTGATCGAAGTGGTTTTCGGATAATTAAATCTGATGCCGGTCTCTTCGAAACGATTAATGATTTCGGCCAATATTGATAGTCGGTTATTTAACTATCAATAAAACATCCATAAGCAATCATCTGGCCTTATTATAAATTTTTCCAAAATATTTGCCTTCAAATTATCTTTAAAAGATATATATAATTCCTTCCAACATTTGAAAACATTTTTTTTTCAAATACTTAAATTCTTAAATTGATACTTCTAACACCTCAACCCTAAGGAATATTTTCAAATTCTATTTTCTATATTTAGGAAAATATTACCAGTCTTTTTTCCAAAAACCCTTTCAATATTAATGTTCCATAAAAAATTTCTGTAATTTATTCCCGAAAATCTCCAGAATCACAAATAAATTTCCTCCCCTCAAATCATTTCCTTTTATAAGCTCCTTTTCGAATCTCGAGAGAGTTTTAAAAATAGAAATTTCAATCACTTCAAAATCCATATATGTATATAAAATATGTATTTTAAATAAAAATAATTTAGTTTTAAAAAAACATTTTTGAATAATTATTCAAAATATCGAAAACACTTTTCTAAACATCAGAAACTCTTTTTTAGATAAACTAATAAATTTCAAAGCTGATTTTTTTTAAATTAAAATTAAATACTTAATATTTGAAAATCTACTTACCGTAGTATTTCCTTCTCAACTAGTTTAAAATTCCATAGTTTTATAATAATAAAATTCCTCTAAACAAACTCACTTCTTAAAATTCATAAAATATATATATTTTTTAAAAATCTCAATAACAAATCTAATTTATAACTTCCACTCGATTTTACAACATATCGATTCATTGTCGATCCCTAACCATTCTCATTTCAAAAATAGAATTTTCCATTTTTCTCAACCCTGTTCCATATTCTAATATAAATTCCTCCTATGAATTTATATTCCCAATTATCATATGGTATTGAATTTCTTCATTATTGACATCGTTTTATAAATTTTGTAACCCCCTTTGGCTTTAGGTGTTTATAAAAACAAATCTACTTATGAAAATCCATTTTATAAATTTTATTTCTCCTAAATTTCATTAATACTTCCAATCTATTTTTCAATATTGATTTCAACTTCCTTTTATATTTCCGGAAGATCACTTATAAATTCTTTTGTATAATTCATTTAAAAAAATCTTCATTTACTTATTCATAATAGTTAAGTATAACCAATCAATTATATTTTTCTAATTCAATCTCTTTAAAATAACCCCAATTCCAATATATATATTTATTATCAAATTCCCTACAATTCCATAAAAAAAATAAGAAAAATTTATTGTTTTAAAATTATCAATATTCAGGCCAGTGCTAAAATAACATCCAGTAATTCCAATCATTACAATAATCTATAATAGATTATTCTACACAAATCATATATCACTATATACGAAAAATAAACAATAAATTTGAGGAATACAGTTGGATCCCTCCAACCTGTTTCACTGCATCCACAGATGTTAATACAGTATATAAAATAATACCAATCTCACTTCGAAGGGGATATCGTGGTATATAGGGTCATCCGCTATTATGCGGGGCGTATAGGATCTCATCCACCATAACGCGTGGGAATATCACTCCAAATACTAATATATACATATATACATACACACACTACTATATGTATATATAATATCATTCACAAATAACAATTTCTAATTTTCAACCAAGCAGCCAACAATTAAATTTAACTTTTAAAATTAAATTCGAAAATCCCAAATGAGTGAGAATTTTCTCACCTTGATTTTTATTTCGCCAATCATTCCAATTTTCAATTTTCCCATTCCAAAAATCTCATTACTATGAACATAAGGTGACATTCCGAATTCAATTTAAACCTAATATGAGAGAGTTACGATTTTATAAGCTATAAATTTTGAATTTATGATTATCATCCTAATTAAAATTTTACCAACTAATTGTTATACTCAACATTAACTAAATAATTATCTATAGTTTCTAATCTAATCCAGTTCATATATATATATATATATATATATATATATGAAAATAAATGTATAACTTTACAACCAAGGCCGAAAGATAGAAGTAACTATATCTACACTGATTTCCCTAAATATATAAAAATTTACAACATGTATATATATGTATGTATGTATGCATGTATGTATGTAACAGTGATCTACCAATTTTTAAATGAATTATCTTACTGCTCCTTCCCCACTGACGAACACCAACTTCCATACCGATGCTTCCTCCAGGCTCGAGCACACGACCAGCCTTTGATCGAACCACTGCCTCCCAAGACCATCACGACATCACCAACCATCGCGAGCGACCGGCACCAACTCCTGCTCTCGCATACGCAATCCACGGCGACCCTAGATTCAAGGCCACTTCCCCTCCTCAAAACCTAATTGCCATCGATCGAGTCGCGCCTCAGGTTCCCCATTTCCCATTGCGTTAATCGCCTGGCCATTCGATCCCCTTTCTTCCCTTTTTTTTCTACGATTTGATTTAGAACGAATTCGAATTGATCAGTTCTTGCCGACTTTCCTTCTTTTCTCCATTCGATTACATTCGAAAGATTTGAATTTCTTTACTGAACAAGATTTTTGATTTTTAAATTTTTAGAAGAAGGAAAAAAATCGCAATTCCATTAGCTTCTTTTTTTTCGTATTTGATTTTCCTTTCGAACGAGGCTGAGCCTTTAAAAAAAGATTGCGTGAAATCTTGGGTAGCGTATTTAAAATGTTTTGCGTGCTTGAAAAGGAATGGCGCAGTGAAAGGATAGGATGTACAACTGAAGTGAAGAGTTGATATAACAATATATATATATATATATATATATATATATCAATTTAAATTTTAAAATGTTCTGTTTTACGTAACTTAAAATCTCGAACTCCTATCGAGGCATGCCGTTAGGCTTTTATAATGTTATATCCATATTCCAAATGTAATGGAAAAGGTTTCGATCGTATGGAGAAAATAGCTTTTTGGACCCAATTATTATATTAAATCTCGATATTAATTTTAGCGCGTTTATACCCCGTACGGTAAACAATAACTCCAAAAGCTATGAAATTTGAAATCCGATAGTAATACAATATTACAGATCCAATGGAATAAGTTTCGTCGAATTCCGAGACTGTGCTCTCGGAAGGCTATTTTCAATTGTCAATTTAAACAAACTATTTTTCTTTAAAATTGAACAGATCACTTTTTAATCCAATTTTAAACCTTTTATTATCTTCATTATTATTAATATAAATTTTACAAGTCCTTAAATTATTTTTATCGAGCTTGAAACTCAAAATACAATAATTTACCCAATATTCAATTATTAAATTCAATAATTAAATTATCAGTAAATCACTATATTTAAATTTTAAATTTACTTTATTGAATAAAAACCAATCTTCCATATTCAAAAATCAATCTATAATTCAAATTCAATATTAAAACCATTTAAATATTCCAAATCAAATGTGGAAAAATCCGGGTCGTTACATTCCTCCCCCCTTAAATGAATTTCATCCCCGAAATTGCTAAGGCAGAAGAATGCTCCTAACTCGTTAACTTTCAAAATCCACTTTAGTGAAAACTCGATATTCACCTTTTTAATCTTTCAGTTCCGACCAAAACATTTAGTTTTTAATTCTAATTCCAAAATCCTTTATTTCAATTCCAATTTGAAATCGATTCATCGTTAATAAAAAAATTCAAAATTTTTCTAACTGCCTAAATTCTCGAAACTTTTTGACAGAGTCTCCCTTGTACGGAGGACCTTTTGCAATATGACAAGAGAGATAAATATATATACATCGACCATACGGTCGGAAACAAAAATATATATCAATATTTATATTTTTATTCTTTTATTGCATAGGAGTACCTTTATTTAGCGTTTTTATGCAAGCAGTTTATTTATTTTGAAATTAGTGCGACCAAAATCCAACCAAACGGCCTCTAGGGACACGTACTTACTCAATTTAATCATGTAAGTACCATATATATGAAATTAAATAACATTTCAACCATTTAAGCACATGATTTCATAAGTAACATGCCAACCATACTTTTTATAAACAATTATGTGTTTCCAACACTAATTCAGTTATTTTCAACCAATCCATATACTATTTTCATTCAATTCAAATGATTTACAACTCACTTTACATGCATTTAATTTATTTTCAACCCAAACAAACTCATACAATTCCTAACTGATTTAAAATCCATTTATTTTCTTTCTATTCATTCGTAGAATTTAAGTTATTTCTGTTTACGTCAAACGATAACTTTTTCCATGCAAATTCGACGACACTTGTTAAATGGAATATCCATTTAGTTTATAACTATTTTAAATTGATTCCAATCAATTTATATTTATCTTTTATTTAATTTTATATTTATTCACAATCAATTCATTTATTGCATTCCACTCACACCCACCTTCATTGCTTTCAAATCCATTTTATTTAGCTCAAAAACATTCCATGCAATTTTATTTAATGGCCATTTCTCAAATTTATTCGAAGCCAAGCTTCTATTAAATGTTAAGTTAATTTATTTACTTCAATTATTTCAATTAAACAACTTAAGTTCGTTTCCATTTGCAAATAAATTCCCTTTTAATTTAATTTGATTTCTATCCAATCAAATCCCATTTCATTTACTAATTTATTCAATTTGTTCATTCACTCAATCCACATCAAATTTTTAATTCCAATTTCATTTTCGAATTCACTTAACATAATATTCAAGGCCATATTCAATTTATCTACACTTTGATTGGATTTATTTATAACAAGGGTCATCACCATTTCAATCCAATTTTACTTAACCGAGTTAACTTCCATTAACATATTCAATCAACTAATTTATTTAGCTAATTAGCTCACTTCCAAAATTTAAATCAATATTTGATTTTTATTTCAAAAATCACCTCAACTATTTTACTTGAGTTCAATCTTATTTACAATTCGAGTTTTGGATTTCATCACTTCACCAAAATATCAAAAAAAAATTGTTTTTTTTTTTCAATTTTTAACTTTTTATAAGTCACACAACTTATTTTTCACTTTTCCATCAATTTTATACTCGAAAATACTCACGTTTTATTTTAACTCGAGATTATATATTTTTATTTAGCCAAATATATTTGTATTCCATTCATTTCAATTTTATTTTTATTTAACTTAACTTGAATTTAATCTAAACTTCATGCCATTTCTTATTCAATTAATTTTTTTCCAATTCAGTTCATTCACATCCCAATTTAATCCATTTTACTAGTTATTTCACTAATTTATTTCATTCAAATCACCATCAATTAAATTTCAAAAATTTAATTTCTTCAACATAATTTAAGTTAAATTTCATTTTAACTTTTCCACTTTTAATTTTAATCCCAAAATTCAATCTCCATATTTTTCTTCAAAATCATTCACCATTTATAAGTTTATAACTTATAGCTTGATGATCACTAATTTATTTAAACAAGGATTTCAGAATTCAAACACCCATTTTTTATTTCAAATCATGTTTTGAAATCACAAATATCTCATATCATTCTTTTTAATTTTAAGCCAATCCTGGTTTTTATCCAAAACAATTTTCCTTCAGAATCTCCAAAACAAACTTGTTTTTCCTCAAAACAATCCAAAACAACGACCACGGTGGCAATCCATCACTTAGAAACTCAAAAATGAACACCGATGTTCGCGATCATCATCGGAATTATTTTTCGACGACCGAAGTGATTTCAGTGCTATAACATCTTCAAATTCCATTTAAAATCGATTTCCTATTCAAAATATCTTCAAAACAATATTACTATTATATATTTTCAAAAACTTTGGAAAAATTTACCAAAAACCTCCGGGATTTAATATTTTCAAACTTTGGTTTTAATTAAGTTTTTAATTCAATTGTACAATCCAAACTTATACAATTTCCATTTGGTTATAAATATAACCATTCCAAATTTTATAATCTTATTTCGATTAAAATATTACCAACCAACACTCCAATATGTTATAATAATTTCTAGAAATTTTTTCCTTTATATAAAAATATAATTTAGGTAAAATTATTTCATCCACCCGCTTCAAAACCATACTGTATCGGTTTATCACATTCAAGTGTTTAGAAACTGCTATCGAATTAGTGGCATCCCACTACTCGATCGGAATTTATATTCCACTCAACCAATAAATCAACACAATATAAAACAATTCATATTCACCAACAAATATGCGCTCATGCCTATTAATACACTCAAACTCATTCTAGAGTATTACAGACTCTATCTCTAATGGGTAATCCTCACCAGAGCCAAGGTTCTCGCTTAACCTTTAGCTCTGATACCAACTGTAACATTTGATCATATATCACCTATATGCTCGACGAGGGATGTGATGAGGTTAACAAGTGGATTAGATATCACCATGCTTGACGAGAGACACAGCGAGATCCATCAGTGGGTGAGATACTACCTATGCTCAATGAAGGATAGATGAGACCCGGATTGGTTTTAGATATTTAGAGTAGATTATATATCACCAATTCTCGATGAGTGGCACAGTGAGATCAACAAGTGGATTAGATATCACCTATGCTCGATGAGGGACACGATGAGATCCATAAGTGGGTTGGATACCACCTATGCTCGATGAGGGACATGGACCCATATAGGAACCATTGGATAGTGATTGATGTCTATAGTATAATCTAGTGCTGACTCCATTTGTTTTAGAAACTAGATAGAGATCATTGAATTAATTGGTGCTAGTAGAGGATTTCACTCATCAATAGTGATTGGTAGCAATATATTCTCTACTTATCACTCATTGTTATATTGTGTGTGTTATATTAGTTGATTGATATTGTTGTTGTGTATTCTAGGCTATGCTCATACGTTGATGTTTACATTACTCCTGCATTTGCATATTGGGTTACCTTTATTGTAGTATGTTATTACGTATCGATGATATTATATTAGTTGTGCTGACTCGTTGATTACAAGAAAAGAGCAGGTTATAATAGAATTCCCTACTTTTGAGATGGATTTACTTTGCTTGTTTATGGACAGTTCGGATTGCCCCTGAATCACGATTGTGAAGAGGACCAGCCGTGCCTCAATAGTTTCCTGTTTAGTTGTGTATAGTTTTGATATACAGTATTTCGAGATAGTTCCCCTCCCACTAGGCTTTATGTCTGACTTGCATTTTGTCTTTGTTTTTTTATGTCATGACAACTCTCGGGTATTCAATTGAGTGGCTTGGGAGTTAAGTGCTTTTGGGGATATGCTTTTAGGGCATCTGGAGCATTCTATGGAGGCGATGTCGATACTTCGTATATATACTAGATATTGTAGTAGTACATGACAGATGTTATCTGTATATGAGCCTTATTGTATCAAATATTGTATTCTGAAATTCTATATTGATATTTATTTATTAGTTACTTCCACCGGTATACTCTCTTATATATTGTTCATTCCATTCTGTTTATGTATATTCAGTATATTATATGTTATCATTCCAATGTGAGATCATATCGTTATGCCTTGCATAATATTTTGTTTCTTCTTCTTTCTTTCTTTTCCCAACAAGCCATCTTTTATGGTATTTGAAAGTCAGTTGTTGATTTGAGAAGCTGATTTTTGGATATTACGAAGGGTGGTTTGTTACACAAATGGGTCGGTACCGACCTATCTAGTTTGATATTGGGCGAATTTTTGCTAAGTACAACTTCTTGCTTCGTTCCTTAGGTATCCAGAAGCTCCCTCATGCAACCAGTCTCCAAAGCTGAAGTCACCATCATGTTTGTCTCGAAGCAAGTCCAAATCCATCTCCATTTCATCAATTAAGCGCATTTTTGCACTCTGCACCCATATGATTGACCGGTAGTGACCTATATGAGTCGGTGTCAATCGATACAACTTAGCCAAAATTATGACTAAGTAAATCTATAACTTTCTGTATCGATGCTCTTTTGATATCTGGTTCCAATCCACGTGCAATCTTCTGATCTACATCGATACGTCTTTTATTACTCTAGACTGATCCATCCAAGTTTTGTTCCACCGATTCAGATCTTCATCATTTATACAATCATCTTGAATGACACATCATCTTGGCCAATCTTATGCACAAGATCCACTCTCATAAAGCATCCCAACCCAATTCGTTATCGATAAGCGTTTTCAAACAATACATCCATACAAACATACATTCATGGGAAAAACAATAATACATACGTACAATACCATTTATATAATAAGCAAATCTCAATCAAGCAATTATATCATCATTCAAAGCGTAGAGCTATGAGATAAAATCAATTTTAACTAATGAAACTAATGAAATTCATCCATCAATCATTAGAAATACAGATCGATTCAAAGATCATATTTTTAGGTTTTAAATCATTTGAAAAACACGTTTTTAAGATATATATATATATATAGTAGTTTAAGAGGCTGTAAGATCATTGAACACCCACATAGGGTGTGGAATCAACCAAAATCACCAAAAGTAAGCTAGATCCGATCCAAGAAAAAGTTGCACGGATTCAAAAGTATCCAAAACAAACAACAAACGTTAAGTTCTTATGCTAATCCCCTTCCTAATCTATTCTTAATTACTTAATTGCGCTAGTTTTAGTTAATGATTTGCAATGATTAATTGAGATTATGAGATGTTTTTAAAAGATAGAAAAGTGATTATTGGTTGCTCGAGGTGTAGTAGTTAACCCTAATCTCAAATCATTAGCATGCTTAATTATGATCCGAGTTAATTATCCATTAATCTATCTTAAAACTGTCCAAACTTCAAACAGCCATATATCCTAAATCGTAAGGCAAAAGATCTATTATGAACACTCTAGAAAATAAGAAACCATTAAATCTTTCATTTAGAAGTGGTTTCGATCCTAATTCGATTTATATCAAAAGTTATTACTTTTACAAGATTTTTAGGATCAAAATTGTTCACAGTTTATTCTTATAAAGAATATCAATACTCAACAACCCCACGGTTATAGTTTATTTTGATCCAATTTGATTAATAAAATAATATTTTTACGAGTAGGCGGTACGTAAAAATGTGAGTCATCGCAATAGTTTTGAGAGTTGTCTAAAGACTTCAAACAAGTCTTTGGTTTTAGGCCGTACTCAAAAATGTATTGAAACTAACAATTAACCAACAAGATATTTTATTTCTACCATTAAATTTAGCCAACAAAGAAAACTGTTCGTTCTTTCTTCATAAAATCTGCAAAATTCATTTGAAGGTTATCAAGTAAATATAATTCGCCACGGTCGGTTTTATTAGATAATAAAAATTACTAAACCAAGAAAGATTAAACATTTACTTAAGCTAGTTCACAATACATTATGAAACTTGCAATGAAAATTATACTGGAGTTAAATTATAGATTATGCATATATGTATTATACATAACATAAACGCTTCAAAATAAAACTGCAAAAATTAATTTAAAGTAACCTAGGGTTTTAAAAATTACCATTTTAAAATTGTGTAGAAGAAGAACCTCCTTCCATTGAGTTTAGCATGCTCTATATAGTTTACATTGAACAATAGTGAACAATTAAAGATTGTTTTTGTTGGATTTTGATGGAGATAATGAGAAATAAGATTTTTGGGGTAATGAGACAGAGAAAGAATAAGATGAGATGATGGTGGGCTTTGAACATGCATAACTTAGAGTTGCATTTTGTCTATGCCCTAAAATTATGGACTTGGAATGACACATATTTGATCGAAAAGTTCAACTCATAGTTGCGCCTTTAAACAGTCCAACTCATAGTTGCGCCTTATAAGATACAAGATAGTTACAGCCATGTTTTCCTAGCTGCTGCAGTGGTCAATAAGAATCGGATTCGTTTGGCAATTTTCTATCTCCGGTCGAACCTTGGTTCAATCATGTCCGTCCAAGTTTAATTAGCGAGTTGGATCCATCCAATTTACACCGCCAATTCTAATGACGTAAAAGGCCATACTTATGGCCCAATAAATAAAGCCCACCGTCCAACTTGCATTAGGATTCATTCCTCGCTGACGTGTCAAAACAAACAAAATTAACCCCTCTTTGGTTTCTTGTTCTTTTATACCATCTCACTTTCCATTCTCAAACTATATAATAAAACCCTCCTCGTTTCAAACTTCCTAAACAAACGAGAATTGTTCAAAATTCAAAGCATTTTTTAAGGAACACACGAAAATGGCGAACCGAGGTTTTTTGTTTTCATGCATAAACTCTAATAGCTTACTATCATCGCCGCGGTATCCATCAATGCCGAAATACCCAAAAATGGTAACTGGAATCCAAACTAATGACGTAGAAGCTTCTGGAGGTAAAGGGGAAGAAGAAAAGAAGGTGGCTTTGTTTTCTGTGATGGGAATGACGTGCTCTGCTTGCGCTGGTTCGGTTGAAAAAGCGATTAAAAGGTTGCCTGGCATCCACGATGCAGCTGTTGATGTTTTGAATAATCGCGCTCAAGTCATTTTCTATCATGCTTTTGTTTCGGTAATTTTCTCCATTTTAATTACTTCGTTTTTTTGTTTGTTTTCTGTTATTCTTTTGTGACTATAATGGAGATTTTTGATTTGGTATTTTCGAATTTTCAGATTTGTACTAATGGGAATATAACCAAGTGTTATATTGTATAAGTTACGTTACTCTTTTATATTTTCTTTTAGTACAATTAAAAATTATGTTTCGGCTATACTGTTTAGTTAAGTAATGGTGTAATACAATTGTTTGGAATAGGCACAGTCGCATGGACGATGACAAAATCCAAGGCTGGTTAAGGGTTTTTATACTACAATTACTTGTACACATTTTCACTTTGCATTTATTCAGTATAATAAGATTCCTCATGTATAATTTGGTTACATCTTGCAGTATTTTTACCAGTACCTGTTTGGCGTAGGGTCATAACCAAACTTTGAGCTGATGCCAAGCGTTTATTTGTAACCAGTAATCGTGCTATGAAGCTTAGCTTTAAAGCAATCAGTTGAACTATAGTAGTTAAAAATGTGAAATAAAACCAGTCTAGAAAAGCCTAGCTATATTTTAGTCTTTAGTGAAGCATCTTAGAAAAAGTATATCTTTCTTCCAGCAAGCACTACAATTGATAAAAAGGAAAAGCAAATTAACAATTTGACTAGTCTTTTATAACTTGTTACAGGATAAATTGACAAGTACAAAATTATATCACATAATTTACCTCAAATTTGTGGGCAACTTGAACTCTTGTACACATTTTATTTCTACTCAACGAACCATTATTTTCCTAGAGTTATACACGTTCTTAAAAACACTCATAACTCACTCAGTTTTTGCATTCGAAGTCCCTTAGAGTTTTTGTGTTTTTTTCATTTTGTTCTTTGATTTCTTTGTTGATTAAACGAACATATGTCTCCTCTTTAGATAGGTTATGGAAAAGAGCTCTAGAACTATTTACTTGAGAATTGAAAAATAGAATTCTAGAAAACTCTGTCTAGAAAATTCTTTTGTTAATTCGTAAAATACATTGGCTGCATCTATTAACACACGATATTTTTTTCCCCACCCCAATGTCTTCTAGAAAAAATTACGCCCCATAATTATCATTATCATCCCATTTTAAACCAATTATGCATACATTCACACACACATATACATGTGTGTGTATTCTACTTCATTTCTCACTTCCTTGTTGAGCTAACATAATACCATATATAGTTCTAACGTGGTTTTGAATAACGCTTAATGTGAAACAAACTAGGTTTTAATTCCTAGTGTAAAGCAAACTACATTTTGATCAAAGAGTGAGAATTATCAGAAAAGTATTATTTAAGAATGAGAATTATACTTCTTTCATCTATCTCAAAACATAATGATGTAAATGAAAAACCACAAACTTAAGATGATCCATAACCTGATAAGGGTAATATGTTATAAAAAAATAACTTTAGTGGAGTGCATAAAATAAATATTTGGGAACTAATAGAAATAGTCAATAACATTTGTCACATATTCTTTAGCTTTTCATATTAACATATTTGAATCTCTCTTATCTTATTTAAGTTTCTTCAACACTTTAATTGCCAAAAACTTAGGACTAGACATGGGCTGGATAATCCTACACAAATTTGTTTAATTCTAATTGATTTGGTAGAGTAATATCTTAGTACTACCACTGTGAACAAATTGTAACTCATAATCTAACCTTGCTTTTATTCAACATTTGAGCTTGGAATTGGAATATCAGGAAAAAGCATCCTGGAAGTTGGAACTAGCTCATTATAGTTTCTCAGAACCAAAAAGAAAAAAATAAAATAAAAAATCTTACGGCTATGTTAATTGGCCATTGCTTCTTTCACTAACGTACTGTATTTATTGGTAATAAGCTTGATTAGTCTGTATAAAAACTGTGACATATTACAATGGAATATTTGTATACTGGTTTGCAAAAATTTGACTCAGTCTACGCTGTTTTAAAACATTACCGTTCCATTTACAGGTGAGATTTCAACAGGTATAGATGTTTTATGTTGCTCTCAAGGTAGCTTTGAATCATCCATAAGCATTGTCTTTTGATAAATAGATAAGTAAATATGCAACTCAAGTTTAAATATTCATCCCCTGTTGCTGTCGTAATATGTCATAGAAATAACTTTCTGGATTAGTTGTCTTTCATGGAGTATTAAAATAGGAATTCGTTAGTTTGGATTTTCTGCAATTTAATCATATTGTGAAGTATTGATCCTCAAATTTTATGCTTTGAAACCTTTCGCTGATAAAGTCGATAAAAAACTAAAGGACAAATTTCCAAATTATGCCCTAACAAAAAACGTATTTCAACTTTAGACCTGAATCGAAACTTATTACAAAAATAGGCTTTGTTTTGCGCAAATGTGGATTGCGCAAGTGTATTTTTGCTTAAAAAAAGTATACTTGCGTAAATTTGGATTGCGCAAGTGTTATTTTTTAAAAATTAAAAAATTTGTGCTTGCGCATTTTTGGAATGCACAAGTATAATTTTTGAAATTTTTTTTTATACTTGCGCATATTTGGATTGCACATGTATGAAATGCTGAAGTAAACAAAACGAGACCTATTTTTATAATAAATTTGAAATGAGGCCTAATGTTGAAATATGGTTTTTTTTGGGGGCCTAATATGGAAATTTGTCCAAAACTAAACTAAAATGTAATGACTAACTAAATATATACAGTTTAATTACAAATTTAAGTATTGTAGTTTTGTAAGTATAACATACAGAAATATTTCATATTTATATCTTACTTACTATTTATCCTATGGAATTTCGGATGTTTGTAAATGTCGGTATATTCAGTGATGTTTCTTAGTGACTTGCGAATGTGTTATTTTTCTTCACAACTCAAGCTCATTTGCAGGTTGATTTGATTCGAGAAACCATCGAAGACGTTGGATTCGAAGCTGCACTGATTGAAGAGAATATTAAAGAAAAATCAGCACTGATATGCAGATTTCAGATCAAAGGAATGACTTGCACTTCTTGTTCAAGCACTATTGAATCTGCTTTGCAATCCGTGAAGGGTGTAATAAAAGCTTCAGTGGCCTTGGCAACTGAAGAAGCAGAAATCCAATATGACCCAAGGCTTGTAAATGCTACACAATTTATTAAAACTATAGAAGACACCGGATTCGAAGCTATATTAATTAGTACAGGAGAAGATAGGAGCAGAGTACAACTTAAACTTGATGGCATTCAAACCAGAGAATCTATAGAGCTGATAGAAACTTCTATTCAAGCTCTTCCTGGAATAGAAAGTTTAGATTTTGACCCCTTGCTCCATATGATTACAATCTCATACAAGCCAGACCAAACTGGCCCTCGAAACTTCATTGAAGTGATTGATTCTACAGGCTCTGGGCGCTACAAAGCTTCACTATTTTCAGAAGAAAATAAAAGAGAACCTTTAAGGCGTGAGGAAATTAAGCAATATTATCGATCATTTCTTTGGAGTTTGATTTTCACGTTCCCAATTTTTCTCACATCAATGGTGTTTATGTACATTCCAGGAATACATCAAAAGCTAGACACTAAAGTAGTAAACATGTTAACTATTGGAGAGCTTTTGAGGTGAATATTATCTACACCTGTTCAGTTCATAATAGGTAGAAGATTTTATACAGGTGCATATAAAGCGCTGCGTCATGGATCGGCTAATATGGATGTGCTAATTGTGTTAGGAACAAATACAGCATATTTTTATTCGGTGTACTCGGTGCTCAGAGCAGCAGCTTCTGAAAATTTCATGGGTATGGACTTTTTTGAAACAAGTTCCATGCTTATCTCTTTTATATTACTCGGGAAGTACCTTGAAATATTGGCTAAAGGGAAGACATCTGAGGCTATAGCGAAGCTTATGAATTTGGCACCTGAAACTGCAACTTTGTTGGCATACGATGAAGAGGGTAACGTAGTTGGTGAGAATGATATAGATAGTCGACTTATACAGAAGAATGATGTCATCAAAATAGTGCCAGGTGGCAAAGTGGCATCTGATGGTTTTGTTATATGGGGCCAGAGCCACGTAAATGAGAGCATGATAACAGGAGAAGCAAGGCCAGTTGCAAAGAGGAAAGGCGATCGTATGATTGGTGGGACTGTAAATGAGAATGGTGTATTGTACGTGAGAGTGACACATGTAGGATCAGAGAGTGCTTTATCTCAGATCGTTCGACTAGTTGAATCTGCACAAATGGCCAAAGCCCCGGTACAGAAGCTTGCAGATAGGATCTCCAAGTACTTTGTGCCTCTTGTAAGTTGGTTGTATATTATTTTATCTTTTACTTTTATTTTGCAAGAATAGCTGCTGCCTCATCAAAATTTACCGAAAACCTTTTCTGGAGAGCCTTGAGTTGGCAAAAGATAAATAACAATAGAATAAACCAGAAAAGTAAAGAAGACTGACGAGATTACCTACAAAAAATATGATTATATGACGTGCAGAATGCAAATGCAATGTAGATGTGGCTATAATCATGTGATTTTTTGTGCAATATGATAAGTTAGTTATAAAGTGAGTGAGATGCAAAGAATATCATGAAGCACATGCTGATGTGCATATGTGCTAATTTCAAATTAATTGCAAATCTTAATGTTGTTC
The DNA here is from genome assembly GCA_030765085.1 of Allium cepa. Classification (NCBI taxonomy): domain Eukaryota; kingdom Viridiplantae; phylum Streptophyta; class Magnoliopsida; order Asparagales; family Amaryllidaceae; genus Allium; species Allium cepa. The sequence goes on from CM060938.1 coordinate 585,757,240, forward strand.
TTGATTTCATTTGGCAGGTAATCATGCTTGCTTTCTGCACCTTCCTTGCGTGGTTTTTTGCTGGTAAATTTAGTTTGTACCCAAAATCATGGATACCATCTTCGATGGATAGTTTTCAGTTAGCTCTTCAGTTTGGAATATCGGTTATGGTAATTGCATGCCCATGTGCTCTTGGACTTGCAACTCCTACTGCTGTTATGGTGGGTACTGGAGTTGGTGCTACTCAAGGTGTACTTATTAAAGGAGGTCAAGCATTGGAGAGCGCACATAAGGTATGCAACAATTTCGAGCTTAATGTATACTCTCATTTTCTTGCTATAAAATATTTAGTATACTGACAAGCATGATGTGCATACATGTGTATCATTTATAAAACCAAAAATACTGATATTTGTTTAAAAATTAATTTTGATTCACATATATAATTTTATTTAAAGCTATTGATTTGATAAAAGAATATTAATAAGTTTTGTGAACGTAAAAATTGTTTATTGCACAATACAAAAAAATACAATAAGTGAATATCATAAATAGAAATTGGATAATAATAAATAAAGATGAAGGAAAAGGATATTTGTCCCTTTAAAAAGTCGTAATCTTATGAAATTAGTTTCTTTATTATAACAGTATAGAGCAGAGCTGACCAGAAGAATCATGATCAAGAAATATGACATTACACAACCATATATCGTGTCACTGTTGAAGTGGATTTATGTAGTTTTAGAATATTAAAGTGAATGTAATGTATCTTTGCTTTTATTATTGTTTATAACTTCTGAAACTTGAGTGAATATACTTTTCTTATAACTTGGGAAATGTCACCAAAAGAATAACTTGGGTGAATATACTTTTTTCATAGGTGAATTGCATTTTGTTCGACAAGACTGGCACACTTACTATAGGTAAACCTGCTGTAGTTAGTACAAGGCTTCTAAAGAATATGATATTGCGTGACTTCTACGATTATGTTGCAGCAGCTGAGGTAGATTTTTTGAATATGTTACATCAAATGGTTTTTGGTCTATACTATTTGCTTTCTTGATGTCGCTTTACTCTTACTAGGTGAACAGTGAGCACCCACTAGCAAAGGCAATTGTGGAGTATGCCAAAAAGTTTAGAAAGGAAGATGATGATTATATCTTTCCTGTAGCGCACGATTTCATGTCTGTAACTGGTCATGGTGTTAAAGCGACAGTACTAAACAAAGAAATAATTGTTGGGAATAAGAGGTTGATGATGGATTCAGGCATTCAAATATCAGAAGAAGCTTCTGAAATTTTAATGGAAGCTGAAGAAATGGCTCAAACTGGAATAATTGTGTCTATAAATCATGAAATTGTTGGGATAATAGCAATATCCGATCCTTTGAAACCTGGTGCCAGAGAAGTGATATCAATTCTGAAGTCAATGAATGTGGAAAGTATCATGGTAACAGGGGATAATTGGGGCACTGCTAAATCTATTGCTAAGGAGGTGGGAATAGATAAAATCGTTGCTGAAGCTAGACCTGAACACAAAGCTGAGAAAATTAAGGAATTGCAGGTTTGGACATTGACAAACTTTTGATATTTTTGAATACCTAGGTTAACGGACACTGTTTAAACTCCTGAGGAAGTCTGTCATCAAGCCCATCTTTAATTAGTATAAAACACGGGAAACTTTTTTTAAATAAATCAAGCTTTTTCATGATTTTTATCAAAATTTCAAAACTGAATTTGGATTAGCTTTGAAGAAATATCTAACTGAATTTGGATTAACATGAAAGCAATGTAATGCTTCAAAAGTTGCCAAGTCGGTATTGGCCATGGGATGTTGATTTTGACAAGCATACATCCATGTCAATAGCTAGTGCGTATCTTCATGTGTCCCTTTTCAATCTTAAGAACTAAAATTAAAATTAAAATTACTACTAATAAATAAAGTACTGAAAGTCTCGTATATTGTGAGCATGCGAAACATACCAAAGTTTGGGAAGAGCAGAGGATAAAAGCTAGGTATATTTGACAACTACTTGTAACTGGTTTAAACAACTTATAAGTCATTTGTTATTTTTGTGTGTTTACCAATAAGTTACAAGGAGTCGAGATCCAAAATAAATTGTTTGGAGGTTGATAAATCATAAGCAACAAATACTGATCATAAGCAATATTACAATCTCAACTTATGTACCCAAACAATACAACGTTTTACTATTCACTTAAAATTTAGTATAAAAAATCATTTTTAAATAATTATAAGATAAGTTGTTCAGATTTTGAATAATTGTACAACAAGTTGTTCGAAGATGGACTTAACATATAATTAGTGTGCAATAAAAAGATAAGCTAACATTTATACAGATTCTTGTCATCTCCTGTAATAAAAATAATTGGTGCTCCATAAATGTTATCACCAATTGGTTTTGTGATAACAAGTGGTTCTTTAATACGATATCAGAGTTAGGCTCTTTCATGCGTACGCTTAACCACTCTTCACGTGTTTGGCTCAAGAAACAACATGCGTACAAGGTGGGTTTAGAACAATGCAGTCAGTGGCTATACAAGAATTGGGTTGCCTAAACCACATCTATATTGTTGTTGTCTTAAGTTGGATTTTTATTTTATTTTTCTCCCCAAAAAAACAGTTAATTTGATTTTGCAAATTTTCATTGTTGCTTTAGTGCTTTCAAAAATTGAATGTTGTCCTTTTAAAAAAAAATTGAAAAACAACTTCTTGGCAAATAAAGATTATAAGTTCGGCATACTGTTCGTTCATTGTATTTTAAAGTAGTCCTTTTGGATCATTGTTTTTCTTAAAAAATTTGATGTTTTGTATTAAAGAAATATAAAAAACCATGGATGTGTGTGTGTATGTCTAAAGGATGCTTTTTTTGTTTGATAATTTCCTTGGATCTTTAATTTTAGTTATTCATTTAAACTTTAAAGGACACGACTCGAGAATAATTTTGCTTCAACTTCGTCGTTGATCTTCATCTTCTCCATGAATTTGTACTGGGGACAAGATTTATAACCTTGGAGCTGATTTTTTAGAAAATAATGTCCTTTAAGAGTAAATTTTAGTTAGCTATTCTTAAAACTAAATTTAAACTTAAATTGTTTTAGATACATATTTCACAATAATTTCTCTATCCATTTGAAAAGTCTAAGACCGTGCAGTAATATGTTTCAAAGCAACGATAATGATGTAGAGTAACATAAATTACGAGGAAGCTGAGTAGAAATCATTAAAAGCTGTTAGTTTTTCCTCTTTAGGTGTCTATGGATTAAGAACAAATTAGTGGAAAAGGGTGTTTATGGATAAGAATAAACTAGTGGGAAAGGGCACTGATAGTATAAATTGAACTTGTAACTCTATATATGGAATTGTGAGGTCCAACAACCAAACTACACTAGGAAGTATAGGGATAATATTTGTATGTTTCATAATCTAATGTGTTAAAAAAATACCCCTCATTTTTATGGTTGGCTTTAGCCCAGGCTTGGTGGACTTATCCATAGACCGGCATTGTACGAAGTTAAAGCCTCGCTAAAGCACTTCATGCTCTTTGACTAATACGATTTTACAATTCAGTGCTCTTAAGTAGCAGATCTATTTGAAGTCCTGTTATCTATTGTTAAGCAACCTAAATCATGAAATTTCAGCATCTGCTTTACTAATTTTATTATAAAAAATTTGATTCACTAGTTCGTTGTGAATCCAAATAACAAAGTTAGGATGTAAGTCAAAACTGCATGAATGAAGGATTTCTTGAGATTTTGTTATGTAAGAGTAAACAATGTTTTTTCCTACACCAACGATGTGAGGCTAATAAAAAATTCGTTTTGACAGAAGATTTGTATCACAAATACATATTCTTGCATCTTTCCACTGTAGTTTTTTGTGCATTCACCAGGCTGGAACCGCTTTAACTGCACATGTTTAAAACAGTCTCACATTCTGATTCTGTATTAGAAATAATTGATCTTCCATAAATGCTAAGAGATTGTGGATCCCATAAGAAAACCTGAACTCTTAGCCTTCACAACAACAATGATTAAACTCTCCAAACACAGGGAAATACTTAATCAAAAAGTCATTTGTACTTGCAGATGTCCGGGTTAACAGTTGCAATGGTTGGGGACGGCATAAACGATTCTCCAGCTCTGGTATCCGCCGACGTCGGCATGGCAATAGGTGCAGGAACAGACATTGCGATCGAAGCAGCTGATATAGTTCTCATGAGAAGCAACTTGGAAGATGTTATCACCGCTATAGACCTTTCTAGAAGAACATTTTCACGCATAAGATTGAACTACATTTGGGCCCTTGGATACAACATTATTGGAATACCAATCGCCGCAGGTGCTCTATTTCCTGCTACTAGGCTTCGGTTGCCTCCATGGATGGCTGGAGTAGCCATGGCTGCATCTTCAGTTAGTGTTGTTCTCTGCTCTCTTTTGTTGAGGTATTATAGAAGGCCTAAATTGTTGAATACCCTTCAGATTGGAGGCATCACAGTAGAATGAAGCTATTCAGATTAAACTCATCTTACTCTTTATGTGGTTGTGTAAATAATATTTGAAGGGGTATGTTATGGTAGTGATGTACAGACTTGTGTGGAATATTGATATGTGATTGAAATTTAACTAAGAAACAGCGTATCACCTCTTAGTACACTGTTGTCATATGTCAAAAGCTGAGTTGATTATCATCGTGAATGATAACAAAAGAGCTACAACATTGGAATAGTTCCAAGTAGAGATTGCGGGGAGGTGCAAATTTTTTTTATTCATATGCATGCATATATACAAAAATACCTTATTGGTATGTATACATATATATAGTTTTCTATACCATTTAGTACTTGCTCAACACCGAGCTCTTTCCATCACTATGCATATGGTAGCATGCACACAAAATATTATTCTGCCTTTCATGATTTGATTAATTGCATCTTGGTTGTCTTTAAGAGTTGGGCCATCCATTGATGCGGTGGCCTTTCTTCATCTTAGCACCTAGCCTAACATGAATCTTCTTCTGTAGTGACAAAGCTTCTTGAATGCTTTCATGAAGCTGTTTGCATAACTCATCCAATGCAAGCATGGAAAATGGCTCTTCAATTAGGACACCCACCTACGAAAATATCATGTATAACTTACAACAAGAACTCAAATGTATATAATTTTAACCTTTAAGTGGCTACATATGTTCGCAAAATGGGCATACTATTATGGGCATGAGGGATTATAGAAACCTAAACATATTTGCGTTTCTGGCACAAACGTACATGTATGTCAATTGGCCTTAGCAAAGGAGTTTATGAAAAGTTCAATTCTAAACTGTGGGGTATGGAATTTGGAATGGAGTCCCTACAACTGAACCAAAAAGAGGGGAGAGAGTTCAAGTTTCTGCTTCTTTAACAGCCTGCATTTGATATGTCGGTCATATATTTATCTATACTTCAGAAAAAACTCTAAATGCAGAAATGTCTTGAGCATTCAAGCAACAATCTCAACTGTATCAAAAAATGCCATCTTATCTTCAATTTCACAGTGCATTATATTCATGTTCCATGCTATCATATTGAAATTGATCGCACAAACAAAAATATCATATAGAGAAGTGAGAAAATACTTCTTCTATGCAGAACAATGAAGCAGCGCTGATGAAGGTAGCTGGAATAACAATCCAATTGCAATCATCCCATAGAATTATGGGCAATGTAAGATGCCAAAAAACAAGAAACCTTGACGTCAAGCGGGTATATGATAGCGGAATTGGAATACCCATGAGCTGCTCACAAAGACCTATTCCCTCGTGAAAACAACCAAGTTTTGACTCCTGAAAATCATTATAGAGATTGATCATTAACTGAAAGGTTCTCCCATAAATATATACTTTATTCAACATATTTGAAATCGTGTAAAATGATCATAATATCCACAACATATTAGTAATCAGCACCATTTTTCCTAAGTATGACATTGATGAGAAACAGTACATTTGTGGACTTAATAAAATGAGAAGGGCGTAAGCCCATACAGGAATCTTTTTTCAGTATGCAAAAGGGTTTTCAACTGTGAAACTGTGCATGGATGAGCTCAGATGATAAATGAGATGGTAAGCAAAGATAAGAATACACTTCTATTAGTGAATGTTTATACTAATAAACAAGTAAATAAATATGAGAGTAAATATTAATTGAACTTACCACGATAGTTCTCGTTGGCTCTTCCAAGTTCAACATCCGAAGACTTTGTGTGATAAATTCGATTAAACAGCGAGGCCGATGCTTTGAGCTCATTACAAGTTCTATGTCATCTTTGTCCAGTAAATTCTGGAGATCTGCTCTAACATCCGAACCGTTAATGACATGGCACTACATTGAAAAAAAACACTCATATGTCAGTTCTGTAACAATGATAAAAAACAATTAACATTAAGGTTCTACGTGCACAACTGTGCCATACAAATAAGAGCCTGAGTAGTAATACAAACTAAAATGTCAAGTAGCCACGTTACATAAATCATTAATTTTCTTACATATATAAACAATTTTCTTACATGACATGGATAATTGACGGCAATTCACCAAGTATTTTATCACATCGAGGTCTCAACTTAATCCTTTTCATTACTAATGTACATGCAACCCATGCAACAATAATTGTGTTTCTTTGTGAAAGCTTTATGAGTATTTCTCATATCTCATGAATTGTCCAATGTAATGTGTTTTGCATCTAACATCTCATACGTCCCAGGTTCCAAAGATTTTCACGTGGACTATACTCCACGGTCGATTATCAATAAATGATTCCCTGGATACACCGTCTTTCACTATTTGCTCTCATTTTATGTTTGATAGCAGAGCAGTATCTCTTATTCTCTTTTCTTCCCTTCTTAAAACTAAATTTTCATTATCTTATGTCACCAATAGTATTATTGCATATTCCAAACCCTTGGTAAATATCTTCTGATTCAATTGGGCAAATGAAGAAATGGGGTTTGGAAACATGGGATCCTATCTCCAACTTTTAATATTGCATGCCATTACTATCCACTTCAAACAATCAAGTTATTCAACGTAGTTGACTCCATCTTGGTTTTAGTGTACAAAATGTCTAACCATTCTAATAGGGAATTAAAATTTATCATACATAGCTACTACTTAAAGACTTTGTTCATCTTTTTTCTTATTAGTCATTTTGAAGAAATAGAAGAAAATATGTTGCATTAGTGAGATGGTTTAGTTCTTCTTGCCGTGGAATCTAAGCTGGTCTATCACCATTCTTCTAATGAATCACATTTACACAATTATTCATTAGCTGTGAAAAAAACACCACAATAGCCAAGTAGAAGGAAAATCAAACGTATAAAAGGAAGAAAAGAACAGTAATTATATACTCAATATTTGGTCATGTCACTAATTTTTTGAATTAAGAATCATGCTTAATGTTCAGTTAGGAACAGTGATTTTTTTCCCTGCATATTTTTACTTCAAAAGTCTACTTGTATGAATGTAGAAAATGAAATTCATGCATTACACCATTCTTCTAATGAATCACATTTACAACTATTCATTTGCAATGTAAAAACAACACAATTGTCAAGTAGGAGGAAAATCAGACGTATAAAAGAAGGAAGAACAGTAATTATACACTTAATATTTGCTCACATCACTAGTTTTCGGAAGTAAGAACCATAATGTTCATTTTTCCTACATGTTTTTTACTTGAAAGGTCCACTTGTATGAATGTAGCAAATGAAATTCATTAAAAAAAACTTGAAAGAAATGAGAAACTCAAGAGTAGCTTTTACTTCACATTTACTTTAACTTATGGAGAAGAATAGTTCTTGACTGATTTTCTATATAATTTGAAACGAAATACAAAAAACCAATTAATTTGAAATGCTATTAAAATATGAAGAGCTTCAACAAAAAGAAAAAGAAAAAAAAAAGAGTAGTTAAGTGTTATTATTGGTATGGTATCTAATTTGCCAAAGTAAAGAAACATACTAAAAACATATATTTCCGTAGCATCTAGCAAAAACTTAGTGCTACAGTGGCATCGCAAATACGGAGCGGAATAAATTGCCAAAATAAAAGGACAGGCATTAAAATTGCAAAATTAAGTCTAAGTTGCACTCTGAGCTACCCCTAACAGCATAGTGCATAATAAAGGCGTTGCATTAAAATTGCAAAATTAAGTCTAAGTTGCACTCTGATCTACCCCTCACAGCATAGTGCATAATAAAGGCGTTAGATGCAATTCGATATTTCCAAGCATCGAAGAAGGAAGAAGAGATCATGCGCAGATGCGGATAAGCAGCGGAGAACAAACAAAGTGAGAAGGCAAGAGGAAGAAGGAATTGTGAAGTGAGAAAGCTTTTCACTCTATTATATTAGGACTATATTAGCATGGGTATCTGTTCACTCTATGCCTTACAGAAGGCTATTCCCTCTACGCATCTCCACGTCCTCCTGCTTTTGGGGCAAATTAATTTGTAGGTCAAATAGAAATAGCCAATCCCTCGCTCGAAAGTCCATTTTCTCACATCCTTCCATCAAATTGAAAGTCAAAGTTTCTCTAAGAACCGATCTCCAGTATATCAATTGGGAGGATGATGAAAGCTAAAGTTTGAAAAACCATCGTCCAATAATGCTTGACCAATAGTAGACCGCAATGGTCTCATGAAGCCGGTAACCGTCTGACAGGGTAGAAGTCTTTCCATTCGCATGATTGGCAACATTGCTGGTTCCATCACTTTGTAAGTCCACCGTCGAGTAGTCCGAAATGGAAACGACCTGGATTAGTATTTGCGATTGAATAATTGACTGAAAACCAAATGCGATGTTTAGCACATTCTGAACTTTCAGTAAAGTGAGCCAAACCCAGGTTCTTTCCTACAGTCTTTTCTGGGCCGGTGAGCTCTGAACGAGGCTTCACCGATTGAGAATAGTTTTTTGAGCCCGGAGGTAAGTTAGGCAAATCAATCGATGTCCATGAAGGAAGAAAAGGTGCTTCACCCACTCGACCATCCTTTTACTCTAGATCATGAAGACTTGATAGGTTTGTCCAAAATGAGCTGACAACTACAAGGAAAGCGGCTTTCTAATCAATTCCTACCTTGAAACTGCCAATTTTGGAAGGTTGGCTTTCGAGCCAATAAACAAGTGCCGATTTGAATTAAGTTTTTAAATCTCGAATTTTGAAGAAAATATCGAGCTGATATCTCGGCTGAAATGAATGAGATTTAAAACTTTTATAACTAACCAAGCTGTCAAATCTTGAATTTTGAAAAAAAATTCGAATTTCTATCTCGTATGATATGAAGGAATATTAAAACCTTGGTTTGAGTCAAGCTTGCCATTTTACTACAGCTTTCCAATCGATTGGTAGGAATACTAGTCGCCCGGTAGTAAATCGACTGGTAATCTACCAGTCGATTGCGTTTTGACTTGTTTTCTTCCCGAGTGTGTTTCTGCTTTTGTAGTCGACTGAAAATTCTTTCCAATCAAACAGAATTGCCGATCGACTGAAGCGGCGTTTTCGGAAGAAATTGATGATGATTTCCTAAGGGTGATTTCGTCTTTTTCCGACTTGTACAGTGTTTCCAGTGTAAATTCAACATATCTCCTGCATATATTCTAATATGATAACATAGAGTACCTGGAGAGCTCAATAAATAAAGCTAGGGTTTATTATTGTATGTATACAATTAAAAAAGGATTTTATCAATTTTTCTTCTAGGTTTAGCATTCACATTAAAATCAATATTGTTACTCTTTTCTATAGTAAAGTAGCAAAGATCTCTCAAAGTAGACGTGCACTGCTCCGCGATAATGGAAACCCTGTAAATCTCATGTGTGATTTTACAAGGTTTTAAATCCCCATCATCTCACCTGTGATATTAACTCGTGATTTTCTTTAAATTCTGCGATTTGACGGCTTTGTTAGTTATCAGAGTTTTAAATCTCCTTCATTTTAACCAATATAGCAGCCCGAGATTTTGAATAGCAACTCGATATTTTCTTCAAAATCCAAGATTTGAAACCTTGGTGATTAATTGTTCTTTTATCTACATCTGTGATATGTGTGTTGTGTTTTGGGATATTAGTCTTTTGTTTATTCTATCTCACCATCAACATATTTCAATTATTATTTCATCTGCGTTGGGGCTGATTTTAATTATTGAAGATTTTTTTCAATGGTCTGGTATCAGAGCTATTAGGTTGATTAAGGGAAGATGTTAGGCAATATGCAGGAGATGAATGCACCCCAGTTGAAACAATATCTTATGTCAGAGGATATTACGTTGCATCAGGATCTCGGTTGACAATAGAGAAGTGGAACAAAATAATAACTTCGAAAAGTGACAATGGAGAATGAAGGTTGTTCTAAGGAAGAATATGGTTCATCTAGTAGTATATAACACTAAGAAGTTGTCATTGATGCTTCTACAGTGGAGAGGGATGAGATGAAAGAATAAACTTTTATTACTCTACATTTGGTCATGAAAGAGAATATTATCTTGAAGATTAACAGCAAACTCTACTGCTATAGGAATTTGAATCAAGCTGGAGAATCTCTATTTAAAAAATCACTCACTAAACGTTTAATTTTTCCAAAGACAATTTTCACCATGAAGATGAGAGGATAGTTTACCGAAAGCGCATCTTAGCTTCTTTGATTTAACAAAGATGAACATTATGGACTGAAGGTGGATGAAAAGCAAAAGATGATGATTTTTTTGTGTTCCCTTGCAGAGCGTTACATGGGTTCCGCTTCCGGTGGAAGATATGAAGTCGAGTCTTTTATTTGAAGACGCGAGGGATCAAATTAAGAAGATGAGTGAAGATAGAGAGAGTAGTAGTTATGGTCTACTTGTTGAGAATGAAAGAGAGAAGAAAAAGAGTTGGAATCCTAGAGGTCATTTCAAGTCCAGAAAGCTTGAAAACGGTTGGAAAGAAAAGCCAAGAGATGGAAAGTGTCACCATTGTAAAAACCAAGTCATTGGAAAAGAGATTGTCAATACTTGAAGATAAAGAATAATGATGGACCTTCATCGATTGCGATAGAGTAAACTGTACCTAACGATGTATTGACTGCAGCGGTATCGAATGTATCAGGTGGTGATTGATTCAAGGGTGTTGTTCCATATGACGTCAATTACTTCAGCTCCTTGACGCTATTAGTAGAGCCATGAAAGAGGTTACAGTGAGGATTCAGATGTTTGAGGAACGATTCGCATTTTGACAGATGCTCATTATGTTCCAGGTCTTTAGAAGCCGATATCTTTGGACCGGTTGACATTCATGGAATGTAAGGTGACTATAGAGAAATATAGTTCGATGGTTTCTAAGGGTGCGCTACTTTTGATGAAAAAAGATGTGTTCCGAAATCTGTATATGCTAAAAGGAACCACAATACTTGGAGAGTTATGCATTGGAGTTGATCGTTCTCGTGCTTTGGACGTCGTCATATTTTGACATCTCGGATTGGATCGTATTTCGAAGGACATAAAAGTTTCTTTGTAGACAGAAGATGATTAAAGGAGAAAACTTCAACATGTTGGATGTTGGATTTCTGCATGGAGTGTGTATTGGAAAAGCAGACGTATCTTTTGAAGTTGGAGTTTATAGATTAGAGAGAGTGCTTAATTATGCTCGTACAGATGTTTGAGGACTGGTACATACCGCTTCCGTTGGAGAAGGGAAGTATTTTATTTTCTTTATTGATGACTTTTCTCGAAAAGATTGAGAGCTTTGAAATGTTTAAAGCTTGGAGAATGCTAGTTGAAAAAGAATCCGATTTTAAATTGAAGGTGCTTAGGATTGATAAAGGCGGTGGATTTTTCTCAAAGGAATTTCTCGATTTCTGTAAGCAATATGATATTCAAATATATTTCACTACACGGAGATCCGCAATCCAATTGGGTTGCGAGAGGATAAATCAAACTCTACTTGAGAATGCCCGTTGCTTGAAATTGATGGCGAACTTATCTATAGACTTTTGGGCTGAGGCTTTGTCGACTGCAACCCATATTATAAATCGAATTCCACGCTCAACCATAAATGGAAAGATTGCAGAGGAAAAGTTGAGAGATAAAACGGTGTATCTTGACTATTTTTCCATTTTTAATGCCATGTGTGCGCACCATATGGGTGATGATAAGCTGGAGGCTAGAGAATACAATAACATATTTATGAAATACACAAATGGAGTCAAAGAGTATCACATTTGGAACATTGTTGACAGGAAGATTGTACATTTCAGACATGTACATTTGATGAGTCTGCAATGTCCAAGTCTAAGGAAGGTTAACCTACCACATCAGTTAATTTTGATAGGCCTAAGGAGATGGAAGAAATTCTCACATTTCAAGCTAATAGTAGAGTTGTAGCTCATGTTGATAAAGGTGAAGATGCAATTAAAGGGACATCACAGAGTAGTCCACAGATGCCTTCTACTGGTGTTGGTATATGCATGAAGATAGAGGCAGTTCAATTAAAGGTGTAGGTAAAAGGTGCTTAGGCGATGTTGTACCTACTCAAGCCAGCCATAGAACTATTATGTCGTCTGAGATGTATGATGATTGACAGTATGCATACCTTAGTCAAGCTGATCGCTTTAATTATGACACACATGTGGTTCGTGATAAGCTATTTGACCTTAAAGAAGCCATGAAGTCAAGCGATAGCTCGAAGTGAATGTGCACCATGGAGAAGGAGTTGGTCTTTGAAGAAGAATGATATTTAGGAGTTGTGCCACTTGCTCGAGGAAGCTAAGTCATAGGTTGCAAGTGGGTGTTCAAGTGAAGGATGACGGGAGATACAAAGTTAAAATTAGTTGCAAAAGGATCTTCATAAAGGAAGAGGATGTGGGATGAGGTATTTGCTCTTGTAGCGTGACATAGATCCATTCGAATTTTGTTTATTATAGTTGCTACTCATGTCTTGAAGTTAGAGCAACTTGATGTGAAGTCCGCTTTCATGTATTGTGTCTTGAAATACTTGGAATATATCATTTACATGAAGCAGGCAGAAAGATTTGTATAAAGTGGAACAAAATATTAAGTTTGCCAGTTAAAGAAGTCTCTTTCTGGACTTAAGCAGCCACCTAGCAAAGACTCTTTTATGCTTTCTCATGGTGTTGATCGTAGTAGCAAAGACGCTTGTGTGTATTTCAAATATTTAAAGAGCGGTAGTTGGATGTATTTGCTCTTGTATGTGGATAATATGATTGCTTCCAAAGACAACGTCAAAATCCATAGATTGAAGTTGAAGTTAAAAGCGGAAGATGAAAAACCTTTGGAAAGGAAACAAAGAAGATTTTGGATACAGAAATCTGAAGGGATAGAAAAATATGACATTTGAGGCTCATCCAAACGGAGTAACAAGAATGGAGCAAAGACGGTTGTTTTGATCCATGCCTTGCACATACGACTTTTTAGTGAAGGCTCTCTGATCTCAGAGAATGATAAATCCTACATGGAGAAGGTGTCATATGCGAATGCAATTGGTAGCTTGATGTGTGTTATGGTTTGCAATATGTCTGACATTGCACATGCTATTGGATTAGTTAGTCGATATATGGCAAATTCAAGGAGCATTACGAAGCAGTGAAATATATTTTCAGTTATCTAAGAAGAACTTCAGACCATGGGTTTGTTTTTGGCAGCAGGAATAGATATTTCAGCTTGCTTGAATTTTGTGATTTTGACTATGCCGGAGATAAAGATTGAAGGAAGTCAACCTAAGTTTATGTGTTCACACTTGTAGGGATCGGCTATTAGTTGAATAGTAGGGTTGCAAACGATAGTTGTTTTGTCTACTACGGAGGCAGAGCATATAGTTGCAATTGAAGCGGCAAAGGAGTCACTCTATTTGAAGCGGTTGATGCATGATTTAGGATTCATATATGATGTATTAATAGAGAGTTATAATAGCCAAAGTGCAATTCACTTAGTTGAAAATCTGTCTTTCAACCCAGGACGAAACATATAAAGGTGAAAATCTTTTCTTGTCTTGATGAATAAAGAAAACCTAGATCGTCTTCAGAAGGTTCGCACAGAGGAGAATACAATGGACATGTTTACTAAGTCCTTACCTATAGCAAAATTTGAACATTGCTCTAACTTGACCCGTTTGATGAAGTTCTAGGTATCACATGGTGGTACATGGGGAGGGTGAGTTGGATGGAGACGTTTCTTTTTATTGTGAAGATTGATAGGTCCTACACAAAAATGATCATTTCAACACTTCATTGGCATGCGATGGCTTTGCCGGAGTTTGTCGACAAAGTTCAATGCCAAAGCTCTTTGGAGAAGTATCTGTGGTGTCATGTTCAAATTTGCTTGGAGTATGAAGGTGTTGATGGAGTTGGATGGCTAGTTGGAATATACAGTATCAAAGTGGAGATTGCTAGATGTAATACTATATTTCCAAGCATCGAAGAAGGAAGAAGAGATCGTGTGGATGTGCAGAGAAGCGACAGATAAAAGACGGAGTAATAGGCAAGAGGAAGAAGAAGAAAGAGTAAAGTGAGAAAGTTGCAGCATTTACTACAACTTTCCAGTCGACTGGTGGGACAAGCAATCGACCGGTAGCAGTTTCAGTCGACAGGTATATGTTCCAGTCGACTGGTAATCCTAGCACCTGGCTGCATTGTGACTTGTTTTCTTTCCAAATGCATTGCTGCTTTTGAGTCGACTGGAGTGGCGTTTTTCTGAAGAAATGGAAGACGATTTCTCTAGGGAAAATTTTTTTGGGCTTATATGGAGTTTCCACCATTGATTTAGCATTCTTTTGGATATGTTTGAATTCGATGAAAGAGAGCATCTAGAGAGCTCTACAAATAAACATTGGGTATATTGTTGTATGTATGCAATTAAAAGATGATTTTGTCAATTCTTCTTCTAGGTTTAGCCTTCAATTTAAAATCAATCTTGTAACTCTTTTCTCTAGTAAAGTAACAAAGATCTCATCTTTTCAAAGTGGACGTACACTATATTAATTTGAGTTCCAAATAAACAAATAATTCAAATTTTGAAATTTTGACCTAAAAAACATGCAAAATCACAAAATATAAATAAATAATGTAACTAGAAAAGTTAAGTACGAAGAAATAAATAAATATTTGTTGGTGTTATAAATATTTATAATTAGTCAATATTGTTCATTTATATCTTATTTTGCAATTAAAAATAAATTACACATTTTGTTTCAATTAACTAAACAAATACATATAATCGAGACTTTTAAAACTACAACAGGCTGAAATCGAGAAGTTGAACCTTGCTTTTTGGTAATCTGACATATGCAGGAACATTGGAATCTACACTTATTAACGACCATGCTTCTAGTGAAACACGTCTATGTGATTAATCATTACATAAACGGAAAGGGTACATTCACTAAGTAGGAAAGAAACCTTAAGTGCCACCGGAAAAGCCATAATGTACCCCAAGACTACCTTCCTAACCTCCTCATCATCATTCAGATTCTGCATAACCAACGCGGCCATCTCCCCCAACGCGGCCAAAACCCTATTCCAACACCTCTTACCCTCCACAAACCTCGAATATGACGCCTCCGTCCTAAACACAAGCAACAGCGCCAAGGCAGGCGCCGTCAGTTGGTACGGCAGTGATGATGCCCTGAGAACAGGCATCCACTCCGGCAATGGCAGCCACCACCATCCCGCCTCCACAGCTGTGTTGTAAAAAGCTAACAATGCCGCAAACGAAGTGAAGGAGAGCACGGGCGGTATAAGTGACAGGATAACCCTAGAAGAGAGGGAAGAGATGACGTGGCGGAGGTGGCGGCGGGAGCTTCGGTGGTAGCGCCAGTCTTGAGGCGTGTAAAGAGTCCGGTGCTTTTGCATTCCGAGTTCTTTGATGTTGTCCGCCCAGTCTGGGATTGCCCATACTATAGTTTCCAATTTTGAGTTGGAGTTTGAATTTGGACTCGAACAGTTGATTTTGAACCTGACTTTTACTCTGTTGGGTTTAGAATCGAGGGAGAAGAAGGGTTTGGGTTTGAATTTGAGATTTTCCATTGTAGTGGTTCGAGTGAGAAGATGAGTGGGGGATGGTATGTGAATCATAAATTTGATTCGACTTCTGGAGACTGGAGTAGGGCTTTTTGAACCTGATTCTCTTCACGACCCGATGAAGTCTGTTTTTCAGAAGTAGGGCTTTTTGAACCTGATTCTCTTCACGACCCGATGAAGTCTGTTTTTTGTAATTTGTGATTATTCCAGCACAAACAAATGTGAATCTTTGCTGTGCGTACGGAGATCACCTCACAGTTTATTTAGTAATGCATTTATTAGATTTCTCGGGCTTTATATGAATCTGATGGCGCATTTTTACCAAATTTTTAAATATCATTCTCCCAGATCACTTCCGACCACAACAGCCAATAAACCTGCATAAATAATCTTGAAGTGCACAAGGCCTAATCGATATTTTATAGCATAGTAGTTTTAATAAATGATAACATTAACCACAAAACGTCTCTAACTTGATAAGCGTTGTACTATTTAGCATGACTATTAGTTAATTTCAAAATATAAGTGGCATCAATTTAAGATGGTTTTATGGAAAATTTTGACATTCATCCTTATGATTATAAAGAATTAATATCAGTCCCTTTTAATTTTCTTTTATAAATTACATTGTTTTTTAATGTGAAATTCACAGAGCATTTGATTAATTTTACTAAGTTTAACATGCACTCTTAGGATATACATCCATAACTCATAACCGTCGTATACATGTTGGAGTGATCGCTTTTAAATTTGAAAACGAAAGAAGTAAAAATGAAAGTAATTCAAAAAAGATGGATGTAGAAAATAATTTCTAAAATGGAAAGATGTAAAACAAATAAGTTTTGAAAAGATGGATGTGTCCTTAATTTCCACTGGTTGGTTTTATCCTATATTAAATATGTAAATTTCAATGTATTATATATATGTATGTATGTATACATACACACACACACACACACACACACACACACACACACACACACACACATATATATATATATATAAACACACACAAAATTTGGTTTGGAAATAGTGTTCTAAACTTGAAGTAGAGAAATTGTGCTCAAAGTAAAGTTGTATTCAAATTTGGTTAATAAAAATAACACTTCAACATTTGAATTATTACACTATAACATTACACAATAGTTTGCAAATATAGAAGATATTATAGTAGAATTGAAGCATCTTATTTTCTAATACATATGGCGTTGAAAATTATAAGTACTGTATCTATTGTGTAATCAAACTTTTATAATAGCCAAAATTATATTTTCTACTTTGGTTTGAATAGCAAACATAATAACTACAATAATGCAATAATAACCATCTCTTGAGTATACTAATATCATTGTTCAACAACATGCTTGTGCATACAAAAAATACTTCACATGTTATTTCATTGAAGATAAAATTTAGATTAATTGATGTAAAGAGACTCGTCAACGAAGCGAACTGATAATAATATATTTAGTTCTATATTTCACATGTTATTTTCTAATACAATTCATGTATTTTTGTCAATAGGCAGAGTCAAGAGCTTGTATCAATGGAGATTGGGTTCCATATTCAACCGCCCATTTTCCCTCTTTTATCTCTTCTATTTCATCTCTAGCTCCGTTAACCAGATTTTTAACCAAGCAGTAGTCAACAGAAGCTAGAACATCAAGACGGGGATGAAACAACTTGAAAATTGGCAAACGTATTTGAATAAAGTAAAGAAATAGCTCAGAGGAGTTTCACTGAAAAATTCCTTAAGTAAATAAGTCGGCACCGACTTGTTTATCTCAGGCGTCGAGTTGTTTATACCCCCCCTCCTTCCACCAACTCCATGCAGGTTATTATCTACCTCTTTCACATGTGACCGAGTGGTTTTCAAATGTTTTGGACAACCAATTCCAAGAAGTTGAAGAGATGGTAGATAAAACGGTAGAAGTAATGGAGAAACCAACGATCAATGAAAGCAACATAGGGCACATCAACATGGAGTTAAAGAGGCAATGCAAGAAAGTTTGAGTTATTTCCAGCTAAGGAAATAACTCAGTACCGAGTTATTTCAATAACTCGTTGAGAGTTGTGAATTTTTGTGTAACTTTAGGCCAATGTTTGGACTCTTCTGCAAGTGGACTTCTGATCCAATACGCATGTTTCCCCTATAAATACAAACCATAGAGCAACCAAAATATATCTTCTCCGTACTCTTTCTTCTTCACTTTAGATCTGGGATTCCATTGCGCTTCACCTACTTCCTTCCTCACAATAGTCACTAAGGCGGGCTACTCCTGGCATTTCTAGGACTTAATACTTGTCAAACCCCACACCGGTGACTTATTCTCTCTCTAGTCTTTTGTAGTCTAAAAAAACTATCTTGAATCCATAACTAATAAAACTATAAAGTGGACGTAGGCAGGAGATTGTTGAACCACCATAAAAATCTTGTGTTTCTTTACTTTATTTCTGTTATTCTCAATACTACTAGCTAGATCTAAGTCATACGGGTTTCCTACAACTCATTCTTGGGTGTTGATTCATTTTTGGCATCAATATTTTGGTTCTTTCATCGAGAAAACTGATTCTTGGCTTAGATCTATTTTGGATTGGATAGATCCAAAAGTTTGATCTAAAAACTTGCTTGAAGAACTTAAAGAGTTATCAAAAGTCATGGCGCCAAGAAGCTCCAAAAAAATCCTCAGGAGTTGTGGCTGGTGGTGATGAAGGGAATGCTCACCAAAAGGAAGTAAATAATGAAAAGCCACTACCTAAATCCTCAATTCAACAAGAAGTTGTCACTAGAGGAGAGCTTAATCAGATGATTAATGAACTTATCTAGAAGTTTATGAATAGTCAAAAAGCTCTCATGGAGAAGATGAATGCGTTGCTAGCTTTGTAGCCACTAGCAATAAGAAGAGTTAGGAGGAAAGCTTCTCCTACAATAGAGTAAGAGAATTCTTCAGTCTTTGGCTTAAACGGGAGAGATGGAAAGCAAAAGCAAAAGGAAGTGGCTACTGGAGTTGTAGGAAATGTAGAAGGAGGAAGTAGAAGCACTCCCCCTACAAGAAAACAACTTAGTACCGAGCCTAGAAAGCTCAGTACCGACACAAATGTCCCACTTGACGGTATTTAGAATGGAGATGCACTGTTGATTTCTGACTCGAATGATGACATGCAGCTGGATGATGGCAATGGTAGGTAGAATGATGGTGCTAACGAAAAAACGTTGGGGTTTGAGTTCAAACTGCCACGGCAAGACTAATCGGACGTCAACGGAACTCTACAGGAGTAGTTTTGTCAATCAACTTGCATATTACCATGCCAACGGGGAGTACATCACTGACATGGTCAAAAGGTTGGTGGAGGAGAGCAAAAGCAAGAAAAATAAAAACTGGGTTCTACACCGAGCCAAACTCCATTTACTAAAAATGTTATAAGAGAAGAATATTGTGACGACCCGCCCTTCTATCACCAGAAAGACGTATCATCATTAAGAAAGAAAGGGATAGAAGTAGAAAAGAAAGAGAAAGAAAGAACAACAACATCAGAATCTCACAGCGGAACGGAACAAAATATAATATATTACATAAATATTACATAGTTTTACATACATCAGAGTTATATATAATATCAATACATATGACAACCATACATACATCTATCACTACATACATCAGAGGTACAATATACATCAACTAACACAGCGGAACTAGATAGATAACTACATACGTCTGGAAACTCCTGCTCCAAGCTCCTCCAGAAATTAAAGTCCAAAACCTATCACTTGGCTACTCATAAAAATTTGAGTACCCAAGAGTTTATGAAAACAAAATATAAACTCCGGTTTAGACATGGGTCTGGTATGAGTAAACGGTTTAAAGTTGTTTAACTTTGAAAACATTTGAAAATAAAGGTATCACGTAAGACTCCCCTCAAATAAATACGGGTAAGTTTTTACCTTACGCTAACCAAAACATTTCATAGGAAATCCGGTGATATTATAATAGTGTCTAGGGTTTTCAAGTAAATAGAAAATAGCCAAAATTGTTACATGATTAAATTCCATCTACAGCCACAAAAGTGGGTAATACAAATCAAAACTGTAGGGTCTCGTAGGGAAAATGGATTTCCAACAATGGCCGGGCTATTGGGGTACCGCCCGTCACAGTACGGGGCCTAGATCACCGTACCGAGGATCACTCCCGACCCCCTACAACACAAGGCCGGAACCATTCCTTACTGAACAGTCCCGAACAAGATAAACCCCACGGTTGTAGCTAGCAACCGTCCACACAGCCGAAATATAAAAGGGACATCTAGACAGGGGAACTATCTTGTCCTACTTGGGCATGACCCACCTAGCCTTGCTGCATCTCCCCTGTTTTAGCCATTCCCGGTTGATGAGGCTTGAGGCTGAATTTACCTTTATAGAACATTATTCTTAGAATGCTCATCGTCCGCCTGACGATGTGCTGAAAGCATTCAATCCATACAAGTTCGTTCCGGGTTCGAACGAAACCGAAGACATTATCTCGTCACACTCATTTTGGAATCACCCTCAGAGTCAACGCCGATAACCCTTGCATTCTATAAACTCCATCTCGATCTTCATTTCAGAATTCACGACCTAACGTTTAAATTGGATTGATGTAGTTTTTGGAGAATCAAATTTGATTCTTTCGATCCCGGTCTCATCGAATCCAAACGCCATTTTAAGGGCCAAGTTGTCTAATTAACTTAAACAGTTAAATTCAAGTTATAATTCAAACAACATTTATCACAGAAAAACATATATAGTCATCATAGATATATCACAGCATATCAGAGGGCATCACAGAATATCATCAAATAAATATCGAAATCAGACATTCTACACACAATCCATAAGCAGTCATCTGAAATTCAATGTAAATTAAGTATATCAGGGTTAATCGCTTAACCCTGTTTTATTGATTAACAGTTTATTACTTATTTCCTTTCAAACTATTTGAATCAATAGATCATTCATAATTAGTTATTAATCTTAATTACTTAATAACTTATTTTATTTTACACTACTTAATTAATCAATTCTTAATTAAATTATTTAACTTTAATTACTATTATTTAATCATTAATTACTACCTTAATGGTTATTTAATAATTTGAATACTTATTTGTTAACTTCAATTTACTTAATTAACCATTTATTAATCCTTAATTCTTAAGTGAATTACTTAATTAATTATTAATTCACAACTAGTTTATTTGATTAACCAACTATTAACTTAAGCAGTAATTATAATCTTATAATTACTTAAAATCTACCATTAATTATAATTTAAAAGTGATTATTCTTAATTACTTCCTGAAGATATTGATTATTTAATTTAATTAACATTTTAAAGGTTTCTTTAAGTTCGAAGTTTAATTATATTACTAACCATAACTCTGACATTAATTAACTTTATGCTTAATTAAATTGATCACTGAATTACATTAATAATTAAGAGCTTAACCTTTTAAAGTATGGACCAAAATAATTAACTTGTATATAAGTTTTGAAATCTTGAACCTGTTAAACATTTTTTTTTAAACAGTGTTTTACAGTTTGTTAAAACTGTTTACATAGCTTACTTAAAGAAAATGAAACTGCAGTTATCAACCCTGAGCACTACCCTGGAAAACTCGTGCTATCCTCAGTTACTCATACAATCCACCCGAGCCTTCCCCTGAACCTCTTCTTCTTCGCTTTAAAAATTTTCTTACAGTAAGTTAGTTAAAAGTTAAAACATAATTTGAACAACAGGTCCTAAATATAGGCACGCGATCAAACTCGAAGCACTAGCGCCATCTTCACGAGCGCGACACGAAGCAGCACTCCATGACAACCCAGTCCACCTCCAACGCCACGGTGCACGTGCACGGTAGATCGCTTCGCCACCGGCGACTCGCAACAGCCCCCACAAACCCCAAATCTTCCACTCATACGAATACAAAACCCAGATCTTCAATTACAAGTTGAAATTGAAAATTCACCTGGAGCTCGACCACGAGCCATGAACGCACCAAAAATAAAAACACCTCGGCCCACCGACAAAGATCACCAGAGGTGATGTAACCCCACCAAAACTTCGACCACAATCCCTCCTAACACCACCTGAAAACGCGTTCAACTCGGTTGCCCAATGATGCCGAAATCAATTTTTTACAAAGCATTGAAATATAAGCACTAAAACCCTACTTTTGATTCAAACTCAAGATTTCTTCATTGAATAAATTTTTCAGCATTTTTCGTGTGTTAAACAAATTACAAGCTTGCTTCATATGAATTTACAACAGTTAAAATTAACCCGATCTTCCAGAATTGACAAAAATCCATTAAGGCTTCTTTTAAAAACTGCTCTTTTGTTCTTTGTTTAAAAATCACAATTTTTGTGTTAAAAATCCTAATTATGTGTATGCATTCGAAATATGTTATTGAATTCCTAATTTTAACCATTCGAATTCTTGATTTTGAATTCTTTTTCCTGTAATTTGAATAAACAGTGTTTATAACATGCTGTATAACTTCAAAGCAAAATTTGCAGGCATTGATTTAGGTAAACAGCTTACATTAGCATTAATGTCCAGTTTTCAAACATTTATATGAAGAAACATTTACAATTTCTTTGCTTTACTATGTTCAGAAACTTGGAAAAAAACACTGAAGACAGCCATACCAAACTTTCCAGAGCAACAGTAAATACTTAAGGCTACTTATTGAAGCAAAGATCCAAAACACACACCAGCTATAAGCTACAGATACAAGTTTAGATTAAAGGTAAGTTTACTCACTTGAATCATGCCTGAACAAAGAATAGCTTGATGTTGAACATCTGAAGACTGAACTGTCTTAAATCCTTGACTGTATTTGTTGAATTGAAATAGAGTTTGCTTCTTTTTTGCTCTCTGGTTTCTCAGGTATTACAAAGTTTTATTATGTGTTTTTGTTGAACGACTAAAACTAAAAAGCAACGCACATATATATGTTTGAGATAACAGTAGTATAGGGAGGCAATATCTGGGCATGTTTTTACCCTGTCTTGTTTTTATTTTAACCAGATTTGCTAGATATTTTGAGGTGACAAAAAATTAGGCTGAGTTGATAGGAAGTACATACTTTGGTTTCTAATATGTTTACACAATTATTAATTGTTTTGCTTACCATAATTATAATTATGTTCAGCTGCATAAGTATATTTGTATGTCAGTGTACAAATCTACGGGTACATACTTGGCTTATGTATGAAGCTTTGATTATGAAGATATTTTGTTTTGTTATCATATTACTTGTTTTATTATCCTCTAGTTTGAACTCTATACACATAAGTGTTGTGTAAATATACACTTGCAGGTCACACTTGACTTTTACATGAAGCTATTTATTTGTTCATATTTGCAGGTCAAAGGCTTGTGGATGAAGACATCATGTATAAGGTTATTAGTTTGGTATAAAAACTGTTGTCTTATTTTTATTTTTTATTTGCAGTTAGACCTGGTTTGTACAGAAAGATACTTTGCCTAAAGGCATATGTTTATAAATATTTGCTTTAGTATCTTCTAGTTGAAATAGTTTATACTCACATGTGTTGGGTTTACACTTTAGTTTGCTTACTGATTTTTAAAGTTATGTTGTATGTTAACAAAATTATTTAATATTTGTTTTTCTTATATTTTCATTCTAACTTTAAATGTTTAAGTTATTTTCTAGCTTGCATAATGTTTATATAATTTATTTACATCTATATTTATATTTCATATTTAACTATCAATATTTAAATTATGTACAATATGATTTAGTTACATTTTATACTTATTATATTAAATATATATTTTTCCATGGTCTTGCAAATTTAAAATGATATTGGAAGTATTAACTACTTGTTTCTTGTTTTGATTTTTATTTTTATTTTGATTTGTGTTTTATATTTGACTATTAATATTAAACTTAGATTGATGTGTTTACTTATTTATTTATATTTATGTTTCAATTATCAATAATTAAATAAGATTCACATGTTTCACTTATATTTTATATTAATAGAATTTAAATTTAATTTAAATATTTTCATTCATATGTATATTTCATCGCATGATAACAAAACAAAGTAATTTAATTTAATGGTATAAGATAAATATTATAAAGGGATTTATTTAAATTTCAAACATTATTATTCATATGTATATTTATCAGAGGTAAACAAAGTAAAGTGTTTTAATTCAATTATATAAAATAAATTTTATTATAATATTATCAAAAGATTTTATTTTGAACTCTCCAAAGTCCAATTCCCCTTTTAAAATACAATGTAAAGAAATAAATTGACAGTATTTCCAAATCATAATCATTTTAATATGATCAATTTACATTTTATTTAAATTAGATTAAACATTTATTAAAATAAACGGGCCAAAAATCCAGGGTCGTTACATTCCTCCCCCCTTAAAAGAATTTCGTCCCCGAAATTTAAAACAAAGATATTTTTAAAAACTGTTATTCCAACCATCCAAATATAGATATCATTCATACACTAGCTAACAATCAAACAGTCTATCCTAACAAACAACATTAGCTATCTGAACACAAATCCGGATAAACTTCCCTAAAATTAATAATCCAAACTGGATTCCTGACCTCAGTTAAATTTGGTTCAACTATCAAATTCCAGAATTACTGGTTTAACAACTAATGGTGAATCTTGAACAAATTCCCTTAGATGAGATATATGGAATACACAATGAATTCTAGACATCCGTTCTAGCAATTCAATTCTAAAAGCTACAGTAATAACTCTTTCCAAATTTTATTTACTTTTTACAGAATTTCAATATCTATTCAATCAAGCCCGTACGATGTACATATACTATTCGTACGCAATATCAAATCCGATCGCTTGCTCGATCACACAATTTCATTTTCGAACTAGTATCGTCCACCCGACTTTCTAGTGCGGACTCAGAACTGGTTTCTTGATCAAAAACTGTCATTCTCCTTGCATAATCACAACTATGATAGAGAATTTCCAGAATCAATCAAAATCCTATCCATGGTTCGTCGTCGAAAATCGAGTGAAAAATCCTAACTCGGATCGATATATAACTATCTCGAAATTCTGTGCTCGAATCTGGATCAAACTGTTATGCGAATAAAAATAATATATGTACATCCTACGTATTTATATCCATTGATTATCAACCATATCAATTTCTTTTATTCACATTATTTTGATTCCTATCCACTTGGAATAATTTTCTCAATATCAAATTTACTTAAGAATTTCACTCTTCATTTCTTAAGTTTAATATAAACATTATATATATACTCTTATATTATTACTCTACCACTTTAGCCTTTATCTTCTTATTTTAAATCCGAATTTCAAATTCCATGTGAATTCAATTTATCTTTAACTCTGAACATTGAATTTTATTGACTATCTTACCTTTTATAACCGAGTCTTATCATATGTTTTAAATTAGTTTCATCCACTAATTTATTTCAAATTCCTAATTTGAAATTGTTTTGTTGCTAATTTTTTTTTTGTATCCAAAATTTTGAAAAGTTTTGGCAGAGTCTCCATTACATATTTTTATAAGCACATATGCAAGGTTTCAATCCTTATCACAATTAATTCCAATCAATTCTCAAACCATTCTCTTTAGTTTAAGTGATTTACAACTTACTTGCTTAAGCAAAACAAACTCATATTCAAAATCATCCTATTTTGCTTCCAATAATTCATAGAATTTTATCTAAGCTTGTCTACTTCAAAACAACTCATTTCTATATGCAGTTTGACAATTTTATTGTGAATAAATAATTACTTAAGCTTTATAACAAATCATAAATTGATTCCAACTCAATTTACACTTGACTCCATCCCAATTAATTTATTCACAATTCTATCATTGCATTTCCTTTCATTTCAACAGGTTTGGTTCCAAACCATTTTATTAAACTCGACAATCAATATTTTAAATAATCACTTCACAATTTACTTAAGTCATTTATTTTCTTCAAACTGTTCCACCTAACAACTTAGGTTTATTCTATTTCACCAATTTCCATTCAAATCTTTGATTTGATTTTCTTTTAATCAAATCCCAATTATTTACTGATTAGTTTATTCTTTTATCCATTCTTAAATTTACATGAACAAATTATTATTGAGTTTATAATAAAGTCATTTAATTTATGCTTGAATTAGATTTGTTTACACTCACACCAATTCTGTTTTAATTCAATTCAATATTTACTTATTTACATAAGAATTTTATTCTATTCAATATATTTATAACTCGATTGAATTCATTTAAATTCAATTTTATTTCTCAATATATGAGCTCAAAACTTATTTATCTACTTAACAACTTATATTACTCATTTGGGTCATTTCATCTTATAATCACGATTCCAGACTATATATATATATATAGCACTTACTGTCTTAAGATATAAATTTCCACCTCACAATTACAATCATTTTACCTTCCAATGCTATATCCAATTAAGTTCATTTTGAACTTCAATTCCATTTAACTTATCTCAGGTTAAACTCCAATATGTTTTCTTATTTTCATTTACTTCAGTTAAATTTTAATTCTGGGATTAAAATTTCCCAATTTCATCTTATTAATATCAGCTTTACTTTATAAGCTCAATAGTTGATTCATTTAAACCTTCACATTATCTAAATAGAATTTCTTAGAATTCAATTTCTCGGTTTTCATTTCTAAAACCATTTTGAAATGATAATCAAATTTCAAATTCCAAACACTTGTTTTCACCAAAACAAATTTTCTCTTTTTGAACATTTCTAAAACAACTTGTATACCCAACAAGCCCAAACAATTTGTCATGAACTATCCTGGTAGCAATCTATCACTTTAGAAACTCGAAAATAAATACTGATGATGTGGCCATCATCATCAGGATAATTTTCCAGCGACTGAAGTGAGTTCAGTGCTTTCTTATTTTCACAAATTCTTCCCAAAATAATTTCCATTCAACAATATCTTTCAAAATAATATTCCATTATTACCTTCAAATCTTTGGAAAAACATTTCAAACATTCCTAAGATTTTTAAATTCCCAAATCCTTTGTTTAAATTCATTTAAACACCTTCAAATTTCCGAGACTTAAATTCTGGTTTAATCAAGGTTTAGTTATATTCCTTTTATTAGATAATTTTATTTGGTTATAAGCTACTCAAATTTTAAATTTTCATTTGGTTGTAGTATTAACAACCACATATTCAAATATATATATATATAATAATTTCAGAAAATATTTCTTTTATATCAAAATATAATTTTGGGTAAAATTATTTCATTTGCCCTACTTTTAAAACAATACTGTGTCGGTCTATCTTGTTTAAGAGTTTAGGAATCCCTATCGATGAAAGGGCGACCCACACATCGACTAGAATCCATAAACACTCAACAGATAAATCAACACAATATAAAAACAATTTTATATTCACTAACAAGTATGCGCTCATATCTATTAATACACTCAAACTCATTTTAGAGTTCTACAAACTCTATTCTATGAGTAATTCCTACCAGAGCCAAGGTTATCACCAACCTATGCTCTGATACCAACTGTGACGAGCCGCCCTTCTATCACCAGAAAGACGTATCATCATTAAGAAAGAAAGGGATAGAAGTAGAAAAGAAAGAGAAAGAAAGAACAACAACTTCAGAATCTCACAGCGGAACGGAACAAAATATAATATATTACATAAATATTACATAGTTTTACATACATCAGAGTTATCTATAATATCAATACATATGACAACCATACATACATCTATCACTACATACATCAGAGGTACAGTATACATCAACTAACACAGCGGAACTAGATAGATAACTACATACGTCTGGAAACTCCTGCTTCAAGCTCCTCTAGAAATTAAAGTCCAAAACCTATCACTTGGCTACTCATAAAAATTTGAGTACCCAAGAGTTTATGAAAACAAAATATAAACTCCGGGTCAGACATGGGTCTGGTATGAGTAAACGGTTTAAAGTTGTTTAACTTTGAAAACATTTGAAAATAAAGGTATCACGTAAGACTCCCCACAAATAAATACGGGTAAGTTTTTACCTTACGCCAACCAAAACATTTCATAGAAAATCCAGTGATATTATAATAGTGTCTAGGTTTTTCAAGTAAATAGAAAATAGCCGAAATTGTTACATGATTAAATTCCAGCTACTAGCCACAAAAGTGGGTAATACAAATCAAAACCGTAGGGTCTCGTAGGGAAAATGGATTTCCAACAATGGCAGGGCTACTGGGGTACCGCCCGTCACAGTACGGGGCCTAGATCACCGTACCGAGGATCACTCCCGAACCCCTACAACACAAGGCCGGAACCATTCCTTACTGAACAGTCCCGAACAAGATAAACCCCGCGGTTGTAGCTAGCAACCGCCCACACAGCCGAAATATAAAAGGGACATCTAGACAGGGGAACTATCTTGTCCTGCTTGGGCATGACCCACCTAGCCTTGCTGCATCTCCCCTGTTTTAGCCATTCCCGGTTGATGAGGCTTGAGGCTGCGTTTACCTTTATAGAACATTATTCTTAGAATGCTCATCGTCCGCCTGACGATGTGCTTAAAGCATTCAATCCATACAAGTTCGTTCCGAGTTCGAACGAAACCGAAGGCATTATCTCGTCACACTCATTTTGGAATCACCCTCAGAGTCAACGACGATAACCCTTGCATTCTGTAAACTCCATCTCGATCTTCATTTCAGAATTCACGACCTAACGTTTAAATTGGATTGATGTGGTTTTCGGAGAATCAAATTTGATTCTTCCGATCCCGGTCTCATCGAATCCAAACGCCATTTTAAGGGCCAAGTTGTCTAATTAACTTAAACAGTTAAATTCAAGTTATAATTCAAACAACATTTATCACAGAAAAACATATATAGCCATCATAGATATATCACAGCATATCAGTGAGCATCACAGAATATCATCAAATAAATATCGAAATCAGACATTCTACACACAATCCATAAGCAGTCATCTGAAATTCAATGTAAATTAAGTATATCAGGGTTAATCGCTTAACCCTGTTTTATTGATTAACAG
Source organism: Allium cepa (assembly GCA_030765085.1). Classification (NCBI taxonomy): domain Eukaryota; kingdom Viridiplantae; phylum Streptophyta; class Magnoliopsida; order Asparagales; family Amaryllidaceae; genus Allium; species Allium cepa. The sequence goes on from CM060938.1 coordinate 585,786,402, forward strand.
TTTATTACTTATTTCCTTTCAAACTATTTGAATCAATAGATCATTCATAATTAATTATTAATCTTAATTACTTAATAACTTATTTTATTTTACAGTACTTAATTAATCAATTCTTAATTAAATTATTTAACTTTAATTACTATTCTTTAATCATTAATTACTACCTTAATGGTTATTTAATAATTTGAATACTTATTTGTTAACTTCAATTTACTTAATTAACCATTTATTAATCCTTAATTCTTAAGTGAATTACTTAATTAATTATTAATTCACAACTAATTTATTTGATTAACCAACTATTAACTTAAGCAGTAATTATAATCTTATAATTACTTAAAATCTACCATTAATTATAATTTAAAAGTGATTATTCTTAATTACTTCCTGAAGATATTGATTATTTAATTTAATTAACATTTTAAAGGTTTCTTTAAGTTCGAAGTTCAATTATATTACTAACTATAACTCAGACATTAATTAACTTTATGCTTAATTAAATTGATCACTGAATTACATTAATAATTAAGAGCTTAACCTTTTAAAGTATGGACCAAAATAATTAACTTGTATATAAGTTTTGAAACCTTGAACCTGTTAAACATTTTTTTTAAAAACAGTGTTTTACAGTTTGTTAAAACTGTTTACATAGCTTACTTAAAGAAAATGAAACTGCAGTTATCAACCCTGAGCACTACCCTGGAAAACTCGTGTTATCCCTCGGTTACCCATACAATCCACCCGAGCCTTCCCCTGAACCTCTTCTTCTTCTCTTTAAAAATTTTCTTACAGTAAGTTAGTTAAAAGTTAAAACATAATTTGAACAACAGGTCCTAAATATAGGCACACGATCAAACTCGAAGCACTAGCGCCATCTTCACGAGCGCGACACGAAGCGGCACTCCATGACAACCCAGTCCACCTCCAACGCCACCGTGCACGTGCACGGTGGTTCGCTTCGCCACCGGCGACTCGCAACAGCCCCCACAAACCCCAATCGTCCACTCATACGAATACAAAACCCAGATCTTCAATTACAAGTTGAAATTGAAAATTCACCTGGAGCTCGACCACGAGCCATGAACGCACCAAAAACAAAAACCCCTCGGCTCACCGACAAAGATCACCAGAGGTGATGTAACCCCACCAAAACTTCGACCACAATCCCTCCTAACACCACCTGAAAACGCGTTCAACTCGGTTTCCCAATGATGCCGAAATCAATTTTTTACAAAGCATTGAAATATAAGCACTAAAACCCTACTTTTGATTCAAACTCAAGATTTCTTCATTGAATAAATTTTTCAGCATTTTTCGTGTGTTAAACAAATTACAAGCTTGCTTCATATGAATTTACAACAGTTAAAATTAACCCCGATCTTCTAGAATTGACAAAAATCCATTAAGGCTTCTTTTAAAAACTGCTCTTTTGTTCTTTGTTTAAAAATCACAATTTTTGTGTTAAAAATCCTAATTATGTGTATGCATTCGAAATATGTTATTGAATTCCTAATTTTAACCATTCGAATTCTTGATTTTGAATTCTTTTTCCTGTAATTTGAATAAACAGTGTTTATAACATGCTGTATAACTTCAAAGCAAAATTTGCAGGCATTGATTTAGGTAAACAGCTTACATTAGCATTAATGTCCAGTTTTCAAACATTTATATGAAGAAACATTTACAATTTCTTTGCTTTACTATGTTCAGAAACTTGGAAAAAAAACACCGAAGACAGCCATACCAAACTTTCCAGAGCAACAACAAATACTTAAGGCTACTTATTGAAGCAAAGATCCAAAACACACACCAGCTATAAGCTACAGATGCAAGTTTAGATTAAAGGTAAGTTTACTCACTTGAATCATGCCTGAACAAAGAATAGCTTGATGTTGAACATCTAAAGACTGAACTGTCTTAAATCCTTGACTGTATTTGTTGAATTGAAATAGAGTTTGCTTCTTTTCTTGCCTCTGGTTTCTCAGGTATTACAAAGTTTTATTATGTGTTTTTGTTGAACGACCAAAACTAAAAAGCAACTGCACATATATATGTTTGAGATAACAGTAGTATAGGGAGGCAATATCTGGGCATGTTTTTACCCTGTATTGTTTTTATTTTAACCAGATTTGCTAGATATTTTGAGGTGACAAAAAATTAGGCTGAGTTGATAGGAAGTACATACTTTGATTTCTAATATGTTTACACAATTATTAATTGTTTTGCTTACCATAATTATAATTATGTTCAGCTGCATAAGTATATTTGTATGTCAGTGTACAAATCTGCAGGTACATACTTGGCTTATGTATGAAGCTTTGATTATGAAGATATTTTGTTTTGTTATCATATTACTTGTTTTATTATCCTCTAGTTTGAACTCTATACACATAAATGTTGTGTAAATATACACTTGCAGGTCACACTTGACTTTTACATGAAGCTATTTATTTGTTCATATTTGCAGGTCAAAGGCTTGTGGATGAAGACATCATGTATAAGGTTATTAGTTTGGTATAAAAACTGTTGTCTTATTTTTATTTTTAATTTGCGGTTAGACTTGGTTTGTACAGAAAGATACTTTGCCTAAAGGCATATGTTTATAAATATTTGCTTTAGTATCTTCTAGTTGAAATAGTTTATACTCATATGTGTTGGGTTTACACTTTATTTTGCTTACTGATTTTTAAAGTTATGTTGTATGTTAACAAAATTATTTAATCTTTGTTTTTCTTATATTTTCATTCTAACTTTAAATGTTTAAGTTATTTTCTAGCTTGCATAATGTTTATATAATTTATTTACATCTATATTTGTATTTCATATTTAACTATCAATATTTAAATTATGTACAATATGATTTAGTTACATTTTATACTTATTATAATATATATATATATATATATATATATATATATATATATATATATATTTTTCTATGGTCTTGCAAATTTAAAATGATATTGGAAGTATTAACTACTTATTTCTTGTTTTGATTTATATTTTTATTTTGATTTGTGTTTTATATTTGACTATTAATATTAAACTTAGATTGATGTGTTTACTTATTTATATTTATGTTTCAATTATCAATAATTAAATAAGATTCACATGTTTCACTTATATTTTATATTAATAGAATTTAAATATTTTCATTCATATGTATATTTCATCACATGATAACAAAACAAAGTAATTTAATTTAATGGTATAAGATAAATATTATAAAGAGATTTATTTAAATTTCAAACATTATTATTCATATGTATATTTATCAGAGGTAAACAAAGTAAAGTGTTTTAATTCAATTATATAAAATAAATTTTATTATAATATTATCAAAAGATTTTATTTTGAACTCTCCAAAGTCCAATTCCCCTTTTAAAATACAATGTAAAGAAATAAATTGACAGTATTTCCAAATCATAATCATTTTAATATGATCAATTTACATTTTATTTAAATTAGATTAAACATTTATTAAAATAACAGGCCAAAAATCCAGGGTCGTTACAAATATCCATGAAACTGAACCATGCTGACCATGCCATCCTACAAGGAACTACTGATCCAAACAATACTTACTCAAATACAAATGGCATATGGGTGGAGCATGAGCTGCGGATGTTGTTCGCTGCAGATGTTTTCCTATCTTCTTGGAAGGAGCCTCTTCCGTATGGTTTACCAGGCTTGCATCGAACTCTATTTCTACTTTCGATGAATTGGCAAAGAAGTTTCTAGAATAGTCCAAACTCTACACTGCACAACCGAAGGATGTGATGTTTCTATCTAGCTTTTATCAAGGGCCTAAGGAGTCACTGAATGCCTTCTTGAACCGATTTAACATCGCTTTAATATAAGTTAGCAACCCGAAGGTAGAACTTGTCTTCATGGCACTGGTCTAGAGCATTCACCCAAACATGGATTTTGATAGATGGACAAAGATGAATCCACCAACTACCATGGAGGAATTCCATCGAAAGGAAAATTAGTTACTGAGACTGAAAGAAGAAAATATGATTGAAGGCAAGCCCGTCAATTACCAGTCTAAGGAAATGATTTAGAGTAACTTTGTGATTAAATAGGATGGACGTAATTCGGGAGCTTTTGCAGGAAATGCAGGAAAATATGCAAATAAGAAGAAGAGGAATCAAAATTCTGGTAGGCGTGACGGGAATGGAAATCGAGTAAGGAATCTGAGACCCAAGGAATAAACATTGTTGAACGACAGGTTGGAGAAAATCTATCTTGCCATTCTAGGAACTAAACGGTATAACAAACTGCCTGAGAGGTAGGCGATCGAGGAAGTTCTGCTGCTTCCATGAAGCTCATGGGCATAACACAAATAAGTATCGACATTTAAATGACTTGATGATAAGAAACAACAGGCTCTAGCAATATGTGAAGAAACTGCAAAATGTTGATCAATCTATTGGAGCCAAGCAACGAATGCTCAAGAAAATCAGTCTGGACCCAATGGAGAAGGGCCCAAGTGAATTGATAGAAGATTTATTATAAACACCATTACTGGAGGACCTCACTCAACGTAGAAGAGTTGGGATGAGATGAAATGTTATACTAGTTTTTTAAGCATGCACTATAGGAGAGTTGCTATACCATCGAAGACGAATCTCCGATGAAATAACCAAGGATGATTACCAATGACACTGTGTTCCGAAATCGGGAGACTGAAGGCGTAGAAGCACCAACTCTTGACCCAATGGTGATAACGGTTGGGATTGGACCGACAGTTGTGCATCGAGTTTTGATTGACAATGGAAGTTTGGTCAACACCCTATTCCGGCAGACATTTGACCAAATTAAGATTAGCATGAAGGACGTGATCGCTTGCAGAATAAAGATTCAGGGATTTAAGGGTGAACCTAAATAACCAGTGGAAATGATTGACCTACCTGTAGAACTCGGGGAAGGGGAATGGAGGGTGGTTCTCATCCAAACGTTCGTGATCGTTGATGAATATTCTGCTTATAATGCTTTCTTGGGCCTACTGACCCTTATCCATTTCAAAGTAACTTTGGTCCCATGGTGTCTGATGATAAAATTCCCAATGGAAAATGGGATAAGAGTGGTAAGAGGAGACCAAAGTGCAACAAGGAAATGTTTTGTTGCTGAATTATGTGAAGCTAAACGCCTTGAAAAAGGAAAGAATGTGGGGAATATTCTCCACATTTAGGAACCCCAAGTATAGCAATTACAGAAGCACACCTAGCTCGGAGACCATAGTCACTTTGACAAGGTTATGGACCCTAGGCGGAAGAATTTAGGGGAGGTGCAGGTAGCACCGACGGAGATTACGGCGGTCGTCCTTATTGACATGGACGACCCAACTTTGGTCTTGAATGTAGGTTTACAGATCAGAGTCAAGATGCGAAAGGAATTGATAAACTTTCTTCGTGCCAATCTAGATGTGTTCGCTTGGACACATTCTGATAAGTGTGGGATGTCACCAGAGATAGTATGCTATGCACTTAACATTGATCCCAAACTCACGTCGGTGAGGCAGAAGCGACACAACATGGGTCCGAAGCGGTCCGCTGCATTAAAAGAGGAAGCGGATAAGCTATTAGCTAATGGCTTCATCTGCAACGCAACATATCCATAGTGGGTGTCAAACCCTGTGTTGGTCCGAAAATCGAATGGAAAGTGGAAAACTTGTATCGACTACTCGGATTTGAACAAAGCCTGCCCAAAGGATAGCTTTCCATTGCATAGAATCAACCAACATGTTAATGGAACTGCAGGGCATGAACTGCTCTTATTTATTGTTTTTTACTCAGGGTATAATAAGATCATAATGCATGAACTAGATCAGGGGGACACTAGCTTCATTATAGACTTAGGGTTGTACTGCTATTGCGTAATGCCATTTGGCCTGAAGAATGCCGAAGCTACTTACCAGAGATTGGTGAACATAATGTTGAGGAATCATATCAGACAAATAATGGAAGTGTATGTGAATGACATGTTGGTAAAGTCGTGAGCATCTGGGAATCATCTGGATGATCTCTTGGAGATGTTTGAGATCCTCGAGGAGTACGGAATGAATTTGAACCCATGAAAGTGTTTGTTCGGCTTTGCTTTTGGAAAATTTCTTGGTTTTATTGTGAGTGCAAGGGACATTAAGGCCAATCCCGAAGCAGATTGCCGCCCTACAGAATGTAAGGGACCCAACGACGAAGAAGGAATTAAAATGCTTGAATGAAAAGATCGCAGCAGTGAGCTGATTCATCTTCAGAGTGACGAGTAAGTATGTACTATTCTTTGATGCATTAAAGAACGGTATGAAGAACTTTAAATAGAATCAGGTATTCCAAACTGCTTTCGAGGAATAACTATGATACATGGAAACACCACCAATTCTGTCTAAACCGGTGGACAACGAGGACTTATACATTTACTTGGCAGTGTCTACCTATGCATTAAGCGTAACACTTATGCGAGAGGAAGTTAGGGTTCAATGACCCATCTACTACATTAGTAAATGATTCACTGGATTCGAATAGAACTACCTGCAGTTGGTAAAGCCAGTGTACTGCTTGTTGATAGTACCAAGGAAATTGTGACCGTATTTCTAGGCTCAACCAATCAATGTGCTGATTTACCTACCCTTGAAACAAGTGCTTTTTCTCCTTGAAACTTTGAGACAACTTCTGAAGTGGAATATCAAGCTGAGCCAATATGATGTGACTTATCATCCTCGAAGAGTGATTAACAGACAGGCACTGACTGACTTCATCGTCGAGTTCACTATCCGGGATGACAAGGAAGAAGATATAATGGTCGCAGTATCTCAATAGAAATTGTTTGTTGATGGCATGTCAAAAGAATTCTTCTTAAGACTGAGAGTTGTGCTTGAAACTCACGAAGGATGATCAATTTGTTGCAGTCTCAAGCTAGAATTCCCTACCATTAACAATGAGGTGGAGCATGAAGCATTAATAGCAAGAATAAAAATTGCAAATGAGTTAGGAATAATCTGCATATCTACAGCGACTCCCAACTAGTTGTCTCCCAGGTCAGAAGGGAATATCAAGCTAAGGGCACGAAACTTGCCCTTTACTTGTCAAAAGCTTGGGAGCTGCTTAACGAAATCGAACACTATATAATATCTCACATTCTCGGAGAGGAGAATACGAAGGCTGGTTCCTTAGCTAAGCTAGCTAATTTCGGAGAAGCACAACTAATGGGATGGTTCCACTAAAAGTATTGACTGCTTCTAGCATATATCAAATGGACATCGATTGAGTTTTGGAGATAGGAGAAGAGGAAGAGTCATGGATGATGCCAACCAAGGATACATGCTCAACGGAATACTCCCCAGAGATTGAAATGAACGAAAGGAACTCATTCAAAAGGCACCATGATTTATAATGCAGGAAGAAGTGCCGTACAGGAGAGGATTCTCCTCCCTCTTACTCTAGTGTGTAACCAAGGATGAAGCTAGGAAGTTCCTCATGAAAATTCATGAAGGCAACTGCATTGAAAACACGGGGAGAGGGGGGTGAGGGGCAGACACCGGCGAGGAAAACACTTCGCTATGGATATTTTTGGCCAATAATAAATCGAGATGCACCAGACTACACCAGACGATAGGATCGATGTTTGAGATTTGTGAAGATTTCATAAGCCCCATCTTAAGAGCTTACGCAGATGGTTAGTCCTAAGCCATTTGCGATACAGGGGATCGATGTAATCGGCGTAGTACCAATAAAAAAGGGGCAACCAAATACGTTGTCATTGCAGTTGATTACTTCACAAAATGGGCTAAAGCGAAACCGCTTTCCACGATTACTGCTAAGAAAGTGATTAATTTTGTACCAAAAAATATTATTTGTAGGTTTGGAGAACCGTAGAAAATTATCACGAACAACGGGACTCAGTACGACAGCATGCAAGCATTACAAGATCAAGAAGTGCTTTTCCACGATAGCACATCCGTAGCAAATAAGCAAGTAGAAGCAGTAAAAAAAATCATCAAATCCACCATAAAGAAGCAGTTGACGAAAGCTAAAGGAAATTGGGTTGATGAGCTTCCACTAGCACTACGGGCTTATCAAACAACACATAAATCTACAATCCGGCATTCACCATTTTCCTTGGCCTACGGTTCGAAAGCTATGATTGCAGTGGAACTGGAAATCCCTTCTCATCATAGAAGACAATTCAATCAGAGAGAAAATAAGCAATTGCTGCTCGAATCACTTGACCAGATTGATAAGAAGTGGAAGGAAGCTGAACAAAGGATTGTTGCCTACCGGAAAAGATTAGTGTGCCACTTCAACACCAAAGTTCACAACCGTACTTTTGAAGTGGGAGATCTCATCCTGAAACGAATCTTCCTGGGGATAGGAGCGCTTAGCCTAAACTGGGAAGGACCTTACATAATCGGCCAGAAGCTTGGAGATGGAACATTCAAGCTGGTGACCATCGACGGAATTCTGATTTCACGTGCTTGGAACAATGACTTGCTATGGCACTACTACACTTGATATCTACCTATATATTTCCTATTTTCACAAATAAGCCATCCAGGAATGGTGGGGCGCTGTAAATAGATAAGACTTGCCTTTTCTTTTATGTCATCAATAAAGTTAGCTTCTTGAACTATTGGAATCATGTCCTCTCAAGCCAAACCACCAGATCAATGGAAAAATCGATCCAAATATTTTGAGAACCGGCGTTGTAAAGGCAATGTTGGGAAGGTTCAAAGCCATCGACGGGGAAAATTGACTAAAATCACCAGATCGACGGGGAAAATCGATCCAAACCTAATGAGAATTGACATTGCTCTAACAAAGTCGAGAAGGTTCTAAGCTGCCAATTGATGGAGAAAACTGACTCAAAACATCAGATCGATTAGACAAATAGATCCAAATCTTCTGAGAACCGACGTTGCTCCAAAAATGTTAGGAAGTTTCAAAGCCACCAAGTCGATGAGTAAAATCGAGTCAAACCGCCGGATCGACGGCGATAATATTTCCAAACCTTCTAGGAACCAGTGTTACTTCGGCAAGGGAAGGTTCACATCCGTCGAGTCTATGGGTAAATCGACTCAAATCATCGGATCGATGGGGAAAACTATTCAAACCTTCTAAGAACCAGTATTGCTTCGGCAATATTGGAAAGGTTCAAAGTCGTCGAGTTTATGGGGAAAATCGACTCAAACCGCCGGATCAATGGGGAAAATCGATCCACACCTTTTGGGAACCGGTATTGCTTCGCAACATCAGGAAGGTTCAAAGTCAATGGAAAAAATCGACCTAAACTACTGGATCAATGGGGAAAATTGATCCAAATCCTATGAGAACCAACATTGCTCCGGTAGCGTCGAGAAGGTTCAAATCTGCCAAGTCGACGAGGAAAATTGACTCAAACCGCCAGATTGATAGAGAAAATTGATCCAAGCCTTTTGAGAATGGCGTTACTCCAGCAACGTCGAGAAGGCCCAAAGCCACCGAGTCGATGGGGAAAATCGACTCAAACCACTACATCGATGGTGAAAATTGATCCCTGCCTTTTTAGTACCGATGTTTCCCTGGTAATGTAGGAAAATTCCAAACCAATGAGTCAGCTGAAAAATTGGCTCATACTTATCGGAATTTGGCATCACCTAGAGATAGGTGATAGCAAAAGGAATTAACCAAAGCTTGGAGACAAACAACGTCAAAGAAAAATCCAAGGAATTGGGCTGTCCATGTACAAATTTCCGAAGATAGAAACTGGTGCACGGTCGGGGTCTCAACACAGGACTTAAGAGCATTTGTTATGACAAAATATCACGATAACGTATCTTTTCGATATGAACATTCAGGTTGACATTGGCTGATAATGTGAACTTGGAAGAATCTGATCATAGTCAAAGAACTGACAACATTAAGAACTAAATTTTTGTAATCAAGCCGTAAATTCATTTGTTCCCGAAGATAGGAATTTTCGTGCAAATCAGACGGAGGGCAGTTGAAAGAATTGCTCAGGATAACTGATCTCTCAAAAAATGCTCGGATTCAACGGCTATAGCGATTAGAGGTGTGGTCTGTAGGCACACGCACTAATCCACGATTGAAACAAACTCGACCAATTTCGAATGGAAACAGCCGTTGAGTTGACTACATCAAGTCATATCATTGTTCTGCTAGGTCGAACAGAATATTTTAGCAATCAAAACAGTGCTAAGTATGAAAACATGCTAAAATAACGTAGGAATCTTATTTACATGCACAAAGTTGTGGTAGATAAACACATCATGTAAAAATAAAAGTGTATAATATAGGAAATTGCAGTGCATGCAATCATATTATATACACAGGCACTTACACATAGATAGGCACTAACATTAAAGCAAGAAATGTACGCAAGAGAGATTACAAAGGTAAAGCTAATTTTTCATTATTACTAACATCTTTTGTGTATAGGACAAACAATGGAGGCCAAACCTGCATAATCATCGCCTATTTTAAATCAAAAGGAAAAATACAGACTCGTCCAACACAACGGCAAAACATAAAAAACCAAACGCTCAATCAATAGACTATTGAGACTTTACTTCTTTCAGCCATGGCTGCCTTTTCTAGACTTTTCTAAGTGGGGCTTAAGCCCTTTGGGTTCCTTACTCGACGGCGCTGCCATTGGAATGTGCGAATTCTCCTCCAGATCTACTAGTTGGCACCTCCCCGCACTTTTGGATTTCCCGTCTTGATTATAAACAGGGCGATTCTGGACTGGGCAGCTTTAGGAAATTTCTTTGTTTAAGCATTTATTGCTCCTTCTTCAACCTCTCCGCCATCGACTCTTAGTTCGTGGGGTCCGAAGCGCCGACAATGTGAACATCTTCCTCTTGAGAGACAAAAATGTCCTCTAGGCTCTCCGAAGCAACAATCCTCTTGGAATCGAGACCCGAGCCAGAGCTAGAAACAAGAAAGGATGCAAAAAAAGGCCATAGAGACGATGGTTGATGCAGTAAAGATCACTCGGTCCCTGAACCATGTTCAGCTGGAGGCATAGGGGGTAAGTGAGGTTGACCTTCAAGTTGGCAAATAGAGTGGTAAAGTTTAGAAATAGACTCTAGTGAGAACTGAAGCTTCTTAAACACTAGAGGGACAAGGGATATACTTGAGCTTGCACTCTTCTCTAGGATGACGACCTAAAACTCCCCCTCTTCTGTAATATGCTCTTCAATGGCTCTGGATGCTTCGAATTGACCTTCAATAGGAGGAACGTACGACTCGTGTGGAGAACTTGCAGAAGAGGTGGGAATCATGCATACGATTTCAAAACTAACGCTTGTAGATATAGGAATAATGACCACTACTCTTTAGATTTTTGGAGCAGATGTTTTTCCTGACCCGAAGAGATTGGATCAGCAAGAGTCTTAGCGATGGCTTCAGCAGCAGCTTGCTTGGCCTCTGCAACCATTATGGCCCTTCCGAAACTGAGGGTTTCAACATCTGGAGGTTCAAGATATACCTCCATCAATTTAACCTCAGAGCAAGCATCACTACCTATGCACATCTACATAAGACCACCTCTTAAATGCTGACAAGAGATACATGGCAGTCGTCCATCCATCTCAAATTTTTTCCCATTAACACATTGGCATAAAAACAGCAGGTCCTTGTCGAGATTCTCATATACTCTGCTCCTTTCATCTCAAAGCTCCACAACTTCCCCTTGAAAAAGCGCAGACCGGAGCTTGCTAGTAAGCTATGTAGCGAATAGCTTTCCAACCTCTTTCGAGAGCTTCTTCTTTTGTTCCACCAGCTTACGAACTTCTTCGTAAAGTGGGGTGAGGTCAGCGATAGCCAAGTCCTAGGCCTGGATAACCTCATCTTTTTCTTTGAGGAGCCAGTCCTTCTTGATGGTATGCCTCTTTAACTTGAAGTTTTCTTCATTAACATCCTTGAATTGGTCCTTTACGGTGATCTAGGCGGCATTGTGAGCTCGGATATCTCCAGCGTCCTCTTATAAGCATTAGCTTTGGACTCGAGAGCAACATTTCTCTCTTTGATGACTTTAGCCAAGTCACCATTTCTCTCATGCATCATCCGAGCATAATCAACTCTCTGCAATTCAAAAGATTGGATGTTAGTGTAATTTGTTTTGTTAACTTTGGAGAGTGCCTCATATAACTTCTTCCACTTATAGCCATCGTCGATGCTCAGCTCGACTTTCTTTAAGTTTCGCTTCGCCGCCTCTTTTGGAATGTCGACAATGTCTTGGTCGAACTTGACACCATGTACGGAAAGATGGGGGAAAGTAGCTTGCAAGCGAGGGGAAGTAGGAGGTAAAATAAATAAAGGAGCAGAGACTCCTTTGGAAATAGGTGGGATAGCCACAGTTATTACATAAGAAGAATGAGCTTGTTGGCAAGAAGTAGCTAGAACCACACTACATGGTGCAACAAGGTTGGAAGTCGGGTTAATGCATTCAGTGGAGTCTCTTGAGCGCTTGGTGGGATCACGGCCTAAGTCAGTTTCAGACTCTCTTTTTCTCTTCTCTCTTTCCCTTTTCGCTCTCTCTATCTCTATCTCTCTCACTCTTGCAAGCTTCATCAGCCTCGCAATTCTTTCACATCCATCTCTTTTCCTCATTTTCATAATGGCTAAGCGGTAGAGGAACTGGAGTATGGGTTCTTTATCTTTCAGCCTATGGTGAAAGCTTGTTGTGGAAATTGCGTGTTATTGAACTTGAAACAAAAGGAGGAGTTAGCATTGGGATTTTAGAATGGGAGTCAATGCAAGAATGCATGTCTGTGACCCTAAGTGTAATGATTATGACACCGATGACTTCTTAAGTACTCTATAAACCGTGTTTGCGTGAATGAAAGGATGGAGTTTCTCCACCTTTATTAATACTTTTTGTAGGAGAAAAACTCAAGTCTGAACCAACTTCTCCTAAGATGTCACTAACTGTAAAATTTATCCCGTTAAGGTAGCCGAAGTTGACAAAAATATCGCTAGGAGGACGAGTTCGAGCTGCTTTCTCTTTAGTATATTTGGCAACTTGATCACCAGCTACATCTTGAGTTTTAATGGTCATGTGTTTCAAAGGAAGCGAGCTAGGGAGATCAGGACTCATCTCTTGCAATTCACCAAATGATTCATCCCCCTCCTTGCTAGCATGGTGGTCGCTATCATTATCATCGACACTATCACCTTCTTCATTATTAGCTAGCTATTTTCCCTTTCTCCTCACTAATTCCTCATCCTCCTCTGGAATAGAAGGAATGTGTGATGGCTTCCTTATACCTTCGATACTCATATAATCGAATAGTGCGTTGCTGAAGCATCTGACCGATGTTGGGCGATTGTTAAGGGAAAGTAAAAGAAGTAAAGAAGAATAGAAAAGAAGGGAAGAGAAGAGAAAGAAAACATTACACAATTATATAGCCCATTGTATATCTAACAGTGCATCGAATAAAATATAATAGTGAACATCTCAAATATAAAACTAGCGAGGCAGTAATAAATATATAAATCGCATAATCATAGTACACAGACTCATACTATTTTATAAAACTGATAAATAAACTCAACTGATAAATTGTCTCTACTAGTAGTAAGTCAACACTGTAAAGGCTCTACAGTGTCTCATAGCGGAATAAACAATAACAAATTCAAAATATAAGTATGAGAAAGCGTCACCTTCTGTTAGTCCATCTGTACAACTCCAAGTATTGTTTACACCTGCTATCTGGTCTACTCATTTAAGAGTACGCGAAATAATAGAAGGAAAGCATAAAGCCTCGAGGCGGACAACGGTCTAGTATGAGCGATAAATAATCTCAAAACACTATAAAAGTAGGTATAGAATATGGAACAAAAGGGATGGAGAATCAAACCTGATTTGTTTCTACATTCATAGAGTTAGCACATATAAAGAATATGTGCTACCTTATGATAGTCATCATGGGTGTACTATACATCAAAGCACTAAGAGTGTCTAGATATCAGCATCGGTAATATCTACATCGTGTGACATCCCTATGGTGATAGATACAATAAAACAAACATCGCATCCATCATCCATCCCCATATTCACTCACTCAGTGCATTGCACATATGATACTCATATGACCTCACCACCCATTCAAGGACTACTGAACATCCCAGTCTATCATTTCTTGAACCCATGTCATTCAGTCGGCTAGGAACTAGACTACCACCACCATAGTCCAGAGTACAATGGATCTAAACATCGTATGATCCGAGGGTCGCCACCAGCCCTAGTGAGTGTTCTCACATACTCTTGCTTTACGAGTACACATCAAAAACTACATATCAACAATCCCTTTGCACATGTCTTCCATAGCAGAGCTCATCTCATAACTGTCATACAACTCCCGTCCGAAGTTGTTGCAGTTGGGAATACTCTAAACAACCATCTTGAGTCATAGAGTGTCATCATGCATCCCGTAACCTACCTTTAACAGTCCCTTTAATCTGACTCATCGTCATCTACTCTGCCTTTCGAAGTACAGCTATCCATTATCGAAGCCATCACTTCCCATCATGGATTCATCGTAGTTGAATTAATCATCGTGTCGAAACATTGCATCCTTGCTTCACCACCAAAACCACTCGTCGAAGAGCCATAGCATCAAAATCGAACATCGAACGAATGAACTATCGCATCATGCTCCTTGAAGCCTCTTACCATCCATGTCAATCATCAATAGTAGTAGATATCGTCCACTTTAGAGTAGTCGATAACGACCACTTTGGTCATGTACTTAACAAAAAATGGTTAAACATAAGCCAAATGAAAACGCCCACCATCTATCCTAAAATCCAAACCACATCCCCAAGTCTAGCTTCCATCTTCAAATCAATTGATGTGCATGAAACTATATGCATGAAATCCTATCCTATGAGATATTTTCTAATCTTATATCGCTTTCGAACGGTGTTTTTAACCAACTAACAGACGATCAGACATGCAATCAACAAGCATATAAATGTCTATAATAGCCTACCAATATCTATGATAACACATACAATACATCCAAGCAACCAATGTAAGATAAATATCAGTAATAGCCTAATCTATCATTATCGTCAAAATAGTGCGTAAATGGAAAAAATGTGATATTTAATTTAATACACTTTTAAATTCCTTTACATAATAAGATGTAGGTTTTATTATTTTAGAAAAATCATGTTTTAAAGTTATTAAACATTTCAAAATGTCATTTTAATACTGTACTGACAATCATAGTATGGCGAGAGACAATATCACTCACCTCAAACGAATCTATCCAAACCAACGCCAAGTCCTAGAGATCTCCATTATAAATGCAACGTAAGAAACGACGTCCAAAACGGACTTCATATGCAAAAGGTACGCATATTATAAGATAATTGGTTGAATAAGTAATTACTTAAGTTAACTATAATTAATTTGGTTGATTCCATGCTAATAATATTGGGAAATGCTAAGCCTGTACGTGGCAACCAGAGAAACCCATTTTTACTGTGTGCACTTTTCATAGTGATACAGATCTATGGTCGATGAAATCAAGCGCCGTTCACGCTGTTGGCCTCCTCATCGAATGTTCGACCCGCCAGTACCAAAATGACGTAGCACGACTCCTCCACTAGATCACAACCTGAAGGTCAAAGCTCCTCCTCGCCAATGACATATTTTGATTGGAGTAACAGGGTTCGATGAGACTTGGTGCAACGATGTATACCGGCAAGAGAAGAATAATGGCGGCCTCCGTTTCACCTACCGTTGGTCGTAGCTTCGGTAAAGTCTAATCCTAATCATGGCCTCAAAGATGGAGATCGATCAAGTGTCCTTGCATGCCCAAAATTTTATATGATCCTGGAGATCTCGTCGATATGAGTTGAATGAAACTGGTTTGGGAATTTTTCGTTGAGAAAATCCACAGATTTTGATTTTTGAAAATTAGAAGGGGAGGCGGCCATAATTTCCTGAAGCAATGAATGGAATAGTAGATTTTGAGAATGTGGATAGTAACGGTTTTGATTTTAAATAATAAAATATTCATTTTATATAATTTCTCAAATAAAACGGTCATTCTTTTCAAGCATGCACGATCAAACGGTGCATCCAATCACCGTAAAACATCTACATACGCCATCTCATTTTTACGATTCCGATGGTATAAGTTTCGTCGCTATCCAAGACAGTGCTCCGAGATGATAATTTCGCGCTTTTTGAGAATGTTTCTAGCCATCGGATCGTCTGATCTACAAATATAGTAATCCTTATACCCATTTTAAGTCGCTACGTTGATACAAACTCAACGGAAGTGGTCTTGAGTCCTGATTCGATCTTATTCGAAAAATTATATTTTTGGGGCCGTTAATTTATTAACAATCCAATGTTTAGATAAATTATTTGAATATCCAACCTTTAAAAATCCCGGTTATTACATTCTCCCCTCCTTAAAAGGATTTTAACCTCCAAATCCCAAGGGCGAAGCAACACAACCCAACACCCTCATATAAGCAACGATACAAGAAATATTGTCACTTGTCAACTCACGATAACAATTGCAATAAAGGGAATTGGTCAGAATCAGCTGGAGCCATCATGCTTTTCCTAAGCACAATCACTAGAAAATTCGAAGTTAATGTGGCTAAACCAAACATCTAAGTTACGCATTTATTTCTAAAGAAACAGGCAACGGAAAACAAAAGCGCCATCTTACTAATCGGAAGGTAAACTAAACATCATAAATTACAGACTCTCTCGACTATCGACAACGTCTAATATCATATACATTGACTTTTCTCTCAATTTTGGCTTCTGTCATGGAAAATTTCAGTAGCACCTTTTTTGCGCAGCTAGGTCTGGGAAAAATCCTAATACAACGTAGATATATACATCTCATATTCGAGGATCTCGTTTCTAAGGACAGCCAAACATACATCACCAAATCTACACTACAAATGTTATATACCTCTTTCATAACAAGAGTAAACCATTTAGATGCGAATATAAGCAGGTAAGCATTCAAATAGCCAACACTTGCTTCCATGAACCTGATCAAGTACTCAACAAAGAGGATTAAGCACAGTAGTAGTATCATCATGTAAATAAGTATGCTAAATCATATATATGGAAATCATCTCAAATAAATATGATATATCAAACCATAACTATCTCGCATGCTTAACAATCATATATGCATAAGTAATCGTATGAAATGCCAACAATTAAACACCAAACATGCATATAAGATCAGACATCAAAAAGTAACATCCATGCATATCCTAGCATTTAGGATTCTAAACTATCTAGTAGAATACATCAAACATGATATGCAATAGGAAAGATGAAAAAAAAAACAGAAATCTCCCCTAATGAAGAGCTTCGGACAAGCGGTCCTCATGCTCTCATCGGTCTCTCATGCTATCACCTTCGCTCTTATTCTACTAAATTTTTTACTACTCCACAACCTTCCTCCTAAGTAGTTATGTGTCATGTCTATCGGTACGAATAGGCCTATGAGGTCATGAAGTTCCTGGTTCATTCTTGGTATCATCTAGTCAATTTGATGCCAAATTTCTAAGTTCTCCTAAAACCTGCCAGTGAACAATGGTGTTCAGCCACTTATAATGCTCTTAGCACACAATGGAATCACACTATCCATTTCACATATAGCTCGACAAATTTGAATGTCATTCTACTGGACTTAAAGTATACAAATCTAACAATCGACTATGACTCAAACGTTGTCATACTATCCTCAGCCCTCGGAGATTCATCGATGTAGCCTACAGATATATGTTCCCACTAATTGAGAAAAAATAATCTATCATCCCTATGGAACCAACAGTCTTGGTCGGGTCCGCCATGTATCACCTCTACAAACATAACTCGTTCCTTTAGTTTGGCCATGATCTCGCTAGTCTAGCTTCACGCCTCTGACTAGTACCTATCCGCTAAATCAAAGTAGGTCTGATGATCAGACTAGCCACCATCTTTGGTACTAGCTCCCATCGAGCTCTGAAGTCATAACCAATAATAAACTTGAGCAATTCCCACTCTTGGAATATCAGTCATGAACTGGTATGTCTTCCACTCAAAACATCAACAATTGCATTTTCCTTATAGACATATAGAAAATGTCAAAGTTGTAGGAGGCCAAGCATCTAACCATCACTACCGGCGAATGTTAAGATCCTTCTCAGAGAAGAGATAACTCAATGATATGGGATCAGTGAACAATCGAACTCCTATCCTAATAAACAGTGCCTCCATATCCCAAAGCGAACTCTTTTGCTTCCAACTCTAAATCAGGATACTTCCCCTAATGCGATTTCAACTGTCAACTAACATATGACAACCTTTTTGGTATCAACACCACACCCAATTAAGTACCATAGGCATCCGTATACTATCATCTCCTCAATTCCGCTTGGAATGAGTAACATCGGTGTACTCATCAACCTCTCTATCAGGCTCATAAATGTGTGTCTCTACCATTGAGAAGTCCTTGGTAAAACATATATAACATATCGCCAATGTAAGGAAAATTCTCGTCATTGATCGGTGCTTTCTCAACACTTATAACACAATCATCAGTCATGTCTTGTGCTCCTCTTTCGTCAATGAGTAAACGAAAGTATCATCACGAGCACAAGCAAAAACTTACTTAAGTGATCGCTCAAAACACGATTCAAGAAATCAACAAAGCATGTTGATGCGTTGGTTACCTCGAATGGAATAACCAAACAAACAAAAATCAAAGTAGCGTATAAAACGCTGGGATCGTCACACTCTCTCTAGATACTCTCGGGGATGAACCTCGTCGCAAGGTCGAATTGAAAGAACAACTTCGCGCTATAGAGCTGATCGGATAAGTCATCGATAAGTGAAAGTGAATATTGTTCGTTGTCTTATCTAACTCACGATAATCAATATACTACTTCAAAAAACCATTTGTCCTAGAGGCAAACACTATAGGTGCATCCTACTCAAATCTGCTCCTATGAATGAACACTCGCATCAATAGGTCATCTGGCCGCACATTTAGTCTCCTTTGCTCTTTGAGCATCATATGCCTTAAAGGCATAACTACTAGTCTATCACGTTTAACCAAATCGATATGAAACCTAATCCTCATGTGATGGTTTTCAGTCGCCTCATCGAATGTGTCCAGATGCTCTCTAGCTACAGGCACAGATGACAACTCATCATGTGGGATATCGAGTGAATGTAGAATTTTAACCATCACCTCATCATTAGATGGGTAGCGGAACACTACCTTTTTCTCATCATCGGTCCCTATCGTTAGTAACGGCCACTCGTTATCCACACTATTATGTACTATTCCAGCCAGTCAATTCTCAAACTACAAACCGAACCTAATTAAACCTAAATCCATCAATAACAAACAAAAAAACATCTATGACTCAATAAGGTAAAGTCTCGACTAACTATGTTGCAACACTCCCTCATCCTCATCATTATGGTGAGGTAGAATGTGGTGATGTTCCTGTTTAAATGAGAGTAATTATTGTACCTGGGTTTGTACTAAGGAGCGATGTCTAAATGCCTTCTGGCATCAACTCGACGATTACTGTTTCAACAATTGCTGTTCCTGGGACGATTGACTTAAGAAAGATGCCTTTTTCATTATCGTTGTCTCCACATCTTTCATTCTCATCATGTCATTCTCCTATTCATAGAAGTCGGTTAGGATGAAGCCAACTACTTTCGAAGATCTATCTACATCCTAGACTTGTATTTAACCCTTGAACATTGGGCTATGACTAGGCTATTCACGTCTACGCCCCTGACCCAGGTGGATTCTTTATTGAAGCGGCTGACATATGACCATAAGATTTCAAAAGGATCTTGGATAATATTGCCTAGCTCACATCCAACATGACATAGGTACAGGATGTGAAGAAAGGAGTCTTGAAGTCTGCATACAATTGGGTATAGGAGCTGATGCTATCTGATTATAGATGCAAGAACTAGCGGAAGACCGGTCCTGACAGAGTAGAGGGGAAGAGAAAACACTTTTTGAAGCCGGAAAGATGGTCATCATGGGTCATGGAGTTGAACATTGTGATGCTGTCAGATGGGTCTGCACCTCTATCATACTTGTCAATAAGTGGCAAAGCATACCACCGATGGATGTAAGTATCCAGTATTTAATCGGAGAATGGCTCCCCATTCTCGTCGTCTGAGAATGCCTCACCCCTATCATTGCGGGCTTACATTCCATTAAGCTGTTAGCGGAGGATATGCATTTCTTCCCTAAGGTGGCATCGTCTAGTTGCAGGGTGTTCTAGCAACCATGGGTTAAGGGCTCAGCATGCATCTCGGTAGAGTAGGAGATCAGCGACGAGACAAAGAGTGATGATGATGAGTGGGAAATCTCCCCTATGCAAAAAGAACAATCTAGAATGCACGTCCCACTCTTTTCTTTGCCCATTTCTAACCATACCCCTATAAGACCTGGAGTGTGCCGAAAGAGCCTTACATGTCATTCTAATGGCAGGGAACCTCCATCAAGACGGTCAAAAGCAGAAGTTTGTAGGTGATCTAAGGATGGTGGTCGTTCCGCTGAAAGGGAATGATGATGATTTGGTCCCACAGGTGCAGCTACATTAGGAGCAAGATCAATTCAACTAGGTATGCATACAATGTACCTTATTTAATGGTGGTGAATGTCCATGAGTGGAGTTTTGGGTACCACCCTCTCTTAGGCTTTGGCTATGTTTAGGAGTTCATAATTGTTAGGAGGCATGGGTCTGCGAGCAGCCTGGTTGACTAAATCGCCATCGAAGGAGGTTGTGGGACAAAGTTTGTCGTGGCTTGAGCATCCACCTACGCCCTTGAGCCATTCACTTCATGGGCCAAATGACCAACGTTCGACAGCTTTAACATCATATCATCATATATTTCTTCAGTGATGCCCAGACTGGATTGGGCAGCACTAGCAAGAATATTGTTGTCAGTTTCATATCCATTAGAGTTATTACCTTTGAATGGTAGGAGATTGTCCATGGAAACAAGTCAATTCGGGTCTTTATGGAGTATACAATGTGGAAAGGTGAGAACTTAGAGGCAGGCCCTCCTTCTAGCATCAAACTATTGACTGTAGATTTAGCCAACCTCGGAATCAGACTAATGCTTAAAAATTACTTGCTAATACTAGGTTTAAAGTGAAAAATGAAGAATTAAGTACACAGTTGAAAGGTAAATAACACAAGATATGGAGTGGTTCGGCAAAGCTACCAATGTCTACCATAAAGTTCTCTTACTATATAGTTCTTTTAAACTACAAGGAATTACAGGAGAATAATAAGAAAGCATGAAGCACTTAAGATTAATAAAGCTATGTAATCTTAAGGACTTAGGGTATCAAAAGCCCAAAGTTGGGTGTAGTATTTAGAATCCTTGTATGTTTCAACCCTTTATAGTTGTAATGCAGGGGATATTTATAGTAGTTACAAGTGAATGATGGACGGTTGAGATTGAGTTGTAGAACTAATGAGTAAAACAATTGACCGTTGATATTACTGTAAGGATGGATGGACGATAACTACCAAGGTGTAAGATGATGTGTGGCGGATAAATATATACACATTACTCCTTTGTAACAGGCATTGGCTACGAATTTAATGCATATGCTTCATATTAGTTGTATATTTAATGCTGATAGTATGCCACATCAGTTCAATCACTCGGCTACAATGCTTTAGATAGGTGGATGAACAGCTTGTCATTTACTTAAGTGCTTATGTGGAAAATCTTGCCGAGTTGGTTAACCAGCTATCGACGATATGAAAGAAACTAGTAATCTTGCTAAGGACCAAGTTGGAAAGATAGTGCACAACTAGGTATGAAGCAATCGAGAGGGCTGCCTGGGATTGGTTGGAGGTAGTTGTACTGAAGCTGGGCCAAGCCCAGGTCATGTTTGATCCCATCTTACTTGATGTGCCACAGGTTGAGGCGGGCTTGGAGAGGTGCGGACTGTCAACTAGAGTGATGTCGAGCAAACATGTTGACATGGAGTTATATTAGAAGAATGTTTTCATATGAAGGGTGGTTATCACTGAGCCAAGCCTTACTAGACCGGGAGGGGCCATGCCTAGATCTTGCCTAACATAAAGGGTGCCAATGGATGAGGCAATCGGGCATCACCTTGATGCTTTGTTGAATGGAAGGGATGGTTTAAGACCATTACGGACTTAGACTGGCCTACGCCAACCTGTTATTGAACGGTTGGGATAGCTTTGATAAGGCCATACCACCTCAAGTAGAACCTCTATTTACCTACGATAAAATTTAGGTACACATTTAATAAGGAATCATCTCATAAATTGGTGAAAATAAGATGCATCGAGTAAACGTTAATAGTAGATTGATTAAGCTTAACATAGCTATATTTCCAACCCACTATTAAACCATCCATACTACCTAAAGAAGGGAGTTAAACCCAGTTACTAAATAGAACCCCCCTAAACTTCGATAGAAATGGCAATCTAGACTCTCCAATTTAGTTTCTTGTAGTAAGCTCTATCAATATTTTTATCCTTTAAAAGTGACCTAATTTTATTGCATTTATTTAGGTCATTTAAACCCTTAACATCCCTGTTGATGCATCTCATGATCTATGTGATTGGAACCTCTCAATTTCATTATTTCTAATATATTTTTAAATCAAAGTCAAAGCTCATCTTCCTAGCTAAACCAAGCATAGTACTAGTAGATAAATCATTCAATATTGTAGAGTAATAAGTGCTACTTAAACAGTCATTCAAACTTGAGCTAGATTGGAAGCTTTAGTAATCGAGCTGAAGTTGACCTATGAAGCCGTAAACTCCTCCTCAAAGAAACATCATTCTTAAGAGATTTATGTCTAGAAGCGTAATTTAAGCTCGTTATAGGCCCCATACCTAAACCCTGAATTTACTAACCTATATCATCTACCACCAACGGACCCAAGTCCTGAATGAAAACATCTACAGGTAAGCTCATAGTCAAAATTTTAAAACCACTACTTCTGAGTATAGTTCAGATCTGAAAGACATAACGTTCTTCACCCCCCTACGTGCATTACCTACAACTACACCTTCATTCAAAAGATCATTGGCCACTTCCCTCTCCAAAGCTGGTACACTCACACTCCATTCCATTCTCCCATACTATATCAAACAACCTCCAATTCATTAATTTCATCCTCACATTCAACATCGACTTCCTTTAGAAATCAGTAGCCATATCATCCTTCAAACCTGGCACAACTGCACCCATTCTCCTATATTATAGTAGACAAACTTGTGGGTTGCGGAATTATGGATCTTAAGGCTAATATAACACTAAAAGGGGTGAATAGTGTTCTCTAACTTATGCAAATATTTTTAGTTTTGATTCAAGATTAATATTAAATCGTAAATTAACAACACATAATTATATTAATAATTCAGTCATAGATGCAACCACGGGTAAAAAAATAAAGCAATAAAGCAAAGTAAGAGTTAGAGAGATAACACCAGATATATTATACTGGTTTAGATTTCTCCTATATCCAGTCTCGTATAATTTCTTGTACAAATTTCTTTTCAAATGCCACTCTTTAACAGGGTAGAAGGCCAACCCAAATACAATATCGATTTCGAGGCTATGAGACATACCCTTTTGTATTCCAAATCAGAGGTAAATTCACTTGATTTGACCAGGCTATAAGCATACTTACTAGTTTTAAATGGGCTACTAAGCATACCCACTTGATTTGAACGGAATACAAGCACACATAGGCAAACACAAACAGAGTTGATAGTTTTTCCAAAGACAAATGTCCTTTAGATACAATGGATCCTATTGCCTCTTGGATAACACTTTGACCTTTGAAATGAGAGAGAAATGTTTCCAAAGTAGTAAGAAAGTAGTATTGAATCGGTACAATAAAGTATGAATTGATTCTATATAATTTTGAAGAGAATATAATATATTTTTCAAGAGAATTTTCAAGAGAGGAGGAGTAGGAAGAAAGTAAGTAAGTAGTTATTAAAAAAATTCATTTGCACTCTCCCTTATATAGTTAATTAGCAGATGTATCCATTTGTGAAGAGTTGTATCGAATAGACACTACCATTCAAAATTTGAATCTAAATATATATGTCGACATATGCTAGTGAAAAATGAAAATTGTTTTCTTTAAAACGATTTGAAAATTCTATACTTTTGTAAAATAATTCGAACATAGTTTTTAAATATTTTTGGACTTAAAAAACTTTTGTAAAAATATTTTTAAAATATATTTTGTAATTAAGATATTTTTTTAAATATTGAAGATCGAAAATTGAAAATAGAGATTAGAAATTGCTATCAAAGACATCAACAATACATATTGAGTCTTCATAAATTCATCTTGAGTCTTTATACTGTATAGTCTTCGATCTAGCAATTTTGTAATATTCTGCATTATATATTATATAACTTGGCGAAACATTAGTATCTATATGTTATATGGTTGTATATGGTGGTTGTCATCAAAATTAATAGCTGAGGTATTACCAATTTCCCCCGTTTTGATGATGACAACCATTAAATATTCTTATATATAAAATATGATATAACTCCCATTAAATATATTCATGTGTATTATTTTATATTTTCTCCCCTTCGTTAGCAACGACAATGGGTGAAAAACTGCCCCCAAAATAAAATATTTATAAATTATAGACTCAAAATAAATAATCAAGAATTAAGTAATATGCTAATCAAAATGGGTTTAACTATATGTATATGATTTGGACTAAATTAATTAAAGTAAAAAATAAAAACATTAAATGTAACATATAAAAATGCAATATGAGAGACATAAAAAAATATACTGTTTATAATGATAAATCTTTATATACTAAATACTAAGGGCAGTAAGTAAATAGGATAATGCAAATTTTATTTATTTATTTGATTCATACTACAATACAATCAAATAAAATCTTAATTTAATACTGGTTTTGTTAACAATTTTTATAATCATACTATATCACACTAAATCAAATAAACCCAAACCTAAGAGTTTTAAAAAATATACACACTTACGAATTAAAACAAGTAGAAATCTTGACATTCCTAGGGACTTCTACCCAACCTTTAGATCCAAAGTTTGGATTGGCTTTGATGGCATCCCAATCTTCATTGTCTTTGGTGTTTGAGCATTCTGGATGTTTGGTTTGATCATCTTTGATTGGGGAAGAAATTAACCATCGAAGAGCATTAAAGTGCTTCACTTGTTCTTTTATCATTTTCATTTAGCTTAGTTTCAATTGCCTTTAATTCCATATAATGAAAAAGTGAACACTTTGAATGCGTCTCTTCAAGATTTTCATAAAAATTCTGGTGTAGAGAAGATAATTTTATTAGCAAATGTTTGAGAATGAAAGAGTATTGAAAAAGAAAATGATGAGTGGATTTTTCTGGAAGAAATAGGCTTAAATAGGAGTGAAAAGTTGTTTGGAATGTTTAAATAGATAGTAGTTAAAATATTTTAAATTTCAAAAATTTTGCCAAACAGCTAGGTTATGTCAACATATACGATTTATGTATGTTGACATATATGCCTGAAAATGCAATTTTTAAGTTTTTGATATAGTTTTTGTTTTTTCTTAATCCCATTATAGTTTAATAATTTCTAGGGACTAATTGAACAATATAGAATAGGCAGAAATAGGTTTCATTACTTAAGATAGACAGGATCTTCAGGAAAAACTGGAAAAAAAATACACGGAAATGACATGAAATAAAGAGATCTAAAATGATGATAATGAAGATGAAGAGTTTCCACTAAGCTTCCTAATAATTTTTCCAAAGTATTTGTCCACTTTATTGGAGAGGGAAGTGAACTTTTTACTAAAGGAACGTTTAAGCTTCTTTTGATTTTTGAGAAGCTTCTCTTAATTCTTTAGAATCTCTTTGTTGAAATAGTGAGGAGGTTTCTCCAAGCTTTCTAGGAAGAGTCCGTTTCCTCATCCCCTTCTGCTTGATTACCTTCTTCTTCAATTTCAATATCATCACCTTCTTCTTCTTGTTGTTGAATTTCATTCTTTTCTTCCCATGCTAATCTTTCCTCCTTTTGGGGAAGAGTCTCATATAGTTTGAAGTAGGGAAGAATATGCATCTGTTAGCCTTGTCAAAAACTTTTCGAGGCAGAATGGGTTCTCCTCGTAAATCAACACAAAAGTATACGAACACTCTAGTAAGATGCACACCATAGTAAAGTTTGTTCTCATATCTAGAAATATTTTTTGAACAAAATCATCTAAAATGACTTGTGCCTAATTGATGTTGTAGTTTCCACAGATAACAAAAGGAGCTTTAAAAACTTTTTGAGTCGGTTTATTATAATTTCCCACCTTAGGGTGAAGCTTTGTTATAAAATGAGACTTATAAGTCTCGATTTTGGTCTAAAATGTTTGTGTTTGAAATCAAATTCTTCGTTGGTTTCAAATATATCATGAAAAATTCATAATTTTTTTCATCAATATTAAAGGTTGAGAGGTCAATTCCACTAAATTTGCAACCAAATATTTGACCCGAAATTTTAACAATCTAAAACAATAGTAGTGCCTTTCACACTACTACAAACTTGTCCCTCTTCTCCTTGTAAAAATTTTCCATTCAAATTTTCATAAAACATTTTAAATAAGTTTGTAAAAAATACAATGTCATTTTGAGAAGAGTTGACTAAACCAAGAATATCATTTTGAAAACAATGATCTTGAAGACCATAAGAAGAAAAAATCACTAAACTTTGCAAATTTTTCAGGAAAAACTTTTTCATAAGTAGCATATTCAACATAAGTATTTGTAGCTTCTTTGTCATTGAAAAGAAAGCCTTTGATTCTTTTTGAGAGCCTTGTGGTTTTTGGCAGATGGCTTGAGGAGGCCATGGTTGAGTTTATTAAAGAGATAAGAGAGTGAAGGGATATTTTAAATTTTAAAATAAAGTGAATGAATGGTTGGATAGAGATAAGGTAATATAATAGAGAGAACTAACATTTCAATTTTGAAAAGATGCATTTTCAGTTCGTGGAATAAATGCAAAAGAGAAGGAAATTCAAAATTTGGATGTGAAATGAAATTTGAAAATTCTAGCATATATGTTGACATATGGGCTATGAGTATGTCAACAAATGGGCCGAAAAGTTTAAAATTAAAACTAAGATGAAATATTTCTACTTATATATATATATACACTTTATGCATCCAATATTATTATTAATCTATATTATATTCCTAAATTCAAAAAAATAAAAATAAAATGTAAAAAGTACCATTTTTTGCTCCTTTCTTTTGATCTGTTTCAGTTGATCTACTATTGTCGTGAAACATGTGTTCTTATCCTCGGTATCTGGTTCATTGTCACTTGAAGTAGTGTCTAAATGATCTAGTGTTGTCGTGTAATATCTCTTTCTTTTTCTGAATGCATTAATAACTGGCGAGATTCTTAATTTATTCTAATGCGGATAGTCGCTTTGCAGACGACCAGCTTCATCACAATTGAAACATCTAATCGTAGTTCCAGTTCCAGAAGTATTATTTTTGGGTCTTTGAAAGTTGTCCATCTTTTTATAATTTAGGAACTATTTGAAATTTCTAGTCATGAAAGCAATCTCCTCATCATTGTTATCATCTGAATCCTGATCGTCGGTTATTACATTGAAAGCAATGGATTTCTTTTCTGTTGCCTTGCTTTCACTTATGCCTTACAATTGTGCTTCATAAGATATTAAATTACATATTAACTCTTCAATTTTTAGAGTGCTAATGTCATTAGCCTTTTCCATTGCTAGTGTTTTTTGGTCCCACTCCGAAGAGAGTGAATTTTGGACTTTTCTAAGTTGGTCCTCTTTGCAAAAGTTTTTACCTAACGATACTAAAGAATGTACTATATCTTAAAACCTAAAATACATATCTGAAATAGAATCATTTTAAATAATTTAAACTTATTAGTTAGCATGGAAATTTTAGTTTGTTTGACTTTACTTATGCCCTCATGAGTAACTTGCAATGTTCTCCATATATCATATGAAGACATACAAATAGAGACTCTACTAAATCCATTTTTATCTAATGAGCAAAATAATATATCTATGGCCTTAAAATTATTAAGTGCTTGTGTATTTTAGATAGCAGTCCAAGTTCAAAAGTCAGTCTAGGGTTCAGTGTACTCATTCTCTGTAATATTCCAAATATCTAAGCCATTAGACTGTAAATAAATCTTCATCCCGCAAGGCCAATAAGTATAATTACTGCCATTAAGAAGTGGGGGTCTAGTGGTAGATTGTCCTTTTACAAAAATGTTGACAATTGTACTAACAGTATTATTATCCATTTAAGTTTAAAAATAATAATCAAACTACGAGTTTTTAAAATCTAGTGCTCTAATACCAATGCGGGTTGCAAAATTATGAATTTTAAGGCTAATTTAATACCGGAGGAGGATGAGTAGCGTTTTCTAACTTATGCAAATCCTTTTAATTTTCTTTTAAGATTAATATTAAACCATAGTTTAATAACACAGAATTATACTAATAATCGGTCACAGATCCAATCACAAATAAAAATAAAAGCAATAAAGTAAAGTAAGAGTTAGAGAGATAATATTAGGGATTTTATACTGGTTCGGATTCCTCCTATATCTACTCCTATAAAATTATTTGTACGGATTTCTTTTCAAATGTCAATCTTTAACCGGGTAGAAGGCAAACCCATATAAAATCTCGATTTCGAGCCTATGAGACACATCCTCCCATATTTCAAGTCTGGGGTAAAATCACTTGGTTTTAATATATGAAGATGAGTCATCAGAAGTTGACGTTATTAGAAGTATTGCTTTTAAAATTATATTTTGTATTATAATTATTAAGATAGAATCCGATTAAATAGTGATAAGGTTTACTAAGATAAGCGGATGAATTTTTGGCTAGGTAAATTTTTCCATGCACTTTTACCAACTTACTATTTATAGAAAGATTTTTTTTATATACCACCTGAATTTTTAAAACATAAACAAGAATCATACACAAATTTAGATAAGGATTTAGTGTTGAGAAACTTTAGCGAGAAATAAGTATGATTTATAAGCAAATGACATACTTAAAAGTTTCGATATTTAAAATCAAATGAGTGAAATGATTATCAAATTAGTTCATTTAAGGAGCAAATACCAAGTTCTCTACATAATTTTTAAAAAGTTGGTTCACAAAAGGGTTTAGTAAATGTACCGGTTATTTGGTTTTCAATATTAACAAATTCAAGAGAAATAATTTCTTTTTCTACATTACCTTGAAGGAAATGATGATGAATATCACTATGTTTGTTTGAGGTGATTAGTACGATTTTTTTTGATAAATTAGTAGCAGTCGTATTATCACAGTTGTTATAATTTTTTCAAAGTCTACGAGTGTTTGTTTCATATATGTAACCTGTGCATATGCCAAGGTAGCTGAAATATACTTGGCTTCACAAGTCGATAGTGAAATACAATTTTGTTTCTTACTAAATCATAAAACCAAGGATTAGCTGATGAAGTGACAAGTTCCACTAGTACTCTTTCGATCCATTTTGCAACCACTAAAATAGCATCACTATATGAAATTAATTCAAAAGAGCTGCCTTTCGGATAAAAGATCCTGTAATCTTTGGTGTTGGTTAAATGATGCAAAATTCATTTCACGGCTCGATAATGTGATTCCTTGGGTAGTGCATGAAATCGAGCACATAACCAAGCACTCAACATTATGTCAGGCCTACTAGTAGTAAGATACAATAATGACCCTATCATACTACAATATAATTTTGATCAAAATCTTTGTCATTTAGGTGAAGGTTCGTACTCATGGGAGTTGGTTTACTTGATGTGTTATTCATTCCAAAGCATTTCAACAACTCTCTACAATATTTTTCTTGATAGATAAAGATTCCATTTTCTAATTGTTTGATTTGTAGACCCAAAAAGAAATTTAATTCTCCCATATATGACATTTCAAATTCGTTTTTCATGATATTCGTGAAATCATTGCATAAATTTTCATTTATAGATCCAAAGATTATATCATCCACGTAAATTTGAACAATTAAGATGTCATCATTTTCCTTTTTAATAAATAAAGCAGCATCAAATTTACCAATTTGAAATCCAGAAGTTAACAAATGATATTTAAGTCTATTGTACCAAGCATGAGGTGCTTGTTTAAGACAATATAGTGTCATTTAATGTTTTAAAACACGATTTAGATGTTTTTAATGAAAAAATAGTGATGGTTATTCTACATATACATTTCTTTAGTAAACTATTTAAAAATGCACTTTTGACATCCATTTGATATAATTTGAAATTATGATAACATGCAAAGGTAAGTAAAATTTATATTGCTTCTAATCAAGCTACTAAAGCAAAAGTTTTTTCTTAACCAATTCCTTTTTCTAGATTGTACCTCTGAACTATTAAACTTGTTATATTATGAATTATAATTCCATTTTCATCGGCTTTATTTTTAAATACCCATTTTGTGCCAATAGCGGATTGATCATACGACCTTGGCACAAGTTCCCAAATTTTATTTCGTTCGAATTTGTTTAGTTCCTCTTGCATTGCTAATATCCAAAAAATCATCCTTCGTAGCTTCTTTATAATTTTTTGGTTCAATATTTGAGATAAATGCTATGTAGCCCATTTGATTTAATTAACTTCTAGTTGTTACTCTAGTATTTACACCACCTATTATATTACCTATAAGATTGTCTTTTAAATTCCTATAAGGGAATCTTAAAACATTATTGCTATTATCCGTATTTTCATTTATATTATTAATATTATTTTCTGGAACAAGAGTTTGATTTTCTAATATCTCTTCATCTTTATTCTTATATTTATTTTTAAAATCCTCAATGAAACAAATGTGTAAACTATCTTCGATTGTATTGGTTCGTTTATTAAAAATTCTATAGGCTTTCTTTATTTCGATGGCCAATAAAAATTTCTTCATCAGCTTTTGGATCAAATTTGCCTAATTGTTCTTTAGTGCTCAGTATAAAATATATTGAACCAAAAATTCGAAAATAAGAGACTTTCGGTTTCTTTCCAATGTTTTTTCATAGGATGTATTTTTAGTCAAAGGTCTTAAGGATACATGATTAAGTACATCGCAAGGAGTAGGAACAGCTTCGGCCCAAAAATCCTTCGGTAAGTAACTGCATCTTAGCAATGTTTGTGCACATTCTTATAGAGTATGATTTTTTTCTTTTAACTACACTGTTTTTTATGATGCTCGTGGAAAAGAAAAATTGTAACCAATACCTTTCTTGTTGCAAAAAATTTCAAATAATTCATTTTCAAACTCTCCTCCATGATCATTTCTTATATATCTATTAAATTTCTTAAATCTTGAATTCTTTTTGCAAATATTTTAAACATTCCAAAAATATCACTCTTGCATTTCAAAAATAAAGTCCAAGTAAATCAATAATAATCATCAACAATCATAAAAACATATTTATTATGATTTATTGATGTTACTGGAGTAAGACCAAATAATTCTTGTAGTTGTTTCGATGATATTTCATTTTTAGATTTAAAAGAAGTTTTCTATAATTTTCCATATTGCAAGCATCACATAAATTATTAACTTTAAATTTATTTTGTAGTCCTTTGACTAGTTCATTACTAGCCAATTTATCAATGTATTTAAAATTAACAAAACCATTTGTGCCAGAGCCATGGATCATATTGATTGGCGACCGGGCACAAATCATTGTCGCGTTTGACATTCATATCCGAAATGTAGATATTACGTTTTCTTATTCCCTCAAAAATCAAATATTTATTTTGACAAAAAATGTTGCACTAATCTTTTTCAAAACCAAATCAAAAACCTTTATCACACAGTTGGCTTCTACTTAAAAGATTGTGTTTTAAATTTTCTACTAATAACATGTAGAAATTAAAGGAGTGTTAGATATACCGACACTGATGACTTCTCCAATTCCAACTACAAATCCCTTCGAATTCTCCTTGAATGTCATGATACCTCCATCGATATATGGTATATTTTATAACATATCTGTGTTGCTTGTCACATGCTTATCGAGTATCCATTTCTCCTTTTTATTTTTATTTTTGGGCATCTACAAAAGAATAGGAGTTTTATTGGTACCCACTTCCTACGTTAGGGTTCTATGTGTTAGTAGAAGAAGGTAACTACCCAAGAGGGTTTGGAACCTTTAGAAATATAATAGCTATTGTAAATGGTTTTATTATATAATCATAAATATTTTTTTGTTTAATCAATTTTTTATTTGTCTAGGAATCCAATCTTTTAAAAAAATTCGAATTTGAAATACTTGGTTTATGACTATTTTTGGACTTTTTTTAACTTTGTATAGAAAGTGCTATACTTCTTGTGATTATTTTGTTAAGCTTTGAAACCAAACCCATTTTCGTTGCCGGGTGGTTTTGAAATTTAAATTAAATTTTCTAAACTCTGTTTTCCTCTGTTAAATTTTGAAACGTCATTAGTAATTTATTCCAATTTTTGTTTGAGTTCTACAATTTCACTTTTAGCCGAGTCTAAACTAGATCTTAATTCACAAACTTCGTTGTTAAGCTTATCATTCTTAATGTTGCTGGCTTTAATCTCATCGGTAAAGGAAACATTCTGAGAAATTAAACTTTCACAAGATTTTTGTGAAATTTCTGGTTATTCTTCTAGAATAAGACTCTATTTAGCCCTATATTTTTCTTATATAATTTCTTTAAATCTCTAAGTTTATCATCTAATTCGATACTTATCTCTAAAATATCATTATATGAAAGTTTAGGATTTACCTCTGTAGTGGTCATGAAACTAACGTCTACTTGTTCCGAGTTACTGTTGCTTGCACTATCTGAAGAAGATGAATCTGAATTGTCCCATGTAACTTGGAAAGTCTTTTCTCTTTTTCTTAAACTTTTTGAATTTATTCTTCTTCTTTTTATTGTTTAATTGTGGATAATCTTTCTTCATATGAACTCACACCCATAGCACTTGATTGACGTCGGATTAGTTGAGTTACCATCACTTTGAGATTTCATGAACTTCCTGAATTTCATGAATTCGTTGTAATTCTTAGCAATGAACACAATCTCATCATCATCCAAATATGAGTTATCATCATTGGCTTGGAAGGCCATACTCTCTATCTCCTAATTTTATTCTTTCCTTGCATGCAAATTTGCTTTGTATGGCATCAGATTTCTAAATAATTCTTCAACTTTGAGCCAAGAAAGATCGTTACCTTCTTATATAGCTAAATCTTTACTTTCCCACTCAATTTTTAAAGAATTCAAAGTTTTTGTAACAAGATCAAAGTTCACTAAAGTAATTCCCAGTGCCATAAGATCATGTTGAATTGTTTGAAATCTAGCATACACACTATGATAGTTTCATTTGCTTTCATTTTGAATGGTGAAAATTGATTCTATAGAATAGAAATTTTAGTTTGTTTCAATTTGTTTGTGCCTTCATGAGTGATTTGAAGGGCATGCAAAATATCATATGCAGTTTTACATAGCATAACCCTAAAGAACTCATTTTTTTCAAGTGAACAAAAGAAAACATTCATATCTTTTTCATTATTGGTTGTTATGGTCTTTTAAGCATCTATCTAATTACTCATTTAAGTAGTAGGTGCTTCGTACTTAGTTTGTTTATCTTGCCAGATATCAAGACCGTTAGCTTGTATAAAAATTCTCATATGAGTAGACTAGTATGCACAGTAATATCTAGTGAATAGTGGAGGATGTGCAATTGGCTAACCATCTAGGGAAGTGCTTACCATATTATAATATTATTCAAAAACTTTGTTATGGGAATTGAAATGACCTACTTTAATACCGAATGAAAGTGCACATGAATCTAGAGTAATATGGCTAAGCTGTGTATATAAATGTATGTGTAATATTAATGCTAAATAACATAGTAGAGTAAAGTAAATAAAAACAATCACACTGGTGTTTTTATATTGGTTTGGGCCTTTCATCCTATATCCAGTCCTGAAGCTCCCTTTTGGAATTTTCACTAACCAATATACCCTCTTTTAGCCTGGAAGAGTAGGCAATATTGTAGTTTTTTGACTTGACAAACTTATGTTCCTTCAACAGTGATATTAACTGATAGTACAAGACTTCCTATAATCTCCTCTTAATATGAGTATAAGCATCAAATTTTTGGAAGTAAATCCCCAAATACTAAATAGTAAGTATTGGTAATATAGAGAGCAATTTGAAAGTTCGAAAGCAATAAAGAGTTTAGAGTACAAGAGATAAGAAAGTAGAGAGAAAGAATTGATTACTCAAACTCTATGATTTGCTATCTATTTATAGTTGCCAAATTTGTTTTAGAAGTTGCCACTATTTAGAGAGAAGCAGTTAATAAAAGTTTACATCCGGTGAAGAGGAAGAGACGTGTCTTTTCAAAAATATGTAGTTTGTAGAAAATCGTACGTTTGAAAAATGCAAACAGACGTCTAGTTGTGGACATTTTTGTTATAGAGGAAAAACAATTTAAAATGTTGAGTTTCAAATGACTGGCTTCTTATATCAGATGTTTAATATCAGACACTAATGTCCATTTTAAGAAGAATTCAAAGCAGAATGTTTTTAGTTCAAAAGATCATGACCCCAGACATTTGGAAAATGCACTCAGCCGTCTGAGCTCCTTAGAAATTCAAAGCCCCTTTATATGAATGAATTGAGTGAATAAAACTTTTAACATAAATATTTAAGCTCATATTACTCAAGTGAGATCGTACAAACTTATCTAAGACACTACCATAAGTATATGATCTTACATGAGTTTTCTTTATGTCGATCTCTTTTTCAATACACCATTTCAGCTTTATTGATTCGCTGATGCTTAAAGTGCTTTAGTCTTACTTATCATATACCTATATATTTGTTTGAAAGAATCTATGATTGTATAGTTGTTGTAAATATATGTTTAAATTAGTCAAAATCAATATAAAATTCAAATTTTAAATAAGTATATATATATATATATATATACATATAACGTAAAACTAAAAAAATGGAGAACGTGTGTTCCATAAAAGAGAATAACTGTCCATTGGAGGGAGAAGAAGGAAAACTGCCTAACAATATAGATCATTAGCCAACCCGATGATATGCAGATGCTCTAAAAGGACAGAAGCAACTATTGTTGGAGGAGGTAGCTACTGATTTGAAAGCTATTCCCCCTATGAATCTCACATTTTCTTGCCAAAGGAATTATTCAAAAAATCTAAAACCAAATGGATGAATATATTGGTTGTTTTACCAATCAGATTCAAATTGCCATATTCTGATTGAAAACATATATTAAAATATATTGGAACCTAAATCTGGCTACACGATACGTACTCAAAAACTAGACAATTATGCTGTTATGTTTAAAGATGAATCTTATTTCCAATGAATGCTCGAAAAAAGGCACCTTTTCATATTTTGGTAAAATAATAACTATATAAAAATGGGAACCAGGGATCAAATGAGAATAATTGAATTTCAACAAAGTTAAGATATAGGCTAATATGCGTGAATTATATATGGAGTCATGGAGCACTAATACACTATCTTGTATTGCAAACTATATTGGAGTAACCATTCGGCTAGATAAAATCATAGCATAGGAAAGTATGATAAAATTTTCAAAAATAATGACAGAAATTAAAGCATCACAACCAATACCATAAACAATATCATTCTTACTATACAATGGAATAATGAAAAATTACAGGGTAACATATGATGTAGTCCCTTAAAGTGTATAATTTGTAACTTTTTTAGACATCTAAACTCTTATCACACTGACACTTCTCAACCCAGGTAGGTGCCTAAAAACAAAACTTATGCATAACCGAACGCAAATGGCGAATCTACTGAAGAAGGGGAATGCTCTGCTAATGCCTCTAAGGTAGAAAATTATCATATTTTTATAGTTGAAAAACATAAACAGAAACTTCTTGTAGTGATCTAGGACAATCTGCACCACCTGACACACCAATGCAAAGCCTAAGGTGACCTTAGGACTCGCATCGGTGTCGAGAAATATGAGTTGTCATGGTTTTTTAGACATTACAAGGACTAAGATATACAGGTATGATCTAAGATATACTATACTTTCAGAACTCATACCATAAGGAAATAAAATATAAATAAAGAAAAATAACCATCTTAGAAAATACCTCGAAATAGTACATAGTCATGTCAAAGTAAACTGAAATAAGATACATAGTCCGATAAATGCTAAGTACTGAATAAGATAGACAGTTACATGGATGGCAAAATAAAATGGCAAGCAACTCCAATGATGAACTAGTCTCTCTACCTACTAATCATGGGCCTTCTACCATGTCCTCCTTTAGTGGGGGAAAAAAGGAAAAAGGGTGGATCGGATGGAAGTCGTCTTGGGCTTTGGATCAGTTTGTTGGGAGGTGCAAGTTGTCAGAGTTGGTACTGGAGCTTGAATGGAGATGTTATAGAAGTTTTAAAATTTGAAAACAAAATTGATTAAATAAACTAATAAAGAAAATAAACTATCCATAAATAAATAGCTCCACTGGTCGACATCTTGGGGGATCACCGATCGACATGTAGCGGTCGACCAGTCCTCACTTAGCGGTCGACGGTTGATGTTCCAGAATGATAGGTTTGAGTGGCCAATGACCCAGATTCAGTTAATTTTTTTTACTTCATTATGAAGTAATTGTTTAATGTTCAGGATGAAACCAAATATTCTCTTAGGATTAATCAACGCCAAGACTAATCCAAAACCCCTATACGACTAACATATACCCTAATTCATAGACAATTGTCTATGTTCCAAATCTCTTCCAAATTCTCTTCTCCTCCACTTATAAATTCTTTAAAATAAACAAGAATAAACTAGGAAACCAAGTAGATCAAATCCAGCAAACAACTAACAAATGGGAGAAGGTTTTTAGGTGTTCGAAGGAAAGCTTGGATTTGAGGTGAGTGGGTATATTTTAATAAGTTGATTATATGTAGTTAAGTTTAGTATATCCTATTTGATCTAAGTTGTTAGAAATTGAATTGTAAACATTGTTTGATTAAATTGGAAATTTAATTTGTTAGTATATGAATATTCCTTTTTTCTAACCTAGATCTGTAAACCCAAATTTGCAAATTGATAAAGAATTGACATAACCTATATTGTTAATGGTAACCTTAGGATAAACCTACAAAATTGTGTAGATCTGTAAATTGAAATTGATATTAAAAAGTTTAGCTAATTGTAATTAGCTTACCATATGATAATAAATTTGGGAACGACGATAATAATTAACAAAAGCAAATTAGACAATAATAAGCTAGTTACAGTTAGCCAAACTTGATAATATCAATTTCAATTCACAGATCTACACAGTTTTGTATGTTTATCCTAGGGTTATAATTAAAAATATGGGTTGTGTCAATTCTTTATCAATTTGCAGATTTGGTTTTACAGATCTAGTTAGACTAAGGAGCATATTCATATACTAAAAATTAAATTTCCAATTTAATTAAACAATGTCTAAAATTCAATTTCTAACAACCTAGATCAAATAGTTTATATTAAACTTAACCACATATAATCATCTTATTAAAAATATACCCACTCACCTCAAATCCAAGCTTTCCTTCGAATTTCCATCCAGAAACCTTCCCACGTTCGTTTGTTATTTACGCGATTTGCTGTTCTTGGTTTCCCCTATTTTATTCTTATTTATTTTAAAGAATTTTGTATATGGAGGAGAAGATAATTTGGAAAAGATTTGGTACATAGATAATTTCTAATGAGTTAGCGTTTATTTTAGCTGTATATTTATAGGGTTTTTGGGTTAGTGCTGAACATTGAATAACCCTAGGAGAATCTTTGGTTTCGTCCTGAATGCTAGACAATTACTTTGTAGCGAAGTAAAAATATTTAACTAAATCCGGGCTGTTGGCCACATAGACCCATTGTTCTAGAACATCAACCGATCGACCGCTAGGTAGGGACCAGTCGATTGCTACATGTCGACCGATGACCTTCCACGGTGTCGACCGGTAGAGCTATTTATTTGTGAATAGTTTATTTTCCTCATTAGTTTATTTAATCAATTTTTTTTTAAATTTTAAAATGTCCATAACTTCTTTATACACGCTCTGGCAGTAACTGTGACAACCTGCACTTCCTAACACACCGATCTAAAGCTCAAGGCGACTTCCATCTGATCAACCCCTTTTCCTTTAATTTTTCCCCATCATAGATGGACATATTAGAAGGTGATAGGCCCATGATTAGAACGAGGAGAGACTAGTTCATCATTAGAGTTGCTTGTCATTTTATTTTACTTTCCATGTAATTATCTATCTTATTCAGTACTTACCATTTATTAGACTATGTATCTTATTTCTGACATGACTACATACCATTGTGAGGTACTTTTTGAGATGGTTATTTTATTGCCTTCCGCTATAAGTTTTGAAAATGTAGCATATCTTAGATCATATATGTACATCTTAGTCTCTGTAATGTTTTAAAAACCTCAACAACTCGTATTTTTCGGCACTAACGCGAGTTCTAAACTCATCCTAAACTTTGGATTGGTATGTCAGGAGGTGCGGGTCATCACAATTGGTATTAGAGCCTAGGTTTGAAATTCCTAAGGGAGTTAGGATGTATTATGAGAATATACTTGAAAAAAAAATTCAAAAAGAAAAGGTTTTCCAAATGTTTCTCAAAATTTTTTCCAAATGTTCTTTCAAAATGAGTAACCAAAGTACATATATATGTATGTATAGATAAAAGCTTTTCAAAAAGATTTTATTTTAGCATAACACGATTAATTCTTTCCCTTATTCTTGCAATGCTATTTATGAAAAGTTGCTAATAAATTCCTAAATCAGAAATAAAAGATAAGTGATCCAAGCTCAGGCGATGTGGTTAAGATCCTGGACGTGAATATCCCGATTTAGTTACACTAGTATCTATAGTTAAAAGATCAAGCTTAACTCTAATAGAGGACCCATGGAGCGAGCGCCAGGTGTAGTTCCTGTTAACCCATCTACCGTCGATTTTGCTGAGTTATGAAAGGATTTTGCGAGCTTAAGAGGGAAGCCGTATGTTGGGACTGAGTCATATGTAGATTCAAGGACATGGATTCATACTTTTGAGAGGATTTTTTGACTTATTAGTCTTGATAATGAGGTGAAGAAACAACTTACTACTTGGCATTTACAGGGAGAGGCCATGAATTTGTGGGAGGTAGTAGTAGCGGAGACTGATGAGGGAGGTATTACTTAGGAAGAGTTTAGGAGATGATTTGAGATGAAGTTTCTTTATAGAGCAGAGAAGGCAGTATAATTAGAGAAATTTATTCTTCTATAGCAAGGAGACAGGTTAGTGAAAGAGTATGTCAATCGGTTCAATAATTTGACTAGATTTGAGATGGAGTTGATCAATAACCCTCACAAGAAGGCTCTGATGTTCGTAAAGGGGCAGAACCAACCTCTTCAAGGTTCGTCTCTTAGTCATATTCCCATGGATGCGACTTATGAAGGTCTGATGGAGATGACCTTGTTGAATATCATCTCCAAGGAGGAAGAGAAGGAAGAACCCAAGAAGTCCGAATGAATGGCACCACAACAGATTCAACATAATGGAGAAATGAGACCCAAGGGAAAGATTAAGAAGTAAGATATGCAGTGCAGGAGATGCGATAGGAAGTGGCACTTTGCTAAGGAGTGCAAGGCCGATAATCCAAGGATTAAGTGTTACAAATGCAATCAACTCAGGCACATAAGTAGGAGTTTCTAGTACCTTCGAAGACCTTTGCACAGGTGGTTCTAGCTTATGCATTGGACGTAGTTCCTATCTTAAGTGCACCTCTAATTGCGAATAAGGGGAAGAAGGTCATGATTGAAGGTGTGTTAACTCTATTTGGTTTATCCATTCATACCTTATTTGATATTGAGGCATCACGCTCATTTATTTTAGTAGACTTGTATATGAGTTACATTTATACACTAGTATAGTTAGAGACCAAGTGTTTGTATCAAACTCTATTAGAGGTTATTTGCCTATGATATGTAGGGGTTTGAAATTGTTTATTTTGGGGGTTGAGTTTGATTGCGGTGCTTCTGTATTAGGATGTCTTGGTTTGGGTTGATTTTAGGCATGGATTGGATAACAATGCATAGGGTGATCCTAGATTGTGGTAGGAAGGCTATTAGGTTGGGTACCTATAGTGGGCGCAGTTTAGAGGTTTATTGTGATCCCAGTGGCTTAGCTATATTGAGTTATCTATATTCATTAGACCTATCACACGACGAGTTAGATTCAGTACCTATAGTTAGAGGTTACCCAGATGTCTTTACAGAGGTTACAAATCTCCCATCCAAGAGAGATCGAGTTTCGAATATTTCTTCTAGAGAATGCTAGTCCCGTTCCCTTACCCTTGAGGTATATGATTTCTAAGGAGAGACACGAGCTGAACAAGCAAGAGAATGAGTTGTTGATGAAGGGCTTCATTAGGAGGTGTATTTTAGAGTAGGGAGCCTCGATCATCTTTTCCCCCAAAGCGGATGGTTCTTTGAGACTTTACGCCAATTATAGAGAGCTGAATAAAATAATAAAGAAGAATCGTTATCCATTGCCTTGCATAAATGATCTCTTTGATCAGTTGGTTGGAGCGAAGGGTGTTCTCTCAGCTTGACTTAGCTACCGGATTCCATCAGTTGTGGGTAGTCGAGGAAAATTTTTAGAAGACTTCTTTTCATACATCTAACGTACTTTATAAGTGGTTAGTCATGCCTTTCAGACTAACCCTTGCACCCATCTACGTTTTGATCTGATCAGTCGAGTTTTCAAAAGGTTGCTTAATAAGTTCATTGTGGTATTTGTGGGCAACATTTTGGTCTATTGGAGGAGCGAGGATGAGCACATATTGCATCTGGAATAAGTTCTCAGTACACTCAGTGAGCGCAAGTTGAAGGCGAAGTTTTCTACGTGTCACTTTTGGCATATGGAGGTATGCTTTTTGGGACACGTTATCTTGGAAGTAGGCTGGCGGTAGATCCTAGTAAAGTTGCTATAGTTTGTGATTGACATGTGCCAAAGAATGTCATGAAAGTGAGGAATTTCCTTGGTTTGGTGGGCTACTATAAAAAGTTCATAAAAGATTTTGCTAAGATCTCTACCCCTCCAACCCACCTTACCAAGAAGAATTTGGTTTTCTCATGGAACGCTAAGTATGATGATGCTTTTATTAATATGAAGGAAGCATTGAATAGTGCACCTGTTCTAATGTTAGTAGATGGCATGAAGACATTCACAATATATGCCAATGCTTGTGGTATGGGGTTGGGCATGTTCTTATGTAGGAGGGGATAATAGTGAGTTATGCTAGTCAATAGTTGAAGGTCCATGGGAGAAACTGCCTTACCTATGATCTTAAGTCAACAACCATTGTCTTCGTACTCAAATTATGGTGGCACTATCATTTAGGAGAGCGGTTTGAGCTATATATGGATCATAAGTCTCTAAAGCATTTAGAGTCCTAGACAGATTTGAACTTAAGGTAGCAGAGGTGGATGGAGTTCATGGCATCCTACGATTTTTATATCTCCTATACTTTAGGCGAGGGTAATGCTGTAGCCAACGCCCTGAGTAGGAAGCATGCGATGTTGGGTTCTATGTTTTTGGAGTGGAAGCATCTGGAGTTCATTTCTATGTTCGACTTCCGACCATCTTCGGATATTACTCTGAGATTGTTAGGAGCTTTGGACATTTAGCTTACACTTATGGAC
Source organism: Allium cepa (assembly GCA_030765085.1). Classification (NCBI taxonomy): domain Eukaryota; kingdom Viridiplantae; phylum Streptophyta; class Magnoliopsida; order Asparagales; family Amaryllidaceae; genus Allium; species Allium cepa. The sequence goes on from CM060938.1 coordinate 585,828,253, forward strand.
CACATAAGGTTAGGTAAGAAGCAAGACAAAGAGCTATTGGATATCTTCGAGAGGATTAGTATAGGAGAGAAATTAAGTCATTTGAGGCATTATACCATTGACTCGAAGGGATGGTTATGGAGAAATGGTAAATTGTGTGTTACTCTCAATATGGAGTTGATTGACATGGTAGAAGTTGAGTCTCATCATTCGAGGATGACCATTCATCCCAGTAGAGACAAAATTGTACCATGACATATAGAGTTTTTTTATTAGTCGAGTACGAAGAAGCTTGTTTCAGAGTATGTGGCATAATGTATGAATTTCCAAAGGGTAGAGGCATAGAAGAAGAATCCGAAAGGATCATTACAGCCGTTAGATATTCTGCAGTGGAAGTGGAAGAGTATTTCTATGGACTTCATTGATGGACTACCTTGGAATTAGAGAGGGAATGAGAGTGTTTGGGTCATAGTCGATCGATTGACCAAATGCTCTCATTTTATTCCGGTAAGGAGTATGAGGATGACAACATTGTTGGCGACATTATACATGAGAGAGATTGTTAGATTACATGTAGTTCCTTCTAGCATCGTTAGTGATCGAGATCTGCTTTTCATCAGTAAGTTATGGAAGAGTCTCCAAAAGTCTATAGGCATCGAGTTGTGCTTGAGTACCACTTATCACCCACAAATGGACAGATAAAGAGAGGCAACAAGGCATTGGAGGATTTACTTTGGATGTGCATATTGGATTTTGAACCCCTTGGGAGGATCACTTGCCACTAGTGGAGTTTACCTATAATAAAAGCTATCACATGAGTATTGAGATGGCACCATTTGAGGCATTATATGGAATATTTTGTAGATCACTATCGTGTTGGTGGAATACTATGAATAGGATTATTCTTAGGCCGGACATGGTGAGGGAGACATCAGGGAAGGTAGACTTGATCCATAAGAGGATGGACACTGCATAAGATATGCAGAAATATTATGTTGACAGGAGGTGCACAGAGTTGGAGTTCGCATTGGACGATATGGTCTTTATGAAGGCCCCATCGCTTCGGCACGTTATGGGATTTAGTAGTTTGGGAAAGCTAACACCGAGGTTTGTTAGGGCCTTTTCTGATTACCATTGAGTTGCAAAGTTATCTTATTGGTTAGAGCTTCTTGAGAAGTTAGTGGGATGTTTTCCATTTGTCGCACTTGTGGAAGTGCTTGCATGATACAACTACTATAGTCAAGCCGAGTCAGAAAGAGGAGGTGGATGTAGAGAGGGATTCACTTGGTTGTCGTGCATCTACTTGTATTCTTGAGCATGGTGCAAGGCAACTCCTTTACAAGATTGTTAAGTTTGTTAAAGTTCAGTGGGGAGATGATCCAACAGAGAGTACAAGGGAGTTTGAGAAGATGATTTGAGCTTCCCACCCATAACTCTTTTATGGTACATTTCCATTTTTGATAATTAAGTATAGGTCGCTTGTGTTTTCCTAGGTTTTGGATCAGTAGAGACTGTTGGATGTTAGGATTGGTTATGAACGTGTCATTAGGACATGTTTTGGATCATGGTGTATTTATTGGATTGGTTTTTGCACACTTAGGTAAGTATATCCTCTACTTAACACATACACATGCCATCATCACTTGTTTGTTTTATTGAGTTATATGAATATGGTTATTAGGTATGGATTGAATGGTTGCGCATACATGCAGAATTGCAAGTATATTTACCAGTGCGTTGCATGCATTTGGATATATGGCATAAGCTTTTGCATTTTAAGATGTCGATTAGATTAGGAGATCGCCTATTCTTTACATTAGTATAGGTTCATATGCATTCCATGCTTGCATGTACATAATGCATAAGAATTTTAAATGAGGACAATGATTGCCAGTTGATGATAAATGAGTGGACGGTTGTAATTATTGTTTGTTATATGCACGAATTATATTTTTCCATCCTTGGAGATTCAGGGATGAAATCCTATTAGAGAGGAGAATGTAACACCTCGAAAATTTAAGCAAGAATTTAATAAAAGAATTAAATTTAAAATTTAACAAAGGCAAAAATGGAATTTTTACAAATGTTCGAATTTGGCTACGAAACCTGCACTGATGCGTTCGTAGTGATTTTCTAGATAATTTTCACATATAACACTTTGAAATATGAGCTTATATAGAGAAGTTATAGACGTTTTAAAAATTGAAAATGAAATTAATTAAATAAACTAGTAAGAAATTAAACTATCCATAAATAAATAACACCACCAATTAACAGTCTGGGAGGTCATTGAGAGACATGTAGCGGCCAACTGGTCCCCACATAGGGGTCGAGTGGTTGATGTTCCAAAATAATCGATTTGAGTGCTTAATGGCCTGGATTTAATTAAATATTTTTACTTCACTACGAAGTAATTGTTTAACGTTCTAACCAAAGATTCTCCTAGGGTTAATCAACGGCTAGGTCTAATCCAAAATCACTATAAATATATAACTAACCTAATCCCTAACTCAATAGAAATTTCTCTGTGTACCAAAGGTTTACCAAAATCTCTTCTCCCCACTTATAAAATTCATCAAAATAAAAAGAATAAGTTAGAGGAAACTAAAAAGATCAAATCGCGCAAACAACTAACAAAAGGAGAAGGTTTCTAGACGGAAATTCAAAGGAAAGTTGGATTTGAGGTGAGTGGGTATATTTATTTAATAAGATAATTATATTTACTTAAGTTTAATATACTCTATTTGATCTAGGTTGTTAGAAATTGAATCGTAGACATTGTTTAATTAAATTGGAAATTTAAATTGTTAGTATATGAATATGATCCCCCTTTTCTAACCTACATTTGTAAGCCCAAATCTACAAATTGATAAATAATTGATATAACCCATATTATTAATAAAAACCCTAGAATAAACTATTTCACTACGAAATTGTATAGATCTGTAAATTAAAATTGATATTAACAAGTTTGTTTATTCTAACTAGCTTATTGTATGATAATAAATTTGGAAACGACGAAAATAATTAACAAAAGCTAATTACATGACAGTTAAATTGAAACCTAACTAAACAGGAATGGTAACCTAAAGTTTACACTGTGATCGGTCAACTGTACTACCTGGAGCGATCGACAGCAAGTAGTTAGCTACCCTTGCAGATAGCGGTAGACCGATTGGCGTTCTAAATGCACAACCTAAACCTTGTCCTAATGCTTAGATTATAAATAAAACTATTTTAAGTGTAAATGTATATATAGTACATATATATATAAGGATGTTAGGGAAGCTAGTTCCCTACGAGGTGACATTAGGACATTGCAGAACTGGGTAAATACATTTTATCCAGCATGGGTCGATATTCAACTAGAGGCGATTTTATTGCAAATGGCACTCATAGGGGGTTCTATAGTGGAAGTGAAACATAAATTAATGCTAATAAAGTGTATGGCCCCGACATAATGGGAGTTTCATGGTATTCACGAATTCTGACACGACGTGATGTTGTGTTGTTGTTGGATCCTAACGCATGCAATCAGAGGAAATTACATTACCATTGAGAGGTTGACACAGATATAGATGATGAGATACTTTAACAAGCCGGCATTGCAGTTTCCCCTTTAATGTGTAACAGGTGCATGGGTACAGGTAGCTGTAGTTGTGGGAAACTTAGGCATGTGGTAGAAATGGTAGGATAATCCTATGTGGAATAGTTTCAGTAACTATTAGCTGACAACAATGTCTAGAGGTTTGATCAGTCATTCGATCCTAAGTACGAGCCTGCACAAGTAGTTATTATGGGGGTGTATTTAGCTAAACCCATTAAGTAAAGAAATATAGTAATACACGGACACTGATAGAAAACCCTAGGTCGCTTAAAGTATTATTAAAGTCAACCGTATGCGATCATCATATATTAATAATGTACTTATTCACCAAAATTTCATTCGACCACCCTTTTTCCTTTTCTTTTTCCTCACCATAGGATGACATGGGAGAAGGTGATAAGCCGATGATTAGTACGTGGTGAGGCCAGTTAATCATTAGAGTTGCTTTTCATTTTATTTTAATCACCATGTAACTATATCTATCTTATTCAATACTTAGCATTTATCGGACTGTGTACCTTATTTCTATGTACCCAGGATATGACTATGTATTGTTTTTCTGAGACTATGTTTTGAAGTATTTTCTGAGATGGTCATTTTCTTTATTTATATTTTGTTGTCTTCCGCTGTGAGTTCTGAAAGTGTGGTATATCTTAGATCATATATGTATATCTTAGTCTCTGTAATGTTTTATAAACCCTAACAGCTCGTATTTCTCAACACTGACGCGGATCTGAAAGTCACCTTAGGATTTGGATCGATGTGTCAGGAAGTGCGAGTTGTCACATGATCCCTCATAGCAAGCTCCACCAAAATATCCCGACGAACTTGCAAAGAAAGAACACAGGAACCACATCAATTAGAGTAGCCAAATGATCATAAGCTATAAGAAGAAGAAGTGATGATTTAAACTTCCTTAACGTGGCTTTGCTTAATCTAACCGAAGAAGAAAGTATCATTCATAATATTTCCGAAGAAACACAAGGGGACATAGGGCGAGCAAAAAAAATTGCAGAGAGTTCTTTTGTTACTCAAAACAAAAATTATCTCGCCACACAAAAAAGAGTGATGAGACGACCCGAATTTTTTCTCCACAAAAAGTCGTATCATCCTTAAGAAAGAAAGGGATAGAAAAGAGAAAAGAAAGAAGAGAAAGAAGAAACAACACAAGAATCTCAACAGCGGAACGAATAAATTATATTAATAACATAAGTATTACACAGTATACAACAAATATCAGAGTTACACAGTCAATACATCACATACTAGACAATTATAAACACCTGTCTAGTTATTACAACTCAATACATTACAGAAAACACTCAGAGATACCAACACAGCGGAAAACTATATAACTATACGCAGAAGCCTCCTGCTCCATTTGCTCCTCCACAATTCGTCAAAGCTAACCTGAATCCTAACCTAAATTCCCTTGGCTACTCGTAAAAATTTGAGTACCCAAGAGTTAAAGAAAAACAGAAATAACTCCGGGCCAGACATGGGTTTGGTGCGAGTAACAGGTTAAAGTTGCTTAACTTTGAAAACCTTTGAAAAGAAAGGTATCACGTAAGACTTCCCACACATAAACACGGAAATTTTTTTACCTTACGCTAACCAAAACATTTGATAGGAAATCCGATGATATTGTAATAGTGTCTAGGGTTTTCAAGCAAATAAGAAATAGCCGAAATTGTTACATTCATTAAATTCCAGCTACTAGCCACAAAAGTGGGTAATACAATCAAAACCGTTGGCACTTATTGGATTTTGGATTCCATCAATGGCTGGGCTACTGGGCTACCGCCCGTCACAGTACGTGGCCTAGATCACCGTACCGAGGAGTACGCCCGCTCCCCTGCAACACAAAGCCGGAACCATTCCTTACTGAACAGTTCCAAACAAGACCACCACGCAGTTGTGATCAGCAACCGCACCACTAAGCCGAAATAAAGGGACATCTAGACAGGGGTAAATCTTGCTCTCAAGTGGAAGCTACCCACGAAGCTTTGCTGCACCTCCCCTGTTTTAGCCATTCCCGGTTGATAAGACTTGAGGCTACGATTACCTTTATAGGACATATCACTTAGAATGCTCATCGTCCACCTGAAGATGTGCTGAAAGCATTCAATCCATACAAGTTCGTTCCGGGTTCGAACGAAACCGAATGCACTATCTCGTTACACTCGTATTGGAATCACCCTCAGAGTTAACGACGATAACCCTTGCACTCTGAATCACCATCTCGAATCTATAAGTACTATTCCGTCAACTCATTACGGAATCACCCACAGAGTTATACTGACGTATAGTTCTTACACCTCGAGTCTTCACTCGCTCCACTTGAATTAACGACCTAACGTTAATTTGGATCGATGTGGTTTTCGGATATCCAAATATGGAAACCCGATCCCGATCTCATCGAAATCCAAAGCGTGTCTTTTAAGGCCAAGTTGTTTTAAGTTTAAAACAATTCAATTCAATTATCTATATACACACAGATAGATAATTCACAACACAATAGATAATCAACATTAACATCAACAGATAATTCATATCATAATCAGATAATCCAAATTATCACCCAAAAGCAACCAATGCATCCATACATTTTCCATCTCATAGCTGAGATTACAAATCACACATGGTAATTAATACCAATCATTAAACATAAGCAATGATCTAATGATCACACCTTCTATAATTAATTTAAAATGAATTAAATTAATTCATCTCTAATTAATTTAAAATGAATTAAATTAATTACTTCATCATTAATCCTGCTTAACTTAACCATCAATTGATTACAAATCAATTTATAAATCATCATCTCAATATCCATTTCAATTAATCATTTCAGATTAATAATTCCCTAATTACAATAAGTAATTAGCTTATAAATTAATTACACAAGTTAATTATATTAAACCCTTTGCAAATAATTAACTTGTAATTACTTAATTAATTAATTAGCTAAAATTAATTACATTAATCATTTATTCATTATTAATTATACCTTAATTAATCAATTCTAAATTACATCATTAATTAATTAATTAATGATTTCTGATTACATTTAATCAATCTCTAAATATAAATTAATTACAGAAGTAATTAATCTGAAATTAATCCACACATATATGTTAATCACCCTTGATTAATAACACCCAGTAATTAACTACTTTAATTACTCATCCCATAAATTAATTACCCTTAATTAATTATCTAAATTAATCCTTTGATTAATTTCGAAGTAATTTAAATCCAAATTACTTCTATAATAAATATCTTTAATTACATTCAGTAATTATTTATTTAATTACTTCCTTAAGTAATTACAAATCCATAAATTACATAAAGTAATTATCAACAATCCACAAATGTTTAAATTAATTTAACTTAATTAATCTAAACTTATCACATTAATCAAATTAATTACACCAAGTAATTAATTCATTAATTACTTTCATTAAGTAATTAAACTTAAACAATTGATTATTATTAATTAATTAATTTAATTATTATTAAAAATTAATCACATTAATTAATTGTTAAAATAATCTTAAGTTAATGACCTTCATTAACATTTCTTAATTACTTAATTAAGAGTTAACTTAATTATCAATTAATTAATATTTAATTATCAATTTAATTAATCTCTAATTATTAATTAATTAAGCGTTAGTTACAATCTTAATTATTTTTAATCATTTGATTAAATAAATCTTAACCATTAATTAAAATTTAATTAATAATTCTTAATTATAGTTTAATTAACCTTAATTAATTAAACTCAAGTCTTGATTAAAAAATATATTAATTACTTAATTAATCATCCACATTATTCATTAATTAAATATTTGATATTCCATTTAAATTAATTTAAAAATTTAAATGAAACCAATTTCTTAAGTTCTAAATTAAGAAACATTCTCCTTAAATAAAGTATTTTAAACATTTTGTTTCATACAATTTCAATTTAAAAATTTCTTCTTAAATTTCAAATTGAAACACAATTTAAATTTTCATTCCAGATTCAAACTTAAAAATTTAGAACTTTACTTACACTTCCATCTTCATTTTTAAATTCAAATTATTCCAAAACAGTTACAACAAATTTAAATTTAAAAACTTATTTTAAAAAAACCGACATTAAAGAAAATCAGGTTTTTAAAACAGAATTTAAACTCATTTTAAATCCTTATTCATAAATTTAAAACTCATAGATTAATTTCAAACCAATGTTCTATTATACTTTAAAAAGTTTAAAACCTAAATTTAAATTCCCAGATTCAAATTAAATTCAAATTTAGATTCATTTGCTAAGTTTCAGTTTCCAGATTTAAACTTTATTTTAAATTTCAATTGCATTATAAACTTACTGTTAAATTTAAAACAGAAAAAAAACAGTTTCCTGTTTAGTTTAAAACATCTTAAATTTTGAATTCAAAAAATGTTGCAAAATCCAAGATTTTAACTGTTGATTGCATATTAAATTTCAGGTTTAAAAATTTCAGATTGAACTTCATCTTTCAATTTTTAAACTTTACTTTTAAATTTTTAATAACAGAAAGACAGTTTCTGTTTTAGTTTAAAACCAAATTTGAGTTTAAAAGCATTTTAAATTTATTTCAAAGATCTAAAATTTAAACTTATTGAATTCAAATTCAATTTCAGGTTCAAGCTTATCTTCAGATTTTTGTTTAAAATTTACTCTTTACTTCAAATTTTGAAACTGTAACAGGTTTCTGGTTTTGCTTAAGACCAATTAAAATTTTCAAAATTTAAATTATTTCAAACCTAAGGTTTAAACTGATTGAATTCAAATTTAAATTCAGTTTTTAAATCTTAGGTTTAAATTTAAGTTTGCATCAAAACCCTTTGTTTAAAATTTTAAAAACTGGAAAACATGTTCTTTTCAAATTCCTAAAACCTGAAACAATACACAAACCCAAGCTCCTCCTATATTTCTTCGAGTCACAAGTCCCTCTGCTTCGAGTTACCCTCCAATTTCCCCGAGACCATCACGAGAAAACAAACCCTGCAACCCAAAAACAAACACCACCATCATGTACACTACTACACTGTACACCTGCCCATCCACTCCGGCCATCACTGGCCAAACCCACGACCATCCCACAGTCAACAATCCTTCCCTTAGGCCAACTCAACACCCACTTCTACATCATGTGCTCAAATTCTAGTTTGAGACTCAAATTCCAAAACCTGGAACTGCAGACAGCAACCAACATCCCCAACCTGTCAACATCAATTCTTTCCATCTCCGACCACCATCACCTTCCATACTTCGGTGATGACTTCATCAATACATCATCTACCAACACGCCAATCATGGTTGAACTCGATCCATTGTTGAAGCCGCGGTACTCAAATTCTTAAACCCAGTAAAACTAGGGTTCATAACAGAAATTCCCAAATTACAACATCATCAAATAAAAATAACTCAAATCCATAATTTTTCCATAACCTATGACAGCTCCACCCTCTCCAGAAACAATCTCAGCACTTCAAATCTCCGGGGGCAACAGAAATGCCCCATAATTTAATTTACAGTCAAATCTAAACTGCACTTTGTTTCTAATATTATAAATGGTAATATTATTTTTAAAAATCTTAATTTTGTAAGATGTTTTGAGTTGAAACCCTGAAACATTGATTTGCATTGTTTCATATTTTCACTTATAAAATTTCTATTGCTCTGTTACTTATTTCCAGTAAGTTTTTATTAAATTTTACTTTAATAAAATCTTAAAGTCTAAACTCTGAAACTAACCTACATATCCTATCTAAATCCTATAATTTAACAAAGACAAATTAAAGATATAAGAATCTAATTAAAAACTTGAATCAGGTAACAAGACAGAGCATAGCAATTTTAGCAGCATGCATATATATGCAATTCACACATCAGACAGTAAGTTCGAACACAAGAAACATTTATTTATTTGTTTTATCATGCAATAAATTTTAACCTTAAATTTTTAAAAGAAAGTTACTCACCTTAATTATGCAGAGCCCAGATTTTTGAAAACCCTTTTTGAAATCTTTTTGAACTTCTTTTGCAAACTTTAAAACTGAAGTTGCCTCATGCTTTTATTATTGATTTATAATCCTTAAATTTGAATGTTGTAGAGAGCTTTAAACTTGAATGTTGAATGCCTCTAATTTGCATGCAGTAGCTTGAATGGTATGCAGATGCAAACTTGAAATTGCAGTTTCAACCCAGGTTGTTTTGAAAATATGCAGGCTTCATACTTGATTAATGTATGCAGATTTTGAAAATGGATAAGGGATTTGAGATGTATTTCTGGTTTGAGGAGTTACAGGGTAATGATATGCATTTTGAGGAGATGAACTTTGCAGATTTTCATAGAAGTTGATATGCAATTGAATTTTTTAGAATGAAAATGAAGAAAAGAAAAGAAAATAGGAAGATGCAACTTTTAAATAACCATGTTTACAATAATTTAAAATTAAATGAAAATTTAACAATGACACTTGTAAAAAGAAATGGACACTTGTAAATTCTCATGCTTAAACTTATAACACATGTTAACTCATGTTCTAAATTACATACACATGTCTTTGTAAATGTTTTGTTATTTAATTAAGTGTTAAAGAAAAATTAAACTCAATTAATTAGTTCCATTAACACCTAGTTATGAATAACACAAACATTTTTAGAACCTTATTTTAAATATTCAAACTTAAATTAAAATGAATTTTAAACCAATAAAACATTTATCTTATATATTTAAAATCATTTAGTTATTTTATTAAATATTTTTGAAAAACTTAAATCCAAAAATAAATCACAATTCCTAAATTCAAAATATTAAAATTATGCTATACTAATTTAATTAAAAACAACTTATCTATTTAAAATATATATAAATATATATACATTATTAAATAGAAAATAAATTTATTAGTTTATCAAAAATAAATTCACAAATTAAATATTTAAATAAAGAAGTTTATTAAATCAAATCAAATTTACCAACAATAATTATCAATTCAATTTAAATTTAAACACAGATTATTAAATTTATATTGTCCAAAATTCCGGGATATTACAAGTGAAAACCCTACCCTGCCTCAAGCTCCTTCAAAAGACCATTAAGGAGCAAGTCCAAGGTAAAACGAGTATTGCAACATAGAATGTTAGGGCCATGAACACACCAAATAGAATGAATGTTGTGCTCAAGCTCCTACCAACATGTAAGCCAATGGTATTTGGATTAGTTGAAAACAAGTTGAATGATACTAACCTACTTATATTTCCAAATAAATTATAATTTGCTAGGATGGAATTACTAATAACTCAATGCATAGTAAAGGCTTGCTGATATGGGATACAACAGTATGGAACTTATCAATATTTTCTCAATCCACATAACGTTTATCTCTCACAACAATTAATAAAGAGGTTTCAAAATGATTATTACTATTGTTTATGCTAGTAACATAGAAAGTTTGAGAAAGCATCTGTGGGACTATTTAATTGATGTTGTAAAAAATATTAATGAAGCTTGGGTTTTAATGGGTGATTTTAATAATGCTTTGACTTCACTAGACAAAGGAGGAGGGCTATCAATTCCCTTTAAATGACTACTTGCTTTCAATATCTAATGCAATCGACTTTAATAGAGATTAAGCTATTGGTTTTAATTTTACATGGCCAAGAAGGGTTCGAAAACTAATATTGACAAAACGACGGTCAATAATATATATCTAAAAAAAAATTCCTACATGAAAGCACTTGTGTTGCCTGTAGTAACAAGTGACCATAACCCTTTATTAACTTATCTTATTCATGTGCACAAAGATAAGGGGATCCACATTTAGACACGTTAAGTCATGACATACCTATGATGGTTGCTACAGTTGCATTCAGTAAGGACGGGATGTTAATACATTGGAGGCTCCTAGCTATAACTTTCAATACTAATTGAAGAATGGAAAAGATTGCTAAGAGACTTGAATAAACAAAGAAATAAGGAAAATACTTATCTTAAGGAAGTAGAGAATGAATATGAACTTCTGATGCATGTTGTTGATGATGATCCTTCCAATCTGCAATTTATGACACTATGTTATAAGCAAGACATAATTATCATACGCAGAAAAATTTAAATTTTGGAATTTTAAATAGAAACTCAAGTTCCTATGGTTGCAACAAGGGGGTAGTAATTCCAAATTCTTCTACTCTAAGATGTCCCATAAAAAAATATATTATTCAGTCATTGACTGATCATAGTAGAATGTATGCAATATGAGGCTATTTCATACCACATCAATTTATTTAATGGAGTATCAAATTTTGATTTCCAGATTTTCAGTACAGAGCATTTATAAATTTAGAAGGAAAATATTTCTTGACAGATCTATTGGTATAGAAGAAGTTAAAATTTTCAACACAAGATGGTAAGTGTCCAAGGCCCAATGGAATTGAAGCAAAATTCATGAAAATTCTTTAAGATATTATCTATATGATTTGCTACTTGCTATTACTGGTATTTTTAGCTCTACTAAGCTGGCAAAGGTATAAATTATACTTTCATATTTCTTATTCTTAAAAATGATAGACCAAAAATTATTACTGAATATAGGCATATCTCCTACTATAACATGTTTTACAAGGTGTTGAGAAAAGTTTTATGCATAGAATGAAATTATTTTTGCCTCATTGGTTTTAAAAAATCAAACAGCTTTTATTGATGGAAGTGATGAAATATAAACTCAAACTGGCACATCAGTTTGTTCACTGTTTAAAAATAAAGCATGTTAAAACATGTGTTATTTCTTCTTCTGCAAGTTGAAAGAGTCAGTCCTGAATAATAGGAAATGTGTGGTTTCCTTGAACTAGTTTTTAGCCAAGTGGCTATGTTTGTGGATCTTTTTTTTGTGTTGCTTTAAGTCCCAGCGTCTGTTGTATTTATTTTCAGTGGTTCAAGTGAATAAAAAAACAGCAAGCTGCCTTCACAACTTTAGCAATTTTTTTGATCCATTCTGAAAACTGCAATTTTCCTACAACTGGTATCAGAGCCCGGTTTGCTTGTAAGCACGTCACAAAGATGAGTGGATCAATTCAACCTCAGCTTCCGAAATTCAGCGGAAAGAATTTTGACCAATGGTGTATCCAAATGAAGGCATTATTTGGATTTCAAGATCTGTGGGAAATCATTGAACATGGATTCACTGAACCAGCAAACGAGACAGAGCTCGCACAGCTAACTCAAACACAGAAAGATGCATTGAAGGAAAATAGAAAGAAGGACAAGAAGGTATCGTTCTTTCTTTATCAAGCAGTAGATGAGGTCGTGTTTGAAAGGATCTCAAGTGCATCAACGTCAAAAGATGCATGAGAGAGGCTTCAAAAGTCTTACAAAGGTTATGCAAAACTGAAAAGTGTGAGACTGCAAACTTTACGTCTTGAGTTTGAATCTTTAGTCATGAAAGGAAATGAGAGTATTGCTGATTACTTTGCTCGAGTTCAGTCAATTGTTAATCAATTAACTGTGAATGGTGAAATTTATGAAGAATCTCGCGTCATCGAAAAAATTATGAGATCATTGTCAAGTCGGTTTGATGATGTTGTTCCTGCAATTGAGCTAGCAAGCAACCGAGATGACATGATAGTAGAAGGATTAATGGGTACATTAAGTGCTTATGAGTATAGAAAAAAATCTCAGAAGTGAACCGAATCTTGAGCAAGCTTTTCATGGGAAGGTCACACTGGAACATAAAATTGCAAAAGACAACAGCAGTACAAGTGATGGGGCAAAGAAGAAAAACAACGAGCAATTACCTTCAGCTGTAAAAAGGTATGATAAATCTAAAATTCAATGTCACAAATGCAAAAAAATTGGTCACTACAAATCTGAGTGCAGAGGTAGATATCAAAAGAAAAAGAATCAACATGCTAATTACACTCGGGACAATATGCAAGAGAAGGAAACACTGCTATTAGCTTGCAGTGCTTTCGAAAAAGACCATGTTGATGAGTGGTATTTAGACACCGGATGCAGTAATCACATGTGCGGAAAGAAGCAGCTCTTCACTCATTTGGACGAGTCAATGCATGGCGATGTGAATTTTGGAAACAAGGACAAAGTTTCCATCATGGGAAAATGTAACATTCTCATTCAGCTAAAAGATGGTTCTCATCAGTATATTTCCGATGTATTTTATGTACCAAGTCTACATTGGAATTTACTTAGCATGGGTCAACTATCGAAAAAAGGGCTTAGAATCGAAATTGCTGAAAGCGTTTGTACGATCTCGAATCGTAAAAATGAGCTCGTTGCAAGAGGTCCAATGACATGTTTCCTTTAACATTGCAAACAAAACCCGTATGTTCATTTTCTGCACTAATTACTAATGAGAAATGGCTGTGGCATTTTCGTTTTGGTCACTTGAATTTCAAGGGGTTAAGACTGCTTGCTCAGAAGAAAATGGTTGCAGGCTTACCACTAGTAGAACTCTCAAATCAACTATGTGAAGGTTGTGTGCTCGGAAAACAACATAGAGAGCCTTTTCAGATTGGGAAATCACGAAGAGCTACGAATCTATTGGAGCTTGTGCACTCAGACATATGCGGACCAATGGAAACTGTTTCAAATGGAGGTAATCGTTATTTTATTACCTTCATTGATGACTACAGTCGGAAAACATGGGTTTTTTTCTTGAAGCACAAATCTGAAGCTTTTGATGTATTTAAAGACTTTAAAACCTTTGTTGAAAATCAAAGTGGCTGTAGTATTAAGATGCTTAGAACAGACAGAGGAGGGGAATATACCTCAAACTCATTTCTTGACTATTGTAAGAGAAATGGTATAAAACATCAACTTACTGCTAGTTACACGCCTCAGCAAAATGAAATTTCTGAAAGAAAAAATAGAACAATTGTTGAAATGGCTCGAAGTATGTTGAAAGAAAAGAATGTCCCCAAAGTTTTCTGGGTAGAAGCTGTTGCTTGTGCTGTGTATCTTTTGAATAGGTGCCCGACGAAACGTGTGTTGAATAACACACCAAAGGAGGCGTGGAGTGGAAGAAACCAAATGTTGAACTTCTTCGTATATTTGGGTGTGTCATATATGCTCATGTACCTGCTGAAAAGAGAAAAAAGTTTGATAGCAAAGGTGAAAAATGCAATTCATTGGTTATAGTGATATAACAAAAGGCTATAAACTGTTTAATCCTAGAACAGGTCAATTAATTATAAGCCAGGATGTGAAGTTTGATGAATCCGAGTCTTGGGATTGGTCAACTGAAGAGCAGAAGCATGTTAGCATAGATATTGATGATGATTTGCATGCAAATAAGCAACATGTCTCAAATCAGTCCAGTGGACAGTAGACTTCAAGTCAGTCCAGTGAGTTGTTGCAAACTTCAAACAGTTCATCATCACCTACTCCTTTAATTCGAGATGAATGCATTCGTCCTAGACGCACTCGTAAGCTTCCAGCAAGACTGCAAGATTATGTTGTGACAAATGATGATGATGTCACAGACGAGGAGCTTGTGAACTTTGCATTATTTGCAGATTGTGATCCAATCAATTTTGATGAAGCATCAAAAGATGATAAGTGGAAAAAAGCTATGTATGAAGAGATTAGTTCCATGGTAAAAAAAATGACACATGGGAGACATGTACCCTTCCTAAAGGCAAGAAATCAATAGGCGTGAAGTGGGTGTATAAAGCCAGGTACAAACAAGATGGTCAAGTAGATCGTCTAAAAGCAAGACTCGTCGTGAAAGGATACAAGCAAAGGCCAGAAATAGACTACTACGAAGTTTTTGCTCCAGTAGCTCGACTAGATATGATTCGTATGATCATTGCTCTTGGTGCTCAAAACAAATGGGAAATACACCAAATGGATGTAAAATCGGCATTTTTAAACGACGTACTTGATGAGGAGGTGTATATTGATCAACCAGCAGGTTACATCAATAAAGGGCATGAAAACAAAGTTCTTAGACTAAAGAAAGCATTGTATGGATTAAAACTAGCGCCTAGAGCTTGGTATAGTCGCATCGATTCGTATTTTGAGGAAAATGAGTTTATTAAATGCACTTATGAGCCCACACTTTACATCAGGTCTGAAAATGAAAATATTATCATTGTTTTCATGTATGTCGATGATTTGATTTTCATAGGAAATAAACTTGATGCATTTGTGAAATTTAAGGAGGAGATGTCAAGCAAGTTTGAGATGACAGACATGGGTCTAATGGCATATTATCTGGGACTGGAAATCAAACAAACAAGTGATGGAATATTTCTATCACAAATGAAGTATGCTGCAGACATATTAAGAAAGTTTAATATGTTCAAATGCAAAGCTATGAAAACTCCTGTTGCGTTGAAGTTACAGTTAATCAAATCAGATAGCAGCGAGCTTGTAAGTCCTACCTACTTTCGTGGCATAGTGGGCAGCCTTCGCTATTTGGCAGCCACACGACCTGATATTACATATGGAGTTGGTATCATTAGTAGATTCATAGAGACTCCAAATCAGAATCACTTGCATGCAGCAAAATGAATTCTGCGTTATGTGAAAGGTACTCAAAATTATGGTATTTTCTATTCGCAAGCTAATTATAGTGATCTTGTTGGATACACGGACAACGATTGGGCTGGTGATGCAGAAGGAAGGAAAAGTACTTTAGGTTTTTTGTTTCATATTGGTTTTGGTGTTGTGTCATGGTCTTCAAAGAAGCAACAAGTAGTTGCTCTCTCTACGGCAGAAGCGGAATACGTAACAGCAAGTTATTGTGCTTGTCAGGCAGTTTGGCTGCGTCAGATACTTGAAAGTCTGAAACATAGACAAGAGTCACCAACCAAAATATTTTGTGATAATAAGTCGGCTGTAGCGCTGACGAAAAATCCGGTGTTTCATGGAAAAAGCAAGCATATGGATATTAAGTATCACTACATTCGAGAGCTTGTGAAGAATAAAGACATTGAGCTGGTTTTTTGTAGTTCTCAAGAACAAGCTGCGGACATTCTTACGAAGCCATTGAATGCTAAAATGTTTTACAAGTTTATGAAGAAGATGGGGATGCAATCCATGGATGGTTTGAGTTTAAGAGGGGGTGATGAAATATAAACTCAAACCGGCACATCAGTTTGTTCACTGTTTAAAAATAAAGCATGTTAAAACATGTGTTTTTCTTCTTCTGCAAGTTGAAAGAGTCAGTCCTGAATAATAGGAAATGTGTGGTTTCCTTGAACTAGTTTTTAGCCAAGTGGCTATGTTTGTGGATCTTTTTTTGTGTGTTGCTTTAAGTCCTAGCGTCTGTTGTATTTATTTTCAGTGGTTCAAGTGAATAAAAAAACAACAATCCGCCTTCACAACTTTAGCAATTTTTTTGATCCATTCTGAAAACTGCAGTTTTCCTACAGGAAGATATATAGGAGAAAATATATTCCTCGCACATGAACTTTTATGGGAATTAACAAAATAGGAGTTGATAAGTTTTGTATTAAAATATATTTACAAAAGGCCCATGACAAGATAGATAGAAAATTTATTTTCTATGCTATGTAAAAGACGAATTTCCCTATACATTTCATAAATATGGTTTATGGGTGTATAAATACCCCCAATAACCTCATATTATTACAAAGAGTTCCAACGGGTTTTATTAGTAGTAATAGGGATCTTAGACAAGAAGATCAGCCATCCCCTTACCTATTTACCCTGGCAATGATTTTTTTTTACTTTTTTTGATGAATTAAGCATATGACTTGAGAAAATATAAACCAGTGTCTACTATACAACCAATGATGGGTCATTTACTATAAATTGATGATTTAATTATTTTTGAGAAATTTGGCGAGCCTACTAGTACTGCCATTAAGCATATTTTTGAAAAAATAGAACCGGTTATAGGTCCAAGCATTAACAGAATGAAAATGTACTTGGGTAAATATGCTACAGGTGTAATATAAATGAAACAAATTTTGGGCTTAAAAGAATAGAACTACCAATCACTTGTTTTGGCATATCACTATCCTTGACTTACTTATAATGTAATCATTTGATTCAAAAGATATAGGGCAAGTTGGAAGGCTGGAATTCAATCTTCTTAAATGTGGTAGGTAAAGCAGAATTATTACACACGGTAATAATCCATTAGTTTTATATTGGCTATTCATTACCAGCTACCCGAATAAACTATTAGTAAAATTAATAGTTTCTATTCAGGTTTGTTATATAAAGGCAAGAAGCACAAAATAGCTTGCTCTACAATCTATAACCAAAAATAAGTGTGGCCTTGGTTTGAAAACACTTTACTAATTAAAAAAGTTGGTAAGTTTAAAACAAATGTGCTCTTTTTTCTATCCAAAATCAATTTGTGGACATAATAGTTGAAAAGTAAGTGTAAAGTGGAAAGAAAATTTTCTATTGATGACAATGCTTCATATTCTTGGAAAAACATTTTACGTTTAAGACAAAGTGGAGAATAATTTTTTAACACAGTATAGTCAATGGGGAATAAACGTCACTGTGGAATGACCCTTGGATCAACTGCAAATGTTTAGTCGATTTACTAGGCTACAACATATTTCATATTATCGGTTCCTACTTTTAAAGTTTCACTTATATTAGACAACGGTGTTATAAGTCCTTATTTGAATAGCCCTTTTGTTCAACAAATCCAGATTCAAAATAATAAATCTACATATTACCGTGTAAGGTGTGATGAGGGCACTTTTATTTTCCACAAAGCATAGGTGAATGTGAGACAATTTGAACATTAACAAAAGTGGTTTAAAATAGTGTGTCATACAAAGAATAGTAGGAAAATGTTTTTTGCGCATATAGAGCATTCATGAACGTACTTGACTCAAAAGATAGACTATCTACAATGGGAATAATGTGAATCCTATTTGCATGTTATGCGAGCTAGAACTTGAATATAAAAGTCATTTATTTTTCCAGTGCTCTTATAATAAATATATATGGACACTACTAAGAATGAAGATGCTAATTATACCCAAAAACTTGGGCAATATGGAATATAAAGCCGATGATTTGATGAACACTTTCAGAGGCAAAGACCAAATTAGGAGTACAACCCTTTCCACTTTTATAGCTTCAATATATTTCATCTGGAAAGAGAGAAACATCAGGGTCTTTAGTGGAAAGAAAACTAATAAGATACAAAAATCCAACATAATTCATAAAGAAATTGCTTACCTGGTAAATGGAAATGGCAGCTGGTTGAAGATTGCGAGATAATGAGGATTTCCTGAGAAGATGGGGGTGGAACTGGTAGAATGAGATAATTTTCTTATGGCGATGCCACTGATGAATTTTTCAGTGTTGCGAACTGAAGCGGCTTCGTGAAGTGCTGAGATAATAGTTGCTGAAGTACGCCAGGTAATGAGTAGAATACAGATGCCGCTGGAGTTACAATGTATTATTGACTGTATTTCTGATGTAGTTTGATAGTATATGTGTATTTTTAAGTGTACTATGACATTGCAAGTTAATATATGGATGTAACATGCTCTCTTTTCTCTTACAAGCAACCGCCTAGGTTAGTGGACTATAAGGTTTTGATATTACCAACCTCAGAAGCTTCTGATAAGGTTATGTGTACATGCTCCTCCTACTGCATTTGAAGTGGTGATAAGCAGCCTAGGGAGAAATGTCACCGACGTGAAGGTGTAATCTGAATTTCATGCTAAAGTGTTGTAGGCCAGAGAGGATAGAGACCCAAAAAAATTGGATCAGAACGTGAATAATTTTGACCACTGAAAGGAGCTTCACTAAAGGGATAAAGCCTATAAGAAGGTCGTAAATGCTTTGGAGAGAGCCCATATCGAAGAAGTAGTGAAATTAGAAGACCTATCCCGAGGAGATGGAAAAATGAAGAAAGCACACATGGACGAGTTCAGATCATTGAGGAATAAATATAACAAAAAAGCCACTCATATATAAAACACCTGTAAAGTCACTAGGGCCAAGTACAAAGACAAGACATAAGAGACCAGGGCCAAAATCATAAAGGTGGAGAAGGATCAAGAGGAAATACGCAAGATTTCCGATGAATGGTGAGCAGAGAAAGTTTCTCTCAAGGTTGAGATTGCGGCCTTATTGGTGCAAATGATAATATCGAAAGTCACCAAGGTTACCCTGGAGGCCCATGCGAATGCCCTCCAAGAAGAAAATGAGAGACGGGCAGCTAGGTGGAACGAGTGGATGATCTTCTAAATAAAGTTACTTGTGGATGTACATGGAAGGAAACTTAAAATGGATGGATGACTACATCCAGAAGTTATGGCATCTTTTCATAAAAAGCTAACGAGGAAGCTATGGAGGCAAGTGATCAAGAAGGTAGACCACCTTTTAGTTTAGACATTATTGTATCAATTTCTCAGATGAAGAGAGGTAATCATTAACTGAGGTTATCTTAGTTGGTTGCCTCATGAGAGGAGGAAAGAATAGAAAGAGAGGGAAACCGCCAATGGTCGACCTTTAACATTGAAAACTGTGAAATTGAACCTCGGCCAAAGGCCCAAATATATAAATAAAAATATATAAAATATGAATTGTTTGGCCTATTTAAAGACAAGTAGATGTATGTTTGGACTTGTAGGGAAGCTAATTCCCTAAAAGAGAACCCTAAATCATTGCGGTGTTGGGTAAATGTTCTTTACCAAATTTAGAATCTAATAATCGATTCAAGGTGATGTATTTTTGCAAATGGCACTCACAAAAGGTTCCAACGGTGGGTGCATAGCTAGCGCAGATGCCTGATATAGTGGGACCAACACAACGAGAGGTCCTAATATGCATGACTCCAGACACACATGATACAATTGAAAGGAGGACTTGAAACTTGCAATAGGAGGCCAACACTACGATCGAGAGGTGGAAGAAAGTGCAAAAGATCAAACATTCCGGTGAGTCGGTAACTCGAGTTCTTCCTTTCCAAGCATAGTGAAAGGGGAAGCATTTTTAGTAGCCCGGTGGTGGTGATAGCAGCGGGAATTCAGTTCCATAGTAGCCTAGTGGCGATAATTTCATGGTTAGTAGCCAAGGGGTGGTGTTTTCATGTTTAGCAGCATTGTGGAGATGTTTATATGTTTAGTAGCCTAACTGCATTGCTTATATCGAATAGCTATAGGAGCGGTGGCCGATCGTTAGACATGAGATTTGATCCTTAGTTCGATCAATTAAATTAACCTACACAAATTGTAGTGTAGGAATGTATTAGACAAGAATATTTAGGTAACATACCTTAGAAATTTGTGGACACTTGTATCATACTTTATATCATGTAGAGTAGTTTGAAGTAACTACATATGATCATTACATATTAAATTTGTACTCATTCACCAGGCTTTTGTCTGATCCACTCTCTTTTTTCTATATTTCCTACCATAGGATGACAGGTTAGCAGTTGATTGGGCATAGCACATGGAGAAAGGAGCTTCACGTCGGCGTTCTCATAGCCTTGTGGTCTATCATGTAGTTAGTTACTGTATTAAAATTATGTAAAATATATGTTGTATTTTGAAACAACGTAAATGGCAAACAAAATATTTTGGAGACTATTTTCTAAAATATGTATTTCTCAGTAGTTATATTTTAGTTCCTTTTGGTGTGAGATCTGAAAGTGTCGAATGTCTTAGAGCTCACCCTTATAATTATGCTCTATAATGTTTTAAAAACCCAACAGCTCTTATTTCTTGGCATGACGTGAATCTGAAAGTTACACTAGGTGTAACGATCTGCCTTTCTTACACCTAAAGTCAACACTTAATACATCCTCGATATTCATATGTTGATCATTTAAGCGTCTAACAGACAGGTCATTTGGGGTAAAAGAAAGAAAAGATAAAACAAAATCTCAAAAAATTTGCGAGTAATATATAATATAAACAAGTCTTTACAAAAAGAAATCATCTTTATAATACACATTATCAGAGTGCACTAATATAGTATCAGCTTGAATAATTATAACAACCTGTCCTAATAATTGCTGACAGATACAGACAAGAACAGAACAAAATAGAACAATGGAAGAATATAAGATACATGAATACATCTGGAAGAATCCAGCTCATCACCTGAAAGCTCCAAAGAATCCAGCTAAATCTAGAAAATATGCTTAGGCTGACCTGAGCATTATAGGAAAACAACGCCCGGGTCTGTCTGGTAAAACCAGTGTGAGAAACTCAAATCACAAGGAACTTTACTATAACTTGTAAAACATTTTAAAATCAATGGTATCTTGTAAGACCACGTCACACATAAACACGAACGAATTTTTACCTTACGATAACCAAAATATTTTTTATAGAAAATCCAGTAATATTATGATAATGTCTAAAATACAAATACATATTAATCATAGCCGAAATTGTTGCATTGTTAAATTCTGGCATAATAGGTATACAATCAAGTCCGCACGGTGCTTATTGGAGGATGGATTCCAACAATGGCAAGGTAAGGGACAACCGTCCATACAATACACCCCTAGATAAAATGTACCTAAGGTCAGACCCTAAATTTGGTCCACCCCTACCAACATAGAACCAGTCTACCCCTAAACTTGGATAGTACCGAATACGTCATCACCTTGATTGTTCCTTACCTTTACGGAGATCTCTCATGCACAACCAAATCCATAATATGGTAATCTAGAAAGATGATGACACACCCTAATTGAAGCGACCCACATAGCCCTGTTGCAATTGTCCTGTTTTAGTCATTCTCGGGTTGTGGGGCTTGAGGCAACACTTTTATCTTTTCTATTAGCAGACCATCACGGAATGCTAACATTACCCTATGGCACAAATTGAATGTCAGCACTCATCCATACAATTTTGTTCTAGGTCTGAACGAAACCCGAAGGCACTACCTCTACTACATCCACTTTGGAATCACCCTTGGGATTAGTAGCAGGCAGCCCTTGCACTTCAAAAGCTTCATCTTCAATCATCTTCAAGATATCTTCAGTTCAAAATGCTTGAGTTGGATCAAAGTGGTTTTCGGATAATTTATACTTATCTAATCCCAGTCTCTTCGAAACAACTTTCGATGGCTTTCGGTAAACTGAATCTCAGTTCTTTAGGAAATAAACAAATAAAAGATAAGAGTAGAGTTCACCTCTTAACCATTTATGGACGAATTTCCTTATCATTTATCCTAGAAGAATGAAACAAGTGTATACATACAATATAGCACCACCGACGGTAATTGTACCACATAATTCTTATGTTTCTCCTAATATTTCCAAAGTTACGTTTGATCCAGATTTGATAGTTGGTTATTTAACTATCAAATAAAAAACATTTAAACATGGATTTAATTCCATATGGGTTGTACCAAGCCTTCATTAACCAATCTTTTATTATTTAAAACACTTTGCAAAACTTGATCAAAAGATATTTTTAAAACACTATTCCTAAGACCCTTTACATCCCTTTTATACTTGGAAAATATTTTTACTTATCTCAAAAATATAAGCATTTACCAAAAACAATTGGAAAATTCCCTCTTCCCAAATTCCATATTAAATGGCCAAGAATTCCCTTTTCAAAACATCACTTACTATAAAATCAATTCACTTATCTCTTATAAAAATTCTTTATATAAGTTCACTTCATATTTCAAACCTCCTTATAAATATTCAAACTAGATTTAAACTTATCATTAAAATCTCTAGAATGATTTATAAAATCTCTTTCCATGTATAAAACTCTTTATAAAATTTCCTTTATAAAATATCTTTGACATTACAAAATGTCATTTACAAAATCTCATTTTTAAATCAATTTAAATGAACCCATTTTATTTAGCAGAACCCTTTATTAAACAAATAATTATTTATAAATACCTTTATAAAATAATTTTATAACGTGAAAAACATTTATAAGCTTTAAAACCCTAAACCGATTAAAGAATTGATGTTAATTCAGAATCATACTTCATAAATTCAAAAGGAGGCTCAGTAAACCCATTGGTACTAATTTAAGTTACCATTTAATTTCAATTTCACTTTCA
Organism: Allium cepa; assembly: GCA_030765085.1. Classification (NCBI taxonomy): domain Eukaryota; kingdom Viridiplantae; phylum Streptophyta; class Magnoliopsida; order Asparagales; family Amaryllidaceae; genus Allium; species Allium cepa. The sequence goes on from CM060938.1 coordinate 585,851,890, forward strand.
AGTCAATCAACAATTTATTTACATAAGTCAACATATATGTAAATGCAATTCATATCCAAATCAGAAATAACATGTCAATACAACTCAACTAGCATATACATGTCCAAAAAGCATAATAGCAGAATGGTGATTTGTCCTGCCAAATAGAAGTACAAATAATTAACTTATAGCAGAATGAGGATTTATTCTGCTAATATATATGTCCATACAATCAAACAACCAATCTATAGCAAAATGGGGATTTATTCTGCTAATATATGTCCACAATAATCAAATCAATTATGTTATAGCAGAACGAGGATTTATTCTGCTCTCACATATCCACACAATCAAATAATCACATCGTAACTCATTCATAAGCTTTTGCCTACTTAATAGTACAAACATTTGAATTCCTTGAGTTCAAAACCATCTTTAAATAAGAAATACCTTTAAAACGGTATGACTCTTGAAGACAAAGGATTTAAAACTAAAAATTCCTTTTTAAAATAATTATTTACAAAAAAAAAAAAAAAAAAAATTATTTACAGATGGCATAACTCTTGAATATAATGGCGTCCTCCACTTCTTCTCTCCCTCCTCTCCCTCCCTTTCTACCTCCGATCTCTTTTGTTCCCAGCAAGTACACCAACACTTTTGGTGGCCCTTCCGTCGTATTCTCGTCGGAGGCTAACTTCCCTTTGCAGTCATCTCGTCCCCCGTCGTCCACTCCAGTCTTAAAAAAGCCACCCCACAGTGAGTTCTCCAAGTCCAGGACATTTGCTCAGGTGGTGGCCTCATCACCACGCTCTTGCCCCCCTCCTACCCCCCACATCAGGAGGAACTCCTCCTTACCTTCGTTCATCAACGTGCGTCGCACGGTTGATTATCTGAAATCGAAGGGTCGTTGTCTTCGTTGTGCAGGCTTTCGACACGTGGCCAAAAACTGTAGGGATGCCAAGATATGCTATAAATGCGGATTTTTTGGGCATCCCAAATCTCACTGCAACAGAAAGCCAGCCAATCCAGCTCGTGCTCATTTTGACAGCTCATCCGCACCTCTTCCAATTCCTGCAAAAGACAAATCCTACTCTGTAAAGTGGGTCCCGAAGTCAAATCCTTTTCCAGCTCAACTATCAAAACTATCCCGCTTCCCCACACAATCTCATCCCTCCTTTTCTTCTCCCAACGAGACTTTCCCCTCCAATCTGTCTTCTTACCCAGAACCAAAATCGAAATCTTTCAGTAGTATGGACCCATCTCTCCTTCTCACAGCAAAGATCATCAGTGGGGTCTGGTCGATTGACTCCCTCCATCAAGTGCTCACTTCAAACTTCCGACACCAAGACTGGCCCCTATGGATCCTAACCAATGACAGCTTCATCTTTCTCTGCCCCTCTTTTGCTATCCGCGACCGGATCCTGCAACGTTCGACTATCAGTAAACCTGGGGCAGTTATTCATTTTCAGCAATGGGCCGAGCCAGAAAACCAGGAACTGCTCTTGGATCCGCCGTCTTGGGCGCGGGTCTCGGGCTTCCCCCAACTCTTCCGATTCAACGCCGAAGCCATCTCGGAGGCGGTCAATCCAGTGGGTAGATTTTTGGAACAGGATGATTGCGATTGGGCAAATTTTGATCACCGTCACCTATATATCAAATTGCAGTTCTATTCCGGCATTGAATCACCGTCCTCCTTTGTTGCAACCATAAACAATGTGGCATATGTACTGAAGATTGAGAAATGGGAACATGTTCACCCTAATAGGAGACCAGAGAACCATCTGTTAGGCATAGACTACGAGAGGGATTTCCAGCACTTTGACCGCCATATTCCGATTGACAACTTGGATCCAGACGATAAATTTGACGTCATGAATTTCGAGCCTCTCCTCTCAACTTCCCCTCCTGTTCCGGCCCAATCCATAGATCGGTCGATTGAAGTTATAGGCCCAAGGGGTTGGGACCCTTGGCCAACCCAGGAGCAAGCGTGGAACCCATATGAAGACCTAGACCTCACAAGCCTTCACCCGCCACCCAAGTCTCGCCCACCACACAGTTCCCCCCAACCCTTCACCCCCCAACCTACCCCCCTACCCCCTGTCGCTCAGCCTGTTGAACACAACCAAGAGACAACGCCAGCGGAAACTCTTTGGACCCAGTCAGTCACCCCAGCGACCGTCCGTAGGAGTTCCAGGCTAGATAAAGCAGCTTCTCTCCCCGGTAGTTACTATAAACATGTGGTTTTTTCTTCTCTAAATAAAAATCTGAATAAGAATATGGCACGTTGTATGGGTGTGAGTTTGAGTGATGATCACTACATCTCCATGCAAACCCTAGAATCCGAGCGTTTGTCACTTTCCCAATGAAGATACTATCATGGAATGTTAGGGGGTTGGGGGACCCCAGCAAAAGACACTCAGTCAATCTCATCATTGCCCCCCATAAAATAAACATTCTTTTTTTGCAAGAATCCAAACTATCTGATCCTAAGCCTAACCTCCTCAGACAAATTGGTGGACCATACCTCACTGGGTGGGCCCACTTGAATGCTGTGGGCTCCAGTGGAGGCATCTTGACAGCCTGGGATGAATCGGTGTGGGCCCACTGTCAAACTATATACCAGCCATCAGCTTTACACGTCGCCCTCCGTCATTTACAATCTGGTACAATCTTTTTTTTTTCTCAAATATCTATGGTCCATCTGATACTCGAGACCGTAGTGCTCTATGGTTGAACTGTCTTAACTTCGCCTCTCATGTTAATGGCCCCTGGGTAGTCGGGGGTGATTTCAACACCACCAGATCCTCTGAGGAACGTACCTCGGGTAACTTATCACACGATTCTGAATCCTTTAACTCTTTCATCAATGACTGCTCCTTAATAGACCCACCTATCAGTAATCGCCTATTCACCTGGTCAAATCGCAGATCTGTGCCCTCGTTGGCAAAACTGGACCGTTTTCTCTTCAATCCAGCCTGGGATGATCTTTACCCACTCTCAATAGTCTCTGGTCTAGCCACAATCATCTCGGACCACTGCCCTCTCCTTCTTGACACTGGTCATTCTTCTGGTATAGTTAGACCCTTCCGTTTCGAGCGTTTTTGGCTTCTTGAGCCATCTTTCGACGATTTCATCAGACTAATCTGGTCCCAGCCCCTTACCTCTCCTTCGGCCACCGCCCGCGTTGTCTGTAAACTCAGAACCCTCCGTAAGATCATTAAACCCTGGGCGAAGACGGTTTGGGGTTCTCTCCGCTCGCGCATTTCTGCAATTCAGGAGGAAATTTTAGATCTCAACATCAAGGAAGAACTCGGCCCCCTTTGCGAGTCGGATAGGGTCCGCCTTTGCGACCGGGAAGCGGTCTTAGACAGACTGACACTCCAAGAGGAAATAGGCTGGAAGCAACGCTCCAAGGCAAAATGGATTGATGAGGGTGATAGAAATACGGCTTTCTTCCACCGACTAGCTAACGGCAGACGTAGATCCACTTTTATTCCAGAAATTTCCCACAATGGCACGACTTTCACTGATCAGTCGAGATATCTTGAACCTGTTCACCTCCTATTACCGCAACATTTTAGGTTGCGACTATCCCCCATCCCCTCCCATAGACTGGAATCTGCTCTATCCCGACCGCTCTCCCATCTCTATTGATCAGTCTTTCACGGAGGCTGAGATTTGGGCGGCATTGAATGAAATGTCTGATGATAAAGCCCCTGGCCCAGATGGTTTCGGCCCAATTTTTTTCAAGCACTACTGGGAAACCGTGAAGTCTGACATTTTCGAGATGTGTTCGGAATTCCATGCTGACCCATCATCAGTGGCTCGCCTCAACTATGCCAGCATCATCCTTCTCCCCAAAACCCCTGGCGCTACCTCTCTTCCCTCATTCCGACCCATTAGCCTTCTGAACACCACCTTTAAGATCATAACCAAAGTTCTCTCCAATCGCCTTCAAGCCGTAATAGCCCCCCTCATTGGAATAGAACAATCAGCATTCATACTAGGTCGAAATATCATGGACTGTGTTGCCGCCACTCAGGAGGTCATCTCTTTTTGCCACCAATCCTCAACGCCTGGCCTTCTTCTCAAATTAGATTTCTCCAAGGCATTTGATACAGTTAACTGGCAGTTCATTTTGAAGCTTCTAGAACATAGGGGCTTCTCCTCAAAATGGTGTAACTGGATTCAGAATATCCTTTGCTCTAGCTACTCCTCCATCTCTATCAATGGAGTCTCCGGTGGATTAATAAAATCAACTCGTGGGTTGCGCCAAGGTGACCCGCTCTCCCCCCTGCTCTTTGTCCTTGTTACTGATGTTTTTAATCGTATGATCAAACTTGCTACTTCCCAAAACCTCTTCGTAGGCATCAAGCTCCCCAGCTCAAACCTAACCATATCTAATCTCCATTTTGCGGACGATACTATCCTCTTCGCAACCCCAAACATCAACCACATTCATTGCCTTAAAGTAGCCCTCTACTCATTCGAACTCATTTCTGGCCTATCCATCAATTTCAGCAAAAGCTCCATCATCATGCTCGGGAACTCCGATCACCTTGGTAGCACCTTTTCCAACCTCCTCAACTGTAACATCGCGCAATTTCCCATCTCCTATCTGGGTATCCCGCTCCGCCCAACCAAACTTCACAAGGCTGACTGGCTCCCCCTCATCACCAGAATTGAAAATAGACTTCTCTCCTGGAAAGCTAACTCCCTATCAGCTGCAGGTCGTCTAGTTCTTGTTAAGTCGGTCTTGTCGGCTATCCCTTCTTATTGGATGTCGTTTTACAAACTCCCAACCTGGGTTATCAAAAGAATTGACTCGATCAGAAGTGCTTTTCTTTGGAACGGTGGCAGAATTAAGAAACTTGTCAACTGGAGGACCGCCTGTTTGCAAACTAGAAATGGTGGCCTAGGTATTACTAATCTTTACTGCTTCAACCTCGCGCTTCTTGCCAAATGGCTTTGGCGGTTTCTCTCTCCCGATTCTTTCCTTTGGAAATCCTGGATCTCTTCCCTTTACTATCGATCTAACCCGCATCTCGTCCTACATTCCGATCCCAGTCTCAAACCATCACCATTCTGGACCGGGGTCCTCTCCACCCTTCCTAGAGTTAGAACACTCTTCCATGTAAGCATAGGCAATGGCGCTAACTGCATCTTCTGGTTGGATACCTTGTATGGTCAGCTTCCCCTTTCCTCCACCCTCCCTAACCTCTTTTCACACTCGGACGCCAGATTTTCTACCACCTCCGAACTATTTGCCTTGGGTCCGAACCTCATTGTCCCTTCTTCCTATTTTGACCTCACCACCTTAGCAGAGCTTCATCAGGCTGTCTCCATCCTCCAATCCATCCACCCCTCTCAATCACCTGATAAGATTCTTTGGGCCCCTAATCCTTCAGCTGGCTTCACCGTTGCCTCTTGCTATGCGCACCTAATTAATCCAGGCCGTCTCTTCAACTTCTCCAGGATCTGGAAGTATAAGCTCCAACCAAGAATGCTATTTTTTCAATGGTGCCTTATCCACGGACGAGCCAATACTAGAGATAGGCTATTTCGTCTCAACATAGCGCAGGACCCCAATTGCGTCTTCTGTAATAATGACATTGAGAGTATTCACCATCTCTTTTTTGAGTGCGATTTCTCCTCTCGGGTCTGGGCCGCAACTTCTGCACACCTTCTGGGATATGTTCCATCTATCATCTCCTTCTTTGATTTCTGGCAATTCAATCCGTCGGATAAACATTTGGATCCTCTAGTGGTTATATTCAGTTGGTGTGTTTGGATAGAGCGTAACGCACACATTTTTAACAATCCCAAATCACACTTCGAAGGTACATGCAGGCGCATCATTTATTACTACTCTTCTTTTACAGGTTACAGCCACTCTGCTCCTTTTAGGCTAAGGCTTCCGTGTCCTAGCACCCCACCAACCGAATCAGCAGGCAGCACAACAGCTTCTCCCATCCGCGGGCCTCTTGGTCGTCATGCGTAGCTCGCCCCATCACTACTTGTCGTATTAAGGTTTCAATCATGGGCACTGTGTCCCCTGTTTCTTATTATAGCATTTTGCAGTCTGGATTTTGTAACTTGTTCTGATACTTGTCTTATTAAGGCTTCAAGCATTTTGCAGTCTGCATTTTGCAGTCTTATTAAAACTTTGCTGTATTAGTTTTTGGCCAGCGATCAGGCTTGTTGATCGCACTACCTACTTAATTTAATATTATATATAACCGGCTGTGTAGTGTCGCACTACACATCCGTTTCTCTAAAAAAATAATTATTTACAAGTTAAACCTTTATTTAAAACATGAATAGCCTTAATTTAATCTGAACTTAATTTAATTATAAATTAAGAAATAACTAAACCTTTAATAACTAATTAAACAATGGTTAACTATTATATAAATAGTTTAACTTCAATTAATCCTTTATTAATTATTAAATAATAATTTAATACCTTTATTAATAATTAACTATTAATTAATCTTAATTAAATAATAAAATAATATTTAGTTAAAACTTAAATAATAAAATAACCTTAAAAAATAATTTATTTTAAATTATCTTAGTTAATTTATAATTAAAAATAATTAAACACTTGGTTAAATAAATAAATAAATGACCTTATATTTAATTAATAATTATTAAAAATAAATCATATACTCAACTCATAATTAATTAAAATTAATCTTACTTAATCAATGATTATTAAAATTTAATCTTACTTTTAAAAGATAATTAATTAGCAGCTAATTCCTAATTTATTGGAATTACCAAACCTTGTTTAATACTAATTAATTTGGAAAGATTAAAAAAATATTTAATTATTTATTTATTAATAAAACCTTAATTGAATTTTTTGAAACATCATTATTAAGTTAATAAAACATTTACAATACAATTTCAAGTACGATAAATTAAATTTGGGGAAAAAATCATATTTTTATCAAAACTGCATCCATAACGACTATCGCTATGAGACCAATTGAAATATTTTGACTTTCCTCATTGAAACCTCAATACTTAAATACTTACCAACTTATCATAAACATAGCATAAGAGTTTGCATAATAAAACAAAGTTGAAAACTTTGAAATGATTTCAATTTCCTTTAAACTAAGCACTAGTTTTTCCACAAAGAAATCAAATCGTCAATACCATATCAAACTGTCCACTTCCTTGGCATGACATCACATACACATGCCTAAACATCTATAAAATATCACCATCATAGCACAAACACAAAAATCACATCTTTATAACGAAACACAATGCTTTAGCTTTCAATTCACAAGTCAATATCAAACCACAGCTAGCAACATATACATATATTCAAACCAAATAATATTCCAACTAAACAACAAACTTATTTTACCATCCAATATTAAAATATAAAGGTAAAAATTTCCCAAAATTTAAAGAATTTACTCACCAAAAATCTTTTGAAAACTTGATACATTTTGGAATTCGAAAAGCATGGAAAACCACAAAATCCACTTGAAAATAGGTCAACTTCACCATGATTTTTGGACATGTAATTCTCGAATTTTAGAAAATGGTCAAAAGAAAAGATTTAGGAAATCCATTTCTCTACAATTTTAATAAAAAAACACTCAATTTCATTTTTTTTAAGAAGACATGGTCGAAATAAGAAGGACCATTTTCGGACTTCGATCTCTGAGTCCAAAACACTTGCAAATAAATAAGATTTTGACATAACTGGACCCAAAATTTGAAAAAGTGATCTAGATAAAAGTTGCAGCTAGTGAAATTTAAGATGGTTTGAAAAAAGAAAATCTCCACTCGAATTGGAAATGAGGAAGATATGGCCAAAGAAAGAAAATGAAAGATTGAGGAAATGGAAGGCTATTTATAAATAAAAGAAAAAGGAAATTACCTATCTACCCTTGGCCTATACCCTCCAATACATTATTTCCACCTCACCTAGCCTTTTCCTTACACCCACACTAGCCCCTAAAGCATCACATCATCATTTCCTATCAAATCTAATATGTTTGTCTCGTACTTGATGTCTACATATGTTTCCTAAGGTATCATTTTATAGTTTATTTTTTAAACTTTAGATACTTAAATATACATACACATACACACATACCCTAATACACACACATACACACCATATAACCCATATTGTCTATATTTGAATGTGTATAATTATAACAAAGAGATTACAACATTTCCGAAAATTTTTAGCTGACGAAAAATCAAATATTCAAGAATTGAGTTCCGATCACATTTTCTCTTTTTATCGAACTATATATTTTGTAAACTAAATTTGAAAAGTATTTCACAATTACTATTTATCCTTTAAAGGAGTTTTATTTTCATTATAGAATCTATACATTGAATATTTAAGATTAATTAAACACTCGCAAATCAAAGTAGTGAAATTTCGAGTTGTTACACTCTTCTCCCTTAAAAGAATTTTGTCCTCGAAATTACACCTAAAACTAACCCAGAAAACTCTTCATTCTATACATCAGTTCGTATGATGTACATAAATCATTCATATACAATAATATGGTTTGATCACTACTTGAATACATAACTTCACTTCTGAATTAGTATCGCTCATTCAATTTTCTAGTGCAGACTCGAAACGGGCTCCCTGATTAGGAACCTCTTTTCTCCTTACATAGATGTGACTATGATAGAAAACACCGGTCACATACCAAAAATCCTCATCAAGTGGTTACCATCAAAAATCAAGTAATAGATCCTTATTTGGAATAGTGTGAATCACCTCAAGTCATGTACTCGAATCTTAGATCATAACTATATGGAAGGAGAAGTGATCTGCGTCTAACCTACGCACTTACTTAATTGCTTCTCTCTAATGCCAATTCTATTCGACTAAAATATTTATGAAAGCATCTTCTAAACTGATTTAGGTTCAACTTGTATAATACTCCACTACATCTTAAGAGTATATACAATTATTTGATTCAACTATTCCATTTTGCATTTATTTCCCTAGGAAACTCAAGATCCAAATACTCGGATTTTTTCAAAAACATTTTGAAATGAAACTTCCATGTATTAATCATAGAAAATATAGCCCAAGTAATTCCAAAATGATACTAAGGAACTAGGTACTACTAAACAGTACCATACACTCCCTTACTAAGAGGGATGGTACTCAAGAAAAGTGCTTACCATCCGAACACATGCCTTCCCCAAGTTTAACTTATTTTCAAGCCACTCGAACTAGTTAACTTAAAAATATTTTAGTTTAAAATCTCATTTTTGAACCATACTTTACATTTTCCAACAAAACATTTATCACCCACTTGCTTTGGGTTCTTCGGGTTTGAAATTGTTTCGATTGTACAATGATAAAGAGAATAATTTACTATGTGCACTATAATGTTCATCTAGGCAAACATCTGATCGTCACTTAGAACATTATTCTGATTATCACAAAACAAGTCGAACTCATTCCTCCTGACCAATCCAAAGAAAATACTTCTTACTTAACATTTTCACTCGCAAAATTTTTATTATTGAATCAAAATTGCTTTCAAATATTAATACTATTATTATCTTTCAAAATCTTGTAATCCTTTTCAAAAGCCCCAAGATTTAAGTCCTCGTGTTTCCTATTAAATTCTCTTTTAATCAAAAGACACATCTTAAAGTTCATTTTATAAGATCAACCTTTATAAAACCATTTTTCAAATATATTTTTTATAAACATCTTTCATTAAATCGATTTTTACCCCAACATTAAGATCGAATGCCTAATAGTCAAATTGTGAAACTTAATTCACAATGTGTTGGTTTCAAAGTTTTTCCCAATTTCTATCTACACAAAACATATCTTAAAAAATGAAGCTACCTATACACATTAATAATAGTCAATGCTCAAACTGGATGAGCATGACTAAACAAATCCTAAATGATAATAATAAAATATTATCAACTCATAACAACCTACACTTCAAATAACTATACCATACCGTACTAATTTTGAAAACCATTCTTTATATATAAAATATATTCTAGGTAAAATCATTTCATTTACCAAATTTGAAGATGATATTATGTCAATTTGCCAAGTTTAAGTTTTGAGAAACACCTATCAACACGTGATGCCTCACGTCTCGACCAGAATTCATAAACCATTGAACTGATAAATCAACACAATATAAAATATTTTTGTAGCACTAACAAATATGCACTCAGTATATACACTCAGACTCATTCTAGGGTCGCACTTATCCTATCTCGAATGAGTTAACCCCACCAAAGCCTAGGTGTTCGCTCAACCTGAGCCTTGATACCACGTTGTAATGATATGCCTTTCTTACACCTAAAGATGACATTTAATACATCCTCGGTATTCATGAGCCGATTATTTAAATGTCCGAAAGACAAGTCATTTGGTGTGAAAGAAAGAAAAGATAGAACAGAATCTCACAAAACATGGAGAGTAATATATAATATGAACAAATCTTTACAAAAAGAAATCATCTTTATTATACACAACATTAGAGTACATTAACCTATTATTATCATGGACAGTAATAATAGCATGTCCTTACAATTGCTAAAAAATACAAACAAGAACAAAACAAAACATAATAGTGAAAGAATATAAGATATGTTAATACGTCTGGGATAATCCATCTCATCACTTGAAAGCTCCAAACAATCCAGCTAAATTTGGAAAATACGCTCAGGCTGACCCGAGCATTGTAGAAAAACAACGCCTAGGTCAGTCTGGTAAAACCAGCGTGAGAGACTTAAATCATAAGGAACTTTATTATAACTTGTAAAACGCTTTTAAAATCAAAGGTATATCGTAAAACCATGCGTATATAAACACAGATGGGTTTTTTACCTTACGGTAACCAAAATATTGTTATAAAAAATCCAATGATATCATGATAATGTATAGAATACAAATACACATCAATCATAGCTAAAATTGTTACATTATTGAATTCCACCATAATAGGTATACAATCAAATCTGCACGATGCTTATTGGAGAATGGATTCCAACAATGGCAAGGTAAGGGACTACCTTCCGTACAATACACCTCTGGATAAAATGTACCTGGGGTCATACCCTGAACTTGATCCACCCTTGCCAACACAGAACTGGCCTACCCCAAACTTAGATAGTACCGAATATGTCATTATCTCGGTTGTTTCCAACCTTTATCGAGATCTCTCATGCACAACCAAATCCATAATATGATAATCTGGAAAGGTGATGACACTACCTAATGGGAGCGACCCACATAGCCCAGCTTCAACTACCCTATTTTAGTTATTTCTCAGGTTGTAAGGCTTAAGGCAACGCTTTTACCTTTTCTCTTAGTAGAACATCTTGGAATGCTAACAGTGCCCTTTGCAGATATGCAATGTCAACATTAATCCATACAAGTTTATTCTGGGTCTGAACGAAACCGAAGGCATTACTTTTACCACATCCATTTTGGAAACACCCTTGGGATTAGTAGCAACTAGCTCTTGCACTTCAAAACCCTGTCTTCAATCATCTTCAAGATATCTTCAGTTCGAAATGTTTGAGTTGGATCGAAGTGGTTTTCGGATAATTTATACTTAACTGTTCCTGGTCTTCAGGCAAACTCAATCCCCGTTCTTTAGGAAATAAGTAGATAAAAGATAAGAGCAGAGTTCACCTCCTAACCATTTATGGACGGATTTCCTTAACATGTACCCTAAAAGAACGAAACGAGTTTATATGTACAGTATAGCACCATCGATCGTAACTGCACCATATAATTTTCATGTTTCTCCTAGATATTTCAAAAATTACATTTTAGTCTAGATTCGATAGTCGGTTATTTAACTATCAAATATATAAATATTCAAACATAGATTTAATTCCATATAGGATGTACCAAGCCTTTATTAATTAATCTTTCATTAATTAAAACACTTTGCAAAACTTGATCAAAAGATCTTTTTAAAACACTATTCCCAAAACCTTTTACATCCCCTTTTTACTTGGAAAACATTTTTACTTATCTCAAAATATAAGTATTTACCAAAAAAATTGGAAAACTCCCTCTTATCAAATTCCACATTAAATGGCCAAGAAATTCCCTTTTCAAAACATCACTTACTATAAAACTCATTCACTTTATAAAACACATTCAGTTATCCCTTATAAAAATTCTTTTTATAAGTTCACTTCATATTACAAATCTCCTTATAAATCTTCAAACTAGATTAAACTTCTTATTAAAATCTCTAAAATGATTTATAAAATCTCTTTGCATGTATAAAACTCTTTATAAAATTTCCATTATAAATTATCTTTGACATTATAATATATCATTTACAAAATTTCATTTTTAAATCACTTTAAATAAACCCTTTTTATTTAGTAAAACTCTCTATTAAAACAAGTTATTATTTGTAAATACTTTATAAAATAATTATATATTGTGAAAAACATTTATAAACTTTAAAACCTAAAATTATTAAAGAATTGAAGTTAATTCAAAATCATACTTCATAAATTTAAAAAGAGGCTCAGTAAACCCAATGGTACTAATTTATATTACAATTTAGTTTCAATTTCACTTTCAAGCCACCCAACAATTTATTTACATAAGTCAACATATATGTAAATGCAATTCATATCCAAATCAAGGAATAACATGTCAATACAACTTAACTAGCATATACATGTCCAAACAACATAATAGCAGGATGGTAATTTGTTCTGCTAAATAAATGTCCAAATAATCAAACAATTAACTTATAACAGAATGAAGATTTATTGTACTAACATATATGTCCATAAAATCAAACAACTAATCTATAGCAGAATAGTGATTTATTCTGCTAATATATGTACACAATAATCAAATTAATTACATTATAGCAAAACAGGGATTTATTCTCCTATCAAATGTCCACACAATCAAATAATTACATCATAACTCATTTATAGGTATTTGTCTACTCAATAGTACCAACATTTGAATTCCTTGAGTTCAAAACCATCTCTGAAAAAAAGAAGTACCTTTAAAATAATTTAATTCTTGAAGACCAAGGATTTAAAACTTAATATTCCTATTTAAAATAATTATTTACAAGTTAAACCTTTATTTCAAACATAATTATTCTTAATTAAATCTGAATTTAATTTAATTACAAATTAAAAAATAATTAAACCTTTAATAACTAAGCAAGCAATCATTAACTATTATATAAATAATTTAACCTCAATCAATCCTTTATTAATTATTAAACAATAATTTAAAACCTTTATTAATAATTAACTATTAATTAATCTTAATTAATTAATAAAATAATCCTTAATTAAATAATAAATTAAATCTTAATTGATTAATTTATTTCAAATTATCTTAATTAATTTATAATTAAAAATAATTGAACACTTGATTGAATAAATAAATAAATGACCTTATATTTAATTAGTAATTAATTAAAAATAAATCATATACTCAACTCATAATTAATTAAAATTAATCTTACTTAATTAATAATTAATTAAAATTAAACCTACTTAATTAAAATTAGTCTTACTTAATTATTAATTAATTAAAATTTAATCTTACCTTTAAAAGATAATTAATTAGTAACTAATTCCAAATTTATTAGAATTAACAAACCTTGTTTAATAATTAATTAAATATTAATATCAAAAATAAATATTTAATTAATTACTAATTAATAAAACCTTAATTAAATTTTTTTAAACATTATTGTTAAGTTTATAAAGCATTTACAAATAATTTCAGGTACGATAACTTAAATGTATAAAAAAAAAATCAGATTTTTATCGCTTTGAGCACCATAACTTTAGAATGTTTTGACTTTCCTTATTGAAACCTCAACACTTAAATACTTACTAACTTATCAAAAATATAGCATAAGAGTTTGCATAAGAAAACAAAGTTGAAAACTTTGAAATGATTTCAATTTCCTTTAAACTAAATATTAGTTTTTCCGCAAAGAAATCCAATCGTCAATACTATATCAAAGTGTCCACTTCCTTAGCATGACATCACTTTCACATGCCTAAACATATCACCATCGTATCAGAAACCCAAAAGTCACATCTTTATAATGAAACACAATGCTTTAGCTTTCGATTCACAAGTCAATATCTAAACCACAACTAGCAACATATACATATATTCAAACCATATAATATTCCAACCGAACAACTAACTTATTTTACCATCCAATATTAAATACATATAAAGTTAAAAATTTTCCCATAAGTTAAATAATTTAATCATCAAAAATCCTTTGAAATCTTGATATATTTTGGAATTCGAAAAGCTTGGAAAACTACAAAATCCACTCGAAAATAGGTCGACTTCCCCTCTATTTTTGGACATGTAATTTTGGGATTTAGAGAAGTGTTCAAAAGGAAATTTTTAGAAATTCTTTTCTCTACAATTTGAATAAAAGAAACAGTCAATTTTCATTTTTTTAAAGAAGATATGATCGAAATAAGAAGGACCATTTTCGGACTTAGATCTCTGAGTCTAAAAACAATTTGCAAATAAATGAGATTTTGATATAGCTAGACCCAAAATCTGAGAAGTGATCTACATAAATGTTATAGCCACTGAAATTGGACATGGTCTGAAAAAAAAATGAAAATCTCCATCCGAATCAGAAATGAGGAAGAAAGGAAAGATTGATGAAGTGGGAAGCTACTTATAAATAAAAGAAAAAGGAAATAACCCATCTACCCTTGCCTTATACCCTCTACTACATTATTTCCACCTCACACAGCCTTTACCTCACACCCACACTAGCCCTCGAAGCATCACACCATCCTTTCTCATCAAATCCAACATGTTTTGTACCTTTTTATACTTGACGCCTTCATATGTTTCCTAAGGTATAATTTTATTTTTTATTTTTTAAACTTTATATACTTAACTATACATACACATACACACATACCCTAATACATACACACACCATATAACCCTAACTTATCTATATTTGAATGTATATAATTATACTAAAGTGATTACAACGTTTCCAAAAACTTTTACCCAACGAAAATTCGAAAAATGAATTCCGACCACATTTTCTATTTTTCATCGAACTATATATTTTTGTAAACTAAATTTGAAAAGTATTTACCATTATTATTTATCCTTTAAAGGAGTTTTATTTTCATTATGAAATCTATATATTAAATATTTAAAATTAATTAAACATTTGCAAATCAAAGTAGTGAAATTCGGGGTCATTACACTGGGCTTTGGATAATTATGTCTGAAAGTGCTGGTTGTTACATTTTGTATCAAAGCTTGGGCTTAGGCTTCCTTAGGATTTAGGCACATATAGAGAGAACATACTTGAAAAGTTTTTGAAACCAATTGTTTATAAATGTTTTTGGAATTTTTTTCAAAAATGGGCTTTACAAATTTACAAATATATACATATAAATAAAAGTTTTCAAAGAGATTTCCAAAGATTTCATCTATATATCTAAAATTCCTTTTCAATCGTGCTTGCACTATCTAGGGGAAAGTTGAAAATAATTCCCAAACACAGATAGTGCAAATGAGTATGAGTTCTTGAGGAATGGCTCTATAAAGGCAGCTAAGATTATGAGTGCAAACATCCATATATGTTCCACTGTTATCTAAGGCAAGGGGACAAGATGGGCCTAACCCGACATAGGAAGCATAATTATAAATTTCCCGATATGTGTATTAATACAACACCTATATATTTTGACTCATAATGTAATTATTGGCTTATCCTTTATAAAGGAAGACAATTGCGGATTAGAATAAATGTAAAAGTTATAACAATTGAGATGGAAAATGAACCTTTCCCGTTTATTTTCGTTTACTCCGTAAAGAAATGCTAGTACAAGTTTCTTATACCAACTAGTAATGATAAGTAAATTATAGATTCAAGGGTGAATGAAGAAGACTAGCACCACTAGACCCATATAATGAGAATAAGATGAAGATAAGGCATAAGAATATGAAAATGGACTTTATTGAACCCCAGGGCAGATTTCCCCAGTCAAAGTAGAAACCATATTAGTAGTAGTTGCAAGGACTCTTATTTATTTAATGGTATAGCTAGAGTATTTCCATATTAAAGTTGGACATTACTGGAAAATAAACTTGATTTGACCATCTTTGGAAAGAAGAATGGAAATTTCACGCACATGAGGCATTGTTAGGATAAGTGGGCTTAGGCAATTAAAAGTTGTTGTTTACTCTAATGTAAGTGATAAACCAATGAAAATGTTTTTTAAAAGTTAGAAACAGCAGATGTCTGATATTTAAATAGAAAATAAGTTGATTTATGATTTTGTATAAGATAATCAACAAACTTTATGGAGTTTGAGTAAAAAGAAAAAATGTAGAGAATTTGTTAAAAAAACAATTTTTCAATAATTCTTTTAAAGTTTTTTTTGTCTTTTGGGCACATTATTACGCTTACCCTCTATATGCACTTTGCTTTTAATAGTAGAACTTTTGAAAAATAATAATTAAAAAGGATGTAAGATCCAACCTTTTAACTCTTTTTTAAATAAAAAATAGTTAGCACTTAAAAGTTTTTTTTATCGATGTTTTTGTCAAACTCTAAAATAAAAATAGTAATAAGTTAAAAATACCATATTTTCTATAAAAATACGTTTTTATGAAAATATTTTATTTATAAAGAAAATCTAAAATAGGGTGTATTATGTAAATTTTGCTAAGTTTAGATGAACAATTTTTTATAATTTAATTAAAAAAGAATAATATGGTCTTGGTAAGAAGAAAACGGTTGTTAAAAATATAAAGGAGGATTATATAATATTAAAACTTACTAATCTTATGGAAATGATGTTAAAAATCAAAGGTTTTGATTTAAAAAGGTAAAGTGAAAATATTTTTACGATCACTTAAGCTTAAAAGAAAAAAATAAATTGGAGTTTGATAATATGGTTAAATAGCCCACTAGGAAAGATTTGACTACGAAAATTTGGAAGTCTTGAAATGGATTGGGACAAAGAGGAATAAAGTAACAAGGAAATTTAGTGACCTTTTCAGTCAACGGTTGAATTGGAATGGAATAATACTAATTCAAACTTCCCGCAGGAAGTGAAGGGTGAGCACCACCTTGTATCTTTTTACCCAAGTATGATTTGAATCGTAGAATCTTTATGTAAGGAAATTTGGAAAGTATGGTTTGGGTAAAATATATTCAAAAATAAGGAAAAGGATGTTGCTAGTGCAAGAAGTTATTCAATTTGAAGCGTAAAAAGGACAAAGTAGGGTCCACTTAAATTCTTGTATAGTATGTTAAATGATGAAGGGGCGATCCAAATATTGGTTGGTACCGCATAGGTAAAGATAGGAAAGCTGTTGGCTATTGACAGTCCAGATATTGTGTTGTTTCACTAGAGGCTACAAGCGAACAAGGTAGACATGAGTGAAAAGTCATATTAGTGGGAGAGCTGCCCCGATATCTGGTGGTATTAGTTGAAATTGGTTTCCACAGTAGCCTACGGTCATTGTTACCCTATTTTGTTCTGCAATTGTAGATGTATTCCAAGTATGCCTAAGTAAACCTTGGACTTGTAGGGTTAGAATTTTGCATATATTTTAATCTGGTAAATTGTTTGGATTTAGATGATTCCCATTTTTTTTGGATAATAGATATGCGTAGTAGATAAAATTGAAAGTAGTGAAACTTGGAAATGAAATTTAAGTAGTATTTTAATTCATTGGAATATAGAGGGTTGCAATGTAAATACCTATGGATTATCAAGTTCGGATTTATAAATAAAACTTTATCATTTGAAATGACAAGGAATATACCCGAATGAAAGAGATGTACAAAATAGGACATTTACCGTATTTTGTGCTACCTATTTCAATAATTATGAAAAGGTAATTCCTTGTAATTCCAAAAGTGGCACAAGTTCTCCTTTTCGATAAGACATGGAAATTTACACGGTCAACCTTTCATGTATGAGAGATGTAGTTCCAATGCATTAAAATAAAGGAAACCCTAAGAATAAACCAAAGTATTGGTCATCATTCTCATTGGATTAAAATGGCAATGCATCATTCCATATTGAGGTATTTCAACCATGAAATAACTGGAGTAAAGTGATAAGAGGCTATATGTAGACAAAAAAGTCTCAATTATTGAAGGACATTAAGAAATGGTAAGGTTTTGGAAGTTCAAACCAAAAAGTATCCTAAATAAGATTTTAGTGAAGATTTCGCAATGGATAGTTAATTCATGAATTTAGGTCTTTTTCAAGAAAATGATATTGTTGTTCGCAAGCATCGGGAATACAAAGGTGATTTTCTTTGAAACGAAACTGGGAAATTTTTGATAAGATTTGAAGGAAGAAATAAAAAGGACTATTCTCATTCATTCCTCGGATTGGAAGAAGACCATTGACTTAAAGAAATTTATGGAAAACTGACTTAGAATACACAGTTGTGTATATAATAGTTAACAAAGTATCACGTAAGTCATCGTTACTAATATTAGAGATATTCTAAGTTATGGCTTCAATTAATTTTGGGACTTTTGTTATTAAGGTGGAATAGGAAAATAGACCAAACTTATACTTGTAGAACTTAAGATGAATTCCTATAAACCCATGTTGGTGATATTTTTGTCCCACGATACTCAATTGATGAGGAATGCAATTGTTTACATTCATCCATAAATTTGAATCAACAAACTTAACTTGTATTAAGTTTGTCTTTGGATAGTTACAATGTTGTTGGATGCTTACATAATTATGTAGTTGCACTCTGTTTGTTAGAATGCCACATCCAATTTGCATTTAGTTAATGGGTTATAATTTTATGAAAATATAAATAGATAATGGAAAATAAAAGTAAGAAAACAAAGAAATTTTTATGTGGTTTTCATTCCTTTGAATCCTACGTCCATGGGTCAAGTTCTTTTATTGTCTGTTTTCTCCCAATACAAGTGTTTTATGAAAAATAGAAAGGTACAATTTTTCCTATTCAAAAAGAACAAAAAGTCCTCTTCAACATCCCATATCATTTCCATTTTATTGTGTTGATGATGTGCATGGATTTCCATCATGCTTCCTCCGCCATTGTGTTTTCACCTTTGGATCATGCCATGTGTCCCCCATCTGCATTATTAGTTTGATCCATCTAGATTGATGTCATATCTTCGTTGGGAATACCTGATTTGGGTGGTTGAATTATGGTCTTTGGCTGGAAGTTTGAGATGAAGGCGAGAACTTCTGAAATTGGGGCAGAAATATTTGAAATTGGAGTGAAAGACCTTAATGGGTCATCCATTTCTGATCTGATGAAATAAAAGGTTTGCATAGTGCCTGAGGAGGATATTAAAAGTTACTCGTTGGTTTTTGGGTACTGCCTATATACTTGGAGTGAGGCTGTACTAGTTGATGCGTGATACTTGCATGATGCTGCTGTGCTTGCCTGATACTCAGGTGTAATCGTCCTGAGCTATTTTGGGCTTTAGGGTGCGTAATTTGGTTGACCTGGGAGTTAGTTTTGTACTGGTATGAACATGATCTGAGTTGACCACGGTCTGAGCTAACTGTGATCTGAATTGCTCTTGTTGCTAATATTTATTGACAAAGGTGACATATGTCTTTTTAATCAACCCATAAGCGTCGATCTGTGCTAGAGCATTGTTTGAATAACCCAGTGTGTAGCCTTTAAGGATGCTTCTGACCCTGTGTGGTATGCTTAGGTAGACCTTAGCATGTGAGGGACAGATCCACCCTTGAAGGTGTTAACAAAATATGTTGACAGAGTAGTTCAATCATTCTTTATTATGGCTTGTAAGCGCCATACTTCATTGCCTACTCCTTATGACTATGTCAAATTTTGGTGTTAGTACCATAATGTAATACTGAAACTAAGAGATGTGCATGGATCTTACATCTTTATGGCTCGTATTATAAGTGTAGTATTTTGTTTCCTTGCGCCTTCCTGCTTTTTTGGCTGTAGTTCTTTTGGTTGGATCAAGTGTCGCAACCGCATGCTAGTCTTTTATGAAGTACAGCTGGATCTCTTTAATCTCTTCTCTTTTCATCTTAACTTTTATCATAATGGCATATTTCTTTGCTCTATTCTTTATTTAGTTCCTATTTAATGTAGTTTGAAAAATATGGATATAACACTTGCCCCTAGTCTGTGCCGATCGTAGATCAGTGTGGACTTGTCATCGTTTATACTTAGTTCGCACATCCCGTTTCTTCTATCTAATCTCTCCTTTCTTTTCATTAGTGGAAACGCCTTATCCATTGGTTTTGTATTTAATGCTCTTATCCATGTGTTATTCCCTCATTGGCCACTATCTGAATCGTTGTTAAATCAAACCTTTCGTTTTCTTAGCAAATCTGTATCAATTTTTGTATTAATTTTTTTGGCAGCCTAAACGACTGACGTCTCGCTAGTTCCATCATTATTTCGATCATGTAGCCATCATTCCAATTAAGATTTGTCTTTCCTTTGTTCACTTTCATGTTTTCACTCAAGAAAGGAAAAGAAGGAAGGAAACGAAAAATTCACCACTCGCTAGATCGATTTCCTCACTGAATTCGGGTTTTCCTTTTAGATTTGAAGTAAGAATTTTGTATTTATTTTTATTTCCATCAGATTTTTCTTTTTATATCTTGAGATATTGAAATGGCTTCCTCTTCATCTTCTCCCCTACTTCCGCCTTTAGAAATTACTCAATAGGAAGAAACCATAACACCCTGCTTTTTTATGTCAATTAATAAAAAATGGAAGTTAATTAAATAAATAATAAATGGTGAAAAATAGAATTTTTATACATTTTAGAATTTGGCCACGAAATTTATACCATTGGATTTCTAGCGATTTTCTGATCAATTTCATATATAAACTTTTCCACTCAGAGTTCCGATGAAAAAGTTATTAGCGTTTGAATCGTTTTAGCCGGAGATAATTACATATGTGATTAAGGAGCCTAATATCCATGATAAAAAGTAGACAAGGGTATGCAAAACGATAGCTTATGTGATGAAAATCCATGAAGTATTATGGACCGGAGATTGTCGATACGCATGGCAAGATTTTCTTTGTGATACGATGGCGATGGATCTTTACGAGGTAATGAGCGATTGATGTTTGCGTGAAAAGTGGGCAAACACCTCCAAGTCGTGAGATTTAATGGGTTTTATGTGATTCTTAATGATTTAGATGAGTTATGTAAATATGAAAAAAGCAGGGACTGAAATGTAAAAGACACACAGATTTATAGTGGTTCGGCCAGAACGTGCCTACGTCCACTTTATATGTTATTATCTTCTTTCTTTCGGGTTACAAGTACAATGCTTTGTGTACAAGTATGTGAAAGTAGTTTGAAAGTTCCTTCCGTGCTTGAGCTCTCAAACTTGTCTGCCATTGTTGTACCCCTGCCCCTCTATTTATAGAGTGAGGTAGGGGGCAGGGGTCTTGGATGTATATAACTGCTGGTGGGCCCGGGCTGGAGCAATCTGGACTGGCAATCATCTGGTTCGGCGAGGCTTCATTCGGCTGTGCTTAGAGAAGTTGGAGTTTGGTTCGGTCATGGTGGTCCGGTGATAGGCGTGGTCCGGTGGTGGTCTGGTCCGGTCATGTAGGGGAGGAGTGTTGGCTCGGTGATGGCCTTGGTCCGGTTGTAGGTTGGTCCGGTAGGGTGTTGGAGAGGTGGTTCGGTGGTGCCCTTGGTCCGGTATGCCGAATGGGGATGACCGAATGTCCTTATGCCGAATGAGCTTGTGCATGGAGAATGCCGGATGGACTTCGAGCCTTGTGTTTGCTGAACGAAGTGGAGGTTGCGAGCCCGGGTAAAACTTGTGACTTCTTGGTCTCGAGATCTTCTGTGTGAGAATTCGCCCAACATTTGCCCCCCAAAGTGGGGCACGTGCTTGCATGTGTCGCGCTTTGTTTCCCTGTGGTAGGAAGGCTTGTTTCATAGTGTCATGGGTTAGATGCCCATATCCTGTTGGTGTCCTGCAAAGGAATTTACAGTTTTAGTGTGATTTCAGGTAACGATCGTTCGGGATTGACATATTCGAGATGAAGTAAATTGTGTCGTTCGGGACGAGAGAGTGTGCCCCGAGGGGGCTTAGCATTATCGATGCCAGGTTCACGTTAGAGTGGGCCCCTGGATCGTTTGCCAAGGTGGTTTATCGCCAGCTCAGAGCATGCCTAAGGATTGTTCGCGACTCTGTACATGTGTAAGTGGCTTAGCCATTTCCTAATTATCAGAATCAAATATCCATTTAATCGATGAGCTTAAAAAGGAATGTCAAAGTGTAAATTCTCACGATTACAGGGTTAATAGCCATTCAGAGCGTGCCTATGGACCGTTCGTGGTTGCGTACACGTGTAAATGATTAACCCATGTTAGTGAGAGATTTACGACTCATTCATTGTTATCATATTCTTTATTTTATTAGTAAGCTCTGGAGTTCGGTACTTATCTGAGTGAGGCGCCCTGCGTGCCCCCTGCTTCTGGTTTCTGCTGGTAGAGACAGTTTCATTCGGCTTCGAGTAGGTATAGGTTTCCATTCGGTTGGAGGTTGGTCCGGTATGCCGAACCATCTGGTCCGGTGGTGTTCCTCCAGTCTATATATAGGGGCTGCACCCCCTTAGGTTTTCTTCACCGAATCAACAAGCGCCGAACCAATACTATACCGAATCAACAATCTTGCCGAATCAAATGAAAGCCGAACCATTTCGTGCCGAACCAACTTGCTTGCCGAATCAGGTATACACTTATTGCCGAATGACATGTATACCGAATGAACCTAATCTGCCGAATATACGCGTAAGGCTTTCAATGCCGAATGGTGCTGTGTACCGAATGAACTTGAGATACCGGTGCCGAATGAACATGAACTTGTACCACCGAATGAACTTGAACTTGTACTACCGAATGAACTTGAACTTCCAGTGCCGAATGAACTTTGTATTCGGACTCTGGGTGGAACTCTGGACTTATGTATCTTGCTTGCTTACATCTCTGTATTCTCTGTTTTAACAACCTGTCTTTTTGCTTCTGTGTATGCAGATTAATGTCTCGCAAGGCGGAAACACGATCAGACAGACGGAAGTCGAGGGATGGAGGAGAATCTTCTTCCGTGCCCCCAGCCCAATCGGGGTCCGGGGAGCATGGAACTGCTTCGAGATCGCTGGTGGAGGGGTATGGACCCCAGGAGCTCCTGGTCTCCCCTCCCGACTGCTTCCCTAGTTCTCTAAAGGAGGAGCAGCTTGATGCTATATCCCGTTCTTTCGGGATAGATAGGACGCTTATGTTGCTTTCGGGAGTCGGGGTGATGCCATACGACCCTCCCGAAGGGTATTTCGCCTACAGCAGGTACCATTGCATGTGCGGGGCCATTCCCCCTATCAACGCCTGGGTTGTTAGCTTCCTTACATATCTAAAGGTGGCGCCTTTCCAGCTTCAGCCCAACTCGTATGCCATCTTGGTGTGCTTATATTCTATCTTCCAGAAGAGGTACGGGCGCTCTCCATCCAACCGGGAAATCCGGTATCTATATAATCTGAGGGGCTATAGGAAGGGGTCCCCCTACATTAGCTTAGAGTCGGCCGTCTCCTTCAAGCCGGTCCTGGACCTGTACTCAAAGTACAGCATTTTCAAGAAGGAGTGGTTCTTTGTGAGGGACGATTCTGTCTCCATTCGTCGCTTCACTTCCGGATGTAAGTTAACTCTTTATTCGTAATTCCTGTCTTGATTGCAATTCCTTTCCTTATGTGCTTCTGTTGTTTGTCAGCGACAGGTGGTTTTGCGGTGGTGGAGAGCGATCGCCTAGTCCATATGGCAGCAGAAGTTAAGGCTATCTCCGAGAGGGACAGGTCAGCCGCCTATCTGATCAGGAACGCTACCCTACTGGAGTACAATTTGATCCTGCCGCACCAGTCCGTGGTTAAGCAGAGGGACACGGTTGAGGAGAAGGCCGCTGAAGCTAAGGAGGGGGCCACGATGAAGAGTGGCAAGAGGAAGCCCTTTGCACAACACCCAGTCGTGGGGGATAAGAAGCTCAAGGAGTCTGATGGCCCCTCTCCTAGTACTCGCCCGATCATCCCAGAGGGGGAAGGTGTGGAAGAGGGCGAAGGAGGCGATGTGGGAGGAGAGTCAGGAGGCGGAGGAGATGGCGATGGAGATGGTGATGGTGATGCTGGTGCCTTAACCTCTGGGAAAGATCCTGAACTGGATGAGGCCCTCCGTCAGGCCTTTGGGGAATCGGAGGAAGAATCGGAAGCGGAAAAGGCAAAGGAGGCGGGCAAGGCTGTGGCTGGTGCCGATCCATCCCCTAAAGGCTCCTCAGCTAGGGTAACTTCGGCGGTGCAAGGTGAACTTTTGTCCTCTGTCGATTCCCTTTTCGATAAGGACTTAGAAATATTTTATGGTTCACTTCCGTCCTGGAATGAGATTCATGACTTATTGCAGTACCCCACTCCTCCGCAGGGTTTGTATAATAGACGTGCCTTCACACTTTTCTTTCTTTTTACTTAACATGTTTCCTGAATTGGGGACCATTGTATGTTCGTAACACTTGCTCTTTATTTCAGGGGCAGGCCAGGTGGTTACAACGTCAGACGTTCGACACCGCCTCGAACAATTCAAGTTGATGAGAGCTTCTGCGAAGCATCCCACTGGTCGTACTGGGGACGTGGTCAAATACCGTCCTCTTCTTAGGGTCATCGAAGAGAGCATTCAGAAAAAGAAGAGGAGTCGTTCTTTATTTGAGCCTTCCCCTGGTCCGCAGCTCCCTGTTCAGCCTCCTTGTGATGCCACGGAGGAGAGCACGGAGTTTATCCCCCCTCCACCTCCTTCCAAAAATCCCACGGTTATCCGTATAAGGCGTCTAGACGTGCCTCGTGACCCCTTTGCCGGTCATCCTGATTTAGATCCAAGCTCTCGGGATATTTCATTTGATGAGGCCACGGGTGAACACCTCCTTCCCCGCAACCCCATGGTACGAGTGTTAGACGAGGCTAAGTCCCTAGATCTTGATCTGCTTACCACTCGGGTAGTTACCATGGGAGACGAGGCCAAGGCTAATATCGATCGGGTGGCTGAAGAGGCCAAGAAGTTAATGAAGTATCATGCTCAATTGGTCAAGGCCGGGGAGGAGATTGGGAGCGCTAACATTCGGTTGCGGCTGAAGGTTGCTGATCAGGCCGAACAGCTTGCCGGTCAAGTCGTTCAGATTTCTCGGCACGAGGAAGCCTCCAGGCGTCTGAAAGAGACCATGGAAAAGGCTAGTAGGGCGGAATTACGGAAGATGGAGGCCGCCTGTAAGGAGCGGATCGACATGGCCATTGCGACAGTGGATGAGGTTCGGAATGCGGATCTCGAGCAGGTAGAGGAGTTGTCTGGAAGGCTTGAGGCCGCGGAGATGGCTCAAGTCAAGTTAAAGGAGGAGATGGAGGAGATGAGGAGGTCTCTCCAGGCTGACTGCTCGATATACCGATCAGAGAGGGATGTTTCTGTCGCCAAGTTGCAGGCTTCCGAGGCCCGGGTGAGGGAGTTCGAGGAGAATGAGGGGATGATGGACGAGATGCTGCAGGACATGTACTTCCGCACTTGGAAGGAGGGCAGCTTGTCTTGGATGGATGACTATCCCCGGGTCATGGCCAAGATATATCTTCGGGCTTTAGAGGAGGCCAGGGTTGATGCGGGTAAGGAAGGTGGAACGGCTTTTAGTCTGGACGTGGTCACTGCTCAGTTCTCGAAAGAGGAGCAAGCGGCGGTGAAGGAGGGGATGCGGTTGCTTGCTGCGGAGGAAGCGGGTGTGCAACTGGAGGATGAGGATCAAGCGGCGGACGCTGGTGAGTTATTCTTCTCTTTTCCTTTTCTTTCCGGGTTTCCATAACTTGATCGTTTATCGTTTGTTTAATGGATTCCTCTTCTGAATTGGACAGGTGGAACTTCCGATCAACATGCTGGGGGTTCCGGCCCTACGGCCAAATAGGCTTGGGAAGTTGGTGATGGAGTGCGGACGCAGCTGGTTACTTGTCCGGATTCGGCCGCTTTTTATTTCTTTTTACTGTTGTTTACGTTAGTCCAAAACATTGATGTGACTGTAATAATATTATTTGCAGAGAATAACTTTGTGTGATTTTATAATATAAGCTGATTTTGTTATGTTTAAATGTTGTTGTCATTTTGATGTGCTGCGTGAGAAGTATAACCATGTATATGCCTGTGATTTTAGTTGTTTTTGATGTTAAGCCTTTGCTTGAAATATAATTTCATGTTTTGCAATGTTGGTGTGACGTATGAATAAGCTATAGTTATGTATTTATGTACAAGAGAGGAGAGTACCGCCCTTCATGTTTTATTTGCAGGCGGTAGCTTCGAGCTTCTTGTGTAGATCATAGATATCTCTGAGTACCTTGCCACCCAGTACGCAGGCTTAGATTCTCATGACTGAATGCTCCCTATTTGGTTTCCTGTACTTTAGAGTTTGTTATACAGGATAGGAGAAAAGTATTTAAATGAAATGGAAATATAGAAAAAGTAAAACTTCCAGTCACGGAAGGCCGTCGATGTGCTTAAGTTCGTGGTAAACGGGTTTTGTAGTCACTTTCCCTAGCTGTGGGTCTTGGAGACATTTGTCACCCATCTTACGCCTCCGTGGGGAGTTTTCTTTTTTACCACAGCCGCACTTAAGACACATCGGAGCCGAGAGCGCGCACGGTAACTACCCGAACCATTATGGTCTGTAATCGTGGGTATTATTCGATTTACCGAGGCCGGCTAGCGTGGGTGCCGTTGGCCGTGAACTACCCCTGGCTGGCCACACCTTATGTTAGGGCTTAAAGTAGATTCACAGTTGCCGACGAGCCGAACGCCGTAAGGAGCTGCCATCGGCTATAGTCGGCCTTTATGATGACTTATAATCGGCTCATTACAGTTGGCTTTGAGGGCAGGCGCGAGCAATGAGTTAACCCGCAGCAGAGGGATGCTGGAGCAAAAGAGTCTCATTGGCGAGTGCATAGAATCGTAGCGTACCTGTTAGGCCTTGTCCAGATGAGGCCGTGGTGCGTCTTGAGTGGAGATTCCATAAGATTTTATTCAACAGAAAAGGATAAAGCTTAACAAGCAGCCAAGATATAAAGGAACAAGTTAAAAAGAGACAAGATTTTTTAAAGTGGTTCGGCATGAAAATGCCTACGTCCACTGATTCTCTTTGTTAATTCACTTCATATGGGCAGTACAAGTTAAGAAAAGTATCGACGGAGGTGTCGGATGTTCCATGCCCTCTGGAACACCTCTCCGTCCACTGTTGACAAAATATAAGCTCCGTTGTGGAGATCTTTATGAATTACATATGGTCCGTCCCAGATGGGGTCCAGTGCCCCGGGGCGCGGAAAGATTCGCCTGAGAACAAGATCTCCTTCTTGTAAGACGCGATGCTTGACTTTGGAGTTGTATAGTGCTGCCACTTTTTGTTTGTGAGCTGCTGCTTTGAGTGCTGCATCGTTTCTCCTTTCCTCAATCAGATCCAAAGACATGAGGAGTAGTTCTTCGTTTTCTTCTGGATTGTAGTGGATCCTACGGTGGGAAGGAACAATAGTTTCAACAGGGAGCATTGCCTCCGATCCGTATGCCAAAGAGAAAGGAGTATGTCCCGTTGATGTTCTGAAAGAGGTGCGGTAGGCCCAAAGTGCCGTAGGAAGTTCGTCCACCCAAGCGCCTTTTGACTTTTCAAGTTTCTTCTTGATTAGGGTTTTGAGAATTTTGTTGACAGCTTCGATTTGTCCGTTTGCCTGAGGATAAGCTACCGATGAGAAGCTTTTATGAATTCCATGCTCTTGGCACCAGTTGGCGAATTCTTCGCTGTCAAATTGGAGTCCGTTGTCTGATATGATCTTGAGTGGTACTCCGTACCTGCACATAATATTTTTGATCAAGAAGTTGATAACTTTTGCTGAAGATATTTTATTTAGGGGTTCCGCTTCCACCCATTTGGTGAAATAATCGACTGCCACTATAGCATATTTGGCCCCGCCCCTGCCCGTTGGCAGTTCGCCAATTAAATCAATTACCCATACAGCAAAGGGCCAAGGGCTGGTCATTTGAGTAATCTCATTTGTGGGTAGTCAAGGAATCTTGGCAAATTTCTGACATCTGTCGCATCTCTTGACGAAGTCTAAGGCGTCTTTGTTTAGTGTGGGCCAGTAACATCCATATCGGAGTATCTTTTTCGCCAGAGTCTGCCCTCCAGTGTGATCTCCGCAACTTCCTTGATGGATGTTGAATAAGATTTCCTTGGCTTCCCTTCCAGCGACGCATCTGAATAAGGGGCTAGAGAAGCCACGCCGATAGAGGATGCCTTCTTGTATTGTGTAGTGGGGAGCTTTCCTCAAAATTCTCCTGACTTCATCACGTTTGTCTGGTAGTGTGCCGTCCTGCAAATATTTTCGGATAGGAGTCATCCAAGTTGCTTCTTCAATTGCAGTTATCAGATTCACTTGTTCAAAACTTGGGGCTAGCTGCCTTGAGATGGCTAGTGCTCCGGAAATGGTGCTATTCTTCATACTAGCTTTCTTTGCTAGTTCATCGGCCTCTTGGTTATCTTCTCGAGGAATGTGTTTGATTAGATAATGGTCCAATTGGTCGAGCAGCAGTTTGGTTTTCTTTAGATATGCTGTGAGTCGTTCTCCTCGTGTCTGGAATTCTCCTAGTACTTGGTTTACGATAAGTTGAGAATCACTATGAAGACATAAAGAATTGACTCCAATTTCTAAGGCAAGCTCCAATACCGCTATTACTGCCTCATACTCCGCATCGTTGTTAGTGGCCGCGAATTCCAACCTTAATGCATAGTACAGCTTTCTTCCCCTGGGGGTGATTATCACAATACCTGCCCCCGAGCCTTGTTCGTTTGATGCTCCATCTACAAAGAGGTTCCACTTGATGTTTTTTGCTATTTCAAACTGATCCTTGCCTTCGTTGGTAGTGAATTCGGCAATGAAATCGGCCAGGGCTTGCCCCTTGATAGCAGTGCGAGGATGGTACGTGACGTCATACTGACTTAGTTCAATGCACCATTTGAGGAGTCGTCCAGAAGTGTCGGGACGATGGAGCACCTGTCTTAGTGGCTGATCGGTTAGAACTCTGATGGAGTGAGATTGGAAGTAGTGTCGTAGTTTTTGTGACGCGATCAATAAACAATATGCCAATTTCTCAAGTTTAGGATATATGGCTTCTGCCCCCGTAAATCTCTTACTTATAAAGTACAGCGGGCGTTGTGTGCGGTCTTCTTCTCTTACTAGGGCAGCGCTTAAAGCATGAGATGATACAGCGAGGTATAGGTATAGCTCTTCGCCTTCGTTCGGAGTTGAGAGTACTGGTGGTTTCTGAAGGTGTTCGATCAGGTTAAGGAAGGCTTTTAAGCATTCATCGGTCCACTCGAACCTTCCTTTGTCTTTCTTGAGAGCTTCGAAGAAAGGGACGCACTTGTCAGTTGCTTTGGAAATGAATCTGCTTAGGGCGGCCACCTTTCCGTTTAAGCTCTGCATTTCTTTTCGGGTGGAAGGTATCCTTATTTCTTTTAGAGCCCGGATTTGTTCAGGGTTTGCTTCAATTCCTCTGGAATGGACAATGAATCCTAAGAATTTTCCCGATGACACTCCGAAGGAGCACTTTAGAGGATTCAGCTTCATTCCATATCGGCGAAGTACTTGAAACATCTCGCTCAGGTGGCTTACATGATCGTCGGCTTTCCTGGACTTTACCAACATGTCATCCACATATACTTCCATAGTTCGTCCTATTAATTCCGCGAACATCTTGTTGACGAGGCGTTGATAGGTAGCTCCGGCATTTTTGAGTCCAAAAGGCATGACTTTGTAACAATATAATCCCCGGTCAGTGATGAAGCTAGTGTGGTCTTGATCGGGAGCGTGCAGGGGAATCTGGTTGTATCCGGAGTATGCGTCCATAAAAGATAAAAGTTCGTGCCCGGCAGTGCTGTCCACAAGTTGATCGATTCGGGGGAGCGGGAAGCAGTCTTTCGGGCAAGCGTCATTTAAGTTGGAGAAATCAATGCATGTTCGCCACTTCCCATTAGCTTTCTTTACTAGTACCGGGTTAGCTATCCATTCGGGGTAGATGGCTTCTCGTATGAAGTCATTAGCAAGTAGGTTCTTTACTTCCTCATCGAGGGCTGCTGATCGTTCTGCTCCCATGCTTCTCTTTTTCTGCTTTATCGGTACCTTGGTGGGATCGATGTTCAGCATGTGGCATGCTATGTCCGGGGAGATTCCTGTCATATCGGCATGTGTCCACGCAAATACATCTAAGTTGTGGCGGAGAAAGTCAATGAGTTGATCCTTCAATTCTGTTTTTAGCTGAGATCCTATTTTTAATAGTCTGCTTGAATCATGTTTGTCTGCAGATACGAATTCCATGGCCTCTGCAGGCTCAGCGGTAGCCTCCTCCTCCTTATCCCTGGGGTCTAGTTCATTGAAAGGATCGCTGGTGTATCGAAGAGGAGGGGCTTTCTTTAGTTGCTATGCTTCCAAGCTTTTCATGCAGAGAGTGGTCTCTGCATCTTTCCCTTTATTCTTTCTATGGTTATTGCGAAGTTCAGTTACATAGCAATCTCGAGCGGCGTCTTGATCTCCTTCAACTTCTCCTATTCCGTTATCTATTGGGAATTTCATCTTTAGGCACCACGGGGCTAGGACAATTTGGAAGTCAGATAAGGCTGGTCTTCCCAAGAAGGCGTTGTAGGCCGAGTGGTTTTCTATTAGTACGAACGTTTGTTTTCGCACAACGGAGCGGGGATGACTTCCTATTTCGACGAAGAGGTCAAGTTGCCCGAGGGGCATTTTCGCATCTTCAGTGAAACCGTGCAGGGGTTTGTTGCAGGGAGACACATCCTTCATTGACAGTTTCATTTTGTCGAAAGCATGCTTGAACAGGATATTTACGGAGCTTCCTGTGTCTATTAGAATTCGGAAAACTTTAGATGGACCGAACCAGGCAGAGATGATCATGGGATCCATATGCGGATATTGTCTTCCTTCTAAATCACGCCTACTGAATATGATGTCGTCACTCTCTTTCCGTTTCGGGTGGCGTTCTTCCATAATGGAGTTAACATAGCCTTCAGCATTTCTAAGTGACTTGCCGTATCTTTCCATCTCTGCCCAGCATCTGTCGGCGATGTGCGGTCCTCCCGAGATGGTATGGACCACTATCTTCTCTTGACTAGAGCCACTGGTGTTGCGATTCCCTCCGCCTACTTCTGGGAGGGGTCGCTTTGAGTTCTCATTGGCAGGGGTTGGAGTCCTGTTCTGACCTTTCACATAGCGTTCCAGCCTTCTTCTTCTGATGTGTTCTTCGATCAAGTCCCGGAGATGGTGGCATTCATTGGTGTCATGTCCGTGAGATTCATGGAAGCGGCAGAACTTTCCAGACTTGAGTGCGTTATCAGATTCTTTCTTGTGCGGGGGGCGCTTGTATCCGAGTTCGCCCTGAGTGGCTAGAAAGATGTTTTCGATTGTTTCATTCAAAGGAGTGTAGGAGTCAAATCTTGGTCCTGGTCTATATTGGCGTTTTTCAACCTTCCTGCCCCCAGCATTATCTCTAGATTCATTTCTTCGAGTGTCCTTAGCTGCAGCGGGAATCTTGTCCGAAGTCGTCTTACCTTGTTGCCCTGACTGCCTCTCAGTGGCGGCGTCTTCAAGTCTCATTTACTTTCCAGCTTCATGGAAGAAATCAGGTAAAGTAGCTGGTTTTTCCTTAGTTAGTCTTCTAGCGAACTTGGTATTTGGGTGTACACCACTACAGAGGTCCATTAGGGTGAGCTTCTCATCGGCATCTTGGACTGCGGCCGCTGCGGCGTTGAACCGGGTTAGATATTGTTGCAGCGTCTCTCCGGATTTCTGTTTGACATTGGATAGAGAATAAGCATCCTTGGGTTGCTCTACATGGATGCAGAACTGGCTAATGAACCTTTCTTTCAACATCTCCCATGAGCTGATAGATCCTTGGGGTAGATGGCAGAACCAGGAGGTAGCTAGATCTGCTAGGAATAGCGGAAAACATTTACACAGCACCCCTTCTGTTGCTCCGCTCATGAGCATATGCTGGGTGTACCTCTGTAAGTGTACGATGGGGTCGGAAGTTCCCTTGTAAGGTTCCATGGTTGGCATTTTCCACTCCCGGGGGGTGATGGCAGTTTCGATATTGCGGGTGAAGGGGCTGGTGACCCTAGCGCCTATTCCTCGGTCCCTTTGCTCCCGTTGGACGCATTCTCTGAATAATCGTGCCATTCTTTCATCAGAATTTGGAGCGGATAGAAATGAACTTGGTTCTTCCCTGCGGGATCGATCTCGTCCAGATGACCTGTAGGGATGGTATAGTCTATCACTTCTGACGTTATCCAGTGGTTGCCTCTGGCTGCTCGGATGCATGCTAGGACCAGCTAAAGTTGCCCCCTGCCTTGATCTTCCCCTGTGGGGTTCTGTTTCGGGCATTTCCATGGGGTCAACTTCGGGCTGGGTTCTAGCTCGGCTCCGTTCAGCGGGGTTTCTATGATTAGGTGGCATGACTGGCTCAGCTACATCCGACCCTTGCCTGGCGCCTCCCCCACTGGGTTCGGTTCCAAGCGCTTCCTCGAGTCGGAGTTCGGGCTGAGTCCGAGCGCGGCCCTTATTATTGTTGTTCCTGTTGATGGCTTCCTCGAAGAGGGAAGACCTTTGCTGTCTCCGAGATCCTCCAGATTGAGATTCATCCCATGATTCAGTGTTGCGGTTGGATTCTTCGACATCCCTCAAGCGTGACATGAGTTGGTTCACCAAAGCTTCTTGTTGGGATGCGAAGCGGTTAGTCACTTCCACCACAACTCTGTCTAGGTCCGCTCTAGTGATTACTGCCGGTTGTTCCGCGGCAGGGGCTGTTGGAATTGCCTGATCTACATGTGGCACTGCTGCCGTAGTGGGATGGTTCTCTTGATCTGGATTTGGAGCGCTGCTAGTTGCAGCGTTCTTTCCCTTGTTGGCGTCTTTTCTTGGTCTGGAAGTCATGTTTCCTAGGCAATGAAGAATGCTATTGGGAAAGAAGGTTGGATGAGTGAAGCTGGAGCTTCGAGTTCGAAGTTCTCAGTGAAAGCACCAAAAATGTTTGCGCGAAAAGTGGGCAAACACCTCCAAGTCGTGAGATTTAATGGGTTTTATGTGATTCTTAATGATTTAGATGAGTTATGTAAATATGAAAAAAGCAGGGACTGAAATGTAAAAGACACACAGATTTATAGTGGTTCGGCCAGAACGTGCCTACGTCCACTTTATATGTTATTATCTTCTTTCTTTCGGGTTACAAGTACAATGCTTTGTGTACAAGTATACGAAAGTAGTTTGAAAGTTCCTTCCGTGCTTGAGCTCTCTAACTTGTCTGCCATTGTTGTACCCCTGCCCCTCTATTTATAGAGTGAGGTAGGGGGCAGGGGTCTTGGATGTATATAGCTGCTGGTGGGCCCGGGCTGGAGCAATCTGGACTGGCAATCATCTGGTTCGGCGAGGCTTCATTCGGCTGTGCTTAGAGAAGTTGGAGTTTGGTTCGGTCATGGTGGTCCGGTGATAGGCGTGGTCCGGTGGTGGTCTGGTCCGGTCGTGTAGGGGAGGAGTGTTGGCTCGGTGATGGCCTTGGTCCGGTTGTAGGTTGGTCCGGTAGGGTGTTGGAGAGGTGGTTCGGTGGTGCCCTTGGTCCGGTATGCCGAATGGGGATGACCGAATGTCCTTATGCCGAATGAGCTAGTGCATGGAGAATGCCGGATGGACTTCGAGCCTTGTGTTTGCTGAACGAAGTGGAGGTTGCGAGCCCGGGTAAAACTTGTGACTTCTTGGTCTCGAGATCTTCTGTGTGAGAATTCGCCCAACAATTGATAATGGTGGGGATAGTATCTAGGTCCACCAGTGGACTTGGGGTGTGTGGGTGTATACCTATATAAACATAGATCTACATGGTGTAGATTGGTACGGTTCATACTTTGCAATGGAGTCATAGTGACTAATAATAAAATATAACATAACATGAAATAGAGGATAATTGGCAAAGCTAGTGTTATGTATAAGATGTATAGTTTACCAATCGATAGAATGTTTTTGCATATGGAATATCCTTAGAATTTGATGGTACATGACTCCCTAGTCGAGCTTTGATAGCTTGATGATTGTTGATCCCCATTTTGATTGTAGATTGATGAAGTACATTAAGTCCAGATAAGAGGAAAATAAGGGTCTACATTTTATAGGAAGTGGAATATGGAGAAGTTCTTGGAGTAGGTGTGAAATAGTCACCGTTAACTTATGATTGGTTTTTTGGACCTTTGGAAATGGAATGTAGTAAAGAGAATAGTCAGTAAAGAATTTTTTGTTTGAGGCCATTTTCTTTTGAAAAGAAATGATAGAGCCATATAGCTCATGAATCTTTCTAAGAAATGAAAGTTTTTAAGATATAAAAAGATATGTATGTGTGGACAGTATAAGTGGTACAGATTTGGAATAGAGTAAATGGTTTAGAAAAGAAGACAAATTGAGCTATAAGTTGTTGCACATATTAATGAAAAGATGGTAAATTAAGAGAAACATTTGGAGTCAGTGCAGTTTAGGCTAAAGGGTTAATTAGTATGAAGTTTTGAAATTAAATAAAAGAGGGGTTTAACTAATTTTAATTAGGTTAGGATTTGATATATTTTAATTCATTGGAATGAAAAAGGATAGCAGAATAAGTTTCTATGAATCAATTAACTTACAAATAAAGGTGTTTTGTTTAAAATAATAAGGAATGTAAATGTAAAGGAAGAGATGTACAAAATATGAAAACCAGTATTTTGTACCGTCTATTTCAATAAAGAAAATGATATACAATTCCTTGTAATTTCACACAAAACACAAGCCCTCTTTTAAGTGATTCATAGAGAATTATAGCATTAACAATTATCCTTGAGGGAGAAGTAATTCTACTATATTAAAATATAGGATCTTTAAGTGTAATAAAAAAGCAAAGTGGTTAGAAGTTATATTAGTAAATTTTATTAAAAATAATGTTGATAATCTAATTTGAGAAGCTAAACAAAGGAAAATAAACATTTATATTGTTATGCACATATAATTTCGTTATCTTTTAAAAGTCCCCCTTTTATGATAATTGAGACTCTGCCCAATATTGGATGTTTGAAAGAGGAGGAAATATAAAGGAATTGATAGAATGAGAGTTGCTCTTATATACTCTAGTTTATAATTTAAAAGCTATGAAAGGTATTTTAGAAACATGTAAAGTATGTTTTTAGAAGAAATGGTTTAGTGAAATGAATAAGTTTTCGAAAGAACTTAATAAATGACTGAATTAAAAATCCCAGATTTTTATTGAATAAAAGTATTTAAAAGAAAAGGTCGATTTGATTTTATACTTAGAATTGCCAACGTTCCCTTTTAGTTTCAGGGAATAAATTGAAATCAAAAATCATAAAATGTAAGCTTTGGAAAAAGTTAAAAATACCAAGTATTTTTGAATTTAATAAAAATTTCGAAGCAACACTTTTAAAGGCAAGATTTTTGGATAAGATATTTCAAATTTTATCTTGAAATTTTCAATTTTGAAGTAAAATGATAAAGACAAAACTAAGACTCCGAAAAGATTCCCATCAAAGTGGCTATTTCTTCTCTTCCTCCTACAAACATTTCTTCCCCTTCTAATTCAATAATGCTACTTGTTCCACCTTTGTAGAGGAGTCGTGCAATCTTTGCCTGCTATCCACCATCCAAGGGGGCTGTGTCCAATCTAGTGGTGGGAGTAGGGAAGATCGTGTAGAGTTTGCTATCTCACATTGCCTCATATTCTCCATCCTCTCTCCTTCCTCTTCCACTCCCTAAGCTTTCCCCTTCTAAACTAATGTCTGAGCTGAAGAGCTCTTGGTCTTATGTAAGAAATATTACCTCTTTTTTTATTTTAAATTCCAGTCGAATTTACCCACTTGTTTTCTCTTTATTATATATATATAGATGTGTGTGTGTGTGTGTGTGTGTGTATGTATAAGCATGCTGCCTTAATGATAGTGGCGCTAAAGTGGGAAAACGAACAGGCCACTGCTCTAAACCAGTTGGCTAAACTTAAAGCCCACTATGCCTCATCTAATGCTGAGAATGTCAACTTCATTTACATGAAGGCCAAGGTTGAGGAAGACTTCAGGGTCTATCAAGAATAGGCTGGGAGGGAGGCCATGTTTGCGGTGGAAGCCCTGACCTCAAAAGATGCAAGTTGATGGAGAAAAGGGAGGACCTGACCAAGGTGGGAAAAGTGCCGGCCGATTCGAAAGAAGAGCTTAGGATGAGCACTTCCAATGTTGTCTGTAATCTATATGTCTCGACCAAGCTTTAATTTAAGGAAGAGATTGATCTCAGCTTTATGGGGGACCGGTTTGTTGTTGGCTCGGTCTACCAATATTGCCGAAACAAATGGGATAAAAAGTCTACTGGGAAAAATGCTGCTCCTTCCACCCTTTCAGAAGTGAACGAGGAGGAGGAAAGAGAGACCAAGGAAGATAAAGTGCCTAAAGGTGCCGAGGAATCTGAGAAATTCAAGGTTGCTTCAAACCCTCATGTAAATATTTAAAACCTTTTGCATCACACTTAGAGATGTAACAGCACGGGACTTGGTTCTTGACTTTGTTATGAATGACCTGTTTTAGTTATTTTACTTTGCTACTACTTGACAAATGATTAGGTTTTTTTCGTTTTATCTTCTAAAGAAGTTTTTTTTGCTAACCTTCTAAGGGGGAAACAAGGACACGAGCAAAACCCAAACTACAGATCATCTTGGTCTTAGTGCTACGGCCATCAATAAGCACAAGGGAGAGATAGACAAGTCCTATGCCAAACTTAGGGTTGAAACCCAAGAGTTTCTTTTGAGGCTTGATCAAGTAGTTAAAGAAAGAAGGTGCTAAGAGACTCTATAATGTGTCGATGATAGCACACCCTATAGAATAGTTCTTTTTGATAGAGTTAGGGTTATTTCCTGGGGGGCAATGATGTAATTTGTTGCATTTATCTAACTCGTTGACTAATCTTGTTCGAAATAAAAGGTATTTTCTTCCTATTATATACCTGTATAATCTTATTATATTAATAAATTAACTTAATTAAAAGTATATTTAATAAAAAAAATCCATAAATGATATATTTTGTGATAGTAGTTACAAGGTGTCGTAACCCTGAGTAATTTATCACAACGAAACAAATATACCATTTTAAATGTTCCTAGTCAAGATGCATCGAGACTGGATATCGATATATCCATTGAGACTTGAGTACGTAATGCTCTCTAAATGTTAGGCAATGTATTACTCATGACTGCTAGGGGCACCTAGGGGTTACGTAATAATAGTTATTGGATAACCATGGAACTACTCACTCGACAGTTTTCTGTTGGTTAATATAACTAAGGTCAAACAGAAAATATCTGTGTGACTGATTTACACAGTTCTCTTGACTTGAGAATACTGTGGATCTTCAGTATGAAAGCTTCGCTTGGATTATAGCCAAATCATGGCATGGCGTCCATGGAGTGACTATAGTTGGGTCGAGTGGAAGTATTGGAAGTGAAATACTATTCAAGAGAGAGGATTCGTCTCCTCGGTTATAAGCGATTAGTATCACAGTCAACTCAAGTCATCTCAAAGTCAAGTCTTTGGTCAGAGCATTTCGGTTAATAATAATTGTCATTATTGAACTAAGGAATTTGTATTTGGATTATAAATTTTAGTGTGGTTGAGGTTGGAATTTTGACTATTACCAAATTCCATAAGTCTAAAGTGATATAGTTTTGACGTAGAGAATTGGTGTAAACAAATGTCACAACCGGGTAACGCTAATTAAACTAAAATTAGATTTTACCGAAAATGAGTAAGCGATTAATTTGGCCACGATGTTATACCACCTGCTAAGTTACGTGTGAATGTTAACACTGAATAGTTCGATGTTAATCGCTGATCAAATTTACGCCCAAGAGTTACACAGCTGAAATGATGAATTCTCTTAAGACCGAACGATTTAATTAGTTTATAATTGTTATAAATTAATTAAACTAATTAATAATTATGAAATATTAATTATAAAATTTGAATATGATTTGGAAAATAAATAATGTTATATATATTTATAACAGTTATAAATATATCGATAGATATACAATATCGACAAGCGACTAAATTAGATTTAATTGCATAGTATTTTCGCTTGGGATTAGATGGGTTTAAAGCCCATCATTAGGGCTGCAAAATTTCGGTTTTGGGAAGGTCTAGGGGTGGGTAAAACATAAGGAATTGGCTTGAAGATGATGGGTTGAGATCAAGTAAGAATGGTAAAAAGGTTTTCCTCATTTCTCTCTTATATATATATATATATATATATATATATATATATATATATATATATATAAGGATGAACTTTTTGGCCGTCATTACCTTCCACATTGTTGATTAAAACATAGCTCTCAGTCCACTTCAAAATTCTCAAATATATTTCAAATTAAAATAATATTTTTCGATAATTAAAGGTCGGTGGTTCCGGACTAGCAATCTGATGAAACAAGAACAGTAAACGGAAGGGAAGTCAATGCTTCAACGTGGATTCAAATGCATTATTAAATTGGTAATTTTAATTCATATTATAGTAATTAAATTATATTCTAGGATCCTATAATGAGCAATTCCATATCTGTTTAAATATATTGCTACTATATTTTAGCTATGCGAGATTTTTGCAAGTAGATGTGGTTGTCACAAATCAGTTTGGTTATGTGTATAATTTATTTATCATACTACTTGATTTATGCATAGAAAAATGTTGTTTACTATACAAAACAAATCTTTGTCATTAATAATTAAATATATTTATTAGTAAATTCATATATATATATATATTAGTATATATTTCTCTCTCATAATAGCATATATGCATATATAAGATATATATATATATATATATATATGATTTAAAAAATTTACTACACTTATTTATATATAATATGAATTTACAAATTCAAAAATTAATTATCATATATATATATTCATATTTTTAAATTAACATTTATAGAATTTTTGAATTGTCCATTGAAAGGGCGGTGTGTATACAATTATATGTGCTAATATAGTATACACGGATCGTGTAATATGGATTACAATACAAATGCGGAAATAGATGATAATAGCATAGTAAATAAAAAAATAGAAAAATCACACCAGAGATTTTTATACTGGTTCGGAGCACCGTCCTACGTCCAGTCCCAGACTTCTATCTGGATTTTCACTATTAACTACCTCGCTTCACCCGGAGGAACAGGTTTACAACACCCGAACAACCGAACGGGATTTCACGCCTCTAATACACTGAGGACTTCAACACTTGCCTCTTACAACTCAGAGGACTTCAACAAAAGAACAAATACAATTGTTGTTGACAACTTGTGCTCTTGAAAAACACGGATTTGTCAATAGCAGTACACCCTTCCTATAATCTTATCCTCAAAGTATGCGATATGATGTTTTGAAAAGATTAAGGAAAGTATATTATTGAATCAAAGGATATGAAATAGTTTCAAAGATTCAATAAATAATTTAGAGCTTTTATAATGCAGAAATAAGATCAGAGATTAGATTAAAAGAATATGAAATCGTTATTGTTTAATCAACGAATTGGATGAGTTTATATAGATAAGAATGGTTGTAACTCTTTGCCATTAAGAGATATGATCTTTGGTGAAAGGTAAGAGATGCAACCTTTGGAGAAGAGAAGTGTCTTTTGGAAAACTTGCTTTCTGTTCAAAAACGGTCGACAGGTTAAAAAGTGACCAGTAGACAGGAATTTAAAATATATATACGTTATGTGCATGTGTGCACGTTCATTGTGCATTTTACACAGAAACGGTCGACCGTATGATTACTAACCGGTCGACCGGTTCCTGTTAATTTGCACAATAAATGTGCAATGCTATAAAACGTATATATATCGATTATATTGAGGTGCATGATTATTTGAGGATAGATTTTAACAAGTTTATAACTATTACAATATTAAATAATCAACCTATAATCTATAGTAACATATGTAGCTCTAATGACCTTGTTTTGTCGATCGCCTTATTTGTCAGAAATCAAAACTTTCATAAAACTTGTGACTCAACATTCTCCCCCTTTTTGATTGATGACAATATATATCTGCAAATCTGAATCTCCCCCTGAGTACGTGATCTCTTTCTCTTTGAATTCTTATAAATGTATGCTCCTGCAAGCAATTGTTAGCCCTTTCTCCCCCTTTGTCATCGACAAAAAGGAGTAACAGATACTAGAATATGATATGCATAGAATGAATATGATATGCATAGAAAAATAAATTATTAACACATCAAAAACATAACAGAGTTTACTACAGAACATAATGTCAATTGAAAATCATAAATAACGACACTATTTAGTACAAGTGTCGATGAATGTTTTTAAAGAGCTAAAACATAAAGCACTTCGAACCAAAAACTTTGAAGTATGAGATTTTAGGCTTCCTTTTGTTAAATAATTCATAAGGAGTATTCTTGGTAAGAGGTCTTATGGATACACGATTTAAAACATAACAGGCAGTTGCCACAGCTTCTGCCCAAAAATGTTTTGCTAAGGTGGTTCCATTCAATAATGTTCTTGCACATTCTTGTAAAGTTCGGTTTTTCCGTTCTACAGCTCCGTTCTGTTGTGGAGTTCTGGGAAACGAAAAATTATGATATATACCTTTCTTTGTACAAAATTGTTCAAATTCATTATTTTCAAACTCTCCGCCATGATCACTTCTTATATTTTTAACTTTAATCCCTTTTGATTTTTGAATTCTTTTGACGAAAGATTTGAAATGATCGAAAGTATCACTTTTATTTTTTAAGAAAATTGTCCATGTATAACGAGAGAAATCATCAACAATTACAAGCACATATTGATTGTGATTTATTGATTGAACTCTAGTAGGTCCAAATAAATCCATGTGTAGTAACTCAAGTGGTTGTAATGTTGATATGACTTTCTTGGATTTAAA
Source organism: Allium cepa (assembly GCA_030765085.1). Taxonomy (NCBI): domain Eukaryota; kingdom Viridiplantae; phylum Streptophyta; class Magnoliopsida; order Asparagales; family Amaryllidaceae; genus Allium; species Allium cepa. The sequence continues at coordinate 585,892,997 of CM060938.1, forward strand.
AGATGATTTGGTCAATTTTCCTACTTGACATGCGTCACAAATGTTGTTAACTTTAAAACTCATTTTGGGTAGTCCTCTAACTAGATTGTTTTTGGCTAGCTTGTCAATAGTTCTGAAGTTTATATGACAGAAGCGTTTGTGCCATAGCCATGGATCATTGTCATTAGCCACAAGACACATATCTGAATTATGATTAATGTTCATATTCAAAATATATATATTTCTGTCTCTATAACCTTCGAAAACCAAATTATGGTCTTTATCTAGAATACTACACTTATTATTTGAAAATGAAATAATAAAACCCTTGTCACATAACTGACTAATACTTAGCAAATTGTGTTTCAAATTTCTAACTAGCATGACATTAGTAATAAGAGGTAAGTTAGATGTACCGCAATTGCTCACATCGCCTTTGCCGATGATATAGCCTTTTGAATTGTCTCCAAAAGTGACGGAGCCACCATCTGAATATGTAATATTTGTTAATAAACTCTTGTCTCCTGTCATGTGCTTTGAGCAACCACTGTCCAATATCCACTTTCCTCTTTTCTTAAGTGGGACCTGCAAAAAATAGAATTAAGTCCATGGTACCCACTTTTTATAGGGTCCTAAGAGTTAGGTCTTAGGAGTCCAAACCCATTTGGGTCCGGTATCCCCTTTATATATATAATTGTTATTAAAATGCACAGTATTCATGAATTGCTGAATGTATTTGTTCCTAATCAAATTATTATTTGTTTTAGGAACCCATATTTTGATAGTCTTGACATTTTTCTTTTGAAATTTCACAACTGGTTTTGGTTTGGAATATAATAAACTAAGATTTTTCTTAGCTTCAGTTTTTTGTACTTTCTTTTCCTTTTATTTTCAAGATGTTTCTTGGTTTCTTGTTTGTTATATCCCAATCCTTGTTTGTCTGTAATAGATTGTGAACTTTCAATGATTTTTGTCAAGTTTTCTCGACCTTTGTTAAAGTTAGAAACATTTTGAGTAATGTCATCAAACTTTGTTTGTAAGCTAGCTTTTTCTAGGTCTAGAATTTTGACTTTTGCTTTAAGCTCATGATTTTCAGTAGTGAGAGCATTATTTTTCTCTTTTTGAGTTTCTATTTCTTGACTCAAAAGAGATATTTGAGAATCAACATTAGATGATGATTCTTGAATATTTTCAAGTTCCTCTTCCAATATTTTCTTCTCATCTTTTAACATATCTCGTTCAAGCTCTGCTCTACTTAAATCTGCTTTGACTACTTTTAATTGACGTTTTATGTCTTTATATTTGACTATCAATTCAGCATTAACATCAAGTAATTCATCAAATGTAGGAATTTGTACCTCATCTTCTGTTGCCATAAAACAAACATTAGCTTGTTCATTTTCTGAATCACTTTCACTTTCTGATGAAGATGACTCTGAATCATCCCATGTTACTGAGAAAGCTCGTTTCTTAGATTTGTCCTTTTTATATTTGAATTTGTCATTTTCTGACTTCTTCTTTTGTTCTGGACAATCTTTCTGCATGTGTCCCTTTTTGTGGCAGTTGAAACATTCTATAGCAGATGAAGATGGTTTATTTGATCCAGGTTTCCTTTTATTGTAACGACTGGCTTTTTGATATTTTAAGAATTTTTTGAATCCTTTCGCAATGAATGCCAAATCTTCATCTTCAGAATCTGATTCATTTTCATCTTTCTCAACATGAAATGCTACATTTTTCTTTTCTTCTCTCTGTTCTTTTCTAGCCTGCAAATTTGCTTCATAGGACATTAAATTTCCTATCAATTCATCTGGCTTCATGACGGAAAGGTCATTAGCTTCTTCAATTGCTAATACTTTTCCTTCCCATTCACTAGTCAGAGAATGTAGGACTGTTGAAACAACATCGAAATCAGAATACTTTTGTCCTAAGCCAATAAGTGCATGGTGAATAGTTTGAAACCGTGAATACATGTCATTGATTGTCTCATTTGGTTTCATTTTGAAATTTTGAAATTGACTTTTCAGCATGGCTATTTTGGCTTGTTTAACCTTGTTAGTACCTTCATGAGTGATTTTTAGTGTTTGCCAAATTTGATATGCAGTAGTGCAGATACTAACACGGTTATATTCATTTTGGTCTAATGCACAGAACAACATATTTATTGCTCTTGCATTTACGGCTGCTGCCGTTTTCTCAGCTGCAGTCCATTCTGAATAATCAGTTGTTGGATTCACTATTTCTCTTTGAGTGGCATTCCAAGCATCATAGCTATTTGATTGCATAAAGAATGACATACGTGTTGCCCAATAACTATAGTTAAGACCATTGAAAAATGGAGGTCTTTGTGTCGATTGACCCTCCGTGTAAGTGGTGTTTTGAGTGCTAGTACTTACGTTATTTGCCATATTACTATAATATATCAAATAACTGTGTTACGGTTATATGATGACCGTGCTCTGATACCAATTGAAAGGGCGGTGTGTATACAATTATATGTGCTAATATAGTATACACGGATCGTGTAATATGGATTACAATACAAATGCGGAAATAGATGATAATAGCATAGTAAATAAAAAAATAGAAAAATCACACCAGAGATTTTTATACTGGTTCGGAGCACCGTCCTACGTCCAGTCCCAGACTTCTATCTGGATTTTCACTATTAACTACCTCGCTTCACCCGGAGGAACAGGTTTACAACACCCGAACAACCGAACGGGATTTCACACCTCTAATACACTGAGGACTTCAACACTTGCCTCTTACAACTCAGAGGACTTCAACAAAAGAACAAATACAATTGTTGTTGACAACTTGTGCTCTTGAAAAACACGGATTTGTCAATAGCAGTACACCCTTCCTATAATCTTATCCTCAAAGTATGCGATATGATGTTTTGAAAAGATTAAGGAAAGTATATTATTGAATCAAAGGATATGAAATAGTTTCAAAGATTCAATAAATAATTTAGAGCTTTTATAATGCAGAAATAAGATCAGAGATTAGATTAAAAGAATATGAAATCGTTATTGTTTAATCAACGAATTGGATGAGTTTATATAGATAAGAATGGTTGTAACTCTTTGCCATTAAGAGATATGATCTTTGGTGAAAGGTAAGAGATGCAACCTTTGGAGAAGAGAAGTGTCTTTTGGAAAACTTGCTTTCTGTTCAAAAACGGTCGACAGGTTAAAAAGTGACCAGTAGACAGGAATTTAAAATATATATACGTTATGTGCATGTGTGCACGTTCATTGTGCATTTTACACAGAAACGGTCGACCGTATGATTACTAACCGGTCGACCGGTTCCTGTTAATTTGCACAATAAATGTGCAATGCTATAAAACGTATATATATCGATTATATTGAGGTGCATGATTATTTGAGGATAGATTTTAACAAGTTTATAACTATTACAATATCAAATAATCAACCTATAATCTATAGTAACATATGTAGCTCTAATGACCTTGTTTTGTCGATCGCCTTATTTGTCAGAAATCAAAACTTTCATAAAACTTGTGACTCAACATCCATTATATATAAAATAATTATTACATTAAAAATTCAATTTAATATTTTTTAAAAATATTATATCATTTCAGAAATATATAGAAAAAAATTAGGAATTTTTCAATAGAGTTTATTGTTTTTAATAATTAATATTATTTCGTAAAAATTGTTTATGATTTATTAAAAATAATAATTTAATTAACAAATTCTTCAAAAATTTTGGTAACCTTTCATTCATGATCCTAGAATTTTTGAAATTTTAAAATTTCAATTTTTAATAATATATTATTTTATATTATATAATTATTGCCGAAATTAATGTATTTATTTTTAAAAATAATATCTCAACTTTGTAAAATCTCCATATTTTTCTTGAGCTCTATTTTATAATCCCAGATTTTTTAAAATTTTAAAATTTGAATTATCATGAATAGATTATTTTATGTTAATTATTTATTGATGAAAACTTTATTTTATTCATAATATATACAAAGTAAAATACTAAAATTATTATGTTTGCAAAACTGAGTTAATTTTGAATTATAAATAATTTTTAACAATTATTCTCTCTCTTTATGTATATATATATATATTTATTTATATATAAATGTTTGATGTTCATATATTATATATAACATATTTATACATACATATGTGTGTGTATTTTGTAATACATATACATTAATATATTTGGGCAACATATATGACATACAAAATGAGCTAATATATATGTTGCGATGTAAATCCCAATATCTGCATATGAGCGTATTATACCTTTCACGGATTATTATGCTACACATGCACTCACACATATATATATGATATACTTATGTATGAACTAAATAAAATTAATTTCATATCTTAATATTTTTGAATTTAAAAAAAACAAATGGTTTTATTTAAATGAAATTTAGAAATGTTCTAATTCAGTTAGACTTCATAGGCCCAATAAAAGATCCAAAAGGGTAATTTTTTTGAAATTCACCCATAACTTCCGCTGCGGGCAAGTCCAGTTCCACTAATGGTAACAGAGCCTGATGGCATATGCGGTCTAAATTAGTCATGTTAAGACTAACTTATTAAGCTTGCCTACTTAGTACGGTGTCCAGAAATGTAATGTCTAGGATTGAAATTAGGTAATCAAGTACCCTGTCTTACCTGGTTACCGGCCTGGCCCGAAAGGTGAAGTGAGCCCAAAGGTTGCTCCTAATAGAAAAGACCCAACTTAATTAGGGCCTTGGGCTAATTTTCAAAATCTTTTTGAAAATTAATGTTAAAGACTTTAAATTTAATAGTTAAATTTAAAATAAAACATGTTTATTATAAAAAAATTATAATACTACATGAGTTTTAAAAATGTTTGAAAGGATAATGATATTTTCAAAACATTTGAAAATATTTATATAATAACTTCAAATTTTAAATTTATTAATAAGATTAATAAAATAAATTAATTAAATATGTTAGCTAATTAATACATATATACATGTATTATATATCTTGATATATGTTATGTTATTTTAAAATGTTTAAGATAACATAAGTATATATATATGTATATAAGATAAATTTTGAAATTAATAAATTTTAATAAAAATTGTTTTATTGAATAAATTTATTAAAGGTTAATTAATTAAATAAAATATGCATATATATGATAAATGTGTGTTACACTTTAAAGATTATAGTATACACTATAGATGTTATAGTAAATATGTCCAATATAAAAGTTATATTGGAATACTAGGTTAAAATTAATTAAAGAGTTAATTGATTAAAATTAATTAGATAAGATTTAATTAATGATATATTATACATAAGACTATCATATAAGTAATATGAAATATAAAAGTTATATAACAATAAAGCTTAGATGATACGTGTATAAACTAAATGTGGACATTAAAGAAACCTAATTACACTTGAGAAATAAATACATATGTAAATGTACATATACCTTGATTCCTGATGTGTCTGACACTTGAATTGTTACGGTATTTCATAAGAAATATATTATTCTATAAGTCGTATCTCTTAATATATATATTGAAGATTATGAATCTTCAATATAATGTTGTCCTTTACCATATATATATATAAATAAATTACTTACATACTCCTTAGTTGTTGAGCAAACTCAAGGTACATATACTATACTTAAGCCATCATGATATGGTAGGTTTGAGTGAATAATCTCTTTTAATTTGTTGAGCAAACTCAAGGTTGAAACGAGATTAGAACAAGGAAAATGGATTAGGAGTTGTATGTGATACAACCGATAAGGAGTTATCCATCGTTTGTGAGGCTATGATTTGTTGAGCAAACTCAAGGTCAGAATACCAAAACAAATGAGTCCTAACACCCACTAGTGAAGTTGTAAGACTTCTATATTTCATCTTTGGGTTTGGAGAAACATAATAGACTAGTGAGAGCCTTATTAGAAAAATGAAATTGTAACATTTAACCTTTCTAATATTATAAGAACATATGCTATATAATATTGTAATTATCTACAATGATAAATATGTGCATTTAATATGATTGATAAAACGTTTGTCAATTACTAATAATTCTAATTGCATGTTATATAATGTTTCTGTACCCATGCAAGTGCCTAATTTCAACTACTTAATACATTCGTAAGTTGGTCACTTATATGTTTATTTGTTTTAGACCATGTATTGCATTTTATGAGTTTTTGAACTCTAAATGCAATTTAAGACTATGGATATTTGATCCATGTACTTTCACATATAAATGTTATATGGCGAACAGTCATAATTTGTGGGGTACGATATTTCGATGAAGTTAGTTCATTCGAAATAAGCCAATAAACATTTTAAGATCATGTATTCAACTTGAATGGTGTCAAAAGGATCATATTGTGTTAATGTAACACAAGACCATAAACTATGAGTACATCTAAGAACTCGATTGTTGCAATGTCATCTTGATCGCTTACATAAAGTGCAACATATATATGATGTCTTAAATGTTAAGAATAATCGAATGCGCTTTTGTAAAAGGTTTGTTATGATATTATAGTAAGATTTTCTTTTGAATAGTTTGACCATTTGAAGGAAAAATGAATGTATAAGAATAGATATAATTTAAGGTAATGTTGGAATGAAGAGAATGAATAGTCACTTCTGCTTCGTAGAGAAACATTGAAAACAAGAATTATCATAATAATTGATACTTAATATTGGAATATGAAATATGATTTTTATTCCGAAATGTATTTTCATCAGAAAATTATTTTCTATAACATTTTTTCTTTGGATTCAAGATATTTGATCAAAGAACTCTCCAGTGTAAACTAGTTGCAGCATATGAAATAAGTAAACTATATTAACAATATTAAGTGAATAGTGGACCTCTAAATTTAGTATGTTATTATAGTAATCGCGGAAATAGTGGGAGCATGCCATATATCACCTAATGATTGAATCAAATTACAAAAATTATTTTAGTAAAATGTACCGAACATTATTTGTGAAATAATGTTTATTTTAGGTATTGACTAAAAATAGATATAACTATATTTCAATATGAGTATTATGAATACCATTATGAAATAGAACTATATTATGGAATATGTTTTCATAGTAAAAGTGATACAACAAAAATACATATATATCTAATATTATTTACGGTTATTTTGGAATTATAGACTAAGCCGTAGCTTTGAAAAATAATTTTACTATATGATTATGAATCATATGATACATGTTAGTTATATCTCAAACAATTAGTGGCTATACACCCATTCAGTGGGAGCATCATAAGAGTTGATGAACTCTTTGAATTAATACATATTGATGCAAGAAATCACAAGTCTGTTAACACTAAATGGGTTTCACATACTTTGTTATATTCATCGATGATTTATTACCAACATAAACATATGTATTAGATATGCATGTAGTAAGTTTATGATAAAATCATAGAATATAAAAGAAAAGTAAATAAAATAACATGCAATTGAATAAAATGATTTGATTTGGTCGAATAAGTGAGTATATCGGGAAGAGTTCCAAATGTACCTAAAAATGAATATAGATTCAATCTTATGAATCAATCCTCCATGTGATACATAATGATGCATCGATAAGGAGTAATCAGAGTCTCAAACATTGTTGTACAATTTACGATCAATTATAGGTAAAGTTGAGTTAGTTTCTTTCTTTAAGGTCACGTACTTAAGAATAGTACACAAGGTTGATATTATCTCATCTAAACAACAGTTTAGAAAATCATACAAGATAAGGGTTTGTAAAAGTTCCCAACATATCCAAGGCCAAGGAGTTGGCAGGTTATGCGAGTCGAAAGATTGCATGTAATATTTGTTCATAAGGGGACCTTGTATGAATCTCCAAAAAGTTTTTTGGAAAGGTCTGTCATCAAATGACATATTGATGTTTTAAACCTAAATTTTGTAAACTAAAATCAGTTTTATAAATAAAAAGGTTCATAAAGCATTTATGAATCCCTATTCTATTTGCACTAAGAAACAATTGTTGTTTCAAGATATATCAACTTCATTGTGAAGGAATTTCTTTAAGAAATATTTGGTAGTTGAATGGAATTAGATCGAATCCAAAGATAGAACTAATTATATGAGATGAAGTGAAATTAACTAACCTAAATGAACACATAGCATTAAAATGTCTAATAAATATTCATGTACATCGAAGTGAAGCTATGAGTTTCTTATTAATGTTGAAAATATACATTACCCTCGGATTATTATGTTACATACTATATACATCGAAGTGGCCATCGTGTAAACTAAACCAAATAAAATTAATTTTATATGTTAATATATTTTAAATTAAATGAAATAAATAATTTTATTTAAATAAAATTTAGAAATGTTCTAATTCATTTAGACTTCATAAGCCCAATAAAAGTTCCAATAGGGTAATTTTTTTGAGATTCACCTATAACTTTCGCTGCAGGCTAGTCCAGTTCCAACACTTTTCACCTGATTGCCCTCACTTGGAGTGATTTTGGCTTAGACTTAAAAATTTGCATGAGGATTGAATTCTATTTTACTTTTATTTATTTATTTTTGTAAATGATTCTATAATTAATAATTGATGTCTATATTGGACCTTTGTTTGATGTATTTTGATTGTTTTTGCGACTGTCTATCTTTCTTTTGTTACTACTAATTAAGTTAGCTCCCCTAAACCTTTGCCTGAGTCTAATGAAGTCCACAGATCTAACATTCCTTTCCCCTTCGTCCAAGGTCCTGATGTCATAGGTGTGTTTGACCTTGGGGTTGAGACGAAGGATCCTTTTACTGCCATTGGGGCAGAGGTTAGCTACTTCAAATTCAAAAATGAAAGGTTTGAAAAGGAATTAGAATGTGTCTGTAAGGAGCTTGAAGAGGCAAAATATGCACTCACCCATCGGTATGAATATAACATTAAGTTGCATACTGGCCTAATGCTGTTAAATTGAAGTTAAGTAAGTTGTAGTAGTTAATGAAAGATGAAGAGAACCTTTATGGGATTGTTCTTCAGAACGAAATTAACAACAAAAGAAAACCATTGAGGATATGTTTGTGAAGATTGCTTGCCTAATCGAAGATAAAGAGGCTGCTACAACTACAAGCGAGAGGGTGGTTGCGATTCCTTTCTTGGATATGGTTCATACCCATCTTATAGGTACTAAGCCTTCTTTAGCGACTGGTCGTACAAGGGTGGTGGAGCTAAGGGAGCCTACCCGTCCGTAGGATGACAGATGGAAGATTGACGCCCATAGGCATTTTCGTGGTTCCAGGAATATTAAGAAAACCAACGCTCAGCTAATTGATACTTTGAAAAATACAAGAAGGAAGGCTGTATTCAGAATTCATGAGCTCAAGGGCTTTTTGAATAAAGCTTAGGGTATAATCACCTCCTTCTAAAAAAACCTTCGATAGGAGAAAATTAAGAAAAAAGGGGTAGATTCTCTTGCAGCGCGCAAGGGATGTTCTCGAACTTTTCTACCCTTTACTTGATTAGAATTCTATGTAATATCGCAAATTTTGAAATGACTACAGAAGGGCCAACGGACCATTGGATCAGAGCTTGTTATGACCCTTGAAGTACTTTCTTTGTTAGTTCAGTCCGACCTTTAGCTATTATGCCTCAGGTGCTTTAGGATAGTATCGTTAGAGCCCGTGTTAGAGATTGACTTTGTAACCTTATGTCATATTCGAGGCTATATACATGTTATGTGAATTGTTATTTGTTTGTGAGGTTTGTGAGTTTCTTGCACTTACTTTACCTATTTATACTCTCCTTTAATTTCATTTTTTGTGTGCGTTCGTTCGACTTTCAGCTCTTTTTCTTGGATCAAGGTTCAGAGGTTGTCATTCTTACGGAGAAGCTGGATTCTGCCCTGGCCAGAATTGTAGAACTGGAAGGTTTATTGAAGGATGCCGAAAGTATATATGAGGTCATATATATGAATGAAATTAAGTGTTTGAAATATAAAATTAAAGAATTAGATGGGCATACTATAAGACGGATCAATGTCGACAATGCATCTTCTAAAGTTCTGAACTTAGGTACTACTTCTAGATTAGGTATAACTACCGCTCTTACCTCTGAAGTTGATCCTAAAATTATTCTTGAATGGAAGTAAGATTTGAAGAATTGTTATGAGGCTAAGTTTAAAGAGCTGAAGGATCATTATAAGGAAGAATTCGATAAACCGGGCACTCGCGTTTCGCCCTTTATATTGTGGAGGAGCTCTTTGGTCCCATATCTAGAAATATTGATAAGACAAGAGAATATCTTTTAGGTGAGACTGAAAGAATTAGAAGAGTGGCTATGGAGCGCGTGAATGCTCTTGAGAATAAGGTATTAAACTTAGAATGTAAAGCTCGCCTGGACTCCATTGTTGTTTCTCGATGTGGGATGGATAGGGCTTCCTTGTTAAAGCAACTTCACGATGAGAAGATAAAGACAGTAATGGCTAAAATCGGCAAGAGGCATGCAATCGATGTTTTCAAAAGGGTTTTAGTCGGACTTGACCTATCTTTTTTATATAATCATTTTGATTACGAGTATGACCCATAAGATTAAAAGATATTTGGGTAGGCGCCAATTATAACCCACATACGGTTTACAGCAGTACCGCCTACAGCTGTACTGCCCCATTCGTCAATCAGTTATTATTACCGAACTGAATGATCTACCTCGTATTCTCTAACTATCGAGTAGTTCTCCACCATGTCTGACATTGCATTATGATGGATCATTCCATGCAGAATGATTATGTATAGCTCTTCTTTTGAGCTTGAGTCAAATTCTTAGCATTGTTTTTGTTTTGTTATGAGGTGTAGCTTTGCGAATTTTAATGTAGCTTGTGTTAGATTGTTTTTATCTATTTTTACTTGTGAAGTATGTGTAGATGTATTGAATCACATGCAATGTTTTTGGAAAGTAAAAAAAAAAGAACTAAGGGAACTTAAGTAAGTTTTTATTTTCTGATGTTTACACGACAAGCTTTGATTTCTGGAATTGCTCCTGATCTATAAGCCGTAGTACATTCCATGCATCGCTTTTCCTCGCCATTTTTCAATTAATTTCTTGCATAATTCATTAATGCTGAACTAAGTTGATGACATGCATATTCCTCTACACTTGGGGAATGACCTACCCCCATTTCAGAGATAGGTTCAAGTTCGTGTGCTTGGCACGGTCTACCCCACTAGTTTTAGGGCAGATTGATATTTGACTGTGAAATCGGCTCGCGTGTTTACAACCTTCTCATGCGCATGGTTTTTTATATTGGTTTCGAGTATCCGTATATCCAGTGTGCTATGTTAGTAGAACTAACATAGAGGGGTCTTATACTGGTTAGGGCCATCCAATATCCCTATGACCAATTTGACTAAGAAAATTGAGCTGCGTGTTGTGCAGCTTCATTTTAATAGTTGGTTCGGGTCGTCTAATATCCCTATGTCCAGCGTGACTATGCTAACAGGATTAACATAAAATGATTGTATACTGGTTCAGGCTATTTAATATCCTTACGTCTAGTTGTCATGTCAATGTGACTAACGCAAAGAGATTTTTATACTGGTTTAGACCGTCTACTATCCTTACACCCGGTTTATTGTATTACAATTTTTTTATAATAATTACAATGTTTATTGCATAAGTAGTATGGATCACTCGGAATGAGATTTGAGATTTCCCATATGGTATCGAACACTTGTCTTTCACAGTTATAGTTGATGCTTTAACTTTTGTTCCTCAATCGGATTTTGAATCCATCATGCTTCCGATCTCGACTATCTGTCCGATATACATATTCCCTTTCGTTAAAGAGCAAAGCTTAAAAAATCCTTGTGCTGGTAGTTGGGATTGATTCCAACGGTGGATGGTAGCTGATCTTTTAAACTGGTGTGCATCTCAATCACTTCAGCTTCCTGCTTGGCCCGATAAGGGCTGACATTGAAGGGTGCCATAGTTGAATCTCCTAGTTTTTGAGTAGAAGGCTCAAATGTCCTAATAAACATGATCGCAGTAGGGTTTTTTTCTAAATCATTTTAGCACGGTACTGTGGATTCTTGGAATCCAGCTCTTGGTTTCATGCCATCATCGAAATCACTGTCCAAATCAACAAATACCCATGTGATCTCATCCAACTTGCAGTCATTGATTGATAACGGAGGATGATGTCGATTGGCGGTAGCCGTTTAAATTGATTCCATACAACAATAATTATTGAGTTTTTCTATCAAATGTTAGAGGGACGATGTTAGATGTGTTAGGGATTTGATTTGTGGGTCGGTTTCACCTTTCTCGTTTCTAAGAGTGTCGTTATCACTTACTCACTGCATAGTCAATGCAATTGGTAACTGAAGGCATGAACCGTGGATGGTGGCGGATAATTTAGCTTGAGGGCGGTATTTTAGGCCATCATCTCCTTTAGCCCTTTCTTTTATTGGTTCCCCAATTTGATGAAGAGTTGGATCATGGTTAGGATGGAATTCATGGGGCTTCAGAAACTATAAGTGAGAACTTTTAAGTGAAGGGGATGAATGGATCATCAGGATTCATGATTTGTAGGGGAGCATCAATAGACTCATTGGAGGTAGACAACTGGGAATGAAGATTAGGTAGATTTGCTGAAGATTTGAAAAAGGAAATGGAGGTACGACCCTCCTTCTAGCACCAAAGATGTCTGTGAGATTTTACATCTCAAAACACCTCAACTAATTAGGAAAGCAATTGTTTACGTTTTATCCACAAATTTGAATCAACAAACTTACTCATATTAAGTCGGTCTTTAGGCAGTAACTATATTGCTGGATGCTTAGATAATTATATAGTTGCACTCCAACTATTTGTTAGAATGTCACATCTAATTCACGTTTGGTTAATGGGTTATAATCCAATGCAAACATAAATAGATAATGGAAAATGAAATTAAGAAGACATAAAAAAATAATATGGTTCGGATACCTTTGAATCCTACGTACACGGATCAGGTTCTCTTATTATCTCTTTTCTCCTAATACAAGTGTGCTATAAAAAATAGAAGGATATAATTTTTCTCATTCAAAAAGAAGGAAAAAGTCCCTTTCAACATTCTTGATCATCTCCTATTTATTATGTTGAGGATATGCATGAATTACCACCATTTATTTTCCGCCATTGTGGTTTCACCTTTGAATCATGTAATGTGTCGCCCATCCGCTTATTGGTTCGATGCATCTAGATTGCTTATATGCCTTTGGCAGGAAGGCCTGATTTGGGTGGTTAAATTGTTGTCTTTGGTGGGAAGTTTGAGATGAAGGTGGGAACTCTTGAAATTAGGGCGGGAATATCTGAAATTGGAGTGGTAGACCTTTAGGTCGTGCATTTAAATCTGATGAAATGAAGGGTTTGAATTCTGCCTTAGGAGGACATTAAAAGTTACTTGTTGGTTTTGGGGCATTGTCGATATACTTGGAGTGAGGCCGTACTGGTTAATGCACGATACTTGCATGATGCTTCTGTGCTTGCTAATACTCAGGTATGATCATCCTAAGCTGTTTTGGGCTTCCAGGTGTGTAATTTGATTGACCTAGGAGTTAGATCAGTAATGGTATGAACTTGATCTAAGTCAATCACAGTCTGAGCTGACTGTGATATGAGTTGCCTTTGTTGCTAATATGCATGAGCTATTGATAAGGGTGAATTATGTCTTTGTTATCTACCTATAAATGTGGATCTATGTTAGAACGTTGTTTGAGTGGCTCTATATGCAGTCCTTTGGGATGATTCTAACCTTGTGTGGTACTACTTCGGTAGACCTCAGTATGCACGGTACAAATCCCCTCTTGAAGGTGTTCATAAAATATAAGTTCTAGGGATGATGACAACGCAGTTCAGTCATTCATTTATTGTGGCACATAAGCGCTTTACTTCATTGCCTGCTCCTTGCGACTATGTCAGATTATGATTTTAGTATCGCAATGTAATATCGAAACTAAGGGATGGGTGCAAATCTGATATCTTTATGGCTTGTCTTATGAGTGCAATATTTTTTTCGTTGCCGCTTTTTTGGCTATAGTTCTTTTGGTTGGATCAAGTGTCGTGAACGCAGCCAATTTTTTATGAAGTACCAGTTGGATTGCTTCAACCTCTTCTCTTTTCATCTTAACTTTTATTGCGTGGGCAGCTTTCTCAACTCCATGCCTTATTTAATTCTCTTTTAACATAATTTGGGAAATATGGTTGTAAAGCCTCTAAACATGACAACAAAGTACCATGATTTTTGAAAGACTGAAGAAACCATTCAAAAGTAAAATGAGATGAATTATGTTGGATCGAATTGGAAAAGAGATTTTTCTATTTTCAAAAATTTAAGAAATCATCAAGTTGGGTATCTTTGGTTAAAGTGAAAAATAGGAAAGAGCTAAATTAGAAGTACCATTAAAGGAGACACCGTCTACATTCAAGTTATATCACTTGGTTTCTAGAAGATGAAGTGATTAAATATACCAATGGATAGGTTAAGGTAGTATGTTGTGCATTGAGGATTTCGTAAGGCTACAGTTTTGAGGGAGCATACTTATGCTCAAGTTATTTAGCATGGCGCATGTCCACGCCATTTGAGTTCGTAGCAAGGATTGTAAAGAATTACCTACGCACGTACATTCGTATTTAAGGTTTATGCTAGTGGTAAATAATGAGAAATGCAGTTCAAAAATATGGATAGATTTATTACATAAAGAGATAAGGATTGCACAAGGTAGGCAGAAAAGAAAGTAGTAGTAGGAGACATATGGGGTAGTCTGAGGAGTTGAGTCGTATATAGTGCATGGAGCTGAGTCCACAAAAGTGGACGAGTAGAAAATCCCCGAGGCAAGATAGAATATGGCTAAATTATGGGAAGTCGTCATTAGGAACTTGCAGAAGTTTCTATATTATGTAGCTACCAAGGTCAAGCTATGTCAGTTAGGGAAGTTAAGAAGGATAAGTGCACCTACCCGTATTTTTAGGCATCGGACAAACGACTCTGAAATAATTAAACTGGTTAGAGTCTAGTAAGGAGACAATCCAGTTGAGAATACATAGGAGCTTGAAGAGAAAGTTTGAATTATCAATTCCAAACTCTTTTCTGGCACGTTCCCATTTTAGTTAGAAGAGATTATTTTTATATATAGGTTTCAGCTTAGGTAGAGACCATTGGATGGAAGAATTGGTTATAAACATGTCAATAGAATGGTTGTAGATGATGGATGCTAGTGAATATATTTAAATGTATTATTTAGATTGCTTGTTATACATGTTTAGGATAGTATATCCTCTAGATAGTACATGCACATTCATATTATCCCTTATTATTGTCTAGCTTGTTTATTATGATATAGGTGGATGCTTTATTTTTGTTTATCATGCATATAGATGGAATGGTTGCGCATACATGTAGAACTACAAGTATACTTATTTAGGATATTATATACATTGGATGCAGGGCATGAGCACTTGCATGATGGGGGGTTGATTGGATCAGTAGATCGCCTACTTTTTGCATTAGCATAGGTTCACTTTCATTTCACGTTACATATATATGTACATATTGCATTAGAAAATTTCTAAGAAAAATTATTTCCATGGATGATGAATGACTAGATGGTTGTTAGTATTGGCTGCTATGTGTATAGATAATATTTTTCCATCTTTTACGATATCGGGGATGAAATCCTTTTAACGAGGGAGAATGTAGCACCCTGGAAATTTACATAAAATTTAATAAGAATTTAATAGAAACATCAACGAAAACTTAGTAAGGAAAACAAACTTAATTAAAACAAGGGCTAGAAATAAAATTTATATAGACATCGTAATTTTGCTAAGAAACTTGCACCATTGCGTTCGTAGCAATTTTCTGGATGATTTTCGTACATAACACTGTGAAAGCGTAGTTCATATGGAGAAGTTACAGGCATAGAAAGTTTTGAAACAAAAAAAATGTGTTTTTGGATCGACCCCTAAACATGAATAGTCGACCTTGGGGATTCTTGGTTCGACCCTGAAAAGCAAAACTGCAGAAACCCAGGCATTGCTTAAAGCGTTGTTTTGACAACCTTGATCGTTACTTCAAGGCCAAGTTTTGCTAAACGAAGCCGATGAATGAAATAGTTCTCTAAGCTAAATCTAACGCTCTAAACTATTTTGCAAAATCTATAAATTCTACTCTAATCTTACCCTAAAATCAATATAACTATTTACCGTAATAAAAATGCGCAATTCTAACATCTCCTCCAACCCTATGTTAACCTGCCTTTGGCAAGGCTGTACACATGCGGATTTAACCCAACAAACTTCATGATCATCAAAGCAGAAAGCCCAATGAGATGGTTACCGTGATTGGAGATTGATTATGGACAAGACTATGGATGATAGTCATATGGATTCATGCAAATAGCATTCTGGAACTGGCTAAGTATGAATTTCACACTACAACTAAAAAAACGATCAGGTACGATCGTTTTTCACGATGGATCAGCTATGATCCTTCTCCAATATGGATCAGCAATGATCCATCTCCATTATGGATCGGCTATGATACATCTCCAAAATGGATCGGCAATGATCCTCCTGAATATGGATCAGATATGGAATATCTTCATTATGGATCGGCATAAATCGGCATGGATATGGATTGCTGGGATTAGCAGTACAAATCAAAAATTACCGATCCGTAACTCAACAACCACAAAGGCGATCGACGAAACAACTTTTGAAATAAGGAGTAGAGGACATGAGGGACCACCATATCGATCTTTGGTCCCCATGTGCAAATAACAACTATCGGCGCCAATCATTTTTACGTTGTGCGATTGACTCCAAATATTGTGGGTCGAGTCGTTTGGCTCTGGAGGTTCTTCTGGCTAATTTTCAGCCCAATCCATACATGGCTTCTCCTATAAATACAACGGCCACTCTCCACAAAGGGGATCCTTCTTTCCATTGCCCAGCCCCGCCTTTTTTATTCTTCATTCTTGTACTAATGGATCCCTACTGATCCAAACTTTCTTGTAATCATAATCAAGTGTAAGATCAATAAAAATACAAAGTGGATTAGGCCAAGGTTATTGAACCACTATAAAAATCTATGTGTTCATTTACTCTATCTGCTATGTTCTAATTTCATTCATAATTTAATATCTACGAGATTCTATTGGGTTCTGATGCCTATTTTTAATATCGACATTTTGGTGCTTACACTGAAACCGATTCTCAGCATCATTGGATCCATATTCTACTGTTGGATTTCAAATATCCGAGAAAGAGATATAGATTCATCTTCACAAAGTTTCCTATTCTATTCAGATTTGGGAAAAGCCTACAAGGAAACTGACTGCAATGTCTCCTAGGAAGACAGAGGTCACAAATACCTCCTTATGCCCTGCTGATGAAGTAGTGGAGAACACGGAGATCGATTATAAACCATGGATTGGATTGGGTTAATAGATCGCTCGAATTGGTAGTACAAATCAACGATGATTACTACATAACTCGACGACTACAAGGATGATCGATGAAACGACTTTGAAAACACAAGGTAGAGGCATAGGGGTACCCACACTATGGATCGCACGTGCCATGTGATACTTTCAATGGATCGAGGACGATCCATGTAGAAGTTTATGATCGATCGCTACATCAACATCTTCAAGAATCAATCGTTTCAACAACTGTAATCAATCATTTTATCTACGACTGATCGGTCGATCGATCACATACATCTTCAACGATTGACCGTTTCAATTACAACCGATCGATCCCTCAACCATACTCCACAATACCGATCGTTCTATCCACTATCGGTCCAAATAAGCTTGAAATTTTGTTAAGTATCTATGTGAATATGGATCAGGTAAGACCCATTCTTAGTGGTCCTATACCGATCCCTCTCAATGCCAACTTGACGATCCCTCATAAACTCTCCACCACCGATCCCTATGTCATGAATAAAAAATGATCATCCCTCCATTCTCCATCACGGCCGATCCCTCTATGCCTACACAACTGATTCGCCATTCCATCATGGCACAACCGTTCCTCTATCTACTACACAACAGATGCGCAGTGCCTCCGCATTCCGTATTCGGAACTTAACTTAAAGATGGTGCATTTTATCCACTTCACTTACATCCCGTGACTGACCGAGGTATAGGGGATCAAGCGGCAGTTGCCGAATAGAAACAAAAGAATAGACAAGGAATTTTTTTTCAAACAATACACCCAAAGGCTAGAGAACCAAGGTGATATGACATGCCAAGGTGATAAACTCGAAGCAGACTTTATATGTCCGACTCAAAGTCGAACTTAGGTAATCACTCATTCGATTTGAAGCAAACCCAGGAAATTCTAGCATAAGGTCAAACTCGGGTAAAACCATGTTTTTCTACAAGAAAACACCAATAGGACTCCAGCACCATCCTTCACCAACCCAGCACTTCAAATTCAGCGATTCCAAGCGAACCACGACTAACTCCAAGCAAGTAGAAAGTTTTCTCGGGTGGGACACCAAGTAAATTATCACCAATCCGTCAATAACAATCCACCTTGTTTTGGTCATATTTGGGCATACGGACTCCAAATGACTTGAAACTTGATATGCAATCTCAAGAGGCCTTCTTTACTGCCTTATATGATCGCACACCATTTCGGTGGAAGTTTGGGGATCATCACCAATCAACAACCCTATCCTAACTGATTCGTCATTCGATCGGCATTCTCAACTATTCAAATGTCGGACAACCATGCATACATCATTCACAAGCTTCACAAGCAGCCGAAACTTAAAAACAAAACACACTAACGACGATTGGAGCATCTCCCCCAATCAAAACCTATTCATCGAAGCTGTTTATTATGTAGAATATCCAGGTAGATTCAATGTGCCGACCATGCCAACGTATTCTGTGAACATGGACCCCCGACAACATTTCCTGAAGTATGAATGGCACATGGATCCCGTCGGAGCGACAGATGTTATCGAATGAAGATGTTTTCTCATATTCCAACAAAGAATAATGATCATGTGGTTTATGCAATTACCCCTAGGTCCATCTCCTTATTCGATCAACGAGATCAAAAGTTTGTCGAGCAATTCATGATGCATGCGACTTATACCAAGGATGTAATATTAATATCCAATTTATTTCAAATGCTAGGTGAGCCGCTCAAAGACTTCCTATAGAGATTCAACATCGTCATCACTAAAGTGAGTAATCACGATGAGAAAAATTCATACTGATGGCATTGATAAGGAGAATTGACCCCAAGACAGACTTTGGCGACTGGTAAGACGAAGAGCCTCCTACAACCTTGGATTATTTTTATTACAAAGTGAACCAGAACCTAAGCTAGGAAGAGGTAGAACAGACTAGGAGAAAGAATGATGCAGGCCCGTAGGCTAAAGAAATTCAAAGTGAGGGCAGCATTAAGGCCTTAGACGAGGACTTAAATTCTAGGAGAAAACCCTGAATCCCAAAATTCGACTCATATACTCTTTGAATGATTCAATCAAAAATATCTACTTAGAGACTCACGACTCGGATCAATACTGGAAATCGACCTTGGGAGAGTCTACCGAAACCCAGAAGAAATTTAGGAAATGTTTTGTATTTCAAGATACACATGGTCATAACACTGGCGATTGTAGACACCTCCGAGATGTGATCTGAAAACTGATACGGAATGGAAAGTTTCAACAATATGTGTAAGCCCAACAAATAGTGAGTAGGGAAAATCCAACCCTATTGATAAAGAACTTTGATTATCAATTAGAACCCCTACGATCGACTTCCAGATGAGAATGGCCGGGGCAAAGTGGAATAGCTAGTATACGATGCTACTTTACTTATCAATAATATTTATTTCAATTTCAATTATGTTATGAACTATGACCAACTTGAACTAAACTACTTCCAAATAATGCAGATGACCAAGTACTTAGATTTAGGCACCAACCAACCTCCATGGACCATGACTGAACCTTTGGAGGATCATCAAGAAGAGTGTGATTCAACCACATATTAGCTACCATATGCCCCTAATTTTGGGGCAAAAAATCAAAATGGAAAAGCCTGATAAGGTCATAATCGAATACAAAGTGGACACGACTAATTGTAAACTCATCAACCTCCGTGTTTGACTTGAAGACCGAAGAAACACTTGGAATGGATGCAACTCGACCATCCACTTCCCAGCTCACACTTGAAGTTCACCAAAATACTTGTGCATCTCTTAAAGCTCAGCAAGACTGAGGTCCAACTAAAGTGGAAATGTTTTGACCATCCACTTTTTAACTCGTGCCCTCGCATAGGAGGCAGTCTGAGAGCTCGACTTACAATAGGCATGATTGACCGTCTACTTATTAACCACCGCCCTTGGCACGAGGACACAAGTGCAACGTGAGGTGGATATGACTTGACCGTCCAACCTAAGCATGGACCAAGGATATGGCTCGACCATCCATCGCTTAATCACCAAGCGGACGTGAATCATCCGCCCACTCACCAACTTTTGTCCTCGACACTGGGTGTAGAATTCCTTCCCACAAATGAACATGACTCAACTATTCCTTTGCCAACTCTTACCTTGACCATATAGGTGGAATATAAATATCAAATGCGTGTGACTTACCATTCATCATAAAACTCTAGTCCTTGAAGCATGGACCGAAGTATAAACACAAAAAGATGGACGCCGGTTTGACCGTCCGTCGGCAAACTCTGGTCTCTAGAGCGTGGATTGGAGTATAAACATCAACAGCTGTGGCTGACCACCCATTATAAAACTTTGATCCTTGGAGTGTGGATTGGAATATAAACACAAGAAGATGGGCGCAGTTCAACCACCCGCTCCTTAACTCTTTCCTTTGACTTGGGGGCAAACACATGACTCAAAGTGGATGCGTTCTGATCATCTGCTCCTCTGCTCAAGCTCGAAGTTCGCCAAAGCACTCATCTTACTCCTAAGGCTTGAAAAAGAAGGATCCAAATGAAAGTGGATGCGATACGACCGTCCATTCATCAACTCCTACTCTAAATGCAGGGTTAGTTTGAAATCCCAAGCTAAAATTGGATCGGATGTGATACGTCCATCCACGACCTTGCTCATGCCTGAAGTATGACAAACTATTCTATCCTGGTCTAGATATTGGAAGTACCCAATTCCAAACCAAGGCATGGATAAGGTTTGACTGTCTAGCAAATAACAGTGCTCCCCTAGTGCAGATTGGAGTATAAAGACCAAATGGGTGCGACTGACCGCTCATCAACAAACTCTAGTCCTCGGAGCACGAATAAGAATATAGGTAGAAAATGGACATGGTTCGACCATTTATCCATTAACTCTCCCCCATAAACTGACAAGCCGAGGATAAAAAATAGAATGGATGTGACTTGACCATCCGCTAATCAGGTCCTTCTCACAATTCGATGCGAAGAACTCTAAGTAAGATTGAAAGTGATACGACCGACCATTCTTCGACTTCTGCCCCTAACGTGGGGTAGAAGAAATGACTAAAGAAAATGTGGTTCGATCATTTTCCAGAATAACTCTAAGTCCTCTGAGTGTGGACTGGAGTATATAAAAAAATTGGATGCAATTCGACCATTCGCCAACAAACTCTTATCCTTGGAGTGCGAATATGAGTATAAATAAATAGATGAGTGTGGTTCGACCACTTAATATTCCATAAACTCTGACCTGAACTCGACAGGAGGCGTATAAACTCACTATGGATGGAATTCGACCATCCACGAATTAACTCCGCTAACCCATGACTGGTTGTAGGAGTACAAATAATTGAAAATTGAATATGACTGCTCACTATAGCCTTGTCTTGGTGTTCTGTATGACGTAAGGAAATCACTGCAGGGAGGCCTTTATACAAAACCAGCCTTAATACAAAACCAATCAGACTGACATCTAAAGTTATAGGTAATCGACTTTATCGTGCCATCGGATCGACGGGCAATATCGATCCAAACTTTCTATATCATGTCGCTGGATCGAAGGTCAATGTTGATCTACACCAATCACAAATGGATGCGATCCGTATGTTTATCGAATAGCTTCGATCACCAGAGCATGGTTGGGATAATAAACCACAAATGAGCGTGACTTGACCGTTCATTCTTCATCACCTTCCTTCGATCAGTCAGGAGGATTAAGAAACCAAATGAGCACGACTTGACCGCCCTTGAGCTAATTCTATCCCTTGGTTTGACAGAAGAACATAAATCAAAATAGACATAACCGACCGTCCAGCCCCAAATGAATGTTACACGGCCGTTCATTCGCTAGCTCTGACCATGATTTGACTAGAAGTATAGTTTGAAACAGACATGAATTGACCATTCACATACTGATCCTTGCCCTTTGCTCGATAGGGGGAGTAGCAGACATATGTTGGATTTGACTTAACCATCCATTCTTTAGTCCTTGACTAGAGTTTGTCGACATTTGCATCAAAAGTAAATGTGATTGACCATCCAGTACTAGATTATACCCAAAATTTGGTGGGGCATTGAAGTCTTCCCCCAGGAAGGAAAAGCCAGAATACAATCCTGAATAGGTGCGACTCATCCTTCCATCAGCTAACTCGATCCCATGATTCAACGGGAAAGAGTGTAAAATCGAAACAGATGTGACATGCCATCCACTTATCGACAGTTACCCCAACTTGGGAGGCACAAGCGAGAATCATGATGAATGTTAGCCGACTATTCATCGATCAACTCTAAGTATTTGGAGTTTAGGTGGGAGTGTAAAACGACTAGGACGAGGCTCAACGATCCATGCAGTACATTTATCAACCTAAGACGGGTGATAGAAGTTTGATCATCCAAAAACTGACTGCGATAGCTTGATACTGTGACTCGTACCTAGTGTTTACAATGACTAGAGGTTACGACTGAAAGAATGCTTAGAGGTAGAATCATTAGATCGATACCCAGGCTCATGGGAAATTAACTATCCTTCTAACCTAAACAATGAGCAACTGACCATGAGTACATTGAATAGAAAGCACGTTACTCGAATACATAAGTAGATTCAAACTCAAAGAAGGAGCCAGACATTCAGCTGCACGTAACAAGAGGCTGAACCTTACTCGAAATTTGATTTGACATGCTTATAAGCCTGATCTTTAGCCATGCTGATAATCGCTTAAAGCACCTAAAACACATCACGGTCGGACTTACCAACCCATGATGAGATCCAAAAGTTCGACTGAAGCGACCGTCATCACATGTTGTCCTGACCGGCTCTCATGCAATTGACCATGCATTAGAGAAATGCTCAAAAATGAAGATCGACATCAAATCCAACTACCGTTCTCCATGCCTACATACACAACCAAAGTGTTGAAGTTGCAAGACCCGCTTAGGCAAGGGGCCGGCATTGACCCCATCGCACAAGCAACTTTGCAATCCCAATTCAAACGTCCCATATACTAAGTATAGTTTAGTACGATGTTATGCAGTTCCATATAAGTACAAATATACTAATCTATTCAAGTTTGAAGTGGTAGATATCCAATTCAAGGCAAAATGCTTGTTCAAGTATGTCAGTCATATATGGCATGTCACATTATTCTATTTCAAGTCCACATGGTCTAATATGTTCACGTCAAACCAAAAACTGCTTAAATTCCACTAATACACGATGCCGGAACTGATCCCGTTGCTTAGGCAATCGACTTAAGCATTTTTCAACTCACAACATAAGGCCAATATCAAGCAACAACACCACAGTCAGTTCTATATAGATATAGACTGGAGAGGTGAAGAAAAGGAGCCTAAGAAATCCAAGGTTGCACCCGCGGAGCTAATGATCATCATTACGGTCAGCCACACCGACCCATCATGGGTACTGAAGATCGGATCATAACTCAGTCCAATGATGATGAAGGAATTAGATGGCTTTCTTCGAACAAATTTTGATGTGTTCGCTTGGACCCATTCTTACATGTATGTGATCTCACCGACTATCGTGGGCCAAGCATTGAATATCGACTCAAGGCATGTCTCGGTGAAACAAAAGTGATGCGGCATAAGTCCAGAAAGATCTGCTGTGCTTAAAGAGGTGGTGGATGAACTAAAAAATAATGGGTTTATCCACGATGCCCTCTACCCAAAATGGGTATCCAATCTAGTTCTCGAGAGAAAAGCTAATGGAAAGTGGCAGACATACGTCGACTATTCTAACCAAAACAAGGCATGCCTGAAAGATTGCTTTTTTACTTTCGAGGATTGAACAGCTGGTAGACTCAACCGCTAAATATGAAGTGCTTTCATTTATGGATGCGCACTCAGAATACAACTAGGTCCTAACGAACGTCCCCGACCAAGAGCATACCAGCTTTATTATCGATCTAGGGCTATATTATTATGTTGTGATTCCATTTGAACTAAATAATTGTGATGCTACTTATCAAAGACTAGTCAACTGGATGTTCAAAGATTAGATTGAGTGATCGAAGAAAGTATATGTGGATGATATGCTCGTGAAGTCATGGAAATCAAAGAACCACATCAATGGCTTGGTAGAGATATTTAGTGTTATCCAAAGATGGGGAATGAAACTCAATTCCTTGAAATGCTCTTTCGGTGTTGCATTAGGGAAGTTCTTTGGTTTCATACTCAACCTCGTGGAATTGAAGCCAATCCTATGAAGATACAGGAAATCAAAGACATGTAGGTATCCAAGACAATTAAATAGGTACAGAGGCAAAATGGGAAGGTCACTGCCCTATGTCGATTCATCTCCAGGGTCACCGACAAGTGAATTCTCTTTGACCTAATCAAAAGAGGGAAGAGAAACTTTGAATGGATGCACGGTTGCGTTGATGCATTTTAAGCTCCGATATATCACTTAGAGAGACTTCCCGTCCTATTTAATCCACTAGATCATGAAGATTTATACATCTATTTAGCCGTGTCGGTACATGCCATAAGCACCGTAATGTTACACGAAGAGAATTGGATCCAAAGATTGGTATATTATGTAAGCAAGTGATTGACAAGTGCCAAGAGAAACTTTCCCAAGCTAGAAAAGCTCGCATAATGCTTGCTGATTGCATCATGAAAGCTCTGCCCTTACTTTCTGGCTCTTCCCATTAACGTCTATATCAACCAGCCATCACGACAAGTCATACAATGACCTAAGACGTCTGGAAGACTACTCAAGCAGAACATTGAATTGGGCATTTAACATCACTTATCTCCCTTGGAGAGCTATCCAGGGATAGATATTGGCGGACTTCATAGCTGAATTCACTACACCAGATGACTCTCGAGAGAGCAATGTAGAACTAACCATCCGATGGGAGTTGTACACAGACGGAGCATCCAATGATCGATGTTCTGACGTTGGAGTCATGTTAGTGACTCTTGAGAAACAATCATCTGCTATTCCCTAAAACTCGACTTCCCTGCAATAAATAATAAAGCTAATTATGTAGCCCTTATCGTCGGGCTCATACATGCCTGAGAATTGGGAGTGAAAACTTTTAAAATATTTTGTGATTCCTAGTTAGTTGTATGCCAAGTCAGGGGAAATTATCAGGATAGGGAGCAGTGACTTGCTTCTTATCTCAGCCAGGTCCAATGGCTACTGGTCGACTTCGAATATTACACAATTACACACATCCCTAGAGAATAGAATGAAAAAGCCTAGTCACTAGTCAAGTTGACTATTTCCAAGGATGCACAAAAAATTGGCTTTGTCCCGGTTGAAGTACTAAATGCTCCGAGCATCGACCAAATGAAGAATGATTGGGGTCCGGAGACGGAGCCAGAAAGAGTGTCGTGGATGACCCTATCAAAGGTTACCTGAGATAAGGGACCCTTCCTGGATGGAGGATTGAAAAATGATAGATCCTTTGCAATGCTTTATGCCACATCATCCAGGAAGGAATCATGTACATGAAGGGTTTCTCCGTTCCCCTACTTTGGTGTACCGCCCACAACGAATTCAAACGAGTATTGAGAGAAATCCTACACAAAATCATTTTTGAAGAAAAACCATTCCTCTTGCCATCAATATCCAAACCTAACCATGCCTACAACTAATTGAAACCACCCCTTATTTCATCTCCTAAGTGATCGGGTGTGGCAGGCCACATTCAATCTCAAGGTCGACCTATATGCTTCAAACCCACGGCTGATTGTCAGAACTGATCCCTCCACATCATTCGCTCTGATCCCTTTGTCACATACCCATGGATATTTGGAGAGAGAAGGGATCGATGGACAAAAAAGAAAGAGGGAATCAGTGACAAATGAATGAAATAGAAAGGAAATGCATTTCACCAAATTGGCAAGAAACTATGAGTGTATGAATGCATTTGGGAGCTAATGACAAGAACGCATACATGAAAGTGCACCTGTGCATTCCAAAATTTTGATTTCTTGAAATTGATAGAAATTGAACTCACTTGGATTTATCAAAAAAAGTACCAGGCCAGTTAACCGAGGCGTACTAGCTCAATTGAACTGGCATAGATATTAATTGGCAAATTACAATCCAAAATTTATACTATCGAGTACCGACTAAGTCTTATGGTGAATAGAGGGAGATATGGCTCTTCAAAGATAGTTCAACGGAAGGACAGTGACTGTTCGGAAAATTGGATGGATTTCTTTTCGGCGACTCTAACTTGCTTTAATTCAAAACGCACCTTCTTATTACAAGGCATGTTTTGTGGGGCAAAGTGTTAACCCACCTTTTAGCAAGGCAGTCCACAGGCGGAATTAATTCAACAAACTTCATGATTATCAAGGCAGAAATCCTGAAGAGATGGTTACCAAAATTGGAGATCGATTATGGATAAGTCTATGGATGATAATTGTACAGATTCATGCACATAGCATTCTGGAATTGACTAAGTATGAATTTCACACTTCAACTGAAAAAATGGTTCAGTACAATCAATTTTCACAATGGATCGGCTAAGATCCTTTTATAATATGGATCGGCAATGATCCATTTCCATTATGGATCGGCTTCGATCCATCTCTAAATTGTATCGGCAATGACCCTGTAACACGCCTAACTTTTGATAACATTATTCGGGGGATTCAATTGGATAAATTAAATTGAATAACGTGAATGTTAAATGGTAAGGGGGTTGAGATTTGAATAAATTTAAGTAAGGCCTTTCCTAATAAAATAATTAAATAGGCTTAAGAATAATTTTTAGATTAATTAAATAACATAAGGGTGTATTTGGAATTTTCCACCTATAATCCTTACCCGTATATATTTTTTCCTACCATTTCATTCGCATTCACGTCATTTTGAGAACGAAAACAAAAATATTAAGAGAAGCCAGCCATAATCAAAGAGAATAAGAATTCAATTAAAAGCTAGAGAATCAAGCTTAGAGGAAACCAATCTCAATCCAATCTCCTTATCTAAATCAAGGTGAATAATACTTCCATCTCTATTTTTGGTTTGAATCATATGTTTTTGGGTTTAAGGGTAAATTCATTTTTATGATGAATTGGATGATGATATGCTTGAATATAGATTTGTTTAATTTAAACAAGATTGTTTAAATGGGATTATACATGGTTTTAGGGTAAAATTGATATATGTTAATGATAAAATGCCATGGAAAAATTTTATGTTATGTAAAACATGATTTTGGAGTTGGCTTTTAATTTTGAACATTTTTCAAACTATGGAAAGATTGTTATGAATTTTCAAAGGAAAATACGGTTATTTGAGTTTATAAATTTATTTCGGAAAATATTTTAAGAATTTGGGTCTGGAATTTAATATGTTAAATAGCATGATTAAAGTGAATTTCTGGAATTTTTGGGAATTTTTCCAAAGTGATTTTCTATGCAAATTAAACTGTTTTAGAAGAGGGACTTTTTTACGTTATTGGTTTTTCTTAATGGAAGGGCTTATTTGATTAATTCAACCATGGTTTAGATCTTAAATTAGTGGCAGTTATTTTAGTAAATAATTTTAAAAGTTAAGGCAACCAATAATTTGTTTACACGTGGCAGGTTAGCTAGAAAAAAGTTTGCTTTAAGTAGTATTAGAACAAGTTTACTCAGAAAAGTTGGTTTCGCCTTGTTTAGAAGTATCTTTCGACACAGAGCTTTCGCTTTCAACCCAGTCAAAACCCACTAATCTGAAACTAATACACAAGTTATCACAAAGATCGTATGCAGTGGATGGGAGAAAGGCGAAAGGATATGTGTCGAAAGAATCCTTATGGGTCGATACCTTGGATTGTTTTAAAAAGAGTAGCGCCTGCCTTTTTTTATTTACGCCTTCGAAGGAGTCGAAGCATATGTTTTTGAAAGAGATTTTTAAAAGGTTTCGAAAGGGTTTCTGTTAACATACGTTTGCTTTTAAATGGGTTTCATTACTTATGAAAGAATGCTTTTGAAAGAAGGGGTTCCGACCTAATTGAAGCCCCGTTGCCATTCTTTAGCCTTTCGATGACGTTGAAGTCATCAATGCTTTCGAAAATTAGTGTTTGTTTTTGAAGTATTTTAAGCCTCTTCCTAAATTCTTTTGATAGGGATCAAGGGTTTCAAAAGCAATGGCTTTGAAAGGGGTTTCGACGCTATCCTTCAATGTTCTGTTTAAATGGTGCCTTCGAAAGAGATGGTGCCGATGCCATCATGTTTTACATGATAAAGGATGGTTTTAAAAGAGATTCTTTTGCCTATATTCACTTTGACCCAAATAATATTTTAAATATAGACCCAATGCTTTTGAAAAGGGGACATTCAATGATTTTGGTAGGGTTACTTCCAATGGTTTCGAAAGGGGTACTTTCAATTGGTTTCGAAGCTCTGCTTCTAAAGTTAAATGTTAATACTTTAATACATTCGAAAGGTTTCCAAAGAAAGATTTTGAAGTGTTTGAAAGGCAAGAGCCTAATGTTCTGAAAATATATGTTTATACTTTCGAAGGAGGGTATCCAAGGAAGTTGAAAGCAAGGTTTCGAAGATTTCGAAAGATTTTGTAACTCAAACTCAATTTTTAAAAGGAGAAACCCATAGCTAAATTAAAGGTGATTTTGTAATGGTTTTGAGAAGAAGCATTCCTTGATAAGATAATAGGTTAGAGGGATTAACCATGTTTAATAATAAACCCACGTGATTGGTATTGTTATGTTATTATGTTTGCTTCTTCAAATATAAATATATTCACATTATAATGGGCCCATAGCTGCACTTTGAGGATAAAGGGAAGAAGAACCAGCTAGGTTGACCTTATAGTGAATATAAATTGATTAAACTTCTGGATAAGTAGATTTGCAACCAAGAGGTCAGGAGACCAAAACATAGGATGCCTAAATATGGAAATTTTCAGGGAGATAGGTTCATAATGATCCTATAAGAACTGTGATTTGGAAGTTATTGGAGTTACCAATAGGTTCCTAGCGATTCCATGAAAACTATGTTATAAGAGTGGTTGGCAGAGGCTAATTGTTTCATAATGATCCCGTGAAAACTATATTTGGATTAAGTTATTGATAGATGTCAATAGGTTCCTAATCAACCCATGAAAACTAGGATAAGAAGAAAAGATATTGGCATGGGCCAATAGATTTATAGTCAACCTATCGAAACTAGGATAAGGGAGAAGTTATTGGAGTAACCAATAGGTTCAGGGGAACCCATGAATCAATTAAACCCACATGAGTGGTAGTGTTAACTTAATTGACAAGGGCCAATAGGTTCATAGTGCACCCATTAAAACTATGAAATAGGACAGGAAGTAAAGAAGTTAAATACAGGTTATTAGTAATCCCATGAAAACTAATATATTAATAGTTACCCTAGAAACTATAAATATGACAGCAAGTCAATTAAACGGAGGATGGCAAATCCAGGATATTTTAAATACTTTGCTTATCATTATAATATTTTGAAATGACTATGTTTTAACCATTGTGGATGAAGGAGCACATTATACGGTTTTATAAATTTTTTAGGATAATTGTGATGGGAAATCCCGTTCCTTCAAGCGGCATGGTCTCACTAGATATCTAAATGATTTGAGATGGTAGATTATTATTCATACCAGGCTTTATATATGACTCGAAGTTTATGTTTTTCCCTTAAACTATCAGGTACTCAACTGATTTTGAGTAGTTTGAGAGTCGAGGTTTTTAGGTACCTCTTATGTAACGACCCGACTTCCTACGCGCAGGAAGACGTATCGTTTTTAAGAAAGAAAAGGGTGAGAAAATAGAAAAGATAGAGAAGAAAGAACAACAACATCAGAATCTCACAGCGGAACGAATAAATTATAATAATCACATAAGTATTTACATAATATATAACACCAATCAGAGTTATACAGATAATACATCACTTACTAGACAGTTATAACACACGTCTAGTTAATACAACTCAATACAATACAACTCAAACAATATGACTCAGAGATACCAACACAGTGGAACTATACACACACACACACACACACACACACACAACGCTGAAGCATCCTGCTCCATTGCTCCTCTAGAATTCATCAAAGCTAACCTGAAACCCTTGGCTATCCGTAAAAATATGGGTACCCGAGAGTTTATGAAAACAAAAATAAACTCCGGGTCAGACATGGGTCTGGTGTGAATAACAGGTTAAAGTTGCTTAATTTTGAAAATCCTTTGGAAACAAAAGGTATCACGTAAGACTTCCCACACATAAACATGGAAAAGTTCTTACCTTACGCTAACCAAAACATTTGATAGGAAATCCAGTGATATTATAATTGGTCTAGGGTTTTCAAGTAAATAGAAAATAGCCGAAATTGTTACATTCAATAAATTCCAGCTACTAGCCACAAAAGTGGGTAATACAATCAAAACCGTTGGCACTTATTGGATTGTGGATACCATACAATGGCAGGGCTACTGGGGTACCGCCCGTCACAGTACGTGGCCAAGATCAACGTACCGAGGATCACTCCCGACCCCCTGCAACACAAGGCCGGAACCATCCTTACTGAACAGTCCCGAACAAGATAACCCCGCAGTTGGCTGCAGACCAACTGCCCACACAGTCGAATAAAAAGGGACATCTAGACAGAGGAATATCCTTGTCCTGCTTGGGCATGACCCACCTAACCTTGCTGCACCTCCCCTGTTTTAGCCATTCCCGGTTGATGAGGCTTGAGGCTACGATTACCTTTATAGAACATATCTCTTAGAATGCTCATCGCTCGCCTGACGATGTGTTGAAAGCATTCAATCCATACAAGTTCGTTCCGGGTTCGAACGAAACCGAAGGCATCATCTCGTTACACTCGTTTTGGAATCACCCTCAGAACTAACGACGATAATCCTTGCATTCTGAATCTTTATCTTCACTTCAAATTCACGACCTATCGTTAATTTGGAATCGATGTAGTTTTCGGATGTTCCAAATAAGGAAAACCGATCCCGCTCTCATAGAAATCCAAAACGTGTCTTTTAAGGCCAAGTTATCTATTTAGTCTTAACAGTCAATTCGATATCATTGATATACACAGATAGATAATTCACATCTCATAATAGATAATCACATTATCATCATAAACAGATAATTAATATCAACATCCAAACAGATAATTAAATATTATCATACTTAAACCATACATCCATATCACATAGATATTATCCATCTCATTTCTGAGATCACAATCAATCAATGAAATATCAATATCATCCATAAGCAATGATTTAGGACTCACAATCTATAATTAATTTAAAATGAATTAAATTAACTACTTCTACCTTTAATTAATTTAAAATAAACTAAATTAATTACTCATTCCATAAATCCTGCTTTCACAATCATTAATTAATTATAAATCAAATTAATTAATCATTCTCTAATCACAAGAAATAATTTAGTCTTTAATTAATTTCTCAAGTGAATTATTCTAGATCATTCATAGAAATTTAATTACTTCCCTATTTATTATTCCTTAATTAACAATTCTTAATTACATCAATAATTTTATTAATTAATGATCTTCCATTTATATTAAATTGCTTTATTTAAATTAATTACGTTAAGTGATAAATCTCTATTTAAACACAATTATTAATCACCCTTGATTAATAACCAACCAGTAATTAATTACCCTCAATTACTTATTAATCATTCCATGATTAATTAATTCCATAAATTATCTTTTGATTAATTACAAAAGAAATTTCTCAAATTCCTTCATCTACGAATCATCTTATATTAATTTCATCAAGTAATTATCATCTAATTACTTTCCTAAGTAATTATACTCTATTAATTACACCAAGTAATTACACATACCAAATCATCAAATGATTTCTTAAATTAATTAAAATTAATTAACTTAATTTAAATTTTATCATCAATTGCTTCTATATTCCAATTAATCATCTTTGATTTAAATATCCTTTGCTGCATTCCAGTAGTTTTCCTTAATTTATTTACAGAAATTAATCTTGAATATATTTATTAATTGATTACATTTATATCGATTTATTATCATTTAATTATCTTGTTGATTTATTATTCCCAAATTAATCAATTTCTAATTCCATCATTAATTATATTAATTAATGATTTCTAATTACATTTTCAATTGTTATTTTATTAATTATATTAGGAATACAAATCTTCAAATCACAAATATTAACCCTCTTGATTAATACATACAGTAATTAACTGTCCTAAATTAATTACTTTTCAATAACAAGCTTAATTAATCCCTTGATTAATTTCAAGTAATTATACTCCAATTACTTCCATTAACAACATCATCCAATAATTTCATCAATTACTTCACTAAGTAATTTACTTCCAAAATATCAGTTAATTAAATTAAATTAATTAACTCAAATTAAATCAATTTACACAATCAACAAGCAATTAATTTCTTAATTACTTTCCAAAAAATAATTACATTTAAATTATTACAATGATTATTATTGAATTAATTAATCCAATTAATTTATTAAAAATCAATCACATTAATTAATTATAAAATAATCTAGTTAATGATCTTCATTAACACTTATCTAATTATTTTCTTCTAAAATAATTAACTTATATTAATCATTATTAATTATAAGTTTGATTAACCATTAAAATTTATTAATTTAAATAAAAATCTAACCTATGGTTCTTAGTTACATATTAATTACTTAATTCATTATTTAACGTTAATTACTACATTTCAACTTATAATTACTAATTTAATTAATATAAATCATTAATTATTCATACTTAATTTACTTAAAGGTTAATGAATATAAATTCTAAAACTTCATGACTTAAAGTAAACCATTCTTATTATTGATTAAATTCTTACTTCCAATATGTTTAAACATTTAATTCAATTTACTTTCTAAATAAAATCCAATTTATCCTTAATAAAGTTTAAAACTAAATTTTTCCCAAAATCCCTTTAAACTCACATATTTAATAGCATTAAAACTTATTTGAATCAATTTAAATTATAAAACTTTATTTTATTTCCAATCTAGAATTTAAGTTCTGATTAAAATTTTTGAATTCAACTTTTTGAATACACTTAAATATTAAACACTTTTAAGTTATTAAAATAATTTAAATTATGAAACTTTATTATTTCCAACTCTATTTCAAAACTAACTTAAATTCACCATTTAAACTTGTTTTAAAACTAGGTTTAACTTTGATTTAAATTTAAAACAAGAATTTCATAACCTGATAAACTGTTACAGGTTTAAAAAAACTGGATAACTACAACCCGAGCCCCCCTCTTGTTTACTTCGAGTAAACATACGAAGTTTCCTGAGAAAAACATCAGCTTGCTTCGAGTTCCTTCATGCGCGAAAATGAATTGGAGGAAAACAAAACCTGGAAACACAACTCCACTTCCCCCCCAAACCTGTCAACGTCTCGTGCGCGATGCTCCAACCACCGGAGGCACCCAAACTCCGGCCGCAACATCGTCCATCTCCCCTCTACCTCCCCTCAAAACGACGTGTCACTCGAACACTTGTACAGACCGCGGTGATCAAAACTCCATGCACAGTAAAATTTAGGTTTATAAATTTTAGACCTACGCCGCCGCTTCCACGACCCACTGCGCCGCCACCTACCATTTTTCCTTGATCCACGGTAGCCTCCTCCACCCCCAGACAGAAGCTCGACCCTCCAGATCAACGTGATCGCCCACGACGACTCGAAATGCCCCAAACAGTGAAACACAAGCTGCTCTCATATTACACCATTAAAAATTCCCAAACCTACCTTAAAAATCATATTTTCGAGTATAGATTTTAGTTAGATACCTGAATCAATGATCGGTGAAAGTCGAAATTCGGTCAATCTTGAGTTTGTTCAGAGATTTGGGTTTCCAGAGAAAATTTTTAAGTTGTTTTTATCTTAACTAAATTTTTAAACTTAGTTTAAAATGATACGAACATCTTTTGTTCAAATCTTAAGTTCAATCATCAATTAGAAGAGAGTAGATGCTTTTTGAATCCAACAGTTGAGTTTTTGAAACTGAGAACAGATATACTTTAAAACTACAGCTTTAACACTACATCCAATTTCAAATATATACACAAAGAGGACCGACAGATATACATACATGATTATTCACCAATAAGCATTTAGCATATTTATTCATTTGCTTTTAAAAGTTACTCACCAGACATGTGAAAGAACAGAGGCTACAAATTTGAACAGGTCCTTAAATTTGAAATCTGAAGCAACTAAAAATCTCCTCTGTTTAAATCCCCTAGTTTGCTAAGTTGTTGTTGGATGTTTGTTTAGTGATTTAATGAATTTTATTTTATATTTTTCTTAGCTCGAACTGAAATGAAAGATGACATAGGAGAGTAGCTTACAGGGTGATTGTAACGACCCGCTATTTTAGACTATTCGCATCCGCACTTGTCGGACTTGAATAATTCAAAATACCGAATTATTAATTTAAATTTGGCAAAACTCAGATATACAGTAAATAAATAATCACATAATCACAGACACAAAGTAATAATATGCGGCGGAAGTAAAAGAAATAGTAGTTCATGAAGCTACTATATAAATATGTTAGATACATCAGAGTTTACAACAGAAGTGTAACACGATACAACAGGTACAAATAAGAATACATCACTAGAATCATCGAATACTGAAAGCAGAAAAGATGGTTGGATCTTCAAGCAAAGCTCCAACTCCAAAGGTGAGTCTTGAATACTGGTACACTCTGTCTGACCCGAGTGTAAAGCAAACACAAAACACTCGAGTCAGGATTAATATTCTTATATCAATAAATCCAACTCAAGTGAAATAACAATTGAAATACAAGTAACTCAAAGGACGTTGGAATAACCATCCTTTAAGGATCCGTTAAACTATCTACTATGTAGTAATATACGCTAAATAGATAATGTCTATCATTAATATAAATATCAAAATAGTGTTAAGGCGTTACCATTATCCCCCTTAACACATTTTCATAAAATGTCATAGTCTATACAGCACTGTAAACTCCACCGTAAACTAGTGGGATATCAGGGAGTACTCCATAGGTATAACACAAAACAAATTCGTAGTGGTCGCGTATATCGGGATACAAGTATGACAAGGAACATGAGGCAATACCCAAGGTAGTGAAACTACCGTTCGCCCGATCCGGACTGATGAGAACGCATCGCCGCAGCGATCGCAACACCGCGAAACAACACTCCTGAAATTCCGAGGGTGCACCAATCAATCACAAGAAATGAGTAGTAGTTACGAAGAAGTGTGTTCGCTCGAGGTGGCTAACCCCATTTGGCCCGGCACAGCTCCTGATTTTAGTCATTTCCAGTTTGACACAAGTGTAAAGGCTATCCATTATCGTTCTCTTTCTTCGGTCATCACGTACATCATTCCAACCACTTCATTCTGGATCATCACTCCGCGTATAGTTATTAAAGTGGTTTTCGGTTTAGATAGAGAATATATCCATAACCGATTCCGGTCTCTTTAATAACTTTCGTAATTATTATACCGATTGGTCGTTTAGTAAATTTCAACCCAAATCAAATTCAATTTCAATTTCAATTCGAAAATCAACATTTCGTTTATCTTTCTAAATCACTTTCCAAAATTTACGTTCAACTTTCCAAATTTCCATTTCAAAGTCTTACAATTCAATTTCAATTTTATTTAAACAATTCAAATATTAATTCAAGTTCGTATATAAATTTCATTCCGAAAGCATTTAAATTTATTTAATTTAACATTCCAATCAATTTTAAATTCATTTATCGATTTCATTCAATATTCGTTAAGCTAATTTATCATTTAAAACAATTTCCATTTAATTTCCAATTCATTAAATCAATTACTTACGTTCAACTTCATTATATCAAAGCTTACAAATTTAATTTAGTTAAATTCGTCAAATCAAATTCTTGAAATTACAAGCCTTACATTTGTTTCAATAAAACGCATTTATTTCTTGTGAAAGAAATTCAATTTCATTTATTTATTTAGTTACAAATTTCAAAACTCAATTAATAGAGAAACTAAATTTCGCATATTCAAGAAGTTCAATTTCACTTATTAACTTACTTAGATAATTTTCCAAACTTAATAAATAAATAAAAATCCCAATCTAATTTATTAACGAAGTTCAAATTCACTTATTCAAAAGTTCAATTTCTCCTATCAAAGAATTCAATTTTTATTCAATTTTCAAATAATTCAATCTTGTTCAATTATTAAATAATTTCAATCTTAATTATTAATAATTTCAAAACTTAATAATTTCAATCTTAATTATAAATTCAAACTTAATTATTAAATCATTTCAAACTTAATTCAATGAATAATTCAATGAATAATTCCAAATTTTATTGTTAAATAATTTTTTTCAAACAACGTTCTTTCATCAGTTATTACACTAATATTTTGTTCAGATTTCAATATTTACATTTCCTTTCATCAAAATTTACGTTCCAGTTTTATTTCAAAACCTTATTATTCAAATAAAATCTTCATTTTATTTCAAATCAAATTATTGACCAATCGGGTTTATTTAATTCTCTATCCTAAGTCAAGTTCATTTGAGTATTTATCATTTCAACCCGATTCCAATTCCAATTCAAAAATCAAGGCATAGCAAACGGAACTTGCAGTGTGATAACAGGGATGGTGTCAAAGTAAATAAACAAGCAATAACAACAATCAATAACAATCCAATAAATTAATTCAAATAATCCCGAAATAATCGTATTAATTCGCATTGTTATTTGTGCGAATTAATATAATTATTTCTAGAATCTACGCTATCATTTCATGTAGATTAAAGATTATTTCACTAATTATTCATACGGTTCTTCATTTGTCATTCGATTTCAATTTTTCACTACAACAATTAATCCAATATCTGTTCAATGGTTCAAAGTGTAATTATCACTATTCTACATGTCAATTAATTTAACAATTCTAAGGGGTCATATTTAACTTAATCAAATTCCACATATATGTCGGTTCAAATTTTAATTATCCTATGTCAACTTCAATTGCATAATATTTATCACTTCTACATTACAATTTACATCCAATATAAACAACAATTAATCAATCAATTATCAACCAAACTGTATTATCATCGCATAAATATTTAACAGATAATGGTGTCAGATGTCATAGGTGAACAGATATAGGTGATAGCAGATATAATAGTGTAATTAACTAACAGCAGCATATTTCAATTGTCGTTTCAATTGAAATCAAATTTAATAAATAAAAGAATATTAATCGTGAGTGATTGCTCACCTTTCGTGGATAGAGAGATTTGACAATGAAATGGGGTACGAATCCAAGCATGAATTGCAAAGCAGATTGGATTGGCATGAATTTGACGTTCAGAGCTGATGACAGCTGACGACAAAGAATTTGACGAAATCAAGTCAGAAGTGGATTAATGTAGATAGATGGTATAAGTGCATATGTATGACTATATACGACAATCAAACATATATTTCAGAATCATTTTTTTTATTTACACTAAACACAAAAAATCAATTATGTAAACATAATATAATTCAAAATAAATACTCTTGTATATATATACTTATAGTATAGTTTGAAATTAATTCTTATATATATATATATATATGTATGTATATAAAATGCAAAAATACCCGCATATATAGTATATCTTTAAAATTGATATTTAAAATAAGATTAACATACTTACTTTGTTATAACGTATAAAATATTACTACAAAAGATCATATATTTCAAACATATATTAAACTTCATATTATGTTCATACCAATGGCTCACAATAGGTAGCATACAGCTACATATAAACAAATATATAGCATGTGTACTTTTATAGTAGCATACAACTATGATACATAAAGTATAAAACAATTCAAGTTATCAAATCTTTATATATTATAATATCATATACCTTATGAACATAGAATACTGTAACATTATATACATAACAACTGTTCTATAAATCTTATATATTTAAACAAATCAATATGTTTTCTTTCGAAATTACTTTATATATATATACGTTTGCATATATATATATATATATATATATATATATATATATATATATATATATATATATAAGTTGTTAACACTTTCCAAAAGCAAAAACATAAAGAAGATAAATGCAGTTAACAAAATAAGCATGCGAACTTATAAAGCTTATATACATATATACATTACCAACATACACACTACCAGATTATATACAACTTACAGTACATTGATTTTTGAA
The DNA here is from genome assembly GCA_030765085.1 of Allium cepa. NCBI lineage: Eukaryota > Viridiplantae > Streptophyta > Magnoliopsida > Asparagales > Amaryllidaceae > Allium > Allium cepa. Next base: position 585,931,764 of record CM060938.1, read on the forward strand.
AAAATTTCAACTCATACGCCCTAACAAACTAACATGGGCACGTACAGACACACTGTATAAATTTAATTTTTTTGGCATATGACTGGTAAAACCGAATATACGTAACTTACATGGTTATACAATAATATATACATACTTTATAAATAATATATATATGTCCCTTTACAAAAGTTACTATAAAATAATATATGTGATGTTGTAAGTATTGTAAACATAGAAATTTAACAGTATTCTCATACTTAAACAATCTGCATATTGTATACTTTATAGGTAGCCAACACACCTTTCCCTGACATTACATCCTAAAGCCAAACCTAACGTAGCTTACACATACTCACCAAAAACCAAAACTCACACCGTTATAATATAACAGCTACATCAAATCAAATAAAAATTACGTACGTTATAAATACGAAGGATGAGCAAAGAAGTGGATGCACGAAGAATGCAGTCAGAGGCGAGCTAGGTGACGGCTGTGACTCAAGCAAGGGAGAGAGGCGTAGGTTGCGGGATGAAGAGAAACAGGGTTTTGTGGCGGAATAGGAACAAGGGTCGGAGAGGGGACAAGGCTCGGCAAAGGGTGCTTGTGGTTATTGTTTGGCGGGTGATGGGTTGGGTGGATGTGACGGTGACTAGGTGGCTCGGAGTTGGAAGGGGGAGGTGGTTCTCGGTTGATGGGCGGTGTCGCAGGCTCGGTTGTTGAAGCCGGGAAGGCATGGCCTTCGGGTTTGCCAACACCGCATGGTGGAGGGCGGAGCTCGGAGCGATGACGCGGGGTCTCGGCTGTGTTGAGGGAAGAGTGGTGAGCTGGGTAAGTGCCTAGTGGAGCCGGTGGGTGACGCATGCTGGGATGAGTATGGGAACAGCGGCGAGGCAAGAGGAAGGCTGACGTGGTCGGAGCTGCTTGGTTGGATTCAGGCGAGGTGAAGGAAAATGAAGATGGCTGTTGCCGTTAGTGGTGCGCGATGGGCCGAGATCTGAGGCAGAGAGGAGGGGAAAAGAAAAAGAAAAGGAGGAAGAATGAAAACAAAGCCTTTTTTTTTTAAATTTTTACCTTACTGTATATTTGCAGAAGCTAAAGTGAGAAGAGGGGAGGAAGGAGGAGGGAAGTGAGGTCAGAAATAAATATGCAGGAGATTGAAATAGGAAATGGGAAGAAGTTAGCAACACAAATGCAGGAAACATGCAAATAACAAAACAAAATGAATGCAAAGGCACGTTTTTCGAACAGGCAAATAATAAATGGAAGGTAAAGTCACAAACGTAAATAGGAAATGAAAAGGCTGAGAAACCGGCCAGAGTTGAAATTTGAAATGGTGGGATAAAAAGGCAATTTATTTGTTGCTTGACAGTCACGGTTCAAAGTTTGAAAAGCAAAAGAAAACAGAAGTTCACGAATCCCGTACTGATACGGAAGGCGTTTCTCAAAGTGCAACGCACACCGGACTCCGAATTTGACAATCGAATATAACGTAGAGATCAGCACGACGAGACGATTAAAACTGTGTACGGTTATCAGTGGTATGATCGAATTATAAAAATTCGAAATTTTCTACTGCGGAAAAAGCATAAAAATCGCAGAAAAATAAGACCGACGGAGCCAAAGATGTCCGAATTTGGAAAAACGACAAACTGACAACTTGCTCAAAAGATGATTTAGAATTTTTCTATGTAAAAATATTTTGGTTTTGAAAACGTTTTATTTCATCGCTTTTTAACTGATTAGATTGAAGTAAATTTACGCGCGAAATAAAGTTTCATATTTTCGGACGAAAATTTACCGGTTGTTATGTTTAACTAGACGCATTCCAAACATAATATTTATATTTCAAAATTTTATCGTTTAAAACTTCACAAAATTTCAGTTAAATACGTTACCAAAACCGGTTAAATCTGCGGGTTATTACACTCTCCCCCACTCAAAACTTTTCGTCCTCGAAAAGGAAGGAAGTAGGAGAATAGAAACAACCAAAAGAAAATAAACTTGGAAACAGAGTAAAATAATTAATTCAAACCATATGAATTTCAATTTATATAAATTTATATTCAATAATTTGTTTTTAAATTCAAGATTTTGATTTCACATTTATTAAGGTTAGGTACAAAAGGTTTCTTTTAAAAACTCAATTTAAATTCAATTAATATCAGGATATCTCATTAAGTTGACTTTATTTCAATTCGTTAACTTCCAAAACAAATTTTATTTATTTAATCACATCAATTATCCAATTAACTTATTATTCTATTTATCTCCATAAATATATTATAGTTAAAATTTAAGTGAATAACATTTATTACATGCACTCACATTTTATTTATGAAGACAATTTATATTGTATATTATCAAATTTTCCTAAATTGACAATTTCAAAGATCTTAAATTTGAATAATCATTTATGATAATCATACTTTATTCAACAAATTTAATTTTTCTTTATTCCATATTATCGTTAAATTTATTTTACTTAAGATATCTTATCACCTATATATTAGGTATATTTACATTTATTATAACTACTCAAATTTATTTAAAAATTCTTTTGACATCATTTATATTGTATAATATTCGATTGCATGGTTAACTTTTGAAAATTTAGGTAAGTTATATTGAATGCAATAGAGTATTATCCAAAAAAAATTCCTAATTCAATTCTCTCAAGTTTAAATATTAATTCAAAATTTGGTTTCATTTATAATCGAAATCATCTTTTTACCCAAGTTTTAAGAATTAAATTTCCGATTGACTTTAAACAGTTTAGAGATAATTATGTATATACTATATATCAAATCAAATTAAATTTAAAATAATATACCTATATATATATAAATCAAATCATACTTAAGAATTTAAATCGATTTAATTTTTCAAAACAAACCATAGCAAAGCTACAGAATAGTCTCTCCACTTGAAACTCGAAAATGAATGTCGATGATGCGGCCGTCATCACCGAAATTATTTTCCAACGACAAAGAGAAGAGCACTGATTTAAACATTTAAATTCTTTGAAATTTGTTTCTATTTGAAAATACTTCAAATACTATACGCTTAACTTTAAAATCAAAGTTTGAAATCACCGAAAATCAAATTTTCTAATTCCTGATTTACATTCATTTCAATTTCCAAATCAAATTACCCAAGTTTATAATTTTTTTATTTATATGGCCAAAGTCAATGGTTTATAAAACTATAAATGAAAATTAAATATTATCACTTCGTATAACAATTCACTAACAATTTAATTTCAGACAAAAATTTATACTTGTATAATCATATAAAAATATTTATTTACTAAATTTGAAAACAATATTGTGTCAGTTTGCTCTGTTAAAGTGTTTTGGAAATCCTATCGATAGCGTTGATCAGACGAATCGATCGGAAATCCAAATCAACATCAACAACTCAAACAACACAATATATAAAATCATTTTTAACATTAGTTTACAAATACACTTCTCGCTTGACGATAGAAGAAGGGATTCCAAAGCAGTATAGAAATTCAAATTTGATGGAAATCAAATCAAAGAGAAATTTGATTCAATAATTACTTCGAAGCAGAAGATAAGATAATTCAATTAACAAAATCGGGAGATGGATAAGCTTATTAAATTTATGGGCAATCTTCCGGATCGACCGTGACTTCAAGAATAAGATCGATGCAGAATTTCGAGGTAAATCAACATTCGATCTCAAGAAATAGAATTCAGGTATAGCAGTGGATAGATAGCATCGTAAACCGAGGATACAGAAATCTCCGGTAAATCGATGACTATTGTAAAGGAGTTTCACCTATTACATATAAATTTGGGATTTGCGAGACTGCCGATTCACTATAAAGATCATTCAAAGTGGAGTTATGGGGTACTCCAGAATCAAAAGAAGAAAAATAGTGAGGGATATGAATGAATTTCGGAACCGAGGGAACGTTCCAAAATTCAAAGGAATTGAGTTAAAAGGAAGAGATTGAAACTCGAATGAGAGTGATTCTATAAGTACATTTACCCTATATGCTGAGTTTTTCCTAGAGCTACCAAAAGCTCTGATACCAACGATAACGACCCGCTATTTTAGACTATTCGCATCCGCACTTGTCGGACTTGAATAATTCAAAATACCGAATTGTTAATTTAAATTTGGCAAAACTCAGATATACAGTAAATAAATAATCACATAATCACAGACACAGAGTAATAATATGCAGCGGAAGTAAAAGAAATAGCAGTTCATAAAGCTACTATATAAATATGTTAGATACATCAGAGTTTACAACAGAAGTGTAACACGATACAACAGGTACAAATAAGAATACATCACTGGAATCATCGAATACTGAAAGCAGAATAGATGGCTGGATCTTCAAGCAAAGCTCCAACTCCAAAGGTGAGTCTTGAATACTGCTACACTCTGTCTGACCCGAGCGTAAAGCAAACACAAAACACTCGAGTCAGGATTAATATTCTTATATCAATAAATCCAACTCAAGTGAAATAATAATTGAAATACAAGTAACTCAAAGGACGTTGGAATAACCATCCTTTAAGGATCCGTTAAATTATCTACTATGTAGTAATATACGCTAAATAGATAATGTATATCATTAATATAAATATCAAAATAGTGTTAAGGCGTTACCATTATCCCCCTTAACACATTTTCATAAAATGTCATAGTCTATACAACACTGTAAACTCCACCGTAAACTAGTGGGATATCAGGGAGTACTCCATAGGTATAACACAAAACAAATTCGTAGTGGTCGCGTATATCGGGATACAAGTATGACAAGACACATGAGGCAATACCCAAGGTAGTGAAACTACCGTTCGCCTGATCCGGACTGGTGAGAACGCACCGCCGCAGCGATCGCAACAGCGCGAAACAACACTCCTGAAATTCCGAGGGTGCACCAATCAATCACAAGAAATGAGTGGTAGTTACGAAGAAGTGTGTTCGCTCGAGGTGGCTAACCCCATTTGGCCCGGCACAGCTCCTTATTTTAGTCATTTCCAATTTGACACAAGTGTAAAGGCTATCCATTATCGTTCTCTTTCTTCGGTCATCACGTACATCATTCCAACCACTTCATTCTGGATCATCACTCCGCGTATAGTTATTAAAGTGGTTTTCGGTTTAGATAGAGAATATATCCATAACCGATTCCGGTCTCTTTAATAACTTTCGTAATTATTATACCGATTGGTCGTTTAGTAAATTTCAACCCAAATCAAATTCAATTTCAATTTCAATTCAAAAATCAACATTTCGTTTATCTTTCTAGATCACTTTCCAAAATTTACGTTCAACTTTCCAAATTTCCATTTCAAAGTCTTACAATTCAATTTCAATTTTATTTAAACAATTCAAATATTAATTCAAGTTCGTATATAAATTTCATTCCGAAAGCATTTAAATTTATTTAATTTAACATTCCAATCAACTTTAAATTCATTTATTGATTTCATTCAATATTCGTTAAGCTAATTTATCATTTAAAACAATTTCCATTTAATTTCAAATTCATTAAATCAATTACTTACGTTCAACTTCATTATATCAAAGCTTACAAATTTAATTTAGTTAAATTCGTCAAATCAAATTCTTGAAATTACAAGCCTTACATTTGTTTCAATAAAACGCATTTATTTCTTGTTAAAGAAATTCAATTTCATTTATTTATTTAGTTACAAATTTCAAAACTCAATTAATAGAGAAACTAAATTTCACATATTCAAGAAGTTCAATTTCACTTATTAACTTACTTAGATAATTTTCCAAACTTAATAAATAAATAAAAATCCCAATCTAATTTATTAACGAAGTTCAAATTCACTTATTCAAAAGTTCAATTTCTCCTATCAAAGAATTCAATTTTTATTCAATTTTCAAATAATTCAATCTTGTTCAATTATTAAATAATTTCAATCTTAATTATTAATAATTTCAAAACTTAATAATTTCAATCTTAATTATAAATTCAAACTTAATTATTAAATCATTTCAAACTTAATTCAATGAATAATTCAATGAATAATTCCAAATTTTATTGTTAAATAATTTTTTTCAAACAACGTTCTTTCATCAGTTATTACACTAATATTTTGTTCAGATTTCAATATTTACATTTCCTTTCATCAAAATTTACGTTCCAGTTTTATTTCAAAACCTTATTATTCAAATAAAATCTTCATTTTATTTCAAATCAAATTATTGACCAATCGGGTTCATTTAATTCTATATCCTAAGTCAAGTTCATTTGAGTATTTATCATTTCAACCCGATTCCAATTCCAATTCAAAAATCAAGGCATAGCAAAGGGGACTTGCAGTGTGATAACAGGGATGGTGTCAAAGTAAATAAACAAGTAATAACAACAATCAATAACAATCCAATAAATTAATTCAAATAATCCCGAAATATTCGTATTAATTCGCATTGTTATTTGTGCGAATTAATATAATTATTTCTAGAATCTACGCTATCATTTTATGTAGATTAAAGATTATTTCACTAATTATTCATACGGTTCTTCATTTGTCATTCGATTTCAATTTTTCACTACAACAATTAATCCAATATCTGTTCAATGGTTCAAAGTGTAATTATCACTATTCTACATGTCAATTAATTTAACAATTCTAAGGGGCCATATTTAACTTAATCAAATTCCACATATATGTCGATTCAAATTTTAATTATCCTATGTCAACTTCAATTGCATAATATTTATCACTTATGCATTACAATTTACATCCAATATAAACAACAATTAATCAATCAATTATCAACCAAACTGTATTATCATCGCATAAATATTTAACAGATAATGGTGTCAGATGCCATAGGTGAACAGATACAGGTGATAGCAGATATACAGTGTAATTAACTAACACCAGCATATTTCGATTGTCGTTTCAATTGAAATCAAATTTAATAAATAAAAGAATATTAATCGTGAGTGATTGCTCACCTTTCGTGGATAGAGAGATTTGACAATGAAATGGGGTACGAATCCAAGCATGAATTGCAAAGCAGATTGGATTGGCATGAATTTGACGTTCAGAGCTGATGACAGCTGACGACAAAGAATTTGACGAAATCAAGTCAGAAGTGGATTAATGTAGATAGATGGTATAAGTGCATATGTATGACTATATACGACAATCAAACATATATTTCAGAATCATTTTTTTATTTACACTAAACACAAAAAATCAATTCTGTAAACATAATATAATTCAAAATAAATACTCTTGTATATATATACTTATAGTATAGTTTGAAATTAATTCTTATATATATATGTGTGTGTGTGTGTGTGTGTGTAAAATGCAAAAATACCCGCATATATAGTATATCTTTAAAATTGATATTTAAAATAAGATTAACATACTTACTTTGTTATAACGTATAAAACATTACTACAAAAGATCATATATTTCAAACATATATTAAACTTCATATTATATTCATACCAATGGCTCACAATAGGTAGCATACAGCTACATATAAACAAATATATAGCATGTGTACTTTTATAGTAGCATACAACTATGATACATAAAGTATAAAACAATTCAAGTTATCAAATCTTTATATATTATAATATCATATACCTTATGAACATAGAATACTGTAACATTATATACATAACAACAGTTCTATAAATCTTATATATTTAAACAAATCAATATGTTTTCTTTCGAAATTACTTTATATATATATACGTATGCATATATATAAGTTGTTAACACTTTCCAAAAGCAAAAACATAAAGAAGATAAATGCAGTTAACAAAATAAGCATGCAAACTTATAAAGCTTATATACATATATACATTACCAACATACACACTACCAGATTATATACAACTTACAGTACATTGATTTTTGAAAAATTTTCAACTCATACACCCTAACAAACTAACATGGGCACGTACAGACACACTGTATAAATTTAATTTTTTTGGCATATGACTGGTAAAACCGAATATACGTAACTTACATGGTTATACAATAATATATACATACTTTATAAATAATATATATATGTCCCTTGACAAAAGTTACTATAAAATAATATATGTGATGCTGTAAGTATTGTAAACATAGAAATTTAACAGTATTCTCATACTTAAACAATCTGTATATTGTATACTTTATAGGTAGCCAACACACCTTTCCCTGACATTAAATCCTAAAGCCAAACCTAACGTAGCTTACACATACTCACCAAAAACCAAAACTCACACCGTTATAATATAACAGCTACATCAAATCAAATAAAAATTACGTACGTTATAAATACGAAGGATGAGCAAAGAAGTGGATGCACGAAGAATGTAGTCAGAGGAGAGCTAGGGGACGGCTGTGACTCAAGCAAGGGAGAGAGGCGTAGGTTGCGGGATGAAGAGAAACAGGGTTTTGTGGCGGAATAGGAACAAGGGTCGGAGAGGGGACAAGGCTCTGCAAAGGGTGCTTATGGTTATTGTTTGGCGGGTGATGGGTTGGGTGGATGTGACGGTGACTAGGTGGCTCAGAGTTGGAAGGGGGAGATGGTTCTCGGTTGATGGGCGGTGTCGCAGGCTCGGTAGTTGAAGCCGAGAAGGCATGGCCTTCGGGTTTGCCAACACCGCATGGTGGAGGGCGGAGCTCGGAGCGATGACGCGGGGTCTCGGCTGTGTTGAGGGAAGAGTGGTGAGCTGGGTAAGTGCCTAGTGGAGCCGGTGGGTGACGCGTGCTGGGATGAGTATGGGAACAGCGGCGAGGCAAGAGGAAGGCCGACGTGGTCGGAGCTGCTTGGTTGGATTCAGGCGAGGTGAAGGAAATGAAGATGGCTGTTGCCGTTAGTGGTGTGCGATGGGCCGAGATCTGAGGCAGAGAGGAGGGGAAAAGAAAAAGAAAAGGAGGAAGAATGAAAACAAAGCCTTTTTTTTAAATTTTTACCTTACTGTATATTTTCAGAAGATAAAGTGAGAAGAGGGGAGGAAGGAGAAGGGAAGTGAGGTCAGAAATAAATATGCAGGAGATTGAAATAGGAAATGGGAAGAAGTTAGCAACACAAATGCAGGAAACATGCAAATAACAAAACAAAATGAATGCAAAGGCACGTTTTTCGAACAGGCAAATAATAAATGGAAGGTAAAGTCACAAACGTAAAATAGGAAATGAAAAGGCTGAGAAACCGGCCAGAGTTGAAATTTGAAATGGTGGGACAAAAAGGCAATTTATTTGTTGCTTGACAGTCACGGTTCAAAGTTTGAAAAGCAAAAGAAAACAGAAGTTCACGAATCCGGTACTGATACGGAAGGCGTTTCTCAAAGTGCAACGCACACCGGACTCAGAATTTGACAATCGAATATACCGTAGAGATCAGCACGACGAGACGATCAAAACTGTATACGGTGGTATGATCGAATTACAAAATTTCGAAATTTTCTACTGCGGAAAATGCATAAAAATCGCAGAAAAATAAAATCGACGGAGCCAAAGATGTCCGAATTTGGAAAAACGACAAACTGACAACTTGCTCAAAAGATGGTTTAGAATTTTTCTGTGAAAAAATATTTTGATTTTGAAAACGTTTTATTTCATCGCTTTTTAACTGATTAGATTGAAGTAAATTTACGCGCGAAATAAACTTTCATATTTTCGGACGAAAATTTACCGGTTGTTATGTTTAACTAGACGCATTCCAAATATAATATTTATATTTCAAAATTTTATCGTTTAAAACTTCATAAAATTTCGTTTAAATACGTTACCAAAACCGGTTAAATCTGCGGGTTGTTACAGTGATATTTATAAATAAGTTACAGTGGACAAAATTTGGTCTTTGGTACAGGTGATTATTATGTTTTAGTACAATACATCATACATAATCTTTGTTTTAGTTTGACAAGGTGCAACCTACAGGTTCCAGAGATACACAAGTTTGACTCCAGATTTTAGAAAGAAGATACTCAAGTATGAACATCCCAGAGTTGCAGAGATGGAGATTCTGGTTTGCATTAATTGTATGAAGATGTTCAAGTTTTAGATGGTATATATGTCTTAGTTTTGCTCAGAGATGATGCTCGAACTGATATGAAGAAAAGTTGATATATACTTGCATTTACCGGTTATAATATCATGATGTTTGTACAACAAAACAGAGATATTTGTTTAGGGTGGAGGCTGATATGAAGTCTACTGTGTGCTAGAAAGATTTACATTAATTACTTTTGTTTGTTTGTTTAAGAATACTTTACACTGTCTTCCCTAGCAAGCCTTCACATGATTTATATATATATATATATATATATATATTTTCAATCTTTATTTTGTTTTATTTATTTCGGCCTGCACACATTTGATTTGTTCCTAGATGTCTTTAGTCAGTTTACAACTTGAAGATTCTTTGTTTCTAGTTTTATTGTTGTCTTGTTATTATTTTGAGAAGTTCTATATTTAGCTTTATAATCTATGAATTTATCCTATATGTTTACTTCTTATTTTAACTTATTACATACAGTACTTTAACTTATAATCTATGGCTTTATGTATATTTTGTTTGTTTCTTCATACAGCCAGATTTTATGTTCATAGTGTAATGTTGTCTTGTTTTTTTTATATTTTTGAAATGTATGTGAATGTTATTTCTTTTGTTTTGTTGTTTGAAATCTCAATGAATTTAATAGTTGTTATGTTATTAAATTTAGCCAATGTACTTACTTTACATTTTTCCCAATTTATCTTATAGTCTTGTATTTTTATTTATTAACATTGTTTAAAAGCAACACATTTATCAATTTGAAATGATAAATAAAATAAATTATCTTTTTATTATACTGCTTATTTTATTAACGTACCATTTGACAAAATTGCATTAAAACTCATATATCATTTTAAATCCATAATTTTATCAAGCTATACTAAAAACCAAATAATACAAATCTTTTTGTTAATAAATTGAAGTCTAAACTTAAGTTAAAATAAGTTTCAAACTATTTAAGCATTTATCCTATGTATTTAAAATCACATATTTATTTATTTAATTAGCTTTGAAAGGTTTATATTAAATAAATCATAATTTCCAATTCACTCAAATGTATATTAGAATTTGAAACATAATTTATTAGTTAAACTTTTAAAAAAAAGCTCAACTATTTACAATGTATACAAATATATACATTTATAAATAGAAAACAATCAATTAATTTTTAACAGATAAAATTTACCAATTAAATATTTATTAAAAGAAAAGTATCAATTCCGATCTGATTAACAAAGATATATCAAATCAATTTAATATTTAATGCAGATTATTAAATTGATATTGCTAGAAAATTCCGGGTTGTCACATTCTTCCCCCATTAAAAGAATTTCGTCCCCGAAATTTAAAAGCAAAGGTAATTTAATACTCTATTTAAGATTTTAATTTTAAATCACATTTATATATCAATCATATGCTAACAATCATCACAACCAATCTACTCAATCAACAAAGCTAACCATCCAGACAAAATTCTGGATAGAGCTCACTAGAGTTTCCCAGTATAATACCGGAATACTCGATCTATAGAATCTAAACAGTCTATACTACTAATCTATAGAGCTCCTTTGAAACAGAGAAAATTCATTCAAAATCAAATCTCTGACTTCGAAATTCAAATTTCTCCGTCTCTTATCCACCAAATTCTTCTGATGATCCAGAGCCGCCTTCATCTTTACTGATCAGCTCAACCTTTGCTGATAACTCCTAAAACAATCTGAATCCAAAAAACAATCCAGTAGAATGATCTTCTCAAAATTAACCAAAACCAAGAACACAACCTTTATCATCAGTAGAAAACAACCTCTCTTTTCCAGAAAAGAAAAACAGATGCACTCCCAACTACTTCCGCTGCGCAACTCTGATTTGGGATAGATGAAAATGCTGATGATGCACATAAGCACAAACTGGACAACACATTACAAAAATATGGTTCACAGATCCAAAATAAAACTCAAAAGTTCCTCCAAATCCTGAGCCGCTTTATCAATTCCTCTCTCTAGAAACCATTCTATTACTAAGCTGAACCATCGGCACTACTTCTGAAATCTTGTCGATATGAAAACTCAATCCTCAGATGCTAAGGAAAACCACTGACCTTTTCAAAGATATCTAGAAAAAGATTTCTACCATCCCAGAGAATACTTAACTATCGCAAGTCACTTTTGCGATCAACCCAGGCTAATATCCAAAGAAAACTATTCTCTCCTTACCAATTTGAACAGCTTAAGCTTATCTAGCCAATCCATTGAAGAAATGGATCCACAAAACTGCCTCTGAACTTCACCTCTAAAGAACTGCTGACAGATGACCTCCTCGCGTGCCGGCAAAACAATCTGAGCTGCAACACTGCTACTGATACCAAAATTCCTCGAAAAACTCAGGCCTCAAAGCCAAACACAACATTCAACTGAACTCAACCTCAAAACTAATGCAGACACACTTCCTTATCCAAAAATCCTTGAGAACTTCTTCGGAAACAATCCATCGCTACTGCACCTCAACACACAACTACTACTTCTTGAGTTACCAAGATAATATTTCTAGCTTCTGCTCAACTGACAAAAATCCAAATTCTACTCATCCAAACTTGTACAACAAAAATGGACTCCAAATCTTAACAGGTTTCCTCCAGAGATTTGGTGAAATCCTTACACCACGAATTTACTCGAGACGGTATTAGGTCTACAGTCTCGTCAGATATACTTCTAACCACAGGTAGTCGTGTTACACACACCACTACCCAATCTACCCTTATACTTATATTGGAAACCCCGAACAGGTAATCCAACAAATAGATGAAATATATATATATATATATATATATATATATATATATATATATATATCAAAATTACAAATACGCTCTCTCAGGAAAGAAATCACTCAAGAGCCTAGGTATTCACTCAACCTAGCGCTCTGATACCACTGTAACGACCCGATTTCCTACGCGCAGGAAGACGTGTCGTTTTTAAGAAAGAAAAGGGCGAGAAAATAGAAAAGATAGAGAAGAAAGAACAACAACATCAAAATCTCACAGCGGAACGATTAAATTATAATAATCACATAAGTATTTACATAATATATAACACCAATCAGAGTTATACAGATAATACATCACTTACTAGACAGTTGTAACACCCGTCTAGTTAATACAACTCAAACAATATGACTCAGAGATACCAACACAGTGGAACTATATATATATATATATATATATATATATATATATATATATATATATATATACACACACACAACGCTGAAGCCTCCTGCTCCATTGCTCCTCCAGAATTCTTCAAAGCTAACCTGAATCCCTTGGCTATCTGTAAAAATTTGGGTCCCGAGAGTTTATGAAAACAAAAATAAACTCCGGGTCAAACATGGGTCTGGTGTGAGTAACAGGTTAAAGTTTCTTAATTTTGAAAATCCTTTGAAAACAAAAGGTATCACGTAAGACTTCCCACACATAAACATGGAAAAGTTTTTACCTTACGCTAACCAAAACATTTGATAGGAAATCCAGTGATATTATAATTGGTCTAGGGTTTTCAAGTAAATAGAAAATAGCCGAAATTGTTACATTCATTAAATTCCAGCTACTAGCCACAAAAGTGGGTAATACAATCAAAACCGTTGGCACTTATTGGATTGTGGATACCATACAATGGCAGGGCTACTGGGGTACCACCCGTCACAGTACGTGGCCTAGATCAACGTACCGAGGATCACTTCCGACCCCCTGCAACACAAGGCCGGAACCATTCCTTACTGAACAGTCCCGAACAAGATAACCCCGCAGTTGGCTGCAGACCAACTGCCCACACAGTCGAATAAAAAGGGACATCTAGACAGGGGAATATCCTTGTCCTGCTTGGGCATGACCCACCTAACCTTGCTGCACCTCCCCTGTTTTAGCCATTCCCGGTTGATGAGGCTTGAGGCTACGATTACCTTTATAGAACATATCTCTTAGAATGCTCATCGCCCGCCTGACGATGTGTTGAAAGCATTCAATCCATGCAAGTTCGTTCCGGGTTCGAACGAAACCGAAGGCATCATCTCGTTACACTCGTTTTGGAATCACCCTCAGAGCTAACGACGATAATCCTTGCATTCTGAATCTTCATCTTCACTTCAAATTCACGACCTATCGTTAATTTGGAATCGATGTGGTTTTCGGATGTTCCAAATAAGGAAAACCGATCCCGGTCTCATCGAAATCCAAAACGTGTCTTTTAAGGCCAAGTTATCTATTTAGTCTTAACAGTCAATTCAATATCATTGATATACACAGATAGATAATTCACATCTCATAATAGATAATCACATTATCATCATAAACAGATAATTAATATCATCATCCAAACAGATAATTAAATATTATCATACTTAAACCATACATCCATATCACATAGATATTATCCATCTTATTTCTGAGATCACAATCAATCAATGAAATATCAATATCATCCATAAGCAATGATTTATGACTCACAATCTATAATTAATCTAAAATGAATTAAATTAACTACTTCTATCTTTAATTAATTTAAAATAAATAAAATTAATTACTCATTCCATAAATCCTGCTTTCACAATCATTAATTAATTATAAATCAAACTAATTAATCATTCTCTAATTACAAGAAATAATTTAGTCTTTAATTAATTTCTCAAGTGAATTATTCTAGATCATTCATAGCAATTTAATTACTTCCCTATTTATTATTCCTAAATTAACAATTCTTAATTACATCATTAATTTTATTAATTAATGATCTTCCATTTATATTAAATTGCTTTATTTAAATTAATTACATTAAGTGATAAATCTCTATTTAAACACAATTATTAATCACCCTTGATTAATAACAAACCAGTAATTAATTACCCTTAATTACTTATTAATCATTCCATGATTAATTAATTCCATAAATTAATCTTTTGATTAATTACAAAAGAAATTTCTCAAATTCCTTCATCTACAAATCATCTTATATTAATTTCATCAAGTAATTATCATCTAATTACTTTCCTAAGTAATTATACTCTATTAACTACACTAAGTAATTACACATACCAAATCATCAAATGATTTCTTAAATTAATTAAAATTAATTAACTTAATTTAAATCTTATCATCAATTGCTTCTATATTCCAATTAATCATCTTTGATTTAAATATCCTTTGCTGCATTCCAGTAGTTTTCCTTAATTTATTTACAGAAATTAATCTTGAATATATCTATTAATTGATTACATTTATATCGATTTATTATTATTTAATTATCCTGTTGATTTATTATTCCCAAATTAATCAACTTCTAATTCCATCATTAATTATATTAATTAATGATTTCTAATTACATTTTCATTTGTTATTTTATTAATTATATTAGGAATACAAATCATCAAATCACAAATATTAACCCTCTTGATTAATACATACAGTAATTAACTGTCCTAAATTAATTACTTTTCAATAACAAGCTTAATTAATCTCTTGATTAATTTCAAGTAATTATACTCCAATTACTTCCATTAACAACATCATCCAATAATTTCATCAATTACTTCACTAAGTAATTTACTTCCAAAATATCAGTTAATTAAATTAAATTAATTAACTCAAATTAAATCAATTTACACAATCAACAAGTAATTAATTTCTTAATTACTTTCCAAATAAATAATTACATTTAAATTATTACAATTTTTATTATTGAATTAATTAATCCAATTAATTTATTAAAAATCAATCACATTAATTAATTATAAAATAATCTAGTTAATGATCTTCATTAACACTTATCTAATTATTTACTTCTAAAATAATTAACTTATATTAATCATTATTAATTATAAGTTTGATTAACCATTAAAATTTATTAATTTAAATAAAAATCTAATCTATGGTTCTTAGTTACATATTAATTACTTAATTCATTATTTAACTTTAATTACTACATTTAAACTTATAATTACTAATTTAATTAATATAAATCATTAATTATTCATACTTAATTTACTTAAAGGTTAATGAATATAAATTCTAAAACTTCATGACTTAAAGTAAACCATTCTTATTATTGATTAAATTCTCACTTCCAATATGTTTAAACATTTATTTCAATTTACTTTCTAAATAAAATCCAATTTATCCTTAATAAAGTTTAAAACTAATTTTTTCCCAAAACCCCTTTAAACTCACATATTTAATAGCATTAAAACTTATTTGAATCAATTTAAATTATAAAACTTCATTTTATTTCCAATCTAGAATTTAAGTTCTGATTTCAATTTTTGAATTCAACTTTTTGAATACACTTAAATATTAAACACTTTAAGTTATTAAAATAATTTAAATGATGAAACTTTATTATTTCCAACTCTATTTCAAAACTAACTTAAATTCACCATTTAAACTTGTTTTAAAACTAGGTTTAACTTTGATTTAAATTTAAAACAAGAATTTCATAACCTGATAAACTGTTACAGGTTTAAAAAAAACTGGATAACTACAACCTGAGCCCCCCTCTTGTTTTCTTCGAGTAAACATACGAAGTTTCCCGAGAAAAACATCAGCTTGCTTCGAGTTCCCCCATGCGCGAAAATGAATTAGAGGAAAACAAAACCTGGAAACACAACTCCACTTCCCCCCCCAAACCTGTCAACGTCTCGTGCGCGATTCTCCAACCACCGTAGGCACCCAAACTCCGGCCGCAACATCATCCATCTCCCCTCTACCTCCCCTCAAAACGACATGTCACTCGAACACTTGTACAGACCACGGTGATCAAAACTCCATGCACGGTAAAATTTAGGTTTATAAATTTTAAACCTACGCCGCCGCTTCCACGACCCACTGCGCCGCCACCTACCATTTTTCCTTGATCCACGGTAGCCTCCTCCACCCCCAGACAGAAGCTCGACCCTCCAGATCAACGTGATCGCCCACGGCGACTCAAAATGCCCCAAACAGTAAAATACAAGCTGCTCTCATATTACACCATTAAAAATTCCCAAACCTACCTTAAAAATCATATTTTCCAGTATAGATTTTAGTTAGATACCTGAATCAATGATCGGTGAAAGTCGAAATTCGGTCAATCTTGAGTTTGTTCAGAGATTTGGGTTTTCAGAGAAAATTTTTAAGTTGTTTTTATCTTAACTAAATTTTTAAACTTAGTTTAAAATGATACGAACATCTTTTGTTCAAATCTTAAGTTCAATCATCAATTAGAAGAGAGTAGATGATTTTTGAATCCAACAGTTGAGTTTTTGAAACTGAGAACAGATATACATTAAAACTACAGCTTTAACACTACATCCAATTTCAAATATATACACAAAGAGGACCAACAGATATACATACATGATTATTCACCAATAAGCATTTGGCATATTTATTCATTTGCTTTTAAAAGTTACTCACCAGACATGTGAAAGAACAGAGGCTACAAATTTGAACAGGTCCTTAAATTTGAAATCCGAAGCAACTAAAAATCTCCTCTGTTTAAATCCCCTGGTTTGTTAAGTTGTTGTTGGACGTTTTTTTAGGTTTTTTAATGAAGTTTATTTTATATTTTGCTTAGCTCGAACTGACATGAAAGATGACATAGGAGAGTAGCTTACAGGGTGATATTTATAAATAAGTTACAGTGGACAAAATTTGGTCTTTGGTACAGGTGATTATTATGTTTTAGTACAATACAACATACATAATCTTTGTTTTAGTTTGACAAGGTGCAGCCTACAGGTTCCAGAGATACACAAGTTTGACTCCAGATTTTAGAAAGAAGATACTCAAGTATGAACATCTCAGATTTACAGAGATGGAGATTCTGGTTTGCATTAATTGTATGAAGATGTTCAAGTTTTAGATGGTATATATGTCTTAGTTTTGCTCAGAGATGATGCTCGAACTAATATGAAGAAAAGGTTATATATACTTGCATTTACAGGTTATAATATCATGATGTTTGTACAACAAAACAGAGATATTTGTTTAGGGTGGAGGCTGATATGAAGTCTACTGTGTGCTAGAAAGATTTACATTAATTACTTTTGTTTGTTTGTTTAAGAATACTTTACACTGTCTTCCCTAGCAAGCCTTCACATGATTTATATTTTTTTTCTTTCTACCTTTATTTTGTTTTATTTATTTCGGCCTGCACACATTTGATTTGTTCCTAGATGTCTTTAGTCAGTTTACAACTTGAAGATTCTTTGTTTCTAGTTTTATTGTTGTCTTGTTATTATTTTGAGAAGTTCTATATTTAGCTTTATAATCTATGAATTTATCCTATATGTTTACTTCTTATTTTAACTTATTACATACAGTACTTTAACTTATAATCTATGGCTTTATGTATATTTTGTTTGTTTCTTCATACAGCCAGATTTTATGTTCATAGTGTAATGTTGTCTTGTTTTTTTTATATTTTTGAAATGTATGTGAATGTTATTTCTTTTGTTTTGTTGTTTGAAATCTCAATGAATTTAATAGTTGTTATGTTATTAAATTTAGCCAATGTACTTACTTTACATTTTTCCCAATTTATCTTATAGTCTTGTATTTTTATTTATTAACATTATTTAAAAGCAACACATTTATCAATTTGAAATGATAAATAAAATAAATTATCTTTTTATTATACTGCTTATTTTATTAATGTACCATTTGACAAAATTGCATTAAAACTCATATATCATTTTAAATCCATAATTTTATCAAGCTATACTAAAAACAAAATAAAACAAATCTTTTTGTTAATAAATTTAAGTCTAAACTTAAGTTAAAATAAGTTTCAAACTATTTAAGCATTTATCCTATGTATTTAAAATCACATATTTATTTATTTAATTAGCTTTGAAAGGTTTATATTAAATAAATCATAATTTCCAATTCACTCAAATGTATATTAGAATTTGAAACATAATTTATTAGTTAAACTTTTAAAACAAAGCTCAACTATTTACAATGTATACAAATATATACATTTATAAATAGAAAACAATCAATTAATTTTTAACAGATAAAATTTACCAATTAAATATTTATTAAAAGAAAAGTATCAATTCAGATCTAATTAACAAAGATATATCAAATCAATTTAATATTTAATGCAGATTATTAAATTGATATTACTAGAAAATTCTGGGTTGTCACATCTTAGATGAATAAAGCTTCCGAAGACATGCAGGAGGCATGATAGCTATATAGAGTTTTCTTTTATTTGATTCTATCGTGTTGTTTCTAATGGCAAAGTTGTGAATTGCCTATAGATACATTAATCATCCATAGGGCATCTTCATATGTCGCTCTTGGTGTATGTTGTAATAAGTATATTTTCTTTGAATGTGGTTAATGATGGTGGGATTATGTAATGAATTGGAAATATTTTGAAATTTTTCCATATTCATGTGTTTCTGTGTATCAATGAATCTAACACCATCGTTTGATTGTGGAGGATTAATAACTATGGATGACTGCAGCATCCATATTCGTTAGTTCTAGGCGTTCAAGTAGGGGGATGTTACAAGTTGGTATCAGAGTATAGGTTTATGAACCTTTAAAAGAAATTTAAACCTAAAAGATTTCCAAACATAATCCAATGAATTTGAAAAGAAGATCGGTGTTTGGGTTAATGCTATAGTAACGTACTTGTATTAGATATATAGATATATGTATATAAGTACGTGCTCCCCTCTCTCTTAGACCGTTCTTTGTGTCTTACTAAGGCACGTATGCAGATTTACGAGAAAGAAGACATGGAAGCAGGAAATGGAAGTGGAAATCGAGGTGGAAGAAGCACCACAACCAACAAAAATGCTCGACTTAATAGTAGGAGGAAGCATGGTCGATAGGCTAATACTAACCCAAATGTTGAAGCCAACGTGGGTATTAGAAATGCGCCAGTAGATGCGGGGATGGTGTATCAGTTGTTAGCCAATCTTTTGCAAGCTGGGGTTGTTGGTAATGTTGGAGGGGCTAATCATGTGGCTCCAGTTAGGAATAACTATGCTAAGTTGAGCAAAGACTACACCAGTCTGAGTGGATAGCCGTTTGCTGGAACGGAGGATGTTGTTGAAGTCGAGAATTGGTTATTGCACTATGAGAGGATCTTTGCTGATCTAGGCTTGGATAACGAGCAAAAGAGGAGGATGGCCTCTAGATAGTTGCAAGGGGTAGCGCTCCATTGATGGATAGTGCGACTGCCAGAGTTTCGGAAGAAGAACTGACGAGGTTTGAGTGGAGGTTTCTATCTGAGGTTGCTAAGTCCGCATTGATAAGGAAATTCATGGATTTAGTTCATGGAGAGAAATTCATGGTAGACACTGACATCAAAAGGAATGAGAGGTTCATTCGAGGACTGAGAACTGAGCTTTCTAAAGTCACCATGACCCATATCCGAGAAACTTGTAATGTGGTGGTGGAGATGGTCATTCGCCATCAAGAGATGCTGGCTAGTTATGCTAGAGAGAAGCCAGTTGAATCCCAGGTTCCTTAGGGAAAGAAGAGGGAATTTTTTTTAAGAAAGGAGACTAGAAAGGGGATGCTGCCAAGAAGGAAAGGGCTGATTTAGTGTGCTTCAAGTGTGACAAGAAGGGTTATTATTCTCATGAGTGTCGGTTAGGCAAGGGGAAGAAGGCTGCAAATAAGAAGAATGTAAAGTGCTTCAACTGTGATCAAGTTGGGCATTATAAGAACCAGTGTCCAGAGCTAGTCAGAGTGGACTAAGGGAAGGTCTTTGCTATTGGATCATCATCTTAGTCTACTACAGCTGATAAAGGAAAGACTGTGATGGAAGGTACGTTTTTGTTCAAAGTATACCAGTTAGGATACTTTTTGATACCAGTGCATCACATTCATTTATATCGCAGTATTTGGTTGATAGGTTATGCTTAGAACCTACATACCTTATTACTTTCTTAAGGGTTGCGAATCTAGATATGCAACTCTATGGATGGGATGTGACTAGTTAGAACTTGACTTATTAGGTCGTAAGTTTGCATCCAGTCTTTATGTTTTCGATTTCGTAAATTTTGAAATCATTTTGGGTATGGATTGGTTGAGAAGGTATGATGCCATGATATTTTGCCATGATGGGGAGATATCAATAAGTCACCTTGATAGTCATAACCGAATTACACTCTTAGTAGAGAATTCTGACCGGAGTAATTGTGCTTTGTTAAGTGCAATGGAAGTGGGAGAAGATCTAAGTGAGGTTTGAATAGCAAGAGAGTTTGCAGATGTCTTTGAGCCTGTCATAAGACTACCACCGAAATGAGCTGTTGAGTTTCATATAGATCTTGTGCCAGGAGCTGAACCTATAAGTAGACCACCTGGCAGAATGACTCCGACTGAGATAAAGAATTGAAGGTGCAGTTAGTGAATCTAGGTGGAAGGAATTTGTTTGACCAAGCAGTTTGCCTTGGGGAGCGGCCTCGGTATTCGTGAAGAAACCATATGTGCCATTGATGATGTGTATAGACTATCGTAAGCTGAACGAAAGGACGATAAAGAATAAGTATCCTAGCCAGGAATTGATGATCTATTTGATTAGTTGAGTGAATCCAGAGTGTTTTCCCAGATGGATTTTGCGACGGGGTTCCATCAGTTAAGCATGGCAGAGGACAGTATTCCTTCGACAACATGTCAAACTAGATATGGTTCATATGCCATTCGGGTTGACGAATGCACCTGATTTCTTTGTGGATTTGATGAACCGAGTCTTCCAAGAGTATTTGGATAGATTCATGTTAGTGTTTATAGATGACATTTTGGTATAGTCTAAGGATGAGAAGGATTATGAAGATCATCCTAGAGTTGTGCATGAGATGCTGAGGCAGAATCGGCTAAAGGCGAAGTTTTCCAAGTGTCATTTTTGGAAAAATGATTCTTGGTCACGTGGTTTCAGAGAAAGGATTGTCAGTCGATCCAGATAAGATTGAAGCTGTGAATAATTAAAAGAAACCAGAGATGGTGATCAAGATTAGAAGTTTTCTCAGACTAGCTAGCTGTTATCGGAGATTTATTAAGGATTTGTCGTGAATAGCAGCGCCTTTGACTAAGCTTACCAGGAAGAAGGTAAAGTTTGTTTGTTTCAACAAATATAAGGAAGCATTCCCTAAGTTAAAGCATGTGTTGACCAATGCACCCGTGCTAGTAGTTCCAGACGGAAACCAAGGGTTGGTAGTATACAGTGATGCATATGGGACTGGATTGAGAGCAGTGTTGATGTAGAGGTACAAAATCATTGCCTATGCATCTAGGCCTCTTAGACCGCATGAAGTAAGATATCCTACTCGCAACTTGGAGTTGGCTGCGGTAATTTTTGCTTTAAAGATTTGGAGGCATTATCTCTTAGGGGAGAGATTTGAACTATACATAGATCATAAGTCTTTAAGATATTTATTCTCTCAAAAGGAGTTGAATATGAGGTAGTAGAGGTGGCTGGAGTATTTTTGGCTGCTTATGACTTTGGTTAGAATATACTCTAGCAAAAGGTAATAAACTAGCAGATGCTCTTAGTAGAAGACACCGGAATGGGTGTTGTCTATGTTGGCAGAATGGAAGGATCTAGAGCTCTAGCCAGTAAGATCAACTGCTAGTTCTAGTCAGAATACTGCCATGTTGTCCTATTTAGAAGTTCGACCTGTGTTGATCGAGAGAATTGCTTCTAAGCAAAAGGATGATCTATTATTAGCCGAGAGGATTAGAAAGTTTGAGATTGGAACCAAGGTCGATGATTTGAAAGATTTTTTGTCTTGACCAGAGAGGATAGTTAAGAATGAAGGGCGATAATCTGTTCCAGATGTTGAGAACTTGAGGAGAGAAGTTCTTAGGGAATGTCTTCGATCTAAGTTTACGATTCATCCTAGAGGGACCAAGATGTATCAAGATATGAAGAGAAGCTTCTATTGGAAAGGCATGAAGAGGGATGTTGGCTTGTAGGTTAGGTAGTGTGTAAATTGTCAACAAATGAAGGCTGAACATCAGAAGCCAAGTGGATTGCTTCAGCCTCTAGAGATTCCAGTATGGAAATGGAATTCAATATCCATGGATTTTATAGATGGTTTGCCAAGGTCAAGCAGAGAAATGAGAGTATATGGGTCATTGTGGATAGGTTGACTAAGAGTGCCCATTTTATTCCAATAAAGTTGACCAGGACGACACCGGTTTTGGCAAAGCTGTTCATTAAGAACATATTTAGATTATATGGAGTTCCTAGTAGCATAGTCAATGATAGATATGCTTTATTCACTAGCGAGTTTCGGAAGAGTCTACATGATGTGTTAGGCACTAAGCCTAAGATGAGTACAACATATCACCCATAGATGGATGGGCAGACAAAGAGAGTCGATAAGACATTCGAAGATTTACTGAGAGCTTGTGTGTTGGAATTTGGTGGATCTTAGGAGGAGCACCTACATTTGATTGTGTTTTCCTACAATAATAATTATCAAACTAGTATAGGAATGACGCCTTTTGAAGCTTTGTATGGAAGGTTCTACAAATCACCTGTATGTTGGTTATAGACTGGAGACAGATTGGTCTTAGATCCAGATTTGGTTTGGGAGGCGCTGGAGATGATTAAGTTGATATGAGAGAGGATGAAGG
The DNA here is from genome assembly GCA_030765085.1 of Allium cepa. NCBI lineage: Eukaryota > Viridiplantae > Streptophyta > Magnoliopsida > Asparagales > Amaryllidaceae > Allium > Allium cepa. The sequence goes on from CM060938.1 coordinate 585,955,421, forward strand.
AAACTTAATCCATACAGAAAAATTATGCAGATAAGAGGCGTAAAGACCTAGAGTTCTCAGTTGGAGACAGAGTTTTCATAAAGGTATCACCAATGAAGGGTGTGGTACGGTTGAGAAGCCAGGAAAACTAGCACTGAGATGTTGGTCTATTCCAGATTGTAGAAAGAATTGGAAAGCCCACATACAGATTGGAGTTTCCAAACATTATGGTAGGTGTCCATAATGTATTTTATGTGTCTCATCTTCGCAAGTATGTGCATGATCCAAAGGCTACTATTCCTTCGACGAGGTTGGATGATCTAGTGGTAGTGCCTAATTTGACTTTTGTTAGACTACCAGTTCGGGTTGTAGCACCAGATGAGAAAGATTGAGGTACAAGATAGTTAAGTTGGTGAAAGTTTAGTAGAACGACGACGAGAAGGACTGTACATGGGAGATAGAGGAAAGGACTTGAGATACTTATCCTGATCTTCTTTGAGGGTATGTCAATATTAGATTTATATAGATAATTCCTAGTCAGGTAGATTGTACGGTTGTTAGGAGTCGTTATAGATGATTGCTATGTTCAGTATTTTGTCCTTACTAAATTTTGAGGATGAAATTCTTTAAGAAGAGGAGATTATAACACCCCTGATTTTTGATAACATTATTTAGAAGATTTAATTAGATAAATTAAATAGAATAATGTAAATATATAAAATTTAAAAAATCACGTCCACAGCGAAATGGAAAAATATTCGAATTCAAGAAAATGGCGAACGTTCTATATCATCATCTTCTTTTCATAGTTCTGAATTCAATTATCCATCTTCCTTGCAACATCATTTCAATCCCGTTTTCAATTCCAATTCTTTTACCAGAGGAGATAGAATTCTTGCCTATAAACTCATTTTCAAACATTTTCAGCTTCTTTTGTTCCAAATTTGAAAAGGGTTTTTATTTGTTTTAGGTGTGGAGATAAAAATCAAAAGGCCAAAGATTGTTTGAATCCAATTCAATGTTTTAAATGTGTTTGGTCACAAGAGAATTCTTGCCCTTTGGTGTATAATCCTTTCCTAAATTTAGACCCTACTTTCCCTTACTCCGATCCTATTTTATTGAAACTTTTGAGTCTTAAGGAGCATCATTTTTATTTTGTTCTCGAATTCTTGAGATTAAGAGGCATGTTCTTTGATTATCATGTAGGGAATAATGAGGAGTGTAGTTATCTTTTTTACAAAGTGTATTGGCATTTTGATTATTTAACTCCTGATAACATTGGAATATATCCTAATAAGGGAAATTAGAATTGGTTTTAATCCAAGGAGTTTTCAAAAAGAGATAATGTTTTTCATGATAGTGAGGATTCACAATGGGTCGATATTGAGGATTTATATATGAGTGACTTGGATAGGGATCGTCATGCTGACATTCTTCTTTTGGATCCTATTGTCAGAGATTGTTTTTTTCAAATTCTAAGTTGATAGATGGAATTTTTGGTGATTTTACTATTTCAGATGTTTCAACCTCAACTATCTTTGATGTTAGTGTAGCTTCAGTCACCTCCAGTTCAGTTGACAGTGTTTGTTCATAGGAAATGGTTGTTCAGAGGATATTGTATCAGTGGTAAGTGATACTCATGTGGCTAGTGATGATCATTTTTTGTTTTGTGATGTTCGGGTTGATGAGGAAATTATTTGTCTTCATCAATGTAATCAAGAAGCTGATAAGGAGATGCACCTATCTGACTATGTAAAGGAAGTGATTAAGGTCAGTTGCGAAGGTTTTGTTACTTCTCATTGTGTTGATAATTTTGTGGGTGATTTGGTAGGGCAATTTTTTAATAGCAGAGTGGCAGTTAATTCAGTTTTCTTCGATATAACTAGGCATACATAGAGAAATTATAAATGTTGTGAAGAGGATGATCTAATCAAGAACAATTCTATTATTCTTATTCCATTTGTGGATGTTAATGGGTTAGATGTTTTCGCTATAATGGCCAGGTTATTTGCTTGGTTGTCTACTATCATTTATGAGGGGGTTTTAGTTCGATCGGCTATTATTGTTGTAACGATGTGTTCAGATGATAGTCTGATGTGTTGAACTATGATTTTGATTTCTTAAAGATGCATTAATAAGTTGTTGGCTTAAGAGTTTGTAGGTTTTGTTATTCTCAGATTCTTAGATGGTATTGAGGAGGTCCATAGGGCCATGTTCAGATCACTATTGAGATCAAGTGTCATCGTAGACTATATTGTTTTGATTACTTGTGTTTCTTATAGGGTATTGGATAGTGTTTTTTAGGGATCATATCTTCTATGGTGATTGTTGGTGGTATGCCTATGGTTGGTTATAAGGAGAAGTCCGATTATTTGGATGATATTGCGGTTTTCTGTGATATTGCTGAGGTGTATTTGGGTTTTGATTTGGATGATGAGGGCTCTTCTTTGATTGGAGATGTCGGTTCTGATCGCGTTGTCTATTATCGTACAGGGGTGGATGATGATTTGGTTCATAATGATTTGGAGGAGTATTTGGGTACTGTTATGAATACTGTGTGTTTTTCTTTGACTGGAGATGTTAGTTCTAATCCAGTTGTCTATTATTAGACTGGTGTTTTAGATTTTTTAAGTATTGTTGTCTTGCGTCTATAGGTAAATTTCCTCATTCTCCTATCCTGGCTGGTGATTTGACCCATGCATCCAAATCTGGTAGAAGGAATAGGAGTTATTCAATTGTTAATATTAGGAGAATTCCTCGTTTAAATCGTAAAACTTTTAAATCTTTTGCTTGAGGGTTGTTGATATTTTAGGATTTATTGTGATAATTATTGTTTTGGAGTTGGTTCGTGGTTTGTGTAGATGTGGTATATTGTGGTTTTTCAGCTTGGTTGTTGGGGTTGCGGAAGTTGTTTCATATGGCTGCTTATCTTTTGGTATCGCTTCAGGCTTTATTTTCTAGAGAGAGTTGTTATTTTAGGATTAATCTTTAGTTTTATTGGCGTTTGGGAGGGTTTGATTTTTTCTTTTGTATGGGGGAGGGGGTCTTTTGCTACCTGCCATGCTTGTTGGTAGCTCCTTTTCTGTTGTTATTGTATATGTACATGTGTACTCTCCTCTCCTTTAAAGGATCACACATTTTTTTCAGAAAAATAGAATAAAATAAATGTTAAATCATAAGGGTGTTGAGATTTGAATAAATCTTATTAAGGTTGTGCCTAGTAAAATAATTAAATGGGTTAAGAATGGCTTTTAGGTTAATTAAATTACATAAGGGTATATTAGGAATTTTCCACCCATAATCCATACCTATGTATATTTTCGTCCCTTCCATTTCATCCCCATTCACCGCATTTTGAGGAAAAAACAAAAATATTAAGAAGAGGCGGCCATAATCAAAGAGAAGAAGAATTCAATTAAAAGTTAGAGAATCAAGCTTAGGGGAAATCAATCTCAATCCAATCTCCTTATCTAAACCAAGGTGAAAAATAATTCCATCTCTATTTTTATTTAAATCATATGTTTTCGAATTTAAGGGTAAATTCATTTTTCTGATGAATTGGATGATGATACGCTTGAATATTGATTTGTTTAATTTAAACAAGATTGTTTAAATAGGACCATACATGGTTTTAGTGTAAAACCTATGTACGTTGATGATTAAGTGCCATGGATAAATTTTATCTTATGTAAAATATGATTTTGAAGTTGGGTTTTAATTATGAAAATTTTCCAAGCTATGGAAAGATTATTATGAATTTTCAAAGGAAAATACGATTATTTGAGTTTATAAATTTATTTCAGAAAATATATTAATTTTGGGTCTAGAATTTTGATATGTTAGGTAACATAATTAAAGCGAATTACTGGAATTTTTGAGGATTTTTTCAAAGTGATTGCTATGCAAATTAAATTGTTTTAGAAGATGGACTTTTTTGCAATATTGGTTTTGCTTAATGGAAGGGCTTATTTGATTAACTTAACCATGATTTGGGTCTGAAATTAGGGCCAATTATTTTAGTAAAGAATTTGAAAAGTTAAGGCAACCAATATCTGTTTACACGTGGTAGGTTAGTTAGAAAAATGTTTGCTTTTGGTAGTATTAAAATAGTTTTACTCAGAAAAGTTGGGTTCGTCTTCTTTAGAAGTACCTTTAGACACAAGGCTTTTGCCATCAACCCAGTCAAAACCTACTAAGCCGAAACCAATGTGCAAGGTATCACAAAGATGATACACAGTGGATTGGAGAAAGGCGAAAGGCTAGGTGTCGAAAGCATGGCTTCCGAAGGGGTTGATACCTTAGATTATTTTAAAAAAAGCAGCGCCTGCCTCTGTTTTATTTAAGCCTTTGAAGGAGTCAAAACATGTGTTTTCGAAAGAGGTTTTTAAAAGGTTTTGAAAGGGTTGCCATTAACATAGGTTTTCTTTCGAATGTGTTCCTTTACTTATAAAAGGATGCTTTTGAAAGAAGGGGTTCCGACCTAGTCGAAGCCCTACTGCCGTTCTTTAGCCTTTCGATGGTGTTGAAGTCATTAATGCTTTCGAAAAGTAGTGTTATTTTTTGAAGATGTTTTAAGCCTCTACCTAACTGCTTTCGAAAGAGTTCGAGGTTTCGAAGGCGATGGCTTTGAAAGGGGTTTCGACGCTATCCTTCAATGTTTTGTTTAAACGATTTGATGCTTTCGAAAAAAATGGTGCCGATGCCATCATGTTTTCTTCAATGTTTTTACATGATAATGGATGGTTTCAAAAGAGATGCTTTAGCCTATATTCACTTTGACCCAAATAACATATTTTAAATATAAACCTAATGCTTTCTAAAGGGCGACCTTCAATGATTTTGGAAGGGTTACTTCCAATTGTTTCAAAGTGGGGTACTTTCAATTGGTTTTGAAGCTATGCTTTTAAAGTTGAATGTTGATACTTTAATACATTTTAAAGGTTTCAAAAGAAAGGTTTTAAAATTTTCGAAAGGCGGAAGCCTAATTTTTTGATGATATATTTTTATTCTTTCGAAGGAGGGTATCCAAGGAAGTCGAAAAGAAGGTTTCGAAAGGTTTTATAGCCCAAACTCAATTTTTAAAAGGAGAAACCCATGGCTTAATTAAAGGAGATTTTGTAACTGTTTTGCAAAAAAGTTTTCCTTGATAAAATAATAGATTAACGGGATTAACCATGTTTTATAATAAACCCATAGGAGTGGTATAATTATACTATTATGTTCGTTTCTTCAAATATAAATATATTCACATTATAATAGACCTATAACTGCATTTTGGTGATAAAGGGCAGAAGAACCAGCTAGGTTTACCCTGTGGAGAATATAAATGGATTAAACTCCTAGATGAGTAGATTTACATCCAAGAAGTCAGGTAGACCAAAATATAGGATGCCTAAATTTGAAAGTTGTTAGGGAGACATGTTCATAGTGATCCCATGAAAACTATGATTAGGAAATTATTGGAGTTGCCAATAGGTTCATAGTAATCCCATGAAAACTATGTTATAAGAGTGGTTGGCGGGGAACAATTAGTTCCTAGTAATCCCGTGAAAACTATATTCGGATTAAGTTATTGACAGATTTCAATAGATTCCTAGTCAAACCATGAAAACTAGGAAACCAAGAAAATATATTAATATGGGCCAATATTTTCCTAGTCAATCCATGAAAACTAGGATAAGAAAGAAGTTATTGAAGTAACCAATAGGTTCAGGTGAAACCATTAATCAATAAAACCCACAGGAGTGGTGGTGTTAACTTAATTGGCAGGGGCCAATAGGTTCATAGTGCACCCATTGAAACAATGAAATATGATATGAAGTCCATAAGTTAAATACAAGTTATTAGTAAGCCCATGAATACTAATAGGTTAATAGTGACCCTAGAAACTATAAATATGACAGGGAGTCAATTAAATAAAGGATGAGAAATCTAGGATGTTTTAACTAGTTTGCATATCATTATAATATTTTGAAATGACTATGTTTTAACCATTGTGGATGCAGGAGCATAGTATATGGTTTCATAAAGGTTTTAGGATACTAGTGAGTGGAAAACCATTTTGCTAAGTGGTGTGGTCTCATTAGATATCTAAATGATTTGAGATGGTAGATTATTATTCATACCAGGCTTTATTTCTGACCAAAATTTTATGTTTTTCCCTTAATCTCTTGGGTAATCAACTGATTTTGAGTAGTTTGATAGTTGAGGTTTTTAGGTACCTCATAGACGAATAAAGCTTCCGGAGACGTGCATAAGGCATGGTAGCTATATAGAGTTTTCTTTTATTTGATTCCGCTGTGTTGTTTGTAATGGCAAAGTTGTTAAATTGCCTTTATATGCTCTGATCATCCAAGGGGGCATCTTCACATGTCGCTCCTTGCATATGTTGTAATAAGTTATTTTCTTTGAATGTGGTTAACGATGGTGAGATTATGTAATGAAATTGAAATGTTTTAAAATGAATGTGATCTTGTCTGAAGTTTTAAAAAATTTCCATACTCATGCGTTTCTATGTATCAATGAATCTAACACCGCCGTATTTGGTCGTCGAGGATTAAAAACTATGGATGACTGTAGTACCAGTTGCCGTTAATTTTAGGCCTCCAAGCAGGGGAATGTTACAAATCCATCCCCAATATGGATCAGATATGGAAAATCTTCATTATGGATCTACGTGAATCGATATGGATACGATAGCTCGTATTAGCAGTACAAATCAACAATGATCGATCCATAATTCAACAATCACGAAGGTGATTGATGAGATAAGTTTAGAAACAGGGAGTAGAGGATATAGAGGACCTACCATATCGATAACTAGGCCCCATAAGCAAATAAAAATGATCGGCACTGATCGTTTTTATAGTGTGCAATCGACTCTAAATTTTGTGGGTCGGGTCGTTTGGTTCTGGAGGTTCTACTAGCGAATTTTGAGCCCAATCCACGCATTACTTCTCCTATAAATATAGCAGCCACTCTCCACAAAGGGAATCCTTCTTTCAACTACTTAGGATCTGCCATTTTTATTCTTTATTCTTGTACTAATGGAACCCTGCCGAACCACTATAAAAATCTATGTGTTCATTTACTTTCCCTACCATGTTTTAATTTCATTCATCGTTAAATCTCTACGAGATTCTATTAGTTGTTGATTCCTATTTTTGGCATCAATTCCCTAAAATTCTTCAAAAATAAAAATAAAATCGACCTAGAAGAACAAAATAAATTTAATCTAGAAGAAGCAAGCGAACCTAGCATACAGAAGGGCAATTCTCATGCAAAGCAATTAGAAATAGCTTAGGCTTGAGGTAGGTGGTAAGAACTTTGATAAGTTGATTATTGTAGTAATTTAAACTATTTTAATTGATTGGGAAGTTAGAAAACCCTAAATTGAATATGCTGAATGTAATGACCCGATTTTACGACTTCTGAAAGTCGACATTTATACGTCCACTGTATCAAATGCGGTGCATTTGAATGCCGAAAAACCGAACCATTAGGGTTTAAGAAGAAGAAGATAGAAGAAGAACAGAAACAATAACAGAATCTCACATTTCACAGTGGAACAAATATAATAGATAAATAAATATCTTTAAACAGAATCACTATATCAATTATTACATTACATCACATTACATTATCAGAGTGTATAACAACAACAGCAGAAGAAAATATAACATATACTAGTGATACGCTATGCCATCCAGCTTGCTCCTGATCTCCACAGCAACTCCTGAATTCCAGAATGACCTCATAACCTGACTCTAGGCTGCCCCTGTGGAAAATTATGGGCACCCAGAGTTTAGAAAGGGAACAATAAACTCCAGGTCAGTCATGGGACTGGTGTGAGATCTTAAAAACAGTTATTCTTTAATAAAGGAAAATTAAAGATTTTAAAAGAAATCCGCAATGCTTTTTGGAAAGTGAAACTACCATAAGGCCTCCCGCCACACACACAATGCAAACGCAGAATTGGAGGAGAATTCTCCTTATGATAATCAAATATGCTTAATACGCAAAATCTTTTTTTATATTATTATTAGTGCAAAGTGCAGAAAACATTTCGAAAATATAATATTAATCTTAGCCAGCATACGTACCATTATAGTATGCCTACTATAGCTACCATATTAGATAGCAGGTTCTACAACTAAAACCGTACTGGGTTCGTATTGGGAATTGGATTTCCAACAAATGGTCAGGCCAAGAAACTTCCCATTGCCACATGGGTACGCCTCTGGATAGACGCCCCGAGAACCTAACCGGATCTCTGCCAACACAAGGCCGGGTTACATCTGCAAAAATAGGTAACTACTGACACGATTATGCCATCCCCCGGTTGTAAACAACCTTTATCCGAGGATCCTCAACAACAACAATCACAAAGAAATATATATTCGCAATATTCACATAAGTTAAGTATCTGGGCTCCATACCATGATACCACTTCTATCCAGAAGGAAATGTTTATACCCTAAGGGGAGCTACCCCCTATAACCTTGCTGCATTCTTCCTGTTTTGACCATTCCGGGGTGTGAGGTCCGACGAAGTCTCGTCCACAAAGCTACGCTTTTCACAAAAGCCGTGCTTCGATAAACAAATGATCAGCATCACTTCGTATGCCACATTACCAACTCGGGAATGTATTACTAGTAACCATCAACTACATAACCTCTGAGCTCGTACGTCTCAGAGAAGGGAGTTAAGCTAAGAGAATAAATTCTCCGCCACCAACAGAAATGTATTTGATAGAAACCAGATTTACATCTCAAAGTGTAACGTCAGACACACATCCATACAAGTCCGTTCCGGGATCGAACGGAACCGAAGGCACTTCAAAAGAAGTCCTTGCAATCCGGATATTCACTAATCACGTTCGGAATCCCCATCACAAAGGGTGATAAAATCTCTATACCAGAGAAACTCGGTGCAGAGACATTCAACTGGTATCCTTTCGCTTTCGAAAATACCCGATCTTCAACACCATCTTCAATTGCAATCCCATTTCGTCGTATTGATATTCAGAATGGGTTTTATGACACAATGTTATCTCCCGGCTAATCCAAATAACGAGCGCTTATTTTAAAATAAGTGTTCATTCCGATTCAAATAAATCACAACAATTTCACTTTGATCTTTTAATAAAAGATCCATCACAATCACAAAGGTTCGATGTGGGTTTCGAATATTCATTTGGAATTCGACTTCCGGTTGCATCGAAATTCAATTGCCGATTAAGGACAATATTGATAGTCAGTTATTTAACTATCAATCATCATTCACAACAATCGCTGGATTTCAAATAATTTTTTCCTAATTTTTTTTATTATTTTCAATATATCTTCGCAAGATAAAATTTCACATTTCAATCCTTTGAAAAATAAATTTCAAATCAATTCCCAAACATTTATTCATTTTCACTGAAAATCTGCCGATTTCAAATATTTTAGAATAATATAAAAATACTTATTCAAAATATACTTGGAAATATTTACAACAAACTATTTTAGAATATTTGCTTTAAATATTAGTTATGAAAAATATTATACTAATATCTCATACAAAATTCAAGTCCAAAAACTAATTTTAAAATAAAATTAGTAGATGGAGTATAAATATTTAAATAACTATTTTCTAATCAAAAATAAAATTAAATCTTTAAAATAATCCCTTATATAATTTATTAAATAAATTTTACTTTAAACAATTTCCAAAACTAATTTCTCCAAGAATATTATTTTTAGAACCAAATCTAAAACTTTTAATTTTCTATTCAAAAGCCATTTTAAAAATATACTCGGCTTTCCAGGAAAGAATTCTTTTCTCAATATATATTGGTCCATTCAAATAAATTAATAAATTTTCTCGATTTATTTTAAATTTACATTCCAAATATCAACTGATATATGAATTTAAATCGATTCCCAAATATCATCTTCACACCTAATCGAATTCCAAATTGATTTCCAGTTTATCTCAAATGCAAAATCAACTTCCAATTTGATTTTCCCAAATTAATTTTCCAATATCAAATTAATTTCAAATTGATTTCCCAAAATTATTTCCAACACACCAAACCAATTTTCCTAATTGGTTCCTAAGATTTCTAACTCTAAATTAATTCATGAATCAATTTCTAAAATAAATTTCAACTCTAAATTAAATTCCAAACTTAATTTCTAAATTTATTTCCTTTTTGAAATAAATTCTTTATCTCTTTAAATTATTTAAAATCCGTATCTTAAATAAATTCCTCAACTATTAACAACATTACTTGAAATTCGTTTATAAAAATATTTCCCATATTTTTGGAATTTATTCAGTAAGTTTTCCAAGATAAAACTTTATCTATTTAAATTTCCTTCTTTTAAAATTCACCCGATTCCTTTGAGTGAATTCATTATAAATTTTCTATCCAAATTTCAAAATCAATTAACAATTTATTTCTGGTATCCTACGATATCAAAAATATATTCGGCTGAATTACAGCCTTTACTGTTTCAATCACAAATAGTCACATGAATTTAAAAATAATCAACACACAACATAAGCAACAAATTAAACATTTGAGGAATCCAGTTGGATCCCTCCAACTTGTTTCCCTGCATCCACAGACGTTAGCACACAATTAAATACTCATTCCACTTCGAGGTGGAATATCGCGGTATATGGGATTTATAAAATATTATCCGCTATTATGGCGCAATAGGGTCTCATCCGCTATATAATGCGGGAAATCAACAACACCAAATACATATATAATACCAACTCCACTTCGAGGTGGAATATCGCGGTATATAGGTTTAATATTATAACCTCCGCTATTATGCGGTGCATAGGGTCTGAACTAATATAACTAATAATAAATAAATTATCCAAACACACAATCAATCAATTTTAATTTAACTATCACAATTCCACAACCAATCAATAACTGGAATTTTCAATTAAAAATTTTGAGTGAGAAGATCTCACCTTTTATTGTGCATGCAATCCAATTTCTTTCCAGCTTGATTTCCACACAGTTTTAGACCTTGTATAAATAATTATATAAGATTTCATTAATACTCGAGCTAATCGAACAATTTATTTCCTTTTAAATAATTTTAATAAACTAACAATTTGATTTAAAGCAAATTTTCCTTTAAATTAAAAATCTTTGTTTAACCAAACTTTAAATTTAAAACTACATTTCCTTTAAAATAATTTTAATAAGCTTATCAAACAAATAAATTTCCATATTGATTTAAACTAATTATTAATTTGTAAATAAATTTTCCTTTTTAATAAAAATCAAATCAACTAATAATTTTCCTCCATACTACAATTTTAAATTAACTAGTAACTGAAATATTTATATATTGTTTATACCAATTCTAAAAAGTTTTCTGCCTTAAACTTTTTTTTACATTTTCAATCTATATATTTCTTAATATATAAGTAAATTGGTAAATTAAAATAAATATATAAATCTATATTTTATTTTATTTTTTTTCTTTGAAACCCTTACAAAAAAATTTAATTTATATGGATTTAAAAATCAAATTTTATATAATTTTTCAAACATGTCCAACACCATTTTTTTTTTCTTTCCAAATAAACTTATACTTACTGTTCTATACAGATTTTAACCATATTTACTATTATATATATATATATATATATTTTCTTTCAGAACACAACCCAACCCATAATTTATTTTACAGTTAAAATTCTAATTAATGAAAAAATTAACAACAAATTAATATAAAATTCTACATATGTATATAATTAAATAAAATAGAAACATATTTACCTACATACCCCGAATCAAGCCCACCCTCAAATAATCACCGAACCCTAGCCTCGGCCTCCACCATTTCACTCGAGATCCTCCATGACGTGCCGCCCCATCTAGCCGCGCGCCGCCCCTGAGTCTAGCCATCGCGAACCTTCCCAATACCACCACGCAACGCTGCACTTCATACCATATCCTACCAAAGAACTCGATCGCGATGCCCTCAAATCGAACTCGCCTCGACTTGGGCGCCTTCGAAGCTTACGACCATCTTACGAAGTTCACTCGGCAACCATGCCATACACGGTACCTCCTCTCTTCATCGTTATACGCAAGAAATTGGAACGAAAGAAATTTGATTATGCATTGAATCGGCCATTTAGGGTTTTCGATTTTCGATTGGAAGTGGGTTTGGTTCAATTTGATAATGGGGAGCCGTGATTTGAATTTTAAAAGTGACGGGGTGAAATATTTTGGAGGAAGAACCCTAAAGCTCGGCCATTTTGTTTTATTTGATTTCGTTCTGATATTTTACTTTTAACTCTTTTGAATACAAAGAGAACGAACGCGTGTAGTTTGGAACAACACGTGCAAAAATTTCTGAGACGTGTCAATATGCCCAATATATTTAAATATATATATATATATATATATATATATTGATTTAAATTCAAATTCAAATCGCCTTGATAAACGCAACCAAAAATCTCGATCTCCAATCAATGCATGCCGCTAGGTGTTTATAATGTTTAACCCCTATTTCGAACGCAATGGAAAAGGTTTCGGGTCCAAATTTGATCGTATGGAGAAGATAGCATTTTGGATCCAGTTATAATATCGAATTTTCGATTTAAATTTCAGCGCGTTTGCTTATCTTACGGCCAAACGATCACTCCAAACACTATGAAAATTGAAATCCGATAATAATAAAATATTATGGATCCAATAGAACTGGTTTCGTCGAATTTCGAGACTGTGCCTCAGACAGCTACTTTTAAATATCGATTTAAACGATATATTTTCAAAACTGATTAAATTACTTTCAAATTCAATTCTGAAGCTTCTATTAACCTCAGTATTATCAATATAAATTTTACAAGCCTTTGAAATATTTTTATTCGGTTTAAAACTGAAGATTCAAATTTTTATCCAACTTCAATAAATTAAATTTAATAATTAAATTGCCAAATCCATAATTAATTTTGAAATTCAAGTTAAACCATCATTCAAATATCTAAAATCAATTAAATATTCCATTTCAAATGTTAAAAATTTCCGGGTCGTCACATCCTTCCCCCCTTAAAAGAATTTCGTCCTTAAATTACAAGTTAAGAAGAATGGACCTTAACCCGTTTGATATTTTCCAACCCAAACAGTTTTATCAATTTATTAACCCAAATCTTTTTATTAAAGATTCATTTCAACTAACTTTCCAAGTTCAATTATAAGTTCCAAACAATATTTTTTACTACCCAATTCAAATTTAGATTTGAATTCAAATTTCAAACTTTCAAAATTTTCTCAAAAATTTTCTAACACCCTAAATTTTCGAAATTTCGCCAGCGTCTCCTTTGCGGCTAGCTCGGTACGACTACAAAATGGCACCACAGGCCCTTAAATCCAAAAAGAAAACAAAAAGGCAAGCGGCTGGACAAGAAAATCACCAAATTTCATATAGAAATTTAAGTACGTACCTTTTGTCGAGCAATTAAATTATCTTCAAAATCAAAATCCAATTCTTTTTCCTTTATGATACCTGTAAGCTATTAAGCAATAATATCCAATTACCATATCCAAAACCGTTTAATCCATTTCCTTATAGAATTTTCAATCATACTCCTTGTATCATTTTTACTTCACTATTGAAGTTACATATCCATTTTCATTCAATCTTGCATTTTCACTTTCATTTGAATTCAACTTACAATTTCAATTTTATTTGGATTCAATTTACCTTCTGAATATTGAATTTTTATCTTTCAGTTATAACTGATTCATATTATTATTTTAAATCAGTTTCATTCACTAATTACTTCAATTTCCAATTTGAAATAGTTTCTTGCTAACAATTTTTTTTTCAAAAATTTTCTAACTCCTAAAATTTTCGGAAAATTTCGGCAGAGTCTCCTTTGTACGGAGGAGCTTTTGAAATTTGACAAAAGATATAAATATATATACATCGACCCACCCGGTCGGAAAAAAAACAGTTCATATTTCCTATTTTTATTGCGTAGGCGTACCTTATTTGGCATTTTTAAGCAAAGCCGTTTATTATTAGCATTTTAGCACGACCAAATCCAGCCGAACGACCCTCCTGTACCTGTATTTACTAAATTTAAACACATAGGTGACATATATAAGAAATTTATTCACATTTCACTTAGTTCCAATAGTAAACACATAGTTTTCTCAAGCAATACATTCAAAATAGTTCTCAGAAGCAATTTATATGGTTCCGATACAAATTTAATTGCTTATAATCAATTCACATACCATTCTATTCAATTCAAGTGATTTACAACTTACTTTCTTTCATTCAATTTATTTTTTTAAGCGAAATGAACTCATATCAATTTCAATTGATTCAAAAATCAATTTGATTGGCTTTTATTAACCTTAGAATTTTATACATACTCGTTTGCGTCAAATAATAACCATTTCTATGCAAATTTCGACGATATTCACTTATTAGAATATCCAATCTAGTTTATAACTAATTTAAATTGATACAAACTCAATTTACTCTTATTATTTTTCAATTCAAATGGATTCCGTTCAATTCATTTTGCATTCCATATTCACGTTCATTTCAATTAAAATCATTCCACAATTTCCACTTTATCCTCCATTTAATAATTTAGAATATTTTCCAACTCTAAATTTTTCTTAAGAATTTTAACATTTATTTCTTAAGTTCAAGATTATTATTTTATTTATTTATCAAATTCACTCCATTTACTAATTTAATTAAATTAGTTTTACTCACTTATCCATTTTTAATTTCAAATTTCCATCCTCAATCCATCTCGAATTTATTTTATCAATAACAAGGAAATTTTCAATTTATTCTCTGCTTACTTGAATTTATCTGCTAATTCAAACCATTTTTATTTAACTCACAATTTAAGTTTTGATTTAACTAATTTAACTTGATCCAAGTCAAATCTCATTTCAATTTATAAAACCCATTTATACATTCACATTACCAATTTCATTCCATTAATGAATTTTATTCCAAATTATAAATTACATTTAAAATTTACAGTTACAAATCTCATTTGTATTTTTATTTTCTTAGCTTTTGGTTTTGATTTCAATTTCTCATACAATAATGATAATAATTTAATATTATTGCTTCCTAACAACCAAGCAACCATAAATTATAATGATTCACAGAAAATATATTTCTTTTATATAAGAAAATAGTTTTGGGTAAAATTATTTCATTTACCCTATTTTAAAACAATACTGTGTCGGTTTATCATGTTTAAAAGTTTAGAAACCCCTGTCGAAACAGTTGGCCAAACTGCACCGACCAGAATCTATAAACAATCAACCGATAAGTCAACACAATATAAAACAATTTTATATTCACTAACAAATACGCGCTCATATCTATTATTACACTCAAACTCATTCGACGGTACTACTGACTCTATCTCTAATGAGTAACACCCAAGAGAGGCAAGGTTGTCGCTTAACCAAATGCTATGATACCACATTGTAACGACCCGATTTTACAACTTTCGAAAGTCGACATTTATACGTCCACTGTATCAAATGCGGCGCATTTGAATGCCGGAAAACCGAACCATTAGGGTTTTGAGAAGAAGAAGATAGAAGAAGAACAGAAACAATAACAGAATCTCACATTTCGCAGCGGAACAAATATAATAAATAAATAAATATCTTTAAAGATAATCACTATATCAATTATTACATTACATCACATTACATTATCAGAGTGTATAACAACAACAGCAGAAGAAAATATAACATATACTAGTGATACGCTACGCCATCCAGCTTGCTCCTGATCTCCACAGCAACTCCTGAATTCCAGAATGACCTCATAACCTGACTCTAGCTGCCCGTGTGGAAAATTATGGGCACCCAGAGTTTAGAAAGGGAACAATAAACTCCAGGTCAGTCATGGGACTGGTGTGAGATCTTAAAAACAGTTATTCTTTAATAAAGGAAAACAAAAGATTTTAAAAGAAATCCGCAATGCTTTTTGGAAAATGAAACTACCATAAGGCCTCCCGTCATACACACAATGCAAACGCAGAATTGGAGGAGATTTCTCCTTATGATAGTCAAATATGCTTAATACGCAAAATCTTTTTTTATATTAATATTAGTGCAAAGTGCAGAAAACATTTTGAAAGTATAATATTAATCTTAGCCAGCATACGTACCATTATAGTATGCCTACTATAGCTACCATATTAGATGGCAGGTTCTACAACTAAAACCGTACTGGGTTCGTATTGGGAATTGGATTTCCAACAAATGGTCAGGCCAAGGAACTTCCATTGCCACATGGGTACGCCTCTGGATAGACGCCCCGAGAACCTAACCAGATCTCTGCCAACACAAGGCCGGGTTACCTCTGCAAAAATAGGTAACTACTGACACGAGTATGCCATCCCCCGGTTGTAAACAACCTTTATCCGAGGATCCTCAACAAAAACAATCACAAAGATATATATATATTTGCGATATTCACATAAGTTAAGTATCTGGGCTCCATACCATGATACCACTTCTATCCAGAAGGAAATGTTCATACCCTAAGGGGCGCTACCCCCTATAACCTTGCTGCATTCTTCCTGTTTTGACCATTCCGGGATGTGAGGTCCGACGAAGTCTCGTCCACAAAGCTACGCTTTTCACAAAATCCGTGCTTCAATCAACAAATGATCAGCATCACTTCGTATGCCACATTACCAATTCGGGAATGTATTACTAGTAACCATCAACTACATAACCTCTGAGCTCGTATGTCTCAGAGAAGGGTGTTAAGCTAAGAGAATAAATTCTCTGCCACCAACAGAAATGTATTTGATAGAAACCAACTTTACATCTCAAAGTGTGACGTCGGACACACATCCATACAATTCCGTTCCGGGATCGAACGGAACCGAAGGCACTTCGAAAGAAGCCCTTGCAATCCGGATATTCACTAATCACGTCCGGAATCCCCATAACAAAGGGTGATAAAATCTGTATACCGGAGCAACTCGGTGCAGAGACATTCGACATGTATCCTTTCGCTTTCGAAAATACCCGATCTTCAACACCATCTTCAATTGCAATCCCATTTCGTCGTATTGTTATTCGGAATGGGTTTTATGACACAATGTCCTCTCCTGGCTAATTCGAATAACGAGTGCTTATTTTAAAATAAGTGTTCATTCTAATTCAAATAAATCACAACAATTTCACTTTGATCTTTTAACAAAAGATTCATCACAATCACAAAGGTTCGATGTGGGTTTCGAATATTCATTTGGAATTCGACTCCCGGTTGCATCGAAATTCAATTGCCGATTAAGGCCAATATTGATAGTCGGTTATTTAACTATCAATCATCATTCACAACAATCGTTGGATTTCAAATAATTTTCTCTCAATTTTTTTATTATTTTCAATATATCTTCGCAAGATAAAATTTCACACTTCAATCCTTTGAAAATTAAATTTCAAATCAACTCCCAAACATTTATTCATTTTCACAGAAAATCTGCCGATTTCAAATATTTTAGAATAATATAAAAATACTTATTCAAAATATACTTGGAAATATTTACAATAAACTATTTTATAATATTTGCTTTAAATATTAGTTATGAAAAATATTATACTAATATCTCATACGAAATTCAAGTCCAAAAACTAATTTTAAAATAAAATTAGTAGATAGAGTATAAATATTTAAATAACTATTTTCTAATCAAAAATCAATTTAAATCTTTAAAATAATCCCTTATATAATTTATTAAATAAATTTTACTTTAAACAATTTCCAAAACTAATTTCTCCAAGAATATTATTTTTAGAACCAAATCTAAAACTTTTAATTTTCTATTCAAAAGCCATTTTAAAAATATACTTGTTTCCAGGGAAGAATTCTTTTCTCAATATAAATTGGTCCATTCAAATAAATTAATAAATTTTCTCGATTTATTTTAAATTTACATTCCAAATATCAACTGATATATGAATTTGAATCGATTCCCAAATATCATCTTCACACCTAATCGAATTCCAAATTGATTTCTAGTTTATCTCAAATACAAAATCAACTTCCAATTTGATTTTCCCAAATTAATTTTCCAATATCAAATCAAATCAATTTCAAATTGATTTCCCGAAATTATTTCTAACACACCAAACCAAATTTCCTAATTGGTTCATAAGATTTATTCTAACTCCAAATTAATTCATGAATCGATTTCTAAAATAAATTTCAACTCTAAATTAAATTCCAAATTTAATTTCTAAATTTATTTCCTTTTTGAAATAAATTCTTTATCTCTTTAAATTATTTAAAATCCGTATCTCAAATAAATTCCTCGACTATCAACAACATTACTTGAAATTCCTTTATAAAAATATTTCCTATATTTTTGGAATTTATTCAATAAGTTTTCCAAGATAAAACTTTATCTATTTAAATTTCCTTCTTTTAAAATTTACCCGATTCCTTTGAGTGAATTCATTAGAAATTTCCTATCTAAATTTCAAAATCAATTAACTATTTATTTCTGGTATCCAACGATACCAAAAATATATTCGGCTGAATTACAGCCTTTACGGTTTCAATCACAAATAGTCACACAAATTTAAAAATAATCAACACACAACATAAGCAACAAATTAAACATTTGAGGAATCCAGTTGGATCCCTCCAACCTATTTCCTTGCATCCGCAGACGTTAGCACACAATTAAATACCCATTCCACTTGGAGGTAGAATATCGCGGTATATGGGATTTGTAAAATATTATCCGCTATTATGCGGCGCAATAGGGTCTCATCCGCTATATAATGCGGGAAATCAACAACACCAAATACATATATAATACCAATTCCACTTCGCTAGAATATCGCGGTATATGGGTTTAATATTATAGCCGCCGCTATTATGCGGCGCATAGGGTTTAAACTAATATGACTAATAATAAATAAATTATCCAAACACACAATCAATCAATTTTAATTTAACTATCACAATTCCACAACCAATCAATAACTGGAATTTTCAATTAAAATTTTTGAGTGAGAAGATCTCACCTTTTATTGTGCATGCAATCCAATTTCTTTCCAGCTTGATTTCCACACAGTTTTAGACCTTGTATAAATAATTATATAAGATTTAATTAATACTCGAGCTAATCGAATAATTTATTTCCTTTTAAATAATTTTAATAAACTAACAATTTGATTTAAAGCTAATTTTCCTTTAAATTAAAATCTTTGTTTAACCAAACTTTAAATTTAAAACTACATTTCCTTTAAAATAATTTTAATAAGCTTATCAAACAAATAAATTTCCATATTGATTTAAACTAATTATTAATTTGTAAATAAATTTTCCTTTTTAATAAAAATCAAATCAACTAATAATTTTCCTCCATACTACAATTTTAAATTAACTAGTAACTGAAATATTTATATATTGTTTATACCAATTCTAAAAAGTTTTCTGCCTTAAACTTTTTTTTTACATTTTCAATCTATATATTTCTTAATATATAAGTAAATTGGTAAATTAAAATAAATATATAAATCTATATTTTATTTTATTTTTTTTCTTTGAAACCCTTATAAAAAAAATTTAATTTATATGGATTTAAAAATCAAATTTTATATAATTATTCAAACATGTCCAACACCATTTTTTTTCTTTCCAAATAAACTTATACTTACAATTCTATACAGATTTTAATCATATTTACTATTATATATATATTTTTTCTTTCAGAACACAACCCAACCCATAATTTACTTTACAGTTAAAATTCTAATTAATGAAAAAATTAACAACAAATTAATATAAACTTCTATATATGTATATAATTAAATAAAATAGAAACGTATTTACCTACTGACCCTGAATCAAGCCTACCCTCAAAAAATTACCGCACCCTAACTTCGGCCTCCACCATTTCGCTCGAGATCCTCCATGACGTGCCGCCCCATCTAGCCGCACACCGCCCCTGAGTCTAGCCATCGCGAATCTTCCCAGTACCACCATGCGACGCCGCACTTCACACCATATCCTACCGAAGAACTCGATCGCGATGCCCTCAAATCGAATTCGCCTCGACTCGGTCGCCTTCGAAGCTTACGACCATCTTACGAAGTTCACACGGCAACCATGCCATGCGCGGTGCCTCCTCTCTTCATCGAATTCGAATTCCAATTCGATTATACGCAAGAAATTGGAACGAAAGAAATTTGATTATGCGTTGAATCGGCCATTTAGGGTTTTGGTTTTCGATTGGAAGTGGGTTTGGTTCAATTTGATAATGGGGAGCCGTGGTTTTGAATTTTAAAAGCGACGGGGTGAAATATTCTGGAGGAAGAACCCTAAAGCTCGGCCATTTTATTTTATTTGATTTCGTTCTGATATTTTACTTTTAACTCTTTTGAATACAAAGAGAACGAACGCATGTAGTTTGGAACAACACGTGCAAAAATTTCTGAGACATGTCAATATGCCCAATATATATATATATATATAAATTCAAATTCAAATCTCCTTGATAAACGCAACTAAAAATCTCGATCTCCAATCGATGCATGCCGCTAGGTGTTTATAATGTTTTACCCCTATTTCGAACGCAATGGAAAAGGTTTCGGGTCCATATTTGATCGTATGGAGAAGATAGCATTTTGGATCCAGTTATAATATCGAATTTTCGATTTAAATTTCAGTGCGTTTGCTTATCTTACGGCCAAACGATCACTCCAAACACTACGAAAATTGAAATCCGATAATAATAAAATATTACGGATCCAATAGAACTAGTTTTGTCGAATTCCGAGACTGTGCCTCGGACAGCTATTTTTAAATATCGATTTAAACGATATATTTTCAAAACTGATTAAATTACTTTCAAATTCAATTCTGAAGCTTCTATTAACCTCAGTATTATCAATATAAATTTTACAAGCCTTTGAAATATATTTATTCAGTTTAAAACTGAAGATTCAAATTTTTATCCAACTTCAATGAATTAAATTTAATAATTAAATTGCCAAATCCATAATTAATTTTGAAATTCAAGTTAAACCATCATTCAAATATCTAAAATCAATTAAATATTCCATTTCAAATGTTAAAAATTTCCAGGTCGCCACACTGAATCAATATATAACGTGCTAAACCTAGATTTGGATCTAAAACCATAGCTTTAAAATTGTCTGTAACTGTCAATTAGAGATTGATGTATATATTGTTTTTCTCTTCAAATTGGAATTGCTAAATCAACAAACCCTAAACTTAATTGCAAATTGGTGTTTAGACTGTAATTAGGGTTAATCAAATACTATTAATGACTTGAATTAAGCAGATTCACAACCAACAATTGAAATTGGAACAAACCCTAATTTTTACTCACCATTGATCGACCTGGAAACGGTAGCGGTCGACCGTTGGGTATAAGCAGTTGACCGTTCATATTAAAAATTGCAGAATTGAACCACGGCATAAGGCCAAAATATATAAATATTTATATAAAACATGAGTTGTTATGGGCCTATTTAAGGATAATTGGAATAATGTTAGGACTTGTAGGGAAGCTAGTTCGCTAAGAGAGGATACTAGGTCATTGTGGTATTGGGTTAAACATTCTTTACCAAATTTACGATCTAGTAATCGATTCGAGATGATGTATTTTCACAAATGACACTCATAGAAGGTTCTAATGGTGGGCATGTAGCTAGCGTGGATGCCTAATGGAGTAGGTTCAACACAATGGAAGGCCCTAGTATGCACGATTCCTAATGCATGTAATAAAATTAGAAAGGAGGACACGGAGCATGCAATAAGAGGCCAACACCATGATCGAGAGGTGGAAGCGAATGTAGACGACCAGACATTCCAGAGTTGACATCTTAGATTCTTCCTTTCCAAGCATAGTGAAAGGGAAAGCATTTCCCAGTAGCCTAGTTGTAGTGATAGTAGTAGGAATTTAGTACTACAGTGGCCTAGTGGTGGTGTTTTCATGGTTAGAAGCCAAGTTTCCACGTTAGTTGCATTGTGGCGGTGTCTACATATTTAGTAGCCTAGCAATATTGTTAATATTAAGTGGCTCTAAGAGCGATGGTCGATCTTTAGACATGAGATTTGATCCTTAGTTCGATTTATTGAATTTTCCTACACAAATTGTAGTGTAGGAATGTATTAGACAAGAACCTTTAGGTAACATACCTTAGGAATTCATGAACACTTGTATCACACCCTATATCATCTATAGTAGTATTGAAATAAATGCATATGATCATTACGTATTAAACTTATACTCATTCACCAGACTTTTGTCGGCCTCACTCCTTCCTTATCATTTTTCCTACCATAGGATCACAAACAAATAGTTATAGGCATAACACGTGGAGAAAGGAGCTTCATACTTGAGTTCTCGTACTCATGTTTTCCATCATGTAGTTATCTACGTATTAAAAGTCTGTAAAATACGTGTTTTAAATTGAAACAATGTAAACGGAAAATAAAGTATTTTGCAAACTGTTTTTTGAAATGTCTATCTATCAGTACTTATATTTTAATTCCTTCAGCTGTAAGATCTGAAATTGTAGAATGTCTTAGAACCTATTATGCTCTATAATGTTTTAAAACCCAACAGCTTGTATTTCTTGGCATGACGCAAACGTCAAACTGGACTATGGATGATGCATTCAGAAGTGTGGGTTATTACATCAACTAAACATTCCGAATTTAATTAATTTAAATCTTACAAATATGATTGATTCAATCGTCTATAAATACTGGCCTAGCCCTTTACTTTTCTTCTCGTATTTTCTAATCAAAGCAGCGTAGCTCTACCATTTATCCGTCTCCGCTATTTTTTATTAATTATAAGATATTGTAATATATGTATATATGTAATCGGAGAAGGGCAGAAAATGAAAGATTAGAAGAGAAGGAGTGAATCGATACTGTAGAAGAAGGTAAATTTTATAATTATAAATCTATATTCCACTTAGTTTATATCTCCTCTCGGATCTATAATTCTAATGCATACGAGTTTATATCTTATTATATATATATTTGGATTAGAAAGGAAAACGAGCCAGTTAAAGGGATGAAATCAAATTTGGAAAGCTAGAAAAGTGAGTGAGAAATTACACTATCTATATATAACATTGAAATTTATATCATTGAGTTTTATTTAATTATTATGCATACACAAGATCTGTGGAGTTATAGGCACAGAAAGAATGTACTCAATTGAAATCTCACCTATATATTCTGTAAGTTAGGTAATTAAAATAAGAATGGTATTTACACCATAATCCGAAAGGAAATCAATCCCTTAATTTGTTAAAGTAGAATGTTGATAATATTGCAAGATTTATTCCAAATTTATGATAATCGAGTTGTAAATTATTAGTATAAATTTAGATTGTCCTAATTTAACTTGGAATATATGTTTTAATTTATTGGTGCGTTGTGAGTACAATTTAGTTGTATCTATTTCTATGTAATTTCCTTAAATTATCTAATTCTATAACTACATATTAAAAGTGCATCATTTGAAATAATAAGGAATATACTAAAAATGAAAGAGATGTGTAAAGTATGGATATTCTCCTCTATAATTTGCGCTGTCTATATTAATAAAAGAATAAGAGATAATTCCTTGTAAATTAAAACGGACAAATGTCTCACTTTTGGGTAATTTATGGAAAGTTATAATGGTAATCCATTTTGGGAAGGATAGTCTAATATATTAAAATGTGGAAATAAATGTTCCTTGCAGAACGTACATTTAAGTATATCTGGAATTCCTAAGCATAGGAATTAATGAGTTAGAAAGAGTAATAAATATACGCACATAAACACGAATAACCATACCTATCGATAAAAAGTAAAATAAATAATTATATATGTATAACATAATGTAGGACGATATTCATATTAGTTATAATTAGGATGACTAGTTATTAACAGTAAAGTAAACCATAGGACTAGGAGTTTGCAATGGGAAAAAAGATATTGACTCCAAAATTAGCAGGATAATAAATGTGAAGTTAATCGACAGCTATATGAATTAAATGAGACCATTAATGCGTTTAACGGGACTAATTAAAGGATTCAATAGGGCATTTATGGGGAAATTGTTGAATGTGCTAGTCTATGATTTTTGTTTGTTAATGTACTATTTTATGTTTCACATAATTAAATAAATATTTGCTGAAAAAAATAAATAACACAATATCTAAATTCAAACAGATATTTTATTCAAACAAATATTTATTACAATTTTGAATAGTAAAAATGTGAACTCTCACTATATATATACAAATACAATACAAATTTGATTACATCACAATTTATCATTTACAAATACACCTCACTACATATTGCTCATTCACTTATCGTTTATCTACAACTTTATTCCAGATTGAATCCAACATCTGAGCAATCTGCAAAAATAAATACTGACACAGTAAAATTGAAATGGAAATATTTTTGCAGTATAAAATAAAATGTGGATTTTGAAAATAATATTTGCCTCGGTTATTTGGGTTGTTCGTCATCATTTAAATTTGAATTCATCATACACAAACAGCTTGTGACATGCACAGTGTATCACTGTACATGCCACAAGGCCGTGCACAGCGATATACACTTGATAAAGTTAAAGGGACAGGTGAGCATAAGGTCAAACCCAAATTTAAAGATGGATTCAATAAAGGTGCAAATTCAAATGAAATGGTCAAGACACAAAAATCAAGTCTCGTCCAAAGTTCAAGTCAATCACCAGAAAATAGGGGTTGCAACAGTTCTGACCAAACAATAGAGTTTAATATCCAGACAAGCTAATCCAGACTTCGAGTCAAGCAGTAGACAGGGATGTGCAGACTAACCAAAACAATGCCCAACACAAATGAACAGACTCTCATTGACAACAGCAAGTTTATATGGATATGCAAGTAGTGCAAGATCAAATGCCACTAGAAAAACAACACTTCAACCTGAACCAGACAGTGCACACTACAGATACAAGGCAACGGTAGTGAACATGCATATGACTCGAGACCACAATGCAGACAACAAGGTTTAGTTCAATATGGTTGCAGTGAAGACAACAAAGTACAAATGAAACTGGACCAGCAAGTAGTGCCAAAAGATCAGAGACAATGCAAGTGCAGACAAGCTACACAAAGGCGCAGACCACATTCAAAAACAACTCAAGCTCAGTACAAATCCAACAATATATGCATACACACATACAAATGTATGTATGCACATGTATGCAGACTTTGATGAACAATTTAACAGAGAGAGCAATGCAATATGAGCCAGACAACACATAAGTCAAAAATGAATGCAACTGTAGTTCAACTGCAAGTCAAAAGTGTATATGCATATTCAAGTGCATCTGAAATCAGACTCGACCAATGCTACAGAGACCAGACCCAAATGAACAGGAATCTGACTCAAGGAAATGTACAATGAGGTAAAGAAATCAAGTGCACCAATGATAAACAGAAGCATGGCATGAACCAAGTTAATCAAAGACTTCAAAACCAAGACCAGACTAGAATTACTACAAGAAACGTGTAACTGATTATATACATACATGAGTATATATGTATATATACATGTGCAGGATACAAGTTCGAACAAAGACAGAGGAGATTTCAAACTGTAGCTCAAAGTAAAACCAAAGTTAGAGACATAATGGCCGAAGCCAATACACGAAGCACATGCAATGCTCAAGTACAGGTCGAGACAAAATCAAGTTTAAAAGTCAAGGCCGATGTCAACAGAAAAATGCACAAAGTCAATTGCAGTTCAAATCAAACTATGCCGAAGTCACAGATACCAAATAAAAATAGTCAAAGCCGTGGGTCATCAAAGTAGCTTTCAAACTAGCAGTGATGGTGACAACAGAGTTCAAGTTTTCAAACACAAACCAAAGTTCAAAATGCAAGTTCAAAACACAAGCTAACACACACATACACATACACACACACACACACACACACATATATACACATACATAATGTATGTATACACATGATGCAAGACCAGTGAACTACAAAAGTCAACCAGGCTACACAATGAACTCAAGCTCAAGTGAATACAAGTATAGCTAGCAAAACCAAAATGGACAGCAGCTACAACTAAATGGAAGCCAACATTATATTATCACTAAATCATGGACAATGGAGTACATATCTACATGGAACGGCAAGTAAAAATCAAACAGGTCGAAAGTGCTATCAGGCATGACTTCTATTTTTTTTACAAACAATAGCAAATCAATTTTATCAAGGCCAAGGTCGAAGAAAGCATAACCGAAGTCACCAGAAAATCAATGCCGTGATGACCAAGGCAACAATAAACGGATTGAACGGTTCAAAATCAATACCGTGGTGAGCAAGGAAAACAACGTCAGAGAAATCAAACCGTATCAACGAAATAAACAAGAAATATATGAATTGGAAGAAGTCGGTAATAATATCAAGCACCCAAACGAAGATCAGTGGTCGAGATAAATTAAATGGAAAATTCAAACGAATGGGAAAATAGGAATTCAAACCCTATATAAACATTAACATCATCGGCAGTTTTGATCATCGAGTTCTAGCATTCAATCCAGAGACCAAAAGGCATAAATTACATATCGGAATCAAAGTCGAACTCAATAAAATAGAAGCAGCCGAAAGCATCTCAAGCGACGATTAATCGACAGGGCAAGGAAATCAAAATCACTTATTGGATCGATCTAATTAAAGTCGGCTTCTTAGAATTTATTCAAAGCCCTAATTACAGAACAAAGCGGAAAGAAAGAGGCCGCCCTTTCACAGAGCAAAGAGGAATAAAGATATAAAAGAAAAAGGGGATCGACCTTTCTGTTGTTTTCATTTGACTTAACTTTTTAAATTAGGGTTTTATTTAAATTTATTTTAAATTTAAATTCTTCTGTTAAACCGTTGTAATTTCTAGTCGTGTGACTAGGGGACAAACTACGTGGCGTAGTTTGAGAATTCACAACTCAGTGGCTGAGTTGTGGCATGGTTTTGAGCGCAGAGTTAGGTTAGTCAATAGCGGGTGTCTTGAGTTTACGTGTGTAAGCATGTGACTACTCAATTTCTAGTAGAATCCTTAGGGGCAGCACGTAGGCAGGTTTTTGCCGAAGCTGGGTAAATTCTATGTTGTTCTATTTTTGCATTTATTATTTTGCTACTCTTTGTGCTGCTATTATTCCGATATATCTGTGTTGAGAATATTATTTAAAATTCCATGATAAATTTTATAAATTGATAGTATCACCCTATATTCACCCCCCTCTAGGGTGAAATCGATCCTACAAGTGACATCAGAGCTAGGAACAAAAGCCATTTCTGTTTTAAAAAGTTTGATTTTTCAAAACACCAATTTTTTTTAAAAAAAATTTGAAATTTTAAAATGGCTTCTTTTAATAATGCTTTTGCGGAGGGTCAGTCCATAGTTAGACCATCAACGTTCAACGGTGAATATGCTTGCTGGAAAAATAGGATGGAATTTTTTTTGAAAACCATTGACGCTTTGGATATTGTTGAGACAGGGTATAGAGCACCAACTATAATTGTAAATAATCAGGAAATAAATAAACGGAAGGATTAATGGATAGATCTAGAAAATAAATTAAAAATGCGAAAGCTATGAATTCTATTATCTGTTCATTGGATCAATTTGAATTTAATCGTGTCTCACATTGTTCAACTGCGCAGGAAATAGGGCACACACTCGAAGTGACTCACAAAGGAACATCACAAGTCAAAGAATCTCGCCTTGCCATGCTAAGCAGCGAATATGAGAACTTCACAATAGCGAAGAAAGAAAATGTCAAAGAGATGTACGGACGACTTTCCAATATCGTATACAAATCAAAGGCTCTTGAAAAATCATATACAGAATTGGAGATAGTCCAAAAAATCTTCAGAATCCTTTCACGAGTTTTGAAGCCAAAGGAACCGTGTCACGACCCGTCTTTGTTAGCCCAGAAAGACGCATCATGAATTAAGAAAGAACGAGATAGAATGAAAAGATATAGAAAGAAGAAACTCATCAACAATAGATTCACACAGCGGAACGAATGAAATATAATATATCACATAAAATATTACACGGTATCATATACATCAGAGTACACAACTTATACATTTCATATTAGACAGTTATAAACATCTGTCTAACTATACAACTCAAGGTATCACAAAGATATAGACACAACACAAACACAGCGGAACAATTATATTCTACACGCTGAAGCCTCCTGCTCCAAATCTCCTACAGAATTCGTCAAGCTAACCTGAATCCTTCGACTACTCATACATAATATGAGTACCCAAGAGTTTAATAAAACAGAAAATAAACACTTGGGTCAGACATGGGTTTGGTGTGAGTAAACGTGTTAAGATTGTTTAAATTTGAAAACCTTTGGAAAGAAAGGTATCACGTAAGACTTCCCACACATAAACATGGAAAAGTTTTTACCTTACGCTAAGCAAAACATTTGATAGGAAATCCAGTGATATTATAATAGTGTCTAGGGTTTTCAAGTAAATGAGAAATAGCTGAAATTGTTACATGATTAAATTCCAGCTACTAGCCACAAAAGTAGGCAATACAATCAAAACCGTAAGGGCACATAGGAAGAATGGGTTTCCATCAATGGCAGGGCTACTGGAGTACTACCCGTCACAGTACGGGGCCTAGATCACCATACCGAGGATTACTCCCAATCCCCTGCAACACAAGGCCGGAACCATCCCTTACTGGACAGTCCCGAACAAGACCACCCCGTGGTTGGCGCGACCAACCACACACACTAAGCCGAAATAGAAAGGGACCTCTAGACAGCGGTAAATCACGTTCTACTTGGATGCTACCCACTTAACCTTGCTGCACCTCCCTTGTTTTAGCCATTCCCGGTTGATGAGGCTTGAGGCTGCGATTACCTTTATAGAACACATCTATCTTAGAATGCTCATCGTCCACCTGACGATGTTTAGAAAGCATTCAATCCATACAAGTTCGTTCCGGGTTCGAACGAAACCGAAGCCACTACCTCATTGTACTCATTTTGGAATCTCCCTCAGAGTTAACGACCATAGACCTTGCACTTTGAATCACCATCTTGAACCTGAAAGTACTATCTCCGTCAAACTCATCTCGGAATCACCCTCAGAGTTATACTGACGAATAGTTCTTACACTTCGAGTCTTCACTAAGCTCTTCTCTTAGATTCACGACCTAACGTTTAATTTGGATCGATGTGGTTTTCGGATATCCAAATACGGAAACCCGATCCCGGTCTCACCGAAATGCAAACGCCATTTTAAAGTCCAAGTTGTTTAAAGGTTTAAACAATTAAACTTATATTCAGAATAACATAACAGATAGATGAATCACATTATCACAATAGATAATTCAAATTATCCAATCATTTCACAAGCAGCATATATCACATATCAGAGATATCACATCCAAATCATCCAATACCATTCAATCATCCAATATTAATCAATCATCTATAAGCAGGTTTGATTATCTCTTAATCAATTGGATTACCTTAATCATTCTTACTTAACATTAATTAATTACAAATTAATTAATTAATCACCTCTTAATGATCTTCCTTAATTAATCTCCCTTGATTAATTATCCTTTAATTACATTCAAGTAATTAGCCTTTAATTAATTACACAAATTAATTATCCTTAACCATATATAGTAATTAACCTTTAATTACTTCATTAATTACATTAACTAATGATTCTCCATTCACTTCTATTAATTAACTATATTTAATTAAATTAATCCTTAATTAATTACAATTAATTAAGCGTACTTTAATTAATCCTTTTATTAATCAACCTTGATTAATTCCATTAATTATATTAATTAACGATCCCCATTAATTAATTAACCTTTTAATTAATTAAATAATTAATTTGTAATTAACCACCTTATTAATTAGTCTTAATTAATCATAAACAGATTACATTAATTAATAATCCTTAATTAATTACTTCATTGATTAATCACATTTTTAATTAATTACATTTAGTAATTAATCACAATTTAATCACATTCATTAATTAATTAATCACATTAATTAATTAACCAAATTAACTAAGTAATTAACCCTTAATTACTTCCATAAGTAATTGTCCTCTAATTACTTTCATTAGTTAATTACTCTCTTAATTAATTACCTTAACAAGTAATTAATTCCATTATTAATTAACCTTAATTAATTAATTAATTACTCTTTAATTAATTAACTTTCAAATCAATTTATATTAATTAATCCTTTAATTAATAACATCAAGTGATTATCCCTTAATCACTTTCCACTCAGTTACTTCCATAAGTAACTTCCCACTAATTACTTCCATATGTAATTTCCCTTCTTAATTACATTTAGTAATTATACATTAATTACTTTACTAAGTATTACACTTAATTAATCATAAGTGATTATCTTTATTTAATTAGTCTTATTAATTAACCTAAATTTAATTACATTAATTAATTAACTAATTAATCATCACTTAATTTCTAATTAATTCGTTAATTATCCACTAATTACTTCATTAAGTTATTATTCTTAATTACAAACAAGAAATTAACCTTAAATTTATTTTATTAATTAATTATCTCTAATTAGTCTCAACTTTTAAAAGATAAACTTTTCATTTAAATTACATATTTATTTATACCATTACACTTCATTTAAACCATTTAGAAATAATTATATTTTTGAATAAAATTTTACTTTTAACAATACAATTCCAACTCTTAATTTTTAATACACTTAAAATCTTCGAAAATCCTTTTCAAGCAAGTTTAATTAAGTTAAACAAATATTTATCTTAGAAATCTTGATTATCATATTCTTTAAACTTATCTATTTGAAAATATAAATTTGAAATATAGTTTAAACATTACTTTGAATATAACTCAACTACTTGAAACATGCATATTTAAAACTTGTTCAAATCTCTTAAAACTTTGTTCTGATGTTTTAAATTGGAAACATCTTTGAATTCGATTCAAATTAATTTAGTTAATTACTTTAAAAAAATAACTATTTTAAACATTACAAATCTTGAAACATATTAAATTTAAACATTCTCAAAATCTTGATTTTTTCATTTATTTTGAAAAGAAACTTGTTTTACAATTTAAAACTTGATTTCTTTTATAAAAGTTGCCTTTACTTAAGCTTGATTTCCTTTTCAAAGTTTGTTTTACTTACTTAATCAGATTAAAACTGCAACAGGAAATCTCGAGTTAATCACTAATGAACCCGAGTCAATCTCCTACGAAACCCGTGCTCGCCTCGAGTCACTCACCCACATTCATCTACTTCGAGTCGACATCAGAAAATCACGAGCACCACTCCGAGTCGATCATCATCTTCCCCAAGCTCCATTGTTCCCAGATACATCATACACGTGGTGCATGTACCCCAACGACTCCGACCACCATAGGTTATCGCGGCGACTCTCGCCGATCACTCCTACCCACACAAGCACTCTCGAACATTCAGATGGAACGAAAATCATGCAAATCGAAATCGAGGCATTCAAGCCCAAACTAAAAACCACCATGGCCAGAAAACTTCATCGTTACGACGCCTCCGACCTTGAGAAGCTTCGCCATCCACATCGTACCTTCGTCTTGACCACCAGCTCCTCCAGCAAGCCATGCGATCGACTCCGATCACGCCTCGTCGTCGCAAAACCCTCTGAAACGTCGACTACAATTCCGGAGTGTTAAACCCTAGTTCGCCAAATCACGACCACCACGACCAACGTTAACTCGCCTTTCCCATTTTCCCGAGATCCCCATGCCTCAGACCTTCTCCAGACCCAACATCAACCCTCCAATCATCGCCGATTATCGGCAATCGCCCAAAACACCAAATTCGAACAACCCCAAATTCTCATGAATCATCAAACTAAAAATCATGAGATGTATATTAAAAATGATGATTTTTAACCACTAATTCATTCATGCAATCCAAAACAGAAATTAAGGTTGTTGATTTTTAACAGGTATCAGTATTTTACTGTTATTCCTATTTTAAAAATTATTTTTTAATTCAAAATTCCAGAAACTATTTTTAAAATTATCATCATACCTTAACTCACAACTTTCATTCAAATATCAAAGTCTAATATGGTTTAGATTAGGAGATTTTAAAATTTCTTAAGAAAAACAAATTCTGTAAGTAAAACAGAGAAGATGAATTTATACAGGCACTTATATTCTCGGACATTTTGGACATTTCACACTACTAACATGCATACATAAACAATATTCATATAAACATATATACATCATCACAGCACAATTCATCATATGCATCAAAATTTAACCACAGATTTTTTTTTTTAAAAACTGTTTTTAAAATGTTTACTCACCTATTAATTAGCAGAGAACGGAGGTATTTCCCAGGCTTAAATTTTGATCTAGAAAGTGCTCTTGAATTTCTTTGATGTTGAAATCCTTTGCATGCTTGTTAATTGTTGATTTAGGTGTTGAAACTTGCTGTTAAACTTCAACTTGGCTTGAAATCTCTCAGGTTGAAGCTTTAATTAGTTGATTGTTGTTTTCTAGATTTGAATTTTTTTTACAGGATTTGGAAAATTTGAAATGGGTGAAAAGTTTGTACAAGATTTTAGTTTGAAATTCTTTTTGTTTCAGCTGAGAATAGGAAAAAGAATTTGAAGAAGAAGTGTATGCTTTTATGAACTAAATTATAAAAATTAAAGAAAATAAAAATTAAGAGATGACACTTGTTTTTAAAACTTACATTTTTCCTCTAAATCACTTAATTGTTCAACATATGTTACTAACATGTGCTAATATGTTTACACATGTTCCTAAGTATTTTTAAATAAATTTTATTTAATTTAAATGTTAATATAAAGCTTTTCATACTAATTTACTTAAATAAATAAACACTTATCTTAGTATATATATATAAACTACTTTAGAGAAAATATTATAAATCCAATTATAATAAAAATAAATTCTTATACATGTATTTTTAAATCTAAAACATTTATTTTTATTGTTTAAGAGATATAAATTAAAATTCTAAATATCCTTTGAAAAGTATTATATTAAATTATACTCTCCAAGTTACAATATATATATATATATATATATATATATATATATACATTAAAATTTGAAAGTTCTTTTATTAAATTCAAACCAAACTTCAATATATACAAATATGCATACATTTTAAGTAGAAAATATTTTTAACATAAATATTGAGAATAATCATATTAAATTTCAAAACAACTTCAAATCATAACATATACATACATATATATTACATATTGAAAATACATCTTTTATTTAAAACAAAAGATTCTCTATTCACAATATATATACCAAAGATATATATTATAAATAGAATAAAATTTTATTAGCTTTGAAAGATAAGTCTTATCAATTTTAAATTGTTAGAAAGATATTAATCAATATTGCCAGATTAAATATTTATTAACCTTTAAAAGATTAAATTTACCAATTTAAATTAAAATTATAAAGGAAAATTATCAATTTAGTTTAATTATTAATACAAATTATTAAATTGATATTGCCTAAAATTCCAGGTCGTCACATTCCTCCCCCTTAAAAGTATTTCGTCCCCGAAATTTAATAGCAAAGATAATTTAATTACCCAGCAAAGATTTTAATTTCAAATAGCAAAGCATACCTAACATCCAGTTACTAACAACCAAAGAAACCAATCAAACAATCAAACCTAACTAACTATCCTGACACAAATCAGGATAGAATTTTCTAATACTATCTAGAGTTTCCCAAGTATAAATTACTGGGAGACTCTCTCTACAGAAGCTCAACTAACTACACCACCATAATCCAGAGCTCCTCTCTTCTCTAGATCCACCAATCTGAACAAAATATCTGATCATACCCATGTCCAGCACATCTTCCAAATCCAACTGAACTGCAGATTCTACAACCAATGATGAATCATACACGTACTTCCTCAGAGATACGTGTAATACAATGAATTCCAGCTACCCAAACTGGCCGTTCAATCCTATAGACAAAAAAACTTATCCTATCAAAAACACAGATAAGAAATCCCAAATGCCTCGGAGCTAGCCTTCCAATCTGATCCAATTACTGCTTTCTCAATCAGAGAAACCTTAGTAACAAAAAGTCTCCAACTTCGATTTCTAGATTTATCCATCTTATCCACACAATCTTCAGATGATCCTGGACTGCCTATCTTCTTCCTGATTAGCTCAACCTTTGCTGATGCTTTCAGAAACAAACTGGACCAAAACAAACTAGTTTTTGGATCCTACTCAACAAAAGGTTTTCCAAAATTTTCCGATATCCAGAACACAAGCTCTACTTCCCAAGCATTAAAAGGAACTAAACTAGATTCCATCTCGCACAGCTGATACCTTGCTTCCGCTGCACAACTATGATTCAGACAGTTGATGAACACTTGCACAAACTGGACAACACATCCAGAAATATGGTTCCACAAATCTATAAAAGAAAACTCAGAAGTTCCTCCAAATCCTGAGCTGCTTCACCAAATCCTATCTCTAGGAACCATCCTACTACTAAGCTGGACCACCGGTATCACTCCTGGAATCCTAGACGATAAGAAAACTCAATCTCCAGAAGCGAACAAACCTCTGACTTCCCTAAAAACATCCAGAAAATTCTGATAACCCAAGGGAACACTCAAACTATCGTAAGTCACTTTTGCGATCAATCCAGACCAAAATCCAAAGAAACTGTTCTCTCTTTACCAATTAGAACGGCCTTAAGCTTTTCCAAACAAGGTTAACCCTTCAAGAGAGCCTTCACCATCTGCCCGGACTATTGGTAGAAGAACCATAAAGATTCCTGAACCATCGGAGAAACGGGCCACCCTGCTGCTTTCAAATTCCACCTCTAGGTCCTACGAGGCCAAGGGACCTTGTCGGAACACAAACGCGTCCGAGCTGAAACTGCTACCACCGCTAA
This sequence comes from Allium cepa, assembly GCA_030765085.1. Lineage (NCBI taxonomy): Eukaryota > Viridiplantae > Streptophyta > Magnoliopsida > Asparagales > Amaryllidaceae > Allium > Allium cepa. Next base: position 585,990,475 of record CM060938.1, read on the forward strand.
TCAAAAACTTATATTCCATAGGTTCCTTGAACCCCAAAGACATCAACTAACTGCACACATGACTCCTCGAGATGGGCATATATCCTCTCAAGAAACTCGGGCTCTAAATCAAGCATCAACAACTTACTCTTCTTAAGGGGAAACAATGAGACCATGCCGTAGCAAAGCAACTTATAGACCTTAGTCTCATATTCCAATATAGTCAACCTCCTTGCTACAGTTTCCAAGATACCATCACTTGCTTCTGCACATCCGATAGATCCAAACTCTAGAAAATCCGCTCACCCGAGCGCAACCCAAACTTATACTTCAAAGATGGGCTCCGAATTTTTTTAAAAAAATTTCCTTCGTAGATCAGAGAAATCCTCACTCCAAGCTACAAAGCTTACTCGAGACGGTATTAGGTCTATAGTCTTGACAGATACACATCCAATCTCAACATTCAAACTCCAACCATCGGTAGTTGTGTTACACACCACTACCCTATCTACCTTTATAACTCATATTGGAAAACCCGAACAGGTAACCCAACAAATCAGGTATATATATATATATAAATACAAGTACGCTCTCTCAAGAAAGTTAGAAATCACTCTAAAGCCTAGGTATTCACTTAACCTAGCGCTCTGATACCAACTGTCATAGTCTTTTCAACCATCGACAGCGGCTCACTCGACTGCAGGCTTTTCAACCATCCTAGCCCCGCCGTGGCTCACAGTGATACCTCGGGTTTGCTTTTACAGCCAGCCTCTTGACTGTAAGAACCTAGCAAACCAACCCCACAAGGCCTTATACTACCCACGGGGACATGTAGGGGTAAGAGTCTCCCGTTCGCCACCTAACGCAAAGCGAGAACCCCGTATCACGCTATACTAAAGCAAACCCGATCCCAGTCTCACCGAAATCCAAACGCCATTTTGATGTCCAAGTTGTTTAAAGGTTTAAACAATTAAACTTATATTCAGAATAACACAACAGATAGATAAATCACATTATCACAATAGATAATTCAAATTATCCAATCATCTCACAAGCAACATATATCACATATCAGAGATATCACATCCAAATCATCCAATACCATTCAATCAACCAATATCAATCATCCAATATTAATCAATCATCTATAAGCAGGTTTGATTCTCTCTTAATCAATTGGATTACCTTAATCCTGCTTACTTAACATTAATTAATTAATTAATCACCTCTTAATGATCTTCCTTAATTAATCTCCCTTGATTAATTATCCTTTAATTACATTCAAGTAATTAGCCTTTAATTAATTACACAAATTAATTATCCTTAACCATATACAGTAATTAACCTTTAATTATTTCATAAATAACATTAACTAATGATTCTCCATTCACTTCTATTAATTAACTATATTTAATTACATTAATCCTTAATTAATTACAATTAATTAAGCATACTTTAATTAATCACTTTTATTAATCAACCTTGATTAATTCCATTAATTATATTAATTAATGATCCTCATTAATTAATTAACCTTTTAATTACTTAAATAATTAATTTGTAATTAACCACCTCATTAATTAGTCTTAATTAATCATAAACAGAAATTAACAAACTTGTAATTACTTATCTTAATTAACTAACTCCTTAATTAATTATATTAATCTTTGATTAATTACACTAATTAATCTTCATTTACTTTATTACGTAATCCTTAATTAATTACATTAATTAATAATCCTTAATTAATTACTTCATTGATTAATCACATTTTTAATTATTTACATTTAGTAATTAATCATAATTTAATCACATTCATTAATTAATTAATCACATTAATTAATTAACTAAATTAACTAAGTAATTAACCCTTAATTACTTCCATAAGCAATTATCCTCTAATTACTTTCATTAGTTAATTATTCTCTTAATTAATTACCTTAACAAGTAATTAATCCCATCATTAATTAACCTAAATTCTTTAATTGTTTAATTACTCTTTAATTAATTAACTTTCAAATCAATTTTAAATCCTTTAATTAATAGCATCAAGTGATTATCCCTTAGTCACTTTCCACTCAATTACTTACATAAGTAATTTCCCACTATTTACTTCCATAAGTAATTTCCCTTCTTAATTTCATTTAGTAATTATACATTAATTACTTTACTAAGTAATTACACTTAATTAATCATAAGTGATTATCTTTAATTAATTAGTCTTATTAATTAACCTAAAATTAATTACATTAATTAATTAACTAATTAATCATCACTTAATTTCTAATTAATTCGTTAACTATCCACTAATTACTTCATTAAGTAATTATTCTTAATTACAAACAAGAGATTAACCTTAAATTTATTTTATTAATTAATTATCTCTAATTAGTCTCAACTTTTAAAAGATAAACTTTTCATTTAAATTACATATTTATTTATATCATTATACTTCATTTAAACCATTTAGAAATAATTATATTTTTGAATAAAATTTTACTTTTAACAAAACAATTCCAACTCTTAATTTTTAATACACTTAAAATCTTCGAAAATCCTTTTCAAACAAGTTTAACTAAATTAAACAAATATTTATCTTTGAAATCTTGATTATCATATTCTTTAAACTTATTTATTTAAAAATATAAATTTGAAATATAGTTTAAACATTACTTTGAATATAACCCAACTACTCGAAACATGCTTATTTAAAACTTGTTTAAATCTCTTAAAACTTTGTTCTATGTTTTAAATTGGAAACATCTATAAATTCAATTCAAATTAATTTAGTTAATTACTTCAAAAAAAATTGACTATTTTAAACATTACAAATCTTGAAACATATTAAATTTAAACATTCTCAAAATCTTTATTTTTTTCATTTATTTTGAAAAGAAACTTGTTTTACAATTTAAAAATTGATTTCTTTTATAAAAGTTGCCTTTACTTAAGCTTGATTTCCTTTTCATAGATTGGAGATTTTAAATTTTCTTAAGAAAAACAAATTCTGTAAGTAAACAGAGAAGATGAATTTATACAGACACTTATATTCTCAGACATTTTACACTTCCAACATGCATACACTTCCAACATGCATCAAAATTTAACCATAGATTTTGTTTTTAAAACTGTTTTTAAAATGTTTACTCACCTATTAATTAGCAGAGACAGAGGTATTTCCCAGGCTTAAATTTTGATCTGGAAAGTGCTCTTGAATTTCTTTGCTGTTGAAATCCTTTGCATGCTTGTTAATTGTTGATTTAGGTGTTGAAACTTGCTGTTAAGCTTTAACTTGGCTTGAAATCTCTCAGGTTGAAGCTTTAATTAGTTGCATTGTTGTTTTCCAGATTTGATTTTTTTTTACGGGATTTGGAAAATTTGAAATGGGTGAATTTTTTTTACAAGATTTTAGTTTGAAATTCTTTTTGTTTTAGCTGAGAATAGGAAAAAGAATTTGAAGAAGAAGTGTATGATTTTATGAACTAAATTATAAAAATTAAAGAAAATAAAAGTTAAGAGATGACACTTGTTTTTAAAACTTACATTTATCCTCTAAATCATTTAATTGTTCAACATATGTTACTAACATGTGCTAATATGTTTACACATGTTCCTAAGTATTTTTAAATAAATTTTATTTTATTTAAATGTTAATATAAAGCTTTTCATACTAATTTACTTAAATAAATAAACACTTATCTTAGTGTGTATATATAAACTACTTTAGAGAAAATATTATAAATCCAATTATAATACAAATAAATTCTTGTACATGTATTTTTAAACCTAAAACATTTATTTTTATTGTTTAAGAGATATAAATTAAAATTCTAAATATCCTTTGAAAATTATTATATTAAATTATACTCTCTAAATTACAATTTATATATAAATATATATTAAAATTTGAAAGTTCTTTTATTAAATTCAAACCAAACTTCAATATATTCAAATATGCAAATATTTTAAGTAGAAAATATTTTTAACATAAATTTTGAGAATAATCATATTAAATTTCAAAACAACTTCAAATCATAACATATACATCCATATATATTACAAATTGAAAATACATCTTTTATTTAAAACAAAAGATTCTCTATTCACAATATATATACCAAAGATATATATTATAAATAGAATAAAATTTTATTAGCTTTGAAAGATAATCTTATTAATTTTTAATTGTTAGAAAGATATTGATCAATATTGGCAGATTAAATATTTATTAACCTTTAAAAGATTAAATTTACCAATTTAAATTAAAATTATAAAGGTTATAAAGGAAAATTATCAATTCAATTTAATTATTAATATAGATTATTAAATTGATGTTGCCTAAAATTTCAGGTCGTCACAAAATGCCATTAAAGAATCAAAAGATTTGAAGCAAATGAAAGTTGAAGAACTCATCGGAAACCTCACCACTTACGAGCTAGAGATGAAATTCAAGGAAGAGCGTGAAGGAGGTGACACTCGAAAGAAATCAATAGCTCTTAAAGGTGCAACTGAAAGTGAAGATGATGATGATGGTGAAGCAGAACTAGCACTATTAATAAGAAGATTCAAAAAGTGGAATCGCAAATATAGCAATCCGGCCAAGAATCATCAAGTAAAGAGCAGAATAAACAAAGCACTAAACAACCCAGAAGAGCAGAAAGTCATTTTTCACAAGTGCAATAAACCTGGTCATATCAAGCCAAATTGTCCCCAAAATCGGCTCAGCCAAGGAAAGAAACTGAAAAGGAAAAGTTTTGCAGCTACTTGGAATGAAAGCGATGAAGATGGAAATGATAGCACTGGAAGTGAGAGTGAAAAAGCAAATTTGTGTCTTCATGGTGAAATAAATGACAGTGATGATGACGAGCCAAGTGAGGTATCGAAACTTACTCATTCAGAATTACTTATATATTTTCACGAGGTAAATGGGTGCTTTGAACGTCTTGGGGAGAAATATGCTAAAATTGAATTACAAAGAGATGTGTGATAGAAGTAAATGAATAGCTTGAACAATTAGTTAAAAGCTATCAAAACAAGTGCCCTAAGTGTGACAAGTGTCCATTGTTTGAAGAAGAAACTAAAAAATCAGAAATTAATATAAAATCTCTTGAAAATGAAATTTTGACTTCGAAAGAGAGTGAAAACACAAGGAGGGAAAATTCTATTAAAAAGTGCATACAATTATTGAATGAAAATGAATCTCTCAAAACACAAGTCTAACAATTGTCAACGACTTTAGGAAAATTTTCCAAAAATGAAAGATCGTTGAATATATTATTAGGGAAACAAACTGTTAATACAGTTAGACAAGGTCTTGGATATAATCAACTTGAAAATGTTAGAAATGAAATTAATCAAGTCAACTAAATGTGCACAATTTGTAGTAAATTTGGACACAATCAAAACAATTGTTGGTATAGACCCAAACACGTGAAAACTATACCCATTTGGGTTCCAAAAGGCACAAATATAAAATCTCTCAAAGTTAAACAAATCTGGATGCCGAAAGGAACATATATAAACAGTTTTGGGTCTCCACAAAATTATTTTCCAAAATATTCTGCCACTAACAATCATGGATCTATAAAAACAAATAGGTCACAAAACTCTTCTCTTATGTAGGTGTGGTGGGAGGCTAAGGAACAACAATAGTGTTACTTGGATTCTGGCTGTTCCAGGGACACAACGAGCGACAAAGTAAAGTTCCTTAGCCTAGTATAAAGGTGAGAGAATCACAATGGACAATAACGAAAAATTATCGTAAAGGTAAAGCAGGTAATGGTATATTCATCTTATTAAATGTGATAAGCTACACCATAATCTGAATTTAATTCAGCCAGATATTTGATAAAGAAATGAATGCTGATTTTGATTCTGACTTATTCAAAATAGTTGGCCAATTATATTCTTATGCCAAGAACACTATAAAAATCACTAGAATCTTTGAACTACTTCATATGTATTAGTTTGGATTAATGATGGTGTTTTATTGGTTAATGATAATACATTTGGTTATTTTACGGTTGACTCTATATTCATAGTTTTTTTTATTGGCATGGCTTTAATTAAAAATGAAAAGAATTTCATTCAAAAAGGTTTTCAAGAATTTGTTTCAACTTCACGGTTTGGTCTATAACATTCAACGATAATCTTGAGTGAAAGAGAAATTCAGATGCAGATTACACTGGTAATCTAGTTTATAGACAAACTACTAGTGGAACGTGATTTATGTTGAGACATTTAGTAACTGCATCGTTTTTCAAAGAAAATATCTGCATATTTTTCGTTTTAAATAATTTTCAAATAGCATAAATTTTTCTCATAAACCCCTTCTAGAAAATCAATTTTGACCTTGTTTTCAGATTAGACATTTTTAGAAAAATTGATTTTATAATTATTTTCGAATTCGATTTTAAATGACTAAATTGACTAATCTGACTCCCTACTAATTATCAAAGGATAAATAGTGATTGAAAAAGTGATGATTTTTGATATTAATCATATGTTATAACTTGAGACAGTATAATTAGTAAATTTCTTTAGAAATTTAAACAAGAGTTATAAACACTTTTTGTTGGTAAAAAAATCCATGACCTTTTCTATTTCTACCATATTTCTATCAACCATCACTCATCAAAATCCATTATAGTATGTCAATATGTGGTGATTTAAACAAGAACCATTCGTTTTTCATTTTTTTTAAATATTAAAAAAAACTAAAGTATTCACTCTCAATTTAAAGTCATCACGGTCATGCATGAGTGAATTACTTGGAATTTTTGATTATGTGCTTCCATGCTCATTTAAAAGTCCTCACGGTTATGCATGTACGGAATGCATATCAAAATTGATTTATTAAATAAACAAGTTGATTCTAATCCCATTTAAAAGTCCTCACGGTTATGCGTGGTTACAAGATACTTGAATTCATTTTTAAAATAAAATAAAATTGGAATACTACTAATTTGATTTTAAAGTCCTAACGGTTATGCATGGTTGGTAGATATTCAAATTCCTGATATAAATATACCACAAATAGACATAACTATATGGTTTTATATGATGACATCATTCCCATCATTCTAAAAGTGGAATATGTACCTAACAGAGTATTTATGATTTTTGTTTGATTTATTGAAATTTAATATTTATATTCGATTGATTTTTAATGTTGTATTAATATCTATCACTTTATCTCTATTTTTCTAACAATATTACTCTTTTTCTGATAAGAAAAGGGGGAGAGAAAAGTTAAAATTTTGTCAAATAAAAGCAAGTAAAGGTCAAATATTTTCTATTTGCATCTAGGTTCATTTGCATATTTTTAATTGTATGCATATATGAAGGGGGAGCTTTGTGTAGAGAGGAAGCATTCAAATAGGGGGAGCAAATTGAATGAACAAATACATTTAACAAATTCAAAATCTTAAATATATGTTTGTTATCATCAAAAGGGGGAGATTGTTGAATATGCGAGTATATGGATTTTGTTTGATGGTAATAAACATATATATATATATATTCATTTAAATGTATTTGTTAATGTACTATTTTATGTTTCACATAATTAAATAAATATTTGCTAAATAAAATAAATAACAAAATATTTAAATTCAAACAGATATTTTATTCAAACAGATATTTATTGCAATTTTGAATAGTACATATGCTCTCACTATATATATATACATATACAATAAAAATTCGATTACATCATAATTTATATTTACAAATACACCTCACTACATATCGCCCATTCACTCGTAGTTTATCTACAACATTATTCCAGATTGAATCCAGCGTTTGAGCAATATGCAAAAATAAATACTGACGCAGTAAAATTGAAAAGGAAATATTTTTGCAGTATAAAATAAAATGTGGATTTTGAAAATAATATTTGCCTCCGTTATTTTGGTTGTTCATCATCATTTAAATTTGAATTCATCATACACGAACAGCTTGTGACATGCACAGTGTATCACTATACATGCCATAAGGCCGTGCACACCAATATACACTTGATAAAGTTATAAGGACGGGTGAGCACAAGGTTAAACCCAAATTGAAAGCTGGATTCAACACAGGTGCATATTCAAATGAAATGGTCAATACACAAAAATCAAGTCTCATCCAAAGTTCAAGTCAATCACCAAAAAATAGGGACTGCAATAGTATTGACCAAACAATAGAGTTTAATATCCAAACAAGCTAATCCAGACTTCGAGTCAAGCAGTAGACAGGGAAGTGCGGACTAACCAAAACAATTCCCAACACAAATGAACAGACTCTCATTGACAACAACAAGTTTATATGGATATGCAAGTAGTGCAAGATCAAATGCCACTAGACAAACAACACTTCTACCTGAACCAGACAGTGCACACTGCAGATACGAGGCAACAATACTGAACATGCATATGACTCGAGACCACGATGCAGACAACAGGGTTTAGTTCAATATGGTGTAGTGAAGACAACAAAGTACAAATGAAACTGGACCGATAAGCAGTGCCAAAAGATCAGAGACAATGCAAGTGCAGACAAGCTACACAAAGGCACAGACCACATTCAAAAACAACTCAGGCTCAGTACAAATCCAACAATATATGCATACACACATACAAATGTGTGTGTGCACATATATGCAGACTTGAATGAATTGTTTAACAGAGAGAGCAATGCAATATGAACCAGACAGTACACAAGTGAAAAATGAATGCAACTGTAGTTTAACTGCAAGTCAAAAGTGTATATGAATATTCAAGTGCATCTGAAATCAGACTCGACCAATGCTACAGAGACCAGACCCAAATTAACATGAATCTGACTCAAGGAAATGTACAATGAGGTGAAGAAATCAAGTGCACTAATAATAAACAGAAGCATGGCATGAACCAAGTTAATCAAAGACTTCAAAACCAAGACCAGAGTATAATTACTACAAGCAACATGTAACTGGTTATATATATATACATGAGTATATATGTATATATACATGTGCATGATACAAGTTCGAACAAAGACAGAGGAGATTTCAAACTGTAGCTCAAAGTAAAACCAAAGTCAGAGACATAATGGCCGAAGCCAATACACGAAGCATATGCAATGCTCAAGTATAGGCCGTGACAAAATCAAGTTTAAAAGTTAAGGCCGATGTCAAAAGAAAAATGCACAAAGTCAACTACAGTTCAAATCAAACTGTGCCGAAGTCACAAATACCAAATAAAAATAGTCAAAGTCGTAGGTCATCAAAGTAGCTGTCAAACTAGCAGTGATGGTGACAACAGAGTTCAAGTTTTCAAACACAAACTAAAGTTCAAAATGCAAGTTCAAAACACAAGCTAACATACACATATATACATACATGAATGTATGTACACACATGAAGCAAGACCAGTGAACTGCAAAAGTCAACCAGGCTACACAATGAACTCAAGCTCAAGTGAATACAAGTACAACTAGCAAAACCAAAATGGACAGCAGCTACAACTAAATGCAAGCCAACATTACAGTATCACTAAATCATGGACAATGGAGTACATATCAACATGGAACGACAAGTAAAAAATCGAACAGGTCGAAAGTGCTATCAGGCATGACTTCTATTTTTTACAGGCAACAACAAATCAATTTTATCAAGGCCAAGGTCAAAGCAAAGCATAACCGAAGTCACCAGAAAATCAACGTCGTGATGACCAAGGCAACAATGAACGGAATCGAACAGTTCAAAATCAATACCGTGGAGAGTAAGGAAAACAACGTCAGAGAAATCAAACCGTGTCAACCAAGTAAACAAGAAATATACGAATTGGAAGAAGTCGGTAATAATTTCAAGCATCCAAACGAAGATCAGTGGCCGAGATAAATTAAATGGAAAATTCAAACAAATGGGAAAATAGGAATTCAAACTCTATATAAACATTAACATCATTAGCAGTTTTGATCATCGAGTTCAAGCATTCAATGCAGAGAGAAAAAGGCATAAATTACATATCGGAATCAAAGTCGAGCTCAATCAAATAGAAGCAGCCGAAAGCATCTCAAGAGACGATTAATCGATAGAGCAAGGAAATCGAAATCACTTATTCGATCGATCTAATTAAAGTCGGCTTCTTCGAATTTATTCAAAGCCCTGATTACAGAACGAAGAGGAAAGAACGAGGCCGCCATTTCACAGAGCAAAGAGGAATAAAGATATAAAAGAAAAAGGGGGCCGGCCTTTCTGTTGTTTTCATTTGAGCTTAACTTTTTAAATTAGGGTTTTATTTAAATTTGTTTTAAATTTAAATTCTTCTGTTAAACCGTTGTAATTTCTAGTCGTGTGACTAGGAGACAAACTACATGGCCTAGTTTGAGAATTCGCAACTCAGTGGTTGAGTTGTGGTAGGGTTTTGAGCGTAGAGTCAGGTTAGTCAATAGCGGGTGTCGTGAGTTTACGTGTGTGAGCGTGTGACTGCTTAATTTCTAGTAGAAACCTTGGGGCAGCACGTAGGTAGGTTTTTTCCGAAGCTGGGTAAATTCTGGGTTGTTCTATTTCTGCATTTATTATTCTGCTACTATCTATGCGGCTATTATTATGATATATCTGTGTTGTGAATATTATTTAAACTTCCGCGATAAATTTTATAAATTGATAGTATCACCCTATTCACCCCCCTCCCTCTAGGGTGAAATCGATCCTACAGAAATGAAATAGCATTATATATTGAATAAGAACTAATCAATAAATGTTATTAGTAACTGTCCAATTAGAAATAAAATGACCCTTTATCATAGACAATTAACATTTATGGGGTGTAAGAGGAAAATAGATAATATACATAATAAGCATACATGATAGGAATAGAATACTAGGACGTAATATAATTTCATAGTAGGTAATTATACGGCTTCAATAATACATTAAGGATGAGCGTGAATAGTAGGCCTAGCCCAATATTTAGGACTGGGATAATCAATTTGGTTGATAATGATTCGAGATGCAAGGACAGTAGAGTTACACAACAAAAGTCCGCTCTTTATCTAGAGGCTACCGCGATTATGTATAATTGCTATTGATGTGGGGCATCTTCAATAGTAGAACCCATGGGGAAGGGATACGCGTTTGCGCATAGGTAGGGAGAAAATGCATAAGGGTTCGCCCCAGATTTGAAGTATTAAATGGCTCGGTATCTTTAGGGATGTCAAGGGGTTTACCTCAGGGTGGAAAGTATTGAATGGATGTTGGATCTTCCTCCTCCATATATAAGAAGTCTTAAATAACCTACGACGATACTTAATAAGGAAATGAGGTCTGCTTCATTTCTAACAAGAGGTATTAAGTAACCAGGATGAGTATTTTTCCATGTGTTATATTAGGATTGTCAAAATAGGATTTCGAATATGGGAGTTTGGTGGGCTGTGTTTGTATTTTTGTTGGACAGGTATTTAGTAGTAGGGTTGGCATATAGGCTATAACCACCGGCGGTCCTGAGAGGTTGTTAGCTTGGGTTATGCCCTGATGGATTTCGCTTCCTATTAGTTTAGAATTCTTATGAGATATGCAAAGACCTCATTATTTAGTTATTTGTTTGTTTGTCGAAGGTGGTTTAGTTAAATCTTAGATAAGTCTTTGAGATGCGTTATTAATATGACGATTATATTATAAATCTGTATCTAAGGGTCATCGGGTTTTATAGCTAGAACCGATTGACGAGCGATTACATTACGGAGGGCCTGCTTCAGGGTTGAGGTATTAAATATCTGATTGGTCTACGTTCTCCCATAGGAATTATTAAGTGGTCGCGGTTTTCTTTTGGGTGGTACAATATTTAGATATATATGCATATGGGCATATATGTAGTTAGACTTCGGAGAATGTTAGATATATTGTGTGCGTGGATGAAATTACACGGAATAACCATGAATAATGAACATAACAATTAAATAGAATCAATCGGCATAAAGTAGTATTATGAATAAAGTACGTAATTACCGAATCACCAGAACGTTGTGCTAACCCCTTCCTCATTATATCCCACGTGATAGATTTAGTGGGACAAACTACTGGTGCAAGATGGGAACCGTAGATGATGAAGTCTTCTGATTTATGCTCGACGATAGCAAGGAAATCAGATATCAATGGAATAATATTGATTCTAAGGTACTAGCCTTGGTCAACATATATGAACTATTATATTTTTCTATTCCGCTGTGAGTTAATGTAGATAGCTCTATGATATTCTTATGTTATTATAGGTACCCAAAACCTACGATCTGCATCCTAATGGACTTGGGTAACGATTTAGTCCACATTTTGGCCATTAAGATGTGGTTTGTTACACTCCCTTCCAATGACACAACTTAATAGTGGATTAGAGAATTATCTTTGGTACAAGACACCATTTTGTATCTTAAAGCGAGGGATCTTTCATAATACCTATCTGGTTTCATTTTCGTTAACCAACAAGATTCCACTAATAAAATTCTTGGTTATTGGGGCCATCCATGTCTCTGCTCCATCAATAGTGACAACAACATCTGCCACCTCAAAGCTTGGCACCGGTAGTGTCATTACCGGAACAGACCTAAGGAGCGAGCCTTCTCTAAAGCTCGCCAATATTGCCAAATCATCTACGTCTCAATTTTACTCCCTTAGACTGTGTTTAACCACATAGTTTTCTATCTCAATGAATAAAGATTTTACCTTCTTTAGATTGGAAGCCGGTCACTCTTCCTAGGCTTGAAATTCTCCAAGCACTTGATTGACAACCACTTCTGAGTCATTGTGAACACACAATGATCCGATTCCTAACTCTTTTGTGATTTCAAGTCCTACTATTAATGCTTCATACTCTTCTTCACTATTTATTACTCAAAATCCTGTCTATAAGCCATAGCATGATTTTCGCCCTTTGGGTGTGACCGGCGCTACCCCAAATCCAGAATCTTGTTTATTCGAAGTTCCATCAACGAACATGCACCACCTAAGAGCTTCTTCCTCTCGGGTCCCTACTTCATTATCTCTAACAGTGAATTCTACAATAAGGTCAGCCAAGGCCTGTCTCTTGATTGCTATTTAGGGGTGGTTGGTGATTTCATTCTAACTTGGCTCAATGCTCCACTTCAATAACCTTCTCTAGTTATATGGGCGGTGTAAGATTTTCCTTAGCGGCTAATTAGTCAACACCCGAATAAAATGAGATTAAAGGTAATGCATTAGCCTCTTGGATGCTATCAGTAGGTAATAAGCTTGCTTCACTAGTTTCATGTATCTAGACTTTGTTCCGATAAAATTCTTGCTTACATAATACACCAGACGCTACACCCTATCCTCTTTTCATACCAATGTCACACTTAAGACATGCACCAACACTGCTAGGTAGAAGTATAAATCTTCCCCTTCTACCAGTGTGGACATGATATATGGTTTTGCACATGCTCCAAGAGGTTAAGAAATGCGGCTAAATATTCATCTGTCTAAAAAAATTTGTCTTTTTCTTTTTTTAGCGCCTTAAAGAATGAAATATACTTATCCATTGCCTTAGATATAAATCAAAGTAACATTAATGCCTTATATTTAATCTTTGCATCTCCCTGTGAGTCTCCAAGACTTTAATAACTCACAACGCTTGGACTTACTCTAAGTTGGTCTCTATTCCCTTATAGTGTACAATGGAACCGAGAAACATTCCCAAGGAAACCCCAAAAGAACAATACACGGGATTTAGCTTCATCCCAACTTCCCAAAGCACCAGAAACATTTCATCCAGGTGATTAATATGATCTTTTTCCTTTTTGTACTTCGCTAGCAGTTTATCCATATATACTTCCATGGTACTTCTAATCTGGTTAGCAAACATCTTGTTGACCAAATGTTGATATGTCACTTCAGCGTTCTACGACCCAAAGGGCATGACCTTATAACAGTACGTGCTCATATTAGTAACAAAGCTAGTATGGTCCTAATAAAAGACATGTATAGAATTTTGATTATATCTGGAGTAAGCATCCATAAAAGACAATAGTTTATGCCCTACGGTCCCATCCACCAATTGGTCAATTCTTAGAAGTGTGAGATAATCCTTAGGGTGGGCATCGTTTATATTTGAGAAGTTGATACATATCCACGTTTTCCCATTTCATTTCTATGCTAACATCGGATAAGTTATCAATTCCAAGTAGTTGGTTTCCCCGAAGAATTGTTTGCTAGCAAGGTCTCAATTTCCTCATTTAGGTTTGTCAACCATTCGATGACCATTCTCCTTTTCTTTTGCTTTACTAGGGGTTTCCTTGAATCAATTTTTAGTACATGACATGCAATACCAGGAGAGATTCTGCATATGTAGGCGTGAGACCATATAAACACATCTAGATTTTTTACAAGGAACTTACTCGTTGTAACTTTAATTCATGCTCTAATTATGATCTGATCTTTAATGGTTTTGTTGGGTTATGTTCATCAACCTCTACAAATTCCATCTCCTCTATAGGCTCTATTGTTGCCCCCTATTCTCCATCTCTTGAGTCTGGTTCATTGAAAGGGTTTCAGGGTACCTAAGCGATGGCCCTTTCTATAATTGCTATGCAATTGAGTTTTTGACTCAAAGTGTAGTCTCTACTACTTTCCTTTCTCCATATTCCTATTCTCATAGAGTTTTCCACAGAGCATTCCCTAGTAGGATCTTGTCCTCCCTTGACCATTCCAATTTCATTAGTTGTAGGAAATTTCATTTTCAAGCACCATTGGGTTACGATTCCCAATTTCGGAAAATAGATCTACCTTTCCTAGGGGGTTAATTTTCCTTCCTTGGTAAATCCATGCAGTTATTTGTTGTATGGAGTAATGTCCTTCATAGATAATTCCATTTTTTCGAAAGCGTCCTTGAATAGGAAATTTACTGGACTTCCACTATCTACTAATACTCGATGCACCCCCATTGGACCGAGCATTGCCAATATTACCATAGGATTGGTATATGGATATTATTTTCCTTCCAAAGCGATGTCACTGAAAGATATCTCTTCCTTCTCTCGATGCTGGATTTTAACTTCATATTCCTTGCCTATGGCATATATAAAGCCTTCGTCGTTCTTCAGAGACTCGACATACCTTTCTAATTCGAACCAACTCGTATCGACCACATAGGGTCCTTCTATTAAGGTATTGATAATCAACTTCCCATCGTTTGCTCAGTTAGTGCTAGTTTCTTTTCCTCTATGCCCGTGAGAGGGTTCTTAGCGGTTGGTGCGTAGGAATTATAGGGGCATTAGAATTTTTGAAGTGTTGTTATAAATTTTTCTTCCTGATATACTCCTTAAGAATATTGCGCTACTAATGGCACCCATTGGTGGTGTGTAAGATTCATGGAACCGATAGTACTTTCTCTTATTTATGTCTGCCTCAGTTTCTAGCCTTAATTGTGGCTTATTATACTTTAATTCTACTTGCATCACTAGGTAAATGTTTTGCATGGTCTTATTTAGGTCTATGTAAGCATCGAATATCGGTCCTAGCCTAAACCTTTTCTGCTTTACCCTTTTTCCACATGTACCACCATGGTTATTATCCTTCTTATTTAAAGAAAAAATTTCCCACTTCCCTTTGCTATAGTGTTCACACTATTAGATACTTCTACAATCCTCATTGCCATATTGGGCTATCTTTTAGACGTGGCATTGTCTAGCCTTGTATAATTGGCGACCTCGTAGAAAAATCTTGAAAGGTAGTAGGTTTTTTCTTTAGTAAATCTCCTAGCAAGCTTTGTTCCTGGATGAACTCTACTGTACAGTACCATCAAGGTTAGTCATTCATTTGCATTTTGAACTCCATCTGCTGCAATGTTAAATCAAGTAAGTACTGCCCTAATGATTCACCCTTTGTTTCAAATCAAACAATGAGTATTGATCCTTGGGTTGCTCCACATGCACCCGAAACTGGCTGATAAATTTCTTCCATAATATTGCCCAAGAGTGAATCTGGAACTTGCCAGTTGAGCCATACAAAAGCTAAGTCTACCAATAATAGAGGAATGCATTTGCACAAGACCACCTTTATTGCTTCGATCATTAGTGTGGGTGTATCGATGTAAATGTACGATGGGGTTAGTTGATCTTTTTTATAGACCCATGGTGGGAATCCAAAAATCTCTGGGGCTTTGAGAAATTTCTATTTCAAGGGAGATAAGGCTGCCAACTATAGCTCCACTACCCCGCTCCACTTTCTTATGTTGAGCGTACTCCCTAATGATTTGTGACATCCAATCCTCAAGCTCGATGATTTTCAACGATGGATTGACTTTCCCTTCAGGGTGAAAGGTCTCTGTCACTCTCTCTTTAACAATTTAACCCCAGGTCTTAGTCTCGCTCTCGGCTCCTAGACCGCTTCGATGACCATTCCATCCGCCATTAACAACCGCTTTAACAAGGGAATGGAAATATCATGGGATACGAGTAAGGATAACTATAATTGGCCCTTGTTCAGTGCCTTCCCTACTCAACTGTACTGACCAATCTACGGGCATAGCCTAAGGCTAATTTTTTTAATTTTTGCTCCTTAATGTTTCTACTCTGGGTTCATTGATTAGCTTAATTGGATTCATTGTCATAACACGACCTCCTTCGCCTTCTAGATCACGTAGATGAGGATCATCTTTGTGCTTTGGTGTTGTAATTGAAAGCTTATGCCTGCCCTAAGCATGTCATAATAGTGAATGTTCATTAGACTTTGCCATAAATTGGTAATCGCGTTCACTAGTTCTGATGTATTGGATGATTGATATTCCTTATTAGCAGTTATCTCAATAGTTGTGCTAGTGTTTCCCGCTTTCATGTAGATAGCACCAACTTTATTTTTTTCGAAGGCATGACGAGACTCAAATTAATCTTTTAACGAAAGCACAAAAATGTTTTCTCAAAAATGGGAAAACACCTCCTATCTATTTGTTAACGAAGTTTGTGATGATCGTCCTACAGCACTGGTACCCAATATACCATATAGTGTGCTATAGTAGTGCCCGACCGATGCTATATCGTCCTACTCACCACCTGTCCAGCTCTACGTTCTCACCAGCCTCGTTAGCCTAATATACTCATTTAAGAGTACTTAGAGTAATAGGAAGCGAAACATAAAATCTCGGGTCAAAGAACAGTTTGGTGTGAGTGGTAGTAAATCTCTAAATAATACCACTAAAATAGGACCAATGGTATGAAGGATCATACCTGACATGTCCCTGCATTCAAAGAGTTAGCATTAACATAGTATACATGCTACTCTACAACATGATCATCGTGGTGTACTATACATCAAAGTACCAAGGAGAAGTCTTGATATCTACATCAATAATATCAACATCAAGTGACATCCCTAGGGTAATAAATAGTCACAAACATATTATCCATCATCCATCCTCATATTCACTCACTTATTGGTTTAGATATAAAATCACTTGTTGATCCATCATGGTCAAAGACTAGACAATCTTTCATGATAGCATGCATCATGGTTCCTCGGTACTTAAATCCACGACACTCAACGGACCAAAAAATAGACTGATCCTCACATCAATGCGAGGTAAACTGTAACATCCTATGCTTGGAGGCCCAAAACTAACGGCTGCTGATGCTGTAATCATCCATCGTTATTAATCCTCGGTGACCAAATACGGGAATGCTTGATATATTGATATAATAGAAACACATGGATATGGAAAAATTTAAAATCAACAAATAAATTAATCATTCCATTTTAAAGCATTTCAAATTCAGTACATGATCCCATAATCGTTTACCACACTATGTATTGATTTTTGTTTAATTGTTTTCGATCCAATGGGTTTCGACTTGGTTGGAGGCGAATGCATAGGGTCGAAAGGTAGCTTCTAAAAGAGGCAGAACATATTTTTTGAATAAAGTCTGATTTAATGCCATTTAAAGTGAAAACTTTATAACCAACCTGACTATCTGTAAACATTTGACTGGTTGCCATAACTTTTCGAATTCTATACAAAAATAACTGCCACATAGTTTTGGATCTAAACATGGATTAATCTAATAAATACGCCCTTCCACTAAGCAAATCTAATAAAACGATTTAGTCCTTCATCTAAAATAATTTTTATTTCCATAGTAAATTACTTAAGTAAAATCCCCAACAATCATAGATATTCACTTTCATTATTTTGTCTAACATATAAAAATTTCAGACCCAAATTCTTCATAAAATAACCAAAATTATTTTCTAAACCCAATTATTCATATTTTCCTTAAAAAATTCAAAATAAATTTTCCATAGCTAAGAAAAATATAAAAATTAAAAATCATCTCCATAATCATATTTTACATAACATATAATTTCCAAATGGTATTCGAAATTCAATTTAAATGATTTTACTCCTAAAACCTTGTGTAAAAAATTATCAGACATTCTTGTTTGAATCAAACATAACAAAAAAAATCTAAGCATATCATCAATCAAAAATCACATAATGGATTTAATCCTAAACCCAAAAATCAAATGATCATAAAACAAAAATAAAGATGGTTTTGATTGTTATTCATCTTGATTAGGATAAGGACTTTGAGATTTGATTGAGATTAATTCTCCTTGCATTGATTCCTTAGCTCTTGATTTATTTTCCCCCTTTCATCCTATGTAATGGTCGGTGATACTCTTTCTTTTCTTACGTTTGTTTGTGTTTTGTACAACGAATGTGAATAGATAGGAAACAAGAATATTAAGGGTATGGGATTATAGTGCAGCTATTTCCTAATAAGCCCTCGCATTAATTAATTAACATATAAAACCATTTACAAGCCCATTTTTAGTTAAGCTCGGCCTCTAGTTTATCTTCAAATCTCAATCCTCTTATCACTGTAAGATTTACATTATTTTATTTTATTTATCTAATTAAATATCCTAAATAATATTATTGAAAATTAGGGGTGTTATAAGCTCTCCTCTTTAAAGAATTTCGTCCTCAAAATTCAGTAAGGACTAAATGCTAAACATGGCAATCATCTATAACTACTCATAACAAACATACTAGCCTATCTGACTAGCAACTATCTATATAAAGCTAATATAGAACATACAATCACAATAGATCATAATAAGTATCTCTAATCCTACCTTCTGTCTCCCAAGTACAGTCCTTCTCATTTTCGTTCCATTGAACTTTCACCAACTTGACTGTCTTATTCCTCAATCTTTTCTCATCACTCGCTACAACCCGAACATATCTAACAAATGTCAAAGTATGCTCTACTATCAAATCTTCCAACCCTGTCAGAGGAAGAGTAGTCTCTGGATCATGCACATATTTGCGAAGATGAGACACATGAAACACATTATGGACACCTGCCATACTGCTCGGTAACTCTATTTTGTATGTGAGCTTCTCGATCCTATCTATAACTTGGAACATACCAACATATCTTGGTGCCAGCTTTCCTGACTTTCCAAATCGTACCTCACCCTTCAATGGTGATACTTTAATGAAAAACTTATCAGCAACTGAGAATTCTACGTCTTTACGCCTCTTATCTGCATAACTCTTCTGTCTGGACTGAGCTTCCTTCATCCTTTCTTGAATCAACCCAATCTTTTATGTCGCCTCTTTAACCAGATTTGCACCTAAGACTAATATGTCTCTAATCTCCAGCCAACATGCTGGTGATTTGCAAGGTCTTCCATACAAAGCTTCAAAATGTGCCATTTTTATACTAGTAGAATAACTATTATTATAGGAAAACTCAACCTAGTGTAGACGATCTTCCCAAGATCCACCAAAGTCCAATACACAAGCTCTCAATAAATCCTTGAATACCTTATTGACTCTCTCTGTCTGCCCATCCATCTAAGGGTGATATGCAGTACTCATCTTATGCTTGATATCTGATACATCCTGTAGACTCCTCCATAATTCGCTTGTAAACAAGGCATCTCTGTCACTGACTATACTACTAGGAATTCCATGTAGTCTAATTATGTTCTTCATGAACATCCTAGCTAAAACAGGTGCTGTCTTGGTTGACTTAACTAGAATGAAATGGGTACTTGGTCAACCGTCCACTATGACCCATATACTTTCATTTCCTATATTTGACCTTGGGAGCCCATCAATTAAATCCATGGATATTGAATCCCATTTTCAAACTAGAATCTCTAATGGTTGAAGCAATCCACTCGGCTTCTGATGTTCGACTTTCACTTGTTGACAGTTTGCACATTGCCTAACCCATAAGCCAATATCCCTCTTCATACCTTCCCAATAGAAGCTTCTCTTCATATCTTGATGCATCTTGGTCCCTCCAGGATGAAACATAAATTTGGCTCGATGACATTCTCCAAGAACTTCTCTCCTTAAGTCCTCAATATTCAGAACACACAACCAACACTTCTTTCTCAACCGTCCTCTCTGGCCAAGATTAAAATTCTTTAGATCATCGCTCTCTGGTCCTACCTCAAGATTTCAAATCCTATCAGCTAATATTGGATCCTCTTTCTTAGAAGCAATCCTTTGGATCATCACTGATCGAACTTTCAAACAGGACAACATAGCGGTGCTCTGATTAGGACTAGTAGTCGCCCTAAACTGCACACTACAACTAGTCAAAGCTTCTAAATCCTTCCATTCTGCCAACATAGCTTACACCACATTCTAATGTCTTCTGCTAAGAGCATCCGCTACTTTATTTCCTTTCTTAGGAATATACTCTATACCAAAATCATAAGCAACAAAAACTCCAACCATCTCTGTTGTCTTATATTCAGTTCCTTACAAAAGAATAAATATCTTAAGGAGTTATGATCCATGTATAGCTCAAACCTCTCCCCTAAGAGATAACGTCTTCAAAGCCACAATGCGAAGATTACTACATCCATCTCCAAATCAAGAGTAGGATATCTTACTACATGCGGTCTAAGTTGTCGCGAAGCATAGGTAATAACTTTACCCTTCTTCATCCACACAGCTCCCAATTGGTATACACGACCAACCCTTGGTTTCCGTCTAGAACTACTAACATAATTGCATTGGTCAACAAATGCTTTAACTTAAGGAATGCTTCCTCACATTTGTCGGACCAGACATCTTCACGTCCTTACTGGTTAACTTAGTCAAAGGTGCATCTATCTACGAGAAATCCTTGATGAATCTCCGATAATAGCCAAAAAGTCGAAGAAAACTTCTAATCTTAGTAACCGTCTCTAGTCTCTTCCACTTATTAATAGCTTCATATTATCTGGATCAACTGACAAACCCTTCTCTGAAACCACGTGACCAAGAAACTTAACCTCTTTCTTCCAAAAATGGTACTTGGAAAACTTCGCATTTACCTGATGCCGCCTTAGCACCTCAAGCACTACTCAAAATGATCCTCATACTCTCGTTCATCCTTAGAGTACACCAAAATGTCATTATAAACACCAACACAAACCTATCCAAGTACTCTCAGAAATCTCAGTTCATCAAATCCATGAAGAAAGCAGGTGCATTCGTTAAGCCGTATGGCAATATTAACCACTCATACGAACCATACCAAGTCCGAAATGCTGTCAATGGAACACTGTTCTCTACCACTCTTAACTGACGGAAACTGTCACAAAATCCAATTGGAAAAACACTCTGGCTCCACACAACTAATCAAATAGATCATCTATTCTCGACAAAGGATACTTATTCTTAATCGACCTCTCGTTCAACTTACGTTAGTCGATATACATCCTCAACGATTTATCTGGTTTCTTCACGAACACAGCGGCCGCTTACCAAGGCAAACTGCTTGGTCTAGTAAAATTCCTTCCTTCTAGATCCACTAGCTACACCTCCAATTCCTTTATCTCGGTCGTTGTCATCCTGTCAGGTGGTCTACTCACAGGTTTAGCTCCTGGCATAAGATCTATCTGAAACTCAACAGCTCGTTTCGGTGGTAGTCTTGTAGTCGGCTCAAAAATATCTACAAATTATTTTGCTACTCGAACCCGACTTAATTCTTCTTCTATTTCCATAGCACTTAACAAGCACAACCACTCTGAACAGAATTCTCTAATGAGAATATAATTCGGTTATGACAATCAAGATGTCAAGTGATATTTCTCTATCTTGGAAAAATATTCTAGCTGCATACTTACCCAACCAATCCACACCCAAGATGATTCCAAAGTATATAAAATCAAAAACATACAGACTGCATGCAAGCTTATGATCTAACAAATCAAGTTCTAACTGGTCACATCTCATCCCAGTGTTGCATACCTCCAATCAGATTCGCAACCCTTATGGAAGTAATAAGGTATGTGGGTTCTAAGCATAACATATCAATTCAACACTGAGATATAAATGAGTGTGATGAACAAGTATCAAATGGTACCCTAACTGGTATGCTCTGAATCAAAAGCGTACCCTCCATCATAGTCTTCCCTTTTTCAGATGCAATTGGCCCAGCGGATGATGGTCCAATAGTAAAAACCTTTCCCTTGTTTGCCCTAGCTGGCTCTGGACACTGGTTCATAAACTGCCCAACCTAGTCACAATTGAAACACTTCACATTCTTCTTTTTTGGAGCTTTCTTCCCCTTTCCTGACAGGCACTCATAAGGATAATGACCTTTCTTGTCACACTTGAAACAAACTAAATCAGCCTTTGCCTTCTTGGCAGCTTCTCCCTTATGGTCTCCCTTCTTCTTAAAAAACTTCCTCTTCTTTCCCTATGGGCCCTGGGTTTCAACTAGCTTTTCTCTGGCACAAATAGAAAGCATCTCCTCATGTCATATTTCCATCTCCACAACTGCATTACAAGGATCACGGGGATATAGCAGGGTTGCCCAGCGACCTTGGGTCTCAATCCCCGAATGAACCTCTCATACCTCCTGATGTCACTGTCTATAGTAGCATGCCCATATTGGGATAACTCATTAAACTTAGTAGCATACTCGATTACTGACATCTCTCCCTGCACCAAGTCCATAAACTTTCTCATCAATGCTGACTTAGCAACTTTAGACAAAAACCTCTGTTCAAATCTTCTTTTAAAATCTGCCTAGGTCAACTCCTCCTCCGGAACCCCAGAATTAATACTATTCCACCAATGAAGTGCTGCCCCTTGCAACTACGTAGAGGCCAGCCACCTCTTCTTCTCATCATCGAAACCTAAATCAACGAAGATCCTCTCACAATGCAATAACCAATCCTCAATTTCTATGGCATCCTCCGTTCCCATAGACGGTTTCCCACCAAGACTGGTGTAGTCTCTGCTCAGCTGTACATAATTATTTCCAACTGGGGCCACAGGATTAGCTCCTCCAACATTTCCAACAACACCAACAACATCTTCTGCTTGCATCAGATTGACAAAGAACTGATACATCGCTCCCATAGCCACTGGTGGATTTCCAGCACTCATATTGGCATCTGCATTTTGGTTAGCATTAGCTTGTCGACCCGAGTTCCTCCTGGTGGTTCGAATATTTCCGTTGGTCTGGTGCTTCCACCATGGAGATTTCCTCTTCCGTTTCCTTCCTCCATATCTTCTTTCTCATAAACCGGTACAGGCCTTAGTGAGATACAGAAGATTAGTCTAAGAGAGGGGGAAAATATGCTTATATATATATATATATATATATATATATCAAATACAAGTACGTTGCTATAGCGTTAACCCAACCTTGATCTTATTTTTTGGTTCATTGGATTACATTTTGAAAAATCTTTTAGGTTTAAATTTCTCTTAAATTTCATAAACCTATGCTCTGATACCAACTTGTAACAACCCCTACTTGGAGGCTCAAAACTAATGGCTATGGATGTTGCAGTCATCCATAGTTATTAATCCTCGGTGACCAAATACAGTAGTGTTAGATACATTGATAGAAAAAAATACATGAATATGGAAAAAATTTAAAATCAACAAACAAATTTTTTATTCCATTTCAAAGCACTTCAAATTCATTACATAATCCTATAATCATTAACCACGTTCAGAGAAAATATAATTATTACAACGTACGCCAAGAGCAACATATGAAGTTGCCCCTTTAGATGATCAGAATGCATATATAGCCAATTAAACAACTTTTCCATTACATCAACAACACAGCAGGATCAAGAATGGAAAAGAACTCCAAATAGCTATCATGCCTCCTGTATGACTTTGGAAGCTTATTCGTCTAAAGAGGTACCTGAAACCTCAACTCTCAAACTACTCAAAGTTAATCGAGTACCTGAGAGTTTAAGGGGGAAACATTAACTTTGAGTCAGTCATAAATCTTGGTATGAGTAATAATCTACCATCTTAAACCAGTTAGATATCTAATGAGACTATGTCGCTTAGTCGAACGGGTTTCCCCTCACTAGTATCTTATTCAAAATTTTATAAAACCATACACTATGCTTCTGTATCCACAATGGTTAAAACATAGCAATTTAAAATATTATGATGATATTCAAACAAGTAAATCGATTCTGGATTACCCATCCCCGTTCATTTGGCAATCTGTCTCAATTATAGTTTCTAGGGTCACTATTAACCTATTAGTTTTCATGGGCTGAATAACCTATTTAATACTAATGGACTCCCTATCTGGTTTTATAGTTTTCATGGGATCACTAAGAACCTATTGGCCTCTACCAGTAACTTCATCACTCATGGGTTCTCCCTGAACTTATTGGTATCTCCAATAACTTCCCTTTTATCCTAATTTTCATGGGTTGACTAGGAACCTATTGACTTCTATCAATAACTTGATCTAGATATAGTTTTCATAGGTTCACTATAGATCTATTGGCCCCTGCCAATAACTCTTTCCAATCATAGTTTTCATGGATTTACTACGAAACTATTGGCATCTGCCAATAACTATTCATAAACATTGTTCTCATTGGTTTACTATAAACCTGTCTATCTGACAATTTCACTATTTAGGCATCCTACATTCTAGTATACCTGACCTCCTAGATGCAATTCTACTTCTTTAGGAGTTAATTCAATTTTTATTCAATACTGGGTCAACCTAGTTGGCTATTCTACCCTTTCTCCATAAATGCAGTTATGGTTCCATTATAATGTGAATATATATATTAGAAGAAGCAAACATATTAACATAATAATACCACATATGATTTAATATCCTCGAAATCAATTTCATATAAAACATGGTTAATCCCTTTAACCTATTATTTTATCAAGGAAATCTTCTTCAAAAACTCCAATTTAAAAGCATCTAAAAGCTCTTTAATAATGCCATGGGTTTTACCTTTACAAAATTGAGATTGGGTTCTTTGTTTTGAAAACTAGTATGCTTTCAAAGCCTTTAATCATTACTTTCAAAACCATTAGAAAACTTCCTTCAAAAGCATTCAAATCATCTTTCCAAAACACTAGGCGCCTGCCTTTTGAAACACTTTAAAACCTTTCTTTCGAAACATTTCAAATATATTAAGTTATTATTATACAATCATAGAAGCATAGCTTGGAAATCATTTAAAAGTACCCCCTTCGAAACTTTTGGGTTTAATTTAAAACATTTCTTATTATATCTAAGTGAATACAAGAGAAAGCACCCCTTTCAAAACCATTAAAAAGAGTTTGGGGAAAAATAGATGGCTTCGGCACCATCCTTATTGAAATTTAAGGAAAACATTTGACGAATAGCTTTGAAACTCCTTTCGAAGCCATTGCCTTTGAAACCCTTGAATCCCTTCGAAAGCTTTAGGAAGTGACTTAGTACAAGTTTAAAACAAAAGCTACCTTTCGAATTGATTGATAACTTCAATCCATTCGAAAAGCATAGGGATGGCAGAAGGGTTTCGACTTGGTCGAAACTATCCTTTTCAAAAGCATTGATTTTAAAACTAAGTAAATCATTTGGAAGCTATAATTTAAACAAGAAGCGGCAACCCCTTTTAAAAGCAATTTAACAAGACCCCTTCGAAAGCACATGTTTTGACTCTTGTGAAAGCATTTTGTAAAACAGGCAAGCACATTTCTTTGGAAAATAAAACAAAGGTTTCGACCCCATCGAAAACTATGTCTCAACACCATGCCTTCTGCCCTTCCCCAATCCACTACGTACCAACATTGTGATACCTTATGTATTGGTTTTAGCTTAGTTTTTTCGATCTGGTGGGTTTTGACTTAGTTGAAGGAAGAAGCATATGGTCGAAAGGTGGCATCTAAAAGAGGCGAACATATTTTCTAAATAAAATATTATTTAATGTCATTTAAAGTGAATAATTTATAACCAACCTGCCTATTTGTAAACATTTGATTGGTTGCCATAAGTTTTCAAATTATTTAAAAAAATAATTGCCGCACAATTTCAAATCTAAACAAGGATTAATTTAACGAATAAACCCTTCAGTTAAGAAATACTAATAAAACAATTAAGTCCTTCATATAAAATAATTTTTATTCCCATAGTAAATTACTTGCATAAACTTCCCAAAAATCACAGAAATTCACTTTCAGTATGTTATCTAACACATAAAAATTTCACACCCAAATTCTTCATGAAAGAACCGAAATTAATTTTTAAACCCAATTATTCATATTTTCCTTTGAAAATTCATAATAACTTTTCCATAGCTTAGAAAATTATAAATATTAAAACTCATCTCCAAAATCATATTTTACATACCATATAATTTCCTCATAGCATTCGAAATTAATTTAAATGATTTTACTCTTTAAACAGTGTATAAAAAATTATCAAACAATCTTGTTTGAATCAAACATACCATAAAAATCCAAGCATAACATCAATGGATTTAATATTAAAACTGAAAATCAAATGATCATAAAAATAAAAATAGAGATGGTTTTAATTATTATTCACCTTGATTGGGATAAGGAATTTGAGGTTTGATTGAGATCAATTCTCCTTCCTTTGATTCCTTAGCTCTTGATTTATTTTCCCCCTTTCTTCCTAAGTAATGGCCGACGATGCTCTTCCTTTCCTTACGTTTGTTTTTGTTATGTACAATGAATGTGAATGGATAGGAAACGAGAATATTAAGGGTATGGGATTATTGTGTGGCTATTTCCTAATAAGCCCTTGCGTTAATTAATTAACATATAAAACCATTTATAAGCCCATTTGTTTAGTTAAGCTCGGCTTCTAGTTTATTTTCAAATCTCAATCCCTTATCACTTTAAGATTTACATTATTCTATTTAATTAAAATTAAATCTCTAGAATAATGTTATTAAAAATTAGGGGTGTTACATAAACAAACAACATATCTAGAATAAGGAGCCATCACGCTTAAGGAACCATCACGTCCCTGTTATATCCCCACATCATGAATACCCTACGAACCCTCAAGTTTCAACTATCCCTTGCACACGTCATCTATAACAGATTTTATCTTGGGACCAATCTCATGACTCCCACCATCAAGTCATCGCAGTAGGGATGATTCTCTATAGTCTTCATCAATTGTAGAGTACCGTCATACGTCCCATATCCTTCCTCCAACAGTTCCTTCAATCTGACTCATAGTCCACTATTTTGAGCCTTAAAGTACAACTATCCATCATCAAAGCCATCACTTCACATAACAAAATCATCATCGTCGAGTCAAGAGTCATTGTCTTCATAAAAAATCATCGAAAAAGTCATCTAAAAACTCAACTCAGAATTTGCCTAGGTTCTGGCCCCCTAGCAGAGCATGAGAATCGAAGCAAACCTTAGCCCAGTGTAGTGCCTGGGTAGTTTCAGAAAATGCAAAAAGCACGCCCAGGGACCAATATCGATCCCTGACTTATTTAACTTTTCCTATTGCCTTTACTGATATGAGAATATCATAGGTCAAGCTCGAAGTTTCTACCCTACTGGCCCGAAGCACGCCCAAGGATCGGTACGATCTTTGACTTAACTCATTTTTTCCTTTCACCTTCATCAATTTAAGAATGCCCTAAGAAAATCCTAAAGTTTCTTCCTTCTTGTCCCGAAGCACACCGTACACCAATGCATCTCCACCTATCTGAACTTCCCAAAGCCATAAGTTGACCATACAAACTCCAAACGGCTTGAAATAAGAAACATAGCTTTAGGGTGTCCTTGTTGACCTACCCTATTGATCGCATGTCATTTGGATAATGTGACCATTATAGGTCATCAGCGATCTATTAATATCGATTCGTCCTCTATCTCCCATACTTGAGCAAATGAACTCCAAACGACTTGAAACTTAAAATGTAGCATCATAAGGCCTTCCTTGTCACGCTATATGAAACATCCCCTATCTAGAGGCCGGAAGCTAAGAGCTACAGATGCCGTAATCATCCGTAGTATTAACTTTCAGTGACGAAACACGGTAATGTTAATGGTATTTATAATATTAGAAGCACGTGAATATGAAACAAAAATCATAGATTTCATAAAAAACTTTTATGATTACATTTCACAAATCACGTTTCATATTCCATTACATAATCCCATAATCGTTTTCCAAGTAAAGATCAAATATAATTATTACAAAATACGCTAAGAGCGACATATGAGGATGCTCTCTTGGATGACCAGAGTACTATATAGACATAACTTTCTTAAAATAAAACACAACGGAATCAAACAAAATAAAATAGCAACCCCTAAATAGTTATCTGTCAACCACCTGCTCGTCTTCGAAAGCTTAATTCGTCAACCTACTACAACCTGTAAACCTCAATCCTTGGACTACTCAAATCAATTTTAAGTATCCAAGAGTTTAAGGTGGAAAACGTAAACTTCGATTCAGACATAAAGCCTGGTGTGAATAATACTATACATCTCGGTTGTCTGATACAAAATGAGACCATGGCGCTCAGTGAAACGGGTTTCCTCTCACTAATGTCAATTTATAGCATATCCTTTGCAAATCATAATCCTACAACCCAAACTGGTTAAAACTGTAAAGCAATATCATGTAAACTTACATGTCAGGTAATAGATGAACTATCTGTTCGAACACAATAGTTTTGCTTGGCTAATTACTAACCTTTTGCTGACTCGAGCCTACTAGACAATATAAACGAAATAATCTAACACCTTTTAGACACTCTTCCTCTAGACAGTCTGTTCTTAACTAATTGTTAAATACTTCTCTTCTACACGGTCTGTCCCTAACTTAATATCTGCCAGGGTCATCTAATCCTAATGGTTTTTCGGGCTCACCAATAATCTATCAGTATACAAATATATATTCCCTTCTATGTGTAATCATCATTTTAGTCTTACCTGTGGCAAAACCATGAACACTGGAATTTTGGACTAAATCAGTTGGGGCTAATAACTAATGCATAGGGCACGACCCTATACCAGTCCCATCTAGTATTCTAATATTTGAGATATTTTACTTAGGGTAATCTTCCCTTAAATTTTCCTTGAAAACCCTTTCATGTCAAATTGATTAAAAACCTTTAAACCAAACTTAAAAAAGGAAAATAGATACTCTACGCTTTCTCTATACTTTACTCAAAATCACCTTGCCATGTTATATATACTTTACTCAAATCTTTGTTGATGAAAACATTTAAACCTTTGAAAATACCCTTTCGAATCCATTGAAAGTTCCCCTTTCGAAACAAAGTAAAACATTCTTTCAGTTAGTTAGAAATGCCAAAACATTCCTTTCGAAAACATGCAATCTTCCTTTCGAAAACACTTGAAAAACCTTTCCTTCGAAAGCATTAAAACCTTAGACGTCCTATCTTTAAATTTTCCTTTCGGAAATATTGGAAAACCTAACCTTTCCTTTCAAACCTTTCGAAACCATTGAGGAACCACCTCTTCGAAATCATTCTTTAAAACCTTTGGAAGCAATAAAAATTAGTCCTTTCGAAAGCCTTTGGGTTCATGTAAAACATGTGGAATATCCTTTCGAAACCATTGAAAGCTATTCCTTTCGAAACTTTTGGGTTTTACATTCAACAGAGCAAAAGAGTCATAAAAATTTAAGTTGAAAGCATTATTTTGAAAGAATTTCCTAAGCGAAGAAGAGATGCTGTTGTAACCACCCTTCTAAAAGCATTGGAGAAGCGACAGCTAGGGGTTTCAACCACTCGAAAGCATTTACTTAAAATGGAAGCCGCAACCTATTCGAAATCTTACCTTTAAAACATTTGACTCAACCGAAAGCCAAACAAGTTGAAAGCATACAGTTCTAAAGCAAAGCAGGCGTGTTCTCATTTAAAAGCAAAGACACGCTTCGACCCCTTCGGAACCTTTGGTCTTGACATAGTGCCTTCCGCTTTAGTCCAATTCACTCTATACTAAGTTATTGATATTGTGTGCATTGGTTTCGATGGCATGGAGGTGGCCGTACTTGATTGGAACCCCTGGTGCCGAATGAAGTGAAACATACCAAAAGCATGTAAAAACTAATTTCTACTTTAAAATAAATTTCTTTTCAACAAACCTGCCTTGTTTGTCAAAATATTATTGGTTTCTAATTCTCTTTTCTAAAAGTGCGCTAATATTTCAAAAATAAACAATTTATAAAGTACCCCTTCTCTTTTTATAAATATGTAAAATATTTAAGTCCCATACCTTAAATAATTTTATATATTCATGAAAAAATTTAGGAAAATTCTATGAAAATTCCATAAAATCATTTTTAATATGTTTTCTAATATATATTGACTCCAGACCCAAAATATTAATTATCTAACCGTAAATAATTTGAAACCCAAATGATTATTTTCTACACTAAAAAATTAATATAAAATCCACATTAGTTCAGAAAATTGTGAAATTGAGACCCATCCCTAAAATATAATTTCTAATTTACATTTAAAATCGCAATGCCTTTGAATGTCATTAAATATGGTTTTCACGCTAAAACTTGTCATAAAATCTATATAAACAAGCATAAATCGTCAACTAGCATGTATAAACATTTAACCATTCGAAAACATGGCATAATCATGCAAAATACTTCGGATTCGTCTTAAAACCAAAATAATAGGAAAATGAGATATAGTCATTATTCACCTTAGCTTTGAGATTTGATCTTAATTAAGTTGCTTAAGCTTTTTCTTTTGAAGTCTTCTCTTTGCTTTTCCTAATGCAGCTGGCCTTAGTTTATATTTTTGTTTGTGTATTATGAATGAATGTGAGAATGAGGGCTTAAGGGGTTTAGGGTATAAGAATGTATCTATTTCTATATTTCCCCTTATCTATTTGCCTTAACATTTTAATTCTTTAGTTCATTGTTTACATGGAATGGCTACTCCTTATTAATCACAAATTTCAATCCCCTAGTCATTACATTACATTACATTATTTTATTTCATTTATCTAATTAAATATCCTAAATAATGTTATTAAAAATATGGGATGTTACAATCTCCGCCGCTTAAAGAATTTCGTCCTTGAAATTACAATAAGCTACACAAAAAATCAAACATATAGTTAAAACATACCATCAAACAAATCAGGATAAGCGTATCTAATCCTGTTCTCAGTCTTCAAAGTATAGTCTCTCTAGTCGTCGCTCCACTGGACTTTCACTTATCTGACTGTCTTGTTCTTTAGCCTTTTCTCATCTCTTGCAATTATCCGAAGTGGATTTCCAACTATAATCAAGTCTGGTTCTACTACTAAATTACCTAATACAATCGGTGCTATAGTAGACTCCGGATCTCTAACACAGTTCCTTGGATGAGAAACATGAAACACATCATGGACTCCTGCCAAACTACATGGTAACTCTACTGTATACGTGAGTTTCCCGATCCTCTCTACGATAGGAAATGGTCTTACGAATTTCAGTGCCAACTTCCCTGATTTCCTGAATCTAATTACACCCTTCATCGATGACACATTAATAAACACAGGATCTTCAATAGGGAACTCCAAGTCTTTCCGTCTTCTATCTGCATAACTGTTCTGCCTAGACTGAGCTTCCTTCATCCTAGCTCGAATCAACTCAATCTTCTCTCCAGCTTCTCTAACTAAATCTGGACCAAGAGCCAACCTATCCTTAGTCTCTAACCAACAAGCAGGAGATTTGCATGGCCTTCCATACAAAACATCAAAGGTGGCATCCCTATACTAGTCTGATAACTATTATTATATGAAAAATCGACTAAATGTAGATAGTCTTCCCATTATCCTCCAAAATCTAACACATAAACTCGTAACAAATTTTCTAGGACTTTATTAAAATTTTCCATTTTACCATCGGTCTGTGGATGGTAAGCGGTCTCATCTGGATCTTGGTTCCTAAAATCTCCTATAGACTCCTCCTGAACTCACTAGTGAACAAGCAATCTCTATCACTTACTATACTGCTTGGAATTCCATGCAGTCTAACTGTATTCTATATAAATAATTTAGCTAAAACAGGTGCCATTCTAGTTAACTTAACTGGAACGAAATGGGCACTCTTGGTTATCTATCCACTATGACTCATATACTTCCATTTCCTCTACTAGATCTTGGCAACCGGTCTATAAATCCATAGAAATAGCTCTTCCAGACTGGAATATCCAATGGCTATAACAACCCACTTGGCTTCTGATGTTTTGATTTTACATGTTGACAGTTCAGACATAGGTTCACCCATAAGCCAACATCCCTCTTCATACCTTCCTAGAAGAAACTCCCTTTATGTCCTGATACATCTGAGTTCCTCCTAGATGAACAGTGAACTTTGAATTATGGCATTCCTCTTAAACTTCCTTCCTTATGTCTCCCACATTCAGAACACATAACCTACCTTTCTTTCTTAACCATCCATTCTAGTCAAGACTATAATCCTTCAAGTCATCGCTCTTTGTTCCATCCTTCAACTTCTTGATCTGTTCAGCCAACAATGTATCCTCCTCCTGTTTAGAAACAATCCTTTCAATCATTACCGGTCGGACTTCTAAACAAGATAACACAACAAATTCTCCATTAGACCCAACTTAAGTCCACGTCACTTTGCAAGTGGACAACTCTTCCATGTCTTTCCCCTCTGCAATCATTACCGACACTGCATTCTGATGCTTTCTACTAAGTGCATCTGCAAATTTATCACCTTTCCCTGGTGTGTATTCAATTCCAAACTCATAAGCAGCAATAAACTATAACCATCTCCATTCTCTCTTATTCAGCTCTTTCTAAGAGAACGAGTACTTCAATGACTTATGATCCATATACAACTCAAATCTTTCTCCCAAAAGATAAAGTCTTCACACCTTCAAAGCAAAAATCACTACAGCCAACTCCGAATCATGCGTTGGATACCTAAATTCATGCGGTCTAAGATGTCGAGAAGCATAGGCAATCATTTGACCTCTCTGCATTAACACAGCTCCTAATCTAGTTCCACATGCATCCGTATATACTACAAAATCCTGATTTCTTTCTGAAACAACTAATACAAGTGTATGGATCAATAAGTGTTTCAAGCTCTAAAATGCTTCCTCGCACTTATCGGTCCAAACAAACTTCACATCCTTTCGCGTTAGCTTGGTCATCGGCGCTGCTATCCGCAAAAAATCCTTTATGAATCTCCGATAATATCCAGCCAATCCAAGAAAACTCTTTATCTCAACCACTGTCTCGGGTCTCTTCGAATTATTCACCGCTTCAATCTTATTCGGGTTACAAACAACCCTTTTTTTTTGACTACATGACCAAGAAACTTCACTTCCTTCTTCCAGGAATGGCATTTTGAAAACTTCGCTTCGGATGATTCTTCCTCAGCGTCTCAAGCAAAATTCTAAAATGAACTTCATGCTTCCTCTCATCTCCAGAGTATATCAAAATATCATCTATGAAAACCAACACAAACCTATCCAAGAGCTCTCAGAAAATTCGGTTCATCAAATCAACCAAGAATACCAGTGCATTTGTTAGTCCAAACCACATCCCTAACCATTCATACGATCCATATCTAGTTCTAAACGCCTTCAAAGGTATACTATCCTCTGCTACTCTAAATTGATGAAAACCCATTGCCAAATCCAACTGAGAAAATACCATGGCTCCATTCAACCGATCGAACAAATCATCAATTCTAGACAGCAGATGTAGATTCTTTATCATCTTCTCATTCAACTTACGATAATCGATATATAACCTCAACGATCCGTCTGGCTTCTTAGCAAACACCGCGGCTGCTCCCTAAGGTCAACTACTAGGTCTAATAAAATTCCTGCTCTCCAAATCTACCAACTGCACTTTTAATTCCCTCATCTCTGTAGGTGTCATCCTACTTGGCATCCTACTCACTGGTTCTTCTCCAGACATCAAGTCTATCTGAAACTCAATGGACCGTTTCGGTTGCAATCCTACCACAGGCTCAACAACATCTGTGAATTCTCTAACCACGAAAACTCTGTTCAACTCGTCCTCTAACTCAACAATACCCAACAAAGCATTCACCTCACAGCTAGGGTTTCCACAATATATACAATCCGATCACAGCAGTCAAGGTGCCAAAGCGATATTTTCCTATCATGGCAAAATATCCCAGCATCGTGCTTACTTAACCAGTCCATATGAAAAATAATTTCAAACCCTACAAAGTCAAACACATGCAAACCGCAAACAAAGGTATGGCCTAACAAATCAAACTCTAAGTGGTCACACTTCATCCCAAGTACCGCATACCCTTCTATCGGATTTGCAACTCTTAAGGAAGTAACTAAGTACATGGGCTCTAGGTTAAGCTTATCTACCAAACAATGATATATAAAAGAATGCAATGCACCGGTACCAAACAAAATGCTAACGGACATATCATGGATCTGAAGCATACCTCCCAACACTGCCTTCCCTTTCTCCTGCACTATTGGTCTTGATGTAGTAGGCTCCAATGCAAACACATTGCCTTTCCCATCCTTTGCTGGCTCTTTGCACTGGTTCTTATAATGACCAATCTAATCGCAGTTGAAGCATTAGATATTCTTCTTTCCGGTCGCTTCCTTCACCTTTCCAGTACGACGCTCATTCGAAAAATGCCCCTTCTTGTCACACTTGAAGCAAATAACCTCAACTTTCCTTTCTTTACGGCCCCACCTTTCTGAGCACCCTTCTTATGAAAGAACTTTCTTTTCTGACTATGCCCCACCATGACTTCCTTTACCTTCAAAGAAGCAAGAATCTCCTCATGCCTCAACGTCATCTCTACTACAACATCACAAGGATCCCTAATATGAGGTAATGTAGCCCTTGCCAACTCAGGCTTCAACCCTCTTATGAACTCATTTCTCTTCATCACAATATCCATAGTGGCATGTCCATACCCAGCCAACTCCTTAAACCTACTAGCATGCTCCAAAAAAGACATCTGCCCTTGCTCCAACTAAGTAAAGTTTCTGAGTAAAACAGACTGTGCCATTACAGACATAAACCTCTCTTGGGACCTTCTCTTAAACTCCACCCATGTCGTTTCCTCTTCATTCACTCCATCCATCACACTATTCCACAAAAATAAAGCTGCTCCCTGAAGCTGTCTCGAAGCAATCCTCCTCTTCTGTTCATTACTATTCTCCAAGTCTGCAAAGATTCTCTCATAATGCAGCAACCAGTTCTCCACTTTTATAACATCCTCAGTTCTAATAAAGGGCTTCCCTCCAAGCCTAGCATAATCTCTGATCAAGATAGCATAATTATTCACCACCAAAGCTTTCTGAACTCCTACTCCAGCATTTCCTCCAACCATTCCAATAGCAACACCCGCCTACATCATATTCATGAAAAACTGATACATAGCTCCCATATCCACCAGTGGGACTCCAGCACCAACATTCCCTACTTGTGTCTGACCTTGGTTCCTTCTAATATTCGATCTGGCTTTTCATTTATGGTGGTGCTTCCACCAAGATTCACTCTTTCACTTCTAGCATCATATCTGTACTCAAATCTCGTGAGATACAGAAGAATAGCCTAAGAGAGATAGGAAACTAAAGATATAGCATATACTTATATTTTGAAAATAGAAGTATGTTATTACAGCGTTATCCTGTACCTCGATCTTACTCTAATTCCTTAGGATTATGTTTTCAAAAATCATTTTTAGTTAAAGTTTTTTATAAACCTATGCCATGATACCAATTTGTAACATCCTCTATCTGGAGGTCCGAAGCTAAGCGCTATACATGCTACTGTCATTCATAGTATTAACTAGTAATGTTAATGGCGTCCATCATATCAGATGCACATGAATATGAAACAAAAATCACAGATTTCACAAAACAACTTTTCTGCATACATTTCACAAAATAGGTTTCATATTCCATTACATAATCCCATAATCGTTTGCCAGGTAAAGATCAAATATAATTATTACAAAATACGCCAAGAGAGACATATGAAGATGCCCCCCAGATGACCAGAGTACTATATAAACATAACTGTCTTAAATATAACACAATAGAATCAAACAAAATAAAACAACAACTCCTAAATAGCATAAACTTCAAGTCAGACATAAAGTCTTAAATATAACACAATGGAAGAAACCTGCTCGTCTCTGTAAGCTTTATTTGTTAACCTACAAAAATCTATAAACCTCACCTCTCAACCCACTCAAATTAATTTTGAGCACCCGAGAATTCAAGGGGAAAACATAAACTTCAAGTCAGACATAAATTCTGGTGTGAATAATACTATACATCTCGGTTATCTGATATTAAGTGAGACCACACCGCTTACCAGAACGAGTTTTCCCTCACAAATGTCATTTTAAAGCATATCCTTTTCAAAATATAATCTTGCAACCAAAACTGGTTAAAACTGTAAATCAATATCATGAAAAATTACATGTCAGGTAATAAATGAACTATTTGTTCGAACACTATAGTTTTTTTGGCTAATTACTAATCTTTGGCCGACTCGAGCCTATTAGACAATATAAACAAAATAATCTAACACATGTTAGGCACCCATCTTATAAACGGTCTGTCCTTAACTATTTGTTAAATACTTCTCTTTTGGATGGTATGTCCCTAACTTAACATCTTTCAAGGTCACCTGATTCTAGTGGTTTTGTGGGCTCGCAAATAACCTATCTGTATACAAATATATATTCCTTTTTGTGTGTAATCATCATTTTAGTCTTACCTGTGACAAAGCCCTACACATTGGAATTTTGGAAAATATCAGCCAAGGCTGATAGCTAATGTATAGGGCACGACCCTACACTAGTCCCATCTGGTATTCTAATATCCGAGTCATTTTGCTTAGGGTAATCTTCTCTTAAATTTTCCTTGAAAACCTTTTCATCTCAAATTGATTTAAAACCTTTAAACCAAGCTTAAACAAGAAAAATATATACTCTATGCTTTACTCAAAATCACCTTGCCATGTTATATATACGTTACTCAAATCTTTGTTGATGAAAACATTTAAATGTTTGAAAGCAACCCTTTCGAATCTATTAAAAGCACCCTTTTCGAAACCAAGTAAAACCCTTCTTTCACCTAAGTCGAGAGGCGAAACATTCCTTTCGAAACTATTCAATATTCCTTTCTAAAACACTTGAAAAACCATTCCTTCGAAAGCATTCAAACCTTAGCCATCCTATCTTTAAATTTTCCTTTCGAAAACATTGGAAAACCTTTCCTTTCAAACCATTTGAAACCATTGACAAACCACCCCTACGAAACCATTCTTTAAACCTTTCGAAAGCATAAAACATTAATCCTTTAGAAAGCCATTGAGTTCAAGTAAAATATGTGGAACATCTTTCGAAACTATTGAAAACCATTCCTTTCAAAACCTTTGGGGTTTACCTCCAATAGAGTAAAAGGGACATAAAACAATTAAATCGAAAGTTCTCTTTCAAAAGCAATTCATAAGCAAAGAAGAGATGGTGTCGAAACCACCATTCCGAAAGCATTGGAGAAGTGTCCAAGTTATAAAACAAAGTATACCTTCCGAAACCGTTGGCATCGAAAGGTAGAAAAGCGAGAACTAGGGGTTTCGACCCTATTCGAAAGCATTTACTTAAACAAAAAG
Source organism: Allium cepa (assembly GCA_030765085.1). Classification (NCBI taxonomy): domain Eukaryota; kingdom Viridiplantae; phylum Streptophyta; class Magnoliopsida; order Asparagales; family Amaryllidaceae; genus Allium; species Allium cepa. Next base: position 586,028,367 of record CM060938.1, read on the forward strand.
GCACAACTCATTCATAACCTTTCCTTTAAGACATTTGACTCATCTGAAATCCAACCAAATCGAAAGCATACCCTTTGAATGCAAAGCATGCGCATTCTCATTTAAAAGCAATGACATACTTCGACCCCTTCGGAACCTTTTGTCTCGACCTAGTGCCTTCCGCCTTAGTCTAATTCACTCTGCACCAAGTTATTGATACTGTGTGCATTAGTTTCGATAGCATGAAGGCGGCAGTACTTGGTCGGAACCCTTGGTGTTGAAAGTAGTGAAACATGCCAAAAGCATGTAAAAACTTATTTTTACTTTAGAAAGAATTTCTTTTCGACTAACCTGCCTTACTTGTAAAAATACTATTAGTTTCTAATTTTCTTTTTTAAAGTGATGCCCATATTTCAGAAATAAAAAATTTATTATTGACAAAATACCTCTTCTCTTTTTATAAATATATAAAATATTTAAGTCCCATGCCTTAAATAATTTTATATATTCATGAAAACACATAGAAAAATTCTACAAAAATTCCAGAAAATCATTTTTAGTATGTTTTCTAACATATATTAATTCTAGACCTAAAATATTAATTATTTAGCCGTAAATAATTTAAAACCCAAACGATCATTTTCTACACTAGAAAATTAATAAAATCCACATTAGTTCAGAAATTATGAAAATTGAAAGCCATCTCTAAAATATCATTTTTGATCTATATCTAAAATCACAAGGCCTTTGGATGTCATTAAATAGGGTTTTCACATTAAAACATGTCATCAAGTCTATATGAACAAGCATATATAAAAATTTAACCATTTGAAAACGTGCAATAATCATGCAAAATACCTCAGATTCATCTTAAAACTGAAAACAATAGGAAAAATGAGATGTAGTCATTATTCGTCTTACCTTTGAGATTAAGGATTTGAGATTTGATCTTGATTAAGTTTCTTAAGCTTTTCCTCTTGAAGTCTTCTCTTAGCTTTTCCTAATGGTGGTCGGCCTTAGTTTATATTTTTGTTTGTGAATTATGAATGAATGTGAGAATGAGGACTTAAGGGGTTTAGGGTATAAGAATGTATCTATTCCTATATTGCCCCTTATCTATTTTCCTTAACATTTTAATTCTTTAATTCATTATTTACATAGCATGGCTACCCCTTATTAATCACAAATCTCAATCCCCTAGTCATCACATTACATTATTTTATTTTATTTAGCTAATTAAATATCATAAATAATGTTACTAAAAATATAGGGTGTTACACTATATCGATCATGCCTCATTTGGACCAAATGATATGAATCATCACCAATACCTAAGGACTGATCCCTAACATGTCCTTAAAATTAAATCGCCATTCAATCGACATTTTCAACCATTCAAGCATCACGAAATCATGCAATCATCACAAATAACATATACTAACAAGCACACAATCAAACATATCATTGTGAATCCTAAGTCAAAGGGTAGTATCTATATGAACATGAATTTACAAAATTTATCCTATTTACTTGAAATTTACATATGTTGTTTAAAAGGGTTTAAAACATGTTATAGAGTTTAATAACCATTTAAAATATCATTAAACGTCTAATATATGTTAACTAGCGAGTAAAGGCTTAAAACCACTCACCTAGAAATCCAATCCAAGCCCAAAGATGCATGAATCCAAGAGTGAATAGCAGCTCCAAGATGGTCTCCGACAGCGAATCTCCATTATAAGGTGCTAATCTTTCTAATCTCCTTCTACCGGTATTTTGGCTAATTAAAGTAAGGATTAGGATGATTTTTGGGTAAGAGATTATTAATGGAGGATTTCTCTCCATTTTTGGGAATTATGAAATGATTTGAAGAGAGTCCCATCAACTCTGACCTCATGCTATCCTTGAAATATGCTTTAGGCCCACTCATTAATTTACCAGTTACCTATTAAGTTGTCTAAAATTGAGTGGAACTTTAAAATACCATATCTCTCTGATGTAAGTCCATTTTCCTATTACGATCACTTTATAGAATGGGAAACCATTATCCCGATCTAAAAGAAGTATTTTCAAACCTAACTCGGCTCGTATCAAAAGTTATATGCCATTTAAGATTTTAAGGGTCAAATTGGTCATGTAGAAATTTGACAAAAATCATAGATGTGGAAAATGATCCTAAGAGTCATTTCCTAAAATTTTAAAATCATATGACCTCATATGAAAATAATATTTATTTACGATCCTCCAATAAGTAAAATACGGGTTGTTACATTCTCTCCCTCATTTAGAAATTTCGCCCTTGAAATCCGAAACAAAATCAATAATGTCATCCTGTATGCCTAACAACCATACATAAGCATAGGCAACCATCATACATCAAACATGCATATATGGTAATCAAATGGATAAGGAAGCATGCAAACCTATCCTAGCATGCAGGATGCTATAATAAGGTATATACTTCATGATATCTAAGTGAAAGTAAAAGAAATAAATAAGAAGTCTCACTAAGTAAAGAACTCAGGATAAGCTGTCTTCATGCTCACCTCGGTCTCCTAAGTGCAATTGCCATCACTTTTACACTGAACCTTCACCAACTTCACCATCTTCCTCTTAAGCTGCTTCTATCATGTTTGACAATACAAAAAAGCCTAAATGGTCTCGAAGGCTTTGGTATCATTTAATATGGATGAATTTATAAACTAATTATGCGGAATATAAAATAAGTAAGTAAATAAATAAAGCAGTAAAGAAAATGACACCAGAAATTTTTATACTGGTTCGAACTCTCGTTCTACGTCCAGTCCCAGACTCCTTCTAGAATTAAACTGACTACCCTATCAACAGCCGGTTGAATATGCTGATTTTTGCACTATAATCTTACGAGAAAGCATTCAGACGGCTGATTACATCACTTTCATTAAAATAAGTAATATGGATGTATCTATAAGCTACTTGTGCAGAATATAAAATAAGTAAGTAAATAAAGCAGTAAAGTAAATGACACCGGATATTTTTATACAGGTTCGAACTTCCAGTTCTACATCCAGTCCCAGACTATTTTTGGAATTAAACTAGCGACCCTCACTTAACCTGGAGGAATAGGTTTACACTGCCTGAGCAATCAAACAGGACTTCTACTTCCTAAGCAACCAAATAAGACTTCTATCGCCTGAGCAATCGATGAGGACTTCTTTACAAATAAACAAAAGTATCTTACTGTAATATGCTTTTAAATAGCACTGATAAGTCAATAAATACAATCTTTCTATAATCTTCTCCTTTATGATATATAGTGTAATTTGTTTAAAGAACGTGGAAGATAGAGTGATCAACAACCAGAGATTGTATGTATTTTGAGTGCAAATGGTAAATAGAGTATTAGAGTTAAGAAATCAAGAAAACTAATAATCAGTTATCGTAAAATGTTTGTTGAATTCTAGACTCTATTTATAGAGTTGCAACCTTTGACGAATAAGAGCGAAGAAAAGGAACGGATGCAGCCCTTAAATTAAAAGATGTTTCTCTTCATTAAAGAGAAGCATCCCTTCAGAAAAATAGCCGTTATCGATAACCAGCCATCTGAATTTTCAAATTCAGCCATCTGAATTGATTTATATTTGATGCAGCAAGTAAATAGGCCAATTTAAGTCTAATTCACCTGTCTAAATGTCTTCATTAAACCGACCGAACCTTCAAAAAAAATTTGAATTGATTTAGCAGTTAGTCGTCTGAATGGGGACATTCAGCCGGTTGATTTAAGCCTAAAATGAGCATTTTCATATGTGGGGTGTATATATCATATAGAAGAGATTTTAACACAATTCTAATATAAAATACAGACTCTAAACAACATATATATAAACTATACTTCATATCGTTCCAAATGAAAGTGGTTGTTCTAGATCATGTAATATGGATATATCCATAAGCTACTAGTGCAGAATATAAAATAAGTAAGTAAATAAAAAAATAGTAAAGTAAATGACGCCAGAGATTTTTATACTAGTTCGAACTTCACGTTCTATGTCCAGTCCCAGAATCCTTCTAGAATTAAACTAGCGACCCTCACTCAACCCGAAGGAATAGCTTTACACTGCCTAAGCAACTGAACATGACTTCTATAGCCTAAGCAACCAAATAGGACTTCTACCGCAGGAGAAACCGAATAGGACTTCTTTACAAATAAACAAAAATATCTGACTATAATATGCTCTTTAAATAGCACTGATAAGTCAATAAAGTACAATCTTCCTATAATCTTCTCCTTTATAATATATAGTGTAACGTGCTTGAAGAATGTGGAAGATAGATTGATCGATAATCATAGATTGTATGTATTTTGAGTGCAAATGGTAAATAGAGAATTAGATTTAAGAAATCAAGAAAAATAATAATCAGTTGTCGTAAAATGTTTGTTAGATTCTAGACTCTATTTATAGAGTTGCAATCTTTGATGAATAAGAGCGATGAAAAGGAACAGATGTAGTCCTTAAATTAGAAGAAGTTTCTCTTCATTGTAGAGAAGCATCCTTATAGAAAAAGTGTCGTTATCAATAACCAGCCATCTGAATTTTTCAATTCAGCTATCTGAATCGATTTAAATTCGATGTAGCAGGTAAAAAGGCCAATTTAGGTCTAATTCAGTCGCTTGTTGATCTGGTGCGATAATTATGCCTGAGTCGTGCATAAATTTCTGTAAGTGAGCAACATGAAACACATTGTGCACTCCCACCATTATTTGAGGCAAGTCGGCTTTGTCAATAAGGTTACTGATGCTCTCTAGTAGTGGAAAAGGACCTATAAATTTGGCTGCCAATTTCCCTTTACTACCGAACCAAATCACATTTTCCGATCGAGAGATCTTTACAAATATCATGTCACCGACCGAGAATTCTAAATCTCAACATCTCTTAGCAGCATAACTTTGTGCTCTATCTTGGCTAGCTTTCATTCATTGTTGAATAATCTCTATCTTATTCGAAGTTTCTCTGATCATATCTAACATAGATATTAGTTTCTTAAATGCTCCCAACAACACAAAAGAACATTACACGACCGACCATATAACCCCTCAAATGATGTCATGCTGATGCTGGACTGATAACTATTATTATCCAGCATTTTAATCTGGGTATATCTAGATGGAATAGATGAGCTAGACTCAATGATAGAGAAGGCAAGCAGTTTAGAGAGGTGATCATGGAGTCCACAGATCAAGCATTAATAATGGTATGAAGCAACAATCAAGAAATGCCAAGAGATAGACTCTCTTGAATATTCTAAGTATGGATTAGTTCCTCTCCTTAGAAGGTGATCGGTACCTATCTCTTCCCCTTGGTAGTGGATCAGATTGTATCGCTATAGTATTGAACAGAATAAACCAACAGTTCAACTAAATGGAAATTGATTGATATCTCTAAAAAATATAAAGGCAACTATGCAAACAACTTTGGAAACATAAACCTAGAATGGAAGGGGCCCACCAGAGTGATCACGAGTTGACATGTGGTTGCATGGACCAATCGATGCCAATCCCTTATCATTGGGTATTGAGCCGTAAGATTTTCTGGGTGACCTCATCTACATCATGAGATCCTACTAGCAAAATTTCAGGAAGATATTTTATCATTTACCCCTATAAATAAAGAGTTCATCATTCATTTTAGAGATCTTTAGGTTGTTATTTTACTTATACTCCATTGTAATCAAGGATCAATCCGACCTGATCCCCTGTACATAGAAAAATAAGTGATTCATAAAGAAATTTCAACAAAGTGGACATAGGCAATCAATACCTAACCACTATAAATCTAAGTGTTCTTGTATTCTGCTTTTTTCCTCTATTTTAATTTTAGTTCTTCACTTTATTTTTTATGTAAAATATATTAGGTGTTTGTGTCAACTTTAGGGCAATGATTTTGGTGCTTTCACTATAAATGAGTTCTTAGCATGATTGGATCTCATCATCTACTTATGGATTCCCATATTCGCGAGATAGATCTAGATTTTTACCAATAAGTTTCCATTTCTACTCAGATTTGAAGAAGATCTAAAAGGAAGCTATTAGCCATGGCCAGAGGAAAGTCTACTACTTCCCATGTTGTTGAAGGTAATGAAAATACCAATGTTCAAATGGTTGTCTAGACTGTACGACCGATGGTTGTTGATGCCCTAAATCCTTCTGATTATACCAAAGCCGACTTGGATGTCCTGATGTAGGAATTGCTTGATAGTCATCAACAGATTAATTGATAAATCCAGACCAATATCGAACTGATGAACCAGTTAAAAGATCAATGTGGGAAGAGAAGGAGGGAGCTTACTCCATACCCAGGATCAGAAAGCTCATCTTCATTTGACGAATATCATAGAACCCTCAAACCAGGGGGGAGCTTACCTACTACTGAAGGAAGTAGCTTCGTACGCATCGCGATCGACAAGGGACTGGAGCTTGGACGAGTGTGAATGAACCCCGGTTGAGAGACGATGATAGGACTATTGCTTAGAAGGAAAATCAAGAGCATATTATGGAATGGCAACGTGGTTCAGCCCAAAGGCATGGATTGGGTAATTCCTATGAGGTGGAATACAACCACTACCAGGCACCGGCTCTCTAAACTTTGAAACTAATGGCTATGGTGAGACAGCTTGTGAAATAAAGTCAAGGCCAATGATGATTGGGGACTTTTCAGGAGTCATACTCCATTCATTGACAACACCATACATACAGAGTATCCACGAAGGTTTAATATGCCTACGATGCTTGCTTATGTAGGTAAACAAACCCCATGCAGCATCTCATGAAGTACGAGCAGCACATGGACTCTGCATGAGCCACCACCAATGCAGTCAAATGCAAAAAAAATCCCATATTGTGGAAGGGGTTGTGACCATGTGGTTCGCCAAGCTAATACCACGGTCATTTTCTTCATTTGATGAGTTGGCAAGGGATTTCGTGGAGCAGTTCCGCATGCATGTGGCTCGTCCCAAAGACGCCCTCTCCAACTTGGTCCAAGCACTAGGGAGGTCATTGAAAGATTATCCGAAAAGGTGTAATATAGTTGTTATAGAAGTCAGTAATCCAAAAGATGCCGATGGCACTGACCAAGGGAGTCGACCCTAATTCTGATTTAGGCAATTGGTTGGTGGGAAAGCCTCCATCTACGTTAGACTATTTTTATGCAAAGGCAGTTTAGTACCAAAGGAAGGAGGAGGTGAAGCGGTCCAGCAAGAGAGATATTGCAGGCCTAATCATGGAAGGAGTATAAAGTAATGTGGTGGTGAAACAATCTGGAGAAAGTTTCAAGAAAGTTGAAATTAATGTTCAGAACAAACCAAATGAGCAAAGAATGGTGGTTATAGAAACCACGATCAAAGAGCCAAGGATCTCGATGTTTGAAACCTGTACGCCCTTAAACACATAGTTGGAGAACATATATTTATCAATTTATAATACTATGTAGTACTGTAGATTCCAGTAAAGTTATAGCCATACTAGGACGGGTGCCGCCACAATCGTGATGTCATTAAAAAGTTCACTTGTGAAAGAAAATTGCAACAGTTTGTTAAAGCCCCGCAGGATGATGGGCAGGGGACATCCGACCCCGATCGAGGACAAGCTCCACCTAGTGCTAAGGAACCTAGATGGATGGGTGGAAGATTAGTCATTAAAACCATTATTGAAGGACCGCATCTGGTTGACAAAAGCAATAACAAGATGGAGCGTTACATGAATGGTATAAGGCTTGTTGATATTGAGTACCGCTCGAACAAGGAGGATGGTGCTCTGGCATAGCAGCAGAGGATGATAACTTATGACATCGTGTTTTAAAGTAGAGACAAGGACAAGGTGGAAGCCCTTAAGATTATGGTGATCTCGGCCATGATCGGCCCTGCCTTGGTGAGAAGTAACTATGGAAGCTTAGTTAGTATCATTTTTAAGAAGGCCTACGACCAGATATTACCGAAGGCCAAAGACTTGAAACTATGCAAAGTCCGTATTCATTACTTTAACGGTATTGCTAGTGAAGCGATAGGCTAGATCGAGCTACTGATGGAGTTGCGAGACGGCAATCGTCGGAGATTATGGGTGCTGCTATTTGTTGTTATGGATGAGAACTATCCGTACAACGCATTCTTTGACCGATCGACCGTTGCTAAATCATGGAAGCTATCGCCTCTTAGTGGTTAACACTTAAATTCCCAACAGAGAATGGTGTTGAAATTATTTAAGGAGATCAGATGACTGGCTATACTGTTATGTTGTTGAGTTTGAGGGATGCTTAGTGGAAAGAAAAAGGAAAGGATGTGGAAAATCTCTCTACATCAAAATTAACGAAGCCTAGCAATCAATGTCCGAACCTTGGCTCGGGCACCACAGTCGGTTCTATAAATATACAGATCCGAGAGATGAGGAAGAGGGGCCCAAAGGACCCAAGGCTACACCTTTTGACCTGACAATTGACATCACATCAGCCACGATGACCCATCACGGGTCCTGAAGATCGGACCAAACTCAGCGCGACAATGATGAAAGAATTAGTTGGCTTTCTCTAGGTGAATCTTGATGTGTCCATTTGGATCCATTCTGACATGTTTGGGATCTTGCTAACCATCACGAGCCATGCATTAAATATCGACCCGAGGCAGTCTCGGTGAAACAAAAACGACGTAGCATAGATCCAAAGAGATTTGCTACGCTTAAGGAGGATGTGGATAAACTCAAAAACAACAAATTTACCCACAAAGCCCTCTATCCAAAATGGGTATCTAATCTGTGCTTGTGAGAAATCTAATGGAAAGTGGAGGATGTGCATTAGCTACTCATATTTGAATAAGCATGCCTAAAGGACGGCTTTTCACTTCTAAGGAACGACCAACTAGTAGACTCGACCGCTAGAGATGAACTGTTTTCATTTATGGACACATACTCTAGATACAACCAAATCTAGATGCATTAGGAACACACTAGCTTCATTACCGATATGTGATTGTACTGCTACATTATGATGCCATCTGGACTGAAAAACGCAAGATCAACTTACGGGAGGCTTGTAGACTTTATGTTTAAAGATAAGATTGGACGATCGGTGGAAGTTTTTGTAAACGATATGCTTGTGAAATCACGGTAATCAAATGACCACATCGATGATTTGGCGGAGATGTTCCGTGTTCTCCAGAAATATGGAATGAAAATCAACCCCTTGAAATTCTCCTTCGGCGTTGCTTTAGGGAAATTCTTGGGTTTCATCGTTAACTCTCGTGGAATTGAAGCCAATCCCGAGAAGATCCATACAATAAGAGATATATGAACACCAAAACAATTAAGCAAGTGAAAAACCTAAATGGGAAGGCTTCCTCCCCGAGTTAGTTCATCTTCAGAGCCACCGATAAGTGCATTCCTTCTTTGAATTATTCAAAAGAGGGAAGAGCAACTTCGCATGGATGCGGGATTATGTTGATGCGTTTCAAGCTCTAGTATACCCCTTATAGAGACCCCCTATCTTATTCAATCCACTAGATCATGAAGGCTTGTATATCTAACGGTGTCGGTACATGCCATAAGTGCTGCACTGTTGTGCAAAGAGAATCAGATCCAGGAGCCAGTATACTATGTTAGCAAGCGATGGACAGGTGCTGAATAAAATTATTCAAAATTGGAGAAGCTCGCATACTGCCTTTTGATAACATCAACAATGCTCTACCCTTATGTATTGGCTTACTTCATCAATGTCTTCACCAACCAACTGTATGACAAGTTCTACAACGACCTGAGACGTTTGGAAGGTTACTGAAATGGAACATAAAATTGAGCCAGTTTGATATCATTTATCTCCCACGAAAAGCCATCCAGGGTAAAGTTTTAGCGGACTTCATAGGTGAATTCACTGCACAAGATGATTCTCCTGAGAGCAATAAAGAACCTACCATCCAATGGAAAATGTACATGGTGGCATCTAACAATCGGTGTTCTGGCTTCGGAGTCATACTAGTCACTCCTGAGGAACGCTCAATATAATACGCCCAGAAATTTGACTTCTTTGCAACAAATAATGAAGCTGAATATGTACCCTTGATCGCTGGGCCGAACTTGCTAAAGAACTGGAAGTAAAAGCTTTACAAACTCTCTTTGATTCCTAGTTAGTAGTGTGCCAAGTTAGGGGAGAATATCAAACCAAAGGAGCACAACTTGCTCCTTACCTCGACCGAGTCTAAGAACTATTAACGAAACTTAAGCATTACACAATTACACACATCCTCTAAAAACAGAATGAGAAAGCCAACTCTCTGGCTAAGCTGGCCAACTCCAGGGATGCACAGCGAATGGGCTTGGTCCCAGTTGAAATATATAAGGCTTCGTATATTAACCAGATGGCGATTGATTGGGTCTTGGAGACGGCCTCCAAGAGGGAGTCATGGATGATTCCGGTAAAAGACTATTTGCAGAGGGGAATCCTTTCCAAATGGAGGTATGAGAAATGATAGGTCCTTCATAAAGCTTCACGATACATCCTTCAAAGAGGAGCCATGTACAGAAAGATTTTTTTTCCATCCCCCTAGTTTGGTGTATCATCAACGATGAAATCAAGCAAGTATCAAGAGAAGTCCATGAAGGAGAATGTGGCAATCACACCAGGGTGCAAACCTTGGTGAAGAAGATACTTCGCTATGGTTATTATTGACCAACTATCAATAGAGATGCAGCTGAATATACTAGGCGATGTGACAAGTGTAGATATTCACAAAGTTTTTGAGACCCCCGTCGATAAAGATTACTTAGATAGTCAGTCCTTAGCCATTTTCTACATGAGATATTGACATCATCGGCTCCTTATCGATTTCCAAAGGTGGCACGAATTATACTATAGTAGCAGTCGATTACTTTACTGAATGGGCTGAAACTGAGCCATTGGCTAAAATCACCACAAAGAAAGTAATCAACTTGTTGTTCAAAATATCATATGTCGTTTTGGTCTTCCTAGAGCAAGTATAACAGACAAGGGGACCCCATTCAACAACGCTGAATTCAAAGACTTATGTCATCGGAATCATATTGAGAAAAGATTTAAGAAACTTACTCACCCTTAAGCTAATGGACAGGTCAAAGCTAATAATGAAATCATATAGTCCATTCCAAAGATGCATTTGGAAAAGGCTAGAGGAATGTGGGTTGATGAACTCCCGTTAGCTCTATGGGCATACATAACCACCCAAAAGTCTGTGACTGGCCACATTACATTTGCCCTCGCTTACGGCTGTGAAGCTATGATTCCCAAAGAACTTGAATTCCTTCTCATCGAGTGACTTACTATGGCCCCAGAACAAACAGAGATCTCCTTTTGGAATCCCTAGAAATGGTCGATGAGAAGCGCGAAGAAGCTGACTTGTGGACAGATGCATACCAACATAGAGTCGCCTGGTACTACAAAATTAATTTCCAAGCTGGAACCCTTGAAGTTAGCGGTCTCATCCAAAAATGGATCTTTCTTAGCCCTATCAACATGGGTCTGAGATGGGAAGGACCATATGTCATAGATCAGAAGCTTGGAGATGGAACTTTCTAGATAATGGTTGTCGATGGCATTGCACTCCCTAGAGTATGGAATATCAAGCATCAATGATCCTATTTCACTTGATTTTATTTCATTCATTTGTTTTTCATTCAAAATTTTCTTTTTCATTTTAGAACCATGTAATAAGACAAACTTTCTCGATTTCTCTTTTAATTGGCAATAAAACTTGAAGTTTCTTAAATATATGTGAATTGTTTGTTCATAGTATAATAGTTGTATTATGCGACCGATTTACACCTATGTATGCCTAATATAGACCAGCGAGTAATGTGTGTCTGATGCCAACCAAGTTCTCAAGCCTGCAATGAATTGATAGGAATAAATGTACTCGACCGTTCATCCATTAAATCTCGCCAGCAATTCGATAAGCTGAGTATAAGACATAGAACGGATGTGACTCGACCATCTGTTATCTAGCTCCATCCCTTGATTTGATGGGATGGATGTAAAGTAAAATTAGATGTGATATGATCAACTACTCTTCTACTTTTGCTCCTAACTGGGGGACACAAGAGTTAACTAAGGAAAATGTGTTCGACCCTTTACCAGTGCAACTCCAATCCCCAGAGTGTGGACTGGAGTACAAACATCCAACTGGTGCGATGAACCACCTCATCAACTAACTTTGGTTTCCAAAGTGCGGATAAGAGCATAAACAAACAAACAAGTATGACTCCACCATTCATTTGCCGACTCTGACCTAATCCCAATAGGTGGAGTATAAACTCATAATGCATGGGATCCGACCATCCACAAGCTAACTCCTCCAACTCAAGGCTAGAGGTAGGAATAAAATCACTTAACAGCTAAATACGATAGAATAACACTGTGGCTTATGCCTTGTGTTTCATACAACTTAAGGCCACGACCTAAAGGAGGCATCAAGATGAACTTATTGGATCGACTCCCGAAGAAATGGACGATTGAATGACATTACAACTTACAGGATGAGACAAATTACAAGTATATTGAATGAAAAACGTAATAGCTCGAACACTTAAACAAATTTAGACAAAAGTTAAAATGGAACGAAAGAAATTTTTATTCACAATTAAAAACTTGGAATGCTAGGTATAAGTTTATTCCTAAAACTAGAAACCAAAGGTGTGGGCCATACCTACACAATCATGCCTAACATGAAGGAACTAGCTACCTATTTATACATAATCCAAGTCGAGTCGTTGACTATTTCTTATCCTTGTTAGTCTTCTTCGAGGTAGACTCACTAGAACTCTCATTCTTTCCTCTCCTCTTCGACCTTCCTCCACCCTGGCAACCCTTAGGAGAATTATTTTTAAAGACAGAAATGGAAGCAGTCTCACTTTGGGATATGGAAGGGCTAACCTTTTCAACGAAGACACCATCGAGTAGTCTGATTTAGAGTGGATTGACATCTACCTCGACATGCTTCCTCTTAGCTTGCTTATCCAGCTCTTCCTTCTCAATTTGCTCCTTCAAGCTATGTTTGTCCGTGTGTTTTGAGGCATGAGTCACCATAACATCATCTATTTTGTCCTAGACCTACTGATCATTGGTTTTTTCTTCATTCAATGCCCCTATAATCTCAGTATCTGGACCAAGGATCTTAGTGGATTAGGTGGTTAAGACTATCTTGAAGTCGCGACCGCTATAGACTTCGTGGTCAGTGCCTGCTATCCTAGGATGGCTTCACCACTAGGAGCATTTATAGATGTAGATAGACATCCAATTTTATAGGGTTCAATTGGAGAGCCTGTGAGTTTCGTATGCAAGATGTAAAATTTCTTAAACGTTGGGAAAGTGAGAGATATACCTTCGCCTGATCTACCTTCGTTCGAAGCTACAGTGCCACCTTCAAGAATCGGAGATAGTCCAAAATACTTGTGGATTTCAAGGTAATGTGGATAGTAGCCTACCTCCTTTTTAGGGGCATGAGAAGAAGAGGCGCCGACTGCCTAATTGGAGAGGGGGTCTTGAAAGCCAGACCTAGTGGCTTCGTCGCTATCCTTCCCTTTCTCGATGATCATTAGGTCATGGGGTAAACTAAGTCGATCAGCCTTAAGTTTTTTCAGGCTCCTTATCACCTAAGATTTCACGCATTAGCTGCTCTTCATCAACCTTGATGCCATCGAAAGATTTCTTCTTCAAGTACACAATATTGTCCCAAACTTCGATTAGCGACTTAGGGTACCGCTCTCCAAGGAAGCTAAGGTTTCGGTTCATGAGGACACTTGCATTGTAATATATCAGAAGGGGATTAAAGTCATCCTTTATCTCTGTTCAACTAGCCACCCTAGCTTCCTTTTTTAGGGTCTCTATTTGTGCAAGTTGTTTATCAGCCTCAATCTTTGTCATGTGAGCCTTGACGGTTTCCTTGCAGTATAGTTAGGACTCCTGTTGAGCCTCTAGTTTCTCTTGTTTCTCCTTATCAAGCTCCTCCTGAAGCTATCGAACATAGAGGGTCGGGGAATCATCATTTTTTTTCAAGGCTCCTTCTCCTTTTGCAGAACATCTTTTTCAAGGGCTAAAGTGCCATTGCAGAGAATAGCAGTGTCCAACTCAGCTTGATGCATTTTCATCAAACATTTTACTGCTTCATAAGATTCGCTGGCTCTTTTCTCAGCATTGGCTAACTTTGTATTCTGCCCCTTGACTACTTCATCCAAGTGTTTGATGATGTCCTCATCATGAGTTGCTTCGAGAATTAGGTGATCGATCTTGTGCTTCCTTTCGATTGACACTTCGAAAATCCTCTCAGCCACATGTTGAATTGTGCCATACTAGATATAGACATCATTGTCATAAGCGAGCATCGTGTTCTTGGCCTCTGGAGGAATTGGATGCAAAGAAGGATAAAAATTTGAACTCATCAAAACATAACTTAGGAAATGTGACTTTGAGCTCGGCCATCTTTTATATAGTGGTGGCATTAAGAGCAGTTGGACCTAAGAGGGACCGTTTGTTATGCCTACGAGAAGATATATCAATACTTTCTATGCCAATCTGGCTTCCAAAAGATCATTGGGTGCCAAAAGAACCCAAATGTTGCTCGGGTAGCGTAGCCGAAGTAGAGGCGTAAAATAATGACTTGTTGTCACTATAAACGGAGGAGTGTAGATCGACACACTTGTAATGAGAAATTGGGACTTTGCCTTGTGCCTAGATGATAAATCCTTGGATTAATAACTTTTGTCCTAGACCTCCTCTCCATCATAGCCTCCATTTTCCTACCAATGTTATCGACTAAGGTCCGGAACTCGACTGGGTCTAAAATAAGATGACTGAGAATATGATGATTTATTCAAGCGATCATAGTTGCGAGAGTGTCCCATGGGATCTGCGATTTAAGTCAAAGATGTTGAGAATCACTGATAAATATGGATAGGTGTCATGCGGTGCAGTGCATGTGATCGTGATTGTCCTAGTGCTCCCTCAACGGACTAGGTAATGAAGCTTTGCTAGCCGAAGTTATCTCTCCTATGCTAGTTAGATGAATGTCAACGCCAATTCAGATTAAAGAGTCGGACCCCTCAAGGCCATATCAGTAAAATCATAACTCCCGACATCCTATGGTATGGGATGTTCATCAATCCATCGAATAAATTTTCTGAAGGAAAGAAGTTGATTGATCATTAGTAGTAGTGGCTGGCTTGGGCTGCTTGGTAGTTTGCCCCCTCTACGAAACTTGTAAATGAGTAATTTTATTTTTCTCTTCCCTAAGGTGGGAAGAGATGTGTCTTGGGAGACTCCGACTGTAGGTTCATGTCTTGAACCTACATCATCACGTCTGGGCTCAATAGCGTCCCCCCTGACTTCGCCTTCTTTGGCGAAATCCTAATCCTCCTCGACTAAGGACATGATAGGATTAACATTGCCACCTCCCTCCTGAGCAGTGCCTCTTCTCCCTCTCACTCCATCATTGTCATTCCTTGTTAACCTGGTACCATGGTCTTATTTTAACAAGACAAAGGCAAAGAGGCGTTCATTGGTAATAAGGGATCTAACATCTCTATCTTCTAGAGGTACATTCCTGAGCTGAACGACTGCTTTTGAATAACTATCACCGATGGGACATGGATAGCTACCTACAAGGTTTAAGGAACTTCTCGGTTCAAAGTATGGCTTGAATAAAAGCACTCAAGATTGAGTAAAATGATACCCATGTCCTTCAAGCCCTCGTCTTATGAAGCCTGGTAGGCAACGCATGTAAAATCACTCATTCACTCAGCTTATTCCAAGCGCTAGTCATGACTTGGTAATTACTTATTGACTCAAGAAATGTATATGAGAGGCTTCCCCTTTCGTCGCTTGAAATTGAAGATAAATCTAGTGTCCTCTAGAGTTGGTTCACGATATAAGAATTTGAGAAACACCATGCATGCGTAGTACAGAAATGCATAGCTGTTCGGATGGAACTGGGATGGAGCCAATCTCAAATGATGTAACATCTTCCGGATGAATGGATTAAAAGGCGAGACGCATCCTACCCAGTACATATACCCGTTACAGGCAGTATATACTTCTAGAGGAGTGAGCTCTTTTATTATAAGATGGCACTCGTACATCCTCATACGAGATTCTATGTTTGATACAAAGACTACAAAGAGAAGCTTCATCGACTCTCAAAGCCACCGAGTCTTTCGGATCTTCTAAAAATATAGCATATTCTAAATTGTCAAGAGTTGGTTCATCTTCTACTTCTGGATTCGCAGGAATTTCAGGCACTAGTTGAGAATTTTTGGGCTGTTCTGATTGATTTCCTGGAGTATGCCGAGTAGTTTTGTTGCAGAGCTTGACTCAGCATTAGAATCGCCGTGCGAAGCAGTCTGTTCAATAGTTATGGCAACTAAATGCTCCGAGCGTCCGTAACCCATAGCTATCAAACTTAGTAGATAGTCATTATAAGATAAAGAAATCAATTCCCCATGTAAAGTGTAAATTAGTGTGGTGTTATGCAGTGCAGTAATAAGCAATTCAAGATTAAGCGACAGCTGTGACGAGACTTAGGATTCGATCGAAGAGACCGTCCTCACTGACCATCCTAACCGGTTTTCACATCGATGGTTGTGGTCTTCACATAAGCTTCGGGATCAGTTATCGGCATAATCGAGTACTATCATTACATTTAAGTTTATTCAAGTCCATATGACAGGCATTTTCAAATTCAAGTTCAAGTTTGAGGTCATATGCAAGTGTTAAAGTTCAACAATGTTCATGTCCGAGTTTGTTTTACATGTTTATACTCCTAAATAAGGATTCAAGTTCATTCATGCAAACAAGTTCATATGGTCAAGTACTAAAGTTCAATTATGCTTGAAGCAAACTAAAAATTGGCTAAGTCCTCCTAGGCAAAGGGGTCATACCCGATCCCTCGCCTAGGCAGTGGTGCCCTATGCCATTTCATATTAGATATGCCTATAACCAATCCCCTACTCCAAATCACACCGATCCCTTAGCAGATGAAAGATCCCGTCATGATTAAATCGATCCCAACTCCAAACAATTATAACCGATCGTATAACATCACCGGTCACTTTTCATCACTTCACTCCATCCGTTTCAGTTCCTATGCCAACTGATCCCTATACTTGTGTAATTTTAACATCAAGACAATTGTGTACACCAACCGATCCCAACGTCATTCATTACTCAACCATGCCTACAACCAATCCTTACTCTATTACATCCCTCCTTGACTCACATTGTCCTGTTCCTATACAAACGCCAACACAAATAATCCTATCATCTTTTTACGAAAAAAACCTACACTGCACATTAGTCCAAAATCCATATATATATAAAATCAAGTACAAATGCAAGGCAAAGAGTCGAACTGACTCGAAGGGGATGAGTAAGATGCAGATTTTAATTTGGATCTGAAATTGAGTTAGGAAAATTAGGAGCAGATTTGATTAAGGGTAATGGCGAAGGTTTCTAGCAAGATGGAAGATGGAATCGCGTAGAGGAGGAGATGGATCAATAGAAGATATGATGGAAGTGTTGAACTGTAAGATTGGAAATGGCTAAAGCAAGGGAAAGGGGGATCGGTTCGATTGCAAGATAAATGAAACAAGTAAAGAGATTAAGCTAAGTCATTTGGCTTATATGCAAATGCAGTCTGTTATATTAGAGCCTAATGTGGCTATGTTTCCAAAAAAAGGGATCAACATATCTCTTGTACCGAACCCTTATTTCATTACATAAAAAAGAAATGAATATATAACCATGCAATTGTATTTATACTATATGAAACAGGCAATAACCCATAAATGTGTGAATGTGTTCAGGGGCCACTAACAAAGTGTGTACATGAACATACATATGTGCATAGCTAGCATTCGATTTCATAAATCGATAGAAATCGATTCCCACCGGGAATTCATAGAAAAAAGTCACCGTGGATAGCCAAAACCTACTAACTTGATCAACAAGCTCAATGGAAACTAGCATAGATAAGACTGAGGAGTACACTCTGGATTTATACTAATTAATATCGACCAAGCGATGCAATGAATAGAGAGAGCCAGTAAAGTTATAGCCATACTAGGACGGGTGCCGCCACTATCATGATGTCATTAAAAAGTTCATTTGTGAAAGAAAATTGCAACAGTTCGTTAAAGCCCTGCAGGATGATGGGCAGGGGACATTCGACCCCGATCGAGGACAAGCTCCACCTAGTGCTAAGGAACCTAGATGGTTGGGGGAAGATTAGTCATTAAAACCATTATTGGAGGACCGCATCCGGTTGACAAAAGCAATAACAAGTTGGAGCGTTACATGAATGGTATAAGGCATGTTGATATTGAGTACCGCTCGAACACGGAGGACGGTGCTCTGGCATAGCAGCAGAGGATGATGACTCACGACATCATGTTTTAAAGTAGAGACGGGGACAAGGTGGAAGCCCCTATGATTGACCTAATTGTGATCTCGGCCATGATCGGCCCTGCCTTGGTGAGAAGTAACTTTGAAGCTTAGTTAATATCATCTTTAAGAAGGCCTACAAGCAGATATTACTGAAGGCCAAAGACTTGAAACTATGCAAATCCCATATACATTGCTTTAACGGTATTGCTAGTGAAGCGATAGGCTAGATCGAGCTACTGATGGAGTTGCGAGACGACAATCGTAGGAGATTATGGGCGTTTCTATTTGTTGTTATGGATGTGAACTATCTGTACAACGCATTCTTTGACCGATCGGCCGTTGCTAAATCATGGAAGCTATCGCCTCTTAGTGGTTAACACTTAAATTCCCAACAGAGAATGGAGTTGAAATTATTTAAGGAGATCAGATGACTGGCTATACTGCTATGTTGCTGAGTTTGAGGGATGCTTAGTGGAAAGAAAAAGGAAAGGATGTGGAAAACCTCTCTACATCAAAATTAACGAAGCCCAGCCATCAACGTCCGAAACTTGGCTCGGGCGCCACAGTCGGTTCTATAAAGATACAGATCCGAGAGATGAGGAAGAGGGGCCCAAAGGACCCAAGGCTACACCTTTTGAGCTGACAATTGACATCACATCAGCCACGATGACCCATCACGGGTCCTGAAGATCGGACCAAACTCAGCGCGACAATGATGAAAGAATTAGTTGGCTTTCTCTAGGTGAATCTTGATGTGTCCATTTGGATCGACTCTGACATGTTTGGGATCTTGCTAACCATCACGACCCATGCATTAAATATCGACCCGAGGCAGTCTCGGTGAAACAAAAACGACATAGCATAGATCCAGAGAGATTTGCTACGCTTAAGGAGGATGTGGATAAACTCAAAACAACAAATTTACCCACAAAGCCCTCTATCCAAAATGGGTATCTAATCTGTGCTTGTGAGAAAATCTAATGGAAAGTGGAGGATGTGCATTAGCTACTCGTACTTGAACAAGCATGCCCAAAGGACGGCTTTTCACTTCTAAGGAACGACCAACTGGTAGACTCGACCGCTAGAGATGATCTGCTTTCATTTATGGACATGTACTCTAGATACAACCAAATCTAGATGCATCAGGAACACACTAGCTTCATTACCAATATGTGATTGTACTGCTACATTATGATGCCATTTGGACTGAAAAACGCAAGATCAACTTACCGGAGGCTTGTAGACTTGATGTTTAAAGACCAGATTGGACGATCGATGTAAGTTTTTGTAAATGATATGCTTGTGAAATCACGGTAATCAAACAACAACATTGATGATTTGGCGGAGATGTTCCGTGTTCTCCAAAAATATGGAATGAAAATCAACCCCTTGAAATTCTCCTTCGGCATTGCTTTAGGGAAATTCTTGGGTTTCATCGTTAACTCTCATGGAATTGAAGCCAATCCCGAGAAGATCCATACAATAAGAGATATATAAACACCAAAACAATTAAGCAAGTGCAAAACCTAAATGGGAAGGCCACCTCCCCGAGTCAGTTCATCTCCAGAGCCACCGATAAGTGCATTCCTTCTTTGAATTATTCAAAAGAGGTAAGAGGAACTTCGCATGGATGCAGGATTATGTTGATGCATTTCAAGCTCAAGTATACCCCTTATAGAGACCCCATATCTTATTAAATCCACTGGATCATGAAGGCTTGTATATCTAACGATGTCGGTACATGCCATAAGTGCTGCACTGTTGTGCAAAGAGAATCAGATCCAGGGGACAGTATACTATGTTAGCAAGCGATGGACAGGTGCTGAATAAAATTATTCAAAATTGGAGAAGCTCGCATACTGCCTTTTGATTACATCAACAATGCTCTACCCTTATTTTTTGGCTTACTTCATCAATGTCTTCACCAACCAACTGTTACGACAAGTTCTACAGCGACCTAAGACATTTGGAAGGTTACTGAAATGGAACATAAAATTGAGCCAGTTTGATATCATTTATCTCCCATGAAGAGCCATCCAGGGACAAGTTTTAGAGGACTTCATAGGTGAATTCACTGCACAAGATGATTCTCCTCAGAGCAATAAAGAACCTACCATCCAATGGAAAATGTACATGGATGGAACATCTAACATTCGGTGTTCTGGCTTCGGAGTCATACTAGTCACTCCTGAGGAACGCTCAATCCAATATGCCCAGAAACATGACTTCTTTGCGACAAATAATGAAGCTGAATATGTACCCTTGATCGCTGGGCCGAACTTGCTAAAGACCTGGAAGTAAAAGCTTTACAAACTTTCTATGATTCCTAGTTAGTAGTGTGCCAAGATAGGGGAGAATATCAAACCAAAGGAGCACAACTTGCTCCTTACCTTGACCGAGTCCAAGAACTACTAACTAAACTTAAGCATTACGCAATTACTCACATCCTCTAAAAACAGAATGAGAAAGCCAACTCTCTGGCTAAGCTGGCCAACTCCAGGGATGCACAGCGAATGGGGTTGGTCCAAATTGAAATACATAAGGCTTCGTGCATTAACCAGATAGCGTTTGATTGGGTCTTGGAGACGGCCTCCAAGAGGGAGTCATGGATGATTCCGGTAAAAGACTATTTACAGAGGGGAATCATTTCCTAATGGAGGTATGAGAAACGATAGGTCCTTCATAAAGCTCCATGATACATCCTTCAAAGAGGATCCATGTACAGAAAGATTTTTTCTATCCCTCTAGTTTGTGTATCACCAACGATGAAATCAAGCAAGTATCAAGAGAAGTCCATGAAGGAGAATGTGGCAATCACACCAGGGTGAAAACCTTGGTGAAGAAGATACTTCGCTATGGTTATTATTGACCAACTATCAATAGAGATGCAGCTGAATATACTGGGCGATGTGACAAGTGTAGATATTCACAAAGTTTTCGAGACCCCCGTCGATAAAGATTACTTAGATGGTCAGTCCTTAGCCATTTTCTACATGAGATATTGACATCATCGGCTCCTTGTCGATTTACAAAGGTGGCAAGAATTATACTATACTAGCAGTCATTTACTTCACTAAATGGGCTAAAACTGAACCATTGGCTACAATTACCACAAACAAAGTAATCAACTTGTTGTTCAAAATATCATATGTCGTTTTGGTCTTCCTAGAGCAAGTATAACTGACAAGGGGACCCCATGCAACAACGCTGAATTCAAAGACTTATGTCACCGGAATCATATTGAGAAAGGATTTAAGGAAGTTACTCACCCTTAAGCTAATGGACAGGTCAAAGCTAATAGTGAAATCATGTAGTCCATTCCAAAGAAGCGTTTGGAAAAGGCTAGAGGAATGTGGGTTGATGATCTCCCATTAGCTCTATAGGCATACATAACCACCCACAAGTCCGTGACTGGCCACACTCCATTTGCCCTCGCTTACGGCCCTAAAGCTATGATTCCCATAGAACTTGAAGTCCTTCTCATCGAGTGACTTACTATGGCCCCAGAGAAAATAGAGATCTCCTTTTGGAATCCCTAGAAATGGTCGATGAGAAGCGCGAAGAAGCTGACTTGAGGACAGATGCATACCAACATAGAGTCGCCTGGTACTACAAAATTAATGTCCAAGCTGGAACCTTTGAAGTTAGCGGTCTCATCCAAAAATGGATCTTTCTTAGCCCTATCAACATGGGTCTGAGATGGGAAGGACCATATGTCATAGATTAGAAGCTTGGAGATGGAACTTTCTAGCTAATGGTTGTCGATGGCATTGCACTCCCTAGAGCATGGAATATCAAGCATCTATGATCCTATTTCACTTGATTTTATTTCATTCATTTGTTGTTCATTCAAAATTTTCTTTTTCGTTTTAGAACCATGTAATAAGACAAACTTTCTCTCTTTCTCTTTTAGTTAGCAATAAAACATGAAATTTCTTCATTATATGTGAATTGTTTGTTCATAGTATAATAATTGTATTATGCGACCGACTTACACCTATGTATTCCTAATATAGACCAGCGAGTAATGTGTGTTTGATGCCAACCAAGTTCTCAAACCCGTAATGAATTGATAGGAAGAAATGTACTCGACCGTTCATCAATTAAATCTCGCCGGCAATTCGATAGGCTGAGTATAAGATATAGAACGGATGTGACTCGACCATCTGTTATCTAGCTCCATCCCCTGATTTGATGGGATGGATGTAAAGTAAAATTAGACGTGATATGATCGACTACTCTTCTACTTTTGCTCCTAACTGGGGGGCATAGGAATTAACTAAGGAAAATGTGGTTCAACCCTTTACCAGTGCAACTCCAATCCCTAAAGTGTGGACTGTAGTACAAACATCCAACTGGTGCGATGAACCACCTCATCAACTAACTTTGGTTTCCAAAGTGCGGATAAGAGCATAAGCAAACAAACAAGTATGACTCAACCATTCATTTGCCAACTCTGACCTAATCCTAATAGGTGGAGTATAAACTCATAATGCATGGAATCCGACCATCCACGAGCTAACTCCTCCAACTCAAGGTTAGAGGTAGGAATAAAATCACTTAACAGCTAAATACGATAGCATAACACTGTGGCTTATGCCTTGTGTTTGATACGACTTAAGTCCATGACCTAAAGGAGGCATCAAGATGAACTTATTGGATTGACTCCCGAAGAAATGGACGATTGAATGACATTACAACTTACAGGATGAGACAAATTACAAGTATATTGAATGAAAAACGTAATAGCTCGAACACTTAAACAAATTTAGACAAAATTTAAACTGGAACGAAAGAAGTTTTTATTCACAATTAAAAACTTGGAAAGCTAAGTATAAGTTTATTCCTAGAACTAGAAACCAAAGGTATGGGCCATACCTACACAATCATGCCTAACATGAAGGAACTCGCTACGTATTTATACATAATCCAAGGCGAGTCGATGACTATTTCTTATCCTTGTTAGTCTTCTTCGGGGTAGACTCACTAGAACTCTCATTCTTTCCTCTCCTCTTCGACCTTCCTCCACTCTGGTGACCCTTAGGAGAATTGTTTTCAAAGACAGAAATGGAAGCAGTCTCACTTTGGGATATGGAAGGGCTAAACTTTTCAACGACGACACCATCGAGTAGTGTGATTTAGAGTGGATTGACATCTACCTCGACACGCTTCCTCTTAGCTTGCTTATCCATCTCTTCCTTCTCAATTTTCTCCTTCAAGCTATGTTTTTCCGTGTGTTTTGAGGCATGAGTCACCATAACATCATCTGTTTTGTCCTAGACCTACAGATCATCGGTTTTTTCCATTCAATGCCCCTATAATCTCGGCATATGGGCCAAGGATCTTAGTGGATTAGGTGGTTAAGACTATCTGTGAAGTCGTGACTGCTATAGACTTCATGGTCAGTGCCTGCTATCCTAGGATGGCTTCACCGCTAGGAGCATTTATAGATGTAGATAGACATCCAATTTTATAGGGTTCAATTGGTGAGCCTGTGACTTTCGTATGCAAGATGTAAAATTTCTTGAATGTTGGGAAAGTGAGAGATATACCTTCGCCTAATCAACCTTCGTTTGAAGCTATAGTTCCACCTTCAAGAATCGGAGATACTCTAAAAGACTTGTGCATTTCAGGGTAATGTGGATAGTAGCCTACCTCCTTTTCAGGGGCATGAGAAGAAGAGGCGCCAGCCGCCTGATTGGAGAAGGGTCTTGAGAGCCAGACCTAGTGGCTTCGTCGTTATCCTTCCCTTTCTCGATGATCATTGGGTCATGGAGTAAACTAAGTCTATCATCCTTAAGTTTTTCAGGCTCCTTATCATGCAATATTTCACGCGTTAGCTGCTCTTCATCAACCTTCATGCTATCGAGAGACTTATTCTTCAAGTTCACAATATAGTCCCAAACTTCGATTAGCGACTTAGGGTACCGCTCTCTAAGGAAGCTAAGGTTGAGGTTCATGAGGACACTTGCATTGTAATATGTCAAGGGGGGTTAAAGTCATCCTTTATCTCTGTTCGACTAGCCACCCTAGCTTCCTTTTTTAGGGTCTCTATTTGTGCAAGTTGTTTATCAGCCTCAATCATTGTCATGCGAGCCTTGATGGTTTCCTTGCAGTAAAGTTGGGACTCTTATTGAGCCTCTAGTTTCTCTTGTTTTTCCTTCTCAAGCTCCTCCTCAAGATATCGAACATAAAGGGTCGAGGCATCATTATCTTTTTTCAACGCATCCTTCTCCTTTTGCAGAACATCTTTTTCGAGGGCTAAAGTGCCATTGCAGAGAACAGCGGTGTCCAACTCAACTTGATGCACTTTCATCAAACATTTTAATGCTTCATAAGATTCGATGGTTCTTTTCTCAGCATTGGCAAACTTTGTATTCTTCCGCTTGACTACTTCATCCAAGTGTTTGATGATGTCCTTATCATGAGTTGCTTCGAGAATTAGGTGATCGATCCTATGCTTCCTTTCGATTGACACTTCGAAAATCCTCTCAGCCACATGTTGAATTGTGCCATACTAGATATAGACATCATTGTCATAAGCGAGCATCGTGTTCTTGGCCTCTGGAGGAATTGGATGCAAAGAAGGATAAAAATTTGAGCTCATCAAAACATAACTTAGGAAATGTGACTTTGATCTCGGCCATCTTTTCTATAGTGGTGGCATTAAGAGCGGTTGGAGCTAAGAGGGACCGTTTGTTATGCCTACGAGAAGATATATCACGACTTCCTATGCCAATCTGGCTTCCAAAAGATCATTGGGTGCCAAAAGAAACCCGAATGTTGCTCGGGTAGCATAGCCGAAGTAGAGGCGTAAAATAATGACTTGCTGTCACTATAAACGGAGGAGTGTAGATCGACACACTTGTAATGAGAAATTGGGATGTTTCCTTGTGCCTAAATGATGAATCCTTGGATTAATAACTTCTGTCCTAGACCACCCTTCCATCATAGCCTCCATTTTCCTATCTATGTTATAGACTAAGGTCCGGACCTCGACTGGGTCTAAAATAAGACGACTGAGAATATGATGATTTATTCAAGCTATCATAGTTGCGAGAGTGTCCCATAGGGTCTGCGATTTAAGACAAAGATGTTAAGAATCACCGATAAATATGGATAGGTGTCATGTGGTGCAGTGCATGTGATCGTGAGTGTCCTAGTTCTCCCTCAACGGACTTGGTAATGAAGCTTTGCTAGCCGAAGTTATCTCTCCTATGCTAGTTAGATGAATGTCAACGCCAATTCAGATTAAAGAGTCGGACCCCTCAAGGCCATATCAGTAAAATCATAACTCCCGACATCCTATGGTATGGGATGATCGTTAATCCATAGAATAAATTTTCTGGAGGAAAAGAAGTTGATTGATCATTAGTAGTAGTGGCTGGCTTGGGCTGCTTGGTAGTTTGCTCCCTCTACGAAACTTGTAAATGAGTAATTTTCTTTTTCTCTTCTCTAAGGTGGGAAGTGATGTGTCTTGGGAGACTCCGACTGTAGGTTCATGTCTTGAACCTACATCATCATGTCTGGGCTCATTTGCGTCGCCCCTTACTTCGCCTTCTTTGGCGACATCCTAATCCTCCTCGACTAAGGACATGATAGGATTAACATCGCCACCTCCCTACTGAGCAGTGCCTCTTCTCCCTCTCACTTCATCATCGGCATTCCTTGTTAACCTGGTACCACGGTCTTATTTTAACAAGCCAAAGGCAAAGAGGCGTTCATCGGTAATAAGGGATCTAACATCTCTATCTTCTAGAGGTACATTCCTGAGCTGAATGACTGCTTTTGAATAACTTTCACCGATGGGACGTGGATAGCTACCTACAAGGTTTAAAGAACTTCTCGGTTCAAAGTATGGCTTGAATAAAAGCACTCAAGATTGAGTAAAATGATACCCACATCCTTCCAGCCCTCGTCTTATGAAGCCTGGTAGGCAACACATATAAAATCACTCATTCACTCAGCTTATTCCAAGCACTAGTCATGACTTGATAATTATTATTGACTCAAGAAATGTATAGGAGAAGCTTCCCCTTTCGTCGCTTGAAATTGAAGATAAATCTAGTGTCCTCTAGAGTTGGTTCATGATATATGAATTCGAGGAACACCATGCATGTGTAGTACAGAAATGCATAGCTGTTCGGATGGAACTGGGCTGGAGCCAATCTCAAATGATGTAACATCTTCCGGACGAATGGACTAAAAGGCGGGACGCATCCTGCCCAGTACATATACCCGTTATAGGCAGTATATACTTCTAGAGGTGAGTGAGCTTTGTTATTACAAGATGGCACTCGTACATCCTCATACGAGCTTCTGTGTTTGATACAAAGACTACGAAGAGAAGCTTCATCGACTCTCAAAGCCACAGAGTCTTTCAGATCTTCTAAAAATATAGCATATTCTAAATTGTCAAGAGTTGGTTCACCTTCTACTTCTGGATTCACAGGAATTTCAGGCACTAGTTGAGAATTTTTGGGTTGTTCTGATTGATTACCTAGAGTATGCCGAGCAGATATTGTTGCAGAGCTTGACTCAGCATTAGAATCGCCGTGCGAAGCAGTCTGTTCAATAGTTATAGCAACTAAATGCTCTAAGTGTCTAGAACCCATAGCTATCAAACTTAGTAGATAGTCATTATTAGAGAAAGAAATCAATTCCCCCGTGTAAAGTGTAAATTAGTGTGGTGTTATGCAGTGCAGTAATAAGAAATTCAAGATTAAGCGACAGCTGTGACGAGACATGGGATTTGATCGAAGAGACCGTCCTCACTGACCATCCTAAGAGGTTTTCACATCGATGGTTGTGGTCTTATAAGCTTCGGGATCAGTTATCGGCATAACGGAGTACTATCATTGCATTCAAATTTATTCAAGTCCATATGATAGGCATATTCAAATTTAAGTTCAAGTTTGAGATCATATGCAAGTGTTAAAGTTCAACAATGTTCATGTCCGAGTTTGTTTTACATGTTTATACTCCTAAATAAGGATTCAGGTTCATTCATGCAAACAAGTTCATATGGTCAAGTAATAAAGTTCAATTATGCTTGAAGCAAACTAAAAATTGGCTAAGTCCTCCTAGGCAAAGGGGTCGTACTCGATCCCTCGCCTAGGCAGTGGTGCCCTATGCCATTTCAAATTAGATATGCCTATAACCAATCCCCTACTCCAAATCACATTGATCCCTTAGCAGATGAAAGATCCCGTCACGATTCAACCGATCCTAACTCCAAACAATTATAACCGATCGAATAACATCACCTGTCACTTTTCATCACTTCACTCCATCCATTTCAGTTCCCATGCCAACTGATCATTATACTTGTGTAATTTTAACATCAAGACAATTGTGTACACCAATGATCCCAACATCATTCACTGCTCAACCATGCCTACAACCAATCCTTACTCTATTTCACCCCTCCTTGACTCACATTGTCCTGCTCCTATACGAACGCCAACACAAATAATCCCATCATCTTTTTACGAAAAAACCTACACTGCACATTAGTCCAAAATCCATATATATATATATATATATACATACATACAAAATCAAGTACAAATGCAAGGCAAAGAGTCGAACTGACTCGAAGGGGATGAGTGCGATGCAGATTTTAGTTTGGATCTGAAATTGAGTTAGGAAAATTAGAAGCAGATTTGATTGGGGGTAATGGTGAAGGTTTCCAGCAAGATGGAAGATGGAATCACGTAGAGGAGGAGATGGATCAATAGAAGATATGATGGAAGTGTTGAATTGGAAGATTGGAAATGGCTAAAGCAAGGGAAAGGGGGATCGGTTCGATTGCAAGATAAATGAAACAAGTGAGGTTATTAAGCTAAGTCATTTGGCTTATATGCAAATGCATTCTGTTATATTAGAGCCTAATGTGGCTATGTTTCCAAAAAAAGGGATCAACCTATCTCTTGTACCGAACCCTTATTTCATTACATAAAAAAGAAATGAATATATAACCATGCAATTGTATTTGTACTATATGAAACAGGCAATAACCCATAAATGTGTGAATGTGTTCAGGGGCCACTAACAAAGTGTGTACATGAACATACATATGTGCATAGCTAGCATTCGATTTCATAAATCGATAGAAATCGATTCTCACCGGGAATTCATAGAAAAAAGTCATTGTGGATAGCCGAAACCTACTAACTTGATCAACAAGCTCAATGGAAATTAGCATAGATAAGACTGAGGAGTACACTCTGGATTTATACTAACTAATATCGACCAAGCGATGTAATGAATAGAGAGAGCTATCTTCGAAAAGTTAGTTCGACGAAAAGATAACGACTGTTCACAAAACTGAATGGAATTTCTTCCGGAAACTCTAACTTGCTTCGATTAAAAGCACGTCATGTTTGAAACAAGACATAATTTGAGAGGCAAGTATTATCCGGCCTTTTGACCGGACTATATCCAGATTGATTAGACAAGTTAGACTCAGTGATAGACAAGACAATCACCCTAAAGAGGTGATTATGGAGTCTAAAGATAAAGCATGGACAATGGTATGAATCAACAATCAACCTAGACCAATAGATAGACTCTTTAGAATATTCTAAGTATGGATTAGTGCCTCCCTTAGATAGGGGATTGTACCTATCCTTCCCCTAGTTTGGGGTATCACTATGGCAATGAACAAAACAAACCAGTAGTTAAACTCAATGGAAATCGGTTAATATCTCTAAAAACATAAAGGCAACTATGCAAAAAACTTTGGAAACATGAAACTAAAATGGAGAAGGACCCACCAGAGCTATCGTGAGCCGCCATGTGATCATATGGACCAATCGGTGTCGATCTCCTATCATTGGGATATTGCAGGCCTAAGCATGAAGGATTATAAAGTAATGTGGTGGTGAAACAATCTGGAGAAAGTTTCGAGAAAGTTGAAATTAATGTTCAGAACAAACCAAATGAGCAAAAGAAAGGTGGTTGTAGAAACCACGATCAAAGAGCCAAGGATCCCGATGTTTGAAACCTGTACGCTATTAAACACATCATTGGAGAACATATATTTATCAATTTATAATACTATGCAGTACTGTAGATTTCAGTAAAGTTATAGCCATAAAAGGACGGGTGCCACCACTATCGTGATGTCGTTAAAAAGTTCATTTGTGAAAGAAAATTGTAACAGTTCGTTAAAGCCCCACAGGATGATGGGCAGGGGACATCTAACCCCGATCGAGGACTAGCTCCACCTAGTGCTAAGGAACCTAGACGGATGGGGGGAAGATTAGTTATTAAAACCATTATCAGCCTCAATCATTGTCATGCGAGCCTTGACAGTTTCCTTGCAGTATAGCTGGGACTCTTATTGAGCCTCTAGTTTCTCTTGCTTTTCCTTCTCAAGCTCCTCCTCAAGCTATCGAACATAGAGGGTCGGGGCATCATTATCTTTTTTCAAGGCATCCTTCTCCTTTTGCAGAATATCTTTTTCAAGGGCTAAAGTGTCATTGCAAAGAATAGCGGTGTCCAACTCAACTTGATGCACTTTCATCAAACATTTTACTGCTTCATAAGATTCGCTAGCTCTTTTCTCAGCATTGGCTACCTTTGTATTCTGCCTCTTGACTACTTCATCCAAGTGTTTGATGCTGTCCTTATCATGAGTTGCTTTGAGAATTAGGTGATCGATTTTGTGCTTCCTTTCAATTGACACTTCGAAAATCCTCTCAGCCACATGTTGAATTGTGCCATACTAGATATAGACATCATTGTCATAAGCGAGCATCGTGTTCTTGGCCTTTGGAGGAATTGGATGCAAAGAAGGATAAAAATTTGAACTCATCAAAACATAACTTAGGAAATGTGACTTTGAGCTTGGCCATCTTTTCTATAGTGGTGGCATTAAGAGCGGTTGGAGCTAAGAGGGACCGTTTGTTATACCTACGAGAAGATATATCAAGACTTCCTATGCCAATCTGGCTTCCAAAAGATCATTGGGTGCCAAAAGAACCCGAATGTTTCTCGGGTAGCGTAGCCGAAGTAGAGGCGTAAAATAATGACTTGCTGTCACTATAAACGGAGGAGTGTAGATCGACACACTTGTAATGAGAAATTGGGACCTTGCGGTGTGCCTAGATGATAAATCCTTGGATTAATAACTTCTGTCCTAGACCTCCCTTCCATCATAGCCTCCATTTTTCTATCTATGTTATCGACTATGGTCCGGACCTCGACTGGGTCTAAAATAAGACGACTGAGAATATGATGATTAATTCAAGCGGTCATAGTTGCGAGAGTGTCCCATGGGATCTGCGATTTAAGACAAAGATGTTAAGAATCACTGATAAATATGGATAGGTGTCATGCGGTGCAGTGCATGTGATCGTGAGTGTCCTAGTGCTCCCTCAACGGACTTGGTAATAAAGCTTTGCTAGCTGAAGTTATCTCTCCTATGCTAGTTAGTGGAATGTCAGCACCAATAAGAGTCGGACCCCCCAAGGCCATATCAGTAAAATCATAACTCCCGACATCCTATGGTATGGGATGTTCGTCAATCCATCGAATAAATTTTCTGGAGGAAAAGAAGTTGATTGATCATTAGTAGTAGTGGTTGGCTTGGGCTTCTTGGTAATTTACCCCCTCTACGAAACTTGTAAATGAGTAATTTCCTTTTTCTCTTCTCTAAGGTGGGAAACGATGTGTCTTGGGAGACTCCGACTGTAGGTTCATGTCTTGAACCTACATCATCACGTCTGGGCTTATTAGCGTCGCCCCTTACTTCCCCTTCTTTGGTGACATCCTAATCCTCCTCGACTGAGGACATGATAGGACTAACATCGCCACCTCCCTACTGAGTAGTGCCTCTTCTCCCTCTCACTTCATCATCGGCATTCCTTGTTAACCTGGTACCATGGTCTTATTTTAACAAGCCAAAGGCAAAGAGGCGTTCATCGGTAATAAGGGATCTAACATCTCTATCTTCTAGAGGTGCATTCCTGAGCTGAATGACTGCTTTTGAATAACTATCACCGATGGGACGTGGATAGCTACCTACAAGGTTGCAAGAACTTCTCGGTTCAAAGTATGGCTTGAATAAAAGCACTCAAGATTGAGTAAAATGATACCCACGTCCTTCAAGCCCTCGTCTTATGAAGCCTGGTAGGCAACGCATATAAAATCACTCATTCACTCAGCTTATTCCAAGCACTAGTCATGACTTGATAATTACTTATTAACTCAAGAAATGTATACAAGAGGCTTCCCCTTTCGTCGCTTGAAATTGAAGATGGATCTAGTGTCCTCTACAGTTGGGTCACGACATAAGAATTCGAGGAACACCATGCATGTGTAGTACAGAAATGCATAGCTGTTCGGATGGAACTGGGCTGGAGCCAATCTCAAATGATGTAACATCTTCTGGATGAATGGATTAAAAGGCGGGACGCATCCTGCCCAGTACATATATCCATTACAGGTAGTATATACTTCTAGAGGTGAGTGAGCTCTGTTATTATAAGACGGCACTCGTACATCCTCATATGAGATTCTATGTTTGATACAAAGACTACGAAGAGAAGCTTCATCGACTCTCAAAGCCACAGAGACTTTTGGATCTTCTAAAAATATAGCATATTCTAAATTGTCAAGAGTTGGTTCATCTTCTACTTCTGGATTTGCAGGAATTTCAGGAACTAGTTGAGAATTTTTGGGCTGTTCTGATTGATTGCCTGGAGTATGCCGAGCAGTTTTGTTGCAGAGCTTGCCTCAGCATTAGAATCGCCGTGCGAAGCAGTCTGTTCAATAGTTGTAGCAACTAAATGCTCTGAGCGTCTGGAACCCATAGCTATCAAACTTAGAAGATAGTCATTATTAGAGAAAGAAATCAATTCCCCCGTGTAAAGTGTAAATTAGTGTGGTGTTATGCAGTGCAGTAATAAGCAATTCCAGATTAAGCGACAGCTGTGCGAGACTTGGGATTTGATCGAAGAGACCGTCCTCACCAACCATCCTAACCGGTTTTCACATCGATGGTTGTGGTCTTCACATAAGCTTCGGGATCAGTTATCGGCATAACGGAGTACTATCATTGCATTCAAGTTTATTCAAGTCCATATGACAGGCATTTTCAAATTCAAGTTCAAGTTTGAGATCATATGCAAGTGTTAAAATTCAACAATGCTCGTGTCCGAGTTTGTTTTACATGTTTATACTCCTAAATAAGGATTCAGGTTCATTCATGCAAACAACTTCATATGGTCAAGTAATAAAGTTCAATTATGCTTGAAGCAAACTAAGAATTGGCTAAGTCCAGTCACCCTTTGTGATGGGAAGTCCGATCGTCATTAGTGAATATCCGGATAGCAAGGGCTTCTTTGGAAGTGCCTTCGGTTCCGTTCGATCCCGGAACAGACTTGTATGGATGTGTGTCTGACGTTACAATTTGAGATGTAAACCTGGTTTCTATCAAATATATTTCTGTTGGTGGGGGAGAATTTATTCTCTTAGCTTAATACCCTTCTCTGAGATGTACGAGCTCAGAGGTTATGTAATTGATGGTTACTAGTGATACATTCCCAAATTGGTAATGTGGCATACGAAGTGTTGTTGAGCATTTGTTGATCAAAGCGTGGCTTTTATGAAAAGCATAGCTTTGTGGACGAGACTTCGTCGGACCTCACACCCCGGTAATGG
Source organism: Allium cepa (assembly GCA_030765085.1). NCBI lineage: Eukaryota > Viridiplantae > Streptophyta > Magnoliopsida > Asparagales > Amaryllidaceae > Allium > Allium cepa. The sequence goes on from CM060938.1 coordinate 586,061,438, forward strand.
TTAAAACAGGAAAGATGCAGTAAGGTTATTAGGGGATCGTGCCCCCTTAGTATGTCATTTCCTTCTGGATAGAGGTGGTATTATGGTATGGAGCCCTGATACTTAACCTATGTTGCTATTGCAAACTTATTACTTGTGGTTGTTGGTGAATCCCGGGATTTAGGTCGGTTGCGACCGGGGGATGGCATATTCGTGTCAGTAGTTACCCAATTAGGGGTAAGCCGGCCTTGTGTTGGCAGAGATCCGGTTAGGTTCTCGGGGCGTCATTCCAAAGGCGTACCTATGTGGAAATGGGAAGTTCCTTGGCCTGACCACTAGTTGGAAATCCAAACTCCAATATGAAACCCTGTACAGTTTTAGTTGTAGAACCTGCCATTTATTTATGGTAGTCACCACTGTTTAGATGGTAGCTATAGCAGACATAAGTGCGAAATGTCTATGATGGCTAAGATTTATATTATACTTTCGGAATATTTTCCTACACTTTGCACTTATAATAATAATATCAAAGAAATTTACGTATCAAGCGTATTTGACTATCATAAGAAGAAATCTCCTCCGATTCTGCATTTGCATTGTGTGTGTGTGTGCGGGAGGCCTTATGGTCGTCTCATTTTCAAAATAGCATTGCGAATCTAATTTAATATATTTCTTTGTTTATTTTTAAAGATAAACTGTTTTAAGTTCTCACACCAGTCACATGAATGACCTGAAGTTTATTGTTTCCTTCCTAAACTCTGGGTGCCCACAAATTTTAACACGGGTAGTCTAAAGTCAGGTTATCAGGATATTCTAGAATTCAGGAGTTGCTGTAGAGATCTGGAGGCAGGCTGGATGGCTTGGCATATCAACTAGTATATAGTATTTCTTTTCCGCTGTTTGTTGTTGTAAACTCTGATAATGTAATGTAATGTGATGTAATGTATAAAATGTACATTTCTTTTGATTTAAAGATTATTCATTTATCTATTATATGTTGTTCCGCTGCGAATTAAGAGATTCTGTTATTGTTTCTGTTGCTTCTTCTTTCTTCTTCTATCTTCTACCTCTTCTTTAACCCTAACGGTACGGTTTTTGGGCATTCAATTGCTCGGTAGTTGATACAGTGGACGTATTAATGTCGACCTTCGTGGACGAAAAATCCCAACCTTTACATTTGGTATCAGAGCATATGGTTAAGTGACAACCTTGGCTCTGTTGGGAATTACTCATTAGAGATAGAGTCAGTAGTACTCTAGAATCAGTGAGTGTAATAATAGATATGAGCTCGTATTTGTTAGTGAATATGAAATTGTTTTATATTGTGTTTGCTTATCCGTTGAGCTGTTTGTGAATTCTGGTCGGTAGATGGGACGCCATATTATCGATAGGGGTTTCTAAACTCTAAACGAGATAAACCGACATAGTATCATTTGAAATTGGGTAAATGAAATAATTTTACCTCGATTATATTTTAAATATAAAGGAATAATTTTTCAGAATTATAAAAGTGTATATAAATTGATTATTTGGTTGTTGAAATGTAAGAACATTTACAAGTTAATTAAAAGAATAATTGTATAAGAAAATGAATTATTAAGAAGGAATTATAATTAATGTGATTTACAATTGTGAAATAATCTTATTTATAAGAAGTGAAACTATATGAATATATTTACAAATATGAGATGTAAATAAAAATGAATTTGGACTATGAATTTGAAAGTTTTGAATTTCGTCTATTTTGAAAGTTGTTTTTCAAAGTTAAAGATGTTATTAAGTAAGATAAATCAATTCGGAATAATCTTATGAAAGTAAAGTGAAATAGTGAAATTCTATAAGAAAAAGACTTATAAATGTGATTTAAGAGTAAAAGGAAAATTTAGAAAGAATTTAAAGCACTAGATTCACTATTGTTACTGGGAAATAATAAGGGTGATAATTGCAGCATCATCAGTATCATTTTCGAGTTTCTGTGCGATGGATTTGCTACCATAGTAAATTGGAAATTGAAGATTTGTTGTGATAAACAAATTTGAAATTAAAAATCCAAGTTGAAATGGATAAATATAAGTAGAATGAGTTTTGAACTTATAATATGAAATAATAAATTTGGCTTTGGTAAAGAATAAAGAATTTGGGTTAGTATAGTAAATATATGATTTGAAATTTAACTAAAGGAAAGTTAAATAGAATTTACTTTAGAATTGGAATCTGGATTAGATTTATAAGTGGAAATTTAAGTTAAGTTAAACAAATGATGTTTGAAATGGAATATAACTTAAGTAATGTTGTATGAAGTTGATTTTGGTATCGAAGTAAAATAATAAGTGAATTAAATGGTTGTGGACTTGAGTTATATAAATGAAATTCAACCTTATTTGTTAAATGAATTAGCAATTGAATTAATGAATGGATTGAATATTAATCAATTGAATGTAAATGAATTGATATAGAATAATGGATGTAAGAGTTAATTCATTAAAGCTAATTAAATGCGTTGAACCAAATTGAAATCTAAAGTAATAAAAAAATTGAATGAATTTGGTTGTATTGAATATACATTGATTGTTAAATTATCGTTAGTTGATTGTATATAAAATTCATTAAGTGTTAATGAAGCTGAATTGATAAAAAAAATTGAAAGCTGTGTAATTGAATTTGATTTGGAAGTGAACTAACTTGAATATAAATTAGCGAATGCAAACTAAATGAATATGAATAAATGAATATTAGTAAAAACATCCAATGTTAATGAATCAAATGTGACTTAAATTGGAAAACCAATTCATTGAATGTTAATGAGAAGTGAAAGTGTATTGATTTGGTTATGGATGTTAGTTGGTTGATAGTTGGTTGATGATTGAATTTGTTGCTTTTGTTGCATTTGCTATATTGGCACATATTGTTGTTGCTTCTGGTATATGTTGTATATCGATATTTTTTTCTATATACATGTTTCTCATTGTTGTTGAGTGTTTAGTAGGTGTGGATTTCGCTTGCTTCGCTTTTGGAGCTCGCTTTCACGCTATATTAGCCGTATATGCTCGCTAATAATATATAAGGTACATATCTCGGATTACATATCATACTTTTACATTTTTTTCCCAGCGGGATGCCTCATTACTTGATGAGATGTGTATTTGTGATATATATATTGCCCTTTTTTTGGGATCGAACCGCGCAAAGGAGACTATGGCGAATTTTTCTGAAAATTTAAGGCGTTAGAATATTTTTGAGAAAATTGGAATTTTTTTTTAGAAAACTATAACTTTGATTTTTGAGTTATAAAAGTTAAACGATATAGTTGGTTTTGAAAAGATAACCAAGTATGATTCGAAAACTTAGTAAAGTTATAGTAAGAAGTTTAACTATGGATTTTGGGAAAGTTAAACACTGAAGTGAATTTGAAATCTAATTTGAATGGTTTTGAAAAATTAATGGATTCTGTAACTTTTTCTTACTTGGTAATTTCGAGGACGAAATTCTTTTAAGGGGGAAGTTTGTAACGACCCAGAATTTCTGTCATTTGAAATTCGTATATTTAATTGATTTTAAATATTAACAAGTAAAATTTGTAAGTCGAATAAATTTTATTTCGAACATAGTTATTTAATTGGATAATTAAATCGATATTTAATATGTGAAATTACAGATATAATTGGAAATTGGGTTTAAAGTGATTAAAATTAATTTGTAAAGTTGTATTTAATCATATTAGAGTTAGAATGATGTTATAGAACTTTTAAAATTGAATTAAAAGTTAATTTGAAGAAATTGAATATTTTAATATTTAATTGACGAGTTAAAATAGCCATTTTTCAAACAGTCTCGGATTTCGACGAAACTAGTTTCATCGGATCCGTAATGTTATATTATTGTATGGTTTCAAATTACGTGTCAATCGGACTTACAGTTTGTCTGAGGCAAGCTAAAATGTGTAGAAATTGATTCGAGTGAATTTTGAATTTAAATAGTCGATTCAAAAACTTATCTTTCAAATTTGATCGAATTGGCTCCCGATATATGTTCCATTGCATTCGGAATGGGGGTAAAACATTATAAACGCCAGGTGGCACGCTTCGTTTGGAGTTCGAAAAATTTTCGGGTGAATAGTGCACGGAAATTTTCTATAAAAGGACCTCACTTATTTCATTTTGCAAACAAATTAGGGTTTCAGTCCTAGCCGCCACCCTTTCTACAATGGCCAGAAATTCGTTTTCTTTCCTCCTCAATCTCTCTCAATTCGGAAACAATTACGTAAAGTGTTCAACTACAAAATCAAAGAGGTAATGAGAGCTTCGATTCCATACGGTCATGATCAACGATGGAGTGTCGTAGGGGCTCGACTTTGGCCGTGTTCGTGCTCGTTTCAAGCACGTTTTTCGAGATGATGGGGGGACCGAGCGTAGCCGCGTTCATGCCGAAGGTGGAGCTCGTGATGGCGCACGAGAAGATGGAGCTTGATCGTGTATTCGATGCTCAAATTGGCCACGAAAATTCAAAAAAATAATAATGGCAGCTATGGGTTTAGGGTACGCGTTCATCACCTGGAAGAAGATGGAAGGAAGATGCGGCCATGATTTGGAGGTGCTGGATCGAACGGCTGATATTGAATCTGGGTATAAAAATATAAAAGAGATTGGAATTAATTTATATTATAATGTGCATGAACTTTAAAATTTGATAACTTTTTCATACGAGGTCCGTTTTGGACGAAACGAATTTCGTTGGCTTCGTATTGACGAGCACTACGTAATGGAGCTGGATTGGAATTAATTGGAGTTAGTGAAAATTTTGGGTAAAATTAAATGCGCGTCTAATTTTATTCGAAATAAAACACTGCGACTGTTATTGAAAGCAAGGTGAGAACTTCTCACTCAATCGAAATTGTTTCGATTTAATTTTAAATAGTTTGATTTAAAATTTCTTGATTTTATGCTTGGACGATAAACTATTCTCTATTGTGTTGAAATATACCCTATACGCCGTATATTAAGCGGATGTTATTTATTTAAAACATATACCACGATATTTCACCTTGATGTGGAATTGGTATTATATATGTACTTGGAGTTGATTTCCCGCATTATATAGCGGATGAGACCCTATTGCGCCGTATAATAGCAGATAATATTTTATATGAACCCACATACCGCGATATTCAGTATTGGAACGGAATTGGTATTGTGCTAACATCTGTGGATGCAGAGAAACAGGTTGGAGGGATCCAACTGGATTCCTCACCCGTATTGATTTATTTACAGATATTTGTGATATATTCTGTTATCATATTGATGTATGATGTTTTGGATGCCGTGATTGTTATATTTGGTGTTGTTGCAGCATTTGGCCTATTTTTGGAGTTTTAAAATGTTAAAGTAACGATTTTGAATTTAAAATGATTTTCGAGAGATTTTTGAAAGTATACGTTTTACTGAATTTTGGAAATTGATTCATTTTAAATAAATAAACGTTTTTAAATTTTTATGTTATAAAAATAATGATTTTTGTGAAATATAACCGAAATGTGATTTTTGAAATAAGTAGTTGATTAATTTGTAAAATGGTTTAAATTAGGATTTTTGAAATTATTATAAACGGTTTGTATAAAAGATTTATAAAATTGATATTTATAAATTAAAATATTGGAATTATAAAACGAGTTTTTATAAGTATTAAAATGAAGAATAAATGGATTTCATAAGTGAACGAAATTTATAGATTTATAAATTGTGAAGTTATAAAATGAATAGATTTTGTAAAATAAAAAGATTTATAAGTAATTTACTTATAAATTGGAATTTGGCATTTAAATGAGATTTAAATAGAATTTGTTAATTAAGGGATTTTATAAGTTGAAGTTTTTATAAAATTTATATAAATGTGAATTTATAAACATTGTTTTATAAATCCAAAAACCAATTGAATTTGATAAGTAAATATGAAAGATTTTTAAAGGTGATTATCCACGATTTTGGACATGGATAATCCTTTAAAATAAAATGTGTAGAAATGATGAATTTGGTTAACGAAGTATATTCATGATTTTGGATAGTGAATAATATATTAATGAAATGTTTTGGGGAAGTGATATTTTAAATAGAATTAAAACGATTTAAAGATGTTTTAAAATGTGCTAAGGATCGAAACTATAGATTTCAACATTTCATTGTTGAAATAGACGTTTTCGAGAAATAAAAGGAAATGGTGGACTATAACACTGTTGTTATAGTAAATGATTTTCGAAAGGAAATGTTTTATATAGTATCGGGATTTATATATCTATCTTAATTTCGAATCCCTATACTAGTGATTTTGGGTTGTCGTAACGATGTTTTATGCAACATTCGTTTTTGACTCTAATAAACGTGTTTAAGAGAATGTTTTCCTTAAAGAATGAAATATATACTTAATTGGATTTAAGTATATTGAATATTTTAAAAATATTGAAAATAAATAGATTTGTGAATACTTATTGTTAAATAAGTATTTGGAAATGTTTTCCAATGTAGAAATTGAAATGGTTTAGAGAATATATCTTTTCAAAGATAAATTGAAGTGAATATTTGGCAAGTTATTTAATTTATAGAAGATTAATAACAAGGGCCTAATGACTGTTATGGTGCTGAATATTTGTTGGTTTGCTTTGATAGTTAAATAACCGACTATCAATATTTACCTTTAAATGGGTATTTGATGTGAATTGCTTGAATTTGAATGCTACACTTATTTTTAAAATAAGCGCTCGTTATTCGGTTTAGTTGGGAGAGGACCTTTGTGTAATAAATCCCATTCCGAATAAGTGATATGTCGTAATGGATTGCATTTTGTAGACCGGTGTTGAAGACCGGATATTTTTGAAAACGGAAGGATTCTTGTTGAATGACTCTGCATCGGCTGATCTCCGATATCGATATTTTATCATCCTTTGTGATGGGAAGTCCGGTCATGATTAGTGAATATCCGGATTGCAAGGGCTTCTTTGGAAGTGCCTTCGGTTCCGTTCGATCCCAAAACGAACTTGTATGGATGTGTGTTTGACGTTACAATTTGAGATGTAGACCTAGTTTCTATCAAAAATATTTCTATTGGTGGCGGAGAATTTATTCTCTTAGCTTAACACCCTTCTTTGAGACGTACGAGCTTAGAGGTTATGTACTTGATGGTTACTAGTGATACATTCCTAAATTGGTAATGTGGCATACGAAGTGTTGTTGAGCGTTTGTTGATCAAAACGTGGCTTTTATGAAAAGCGTAGCTTTGTGGATGAGACTTCGTCGGACCTTACACCTCGGTAATGGTCAAAACAGGAAAAATGCAGTAAGGTTATTAGGGGATCGCGCCCCCTTAGTGTATGTCATTTCCTTCTGGATAGAGGTGGCATTATGGTATGGAGCCCTGATACTTAACCTATGTTGTTGCTGCAAACTTATTATTTGTGTTTGTTGGTGAACCCCGGGATTTAGGTCGGTTGCGACTGGGGGATGGCATATTCGTGTCAGTAGTTACCCAGTTAGGGTAACTTGGCCTTGTGTTGACAGAGATCCGGTTAGGTTCTCGGGGCGTCTTTCCAGAGACGTACCTATGTAGAAATGGGAAGTTCCTTGTCCCGACCATTGGTTGGAAATCCAAACTTCAATACGAAACCCTGTACGGTTTTAGTTGTAGAACCTGCCATTTACTTATGGTGGCCACCACTGTTTAGATGGTAGCTATAATAGGCATAAGTGCGAAATGTCTATGCTTGCTAAGATTTATATTATAGTTTCAAAATGTTTTCCTACACTTTGCACTTATAATAATAATATCAAAGAAATTTATATATCAAGCATATTTGACTATCATAAGGAGAAATCTCCTCCGATTCCGTGTTTGCATTGTGTGTGTGCGCCCTATGCCTATAACCAATCCCCTACTCCAAATCACACCGATCCCTTAGCATATGAAAGATCCCGTCACGATTCAAGGTCACTTTTCATCACTTCACTCCATCAATTTCAGTTCCCATGCCAACTGATCCCCATACTTGTGTAATTTTAACATCAAGACAATTGTGTACACTAACCGATCCCAACGTCATTCACTACTCAACCATGCCTACAACCAATCCTTGCTCTATTTCGCCCCTCCTTGACTCACATTGTCCTGCTCCTATACGAACGCCAACACAAATAATCCCATCATCTTTTTACGAAAAAAACCTACACTGCACATTAGTCCAAAATCCATATATATATATATATAAAATCAAGTACAAATGCAAGGCAAAGAGTCGAACTAACTCGAAGGGAATGAGTGCGATGCAGATTTTAATTTGTATCTGAAATTGAGTTAGGAAAATTAGGAGCAGATTTGATTGGGGGTAATGGCGAAGGTTTCTAGCAAGATGGAAGATGGAATCGTGTAGAGGAGGAAATGGATCAATAGAAGATATGATGGAATTGTTGAACTGGAAGATTGGAAATGGCTAAAGCAAGGGAAAGGGAGATCAGTTCGATTGCAAGATAAATGAAACAAGTGAGGAGATTAAGCTAAGTCATTTGGCTTATATGCAAATGCAGTCTGTTATATTAGAGCCTAATGTGTCTATGTTTCCAAAAAAAGGGATCAACCTATCTCTTGTACTGAACCCTTATTTCATTACATAAAAAAGAAATGAATATATAACCATGCAATTGTATTTATACTATATGAAACAGGAAATAACCCATAAATGGGTGAATGTGTTCAGGGGCCACTAACAAAGTGTGTACATGAACATACATATGTGCATAGCTAGCATTCGATTTCATAAATCGATAGAAATCGATTCTCACCGCGAATTCATAGAAAAAAGTCACTGTGGATAGCCGAAACCTACTAACTTGATCAACAAGCTCAATGGAAACTAGCATAGATAAGACTGAGGAGTACACTCTGGATTTATACTAATTAATATCGACCAAGCGATGCAATGAATAGAGAGAGCTATCTTCGGAAAGTTAGTTCGACGAAAGGATAACGACTGTTTACAAAACTGAATGGAATTCCTTCCGACAACTCTAACTTGCTTCGATTCAAAGCACGTCATGTTTGAAACAAGACATAATTTGAGGGGCAAGTATTATCCGGCCTTTTGACCCGACTATATCCAGATTAATTAGACAAGTTAAACTCGGTGATAGACAAGACAAGCACCCTAGAGAGGTGATTGTGGAGTCTAAAGATAAAGCACAGACAATGGTATGAAGCAACAATCAACCGAGACCAATAGATAGACTCTTCAGAATATTCTAAGTATGGATTAGTGCCTCCCTTAGACAGGGGATTGTACCTATCCTTCCCCTAGTTTGGGAATAATATCATATCACTATGGCAATGAACAAAACAAACCAGTAGTTAAACTCAATGGAAATCGGTCAATATCTCTAAAAACATGAAGGAAACTATGCAAACAACTTTGGAAACATGAAACTAAAATAGAGAAGGACGCACCAGAGCTATCGTGAGCCGCCATGTGGTCATATGGACCAATCGATGTCGATCTCCTATCATTGGGAATTGGGCCGTAAGATTTTTTGGGTGACCTTGTCTACATTGTGAGATCGTGCTGGTGAAATTTCAGGAAGGTAATTGGTCGTCTACCCTTATAAATACAGAGTTCGTTGTTCATTCTAGGGATCCTTAAGCTGCTTTTTTACTTATACTCTCTTTTAATCAAGGATCAATCCAATCAGAATCCCTCGTACTCATAGGAACAAGTATTAATTAAGGAAATCCATCAATGTTGACGTAGGCAATCAACGCTGAATCATTATAAATCTGCATGTTCTTGTTTTTTGCTTTTTTGCTTTATTTTAATTTTAGTTTTTCACTTTATTTCTCAATGTAAAATCTATTGGGTGTTTGTTCCAAATTTTGGTGCAAACAGCAGTTGTTGTCCGTGAATTCAAAAGATGTAAGTGATCTTCCCATGATCCCCCAAAGTCTAGTATATATGCACACAAGAGATCTTCTATGATACGATTCACACTCTCAGTTTGGCCGTTAGTTTGAAGGTGATAAGTTGTGTTGAGGTAAATCTCTATCCCTAAGCTATTGTAAGCTCTTCCAAAACCCACTGGTGAACAATGGGTCTTGGTCACTCACAATACTCTTCAACACACTATTGAATCTTACTATCCACTTAACATACAAGTCCAGTTTGGTCGCCATTCTACTTGATTTGACGGGTTAAACATTGCACTCTTGGTCAATTTATCGACTATAACCCAAAGGTTATCGTACCCTACTCGAGTTGTCGGTAGTCCATCGATGAAATCCGTTGATACTTGTTCCTATTGCCACTCTGGAACTTCTAACGGTTGCATTTGAACCACTAGGCTTCTTCTACTCTACCTTAACCAATTGGAAATTTATATACTTCAAAATGAATATCCCAACGTATTTATTCATCCTTTCCCAATAGAAGGTTTGCCTCATATCATGGTACATCTTATTTCCGTCATGATGTATAGTCAATCTCAAATAATGTCACTCTAGCACACTAATCCATCAACCCATCGACATCAGGTTCATTTTCCCGTCCTTATGGAGCTAAAAGCCTCGGTCAAGTTCGTACTGTCTCATCTCCTCAGACTCTACCCAGCTTCAATCTTATCAATGATCTCAGCTGATCTGGCATCATGCCTTTGACTAGCACTAATTAGAGTAGGCGTGACATACAAGCTCGTCAATAACTCTGGCTCTAGCTCGCATCTCTATCGGAGACCATAACTAATTATATACTTTAACTACGTCCACTCTAGGAACATAGCTCCTAAGCTGGCATGTTTCCTACCGAATGCACCAACAACCGCATTCCCCTTGCATAGGGCGTATGTAATGTCAAAGTCATGGGAGGCTAGGAACTCGAACCATTGTTGCAAGTGAAGGTTAAGATCCTTTTTGAAAAGTGGTACTTCAATGATTTATGGTCGGTGAACAACTTGAACTTCTTTCTTAATAGATAATGCCTCCATGTCTTCAGCGCAAACGCAATCACTACTAAATCTAAATTCGGGGTTGGTAATTTCTTTTCATGTGGCTTAAGTGTCGACCAACCTATCATCAGAGTAAACTAACCTATCATCAGCCTGGGCACAGCCTATCCTCACAAATGCCGATAAATACAAAACAAGAAATGTAATGGAAAATAAAATACGTGAATATGTCTTGAAGGCATCAAGCTCGTCTCCTGAAGCTCTAAAACATCCATGACTAAGTATGGAAATATAGTCGGGCTGATCCGAGCATTATAAGAAAATAACACCTAGATCATATGGTAGACTGGAATGAGAAACAAATTATATGGATTTTTAATGTAATAAAACCTTTCAAAATAAAGGTATCTCAAATGACCACGCCGCACATAAACGCGGACGAGTTTTTACCCTAAGATAAACAAAACATTTTGTTAGAAAATCCAGTGACATTATGATAGCATCTAATGTTTAAAATATATATATAACATATCTAGAATGGTTACCCATAATTACATTCAACAATAATAGGTTATACAAATATAACTATAAGACACGTATTGGAAAATGAAATCTATCAATGATAAGGCACCAGGGTATCACCTGTCATAGTATATCTCTAGAAAATGTACAAATCGTGCAACCCTCGTGAACATAGCGCTGGCCTGCCCCTCGAACATGACATAACCGAATTACATCATCCCTCGCGTACCGAGACTGCAAACATTGCACCTGCATCCTTTTTCCATACGCATGCATCACAAAATCCATAAATGTTGATTAAGATCTAAGGAATGATGCTCCTAATGAAAGCTAACCACATAACTCTACCGCAGCCCCTGATTTTAGTCGTTACTGGGTTGTGAGGCTTGTGAGGCCACGATTACCTTTGCTCTTATCAAATCTCTCTTGGAATGCAAATATCGTCCTCCAGGAAACAATGAAATGCCAACCTTCATCCATACAAGTTATTCAAGATATGAACAAACAGAAGGCACTACTTCTACCACATCATAAGGATTAGCAACAAGTAGCCTTTGCACTTCAAAGAACTTCATCTTCGATTCCATCATCTTTAAGATGTCCCAATTCGAACGCTTATGTTGGTTTGAAGTGGTGTTCAAACAACTTAAATTTATCGATCCTGGTCTCTCTGAACTAACAATCGATAGTTTAGAACTAGTTAAGTTTTGATAGTTTCTTATTAACCTATCAAATAAACAAATAATCAAATCAAAAATTTAACCAATCATGATTAAGCACATAAGCAAACCAAATCTTCTTTGATTAATCCTTTCATTAATTAAAATCCCCTTTCAAATATTCGTATTTAAATACCCTTTAAAATAGATATATTGATTAACCCTTTCTACTCTGTACAATACTTGGATATACCTACTTCAACGGTACAAGTTTATTCACAAACCGCTACACTTTCAATACTTAGCAAATGTAATCATGTACTCATCTCAATGGTATATTCACTAAACACTTATTAAATATTTCATATTTCAAAAACACACTTAAATGGGAAAAAATGTCATTTAAAACATTGTTTATTACAAACCCAAACTACTTTCCTTTTTTGTAAGCAAATGTATCATATGGAAATTAGACCAAACATGCTTACAACCACTGTTCGATTTCAAACTTATACTATCTCAAGGTTAAAAATGAAGTCGGACTAGTTAGAAAACTATCTTTGCCTCGACAAACATTCTTAATTCTCACAGATAGAGACAAGTTTCCATACTTTGGAATTTGCTGTTAAGTATGAATAGAATACTTTCCATACCAACATAAGTTATAAATTTTATATATGGAAATCAAATCACATTCCTTTTATAAACTCGTTTATAAATCTCTTTTATATTTAAATAAATCTCATTTCTATTTATAAAAATCCATTTATAAATCTCCTTTCTATCTATAAAACACCATTTTAAAATATCATTTCTATTAATAAAATTTCATTTTAAAGTATATTTCTATTTTAAAAACTTCTTTTTAAATATTATTTCTATTTTAAATCTCATATACTTATATAAATCTCTGATTCCAAAATCGGACTAAATACTTCCCATAAAACGATCATTCCATATATCGCTATAAATTCACAAATATGATTTATTTTCCAATTTATCAAAATGATATTAATTTCCCTTTTATAAAATATCATTTATAAATCTATCTTTATGTACAACATTTTATATAAAGCGTTTCACTAATATTTATCCCAAAATATTTCTGTCTTCTTTTTAAATAGAATTACTTTATTATAAAAGATAAATTCTCCTTTTTCTAAAAATAAACATCCATTATTATATTAAATTTTCTGAAAAATAAATAATTTTTGTAATACTTTTTCAAACATTTCCAAAAAGGATAGAGTAAAATAGAAAAGTTCAAAAACTACTTCTAATTAAATGCCATAGAAAATTCCAAAATTCACATCTAAAACCATTCTCCAAATCAAAGTAACAAATAATAATATTTTCAAGATACTATAATGAGGCCTAGAGTTACCCCAACACTAAACAAGTGCTTTTAGTGATCCTCACTAAAAGAGTTCAACTTCTGCGGCATATCAAAGCCATATGGAGTAAGGTCAAACCACCAAGCTTTGACATTCAACAATTTGTAACATAACTATATAAATGAAATTAACATCAATAGTGATTGGGAATCTAGATCCCTCTATAAAATTCTCTGTATTCATTGTATTTCATTTCATATGCCATCTGCTTTCCAAAGTGGGAAATCAATCAAATAAACCAAAGAAGTAATTCAAGCATACAGACAATAATTCATGACAACATGTATATTATATAGTGCTCATCCATAGGTGAGTTAACTCACCAAAATTCCAGCTGATGCTTACGTATTCCTGATCGATCGAAAATTGAAATGGCATTCGATTTTAGCTCGAAATTCTACTTGTTTCAAACTTTAAAAATCACCTCCAATGCATAGATAGCACTATTACAAGCGCAATGCAAAAGACAACGTTCGATTCGGACCTCGTATGCAAGAGTTATTAAATTTATAAGAATTTGTATTGATTATATTAATTAATTCACTAATTAACCTAAATAATTTAAGTTAATTACCTTACTCATATTCCACCAAATTAGTGCACAACGATACATGCATGTGCATATTCAAAATCACTTCCGCTAATCACCTCTCTCCTCCTTTCTCCCTCATTTCTCAATGAAATCAGCCACGGTTTTCGCCAATGAAATTCACTTCACAAATTTGTCACACCTATCCCAAAAAACATCAACCTCTATGTCATTGATCAATATGTGACTGTGATGCTCCTTCCTTCGACAGCAAAGGTCACACTCCTCCAACGGTGATCGCAACCCTCCAAATCGCCACCATTGACTCCCCCTTTGAATAAGAAGCACAACAATGTCCTTCATTTCACCTAATTCCACCTCAATCTCTTGACAAAAGCTAAGGCTAGCTTGCCTTGCCACGTCACCCACAGCCAATGAATGTTGCATCAAACTTTGACTACATAAATTTGAATCCCTTGCCCCTATGAACTTAATGGATCTAATGTCATGATTTATTTTAGCCTCTAGCCCCTGATTTTTATTTTTGAAGGTGGAGGCTAGATTTTCATGAGCTACAGTAAAGAGGAAAGGGGAAAAGTGTATAAGAGAGAGATAGAGTTGTATGTGAAGGTTATATATATTATTACTATTTTAATCACTCTTTTTAATCATCGTGCATTTTGAGCTCGCACGATCACACAGCATATCCGATCACCACGAAACTCGCTAGTGCATACCGTCTTATTATTTTGGTTTCGATGGCACTAGTTTCTTCAAAATCCAAGATAGTACTTCGGAATGATAATTTCATGCATTTCTAGATTGTTTATCGTTAAAATGATTTTCGATTACATTATCGTCAAATATTCAAACTAAATATTTTTGTAAATATTTTTCTATAACAAGTTTTCCAAATATTATTTATTAATAAAAGGGAGTTATTAAGTTTTAAAATCAATTATTTAAATAATTATAATTAAATTAAATATTCATAAATCAAAATGATAAAATTTCGGTTCGTTATAAAACTTTTCAAAGACAACTTTCTAACTTCAAACAAAAATGAAGAAAAGGTGAGAATAGAGAAATTGTTAACCTCGACTTATTTACAAATATTATATTTGTTGTTTTTAAAGCATTGTTTTGCTTTTATGCTTTTCCAACAAACAATAATATAATTATATAGAAGATAATTTTTGAAGACATTAACTTTGAAATTATATTCAAAAACACTATGGAGAATAGTTTCGTATCTTCATAATAATGTAATTAGCTTTACATAAATACTAAGCGATCACTTTTCATATCACTAATTGATTTTGTGATAACTTAGGCAACTCTCCAATAGCGCTCATTATATGCTTCCACTTCTTGACAAAAATATATTATTCCCCTTCTTCTCTCTCTAATTTATTAAATGTTACCAGTTGGGTTAATTTCTCTTTGATTGCATATTTAGTGTTAAAAAACGCAAATTGTATCAAAGTATATGGAAAGTGAGCAACATAGTTTTTTTGATATAAAGAAAACTAAAAATTAAATTATCTGCATGTGTGGTGCAATGGAAAGGGATGCCTAAGTCTAATAATGGACCCAAGTTCGAGTCCTGGCTTGCACACACTTCTTGTAAAAAATAGTATCCGAGGATTCTAGATGACATAAGTTGAAGTGGACAGACACAACTTAATTCCCCTCAAGAGTTACTAGTCCTCCATGTTTTCCTAGAGTATATTTTAAAAAATATTGTTTGCTTTGATTAGGCTTGTTAGCCATTTAGGGAACTTTGTTTGCATCGATAATGTTGTTGAGCGTTGATTGAGATTACCCCAGGCATGGGCTTCCTTCTTCCCTTCTAGTCTTCCTTACTAAGCATCTTACTAGCAATGTTGAGGTTTCTTTTTGTGGAAACCCACATTTGCACCGCTTGTTACTCTTTTGGACATCTTGCTCCTTATGTATCCATACTTAACTGCTGATACTTCTAGGCCTGTTATTTCTTATAAGATTCCGCTTTAGAAACCCTTAGCTAGAGAATGGAGAATTAAGAAGCTTGTGATGGCCTCGAAAAAAGAAGCTTTTGAAGTTTTTCAACGAGTATACTGATTTGCACTTTAACAGCTGTCATTGAGGTAAATCTGTTTTCTTCTTTGGTTATTGAC
The DNA here is from genome assembly GCA_030765085.1 of Allium cepa. Taxonomy (NCBI): domain Eukaryota; kingdom Viridiplantae; phylum Streptophyta; class Magnoliopsida; order Asparagales; family Amaryllidaceae; genus Allium; species Allium cepa. The sequence goes on from CM060938.1 coordinate 586,077,644, forward strand.
ATTTCCTTGCTTTCCTCCATACCTCATTTGCCTCCCCCTCTTCCATTGGACCTCACTTATTCTGATTTAATAGTGCATGTATCAAATGATCTGGATGGAATAGATTACCCCATGGAATAGGCTGCTCTTGTACTTTTGACAGATGCTCCTCTATGATATTATAGTTGTTATTGTCATGCATTCCATAGCTAATGTGAGTTGTTGTATGTGTGAGTTGTAGTATGTTATGTGATCTAGTGTGTGTTGTGGCTTTTGGTTTTTTTGCCTCAAACCTATTTTTACTACCTATAGGTGGATGGTCAACTTAAAAATCCAGCTTGCCTTGGCAAAAAGAAATTTAATATTGTAATACACGAACCTTTTGCTCGATGCACAGTGAAGAATAACCAATATCCAAATGAATATGCCACAGATGTTCATCTATTAAAGCCTATATTTCATTAATGACCATTCATGAAATTGGTTTTTGAGCCACAACCAATAAGTTCATTCCTATTATGAGTATTATTTTGATGTTCAAATTAGCGAAAAGGCTAACACTTGTTGATTTAATTAGTTTAATGAAGTGCGGTGTTCGGTTGCTTTTTTGAATAAGAAGATACATTTGACCATATTTATGGTAAGGTTTGTAGGATCGATTTCACCCTAGAGGAGAGGGGTGAATAGGGTGATACTAGTGATAATAAAATTAATATGGAAATATATAAAATAATTGTAGCACAATAATTGCAGAATAATAAAAGCAGAAATAGAAGAACATAGATTTACCCAGCTTCGGCAAAACCCTGCCTGCGTGCTGCTCCCAAGGTTTCTATTAGAAATTAAGTAGTCAGATGCTTACACGCGTAAAATTGTGACACCCGCTCTTGATTAACCTAACTCTACGCTAAAGACCCTACCATAACTCAGCTATTGAGTTGTGAATTCTTAAACTACGCCTCGTATTTTGACCCTAGTCACACGATTAGAAAATTACAAAGTTTAAAAAGGAAATACAAAAAAACAAATTTAAAATAAAAAAACCCTATATAACCACTAAAGCCCAAAATAAAATTTATAAAGGAAAACGGCCCAATTGAACAAATATAATTTGTAAATGATATCTCCTTTTATTTTCTTCAGCCCGTATCCTTTACTTTGTGAAATTAATGTCTTCCACCTTTTCCTTTGCTCAAGAACAGTCGTTCCATTTTCAAAAATTTAGGGCTTTATGAAGAAGCCGCCACTTTATGACGAATTAATTTGAGGGATTATCTTTGCGTTGCTTTGTCAATCGATTTTTGGCTTGAACGTCTTCTGTTGCTCCAATTTATCGAGTTCGAATCGAATAATACGGGTTTGCGATTTCCTTTATTTACTCTCGTTGATATGCTTGAACTCGAGCTCTTTTCTGCCGATGATGATATGGGAATTTATATAAGGATCAATCCCCTTAATTTTCATTCAAATATTTCATTTGAATTTGTCTGCGAATTTTGCTCGGCCGATCGATTTCACTTGAATACATGTGATTTGTTTAGACTAGTTCAATTCGAATATTTTTCTGATGTGCTTTGCTTAATTACCACGGCTTGTTAGGTTTTCTGATTTTTCGTTCATCCATATGTGTTGCGATATTATCTGGACTTGTTCAGTTCATGTTATCACCTGGCTTGACTCTGACTTGTACGAACTCTACCTTGGTCACCACGGTTTTGATTCTTTGGCATTTTGAATTTTTTTGGTTGACTGCTGTTACATTCTCTTTCGAACCCTGACTTTGTTACTGCTACCGTGTATACTTCATGTATGCATATTCTAGTCTGCACTTCATGTTACATCGCATTTTGCTGGGATGGTAGCCTTGGACTTGCTGTTTTGATGTTGAAACTGGATTGATACACTTGATTCAACATTTCGTTGTTCACTTGATTTTTTTTTGTTTGAGTTGATGCTTCATGTGCACTCGAGTTAACCTGATCCGTATTCATATTGACTTTGTTCTTTGAACTGATTATACGTATACATATATAAGTATATATGTATATATGTGTGTTTGTGAGTAAAAAATGATTACTACATGCTCATGTTTCCATGTTATATTGAGATTTGGTTTCTTGATTGTTCATGTGTAAGTTTTTAAAACTATATACATGTATACATATATATATATATATATATATATATATATATATATATGCATATATGTATACATGTGTATATGGCATTGGTCTTTGTTGCAATTGAGTCTGCTTGTGTGAACTTGGTGCTCTGACCAGTCTGGGTTCATTCATGTTGAACTGCTTTGCACTTTGGTCCATTGATGATGACGATATTTGGTTACATGTTACACTTGGACATTTTGTAGTCTGGTCTTCGTATTGCTTTGAGTCGGTTGCTCTTTGAATGCTGGTCATCTCCATTTTTCTACATACATACATTTATGTATGTATATATGTGTGTGTTAATGTAGTCTGGATTATTGTTTTGATTTTTTGAGCTTTTTCGCTGCTCTGTCTTCTGTTTCATTGATTTTTAGAGTTGCAGTCGAAATTTGGTTATGTATTTGCCGTTGCATACATACTGTTTGGTATTTAAGTCTGACTGCATGTATATATGTATACATGTGTGCAAACATATGTATATATGTATGTGGTCATGTTGATGTATATGCTTGCTCCAATTTTGTTGCTATTTGATGTCGAGGCTTTGTTCAGTTGACTTGTACATGGTTGCATTGTAACTTGCATTCTCTGGCTTGCTTAGTTGTTTTGGAAATGATTTAGTATGTGGTCTGCACTTCATATTGATCTCCATGATCCTAGAGTGGTCTTGTTAGATGCACTTGTATATGTATTCATCATTGTTGTTTTCACTGGTAATCTAGTTTTTGGTTCACTTCCTCTAGTAATTGAAGTTGTACATTAGATTGTGAAGCTTTTTTGTTTCATGGGTGGTTTGTACATTTTATTCTGGTTGAAGTTGTTGTTGGTCTGGTTTGGAGCTTGATTGTTTGATTGGGTCACATTGTGTTAAATCTTCAATTCATAAGCATACATCTCTGGTTCAAGAGTGTTCGAGCTTGTTCCAGTCATTGAAACTTGTACTTGACCATTCTATTTTTGTTTTTGTATTGCACCTGAGTTGAACCTAGCTTTGGCTCGGGTTTAACCTTGTGCTCATGTCGTGACTTTATTTGTATTGCACTTGGGTTGAACCTAGCTTTTAGTTGGGTTTGGCATTGTGCTCACCTGTCCCTACAGTTTTATCAAATGCATATCGGTGTGCATGGCCATGTGGCATGTACAGTGATACACTGTACATGTCACAGGTTGTTCGTGTTTGATGAATTCAAAAATGAAAATGATGATGAATAACCCAAATAACTGAGGCAAATAATATTTTCAAAATACACATTTTATTTTACACTACAAAAAATTTCTTTTTCAATTTTACCGCATTAGTGTTTATTTTGCGGATAACTCGGATGCTAGATTCAGGCTGGAACAAAGTTGAAGATAAAATACGAGTGAATAAGCGATATGTATTAAGGTGAACATTGTAATGTGAAATTTGTGATGTAATCGAAATTGTATTATAATTGAAAATTGTGTATATATATAGTGAGAGCTCAAATTTGTACTATTCAAAATTGTAATAAATAATTGTTTGAACAAAATATATGTTTGAATTCAAATTTTGGGTTATTTATTTTATTCAGCAAATGTTTATTTAATTATGTGAAAATAAAATAGTATAATAATAAATACATTTAAATGAATATATATATATATATATATATATGTTTTTATTATCATCAAATAAAAATCATATACTAGCATATTCAATAATCTCCCCCTTTTGATGATAACAAACATATACTTAAGATTTTGAATTTATTAAATGTATTTGGTCATTGATGAACTCTATTTTCTCCCCCTATTTGAATGCTCCCTCTCTACAACAAAGCTCACCTTTCATATATGCACGAAGATAAATAAAGATATGCAAATGAACCTAGATGCAAATAAAAAAGACCTTTATTTGCATAAATCTTAACTTTTCTTTCCCCCTTTTGTTACCAGCAAAAGAGTAATAGTGTTATAAAAATATAGATAAAGTGATAGATATTAATACAACATTAATTCCCAATCGAGTATAAATATTAAATTTCAATAAAAAGTCAAACAAAAATCATAAATACTCTGTTAGGTGCATATTCCACTTTAGTGTGATAGGGGTGATGTCAGCATATAAAATCATATAGTTGTGTCTATTTATGGTATATTTATATCAGGAATTTGAATATACTAATCATGCATAACTGTTAAGACTTTTTAATGAGATTAGTAGTATTCCCAATTTTTATAAAAAATGAATTTCAAGCATCTTCTAACCATGCATAACCGTGAGGACTTTTAAATGGGATTAGAATCAACTTGTCTACTTAATAATCAATTTTGATATGTGTTCCATACATGAATAACCGTAAGCAATTTTAAATGAACATGAAAGCACATAATCAAAAATTCCAAGTAATTCATCCATGCATAACCGTGAGGACTTTTAAATGAGAAGGAATACTTTGGATGTTTTTATTGCTTAAAAAAACGAATAATTTCCCATTCAAAATACCACATATTGACATAGTATATTAGATTTTGATGAGTGGTGGTCGTTAGAAATATGATAAACATAGAGATGATCATGGAATTTTTTACCAATCAAAAGTTATCATACATCTTGTTTAAATTTAAAAAGAAATTTACTAAATATATTGTCTCAAGTCATAATATATGATTAATATCAACACTCATCAAGGTTGGTGAAATTAATATCCATTTGGAACCTTAAATTCCTTTGTGCTATTTGATAACTTTCTTTTTGGATATATTAGCAAATTAAAATGCTAATGAATATTAATCAACTTGTAAAAGAAAAGTCATAAATTTCAAACAACTGCACAATTTTAGTTTTTGTTTCTTTGAATCTCCAAGTCGAAGGATAACAGATAAGTGAAGTCAAATAATATCTTTCAAAGTTTTAGGACACTAAAATTATTTTATTTCCATACATAATATTGCTATACAAAACGATGAAGTAAATGAAAAAAAGAAATTAGTTAAGAAAATGACAGATAATACTAATTGAAGCTAATCTGAAAAACATAATTCTCTCCTAATAATTTTCAATTTCTTCTAATCTAATCTTTGTTAATATTCTTAATCTTCATCTTGTCCAAGGACAACTCACTGTTAGAGGGGTAGAATGGAAAAGTAGTGGCAGGTTAGTAAGAGGGATGGTAGGAAGTCGTCTGGAAGAAGAGAAGAGATGCCAAGAAAACTATAGAACCAAGAGGCAAGCCTGTAAATCTAGTGAAAACCTAACTCTTCCATATCCAACCCTTTAGATATAGGGTTTGTGGGTGCAAGTAATCAGGGTGCTAGAACCAAATTTGTGATTTCAAAAGATATCAAATCCTATTTGAATGCATTAAATGAAGCTAGAGGTGGTCGGGAATGCTCTTCACACCTCGAGTATATAGAACCTTTAGGAATGGTAAGCTATCTTAAGATGCACTTAATGAAGCTGAAGATGGTTGGAATAATTGTGCATGTTCTATATCATTGGTCCAAGGCCTTACTACAAAATAATTGAATCCTACTCTAAAAGAATGTAGAAAACGGATAGTAAATTTTAAATTCAGTCGAGAATAATAGTTTTTGTAGCTATATTTGAGATTGAGAGGGGCTGTAATAAAATACTAGAAGGTGTTCTATGGTTTTTTGACAAAAATCTACTTAATATGGAAATATTAAACCTAGGCATGAAAATGGATAGAGATTTACTAACTTCTATGCCGATTTGGATTAGATTACCGGGTTTAAGCTTTAGGCTATAGAGCCCTAAAGCCATTAGTGCATTGGTTAACCTCATTGGAAAACTAATCAACATGGATTAATCTACACTAATGATAACTAGAATCTCCTTTGCGAGAGTGCTAGTTGACATCAATGAAAAATACGGCTTTCCTAACTTTTTAGAAGCTTTGGGTGAGAATGGGGGAACATTTGAGCAAGAAGTCATATATAAAACCCCTCATCTGGATGCGAGAACTTCACTATTTTGGTTACCTAGCGAAACAATATATAATGAGAAAAATTGGGTACCTAAGATGGAAGAAAACAATGCACACCGAAACGGAAAAGGCCCACATATTTCATAGGAAGGTAAATAACAGAATTCTCTAAAAGGTAAGCAGGCCGTCGATGAGGATCAACATAAAGAATAGAAAACTAACTTAGGAAAGTCACGATGAAAGGATTAGGAAATGTTAAAGGAAGTGATGCTATTAACAAAATAAGAAGAGAGAATTTTGAAAAGTATCTTTGAGAAGTGGAAGATGCTATTAACCAATTATGCCTTGTCATAGAAGTTTTGTCTAGAGACATCATGGATAAACTAAAAGGTGTGAAGATCATTCAATGCAATATAGGTGGAGAAAAATAATTCAGGAAGAGACAATCAATCAACAAAAGAGAGCATAAACACATCGGTATGAGAATCCTCAACTATCAATACAGAGGGAGGGGCAACAAAGCACTTAATCGCACAATTCCAACTCAATACAACCCCTGAGCATCGGTCAGAAGGAGGCATTGAACCCATTCAGGCCGGCACCAAGTCGCCAATAGCTCAAGTTCACTAAGTGATATAATCATCACAAGACCTTATCGGTTCTGGATCTGACGGATCCATGCTATTCTCTGATAGCAGTAAATCTTTTCTTATTCTCGATAATAGTTTTAAACGTAATGACAGAAGTTTTTCTTTTTCATAGGGAGAACAAAAATTCGATAGCAGTGAGGTTGTTAAGCAAGAGAATGAAGAGGATACACATGATCATAAAATTGTAGAAAACTACGAAAATGTTGTAGAAGAGAACATGCCCAAAGTTGTTAAAAATAAGAAGCTATTAAAAATAAAAAAGCTAATTAAGAAAAATCCAAAATAGGAGAATTTAATGAAAGGAAAGAAAAGAACAAGACAACTATCACTCAGGGTCAAGAGGTTAGAAGCATTTGTAATAAACAGCTTAAACAATGACACTTGCTTGTTGGAACGTAAAGGCTTTTGATAAATCCAATAGAATGCTAGAAGTCTGAAGATTGGTAACCTATATAATGTTGGTTGTTTTGGTATAGTTGAAAATAAACTTAGAGCCTACCAAATTGAAAAACCGAGGAATGGGTTAGATATGAATTGGGAAGTAGTTAGCAATGTATCTTGCTACTATAAATACAAAATTTTGGTTATGATTAATCGCCGTATTTAGGATTTCAAGCTAGTTAGCATGACTGAACAGCACATTGTTATATTGCTAGTGTACTAAAAGAGATAGCACGCTACAATAAACTCGTCGCACAAGTTTATCAATTAGAATTCCACTACGCTGGAATTCTGTATTAGATAATTGTAACTATGTGTTATGTTGTAAATAAATTACAACAATAACGTTATATTATTGTAAGAAATAGTACAACTTATAAACGAGAAAGATTACAGAGAATCTAACCAGTATATATTGGAAATTCCGTCTGAGGCTTGTCGTAACAATTTCCTTAAGAATTTTATTTCAAAATTCTCCCAAGATACAACAGACGTAATTTGCACGAGATTGTAATGAGTACGTCAACTCTGTGATATATATGGAATATTGAGCAGTAGAGCAAAGAAGCAGAAGAAATTAGATTGGAATGGGATGAGAATGTGATCAGTATTCTCTCATATTTATAATTTCGTCCGCATCCCTTCAAACAGTCGCGTCCGCTTGATGGGTCGCACCCGTTGCCTTTTGGTCGCTGCTGTTCGTTAATGGGTCACACCCGCCTGCTACTGGTTTGCATCTGCTCGCGTCCAACAGTTCGCACCCGCTCGCATCGCGCCGCCTGGTATTGTATGCGTCGTATCTGCTTCAATCGGGTCGCACCCGCTCGCGTTCGGCTGCACCTGTTCTGTTTGCTTCTAACGGGTCGCACCCGCTACTGTTTGCACCTATTCAATCCGCGTCCGCTTTCGAACAGATCCGCATTTGTTCGTATGGCCTGCAACTGTCAGAAAGCCCGTTCCAGTTTGCAGTAAAAATACGAGTATCATATTATACCCAAACCCGAGCCCGAACCCAGCCCGGTTCGGTCGGACGGCGGCGGCGGCGCGTGCGCGTGTGTGGTGGAGATGCATGATCTCCCTCCTCACAACGAAGCATACATTTGGGAGCCCCAGGCCCCCAACCTCCTCTTGAGAAAAGCATATATAAAGCAATATAGCTTTCAACAATTTGGCGATGTGGGACTTTGTATATTTCCATTCATTCTACCTTTAGGAATTCCAACAATCCCCCACATGAATGATAACATACATATCCCCCACACGAAGCGAAATATCATAGAGTACATATGGAATAATGCTTTATCGTGGATAAGTAGATATTTCACTTTGAACTTTCCCTAGTTAAAACTTATCGGATCTACTTGGCTAATCGGTGAGTTATTTCATCCTGAACCGTCGGCCTTTATTGTATATCTAGACAATAAGCTTTACGAAGCATTGATTCCTGTCTCATCCAATCTCTTGGTTGTGTTCATTTTGGTCCTGAACACTAGTTGGTTCTGCGAGTGTTATAGAGAATTTAAAGCCTTGTAAAATTCTCATAGAGCCGATCCAGCTCACACTTACATAGGTGATCACAACCATTAAGAGTATCCTACAAATGCCCCACTTGTTATTTCCAAGATATGTAATCATTAAAAAACATAGTTTTAACCTATTAATACTTCTGTAGGCATGCATTTATATCGTGCACCATAGGAATGGAGTTGGACTATGTCCACGCAAATGCATTACGTCTTGAGTTACTCAGAACTGGTTTGCCTATTGATCCTAGTCCGTGGGATCTCCAGTCGCTAGGATAGGTTTCCGTATAAGGTAACTCTTGTTGGTTTAGGCTTTTAAACCCATTCCCCTCGATGCGCAGTCAATTTTCTCTCTTGATAAACCTTTAGTAAATGGATCCGCTAGGTTATCATTTGTTCTCACATAATCTATGGAAATAGTTCCATTTGAGAGTAACTGCCTAACTGTGTTATGGCATCGACGAATATATCGTGACTTTCCATTATACACAAAGTTGTGCGCTCTGCTTAGCGCAGCTTGGTTATCACAGTGTATGCATATGGTCGGTACAGGTTTAGGCCAAAATGGAATATCTTCTAAAAATGACGAAGCCATTCTGCTTCTTCGCCTGCTTTATCTAAAGCGATGAACTCCGATTCCATAGTGGATCGAGCTATGCATGTTTGTTTAGTAGATTTCCATGACACTGCTGCCCATGCTAGGGTAAAGACATAACCACTCGTTGATTTTGATTCCTTCGAATCAGCAATCCAATTTGCATCACTATATCCTTCTAAGACGGCAGGATATTTTCCATAATGTAAGGAATAATTTGTGGTATTTTTTAAATATCCAAACACTCTCATTAGTGCTTTCCAGTGTTCCTTTCCTGGATTGCTTGTTTACCTGCTCAATCGACTTACCGCGTAAGCAATATCTGTTCTGGTGCAATTCATCATATACATTAAGCATCCTATTACGAGAGTATTCCAGTTGCATTACACTCTCATCAGTGTTTTTATGCAGTACTTCCGATGGATTAAAAGGTGTCCTCACTCTTTTAATTCCATACTCTTGGAATTTTTCAATCACTTTGTCGACATAGTGTTACTGAGATAGTTCAATTCCATTAGGTGTTCTTATTATTTTGATTTCCAAAATAACGTCCGCAACTCCTAAGTCTTTCATATCGAAATTGTTGATCAACATTTTCTTTATGGTCTCAATTACCTGAGTATTTGGACCGAATATTAGCATATCGTCCACATATAGACAGATCATCACATATGATTGTCCAAGTTGTTTATAATAAACACATTTGTCACATTCATTTATACGAAAACCATTTCTCATCATGACACTATCAAATTTTGCGTGCCATTGCTTTGGAGCTTGTTTTAGTCCGTATAATGTTTTGACTAATCTACAGACTTTGTTTTCATTTCCTTTGGAAATAAATCCCTCAGGTTGCTCCATGTAAATCTCCTCATCGAGATTTCCATTTAAGAATGCTGTTTTTACATCCATCTGATGAATCTCTAGATTATAGATGGATGCAATTGCTATTAGCATTCTTATAGAGGTTATTCGTGTTACCAGCGAATATGCATCAAAAAAGTCTACTCCTTCTTTTTGACGATATCCTTTGGCTACTAATCTGGCTTTATACTTGTCGATAGAGCCATCTGCTTTCATTTTCTTCTTGAAAATCCATTTGCAGCCAATTGGTTTTATTCCTGGTGGAATATCAACAATTTCTCAAGTTTTATTACTTAGAATTGAATCAATCTCACTTTGGATTGCTTCTTTCCAACATGAGGATTCAGAAGATGACATTGCTTCCTTGTATGTTTGAGATTCGTGCTCTAATACATATGTAAAAAAGTCCGAACCAAATGTTTTGGAAGTTCTAGCCCTTACGCTTCTTCTTGGTTCAGCATCCTCAATTTCATGATGAGTTTCATCTTCATGCGAATTGTTTGATTCTTCCCTTGTCCTTTTTGGGACCTTATTTCCTTCATTCCTTTTGTGCGGAAACACATCTTCAAAGAATGAGGCATCTCTTGATTCCATGATTGTATTTACATGAATATCAGTTATATCAGATTTGAATACCAAAAATCTGTAGGCACTACTATTTAGCTGGCCCAAGATAATAACAATCTACTGTTTTTTGTCCAAGTTTGACTCTCTTGGGAGACAGAACTGGAACTTTTGCCAAGCACCCCCACACTTTGAGGTATTTAAAGCTTAGTTTGTGTACTTTCCATATCTCATATGGAATTGTTCCTGTTTTATTGTGAGGAACCTTATTTAATATATGATTAGACATATTTAGTGCTTCCCCCCACAAGTTCGTCGGTAGACCAGAAGTTAAAAGGATTGCATTAATCATATCTTTTAACGTTCTATCTTCCTTTCGGCTACACCATTTTGTTGTGGTGAATATGGAGCTGTTGTTTGATGAATTATTCCATTTTCTTCACAGAATTGTTCAAATGGTGATTCATACTCTCCACCTCGATCAGATCTTAATATCTTGATCTTTTTATTTAACTGATTTTCTACCTCAGCCTTGTATTTTATAAACGCTGTTATTGCTTCATCTTTACTATTTAAAAGATATACATAGAAATATCACGTATAATCGTCAATAAAAGTAATGAAATACTTTTTCCCACCTCTTGTAGGTAATGATTTAAAATCACATAAATCTGTGTGAACCAAACCTAGTGGTTCGGTGCTTCTATCAACAGATTGAAATGGTTTTTTAACCATCTTTGCTTCTACACATGTCTCACATTTGTAGTTATTATCTACTTGAAAATTTGGAATCAATCCCAAGTTTGATAATTTCTTCATTTTTCGAAAGTTTATGTGTCCTAATCTATCATGTCATAGTAAAATTTCGTGCTCAAGCAAGTAAGAAACTTCAATTTTATTAATAGCACAATCAGAATACATAGATTTATTGCCGATAACGGCTACGTTTGCCTTAAATAGGCCATCACATAAATAACCCCTTCCGATATACATTCCAGCTTTGAACAGAACCATCTTGTCTGATTCAAACACAATTTTGAATCCTTTCTTTGATAGCACTGAGCCGGAGATCAGATTCTTGTGTATGTCTGAAACGTGAAGCACGTCATTCAATTCGACAGTTTTTTCAGAAGTGAACTTGAGGATAACTGTGCCACTGCCTTCGATCATGGAAACTGCAAAATTACCCATGTAGAGTCTTTCTTTCTGATCGCATTTCTGGTATGTTGAAAACATGGATTTTTCAGAGCAAACATGACGAGTAGCTCCTGTGTCAACCCACCATTGGTTAGGGTTCTGAACCAAATTGCATTCAGAAATAACCGCTGAAAAGGTGGACTTATCCATTTTCATGCTGTCAACCGTTGCCATCTCTGTTTTAGTATAAAACAGTAAAATTCTTAAGATGTTATATGGCTCGTGTACTAAAAGAGATAGCACGCTACAATAAACTCGTCGCACAAGTTTATCAATTAGAATTCCACTACGCTGGAATTTTGTATTAGATAATTGTAACTATATGTTACGTTATAAATAAATTACAACAATAACGTTATACTATTGTAAGAAATAGTACAACTTATAAACGGGAAAGATTACAGAGAATCTAACCAGTATATATAGGAAATTCCGTCTGAGGCTTGTCGTAACAATTTCCTTAAGAATTTTATTTCAAAATTCTCTCAAGATACAACAGACGTAATCTGCACGAGATTGTAATGAGTACGTCAACTCTGTGATATATATGGAATATTGAGCAGTAGAGCAAAGAAGTAGAAGAAATTAGATTGGAATGGGATGAGAATGTGATCAGTATTCTCTCATATTTATAATTTCGTCCGCATCCCTTCAAACAGTCACACCCGTTGCCTTTTGGTCGCTGCTGTTTGTTAACGGGTTGCACCCGCCTGCTACTGGTTTGCATCTGCTCGCGTCCAACAGTTCGCACCGCTTGGTACTATATGCGCCGTATCTGATTCAATCGGGACGCACCCGCTACTGTTTGCGCCTATTCAATCCGCATCTGTTTGTATGGCCTGTAACTGTCAAAAAGCTCGGTCAAGTTTACAGTAAAAATACGAGTATCATATTAGATCCAAACCTAAACCCGGTTTGGTCGGACGGACGACGGCGGGCGTGTGGTGGAGATGCATGATCTCCCTCCTCACAACGAAGCATACATTTGGGAGCCGCAAGTCCCCAACCTTCTCTTGAGAAAAGCATATATAAACCAATATAGCTTTCAACAATTTGACGATGTGGGACTTTGTATATTTCCATTCATTCTACCTTTAGAAATTCCAACACACATCACTTTAGACCTTATAAATTATGGAGGCACTAAAATCAATATTTTCTGGTATATGCTCAAAAGTTTGATTATCTGTGGAAAAGATTATGGGACTAGCTTGAAGAGGATGCAATTCAAATACTTAGACCTTGGAACTTGCTTGGAGATTTCAAACGCATTAGATTAGCTAGCGAAAAGAAAAGCAAGTCACAGGTCCCATTTAGTAAAATAATAGAGTTAGACAACCTCATGATTAGAACTGGGCTGAAGGAAATTCTAGTTAAAGGCTATCAATTCTCATGGTGGTGGAAGCCTTGTACGAAAAATTTCAGAAATATAAAAATGTTTATTAATTTACCATGGTTGAGTCAGTTCAAAGATATAGTTACTGCCATCAAGTATAAGTGACACTACAAGAAAACATGATACACACTACAAGAAAACTTGATACACGCACACACATAAGTAAAAAAAAATAACAGATTGACCTATAAGAAAACACTCCACTTTAACCTACCACTTTTAGAAACACGGAGTGCAAATGAAGGGGCATCTATTTTAATTTGGTAAAAGAAAGGCCGTGGAAAGTTAAAATTTCCTCCCACTTCAATTTCCTCTTCACTTTCACTATCAACCAAAATTTTAAACTAAATTCTTTAACATAAATTCACAATTGCATCGATTAACTTCAGTAGTCATCAATGATGTTTCACATTTATTCACTCCACCCTCTTCGATTCTGTATAGATTCACTCCAACAGCCAACAATGATGTCAGCTGCATTGGTTCACTAGACCAGCAACTACCTCATCGATTCACTCTGCTAACAATGACCACATCGATTTACTCCCACATCAACGACCTCATCGACGAAATTCTAGGAGTTGTTCGGTAATTTCGATTTTTTTATGTTATTAATATTTAATACAGGATCCATAAACAACAGTTACTTATTTTTTAGCTATGTGCCTAAAGTATATATCATGTACATTACTTTCATTTTTTTTTTTTTTTGCTTTGTGATGGGTTGCTAATGCTCTATGATGTCCTGCCAAAATCAACCTGGCGGGTACACAGCAAGCTAGAATGATATGGCTATTATGACGGTCGCTATCATTATAAGTGTGCTTCTTGAGTTCACGTTGTTCAGTCATGTGCTTACTTCCCTGTATTCATTGTTCTTTGACATTATTGTAGAGTTAACTTGTTGTTCTATTTCTAGCGCATTGCCATTTTCAGGCATGCTTTACTATATGCGATGTTAAACCGAGAGTGTGTGCCTTTAAGTATAAAGGAGAAGAGTGACAATTATTTCTGAGAAATCCATGGACTAGTTAGAATTTGATCGATTAATAAGTTAGAAGTGAAACTTCCAAAGTGAATATTCCAACGTTACTGACTAAGGAATCGACAACATTGGGTTACAAGATATAGCTTATACCAAATAAACAAATAAATTCGATGAACAATTTAGTATGGACAACACTTTTGTCTATAAGCATCCTCGTCAACATGTAAAAAACTGTCATGGGTTATTAACTACACATTTACATATTGATGGCGGTTGATTTCCAAGGATGAGAATCAGACGTGCAAGAATAAATCTATGCATTTATCTAAGAAAAGAATGACTAAATTTTGGTTGAAAAATTCATACTTTCATTCATAGATGAAATTATTTCCTTTTAAGTGTTATACACAAAAAACTTAAATAAAAATGTCAAAAGTACACGTCCAATCAGATACTACTAAATTGCTATTATTTCTCAGATTAATACATTAATTTTATAGGTATGAAACTTTGCAATAATTACATATCCAGTTAGTATGTCAAACTATGCATTATGTGCATAGGTTACAAATCAACATGAAGAAAAATAATGTTAACCCAATCAACAATTCAAAAATTAAGATAATCCCAAAAACAATGAAGAAAAAAATGTATAATAATTCTTCTTCTTCCGTTCCACTTTCATCTTTTACATCGTTAGTTATGAAAATCATAAATATTTCATAAATACTCCTCGGTTGTGTGAAAATCAACTATGACATTATAGTCACTTTGGATGAAGGAAAAAAACTTCCATTTCATCCATATTCGTTAAATACCTAATGCTTATTTTTAGTTTTACGAAGTTATTACTTATTACGATTACATCTAACATTTAATTGTGTATTTGAAAATATAGCATGAAAAATAACATATCTTGATCACCCAAAGCAATAACAGTTAAGGACATGTATTGTTGATTGAATAGAAAATGTAAGTTGTGTCAGCGGATGCGGCGTAGTGGAAAGGAGACTTGAGTTCTGATAAAAACACCCAGATTCGATTCCTAACATGCGCTTCCCTATCCTATATAAATTTACTCGGGGGTATGAGAACTTGGATCAGCGGACGGCTTTACTATACCCCCTTAGGAGTTTACCGGCCCGCCGGGTTCTCTTGGCTTTTCAAAAAAAAAATGTAAGTTGTAATATAGTAATTATGTTATTTATATAGTAATTATATTATGAACCAAAGAATTACAATATTTATAACATTTTGAAGGCAAAGAATGCAAAATTTATTATAAAATAATTTTAGTTATGCTTACCCATGCTAGTTGGCTGGTTATCCATATAAAGTACAAGGAAATAGTTACTACTTTCCTTTTAATTACTAAATATTGCTTTACATTTTAGAAATTTGCTTTCTTAATTAATATTACACTTCAAGATGGATAAAGACTGGGTGCATCTACATAGGTAACTGCTAGTGACTACGTGAAAAGATATATTTTGGTTTTGAAAGTCAATATTTGTATTTTATTTGTTTTGTAATTATAGTACTAGTAGTGAGTACAAATAAACGGCAAGGAATTTTGTGAATTCCACAAAGAGAAGTTAAGGACATGTCGTAAAAAAAGTTATGCCCTTGTTTGGATTGTCGAAACCTTACTTACCAATTTGGAAACACCATTGTCGAGCATTTGATTTTATGGGAAATGGATCCTAAATATAAAATTGGTAGATGGTGCAATCACGGCGATCAAATAGACACAGGAAAAAAACAAGTTGGATGGTGCATATGGCTTATTTAAACGGATTCACTGTGAAGATGAAGATTTCTTCAATCAATCTTTTTTTTACTAATTTTAAAGATGAGGATGATGTGTAGAGACGATCAGAAGATTTATTAAAAAATTTAGAAGATGCAAAAATCCTATTATACCCTAACGTCCAGATCAAACAAAATTATCTGTCATCATTACCCTGTATAACTTTAAATGTGAGACTAGATTATATGATAGTGGTTTTGATAAGCTTCTAAACGTGCAACAGATGATGTTACCAAAGAATAATGTACTTCCTAAAAATCATATTGAGTGAAGAGATATCTTAAAAAATTTATATAAGTTTTGAGAAAATTCATGTTTGTGAGAATGATTTTTGCCTTATTAGAAAATACTACAAAGATTTGGATAGTTGTTCGAAATATGCATCTCCGAGACGGAAGATTAATTAACGTATAAGAGTGATTATGCAAGGGATCCCGATAAAAGTGTTGCAATTTTTTCCAGTAGTTCCGAAATTCAGAAGAATGTTTAGATCATAAACTATGGCGAAAGATTTAAGATGGGAATATAGTAACCAAAGTAATAATGGAAAAATGAGTCATCTTGTGGATTCTATAACATGGAATGTAGTCAATTAGAAATGAGAATCATTTTCAAAGGATCCACGTAATCTTAGATTTGATCTTGTTGCCGATGGTTTCAATCCATTTTCTATGTTGAATTCTAAATGTAGTTGTTGACCAATAATGCTTATAAAATATAATCTCTTACCTATGTTGGGCATGAAGAAGGAGAATATTATGTTAACATTGCTAATTCCTAGATCTAAGCAACTGAGGAATGAATTTAAGAACCTATGCATTATTTCGTCACTGTTAAATAAAACTTTTCAAAATAAACTTTTGAATTTATCAATTAACTGTCCTGCTTGTGTATGGGTAATTGTTGACCATCCTTACAAAATGGATGTTGACTTTTCCTATCAATATAGGTAATTTATGGAGTTAAGAACCTATGCATTATATACTTATTGTTCCTTGAGTTCATAAACTAAGTTTCAACTAATTTTCTTTCCTTAAAATCTAGAATAAAAATCTCAATTCACATAAAAATGTTCTGAATAATTGAAGTTGTAGATAACAAAACCTTGTGAATAAAATTCCCTTATTGAAATCCAAACTCGCAGATAATATAAAATTCAATTTTGATTGATGTTTGGTTTTTTAAGATATTGAACTGGCTTGGCGTTTGATTAAGCGCCTAATGAAGATGAATGGAAACTCGAAAAAACATGGATAACATTCTTATGAATGAAAATTGATTTGGTTTTGCTTCACTCACAACATCTATTTTTCATCACAATTAAAATCTCCTTGTCTATTAGGTAATTGTGTAATGTTTAACATATTTATTTAACATATTATCAATCTAATCAAAGAAAAAAATGAGAGGTTTCTCTTTCTTAAATTAATATTGTTTACTACCTTAATTAATTGCATAACTATTAGTATCCTTCTCATATTTATTTTGATAAGTAACTGCTACACATGTAGGTGTATTTGATACACTCATTCATTTAAATTTTTATAATATTCAGACCATTTTGAAATTTTTTTCACCAAATTAAATAAAATATTAATTTTATTTAAATGAAGATTTAGTTAAGATCTAAGCGTATTTAGACTTCGTAGGCCCGTTAAAGATACAAAATGGTAAATTTTTTGAAATTCACGCATTTTTCCATTGTAGGCTGGTCCAGTTTTAATAATGGTATCAGAGCCCAATAGCCTATTTAGTCTAAATTAGTGGTATGGCCCATAGTTTTAGTTATTATAAATTGTTAAAATTAATATAATTATTGAATAAAAATGGTTAAAAATAAAAATTTAATGATTTTGAATGTAAGTTATTGGACATGAACTTGGAATTTTTTTTAAAATAAACTAATTTCGAAGATTTAAGTAATAACAAGTATTGAAAGGTGATGATATATATTGAATGTGTTTAAAAACAATAGTTGGGTTAAATAATAAATGTTGAATTCATTAAATGCAAATAAAGTAAATGATTGATAACTAAAATTCATTTAAAATCTAATATTGAAATTGTTGAATATTGAACAACTAAAGTGTTTCAAATTTAATTTTGGAAATTTTTGAATAATTGAATTCTAAATTTAATATGATTGAAAATGATATCGGAAGTTGATGTAAATTTTATTTAAACAACAATTAAGATTGTTAACATTTAAAAATGAATTTAAAAGTGAACAGTTAGAAATTGAAAATATTATATTTTGATTGACATATAAAAATAGAGATCCGGGGCATAATCTTGGATTTCGACGAAACTGGTTCCATTTGATTCGTAATAGTGTATTATTATCGAATTTCAAATTTTGTAACGTCTGGAGTTATCGTTTGGTCATATGGGATAGAAATGCGTTGAATTAAATATCGAAAATCTAATATTTTAATTGGGTCCAAAAAACTATCTTCCACATACGATCGAATTAGGCCCTAAAACATGTTCCATTGTGTTTGGAATAGGGGTAAAACATTATAAACAACTGACGGCATGCTTTGTTTTGAGTTCGTCTGGAAAAAAGTCAAAATAATATATATTACACGTATATATATGCGCCTACAATAAACCCTAGCTTGTTGAATGCATCCGCGCCTCCAATAAGTTTTAATGGCCGAAATCTTCTATCCTTCCCCCTCAAATCTCTCATAGTCCATCGGGTTTTAGACAAAATCTTCAATTACAAAGTTGTAGAGCACAAGGAGATCTACATATCCAACGGTTAAGATCGTTGATAGCGGAGCACGGCAGCGGCAAATCGACGATGAAGAGCGCGCGTTCGAGCGCATTTTCCCAATCGAGGGGGTGGCCGTGTTCAGCAAGATCGCGGCCGAGAGGGGAGTTCGCGATGGGCTTCGTAATGGCATCGCCTGATCTTCGTCAAGGCGATCGTTTAGGGTGCGACGATGACTTTGGACGGCGGCGTTTGGGTTACACAAACCTAAAAGTTGCGTATGCACTGAGAGATGAAGGAACAAGCAAATTCACAACCTGGATTTGCTTGGTAGCTACATCTATGGCTCTGGCGGGGTGTGTGTGTGTGTCTATATATATATGTGTGTATATATATATATATTATAAATTTATATATATAAATCATGAATCATATAAATTGCATATCTCTCATAGACTTTGTCAGAATTGGACGAAACAAGATGCATTGGAATCGTGGCGATGAGCACTACGCTCAGGAAATGATTTGGAGTCATTTAGAGCTAGCTTAAATTTTAGGTTAAATCGAACGTCATTCGATTTGATTTAAAATTGAAAACTCAAGGTGAGTGTTTTATAACGCTCACAACGTACTAGAATATTTTTGTGATAGTTAAATTTGAATAATGAAGTGATATTAATTTATTGATCATTGTTTGATAAATTTTATTGTCATTTGAATTAACTGTTAAAAATTAAAATTGACAGTTAAATTGGAAATTGGAATTGAACTCACTACACCATAAAAGACTTTTGGTAGCGTTGAAAAAACGCTAGCATAAATTATGGTAGCGTTTTAGAGAACGCTGCTATACGACATGCAACTAAAAGTCTAAAACTTTTTGTTGCATTTTAGTAAACGCTACCAAAAGTCACTTTTAAATGTAACTATAGGTATTTTCTGTAGGATTTAAAAAACGCCACCAAAAGTCACTTTTAAATGCAGCTATAGGTTTTTTCTGTAGGGTTAAAAAAACGCTACCATAAGTCTTCATTTTTTGGTTGCATTTTTTGTTTATATGCTTTTTTTGATTTTCAGTAGCGTTTTTAAAATGCAACTGTATAATTTTTATACTAGTTTACATTTGTTTCTGTAGCATTTCTGAAACGCTACTAAAAGTTATTGGTTGTTTGGTAGCATATTTTAAATGCTACTATTTACGGTTGATGGTTTATACCATTTCCAGCAATCGCTTATATACTATTCATATTAAAACGAACGATCAATCGCATAATTTTCATATATTCAAACAAACAATTAAATCACATAATTAGCATATACAAACAATCAATCATATGATCATCATATTCAAATAATTGCAAAAACATGCTAATCTCACAATCAAATATAATATCCATAATCAATTCGATAGTAGTTTTTCAACAAAATAAATCACATACTACAAGCATTCACAGACAAGTTTCCACAAATGGTACTAACAAAATACGACAACATATATAACAATTAAATCAAGTTGTAAATATTATGACTGAGTTGCATCCAAGGGTAAAGTTTTACCTAAATCAATTGTATGTGTTTCATTTTCTGAATCTCCTTCTTCAACAAGATCACCTTCCACTTCAGCTGCAGCTTTTGCATATCTTTCTAAGAACTCTTCTGTTTCTTCAAGGTCCTCATACTCTGAATCCTAGTATTTATGATAATTAATCCTTTTTTATAGATGTAGAAATTTTTTAAAAATCATAAAAAACGCAACGTTGATTGAGAGTAAGGCATTCAAAACTGTTAAAGGGATTTTTATGCCAATAAAAATACAAAGACTTGCTTACCTCATCATAGTCAGACTCTTCAATCTTCATCTTCTTCATCGTCACCATCTTCTTCATTGCCATCTTCATTTGAAGCTTCATTATTTTCTTCCTCTTGAACTTCTTTTAAATTAATAGTTTCCTTGAGTAGAGAGACAAAGCATCTATGCAAATAGTCTTTATCTACTTAGGATCTTAGTAGTCGCTCAATCAGCTTTGCTAATGCAATTACTACATAACATTACAAGGTTATCAAAAAGAAAATATTTACCATCCTTGTAAACTGGGCTACAACAATTATACGGATGTAAAATGTTTGATAGGCAATAAATTATGTGCATCCATATTTTAGGCAGCATTGTTTTGATTAATTTAGTTGTTTTGTCCAGCATTTTTTGTTGAGAAGCTTATTTCTTAATTTAGTCCTATACTTGTTATGCTTTATTTTATTTTATTTACTTGATACATGTAATAATTCATGTACATAAGAACATGCCTTCCTAGTAGCAGAAGGATAAGCATGAATACCTGAACTAATAAAAGCTAAAATGCCTTTAATGATGGAATTCTGAGATAGTGATTTTTCCATAAAGAAATTTGTGTAATCGCGATCTTTATGCAGATTGACAGCTTCATTGTATGACCATGATCCTTCATTGTATGACCATGATCCTTCAGCACCCTTGCTGGGGTTCAGGAATGCAAAGAAACCCCAATACGTTTCAACGAGTACGGCGACAAATTGTCACTCCCTCCGAAATCTAAGTAATCTGAAATTTAAACAATCAAAACAGTCATTTATGCCATAACACCAAACTCTGTTATGGAATTTCAAGGAAAAACAGTCTTTGGTTCGCTTTAGTCCCTGCATAATATTTAATCCCCACAATTCAATCTTAAATGTTTGAAGACTGCCATAATAGCACTTTATACACAAAGTGACAATATTTGAGTAATTAGAGTTTTATATACAAGTCAGTACAAGATCATCAAGGGATAGCATAAGATAAACTGAGATAACTTCCATTGCTGACTTATTTTATTCTAAATATGAGATAAAAGAGTAAGAAAAAATATTTGCCGGAGTTATACCTGAAACTTGTTAATTGCTGATCTGTTACGATACAAAAGCACAAGCAAGCATTTCTCAAGAAGTTTCACAGCCTCTTCATAGGTAAGATCCTCACGCCATTCAAAGCGAACAATCGGTCTAGCAAGATGGTTTATAAAACCAGTACCACATGGTTATCTTCGAAATGAGTGCCAATCATGGTTACCTGAATATGTGAGGTATACACAATATTTTTTTTATACTGATTTTAGGAAAATATTCAAGATTACGTATCTCATAGTGAACATACCACACCAAGATACTTCTGCCCATTTTTTACTCGAAGTACGAGTGAGTTCCAAAGAGGGTTGAACTTGTTACGTCTTTATACATAACCCGACTCAAATAACTTTGTGAACCTCTTTAGGACCCGACGAGTTGACATCATCTCACATATTATCATAAAGGCTGCAAAAATATATGGCAGATTAGATAGTGTAGAATGTTGTACAACCTGCTGATCATGTATCATGGATCCTTTTTTTTATTTTTTATTTTTTTATGTTGGGTCGAGGTACAATAATACACATACTTACAAATGGACAAAGATTTCTAAACACTTGATTTTCAGCATACAATTAATTCATAACATCAAGAATATGAAGACCAGTTGATTTTTAGTGTGATTTTAAGCTACTGCCACATTTTCGATAAAGGACACATAATCTTCCCAGTCCAATATATGTAAGTGAGCACATGTTAAAGTGTGACAACTTTCATAACAAGTAAATCATGATAGATGGGTGGGTTAGCGTCATACATGGCAGGTTGATATTCTTTAGGAGTGACCATAAATAACTAATTGTGAGACAATGCCATAGCATATGCTTCATACATGAGTTTATATGTAGCTATATATTATATACATGGGTATGCAATATGTATCTGTATGCATGCATCTCTGTAAAAATCCTGTGGCACCTAAAATAGGACCCTATGCAACTAATCTCAT
Source organism: Allium cepa (assembly GCA_030765085.1). Classification (NCBI taxonomy): domain Eukaryota; kingdom Viridiplantae; phylum Streptophyta; class Magnoliopsida; order Asparagales; family Amaryllidaceae; genus Allium; species Allium cepa. The sequence continues at coordinate 586,100,317 of CM060938.1, forward strand.
CCTTATATTGACGTATGGCCACTGAGTTTTACACCAAAGTAAAGCAGAAGGGTAAATACTAAATACTATTGACATTACATGAGAATCAGCCTGTGTGCATTACATAACATGGATCAAGATAAAAGGTGGAGATCATGCATGAATAGATGAAAGTGCAAAACTATAGCTACAGCAGAACATTGACTGGGCATAAGTAATAGCCTAACTGAAAATATGCCAACTTTAGAATGTATAAAATTATTACATTAGCTCATCAAAATAGTGTAAGATCCCCTAAAAGTCGCAGATTTCTCCACTTGCACCAAGAAGAGAGTGTTTACCGACGTTTTTAAATCGCTCCACACTTTTGTAGCGCAATGTAGAACCATAGGATCCTATGACCAATATAAAATATATTAGAAAAATATATTTGACGTTGTTAACTTTTCCATCCCACTACCACTAAACTACCCACTCTTATAATCATCCTTTTTATTTTCCACTTTCAAATCAGTTTGATTACATCCCATTTCCAAATCAGTTCGGTTACATCCCATTTCTCAAATCAGTAAGAACCATGTCCCATTTTTACTCTCACGGAAACTCTCTTCTTCACCACCTAGCCTGCTGCTACAACCATGCATGTTGCCCGAAATACCATATATTAGCAATTTTTTGTACAACTTTCAGACAACAGATCGATGCAATTCCACTAATTGATAATTCATAAGCATAGAAAAATGGTATGCATTACTCCCCTTATTCTTCAGTTACTTTACACTATTCACTATTGACGTAACATTATATGATACTATTTATATGAATTTGATTGCATTTACTCTTTATTTTCATTCCTGCACGATCTATATGATGCCTTAAAAGTAGTTGTATACAATAGCGCTGACTATGTGTTGTTTTTTAAGTTAGTTGCTGCTGCATGAAATTTGTGATTAACAAGATTCAAATATTATGGGTACTCAATATCATTACATTCTTTTTAATCATTTATTGTTTACATTGTTGATTTACTAATTTCTAATTTAATGAACTTTTATCAAAATTGTCGACATGTTATTAGGTCATAATTGTTTTTTGTGATTCATGTTTATTGCAACACTATTTTATATGGAAATCCTTGTTTTTTCATAAAATTCGATTTAATTTTATTAAAAAACACACTAAGATTTTTTTTATTTCTAATATCCATCATTCAGCACCTCAAACGGATTAGTCGTTGACAAATATATAATGTTGTTGTAACCGAATGAAGTATACATTTATTTCTAATACTAAAAGGTAAGAACCAGTGCTACAAAAAGTTATAAGTATTGTTTCTTCAACAATCTTTATATATATTGTCTCAATTCTCAGTCTAACATGCATGTTCAGTATTGTTAACTTTTTTAACGTATCTATTCATAACCGGCATAGAAACAAAGCAAGTTGGATGTTATATTTATATATTGTTGTCATTTTTTAATTGATGAGATAATAAAGAAATTCTATAACTTTACTGGCAACTATAGTTGACCAACACATCCATTCACCCTCAATTGACACAAGAAGATATATTACCAAACTGTTATTACTATGTAATATATATCGAAAATTGTGGATTTTATAGATGGGTTATTTTTTCCCCTTTAGATACATGCATTTCATATTTAATTTAAATCTCATGTGAGTTAGATAATCGCCAATTATGTTGGAATCAGATTCATATTAAAATAGAGTACTCATTTGCAAAAAAACATGTGAAAAAACTAACAATAATCAATCTCAAATTTATGCAATGCATGCGCTATGCACTAACATATATATGTGCACACATGAATAAGATTTTTAATTTTTGTACAATGACTGATCCGAAAAGATACAGTTTTTATGTTCACATACAATAATTTTAAAACTAATCAAACTTTGCAGCCATGCAATACATAATCATGATCTATTTATAACATAAAGTATAGACACATGCCATCGGCACGGGGTTTGTACTAGTGTCTGTTTATCAGTATCAAGTTTAATTTCCTTATAAATACATGATTTTGTCTCAGTGCTTTAAACAGGTTTATATTACAGATAGTAACATAGATTAAACTACCAACATCACTAGTGACATCCTTTAAAATAAGGCCAAATCGCAAGTTTAGGATTTTTGACAACAATGTTTGCAATGAACTATGGTAGAGATGTGCCTACACAGCCAAAGCCATGACTTCAGATTTAAAGAATTATTAGTGTATTTTTAAGACTAAAAATTTGAAGTATCCTTCCAAACTAAACTTATAGTACACTTTTGGATTGAAATATATATGAAGTTTAAAAAACAGTTGTAATTCGTTTTTTTAGCTATATAAATTTTGATGAAATGAATTCCTTTTAACTTAAATAAAGAGGGAAAAAACATGATACAGAAACCATGAAGACAATAATGATAAAGAAGTGGAATGTATGTATGTGAACCTAATAAAACTTCAAATATTCAAGTGTAAGCTCTTCACAGCCTTGTAATCTTGTACTCTTGTTATGGTTACCAACCAAAAACATAAATTTAGTACTCCTGTAAACTTGTTATGCATTAGCCAGGGTAAAGTTTAGAAGAAGCGGTTCAAAGGGAAACATGAGAAGAAGTTGGAATTGAAGTTGGTGATGTTATTTATCACAGTTCACAGCCTTGGCCTGGTAACAATTTTTGTGTAAAAAGGATATTAGAATCTTTAAATTTTCTTCTATGTTTGTGGCAAATAATGTGATTGGATTTGGTCCTCTACTTTGGTTACTCCCAAATAAGGAAGTCATCTAATGATCCGGGTCATCAGAACATAAAGTTTGGATTCTAGGTTTAAAAAAGGTGTTGCACAATTAACACGAATCGAGTTCGATGATAAAATGCACCATTTTGATCCAAAACGAGTTCTCTACATGCACTATTTTTTGTGAGATCCAACAGTTTAGATCATAGGTGAATATCTTTGATTTTTTACCAGAGAAGAGGATTCAATCAGGAATGTGATCAAAAAACTATAATATAGCCAAAAATTAGTTATTGTAACCTTAATCGAAAAGATATAACTTTCTGTTTAATACAAGATACTCGGGAATTTTTTTTAGTGATGGTGCATCTAGGATAAGCGCGAACAAGGTTACCTGTTTAATACAAGATGCTCTATGTTAGGAACTCCATCCACTATTTCATCAACAAAACCATTCACTTTAGACGAGACAAAACCTAAATAATCGATGGTGTTGACAAGAGCCTCTACCATATAACCTTTCAAGGTGTTCACTACCATATCCTAATAACTCTACGAGCCAACAATTTCTTCATAATGTATACTGTGAATAATTTGGATATTCACCTCAAGGTCATTCACAACAAACTCAGGTGTAGTAGTTTCTGAATCCCCACGTTGCGAAGACAAATAATTAATTTTTATCCTAAAATCCAATCACAAAATCTTGTGATAAGATAACAACAATTAGTATAGGAATATATTGCTTAGAGGAGTAAATCCATTATTATAGAAGCATCGATTAAAACATAGGACAAACATTAGGGTTCGTCTGATAATGTACCTTTTTTCGATAGACCTCATTTTGTTCTGGATACTAATCTAGGGCTTGTGCAGAAATCTTTAGCAAGTAAATGGTGGAATTGGAGGAGTGAATCGGCAAAGTGGAGAGAAGTTAATTAATGTTAAGGAGTAGTGCAATGTTGGAGGAGACGTTGTAGCGAGATGAATTTTTTTGAAGGGAAGAGGCAAAAAAAACAGGAAACGTGAAAATGAAGAAGCGGCAACTCAATTGTTTTCCTGTTGGCGGGCGCGGGCGGTAAATTTTTGGTAGCGTTTAATAAAATAAAATATACCTAACAAAAAATCTTATAATAATATTAGTTGCATTTTCATTTCAAATGCTACCAACGAGTGCAACTAAATACTGATTTTCTTGTAGTGACTGTCAGTAAATCACCGATATAAATAACTATGAAATTGTTGTGAATTATATTGACTGTTTGGATGATTGATTGCGATGGATGTTATTGGTTAATATTTTGGATGATTTGGATGCTTATTTATTCTGATATATCCTATTATCACCTTGTGTATTATTTAAAGGATATAAATTGTAAAATGAATTATTTCGAATAAATTATGAAATAGGTTGAAATGATATATACCCATGACAGTGTGATTTGGATTGAAATGATATATATCCATCATTGAAATTAAATTGAAATAACTGATCACTTGACCGTAGGATACAAAATTATATACAGACACCGGATTTGTTAAATTAAATAATTATAAAAATCTTGGTTTTGAAATTATTAAATGATTTTGAATTTAAAGAAATGGAAATTGAATTTATGAAATTTGAATTAATCACGAATTCGAGTTATAAATGGTGAAAAAAAAATTGGTTAAAAGAAATCGCTAAATAATTGAAGTTGAGATTTTGAAGTTAAAATCAAAATATGATTGAATTCAATAAATTGATTTGTTTTAAAAGATCGGATTTTTTTCTTGAACTTTGGATTATTGCTAAATAAAAGTGTTATAAAAGGATATTTCGAAATTGAGCTCAGAATTGAATTATATTTGAAAATTTGGATTTAAATTTGAATATTGAAGGTAAATTTGATTAAGTGTTTTAAATCAATGTTTTAAAAATTGAACTTAGAATTGATATAAATAAAAATGGTTTGAACTGAGAATTGAATTGAAATTAATTCAAATTGGAGTTGAACAGAATTGATTGGAATTGAGATCGAATTTGTAGTAATTTGGAATCGAAATTGAAACTGATTTGAATATAAACGGGAATCGAAGTTAATCCGAATTAAAATCGAATTGAATCGATTGAATGGAAATTGGAATTGATTTAAATTGGGAAGTTGGAATTGAATTTGACTTTGAAACTATTTTCAAATAAATTATTTAATATAAAACTATTTAAAAGCTATCTTCTTAAATATACGAATTATTTTGGTTTTCAAAATTATTTTGCTATATAAACCATTTAATGCTTAAACTATTTTATATTAAAATATTTAAACTATTTAAACTATTTTTAACTATTTTAACCATTTGCACTATTTTAACTATTTTAAATGTAAACTATTTTAAATTATTCAAACTATTTAAAAAAAAATCAAACTGGTCAAGGAATGTTTATTTCTAAATCATGGATTAAAATACAAATTGGGTTAACCTGAATTGAATTCGAAACAATTCTGGAATCGAAATCGAAATATTAAGATGAAAAGGATTTTGAAATGAAATGGTATATTTTGAGTACATATGATGATTTCGAAATGGATTTGATTTTTGAAGCCAACATGATATTTTGATATCAAGTACAAATTGTTTTCAAAATGTAAAAGAACCAACCGTGTGTAAAACGATATTTGGTTATTAAGGACACCGGGGCCGAATATAGGCATACTCTCTGTCAATACCGAAACCACTTTTACAACTGCGTACGTGGACGAGATTCCAGAACGAAGTGGTTGGATTAGGCATCGTTTGCTGGATTTGAAGAAAGAGAACGATGATGGATTAACCTGGCACCTATGCCAATTTGAAATGACTAAAACAAGAGCCATGCTGGCCAAGTGGGTTAGCTACCCCGAGCGAACGCACTTCTTCGTATTACCATCATTTACATTGTGATTGAATGGTGACACCCTCCGATTTTATGGGGGTGTTGGTAGTAGTGGGCGATCATGGCTATGATGAGTTACCACCAGCTAGGAAGAGTAAACTGGTAGTATCCTACCTTAGGCATTTCCTAACGTGTCTTGTCATACTTTTATTCCTAAATGAAACCCATACGGTTTTGGTTTAGTGTTGCCGTATCACGGCGCGTCCCTATCCACCGACCGTTTGACTAGTGTTTTATATGCAAACTGTACGACAATGCTTAAAAACGCGTTAAGGGGGATTAATGTAAAGCCTTAACGCTAAAAAATATATTTGTTTTATTGATTAGACATTATATATGTAGTGTATTCTACTACATATAAATATTCTAACGGATCCTTAAGAGATGGAAAATCTCTTAACATCTCGACTTATTGCACACATGATATACACTGGATAGGAGATGTGAAACCCGTAAACATCTCCGACATCATTACACCTATGTCATATGGGATATCAATTTGACTTACATAAGAATATTATAGTCCCGACTTGAGTGTTTTGACTTTTCATTATGCTCGGGTCAGTTCTGAGTTTTTCAGCTTATTGAAGATTTACTCCAGAGGACGATGATGAAGATTTTTTATATGATTACTATTATTATCCCTGCATCATATTGTCTGCTGCATTACTGTATTTGTCACTGATTCTTATAGACTCTGATAAATGTTGTATAGATTATAATCAAATGTATTGTATAAACAGCTTCATGAACTGTTTATTTGATTACTATATTTTGTCATTCCATTGCAAGATTCTGTGTTGTTTTCTTCTTCTGTTCTTATTTTTCTTATTTAACCCCATTGCTTATCTATATTTCGGATTGTTTAAGTTGAACATGTGTGAATTATTGTCGATTTAAACCTTACGAAATGCGGATCATCACAATTGGTATCAGAGCTTTGGTTTAGCGATAACCTTAGCTTTGTAGGTTAACTCATTACGGATAGGATCAATATCACCCTAAAATGGATTTTAGTGTATATATATGAGCGTGCATTTATTGGTGATATAAAAAATTGTTTTTATTGTGTTGGTTGGTTTGTTGAGTGACTTATGGATTTTGGTCAATACAAGTAATTAACATTATTGATAGGGATCTCTAAACGCTTGAACAGAACAATTGGACATAGTATTGTTTTGAAATTGGGTAAATGAAATAATTTTACCCTGGTTATTTTTATATATAAAGGAATAATTTTCAAAAATTATTATAGTATATATAGTGTGGTTGGAAATTAGGAATGATAATATTGATTATTATCATAACTGGTTATTGTACCTTAATAAAAGATGTTTATTATGGAATAAGCAATGATAAAACATTTGTGAAATGTTTAAAGAAAGTGAAATTTTGCAAGTATAATTTATAAATGTGACTTATAAATTAAAATGGATTTAGGTTGAGAAATTTTAAATCTAAGAGTCTGGAATTTTGAAAATGGATTTCAAAGTTTTGGAAAAAATATATGTTGGTATTAGTTGAAAAATATTTATGAAAATATTTTTAAAGGATTTTGAAAGGAATGAATTCAGTACTCCCCTCTTCTGTCGCTGGAAAATAATTTCATTGATGACTGTGCAGCATCATCGGTGTTCATTTTCAAGTCTCAAATTAAGGGAAACTTCTGAGAGGCTTTGCTTTGAAATTGTTTCGATAAACGGATTTTGGTTTAAACTTCGAAAGTATGATTTGGTGTATAAAAGATCTAAGTATACATACATATTTCAAAATGATTTGAAATGAACCCGCATCTAAAAAATTTAAGTTCAGTTAATTAATAATTTTCAAAATATTTGAATGAAATAAAATATTTGAATAACCAAAACTTATAAAATAAGAGAATTAATAAATTTATGCTCAATGTTTAAGAAACTTTAGAATAAAATTGAAAGTAAAGAAAATTTAAACAAGCTAAAATAGTGAACATTCTAGTTAAATAAAAATGAATACAATAATTTATATAATACCAAATTGCATTCTAATAACATATAATAAGACTTACCAAATGTTAAAAAGTTAAAATGGTGATTTTTGGATATGTAATGGAATATTATACAAGTAAACAAAACCTAAAAGTAAATAAAATGTATATAAATGGAAGTGTAGTTGTAATAATAAATGTTATACTTAATTAATATATTATGAAATGATTTGTTAGCTTCAAAATTGGTCACTAACACCCTTAAAAAGATTGTGTAGAGAGATTAATGAAGAAAGTAAATTAAAACAGAGAATAGAGTATAAATTTAAATGTAGAGAACAAGAACACCAAATTTATAGTGGTTCGGCGTAAGTGCCTACATCCACTTTGAAGTTGATTTTCATTGATTTCCTTGATGGGTGATTACAGATACTATCCCTTTTTTAGCGTTACTATAATATAATTGCAAAGTAAAAGAAATAAGTATGGAATGAGTCTTGAAAATGGCAGAGCCTCCCCAGTGTTCTCTAAAATCTGGTCCCTTTTTCTGTGCCCCTGCCCCCCTATTTATAGGCGAAATTGGGTTGGACTACCCTGGTGGGCCTGATAGCTGAATATCTTGGTCCAAATAATGTTAACTCTATGCGCCGAACCAGGGAGGACGAACGGTAAGACGCTGAGCCAAGGAAATTTTGCCGAACGACGCTCTCATGCCGAACGAAGATGGAGTGCCGAACGATCCAGGGTTGCCGAACGTACCGTGCCGAACTAGGCTGGAATGCCGAACGATCCATATCGGACCATGTTGGAATGCCGAACGAATAATACCGGACCAGGTTGGAATGCCGAACGATCCAAGGTTACCGGACCAGGCTGGAATGCTGAACGACCTAAGATCGCCGAACGACGTCTTTGGCCGAACGTACTCGGGAGGCCGAACAATCTTTAGTCGCCGAGCGATCTTATGCCGAGCGTTTCTCTTTGGCCGAACGGTTTTCAATACCGAATGTTCCTCGATGCCAAATGCTCCTAGATGCCGAGCGCTATCCCCTGCCGACCGATGCGATGCCAAACAACCTTAACATGCCGAGTGTTCATCTGATGCCGAACGTTCTTCCGAACGTTTTTCTATGCCGAACGTTCCTGGTGCTGATTGCCTAGTTGCCTGGTCAAACTTCCAGGTAACACTTTGCCTCCCAAAGTACATCATGTGATCGAACATGATGTGCTTTGAACTATGAGTTGGTGTAATGCCGAGGCCGAACGATACTCAAATGTCGAACAAGATAACCAATGTCGAACTTGTTTCGTGCTTTGACCGGTTCTACCGGTCAGAGTCGTTTCGACTTCCTTTCTTCTCCTATAAAACCCGGTACTCTACTTCTTCTTCTCTTTTTCACTTCTTACCCGTGATTTTCCAAGAGCAAGCAACTTATTTCCTTTAAGTTTCAATCATCCCTTCCGTTCCTCAAATCCAGCATGTCCTTCCTACAATCCCTTCCCAAGCTCCTATCATTCCTCTTGGTAATAATTTTCGCATATGTTCATTTAAAATCATAAACTGTAGTTAGACACATGATAGGATGTAGGAGGTACGGGGATGAGGGAGACGAGATGGGCCTTGATCGTGCCCCGAGGTTGGGACTTGATTTGACCTTTGGTGATTCCAAGGCGGGTGGAACGGGGAGGAGAAAAGTGGATGGTAGAGGCGCTCGAAGGTGGGAGTTAGTTGGAGATGCGTGGCATTAGAGGCAAGACCTAGTGGTATGGATCAGCCTTGCAATGGTTCGGCATAATCTCCCCATGCCGAACGAGGTTGAAGAGGAAAATCAAAGGGAAGTGGGGAAAGGACAGGATGCCGACCGATATCTTGGTCGAACAGTATTTTAACTGATCATTATTCAGGCCGAACAACAGTTCGGCCGATCGATGGTCTGGCCGGACAAGATATAGGCCGAACGATAGTTCTGCCGACCGATAGTATGGCCGAATGATAGCTTGCCCATTTGTCAGTTAAGCCGAACAACCATTAGACCGAACGATCATGAATGCCGACTCATATTCTATTGGCCGACCAATCTTTGAGCCGAACGATATTTAGCCGAACAACACATAAATGCTGAACTAAAACATGTCGAACGGTCGTAAAGCAAGAACAATGACTCTAAGATTCTTGCATATCGAACCGACTTGGACTAATAACCTTCTATTTTCAGTAGCTATAAATCTGAACTTTACTTGACGTAATCAGATAACTTCCTCTAACGTTCCCTGAACTTGAAACTGTAATCGCCATTTGGCAGGGTTTTGGAGACGGTCAACGATGACGGTCTTCGAAGGCGATGATTTTTAAGCTTAGTTTTATATCAGTAACCTTGCGACTCTCGAATTTCCAATGCTTATACATGATTGATTGCGCTAGCTCACACACCACACAGGGGGAAAATTTATGTTGTTAAGTCTGACGCTGATCATTTTTTGAGTATAGTTCATACAAGTGCTTTGTAGGATTCGGTTCCCGTCAAGAAAAAATGTCTAAAAAATCCAGTTCCGCCACAATCTCGAACAGACCAGGGCCGTCTTCCAAACAAGGGGACGTAGACACTTCTAACCCGTCGACCTCCCCCGCTCATAATTTAGCTCCTGATGCCCTGGAGTCATCTATTCTCTTAGATAATCCAATCGATTCATAGGCTTCGAAGATTAACGAAGTCACCCTTCGGCGAATATGTTCTATCCATGGCATCCCTTTTCCCGATGTGTTGGTTCCGTCGAGGCATGATCGTCCACACCTGCCTCCAGTTGGATACACCGCCGGCAATAAGTTATGTGCTGGGTGGGCAGCGTGCCTCCATTCAATTTATTTCTTCGGGATGTGTTGCAATACATAGACCTCGCCCCGTCGCAGCTCCACCCAAATGGTCATGCGTTCATTTATGGGACCTAACTCCTTTTCGTGGCTGTCTTCTCCCGGCCTCCAACTCCCGGCGACATCAGATATATTTATATGATCAAGAAGCGGAGAGATAGCCCCTTCTTCGTGTTCCTCGAGCCGCACTTCAAGTGCCAAATTCTATCCGGAGCGTGGAGCAAGTTTTCCCTATACAAACAGGAATGGTCTATGTGCGCTGCCCTCCTGGTTTCGCGAGGAGATGGGTTGAAGGAAGTAAGTCTTCTTCTTGGAGTGATGCTTATATTTCGGTCGAGGCGATGCTTTTTCTAACTCTTGTTTCATTTTTTTCAGATATCAATCCACGTCCTGAGGGTCGCGGCTATTCTGAGGCTGTTGAGGCTATTAAAGCTCTCCCCGTCGAGGAATGAGACATCCGAACCCTCATTTCAAATGAGTCACTGTCAAGGTTCGGGCTGTTAGTAGAAGGTCGTCGGGTGAGCCTTCCTAAGGGCGTCTCCATCCGCAAGCCCCTATCCGGTAAAGGGAAGAAGTTGGCTGAATCGTCGTCACGCCACACCCCCGGTGCAAAGGAGGAGGGGGAGATCCAAGAGGGCGAGGCTCCTGAAACACAAGGTGAGAATGTGGGTGTTACTCGGTATCCGCCGGTCGAAGTGCATGATATTGAAACATCATCTTCCCCTTCGAAGGGGAAAAAGACGTTGACATATAAGATTAGAAAGGAGAAGTTTGGCGGAACTTCCAAAGTTACGCTCATCCCGGCAGAGAAGGAGGCTTCTTCACAGCACGTTGAATGTTCGCTAAAGGGCCTTTCGAACCTCTCCATTCTGGAAGATCTGCTCAACTATGATTTCAATGATCCGGAGGCATTCAAGTTTCACTCGCCCGTTAGAGGCGATGTAGGCATTTTATCCCACAGCCAAGGAAAGAAAACTCCTGTTAGCAAAGCGACTGGTCCGTCGGGGGGAAACACACTAGGACACACACACAAAAACACTCGTACTTCCATTTGCACTTAGTTTTCGTTGTCACACTATCTCTTTGCTAATTCGCTGTTATTTGAATTCTGTGCAGGTGACATGGGGAGCTCACATGGATTCGACCGTCTTCGCGGTTCGTCCATTTGTCATCAACCAGGACGGGATTCGGGTTTCGAAAGACGTCGAGATGGAGATGGCGATGGCGATAAAGACTATCATTCCCGGGACTCCTCATCCTGGAGGAAAACTTACTATCAGCCAAAGCACCACCAGGATACTTCGTCTCACGCAGAGCACAGCAAACACAAGCACGGCCATAAGAGGTCGCAACCCGACGCTCCCCGGGACCAGCACTCTGACTCCTCTTCTACTCGACGGTCCCGAGGTTCTCACCGGAGGGGTGAACTTTCAAAGCCGTCACCCTCTGCTCCTGCGACAAACCCAACAGTGTCAGAGAAGCTGGCCGAGCTTAAAGACAAATTTCCGAGAATCTTCTTCGATGGCCTAAAATTCCTTCCGGCGATTCATCCTATTCCCAGTCATGTTAAACAGAGCGCTCTTGCCTGTACGAATGACGTCTATGTTGAACATGACGCATTTGTTCACCTAGCTGAGAAACTTTCCGAAGTCTCTGTGGAGCGCCAGCATGAGATAGACCGTTTGATGCTTGAGGCTATCCACGATAGAAATATCATTAAGGCACAAGATGAAGAAATCGCCACTTATAAGTTCGAACTCGAGGTCGCCCATCGGAGTGCCAGGGATACTGCTGAGGCCGTTACTCGCTTGGAATCAATTCATAAGAAAGAGCTTGACGAGGCGGTTCAACGATGTGGGGCTTTGGCCTTGGAGATGGACTCCGTTCAAAAGGAGAGGGATGCTTCAGTACCCGGGTCAAGGAACTTGAGGAGCTTCTCGACAGAGAGAAAGAGGAGAAAACATCTTCCCAAGAAGAGTCACAGCGATACTGTGACGAGATTGTCGCCACCCGACTTTTAAAAGAACAACTCGAGGGCGAGCTTTCCAGGGTTGAGACGTTAAAGAGCGAGGCCCGTGAAGAGGGCAAGAAGTCGGCGTTGACGGACATCGATTCCCGTCTTAAGGCAACCAGGGAAGAAGGTAGAGAAGAGATCAAAACCGCATTCGACCCACTCATTACCGAATTCAACGCCCGCGTTCTCATGCACTGTGACTTAACTTTTTTGGACGATGGCTATCTTGAATCATTGCTCGAGGCATAGGAAACCTTAATTCAGATTAAGAAGGCCGAGCGCGGTGTCGAGGAGGTTGACGAGGGGAATTTGATAAAAGAATTTCTGAAGGGAAATGAGCCTTCGGACCTATCGGCGGCCAAGGCCCTTTACTGCAAATGCCCCTCGAGGAAAGGGAAAAAAGTTGTTGCCAGTCCATCCGGGGCCGACCCTCCTGTTCGTGTGCCTTCCCAGCCGGCCGGTCAACCGATACTCGATCCCTTTGAACAACACATTAGCTACGATCCAGAATCCCCCGGCCTGGGCGTTCATGTTTTGTCTCCTATCCCGGAGGGCAAAACCCCTTTGACGACAGAGAGTTTGCCAGGGCCTGGTTGATAACCTTTCACTTTTAGATTTTGGAAGTCGTCATTCTTTGTGAAGTACTATTGCATTCTAATGCTCGTCTTTTTTGATTTTCTGTAGGTCGTTCCGATTTCGATCCCACTCCGAGGAGCGATGTCGCCAAGGAGGTAGAGAAGGAAACAAGTGAGGCCCCTCGTGCAGGTGAGGTTCCCGGTCCTGATGCTCAGGTGATCGAGGCGCTTGATTAGTGTAAGTCTGATTCCTCCTCTGGGAGTTATGAAGTAGAAGTCGCAGGCGCCTCTGAGCGTACATCTGAATTGAACATGAAAGAGTGGCTCAAGAAAGAGAAAAGAGATACAGTCAAGGTCAAGGTCGAGCCGCGTGAAGTGGACCTGGACGATCCCTTGAACAAGCCATTGAAGTTCATCCTTCCTGGCAGGTCCAAGCCCTTGGATGTTCCCCCTACTTCTTCAGTTTTTACTCCCCCATCAAGGAAAGGTTCCAAGGTTAAACGCTCTAGGGAAGAGTCGTCCGGGAAGAAGTTGAAGAAGCCCAAGAAATGACTGCTGTCCTCGTTCAACGAGAGTCAATTTAAGTGTGTAATAATTTTTTGTAATTTTTGTAGATAGACTGTTGACTCTGGATTTTGGAGTGCTTGTAGCAGAAAACTTTTCCTGAATAGAGTTTAGTTTCCTTTTTTGTCTTTTCAAAAGATTCTTATTATTCAGTTTTCTTTGTGATTGTAATTCGAGTCCATGCTGTTGTGTGTAACATGGACTTCTTCGTTTGTCTTCACACTGCCCATTGATTCTCCGAGAGTTATTCGTTTCCTCCCATGCTTCAAGCACTTAGAACATTTTTTAATCTGTACAACGGCAACTTAGAATATTCCAGTCCGTATTCTGGGGACTTGGAGAATTTTTACCGTTTATACTCGAGTTCACATTCCGGGGACTTCGAGTACTCCAGTCCGCACTCTGGGGAACTGGAGATTTTGAGTCGTTTATACTCGAGTCCGCGCTCCGGGGACTTCGAGTACTCCAATACGCACTTCGGGAACTTGGAGATTTTGAGTCGTTTATACTCGAGTCCGCGCTTCGGGGACATAGAGTACTCCAGTCCGCACTCCGGGGACTTGGAGATTTTGAGTCGTTTATACTCGAGTCCGCGCTCCAGGGACATAGAGTGCTCCAGTCCGCACTTCGGGGACTTGGAGATCTTTAGTCGTTTATACTCGAGTCTGCGCTTCGGGGACTTAGAGTACTCCTGTCCGCACTCCGGGGACATGGAGATTATTATTCGTTTACAATCGAGTTCGCGCTCCGGGGACATAGAGTACTCCAGTCCGCACTCCGGGGACTTGGAGATTTTGAGTCGTTTATACTTGAGTCCGCGCTCCGGGGACTTCGAGTACTCCAGTCCGCACTCCGGGGACTTGGAGAATTTTATTCGTTTATACTCGAGTCCACGCTCCGGGGACTTAGAGTACTCCAGTCCGCACTCCGGGGACTTGGAGATTTTGAGTCGTTTATATTCAAGTCTGCGCTCCGAGGACTTCGAGTACTCCAGTCCGCACTCTGGGGACTTGGAGATTTTTATTCGTTTATACTCGAGTCCGCGCTCCGGGGACTTAGAGTACTCCAGTCCGCACTCCGAGGACATGGAGATTTTTATTCGTTTATACTCGAGTCCGCGCTCCGAAGACATAGAGTACTCCGGTCCGCTCTCCGGGGACTTGGAGATTTTTAGTCGTTTATACTCGAGTCCTCACTCCGGGGACTTCGAGTACTCCAGTCTGCACTCCAGGGACTCGGAGATTTTGAGTCTTTTATACTCGAGTCCGCGCTTCAAGGACTTCAAGTACTCCAGTCTGCACTCTGGGGACTTAGAGATTTTTATTCGTTTATACTCGAGTCCGCGCTCCGGGGACTTAGAGTACTCCAGTCCGCACTACGGGGACATGGAGATTTTTATTCGTTTATACTCGAGTCCGCGCTCCGGGGACATAGAGTACTCCAGTCCACACTCCGGGGACTTGGATATTTTTAGCCATTTATACTCGAGTCCACGCTCCGAGGACTTAGAGTACTCCAGTCCGCACTCCGGGGACTTGGAGATTTTTAAGTGTCCATGCGCGTTCGTACATTAGCCGGGATAACATAATTTTATTTGCCCATCACAGGATCATCATTTGTAGAGACATTAGTAATTCATGGGAAAGATGGCTTCAAGCCTTTATTAATGAGAGCAAGCTAAATCGCTTTATTACATGCCAAGAATTAGAAATAAAAGAAAACTGGAAATAAGTGCGACTAATACATGAAAGAAATAGACTAAGTATAATAACGCCGCAAGTGCTCACTGTTCCATGCTCGGGGGAGTGTCGCACCATCGACAGTTGTTAGCTTGAAAGTTCCTTCTCCAAGCTTCCGTTCGATGACGTATGGACCTTCCCATGCGGGATTCATATGAGACACGAACGGGAAAAATCGTTTCAACACGAAGTCTCCCACACTAAACATTCTTGGTCGGACCTTCTCGTTATAACATTTAGCGACTCTGTTTCTGTATGCGCCGCTCTCAAATTGGCTTCTTCACGTTTTTCATCAATGAAGCCCAACGATTCCACTAAAAGATTCTGGTTCGACTCGGTGCCGTAGTAAGTTACCCGATGCGATGGGACCTCAAGTTCCACGGGTATGACAGCTTCCGTGCCATACGCCAACACGATTGGAGTGTGGCCAGTTGCGGTCTTGTGGGTGGTCCTATAGGCCCAAAGTGCTGTTGGAAGTTCATCCACTCACCTGCCTCTAGCCTTTTTCAGACGTTTTTTCAATATGGATTTGATTATCTTGTTTACGGCCTCCACTTGGCCATTGGCCTTTGGATGAGCAATCGCTGCAAACTTCTTTTCAATGCCATATTTATGACAAAATTCTTTGAACTCCTTGCTTTCGAATTAAGTCCCATTATCTGTAATGATGGTCCGTGGAAGGCCGAAGCGGCATATGATATTTCGTGCGACGAAATTAATAACCTTCTTGGTGGTTATCGTGGCCAGAGGCTCTGTTTCTGCCCATTTGGTGAAGTAGTCGACCGCAACTATTGCATATTTCGCTCCACCTTTAGCTATAGGTAAAGAACCAACTAAGTCAATTCCCCACATTGCAAATGGCCAAGGACTTACCATTTGCATGAGTTCCGTCGGTGGAGCTCTCGGGATTTTTGCATATATCTGGCATTTATCACATCTTCTCACATAGTCTGCAGCATCCCGATTCACAGTTGGCTAGTAGTATCCATAGTGGAGGATCTTCTTTGCTAATGTCTGCCCCCCAGTATGGTCGCCGCACTCTCCTTCATGGACTTCCTCCAGGACTCGTTTTACCTCATCATGGGCAATGCATCGGAATAGTGGGGTCGAGAATCCCCTTCGATACATTATTCCATCCTGCATTACATAATGTGAAACTTTACGAAGGACTTGGCGTCTTTCGCTCCTCTTCTAAGGAAAATCCCCTTGTAGCAGGTATTGCTTGATTGGGGTCAGCCACGATTCCTTCTCAAGTTTGATTTCTAACACAAAATCTGTCTCCATTACGTCTATACTTGGAGCATAGAGGGCCTCAACAGGGAACAATCCCATTTGCTGAGCATCACCAGTGCTTGCAAATTTTGCCAACGAATCGGCTTCTCTGTTTTGTTCGCGTGGGACATGCGAGATGTCATAGTATTCCAGATTCGCTAGTAGCTCGTGAACCCGAGCAAGGTAAGGAGCAAGTCTCTGTCCCTTTTCTTGATAGTCTCCCCACACCTGATATATTACCAGCTGCGAGTCATAGAAGATTTCGATTGACTTCACTCCCAGTTCGATAACAAGTCTCAAGCCAGCAATCAATGCTTCATATTCGGCTTCGTTATTTGTTGCTGCAAACTCAAGCTTCAAAGCGTAGCAGATTGATCGGTGTTCAGGAGTTACGAGGATTATACCCGCCCCCGAGCAACGGTCGTTAGATGCCCCATCGGCGTACATCTTCCATCGAATGGGGGGTATGATTCTGTGATTGCTCGGTTCATCTAGCACAGTGAATTCAGCAATGAAGTCGGCTAGTGCCTGTCCTTGTATGGCCCTCCACGGAAAATAGGAAATATCGAACTGACTTAACTCAATATTCCATTTCAGCATCCTTCCGGAAGTTTCCGGTCGTTGGAGTACCTGTCGCAAGGGGAAGTCAATGTAGACACCGATTGAGTGTGCCTGAAAGTAGGGGCGAAGCTTGCGTGATGCGATCACCAAGCAATAGGCTAGTTTTTCAGTCTTTGGATAATTTCTTTCCCCCTGTCAAGCATTTACTGACGTAGTAAACCGGCTTTTGAATCCGGTCCTCCTCGCGGACCAAGGCTGTACTGATAGCGTGTTGGGATACCGCCAAGTATACATACAACATTTCGTGGTCTATCGACTTGGACAGTACATGGGGACTTTCCAAGTGCCTTACCAGAGCCCGGAATGCTTCCTCACCGTAGAATGTCCATTCTAAGTTTCTCTTTCCTTTCTTTATAATGTCGAAGAAGGGAACACACTTGTCTGTAGCCCTGGATATGAATCGACTTAGCGCAGCCACTTTTCTATTCAGGCTTTGCACCTTCTTTATGGTTCTAGGTACTTGTATATCTCATATTGCCTGGATCTTTTCTGGGTTAGCCTCAATTCCCCGGGCATTCACAATGAATCCCAGAAACTTTTCTGATGCAACGCCGAATGAACACTTCAACGGATTGATCTTCATTCCATAATGCCTGAGTATGTCAAACATCTCCGCTAGGTCTCGGATGTGGTCGTTTGACCGCCATGACTTCACTAGCATGTCATCCACATAGACTTCCATTGTTTTACCAATCTGGTCTTTGAACATTCGATTCACCAAGCATTGATAAGTCGCTCCTGCGTTCTTCAATCCAAATGGCATTACTACATAGCAATACAATCCCACGTTTAAGCTGGTGTGTTCTTGGTCCAGGATGTGCATCAAAATTTGATTGTAACCAGAGTACGCGTCCATAAATGATAGTAACTCATGTTCGGCAGTTGAGTCGACGAGTTGGTCAATCCTTGGCAACGGGAAACTATCCTTCGGGCATGCCTTGTTTAAATCGGAGTAATCAACACAAGTCCTCCATTTTCCATTCGCTTTCTTTACTAACACCGGGTTAGATACCCATTCAGGGTAGAGGGCATCGCGGACGAACCCGTTGGTTTTGAGTTTGTCCACCTCCTCTCCGAGAGTCGCGGACCTCTCTGGGTCCACGCCTCTCCTTTTTTGTTTTACAGGAACATGTATCGGGTCTATGTTCAACATATGACTCGCTATTGTAGGAGAAATCCCGAAAATATCAGAATTCATCCAAGCAAAAACATCGAGGTTCGCTCGGAGGAAGTCAGTAAGGTTCTCAGCTGCCACGGGGTCGAGCTGTGATCCTATTTTAAGAACTCGTGATGGATCGTTGCGACTAACTGAGATGTCGATGGTTAGTTCAGCCGGTGCCGCATTTGTTTCCCTGGGTTCCCCATCGTCGTCTCTCGGATCTATGTCTCTATGGATCCGAGAGTGCCGCCCGAGCCAGGGCTCGGGCGCTAGTTGTCAATCGTCAGAACCTTGGATGCAGAAAGAGCTATCCACGACCTTTCCTTTCTCTCTATGTCGTGCCTCCCTGAGCTCAACTACATAGCATGCACTGCCGGTTGCCTGGTCGCCGTGTACCACTCCAACCCCTTTGCCTGTTGGAAATTTTAACGTCAAACACCAAGGTGCCAAAGCTTCCCTAAATTCGCCAGGGCTGGACGACCCAGAAATACGTTATACGGGGAATCAACGTCCAGTACTATGAATGGTAAGGTTCGCACCCTTCTGCGTTCACCTTGTCCCAGTTCAACTGGTAATTCCACATATCCCACTGCATCAGTCGTTGCGCCATTAAAGCCATGGATTCTTGCTTTGGATGGCTCAAATCCTTGGTCTCCAGCTTCATTTGGTCGTACGCCTTTCGGAAGATGATGTTAACGGAACTTCCGCAATCAATTAGAATTCTCTTTACGAATGCCGGCCCGATGGTCGCAGATATGACCATTGGGTCAATGGTAGGAGCCTCTACCTTATCCGCATATCTATCCTGAATACGATATCATCATTCATCATGCGCTGCTGCTTTGCGGGAGTCCCATCCTCCACGTTCGAACAACACTCGTACTCCACATGTCTTAAAGAGTTAGCATATCGCTCCATCTCCTGCCAATTCTGATCTGCAGGATGAGGTCCGCCAGCAATCGTGTTAATAACCAATCTACCCACAGTCCGAGCAGGTTGTTCCGGTTGGTGTGGGGCTGGCCCGCGTCCAGGGTCCGATGTTTCTTGCCTCCCATCCTGTGGGTCTTTGACAAATTCCTGCAGCTTCTTCTGTCTAATTAGGTTTTCTGTGGCATCATAGAGGTGTCTTCACTCCTCTGTGTTGTGCCCATAAGACTCGTGAAAACGGCAATACTTCCCGGTCCGCTTCTGTTCTTCTGTCGATTCCTTTGGATATGGCTTTCTATATTGGAAAGTGTTGCAAGTTGATAGATAGATGTTTTCAAGAGATGCGTTCAACTGGGTGTATTCATTGTATGTTGGGATCCTTAATTTCTATTTCCCTGTTTCTTTTTTCTTTCCGAGATTTCCACCTCCGGATTCTTTAGAGTGCTCGGGCTTGTTCTGGACGTTAACTTCAGTTTATCCAGAAGTATCTACGGTTTGTTTCACGACGACGTTACTTTTCACAGACTCTTGAACGGGCCCAGATGCCTTGTCTCGCCTTGTCCACCGAGCTTCCTCCCTTCTTATGAACTGATGAGCTTTCGAATAAAAACGTTCCAGCGTAGCTGGGGGCTTCCCCGCCAACCAATCTCCAAATTCAGAATCCGGATCCACTCCACGCATTACTACCATCAAAATCGCGTGGTCGTTATGATTGCTCACCTCGGTAGCAACAACATGAAATCCTTGCAAGTATGCTTTCAATGACTCTCCTGGAGTTTGAGTTACACTTGATAAGGACATCACGTCCTTTGGACGAGTGGTGTGTATCCTGAATTGTTCTACGAATTTCATTGCTAATTCGTCGAAGCTGGATATAGATCGTGGTGGGAGTCGAGTGAACCACATGGTGGCAATCCCGGACAAGGTGATTGGGAAACACCTACAATTGGTTGCGTCATTAGCTCTTGCAGAATCCATCATCCATCCGTACCTCATCAGATGATGCCTGGGATCAGTCTTTCCTTCGTAGGCTGGAATGACGGGCATGCTGAACTTTCTTGGGTATTCGACCTATAGAATGGTATCCGTGAAGGGAGTATGACTCTTAGACACTCCCCAGTCTTCATTAGTTAAACCTTGGTTTTCTTTCATCAACTGTCTGACCATAGCCGTCAAATCCAGGGTGTTTATGGAAGATGGGAGGTTGGGTTCCGTTCCACGGGACCGTGCAGATTGATGTCCCGTCCGATTTGTGTCTTGGTTTCTAGTAAATCGATCAGTAGCACCTACATGTGCATCTTCATCCTTACGGCGTCTACGCCTATAAGGTTCATCAGCAGAGGTTGAACTATCATCTTCAGAGTAAGGGACAGGGCTACCTTCAGCATTCTGATGCTGCTACTGAGTAAGCTGAGTCATGAGGTCAGCGTTGGCTTGCATTTTCTCAGCAAGTTGCCTTCTACTTTCCTTAAGTTCTCTTATCAAGTCATTGGATTCTGCTCGAAAAACAACTTCTTCTTGGTTTTGGTTGGAGGGCCCTGCACCTCGAATCGCTTGCTGATTGATAGTTCCCAGTTGTTGCACACTAGCAGTTTCGTGGGCATCTGCATTTTGAGAGGCTGGTCTAGTTCGTGGTCTTCCCATGGTAGAGTTGTTGGTTGTAACCTGAGTAGAATCAACAGATGCCTTATAGATGATTATGGATCTCCTTCGGGGGAATTATGCAATCCAGTAGATCCTACTAGCCTGAGAATTCAAATTCTTAGTGAAAGCACCAAAACATTAGCTCCAAATTGGTCACTAACACCCTTAGAAAGATTTTGTAGAGAGATTAATGAAGAAAGTAAATTAAAACAGAGAATAAAGTATAAACTTAAATGCAGAGAACAAGAACACCAAATTTATAGTGGTTCGGCGTAACTGCCTACATCCACTTTGAAGTTGATTTCCATTGATGTCCTTGATGGGTGATTACAGATACAATCCGTTTTTTAGTTACTAAAATATAATTGCAAAGTAAAATAAATAAGTCTGGAATGAGTCTTGAAAATGGCAGAGTCTCCCCAATGTTCTCTAAAATCTGGTCCCTTTTCTATGCCCCTGCCCCCCTATTTATAGGCGAAGGTGGGTTGGACTTCCCTGGTGGGCCTGCTAGCTGAATATCTTAGTCCAAATAGTGTTAACTCTGTGCGTCAAACCAGGGAGGCCGAACTGTAAGACGCCGAGCCAAGGCAATTGGGCCGAACGATTCTCTCATGCCAAACGAAGCTGGAGTGCCGAACGATCCAGGGTTGCCGAACGTACTGTGCCGAACCAGGCTGGAATGCCGAACGATCCATGCCGGACCAGGTTGGAATGCCGAACGATCCAAGGTTGCCGGACCAGGCTGGAATGCCGAACGACCTAGGATCGCCAAACGATGACTTTGGCCGAACGTACTCGAGAGGCCGAACAATCTTTAGTCGCCGAGCGATCTTATGCCGAGCGTTTCTCTTTAGCCGAACGGTATTCAATACCGATTGTTCCTCGATGACGAATGCTCCTAGATGCCGAGCGCTATCCCCCGCCGACCGATGCGATGCCGAACAACCTTAACATGCCGAGTGTTCATCTGATGCCGAACGTTCCTGGTATTGATTGCCTAGTTGCCTGGTCAAACTTCCAGGTAACATGATTAATGACTAAATGGAATAAATTAGTGAACATAAGGAAGTAGACAAATGAATCAAATAATATTTTTGTGACTTTGTTATAGAATTAAATATAAATTTGCGAAGAAATTACGAAATTGAATTTGTAGCTTTTGAGAAACTCAGAAAGCCACGTATAAGAAGTTGGACTTTTATAGAATGATTATAAATTAAAGTGATGATTAATAAAATGTTTCACAAATAATTTTGTTATTAAAGGAAATTATGAAAATGAAAGTGAATTTATATGAGATGTTGCAAAACGTAAAATGAAAAATTGAAAGTTAACAATTAAATTGAATAAATCGAATATAAATAAAATGAACGGGAACGAAAATAATTTAGTGTAACTAAGAATCAATTGGAATAAATATGCAAGTTGTATGTATATTATTTTATTCGCATAATGATTTGATCCCGGTTCGAGCACAGAATTTCGAGATAATTTGTATTGATTCGAGGTAGGATTTTCACTCGATTCTCGAGGAAAACCCTGGGTATGGATTTCTGATTGATTCTGGAATTCACTATCATGGTATATGGCTATGCAGGGAGAATAATGGTTTCTGATTAAGGAACCAAATCTGAGTCCGCAATAGAGAATCATGTGAACGATACTAATTTGGAAGTGAAATTGTGTGATCGAGTGAGTGATCAGATTTGATATTGCGTACGAATGATATATGTACATCATACAGGTTTAGGTAAAACTAATTTTGGAAATTGAAAATGCAAATTCTAAAATGATTTAAATTATATGATTGGATGTCATTGGCAAATAGTATACAGGTATTTAAAATCAAGGAAAATTTGGATTGCCCGATAAAAAGGTACGTGTTTATTTTGTCATTTGATTTGATGTTTTCATGATGGAGCCACTTGGTTTTTGTTTTCTTTTGTTGGTCTGGTGCCCGTAGTAGCGTTTTGTAGTAGTTCCGATCGAGCCATGTAAAGGAGGCTCTGTCGAAATTTTCCGTAAATCCAGATGTTAGAAAGATTTTGAGGTTTTAAAATTTTTATATCTTGTTTTGATAACTAACTTGTATTTTCTGTAAGCCAATCAGAGTAGCGTAGTAGAAACGTAGTAAAAGTTTTCTAGTGGATTTATTGTTTTATAAGTTGATTATTTTGAATAAATGTATCAAATGTTAAATTCTTTACTTAACGTCATTTTGAAAACGAATAATTTTGAGCGGGGGAGATTGTAACGACCCGTATTTTTAGTTATTTTAAATCGTTAAATTTAGTATAATTATTGAATAAAAATGGTTAAAAATAAAAATTTAAAGATTTTGAATGTAAGTTATTGGATATGAACTTAGATAAAATTTTGAAATTAATTTCGAAGATTTAAGTAATAAAAAGTATTGAAAGGTAATGTTATATATTGAATGTGTTTACAAATGATAGTTGGGTTAAATAATAAATATTGAATTCATTAGATGTAAATAAGGTAATTGATTGGTAACTAAAATTCATTTAAAATCTTATAACGACCAATAATTTAACCACTTCAAAATATAATATTTAAAGTGATATTAAATATAAAATATAAAGGGTTTTATGATTTAGTAATATTAGATAGGATTTAGAAATAGAAATATACATAAAAATACTAACATTTGCTTATATCGACAAAAGTGACAGAATCCTGATTTCAGAAAAGCAAGTTTAAATGGTTTAATAAATTATTTTAATTCATTTATGATTGTTTATATTTTTAAATGATATTATACAAATTTATTTTTAAATTTGGTTTACATTAATAAATAGTTTAACTAAAACGTCAAAATGTGACCATAAAACATTTTATCAAAAAACAACATTTTGTCAATTTAAAGTTGTCGCAGCGTTGCTGCACCTTTATATACACAATTTAATAAATATGTTAACATATAAAGATAGTTAACAATTAACTAAACAACATTACTTTTAATAATCACACTTAGAAA
Organism: Allium cepa; assembly: GCA_030765085.1. Lineage (NCBI taxonomy): Eukaryota > Viridiplantae > Streptophyta > Magnoliopsida > Asparagales > Amaryllidaceae > Allium > Allium cepa. Next base: position 586,124,311 of record CM060938.1, read on the forward strand.
ATTCAAGAAAATAATTAGAAAAAGTAAACTAAAAAAGATAACACACATGTCACATCAAATGTGACATAAAGTAAAGAAATGTGACATAAAGTAAAATAATCATTCTTATTCTTTACTTAACTCTTAAGTGTTTGAATTTCAAAAGTGTGATGTGATGTGGACGGAAAGTTTTGAATTAAATAAGTTACTTAATTCTTAAGAAAGGTTATTTAAGTAAAAACACAAATCTATATTTTAATCTCAAATATTTTCTATAAATACACACCCACTTTCTCATTTCCTTCCACACTTCTTCTTCTCAAAATTCCAAGCTTCTTTTCACTCTTTTTAATGGCTTCCAACCTTAACAAAGTTACGCTAAAATATTCTCAAAAAAAACACAAAAAAAATATCGACAAAACTCCATCCGAACCACTTCAAAATGCCTCCTTCCCTCTCTTATCGCTCACGCCCCCTTCACCATCAAGCGGAGCTCAAACCTCCTCGGAACTCATAGCCCAAAGCTCCAAAGACCTCCACAAATTAAGCCAAGCCACCTAGAAGCCTTAAAACAAGCATTCGTGAGCACCCGATTGAAGTTAGGAAAGTTATAATCACTTCAAAGTTAGTTCATTTGCAACTAAGGTGAGAACTCCTAATTTATATGTATATATCTGGTTGTGATGTTATGATATGTTTGTTTTGATGTTGCCTTATGATATTGATTTTTATATGTTGTTTATTGCATGAAAATATTGAAACAAGTCACAGATTTACACGAGTATAATCACATGGAAATTACTTTCCAAAAGAAATGAAATGTGATATGGAATCATTTATACCTTTGAAAAATGTTTGAATATGCTTTAGAAATGATTCCTAAGTGTTTAAACTTTTCTTGACAAAGTTTGGATATGAATTTCAAAATACGCCTAAAATTTAATGTGTCGCGTAGTGGTAGTTCGTGTTTTTGCATCAAAAGTTCAAATGAACATATGAAGTGGAATATAGTTCGATATTCTTCAAATTAAGAATTTTTTGAATCCTTATATTTCATATAAAAAAGAAAATCAAGATTTCATCTTGTATATTTTGAAATATGGCAAAATCAATTTTCAAGAAAAACCCAGTTTTTGCACTAAATGAACAAAATTGGAAATTGAGGGAATCAATGTTTAAAAATATGAAATAAATTCTAAAAATATTTTAAAATGTTTTAAAAGTGATTTAAATTGAAAATAAGGTTTTCTAAATAATATAAAAGTTGTTTTCAAGAATGTAGTTTTTAAAGCACTTTTTGTAACACTATTTGCAACACTTTTCGCAATGCTTTTCAATAACTTTTGAACTAAAGGTTAAAACTTTACAATTCTTTCCCAAATCCTTAATAAATGTTTTTAAGTAAAAAATAAGGCATTTCAAAAGAAATTTGAACAATTTAGCATTATTTCAAAGATGGTTAAACAAATAGTTAAGTGATTTAAAAAGGGAAAATGAGTATGCGGAAACGATTGGTACATTTGTCCCACCTGTGAGATCTAAAAGTGATGACAAGGTGTCTAACTAAGGTTAGGGATGAAGAAATCAGTGCGCTGAGCTTACCTGGCCTTAGTTTTCTCTTTTAGGTGAGGGGTGGAACTTATCGAAAGGAAAGCTTGGATGCTCAACTTGGATTTTATAGAAATAATCTTCTTATACTCATTATTAAAATCCAAAGAGGGAACTTGTCCTATTCGTGGAATTTAAAAGGTGATCTCACCATTATTCTGCCCATAGCACTCACTGAATACGGAAGTTGATTTTGGATAAAAGTAGAATTGTTTCTATAATCATATTTTCTCAAAATATGCTCTTTAAAAATAATTTGAGAAATATTCAAAAGAGAGGTTTAAATGATTCCGTATTCACTAGAAAGAAGATTTTGAAAATATATATATCTCGAAGATATTTTGGTAAAGGAAAATGAATGAATCGAAAACATCACCTAATTGCATCATTTTTATCGATGATTGGATTTCGAGAGAACTGGGGTAGGATTTGGGTGATTCCTATCCGAAAACCACTTCGAACCAGTTTACGTGTTCGAAGAATGAAGATATTTGAAGACGGTGATATTGAGACAAATAATAATGAGGGACTACTTGTTGATTAATTGGGGATAAACTCCTGATGCACTATATTGTAGTAGTGGTCTCTTTGTTATGAAAAACCTTAAAACCACAAGGGCTTCTCGCCTAGTAATGGACGAGGAAAATACCTTCGGTTTCGTTCAGTCCTAGAACGAACTTGTATGATGAATGTCTGACCTTGTATTCCAAATCATAATGAGTGATCTCTATAAAAGTATATCATTCGGTGGTGGAGAAGACACCTTCTCTTAGCTTAACACCTTTTCCCGAGACATACGAGCTTAGAAAGTTATAAGTTTGTAGAAACCAGTCGTGTGAATGTTGAATGGCAATGAGGCATTCAAAGTGAAATAAGATGTGTTATGTAAAAAGGTGGTCGTTGTCTCGAGCCTCATCAGCCGGAAATGACTGAAATAGGGTTAGATGCGGCAAGGCTAAGTGGGTCATTCCCAATTAGGGTATGATCATCCCCTTCTAGACATATTTCTTCCCACTATGACGTTCAGTATGTAAATTAATGTGGATGTATGCAAAAAGAGCTCTCGGATTAAGGTCGGTAATGACCGAGAGATGACATATTCGGTACTACCTAGTTACAGAGGCAGGCCGGTCTTGTGTTGGTAGAGGGCAGATGTTTTGTGCCTCGGGGCATCCATCTAGAGGTGCACCCATCGGAAGGTAGTCCCTTCACCTGGTCATTTGTATGGAAATCCATTCTCCAATAAGAACCTACGGACTTGATTGTAAACCTATTATGCTGGAATTTAATCAATGTAACAATTTCGGCTAAGATTAATAAGTTTATTTGCAAATGCTTTCAAAGAAAGTCATTAAAAATAATATCCTCAAATTTTACGTATGTTTTGATTATCATAAGGTAAAAACCCGTTCCGTATTTATGTGCGACGTGGTCTTATGAGATACCTTTTTGTTTTCAAAACATCATACTTTGAGTTCTCACACCAGTCCTATGATTAACCCAGAGTTTGTTTTCCACGTTAAACTCTTGGTGCCCTATTTTTTGAGAAGCCGTGTAATCAGGATACCTTAGAGCATTTTGGAGCATGTTAGGAAGCATTTTGGAGAAGTCTTTTGAAGCTATTAAGATTGAAGTACCCGATGTAGATATTTACCCATTTTTCAATGTGTTACGTAGTGTGTATTTTCCAACATATGTGCAGATATATGGTTATAACCATTCAGCTAGATTTTATTTGACTCTGATCATTTATGTATAATTAAAATGTTGAATGCGATGGGAGATTCTACAATTGTGTTATCTTCTATCTTTATTTCTTGTACATCCCTGATAATCTGCCTCCCAGCACTTGGATTTACGGCACGTGAATACCGTGGATGTATTAGTGTCGATTTCTAAAGGTAGAGGAGATGGGTTTGTCACAAATCTAATATTGAAATTGTTGAATATTTAACAATTAAATTGTTTAAAATTTAATATTGAATTTTTATGAATAATTGAATTCTAAATTTAATATGATTGAAAATGATATCGGAAGTTGATGTAAATTTTATTTAAATATCAATGAAAATTGTTAACATTTAAAATTGAATTTAAAAGTGAATAATTAGAAAGTGAAAATATTATATTTTAATTGATATATAAAAATAGCGATCCAGAGCACAGTCTTGGATTTCGACGAAACCAGTTCCATTGGATCTATAATGGTATATTTTTATCGGATTTCAAATTTGGTAGTGTTTGGAGTTATCGTTTGGTCGTACGGGATAGAAACGCATTGAATTAAATATCGAAAAATTAATATTTTAATTGGGTCCAAAAGCTATCTTCCCCGTACGATCGAATTAGGCCCTGAAACATGTTCCATTGTGTTTGGTATATGGGAAAAACATTTTAGACTACTGGCAGCATGCTTTGTTTGGAATTCGTCCGGAAAATGTCAAAATAATATATATTACACGTATATATATGCGCCTATAGTAAGCGCTAGCTTGTTGAATGCGGCCACGCCTCTAATAAGTTTTAATGGTTGAAGTTTTCTATCCTTCCCCATCAAATTTCTCACAATCCATCGAGTTCTAGACAAAATCTACAACTACAAAGTTGAAGAGCACAAGGAGATCTACATATCCAACGTTTAAGATCTTCGATGGCAGAGCACGGCAGTGGAAAATCGACGATGAAAAGCGCGCGTTCGAACAAATTGTCCGAGTCAAGGGCGTGGCCAAGTTTAATAAGATCGTGGCCAAGAGTGGATTTACGATGGGCTTCATGATGACATCGCCTGATCTTCGTCTAGGTGACCGTATAGGGTGCGGCGATAGGCTTTGGACGGCGTCGTTTGGGTTACTCAAACCTGGAAATTGCATACGCATTGAGAGATGAAGGAAGAAGCAAATTCATGGCCTGGATTTGCCTGGAAGCTAGATATACGGCTCCAGTGGTGTGTGTGTTTTATTGTAAATTTATTATATTATAAATCATGAATATTATAAATTGCATATCTCTCACATACTTTGTCAGAATTGGACAAAAAAAGATGCGTTGGAATCATGGCGACGAGCACTATGCTCTTGAATTGATTTGGAGTCGTTTGGAGCTAGTTTAAATTTTAGTTAAATCGAATGTCGTTCAATTTGATTTAAAATTGAAAACTAAAGTTGAATGTTTTATAACGCTCACACGTACTAGAATATTTTTATGATAGTTAAATTTGAATTATGAAGTGATATTAATTTATTGATCATTTATTGATAAATTTCATTGTCATCTAAATTATCGTTTGAATTAACTGTTAAAAATTAAAATCGACTGTTAAATTTGAAATTGGAATTGAATTGCTAGTAAAACACCGATACAAACAACCATGAAATTGTTGCGAATTGTATTGACTGTTTGGATGATTGATTGGTGCTATTGGTTGATATTTTAGATGATTTGGATATTTATTTGTTCTAATATATCCTATAATCACCCTGTGTATTATTTACAGTATATAACTGTAAATTGAATTATTTCGAATAAATTAATAAATAGGCTGAAATGATATATACCTATGACACTGTGATTTAGATTGAAATGATATATAACCAACCTTGAAATTAAATTGAAATAACTGATCACTTGACCACAGGATAATAAATTATATACGGACACCGGATTGGTTAAATTAAATAATTTTAAAAATCTTGGTTTTGAAATTATTAATTGATTTTGAATTTAAAGAAATGAAAATCAAATTTATGAAATTTGAATTGATCAAGAATACGAGTTTGAAATGTTGAAATAAATTTTGGTTAAAAGAAATTTTTAAATAATTGAAGTTGAGATTTTGAAGTTAAAATCAAAATATGATTGAATTTCATAAATTGATTTGTTTTAAAAGATTGGATTTTTTTACTCGAACTTTGGACTATTGCCAAATAAAAGTGTTATAAAACGATATTTCGAAATTGAGCTCAAAATTGAATTATATTTGAAAACTTTGATTTAAAATTGAATATTGAAGGTAAATTTGATTGTGTTTTAAATGGATATTTGGAAAATCAAACTTGAACTGAGATAAATAAAATTTGTTATAATTGAGATTTGAATTGAAATTAATTCAAATTGGAGTTGAACTGAATTGATTGGAATTAAGATCGAATATGAAGTAATCTGGAATTGAAATTAAAATTGATTTGAATATAAACTAGAATCGAAGTTAATTCGAATTGAAATCGAATTGAATCGATTGAATGGAAATTGGAACAGATTTAAATTGGGAAGTTGGAATTGAATCAGTTTGACTTTGAAACTATTTTCAAATAAATTATTTAATATAAAACAACTTAAAAGATATCTTCTTAAATATACAAATTATTTTGATTTTTCGTATTATTTTGCAATATAGACCATTTTAATACTTAAACTATTTTATATTAAACTATTTTAACCATTTAAACTATTTTTAACTATTTTAACCATTTACATTATTTTAACTATTTTAATTATTTAAACTATTTTGAATTGTTCAAACTATTTTTCAAAAATTCAAACTGACCAAAGAAGGAATGTTTATTTTTAAATCATGGATTTAAATACGAATTTGGTTAAATGAATTTATAAACTAAATTGAATTCGAAAAAATTTGGGAATTGGAATCGAAATATTAGGACGAAAAGGTTTTTGAAATGAAATTGTATATTTTGAGTACATATACTGATTTCAAAAAGGATTTGATTTTTGAGGCGAAAAAGATATTTTGACATCAAGTGCGAACTGTTTTCGAAATGTAAAAGAACTAACCGGTGTATAAAACGACATTTGGTTGTTAAAGAGACCAGGGTCGGGTATAGGCATACTCTATGTCGATTCCGGTACCACTTTAACAACTATGTACTTGGAGGAGACTCCAAAAAGAATTGGTTGGATTTGGCATCGTTTGATGGATTTGAAGAAAGAGAATGATGATAGATTAGCTTGGCATCTGTGCCAATTTGAAATGACTAAAATAAGAGCCGTATCGGCCAAGTGGGTTAGCTACCCTGAGTGGACGCACTTCTTCGTATTACCATCATTTACATTGTGATTGATTGGTGAGCATCGTTCGATTTTGTGGGATTGTTGGATATGGTGGGCGATCATGGCTATGATGTGTTACCACCAGCCGGGAAGGGTAAATTGGTAGTATCCCACCTTGGGCATTTTCTAATGTGTCTTGTCATACTTTTATCCCTAAACGAAACCCATACGATTTTGGTTTAGTGTTGTTGTGTCACAGTGTGTTCCAATTCACCGACCGTTTAACTGGTGTTTTATATGCAAACTGTACGACAATGCTTAAAAACGCATTAAGGAGAATTAATGTAAAGCCCTAATGCTATGAAAAATATTTATTTTATTGATTAGACATTATATATATATATATATAGTGTATTCTACTATGTATAAATATTTTGACGGATCCTTAGGAGATGGCAAATCTCGTAACATCTCGAGTTATTGCACGCACGTTATACACTGGATAGGAGATGTGAAAACCCGTAGACATCTCTGACGTCGTAACACCCATGTTATATGCGATATCGATTTGACTTACATAAGAATGTTTTAGTCCTGACTCGAGTGTTTTGTCTTTTCATTACGCTCAGGTCAGTCCCGAGTTTTTCAGCTTATTGAAGAATTACTCCGGAGGACGAAGACGAAGATTTGGTATACTATTACTATTATTATCCCTGCATCATGTTGTCTGTTGCATTACTGTATTTGTCACTAATGTTTATAAACTCTGATAAATGTTGTATAGATTGTAATCAAATGTATTGTATAAACAGCTTCATGGACTGTTTATTTGATTATTATATTTTGTCGTTCCACTTTGAGATTATGTGTTGTTTTCTTCTTCTGTTTTTATTTTTCTTATTTAACCCCATTGATTATCTATATTCCAGCTTATTTAAGTTGGACATGTGTGGATTATTGTTGATTTAAACCTTCCAAAATATGGGATGTCACATTAGTCATACTATGGCTAATTAATTAAGCTTGTGTGGTTAGTACACTGTCTAGAAAGGTGATGTCTAGGATTGAAATTGGGTAATCAAGTACCATGTCCTACCTTATTACCTGCCTGGCCTCAAAGATGAAGTAAGCCCAAAGGTTGCCCTTGATAGAAAAGACCTAGTTTGAATTGGGCCTTAGACTAATTTTCAAAATAGTTTTGAAAATTGAGACAAGATTTTAAATTTAAAATAAAAACATGCTTATTATACAAGGTTATAATACAGCATAAATTTTCAAAATATTTTAAAAGATAATGAAAATTTCAAAATGTTTGAACTTTTTAAATATTAATTTCAAAATTTAAAATTTATTAATAAGATTAATAAAATAAATCAATTAAATGAGTTAATTAATTAATACTTATATTCATGTATTATATATGTTGATATATGCTATGTTATTTTAAAGTGTTAAGATAACATAAGTATACATGTATGTAAGATAAATTTTGAAATTGATATAATATAATTAAAATTATTTAATTAAATAAATTAGTAAAAGGTTAATTAATTAAATAAAAAATACGCATATATAAGATATATGTGTTATGTCATTAAAGTTATAGTATACACTATAAAGGTTGTAATAGATATGTCCAATATAAAAGTTGTATTCAAATACTAATTTAAATTTAATTAAAGAGTTAATTAATTGAAACTAATTAAATAAGATTTAATTAATAAAATGTTATACATAAGATTATTGTATAAGTTAATTAAAATATAAAAATAAATAATAATGAAACTTGTATAACATGAGTGTATAAAATAAAGGTGGAACGTTAAAGAAACCCAAATAGACTTAAGGAATAGATACATACGTAAGTGTACGTATACTGTGATTACTGATCTGTCCGACACTTGAATCACAAGGATATTTCATAAGAAATACATTATTTCATAAGTCGATATCACTCGATATAATATATTGAAGATTATAAATCTTCAATATAATGTTGTCTTCTACCATATATATTAATAAAATACTTGTATACTCCTTAGTTGTTGATCAAACTCAAACTAGGGATGTTATGTGTAGTATTATTAATATATTGAATAAACAAGGTAAGATAACTATATGTATTTGTTAAGCAAACTCAAGGTACATATACTATACTTAGGCCGTCGCAATGTGGTAGGTATGAGTGAATAATTTCTTTCGATTCGTTGAGAAAACTCGAGATCTAAATGAGATTGGACAAGGAAAAATAGGTTAGGAGTGGTATGTGATACAACCGATAAAGAGTTATCCATCATTTATGGGGCTAACATTTGTTAAGCAAACTAAAGATTGGAATACCAATATAGACGAGTCCTAACACCCACTAGTGAAGTCGAAAAACTTCTATGTTTCATCTTAAGGTTTGGAGAAACATAAAAGACTAATGGAGCCTTATTACAAAAATGAAATGGTAACATTTAGCCTTTCTAATATTGTAAGAACATATGCTAAATAACGTTATAATTGTCTATAACGATAAATTTGTCCATTTAATATGATTAAAAAAATGTTTATCAATTAACATATACAAATGAACAGAATTGAAAGTTGACAAATGGAAATATAATATCCACTATTAAATTTCTATTGCATGTTAATGTTTCAACACCAATGCAAGCGCCTGATTTTACAACTACTGAACACATTCATGGTTCGTTCACTTATGCGTTCATTTGGTCAAGACTATGTATTGCATTTTACGAGCTTCAAACTCTAAAAGAAATACAAGACTATGGATATTTGATCAATATACAATTGCATAAAAATACTATATGGTGAATGGTCAAAGTTTGTAATTAAAATATTTTGATAAAATTATTTCATTCGAAAAACCAAATAAACCTTAGTGCGAGATCGAGTATTCAATCAGATTGATTACAAAGGGGATCATATTATGTTAATGTAACACAAGACCAAAAGCTATAAGATAGATGTAAGAACTTGATCGCTAAAATGCCATTTTGATCGGTTTACGTAACATGCAACGTATTTGATGTCTTTAAATGTTAAGGATAATCGAATGCACGTTTGTAAAGAGTTTGTTATGATATTTCAGTATGGTTTTCTTTTGAATAGTTTGAGCATTTGAACGGAAAAGGAATGTATAAGAATAGATGTAACTTAAGGTGGTTGGGATGAAGAGGATGAATAGTCACTTCTGCTTTACAGAGAAACATTGGAAATGGGAATTATAATAATAATTGATGCTTAATATTAGAATAAGAAAATATGATTTCTATTCTGAAATGTATTTTCATATAGAAAATTATTTCCTATGAGATTTATTTCTTTGAGCTCAAGATATTTGATCAATGAACTCTCCACTGTAAATAATTGCAGTGTATGAAATAATCAAATTGTATTAAGTGAATGATGGACCTCTAAATTTATTACACTATTGTAGTATGGAAATAGTGGAAGCATGCCATATAGCACTTATTAATTGCATCATAGTACGAAAATTGTTTTCGAAAAACTTACCATGAATTATTTATGAAATAATGATTATTTTTCAGTATTGACAAAAAAAAATTATACATATCTATATTTCAATAAGAATATTGTGAATATTCTTTATGAAATAAAACTATAATGTGGCAATTTTTCCCAACAAAAATGTTGCATTGGAAAATACAAAAGTATCTAATATTATTTATAGTTTTTTTGGAATTATAAACTAAGCCATAGTTTTGAGAAATGATTTTGAACCGTATGATACTTGTTAATTATATCTCAAACAATAAAGTATTATGCACCCACTTAGTGGGAGTATCATAAGAGTAGACGAACTCTTGTTACTGATACATATAGATATATGCAATCGTAATTCTATAAATGCAAAAATGGTTCCACGTACTTCGTCATGTTTCGCCGATAAGTTATCATTGACATGGACACGTATATTTGATACACATGTAGTTTGTCTATGGTAAACTTATAGGATATAAAAGAGAAGTAAATAAAATAACATGCGATAGAAATGACTTGATTTAATCGAATGAGATTATATTGGAAAATGTTTCCAGCGTACCTAAAATGAATAAAGATTCAATCTCAAAATTACTCCTGCATGTGATAAATAACGATGCATCGATATGGAAAAATCGAACTTTGTTGGACAATATACGATTAATTATGAGTGAAGTTGAGTTGGTTTCTTTCTATAAGATAATGTACTTAAGGGTAGCAAACAAGGATAGCGTTATTTCATTTGAGTAACAATTTATAAAATTTTACATGATACATATTCTAGGCCAAGGAGTTAACAAGTTTTGCTAGTCAAAAGATTGCACGTAACAATTGGTCATGAGGGATCCTATATGAATCTCCCCAAAAGGATTTTGAAAAGATTTTCATTAGATGACCTATTGATGTTTCGAACATAATTTTTATAAACTAAAACCAAATCAGTTTTATAAATAAAGAAATTCATAAAACGTTCATGAATACTAATCTATTGCGCTGAGAAACAACTGCTGTTTCAAGATATACCAACTTCATTGTGAATAAATTTCTTTGAGGAATTATTGGTAGTAAAATGGAATTGGATACGATCAATAGATAGAACTGATTATATGAGATGAAATGAAATTAACTAACCTAAATGAACACATAGTATTAGAATGTCTAATAAATATTCTCGCACATTGAAGAGGAATTATGAGTTTCTTATTAATGTCAAAAATATATAATCCTAAATTGTTTAATTAACCATTAAGAGTGTTGACTCTATATGGTATGATGCGCAAATCCGAAAGAATTCCAATTACGCTATCAAACTGTAGATTTTGGTGGTCGTAACTAAAGGGATATAATGCATCGACCACGACTATGTCTTTATGAGTAAGACTAATACTGTTGGAATTAAATGAGCTATATTGATAAGAATAATATCACAAATTTCAATTGTTGAAATTAGCATAATAGATTCGATATTCAACCTGCTCAAGTCAAATTGAATTTGCTCACAAAATTATTGCTTTATGAGTCCTAGTGTTTTGATACATATGTATTGAAACAGAAAATTCTAAATAATGATTTAGAGTAAGGTCTTTAGACATAGTTCCCAAAATGTCTCGAAGTCAGTGGGAGCAATATTGAGTTTGTGAGTCTTTGGATATGATCCAAGAAATGATACAAAAGTATCATTCTATAAGCAACAAGATTGAATAAGTATTTTGATAGAAATATCAAATGGTTTGATTTTCAATCAAAATGCAGAGGAAGCATGTGTTCATAAGAAAGGACGTTAAAAGGTACATTGATATTTATAAACTATAAGTAAACAACATGTTGTTGATTTTAACGATGTACTTGTGTTAAAATCAGCCTTAGTTGTTTTAATACTCAACATTGGATTCATATATATGTCTTTTATAGTAAGTATAAAGATATTGGGAATGTCCTAAATGATATGCAAGGACACCTTATTAAAATGTTTAATATGAAACATGTAAGATTGATTCCTTTGCATTGGCAAAAGGAATTATCATACATGTTACATTGTCTAGGATATCATGATTTTTTTTATATATCTGATACATGAAGAAAATATCAAATCCATATTGATATCACTAAATGGTTGTTAGAAGTGTTCTCATGTATATATGAAATACTAGAGAATTGTTTGAAGAAATTCAAAACAAAACCACGTAATGTTGGCTCATACATTGCCCAGGATATCCCGCTCCAGTTCTCTGGTGATGTGCTCGTGCCTACCAGTGAAATAATTAATGCAGGCTATGAAGTTTGGAAAGACTACCTTGTGGGGATATGTTTCTGTTGTGTATCATCTGAAGAAAGTTTGGAAGCTGAAAGGTGAAGTTAAAGTTAAGTCTGATGGTTTCCTTTTTCTTTTCAGTTTTTCTTCAACTGAGGATAAGCTTAGAATCTCTGAAGCAGATCCTATTATAATGAAAAACAAGCTTTTTATTTTAAAGCCTTGGTATGTTTCTGTGGGAAATAGTTGTGGGACAATACGTTCTGTTCCTATTTGGATCAAGTTATATAATATACCCTTGTATGCCTGGTCGCATTATGGAGTAAATTGGTTGGCATCGAGGGTTGGGAAGTTTCTGTGCATGGATTAGTCTACTGAGAGATTGGAGAGGATAACTTTTGCTAAATGCCTTGTTGAGGTTACTCCTGACAAGGAATTAGTTAATAATTTTCTTGTTAAGCTGATGGATGGCAGTGACCGGATGGTTACAGTTGAATACTTATGGAAACCAGAAGTGTGTGTTGTTTGTAGAGAATTTGGTCACTCTGAACATAACTGCACTTTTATTACAAAAGAAATCAAAGTCACAAATCCTGAAGTTCATGTTGCTCATAGTATAAAGGAGTCAGTTAAAGATAAGTATGGCATGACAGGCATAAAAAGAATTCAGAAACAGGTTTGGACAAAAGTAAATAATAATAAAAGCAAGAACAAGGTTGCAAATGTTTTGGAAGTGGGTGAAAAACAAACTGACATTGTTGGAACCAAGATAATGCAGTGTTACACTGCAAATGTGGAGGGAGGATCCAAGGAAGGAGCTTTAAAAAAATAAAAATATACCCCTGGCCTATCATGGAAATGAAAATAGTATGGTAAACAGTTTTCATGTGCTTGCTGATGATAATCTTCTACAAGATGATGAAACAGTTCAAGTAGTTAAGGCTAAAGCAATAGTTGATGTTTTAAGTATTGAGGAGGGAGAAATTCTCGAAGTTGTCATGGTAGATTCAGCTTACTGCCCCCAAGTAACTGAAAGTGGTAATACAGAAGAAATTGACTCTGTGCATGGAGTTACACCAGTGCATGTGCATATCAGTTCTGAAATCAACCAGCATGAAGCAAGCCTACCACAAACTTATAGTGATCAAACTCCTAAGGAGGCATCAAATGACATAAATATCCGCCACTCTTCTACAACTGAATCCAATCTAATCAACTCTTTTGCAAAAATCATTTTTGACCTTGCCTGTGTAATGCAAAATGATCCTACATCAACTCTTCCAAATCACACTGTAGTATCTTCATCTTCTACTGTTCCCCTCAATCATAACTTGTCTTTTACCACTTCAAACCTCTCTAATCCAGCTTCAAATTCTCCAGTTCCCCACAACCAGAATTTGTCACCTCCTTTACCTACATCTGCTGTTCATTTTCCTTACGTGCATACTGCTACTTTACCAGGATGGTGTGACAAAGGCAAGCAATTGTGTGATGAAACTAGCTATGGAAGCAAAGACTGTAATACCAGAATGACAGCTAAAAAACCACCTAAATCCAAAGCTGGACCTGTTGATTCCCAATCTCCTGCAACTAGGAGTAGAAAAAATATTACCCATCAATCACTCTAGTTTATGATGATACAAAATATTGGTGTGTGGAATATTAGGGGTGCTCATAGCCATTTGAAACTTGATCAAGTTAAAAACCTCATCTTCTCCCATAATCTTAAAATTATTGCAATCCTCGAAACAAAACTCAACCTCCCATTAACTTTAAGGGCTGCTACTTATGTCAACCCTAACTGGAAGTATCTCCATAACCTATCTGATGCTCAATATGGTAGGATTTTAATCCTTTTTGATCCAGCTGCTTATACCATTTCCTCTATTATTTCTTCAAGGCAATACATCCATACTAAAATCATCTTCCATACAACCAACTCATCTTTCTACCTTACTTTTATTTATGCAGACAATTCTTCTGCTTCAAGACAAAAACTTTTTGATTTCTTGCCTTTTCTCAGGCAAGAATCGCACCCATGGCTGGTCATGGGTGATTTTAATAGCTGCTATCAGCTTGATGATAAGTACGGTGGCAATCCTTTATTCCCAAAGCATATTCTTCCTTTAAGTGTTGCCATATCTGATTCTGACCTTCTCAAGCTGCATTATATTGGAGCAAGATATTCATGGAATAACAAAAGTAGGCATGGAACCAGAACTTTCTCCACAATAGATCATGCATTCATCAATTTTAAAGCTCTCACTAGCTGGCCTAATCTCTCGGTCAATCTAATCCACCTCATCCTCTCTGATCACTCCCTTTTGATTCTTTCAAATGGTCCCTATATTAAAAATGTAAAAAGAAGTTTCAAATTTTTTAATGATTAGACTCTCTCCTCTGAATTCAAACTAATTGTGGGTAAAGCTAGGTCCACAAATTGTTATGGTAACCCCATGTTTATTCTTTGCAGGAAGCTCAACATTGTTAAAAAGCACTTGAGGACATGGGCAGCTGAAAAGTATGGTGATGGTTCCAAACAAACTACTATATTGAAGACTACGTATAAACAAGCTCAGGAGTTTATGATAAACAACCCACATGATCTGGTTGCTGCTGAGAAGGAAGCCAAGCTTTGTGTGCTTCTCAACAAAGCCTTTGATATTGAAAGTGGAATGAAACAACAGCAGTTGCACTGTAAGTGGCTTAAATTTGGTGATCGTAACACTGAGTTTTTTCATTCCTCGATCAAAATAAAGCAAGCTAAAGAGAATATCCACACTATACTTTCTCCTGATGGTTCAATAATCTCCTCCCCTGAGCAAATTGATGCAGCCTTCATAGATTATTTTGAAAATTTACTAGGTAACTCCACTAATTTTTCCCCTGACCTTGACATGTTGAATGCAATCCCCCTACCAGCCATATCCAGTGTGCAGGCTGAGTTGCTTGTTAAACAGGTTACTGATGATGAAATAAAGCAATATCTTTTTGCCATGAATAGAAAATCAAGTGGTGGACCTGATGGTTTTAATGTTCACTTCTATGTTTGTTGCTGGGACATTGTACATGTTGATTTCTGCAAAGTTGTACACAATTTTTTTTAACAAATGCACTCTCCTTACAGAAGTTAACTCAACTAACATTGCTCTTATCCCTAAATGTCATGAAGCTAACTCTGTGTCTTCCTTTAGACCAATTTCATGCTGTAATGTGGTGTACAAGTGTATATCGAAAATAATTGCTTCTAGGCTTTTGCTTGTACTACCTCAAATTATTTCGAGCAATCAAGTAGCCTTCCTTCCCAATCGTTCAATCTTTGACAACATACTTCTGGCCCAAGATCTTCTTTGTGGGTATGCGAAAACAAATGCATCTCCTTCTACTATGTTAAAGTTAGACATCAAGAAAGCTTATGACTCCATACACTGGTCCTCTATAGTTCGTATTATGGCTTTAATGAACTTTCCAAAGCCCTTTGCTGGTTGGGTGTATGAATGTATATCTACTCCTAGATTCTCCATTGTTCTGAATGGCCGACCTGTAGGATATTTCAAGAGTAGGCAAGGAATTAGGCAGGGTGATCCTATCTCATCCTACTTATTTCTTCTTGTGATGGAAGTCTTAACAAGATATATAAATACCAAGTTCTCTTCTGGTCTGATCAGGTATCATCCCAAATGTAAGCGTACAAACGTCACTACTCTAATGTTTGCTGATGACATAATGATTTTTACAAAGCCTCACCTTCCCTCAATACAGTATGTTATAAATACTTTGTCTGATTTTTTTAATATGACTGGCTTGCAACTCAATTGTTCAAAGTCTGGTATATCTTTTGTCGGGATATCCACTGAACTTTCCACCCCTATAATGCAACTTACTGGACTTCAAAGTTTGGTCACTGATATGAATTACCTTGGCCTCCCGCTATTAACCTCTAGACTGAAGACTGCAGATCGTCTACCACTGTACTCTAAAATTGTTACTTTGTTTGACAAGTGGTCCAACCGATTCTTAACCCAGGCAGGAAGGCTTGTGCTTATAAAATCTGTTGCTTTTTCCATGATTGTTTATTGGTCTAAAGCTTTTATTCTCCCAGTCAAGCTTTTGTATATGGTTAGAGGAGCAATGCTCAGATTTTTTTGGACTGGTTCCATCAATAACAGGAAACCGCTGCCATGCTCCTTCAGTCTCTTGGAGAAGGACTTGAAATCTGGTGGTTTGGGAGTTATGAATATTGTCAATTGGAATATAGCTGCATTCAGTACTCATTTGAACTCTCTATTGGTCAGGAAGAATTCATGTTGGGTTCAGTGGGTTTGGACTTACAGAATTGGTAGGTCTAAATTATGGACTATGCCGGTTCCTCAAACTTGTAGTTGGACATGGAGAAAGATTCTTGGTTTGCGTGAAACATTACTTCCTCTCCTTGTTCATAGAATGGCTAGCTCTTCTGCTGTTAAATTTTGGTACGACCCGTGGGTTGCCAATGGTGTCTTATTGCATAAACTTCTCAGTAACCAACAAATGATTCAATCTGGAATTCCCTTTGATGCCATTGCTGTTGATTACATAAACCATGGTTACTTGCAACTGCCTTACTCCTCAAACCAAGTCATTAGGACATACTGGAATGAAATCCAAGGTAAACTCTATCCTGCTGTGGATGTTGATGCTGTGCATTGGATTGCCAAACCACACACTGTTTCTCTTGTGTATAAGCATTTGCAAAAATCCAGTAGCCTAGATTTTAAATGGTGTAAGGTCATTTGGTCTGTTGATTCTTCACCCAAGGATAACCTGATGCTATGGAAAGTTGTTCAGAATGCCTTGTTAACTAAAAGTAGGTTGATGGAGATGGGTTTTGATACTGGTTTGAACTGCCTCTTCTGTGATAATGCAACAGAGACCACGCACCATTTGTTTCTACAATGTACCTACACTACGATGCTTTTTTACAAAACGATGCAACTTGCTGGGTGTAACTTGCTGTCCAGACTCAATGTTGTGGATCTTGATATGATCTATAAAGCTACTAGGTGGCGTACTATGAAAGCTAGATGCATAACAATCTGCCTGAAGAAATACTTGTCAATCATGTGGCAAGAAAGAAATTTGATTTGTTTTTAAAAGAAGAGGAGGGATGGAAATGTGTTATGGGAAGTTTTGAAGAAAGAAATCTATGAAGTTATGATGTTATTACCATCTTTTCCTACTGGGTTCAAAGGTGTGTGGAGATAGTTGGTGGTCTTGGTGTTTCTCTTCTTTAGTTTGCTCAGTTTGCTTGTTTTTTGTTTTTTGTTTTCTTCTAGTTTATCTTTTTGTGCATTTCCATGCTTGTTTCTCTTCTTTGGACAAGCCTTGTTATTTTATTGTTTTCTGCAATAAAATCGGGTAGGGGCCCTGTTAACCCCGCTAGCCTTTGCTAAAAAAAAAGAGATTAAAAATTCTTATGATGGAGCGTTCAAACAAAATTTCATAAGTCATATTGAGTGTAGTATGTCGATAATAAATTAAATTTAAGAATCTTTAAGTTGTAAATGTTCCAAATAAAAGATTGTGGCTTATTTAATGAAAAAAAGACTACGTACATAGTCTTGAATATTGTCGCAATAAAAATAATGTATATAAAACTATAAGTGCACAGATTTATAACTAAGCCGATTCCAAATGTTCAGAAACACATAACGTTGTTATATGATAACAATGCCCTGATACAGTTCGTAATAGAACTTAGAGCTCACTGGAGATCGAAAGATATACTCCGTATTGTTCTGCATGATAAAATAGTTTATCACCATCGGAGAGAGTTAATTTGCAGAGTAGATAACTGAAACATAATAATATACCCTTTCACAAAGGGAGTGACCTAACTAGTTTTGAGAAAACGATTGGAGAAGTTGGAATAAGATTCCATAATTGACTCCAAGTGCAAGTGGGAGATTGATAGAGTTAAGGGTATGACCTAAGGCCAATTATCTAATTTGTTACATATATCTAACTCATTGAACAATCTTGTTCGCAATAAAGGTTTTCTTTTTATTACATACTTGATATAATATGGTTATATTAATTAATTAATTTAATTAAAAGTATATTTAATAGAAAATCCATAAATGGTATATTTTGTGATAGTATTTACAAAGTGTTGTAAACGTGAGTAATTTATCACAATAAAACAAATATACCATTTTAAATGTTCATAGTCAAGAAGCATTGAGACTAGATATCGATGTATTCATTGATACTAAAGTATGTAACACTCTCCAAATATTAGGCAGTGTATTACTCATGCTTGTTGGGGGCTTATAGAGGTTACATACAGATAGTTATTGGATAATTATGAAATGACTCACTCGATAGTTTTCCATTGATTACTATAACTAAGGTCAAACAAAAAATATCGACGTGACTAATTTACACAATTATCTCGACTTGAGAATACTGTGGACCTTCAATATGAGAGCTCTGCTTTGGTTATAGTCAAATTATGGAATGGCATTACATCGAGTGACTATAGTTAGGTTGAGTGGAAGTATTGGAAGTGAAGCACTATTCAAGAGAGGATTCGTCTCCTTAGTCATATAGGGTTAGTATCATGGTCAACTCAAGTCAATTCAAAGTCAAAGTCTCTAGACAGATCATTATGGTTAATAATGATTGTTATTATTGAACTACAGACTTTATGTTTGACTATAAAGTTGAATGTGGACGATATTGGAATTTTGACCATTACCAAATTCCATAAGTCCTGATATGATATACTTTTGAAGAAGAGAATTGGTGTAAATAATTATCACTATCAGCTACTGCTTATAATAAGTAAAATTTAATTTTTCCCAAAAAGATCTGTAAGCGTTGAACTCGGCCAGACTGTCATACCACCTGCTAAATGACGTGTGAACATTAAAATTTGAATTGTTCAATATTAATCCTGACTGAATTCACACCTCTGAGTCGCACAACCGCATTTGTGATTTCTTCAAAAACCACACAATTTAATTAGTTTGTAAATTTTACAAACTGATTAAATTAATTAATATTTATGAAATATTAAATATTTTTAATTTATTTGATGTTTTAAATGTTGTTGGTAATTATTTTAATGCATATATAAAGGTTATATTTGCATATATCGATATGCGATATCGGTATAGTTTTAAACATGTTTTAAACAATAAAATAATTACATAAAAGTTGTTTACTTTTATTTGGAAAGGTTGCATATTTGGAATGTGCTAGGATCAGCCATATAATGGTAACAGGAAGAAGTAAATTACTGAGATTAATTGAAATTTAGAAAGAGGAAACATATGGTTCCTTGAATTCTATTAAAAAAATAAAACCTCCTCATTTTTTGAAAGTACAAATAACAGAACGTGAGTTTCATTTTTGTTCTCTTTTCTTCCTCTTCTCTATCATTCATTCATGGCTGAAAGTTCATTCAAAAAAAAACCAAAACAAATTCGAATCAACACAAACTAAATTAAAAAGGTGGTTCATTCTCCTCTTACAAAATGGGATGGTAATTTGCTTGAAATCTGAGGCGAATCCACAAATCAAGGTGTGATGAAGGGCAGGGTCTAGCGGATACTGAGAGTGATTAATTAAATTTAGGTATTGTTCTATCATTCAAGGTGTTTCTACATGCTTCATCCTAAAGTAATGATATGTGCGTATAATTCTACATTTACATATCTTATAATTTGTTCATATCCCCTTAATCTCTTTCTTTCCCTTCTGTTCATACTTGTGAATTTGAATCTTGATTTGAATATTTCCATTTTCTTGCTTGAATCGATTGTTCTATCATGTTAAAATATAGAATGTTAATCTCTATGTTGTTCGATTTTGTTGTTTAAAAAACATAATTGAACTTTGGATTTTATTAATTCACAATTCAATTTTTCATTTTATAAGGTTTACACTTGAGTATTTAGACATAGGTTGCTATGTAATTAAAATTTGGTAATAATCGCATTAATTAATCTTTGTTATCCAATTAATATGATGTTTTAATTGTCATTTTTCAAACCATTCTAAGATAAACTCTTTCTTTTAAAAGATAAAAGGAGACACTAAATCAATGATAATTTCCATGATTTGCAATTCCATCAAATTAGAAATTATATCTTTGCTTAAAAGGGAAGGAACCTTTTCACAACTATTTCAAACTATTTTCATTAATCTTAATATTCTTTGATTTATTGCTTTAACTGAAATGAAATCTATTTTACTTGAAACGCTTTGCTAAACATTAATTTTATATATTTGTGTGCGCATGTGTATTTATAGTGCATATATATGTATGTATGTATGTATGTATGTACTTATATATTAATAAATAAATAAAATTGTTCATGTTTAGGACAACAAAGGCATATATAGAGGGGAAATGTGCCCGTTGTGGTGTAAATCCCAACACCTATGCAACGTTTACATTAGCTTTGTACACTTTTATATGTTGCACTTATAGTATACACACGGGCGCATGTGATGTGCTTAGAACCATTTGCAATTAGTTAAATCAATTTGGACTAATGCATTTCTATAAAACATTCATTTGAATGCTAACATATTTGTTTAACATATTAGCCATCTATCAGAGACAAAAATGAGAGGTTACCCTTTCTTCAGTTAATGTTGTTTACTCCCTTAATTAACTGCATAACTATTAGAGAAGGAAACTAAAGGTTTCCTTATCATGTTTGTTTTAATTAGTAACTGCTACACATGTAGGTATATTTGATACACCCATTCATTTGACTTTATATAATATTCAAACCCTTATGAAATTTTTTTCACCAAATTAAATAAAATATTGATTTTATATAAAAGAAGATTTAGCTAAGATCTAAGTGTATTTAGACTTTATAAGCCCATTAAAGATTCAAAATGGTAAATTTTTTGAAATCCACCTATTTCTTTCGCTATAGGCTGGACCAGTTCCAACAAGATCCACCTCAAAACTAAATGTTTCATACTGAAGATTAGATATTCATGCCGAAGTGCAAGTTAATCTCGAAGCCCACCTTTATCTCATAAGTCATCGGGCTCATGCCAAAACAGAGGACACCGGATTTAAAGCTTCTTCTCAAAAGTTAATGATTCTGCCTCAAAGATTTACAAACATCGAGAACTAATAATTTTGTGAATCAAAAGTTTCAAAAAGGTAATATTTTGAAATAAGCATATACGATTTCAATTGATTACAAAAAATATTCGATTTTGAGATTTTTCTATTTATTTCAAAACCAAAAGATTTTAAGCTTTTTAATGTCAAAGAAATATGATGCTGCAAACCATTATAGCATCATCCCAATCTAAGTTTTCGGCTATATCAAACTTCATAAGAAGGGATTTCAAAAAATAAGGAATTTCGAAGAAATTCAGTTCATAGATCACTTGGTTTCATCATGGATTTTAGTTTGAGGATAATGGGTGTATAAGCTTTCAAAAGGTATATATGGATTTGGTTTTCAGTATGGATCTGGAAAGCAAAGGTTTCTAACATCTATAATTTTGAAAGTACATCACCCACGGGAATTATATGTATATAAGTGATTTTGGGGATACGATTTCAAATATGTATGATTTTGGAGGAACAAAAGCTTCAAACATATAAGTTTTATACATGTATATTGATTATGAATATGTGTGTAAGCTTGGCTAGCAGGTTTTTAAGTGTATACGCTTCCGTAATTTGGCGTTAGTTATTTAGTTACTTAGTTAATTAATTAGGGTTTAAAAATGAAATTTGTGCAAACGACAGAATTAGTCCATGAATTTTGCACCATTGCGTTCGTGGCGAAATTCTGAGCAACTTTGGTATTTGGAGTTTTGCGATCGGAGTTCAAACGAAGAAGTTACGAACAAAAACCGAATTCGTAACGAAAATAATTCAAATAGAATAAACTAATGTTTATATGTTAATTATGTAGGGCTCACAGGTCAACCCGCGTATTGGAATGGTCGACTAAGGGCGATCAATCCCTAGGAAGAGGTCGGTCGATCGCTGCGTGTGTGGCGGCTAAGGTTAGCCTAAGCCCAACGACCCGAATTAACTATATTTTGATCTAATGGTTCTGGTTGATTCTAGCACCTATAAATTCAGGCATAATCCTCCATTCTCTTCTCATATTTTTCTAAAATTAGTAGTGAAGCTCTACCATTTCTTATTCTCCACTTTCTTTCTAAATTATAAAAATAAGATATTTATATATGTATTCATACAAATTGGAGGAGAATAGAAATCTAATAAAAAGAAGAAGATAATCAACTATATGCGTATCAAAGGTAATTTATATATATTTGTATATTTTTAACTATTTTCCCTTCCAATTCCAAATCTCTTCTCAAATCTGTAATTATAATGTATGTATATACTCTTTTATACATATTTCTTGGATTAAAACGGATTTAGAGATGAATTTAAGGTTCAGCTTCAGATTTGAAATTTTTGATCGCTTTTAAAAGGTGAGTGGAAAATTTTAATATATTTTTTATGAGTTTAAGTCCATTCCATTGGCATACATTTGATTCTTAAGCCTAAATCAATTTTATTTGTGAATTGTTGGCTTAAATTAGTATAGAAAACTATTACTTACATATTCTTGTTTTACACTTAATTTGAAATATATTAACACCAAGATATGGAAATCAGTCCCACAGGTTTTAGAATTTTAATGTTGTATATTTTATTCTAGATATTTACTTGGGTGTAAAATAGAATTTTTGGATATTTGCCCAAATTTGTGCTAGGTTTTAGATTTACCATAGTTTAATTTGTGGGAAGAACACCCGTTTGATGTTTGTAAATTTACCATTTCTACTTCTAATTCAAAAGGGCAACATTTGATTTAACAAGCAATATCCATAGGTAAAAGGTATGTGTAAAATATGTGATTATTCTATGTAGTTTACATTGTTTATTCCAATTAAAAAGAAATTATCCATTTCTTATAATTTCAAACGGAGTCAATCTTTCCTTTTTGTGTTAAACTAATTTATGGAAATCATAACGGAAATATTCTTAAGGAATCTAATTTCATTACATTAAATATGGAAAGTATACTCTAGTTAAATATTTATGACTAGAACATATTTGGATAAGAATAATACATGTAATTATTGCATTAGTTAAGAAGAATAGAGTTTATTCATGCGTTATTTATGCGTAACGTTTGATAATTATTATTATACTTAAAAAAGCGAATAGGTAGCGTTAGAAAGGGTAGTAATTCCAATTAATGGGCAATAAATTAGGGATTGCCAATAGTTAATAGGAAATAAATATTTTAACTCTAATTAATACGTAAATAATGGAAATGAGTTAGAAGTTACAATTAATATGGACAAGTGATTAATGGGTAAAAATGGAATAGATATAAAAATGTTACTAATTTGAAATTAGTAATCATACATAAATGTCTTAGGATGTCCGTTAGGATTTAATGGACAAATTGACATTTATGAGCATTAAAAGGGGATTTATGAATAGGTAAGCATTTAAGGTAAATCTTATTTCCTTAAATAAAAGGGAAATTAGTAAGCTAAGTCTACTGTCTACCTAAAATAATATAAGTAAAGACTTAGGATGGTTAATGGGACTTAGTAACCAGTGATGTAACGTCAGTAGAGTCACCCGACAGAAGATTGCTCTTCGCTTTGAGGCTTCCAGCAGTAGGGTGCACTTACTGCCGATGTAAGATATCACTAATCCTAGGACTCGTGATGACATGAGAGATTGGACTTGCTTTCTTAATTGAAAAGTATTAAATGGCCCGAATTTGGAATTAGGAGCGATGAAGGATATCTCCAGAGGGTTTCGCTACTGGTTGAGGTGGCTGGAAGTCCCCCTCTCTCCTAAAAGGAAGTATTAAGTAACTTAATGAGATTCCAAATAAATAAGGATGTCTCCAAAAGGGTTTACTTCCATGTTGAGGTATTTAGTAGCTATTTTAAGGCCCACCTCCCTACCGAAAGAAGTAACATAATGAGACTCCATATTTACATTAAAAGTGACAGTGGATATCTCAAGGTTTGAGGTATTAAGTGAGGGATCTAAAGGTTCTCCTCTCTCCTAAAAAGAAGTATTAAATAACCTAGTGAGATTCCAAGCAATGTCAGCTAGATAGTACCAGTGAGGAGTCCACCTTGGGGTTAGGTATTAAATGACAAAGGCCTACCTATAAATAAGTGTTAAATGGTCAAGGGTCTGCCTAGTCCTATTAATGATGTATTAAATGGCTTGGGTACAGTCACTCACATTACTAAGGCCGTAATAACAATAGTACCAATGAGGAGTCTGTCTGGGGATAGGTATTAAGTGATGTAGGACCTATCTATAACATAGGTATTAAATGGTTAGAAGTTCGCCTAATCCTTTTAAAGGTATTAAGTGACTAGGGTACTGTCTCTTGTATGGCTATAATTTTATTGGCAATAGATGCGGTAATAGTTGGACATTAAATGTTGGAAGCCTTAAATAGTGGTTAGAGGTCTTTTTAGGTAGGACCCACTGACCATTGACAAATTGTTAGGAAACCACTTTGGATATAGGTCTTAAATAACGGGATCTACCTTGATTGAGGTCTTAAATGATAGAGTCTTCCTATTTCTCTTTTACAAGTTTTATGCGGTGATTATAGAAGCCTGCTTCATATTTAGAAATAATAAGTGGCAAATAGGTTTGGAAGTATTGGATGGTCGATAAGGCTTCATCAATATTTTGTACCTTGGGAAGGGTTAGGTAAGTAATCGTGTGCGCAATACAAGGTTATATTAGAATTTCTAACCTTAATAAACATAACAATTAAATGAAAACTAATCGGTGTATGTTATGGACAAGTAATGGATTTTTCGGTCACCGGAATGCTGTTCTTACTCCCTTCTCATTACAACACACATGATATATTTAAAGGAACCGAGCATAGAGCTGGATGTGCTTTGTCATTGGAGAAGTCTTATTTTCTCCCATGCTCGATACTGATGTGACAATTTGCTATCCAAGGAATACCATCAATCAAGTTAGTAATCATAATAAGTATTCTTATCCTATTATTGCTTCGCTGTGAGTTTAGAATTCTATCAATCTCTGATAATGCTCATACTTATTTGTAGGTAAACTATATGTGCTTTGATGGACTTGGGTTTCGAGTTTTTCCAAAATTTAGGCCATTAATGTATGGGTTTTTCATTTGGTATCAGTGCCTAGGTTTGTAAATCTGAGGAATTAGATTTATTGAGAGAACGTATTCATACTTTTCTATCTAGTAATATTATATTTTTATGCTAGATTCTAAGAATTCCGATTATAGAAGTAGTTGTAGTTCTACTCCCAAGAAATGGGTAAAGCAACTATGGGTTGGAAAATATCTTAAGGTTAAGGTTTTTACACCGACCCGAAGTACCCCACGGAGGACTGGCGATGCGTAAAGCGTTGTTGATAAAGAGCGTGGTATAACATATGGAAGAATCTGGAGACTAGAGGTGTTCGACTTTAGGGATGAGGTTCTTGCTACCTTGTGATTTTGGATTTTGATGATGAGTTCCAATTGAAGATGCATATTTATTCCAGGTGGGCAGGAAGTTGGAGTTTGTATGTCGCTATTGTACAGAGGTAAGTATTTGCTAGTGTGTATTCATTGATTACCTCTTTGATGGCAAACCGGATTTTTATTTGGATAATTAATGTCAATTCCTTAGTCTAAACCTATGAGAGAATTTTTATAAAGTATATTTTGGAAATGCCTTAGGTTTAGGAAAAAGGGTTTTCAAAGGATTTCTTTTCCCAGGGATTTATTCGAAAATTTTGTTTTGGGAAAATTTTGAAATTTTAATTTTCAAAGAAACACGCATACTACTATGTTGGTCATGTTAAGAAATTTTTAGTTTATAAAAGATTAATTTTTGGAATCCTTAAATATTTATATGTATATATCAGTAAAGGCTTGGTTTTGATTATTGGCAAGGAAGTAGTTTTCCAATTTGGGAAATTTGTGTTTTTAAAGGTTTTTAGAAACACTGAAATATTTACATGTAAGTTTGATTTTAAGGGAAGTTTTTGATAGTTTCCATTATTTAGAAACAAGTATAAAGGAACATATATTTAGCTCGGTGATTTTCGGTTTGTAAAATTGAGATTTTTAGATCTTGTCTCTTTAAGAGACAAACAAAATAGGAATGACATTCAATTTTATTGGGTATGTAGTTTGAAGTGTTGTTGTACCACCAGCTATTGGAAGAAGTATTTTCAATCGAAGAAAACAGGAAATAGAAGCTGTAATATTTTTAGGTTTTTTGAATTGTTGTTGGTCGCAGCAGTTTTTTTGGGACTACAATGAATTGCTGAAGCATGGTTCGGGACTAGGCGGTAGGCATTGACACTGCCATGATGAGGACATGAATTTTTTGAATCATGTTGAATCGAAGGAGATGGAATGAAACAATTATTGTTATTTAATCCGACCCTAATTGGGTGTTGGTTCAATTAACATCCAAAGCCCGTCTAACGGTTGACCACTTAGCTGTAAATCTAGAGTGGTCAACTAGTAAACGAGTTTTGATACAATTTGAACTTGGAATTGAACTATAAAAGTTTCCTTCTTACGTTCCACCTTCCTTAAAAAGCCAAATCAAATTTCCATCCTCCTCCTTCGCCAAGCATTAGCTTATCTCTTCTGTTCCTTCCCTAGGCGATGTCGTTTTTCCCTAGGAACAGCAACCTCGCCCCACCACTACTCTAGATCTAAAACCTATTCCCTCCCTTTGACCACTTCTTAGTCCAAGACACCTTTCCGCATTACTGATTTTTCCTTGCATCATTTTGTTCTCAACCCTCAAGAGGCCACGTGATCAAAAGATTTCGTCGCTTTTGGGCTGGAAGAGCTATTCATCGTGGTAGAATTTGCATCGATCCTCTACTTCGAGAATTTTAAGTGGGATGTTACTTGTGCTGCATCCACCTTTTCGATGCTTTGTTGGCATAGAATTTTGATGAAAACAATAGTTTGATCTGTTTAGAAGTGAAGGGTGTCATGTTTGAGCTGACTAATGATGATTTCGCTGAGATTTTAGAGGCCATCACGAAGAATGCGGACTTGGATGATTTTGAAGTAACCTACTCAAAGAATTTATATCAGATCTTTTTTCAGGATGTCGGTGTTTAGAAGATGGATATTCAACGTCTGGTTGCCTGTCTTATTATCTGCATCATTCGACATAACGTCATCCTTAAGACGGGAAGTTACAACTGAATTTACCCGTTGATGCAGAAGACCACCTATGCTATTATTGGTGGCATTGCCGTCTACTGGACCAATACCCTATTGATTCAATTTGTTGATCAAGGATTAGCATCCACAGAGTCACTTTCTGTATTTTCACCTAGCTACTCTTGCCTTTAGATAATACGGGTGAATCATTGTGGAGAGGTAGTTTAGTAGAAAGTTCCTTCTGCAATCATTAGATCCTTCCTTAGGAAGATGGAAATTCCAAAGATTTCAACAACACCAGCAGCGCCAGCGGCATAAGGTTGGGTGCATGGCTGCCATGCTACGACCATTCAAAGTCGCAACAACTGATCGAGCTTCAGCCGTGGAGCAAGGCATCTCGTAGTCTGTAGGCATTATTCTTGGATTTATGGTGTTGTTGTCTTTTCCCTTTCAACTTTGTTCTTTTTTTAGGTTGTTTGGATTTTAACTATTAGTTATCTCTTGTAAAAGGCACACACGATATTATGAGTTTCTATTTATCCACTATGTTATTGTTTCTAGTTATGTAAGCCGTCATATATATGCATAGTAAAGAGGTACTCCAAATATGAGGATCTCATAAAGACACTTGATTAATAGTAAATGCAATATAAAATTGGAAGTTTAGAATAGTTGGAAAATTTTAGAAAAAGGACATGATAAAGTTATTTTGATATCTGCTCATGTCCCTTAAGACTAAAATTCTTGAATAATAGATGTGTTGACGTTTTCCTTTGTGTAAGGCATCAAGTTTAATGAGTAAACATTAGCTGTAGATTTCAGAATTTGGTTTATGCATTTAGTGCATAACCGACTTTCGACTATGCTGAAATTGTGGCTTAATTTATCAAAAATTTTGAGAGGAAAATATTTTGAAACGTTTTCCCTTGATTTGAAAAGTTCTCTTTCGGAAAAAAAGTTTTTAGGTTTTAGTTGTTTTTTACTCTTAAATTATTTTTAGAGTTTTTGGCTTAATTTTATTTCAAAAGTGCGTCAAAATATTTTAGGATCTTATATTGATGTACGAATTTGAAAGTGAGAATGATTTTTATGAAATCTTTGATTATTAAGGCCACATATTAGGCATATGGAAGGAAAATAGAGTTATAATTTGCGAATTTAGCAATGCATTAGGATCGAAGATGTGATAAATGCAGCGAGAACAAGGGAAAAGCTATTTTAGGCTTTGGAATTTCGATTTTCATACCTTGTTGACGAAGCGCGTGAGTCTATTTTTGGACTTAATTCCGTTTTAGAGCTTGAATAAGTCTCCTAATATGTTTTGTAAGGCAGCCAAGAAATTTCCGCTTTACTATGGGAATAGGAATAGGAAGATTACAAAGTGGTAAGAATGTTAAATTCTCCAATTACTTTTTCCGACATAGAAGTAAAGTTTAGGAAGTGTTTTTTCGATACGTTAGATTATTGGATGGTAGGAAGTGGATGCGAAATTGGTGGCTTCACACTTCTGTTTATAGAAGTATAGGGTATTGGTTGAAAAGATTTTTCAAAAGCTGCATACATATAGAACTGCCAGAATATATATGTGTGTGTGTGTTTTGCTTGCATCATATTTTCAAAAATATTTTCAAAAAATGTTTTCAAAAAACGTTTTCATATAGGAGGATACGATTTAGAATCATTCTGCTTACATATTTTTTATGCGGTGATACGTTATTACACTACGTATTTGTGTACGTTTGGTTGCAAAATTGATTGTACACTCATTGGTTGAATAGTGTAGGATAATTAGGAGTCAAAACCATGACTTAGTCAATGGTGAAATTTTGGGGATGAAATTCTTTTTAAGTGGGGAAGAATGTAACAGCCGTAATTTGGCTTTAATTATTTATTTACTTAGTTGATTAATTAGGCTCCAAAAGGGAATTTGTGCAAATAATAGAATTTAATCATGAAACTTACACCATTGTGTTTGTGGTGAAATTCTAAGCAACTTTCATATTTGGAATTTTGCGATTAGAGTCCAAACGAAGAAGTTATGGACAAAAAACGAATTTGGAATGAAAATAATTCGAATAGAATAAATTAACCTTTATATCTTAATTATCTAGGGCCCATAGTTCGACCCGCATATCAGAGTGGCGGCCGACCCCTAGGAAGGGGGCGGTTGACCGCTTCGTGTGTGGAGGCTAGGGTTAGCCTAGGCCTAACGGCTCGGATTTAATATATTTTGATTTAATGGTTTTAATTGATTCTAGCGCCTATAAATTTAAGCCTAACCCTCCCTTCTCTTCTCTTTTTTTTGGATGCAGCAGCAAAGCTCTGCCATTTCTTATTCTCCACAATCTTTCTAAATTATAAAAATAAGATATTTATATCTTTACTCATACAAATTGGAGGAGAATAGAAATCTAAAAAAGTAGAAGAGAAGAGAATCAATTATACCCGTATTTGAGTTAATTTTTATACATTTGTACATTTGTATCTATTTTCTCTCCCAATCCCAAATATATTCTCAGACCTGTAATTCTAATGTATGTACATACCTTTTATACATATTTCTTGGATTAAAGAGGATATGTAATGAATTTAATGTTACACTTCAGATCTGGAGATTTGGATTGCTTTTAAAAGGTGATTAGGATACATTGTTTATGATTTTAAATCCATTCCGTTGGCATACTTTTGATTTATTGCCTAATTCAATTTATTTGGGAATTGCGGGCTTAAATTAGTATAGAAAACGATTGCCCACACATTCTTGTTTTGGACTTAGTTTGAAATATGTTTACACCTAGATCTACAATTCAGTTCGAAAGATTTTATTATTTGAATGTTGTATATTTTATTCCAGATATGTACTTGGGTGTAAAAATAGGATTTTTTTTATTTTTGTCCAAATTTGTGCCAGGTTGTATATTTTTCATAGTTTAATTTGTGGAAGAACATCCATTTGATGTTTACAAATTTGTTTACTTTTCCACTTCTGATTAAAAAGGGCAATGTTTGATTTAACAAGGAATATCCATAAACAAAAGGGAGGATATGTGTAAAGTATGTGATTATCCTATATGGTTTACACTATTTATTCCAATGAATAAAATTATCCATTCCTTGTAATTTCAAATGGAATCAATCAATCCTTTTTGTGTTAAACTAATTTATAGAAATCAAAATGGAAAATCTTCCTAAGGAATATAATTCCAACACATTAAGTATGGAAAATATATTCTAGTTAAATATTTATAACTAGAATATATTTGCATAAGAATAGTAGTTTTATTACGTACTTTATATGTACTTATTGTGTTTATAAAGAAGAACATCATTTATTTGTGCGTTATTTGTGCATAATGTTCGTTATTTATTATTATATTTAAGAAAGTGAATATGTATAATTAGGAAGAGAGTAATTCCTATTAATGGGAAATTAATTAGGGATTACCAATAATTAATAAGAAATAAAAGATTTTAACTCCAATTAATAGGAAATTAATGGAAATGAGTTAGGAGTTACGATTAATATGAACAAGTGTATTAATGGGGCTAATAAAATGAAATAGATATAAAAAGGTTACTAATTTGAAATTAGTAATCATACATAAATATCTTAGGAAATGTCCATTAGGATTTCATGGACAAATTGACATTTAGAGCATCAAAAGAGGATTTGTGGGTAGATAAGCATATAAGGTAAATCTTATTGCCTTGAATAGAATTAGTAAGCCTAAGTCCAATGTCTACCTAAGATAATATAAGTAAAGACCTAGGATGATTAGTTGGACTTATTAGTTAGTGATGTAAGGTCAATAGAGTCACTTGACGGAAGACCACCCTTTACTTTGAAGCTACCAGCAGTCGAGTTCACTTACTAATCCTAAGACCCATGATGATGTGAGAGATTAAGCATGCTTTCTGAATTTAAAAGTAGTAAATGGTCCAAATTTGGAATTAGGAGCGGTGAGGGATATCTTCATAAGGGTTTGCTTCTGGTTTGAGGTATTAAGTGGCTGTAAGGTCCACCTCTCTCCTAAAAGGAAGTATTAAGTAACCTAGCGAGATTCTAAATAAATAAGGATGCCTCTAAATGGGTTTACTTCAGTGTTGAGATATTAAGTGGCTATTTTAGGGCCCACCTCCCTAAGTAACTGTCAGGACCCGATTCTTCGACTCCCGAATATTGACATCAATACGTCCACTTCATCGAATGCCGATCAGTCGGATGTCGGAAAACCGAACACTGAGGGTTAAAGAAAAAGAAAGAGGTAGAAGAAGAGAAAGAAAGAACAGAACAATATCAGAATCTCACAATCGCAGCGGAACAACATATAATAATAAATGAATAATCTTTAAACAAAGAACTATATTAGTTATTACATTACAAAATTTCATCAGAGTGTACAACAACATCAACATCAAATAGCGGAAAAGAAATACTATATACTAGTGAATACACCATGCCATCCATCTTGCCTCCTACAACTCCTGAATTCCAGAATATCCTGATAAACCTAACTCTTGACTGCCCGTGTGGAAATTGGTGGGCACCCAGAGTTTAGGAAGGAAAGCAATAAACTCCGAGTCAGTCATGTGACTGGTGTGAGAACTCAAAACAGTTTATTTTCTTTAAAAATCAAATAGAGGAATATTTTTAAAGTCAATTCGCAATGCTTTTTAAAAATGAGACTACCATAAGGCCTCCCGCACACACACACATGCAAACGCAGAATCGGAGGAGATTTCTCCTTATGATAGTCAAAGATGCTTGATACGCATTTAAAATAACATTTGATATTATTACTAGTGCATAGTGTAGAAAAAAATATTTCGAAAATAAAGATATAAATCTTAGCCAACATACGACCATTATCGTATGCCTACTATAGCTACCATCCAAACAGTGGTGACCACCATAAGTGAATGGCAGGTTCTACAACTAAAACCGTACAAGTTTCGTATTGGGAATTGGATTTCCAACAAATGGTCAGGCCAAGGAACTTCCCATTGCCACATGAGAACGCCTCTGGATGGACGTCCCCGAGAACCAAACCGGATCTCTGCCAACACAAGGCCGGGTTACCCCTAACTGAGTAACAACTGACCGAATATGCCATCCCCTGGTCCTTTGGGACCTTTAACCGAGCGCTCGTAATCAATTCACACAATCATAAAGTGTTTTCAACATGAGTAAGTATCTGGGCTCCATACCATGATACCACCCTTTTCCAGAAGGAAATGCACATACCCTAAAGGGCGCTACCCCTCATAACCTTGCCGCATCTTTCCTGTTTTGACCATTTCCGGGGTGTGAGGCTCGACGAAGTCTCATCCACAAAAACATACTTTATACAAAAGCCATGCTTTGGGTCAACAAATGATCATAGAGATGATCACAAAGATAAACGATCAAACAAATGATCCTATCACAAATAATCAACACAATGATCATTTGACAGCAACACTCAGCATGTCACATTACCAAATTGGGAATATATTGCTGATAACCTTCAACTATATAACCTCTGAGCTCGTACGTCTCAGAGAAGGGTGTTAAGCTAAGAGAATAAATTCTCCGCCACCAACAGAAATATATTTGAAAGAAATCGGCTTTATATCTCAATTTGTAATGTCAGACATACAATCCATACAAGTCTGTTCCGGGCTCGAACAGAACCGAAGGCACTTACAAAGAAGTCCTTGCAATCCGGATATTCACTAATCACGTCCGGACTTCCCATCACATAGGGAGTCTCTATACCGTAGCTACTCGGTGCAAAGACAATCGACGAGTTGTCCTTTCGCTTTCAAAAATATCCGGTCTTCAACACCAGTCATCAATGCTATCCATTACGTCGTATCACTATTCGGAATGGGTAATCCGAATAACGAGCGCAATACTTTAAAAATAAGTGTAGCATTCAAATTCAAGCAAATCACAACAAATACCCATTCAAAGGTAAATATTGATAGTCGGTTATTGAACTATCAATGGATATGCCAACATCACCAGATTCCAAATAATTTTCCAAATTATTTATTTTCCAAATATATCTTTACAAGATATATATATTTTCAATACTTCAAAAATAAATCAATATTTATTTTTAAACCCATCTTCCAAATTTCATTTATAAATTCCATATTGAATTTACATCTTCAAAAAGATAAATTCTCTAAACTTTTCATTTCACATTAGAAAAACATTTCCATACTTATTTATTTATAAGTAATTCACAAGTCTTTATTTATTTTCAACCTTTGGGAAATATTCAATATACTTAAATCGAAATTAAGTATATATTTCATTCTTTAAGGAAATCATTCTCTTAAACATATTTATTTGGGCCAAAACGAATGTTGTGTAAAACATCGTTACGACAACCCAAAATCACTAGTATAGGGATTCTAAATTAAAATAGATATATAAATCCCAATACTATACAAAACATTTCCTTTCGGAAACCATTTACTATAACAACAGTGTTATAGTCCACCATTTCCTTATTTTTCTCTCGAAAACGTCTATTTCAACAATTGAATGTTGAAATCTATGGTTTCGATAGTTAATACATTTTAAAACATCTTTAGATCGTTTTAATTCTATTTAAAACATCACATCCAAAACATTTCTTTAACATATTATTCACTATTCAAAAACGTGAATATACTTGTTAACCAATTTCATCATTTCTATTGCTTTTATTTTAAAGGATTATTCACTGTCTAAAACGTGAATATAACTCCATTAATAAATTACAACAATTTACTTATCAAGATAAGTCGTTGCGGATTTATAAAACAACGTTTATAAATTTTATTTCTATTTATTTTATATCAACTTTCTTTAATAAATTTCCTTTATTAACCTATTCGATTTATAATTCAATTATACACCGAAAGTCCATATTATAAGTTAAATGCTTATAATTTATTTGTTTACAAAACCGTTCCTTTAAACTTCATAATTATAAATCTTATAACTTATAATATTCATTTATTTATCCAAAACTATTCCTTAAATAACTTTATAAATTTTATTTATAAAATTCCATTTATAACTTCACCGTTATAATCCTATAGATTTCATTCATTTATGAAATTCATTTACAATTCATTCTAACACTTATAAAAGCTCGTTTTATAATTCCAATATTTTTAATTTATAAATATCAATTTATCAATATTTTAATATAAATCAATTTATATTATTATTTCAAAACGTCTTCAAAGTCCTTTATAATTTCATCATTTTTGATTTATAAAATAATTAAATTTTATAAATCCTATTTTTAAACTTTTTATAATAAATTCAGAAATCCGAGTTTAAACTATTTTATAAAATCATTAATCCCATATTTTCAAAAATCAACTTTTAACTGTATTTCTCAAAAATCATAATTTTTATAACATTAAAATTATAACGTTTATTTATTTAAGATGGATCAATTCCAAAAATATTTTATAAACGTATACTTTCAAAGATCACTTTAGAAATCCCTTAAAAATCAAAATCGTTATTTTTAAGCTTCAAAATGGGATCTGATGATGCAACACATCAAATAGTCAATCACGACTTTCAAACATCATATATCAATATGATAATCAATCAAATATCACAATATCTGAATCAAATAAATATTTGTGAGGAATCCAGTTGGATCCCTCCAACCTGTTTCCCTGCATCCACAGACATTAGCACAATACCAATTCCGTTTCAAGACGGAATATCACGGTATATGGGATTTTATAAATATTATCCGCTTAATAACGGCGCAATAGGGTCTCATCCGCTATACAATGCGGGAAATCAATCAACTGCAATATATACATATGCCAATATATATATATATATATATATATATTGCTATATACTAATATAATACCAATTCCACTTCAAGGTGGAATATCACGGTATATGGGTGTAATAAATAACCTCCGCTTAC
The DNA here is from genome assembly GCA_030765085.1 of Allium cepa. NCBI lineage: Eukaryota > Viridiplantae > Streptophyta > Magnoliopsida > Asparagales > Amaryllidaceae > Allium > Allium cepa. Next base: position 586,159,824 of record CM060938.1, read on the forward strand.
TAAACGGCGTATAGGGTCTATTCACATCCAATATATATATATATATAACAATCATCATTCATGCATTCAATCAACACAACTAACAATTTTAAATCTAACTATTTAAAATTTAAATAAATCCTTTAGAGTGAGAAGTTCTCACCTTTGCTTTACTTGCAATCCATTTTTCCTCCTTGACTCGATTTCACCATTTTAGACCTTGTATAAATATTTACACAATTTATTAATATTCGAACAGATCGAATAGTAAATTTTCATTTGATAATTTTAAATTAACCATTTGATTTTAAATGAATAATTTGATTTCAATCAATTAAAAATTGTTCCCAATTTTTTTTTTAAACCTTATATAACATTTAAATAATTTATTAACATTCGAAGTAAATTGGACAATTCAAGTTGTCATTTTAAAATTTTATTAACTAACTATTTAATTCGAAGCATTCTTCCTTTTTCATAAATTAATCTAAATTAACCAATGATTTTCTTTTAAACAAATTTTCTTTTTTTTATAAATTAATTTTAACTAAAAATTAAATTTAATTAACCAAACTCTCTTTTAATAACTTTATCAATTATAAATTCAATTTTAACTAAAAATTTCTTTTTAGTAACTATAATAGATAAAACAAATTTATTATCGTAAACTATTTATTTTATAACAACTTAACTAATCATTTTACTTTAAATTAATATCTTTAAATCAATTTCTTTTAAAAAAAATTGTTTAACTAAAAATTTAAATTTTAAACTAAATTTTCTTCTTGTATTCTATTATTATTTTTCCTAACCGCATATACAAATATATATTAGATTAAATTAAATTAAATTAAACCGAATACCTTCACATCGATCTTCACTGAAGCCCCACGCAACATCAACGCGAGCCGACATCAGCGTGCTTGACCTCACGATGCCCTAGACCTCCAGGAACCCTAACGCCGCCGCTGTCGCACTGTCGCGACCACGCCCCACCATTGCACGTGCGCCTTGTCGTCGCCGCCATCACATCCCCTCGCGACATGGCCTCGCGCGAACCCTAACTCCATCGTTCCCCCTCCTCGAATCGCGCGCCTTGCTTGGAAGCCTTGCCACAGCCTCAAGTGCGCGCCGCTATCCCCAAATCACCTGCCGACATCAATGTCGCGTGTACCCAAACGCGAGCGCGACCTTAAATCACTCGCGATTTTTTTCTTTTCTTTTTTTTTGTTTTTATATCAGCCGAACTAAAGAGGCTTCGGCCATGATTTTGAATTCGAACGCAGTGATTTTGGGTTTGTTTGAAAGAAAGGGGGAAGAAGGAAATGGGAGAGGAGGATAACTCGGCTTTGTTAAATTATTTTCTTTCGATTTTGAACGAGGCAGAAGATTGCAAAGCTCGGCCATTTTTTGTTCTGCGTGATTTTGGTTTTGAACGAGGGGAGAGGAATATTTAAAACAGAGGGAACATGGGTTGCACGATTTCTATCGTGATTTTCTGCGTGACTTAAGGCATAATCGAAGGAAGAACGTGCTGCTGTTTGACTAATTTTAAATTTAAATTTAATTTGAGTTCAATTTGATCTTGGCGCGTTTATATGTCGTATGCTCACACAACAACTCCGAAAAATACGAAATTTGAAATCCGGCAATAATTCAATATTACGGACCCAATGGAACTGGTTTCGTCGAATTCCGAGACTGTGCCTCGGACGGCTATTTTTCAATATCGATTCAAACGATTTAATTTCAAAACTGAACAATTCACTTTCAAATTCAATTCTGAAGCTTCTATTATCTTCAGTATTATCAATATGAATTTTACAAGCCGTTGAAATATTTTAAATCAGCTTAAAATTGAAGATTCAATTTTTTTATTCAACTTTCAATAGATTAAATTCTATAATTTAATCGCTATTTTCAAAGTTATATTGAAAATTCAATCCAAACCATCATTCAAATATTTAAAATTAATTAAATATTTTCAAATTAATTGTTCAAAATTCTGGGTCGTTACAGTAACCTAATGAGATTCCACATTTACAATTAAGGGTGGTAGTGGATATCTCGAAAGGGTTCGTTTCAGGTATGAGGTATTAAGTGTCTGATCTAAGGGTTTGCCTCTCTCCTAAAAAGAAGTATTACGTATCCTACTGAGGTTCCAAGCGATGTCACCGGTAAGAAGTCCGCCTTGGGGTTTGGTATTAAATGATAAAGGCCTATCTATAAATAGGTGTTAAATGGTCAAGGATCTGCCTAAACCTTATTAATGAGGTATTAAGTGGTCTGGGTACAGTCTCTCGCATTGCTAAGGCTGTAATTACGATAGTACCAGCAAGGAGTTTGCCTAGGGATATGTATAAAGTGATGTAGGACCTATCTAGAATATAGGAATCAAATGGTTAAAAGTCTGTCTAGTCCTTTTCAAGGTATTAAGTAGGTTGGTTGTTCTTACATGGATACGATTTTATTGGTGATAGATGCGGTAATAGTTAGACGTTAACTGTTGGAAGCCTTAAATAGTGATTAGAGGTCTTTGTAGCTAGGACCCACCGACCATTGACAACAATCTTAGGAAACCCCCTTGAGAATAGGTTTTAAATGACGGGCTCTACCTTGATTAAGGTCTTAAATGACAGAGTTTTCCTATTTCTCTTTTAAAAGTATTACATGGTGATTGTAGAAGCCAGCTTCGTATTTATAAGTAATAAGAGGCAAATGGGTTTGGAAGTATTGGATGGTTGATAAGGTTTCATCAATATTATGTACCTTGGGAAGGGGTAGGTAAGTACTCGTGTGTGCAATGCAAGCTTAAATTAGAATTGCTAACCTTAATAGACATAACAATTAAATGGAAACCAATCGGTATAAATTTATATTATGGACAGTTTATAGATTTTCCAATTACCGGAACATTGTTCTGACCTCCACCTTATTACAACTCATATGATAGATTTAGAGGAATCAGTCATTAAAGCTGGATGTGCTTGTTGTTGGAGAAATATTCTTTTCTCTTATGCTCGATGTTGATGTGACAATCTGCTATCCAAGGAATACCATTAATTATAAGCTAGTAATCATAATCGGTATTCTTATTTTATTATTATTTCCACTGCGAGTTTAGATTTCGATCAATCTCTGATAATGCTCATTCTTATTGGTAGGTACTAAATCCAACGATCTGTGCTTTGATGGACTTGGGTTTCGATTTTGTCGAAATTTAGGCCCATTAAAGTATGGGTTGTTACAGACATATTTTTAAGTCTATATCAATTTCATATGTGAATCCAATTTCAAATATATATGTGTGAAAATATGGTTTCAAAAGTGCAAGGGCCTCAGTCATATATATATATATATGTAATTTCTTAAGTATATAGTTTTTGAATCATGAACTTTAGGGCGTGTGCAAGTTTCGATCTTCTAGAATATTAGAATTCTTAAGCGTAATAAAGTTTTGTGAATCTTAGTTTTCGAACATATTAGTTTTGTATGTATTTTAGAATATATGAGGTTTGTATATGTACCAAGTTTTCAATAATACTAAGCTTTGTATTGGCTCTTGAGTATTAAATTTCTTATACACAAGTAAGATTCAAATGTACACAGTTTCAAGAAGAGCAGTTTTTCAAATTTACATGGTTACTTATATGTGTGTGTGTGTATGCATGTGTGTGTGAGTGTGGAAACATATGCCAATTTCACATATACTACCTTCAAGCATATGTATATTTTGAAATACATATAAATTTTGGAAAATTAATCTGGTTTTATACATATCAGTTTATGGACATTAGACCTCTTATATGTATGTGTTTTCACAGTTCAAATATATAAGTTTCATAGAAAAGTATTTTGAACTCCATATACAAGTATATGTAGATTTCACAAAAGTTGATTTCGAGTAAAAATACTTGACTTCCATGTGTATATTAGATTTCTAAAATATGGAGCAGTCTCGAATGTAAAAGATTTGAACGTCTAGATTTTGGACAATTTCAAGAATATATATATATATATATATATATGAGATCTCAAGTAGATACCGATCTTGAATATAAATATACTACTAGAACTTTGAATATATATAAGTCTTATACGATTACAAAGTTTTATATGTATATTGTTTTGAAAATGTAAAGTTTCGAATACATGTCATTTTGAATATATATAAAATTTCTTATAAATATTTAATTTTTTTATATATTAACCTTTAGGTATATAAAGGATTTGAGGATGCTTACTATCGGGTTTCATATAATGTGTGGTCCAGATTTATGTAATTTCATACATATTAGTTTTAAATATATAAAATGTTTCATGATCTTGAACAAATAAAACACTAAGTTTATATATGACTTTCGAACCAAAATATATAGTTTGGAGCATGCATGTAGTTTCTAATATATATAAGTTCATATATATGCACAAGTTCTAAGTGCATCAGTCTTCTTGCATATATGGTTTAAACATGTCAGTTTCATAAATACATTTAGTTTCAAATATACAAGTTTTTATTATACATCGATTTTCAAGAGTGGTTAAGCATACTAATTTCGTACATAAAGATTTTGATCATGTCCGACGTTTGTAAGGTATAAAAGTTTTGAAAATATATAAGTAAGGCTTCAATAATATAAAGTTTTATAGTATTGATTTCGAATCTATGAGGGTGTATATATTGTCAGCTTTGGAATGTATATATTGTTTCAAATATAAATATGCATAGTTTCGAAAAGCATGATGATATTGAAATATATGACTTTGAAATATTAATTTCAAAAGGTATAGTGGTTTTAAACTTATATGGTATCCCCGAAAATATCGGTTTTTGGAATATAATGATTTAATGTATATATGAGTTAACAAACATATGTCGTTCGAGTTTTTATTAAAGTTTTAAATCTTTAAATTTGAAATAAATTAAATTTTGAAGATATAAAGTTTTGAATGCATACCATCGTATTTTAGAATATATACTATTAAACTTTGAATATACATGTTTTATACATATATGATTTTAGATATAAGTATATATATTGATTTCGAATGTCATTGTTTTAGTATACATTAATCTCAAATGTTATCATATTAGCATTATTGATTTCGAATTATATAGGATTCAGAAAGATATTGATTTTGAATAATCAATGTAATTAGTTATATGGATATAAAAATTTGAATAAATAAAGTTGTATACATATATAAAGCTTCTTATATGAACATGTTTCAAACATGCCAAGCTTTTGAATGAACAATTATTTCAAAGAATGATTTCGAAAATTTATAGATTTTGAAAATAAAGGATGATGAAGTTAATGATTTCGAAAATTAATGCAGGAATATATGCCATACTAAGATGAAATGAAGACTAATCTACTATGGATAGATGTTTGGGAAGTTCTAGATTTTTAGAAGTTTCCGTTATCAGTTAAATTTCAAAGTTTCTATACCAAGAGAGTGGAGTTGAGAGAGATTCTTTCTTTATAGCTTTAATTTAAATATCAAAATGGGAATGCAAATTTTCTTATATAGGACAATGGATTGTCTATGGATTATTTATGCCAAAAGATTAACTCCAGCAGTTATGCTCACCACCTTTGATATAGCAACTGATTCAAGTCCTTGAATTGATTCCTAAATAGTTTATTTGATGGTTATTTAATTTATTGAAAAGATGCTTTCTAAACATTTCATAATTTTTAAAATATACTATCCAACCTGATTATACGGGATAAAATATTCCATATTATTTTCATAAAATTTTATGCCAACAAGTAACTTGCAATCCCAAGAAAATTTGCATGCCAAAAGCGTCTTATCAAATAAAATAGTCTTTAATGCCATAATTTTAACCCAAAGAATATTTTGATAAAATCATTTTTAAGATTTGTGAATTACTTATATTAACCAAAAAAGAAATGATTGCTTTCCAAAGTAACATGATGGGGTGCAAGATCCAAGCTTGGAACTTCAAGCAATTGAAATAAAATCTCTAAATTCAGGCCATCAGAGTACCCCAAATAGCTTTCGAAAGGATGGAAAGGCATTCATCAAGAATCATGATCGTGAGCAGTTAAAAGGGACAAATTCGTCCAGACAGCACTTATTGAGAAAGGAAAGATCCAAGGTCGTTGATGAATTACTTCACAAGCACTTCATTATTAAAGCAGAAGATTTTTAAGGCAGTTACACTTATTTCAAACAAGGAAAGATTAAGGAAAGGATTTTTATATGGATTATCTTAGCCAAGGAGCAAAGTAAAAGATATGGAATCATTAGCAAGATGATCTCTACATCGAGACGAAATAAGGAGGAAATTTAAATCTATAACTCAGGAGTAAAATCATTATCCAGTGTTCTAATTTTCAAATACAAAATTCAAATTAGGTCAACAAAGATCATTCGAAAATGCGATAATAAAATTACAAAGCAGTAAAAACTATCTCGGATTATGGTTTGTTTCAAGTTCCAAAGCACTTGTGATTTTTAATCATAACCTGCTTCGATTTCCAAAATACTTGTAATCTCGATTTCTACTTGGATAAAATTGTTCTACATAGATTGACTCCGGGATCGCACAGCTTCAGCATGACTATGCTAATAACTTCTTTATGGATTTGAACCTACTTAGCCAAATCACTCCTATCAATGTCTAAGGAATAAGGCAGCTCAACAAACTCCCGAATATTGACAAAAGATATCGAAATACTATAAATCCAAAGCACAAGAAAGAACATTTCAAAAAGAAGATTTAGTACTTCGAAAGGTTGTGGCAAACATTAAGAGTCCACTAGGTGGACTGCTCAGACATAACTAGGAAGGACCTCTCATCGTTCATAAAGTAATCTCACTAGGAACTTATCAGTTATATTGATCTGATGATAACGTAATGGCAAGAACATGGAATGCCGAACATTTGCGGCCATATTTCCCATAGATGAATAAAGAAGTTGAAATAAGTATATCTACATGGTTGAGGAGTATGACTCTCCTAAAGTAAAAGGAAAAACCAAAACCACTACCTAAGATGGTAGTTAGGGGTGAAAAATCCTTTATCCCTACCAAGATGACCTGGTCAAAGCACCTCCTAGAGGGAGCTTTCTGTTAAGCCTTTGGTCCCATCTATAAAGGCCCGACCAAAGCATTTTTAAGCCTTCTTACCTCGCCCACTTGGCTTTGGCCAGAGCGCCTCCTAGAGGGAGGATGGAGTAAGCCTTTGGTCCTCTCTAAGATGGTCTGGCTAAAGCACTAAACCAGCCTTCAGTATTGTCTATAAGCCCTTACCGAAAGAACCTCCTTGAGAGAAGACGGTTAAGTCTTTGGTTCCGCTTAAGATAGCTAACCAAATGAACCAGACAACAAACCTAAATCATCACCTAAGATGGTGATAAGAGCTTCGATCCAAGTTGAGATCAGCATTTAAGATGGTATAAAAAGCCCAAACAGATGTGCAAATAAAAGGGACAAGGACGTTTAAAACCCAAAGATAGGTGCAAATAAAAGGAACTAGGACGTCCAAAACCCAAAGAGACGCAAAGAAAAGGTACTAAGATGTTAAAGCCCAAAGAGAGATGAAAAGAAAACATACTAAGGTGTCCAAAATCCAAAAAGAGCCTAAAAAATCGATAAAAATGAGCCATTTATGCTCCAAAACAAGAATCAAGTAATCTTCTGGAGGAAGATCTATAAAATATGAGATGTTGTGAAAGTGGGATTTCTCTTCAAAAGAAAGCAATATTGCTAGATGAGTTATCTAGTCTTCTTATCACTACTAGAAAACTGCAGTTTACCTACGCCAAAATGGCATAGGCGGGGTGTACGTAAATGCAGCAACTACGTAATCCTTATGCCAATTTTGGTGTGGGTAAAACCTACATAGATAATAAAGATACGTACACCTTACCTACGCCATCCATAGGGTTGTTTCCTACGTCTTCCATATTCCATGATTTTTCTACGCTTTTCCTATGCCTCAGTGTTCCTACGGCTTTGCTACGAAATTTTTACTTCTTTTGTTACTACGCCTTTCCTACGTCATTCGTTACATGCGTCTTCCATATGCCCTGTTTTCCTATGCTTTCCCTACGCCATTCTTACATATTACCTTCCTTACGTCATTTCTATGTCATTCATTTATCTATGATTTACCTAAGCCTGCGCTTTTTTATGTTTTTCCTACGCCATGCACACAACTTTTTGCTGCATCAATATTTCCTTTATCTACGCCTTTCCTACGCATTTCCTATGTCTTTTCTAAAGCAATTTCGACATATCACTATTATGTTTCATTTCACCACATTAAATAGAAAATAAAATAGACTTATTTCATATATATACACATTTTAACAAAAACATTAACATCAAATCATTCATCGTTAATTCAAAAAACAAATATCTCATTCATATTACAAAGTCAAACAATATTAATCAAATTCTTCTATGTCTAAATAACACGATAATATGTTCATGATACATGACATCATACAGATACCAATAAGAATATAAAATACCCTTATCCCTCATGGTAGTCATTCAACTCTCCATCAAATTGTTGTCGAAGCATTTCAGTGAATTGTTCATACTGTGCCTTTAGCATTTGAATCTCTCCTTCTTGAAGCTATACATTTTCCTCTAGTTTGGCTCTAGTCTGTGCTTCTCCCTTATTGATGCTATAAGTGGCATCTTTGTATTTCTTTATTTTATCAAATATTGCATCAATTTCTACATTTTAAACTAATTAAAATAATGATTTGTTGAAAGTTTAAATATTTACTCCATGGATATTGCCATAATAGGGGTCTACAATCCTTTCTTTTAGCTATAGCACCAATAAGCATATCAATTACTTCTTCCTCGACTTCATAGGAAATTTATGTGCCATGATTTTTCAATTCTTCAATTCTAGCTTGATATTGTGCCTATTTAATTTTCCAAATAAATTTTTACTAGATATATGTATAAGTCAAGATGTGTGCTTGGGAAGCTAAGTGCATACTTTAAATCTACATACTCCATTTTGCATAGTATCTTACTTTACAAAATATATATTCCATTTTGGATTAACAAAGTTTCCCTAACTATATTCACTTCTTTAGTATGTCTAGGTTTCACTATGTCTTGGATCAATAATAAGTTAACATTTCAATTAGAAGTGCCTTCATGACTCAACCTTCTACCTATATTGTGAGTTTTCAAGTGGAATGTTAGTTTTCATATCTGTATTTAGCACCTTAATTTTCCAAGTTGCATTTTATAACTAGATAAATAAGGAGCTAATAAAATTGCTCAGAAAAAGAAATGAACAAATTAATTCCTAGATTAGTGCATGTGAACAATCTTTGTGAACTAATTTTTATTTTGGCAGCAAATTAGCACTACTTATTTACTCGAGTTACATTGTGGTTTTTCCAAACGCTTAGTATCAGATCAGATCAATATATTCAAAACATGCAGCTCTTGACAAAGCAACTACCATCGTGACATATGTACAGGAAACATCAAACTAATTAATTAAGTACATTTACTTTAGGTGTATCCTATATGCACATATTAAACAATTAACCAGTTATTAAAACCAAGTTATAAGAATCACTTACTGCAAATTCCATCGATGCATCATCAATCCATCCATTAGTGGTAGATCCGTTGTTTGAAGTGACCTTGTGAGTCCTGCAATACACTTCCTAAGTAGTTGGCTCCCTATTAAGTTCATCGATCTAGAAAATAAAGACAAATATTGAATAAAAATTTGATAACTTGATTTAAATTAACGTTAAAACAAACTTTTAGAGATCAAACCAAATCATTTTGATAATCCGCAAAGGATCCCGAACTTCCACAATGTCGCTTTTGGTTTTGATCCCTAGAGTTGGCAGCTTTTTTGGCCTGAGCTTTTACTTTAGGAAGCTCCCAATATGCCAAAAACTGCTCGTATATCTCCCGAGGTAGGTTCAGATGCTTCTTCCCTGACTTTTTTATACTGCGAATCCAGTCCCGATACTTCAAACTTTCTTTCTTATTCCATTTCTGCTTCACAATTGCTGGTAAAACATCATCTGCCCATTGAAATGATTCATGTACATGTAGTGGAAAATATTATGACCAAAAAAATAGATTTAACACACACACACTAATATTATTTTACCAAAAACTTCTGAAACGTCACTTTCTTAACATCATCAATGATTAAAATTAGGCCAAAAATCGTAAACCTGCGCTAACAAACCCACTCGAATAGCATGGGATGTAGCCCTGGAAGTAAACTTGTGTCTGAAACATATAAATGTGAAGCATGAATGTATGTTACTCAAAATGTTTGTATGAGATATATAATCAAAACAGAATGCAGATTAGTTGAAAAATATGCCAAAATACTGAAAAGGTTGTATTCCAAAGTTATAAATTAGCTTTCTCATGATAACTATATATTAGAGAAATTCCATTATAAATGAGACAGTTTTCAATTAAAAAAAGGTAGAATAAAATAATTGTAGCATTTATATTTAAATTAAATTAAATTATTTTAAAATTTATTCTATGAGTTAATTAGATGTCATCTTTATGAAATGATTATTTTATTAAGCATTTGTTAAGCGAAAAAAGGTAGTGATGAAGCTTAATTATAGAATTAGATAGGAAATGTCAAAAGATAATTGTTTAAAAGTATCCAAAGGTTCAAAATTATTAGAAACAGTCAGAAGCCACCAATTTTGTCAAGTTAAAGAATACATTTGACCAATCGTTTTTCGTTTTATTTAAAATGCTAGGAATAAAAGTGAAGTATTTTTCATCACATATAAGATTCTAGAAAAAAAAATATCGAAGAGACGATGGCCTTTTGGAAATCAGTAGATTGCATCTTCTCAATTGAAGATATTTAATCTCGTGCATGATCTCGAAAGGAGGGTTGAATTACAAAAGAGGTGATCTACTATTAATTCTTTTGTTATAATCACTTCTCATCATAATGGTATGTAATATCGTTTACAAACACTATTCATATCAATTTTTTCTGAGTGTAGGAATGCTCGCCTTTGTTCAGTAAAGGACAATACATCTGAAAGATTAAGGGCGGCTTCCAACAATTTGTCGCTAATCTCAAATGTTGTAAGCAGTTAATGAGCTTTGCTATATTGTATAAACTAACCAAAGATTCTTGCCCGATACATTAACTAAGGGTTGTACTGTATCACTGTCATGTCATACATTAAGATTATTGTGAAAGGAAGTAATAATGCTTTGTTTGTTTTTTGTCACAAAATGCTATATCTAAGTGGCAAGCGATACCACATTCGTAGCTAGGCTTATGTATTATCCATCAGCTATTGGTGTTTAGAAACATATTTTATTTCTAGTCTTTGCATTTTAATATGATATATCACTTATGTCATTCATTTCTTGATTTTTGGACAACAAGAAATATATATCCAAGCTCAAGTAGACATGTTTGTTAAATGCAATTACTATAACATAGAGAAATACATATACGATTTGAAGAATTAAATATACATCAAAGCAATTAACACAACATGAACTGAAGACTAAATACCCGAAGATTACTAAGTATACAAGAGTGATTTGAAGTAAAAATTCATACTAGTTGGAAAACCAGTATATAAAATAAAACAATGCTACCAATCAACATTATCATCATAACTTCCATTATTTACACTATCATATTCATCTTCGCATTCATCTTCATCAACTTCGACATCTTCATCAACTTCAACATCATTTTCATCAGCTTCAATATCATAATCAACTTCGACATCATCGTCAACATCTACTCCATCAAATATTTCATTATGAAGTGGTCCTATGTCTTCAGTGACTTGCAGTTGTTCATTATGATCCAAATCATTGTGATATGGTTGATCTTTGCTTATGATCAAATTTGAATTGAATGACCATCTTGGCTTTGTTTAAACGACAGCCCACCAATCTGGTTTATTATTGTTCATAACAGAATAGGATACGTAACGAACTTAAGTCGCTTGCATCACTAACACAAATGGATCGTAATCATGGTATCATCTTTTGTGATTTATTTCAACAAGTGGATAATCTTTATGTGCACGACGTATTCCTACATCTTTTCTATTGTTTAACCACTCACGTTTGAATAAAAAAAATTAAGCTCCACTGCCATTAAGTAAGTAAGTCCAATTATTTCGTCTAACATGCCATAATAATCTTATAAATCTTCATCCCAGTTGCCTCCTTTAACACATACCACACTGTTGTAATTTGTTTTATTTGCTCCAAATTTAGTTGTGCAAAATTTATAGCCATTTACATACATAATTGGACATTTTCTATACTTCATCGTAGGACCAAATGCAAGTTTTGCATAATAAACATCAGTGATTCCATTATCATCAACCTACTAAAATAAATTTACACACACTATAATGTTATGCAGATTTACGATATAAAATGCGATTAATATATAATAAATCATGCTTACATATTTCCTAAACCATTTCTCGAATCCTTTACTAGGCTTAACATCGGGATTTGCTTCTTCAAATTGACTGTTAGACAATTAAGATTACCAAGGAAGATTTATAAGATAAAACATAAACCATATTAACTGATCGAAGTTGTGTTACATACCAAATAAGATTCAATAGCTCTTCACAATTGAGAAGCACGGCTGATTTAGCTAAAGTTAAATCTTTAATTGTCTGAAATCCTTCATCTTTCCATTTTCTAGATGGACGTCCTCGTTACTTGAAGACAGATAAAGAAATATTGGATGAATCATCCATATCATCCTCAATATGGTGTCCATTGTTAGGAATCAACTTGATATGGTCTTCAAAATAGTAATTGAAAAATGTGGATGCTTCTTCAGTAATATATGCTTGGAAAATTGAACCTTCAACGCGTGCTTTTTATTTCACCTTTTTTTTAAGGTGACCAAGATACCTTGATATGAATACATCAAATATTAAAATAAAACATTCTTATATTGATATGTTGAAAATATGAAAATAAAGTCCACCTAGTTATATATACCTCTCAAAAGGATACATCCATCCATATTGTACCAGTCCGCGCATTAAAGCTTCAGTTGGTAGATGTATAGGTAGATGTTCCATGCTATTAAAAACTCTAGGAGAAAATATTTTTTCTAATTACACAATAACTTCGATATATCATTCTCTAGTTTCTCCAAATGAGCTGTAATAAGAGTAGTCGAACATAAATCTTTGTACATTAAGTTGAGCTCAGTCATGGGCATCCAAACATTTTATGGTATTAGCTCCTTAAAAACTATCGGAAATAGAGTCTCGAGAAATACATGACAATCGTGACTCTTCTTTCCCGATAGTTGAAGGTCCTTCATGTTAACACATCGTTTCATATTAGAAGCAATTCCATCTAGTAACTTCAAATTTTTTACCCGCTCCAATACTTTTTAACGACGAATATTTTCCAACTCATAACAAGCTAAACGTTTGAAATTTGGACGTTCACTATTAATTTTTAGTTTGGGACGATTACAATAGAATGCAATATCCTTCCTTGACTTCAAATCATATTTTTTTTCCTTAACATTCATAATTGTGTAAGTAGTTCTCAAACACGTTTTTCCCATTATACATTACCTCTAGATTGTGTCGAAGTTTCAGATTCTTCCAGTATGGTAACTCTCAAAATATACTTCTTTTGCACCAATTATGAATTTGTCCTTTACCAGGGACTTTGGCTCTCTTCCCATCTCATGTATTTTAGGATAATCTTGTACGATCTCGTACACTTATTCACTGCTCAGAATATCAGGTGGCTCTAAAGTATTGGTTGTATTTGCCCTGAAGTTTTTCTTATCAAATCTAAAATGATTATTTGGATGCAAAAAACAATGATGACGATCCCACCAACATTAGTTGCCGCTATATTTAATCGAAAGGATTCTGTCGAATCCATACAGATAGGACAAGCGAACTTGCCGATAGTACTCCAGCCAGAAAGCATCCTACTTACTGGAAAATCCCTTATTGTCCACAATAAAGAAGCAAACATTCTAAAAAAATCCTTGACACATCGTAAGTAACAATGCCATCTGTCCATAGCTTTTTCAACTCATTAACTAAAGGTTGCAGATATACATCTATTCCATTTTTGGGATTCTTTGGTCTAGGAACAATCACAGTTAAAAACATGTATGAATTCTTCATACACATTCATGATGGTAAATTGTAAGGTGTTACAATAACTGACCATGTTGAATAGAGTTTTTCGAATAAAGTAAAAGGTGCAAAACCAACTGTAAACAAACCAAGTCAAACATTACGCGATTCTATAAAAAATCGGGATAAACTTTATCAAAATGTTTCCACGCCTCGTTATCAGAAGGATGACATAAAATTCCTTCCTCTCATTGTCGTTCAATGTGCCATCGCATGTGTTTCGCGGTAGCACAAGATGCATATAACCTTTGTAATCAAGGTGCAAGTGGAAAATAATGCAATGAGTGAAAGGTACACCTTTTTCATTGGTTTTTGTAGACTTATATCTTTTTTTATTGCAGAATCTATGACTCGTAAGTTTTTTATCTTCTTTCCAATATATCATGCACCAACCTGGGGTGTCAATTTTTTCATATGACAAACCGAATGCAGATACTTCCTTTTTTAATGAATAACAGTTACATGTCAACACATTGTCAGGTGGAAGCATTTCCTTTCACGGACTTAGAATCGCATTCATCATGTTTTTCGACACGTTATATTCAGATTTTATGGTGATTAACCTAGATGTAGACGAAAAATGTGTCATTATACAACCTTTATAAGATCAATTCCATGCTTGTGACAAATCAAAAGACTTTTTAGCTTCTGAGTAAAGTTCTTCTTCTACGTCAGATTCATTCGTCCACATACTTGGACCAGCACATCATGAACCATTTCTGTCATTCTATCTCCCATACTATAGTCATCAAAATCAACATCGATGATTTTAGCTGCCTTTTCAACTACGAATGTCGAGCCATACTTTGTTCCCGATTCACCGTGATATCTCCATACATAATAATTCGGCATTAAACCATAATTATGCAAATGAAAAGTTATACTTTCGTAATTTTGAAGTTTCATGCAATGATATTTCTTACACGGACATCGAATTTCTTTCATCTTTGTTTTATTATAAGATGCCACTTTTAGAAATGCTTCCACGTCGTTTCTAAAATGCAATGATATTGATCCTCTTTTCCATCTAGGCTCGTATAATCCATCTTTTACTGTACAACTAGAAACAAATTAAATTATATTTTACACAACAAATTAATGTTAACATTTAACAAATATATTACTAGCTTTTAAGAAAATACCCTATACATTTTTATTTTTATTCAAAAACCCGATTTCTCGCATATTTTTATTTAAAAAGACTAATTATGTTTTTATCTTTAATAAATTCATAATTCTTCTTCTTTTTGTACATTATTATTTTTCTTTATCATAACGCCTTATATTATTATTTTATTACTTACACGATTCATTATTACTTTTCAATCCATGTATTTTTATAAAACATGTTGTTATTATTATTATTTTGTACTAATACCATTTATTATTTCTTTTAATACAAGTTATATAATCTTTTTTATTAATAATATCATTCAATGTTATTTTTATATTAATGATATCATATCATTCTTTATTATATCATTAATGTGATAAAGTTTCAAACCAAGTACAGGCAATAGTGGGAAAGATATTGCAGTAGCATACCATCTTTCTCGTTATTTTTTGCCAAAAAATAACTTGGCATACATATATTTTCTGTTAAAATGCGTAGCAACCGGTTGAAAAACTTCTTGCGAAATTACACAAATACATCTGATTGAGTAACGGTCTTTGTGAATAAATGTGCAAGTTCAATTGATTGACACGCATATCAATTAACATCAAAATTATGTAAACAAATTTAAATGGAAAACATATCAAAATTCGTTGGTAATGATAAACTATAAACTTATGTATCCTTGAAATATGTTCTGCTTCCCAAACTAAAATTTAGATATTATTTTCTTACAACACGCAATATGTTCTGCTTCGTAAACTAAAATTTAATTATTATTTCATTACTATATGCAAAACATAGTTACTATAATTTTATATGCTGGTTTCGCAATAAAATGACAAATGGAACAAGCACTAAAAGTGCATATTGAATAAGCAGCGACCAAATCTTTAATTTAAATTTTGAACTCCGACATGGGTGATATTATTACTAAGAACATACTAAAAGATAAAACCAAATCTCTAGTGTGTACTTTAGTTTAAACCAACAATGCAGTAAAATATAGAACACCAACCACTGTATCCATAAACTGGCCGAGGCAACCCAAAAAATTAATAATCAGTATATAGCGGTATGTTAAAAACTATTACATAATATCCATTTTTTAATAGTATGAATAGTCAATGTCATACCAATGACTGTTGTTAACTGAGTTTTTAACCCAATAGAATTCAAAGGTAACTAATATCTACAGCAAGTCAAAATATCTTAAGGATCGACTTAGAATACCAGAAGGAAAAAAGAGAAAGACCAAAGAAGAAAAATGCTAAAATAAGCTAATGTGATGGATCGCTAGTGATCCATCACCGATAGATCGCTAGTGATCCATCACCGACAGATCGCTAGCGATCCATAAAGCTTGCCCGTGGATCCTCCAGTTCTCTTACATCATGATCTAATATGTTCCTTAGAGATGCGTACCAAGTTTTATAGCATGCCAAGCAATCTAGCTCGAGAATAGAAGACTCACCTGATTCAAGCCATTTGACCAAAATCAGCTAACTTAAAATGGATCTACATAACTCATACTAAGTCGGATTAACTTGAAATTTTGCAAAAAAAAATTAGAAAACATAGAAGAATGCATAAAAAAATGAGATCGTTTGGAGTTGATTTAATGGATCGCTAGCGACCTAAATAGATGACTCGCTAGCAACCCTTCTGATTGGGCCCCACCACCTCAAATTTTTATGGTTGGTCTTGACACCCTGTAGAGTGTTCCTGCAAAGTTTCATTTGATTTTGTTGAGATTTAAGCAAGTTATGGATGATTTTTTTGGACAAGATGACTAATGAAAACGGATGATCAAACTAACTTCAAACAACTTAAAATTTGGGCAAAGCACTTAAATAGAAGATAGGAAGACAACCAAATAAAGATCACTCAAGAATATGCTAAATGGATGGATAACTAACGATTTGTCCTTTATGGATAGCTAGTGATCCATCGTCTATGAATAGCCAGCGATCCATAAAAATGAATCGAGTTGATTTGAGATTTTCGGTGATGACTTGGCCTAACAACCGGACTCTTCTGCATTTGGACTTTTAGCCCAACACTCGATGAATACCCCTATAAATACTCATCTACCTGCAACTAAAGATGGATCTTTTTCAGAGAGAGAGAGCTGTCATTATTGTACTAGAATTCCTTCACTTTTTCAACTTTCTTCTCCCTCACAACAGTCATCAAGGGGGTTATTGTGATTCTTCAGTCAAACCTTGAACTTTTGACTTATTCTAATGCATTGTAACTTAGATCTAAGGAATAACTAGTTGATGTCCAAAGAGATTATGCATGTATAATCATAATAAATATTGATTAAAGTGGACATAAGCTAGAGTCAGTGGAACCACTATAAAAATACCGTGTCTCCTTTCTTACTTCTGTTGTTTATCTTAGATTTGTGCTGCTGATTACGTACAATGATGCTTTCACAATTGATCCAGGGTGTTGATCCATTTTTAGGTTAACATTTTGGTACTTTCACTGAGAGCAAAGGTAGATCTAGAAACTTAAAGTCTGAATCTGTGGTCGAGGGAAAAATAAAGAGGCCTAACACTAGATCTAAAACCGTAGCAAGTCAATCACTACCTGGGGGTCGTCAGAAAGTATCCTTAAATTTCACCAATCCAACTATATAGCTAGAGAAGAAATGAAAAGGCTGATGAAGGAGATGCAAGATGGGATCTTATGCTTCTTCCAGAGGATGGAGCAACAAGGGATAGCTAGATCTGCAGGGAATAGGAATCGAACTCCAGGGAACAATACAAGAGCTGCCGGAGTTGGATTGGAACAAGGTGGAGTCTTGCCTCCACGCCTAGAGCAACCGATATATGGGGGTAACGATGAAATCAACCATGGGAACCAATGCAGGAGCATCTGAAGTTAGAGCAAAACAAACTCAAAATATTGCCCGCATTACTTGGGGCATGATAGATTTGGATATAAGATAAGCTTTAATGTCAGGAACGTGTGATGTTGGAGCTAAAGTAGCAAATCAGAGTACAAATACATGACCTCATGAGCTGAAACTAGAATCTCATAGTTGGAACAGAGGGCAGGTTCGTCCCTTACTCTCTGCCTTCTACTTTTTCTGCCTTTAATAACCTCGGGCCACCTACACTTGTATGGGATCCCGAACGGTCCCTAGGTACGCTCTGATTCGGATGCTTGAGATGAATATTTAGGACAACAATAACCCTAGATCGCTTAGATGTGTGTTAAATCTAGATTGGTTCTTAGTCATGCACTGAGTCGGATATCCGGGATAATTGCTTAGGATAATAATCTCAGACTGCTTGGACATGCATGAAACCTAGATTGGTCCCTTGCTACGCTCTGAGTCGGCTTTTGGGATAGACATTCAGGATTTCTGCTTATTTAACTTCCACTTGTTTGCTTTGATTTGAAATTTAAATTTTGTAAGCTCCATATTTAATGTGATAACTGATTTAGAACGCCATAGAGTCCTGACCGAAGAGACGGGACCAGAGTGCAAGGTGCATGTCCCCTTGTCAGAGAGCAACTGGATGGACTTGTACGATATCGAACGCCATAGAGTCCCGACTGGAGAGAAAGACCATGGTGCAAGAAGTAAGCCCTCTTATTGGAGAGTCAGCGGATGGGATTCCTTAATCCCCCTTAACTTAATAAGCAAATGATCCGGAGAGATCATCTCCTTAACTTAACAAACAAAAAATCTAGAGAGATCGTCCCCTTAACGTAGAACATTAAACGATCTAGAGAGATCACACATTAAACTAAACATTAAACGATCTAAAGAGATCGCATATTAAACAAAACATTAAAGATTCAAAGAGATCATGCATTAAACTTAAACGAGCAGGAGAGACCGATCATTAAAACAGATTTGATTTAATGAAAGAATTTCATTTTCTTATAAACAGAATAAAAGTGATAAATCCCAAATGAACACAACATGATTTTGATATATGTTGTGATTTTGATATATGATGTGATTCTGATATATGATGCGATTCTGATATATGATGTGATTTTGATATATAATGTGATTCTGATGTGAAGAGAAAATTGATAATGATGTAAATCCCAAATGAATATGGGATAATTAGAGATATGTTATGTAAATAGAGATATGTGATGTAATTGGAAACATGTGATTTAATTAGAGATACGTGATGTAATAACTCCAAATGAAATCGGAAATATTATGATGTATAGATTACAGCTAAGCAGAGTTAGAGTCCTAGAATATAACAGGTTTGGAACGATTTGTAATTGATGAAATAATCCAAAGGAACTGGATGGTTTGCCAAGGCTAAAGCCGTTGGAAAGCTCAACAATCAAAGACTCATTACTGGAACTTGTTCTTACCTTTCATTCAAAGGTGTACTTTGGAGGGAAAATGTTAACTAGGTTTTTAACACAATAGAACTCAAAGAGAACTAGAACATCTACAACAAGTCAAAATATCTCAAGGATCGACTTAAAAGACTAGAAGGAAAAGAAGAGAAAGACCAAAGAAGAAAATTGTCAAAATAAGCTAAGGTGATGGATCCATAAAGCTTGCCTGTGGATCCACCATTCCTCTTGCATCATGATCTAATATGTTCCTTAGAGACACTTGCCAAATTTCATAGCATGCCAAATAATCTAGCTCAAGAAGTAAAGACTCACCTGATTCAAGCTATTTGACCAAAAGCAGCTAACTAAAAATGAATCTACAGAAATCATACGAAGTCGGATTGACTTGAAATTTTAGGAAAACATTTATAAACATAGAAGAACACTAAAAATGAGATCATTTGGAGTTGATTTGATGGATCACTAGCGACCTAACTAGATGGATCGCTAGCGACCCATCTAGATTGGGGCCCACTACATAAATTTTTTATGATGGGTCCTTGAAACCCTCTAGAGTGTTCCTGTAAAGTTTCGTTCGATTTCGTTGAGATTTAAATGAGTTATGGATGATTCTTCTAGACAAGATGACCCATGAAAACGGATGATCGAACCAACTTCAAACGATGTAATATTTTGACAAGGCACTTAAATAGAAGATAGGAAGACAACCAAACAAAGATCACTCAAAAATATGCTAAGTGGATGGATAGCTAGCGATCCATCCCTATGGGTAGCTAGTGATCCATAGAAATGACTCATATTGATTTGAGATTTTCGATGATGACTCAGCATAACAAATGGACTCTTCTGCACTTGGACTTGTGACCCAACACTCACTAATTCCCCTATAAATACTCACATACCTGCAACTAGAGATGGATCTTTTTCGGAGAGAGAGCTGTCATTACTATACTGGAATTCCTTTATTTTCTTCTCCCTCACAATAGTCATCAAGGGAGTTATTATGATTCTTTAGTCAACCCTTGAACTTATGACTTATTCTAACTCATTATAACTTAGATTTAAAAACTAACTATTGATATCTAGAGAGATTCAACTCGAATAGTCATTATAAAAATTGATTAAAGTGGATGTAGGCCAAAGTCAACCGAACCACTATAAAAACCTTGTATCTCTTTTGTCCTTCTGCTGTTTATTTGTTGTTTATCTGTTGTTTATCTGAGATTTGTGCTGCTGATTATATGCACTAGTGCTTTAACAATCGATCCAAAGTGTTGATCCATTTTTTGGGTTAACAACTATACTATGTGGAACAGAGGAGAAGAGGGGAAAAATTAGTTGATTTAAAAAGTTATAGGTGGGGATATGTAACAACTACTTCAAAAATAAGTGGATTGCTTAACATAAATAAGATAGAAAAACCGTGTTAACAACCAAAATAACCCGACATAAACTAATTGAATCAAAACAACTTGTAATAATCTAATAATAATTAGGAGCGATGTTAGGTTCACTTCTTGTACTAAAACTCATTTAGGACGTATCGTGTTATGACTTTCATCCACATAAGTTAATTTTCAAACTCAATTTTATCATTCAAGAATAAAATACATAAATTTAGTACATTCACACTTATTCATATTTTAAACTATGAAAAAGACGTGGCTTTAACGAGAGCTGTAACCAAATTGGCATGACATAATATTTGGAAACACAATTCATAAATTTTGCCTATCTACCATGACATCATATCAATTACCATGTGTATTAAAATAAAGCCAAACCTTAAGTGATAGAGTTTAATTCTAAGACGTTATTATTATAAGAAACATGGTTATCAAGTCAAATAATCAAGTTAAGTGTAATTTAACCAGTAGGCAAAATAAGGGGTAGCGGGATATGCTGATAATTGTTCAATAAATTATACACATGAATTCTTTCTTAGAGTGCAACAAAATTATAAATAGTAAGACAATGAGAAGAAGCAAAGCATACCTTAACAGTTAGTCGAATGATAATGGCAAAAATTGTTCGGTCGAATCAGAAGATATGAGGGCGGGTTGGAGATGTAATTGTTAATGGAGACGCTTGATAATCATTGTTTTAGACAAAATTATTGACGGAGGTAGGGATATCTAGAGATCGGCGATTGTAGATTAGGGTTTTTTTTCTGTTCTTCAGTTCATGAATAATTGGGGGTCAGGAGAATACGTACACGGAAAGGTTGGATATATAGGTTGATTAAAGTTACAAAAAACTATTTTTGTTATACTGCTAAGGTGTAGAGATGGCGTGGGAAATTTTCTACGTCTTTCCTGTGCCAATTTGAATTTGTAGAAAATTAACAGACGCATGGAAATTATGTAGGATATTATCTATATCTTTTCAACGGCATAATTTTGACATAGGGGATTTCCTACGCCTTTCCTATGCCAGCCTGGAATTGTAGAAACTTAACAGAGGCGTGGAAATGGCGTAGGAGATTGTCTACGTCTTTTCTATGTTATAATTTTGGTGTAGAAAATTTCCTACACCTTTCCTATGCCTCGATTATTTTTCTACATACTGAATTTCGCGTAGGAAAGGCATAGGAAATTTCCTTACGTCTTTTCTCACCTTTAACTCTTTCTACCTATTTCCTACGTCTTCTCTACGGCCTGTCTTTTGGCGTAGAAAAGGCGTAGGAAACTTTTCATGGGAAATTGAAGTATTTTCTAGTAGTGTATTATTGCAAATGGTTTTATTCTTCTATTATTATTTTCAAATGGTTTTCTAGTTCCATTATAATAGATATATGATTTTTCGATCTTCTTCTATTATTCATATATTATAATTACCAGATGGTTTTCTGGTCTTCTATTGTGATTACCAGAAAAAATTATGGTCTTCAATTATTATTGCTAGAAGGATTTTCTGGTCTTCTATTATCACCAGATGGATTTTTTGGTCTTCTTCTATCATTACCAGAAGGATTTTTTTGGTCTTCTATTATTATTAAATGGATTTTCCGGTCTTCTATTATTATTGCCGAAAAGATTTTCTGGTCTTCTACTGTTACTAGATGGATTTTCTAGTCTTCAGTTATTATCAAATCGATTTTCCAATCTTTATTATTATTTCCAAATTTATTTTCTAGTTTTGTATTATTTCCAAAAGGTTTTCTAGCCTTCTGTCTAAAGAATTATGTTATTACTAGATAGTTTTCTAGTCTTTTATTCGAAACATTATTCTATGACTATATGGATTTCTAGTCTTATGAATCAGAAATTAATATTCTTGGATGGACTTTCAAATTCATGATATTTCCGAATAAATTTTCGATCCTTCCTCCTATGAAATTACCAAATAAATTTTTGAGCTTCTCTTTGAGAAATTAGTATTAGCAAATTTATAATCTTGACTAACGTGGATAGTATGAGAAATCTATTACTATTAATAACTTTATGACATCCATGAAGAATTGCTTAAAGCTAAAGATGAATTTAAATTTGATAATGAAAATTATCATTCACTTTATGTATTACAGGAAAACGGGATTGGAAAAAATATCTTGCAAAAGAGTACGAAATCAAGAAAATTCTTAGTTTTGCACTAAAGTGTAGAATGCTTATTTTATACATGGATAACGTCAAATGTTATCCACTTATTTTCTAAAGGGGACAAGCATAAGCATATTGAGTTAAAGTTGGAACAATGTCGAATCTATGGACAATATCGCATTTGGTAGCAAACAAGGGCTTTAAGTTGAAAGCATAAGACTTCTCATGCCGTTGGAGGAAAAAGGAATATCGTATGTACTTCACTCCATCAAGGCAAACATTGATGTTGTCTCTCTTTAGTGCCACCTTACTGCAATATCGTTTCTCTTCAATGCCACCTTTCAGCAATGTCGCATTCCTTCAAAGCATCATAGATTCAATGTCGCACTTAATCAATGCTACATAGATTCAATGTCGCTTGTAATTGATATCGCCTCTTACTCTGTGTCGCTAATCACCAATGCAACCTATTATCAATACCGCATTCCATCAAAGGAGGATACTGAATGTCATCCATGCCGCATTTAATTAATGTCACTTTTATTAATTTAACAGCGAAGGGAGGTTGCCGCATACCAGTGGTATACAAAGGCTTGTCGCATATCGCTTATTCAATAGGAATACTGAACAGCAACAGTATGATATCAATGCCATATTTCATATATACCGCATGTTATCGTTACCACACAACATCAAAACCATGAGAATGTCAAAAGCTATGTAAAGATAAAGAATTAAAATCATTCGCAAGAGTAAATTCAAGAGGATTTAGTGTGTTTCCCTTCATAAAGCTTCAAAGGCATTCATGTTTAAGCCATCACCAAAGTAGCAATCAAAGTCCTACATCGCCAATGGAAGAAAGCCTACCTCCTTCCAACAAATATAATCATAAAATCAATGGTTATTATTGGAATTTCTTTGAACATGCCTCCTTGTACACATAACTCGAATGTTGAACCAAATTTTGGTTTGACAATATGCAACAAACCTTAAGAGATTTCGGTATAAATTTAAAAATGTCACCAATATATTGTGATAATATGATTGCAATAAATTTGTCTAAAAACCCAACACATCATGCTAGGACCAAACATATAGACATAAGACACCATTTTTTTAGAGAAAACGTAAATGAAGAGTCATTTCCCTCGAATTTATAAATATTGAAAATCAAATAGCCAATATATTAATAAAAGGGGAATTTACTAAAAGGACAAACTTTGCAGTCCAATTAGTTTCTAGGACACACATCCAAAAAAATTAATTTCAAGGCCAAAGTTAGTAGTATAATTACTTTTAAGGACAAAGTCAGCAGTCTAATTACTTTCAAGAACATAATTTCATAAGTTTGCTTAAAAACTAATTATTTTTCATTTTGTTCTTAAAAGTAATTATTTCAGTTGTCTGTCCTAGAAACTAATTGCACTAGTTAAAAGCCCCTTGTGGCTAATTTCCACTTAATAAAAACCTTCACCTCAAACATCTTTTATTGAACTTAAAAAAGAATTAAGAATATGTTCTTTCTCTAAAATATAAATATAATAGCCCTTAAATTCTAAGTTAAAAGAGGATAAATATAACAAATTTACGCTACATATGTCGATATAGTTCATCTTTATATATCTACATACCTTGTAGTTTTCTGAAAACTTATTTTCCCTCTTAAATTCTAAATTCGAAATATTTTTATATAACCACTAAATTTCGAACTCAATTTGATTTCCCTATCTTCTTCTTCCTATAAATTCCAAATAAACGAAAATTAAAGGATTCTTCGAGTTCCAAGAGGCCAAGTGAAGAGATCACTCCCTTAAACTTTAATACCACGCAAGGCCCCTTCCAAAACACCACCATGGCCAAAGTTATCAAAATAGAGGTCGATCTGAAGTATGTCCTTAGCATGCTTTCAGAAATAGAGGTTCTACAAATATGCCTCTTGAAAGAGCAAGAAAAGTAAGGCAAAATACTTCGAAACCTTCAAAAGTATCTATTAGACAACAAGGCTAATCCAATAGTAATTGAAGAGGATGCCCCTAATCTTGCTATTCACAACACCATGAATGATGAGAAAGAGAAGGAAGAGAAGATGGCGCTAAAGATGACAATGAAGTCAAGTGTGTAGGAGAAGTTTCTTTCGATTGTGATGGAAATCTTATGGAACAAAAAGGAAATTTCTGTCTCCACTATCCTTATTTCCCCATCCATAAGTTTCCCATAATCAAAATGAAAAATTGATTCATATGTTTAGTTTGGCTTGTCTGGGTTTGGATTGTTGATGTTATTGTTACATCTTGATTTGACTTGGCTTGTTTAGATACGTATGTTTGGATTGTTAGTTTGGTTTGTATAGTTTGATTTGACTAAATAAAGATTGTCTTATATTATTATTTAAACTCTTCATATATTATAAATTTTGGTCATTGTATATCTTAATATATGCCATGATCCTGTCATATCTAGTATTAATCATCATTCGTATCATATAATAATCATCATTTATATGTCATAATTATATCATACATCATATTTAAAATCCTTATATATGCTTCAATTACTTTAGTCTTCAATTATTTTAGTCCAAAATTATTTATTTTGACTCCATAGTTCATAAGTATATCATTAAGGTGGAGATTTATTTTTTACCCTTTTTGTTGATAACAAAAGGGGAGAAAAATATAAAATATACACATGCATATATTTAGGGGGGAGTTATATCGTATTTTATGTACAAAAATATTTAATGGTTTTCGTTATTAAAAAGGAGGAGATTTTTAATACCTCGGTTATTGATTTTGATGACAACAACTATATAAAATATAGATATAATGTCTAGCCAAGTTGTATAGTATATAGTATAGAATATTACATAGATGCCGAACCAAAGACTGTACAATATAAAGGCTTAAGATAAAGATATGAGACTTATGAGTTCAAAGACAAGGAAATGAAAATCCCAAGGTTATAATTT
This sequence comes from Allium cepa, assembly GCA_030765085.1. Lineage (NCBI taxonomy): Eukaryota > Viridiplantae > Streptophyta > Magnoliopsida > Asparagales > Amaryllidaceae > Allium > Allium cepa. Next base: position 586,185,975 of record CM060938.1, read on the forward strand.
AGTGTTTAGAGTCATTAGAATATATTGTTAGTGTCCTTGATAGCAATCTCTGATCTTTATCTCCAATTTTTGATCCTTGATATTTTAAATAAAAATAAATTATTTAATTTCAAACATATTTTTAGAAGTTTTTAAGATTTTAAAATATTTAAAAACTATGTTCAAATTATCGTACATAGTATACGATTTCCAAAACAATCTAAATGAAAAGTATTTTCAAAAATTACTAGGATATGTCAACAAATAGACTGTTAGATTGTTTTTTAAATTTTGAATGGAAGTGCCTTTTGAACACAAGTGTAACATCCCCTCACTTGGAGGCCCAAAATTAATGGCTACGGATGCTATAGTCATCCATAGTTTTTAATCCTCGGAGACCAAATATGGTGGTGTTAGATTCATTGGTACACAGAAACACATGAGTATGGAAAATTTTAAAACATCAAACAAGTTCACATTCCTATTCAAAATATTTCTAATTCATTTCATAATCCCATATTCATCAACCACGTTTAGAGAAAATACACTTATTACAACATACGCCAAGAGCGACATATGAAGATGGTCATTTTGATGATCATGTATATACAGGCAATGTAACAACTTTTCCATTACAAGCAACATAGTGGAATCAAATAAAAGAAAATTCTAAATAGCTACCATGCCTCCTACACGTCAAAGAAAGCTTTATTCGTCTAATGAGGTACATGAAAACCTCAACTCTCAAACTAATCAAAATCAATTGAGTACCCAAGAGTTTAAGGGGAAAATATAAACTTTGAGTCAGACATAAAGCCTGATATGAATAATAATCTACCATCTTAAATCATTTAGCTATCCAGTGAGACTAGACCGCTTAGCGGAATAGGTTTCCCCCTTACCGGTATCCTAAAACCTTTATAAAACCATATGATGTGCTCCTGCATCCATAATGGTTAATACATAGTCATTTCAAAATATTATGATGATATGAAAATATGTTAAAATATATTGGATTTCCCATCCTCTGTTTAATTGACTCCTTGTCATATTTATAGTTTTTGGGGTCAATATTAACCTATTAGTTTTCATGGGTTTACTAATAACCTTTATATAACATATGGACTCCTTATCTTATTTCTCAGTTTTCATAGGTGCACTATGAACCAATTGGCCCCTGCCAATTAACTTAACACCACCACTCCTGTGGGTTTAGTTAATTCATGGGTTCCCTTGAACCTATTGGTTACTCCAATAACTTCTCCATCATCCTAGTTTTCATGGATTGACTAGGAACCTATTGGCTCCTGCCAATATATTTTCTTCTTATCCGAGTTTTCATGGGATAATTAGGAACGTATTGACATAACTTAATCTAGATATAGTTTTCTTGGGTCCGCTATAAACCAATTGGCCCTTGCCAACCACTCTTTATAACATAGTTTTCATGGGATCACTATGAACCTATTGGTAACTCCAATAAATTCATAAACACGGTTTTCATGGGTTCACTATGAACCTGTCTCCTTGATAACTTCCATATTTAGGCATCCTATATTTCGGTCTCCCTGACCTCTTGGATGCAATTCTACTCATCCATGAGTTTAATCGATTTATATTCACTGCTGGATTAACTTAGCTGGTTCTTCTAGCCTTTATCCCTAAAATAAAGTTATAGGTCTATTATAATATGGATATATTTATATTTGAAGAAGCACACATACTAACATAATAATACCACTCCTGTAGGTTTAATATAAAACATGGTTAATCCCTTTAACTTATTATTTTATCAAGGAAAGCTTTTTATCAAAACCATTACAAAAACTCCTTTAATTTAGCCATAGGTTTCTCCTTTTAAAATAGAGTTTGGGTTACAAAACCTTTCGTAACCTTCAAAATCTTGCTTTCGACTTCCTTGGATACCCTCCTTCAAAAGCATAAAAATATATTTTCAAAACATTAGGCTCCTGCCTTTCTAACACTTTAAAACCTTTCTTTTGAAACCTTTCGAATGTATTATGGTATCAACATTTAACTTTAGAAGCATAACTTCGAAACCAATTGAAAGCACCCCTTTCGAAACCATCGGAAGTAACCCTTCCGAAAGTCCCCCTTTTGAAAGCATTGGGTTTATACTTAAAATATTATTTGGGTCAATGTGAATATAGGCAAAAGTATCTCTTTCGAAACCATCCTTTATCATATAAAAATATTGGACAGAACATGATGGCGTCGATACTATCTCTTTCGAAAGCTCTAAATCATTTAAACAAACATTGAAGGATAACGTCAAAACGCCACTCAAAGCCATTGCCTTCGAAACCCTTAGACCCTTTTGAAAGCATTTCAAAATAGGCTTAAAACATCATTTAAAAACAAACGCTACCTTTCGAGAGCATTGACTTCAATACCATCGAAAGCCTAAAGAATGAAAGTAGGGCTTCGACTAGGTCAGAATCTCTTCTTTCAAAAACATTCTTTCATTAGTAAATGAACCCATTCGAAAGCAAACTTATGTTAATGGAAACCCTTTCGAAACCTTTCAAAATCCTCTTTCGACAATATATGTTTCGACTCCTTCGAAGGCTTGATTAAAACAAAGGAAGACGCTTCTCTTTTTAAAACAAACCAAGGTATGGACTCCTTCGAAAGCCATGCTTTCGACACCTAACCTTTCACCTTTCTCCAATCCATTGCATACCATCTTTGCGATATCTTGTGTATTGGTTTTGGCTTAGTAGGTTTTGACTGGGTTGAAGGTGAAAGCCCAAAAACGAAAGATACTTCTAAAGAAGGCGAAACAAACTTTTCTAGGCAAATCTATTTTAACTCTAATTAAAGCAAACCCTTTTCCAACTAACCCGCCATGTAAAAAGAAGATTGGTTGCCTTAACTTTTCAAATTCTTTACTGCTGCTAATTTTAGATCTAAACCATGGTTAAGTTAATCAAATAAGCCATTCCATTAAGCGAAAACAATATTGCAAAGAAGTCCTTCTTCTAAACTAATTTAAGCATAGCAAATCACTTTGGAAAAATCCCCAAAAATTCCATAAATTCACTTTAATCGTGCTATCTAACATATCAAAATTCCAAATCCAAATTCTTAATATATTTGCTGAAATAAATTTATAATCCCAAATAACCATATTTTCCTTTGAAAATTCATAACAATCTTTCAATAACTTGAAAAATTATCAAATTAAAACCAAACTCCAAAATCATGTTTTATACAATATAAAAAAATTCATGGCATTTAAACATCAATATAAATCGATTTTACCCTAAAACCATGTATAATCCCATTTAAACAATCTTGTTTAAATTAATCAAATCAATATTCTAGCATATCATTATGTAAATCATCATAAAAACGAATTTTCCCTTAAATCCGAAAACATATGATTCAAACCAAAAATAGAGATGGATTTATTATTCACATAGATTAAGATAAGGAGATTAGATTGAGATTGATTTCCCCTATGCTTGAATCTCTAACTTTTGATTTAATTTCTCTTGTTAATGGCTGGTTCCCCCTTCTTACGTTTTTGTTATTGTTTTCAAAATAATATGAATGGGAATGTAATGGTAAGAACGAGAATATATAAGGGTAAGGGTTTTGGGAGGCAAATTCCAAATATACCCTTATGTAATTTAGTTAAACTAAAAACCATTCTTAAGTCCATTTAATTATTTTATTAGGCATGGACTTAATTGGATTTGTTCAAATCTTAACCCCTTATCACTTAACATTTACATTATTCTATTTAATTTATCTAACTAAATCTTCTGAATAATGATATCTAAATTAGGGGTGCTATAACATCCCTTCACGAATGGATACATCTGTTCATTTATTATATAAAGGGGAGTACAAACGAGTTTTCAAGAAATTAATTACTTACTTCCTACCCACTCTTTACTCTTTTGAAAATTCTCTTGAATAATATATTCTACATCCTTCAAAACTATATAGAATTAATTCATACTTCATTATATTGATTCAATACTATTTTCTTACTATTTTGGAAACCGCTCTCTCATTTCAAAGATCAAAATGCTATCAAAGAGGCTATAGGATCTGTTTTATTCAAAGTATAAGAATTTGTCTTTGGAAAAACATCTACTCTACTCTTTTTTGTGTGGTATGCTTGTCGCTCATTCAAATCAATTGGGCATGCTTAGTTGCTCGTTCAAATCTAGTGGGTGTGCTTGTAGCCCTTCAAGTCAAGTGTGTTTTCCCCGAACATGGAATAAAGGAGGGTGTGTGCATAGCATTAAAATCGAGATTGTAAATAAGTTTGCTTGCTACCATATAAAGTAGGCGCTTGAAAAGAAATTTATACAAGAAATTGTATGAGACTGGATGTAAGAGAAATCCAAACAAGTATAAAATCTCTGGTGCCATCTCTCTAAACCTTTACCTTTTATTTTATTGTTTTTATATTCATCTGTGATTACATCTATGAATGATTGTTAATAAAAAAAAATATGATTTGATATTAATCCTAAAAGAATTTTAAAAGATTTACGTAAGTTATAAAGCATTGTTCACCCCTTCTAGTGTTAAATTAGCCTTAAAATGCGTTATTCTTCAACCTACATTGGATTTACTAAAATATTAAATTAAAAATTTGATTGGACCACGCTTTTTATCCTTATATTTATAATTATTATAATTTAACTTATATAAATACTTAACCCTGAAGAATTCTTTTCCATACCTGTATAAACCCATCCCTTGTTTGATTCTTCCTCACCGTATCCTTTTCTTTTCCATTTAGTAAGCAAGAAAGCCATTAACATAACATTTTCTCCTCTATCTCCATCTTCTAAAGACTTATTTCTTAAGCAAGCATCAACAAGTATGATTCTTTGTTACTTATATATTGATGTGGATATGCAACGATCCCAATTCTTGAGTCGAATTTAATTGGTAATTAAATTAAATTTTGAATTCAATCGTGGATCAACTGAGGATTTATTTGGATTTGAAATAAAAATATATAAAATAAATTAAATTAAATTAAATTAAATTAAATTAAATTTTAAGATGGAAGTTCTAAGAGTGAAATATATTGTGAATAGAATCATTTGGGTATATTTGAATTTTCCAAAATAAACAAGGTGTATGTTTATTTATATAAATAGATTATCGCTTGAAATTTGATTTTGAGATTTAAATTCAATAATTAATGCTTTTATAAAAAATTAATTGGATTTAAAAATTGTATTTTGGATAACAATATATATGTATCTAATTAGAATTGTAGGTATATAATCTAATTTGATTTCAAAAATCATTTGTTATAAATTTGTGTAAGTACAAATTAAAATGTATGAATATAAAGTCTTAATATGTATTTACCTTTTGAAATTATTAAAGCCTAATACCATTTGAAAATAATAAAAAACATAGGTTGTATGTAACATTAAAACATATGGTAATGTAAAAAAAAGTATTCATTTACAATTGAAATTATAAATAAAGTAAGGTTTAAAAACAAAGTTATAAATTTATTTATAAAACAAGGTTTAATAAAAAGGTTAGAATATTTTTCTTTTATACTTGAAATAAATTAGTTTTTTGTACATATTTAAACTAAATAGGAAATATATTACATAAACATATGTAAATATAAAGATTAAGTAATTTATAAAAGAAAGGGGTTTAAAATATAAATTAAAAATGAAAAAAGGTTTGAAACATAATTTTTAATAAAACTAAACATAGGGTTTAAAACATAAATTGATTGTATCTATACACTTGTAAACCATGCAATAAGAAGTTTAACAAGTGTTGTCTTAAGGTGAACAAGTGGCAAAAACAAGTTTCTTCTTTTAAAATTAATTAATCAAAATATATACAAGTGTAAAAGCATGAAGTGTGAAATCAAACAAGTGGCACATTTTTTTTCTTTAAGTTTAATTTCTTATAAATATTAGCAAAAAAGAAAGCAGGATGTTCATTTTCTTTGTACAAAATTTCTTTCTCAAATCTGAAAATAAGTTCTTCCTTAAAACCAGAGAATTTATCAACATCAAAACTTGAATATCAAATTCTCTCAAACTAGAGCCTGGAACCTGTAACAGTTGCGGTTTTGCTGGGATCCGAAGGTCGGCATTCTTACATCCACTGTATCAAATGCCGCATAATCGAATGTCGGAAAACCCAATTGTTAGGTTAAAAAGAAGAGGTAGAAGAAAAGATAGAAGAAATAAGGAAATAGAACAGAAATAATATCAGAATATCACATATCGCAGCGGAACAACATATAATAGATAAATGAATAATCTTTAAAACAAAAAACTATATCAGTTATTACATTACATTATCATCAGAGTGTACAACAACAATATACAACACAATATAAGAATGGACAACTATACAAACATGTCCCTACAAGTGAATTATACAGCGGAAAGATAATATCATATACAAGTAATATGTCTCACCATCCAGCTCGCCACTTGAGCTCCAAAGCATTTCTGAATCCTGAATGACCTGATAACCTGACTCTAGACTGCCCGTGTGGAAAATTATAGGCACCCAGAGTTTAGGGAGAGAACAATAAACTCCAGGTCAGTCATGGGACTGGTGTGAGAACTTAAAACAGTTATTTATCTTTTAAAACAACAGCAACAAGGAAAGTGGAAAAATATCTGCAATGCTTTTGGAAAGTGAAACTACCATAAGGCCTCCCCGCACACACACAATGCAAACGCAGAATTGGAGGAGATTTCATCTTATGATAGTTAAAGATGCTTACTACGCAAAACAAATAATTTTTGATATTATTATTAGTGCATAGTGTAGAAAACATTTCGAAAGTAGAATATAAATCTTAGCCAGCATAGACATTTAGAACTATGCCTACTATAGCTACCATCCAAACAGTGGGGGCCACCATAAGTGAATGGCAGGTTCTACAACTAAAACCGTATAAGGCTCGTATTGTTTTATTTGAATTTCCAACAAATGGTCAGGCTAAGGAACTTCCTACTGTCAATGGGATCGCCTCAGGCGGGACGTCCTGAGAACTTAACCAGCTCTCTGCCAACACAAGGCCGGGTTACCTTTGTCACTAGGTAACTACTACACCAATATGCCACCCCCCGGGTCCTTTGGGACCTTTATCCGAGGGCCCTCTATCACCAAGCAACAACCACACAAAAAAATGAGATTGGAGCAACCACATAGGTTAAGCATCAGGGCTCCATACCTGACACCACCCTTTTCCAGAAGGGAATGACATACCCTAAAGGGCGCGACCCTCATAACCTTGCCGCATATTCCTGTTTTGACCATTTCCAGGGTGTGAGGTATGACAAAGTCTCATCCACAAAGCTACGCTTTTTCATAAAGCCACGCTTTTTCATAAAGCCACGCTTTAATCAACAAATGATCAATAAATAATCATCACACAATAACACTCAGCATGCCACATTACCAAATTGGAACATATCGCTGATAACCTTCAACTACAAAACCTCTGAGCGCGTACGTCTCAGATAAGGGTGTTAAGCTAAGAGAATAAATTCTCCGCCACCAATGGAAATGTATTTGAAAGAAATCTGCTTTATATCTCAAAATATAATGTCAGACATGTAACCATACAAGTCTATTCCGGGCTCGAACAGAACCGAAGGCACTTCAAAAGAAGCCCTAGCAATCCGGGTATTCACAATCCCGATCGAATTTCCCATCACAAAGGAAATCTCCATACCGTAGCTAACAGTGCAGAGACAATCGATATGTCATCCTATCGTTTTCACAAATACCCGGTCTTCACCACCGATCTTCAATGCTATCCATTACGTCGTATCACTATTCGGAATAGGTAATCCGAATAACGAGAGCAATAATTTAAAAATAAGTGTAGCATTCAATTTCAACCAATTCACGACAAATAGCCACTCAAGGGTCAATATTGATAGTCGGTTAACTATCAATCAATATTCACAACATCACCCAATTTCAAGTAATTTCCCAAATTATTTATTTTCAAAAATATCTTTATAAGATATATTTTCCATACTTCATCCATTTGAAAACCAATTTCAAATCAATTTACACCCTTACAACCATCATTTCAAAATGGTTCATTTAAACCAATTAAATAAATCCTTACTGATTTATTAAATTTACATTCCAAATTCGTAAATTTATTTCCACACTTCAAAATAAATCAATGTTTATTTTTAAACAAATTTCCCTTATAAATTTCCATTGTGAATTTACATTTCCAAAGATTCACCTTTTATACGATTTCTCAAATCGATTTTGTTGAATATGCGCTTTGCGCTTATATGATTTTTGTTTGATGATAATAAACATATATACATTCATTTAATTGTATTTGTTAATATACTATTTTTCACAGATTAAATAATTATTTGCTGAATAAAATAAATAACACGGAATTTGAATTCAAACGAATATTTTATTCAAACAAATAATTATTACAATTTTGATAGTACAATTTCAAGCTCTCACTATAACTATACAACTTTGATTACAATTACATCACATTTCATATTTACAGTTCACCTCACTACATATCACTCACACTCGTATTTATCTTCAACTTCTTTCCAGTTTGAATCCAGCATCTGAGCAAACTGCAAAAATATTCACTAACGCAGTAAAATTGAAAAAGAAATATTTTTGCAATATAAAATGAAATATGATTTTTGAAAATATGATTTGCCTCAGTTATTTGGGTTGTTCATCATCATTTAAAACTGAATTCATCATACACGAACAACTTGTGACATACACAGTGTATCACTGTATATGCCACAAGGTCGTGCACACCGATATATACATTTGATTGATTTACAGGGACAGGTGAGCACAGGTCAAACCCAAATGAAAAGCCGGGTTCAACTCACGTGCAATACATTGAAAATCACGACACGAGCACAAGGTCAAACCCGAGTTTTTAAAACTGGATTCAACACAAGGCTACAAAAAGAATGCAAAGCTTAAACAAATTCCAAATGCATCAGTGCATGAAGACTGAAAATACATGCAAATGCATCAAAGCACTGAGACATGAATGCAACTTTTACAACATATCAGCAGCATGCAAATGAAGAAACAGCACGACCAAGTATGGAAGTGACTCAAAACAGAGCATACAAGCACACTCAAACCAGAAAACAAGCAAACTCAAGTAGACAATAGCATATACTACAGGGATGAACACACGAGAGTGGAGTGCAACTACAAAGATGCAAGCACACTCAAACTAGAAGCATGCTCGAAGCAAAAATCCAAACCAGGCAAAGACTTAGCAGTGGCACAAGACCACCAAGCAAAACCAGTGACAATATAGATGCAAGTAAATGCAACACATATATACATACATAGGTGTATGTATACACATGGCAGTCAAAGACATAATGACAAAAGTTCTGAATCAAAAATGAAGGCCACAAGTGAAGTAAACAACAATGTCGAGCTCAATGCAACACAGTGACAGCCACAAGATGCAGTCATAAATAACAAAAAATGCAGATGACCAAATATACAACCGAGTTGCCAAGAATATCATAAAAACAAGCTAAACTGCACATATACACGAACCAGTGCCAACAGATCAGATGCAAGTGCACGAGTCATGTACAAAGGCACACTGGAATACGTAGTGAAACGAAGTGATGAACCAACAATGGACAAGAGTCGAGGCTACAACCCAGTTCAATATGCAACGTACACAGAACTAGTTTAGCGACACAAGTGATACAAGGCAGTGCATCAGTGAATCCACTGACCAATGAATGCAACAAAAATATGGAATGCATCAAAGACACAATTAACATAGCGAACATGACAGCAAACAACAGTACACCAAATAACTCACATGTAAGCAACAGGGCCAAAGCAACTCAGTGAGTATATGCCGAAGTCAGAGACAAGTAGCAGTATTCAAAATGTAGTGTATGCAACATGATGAAGCGGTAATGATACAAGCACTTACACAAGTCTCAAAGCAGCATAATGATGAAACTCAGAAACCAATACAACATAAACCAGAGGAGTTGGCCAGAGACAAAGCTCACAGGGGCCAGAAAGTCAAAGCCGTGATTTTATCCAGAAATCAAAACAATTTCAAGTTGAACAAATCATGGCCGAAGTCAAATGGATTCGAAACCGCGGTGGCCAAGCAAATTGAACAAGTCACAGTTTAAAACCGTGTTATTCAAGTAATATGAACAAGTCAGAAATCAATCCCAAGCATCAAAACAAAATCGAATGGCCAGAGAATTAAAATTGACAAATTCAAACAATTTTATACGAACGCAAATATAGGAATTCAACCTATATAAAAACCCACAAATCATCATCGGCAAAGCATCGAGTTCGTTCAAGCATCAACCCAGTAAAGCAAAAGGATAAATTACATACCGAATAAAGGAGACGAACTCGATCAAAATTGAAGAGCCGTGAGCAAAACAGTGAGGGAAACGATCGACAAAAGCAACGAGAAAACATATATTCGATCGAACAAAAGTCGGCATCTTCAAAATTTACAAAGCCCTAATTTTGGAAGCAAGGAGCAAAGAGCCGAAGCCCTATTTTTAGTTGCAAAGAAGAACAAGTCGCCATCTCAAAGAGGAACGAACGAAGATACAAAAGAGGCCACCATTTCACAAAAAGGAACGGGCTAAAATAAAGAAAAGGGCCGGCCATATTTTAAAGGGCTTTAGTATATTTAAATAGGGTTTAAGTGTTAATTATTTGTCTTTTAATTTTTTGTTGTTTTTATATTTTCAAGTCAAAGAATTTGTAAATCACCACCTAGGGATTAGGTAGTGTCAGATTGTCTAGTTAGAATTAGTTCAGTGAGCAGGGTGTGCGAGTTTGCAAAGCTCTATAGGCGGGAGCAGAGTTTGCGAGTAAGCAAAGCTCTATAGGCGGGAGCAGAGTTTGTGAGTAATCAAAGCTCTATAGGCGGGAGCAGAGTTTGCGAGTAAGCGAAACTCTATAGGCGGAGCAGGGTGTGCGAGTCTAGTGGAGTGTTTGTGAGCGGAAGCAAATGTTTGCGAGTCTGGTAGAGTGCTTGTGAGCGGGAGCAAATGTTTGCGAGTCTAGTAGAGTGTTTGTAAGCGTGATACTGTTTAATTCTAATAGAAATCTGGGAATGCAGCAGTAGGCAGGGGTTGCCGAAGCTGGGTAAATTTTGTGTGTGATTTACTTTACAGTATATTTCTGCAGTTTGTTTCTGTGTTTAATTCGAGAAAATTTGCATTAACCCTATTCACCCCCCCTCCTCTAGGGTTAATCTAGATCCTACAAGTGGTATCAGAGCCTGGTATTTTTTTTTCTTTAACTCTAGAGTCATGAATCCACCAAATAATATTTTTGTTGAGGGTCGTTTCAATATTATTCCTTCTTTTTCGATGGAACGGATTTTTTGAATTGGAAATTGAAAATGGAATTTTATCTAAAATATGTTAATATTAAATGTTGGGATATTATTGAAAATGGGTGTGATATAACAAATAAGGAAATTATCTCGATTAATGCTCTTGCTATGCATATATTATATTCTCATATTAATCGTGATAATTTTTATTTCGTCTCTCATTGTGAAAATGCACAGAAAATTTGGAAAACTCTCGATGCAATATATGGTGCAAAAGTCAACAGCAATGAGAAGTCCTCCACAACCGACTCAGTTAAAGAAATAGGATTAACAGAATTGGTAAATAGCAGCTGTGATGAGGATGATAATGATGGAGCAGCCGAGCTGGCATTACTAATGAAGAATTCAAAAAGGAAATTTGGAGCCACGTGGAATAAAAGCGATTGCAGTGAAAGTGAGAAAGCAGATATATGCCTTCATGGAAATATAACCGATAGCGACGATGACGAGCCAAGCGAGGTATCAAAACTTACTCACTCTGAATTACTTATTTATTTCCACGAAGTGAATGGCTGTTTTGAACAATTTAGGGAGAAATATGCTAAACTTGAATCACAAAAAGACACTTTGATAGAATTAAATGAACAACTTGACCAATTAGTTAAAACCTATCAAAGTAGGATCCCTAAGTGTGATAAGTGTCCAACATTTGAAGAAGAAATTAAAAAATCAGAAATTAAAATGAAATCACTTGAAAATGAAATTCTGATTTTAAAAAATGAAAATACTAGAAGGGAGAATTCTATTAAAAAGTGCACACAATTGTTAAACGAAAATGAATCTCTCAAAATACAAGTCCAACAATTGTCAACGACTTTAGATAAATTTTCAAAAAGCGAAAAATCGTTGAATATGCCATTAGGAAAGCAAACTGTTAATACGGTTAGATAGGACTTGGATATAATAACCTGAAAATGTTGAGAGCAATTTTAATCAAGTCAATTTAATGTGCACAATTTGTAGAAAATTTGGACACAATCAAAATAATTGTTGGTATAAACCCAAACACGTGAAAACTATACCAATTTGGGTTCCAAAAGGTACAAATATAGAATCTCTCAAAGTTAAACAAATTTGGGTGCCGAAGGGAACAATTATAAATAGTTTTGGGTCTCCACAAAATTATTTTTATAAATATTCTGCCACTAACAACCATGGACCTATAAAAACAAATAGGTCACATAAATCTTTTCCCGTGTAGGTGTGGTGGCAGGCTAAGGAACAACAACAGTGTTCTCTGGATTTTGGCTGTTCCAGAAACACAACGGGCGACAAAGCAAAGTTCCTTAGCCTAGTACAAAGGTGACAGAATCACAATGGGCAATCACGAAAAATTATCGTAAAGGTAAAACAGGTAAATTTGTTTCTGAACGATATATCAAATGTGATAATCTGTACCGTAATAAATCAGCCAGTAATGTGATGATGAAATGAATGATGTCTTTAATTCTGACTTATTCTTAATTGATATGATTTCTTTTGACTTGTTCTTATTTATGACCTTGACTTGTGCTTAAATGATGACGAATCAGATTTTCAACTTTGAACTAATCCATATAAATTTGTTCGGTCAAATGATGGTTACTCATGCTACACGCAGATATATTTGATATTTTGGTCACTGCTTGTAAATTTGCATGATTTCAATTTTCATGTGAAAGTTGTTAAAAAAAGGATTTTAAGAAATTGTTGAAACTTCAAGAAATTGTTTTTGAAATAATTATGATGTTGATTGACTATTGATTAAACATGAATATAACTGTTTCTGAAACTGACAATATGATATTTGTTTGATTGTTAACACGGTCTCAATTCAAATCCAAGAAAATTTCATTTAAAAATTGTTGAAAACAATCTTGAGATAATTTGTTGAAATTTCACAATCTGGTCTTTGACATCCAACGAGTGAATATTGAGTGAAATTTAAATTCAGATGCAGATTACACTGGTAATATAGTTGATAGAATAATTACTAGTGGAACGTGATTAATTTTTGAAACATTCATTTGCTGCATCGTTTTTCAAAGAAAATATCTGCATATTTTTCACTTGGAATAATTTTCAAATAGCAGATTTTTTTTCATATAACCCCTTCGAGAAAATCATGTTTGACCATATTTACAGATTAGTCATTTTTGAAAAATTGATTTTATAATTTTTTGAATTTGATTTTATGTAACGATCGCGATTTTTCGTTGCCGAAAAATCGAACCGTTAGGGTTTTAGAAGAAGAAAGAGGTAGAAGAAGAAAGAAAAGAAAGAGAAGAGAAAACAGAAAAACAAGTAACAGAACGAGAAACAATAACAGAATCTCACAGTCGCAGCGGAACAACATATAATAGATAAATGAATATTCATTAAAACAAAAGAACTATACATTTTATACATTACATCACATTACATTACATCAATCAGAGTGTACGACAACAACAGCGGAAAGAAATACTATATACAATATATAATAGACTACGCTATCTGGCTCGCCTCCAGATCTGCACAGCAACTCCCGAATCCAGAATAACCTGATAACCTAACTCTAGACTGCCCGTGTGGAAAATAGTGGGCACCCAGAGTTTAGGAAAGGAACAATAAACTCCAGGTCAGTCATGGGACTGGTGTGAGAACTCAAAACAGTTTATCTTTAAACAAGCAACAAGAAAATTTAAATTTTGAAATCCGCAATGCTTTTTGGAAAATGAAACTACCATAAGGCCTCCCGGCACACACACAATGCAAACGCACACATGGGGGAGATTTCTCCTTATGATAGTCAAACATGCTTACTACGAGAAAAATTCTTTGATATTATTACTAGTGCATAGTGGAAAATATTTCGAAAGTATAATATAAATCCTAGCCAGCATAGGTACCATGATACTATGCCTACTATAGCTGCCATGTTAAATGGCAGGTTCTACAACTAAAACCGTACAGGGCGCGTATTGGATGAATGGATTTCCAACAAATGGTCAGGCTAAGGAACTTCCTACTGCCACATGGGATCGCCTCTGGCGGGACGTCCCGAGAACTAACGTTACGGTTAGATCTCTGCCAACACAAGGCCGGGTTACCTCTGTAACTAGGTAACTACTACACGAATATGTCATCCCCCGGTCCTTTGGGACCTTTATCCGAGCGCTCGCAACAACACCACACAGTAATAGATATAGTGTATCAACATGAGTAAGCATCTGGGCTCCATACCATGATACCACCCTTTTCCAGAAGGAAATGACATACCCTAAAGGGCGCGACCCTCATAACCTTGCCGCATATTCCTGTTTCGACCATTTCCGGGGAGTGAGGTCCTGACGAAGTCTCGTCCACAAAGCTACGCTTTGTGTAACAAGGCCATGCTTCGGGTCCACAGATGACCAAAGCAATAATCACAAAGATAAATGATCAAACAAATGATCATATCACAAATGACCAACCAATGATCATCACACAGCAGCACTCAGCATGCCACATTACCAGATTGGGAAATATCGCTGATAACCTTCAACTACATAACCTCTGAGCTCGTACGTCTCAGAGAAGGGTGTTAAGCTAAGAGAATAAATTCTCCGCCACCAACAGAAATGTATTTGAAAGAAATCTGCTCTATCTCTCAAAATGTAATGTCAGACACGTAACCATACAAGTCTGTTCCGGGTTCGAACAGAACCGAAGGCACTTCCAAAGAAGCCCTTGCAATCCGGGTATTCACAATCCCGATAAAATTTCCCATCACAAAGGAAATCTCCATATCGTAGCTAACGATGCGGAGACAATCGATAGGTCATCCTATCGTTTTCACAAATACCCGGTCTTCACACCGGTCTTCAAATGCAATCCAAACGACGTATCGCATATTCGGAATGGGATATATGACACAAAGGTCCTTTCCCGGCTAAACCGAATAGCGAGCGCTTATTTTAAAAATAAGTGTGCATTCAATTCCAAACAAACACAATCAATACCATCCAAGGGTAAATATTGATAGTCGGTTATTTAACTATCAATAAAGATGCGCCACATCATCAGATTCCAAATAATTTTTCCAAAATTATTAAGTCCCAAAAATATCTTTACAAGATATATATACACAATTTCCAAATAATTACCCAATTTATTTGCTTTACCAAAACACCTTCACGATATAATTTCCACACTTAACCATTTGAAAACCCATTTCAAATTAAACACCTCAACCATTTGAAAACAAATTTCAAATTACATTAACCATTTGCAAACCAATTTCAAATCACCTTAACCATTTGAAAACTAATTTCAAATCACCTTAACCATTTGAAAACTAATTTCAAATCACCTTAACCATATATACCTTTTGAAACAAATTTCAAACCACCAAATAAATCTTTACTGATTTATTTTAACTTACGTTCCAAATTCGTAAATTATATTTTCATATTTAAAAATAAATCAACATTTATTTTTAAACAAATTTCCCTTCATATATATAAATTCCAAAGTGGATTTAAATTCCAAGCATCTACTAGCATACGATTCCCAAATCGATTTCAAGTTATTTGCTTTCAATTACCTTAAAGGTGAATTCACAAAAACCGTTCCACTTCATATTAGAAAACCATTCCCATGCTTATTTTAAAAATAAGTAATTCACAAATTTATTTATTTTCAACGATTTGAAAATATTTAATATACTTAAGTTACCGTTAAGTATTTTATTCCATTCTCTTTAAGAAAACATTCTTTTATTCACATTTATTTGGGTTAAAAACGAATGTTGCGTAAAACATCGTTACGACAACCCAAAAACACTAGTATATGGATTTGAAATTAAAAATAGATATATAAATCCAATACTATACAAATTATCCCCTTCTGTTTCTCGAAAACGTCTATTTCAACAATCAATGTTGAAATCTATGTTTTCAATACTCAATACATTTTAAAACACCTTTAATTCGTTTTAAATTCCATTTAAAACATTCCTTTCCCAAAAACAAACCCATTTTATTTAATAATCTATTCAATATTCAAAATAGTGAATATAGCCCACTTAACAAATTCCCATATTTCAATTTATCAAATTCGATGAATTTCAAATTTATAAACATAGTTTATAAATTCCATTTCTATTATAAACCCCAATTTTATAAATTCCTTTATTAATCCGATGCAATTTACATAACCCAATTTCATACCCAAAAGCCATATTGTAAGTTAAATACTTATAATATTATTTATTTACCAAATCGTTCCTTTGAACTTCACCAATTTAAAATCTTATCACTTACAAGATTTCTTTTTTTATGGTTTATAATAATTTCAACTAATGAAATCTTCATTTATTAACAATTTCTATAAAATTCCCCTTTTTAATGCCCAAATCCATTTCTATAAGTTAATAACTTATAAACTTAAAATTTTCCAATAACCATTCGTTATATAAATTTCACATTTATTAATCTATAAATCCTAGTGAAATTCATGTTATACATCAACTTAACACTTTATAAATTTATTCTATAACTTCGATAAATTTAATTTAAAAACATCCATTTATAAAATCCTTTATATAAACCATTAATAATAATAACTTCCCAAAAACCAAATTAACCTATTTTATAAAAACCTATTATTGTTAAAAATTTCTTTTAAGTTATATTTTATAAAAATATTAATTTTTAAAACATAAAATTTTATCCATCTATTTATTTTAAAATTTAATCAATTCAAAATTTTTAATAAACCATATTCTTTGAAAAATCGATTTAAAACCCCTTTTAAATTCAAAACCGTTATTTTAATTTTTAAAAATTTGAATCCGATGATGCAACAGCATCAGATGGTCAATCACGGGAATAAGTGTCATATATCAATATGGCTATCAACAATCAACATAATATTTATAAACAAATAAATATGTGAGGAATCCAGTTGGATCCCTCCAACCTGTTACCCTGCATCCACAGACGTTAGCACAATACCAATTCCACTTCAAGGTGGAATATCGTGGTATATGGGATTTTATAAAATATCCGCTTAATAACGGCGCAATAGGGTCTCATCCGCTATACGAGGCGGGAAATCAAATCCAATATATACATATGCCAATATATATATATTGCTATATATAATATATATCCTATTATATCTACTACCACAATCAATCAACAATTATCAATCAATATTAACTATTTAAAATTTTAAACAAAACCTTTCGATTGAGTGAGGAGTTCTCACCTTGATTTTATTTCCAGTTTCGGCGTTCGCTTCGAATAAAATTAAACGAACGTTTAATTTTACCCAAAATTCAAACGAGCTCCAATTGACTCCAAACCAATTGCATTGCGAAGAGCACGCATATACGATTCCAACGCAAAAAACCTCGTCCGAATCCGACCTCGCATGCAAAAGTTATCGCAGTTTAAAGTCTGTACAATCCAATTTACAATTCAATTAATATTTCAAAAATAAAATAAAAATGCAACCTCCTCTTCTCTGGTGGGCCGCACCTCCTCTCCTCCATCATCAGAAAACGCACGCAAGTTTTTCTGCCCAGGAAACAAAAACGCACAAGCAAACCCATGGACATAGAACTAGGGTTTCACTTTTCCACCACCACGCTCCGCTTGAAAGCGATCAGGATGTGCCAAATCGAAGCTCTCGACAAGAGCTACCCACGCCTGCAAGGATGTTGAACTCGGCCACCATTACTGCCTCGAAAACCGTGCGCAACAGTCCAAGAACGCGGGTCCCTCTCCCTCACCCCGTTGCTCCAATTTCGATCTCGACCGTTGAGATCGAAGCCCTCTCTGCCCTCTACGACTTTCCAGTTGGAAGTTTCTTCTAAAACTCGACGGATCTGTGTGGATTTGAGGTGGAAGGGGCGACATTTTCTGGCCATAGAAATAATTAGGGCCGGCTGCGTTTATCTTGGCTAGGGTTTAGAGATAATTGCATTTATAAACAACTATTATTATTATTTTAATAATAAAATCTCCAATTTAACACTTTTGCAAACGAACTCCAAACGACGCGTTCCGCCAGGCGATCCTAAGGTTTTTCCGCGTTCCGGACGCAATGGAACAGGTTTTGGAAGCTAATTCCATCGTATGTGTGAGATACGGCAATAAACCGTCGATTTAAATTAAAAACGATTTAAGCGATTTCTAGGCGTTTTGGCTTGTACCGGACAAACGACAAATCCGATCGACTTGAAATTTGAAATCTTGCAATAATATCACATTACGGATCCGATGAAACTGGTTTCGTCGAAATCCGAGACCGTTTGAAAAATGGCTATTTTAACAAGCTAAATTAATATTAAAACGATATCGATGCGTTTCGAGCTGCCACGGTCAAACGACAACTCCGATTGCTACGAAAATTGAAATCCGATAATAATTAACTATTACGGATCCAATGGAACTTGTTTCGTTCAATTCTGAGACTGTTCAAAAATTGGCTATTTTACAGTCGATAATTAAATATTAAAATATTCAATTTTTACAAATTAGCTCCAAATTCAATTTCACAAGTTCTAAAATATTTCTATAACTTCAATATGATATAACAAAATTTTCCAAATAATTTTCAATCATATTTAACTCGATTTACAAATTTTTCTGGATTTCCACTATTATATTTATCAATTTAATTATCCAATTAAATCCAAATATTCAATAAATAAATTATTCGACTTAAAATTTCCACTTATTAATATTTAAAATTAATTAAATACTCAAATTTAAATTACTAAAAATTCTGGGTCGTTACAATCTTCCCCCCTTAAAAGAATTTCGTCCTCGAAATTGCAAGTTAAGAAAACGATTCCTTAATCCGTTTATTACTCTTCCAAAACTAATTAGTTTTATTAACTTTTCAAAACAATCCTTTTTATTAAAGATCCACTATCATTTCAATTAACTTTCCAACTTCAGTTATAGGTTTCAAACAACCTTGTTTACTTAACAATTCAAATTTAAATTTAAATTCAAATTCCCAAACTTTCAAAATTTCTCAAAAATTTTTCTAACACCCGAAATTTTCGAAAAAATTTCGCCAGAGTCTCCTTTGCGCGGCTAGATCGGTGCGACTACAAAAGGGCACTACGGCCCCTCAGAAACAAAAAGAAAAGAGAAAGCCAAGTGGCTGGAGAAGGAAATCATCAATTCTCATACTAAAAGTGAAATACGTACCTTTTTGTCGAGTCATTCAATTTTTAACTTCAAAATCAAAATTCCAATCCATTATATACCTGTATATCCTGCTAGTAGTATCTTTCAATACCAAATACAATATCCAAACCAATTTGCCAATTCTATTGCAAAATTTCGATATATGCTTTTTATACCAATTTAGCTTTATTATTGAAGTTATAAATTCAATTTCACTCATTTTCAATCAATTTTGCATTTCAAATTTCATTTGAATTCAATTTACATCTTCTATTCTATTCAAATTCATTTACTTCACTTTCAATGTGAATTCAATTTCATAGCTTTTAATTTAACAAATTCAATTTCTTTAACACTTAAGGAATTTACATACAATCAACCAACAAGCAAATAACAACCAATGCACATCCAATACAACCAAATTTATTTATTTTACTTGCATGCAATTTGGTTCGACTATCTCAATTCCAATTGGTTTAACATTCAATTGATTTTCATTCAATTATTCAACTATTTTCAAATGAATTTACACTTGCATGCATCATTTCATATCAACTTATTCATATTCTATTGATTAACATTCAATCCATTCTTTAATTCAATTGCTAGTTCTTTTTACAAATAAAATTGAATTTCATTTATATAACTTAAGTTCACATCTTTAACAATTTCATTTACTCACTTTATTCATTTATTTTGATATTAACATCAATTCTTTCAACATTACTTAACTTGCATTCCATTTCAACTTTATTTACATCATTTAATTCACTTGATTATTTAACTTTGATGCAAAGATCGATTTTTTTATTCAACTTCACTTAAGTTATTCCATTTAAACATCATTTGTTAATTAAACTTAAGTTTTACTTATCAATTCAATTCGGATTTTAAATTCCAAAGTAAATCCTATTTAACTTTTACTTAAGTCAAATTCATATCAATATTCAAATTCATATTCCATTTTATTTAACTTAATTGTTTAACCACTTCAATAACTGGTTTCACTTACATTTTCCCATTTAATAAGTTATAAAACTTATTATTCAACTTCTAACTTATATTATAAGTTCAAAACCTTTTTCACTTATATTTATCAATTTCAAATTGAATTTTAATTTCAAATTGGTTTATTACAACAAAACTTCAATTTTAAATTCATTTTGTAGCAAATCCATCACATAGAAACTCGAAAATGATACTGATGATGCTGCAGTCATCACCCTTATTATTTCCCAGTGACAATAGTGAAATCAATGCTAATTATTCTTTCAAAAAGTTTTCTTTCTATTCATAAATCACTTTTATAACCCTTTTACTTATATAATTTTTACTTCTTATATACATACATGATTATCTTACAATTGTAAATCATTATCAATTATAATTTCATCTTATGATTCATTGGTTTATACCATTATTCTTTTTACAATAGTTGCTTTTATTAGCTTATTCAAACAACTTTTAATTATTTTTTATATATATATATATCATTTACAACAACCAAGCAATCAATTATATACACACTTCAATAATTCTTGAAAAATTATTTTCTTTTTTTATATATAAAATATAATCGAGGTAAAATTATTTCATTTACCCAATTTAAAACAATATTGTGTCGAATTGTTCTATTCAAGTGTTTAGGAACCCCTTCGATTCAGTTTTCGAGGCTGCGCCGACGAAGGTTCATATACCACTCAACAAACCAATCATCACAATATAAAACAATTTTATACTCACTAACAAATACGCACTCATATCTATTATTACACTCACACTCATTCTAGAGTACTGCTGACTCTATCTCTAATGAGTAACACCCAACAGAGCAGGTTGTCGCTTAACCATATGCTCTGATACCAAATGTAACGATCGCGATTTTTCGTTGCCGAAAAATCGAACCGTTAGGGTTTTAGAAGAAGAAAGAGGTAGAAGAAGAAAGAAAAGAAAGAGAAGAGAAAACAGAAAAACAAGTAACAGAACGAGAAACAATAACAGAATCTCACAGTCGCAGCGGAACAACATATAATAGATAAATGAATATTCATTAAAACAAAAGAACTATACATTTTATACATTACATCACATTACATTACATCAATCAGAGTGTACGACAACAACAGCGGAAAGAAATACTATATACAATATATAATAGACTACGCTATCTGGCTCGCCTCCAGATCTGCACAGCAACTCCCGAATCCAGAATAACCTGATAACCTAACTCTAGACTGCCCGTGTGGAAAATAGTGGGCACCCAGAGTTTAGGAAAGGAACAATAAACTCCAGGTCAGTCATGGGACTGGTGTGAGAACTCAAAACAGTTTATCTTTAAACAAGCAACAAGAAAATTTAAATTTTGAAATCCGCAATGCTTTTTGGAAAATGAAACTACCATAAGGCCTCCCGGCACACACACAATGCAAACGCACACATGGGGGAGATTTCTCCTTATGATAGTCAAACATGCTTACTACGAGAAAAATTCTTTGATATTATTACTAGTGCATAGTGGAAAATATTTCGAAAGTATAATATAAATCCTAGCCAGCATAGGTACCATGATACTATGCCTACTATAGCTGCCATGTTAAATGGCAGGTTCTACAACTAAAACCGTACAGGGCGCGTATTGGATGAATGGATTTCCAACAAATGGTCAGGCTAAGGAACTTCCTACTGCCACATGGGATCGCCTATGGCGGGACGTCCCGAGAACTAACGTTACGGTTAGATCTCTGCCAACACAAGGCCGGGTTACCTCTGTAACTAGGTAACTACTACACGAATATGTCATCCCCCGGTCCTTTGGGACCTTTATCCGAGCGCTCGCAACAACACCACACAGTAATAGATATAGTGTATCAACATGAGTAAGCATCTGGGCTCCATACCATGATACCACCCTTTTCCAGAAGGAAATGACATACCCTAAAGGGCGCGACCCTCATAACCTTGCCGCATATTCCTGTTTCGACCATTTCCGGGGAGTGAGGTCCTGACGAAGTCTCGTCCACAAAGCTACGCTTTGTGTAACAAGGCCATGCTTCGGGTCCACAGATGACCAAAGCAATAATCACAAAGATAAATGATCAAACAAATGATCATATCACAAATGACCAACCAATGATCATCACACAGCAGCACTCAGCATGCCACATTACCAGATTGGGAAATATCGCTGATAACCTTCAACTACATAACCTCTGAGCTCGTACGTCTCAGAGAAGGGTGTTAAGCTAAGAGAATAAATTCTCCGCCACCAACAGAAATGTATTTGAAAGAAATCTGCTCTATCTCTCAAAATGTAATGTCAGACACGTAACCATACAAGTCTGTTCCGGGTTCGAACAGAACCGAAGGCACTTCCAAAGAAGCCCTTGCAATCCGGGTATTCACAATCCCGATAAAATTTCCCATCACAAAGGAAATCTCCATATCGTAGCTAACGATGCGGAGACAATCGATAGGTCATCCTATCGTTTTCACAAATACCCGGTCTTCACACCGGTCTTCAAATGCAATCCAAACGACGTATCGCATATTCGGAATGGGATATATGACACAAAGGTCCTTTCCCGGCTAAACCGAATAGCGAGCGCTTATTTTAAAAATAAGTGTGCATTCAATTCCAAACAAACACAATCAATACCATCCAAGGGTAAATATTGATAGTCGGTTATTTAACTATCAATAAAGATGCGCCACATCATCAGATTCCAAATAATTTTTCCAAAATTATTAAGTCCCAAAAATATCTTTACAAGATATATATACACAATTTCCAAATAATTACCCAATTTATTTGCTTTACCAAAACACCTTCACGATATAATTTCCACACTTAACCATTTGAAAACCCATTTCAAATTAAACACCTCAACCATTTGAAAACAAATTTCAAATTACATTAACCATTTGCAAACCAATTTCAAATCACCTTAACCATTTGAAAACTAATTTCAAATCACCTTAACCATTTGAAAACTAATTTCAAATCACCTTAACCATATATACCTTTTGAAACAAATTTCAAACCACCAAATAAATCTTTACTGATTTATTTTAACTTACGTTCCAAATTCGTAAATTATATTTTCATATTTAAAAATAAATCAACATTTATTTTTAAACAAATTTCCCTTCATATATATAAATTCCAAAGTGGATTTAAATTCCAAGCATCTACTAGCATACGATTCCCAAATCGATTTCAAGTTATTTGCTTTCAATTACCTTAAAGGTGAATTCACAAAAACCGTTCCACTTCATATTAGAAAACCATTCCCATGCTTATTTTAAAAATAAGTAATTCACAAATTTATTTATTTTCAACGATTTGAAAATATTTAATATACTTAAGTTACCGTTAAGTATTTTATTCCATTCTCTTTAAGAAAACATTCTTTTATTCACATTTATTTGGGTTAAAAACGAATGTTGCGTAAAACATCGTTACGACAACCCAAAAACACTAGTATATGGATTTGAAATTAAAAATAGATATATAAATCCAATACTATACAAATTATCCCCTTCTGTTTCTCGAAAACGTCTATTTCAACAATCAATGTTGAAATCTATGTTTTCAATACTCAATACATTTTAAAACACCTTTAATTCGTTTTAAATTCCATTTAAAACATTCCTTTCCCAAAAACAAACCCATTTTATTTAATAATCTATTCAATATTCAAAATAGTGAATATAGCCCACTTAACAAATTCCCATATTTCAATTTATCAAATTCGATGAATTTCAAATTTATAAACATAGTTTATAAATTCCATTTCTATTATAAACCCCAATTTTATAAATTCCTTTATTAATCCGATGCAATTTACATAACCCAATTTCATACCCAAAAGCCATATTGTAAGTTAAATACTTATAATATTATTTATTTACCAAATCGTTCCTTTGAACTTCACCAATTTAAAATCTTATCACTTACAAGATTTCTTTTTTTATGGTTTATAATAATTTCAACTAATGAAATCTTCATTTATTAACAATTTCTATAAAATTCCCCTTTTTAATGCCCAAATCCATTTCTATAAGTTAATAACTTATAAACTTAAAATTTTCCAATAACCATTCGTTATATAAATTTCACATTTATTAATCTATAAATCCTAGTGAAATTCATGTTATACATCAACTTAACACTTTATAAATTTATTCTATAACTTCGATAAATTTAATTTAAAAACATCCATTTATAAAATCCTTTATATAAACCATTAATAATAATAACTTCCCAAAAACCAAATTAACCTATTTTATAAAAACCTATTATTGTTAAAAATTTCTTTTAAGTTATATTTTATAAAAATATTAATTTTTAAAACATAAAATTTTATCCATCTATTTATTTTAAAATTTAATCAATTCAAAATTTTTAATAAACCATATTCTTTGAAAAATCGATTTAAAACCCCTTTTAAATTCAAAACCGTTATTTTAATTTTTAAAAATTTGAATCCGATGATGCAACAGCATCAGATGGTCAATCACGGGAATAAGTGTCATATATCAATATGGCTATCAACAATCAACATAATATTTATAAACAAATAAATATGTGAGGAATCCAGTTGGATCCCTCCAACCTGTTACCCTGCATCCACAGACGTTAGCACAATACCAATTCCACTTCAAGGTGGAATATCGTGGTATATGGGATTTTATAAAATATCCGCTTAATAACGGCGCAATAGGGTCTCATCCGCTATACGAGGCGGGAAATCAAATCCAATATATACATATGCCAATATATATATATTGCTATATATAATATATATCCTATTATATCTACTACCACAATCAATCAACAATTATCAATCAATATTAACTATTTAAAATTTTAAACAAAACCTTTCGATTGAGTGAGGAGTTCTCACCTTGATTTTATTTCCAGTTTCGGCGTTCGCTTCGAATAAAATTAAACGAACGTTTAATTTTACCCAAAATTCAAACGAGCTCCAATTGACTCCAAACCAATTGCATTGCGAAGAGCACGCATATACGATTCCAACGCAAAAAACCTCGTCCGAATCCGACCTCGCATGCAAAAGTTATCGCAGTTTAAAGTCTGTACAATCCAATTTACAATTCAATTAATATTTCAAAAATAAAATAAAAATGCAACCTCCTCTTCTCTGGTGGGCCGCACCTCCTCTCCTCCATCATCAGAAAACGCACGCAAGTTTTTCTGCCCAGGAAACAAAAACGCACAAGCAAACCCATGGACATAGAACTAGGGTTTCACTTTTCCACCACCACGCTCCGCTTGAAAGCGATCAGGATGTGCCAAATCGAAGCTCTCGACAAGAGCTACCCACGCCTGCAAGGATGTTGAACTCGGCCACCATTACTGCCTCGAAAACCGTGCGCAACAGTCCAAGAACGCGGGTCCCTCTCCCTCACCCCGTTGCTCCAATTTCGATCTCGACCGTTGAGATCGAAGCCCTCTCTGCCCTCTACGACTTTCCAGTTGGAAGTTTCTTCTAAAACTCGACGGATCTGTGTGGATTTGAGGTGGAAGGGGCGACATTTTCTGGCCATAGAAATAATTAGGGCCGGCTGCGTTTATCTTGGCTAGGGTTTAGAGATAATTGCATTTATAAACAACTATTATTATTATTTTAATAATAAAATCTCCAATTTAACACTTTTGCAAACGAACTCCAAACGACGCGTTCCGCCAGGCGATCCTAAGGTTTTTCCGCGTTCCGGACGCAATGGAACAGGTTTTGGAAGCTAATTCCATCGTATGTGTGAGATACGGCAATAAACCGTCGATTTAAATTAAAAACGATTTAAGCGATTTCTAGGCGTTTTGGCTTGTACCGGACAAACGACAAATCCGATCGACTTGAAATTTGAAATCTTGCAATAATATCACATTACGGATCCGATGAAACTGGTTTCGTCGAAATCCGAGACCGTTTGAAAAATGGCTATTTTAACAAGCTAAATTAATATTAAAACGATATCGATGCGTTTCGAGCTGCCACGGTCAAACGACAACTCCGATTGCTACGAAAATTGAAATCCGATAATAATTAACTATTACGGATCCAATGGAACTTGTTTCGTTCAATTCTGAGACTGTTCAAAAATTGGCTATTTTACAGTCGATAATTAAATATTAAAATATTCAATTTTTACAAATTAGCTCCAAATTCAATTTCACAAGTTCTAAAATATTTCTATAACTTCAATATGATATAACAAAATTTTCCAAATAATTTTCAATCATATTTAACTCGATTTACAAATTTTTCTGGATTTCCACTATTATATTTATCAATTTAATTATCCAATTAAATCCAAATATTCAATAAATAAATTATTCGACTTAAAATTTCCACTTATTAATATTTAAAATTAATTAAATACTCAAATTTAAATTACTAAAAATTCTGGGTCGTTACATTTTAAATGACTATTTTGACTAATCTGACTCCCTTTGATTATCGAAAAGATGAATAGTGATTGAAAAAGTGATGAGTGTTGATATTTATCATATTTATAACTCAAGAAAGTATAATTAGAAAATTTCTTTAGTATTTCATAACAAGAGTTATAAAAACTTTTTTGTTGGGTAAAAGTTCCATGATCATTTCTATTTCTACCATCTTTCTATCGACCATCACTCAACAAAATCATATATAGTATGTAAATTTGTGGTAGTTTACAAAGGAAATTATTCATTCTTCAATTTATTATTATAAAGAAAATTATTTGTGCTTCAATTTATTATATTCTTCAATAAAATAAATATCCAAAGTATTCACTCTCGTTTAAAAGTCCTCACGGTTATGCATGGGTGAATTACTTGGATTTTTGATTATGTGCTTCCATGCTCATTTAAAAGTCCTCACGGTTATGCATGTATGGAACGCATATCAAAATTAATTGATTTAATAGACAAGTTGATTCTAATCCCATTTAAAAGTCCTCACGGTCATGCGTGGTTAGAAGATACTTGATTTCATTTTTTAAATAAAAAATTGTGAATACTACTAATCTCATTTAAAAGTCCTAACGGTTATGCATGGTTAGTAGATATTCAAATTTCCTGAACTAAATATACCACAAATAGACAGAACTGTATGATTTTTTGATGATTTTATCCCCATCACTTCTGAAAGTGGAATATGCGCTTGACAAGGGTAATTATGATTTTTGTTTAAGTTTTATTGAAATTTGATAATTATATTCAATTGAGTTAAATGTTTGATTCATGTCTGTCACTTCATCCCTATTTTTATAACATTGTTATTCTTTTGCTGATAACAAAAGGGGGAGAGAAAAGTTAAGATTTTGTCAAATAGAATCAAGCAAAGGTCAAATAATTTTCCATTTGCATCTAGGCTCATTTATATATTTCTATTTGTATTCATATATGTAGGGGGAGTATCGTGTAGAGAGGGAGAATTTAAATAGGGGGAGCAAATTGAACGATCAAATACATTTAATACATTCAAAATCTTAAATATATGTTTGTTATCATCAAAAGGGGGAGATTGTTGAATATGCGCTTTGCGCTTATATGATTTTTGTTTGATGATAATAAACATATATACATTCATTTAAATGTATTTGTTAATATACTATTTTTCACAGATTAAATAATTATTTGCTGAATAAAATAAATAACACGGAATTTGAATTCAAACGAATATTTTATTCAAACAAATAATTATTACAATTTTGATAGTACAATTTCAAGCTCTCACTATAACTATACAACTTTGATTACAATTACATCACATTTCATATTTACAGTTCACCTCACTACATATCACTCACACTCGTATTTATCTTCAACTTCTTTCCAGTTTGAATCCAGCATCTGAGCAAACTGCAAAAATATTCACTAACGCAGTAAAATTGAAAAAGAAATATTTTTGCAATATAAAATGAAATATGATTTTTGAAAATATGATTTGCCTCAGTTATTTGGGTTGTTCGTCATCATTTAAAATTGAATTCATCATACACGAACAACTTGTGACATACACAGTGTATCACTGTATATGCCACAAGGCCGTGCACACCGATATATACACTTGATTGATTTACAGGGACAGGTGAGCACAGGTCAAGCCCAAATGAAAAGCCGGGTTCAACTCACGTGCAATACATTGAAAATCACGACACGAGCACAAGGTCAAACCCGAGTTTTTAAAACTGGATTCAACAAAGGCTACAAAAAGAATGCTAAGCTTAGACAAATTCCAAATGCATCAGTGCATGAAGACTGAAAATACATGCAAATGCATCAAAGCACTGAGACATGAATGCAACTTTTACAACATATCAGCAGCATGCAAATGAAGAAACAGCACGACCAAGTATGGAAGTGACTCAAAACAGAGCATACAAGCACACTCAAACCAGAAAACAAGCAAACTCAAGTAGACAATAGCATATACTATAGGGATGAACACACGAGAGTGGAGTGCAACTACAAAGATGCAAGCACACTCAAACCAGAAGCATGCTCGAAGCAAAAATCCAAACCAGGCAAAGACTTAGCAGTGGCACAAGACCACCAAGCAAAACCAGTGACAATATAGATGCAAGTAAATGCAACACATATATACATACATAGGTGTATGTATACACATGGCAATCAAAGACATAATGACAAAAGTTCTGAATCAAAAATGAAGACCACAAGTGAAGTAAACAACAATGTCGAGCTCAATGCAACACAGCGACAACCACAAGATGCAGTCATAAATAACAAAAAATGCAGATGACCAAATATACAACCGAGTTGCCAAGAATATCATAAAAACAAGCTAAACTGTACATATACACGAACCAGTGCCAATAGATCAGATACAAGTGCACGAGTCATGTACAAAGGCACACTGGAATATGTAGTGAAACGAAGTGATGAACCAACAATGCAACAGTGGACAAGAGTCGAGGCTACAACCCAGTTCAATATGCAACGTACACAGAATTAGTTTAGAGACACAAGTGATACAAGGCAGTGCATCAGTGAATCCACTGACCAATGAATGCAACAAAAATATGGAATGCATCAAAGACACAATTAACATAGCGAACATGACAGCAAACAACAGTACACCAAATAACTCACATGTAGGCAACAGGGTCAGAGCAACTCAGTGAGTATATGCCGAAGTCAGAGACAAGTAGCAGTATGCAAAATGTAGTGTATGCAACATGATGAAGCGGTAATGATACAAGCACTTACACAAGTCTCAAAGCAGCATAATGATGAAACTCAGAAACCAATACAACATAAACCAGAGGAGTTGGCCAGAGACAAAGCTCACAGGGGCCAGAAAGTCAAAGCCGTGATTTTATCCAGAAATCAAAACAATTTCAAGTTGAACAAATCATGGCCGAAGTCAAATGGATTCGAAACCGTGGTGGCCAAGCAAATTGAACAAGTCACGGTTTAAGACCATGTTATTCAAGTAATATGAACAAGTCAGAAATCAATCCCAAGCATCAAACCAAAATCGAATGGCCAGAGAATTAAAATTGACAAATTCAAACAATTTTATACGAACGCAAATATAGGAATTCAACCTATATAAAAACCCACAAATCATCATCGGCAAAGCATCGAGTTCGTTCAAGCATCAACCCAGTAAAGCAAAAGGATAAATTACATACCGAATAAAGGAGACGAACTCGATCAAAATTGAAGAGCCATGAGCAAAACAGTGAGGGAAACGATCGAAAAAAGCAACGAGAAAACATATATTCGATCGAACAAAAGTCGGCATCTTCAAAATTTACAAAGCCCTAATTTTGGAAGCAAGGAGCAAAGAGCCGAAGCCCTATTTTTAGTTGCAGAGAAGAACAAGCCGCCATCTCATAGAGGAACTAACGAAGATACAAAAGAGGCCACCATTTCACAAAAAGGAACGGGCTAAAATAAAGAAAAGGGACGGCCATATTTTAAAGGGCTTTAGTATATTTTAAATAGGGTTTAAGTGTTAATTATTTGTCTTTTAATTTTTTGTTGTTTTTATTTTTTCAAGTCAAAGAATTTGTAAATCACCACCTAGGGATTAGGTAGTGTCAGATTGTCTAGTTAGAATTAGTTCAGTGAGCAGGGTGTGCGAGTTTGCAAAGCTCTATAGGCGGGAGCAGAGTTTGCGAGTAAGCAAAGCTCTATAGGCGGGAGCAGAGTTTGCGAGTAATCAAAGCTCTATAGGCGGGAGCAGAGTTTGCGAGTAAGCGAAACTCTATAGGCGGAGCAGGGTGTGCGAGTCTAGTAGAGTGTTTGTGAGCGGGAGCAAATGTTTGCGAGTCTAGTAGAGTGTTTGTGAGCGGGAGCAAATGTTTGCGAGTCTAGTAGAGTGTTTGTAAGCGTGATACTGTTTAATTCTAATAGAAATCTGGGAATGCAGCAGTAGGCAGGGGTTGCCGAAGCTGGGTAAATTTTGTGTGTGATTTACTTTACAGTATATTTCTGCAGTTTGTTTCTGTGTTTAATTCGAGAAAATTTGCTATAACCCTATTCACCCCTCCCCCCCTCTAGGGTTAATCTAGATCCTACAGATTTCAATTATTCACTTCAATTTATCTTTAAAAGATAAAATCTCAAAACATTCACTTCATATTGGAAAACATTTCCATACTTATTTAATAATAAGTAATTCACAATTCATTTATTTTCAGCATTCGGAAAATATTCAATATACTTAAATCCATATTAAGCATATATTTTATTCTTTAAGGAAAACGTTCACTTAAACACATTTATTTGGGTCAAAACGAATGTTACGTAAAACATCGTTACGACAACCCAAAACCACTTGTTTTGGGATTCGAAATTAAGATAGATATATAAATCTCAATACTATATAAAACATTTCCTTTCGGAAATCATTTACTATAACAACAGTGTTATAGACCACCATTTCCTTCTATTTCTCGAAAACGTCTATTTCAACAATATATGTTGAAATATATGATTTCGATACTTAACACATTTTAAAAAAAAATTGAATCGTTTTAATTCTATTCAAAATATCATTTTTCCAAAATATTTCTTTAATATATTATTCACCGTCCAAAATCGTGAATATACTTCATTTACCAAATTTATCACTTCTATATATTTTATTTAAAGGATTATTCACCGTCCCAAAATCGTGGATATATCTCCTTTAATAATCTATAATAATTAAACTTATCAAAATAAGTCGGTTTCAAATTTATAAACAACGTTTATAAATTCTATTTATATTTTATAACAATTTCAACTTATAAAATCACTGTATTAACAAATTCTATCCATATTCCTTTTACACGCAAAAAATCCAATTTATAAGTTAATTACTTATAAATCTTTTATTTTACAAAAATCCATTCATTTTATAACTTCCCAATTTATACATCTATAGATTTCGTTCATTTATGAAATCCATTTATATTTCATTTTAACACTTATAAAAACTCGTTTTATAATTCCAATATTTTAATTTATAAATATCAATTTTATAAATATTTTATATAAATCATTTATAATAATTCAAAAACCCCAATTTAAACAATTTTATAAATTAATCAACTACTTATTTCAAAAATCACATTTCGGTTATATTTCACAAAAATCATAATTTTTATAATATAAAATTTTCAACGTTTATTCATTTAAAATGAATAAATTTCAAAATTAAATTTTATTATGAATTCTCAACTTAAATTTTCAAAAATCAAATTTTATTTATTTTTGGCATCTAACGATACCAAAATATATTCGGCTAAAATTTAGCCTTTAATGATTTCAATCACAAAGATAATCACGCAAATTATAAATAGATCAATAAATAGATCAACACACAACATTGAAACCAATCCAATTATTTGAGGAATCCAGTTGGATCCCTCCAACCTGTTTCCCTGCATCCAAAGATATTAGCACAATACCAATTCCGCTTCAAGACGGAATATCGTGGTATATGGGATTTATAAAATACTATCCGCTATTATGTGGCGCAATAGGGTCTCATCCGCTATATAATGCGGAAAAATCAACTCCAAGTACATATATAATACCAATTCCATACAAGTTGGAATTACCGTGGTATATGTTTTTAATAAATAACATCCGCTTAATATACGGCGTATAATGTCTATTTAACACAACAGATAACAAATTATCATCCAATCACACAATCAAGCAAATTTTAAATTTAACTATTTAAAATTTAAATTGAAACTAATTCGATTGAGTGAGAAGTTCTCACCTTGAGTTTCCGATAACCATTGTAGCGTTTTATTTCGAATAAAATTAAACGTGCGTTTAATTTTACCCGAAATTTTCACTAGCTCCAAACGACTCCAAACCAGCTCCATTGTGTAGTGCTCGACAAAACGAACCTGACGCAAGTCGTTTCGCGCATTTCCGACCTCGTATGATAAAGATATCCATTTTTAAAGGTTGAACGAATTTAAATATAATTAATTTACAACTTCTTTTCATATTTTTTAACTTTCATTTTCTGGGCCGTTAGATTTGCAAATCTAACATCAGGGTTGCACACGAGTTTCTTCCCTCCCCCCAATTCACATTCGTTTCCAGGTGAATTTCGAACGTATGAAACCCATCGCCTTCAAACTTTGACCAAACCTAGCCTCATCCTCGACGATCTATGAGTCGATCAAGCACCACCCTCCTATCCGCCTTCGCGAGCTCCATCTTCGGCCACAACATCAAAGGACTCGGTCGTCCCCAGCATCTCCAAAACGCACACGACGTTCGGCCCTTCAAACCCATATTCCCGTCGATCTATAGCTCCAAAAACGATCACAACCGTTGGAATTAAAGATCTCAATGAGATCTACCACTTTGTAGTTGAGAGTTTGTTGTAATTGTTTACGGATTTGGAGAAGAAGAGGGAAGAAGATTGGAAGTTTCTGGACTTAGAACAAAGAATGGAGGCCGAACCTATCTCGGCTAGGGTTTTGTTTAGTTTGCAAAAGTGAATTAGAGAGGTCCTTTTATAGAAAAATTTCAAATTACTATTCACTCGAAATTTTCCAAACTCCAAATCTCGTGCGATGACTGGCGTTTCCAGGGTTTACCCTGCGTTCCGGACACAATGGAATAAGTTTCGAAAGCTAATTTGATCATCTGTGTGAATTACGGAAATAAACGATCAAATTTAAATTAAATCGATTAAACCAATTTCTGTGCGTTTTAGCTTGCCTCGGACAAACTGTAAATCCGATTGACACGAAATTTGAAACCATAAAATAATTTGACATTACGGATCCGATGAAACTAGTTTCGTCGAAATCCGAGACTGTTTGAAAAATGACTATTTTAACTCATCAATTAAATATTAAAATTTTCAATTTTCACAAATTAACTTTTAATTCAATTTTAAAAGTTCACAAACATTGTTCTAACTCCAATATGATTTAATATAACTTTATAAATCATTTTTAATCACATTAAACACAATTTCCAATTATTTACGCAATTTCAAATATTAAACTGCCGATTTAATTATCCAATTAAATCCAGATATTCGAAAAATAAATTATTCGACCTACAAATCTTACTTGTTGATATTTAAAATCAATCAAATATCTGAATTTCAAATGACAGAAATTCTGGGTCGTTACAGAACCATTCTTAAAAAAACCAAACATCATTCATTAAATTGTCTTCATCTTCAAAAATTCAAAAAAAAAACTACATGTTTTCTTCGACTCTGAAATTTTCTGAAGCAACCTGGAAAAGCAAGATCAAAAACAAAATACAAACCTAAAACAATCTTCAAGCTTTGGAAGAGCAAATCAAAACACTAGTTCAAAGTCTAGAGCGTGGAAATCAAATACTTCCAGTTTCAAATCTGAAGAAAAAATAAATGAAGACCAAGCAAATTTAAAATCAGGCATCAAAGCAAATATAAGTTCATAACTCAAAGAAAATCAGATAATCTTCAAATCCAGTTCTCAGACCTCGAACCTGAGATATAAGAGCAAAATCAAGCATGCAGATCAAAAGGGGATTAGAACAAGCTAAACAATTCAACTTCAAAAAGTTCCATATCGTTTCAAATTCCAACTCAAATTGTTTCTCTGTTCTTGGACACTGCCTCAAAACTCTCAGGTGAGCAAATCTGCCTATTAAAAACTTGAATATGTGCTATGCTTTGTTTCAGCGAAGTGAATTTGTTTTGTATGAAAACAAAATGGGATTGTATGCCTGAGTATTCAAAGATATGTGGGCATTCATGTATAAGTACAGGCATTTCACCCTGTTAAGAAGATATACAGACTTAAGTTAGATTTTTTTTTTTAAAATCCTCCTATTTCAATCTTTTTTAGGATTCGAGATTTAAACAAAAAGTTGATTAGATTAACCAGATCTTAGTTTTGAAAATACTGTTAAATATAATTAATAAGTAATATTTACCTGAAAGCATGAATTATAGTAACAACTCAAAATTATGACAAATTTGACTTTAATGATTTATTGTTTCACTTATATAATCTGTTTTGAAATTAAAAGCTATGATTTTGAAGATCAACTTCATGATTTTTAAATCATTAATCGTTGAGGAATCTTATGTTGACCGGAGATGGTAATATGGTCAAATTCTGGTGATCTACGGCGAACTGTAGGCCGTAATTCTGGGTGAAGCTAGCTGGGGGATCAGTGGACTTAGGAAAAATACGAATTCAATTTATAAAATACTGTGGCGATAGGAATTTGTCGATCTAGGGTTCGACAGTAGTTTTTGGTTGATGGGATTCTCGATAGAACTGCATTCTCGTCAGAGACTTTTATTCGATCGCACCTAGAGGAAATTGTTTGGGGGTCAACTGGGTAGCTTTAGTCGCGGTGGCTAGGTTGTCGGTGGACGAGGTCGACGGCATGGGGTGGATTTAGGTTGCTGGGTTGGGTTTCCATGTCGAGCTGATAACTCATTTCAATTTCGTGACGAATTCGTCCATGTTGAATGGTTGAAGCATTTATGTTGTTGGTCGTCGACATGCTGATGACCATGGAAGGGGTCGAAAGTGGTCCAACTGCTCGTGCATGTGCACGCATGCGCACTTGAGTCTGGGTGGTTGAAGTATTGGGGAAGAAGAAGGTTGTGTCTCGAGTTTGATCTCGGGCAACTGATGTATTGGCTCGAGGTTGCTATTGAATGTCCGCGAAGTGTTTAAATGGGTAACAGGTTTTAAATTTAAAAGAAATTATAACGGACTTTGAAAAAAAAAGGAAACTGACTAGGGTTGTTTCTCGAGAAAAAGAAGTTTGGTCTCGGGGAAGAAGTGAAGCACGCTCGGGATTTTTGGTGAATTGCTCGGGTATTTATTTTTAATTATCAGGTTTTTAAAATTTAAAGGGAAAACTTTGTCCAGGTTTTAAAATATGAAGTATAAATCAGTTTTAAATGTATGAATGGATTTTCAACGATATGTTAAACCAGGTTTTAATATAATAAAGCAATTCAAGTTCTAGAACAAAGTTTTCAAAGATTTAATCTTACAATGAATGCTTTTAAAAAATTATTTGATTATGTGATAGGTTAATTATCTTATTGTTGTAAAAATATAATGATGTAATTAAGTAATGAATTAAGATAAAAAGGTTTATCTTTAATTAATTTAGGTAGATAACTAAAGGTATAATTATTTGATTAATTTATTAAAGTAATTAATTGAAGGTTTAGCTACTTAATTACTTAAAGAATAATCTGTTAATGTGATTAATCTATGGTTAATTAATTAATTAATGTAATGTATAATTAAAGGTTAACTAAGTAATAATTTAAAAGTTAATTAAATTGTAGTTGAAGGGTAATTAATTTATAATTAATTATTAATTAATTGAAGAATAATTAATTAATAAAAGTAATTAAGATTTAGTTTATTAAAAATTAAGGGATAATTACTTAATGCAATTAATTTAAGATTAATAAAGGGTAATTAATTAAAAGATAAATTTATTTATGAAAGTAAATTAAAGCTAATTACTTGGTGTAATTAAATAAAGATAATTACTTTGTGTAATTAAATAAAAACTAATTACTTTGTGTAATTAAATAAAAGCTAATTACTTTGCGTAATTAAATAAAAGATAATTACTTTGTGTAATTAAATGAAAGCTAATTACTTAGTGAAATTAATATAGGATAATTAATTAAGGGTTAATTAATTAATTAAAGATAATTAATTAAAAGGTGAATTAAATAATTAAAGGTTAATCATTTAATAATTAAAGGTTGATGAATTATAATTAATGGTTAATTAACATTATCATTAATGGTTGATTAATAAATGATTAAAGAATAATTAACCAAAATGATTTGTAATTTATTGATGTTAATTAACCAGGATTAGCAACTCATAAGTACAATTAACTGATCTTACTTATGAATGTTTGGATTCTATTAGATGATTGAATTATTTGATATCCCTAATATATGATGCTTTGTTTTGATTTGAGCTGTGTTTAATTTAATTTATTATCTGTGATACATATCTGTGATCTGTGAATGAAAGATAAGCATTATAGTTTATACCGCTTATCAAATATATTGTTGTATTTGAATATGTACTGATTGATGATGTTGCACTTCTATTATGTAAAACCCCCGGACCACACTTAAACACACACAATATGGATTACACGTGGAAATTGGTTAAGTCACAGATTTTTGAAATTGTTTTAAAATTGAATTTCAAATTCAAATAATTTTGGAAATGGATCGGGTTCAAAGTGAAAAGCTTTTGAAAAGGAATTTCAAAAATAAAAGTTATTTTTGAATAACTTGATTTAGCTTTGAAATTTGATTTAAATTTGAATTCAAAATTTGAAATTGAATTCTATTTATGATTTAGAAATAAAAAAGGGGTTATACAAGTTTATATGGGTTCTAAACCATTTTAAAAGTGTTGTTTTGGGAATTTGAATTTAACCCAAAGATTTTAACTTGTATAAATGAAATCGGATTTTTTCGAAATAAAAACTATTTGTTTTCAAATAATAAAAGCTTTCATATAAGAAATGAATTTCCAATTTGTGTTAAAGGGATTCCATGTTTGGAATGAAAATGATTTTCCAAGTTATGGAAATGGGTTTGAAAGCTATAAGTTAAATCTTTAATTTAAAGATTGGATGAGTTAATCCTTATTGAAATGGAAATTGTTTTGAAATCTATGAATGGATCTTTGTGAAACTGGGTGAACTTTGTAAAATGAATCTTTCTGTTTAAAGATTTAAAATGGTAATTTGTTTAAATCATTTGAAGAAAGGTTTTGGGTTTTTAAAAAGTTGTGACTTAACTGAAATCCCAATATCCATATGTTTTAAATATTACGCTCACTATTCGGTTTAGCCGGGAGAGGACCTTGTGTCATATAACCCATTCCGAATAGTAATACGACGATAGCATTTAAAGACCGGTGGTGAAGACTGGGTATTTGCGAGAATGATAGGATAACCGATCGATTGTCTCTGCACCGAGTAGCTATGGTATAAAGATTCCCTAAGTGATGGGAAGTCCGATCGGGATTGTGAATACCCGGATTGCAAGGGCTTCTTCGAAAGTGTCTTCGGTTCTGTTCAAACTCAGAACAGACTTGTATGGTTGTATGTCTGACATTACACTTTGAGATATAAAACCGATCTCTATCAAATACATTTCTGCTTGGTGGCAGAGGATTTATTCTCTTAGCTTAACACCCTTTTCTGAGACGTACGAGCTCACAGTTTCGTCACACGCCTTTTGAACTGCCCGAACCTGCAAATAGAATGTGAGATGTTCACATTTGTATTATAATCATTTTCTTAAGCAATGCATATTTTAAAATGTAGAAACGTAAATGAAGTGATCTTAAGCAATGCATATACCACAAGGAAATGCATATTTTATTAAATGATAATGGTGCAGGATGATAATGGTGCATTTTTTCAGTTCATGTTTTTCATTCCTAATGTAAAATAGCGAACCCTTTTCTTGGAATATATACTACAAGGAAATGGATTCTTTTTACTACAATATATATGTGTTAAAAGTATTCTAATATAATTTTTTTGGTTCATCCATTTTCATCACATATCTTTGTATATTTTTCCTTTTTTACTTATCTAATATTTATAAATCACGTATATGTTAGATTTAACTTAGGTAGAAATCATCATATGTATTGTGTATCTATAGGTTAATTTATTAAATATAATATTGCAATGCTTATAAGATTACCGCTTGGTTTCCATAACCATAGCGCCTATTCCGCTGCGTCGGATCCATAATAACGTCAAAAATATTATCTTGCTCCTCTACTGTCAATTCATTGCGATCCGATTCTGAAAGCGGCTCTGCCCGTGCCTCCTGAAACTTTGCCTAAAATAAAAAACAATTACATGTTAAAATTAGTAGAGTATGATTTAAACTTATCGATATTAGTAAAATAAGATTTAAAATATGCATACATATGCAGCCATCGCCTTATCATCATCATCCCACTGATATGTCATATTGCCAACATTGTCTGCTTGTCTTGATGTGTGGGTGCGGGTAAATACCTTCATCATAGACACGGGACGTCCAAGTGATCTTTCCTGCAATAAATAATTTATATATTTTAATTTTTCATTGCTAATTACTGAACTAATTAATATACAAAATGTAATAACGGTTTAGATTCGTAATTGATAAATTTACCAAGTCCTCATGGTGATGTTGAAAAGACTTGGATCCGCCACGATGCGTTACAGGATTCCTACTTCTATTGGCAGAGTTCCTCTCCGACTCCACCTGCAATTTAAATTGAATATTATATTTACTAATTGCGAAATAATTAACTATATAATTGGTAAATTTACCTTGAACTCGTCGGTCTCCCACCAACTCATCCAAGAATCCCATATGGAAGCGCCCATCTAGTTCGGTTTCTTCCTCGATTTTTTAAGAGTTGATATTACCTCCCTGTAATTTTGGGCTACCTTTGAATTCCAGTGGCGCTGAACCATGGCGACATCGGGCACCGCCAAGTCCACTTGCCCCTGTACAAAGAGAAAATATTACTAATTGTTCATTTATACTTATTTATATAGTAAAGTGGTATAAACTCACCATAAAATCCTGCTAGATGGCCTCCCTCACTTGGTCAGGGATCTTACTCCATTTAGGCCAGCAATCTGTCATCTTGCTCATATATGATTGTTTGGACATGCCAAGCACAACTCCTGAGGGCTCCAAATCAAATCCCATGTGTTAAATATAAAACAAAGCTTTAGATAAGTATATATATGTATGAACAAATTTATATTGTTATCATTTTAATTTTGATACTTACGCTCCATCAGCCTTCGGTTGCAAATATACAAGTGGTCGAGCCGGAGGCTCACCACTACTCTCGCCGACCGAGCGAGAAGAGCTACGATGTCTGGAGCCTGACATAATACCTGTTGAAAGTTTCATTTTTAATTATAGACATAGATAAAATGATGATGATATGTGGTGCATGTAATAAAGTCATTTTTAATTGATAGTGCATGTAATGATGATGATGATATGTGATGCGTGTGAGTGAATAATTGTAAAAATTACCAGATATTACTTAGTTCTCATCGTTTTTTGGTTCAGACTCGATCTCGTGTTCTATATCGTTTTCCTGTCTACTCTCAAATGTTTCGACTAATACATTTGTCTCATCATTTAATTGTCCAAAATCAGTTTGATCATCTGTAATTGTGATTTCAACATTTTGCTCGATATCTGCTTGATAGGCTTGTTCTTCTAGAATATTCTTTCCATTGAATGTAAATCTCACCTTGGTTTTAAAAGCCATAGACCAGTCCGCTTTATCTCTTTTTGAGATGGATAAGGGGCGTAATAAACTTGTAGGGCTTGTTTGGCTGGTACAAAAGGATCGTACTGCTGATAACGGACGGTATGTTTTTATTTTGATAAGATTATAATTTGGATGCACGTTAATATCAGAATATGGAACATTGCTGAACCAGTTGCATCTAAACAAAAAAACTTCCTCTGCGGGTCTTATAAAATATGTCAATTGCTCTAGGTTAACACGCCATAAAAATCTTGTATATGATTATTAGGATCATCACTGCCTTTAACAAATACATCGGTATTGTTTGTTAATTTTTCAGCACCGTATTATTTGGTGTTGAATTTATATCCATAAACGAAAAATATTGGATAAGTTTTAACTTTCCTTTTAGGTTCCAACGCCAAATGTTTTAATCCTTCATCGACCACATTATTTGTAGGATCACAAACGTAGTTCGAAAACCAAGTAGTGAAATTTTTGCTTAAATCGCCATTTGGATTTTGTGATTCATAAACACTTCAAATAAAAACATAATATATTGCTTTATTATTAATTTACGCGTGCAGTATTAAATTAAATTTATCAAAACTTGTAATGTGATAATTACCTAATAAATGGTGCAACTTCTGGATAATTAAGAAGAATATATGTGTGTGCTACATGGTAATCTCTATCTGAGACGACCCGACTTTTTCTCCACAAAAAGTCGTATCATCCTTAAGAAAGAAAGGGATAGAAAAGAGAAAAGAAAGAAGAGAAAGAAGAAACAACACAAGAATCTCAACAGCGGAACGAAGAAATTATATTAACAACATAAGTATTACATGTTATCCCGCTTTTTGGCAAAGCAGCGATACCAAAAGATCGATCGAAAAACGGAGAATAGTTTGACTCAGAGGTTGGTCATATTTCGCTTCGCTATGGACATCGCTAAATTTTGTCCGAGTCCAGATTGAGCTAAAATTGATAGGACACGACAAGAAAGACCGTAGAAGTCAGCATCTCAAATTTCAAGTCAATCCGAGTTCATACGCTCAAGTTATGATCGGTCCAACTCGAAGTGAACACA
Organism: Allium cepa; assembly: GCA_030765085.1. Classification (NCBI taxonomy): domain Eukaryota; kingdom Viridiplantae; phylum Streptophyta; class Magnoliopsida; order Asparagales; family Amaryllidaceae; genus Allium; species Allium cepa. Next base: position 586,227,448 of record CM060938.1, read on the forward strand.
CTGGTTTCGAACCCATCATGGTGGTTGTCTTCGAACCCATCATCATGCACCATTCGAATCGATCGCCTTCGAACCGATGGACTTCGAACCCATCGGAGTGCTTCGGCTCGACTCCATCAACTTCGAATCCATCTGGTTTGCGTCAGTGGACCTCATGACCATGGAGAGTTGGCGAGGCTCGTATCCAACCAAAGATCCTTGTTCGAATCCACAAAGCTTCGGTTGTTCGAACCCATCACAGAAGCCTTGTTCGAACCCATCACAGAAGCCTTGTTCGAACCCATCACAGAAGCCTTGTTCGAACCTACCTGTGAAGCTTCGTTCGAACCCACCGGGTCAACCAACCATGATGACGTGTCTTTCATCGGTTCGAATGCGCCGAGATATATGGAGTCGAAGCAGTCAACTCGGAGTGAAGACCGGATCGATTCGAAGTATGCGCTCCACGTCAACACGAAGACACGTGCCACCATGGTTTCGAAACCATCGATTCGAATGCATGGTTTCGAACCAAACAGCCATGCAGTGAACCCCATTTCGAATCCATCATATCTCCCAATCTACTGATCCAAATGCCACGAAATTTTCACAGAAGCTTGAATACATGTTGAAGAATGCCCACACCAAATTTCACCTCGATTGGATGAATTCTTGATCAGTTCGAATGGAGTTCGAACCGATGCCAAAGTGGGCCCAAACTTCCTAAGACCGGGCGTGTGGGCCCCCTCACGTGCCAGAAGTGGTCTCCCGAGTTTTCAGCGAAATATCAGCAGCCTACGCCTATAAATAGAACCCCAGGGCCAACAGAAAAGGGATCTTTCAACTCTCAAGCTCCCAGACTCTGCCGGACCGAGATCTCCATCATCCTACACCATAATTTTGCTGTTGATTTCGAGTTTCCAGTTGTAACTTGCTGTTGATTGCTGCAACAACTTGTAATCATTGAAAGAGAATCAATAAAACATCAAAATACTTCACAGTGGACGTAGGCAACACGCCGAACCACTATAAATCGCTTGTCTACGCATTTATATTACTATTGTTTGGAGTTTTTGTTAGATAATATCTGTTTTGAATTTATATTCTTCGTTATTATCTCTTCAACGACTCCCGAAGAGTGTTGTGCCCAATTTTGACACAAACACTTTGGTGCTTTCACTGAGAAAATCCAGATTTTCTCCTGCTCGTTGGATCTGTCATCGATACCGGATTGAATAAATCTAAGAGAGAGATCCAGATTATTGAATCCAACTTCCTTCCCTTCTATTCAAATTTGCATAAAGTCTAGGAAAGGAATTCAACTATCAAGATGGTTAGCACAAGAACTACCTCAAACGCTGTCAACCAAGAAGAACAGGATAGACAAAATCCTGTGCCCCCACCTCCATCTAATCAGGATGCTACTGGGCACTCTGAACCGTCCGGTCCGGTTACTCGACAAGAGTTGCAGTTGTTACTCCAAGAGCTGACCCAGAGTCGGCAACAGCTAGAAGAACAGCTACGCGCTAATGCTGAGTTAATCAACAAGCTGGATCGCCAGAAACGAAAGAGATCCATGAGACACCATGCTTCTCGCTCATCCAGCGAAAGTTCTTCATCCTCTGATTATCATAACCGGCCTCCGCGACCCCGGCAAGATGGGGGCCGTATACCACCCGTTGGAAATCAACCGACATTGACCGTTGGACAACTTAGAATTGGTCCGTCAGCCAGTTTCCAAACCGAACCCTCCTCCCGAGGAAGTGTCGTCCCTCACCACACCGCAGAGTACCGCACCACTAACGTTGCGGTTGAACTAGGGGTCGACGCCCAAGATCAGTCGGATCTGAACCGTCGTCATAGCGGGCGTACTCCCGAACCGTACATCCCAGAGGACTATGAGCCGAGAAGGCGAGACTTGGACCGTCGACGATATCCGGTTCAAACTCAAAGTATGGAACGTGATCATACTCCGGCGCAAATGCCGGATCTTTCAAATATGATACGTCAGATGATCCGTGAGAACCAGGGATTCACGAATGACGATTGGGGAGTTTCCCGAAGTCACACTCCCTTTACGGACGATATTCTTACTACTGAACCCCCACTGCGATTCTGAATGCCCACTCTACCCATGTACGAGGGAAACTCCAACCCCAACCAACATATTCTAAAATATGAATGGTCGATGACTGCTGCCAAGGCTGATGATGCAGTGAAATGTCGTAGTTGCCCCATATCCTTGGGGGGCATCGCTACCATGTGGTTCACCCGGTTGCCACCTCGATCCATCTCTTCCTTCGATCAGTTAGCCACAAAATTTGTCGAGCAATTCCGCATTCACGTCGCAAGGCCAAAAGATGTCAACACTCTATCTAGTGTCACGCAAGCTCCTGGAGAGACACTCAGACACTACTTAGAGAGATTCCATACTGCATGCGCAGATTAGTAATCCAAACGATAACTCCATCCTTATGGCATTGACTAAGGGGATCGACCCCGATTCTGAATTCGGCAATTGGCTGGCTGGGAAACTACCTGCGTCATTGGACCGTTTCCATACCAAAGCAGCTCAATTCCTGAGACGGGAAGACGCGAAACAGTCTAGGAAGCAAACTGACGCAGGGCCAAATGCGGAAGGGACCCAAAGCAATGTTGCAATAAAACAGTCCGGTGAGAGCTCCGAAAAAGTTCAGTTGAACATTAAAAATAAACAAGCTCGGTGAAGAGAAAGCGTGAATCAAATTAAGAAACAAGATCAAACTCGTGGCCCGCAGTGCAAGAATCCAATGTTTGACAGTTACACTCCTCTAAATACATCACTAGAGGACTTGTACTTACAAACTTGCGATACAATTCAATATCAAAAACCTGCACCAAGACCGTCGTCAGAAAGACAAATCCAGACGGGAAAGTTTTGCAGGTTCCATGAAAGCTACGGGCACAGTACGAACGAGTGTCGTCACTTGCAGGATCTTGTTGAAAAACTGGTCAGAGAAAGAAAGCTGGAACAGTTTGTGCGGACACCGCAGCCCAGAGAAGCGGGCCCATCAAATCCAAACAATGGACCCGATCGGCCGAGACAGGAGGACTCGACTTGTCCCCGTGGAAGATTGGTGATAAACGCCATCAGTGGCGGGCCTACTTACTCAAGAGCCTGGAACGACGAAGAACCTCATCACTGTCACACATGACAGGCTCCTTCAATCTATGAATACTTTGCAGTTTCTTTTACATTCTGAAATTTGAATTTGTAATAAGGCATTGACTTTGCCATATTTTCTTATTTCAGCAATAAAATACTATCTCTTCAAGCTAGAGCTGTGATTCACCGAATGCAACATTCAACAATCACGACACACGAAGAGCTAAGTTCCATCAAACAATGGAATTTATTCAAATAGCGAGTGACTACGATACGACCGGCCACTCACTAAGTGAAACCCCAGCTCGGGGGCAAGCCAACACATCAAAGGCTGAACTGGACCAACACACGACAGTCCATTCAATAATTCGTTCCCAGAGCGTGAACGGACTCCAACTTCCCAAAGCGTGAATTGGAGTATAAACATTCAATAATTCGTTCCTAGAGCGTGAACGGACTCCAACTTCCCAGAGCGTGAATTGGAGTATAAACATTCAACAATTCGTTCCCAGAGTGCGAACGGACTCCAACTTCCCAGAGCGTGAATTGGAGTATAAACATTCAATAATTCGTTCCCAGAGTGCGAACAGACTCCAACTTCCCAGAGCGTGAATTGGAGTATAAACATTCAATAATTTGTTCCCAGAGTGCGAACGGACTTCAACTTCCCAGAGTGTGAATTGGAGTATAAACATTCAACAATTCGTTCCCACAGCGCGAACGGACTCCAACTTCCCAAAGCGTGAATTTGAGTATAAACATTCAATAATTCGTTCCCAGAGTGCGAACGGACTCCAACTTCCCAGAGCGTGAATTGGAGTATAAACATTCAATAATTCGTTCCCAGAGTGCAAACGGACTCCAACTTCCCAGAGTGTGAATTGGAGTATAAACATTCAACAATTCGTTCCCACAGCGCGAACGGACTCCAACTTCCCAGAGCGTGAATTGGAGTATAAACATTCAATAATTCGTTCTCAGAGCGTGAACGGACTCCAACTTCCCAGAGTGTGAATTGGAGTATAAGCATCAAATCCATCGTTCCCATAGTGTGAACGAATTCCTAAAAAGCCCAAATAGGTGTGACTGACCATCCAGCGGCTAACTCCAGATTCCCGAAGCGCGAGTTGGAGTACAAACATCAATTCCAGGTTCTCGAAGTGCAAACCCAAACATACATGTTTTCTCCAAGTTCCCAGAGTGTGAATTAGAACACAAATACCAAGTTAAAGTTCCCGTAGTGCGAACTGAAATGTTAATACTAACTCCGAGTTCGCAGAGTGCGAGTTGGGATGTGAACATCAATTCCAAGTTTCCGGAGCGCGAACCGTGTTACAAGCATCGATAACTCTCGAATTCCCGGAGTGCGAACCGGATTATCGATCTCAAATTATCTTAAGTCCCCAGAATGTGGACATGTGCTTAAAGTTTGCAATAAACGAACTCAATCACCAAAATACAAATGTTATTCCCCGAGACTAGGGGGCAAAAAAGCTAAGTGTTAATCGCTAACCAAAGTGATGCAATTTCCGAAGTTCGATTATTCGTCGATCACAACTTTCGACCAAGATTCTCAGGCTTGGCGAATAAAAACGAATTCTACTTGACGGTAAAAAACACCACGAGTGCACCGGACTGAAAATAAAACACTACAAACACTTAAGCACCAAAAGAAATGAGAGTTGAAACAAAGGAACTAATTTTATTTCAACTAACTGAAGAAAAGGACTTACATGCAAATAAGTTCTTCCAAAAAGAATTCCTACTTGCAGGGGCCGAACCTGCATCTATACACGACCTACTAACAAAAACAAAAACAAGTTCCTATCTACCAAAAAATCTGCTTGGGAGGCCGATCTATTCCTTCTTTCTTGGCTTCCTTATCAGCGGTTCGTCATCAGAATCGCTAGGGACGGAAATTCGTCGTTTGGACGACCTCCTCTCCGATGGTTGCTCTTCGGCCGGGGGCATAATATCCACGTCCTCCTCAGAACTTGAATCTAAATGAAGGCTCCTTGCTGGGGGAGTAGGAGGGACCGGACCCGCAACGGAAGATGGGATAGTGCCACCCGACGATACTATCCTCGCAGATGCTGGGCTCTACGTCGCCGTGCTACCACCAACACTACCACTTTGCCCCGCAGCTTCTAATTCTGCATGAATCTCAGCCAGGATCTCTTCATCGTGAATCGTCTGGGCTTGGCTGGGGGAATCCACAGTCTGCATTAAAGAGATAGAAGTTGGCGGAAGGACACTAATGATGAACGGCAGGTTTGTGGAGAAACCACCCTGCTCACCGAGCAGCTCGCTCACCATTTGTTCCTCAAGAGATAATCCGCTCCCCTGCGCCGCCTCGGTTGATACTGCAGTTACAACAGTAGTCTCGGTGGTGATGGCCTTATCCCCTTTTCTTGATTCTTGGGTCGCGGCAATCGGAGCAACTCCAGTCGCTAAACAAAGATAAGAAGAGGTTATCAGTAACTGCTTCAGAACAAACTCTCTATTTGGAAAACACTTGAGATAAGTTCGGAATACCTTCCCCAGTTTGACTTGCGGATGACTGAGCGGCCTCGGAAGTATGCTCCTGAATGGGAGATAACCGCGGCTGTTCTGGGTCATAAGCAGGAACAGGTTGTGTACCGACCACAGATACAGGCACTACCGAAGGTGGAGCGTTGATTCCAGTAACACTGGCGTGATGCTGAACACCTGATCCATCTCCAACCTCCAGAGATCGGCCGCCAATCATCTCCTTCTCATGAGCGATAACAGCGTCATGAAGGACCTTCTTCTCATCGTCTGTCAGCAGCCGGTTTTCAAGTTCGAATCGATCGACTGATTCACCCGGACGTGCTTCCTCTTCTTCCTCGACCAATCGATCCCAAGCGCTGCGGAGGTGTATCGGGTAACCTTGGAGCCAGGCCAAATTTCGGTGTCTCAACACGTTGGCATTGTAAGTGATGAGCAAATCTTCGATATTGGCCTCCAGCCTGGCCTCCGCTTGATGAACTTTCTCCTCAACCTCCATCTCAACCGCCTGGACCTTGGCTACTGCTGCATCCCGTTCAGTCTGGAGAATCACGGCTTGTTCACACGCCTCATGGGCTGCATTATTCGCATCATCCCTATCCTTGGCGATTTCGGCGAATTTGGACTTAAGCTCGTTTAACTCCTTCAGGGCTGCATCCCTCTCAACAGTGACCAAGGTGTTTCGATGGCCCATGTCCTCTACCATGGCATAGTGCTCACGTTTCATCCTATCCATTGTAGCCTGGGCTTCGTCGGCTTTTTTGATAGCCTCCATTTCAGACTTCTGAGAAGATTCAGCTTCAGTATTTAGCACGTCAATGATACGGCTCTTTTGAGCTAACTTAGCCTGCATTTTCTCGATGGTGGCCCCACGCTCAAAGGCCAGTGACGACGCTTTCTCGGCCGCCTTGTACCACGCCCTGTATTGGGCATAAAAATCATGCACATAATCGTGCGCCGTCTGCTCGGCCTCCGGCGGAATACTTTTCAAGTGAAGAGGAAAAATGTAGTTATCAAAGCAAATATTTGGAAATTCCTTCTTTAGTTGAGCAAGCCTGATTGCTCCTTCCCCCGAAATTTTAGTAGGAGTTTGTTCCGCAACTATTGGGGGCATTGCCTCAGATCTGGGATGGAGAGATTCATACTTAGAAGATTGAGAAGCCGACTGGTAGTGCGAGGAATCAGAAGGACGAGAAACATGGACAGGATCTCTTGGAGGAGGAGTGCGCAATCGAGACTGAAGTCTATAATCCCTATCTCTCCTTTCTTGGCTAGAATACCCGGAGTACCTGCAATCGTAATCCCTATCTCCTTCTCTCCGTTGTGACTCGTAGTATGAGGAAGATTTGCGAGCATGTCGTAGGCTCCCTAGCATCGAACTGCGTCCAGTCATAATATTTGCAAAGCGAAACGAGAATAAAGTTAGTGGATTCCCAAAACCGATGACCTAGGACTCAGGGCTATGTAGTGTCGTGAAATGTGTATGAATATGTATTCCCCCCGACCAACCAGAAGTGTCGATTGAGCTAGTAATAAAAGGCCCGCTCAATTCTAGAGTACGATGGAACTCCTCCAACCCGGCGTCATGTTGAAAAGACACATCATCCGGGATTGGAAGATCAGTAAGCCCCTCGTAAAGACTTTCAGTTCGCGGAGGAGACATCTCGGAAATTCTAACTCCGGGAGAAGATCGGGCCGTGACAACCGATTTCCATCTCCTCTTCTTACTTGACGTGACGACGGCTGCCTTGCCTTTTCTTTGCTCTTCAACATCCTGAACCACGTCTGTAGGCTCCAACAACGGCTCATCGTCAGTATGAGTTCTTTCAGAATCAGCCTCCTCGGCTATGATAACTTTGGGCTTCTTGTGTTTGACTCGTTTTTTAGAGACAATCCTTAGTGCCCCGTCAAACAGTATGCTCTGCCCTCGTTCAATCAATCCGTAAGTCCGGAGATTCCTATCGGTCAAAAGAGACTCGATATCCCTATCTTCGCTCGGGATCCCCAGAGTACTCGCACCATCTCCTTAAAGCGCTCGCCCTCAGGTCGCTGAATCGTCGCTGTAAAAAAGAGAAAAAACATAAGTTTCGCTTTGACCGCAATTGCCTTAGAAATTACTTGATAACTCAGATACACTCGCGTCTGAATAACCATCGCCGGGCAAACCCCGGAGGACATCTGACATAGAACCATTCCGTCCTATAGTAACTCAACCTGGTCCAGGACCCAGTGACCACTTGACAATTCCTCACTGCTTCCAGAAATGTGAAGGAAGGATAATCACCTCGGGTCTTGAAATTAAATAGATATCTAATCTCGGTCGGGATCGGTGGTCTATGAAGGTACTCCATGAAGACGATGAATAAACTGTTCACGGATGCATATCCGTTTGGGTGTAGTTAGGACGGAGCGATCCTCAAAAAAGACAACACTTCCCTTATATACTCGTTGAACGGAGGAAGTGTCCCGGCCGCGCACGCGTGGCGGTTAAACGCTGTATATCCCTCCGGCGGGTTGTGTGGTCTATCGTTCAGCCCTGGCAATAACACGTCATCCAGTGATAGATCGTGCCTCAAGCATATTCTCCCTAACATGTCTTCAGAAATATTCGATTGAACGGAATCCGACGGATTGGCAATGAAGGACGCATTGGGAAGTTCGTCCGGGGCCGGACCAATGATCTCAGGTTCAATATCTGGAACCTCTAGTCACGGAGCAGTTGTGCTTTGAACCTCCTGCTGTTGCGAACTTGAAGGTTCTATAACTAGCTAACTCATGAGAAACCATCGTTAGACGACAAAGAACCCGTGCGTTCCCCAGTGTAAAGTGTATGAATATATGTTGTGCAGTGCCATGCATTACTTGAATAAATATCGCAGAGTTAAAAGAAATATACAAACGACAAAGCTACGGAGTCCAGTTATAATGACCGTCATCGCTGACCGTCATCGTTGAACCGTTTGTATGATGGAAATCTGATTTGGATAGAAGTTGTTATGGTTCCATCGATGAGCTTCGAAAGGTGGTCAAGTATGCAGTTTAATATGTCCAAATATGCAGGAATGAAGCTCGTCGGGGTTATGCTCAGAAAATGTCAAACTTTGGTATCCGTCATAGAGGGTTCGAACCGATCACAAGGAATTCATTCGAACCCATCCTAACTTCACTTCGAACCGATGCAAAAAGGCGCACTTCGAATCGAGGCAGAAAGGCACGCTTCGAATCGATGATCAGGTGTCAAGTTCGAATCGATTAATGAAGGACGACTTCGAACCGATCCTTGGTTACCTGGTTCGAACCGATAAGGAAACCCCCCAACTTAGCATCGCCCACGTTCGAATCGATACCTACGTATCGATGCAAAGTTGAGATTCGAATGCCAAGTTCGAACTGATAGCTGATGGATTTGAATCCATCGATTCGAATGGAACCATCAAAGTTGGTCTATCGGTGCAAACTGCGTCGCCCCATAAAATCATTACATGGATCGGTGCGAAATCCAACGGCGAGTGGCACACCCATCATCGATTCGAACTCGAATCCACGCATCGGTTCGAAGCCTTCCCAAGTCAGATCTGGTTTTGCCAATCTTGAGACTAAGCAATTGATGAAGATGAGATAGGTTCGAAGTAACTTTGCCGTTTGGATTCAAGGCTAATTACCTTGTTTAATGATGGATTCGAAAGAGCCAAGGTCTTGAATCTGGATTGGTTCGAATGATGCAGTTCCTTCTCCTCTGACGCTTCGAGACAAGGCGGAACACAATAAAAGCAAGGCGAGATTTAAAAAAGTAAAAAGTGAAAAAAGTGAAACCCTTTGCTATTTATATGAAGCCTCGAGAGCAACCGAGGCGATTCCTCTTCCGGTAGGCTTGACCGATTGCAGCCAGTGAAAGCATGCATCGATTCGAAACCATCATTCGAAGCCATTTGCCTAATGCCATGTGGGTTCGAAGTTACCCACACACTTCATCGATACGAAGTACACAGCAGGACAACGAGTTGCATCGTTGCGAAACGCGCAATGGGCACATCGATTCAAGGCCCCTGTTCACAACTCCATCCACAACCTACCAAAACGAACTGCTAGTTCGAATCCATCCATTCACATCGGTTCGAATGTCAGTTTCGAAACCATCACAACACAAGTATACTCCATCCATACGAATGTGGATTTCGAACCCATCTATACTCCAGCACATTGGTTCGAAGCATTACAATCACGCAACGCAGAGTCGTTTCCTTCAACCTTCTACATCGGTTCAGGAGAGGATCGATACGAAGGGACTTTTCAAAACAACCATCAAGCGTTGTATCAATTCAAATTTCAAAATCGGTTCAGGAGAGGATCGATACGAAATTCAATAGCAAACAAAACTAACAACGACTTGTAGATGCACGACGCTAACAAAGATCAAACTAGCATATGTGCATATATATCGAACTAACATTCGATTTTAAGCATCTGCAGGGATCAAACACTTATCTTGTTACAAATGCAACAGCCAACGGCTAAGCGCTATTACACAGCAATCAATCATATCAACGCAAGGTTGCAGCAATGCAAAATACGAGTGTCAACAAAAAGAGAGCAATGATTGTTCGGAGAGAAGTTGTAGCTATTCAAAGCACATCATGTTCCCACAAGACGTACTTTGGGGGGCAAAATGTTATCCCGCTTTTTGGCAAAGCAGCGATACCAAAAAATCGATCGAAAAACGGAGAATAGTTCGACTCAGAGGTTGGTCATATTTCGCTTCGCTATGGACATCGCTGAATTTTGTCCAAGTCCTGATTGAGCTACAATTGATAGGACACGACAAGAAAGACCGTAGAAGTCAGCATCTCAAATTTCAAGTCAATCCGAGTTCATACGCTCAAGTTATGATCGGTCCAACTCGAAGTGAACACACTGGTTTCGAACCCATCATGGTGGTTGTCTTCGAACCCATCATCATGCACCATTCGAATCGATCGCTTTCGAACCGATGGACTTCGAACCCATCGGAGTGCTTCGGCTCGACTCCATCAACTTCGAATCCATCTGGTTCGCGTCAGTGGACCTCATGACCATGGAGAGTTGGCGAGGCTCGTATCCAACCAAAGATCCTTGTTCGAATCCACAAAGCTTCGGTTGTTCGAACCCATCACAGAAGCCTTGTTCGAACCCATCATAGAAGCCTTGTTCGAACCTACCTGTGAAGCTTCATTTGAACCCACTTGGTCAACCAACCATAATGACGTGTCTTTCATCGGTTCGAATGCGCCGAGATATATGGAGTCGAAGCGGTCAACTCGGAGTGAAGATCGGATCGATTCGAAGTATGCACTCCACGTCAACACGAAGATACGTGCCACCATGGTTTCAAAACCATCGATTCGAATGCATGGTTTTGAACCAAACAGCCACGCAGTGAACCCCATTTCGAATCCATCATATCTCCTAATCTACTGATCCAAATGCCACGAAATTTTCACAGAAGCTTGAATACATGTTGAAGAATGCCCACACCAAATTTCACCTCGATTGGATGAATTCTTGATCGGTTCGAATGGAGTTCGAACCGATTCCAAAGTGGGCCCAAACTTCCTAAGACCGGGCGTGTGGGCCCCCTCACGTGCCAGAAGTGGTCTCCCGAGTTTTCAGCGAAATATCAGCAGCCTACGCCTATAAATAGAACCCCAGGGCCAACAGAAAAGGGATCTTTCGACTCTCAAGCGCCCAGACTCTGCCGGACCGAGATCTCCATCATCCTACACCATAATTTTGCTGTTGATTTCGAGTTTCCAGTTGTAACTTGTTGTTGATTGCTGCAACAACTTGTAATCACTGAAAGAGAATCAATAAAACATCAAAATACTTCACAGTGGACGTAGGCAACAAGCCGAACCACTATAAATCGCTTGTCTACGCATTTATATTACTATTGTTTGGAGTTTTTGTTAGATAATATCTGTTTTGAATTTACATTCTTCGTTATTATCTCTTCAACGACTCTCGAAGAGTGTTGTGCCCAATGTTGACACAAACATTACATAGTATACAACAAATATCAGAGTTACACAGACAATACAACACATACTAGACAGTTATAACACCTGTCTAGCTATTACAACTCAATACACAATACAGAAACACTCAGAGATACCAACACAGCGGAACTATATAACTATACGCAGAAGCCTCCTGCTCCATTGCTCCTCCATAATTCGCCAAAGCTAACCTGAATCCTAACCTGAATTCCCTTGGCTACTCGTAAAAATTTGAGTACCCATGAGTTAAAGAAAACAGAAATAACTCCGGGTCAGACATGGGTCTGGTGTGAGTAACAGGTTAAAGTTGCTTAACTTTGAAAAACCTTTGAAAAGAAAAGGTATCACGTAAGACTTTCCACACATAAACATGGAAAAGTTTTTACCTTACGCTAACCAAAACATTTGATAGGAAATCCGATGATATTATAATAGTGTCTAGGGTTTTCAAGTAAATAAGAAATAGCCGAAATTGTTACATGATTAAATTCCAGCTACTAGCCACAAAAGTGGGTAATACAATCAAAACCGTTGGCACTTATTGGATTTTGGATTTCATAAATGGCTGGGCTACTGGGGTACCGCCCGTCACAGTACGTGGCCTAGATCACCGTACCGAGGATTACTCCTAATCTCCTGCAACACAAAGCCGGACCCATTCTTTACTGAACAGTTCCGAACAAGACTACCCCGCAGTTGTGATCAGCAACCGCACCATTAAGCCGAAATAAAGGGACCTCTAGACAGGGATAAATCTTGCTCTCAAGTGGGGGATACCCACGAAGCTTTGTTGCACCTCCCCTGTTTTAGCCATTCCCGGTTGATGAGGCTTGAGGCTACGATTACCTTTATAGGACATATCACTTAGAATGCTCATCGTCCACCTGACGATGTTCTGAAAGCATTCAATCCATACAAGTTCATTCCGGGTTCGAACGAAACCGAAGGCATTATCTCGTTACACTCATTTTGGAATCACCCTCAGAGTTAGCGACAATAACCCTTGCACTCTAAATCACCATCTCGAATCTATAAGTACTATTCTGTCAAACTCATTACGGAATCACCCACAAAGTTATACTGACGTATAGCCCTTACACCTCGAGTCTTCACTCGCTCCACTTGGATTAACGACCTAACGTTAATTTGGAATCGATGTGGTTTTCGAATTCCAAATATGGAAACCCGATCCTGGTCTTATCGAAATCCAAAGCGTGTCTTTTAAGGCCAAGTTATTTTAAGTTTAAAAAAATTCAATTATATTATGTATATACACACAGATAGATAATTTACCATATAACAATGGATAATTAACATTATCATTCACCAACAGATAATTCATATCATTATCAGATAACCCATATTATCATCCAGAAGCAACCAATGCATCCATATCACATACACTACTCATCTCATAACTGAGATTACAACCCATACATGGCAATCAATACCAATCATAAGCAACTATCTAATGATCACACCATTTATAATTAATTTAAAATGAATTAAATTAATTACCTAACCCCTAATTAATTTAAAATGAATTAAATTAATTACTTCATCATTAAAATCCTGCTTATCTTAATCTTTAATTGATTACAAATCAATTAAATAACCACCATCTCAATATTCATTTCAATTAATCATTATTGATTAACCATCTCTAATTACAATAAGTAATTAGTCTTAATATTAATTACACAAGTTAATTTTATTAAACCCTTAGCAAATAATTAACTTGTAATTGCTTATTTAACTAATTAATTAAAATTACATTAATCACTTATTCATTATTAATTATACCTTAATTAATCAATTCCAAATTACGTCATTAATTAATTAATTAATGATTACATTTAATCAATCTCCCAATATAAATTAATTACATAAGTAATTAATCTTTAATTTAAACAACATATATATTAATCACCTATGATTAATAACCATCCAGTAATTAACTATTTTAATTACTCATCCCATAAATTAATTACTCTTAATTAATTATTTAAATTAATCCCTTGATTAATTCCAAAGTAATTTAAATCTAAAATTACTTCTATAATCAATATCTTTAATTACATTCAGTAATTATTAACTAATTACTTCCTTAAGTAATTACAAATTCATAAATTACATAAGTAATTATCAATCAATCCTCAAATGTTTAAATTAGTTTAACTTGATTAATCTAAACTAATCGCATAAATCAAATTAATTACACCAAGTAATTAATTCATTAATTACTTTCATTAAGTAATTAAACAATTGATTATTATTAATTAATTAATCTAATTAATTATTAAAATTAATCACATTAATTAATTGTTAAATAATCTTAATTAACATTTCTTAATTACTAAATTAAGAATTAACTTATACAAATCATTATTAATTATCAATTAATAAATCTTTAGTTACAATTTAATTAATCTCTAATTATTAATTAATTAAGTGTTAATTAAAACCTTAATTAATCATTAATCACTTGATTAAATAAATCTTAAACATAAATTAAAATTTAATTAACCATCCCTAATTATAGATTAATTAACCTTAATTAATTAATCTCAAATCTAATTAATTAACTTGAAAATTATTAATTACTTAATTAATCGTCCACATTATTAATTAATTAAATAATTAATATTCCATTTAAATTAATTTAATACTTTAAATGAAACCAATTTTCTTTCAATTTTCTTAAGATCAAAATTAAGAAGTCAAGTTCTAGTGGTACAGTGGTTAAGACATAGTGGAGTTGCTACATATGGTTGTAGTGGCACCGGTTCGAATCCCGGCGGCCACAATAATGAGACATAGTGCACGGCCGCTTAAAAAGCCGGCTAACCGAAGGCCAGGGCAAACATAGTTTCCTTGGCCCCAAAGTTTAGCCAAGTTTTAGTGGTCCAGTGGTTTCGACATAGTGGATGTGGCTACATTGTGTTGTAGTGGCACCGGATCGATTCCCAGCGGCCACAATAATGAGGCATAGTGCACGGCCACTTATAAAACCGGCTTAACCAAAGGTCAGGACGACATAGTCTCCCTGTCCCCAAAGTTTTGTCAAGTTCTAGTAGTCCAGTGGTTAAGACATAGTGGAGTTGCTACATATGGTTGTAGTGGCACCGGTTCGAATCCCAGCGGCCACAATAATGAGACATAGTGCACGACCACTTATAAAACCGGCTAACCGAAGGCCAAGGCAAACATAGTTTCCTTGGCCCCAAAGTTTAATGTCAAGTTCTAGTGGTCCAGTGGTTTCGACATAGTGAATGTGGCTACATTGTGTTGTGGTGGCACCGGATCGATTCCCAGCGGCCACAATAATGAGACATAGTGCACGGCCACTTTAAAACCGGCTTAACCAAAGGTCAGGGCGACATAGTCTCCCTGTCCCCAAAGTTTAATGTCAAGTTCTAGTGGTCCAGTGGTTTCGACATAGTGGATGTGGCTACATTGTGTTGTAGTGGCACCGGATCGATTCCCAGCGGCCACAATAATGAGACATAGTGCACGGCCACTTTAAAACCGGCTTAACCAAAGGTCAGGGCGACATAGTCTCCTTGTCCCTAAAGTTTAAATAAATTATGTATGAAACAAATAATGGTGCCATCTTCTCCCGTACCTAGCATACCTCCCACTACTGTTCCTCCTGCAACCGTACCTCCTTACCATACCCTGTCTAATACCATCCCATCGTTCCGACAACCCTTACTCTGGCCACCTACCATCCTGTCGTCGTCAATCCTCCTAACCAAGCCTCCGACCTACCATCTACCAAGAAAAAACCACCACCATACCCTCCTGACCCACCATCACTTTCCAATTCCGCATCAATGTTGGGTAGACCGCCTCCATTGCTCTCAAATGCCAACTCCTCCTTACCCTCACCTGAGTCTCTGTCCTCATCCCTCCCTAGCTGCAGTCAACAAGCTTGGACTTCTTTATTCAAACGCAAACCACTTAATGCGGGGAAGTACAAGCCTGTTGACTTCGAACCTACATTCTCTGATGATGTTCTTGACTTGGTCGATGAGGTAGTTCAGGCCGGATCTTCGGTATGGAAGGATTACTTAGTGGGTTTTTTTCCTGGATAAACCACTGTCATATTCTTCAGTGGTTGCAAAACTGAAAAGCATCTGGAAATTGAAGGGATCAGTGCAAGTGAAATCAGATGGAGTAATCTTTCTCTTCCTATTGTCGTCTGAAGAAGACAAAAATAGAATTTTACATGGTGACCCTATTATCATGAATAATAAAGTGTTTATCATAAGGCCTTACGATGCTAATATCAGTAATGTCTGTGGTTCGGTACCATCGGTGCCTGTATGGGTTTATCTTCGCAACATTTCTATCTTTGCATGGTCTCACCTGGGTATAAATTGGGTTTGTAGTCGTATAGGAAAATTGCTTTGTATGGACGAAAGGACTGAGAGACTTGAAAGGTTGGAATTTGCGAAATGCATGATTGAAGTCAAGCCGAATAGGGAGCTTCCAAATGATTTCTTAATTAGTCTGGCCGATGGTGGTGTTCAACGTATTTACGTTGAGTATTTATGGTAGCCTAACATTTGTGTTCTTTGTAACTCCTTTGGTCACTTTAAGGAGACGTGTGACAAGAAAGTTGTTCCAACTGTTCTATGAGTGGAAAGGCTTCAGGAAACAAAATCAGCGAAAAGCAATCGAAAAGCAAAGTAAAGATTAACAAACAAGTTCAAAAATGGCAAAAGGTGGGGAAAAACAAAAACATAACGGGGTTATATAGGAGTTTTGGAAGGGTGAGGGGCAATGAAAGTAGCCAGGAAAGTGAAAAAGGAAAAGACAGTATAAGTGGAAAAGAAGAAGCACGGTTTAAAGCAAACTTAGTTCAAAATATAGAGTGTGATAAGGAAGGATCGCTCCAAAATTTAACTGAAAATGTGGTATTGGCTATTGACATTCCTGCAATAATTAATGAGGCTCCAACTGCATCAGTTTCGGTTTTAGAGATCACAGTCAGTAATAGGTTTGGCATACTTCAATACTTGGATGAAGAGAACGAAAATGACAAGGTGGTAGAACAGGAGTTTGATAAACATCAAATGGAACAAACTCAGGTGGTCAATATATTGAATGAAAGGGAAATCCAGGCTTCAGATGAATGTGCGTTCTCTGTAAATATAGGAACTGTCTCAAAGTACAAAAAAAAATAGTGCAAAGGAAGATACAATAATAGAAGGAACAAAAGATCTCAGAAATTTAACAAAAGGAAAAATAATGGGCAGTGATAATATTAAAGATGACATTAATACTTCGAATCAAGAGCAGTTAAATGCGGGAGTGTCCACATTGTACTCCAGAACATCCACCACTAAAGCCATTGAAGTTCCAACATTTATTATTGAAGAAATCTCCACAACAGATAAACCAACTTCACCCAATAAAGTTTCCAACATGCACAGCATGCACGTGCACGTCAGAGACGACCAAATCCCACCTCTGGTTATTCAACTTATTGCATTCACTCCTCCCTCCTCGTCTCCGGCATCAAATAACTGTTCTCAAAACAACACCGACCAACTTTCTTCTATACCAATCTCTCCCTCAAAAAATATCATGCTAGCTTCGGATTGCATCCCACTGAAATCTGCTTCTCCTACCCCACACCAAAAATCCAAATTAACCAAAAATCCTGCAGACTCACCAAATATCTCCCAAGCTTCGACGATGGTCCTTCGTAGCAAGAAATCAATTACCCCTTCTGGAAATTCGTTTACCCAATGATGCACACCATCGGTGCTTGGAATGTTAGAGGGGCACACCACGAAACAAAACTTTCCCAATGTAAAAACTTAATTACTCAGCATAACCTTTGTATGTTAGCAATTCTTGAAACTAAGTTAAATATTGACCTTTCTTTCAAAGCGGCGAATTACATGAACCCGGGGTGGGAAGTCGTTCATAACCATGACGAGGCACCCTTCGGCAGAATCCTCATAGTATACGACCCCAATGTGATTCTCCTTTCCAAAGTTCATGCTACATCTCAAATCATTCACTGTCGTGCAAAAAGTATCATCAACCGTGCTCCTTTTATATAACACTTGTTTACGCAGCAAATAACAAAGCAGCCAGAACTTCCTTTCTCCACGACCTTCCCATGTTGAGGCAAGATTCTCATCCTTGGATCATTCTTGGCGATTTTAACTGCTGTAACAAACTTGAAGATAGGCTAGGTGGCAACCCACTCTCTCTTAACGAAATTGAACCGCTGCGATCTGCAGTTATGGATTCTAATTTGGTGGAAATTAAGTCAACTGGAATGAGATACTCATGGAACAACAAATGTAGACTTGGCAGCAGGACCTACTCTAAAATCGACCATGCCTTTGGTAACCACCTTGCCCTATCCAAGTGGCCTACCATTTACAACCACCTTCCTCCTCACCTACTGTCAGACCACTCACCTCAATTAATTCACCTAAGGGAAGATGGCATTAAAGTCAAATCAAGTTTCAAAATTTTTAATTCTTGGGTTAATGAACCCGACTTTTTTGACATTGTTAAAGAGGTATGGGCGAGACCAACTTACGGTAATCCTATGTCTATTTTGCAAGTCAAACTTAAAACCACTAAAACGGCTCTCAAGCAATGGTCCAGCAACAGATTTGGAAAGGGAAGCAAACAAAGTTCTTTCTGGAAGTATAAACTGGAAGAGATTCAATTGAACATGCAGGATGACCCACTTAACTCTACCTTCAGCGCTATGGAGACGTATATATCTAGACAGTACTATGAAGCTCTTAATTGTGAGATTTCTATGATCAATCAAAAAGCCAGGTTGTAATGGAGAACTGAAGGTGATAGAAACAGTGCTTTTTTTCACGCTAACTTAAAAGCCAAACATTCTAGAGAAAATATCGTGTCCATCCTTGACGACGAAGGTAATGCTCAAACAACTGTTGACGGTGTGAATGAGGCATTTATTAGACATTTCAAAACGCTATTCAGCAACTCGGGTAATTTTGAGCCTGATCTACACATCATCGATCATTTAATCCTTCCTAGAATTTCAGGCGATGAGGATGCCTCCTTAAGTGCTGATGTTTCGGATGAGGAGATCAAGTACGCAATGTTTTCTCTTAATAGGAATTCGGCTAGTGGTCCGGATGGATTTAATGCTCAGTTCTATTTTATATGTTGGGACATTGACAAATTAGATGTGCTGAGAGCTGTTAAGATTTTTTTCAAAAACTCCAAACTGATACCTTCATTCAACAACACAAATATTGCCATGATTCCTAAAATATGCAATCCCGACAACGTTTCCTCGTTTAGGCCTATCTCGTGCTGTAATTCAATCTACAAATGTATCTCCAAAATCATAGCTATCAGAATGAAAAAGGTCTTGCCCAATATTATCTCCCCTAACCAATCTGCATTTTTACCAGGAAGAAATATCCTTGACAACGTCTTACTTGCTCATGAGCTTCTAAATGGTTACAATCATAAGAACTCTTCCCCAAAAGCCATGTTAAAACTGGATATCATGAAGGCTTTCGATATGCTCCAGTGGAAAACTATTGTCAAAGTTATGCAGTGCATGAACTTTCCTGATCTTTTCATTGCTTGGATTGTCGAGTGTATCTCTACGGCGCGGTTCTCTATCATTGTTAATGGCAACAGTGTCGGCTTCTTTGGTAGCAAGCAAGGCATACGTCAAGGTGACCCGATATCGCCGTATATTTTTATCATCATCATGGAACTACTCACGCAACTGTTTAAAAACAAATCTGCAATTGGGTTTATCAAGCTTCATCCCAAATGTTCAAACCCGGAGGTGATTACCCTAATGTTCGCTGATGACCTGGTCATCTTCTGCTCACCTGATTATTCAACGATGCAGTCTGTTATGGATACTCTTCAAACATTTCATGCTATAACTGGACTATCAGTCAGTCTGGATAAATCCGAAATGATAACTTCTGGCCTCAATTCTTCCCAAAACAATACTATTATGGCCATTACTGGTCTATCCATCAGTGATAACACCATCTCGTATCTTGGCCTTCCGCTCACCTTCTCAAGAATAACAGTTAACCAATGCTTACCTTTGTATGAAAAGATCACCAAGAGACTTGACTGCTGGACGAGTAAAATGTTAAGCCAAGCGGGTAGAGTCACCTTATCTAAGGCGGTGATCTTCTCCATTCAAGTTTATTGGGCTAGAACATTCATATTACCACAAAGCTTATTAACATGATACGATCTGCCATAATGAGATTTATATGGACAGGGATAACTGTGGGTCGATATTTAGCCCCGGTTAGTTTCAAGAGATTGGAAATGCCTATTGCTAAAGGCGGGCTGGGTATCATCAGCATGCATCACTGGAATCGGTCAGCCATGGCTAGGCTAATCTACGATTGCATAAATGCCAAGAACAACACGTGGGTTAGATGGTCCAATATTCATGTGCTTCGTGGATGTAATTTTTGGAAAATGGGAACTCCTAATAACGTCAGCTGGACGTGGAGAGCAATAATTAAGCTTAAGGAGATTATACTTCCCCTAGTTCGTTACCGAGTGAGCAATAATAATGTGGTTAGTTTTTGGGATGATCCCTGGATGGAAAGTGGTATGATCTTGAGGCGTGTTCTTTCTTACGCCGACATAGTTCAATCGGGAGTGCGACGGGATGCAGTCGTTCAAAGTTTCATTCAGGGTTCTACATTGCGGCTTCCAAGGACTTCAAACTCACGAATTCAACAGCTCTGGAATA
Organism: Allium cepa; assembly: GCA_030765085.1. Classification (NCBI taxonomy): domain Eukaryota; kingdom Viridiplantae; phylum Streptophyta; class Magnoliopsida; order Asparagales; family Amaryllidaceae; genus Allium; species Allium cepa. The sequence continues at coordinate 586,247,894 of CM060938.1, forward strand.
AGGCGGGGACTGTACAATTCAAACTGAGGGCCAGAGCTCGGTTCAGTGGGGATGCAAAGAAGGCAGGTTCAGTTCTAAAGAAACTTACTCTTTCCTGACGGGTGATGTTGGTGATAACTGTAAGTGGCGAAGAAGAATATGGAGTAAAGATAACACTCAGAAGGATAATCTCTTCTTGTGGAAAGTACTGAATAGAGCACTGAATACTAAAATGAAGTTGATAACCAGAGGAGTTCATGTTACAAGCTACTGTGTTTTCTGCAACCAACTGCCTGAGATGGTCGAACACTTGTTTTTTGAATGCACCTTCGTGAATGCATTATGGAAGACATGGATTAGAAGAATAGGAAGAAGATGGAAAGGAGCTAACAACGTTGTGCAGTGGAAGTACATATACGACAATTCAGGTGGTAAAACTGATGCGAACAGACTTTTCTTGTTCGTCACTAAGAGATTTATGAATGTGATTTGGCAAGAAAGAAATAGGCGCATCTTTCAGCCTGATAAAGGGATGTCAGACGATCAATTCGAGAGGCATATGAAGCAGGAAATAAAGCGTGACTTATGTCTGGTTTCGTTTGCTTTTGACCCGGGCATCCTCAGTTAAATAGGTTCTCTTATTTTTTCTTTTTTCTGCTGTTGTGTTTTCTTCGTTTTCCCTATTTTTGTTGCACTTTGTTTCTCTGTATTTCTTGCAAGCGTTTGCTTGTTTCTCCTTTCTTCTCTTGGTGCAGCAATAAAATGGTAGGGGTCCATTTCACCCCGTCGGCTTTGCCAAAAAAAAAATTAAGAAACATTCTTCTTTATACAAAATATTTTAAACACTTTGTTTCAAACAAAAATTCAAATTTAAAATTTTCTTTTTAAATTTAAAACTGAAACACAATTTAAATTTTCCATTTCAGATTAAATCTTAAAAATTTAAAACATTACTTATTCTTTCATCTTCATTTTTAAATTCAAATTATTTAACCTTTTCTAAAAATGGTTAAAACAAATTTAAATTTAAAAACTTATTAAACTTTAAAAACTGACATTAAAGTAAAATTCCAAATTTTTAGAAACTGAATTTAAATATATTTTAAATTCTTATTTCATAATTTAAAACTTAAAGTCTTAAATTCAAAACAATGTTCTCTTATAATTTTAAAGTTTAAAAACTAAATTTAAATTCCCAGATTTAAATTCAAACTCACATTCATATTTCTGTTTTCTAGATTTTAAACTTGTTTAAATTTTCAGTTACATTTTAAAAGTTTACTTTTAAATTTAAACAGAAAAACAGCTTTCTGTTTTGTTTAAACATCTTACATTTTTGAATTCTAAAATGTTTCAAATTCCAAGAATTAACTGTTGATTTCAAATTAAATTTCAGGTTTAAGGATTTTCAGATTGAACTTCATCTTTAAAATTTTAAACTTTACTTTTAAATTTTTAAAAACAGAAAGACAGTTTCTGTTTTTAGTTTAAAACCAAACTTGGATTTAAAAACATTTCAAATTTATTTCAAAGATCTAAAATTTAACTAATTGAATATAAATTCAATTTCAGGTTTAATTTAGTTTCAGATTTTTGGTTTTGCAATTGACTTTTACATTAATTTTAATAAACCTGGAAAACAGGCTTTCTGCTTTTAGATTTACAAACCCAAACTAAGATTTTAAAAACTGAATAATTTATAAATACCCAGATTTAAATTATTTGAACTTATAATCCAAATTCAGGTTCCAAACTAATTTCAAATTTCAAGTTTGCATTCCTACTATCACTTCAATTCTATTTTTAAAAAACCTGGAAACAAGTTCTGATTAAAACACTAAAACCTGAAACATACATCTACACGAGCAATCCTTAAATTAACTTCGAGTCAAAAACAATAATGCTTCGAGTCCTCACTCCCATTTACCCGAGACCGTCCCGAGTAAACTACAACTGCACAAATTTCAACTTCATCAGAAAGTACGAGTCGCCGTGCACATGAACATCGACGCCGGCCATCCCTGACCAACTCTGACGATCTCCACATGTCGCCAACTACCATCTCACCTGACCACGATCATCAAGTCGCCCAGAATTCAACTCGATTGAATTCATGGTAAAATACCAAAACCTGGAATACTTTTACCCCCTTTCAGGCTCAACCTGTCAACGGCAAGACCTACCAACTCCGGCCACCATCCACTTCCATACTCCAATGATGACTTCCCCAAACCACCCGCTACCAACACTCAAAACATGGTTGAACTCGATTATCCAAGAAGATCACATTTGAACCAAACACAGTGACCCAATATACTAGGGTTCCTAACTGTAATTTCCAAATTACAACATCTAAATTTTAATTTCAACTCAATCTAAGATTTTTCCTATAATCTATGATAATTACCCCATATTCAGAAGCAATTTCAACCAAATCAAATGCATGTATCAAATGTGCTTAACCAATATGGAAAATACAGAAAATCCAAAACTGCACCTTGTTTTAAATTCTATAAATTGTAATATTTGATCTAAAATTCATGAATTTGTTTGATGTTTCTATTAATTAACCTAAAACATTGAATCATAAAGTTTGGATTTCCACTCTATGCTAATTTGCTCTGTAAATCTTAATTTTCCAGATTTTAGATAACTCTATTTAATTTATATAAAGTTTATACTTACCCTATTCTAAAATAAACAGATTTTATTCAATTGTTTTAAGTCATAACAGCAACAAGTTAAAGGGAAGAATTCAAGAAATCAATCAGGAACTTGGGATTTTGAAACACAGTCATGGTACAGTTAAATCAGGTATACATGCAAATATTTACAGGTAAGATATTCATAGCAAACTCCATATATGTTCCTTTGTAATTTATAAAGCATGCACAATTTTACCTACTTAATAATTTAAAAATGAGTTACTCACCGTTTTAAAATTGCAGAGAGAACCCAGACTTTTAAATATGCAGAATATTCCTTGCAACATGCTTGAATGCTTTTAAAATTTTGCTTCCAGATGAAATGCAGGTCTTTTGCTTTTTTCCAGATTCATTTGCATTTATTTCCAGATTATTTTGAAAAAGATGCAGGCTATATTTTGATGCATGCAGGCCCTTTGTAAGTGGATCAGTAAACAAGAACATGCAGGTTTGTATTTTGGGGAATGCAGATTTGTATTTTAAGGAGTTGAATGCAATGCATTTGAATAGGTTTTTGAGGATGAAAATGTTATAGAACTTTGATTTTCAGATTTCTTTTTAGAATGAAAATGAGAAAGAGAAAAAGAAATGAGTATATGCAAGTTTATAAACTAAATTTATGATTCATTAAAAACAAATAAAAATAAAAGATCAAATTTGACACTTGTAAAAGAAATAGACACTTGTTAACTTATATTTTAAATTACTTACACATGTCATTTTTAAATGATTTGTTATCTTAATTAAATGTTAAAGAAAAATTAAGCTTAATGAATGTTTAAACTTAGTTAACTAGTTCTTATACTTAGTTATGGAGATAGATAATTTTAAAGGAATAAAACAAAGTATTATTATAAATGAAAATAATATACAAATAAATCATTTATCAAAGATACCTTTAAATAATAAAAATAGATTTATACAAGAGGCTACAACTTACACGAATACATGTTTCATATTTTAAATTGTATTTTAAATTTCAAATTAAATTTACAAATCACATTTTATAAATTAATATTTTAATAACACAAACATTTTTAGAACCTTATTTTAAATATTTAAACTTAAGTTAAAAATGAATTTTAAACCAATAAAACATTTATCTCATATATTTAAAATCATATAGTTATTTTATTAAATATTTTTGAAAAGCTTAAATCCAAAAATAAATCACAATTCCCAAACAAAATTATGCTATACTAATTTAATTAAAAACAACTTGTCTATTTAAAATATACATATACATTTATAAATAGAAAACAATTTATTAACTTATTAAAAATAATTTCACAAATTAAATATTTAAATAAAGAAGATTATTAATTCAATATTCAATTTATTAACAAAAATTATCAATTCAATTTAAATTTAAAACACAGATTATTAAATTTAAATTGTCCAAAATTCCGGGATATTACAATCCTTCCCCCTTAAAAGAATTTCGTCCTTGAAATTTAAAACAAAGGTAATTTAATAATCTATTTACAGATTTTATTTTAAAATACAGCATATGTTAATCATATGCCAACAACCAAAGCAACCAATTCACGCAATCAAAACAAATCTAATTATCCAAAAGAATTTTGGATAAAACCTCACGAGTTTCCCCGGTATATATATCGGGATACTCGCTCTATAAAATACAAACAATCAATACTACTAAGCTATAGAGCTCCTAACAACAATTCTATACAGAATATCAGACTACAGACGAGTCTGACTCAACAACCAAACCATCCTAAACTGCTGGTTCTAAAACCAGAAATATCAAACACGTACTCCCCCAGAGATACGTGAAACATACTGAATTCCAGTTATCCAAACTGGCAATTCAACTCTAGAAAACCAAACACTATCTAACCCAAAACACAGAAGAAACCAAAACACTACAGAGCTAGCTTCCCAAACTTATAGCTCCTTGAATCAGAGAAAAACTTAACCAAAACCCAATCTCCGATTCCAGAATCCAAATTTCTCCGTCTCTTATCCATAAAAACTCTTCAGATGATCCTGGGCTACCAACATCCATCCTGATCAGCTCAACTCTTGCTGATGCCTCTAGAAACAGACTAGATCAAAACAATCCAATGATCTCGTCAAGATCACTCAAAAACCAAGAACACAAACCTTGATTCTCAACAACAGAATACAGAACAAACTTCTTCTCATCTGGAAAAGACAAAACAGAAACACCCCCAAACTGCTTCCGCTGCACAACTCTGATCCGAAGTAGAAGAAAAGGCTGAAGAACACAAGCACAGACTAGACAACCCAACATAGAAATATGGTTCCACTATTCATAAAGAAAACTCAGATGTTCCTCCAAAACCTGAGTTGCTTCACCAACTTCTATCTCAAGGAACCATCCATCTATTAACTGAACCACCAATTCCATTTCTAGAAAGAAAACTCGATCTCCAGATGCAGACAAACTTCTGACTTCCAGAAAACATCCAGACAGTCTCCAACAATCCAAGAGAACACACTATCGCAAGTCACTTTTGCGATCAACTCAGCCTAAATCCAAAGAACTGCTCTCTCTCAACCAAACAGAACAGCTTATATTGGCCTAGCCAACTTACTCGAGAAACGGATCTACTCTACTGCTTCAGAACTCCACTTCAAAAAAACTACTCAGCCAAAAGACTCCTTACCAACTCAGAACACTCTGCTAAACTCAGCCACATCACCAAGCTGACTCACTTCTTACTCTTGTTCCAAAGAAACATCTTCGGAAATATCCATAGTCACTACATCTCATCACGCAGCTACTACTTCTTGAGATATCAAGGCATCATCACTTGCTTGCTTCTGCCCAACCGACAGATCCAAACTCAATTCTGCACTTCAAAGATGAACTACGAACCTTAACAGGTTACCTTTAGAGATCGATGAAGTCCTTCATCACTACAGAACTCACTCGAGACGGTATTAGGTCTACAGTCTCGACAAATACACATCCAACCTCATCCATCAAACTCCTACCAATGGTAGTCGTGTTACACACACTTCTACCTCATCTACCTTTATAACTTATATTGGAAAAACCTGAACAGGTAATCCAACAAATAGGTAGAACCAATAATATATATATATAAAAATACAAATACGCTCTCTCAAGATAGACACCACTACAGAGACTAGGTATTCACTCAACCTAACGCTCTGATACCAGCTGAGACGACCGACTTTTTCTCCACAAAAAGTCGTATCATCCTTAAGAAAGAAAGGGATAGAAAAGAGAAAAGAAAGAAGAGAAAGAACAAACAACATAAGAATCTCAACAGCGGAACGAATAAATTATATTAATAACATAAGTATTACATAGTATATAACAAATATCAGAGTTACACAGACAATACAACACATACTAGACAGTTATAACACCTGTCTAGCTATTACAACTCAATACACAATACAGAAACACTCAGAGATACCAACACAGCGGAACTATATAACTATACGCAGAAGCCTCCTGCTCCATTGCTCCTCCATAATTCGTCAAAGCTAACCTGAATCCTAACCTGAATTCCCTGGGCTACTCGTAAAAATTTGAGTACCCAAGAATTAAAGAAAACAGAAATAACTCCGGGTCAGACATGGGTCTGGTGTGAGTAACAGGTTAAAGTTGCTTAACTTTGAAAAACCTTTGAAAAGAAAAGGTATCACGTAAGACATCCCACACATAAACATGGAAAAGTTTTTACCTTACGCTAACCAAAACATTTGATAGGAAATCCGATGATATTATAATAGTGTCTAGGGTTTTCAAGTAAATAAGAAATAGCCGAAATTGTTACATGATTAAATTCCAGCTACTAGCCACAAAAGTGGGTAATACAGTCAAAACCGTTGGCACTTATTGGATTTTGGATTCCATCAATGGCTGGGCTACTGGGGTACCGCCCGTCACAGTACGTGGCCTACATCACCGTACCGAGGATTACTCCCAATCCCCTGCAACACAAAGCCGGACCCGTTCCTTACTGAACGGTTCCGAACAAGACTACCCCGCAGTTGTGATCAGCATCCGCACCACTAAGCCGAAATAAAGGGACCTCTAGACAGGGATAAATCTTGCTCTCAAGTGGGGGATACCCACGAAGCTTTGCTGCACCTCCCCTGTTTTAGCCATTCCCGGTTGATGAGGCTTGAGGCTACGATTACCTTTATAGGACATATCACTTAGAATGCTCATCGTCCACCTGACGATGTTCTGAAAGCATTCAATCCATACAAGTTCGTTCCGGGTTCGAACGAAACCGAAGGCATTATCTCGTTACACTCATTTTGGAATCACCCTCAGAGTTAGCGACAATAACCCTTGCACTCTAAATCACCATCTCGAATCTATAAGTACTATTCCGTCAAACTCATTACGGAATCACCCACAGAGTTATACTGACGTATAGCCCTTACACCTCGAGTCTTCATTCGCTCCACTTGGATTAACGACCTAACGTTAATTTGGAATCGATGTGGTTTTCGGATTCCAAATATGGAAACTCGATCCCGGTCTTATCGAAATCCAAAGCGTGTCTTTTAAGGCCAAGTTATTTTAAGTTTAAAAAAATTCAATTATATTATCTGTATACACACAGATAGATAATTTACCATATAACAATGGATAATTAACATTATCATTCACCAACAGATAATTCATATCATTATCAGATAACCCATATTATCATCCAAAAGCAACCAATGCATCCATATCACATACACTACTCATCTCATAACTGAGATTACAACCCATACATGGCAATCAATACCAATCATAAGCAACTATCTAATGATCACACCATCTATAATTAATTTAAAATGAATTAAATTAATTACCTAAACCCTAATTAATTTAAAATGAATTAAATTAATTACTTCATCATTAAAATCCTGCTTATCTTAATCTTTAATTGATTACAAATCAATTAAATAACCACCATCTCAATATTCATTTCAATTAATCATTATTGATTAACCATCTCTAATTACAATAAGTAATTAGTCTTAATATTAATTACACAAGTTAATTTTATTAAACCCTTAGCAAATAATTAACTTGTAATTGCTTATTTAACTAATTAATTAAAATTACATTAATCACTTATTCATTATTAATTATACCTTAATTAATCAATTCCAAATTACGTCATTAATTAATTAATTAATGATTACATTTAATCAATCTCCCACTATAAATTAATTACATAAGTAATTAATCTTCAATTTAAACAACATATATATTAATCACCTATGATTAATAACCATCCAGTAATTAACTATTTTAATTACTCATCCCATAAATTAATTACTCTTAATTAATTATTTAAATTAATCCCTTGATTAATTCCAAAGTAATTTAAATCTAAAATTACTTCTATAATCAATATCTTTAATTACATTCAGTAATTATTAATTAATTACTTCCTTAAGTAATTACAAATTCATAAATTACATAAGTAATTATCAATCAATCCTCAAATGTTTAAATTAATTTAACTTGATTAATCTAAACTAATCGCATAAATCAAATTAATTACACCAAGTAATTAATTCATTAATTACTTTCATTAAGTAATTAAACAATTGATTATTATTAATTAATTAATCTAATTAATTATTAAAATTAATCACATTAATTAATTGTTAAATAATCTTAATTAACATTTCTTAATTACTAAATTAAGAATTAACTTATACAAATCATTATTAATTATCAATTAATAAATCTTTAGTTACAATTTAATTAATCTCTAATTATTAATTAATTAAGTGTTAATTAAAATCTTAATTAATCATTAATCACTTGATTAAATAAATCTTAAACATAAATTAAAATTTAATTAACCATCCCTAATTATAGATTAATTAACCTTAATTAATTAATCTCAAATCTAATTAATTAACTTAAAAATTATTAATTACTTAATTAATCATCCATATTATTAATTAATTAAATAATTAATATTCCATTTAAATTAATTTAATAATTTAAATGAAACCAATTTTCTTAAGATCAAAATTAAGGAACATTCTTCTTTATACAAAATATTTTAAACACTTTGTTTCAAACAAAAATTCAAATTTAAAAATTTCTTTTTAAATTTAAAACTGAAACACAATTTAAATTTTCCATTTCAGATTAAATCTTAAAAATTTAAAACACTACTTATTCTTTCATCTTCATTTTTAAATTCAAATTATTTAACCTTTTCTAAAAATGGTTAAAACAAATTTAAATTTAAAAACTTATTAAATTTTAAAAGCTGACATTAAAGTAGAATTCCAAATTTTTAGAAACTGAATTTAAATATATTTTAATTCTTATTTCATAATTTAAAACTTAAAGTCTTAAATTCAGAATAATGTTCTCTTATAATTTTAAAGTTTAAAAACTAAATTTAAATTCCCAGATTTAAATTCAAACTCACATTCATATTTCTGTTTTCTAGATTTTAAACTTGTTTAAATTTTCAGTTACATTTTAAAAGTTTACTTTTAAATTTAAACAGAAAAACAGCTTTCTGTTTTGTTTAAACATCTTACATTTTTGAATTCTAAAATGTTTCAAATTCCAAGAATTAACTGTTGATTTCAAATTAAATTTCAGGTTTAAGAATTTTCAGATTGAACTTCATCTTTAAAATTTTAAACTTTACTTTTAAATTTTTAAAAACAGAAAGACAGTTTCTGTTTTTAGTTTAAAACCAAACTTGGATTTAAAAACATTTCAAATTTATTTCAAAGATCTAAAATTTAACTAATTGAATATAAATTCAATTTCAGGTTTAATTTAGTTTCAGATTTTTGGTTTTGCAATTGACTTTTACTTTAATTTTAATAAACCTGGAAAAGAGGCTTTCTGCTTTTAGATTTACAAACCCAAACTAAGATTTTAAAAACTGAATAATTTATAAATACCCAGATTTAAATTATTTGAACTTATAATCCAAATTCAGGTTCCAAACTAATTTCAAATTTCAAGTTTGCATTCCTACTATCACTTCAATTCTATTTTTAAAAAACCTGGAAACAAGTTCTGATTAAAACACTAAAACCTGAAACATACATCTACACGAGCAATCCTAAAATTAACTTCGAGTCAAAAACAATAATGCTTCGAGTCCTCACTCCCATTTACCCAAGACCGTCCCGAGTAAACTACAACTGCACAAATTTCAACTTCATCAGAAAGTACGAGTCGTCGTGCACATGAACATCGACGCCGGCCATCCCTGACCACCTCTGACGATCTCCACATGTCGCCAACTACCATCTCACCTGACCACGATCATCATGTCTCCCAGAATTCAACTCGATTGAATTCATGGTAAAATACCAAAACCTAGAATACTTTTACCCCCTTTCAGGCTCAACCTGTCAACGGCAAGACCTACGAACTCCGGCCACCATCCGCTTCCATACTCCAGTGATGACTTCCCCAAACCACCAGCTACCAACACTCAAAACATGGTTGAACTCGATTATCCAAGAAGATCACATTTGAACCAAACACAGTGACCCAATATACAAAGGTTCCTAACTATAATTTCCAAATTACAACACCTAAATTTTAATTTCAACTCAATCTAAGATTTTTCCTATAATCTATGATAATTACACCATATTCAGAAGCAATTTCAACCAAATCAAATGCATGTATCAACTGTGCTTAACCAATATGGAAAATACAGAAAATCCAAAACTGCACCTTGTTTTAAATTCTATAAATTGTAATATTTGATCTAAAATTCATGAATTTGTTTGATGTTACTATTAATCAACCTGAAACATTGAATCATAAAGTTTGGATTTCCACTCTATGCTAATTTGTTTTGTAAATCTTAATTTTCCAGATTTTAGATAACTCTATTTAATTTATATAAAGTTTATACTTACCCTATTCTAAAATAAACAGATTTTAGTCAATTGTTTTAAGTCATAACAGCAACAAGTTAAAGGGAAGAATTCAAGAAATCAATCAGGAACTTGGGATTTTGAAACACGGTCATGGTACAGTTAAATCAGGTATACATGCAAATATTTACAGGTAAGATATTCATAGCAAATTCAATATATGTTCCTTTGTAATTTATAAAGCATGCACAATTTTACCTACTTAATAATTTAAAAATGAGTTACTCACCGTTTTAAAATTGCAGAGAGAACCGAGACTTTTAAATATGCATAATATTCCTTGCAGCATGCTTGAATGCTTTTAAAAATTTGCTTCCAGATGAAATGCAGGTCTTTTGCTTTTTTCCAGATTCATTTTCATTTATTTCCAGATTATTTTGAAAAAGATGTAGGCTATATTTTGATGCATGTAGACCCTTTGTAAGTGGATCAGTAAACAAGAACATGCAGGTTTGTATTTTGGGGAATGCAGATTTGTATTTTGAGGAGTTGAATGCAATGCATTTGAATAGGTTTTTGAGGATGAAAATGTTATAGAACTTTGATTTTCAGATTTCTTTTTAGAATGAAAATGAGAAAGAGAAAAAGAAATGAGTATATGCAAGTTTATAAACTAAATTTATGATTTATTAAAAACAAATAAAAATAAAAGATCAAATTTGACACTTGTAAAAGAAATAGACACTTGTTAACTTATATTTTAAATTACTTACACATGTCATTTTTAAATGATTTGTTATCTTAATTAAATGTTAAAGAAAAATTAAGCTTAATGAATGTTTAAACTTAGTTAACTAGTTCTTATACTTAGTTATGGAGATAGATAATTTTAAAGGAATAAAACAAAGTATTATTATAAATGAAAATAATATACAAATAAATCATTTATCAAAGATACCTTTAAATAATAAAAATAGATTTATACAAGAGGTTACAACTTACATGAATGCATGTTTCATATTTTAAATTGTATTTTAAATTTCAAATTAAATTTACAAATCACATTTTATAAATTAATATTTTAATAACACAAACATTTTTAGAACCTTATTTTAAATATTCAAACTTAAGTTAAAAATGAATTTTAAACCAATAAAACATTTATCTCATATATTTAAAATCATATAGTTATTTTATTAAATATTTTTGAAAAGCTTAAATCCAAAAATAAATCACAATTCCCAAATAAAATTATGCTATACTAATTTAATTAAAAACAACTTGTCTATTTAAAATATACATATACATTTATAAATAGAAAACAACTTATTAACTTATTAAAAATAATTTCACAAATTAAATATTTAAATAAAGAAGATTATTAAATCAATATCAAATTTATTAACAAAAATTATCAATTCAATTTAAATTTAAAACACAGATTATTAAATTTAAATTGTCCAAAATTCCGGGATATTACACTATCATCTAACCCTACTTCTACACATTTTCCAACATGTCTACCATTTTGTTTAAAAATAGATAACATTGCTTCAGAAGAAGAATCTTGTTCAACAGCCTCATCATTACGCGCAACACTTTGAAATGATAAATTCACATAATCATTGAAATAATGAGAGAAAAAGAATGATGCTTCTTCTTTAATATATGATTTGCAAATCGAACCTTCAACTCGATCATTTTGTCTCACTTTTTTCTTTAAATGATTTAAGTACCTAATAAAAAATATTACATATCAATATTGATTTTTATTTATAGTTAAATTAACATTTACATACTCAGTATTAATAACATACCTCTCGAATGGATACATCCATCCATATTGCACAGGACCTTGAAAACGTGCTTCAAAAGGAAGATGAACGGGTAAATGCTCCATTACATTGAAAAAAGCTGGAGGAAATATTTTCTCCAGTTTGCAGAGCAGTATAGGGATTTCTACCTCAAGTTTACAAAGACGGTCAACTTTTAACGTAGTTGAACAAAGCTCCTTATAAAATAAACTAAGTTCTGTTTTAACCTTCCAAACTTTTACGGGCAACAATTCTTTGAAACCAACGGGTAACAAATTTTGCATCATTACATGATAATCATGGCTTTTCATCCCACTCAGTCTTCCGTTCTTATAGTTAACACATCTACGAAGATTAGATGAAATTCCATCAGGAAATCGTAATCCTTCCATCCATTTTAACAGTACTTTAACTTGGTTGTTATCTAGTTCATAACATGCTTTGGGTTTTTTAGTGTCATTTAGCTTCATACGAAGCTCAGGACGATTACATATTTCTTCTATATCACGTCTTGATTTCAGATCATCTTTAGTCTTGCCCTTAACATTCAAAAGTGCATTAAACACATTATCGAATATGTTTTTCTCGTTATGCATCACGTCAATGTTAAGACGGATTATGAGATTTTTCCGATAAGGCAACTCCCAGAATATACTCTGTTTGCACCAATTATGAAACGTTGATTTACCTTGAATTTCAGTTTGTTGTTCGGTTTCATGTACCTTTGAATAATCTTTTACAAGTTCATATATATCTTCACTTAACCAAATCGTTGGTGGTTGTAAAGTCTCACGTCTATTAGCTATGAATTTTTTTTGTCTCTTCTAAAAGTATGATAAATATGGAGAAAACGTCGATGACAATCAAACCATGAAATTTTCTTCTCATGCCGTAAAGAAAATGCTCGTGTTTCTTCAATAAAGTAAGACAAGCAAAAAGACCGGCCATACTCCAACCCGAAAGCATTGCATATGCAGGAAAATCGCTAATATTCCATAACAAAGAAGCGAACATCCCGAAAAAAATTCGATACGTCGTATGTTTCCACTCCTTCATACCACAATGTTTTCAACTCTTCGACTAGCGGTTGAAAGTAAACATCGATACCCTGTGTCGGATCATCAGGGCCAGGGACGACAATTGTGAGAAACATACATGGAGTTTTCGTACACATCCACGGAGGTAGATTGTAAGGTGGGCCAAGATCAATATTTAGAACCAAACTAAGAAAACGGTGAAAATCCATCAATACACAAACCTAGTCTAACGTTATGGCTCTCCGCTGCGAAATTGGAATATTTCTTATCAAAATACTTCCATCTTCTCCATCAGATGGTTGTGTTAACGTACCTTTTTCAGATGTTCTCACACTGTGCCATCTCATATGATGCGATGTTACAGATGATGCATATAACCTTTGAAGTCTAGGAGTGATAGGTAAATAATGCATACGCTTGTATGGAACTTCTTTTCCCTTTTTTTCCTTGGTTTGTATCTTTCTTGATTACATATTTTACAATTCTGAAGACTGACATAATCTTCCCAAAACAACATGCAATCATTTAGACATGTATCAATTTTTTGATACGACAAACCGAAAGATGACATAAGTTTTTTCACTTCATAATAATTTTCGCACATTAAATTATATGATGGCATATGGCGTTTAGCAGCTTGTACAACAGCCATAAATCCAGCTTCAGTGAGGTTGTACTTTGATTTCATTGCAATGTATTCTACAGTTGCTGATAATTGAGTGTCGCTAGTACATCCATTCTAAAGAGGTTTCTTAGCAGCATCCAATAAATCATATATATTTTTCGCTCTAACATTTGGTTCTTCTTCGACATTAACATCATTGTTATTAATTTCAACAGTAGGGAACATTGATCGTGCTGCATCTTCAACCATATGTTCTATGAGATTCATCGTACTAATTTCATCACTAATGACCTCTATTGACTATTCTTCGTTACATGTTATAATTTCTTCATGACGATCCCACACCAAATAATTAGTTACGAAACCATATTGGTGAAAATGAATCCTAACCATATTCGGTACTAAATGCTTCAACAATTTGCACCTACTACGTGGACAACGAATTTCTACGTCATTTCCAATATTACTTAAAGCAAATTCGACAAACGCATTTACCCGTTAAGAAAATGTTTACTTATTGAGCCTCTCATTTCTCTTCTCTGATACATCCAGCTCCGATCAATAACATAATTGATCATTTTTCCTAATGTAAAACCTATGGTCAACAGTAAAAAAATTATTAATCAAATTCGATAAACACAATTAGATTTTACTGTTTTTTATAATCCATTTTGGTTTATGTAGAAAGTTATATTTCTTGCTATTTTGTTCATATTTTGGTACCTTTTGTGATGGTCGGTCATCCTACTTCCCACTACAAATACAATAGTAATTACATTTCTTAAATCATATCATCATAAACGATTTTTCAAAATTTCGACAGCACTTCCCCCGTGTTCCTTGTAACGTACACATATGCATGTACACAAGGAACGAAAAGGTAATGCCATCGAAATTTTGTGAACCGTTTATAACGATATGATTTACGAAACGTAATTACTTTATAGTGTTTATATCTTTTCCAATATAGGGACAAATCCAACAAATATTGTATCAGATGAATATGAATATCCGTTTTGCAATAAAAACGAATATTCATACAACGATCATATACAACACTTGTCAAATAGGGCCAAAATTCACTAAGGGGTTTAAATTTTGTTTATATGTTACCATTTTATAAAATATATAAAATAAAGCATATTTTGCATTATTTTATTTATATTCTACTATTTTATTAAATATGTAGTAAATTATATGATTTTTATTATTTCGTAGAATATATAATTCATGTGTGTGTATACTAAATTATATACTTATCTAATGCTAATATATTTTGTAAAAGATATAATTCGTGTTCGTAAAATATTCGACTAATTCAAGTTTGCCTAATATTTTACAAAACATACACAAAATAATTTAAATCAATCTTAACTAATCTAACGCTAACTCAAATGCGCATTTACATTAAATTATCAATATATGTATATATGTGCATAATATATATACACAAACAATTTGGACATTTGGATAGCAATAATTGTAATTAGCACTTAGTTTGGTATAATAAACAATCAGTAGGACATTAGATACAACTATAACAAAAAATTAAACACAAAATTAGAAAAATTTAAAATTTTAGGGTTTTAGACAAAACCTATTTTGGAGTGTAATTAGATGGAGAGAGGCCGCTGGTGATGACTGATGGCGTCGGAGTGGCTGTCGGTTGCATGGGGAGGCTGGGAGCAAGAAAAGAGGAGGAGTGGAGGAAGATGGTGAAGGATTTAGGTTTTTTTGGTAGGAGGAGAGAATGACGAAAGCTCTCGGCTTGCTGCAGGTTTATACGAATAATTCCAACGGCCGCAAACGGCATTTTTGCAACTGTTACCAACGGCTTGTTAAAAAATAACGAGCCATTGGAAATTCCCGTTGGCGGCCGTTGGAACCCTGTCGTGGCTATATACTGTAGTTCTAGTAGTGGACAATTTGCATATTATATTTGTTTTTGTTAAGGAGAGCCTTGTCATCAAATCAAAGTCAGATAAGCTACAGTTCAAAGACTTAGAGACTTTTTGTTGGGTTTGGTGAACACTACGATATCATCTACAATACATAGATTAATTATTTGTGGATTTTGGCACATAAGAAGAAGGTCCATGTTCTTGTCTGTTGTTACTTCAGTTAATAGAATGTTTAGAACTTCTATAATTTTGATGAAGAGGTAAACAGAAAGAGGATCGCCTTGTTTGATCTCCCTTTGACTATAGAAGTACCCATATGGAGATCCATTAACAATGAGTGAATAATGTGGTGAGGATATACAAGCATAAATCCATGCAAGGAAGGGAACAGGAAAATTCATTTTGGGCAGAATAGCAATAAGAGAGTTCCATCGAACAATGTCGAAGGCTTTGTGTATGTTAAGTTTTGTGAAGTATTTAGAGGAGACAGAAGAGCGAGCATATCCTTTAATCAGTTCCCGAGTAAGAAAATATTGTTGCTAATATTTCTGCTGGATAAGAAAGTAGACTATCTGGGGATATAATTCTGTGCAAAACAGACTTCAATCTAGAGGAGATGATTTTTGCAATGCAGTTGTATATTACGTTGCAACAACTAATGGGACGGAAATCACTCACTTTGGTAAGTTTTCAAAGTTCCGGTACAAACGGATTGTTCGTCGACGGATCCACCAATGACAATGGAGCAGGAGTCGGAATCGTGATAGCCACTCCCGACAAGACTCGTGCAGTCCGGAATGAGATAGATGAACAAGTAGTAGGTCTCTATCAAAGCTTTCACGGCAATGGGCACTCTCCGCTTTGGGCATAGGACGAAATCCACTCACATAGTATAGATACCATTACAAATGTGATCTATTCCTTCAAGCACCATGCATAATAAGAAGAGAAAGATTAAAAAAATTGACTACGAAGACCTTTTATATGATCAATCATATAATGATATTCTTCGAAAAAGAAAATTTTCAATATGGCATGGCGCTAAGACATATCATCTTGTTATCATTCCTAAGTTCATTTTCTTATTATTAAATTTATATGTTGGTTTTTTAATGATAACTCTATATATCTCACTTGTACTTTACATATTAGATTAAAAAAATTATTATAAATTACCATGTCTTTCTAGAAGTAAACAATGTATAAGAATCAAATAATATTTACTTCAAAAAAAATTATTAAACATAAATTTGAACATTTACATAGTTACACCTATCAAATATTGTGATTATGCTATGGTTAAATTTCGTAATGATTATGGTTTGTTATATATGGATTTTATGTAATAAATTTAATGTATAAATTTCTTTGTCGATTTGGATGCTTATGATTATATAATAATATCATTTATGTCACATTAAATTGTTTTTCATACTCTCATTATTAAATTTTTATTTCATATATACCATCCGGTTTGTATTGATTTTGATACATTAAGTATTGATTTTGATGTATATATCATCTTACTTGGGAGTTTATTCTCATTATTATTGGTATTGATTATAGGATCCCAATTTTGGTATTAATTAGATAAATAGTTTCACAAATTTAGTCTCTCACAAAATAGTAACACATTTGTAGGAAAATTTAATTTTTCACCCGTTGTTGTTGATAGTAAATCGGGAGAAAAATATAAAATATATACATGCCTATATCAGGGGAGGATATATAACTCAGGGGAAGTTATATCATATTTTATACACAGGGATATTTAATAGTTACCACCATCAAAAAAGGGGAGATGGTTGTACCTCAATTATCGGTTTTGATGATGACAACCACATAAAATATAAACACTAATGTTTTGCCATGTTATATAGTATATAGTATGGAATATTACATAGGTACTAAATCGAAGACCATACAATATAAAGGCTTGAGATGAAGATATGAGGACTTATGAGTTCAAAGATAGATAAATGAAGATCTCAAGGTTATAATTAAGTGTAGAGAGTCATTAGTATATTGTTAAAGTTCTTGGTATCAATTTCTGATCTCTATCTCTAATTTTTAATTTTTGATATTTTCAACAAAAATAAATTATTTTAATTACAAAATATATTTTCAAAATATTTTACTAAAGCTTTTGAACTCCAAAAAATATTTTAAAACTATATTCGAATTGTTTTAAAAAGTACAGAATTTTCAAATCCTTTCAAAGAAAATAATTTTCATTTTTCACTAGCATATGTCGGTATACATATCTAGGATTTGTTGACATACATGCCGCCAAATGATTTTTCAAAGTTTTAATGGAAGTGTTTATTCGACACAAATCTTCATAAATAGACACATCTGATAATTTACTATATAAAGGAGAGTGCAAACGAATTTTTAACCAACTAATTACTTACTTTCTTCCCACTCTTCACTCTCTTAAAAATTTTCTGGAAAAATATACTCTATTCTCTTAAAATCATATAGAATAAATTCATACTTCATTGTATCGATTCAATAATGCTTTCCTACTATTTTGGAAACATGTCTCTCTTATTTCAAAGAACAAAGTGCATTCTAAGAGGCTATATGATCCATTTTATCCAAAATGCAATAATTTTTTTTTGGAAAAACCATCAGCTCTACTCGTGTTTGTTTGTGTTTGCTTGTATCCCGTTCAAATCAAGTAGATGTGCTCGTTCAAATCAAGTTAGTGTGCTTGGTAGCTCATTCAAATCTAGTGGGTAAGCTTGTATCCCGGTCAAATCAAGTAAGTTTACCCTAAACTCATAATACAGAAGGGTGTGTTTCGTAGCCTTGAAATCGAGATTGTATTTGATTTTGCCTTCTACCTGGTTAAATATTGGAATTTGAAAAGAAATATGTATAAGCAATTTTACAGGACTGGATGCAGGAGAAAATCCAAACTGGAATAAAATCCCTGGCATCATATCTCCAACTCTTACTTTATTGCTTTTATTTATAACTATAATTGCATCTAGGACTGAGTATTATCATAATTCTATGTTGTTAATATATGATTTAATATTTGCATAAGTTAGAAAATACTATTCATCTCCTTCTAGTGTTAAATTAGCCTTAAGGTCCATGATTCCGTAACCCACAAAACTCTCTTTGATAATTTGGTCATTGGAGCCGGGGATTTGTCTTGTACC
The DNA here is from genome assembly GCA_030765085.1 of Allium cepa. Lineage (NCBI taxonomy): Eukaryota > Viridiplantae > Streptophyta > Magnoliopsida > Asparagales > Amaryllidaceae > Allium > Allium cepa. Next base: position 586,266,985 of record CM060938.1, read on the forward strand.
ATGAAATATCAATTTATGCAATCTTAGATGTAGAAAGGAGACCATAGTGTTAACATTATCAATAATAGTGATTCAATTCCTTTTTTCCAAAGGGGAAAACTGGATAGATTGTTTAATACCGTTTTGCAGCCTTGGTATTATAGCCTGTAAAAGCTAGTGGAAGAGAGTAAAGAGGCAAGTTGTAGCGATCCGTAATTTCAAACACTTCATCTTTGAATATCGTAACGTTTTGAAATATAGTAAAGTGTTATAAATGTTATTTATGACCTTGTCAAACATCTTTTAATTAATAAATAACGAGAATAAACTTTTCTTTGAAATTTGTTAACAAAATATACACTTCGAAGAAATATTGATTATGTGACCGAAAATAGATTTATCGATAAACAGCCTTTTATTCGATATAAGTTGTTCGAACTCTTTTGTACTTAGTTAATGAACATATGAACACGTTAGAAAATAATTAACACACTTTGCTTCATAAAGAAAGTGGAATGTTCTAGAAACTTCTAAGAGATATGAGGTATTTGTATGTAAGGGGTAATAAGGTAATTTGTTAAAGGACGGAGGTGCCAAGGAGATGTGATAGACATGTTGAGGGGTGAGCCTTCCATGACAGACCAAGGGGGTAAGAACAAGGGTAGGAAGCACCATGTGAAGCCTGTAATAGGAGAAGCATACACTTTGAATCTATTTCACATTTTTACAGATAAATATAAGCTCTTTTGCATCTTTCTCTTCATAGTTTCCTAAAAGAAAATAATTTCAAAATGTATCCAAATCAACTCAAATTTAGATAAGGGCCTTAGGACAATATCACAACACCTCCTATTGAGCTAGATCTTGAAAAATCAAAGCACTTCTCCCCCCACAAGTTGAGGCCATGAGTTATAATAGGCTAAGTCTAGCCTAGGTAAGTGCAAAAGCAAGGGTTGAGGTAGGAAGTTGATGTTTGCAAAGTTGAGGTAGGAAGGGTAGCTTAGGCTTGCTGTTTACTTGCTATATAGGGTAAGCTAACTCACCATCTTGAATGGAAATATATTGTGTATATGCACTTCTGATTGTTAGTTTCTTTATGATTGAATGGATATCGATATACATTGTAATATTTATTCGAAGCTCGCTTTGAAACAATTGACATATGTAATTCATACATATGGACTTAAATGGACTTGAATGGACTTGTATAACTTGTAAAATAACATTAAAACAAAGCATATAGGTTGTAGTGAACATAGGTTTGAATTTGACTTGGATTTGAAAGTGCTCTTACAGCGATGGTTGCTATAAATGCACTTAGGAATTACCTTATGTTCGGCAATTTCTAATGAACTTTGTAGGGAGATCCTTAGAGGTTTCTCACCATATTTGTGATGTTTATTATGTATGATTATTGCCATAAAAATTTTGAGTGATTAAAATTTAAGTAACATAATGAAAAGAGACCAAACTTCCACTTGTGCAAAACTAACTCGTTTAACCTTTGATTTTTTTAAATATGAAATGGTAGTGTAATACTTGGAAAATTCCAAGCAATACATGCCATATTTATATTCCAAATAAACAATTACATATAACTTGCGCATTACAACTCATGCACTACAACTCACACGTTACAACTACCACCCACTACACATAAATACATACATCGCTGTAGCAACCCATTAACTACAACCCAGTACAACACCAAACATGTACACCACAACAAACATACAACAAAAACACATAACCCAGTACAATAAAACATATATAACACCATACAAAATATACATCCTATCGCATATCATAGCCATTTATATACGTGTATCTCACCAATAACCATGCAAAATATAGCTCATATAATAGCTACTACAAAAGGACAGCTACACCAAGAAACCATCAGCTGTTCAAAGCCAAAAGTATCTACATGTGCATCCAACTTCTGCTTTATGCATTGCCACTCCTTCCCATTTTATTTACCATTGTTTCTATGCTATCTCCTAACCTCTCCACACACTTCCACCTCTCAATCATGCGCAAGCATAGACAAATTTAAGAACTTGAAGTGATGATGGAGTTAGAACTTTTGAATTTTTCTTTAAATGGCACGTTGTTCCTCTCTTGCGAAAAAAGCCAATAAAAAGAAAAGTTTAATCTAATGAGGTTATTTAGCTCTTCTTTGTTAGAAGTATCAACATATTTGAAGGCCCAAAAATCAAACTGGTCATGAATAAAGATGCTCCAATTCAAGTTCATATCAAGCCGAGCCATACATTTAGTCCATACATAGAAAGGAAAGTCACGATCACAAAACAAATGTAAGTAATATTCAACTTGTTCTCCACAAAAAATATAGCTTTTAAATATATTTATCTTCTTTATCTTCAACATGTTTATAGTATTCAGTTTCCCGTAAATTATAACGTTTAGCCTTTGATTTTGAACTTCAAATGTTAAAGGACTTTGAATTTAAGTATTTTGTTTCATTCTTGTTACAAGTTTTTAATAACTCATATTAGAGTATTTTAAAAGTTATTTGAGAATTCATGAATTTTTAATAATTAGTTATGAATTTTTAGAAAAGATGATTTATTTTTAAATATAAGGAAAACATGGTTTTTCAAGTTTTCAAATATTTTATAAACTTGTTATTTTAAAGTAAAATTTTGAATGAATGTTTTAAAATCTATTATAAGTATTTTAAAAGTATTTTTAAGTATCTATATTTTTTGAAAATGTGTTGATTTTTTCATCAAAGTATAAATATCTTATGTCATATAATATCTTTCAAATTGTTTAGTAAATATCTAGTTTTATAAATAAATTACCATACATACATAATATACATATATATATATATATCATTTCTAAAAGGGTTCTAATTGTAAACAAAAATTTAGAAAGGGTTTTGGAATTGCTTAGTGGCTAAATCGTTCTTTATTTAGTTACTTTTTTAAAGTGTAATTAGCTATGCTTAACACTAAAGGCCGACAAAGTTGGCTTATCTATTTGTGAGTGTTGGGATTGATGTTCGAGTAGGGATAGAAGCAATGGTACTCTAACATACATCTTCACTTTAAATGAAGAATAGTTAAGTTGGAAAGGTTGAAAATGTGTTAATCGTGTTGATTTCTTACTCGTTTATGGAAGTCATTAATACTATACTTAACACTAAAAGCCGACGGGGTAGACTTGTCTATCCGTGAGAGTTAAGAATAAAGTATCTAGGCAAGGCTTTAACATGCAATTAGTGCTCCAGCTTACATGGCTTCAATATTGACTGGTGGATAGAAGAAGTTGGAATGTCGGAAACGTTCTAAGTATATGAACCTTGATTTCTATAAGCGATCTTTTTGAACTGGATAGTCAATATTCAACTATCGAACTTGACCAAATGTAACTTAAGAAATATGTAACACCCCGTATTTTTATAACATTATCTAGGATATTTAATTGTTTAAATCAAAATAAAATAATGTGAAGATTAATAGGTTGATATTTGATTAAATTAAGGTTAGTTGTACCATGTTAATGTGTAAATTAAAATGAGAAAACATAAACTAATATGCTAGGAAATGAATAAGGGCATTATGAGAAATAGGAAAAGCTTATAACCTAGATCCTTAGGAATTGAAAATCACATTCATTCTCATTTTACCAAACTAAAAAACTCTTAAGGTCAGCCACCATTATTGTTCTCAAGAAACGATTAAAGCTCAAATTTAAGAGAAGGAACATAATCAACTAATTCAACAACAAATCTCACATCTTTTAATCTTAGAGCTAAGGTGAATAATTACTGCATCACGTTTTCTTAATGTTTTTCGGTTTTAAGATTGGATATGAAAACCCTATTAAATGACATCCATACGCCTTGAAAATTTAAATATAGGTCAGAAATGATATTTTAGAGATGATTTTTAATTTTCATAATTTTCTGAATTTATGTGGACTTTGCATTAATTTTCTAGTGGAAAAAATGATTATCAGGTTATATATTATTTATGGATAAAATAATAATAATTTTGGTTTGAAATTTTTTATATGTTTAAAAAAATATTAAAATAGATTTTATGGGATTTTTTCATATTTTTTCTAAGTGATTTGATGAATATATAAAATTATTCAAGGTATGGGACTTATATGTTTTATATATATTTAATTAAGGAGAAAGGGGATTTTATAAAATAAAATTATTATTTAATTCTGAATTAGCAGTGCTTTTATGAAAAGTATTTATTAACTAATGAGAAATTGATAAACAAAGGAAGATTAGTTGAGAAGTTATCTTTTTTAAGTTAAAAACAAGAAAATCATGTTATTGGCATGTTTCAATCATTTCGGTGATGGCGCAGTCGTCATTGGTTAGAAAGTTTGTTGAACTAGAACAAGGGAAGATGTCTGTTCTAGAGTATGCAAGAAGATTTGAAGAGTTGGTCCGGTACGGGTATGCCTTAATTGATACGGTGATCAAGAGGAATGAGAAGTTTATAAGGGGCTTAAGGCCAGAGTTGATAAGTGCTACCTTACCACACTTAAGAGATCCAAGTGATGTGGTGGAAGAAATGACGCTGAGGCAGGAAGAGGAATTGACTTTTTTGAGGAAGAAAATGAAGGAGGCCCAGGTGGGACAAGGCCAGAAGAGAGTTTTTTCATAAGAAGAACGCTCGTAAAGGAGGAGCACAGAAGAAGGGAAAAGCTGAGGTGGTTTGTTATAAATGCGATAAGAAGGGACATTATGCTAATGAGTGTTGTACCGAAAAAAAGAGAGGGAAAGACGCGGTTGGAAAGAAGAATATCTGATGCTTTAGTTGTGATCATATCGACTATTATAAGAACAAATGCCCGGAGCCTGTTAGAGAAGGAAAGGGGCAGCTGTATGCAATTGAGCCTGCAATTTCAAGGCCAGTTGTGCAAGAGAAAGGGAAGGCTGTTCTGGGAGGCTCGCCAAGAATTCACGATATGTCTGTTAGCATTCTGTTTGATACCGGTGCATCACATTCTTTTATTTGTCGACGTTTGGTAGATAAGCTTAACTTAGAACCCTCATATTTAGTTACTTCCTTAAGGGTTGTAATCCGATAGGTTGGTATGCGACATATGAGATGAGGTGTGACCATTTAGAGTTTGAGACTTTTAATTTTTTTTTGCATGTGTTTGATTTTGTAGGGTTTGGGATTATTCTTGGGATGGATTGGTTAAGTAAATAAGATGCTAGGATATTTTGCCATGATAGGAAAATATCACTTAGTCATCCGAATTTTAGTGATCGGCTAGTTTATACCGTAGAGAAGCCTAGTTGCGAAGTGAATGCTCTATTGGGTATCATGGAGTTGAAAGATGAGTTGCATCGAGTCTTTGTTGTTAGAGAATTTGCTGATGTATTTGAGCCGGTAGTTGGATTGCCGCCGAAACGAGCCATTGATTTTCTGATTGATTTAGTGCCTGGAGCAGAATCGGTGAGTAGGCCGCCAAGCAGGATGACACCTACAGGGATGAAAGAGTGGAAGGTGCGGTTGGTGAAATTAGAAGGCAAGGATTTTATCCGACCGAGTAGTTCGCCTTGGGGAGCTTCCATAGTGTTTGCTAAGAAGCCGGACATATCGTTAAGGCTATGTATCGATTATCATAAGTTGAATGAGAAGATGATAAAGAACCGATATCTGTTGTCGAGAATTGACAATTTGTTTGATCAGTTAAGTGGATCTAAAGTATTCTCTCAACTGGATTTAGCAATGGGATTTCATCGGCTTAGAGTGGCAGATGATAGTATTCCTTTGACGGCATTTAGGACAAGGTACGGGTCATACGAATGGTTAGTTACACTATTCGGACTAACTAATGTGTCGACATTCATTGTAGATCTGATGAATCGAATTTTCCGAGACCACTTAAATAGATTTTTGTTGGTCTTCAAAGATGATATTTTGATATACTCTAAGGATGAGAAGGAGCATGAAGTTCATCTTAGAGTTGTGCTTGATACGTTAAGGGAGCATCAGTTGAAGGCTAAAATTTCGAAATGTCATTTTTGAAAGAAGGAAGTGAAGTTCATTTAGTCTTTGAGAAATGGTTGTTTATCGATCCGACTATGATAGAGGCGGTGAATAATTGGAAGAGACCACAGATGGCGACCGACATAAAGAGCTTTCTTGGATTGGCTGGATATTATCGAAGGTTTATAAAGGATTTTTCGTGGATAGCTTCACCGATGACTAAGCCTACGTGAAAAGATGTGAAGTCTGTATGGACTGATAAGTGTAAGGAAGCATTCCAAAGCTTGAAACACTTATTGACCCATGGTGTTGGTGGTTCCGAAGGGGAATCGGGATTTGGTTATTTATACTGATACGTGTGGAACTGGATTGGGAGCTGTGATGATGCAAAGAGGTAAAGTGATTGCTTATGCTTCTAAACAGCACAGACCGCATGAAGTTAGGTACCCTACGCGTGATTTGGAGTTAGCTGTCGTTATATTCACCTTGAAGGTGTGGAGGCATTACCTTTTGGGAGAGCAATTTGAGCTTTATATAAATTATAAGTAATTGAAGTTCTTGTTCTCTCAAAAGGAGCTGAACATGAGACAGTAGAGATGGTTGGAGTTTATTGCTACTTATGATTTTGGAATTGGGTGTATATCTGGGAAAGGAAATATGGTAGCAGATGCACTTAGTAGGAAATATCAGAATGCAGTGTTGGCTATGATTGCTGAGTGGAAAGATATGGAAGCATTATCATCTTGTAGTGTGCAATATAGATCCGAGGAAGATTCTAGTGCAGGAAGTGTTGTATTGTCTTGTTTAGAAGTTCAATCGGTAATGATTGAGAAGATTACTTCCAAATAAGAGGAGGGTCCAGTTTTCGCTGAACGGATCAAAAAGTTAAGGGAAAGAACAGAGAGTGATGACTTAAAGGATTTCAGTCTTGACCAAAAATGGTGGTTGAGAAAGAAAGGAAGGTTGTGCATTCCGAACATAGGGAACACGAGGAAAGAAGTTTTGAATGAATGTCATCGTTCGAAGTTCACTATTCAACTAGGAGAAATGAAGATGTATTAGGACATGAAGAGAAGTTTCTTCGGGGAAGGTATGAAACGGGACATTGTTTATATGTTAAGCAATGCTTGAATTGCCAGTAGGCAAAGGCTGAACACCAGAAGTCAAGTGGATTGCTTCAACCATTAGATGTTACGATGTGGAAACGGAATTCTATCTTAATGGATTTTATCGATAGGTTGCCAAGATCTAGTAGAGGGAATGAAAGCATATGGGTCATAGTAGATAGATTGACTTGGAGTGCCCATTTCATTCTAGTAAAGTCAACAAGGACAGTACCTATTTGGACGATGTTATTTATGAAGAATGTGGTTAGGTTGCACGAAATTCCTAGTAGTATCATCAGTGACAGAGATTCTTTGTTTACTAGTGATTCTGGAAGAGTCTACAGAAAGCATTAGGAACCAAGCTCAACATGAGTACCGCTTACCATCCATAGACTGATGGCCAAACTGAAAGAGTTAACAAAGTCTTGGAGGATTTGTTAAGAGTTTATGTATTGGATTTCGGGGGATGTTGGGAAGACCGGCTCTATTTAGTCGAGTTCTCGTATAACAATAGGTATCAGACTAGTATTAGAATGGTACCGTTTGAAGCTTTGTATATGAGGCCATGCAATCTCCCGTATGTTGGTTGGAGACCAGTGATAAATTGGTTCTTGGTCCAGATTTGGTGAAAGAAGGCATAGAGAAGATTGAGTTGATCCGAGCTAGGATGAAGGAAGCTCGGTCTAGGTAGAAAAGTTATGCAGACAGAAGAAGGAAGGACCTGGAATTCTCTATTGGAGACTATGTGTTTATTATGTTTTCACCAATGAAGGGTGTGATTAGATTTGGAAAGCTAGGAAAGTCAGCACCTAGATTCGTTGGACCTTTTCGTATTATTGAGAGGATCGGAAAACTTGCTTATAAAGTGGAGTTACCGAGTAGTTTGGCATGAGTCCATAATGTTTTCCATATTTCTCATCTTAGAAAGTGTGTTAGAGACCCAGAGACTACTATAGCACCTACAGTGTTAGAAGATTTAGCAATAGAGCCGGACTTGACCATAGTTAGAAAGTCGATTCGGATTGTGGCAAAAGATGATACGAAGTTGAGGAACAAGACAATCAAATTAGTAAAGATCCAGTGGAATGACAATGCAAGAGACTGTACTTGGAAGACTGAGAGTAAGATTAGAGAGGCTTATCCTGATTTGTTTGACGGTACATTTTACCTTTGATTGTTTGTGTGTGCCTAATAGTAATTTCAAGGACGAAATTCTTTAAGGTTGGGAGTCTGTAACACCCTATATTTTTATAACATTATTTAAGATATTTAGTTAGTTAAATTTAATAAAATAATGTGAAGGTTAATAGGTTGAGATTTGATTAAATCAAGGATAGTCGTGCCATGTTAATGTGTAAATTAAAATGAGAAAACATAAACTAATGTGTTAGGAAATGAGTAAGGGCGTTATGGGAAATAGGATAGCCTTATACCCTAAATCCTTAGGAATTGAAACTCGCATTCATTCTCAATTTACCAAACTAAAAAACTCTTAAGGTCGGCCACCATTATTGTTCTCAAGGAAAGATTAAAGCTAGGATTCAAGAGAAGGAAGATAATTAACTAATTCAACCTCAAATCTCACATCTTTTAACCTCGAAGCTAAGGTGAATAATTACTACATTCCAATTTCATATGGTTTTTGGTTTTAAGATTAGATCCGAAATGTTTTTGCAAGTATATGCCATATTTTGACGATTAAAGTTATATATTTGTTTGTTGGTGAATTATGCATGTTCATATTAATATTTATGAAATTTTTGATATGAAAACCCTATTAAATGACATCCAAATGCTTCGAAAATTTAAATATAGGTCAAAAACGATATTTTAGAGATGGATTCCAATTTTCATAATTTTATGAATTTATGTGGATTTTATATTAATTTTCTAGTGAAAAAATGATTTATCGGGTTATAAATTATTTACGGCTAAAATAATTATTATTTGGGTTTGAAATTTTTATATGTTAGAAATCATATTAAAATTTTCCGAGATTTTTTCAGATTTTTCCTAAGTTATTTGATGAATATATAAAATTATTTAAGTTATGGGACTTACATGTTTTATATATTTAATTAAGGAGAAGGGGTATTTTATAAAATAAATCATGATTTAATTCTAAAATTAGCAGCAGCACTTTTCTGAAAAGTATTTATTAACCAGTGAGAATTTTATAAACAAAGGCAGGTTAGTTGAAAAGTTATCTTTCTTAAGTTAAAAATAAGAAAATCATGCTTTTAGCTTGTTTCAGCCATTTTAGGCATCAAACCTTTTGATCCAGACCTTCCGACAAAATCGAAAGGTTATAGCTTTTGACAAGGTCAAAGTTCAATGCATATGGTATCAAGTTACTTGGTACGTAATGAATTGAACCAGGTCGAAGGGTACTTAGTCGGAAGGTTGGTTGCCAAAGAGGTTGGGGTATGTTTGTTTTATAAACCAAAAGCTTACACCTACTTTCTTTCAAAAAGGACCTTTCAACTTGGTTGCATTTGACCGGGTCAGTTATTTAAAATAAAGGTTTTAAACCTTTCAATCAAGTTGAAAGATTACCGTCGCTTTATCATTTTTTGTTTTGAACCTTTCGACAAAATCGAAATGATACATGTTTTAAAAACCAACCGCTTCTCCATGCTTTTGAAAGAAAGCTTTCGACTTAGATGTTTTACCCTTATTTTTAATTGAAGAATAATCCAAGCTTTCGAAGAAGTTGTTATAATGATAGAGGCCAATTTTTTTAAATGATATGTTTTAAAGCTTTTGAAGCAGAGCTTTCGACAAAATCGAAAGGTTGCTTCCGTTGATTTCGAAAGGTTTTAGTTCAATGATTCTAAAGGTTTGAGTTCAATGCTTTCGAAAGGTTTGAGTTCAATGGTTTCGAAAGGTTTGAATTCAATGATTTCAAAATGTTTGAGTTCAATGATTTTGAAAGGTTTAGTTCAATCATTTTGAAAGGTTTGAGTTCAATGATTTCGACAGGTTTTAGTTCAACAGTTTTGAAAGGTTTGGGTTCAACGGTTTTGAAAGGATTTAGTTCAATGGTTTGAAAGATATGGGCTCAACGATTTCGAAATGTTTTAGTTCAATGGTTTCTAAAGGTTTGAGTTCATTCAATGGTTTCGAAAGGTTTTATTTCAATGGTTTCGAAAGGTTTTAGTTCAATGGTTTCGGAAGGTTTAAATGGAAGGTATTTTCCGAAGGTTTTCTAAGGCAATGTTTTAAGTTGTTTTAAAGTAGGATGTATAAAGTTTATTTCTTTCGAAAGGTCTGATGTTTGGTTTTGAAAGGTAAGGTTTTGGCCTTTTAGCTTAGAAAATTAAAGGGTTTCACTTGGTTTTGAAAGAGATGTTTTCAAAAATTTAGAAAGAGGTAATTTCAAATGTTTTCATCAACTAAGGTATGAGTAAAGAAGATATATATAACATGGTAATGTGATTTTGAGTAAAGCATAAAGATTATATATTTTCCTTGTTTGAGTTTGATTTAAAAGGTTTTATATCATTTGGAAAACATTTTCAAGGAAAATTATGGGAGGGGATCCTTAAGTGAAAATGACTCAGATGTTAGAATACTAGATGAGACTAGTATGGGTCCACACCCTATACATTAGCTATTAGCCCCAGCTAATTTTTGTTCAAAATTCCAATATGAAGGCTTGATCACAAGTAGACTAAAATTATGATTATATATCGAAGGGAATTTATGTTTGTATACAAATAGGTTATTGGTGATCTTGAAAAACCATTAGGATCAGGTGACTTGAGAGATGATTAAGTTAGGGACAGACAGTCCAGAAGTGAAGTATTTAATAGATAGTTAAGGATGGATAGTCTAGAAGAAGAATAGCTAGCAAGTGTTAGATTAATTTTGATTATATTGTCTGGTAGGCCTAGGTCAGAGGTTAAAAGTTATCCAAACAAAACTTATGTGTTTGAACGGATAATTCATTATTACCTGATATTTATGTATGTTTACATAATGAATTACTTTACAGCATTTAACCAGTTTTGGTTGCAGGAAAAAGTTTTGCTAAGATATGTTTCAAAACGATGTTAGTGAAGGGAACCCGTTCCGCTAAGTAGCGTGGTTTCACTTAACGTATTAAACCGGGATGTATAATATTATTCATACCAATTTTTATGTCTGACTCGAAGTTTATGTTTTCCTCTTAAACTCTCGAGTGTTCTAAATTGATTTGAGTAGGAGAGGGGTTAAGGTCTTTTTTAGGTTTAATCGGATGACGAATAAGGCTACCGGAGACATGTAAGAGGCAAACAGATGGTTATTTAGGAGCTGCAATTTTATGTTTTGTTATATTCCGCTGTGTTTGTATTAAGTCTATTATGACTATGTGACTCTGATCATCCAAGGGGGTATCTTCATATACCACTCTTGGCATATTTTGTATTAAGTATATTTTATCTGTGCCTGGGAAAGTATTGGGATTATGTACTAAGAATATGGAACATCTGTTTCAAATATAATGAAGAAAATGTTGTTTTGAAATATGTGTTTTATTTGACATTTAAGTGCTTTTGAATTGTAGATACCATTAACATAGTCGTATTTAGTCGTCGGAAGCTAATATTATGTAGCACTTAGGTTTGGGCCTTTAGATAGGGGATGTTACAAAGTATTTAAAAGCTTTGCAGTTTTGAGAACCTCTGGGAAGGAGAATTGGTATGAAACATTAACAACATTAACAACTTATACATACAAGATCTCCCGAGGAGGAATCCTCTTTATATAGTTCGCTTCTAAAAGAACCGGAATTGAGTTTACCGTAAATTAATTGAATTATTTTTAAAGAGTCCAGGATTAGTAAGTGTCTACTTACCAAATACCACTTACAAACTAGTATACGAGTCTATTTTTTTGAAAGAGGTTGTGAAGTAGAATTCTATAAAGATGAACTGTCTATCCTAAGGTTAAGTTCAAGGGAGAGGTCGGCTTTAACATTTAGACTTATACTATAGAGTTGAACTTTTTATCCTTCGATTAAGTCCAACAGAGAGGTTAGCATTAGCGTTTGTCAAACGGGCTTATGCAGGAATCCGTGGAGTGATTCATGCTCTGTTCGAGTGATGAAGACTCCTATGAGAGATGCCAGACCTCGACATCGGGAATGATAGAAAATAGAGGAGGCCTTATACCCTGGGGTTTAGCTAACCCATGACTGGATATATAAACTCCATATCTAGAATATGCTTATCAATATTGCTAGCGAGAGATGATGATATGTGGGATCACATTTTTAGACGTGGACCAGTTTTTTTTTTTTTTACTAATTAATATATTTTCTATATAGATATACGATGCTCGGTGGTAGTTTCTGATCCTTGTGTAAAATATAGATTTTGTTTGATCGAAGGGATCACCATAGGAAAATATATATATGAATGTACCTTAATGGTTTTGATTGTACCCTCAATATTTTTATGGTGTGATCATTGCAAGCATCACAACTATTTGACATGATTTATATTCTATACCCTAGACATTATCTATTATATCACTATGGGAGGTTGGTTTCTTTTGAGGGAAAACTGTTATCGAAATCTGTACGGTCTCAATAGTTACCGCTACATATTGCATGTATCTTGGATTTTCTTGTACTAGACTTATGTTTGATATTTGGTTTTTGTTTTTTCTAAATTCCTTGTGTACTTTTTCGAGTAGGCTGAGTAAAGCATGTTTTACTTTGAACGCTTCGGAGTTTAAAAGACGAGCAAGAGGCTTCCATTATCTATCTATTCATATTTCTATTGCATTGTATTATGTATGTATGTTAACAGCGTTATGAGGACATGTAGTTATAACTGTCCAGGCTGATGGTAGTACTTAACTTTTGTAACCTGAAACTTCTGTATCCACAGTAATCCTTTGTACCGTTCTTTTGATATTATATATTATCGTTTCGTTGTGAGATTCTGATGTTATGTTCTTTCTTTCTTGTACTATTCTTTTTCTTTTCTTTTCTTTTATTTTAACTATCTGTTATTCCACCTTTGGCAAGGCTGATGTCATAAACTTGGTTAAAAACAGATAGTTACCAGCCATGAGAATAAATTGTATGTGATACTATGGATGATGTCGAGCAGATCCATATCGAGACCCAATCGAGGTGCAATTAGTATGGAGTAACTGGAATAGCCACATGAAGCAATATTCCAAATGTCAAGTCTTTCAGGTTTCATATGCTTGAGTTACGGACATAGCAAGGGTTTATATGGTTTGATCAAGAACGATCCATAAAATAGCTCAAATCAGCGAAGATCGATCGATATCTCCAAATCTACAAGGCTAATTCACTTGATACTTTCAGAGCATCGGTATATTAAAGAGTGGAATCCACAAAAATGATCACAGGTCAAAACTTTGGGGTTCAAGGAATGTCGATCGTTTTATGCCGATCCTTTATAACGATCGGTATAGCTCAGTGAATGATCCAAATGCAACAAAGATCGATCCATATCTCGCAATCTATAGCTCATAATGACTTCATATTTTAGGAGCAGGGCATAGAGACATGTGGGACCCTCCACAAACGATCGCATGGCAATTAGAGACCAAAATAACAATCAGTATAATATATACCGATCTTTCTAAACAATAAACAATGTTTGTCAATCATTATGGTGGGCCTCTATGGACTTGGAGAACCTTCTGCTGAAATCTTAGCGAAATATCTCGCCATCACACCCTATAAATTCAGATTTATGGGTTCATTTTTAGGATCTAGATGTTGTTTTTTATTCAAGACTCCATTGTAATCAAGTGTTAGCTTTATTTTATTGTCGTAATCAGATTCACAAAGGAGTAATAAAGGATAATCTTCAAAATGGGCATAGGCATACAACGCCAAAATACTATAAACCTATGTGTCTTTGATTACTACTTATTCTCTATTGCTTACTAGTTCAGTTACCAAGTTAAGTTTTTTTTCTTCATTTACCTCTCTACAAAGACTACTCTTAGGTGTTTGTAACCATTTTTGGTGCAAACATTTTGGTGCTTCCACTGAGAACCTTGATTCTCAGCTTATCAGGATCTCATTGTTGCTACTGAATTGCATATATCCTCAAAGAAGATTCATAGTTGCCTTAGGGAAGTTTGCTCGTTCTACTCATATTTGCAAAAATCTAAGCAAAACTATCATTAACAGTGAGGAATACTACATCTACTTCTCAGAAGGTAGAAGGAAACGAAAATGCTACTATCCAGCAAGAAGGCCTGAGCAGTCAACCAATGGACGAGAATGCTGAACCAATTGAATTCCAGAATCCAATTGATTTATTACGAGAACTCAGTACCAAAACCTGATGAGAGAGCTAATGCATAGCCGTTGGGAGTTAAATCTGCAGATCCAGGCCAACGTCAACCTAATGAACCAACTCACTCAGCAGTAGCAAGGAAATGCTAGGAAGGACCCTACCCTTACTCGGCATTAGAGAGTTCTAGTTTATTGGATGAGTATCACTGGCACAGATGTTGTAGACTAGACAGATATCGTGTAGAAACTTTGGGGCATCTATAGGCAGACCATCGTGGTCTGCCAGGAATGATCAGTGCTGATCCCTCCACCAGAGATGGGAACTTACCTATGCATGCTGGGATTCAAACTGGAACAGTTGCGGATGAAATGTTGATTATATGCTTCTATGGAATGATAATGAAGTGAATTTAAGAGATATATATCGATAAGATGTTGAATGAAGAAGGCATGGAATGGCTTGTAGACATCGACCGGGCCATTCACGTAGGGTGGAAACGACCATCGCTTGGCACCAACTATCTGAATGCCGGACTTGTCGAATATGGTCAGACAGCTAGTGAGAGAAAGCCAAGGCTTGAGTGATGATATTAGGGAATCTCAAGAAGCCATATCATGTTCACCGATAATGTTCTACGTGTTAAATATCCAAGGAGATTTAACATGCCGTCGATGCCTGCTATGAGGGAAAAACCGACCCTAGTCAACACCTCATGAGATATGAATGGTTGATGGATTCTGCATGTGCAGATGATGCAAACAATTGTAGATGTTTTCCTATAACTCTCTTAGGGATAGCAATGATGTGGTTTACAAGGTTACCCATGCAATTGATATTTAAATTTGGTGATTTTGCAATATGGTTTGTAGAGCAGTTCCAAATGCATGCAGCTCGCCCCAAGGATGTAATGTCCCTGTCCAGTATGACTCTAAGAGAATCGTTGAAAGATTATCTAGAGATATTCCATACAACTATTGTAGAAATCAGTAATCCGAATGGCCATGCAATATTGATGGCCATGACAAGGGAGATTGATCCAGAATTTGATTTTGGCGATTGTTTAGCCGCAAGCCACCTACAACGTTGGAATGCTTTTACGCAAAGGCGGATCAATATTTAAGAAAGGAGGAAGCTAGATCCTCCAGGAAGAAGAGTGTTTTAGTACCAAGTGGAGAGGGAATATAGAGTAATATAGCGGTAAAGCAGTCTGATGAAAGCTCTAGGAAAGTTCAAGTGAACGTCCAAAATAAACTGAATCAGCAAAAGAAAGACAGAGATATGAGTCGACAACAGAAGAGGATTCTAAAAGAGGAAAGCCTAGGATTTCGATGTACAACACTTACACGCCACTGAATACGTCTCCGAAGAATGTCTATTTGCCTACCTGCAATACTATGCAGTACAGGAAGCCGCCTCCAAAAAAATCAACGGAGAAGTAGAAACAAACTGGGAAATATTATTGGTTTCACAATGTTATGGACATAACATCAATGAATGCAGACGTCTCTAGGACATTATCGAAAAGCTGATTCGAGAAAGGAAGTTGCAACAATTCGTAAAAAACCTACAGGATAGTGAGCAAGGGGCATCCGACCCCATCCGTGAACAAGCACCGCCCAGGGCTGAGGAATCTGTGCGGACTAGTGGAAGATAAGCGATCGATATAATAGTCGGAGGACCGCATCCGGTTGATAAAAGTTGGCATGAGATGGAGCGCTATGCTAACACGATTAAGCATATGGATTTTGAATGCTATTCAAACACGGAGGATAGAGCTTCGGCAAAACAACAACGTACAATGGCAGATGATATCGTGTTTAAAAATAGGGATGCAGACAAGATGGAGGCTCCAATGATCAACCCAATGGTCGTTTCGGCCACGATTGACCCTGCTTTTGTGAGAAGGATATTGGTTGATTGTGGAAATTCTATAAACATAATTTCCAAAAAAGCTTATGATCAGATGAGGATGGAAGCAAAGGATTTGGAACCGTCTAAAGCCCACATACATGGCTTTAACGGTGATGCAACTAAAGTTATTGGTTCTGTTGAATTAGCTACAGAGTTGGGAAAAGGTGACCGTAAGAGAGTCTGGATTTCGCCTTTAGTCATTTTGGATGTTGATTCTCCATACAACGCTTTTTTAGGCCGACCGACCCCAGTTGATTTCTAAGCAGCTCTTGCCCCATGGTGTTTGACTTTAAAGTTCCCAATAGATAATGGAGTTGAAATTGTTCACGATGATCGAGCTACTGGACGTGCCTGTTATGTAGCTGAGTTGAGGGATGCTCAATGAAGGGAGATAAGTAAAGATGTGGACAGTTCAGTCTGCATCCAAGTCATTGAGGATTGACAACTATCTCTTAAGCCTTGGCTCAGGCTTCACAATCGGTTCTATAAATATATAGATCCGAGAGATAACAAAAAGGAGCCCAAAGAGACTAAGGCTATAACGGATGAGCTAACGATTGACATTACAGTTTGCCACAATGACCCATCACGAGTTCTAAAGATTGGATCACAGCTCAACCCCCCGATAATGAAAGAACTTACTGGATTTCTCCAAACGAATCTTGACGTTTTCATTTGGACTCACTCAGACATGTGTAGGAACTCGCCTGCTATTACGAGCCATGCATTGAATATCTACTCAAGGTATGTTCTAGTGAAATAAAAATGGCGTGGTATGGATTTGGAAAGATCTTTCTCTCTCAAAGAGGAGATGGATAGACTAAAGAACAATGAGTTTATTCGGAAGCTCTCTACCCTGAATGTGTATCTAATCATGTACTTGTGAGAAAGGCAAACGATAAATAGAGAACATGCGTTGATTACTCGGACTTGAACAAGGCATGTCCAAAAGATAGTTTTTCCCTTCCAAGTATCGACCAATTGGTAGACTCGACCACGGGACACGAATTGCTACCTTTCATGGATGCGTGCTCAGGATATAACCAAATCCCGATGCATATTTCTGACTAAGAGCACTCCAGCTTTATTACCGATGTTGGTTTATATTGCTATGTGGTGATGTCATTTGGATTAAAAAATGCAGGAGCGACCTACTAGCACCTAGTTAACAGAATGTTCAAAGACCAAATCGGGAAAACAATAGAGGTGTATGTGGATGATATGCTCGTGAAGTTATGATGGTCTAGCGACCACATTAAAGACTTGACAGAAATGTTCAACATCCTCTGACATTATAAAATGAAGATTAATCCTTTGAAACGTTTCTTTGGTGTTGCGTAAGGTAAGTTCTTGGGTTTATTGTTTGTGCTTGTAGAATCAAAGTTAATCCCAAGAAGAACCAAGCGTCAGGACTATCAAACAAGTATAGAGCCTGAATGAGAAGTTTCTTGCCTTAAGCAGATTCATTTCCAGAGCTACCAATCAATGCATTCCTTTTTATGACTTAATCAGGAGAGGAAAAAGGAATTTTGAATGGACATAAGACTGTAAAGACACATTTCAAGCTTTGGTGAACCACTTGGAGAAGCCCCTCATCTTATCAAAGCCGGTGGATCATGAATATTTATATGTCTACGTACAATGTCGGTACACGCACTAAGTGCCACGTTGCTTCGAAAAGAGAATCGAATTCAGAGACCGAACAATTATGTTAGCAAGCAATTAACAAGGGCTAAAAGGAACAGCCCGAACATAGAGAAACCAGCATACTACTCGCTGGTTGCATCATGAAAACTTCGCCCCTACTTTCAGATACAGCCTACTAATGTTTAAAATAACTAGCCATTACGATAGGTCTTGCAGCGACCTGAGATGTCAGGAAGGTTGCTCAAGTGTAATATCGAACTTAGCCAATTCGATATCACTTATCTTCCTTGGAGGACTATCTAGGGTCCGGCACTAGCAGATTTTATAGCAGAATTTACTACACAGGCTGAATTCCCAAAGAGCGGTGAAATCTTTACCATACAGTGAAAGTTGTATACAAACGAAGCATCCAACGATCATTGTTCTAGATCTGGGATTGTGCTAATAACTCCCAGATATAGGCAATTTTCTATGCTTTAACCTTGCAACAAACAATGAAGCCGAATACGAGGCTTTGATTGATGGACTTAAGCTCGCCAAATAACCGATAATAAAATCTCTTGAAATCTTTAGCGACTTGCAAATGTAGTATACCAAATCAGGGGAGATCACCAAGCTAAAGGACGATATCTTGCTCCATACCTTACCAAATTTCAGGAGTTCTTGACCAACTTTGTGCATTATGACATTACGCACATTCCTATAGACCAGAACAGAGAGGCTGGTTCATTGGCAATGTTTGTTAGCACCGGGGATGCACAACAGATGGGTTTGGTTCTAGTCAAGATATTAAATTCCCAGAGTATAAACATGATGGAAATTGACTAAGTACTAGAGATGAAGATTGAAAAGGAATGTTGGATGACTCTGTTTAAAGATTATTTGCTACAGGGAGTTCTTCCCGAATGAAAAGCAACAAATCCTTCGCAAAGCTTCACGGTATATCATATAGGAAGGAGTTATGTACAGAAAGGGTTACTCCATTTCCCTTCTCTGGTTTACCGCTCATGAAAAAATAAAACGAGTCCTAAAGGAAGTTCATGAAGGGGAATGCGGCAATCACAATGGAGGGCAAACCCTAGCAAATAAAATATTCATTACGAGTATTATTTGTCGGTCGTTAATCAAGATGTTGCCGACTATGTAAGGCGATAAAACAAGTACCAGATATATGCAAGAGTTCCAAAAGCTCCATCGATAGAAATTACATAAATGGTCAGCCGATGGCTGTTTTCCATGTGGGGTTATAGATATTGTAGGTTCTTTACCGATCCCTAAAGATGGTGCAAAGTAAGTTATTGTTGCAGTTGATTACTTTACTAAATAGGCCAAAGTGGAACCCTTAGCCACGGTCACGACTAAGAAGGTAATTAACTTCATTGTCTGGAACATCATCTGTCATTTTTTCTTCCATGAACTATTGTAATAGATAATGAGACTCAATTTGATAGTACTGAATTTATAGATTTCTACAATTGGTGTCGTATTGAAAAGAGGTTTGCGGTAGTTGTTCACCCTCGAGCGAATGGACAAGTTGAAGTTGCGAACAAAATCACAAAATCCTTTATGAAAAAGTGTTTAGAAAGAGCTAGAGGCAAGTAGGTAAACGAACTCATGATAACACTATGGGCTTACAGAAACCATCTACAAGTTCGTGACTGACCACACTCACTTACGGCTCTGAGGCCGTTATTCTAGTCACGCTCGAAGTTCCTTCTCATCAAGTAACTTGTTATGATCCCAGGACAAGCAAAGATCTCCTTCTGGAATCTCTATAGTTTATAGATGAGAAGTGTGAGAAAGCTAATTTGAGGGCAGCTGCACACTGACACTGAGTCACCGATACTACAATGCTAAAGTCCGTCCTAGAACCTTCGAAGTCGGCGATCTTGTTTAAAATGGGTTTTTTGTATTCCATCTCATATGAATCCAACTTAAGAAGGACCATATGTCATTGAGATGTGGCTTGGATAAGGAACTTTCAAGCTAGCGGCTGTTGACGGCGTCACACTTCCAAGGGCGTGGAATAGTGAGCAGTTACCACCCTATTTCACTTAGTTTTTCTTTTTCATTCAATTATATTTAATTTCAGGATTTACTTTAGCATTTGGGTTTTTAAATATGTAATAAGACAAATTGTGCCATTCCTTTCCATTTAGCAATAGAAATTTGAATTTTCCATCATATTTGTGCCCTGCCTTTGCTGTATATGTTGGTTGTGATATACGACCGGTTAAATACCACTGTTTGATGAGATCGACATAATTCGAGAGCGATCGAGATTCGACCGGTTAGTTGATAAGTCAAACTCCACATTTAAGGCAGAACAACTGACCAAGTAGAACTGGACTCGATAGTTTTTCGAATAACTCACATCCACAAAGTGCAGATATGAGTATAAATGCTAAGTGAGTGTGACTGATCACCTACGAAATAACTCATGTCCTCAGATTGCGGATATGAAAATAGATGCTAAAAGGGTGTGATCTGACAGCCCATTAACTAACTCTTATCCCCAGAGCGTGGATACGAGTATAAATAATTAGATGAGTGCGGTTTGACCACTCACTATTCCAAAAACTCCAACTTGAAACCGACAGAAGGAGTATAAAATTCGCAAAGGATGAAGTTAGAACCACCATCTAGCTCCACTAACCTGATAACAGGGGCAAGAGAATAATTACTAAAACTACTGAATTCGATAGAATAACACTAAGGCTCGAGCCCAATGTTTGAAAAGACCCAAGGCCACGACCTAGGGAGGCCTTGCGATGGATAAGTCGGATTAATATCCGACCGAACGAGCAACAAATCACAAATACATTAAATGGAAAACAAGATAGCTTGATCATTTAAAAAAGCATATACGAGAATTCTACACCAAATAAAAGAATTCTTATTCACACTAAACTTGTTGTTCACAATAAAGTTTATCCAAAATAAAAGTGGTGGTTGTACCCAAACAAACACAACCAACAAAAGGAAAAGGCGGTCATCCAAATTATTTACACATCACACTAACCCAATTGTTATTTTTGGATTTCCTGTCTTTCTTTTGTTTTTTTGGAGTGCTCCACCCGAACTACCACTCGATCCTCTCTTTGACCCTTTTCCGCCTTGGGTTCTCTTTGAGGGAACATCTTCAGTTATGTGGATCGAGATGGCATCACCTTTAAAAACAGGAGGGGTTGAGGCACTCTCAGCACCAGAAGTAGGGAGGACCACATCTCGGGGAATTACGCCATGAGGGATCATCTGGAGCGAGATAGGAAATGGCTAATTAAAATCCCTGTCTACAGGCTACGTTTTTGCCTTCTTTTTCAATAACTCAACCTTCTCAACACGCTCTTTCATGCTAAGCTCATTGGTAAGGTTAGAAGAGCCCGTGATTACAACATCCTCATTGAAGGTAATTTCATGATATGGGTCGCCTCCTTCCTTGAACAATGCGTCCATGAATTGATCATCAACGACGAAGGTTTCTTCTTAAGCACTCTGAGCAACGGTCAAAGTTGTAAATTTAATAGATTCTATCATGGCCTCTTGTGATGCCAATTGAGGTTCTTGCAAAGGAGGAGGAACGACAGCTGATAGATTTAATACAGAGAAAAAATAGGCGAAAAGGTTGGAAATATCAACTAACAACACCCAATTTTTTTGAAAGATGAAAGATGTCAGCAAAATACCTTCCTCGTAGTGGCTACTAAGTTGAGCAGAAATATCCTCGAAACTACGTTTGAGAATTGGAGAAAACTGAGGCTTGTCTGGATCATACCTAGGGATGGCTGAAGAATCTGCCACGGAGCTAGGGATAGCCTATGATGCTAGAGGCAATTCGGTTATAACATCGGGTTGTGCCGACCCAGATCCTTCACCCACTTCATATGAAGAGGCATAAGCAGATTCCTTCTAAAGTGTAAGCAAAATATCATGCAATGTTTTGAGTTCATAGCCCAGTAGCATTTCGCCTTCAAGTCTGGAGAGGTCGATTTCCTCAGTATTGAGGAGTATTTGTTTTCTGCAACAAGAAATTCCCACGCACGTCAGAGCTTGTAGCGATAATCGTCATCAAGCCACGTTAAATTTCTATGCTTGAGAATGTTGGCATTGTAAAGAATAAGAAGTGGGTCGAGCTCGTTCATTATCTCCTCCTTAACTTTATCCTTCGTTGCTTCTACTTCATGTTGAATTAGCGCATCAATATTTTTGGCCTTTTCAAAGACCATATCTCTCTTGAGTCTAACATTCACCATATTGTCACAAGCATCTTAGGTGATTTTATAAGCATCATCTTTCTCCGTGTTTGCATACTCGAGCTTAGCCTTGTGTTCAACTATCTCCTTCAAGGCTGTAGATTCATTATTTCGAGCTGTATCTCTCTCAAGTACTATTTCTTGATTTTGATAATGCAACATCTAGACTATATCAAATGACTGGATTTCATGTCCTCCATGGATTTGACGACAACATTAGCTTTCCCATGGCCTCTGCTAGGGGAGTCCTAGAAGCCTCTACCTTGTTTTTCAAACTATCGATACTTCTTTTATTTTAAGCTTCCTAGCATTTTAACTTTTCAATTTCCACCGCACGCTCGAAAGATACCTTCAAGATCTTCTCTGCTGCCTTCATCCATTCACGGTACTGCTTATGGATATCAGCGATGTAGTTAATAGTCATTTTTTGAACATGGCCTGGGACCCTCTTCAGATTAGGAGGAAAAAAGAACCATTCAAAGCATAGATTTGGAAACTCTTCTCAAAGTTGTGCCATACGAACAGTTGGATCGATCATAGGATCTTCAGTAGCAATTTTGACTTTAGTACTTTTCCTTTGGGATTATGAGCAACAACATGTTCGCTATGGCAACGACGATCACTAGACAGTTGAGAGTAAGAAGGAACTAAAGGCTGTGAAGGAACTAAAACGGGAGGACCACAAAAAGGATCGATAGGTGGATCCCGACGATCACTTGGCTTATCGAAATCCTAACACGAGGGGATCTAGACCTTGATCGGTGCTTATCTTGAGGTGACATCCCTATCACTCCAATCTTGATGACCATATCCTTGACCGAAGCAATAACTGGAATCATAATACTCTTGGCTACCACATTGATAGTAAGAGCTAGAGCATGAACCAGAGGATTGGTGGTGTATATCCTGGAGGAAATCAAGCATGTTCCTTTTCTTCACCATTATTTCTACAAAGGAAAATAGAATTTAATCGACTTTAAGCATTAAAAGGCACAAGTTGAGCATAATGCAATGTTGAGGAGTGCTAGTGTCGTTGTGTTACCCCCAACAAACCAGGTGTAGGAGCTTTACTTCTTGGAGTAATTTCCCCTTTAGAAGTTGGAATTTCGGTGCCAGTTCTGATGGGAGATTCCAACCCATCAATACTCATGTCAGTAAAGTGGAAAGCGTCAAGGTCATGCGGAATTGGCAGACCAGACAAAGAATCAAGCGGCACACTCGAATGCTTTGGCGGTTGAGTAGAGGATTCATCTTGAACAACCTTAGGAGCCATTGACGACTTGAGTTTATTGAAAAACCGACTTTGGAAAATTTATAAACAAATGTTTTCTTTTTTCTTCTATCGGGAACTGAAGGCTGTGAGTTCTGCGAGGATCCGACAACGACTCTAAGACCAAATTCATTATCATCGCGCCCGAGCACATGCCTTTATCTTCTTCAACATCAATACCGGCAAATTCCTGACCACCCATAGTTGGGGGTATGACAGGATCGATTCAATTTCCCCGTTAAATGACTACAACCCATGTTCTTATTCCCGCGGTTTGAGCTATTTTATTAGCTCTACACTGAGCCCTTTACTATCAGATAAAAAGTAACAAGGCATTTGTCCATAAGAAGATATTCGATGTTTCTGTCTTTAGGCGGTGCATTTTTGAGAGTCGTGACCCCCTCCTCATAAAGATTACAACTGGGCTGAGTGACAGTGCCTGTAAAAGGAATTACTTAGTCAGGAATACGGCCTAAATATTGGTTTTCCACACTAATGCAAAGATGATGGATAACACTTACATCTTTCCATCCATTGTCGAGTGAAACTGGGAGGACATCGGACAAAGAACTACTCGCTTTTAAAGGCACTTAATTTATTCCATGTGTCGGTTAGAATCTGACACTTCTTCGCCGGCTCAAGGAATGTAAATGAAAGACTCCATGTCTGTCTCTTAAAAGAGAATATGAACCAAATGTCATCGATGGTTGGAGGACGATGCAAGAACTTCATAACTACCATACAAGTACTATTGAGAAAAATGTAGCCATTCGGATAAAGCTGCACGGGAGCTATCCTTAAATAATGGAGAATTTTCTGGATGTATGAGTTAAATAGCGGGATGCATCCGGCCCAGCACATGAACATGTTGCATGCCATATATCCTTTCGATGGTCTATGATCCCTATTATCCCGCAACGGAGCCAATACATCGTCAAAGGGAATTCCACGCCTTACGCAGATTTGATAAAGAACATCTTCTTTAATTTAGGAGTCTATGAAATCAGTAAGGTTCTCTAGAATAACTGCATCCTATAGAGTATCGGGAGCAGGATCGACAACTTCTGGTGGAAGAATAGAAACTGCATCAGAAAAATCAAATTGTAGGCTTGGGCTTTCTGGTTGTTCTGAATGATGACTAGAAAATAGACTATCAGACTTGGTTGCAGAACTTGATTCCATGTTAGGATTATCCTGTTGAGAAATAATCCAGCTGGCATGGTTGCAAGACGCCCAAAACTTCTTGAACCCATTCATTAAACTTGGTAAAAATCAAGATTAGATAAAGTAACCTATACCTTCCGGTGCATAGTGAGTGGTAGTGTGGTGCGTTGAAGTGCTATACAATACAATAGTAAGTTGTATGAAATTAAAATAAAAAAATGACAAGACTTCGTGGTTTAACCATAGAGACATTCATTTTTAACTATCTCAACTATTTCTTTGTGTCATTAGAGAACGATGCAGTTTGAGTTTCACAATCGATTATTAACGGGTGAAGATCCAAAATTTTATATTCAAGTCACTAATGAGCTCCAAGAGAATAGTCGAAGGCATTAGTTCATGTCATAGTTCAAATTTACTGAATATGCAAAGTCCTATACAAATCAAATGAGTTCACTTAAATGTGCAAGGCCAAAGCTCATCATTGGGTTTAAAGTTATTCAATTAAGTTTCGCTTTAAGGTTTATGTGCAGACTATCGATCATTCATTTTAGCATCAAGGATCGTTCCCCGTGCCTCACTACCGATCATTTCTGATCCTCGCCCCAACAGATCATTCCTAGGCCTAGTCCTACCGATCATTTATGATCGATTCATTCCCACCGATCAGTCCAATTCGTCCTTCTAAACCAATCGTTATCTTTGCTCCATTCATATGACCTTATGTCGAACGATCCATTCGCTTCGAAATTCACTAAGTCAAAAGGTCTTCTGAACGTCCAAGAACGATCGTTATGCGTCGATTTGCATTTCACATCCTCTCCAACTTGATGTAGATCAAACAATTCTACCAACCAAACTAACTAACTAATGTGAGATTAAAGGTACTCGAAGTCTCGTCCTTGGATCACAAAGCGGGTTCAACTAATTATACCTAAGTGTGAGATTTGAGGAAAGAAGGAAACTAAAACTCGATTTGAAGCGAAATCTAAAGCAGCAACAATGGAAAGGAGATGAGGACGATTGACTAAAGCTTAAATGAAGAAAAGACTTTCTTAGTTAGAGGATTTCATTCGTTGTTTGGAGCGATGGAAGAAGATAGGGACAACAATTTGTTCTTTTTCTTTGAGGTAGAAAGCTTAAACTATACAAAAGTATGGAATGAAGATGGAAGTTGATAAGTAAAACGCTTTTATATGGATGGACATGCCGATCCTTCGTAGCCCAGAAATTACATCGATTGTTCCAAATCCAAAGTTCTGTAAGCCATGATTGAGCAAGATTATAGAGAATGGTTAAGTATGAAAGCTCTCATTGGAAGAAGCATATGCCGATCGTTCGGCCCATAAAAAATATCGATCATTCCACCACCTACAACGATCTGAAGTTCCTTTACATAAGCTAATGATCGGTAATGATCGTTAAAAAATACACATATCTAAAGTGGCAGCGATCATACATAGACGATTGTAGATGGATGGATACAAATATCCATTCAAAAATAATGATCGGTCTTGGCCATTAGTTTTAAAAAAATGATCATACCAAGGCAATCTAAATTTCCATTTAATGAATATAGATCGGCCATGGATGATCTAGTATTTCTACTATTTGAAAACGACCAATGGTCGTAATAAATGAAAGGAGACACGACCCTCAACAAAAAGGCGACTCGACAAAAGGATAACGACCATTCAACGAAATAAATGGAATCCTTCTTCGACGATTGAGGTTTGCAACTTTTTAAAGCATTTCATGTTCGAACAAGACACACTTTAAGGGAAAAATATTATCCCGCCTTTTAGCAAGGTTGTGATATCATCAACTTGGTTAGAAACAGATAGTTACCAGCATTGAGAATCAGTTATATGTGATACTATGGACGATGGTTGAGTAGGTCAATACTAGGACTCAATCGAGGTGCAATCAATATGAAGTAACTACCATAGCCCCATGAAGCTATATTCCAAATTTCAATTCGATCGGGGTTGATATGCCCGAATTACGAACAAAGTAAGGATTTATATGGATCCATCGGGAACGATCCATGAAATAGCTCAAATCAGTGAAGATCAATTGATGTCTCCAAATCCACAAGGCTAATTCACTTGAAATTTTGAGAGCATTGGTATATTGAAGATTGGTGCCCACAAAAATGATCGCAAGTCAGAACTTTAAGGTTCAAGGAATGTCGATCGTTTTATGTTGATCCTTCATAACTGTAATGATCCTAATTTTTGATTAAATTTAGAATTGATGATGAAAATAAATTTTTGGATAAAATTGTAAATTAATTTGAATTTTTCAAATTAAATGGGATATTTGTTTATTTGAGTTTTGATTTTAAAATTTAATTGAGGTTTTGAATTTCTATATTTAAAATCTTATAGATAAAAAGTAACGTCCCAAAATTAACAATTTAAATAAATAATATGTTTTAAACTTTTGGAATTTAATTTCAAATTAAATTGGAAGAAAAATCCTAAACAAATAAAAATGAGTGATAGTAATATATAATTAATCCCAATTTTATTTTTGAGATTAAAATATTGAAATAATAAATATTGTAAAAAGTCATATAGATTTAAAATCTTATATATATATATGTGTGTGTGTGTGTGCGTGTGTATTACAAATATGAGTAAATTGAATGCATATTTAAAATTTAATTTAAATTTGTTCAGGGTGAGTGTGGATATAACAAATGGACATGAAAGTTTATATTTCAAGTTTGAGATTGAAAATTGAATTTAAATTTGAAATAAATGTTTTAAAAAAATTAAGTAGCATTAAAAATCATTTCTTTCTTTAAAATTAATAAAACAAAATGTGTATAAAATGAGCAATAAAAGGTTAAAATAATATATATAGATAAGTTGTTTATTTAAAAGATATAATAGTTTTAATTCAAAAGAAAAAAAATATAATGAACTAAGCTTAAATATATTGGTTTAAAAAGTGATATTGTAAAATTGATATAAACAAAAGTTTACAAAAGCTAAATCATCTTGTATACTTAATAATTAGGTTTGATAAAATAAGGACTTAAACACATTGTACCTATATATATATATACAAACAAATTTAAACATACATATGTAAGTATAAGATTTACAAGTGTTTAAGATATACATTTATTTTCAAAGTGTATAAGTTATAAATATAAAATTTATAAAATTCGACTTCTTTGTAAACATCAAAGGCTGAATATATATTGCACATGGAAGGTAGAGTAGCATAATCAACAAGATCTAAAGCTTATGATTATTTTTTACAAATGGCACAAACCATCATTTCCTAAATAAATTAATCAAATAAAAAAAAATTCAGAAACTTTTCACCTTCCAATTCGAATTTTAAATCCCCTATCTGAAGTTCAGTAACCAAAAAGAGATCTTGCAAATCTTTAAACTCCAATACTCAAACAAGAAAAAAAAAATTCAGAAAAAAAAATGAAGAAAACTGCCAATGTCTCCTTCAAATTCAAAGTAAACCTGAAATGTTTTTAAGTATCAAGTGTAGTGTGATACATTCAGGTAAGTTTTTAAATCTTTATAGTTAATAAAAATTATAATTTTTAAAAACCCAGTTTTTAACACAAACAGAAAATTTCAAACTGCAGATTTTCTTTAAGACAAGTGTTTCAAGTTTCTGGCCAGTGCAAGTTTCTGGAAAAGAATTTTTAAAAGGCAAGTAACCTTTTTGAATTTGAATTTGAAGTTACAATCTATAATAAAGCAAGAATTAAGTACAATAACAATATTCAATCACTTATTTGCAGCAAAAGGTCAAGAATCAAAAGCTAATTCCAGGCAGCAGTTCAAGTTCTTTGTTGCATAATAAAAAAAATTAAGCTGTAAGTAAATTCAAATCCTTGTTTTGATATTAATAAATTGAATAAACAAGAGCATGCAATAGAGATTAAAGTGTTATAATTTCAAGTTGCAGATTTAAATTTCAAAATCAAAGTACGAAAAAGAAAAGAATTATCCAGGCTTCATTTTCTGCTTTGGAAACTCTCTAGAAAAAACAGGTGAGCAAAACTTCAAGTTTGAATCTGCTGTTGTTGTTTGTGAATAAACCTATGCTTGCTCTAATTTTCTTTGTGTTTGGATTCTTATATGGATGCTTATATGAATGTGAATGGCTTTGCATGTGAATGAGTGGCCAAGCTTATGTTTGATTTTCCTGGAAACATTTGTTTCCATGTCTCTGTCTCCCTGTAACATTTTAGTTACAGTGATATCTAAAATCTCTCTCCCTAGTTCATTTGAAAAGTAATTGAATTGTAAAGATAGGTAGAAGGATGTTTGTCAATGCATAATGTTTCAGATTTAATCAAAGCAAAGCCACCGTTCTTTTACTAGGAAAACTGTGAAAGAAAAAAAAAACAAGCACTCTAAAAAAAATGTGAGTAAATCTATTGCTTGTTCAATTTTCTCCTGTGTTTGAATGCCTATAGGAATAGGAATGGTTTGCATATGAATGAAGTGTATGCTTGTGCTTTTAATTTCCTAGAAAAACTTTTGTTCCCTGTTCCTATTTCCTGTAACATTTAGTGATGCAGCAGGGCATATGGAAATTCAAAAGTTAAACCATATTAAGTCGTACACGAGTCTATGGTGTAACTTGATGAGTCGTCCACGACTCAAAGGGATGAGTCGTTTCCGACTTAAGGGGTTACAAGGGGGAGATAACATAAGTCGCATAAAGAAGGTATCGGATTTGAGTCGGTCTCGAGTCAATGATGGCATGAGTCGGTTACGAGCTAAGGAAAGATGGCAGCAACCTAAGGAGATGAGTCGTTTCCGAGATAACCAACTATCAGAAGGAGACTGTGCCGAGTCAACGAGACACGACTTAATTGAGTCGGCAGGAGTTAACTCGCTTGAAGAAGATATGCCGAAGGGAGGCTATGAGTCGGTGAAGTCTTGAGTCGTTTTCTCTCTAAGTCGTCATGTATTAAATCGGTATGTAATGAGTAGTATGAGCAGATGTAGTTGTTGGCCTTGAGTCGTGTACCTTGTGTGTTTGTTAAGTCGTTTGTACTGCGCTGTGTGAAAGGAGTTGAGTCGCTGTTGTAATGAGTCGGCAACGACTTATGATGAGTCGGAGCCTATGAGTCGGCAACGACTTAAGGTGCTGGGTCAGAAAACTCTATAAATAGCGTGTGTGTTGTAATTTTTGGGTGGTTGATTTTTTGAATAAAATTTCTTGTTGATTGCTTTGTGCTTTCTTCTCCAATTGGTAGTTGAGTGTAATCTCCTATCTCCTCTTTCGGTTAATCGAGTGCGCTCGATTCAACGATCGTAGAAGCCGATTCACGGAATCTAGTGCGCTAGATCAACGTGCGAAGAATCGTAGATCTTTGAACACGGTATAGTGCGCTATCAACGTGTTTGAGATAGCTAGAGTTCGGTATCTTTGGATCAACGAACTTGGGCATTTTGGTATCTTCAACTCACCGATTGCTACATTTCATTGATTGAAGTTTTGTTTGATTAATCCGCTGCGTCATTTAGTTACAGGGAAATTAGAATTTTTCTCTCCCATTTTCTTTTGGGAAAAGGGAAGGAATTTATGGTCTGAAAAATAAGTTTAATTGTAGTTCAAACTTACATTGTGCTTTAGAGTTAAATCAAAGCAAATTTGTAGTTTTCTTTTAATGGAAAAAAAAAGGAAAAAAAACTGTAAACATGATCATGCTCAAATATCTGATTCACAGAGTAAACCATCTACAAAAAAATAAAAAAAATTTGACATCTTCTTCTTCTCTTTTTGCTTTAGGAAAAGATTTTAAACAAGTTGAAAATGTTGCTTAACCTGTACTTTAATTAAGTAATAAATCGAAGCAAAGGGACTGGGATTATCTTCACTGGAAAATGTTAAACTCAGTAGCAACCCAATAAGCAATAAATTCGAATATCACCGATTTGTATTTCAGAAATATTACTTGAATCCCCTTGGAAAATGATAATTTTTGAAACTAGAATCAAAATTTCTCATTAGCTTTTCACTGGAATATCTAGGATCGTCTGTAAAATGAAACTTCATCAAATTCTGTTGATCTAAGGAACTTTGGCCCTCGAGATCGTTGTGGCAGCATGATTCAATGTTCGAAATCATCAGAAAAATACTAGAGCAATTTATAAATCCATAAATCTTTGATTCGAAAGCAAAATAGGGTTTAAGACCCATTTTCTGTTCACGGTCGAAATGGAGTTGCTGCACCATCCATATGCGACCGGACTCTGTGGCGAGGGTGCAGATCGATGCGTCGCGTGATGGCGATGCTATGGTCCAAATTTGGTGGCCGATAGTTGACTGGGGAGGCGGCGCGAGGCGATTTGCTGGTGATGTTCCTGATGAT
This sequence comes from Allium cepa, assembly GCA_030765085.1. Classification (NCBI taxonomy): domain Eukaryota; kingdom Viridiplantae; phylum Streptophyta; class Magnoliopsida; order Asparagales; family Amaryllidaceae; genus Allium; species Allium cepa. The sequence goes on from CM060938.1 coordinate 586,297,958, forward strand.
GGTTTTGGGCTGTGATGCTCGATTCGTGTTTTCGAGATAAAATTGAGATCGGGGTGTTCGTATTGTTCTGGGGAATGCTCGGCGACACGTTGGTGGCCGTAGCATCGTCCAACAGCGACGAGGATAGCCGTGCATGTGCACGTGGATGATCGGTGTGCCAGTGGAATGGTTTGGGGAAGCAGGGAGGGAGGCTCGAAGCACCACTCGGGAATTTAGGTAGAAAACTCGAAGAGAGACTCGGGTGGCTTTCGCGTTTGTCGCGTCGTTTTCAAACCTTAAACAAATTTCGGAAAAAAAATAATGCACGGGTCACTTTGGTGGAAAACCCGAAGTTAAGGGGTGTTTGTCTCGGGGTAAACCCGAAGTAGGCCTCGGGTGAATGTAAAACAGCAACAAGCCCAGTTTTCAACCCAATTTTGAACACAAGTTAAATTTAATTCTGAATAAACTAATGATATTTGTAAATAGGATATGAAACAAATGGTATTTAAAATTTATAATTTTATAAAAGTTGTTTTAAAGTTTAACTCAACAAAATTTTTAAAAGTAAAATAAATGTTTAAATGTTAATTTAAAAAAAACCAAATTAATTTATATTAATGAAGTATTTCAAAAACTTAGATTTTAAAAAAAAAAAATTGTTTAAAAATTTAACTTGATAAAATACTTAGGATTAAATCAATTATTTAAATTTTAACTTAAAGATAAAATTCTTTATAATGATTAAATAAAGATTTTAAACAATTAAAATTTGTGATTACTTTATAATTAAAAGTTGATTTAATTAAAGGGTGAAAGTAATTAAGATTTACTTAATTATAAATTAAGGATTTATGAATTAAGATAATTAATTAAGAAAAGTTAGTTGATAAAGTTAATTAGGATTGAACAATTTATAGTTAAGAATAATTAATCGTTGATTTAAATTTTATGAAATAAATTGTGTGGTTAACTCACTTAATTATATTCACCCTAATTAGATATGATTGACTGGATTGATATTTCTGTTGTGATACTGTGATTGCTTTTTGATGGACCGTGATTTGTGATTTGTTCCTATATGTATGTGAAAAACCCCTTTTGCCGTAAAACAGCATTTGAATTTCGATGCGTTAGGGAGTCGAATTCCAGTTCGTTATCCGAAACCCACATCGAATCGTAATGATGAATCTCTGTGATTGATAATTTACTTTATCAATGAATTTGTTGATGAAGATAAGCGTTATGTGTTATACCGCTTATCGATATATCTGTGATGATTGATGTTGTGCACTATCGTGTAATACCCCTGGACTACACTATACACACACAAATATGGATTGCACGTGGAAATCGGTTAAGTCATAGACTTTTGAAAATATTTAAATTGAATTTTTAGATTCAAATGGTTTTTGAAATGGATGGGGTTTAAAGTAAAAGGCTTTGAAAAAGAATTTCAAAGATAAAAGTTATTTTTGAATAACTTAATTTAGTTTTGAAATCTAATTTAAATTTGAATTCAAAAATTTGGAATTGAATTCTATTTTGAGGATTTAAAATGTAAAAAGGTTATAAAATCTTATACGGGTTTCAAACCATTTTTAAAATGTTGTTTTGGGAATTAAATTTAACTCAAAGATTTTAACTTCTATAAATGAAATCGGATTTTTCCAAAATGAAAACTGCTTGTTTTCAAATGATAAAGCTTTCGTATAAGAAATGAATTTCCAATGTGTATAAAAGGAATTTCAAGTTCGAATTGAAATGGTTTTCCAAGTTGTGAATGAATAATTGAAAACGGGTTTGAAAGCTATAAGTTAAATCTTTGATTTAAAGATTAAATGAATTAATCCAATTAAAATGGATATTGTTTTGGAAACCGTAAATGGATCTTTGTGAAACTAGTTAAACTTTGTGAAATAAATCTTTTGTTTAAAGATTTGAAATGGTAACTTGGCTTAAACCATTTAAATGAAAGTTTTGAATAATAAGTTGTGACTTAACTGAAAATCCCATATCCATATGTTTTTAAATATTGCGCTCGTTATTCGGTTTAGCCGGGAGAGGACCTTGTGTCATATAACCCATTCCGAATAATGATACGTCATTATGGATAACATTTGAAGACCGGTGGTGAAGACCGGCTATTTGCGAGAATGATAGGACGACCTATCGATTGTCTCTGCACTGAGTAGCTACGGTATAGAGATTTCCTAAGTGATGGGAAGTCCGATCGGGATTGTGAATACCCGGATTTGCAAGGGCTTCTTCGGAAGTGCCTTCGGTTCTGTTCGAACCTGGAACAGACTTGTATGGTTGTGTGTCTGACACTACACTTTGAGATGTAAAGCTGATTTCTTTCAAATACACATCTGTTGGTGGCGGAGAATTTATTCTCTTAGCTTAACACCCTTCTCTGAGACGTACGAGCTCAGAGGTTATGTAGTTGAAGGTTATCAGCGATATACTCCCAATTTGGTAGTGTGGCATGCTAAGTGCTGCTGTGTGATTGATGATCATTTGTTGATCATTTGTTGATCAAAGCATGGCTTTGTGAAAAAACGTAGCTTTGTGGTCGAGACCTCATCGAGCCTCACAAACCGGTAATGGTCGAAACAGGAAAGATGCGGCAAGGTTTCAGGGGTAGCTCCCCTAGGGTATGACCATTCCTTCTGAAAAAGGGTGGTATCATGGTATGGAGCCCAGATACTTACTCATGTGGACACTAGTATATTTATTACTGTGTGATGTTGTTGTTGGAGGGCCCTCGGATAAAGGTCCCAAAGGACCGGGGGTGGCATATCTCAGGTTTTATTGCCCGGGAAGGGGGTAGCCGGCCTTGTGTCAGCAGAGATCCGGGTAGGTTCTCAGGGCGTCCTGCCAGAGGCGTTCCCATGTGGCAATAGGAAGTTCCTTAGCCTGACCATTTGTTGGAAACTCATTCATCCAATACGCGCCTTGTACGGTTTTAGTTGTAGAACCTGCCATTTAACATGGCAGCTATAGTAGGCATAGTATAATGGTACCTATGCTGGCTAGGATTTATATTATACTTTCGAAGTGTTTTCCACTATGCACTAATAATAATATCAAAAGAGAATTTTTGCGTAGTAAGCGTGTTTGACTATCATAAGGAGAAATCTCCCCCATGTGTGCGTTTGCATTGTGTGTGATGCCGGGAGGCCTTATGGTAGTTTCATTTTCCAAAAGCATTGCGGGTTTAAACTTTAAAAGCTTTGTTGTTTATTTCAAAAGATAAAATTGTTTTGTTTGCTCACACCAGTCCCATGAATGACCTGGAGTTTATTGTTCCTTTCCTAAACTCTGGGTGCCCACTATTTTCCACACGGGCAGTCTAGAGTTGGGTTTTCATATAATCTTGTAATAGGTATAGATTCGTTAGCCTTCGAAGCTCTTTGGATTTGTGGATCGCGTTTGCTACACTTCAGCATCACACCAGTCTTGCTCATCTAGGTGGAGCGTGATGGGGGTTCGAGCTAGCCTTGGTGTTTTGAAGATGGAGTTATTGGAGTTTGGCATTGAAGACACTATCTTTCCGCTGCTATTTTCTTGTATCTCTGTTAGTATTGATATCTATTATATCATTCGATTGTATTCTATTGTATCAGATATTGTGTCAAATGTTATATATATCAAATGTATTTTGCGTATTTCTTCCGCTGTGTTGTACTTATTGTGTTATAAGCTCCGGCGAACCAGGTTCGACGTTTGGATCTGCGGCATTTGAATACGAGTGTCGTATTCGGTGCCGATTGTCGAAGGTCGAGTCAGGGTCGTTTCAATAACAATCAATGTAGCTCAGTGAACGATCGAAATGCAACAAAGATTGATCCATATCTCGCAATCTACAAATTAGAATGACTTCGTGTTTTAGGAGCAAGGCATAGAGGTATATGGGACCCTCCACAAACAATCGCATGGCAATCGGAGACTAAAATAACGATCGGTATAATTTATATCAATAGTTCTAAAACAATAAGCAATGTTCACTGATCGTTATGGTAGGCCCTATGGGCCTGGAGAGCCTTCTGCTGAAATCTTAGCAAAATATCTCGTCATCTCACTCTATAAATAAAGACCTATGAGTTCATTTCCAGGATCTGGACGCTGCTTGTTACTCAAGGCTCCATTGTAATCAAGTATTAGCTTTATTTTGTCAATGTAATCAGATTCACGATCTCTTATAATCTTCAAAGTGGACGTATGCATACAACACCAAACCACTATAAACCTCTATGTCTTTGATTAATACTTATTCCCTATTGCTTAATTGTTCATTTACTCAATGTAATTTTTCTTTTCTTCATTTACCTCTCTACAAAGACTATTCTTGGGTGTTTGTAACTATTTTTGGTGCAAACACTATCCATCTTTCCGCCACTTAGATGCTTGACACACGAGCACTATGTATGTATTCAGTGTCGACAGTATAGGATCGATAATTTAGGTCATTACATTTGGTATCAAATCCCAAGTTTCAACAAACACTTTGGCTTTGGTTAGGTATGAACCATTACAGATAGGGTAAGCGACATTCTAAAATGAGTCAAGTGTATTATACATATGATAGCGTATTTATATATTTTTGTAAACCTACGCCCCCTTTTAGCTTTTCCTTAGGAATAAACTCTTTCTTTGAAAAAACTCTATCTTTTCATATCCTAAAGATATTTTTCTATGTTCATGTAGTACAAACCATGAATACTAGAGCTACCAATGCTCAAGGAGGTAGAGGTAGCGGTGATTGGGGTAGTACAGTCATAAACGGTGGGACTCGGGCATGAAGGAATGTTGCTCATATCAAGAAACTAAGAGTGAATGTCATAAAGGAGGTCGTGCATGTCGAGCCTCGAATGATTTTGCTTCGTTTTTTTGTGATTATAAGAGATTGAGGGACATGGAGTTGGATGACACGATGAAATGTCGGTTGGCGTCATGACATCTGACAGATGTAGCCATGGATTAGTGGAGTTTTATTACTACTGTTATCCAAGAGAACAACTTCCCTTAGGCCCAATTTATGGAGGTTTTCAAGATGAAGATTGTCTAAGAAGCCGGGAAGACTTTATTATTTAGGAGCTTCTTGGATCTGAAGCAGGGGCCGTAACTGTAGCGAAGTACGAAAAATGGTTCATTGCTTTGTCTCGGTTCGGGTTTGGGTTAGTTGAAATGCAATTGAAGAAGAATGAGATGTTCATCGCGAGTATACGTCCTAAGTTCCAATGGGATATGAGTAATCGCATCATACGGTCTTTTGTAGGTTTGGTGAACATGGCTTTGAGGCTAAGTAGTTAATATCAATATCGAGTATGTATCCGTCAAGTACCGACATGAAATATTTTAAAATATCATGATAATATCGGATAATATCGATAAAATATCAACGTGTAACGTTATAAATGACATTATACTATGTTATATTGATGTCATGTATTCAAATATTTGGATAAATAATTCCAAATTACTATCAAAGTCTAATTGCATATAGTTTATAGATTGCAACATGTTTATTGAGATATTCCACTTAATACAAATCATAAATATAGGCTCGTAAATACTGAGAACTTTATATAATGTACATCTTTTTTATTTTCTTTGGTTTTATACTATATTCATTATTTCTTCAATCATCTAATCGTCTATATTACTTTCTTAAATTTTTCATATTTATAGTTTCATCATTTTCATTTTTATTTAATTTATCGAATAAACAATGTTGAATTAACACCAATTACTGCTTTATCTCATTCCTTATCGATATGTCAAATATATAACTTTACTGCTCTTCAACTTTTAGTTTTGAGTGCATGATAATTACTAATAAAATGAATTTTTATAAGCTAACTTACCAAATAGAAATGGTGAATGAAAAATAACTAAAAAGAAAAGTATCTCTTTCATGATCTTCTATTTAGTGGTAAAGTCTTCAAGGAAAATAAAATATATAAAATAAAGGAATAAATAGAGTTTTCTTATTGAAATTTTAGTTAAGAATCCTAAAACTATATGGTTAAAACTAAAAAATTAGTGCATTATATTTTCTAATATAGTCTACCATTTGTCGTTACTATATACAAAAAACAAATATTGCAAAATGTGAAGATATTTTTTATGAAGATATTTTCTCCAATACAAATAATAATGAATGATATTATTAAATAATATCGGGTATTTTACACTAAATATCGGATTAATATATCAAAAAATATTGAGTGATATATCAGTATCGGTATTTTAAATGATATTTTGAAAAAATATCAATTTAGGAGTGATAGGAGATATATCGATCACATAACATCAATATCATCTGATACTAAGTACATAGATTTGAGGTTTGAGAGCTTGGCTGTAACGATCGCGATTTTTCGTTGCCGAAAAATCGAACCGTTAGGGTTTAAGAAGAAGAAAGAGGTAGAAGAAGAGAGAAAGAGAGAAGAAACAGAAACAACCAACAGAAATATGAAGACAATATCAGAATCTCACAATCGCAGCGGAACAACATATAATAGATAAATGAATATCATTAAAACAAAAGAACTATACATTTTATACATTACATCACATTACATTACATCAATCAGAGTGTACGACAACAACAGCGGAAAGAAATACTATATACAATATATAATAGACTACGCTATCTGGCTCGCCTCCAGATCTGCACAGCAACTCCCGAATCCAGAATAACCTGATAACCTAACTCCAGACTGCCCGTGTGGAAAATAGTGGGCACCCAGAGTTTAGGAAAGGAACAATAAACTCCAGGTCAGTCATGGGACTGGTGTGAGAACTCAAAAACAGTTTATCTTTAAACAGGCAACAAGAAAATTTAAATTTTGAAATCCGCAATGCTTTTTGGAAAATGAAACTACCATAAGGCCTCCCGCCACACACACAATGCAAACGCAGAATTGGAGGAGATTTCTCCTTATGATAGTCAAAGATGCTTACTACGCGAAAATCAAATCATTTTTGATATTATTACTAGTGCATAGTGTAGAAATCAATTTCGAAAGTAGAATATAAATCCTAGCCAGCATAGACATTCCGAACTATGCCTACTATAGCTACCATCTAAACAGTGGTGACCACCATAAGTAAATGGCAGGTAATACAACTAAAACCGTACAAGGCACGTATTGGATGAAAGGATTTCCAACAAATGGTCAGGCTAAGGAACTTCCTACTGCCACATGGGATCGCCTCTGGCGGGACGTCCCGAGAAACTAACGTTACGGTTAGATCTCTGCCAACACAAGGCCGGGTTACCTCTGTAACTAGGTAACTACTACACGAATATGTCATCCCCCGGTCCTTTGGGACCTTTATCCGAGCGCTCGATACCAACAACACCACACAGAAATAGATATAGTGTTTCCACATGAGTAAATATCTGGGCTCCATACCATGATACCACCCTTTTCCAGAAGGAAATGACATACCCTAAAGGGCGCGACCCTCATAACCTTGCCGCATATTCCTGTTTCGACCATTTCCGGGGAGTGAGGTCCTGATAAAGTCTCGTCCACAAAGCTACGCTTTGTGTAACAAAGCCATGCTTTGGGTCCACAGATGACCAAAGCAATAATCACAAAGATAAATGATCAAACAAATGATCATATCCAAACGATCAACCAATGATCATCACACAGCAGCACTCAGCATGCCACATTACCAGATTGGGAAATATCGCTGATAACCTTCAACTACATAACCTCTGAGCTCGTACGTCTCAGAGAAGGGTGTTAAGCTAAGAGAATAAATTCTCCGCCACCAACAGAAATGTATTTGAAAGAAATCTGCTCTATCTCTCAAAATGTAATGTCAGACACGTAACCATACAAGTCTGTTCCGGGTTCGAACAGAACCGAAGGCACTTCCAAAGAAGCCCTTGCAATCCGGGTATTCACAATCCCGATAAAATTTCCCATCACAAAGGAAATCTCCATATCGTAGCTAACGATGCGGAGACAATCGATAGGTCATCCTATCGTTCTCACAAATACCCGGTCTTCACACCGGTCTTCAAATGCAATCCAAACGACGTATCGCATATTCGGAATGGGATATATGACACAAAGGTCCTCTCCCGGCTAAACCGAATAGCGAGCGCTTATTTTTAAAAATAAGTGTGCATTCAATCCCAAACAAACATAATCAATACCATCCAAGGGTAAATATTGATAGTCGGTTATTTAACTATCAATAAAGATGCGCCACATCATCAGATTCCAAATAATTTTTCCAAAATTATTAAATCCCAAAATATTTTTACAAGATATATATACACAATTTCCAAATAATTGCCCAATTTATTTGCTTTACCAAAACCACTTCACGATAAAATTTTCCACACTCAACCAATTGAAAAATCAATTTTCAATTTACCTTCACCATTTGAAAACCAATTTTCAAATTACATTAACCATTTGAAAACTAATTCCAAATCACCTTAACCATATATACCTTTTTAAACAAATTTCAAACCACCAAATAAATCTTTACCGATTTATTTTACTTACGTTCCAAATTCGTAAATTATATTTTCATATTTAAAAATAAATCAACATTTATTTTTAAACAAATTTCCCTTCCTATTTATAAATTCCAAAGTGAATTTCCAATTTCCCAAATATCTACACATACACGATTTCAAATCAATTTCCATCTATTCACTTCGATTTACCTTTAAAAGGTGAATTTTCAAAATGTTCCATTTCATATTAGAAAATCATCTCTAAACTTATTTAATAATAAGTAATTCACACTTTCAATTTGTTTTCAACAATTTTGAAAATATTCAACATACTTAAGTTACCGTTAAGTATTTTATTCCATTCTCTTTAAGAAAACATTCTTTTATTCACATTTATTTGGGTCAAAACGGATGTTGCGTAAAACATCATTTACGACAACCCAAAAACACTAGTATATGGATTTGAAATTAAAAATAGATATATAAATCCAATACTATACCAATTATCCCCTTCTGTTTCTCGAAAACGTCTATTTCAACAATTAATGTTGAAATCTATGTTTTCAATACTCAATACATTTTAAAACACCTTTAATTCGTTTTAAATTCCATTTAAAACATTCCTTTCCCAAAAACAAACCCATTTTATTTAATAATCTATTCAATATTCAAAATAGTGAATATAGCCCACTTAACAAATTCCCATATTTCAATTTATCAAATTCGATGAATTTCAAATTTATAAACATAGTTTATAAATTCCATTTCTATTATAAACCCCAATTTTATAAATTCCTTTATTAATCCGATGCAATTTTACATAACCCAATTTCATACCCAAAAGCCATATTGTAAGTTAAATACTTATAATATTATTTATTTACCAAATCGTTCCTTTGAACTTCACCAATTTAAAATCTTATCACTTACAAGATTTCTTTATGGTTTATAATAATTTCAACTAATGAAATCTTCATTTATTAACAATTTCTATAAAATTCCCCTTTTTAATGCCCAAATCCATTTTTATAAGTTAATAACTTATAAGCTTAAAATTTTCCAATAACCATTCGTTTTATAAATTTCACATTTATTAATCTATAAATCCTAGTGAAATTCATGTTATACATCAACTTAACACTTTATAAATTTATTCTATAACTTCAAAAAAATTTTATTTAAAAACATCCATTTATAAAATCCTTTATATAACCCATTAATAATAATAACTTCCCAAAAACCAAATTTAACTATTTTATAAAAACCTATTATTGTTAAAAATTTCTTTTAAGTTATATTTTATAAAAAAAAAATTTTTAAAACATAAAAATTTATCCATCTATTTATTTTAAAATTTAATCAATTCAAAATTTTTAATAAACCATATTCTTTGAAAAATCGATTTAAAACCCCTTTTAAATTCAAAACCGTTATTTTTAATTTTAAAAATTTGAATCCGATGATGCAACAACATCAGATGGTCAATCACGGGAATAAGTGTCATATATCAATATGATTATCAACAATCAACATAATATTTATAAACAAATAAATATGTGAGGAATCCAGTTGGATCCCTCCAACCTGTTACCCTGCAACCACAGACGTTAGCACAATACCAATTCCACTTCGAGGTGGAATATCGCGGTATATGGGATTTTATAAAATATCCGCTTAATAGGCGGCGCAATAGGGTCTCATCCGCTATACGAGGCGGGAAATCAAATCCGATATATACATATGCCAATATATATATATCGCTATATATAGTATATATCCTACTATATCTACTAGCACAAACAATCAACAATTATCAATCAATATTAACTATTCAAAATTTTAGACAAAACCTTTCGATTGAGTGAGGAGTTCTCACCTTGATTTTTATTCCGGTTTCGTCGTTCGTTTCGAATAAAATTAAACGAACGTTTAATTTTACCCGAAATTCAAACGAGCTCCAATCGACTCCAAATCAGCTTCATCGCGAAGAGCACGACCATACGATTCCAACGCACTTTGATTCATAATTTTCCGATCTCGCAGCAAAAAGATATCACAGTTTAAACATTTACACGATCTAATATAAAATTAATTAACAACTTAATTCCCAATACCATACAAACGAATCCTGGCCGCTCATCACACCTTCTCCCCCCTTCTTCTCTTGCGCACGGCTACAGGAAAGACTTCACGCATACAACCCATGAACGTCACCTAGGGTTAGATCTCGAGCCCTCCGCAATGTACGAAATCCCATCATACCACTGCAAAACGAAAGGCCTCGACGACCCCCACAAGCGCCCCAAGACTTGCGAAGCTCGGTCCTCCCTTCTTCACGAAAATCGAGGACGAACGCGCGCGCTTCCAGCTCCATTTCCCGTAGATTCGTGACGCTATCTTCGATCTTAACCGTTGAGAATGTAGAGCTTGATACGCTCTACGAAGTTGTAGTTGAGAGTTCGTTGAAATATTGAGTGGGTTAAGAGATTTGGGGGAAGAAAGATCGTGAGTTTTCAGCCCTTGAAATAGATAATGGCGGCTGGCTGAAGCAACTAGGGTTTGGGAAAAGAAACAATGTATATATATCAATATTATTTTAATATTAAAATCTCCAATTCGACACTTTTGCAAACGAACTCCAAACGACGCGTTCCGCCAGGCGATCCTAAGGTTTTTCCGCGTTCCGGACGCAATGGAACAGGTTTCGTAAGCTAATTCGGAAGTATGTGTGAGATACGGCAATAAACGCTCAATTTAAATTTAAACCGATTTAAGCGATTTCTAGGCGTTTTGGCTTGTACCGGACAAACGACAAATCCGATCGACTTGAAATTTGAAATCTTGCAATAATATCACATTACGGATCCGATGAAACTGGTTTCGTCGAAATCCGAGACCGTTTGAAAAATGGCTATTTTAACTCGCCGAATTAAAATTAAAACGATATCGATGCGTTTCGAGCTGCCACGGTCAAACGACAACTCCGTTTGCTACGAAATTTGAAATCCGATAATAATTAACTATTACGGATCCAATGGAACTTGTTTCGTTCAATTCTGAGACTGTTCAAAAATTGGCTATTTTTCAGTCGATAATTAAATATTAAAATATTCAATTTTTACAAATTAACTCCAAATTCAATTTTACAAGTTCTAAAATATTTCTATAACTTTAATATGATAAAACAAAATTTTCCAAACCATTTCCCATTATATTTAACCCAATATTTAATTATTTTTGGAATTTCACTTATTAAATCATCGATTTAATTATCCCATTAAATCCAATATTCGAAAAATAAATTATTCGACTTAAAAATCCCACTTATTAATATTAAAAATAAATTAAATATTCAAATTTAAGTTATCAAAAATTCTGGGTCGTTACAATCTTCCCCCCTTAAAAGAATTTCGTCCTCGAAATTACAAGTTAAGGAGAATGATCCTAAACCGTTTATTATTTTTCCAAAGCTAATCAGTTTTATTAACTTTCTAACCTAAATATTTTTATTAAAGATTCACTATTATTTCAATCAGCTTTCCAACTTCAATTATAGGTTTCAACCAACATTGTTTACTCAACAATTCAAATTTAAATTTAAATTCAAATTTCAAACTTTCAAAATTTTCTCAAAAATTTTCTAACACCCGAAATTTTCGAAAAATTTCGCCAGAGTCTCCTTTGCGCGGCTAGATCGGTACGACTACAAAACGGCTCTACGGCCCCTCAGAATCAAAAAGAAAAGAGAAAGCCAACTGGCTGGAGAAGGAAATCATCAAATCTCATATTAAAATTGAAATACGTACCTTTTTGTCGAGCAATTCAATTTTTTTAACTTTGAAATCAAAATCCCAATTCCTTTATAACCTGTATATCCTGCTAGCATAATATCCAATTATAATATTCAAACCAATTTGCCAATTCAATTATAAAATTTCCAATACATGCTTCTTATACCACTTTTAGTTTACTATTAAAGTTGCATATTCATTTTCATTCGTTTCAATTCCAATTCAATTCTATTCAATTTCATAGCTTCCAATTACGCTAGTTCAATTTCATTAACACTTAATGAATTTACATACAATCAACCAACAAGCAAATAACAACCAATGTACATTCAATACAACCAAATTTTATTCGTTTTACTTAAATTCAATTTGGTTCAACTGTTTTAATTCCAATTGGTTTAACATTCACTTGATTTTCATTCTACTATTCAACTATTTTCAAATGAATTTACACTTGCATGCATCATTTCATATCAACTTGTTCATATTCTATTGATTAACATTCAATTCATGCTTTAACTCAATTGCTAGTTCTTTTTTACAAATAAAATTGAATTTCATTTATATAACTTAAGTTCACCTCTTTAACAATTTCATTTACTCACTTTATTCACTTACTTTGATATTAACATCAATTCTTTCAATATTACTTAACTTGCATTCCATTCCAACTTTATTTACATCATTTAATTCACTTGATTATTTAACTTTGATGCAAAGATCGATTTTTTATTCAACTTCACTTAAGTTATACTTCATTAAACATCATTTGTTCAATTAAACTTAAGTTTTACTTATCAATTCAATTCGGATTTTAAATTCCAAAGTAAATCCTATTTAACTTTTACTTAAGTCAAATTCATATCAATATTCAAATTCATATTCCATTTTACTTAACTTAATTGTTTAACCACTTCAATAACTGGTTTCACTTACATTTTCCCATTCTATAAGTTATAAAACTTATTATTCAACTTCTAACTTATATTATAAGTTCAAAACTTATTTCGCTTATACTTATCAACTTCAAGTTGAATTTTAATTTTCAAATTTGTTTATTACAACAAAACTTCAATTTTTAAATTCATTTTTGTAGCAAATCCATCACATAGAAACTCGAAAATGATACTGATGATGCTGCAGTCATCACCCTTATTATTTCCCAGTGACAATAGTGAAATCAATGCTAAATATTCTTTCAAAAAGTTTTCTTTCTATTCATAAATCACTTTTATAAACCTTTTACTTATATAATTTTACTTCTTATATACATACATGCTTATCTTACAATTGTAAATCATTATTAATTATAATTTCATCTTATGATTCATTGGTTTATACCATTATTCTTTTACAATAGTTGCTTTTATTAGCTTATTCAAACAACTTTTAATTATTTTATATATATATCATTTACAACAACCAAGCAATCAATTATATACACACTTCAATAATTCTTGAAAAATTATTTTCTTTTTATATATAAAATATAATCGAGGCAAAATTATTTCATTTACCCAATTTAAACCAATATTGTGTCGAATTGTTCTATTCAAGTGTTTAGGAACCCCTTCGATTCAGTTTTCGAGGCTGCGCCGACGAAGGTTCATATACCACTCAACAAACCAATCATCACAATATAAAACAATTTTATATTCACTAACAAATACGCACTCATATCTATTATTACACTCACACTCATTCTAGAGTACTGCTGACTCTATCTCTAATGAGTAACACCCAACAGAGCAGGTTGTCGCTTAACCATATGCTCTGATACCAAATGTAACGATCGCGATTTTTCGTTGCCGAAAAATCGAACCGTTAGGGTTTAAGAAGAAGAAAGAGGTAGAAGAAGAGAGAAAGAGAGAAGAAACAGAAACAACCAACAGAAATATGAAGACAATATCAGAATCTCACAATCGCAGCGGAACAACATATAATAGATAAATGAATATCATTAAAACAAAAGAACTATACATTTTATACATTACATCACATTACATTACATCAATCAGAGTGTACGACAACAACAGCGGAAAGAAATACTATATACAATATATAATAGACTACGCTATCTGGCTCGCCTCCAGATCTGCACAGCAACTCCCGAATCCAGAATAACCTGATAACCTAACTCCAGACTGCCCGTGTGGAAAATAGTGGGCACCCAGAGTTTAAGAAAGGAACAATAAACTCCAGGTCAGTCATGGGACTGGTGTGAGAACTCAAAAACAGTTTATCTTTAAACAGGCAACAAGAAAATTTAAATTTTGAAATCCGCAATGCTTTTTGGAAAATGAAACTACCATAAGGCCTCCCGCCACACACACAATGCAAACGCAGAATTGGAGGAGATTTCTCCTTATGATAGTCAAAGATGCTTACTACGCGAAAATCAAATCATTTTTGATATTATTACTAGTGCATAGTGTAGAAATCAATTTCGAAAGTAGAATATAAATCCTAGCCAGCATAGACATTCCGAACTATGCCTACTATAGCTACCATCTAAACAGTGGTGACCACCATAAGTAAATGGCAGGTAATACAACTAAAACCGTACAAGGCACGTATTGGATGAAAGGATTTCCAACAAATGGTCAGGCTAAGGAACTTCCTACTGCCACATGGGATCGCCTCTGGCGGGACGTCCCGAGAAACTAACGTTACGGTTAGATCTCTGCCAACACAAGGCCGGGTTACCTCTGTAACTAGGTAACTACTACACGAATATGTCATCCCCCGGTCCTTTGGGACCTTTATCCGAGCGCTCGATACCAACAACACCACACAGAAATAGATATAGTGTTTCCACATGAGTAAATATCTGGGCTCCATACCATGATACCACCCTTTTCCAGAAGGAAATGACATACCCTAAAGGGCGCGACCCTCATAACCTTGCCGCATATTCCTGTTTCGACCATTTCCGGGGAGTGAGGTCCTGATAAAGTCTCGTCCACAAAGCTACGCTTTGTGTAACAAAGCCATGCTTTGGGTCCACAGATGACCAAAGCAATAATCACAAAGATAAATGATCAAACAAATGATCATATCCAAACGATCAACCAATGATCATCACACAGCAGCACTCAGCATGCCACATTACCAGATTGGGAAATATCGCTGATAACCTTCAACTACATAACCTCTGAGCTCGTACGTCTCAGAGAAGGGTGTTAAGCTAAGAGAATAAATTCTCCGCCACCAACAGAAATGTATTTGAAAGAAATCTGCTCTATCTCTCAAAATGTAATGTCAGACACGTAACCATACAAGTCTGTTCCGGGTTCGAACAGAACCGAAGGCACTTCCAAAGAAGCCCTTGCAATCCGGGTATTCACAATCCCGATAAAATTTCCCATCACAAAGGAAATCTCCATATCGTAGCTAACGATGCGGAGACAATCGATAGGTCATCCTATCGTTCTCACAAATACCCGGTCTTCACACCGGTCTTCAAATGCAATCCAAACGACGTATCGCATATTCGGAATGGGATATATGACACAAAGGTCCTCTCCCGGCTAAACCGAATAGCGAGCGCTTATTTTTAAAAATAAGTGTGCATTCAATCCCAAACAAACATAATCAATACCATCCAAGGGTAAATATTGATAGTCGGTTATTTAACTATCAATAAAGATGCGCCACATCATCAGATTCCAAATAATTTTTCCAAAATTATTAAATCCCAAAATATTTTTACAAGATATATATACACAATTTCCAAATAATTGCCCAATTTATTTGCTTTACCAAAACCACTTCACGATAAAATTTTCCACACTCAACCAATTGAAAAATCAATTTTCAATTTACCTTCACCATTTGAAAACCAATTTTCAAATTACATTAACCATTTGAAAACTAATTCCAAATCACCTTAACCATATATACCTTTTTAAACAAATTTCAAACCACCAAATAAATCTTTACCGATTTATTTTACTTACGTTCCAAATTCGTAAATTATATTTTCATATTTAAAAATAAATCAACATTTATTTTTAAACAAATTTCCCTTCCTATTTATAAATTCCAAAGTGAATTTCCAATTTCCCAAATATCTACACATACACGATTTCAAATCAATTTCCATCTATTCACTTCGATTTACCTTTAAAAGGTGAATTTTCAAAATGTTCCATTTCATATTAGAAAATCATCTCTAAACTTATTTAATAATAAGTAATTCACACTTTCAATTTGTTTTCAACAATTTTGAAAATATTCAACATACTTAAGTTACCGTTAAGTATTTTATTCCATTCTCTTTAAGAAAACATTCTTTTATTCACATTTATTTGGGTCAAAACGGATGTTGCGTAAAACATCATTTACGACAACCCAAAAACACTAGTATATGGATTTGAAATTAAAAATAGATATATAAATCCAATACTATACCAATTATCCCCTTCTGTTTCTCGAAAACGTCTATTTCAACAATTAATGTTGAAATCTATGTTTTCAATACTCAATACATTTTAAAACACCTTTAATTCGTTTTAAATTCCATTTAAAACATTCCTTTCCCAAAAACAAACCCATTTTATTTAATAATCTATTCAATATTCAAAATAGTGAATATAGCCCACTTAACAAATTCCCATATTTCAATTTATCAAATTCGATGAATTTCAAATTTATAAACATAGTTTATAAATTCCATTTCTATTATAAACCCCAATTTTATAAATTCCTTTATTAATCCGATGCAATTTTACATAACCCAATTTCATACCCAAAAGCCATATTGTAAGTTAAATACTTATAATATTATTTATTTACCAAATCGTTCCTTTGAACTTCACCAATTTAAAATCTTATCACTTACAAGATTTCTTTATGGTTTATAATAATTTCAACTAATGAAATCTTCATTTATTAACAATTTCTATAAAATTCCCCTTTTTAATGCCCAAATCCATTTTTATAAGTTAATAACTTATAAGCTTAAAATTTTCCAATAACCATTCGTTTTATAAATTTCACATTTATTAATCTATAAATCCTAGTGAAATTCATGTTATACATCAACTTAACACTTTATAAATTTATTCTATAACTTCAAAAAAATTTTATTTAAAAACATCCATTTATAAAATCCTTTATATAACCCATTAATAATAATAACTTCCCAAAAACCAAATTTAACTATTTTATAAAAACCTATTATTGTTAAAAATTTCTTTTAAGTTATATTTTATAAAAAAAAAATTTTTAAAACATAAAAATTTATCCATCTATTTATTTTAAAATTTAATCAATTCAAAATTTTTAATAAACCATATTCTTTGAAAAATCGATTTAAAACCCCTTTTAAATTCAAAACCGTTATTTTTAATTTTAAAAATTTGAATCCGATGATGCAACAACATCAGATGGTCAATCACGGGAATAAGTGTCATATATCAATATGATTATCAACAATCAACATAATATTTATAAACAAATAAATATGTGAGGAATCCAGTTGGATCCCTCCAACCTGTTACCCTGCAACCACAGACGTTAGCACAATACCAATTCCACTTCGAGGTGGAATATCGCGGTATATGGGATTTTATAAAATATCCGCTTAATAGGCGGCGCAATAGGGTCTCATCCGCTATACGAGGCGGGAAATCAAATCCGATATATACATATGCCAATATATATATATCGCTATATATAGTATATATCCTACTATATCTACTAGCACAAACAATCAACAATTATCAATCAATATTAACTATTCAAAATTTTAGACAAAACCTTTCGATTGAGTGAGGAGTTCTCACCTTGATTTTTATTCCGGTTTCGTCGTTCGTTTCGAATAAAATTAAACGAACGTTTAATTTTACCCGAAATTCAAACGAGCTCCAATCGACTCCAAATCAGCTTCATCGCGAAGAGCACGACCATACGATTCCAACGCACTTTGATTCATAATTTTCCGATCTCGCAGCAAAAAGATATCACAGTTTAAACATTTACACGATCTAATATAAAATTAATTAACAACTTAATTCCCAATACCATACAAACGAATCCTGGCCGCTCATCACACCTTCTCCCCCCTTCTTCTCTTGCGCACGGCTACAGGAAAGACTTCACGCATACAACCCATGAACGTCACCTAGGGTTAGATCTCGAGCCCTCCGCAATGTACGAAATCCCATCATACCACTGCAAAACGAAAGGCCTCGACGACCCCCACAAGCGCCCCAAGACTTGCGAAGCTCGGTCCTCCCTTCTTCACGAAAATCGAGGACGAACGCGCGCGCTTCCAGCTCCATTTCCCGTAGATTCGTGACGCTATCTTCGATCTTAACCGTTGAGAATGTAGAGCTTGATACGCTCTACGAAGTTGTAGTTGAGAGTTCGTTGAAATATTGAGTGGGTTAAGAGATTTGGGGGAAGAAAGATCGTGAGTTTTCAGCCCTTGAAATAGATAATGGCGGCTGGCTGAAGCAACTAGGGTTTGGGAAAAGAAACAATGTATATATATCAATATTATTTTAATATTAAAATCTCCAATTCGACACTTTTGCAAACGAACTCCAAACGACGCGTTCCGCCAGGCGATCCTAAGGTTTTTCCGCGTTCCGGACGCAATGGAACAGGTTTCGTAAGCTAATTCGGAAGTATGTGTGAGATACGGCAATAAACGCTCAATTTAAATTTAAACCGATTTAAGCGATTTCTAGGCGTTTTGGCTTGTACCGGACAAACGACAAATCCGATCGACTTGAAATTTGAAATCTTGCAATAATATCACATTACGGATCCGATGAAATTGGTTTCGTCGAAATCCGAGACCGTTTGAAAAATGGCTATTTTAACTCGCCGAATTAAAATTAAAACGATATCGATGCGTTTCGAGCTGCCACGGTCAAACGACAACTCCGTTTGCTACGAAATTTGAAATCCGATAATAATTAACTATTACGGATCCAATGGAACTTGTTTCGTTCAATTCTGAGACTGTTCAAAAATTGGCTATTTTTCAGTCGATAATTAAATATTAAAATATTCAATTTTTACAAATTAACTCCAAATTCAATTTTACAAGTTCTAAAATATTTCTATAACTTTAATATGATAAAACAAAATTTTCCAAACCATTTCCCATTATATTTAACCCAATATTTAATTATTTTTGGAATTTCACTTATTAAATCATCGATTTAATTATCCCATTAAATCCAATATTCGAAAAATAAATTATTCGACTTAAAAATCCCACTTATTAATATTAAAAATAAATTAAATATTCAAATTTAAGTTATCAAAAATTCTGGGTCGTTACATTGGCTCCAGAATCATCTATTCCTACACTAAATGGGGCTAACAAGCGAAAGTTTCAACCATCGAGGGATATTTCTAGTTTAGCCTCTTATAAGTATTGGAAGAAGGGGTATTTAGCTAGGAGTTGTGTATCGGTTGGGGGAGGACATGGGCGAAAGCGCCGTTAGTTAAGGCACTGATTCTAAGGTACCGAAGCTAGAGCTACAGATGACCATTTCATAGTTAGCATCAAGTAGCTTTTATAACTACCATCATCTTGGTCATATATTTAAGGATTGTTCGATGCTCCCGAAGGGACAACAACCGAGAGTCTTTGTACTTGTTTCAACGTCTTCCACTTCTATAGCTACAAAGGGGAAGAAAGTTCTGCAAGGTATTCTATCTAGTCATAGTATTCACGTTCATGTATTATTTGACACTGGTCTTCTCTTAGTTTCATTTCCGTTAGCCTTGTTGATATATTAAAACTTGAACCGGTTATAGCTTTGGATTCCATTTACATGTCAAACCTTGTTGGGGGCTCGGCAAATCTTAGTAGATATGCTTAAGAGTCCGATCACTTGTTCTGGTCGACTCCTTCCATGTGATATGTATGTCCTTGGATTTCTGGATTTTGATGCACTGCTTGGGATGGATTGGTTGTCTCAATATCGGGCAGTCCTAGATTGTGTTGAGCGGACTGTGGTATTGAGAAAAGGAAGGAAGGTGATGGTAGTATCTTGTGAAGAGCCTAGCTCACTTATGACTAATTTTCTTTATTCTCTTGATGTGGTGGAAGAGGAGTTGGGTTCGATCTTGGTTGTTCAAAAGATTGATGATGTCTTCGAAGAGGTGTCAGATTCACTGCCTCATCGGGAGATAGAGTTACACATTGATTTGGTTAAAGATGCAAAACTTATTATATTGCCTATCCACAGACTTGCACCAAAAGAGAAGTTGGAGCTATCTAATCAGGTTAGTGATTTGTTGCAGAAAGGCTTGATCCAACCTAGTCGTTCAAGTTGGGGAGTGCCCATTGTCTTTGTTATGAAGAAGGATGGTTCCCTAGGACTGTATGTAGATTACCACAAGCTCAACAAGCAGACAGTTAGGAATAAATTTCTTTGCGTTGGATAGATGACTTATTCGATTAGCTTCATGGAGCTCGGACGATTTCTTATCTTGATCTTGCTACGGTGTTCCCACTACAAGAAAACTGATTTTTTGTAGCGCCCAAAAACCGCCACTACGTATTTTTAGTGGCGTTTCGATAATCGTTACGAAAAAACATGCCACTAAAAATCCTCGAGTATTAGTTGCACTTTTTTAAACGCCACCAAATTTGTTTTTTTGATAGCGTTTTTATAACGCCATAGAATTTCTTTTTTGTAGCGCCTATTTGCCGCCACCGAAAAGGTTTTCTCCTCCATGATACTTTTTTATGGCGTTATCAAATTTTTTATAGCGCCTGTTTAACGCCACCGAAAGGGTTTTCTCCTCCACGTTACCTTTTCATGGCGTTATATACATTTTTTGTAGCGCTTAATAAACGCCAGCATAAGTGTACTTGAGTTTTTAATCACTATTTTGTAGCGCTTAATAAACGCCAGCATAAGTGTACTTGAGTTTTTAATCACTCTTTTGTAGTGACATTTTAACGCTACCAAAATAAATAATATCCATTAGCGTTTGTTTCCCTCCGCCTGCTACTCCAGATTTACCACTGATCTAGCATGCAATTATATAATAATAGAATACGCAAGCACATACACTTTTGAACACAATATATTAAACAACTACAAAATACGTATACACATTGAATATCCACAAGATACATAAACATTCATACATCCACATACATAGGTGTCGACAAAAAGCTACCCGTACACATACACAACCAAACTACCATAAGTGTTGCAACCAAACTACCATAAGTGTCATAACCGTACATATACATCTGAAATAAACGTCTGAAATAACCGAAGTACCGAGCAAAACCTGAACCACCATAAAAACCTGAACTACCTGTCATTGCTGATGTCTTCAAAACCTGAACTACCTGTAAACAAAGAACAGAACAAAAGAGTGAGAAAACAAAACCTGAACTTAAAACTGCATCACTAACATTCCACCACAATCCATACATAACTCCTCACCATCAATTATACTAAAGTAATATCTGAATAAATATACAGACATATGTATTTTAAAAATATAAATTACTAAAACTTGCATAGATAAATAGGGATGTACCTACGCATAAAAGAAATGAAATCAATTCTACAAAATGGACAAGATATGATATAGTAAGAGTATTGTAACAGCGTAACTGTCAATTAAACAAGTCTAAAACACCAAAAAGCACAATAATACACCCCATGCACGTGAGATACACAACAACAAAACTGAAACTCAAATATATGAAGACAACACACAAACATACACAACATCCATTCAATATAAACATAACAGTTGTTACAATACATAACACTATATATATAGACACACAGACACAAATGCACTCACGCATAAACATATAGCATTTGAATGCACACACACAACACAATGCAGAACACACGTTGCTTAATCATGGTTACATGGCCTTAAATGATAGTTAACCGCTTAAGACAAGGTTTATATATATAAAAAATTAATTAGTGAATAATATGGCACATCCAACACTTCTAGTTATAACTAGGAATTTACTTGCTATAAGTTTCTCGTTACTTTATGCTAATGTACCATAATAAAATTATTCGTGCTAGATACTGTGTTAAAATTATCATCTGTTTACTCAGTAGTATGATATTGAGTAAACAGATGATAATTTTAACACAATCACACTCACACACACACAGTTGGGTAAGCACACATCCTCATAAACACACTAGCGCATATATAAACCTAGTAACGCGATAGATGGACTTGTGCCAGAAAAGCCTAAGAGTGTCTTAATGAACATGCTCGAATATCATAATTTATAATAATTTCTTGGATTTTATTTTTAATTTAGAAAATGACAATAATAGGTTTTAATTAATTTTAGAAGAAGAATGAGTGAATCCTGTTAAAGTGAATATGCGTGAGATAATTTATATGATAGAGAAAGTTCTTAAGTAGATATAATATTGCATCACTAACATTCCACCACAATCCATACATAACTCCTCGCCAATCACAATCATTCAATCACAATTCGAATATAACACCCCTACTTATGTACTTTTATCAGTTTACCATAAATCTATCTGCACTTTAGCTGCTAGCATTCCTAATGTATATATATAAAAAAATTATATACCTTTCATTTTGACTTAATAATGATTTTTTCCATTGGCCAAGCTATGGGAACGCCAAAGCAACCATCCATGCACGTCAGACTCGATGTTGGTCTCCATATCTCTGCATTTGGAACTATCACCAGTTCAATCCAAACTTTTACAGCATTACATCCCAGTGGACGACAATGGACCATCGTTATCGGATCAGTTGATGCAATACTTCCTTCCGCCACTACGTCTGCTCCACCCAAATCGATCAACTGGCATTTGGCATCCTTTTGCATGGTTGCAATTGGCTGAAAGAAAAGAGATTATTATGCACAATATATACATGCACATTAAATAAACTTTCATACACAGTTAACTTCTTCAAATTTGAAAATTAATACTTACATGTTGCGATTTATTCATGACCATATGTGCGGATTTCATGGGAGAATTCACAACATTTTCAGTATCATCACGACTCTCATCTAGTTTTTCTTGATCAGCTTCTACTTTTGATCTTGGCCATGCTATTTTCATACCAACTGCGTCTCCAATGCATGACATATCAGATGTGGGTCGCCACAAATAAGAATCTTTATTTACTACTTTGTCCACCCAAATCACAACAGCAGACGGACCGAGTGGAATACCATTAACAGTATATTTTGGATCAGTAGCGTGGATTCTTCCTTCGGCAATTACACCTTCACCCTCAGTCCAACCGTAAATCTTGCAAGTGTCTTCGATGATGCTGGTACTCTAAAAATGAGAAGTGAAATTCAAGACTTTAGTATGCTATATAAAAACAACGAATATGTGTTAAATTTTATTCAGATGGGGGGTGTGCTCGCTGTATTTTAGACGTCAATAAGCTCGCAGCATATTACACCAATATACTTAACGTGAAAAAAATTACCGTACTGGCTGCACTACAGTTCAACCGTGTTCGCAGCGGGACCTTGATGCAAACTGATGGCCAAGCAACTACCTTATTCTTAGCGTCTGCTAAGACTGCCATTTCAGGTGTAGGCCTCCATAAATAAGTATCTGCTTTATCCACTGAATCTATAACAACGCTCCCGGCATTTGGTCCCAGACGAATGCCATTGACAACGTCATCTGGGTCCATGGACAACAGCCTCCCATGGGCAACAACTCCAGAGGTTCCATCCCAATTCAATAGCAAACATACTTCGTCGTCGCTCTACAATTAATCAACCGAAAATTAAATCAATTACTGGATTAAAAAATTAAAATATAAATTTCATTTATTGAGTAATATAAATATTATTTTTATCGAATCAGGTGAGTTCCCTCTCGAACTTTCTTTACCCTGCAGCGAAGCACGAATATAAATTAATATTTTACGAATATAAATTAATTTCCAAAAATTTACCTTCTGGTCCATCAGAGTCTGTATCATTCCCTTCAATTCTGCTATTTCCTCTCGACATCGAGACACTTGTTTATCTTTGGACTGGGCCAAAGCTAGCTTGGTTAAAGTGCAACCCCTACCCAATGCCCTTAACCGTCCCGGTTTATCTTGTCCCAGTACATGTACAAGAGCATCTTTTCCAATATCAGTCTGTGACGAGCCGGATTGGGATAGGCTACCATATTTTTTGATCTCCTCCTATATAAATAAATACACATAGATAATGTACAATGGTAAAAATATCATAGTTTCAAAAAAAAATACCAATAAAATTAAAAACAATTTTACAATAGCATTCCTAGCTTCCATGTTCACTGGTTCACCAGTTTTTTTAATGTGAGATCTAATCCACACATCAGCTCTACTTATGGACGATGGATCTACACTTTCTTTTTTCTAAAAGTAGAATAACATTAAATTAATAAACTGACAGGTATAAAATAATGTTAAATAATGCTATAGTTAATTAACTTACCATGTCTTCGGTCTTTCTAGCCATTCCCCTACGACCGGTTGTATGCGGAATTTGAGTGTACCTAAGGGCTGAATATTTCTCACTTTTAGAAAATAAACATGCATTTTGTTGTCCCAGTATAAAATAATGTTAAATAATGCTGTAGTTAATTAACTTACCATGCATTCTGTTGCAAGATACGATTCTGCAATACATCCCTCTGGTCGTGCATAGTTTCTGACATAATCTTTGAGTGTCTTCATATATCTTTCGAATGGGTACATCCATCGAAAATGAATAGGTCCACACATTTGTGCTTCTTTTCCAAGATGAATGGATAAGTGTATCATTATATCAAAGAAAGATGGTGGAAAAAAAATTTCAAGCTCACATAAAACGTCAATAATTTCAACATTGGTTTGTTCTACCTTCTCTCTATCAAGAACACGTTGACATAATTTGTTGAAAAAAGAACATAAGCGAATTATCGCTTTTCTTGCCTTCTTTGCCATGAACCCTCTCGATGCTACTGGCAATAAATGTTGCATTAATACATGGTAATCATGCGACTTCAATCCACTAATTTTGCAATCCGACAACGAAATCCGATTTTTTAAATTTGAACAGTAGCCATCCGGTCCTTTGAAATCATACAGTCTTTTGCAAAATATTTTTCTCTCGGATTTTGACAACATATATGGAGCCGGTGGAAGATATGTTTTATTCCCACGAGGTTGTGTATGAAGCTCACTTCGAATTCCCCAATCCTTTAAATCCTTTCTACAGTTGGTTCCATCTTTGGATTTATTTCCATGCAACATTGTGCCCAATAGGCTTTCACCAATGTTCTTCTCCACATGCATGACATCTAAATTGTGACGTAATGGAAGTTCCTATGAAAACCAAAACAATAATGCATTATTGGGTTTTTATTATATTCAAACAATGAAAAATAAATAAATTAACCACTAACCTCCCAATAAGGCAAATCAAAGAAAATTGATCGTTTTTTCCACCTTGATAGCTCTACTTCTGTAGAACTGTTAGTATCATCATATTCATCTTCTTTATCATAGACATGCTTTCTCTTCTTACTTTTCTCCTCTATTCCTTTTCCAAAATCATTTGGATAATCCTTCAATAATGCATAGATGTTTCTCCCAGAAAGCATTCTAGGAGCACCATCTGTCTCTATGGTATTATCAAACAATGCCTTTTGTTTCCTCCGTGAATCTGAAGGAGGTAGAAATCTTCTATGACCCATGTAGGAGAACTTTCGACTATGTTTCAACCAACGAGAATGGGTATTGACACCACATAATGGGCAAGCTTTTTGCCCTTTCACATGACATCCAGCAAGATTTCCATAAGCCGGAAAATCATTAATCGTCCATAACAAAATTGCATTCAGTTTAAATAAAGTTTTACTAAATGCATCATAAGCAGTAACTCCATTAGACCACAAGTGATGCAAGTCTTCCACCAAAGGCGCCAAATATACATCAATATCATTCCCGAGTTGCTTCGGGCCTGGAATAAGTAAAGTTAACATAATATTTTCTTTCTTCATACACAACATAGGCGAGAGATTGTATGTCACAAGCATTACCGGCCAGCAACTATATTTCGAACTCAACATGGAAAATGGATTGAATCCATCTGTAGCAAGACCAAGCCTAAGATTGCGTGGATCATATGAAAAAGATTTATACTTTTCATCCACCATTTTCCATGTCATAGAATCCACGGGATGATGCATTTTTCTATCGTTACTTTTATTATTAAAATGCCATCTTAATTCTTCAGCCATCTTTCGAGATCTATACATTCGTCTAAACCTCGGAATAATTGGGAAATATCTCAATACTTTAACTGGAACACCTTGTATAACCTCTTCAATATCTTGATTTTTCTTCCATCTCGAGGAACCACATTTTGGACAACTTTCTAAATTTTTGTATTCTTTTCTGAAAAGGCAACAATCATTCTCACAAGCATGTATCTTTTCAAAACCCATGTCGAATGCTTTAAGAAATTTCTTGACTTCATATAAGGTTTTGGGAAGCACGTTATCCTTCGGCAGAATAGATGTTGCACAGCTAAAAGCTTATCAAAACCACTATCGGACAAGCCAGTCTCGCATTTAAGATTATACAAGACGGTGATGGCAGATAATTTTGTGTGATCTGTGCAACCAGGATATAATAGAGTTTCTGCATCTTCCAAGTTCTTGACTAACTCATCCTCTTTTCTTCGAGAATCAACATCGTCTTTATCATCATCAAAAAAAATTTGATTCAAAAAATCTTCATCTTCATAGTGAATCATCTTGAATAGTTCATATACGTCAAACGTATTTGTTTTATTCTCTACATTTATCTCTTCACCATGGTTAAACCATACACAGTCAATGTATTTAGGATCCATTCCTTTTATAACTAAATGTTCAACGATGATTTGGTCATCATGACGACTAAGATTCCGACAATCCTTGCAAGGGCATAAATTTTTTTCTACACTTCTTACATTCCTCTTTGCAGCATGCACGAAATTCATTGCTCCTTGTCGGTATTCTATACTAGTTCTATGAAAAAAGTAAAAAAGAAAGTGAGCTTTAGTATTAGATAATATGTTCTAATTCTCAAAATACATATTAAGTTAATCATGGTTTTATCACCTGTTTAAAAAAACCCAGCCTTTTTCCATTATCGACATTTGAAGGCAAATAAGTTTCCAATCTTTGACGTATAAATTGGTTATCTGTTGTAATCAAAAAAATAAGTAGACGTTGAAGTACAAATACTTGTAGCACTACTACATATAACCATGGTGGTTTAGTAGACAAAGGCAAAGAATACTTTTCCAAAAATATAAATTTTACACTTATATTTTGCATTTAACCTCAGATTTACATGTATTTATAATTAATCCATGCATAACACCACACTCCTACCCACACATAACTGACCAAGTCACAACCCTCCAAACTGCTGCATAACAGTTACAGCTGTCTGCCCCTCCTTTGTCAATCCATCCACAAACGCTCCACTTCAACAAACAACATTCCAGTCACTCTACTTCAACAAAACTTTTGCAAATCTCTGCACTTCACCATTGCACACAGACCACTGACCAAACTTCCTCCCACCTATCACCAACAAACGCCGGTGCATTTCTGCTGCCACACATTGCTGCAACTTTCAAAAAACGCAGCAACCTCCCATCACCATACTACTCAATCCTCCTATTTTACCACTTCTCACAACATTATTTAATTCAACCACTTCCATAAATATACTTCAACACTGCAATCACTCCCCCACTCCACTATTAAACAATTCATTCACTCCTCACAACAACACAGTTTCATAGCAGCCTATAACAATACCCACTTTCATCTCATACACACCACATTCATTCATATCACCAAAGACAATATCCACTTGCCTACATTCCTGTAGCCTGCTTTAATAACCATTCTACAACCTACTGACTACTACACTGATACAACCAACTGCACCATATTCACACACTGCAACAGTGACCACTCCAACTACAAACCCCAAGCAACCACAGACCATCCTCCTTCCCATTTCTCCAACCTGCAACCTGTTCGCAACTGCACTTCATACTACAACTCAACAAAACATCAACAACCCAGCCTCCGCAGCAAACTACCAGAGACTCACGCAACATTCATCAACTTGCCCTCTGACATTCTACCACTCCTTACGAACACATACTCACATCCTTCCTCCAGCCTCGCCCCCTCTTACCAAACCAACAGTCAACTTCACCGCCTCCTCTTCACTACCTCACATCCACACAACTGACATATTTCCAGTGCCTGCCACTCCACAAAAGACTATTTATGCTCCAACATTTACCACTCTCAACCATCAAGCCAGCCAATACCCAATCGCAAACAAACCCACGACCTCCATCAATGCTACTTGAACCCACCAAATTCCCGAAAGACACAACCTCAACCTCCTCTCAGCAAGCAACCATTGATTCACTAACCACTTCAACAGAACATTCATATACTCAAAGAAATCAAAGCAGATATCCCAACAGATCATTGCAATTAGGGTTAAATCAACCATTTCAGTAATAGTTTAGGAAAAAATACGAAAATAAGATGCATTCAAATTCATATAAAAGCCAAATAGAATCACAAAGTCGATTTAAAAGATTCATACCTAAATATACCTAATCGATTTAAAAGATTCATACCTAATTATACCTAGATCTGCTGGCTGCCGCGACTCGATGTTGAGTAAGGGGGAAACGACGGAGTTGACGATGATACTTGAGTGCGATGAAAATTTAACACGATTAAAAGGGGAAATTTTTTTCTGAATAACAAAGCAAATTAGGGACGAGAATTTTGTTAAGTACGAAAGTAAAATGATAGGTTACGTTTATTTAGTTCGCACGAACTCTTTTTTTTAGAAGCGGGAAACGTGAATTATTTTTTGCCATGTTTATATTATTTGGTAATCTATTATTAGTTGCATTTACAATAAAACGCCACCGATTTTTGCAACTATAAATGGTTTTTCTTGTAGTGTCCATCAGTTGAAGGCAGTAGAGGAGAGTAGATCGGTTTTATGAGTGGTTTGTTATGTTGTTCGGCCTAATTAATGCTCCAGCATATTCCGTGGACCTAATGAATTGGGTTTTCTGTGATGTGTTGACTTAATGAATCGGGTTTTCCGTGATGTGTTGAATAAGCTTGTCCTTATATTTATCAATGATATTATGTCTACTCCAAGATAGAGGAGGAACATACGAGCCATTTGAAGATTGTATTAGAAACATTGAGAGAGTGCATAATGAAGGCTAAGTTCTCAAAGTATCACTTTTGGCATTCAAAGGTTAGATTCTTGGGTCATGTTGCTTCGTCAGAGGTTATTTCTATTGATCTCGCTAAGGTTGTAACCGTTCAGGAGTGGATACGCTAAAAAGCGCAACTGATGTTAAGATATTTTTGGGTCTAGCTGGTTATTATAAGAGATTCATATAGGATTTCTCAAAAATTGCCTCTCGCTTAATGAATTTGATGAAGAAAGACGTCAAATTTGTATAGACTGATAAATGGGAGCAAGCATTCTTAAAGCTGAAGGAACTAGCGCTTATGTTCTTACACTTCCAGATAGAGATGAGGGTTTGACTATTTATACTAACGCATGTTGAACAGGTTTAGGTGTTGTATTGATGCAGCATGAAAGGATTATCGTTTATGCTAGTCGGCAGCTCAAACCACATGAAGCAAGATATGCAACTCATGACTTAGAGTTGTTAGCTATGGTATTTGCGTTAAAGATGTGGAGGATTATTTACTGGGTGGGAGATTCAAGTTGTATACAGACCATAAATCTTTAAAGTATCTTTTTACGAAGAAGGATCTCAACATGAGATAACAGAGATGGTTGGAGTTTCTTATGGCCTATGATCTAGATATATTATATACATCTGGAAAAGATAATATCATAATTGATGTGCTCAGTAAGAGGTATGTATTTTTGGAGAAGTTCGAGGTTTGTCTGACCTTGATTAGCGGTATCTAAGGGATTCAGCTTTGGGATCTTCGTATTGCAAGGATAGCTAAGGCTATGAGCAAGAATGAGGCCTCGGACATGTGGTCGAGATTCGAGGTGGATAACGGTGGCATTTTAAGGATGAACGGTAGAGTATGTGTTTCAAATGTTGGTTACATTAGACAAGAGGTTCAAGTAGAGAGTCATCATTCTAAACTGACGATACATGTAGGGGGTCGCAAAGATGTATCAGGACAAGAGGCGTAATTTCTGGTAGGAAGGTATGAAGAAAGATGTTTTTATATTTATTAGTAGATGTGATAACTGCCAGTGGACAAAGGGTATTCACCAGAAGGCAATTGGAATGCTTCAACCACTCGAGGTTCCAAAGTGGAAGTAGGAGCAAATTTCTATGGATTTTATCGATAAATTGCCTAGGTCGAGGAAAGGTAACGAAGGTGTGTGGGCTATTGTGGATCGGTTGACCAAGAGCGTGCACTTATTTCCAATGAAGGCAATAAGGATCACTTCTAGTTTAGCTCGGTTATATATAGAGATAGTAAGGCTTTATGGCATTCCATGTGATATCGTGAGAAATTGAGATCTGATCTTCACGATTCATTCTGCAAAGGTTTGCATGATGCACTTGGGATAGAGGCAAGTTTTAGCATAGCTTATCACCTATAGACGGATGGCCAAGCTGCAAGAGTGAATCATGTTTTGGAGGATTTACTTCATGTTTGTATTCTAGACTTTGGAGGTTTGTGGGAGGACAATTACCCCTTGTCGAATTTTCTAAGTGGGAGAGAATGTAGCAACTCGTAATTTCGAACACTTCGTCTTTGAATATCGTAACGTTTTGAAATATAGTAAACTATTATAAATGTGATTGTATAACCTAGTTAAACATATTTTAATTAATTAATAACGATAAGAAACTTGTTTTTATAATTTCTTAACAAAAATATATACTTCAAAGAAATATCAATAATGTGACTGAAAGTAAGTTTATCGATAAATAGCTTTTTATTCGATATAAGTTATTTAAACTCTTTTATACATAATTAATGAAAATATGAACACGTTAGCAATTAATTAACATACTTTGATTCGTAAAGAAAGTGGAATGTTGTAAAAGCTTCTAAGATATAAAAGATATTGTATGTATGTGGTATTAAGGTAATTTGCTAAAGGAAGGAGATGTTAATGAGAAGTTATGGGCATGTGAAGGGGTGAGTCTTCCATAACAAGCCAAGGGGTGAAAGAAAGGGTAAGGAGCACCATTTGAAGCTTATAGAAGAAGGAGGATAGCCCTTGAATCCATTTCACATTCATACACAAAAAGTATAAGCTCTTTCACATCTTTCTCTTCATAATTTCCTAAAAGAAAATAATTTCAAAACATATCCAAATAAAATCAAACTTGGACAAGGGCCTTAGAACAACGTCATAAAACCTTCCATCAAGTGAGATCTTGAAAAACCAAAGCACGCCTCCCCTTGCAAGTTGAATCCATAAGCAATGATAAGTTAAATCTAAATAAGTGCAAGATCAAGGGTTGAAATAGGAATTAGTGTTTGGAAGGTTTAGGTAGGAAAGGATAGCTTGGGCTTGCTTGTTTACTTGCTTAAGGGTGAGCTACCTCACTACCTTGAATGGAAATATATTGTGTATATTCTTATGATTGTTTATTCTCTGTGATTGAATGGATATTGATATATGTTGTACTTGATTCTTGCTTTAAAAGAAAATGGCATATGTAATCTATAT
The DNA here is from genome assembly GCA_030765085.1 of Allium cepa. Taxonomy (NCBI): domain Eukaryota; kingdom Viridiplantae; phylum Streptophyta; class Magnoliopsida; order Asparagales; family Amaryllidaceae; genus Allium; species Allium cepa. The sequence continues at coordinate 586,329,974 of CM060938.1, forward strand.
GTATGGACTTAAATAGACTTGTAGCATATCCTTAAAACAAAGCACATAGGTTGCAGTTGAACATATGTTTGAATTAGACTTAGATTTGAAAGTGCTCTTATAGCGATAGTCGCTATAGATGCACTTTGGAACTACCTTGTGTTCGACAATTTCTACTAAACTTAGCAGAGAGATTCTTAGGGTTTCTCACCATTTGTGATGTTTATTATGTATTATTGCTTCCATAAAAATTTTAAATAATAAAAAGTTAAGTAACATATTAAAAAGTGACCAAACTTCCACCTGTGCAAAACTGCCCCGTTTAACCTCTAATTTTGAACTTCAAATATTTGGAAAGGACTTTAAATTTAAGTATTTTGTTTCATTCTTTTTAGAAATGTTTACCAACTTATATTAGAGTACTTTAAAAGTGGTTTGAGAATTTTATGAATTTTTAATAATTAATTATGAATTTTTAAAGAAGAGGGTTTTATTTTTAAACATAAGGAAAACATAATTTTTCCAAGTTTTTGAATATTTTATAAATTTATTATGTAAAATTTTGAATGAATGTTTTGAAATATACTATAAGAATTTTGAAGTATTTTAAGTGTGTGTGTGTGTGTGTGTGTGTGTGTAATAGAAAATGTGTTGACTATCATATTAAAATATAAATATCTTATGTAATATATATCTTCTAAATTGTTTTATTAAATATCTAGTTTTATAAATATATACATATCCATGCATGTGTATATATATATTATTTCTAAAAGAGTTTTAAATTGTAAACAAAGGTTTAGAAAGGGGCTAGAATTGCTTAGTGGCTAAATTCTCTATTTGTTTAATTACTTGTTTGAAAAGTAATTAACAATGATTAACACTAAAGGCCGACGAAGTAGGCTTATCCAATTGTGAATGTTAAGGTTGATGTTCGAGTAGGGATAGAAGTAATAGTGCTCTAACCTAGCTTCTTCACTTTGAACCGAGGAAAATTAAGATGGCAAGGTTGGAAATGTGTTAAACATGTTGATCTTACTCTTTCATCGAAGTCATTAATACCATACTTAATACTAAAAGTCGACGAGATAGACCTGTCTGCTTTTGAGAGCTAAGAATAAAGTGTCTAGGAAAGGCTTTGATATGCAACTAGTGCTTTAATTACTGACTTCACTTTTGAACGAGGGATAACATAATTTGTAATGTTGAAAACGTGTTAAGTATGTGAACCTTGATTTCTATGAGTGATCGTTTTTAACTGGATAGTGGATTTGTTGAATATCGAACTTGACCAAATATAACTTAGGAGGTATCTAAAAGCTTTACGGTTTTATAACCTTTGAGAACCCCAAGGGAGGAGTATTTATATGAAACATCTCTAGCTTTAAGGACTTATATATATGAGATACCTTGGGATGGACTCCTCTTTATATAGTGTGCTTACTTCTAAAAGAATCGGAATTGAGTTTATCGGAAATTCATCAAATTAGTTCTGAAGAGTCTGGGATCGGTTAGTGTTTTACTCACCAAACACCACTCTAAAACTAGTATACAAGTCTATGTTTTGGAAGCAGTTGTGAAGTGGAATATTATAGAGATGAACGGTTTTTCCCAAGGTTAAGTCCAAGGAAGAGGTTGGCATCAACATTTTAGACTTATGCTATATAGTTGAACTGTCTATCCTAAGGTTAAGTCCAAGAGAGAGGTCAAAGTTAGCATTTGTAAAATGGGATTATGCAGGAATCAATAGAATGATTCGTGTTCTGTTTGAGTGATGAAGACTCGTGTGAGAGATGCCATACGTGAACTCTACATCAGAAATAACATAAAACAGAGTAGGCTTTATAGCCTAGGGTTTAGAAAACCCACAATAGGAAATACCAACTCCATATCTAGGGTGTGCTTACCAATGTTGCTAGTGGGAGTTGATGATGTATAGGATCATGTGCTTAGACATGGACCATCAATTTCTCCTCTTTGGTATGTTTTATCTAGAGATATACGATGCTCAGAGGTTGTTTCTAACGCTTATGTAAGAAATTGGATTTTGGCTTGATAGAAGCGATCTTCGCAAAAAAATCCATATGCGAACGTGCCTTAGTGGTTTTGATTACACCCTCAATATTATTGGTGTAATTAATGTAGGCATCATAGCTATTTGATATGATTTATACACCACATCTAGACATTATCTATTATACCACTATGTCAACTTAATGGACTATTGATTTCTTTTGAGAGGAAAATAGTTGCGGAAATTCGTATGGTCTCAATAACTACTGTTACATGTTGCATGTATCTTTGGTTTTTTTCATACCAGACTTATGTCTGACATGTGATTTTTGTTTTTCTTAAATTCCTCATGTACTTTTTCGGGTAGGCCGAGTAAAGTGAGTTTCACTTTAGATGCTACGGAGTTCAGAAGATGAGTTGGAGGCTTCTGTTATCTATTTGTTTGTATTTCTGTTGCAGTGTATTATATATGTATGTGTGTGTGTGTAACCAGCATTAGGACGGATAGTTACAACTGTCTAGGCTAAGAATAATACTTAGGTTTTAACTCTGAAATTTCTATATTCGAAGTAATCCTTTGTACCGTTCTTTTGATACTATATGTTATCGCTTCGTCGTGAGATTTTGATGTTGTGTTCACTCTTTCTTGCTCTATTCCTTTTCTTTTCTTTTACCCTAATTATCTGCCTTTCTAGAACATGGCTACGTTAATACCTCGATTATTGATTTTGAGCACAGTAACCATAGAAAATATAGATATTAATGTTTTACCAAGTTATATAGTATATAGTGCAGAATATTACAGAGGCGTTGAATCGAAGACTGTACAGTATAAAGACCAAAGATGAAGTTGTAAAAACTCACGAGTTCAAAGATAATAAAATGAAGATCTCAAGATTATAAATTAGTGGAGCCACTAGTATATATTGTTAATGTTTTTGCTAGCAATTTTTGATCTCTATCTCCAATTTATGATCTTTGATGTTATTAAACAAAAATAAATTATTTTAATTTCAAAATAATTTATTAAAGTTCTATAAGTTCAAATATATTTAAAAACTATGTTCAAATTATTTGACAAAAGCATAGAATTTTCAGATAAGTTTAAAGAAAACAATTTTCAACCATTTTAAAAAAGAAATTTTCATTTTTCACTAGCATATGTCGACATACATATCTAGATATGTCAACATACGTGCCGCCAAATAGTTTTTTAAATTTTGAATGGAAGTGTCTATTCAACACAACTCTTCATGAATGGACACATCTGTTAATTTATTATATAAAAGGGAGTGCAAATGAATTTTTTGATAACGAATACTTACTTTCTTCCCACTCCTCGCCCTCTTGAAAATGTCTTTAAAATATACTCTATCCGCTTCAAAATTACATAGAACCAATTCATACTTTATTCTATTGATGCAATACTACTTTCTTACTGTTTTGGAAACATCTCTCCTAATTCAAAAATCAAAATGCTATCCAAGAGGCTATAGGATCCATTGTATCCAAAGTAAAGAATTTGTCTTTAGAAAAACTATTAACTCTATTTGTGTTTGCTTGGGTGTACTTTTAGCACGTTCAAATCAAGTGGGTGTGCTTAGTAGCCCTTTCAAATCTAGTGGGTGTGCTTGTAGCTTGTTCAAATCAAGTGAGTTTATCCCAGACTCGGAATATAGGAGGGCGTTTCTTGTAGCCTCGAAATTTAGATTGTATTTGTGTTTTCCTTCTACCTGGCTAAAGATTGGTGTTTGAAAACAAACATGTATAAGCAATTATAGAGGACTGGATATAGGAGAAATCCAAACCATAGTGTTATCTTTCCAACTCTTACTTTACTTTACTACTTATATTTGTATCTGTGATTGCATCTGTCACTGATTGTTAGTATAATTATGTATTGTTAAATCTTTGATTTAATATTATCTTGAAAAAAAAATTAAAAAGATTTATATAAGTTAGAAAATATTATTCACTCTTCTAATGTTAAATTGGCCTTAAGGTCCATAATTATGCAACCCACATTTGATACCCAAGCACTAGGTTTTTAAAATCTTGTAATTTGATTTTTGAAAATTTTAAATGACTATCAGCACTGTTAGTACAATTGTCAACACTTTTGTCGAATGACAATCACTGCTTGACCCCCACTTTTTAATGGCAGTAATTACACTTATTGATCTGGAAGGATGAAGATTTGTTTGCAGTCTAATGACTTAGATATTTGAAATATTACACAGAATGAGTACATTAGACCCCAGATTGACTTTTCAACTAGGACTATTGACCAAAAAACACAAGCATTTAATAGATCAAAGGCCATGAATATTTTATTTTTTCCATTAGATAAAAATGAATTTAATAGAGTTTCTATTTGTAAGTCTGCATATGATATTTGGAGAACATTGCAAGTTACTCATGATGGCATTAGTAAAGTCAAAAGGACTAAAATTTCTATGCTAACTAATCAGTTCAATTATTTAAAATGAATCGGAATGAGTCTATTTCAGATATGTATTGTAGGTTTCAAGATATAGTATATTCTTTAGTATCGTTGGGTAAAAACTTTTCTAAAGAGGACTAAGTTAGAAAAATCCTCAACTCGCTCTCTTTGGAGTGGGATCAAAAGACACTAGCAATTGAAGAGGATAAAACATTAGCACTCTAAAATTTGAAGAGTTAATAGGTAATTTAATGTCCAAAGAAGCACAATTGCAGGGCGGAAGAGAAAGCAAAGCAATAGAAAAGAAATCCATTACTTTCAATGCAATAACCAACGATCAGGATTCAGATACGATGATAATGATGAGGATATTTCATTCATGACCAAAAATTCAAAGAGTTCTTGAAATATAGAAAGACGAAACTTTCGGAGACCTGAAAACAAGACTCTTGGAACTGGAACTGCGATTAGAAGTTTCAATTGCGGTGAACCTGGTCATCTGTAAAGAGATTATCCACATCAGAATAAATTAAGGATCTCGTCGGTTACTAATTCATCTAGAAAAATAAAGAGGGCTTACATAGCAACATTAGATGATTCATATACTACTTCAAGTGATAATGAACCAGACATCAAGGATTCAAACATGTGTTTCACTGCAATAGTAGACTAATCAGAACCGATCAAAGGAAAGGAAAAAAAAGCATTACTTCTTATATTTAGTTACTTCATTTTTTAGGAATAAAATATAGATTAATAATAATATTGGATATATATATATATATATATATAGAAACATTTTAATTTTAATTTTGAACTTTTCGGCCCATATGTCGACATACTCATAGCCCATATGTCGACATACTCATATCCCATATGTCGACATACATGCCATAATTTTAAATTTTCATTTCAAATTCGAAATTTAAATTTATCTCTCTTTTGCATTAACTCCAATAACTAAAAAGACATCTTTTCAAAACTAAAATACTAGTTCTCTCTATTAAATCACCATAGTTCTATCCATTCATCCACTTACTTTACTTCAAAATTCAAAATGTCTCTTCACTTTCTTATCTCTTCAACAACTCAACAATGGCCTCCTCAAGCCAACTACCAAAACCATAAGGCTCTCAAAAAGAATCAAATTCATTTTTGATAATGAAAAAAGCTATAGATACTTATGTTGAATATGTTATTTTTGGAAAAGATTTTCCTAGAATATTTGCAAAGTTTGATGATTTCTCTTCTTATGGTCCTTAGGATCTTTATTTGCAAAACGATATTCTTGGTTTAGTCAACTCTTCTCAAACTAATTTTGTATGTTATCCGGACTTAGTTAAAATGTTTACGCATAAATGGAAAAATTTTACAAAAGAAGAGGAATAAGTTTGGAGCAATGAGAAAGGCAATATTATTGTTTTAGATTGTGAAATTTTGGGTCAGATACTTGGTCATAATTTAGTAGAATTGACCTCTCCACCTCTAAAATAGATGAACAAAATCGTGATGTTTTTCATGATATTTTTGAAACTTATGAAGAATTTGATTTCAAACACAAAAATCCTAGACCAAAATTGAGATTTATGAGTCTCATTTTACAATAAAGTATTACTCCAAGAACGGAAAATTACAATAACCCAACTCAAAAAGTTTTTAAAGCTCTTTTTAACGTCTACGAAAATTACAACATTAATTGGATATAATCATTTTAGATACTATGTTTAAAAGAATATTTCTAAACATGAGAACACACTTTACCATGGTGTGTATCTTACTAGAGTGTTCGAATATTGTGATGTTAATTTACGAGGAGAATCCACTTTGCCTCGAAAAGTTTTCAACAAGATAAGCATTTCTTTCATGCATATTTCTCCTTATTCCGAACTCTATGAAACTTTAGTTGAAAAAAAAGAAAGATTAGCATCAAAACTGAAAAAAAAAGCTTAAACTTTCCTTTAGTAAAAAAGTTCACTTCTCCCTCCAACAAAGTGGACAATTTCTTTGGAAAAATCATTAGGAAGCTTGGTAGAAACTCTTCATCATCATCCTTTTATATCTAGTTATTCTATCTTTGTACCCTTGTTGTGTGTTTATCTAATTTTATTTCATGTCATTTTTATGAGTTTTTCTAATTCTTCATTGAAGTTATGAATTTCTCTATCTTAAGTAATGAAATCTATCTCTTGTTGTTTTATATTGTTCAATTAGTCTTTGAAAATCATTAAATTATAATGATATTAAGTAAAAACAAACTATATCGAAAACCTAAAATATGCATTTTCAGGCATAGATGTCGACATACATATATGGTATATGTCAACATATCCTAACCATTTGGAAAATTTTGAATTTTAAAAAATCTAATAACTAACGTTTATCCAAAAATTCCATATGACTTTTTAAAATGAAGATCTCAAGATTATAATTTAGTTTATAGAGTCATTAGTATATTTTATAGTCCTTGATAGCAATTTCTGATCTTTATCCTCAATTTCTTATCTTTGATATTTTTAAACAACTAAACTGTTTTAATTTCAAAAGCATTTTATAAAAGTTCTTTAAGTTCAAAAATATTTAAAACTATGTTCAAGTTATTTTATAAGATTATAAAATTTTCAAATCACTTTAAAGAGAACAATTTTCATTTTTCACTAACATATGTCGACATACATATCTAGGATATGTTGACATACATGCCGCCAAATGGTTTTTCAAATTTTGAATGAAAGTGTTTATTTTACATAGCTCTTTATGAATGGACGCATCTGTTAATTTACTACATAAAGGGAAGTGCAAACGAAGTTTTTGATAACTAATTACTTTCTTCCCACTCCCCACTCTCCACTCTCTTGAAAATTCTCTTGAAAAATATACTCCATTCTCTTCAAAATTATATAGAACTAATTCATACTACATTGTATCGATTTAAAACTATTTTCTTACTATTTTGAAAACATCTCTCTCAATTCAAAAATCAAAGTGTTATCCAAGAGGCTATAGGATCCATCATATAAAATGTGTTTGTTTGGGTGTGCTTGTAGCATTTTCAAATCAAGTGGTTGTGTTTAGTAGCCCATTCAAATCTAGCGGGTGTGCTTGTAGCTCATTCAAATCAAGTGAGTTTACCCTAAACTTGGAATATAGGAGAGTATCTCATAGCCTCAAAATCGAGATTGTATTTGGGTTTGCCTTCTACCTAGTTAGATATTGACATTTTAAAAGAAATCTACACACGTAATTGTACGGGTTGAATGTAGGAGAAATCCAAACCAGTATAAAATACCTGGTGCGATCTCTCTTACTCTTACTTTACTTTACTTCTTTTATTTATATTGATGACTGCATCTGTGACTGATTGTTAGTATAATTCCACGTTGTTAATATGCGATTTAATATTAATTTTGAAAGAAAATTAAAAAGATTTACATAAGTTAGAAAACAATATTCACCTCCTACCCCTCCAGTGTTAAATCAGCCTTAGGATCCATAATACATAGGGTGCTCAGCACACGAATACCGTGGATGTATTTAGTGTCGACATTCTTGGATCAAAAAGTCAGATAGTTACAAAAGTGTTTTTCAATCGAAGAAGAAAGAAAAAGATTTTACCAATAGGTTACATGGTATTTTTTCTTAATTTAGAATGTGAAATAGTAGAATAAGTTAAAAGGGTCATGTAATAATTGAATAGTAAGTAATTAATAAAGCGAGGAATCGAAATAAACCATTTTCATGGAAACCCATCGTATTTAAAAACCATTATTATATTTACCAATCTCCAAACATAAATTTTGTTGAATTGTTAAAAGGGATGAAATGTAAAATTGTACATCAAATTGCCGAGAGTCTTCTTGGTCGACATGGTTAAACACTTCTTTCCACAAATCTTCTTTCCATAATTAAATGAAATGGTATATTAGTAAAAATCAAATACAGATTTAGATAGATAATACAATGAGAAATCAATGGTGTTAATTAAAACATGGAAAAGCATTTTCGCGAGACAATCCAATCCAAAATGTACCATGAAATTACAATTTAGGCAATTGTATGTAGAAAAGGTGGGCATAAATTACATTAGAAATGTTGAGAACAATAATTCGATTCCTTTTTTGCAAATGAGGGGAAACTAAATAGATTGTTTCATACCTTATCAAAGCCTCGACATTAGCCCTTATATGAGCCTTTGGGAGAGAGCAAAGAGGAAAAGACTTTAACCAAAGAAGAAAGCAAATGTTTTTACCAATATATTTTAGAGTATTTTCTTCTCATTACATGAGAATGTGAAATAACATAATATAGTAGAATTTGAAATAGACCGTGTAATAATAGAATAGTAAGTAGTTAATATAGTGAGAATTTGAGACATACCGCTTTCATGAAAACCCAATGTATTTAATAACCATTTAATTATATTTACTAATTTGCTAACCTAAATTTTAAAGGTGGAATTATCAAAGAGGTCAAATGTACAATAGTACCTTAAATGATTGAGAGAGCTTCATTGATGTTAGAATAATTGTGGAGAAGGAGAATAAAATGTCAAATATTAAACTTTATAGATAACTGGCTGTTGACTCATGCTTCGCACGTGGGATGTTTGACTACTAGAGTATGAATGAGTTTTGCATCTCATTTGATAATGTTGGGTTTTTATTTTGAAACATGCAAAGAATATGTAAAAAATTTAGGTTAATATGTGCGTGCGTAAAGAATTGTAAACTAACTGAAAATGTTAACTTATTGAGCTATTTTTCACAAATGATTGAACTGTTTAAATATTTGTTATGTTCGTATAAACGTTGAGGGGTAACGTTTTCTTGATATATCGAGATATTTAACTGTATACAATATTTAACTAAATTCATGCACTACATAACATTGAAGAATACTTATACTATTTGAAAACTTTGGATGGCAGGTTGTGAAGCAATATAGTTAGTAAAAGTTATGTAAGCTTGAACATTTAGTTACTCTACCTTGTTATTGGCGATAAAATTCCAACATAATTTGACTTTAGACTTTTTTTCGCCCATTTTAGCATTGGAGAACTATTTGGAACCACATGTGCATACACTTTTTGCATTTGTTCCTAAATGCTGGTTAAAGCTTACTTGTAATAAGTGAGTAAAAATTAAGATGAATGTATCCTATTTGAACAACTTATTAATTGTATTAATGAGAAACAATCTAATACCGAAATAAATAGACCATAGCACCACACCACTTGACCATGTATCGTCATGCGTATGCATGAACAGATTTTCATATTAACGCAGAGGAAGTTGTTTTGAACGTAACTGTTTGAAATGAAGAAGCTACTTTATGGAATTGATACATTTATTTTTAAAAGGTTTGATATGTGATGAGAAGACTATCCAGATTTTTTTCTTTAAAAGTAAGAGTCTGTTTGGTTTCACTTAAGTTTTATACTTTGCATTTTCAACGGTCATTACAAAATATAAGAAGAGCGGAGGAGAAAATTTAAAATTATATGCTATTACGATAATGGATGAATGACGAAGGGGATGAAGGGATGACAAAGGAAATGGATTATTTTATGTGTTTTTGTTAGTTCCCTAAACACGGAAAATAAAATAATTTTTTTTCTATTTTATATGTTAACTTTGATTTTTTAAATTGGTTGTCTTCAAGAAATACATACGTCATATGCATTTTTGTTTGGACCAAACTAAAAATAGAAAACTAAACGGTGCTTAAGTTTTTACTTTTCTAAAACATTGTGGAGTGACCACAATAAATGTTAACTAGTAGATGCTAAATTTTATCGTATTGACCTTGACCATACAGACTTCTTTTTGGCCAATCCACACAAACACAAAAGAGAAAAACAATACAAAACATGTCAGTCATATTTGCGGTCATACTACTTTTGACTTTCTATGGAAACTTCAATATATGACATATTTAGAGGTTTTTATTTCTAAACAACAAGAATCCTTGATTGACGAAAGGTTTAAAGGGTAAGAACAAGTCGTTTAGAATGATTGAGAATTGTCGATTTACAAGAAATATCTGATTTACCAAGTGGTTGAAAATTATCATAGACACACTGAGTAGGATGTCGAGAATTGCTCCTAATGAAGTCAAGAAGTGTTTAATGCTGGGAATATATAAAATAACATTGTATAGGTGAATGTAGGAGTAATGCTACTCCACCGGAGAGTTTTTAGGTTTACGCTTTAGATCATTCATGAAACTGAAAAAGTAACATACGACCATAATAGCGCTAAGAAAAAACTTAAGAAATTATTTTAAGAAAGATATAGCATGTGTATATAACATGTCTGTTATTATTTTGAAAAGGTAATAGGTTAAAGGCTAGGCTACCATTTACTTTGATAACGCTTTTGCATGTTTATACTAATTGAAGGTTTAAGGCATAATCACCTTCTTGATGCATGTAAATTGTAATCTCATATTATGATTTGGGGTATGGGAACAACAAAAGATAAGGATAAAATTGGTAAAATATACTTATGCAATTAAAGTGGGGATTGTTGGGTATTTAATTGCAGAATGAATATAAAAGCATAATTATACCACACGCCTTATTTAATAAGTGTAAAAACTAAGAAGGCATAGAAATAAATTGAAAATTGAAAAGTACTTGCTAATAAAGCTAATTTTTATGCACTACCATACAATTATGTGATTATGGTAAGGAGAAATCATTGTTGCAAAAAATAGCGAATAAACCATTACTTGACACCGCAGTAAGCTAAACATCACTTACTAACTTGCAAGGCTATACGGTAGAGTCCATTTTTTGAAAAAGCAATACAATTAATTTAACACTATCATAATTGCCTAAAAATAGCTTCAAGTATGTGGAGTCATTTATGAATATACAGTAGTTAAAATCCATTTTTAACTTGCAAAGTTATGCATTTTCGACTTAAAGTACGTGGAGACAATTTGGAACAATGGAAAAAACAACTATTACTGTAAAAATCATGACATAGTTAATGATAAAAATCAAAAGCCTACTACCTAACATTTCTATCTTATTTTTGGACTCTTTGAAAAGGAAATAATTCAACCGCGGTCGATCGACCCCGATTAAGATAGAAAGTAAAAGGTAAATTTTATTCATACACGGTAAATTACTTTACTTACACCATGATATTTTAAATGAAATTTTAGACCAAAATGCCCTTATTAAAAAATAGAATCAGTATTAAGGGATGAAAATGGTATATAATTCCTCTTTGTTTGCATCGTGTATAGTTAATATAATTTCTTTCATAAAGTAACTAAAATTACTGTACATCATCGATTGAATTAGATTGAAATTTCTTTGGGGTGTTAATGTATATTCATACCGTTTCAAGCTATATTTAAGCATAGTCAATTTTAGCATTTTCACTTTAATTAGATATACAAATTAAATTTTAAAATTAACTACTAAAATTAATATGACTTAGAGCACTAAATTCTTCAATCTTTTATTTAAATCAAATCAAGTTTAAATTTAATATTAGAATTTAAATGGATTAAAATTTTGATGTCAAAAAATTAAATTCAAATTTTTGTATATAAGTAACTAAAGATTTTAAATTCCATTTAAAGTATATGCATTTGAAATTTGCAAAAGTCATTTTGTAAAATTTTGAAATTATAGTTCCTTGGTTTGATTAATGCATGATGGAGAGTTAGTAAATTGAGACAAATGCTTTGTTTTATTCCAAATGAAAATAGTCTTGTAATATATGTGGCGTATATTAAGAAAAAAGTGGTATATATGATTTTATAATTTTTTCCAGTGTATATATAATAGCTTACGATGTATAATTAGAATCTGCCAAAAGAAAATCATCCAAAACATAACAAATTAACATCAATTAGAAACCAAATCAGAGTACCTGGCGAATTAAATTCAAAATAACGAAATCAAACAAATTACCTGATTGTAGATAGAAGTTTTGGTAAAAATCAACTGATGGGGAAACTAGAAGTGAAATGTGTGTAATATTTATCGCCATAGTTGATTTGTGAAAGACATTTAAGATTCCGTATAGAGAACTGGACGGAAGGAAGAGAAGATGGGTGGAGGGTTTTGAAAGAGAAGACAAATAGCACGTAAGTTATTAATGAATAAGTGTCCTTTTTTAAGACCCTCCGTTTAGCCAATAGAAATTAAGGAAACAAACCTGAAACTCTTTTTTAGGAAGAGGTGGATTAATGATTCAGTTTTATTAAATATAGAATAGATAAATAGATAGAACAGAAGATAATTTTGTTTAAACTTCTTTCGGTTCCAAATAGATTTATGATGTGCTTGAGCAAGGTCACGTTTCTCAATACAACTAAGTATACTAAACAATACATGACGATGGTCTACTGTTGGAGAAAATCCTTTTAGATGACCAGTCTAAGGGAATAAAACCCAACGCAGCAGAAAACAACTGGATCGTGATTGTAGTAAGACGAAACAAACAGTGATAAACACCAGAACATACGGTCACAAATCTACGCAATACAGAAAAATAAAAAACAACGGTATTTATAGTGGTTCTACTACCATGAGGTTGTGTATGTCCAATTAGGGGGAGAAGATTTTATTAATCACTGAAAGATTAGAGTTATAAGATTGATTCACTTTTAGAGGTTATACATAAGAAGAATTAACAATATAGATAAAATTCCAAAGAGTTTCAGCTCTCTAGGATGGCTGCCATGTTGTCCAGAAGCTCCACTATTTATAGAGTGAAGAAATGAGGAGTGGTAGCTGTTATATAGTAGCCATGAGGTTTGGTTCAGCAAATCTGGTCCAACGTGAGTTGGTTCAGCAAACAACACTTTAGATCTAGACCGGAACTATTTGGTTCGGCAGAGCACCCAATGAAATATTTGGTTTGGTATTCCCATTGGAGCGGGATGCTTTAGTTCGGTGTTCTCTTTAAAACTTGTTTCGATAATCAGAAGCTCATTTGGACTGGTATGCCTACTCCTCACCGAATGAGAATACTGGTTCGACATCTATATTTACCGGATGAGAATACTGGTTCGGCATCCATATTTATCGCTCTAAAACGTTCCTCAACACTGAATGAAAATATTACTCCCCCAAATTCATGTTGCCGCTCCACTTCTACTGCCTCTATCACCGAACGACCTTTTTCGTTTGGCACAATCACCGAACCAAAACCCAGCTCCGCCACTTCAGCTAGGGTTTTAGCTTCCTCTTGCACAAGCTTCTCCTTCTTGGCTATCGCTCCTTCTACTATACGTAGGGTAATTAGGGCTTCAGCCTCCACCTTGTTACTACTTCTCCAATAGCTTCATCTTCTTCAGTCATGAAATCAGGTTTCATATCTAAAAATCTCCTCCTTGATACCAAATTTCCAAACAAGCCTTCCAACTCCATCCACACCTTCATGCTCCAAGCAATGAATACTAATCCAATGAGCCATCACCCATTACACTCTATCAACAAACTCCGACAATGCCACCGCTCCTCAACAAAATGTTCAAAGTACCCAGTCCGTGTAGAACATGTCAATCTCCACCATGAAAACATACATCTCCATGAACCATCTCAACCCCCCCTCATGCCATCATGCGGCACCAAGCACTTCATTAAGCGAATCAAGTCCGAGCAATGCTCGAACTTAGCAACAGGCAACGACTTGGTAATCATGTCTACTGCATTCTCCTTTATGTGAACCTTCTGAAGACGGACTAGCTTCTCTTCACTCATCGGGACAAGAAATGAATCTCTTACCTCAATATGCTTTGTCCTCGAGCCGAATGTTAGGTTTTCTGCTAAGTGAATGCATTTTGACTGTCGCAATGCACATTCGCTCCTTCGTATGCGAAGCCCAAATCACACAACAGTCGCCTTAAATAAATCGCCTCCTAAGCTGCTCCGACCGCAGCTATGAACTCTGCCTCTGTAGTAGACAAAGCCACAATTATCTACAACCTCGCTCTCCAACTGATCGCATCTCCACCAATTGTAATGATCCCGGTTTTAAACCAAATATAATATGGCAATTGATAGAAATTTTTGGGATTTAATTGTGAATTGATTTGAATTTTTCCAAATTAAATAAGATATTTGTTTGTTTATTTATATTTATGCATATGAATTGATTATAAATTGGATTTCAATTCCAAAATTCAATTTATAATCAATTTATATGCATAAATATAAATAAACAAACAAATATCTTATTTAATTTGGAAAAATTCAAATCAATTCACAATTAAATCCTAAAAAATTATATCAATTACCAAATTATATTTGGTTTAAAACCGAGATTGTTACAGATTCCTCCGTAAGAAAATTTCATCCCCGAAATTTGTTAGTAAGGAGACAACCAAAGAACAGGTAAACACACAAAGATAGAGAATCGACTCGTCAGATCAAGCTGAAATATTCATTCTATATTTGGCTTACCAAATCAAAATATAATCAATAAATATGAGAACAAATTCATTCGATACTTTACGAAATACTTGGGTCATCAGATCCACGAAATATGCAGGGGCATTAGTTAGTCCGAAGGATAACTAACCATTCGTAGAATATATCTGGACCCCAAAGAATAAATGGATACAATCTAATTTAACTTCATATTTTATTAACCAATTCATTTAAAATAGAATTTAAAATTCATTAAAGTTTAAAAATGAAAACTGATAGGGAACCGATGAAGAGAATACAAAATAGGAATTTTTCTATAACGATTCACAGGGCCACCATCACACCAAAGCTTCTTCTCATAGCTGCCTGGAAACCATCAAAAAATTGATATCTGATGATCAAAAGAAATTGATAGAGAAAGTTGTTCCTTGTTGTTACAGGGTATTGACCATTTGTAGTGGTACTCCCATGTCCCCTATCTCATCCTCTTCTTGCACTCATACTCACCATCAATGAATAGTAAGAGAATTTACTAAGGCAATACGAACGGATATCTTAGGGATATACTCATTCTACGGCATTTATATCCCTGTAACGACCCGTAAATTTTCGATAATTAAAATAGCTAATTTAAAAGATTTCGTGATTTAGTGTTAGAAAAAAATTTGTAATTCGTTTGGAATAATAATAACTGGAATGAATTGCAACAATAATTATCCAAGTAATGAAAAATAAAAGCTACTTAGTGAATGCCTTTACAATCAATAGTTGAATAGGATAATAAATGTTGAATTCATTGGGTATAATAGAGTAATTGATTGATAAGTAAAATCTATTTAAAATCAAACATTGAATATTGAACAGGTAAATTATTTAAATTTAATATTTAAAACTTATTGAATGATGGAATAACTATAAATGAAAATAGTATTCTAAATTGTGAATTGGTTTTAAAAGTTGAATCTTATAAGTTCGATTTCAATATTTCAAAAGATAATGAATTA
Organism: Allium cepa; assembly: GCA_030765085.1. NCBI lineage: Eukaryota > Viridiplantae > Streptophyta > Magnoliopsida > Asparagales > Amaryllidaceae > Allium > Allium cepa. Next base: position 586,345,809 of record CM060938.1, read on the forward strand.
TTGGATAAGCAAAATTGTTTAAATTTAATATTTGGGATTTATTGAATAATTTAATAAGGGGAATTGAATAACCGTATAATGGAAAGAGTTGTTCTATAATTTTAATTTGTTTCAAAAGTTAAATTTTATAAGTTCGTTTTGAATATTTCAAAAGATAGTGATTTAAGAATAATCAAACTTGTTAAATTTAATATTACGAATGTTTGAATAAGTTAAATTTCGAATTTGATATGATTAATTTGATATCGAAATTTAATACATGAAAATAGAGTGAATAATTGAAATTTGATTTAATATGATCCAAATTGGTTTCCAAAGTGAATGTAAGTTATATTTGGATTTTAATAGGGTTAATAAGATTTTAAAAATTGGAATTTATTGGATAAATTGAACAACGGGTTTAATATGATTAAAAATGATTTGTAAAATTTTATTTTATCATATTAGAGTTATAGTGATGTTATAGAACTTTTAAATATGAATTTAAAATTTATTTGTGAAAACTGAATATTTTAATATTTAATTAGCGAGTGGAAAATAGCCAATTTTCGAACAGTCTCAGAATTGGACGAAACCAGTTCCATTGGATCCGTAATAGTTAGTTATTATCGAATTTCAATTTTCATAGCAATCGGAGTTTTCGTTTGACCGTGGCAGCTCGAAACGCGTCGAAATTGTTTTAATATTAATTTGGCGAGTTAAAATAGTCATTTTTCAAAAGGTCTCGGATTTCGACGAAACCAGTTTCATCGGATCCGTAATGTGATATTATTGCAAGATTTTAAATTTCGTGTCAATTGGATTTATCGTTTGTCCGGGGCGAGCCAAAACGCATAGAAATTCGTTTAAATCGATTTAATTTAAATTGATCGTTTATCGCTATAAGTCTCACATACGATCGAATTAGCTTCCGAAACCTGTTCCATTGTGTCCGGAGCGTGGGATAAACCCTAGAAACGCCGGTCACCGCGCGTAAATCGGAGTTCGGAAAAGCTGGATAAATAGTGTTCGTCGTTTTCTATTTAAGCACATCATTAATTTCTTTTTTTTTCAAAAGTAAACAACCTAGGGTTTTCAAAAAGCTACAGCCGCACTTTCATATTCCAATGGCCGAAACTTCACCTCGTTCTCCCTTGATTTCCTCCAAATCCAATCACTTTCACGACTCGACTTCAACTGGAAAAACGTCAAGCTCGTCGAGAGCTTCAGATCCAACGGTGGATCTGAGCTATCATCGTCGGTTGGAGCCTGAAATTGGTCGCGTTCATCTCGCGTTTGGTGGCAGTTTTCTCGAGCTTAGTGGCATCGAGTTCAGCGCCGCTCTGGCCGAGTGTTGAGTGGAGGAAGGCGCGCGTATTGGTGGCTCCTGATCGGGATATCAACAAGTGTGGTGGAGGCGGCCTTAAACCCTAAGCACGCGTGAATGGGTTCCTAGTTTTCACGTACAGGCGTTTGGGAAGGGAAGAAACGCGTGCGTGCGGCCTGGGATCTAGGGGGCAAGAGCGAACGGCCCTGATCTGATGAGGTTGAAAATTTAATTGGAATTGTAAAATTATTATATTTATAATTCGTGTAAACTTTAAAATGATGTAACTCTTTCATACGAGGTCCGTTTTGGACGAAACGAATTGCGTTGCAATCGTTTTGTCGAGCACTACGTTATGGAGCTGGATTGGAATCGTTTGGAGCTAGAGAAAATTTTGGGTTAAATCGAACGTCGTTCGATTTGATTTAAAATCGGAAAATCAAGGTGAGTGTTTTATAACGCTCACAACGTACTGAATATCTTTATGCTAGTTAAATTTGATATTATGAAGTGATATGAATTTTATTTGTCGTTGTTTGATAGAATTTAATTGTCATTTGAATTAACCGTCGAAAATTAAATTGACAGTTAAATTTGAAATTAAAATTGAAATTGAATTGCGATTTAATTACCTGACATCGATAACTATGAAATTGCCATGAATTGTATTGCCTATTGGATGTTGTATTTCGATGGATGCTATTGGTTGATATTTGAATGTTTGGATGTTTATTTGCTCATATATATCCGGTTATGCATACATATGATACTGTGATTTAATTTAAGTAATACATACTCATCCCTGACATTTAATTGAAATAAATAATTACTTGGCCATAGGATAGAAAATTATATACGGACACCGAATTGGCTAAATTAATAATTTTTAAAAATCGTCGATTCGAAATTTATTTAAATGTTTGTTGTAAAGGTAATAAATAGAAATCAAATTTATCAGAGAAATTGAGTTTGGAATGTTGAAATAAATTTTGGTTAAAAGAAATTTTTAAATAATATAAGTCGAGACTTTGAAATTTAAAAATTGGGATTTGATTGAATTTCGAAATTTGATTTGTATAAAGATTTAACCTTAATTCGGGCTTTGAATATTACTAAGTAGAAGTGATTAAAAAATGATATTTTGAAATCGAACTTGGAATTGAATCAAATTTGAAATTTGGATTTAAACTTGAATATTGATGGAAAATTTTGTTAAGTGTTATTAATGGATATTTTGAAAATCAAGCTCCAAATCGATATAAATTGAAATGGAATAAATTAAAGGTCAATGTAAAATTGAATTAATTTGAAGTAAATGTTGACATTGATTTGAATTGAAATCGAAATTGAATCGGCAGAATAGAAATTGAAATTGATTTGAATTGGGAAGTCATAATTGAAATGGGTTGGTTTTGAAGCTGTTTTAATTTGTTTTCCAAATTACTCTGTTATATAAACCATTTTGAATACTTAAACTATTTTAATCTATTTTTAATCTACTTAACCCAATTTAAATTATTTTAAACTAATTTATCTATTTTAAATCCATTTTAAAGATTTACGTATTTTTAACTATTTTAATTATTTAAACTACTTTTAAACTACTTAAAACTATTTTCTAAAAATTTCAAGCTGGTTAATAAGGTGAAATATTTATGTTTAAATCTTGAATTTAAAGACGAATTGGGATAAATGAAGTCGCAACCTAAATTGAAATTCGAAATGATTTTGAAACCGAAATGAGATATTGATGCGAAAAACGATTTTTGAAACATAATATTATATTTGAAAAGATAGGATGATATTTGAAATGGATTTGATATTTGAAGCGAATATGATATTTTGATATCAATTATGAATCGATTTGAAATGTAAAAGAGCCAACGGTGTAATAATACGTAGTTATTAAAGAGACCGGGATCGGATATGGACATACTCTCTGTCGATACCGAACACCACTTTAATAACTATTATACGCGGAGTGTTGATCCAGAATGAAGTGGATGATTTGGTGAACGCGTTGACTGAAGAAAGAGAACGATATTGGATGACCCCTGACATGACTAAAACAGGAGCCGCGCTGGGCCATTGAGGTTCGCCACCTCTAGCGGACACACTTCTTCGATACCATATCTATTACATTTGTGATGCGATTTGGGTGCACCCCTTAATTTGGGAGTGTTGTTTCGCGGTGTTGGGGTAGCTGCTGGCTATGCTCAACATCAGTCCGGATCACGCAACTACTAGTATCCTAGTTGGTATCGCCTCATGTACCTTGTCATACTGATTATCCTATTCGCGACCACTACGTTTTGATTTGTACCTTGAGTATATGGATTGCCCTCTGGTGACTTCCGGTTTTGGGGAAACTACGGTCTTGTATATGCTTTTGGGAATATAAAATGTGTTAAGGGGGATTATGGTAACGCCTTAACGCTATTTTGATACTTTATATTACTGATAGGCATTATCTACTTAGCGTATATTACTACATAGTAGATAGTTTCACAGATCCTTGAGAAATGGAAAATCCCGTAACATCTTTTGAGTTATTGCACGCACGTTGACACTGGATATGAGATGTCAAACCCCGTAAACATCTCTGACGCCGTTACACTCATATTTATTTACGATTGATTTAACTTTCATAAGGATATTTTAGTCCTGACTCGAGTGTTTTGTCTTTTCATTACGCTCGGGTCAGTCCTGAGTTTTTCAGATTTTTGAAGATCTATTCTGGAGGATGAAGACGAAGATTTGGTATACTATTACTATTATTATCTGTGCATCATGTTGTCTGCTGCATTATTTAAATTGTTCTGCTGTATATGTATAACTCTGATAAATGTTGTATAAATAATTGTCAAAGTATAGTAAACAGCTTCATGAACTGTTTATTTGACTATTATATTTTATCGTTCCGCTGCGAGATTCTGTGATGTTTCATTTCATTTATTCCTCTTTCTTTTCTTTTCTTATTTACCTCAATAACTATCTGCCATTTTGAACGGTTTGGAATCGACATGTGTATTTGATCGTCGGTTTAAACCGTCCAAAAAGGCGGGTCGTTACAATCCCTATCTCTAATGAGTCACCTAATGTGTTATACTCCTGAGCGAAAGTTGTTATTCGAACTTCGGCTCTGATACCAAATGAAACGACCCTGAATCGACCTTCGAAAATCAAAACTCAAATACTTCATCCATATTCGAATGCCGCAGATTCAAACATTGAGTCTGGTTTGCCGGAGCTTATAACACATTAAGTACAACAACACAGCGGAAAAAGAAATGAATATCGTTGATGCAACAATGGATACAATATCCGATACAATATGATATAAAAGATGCCCAACACTATCAGAGCCAAAAATGCACAACAACGGAAACTTAGCAGCGGAAAGGTAGCACCAACATAGGCTCCAAAAGAATCCAACATCCATACTGCAACTCCACCACCAATGCTTCAAAACCAAATAGCTGAACCCAAAAGCTTCAAAGACTCCAATCCGATAAGCTCGAACCACCATCAATGCTGAACTTGTAACAAACTCTAGTGCATAATGCGATCGCCAAACCAAAGACTCCAAAGACTGCCAAAAGCTACATCTAATAACTGACTATCTGATAACCTGACTCTAGGCTGCCCGTGCGGAAAATTGTGGGCACCTAGAGTTTAGAAAGGGAACAATAAACTCCAGGTCAGTCGTGTGACTGGTGTGAGCAAACAAAAACAGTTGTTTTGAACAAAACAAAACAAGAGGGAATAAAAAGAAATACGCAATGTTTTTTGGAAAATGAAACTACCATAAGGCCTCCCCGCACACACACAATGCAAATGCACAATTGGAGGAGATTTCTCCTTATGATAGTCAAACATGCTTGATACGCGAAAAACCTTTTTGATATTATTATTAGTGCATAGTGCAGAAAACCTTTCGAAAGTATAATATTAATCTTAGCCATCATACCACCATTATGGCATACCTACTATGGCTACCATGTTCAATGGCAAGTTACCGCCACATTCCATGGTAGCTTACACAACTAACCGTATGGGGCTCGTATTGTTTTGTTTGGATTTTCAAAAAATGGTCAGGCTAAGTAACTTCCTCACCGAATGGGTATGCCTCTGGAGAGATGCCTCGAGAACTTAACCAGCTCTCTGCCAACACAAGGCCGAATTACCTCTGTAACTAGGTAATTAACTGTCACGAGTATGCCATCCCCCGATCGTCACCGACCTTTATCCGAGGTACCTCCACACCAATAAATTCCAACAACCACATAAGTTAAGTATCTGGGCTCCATACCATGATACCACTTTTTATCCAGAAGGAAATGCACATACCCTAAAGGGCGCGACCCTCATAACCTTGCCGCATTCTTCCTGTTTCGACCATTTTCTGGTTGTGAGGTTCGATGTACTCTCGTCCACAAAGCTACGCTTTTCACAAAAGCCATGCTTTGATCAACAAATGATCAGCAACACTTATCATGCCACATTATCAAATTGGGAATGTATCACTAGTAAATATAAACCACATAACCTCTGAGCTCGTATGTCTTAGAGAACGGTGTTAAGTTAAGAGAATAAATTCTCCGCCACCAAACAAAAATATTTTTTGATAGAAACCAGCTTTACATCTCAAAGTGTAATGTCAGACATGCGCCCATACAAGTCCATTCCGGGTTCAAACGGAACCGAAGGCACTTCAAAGAAGCCCTTGCAAATCTTGGTATTCACAATCCCGATCAGACTCCCCATCACATATGGAGATCTCTATACCGGCGCGACTCATGCAGAGACATTCGATAGGTAATCCTTTCGTTCTCGAAAATACCCGGTCTTCACCGCCGTCTTCAAATGCTATCCATTTCGTCGTATCATTATTCGGAATGGGTTTTATGACATAAAGTCCTCTCCCGGCTAAACCAAATAATGAGCGCTTAATTTTAAAATCATATGGATATATTGGGATCTTAGTTAAGTCACAACTTTAAGCCCAAAAGCTTCCCTTTTGAATGGTTTAAACAAATTTCCACTTTTAATCTTTTAAATAATAGATTCACCCTTGAAGATCCTCTTCAATTTGAAAACAAAGTTCACCAAATCTTTAACAAAGAAAGCTTCCAAAACAATTTCCATTTCAAACTTGAATTTTTTTCCACAAAAACTGGAAGTGTTGAATATACGCTTATATGTTTTTGTTTGATGATAATAAACATATATATTCATTTAAATGTATTTGGTAATGTACTATTTTGTTTTTCATAGATTAAATAAATATTTGTTGAATAAAATAAATTACACAGAATTTGAATTCAAACAGATATTTTATTCAAACAAATATTTATTACAATTTTGAATAGTACAAATTCAAGCTCTCCCTATACATATACAATTTTGATTCTAATTATATCACAATTCAGTTTACATAATTTCCTCACTACATATCACTCACATTCGTAGTTTATCTTCAACTTCATTCCAGTTAGAATCCAGCATCAGAGAAATCTGCAAACATATTCACTAACGTAGTAAAATTGAAAAAGAAATATTTTTTGCAATATAAAATAAAATATGATTTTTGAAAATATGATTTGCCTCAGTTATTTGGGTTGTTCGTCATCATTCACATTTGAATTCATCATACACGAACAATGTGAAATGCACAGTGTATCACTGTACATGCCACAAGGCCGTGCACATCGATATACACTTGATAATGCTACAGGGACAGGTGAGCACATGTCAAACCCAAATGAAAAGCCGAGTTCAACTCACGTGCAATATACTCAAAATCATGACACGAGCACAAGGTCAAACCCGAGTTTTTGAAACCGGATTCAACTCAAGTGAAATTTCAAAAACCAACATGAATGGATGCAAAGACCAGTAATGCAATAGTGATATGCACAGATGCATTCAAAGTACAAACCAGTTGCAACATGGATATCACAAGCAAAGACCAGACACACTTGAGCATGGTGAAGATGCAAGAACAAAGAACTGCACAAGTGTAGCCTCGAACTACAGAAAACAACAGAGCATCAAAGCACATGTATGCAGACCAGTGCCAACAATGACCAGACCAAACAAAGAACCAGAAGTACAAGTGGAGTTTAAATGGCCGGGAAAGTGCACAACTTCACAACAAACAAGTTCAGTGTGGCAATGCACCAAGTAAGTAACGGCATGCAACAGGGCCAGACCAAAGAATGGAGTGTGCAAGAGCAGATGACACAGATTCAACAAAGGCTACAAACAAGTAGCAGTATGCAAAATGAATGGAGCAACTGTGAAAACTGAAATGGACAAGTGCATCCAGAAGTACAAGATGACCAAGTCAAAAGTTCAAGTCTCGACCAAAACCAGTTACTCAATGCATGTAACATGGTGTGCAAGCACAGCCTCAAACTAGCATCATTTGTTGAACAACATGAAGAGTGACACAACAATATGAATGCTATGTTCAAACATGAAACAAGACTAAAACCAGGCAACAGTGAATGGGGAACACAATATGAATGAACTCGAACAGACACACTTGAATGAGAAGACCGCAAAGACAACAGCCAGTGCCAACAAAGAAAAGAGACGACCAAGTGAAACGCAGTGCATATATAACAGCTACATGAAGTAAACAACAATATGAAGACAACAAGTAAAGTGCATCAAGTATGATCAAGTCCAAATGCATCAGTGAAGTCATAATGAAACTGCAGTGGACATGTATACAACAAAAGAAGCAGTGCCAAGAATACATGTACTTGAGGCAATATGCACAAGTGAAAACCAAAATGGCACAGCAGTTCATACAACATATACAAGACAGAAGAAGCCATGGTCAATGCAAAGCAAAAGTGAAGTTACAGTGAAATTCTACAAGTCAAGTCAACAGCATGGTACTATGCAAATACACAACAGTCTCAAGTGATACAAATGCACAACAACATGAATAATGCAACAACCAGATGAAGTCGAAGCCACCTAAGTAATTCACAGTGAAAGCCGAAGTAAATTTGCAAATTCAAGTCAAAGCCAACAGAGAATTCAATACTGTGTTTCGAATCAAAACATTGTCGTGATGATCAAGGCAACAACTTGACCAAGTCAGAAATCAACGCAGTACAAAAATGGAAATTGCCGAAAATAGGAAAGTCAAGCAAAATAAAACAGGAAAGTCTTTGCCGTTTGACACAAGATAAATCAAACGTTTGAAAATCAAAGCCGTGAGTAACAAGTCGAAGATATATCAGGAAAGCCGTGCGCATCAGGCAATTGAAATTTTGGAAAGTATCGAATTGAAACGAACAAACTCAAGTGTCGAATTCATATAAATACCAAACCTCAAATTCATCATTGGCATCGAGTTCAAGCAAGCAATTAAACCAGCAACGAAAGAGAATACATACCAATCTATCGAACTCAATCCAAGGAGCAGCTGCGAAACAAAGCACAAGTAAAGCAACCAGAATCGATCATCAGAGAACGAGCGAGCAAGAGCAACACAAACCAAACAATCGATTATCGGAGAAGCAGTGAGCAGAGAGCATCACAAACCAGAGAAAGCCCTAATTCTCACAAGAGCCGAAGCCCTAATTCGAGAAAGAAGAACGAAGCTTTCATAGCAAAAGAGAAAAGAGAACGGGCTAGAGACTAAAACATTTGGGACGGCCTTATTTGTTAAAAGGGGATTTATTTTATTTCAAATAGGGTTTTAAGTTTTAAACTGTTTTTTCTAGTTTGTTTTAAATTTTCTTTAAGGTTCAATTCTTGGTAAATCACCACCTAGGTTGTAGGTAGTGTCAGATTGTCTAGTTAGAATTAGTTCAGTGAGCAGGGTGTGCGAGTTTGCAAAACTCTATAGGTGGGAGCAAGGGTTTGCGAGTTTGCAAAACTCTATAGGCGGGAGCAGGGGGTGCGAGTCTATTAGAGTGTTTGTAAGCGGAAGCAGGGTTTGCGAGTCTGTTAGAGTGTTTGTAAGCGGGAGACTGTTTAATTCTAATAGAAATCTGGGAATGCAGCAATAGGCAGGGGTTGCCGAAGCTGGGTAAATTTTGTGTGTGATTTACTTTTCAGCATATTTATTTCTGCAGTTTGTTTCTGTGTTTAAATCAAGAAAATTTGCTATAACCCTATTCAACCCCCCCCCCTCTAGGGTTAATCTAGATCCTACAAGTGGTATCAGAGCCTGGTATTTTTCTTTAACTCTAGAGTCATGAATCCACCAAATAATACTTTTGTTGAGGGTCGTTCCAATATTATTCCTTCTATTTTCGATGGAACAGATTTTTTGAACTGGAAATTGAAAATGGAATTTTATTTAAAATCTGTTAATATTAAATGTTGGGATATTATTGAAAATGGGTGTGATATAACAAATAAGGAAATTATCTTGATTAATGCTCTTGTTATGCATATATTATATTCTCATATTAATCGTGATAATTTTTATTTCGTCTCTCATTGTGAAAATGCACAGAAAATCTGGAATACTTTTGATGCAATATATGGAGCAAAAGTCAACAGCAATGAGATGTCCTCCACAACCGACTCAGTTAAAGAAATGTGCTTAACAGGAGTGGTAAATAGCAGTTGTGATGAGGATGATGATGATGGAGCAGCCGAGCTGGCATTACTAATAAAGAAATTCAAAAGGAGGAACCGCAAATACGGAAATCCAGCTCTAAATCAAAAATTAAAAAACAGAGAGCATAATATGAAGCCAAGCGAGGTATTAAAACTCACTCACTCTGAATTACTTATTTATTTCCACGAAGTGAATGACTGTTTTGAACGACTTAGGGAGAAGTATGCCAAACTTGAATCACAAAAAGACACTTTGATAGAATTAAATGAACAACTTGACCAATTAGTTAAAACCTATCAAAGTAGGATCCCTAAGTGTGATATGTGTCCAACATTCGAAGAAGAAATTAAAAAAATCAGAAATTAATATAAAATCACTTGAAAATGAAATTCTGATTTTGAAAGAGAACGAAAATATTAGGAGAGAAAATTCTATCAAAAAGTGCACACAATTATTGAACGAAAATGAATCTCTCAAAATACAAGTCCAACAATTGTCAATAACTTTAGATAAATTTTCAAAAAGTGAGAAATCGTTGAATCTGCTATTAGGGAAGCAAACTGTTAATACATCTAGACAAGGACTTGGATATAATCAATCTGAAAATGTTGAAAGCGATATTAATCAAGAAAATTCCATGTGCACAATTTGTAGAAAATATGGACACGATCACAATAATTGTTGGTATAGACCCAAACATGTGAAAACCATACCAATTTGGGTTCCAAAAAGCATGAATATAAAATCTCTCAAAGTTAAACAAATTTGGGTGCCAAAAGGAACATATATAAACAGTTTTAGGTCTCCACAAAATTATTTTTCTAAATCTTCTGCCACGAACAACCATGGACCTATAAAAACAAATAGGTCACATAAATCTTTTCCCGTGTAGGTGTGGTGGCAGGCTAAGGAACAACAACAGTGTTTTCTGGATTTTTGGCTGTTCCAGAAACACAACGGGCGACAGAGCAAAGTTCCTTAGCCTATTATAAAGGTGGCAGGATCACAATGGATAAACAATGAAAAATATCGTAAAGGTAAAACAGGTAATGGTATATTTATTTGAACGATATATTAAATGTGATGATCCGCACCATAGTCTGAATTAAAATCAGCCAATATTGAGATGGTGAAGAGATGATTATTTTAATTCTGACTTGTTCAGCATGGTTGGCCGATTATATTTATGCCAAAAACACTATAAAATTATCTAATTTTTTTTGATTATACGAGATTGGATCAAAAATAATGTTTTGTTGGATATTAATACATTTGGTTATAATTTGGCTAACTCTATTTACACGGCTTCATTTCAAATTCAAGAGAATGTCATTTGAAAAGCTGTTAAATTTGATTTTGAGATATTTTGTTGCATACTTCATGGTCTGGTCAATCAAATTCAATTAATGATAATTTTAAGTGAAAAAGAAATCAGATGCAGATTACACTGGTAATCTAGTTGATAGAAAAATTACTAGTTGAACGTGATTTTTGAGATATTTAGTTACAGCATCGTTTTTCAAAGAAAATATCTGCATATTTTTCATTACAAATAATTTTCAAATAGCAGAATTTTTTTCTCTTATATAACCCCTTCAGGAAAATCATTGTTGACCATATTTTCAGATTAGTCATTTTTATTTGATTTTAAATGACAAATTTTTGACTAATCCGACTCCCTACTAATTATCAAAAAGATAAATAGTGATTGAAAAGGTGATAAGTGTTGATATTTAACATACATTACTCAAGAGAGTATATTTGGAAAATTTCTTTAGGAATTCAAATAAGAGTTATAGAACTTTTTTGTTGGGTAAAGATTTCATGACCATTTCTATATCTATCATATTTCTATCGACCATTGTTTATCAAATCTTAAATATAGTTTGTCGATATGTGGTACTATAATCAGGAATCATTTGTTTTCCATGTCACATTATTCACTCTCATTTAAAAGTCCTCACGGTTATGCATGGGTGAATTACTTGGATTTTTCATTATGTGCTTCCATGCTCATTTAAAAGTCCTTACGGTTATGCATGTATGGAACACATATCAAAATTAATTGATTAAATAGACAAGTTGATTCTAATCCCATTTAAAAGTCCTCACGGTCATGCGTGGTTAGAAGATACTTGATTTCATTTTTTAAAATTAAATTGGAATACTACTAATCTCATTTAAAAGTCCTAACGGTTATGCATGATTAGTAGATATTCAAATTCCTGATACAAATGTACCACAAGTTGATACAATTGTATGATTTTATATTAGAACATCATTTCCATTCTTTCTAAAAGTGGAATATGCGCCTAACAAGGGTAGTTATGATTTTTGTTTGATTTTTATTGAAGTTTAATATTTATATTCAATTTGAGTTTAATGTTGGATTAATATTGATCACTTTATCTCTATTTTCTCTAACACTATTATTCTTTTGCTGATAACAAAAGAGGGAGAGAAAATTTAAGATTTTGTCAAATAGAATCAAGCAAAGGTCTAATAATTTTCCATTTGCATCTAGGCTCATTTGTATATTTCTATTTGTATGCATATATGTAGGGGGAGCATCATGTAGAGAGGAAGCATTTAAATAGGGGGAGCAATTAGTGTATATCATTGATCAAATACATTTAACGCAGTCAAAATCTTAAATATATGTTTGTTATCATCAAAAGGGGGAGATTGTTGAATATGCGCTTATATGTTTTTGTTTGATGATAATAAACATATATATTCATTTAAATGTATTTGGTAATATACTATTTTTTCCATGGATTAAATAAATATTTGTTGAATAAAATAAATTACACAGAATTTGAATTCAAACAGATATTTTATTCAAACAAATATTTATTACAATTTTGAATAGTGCAAATATTTTATTCAAACAGATTATTGGAGAAGCAGTGAGCAGAGAGCATCACAAACCAGAGAAAGCCCTAATTCTCACAAGAGCCGAAGCCTTAATTCGAGAAAGAAGAACGAAGCCGCCATAGCAAAAGAGAAAAGAGAACGGGCTAGGGACTAAAACATTTGGGCCGGCCTTATTTGTTAAAAGGGGATTTATTTTATTTCAAATAGGGTTTTAAGTTTTAAACTGTTTCTTCTAGTTTGTTTTAAATTTTCTTTAAGGTTCAATTCTTGGTAAATCACCACCTAGGTTGTAGGTAGTGTCAGATTGTCTAGTTAGAATTAGTTCAGTGAGTTTGATGATAATAAACATATATATTCATTTAAATGTATTTGGTAATGTGCTATTTTGTTTTTCATAGATTAAATAAATATTTGTTGAATAAAATAAATTACACAGAATTTGAATTCAAACAGATATTTTATTCAAACAAATATTTATTACAATTTTGAATAGTACAAATTCAAGCTATCACTATACATATACAATTTTGATTCTAATTACATCACAATTCAGTTTACATAATTTGCTCACTACATATCACTCACACTCGTAGTTTATCTTCAACTTCATTCCAGTTAGAATCCAGCATCTGGGAAATCTGCAAACATATTCACCAACGCAGTAAAATTGAAAAAGAAATATTTTTGCAATATAAAATGAAATATGATTTTTGAAAATATGATTTGCCTCAGTTATTTGGGTTGTTCGTCATTATTCACATTTGAATTCATCATACACGAACAATGTGACATGCACAGTGTATCACTGTACATGCCACAAGGTCGTGCACATCGATATACACTTGATAATGCTACAGGGACAGGTGAGCACAGGTCAAACCCAAATGAAAAGCCGGGTTCAACTCACGTGCAATATACTCAAAATCACGACACGAGCACAAGGTCAAACCTGAGTTTTTGAAACTGGATTCAACTCAAGTGAAATTTCAAAAACCAACATGAATGGATGCAAAGACCAGTAATGCAACAGTGATATGCACAGATGCATTCAAAGTACAAACCAGTTGCAACATGGATATCACAAGCAAAGACCAGACACACTTGAGCATGGTGAAGATGCAAGAACAAAGAACTGCACAAGTGTAGCCTCGAACTACAGAAAACAACAGAGCATCAAAGCACATGTATGCAGACCAGTGCCAACAATGACCAGACCAAACAAAGAACCAGAAGTACAAGTGGAGTTTAAATGGCCGGGAAAGTGCACAACTTCACAACAAACAAGTTCAGTGTGGCAATGCACCAAGTAAGTAACGGCATGCAACAGGGCCAGACCAAAGAATGGAGTGTGCAAGAGCAGATGACACAGACTCAACAAAGGCTACAAACAAGTAGCAGTATGCAAAATGAATGGAGCAACTGTGAAAACTGAAATGGACAAGTGCATCCAGAAGTACAAGATGACCAAGTCAAAAGTTCAAGTCTCGACCAAAACCAGTTACTCAATGCATGCAACATGGTGTGCAAGCACAGCCTCAAACTAGCATCATGTGTTGAACAACATGAAGAGTGACATAACAATATGAATGCTATGTTCAAACATGAAACAAGACTAAAACCAGGCAACAGTGAATGGGGAACACAATATGAATGAACTCGAACAGACACACTTGAATGAGAAGACCGCAAAGACAACAGCCAGTGCCAATAAAGAAAAGAGACGACCAAGTGAAACACAATGCATATATAACAGCTACATGAAGCAAACAACAATATGAAGACAACAAGTAAAGTGCATCCAGTATGATCAAGTCCAAATGCATCAGTGAAGTCACAATGAAACTGCAGTGGGCATGTATACAACAAAAGAAGCAGTGCCAAGAATACATGTACTCGAGGCAATATGCACAAGTGAAAACCAAAATGGCACAGTAGTTCATACAACATATACAAGACAGAAGAAGCCATGGTCAATGCAAAGCAAAAGTGAAGTTACAGTGAAATTCTACAAGTCAAGTCAACAGCATGGTACTATGCAAATACACAGCAGTCTCAAGTGATACAAATGCACAACAACATGAATAATGCAACAACCAGATGAAGTCGAAGCCAACTAAGTAATTCACAGTGAAAGCCGAAGTAAATTTGCAAATTCAAGTCAAAGCCAACAGAGAATTCAATACTGTGTTTCGAATCAAAACAGTGTCGTGATGATCAAGGCAACAACTTGACCAAGTCAGAAATCAACGCAGTACAAAAATGGAAATTGCCGAAAATAGGAAAGTCAAGCAAAATAAAGCAGGAAAGTCTTTGCCGTTTGACACAAGATAAATCAAACGTTTGAAAATCAAAGCCGTGAGTAACAAGTCAAAGATATATCAGGAAAGCCGTGCGCATCAGGCAATTAAAATTTTGGAAAGTATCGAATTGAAATGAACAAACTCAAGTGTCGAATTCATATAAATACCAAACCTCAAATTCATCATTGGCATCAAGTTCAAGCTAGCAATTAAACCAGAAACGAAAGAGAATACATACCAATCTATCGAACTCGATCAAAGGAGCAGCTGCGAAACAAAGCGCAAGTAAAGCAACCAGAATCGATCATCAGAGAACGAGCGAGCAAGAGCAACACAAACCAAACAATCGATTATCGGAGAAGCAGTGAGCAGAGAGCATCACAAACCAGAGAAAGCCCTAATTCTCACAAGAGCCGAAGCCCTAATTCGAGAAAGAAGAACGAAGCCGCCATAGCAAAAGAGAAAAGAGAACGGGCTAGAGACTAAAACATTTGGGTCGGCCTTATTTGTTAAAAGGGGATTTATTTTATTTCAAATAGGGTTTTAAGTTTTAAACTGTTTTTTCTAGTTTGTTTTAAATTTTCTTTAAGGTTCAATTCTTGGTATATCACCACCTAGGTTGTAGGTAGTGTTAGATTGTCTAGTTAGAATTAGTTCAGTGAGCAGGGTGTGCAAGTTTGCAAAACTCTATAGGCGGGAGCAAGGGTTTGCCGAGTTTGCAAAACTCTATAGGCGGGAGCAGGGGGTGCGAGTCTATTAGAGTGTTTGTAAGCGGAAGCAGGGTTTGCGAGTCTGTTAGAGTGTTTGTAAGCGGGAGACTGTTTAATTCTAATAGAAATCTGGGAATGCAGAAGTAGGCAGGGGTTGCCGAAGCTGGGTAAATTTTGTGTGTGATTTACTTTTCAGCATATTTATTTCTGCAGTTTGTTTCTGTGTTTAAATCAAGAAAATTTGCTATAACCCTATTCACCCCCCCCTTCTAGGGTTAATTTAGATCCTACAGGAAGTTCTTTTGTTATATGAAAGCCATTATCATTTGAAAACAAATGCTTTTCATTTTGGGAAAAATCCGATTAATTTTGCATAAGTTATATCCTTTTAAAGGAAATCAGCGAACTGTCGTATCCTCGGCAAGTTCTACTTGAATTAAATTCAAATTTTCAAAATAATTTATTCAACATACTTCAAAATGGTTTAAAATCCATATATTTATATTGTATTACTTGTATAACCCCTTCAAATCATAATTTCCAAAATAATTTCTAATCTTAAATAAGATATATTATATTCGAACTAAATTTTTATTTCAAAATTCCTTTTCAAAAGCTTTTCATATTCAACCCAAAATTCCATTTCCAAAACCATTTGGATTCAAAATTCATCATTTCACCATTTTAAATAAAATAATGTCAAATTCAAAATATATGTGACTTAACCGATTTCCTCATGCAACCCATGTTTTTGTGTGTGTGGTGTAGTCTAGGGGTTTTACACACAACAATAACATATCATAACCACCATCAATTCAAGCATAACAATATCGATAAGCGGTATAACACTATAACACTCATCTTTCATTCACATATAGATAAGTAAATTCATCACAGATAAATAGATCGTAGTTCAAAGCTCAATTCAAAATAATTCATATCACAGAACAATACACATCAGTGATAACAAACAATTCAAAGCATTCAATAGAATTCAATCATCCATAATAAAATTAATTAATCACTTGATTATAATAAAATTTAAACCAGATTAATTACTTATGAATAAATTTCTAATCCTTGTTAATTATCATAAATTAATTACAAACCATTTTAATTAATTATCCTTTAATCATTTGTTAATTAACCTTTAATAATAAATTATATTAACCTTTAATTATTAATTAATCAACCTTAATTAATAAATCAATCAATCTTTAATCATTAAATAATTAAAATTCAAAAATAAATAGAATTTGTGTTATTTATAAATAGATTGTGATTTGAAATTTGGATTTGAAATTCCAATATAAATATATTGAAAATAAATTGGATTTAAAAATACTATATTCTAAAACTAATAACATAATTTGTTTCTAATTATAATATATATATATTTTGAAAGTTATATTTTGGATTAAATTTAATCATTTTCAAAAACTATTTAAAAAGTTAAAATTCTATATTCAAAAACTTTATAGATAAATATTTATCAATATTATATATAATGGCTTTATTTTGAAATAAGACTTAATGAAAAGATTTAAAATAATTTCTTTCATAAATTATATGAATAGATATAGTTTGTGTGTGTATATATATAACATATGTTAATGCGTTAGTTAAAAATAGAAAATATTAAAAACTTAATATATATATATATATATAAAGATAAATTGAAAATATAAAAGAAAATATTATAAAATCATATTTAAACCTTTAAATGCATGCAAATGACAAGTGTAACCATTTTAAAATATATTAAAACATTTGTAGCTAAATAACAACATGTATTAACAAGGGTAAACCATGTAATAAGGAATTAAACAAATGTCATTACTTTCTTTTGTTTAAAAAATAATGAATAAAGTGAAAATCAAAGTTATATATCCCACTAATTTATTCTCTTCTCATTTTGTTCAAAATTAAATGTGATTCAAAACAAAACCAAAAAAGATTCAAAATATAAACAACCGCTGTTTAAACTAAAACCTGAAAGTTTAAGATCAAAAACAAAAATTCAAACTCAAACATCAAGATAAAAGCAAATTAGATCAAGTAAGCAATCAGAGCATCTTCAAACCTGAGCAAAGTAAAGCAAATCAAATTCAAAATCCTGAAGCAATCATCACAAGTAAAATTCACAGATCAACCAGCAGATCATCTCAAAACAACAACTAAGTTCCATATTTTAAAATAATCTCCAGTGATCCAAACAATTCCAAGTTTTTAAGCTTCTTTGTCCTTTGTTCATCATTTATAGGTGAATAAACTTCATTTTTCCTCTTGATTCTGTATGCCTATGATGATGATGACTTGAAAATAGTTTGTATGAATGAAAAGTGTGTTTTCATGCCTAGGTATATAGAAATTTTGGTGTATGCATGTTTATATAACAGGTATATACATACCTCTGTTTAAAAATTTACAGGTTTTAACAATTTCAAAACTCAATTCCTACTCCTCCAATCTATTCCTGGATGTGATCTCTGAATGAAAAATGATTGAATGAATGTAAATTCAATTTTAAAAATAAATTCAAGTGTTTAAATTAAATAATCATTTCAAAAATGATGAATTACAGTAGAAATCAAATATAACTCGAAATTCAATGATCATGAATTCGTGTCTAGATTTCATAATCATGTTCGTATTAGCAAATAATGAATTTTAAAAATGGTTTCATGGTTTTTAAACCTGTATATGTCGAGATATTTTGAGATGAACAGATTTTGGGTTTTCATTAAATTCCAATGATCGGTGGAGGAGTGGGTCTCGTGATTATGCCTGGAGGTGGCTCGTGAGTCAGGGTTCAAGGGAAAAATGTGTGGAGGATTTTTAGGCAATGGTGGTGGTGTATTGACGTCGAACCAGGGTTTAATGACCTGTTTGGTCGAGGAGATTGTCGAGGCTTGTTCGTCATCGTTGGTGTATCAGGGGCGATCGGACCAAGGGGAAACGACGCGTGGGTTTATGACGCATCTGTAGTATGGATGGTGGGATTCCTAATGATTGGAGGCGATGGTGCGTGGCGTTTTATTTGATTAGGTCCAGGTTTCAATTGATTCGAGTTGTTCGATTTCGGTTTCCAGGCGAATCAATGGGATCTAGGTAGTTAAGATGCCAGGGGTGGTCGTTGGTGACCTATTGACGTCGGCAAGGCTGGTCGGAACGACGGCGAACTCATGTGCACATGCAAAAGTTACCAGTTGTGTCAGATGATCTTTGTGCTGGGTGGTCTCGAAGATGAACTCGGGCAAAGGTGGTTTTGGCTCGAGAGTGTATTCGGGTTTACTCGTGTGTGTTTTCTGAGTTTTAAAATTTAAAGGCAAACAGAAAAAAATTATAGAGATGGCTTGGGATTAGGCTCGGGAAATTGGAAATCTACTCGGGTTGATACCCGAAGTGATCTCAGGTCTGAGTTTTTAAATTTTTAATTGAACAAGTTTTTTTTTTAATTTAATTTTAAAACACCTTCTTGTTAATTCTTTTAAAATAACAAACGGTTTATTCTAATATTGGAATTAGTTAATTTTTAAAAGAAATTATATCAAATCAATTAAGTTTTAAAGTGTGTATATATAACCTTTATTTTAAAGGTTTATTTTAAATAAATGTAATATTAAAATTGAATATCTAATTAAGGAAATGAAATGCTTTCAATTATAAGTTAATTTATTTGTAAATGGTAATTTATTACAAAGGTTTATTTAATAAAAATTTTAAATGATAATTAAGAAATAAAATAAGATAATGATTTATTTTTGATTTATTAAAATCTTGAGTAATTGAAGGGTCATTACTTAATGTGATTACTTAGAGGTTAATTACCTTAATGTAATTAAAGGATGATTGATTAATATAAGTAATTGAAGGGTAATCACTTAATGAAATTAATTAAAATTAATTAAAGGTTAATTAATTAAAGGTTAGTTAATAATTAAGGGATAATTACTTTGTGTAATTACATTAATGGATAATTGATCAATTAAGATCAATCAATGTAAGTAATTAAAGGTAATTAATTACTTAAAGATAATTACTTGATTAAAAGCAATTAGTTAATAATTAAAATTGATTAATCAAGTAACTAAAGGATAATTACTCAATGTATTTAATTTGTAATTTATTAATATAAGTGATTAGGGATAATCACTTATGGTAATATATTAAGGATAATCAGTTAAATGGTAATTAATTAAGGATTAGTTAATTAATGTAATTAATTAAGCATAATTAATTAAAGAATAATTAAATAATTAAAGGTTAATTATTTAATGATTAAAGATTGATCGATTTATTAATTAAGGTTGATTATTTAATAATTAAAGGTTAATTTAATTTATTATTAAAGGTCAATTAACAAACAATTAAAGGATAATTAATTGAAATGGTTTGTAATTAATTTATGATAATTAACCAGGATTAGAAATTTATTCATAAGTAACTAATTTGGTTTAAAATTAATTACAATTAAGTAATTGATTAATCTGATTATGGATGATTGAATTCTATTGAATGCTTTGTATTATTTGTTATCTCTGATGTGTATTGTTCTGTGATATGAATTGTTTTGAATTAAACTGTGAATTATGATCTATTTATCTGTGATGAATTCACTTATCTTTCTGTGAATGAAAGATGAGCGTTATAGGGTTATACCGCTTATCGATATTGTTGTGCTTGAATTGATGATGGCTGTGATATGTTACTGTTGTGTCTAAAACCCCTGGACTACACCACATACACACAAATATGAGTTGCACGAGGAAATTGGTTAAGTCACGGATATTTTGAATTTGATATTATTTTATTATTTTATTCAAAATGGTAAAATGATGAATTTTGAATCCAAATGGTTTTGAAAATGGAATTTTGGGTTAAATATGAAAAGTTTTTGAAAAGGAAGTTTGAAATAAAAATTTAGTTTGGATATGATATATCTTATTTAAGATTTGAAATTATTTTGGAAATTATGATTTGAAGGGGTTATACAAGTTATACAATATTGTGAAATATTTGGAAAATTTCTTTAGGAATTTAATCAAGAGTTATAAAACTTTTTGTTGGGTAAAAATTCCATGACCATTTCTATATCTACCATTATTTCTATCGACCATGATTTATCAAATATTCAAGATAGTTTGTCAATAGGTGGTACTATAATCAGGGATCATTTGCTTTTCATTTCACATTTTTTTGTAAAAATAAATAAATATCCAAAGTATCCACTCTCATTTAAAAGTCCTCACGGTTATGCATGGGTGAATTACTTGGATTTTTGATTATGTGCTTCCATGCTCATTTAAAAGTCCTTATGGTTATGCATGTATGAAACGCATATCAAAATTAATTGATTTAATAGACAAGTTGATTTTAATCCCATTTAAAAGTCCTCACGGTCATGCGTGGTTAGAAGATACTTGATTTCATTTTTAAAAAAAAATTAAATTGGAATACTACTAATCTCATTTAAAAGTCCTAACGGTTATGCATGATTAGTAGATATTCAAATTCCTGATATAAATGTACCACAAGAAGATTTAACTGTATGATATTGTATGAGAATTTTATTTCCGTCATTTCTAAAAGTGGAATATGCGCCTAACAAGGGTCGTTATGATTTTTGTTTGATTCTTATTTGAGTTTAATATTTATATTCAATTTGAGTTTAATGTTGGATTAATATTGATCACTTCATCTCTATTTTCTCTCACACTGTTATTCTTTTGCTGATAACAAAAGGGGGAGAGAAAAGTTAAGATTTTGTCAAATAGAATCAAGCAAAGGTCAAATAATTTTCCATATGCATCTAAGCTCATTTGTATATATTTTTATTTGTATGCATATATGTAGGGGGAGCATCATGTAGAGAGAAAGCATTTAAATAGGGGGAGCAAATTAGAGTATACCATGGATCAAATACATTTAACACGGTCAAAATCTTAAATATATGTTTGTTATCATCAAAAGGGGGAGATTGTGAAATATGCGCTTTGCGCTTATATGATTTTTGTTTGATGATAATAAACACATATATATAGTTCGTTTAAATGTATTTGTTAATGTACTATTTTAATTTTCATATATTAAATAAATATTTGTTGAATAAAATAAATTATACAGAATTTGAATTTGAATTCAAATAGAACAAGTTACACAGATTTTGAATTCAAACATAAATTTTATTCAAACAAATATTTATTACAATCTTGAATAGTACAAATTCATGCTCTCACTATATACAATTTTGAATTACATCACATTTCATATTTACATTATTATCCTCACTACATATCACTCACACTCGTATTTGGTCTTCAACTGCATTTCAGTTTGTATCTAGCATCTGAGCAAATCTGCAAAAATATTCACTAACGCAGTAAAATTGATCGAGAAATAGTTTTGAAATTTAAAATAAACGATGTTTTTGAAAATATGTTTTGCCTCAGATATATGGGTTGTTTGTCATCATTCACACTTGAATTTATCACAAAGTCGTGCACATAGATATTACAGGGACAGGTAATCACAAGTGGCTGCAATACACACGTGTACATTCATACACGTGTGCACTGCCTCGCCAACTCGTGTGCGCAGCCAACAAGAGCAAGTGTGAAAATGCAAAGGTCAAGCCATCACTGCAAATTCGACACAACGCAATGCAATTCAAACTGCAAGTCCAAAACAGATGCACTATGCATTGTACAACAAATCCAGGCAGCAAGTAGAGGAATGAAACCAACATGGCCGAGCATTGTACAAAACTGCAAAATGCAGTTCAAAACATCTACGACAGCAAGTTTACAACAATGAATAAGCCCAAGTGAAACCACTGACTACAAAGCCAAAGATCACAAAGAAATGGATGCCATCAAATTCAACAACCACAAGATACAATGCAAACACAAACTGCAGTGGACAGCAAGCACTACCAAGACCACTATACAGTGCTAACAAATGATCAGAGAACATGCTTAAAGACTGCACCAATGACCAAGCTACAAGTATGGAAGTGAATCAAGTTTCAAGTGGACAGTAAATGAAGGCAATGCACAAATGCAACATGTTTAAAATGCTCATACCAGAATGGAAGAAACTACACAACTCAAGCTCACAAGAATGGTCAACAAAATGCAGTAGTGAAGAATACACATAGCAAGTTACATGAAGACAAGACTACACCAGAGACAAGTAATACAATATACATATATAGGAAGTGCAATTGCCAAGTGAAGATGGAGCTACAGGAAGAAGCTGACCAGAAGTGAAAGTCACAGTGATAAACGAATATCAACATCATGTTCGAATGCAATATCAACTAAAGTCAGAAACAGTGCAGTACAACTACATGAAACAGTGGAACAAACTCAAATGTCCAGTTACAATAATACAATGAACAAATTCATACAAGCTCAGACTACAAGTTCAAGTGAAAGTGCAGACAAATGACCAAGCTGCAGCATCAATGATGAACAAGACCACCAGTGACCCATACACAAATGACCATGCCACAACTATGCAAGCCTGTGCCAAGCATGATACAGGAGAATACAAACAAGCATGCAACAGAAGACATAGCCAATGCCAACAAAACTCTCAAATGCAGACACAAGAAGAATGGAACAGGTGCAAAATGACCAAACAGCAATTCAGGTAATATGATGGGTGAACAAAACAAATGTGCGCAAGTGATACAAGTAACATGAATGTAGACAGCAAACATGCAACAAGATGGATGGTCCAATGTCGATATCAAATGCATGTACCAAGACAGTACAACATTACAAGAGAACAAAGTCTCTGTAATAATACATGAAGCATACAAGTGCAACACAAACATGAAGACTGAAACCAGAAGACAATGCCAAATGTCAACAGAGACAATGCAAATGTGATCAATGCAAACAACAAAGACCACAACACTCAAGTGTACAAATGAAACATCATCAAAGACAACACAGTAGCAAGCTACAAGTGATGCAGAACAAACATGTCAGCGGCAAGTTACAAACTCAAGTACAAAAATGGAGATGCAGACCATAGTGCAACAAGATGAACCACAATGCCAACATGATGAATACAGATGCAAAGTTCAACAGTGAAGCATGCACATAGGCCACCAGTGAATTACATCAGTATGCAAATGAACAAAAACAGCAGCTGTAATCAAGTGTAGCATCTATAAAAAATACATACCAAAAGAGGCATGTGTTCAAATATGGGCCGAAGTCAAAAATTGCTTCAATTCAGGAATTTATTTTTAGAAAGATATCTCGGCATCAAATATCTCAAAATTCATATATGGTATGTGTTAATTCATAAAGGGGCCGAACCAACAAGTATGGAAAGAGATTTTCGAATTAATTAATTCGAATACAAATATGGATAGCAGTAATTCAAAATTGATTTCAAGAAAAAATCAACGACATGGAAAAATCAAGTATGACAGTGATTAGGAGGGTTTCAACCCTATAAATAAACCCAAAAGAAATCATCATCGGCATCGAGTTATGAAGAGAAAAAGGCAAATAATCAAACCAGCATACGAAAATCACATACCACAATTCAACGAACTCGGTCAGCTGCAAGTACAATCAATCATCAGAGAACGAACGAAGCAGTGAGCAAGAGCAACGTGAATCAAGCAATTGATCATCAGAGAATGAACACAAGAGCATCACAAACCAGCCGAAAACCCAATTTGGATCGCAAGAGACGAACCCTAGTTTCAGAAAGAAGGAGATCGGTCGCCATTATTTTTCACAAAGCAAAAGAACGAAGTGGGTCGGGTTAAAGGAAAACAAGGGGCCGGCTTTGTTAATGATAAAAGGGGTTTAAGTTTTAAAAGGGGTTTGCTTTATTTTATTTCAAGCAAAAATTAGGGGTTCAAATTCATATTTTAATTTTTGCATCGGGTTTTATTTTTGAAGTTGTTCTTGTTTTTATTTTCGAGTCAACAAATTTGTAAATCACCACCTAGGGTTTAGGTAGTGTCAGATTGTCTAGTTAGAATTAGTTCAGTGAGCAGGGTGTGCGAGTTTGCGAAGCTCTAGAGGCGGAGCAGAGTTTGCGAGTAAACAAAGCTCTATAGGCGGAGCAGGGTGTGCGAGTCTGTGAGAGTGTTTGTGAGCGGGAGCAAGGGTTTGCGAGTCTGGTAGAGTGTTTGTAAGCGAGATACTGTTTAATTCTAATAGAAATCTGGGAATGCAGCAGTAGGCAGGGGTTGCCGAAGCTGGGTAAATTTTGTGTGTGATTTACTTTTCAGCATATTTATTTCTGCAGTTTGTTTCTTTGTTTTAAATCGAGAAAATTTGTTATTAACCCTATTCACCCCCCCTCTAGGGTTAATCTAGATCCTACAAATATATATATATATATATGTGTGTGTGTGTGTGTGTGTGTGTGTGTGGGGATTTTAAACCATTTTGAAGTATGTTAAATAAAGTATTTTGGAAATTTGAATTTAATTCAAATAGAACTTACCGAGGATACGACAGTTTGTTGCTTTCCTTTAAAAGGATATAACTTGTGCAAAATTAATCGGATTTTTCCAAAATGAAAAGCATTTGTTTTCAAATGATAATGGTTTTCATATAACAAAAGAACTTCCAGTTTTTGTGGAGAAGAATTCATGTTTGAAATGGAAATTGTTTTGGAAGCTTTCTTTGTTAAAGATTTGGTGAACTTTGTTTTCAAATTGAAGAGGATCTTCAAGGGTGAATCTTTTATTTAAAAAATTAAAAGTGGAAATTTATTTAAACCATTCAAAAGGAAAGGTTTTGGGCTTAAAGTTGTGACTTAACTAAGATCTCAATATATCCATATGGTTTTAAAATTAAGCGCTCATTATTCGGTTTAGCCGGGAGAGGACTTTATATCATAAAACCCATTCTGAATAATGATACGACGAAAAGGATAGCATTTGAAGATGGAGATGAAGACTGGGTATTTTCGAGAATGAAATGATTACCTATCGAATGTCTCTACACCGAGTTGCGTCGGTGTAGAGATCTCCATATATGATGGAGAGTCCGATCGGGATTGTGAATACCCAGATTTGCAAGGGCTTCTTTAAAGTGCCTTCAGTTCCGTTCGAATCCGGAACGGACTTGTATGGACGTATGTCTGACATTACACTTTGAGATGTAAAGCCGGTTCCTATCAAACACATTTATGTTTGGTGGCGGAGAATTTATTCTCTTAGGTTAACACCCTTCTCTAAGACGTACGAGCTCAGAGGTTATGTAGTTTATATCTACTAGTGATACATTCCCAATTTGGTAATGTGACATGCTAAGTGTTGTTGATCATTTGTTGATCAAAGCATGACTTTTGTGAAAAACGTAGCTTTGTCGACGAGACTTCGTCGAACCTTACAACCCGAAAATGTTCGAAATAGGAAGAATGCAACAAGGTTATGAGGGTCGCGCCCTTTAGGGTATGTGCATTTCCTTTTGGATAAAAAGTAGTATCATGATATGGAGCCCAGATACTTAACTTATGTGGTTGTTCAAATTTGTTGGTGTAGAGGTACACCGGATAAAGGTCGGTGACGACCGGGGGATGGCATACTCGTGACAGTTAGTTACCTAGTTACAGAGGTAACCGACCTTGTGTTGGCAGAGAGCTGGTTAAGTTCTTGGGACGTCTCTCCAGATTCATACCTATTCGGTGAGGAAGTTCTTTAGCCCGACCATTCGTTGGAAATCCAAACAAAACAATACGACCGTGCACGGTTTTAGTTGTATAACATGTCATGGAATGTGACGGTAACTTGCCATTGAACATGGTAGCTATAGTAGGCATAACATAATGATGGTATGCTGGCTAAGATTAATATTATACTTTCGAAAAAATTTCTGCACTATGCACCAATAATAATATCAAAAAGAATTTTCACATATCAAGCATGTTTGACTATCATAAGGAGAAATCTTCTCCAATTGTGCGTTTGCATTGTGTGTGTACGGGGAGGCCTTATGGTAGTTTCATTTTCCAAAAAGTATTGCAGATTTCTTTTTATTCCCTCTTGTTTTTTCTGTTCAAAACAACTCTTTTTGTTTGCTCACACCAGTCTCATGACTGACCTGGAGTTTATTGTTCCCTTTCTAAACGCTGGGTGTCCACAATTTTCCACACGGGTAGCCTAAAGTCAGTTTATCAGATAGTCAGTTATTAGATGTAGCTTTTGGCAGTCTTTGGAGTCTTCGGATTGGCGATGGCATTGTGCACCGGAGTTTGCTACAAGTTCAATTGATGGCGGTTCGAGCTTATTGGATTGGAGTCTTTGAAGCTTTTGGGTTCAGCTATTTGGTTTTGAAGTATTGGAGATGGAGTTGAAATATGGATGTTAGATTCTTTTGGAGCCTATGTTGGTGCTACCTTTTCGCTGCTATATTTCCTCTGTTGTGCATTTTTGGCTCTGATAGTGTTGGGCATCTGTTGTATCATATTGTATCAGATATTGTATCCATTGTTGTATCAATGATATTGACTTCCTTTTCAGCTGTGTTGTTGTACTTAATGTGTTATAAGCTCCGACGAACTAGACTAAACGTTTGAATCTGCGGCATTCGAATACAGATGAAGTATTTGAGTGTTGATTTTCGAAGGTCGAGTCAGGGTCGTTTCACCAATGGTGAACACATATTCGAAGGTTGACTTCCTTCGATCTCTATCACCGGCATAGTCGGAATCACAAAATCTAACCAAGCTGAAATCTCTTCCTCTGCCGCCAAAGACAGGTCCATGGTTTGGAGTTCCTCTAAGGTGTTGTAAGATGCACTTCACTGCTTTCCAATACATCTTTTTTGGATTTGCCATGAATCTACTCACCAATCCAAACCGCCTGGGCAATGTCAGGTCTAGTGCAGACCATGACATACATCAAGCTGCCAACTGCACTTGCATATAGGACCTTCTCCATATAGGTCTTGTCTTTTTTCGAGATCGGAGAGCCTTTACCAGAAAGTTGTACATGCAGAGACATGGGTATGCTGATTGTCTTTGCCCCTTCCATGCTAAACCGAGCAAGCACCTTTCCAATGTACTCTTTTTGAGCGAGGCTCAAAAGTTCTAACTTTCTATCCCTTTGGATTTCCATACCCAAAATTTTATTTGCTTCTCTAAGGTCTTTCATTTCGAATTTCGCTTTTAGTTTTCGCTTTAAACTATTGATTTCAGCCTTATCCTTGTAAGCAATCAAAATATCATCCACGTATAAGAGTAGGTATACTCATCTACCATTCTTTAAATGCTTGAAGTGCACACAAGCGTCTTTGATGCTACGATCAACATCAAGTGAAAGAATAAAAGAGTCAAGCCTCTTGTACCATTATCAAAGCATTGTTAAGTACATACAATGTCTTCTTCAATTTGCAAGCCCAATTTTCTTTTCCATCTACAACAAATCCTTCTGGCTGCTTCATGTAGATGGTCCCATCTAAGTCTTCGTGCAAGAAAGCGGTTTTCACGTCCAGTTGCTCCAGCTTCAAGTCATGAGCTGCGACGATAGTGAGCAAAATGCAGATGGACATATGCCTCACTGACGGAGAGAATATCTCATCATACTCCAATCCCTTTCTTTGTGAAAGCCCTTTAGCAACTAGTCTAGCCTTGTATCTCCCATCATCCTTCACATTGAGCACCTACTCGTAACCTATGGCTCGGCTTCCTTGAGGAGGTGGTACCAAATCCCAAGTCTTGTTCTTCTTCAACGACTCTAACTTCTCTTCCATAGTGTAAATCCACTTCGAACTGTCACATGACTTCAAAGCTTCATCAAGTTCAAGCGGCTCCTCATGAACCACATATATGGCATAGTCAAAATGATCACCAATGCTAAGATTCGCAAACTGCTAATCACCATACCTTTCGGGCGGCCTAACAGTCCTACAACTGACCCGGATAGGTACTGCTTCATCTAAACTCCTTTCAGCTCCACCTTGAACTGGACTTCCTCTAGATTCATGCACTTTACCAGCACTACTAGAAAGTACACGTGGACTAACCTATGATGTTTCATCAACTGTGTTTTCCTCGATAGCATCAACAACAACTCTACTCCTTGGATGGAACAAAGGAACTTCTTCCATCTCCTTAGGCCTATCAGAATCTTCTGATGTGGTATGTAACTTCTCCTTCAAATTGAACATAGCAGACTCATCAAAAGTAACATGTCTGGAATAAACAGTCTTTCGATCAACAAGGTTCCAAATTCGATACCTTTTGCTACCATTGGTGTATTCCATTAGTATGCCTTTTTATGCTCTAGCCTCCTACTTGTCATCGCCTGTATGGTGAACGTACATAGGACAACCAAAAAATCGAAAGTAGCCAAGATACACTGCTTTACCTCTCCCTGGAATCTTTTCAATTATGGCTGAGCACGGAATTCGATTTATGATATGCGCCGCAGTTGATAATGCCTCAGCCCAAAAGCCTCTAGGTAAGTCCGCCGTCAGTCTCAAGCAATGAGCCTTCTCTAGTAAAGTCCTGTTTATCCTTTCTGCAACACCATTGGATTATGGATCTCTAGGTGTAGTGAAATGTCTCTGAATGCCATGCTGTCTACAGAAGTCCAGAAACTTCCTAGATACAAATTCATCACCATTATCAGATTTCAGCACCTTCAACCTAGATTGGTTCTCAACAAGCGATGTTCAGTCTTTGAACTTCTCAATACTTTCTGATTTGGTTTTCATCACATACACTCATACTTTTTGAGAAAAGTCATCAATAAAAGAGATAAAATACTTTGCTCCTCCAAGAGAAGGAGCAGCAACCAGTCCTCAAACATCCGTATGCATGTACTCAAGTACTCGCCTCGATCTATAGAGTCCAACTCCTAAAAATACTTTAGTTTGCTTGCCTAATACACACTCATGGCAAAAGTCCATATTGTCGAAGTTTTCTCCTTTGATCATCTTCTGTCTTCGAAGTAACTCTAAGCACTTCTCTGAAATATGACCCAACATGAGATGTCAAAGCTTTGTGGTATCCAACATACGAGACCTATCTACTCCAACACACGAATCTCCAAGAACTGTGGTTCCTTTCAGCAAATACAGATTTCGAAACGCGTCTCCTTTCATAAGAACTAGTGCACATGTCGAAACCTTCAGACTATCCTTCTCGATAGTTACCTTGAATCTCAAAGATATCGATTTTCCTAAAGAAATTAAGGACTTCCAAAGACTTGGAACATACTGGACACCTGTCAAAGTATGCATCACTCCGTCAAACATCCCGATCCTCACCGTACCTTCATCCATTGCTCTATAACTAGCATCATTACTCATAAGAATAGAGCTTCCCTCTCGTCCAATGAAAGAACTGAAGTAATCCTTATCAGGCCTCGTACGGAAAGACGCCCCCGAGTTTAGTACCTAATGGTCGGAGACATCCGACACTGCTACAAACAACACATCGTTAGATACAAACTTCTCCACCATCAAATGATGAAGATCCGTCTTCTTCCTTCTTCTTCAAATCTGGATAGTCCTTTTTCCACTGACCAGGTTTCTTGCAGATAAATCACTTCTCATCCTTAAACTTTCCTCCTACCATTACCAGGCTTTCTGGACTTGGAACGCCCTCTAGAGTGCCAATTCATATCTTTTCTATCTCTTTCAACAAACAGTCCGTGACCACTACTTCCACCTCTACTTCCTTCACTTATCTCCTTCATCTGACCTCTCAAGCCCTCAAATAGAAAGTCGACCTTCACATCTTCCACTGTCAATGTGTCTCTAGCGAAGATAAGACTGTTAGCGAAACATGCGTATCGCTCAGGAAGAGAACACAAAAGAATCATTGTCATTTGATCCTCATCCATCTTTAAGTCAACAGTCTTCATCTTCATAACAAGATCATCAAAGAAATTAAGATGTTCATTCACTGAAGTACTCTCTCTCTCTCTCTCATCTGTGTAGTGAAAAATGTCTTCAGTAATATCAGACCGTTAGTCAGAGATTTCTCCAAGTAGAGATTTTCTATCTTGGTCCAAATGTCCCCAACAGTGGTCTCACCACTAATCTCTGAGATAACATTCTCTCCTATAGCTAGTTGTAAAGTAGTAAACGCTCATTTCTCTATCTTCTTCTTTTTCGCGACTGAGATGTCAGCCGTCAACCCTTCAAGGGCAAACACTACCGGATGGACTTCATTCCTCATTGGAATAGCCTTCATCCTCCATTACCACTTCTGGAAGTCTTTATCCCCATTCTATTTCTCAATTACAAACTGTGATCCTGACGCGATATACATCCCTCTAGTATATGGTCCTATAACAAATGGAGTCGATTCATCTTGTGCTACAGTGTTTAACACTTCAGCGGAAAACAACTGAATCGTGATTGCAGTGAGACGAAACAAACAGAGATAAACACCAGAACAAACAGTCACAGATCTATGCAAATGCAGAAAAATAAATAACACCAGTATTTATAGTGGTACCACTACCGCGAGGCAGTGTACACACACTTGGAGAGATGAGATTTTATTAATCACTGAAAGATTAGAGTTACAAGATTGATTCACTTTTGGAGGCTATACATACGAAGGATTAACAATATAGACAAAACTCTGCAGAGTTTCAGCTCTCTAGGATGACTGCCATTATTGTCTAAAAACTTCACTATTTATAGAGTGAAGAAATGAGGAGGGGTCATGCCAGACCAGATTTGCCAAACCAAACCTCAGGGCTGCTATATAGCAGCCCTGAGGTTTGGTTTGGCAAATCTGGTCCGACATGATTTGGTTCGGTAAACAACACACAAGATCTGGACCGGCGCTACTTGGTTCGGCAGAGCGCCGAATGAAATATTTGGTTTGGTATTCCCATTGAAGCGGCATGCTTTAGTTCGGCATTCTCTTTAAAACTTGTTTCTGCAATCAGCGGCTCATTTGGACTGGTATACCAACTCCTCACCGAACGAGAATACTAGCTCGGCATCCATATTTACCGAACGAGAATACCGGTTCGACATCCATATTTACCACTCCAAAGCATTCCTCATTAACGAACGAAAATATTACTCCCCCAAATTCATGTTACCGCTCCACTTCTATTGCCTCTGCCACCGAACGACCTTTTTCGTTCGGCACAATTACCGAACCAAAACCCAACACCGCGACTTGATGCTAGGGATTTAGCTTCCTCCTACACGAGCTATCGCTCCTTCTACCGCGCCTAGGGTAATTAGGGCTTCAGCCTCCTCCTTGCTACTGCATCTCCAATAGCTTCATCTCCTTCAGTCATGAAATCAGGTACCATATCTAACATATACCTGTATTTGAACGTTGATGGTATAGACGTGTTTTTAACGAAGGGTAAGAAGATTGTGATAGGAGAATATCAAAGAGGCAAGGAAGTAAAAAGGAATGGAAACATAAGAAGAAGAATAATAATAACTTCGTGCATCCAGTAAACAAAGGCATTTGCTTTTTGTTAGAAGTATCTAGTATGGAAAAACAATTTTATTACAACAACGTTGTTTATATTATGTGTGTTATATGTGAAAAACTTTTGAGATTCTAGTATAACGATGGTGTATGCTGCAAATCGACGGTGATATTCCATTGGTAATGACCTAGAAAGATATACTAGGATATTTTCGAAATTTAAAGAAGACAGGGTGAAAACGCCGTTGAATGAACTTGGTTATTTTTTAATAAAGAAGATTGAAATAAGTAACGTGGAAATTCCAAAGTTTGCAGTTTGCGAACTGCTAGAGGCAACGTAGTCCAGTTATCACAGTAACTCGGCCCAAGCTGATTGAAATGCCGACATGACTATTGACGTGGGAATTATGCGGGTAAAAAAGTCTTTAAACCAAACATACCCGCTAAACAAGAGTATCCACCTTCAGTATTCTACACACATCGCCCCCCTCCTCAACTTCTCCCCCAAATCAAACTGTGTACTTAAAAAACAATAATACTAAAATATGAGTATGTGGAATTATGTGGTGACGGCACACAAGCCGACCAACGTCACCCACTCATGCGTCGGCAACTTCACCAGTCCCCACGAGCTCAACCTAATTATCGCGTAAAACCCTAATCTTTTTTCTTAGGTTCTCTCTAGGATTTTGCAAAGATAGGGTTCTAATTGTTGTATGTTCCTATATTTACAGAAAATGCACTCGCATCGAGATTCATTGTCTTACTCCTCTTGGCTTACAGGTAACGACATTTAGTTCTCGACGTCCTACTTTACTTTATATTTACTGATTTTTTTTGCCAATGTTGGCGCTTAATAAGTTGATTTTTTTTACAGTATTGTTCTTTTTAAATGGGTTACATATACCGTGACAGTGAATAGAAAGCAATTATGGTTTCTTTCAGCATCGTTAGCTACTAGCACATTGTGCGCGATATATGTTTGCGATGAAGAAAAAATATATGGATATTTTGATTGAAAATAGGTTATTCCTTGAAGCATGACCAGTGTACCATTTGCTCATTTAGATTGAAAATATGGATATTTGGTTTGAAAATAAGTTGATACGCGCACACACATTCACGTCTGACATGTTCGTGTCTCATTCTATTGGTAGCTTTAATAATTACATAAACTTGTACACTTTTATCATGCAAAAACATGGGTTATGTTTCCCCTGTGTGCAGCCTAAGCTGGATGTTCCAATATATGGAAGGATAGCTACTCTTGAACTCTTTAGACCACATGTGAGTAATCATTCATTGTTTATTTTGGATATCAACATCCATATGTGCTTTAACTTAGGTTATTTTATGTTCAATATACTTGAGGCTAACTCTCTTCAATTGACTTTTACGTAGGGTGAACAACAAGATTTCCTGTTTATAGCCACAGAGAGATACAAATTTTGTGTTCTTCAATGGGATCCTGAGGCATCAGAGCTTGTAACAAGGTTAATATACAATAATTAACTTTGGTTTGGTGCTACCCATCTATAATGCGCACGCACGCAGAGCTATGTATGTGTACACCCCCCCCCCCCACACAAAAATCCGGTCACTGATTGTCAACTAATGTTCTATAGTTCTCTCGCAAATTACTCTATTTTTTCCGGTTATTGTCCTTCTGAACAATTGTTGTAGGTAGCCTCTACCTTCATGTACTAGTCAATTGCTAATGCTTCCAGTAGTTAAAGTCGTTATGTTATGATTTTAGCTTAACAGAAGTCATTTATGTAACAGTAATGATCCATATTATATGTTTATTTTATTGTATGACATTTGATGCCCTATAGATGTTGTATGTCAGATGTAGACATTTTTTAATCATAT
This sequence comes from Allium cepa, assembly GCA_030765085.1. Lineage (NCBI taxonomy): Eukaryota > Viridiplantae > Streptophyta > Magnoliopsida > Asparagales > Amaryllidaceae > Allium > Allium cepa. Next base: position 586,379,877 of record CM060938.1, read on the forward strand.
TGATAATCATGAATGGCATACTGATGTGCAGGGCAATGGGTGATGTCTCTGACAGAATAGGTCGTCCAACGGACAACGGGCAGGTACCAAATTCTAACCAATGGGATCTCAATTGGTATTTTGAGTCTTAATTCCCATGTTGTTATTTGTAGCATTAACGAGTAATGAGTAGACAACTGATAGAGAAAAGTAAGGTTTTAAGCGATGTAAATTGTAATATAATGCGAACTGGGCAAAAGGAACTCATATTCATAAATCATAATACCCCAACCGATACTCTAATTTGAGTAATGGGTTTGTCTCTCGACCCTCATGTCTCACATCACTGCCCTTCAGTGTAATGAACATTGCATTGGAAGTTATATGTATAATTTGGTCATATATAATGCAACTACATTTCACCAGGAACCAAAATTTATTTTGCTTCTGGGTTTTGTGATAGTTTTTTTTAATCAATAATAGTATTAAATGAATTTTCTTCCGCAGACCACAGGGTCAGCGCAAGCAGTTATTTTGTTTTCTATCAGCATTGCTGATAAATATATCATAATTTCAATGGTATTTGAAGCCTCGCAAAATTTTGAATGAAACGTTAAATATCTTATCAAAGATTTTTTTAATGTAGAGGACTGTTATTATTTTTGTTATATCATGCATGTTGTGTATGATCCGATTTTCCTCTTACTCTTGTGTAGATTGGCATCATTGATCCAGATTGTAGATTAATTGGCCTTCACTTATATGATGGTCTCTTCAAGGTATGCAAACCTGTTTGTGTTTGTTTTCTTTATGCATTCTTTTTAGCTTGACTACCATTACCATTTTGTATAATCTAATACTTATAAGTTTAACACAACTAATGAATCCCTTTTTGTTAAGGTTATACCTTTTGATAACAAAGGGCAATTGAAAGAAGCTTTCAACATCAGGTATCAATATGCTAACAATTTATGTGTTTAGTCTGAATATCTGAAATGAAAATGGTATCTCCCATAGGAGTTTCCTACTTATTCATGTTGTAGTAGATTAGAAATCAAAATCCAGATGTATGCTCTTAATGTTCATTGATATTTTCCATTCTTTTTGATACTTCTCTTCAACTTCGAAGTATTTTAGTTCTTACTTAATTCTATCTATAATCTTTTTTTTAAATATATACTATTTGATTATTGCATTTTATATGCTATGGTAAATTTAGCAGCTGATACCTTCTAAACCTATACCTTCAGGCTTGAAGAGCTTCAAGTTTTGGATATTAAATTTCTTTATGGCTGTCCAAAACCTACTATTGTTGTGCTTTACCAGGTACTTTCGCATCACATATTATTTCTTCACGGTGGGAACACAGAATCTGCTATTCATATTTTTTTTTCCACTATCTGTTTGATTCAGATTTTTCAATTTGAAACATAGAAATATATTTCATCTTCACCCTTTTTTTGGTTAGTAATTATATTATATAAACCAACCCCTTTGTCTGGTATTAATTTTGGTAGATTACTAAAATTTTGGGAGTCAATAATGTTTCACTTATGGTCTTTCAGAGTTGCAGCTTACTTATAATTCATTCTTATCTGATGTGGCATCCTATTTTTCTTCCTGGGTTCAAATATCTTCAGTTCTGCTTTGCTAATCTGTTGCTTCTATAGGACAATAAAGATGCTCGGCACGTTAAAACATACGAGGTTGCCCTCAAAGATAAAGACTTCGTTGAGGGCCTTTGGTCACAGAACAATCTTGATAATGGGGCTGGTCTTTTAATTCCCGTTCCTATGCCTCTTGGTGGAGTAATTATAATCGGGGAGGAGACTATTGTTTATTGCAGTGCAACTGCATTCAAAGCTATCCCAATCAAACCGGTATCTTCACATTGCTTAAATTGCTGATAATTTCTTTTATTTGTTCAACACTTATATAAAAATCATTGTCTATTTATGCCGTTTAGATTTATTTATTTTGACTGGTGTGCTCAACATAATATTTTTGATTGTTAACAGTCAATAACCAGAGCATATGGAAGGGTAGATGCAGATGGTTCTCGGTACCTACTTAGTGATAATACAGGATTTCTGCACTTGCTTGTTATCACACATGACAAAGAAAGGTAAAGTGGGATTTTAACAGTTCATAATTTATAATCTTGAAGTATTTCTCCATAAATATATTTATGAAGTTCATATATCCACTGAGATATCACTCATGTTCTATTTTCTTGGGTTGTGCAGGGTAACTGGACTCAAAATTGAACATTTAGGGGAGACCTCTGTTGCATCAACTATATCTTATCTTGATAATGCAGTAGTATATGTTGGTTCAAGTTATGGAGATTCACAGGTATTTAAATGTATAATTGTTTTTCATCTGTTCCAAGACGTTTTAGACTTTGCAATTGTCATCATATTCTAACATGCATATTGAAGTTGTTCAACCCATCATCTAAACATCGTAGATATTTTTAATGCTTACTTTGTTAATAATCTGAAAGTGTAATTGAACTCACGCCTTGAACTTGCAATATTCTATATGTGTGTGTATATATATATATATATATATACACACACACACACACACATATATATAAATAGAATAATGACTGGCCTAAATTGCCCAACACATATGTATATACTATACTGTAAAATATCTACTTGGAAGTTTCACTTGCTCCAATCTAATTGAATATAAATTCAAAAACTAATAATGTCTTTTCCTAATATGTTATATTCAGCTGGCTATTTTCTTCAGTTTTCTTTTTCTTCTTCTTCAATTTATGTTCATTTTTCTTCGATTCACACTGAAATAAATGTATTTTCATCTGCACAGCTCATAAAACTGAACATGCAACCTGACGCAAATGGTTCCTATGTTGAAGTTCTTGAAAGATACATAAATCTTGGACCTATTGTTGACTTCTGTGTTGTTGACCTTGAGAGGCAAGGTCAAGGTCAGGTTGTCACTTGCTCTGGAGCTTATAGAGATGGTTCACTTCGTGTTGTTCGAAACGGCATTGGAATAAATGAACAGGCATGCCCATCATTTTTCTCATTGTATACTTAACATGTTGATTGATAATCTATAATTGAAGCATATATTGCAATCTATGTAGGCTGCTGTAGAACTTCAAGGCGTCAAAGGGTTGTGGTCGTTACGTGCTTCTACTGATGATCCGTACGATACTTTTTTGGTTGTGAGCTTTATCAGTGAAACACGTATCCTCGCAATGAATATGGAAGATGAATTAGAAGAAACAGAGATTGAAGGTTTTCAGGCTCAGACACAAACCTTATTCTGCCATAATGCTATCTACGATCAGCTCATACAGGTCCATATTCTAATGTCGACAATACTCTTATATATGTTTTCTTGTGCTGTAGCATGCTCTGAAGTTTACTTGCACACATACACGCATGCTTGCATGCGCACTCTCACACACACACTCTTCTCTTTTAGGTTGCATGCTTTCTGAAAATTGATTTCACTCAAAAATACTTAGTGGAAGGTGGGCAATTAATACGTTTGGCAAGTTTATGTGGCATTTTCTTCTGACAGGTTACTTCAAACTCTGTTCGGTTAGTCAGTTCTGCATCTCGAGAGATGTTGGATCAATGGAGTGCACCATCGGGCTATTCTGTCAATGTTGCAACAGCAAATGCTAGTCAGGTTTCTTCTAGCTTTCTACATCATTCTATCCCTTGCTTTACTACAAATATGGTGTTATATATATTGTTTTTATTAATAAATTATTTTTAGTTTTGAATATTATTATTATTACTATTATTATTATCATTATTTCCTGATGTTAGTTATGGTTTGGTGGAAAGGATATATTACCGAATATATCAAATGGTTGAGTGTTACTTCAACGGGAAGTACTTTAATCTATTGGTGTTTAATCCATTGATAGTTCTATCACTTCCTTTTTATTTGTTATTTTTTGTTTAAAAATCCTCCTCTGCATACTAACTCATTATACATTTAGTGGTCAAATGAAAAAAGAAATCCAGCTCCTTACTGATTGGCATATCTTAAGGAGTTCCGATAATAGAAGTAAAACATATTAGAATTGGTTATTGTCAGTCTTAGCAGCTTCTACTTTCTATGCAAATGGTAAAAACAGGACTGAATTTCTAATTAATTTCTGATCCTGATTGAATAAAAAAGATAATTTTTTAGGGCATATTCAAAACTGTTTCCTATGATTTTCTGGTGGATTATTGCTCTTTTCATTTTTTTATTTGTCCAAGTATGGTACCACTCTCATGGTATGCGTTCGATGTTAAGGTTATTCAGTTAGATTACCATGATTTATTGTTTTTTTTCCACATAATGCTTATATTATAACCATATATCTACAATATGCAATCTAAATCATCTTAGTAATAAATCATATCAATTGTAGGTTCTGCTGGCTACTGGCGGTGGGCATCTTGTTTATCTCGAAATTGAGGAGGGAAAGTTGATCGAAAAAAAATACATAAAGCTTGATTATGAGATGTCATGTCTCGATATAAATCCAATAGGAGAAGATTCTACAAGAAGTTCATTTGCAGCAGTTGGAATGTGGACTGATATTAGTGTCAAGATATATTCCCTGCCAGATCTTGACTTGATCACAACAGAAAATCTTGGGGGTGAAATTATACCTCGTTCTGTCCTTCTATGTAAATTTGAAGGAGTATGTTATTTCACAGCATTCCATGCCATCTGTTGTACATTTTTTCTCTCGTAATTACTGAATTTTGCCGCATGTTTTTCAGATATCATACTTATTATGTGCCCTTGGAGATGGTCACTTGTTCAATTTCCAATTGAATATGAGTACTGGTGAACTATCTGATAGGAAGAAAGTATCTCTTGGAACACAACCAATCACTCTTCGAACATTTTCCTCGAAAGACACCACTCATGTGTTCGCTGCATCAGATAGGCCCACTGTGATATATAGCAGCAACAAGAAATTACTTTATAGTAACGTGAATTTGAAAGAAGTTAGTCACATGTGTCCTTTCAACTCAGCTGCGTTTCCGGACAGGTATTTACTTTACTTATTACTACTACTACTACTACTACTACTACTACTACTACTACTACTACTATTAGTATTAGTAATATTTGTATAAATCTCTTAAATTTATTAATGATAAGCCTATAAACACACTTACCTTTTATGCATATACAAATATCTATGTGTGTATGCATGCATATACGTACATACATTTATCAAAATTCTTAAAATCATACGACTTATTCTATTTTAGATCGAATATCTTCTTTTACTATTCGATTTGCATTTCAATCCATACCCGACGATTGAGAGAAATCATTCAGTCCATACTGATATATTCAAGATACATATTTGGATATGCAATTCCAATTCTAATGTTTTTTGATCAAAATAAAAATGCAAGGAAGAAAATTGAGTTTTAGGTTTAGATGTAAAAGTTTAAACATCAAAATCAGTTTCAACTTTACAATTTATGGTTTGAATACCATTTTGAAAACCTTGCACACACACACACATGCACACACATAACTATATCTGTATACACATAATCACGTGTGTATTATAGGCAGTTTTATCTTTTAGTACCAGTCATAGAACACATAGTAGTACATTACAAATTACCATATATATATATATATATATATATATATATATATATACTGGAGACAGTATGTTTGCATAGATATACATTATTTAATATAATACGATTTGGAAGTATGGCTTATTTGGGTAGTTTTGTCTATGCAACAATTCATGCTCTTTTTAGATCGTTAGGGAGAATACATATTTTATGCTCTTCTATGCTGAGATAACGAATAATGTAGATGAATGTGAAAACATCAGCTCATAAGTTATCATGTTACCTATGGCTTGTACTCAATAGTACACTTCCATATATATAGAGAGAGGCTGGTGTATAAGATTGCTTTTGTCTGAGAACTCTAGAAGTTCCACACAGATACAATGCGCATATTACAGCTCATGTGCATTATGTAGTAGCTTTCTATTGAAAACATGAGTTCTTTTGCCACTGCAATGACAAATAACCCATCAATTTTGATGTTCACTTTCTTTTTCTGCACACGCATGCACTTGAAAATTTTAAATTTATTTATTTATTTGGGGAAAAATTATCGTGCTAACATATTTGATAACTTTCTTTCTATCTGTACGCTAAAAATGATGTAGATCAACATGAAAGGAGTGTATCATCCATAAACTGACCGCTTGGTGGAGTTTTCATGCTCTTATTTTACCCTCAGCTAAAAAATATATCATTGTAAAAGTATAGATATCAAAGTATTCCTTCATGCACACTGTTTTGTGAAAATTAGGAAAACCATTACCAGGCAAGGTTTGGAAATTTGTCTATGCCTAGTATTTTAAATATCGAGCAACTCTAAGCTTTGGTAGGTTTTTTTGCACATGGTTAGCCACCTTCAAAATCACTGTACGAGCTTAAGATCATTTTGCATGCAAGTTAGCCACCTTCAAAATAACCATGCGAGCTAAGATCATTTTGCATACAAGCTAGTTTACTGGTTTGTGTGGTTGCTATAGTTGAAGTTGTATTGATGTCATTTATGTATCATTTTCAAAAAAATAAAATAAAAATCATTTGCACTATTCTTTAGTTATTGAACATGGATGCTTGGAGTATCATTGACAAATTGATAAATGAAGATATTGTTGAACCACAATGCATATCTCTTATAATGATTTGATATTACAAACATAAATTAGTTTGTCTAATTATTTTACTACAAGCAACTGGCCGCTAAAAGAGATGTATTTACCTCTCAATGATTCAATTCGAATGTGTAATGCAAAGATATTCTTGGCTCTATAGAACACCCAGTCTCACAGATATTGTATTTTTGTTGTATAGGAAAAATGGCCTTCATATCTCCCTCCTTATTCCACCATAATTAGACTCCTACAAACCATTCCTAAGGCTGATTTTATTAACATCTAATGTAATTTATATATGGAAATACATGGTTATTATATTGAATGCTTATCCGATAATATCTTATCATACAGCCTTGCAATTGCTAAAGAGGGTGAGCTTTCAATTGGAACTATTGACGATATTCAGAAGCTTCACATTCGCTCAATTGCATTGGGAGAGCATGCACGGCGTATCTGCCATCAGGAGCAGTCACGAACTTTTGCAATATGTAGTTACAAAAACTGCCCTACTAATACAGAAGAAACCGAAACACATTTCCTTCGATTACTAGACGATCAAACCTTTGAATTTAAATCGACTTACCAGTTGGATACTTATGAGAATGGTTGCTCTATCATTAGTTGTTCCTTCTCAGATGATAATAATGTTTACTATTGTGTAGGAACTGCATATGTTTTACCCGAAGAAAATGAACCGACCAAAGTAAGAATCCGCTTTATGTTATTATATTCTCATCATTTTTTTTTTGTTAATTCCAGTTTATATCTTACATTCCGTTCCATTCCATTTTCTCATCGCTTTTGTTTGTGTTGATACCTTTTCTGCCAGAAATGCTGTATTCGTTAATTCATTAATTTTTCACTATGAATATACTCTATTAAACGATGGTAGTTTAAAATACCATAAAAGTATTATTTTTACAACATGGCGTCCTGGTTAAATGGTTCGTATGTATTTACCTTATATTTTTTCACGAATATTTATGTTTAGAATAATAGAATTCATCACTTTTTGGAAAATGTTAATGAGAAATCAATGTCTTGGTGTGGGAGTGTATTAGTTCAACTGATCAGAAAATTTTAGTTATTTATTCTTTGAAATCGGGTATTTGAATGGTAGTTCAATTGATCCGAAAATTTTAGTTGGAAACATGAACTATATATTGTATGCTGCTAATCGCATCAAAGACAATGAAATTTAAGCTGTATAATTTATTCTTGTAGGGGCGTATTCTAGTGTTTGCAGTTGAAGATGGAAAGCTACAGTTAATCACTGAAAAAGAAACAAAAGGAGCTGTATATTCCCTTAACGCTTTCAATGGAAAATTGTTAGTAGCTATAAATCAGAAGATTCAATTGTACAAATGGATGCTTAGAGAAGATGGTTCACGTGAATTGCAGTCTGAATGTGGGCACCATGGTCATATACTTGCTTTGTATGTTCAAACACGTGGTGACTTTATTGTAGTAGGTGATTTGATGAAATCTATATCCCTTTTACTGTACAAGGTATGTTATGCTATAACAAATTTCCAATCTTTGTTCAGTCCAGTTCTTCCATAATTCGGTATAAGCTCTTCGTAAATTTTTCACTGTCTGACACATGAATTTGAAACTTTCTATTTAGTCAATTAGCATTTCTTATGAGTCTATGATAACTAAGTTGTGGTTGGGACAATACTTACAAATGCGGTATTCTCTATTTCGTAAAAACTATCTTAAACGTGTATCTAGTTTGTTGTACGCAAAATGAACATATTACAGAATCAGTTCTAATAGAAACACATTAAATAAAAAATTTGAAGTCCTTTGGATGACACCTGTACCTTTAAAAATATTAAAATATTACAATTTGAATCGTTTTTCAAATCTGCTTTCACCAACTTTGATTCGATTCGTATACTCGGTTTTTGTATTTGAGAAAAGTCATTCTGTCCTGAAATAAAAACAAAACAATTCAAACTTTATCACTATAAATAAAAAAGATGGAACATGCCATAAAACTAAGGTAGTGTTTGGCTTGAAAATGAGTTTTGTGTTATGCATTTTCAATATGTATATCAGGCGACGTTAGAGAGAAGAATGGGTTAGAATATCCTAATCATTCCAACAAAGGGGAGATGTGGAAGGAGAAATAGTTTTTGATATTTTCCGAAATAGGGAAAACGAGAAAATGTCATTTTCAATTTTATATGTTATCATTTTCCAAATAGATCGTTTTCCACCTTCTCTCCATGCATTTTAAAATGCACATTGAAAATGCAAAACACAGAACTTTTTTAAAACCAAACGGCTACCCCAATGGTATGTTTAGGTTAATAAGGAATCAAAACATCAAAGTTAAGTTCAAAAATACAAATTATTATTTTAAACTAATATCAATACTTCTACATGTTTAAGAGTCCATTTGAGAACCACTTGTCTTAAATCATCTCAAAACGACTTTTGAATAACTTTTAAGTAGTTTTGGGGAGTAGTAAAACATAAATGCGTTGGATAGTTAAATTGCAATTGCGATAAAATTTAGTTATAAAATTTGAAAGAAGCCGTAAGCACGAATTTGTTGCTTATGCCTTATTGATTTATTTTACTACTTTTAAATCACAAAATGAAGTTAGCTGCCAAACACTTCAAATTACAAAACTAGTTTTGGGTGAGCGTTCAGTCAGTTATCAGCGTAATCGAATTGGAATCGAAAAAATTGAAGATTAAACCAAATCGAATTCATGTTGGTTGATTCAGTTGGTGATTGATTTAACCGAACTTAAAAGGTAAGAAATTATTATACGTTATTATGTAAATGTTAAATTTACTTGAAAGAAAACATAAATTTATATTTGAAGAGTTTTCATTGAGTGTTTTTTACAAGGAAAATTAACTTATTTTCTATAGATGAACTTTTTTTTTACTCACCATCCTATTATAAGAAATATTGTAATACCATGAATTTGGATAATAAAAGTTCGGTTATTTTGGTCGAACCAATAACGGGATAAAGATATATTACAAACTGAATTCAAAACAATTCATTTTCAGAACCAAAATGAACCAACAGATTTGAACCTATTCGTTCGAGTAATTCGGTTCTGAATATTGCATGCCCCTAGCCAAACATCCTCTAAATGTCATTTGGTAAGCTAATTTTTTTACACAGGCATGCACGTGCACACACGCACACGTGCGCGCACGCAGATACATGCAATGTGAATTCTTTGAATCTACCATTCACAATCTCGATCCGGTTTCGATTTAAGATTTGAACTTCCCTTCAGGAAACCTTGGATGATATGAAGTTCTCCATTTCATCTTAAATATGTACCTTATGTTCATGTGCTAATTTATTTGCATCTTATTTCAGCACGAGGAAGGAGCAATCGAAGAGAGAGCACGAGACTACAACGCGAACTGGATGACGGCGGTGGAAATCCTCAGCGACGACATCTACCTTGGCGCTGAAAACAACTTCAACCTCTTCACCGTGCGCAGGAACAGTGAAGGCGCAACCGATGAGGAACGTGGCCGTCTCGAGGTGGTGGGGGAGTTCCACCTCGGCGAGTTCATCAACCGCTTCAGGCACGGTTCCCTGGTCATGCGCCTGCCCGACTCTGAGATCAGCCAGATCCCAACCGTGATCTTCGGCACCGTGAACGGTGTCATTGGCGTGATTGCTTCTCTACCCCACGATCTGTACCTGTTTCTTGAAAGGCTTCAGGGATGCCTTAACAAGGTCATCAAAGGGGTGGGAGGATTGCTTCATGATCAGTGGCGGTCTTTCTACAACGAGAAGAGAACGTGCGAGGCCCGTAATTTTTTGGATGGAGATTTGATCGAGTCGTTCCTTGATTTGAGTAGGGGGAAGATGGAGGAGGTGGCGAGTGCGATGGATGTTCCGGTTGAGGAGCTTTGCAGGAAGGTCGAGGAACTCACTAGGCTGCATTAGAGGTTTTGGAATCATGTATTTGTAATGTAATGCCTGTGGTTTTTACTTCTCATTTGTTTTGTTGTTGAACTTGATGGCTCATTTGTGTGCTGTTTAAAGTGAAAAAAAAGGTTTATTTTGTTGCGATCCTTGTAAAATTTGGGCTATTTCCATCATCGCTGTAGCTCTGTGCCTTATGATGGATGCTGTTGTATCGATTATTATTTTTTCCCATAGCGTTGAAGTGATGGAAACAAAAAGTCCTATGCGTTTTGGGACGCTGATAAAAGAGTCGACTAAAAACAAACATTTGTATTGTTGCGATTCTTGGTATGCGTATTTTTTTAGTTTTCTTAAGGCAGTTCAATAAAATTGAATTTTGTTATAGTATATGTTTACCATGAAGTGAATATGTTTGTACATTGTTTTATTTAGCGGATAAGTTCAGTCCTTACTTCTAAAGTCTTTATATAAAATAGGCATGTAATGTAAACAGAGACCAATCTTGGAATGAATAAAATGTTTCACTTTTTTCCTCTAATGGCTTCTGCTCCTTTTATTTATAACATATTCTTATTTGTTTATAACACGTTATTAGCACGATCTGTAAACAAAAGGAAAATTTCAGATCTGATTATAAATCTTCAAAGTGGTAAGCCATCTTTCTGATCTCGTTCTATTAATTTTATTTCTTTTAGATCTCATTTTATTATTGATCTAACTATTCAGATCTGAACCTATTTGTATATTTTATTTTACTTTATTTTTGTCCATGTATTTTAGATCTCGTTTTGTTGTACGTATAATTTTTCAGATTTTATTATATATATATATATATATATATATATATATATATATGTATATAATAAATTTTTTTATTTTTAAGATTTTCTTTATGCATTTAAGATCTATTTCTTTTCTATTGGGATCTAATTTTATTTCGTAGATCAAATTTCGTTTTGTAAACATTTGTTTTGATCTCATTTCTTTTTCCTGGATCTCATTTTGTATATCTTATAATGTTCATCTAATTATGTGAATGTAATATTATTTATTTGTATAGATCTTAACTTTGTAGACTTCATTTTTCAGATCTCATTTGTAGACTTATTAAATTGATTTTATTTGTAGAAGTTATTATGTTGATCTCAATATGGTCTAATTTTTCTGATCTAATTCTATTATAGATCGAATTTTATAGATCTATAACATTTTATATTTTAGATACTGTTGCCTTTTCTTTTCGATCCACAGCCTTGATATGGTATAATGATTGATTTTAGATCTCATTGATCTTTCATTATTTTTAATTGATATTCTTTATTATGAAGGATTTTATATTTTTTTTGTTTAGGAATTAACCATATTTAGATGAGGTATTCCATTATGTTCAGCTTACAAAGTTCTATTAAATTGATTCTTCATTCTTTATAAAAGCTGTGCATATATTATGGACATTATATTTCATTTCTAGCATTTGATTTGAATTATACGGCTAATGGTAATAATTACCATACCATCTTGTTTTATTTGGTACTTGACATTCATTGAAGTGTATGTATAAAAAAAATGGTTAGTCCACTATTTGATGAATGAAATTAAGCAACACAAGAAAAAATGTTTCATCAGGTTTCTATTTTATTGTATGGTACAAGTCATGTCATTTTTTTCTCAATCATGCCACAATAATAGTAAATTGTATTCATTTTTTTTAATCATAAATGCATTAAATGTTGTCGTCATGGTAATAAATTAAATTACCATATCATCATAAATGCACTGGCTACAGTAAATTAAATGATGTTGTATTTTTATGTTTGGAATAAGAATGGACATATGGTTTATTATATGGTGTATCCATTTTGGCAAACAATGTTCGATATAATGAAAGAAATAAGTTTGAACAACAATCTGAAGTTGTGCAAAGATTTTTTTTTGAACCAGAAATTGTATAATTCAAAGTCCAAGACCTGAAGTCTTGAATTATGGAAAGATTTTCTAATAAATTTTACAAGCTCGAATTCTTGTCAGTATTTTTTTTGTCAAAATGTACAAGTCTTGAAATAAGAATAGACTTTTATTTTGTAACAATATGGTACAAAAAAAGGGGTGAGAAGTTTACACAAAATTAAGAACCTGAAGTTCATAACAAATTAATGAACTTGAAGTTCATGAATTAGAAGCCCGAAGCTCTATTGAAATTATGTAAAATGATTAGGTTGTACTTCCTGAAGAAGTAAAAGAAAATTAATAAATAATCATATGAGAAAATGATGTTGCATTCAAGAGATTACAAAAATCTCCAAATGAGTTATACCTTACCTTATATCTTAACATTTACACTATATTAACCAAATATCCTGAAGATATTATGTTATATGATATTTCAAACATCATTGGATGTGTATGTGTGCATATTAATATCTTGAAAAGATGTTTTAGAGATTTATTTATGTTTATATTGCAAAATATAACATCCCAGAAGAGATGTTATAGAAATTTTATTTTTGTTACATTGCAATTCCTTAAAAGGAAATACTATATTCCCCGAAGGAATAATGATATAATTTTTTTTGAGTAATAACAATAATTTATCGAAAAAAATGATATTGTATACTAATGTTACACTCCAGAAGTAGTGGTTTTATCTTTTGCATCTTACTTTCATTTGGTGCATCTAATTTTGTTACTGTATTTAAAGTCTGATATGTCATTTCAAAGATAGTTACAACAAAAAATCTCCCGTAGGGATGTTTTATGTTATTGTAAAGGTAGGAATTATGTAATTTCTACAAAAGAAACATTGTACATTGATATGACATTCCAATAGTACACACATAGATATATCTGTAGAAGAGATAAATTCACTTCAGAAGTAGTGATAATAAAATATCCCTGAAAGAGACTAATAAATTAGGAAATGATAACATATCTCTAGAAGAGATTTGCTTATATATTTGGTAATTTTATTAAACCAAATAAATGCATAGAAATTTGATTATAAAGGATCCTAATTTAGTTTAGATTAGATCCTAAAAGTTTGAGAGCTATACATACCGTCCTGAGGAAATCTGTATCTGTAACATTCCAAGTATCCAGAAGATACTATTATTATTTTTGCTCTAATTTTTTACGGAACTCTCAATAGAGATGTGTAGAAATGTCTATATGCAATTAAAAATTATTCCTTGATAAGTAACCATAATTAATGTTCAAAACTGATATTTGAGATATAATTGAGGAATAAAACTTAACAACTTGAAGTTGTGTATATTTTGTTCGAACCAGAAGTTCGATATGGTTTCAAACCAAATGTTTTGAACATTATCATGCGGTTTTGACAGGTTTGCATTGACATTGATTTATAAATAGAAATTAATAGTTTGGATCCTCGTAATAGTTTGTTCTAAAAATCACTAATTCAAATGAGAAAGAATATGAAAATTTTATAATATATATGTGATACGTGGACGCACGTATACATCCATATATGTAAATATTTAGCTAACAACCTGAAGTTTGTTATAAGCTATTATTTAGTGATTATGCATATATATTATTTAGTGATTTAAAATTCAATCAACATAAATGTTGAATGACCTGAAGTCATGTATGTATTCAAATGATCTACACAATAAGTAAATTCCTCCAATTGCTTAGATCAATGAATGAGAACAAACTCTAATAATCAATATCAATTGAATGCATCTTATCAACTAATAAAAGAATTATCCTCCTATTATTAACATGTATGATGTATTTGCTAGTAGCAATATCATAATGGATAAAAATGAGAGTGCAAAGATGATTATTATTTAATATGACAATGTTTGTCAACATTGATGGGATGATAAAGGGATACAAATTCATTTCGATCATCAGTGTTAAATATTTATTAAAATATACCATGATGCAAAATACTATCAATATTATCCTTAGTAGACTTTCTCCAATATAGATTTGAATCCCTGAAGGATCAAAATTTGTAAACCACATCTGAAATATGGTTCAAAAGTCAGTTCAAAATATTTTTGGAGTAAGTAATAAAGATGCCAAATAAAAGAGGTGAGTGTTCTTGAAGAAACACTTAAGAATGCTCTGAAAGAGATCCATGACATGATTCTTAAATAACCCTAGAAGTGGGTTAGGTACCTAAAACATAATTAAAGAGATCTCAATAGATCATGTCTAGAACCGACAAGAAATAATCATCGATGATAAATTTGTAAATAATAAAGCGCTTATGTTTATAAATACATTAAGAATCTTGAATTAGGGGAAAACATGACTGGCCATAATGAATCCTTTAATAGTAGAGAAATATGGACATGTAATCCGCAAAGTACCGAAAGTACCTGAAATGCTTAATATACCCTGAAGGTATAAATGTGGTTTAAAATCATATTAAATAATGAAAGTATACAAATTCATGAAGAATATAAATAACTTTCATTGTTATAAAGAATGCAAAGAACAAGGAGAGTAAATTTCAACATACTTTTAAGTATTGTTGTAATGAAAATCTTGATATAACTCAAGATGAGTAGATTACTTCCTACTTTCTAGTAATGTTGTAATGAAATTGTTAATATTCATGAAAGATGTATAGTTGCAATGCGCAAAACTAATTGGAAGCACAAAAATAAAAGCACATGAAGTGTTTTTCATAAAAGTAGCATATAAATTGCATAAAATGCAAATTATATTTGAAAGAAACAATCTTAGAAAATTTGATTGTATTGAACGAAGCTATTAATAAATTGTATTATTGATGAGACGCATATTTATAGATCCAGAAGTATCTATAACCAATTTGAGTTATCGAAAGACGAATAAAAATTCAGAGGAAACTTTAAATCAGGGGGAGCATCTATAAGTATTTTATAATGCACTCTTTTTCCTTAACTAAGATTTTTCCCACTGGGTTTTTATTAGTAAGGTTTTAACGAGGCATTATCTTGATCCAGAAGTATCAACTCCCCAGTAACATTTGAAAATAAGTTACAATGTACTCTTTTTTCTTATTTAAGATTTTTCCCACTGGGTTTTTCTTATTAAGGTTTTAATGAGGCATTATCTTGATTTATAAGAATCAAACGTCTTTTCAAGAAATAACATCTCAAATATGTTATTTAAGTTAAATTATATTTTTGTCCTTGACTAAGGTTTTTCCCATCGAGTTTTCCTTTGTAAGGTTTTTACTGAAGTATTAAATTTGATACAGAAGTATCAAACTCTATCTGATGCAGTAAATTATTGAAATATGACATACTATATTGTACTCTTTTTCCTTCACTAAGATTTTCCCCATAGGGTTTTACTTAGTAAGGTTTTAATGAGGCATTAGTTTGATCCAGAAGTATCAAGCTTTATTTAAAGAAATAAGAAAATAAATATGTCATTGTACTCTTTTTCCTTCACTAAGATTTTTCCCATTGGGTTTTTCTTAGTAAGGGTTTAATGAGGCATTATATTGATCCCGAAGTATCAAACTCTTAGAAGGAATATCATTTTTAGTATGATATTTATGATTTCACAAGTTGCACTCTTTTCCTCGTTCAAGGTTTTTTCCCACTGGGTTTTTCTAATAGAGGTTTTTAATGAGGCAATAGACAATATCTATATCGATTGAATGGATATATGAAAGCAAGATAATAATGATGTGGAGCAATTGTCATGGACGTTTTAAAAGAAACAATTTCTAGCAACCATATGAGCATCCAAGATTTCGAAGACACATATTCAAGGGGGAGTGTTATAATATATGTAAATATATAAGTGAATATGCTTTTGTGTTTTTCTATTAGTCCCACATCATTGGATATGTTCCATCTCATGCTCCAATGCCTATATATAAAGGAGCTTGTGTAATGTAATTATATGAATCAATCTGATATAGTCTATTCTCAGAATGAATAAAATGTCTCCACTCTTTTCCGCTAATGGCTTCTGCTCTTTTTATTTATAACATATTCTTATTTGTTTATAACAAATTTGTTATTTTTGTGTTTTAAAAAAAAATATAAACGAGTTTTACTTTGTTATTTTTTAGAATTTGATATCGCTAAAATCGAAATGAGTATTAGTTAATAATATTGATTTGGTTGATGCAAAATTTAAGATAGTGTTTGGTTTAAAAAACAAATTTTGTGTTTTCGGTTTTCAATACGTATGTCAAACATGAGAAGAGTTGAGGGATGACGAAGTGGATGAAAGAAAGACGGAGGGAAGGACGGAAGGGACACAATGGAAAAATATATTATTTTCCATACTTGTGTTGTTTTACAAAACACGAAAAATAAAAAAATAGTTGTTTTCTATTTTGTATGTTAACTTTGTTTTCTAAATTGGTTGTTTTCGGCAATATACATGCATCATGTGCGTTTTCTTGTGGGCGAAATTTCAAAACTAAAAATAACAAACCAAACACTACCTAAGATTTTGTTAATTTTTGTTTGATACATTTAGTAAGACCAGTATTAAATTAGACATGTGATGTTTTTTAACTTTTAACCCATTATTTAATATTGTTATACTTTTTATCTTTAATGTTATCCACGAAGATGTAGAAGAAAGTGATCAAGCATTATTCGCAAAATAAGGCATAACATAAACGTAAATGTAATATTTTGATCAAAAACTATAAATTGTAGGAACTTTGGTATAATATAATTGGAGAGAATTAAGAAAAATAGAGCAAAATTTCTACTTTACTATTATTTAATGGGTAGCTAGATATGTTTTCGGTTTGCTATGAAATATAAAATTTTGAAATGAATATTTATATGGATTTGAACGTAAAAATGTGGAAGAGAATAAACGAAAAACTTGAACTTTTAGAATAAGGGCAAGAATAGATAATTCTTCTACTTTACTATTATTTATTCAATTGATTTTATTTTTTCTTCAGCCGATTTGATTAGATAAACAATATAGCTGTAAAAATATTTGTAATAGAAGATAACAAAGGAGAACATTAATTGTTTTATACAAAATTGTGAGGGAATATAAGAAAAAATAACAGAGAGTATTAAGAAGAAAAATAATATATGAGAATTAAGCAGAATGAACCATGTTCTTCCAATTTCCTATTATTTATCAGTAGGTTAATAGGTTATAAATAATATATATACACATACTTTATTTGAATTATAAATGTACAAATATATAAAGTAATATTTTTGATTTTATAATAGTACTTCTAAATTTAAATAATAATTAAACATTAAGTATAATATTTAACTAATTTATATGTATATTGAATAATATAAATAATTTGTAAAAATATATTACTATTGTTGTCAGATTTATTGGAATAAAATAATATTTTCGAAATTAACTAAAATATTGTACTTAATCAATTTTACATTTTAAATAGTTAAAAATAATTATATATCATTATTTATTTATGTTTAAAATATTTTTGGAATTTAATAAAATCTACATTAAATTAATATTTGACCAATATATCAAATAATTGCAAGTAATTATATACATTATTATTTTCGAATTTTAAACATAAAAATAATAGAGTTTTATTCGGAATGTCAAGGACCACTAACTCAAGTGGCAAGTTATGGTGCTCTTTAGACTATAGTGTTTTGCGTTAAATCTCTCGAGACATCAAAATTCCATGAGTACGTTTGTGTGCATAACACTAACTGGTCCTTCCGATCTTTGCTCAACCAAAATAGTTTTTGTTGATCGTGCTATAATCTCTTGAGCCTTTCCCATCTCCTCAGCGCTAAAGATTATTTTCATTACACCAGATTAACTACTATGGGCAAATGGATGAACTGCTATGAGCTTTTATGAGAGTAGGTTTACTCCGATAACTATGGTAAAACATTTTGAGACTGTTGATTAGCAAAGTCACTTTGCCACTCTCATTCCTCTAGCTTGGAAACCGTATGTATACATATATTTTAATACAAGTATAAAGTATAATTGGTGATGGGTATGAATGTGAGATTAAAAAAGGATAAGCATTAGAAGTCTAAATTGAAATAGACTTAGATGTAATAAAATATAAGTAATTAAGAATAATATCAATTGTTCGTAACTTTTTAAATTAACCGTTATTTAATAAATTAATATAATAGATATATATGGTAAGGATCCGCTACACCCCTTTTTCGTTACATCTCAATGGAATGACACATCTGGGACTTAATACACATACATATACAATAAAAATAATAATATCTAAATAATACATTTATATTCTAAAATAATTTTAAAATAATATTTTAAAATTATATATATTATATATTAAGTCGCACTTTTGGAAATCAATTTTAAAAAGTTGAATACTTTTAATCTAGGGGTTAGTAACATCGTCTGCTCGTGGAATAACACATATTTCTTGTGTGATTGCTGGATATCAATTATTACCGTAAAAGTGGAACTCAAAGAATTGTTTGAAATCTGTAATTTGAAAAAAATTTAATTTCCAAAGTTTTTAGACCTCAAAATAATTTCCTTGGGACTTTAACTTTAATCGTGCACTGGAAGGTATTATCTTTACTCGGATTGTTTTGCTTTGTAAGAAATTGGAGATATAAACTTTCATGAAGTTAATGCTATCCATGTTGGGATAGTAGAAAATGCTTTCTTTTAATTCGTTATATAAATTTCTAAATTTTTTGGGGAATAAATCGGAAAGTAAATGTCGCCTAAGGCAAAACTACATCGTGGTTAGTTATACATAAGAAAATTAATACGTTAGAAGTTTTAAAGAAAAATATTTTTTTATGGATAAAAACTGCGTTTTTTGTAATTTGAATGGAAAACCATTACACACATATGTTATGTCTGTTATTAAGCCAATTTAATTCTATTAAACATTTTCAATATTCTTTTTATTTAAATATGATTAATAATGATCTAAGTTGTGACCTTTATTGGAGTACTTTAAAGTTTTATAACGGTGGTAGCCATATAATTTATTAGATAATATCTATGCTATCACATGCTGGTACTTGCTGTTTGAGAGAAATCAAAGAATCTTCAATAACATCAATACCACTATTGCAAATTTGATTTATGCTATTACTTTATTTTGTTATAACTAGACAGGAAAACCTACTTGTAAATTGACTAATACTATTATTTTTGATGATTTCTTTCATAAAGTTAAAAAATATCCTTATAGACTTTTTTAAGGAAAAAATGCTTTTAAAAATAGAAATTTAGCTGTGTTTTAAGTGATAGAGTTAGGTCCTTCGAAGTGTGCTCTAGGAGCAATTATATAATTATTACATATATCTAACTCGATAACCAATCTTGTTCGAAATAAAAGGTGGTTTCTTTCTATTGTATACTTGATGTAATAAGTTATATTAATTAATTAATATAATCAAAAATATATCTAATATAGAATCCATAAATGGTATGTTTTATGATAGTAGTTACAATGTGTTGTAATCATAAGTGATATCGTTTTAAATATTCTTAGTCAAGATATATCGAGACTGGATATCGATACATCCTTTGAGACTATAGTAGGTAATACTCTCCAAACGTTGGACGGTGTATTACTCATAAATGTCGGGGCACCAAGGGGTTACGTACCGATAGTTATTAGATAACTATGGAATGACTTATTCGATAGTTTTCTATTGGTTAATATAATTAAGATCAAACAGAAAATATCGATGCGACAATTTTACATAATTCCCTTAACTTGAGAATATTGTCGAGCTTCAATGAGAAAACTCCGCTTTAATTATAGTTAAATCGTGGCACAATGTCCATTGAACGGCTATAGTTAGGTTGGTTGGAAGCATTGGAAGTGAGACACTATTCAAGAGAGAATTCGTCTCTGTAGTTATATGTGGCTAGTGTCATGGTCAATTAAAATCAACTCAAACTCAAAGTCTCTAGCCAGAGTATTCGGTTAATAATAATTGTTATTTTTTGAACCAAATATTTTGTATTGGACCGCAGAGTTGAATATGGATGATATTGGAATTTTGACCATTATCAAGTTCATAGTTAATATTATTACTTTTAGGTTTTTATTATGTTTTGAGCCTGAATCTATGGATGATGGAAGTGATAGCTGTGATGGGAGTGGATCTTCCTCTTCGGAGGAAGGTTAGATTCTTTTTTGTTTTTAGTAAGTTGGTTTGTTGTTTTGCCAAGTTCATGTGCTGTATTTCCTTACAGTTGTTGGCGCATGTGCCGTACACCTGTTTCTTTTTCGTCTTATATATGTAGATGACCCACAATAAAGCCGACTAGCTTTGCTAACAAATATTTCATAAGTCCTAGATGTAATATAGTTTTGACGAAGAGAATTGATAAATAATCATCACTACATGTAACACTTAATAATGTAAAATTGGATTTTACCAATTCCGAGTAAGCCATAAATTATACCATAATGTCACACCATCTGCTAAGTGACGTGTGAACGTAAATCTTCGAATTGTTCGACAATAATTGTTGATCAAATTTACACCCACGAATCACACAACCGAAACTTTGAATACTCCTGTTACCACCCAACTTAATTAAATTTAGTTATTATAAATTAACGAAATTAATTAATATTTATGAAATATTAATTATAAATTTTTATTTGATGTGTATTGAATAATATTAAAAAGTGAGTATATAATAATTATAAATACACTTATCGATATACAATATTGACATGTATTTAAATTGGATTTAAGCGTGTTAAATATTATTTGGGCTTGAAGTAATTTTAAGGCTTATGGAGGGGCTTGTTATTTTCGGCAATGATAGGGATAAGGAGTGCTGTCTATGTGATGGCATGGTGAAGGGAATTTCGAATTCAAAAAGGAAGGGAAATGGTAAGAGAGAAACAAGGACCGTGATCCTCTTTTTACTCTGTGGTCTCTTCTTTATTTAATCCCCTTAACACTCACTTTTTAAGTGATTTTTTGGAGCCTCCATCTTTTCCTATTTCCTGGTGAAATCTAACCCCCCAATTTTCAAGCCTAAACATTTTAAGTACACTTCGATTATCAGTGGTAGCTATATTCAGAAGAAAACAACTCTAGATTTGGAATTGGATTTAAGGAGCCCGATTCTTCATTTGCAGGTGCGAATTCTAGGCATAAGGCAAGGTAGTTTTACTTGATTACAATTATATAAATGCCCAGTAAACTTATCACATCATGTATTAGTTTAGATAGAATCCTTTATTTGAATTTGTATAATTTTATATTGTCGTATATTGGATGGTTATGTATGTATGTATATATTTTTTGTAATCATGCATTAATGCACACGACCTTGATTAACAAAAAGAAATTATTTAAAATAAATAAATTATATACATTATTATACATTTTTAGTTAAAACCAAATTCATAAGAAATAATGTTGTATTAAGTATAATCTATTACATATGTTTATTTATAAATAATGTGAAATATAAGAACATAATTTTAATTACAGAATATGCTATCATTTTGTTTTTGGAAATTACTTTTTAACTTATTCTATAAAGAATTAATTAAAAAACATTTTCAATAGTTTTAGTTAAATTATATACATTATTATACATTATCTTTGAACATAAATTATATACATTATTATACAATTTTAGTTAAAACCAAATTCATAAGAAATGATATTGTATTAAGTATAATCTATTATATATATTTATTTATAAATAATGTAAAATGTAAGAACTTAATTTTAATTAAAGAATATGGCATCATTTTGTTTTTGGGAATTAACCTTTTTACTTATTCTGTAAAAAATTAATTAAAAACCATTTTTAATAGTTAAACAAGTTTAAACCAAATTAAAAAAAATTAGGCCAAAAGCATTTATTATATGTATACATTTATTTTATTACTATTATTTACATTATAATATATATTTACAGGTGTGTGTATATATGTAAATACATTGTAAATATATAATATTTTATATTTCATCATATACATATAATTTTGAATTATATATATAATATTACATATATATTTATTCAAAACTACTTTGTATATTATATTCAATAATTTTTGCAATCTAATTATGTCATATATATATATATATAAGTGTATTATATAAATTTTACTTATAAGTAGTACTTTATAATATAAACAATTATATATATTATTTAAATGAACACATATATAGAGATTTATATATCAATTTGATATGGTATTAATATATTGGCGGCCTCTACAAGCGCTCGAAGCCCTAGTAAATTTCCAAATTCCAAAGCGGTTGAAGCGGACGAAGGTAATGATGATGATTCTGGTGGTAGGAGGTAAGGAAAAATGGTAATCTAAAAGCTAGGGTTAACTGGTAATAAAACAATGATGTGAGGAAAAAGTCAAATGTGGCAAAACCCTTGGAATTCAAGGCTTGAGTGTGCACGTGGGTAGATGCAATTGTAGGTAATACACGATTAATGGTAGGGTCATGGGATTCGATGGTTTGACATTTGAAGATGGGGTCTTTGCTAATTTAAATGACGAAGTATTTATTACAGCTAAAGTCATATAGATTAACTCAATTTATGTATATCTAGTGGGTAGGAGACTATGTTACATCCATCTTAATACTTATATTAAAAGGAAATGGAAGCCCATAAGTAAGTGGGATGTGTTTGTTAGAGAAAATAGCTTTTATCTTATTAAATTAGCAATGAAATTGACTATAGAAAGGTACTGGGTGGTGGCCCTTGGTTTATGGATAGTAAATTAATTTTCACTAAAATATGGAAACCTAATTTAAGGTTGGAAAGGGACATGTTGGAATCTCATCCCATTTGGGTGAGAATGCTAAACCTGGATTTAACACTTTGGAACGGAAGGGATATTAGTAAATACTAACCTAATTGGTACTCCTTGGGCTATGGATAATAATACAAGGAATGTCAAGAGATTATAATATGCAAGAGTTCTAGTTGATCAGGTGATGAACTGAAAATAAGTAAGAACCAAGGATAGTAGAGGTAACATTTATGTCCAAGACGTGGAATATGAGTATGTGCCTCTAGTGTGTAGCCAGTCTAAGTGTTTTGGTATACAGATCTTCAGTGTGCTATAGTGTCCCCCATTAAACAAGCGTGGAGAAAGAAAGTGGATAATAACATAGCAGATGACGCGAGTAATTCTAATTAGGACAAAAACATGAATTCTACCAAGTTAGCAGAGCACGTACAAAATGAGTTGGAATCGGATGCATAATTATTTACTGGAATGTTAGAAGTCTTAATAGTGATGAAAGATAATTAGACCTCTTTAATTTAAGAAATAAATGTAAACCATCATTATTTGGTTTACTTGAAAATAAAATGAATAACGATAATATTGATAAGTTTCATTTTACTTTGGGAGCAAATTGGCATATATATCATAATAACTCTTCTACTTGCAAAGGAAGAATCCTAGTAGCTAGGTATTGTGATTTTGGTCGTGTAAACTGCAAAGCATGGATGATCAGCAAATAACAGTAAAATCTACAAACACTGGAGGTTTGACAATTCACATTACATTCATATATGCTAGTAACTTTGCATCAGTTCATTCAAGACTCTGGAAACATCTTATAAATATATCAAATCAAATAGATGGTCCTTGGTTCACTATGGGAGATTATAACTCAATGCTAAAGGCTGAAGATAAAGTTGGTGGTCTCACATTAAAGGCATCCCAGCTGGAGGAATTTAATGGTTGTGTCATTGCTATTGGATTGACTGAGGTTGTCTATATACTGAACTGAAAATATACATGGAGAAGTGGAGAAGTTAAAAAGATTGCTTGTAAACTGGATAGAGTGCTTGTAAATGGTGAGACTATTAACTGTTCACTAACATGAAAGTAACTATTTTTCCTTGTCTACTAGTGATCATTTCTCTCTCTTATTTAAGTCAACAAAGAGAAGGGCAAGCCATTCAAGTATGCCTACATGGTAGCTGATTTTTCTACTTTAGATATCTTTGAAGGAAACAATTCATTTATTTTGATTATGATTCTTAAACACATTAAAATGAGACTCAAAGAATGGAACAAACGTAGAACAAAGAAAATAAACAAAATTACACAGCTTTAGGAAATCCGGGAAAAAACTCAATATGCACTCGATAAAGACCCTACCAATAACATGAACTCAAGAATGCATTACAAATTCAAGCTATGGATTTGAAGCAAAAAGCCAAGGAAAAATGGTTGATTGAGGGAGATGAATGCTCAAAATTTTTCTATACTTAAATGTCTGTTAGACAAAATTATAATAATCTTTATAATGTCATTGATGAAAAAGGAGAACATGCTACAAATCTGAGTAAGTTGGAGGAGGAAGCGATAGCTTATTTCACTGACATATTCAATGGAGATTATCTAGTGGACTTACCTATTGTTAAAACTAGAAGTTTGGTTACTCAAGGGGGAAGCCATATGCTGACCAGGAAAATTGAAAGCAGGGAAATTGAGGAAGCCGTTAAATCCATTCATCATGACTCCAGCACAGGGCCAGATGGGTTAGGCTCTCATTTCTACGTAACCCACTGGCAAGACCTGAAAGAAAAATTGAGATTAGCTTATCGAGAAGATCTCGACACTGGTAGAATAATAAAAGAAATAAACCATACATTCGTTTGTCTTATACCAAAGAAAGATAAACCAGCACAAATCTAGGACTACAGGTCAATTTCATGCTGTAATGTCTCCTATAAAATTCTAAGTAAAATTATTTGCAATAGGGTTAAACTCATTCTATCTAAATGCATAAGAGAACACCAAAGTGCTTTTATTAAAGCGAGAAGTATATCTGAAAACTCTTTGTTAGCACATGAACTGGTCAAGAACTTTAAGAAGAAGGGAGCTAATAAAACATATTTAAAGGTTGATCTTCAAAAGGCTTTTGACAGAATAAATAGAAGACTTATCATTCATATGTTGAGGTGTATGGGTTTTCCTGGCAAAATACTGAATCTTATCAAAGAATATATAATTTCACCCACCTATCCAATATTAATCAATGGTGTACCTAAAGGGTTTATAAAGAGTAATAGAGGTCTGAGACAAGGCGACCCTCTATCTCCTTATCTATTTGCTGTTGTAATGGAATTCTTTACTCTCCAGATGGAAATTTACACCCACAATAGCATAATACAACCAGCATATAAAATTCAACCTTAAATAACACATCTTCTGTATGATGATGATCTTATTATTTGCTATAAAGCTAATCAAACTGCTATTATGGGTTTGAAAGAAATATTTCACAAACTTGAATAGTTTGTTGGACTGAAGGTAAATGAGCAGAAGACTGAATGTTACTTTAATGATCACCGCAGAAACAAAGAGACCTTTTGTTCACTCCTTAATTTTGAAGAGGGTCAGCTTCCTGTTGAAACCTTCGTGTTTACGGTATTTCGTAAATACGATATTTTGACTATGACAACTATATAAGTCATTATTATATACTAACTTGTTTTTATAGTAATCAATCAAAGACCGTATTCAAATGAGCTTCAACTCTTAAGTATGTATCGAGTCTGTGTCTAGAAGTTAAAATGTGTTAAATTCTCTCCTATACGATGTATACTATATTATCATTTCAAATATATGGTTTAAAAGAAAAATCTCATTTTTATGTTACATTCAGACGTCTGAATGCTTCAATCCAGACGTTTGGTTCTGGAAATTTGAATGTTGTAAAATACAATATTCAGACGTCTGAAAGGTATAAATCAGACGTCTGAATATGACAAATTTTTGCCTATTTTCTTTCTGGTTTGATTTCGTTGCATTTCAGAAATCTGAATTTTTAGTTTCATAAGTCTGAATATTTTACAACGGCTACTTTTATGAAAAGACATTTCCATTCATTAAGAGTTGCAATCTTTAATCCAACAGATAATCATAACTCTTGATGATAACTCTTCATGAACAATTGCAACTATTTATTATCTATATAAACACATTAGAATCAAGTTTTAAAAACACCAATTCTATTGATTATTATTCTATTCTTGAAATTCTTGATTCTAATACAGTTGTGCTTTCAACATCATTCAAATTCAGTTTTCTACTTCCTTAATCTTCACGCATTCACACAATATCATAAAGGAGAAAGATTATAGGAAGTTTGTACTATCAAGAGACAAATTCGTGTTATTAAGAACACATTGTATCACATACATTATGTATAAGTTGAAGTCCTCTTCGGCTGTTGAGGCGAAATCCTATTCTTCTGCTCAGGTCCCTTGTTCGGCTTTTCAAGGGTTGTATAAACCTGTTCCTCCGGGTTAAGTGAGGATTGTTGTTAGTGAAATTCCAGAAAGGAGTCTAGGACTGGACGGAGAATGGGAAGTTCGAACCAGTATAAAACTTCCTGGTGTGCTTGTTTTAGTTTTACTTACTTTACATTGCTATAGTTTATTTTTGCACTTGTTTAATATATTTCCATATAGCACGATCTGCACAGTAACTTTCACTTCCTGTTAAATATCTTGGTGTGCCATTATCAGCTAATATAATAACTGACAGGTAATATGGAGTTCTAGTAAAAAATATAAGAAATAAGCTACAAAGCTGGAGCTCAAAATTATTATCTTTTGTTGGCAGAATTGAATTGGTCCACACTGTTATTACATCTATGGTAAGATTTTGGCTACAAACATTTCAACTCCCCAGTGCATACATTGGAAAAATTGAGAGTTCTTGTGCTAATTTTATATAGAGAGTGGGAATCCATAAAGTCTCATATCTGTAACGACCCAGAACTTTGAACAATTTAAATTGAAAATATTTTATTTATTTTAAATATTTGAATAATGGTTTGGATCGAATTCCCAATATAACTTGAATTTAACGATTAAATTTTAAAGTTTAATCTATTGAAAGTGAATAAAAATTTGAATCTTCAATTTTAAGCTGATTAAAATTATTTCAAAGGCTTGTAAAATTCATATTGATAATACTAAAGATATTAGAAGCTTCAGAATTGAATTTGAAAGTAATTTGATCAGTTTTGAAATTACATCGTTTAAATTGAATTTAAAATAGCCGTCCGAGGCGCAGTCTCGGAATTCGACGAAACTAGTTCCATTGGATCCGTAATATTGAATTATTATCGGATTTCAATTTTCGTATTTTTCCGAGTTGTTGTGTGAGCGTACGGTATGTAAACGCTTAGAGATAGTTATTCGAAAAACGATTTGAATTCAATTAAAAATATATTTTATCCATTTGTCAAACTCTAGCCGTATTGCCCAGCCACCCTATGTTTGTACTTAGCCACCCTAGCACCTGCAACGTGCATACTGAGATCCATCTTCTTCATTTTAAAACTCAGAGCACAATCTTTCGTTCAGGAAAAAAAAATCATGGTCGCAAGCTGATTCCTCCCTTCGGTTCAAAAATTAAATGCAAATGATTAATCTCGGCAAAACAAATACTTAATGATGGCTGCTCCCTCCCCTTCGAATCTAAAAACAAAATCCAATGGCCGAGCTTCCATTCCCCTCTCTCGTTCAATTTAAAATCAATGGCGGAATCGTTCGAGTCAAGGCGACATGTTGGACCTAGGGTTTCGACATGCGCGTGAAGGAGGGTTCGAAGCAGAATGCTCGCGAGCTCGATCTGAGGCTAGGGCTCGCGCGCGAGTACAAGGGTGCTTGGGCGTCGCGAATGGGAGGAGCAAAGGGCGACGGCGGTGAGGAGTTCTCAGGTTGGATGAGGATTCTCGAGGGCAAGTTCGAGGTCGCGTTCGCGTGGGCGTTCACGTGTCGGCGACGATGGCCAGTAAGGTATATGCTGTCTCGATTTGATTTTTTTTTTCTAATTAAGTTTAATATATATATAGGTCTATGTCCATAAATTTACAGCAAGGTATTTGTATTTTGTTCATTCAATTTAAATTTAAAAAAATAAGTTTAAATTTCTGAGATTAAATAAAGTATAAATATAGATTTTTAAATCTGCAGAAAGTATATTTTGAATTTATTTAAATTTACCAAATTTTATATATATGCAGAAAACTTTGTACACGATTTTAAGAAATCTGTAGTGAGTATATAAATGGGTATTATTTTTATTAATTAATTTATAAATTATATGAGTAGACGTATAGAAAAATATAGATAGTAAGTTTAAACAATTTAAACTCTTGAATTTTTCAGAAATTAGTATTTAAATTTATACAGTAAAATATTGAAGTTTTGAAAGTTAATTTTTAGTTAATATTTTATTTTAAGGAATTAGAAAATTAGGTTATATAAACAGTTGTATAATAAAGAAGAATTAGTTATTAAAAGATTTTTAAAGAAAAATATTAGTTCAGATTATTATATTCAGAATAAATATTTAGATAAAACAAAATTTGTTGAATGAAAAATAAATATTCATACAAATCGATTTGATAATTTTTGAAGTTAAAATTTTAAAAACAGGAATTTTTTTTTTAGAATATGAAAAGTTTATATAAAAGGAGAATTAGTTAAAATATAATTTTTGGTAAAAAGAAAGGAAATTTAATAATTAGTAAAAATAAACTTATTTAAGGGGAGGATTGGTTTAAAAAGAATTAAACAATTGAAAACGGAAATTGGTTATTTAATTGGTTCGAATACTTATTAATTTGTATAATATTTATACAAGGTCTATAAATCAAGAAAATCGAGCCGGATTGGAAAATGGACTGCAAAAGAAAATCAAGGTGAGAACTCCTCACTCAATCGAACAGATCGATTTAAATTTTAAATAGTTAGATTTAAAATTTTTGAATGATGATTGCAATTATTGATTGCTGTTTGATTGTGATAGTAGATATAATAGGATATATACTATATATAGCAATATATATATATTGGCATATGTATATATTGGATTTGATTTCCCGCCTCGTATAGCGGATGAGACCCTATTGCGCCGCCTATTAAGCGGATAATATTTTATAAAATCCCATATACCGCGATATCCCGTCTTGAAACGGGATTGGTATTGTGCTAACGTCTGTGGATGCAGGGAAACAGGTTGGAGGGATCCAACTGGATTCCTCACAAATATTTATTTAATTATAAATATTGTGTTGATTGTTAACTTTCATATCGATATATGATGTTTATCCCCGTGATTGACTATTTGATATTGTTGCATCATCGGATTCATTTTTAAAGTTAAAAATAACGATTTTGAATTTAAAAAGGATTTTAAAGTAATTTTTTTTCAAAGTATATGTTATATTAAATTTTTGAATTAATTCATTTTAAATAAATTAGAATTTTTATTCTTAAGTTATGAAAATTATGATTTTTATGAAAAATAACAAAAAGGTAATTTTTTTTAAAAATTAATAAATTTTATAAAATAGTTAAATTGGGATTTTGGATAATTATTATTATCGGTTTATATAAAAGATTTTATAAATGGAATTTATTAATTAAATTTATTGGAATTATGAAACGAATTTATAAAGTGTTAAGAAGGTGTATAAATTGAATTCCATTAAAATTTATAGATTTATAAATCGTGAAAGTTATAAAATGAATAGATATCGAAAATAAAAGTTTTATAAGAAATTAACTTATAAAATGGATTTTGGGCATTTAAAGGGGATATTTATAGAAATTGTTAATAAAAGAGTTTTTTTTATAAGTTGAAAACTATTATAAAGTATAAAGGGATCTTATCAGTGATAAGATTTAAAAAATTTGTGAAGTTGTAAAAGAACGGTTTAATAAATAAATGGATTATAAGCTCTTAACTTATAATACGAACCTTTGGTATAGAAATCGGGTTTATAAATTGAATTGGATGGATAAAAGAGATTTCTAAAAACGAAGTTATTAATAGAAATGGAATTTATAAACGTTGTTTATAAATTTGAAATCAATGGAATTTGATAAATTGAATATAGAATTTGTTAAAGGAGTTATATTCACTATTTTGGAAGATGAATATATTATTAAGTTAAGTGGACATGTTTAGGAAAGGAATGTTTTAAATGGAATTTAAAACGATTTAAAGATGCTTTAAAATGCATTAAGTATCGAAACCTTAGATTTCAACATTTATTGTTGAAATAGACATTTTCGAGAAATAGAAGGAAATGAATACATAGATTTCAACATTCATTGTTGAAGTAGGCGTTTTAGAGAAAATAAGGGAATGGTGGACTATAACACTGTTGTTATGGTAAATGATTTCCAAAAGGAAATATTTTATATAGTATTGGGATTTTTATATCTATTTTAATTCTGAATCCCTATACTAGTGGTTTTGGGTTGTCGTAACGATGTTTTACGCAACATTCGTTTTGACCCAAGTAAAAGTGAATAAAAGGATGTTTTCCTTATAAGAGTGAAATATATTCTTAACTATGGTTTAAGTATATGGAATATTTTCAAATTGTTGAAAATAAATAAACTTGTGAATTACTTATTTTTAAATAAGTATGGAAATGTTTTTCCAATATGAAATGAAACGTTTTTGAGAATTTATCTTTTAAAGGTAAAATGGAAGCGAATAATTCGAAATCGATTTGAAAATCGTATTCTAGTATATATTTTGGGAAATTTGAAATTCACTATGGAATTTATAAAGAAGGGAAATTTGTTTAAAAATAAATATTGATTTATTTTGGAGTATGGAAATGAATTTACAAATTTGGAACGTAAGTTTAAAATAAATCGGTAAAGATTTATTTGATGATTTGAAATTTGTTTTCAAAGGGTATAAAGGATGAAAAGTAATTTGAAATTGGTTTTCAAATGGTTGAAGTGTGGAAATTATATCGTGCAAAGATATTTTGGTAAAACAAATAATTTGGGCAATTATTTGGAAGGTGTATATATATATATATATCTTGTGAAGATATTTTTGGGATTAAATAATTTTGGAAAATTATTTGGAATCTGATGATGTGGCGCATCTTGATTGATAGTTAAATAACCGACTATCAGTATTTACCCTTGGATGGTATCTGTTGTGTTTGTTTGAGATTGAATGCTACACTTATTTTAAAATAAGCGCTCGCTATTCGGTTTAGCCGGGAGAGGACCTTTGTGTCGTATATCCCATTCCGAATATGTGATACGTCGTTATGGATAGCATTTGAAGACCGGTGTTGAAGACCGGTGTTGAAGACCGGGTATTTGTGAAAATGATAGGATGACCTATCGATTGTCTCTGCATCGTTAGCTACGGTATGGAGATTTCCTTTGTGATGGGAAATTTTATCGGGATTATGAATACCCGGATTGCAAGGGTTTCTTTGGAAGTGCCTTCCGGAACGGACTTGTATGGTTACATGTCTGACATTACATTTTGAGATATAGAGCATATTTCTTTCAAATACATTTCTGTTGGTGGCGGAGAATTTATTCTCTTAGCTTAACACCCTTCTCTGAGACGTACGAGCTCAGAGGTTATGTAGTTGAAGGTTGTCAGCGATATGTTCCCAATCTGGTAATGTGACATGCTAAGTGCTGCTGTGTGATGATCATTGGTTGGTCATTTGTGATATGATCATTTGTTTGATCATTTATCTTTGTGATCATTGCTTTGGTCATCTGTTGACCCAAAGCATGGCTTTGTTGCACAAAGCGTGACTTTATGGACGAGACTTCGTCAGACCTCACTCCCCGGAAATGGTCGAAACAGGAATATGCGGCAAGGTTATGAGGGTCGCGCCCTTTAGGGTATGTCATTCCCTTCTGGAAAAGGGTGGTATCATGGTATGGAGCCCAGATATTTACTCATGTTGATACACTATATCTATTACTGTGTGGTGTTGTTGGTATCGAGCGCTCGGATAAAAGTCCCAAAGGACCGGGGGATGACATATTCGTGTAGTAGTTACCTAGTTACAGAGGTAACCCGGCCTTGTGTTGGCAGAGATCTAACCGTAACGTTAGTTTCTCGGGACGTCCCGCCAGAGGCGATCCCATGTGGCAGTAGGAAGTTCCTTAGCCTGATCATTTGTTGGAAATCCATTCGAAACAATACGCGTCCTGTACGGTTTTAGTTGTATAACCTGCCATGGAATGTGGCGGTAACCTGCTATTGAACATGGTAGCTATAGTAGGCATACGACGAAGAGTTGTATGCTGGCTAGGATTTATATTCTACTTTCGAAATTGTTTTCTACACTATGCACTAATAATAATATCAAAAATGATTTGATTTTTGCGTAGTAAGCATCTTTGACTATCATAAGGAGAAATCTCCTCCGATTCTGCGTTTGCATTGTGTGTGTGTGCGGGAGGCCTTATGGTAGTTTCATTTTCCAAAAAGCATTGCGGATTTCAAAATTTAAATTCTCTTGTTGCTTGTTTAAAGATAAACTGTTTTGAGTTCTCACACCAGTCCCATGACTGACCTAGAGTTTATTGTTCCTTTCCTAAACTCTGGGTGCCCACTATTTTCCACACGGGCAGTCTAGAGTTAGGTTATCAGGTTATTCTGGATTCGGGAGTTGCTGTGCAGATTTGGAGGCGAGCTTGGATAGCGTAGTCTATTATCTATTGTATATAGTATTCTTTTTCGCTGTCTTATTGTTGTACACTCTGATGATGTGATGTAATGTATAAAATGTATAGTTCTTTGTCTTTTAATGATTATTCATTTATCTATTATATGTTGTTCCGCTGCGATTGTGAGATTCTGATATTGTTTTCCTGTTCTGTTGTTGTTTCTGTTTCTTCTCTCTTTTCTTCTCTCTTTTCTTCTCTTCTTCTACCTCTTTCTTCTTCTTTAACCCTAACTTTTCGGTTTTTTCGGCAACGAAAAATCGCAATCGTTACATTTGGTATCAGAGCATATGGTTAAGCGACAACCATGGCTCTGTTGGGTGTTACTCATTAGAGATGGAGTCAGTAGTACTCTAGAATGAGTTTGAGTCTAATAATAGATATGAGCGCGTATTTGTTAGTGGATATAAAATGATTTTATATTGTGTTGGTTGATTTATTGAGTGGCATATGAACCTTCGTCAGCGCGGTCTGCACAACTGTGCCGAAAGGGTTTCTAAACACTTGAGTAGAGCAATTCGATACAATATTGTTTTAAAAAATAGGGTAAATGAAATAATTTTGCCCAAACTATTTTTTTATATAAAAGAAATGATTTTCTGTAAATTATTAGTATATGGATGCATGGTTGTTAGGAAGTAATAATATTAAGCTATTACTATTGAAATTGAATAAGAATTGAAATCAATGTTATATGAAAAAAAATTGAGATAAAGATAAGAAAATAAAATCCATATACAAATGAAATTTGAGAATGTAAATTATAAATGTGATTTGTAATTGGAAATAGAATTCCAGGGAAGTTTTTGGAAATGTTTTTGAAAAAGTTTGGAAAGTTTAAATTCCTTTTTGATTTGAAAATGAATTTCAAAGGTTTTGAAAAGCATTTTGAAGGAATGAAAAGCTCTAAACTCTTTTGGTCGCTGGAAAATAATTCCGATGGTGATCGCGACATCATCGGTGTTCATTTTCGGGTTTCCAAAAGAGGAATTGCTGCCAAATTGTTTTAAATGGAAGTTGTTTGGAAAATTTGGGCTTTGGTTTTGAAATTCAAAGAATAATTTGAATTGTTTTCAACAATGGGTTTGAAAGATTAAAAAGACTCTGGAATGCTATATAAAAATATTTATGGAATATTATTAAGTTGAAAATAAATTTGGAGTAATTAAAATGAATTGGGATTGAGTATTGAATTATGGAAATAAATTGTGAATGAATGAATAAAATTACAATTACAAGTAAATGAAGGTAAATTGAAATTAAATTGTGTTTGTAAATGAACAAATGAAGTAACATTTGTAAATAAATGAATTGAAATTGAAAAATGAAATGAGATTTGAATCATGTTGAATAAAATCCAAACTTGGGTAAAATAAAACAGATTTAATTCAAGTATACTAGTATGATAATTTATTAATTCCTGAAATATTGAAATGGAAGTTGAATTAATTAAATTAAAACTTGAATTGTGAGCTAAATAAAAATGGTTCGAAATTGAAAGATAAAACTCAATATCTAGAAGTTAAACTGAATTCAAATATAATTGAAATTGTGAATTGAATTCAAATGAAATTGAATTGAAACGAATGAAATTGAATGTATAACTTCAATAGTAAACTAAAAGTGGTATAAGTAGTATATATTGAAAATTTTGTAATGGAATTGGCAAATGAGTTGAATATTGTGATTGGATATTATGGATAGCAGGATATACAGGTGTATAAATGGAACTGGGATTTTGATTTCAAAGATAAAATTGAATTGCTCGACAAAAAGGTACGTATTTGAATTTCAGTATGAAATTTGATGATTTTCTTCTCCAGCCACTTGGCTTTCTCTTTTCATTTTGATTCTGAGGGGCCGTGGTGCCATTTTGTAGTCGTACCGATCGAGCCGCGCAAAGGAGACGCTGGCAAAATTTTTCGAAAATTTAGGGTGTTAGAAAATTTTTGAGAAATTTTGAAACTTGAAATTTGAATTTAAATTTAAATTTGAATTGTGAAGTAAACAATATTGTTTGAAACTTATAATTGAAGTTGGAAAGCTAGTTGAAATGATAATGGATCTCTAGTAAAAAGATTTAGGTTAGTAAGTTGATAAAACTATTGAATTGTGAAAAATAGTAGACGAGTTAAGGACCATTTCTTTCTAACTTGTAATTTCGGGACGAAATTCTTTTAAGGGGGAAAGATTGTAACGACCCAGAACTTTGAACAATTTAAATTGAAAATATTTTATTTATTTTAAATATTTGAATAATGGTTTGGATCGAATTCCCAATATAACTTGAATTTAACGATTAAAATTTAAAGTTTAATCTATTGAAAGTGAATAAAAATTTGAATCTTCAATTTTAAGCTGATTAAAATTATTTCAAAGGCTTATAAAATTCATATTGATAATACTAAAGATATTAGAAGCTTCAGAATTGAATTAGAAAGTAATTTGATCAGTTTTGAAATTACATCGTTTAAATTGAATTTAAAATAGCCGTCCGAGGCACAGTCTCGGAATTCGACGAAACTAGTTCCATTGGATCCGTAATATTGAATTATTATCGGATTTCAATTTTCGTATTTTTCCGAGTTGTTGTGTGAGCGTACGGTATGTAAACGCTTAGAGATAGTTATTCGAAAAACGATTTGAATTCAATTAAAAATATATTTTATCCATTTGTCAAACTCCAGCCGTATTGCCCAGCCACCCTATGTTTGTACTTAGCCACCCTAGCACCTGCAACGTGCATACTGAGATCCATCTTCTTCATTTTAAAACTCAGAGCACAATCTTTCGTTCAGGAAAAAAAAAATAAAAAATAAAAAAAATCATGGTCGCAAGCTGATTCCTCCCTTCGGTTCAAAAATTAAATGCAAACGATTAATCTCGGCAAAACAAATACTTAATGATGGCTGCTCCCTCCCCTTCGAATCTAAAAAAAAAATCCAATGGCCGAGCTTCCATTCCCCTCTCTCGTTCAATTTAAAATCAATGGCGGAATCGTTCGAGTCAAGGCGACATGTTGGACCTAGGGTTTCAGCATGCGCGTGAAGGAGGGTTCGAAGCAGAATGCTCGCGAGCTCGATCTGAGGCTAGGGCTCGCGCGCGAGTACAAGGGTGCTTGGGCGTCGCGAATGGGAGGAGCAAAGGGCGACGGCGGTGAGGAGTTCTCAGGTTGGATGAGGATTCTCGAGGGCGAGTTCGAGGTCGCGTTCGCGTGGGCGTTCACGTGTCGGCGACGATGGCCAGTAAGGTATATGCTGTCTCGATTTGATTTTTTTTTTCTAATTAAGTTTAATATATATAGGTCCGTGTCCATAAATTTACAGCAAGGTATTTGTATTTTGTTCATTCAATTTAAATTTAAAAAAATAAGTTTAAATTTCTGAGATTAAATAAAGTTTGAATATAGATTTTTAAATCTGCAGAAAGTATATTTTGAATTTATTTAAATTTACCAAATTTTATATATATGTAGAAAACTTTGTACACCATTTTAAGAAATCTGTAGTGAGTATATAAATGGGTATTATTTTTATTAATTAATTTATAAATTATATGAGTAGACGTATAGAAAAATATAGACAGCAAGTTTAAACAATTAAAACTCTTGAATTTTTCAGAAATTAGTATTTAAATTTATACAGTAAAATATTGAAGTTTTGAAAGTTAATTTTTAGTTAATATTTTATTTTAAGGAATTAGAAAATTAGGTTATATAAACAGTTGTATAATAAAGAAGAATTAGTTGTTAAAAGATTTTTAAAGAAAAATATTAGTTCAGATTATTATATTCAGAATAAACTTTTAGATAAAACAAAATTTGTTGAATGAAAAATAAATATTCATACAAATCGATTTGATAATTTTTGAA
This sequence comes from Allium cepa, assembly GCA_030765085.1. Taxonomy (NCBI): domain Eukaryota; kingdom Viridiplantae; phylum Streptophyta; class Magnoliopsida; order Asparagales; family Amaryllidaceae; genus Allium; species Allium cepa. The sequence continues at coordinate 586,416,831 of CM060938.1, forward strand.
GTTAAAATTTTAAAGACAGGAATTTTTTTTTTAGAATATGAAAAGTTTATATAAAAGGAGAATTAGTTAAAATATAATTTTTGGTAAGAAGAAAGGAAATTTAATAATTAGTTAAAATAAACTTATTTAAGGGGAGGATTGGTTTAAAAAGAATTAAACAATTGAAAATGGAAATTGGTTATTTAATTGGTTCGAATACTTATTAATTTGTATAATATTTATACAAGGTCTATAAATCAAGAAAATCGAGCCGGATTGGAAAATGGACTGCAAAAGAAAATCAAGGTGAGAACTCCTCACTCAATCGAACAGATCGATTTAAATTTTAAATAGTTAGATTTAAAATTTTTGAATGATGATTGCAATTATTGATTGCTGTTTGATTGTGATAGTAGATATAATAGGATATATACTATATATAGCAATATATATATATATATATATATATATATATATTGGCATATGTATATATTGGATTTGATTTCCCGCCTCGTATAGCGGATGAGACCCTATTGCGCCGCCTATTAAGCGGATAATATTTTATAAAATCCCATATACCGCGATATCCCGTCTTGAAACGGGATTGGTATTGTGCTAACGTCTGTGGATGCAGGGAAACAGGTTGGAGGGATCCAACTGGATTCCTTACAAATATTTATTCAATTATAAATATTGTGTTGATTGTTAACTTTCATATCGATATATGATGTTTATCCCCGTGATTGACTATTTGATGCTGTTGCATCATCGGATTCATTTTTAAAGTTAAAAATAATGATTTTGAATTTAAAAAGGATTTTAAAGTAATTTTTTTTCAAAGTATATGTTATATTAAATTTTTGAATTAATTCATTTTAAATAAATTAGAATTTTTATTATTAAGTTATGAAAATTATGATTTTTATGAAAAATAACAAAAAGGTAATTTTTTTTTAAAAATTAATAAATTTGATAAAATAGTTAAATTGGGATTTTGGATAATTATTATTATCGGTTTATATAAAAGATTTTATAAATGGATATTTATTAATTAAATTTATTGGAATTATGAAACGAATTTATAAAGTGTTGAGAAGGTGTATAAATTGAATTCCATTAAAATTTATAGATTTATAAATCGTGAAAGTTATAAAATGAATAGATATCGAAAATAAAAGTTTTATAAGAAATTAACTTATAAAATGGATTTTGGGCATTTAAAGGGGTTATTTATAGAAATTGTTAATAAAAGAGTTTTTTTTATAAGTAAACTATTATAAAGTATAAAGGGATCTTATCAGTGATAAGATTTAAAAAATTTGTGAAGTTGTAAAAGAACGGTTTAGTAAATAAATGGATTATAAGCTCTTAACTTATAATATGAACCTTTGGTATAGAAATCGGGTTTATAAATTGAATTGGATGGATAAAAGAGATTTCTAAAAACGAAGTTATTAATAGAAATGGAATTTATAAACGTTGTTTATAAATTTGAAATCAATGGAATTTGATAAATTGAATATAGAATTTGTTAAAGGAGTTATATTCACTATTTTGAAAGATGAATATATTATTAAGTTAAATGGACATGTTTAGGAAAGGAATGTTTTAAATGGAATTTAAAACGATTTAAAGATGCTTTAAAATGCATTAAGTATCGAAACCTTAGATTTCAACATTTATTGTTGAAATAGACGTTTTCGAGAAATAGATGGAAATGAATACATAGATTTCAACATTCATTGTTGAAGTAGGCGTTTTAGAGAAAATAAGGGAATGGTGGACTATAACACTGTTGTTATGGTAAATGGTTTCCAAAAGGAAATATTTTATATAGTATTGGGATTTTTATATCTATTTTAATTCTGAATCCCTATACTAGTGGTTTTGGGTTGTCGTAACGATGTTTTACGCAACATTCGTTTTGACCCAAGTAAAAGTGAATAAAAGAATGTTTTCCTTATAAGAGTGAAATATATTCTTAACTATGGTTTAAGTATATGGAATATTTTCAAATTGTTGAAAATAAATAAACTTGTGAATTACTTATTTTTAAATAAGTATGGAATGTTTTTCCAATATGAAATGAAACGTTTTTGAGAATTTATCTTTTAAAGGTAAAATGGAAGCGAATAATTCGAAATCGATTTGAAAATCGTATTCTAGTATATATTTTGGGAAATTTGAAATTCACTATGGAATTTATAAAGAAGGGAAATTTGTTTAAAAATAAATATTGATTTATTTTGGAGTATGGAAATGAATTTACAAATTTGGAACGTAAGTTTAAAATAAATCGGTAAAGATTTATTTGATGATTTGAAATTTGTTTTCAAAGGGTATAAAGGATGAAAAGTAATTTGAAATTGGTTTTCAAATGGTTGAAGTGTGGAAATTATATCGTGTAAAGATATTTTGGTAAAACAAATAATTTGGGCAATTATTTGGAAGGTGTATATATATATATATCTTGTGAAGATATTTTTGGGATTAAATAATTTTGGAAAATTATTTGGAATCTGATGATATGGCGCATCTTGATTGATAGTTAAATAACCGACTATCAGTATTTACCCTTGGATGGTATCTGTTGTGTTTGTTTGAGATTGAATGCTACACTTATTTTAAAATAAGCGCTCGCTATTCGGTTTAGCCGGGAGAGGACCTTTGTGTCGTATATCCCATTCCGAATATGTGATACATCGTTATGGATAGCATTTGAAGACCGGTGTTGAAGACCGGGTATTTGTGAAAACGATAGGATGACCTATCGATTGTCTCTGCATCGTTAGCTACGGTATGGAGATTTCCTTTGTGATGGGAAATTTTATCGGGATTATGAATATCCGGATTGCAAGGGCTTCTTTGGAAGTGCCTTCCGGAACAGACTTGTATGGTTACATGTCTGACATTACATTTTGAGATATAGAGCAGATTTCTTTCAAATACATTTCTGTTGGTGGCAGAGAATTTATTCTCTTAGCTTAACACCCTTCTCTGAGACGTACGAGCTCAGAGGTTATGTAGTTGAAGGTTATCAGCGATATGTTCCCAATCTGGTAATGTGACATGCTAAGTGCTGCTGTGTGATGATCATTGGTTGGTAATTTGTGATATGATCATTTGTTTGATCATTTATCTTTGTGATCATTGCTTTGGTCTTCTGTTGACCCAAAGCTTGGCTTTGTTGCACAAAGCGTAGCTTTGTGGACGAGACTTCGTCAGACCTCACTCCCCGGAAATGGTCGAAACAGGAATATGCGGCAAGGTTATGAGGGTCGCGCCCTTTAGGGTATGTCATTCCCTTCTGGAAAAGGGTGGTATCATAGTATGGAGCCCAGATATTTACTCATGTTGATACACTATATCTATTACTGTGTGGTGTTGTTGGTATCGAGCGCTCGAATAAAGGTCCCAAAGGACCGGGGGATGACATATTCGTGTAGTAGTTACCTAGTTACAGAGGTAACCCGGCCTTGTGTTGGCAGAGATCTAACCGTAACGTTAGTTTCTCGGGACGTCCCGCCAGAGGCGATCCCATGTGGCAGTAGGAAGTTCCTTAGCCTGATCATTTGTTGGAAATCCATTCGAAACAATACGCGTCCTGTACGGTTTTAGTTGTATAACCTGCCATGGAATGTGGCGGTAACCTGCTATTGAACATGGTAGCTATAGTAGGCATACGACGAAGAGTTGTATGCTGGCTAGGATTTATATTCTACTTTCGAAATTGTTTTCTACACTATGCACTAATAATAATATCAAAAATGATTTGATTTTTGCGTAGTAAGCATCTTTGACTATCATAAGGAGAAATCTCCTCCGATTCTGCGTTTGCATTGTGTGTGTGTGTGCGGGAGGCCTTATGGTAGTTTCATTTTCCAAAAAGCATTGCGGATTTCAAAATTTAAATTCTCTTGTTGCTTGTTTAAAGATAAACTGTTTTGAGTTCTCACACCAGTCCCATGACTGACCTAGAGTTTATTGTTCCTTTCCTAAACTCTGGGTGCCCACTATTTTCCACACGGGCAGTCTAGAGTTAGGTTATCAGGTTATTCTGGATTCGGGAGTTGCTGTGCAGATTTGGAGGCGAGCTTGGATAGCGTAGTCTATTATCTATTGTATATAGTATTCTTTTTCGCCGTCTTATTGTTGTACACTCTGATGATGTGATGTAATGTATAAAATGTATAGTTCTTTGTCTTTTAACGATTATTCATTTATCTATTATATGTTGTTCCACTGCGATTGTGAGATTCTGCTATTGTTTTCCTGTTCTGTTGTTGTTTCTGTTTCTTCTCTCTTTTCTTCTCTTCTTCTACCTCTTTCTTCTTCTTTAACCCTAACTTTTCGGTTTTTTTGGCAACGAAAAATCGCAATCGTTACAATATCACACTCTATGCAAACCAAAAAACAAAGGAAGAGTTGGACTCAAAAATCTCAAGGATCTGAAAAAAGCTTATATAACTAGGATGTGTTATAAAGTTTCTGGTTTGATCCCTAGTTGAATAATGGAAGTGTTATAAATAAACTAGGATGGGACTGCTTTACTGCTTATGGAGGAAGAGACTTTATGTTGGACAAAATTATCCACGATAACCATGGGTATTCCCTTCTGTTTCTCCAGCTAATCAGATAAAATAGGAAATAACGAACATTCCTCTAAGTTCTACTACTACAGTGGCTGATTCTTGGATATAGAAACCATATAAAAAAGAATTCACTTTGAAATCTACTTGGGAACAACTTAGGGAAAGATAAAACGAAATTTAATGGGCTTAAATAGTCTGGAATAGATCAAGTACTCCCAAAATGTCTCAAACTACTTGCAAAGCTCTCATCCATAGACTCCATACTATGGATAGACTAAGAAAATGGGTGATAATACAAAATTCGACTTGCGTTTTTCATAATATGAAGGAAGAAAATCATAAACATCTTTTCTTTTCCTGTGCATACACCAGAGAAATTTGGGACAAACAATAGATAATTCTTAATTGTAACCTACAAGATGAATTTCTAAGTGAAATCGCGATCTACCTAACAAGATGCTGGAAATCCTAAAGCTTGATGGGAAAAGCTGCTTCCATTTTGCTGACCACTACTATTTGGCACGTGTGGAAAGAGAGGAATAAACGAATTTTTCAAAATAACCACAAAAACGAGTATGCAGTCAGTGAAATGATCAGAAGAGATGTTCAAATAATCATGAAAAAGGTAGGAAGACGTGCTCTTATAGATTTATCAGTTGCTGAACAAGTGACATTGCAGAGGATGGGACTAAAAGTAGAAAATACTGAGATTCATTTGGAGAAGACATGGAAACCTCCGTGGTAGCTTGAAGGAAGATGAAGCAGTTTCTTTTACTTTTCTTTATTTTGCTTTGTATGTTGAACTAGCAAACCGATAGTTAAATGTAATGGGTCGGGCCGACCTTATTTAGGCTTATTAATAAAGCTTTTACCCATTTTCAAAAAAATAATAATACACTAATAGCCAGGTGGAAAACCAGATTTCCTAAAAACAGGAGGGAAGCGATGAGCATTAGAAGACAGTGGTTGTGCCAGTTGAGGGAAGCCCGAAAGAGCCATCAATCCAATCCCATGCTGAAGGGTTAGAAGTGGGATACCTAAAACACGTGAAGATATTAGAAAGTTGAATATTGATGTACATGTATCAGATGAAGACGAGGAAGTCTCTGAATCTGGAAAATCATACACAAAGCTAAGTCAAAAGTATGAAAAATAGTTTTAAGATTTAGAAATTAAAGGCAAGTCGACTGGTTCGAGAGAGGGCTCTCCTAGAAAAAAGAGGAGTAGGTCTCTCCCACCAAAATCTCTATAATTAACTGAAATGTTAGAGGTCTAAATAACGGTACTTGTAAGTTAGACCTCTATAATCTTAGAAGGTTTCATCTAACGATCCTGAATCTGCATTCGAGAATCGGCATCCATACTTCACTTGTACTCGAATGCCGTGGATGCAAATGCTGAATTTGGCTCGCTGGAGCTTATAACACATTAAGTACAATAAAACAGTGGAAGAAATGAATAATATCATTGATATACAACAGTGAATACAATATCTGATACAATATGATATAACAATATCATAGACAAATATACAACAGCGGAATATGATAACTCAAATATGATCTTCGATAAAGAGTGAATCCAAAATCTGAAACTCTAAACCAAAAGCCCATCCCAAAAGCTATGAGGACTCCAATCCAATATCAGCAATCTCCGTCTCCAAAACACCAATCCAGAAATAGCTCAAACTCGCAATAAAGTTGTACCAAGCAAGGTCAGTCATCCAAAGGATGAAGAAGATTTCCAAAGGCTGAAGCCTGTCGAATCTACACCTACTACTTGATTATCTAAAAAACCCAACTCTGAATTGCCCTTGTGGAAAATTATGGGCACCCAGAGTTTAGGAAGGGAACAATAACTCCGGATCGGTCATGAGACTGGTATGAGCAAACAAAAAGCAGTTTCCTTTAAAACAAACAACAAAAGAATTTAAAACATTGAAATCCGCAATGATTTTTGGAAAATGAAACCGCCATAAGGCCTCTCGCGCACACTCCATGCAAATGCAGAATTGGAGGAGATTTCTCCTTATGATAGTCAAAAATGCTTGATACGCGAAAACCATTTAATATTATTATTAGTGCATAGTGCAGAAAACTTTTTGAAAGTATAATATCAGTCTTAGCCGTCATAGACATTTCTAACTATGCCTACTATAGCTACCATCTAAACAGTGGTGACCACCATAAGTAAATGGCACGTTATACAACTAAAACCGTACAGGCGCGTATTGTAGATTGGATTTCCAACAAATGGTCAGGCGAAGGATCTTTCCATTGCCACATGGGTACGCCTCTGGAGGGACGCCCCGAGAACTTACCCAGCTCTCTGCCAAAACAAGGCCGATTTACTCCCTTCTCGGGAGTAAAACCTAAGATATGCCACCCTTGGTCGTTTGCGACCTTTATCCGAGGGCCCTCAAGCACAAAGCAACATCACACAGTAATAAAATTTATAGTGTCCACATGATTTAAGTATCTGGGCTGCATACCATGATACCACCCTTTTCCAGAAGGAATGGACATACCCTAGGGGCGCGACCCCTGCAACCTTGCCGTATCTTTCTTGTTTTGACCATTTCTGGGGTGTGAGGTCCTGATGCAGTCTTGTCCACAACGCTACATTTTTCACGAAGCCATGCTTCGATCAATAAATGATTAGCAACACTTCGTATGCCACATTACCAAATTGGGAATGTATCACTAGTAACCATCAACTACATAACCTCTGAGCTCGTACGTCTCAAAGAAGGGTGTTAAGCTATGAGAATGAATCTCCGCCACCAAACAGAAATGTATTTGATAGAAACCAGCTTTACATCTCAAAGTGTAACGTCATACAAACATCCATACAAGTCTGTTCGGGGTTCGAACAGAACCGAAGGCACTTCCAAAGAAGCCCTTGCACTCTGGGAATTCCCAATCCCAATCGGACTCCCCATCACATACGGAGATCTCTATCCCGGGTGCTAATCGATGCAGAGTCATTCGATGGGTTATCCTTTCATTCTCGAAAATATCCGGTTCTCACCACCGGTCTTCAATTGCTATCCAAAACGTCTTATCATTATTCAGAATGGGTTCTATTTCACAAGGTCCTCTCCCGGCTAAACCGAATAATGAGCGCAATATTTAAAAACATATGGATATTGGGATTGCAGTTAAGTCAAACTTATTACCCCAAAACTTTTGTTCAAATGGTTTAAACAAATTACCATTTACAAATCTTTAAACAAACAGTTTCACTTCACAAAGTTCACCAATATTTCACAAAGATTCATTCACAGGTTTTCAAAACAATTCCATTTCAAATTGGATTAACTCTTCCAATTATTAAACCAAAGACTCAATTTATAGCTTTCAAAACTATTTCTAAAGATCCATTTATAACTTTCAAAACAATTCCCATTTCAAATCTTTTATATATGAAAGATACACCATTTAAAATCCTCTTCGATTACAAAACAAAGTTTAACAATCTTTCACCAAGGTTCATTCACAGCTTTCAAAAAATTCACAATTTCATTTCAAACTTGATTTTTTTTAACACAAATTGGAAATCCTTTCTTTATATGAAAGCTATTATTATTTGAAACAAATAGTTTTCGTTTCGGAAAAATTCGATTACATTTGTACAATTTAAAGCCCTTCTAGTATAAAACTTGGGTTAAATTTAAATTCTCAAAACAATACCTTTTAAAATGGTTTAAACCCATATAAACACTTTTATAACTTGTATAGCCTTTTTAAACCATAATTTCCAAATATAGAATTCAATTTCAAATTTTGAATTTAAATTCGAATCAAATTATTTCAAAGCTTAATCAAGTTATTCAAAATAACTTTTATTTTTGAAACTCCTTTTCAAAAGCTTTCATTTCCATTTTCAAAACTATTTTGGATTTTAAAATTCAATCTTTAAAATCATTAAAAATATATGACTTAACCAATTTCCTCGTGCAATCCATATTTGTGTGTGTATGGTGTAGTCCAGGGGTTTTACACAATAGTGCAACAACATCAATCATCACAGATTTAATAATATCAATATCGACAAGCGGTATAATCTATAACGCTTATCTTTCATTCACAGATTCACAGATAAATAATACACATTAATCATAGATAAATAAATTACATTCATCACAGCTTGAGTTCAAATCACAAAGCATCACAAAGTAGAGATATCAAACAATTCACAACATTCAATAGAATTCAAACATCCATTAGTAAGATCAATTAGCTATCTGATTAATTCAAATCAGATTGACCACTAATCCTGGTTAATTAATATTAATTACAAACCTTAATCATTAATTAACCTCTAATGATTTAGTAATTAACCTTTAATGATTTATTCTCAAATTAATTACCTTAATTAATTAATCCTTAAATTAATTATTGCTCAATCACTTGATTTATCAACCTTCAATCAAAAATTAATTACTTTTAGTTAATAATTATCCTTAAGTAATTAATTATCTTTAGTTACTTTTATAAGTTAATCAATCTCTAATTAAAGAAATCAACCTTTAATTAATCACATAAAATTAATTAATCACATTAATTAATAAATCTTTAAGTAATTAAATAATCAATCCCTTTTAATTACATTGGGTAATTGTCTTCCTAAATTCCATTCATCAGTCAATTATCATTAATTACTTTCATTAAGTAATAAATATTAAAGCTCTCATCATTAAAAATTTAATTACTTTCCTTAAGTAATAAATCTTTCATCATTAAAAATTTAAGTAAAAGATAATCCATTTATTTTAAATAAATAAACCTTGTAATTTATTTTCATTAACAATTTAATTAACTTAGATTAAAGCTAGTTAACAAATAAAACATCTTTTATTAATTAACCTCTTAATATTATTTAGTTTACTTTAAAATAAATCTTAAAACTTGATAATACTTTTGTTTTGAACTTTAAAAAAAATCCGATTAACTAAATTCCAATACAAACCGGGTTCAAAGCTTAAAAGACTCGAGTAAAACCCGAGGCACTCATGCAATACTCTTCTCTTCGAGAAAAACCATCTTTAGCTTCGAGGAACGACTCGAGCTACTCCTTTCTTCTCGAAATTAGCATCATCTCCAGACATACGAACTACATACGTGCACATGCACACGAACGCCCACCACCTCCGGCCACCATCGTGATCCTCAGTAAGTCGACAACGATGTCCTCACACCATCGAGCTACTCAGCAACCTCGATCGAATCATCAAAACAAAATCGAGCTTTCAGTTGCAAACCAGAGACCCATACCTCATTAGAAAACTCCTCGCTTTGACGCCTTCACGTCCTGAACCTCGCCACTCACCCACGAAGCTATCCCCCTCGGTGCGATCGATCACGACACACCACAGTCGACAAAATTTCCATGTTTTCGCCGTCGAACAAAAATGAAGCTTAAACCCTACCTTATCAACGTTAAACCACCATGTCTACTAATAATTTCCATTGCCATTTTTCTGATGATCCTTGACTTCTGAGCTAGGTATGGCCATGACCCCGTGACCAACAATCCACGCGATCGCCACAGTTTACTAGAAACCCATTTCACGTTCAACTCACGAGTTCACCCAAATTACTCAACTAAAAATCTTGATATTTATATCAAAATTCATCACTTTTATCAATATTTCAAATTATGCAATCAAAGATAGAAATTAATTTGATTAATTTTAACCCAGGTTCTCATTTTCACTGTAATATATAAATTTTTGAGATAAATACCCAACCATTATACTTGAAACAATTTTTAAAATTGATATTACCTGGTTATAGTCATTTTTCATTTAGAAGTCAAGGTTTAAAATTTATTGCATATGGAATTTTGAATTAAATTTGGGTGTATTTAAACCTATGTACAACAGAAAAGGTGTGAGTACATGTGTATACAGACATGCATTGATACATTCAAACATACATATAAATTAAACAACATTCCCAGAACATACTTTAAGCATCAATATAATATCAAAGAATATAGGCAAATATAAGTGAGTTTGTTCACCTGGTTGCACAGAGCAGAGAAGCATTGGAAACTTTGTTTTATTTGTTGTTGAGCTTTAACCTTTGCTTGATTATGTTTTGATCCCAGGTTGATTGATTTTGATTTTTTTTCCATGCTTAATTTCCAGGCTTGAATAATTTTGAAAATAGATTCTTTTTCTCTTCCAGGCTATTGTTTTAAATTTGATTTTCCAGGTTTTGCAAATTGCTTTGATCTTTAGGCTTGCTTTTGTTTCTGATGTACTAAGTTTATCTCTGCATTTGATCTTAGTTGCCTCAGATCTTTGAGTTATGAACTCGATCTACTACATGAGATTTGATCTGAGACTTGATTTCTGGATTTGAAAATCTTTGAATTTGCTTGCTTGAATGCTTCAGGCTTTTGTTTTTAAACTTTTTCTTTACTCTAAATTTTGTTGATATTGAATCTATTTTGGTTTTTGTTTTTAATTTTCAGGTTTGTAGAGAAAAAAATGTTTTAACTTTTGAACTGAAATGAATAACCCATTTTCTCTCTAACACATGTTTTCCTAAAAAAAAGTTATTTGTTGCCACTTGTCTATTAGTATCAACACTTGTTAATCACTTGATCTATGTATTTTACATTTGTCCTAAACCATTGAATTATGTTTAAATCCTTTCCTCTCAATTAATTTACAAATTTGTGTCTTAAACCTTATTTTATTTCAATTTATAAAACATGTTATCTATCTTATATTTACATATATATGTTATGTATTTTAAATCTTATACTTATATTTTCAAAAGATATGTATGTTTTTAAAACTTTTATTAAATCTTGTTTTCAAATCATGTATACAATATACTACATTTTTTTCCAATTATTTTTACTTACATAACTTTTTAAAGAAAAATGAATTGGAAATAATTTATACACTTAATAGATAATCATACATACATTTTAACTTCAATTTATTTATAAAATATTTATTATTTGAATTCCAAATCAAATTTCTATTTTACAATCTCTTTCTATATATTGATTTCCTAAATATTTATTGAATTTTAAAAATAAAATTCCAAACTAAAAATCCATTTATATAAATAAATAAACATACATCTTATTTAAACACAATATATATTTTTATTCAAATTTCAAACTAATCCCTAATTAAATTTACAATTAAAATATTATTCAAAATAATTAATTTTCTGAATTTCAAAATAGAAATTCTATTTAAAAATCATATTTACAAACATTTATATTAATAAATAAACTAATATCTATTTAATTTGGAAAATACCAAATTAATTCACAATTTTAATTCCAAAATTCAAATTAATTACCAAATAAAATTTGATTTAAAAACAGGATTGTTACAGATTCCCCTTTAAGAAAATTTCGTCCTCGAAATTTGCCAGGGAGACAACAAAGATAGACGCATACACAAAGATATAGCTTTCCAGATCAAACCGAATATTTATTCTGCATTTGGCTTACCAAATCAGAATATCAATGAATATGAGAACAAACTCAATCAATATCTCACGAAGTACTAGGGTCATCCAGTCTAGGAAATATGCAGGAGCATCGGTTAATTCGAAGGATAACTAACCGTCCATAGAATATATCTGGACCCGATAGAATAAACAATGGATACCCAATCCAGGTTGGAATATCCCAAAGTAGATATTAACTTGTCCCTCTTTGAATTTTGATCCTCACAAGAAACTATAACAGAATTCTCAGTTCTAGTTCTAATCGAAGTCGTTTTATCGATACAAATCTTTATATTTTATTCATCAATTCATTTTAAATAGAATTTTAAATTCATTAAAGTTTAAAATGAAAAGCTGATAGAAATTTGATGGAGAGAATACGAAATAGAAACTTATCTATAACGATTCGCAGTGCCTGTCACCACACTGAAGCTTCTCCCTCGAGCTGCTACGAAGCCATCAAAGAATTTGAAACTAGATCAAAGGAGTTTGAGAAGAAAGTTGTTTCCGTTGTTGCAGGTATTGACCATTTGTAGTGGTACTTCCCTGTCCCCTACCTCGTCGTCTTCTTGCACTCATACTTACCATCAGTGAATAGTAAGAGAATTTACAGAGGCATATAGATGGATATCTTAGGGATATTGTGACGCCCCACCTCTATACCCACGCTAGCCAAGGACACTACATGGTAATGCCGTCAACTAACATGGAGAATAAGGCTGGTTGGGAGCGACCATCTATAGCCTTGCTCTAACTATCTATTGAATACATCGACAATAGACATAACAATAAGGTCAACATACCCAATGAATACTTAAAACAAAACCATAGGTGGTTGGATCTATCAGAACAGAATATAACAACTCAAATGTAATATACATCACAGAACAATAGATCATCATATACACATATACTGATACATAACAGAGTTTACAAAATAATACATGTCAAGTGGTATAACAAACCACAATATACAGACGAGCTAAAAGAATACAAATATCAGAGTTACAAATGAAGGACTACACAAAAAGGAACAAGCTGAATAGTCTATGCGGAAGCAAAATAGGCTAAGTCCAAAAGCACCTAACCTGAAACATCTCGGTCTGACCCGAGTATAAAATACATGGGTCAGTCTAGCTAAACAAATCAGTTAGATAAACTGAACAACAATAAACCTGCAAGGTTACAAGGTATAACAAATATCTCTAAAGGAGATAACACAATCATCTAACAAAAGATGAATCATATGATAACAAGCCTCATATCATTGGAAACATATAGAAACAAAGGATACAATTATCCCAGATCAAGCCAAAAGGCAAATAACAAATACCCATAAGGTATACAAGTTCCACAAGGTAAACGCTACGCATCATGCGGCTCAAAAAGACCAACACCGAAGGATGATACCTAGGGAATATACATATGAATGAAACATCAGAAAATTGCTCGAGCTCAGTACTGTATAAACAAGGATCCATGAGCCCGAAGACTCCAAACCCAATATCACCCATGCGGCTCATAACGACCAACATCGAAAGCAATACTATAGGGCAACCCAATATCACCCATGCGGCTCATAACGACCAACATCGGAAGCGATACTATTGGCAACAAACCCGAAGGCACAAACCCGAAGGCACAAACCCGAAGGCAACATACCCGAAGGCAACATACCCTAAGGCAACAAACCGTAGTGGTGAAGGTCTGGAGGCCCAGTACTGGACACCACTAATTGGCGGAATGTGTCATAACTCTCAAAAAGGAATCCGAAAAGTGGTAACGTGAGTCCCATAACCACACGTTCGCACTAAACGGTTTACTATCCGTTAGTTAATTTCCCACTCAAAGCAGTACAAAGTTCACCTAATATCATCGGTAAAACAAACCCGAAGGTCAAAACGATCAATTGAATAGGTCGGGGATTAATCGGAAAGATAAACGCACAGATTCATGGTCCGTGTTTTGCCCAACCATTTAATCACCCTTCCACTTCGCTCGAAGTGCAAAATTGTGCGTGTGCTTTAAATAGAATATATAATTGGGAGAAGCGAGCTTTTAATACGATTTGAAGAAATCATTTATAAAAACCCGTGAATAAAGTCAAAAAGGAATCATCAAGGTCAAATATGCATAAATAACTAATTGGAATCATTATGTATCGATTAAATTTGGAAAACTAAACGGACAAGGCAATTTGGCAAAAAACAGCATATTCAGACGTCTGAAAGAAGGGATTCAGACGTCTGAATCTGAAAATAAACTTGTTTTTCAAAACAGAATTCAGACGTCTGAATCCGTACTTCCAGACGTCTGAAATAGGCATATTTTGGCCTATTTCCTTTCTGGTCGAAATTTGGCCAATTCAGACGTCTGGAATGTAATTTCAGACGTTTGAATCTGGGGATGAAAATGTTCCCCAGAACAATATTCAGACGTCTGAAATAAGGGTTTCAGACGTCTGAAACTCAATGTTCAGACATTTCCTGAACCTAGGCCAACTATGGGCAAACAAATCGAAAACTATCGGATGCGTGTTGATTATGGGCCTACGCCAAACAACTACCCAACCTTAACGACACACCCAAACACTCTGAACAACATAAACATCAACCATATAAGGTTTTACATAGATTTGGCTCCAAAAATCGTAATTTGGCAATTTCATCAAAGCAAACCAAATCGAAAGCAAAAGCATACGAACAAGTGTTAGGAATTCATACCCAACATTAATGAAACCAAGAAAAGTAGATGTGAGTTCAAAACTCACCTTCTAATCCAAAAACAAAGAAGAAGGAGTTCAATTTGCAGGGAGAAGACCAACAAATCTCCACTTCTACTCAACTAGCTTCAATCTAAGAATAAAACAAATATTTTCCTAAGTTTAAGTTTAGGAATTTCTGAGATTGAAGAGAGAAAGAGATAGAGAAGATGAAGAGGAGCTTACCTATGTCTTCTCTATGATTTTGGAGCAAGAAATCAAGTTTGCAAAGAAGAAACTGGGGCTAGCAATTTCTATTTCCTCTTCCCTTCCACCATTTCAGTTTTGCTTAAGTTTTAGAAGAGTAGAATGAGAGGATGGTGAGGAGAGGGATGAGTTAGGGGTTTAAACTAACAAATGGGCTGAACCCAAACCCAAAACCCAAATAGAAAAAGTTGCAAAATTCAACTTACTCCAAACATATCGAAGCTTATACTCAAAAAGATCGCAAACGCCATTTTGGAACCAATGGAAATGGTTTCGAGTTCCAATTCGGCCATTTGCAGAAAGTAGCATTTCGGACCCAAAATCCGACTAACGACGCTATATTTAAATGAAACATTTAAATATAAAATCGTTAAATATGCGGGTTGTTACAGATCTCCCCTCCTTACAAAATTGCGTCCCCGCAATTCCTAGAGACGATCTTTGTAATAACTACATACATAGAACATTCACAAGAAAAGAAAATAAGCTTGAGATGAAAAGATATACTCACCGTTCCCAAGAAAAGATAGAAAACCCGGATAAGCTCGCTCAATAAACTCTCTGGTTTCCCAATTACAGTCATTAGGATTAGCGGACCATTGAACTTTAACGAGCGGCACATCCTTGTTCCGAAGGTGTCGCACCTCCGTGTCAAGTACGTGAATAGGCTGCTGTACAATAGATAAGTCCGGTGAGACCTCAAGCTCTAACAAATCAGGAGAAGTAATAACAGAATCCGACTCCCGAAGACACTTCCGAAGTTGCGAGACGTGAAACACGTCATGAATGCCAGATAAATGAGCAGGAAGTGAAACTCTATAAGCCATAGGGCCAATACGTTCAGTAATAGAAAATGGTCCTATAAAGCGAGGAGCCAATTTCCCAGTCGTACTGAAACGCATAACCCCTTTCAAAGGAGAAACACGAATAAAAACAAGATCACCAACTGAGAATTCGAGAGGCTTCCTACGGCTATCCGCGTAGGATTTCTGGCGACTCTGTGCGTCTTTCATTCTCAACCGGATGAGATCAATCTTCTCGGAAGAATTACGACCAAAATCTGGACCAAGAATAAGCTTCTCTCCAGATTCCAACCAACAAGAAGGTGATCGACATGGCCTTCCATATAAGGCTTCGAAAGGAGCCATACCGATACTAGACTGAAAACTATTGTTGTAGGAGAACTCTACAAGAGGTAGGTGATCCTCCCAACAACCACCGAAATCAAAAATACAAATACGGAGAAGATCTTCCAAGATACGATTCACCCGTTCAGTCTGTCCGTCAGACTGCGGATGATAAGCTGTACTAAAATTAAGCTTTGTTCCCAAAGCTTGCTGAAGACTCTGCCAAAAATGACTCGTGAATAAAGGATCACGGTCACTCACAATAGAACTAGGAACACCGTGAAGTCTCACGATTTCCTTGACATACAACTTAGCCAAAAGCGAAGCAGTTCTATTAGACTTAATAGGAACAAAATGAGCATACTTGGTTAGGCGATCAACAATAACCCAAATACTAGAATGGCCTGATATCGAACGAGGTAGGCCGTCAATGAAATCCATAGAAATCTAATCCCATTTCCACAATGGAATCTCTAGAGGCTGAAGAAGACCCGAAGGACGCTGATGTTCGGCCTTAAAACGCTGACAAGTTATGCAATTACTCACATACCCCGCCACATCGCGCTTCATGCCTTCCCAATAATAAAGACGATGCATATAGGCATACATCTTACTACTACCAGGATGAATGGTATACTTAGAACGGTGACAATCATCAAGAATGTCATGCCTAAGTGCAAGATCAGAAGGCACAAAAAGATGGTTCTTCTTACGAAGACGTCCATGAGAATCAATGCTGAAATCCCGCAACGCCTCATCACAGGATCCATACTCACAAAGCTGAATAAGATGCAACAAATCTGGATCACGCCGCTGAGCATCGACAATACGATCCAATAAAATAGGTCGAGCTCCCAAACTAAATAATAGAATAGGAGAATCAGAAGATGAACTTCGATCCCGAATTTCACACAAAGATAGAGTCTCAAGAATATTCCATTCGGCAAGCATCATAGAAATAACAGCCGAATGTTTGCGACTAAGCGCATCAGCAACACGATTACCCTTTCCAAGGGTATACTGGATATCAAAATCATAGAAGGCAAGAAACTCGAGTCAACGCTGTTGTCTCATATTGAGTTCCTTCTGAGTGAACAAGTACTTCAAGGATTTATGATCGGTATAGAGAATGAAGCGCTCGCGCAATAAATAATGTCGCCAAATCTTCAAGGCAAAGACAATGGCGGCTAACTCAAGATCATGAGTGGCATAGTGAACTTCATTCAGACGCAGTTGCCTAGAAGCATAAGCAACTACCCGATCCTTCTGCATAAGAACAACACCGAGACCACTACCACAAGCATCGGCGTAGACAACAAGATCATGATTCCCCGTGGGAACCACAAGAATAGGAGCATTAGTGAGAAGTTCCTTCAATGTCAGAAAGGAAGCTTCACACTTGTCGGACCAATCAAAACGATTGCCTTTCCAAGTAAGGAAAGTGAGAGGAAGCACAACGCGGGAAAAATCCTTAATGAACCGACGGTAATAACCCGCCAATCCAAGGAAACTACGATCTCATGCACATTCTCAGGCCTCTTCCAATTCTGGATGGCTTCGATCTTTGAGGTATCGACAGAAATGCCATCGGAAGATACAACATGGCCTAAGAACTTAACCTTATTCTCCCAAAAGTGGCACTTGGATAATTTGGCTCTTAGCTGATGATGATGGAGAGTACTCAAGACAATTCTCAAGTGATTAGCACGCTCGGCTTCAGACTTAGAATAAATAAGGATATCATCAATGAACACAAGAACGAACTTATCGAGATATTCCCGGAATACCCGATTCATGAGATCAACAAAGAAAGCAGGAGCGTTCGTCAACCCGAACGGCATAACGAGCCACTCAAAAGAACCATATCGAGTGCGGAAAGCTGTAAGAGGTATGCTATCCTCCGCGACTCGTAATTGATGAAAACCCGTGGCAAGGTCAAGCTGAGAAAAGACCTTAGCACAACTCAGTAGATCGAACATATCATCGATCCTAGGCAATGGATACCTATTCCTGATGGTTAACTCGTTAAGCTTGCGATAGTCAATGCAAAGCCTAAGAGTTCCATCGGACTTCTTCACGAAGACGACCGCGTATCCCCACGGAGAAAAACTGGACTGAATCAACTGCTTGGACTCAAGCTCTAAAAGCTGCTTCTTGAGTTCCTCATTTTCCCTTGTAGACATCCTCATGGGAGGACGACTAACTGGCTGCGCGCCTGGAATGAGATCAATGCGGAACTCAATTGCCCGCTTAGATGGCAAACCCAAAACGGGTTCAAAAACATCAGAAAAGTCACAAGCAATAGGAATACGAGATATATCATCATCATCTCGCGAGTCAAGAGAATACAAAGCCATTTTGGAATTATCCACATCCCGAAGAATAAGAGATAGCTGAGGAGGCGAATCCGGATGTCGAAGATACAAAATTCTCTCCGAACAAGTAATCCTGGCATCATATCTTACTAGCCAGTCCATACCCAAAATCATATCAAATCCCAGACAAGAAATAACGTGCAGATTCGCACGAAAAGAAAAGCCACATAAAACAATCTCAACATCATCACAAAGCAAGCTAAGGGTCGCGGATCCCCCAATAGGATTCGTAATCCTTAAAGAAGTAACCAAACAAGAAACATCCAAAGATAAATCATCGACAAGCTTTTTCGATACGAAGGAATGTGAAGCACCCATATCGAAAAGAACTCGTATACTATGATCATGAAATAAAATAGAACCTTCGAAAATAGATGGAGATATACCTTTGGACTGAGAGGGACCTTTAGAAGCCTTAGCAGCATAAAGCTTGCTAGACTTGGCACCAGCCGGAATAGTAGGACAAGCTGAAACATGATGACCTTCCTTTTTGCAATAGCGGCAGAAGAGAGGCTTAGGACAAGCTCGAATAATATGATCAGGAGAACCACAATTGAAACACTTCCGAATGAAAGGTGTTCCAACAGACTGAGGCTGAGAACTAGAACCACTAGTCTTCTTCTTCTTAGAAGGAATATGCTTCTTCTGAAATGGAAACGGCCTCTTGTTGGGGTTCCTGGAAACCTCAACATCAACATCACTATCACACTCCTTCTCGATGGTCTCGAGATGAAGCGCAGAATCAACCAACTCCTCAAAAGAAAGCTTAAGCTGGAGCAACAAAGACTTCTTAAGATACTTCTTAAGACCAGAAACAAACTTCAAATTCTTCTTATAAGAAGTGCTGATGAATTCAAGACCATACTTAGATAAAGCCTCAAATGATGCAACATACTCAGAAACAGAAGATTTCCCTTGCTTCAACTCAAGGAAGCGACGGGTCAATAAACTTTTTCAGATTCAGGAACGAACTTGAGTTCAAATCGCTCCCGAAACTAAGTCCAAGAAAGAGTAGACTCATCAATCTCGGCTATAAGAAGCTCATACCAATCAAGGGCACGCTCTTGTAATAAGCTAGAAGTTACAAGAACTCTATCATGGTCAGAAGGATCCATACGAGAGAAGATACGCTCGCATGTGCGAAACCAAGCTTGGACTTCAAGAACAGACTCGGAGCCCTTAAACGGCTTTCCTCCAAGATGAGAAAAATCACTGCACTGGCTGCAAAGGCAGACTTGCGAGGTGGAGACACTCGAGGAGGAACTTGTAATATCCCGGAATTTTTAACAATATCAATTTAATAATCTGTAGTTAAAATTAAATTGATATTGATAATCTGTTAATAATTATTCAGATAAATTTAATAATCTTCTTCCATAAATATTTAAATTGGTTACTTTATCTTTTAAAATAATAAATTGATTTCTATTTACAATATAAATATATGGTTTATATTTTAAATAGATTGGTTTTGTTTTAATTTTAATAAGTAAAGCATATTTTCTAGTTTCAACATTTGTAGTAATTTGGAAAATTTGTTTTATTTAATATTTAAGTTTTTCAAAGTTATTGAATAAATGATTTGGTTTAAATTTAATAATTAAATCATGTTTTAAAATTCTAATATATACATTGTAAATTGGAAATTTTGATTTAAATTAGTATTGAGTTTTAAAAACTATTTCATAAATAAATATATGATTTTAAAATTGAATGGAAAAATATTAAATGTTTAAATTAGATTTGATTGAGTTTTAAATTTAGAATATATTCAACAAAATGGTTTCATGGCTTAATTAAATGGATTATTTATTTAATAAAAATATAATTTCTTATAAAAAGATTTTTAATTTAATAAAGGAGATTTATAAAAGCAATATTAATATTGTATTGTCTTTATAAATAAATTTTGAATAAAATTTGTAATTTTTATTTCAAATTGAATTTATATTTATAATTTGATTTGAAAATAATTGATTCTTGAATTTAGTTTGAATTTAAGTTCAAAAGTATAAATTTTAATTTGTTTAATTGCTTTAATTTTTATTTGTATAAGTTTATTTGTAAACATGGTTTGTTTTCATTTATAAATTTATACACATATTCAAATTTAAATTAACAAATTGAAACTAAGCTAATACATGCATTATTTTGTAAATTTAGTACTAATCATTTTAAAGAGAAAACAAGTGTTTAAAAATTAACATAAATTTGACAAGTGTCTAACTTTTGACAAGTGTTAGAATTTTGTTTTATTTTTTCTTTTCTTTTAGTAAATCTGAAATACATTAGTTAAGATTACATCTTCATTCATATTTCATTTTTATTTTCCTTAACCAAAGAAGATCTTCAAACTTCTTAAATCAAGTTCAAGTAAATCTGCATTTACAAATTCATCAAAAAATCCACCTTCATCTCAAATTCAAAAGCATTAGCCTGAAGCAATTCTACATATTCAAAGATCAAATCTGCATGTTCCTCTTCAAATCAAATCCACCCTCATCTGAAAATTCAAATTAAGACTGCACTGTTCTTTTTTCTGCATTCTGTTAAACTGGGGATCATAGCATGCATTTGGGAAATTGGCAATAGCATCTTCTTTCTGCATGCAAGTAATTAGAGTTGGATCATGAGCTTTCAAAAAGGCAACTCAGATTTTAAATCAAATAGAGCAAGCTTGCATATTCTTGTTTCTGCATAAAGGGAAATAGAGCTCTGCATATCTTATTTCTGCAATTTCAAAGAATCAACAGGGGTCTGCATTCAATTGTGATTGTGAGTAACTTTTAACTTTAAAATTTCAAATAGGTTACATGCTAGTTATTGAAATGGAATATCTATTTACTGATGCTATAGATAACTTTTGATATGATTATAAATGATGTGCATGTTGTTTTGTTTTTTTTCCAATTCCCTGTTCTATTTTCTTTGATTTCCAGACAACCACAATTTTGTTTGAATACCTACCACTTGAATTATTTCCTAACATAAACAAAATTATAAAGCAAAGTTGTTATTTCATTAAGATAAAAATATATATCTATAATTCAAGAAAGAAAATATGGGTATTGACCCTGGAAACAGAAGAGAATATCATGTATGTTTTTTTCTATCAAACAAATCATATTAATATTAAAAACCAGTTTCATAAACTAAAAACAATTACTGGAAA
Source organism: Allium cepa (assembly GCA_030765085.1). Lineage (NCBI taxonomy): Eukaryota > Viridiplantae > Streptophyta > Magnoliopsida > Asparagales > Amaryllidaceae > Allium > Allium cepa. The sequence continues at coordinate 586,438,531 of CM060938.1, forward strand.
CTGATTTTTAAAATCTAGTATTAGTATTTTTGGTGTATGTTCTATTTACAGTTTGTTCTTGAACAGAAAATTTGATTTTTAGCAGATTTTTGCAATCTGATATTTGTGGGAACTCAAAACTCTTCTGAGTTATTAAGTAAGGATCATAGATCCTTGGAAAAAAAAATCAGAGAAGTAATTATAATTTGTAGATTGATTGCAGTTTTGGATTTTTAGAATTTAACCCTAGTTTTTATTTGGGGTAAAGGATCAATCATTTCGGGACATAGGAGCGATCGAGTGTACTGAAATTTAGGGATTGTGTAGTTGAAGTGTGAGAGAGTGCGAGGCCGATGGGGTTGAGTGTCAGATGGTCTGGGAGGCGCAATTTTGCCGTTGATAGGTTTTGACAATGAAACCCGTTTTCTGTTTTACAGGTTTTGGAATTAGGGGCGAATTTTTGAATTCTTGATTTTTGTTCGACTTGGTGTTGTAGTTAAGGTTTTGATGGGTCTCTGGAGGGTTGCTGGATCATCAATGATGACCAGTATGGGCGGTGGTCGCCGTGCATATGCACGGCGATGTGATTCAGGTAATCTGTTTTGGTTTGGGGGTTTTCAGGGGAAAGTTCTGTTTGCTCGAAGCAAGTAGTAAAATAACTCGAAGTAGGAATGCATATAACCCGAAGTAGCTTTGGAAAATTCTCGGGTTGGAACTGTAAATTTCCAGGTTACAGTAAAAACTGTGTTTTTTTAAATTAGGGGTTTTAAAGTTTTAAAATCTGAAGTTTTTGTTTAAGGTAAGGTTTAAATTAAAATTCAATGCAAGTTTGAAATTCTGAATTAAATTCAAATCCAGTTTTTAAATTAAATAAAAGTTTCAAAATTGGACTTAATTAACTATTTCATTTTGGAATAGTTGAAGCTTTTAATAATAAGATTTTAAAAATATGAGTGGATTTGAAGTTTGTTTAAAAATCTAGAAATCTAAGTTTAAAAATGAAGTTCAGTTTAAATTTAAAAGAAGATTTAAATTTGAAAGTTTTAAACTAACAATGAATTGAATTTCTAAAATTTTAAAATGAATTTAACTTCAAATTCTTATGATTTCATTTTTAAGTCAAACTTTTGTTTTGACTTGTAATTTTAAATAAGTTTTAAAATATTTAAAACTTCGATAAGTTTAAAATTATTCTATTTTAAACTTGAATTTAAATTGAAATTTAAGGGTAAGTTCAAAAAGTACTTTGTCTTGAATTAAATTGTTTTAAAACATAATTAAGTTATGTTTTATTTTGAAAATTTGATTAAGATTTATGTTTTAGAATTAACTAAAAAGGTGATTAAGATTAATTAATAAATTTAATTAATTAATTAAATTTGGAACTAATAATTGATTAATGATTAATCAATTTGGAATTAAGATCATTAATTAAATTTTTAATTAATGATGAATAGGTATTAATTATGTAATTAAGTTTTAAATTTAAGGTTAATTAATTTAATAATTAACTTTAATTAATGAATGATTAAAGATAACTTAATTGGTAATTAATTTAAGTTAATTACTTTATAAAATAATTAGAGGATGGTTAATGAAGGTCATTAACCAGGATTATTTTACAAATTAATTAATAAGGTTAATTTTCATAATAAATTAGATTAATTAATTTAATAATAATCAATTGTGTATGATTTGAGTATAATTACTTGATAAAGTAATTAAGGAATTAATTATTTAATGTAATTAATTTAATTTAATATGATTTTTTATTTTAATTAATTAAGTTTAATTAATTTTAAACACTTGAGTTTTATAAATTATTACTTTATATAATTAAAGTTTTGGAAATTACTTAGTTAAGTAATTAATTAATAATTACATGATTGTAATTAAGTGGAGATGTTTAAGTATGAGGTAAATTGGTTTAATTACTTAATAATTAATCAAGGGATTAATTAAGTAATTAATTAAAGGATAATTAATTTATTTAATATAGCAATTAAGCTAGTTAATTACTAAATGGAATTAATCTGAGATGATGATTAATAATTATAAGTTAATTACTTAAAGTAATTAATAATTAAAGATCATTAATTATTTTAATTAATGATTTAATTAAAGTTGATTAATTAGTAATTAATCAATGATAGGTAATTAAAGGTAATTAATTAATGTAATTAATTAAGAATTAATGTAACTAATTATGATTAATTAATTAATTGAAGTAATTTAAGGTTAATTACTGTTTTGTTTGAGGTTAATTAATTTGTAAAATTAATTTAGGATAATTACATGAATGTAATTAAGGGTAATTAATCAAGAGTGATTAATTTAGGTGGTTGATAATGAAGGATTTATTAATTGATTGTAATCAATTAAATGTTAGAGTAAGCAAGATTTGTATTGATGAAGTAATTAATTTATTTTATTTTAAATTAACTAAAGATAGAGTAATTAATTTAATTCATTTTAAATTAATTAGAGATAGAGATAGTTAATTTAATTCATTTTAAATTAATTATATTATGGTATGAGTAAATCATTGCTTATGTATGAATGGATGTCATTGATTGTCTTGGAAGCTTTGTGAACTCAGTAATGAGATAAATGATATTGTGTGGTATGGATGTTTGATCGTATTGTGATGATAACATAGGTTATCTACTGTGATGGTATTATATGGAATATCTATATGCTATTGATGATGTGGATTACCTGTTATGTGATAATGTTAATTATCAGTTATGAATTATGAGTTATCTATCTGTGTGTATATAGATACTGTAATTGTTTTGTTTTAAACCTTTGTGGGAACTCAAAACTCTTCTGAGTTATTAAGTAAGGATCATAGATCCTTGGAAAAAAATCAGAGAAGTAATTATAATTTGTAGATTGATTGCAGTTTTGGATTTTTAGAATTTAACCCTAGTTTTTATTTGGGGTAAAGGATCGATCATTTCGGGACATAGGAGCGATCGAGTGTACTGATATTTAGGGATTGTGTAGTTGAAGTGTGAGAGAGTGCGAGGCCGATGAGGTTGAGTGTCAGATGGTCGGGGAGGCGCAATTTTGCCGTTGACAGGTTTTGACAGTGAAACCTGTTTTCTGTTTTACAGGTTTTGGAATTAGGGGCGAATTTTTGAATTCTTGATTTTTGTTCGACTTGGTGTTGTAGTTAAGGTTTTTATGGGTCTCTAGAGGGTTGCTGGATCATCAATGATGACCAGTATGGGCGGTGGTCGCCGCGCATATGCACGGCGATGTGATTCAGGTAAACTGTTTTGGTTTGGGGGTTTTCAGGGGAAAGTTCTGTTTGCTCGAAGCAAGTAGTAAAATAACTCGAAGTAGGAATACATATAACCCCAAGTAGCTTTGGAAAATTCTCGGGTTGGAACTGTAAATTTCCAGGTTACAGTAAAAACTGTGTTTTTTTAAACCAGGGTTTTTAAAGTTTTAAAATCTGAAGTTTTTGTTTAAGGTAAGGTTTAAATTAAAATTCAATGCAAGTTTGAATTTCTGAATTAAATTCAAATCCCAGTTCTTAAATTAAATAAAAGTTTCAAAATTGGACTTAATTAACTATTTCATTTTGGAATAGTTGAAGCTTTTAATAATAAGATTTTAAAAATATGAGTGGATTTGAAGTTTATTTAAAAATCTAGAAATCTAAGTTTAAAAATGAAGTTCAGTTTAAATTTAAAAGAAGATTTAAATTTGAAAGTTTTAAACTAACAATGAATTGAATTTCTAAAATTTTAAAATGAATTTAACTTCAAATTCTTATGATTTCATTTTTAAGTCAAACTTTTGTTTTGACTTGTAATTTTAAATAAGTTTTAAAATATTTAAAACTTTGATAAGTTTAAAATTATTCTATTTTAAACTTGAATTTAAATTGAAATTTAAGGGTAAGTTCAAAAAGTACTTTGTCTTGAATTAAATTGTTTTAAAACATAATTAAGTTATGTTTTATTTTGAAAATTTGATTAAGATTTATGTTTTAGAATTAACTAAAAAGGTGATTAAGATTAATTAATAAATTTAATTAATTAAATTTGGAACTAATAATTGCTTAATGATTAATCAATTTGGAATTAAGATCATTAATTAAATTTTTAATTAATGATGAATAGGTATTAATTATGTAATTAAGTTTTAAATTTAAGGTTAATTAATTTAATAATTAACTTTAATTAATGCATGATTAAAGATAACTTAATTGGTAATTAATTTAAGTTAATTACTTTATAAAATAATTAGAGGATGGTTAATGAAGGTCATTAACCAGGATTATTTTACAAATTAATTAATATGGTTAATTTTCATAATTAATTAGATTAATTAATTTAATAATAATCAATTGTGTATGATTTGAGTATAATTACTTGATAAAGTAATTAAGGAATTAATTATTTAATGTAATTAATTTAATTTAATATGATTTTTTATTTTAATTAATTAAGTTTAATTAATTTTAAACACTTGAGTTTTATAAATAATTACTTTATGTAATTAAAGTTTTGGAAATTACTTAGTTAAGTAATTAATTAATAATTACATGATTGTAATTAAGTGGAGATGTTTAAGTATGAGGTAAATTGGTTTAATTACTTAATAATTAATCAAGGGATTAATTAAGTAATTAGTTAAAGGATAATTTATTTATTTAATATAGTAATTAAGCTAGTTAATTACTAAATGGAATTAATCTGAGATGATGATTAATAATTATAAGTTAATTACTTAAGGTAATTAATAATTAAAGATCATTAATTATTTTAATTAATGATGTAATTAAAGTTGATTAATTATGAGTAATTAATCAATGATAGGTAATTAAAGGTAATTAATTAATGTAATTAATTAAGAATTAATGTAATTAATTATGATTAATTAATTGAAGTAATTTAAGGTTAATTACTGTTTTGTTTGAGGTTAATTAATTTGTAAAATTAATTTAGGATAATTACATGGATGTAATTAAGGGTAATTAATCAAGAGTGATTAATTTAGGTGGTTGATAATGAAGGATTTATTAATTGATTGTAATCAATTAAATATTAGAGTAAGCAAGATTTGTATTGATGAAGTACTTAATTTAATTTATAAATTAATTAAAGATAGAGTAATTAATTTAATTCATTTTAAATTAATTAGAGATAGAGATAGTTAATTAATTCATTTTAAATTAATTATATTATGGTATGAGTAAATCATTGCTTATGTATGAATGGATGTCATTGATTGTCTTGGATGCTTTGTGAACTCAGTAATGAGATAAATGATATTGTGTGGTATGGATGTTTGATCGTATTGTGATGATAACATAGGTTATCTATTGTGATGGTATTATATGGAATATCTATATGCTATTGATGATGTGGATTACCTGTTATGTGATAATGTTAATTATCAGTTATGAATTATGAGTTATCTATCTGTGTGTATATAGATACTGTAATTGTTTTGTTTTAAACCTTTAAAACAACTTGGACCCTAAAAGACACGCTTTGGATTTCGATGAGACCGGGATCGGGTTTCCATATTTGGATATCCGAAAACCACATCGATTCCAATAACGTTAGGTCGTGAATCAGAGTGGAGCTTTGTGAAGACTCGAGGTGTAAGGACTATGAGTCAGTATAACTCTGTGGGTGATTCCGTAATGAGTTTGACGGAATTAGTTCTTATAGATTCGAGATGGTGGTTCAGAGTGCAAGGGTTATTGTCGTTAACTCTGAGGGTGATTCCAAAATGAGTGTAACGAGATAATGCCTTTGGTTTCGTTCGAACCCGGAATGAACTTGTATGGATTGAATGCTTTCATCACATCGTCAGGTGGACGATGAGCATTCTAAGTGATATGTCCTATAAAGGTAATCGTAGCCTCAAGCCTCATCAACCGAGAATGGCTAAAACAGGGGAGGTGCAGCAAGGCTTCGTGGGTCGCACCCACTGGAGAGCAAGATTTATCCCTGTCTAGAAGTCCCTTTATATTCGGCTGTGTGGGTGGTTGCTAGCTACAACCACGGGGTTGTCTTGTTCGGAACTATTCAGTAAGGAATGGGTCCGGCTTTGTGTTGCAGGGAGTCGGGAGTGATCCTCGGTACGTTGATGTAGGCCACGTACTGTGACGGGCGGTACCCCAATAGCCCTTCCATTGTATGGAATCCAAAATCCAATAAGTGCCAATGGTTTTGATTGTATTACCCACTTTTGTGGCTAGTAGCTGGAATTTAATAAATGTAACAATTTCGGCTATTTCTTATTTATTTGAAAACCCTAGACACTATTATAATATCATTGGATTTCCTATCAAATGTTTTGGTTAGCGTAAGGTAAAAACTTTTCCATGTTTATGTGTGGGAAGTCTTACGTGATACCTTTTCTTTTCAAAAGGTTTTAAAAAGTTAAGTAACTTTAACCTGTTACTCACACCAGACCCATGTCTGATCCGGAGTTTATTTTTGTTTTTCATAAACTCTTGGCTACTCAAATTTTTATGAGTAGTCAAGGGAATTCTGGTTAGGATTCAGGTTAGCTTTGACGAATTGTGGAGGAGCAATGGAGTAGGAGGCTTCCGCGTGTAGTTATATATATAGTATTCCGCCGTGTGTTCTTTGAGTTGTTGTATTGAGTTGTATAACTAGACAGGTGTTTATAACTGTCTAGTATGTGTTGTATATTTGTGTACTCTGATAATGGTTGTAAACTATGTAATATTTATGTTATTAATATAATTTATTCGTTCCGCTGTTAGATTCTGATGTGTTGTTTCTTCTTCTCTTCTTTCTATTCTTTTTTCTATCCCTTTCTTTCTTAAAGATGATGCAATTTTCCAGGAGTGAAAAGTCGGGTCGTCTCAGAACTGGAGGCTGAGTGCTCCTAAACAATTCCAAAAACTGATCAGCAGACATATATACGCCATCCGGATGTGAGCCACTGGATTGCCCAGCATCCAAACGTCGTCCCCTACCTCTTCCAGCCATACGCTGAAAGTAAGATAAGAACAAGATTAATCACAAGGTAGACAATCCAAGATGGAATACTACGGAATAAAGTGCATTCCTAGACGTATTCCCCAATTCTATCTAACCTTTGATAGCAGAAGGAATAGAAGGGCACGATGATTCAAAGATTTGTATCACTTGTACACTTTGATGTACCGTAATATGTGCATCTATTCTGTGTTTATCATATTTTGTTCTGAACTCAGCTCTGATACCACGCTGTGACGCCCCACCTCTATACCCACGCTAGCCAAGGACACTACAGGGTAATGCCGTCAACTAACACGGAGAATAAGGCTGGTTGGGAGCGACCATCTATAGCCTTGCTCTAACTATCTATTGAATACATCGACAATAGACATAACAATAAGGTCGACATACCCAATGAATACTTAAAACAAAACCATAGGTGGTTGGATCTATCAGAACAGAATATAACAACTCAAATGTAATATACATAACAGAACAGTAGATCATCATATACACATATACTGATACATAACAGAGTTTACAAAATAATACATGTCAAGTGGTATAACAAACCACAATATACAGACGAGCCAAAAGAATACAAATATCAGAGTTACAAATGAAGGACTACACAAAAAGCTTTAACAAAAAGGAACAAGCTGAATAGTCCATGCGGAAGCAAAATAGGCTAAGTCTAAAAGCACCTAACCTGAAACATCTCGGTCTGACCCGAGTATAAAATACATGGGCTAGTCTAGCTAAACAAATCAGTTAGATAAACTGAACAACAATAAACCTGCAAGGTTACAAGGTATAACAAATATTTCTAAAGGAGATAACACAATCATCTAACAAAAGATGAATCATATGATAACAAGCCTCATATCATTGGCAACATATAGAAACAAAGGATACAATTGTCCCAAATCAAGCCAAAAGGCAAATAACAAATACCCATAAGGTATACAAGTTCCACAAGGTAAACACTACGCATCATGCGGCTCAAAAAGACCAACACCGAAGGGCGATACCTAGGGAATATACATATGAATGAAACAACAGAAAATGGCTCGAGCTCAGTACTGTATAAACAAGGATCCATGAGCCCGAAGACTCCAAACCCAATATCACCCATGTGGCTCATAACGACCAACATCGGAAGCAATACTATAGGGCAACCCAATATCACCCATGCGGTTCATAACGACCAACATCGGAAGCGATACTATAGGCAACAAACCCGAAGGCAACAAACCCGAAGGCAACATACCCGAAGGCAACATACCCGAAGGCAACAAACCGTAGTGGTGAAGGTCCGGAGGCCCAGTACCGGACACCACTAACTGGCGGAATGTGTCATAACTCTCAAAAAGGAATCCGAAAATTGGTAACGTGAGTCCCATAACCACTCGTTCGCACTAAACGGTTTACTATCCGTTAGTTAATTTCACACTCAAAGCAGTACAAAGTTCACCTCATATCATCGGTAAACCAAACACGAAGGTCAAAACGATCAATTGAATAGGTCGGGGATTAATCGGAAAGATAAACGCACAGATTCATGGTCCGTGTTTTTCCCAACCATTTAATCACCCTTCCACTTCGCTCGAAGTGCGAAATTGTGCGTGGGCTTTAAATAGAATATATAAATAGGAGAAGCGAGCTTTTAATACGATTTGAAGAAATCAATTATAAAAACCCGTGAATAAAGTAAAAAAGGAATCATCAAGGTCAAATATGCATAAATAACTAATTGGAATCATTATGTATCGATTAAATTTGGAAAACTAAACGGACAAGGCAATTTGGCAAAAAATAGCATATTCAGACGTCTGAAAGAAGGGATTCAGACGTCTGAATCTGAAAATAAATTTGTTTTTCAAAATAGAATTCAGACGTCTGAATCCATACTTCCAGACGTCTGAAATAGGCATATTTTGGCCTATTTTCTTTCTGGTCGAAATTTGGCCAATTCAGATGTCTGGAATGTAATTTCAGACGTCTGAATCCGGGGATGAAAATGTTCCCCAGAACAATATTCAGACGTCTGAAATAAGGGTTTCAGACGTCTGAAACTCAATGTTCAGGCATTTCTTGAACCTAGGCCAACTATGGGCAAACAAATCGAAAACTATCGGATGCGTGTTGATTATGGGCCTACGCCAAACGACTACCCAACCTTAACGACACACCCAAACACTCCGAACAACGTAAACATCAACCATATAAGGTTTTACATAGATTTGGCTCCAAAAATCATAATTTGGCAATTTGACCAAAGCAAACCAAATCGAAAGCAAAAGCATATGAACAAGTGTTAGGAATTCATACCCAACATTAATGAAACCAAGAAAAGTAGATGTGAGTTCAAAACTCACCTTCTAATCCAAAAACAAAGAAGAAGGAGTTCAATTTGCAGGGAGAAGACCAACAAATCTCCACTTCTACTCAACTAGCTTCAATCTAAGAATAAAACAAATATTTTCCTAAGCTTAAGTTTAGGAATTTCTGAGACTGAAGAGAGAAAGAGACAGAGAAGATGAAGAGGAGCTTACCTATGTCTTCTCTATGATTTTGGAGCAAGAAATCAAGTTTGCAAAGAAGAAACTACGACTGGCAATTTCTATTTCCTCTTCCTTCCACCATTTCAGTTTTGCTTACATTTTAAAAGAGTAGAATGAGAGGATGGTGAGGAGAGGGCTGAGTTAGGGGTTTAAACTAACAAATGGGCTGAAGCCAAACCTAAAACCCAAATAGAAAAAGTTGCAAAATTCAACTTACTCCAAACATATCGAAGCTTATACTCAAAAAGATCGCAAACGCCATTTTGGAACCAATGGAAATGGTTTCGAGTTCCAATTCAGCCATTTGCAGAAAGTAGCATTTTAGACCCAAAATCCGACTAACGACGCTATATTTAAATGAAACATTTAAATATAAAATCGTTAAATATGCGGGTTGTTACAGATATACTCATTCGGGTATACTTCACCCTATCTCTAATGAGTTACCTAATGTGTTATACTCCTAAGCTAAAGTTTCAACCTTCATATCTGATACCAATTCTAATGATCCCGACTCGGCCTTCGAGAATCGACACCCGTACTTCACTTTTACTCGAATGCCGCAGATTCAAACGCCGAATCTGGCTCGCTGGAGATTATAACACATTAAGTACAACAACACAGCGGAAGGAATGAATAATATCATTGATATACAACAGTGAATACAATATCTGATACAATATGATACAACAATATCAGAGATAAATATACAACAGCAGAATATGATAACTCAAATATGATCTTCGATAAAGTGTGAATCCAAAATCTGCAACTCCAAACCAAAAGCCCATCCCAAAAGCTACGAGGAATCCAATCCAATATTAGCAATCTCCATCTCCAAAACACCAATCCAGAAATAGCTTGAACCCCCAACCAAGTTGTACCAAGCAAGGTCAGTCATCCAAAGACTGAAGAAGATTTCCAAAGGCTGAAGCCTACCGAATCTACACTTACTATTTGATTATCTGAAAAACCCATCTCTAGACTGCCCGTGTGGAAAATTATTGGCACCCAGAGTTTAGGAAAGGAACAATAAACTCCGGGTCAGTCATGAGACTGGTATGAGCAAAAAAAGCAGTTTCCTTTAAAACAAACAACAAAAGAATTTAAAACATTGAAATCCGCAATGCTTTTTGGAAAATGAAACTACCATAAGGCCTCCCGCCGCACACACCATGCAAACACAGAATTGGAGGAGATTTCTCCTTATGATAGTCAAAAATGCTTGATAAGCGAAAACCATTTAATATTATTTGTAACAACCCTGAGATTGCGATTACCGAATGATAAGTTAAAAATTATGATTTTAAGTTAAAAAGGGGGCTAAACAAATTTTTGGGAATTTAAATTTTTGCAATTGGTTTGCATATTAAAATATTATGGGTTAATGGGCCAAATGAGATAATTATATGTTTTTAATTAATATTAGGATGCCTCTTAGGATTTTGGTTCACATGATAACTTAGAATATAAACTAAGTCTTATTGGGTTTTAAAACCCCCTTACCATAACCCATTGGCCTAACCCCCTCCTATATAATTCTTAAACTCATAACCCTAACCCTCCTCCTCTTCATAAATTCCTAAAACCAAGATCTAAACAAAATTAATGGCCTCCCTTTAGAAGCTCCATCTTCTCTACATAATTAGTTTAAATCCTAGAAGAAAAAGAAGAAGAAGGAAGGTAATGCAATCTCTCTTAATCCCTAATCCTATTTAATACTTATTTAATCTCTCCCATTTGGTTGTAATCGTTGTTTTGTTTTTGTGATTTTGGGTCCTTGAAGTCTCTTGATCTTTGCTTGGGGTGAGGAGTTGGCTTGCTTTGATTGTTGCACTCTAAGTATTTGATCCTTTGCTTCATTAAGGTAATTACTATTTATTAGTAATTATTGCTAGTATAATTTTGGTGAAAATTTTGATGCCAAAAATTGAAGAAAACAGCCCCAAAACCACTAAATTGCAAAAATTCTGCAGGCTGGAAATGCACAGCCTAGAAAATGGCTGAAAAAGGGCTCTGGGTGCACCAGGACAGGCTTGGGTTGCACCCAGGCCCCAGCCCGGGCGCAGCCCGGGCGTGCACAGGCCGCCAGCCCGCCCGGGCTGGGGGCGGGCCACAGACCCCAGCCCGCAAGGGGCTGGGGCGGCCCCTTTCCCCCTAGCCCGCGTGGGCTGGGGCGGGGCCCAAGACCCCAACCCGTGTGGACTGGGGCGGCCCACATCCCCCAGCCCGCAAGGGGCTGGGGAGGGTCTCCAGACCCCAGCCCGTGTGGGCTGGGGCGGGGCCCAAGACCCCAGCCCGTGTGGGCTGGGGCGGCCTGCCAAAGTTCCTCTGGTCGCTGTTGGAAAACAGCGTGAATCTTTTTCTGGGTTCAACTTTGAGACGTCGCTGCCACTTCGGCTCAACTCGGAATCCAGAAATTCTTTTTGGATCTTAAAGTAGGGATGTCGGACTACACGCTACCAATTTTCATGTCATTTGGACACAGTTTGCTGGTCCAAATAAATTGCCGAACTTGGGTTCGCGTCAGTTTTAGACTATTTTCCAACACTTGGAATATTTTCAGTGATTTTCTGGTTTTATCGATTTCTTTGAGATTTGTCTCTGGATTTCGTACACGGGTTTTTATGAACTATTTTAAAAGGATTTTTCACTCCAAAATGGCTTTCAAAATTATTATATAATATTATCTTAATTATTAAATTAATTACTCCATAATAGGAGAGTTTTCAAAAGCCGTTTTAAAGTGATTTCAAAATCAATTAAAATCTGTTTCGCACCATTATTTTCTATATCACACTCACTTTTTAGCACGTCGAGCGAAGTGGAAAGGTGCTTAAACGGTTAGGAAATCTCCGACCTATGGAACCGTGTGTATTTTCTTTCTGGTTAATCCCCGACCTATTCGGTTGATCGTTTTGACCTTTGGGTCTAGTTTACCGATGATACGAGGTGGACTTTTTATTGTTTGGAGTGTGAGCTTGCTATTGGTTAGTAAACCGTTTAGTGCGAACGTGGGGTATGGGACTCATTGTTAACACTTTACGGGTTCTCTCCAAGAAGTTAGTGACACATTAGCCTCTGGGCGGCCAGTACTGGACCTCTGGGTCACCACGCCTCTGGGAAACCGTCTCTGGACACCTGCTCTATGGAGCAGTTTATTTTTCGGCGTGCGCCTTTGGGCCTTTATCCTTCTGGGAAGGATCTCGCCGTCTCGCGCGTTCCGCATCTGTGCGAGTGATCAATCACAACTCTACAGTACTTGGCAACAACGACTCTGGTCGGTGCACGTGCAATATTTGTATTATCTGATGATTTTATATCCATTCGAGTATCGCTATTCGGTGTTGGTTCTATGGAACCATACGATGAAAGTGCGATTACCTTGTGGATTCACAGTGTCTCTGGACACTGCTTTTCAGTGTTTGATTTCATTGATTTTTCAATATATCCCTATTGCTCTTTGGAGCATCGATCTTTGCTTAGGCATTGATTACTGACTCTGGTCACTCTTGGGATTATTGCCTATGGGCAACTTTATATAGCTTTGGCTACGCCGATGATATGAGGCGATTTTATTTATTAAACACTTTGGTGTTTGTATTCTCTTTGGAGATTTTTACTGTTTATTGATGATTAGGGATCGTCATTATATTCATGTAGTCCATATTACTCTTCTCTTTGGAGAAGTACTGTTTTATTTATGTACTGCATTATTATATATATCTCAGTTATTACTGATTGTTTAGCTAGCCTAACCCGAGTGTTTTCGCTCGGGTCAGACAGAGTTGTTTCAGGTTAGGTCTCTGGACTTAGCTTTCTGTGCTTCCGCTTGGACATTATCTGCTATGCTGATAGATAGCTCTTTTATTTGTCCACTATTCAGCTACTCTGTTATTTCAGATTCTTATGTACATATTTTTGACTCAATGTGTGAGCGGTGGCTTTGTACCCACCTTTTGATACTTGGATCTGTATTGACGATATATTGTACCTATGTTCTGTGACTGTTATGTGACTGTTCTGTGATGATGATGTTATCATTTAGTGTTATGTTTGTTCTGAACCTATTTTCCTTAGCCATTGTAGTTTCGTTAAAAATATCTATTGGATATGTCGATCCACTTGAGAAAAGAAAACCACCTATTCGACGTATTCAGTAGATAGTTATAGCTTGATTACATATGGTCGCTTCCATTATACTCTATTCTCCGTTCTAGTAGAAGGTATTACTCCGTAATACTCTTTACTAGAGTGGGTCTCGGAGTGGGGCGTTACATCTTGGTATCAGATATTATATAGGAGGGGGTTAGGCTAATGAGTTATGGTAAGGGGGTTTTAAAACCCATTAGGACTTAGTTTATATTCTAAGTTATCATGTGAACCAAAATCCTAAGAGGCATCCTAATATTAATTAAAACCATATAATTATCTCATTTGGCCCATTAACCCATAATATTTTAATTTGCAAACCAATTGCAAAAATTTAAATTCCCAAAAATTTGTTTAGCCCCCCTTTTAACTTAAAATCATAATTTTTAACTTATCATTCCGTAATCACAATCTCAGGGTTGTTACATTATTATTAGTGCATAGTGCAGAAAACGTTTCGAAAGTATAATATTAATCTTAGCCAGCATAGACATTTCGAACTATGCCTACTATAGCTACCATCTAAATAGTGGTGACCACCATAAGTAAATGACAGGTTATACAACTAAAACCGTACAGGGCACGTATTGTAGATTGTATTTCCAACAAACGGTCAGGCTAAGGAACTTTCCATTGCCACATGGGTATGCCTCTGGAGGGACGTCCCGAGAACTTACCCAGCTCTCTGCCAACACAAGGCCGATTTACTACCTTCCCGGGAGTAAACCTACGATATGCCACCCTTGGTCGTTTACGACCTTTATCGAGGGCCCTCAACCAGAAAGCAACATCACACAGTAATTAAATTTATAATGTCCACTTGAGTTAAGTATCTGGGCTCCATACCATGATACCTGTGTAGTTAATGCCTCGCTATTACCCCGCTACAACCCCGCTATATCTCATAGCGGATTTCTACCGCTATAATTTTTCCATATAGCCCCAGAATATAGCATTTCCGCTTTAATCCCCGCTATTTCCGCTATATCCCGCTATGTTTCGCTATTCCCGCTATATCATTTTTAATAAAATGAATTGAAAAATTGCATTTATACATTATAAAATTATGAAACTAATTCATTTGATTTAATTTTTAATATATTTTCAGAAATGAAAATACTCTAATATTCTACCAAATTCAATTATGTTATATAACAGTTTTTCGTTTATTTAAAGTATATTCGCATATGTTTTTATTTAAAATTATTTATGTATTATTTATAATTCAATTGAATGATAATTTTTCATTTAGTTACCATTTATATATTTGTATAAACATTAAGTACGAGTTTTATATGCTATTTTAGAGCCATCCGCTATATCCCGCTATATCCTCGCTGTATCCTCGCTATGAATTTTTGCACCTTCACCGCTTTGAATTTGCCGAGCGCATTAACTGCATAGCATGATACCACCCTTTTCCAGAAGGAATGGACATACCCTAGGGGCGTGACCCCTGCAACCTTGCCGCATCTTTCCTGTTTCGACCATTTCTGGGGTGTGAGGTCCTGGTGCAGTCTCTTCCACAAAGCTACGATTTTTCACAAAGCCATGCTTCGATCAACAAATGAACAACAATACTTCGTATGCCACATTACCAAATTGGGAATTTATCACTAGTAACCATCAACTACATAACCTCTGAGCTCGTACGTCTCAGAGTAGGGTGTTAAGCTAAGAGAATAAATCTCCGCCACCAAACAGAAATGTATTTGATAGAAACCAGTTTTACATCTCAAAGTGTAACGTCAGACATACATCCATACAAGTCTGTTCCGGGTTCGAACAGAACCGAAGGCACTTCCAAAGAAGCCCCTGCACTCTGGGAATTCTCAATCCCGACCGGACTCCCCATCACATATTGAGATCTCTATACCGGATGCAAAGTCATTCAATATCCTTTCTTTCTCGAAAATACCCAATCTTCACCACCAGTCTTCAAATGTTATCCATAGCGTCGTATCATTATTCGGAATGGGTTATATGACACAAGGTCCTCTCCCGGGTAAACCGAATAATGAGCGCAATATTTAAAAACATATGGATATTGGGATTTCAGTTAAGTCACAACTTATTACCCCAAAACTTTTCTTCAAATGGTTTAAACAAATTACCATTTACAAATCTTTAAACAAACAGATTCACTTCACAAAGTTCACCAATATTTCACAAAGATTCATTCATAGCTTTTCAAAACAATTCCATTTCAAATTGGTTTAACTCTTCCAATTATTAAACCAAAGACATAACTTATAGCTTTCAAAACTATTTCCAAATATCCATTTATAACTTTCAAAACAATTCCCATTTCAAATCTTTTATATATAAAAGATACACCATTTAAAATCCTCTTCGATTTCAAAACAAAGTTTAACAACTTTCACCAAGGTTCACTCATAGCTTTCAAAACAATTCACAATTTCACTTCTAACTTGAAAATTTTCAACACAAATTGGAAATCCTTTCTTTATATGAAAGCTATTATTATTTGAAACAAATAGTCTTCGTTTTGGAAAAATTCGATTACATCTGTACAAGTTAAAGCCCTTCTAGTATAAAACTTGGGTTAAATTTAAATTCTCAAAACAATACGTTTTAAAATGGTTTAAACCCATATAAACACTTTTATAACTTGTATAGCCTTTTTAAACCATAATTTCGAAATATAGAATTCAATTTCAGATTTTGAATTTAAATTCAAATCAAATTGTTTCAAAACTTAATCAAGTTATTCAAAAAAACTTTTATTTTTTAAACTCCTTTTCAAAAGCTTTCAATTCCATTTCCAAAACTATTTTGGATTCGAAAATTCAATCTCTAAAATCATTAAAAATCCATGATTTAACCAATTTCCTCGTGCAATCCATATTTGTGTGTGTATGGTGTAGTCCATGGGTTTTACACAATAGTGCAACAATATCAATCATCACAGATTTAATCACATTAATATTGATAAGCGGTATAATCTATAATGCTTATCTTCCATTCATAAATTCACAGATAAATAATATACATTAATCATAGATAAATAAATTACATTCATCACAACTTAAATTCAAATCACAAAGCATCACAAAGTAGAGATATCAAACAATTCACAACATTCAATAGAATCCAAACATCCACTAGTAAGATCAATTAGTTATCTGATTAATTCAAATCAGATTGATCACTAATCCTGGTTAATTAATATTAATTACAAATCTTAATCATTAATTAACCTCTAATGATTTAGTACTTAACCTTTAATGATTTATTCTCAAATTAATTACCTTAATTAATTAATCCTTAAATTAATTATTATTCAATCACTTGATTTATCAACCTTTAATAAAAAAATTAATTACTTTTAATTAACTAATTATCCTTAAGTAATTAATTATATTTAATTACTTTTATAAGTCAATCAATCTCTAATTAAAGAAATCAACCGTTAATTAATCACATTAAATTAATTAATCACATTGATTAATAAATCTTTAATTAATTAAATAATCAATCCCTTTTAATTACATTGGGTAATTATCTTCCTAAATTCCATTCATCAATCAATTATCATTTAATTACTTTCATTAAGTAATAAATATTAAAGCTTTCATCGTTAAAAATTTAATTACTTTCATTAAGTAATAAATGTTTCATCATTAAAAATTTAATTAAAAGATAATTCATTTATCTTAAATAAATAAACCTTAAAATTTATTTTCATTAACAATTTAATTAACTTAGATTAAAGTTAGTTAACAAATAAAACAACTTTTATTAATTAACCTCTTAATATTATTTAGTTTACTTTAAAATAAACCTTAAACTTGATAATACTTTTGTTATGAACTTAAGAAAAAACCGATTAACTAAATTCCAATACAAAACCGGGTTCAAAGCTTAAAAGACACGTGTAAAACCCGAGGCACTCAAGCAATACTCTTTTCTTCAAGAAAAACCATCTTCAGCTTCGAGGCACGACTCGAGCTGCTCCTTTCTTCCCCAAATCAGCATCATCTCGAGACATACAAACTACATGCATGCACATGCACACGAACGCCCACCACCTTCAGCCACCATCGTGATCCTCAACAAGTCGACAACGATGTCCTCACACTATCGAGCTACTCATCAACCTCGATCGAATCACCAAAACAAAATTGAGCATTCAGCTGCAAACCAGAGACCCAGAACTCATCAAAAAACTCCTCGCTCCGACGCCTTCACGTCCTGAACCTCGACACTCACCCACGAAGCTATCCCCCTCGGTGCGATCGATCACGACACACCACAGTCGACGAAATTTCAATGTTTTCGCCGTAGAAGAAAATTGAAGCTTAAACCTTATATTATCAACGTTCAACCACCACGTCCGCTAATAATTTCCATTGCCATTTTTCTGATGATCCTTGACTTCTGAACTAGTTATGGCGACGACCCCGTGACCAACAATCCACGCGATCGTCGTAGTTTGCCAGAAACCCATTTCACGTTCAACTCACGAGTTCACCCAAATTACTCAACTAAAAATCTTGATATTTATCTCAAAATTCATCATTTTGCTCAATATTTCAAATTATGCAATCAAAGACAGAAATTAATTTGATCAATTTTAGCCCAGTTTTCATTTTCACCGTAATATATAAATTTTTGAGATAAATACCCAACCAATATACTTGAAACAATTTTTAAAATTGATATTACCTGGTTATAGTCATTTTTCATTTAGAAGTCAAGGTTCAAAATTTATTGTGTATGGAGTTTTGAATTAAATTTGGGTGTATTTAAATCAGTGTACAACAGAACGGGTGTGGATACTTGTGTATACAGACATGCACTGTAATGACCTGATATTTTCAACCATTCGCATCCATTATAAGTGTATAGGTAGACACTCATGCAGGAATTGAATTGCTCAAAATACCGCGTTGTAAATAAGAATTTTGCAAATCTCAGAATATAAAGTAAATAATAATCGCAGATCACAGACACAGAGTAATAATAATGCAGCGGAATTAAAAGAGATAGTAGTTCATGAAGCTACTATATAAATATATAAGAGTTACATAAAATACAATAGAAGAAATAAAGTACAAAGGAATTCTCACTACATAGAAGTCTATTAATACAAGAGCTGAAAGGACCAATAGACTACAAAAGATAAAACTTGACAAGTAGATAATCTACAGCGATTCCAATCTCCAAAAAGTGGAAATCCAAATCTGTGAATAACTCAGGCTCACCCGAGCGTAAATAAAAAATACAAACACTCGAGTCAAGACATACATACTTATACAATGTAAACCAACTCAAGTGAACTGTAGTAAAGGTACAAGTAACTTAGAAGATGCTTGGGACCGCCCATCCTCTAAGGACCCGTTAAACTATTTACTATGTAGTAATATACGCTATATACAGTAGTGTCTAATCAGTAAAGTACAATAATATAGAAAATAGCGTTAAGGGGATGGTGAACCTTAACGCGGTTGGATCTTTAAAACCAAAATCGTAGTGGGCTCGATATAAGGATATGACACGGCACGCGAGGCAATGCCAGGGTGGATACACCGTTTGCACTCCCGGACCGGTGGTGATGGCAAGCCAGCAGCTTCCACCCACCTCGAACAATACCCCCGAATAAAAGTGGCGCCATGTATCGAATCACAAAAGTAATAGAATGGTTTCCGATGGAGCATGCTCGATGAAAGGGTGCGACCCTTTGTGTAGCCCGGTATAGCTCCTGTTTTAGTCATATATGCCAACTCACGGGAGTTGGGTCCACGTAATATACCTCGAGAACGTCGCCACCATCCTAGTTCATTCTGGAATCTCCACCGCGTACACAGTTGTTAAAGTGGTTTTCGGTATTGGCCGGCTATAAGACAATATCCGATCCCGGTCTCTTTAACAACCAATCGTTATTATAACCCGTTTTTATAACTTTAAAACAGTATTATATACTTCAAAATAAAATACCATTTCAACCCAAATCTTTATCAAAATAAAGATTAAATCATTTCCAAACCATTTCAATATATCATCATACCATATCTTTCAATTCAAATATGTATCAAAATAAATATCAAGTCATTTCTAACCATTTCAATAGATTAAATTATCATATCCTTTCAAAACTTCCTTTCAAATCATTTTAATATATCAAAATATCATGACCTTTCAAAGCTTCATTTCCAAAATACCATATCTTTTAGAACTTCTTTTCAAATCATTTTAAAATCAAAATATCATATCTTTCAAAACTCCATTTTTCAAATCATTTAATATCAAAATATCATATCTTACAAAACTCCATTTTTCAAATCATTTAATATCAAAATATCATATCTTTCAAAACTTCATTTCAAATCATTTTAATATATCAAAATATCATATATTTTCGAAACCACATTTCAATCATTTTAATATATCAAAATATCATATCTTTCGAAACCACATTTCAATCATTTTAATATATCAAAATATCATATCTTTCGAAAGCACATTTCAATCATTTTAATATATCAAATAGTTATATTTCAAAACAAATTACTTCATTATTAAATCATAAAAATGAAGTTATTACATTTAATAATTAAATTATTAAATGCCAAAATTTTAAAATTTTCAATGTTCATTTATGCACTTAAATTTATTAAAATAATGAAAATTCAAGTTTCGCAGCATTTAGAAAATGCTACAGAAAGTTACATCCAAAAAACAATTAAATTTAACAAAAGACAGTATTAAAATGCTGTTAATTAACTTCAAATATTCAATAGAATTTCACAAAAACTTATATTTTTATTTAAATCATTTTTAACTTATAAAATCATACATTTTCACATTTATAAGCATCATTTAATTTTTCTTAAATTCATGATTTTATAAAGTTAAGTTTCCTTCCAAAAATCAATATTTATTAATAATTCACTTATTAAATTTCAACATTCAAATTTAAATTCATTACATTAAATTTCAACTTAACAATTAAGTTTAAAATTTCAAATATAACTTAATTCCATTTGTTTAACTTAACTTAAAATTTCACTTTTAAACCAAATTCATAAATTCCAATTTAAGTTATATTTCCAAATTCAACTCAATATTCACTCATTAAAATTTTAACTTTATTCAAAAATCATTAATATGTTATACAAATCATTTTAAATTAATTTAAAATTCAAAATATCATAAATTTATCATATTTTCAAAGTTAATTTAAATTCCATTAAAAATTAAATCAAAATTTCCAAAATAACTTACATTCAGATTTTCTAACTTTTCCATAATTTATTTAACTTATAGATTTCCAGAAAATCAATAACACTTTACAAAAATTATATTTTTATTAAATTTTAAATCAAAATATTATAATAATTAAATTTCGAAAATATTTTAAAATTTTTAGAAAACATATTTTAACTACGGGCCTGTATATAATTTTCTACGCTAGGTAAAGTGATACGGGTAATATATCATTTCAACCCGTAATTTACAAAGAAAATTCGGGTTTTATCATTTCAAACCCGCAGTTCCAAGTAAATAAAATAAGTTGAAAATCGTTCAGGCCTGTCATTTCATCCCATAACGATTTTCCCCTATTCTAAAGTCCGTTCGGGCATGTATCATTTCAACCCATAGTGATTCTAATCTAAAGGGAACTTGCAGTGTGATAAACTGATAAAATAGCAGAACAACATAATATAACAGTAACAGATGTTATAACAGGTGTTTAAGCAAGGGTGAACATCATAAAATCATAATATAGCAGGTGTAACATGATAATGCATTTTACAAATTCAAAAGGGGTCAATTTACTAGTTATATATGTACATACTGTCTGGTGAGAATAACTCACATGTTCAAAGTTGGAGATATCTACCAAAGCACACAACGCAACACAATGAAGGCACGATGATATGGATATGACTTGAGAGTGGAGAGCCAAAGCAATTTGACTTGTTCAAACATTTACACAAAACAATACAAATATATGTAAGTTTCAACACGATTTAAACATCAAATAACATTAGAATTCAAAGCCCAAAACAACATCGAATGAATTACACTTGCTCTAAACCTCATGTACTTCAGTTAGACAGTGATTAGGCTCAGCTAACTCAGGGAACTGGGTCAGGTTTGGGTGTGTAAGGGTCGGCCTACACATGGGTTTGAAGGTGGGTTTAGTCTAGGTGCATAAAACTAGGTGTACATGCCTAAAACTATGCAACATACATCATTTGTTGCTCTTGTTTGGTTCGGCCAGAGGCTAGGTGGGCCCAACCAGTGGTGCAGGTGGTGGTGGGTGATGTGGAAGAGGGTGGAGGTCAGGTCAGAGATGGTGGTGGTGGAGGTAGTGGCGGCTAATGGTGGTAGAAGGAGGAGATGATAAACTAGGCTAGGCTAGTGCAATATGTGATGGTTTTTGGTGGATTTTGTGGTGGTCCTTGCCATGGATGGTCTCGACCTGAAATGGAGAGGTAGTAGGATGGGTGATGGTCAGAGGAAAGTGGTGGTAGAGGTCAGGTCAGATCTGATTGAGGAGGAGCCAAGCTATGAAGGAGATAACAAGTACAAAATTCAAAATAGAAAAGTAGAAAAACAAAGGAAGAAGAAGATATTTTCTTCCTCAACTCCTTCAAGCCATGGCCGTATTTTTTTTTAGATGAGACATGGATCTAAGATCCACATGAAAAATGAAGGAGGAAGCCACGGCTAAAAGAGAGGAAAAAAAAAAACGGTCGAAGAGTAAATGAGGAAACGGTAAATGAAACGACTTACGTTTCAAAAGCTTTTAAAACCTTTCAAATTTCCTTAATTTTGTTAATATAACTTGATATTTCTGGAAATAATAATAATCCCAGATAAAATTTCGAAAATTTATCAAAATATAAAAATATATATAATATTTATTAATTATATAAAGTTAAATTAAGGAAAATAGCTAAAAATAGTAAACTAGTCTAGAAAATTTGAAATTAAATGAAATAAATTTTATAAAATTCATATGAGCTTGTAATATATTTTTAAACTTAAATAATAATATAAAATAAAAGTACATTCACAAAATAAATGTAAAAAAAGTTAAATTTAAATATAATTTTAATGAAGAAAATAACAGAAAATAAGAAAACAACCTTAAAAAAAAAGAAATCAACACAGTAAACTTTGGAAAAATTGTTTACTTCATTTTAAAATTATTATAATACAAAAATATACATACAATAACATATTAAAATAAATATGACAAATATTTTTTTTTATAATTTATAATAGACAAAATTGTTAAATAAATCAAATTACACTCAAAATTGAAACGTACTTAACTTTTACAGTTTAACTCCGTTTTCAACAAAACGAAAAGCAGTGTTCAAGTTATTACATCTATTTTCATAATAAAAGATAAAATTTAAGATTTTAAATAATTTAAATTTGAAGTTTAAAAGTCACAATTTGAACAGCTTGACCAGAAATCCACTTTACACTAAATTATTCAAATTATACTGGTTTGAACTATAAATCATTTAATAATCATCATTTATATTTAAAATAAAATGTTTGAAATAAAACAAATTTAGAATAATTTAAAAATAAAGGAAAGTCCAATTTAAATAATATACAAAAATCTAGGGTTGTTACACTCTCCCCTACTCAAAACTTTTCGTCCTCGAAAAGGGATGAGGTACGGAAAAGCACAGAAAAAGATAGAGTGAAATAGGATTAAGATAAGATGACAAGAAGATTGAAATTATATTTGATAACTGTTGTTATAGGTAAGTTTAACAAGATGGAGATGATCTTTCCAAGATTCTCCAAAATTAAGAACACAAGCACGAAAAAGGTGGATCCAAAATGATTACCAAAGATTATCAAGGATTATAGAAAGATTTCTAAACGGAAACATTATAGAAAGATGTCTATACCAGTCTGTAGGAAGATAAGGATAATAAGGACAATAAAAAGATAGTTTGAAAAACAAAATAAGGAAATAAATTTGAAAGCACGGAAATTTCATCTTAAATAGAGAATAAATCTTTACACGAGTTAAATAAATCTTAACTATCCCAAATTTCATTATCTTATTATCCAATCATCTTAAATTAACAATTTTTAAAACCATGGGTTTGAAAAATAATCATTTATTACACTCATAATGTACTTAATAAATTTAATTCTTCTTTATTAATAAATTTAATTCTTCTTTATTCCTAATTAAAATTAAATTTATTCCTCTCAATATATTTATCACTTATGTTAAATATGCTTACACTTATTATAATCGCTTTCTTTTATTCTTAGTTCTTTTAACATTATTTTATTGTAAGTTATTCAATTACCCTTTATTATATTTACCTCTGTTAATAATTTTATAATTAAAATTTAAGTGTATAACATTTATTATAACCACTCAAATTTTATTAAAAGAAAAATCTTTTTATATTGTATATTATCCAATTACATTGTTAACTTCTGAAATTAAGGTAAGTTACATTTGAATGCAATTGTATTATACAATTAAATCATTTCATGCTTGAATATTCATCCAAAAATTTTATTTTCTTTTTATAATTGAAATTATTCTTTAAAATAAAATTTAAGAATTAAATTTCCGATTTCTTCAACCCATTTAGAGATAACTAAAGGTATGTACATAGTTTCTCAAATCAAATTTAAATCATATGTCATATCTATTATAGATCAAGTCATCTTTTAGAAATTCAAATCAAATTGATTTCCAAAACAAAGCTGTAGCAAGGCTACAGAGCGGTCTCTTCACTTCGAAACTCGAAAATGACTGTGGATGATGCTGAAGTCATCACCGAAGTTATTTTCCAGCGACAAAGACAAGAGCACTAATTTTTAAACTTTCAAGTTCTTTGAAAACAAATTTCTATTCGAAAATACTTTAAATAATATAACCCTTTAAAACTTTAAACACAAGGTTTGAAACCATCGGAAATTAAATTTTCAAATTTCTTGTTTTAAATTCATTTCAGTTCCCAAATAAATTTGTAAACAACTATCTATAAATTCATTTATAGAACAATAAATGATAAATTAAGTATTATCATTTCAAATAATCAATTTTAAATCAATTTATTAAGTTCCATAAATTTACTTATATATCAAAATTTTATTTCATTAACCAAATTTTAAAATAATATTGTGTCAGTTTGTTCTATTAATGTGTTTTAGAAATCCTATCGATAGCATTGATCAGACGAATCGATCAGAAACCCAAATCAACATCAACAACCCAAACAACACAGTATATAAAACAAAACATAGATATACAATTACAATTCAAAATGTTTGGAAGAATAGATTGGAAACAAAAGACAAGATGATTAAATAACAGAGTAGGGAGGTGGGTAAGCTTAAATAAATCACGGGCAACATTTACCGGGTCAACCGTGGCTTAAAGAATAAGATCAATGTGGATTTTTCTAGGGTAAATCTACATTCAATCTCAATAGATAAAGTTTGGAATAACGAAAGATATTAGCATCTAAACCAAGGATAGATATAAATCTCTGGTGAATCGATGCTAATTGTAAAGGCGTTTCACCCCTTTACAATTCAATTTGAAATTGGCGTGACCACCGACTCACTAGAAAGATCATTCGAAGTGGAGTTATGGAATACTCCAGAGTCAAAATAAGATGAATAGTGAGGGATACGAAGGGATTTTGGAACCGTAGGGAACGTTCCAGAATTCAAAGGAATCAAGTCAAAAAGAAAGAGATTCAAACTCGAATGAAAGTGGTTCTGTAAATACATTCACTCTATATGCCGAGTTTTGCCTAGAGCTACCAAAGCTCTGATACCAACTGTAACGACCCAATATTTTCAACCATTCGCATCCATTATAAGTGTATAGGTAGACACTGAATTGCTCAAAATATCGTGTAGTAAATAAGAATTTTGCAAATCATATACAGTAAATAATAATCACAGATCACAGACACAGAGTAATAATAATGCAGCAGAATTAAAAGTGATAGTAGTTCATGAAGCTACTATATATATATAAGAGTTACATAAAATACAACAGAAGAAATAAAGTACAAAGGAAGTCTCACTACATAGAAGTCTACTAATACAAGAGCTGAAAGGACCAACAGACTGCAAAAGATAAAACTTGACAAGTAGATAATCTCCAGCGATTCTAATCTCCACAAAGTGGAAATCCAAATCTATGAATAACTCAGGCTGACCCGAGCGTAAATAAAAAATACAAACACTCGAGTCAGGACATACATACTTATACAATGTAAACCAACTCAAGTGAACTGTAGTAAAGGTACAAGTAACTTAGAAGATGCTTGGGACCGCCCATCCTCCAAGGATTCGTTAAACTATTTACTATGTAGTAATATACGCTATATACAGTAGCGTCTAATCAGTAAAGTATAATCATATAGAAAATAGGGTTAAGGGGATGGTGAACCTTAACGCGGTCGGATCTTTAAAACCAAAATCGTAGTGGGCTCGATATAAGGATATGACACGACACGCGAGGCAATGCTAGGGTGGATACACCGTTTGCACTCCCGGACCGGTGGTGACGGCAAGCCAGCAGCTTCCGCCCACCTCGAACAATACCCTCGAATCAAAGTGGCGCCACGTATCGAATCACAAAAGTAATAGAATGGTTTCCGATGGAGCATGCTCGATGAAAGGGTGTGACCCTTTGTGTAGCCCGGTATAGCTCCTGTTTTAGTCATATATGCCAACTCACGGAAGTTGGGTCCATGTAATATACCTCGAGAACATCGCCACCATCCTACTTCATTCTGGAATCTCCACCGCGTACACAGTTGTTAAAGTGGTTTTCGGTATTGGCCGGCTATAAGACAATATCCGATCCCGGTCTCTTTAACAACCAATCGTTATTATAACCCGTAGTTATAACTTTAAAACAATATTATATACTTCAAAATAAAATATCATTTCAACCCAAATCTTTATCAAAATAAAGATTAAATCATTTCCAAACCATTTCAATATATCATCATACCATATCTTTCAATTCAAATATGTATCAAAATAAATATCAAGTCATTTCTAACCATTTCAATATATTAAATTATCATATCCTTTCAAAACTTCATTTCAAATCATTTTAATATATCAAAATATCATAATCTTTCAAAGCTTCATTTCCAAAATATCGTATCTTTCAGAACATCTTTTCAAATCATTTTAATATCAAAATATCATATCTTTCAAAACTCCATTTTTCAAATCATTTAATATCAAAATATCATATCTTTCAAAACTCCATTTTTCAAATCATTTAATATCAAAATATCATATCTTTCAAAACTTCATTTCAAATCATTTTAATATATCAAAATATCATATCTTTTCGAAACCACATTTCAATCATTTTAATATATCAAAATATCATATCTTTCGAAACCACATTTCAATCATTTTAATATATCAAAATATCATATCTTTCGAAACCACATTTCAATCATTTTAATATATCAAATAGTTATATTTCAAAACAAATTACTTCATTATTAAATCATAAAAATGAAGTTATTACATTTAATAATTAAATTATTAAATGCCAAAATTTTAAACTTTTCAATGTTCATTTATGCACTTAAATTTATTAAAATAATGAAAATTCAAGTTTCGCGGCATTTAGAAAATGCCACAGAAAGTTACATTCAAAAAAACAATTAAATTTAACAAAAGACAGTATTAAAATGCTGTTAATTAACTTCAAATATTCAATAAAATTTCACAAAAACTTATATTTTTATTTAAATCATTTTTAACTTATAAAGTCATACATTTTCACATTTATAAGCATCATTTAATTTTCCTTAAATTCATGATTTTATAAAGTTAAGTTTCCTTCCAAAAATCAATATTTATTAATAATTCACTTATTAAATTTCAACATTCAAATTTAAATTCATTACATTAAATTTCAACTTAACACTTAAGTTTAAAATTTCAAATATAACTTAATTCCATTTATTTAACTTAACTTAAAATTTCACTTTTAAACCAAATTCATAAATTCCAATTTAAGTTATATTTCCAAATTCAACTCAATATTCACACATTAACATTTTAACTTTATTCAAAAATCATTAATATGTTATACAAATCATTTTAAATTAATTTAAAATTCAAAATATCATAAATTTATCATATTTTCAAAGTTAATTCAAATTCCATTAAAAATTAAATCAATATTTCCAAAATAACTTACATTCAGATTTTCTAACTTTTCCATAATTTATTTAACTTATAGATTTCCAGAAAATCAATAATACTTTACAAAAGTTATATTTTTATTTAATTTTAAATCAAAATATTATAATAATAATTAAATTTCTAAAATATTTTAAAATTTTTAGAAAACATATTTTAACTACGGGCCTGTATATTATTTTCTACGCTAGGTAAAGTGATACGGGTAATATATCATTTCAACCCGTAATTTACAAAGAAAATCCGGGTTTTATCATTTCAAACCCGCATTCCCAAGTAAATAAAATAAGTTGAAAATCTTTCAGGCCTATCATTTCAGCCCATAAAGATTTTCCCCTATTCTAAAGTCCGTTCGGGTATGTATCATTTCAATCCATAGTGATTCTAATCTAAAGGGAACTTGCAGTGTGATAAACTGATAAAAATAGCAGAACAACATAATATAACAGTAACAGATGTTATAACAGGTGTTTAAGCATGGGTGAACATCATAAAATCATAATATAGCAGGTGTAACATGATAATGTATTTTACAGATTCAAAAGGGGTCAATTTACTAGTTATATATGTACGTACTGTCTGGTGAGAATAACTCACATGTTCAAAGCTGGAGATATCTACCAAAGCACACAACGCAACATAATGAAGGCACGATGACATGGATATGACTTGAGAGTGGAGAGCCAAAGCAATTTGACCTGTTCAAACATTTACACAAAACAATACAAATATATGTAAGTTTCAACACGATTTAAACATCAAATAACATTTGAATTCAAAGCCCAAAACAATATCGAGTGAATTACACTTGGTCTCAACCTCATGTACTTCAGTTAGGCAGTGATTAGGCTCAGCTAACTCAGGGAATCGGGTCAGGTTTGGGTATGTAAGGGTCGGCCTACACATGGGTTTGAAGGTGGGTTTAGTCTAGGTGCATAAAACTAGGTGTACAGGGCTAAAACTATGCAACATACATCATTTGTTGCTCTTGTTTGGTTCGGCCAGAGGCTAGGTGGGCCCAACCAGTGGTGCAGGTGGTGGTGGGTGATGTGGCAGATGGTGGAGGTCAGGTCAGAGGTGGTAGTGAAGGTAGTGGCGGCTAATGGTGGTAGAAGGAGGAGATGATAAACTAGGCTAGGCTAGTGCAATAGGTGATGGTTTTTGGTGGATTTTGTGGTGGTCCTTACCATGGATGGTCTCGACCTGAAATGGAGAGGTAGTAGGATGGGTGATGGTCAGAGGAAAGAGGTGGTAGAGGTCAGGTCAGATCTGGTTGAGGAGGAGCCAAGCTATGAAGGTGAGAACAAGTACAAAATTCAAAATAGAAAAGTAGAAAAACAAAGGAAGAAGAAGATAATTTTTACCTCAACTCCTTCTAGCCATGGCCGTATTTAAAAAAAAAAAAGAGAAATGGATCTGATATCCACGTGATAAATGAAGGAGAAAGTCAAGGCTAAAAGAGGGAAAAAAACGGAAGAGTAAATTAGGAAACGGTAAAAGAAACGACTTACGTTTCAAAAGCTTTTAAAACCTTTCAAATTTCCTTAATTTTGTTTATATAACTTGATATTTCTGGAAATAATAATAATCCCAGATAAAATTTCGAAAATTTATAAAAATATAAAAATATATATAATATTTATTAATTATATAAAGTTAAATTAAGGAAAATAGCTAAAAATAGTAAACTAGTCTAGAAAATTTGAAATTAAATGAAATAAATTTTAGAAAATTCATACGAGCTTGTAATATATTTTTAAACATAAATAATAATATAAAATAAAAGTACATTCACAAAATAAATATAAAAAAATTAAATTTAAATATAATTTTAATGAAGAAAATAGCAGAAAATAAGAAAACAGCCTTAAAAAAAAAGAAATCAACACAGTAAACTTTGGAAAAATTGTTTACTTCATTTTAAAATTATTACAATAAAAAAATATACATACAATAAAATATTAAAATAAATATGAAAATGATTTTTTTTATAATTTATAATAGACAAAATTGTTAAATAAATCAAATTACACTCAAAATTGAAATGTACATAACTTTTACAGTTTAACTTCGTTTTCAACGAAACGAAAAGCAGTGTTCAAGTTATTACATCTATTTTCATAATAAAAGATAAAATTTAAGATTTTAAATAATTTAAATTTGAAGTTTAAAAGTCACAGTTTGAACAGCTTGACCAGAAATCCACTTTACAGTAAAATATTCAAATTATACTGGTTTGAACTATAAATCATTTAATAATCATCATTTATATTTAAAATGAAATGTTTGAAATAAATTTAAAAATAAAAGAAAGTCCAATTTAAATAATATACAAAAATCTAGGGTTGTTACATGCACTGATAGATTCAAACATACAGGCAAATTAAACAACATTCCCATAACATAATTTAAGCATCAATATAATATCAAAAAATATAGGAAAATATAAGTAAGTTCGCTCACCTGGTTGCACAGAGAAGAGAAGCATATTTATATCTGGAAATTTTGTTTTATTTGTTGTTGAGATTTGACCTTTACTTGACTATGTTTTGAACTCAGGTTGACTGACTTTGATTTTTTTTCCATGCTTAATTTCCAGGCTTGAAGAATTTTGAAAACAAATTCTTTTTCTTTTCCAGGCTGTTGTTTTAAATTTGATTTTCCAGGTTTTGTAGATTTCTTTGATTTTGAGGCTTGCTTTTGTTTCTGATTTACTAAGTTTATCTTTGCATTTGATCTTAGTTGCCTCAGATCTTTGAGTTATGAACTGAATCTACTGCATGAGGTTTGATCCGAGACTTGATTTCTGGATTTGAAAATCTTTGAATTTGCTTGCTTGAATGCTTGATGCTTTAGTTTTTAAACTTTTTCTTTGCTTTGAATTTTGTTGATAATTAATCTGTTTTGGTTTTTTATTTTTAATCTTCGGGTTTGTAGAGAAAAAATGTTTTAACTTTTGAACTGAAATGAATAACCCATTTTCTCTCTAATACATGTTTTCCATAAAAAAATTATTGTTGCCACTTGTCTATTAGTATTAAAACTTGTTAATCACTTGATCTATGTATTTTACATTTGTCCTAAAAGCATTGAATTATGTTTAAACCCTTTCCTCTCAATTAATTTATAAATTTGTGTTTTAAACCTTATTTTATTTCAATTTATAAAATATGTTTTATCTATTTTATACTTACATATATATGTTATGTATTTTAAATCTTATACTTATATTTTCAAAAGATATGTATGTTTTTAAAACTTTTATTAGATCTTGTTTTCAAATCATATATACATTATACATACATTTTTTTTCAATTATTTTTACTTACATAACATTTTAAAGAAAAATGAATTGGAAATAATTTATACACTTAATAAATAATCATACATACATTTTAACTTCAATTTATTTATAAAACATTTATTATTTGAATTCCAAATCAAATTCTATTTTACAATCTCTTTCTATATATTGATTTCCTAAATATTTCTTGAATTTAGAAAATTAAATTCCAAATTAAAAATCCATTTATATGAATAAATAAATATACATTTTATTCAAACAAAATATATATTTTTATTCAAATTTCAAATTAATCCATAATTAAATTTACAATTAAAATATTATTGAAAATATTTATCTTTCTGAATTTCCTAATAGAAATTCTATTTAAAATATCATATTTACATACATTTATATTAATAAATAAAAAATATCTATTTAATTTGGAAAATACCAAATTAATTCACAATTTTAATTCCAAAATTTAAATTAATTACCAATTAAAATTTGATTTAAAGACCGGAATGTTACATTTCATTTACCTTCTATATTGGGTATTATTGAAAACAAGTTTAATAATGCTAATATCAGTTTATTCATGAAACAGTGGGGCATGAATGGGAACACATTCATAATAATGAGTTTGGTGAAAAAGGACGAATCCTATTTCTGTGGAACAAACATATTTGGTAGGTAGATGTAATTAATAAAGATGATCAACATATTACGGTTAAAGCTAAAAACACCAGGGGGTTAATTATCTATATTACATATGTTTATGCAAGTAACTTAACCACTCATAAAAATAATTTATAAGGGAAGATTGTTAACATAAAAAATAATCTGGATGGCCCATGGTTGGTTATAGGAGACTTTAATGCTATTCTAAAAGCAAAAGAAAAGTAAGGTGGACTTACGCATAGAGCATCATAGTTGGTGGAGTTCAACAATTGTGTTGTTGCGGTAGGATTGGTCAAGTCCATCTATAGAGGCCTAAAATTAACATGGAGAAGTGATGAGTGTAAATAGGCATCATGCAAACTGGATAGAGCATTTATTAATGTTGATTGTATAAACATGTTCCCAGACATTAAAATAACCATCTTGCCTAATTCTACAAGTGACCATAGTCTACTACTTATTACACTACCAGAGAAAGGAAAAAATGAAATGGGAAAGCCTTTTAGATATGCTAATGAATGACATCTTCTAGAGGGATGCAATACCACAGTAAGTGTGAGATAATGTGAACAAATGGAAGGGACTCAAAACTATCAATTAGTACAATTCCTCAAAACAATCAAATCTAGGCTTAAAGACTGGAACAGATGCAAGCCTAAGGAGCATGATAACATCAAATATATTTAAAATCAATGCGAAGAACTGCTAAGCAACATGTAACATCCTTAATTTTTGATAAAATTATTCAGGAAATTTAATTAGATAAGTTAAATAGAATATTGATGATAAGGGAACTGAGATATGAATCAATTATGTAAAGGGCCATGCTTAATAATTAAATAAATAGGCTTTAATTGGTTTAAAGGATAATTAGTTCACGCATGGGCATATTAGTAAATAGTCATTTTATTTTAGAAGTCTGTGTACTTCTCATTTTTGTCCATTCATGTTTTATTTATCACCATCGCAAACGCAAATCAAAAACTAAAAATATAGCCAACCTTTAACAAAGAAGAAAAGAGAGAAATTCATTCAATCTAAAGCTAAGGATCAAAGCTAGGAATGATTAATCAGCAATAAATCTCAAATTCCTTATCATATCTAAGGTGAATAATAATTCTATACCATCTCTATTTTATTCTATGATTATGTGTTTTTGGATTTATATTTAAATTCGTTTTTATAATGATATGGATGATGATATGCTTGAAGTAGGTTATGGTCGAATTATTTTAATTCATGTACATATGAATTTGCTCGATTTTAAAGGAAAACCAAGGGTTTATGATTTTCGAATGGCATGGAAATTTTTTATGATAAATAGTACATGATTTTTGAGATGGGTTTGATTTTTAGAAAATTCCAAGCTATAAAAATTTATTATGAATTTCTAAAGGAAAACATGATATAATTGGGTTTAAAAATTTATTTTGAGTATTCAGGAAGAAACGGGGTCCGAAATTTTGACATGTTGAATTATATAGTGAAAGAGATTTTTTGTGATTTTCGGGGATTTTTCCTAGATGATTTATTAAGGAAAATAATTATTTTAAAAAACGGGCTTTTTCTGCAAATATTGGTTTTGTCATATGGAAGAGATTAACGTTATAATGATTTGATTTAGATCTAATTAATGCAGCATTGTAAAGTATTTAAAAAGTTTTAAAGTAGCCAATCAAGGAGTTACAACTGGCAGGTTAGTTATAAAGCAATTGCCATGTTTAGCTATAAATCAACGTTTCATAAAAAGGTGGTTCGGCCTACTTCAGAGGCACTTTTCGACTCCTTTACCTCCGTGCCATCTTAGTCAAAACCATCTCTGTCGAGACCCACATAGTCGGAAACAAGACGCATGGTATCAATATAATTGGTATGAAGTGAATTGGTGGAAGCTAGGGTGTCAAAAACTATGCTTTCCTCAGGGTCGAAACCAAGGTTCACTTTTAAAAAGATAAGCGTCTGACTAGTTTTTGAAGGGCTTTCGACTTGGTCAATACCATAGAGTCAAAACCTTAGTTTGTTTTCTAAAATTAAATTCCTGCCTTGTTTTACTTTAAGCTTTCAACATAGTCGAAAGCCATGCTTTCGAAAGGGACTTTTTAAATAGCTTTCGAAGGGGAACTTTTCTTTAAATAAGAGCTTCCGAAAGGGTTGTTTCCGACCAAGCCGAGACCAAGTCGCATATTTACCTTTCGACTGCATTGAAGCCATCTATGCCGTCGAAAGGTTATCTCTGTTTCAACTAAAGTTGAGCCACTTCCAAAACGCTTTCGAAAAGAGTTAAGGGTTTTGAAGGTAATGATGTCGAAAGGGGGTTTCAACACTATCCTTCAATATTTTAATTTAAAAGGTTGTTGCTTTCGACTAGGTGGTTCCAACACCGTAAACTTTTCCCTAAAACAATTTTATAAATTGGGTTTGAAGGAGATAATTTCATATATAACCATTTTTGACCCAATTGATGTTTTAAAGAGTAAACCCAACACTTTCTAAAGGGGCACTTTCATTAGTTTCGAAGCTATTTTCCTAAAGATTAGTAGGCAAGGTTTTGATACATTCGAAAGATATGATTTGGTTTTGAAAGGATTGATTTGTATAGCTATGAAAGGTATATACTTAGAGTTTTGAAAGAAGGTATTCTATGCTTTTGAAGGAGGTCATTCGGTGGTTTCTAAAGTGATGTTTTATGATTTCGAAACAAAATGAACCATTCTCATTTTAAAAGAAAATACCATGGCATCAATAAAGATTTTGAAAATATTATTCACATTGTTATTAACCCATAAATGTATATTAGGGAAGGACAGAATAACCAGATAGGTTGACCCGGTAGTGAATGTTATCCCGCTTTTTGGAAAAGCCATGATACCAAAAGATCGATCGAAAACAAAGGACAGTTCGTCTTAGAGATTGGTCATACTTGCTTCACCATGGATATCGCTGAATTTTGTCCGAGTCCAGATTGAGCTACAATTGATAGGACATGACAAGAAAGATTATAGAAGTCAGTATCTCAAATCTCAAGTCAATTCGAGCTCGTATATGCAAGATATGATCGATTCAATCTAAGGAAAGGCCTCAGTTTCGTATCCATCCTCACGCTCCAATTCGAACCGATCTCGTTCGTATCGATCGCGTTCGAATCCATCGGAATGCCTCAGTTCGACCGGATCACATTCGAACCCATCGGCTTCCCCTGCTTCGTATCCATCACGGAAGTCCCTCTGCAAAACCATCTAGGCATAGCATTTCGTAACCATCGATTGTCATTGGTCCGTATCCATTGGTGCAACTACTGTTCGAATCCATAAGCATGGCCTCACTTCGAATCCATCGTCCTCGTATCGATCAGAGGCGCAAGTCCCTCGCATTCATCTGTCTCGAGTTCATCAGGTGACTTCGTATCCATCGGAAAGTTTCACTTCGCATCCATCAGAAGTCTCTGTTTGAGTCCGTGAACAATCACCTGTTCGTATCCACCAAGTCAACTAGCTTAGTGACGTGTTACCCATCGATGCGAATGCGCCAAGATACATGGAGTCGAAGAGGTCAACTCGAAGCAAAATCCGGATCGAGGCGAAGTGTGCGCTCCACGTCAACACGAAGGCGCGTGCCACCAACGGTTCGAAGCGATCGATTCGGATGAATCGATGCGAGCCAAACAGCCACATGAGGAACCCCATTTCGTATCGACCATATATCTTAATCTACTGATCCAAATGCCATAAAATTTCCACAGAAGCTTGCATACATGTTGAAGAATGTCCACACCAAATTTCATCTCGATTGGATAATTTTTTGGTCGATTCGAATGGAGTTCGAATCGATCCCAAAGTGAGCCCAAATTTCCTAAGGCCGCGCGTGTGGGCCCCCTCACGCGCCAGAAATGGTCTTCCGAATTTTCAACGAAATATCAGCATCCTACGCCTATAAATAGAGACCCAGAGCCAACAGAAAAAGGATCTTTGGATTATCAAGCGCCTAGACTCTGCCGGATCGAGATCTCCATCATCCTACATCATATTCTTGCTGTTGATTTCGAATTTCCAGTTGTAACTTGCTGTTGATTGCTGTAACAACTTGTAATCATTGAAAGAGAATCAATAAAACTGCATAAAACTTCATAGTGGACGTAGGCAACACGCCGAACCACTATAAATCGCTTGTCTACGCATTTACTTTACTGTTGATTGGAGTTTTTGTTAGATAATATTCATTTTGAATTTATATTCTTCGTTATTATCTCTTCAACGACTCCCGAAGAGTGTTGTGACCAATTTTGGTGCAAACACTTTGGTGCTTCCACTGAGAAAACCCAGATTTTCTCCTGCTTCTTGGATCTGTCATCGATACCGGATTGAATAAATCTAAGAGAGAGATCCAGATCATCAAACCCAAGTTCCTTCCCCTCTATTTAGATTTGCATAGTCTAGGAAAGGAATCCAACTTTCAAAATGGTTAGCACAAGGACCATCTCTAACGCTATCAATCAAGAAGAACAGGATAGATAGAATACTGCGCCACTACCTCTATCTAATCAAGATGCTACTGGACATTTGGAACCATCAGGTCAGTTACCCGACAAGAGCTCCAGTTGCTACTCCAAGAGCTGGCCTAGAGTCGGCAACAACTAGCAGAATAGCTACGTGCTAACGCCGAGCTAATCAACAAGCTGGATCGCCAGAAGCGAAAGAGAACCGAGAGAGACCATGCTTCTCGCTCCTCCAATGAAAGTTCTTCATCTTCAGATTATCATAATCGATCTTCACGACCCCGGCTAGATTGAAGTCACATTCCAGCCGCTGGAGATCAACCGACACTGACCGTTGGACAAATGAGAGTTGGTCCATCAGCCAGTTTCTAAACCAGACCCTCCTCCCGAGGAGGTGTCGTCCCTCACCACAATGCAGAATACCGCACCACTAACGTCGTGGCTGAACCAGGGGTCGATGCCCAAGATCAGTCGAACCTGGATCGCCATCATAGTGGACGTACTCCTGAACCATACGTCCCGGAAGACTATGAGCCAAGAAGGCAAGACTTGGACCGTCGACCACATCCGGTCCAACCCCAAAGTACGGAACGTAATCATACTCCGGCGCGAGCCGCACAAAACGTGCAAATGCTGGATCTTTCAATTATGATACGCCTGATGATCAGTGAGAGCCAGGGATTTACGAATGACGATTGGGGAATTTTCCGAAGTCACACTCCCTTTACAGACGATATTCTTACTGCTGAACCTCCACGACGATTCAGGATGCCAACTCTACCCATGTACGAGTGAAACTCTGATCCCAACCAACATATTGTGAAATATGAGTGGTCCATGACCGCTGCCAGAGCTGACGATGCAGTGAAGTGTCGTAGTTTCCCAATATCCTTGGGGGGCATCTCTACCATGTGGTTCACTCGATTGCCACCTCGATCAATCTCTTCGTTCGAACAGTTGGCCACAAAATTTGTTGAACAATTCCGCATGCACGTCGCGAGGCTAAAAGATGTCAACACTTTGTCTAGCGTCACTCAAGCTCCTAGAGAGACGCTCAGACACTACTTGGAGAGATTTCATACTGCATGTACGGAGATCAGCAATCCGAATGATAACTCCATCCTTATGGCGTTGACTAAGGGGATCGACCCCGATTCTGAGTTTGGCAACTGGTTAGCTGAAAAACCACCTGCATCATTGGACCGTTTCCACGCCAAGGCGGCTCAATTCCTGATAAGGGAAGACGCGAAACAGTCTAGGAAGCAAACTGATGCAGGGCCAAGTACGAAGGGATCCAAAGCAATGTTGCAATCAAACAGTCTGGTGAGAGCTCCGGAAAAGTCCAGTTGAACGTTAAAAACAAACAAGCTCGGCGAAGAGAGAGCATGAATCAAACTAGAAAACGAGATCAAAATCATGGCCTGTAGCACAAGAATCCAATGTTTGACAGTTACACTCCTCTGAATACATCACTAGAGGACTTGTACTTACAAACATGTAATACAATTTAGTACCAAAAACCCGCATCAAAACCGTCGTCAGAGAGGCAAATCCAAACGGGAAATTTTTGCAGGTTCCATGAAAGCTACGGGCACAATACGAACGAGTGTCGTTACTTACAAGATCTTGTTGAAAAACTGATCAGAGAAAGGAAGCTGGAACAGTTTTTACGGACACCGCAACCCAGAGAAGCGGGCCCATCTAATCAAAACAATGAACCCAATCGACCGAGACAGGAGGACTCCACTTGTCCCCGTGGAAGATTGGTGATAAACGCCATCAGTGGCGGACCAACTTTGTCAGGAGCCTGGAACGACGAAGATCTTCGTCACTGTCATACATGACAGGCTCATTCAATCGATGAATACTTTGCAATTTGCTTTACATTCTGAAATTTGAATTTGTAATAAGGCACTGACTTTGCCATATTTTCTTATTTCAGCAATAAATTACTATCTCTTCAAGCTAGAGCTGTGATTCACCGAATGCAACATTCAACAATCACGACACACGAAGATCTAAGTTCCATCAAACAATGTAATTTATTCAAATAGCGAGTGACTGTGATACGACCGGCCACTCACTAAGTGAAACCCCAGCTCGGGGGCAAACCGTCACATCAAAGGCTGAACTGGACCAACACGCGACAGTCCTACAACGGACTCCAAATTCCCAGAGTGTGAATTGGAGTATAAACATCCAATAACTCGATCCCAGAGCATGAACGGACTCCAAATTCCCAGAGTGCGAATTGGAGTATAAACATCCAATAAATCGTTCCCAGAGTACGAACGGACTCCAACTTCCCAGAGTGCGAATTGGAATATAAACATCCAATAACTCGTTCCCAGAGAGCGAACTGACTCCAAATTCCCAGAGTACGAATTGGATATAAACATCCAATAACTCGTTCCCAGAGCATGAACGGACTCCAAATTCCCAGAGTGCAAATTGGAGTATAAACATCCAATAACTCGTTCCCAGAGCGCGAACGGACTCCAAATTCGCAGAGTGCGAATTGGAGTATAAACATCCAATAAATCGTTCCCAGACCGCGAACGGACTTCAAATTCCCAGAGTGCGAATTGGAGTATAAACATCCAATAAATCGTTCCCAGAGTGCGAACGGACTCCAACTTCCCAGAGTGCGAATTAGAGTATAAACATCCAATAACTCGTTCCCAGAGTGCGAACGGACTCCAAATTCCCAGAGTGCGAATTGGAGTATAAACATCCAATAACTCGTTCCCAGAGTGCGAACAGACTCCAAATTCCCAGAGTGCGAATCGGAGTATAAACATCCAATAAATCGTTCCCAGATTGCGAACGGACTCCAAATTCCCAGAGTGCGAATTGGAGTATAAACATCAAATCCATCATTCCTGGAGTATGAACGAATTCCTAAAAAGCCCAAACAGGTGTGACTGACCATCTATCGGCCAACTCCAAGTTCCCAGAGCGTGAAGTGGAGTATAACCATCAATTCCAGGTTCCCGGAGCACGAAACGTGTTACAAACATCGATAACTCTCAAATTCCCAAAGTGCGAAGTAGATTATCGATCTCAAATTATCCTAAGTCCTCAGAATGTGGACATGTGCTTAAGATTTGCAATAAGTGCGATCAACCACCAAAAAACAAATGTTATTCCCCGAGACTGGGGGGCAAAAAAGCTAAGTGTTAATCACTAACCAAAGTAATACAATGTCCGAAGTTCAACTTATTCATCGATCACAACATGTGACCAAGATTTTCAGACTTGGCAAATAAAACGAACTCTACTTGACGGTAAAAACACCACAAGTACACCGGACTAAAAACCAAACATTGCAAACACTTAAGCACAAAAGAAATGAGAATTGAAACAAAGAAATTGAATTTTATTTCAACTAACTGTATGTGGAGATTCATGTACAAAGTTCTTCCAAAAAGTTCCTACTAGCAGGGGGCCAATCCTGCATCTATACATAGCCTACAAAAGGAAAATTAAAATAACTTCCTAGCTGCCAAAAATGCACTAGAGGGAATCATTTACTTCTTCTTCTTCGGTTTCCTCTTCAGCGCGGGACCACTGGAACCGCTAGCAATCTTCCGCTTTGACCCCATACCCTTTGGCGGATCTTCCTCTTACGAAGGCATGATATCGATATACTCCTCCGAACTTGAACTTAAAGGAATATTATTTTCTCGAGGAGTCAGAGGAGTCCGGTCTATCACCGGGGGAGGAACGGGCGCGTTGGTTTCGACTAGCGTGTCCCCAGAAGATGTCACTACAAAAGGAGTGGGATCAACCGCCGTCGTAGCACACTCAGAATTACCGCCGTGCGCTGCCGCTTCCATCTCTGCTTCGATTTGAGCAACTATCACAGTCTCACGAGCAGCACGAGACTCACGATAGGTAGCGGTGGACTGTGACGAAGCAATAGAAGCAGGTGGGAACGTGCCTAGAACAAATGACATGTCAACAAAGGGGTCACTGTGCTGGCTCAAGAGTTCATTCATCATTTGTTCGTCAAAAGTAATTGAATCCCCTTGTGTCACCTCAGTTGGCGCGGCTGTCGTCGTGGCGATCGCTTCAGTAATAATGGCCTCCTGTTCTTGATGTGGCTCTTGGAATGCAGGAGGCGCTGTCAGTGTTACTTTACTCACTGGACAAGAAAGAAAAGAAGTTGTCAGAGCATGCTTCAATACAAGTACTTCAGTTCAAACACATAGTAGATTTGTGCAGAGTACCTTCCTCAACTTGACTCGTAGCTGACTGAGCAGCTTCAGAAGAGTGCTCCCTGATGGGAGATAAGCGTGGCTGCTCAGGGTCGTAGCCTGGGACCAACTGTGGCTCAGTCGCTGGCATCGGCTCTAATCCAGATGAAGTGATCATCTCTGAACTTGTAGATGGATGTGCAATGCCAGATCCCTCACCAACTTCCAAGTGTTGGGTGCCCAGCCTCTCTTTTGCGTGAGTGATCATGAAATCGTGGAGAACCTTCTTTTCATCATCGGTCAATATGCGGTTCTCCAACTCAAATTCATCAAAAACTTCGCTCGGATGTGATGCTTTCTCTTCTTCAACTAATAAATTACAGGTGTTGAACAGATGCATCGGATAGTCATCAAGCCATGTCAAATTTCTGTGCCTCAGCACATTAGCATTATAAGTGATGAGAAGTTCTTCTATATCTGTCCCTAGCTTAGTCTCTGCTTGACGAACTTTCTCATTGACTTCGGCTTCTGTCTCGCGGACCTTCTCCAAGGCCGCGTCTCTCTCTTTCCGGAATTCCACCGCCTGGTCACACGCTTCCTGTACGGAAACGTTAGCGGTGTCTCTTTCCATCACAATCTCTGCAACTTTGGCCTTGAGCTCGTTCAGCCCTTTCAAGGCCGCATCCTGCTCGACAGTCACGATGGTATTTCGGTGGCCCATGTCCTCCACCGTAGCGTAATGTTCATGCTTCATCCTATCCATCGCTGCCTAAGCTTCATTCGCTCTTCTGAGAGCTTCAATCTCCGACTTGCAAGAAGACTCGGCCGCATTGCCGAGCGCCTGAATGTTTTGACCAAGTTCTTTCTCCAACTTCTCGATCGTAGCCGCTCGATCAAAGGCCACTTTTGATGCTTTCTAAGCGGTCTTCGACCACTCTTGATACTGGAAGAATACGTCCGAGAGATAATCGTGCATCATAGGAGCGACTGTCGACGGTATCCTCTTCAGATCGGGGGAAAAACAAACCCGTCGAAGCAAATTTCGAGAAATTCCTTCCTCAATTGAGCAAGCCTAACCGCTCCTTCCCCCGAAGGCTCCGTCAATGTCTGCTCTGTTGACGTGGAGGCCGCGATTTCCGTTCTGCGGTGAGTATCAGACCTCGGTGGTTGGGAAGACGGCTTGGGCCGTGAAGTTTCTGGAGGCCTCGAGACATGAACTGGAGGCGGTGCGTGAGTTCTAGGATGTGGCGTGCGAGATCGAGACATCCACCTATAATCTTTTTCTCTGTCAGAGCGCTCGTGACTCGAGCGCCCATAGTCATAATCTCTGTCTCCTTCCCTCCTATACGCCTCATAATATGAAGAAGACTGGCGCTTCTTAAGGAGACTGCCAAGCATCGAACCTCTGCCAGACATAGTACCTATGAAGCAAAAACATAGAGGAAAATTAATAATCTCTCACAGTGAACGTATTACACTTAGAAATCGTGTAGTGCCGTGAAGTGTGAATGTGGGTGCAACCCCCCGACCAACCAGATGTGTCAACCGCACTAGTAGGCAGAGACTCGCTCAAAACTAAGGCTTCAGAAAATTCTTCCAATCCGGCATCATGCTGCAAAGACACATTGTCTGGAATTGGAATATCGACCAGCCTTTCATAAAGATTCTCCGTTCTCGGAGGAGACATCTCCGAAATTCTAACTCCGGAAGCGGATCGAGTCGTAACAACTGATTTCCATCTTCTCTTTTTAGATGACTCAATAACGGCTGCCTTGCCTTTTCCTTGTTCTTCGATATCTTGGGCAACATCCG
Organism: Allium cepa; assembly: GCA_030765085.1. Classification (NCBI taxonomy): domain Eukaryota; kingdom Viridiplantae; phylum Streptophyta; class Magnoliopsida; order Asparagales; family Amaryllidaceae; genus Allium; species Allium cepa. The sequence continues at coordinate 586,480,902 of CM060938.1, forward strand.
CAGATCCGCCCAATGGCTCATCAGCGGTATGAGTTCTCTCCGAGTCAGCCTCTTCAATTACGATAACTTTAGGCTTTCTTCGTTTGATTCGTTCTTTTGAGGCGGTTCTTAAGACACCGTCGAGCATTATTCTTTGTCTTCTTTCAATCAGTCCGAGAATCCTGAGATTTCTATCTGTCAATAACATCTCGATATTCCTCTCTTCACTCGGGATTTCTTGAAAAACCCGAACTATCTCCTTGAAATGCTCACCTTCGGGTCACTGAATCACGGCTGAAAAGGAAAAAAGATGTGAGTTCGACTTCAAATACATCAGTTTTATCAACTACTTGAAAAAATAGCAATGCTCACGTCTAAATAGCCATCGCCGAGCGAACCCTGGGGGGCACCTGACATAAAACCATTCCGTCCTGAAGTAACTCAATCTTGTCCAAGCCCCCGTGATCACTTGGCAATTTCTTACTTCCTCTAAGAATGTGAAAGATGGGCTATCGGCCCGACTCTTGATGTTAAACAAGTATCTGATCTCGATCGGAAGTGGCGGTCGATGGAGATATTCCATAAATGCAATGAACAAGCTATTGGGCGACGCCTATCCGTTCGGGTGCAGTTGAGAGGAGGCGATCCTCAAAAATGACAATACTTCTCTTATATACTGGTTAAACGGAGGGAGTGTCCCAGCTGCGCATGCGTGGCGATTGAATGCGGTATACCCCTCCGGTGGATTGTGCGGTCTATCATTTGGCCCCGGCAGTAGCACGTCATCCATCGACAAACCATGCCTTAAACATATTCTTCCTAGCCTGTCTTCCGAAATATTGGATGGAATAGAATATGATGGGTTATTAATGGAGGATGCGTTAGGTAACTCGTCCGGAGCTGGACCGATGACTTCAATCTCAATTTATGGTACTTCGAGCACGGGAGGGACTGAACTCTGAGTTTCTTACGGCTGTGAACTTGAAGTTTCCATAACTAGCTAACTCATGAGAAATCATCATTACATGCTAAAAATCCCGTGCATTCCCCGGTGTAAAGTGCATGTGTCGTGCAGTGCAATGCATTACTTGAGCAAATTCTATGGAATAAACTGTAATATATGAACGACAAAACTCAGAAAATCAAACCGGAAATGACCATCATCGCTGATAGTCACAACTGTGCCATCCACTTGCAAACGATCGACCCAAGTTGAAGTTCGTTACATTTTTGTTAAGTTACAGTTCCATCGGCGAGCTTCGAAGGGTAGTCCAATATGCAGTTCTACGGTCAAGTTCAATCATGCAAAGCAGAAGCTCGTCGGAGTCAAGTATTTTTATGTGCAAAAAATTTTCTAAGTTCATTCAGTTTCAACTTGGAATCGGTCGCTGAAGTTCAAATTCGTATCGAATCGAAGAAATATCATCAACCATGTTCGAATCGATACGCTTCGTATCGACCAATTTCGAATCGATACGCTTCGTATCGATCGCATTCGACACGATACATTTCGTATCGATCAGTTCGAAACGATGAAAGGCACACCATTTCGATACCACTTTCGACTCGATACGTTTCGTATCAATCAAAGGCACACCACTTCGCATCGGTCCGAGAATACCGGCTTCGCATCGATCGCCGTTCTCACGTTTGTATCGATACGAAATGGCGTGCTTTCCTTCGATTCGAAAGCGCCACAACTCCTTCTTCTCCGAAACAGGGCCTCGACTCCATGGCAACGCATCCATCCCCAACCTTGCTCTCACTCACCCAGGTCTTCAATTCACCGAAACCAATCATAACAGCAAGGGGGATGGATTGGATCTTCGAGTTTCATCGTTCTAAACATGATACTACCAGTTAAATTACCTGATTTTAATGTTTAACTTCAAAGGATTAAAGAACTGGATCGATTCGAAGACGTGACAAACTGCTCTCGGAAGCTTCGAGTCGATGCGAGGACACAGAGAGTACAAGGTAACAGTAAAAGTGAAAAAGGTAAAAATGGCTAAGTCTACGATATTTATACTGAGCTATAGGAGAACCGGGTCGATTTGTCTCACGGTCCATGTGACCAATCATCACCGGTCACCCTAGCACTCGAGTCGAACGGAAGGTTCGAGTCCATCACCGAAGGCTTCTATCGATTCGAAATAAACGACAGACCCATCGATACGTAGCAAGCAGCAGGGACAGCTGAAAAATTGTGAACTCCATCAGCTCAAAGCCCACGTTCACATCAACAGGTTCACGACTCCACAACCCACCGATATGAACATAAATTTCGTATCCATCATTATTCATCGATACGAACAGCAATTTCGTATCCATCCTTTCTCATCGGTACGAGTGGACGTTTCGTACCCTTCCAGGCTCATCGATACGAACTGTCATTTTGTATCCATCATTTCGACTGACATCGGTGCGAAAAACTACTTTTTAACCTTTTACATCGATTCAGGAGAGGATCGATACAAGAGGATAGTAAAAAACAAACCATCAAGCGTTGTTCCAACTCAAATTTCCAAATCGGTTCAGGAGAGAATCGATACGAAATTCAACAACAAACAAAACTGACAACGACTCGTGAACGCATGACGTTAACAAGGGTCAAACTAACATATGTGCATATATGTCGGACTAATATTCGATTTTAAACATTCACAGGGATCGAATACTCAACTTGTTACGATTGCGACAACCAACGGCCAAGCACTATTCTACAGCAATCAATCATATCAATGCAAGGTTACAGAAATACAGAGTACGACTTTCAACAAAAGAGAGCAACGATTGTCCAGAGAGAAATTGCAGCTTTTCAAAGCTGTCATGCTTCCACAAGACGTACTTTGGAGGCCAAATGTTACCCCGCTTTTTGGCAAAGCCGTGATACCAAAAGATCGATCGAAAACAAAGTACAGTTCGTCTCAGAGATTGGTCATACTTCGCTTTACCATGGGTATCGCTGAATTTTGTCCGAGTCCAGATTGAGCTATAATTGATAAGACATGACAAGAAAGATCATAGAAGTCAGCATCTCAAATCTCAAGTCAATCCGAGCTCGTACGTGCAAGATATGATCGATTCAATCTAAGGAAAGGCCTCAGTTTCGTATCCATCCTCACGCTCCAATTCGAACTGATCTCGTTCGTATCGATCGCGTTCGAATCCATCGAAATGCCTCAGTTCGACCCGATCACGTTCGAACCCATAGGCTTCCCCTGCTTCGTATCCATCACGGAAGTCCCTCTGCGAAACCATCTAGGCATAGCATTTCGTAACCATCGATTGTCATTGGTCCGTATCCAATGGTGCAACTACTGTTCAAATCCATAAGCATGGCCTCACTTCGAATCCATCGTCCTCGTATCGATCAGAGGCGCAAGTCCCTCGCATCCATCTGTCATGAGTTCATCAGGTGACTTCGTATCCATCGGAAAGTTTCACTTCGCATCCATCAGAAGTCTTTGTTCGAGTCCACGAACAATCACCTCTTCGTATCCACCAAGTCAACTAGCTTGGTGACGTGTCACCCATCGATGCGAATGCGCCGAGATACATAGAGTCGAAGCGGTCAACTCGGAGAAAAATCCGGATCGAGGCGAAGTGTGCGCTCCACGTCAACACGAAGGCGCGTGCCACCATCGGTTCGAAGCGATCGATTCAAACGAATCGATGTGAACCAAACAGCCACATGAGGAACCCCATTTCGTATCGACCATATATCTTAATCTACTGATCCAAATGCCACGAAATTTTCACAGAAGCTTGCATACATGTTGAAGAATGTCCACACCAAATTTCACCTCGATTGGATAATTTTCTGATCGATTCGAATGGAGTTCGAATCGATCCCAAAGTGGGCCCAAATTTTCTGAGGTCGGGCGTGTGGGCCCCCTCACGCGCCAGAAATGGTCTCCCGAATTTTCAGCGAAATATCAGCATCCTACGCCTATAAATAGAGCCCTAGAGCCAACAGAAAAAGGATCTTTGGATTCTCAAGCGCCTAGACTCTGCCAGATCGAGATCTCCATCATCCTACATCATATTCTTGCTGTTGAATTCGAATTTCCAGTTGTAACTTGCTGTCGATTGCTGTAACAACTTGTAATCATTGAATGAGAATCAATAAAACTACAAAAAACTTCACAGTGGACGTAGGCAACACGCCGAACCATTATAAATCGTTTGTCTACGCATTTACTTTACTGTTGATTGGAGTTTTTGTTAGATAATATTCGTTTTGAATTTACAGTCTTCGTTATTATCTCTTCAACGACTCCCGAAGAGTGTTGTGACCAATTTTGGTGCAAACAGTGAACATAGATTAAGGAATTCTAAAACCTTAAAACTAAAGATATTGGCAGGAGCCCATAGTTTACAGTAAGCCCATGAAAACTATATATTTGTGTAGTTAAAGTGCTCGGTAGATTCAATGCGGTGGAGGTGCAAAGATTCATAGTGGAGATACAGCGAGGATATAACAGGATATAGCGGATGACTCTAAAATAGCACATAAAACTAGTACTTAATGTTTTTACAAATATATAGATGGTAACTAAATGAAAATTTAACACTCAATTGAATTATAATTGATACATAAATAATTTTAAATAAAAACATGTGCGGATATATTGTAAATAAACGTAAAACTGTTATAGAACATAATTGAATTTAGTGGAATATTAGAGTATTTTCATTTCTAAAAATCTATTAAAAATTCAATTAAATAAATTAGTTTTATAATTTTTATAATGTATAAATATTATTTTAAATTCATTTCTTTCAAAGATGATATAGCGGAAATAACAGAATATAGCGGGAATAACGGGATATAGTGGGGATTAAAGCGGAAAGACTATATTTGGAGTTATATGGAAAAATCGTAGCGGTAGAAATCCACTGTGAGATATAGTAGGGTTATAGCTGGAAAATCGCAGGGCATTAACTACACAGCTGTATATAACTAATGATATTGGCGGGGCCAATAGGTTCATAGTCAGCCCATGCAAACTATGATTTGATACTGGCAGGGGCCAGTAGATTTGTAGTTAGCCCATAAAAACTATATTCGGATTAAAATATTGATAGTCAGTCAATATGTTCCTAGTTAGCCTATGAAAACTAGGATAAGAGATAATATATTTGAGTTACAAACAGGTTCTTAGTGATCCCATGAAAACTATGATATTGGATAGATAGTCCATAAACGTTTAACAGGTTAATAGTAATCCTAGAAACTATAATTGAGACAGATAGTCAAAATAAGTAGGGATGGGTAATCCAGAATTGATTTGCTTGTTTTTCATATCTTTATAATGTTTTGAATTATTATATTTTACCATTGTGGATGCAGGAGCATAACATATGGTTTTGTAAATGTTTAGGATACTAATGAAGGAAAAACGTATTTCGCTAAGCGACGTGGTCTCACTAGATATCTAATGGTTTGAGATGGTAAATTATTATTCACGCCAGGCTTTATGTCTGACTCGAAATTTTTGTTTTCCACTTAAACTCTCAGGTACTCAATTGATTTTGAGTAGGTTGAGAGTTACGGTTTCCAGATGTTATTTTAGACGAATAAAGCTTCTGAAGACGTGCAGGAGGCAAGCTTGTTATTAGAATTCTTTTATTTCGACTGTGTTTTTTTTTTGTAAATGCAAATTGTTTTCTTGCCTATCTATATACTTTGATCAACCTGGGGGCATCTTCATATGTCACTCTTAGCGTATTTTGTAATAATTATATGTTATCTAAACGTGGTCTGCAAACTGGGAATATGTAATTAATTTGGAAAATTTTAAAATGGAATGTGGAATTTGTTTGCCGTATAATATTTTACCATATTCTTGTGTTTCTATGTATTAATGGATCTAATATCGCTGTATTTAGTCGCCAATGATTAATAATTATGGATGACTGCAGCATCCGTAGCTTTTAGTTTTAGGCCTCCAAGTAGGGGGATGTTACAAGTTGGTATCAGAGTGTAGGTTTTATGAAACTTTAAAAGAAACTTAAACCTAAAAGATTTTCAAAACATAATCCAATGAATCAGATAATAAGATCAGGGTTTGGGTTAACGCTATATTAACGTACTTGTATTTGCTATATATAGTTATGTATAAGTACGTATCCCCCGCCCTCTTAGACTTTTCTTCTGTATGTTGCTAAGGCTCGTATGCAGATTTATAAGACGGGAGATATGGAAGCAGGAAACGAAAGAGCAAATCTTGGTGGATTTAGAGATAAGGGTAGAGATGCTTATACAAAGGGGAATTTAGAGATATTTTAGAATCAAGATCCTACATCATCTCTTACCAATTTTCTTTTATCTTATCCCTCCACCTCAATGCCTCTTTAGTACCATCACATGGCCTCATATTACCCTTATCGTGGCAAAAAAAACTAGCTCCCTTTATGAGATTTAAACCCATTTGTGGCTCGAAAAATTATTTTGCATTTAAATCCAACTTAAACGCTTATCAATATCGTATAAATATATTTATAACTATTATAAACACATTTAATATTTTTTTATTAATAAAAAAAATAATATGAATAATATTTCAAAAATATAAATTAATTTAATTAATTTATAACAATGACAAACTAATTAAATCATTTGGTCAAAGGAGTATTCATCGGTTTCGTTGTGTGACGTGTTAAGTGTAATTTTGGCCAGTGATTAATATCGAACTATTCGAATCTTAACGTTCACACGTCACTTAGTAGGTGGTATGCATTTTAGCCAAATTCATCACTTACATGATTTTTATGAGAACAAATTTTACTTTGTTAAGCATTACATGATTATGACTTTTATTTGTACCAATTCTCTTCGTTAAAACTATAACTTTGGACTCATGGACTCTGGTAATGGTCAAAATTCAAATATAGTCCATATTCAACTCTATAGTCCAAACATAAAGTCCTTAGTACTATAATAATAATAATTATTAACTGAACTACTCTAGCCAGAGATTTTGACTTTGAGTTTACCTGAGTTGACCATGATACTAACCCCATATAACCGATGAGACAAATCCTCTCTTGAATAGTGTTTCACTTCCAATACTTCCACTTGACCAACCATAGTAATTTGATGAACATCGTGCCATGATTTGACTGTAATCAAAGCAGAGCTTTCATATTGAAGATCAATAGAATTCTCAAGTCAAAAGAACTGTGTAAATTAGTTCACATCGATATTTTCTATTTAACCTTAGTTATATCAACCAGTAGAAAACTATCGAGTGAGTTATTATGTTGTTATCCAATAACCGTCAATATGTAACCATTAGGCGCACACAATATTATGAGTAATACACTGCCTAATATTTGGAGAGCATTACATGCTCCAGTCTCAACGGATACATCGATATCCAGCCTCGATGCATCTTCATTAGGAACGTTTAAAATGACGTGTTTTATAATATTGTGATATAATGCTCATGATTAAAACTATTTGTAATTACAATCACACACACCATTCAAGGATTTTCAGTTAAATAAATTTTGATAATATATAACACATTATAACAAAAATATGACATAAAGAAAAACAACCTTATTACGAACGAGAATTGGTTAAACGTTAATTAATTTACAATAAATTATAGAATTATCCTAGATAACCCTTAGCTCTATCACAATAAATATCCAAGTGGAATAAAATTTTAGAAATTTACCCATTTACCTCATTATACATTAGCCCAATTCCTATAATGGTATCAAAGCCAAATAGCTTATACGATCTAAATTAGTAATATTAGGGCTAACTTATTAAAGCCTACCAATATGGTAGGGTGTCTAGAAAAGTAGTGTCTAAAGTTGCCTTTGTGTAATCAAGTACTTTGCTCTACCTGGCTATTGGCCTGGCCCGATAGGATGAGGTAAACCCAAATTTTATCCCTAGTATAAAGGAATAAATTGATTTAGGCCTAGGACTAATTTTAGAAAATTATTATTAATTAATTAGATTAAATAAATCGAGTAATTAATTAAAAGTTTATTAATTAAATTAAATAACATATATATATATTGATATACGTAACATTATCTTAAGATGTTAAGATTATACATATGTACATAATTTTCAAAATTAATTATAATTAAATTAAATTATTTCAGTCGGATATATTTAATAAACGTTAATTAATAAATACATATATTGAAAGAAATGCAGATTACGGATCTTAAGGCTAGGGTTAACACTAGAGGGGGGGGGGTGAATAGTGTTTATAAAGAATTACTAAATCTTTTTGAATTTATGTTGAATTGAACACGGATGTATGCAATATACAGACACAGATATGATCACAGAAACAAAACAAATGCAGAAATAAAGTAAAAGCAATAAAGGAAAGAACACAACAGATTTTATACTGGTTCGGAGTTACCCTACATCCCATCCCGCAACACAAGTACGGATTTTCTTTCAAAAGCAATTATAAATTACACCCTCGATTTCAAGGCTACGAGGTACACCCTCCAGAATCACAATCCTCTGGGTAGAGATACTTGATTTCCGAGCCACAAGTTTACCCAATTGATTTACCAAGGCTACAATCACACCTTATCTCGCTTGATTGATTTTCAAGGCCACAATCACACCTTTTATCACTTAATAGATTACAAAGAAGCCTATAACTTTGAATAGCACTGAGAACCTTGTTGAGATAGTGATAGAGAATCAAACTAGGAAAGATCGGGTTCGATTCAATGTTGATTTCGGCAGAGTAATGGTAAGAATATGTATTAAGAAATGTGGAAGAAGAAGAGGGGTGAAAACCAGAAAATCTGATATAAAATTCGTTGAAACTAACCCCAATTTATAGAAGAACAACAACCATGTCCATTCATGAAGAGTTATGACGAATAGACACTTCTTTTGAAATTTAAATTTTGAACTCAACTGACACCATGTCGACATGGTCACCATAGGCATGTCGACATCCCCAAGCAATTTTTGATGATTTGATTTTCTTTGAAAATAACCTTTATCTTATATTAAAACTATTTTAATCTTTTCTAATATACTTGACTATAGTTAAAATACATAAGTAAATATAGAGAATAATATATATATAATTTAACTATAATTTTATATTTAAATCTTTAGTATAAATATTTAAAAGTTAAATATATTTATTTTAAAAGATAGTTTAAAATCAGGAGTAATTTGACTTTGAAATTAAAGATAATTTTGAGGCTAAAATTATTTAAAACCAGGATAGAGGTTTTTGATGCTTTTAAAAGAAAGGTTTTGAAAACATTTTGAAAACAGGATATAATTTTGAAAAATCATTTTGAATAAAAAGTTAGCGGATACAAAACAATGTTCCACTAGATTTTTCGTAGGTTCCATCCTACTTAGGGTTCCATCCCTTTAACAGGCTCGAAGTGGATTCCATTCCATGAATAAATTGGATTTTAAGATGCCAGTGCTTTTCTATGAGTTTTAACAAAATTTATAATTAAAGAATAAATTACTTCAATTTTTGAAATCTTGATAATCTTGATACTCATGAGTCTTCAGTCTTGATATCTTGAATCTCTATACTGTACAGTCTTCATTCTTGGTACCTGCATGTTTAAACCCTGCATATACATATTTATCTAAACTTATAATGTTAGTATTTATATTTTATAATCTATTCTAAGGTTGTTGTCATCAAAACCATCATCTCACGGACTAACAATCTCCCCCCTTTTGATGATGACAGCCTTTGTTTATAAAATATTACTCCTATCCTAATAACTCCCCCTTAATCTATAACTCCCCCTTAGTTTATGCCTAACTAACCTATTTTATATTTCTCCCCCATTGTCATCAACAAAAATTAACTCCCCCTCATTCTTGGACTAGAGTACCTGCATTAATAAACTATACAATGGAATATATAATAGATAGATTAAGAAATAATTATCCTTATGAACATGATAATTAATCAAGGATTATATACATTTCAATATGTGTATATATATATACATGTTTTATGTAGCAACCATCAAACCAATTTAAGAAATCAATCCACACCGAGTATCAATCCAAACCAAATCAAATTAATTCAAACAAACAATTCAAACAAAGCAAACAAATAAAAATCAAACATTGTGTGGAACTTCCACCCATCCTTCTTCTCCAAAGATTGGATCTGCCATAATAGCATCCCAATTATCATTGTCGTTGGTGAGAGAGACTGGAGGATGTGCTTCGTTATTATCCTTGTGTATGAAGGAAATCATCCATCGTATTGCATCGAAATGCCTTTCTTGCTCCTTGATCATCTGCATTTGACTCGATTCTAAGTGTCGCTGGTTACGTAGAATGAACGAGAGAATACTCTTGAACGAATTAAGAGTTTCTTCAAGATTTTCGGATAAATTGTGAATTAGATTAGCCATAATTAAATTTGCAAAAGAAATGAAGAATTAGAAGATAGGAAATAATTTTCAGTGAAGAATTCTGGAAGAAATAGGTATATATAGGTGTAGAAATTTGTTTGAAATGAACAAATATATGGTTGTTATTCAAATTTCAAATTCAAAATGAATTGTCATTTCTGACCAGTACATGTCGCCATGGTCATAGGGGGTATGTCGACATGGGTTAGTGAAAAAAATATCTATTTAGATTTTGTGAATAATCGTGTATATATATACTTATTTATATAATATACTAACATTTATTCTGGAGATAAGATAAGCTAGATAACAGAAAGAAAATTTCATTCCATTGCATACTAAGATGATACAATGATTAAACATACGAAACTACATGAACTTTGTAATTAAAACAAGCTAAAACACATACAATAAGATACGAAAAAGATAAAACTAGTTAGAGGATGATGAAGAAAGTCCAAGTTTCTTGCTGACTTTGGAAATGAACTTGTTCATCTTGGATGAAATTTTGTCCAACTTCTTACTAAAGGATCGTTTAAGAATTCGTTGATTCTCAACAATCGTCTTTTGGTTTTTGAGAAGGGTTTTGGTGGATGGATTAGGAGGATAGTCAATGCTTTCCACAGAGGTTTCACCTTCTTCTTCTTCAATTTCCATTTCATCCCCTTCTTCTTCTTCTTCCCCATCCTCTTCTTCCATTTCCTTATGAGCCAAACGCTCTTCCTTTTAGGCAAGGGTCTCATAAGGTTAAAAAACAAATGGAATTTTCATAAGCGAAATGTTGGAATGATTGAAAATTTCTCTAGAAACAAATTCTTCGCCTTTAAAATCCACTCCAAAATAGTTAAAAATCCGAATGAGATAAATTCCATGATATAAAGTATTTTCACCCATTTCAAGATTTTTAGGACGAAGTTCATCCAAAATAACTTGTGCCCAATTTATGTCATAATTTCCAAAATAGCAAAAAGAGCTTTGCAAACTTTTGAAGTAGGATTGTTAAAATTCCCCGATCTTGGGGTCAAAGTATGTTGCAAAAGAAGATTAACAATTCTTGCCTTTGGTCGAAAATTTCGATTTTTGAATTCAAAATTATCATTCCCTTCAAAAATGTGATGAAATGTCTCACGATCATTTTCATCGATTTTAAAATTAGAATGATCCATTCCCGTACACTTGCAATTGAGATTGGTACCCAAAAGATCACAATTCAAAACAATTCTAGTGCCTTTGACACTACTCGAAATTACATCCTCATTTCCATGATAAAATCCACGGTTTAAATTAGCATAGAAAATTTTGACAAGATTTGGATAGCAAACAAAATCATTTTGAGAAGCATCAATAAGGTTAAGAACTCCATTGTTTCCAAAAATAGAATCAAGTTCATAAGAAGAGAAATCTTGAAAAATAGCAAACTTTTCGGGATGGGCTTTGGCATAATTAGCATAATTGATGTATGCTTTTATTGCCTCCAAATCATTGAATAGTTGCTCTTTTATTTTTCTAGAAATTCTCATGGTGGAGGGGTCTCTTGAAGAAACCATTAAAGTAGAGAGTAGAGTGCTTGAAGTTTTGTAGAGAGAGTTTGAATTTGAAAATGAGAGTGAAAAGATATGATAAAAGATAGTGAATAAATAGATTCTCAAAGGACATATTCTCTGGTCAAAAGGTAGCTTTTCAGAGAATCGAATGAAGTGAAAAGGTGGAGTGAAATTCAAACATTTGAATTCAAATTTTGAAATTCATATTCTGGTACCCATGTCCACATCATGGTAGGGATCATGTCGACATGTGCCAGTGAATTTTGATAATTTATTTTTCCTAAGTTCTCTAATATATATATATAATTATACTTATTATTTTTAATGTCTATATATATATATATCTGAAATATTTATAGTATATTTCAAAAAATTATACTATTAAAAAATAATAAAATAATAATAAAATAATAAGATAATAATAAATAATAAAAAAATAAATTTTAAAATTCAAACAACACACCAATTCAAAATCAATCAATCAATCAATCAAGCAATCAAGCAACTAATTCTAAGCAAGCAATTTTAACCAATCGTATTGTAAACGTGTACCTTTTTCTGAGTCTGTTTCTTTGAATTCATCGGAGTCGTGAACAGCTGTGAAACAGAAATTCGAATTATCTGCCTTTTGATCATCATCACTTAAGGACGAGTCTGAGTCATCTAGAGTAACAGTAAATGCACGCTTCCGTTTTTTTGCTGGATCATTGTTCATAGGAGGACTTTGCCTACCTGGATACGGACAGTCTCTTTTGAAATGGTCTGGTTCATCATAGTTGTAACATTTGACATTATTTGGCACTACATTCTGATTTCCCGAATTCTTATAGTTGTTTCTCTTGAGATTATTCATCTTCCTGTATTTCAGGAATTTCCTAAAATTTCTGGTCATAAAGGTCATCTCTTCATCATTATCACTGTTTGAGTCTGATCCATCGGTCAATGCATTGAATGCCATTGGTTTCTTTTCAGATGCTTTGTTTGCTCTTCTCTTGATAATTTGAACTTTATACGACATTAGATTTCCAGTTAATTCTTCTATCTTTAAAGTACTGATGTCATTTGCCTCTTCGATAGCAAGTGTCTTTTGATCCCATTCTGGAGTAAGAGGATATAAAATCTTTCTGACTTGATCTTCTTCAGAAAATTCCTTTCCCAAAGATATTAGAGAATGCACAATATCTTGAAATCTACTATACATATCTGAAATAGACTCATTAGGATTCATTTTAAATAATTGAAACTGATTTATGAGCATGGAAATTTTGGTCTGTTTAACTTTGCATGTTCCTTCGTGAATAATTTGCAAAGTTTTCCAGATTTCATATGCAGACTTACAAATTGACACTCTATTGGATTCATTTCTATCTAGTGAACAAAACAAAATATTCATTGCCTTAGAATTATTTTGTGCAACAGTCTTTTGCTCAGCAGTCCATTGTGCAAAATCAGTTGTGGGTTCAGAATATTCAGCTTGTGTAATATTCCAAGTGTCTAATCCTATAAATTGTAAGTATATTTTCATCCTACATGCCCAATATGCATAGTTACTGCCATTAAAAAGTGGCGGTCTGACAATTGACCGACCTTCCAAAAATGAACTAGTGACAGGAATACTAGTGTTAGTAACAGTACCAGTGTTGATAGCCATTTTGAAAACTTTTCAAAAATCAGATTTTGCTCTGATACCAATTGAAAGAAATGTGGATTACGGATCTTAAGGCTAGGTTTAACATTGAATGGGGGGTGAATAGTGTTTATAAAGAATGACTACATCTTTTTGAATTTATGTTGAATTGAACACGGATGTATGCAATATACAGACACAGATATGATCACAGAAACAAACACAAATGCAGAAATAAAGCAAAATCAATAAAGGAAAGAACATACCCGATTTTATATTGGTTCGGGGTTACCCTACATCCAGTTCCGCAACATAAGTACGAATTTCCTTTCAAAAGAAATTGTACAATTACACCCTCGATTTCAAGGCTACGAGGTACACCCTCCAGAATCACAATCCTCTTGGTAGAGATACTTGATTTCCAGGCCACAAGTTTACCCAATTGATTTACCAAGGCTACAATCACACCTTATCTCGCTTGATTGATTTTCAAGGCCACAATCACACCTTTTTTCACTTAATAGATTACAAAGAAGCCTATAACTCTAAATTGCACTGAGAACCTTGTTGAGATAGTGATAGAGAATCAAACTAGGAAAGATCTAGTTCGATTTAATGTTGATTTCGGCAGAGTAACGGTAAGAATATGTATTAAGAAACGTGGAAGAAGAAGAGGAGTGAAAAACCAGAAAATCTGATATAAAATTCGTTGAAACTAACCCCTATTTATAGAAGAACAACAACCATGTCCATTCGTGAAGAGTTATGGTGAATAGACACTTCTTTTGAAATTTAAATTTTGAACTCAACTGACACCATGTCGACATGGTCACCATAGGCATGTCGACATCCCAAATCAATTTTTGATGATTTTGATTTTCTTTGAAAAAAACCATTATCTTATATTAAAACTATTTTAAACTTTTCTAATATACTTGACTATAGTTAAAATACGTAAGTAAATATAGAGAATAATATATATAAAATTTAACTATAATTTTATATTTAAATCTTAAGTATAAATATTTAAAAGTTAAATATATTTATTTTAAAAGATAGTTTAAAATCAGGAGTAATTTGACTTTGAAATTAAAGATAATTTTGAGGCTAAAATTATTTAAAATCAGGATAGAGGTTTTTGATGCTTTTGAAAGAAAGGTTTAGAAAACATTTTGAAAACAGGATACAATTTTGAAAAATCATTTTGAATAAAAAGTTAGCGGATACAAAACAATGTTCTACTAGATTTTTTGTTGGTTCTATCCTACTTTGGGTTCCATCCCTTTAACAGGCTCGAAGTGGATTCCATTCCACGAATAAATTGGATTTTAAGATGCCAGTGCTTTTCTATGAGTTTTAACAAAATTTCTAATTAAAGAATAGATTACTTCAATTCTTGAACTCTTGATAATCTTGATACTCATGAGTCTTCAATCTTGATATCTTGAATCTCTATACTGTACAGTCTTCATTCTTGGTACCTGCATGGTTAAATCCTGCATATATATATTTATCTAAACTTATAATGTTAGTATTTATATTTTATAATCTATTCTAAGGTTGTTTTCATCAAAATCATCATCTCACGGACTAACATATATAAGATATATGCGTATTACTACAAACGTTATAGAGAGCATATTCAATTTAGAATGCTTAAAATGAATAAAATAAAATTAATTAAAACGTTAATTAATTAAATTAGATTTAACTAAATATTGTCATACATAAGACTATTACATAAGTTCATTAAATTATAAAGTTATATATTAATTTAAACTTGTATAATATGAATGTATAAATTAAAGGTGGAGCAGTAAGAAACTCAATTAGACCTAAGGAATAAATACATAGACATAGTATGTATACCATGATTTTTTTTGAGTCTGACATTTGAAACACAAAGGTATTTCATCAGAAATACATTATTCAATAAGTCTATATCACATTTAAATATATTAAAGACTAGCGGGAAAGCCCATGCGTTGCGTGGGTTCAAAGGTTGTAAATTCTTTTCTAATAGTGTTAAGAACTTTTGGAAAAAATGCGTTATTGGACTAGAGTTGCAAATGCATCTACTTTATACCTAATAATGAATAAAATGAGTTGCTTATTTTCGTTCATCCAAAATGTGATGTATTTTTTTGTTAACAAAACGTTACAAAAGTGTTACGAAACTATTACGATTACTTTGCAAAACTGTTACAAGTACAAAACTATTACAACTACAGAACTATTACAACTATGTTGCAAAACTGTTACGATTACGTTGCAAAACTGTTACAACTATAGAACTATTACAACTATATTGCAAAATTGTGATGAATAGAATTATGTAGCAAAAAGATTATGCAATAGATATAATACCGATTAGATTGTCCGAGTCCAATGAAAACTATTTTCTCGAAACAATATTGCTCCCTCTATGACATAGAAGGGTGAAGACAACTGTTCCCAAAGATAAAAACGGACCAAACTCTATAATGTTGCACTGCAAATTGCAGAGAATCGACGAACTCAAGAGAAATATTTATGAACAGTGTTTTAAGGGAGAAGGAGAAGAACATAATCATAATTTATATATCAATTCTGTTCTGCCGCGTCCTATATATAGGCATGGGAAGGTGCCTATTCATTTTGAATGGTTATGGCGTTTGGAAAGGTTGCGACCCTTTACCAAGCGGTGCGACCATTTTATTACCATGTGAGTTTGAAAAAGTAAAAAAAAATTTCGGTCTGAACAGCCAAGCCAAGCCAACTACCAACTACAAAGTGCCTCTAATACATCTCAAACACCCATTTTCCCACGCCGTAGTGTAGGTTCGAAAACAGGCGCATGCACATGTGGGGATGTGCGTTGCACCACCCACTAAGATGACTATGCTTTCGTGTCTCTCTTTGTCTCATAGTCACTATAATAGTGTCCACATCTTTATATAAACATACAATGTATATTTTATTATAAGATGTGGGACTGTTCATTTCCCAAGGCATTGAATACCTCACGTTTTTCACTGTAGGCATTTAATGCCTCACACTTTCCAATATATTACTCATTCATTTCCAACAATTCCCTACACAAATGAGTAGTTTCTCACTTGTTCTTAATTTGACGAACCCTTTTATCGTATTGGTTAAAGTACCACATAGGCTTTGAAATTTCTTAGTGTTTTATCTTTTTGACTTACTGGCGAATCAGTGGACTTAGATTGTCTTTGAACTGTAAGCTTTTTTGTGTAAGTCTAAAAAGATAACACACAGTAAATGTTTCTTATCTTCCTTGGTTCTCTGTTTGTATTCGTTTTTTCCATGAACGCCACCTTGGTCTCATGAGTGCTTGGAGAATTTGGCCTTTCAATTCTCCTTGAAGCGGTGCCTTTGCACTCACATAGGTGATTCTTAACACTTTTTTTAATCTTACCAATTATAGACATCATTAAAAGTTTCAAAACTTATCCTATTCTTCGACGAGTAGTGCAATGACTTATTAAGAGAATGATTTGAATATTTATAGTGCAATCAAGTTTATCTAAACTTAGTTATTCCTTTGAACCTAGATCTTAGGATCTCCAGTTGGCTAGGTGGGGTTTCTGTTTAAAGAAACGTTTTAGTTTATGGGCCTTAATGAAAGTCTACGGGGTGGATCGTGTAGTGTATATGCAAGTATATATGACAAATATATGATGCAACTAAAATAATATTTATCTAAGTAAATATAGAATAGGCACACCAGAATTTTATACTGGTTCGGACCTCTCGTCCTACGTCCAGTCCCGAAGCTCCCCTTAGGAATTCGACTATCAAAAACCCTCGCTTCGCCTGGAGGAATAGGCTTGGTTACAATGAGTTGTTCTTTTCAAATGCATGTTCTAATATAATACGGATGTTGACTAATTAGTACAATTACTTCCAATATATTTTTAAGGAATATTGTCTATGAAGAACTGAGTATATGGAAGAGTGAATACAAGTAAAGATTGCTGAAGTGCAAAAATTAAGAATATATGATAGAGCATAGAACTAGAAAGTGTAAGTAAGTAAAGTTAGTTTGTTCTCTTGATTCTTGATGCTATATATAGTTGTAGATAGGTATCTTGAGTAGTCACATCCATTAATGAATCCTCTAAGGTTTCTTCTTTTGATGGTGAAGAGTTGTGGCGAAGAGAAGCGAAGATGTCCATTCACATATGGAAGTCGTAGTTCATTTCTGAAGTTCGAGTTTGAATTCAGACGTCTGGTATTTGTTTCAGACGTCTGGTACTATGTATTTTTTGAATATAGTAGAGGATCGGACGTCTGAGTGCTATTACCAAACGTCCGGTTTAGCCTATTTGCTGTTCCAAAGAACTATTTCGGACGTCTGGCTTGTGCACCCAGATGTATGATATGGTGCATGTCAGTTTTTGCGCATATTTTCTATTACTTCCTTGTTCCTATCGACTTGTAGTCTCTTGCAGTGTCCATTGAGCCTCGTTCTTGTCTTTCTAGTGATGTTATTCTAGCAAGTACCTGTAAGTATAAATACATGCATATTTGATTTCCATTGTATAGTTGTTGTCATCCAAATCGTAGATTGGATTTCCTAACATTCTCCCCTTTTTGGATGATGACAACAATACAATGTAATTAGATATAATTTTATAAATCTCCTCCTGACTATGTGCTTACCATTATTTCTCCCTCTTTGGCATTATCAAAAAGCATTAATACAAGAATATGTATGATATAATCAATAATCATGAATAGACGAAAGGTAACTAATTACACATAAGTAACAAGCCAAAAATCATTTTTATAACCATTAAACATAGTGAGTACATGCATAAATTTTTGATTATAATACAAAATATGGAATCTATTAAAAAAATATCTAAGGATATTTTGGAGGAATCTTTGGCTTGATCATCTCCTTCATCTAATTCTTGGAAGAACTAGCTTGTATTGTAGGAGATTTTGGAGTATGTGCTAGAGGTTCTTTTTCCTCTTCAAAAAGTTTAGAATGTTTTGATGGTGGAGGAGAAGGCGTTGGAGTTGGCCAATCTTCCAAAGGTAGTGTAAGGCCAAGACTCGTTGGAGAACCTCTTTAAGAACAGACAATGTTGTTGAAAGCGATGTCTCAACTGTGGCTAGGAGAGAAGCAAATGTTTTTTCAGAGCTATCGATACGCTTAGCCAATAATTTTTTCTTTCTTGATAGATAAGTTGATTTGGGAGAGTTAAATCTGGAATGCTTTCATTTGATTAGTTTTAGTGCGAGTCTCCTAAATGTCATCTTGCACTGGATAGTCAAAAGTTGGAGGAGGAGGAGGAATGTGTTCTTCTTCGTGCTCTTCTTCTTGTGATGGTTGTGGTGGTTGGTGTTGGGGTTGAGGCCTAACTTGTCCAGCTTGTTGACGATGTTGCATCCATTCGTCAAACGAAATAAAATCTAGGGGATTTTCTAGCAAGTGCATAAGAGATAAGAATTTTGTGGAGGCGTATTTGGGGGCAACCTCCTCAAAAGTCGATAAATATGATGGAATGTTGTGGGCTTGCAGAAGGCGCATGATGTAGGCAGGGTAAATGATTGATGGACGAGATCGAGTCCAATAATGTTTAAGCTTGTCAAATATAAATTTCGCCCAATTTACCCTCTTACCACTAAAAATAGCATATAGAGCTTTGTGCTCCAATTATGTTATTTACTCATGGCCACCAAGTCGAGGAATGATTGTGTTGACAATCATCCTAGTGAGTAGCCTTGCCTTAGGTCGTAAGTATTTTGAAGCAAATCGTGGCATTTCATCTTCCTAATTTTGATGGGTAATATTGTTTCTTGGTTTGAGGCGCATATTCGTGATGTCATTCAAATCTTCTCTAGAATCGGAACAACCTAGAGTACGACCTATAATTACCGGAGTAAGTCGAATAGTGTTTCCATAAACACTCGATCAAAGCCAATTATCATCATTATCGATATTCCATACGGATGTGCTATCTCGATTAGCGTAGAAAAGGAATATTGCAAGATGAACGATTTGGACATTATTCGAATTATAGGAAATCAACTTTTGTAACCCAGCATTTTCACACATCTCATCTAAATCATACATAGGGAATTTAAGCAAATTATATAAGGGACGAGTGTGTAGCATTTTCTTCTGGATATCTTCATATCTTTTGATAGAATAAGGTACTCGATTAATCCACTTCTCAATCTGATCATTGGAGCATAGTTGTGGGTTGTAGGATATAGCTTGTTCTTTCTTTCTCTTAGAAACTCTAGGGTTTTTAGTTTTGGGTGCCATGAAATCGAGCAAAATTATGGAGATAGCAATTTGGAGAATTAGGATTTTGGATTTTAAAGAGGAAACGAAATGAAATGTTAACTGGAAATTTGTGAAAACAGTCGTTTTAAGGTCACGAATAGGTGTCGATTGAATTTCAGATGTTTGAAAAGTGAATCAAACGTATGATTTTACCCTAGTTTTAAGATAATAAACATTTTCAGACGTCTGGGTGTTATTGGCAGATGTCTGGAATAGGAAGAATTGTAAATTTTGAAGGTAGAGAGTTTTGTCAGACGTATGGATATAATGTCAGTCGTTTAAAATTGGCCTGATTTTTATGTTAAGAAGGAAGAGATAATTTTCAGATGTCTAGTTGTTTATATCAGACGTTAGATATATGCACATGATTAAAAAATGGTGTGATACAAGGGTGTTATACATCTGATGGGATTGATCAAATGTCTGAAATCTCCTATATGTCTAAAAATAGTTTGATTTTGGAAGGTTTTGCTTGATTTTCGAGGGATCGATTTTATTGAAACATAATATTATTATTTTTGAAAACAAGTACAAATATAATTAGATGAAAATACAATGAAAATAAACATATTTATTTATAAGAAGGAGCATTGCGATCTTTAGATTTACTATCCTTCAATGGCTTGGGTGGGGACCAAATATTTCTATATTCGTTGGTTCTTGGGGAACCAGATAATTGCCTAGGTGGAGGACCCCAAGGTGTACGATAAGAGGCAGAAGGATCTAGAAGATTGCAAGAAATCGAAAGTGGTTCATGTACATCTTTTTTCGTGAATTGCAAAATTTGATCGCTACTTGCTCGAGAAAACTCAGTCGTCTCGCAGTGACTTTTTGTTCGAAGTATAATTCTCGTTGTAAATCCATTTGTTGCTTTTGGTAATGATGTATATCATCGATTTTTTCTTTGGTGTTAGGAGAGACAAATAGAGATCGTTTGGACTGTTTTTTGTCGGAAATGAATACCGTGTGATAGAAGGACCATTTATAGGTTGGCTCTTGACCTGGTGTAGGAGTAGGAAGTCGATGAGAGGTATCCATTGAACTATCCGAGGTTGGTCTTGAAAAAGAGAGACGAGAGTTGTCGGAAGGCATGTTTAGTTTTGCTTTTGTTTGTTTTAAAAAGAACCAATATAGAATCTGTATTTTATTTGTAAAGGGAGAAGTTATTTATTCATGTTTTAAAAGCTTATAAATAGTTATTTTCAGAAAACAAACATTCTGAAGAAATTGTTGGTCAGTGTTAAAAGATTTTGTTTATGCATTAAAAACTCTTTAACCAAAAAATAGAATGAATGAAATTTAGGTTTAGCTAATAAGATCATTAAGAGAATATATTCCTAAATCGCGTTGTAGTTTAACAAACGTTTGTTCATTTAGGGGTTTTGTGAAAATATCTGCTAGTTGATTCTTAGTATTTACGTTGTGATGACACAGAATTTTGGCAATAGCAATTTGATATTCTTGATTTATAATAATTTGAATTGGCAATAATAATTTGACAATCTCCTAAAATAATAATTTAAATTTGGAATATTGGTTTAATAATCTAAATATTTAATTTGGCAAAATTTATCTTTTCAAAGCTAATAAAAATGTTTTCTAATTATAATGTATATACATTATGAATAGGAAGTTTTAGTTTGAATTTAATATAAAAATTTTCAAAAGTTATTTAAAGTTAAATTTTATATTTTTCAAACACTTAAGATAGTATATATATATATATATTTATTAAAAGTATTTTAACTTAATAGGATTTGTTATAAAGATTTAGTCATTTTCTTTTAAAATTTAAAATGAGATATACAAAGGTTTATATACCTTCGTTTGAAATTATTCACGAACTAAATTAGTTTGCATATATGTATAAATTTAAAACATAAAACATATATTAATATAAGAACATAATAGATAACTTACATAAATATATAAAAGCATAAGTAATTAATAAATAAAGATGTTAAACATTTGTAAAATAATGAATTCATGCATTAAACATGTGTAAACGTTAGTAACATGCAATTATACAAGTGGCAATGTTTTTCTTTTATGTTGAAATATTTATAAATAGGTGTTTTGAAAGAAACTTAGCTATTTTTAAGTTCAAACTTTCTCAAATCCTTTTTCTCTTCATCTTTCTTTCTTAAAAAGAACCGAAAACCAAAATCAAAAGAAAAATCAAAACAATAACAACAACAGCTTCTCTTTACCCTGAGCAAGCATTGTAAATTCAAAGATCAAGCAAAGATTTCAAATTCAACTCAAGCAAGATTCAAGCTTCAGGTCATTCAAAATCAACTTCAGTTTCAAATCAAAACAGATTGGTTCCAGATCAAAAATTAAAGTTTCTTCTCTGTTTGTAAAAAATCTGGTGAGTAAACAAAAACTTTTCAAAGCTAAAAATCTTATATTGCTTGATGCATGTGATAATGTAATAATGTCGTAGATATGGTTTTCATAGATGTTTTCAACATGAATATAGTTTGAATTATTCTATATATTGTGTGCATGTCTGTGCGTATATATATACTGGCCTCTGTTGTGATCACAGACTCAAGAACAACGTATAAAAATTCATATCTTCCTATCCGGACAAATTCAAGCTATGATCTCTAGAAAGAAAATGTTTGTAACAGTGTAATTCATTTTTAAAAATAGTTCCAAATGAAAATATTTAGTAAATATTCTAAAAATAAGAAATACAATAGAATCTTTTCAAATCTGAAAATTCGTCGTTCTTAATATCAAGTTTTGTTTATAGAAACAAATTTGTATTGGAAATAAATTAATTTTGATATTAAAATCTTGATTTTTAAGTTTATAATTATTGAGAATTTCTGAGTTGATCGATTTATGCTTTTTCGTCGAATTTCGATGATCATCGACGAGTTGTTCGTCGTGCTTGGGTTGGGAGGTAGAGTGAAGAATGAGGATCAAGGAAAAAAATGATCGCTGGATTATTAGAGCGTCGTTGCAACGTATGAAATTTTCGACTCACGAAGGTCGACATTAATACGACCACTGTATCAATTGCTGAATAATCGAATGCCGGAAAACCGTACCGTTAGGGTTAAAGAAGAGGTAGAAGATAGAAGCAGAAAGAAATAAAAGCAACAGAACAATACCAGAATCTCATAATCGCTGCAGAACAACATATAATATATCAATGAATAATCTTTAAAACAAAGAGTCATAACAGTTATTACATCACATCACATAATATTACATTATCAGATTTTACAAAAACAAACAGCGGAAAAGAAATACTATATACTAATTGATACGCCAAGCCATCCAGCTTGCCTCCAGATCTCCACGGCAACTCCTGAATTCCAAAATGACCTGATAACCCGACTCTAGACTGCCTGTGTTAAAATTGGTGGGCACCCAGAGTTTAGGAAGGAAACAATAAACTCCAGGTCAGTCATGGGACTCGTGTGAGAACTTAAAACAGTTTATCTATAAAAATAAACAACAAATAAATATTTTTAAATGAATTCGCAATACTTTTAGAAAATGTAACTACCATAAGGCCTCCTACCACACACACAGTGCAAACACAGAATTGGAGGAGATTCTCCTTATGATAGTCAAACATGCTTGATACGCAAATTTATTTTCAATATTATTATTATAAGTGCAAAGCGTAGGAAACCACTTCGAAAGTAGAATATAAATCTTAGCCAGCGTAGGTACCATTATAGTATGCTTACTATAGCTACCATATTAGATGGCAGGTTCTACAACTAAAACCATACAAGGCTCGTATTGTTTCTTTGGATTTCCTACAAATGGTCAGGCTAAGGAACTTCCCATTGCCACATGGGTACGCCTCTGGAAAGATGCCCCGAGAACCTAACTGAATCTCTGCCAACACAAGGCTGGGTTGCCACTAGCCGGGTAACAACTGACACGAATATGCCATCCCCCGGTCGTAACCGACCTAAATCCCGAGATTCACCAACGACCAAAAAATAATAAGTTTGCAACAACAACATAGGTTAAGTATCAGGGCTCCATACCATAATACCACCTCTATATAGAAGGAAACGACATACACTAAGGGGGTGCTATCCCCTAATAACCTTGCCGCATATTTCCTGTTTTGACCATTACCGGGGTGTGAGGTCCGACGAAGTCTCGTCCACAAAGCTACGCCTTATACAAAAGCCACGCTTTATACAAAAGCCACGCTTTGATCAACAAATGCTCAACAGCACTTCATATGCCACATTACCAATTTGGGAATGTATCACTAGTAACCATCAACTACATAAACTCTGAGCTCGTACGTCTCAGAGAAGGGTGTTAAGCTAAGAGAATAAATTCTCTACCACCAACAGAAATATATTTGATAGAAACCAGCTTTACATCTCAAATTGTAATGTCAGACACACATCTATACAAGTCCGTTCGGGGATCGAACGGAACCGAAGGCACTTCCAAAGAAGCCCTTGCAATCTGGATATTCACTAATCACGACCGGACTTCCCATCACAAAGGGTGATAAAATCTCTATATTGGAGATCAACCGACGCAGAGACATTCGACGGTAATCCTTCCGTTTTCAAAAATATCCGGTCTTCAACACCGGTCTTCAAATGCAATCCATTACGACATATCACTATTCGGAATGGGATTTATGACCCAAAGGTCCTCTCCCGGCTAAAACTAATAACGAGCGCTTATTTTAAAAATAAGTGTAGCATTCAAATTCAAGCAAATCACAACAAATACCCATTTAAAGGTAAATATTGATAGTCGGTTATTTAACTACCAAGGCCAACAAACAAATACCCAGCACCATAACAATCACTAGGCCCTTTTTACTAATCTTCCATAAATTAAATAACTTGCCAGATATTCACTTCAATCTATCTTTAAAAAGATATGTTCTCTAAACCATTTCAATTTCGTTTTGGAAAAGCAATTCCAAATACTTATTCATTTCCAGTTTATGTTTAAAAGATAAAAACCCAAAACATTTCACTTCATATTGGAAAACATTTCCATACTTATTTAACAATAAGTAATTCACAAATCTATTTATTTTCAATATTTTGAAAATATCCAATATACTTAAAACACGATTAAGTATATATTTTATTCTTTTAAGGAAAACATTCCCTTAAACACATTTATTTGAGTCAAAACGAATGTTGCATAAAACATCATTACGACAACTCATATTTATTAGTATAGGGATTCAAAATTAAGATAGATATATAAATCCCAATACTATACAAAAACATTTCCTTTCGAAAACCACTTACTATAACAACAGTGTTATAGTCCACCATTTCCTTATTTCTCGAAAACGTCTATTTCAACAGTGAATGTTGAAATCTATGGTTTCGATCTTTAACACATTTTAAAACAACTTCAAATCGTTTTAATTCTATTTAAAGGAGCACTTCCTAAAACATTTCTATAATATATTATTCACTGTTCAAAATTGTGAATATAAATCATTTACCAAATTCAACACTTCTACACATTTTATTAAAGGAATATCCACTGTCCAAAATCGTGGATATATCTCCTTTAATAAGCTCTCATATTTACTTATCAAATTCAATTGGGTTTGGACTTATCAACAAAGTTTATAAATTCACATTTATACAATTTTATAAAAACTTCAACTTATAAAACCCCTTAATTAACAAATTCTTTTTAAATCTCATTTAAATGCCAAAATCCAATTTATAAGTAGATTACTTATAAATCTTTAATTTTACCAAATCTATTCATTTAATAACTTCATAATTTATAAATCTATAAATTTCATTCACTTATGAAATCCATTTATATTTCATTTTAACACTTATAAAAACTCGTTTTAAAATTCCAATATTTTAAATTTATAAATATCAATTTTATAAATCTTTTATATAAACCGTTTATAATAATTCAAAAATCCCAATTTAAACTATTTTATAAAATTCATTTACTCCACATTTCAAAAATCAATTTTCAGCTATATTTCTCAAAAATCATAATTTTTATAACATTAAAATTATAACGTTTATTTACTTAAAATGAATCAATTCCAAAATTTTAATAAAACGTATACTTTCAAAAATCACTTTAAAACCCTTTTAAGTTTGAAAATCATCGCTTTAACACTTTTAATTTTTCCAAAATAGGCCCAATGCTGCAACAGCACTAAATATAACAATCACGACATCCAAAACATTATATATCGTATGATAACAGAATATATCACAATATCTGTAAACAAATCAATACGGGCAAGGAATCCAGTTGGATCCCTCCAACCTGTTTCCCTGCATCCCTAGATGTTAGCACAATACCAATCCCGTTTCAAGACGGAATATCGTGGTATATGGGATTTATAAAATATTATCCGCTATTATGCGGCGCAATAGGGTCTCATCCGCTATATAATGCGGGAAAATCAACACCAAGTACATATATAATACTAATTCCAATCAAGATGGAATATCGCGGTATATGTTTTTAATAAATAACATCCGCTTAATATACGGCGCATAGGGTCTATTTAAGACAATAGATAATAAATTATCATTCAATCACACAATCAAGTAATTTTAAATCTAACTATTTAAAATTTAAATCGAAACAATTTCGATTGAGTGAGAAGTTCTCACCTTGCTTTCAATAATGGTTACAGTGTTTTTTGTTTCGAATAAAATTAAAGGCGCGTTTTTACCCAAAATTTTCACTAGCTCCAATCAACTCTAATCCAGCTCATCGCGTAGTGTTCGACCACACGATTGCAATGCAATTCGTTTCGTGAGTTTTTGACCTCGTATGAATAAGTTACACTACTTTAAAGTTCGAACGAATTATAATATAATTAAATTTACAATTTCTTTTAATTTCTAAACCTTGCAACGATCTGGGCCGCACGATATCAAGATGGTAGATCACGGCCGCTACTTGTTTCCTTCTCCCCTCACCAGGAACGCGCACGAATACAACCCACGACCGTCGCTTTTTGCCCTAGTTCGACGCGCCACTACGATCGTCGAGAGCCCATCATACCACTGCCAATCAGAAGGCCTTCCTCTACTCTACCTTCGTCGAAAAGGGCGCGAAGCTCGGTTGCATGATGGCCGAGAAAAACGAAGTTGAACGCGCGGTATTCAAGCTTGATTTGCCGTTAATCCAACGCGTATTTTTCGATCATACTGTTGAATATGTGGTTCGTGCCGTGCTCTACAACTTTGTAGTTGGAGATTTCTTGAATTAAGGTGTGGTTTGGAAGATAATTGAGGAAGAAGATGGCAACATTTTGGCCATTGATAGAAAGGGTGGCGGCTAGGGCTGAAACCCTAAGATGTTTGCAAATTAGAAAATATGAAGTCCTTATATAGAAAATTTCCATGCACTATTCACCCGAATTTTTTCCAACTCCAAACGAAGCGTGCCGCCTGGCATTTATAATGTTTTACCCCCATTTCTAACGCAATGGAATATATATTGGGAGCAAATTCGATCAAATTTGGAAGATAAGTTTTTGAATCGACTATCTAAATTCAAAATTCACTCGAATCGATTTCTGTGCGTTTGAGCTTGCCCTGGACAAACCGTAAGTCCGACTGACACAAAATTAGAAACCATATAATAATATAACATTACAGATCCGATGAAACTGGTTTCGTCGAAATCTTAGACTGTTTGAAAAATGGCTATTTTTACTCGTCAATTAAATATTAAAATATTCAATTTTCACAATTTAACTTTTAATTCAATTTTAAAAGTTCTATAACATCATTCTAACTCCAATATGATTTAATACAACTTTATAAATCATTTTTAATCACATTAGACCCAATTTCCAATTATTTCTGTAATTTCAAATATTAAATTGTCGATTTAATTATCCAATTAAATCACTATATTCGAAATATAATTTACTCGACTTACAAAATTTACTTTTAAACATTTAAAATAAATTAAATATATGAATTTCAAATGACAGAAATTCTGGGTCGTTACAGTCGTGGTGGCCGGGCGACGTCGAACTAGGGTTCGATAGTCTGATTTCTCGATGGTGAAGTCGAGGCATTTTCATGGTCGAGGGTGAACCGGAGTCGGTCGGACAGAGGGGAATCGATGCGTCGCAACGTGGTGCAGCTCTGGGTGGATCGGCAGAATTTCTGGTGATCGAGATCGTCGTTGGTGAGGTGATTTGTCGATCAGGTTTGAGTTCCAGGTGATGCTCGATGCTCGATTTTGTTTTCCAGTTGAAACGAGGGTGCTGGATGGTCGGGATGATTATGGAGGTGATGGTCGGGTTGCGAGTCTCGCGGCATTGGTCGGAACCGAGCAGATTGATGTGCACATGCACGTGTGCACATTGTAACTGGGTGATGTTGTTGTGATCGGAGAAGAAGGAAGTAGCTCAGGTTGATCTCAAAGATGTTTGAGTGTTGTCTCGTAGGATTGTAGCGGGAGAGATTGCTCGGGGTTTAGCCCAGATTCTGATAGTAGACTCAGGTTTTTCTCTTGTAGGTTAACTTGTTTTAAAAACAAAGAAAATGCAAATTTTTTATAAGAAACTAAAGAAAATCATGTCTAGTTTTTTAAAAGAAAACTTGATCGGGTTTAAAAGCAATGGTAAAAATTAGTTAATCAATTTTCGATACATATATTAACAAGGTTTTAAAGGTAAGTTATTAAACCAATTTTTAAAGTATACTAAAGTGAACAAGTTTTAAAAGTCTATTAAAATAAATAAGTTTTCAAAAGAAATATTACCAAGTTCCAAAGTAAAATTTTAAACAAGTTTTTAAACAGGTTTTAAAGGTTTAATTTTAAAGTTAAATGTTTTGAAATTGTTTTGGTTTTTGAAATTCCTAAGTGCTTCAAATATAATAAAATGGTGTAATTAAGAAGTGATTAAGGAAGTGTATTAAACTTTAATTAATCAAGAGTTTTCAAACGATTTTTGTATAAATTAATTTCAAACATTTAATTTTAATATGATTTAATTGATTTAATAAGTGATAAATTAAGATAAAGGGCCCATCTTTAATTAAATAAGGTCTTGATTAATTAAAGGATCATTAATTAGTTTAACTAATTAAGGGTAATCACTTAATGAAATTAATTAAGGTTAATTACATAATTAATTAAGTGTAATTACATAATGAAATTAATAAAGTATAATTACTTAATGTAAATAATAAACGGTAATTACTTAATATAAGTAATTAAGGATAGTTAATTAATTAATTAATTAAGGCTTAATTAATCTAAGTAATTAAAGGTTAATTAATTAAAGGATAGTTAATTTCTCAATGAAAGTAATTAAAGGATTAATTACTTAATGTAATTAATTAAAGGATTAATTAATTAATGTAATTAATTAAAGGGTTAGTTAATTAATATGAATAATTTAAGGATAATTAATGAATATGATTAATTAAAAGATAATTATTTAATGTAAGTGATTATAGGATAATTAATTAATTTAATTAATTAAGGATAATTAATTAATGCAATTAATTATAGTATAATCAATTAATGGAGGTAAATAAAGATTAATTAATGTGAATGATTAAGGGACGATTAATTAATTTATGAAATTAATTAAAATAATAATAAATGGTTCATAATTAATTAAGGATAATTAAGCAGGATTTTAAAAGTAATAAAAGTAATTAATTTAATTTATTTAGAGATTAAATTAAATTAATTTGGAACTGTTCAAACTAATTAATCTTGCTTATGGATAATTAAGTTATATTGAATAACTTGGATTATTTAATATCTCCGATATGTGATTTGTGATGTGAGATGCTTTGGATGAACGATGATAATGTTAGCTATCTATCTATCTATGATGAATTGCTGTGTAAATAATGTTATTATGAGTATAAATTTGATTGTTTAAACTTAAACAACTTGGACTTTAATACAACATTTTGGATTTCGATGAGACCGGGATCAGATTCCAAATTGGATATCCGAAAACCACATCGATCCAAATTAAACGATAGGTCGTGAAATCTCAAGTGAAGATCGAGATGAAGACTCAGAATGCAAGGGCTATTTGTCGTTAACTCCGAGGGTGATTCCAAAACGAGTGTAACGGAGATAGTGCCTTCGGTTCCAAGATGAAGATTCGGAATGCAAGGGCTATTTGTCGTTAACTCTGAGGGTGATTCGAAAATGAATGTAGCGAAGACAGTGCCTTCAGTTTCGTTCGAACCCGAAACGGACTTGTATGGATGAATGCTTTCAAAACATCGTCATTGGAGGACGGTTAGCATTCCAAGATATGTGTTCTAAAAGGGTAATCGTAGCCTCAAGCCTCATCAACCGGGAATGGCTAAAACAAGGGAGGTGCAGCAAGGCTAAGTGGGTAGCACTCAAGTAGGATGAGATTTTCCTCTGTATAAAGGTCCCTTTTTCGACTTAGGGACGGTTGGTCACGCCAACTGCTGGGTTGTCATATTCGAAATTATCCAGCAAGGGGTAGTTTTGGCCTTGTGTTGCAGGGGATCTGGGCAGATCCTCGGTACTCCGATCTAGACCAGGTACTGTGACGGGCGGTACCCCAGTAGCCCTGCCATTGTATGGAATCCAATCTCCAATAAGTGCCGTACGTTTTGATTGTGCCCAACTATATTGGAACGTGAGATGTAAGCATTCCAGCTATTTTCTATTTTACTTGAAAACACTAGACACTATTATAATCACTGGATTTCCTAACAAATGTTTTGGTTATCGTAAGGTAAAAACCCAACATGTTTATTTGTGGCGTGGTCTTACGAGATACCTTTGTTTTCAAATGATATTCAAAGTTAAACAACTTTAACCCGTTTACTCATACCAAACCCATGTCTGACCTAGAGTTTATTTTGTGTTTTTTAAACTCTTGGGTACTCAAATTTTTATGAGTAGCCAAGGGATTCAGGTTAGCTTTGAGGAATATTGGAGGAGGACTTGGAGCAGAAGTCTCCAGCATATATAAATATTATGGTTTCGCTATGATAGTAGCTCTGTTTTATTTTGAGTTGTATGATAGACAGGTCTTCATGACTGTCTAATGTGTGTTGTATAAAGCTGTATGACTCTAATAAATGATGTATATTATGTAATAACTATGTGATTAATATATTTTATTCGTTCCGCTGTGAGATTCTGGTATTGGTTAGCTCTTTCTTTACTATCTATTCTCTTTTCTACCTATCTCTTTCGTAATGACGATACGTTTTTCTATGGAATGAAAGGTGGGTCGTCACAAGTGGTATCAGAGCTCTAGATTGGGATAATACCTAGGCTTTGGAGAGAGCGTGTGTGTGTGTGTGTAAATACCCGCTTTGTTGGGTTACCTGTTCGGGTGGCCAACATGAGCTCTAGAGGTAGAAGGGGCAGAGGTGTGGGCTGCATGACCACCAAATGAAAGAGGCCCTTTTGTTGGAGGAGGAAGAGTATCTACCGAGTCTGTAAACCCGATACCGCCTCAAATAAGCTTTGCCATGTTGTGCAAGGATTTCACAAACTCGAAGGAAAGCCTTTTTAAAGGTACAGAGTTTATCATTGAAGTGCAAGCTTGGTTGTGCTCATGTGAGCGGATTTTCAAGAGTTTGGATCTGTCGGATGTGCAGAAGTGATTGATGGCATCTTGGCAACTTCAGGAAGGAGCAGTTGCGTGGTGGGACGCGGTAACCATGAACATTCCAGAAGATGTTTTCTCTTGGATCAATTTAAGGAATTTTTTGAGGAATAATTTTTCCTACCATAGGGAAGACTCGGCTGTATAGGAATTTTTTGGATCTTATGCAAAGGAGTTTGTCTGTATCGGAGTATGAGACTAAGTTCAATGAGTTGTCTCTCTACGAACCTGGTCTTATTGACACACCCTCAAGAAGAATGAGATGTTTGTGCTTGGTATGAGGCCCAAGTTTTATGAGAAATGTAACAATCCCACTTCCTACGCCCAGGAAGAAGTATCGTTAATAAGAAAAGAAAGAGGTGAGAAAGTAGAAAAGATAAGAAAGAAAGAAAGACAACATCAGAATCTCACAGCGGAATCGAATAAAATATAATATGACAACATAAATATTACATAGTTATATAACATCAATCAGAGATACACAGATAATACATCACATACTAGACAGTTATAAACACCTGTCTAGTTCATACAACTCAACTCAAACAAATGACTCAGAGATACCAACACAGAGGAACTATATATATCTACAACGCTGAAGCCACCTGCTCCATTGCTCCTCCAGAATGCGTCAAAGCTAACCTGAATCCCTTGGCTACCCGTAAAAATTTGGGTACCCGAGAGTTTATCAAAAACAAAAATAAACTCCGGGTCAGACATGGGTCTGATATGAGTAACAGGTTAAAGTTGTTTAACTTTAAAAATCTTTTGAAAACAAAAGGTATCACGTAAGACTCCCCACACATAAACATGGAAAAGTTTTTACCTTACGCTAACCAAAACATTTGATAGGAAATTCTAGTGATATTATAATAGTGTCTAGGGTTTTCAAGTAAAATACAGAAATAGCTAAAATGCTTACATTTCACATTCCAACATAGTTGGGCACAACTAATTCGTACGGCACTTATTGGATTTTGGATTCCATACAATGGCAGGGCTACTGGGGTACCGCCCGTCACAGTACGTGGCCTAGATCAACGTACCGAGAATTACTCCCTTCATCCCCTGCAACACAAGGCCGGAACCATTCCTTACTGAACAGTCCCGAACAAGATAACCCCACAGTTGGTGTACATCCAACCGCCCACAAAGCCGAATAAAAAGGGACATCTAGACAGGGGAAAATCTTGTCCTGCTTGGGCATGACCCACCTAACCTTGCTGCACCTCCCCTGTTTTAGCCATTCCCGGTTGATGAGGCTTGAGGCTACGATTACCTTTATAGAAAACATTACTTAAAATGCTCATCGCCCACCTGCCGATGTGTTGAAAGCATTCAATCCATACAAGTTCGTTCCGGGTTCGAACGAAACCGAAGGCATTATCTCGTTACACTCGTTTTGGAATCACCCTTAGAGTTAACGACGATAACCCTTGCATTCTGAAAGCACCATCTCGATCTTCGCTTCAGAATTTACGACCTAACGTTTAATTTGGATCGATGTGGTTTTCGGAATATCAATTGGATACCCGATCCCGGTCTCATCGAAATCCAAACGCCATTTTAAAGTCCAAGTTGTCTAATTAACTTAACAATTTAAATTTAACAATTGAATTCATATAGCAATTTAACACAGATAATTAACATCAGATAATCATATAGCAATAGATAAATAACATCAGATAATTCATATAGCAATTGAATACAGATAAATCATGCACAATCATCACAGATATATCACAGAACATCACAGATATAAATAAACATCAGAGGCAATCAAATAGAACCATCGATTCATAACAACATGTCATTTGATTTATTTAAACTTAATTGCATACTCAAGAGTAAATCATATTTTATTCTTTATTTAATTAATTACGATTAATTAACTTATTCCAATTTATTAATTACTTATTCATCATTTACTAAATTAATTAATTATTAATCAATAATCTTAATTATTGATTATAAATTCAGTTACACAATAAATTATTATCAATTGTTAAATTAATCATTAATTACTGTTAATCAATCATTAATTATTAATTACTTAATCGTTCAATCATTAACCATTTATTTAATCAGTTAAATACATTTTGTTAATTAATCAACTTCGAATGATTAATTGAATTCTTGATTACTTATGATTTTATACAAGATTATCATTATATTCTTTAATTCCAAATTCAATTAAGTTTTAAATTACTTAAGAAATTTTCATTCTAAATTTTATTACATACATAATTAACTTCTATTTTAAATTAATTACTCAATTTTGTTTCAGCAAAGTTTCAAAGATCATCAGTGCTTAAAACAATTTGTTTCACACCTAATAACAAAGTTTACACTTAACTTAATTACTATCATTTGGCCTTAAACAATTTTTTCAATACCTAATAACATACTTATACTAACTTATTTACTTTAAGCTTAACATTTAAAAATTAGGCTTGAATCAGGAATCTTAAAACCCGAAGCAAACATCGTGCGCAACTCGGGTAAGACTCGTGACTACCCAGCACTTCACACGATCCCTCCTGCGTTTCTTCTTCCCTGTTACTTACTTCAATTGTTTTTTTTTTAGTTTAAGTTTTAATTCCTGTTGTAACATATAAACCCACGCGCGTACTCAACACACGACTCAGCAAAACCCCGAATCAAAGGATGATAATACTCGAGTTTTTCTCGAGTCGACCCAACTGCGTCCATCTCCGCCGCCGTGCACGTGCACGGCGGTTCACCACCGCGCCTCCACCTCGCGACGCCACCAACAGGTCGCAAAACCTTCCCATACTCGAATACGAAGCCCAGAACAACCCCCCCACTCACGAAATCAAAATTCGACTGTAAAGTTGAATGGAAAATCGAACGCAGTAGACAAATTTCCCACGTCTACACGATTGCGATCACCTGAGACATCAAGCTTTCGGCCATGGATAGTCAACATCACTACCTAACTCCTCCCAGAACTGCTCGTCACTCGATGAAATCACGATGTCGCGTGAATCACTCAACCGAACCCAATATATTCAGTCCCAAAACCCTACCTTTGCCTTTTCCCATCAAAACTTGCATTCGAAAATTATTTCAACAATTTTCTGTTAATCTCCTACCCATGTACTAGCTACATGCAAATTTTCATCAATAATTATGGGATGAAACACCTGATATTCACATATATACAATTTTGCTTCACTGACTAATTGTACTGTGGAAAGTTGATTAAAAATTATGATTTCTGTCCTAAAAATCATGATTTTGTATGTAGTTTCAACATATAAATTCAAGTTTGTAATTCAAGATATTCGAATTTTTAATCTTTGTTTCATGTTTACTGTAATTTAAATTTACAGTGTTTACAGATACTAAAAAAAAATACTCCACACCTAAATCTGAAACTTAAACTAATTTATTAGATAAGTAACTAATTAAAGTCAAGAATCTTAAATAAGGTTGGTTATATTTACTGTCTTTTATTTATTTCTTTTTGTCTCAGTAAAAACAATTGAAACCTGGAAGAACAATTATATGCACAACTTGCAGTAAACATCCCAGAACATTCAACATATCAATTCCTCTCAAATTACTTATTAAAATTATATTTTTTAAAACTGTTTACTCACCAAAAGATTGCTGAAGAAACCTGAAACAGAGGATGGTAAGAAAACTGCAGTTGCAAAATTTTGAATTTTCCAGTAACCTCTTTGCTTTCTGCACTTCATTTTGACTTTTCTTCTTTGCTTGAATTTGTATTTGAACTAGAAATATTAAGTTTTGTTTATACTTTGCTTCTTCTCAGTTTTGTTTCCTTGAGTTAATGACTGAACTAAGAATGAAATAAAAAATGATGAATACATATATAACTTGAACCAGTTGCCTTCTTGCATAAGCTTGACATAATAAAATATCTTGCTTAATTATCATGTGTACTAAACCTGACAATCAGATGAATATTTCGGCTGAGATATTTTTATCTTAGACAAATATGTATGCTACATAATATTTATGTCTTAACTTATGCTAACATATACTTATATACTGACTGACACATATCTTAAGTACAAAGATACCTGCAGGCTTTTGTTTGTGCTTGTACAAATGTATTCATATGCTTATACTATAATACTTTGCTAAGATACTTGTAGTCTGGTTTGTACTACTGTTTGCTGGCACTTATTTTACTTTTTATAAAGATATTTTCATATTTGTTTTCTGTTGCATAATAATTAGCTTGCAGGTTAACTTATACTAATGTATTGTATTTCATACTTGCATATCTCTTTTTGTTTTATTTGAACAAACTCATGTGAACCTATAACAAAAAGTATGTGTACTGCAGGTTTTGTTCTTATTATTTATACTAGCATATTCAGTTTGCAGATTTTATTTTCTTATGCACTAAAATGTTTACAAAGATGTTTACAGTCTTTGTTTATACATTTTGACTTCAAACTTAAGTAAACATATAATGCTTTGCTGGCCAAATTATTTGTATAAGACATATGCAGGTTCTCATTTGTGTTTGAACTAAATGTTTTCATTTCTATTTATCTTATACCTAATATATTTGTACTTGTGTTTGTAACCATATTTATAAATATTTATATTTATATAGGAACTCATGCTAAATATTTATAGGCTTATGTTATTTTAGTTATAAAATTTATTGTTAGAAATATTGCTTAAATCTTATTTTTATTTAAAGTTTACTCTTTCAATATTTGATTTGTAATGTATACTCTGTATTTATATTTAATATGGGTTGAATTGTATTATTGTACTTGTTACTATTCTAATCTGCATACATATACATTAGATAATAAATGTCATTAATAGATAAATTTTAATTTAATTGAATAACACAGATTTATTTCTGAATATTGTCGAAAGAATCTATTTTATATTTTGAAGTTATATCCCTTTATAACCAATATAAAACTAATAATATCCAAATTCTTATTTATTTATAAATGAAAATCTTATATTTTAATTAAATTGGATTAAAAACTTATCATAATAATAGGGTCAAAATTCCAGGATGTCACAAGAAGATTGCCCATCTCAAAGGCTCATTTGTGGAGTTAGTAGATATGGCTTTGAGGAACGAGGAGCTTATGGAAAAGAACCTTTGGCATCTGTGGCAGCACCGAGTGGGAATTCTTCCAATCAGGACAAGAAGGAATTCAATTCGAATTGGAAGAGGCAAGGTAAAGGGAACCAAGAGGCAGCAATGCAGCTCGAAAATGTTATGTGTGCCAGCAGAAAGGTAATCTGGCAGTAGTGTCCTAGAGGTAGAGTTCAGAAGCAACAGAGTGGACCCATTTCTCCGTTTGTTCTGAAATTTTTGTGTTTCAACTATCAGCAGCCGGGCATATGGTGAAAGCTTGCCCACTTCTCCAAAAGGCTCAGCAGAATAAGGAGTTTGTTATTGAATGTGGATCGTCAGTTTTTTTTTTTTGCTTCTGATGGGTAAGGCAAAGGCGTTCTTGAAGCATTTGACCTTATTTTGGGAATGTATTAGTAAGAGAAGCATAAGCTGTTCTAATTTGCAAAGAGAGAGCAGTGTCTTTGGAAACTAAAATGGGTAGGATTTCGAGAGTAACTTGCGATAGTTCAGGAGTTCACCTGAGTAGTCTTTTGCTTGAGATTGAGGCATCTCAAGAGGAAGTAGGAGCTATCGAAATTGTCAGAGATTTTTTCGAATATTTTCAAAGAAGTCAAAGGTTTGCCCCCGCATGGGAGATTGAGTTCCGTATCGACTTGGTTTCAGGAGCGATACTGGTGATTCAACCTAGTAGAAGGATTGCTCATAGAGAGAGAGGAATTGGTGAAGTAGACTCAGGATTTCTTGGAGAAAGGAATGTTCAGACCTAGTTTTACTAGTTGGGGTTCTACTGCAGTGTTTGTGACCAAGTCGGATGGGTCACTAATATTCTGTGTAGGCTACCGGGAGTTGGATAAGGTGATCATTAGGAATACTATCCCTTGCCTTATGGTGATGATCTTTTTGATCAATTTCTTGGAGCTTCTGTGTTTTTCTCAGCTAGATCTAGCTTCGGGTTTTCATCGGCTAAGGGTAGCTGAAGGCAGTGTACCCTTTACTGCATTTATAAGACCCAGCTGTTTCTTTAAGTGGTTGGTTATGTCTTTTGGGTTAACCAACACTCCATCTTATTTTGTAGATCCGATGAACCGTGTTTTTCAAAATGTGTTGAACAAGTTTGTGCCCGTGTTCATCGACGACATTCTCATCTACTTCAAATCGGAGGAAGAGCATAAGCATCATTTGGAGATAGTATTGGAAACTTTGAGGTAGTACGTGTATGATCCACCACTGGTTGTAGAACCAGCAGTTCATAAGGATTTGGAAGTTGATCCGGACTTGACTGTGGTCAGACATCCTGTTTAGATTGTAGATCGAGACGAGAAGGAGCTCAGGAGCATTAGTGGTGAAGCTCGTTAAGATTTAGTGGAGCGAGAATCCCAGAGGTTGTGCCTGGGAAACTCTAGATATTATTAGGAACTCCTATCCTGAATTGTGTTTGAATAGTTAGATTGTTTGTTTGAATGAATTGGATGCTATGGTTGTTAGTATAAGGCTGATATGCATGCTTTGCTGTTTGGATATAAATTTTTTTGCTGGATTATTAAATTACCTTTGCTTTTAAATTTCGGGGACGAAATTCTTTTGAAGGGGAAGGAATGTGATGTCCCAGAATTTTCGCAATAGCAATTTGATAATCTTCATTTATAATAACTGGAGTTGGCAATAATAATTAGATAATCTCTTAAAATAATAATTTAAATTTGGCAATATTGGTTTAATAATCTAAATATTTAATTTGGTAGAATTTATCTTTTCGAAGCTAATAAATATGTTTTCTAACATTGTGAATAGGAAGTTTTAGTTCGAATTTAATATAAAAAATTTCAAATGTTATTTAATGTTAAATTTTATATTTTTCAAACACTTAAGATAGTATATATATTTATATATTAAAAGTATTTTAACTTAATAAGATTTGTTATAAAGATTTAGTACATTTTCTTTTAAAATTTAAAATGAGATTTAATAAAAAGGTTTATATACTTTCCTTTTAAATTATTCATGAACTAAATTGGTTTGTATGTGTGTGTGTGTCTATATATATATATATATATATATATAAATTTAAAACATAAAACATGTATTAATATAAGAACATAATAGATAATTTACATAAATATATAAAAACATAAGTAATTAATAAATAAAGAGATTAAACATTTGTAAAATAATGAATCCACGCATTAGACATGTGTAAACTTAGTAACATGCAATTATACAAGTGGCAATGTTTTTCTTTTATGTTGAAATATTTATAAATAGATGTTTTTGAGAGAAACTTGGCTATTTTTATTTCAATTCAAACTTTCTCAAATCCATTTTCTCTTCATCTTTCTTTCTAAAAGAAAAAAACTGAAAACGAAAATCAAAATAAAAATCAAAACAATAACAACAACAACTTCTTTTTATCTTGAGCAAGCATAGTAAATTCAAAAATCAAGCAAATATTTCAAATTCAACTCAAGCAAGATTCAAGCCTCAAATCATTTCAAAATCAACTTCAGTTTCAAATCAAAACAGATTGGTTCCAGATAAAAAATTAAAGGCTGTTCTCTGTTTGTAAAAAATCTGGCGAGTAAACAAAAACTTTTCAAAGCTAAAAATCTTGTATTGCTTGATGCATGTGATAAATCTATGTAGTAATGTTGTAGATTTGGTTTGCATGGATGTTTTCAACTTGAATATAGTTTGAATTATTCTATACATTGTGTGCATGTCTGTGTGTGTATATATATATGCTGGCCTATGTTGTGATCACAGACTCAAGAACAACATATAAAAATTCATACCTTCCTATCCAGACAAATTCAAGCTATGATCTCTAAAAAGAAAATGTTTGTAACAATGTAATTTCGTTTTTAAAAATAGTTCCAAATGAAATATTTAGTAAATATTCAGAAAATAAGAAATTACAGTAGAATCTTTTCAAATCTAAAAATTCGATGTTCTTAATATAAAGTTTTGTTTATAGAAACAGATTTGTATTGGAAATTAATGAATTTTAAAATTAAAATCTTGATTTTTAAGTTTATAATTATCGAGAATTTCTGAGTTGATCGATTTATGCTTTGTCGTTGAATTCCAACAATCATCGACGAGTTGTTCGTCGTGCTTGGGTCGGGAGGTAGAGTGAAGAATGAGGATCGAGGGAAAAATGATCGTTGGAATTTTAAAGCGTCGTGGTGGCCGAGCGACGTCGAACTAGGGTTCGATAGTCTGTTTTGTCGATGGTGAAGTAGAGGCATTTTCGTGGTCGAGGGTGCACCGGAGTCGATTCGATAGGGGGAATCGATGCGTCGTGATGTGGCGCAGCTCTGGGTGGATCAACGGAATTTCTAGTGATCGGGATCGTCGTCGACGAGGTGATTTGTCGATCAGGATTAAGTTCCAAGTGATGCTCGATGCTCGATTTTGTTTTCTAGTCGAAACGAGGATGATGGAGGGTCGGGACGATTGTGGAGGTGATCGTCGACTTGCGAGCCGTCGCGACATTGGTAAGAACCGAGAAGATCGACGTGCACGTGCACGTGCACGTGTGCATGTTGTACCTAGGTGTTGTTGTTGTGATCGGAGAAGAAGGAAGTAGCTATAACAACCCTGACTCGACCTTCGAAAATCGGCACTGAATACATCACCCATATTCAAATGCTGCAGATCCAAACGTCGAATCTGGTCGTCAGAGCTTATAATACATTAAGTATAACAACACAACGGAAGAAAAAGATAATATCATTGATTTACAATAGTTGATTACAATGATACAACACATTGATACAATTGATATCAACATCAGAGATACAAAAGAAAGCCTCCAAAAGATAATATTTGCGGAAGTCCATGAAATAAATACTCCAATTAACTACAACGCCATTGCCAATGCTCCAAGACTAGAAAGATTCCAAACCAAAAAGCGAGAACCACCATCAATACTAAAGTGAAGCAACTCGATCCAAATGCGATTGCCAATGTCCAAATATTGAATACTATCGAATCTACACCTACTATTTGATTATCTGAAAATCCCAACTCCAGACTGCCCATGTGGAAAATTGTGGGCACCC
This sequence comes from Allium cepa, assembly GCA_030765085.1. NCBI lineage: Eukaryota > Viridiplantae > Streptophyta > Magnoliopsida > Asparagales > Amaryllidaceae > Allium > Allium cepa. The sequence continues at coordinate 586,521,554 of CM060938.1, forward strand.
AGAGTTTAGGAAGGGAACAATAAACTCCGGGTCAGTCATGGGACTGGTATGAGCAAACAAAAATAGTTTATCTTTAACAAAAGCAAAATAAAAGAATTTAAAAGAAATCCGATGCTTTTTGGAAAATGAAACTACCATAAGGCCTCCCGCCGCACACACCATGCAAATGCAAAATTGGAGGTGATTTCTCCTTATGACAGTCAAACATGCTTGATATCAAAAATATTTTGATACTATTATTAGTGCATAGTGTAGAAAACATTTTGAAAGTATAATATTAATCTTAGCCAGCAAAGACATTTCGAACTTTGCCTACTATAACTACCATCTAAACAGTGTGGCGCCATCATAAGTAAATGGCGGTTATATAATAAAAACCGTACAAGGTGCGTATTGAAGATTGGATTTCCACCAAATGGTCAGGCTAAGGAACTTCCTGCTGCCACATGGGTATGCCTCTAGAGGGATGCTCCAAGAACTTAACCAGCACTCTGCCAACATAAGGCCGTGTTACTTCTATAACTAGGTAACGACTACACAAGTATGCTATCTCCCGGTCGTTTATGACCTTTATTCGAGGATCCCCAACCACAAAGTAAAAAATTTGCAGTGACCACATGAGTTAAGTATCAGGGCTCCATACCATGATACCACCCTTCTCCAAAAGGGAATGACATACCCTAAGGGCGCGACCCACATAACCTTTCCGCATCTTTCCTATTTCGACCATTTTCGGGTTGTGAGGTCCGACGAGGTCTCGTCCCTGTTATCCCGCCTTTTGGCAAGACCGAGATAACCAGGAACTGACTGGAAAAAGACAAGATCACACGTTCTCAATTTGGAATGATTGATTGGGCAACTACAAATATCGATGAATTTTGCCCGAGTCCGGATCGGGCTACGGTTGATAAGACACGTCAAGCTAAGCTGTGGAAACCAGTGTTCCAAATTTCGGGGCGATCCGAGTTCGTATGCTCAAGTTGTCGCCAGTAGAAGGTGGAAGGAATAACATTGTTTCGAACCCAATAGAGCCAATCCTCGAGTTCGAATCCATCAATACATGTGTCACTTCGAATCCGTGAGAAGTGGTTTCGTTTCGAATCCATTGAGCAAGCAAGCAGTTCGACTCCATCCAAGTGGCCATGCTTCGACTCCATCAACCACGCATTGGTTCGAATCCATCAGTAGTCAGCCATGGTTCGAACCCATCAGAACACACCTTGCTTCGACTGCATCGATCAAGCTTTAAGGTCGTATCCATCCCTTAAGAATAGCATAGGTTCGAATCGATCAGAAGTAAGCCATGCTCCGAATCCATCGACCACACATTGGTTCGAATCTGTCCAAGTAGCCTTGCTTCGAATCCATCTTCACATGCCCACGTTCGAACCCATTATGGCTTCGACTCCATGCCATAATTGTCTTCGAATCCAATAAGCAAAGGAAACTTCGTATCGATCAACCACGGCCTTCCACGATCGATACGAAGGAACACGTATTGACCGATTCGAAGGAAGCGACTCTTTGAATCGATAACCTCGAATCCATCAAGTCCACACAGCTAAAACCTAGGAATATGACCCAGAAAACTCAGAGAAAAAGGAGGATTGACCCGAAGCGTATGCACCACGTCATCACTTTCATGTACAGAAGCATGGATTCTACCCTATGGTTTCGAACCGTATCGATTCGAAAGGATCCATGGGGCGAAAAACTCCATCTTGAATCGATCATAACTCGAGATCTACAAATTCAAATGATATGAAATTTTCATAGAAGCTTGCATATACATAGAAGAATGTCAACGCCAAGTTTCATCACGATTGGACACCTTTTTGATCGATTCGAACCAAGGGTCGAATCGATCCCAAAGTGGGCCCGGATCTCCAGAATTCGGCCATGTGGGCCCCCACACATGCCAGAAGCAGTCTCCCTGAATTTTAGGCGAAATATCAGCCTCTTACACCTATAAATAGAGCCCCTGGTCATTCAGAAAGGGGATCGGAGAATTTTTAGAGTAAGAGAACGCCCGGACGCTGCCAGAATTGCTTCAGAGCACCACCGCTGCCTTTGATTTCGAATTTTGGCTTACTACTTGCTGTACTTTGACATAAAAAAAGTTGTATTCTCCGAATATCAAGCAATAAAGTAACAAAACTTCATAGTGGACGTAGGCAATACGCCGAACCACTCTAAATCGTTGTCTCTCGTGCAATTTACTTCCTGTTATTTGGAGTTTTTGTTAGATAATCCACATTTTAATTTACTTTCTTCATTTATCATCTCTTCGAAAACTTCCGACGAGTGTTGTGCCTAATTTTGACACAAACACTTTGGTGCTTTCACTGAGAAAAACCCAGTTTTTCTCCTGCTCCTTGGATCTATCTTCGATACCGGATTGCATAAATCTAAGAGAGAGATCCAGACCTCATATTCAAATTCCTTCCGTTCTATTCAGATTTGTTCAAAGTCTAGGAAAGGATTCAACGCTTCAAGATGGTGAGTATAAGAACCACTTCCAACGTTGGTGATCAAGAAGGTCGGGATAGGCAAAATCCCACACAGCTGCAGTCAACCAATCAAGATGCTGCTGGGCATACGGATCAGTCAGGTCCGGTCACAAGACAAGAGTTCCAGGCGCTACTCCAGGAACTAACCCAAAGCCGACAACAGCTAACTGAGCAATTGTGCGCTAACGCTGAGTTGACCAATCAACTAAACGCCAAAGGCGAAGAAGATCCAGAAGGGATCAAGCTCCTCATTCTTCCACCGAAAGCTCTGCTTCATCTGACTACAATGATAGATCTACCCGTCCCAGGCTAGACGGAAACCATGCGCAAGCTGTTGACTATCAACAGGCATTAACCGTTGGGCAAATAAGAGTTCGCCCATCTACCAGCTTCCATACTAGACCCTCCTCCCGAGGAGGCACTATTCCACAATACACTGCAGATGATCGTGCTGCCACAGCCGCTGCAGTTGACATAGGAGTTGATATTCGAAACCACTCCAATCAGAATTACCATCAGCAGGGACATGATCCAGAGCCATATGTCCCAGAAGACGTTGAGCCAAGGAGGCGAGATACGGATCGTCGACAACACCCGATCCTACCTCGCACTGTGGAACCCGACCACACTTTGGCTCACCACATACAGAATGTTCCGATGCCAGACCTCTCAGCCATGGTACGACAAATGATTCGCGAGAGTCAAGGCCTAACAAATGACGATTGAGGAATCTCCCGAAGTCATACCCCGTTCACTGATGACATATTGTATGCTGAACCTTCTCGGCGATTCAGGATGCCAACCCTGCCCATGTATGAAGGGAATTCCGACCCAAATCAACATATTTTGAAATACGAATGGTCGTTGACTGCTGTGAGAGCTGATGACGCAGTAAAATGCCGTAGTTTTCCCATTTCCTTAGGGGGAATTGTGACGATGTGGTTTACACGATTACCGCCACGATCTATTTCTTCATTTGATCAGTTAGCTACCAAATTTGTTGAGCAGTTTCGCATGCATATTGCCAGACCTAAAGATGTTAATACCTTATCAAGTGTCACTCAAGCTCCCGGAGAGACACTTAGACGATATCTGGAGAGATTCAATGCTGCATGCGCAGAGATCACCAACCCCAATGATAATTCTATCTTAATGGCTTTGACTAAAGGAATCGACCCTGATTCCGAGTTTGGAAATTGGTTAGCTGGAAAGCCTCCCGCATCGTTGGACCGTTTCTATTCCAAAGCAGCTCAATTCTTGAGACGAGAGGATGCGAAACAGTCAAGGAAGCATGACGATGCAAGGCCCAGCAGTGAAGGCATTCAGAGTAATGTTGCGGTTAAACAGTCTGGCAAAAGTTCAGGAAAAGTCCAGTTGAATATTCAAAGTAAGCAGACTCAACAACCGAGGAACGGTGATAACCGGAGCAAGAAGCAAGACTAGAATCGTGGTCCGAGGCGTAGAATCGCATTGTTTGACAGTTATACACCACTTAACACGTCACTGGAAAATGTATACCTACAGACTTGTAATACTATGCAATACAAAAAGCCTGCTCCGAAGCCATCGTCGGAGAGGCAGATTCAAACAGGAAAATTCTGTAGATTTCATGAAAGTTATGGACATAACACCAATGAGTGTAGGCATTTGCAAGACCTCATTGAAAAATTGACCAGAGAAAGAAAGTTAGATCAGTTTGTTCGGGCACCGCAGTCCGGTGAGGCGGGCCCATCCAATCAAAATCGAACGCAAAATCAGGAAAGGCAAGGTGAACCCGTTCGTACGGGTGGAAGATTGGTTATCAATACAATAAGTGGTGGTCCCCATCCAGCAGACAGAAGCTGGAGAGAAATGGAGTCATATGCTAGCTCGATCAGGCATGTGGACTTTGAATGCTATAGTAACTCTGAAGACGGAACACCGGCCAAACAACAAAAGACGATGGCTGACGAAATCGTATTTAGAAATCGAGATGCCGATAAAGTCGAAGCCCCCACAATTGACCCGCTGGTCTTATCCGCTCAAGTTGGTCCTGCTTGGATGAAGAGGATCTTGGTAGACAGTAGGAGTTCCGTGAACATGCTGTTTAAAAGAGCATACGATTTAATGAAGATGGAAGCTAAGGACTTAAAACCTTGTCAATCACGAGTCCACGACTTCAACGGAAGTGTGACAATACCAACCGAAATTGAATTGCCGGTGGAGTTGGGAGTGAGAGAATGCCGAAGAGTTCAGATGTTGCAATTTGTTGTCTTGGATATTCCTTCTCCGTACAATACCTTTTTGGGCCGACCGGCCCTTGCTGAATTTAGGGCTGCTATTGGCCCATGGTGTTTAACTCTGAAGTTCCCAACTGACCACGGGATAGGAGTTGTACAAGGAGATCAGGCTGCTGGAAGAGCCTGTTATGTTGCCGAGCTGCGGGAGGCGCAGCGAAAAGAAAAAGGAAAGGGCGTAGAGGAATCTCTCTGCGTTCGTTTCACTGACAATTGACAATTAGCGCCTGGGCCTCGGCCTGGGCACCACAACCAATTCCAAAAGGACCTTGACCCAAGGGACAATGATAATAAAGAAGAATGTACGGAAAGTCAAGCTTCTCCGTTGAGCTAACCATCGATGTCCCGATTGACGATGATGACAATGACTCGAGAATGTTGAAGATTGGGTCTCAGCTGAACCAAGAGACACAAAAGGAATTGGTTGATTTTCTCCGGGCGAATCTCGACGTATTCGCCTGGACGCACTCTGATATGTGTGGAATCTCGTCGGACATCGCGAGCCACACTTTAAATATCGACCCGCGGTATATCCCGGTCAAACAGAAAAGACGTGGTATGGATCCAGAGAGATCTGCCGCCCTTAAGGAAGAGGTCGACAAATTGAAGACGAATGGGTTCATTAGAGACGCTTTATACCCAAGTGGGTGTCCAATCCCGTACTCGTCCGGAAACCAAACGGAAAACGGAGAACGTGTATCGATTACTCTGACCTGAATAAAGCCTGCCCGAAAGACAGCTTTCCACTTCCCCGAATCGATCAACTGGTAGATTCAACCGCCGAACATGAATTATTATCCTTCATGGATGCTTACTCAGGTTACAATCAGATACCAATGCATGTACCCGACCAAGAGCACACAAGCTTCATAACCGACTTAGGATTATACTGCTACAAGGTCATGCCTTTTGGATTAAAGAATGCTGGTGCAACTTATCAACGCTTAGTCAATCGAATGTTTGCCGATCAGATTGGGTAGACTATGGAGGTTTATGTAGACGACATGTTGGTGAAATCACGATACTCCGTTGATCATATCAAAGACCTGGAGTCAATGTTCAATATCCTTCGGAAATACGGGATGAAGCTTAATCCACTAAAGTGTCATTTCGGAGTCGCATCCGGAAAATTCCTTGGGTTCATTGTCAATGCCCGAGGAATAGAGGCCAACCCCGAGAAGATCTGGGCTATCAGAAATCTTCAGACTCCGAGAACCATAAAGCAAGTTCAGAGTCTTAATGGGAAAGTTGCAGCACTGAGCAGGTTTATCTCGAAGTCGACCGACAAATGCATTCCCTTCTTCGATTTGATTCGAAAAAGGAAACGAAACTTCGAATGGACTGTAGAATGTGAGGGCGCATTTCAATTGCTAGTCCAACATCTTTCCGTACCACCTATCCTTTCAAAGCCTGTAGATCATGAACAGTTATATCTCTACTTGGCAGTATCTGAAAATGCAATCAGTGCTGCATTAATTCGGGAGGAAGATCGAGTGCAGAAACCGGTCTACTACGTGAGTAAATGATTGACCGGAGCCGAGAGAAATTATCCAAAGCTTGAAAAGTTGGCATATTGCCTAGTCATTGCCTCGAGGAAACTCCGTCCATATTTTCATGCTCATCCTATTACTGTGTACACCGATCAGCCGTTACGACAGGTCCTCACGCGGCCTGAGACGTCTGGTAGGTTACTAAAATGGAACATCGAACTGAGTCAATTCGACATCACTTATACTCCGAGAAGGGCCATTCACGGCCAAGTCCTAGCAGATTTTATAGCCGAATTCACTGTTCCTGAAGACTTGCCCGAGACCAGCAAATCTCCGATTACATCTGGAAGCTGTACACCGATGATGTGTCAAACGTTCGGTGCTCAGGAGCTGGGGTAGTGCTTGAAACCCCCGAGGGACGATCCATATATTATGCTTTAAAGTTCGAGTTCCGCGCAACCAACAATGAAGCCGAATACGAAGCTCTACTTACCGGACTAAAGCTTGCCCGTGATCTGAAAATCATCGCTGTAGAGATCTACTGTGATTCCCAGTTGATAGTATGTCAAGTTCAAGGAGAATATCAGGCCAAAGACCGAAGATTGGCTGCTTATCTAACTCGAGTTCTGGAGATGCTTGATCAGTTCGATTACTATGCCATTTTCTACATACCCCGAGAGCACAATTAGAAAGCTGATTCGTTGGCGAAGTTAGCAAGTACGGGTGAAGCTCAGCAGTTGGGGGTCGTTCCGGTTGAAACCCTATCCTCCCCGAGCATTGATCGAAGGGAGACCGATTTCACATTTGAAGCTACCTCCAATAGGGAGTCGTGGATGAATCCTTATCGAGATTATATCGAACGTGGTGTATTGCCCGAGCGTCGAAGCGAGAAAAGACAATTTCTACGAAAGGCCTCACGATTTGTTATTCAAAATGGAGTCATGTACCGGAGAGGATACTCTGTTCCTCTCCTCCGGTTTATCACGCACGATGAATTCAAACGAGTGTTACACGATGTACACGAAGGAGAATGTGGCGATCACACTAGGGGGCATGCACTTGCAAAGAAAATACTCCGATATGGGTATTATTGGCCTACTGTTAATCGCGATGCTGCAGACTATGCTAGAAAATGTGACAAATGCCAAAAAAACGCTCGAATTCCTAGAGCCCCGCCTACCGAGATAACCCAAATGGTTAGTCCTTGGCCATTTGCGGTATGGGGAATAGATATCATCGGCACATTGCCTCTGGCCAAAGGTGGCGCGAAGTACGCCATCGTCGCAGTTGATTATTTCACCAAATGGGCTGAAGCTGAACCTCTTGCAACAATTACGACAAAGAAAGTAATCAACTTTGTAGTACGTAACATCATCTGCCGGTTTGGTCTCCCACATACTATCATCACCGATAACAGAGCCCAATTCGACAGTGCTGAATTCAAGAATTTCTGTCAACGATTCCACATCCATAAGAAATTCTCTGCAGTAGCGCACCCTCAAGCAAATGGTCAAGTCGAAGCTGTTAATAAAATTATCAAATCCATTCTAAAGAAGCGACTGGAAAAAGCCGGGGGCAAATGGGTCGACGAACTTCCTATGGCGTTGTGGGCCTATCGAACGACTCATAAAACTACAACCGTTCATACCCCGTTTTCTCTATCCTACGGCTCTGAAGCCGTTATTCCAGTCGAAATGGAAGTGCACTCTCATCGTGCAACATATTATGATCCGAAAACAAATGCCGTACTACTTGCTGAATCTTTGGATTTACTCGATGAGAAGCGCGAAGAGGCTGACTTGAGGGCAGCCGCATATCGAAGTCAAGTCGCCTGGCTGTACAATGCCAAGGTCCACCCGCGAACCTTCGTACTCGGCGATCTCGTACTCAAAAGAATCTATCCGGTTCCTTCGCACATGAAGCCAAATTGGGAAGGGCCGTATGTGATCTCACAAAAGCTCGGAGATGGCACGTTCAAATTATCAACCGTTGACGGCCTTACTTTGCCGAGAGCTTGGAATAGCGAAAGTCTTCGTCGCCACTACATATAAAAGACTTTATTTATTTATTTTTTGTCAATTTATCCCTTTGCATTTTATTCTAGCATTTCGAGATTTAAATTTGTAATAAGGCAACCGACTTTACCATATTTTCTCGTTTCAGCAATAAAATGCCATCTCTTCGAGCTAGAGCTGTGATTTACTGAATATGACGTACAATATCATGATGCACGGAGAGCTAAGTTCCATCATGCGGTGGGATTTATTCAAATAGGGAGTGACTGTGATACGACCGGTCACTCGCTAAGTGAAATCCGAGCTCGGGGGCAGAACACTACATCAACATTCACAGGGATTGATACGCGACAATCCCTCCTCCAACTCTAAATTCCCAAAGTGCGAATTGGAGTATAAACTTCAACTCTCGGTTCCCGGAGTGCGAACCGGAGTATAAATCCATCGCTCCCAGAGTGTGAGCCAACTCCAAATTCCCAGAGTGCGAATTGGAGTATAAACTTCAACTCTCGGTTCCCGGAGTGCGAGCCGGAGTATAAATTCATCGCTCCCAGAGTGTGAGCTAACTCCAAATTCCCAGAGTGCGAATTGGAGTATAAACATTCAATAATTCGTTCCCAGAGTGCGAACGGACTCCAAATTCCCAGAGTGTGAATTGGAGTATAAACATTCAATAATTCGTTCCCAGAGTGCGAACGGACTCCAAATTCCCAGAGTGTGAATTGGAGTATAAACATTCAACAGTTCGTTCCCAGAGTGCGAACGGACTCCAAATTCCCAGAGTGTGAATTGGAGTATAAACATTCAACAATTCGTTCCCGAAGTGCGAACGGACTCCGAATTCCCAGAGTGTGAATTGGAGTATAAACATTCAACAATTCGTTCCCGGAGTGCGAACGGACTCCAAATTCCCAGAGTGTGAATTGGAGTATCAACATTCAGCAACTCGTTCCCAGAGCATAAACAAAGTATAAACATCAATTACAGGTTCCCGGAGAGCGAACTAAGTCATAAACATTGATAATTAATAAGTTCCCAGAGTATGGGCCGAACTGTTAATTGCAAATTGTGTTAAGTCCCCGGAGTGTGGACATGTATTCAAGGCTTATGACATATGTGAGCACGAGCTAATCAACATAATACTTAAGCAAAAGAGAAAAGAGTTGTTTTCCATTTTATCAACAAACAAAAAAAGGAGTTTGATTACATGACTAAACAAAAAATAGTCCATAGAGTGGGTGCCGAATCCACACTCATACACGGCTCCAAAAAGGAGAAGTAAAAAGATTGTTAATAACATCTGCATCGCACGACATGAAATTCAGTCCTTCTTCTTTCGAGACTTCTTCCTTGGAGTCGAGCCGCCAGATCCACTACCGGATTTCCTTCGAGACTTCCGTCTCTTTGTCGGTTCGTCTTCAGGATCCGGCATGATATCAATATCTTCTTCGGAGCTAGAAGGGACGGAGATTCTCTTGAAAGGACGAACTGGAGGCAGAGGAGCCGTAACAGGTGGTGGAGCTTCGACACTAGAAGTCATAACTGTGCCGACAGGAGAAATAACCATTAAAGGAGTTAAGCTTGGTGGAGCAACATCACTTCCGGAACCACCAACCGTCGTCGCCGCAGCCATTTCAGCGCTTATTTCGGCAAGGATTTCTTCTTCTCCGGAAGATCGAGCAGCGCTGGACACACTGATAGTCGGCATAAACGAGCTAAAAGTTGGAGAGACTCCACCCATTGCAAAAGAAGGATCGGTAAAAGGTTCACAGGGCTGCTTGAGAAGTTCCTCAATCATCTGAGCATCAAGCGACATTGAACTCCCCTCTCCAGTATCGCCGGTTACGGCGGTAGTCGTAATAGCCTCAGTAACGACAGCTCCTTGCATTGACTGTGAAATTTGTGGTACTTGAAGTGCTGGCGCATCACTTTCAGTCACTGATCGAAAAGAAACGAGAATAATCAGTCAAACGATCTGTTCCAAGTTCGTCATTCTAAAACACTTAAGGAATATTTGAAATACCTTCTTTGCCTCGGCTCGGTGATGAGACGAGTTCGGAAACAGCAGTTGTACCGAGAGACAGTTCCGGCTGATCTGGGTTATAAGCAGGAACAACATGTGGACCGGCTGTAGAAGTAACTCCAAACGAGGTCGGAGCAGCAACTGAAACATCCTCACTACAATGTACAGCTCCAGAACCCTCGCCAGTCTCCACATGGTGAAAACCAAATCTCTCTCTCTCTCAGCAGAAATCATCACTTCATGGAGAAGTTTCCTTTCCTCCTCGCTCAACAAGCGAGACTCGAGTTCAAATTCATCCACGGCACCGTCGGGGAGAGATGCTTTCTTGCTCGCCACCAATTTTCTCCAAGCATTGAGTAGAAGCATAGAATAATCTCCAAGCGACGAGAGATTCCTGTGCTCAAGCACATTAGCATTATAAGTGTCAAGGAGATCATCAAACTCGGCTTCTACCCTGAACAGCTCTGCCTGGACTCTCCCCTCCACTTCTGTCTCCACCGCTTCAACTTTAGCAACCGCCGCGTCTCGCTCAGCTCGAAGAGACACAGCTTGCTCACACGCTTCTTGTGCAGCCATATTAGCATCGTCTTTTTCCTTGTTTATGTCGGCAAACTTAGCCTTTAATTCCTCCAGTTCTTTGACTGCCGCATCCCGCTCGGCCTCAACATTTTTGTACCGATGGCCCAAATCTTCAACTAAAGTGCAATGCGCCTATTGCATCTTTTCCATCTCAACTAATGTCTCATCGACCTTTTTTAGCGACTCAACTTCGGGCTTACAAGAGGATTCCGCTTCAGATTGAAGTATATCAACAATACGGTTCTTCTGAGCCAAGTCGGCTTCCGGTTCTCAATAATTTTGGCTCGATCGAAGGCTACTTTCAAAGCTTTAACAGCCGTCTTATACCATTCTTTGTACTGAGCATAGAAATCGCGGGTATAGCTGAGGGCGGTGTTCACAGCCTCTTCGGGAATTCTTTTGAGATTGGGAGGAAAGATGTAAGCGTTGAAGCATATTTCTGGAAAATCTTTCTTCAGTTGAGCAATTCTTATAGTCCCTTCACCAGATGGTTCGAGAGGGGCCTCCTCCACAGTTATGGTCGTAGCCGCATCAGTCCTAGAGCGATGTGGACCAGGTTTTGAGATCTGTAAAGATGGCTGTTGTCGCAAAGGTTCAAGTGCAGGTGCATGGCTTCTGGGTGGCGGAGGAGAACGAGAGGGTGAACGGTACCTTCGGTCCCTATCAGAACGCTCCTAGCTAGAATAATATCGAGAATGGTCCCTCTCACGATGCTCTTGCTCATAATGCCTCTGTTCACGATCACGATCAGAATCCCTATGGTGAGATTCGTAATAAGACGAAGAATGATGCACTCACCGAAGTCTATCAAGTGTAGAGGGACGATCCGACATAGCACCTGTAAAGAAGAAACAATTCAGTTAAGTACCAAGGAAAAGCACTACAATGCATGTGGAAGTCGTGAAGTGTTGTGAAAGTGTACAAATGTGCAAACCCCCCGACCAACTAGAAGTGTCGTTTACACTAACGGGTAAAGACTCGCTTATATCAAGCGCTTCCCGGAGCTCTTCCAAACCGGACCCGTGGTGGAGAGATACGTAGTCCGGAATGGGAATATCGTCCAGCCCTTTGAAAAAGTCTCCGGACTGGCTAGGAGCGGCGCCGGAGATAGTAACCCCAGGCATGGAACGGGTTACGACTACAGACTTCCATCTCTTAAACTTAGGTACAGCGGCCTTGCCTTTCCGACCCTCTTCTATTCGGGAAAGGTCGGCTGCTATCTCGGTGTCCGTGGGCGTTCTTTCATCATCGCTTGCATTTCTTATCACCATGCCAGGTTTTCTTTTTACAAATTCCTTCTTCTTCCTCGAGGCCGGTTTTGCCAACCCTTCAATTACAATACTCTGGCTCATCTCAATCAAACCCAGCGTCCTTAAGTTATCGTCGGTCAATAGCAAGTCGATGTGCCTTGAATCGCTTGGGACCATTTGCAAGCTTTGAACGATGCCTCTATAATGCCCACCGGTAGGTCTCGAAATGATGGCTATAAGAGTAACAGAGTATTAGTGCAAGTAATAAGAGTGGCCATTCAAGGATGACTTATGATACTTACGTCTGGATAACCATCTCCTGGCAAACCCTGGGGGGCATCGAACAAAAAACCACTCATTCTTGAAATAGCTAAGCCTGGTCCAGGCCCCAATCACAACCTGACAGTTTCTGACCGCTTCCAGAAAAGTGAAAGATGGGCTATCACCCCTACTCTTGAAATTGAATATGTGCCTGATCTCGTTTGGCCTTGGCGGGCGAAAAAGGCAGTCCATAAATATGACAAAGACGCTATTCAACAATGCATGCCCGTTGGGATGGAGTTGTGAAGGAGCAATTCCTAAGTACGACAACATCTCTCTGATGTATTGGTTAAAAGGAGGGAGAGATCCAGCCGCACAGGCGTGGCGGTAAAAGGTAGTATATCCTTCAGGTGGGTTATGTGGTCTGTCATTGGCACTAGGTAATAAAACATCGTCCAAGGATATGTTATGTTTCAAACATATCCGGCCCAACAAAGACTCTGAGATACTAGACTGAACAGAATCGACATGATCTTCGATAAATATGGCCTCCGGCAACTCATCCGGAGCCGGATCTATAACTTCAGGAGGGATTTCCGGAATCTCAAGCACTGGAGGAGGTGAGCTTTGTACTTCTTGTTGTTGAGAACTCGAAGATTCCATAATTAACTAACTCACCAGAAAGCGGCGTTAAATACATAAAAAGCCCATGCATTCCCCCAGTGTAAAGTGTATGAATATGTCGTGCAGTGCAAGTGCTATGCATAACTTAAGCAGATTTTACAAGTTGAAACAAGATGTCCGAACAACGAAACTTTGGAATTTGAGAATGAAAATGATCGTCATCGCTGACCGTCACTTCCACGCCACCCAGATGCTACTGACCAATTCAAGTACCATTCTGTTATATTGTTGGTTACGTCACAGTTTCATCGACGAGCTTCAAAAAGAAGGTCAAGTCAAATTCGATTATGCAAGGCCGAAGCTCACCGGAGTCAAGTATGCTAAAGTTCAGTGAGTTCTTTAAAATTCAAACTTGAAATTGGTCGTAGTTCAGATGTTGGAGCAGATCAGAAGATCAGAAGTTTCAGATGTCAAAACGTTCGAATCGATCGACTCGAATCGATACCAGTCAAATCGAAGGCGTTCGAATCCATACACCTCGACTCCATGAAAGGTCGACTCGGTGAAACCTTAGGGTGGAAGAGCACTTCGAATCCATAAGCGCTGCATAGCTTCGAATCGATCACATTACATACCTTCGAATCGATCAGGGTATCACTGCTTCGAATCGAAGCCTCGCGCTTGATATCGATTCGAATAGTTCATTCCTGGATCGATTCGAAATCTTGCATTCTTGATCGATTCGAACTACACATGCTCAGATCAATGCGAAGCAAGGATGCTTCTCCATGATAACACTTAAGATCGAAATGACTTGGATGATTTCGCTCCCCAGATCCATCGAGTCGACCAACTCCTTTCAGATCTCATGACTCTTCAGATTTGTCAGATGAAAAGAATTGAAATAGATGATGAAAAGTCCAGTTTCATCGTCTTACACTCGAGTCAAATTCCTTAATTACCTAGTTGGATTCGATTAACAGACGAAAACTTGGAAAAATTGGATCGATTCGTGCAAGATGCAATTGTCTCTGGCTCTGGAGGATCGATTCGAAGATACGGTTAAAGCAATAGTAAGAAAATAAAAAAATAAAAGTGAAGTTGGCCTTGAGTATTTATATGGGTTCCACAGAAAGCGCGTGACCCTTCGACTCCCAGTTGTGGTGACTTTCTACCACCGGTCACTCGCCATGCTCCATCGATTCGAACGACCGCTCAATAACCCACAACGTTCGAATCCATCCCAGCGTAGAGCCGTTGCTTCGAATCCATCACACGGCTGAGTCCATAACTTCACTTCGAATCCATTGCCTTCCTATCCTTTACACGATCGAATCCATCCCAACTTTATTGATGCGAGGCATCATCGATTCGAGGAAGCACTAAGCAAAGGCTAGATTAAAAACCATCAACTCGAAGACAATCGATTCGAACATACATGACTTCGAATCCATCAAAGTCCACCGATGAGAATGGACGAATCGCTTCAATTTGAGAAATTACTTGTCTACCTTTTATACCGAATCAGGAGAGGATCGATACAAGAGGATGATCATAGACAATCATAAAAACAATGTTTTAACTCGAATCTCAAATCGGTTCAGGAGAGGACCGATGCAGAATTCGATAACAAGCCGAACTGGCAACGACTTGCAATCGTGCAACGTTAACCAAAGTCAAAGTGGTACATATATGCACATATGTCTGACTAATATTTGATCTTTGTCGTTCACAGGAATCAAATGACCATTTCATCATGATTTCGACAACAAACAACCGATCACAGTCATACGACGATTGGCTACAGCAATAAAGAATACAACTCTCTGCAAAGCATGTTCTAATTGTCCAACGATAGACTGCAGCTTTTCAAAGCACGTCATGTTTACACAAGACGTACTTTGGGGGGCAAATGTTATCCTGCCTTTTGGCAAGACCGAGATAACCAGGAACTGAATGGAAAAAGACAAGATCACACGTCCTCAATTTAGAATGATTGATTGGGCAACAACAAATATCGATGAATTTTGCCTGAGTCCGGATCGGGCTACGGTTGATAAGACACGTCAAGCTAAGCTGTGGAAACCAGCGTTCCAAATTTCGGGGCGATCCGAGTTCGTATGCTCAAGTTGTCGCCAGTAGAAAGTGGAAGGAATAACATTGTTTCGAACCCAATAGAGCCAATCCTCGAGTTCGAATCCATCAATACATGTGTCACTTCGAATCCATGAGAAGTGGTTTTGCTTCGAATCCATCGAGCAAGCAAGCAGTTCGACTTCATCCAAGTGGCCATGCTTTGACTCCATCAACCACGCATTGGTTCGAATCCATCAGTAGTCAGCCATGGTTCGAACCCATCAGAACACACCTTGCTTCGACTCCATCGAGTAAGCTTTAAGGTCGTATCCATCCCTCAGGAATAGCATAGGTTCGAATCGATCAGAAGTAAGCCATGCTCCGAATCCATCGACCACACATTGGTTCGAATCCATCCAAGTAGCCTTGCTTTGAATCCATCTTCACATGCCCACGTTCGAACCCATTATGGCTTCGACTCCATGCCGTAATTGTCTTCGAATCCAATAAGCAAAGGAAACTTCGTATCGATCAACCATGGCCTTCCACGATCGATACGAAGGAACACGTATTTGACCGATTCGAAGGAAGCGACTCTTTGAATCGATAACCTCGAATCCATCAAGTCCACACAGCTAAAACCTAGGAATATGACCCAGAAAACTCGGAGAAAAAGGAGGATTGACCCGAAGCATACGCACCACGTCATCACTTTCATGTACAGAAGCATGGATTTGACCCTATGGTTTCGAACCGTATCGATTCGAAAGGATCCATAGGGAGAAAAACTCCATCTTGAATCGATCATAACTCAGATCTACAAATTCAAATGCTATGAAATTTTCACAGGAGCTTGCATATACATAGAAGAATGTCCACGCCAAGTTTCATCACGATTGGACACCTTTTTGATCGATTCGAACCAAGGGTCGAATCGATCCCAAAGTGGGCCCGGATCTCCAGAATTCGGCCATGTGGGCCCCACACATGCCAGAAGCGGTCTCCCTGAATTTTAGGCGAAATATCAGCCTCCTACACCTATAAATAGAGCCGCTGGTCATTCAGAAAGGGGATTGGAGAATTTTTAGAGTAAGAGAACGCCCGGACGCTGCCAGAATTGCTTCAGAGCACCACCATTGCCTTTGATTTCGAATTTTGGCTTACTACTTGCTGTACTTTGACATAAAAAAAGTTGTATTCTCCGAATATCAAGCAATAAAGTAACAAAACTTCATAGTGGACGTACGCAATACGCCGAACCACTCTAAATCGTTGTCTCTCGTGCAATTTACTTTCTGTTATTTGGAGTTTTTGTTAGATAATCCACATTTTAATTTACTTTCTTCATTTATCATCTCTTCAAAAACTTCCGACGAGTGTTATGCCCAATTTAGACACAAACAGTCCCCAAAGCTACACTTTTCACAAAGTCATGCTTCAATCAACAAATAATCAGCAGCACTTCGTATGCCACATTACCAAATTGGGAAGGTATTGCTAGTAACCATTAAATACATAACCTCTGAGTCTCAGAGAAGGGTGTTAAGCTAAGAGAATAAATCTCCGCCACCAAACAGAAATGTATTTAATAGAAACCATCTTTACATCTCAAAGTGTAATATCAGACACACATCCATACAAGTCTGTTCCAGGTTCGAACAGAACCGAAGGCACTTCTCAAAGAAGCCCTTGCAATCCGGGTATTCACAATCCCGATCAGACTCCCCATCACATATGGAGATCTCTATACCGGCGCGACTCAGTGCAGAGACATTCGATGGGTTATCCTTTCGTTCTCGAAAATACTCGGTCTTCACAATCGGTCTTCAAATGCTATCCATATCATCGTATCATTATTCGAAATGGATTATATTACACAAGGTCCTCTTCCGGCTAAATCGAATAATGAGCGCTTAATTTCAAAAGTATATGGATATATGGGATCATAGTTAACTCACAACACATTTTCCAAAAATTTTCTTTCAAATGGTTTAAACAAATTACCATTTCAATCTTTAAACAAAAAGATTTACTTCACAAAGTTCACCAATCTTTCACAAAGATTAATTCATAGCTTTCAAAACAATTCCATTTTAAATTGGATTAACTCATCCAATCTTTAGATCAAAGATTCGATTCATAGCTTTCAAAACCATTTCCATTTCAAACTTGAAACTTTTCAATACAAATTGGAAATCCTTTCTTTATATGAAAGCTATTATTATTATTTGAGAACAAATAGTTTTCGTTTCGGAAAATTCGATTTCATTTACACAAGTTAAAGTTCTTCAAGTATAAAACTTGGGTTAAATTCAAATTCCCAAGACAATACTTCTAAAATGGTTTAAAACCCATATAAACATATTTATAACTTGTATTCCCTTTTTTTAAACCATAATTCCCAAATATAGAATTCAATTTCAAATCTTGAATTAAAATTAAAATTAAACTATTTAAATTTCAAAACTTTATCAAGTTATTCAAAATAACTTTTATCTTCAAAACTCCTTTTCATAAGCTTGCCATATTTAACCCAATTCCATTTCCAAAACCATTTGGATTCAAAATTCAATTTTAAAATCATTTCAAAAATCTGGGACTTAACTAATTTCCTCGTGCAATCCATATTTGTATGTGTATAGTGTAGTCCAGGGGTTTCACACAATAGTGCAACATCATCAATCATTACAACTCAAACATAGCAATATCGATAAGTGGTATATTCTTATAAAGCTCATCTTCTTTCACAGATTCGCATATAAATATATAAATGCATCACAGATAAATGAGTCACAGATCATAGCTTAAACATACAATTCATATCACATAATAGCACACATCAGGAATATCAAACAATACAAGGCATTTCATACCATTCAGATATCCATAAGTAAGGTCAATTAATTATCTGATTAATTTAAATCAGATTATTTACTTATCCACGTTAGTTAACATTAATTAATTATAGATTATTTTAATTAATTAACCTTAAAACATTAATTAATTAATCTCAATTAATTAATCAGTTAACCTTTAATCATCAAATAATTGATCTTTTAATTATGTAATTATCCTTTAACTAATTATCCTTAATTAATTACCTTAAATAAATTAACCTTAAGTTAATTACATAATTAATTAAACCTTAATTAATTACCATTAAAGAATAAAATTATAACAAGTGATTATCCCTAATCACTTACATTAATTAATTAACCTTTAATTAATTAATTATCTTTAATTAAATTAAATTAATTAATTAACCATATTAATAAATTATCCCTTAATTAAAAATTTAATTAATCAGCTTTAATCATTAATCAATTACTTTTAATTAAGTAATAATCTTTAAGAAATTAATTACCCTTAAATTTACTTATCATTAATTAATTTTTTTATAACAAATTAATAAATCAACTTTTAACTATATTAAAGTAATTAACCTTTAGATTAATTACATTAATAAACGATCTTTTAATTACTTAAGGCCTTAATTAACTTAAACTATTTATCTTGATCACTAATTTTAATCACATCATCAAATTCTATTTGAAATATTTTAAGAGTATTTTAAATAATCATCCTAATAAAATTATTCAAACCCAAAAACAATTTTAACATATTTTTAACCTTAAAAACCAAGTCTTTGAGAAACGTATGTTAAAACTTGTTTGATTTTAAAACTTTAAAACTGTTATATCTCAAAACCAAAACCAACTCGAGTGAAACCCGAGCAATATCCTAAATTCCCCTAGCTTATCTTCGAGTTCCCTTTTCTTTTCACTTCCCCGAGTAAACTCGTGAGTTTCTTCGAGTCAAACCCGAGCTACTTATCATCTTCCTCAATTTTCAAACAGACCAGATACAATTTGCTACCCCATACACATGCACGACTAGCCCGTCAACTTCCGACCATCGTCGGTCTTCTCAACGAGTCGCCGACGACACCTTAAGTCACAACAAACACCCCGATCGAAGAATTCAATAGCACGCGAAATCGAACATTCCAATTACCACCTGAAACCAAACCCTGATGACAAAACCACCTCTCCCCGACGGACTTGTCCATCGGGAAAATTTCCCATCCACCAAGAACTGCTCCTCGATACCACTCAACGATTCAACACCCTCCGATAGTTTTCGATCCATCCTTGACATCACACGAGCTGGATGAATGACGTTGTTTAAACCGTGTCCTTAAACCCTAAATCGATGAAAGAAAACCGGAGATTAACTGCAACACCATTGCCATTGCAGAGATACAAAAAAATAACAGCGGAAGAAAGACTCCAAAAGATAATACCTTCGGAAGTCCATGAAATAAATACTCCAATTAACTGCAACACCATTGCCAATGCTCCAAGACTAGAAAGATTCCAAATCAAAAAGCGAGAACCACCATCAACACTGAAGTGAAGCAACTCGATCCAAATGCGATTGCCAATATCCAGAGATTGAATACTATTGAGTCTACACCTACTATTTGATTATCTAAAAATCCCAACTCCAGACTGCCCGTGTGGAAAATTTAGGCACACAGAGTTTAGGAAGGGAACAATAAACTCCGGGTCAGTCATGGGACTGGTAGGAGCAAACAAAAACAATTTATCACTAAAAAATGCAAAACAAAAGAATTTAAAAGAAATCCGCAATGCTTTTTGGAAAATGAAACTACCATAAGGCCTCCCGCCGCACACACCATGCAAACGCAGAATTGGAAGAGATTTCTCCTTATGATAGTCAAACATGCTTAGTTCCCAATTTTTTTTGATATTATTATTAGTGCATAGTGCAGAAAACATTTCGAAAGTTTAATATTAATCTTAGCCAGCATAGACATTTCGAACCATGCCCACTATAATTACCATCTAAACAGTGGGGCGCCACCATAAGTAAATGGCAGGTTATACAACAAAAACCGTACAAGGTGCGTATTGAGGATTAAATTTCCAACAAATGGTCAGGCTAAGGAACTTCCTACTGCCACATGGGTACGCCTCTAGAGGGACGCCCCGAGAACATAAACAAGTGCGAATAGACAGTGCAAGTTTTGTTATGCCGAAACAGCTCTCTGCCAACACAAGGCCGGGTTACCTCTGTAACTAGGTAACTACTACATGAGTATGCCATCCACCTGTCGTTTGCTACCTTTATCCGAGGATCCTTAACCACAAAGTAATAAATTTGTAGTGACCACACGAGTTAAGTATCAGGGCTCATACCATGATACCACCCTTTTCCAGAAGGGAATGACATACCCTATAGGGCGCGACCCTCATAAACTCGCCGCATCTTTCCTGTTTCGACCATTTCTGGGTTGTGAGGTCCAACAAGGTCTCATCCACAAAGCTACACTTTTCACAAAGTCATGCTTCGATCAACAAATGGTCAGCAGCACTTAGTATGCCTCATTACCAAATTGGGAATGCATTGCTAGTAACCATTAACTACATAACCTCTGAGCTCGTACGTCTTAGAGAAGGGTGTTAAGCTAAGAGAATAAATCTCCACCACCAAACAAAAATGTATTAATAGAAACCAACTTTTCATCTGAAAGTGTAATGTCAGGCACATCTGTTCTGGGTTCGAATAGAACCGAAGGCATTTCACAAAGAAGCACTTGCAATCTGGATATTAACAATCTCGATCGGACTCTCCATCATATATGGAGATCTCTATACCGGTGCGACTCAGTGTAGAGACATTCGATGGGCTATCTTTTCGTTCTCGAAAATAACCGGTCTTCACCACCGATCTTCAAATGCTATCCATATCGTCGAATCATTATTCGGAATGGGTTATATGACACAAGGTCCACTCTCGGCTAAACCAATAATGAGCGCTTAATTTCAAAAGTATATGGATATATGGGATCTTAGTTAAGTCAGATCACATTTCCCAAAACTTTTCTTTCAAATGGTTTAAACAAATTACCATTTTAATCTTTAAACAAAAAGATTTACTTCACACAGTTCACCAATCTTTCATAAAGGTTAATTCATAGCTTTTAAAACAATTCCATTTTAAATTGGATTAACTCATCCAATCTTTAAATCAAAGATTCAATTCATAGCTTTCAAAAACATTTCCATTTCAAACTTGAAACTTTTCAACACAAGTTGGAAATCCTTTCTTTATATAAAAGCTATTATTGTTTGAGAACAAATAGTTTTCATTTCGAAAAAACCCGATTTCATTTACCCAAGTTAAAGTTCTTCAAGTATAAAACTTGAGTTAAATTCAAATTCCCAAGAAAATACTTTTAAAATGGTTTAAAACCCATAAAAACATATTTATAACTTGTATACCCTTTTTTAAACCATAATTCCCAAATATAGAATTCAATTTCAAATCTTGAATTTAGATTCAAATTAAACTATTTAAATTTCAAAACTTTGTAAAGTTATTCAAAATAACTTTTATTTTCAAAACTCCTTTTCAAAAGCTTTCCATATTTAACCCAATTCCATTTCCAAAACCATTTGGATTCAAAATTCAATTTTAAAATCATTTCAAAAATCTATGACTTAACCAATTTTCTCGTGCAATCCATATTTGTGTGTGTATAGTATAGTCCAAGGGTTTCACACAATAGTGCAACATCATCAATCATTACAAACCAAACATAGCAATATCGATAAGCGGTATATTCTTATAACGCTTATCTTCACAGATTCACAGATAAATATATAAATGCATCACAGATAAATGAGTCACAGATCACAACTTAAACATACAATTCATATCACATAATAGCACACATCAGGGATTTCAAACTATATAATGCATTTCATAGGATTCAAACATCCATAAGTAAGGTCAATTAATTATCTGATTAATTTAAATCAGATTATTTACTTATCCAGGTTAGTTAACATTAATTAATTATAAATTATTTTAATTAATAACCTTAAAACATTAATTAATTAATCTCAATTAATAGATCTGTTAACCTTTAATCATCAAATAATTAATCTTTTAATTATGTAATTATCCTTTAACTAATTGTCCTTAATTAAATACCTTAATTAAATTAACCTTAAGTTAATTACATAATTAATTAAACCTTAATTAATTACCATTAAAGAATAAAATTATAACAAGTGATTATCCCTAATCACTTACATTAATTAATTAACTTTTAATTAGTTAATTATCTTCAAATTAATTTAATAAATTAATTAACCATATTAATTAATTTTCCCTTAATTAATCATTTAATTAATCAACTTTAGTCATTAACTAATTACTTTTAATTAAGTAATAATCTTTAAGAAATTAATTACCCTTAATTTACTTATCATTAATTAATTTTTTTTATAACAAATTAATAAATCAACTTTTAACTATATTAAAGTAATTAACCTTTAAATTAATTACATTAATAAATAATTCTTTAATTACTCAAGGCCTTAATTAACTTAAACTATTTATCTTGATCGCTAATTTTAATCACACATCAAATTCTGTTTGAAATATTTTAAGAGTATTTTAAATAATCATCCTGATAAAATTATTCAAACCCGAAAGCAATTTTAACATATTTTTAACCTTAAAAACCAAGTCTTTGAAAAACTTATGTTAAAACTTGTTTGATTTTAAAACTTTAAAACTATTATATATCAAAACCAAAACCAACTCGAGTGAAACCCGAGCCATATCCTAAATTCCCCAAGCTTATCTTCGAGTTCCCCTTTCTTTTCACTTTCCCCGAGTAAACTCGTGAGTTTCCTCGAGTCGAACCCGAGCTACTTATCATCTTCCTCAATTTTCAAACAGACTAGATACAATTTGCTACCCCGTGCATGTGCATGACTAGCCTGTCAACTTCCGACCATCACCGATCTTCTCAACGAGTCGCCGACGAAACCTTAAGTCATTACAAACACCCCGATCGAAGAATTCGATAGCAAGTCGAAATCGAACATTCCAATTACCACCTAAAACCCAACCCTGATGACAAAACCACCTCGCCCCGACGAACTTGTCCACCGGGAAACTCGCTCATCCACCCAAAACTGCTCCTCGACACCACTCATTGATTCAACCCCTTCC
Source organism: Allium cepa (assembly GCA_030765085.1). Lineage (NCBI taxonomy): Eukaryota > Viridiplantae > Streptophyta > Magnoliopsida > Asparagales > Amaryllidaceae > Allium > Allium cepa. The sequence continues at coordinate 586,544,713 of CM060938.1, forward strand.
GATAGGTTTTGATCCATCCCTGACATCACATGAGCTCGATGAATGACGCCGTTTAAGCCGTGTCCTTAAACCCTAAATCGATGAACGCAAACTGCCACATTCATCTACAACAACTTTGCTTATTTTTCCCATGATCACTACTCTTCAAACTATATTCGACAACAACCATGACTTCCAGTTCGATATTGATCACCAGAAATTGATCAAATTACGTTTTCTGTTCATCTCAGGAATGCCTCCCCAAAACACAATTAAAAAAGATCTGATTTTGTTTTCAAAAATCATGTTTTTCGATTACAAAACAAATTATATAATTGAAACAATAAATATTTTAAGTCCAATACTGTCATATTTTAAGTTTTACTGTGTTTTCCTTCCTTCCAGTAAATCCATATATATTTTATACTTAATAGTATTTTTAAAATTTCGATCTTGTTATTCGAACAGGTTTTGTTTAGACATCAAAGTCTATAAAGAATTAGTGGGAGAGATGTGAATCTTTTTTAATCAAGTTAAAAACCTGTGAAGCTTTAGACAGAGGGATTTATGTGTCCAGACACGCACAGATATTCGCACATGTATTTGTATATATGCAAAATAAATTTGCAAACATTCAAACATATTTCACAGCATCACTTTCACAATCATCAAGAGAAAAAAAATGTTTGCTCACCTGGAATCGTGAAACAGAGAAGAACATTGAAGTTTTGCCTGGAAATGATTTTTGAAAAATCTAGAAAACTTGATTTTCTGATTTACTTTGATTTTGGTTTGTAAATGAGTTGATCTTGATGTTAAATTGACTTTGAACTTGAATTTGCTTCTTGAATTTACTGCATGCTTTTGTTCCTAGGTTTGAGATGCTTTGAGAAGACTGTTGTTCGATCTTTGAATTTGGTTTTATTTTAAATTTTCTTTTCTCTAGTTTTGGCTTTGATTTCAAGACTTTTGAATTGTTTTAGATGATCTTCAAGTTGAAGACTTTGATCAGATTGAAGATTGAAATCTGGTTTTCTAGATTTGTTTCCAGGCTTTTGAGAGAATTGTTTTGATTTTTTTTTCCAGATTTTAGATCCTTTTCTTTTGATATATTATTTGGTTTCAGGTTTGAGAAAATGTTTTATCTGAGTATAGCCTGGTTTACAAAATTCTTTTGTATACATTTCAATTTCAAGGAAATGTTGATTTTGCTACTTGTAATCTTGTGCTTCTTTAGTTAACCCTTGTGATTACATAACTTTTTTTAATTTACAATAGTTAATTTCCAATTTCATGGCTTATAAATGTTAAAACACTTAAATTTTATGTTTAAACCCCTCTTTTTGATTAATTTTATACAATCTGTTTTAAACCCTTTTCATCTTATATTTACATAAGTTTGTATTTTTAAATCTTTATGTATATACAAATTATTTGTTGGGCCTTTTTATACTATACTTTCAAAAGATATATCCATACTAAAGCTTTATATTTATTTACATATATACTACTATTTTTATATTTTTATGTATTTACAAACTAAAATTTTAAAAGAAATTTTTTCTAATTTTTTTGTAACCAATACTATTTTAAACTTAATTTATTATACTTTTAAATGTGTATATATACATACAAATTACATTTAGTTATATATAAATTTTAAAATTAAACTTAAGTTATTATACTTAAATTTATATAAATAATATTGGTGTTCAAAATATTCAAATTTAACTTTTAGAAAATTATTATATTAATTTTCAAAATATAAATTCCAAATAATTATATTATGACTAGAAAACAAATTTTATTAATTTTTTGAACATAGTATTTTCAAATCCAATTTATTTTCCAAATATTTTATTTTGAATTTCAAATCCAAATTCTGTTTTACAATATATTTCATTTTTATTCCCAAATATTCAAATTATTTCTCAAATAAATTCACAAATAAATTCAAACTCAATATATTATTCAAAATATTTTATTTTTAATTTTTAATTAACAATTCTATTTAAAATCATATTTATATACATTTACATTGATAAATTAACAAAAATCTATTTAAATTTGGAAAATACCAAATTAATTCACAATTAAATTTCAAAAATTAAATTAATTATCAATTTAAATTTGATTTAAAAAGAGGAATGTTACAGTAGCTCTGGTCGATCTCAAAGATGTTTGCGTGTTGTCTTGAAGGAGCGTAGTGGGAGAGATTGCTCGGGGTTTATCTCAGGGATTCTGATGGTATGCTCGAGTTTTTCTTTTGTAGGTTAACTTGTTTTAAAAACAAAGAAAATGCACAAATTTTATAAGAAGTTAAAGAAAATCTTGTCCAGTTTTTTAAAAAGAAAACTTGATCAAGTTTAAAAGCAATGGTAAAAATTAGTTAATCAAGTTTTCAATATATATATTTGCTAGGTTTTAAAGGTAATTTATTAGACCATGTTTTAAAGTATACTAAAATGAACAAGTTATAAAAGTCTGTTAAATAAATAAGTTTTTAAAAGAAATATTACAAAGTTCCAAAGTAAAATTTCAAACAAGTTTAAAACTAGTTTAAAAGGTTTAATTTTAAAGTTAAATGTTTTGAAATTGTTTTGGTTTTTGAATTTCCTAAGTGTTTCAAATGTAATAAAATGGTGTAGTTAAGAAGTGATTAAGCAAGTGTATTAAACTTTAATTAATCAAGAGTTCTCAAATGATTTTTGTATAAATTAATTTCAAGCATTTAATTTTAATAAGATTTAAGTGATTTAACTAAGAAATAAATTAAGATAAAGGGTTCATCTTTAATTAAATAAGGTCTTGATTAATTAAAGAATCATTAATTAGTTTAATTAATTAAGAGTAATCACTTAATGAAATTAATTAAGGTTAATTACACAATTAATTAAGTATAATTACTTAATGAAATTAATAAAGTATGATTACTATTGTAACTAATAAAGGGTAATTACTTAATGTAAGTAATTAAGGATAGTTATTACTTAATTAATTAACGATTAATTAATCTAAGTAATTAAAGGTTAATTAATTAAAGGATAGTTAATTGCTTAATGAAAGTAATTAAAGGATCAATTACTTAATGTAATTAATTAAAGGATTAATTAATTAATGTAATTAATTAAAGAGTTAGTTAATTAATATGAGTAATTTAAGGATAGTTAATGAATATGATTAATTAAAAGATAATTAATTAATGTAAGTGATTATAGGATAATTAATTAAGGATCATTAATTAATGTAATTAATTATAGTATAATCAATTAATGAAGGTAATTAAATATTAATTAATGTGAATGGTTAAGGGATGATTAATTAATTTCATTAATTAGTTAAAGTAATAATAAATGATTTATAATTAATTAAGGATAATTAAGCAGGATTTTAAAAGTAATAAAAGTAATTAATTTAATTTATTTGGAGATTAATTAAATTAAATTAATTAGGAATTTCTCAAACTAATTAATCTTTCTTATGGATAATTAAGTTATATCGAATAACTTGGATTATTTGATATCTCCGATATGTGAGTTGTGATGGGAGATGCTTTGGATGAACTGTGATAATGTAAGTTATCTATCTGTGATGAATTGCCATGTAAATATTGTTATTCTGAATATAAATTGAATTGTTTAAACTTAATCAACTTGGACTTTAAGACGGCGTTTTGGATTTCGATGAGACCGGGATCGGATTTCAAATTGGATATCCAAAAACCACATCGATCCAAACTAAACGGTAGGTCATGAAATCTCAAGTGAAGACCGAGATGAAGACTCAGAATGCAAGGGCTATTTGTCGTTAACTCCGAGGGTGATTCCAAAACAAGTGTAACGGAGATAGTGCCTTCGGTTCCAAGATGAAGATTCAGAGTGCAAGGGCTATTTGTCATTAACTCTAAGGGTGATTCCAAAACGAGTGTAGCGAAGATAGTGCCTTCGGTTTCGTTCGAACCCGGAACGGACTTGTATGGATGAATATTATCAGACCATCATCATTGGAGGACGGTGAGCATTCCGAGATATGTGTTCTAAAAAGGTAATGTGTCCTCAAGCCTCATCAACTGGGAATGGCTAAAATAAGGGAGGTGCAACAAGGCTAAGTGGGTAGAACCCAAGTAGGATAAGATTTTCCCCGGTTTAGAGGTCCCTTTCTCGGCTTAGTGGGCGGTTGGTCGCGCCAACTTCGGGGTTGTCTTATTCAAAACTATCTAGTAAAGGGTAGTTCCGGCCTTGTGTTGCAGGGGATCGGGACGGATCCTTGGCACTTTGATCTAGACCAGGTACTGTGACGGGAGGTACCCCAGTAGCCCTACCATTGTATGGAGTCCAATCTCCAATAAGTGCCGTACGTTTTGATTGTGCCCAACTATATTGGAATGTGAGAGGTAAGCATTCCAGCTATTTTCTATTTTACTTGAAAACCCTAGACACTATTATAATATCCTTGGATTTCCTATCAAATGTTTAGTTATCGTAAGGTAAAAATCCGACATGTTTATTTGTGGCGTGGTCTTACGAGATACCTTTGTTTTCATATGATTTTCAAAGTAAAATAACTTTAACCTGTTTACTCACACCAGACTCATGTCTGACCCAGAGTTTATTTTCTGTTTTCTTAAACTCTTGGGTACTCAAATTTTTATGAGTAGCCATGGGATTCAGGCTAGCTTTGACTATTGGAGGAGGACTTGGAGCAGAAGGCTTCAATGTATATAGATATTATGGTCGCGCTGTGATAGTAGCTCTGTTGTATTTTGAGATGTATGATAGACAGGTCTTCATGACTGTCTAATGGATGTTGTATAAATCTGTATGACTTTGACAGATGATGTGTATTATGTAATAACTATGTGATTAATATATTTTATGCATTCCGCTGTGAGATTTTGATATTGTTTAGATCTTTCTTTCCTATCTATTCTCTTTTCTACCTATCTCTTTCTTAATAACGATACGTCTTTCCGTGGAATAAAAGGCGGGTCGTCACATACGTGTTCGAATGTAATAATTCCTTTTTCTACATTGTCGCGTAAAAAGTGATGTCGTATATCTATGTGTTTAGTACGTGAGTGATTTACAGGGTTTTTCGATAAATTTATTGCACTTGTATTATCGTAATATATTGGTGATTTATCAACAAATTTTCCAAAATCCTTAAGTGTTTGTTACATGTATATCACTTGTGCAAATGCTAAGGCCGTTGGAATATACTCGGCTTTGCAAGTGGATAAAGAGACATAGTCTTTCTTTTTGGTAAACCATGAAACCAACGATTGTCCAATAAAATGACACGTTCCGCTAGTACTCTTACGATCTGTTTTACATCCACCCAAATCTACGTCACTATATGAAATAGGTTCAAACGATGATCCTTGGGGTAAAACAAACCGTAATCTCTAGTACTAGATAAATAATGTAAGATACGTTTAATAGCTCGTTGGGGAGACTCTTTTGGTTTTACTTGAAATCGGGCACAAAGGCATTCGCTCATCATAATGTCGAGTCGACTAGCTGTCAAATATAGTAAGGAGCCAATCATACTACGATATAATTTTTCATCAATTTTTTTTCTATTATCATCCTTTTCTAAGTGAACACTAGTTCTCATTGGTGTTAGTTTGCTCAAAGTTTTATCCATTCCAAAATAATGTAATAAATCGTTACAATATTTTTCTTGATGAATAAAAATACCATTTTCAAGTTGTTTTATTTGTAAACCTAGAAAGAAATTTAATTCACCCATGTGAGACATTTCAAATTCACTTTTCATAATATTTGAAAATCGAGTACAAATATTTTCGTTAGTTGAACCAAAAATAATATCATCTACATAAATTTATACAACTAAGATGTCATTATTTTCTCGTTTAATAAATAAAGTCGGATCTATTTTACCCATTTGAAAATCAGATGCAATTAAATGATTCTTAAGATGTTCGTACCAGGCACGGAGGGCTTGCTTTAAACCATATAGGGCTTTGTGCAATTTAAAAACATGATCGGGATATTTTTCGTGAAAAAATAATGGATATTGTTCAAAATATACATTTTCTTTAATAAAACCATTTAAAAAAGCACTTTCGACGTCCATTTGAAATAATTTAAAATTGTGATGACTTGCAAAAGCAAGTAATGTACTTATGGCTTAGAGTGTTGCTACTGTAGCAAAAGTTTCGTCATAGTCGATACCTTCTACTTGATTATAACCCTGAGTGACTAAACGTGCTTTATTCCTAACTATATTTTCATTTTCATCTGCTTTGATTTTAAATACCCATTTTGTTCCAATAACTGATTGATTTTTTGGTCTTGATGCTAATTCCTAAATATTATTACGTTCAAACTAATTTAATTCTTCTTGCATGGCTATTATCCAAAAATCATCGTTTGAAGCTTCTTTATAATTCTTTGGTTCAAAATTTAAAACAAATGCAATATGACTTATTTGGTTAAGTTGATTCTAGTTACTCTGGAATTAAGATCCTCAATGATATTATCTTTTGGATGATCTTTCAGAATTTTAGAGGGTGATACTAGAGTATTATTTTGTGCATTTGTCACATTATTAGATGAGTTTGTTGTATTTACTATAGGAATAATTTCTTCATCATTATTAGTATGGTTGTTAATTTTTTTTTCATCAAATGAAACATGTAAACTTTCTTTAATTGTGTGAGTTTGTTTATTAAAAATTCTATATGCCTTGCTATGATCCGAATATCCAACAAAGATTCCTTCATCGGCCTTCGGGTCGAATTTTCCTAAATTATCTTTTGTATTTAATATAAAAAATTTTGATTCGAAAGTTTTAAAGTATGCTACTTTAGGTTTTCTTCCAAAAAACATTTCAAAGCAAGTATGTTTAGTCATAGGTCATATGATTACTTGATTCAAAACATAACAAGCCGTAGCAATAGCTTTAACCCAAAAATGTGTTGGTAAATCACTACTATTTAACAGTGTTCATGCACATTCTTGTAACGTATGATTTTTTCTTTCTACTACACCATTTTGTTGTGGTGTGCGGGGAAAAGAGAAATTATGACTTATGCCCTTTTTATTACAGAAATTAGTAAAAAGATCATTTTCGAATTCTCCACCATGACCACTTCGAATATTTTTAATTTTCAAATCCATTTGAATTCTAATTCTTTTAGAAAAAATTTTAAACATACCAAAAGTGCCACTTTTATGTTTAAAAAATAAGGTCCATGTATATCTTGAAAATTCATCAACTATTACGAAAACATATTTTTGTGATTTATAGATCGTACTTGAGTTGGACCAAATAAATCTAAATGTAATAATTCTTACGGTTGTTTTGTAGAAATATTATCTTACATTTAAAAGAGCTTTTCTTTAGTCTACCAATTTGACAAGCATTACGTAAATTTTCTACTTTATAATTTATTTTAGGTAAACCTCTAACTAGCTCATATTTTGCTAATTTATTAATATACTTAAAATTAATAGGACATAATCATTTATGCCACAATCATGGATCTGAAAGACTAACTTATGGTGGATCGATTATACAAATGACAAGCATATAACTAAATTAAACTATAATGTAATACTTAGTAAAGAATGTAAGTAAGAATAATCACACCATCCTACGTTCAGTCCCGAAGCTCCTCTTCGGAATTTCCTTTCACCCAATAACCCTCATTTCACCCGGAGGAACAGGTTTATAATAGTAGAGTTCTTTGTCAACTATGTGTTCTCTATTACATAAATTTTGACTATATAGTACAATTGAACTTCCTATATCTCTTGAATGATTGAATACAACATTGTTCGAGAGAATGAAGAAGTGTATGATCTCAGATTTACAGATTGGATAGCAAGTAAATGATTAGAACAAAAGATGATTAAGATAGAAAGTCGAGATAGATAAGACAAAAGTTAGTGACTAAGTTCATGCTTTGATTCATCTTGATTCTTGTTTATATAGTTGTAGAGAGTTGCTTCTAGTAGTCACATCTCTTCCCTTTCAGTCTAGAGTCATCACTGTTCACAGGTAAAGAATTGTGGATGAGAGATGGAGTTGTGTCTTTTCGAAGATGACAGTTGTTATTTGAACTTTTTACCCCGAGCCCTGTTTCAGACATCTGAATGTTGTTTTCAAACGTCTAGAACCTATTATTTAATTTTAGTCTAGCATCTGTGTTCAGACGTTTGAAGTTCTGCATTCAGACTTCTGAACTTGTCAAGTGAGGTTTTTCTGAGTTCATTCTTGAGTGTTTGTTCCTTCGATCTTCGTGCAACTTTGTAGATGAATTTCTTTAATGCTTCAGTCATCATCTTATCAAGGTAGTGATTTTCTTGCTCTATATCTGTGTATGATATATATATGATTTCCATTGTATAGTTGTCATCGTTTGAATCGTAAACTCAGGGTTCTAAATTCTCCCCTTTTTTGATGATGACAACTATACAATGTACTTAGATAATAATTACAGAAAAATTCTCCCCCTAAATGTAATCTCCCCCTATAGGTGTGCATATCTATTTTTCTCCCCCTTTGTCATTATCAAAAATAATTGAACAACCATAACGCAAAGGCAAGTATGATATACAGACATAATTACAATAGTAACAAAAAAAGCATGATTACATCTTGAAGCACAGGAAAATATTGATAGTGTATTGCCAGTAATTTGAAAAGAATTTAACTGCATCAAAATATTAACCATATGAGGTCAAGATAGATCATCACTAGGGGAGTCCAATTTCCCTTTGTCCTTGTCGCCGGCCTTTGGCAATGTGTGAGGAGATGGAGAAGGTGTGGACCAGTCAGAGAGAAGGTTGACGGGCTTGTTGAAGTGCTTGATCAAGTTTGGAAACCACTAAAGCAAGAGAATCTTCAAGTTTGGAAAGCCTTGTGGACAATGTGTGATCAAGCCAAGTAATTTGTTTACCAAGGATAATTTGATTTCTTGATAAGAGCACTTTGTTTTGTAAGGTTAAGTGAGCAATAGTCTCGTTAACATGAGGCTGAGTTCGTGCTTCCAATATCTCCATATCAGAGTGATATTCAAATGAAGAAGGAGGTGGAGATGTTTGTCTTGGTAGTTCAACACCACCTTCTTGTTGTCATTGTTGAGGAGGAGGTTGATCTTGTGCATTTTTCCATTCTAGAAACGTTATATAAGATGGTGGTTCCTCTGGAAAATGCATAAGTTTAAAAAAATTTGTTCCACTATATTTGATAGGTAACTCCTCAAAAGCAAAAATGTTTGCTGGAATATTTAGCGTTTTGAGAATTCTCACAATATAAGCCAGGTAAATGATTGTATGGCGATATCTATTCCAAAAACCTTTAACTTCATTGAAAATGAACTAAGCCCTATTAATCGTGGTTCGACTAAAAAGAGCATATAGAGCTTTGTGCTCATGATCAGTAATTTGTTCATGGCTACCTAATCGTGGGATAATGGTATTTATAAGCATTCGGGTAGGGAGCCTAGCACGTGGCCTAAGAAATTTGGATGAAAATTGAGGCATTTGATTCTCCCATAATTGATGATTTATAATATCACGAGGTTTGAATCACACATCCTCCATTTCAGATAATCTGTGGCCCGTATAAGAGAATTCTAAATTTCGTCCAATTATAGTAGGGGTTAACATGGTTGTTGTCCCATAGACACTCGTCCATAAACACTGTTCATCATTCTCAGTAGTCCATGTGGATGGACTATCCAGATTAGCGTAAAAAAGGTATATAGCCAATTGATTGAGATATCGTTGGCATTAAAAGAAATAAGGGTTTTTAAGTTACCTTGCTCACAGATGTCATTCATATCATAGGAAGGAAACTTAATTAGGTTATAGAAGGGTCCGAGATGCATCTTCTTAATCTTCAAGTCTGCAAACCATCTTATAGTTGTTGGATTGTGAAATAACCAATCTTTGATTTGAGTGTCAGTTACCATCAAAGGTTGAGAAGAGGATCCTTCTTCATGCTTCCTTTTCTTAATTCCCATTTTTTTTAGCTTGTGGTGGCATTAATTTGGTGAAAAATTCGATTATTAGATTTGGATAATGATAAATTTCGATTTGGAAGTGATTTGAAATAGGAAAAGGGAATTGATCGATCAGAGATAGGGTTTTAAAAAACTATCATTTCCAGTTCCAGACTTTTGAAATAGTGGATCAGATGTCTGAAGATGCCTAATTGAGAAACAGAGAGTTGAATCAGACGATTGGAAATAGCACTCAGACGTCTGGAAAGTTCAAATACTATTACGACATTTGGAAAAGATTTCAGACGTCTGGGGACATTTATTTGTAGTTTCAGATTCCTATTTCAGACGTCTGGAATCTTTTTCAGGCGTTTGAAAAACTCCAGATTAGTTTTTTTGTTGATACTTTTGTGAAGAAAAAACTTTATTTATTAAATAGAATACAATATAAACAAATATATATGTTTGTAATCGTCTTCAAATGTGATAGTATATTTTTTCTGGTTCCATTCCTGACGATCCCTTAAATTCGGTTTATAGATGGGATGACCATAGTTAATTGGGGACCAGGAAGGAGCTTCGGGTGACGAAGTCGACGGTTCATCTCTAGGAGTTTCAATAAAGCGTGGAGACTTTTTCTGTAAACACTTTTTTGTTCGAGAATGACCATATATAGCATATAAAGCCTTTTCCTAGAAATTCAAATGTTTGATTATTCCTTCTTGTCTATAGTATATTTTGTTTTGAGCATCCATCATTGCGAATTGATAATGTGATATGTCATCAATTTTTTCGTGGATTGTAGGTGGTTTTTCTCGTTTGGCTTTCTTCAGTAGAGGTGATAATCCCCATCGACTTTTTATGGTCCATAGAAGGGGTGGATACATTTAAGGATGACGATCCAGAATTATATGAAGTTATTTCTTGAGATGACATTTTGATTTTTATATTTGATATATATTTTTAAAGAGAAACTTCTGAAAGTTAGATTTATTACAATCCAAATATAAAAATAGGTAGAATTTTTATGGTCCAAAATTATTGTCTAAAATTTAAAGGTTTTAATCAGCTAAAAACTTGTGGATAGAAGACATTTTTCTTAGTTTAAAAGTTCATTAAGTGAACAAATACCTAAGTCTCATCGTAATTTTACAAAAGTTTGTTCGTTTAATGGTTTTGTAAAGATATCGGCTATTTGATTTTCAGTGTTAACATATTCTAAAGTTATAGTTCCTTTTTCGACATTATCTCTTAACAAATGATGTCTTATATCTATATGTTTAGTTCGAGAATAATTTACTGGATTTTTAGATAGATTGATTGCGCTAGTGTTATCACAATAAATCAAGGATTTTTCAATTATTTTTCCCAAATCTTTTACGATTTGCTGCATGTAAATTACTTGTGCACATGCTAATGCCGCTGAAATATATTCGGCTTTGCAGGTTGATAAAGAAACACAATTTTGTTTTTTACTAAACCATGAGACAAGAGAAATGAAATGACATGTTCCACTAGTACTTTTTCTATCCGTTTTGCATCCTCCAAAATCTGCATCGCTATATGATACAAGTTCAAAGGAAGATCCATTTGGGTAGAATAGTCCATAATTTTTCATGTCAGATAAATACCTTAAAATATGTTTAGCGGCTCTTTGATGAGATTCTTTTGGTTTTGTTTGAAAAAGTGCGCAAAGACAAACACTCATCATTATATCAGGTCGACTTGCAGTTAAATATAATAACGAACCAATCATACTCCTGTATAATTTTTCTTCAAAATCTTTTCCGTTTTCATCTTTATTAAGATGAACCGTTGTACTCATAGGTGTAGGTTTACTAGATGTGTTATCCATACCAAAACATTTTAATAGTTCATTACAATATTTTTCTTGATGTATAAAGATACCATTTTCTAGTTGCTTTATTTGTAATCCTAAAACGAAATTTAATTCACCCATGTGTGACATTTCAAATTCATTTATATTAGAAAATTGTACACATAAATTTTCATTACTTGATCCAAATACGATATCATCGACATAAATTTGAACTACTAAAATATCATAATTTTCCCTTTTAATAAATAGAGTCGTGTTAATTTTACCAATTTGAAATCCTGATGAAACTAAATGATTTTTAACCCTATCATACCATGCTCTAAGGGCTTGTTTTAACCCATATAATGCTTTATTTAATTTAAAAACATGATTTGGAATTTTTCATGTTCAAATAATGGTGGTTGTTTAACATAAACATTTCTTTGATAAAACTATTCAAAAATGCACTTTTGGCATCGATTTGATATAATTTAAAATTGTTATGACAAGCAAAAGCGAGTAGAGTTCGTATAGCTTCTAATCTAGCTACAGATGCAAAAATTTCATCGTAATCAATTCCTTCTTCTTGATCATACCCCTGTGCTACTAAATATGCTTTATTTCAAACTATATTTTCGTTTTCATCGGCTTTATTTTTAAATAACCATTTAGTTCCAATGATGGATTGATCTTCTGGTCTTGGAACGAGTTCCCAAACATTATTCCATTCGAACCGATTTAATTCTTCTTGCATAGCAAAAATTCAAAAATCGTCTTTAGAGGCTTCGTTATAGTTCTTTGGTTCAAAATTTGAAACGAATGCAATATGACTTATTTTATTTAGTTGATTTCGAGTTACTCTAGAGTTTAAATCTCCAATAATGTTATCTATAGGATGATTCTTTAAAATCCTAGGAGGTGAAACTAAAGTATTATTTTGATCAATAACTTCATTATTATTGTGAAGTGTGTTAGAAGAATTATTTGGATGTATTTCTCCTTCTTCTTCATTAATTTGTGTAGTTACAAAATTTTCATCAAAAGAAACATGTAAACTTTCTTCTATAATATTTGTCCTTTTGTTATAAATTCTATAAGCTTTGATACCAATTGAAAGACTAATTATGGTGGATCGATTATACAAATGACAAGTATATAACTAAATTAAACTATAGTGTAATAATTAGTAAAAAATGTAAATAAGAATAATAACACCAGAGTTTTTATACTGGTTCGGACCTCCTGTCCTACGTCCAGTCCCGAAGCTCCTCTTTGGAATTTCCTTTCACCAAATAACCCTCACTTCACCCCAAGGAATAGGTTTAAAATAGCAGAGTTTCTTTGTCAACTCTATATTCTCTATTACACGGATGTTGACTGTATAGTACAATTGAGCTTTCTATATCTCTTGAATGATTGAATACAATATTGTTCGAGAGAATGTAGAAGTGTATGATCTTAGATTTACAGATTAGAAGCAAGTAAATGATTAGAACAAGAGATGATCAACATAGAAAGTCGAGTTAGATAAGACAGAAGTAAGTGTGTAAGTTCACCGCTTTGATTCATCTTGATTCTTGTTTATATAGTTGTAGAGAGTTGCTTCTAGCGGTCACACCTCTTTCCTTTCAGCCTAGAGTCGTCACTGTTCACTGGTGAAGAGTTACAGAGGAGAGATGGAGTTGTGTCTTTTCGAAGATGACAGTCGTTATTTGAATTTTTGTCCCAAGCCAGACGTCTGAATATTGTTTTTAGACGTCTGGAACCTATTATTAATTTTAGTCCAGCATTTACGTCCAGACGTCTGAAGTTCTGCATTCAGACATCTGAACCTGTCAAGGAGGTTTTTCTGAGTTCATTCTTGAGTGTTTGTTCCTTCGATCTTCGTGCAACTTTATAGATGAATTTCTTTAATGCTTTAGTCATCGTCTTGTCAAGGTAGTGGTTTGTCTTGCTCTGTATCTGTGTATGATATATATATATATATATATATATATATATATATATATATATATATGATTTCCATTGTATAGTTGCCATCGTCGAAATCATAAACTCACGGTTCTAATAGGATCGTCATGTTTGGCGGTTAAGCATAAGCTTGAATTTCGATTTATATTCATATTTAAGACATAAACATTTTTGTTTCTAAAACCCTCAAAGATAAGTTATTTGTTATTGTCAAAAATACAACATCTATCTTTTTCGAAATTAATTTGAAAGCCTTTATTGCATAATTGACTAACGCCAAGTAGGTTGTGTTTTAAATTTTCTACTAACAAAACATATGTAATAATAGGAGAGTTAGAAATACCAGAGTTGATGACTACACCGATGCCAACGGCATATCCTTTTGACTTATCCCCAAAAGTTACCATTCCACCATCTATATATGTTGTATTTGATAGCATTTTTGCATTTTCGGTCATATGCTTAGCGTAGCCACTATCAAGTATCCATTTCTCCTTAATTTTTACTTTGGGCACCTACAAGATAAAAATGATTTAGTTGGTACCCATATACTTTGTTAGGGTCCTACATGTTAAGAGAAACAGGTAGCCATACCCAAGAAGGTTTGGTGCCTTTATGAACATAACTTTTGTTATAGACCACATTATCTAAAAAATTATTAATATGTTTTTGTCTAATCAAATTATTATTTGTCTTAGGAATCCAAATTTTTATGTTTTTGGTATTATTAGACATAAATGATCTTTTAGTCTTTTGATAAATAAAACTATACTTCTTATTATTATTCCCTTTTTGTTTAGGAATATTTCTAAATCCTATTCCATTTCTATGGCTCGAAGGTTTTGAAGTTTTGGTAAGGTTTTCCGAATCTTGTTTTCCTTTATTAAATTTTGAAACATTATTTGTATTTTTATCTAAATTTTCTTTTAATTCAAAATTTTCAATTTTCAATATTTCTATGTTACTTTTTAAGTTGATATTTTATTTTAACAAGTTATCCTTTTCTAGTTTAACTTTTCCAAAATTAATAGATATAGTCTCACATTCAACTAAACTACTTTTAATTTTTTCTTGAGATAATTCTAGATTCTCCTCTAAAATAATTTTTTTCATCTTTTAACATTCCTATTTCAAGTTCTAAACGATTTATTTTGGCTATGTGTTCTTTATTGAATTTTTTTATTTGTCTAAATTTATCATCTAATTCCATGCTAAGCTCTAATAATTCATCATAGCTAAGTTCAGGACATACCTCATCAGTTTTATGCCATAAAACATACATTTGCTTATTCTCCGTCACTATTTGTTGCTATCTGATGATGATGAAGAATCAGAGACATCCCATGTTAGTTTGAAAGCTTTCTTCTTTTTGAATTTTTCAAATTTGTTCTTTTTTTTATCATTGTTGAGCTTGGGACAATCTTTCTTCAAATGTCCAAATTGATCGCATTCATACCATTTGATTGACGTTTGATTTGTTGAGCTTGATTATCCTCTTTTCTAAAATCCGGTCATTTTCCTAAACTTCTTAAATTTGTTGTATTTTTTGGCAATAAATACGATTTCTTCTTCGTTTAAATCGGAGTCTTCATTTGTTGCTGGAAATGCTATGTTTTTCTTCTTCGAATTTTGTTCTTTTCTTGCCTGTAGATTAGCTTCATATGACATTAAATTTCCTATCAATTCTTCAACTAAGAGTGTTGAGAGATCATAGCTGATACTTTTCTTTCCCACCCTGGAGTTAAAGAATTGAGTACTCTAGATACTAAATCAAAATTTGTGAATTTTACTCCAAGTGCCATTAAATCGTGTGGAATAGTTTGGAATCAATAGTACATATCCACCGTAGATTCATTTTGTTTCATTTTAAATGATGAAAATTGATTTTGTAAAATTGAAATTTTAGTTTGCCTAACTTTGTTCGTGCCTTCGTGTGTAACTTGTAAGATACGCCAAATATCATATGCAGTGTTACATAACATGATACATGAAAATTCATTCTTATCTAATGAACAAAATAAAACTTTCATAGCATTGGCATTATAAGCTATGGTTTTTTGTGCATCATTCCATGTGTTCATAGCAATGTGAGGTGATTCATATTTATTTTTAGTGGCTGATAAAATTTCTAATCCATTTGCTTCCATAAAAATTCTCATATGCGTCGATCAATATGCATAATTAGAACCATTAAAAAGTGAGGGACATGTTGTGGATTGGCCTTCTTGAAAAATACTTGTCATATTAAAGTGATTCAAATACGTATTACTGCACTTTGATCAAACTTTGCTCCGATACCAATTAAAATTCTACAAGGTGGATCATGTAGTGTATATGCAAGTATATGTGATAAAATATATGATGCAAATAATTAATATTAATATAAGTAAATATAGAATAGACACATCCGAATTTTATACTGGTTTGGATCTCCCGTCCTACACCTAGTCTCGAAGCTCCCCTTCGGAATTTTGCTGTCTAAAACCCTCGCTTCGCCCAGAGGAATAGGCTTGGTTACAATGAGTTGTTCTTGTCAAATATGTGTTCTAATATAACACGTATGTTGACTAATTAGTACAATTACTTCCAATATATTTTTCAGGAATATTGTCTATGAAGAACTGAGTATATAGAAGAGTGAATACAAGTAAAGATTACTAGAGTGCAGAGATCAAGAATATAGAATAAAATATAGAATTAGAAAGCATAAGTAAGTGAAGTTAGTTCGTTATCTTGATTCTTGATGCAATATATAGTTGTAGATAGGTATCTTGAGTAGTCACATCCATTAATGAATCCTCTAAGGTTTCTTCTCTTGATGGTGAAGAGTTGTGGCGAAGAGAAGCGGAGATGTCCATTCACATATGGCAGTTGTAGTTCATTTTTGAAGTTCGAGTTTGAATTCAGACATTTGGTATTTGTTTTAGACGTCTAGTACTATATATTTTTTGAATATAGTAGAAGATCAGACGTCTGAGTGCTATTACCAGATGTCTGGTTTAGCCTGTTTGTTGTTCCAGAGAACTATTTCAGACGTCTGGCTTGTGCATCCAAACGTCTGATATGGTGCATGTCAGTTTTTATGCATTTTTTCTTTTACTTCCTTGTTCCTATCGATATGTAGTCTCTTGTAGTGTCATTTGAGCCTCGTTCTTGTCTTTCTAGTGATGTTGTTCTAGCCAGTACCTGTATATATAAATATATGTATATTTGATTTCCATTGTATAGTTATTGTCATCGAAACCGTAGATTGGATTGCCTAACATTTAACCCTATTCCCATCAATAAGATATTAACCTTCTCTCTAGGTAAACCTTTTGTTAGTGGATTAGTAATGTTATCATTTGATCTTACATAGTCAATTGTGATAAACCCATTGGAGAGGAATTGTCTAATAGTTTTATGTTTACGACGAATATGTCTAGACTTGCCATTGTAAAGCATACTATTGGCCTTTCCAATTGCTTATTGGCTGTTGCAATGTATACTTATTGTAGGATCATTTTCACCATAAAGGGGAGGAAGTGATTAGGGTGATACTAATAATAACAAAAATTAATGCAGAAATATATATAATAATTGCAACACAGATAATAGCAGAATAATAAAAGCAAAAATAGAACAACACAGATTTACCTAGCTTCAGCATAACTTGCCTACGTGATGTTCCCAAGGTTTCTACTAGAAATTTAGTAGTCAAACGCTTACACATGCAAACTTACGATACCTGCTAATGACCAACCTAACTCTACGCTCAAAACCCTGTCATAATTCAGCCAATGAGTTGCAAATTCTCAAACTACGCTAAGGAGTTTGTCCCTAGTCACACGACTAGAAAGTTATAAAATTTTAAAAGGAAAATTACAAAATAGAATAAAAACTAAACACAAAACCCTGTTTAATAATTCAAGACCTAAACTAAAATAAAAGAGACCAGCCCAATATAAAAAATGTGATATCCCTTTTTATATTTACGGCCCAAATAAAAGATAGAGAAGTTTGTCCCCTTTTTCATTCATAACTGCCACGTTACCATTTCATTCCTCTTCAAAATCTAGGGTTTTGTTTATGAAGCCGCCGCTTTGATGTTGTGATCGATTGAAGTACGATTTTTCTTTTGGTTTCTTCGTCAATAGATTTGGTTGCTTTGATTGTTCATGGCTTCACTGTCGAGTTCGAATCGAGTAATTATGGTATGCGATTTTACTTTTCTTTCTCTGTTTGATAAGCTTGAAATCGACTTGCTTTCGAACTTGATTGGAGTTTTTGGTTTTTGTTCTAAGTATGCTCTCTGGATTTTTTTGTTTCAAACTCCAATGAAATAATTGCCGATGATGAACTGGGTTTATATAGGGAACGACGTCCTATTTTATTATTAATATTTCTTTTTGAATTTGTCACAATTTTATCTTCAACGTTAAATTTTTATCGTATGATCTTGAGATCTCTAACTGGTTCATTTCGTACTTGTTATTCCATGAATTTGAATTCTGTTGCTTGAGTTAGTTCCGTTCTTTTTCTCCTATGCTCCTATGATTTCGGTATTTTGAATTAAAGATAATATTTTGTAATTTCGTGATAATTGACTAGTTCATGATTTTCTGGCAATCGATTATGGTATTTGAATTTTTGAGATTAAACTATCTAGACTTGATGATTTTGACTTGTTCGTGACCCACGACTTGTTTAGTTCATGTTAACGGCTTTGACTTTCATTGAGCTGATATACACACGATGTCTTTTTACTCTGTAACTTAATTTGCTTTGCTCTCTGCTTCCTTGTTCTTGTTGTTGTTGTCAGCAATTGTGCACATACAGACATGCATATGCAGATATGTATATATGTATGTACATATGTGTATGATTATTGTGCCTATCCACTTGGTTTGATGTGAACTTATTATTGTGTTCATGTTAGTCTAGGCTTGCTGTGTGGTTCCTCTTATGTCTGGTGGGCTTGATATTGTGTTTAGTCTCCACTTCGCATTGATATCGTTTTCATGTTCATCCCTTCATACTTGAATAGATACATGTGAACTCTAGTTCATGTTGATATGTTGTGTACTTTGGTCTACACTGGGTGATTATTTTCTGCTTCATCAATATATATGCATGTATGTATACATGTGTTTATGTACTATATATGGTTCCCTGTATATAAAATCTTGTTGCAGTGTGTTGATTAAGGCTTCATTTGCATTTAAGTTGATATCGTTGATAATGCCAAACTTGTATATATGAATTCTGCTGTAACTTGGTTAGTCATTAAAACTTGATGAAGTTGACTTGTCTGAAGCCTTTTGTTTGCACATGTTGAAGCTTATTATGGTCGAGACTTGAACTATATCATAGTTTCATGCTCTATTTATAGCCGAGTCTTGTATATACCTGAATGCATTTGAAACTTGATCACTTATTTGGTTCTGTTCTTTGGTTCAGGGTCTTTGGTTCATATTTTACTTATCTGGTTCAGCTGCTTTCCACCATGTACGTGTTGTGGTCATTCCTAGTTGTAATCAAGTCTTTATTGATCACTTATTGTAAAAGTTATGTTTCTGGTCGCATTACTTGCTCTATTTACTTGAGTGCACTTGACCGTTTCATTGTTGAGTCCGGTTCCATATGTTGGAGTGTGGTCTTCATATGAACGTATCCGGTTGCTTTGACTGGTTGTAGTTGTCTCCTCTGTTGTATTATGTGATGTCATTTTTGTTGCATGTGTAGTTGATCTGGTTTGTTGAGTTACCCTGTTTACACCTGAAATGTTGAAATTGAAATCTGCACTTGTGATGTGCACGCTCATGTCTGAAACTTTGTTTTGTTGTTATGGTCCTGATTGCTTTTAATGTTGTGAATGTTTGTGTTTGTCCATTTTGCTATTTGCTTTGGTGCACAGTTTGCTGATCTGATCTGATGTTCATGTGTACTGATGTCTCTTGGTTGAAATTTTAGATGCTGAGGCAATGGACATGTGTACGTGTACACATGTGTATATGTAAGCTCTTGTGCCCATGTGGTGACTTTATTTGTATTGCATGCACTTGAGTTGAATCCAGCTGTTTCTTAGGTTTGACCTTGTGCTCACCTGTTCCTGTAGTTTTATCATGCAAGTGTATATTGGTGTGCATGGCCTTGTGGCATGTACAGTGATACACTGTGCATGTCATAAATTGTTCGCGTATGATGAATTCAAAAGAAATGACGACGAACAACCTAAATAATCAAGGAAAATAACATTTTCAAAACACACACTTTAATTTGCACTATAATTTTTTTCTTCAATTTACGGCGTTTGTCCTTTTTTGCAGATAATTCAGATGCGGGATACAAGCTAGAATAGAGTTGAAGATCAAATACGAGTGATGAGTGAAAGCAGTGAGATGAAAGTGTATCTAAATATTGTATTGTGAATATTGTGTTGAAATTGTATTGTAATTGAAGATGTATGAATGCAGAGAGTGCTCAAATTTGTACTATTTGAATTTGTAATAAATATTTGTTTGAATAAAATATTTGTTTGAATTTGAATTTTGTGTTATTTATTTTCTTCAACAAATATTTAATTAATTGTGTGAAAAATAAAATAGTACAACAAAAAATACATTTAAAAGAATATATATATATATATATATATATATATTACCATCAAATAAAAATCATATACTAGCATATTCTTAATTTATTGGAGGTATAGGTTTTCTCAATTCGAAATACCTTCAAAAAACCTCGAAGTCAATCCGCTTCTTCTACGGCTTTGTTTAAGGCAATAAATTCTGATTTCGTGGTAGATCTTGCTATACAAGTACGTTTAGAGGATCTCCAAGATATTGCTAGGAAATCAAATCTACGGTTTCGATGACAACAACTATACAATGGAAATCGAATATACATACATACATACTATATATATACAGGTATTTGCTACAACATCTCTAGAAAGACAAGAACAACGCTCAAAGGACACTACAAGAGGCCACAAGTTGATAGGAACAAAGAAGCACAAGAAAAAGTGCACAAAAACTGATATGCACAATATCAGACATCAGGGTGCACAAGCCAGACGTCTGAAACAGTTCTTTGGAACAACAGACAGGCTGAACCAAAGTCTAGCAATTGCACTCAGACGTCTGATCTACAACTATATTCAAAAATATATATAGTATCAAACGTCTAAAACATATCCCAAATGTCTGATTTCAAACTCGAATTTCAAATAAAATCTTCAACTATCAAATTCAAATGGACATCTCCACTTCTCTTTGCTGCAACTCTTCATCATCAACAGAAGCAACTATAGAGCACTTGTTAATGGATGCAACTACTCAAGATATCTATCTACAACATATATAACATCAAGAATCAAGAGAAGTACTCAACTAACTTACCTTTCTCACTTATGCTTTCTGATTCTATACTCTATTCTTGATCTCTGCATTCTATCAATTCTTAATTGTAGTCACTCTTCCATATACACAATTTCTCATAGATAATATTCCTTAGAGATATATTGAAAGCAATTGTACT
Organism: Allium cepa; assembly: GCA_030765085.1. Taxonomy (NCBI): domain Eukaryota; kingdom Viridiplantae; phylum Streptophyta; class Magnoliopsida; order Asparagales; family Amaryllidaceae; genus Allium; species Allium cepa. Next base: position 586,565,982 of record CM060938.1, read on the forward strand.
AATTGGTCAACATCCGTGTTATTCTAGAACACACATTTGATAAGAACAGCTTATTGTAACCAAGCCTATTCCTCTAGGCGAAGCGAGGGTGTTTGATAGTAGAATTTCGAATGGGAGCTTCGGGATAGGACGTAGGACGGGAGGTTCGAACCAGTATAAATTCCTAGTTTGTTTATTCTATATTTACTTAGATTAATATTGTTTGAGCTGCATTATATATATTATCACATATACTTACATATACATTACACGATCCACCCCATAGACTTTCAATTGGTTTCAAAGTATGGTTTGATCAAAATATAGTAACATGTATTTGAACCACTTTAATATGGCAAGTATTTTTTAAGACGGACAATCCACATCATGTCCCCCACTTTTTAATGGTTCTAATTATGTATATTGGTCAACACGTATTAGAATTTTTATGGAAGATAATGGATTAGAAATTTGGTTAGCCACTCAAAATAAATATGAAGCACCTGGCATTGCTATGAACACATGGAATGATGCACAAAAAACCACAGCTTCTAAGAAAGCCAAAGCTATGAATGTTTTATTTTTTTGTTAGATAAGAATGAATTTTCATGTGTCATGTTATGTATCACTGCATATGATATTTGGCGTACCTTATAAGTTACACACGAAGGCACAAACAAAGTTAAGCAAACTAAAATTTCAATTTTATAAAATCAATTTTCATCATTAAAATGAAACAAAATGAATTTATAGTAGACGTGTACTCTAGATTCCAAACCATTCAACATGATTTAATGGCATTTGGAGTCAAATTCACAAATTTTGACTTAATATCTAGAATACTCAATTCTTTAACTCCAGAGTGGGAAAGAAAAGTATTAGCTATCGAAGAAGCTAATGATCTCTCAATACTCTTAGTTGAAGAATTGATAGGAAATTTAATCTCATATAAAGCTAATTTGCAGGCAAGAAAAGTACAAAATTTGGAGAAGAAAAACATAGCATTCCCAGCAACAAATGAAGACTCTGACTTAGACGAAGAAGAAATCATATTTATTGCCAAAAGCTACAACAAATTCAAGAAATTTAGCAAAATGACCAGATTTTAGAATGGAGGAAAATCAAGCTCTACAAATCAAACATCAATCAAATGCTATGAATGTGACCAATTTGGATATATGAAGAAAGATTGTCCCAAGCTCAACAATGATAAAAAGAAGAACAAAATTTGAAATTCAAAAAGAAGAAAGCTTTTAAAGAAACATAGGATGACTTGGATTCTTCATTATCGTCAGATAGTGACATCAATAGTGATGGAGAACAAGCTAATGTATGTTTTATGGTACAAATTGATGAGGTATGTCCCGAACTCAGTTATGATGAATTATTAGAAATTTGCATGGAATTAGATGATAAATTTAGACAAATTAAAAAATTAAATAAAGAAAACATAGCCAAAATAAATAGATTAGAACTTTTAAAAGATGAAAAAATTATTTTAGAGGAGGAACTAGAATTATCTCAAGAAAAAAATTAAAAGTAGTTTAATTGAAAATATGACTATATCTAATGATTTTGAAAATATTAGACTAGAAAAGGATAACTTATTAAAAGAAAATATCAAGTTGAAAAGTAATATAGAAACATTGAAAATTGAAAATTTAGAATTAAAAGAAAAATTATATAAAATTACAAATAATGTTTCAAAATTTAATAAAAGAAAACAAGATTTGGAAACTCTTATCAAAACTTCAAAACCTTCAGGTAATAAAAACGGAATAGGATTTAAAAATATTCCTTTACAAAAATGGAATAACATTAAGAAATATAGTTTTATTTATCAAAAGACTAAAAGATCACCAAAGTCTAATACGAACACCAAAAATATAAAAATTTGGATAATTAAGACAAATAATAAGTTGATTAGACAAAAACATATTAACAATTTTTTAGATAATGTAGTCTGTAATAAAAATTATGTTCATAAAGGTACCAAACCTTCTTGGGTATGGCTACCTGCTCCTCCTAACATCTAGGACCCCAACAAAGTATATGGGAACCAATTAAATCATCTTTTATTTATAGGTACCCAAAATAAAAAATAAGAAGAAATAGATACTTGATAGTGGATGCTCCAAGCATATGACCGAAAACCCAAAAATGTTATCAAATATAACAAACATCGATAGTGGAACGATAACTTTTGGAGATAACTCAAAAGGATATGTCATTGGCATCGGAGAAGTCATCAACGCTGGTATTTCTAACTCCCCTATTATTACAAATGTTTTCTTAGTAGAAAATTACAAACACAACCAACTTAACATTAGTCAATTATGCGATAAAGGTTTTCAAATAAATTTAAAAAAAGATAGATGTAATATTTTCGACAATAACAAACAACTTACCTTTGATGGTTTTAGAAACAAAAATATTTATGTCTTAAATATGAATATAAATCGAAATTCAAATTTGTGCTTAACAGCCAAACATGACGATCCATGGTTGTGGCATAAACATTCTGTCATATTAATTTTAAATATATTAATAAATTAGGGAAATATGAGCTAGTTAGAGGTTTACCTAAATAAATTGTAAAGTAGAAAATTTATATGATGATTGTCAAATTGGAAAATTAAATAAAAGCTCCTTTAAATCTAAAAATAATATTTCTATAAAAAAACCGTTAGAATTATTACATTTCAATTTATTTGGTCCAACTCAAGTACGATCTATTAATCACAACAAATATGTTTTCGTAATAGTTGATGATTTTAAGATATACATGGATTTTATTTTTAAAACATAAAAGTGACACCTTTGGAATGTTTAAATTTTTTTGCTAAAAGAAATAAATCAAATGGATTTGAAATTTAAGAATATTAGAAGTGATCACGGTGGAGAATTCGAAAATGATCTTTTTACCAATTTTTGTAATAAAAATGGTATAAGTCATAAATTTTCTTTTCCCCACAACCTCAACAAAATAGTGTAGTAGAAAGAAAAAATCGTACGTTACAAGAATGTGCAAGAACACTATTAAATAGGAGTGCTTTACCAAAACATTTTTGGGTAGAAGCTATTGCTACGGCTTGTTATGTTTTGAAACGAGTAACCATACGGCTTATGACTAAACATACTTGTTTTGAAATATTTTTTGGAAGAAAACCAAAAGTATCATACTTTAAAACTTTTGGATCAAAATGTTTTATACCAAATACAAAAGATAATTAGGGAAAATTCGATCCAAAGGCTGATGAAGTAATCTTTGTTGGATATTCGGATCGCATAAAGGAGTATAGAATTTTTAATGAATGAACTAATAAAATTGAAGAAAGTTTACATGTTTCGTTTGAAGAAAATTTTCTTAACCATGAAACTAATGACGATGAAGAAATAATTCCAATAATAAATACAATAAATTATTATAATAATTAGACAAATGCACAAAATAATACTTTAGTGTCATCTTCTAGAATTCTAAAAGATCATCCAAAAGATAATATCATTGGAGATCTTAACTCCAGAGTAACTTGAAATCAACTTACCAAATAAGTCATATAGAATTTGTGTCAAATTTTGAACCAAAAATTATAAAGAAGCTTCAAACAATAATTTTTGGATAATAGCTATACAAGAAGAATTAAATCAATTTGAATGTAATAATGTTTGGGAATTAGCATCAAGACCAGAAAATCAATCAGTTAATGGAAGAAAATGGGTATTTAAAAATAAAGCAGATGAAAACGGAAATATAGTTAGAAATAAAACACGTTTAGTCGCTCAGGATTATAATCAAAAAGAATGTATCGACTATAATGAAACTTTTGCTCCAATAGCATGACTCAAGGCCAGACGTACAGTACTTGCTTTTGCAAGTCATCACAATTTTAAATTATTGTCAAAAGACCTTTTTTAAATGATTTTATTAAAGAAAACGTATATGTTGAAAAACCTCCATTATTTGTTCACGAAAAATATCCCGATCATGTTTTATAATTACACAAAGCCGTATATGGTTTAAAGCAAGCCCCTCTGCTTGGTACGAACGTCTTAAGAGTCATTTAATCACATCTGGTTTTCAAATAGGTAAAATAGATACAACTTTATTTATTAAACTAGAAAACAACGATATCTTAGATGTACAAATTTACGTAGACGATATTATTTTTGGTTCAACTAACGAAAATCTTTGTACACAATTTTCAAATATTATGAAAAACAAATTTGGAATGTCTCACATAGGTGAGTTAAATTACGTTTTAGGTTTACAAATAAAACAAATTGAAAATGGTATTTTTATTCATCAAGAAAAATATTGTAACGATCTATTAGGTCGTTTTGAAATGGATAAAACTTCAAGCAAACCAACACCAATGAGTACTAATGTTCACTTGGAAAAAGATGGTAATGGAAAAGATTTTGATAAAAAATTATATCGTAGTATGATTGGTCCCTTACTTTATTTGATGGCTAGCCGACTCGACATTATGATGAGCGTATGTCTTTGTGCCCGATTTCAAGCAAAACCAAAAGAATCTCATCAAAGAGCTATTAAATGCATCTTACGTTATCTATCTAGTACCGGAGATTATAGTTTTTTTTACTCGAAGGGATCATCATTTGAACTTGTTTCATATAGCGATGTGGATTTCGGTGGATGTAAAACAGATTGTAAGAGTACTAGCTGAACTTGTCACTTTATTGGACAATCATTAGTTTCGTGGTTTAGCAAAAAGCCAAATTGTATCTCCTTATCCACTTGCGAAGCCGAATATATTCAACGGCTCAAGCATGTGCACAAGTGATATACATGCAACAAACGCTTAAGGATTTCGACAAATTTATCAATAAATCACCAATATATTGCGATAATACGAGCGCAGTAAATCTATCAAAAAATCCTGCAAATCACTCACGTACTAAACATATAGATATATGACATCATTTTTACGTGATAATGTAGAAAAAGGAATTATTACATTAGAATACGTAAATACTGAGAATCGAATAGTAGATATTTTCACAAAACCATTAAATGAACAAACATTTGTTAAACTGCGATGCGATTTAGGAATATGTTCCCTTAATGATATTCTCAACTAATACTACATTTTTATTCATTCTATTTTTGGCTAAAATTTTTAGCCAGAAATCAAAATTGTTAACACTAACCAACAATTTTTTAGAAATTTGTTTCTGAAATTACCTATGTATAACCTCTAAAATCATGTATAAATAACTTTTTTTACAAAACAAAAGGTAAAAAATATATAGATTTCATATTTTTTTACACAAGAAAATAAAAGCATGTCTTCCGACAACTCTCATCTCTCCTTCTCAACACCAACAACGGATAGTTCAGGTGATACACCTCATCGTCTACCTACTCCTACACCAGATCAGGAACCAACATATAAGTGGTCCTCCTACCACACAAGATTCACTCCCAATACAAAGAGGTCCAAACGATCTCTATTTTTCTCTCCTAACACCAAAGAGAAAATCGATGAGATACAACACTACCAAAAGCCACAAATAGATTTACAACGAGAATTATACTTTGAACAAAAGGTCACCGCGTGGCGACTAAGTTTTTTGGAGCAAATAGCAATCAAAGTTTGCAATTCACGAAAGAAAGATGTACATGAACCACTTCCGATCCCTTTCAAATCCTTTAGATCCTTTTGTATCTTATCGTACACCTTGGATCCTTCACCTAGGCGATTCTCTGGTTCCCCGAGAACCAACAAACGTGGAAATATATGGTCTCCACTCAAACATGGAAGGATAGCACCTCTGAAGATCGTAATGCTCCATCTTCATCCAAATAAATTTGCATATTCTCTTTGTATTTTTTATTTAAGTATAGTTGTATTCTTTCTCACAAATAATAATATTATGTTTTACTAAAATAAATCTATCAAAAAATAAGCAGCAACCTTCAAAATTATGCTATTTTAAGACAAACTGGCCATTTCGGACGTCTAAACAATGCGTCTAACACTCTTGTATCACACAAATTTTTAAACATCGTGCATATATCAGGCTTCTGATATAACCTTCTAAACGTCTGAAAATTATCCTTGCCTAATAAAAAATAGAAACCAGTCGATTTCAGACGTCTACACTATTGACCAGATGTCTGAACAAAGTCTCTGCCTGCTTAAGATCATTTTCAGAAGTTTGATAAATTATCCAAATGTTTGAGAAAACTATCTATCCTTAGAAAATTACACTTCGGCCTATTCCAAATGTCTGATTTTACTTCCAAACGTCTGACAAAACTCTCTAGCTTTAAAAATTACAAATGGATCTATTTCACACGTCTACCACCAACAACCATACGTCTGATTCTATTTACTGTCTTCAAACAAGGTTAAATCAGACGTTTGAAATTCAGTCGACTCTCTTATGTACCCTGCTTACGTCTATTTTTTCACTTTTTCTCACTTACATTTTCATTTTGTTTCTACTACAAAGTCGATTCTCTAATTCTCAAACTCGCTTTCTCCTCCAAAAATGCTCGAATCCCATGGCTTCTAAAATGAAAAACCCTAAAATCTCTAAGAGAAAGCAAGACCAAGCTACTTCATCCAACCCACAAGTTTGCTCTGACGATCAAATTGAGCGATGGATGAATAGTGTACCACATTCAATAAAGAGATACGAGGATATTCAAAAGAAGAAGCTCCATACAGGTCCATTTTATAATTTGCTAAAGTTCCCAATGTATTATTTGGATGAAATGTGCGAACGTGCTGGATTAGAAACATTGATTTCCTTCAATCCCAATAATATCCAAATCGGTAAGCTAGCCATATTTCTTTTCTATGCCAATTTAGATAGCACAGCAGTTTGGAATACTGACAGGGATGATAATTGGCTATGGTTAAGTGTTTCCGACAACACAATTAGACTTACTCCAAGGATCATAGGCCGAACTTTTGGGTATTTTGACTCCGGCGAAGATTTATATAATATTCTGGATATGCATCTCAAACCGAGAGATAATATCACACGTCATATATGGGAAGATGAAATGCCTAGATTTGCATCAAAATATCTAAGACCTAAGGCGAGACTTCTCACTAGAATGATTATTGACACTATCATTCCTCGCCTTGGTAGTCATGGGAAAATCACAGAGTTAGAGCACAAAGCTCTATATGCTATATTCAGTGGAACAAGGGTTATTGGGAAAAATTTATATTTGATGAGCTCAAACATTTTTGGACTAGATCATGCCCATCCATCATATACACTGCATACATCATGCGTCTTCTGCAAGCTCACAACATCCCTTCATATTTATCTATCTTTGAAGAGATTTCTCCGAAATATGCATCCACAAACTTTTTCCCTATAATGCACTTACCGGAAAATCCTCAGGATTTTACATCATTTGAAGAGTGGATGCAACATCGTCAAGCCGGACAAGCTGGGCCTCTACCTCAAAAAAACATATGCTAGAAACCTGAGCCATCACAAGAGGTAGAGCAACATCGTGAGAATACTCCTCCTCCTCCTGCACCATTTGATTATACGTGCCAAGATGGCATTTTAGAGACTCGCAATGAGACAAATCCAAATGAGAGTATTCGAGACTTAACTCTCCAAAATTAACTCATTCTATCACGAAATCAAAAACTATTGGCTAAGCGCGTTGATAGTTTTGAAACTTCATTTGCTTCTCGCCTAGCCACAGTTGAAGCGTCGCTTTCAACTACATTATCCGTTCTAAAAGAGGTTCTTCAAAGAATTCGTGGTCCTACACCACCTTTAGAATATTAGCCAACTCCAGTGCCTTCTCCTCCTCCTCCAAAACATTCTCGACTCTTTGACGAGGAAAAAGAACCTCTCAAACACATTCCGACATCTCCTAAAAAACAAGCTAGTTCTTCAAAAAATGAAATGAAGGAGATGGTCAAGCTAAAACTTCCCCAAAATATTCTTAGATATTTTTTATGTTACCACTTCTGTATTGACAATCTATGCATGTAACTAATCAATTTGTTTAATGAAAAATGCTTTTTTGGTTTGTTGTTTCTGTGTATATTCATATAACCTTCCTACAATTAATAAATATTAAATGGTACGATCATAATGTCTAAGTTACAAATTAATGCTTTTCAATAATGCCAAAGGGGGAGAAATAATAAAAAAAGCACAATAGTTAATGGAAAGCACATATTCAGGGGAAGATTTATAAAATTATATATAAGTACATTGTATAGTTATCATCATCAAAATGGGGGAGATTGTTAGGAAATCAAATCTACGGTTTCGAGGACAGCAACTATACAATGGAAATCAAATATACATATATATTTATATATACAAGTACTTGCTAGAATAACATCACTAGAAAGACAAGAACATGGCTCATAAGACACTACAAGAGACTACAAGTTGATAGGAACAATGAAGCACAAGAAAAAGAGCACAAAAACTGATATGCACAATATCAGACGACTGGGTGCACAAGCCAGACGTTTGAAACAGTTCTTTGGAACAACAGAAAGGCTGAACCAGATGTCTGGCAATTGCACTCAGATGTCTGATCTACTACTATATTCAAAATTATATATAGTATCAGACGTTTGAAACATATCCCAGACGTCTGATTTCAAACTCGGATTTCAAATAAAAACTTCAACTATCAAATTCGAATGGACATCTCCGCTTCTCTTTGTTGCAACTCTTCATTATCAACAGAAGCAACTATAGAGCACTCGTTAATGGATGCAACTACTCAAGATATCTATCTACAACTATATATAGCATCAAGAATCAAGAGAACAATACTCAACTAACTTACCTTTCTCACTTATGCTTTCTGATTCTATACTCTATTCTTGATCTCTGCACTCTATCAATTCTTACTTGTATTCACTCTTTCATATACACAGTTTCTCATAGATAATATTCCTAACAGATATATTGGAAGCAATTGTACTAATAGGTCAACATCCATATTATTCTTGAACACACATTTGACAAGAATAGCTTATTGTAACCAAGACTATACCTCCAGGCGAAGCGAGGATGTTTGATTAGAATTCCGAAGGGGAGCTACGGGACTAGACGTAGGACGGGAGGTTCGAACCAGTATAAACTCCTAGTGTGCTTATTCTATATTTACTTAGATTAATATTGTTTAATTGCATCATATATTTTGTCACATATACGTGCATATACATTACACGATCCACCCCATAGACTTTCATATATTACCCCACTAGCTAAGGTAAACACATATCCACCAGTGGATTTTGTGGATTTTTTATCTGATGATCCAGTTATCCAGTTCGCATCATAATACCTTTCTATTATAGATGGGCACCTTTCATAATGTAGTCCATGATTTTGTGTATACCTTTAGGTATCCTAGTACTCGAATTATAGTTTTCCAGTGATTTTTTCATAAGTTTCTAGTATATCTGTTAAGTTTACTTACAACATATGCTATATCAGGTCCAATGAGTTCACTACGTATATAATAATTCCTAGTATATAAGAGTACTCAAGTAGGTAAATACTATCACTGTTATATCTAACCAAGCTTTGGTTTAAATCTATGGGTGATTTTGCTGATATTATACCGCGTTGTGTAAACTTTTCAAATATTTTCCCAATATAATATGATTGGGACAACACATACCCTTGGTTGGTCTTATGTATTTTACACCAAGTATCACATCAACGATTCTCAAATCTTTCATATCAAACCTAGCGGAGAACATATCTTTTGTAGATTTTATTATCTCTTTGTTGTTTCCAAATATTAGTAAAGCATCTACTTATAGACATACAATGACATATCCCTTATTTGTATGTTTAGAATAGACACATTTGTCACATACATTTATATAAAATCCATTTATTATCATATTTTCATCAAAATTTTCATTTCATACCTTTTTAAGCGCTTGTTTAAGCCTATGCAGTGATTTTCTTAATTTACGAATCTTACGTTCATTTCCAGTTTTTAGGAAACCTTCAGGTTGTTTCATGTATATTTTTCTTCTAGTTCACCATTTAAAAATGCTATCTTTACATCCATTTGATGTATTTCTAAATCAATTGCGGATGCAATTGCTATCTGCATTCTTATTAATGTTATTCTACTTGTTGGAGAGTATTTGTCAAAATAGTCCAGGTCTTCTTTTTGTCTGAATCTGTGAACCATAAGTCAAGCTTTATACTTGTCTATTGAACCATCAAGTTTCAATTTCTTCTTAAATATCCATTTATTGCCTAAGGTCTTGCATCCTTGATGTAAATCAACTAACTTCCATGTATGATTTGCCATAATGGATTCGATCTCATTGTTAACGGCCTCCTTTCAAAAAGGGGCATTAGTGGAGGACATAGCTTATTTGTATGTTAATGGATCGTGTTCTAACATAAATGTGTAGAAGTCTAGTCCAAAGGTTTTTGAGGTTCTTGATGTTTTGCTTCTCCTTGGTTCCTACACTTTTTGATTAGCACTATTTTGCCGAACATTATCTATATTTTGTTCAGTATCCTCAAGAGAATTGGAGATTTCAGTTTCCTTTGGTCTCTTTTGAGTATAATTTTCAGTACATTGTTCTAAAGGGTATACAAGTTCAAAAAATCTAGCATTTCTCGACTCAATGATGGTTTTTACATGAATATCATCAATTTCGGATTTGTGTACCAAAAATTGATAAGCGACACTGTTTTATGCGTATCCAATGAATACTCAATCAATTGTTTTTTGTTCAATTTTGATTTCTTTGGTTAGGTACCTCCACTTTCGCAAGACACCCCACACTTTTAAGTATTTATAGGATGGTGGTCTATTTTTTTAAAGTTCGTGGGGAAGATTTGATGTTTTCTTTCATGATATCTTATTCAAAATATGATTTATAGAAAGAATAGCTTCTCCCCAGAAGTTATATGGCAAGCCAGAACTAGTTAGTAAGGCATTCATCATTTCTTTAAGAGTTCTATTTTTCCGTTTGGCTATATTGTTGGATTGAGGTGAGTATAGGGCTGTAGTTTGGTGTATAATAGCATGCTCGGTACAGAATTCCTCAAATGGAAATTCATATTTTTCTCCTCTATCACTTCTTAAAGCTTTTATTTTTTTGTTTAGTTGATTCTCAACTTCTGCTTTATACTAATTAAATATATCGAATGCCCCGTCCTTGCTTTTATGGATATACACATAACAGTACCTTGTGCAATCATCAATGAAGGTAATGAAATACTTTTTCCCCCTTTAGTTTGACACATTTTTAAGTCACATACATCTGTCTGTATTAGGTCTAGAGTTCAGTTTCTCGTTCAACATGATGAAACGAGGTTCTTGTCAATTTTTCTTCTGCACAAACTTGACATTTATATTTGAAATCTATTTTGCATTTTGGTATAAAATCTAGATTAATCAATTTTCATAAGGTATTAAACATTACATGGCCTAATCTAGAAGAGTAAACAATATAAGCAGAAAATTCAGTTTTATTCATATCATTGTTTGGTACAACTGTGGTTACATTTGCTTTAAATAAATCATCACACACATAACCTCTTCCTACATACAGTCCATTATTTGACAACACAAACTTATAAGACACAAAGGTGAGTTTAAAGCCATACTTGCTGAGCAACGATTTGGTAATTAGGTTCTTGCGGATCTTTGGAACATGAAGAACATCTGTCAAAGTTAGTTCTTTTCTAGAAGTCATTTTCAGTACAATCTTTCCCTTGCCTTCGACCTTTGATGCAGATGATTTACCCATAAAAAGTTGTTCATCCTTAGTAGCAGTGTTGTAGGTTGTAAACATCCACTTATTTGCACATATATGTCGCATGGCTACTGTGTCTACAAACCATTCATTCGAGTTACCAACAAGGTTGCATTTGGACACTACTGCACATAAGTCCATATCAGACACGCCTTCTAAAATGTCGGCCATGTTTGCTTCTGATTTCTTTTTCTTGGATGCATGACATTTGGCGGTTTTGTGCCATTTCTTTCCACAATTATGGCATGAACCCAGAAATATTTCTTAGGAGCAGTGCTCACATTTCCTTTTATTAGGTTTCTCTAACTCGACTACATTTTCCTTGGCAATCATGGTATGCGAAGTCATCTTCCCAAATTTCCTGTTATCTTCCTCAATCCTTAATCGAACGACAAGTTCCTCCATTGTCATCTCCTTGCACTTGTGGTTAGGGTAGTTTTTTGAAATCTTTCCAGGATGGAGGAAGCTTTTCAATTACAGCGGCAAGCTAAAATGATTTACTTAGAGTCATTCCTTCATCTCATAGTTCGTGGATGATGACTTATAACTCTTGAATCTAGTTGATAACAGTCTACGTATCAATCATTTTGAAGTCAAGAAATTTTCCTGCTATGAATTTCTTCATGCCTTCATCTTCGGTTTTTTATATTTTATCCAATGCTGTCCAGATTTCTTTGAAAGTTCGAGCAGTACAGTATACATTGTACAGGCTATTGTCGAGTCCATTCAATATGTACTTCTTGCATTAGAAATCAGAACTCTTCCAAACAGTCAAGGCTTCAATTTTTGTTGGATCGAGTTATCTTTTGTTGCCAACGTTTGAAGTCCGTCTCTGTGAACTTTTCTGGCCTTATTCCATGGGATAACGCCATCGTCGGAACCACAGTTGCAGATTGAGTAGTAATCACAGTCTATATTGGTGCAGAATTGTTACTTTCATGAGACATCATAGTCTACATAAATAGCCAGCAATAAATAAATACTGTTTCAAAATTATTAACCGAACGTTACAAAAGTGTCAACATCTTAGTATATAAACACATAATGTATATTTTATTCTAAGTTGTGGGACTATTCTTTTTCAAGACATTAAATGCCCCACGTCTCCAAATGTAGGCATTTAATGTCTCGCTTTCCAATAAATTACTCATTTGTTTCCAACATTTTTTGATTCATTTCACAAACAGCAGGCAATATATAGGAAGATCTTGTTATACGAAGTTGGTAATAAATTATGAAGCTTTCTTAGTATTTAAAAGAGTTAAAAAAATGCTGGTGCATAAATTCATATCATCAAATCATTTTTACCATGCTATATAAATTCGAATAACAAACTGTACATTTTTGACATTCATAAGTTTTGGTTGTAATGGGAAGTTATGTAAGCACGAATCAGAAAATTGAAAAACAAACATGTCCATTACCAGATAATATTGAAAATTTTATATTCTTCGATAAAACTCTCCATTGTTTCTCTAAGTTGGTTTCAATAAATACGGTACATATTACCGATTGGAAAGTAACTATGGTAACAAAATTGGATTGTACGAATGCTAGCCATCAAGGTGATCAAAAGTTATATTGACACCTATGAATTCATAGTTCCAAATTATATCTGTGCAATCATCACCTTCAAAATTTACTAAACATGACATTGTAATTTAGATGCTTGTCAACATTGTAATTCAATAACCATTCATGAAATTTTTTTAACATCCAACACCCTTGACAGACGTAAAGTTTAAAAGTTAACAACCTGCCAAAATCATTGATCCTAACATATGATATATATATATATATATATATATATAAGAATACTAATTGATATATATATATATATAAGAATTATATATAATAATGATGAGAATGATCGTATAAAAATAATAAGTGATATGTAAAATTTGATAATAAATAAATAATCATAATCAATTTAAATATTCATCCAATCCAACAAAGTTAAAATCACACACCATTCAAATAAATCCACACAAATCAAATCCAAACCAAATCAAGTATAATTATTTATATACAGTCAAACCTATTTAAAGTAGACATTTCGACGAACTTCAATCCATCCATCAATGCCAAACATTGGATCCACTTTGATAGCATCCCAATCTTCATCATCTTTGTTGATGGTACACTCTGGATTGATGGTTGGTTCTTCTTTTTTCAAGGCAGAAATCATCCACCGAATCGCGTTTAAATGCCTTTTTTGCTCATTAATCATTTGCATCTGACTCAATTCTAAGTACCTTTAGTTTCCTATGATGAAAGAAAGAATGTTCTTGAATGATTCAAGAGTTTTTTTCGAGGTTTTCGGTTAATTTTTGGGTAGGAGAAGTCATTAATTTTTATTACAATTTATGTAACGACCCGCAAACACATTGCTTCACGAAAATTTTAAAATATAAGATTTTTTGACATAAATAATAATGTTTTGAACAATAAATAGTATTGGTAATCTTATTTTGAATAAATATTTACAAAAATATATAGTTTGAAAGATATATCGATAAAATAATTGAAAACGTTTTATCAATAAACAGCTCTTAGACCATCCAACATCGTGTACGAAGCTGGATACATATAATTGTTTATCTATATAAGTGATAATATGTAATAAAATTATTTATTTAATTTATGAGAATAAAATATCTTTATGACATCACCAATGATATCACTAGTTTGGAATAAATGATTTTTAAATTTAAATTGGTTTAAATGATTTAATAATTATTTTAGTTATTAATTAAGCCCTTTTTATTATTATATAATGACAGAAATATTTTTATCAAACTTTATATATATATATTTATATTTATTAAGAAGTGAAACTATGATCAGAAATCGAAATCGGAACCCGTTACGATTTACATAAAAAGTTGTGCAACGTTACGATTCACAATTTTTATTTATTTTCAACACTTGGAAAATATTCAATATACTTCAATCGAAATTAAGTATATATTTCATTCTATTAGGGAAATCATTCTCTTAAACATATTTATTTGGGCCAAAACGAATGTTGCGTAAAACATTGTTACGACAACCCAAAATCACTAGTATAGGGATTCGAAATTAAAATAGATATATAAATCCCAATACTATACAAAACAATTCCTTTCGGAAATCATTTACTATAACAACAGTGTTATAGTCCATTATTTCCTTTTACTTCTCGAAAACGTCTATTTCAACAATGAATGTTGAAATCTATGGTTTCGAATCTCAACACATTTAAAACATCGTTAGATCGTTTTAAATTCCAGTTAAAACATTCACATTCAAAACAATCTCTTTAACATGTTATTCACTATTCAAAAACGTGAATATACTTCATTAACAATTTCATCCTTTTATTCATTTTAATTCAAAGGATTATTCACTATTCAAAAACGTGAATATAACTCCATCAATAAATCATAACAATTTACTTATCAAAATAAGTCGTTTGTGAATTTATAAAACAACGTTTATAAATTCTATTTCTATTTATTTATAACAACTTCCTTTTATAAATTCCTTTATTAACCTATTCGATTTTATAACTCAATTATAAAACAAAGGTTCATATTATAAGTCAAATGCTTATAAAACGATTATTTTACAAAGATCGTTCTTTTAAAGACTTTCCAAATCATAAATCTTATAACTTATAAGATTCATTTATTTATCCAAAATTCGTTCTTTCAATAACTTTATAAATTTTGTAAACCTACTGTTTATAAAATTCCATTTATAACTTCACTGTTTAAAATTCTATAAATTCCATTCAATTATGAAATTCATTTTCACTTCATTCAAACACTTATAAAAACTCGTTTTATAATGTCAACATTTTTAATTTATAAATATCCATTTATAAATCTCTTAATATAAATCAAATTTATATTACTCTTTTAAAACGATTTTAATTCCCTTTATAATTTCATCATTCTCTTGATTTATAAAATAATCAAATTTTATAAATCCTATATTTAAACTCTTTATAATAAATTCCAAAATCTCTATTTAAACTATTTTATAAAATCATTAGCATCATATTCTCAAAAATCAATTTTTTTAACTATTTTTCTCAAAAATCATAATTTTTATAACATTAAAAATTATAACGTTTATTTATTTAAAATAGATCAAATTCCAAACATATAGTATATTTTCAAAAATCACTTTATAAATCATTTTAAAATTCCAAAACTTGGTCCAATGATGCTACATACCAAATAGTCAATCACGACTATAACGACATCATATATCGTATATGATAATCCATCAAATATCAAAATATCTGAAATCAAATAAAAACTGTTGAGGAATCCTGTTGGATCCCTCTAACCTGTTTTCCTGCATCCAAAAACATTAGCACAATACCAATTTCGCTCCAGTACGAAATTATCGCGGTACATGTTCTTATTAAATATTGTCCGCTTAATAACGGCGTAATAGGGTCTCATCCGCTAAACAAAAAATGCGGGGAATCAACAACTGCAATATATACATATGCCAATATATATATATTGATATTATATATAATACCAATTTCACTGTTTATGAAATATTCGCGGCATATGTTTTTATTAAATAACATCCGCTTACTAACGGCGTATAATGTCTATTTTAACAATCAATAGATATCAATCAACATTCAAACATGCATTCAAATATTTTAAATCTAACTATTTAAAATAAAATCGAAACTGATTCGATTGAGTGAGAAATTCTCACCTTGATTTAAATTCCGTTTTAGCGATTTATTTCGAATAAAATTAAACGCGCGTTTAATTTTACCCAAAATTCTCACTAACTCCAAACGACTCCAAACCAACTCCATCGCGTAGTGCTCGTCCATACGATTCCAACGCAACTGAGTTTGCATTTTTTTGACCTCGTATGAAAAAGTTATGAATTTATGAAGTTTGCACTAATCTTTATAAACAATTTACAATAATTTTTTAACCTACACTAGTTTCTGGCCACAAGATCCTACATCATGCAAATCTGGCCGTCCCCTCACTCTCCCTCTCCCTCACGTTTCTTCCTTCAGACCATTGCCGTCACCACAAACCCATAGCTTCATGATTAGGGTTTAATATTGCATCCTCATCTCTCGACTATACTTCATCACACTACTTGCAATAGGAAGCTCTCGACTTGCACTATGCTCGGCCTGAACCCTTCAGAGCTCGGCCACCTCCTCCTCCTCCTATGGCGTGCGTGACTGGCCATGAACGGCCTCGTTTATCTCCCCCTCCGTTGCACCAAAATCCATCATCACCGTATGGATTTAAAGCCCTCTTCATGCTCTCCAATGTTGTAGTTAACAACTTTGGCTAATTCTTTGTAGATTGAGAGAGATTGAGGGAAAAGTGAGAGCAATTTCTGGCCATTGGTGAATGATAGTGGCGGCTAGGGCAAATTATAATTAGGGTTTATTTTTTTATCAAATTTATGAAGGCTCATGTCTATTTATAAAGAAAAATCGAACACTATTCATCCGGAAATTCCGAACTCCGATTTACGCGCCGTAACCAGCGTTTCTAGGGTTTACCCCGCGTTCCGGACACAATGGAACAGGTTTCGGAAGCTAATTCGAAAGTATGTGCAAGTTATGGCTGTAAACGCTCAATTTGAATTAAACCGATTTAAGTCGATTTCTAGGCGTTTTAATTTGTACCGGACAAACGGTAAATCCAATTGACTTGAAATTTGAAACCTTACAATAATATCACATTACGGATCCGATGAAACTGGTTTTGTCGAAATCCGAGACTTTTTGAAAAATGGCTATTTTCACTCGTCAAATTTAAATTAAAAATAAATCGATGCGTTTCGAGCTGCCACGATCAAACGGTAACTCCGATTGACACGAAATTTGAAATCCGGTAATAACTAACTATTACGGATCCAATGGAACTGGTTTCGTTCAATTCTGAGACTGTTCAAAAATTGACTTTTTTCACTAGTCGATTTAAATATTAAAATATTCAATTTTCACAAATTAACTTTTAATTCGATTTTAAAAGTTCTAAAATATCGTTCTAACTTCCATATGATAAAATAAAATTTTACAAATCATTTTCAATCATATTTAACTATATTTTCAATTATTTCCATAATTTAACGTATTAAATTATCGATTTAATAATCCAATTAAATTCAATAATTCAAATAAAAATTTATTTGACTTAAAAATTCACTTATAAATATTTAAATTTAATTAAATATTCAAATTTTAATTTCTAAAAATTCTGGGTCGTTACATCAATCATCACAAATATATCAATATCGATAAGCGGTATAACCAGTAACGCTTATCTTCGTTCACAGTTTCATAGATAAAATAAATTTATCAATCACGAAGATTCATCATTACAATTCGATGTGGGTTTTAGATAGCCAACTGGAATCCGATTCCCTGTCGCATCGAAATTCAAATGTCGTATACAGGTCAAGGGTTTACAGAATAAAATTACCAATCATAATCCAACACAGGGTAAATCAAATCTCACACATCACAATTTCAAAACAGAAATATCAATTCATTTTACAACAAATCAAATATCCGACATACACAATCTATACGAAATTATCTTAAATTCTTATTGTAATTAATTCAACTTAAAATTTATTTCTTGAGAGTTAATTCCTTAACCCTGTTTAATTTATCATTAAATACTTAATTAAACATAAATTGCCATTAAATTTAATTCGTCCTTACTTAATTATTTAATTAGTTAATTACTATTATATGCTAGTTAATTAATTAACTTTAAATAGTTAATTAAATTATTAATTACAAATTGATTTCCACAAGATTATTATTATAAATCTATAATTACAAATTTAATTAAACCGTAAACTATTTATTTAATCATCATTATAAATTAATTACAAATCTTAATTAACTTTCGATTTAAATAATTACCCATCTTACGTTTTGTAAAACCTTTCCTTGAATAAATTTGATCCTGTTTAACTTCAATCTTGCCAACCCAAATTACTTAATTTATACTAAAGATAGCTTAACATAACAATTTAAAAGAAATTACGTTTAAACCCAAAAAAAAAAGTGGACCCGAGGTGTACACGGTACTTACTCGCACAAGGCTCGAGTTTTCCCTTATTTCTACCCGCGTCCATCTTCCTCCTGCTCGTGTCTTCTTCTTCCACTCTTCTTTCTCTTTTTTTTTATTTAGCTTTAACTATAGAAATGAACACACTCGTGTACCAGAGAAAAACCTGAAGTAAACTTCCATAATTCTCGAGTATCACTCGAGACAACCAGACATTCGAGCATTGACACCCCCTCGCGCCGCCGTGCACGTGCACGGCGCGTCGCCATCACTCCGGCGATCCTCGGCACTGCCTGCAAATTGTGAATCGGCCTCTTGTTCAAAATTTAAATCTAATTCGGCATGAAACGATCGAGATCAAAATACACTCGTTCGACGAACAGTGACACGCACGCGTCTGAGAAAATCTCGACGTCCACACAACCTCGACCAGCGTTTGCTTAGCGATCCTGGCCATACCACGGTGCCATCATCCTCTAGCATTCGCCAAGGCCACGCCACAGTCGGTCGACCCATGGTGACAAAATCGGCAAGCTACTGATCACCTAAATTCGAACCCAGAAAACCCTGAACTCGCCACTTCCAAACAATCAATACAATAGATAAATTTTTGAACATTTTTCCTAGATTTGAAAATCGTCAAGCTAGCTTCACCATGAATTTCAACATCTAAGACTTGTTAAAACTATAGAAATTGATGAAAATGCATTTTTAGTTCATATAGGAACCGCACCCTATACACTGATCTAAAAATCATTATTTATATCTTAAAAATCCTATCTTCGAATAATAATTCGAGTTATATAATCGAAGTAGCAATTTAAAACATTCGAAAATATTCATATGATTCTTCTGACTGTAAATTTTAGTTTATAGGTTCTAGTCTTTCCATTTGCAAGCTAAAAAAAATTCTGAACAATGGTTTAAGCTTAAACAAATTTGTTATGTATAAAATCCTAACTAAAGATGTTTGTTTAAAGATTTATTAATTTTTTCCCCCTAATTTATGTTTACTCTGTAACCAAAAATAAACATATAGTTCAGCACCATCACAGTACACAGGGGAACACATATGTATTCATTCAAAACAAGTTACCTCATTTATTCATTCCATTCATCATCACTGAACAAATCAAAATAGAAGATTATAGACAGTTTGCTCACCTTGAAAGGTTTGAAAAACAGAGAGTTGTTGCTTTTGAAAACTGCAGTATTGATTTGTTGGAGAGAAGGAATTTTGAGTTGTTAAGCTGAAGATGAATCTTGTTTGCTTTGAATTGAAGGATGTCTCTATATTTTCTTTTGCTTGCTATTTGCTTTTACAGTTTTCTTTCAGTTAGGTTACTAAGTTTGGTTTGAATCATAAAAAAAAATGAAGTAGATGTATATTAAAATAGACAGTGTTGTACAAGGTATAGGCTTACTTCTTTTAGTCAGTTTCTTGTTGCTTTGACTTAAGTTATTTTCCTTGTTTGGAGGCTGAAAAGAAGTAGCCTACTTCGGCTAAGATGATATCAAGACATGCTGAGAGGATTTGGCATTAATTGCCTTGGTATGTTGCATTAAATGAAATGTCCTATTTGTTTACAACTTATACTATTGGTTATGTATGTATATGCACAGTTCTGCTTTGTTTTGTAAGCATATTCATATGTACTTCTTCCATGTACACAAATCTACTTTTGCAGGCTTTGAATTTATTTGCTTCTTATTTACATCTTGCTTCATACTTCAAGTCTTTCCTTTAAATCTTTTTGTCCATAGATAGTTTGCATATATTTTGTAGATTTCTATTCAAAGTTTAAACTGACTACTTTTCCATTTGTACATGTTTTTATTTTGTAATTTATCTTCTAATTATATTTCTAACTTAAGTATTACATTTATAACACATATTTTATTCTATACCCTTATATTCTATATTAATAAGTAGTTTCTTTTTATTTTATTTTAAATACTTTATTTCAATTCCAACTCATTTACATTTAAAATAAGTTTCAAATCCCATTTATAAAATAAATAAGTATACATATCTTATCAAAATCTGAAAATTTCAAATAAATCTATAATTTAATCCAAAATTTCAATTAAGTTATAAATTTAAATTCGTCATTAAATCTGGGATCGTTACAGAAATCCTCTGATATTACAATAGGGTCTATATACAAATACTTATAAAATAGCCAAAATTGTTACATGATTAAATTCCAGCTACTAGCCACAGAGTGGGTAATACAAACAAAACTCGTACAAGGCTCGTAGGGAGAATGGATTTCCAACTAATGACTAGGCACTGGGGTACCACCTGTCACAGTACGAGGCCTAGATCACCGTACCGAGGAGTACGCCCGCTCCCATGCAACACAAGGCCGGGACTACCCCTTATTGGATAATCCCGAGTGAGATCACCCCGCGGTTGGGATCAACAACCGCCCACTAAGCCGAAATAAAAAGGGACATCTAGACTGGAATGACCTCACCCTGCTTGGGTGCTACCCACCTAGCCTTGTTGCATATCCCCTGATTTTCAGTCATTCCCGTTTGATAAGGCTTGAGGCTAAGCGTTACCTTTATAGAACATATCTCTTAGAATGCCCATCGTCCACCTGACGATGTTTCGCAAGCATTCATCCATACAAGTCCGTCCCGGGTTCGAACGGAACCGAAGGTACTATTCCTACTTCATCCATTTTGGAAATATCCTCAGGATTAGTAGCGACTAGCCCTTGCACTTCACTGCTCCATCTTCGAATCCAAAATCGTTTTCACGAAACGTACAAACCGGATCGAAGTGGTTTTCGAGAAATAAATCTCGATCCCGGTCTCTTCGAAACGATCAACGCAGTTGGCCAATATTGATAGTCGGTGATTTAACTATCAATTAATATTCACAAACATCCATCCAACAACAAATAATTTTCCAATTATTTATTACCCTCAAAATATCTTTACAAGATATATTTCTATTTCCAATCCTTTGAAAACGGTTTCAAAACCATCTTTCTTTTCAGAATAAACATTCCCAATATTTTCTATTTCCTCTGAAATCACCAAGTACAAAACTAGATTGTTAAAATAATTTAAAAACACTTTACTTTAAAAACATACTTTTAAACATTTAAGTTAAATTACTTCAATATTTGAAAAAAATACATACTATATGAGTATTGAATATAAAGTTACTTAATAGAATATGAAACTAGATCTTCACTTTTGAAAACAAAATACTAGGTCACTTTTTAAGTAATTACTATTATAATAGATTTGAGAAAATACTTACTTTTGAATTAAATATTAGAAATAATAAATTTCTAAAACTTGTTTTTTTTACAACAACTTTAAAACCTTTAAATTTATTTAAGAATTTACTTTAAACATGTACTTAGTTATCCAGAGAAAAATCCCATCTTCAATCACTTAAATCAATTTCCCAAATTGATTTCCAATTTATTCCCTTTTAATTCAGAATCTATTAATTTCAGATCTCGTTTCTTGATTATGATTTTAAAAACACTTTAACTAAAAATTCCAATTTTTAGATTTCCCAGTTACTTCTTTATTCTTTTAAATAAATTTAACTTTAAATTTTAAAATAATTCTTTATTTCTTTAATTGATATAACTTAAGTTTACAATTCATCAATTTCATTTTATTCAAAATTCCATTTCTCTTCATACTCGAAGTTATTTAGTATTATATTCATATTACTTCTATTTCTTTTCAATTCATTCTTAATTTATTCAAACTTTCTATAATTATTCCGCTTACAAATTTACTTCCTTTTAATTTCTTTTCAACAATCCAAATCATATAATTTGGTAACTCGTTATACCCTAATATCCAATCAAACCATAACATTCAATATTCCAATATAACTCATCATAGGATATCAAATAATTACAACAAAGAATATTGAAAAATTTAAATAAATGTGAGGGGTCCAGTTGGATCCCTCCAACTTGTTTTTCCTGCACCCACAAATGTTAGCACAATATAGTATACCAATTCCAAAATATCATACTATATCACATCAACCAATTCAAGCATTCAACAATTGTTTAAATTTAATCATTTAAATTTAATTTTAACCGAGTGAGATTAACTCACCTTAAATGTTGCAATCCCAATCCAAATCTCGGCTTGTTTCTTCATAGTTTTAAACCTTTTATAAACATCCACATGGTTTATTAATATTCGTACCAACCGAAAAATTAAATTTCCATTTATTAATTGATTTTAAACTAATTTCCCCCTCTTTTTTTTCTCTTTTTATATATATAAAATTTTTGTTAACAACTAAAATACTTAAATAAGTTTATTGATCAAATTAACCACTATAACACCTTATTTTAAATAACTAATTATTTTGTTGTAAACTAAATTCCCTAAACAAATAAATTTTAAATTACAAAATAATTAAATAAATAGATTTTTAAAATATCTTATCTTCAAACAATCTAGTAGGTTTATATGTAAATATATTTAAAATATGAAGTTTAAAACTTACTGTAAGATCCAGTTATTAATTTGAAATCTGATTTTTTTTCGAACTTAAATTAAAATAGTAGAGTTGTATAACAGTAATCTGGTTTTAAAACTAAATTAAAACGGTATCTGTTTTAGAGAGTTAAATAAATAAATAAAACAGGATTAATATACCTGACCTAAACGAACAACCCTACTCGCGAACTCCTTCCTGTAGCCCCACACGAGCCAACTCCAACAAGATCGAGCAGAAACGGCATCGTGATCCATAATCTCGCGAATATCCACCAGAGACCCACCATCATCGAGGCCATCACCGGCCGGTCCTCTAAAACCCACCACTGCTGCCTTAGAATCGCACCTCCACTTGCCTCCGTAACCACCATGACGAACTCGTGAGCAACAGTTCGTGGATCGCCACACAGTCACTGTTCGATCTTTCCCTCGATGCTACAAACCGCCGCCGACACTCGGCTTTGATTTCGAGCCCTCCCCCGCGAGCTTTAATTTCACTTCGCCCCCCTTTTCGTTCGATCGCTTGACTGATTTTTTTTTGAACGAACGAATTCATATGAAGGGAAAAGTGGAGTAGGGTTTTCGATTCGAACAGAGAAAAAGGAAGCCTCAGCTTCGAATAGAAGGAAAAACGAGAAAGGATGCTCGCGATTTAGGATTTGAATTTGAAAGATGAACGCGGCCATCGATTTGTTCTCGATTTTGAACTGAGAGAATAATGGTCTCGTGTTCGAGAAGAAACAGGATAAGGGATGGTGTGTTCGAGAAGGCAAAGGAAGCGTGTTGAAGACGCCTTGCTACAGTGTTCACTTAAATTTAAAATTCAAATACGAATCGATTATTACCAATTAAATTTTCAGCGCGTTTATATATCGTACACTCACACAATGACTCCGATCAATACGAAATTTGAAATCTGATAATAATTCAATATCACGGATCCAATGGAACTGGTTTTGTCGAGTTCCGAGACTGTGCCTCGGAAGGCTATTTTATTTTTTTATATTATTTTCTTTCCAATTTAAACGATATTAAATTTCAAAACTGAACAATTTAGTGTTAGATTCAATTTTAACACTTCTATTATCTTCAATGTTATCAATATAAATTTTCTAGGCCTTCAAATTATATTTTAACAGGCTTAGAACTCCAGATTTAGCATTTTACTCGACTATAAATTATTTAATCCAATAATTTAATTATCAACTAAATTGTGATATTCGTAATTCAAGTTAAAATTGCTCTATTGAATATTTAAAATCAATTAATTATTCCGATTTTAAATGCTCGAAAATTCTGGGTCGTCACATTCCTCCCCCCTTAAAAGAATTTCATCCCCGAAATTACTAATTAGGAAGAATGGTCCAATACCTGTTTATTATTGTCCTATACCAAACAGTTTCTAACAATTCAACATCGCCCTAACTATCTTCTTATAAAAGTCTCATTATTATTTGCATTAACCTTCCAAACTTTCCCAAAATCTTCTATAGTTTTCAAATAACTTACTTGTTCAGCTACTCAAATTATAATTCAAAACTAAAATTTTGAATTATCAAAATTTTCTCAAAATTTTTTCTAACTCCCTAAATTTCCGAAATTTTTTGCCAGCGTCTCCTTTGCACGGCTGAATCGGTACAACTACAAAATGGCTCTACGGCCTCCCAAATCCAAAAAGAAAACAAAAAGCCAAGTGGCTCAATCCAAATCCCAATCAAATTTCACACCAAATTTAAAATACATACCTTTTGTCGGGCAATTCATATTTATCTTTCTGAAATCAAAATCAAATCTCTTTTCCCTTTATAATACCTGCATATCCTGCTTAGTACTAATATCCAATCACAATATCCCAAAACAATTCATCGACTTTTTCACAAAATGCCATTATCTACTCATCCAAATATTAACTTGGAATATATTTATATTATCAACTTCCAATTAAGAAATTCACCATTCCTTACTTAAGTTAACATAAGCATTTTATATGTTTCTTGTATTTATTTTTGCTTTACTCCTTTAATTTATATCCATTACTATTCAAATTGGTTCTTTCATTTCCATATGAATTCAATTTATCTTTAACTCTGCATATAAAAAATTTATTTGTCATTTTATATGTCATTACTTTAAATTGGGTTCATTTACTAACTTATTTTAGTTTCCAATTTGAATTTGTTTGTCGTTAACAAAATTTTTCAAAAATTTCTAACTCCCAAAATTTCTGAAATTTTTTGGCAGAGTCCCCTTTGCACGGAGGAGCTTTTGCAATTTGACAAAAGTGATAAATATATATACATCGACCCACACGGTCGGAAAAACCAAAAACAGTTCATATTTCCTATTTTATTGCGTAAGTGTACCTTATTTAGCATTTTAAGCAAGCGGCTTATTATTTTTAGCAAATAGCACAACCAATATCCAGCCACACGGCTCGCAGGTACCTGTACTTACTCAATTTAAACATGTAAGTACGTATAAATGAAGTTTAACTACATTACACTTATTTAAAATAGTTAAAACACATGAATTCTAAATGAATTTCACAGCAAACATTTTTCCAGAAGCAATTTATATAGCTTCCATACTAATTCAACTGTTTCCAATTAATTTACAAACCATTTCATTCAATTTGAATGGTCTCCAATCCATTCGTATACAACTTCATCAATTTGAATGGTTTAAGACACAATAGCTTACATTTAATTCATTTAAGCAAACTGAACTCATATTTAATTCAATTGCTTTCAAAATCACTTTATTTTACTTCTATCAATACATAAAATGTTTAATTATTTTCATTTACATCAAATGACAATTTATTCTATGCAATTCGATGAGATTTATGTGAATAAATAAGTATTTATGTTTATAACCAATTTAAATTGATTTCAACTCAATTTATACTTAATTCTATTCCACTTTTAAATTTATTCACAAATCATATATTCTCAGTTTCATTGCAATTAAATTTTACTCCATTCACAATCATTTATTTAGCTCGACACATTCTATTAAATTTCATTTATAATACATTTATTTACATTTCATTCCATATTTGTTTATTCCAAACTATTTTATTTAGCTCGAAGACAATCCAAACTATTTCATTTAATAACCATTAACAACTTATTTAAACCACATTTCATTTGATACTTATTTATTCCATCATTTATTTATTCAATATAATTAGTTCATCCACATTCACTTAAACCATTCTAATAACCTCGAAACATTCTATTTTCCTTATTGTCTCAAGTTATTTCAATCCCTTAATAATTTAAATGGTTTACAATTATTTATTTAAGCATTTTCATTCCATTAAATATTATCGGCAACTCACCGAATTTTATTTCAATTAAAATTTATTTTTACATGATTTAAATCCAATCCACTATTATTAAACTTAATTTTTAGTTGAATTAAATTCAACTCCTTTCCATCTTTTAGTTTAAGTTTATTCACTCCAATTTTATACTTAAGCTCATTTCGTTTCAAGTAAATCTTTCTCTTCCGTCTATTCAGCTTAAGTCAATTTACTTCAATTTATTCAAATTTTACACTTAAGCTTATTCTCATTTTGCAAACAAAGTTCTCTTTCAATTTATATTGATTCTATTTTAATTCAATCCCATTTCCAACTACAAATTATTTGATCAATTATTATACATTTTAGCTTTCTAGATTCAGCTCATTCAATTTATTACATGGCCATTTCCAATTTATTTCCACTTAGTTGGATTTTATTTTCAATCCAAACCATTATTATTTAAATCCATTTCCATTTTTTTTTATTCGATACATTTTAATTATATCTAATTTGTTAACACTTCAAGCTAAATTTTCAATTTATAACTCAAGTTTTAAATCCACTATCCATTTTCAATTTACCACCCAATTTATTAACCACAATTTTAATTACATTTACTTCACTATCGATCCAGGTCAAATTTGATTTATAACTTGAGTTTTATTTCAAAACTTCAATATAAACTCACAATTCAATTTCATAAACTGATTTATTATCTAATTAGTTCTTCCCTTATTTATAATCCAACACTTGAATTTTTTTTATTCCAAATATCCCTTCATTTTATTTTCTTAAGTTCAATATATTTTATAATTCAAGTTTGGATTTTCTTTTCATTTTCCAATTCATCAAAATATTAAATTTGGGCTTTGTATTCCATTTTAAATTTTATAAGTCACAACTTATTATTTACACAATTACATCCATTATAGGCTTAAATATATTATTCTTTTATTTTTAACTCAAGCCTTATGCTTATTTATATCCAAGCATATTTTATTTCCAAGGATTTTTAATTCTTTTATAAGTTACTCTGATTTATCTATTTTAACCCAATTCTTATCCAACTTATTTTCCATTTATTCAGGTAAGAATCTAATTTCATTCATTAATTCAATTGAATTCTCATCCCAATTCAATTTTACTTAACTCAGTTTTATTTACTGAATTCGATTTCAACATGATTCGAATACAACTGGATATGATTTTCAACTTATTCAATTTATTCTAATCCAGTTAAATTTTATTCTCCAATCCAAGTTAAATTCCATTTTTAACTTTTCTCTTTATATTTACATTCCAACATTCAAAGCTTATATTTCCTTCCTGATTTAAAAATTATCTTAATTTATAAGCTTACAACCCATCCTATCAGGATTTTTAAACTCCCGGCTTTGGTTTCAAATCATTTTGAAATCTCCAACATCTCAAATCATACTTCTCAAACATTTAAATCAATCCTGGTTTTATTCCCAGCAAAATGTCTTAGAAATTTTCAAAACAACTAGCTTTCCTGAACAAATCAAACTTTTGGCAGCAATCCGTCACTTAGAAATTCGAAAATGAATACTGATGATGCGGCCGTCACCATCAGAATTATTTTCCAATAATCCAAGTGATTTCATTGCTATTTCACCTTCAAAATTCATTTAAACAATTTCCTTTCAGAAACAACTCCAAAACAATAATACTATCATTTATCTTCAAATACTTCCAAATCTCCGGGATTTTAAATTCCCAAATCCTGCTTAAATCAATTTGAACTATAATTCATTTGTACAATTTATGCTCATACAAATTCTTATTTGATTATATTTCAATTTATAAATTTCATTTATAATTCATATTTATGAATTTTATATTTTATAATGTGTTTATTTCCTTAACTTTGGTTATAAGTTCCAATTTCTTATTCAATTTCTTCACAATAGTGTTAATAATTTAATATTATCATTCCTTAACAATCAAGCATCCAAATACTATCATACTTTACAAAAATGATATCTTTCATATACAAAAATAATTTGGGTAAAATTATTTCATTTACCCTGTTTAAAACAATATTGTGTCTAATTGTTCTATTCTAGTGTTTAGAGATCCCTATCAATAACGTTAATTACTCGTATTGACCAGAATCCATAAACCACTCAATAAACCAATCAACACAATATAAAATCTTTTTATATTCACTAACAAATACGCGCTCATATCTATTAATACGCTCATACTCATTCTAGAGTACTATTGACTCTATTTGAGTAATTTCCCACCAGAGCCAAGGTTACCACCAACCTAAGCTCTGATATCAAGTGAAACGACCCGCAAATCCGTACCCCTTGAGTCAATGCTATTCTACAACAATCAACTCAAGTTGTACAGAAATACGAACCATTTGGGTTAAAGAAGAAAAGGTAGAAGAAGAAATTAGAAAACAACAACAGAATCTAACCATCGCAGCGGAGTAAAATATAATAGATAATAAATAATCTTTCCTCAAAATCAAATATATCTGTTTACATATATTACATCATCAGAGTACATCAATCACAGCTCAACATCAATAACATACACATGGATACACAACAACTCAACACAGCGGAATATATATATATACAAGTACGAGAGTACGTGTCGTCGTCTAGCTCGTCTCCTGAGCTCCATAGCATCACCTGTATTCTATAATACTCGGTCTGACCCGAGCATTACAGTTAAATAACACCCGAGTCAGTCTGGAATACCAGCGTGAGAAAATCACACCCAATTGATTATTAAAGTTTCAAAAATCCTTTGAAAACAAAAGCATCTCGTAAGACCACGCCAAAAATAAACATGTTGGGTTTTTACCTTACAATAGCTAAAACAATTTTTATAGAAATCCTCTAATATTACAATAGGGTCTATATACAAATACTTATAAAATAGCCGAAATTGTTACATGATTAAATTCCAGCTACTAGCCACAGAGTGGGTAATACAAACAAAACTCGTACAATGCTCGTAGGGAGAATGGATTTCCAACTAATGACTAGGCATTGGGGTACCACCTGTCACAGTACGGGGCCTAGATCACCGTACCGAGGAGTACGCCCGCTCCCCTGCAACACAAGGCCGGGACTACCCCTTACTGGATAATCCCGAGTGAGATCACCCCACGGTTGGGATCAGCAACCGCCCACTAAGCCGAAATAAAAAGGGACATCTAGACTGGAATGACCTCACCCTGCTTGGGTGCTACCTACCTAGCCTTGCTGCATATCCCCTGATTTTCAGTTATTCCCATTTGATGAGGCTATAGGCTAAGCGTTACCTTTATAGAACATATCCCTTAGAATTCCCATCGTCCACCTGACGATGTTTCGCAAGCATTCATCCATACAAGTCCGTCCCGGGTTCGAACGGAACCGAAGGCACTATTCCTACTGCATCCATTTTGGAAATATCCTCAGGATTAGTAGCGACTAGCCCTTGCACTTCACTGCTCCATCTTCGAATCCAAAATCGTTTTCACGAAACGTACAAACCAGATCGAAGTGGTTTTCGAGAAATAAATCTCGATCCCGGTCTCTTCGAAACGATCAACGCAGTTGGCCAATATTGATAGTCGGTGATTTAACTATCAATTAATATTCACAAACATCCATCTAACAATAAATAATTTTCCAATTATTTATTACCCTCAAAATATCTTTATAAGAGATATTTCTATTTCCA
Source organism: Allium cepa (assembly GCA_030765085.1). Lineage (NCBI taxonomy): Eukaryota > Viridiplantae > Streptophyta > Magnoliopsida > Asparagales > Amaryllidaceae > Allium > Allium cepa. The sequence continues at coordinate 586,596,335 of CM060938.1, forward strand.
ATCCTTTGAAAACGGTTTCAAAACCATCTTTCTTTTCAGAATAAACATTCCCAATATTTTCTATTTCCTCTGAAATCACCAAGCACAAAACTAGATTGTTAAAATAATTTAAAAACACTTCACTTTAAAAACATACTTTTAAACATTTAAGTTAAATTACTTCAATATTTGAAAAAAATACATACTATATGAGTATTGAATATAAAGTTACTTAATAGAATATGAAACTAGATCTTCACTTTTGAAAACAAAATACTAGGTCACTTTTTAAGTAATTACTATTATAATGATTTGAGAAAATACTTACTTTTGAATTTAAATATTAGAAATAATAAATTTCTAAAACTTGTTTTTTTTTTACAACAACTTTAAAACCTTTAAATTTATTTAAGAATTTACTTTAAACATGTACTTAGTTATCCAGAGAAAAATCCCATCTTCAATCACTTAAATCAATTTCCCAAATTGATTTCCAATTTATTCCCTTTTAATTCAGAATGTATTAATTTCAGATCTCGTTTCTTGATTATGATTTTAAAAACACTTTAACTAAAAATTCCAATTTTTAGATTTCCCAATTACTTATTTATTCTTTTAAATAAATTTAACTTTAAATTTTAAAATAATTCTTTATTTCTTTAATTGATATAACTTAAGTTTACAATTCATCAATTTCATTTTATTCAAAATTCCATTTCTCTTCATACTCGAAGTTATTTAGTATTATATTCATATTACTTCTATTTCTTTTCAATTCATTCTTAATTTATTCAAACTTTCTATAATTATGCCGCTTACAAATTTACTTCCTTTTAATTTCTTTTCAACAATCCAAATCATATAATTTGGTAACTCGTTATACCCAAATATCCAATCAAACCATAACATTCAATATTCCAATATAACTCATCATAGGATATCAAATAATTACAACAAAGAATATTGAAAAATTTAAATAAATGTGAGGGGTCCAGTTGGATCCCTCCAACCTGTTTTTCCTGCACCCATAAATGTTAGCACAATATAGTATACCAATTCCAAAATATCATACTATATCACATCAACCAATTCAAGCATTCAACAATTGTTTAAATTTAATTATTTAAATTTAAATTTAACTGAGTGAGATTAACTCACCTTAAATGTTGCAATCCCAATCCAAATCTCGACTTGTTTCTTCATAGTTTTAAACCTTGTATAAACATCCACATGGTTTATTAATATTCGTACCAACCGAAAATTAAATTTCCATTTATTAATTGATTTTAAACTAATTTCCCCCTCTCTTTTTTTCTCTTTTTATATATATAAAATTTTTGTTAACAACTAAAATACTTAAATAAGTTTATTGATCAAATTAACCACTATAACACCTTATTTTAAATAACTAATTATTTTGTTGTAAACTAAATTCCCTAAACAAATAAATTTTTAAGTTACAAAATAATTAAATAAATAGATTTTTAAAATACCTTATCTTCAAACAATCTAGTAGGTTTATATGTAAATATATTTAAAATATGAAGTTTAAAACTTACTGTAAGATCCAGTTATTAATTTGAAATCTGATTTTTTTTCGAACTTAAATTAAAATAGTAGAGTTGTATAACAGTAATATGGTTTTAAAACTAAATTAAAACGGTATCTGTTTTAGAGAGTTAAATAAATAAATAAAACAGGATTAATATACCTGGCCTAAACGAACAACCCTACTCGCGAACTCCTTCCTGTAGCCTCACACGAGCCAACTCCAACAAGATCGAGCAGAAACGGCATCGTGATCCATAATCTCGCGAATATCCACCAGAGACCCACCATCATCGAGGCCATCATCGGCCGGTCCTCCAAAACCCACCACTGCTGCCTTCGAATCGCACCTCCACTTGCCTCCGTAACCACCATGACGAACTCGCGAGCAACAGTTCGTGGATTGCCACACAGTCACTGTTCGATCTTTCCCTCGATGCTACAAACCGCCGCCGACACTCGGCTTTGATTTCGAGCCCTCCCCCGCGAGCTTTAATTTCACTTCGCCCCCTTTTCGTTCGATCGCTTGACTGATTTTTTTTTGAACGAACGAATTCGTATGAAGGGAAAAGGGGAGTAGGGTTTTCGATTCGAATAGAGAAAAAGGAAGCCTCGGCTTCAAATAGAAGGAAAAAAGATAAAGGATGCTCGCGATTTAGGCTTTGAATTTGAAAGATGAACGCGACCATTGATTTGTTCTCGATTTTGAACTGAGAGAATAAGGGTCTCGTGTTCGAGAAGAAACAGGATAAGGGATGGTGTGTTCGAGAAGGCAAAGGAAGCGTGTTGAAGACGCCTTGCTACAGTGTTCACTTAAATTTAAAATTCAAATACGAATCGATTATTACCAATTAAATTTTCAGCGCGTTTATATATCGTACACTCACACACTAACTCCGATCAATACGAAATTTGAAATCCGATAATAATTCAATATCACGGATCCAATGGAACTGGTTTTGTCGAGTTCCGAGACTGTGCCTCGGAAGGCTATTTTATTTTTTTATATTTTTTTTCCAATTTAAACGATATTAAATTTCAAAACTGAACAATTCAGTGTTAGATTCAATTTTAACACTTCTATTATCTTCAATGTTATCAATATAAATTTTCTAGGCCTTCAAATTATATTTTAACAGGCTTAGAACTCCAGATTTAGCATTTTACTCGACTACAATCTTAATTCAAGTTAAAATTGCTCTATTGAATATTTAAAATCAATTAAATATTCCGATTTTAAATGCTCGAAAATTCTGGGTCGTCACAGAAATGGAAATGGTTTTGAAAACTATGAATCCAATCTTTGATTTAAAGATTGGATGAGTAAATCCAATTTGAAAGGGAAATTGTTTAGAAAGGCTATGAATTCATTTTTGTGGAAGATTGGTGAACTTTGTGAACTAAATCTTTTTATTTAAAAGATTTGAAATGGTAATTGGTTTAAACCATTTTAAGAAAAGTTTTGGGTAATAAGTTGTGACTTAATTGAGATCCCATTATCCATATGATTTTAAATATTGCGGCCATTATTCTGTTTAGCCGGGAGAGAACTTTGTGTCATATAACCCATTCCGATTAATAATACGACGATATGGATTGCATTTGAAGACCGGTGGTGAAGACCGGATATTTTCAAAAGCGAAATGATAATTCATCGAATGTCTCTACACCGGCTGATCCCCGGTATAGAGATTTGATCATCCTTTGTGATGGGGAGTCCGGACGTGATTAGTGAATATCCAGATTTTCCAGGGCTTCTTGAAGTGCCTTCGGTTCCGTTCGATCCTAGAACGAACTTGTATGGATGTATGTCTGACGTTACACTTTGAGATGTAAAGCTTGTTTCTATCAAATACATTTCTATTTGGTGGCGGAGATTTGTTCTCTTAGCTTAACACCCTTCTTTGAGACGTACGAGCTTAGAGGTTATGTAATTGATAGTTACTAGTGATACATTCCCAATTTGGTAATGTGGCATACGAAGTGCTGCTGATCATTTGTTGATCAAAGCATGGCTTTGTGAAAAGTGTAGCTTTGTGGATGAGACTGCATCAGGACCTTACAACTTGAAAATGGTCGAAACAAGAAGAATGCAGCAAGGTTACTAGGGATCGCGCCCCTAGAGTATGTCCGTTTCTCCTGGAAAAGGGTGGCATCGTGGTATGGAGCCCAGATACTTAACTCATGTGGTCACTGCAAATTTATTACTTTATGGTTGTGCTTTGTGGTTAAGGGCCCTCGGATAAAGGTCGCAAACGACCGGGAATGGCATACTTGTAGGTGTTACTTTCGGGCAGGGATAACCCGTCACTTTGTACGGTTTTAGTTGTATAACCTGCCATGGAATGTGGCGGTAACCTGCTATTGAACATGGTAGCTATAGTAGGCATACAATAATGGTTGTATGCTGGCTAAGATTAATATTATACTATCAAAATATTTTCCACTATGCACTAATAATAATATCAAAATGGTTTTCTCTATCAAGCATGTTTGACTATCATAAGGGAAAAACTCCTCCAATTTTGCGTTTGCATGGTGTGTGCGGCGGAAGGCCTTATAGTAGTTTCATTTTCCAAAAAGCATTGCGAATTTCCTTTTTATTTTCTTTTGTTGATTGTTGTTTAAAAGATAAAACTGTTTTCGCTTGCTCACACTAGTCCCACGACTGACCCGGAGTTTATTGTTCCCTTCCTAAACTCTGGGTGCCCATAATTTTCCACACGGGAATTCTACAGTTGGGATTTTCAGATAATCAAGTAATTGGTGTAGATTCGATAGCTTTCAATCTTTGGATATTGGAAATCGCATTTGGATCGAGTAGCTTCACTTCAGCATGGATGGTGATTCTCGCTTTCTGGTTTAGAGTCTTTTTAAGCTTTAGAGCTTTAGCAATGGAGTTGCGGGCTATCTTTCTCTCTGTTTTTTTAAACTCTGTGTGGATATCGTTCTGCTATTGTGTCTTTGATGTATATCGACATCATTTGTGTAAATACGTTGCATCAAATTTTGTTGTGTATAAATAATGTTCATTTCTTCCGCTGTGTTGTTGTACTTAATGTGTTATAAGCTCCAAACGAACCAGATTTCAATGATTGAATCTGCAGCGTTCGAGTATAGTAAAGTACGGGTGTCGATTTTTGAACACTAAAATTTGGGTCGTGACATTATGCTATGGGATCTTGGATAAGTTGGTAATGACCGAGGTGATGCCGTATTCGGTTCTATCCGCCATCAGATGGGTCTGCGGGTAGGCTGGTCTTGGCCGGTGCAGGTTTCAAAGATGTTGATCCTTGATACATCCCTTTAGAGATGTACTGTACGGAACTAGCTCCTTAACTGCCATTGTATGGAAATCCATTCTCCAATAAGTGCCTTCAGACTTGGTTGTAGAACCTATTATGCTGGAATCTAATCAACATAACAATTTCGGCTAAGGTCATATAAGTTTACTTGACAAGTGTTTTCAAAAGAATGTCAATTAAAATAATATTTCCAGATTTTGTATAGAAAATGTTGTGGTTATCATAAGGTAAAAACCCGTTCCATGTTTTATGTGCAGCATGGTCTTATGAGATACCCTTTGTTTTCAAATATCCATATTTTGATTTTCTCACACACCAGTCCCATTACCGACCCGGAGTTTATTTTCCTTTTCCTCTAAAATCTTGGTGCCCTATTTTTGGACAGCTAAGTAATTAGGTAGTATAGAGCATTTTGGGAGAATCTTGGAGCATTTTGGAAGAAAATGAAGCATCAAGGGTCCTATGTAAATAGTCATCTATTTCTATTTTCACTGTATTATGTATGACGTATCTACCAGCACTTGTAAGGATAAACAATTATAGCTATCTTGGTTGGCTTAATACTTACCATAACTCTGATGGAGCAATTTAGAGGAATTGCATGTACTACTCATATGTATAATAAATGTTGAATATGATGTGAGATTTTATTTTGTTTGTCTTCTACCTTTATTTTCTTTTACTCCATAATAATCTTCCTCTCCGACACTTGGATTTGTTGACACGCAAATATCGGTGATGTATTAATATTAATTCCTGAGGATCAAGGAGGTGGGTCGTCGCATTTGGTATCAAAGCTTATGGTTGAGCGAATACCAAAGCCTTGATGGGGTTAGCCCATTAGAGATATGGTTAGTAATGCCCTAGAATGAGTTTAGTCAGAGAGAGCTCGTATTTGAAATTTTATCCGAATAAGTATATTTGAGTTTTATACCCATTCCCTAAGATAATTTCGTCTATAATTCTAAAGGTGTTTCCTTACTATATGCTAATAGTTGGAGATGAGTAATAGAAGAGGACAAAGGGGAGGTAGCAACACTATGGCCACCAATGGTCGATCAAATGCTGCAGTAATTGAGGAAGTAGTAATCCCTGTGCAGCCTAAAATTAACTTTGCTACTTTATGCAAGAATTACACCAGTTTGAGTGATAAACCATTCAAAGGAATGGAGTTCATTATTGAAGTTCAGGCATGGATCTGCTCTTACGAAAGAATTTTTAAAGGATTTAATATTAGGGATGAGTAAAAAAGGTTCTTATCTTCTTGGCTGTTGCAAGAAGATGCTCTAGTATGGTGGGGGTCCATAACTCTGAATGATTCAGAAGATAATTTCTTATGAGAATGGTTCAAGGAAGTCTTGCAAGAATAATATATGCCAGTTGTGGAAAAATCCCGCCTTTATCGGAGTTTTATGGATTTAAAATAAGGAGAGATGTCGATAGAAGAATATTCTAACAAGTTCAGCGAATTGTCTCATTTTGGGCCAGGTCTGATAGACACTCTTTTAAAGAAAAATGAAATGTTTATCGCAGGGATGAAGGGGCATATCTAGACAGGATGACCGGGAATGTAAAGGGAACCTTTGTAAATTTTGTAGACATGGGTTTTTGATACGGGACTCTAGACAAATAGAATCCGCCCTCAACTCAAAGCAGCAACAATAATTGGAAGAAAAGGAAGTTCAACCATTCTGGGAAGAAGCCATGGCAATGCAAGCTAGAAGGTGGACCGTATGATAACAATTTGAAGGAAATTACTTGTTATAATTTCCAATAGAAGGGTCATCATTCCACCACCTTTAAGAATCCTAAGGCTCAGGATAAGAATTGCTAAAATTGTCACAAATTCGGGCACTATAAAAGGAATGCCTACTCATAAAGAAAGGATAACAGATAAGAGTTTTTGCCATTAAAGATGAACCCTTAACTTCGACTGATACGAAGGGCAAGAGAGTTTTCTTGTAACATCCCCTATCTAGAGGTCCAAAACTAAGCGCTACATATGCTGCAATCAGCTATAGTATTAGCTTCTGGCGTCTAAATACGGCAATGTTAATGGTATCAATAATATTAGTGGCACTTGAATATGAAACAAAACACAGATCTAAAAAAAACCACATTTACTTCATTACATGTCAAAATCAAACGTTTGACATTCACAACGCATAATTCTCAAATCATTCTTAGGCACAGATCAAATATAACTATTACAAATTACACCAAAACCGATATTTGAAGATACCTCCTTGGGTGACCTGAGTCATATGGTCATAATAGATCTAATACAAACAACATAGTTGAAATTCCATCAAAACATAACAAGAACTGCAAAGCCTAAGTAGCTATCCGTTGCCTCCTGCATGCCCCCGGTAGTTTATTCGTCAACATTCTAAAACCTGAAAAGAACCATAACCTCTTAGCCTACTCAAATCATTTTTGAGCACCCAAGAGTTTAAGAGGAAAACATAAGCTTTGAGTCAGACATAAAGCCTGGTGTGAATAATATTATACATCCCGGAATAATTATGTTAAGTGAGACCATGCCACTTAGCAGAACGGGTTTTCCCTCATTAATATCCTTTTAAACATATCTTTGAAAAACCTTTCATAAGACCATATACTATGCTCCTACACCTACAATGGTTAATTATTATAAAGTAATCATTATGTAAACATACATAAATATCAGGTAATAATGAACTATCTGTTCAAATACACAAGTTTTGTTTGGATATCTTTAGCCTTTGGCTGACTTGGACCTACCAGACAATATAATCAAAATTAACCTAACACCTGTTAGACATTGTTCTTCTGGATTATCTATCCTTAATTATCTATTAAACATTTTCCATCTGGACGGTCTCTACTTAACTATCTGTTGAATACTTCACTTCTGGACGGTCAGTTTTTCGGGCACACCAATAACCCATTTGTATAAAAACATATATTCCTTTCGGTGTGTAACCATAATTTTAGTCTACCTGTGACAAAGCCCTACACAGTGGAATTTTGTACAACAATTAGCTGGGCTATTAGCTAATGTACAGGCCGTGACCCCATACTAGTTCCATCTGGTTTTCTAATATCCAAGTCATTTTCACATAAGGATCCCCTCCCATAATTTTCCTTGAAAACATTTTCAAAATGATTTAAAACCTTTAAACCAAACTTAAACAAGGAAAAGCATATAATCTTTATATTTTACTCAAAATCATATCACCATGTTATATATATTCTTTACCCAAACTTTAGTTGATGAAAGCATTTAACCATTTGAAAGAACCTCTTTCTATACTTTTGAAATCGTCTCTTTCAAAATCAAACTTCAAACCTTTCGAGAACAATAAAACTTTAGACATCCTTCTTTAAAATCACTTTAAAACATTGCCTTAGAAAAACTTTGGAAAACCTTCCATCTCAAACCTTTCGAAATCCTTCACTTAAACCTTTCAAAGTCAATCATCAAACATTTCTAAATATTCATTTAAGCCTTTTGATGACATTTACTAAAACCTTTCGAAATCTTTCATTTAAAGCTTTAGAAATCAATCATCAAACCTTTCGAAACTATTGAACTTAAACCTTTCGAAGTCAATCATCAAATCTTTTGAAATCATTTCAAAACCATTGAATCAAACCTTTTGAAGACTTACTGGTTTCAATTTAAAAAAAGTGGAAAACCTTTATTTAAACCTTTCGAAGACATTGGACGTGCTTTAAAAGCTTGGTTATACTTCAATTAGAAACAAGGGTAAATCACCTAAGTCGAAAGCTTCCTTTCAAAAGCATTAAGAGAAGCGATTAGTTTTTTTAAAAAAAAGTAAACCTTTCATCATTGTCGAAAGGTTCGAAACAAAACAAAGCAGTGGTAACCCTTTAACTATGTCAGATTTTTTCAAAACGATGCAGTGTTAAGACAGCAGTAACCTCTTGACTGTGTCGGAAGGTTTAAAATCTTTATATTTGACATGGTTGAAAGCAACTAAGTCGAAATCTCTTATTCGAAAGCAAAGCAGGTGAAAGCTTTTGGTTTATAAAATTAACATACCCTAACCTCTTTGGCCATTAACCTTTCGACTAAGAACCTTTTGACCTTGTCCAATTAATTACGTACTAAGTAAGTTGATATCATATGCATTGGTTTGACCTTATCGAAAGCTTTGAACCTCTCGACGTTATGGGAAGGTCTGGTTCGGAAGGTTGTTACCGTAATGGCTGAAACGCGCTAAAAGTATATTTTCTTTGTTTTTAACTTAAAAAGATAACTTTTCAACTAAGTTTCCTTTTTTATCAAATTTTCTTTAGTTAACAAATTCTTTTCAGAAATATGCTGCCACTATTTTCAGAATTAAATAATAATTTCGTTTTATAAAATGCCCCTTCTCCTTAATTAGATATATTAAACATTTAAGTCCCATACCTTACATAATTTTATACATTCATCAAATAACTTAGGAAAAATCTGGAAAAATCCCAGAAAATTTATTTTAATATGTTATCAACATATAGAAATTTCAAACCTAAGTAATTATTTAATTAGCCGTAAATAATTATAACCCAATAAATCATTTTATTAATAGAAAATTAATATAAAATCCACATAATTTCAGAAAATTATGAAAACTAAAAGCCATCTCTAAATTATCATTTCTGATCCATATTTAAACTTTCAAGGTATTTTAGATGTCATTTAATAGGGTTTTCATATCAAACATATCATAAAACTAACATGAACATATATAATTCATCAACAAGCATATATAACTTTAATCATCAAACCATAACATATACTTGCAAAATCATTTCGGGTCCGATCTTAAAATAGAAAACCAAAAGAAAATGGGATGTAGTAATTATTCACCTTATCTTTGAGATTACATATATGAGATTTGATGTTGATTTAGTTGATTTTCTTCCTTCTTTTGAATCCTAGCTTTTATCTTCTTCTTGAGAATAATAATGATGGTCGATCTTAGGAAATTTTAGTTTGAGTAAAATGAAAATGAGTATGACTTACATTCCTAAGGGTTTAGGGTTAAATCTTACCTATTTCCCATATTGCCCTTCGCATATCCTAACATGTTAACTTAAGTTATTTCATTTTGATTAACACTTTAACATGGCACAGCTACCTTTTGTTAATCAAATCTCAACCTTTTAATCTTCACATTATTTTATTTTATTTACCAATTAATTATTCTAAATAATGTTATATGATATGGTATGTTACAGTTCTTGAAGGTAATATATGCATTAATGAAAATCTAGTTAGAGTATTTGATACCATGGCTTCCTACAATTATATTTCTATAGAATTGGTTGGCAAATTAAAACTTACCACAAAAACATTGGATACCCCTATCTGTGTTTCTAAGCCTGTAGATGGAAAAACTAATCTAGGTATAGTTTGTAAAAAATATAATTTATGCATTGTTATCCATTAAATCCACCCAGAGAACGAAGGCATGAAAGAAGGAAAGAAAAGCGCCAATGTCTACTAAAGTAGGTTTCGATAATGATCATGAATGAAGGTTTCGAAGGCATTGGGAAGGCTTTCAAAAGAGTTCTAAGCAGCAGGCACTCTCGTAGGTGATAAAACATGTGCAAGCCTCCAAAAAAGAAGAAAAAGGAGAAATAAAGCCACCTTTGTGCCTCTCTAAAGACCTTTCGACACAGATGGGTTAGCAAAGACAACTTCGGAACCTCCTTTCGAAGGCAATAAAAGTTAATCGCCCACGATCGCACTAGACTTTTTGGAACTATGAGTTTCACCCTCATAACAACCCTTTCGAAAGCATGTACAAGCCTTTCGAACCGGTTATTAGGGGAGGGTTCCACATCAATGAAAGAACATACATTTGAAAGCAACTCAACATCATCAAAACCATCGACACATCAACATCTTCGAAGCCTCTATAGGCAACCTATCGACAGAGTCAGAAGCCCCTATCTAACTTCCAATGACAACTAGGAATGGCAATAGGGAGGGTCTAGGGTCGAAAACCGGTCGACCCGCCCCTATTTTAGCCCGTCCAGACCCGCCCCATTGGGTCGTTGGGGGCGGGTAGACCCGTGACCCGTTCTTGAGTGCTACGGGTCTAGGGTCGGGTCGGGGCTCGGCTGACCCGCCCCAACCCGACCCGCACTATTAACATCTCATGAAACTGCTTTATTACTATAATAATTTATTAATCTTCTTAGATATAAGTGATTCTAGCATGGATATTAAAATGTTCCAATAAATTATCTATAGAAAAAATTAGAGTATTACGTTGTGTCGTTGATAATTGTACAATAACATATGTATATATTTTCTGAATTATTATTGTACACATCATTTTTACTAACTTCTCTTAGACACGTTTTTATTTGTATTTCATGTACTATTTGGTGATAACAAGTACACAAAATAAATATATGTATGTTGGTACACAATTTTGAATCAATACATGAGACTCATCGGGTCTTGCGGCGGGTTGGGTCTACCCTGACCCGTATGCGTCCCGGGTACGGGGCAAAATTCTAGACCCGCACCAGGTCTACGGGGCGGGTCTGGAGCGAGGACTAAAAAATCCGGGATGGGTATGGGGCACTAAAAACCCGTCCCAACCCGCCCCATTGCCATTCCTAATGACAACAAAGCAACATAAAGGGAAAAGCGCACTTGGAGACCCTTCGACAGCGTTGAAAGGTGTTCTAGAGGAAGCAACAAGAAAAGATACTCATAACTTAACAAAGGCGAAAGGTTGGCAAAGGATCCTTTTGACTTAGTCGAAAAGGCTTGAGGAAGACCAAGGAAGTGCAAGGGTAAATCAAAGAGCTCAAAGAGATGCCTTTCGACAACAATGAAGGAAGACATGGCTTTTCGACCAAGTCAAAAGGCGAGAGGCGGCATATAAGAAGGGGACTTTTCGACTGAGTCAAAGGCACAGGAGCGAAAGGAGGCCGATATGCATATATAAATAAGACCCAAGGGATCTGATTTTAGGGACCGAATTTTGGGAATCTCCAATTCATTTCTTCTACTCCAATTTCCTAACTACAGTTAAATTTTCCAAAAACCATAAATAAAATTAAGGATAAAGCTCTCTTAGTTGTAACTCATTTTGGATTATTAAGAATTTTGATGGCGAGGAAGATCATTAGCTAGCCTAATGATAAATTTCACATGATTCTCTCTTAACTTCTTTTTGTCTATGCTATGCATAGGTCAACTTGGGTACACACAGTCGAAACCTATCGTCATCGAAACTAACGTCAAACAATGAAAACATGAATGATGAGGTTTCGACATTGACGAGTCTATAATTCTAGGGGATATCCAAGTCAATCTTATGAGGGGAAAACAAAGTGAAGCTTAGGCAGTTATAAACTGGACTTGTTTCGAAAAGGTGGAACCCCATTCGACTCAGTCGAAAGGGGGGTTTCAAGGTGGTCCCAGTTTATAATTGACTAACAATTATATAAAGAGGAAATCATTCAAAAGGGGTTTATCCCCAGCTCCATTTGCAACCCTTTCGAAGGGGTTTCACAATAAAAGTAGCGAAACTATAGGGTTGAAAGCAGCTATGTCATATTAGTGAAACATACATCCCTTCCGACATGGTCAAAAGGGTCAGGACAAGCCTTTCGACATGGTCGAAAGGAATGATAAGCCAAGATTATTAGCTACTTTCGACACACTCAAACGAAAGGTTTTGAGCAGGATGTAACTTATTTAGCCTACATTCCTAAACTAACTTCTCAAAGTCTTTCGACTAGGTCAACCTGGTCGAAAGGTAGAGTTAACACCTAAAACCCTTTCTATTAAGTCTTCTCGGTCGAAAGGTAGAGCAATTTCCTTAAACCCTTTCGACTAAATCAACCAGGTCGAAAATATGTTTTGAAAGGAGAGATCTTTCCAACAACTTGGTTTCATTTGAGCTCATTTACTTTCCACATAGCATTGTGGAGGTTGACAAGTTTTCTTGTTAACATTTTTAGCGCTAGAAGGAGGGCTCGGACCATGTGTTCAGCCGTAGGTCGTTCGCGAGTTATATGAAGTCGCCAGCGACTCAACTACTTAAGCCACTTTTCCTTAGGTCGCGTGCCTTAAGTCGCCAGCGACCTAGCGAGTTACTTAGTCGCTCAGGCGACCTAGTGAATTATGCCATAAGTCGCGACATCGATGCAGCTCACGATGGTAAGTCGCTCCAGCGACCTAACGGGTTGATAAGTCGCCCTAGCGACCCTACAAGTTTTCTGGAACCACCTGCGTGCTATCATAGCGCGCTACGACCTAACGAAGCAACGAGCTACAACCTAACGAGCTACGACCTAGCAAGTTAGGTCGCGTATGTCGCAAAAACTTGAATCACTCCAGAAGCCATTTTCTTAAGTCGCGAGACCTAGGTCATGAGAAGTTCCTTATGTTGCAACCGTTAAGTCGCAAATGGTGTTGAGTCAAATATGCTGTAATTCTCTTAGGTTGTTTGTTGTTATGTCGCATATATGTTGTAACGTGTTATGTCGCATATGTTAAGTCGTAGGTCGTGTGTGTTGTTAGGTCGTGAATTTTTTTGTAACCTGTACTATTGATAGGTCGTAAGTCGTGAGTCGTGTGATGGTTGAGTCGCATATGTGTGGTGTTGAAATCTTCTATAAAGGGTGTGTTGTCATTGTAAAGGGGATTGATTTTGAATAAAATTTTGTTGAGAGCTTTGTGCCTCTTTAAAAATTGAAAGTTGAGTGTGAGCTCCTCTCTCCATCTTCGGTTATTCGAGTGCGCTTGAATCAACGAATTTGAAGCCGATTCACGGAATCTCGTGCGCGAGATCAACGTCGAAGAATCGTAGATCTTCTACCGCGGCATCATGCGCGATCAACGTGTTGAAGATAGATAGAATCCGGTATCTCGAGAGGTTAACGGATTTGGGCATTTGGTATCATCAATTCACCAATTTATCTTTGTATCATTCCATCGTTTTGCTTCATTGTTATTATCCGCTACGTCAGTTTGTCATCGGAGCTTGAAGAGCTTGCGGAGCTAAGTCGAAGCCATATCAGATCCAAGGCCGAATCAATTCTGTTCAAGTCAGATCCGAGCCGAGTTAAAATCGAGCTAAGCCAAGTTAAGCCGAGTTAAAGCAATTTATATCGGAAAAGAGATTGTTTGAAGATCATGCCTCCGAGACGTGCTAATCGATTTCAAAATGTTGAAGATGTGTATCGAAGACAAGAAGCTGAGCAGATGGAGCAACGTATCATTGAAAAGTTCAATGAAGGTATTGGAAAGTTAGAGAAGTTGATGAGAGACATGAATCAAAGTCAAAGGAGAACTTCACCAGTTTCGCACCATAGTGGAAACAGAGTTTCACCTTCAGTTTCGGGAGAAAGAGACGTGTGTGGTAGCAGAAATGCTGATGGTCAGAATCGACATCGACATACTTCAGATTTAGAGGAATCCAGTGATGGTGATAGTAGTTTTTGTCGAAACCATGGCCAAGGACGAAGTCGAAATAGAGATTTTGAAGATGATCGTCGATAGGAGTCGGGGATGAAAATAGAGATTCCAGAATTCAAAGGGGGAATGATAGCGGAAGAGTTTCTGGATTGGTTATCAAATGTTGAAGAAATTTTTGACTTCAAGGAAGTACCCGAGCATTGTAGAGTTAAGTTGGTTGCTACATGATTGAGGGGAAGAGCTATGGCATGGTGGAAACAAACTAAACTTACACGGGAAAGAATGGGAAAGTCGAAGATTGTTTCATGGGAAAAGATGAAGAAGTTGATGAGGGCTACTTTCTTGCCTTATAATTATCAGTCTCTTATGTGTCAGTGCTTACAGAATTTGAGACAAGGGACAAAGTCAGTAAATGATTATGCAGATGAGTTTTATCAACTGATTGCTAGAAACAATATCATGGAAACGGAGGAATAGTTGTCATCTAGATTTGTTGGAGGATTGAGAATGCAAATTCAGGATATGGTAAATATGTTTGATCCAAGATCCGTTGCTGAAGCACACCAGAAGGCTCTAGCTTGGGAGAAGCAAGGTAGAAGAGGAGGTGGTGCACTTACAAGTTCGATCAATCAGGTGAAAGGGGCTAGTAGCAATACTAATGTTTCCAAGGCTGTTAGTAAACCGGTTGTCAATGAAGTTGCTAAGACCAAGGTCAAAACAATTTCAAGTGTTATAATTGTCAGGAGTTTGGTCATAAGAGCAATGAATGCCTGAGGCCTAAGAAGCAAGCGATGGTTGCTGAGCTTAAGGATGAGGATGCAGAAATAGAATGTTCTAATTCACCACAAGTTGAGGAGGAAGAAGAATTACTGACGGGAGACGAGGGATATTCTTTAATGATTAGGAGATCTTGCTTGACGCCAAAGCAGGAAGAGGTGACTAGCTAGTTGAGGAGTATTATTTTTCAATCGACGTGCACTATTTTGGGAAAGGTTTGTAAGTTTGTTATCGATGCAGGAAGTTGCGATAACATCATCTCTACAGAAGCTGTAAAGAAGTTAGCGTTAAAGACAGAGAAGCATCCCAAACCCTACAAATTGGCTTGGCTGAGGAAAGGTGGGGAAGTGAAAGTTAGTCGAAGAGCTTGTTTAACTTTTTCCATCCGAAAGAAGTATAAGGATGAAATTTGGTGTGACGTGGTGGATATGGATGTATGTCGTTTGTTGTTGGGAAGACCGTGGCAATTTGATAGAGCCGTGCAACACGATGGTAGGACTAACTGCTAGAGTTTCATGTTCAATGGCACTAGAATCACTTTAGTTCCTAAAAAGCAACAACAAAGTGAAAGCAAGTTGGAGGAAATCGAGGAACTAAAGACTCTGTTATCTTTGAAGGAGTTTGTCAAAGAAGTAGAGGATGGGCCTGAAGTATTTCTGTTGAGTGGACGTGAAAGTAGTGAAACGGTTGAAATTCCTGAGGAAGTTAAGCCAGTGGTGAAGGAATTTGAAATGTATTTCCTGAAGAATTACCAAAAGAATTACCACCGTTGAGAGACATACAACACCAAATTGATCTTGTTCCGGGAGCTGTGTTACCACATATACCACATTATAGAATGAGTCTAAAGGAGCACGAAGAGTTGAGAAGGCAGGTGGAGGAGTTACTTGAACAAGGGCGCGTACAAGAAAGTTTAAGTCCTCGTGTAGTACCAGCCTTGTTAGTGCCAAAGAAGGATGGAACTTGGAGAATGTGTACAGAGAGTCGAGCACTAAACAAGATTACAGTGAGGTACAGATTTCCGATGCCAAGATTGGACGACTTGTTAGATCAGCTGAGTGGAGCTGCTATCTATTCAAAGATTGATCTGAAGAGTGGGTATCATCAGATTCGAATTCGACCAGGGGATGAATGGAAGACAGCCTTCAGGATACGGGAGGGGTTGTATGAATGGCTGGTTATGCCATTTGGTCTTTCGAATGCACCTAGTACTTTTATGCGAGTGATGAATCAGACCTTTCGACTGTTTATTGAAAAGTTCGTGGTGGTATACTTTGATGATATATTGATATACAGTGGAAGCATAGAAGAACATCTACAACACTTGCGGGAAGTGTTGATGATACTTCGCCAGGAGCAATTTTACGCGGCAACAAAGAAGTGCATGTTCATGACACACAATATTTTATTCTTGGGCCATGTGTTGTCCAAGGAAGGTATTCATGTGGATCAAGGTAAAGTTGAAGCAATCAAGGATTGGCCACAACGCAGGATTATAACTGAAATGAGAAGTTTCCATGGTTTAGCATCATTCTATCGAAGGTTCGTTCCACATTTCAGTAGCGTGATGGCACCAGTGACAGATTGTATGAAAGGAAAGCAGTTTGTGTGGACTGAAGTGGCTGATTCTGCTTTCCAACAGATCAAGACACTTTTGACTACAACACCGATTCTTAGATACCCGGACTTTAAGTTACTCTTTGAGCTGAATACTGATGTGTCTAAAGTTGGAATTGGTGGAGTGTTAAGTCAAAAGGGTCGTCCAATTGATTATTTTAGTGAGAAACTTTCTAGAGCCAAGATAAGATACAGTACCTATGACTTGGAGTTCTATGCTATTGTCCAAGCCATAAAGCATTGGAGACACTACTTGTTTTATAAAGAGTTTGTGTTGTATACTGACCATGAAGCATTGAAACATTTGCAGGGACAGGATAAGATTGCAGCCAGACATGCTTCATGGATCGCATACTTGCAACAGTTTACATTTGTTGTAAAGCATAAGTCGGGAGTTACAAATCGTGTGGCAGACGCATTAAGTAGAAGAAATCATTTGTTGACTACGATGAGAGTTGAAGTGACGGGGTTTGATGTATTTCCATAATTGTTTGTTGAGGATCCTTACTTTGCTAAGATTGTAGATGAAGTTGAGAAAGGGAAGATGGATGAGTATGTGTTGGTAGATGGTTTTCTATTCAAAGGAAATCGGTTGTGTATACCAGAGTGCAGTTTGCGAATGAAGATTGTGAAGGAATTGCATGAAGAAGGTCATGTGGGAAGAGATCGTACCTTGCAGTTGATTTCTCAATCATATTTTTGGCCTTCCATGAGGAAATAAGTTGAAAGATTTGTGAAGAGATGTCACATATGTCAAGTTTTCAAAGGGGCAGCTACGAATGCAGGATTGTATATGCCATTGCCCGTGCCTACTAGACCATGGGTTGATGTTAGCATGGATTTTGTTTTGGGTTTTCCAAGAACTCAACGAGGGAATGATTCTATATATGTTGTGGTGGATAGATTTTTGAAGATGGCACATTTCATAGCTTGTAAAAAGACCGCCGATGCAGTCCGTGTTGCTCAATTGTTCTTTAAAGAGGTTTATCGACCACATGGGAAATCTGAGACCATTGTTTCTGACCGGGATACTCGATTTCTAAGTCATTTTTGGTTGAGTCTGTAGAAGATGGTTGGGACTAAGCTAAATTTTAGTAGCGCCTATCATCCACAAACAGATGGGCAAACGAAAGTGGTGAACAGATCTTTGGGAAACTTGTTGAGATGTCTTGTGAAGGATAATTTGAAGAGCTGGGATGTGAACTTATGTCAGGCAGAATTCGCACATATCATGCCGTTAATCGAAGTACTGGATTCAGTCCAGTTCAAGTAGTATATTCAGCCATTCCGAAGGGACCGTTGGATTTGTCGACAGTTCCACGTCAGAAAGGGTTTGTTAAACGAGCTTGTGATTTCGTGAATGAGTTGCAGGAGTGTTACAGTATTGTTCATGAACGATTGCTTAAGTCAAATGAGAAATATAAGCAATTGGAAGATAAGAAGTGAAGGATTGTGGACTTCAAAGAGGGTGAGTTTGTTTACGCAGTATTGACAAAAGATCATTTCCCAGTTGGAACTTACAACAAATTGAAAGCTCGAAAGATTGGTCCAGTAGAAATCTTGAAGAAGATCAATGATAATGCTTATCGGCTAAGATTGCCGGATCATATCCATACTGCAGACATTTTCAACTTCAGACACTTGATTCCATATCATGGGGATAAGTGTGTCGAAGAAGAGGAGAGTGTAAATTCGGGGTCGAATTGTTTTCAACCAGGGGGGGATGATGCAGCGCACCATGTGTTCAGCCGTAGGTCGTTCGCGAGTTATATGAAGTCGCCAGCGACTCGACTACTTAAGTCACTTTTCCTTAGGTCACGTGCCTTAAGTCGCCAACGACCTAGCGAGTTACTTAGTCGCTCAGGCGACCTAGTGAACTATGCCATAAGTCGCGACATCGATGTAGCACATGATGGTAAGTCGCTCCAGCGACCTAACGGGTTGATAAGTCGCCCTAGCGACCCTGCAAGTTTTCTGAAACCACCTGTGTGCTATCATAGCGAGCTACGACCTAACGAAGCAGTGAACTACGACCTAACGAGCTACGACCTAGCAAGTTAGGTCGCGTATGTTGCAAAACCTTGAATCACTCCAGAAGCCATTTTCTTAAGTCGCGAAGACCTAGGTCGTGAGAAGTTCCTTATGTCGCTGCCGCTAAGTCGCAAATGGTGTTGAGTCAAATATGTTGTAATTCTCTTAGGTCGTTTGTTGTTATGTCGCATATATGTTGTAACGTGTTATGTCGCATATATTAAGTCGTAGGTCGTGCGTGTTGTTAGGTCGTGAATTTTTTTGTAACCTCTGCTATTGATAGGTTGTGAGTCGTGTGATGGTCGAGTCGCATATGTGTGGTGTTGAAATCTTCTATAAATACGGGTGTGTTGTCATTGTAAAGGGGATTGATTTTGAATAAAATTTTGTTGAGAGCTTTGTGCCTCTTTAAAAATTGAAAGTGTGAGCTCCTTTCTCCATCTTCGGTTATTCGAGTGCGCTCGAACTAACGAATTTGAAGTCGATTTATGGAATCTCGTGCGTGAGATCAATGTCGAAGAATCGTAGATCTTCTACCGCGACATCGTGTGCGATCAATGTGTTGAAGATAGTCTAGAATCCGGTATCTCGAGAGATAAACGGATTTGGACATTTGGTATCATCAATTCACCAATTTATCTTTGTAGCGTTCCATCGTTTTGCTTCATTTGGTATTATCCGCTGCGTCAGTTAACACCTAAAACCCTTTCGATTAAGTCTTCTCGGTCGAAAGGTAGAGCAATTTCCTTAAACCCTTTCGACTAGATCAACCTGGTCGAAAAGTATGTTTTGAAAGGAGAGATCTTTCCAACAGCTTGGTTTCATTTGAGCTCATTTACTTTGCACATAGCATTGTGGACGTTGACAAGTTTTCTTGTTAACATTTTTAGCGCTAGAAGGAGGGCTAAGACCTCTGCCCTTGTGGTTGTATTATAGACTAATTTGGGTTCATTTAATTTGCATAGAAAAATGAGATCTAAATGATTAAGCGAAATTGAGGAAGGATTTGCCCACACCACCACTTTTGAGGGGAACATAGCTCCGTCTTTTAATCTAGATGGGGCTATTCAAGGACAGCCTTTGACCCTAGCTCGACAAGATGATAATGCTATAAAGATTAAACACTTAGAGCAGTAGTTGCAGGAGATGCAAGAACTACTTAAAATGGCGCTAACTTATAAATCTTCAAAGACACCAAAACCAACTCAGGGATAAGAGGTCGTTTTCCACAAGATAAATTTAAAAGCCAACTCCATTGAATACAAAAGTAAAGTAGACTTAACATCCTCAAGGATGAAGGAGCATCGTCGGTCAAAAGCTAACCATCAAGGAAGAGTTCTCAATAAGTCGCTTGAACAATCAGGAAGCTCAACATCAAAGGAGTATTGCATGGACCAGAAAAATTATTGTAATGTTGAGGCTTATCTAAAAGAAGCACCTGAAAAGGCAATAAAGGATGCTATGAATTCGAAAGGGAAGAGAACAATGGATGAAAATTCTAATTATAATGAAAGAGTGTCACCCTTCATTGATGAGATCATGGCTATGGTCATCGTGCCATATGTGAAGATCCCATCAGTGAAATATCATCGAGTTACAGACCCGAACGATCATCTAATTGATTTTGATGGTCAAATGGATTTGTACAATGCATTTGGGGTCGTCAAATGCCGATTGTTCCCGATCACTCTCCAGGGAGCTACAGCAAAATGATACATACAATACCGGGATGGATAGGCTTTACTATGCTTAGAAGAAGAATATCCTCACGAAAGATTGGGAGAGATCTGGCCAAGACCGAGGACACAAAAAGATAAGATGGGAAGAACCAATCGCTAACGTAGTCACTTTAATAACAACTATCATGTGGAATTCTCTTATAATAACAGCTATCAAGAAAGTATTATCGTGGAACCATAGGAAGCCTTATATGGTCGTCCGTGTTGATCCCTAGCATATTGGATCGAAACCGGAGATCAGTTAGTACTGGGTTCCGATATGATTCGAGAAGCCTTAGAAAAGGTAGACTTAATCAGATGAAGATGAAAGAAGCTCAAATTAGGTAGAAGAGTTACGTTGATCAAAGGCACATGAATTTGGATTTTTCAATTGGAAAATTTGTATTCTTGAAAGTCGCTCGATGAGAGAAGCGGTAAGATTTGGATGAAAAGAAAGTTAGCACCTCTATTTATTGGATCTGTTCCCATTCTTGAGTGGATTGGCCCGTTAGCTTATCATGTGGAATTGCCCGAAAGGTTGTCTGGTGTGCACAATGTCTTTCACGTATCCCATATGGAAATATGTGCATGATTTGGAACAGATTATAGAAACAACTGCCCAGGAAGATTTTGAAGTAGAACCAAATTTAATAATTATCAGATGACTAATTCGAATAGTGGATCACGATGAGAAGCAATTGAGAAGGAAGGTAGTGAAGGTTGTTAAGTTCAATGAAGTGGCGATGCTAACGATTACACCTAGGAAATAGTAGATAGAATGAGAAAAGCTTATTCTAAGTTTAAGATTGATGTATAGATGCATATGGTATTCCTTTTTGAGTCATTTTCTTCTTATCCTTAATTTCAAGGACGAAATTCTTTTAAGGGGGGAAATGTGTAACGATGTGTAAATTCATCACTTTGGAAAAAAAACTTCCAAATATAATATTTTTTGACATAAATAATAATGTTTTGAACCACAAATAATATTGGTAATCTTATTTTGAATAAACATTTACAAAAGTACATATTTTGGAGGATATATCAATAAAATGACCAAAAACCATTTTATCAATAAACAGCTCTTAGGCCATCCGACATCATGCATGAAGCTGGATACATGCACTCATTTACCTATATAAGTGAGAATATGTAATAAAATAATTTATTTAATATATGAAATAAAATCTCTTTATGACATCATCAATGATATCACTATTTTGGAATAAATGATTTTTAGATTTAAATTAAGTTTAAATGATTTAATAATTATTTTAATTTTATTATTATATTATGATAGAAATATTATTATCAAGCTTTGTTTCCAAATATGTATTAAATAAGAAGTGAAAATATGACTAGAAATCGAAATCGGAATGCGTAACGATTTAACGTAGAAAAGTTGTGCAATGTTGTGAATCATTTAAGATATACATATGCATACATACATGTACATATACATGACATATTCACATGCACATGAAAACATATATACATACAAATATATATATATATATATATATATATATATATATATATATTACAAAATATCTAAGATATTTTCATAAGACTTCATCCTTAAGTAAATCCAATGTCAACATCTTACACCCAAAGTATAAGCACATAGCCGCACACATGTGGGGGTGTTCGACCGAGAACGATGAGGTAAGAGGAGGTGTGATGGTGAGGTAATGGTGATGAAAAGGCATGTAAATATCATGATTTTTTTATTCGTATTTTTTCTATAAATACCACCACCCATCTTCACTTTTTTAGTTCATAAATTCGTAAGATCCTTCACTTCTCACACTCCACTTTATTGTTCTCTTAACTAAGGAAAATAATGGCAAAAATAAAGGCAAAATGAAATTAAAATTATATAGTAAGTGTATATTATGACAACTCTTCAAAATCAAAGAAAATCCACTCTTCTCCCCCTCTACAACCTATGGTGACACCATCCATTACCAAAAGGCCGAGCCTTTCCTCTCTTTCAAGCAAGGCCGTGAGCACCCTACCACCAAAAGCCAAGGCTGAGCCCATCTAGGAACTTCAATGCAAGCGTAGCAAGCTAAATTTTCCAAAAAACGGAGCTATAGTCATTTTAAAGTTATGATTAAATCAAAGGTGAGAAATTCTATTTATATTATGATACATTTAGATGATATATATGTTTGGTTATGTTTGGTTCTAATGATTGTGAACCATGTTTGGACATGATAATATGCTTGTTTGGATGTGTAAATAATTCACGTTTAATATATGTCGAATATCACAATAGAAATCAGTTTTCTTCAATAAATGAAATGGTGTACATGAGATTGTTAAACATTTTTTAAATATTTTGTAAATGTTTTATAAACACTAAAACTCAGTTTGGTGAAGTTTGGACAAGTTATCTAAGTTGAGTCAAAAATAGGCGCGTCGCCTAACGGTAGTTCGTAATTTCGTGTCGTAGAAAGTTAAATCCATTTATACGATGGATTTAGAGTTGAAATTCATTGGAATAAGAATTCTACGAACTCTTATAATCGTAGTTTTCAAAGAAAATAAAAATATCAAGATTTCGTTGAGTAGATTTTGAAATATGAGCAAAACAATTTTTCAAAATAGTCGCGGTTTAGTAGTTCGGAAACCAAAGCGATAAATTCTTTAAAATTGATATTTTTGATTCTTTAAAATTGATATTTTTAATTCTTTAAAAATATGGAATAAATTCTACAACATATTAAAATGTTTTAAAAGAGATTTGAGTTAGAAAAATGGATTTCTAAATGATCGAAAAGTTATTTTGATCAAATAAACCTTAAAATCACTTTTTGCAACACTTTTAATAACTTTTGAAACATGGATTTAAACTTAAGTATTCTTTCCCAAATATTTTATAGATGTTTTGAATAAATAATTAAGTATTTTAAATATGATTTAAAGATTTTATAATTTATTTTAACGAGTTTAAATAAACAATTTCAAGAAAACTGTTATAACTAAGTGATTTAATCTTGGCTCTGAAAGCCGATGAGTAGACTAAATTTTTCTATTCGTGCGATCCAGATGTGAGGCCCCTGGACTAAGGAGATATTCAGGAGCAACAAGTTCCCTGACTCACCTGGCCTTTCTCCCCAGCATGGGATAGATTAGGTCGAAATGTCGAAAACAAGACAAGTATAAAAGATTACATTTTCCAAATTTAAACTACTTGGATTGTATAGAAATAATATTCTTGTACTTAGTGTAAATTCCGATGAGGGAACCCGTAATATCTACGTGAATTTAAAAGGCGATTTCACCGTTATGCAATGGATAGTAAAGGTTGAATAAAGAAGTTGAAGTTTAGTAGAATTAGTTTAATTTCCATCGACCCCTTTTACAGAATAAGGTTTTGCAATATGATTTATGAGAAATGATTTTAATTTGGTATTTTCAATATTAAAGAGAGGTTTAATGATTCCATATATACTAGAAAATAATATGATTCAAAGATTTATATCTCTAAAAGAGATATTTTATTTTATATAAGATATTAATAAATGAAATGATAGTCACCTTCAACTTAACATATATTTTATCGATGATTAGTTCGTAGGGATCGAGATTGGATTTGGTGATCCTTATTCGAAAACTACTTTGAACCAATTTACACGTTTGAAGGTGAAGACATAGAATGATTATAAATGGAATGAAGGGCTGCTTGTCACTGACCCTTGGGGGAAATTTCCTATACAATATATATGTGGCAAGAGTACCTTCATTTGATCTTCGATGCAAGGGTTGCTCGCTACTAATCCTAGGGATGGTTCTTGATAGGATGTAGTAGGAGAGTTTCTTCGGTTTTCCTATTTTTGGAAAACTATTATGGACAAATATCTGACATTACATTTTTAACATACATGAACATTGATTTTTACAAACGTATATCTGTTTGGTGGTGTAGGAAGTAACTTTCTTACACTTAACACCCTTCACTAAGACGTACGAGCTCAAAGGTTGTACATTTATGGAAATCAATAGTCTGTGATAGAATTAACAATATGGCATTCAAAGTGGAATGTGCTATGAGAAAGATAATCGTTACCTCGAGGCTCATCACTCAGAAATAGCTTAAACTGGGCATGCCGTAAGGCTATGTATTTCACAACCATTAGGGTATCGTCATTACCTTTCTAGATTACTCCCTTTATGTCGAGTATGTTACGCATGTTATGGGATCCTGAATAGGTTGGTAACGACCGGGGTGATGTCATATTTGGTTCTTTCCGCTACCAGATGGGTCCGTGGGTAAGCCGATCTTGCCAGGTGCATAGGTTTCAAAGGCGTTGATTCTTGGTACATCCCTCTAGAGATATATTGTATGGAAGGTAGTTCCTTACCTGCTATTTTATGGATATCCATTCTCTAATAAGTGCCTTCAGACTTGGTTATAGAACCTATTATGCTGGAATTTTATCAATGTAATAATTTTGGCTACGATTATGTTAGTTTACTTGAAAAGTGATTTCAAAAGAATGTCATTAAAAGTAATGTTTCCAGATTTTGCGTAGCAAATGTTTTTATTCTCATAAGGTAAAAACCCATTTCGTGTTTAAGTGCTGCGTGGTCTTATGGAATACCCTTCGTTTCCAAATATTCATATTTTGAGTTTCTCATACTAGTCCCATGACTAACCCGAAGTTTATTTTCCTTTTTCCTTAAACTCTAGGTGGCCTATTTTTCTGACAGCAAAGTAGTTAGGTTACATGTAGCATTTTGGGAGAAGCATGGAGAATTTTGGACGAAGCATAAAGCATGGAGGGTCCTATGTAAATAGTCATTTATTTTTATTTACGCCGTATTATGTATGATGTATCTACCAACAATTGTGAGGATATGCAGTTGCAACTGTCCTGGCTGGATTAGTACGTACCAAAACTCTGTTGGAGCAACTGGGAGCAATTGCATGTACTACTGATATGTATAATTAAATGTTTAAAACAATGTGAGATTATATTTTGTTTATCTTTTACCTTTATTTTCTTCTACCCCATGCAAATCTACCTCTTCGACACTTGGATTATCGGCAAGTGAATATCTAGGATGTATTAGCATCGATTCCTAAGGGTCGAGGAGGTGGGTCATCGCGGTTTAGGAATAAAAGGGAAGAAGAAAGAGACTTGAAACAAATTATTCTCTAGTCTTAACAAGTATTTAAATGGGTGAAAATTCGTTGGAAATGAATAGACACTTGCCGTTTATTTAATTCTCATAATAAAAAATTTGAATAATTACCATTGTATGTCGGCATACATATCCAAAGTATGTTGACATATATTAAGAAAGTTTCAAAGTATTTAGATTATACGTTTATACTTTTATGTTTTTCAAAGATGATAAACAATGTATAACAACAAGGAAACCGACTTTTTATGAATATTAGATGATGATTACATAGCTCATATACTAAAATAATGAAAAGATACATAAGATCAAACCAAATTCAAACTAAAATTACCAAGTACAACACATTCATAAGAACTTAGATAGATAGTAAGCTAGAAAGATGTAGATGAAGAAAATGATGAAGATATCCCAAGCTTGCATTTCACTTTTCCAAAGAATTTGTCCATTTCGTTAGAAATAGTAGTTAAATTCTTACTAACCTAACACTTGAGATCCTTTTGTTTTCAACAATCTTCTTTTGATTGTTGAGAAGGTCTTTGTTGGTTGGTCGAAGAGGAAAAATCAATACTTTCAAAGGAGGTTTCCTTCTCCTTTTTTTTCCTTCTTCTTCAATATCCATTTCTTCCCCTTCTTTCTCTTCCTTCTCTTCTCTAATTTCTTCATCTTCTACATAAGCTAACATTTCCTCTTTCTCCCCAAGAGTTTCATATGGCTCGAAAAAGGATGAAATTTTCATAAGAGCGATGTTGGCTTGATTAAAGACTTTATAAGACACGAATTCCTCACTTAAAGTTGACGCTAAAGTGATTGATGATTCGAGTAAGATATATACCATGAAATAGTGTATTTTCATGCTTAGAAAGTTTTCTGAGGTAAAATTCAACTAAAATAACCTAGGCCCAATTTATGTCTTATTGACCATAAAAGGCGAAAAAAGCTATGAACACTTTTAGAGTTGGAATGCTGAAGTTTCCTGATTGAGGAATGATACTTTGTTGTAAGAAATGGTTTAAAATTCTTGCTTTTAGACGAAAGTTTTGGTTTTTGAATGCAAAATCATTATCACCTTACTTCACGATTTTGATCGTCAATTTTAAAAGATGTAAGGTCCATTTCGGTAGACTTGTATCCAAGAATGGTACCCAAATGTTCACAATTTAGAACTATTAAAGTTCCTTTTACACTACTTCGTATTTCTCCTTCATTAACCTCATGAAATTTTCCATTCAAGTTTGCATAAAACATTTAGACTAAATGTGGATATCAAATATAGTCATTTTGAGACGCATCAATTAAACCGAGAATTCCATTTGCAAACAAAGAGAATCGAATTCATAAGTAGAAAAATCATCTAAAATTGTAAATCTTCCCATAGAAACATTTCCAAAATTCATTTAACTAATATATTCTTTCATAGCCTTGTGATCACTGAAAAGAAAATTCTTGACATTTTTGGAAAGTCTTATAGTTAAAGGAGTGCTTGAGGATGCCATTGATGAAGAGTTTGGAAGAGATAAGAGAGTTAATGAAATTTTACAATTTAAAAGTGAAATGAATGGATATAGATAAAGATAATGAATAGAGAATCAAATGACATGTTTTATGGTCAAGGGACACCTTTTAAAAATATAGAGGTAGGTGAAAAGGTGGAGGAAAAATTCAAATTTTGAATTTGAAATTCAAAATCTGCCTAAATATGTCAACATATACTTGGGGTATATGTCGACATACATGTCAAATTTTGAAAAATGATTTTTGTTTAACTATATTACATTTTATTATATATATATATATATATCTATTTATAGTTATTAAATTTACATAAAAATAATTTATATTATTATTATTATATTATGAAAATATATAAAATATTTAAATTTACAATATAATCATATAATATTCGACCAATATTATTATTAATCCACAGGATATTCCTAAAAGCCAATAAAGCAACCAAAAGACATTCATTCAAGAAATTAAAACTTTTGATATATTAAAAGCATACCATTTTATGATCCATTTTACCTTTTTGTTTTGAATTATGTATTGCTATGAAGCGCATGTTAGCAATTTCTGTATCTGATTCATTTTCACTTGAGGATGTGTTTGAACCATCTAATATTGCAGTATAGGCTCTTCTCCGTTTTTTGATGAATCAGTGTTTGGTGTAGTTTTCAGTTTATTGGGATGTGGATAGTCTCATTTTAAAAGGCCAGGTTCATTGCAATTATAACATCTATTGTCATTTCCGTTTCCACTTCTACTTTTGGATTTTTATTGTCATTTCTTTTGAAATTGTTCATCTTCCTATATTTTAGAATTGTTTCGAAATTCCTTGTCATGAAAGCTATTTCTTCATCGTCATCACTGTCTGAATCTAGATTATCCATCATTACATTAAAAGCTATAGATTTTTTCTCTATTGCTTTGCTTTCTCTTCTGCCCTGCATTTGAGCTTTAAAAGACATTAAATTTCTAATTAACTTTTCAATTTTTATATTGCTAATGTCATTAGCCTCTTTGATTGCAAGAGTATTTTGATCTCATTCAGAAGTAAGTGAATTAAGGATTTTTCTAACTTGATCCTCCTTAGAAAAACTTTTATCCAGTGTAATAAGTGAGCGTACTATATCTTGGAATCTACTACACATATCAGATATGGACTCATTTTGAATAATTGAAACTGGTTTGTTAACATGAAAATTTTGATCTGTTTAATCTTACTTGTGCCTTCATGTGTAACTTGCAAAGTTCTCCAAATTTCAGCTGCAGACTTACATATAGATACTCTATTAAATTCATTGCTATCTAATGAACAAAATAATATATTCATAGCCTTAGAGTTACTTTTTGCAACTACTTTTTGGTCAGCAGTCCATTGTGAAAAATTAGACTTGGGTTCAGCGTATCCGGTTTGTGTGATATTCCAAGTGTCTAAATCAATTGATTGTGAATAAATTTTCATTCTAGATGACCAATATATGTAATTACTGCCAATAAAAAGTAGAGGTTTAGCAGTAGATTATCCTTCGACAAATGAGTTACTACCTAGTGTATGAACAATGTTACTAACAGTACTATTACTAATGTTGGTGGCCATTTAAATTTTTTCAGAAATCAGATGATGAATACTTTGAAAACCATGCTTTGATACCAAATGTAAGTCAGCGGAATAGGGATCTTAAGGCAAAATTAACACTAGAGGGAGGGAGGGGTGAATAACGTTTAATGGATTATATGAATATTTTCAAATTCTTCAAGATTCTATTTGCAATGATGTAATTAAATATCATGGAAACAATCGTAGAATCAAAATGCAGATAAAAGAAAATGCAGTAAAAGTAAAAAAGGAAAGAACACAATAGGATTTTATACTGGTTTGGAGTTACCCTACATCCAGTCCCGCACAATTCCTTGTACATATTTCTTTTTAATTAGCAAATGCAAATACAGTCTCGATTTCAAGGCCACGAGAAACATGCTCCAGAATCACGATCTTTAGGTAGAGCCATGTGATTTCCAAGCTATAAGAACACGCACTAGATTTATGGGCTGCTAAGCACACCCGATTGATTTTATGAGCTAGAATCACACCCACAAGTATTACAGTATGATTTGATAAAGTTTTACATACTCAGATCTTCAATATTGATTACAACTGATCCTATAACTCTTGGATAGCACTTTTATCTTGGTTTTAGTGAGAGAGGTGAGAGAAATCAAAGAGTAGATGAAGGAGAATCAACATAGTGTTGATGGAATTTGATTATGGTTGAATTTCGGTAGAGTTTGGGTCTATTTTGATTTAGAAAATAAGAGAGTGGAAGGAGGAGAGATGTTTGATAAGTGATTGATTTAAATAAAGGTGATAACATTTTAAATCTTTTAATTTGAGTAATGCCAAGATAATTTTGTAAAACTCTCTCTTTTAAAAAAAAAAAGAAAAACAAAAAGCAAAAAAATATAGTCTTTGTATATATGTATTTTTTTTAATTAAAACCTAGAGTCATGTGTTCATATGCAAGTATGTAAACTTGCCATGCTCTGTACCCTTCTCACATTTTCCATAAAGGCAGTGCATGTTTAATATATCTGGTCTCAGTTTTCTGAGTTAGGAAAATATTGTTAATATAAAAAAAGAGATTAAGCAATTTAAATCCAAGCACTATTTTGACTTATGCGATTTGACTTGTTATTTAATAAAAAAATGAAAATACCACTTTGAAAAACTTTGATATTAAACTAAGGATTTGTTTCATAGTTGCACTTTGAAAAACTTATTTGACGAAGGTTTTTCTATAAGTTAGAAATTTGCTGATAAATTTAAATTAAAAATAATCCGCAAGCGCATAGCGATAATGCTAGTACGTGGCGAATACGGGTCGATCCACAGGGAATTATATAAAATTTAAAATTTTCTATTCAATCAAATTTAACCAAAAGTTGAAGTTTTTATTAGCTAATAAAAAATATAAACAAAAAGCTAGAATAAAAAGTTATGGAAATTATGAGATTAGAAAAACAATTTAGAGGAAAACCCCCTCTCATATTTTTGTAAATCAACAACAAATAATCTACGATCTCTCTATTTTAATCTTAAGTGGAGTTAGTGATGTATTTATCACAAGTATGGTTTATTTATATAATTAGTTAACATAAATCAAACCATCAACCTATAATACAACACTTAAAGCCACTTATCAATTTCAATGAAAATGAAGTCAAAGCAAAAGCTATTTTAGATATGATCTATTTACTATTGTATTTATTAACATAGATCATCAAATTGTGTTTCTACTTTCATTCCATAATCAAAAGTAAATTAGTAAAACGATGATGTAAATTGTGTTTATTTGGAGTAAGCTTAGCCCATTTGTAATTACAACATAGGCTATCAAATTCGATTTTATAAACTTGCATCAACATTCACTTTCATGAAGCATTAAAAAGAGATCATAAATGACAAGATATGTTGAATTTATATATTTTTAGAGAGCTTCATTCCCCCTAAATTGAAGAGGTTTAACTACTCATTTGTGTTATCAAATCAATACATGTAAATTTCAACATTTTAAAGCAAGTAAAAATGTAAGAGCTAATTAGAATAAATGAAGATCTAAACTAGTTGCATAAAATTAAAACTAAGCTACTAACATGAAATGAAAGAGCATGTAAATAAATATGAAAAAGAAAATAAAATAAGAACAAGGAAGAAGTAAGAGTACAAGGGCTTAGGAAGCCTTTTTTATTTCATATAACTTTGAGGCTACAACTTGCATTTTTAATTTCCTAAGTAATTAAAAAAGAAGAAGATCATTTACATGTACATAAGAGGTCAAATTATACATGCACAAAACTCTAATCCAATTTTTAGGGGGCTTTCCAAAATACCCTTTAGAAAGTGTGGCCACCATGTAATCATTAGTCATCAAGTATGCATGAAATTTTACCTCCACTAACTTGTCCATTAGCTTTTAATTGTAGATTAAGGTAAGTGAGTAGGTAGGGTCCTCCATGATGCATGGTTTGAATTATTTCCATCTTCATTCCTTTTTTCATCCTTTTGCATACATATTTCCATGAGAACGCCTTCATATTTCCATCCAAAAATTCCTATAATTAAAAAGAAAACGTGCACATAAATATTCTCTAAATTAATTCATGCACAAAATTACTATTTTACCCCCACATTGATGTATGAATGATGACTTGAAAGTATATTTGAAATTTGGTTTTAAACATGTAAAAATGCCCAATTATGACATTTATTAAAATAAAAAATATATTAAATATGGATGAAAAAATATACATATTTACATGCACATCAAGAGACGAATAAGAAAATCATGATAAAAAATTTGTTTGGAAGTCTGGTATTTATAGAGGAATAATGATCATATCCGTTCATGAAGAGATACGACGAAAAGATACTTCTTTTTAAATTTAAATTTTGAAAAAATCGGCTACTATGTTGACATACATACATAGAGTATGTCGATATACTCTTTTCAAAAATTGAAAATACTTTATAACATTATTTTGAAAACTCGTTGTTTTATAAAATAGTTTGATACATTGCAAAATCATTTATGCATAGTATACATATGTTAATCATAATAAAACTTAATAAAACTTTATATAATTGCAAATAATATATATATATATATATATATATATATAAAATCAATACAATTATAACTTATTAAAGATTATTTTAAGACCGGGATATTAAAACACAATTTAATTTTTTTTTTTAGAGAAGGCGGGAGAGATCTAGAAAGTACTATCAAGGTCTTAACATAAATTCTTCTACTTTATAACTTATTTGGAATATCTTGAAATCTTGAACTCTTCAATACTAATGGGTCTTCATTTTCCAACTCATGAAACTCTATATCAGCATCTTGAACGTAGTCTTGATATTGTACGATCTTCTTAATCAACTCTTGTCTAATTTCTTGCAATATATACTATATATAACTTGATTAACATTAATATCTCTATTTTATATAATGTCCTATAGTTGTTATCAGCAAAACCAATACCTAAGGTACTGACACAAAGCCTTTAAATGGCTTAAGCATAAATAGACAAATAACTTATTAGCAACAAATTTTGTTAACCAATACCATCTCATAAAAAGAAGTATACTCTCTCTAAATAGAAACATATATTAACAAAGTAACTGGTGGTGATATTTTTCTACATGAAATATTTCTCTACATGAGACCATTAACCAAACGTATAAACAATATACGAGTTGTTAGGTGCTACAATATTTTGTGTGTGTGTGTGTGTGTATTTCTCCATGTGTGTGAGATTTACATATTCGCTACCAAATTTCAATCACAAGTAACTCAAAATCTAAGACGAATTTGAGAATGCAACCAAAAGGTAATATGTATAGAAGTAAGATGAACAAATTGACTAGCTTTCGCCTTTTCGTCAGACCTCGAGGTGTTTGGAAATGACTTAAAATAGTTGTGAAACGTTAGCGCCTATATCGTGAACGGGTGCGTCAGGGTTGGAACATATGTGCCAATATGATCGTATTACAAAGCTGAGTGCAACGATGGTCTCAATTCAATCGTTGATCGCCTGAGGTGGCGAAGCCTTGGTCAAACAACAGACAAGAAAGAAGGAAAGTTGTGCACATTCATGCATGGGAAGAAATGGTAGGCACAGAGTTGGGTGCTGGTGAGGACTCTAAAGGTGGCATGGTTGATGGTGGTGTGGTAGCGGTCCAACGTGGTTGGAGGTTAGATTTCATATATACGATAATCGTAACGACCCATAATTTTCGATAATTAAATTTATATATTAAATAAGTTTTGGAATTTAAGGTTGTGAAAAATTAAAAATTTAAGATTTAATCACGAGAAAAATAATGTAATTTTAATAATGTTAATTTAAGATAATGGATGACTATTTGAATGTAATCTTAAGTAATTGAAATAACTGAAAAATTATAATTGGCTATAAATTGTAAATGAGGAAATAAACTAAATGTTACATTAATTGGTGAAATAATAGGTGACTAATTATAATTGGATAAAATCAATGTTGTGTAAGTAGTTATAACAATTGTTTGTAGATATTAAACTTATAAATGTGATTAAATCTAGAAAAGGGAACAATTATTATTTGTTACCAATTTATTTAATTTGTTGAGTTAAATTGGAAATCAATTACAATTAGATATTACGTTAATATGAGTTAAGACGATAACTGAAAATGTGAATGTAATTAAATGTACAAAAATGCCAATTATATTCATAAGGAAATAATTGATTTAATAATAAGAGTGAAACCAAGATAAATAAATTTAGTGGGACTTTAAATTATAATTAATGTGAAAATCGACGAAAATTCAATATAATTGAAATATTGTAACTAATTTGGTAAAAGATGACAATTGTAGAGTATTAATGCAATAAGACGTAAACCAATGTAAACTATGTCCATAAAGTAATGATTCATTGAATAAAAAGATTGAAATCTAATTAAATCAATTTATTAGAATTAGAATATAATTTATTGGAATTAAATGTAGTTAAATAATGTGGTTAATGTAAGAAAAGGCGTCACTTATAGAAAATGAGGATAACAAGATAGAAACCTATGTTAATAATTTCATAAGGTATTGGTTGATTTAATAGTTGGAGTGTAAATCAAAATAAAAGAATAAAAATGAATAGTTTAGTAAAGGAGTAAACATATGTTTATTTATTTGAAATGTTTGGTAGCTGAAAGATTGATTGTAGAGACGAAAACTATTATTTAGTAAGAAGTATATAATTACTGCTTATATTCAATAGTGTATGAATATGTTTAAATTACTATTAGATAGGAAATAATCGTTCTACTTCACATTACATTCATTTAATTCATTGTGAAACTTAATCAACTGAAATTAATGTAATTGAAAATTTTCAATTAATAGGAGAGAGAATACTAAATTGTAAATTAATAGGGGTAGTTAAAAGCAACTTATATTTTGTGAAAATATAAGGAAAGTTTGATTTAATGAAAAGAACATTTATATCAAATAAAATGAATGTTTCATTTGTGAATGTAGGTTTAATTTCATTAAAATAAAGAATAGAATGATTGATTTTAAAGGAAGAGATATATGTTTATTTGAACGGTGTTTTAGCTTACAGATTATTATAAGAATAGAAAAATAATATATTTCACAAGTTATTTATTACTCTTGTGTATAAAAAACAAATTTATAAACATATTTAAATAAAAAATTGTCCTATTTTTCATTCATTTTTGTAAGGGCCCAGAATTTGACCACTTTATAATTACTATTCAAAGTGTTTTTAAGTATAAATAGGCAAGGTTATATGATTCAAACAATATTAGATAGGATTTTGAAGGAGAAGTATACAAAAAAATAGTAACATTTGCCTATATTGACAAAAGTGACAAAATGCAGATTTTAGAAAAGTAAGTTTCAATGGTTAAATAAATTATTTCATTTAATTTATAACTGTTTATATTTTTAAATAACATTATACAAATTTATTTATACTCGGGGTCAGACCGAGGTGTTTCAGGTTAGATACATTTGGACTTAGCTTATTCTGCTTCCATATGGACTCCATTCTACTAGCTTTTTTGTTATATCTTTTTGTGTAGTCCTTTTTGGTGTGCTACTTTGATATGTATATATAGGATTATCTGTTGTTCTATGATGTGTTTTGCATTTGAGTTGTTTTGTTTTGTTCTGATAGATCCTATAGCCACCTATGACTTTGTATTAAGCATTTATTGGATATGTCAATCCACTTGAGATAGAAAAAATATATATGGCGTTTTTCGACGTATTCAGTAGATATTTAAGATTTAAGGCTATAGATGGTCGCTCATATCCAGCCCTATTCTCTACATTAGAAGATAGTATTACCTAGTAATACTTTTTATTAATGTGGGTCTCGAGGTGGGGCGTCACACTTTTAAATTCAGTTTACAGAAATAAATAGTTTAACTAAAACGTCAAAACGTGACCGTAAAACATTTTGTCAAAAATCAATATTTTATCGATTATAAGTTGTTGCAACGTCGTCGCACCTTTATTTTCATATATAGGAACATATTTCAAATCGTGTAAGTATTGATTAATTCATTAATCAAGTTTACTTTTATTAAACAAACTTAGAAAATTCTAGAATATAATTAAGAAAAAGTAAGCATAAAAAGACAAACATGTCATTTTTAAAGCAAAACGTAAACATCAAATCAAACAAATACAATTATTATATTCTTTACTTAATATTAAGTGAAAATAACATAAATTAATGATTTGAAATATGATGTTAAGTATTAAAAAAATAAGGTTGCTTAAAAAGTAAGTAAATGGTATCTGGTCATTTTACAAATAATATTTTATGCCAAACTTTTTTTCTACAAATACCAACCCACTTCTTCACTTTCTTTTAAACTTCTTCTTCTTTCTTTTTTAAGCTTTCTTCCACTCTTTAATGGCTTCTTTCCTTAATAAAATAATGCCAAAATATTGTAAAATTATTTACTGAAGAAATATCCACTTAAAACTACACAAAGATCACTTCAAACTCCTCCTTTCCACCCTATAACCCACGGCCACACCTTCAAGCCATGAGCACCACCCCCCAAGAAGCATGATCGTGCCCTACATAGCCTAGGCCGAACCCATTCAAGAAGAAGGAAGGAGATCAGAAAGCTTTGGAGCTAGAAAAAGAGATGGAAGTACTGGCAGAATCAAAAGGAAGGTCTAACGGAAAAGATTGGTGGAGTGGAACTAATCATGAGTGCTTAATGTTTATTTAAAGTTAAATCATCCTTATAACTATTTTAATACGTGCATTAAAACCCTTGAATAAATTATTTGAATGTTTGATAACTTGGATGCAAAATTGTTGATTATATGTTTGTGATATGGATGATAACTTGGTTTGGTAAATGATAAGAGAAATGTTTAGTAAGTATAGTTAATTCAATGGAAATTAGATCTATATAAATATGTGTATGAAAATTATTTAGCCTCTTAATAATTTCAAAACATCTAAAAAGATTGAAAATGTTATTATAATAATATAATATTATAATATGAAATGAAATGAAACATGAGTTTGAAATGATGAAAATATTGTTAAAATAAGTTAAAATAGTTTAAGAATGGTTTAAAACAAATTTGAAGTGTTTTGGACAAGTTCCGAAGCAATTGACAAAATTGGTCAAAATAGGGCTCGTCGTGTAGCGGTAGTTCGTAAATTTTGACCTGTAACTTCAAACTAATGTAGAGAATGATTTATAAATCGGATTTCTTCGAAATAAAAATTCTTTGGTTCACAATGATAATAGTTCTCCAACGAAGAA
The DNA here is from genome assembly GCA_030765085.1 of Allium cepa. Taxonomy (NCBI): domain Eukaryota; kingdom Viridiplantae; phylum Streptophyta; class Magnoliopsida; order Asparagales; family Amaryllidaceae; genus Allium; species Allium cepa. Next base: position 586,632,775 of record CM060938.1, read on the forward strand.
AGAAAATCAAAATTTCATCAAGTAGGGTTTTGAAATATGTCTAAATTTTTTTTCAAAAAACATCGCAGTTTTGCAGTTCGGAATCCAAAAAGGGATTTCTTCATAAATGATATTTTTAAATGATTAGAAATATGAAATAAATTTGATAAATCTATTAAAATGTTTTAAAAGATATTTTGAATGGAAAATTTGAATTTTCAAATATTAAAAAGTAGTTTAAATCAAACAAGCTTATATAGCACTTTCAGCAGCACTTTTATGCTGCGAATTCTATAACCTTTTGAATATGATTTTAAACATAACGATATTTCCTAGAATCAATTATGAATGTTTTTAAAAATGGAAATTAAGAGTTTAAAAGATAATTTGGAATCTTAAAATCAATTCCAAAATAATCTAATAATTTAATATGCGGAAATGACTAGTGCATTTGTCCCGCCTGTGAGATCTGGGAAGATAAAACAAGGTGTTTAACTAAAATTAGGGATAGAACAACCAGTGCCTTGAACTTACCTAGCCTATGTTTCTCTTTTTAGGCGAAGGGTGGAACAGATTGAAAGGAAAGTCCGGATGCTCTATAAAGATCACATTTAAATTTTTCTAAGAAAAAAAGAAGAAAATTATTTGAATGTTAATTAACCACTAAACATCTTTTATTCGATTATTTGTACGAAGAATCGGGATCAGATTTGGGTAATTCCTATCCGAAGAATCGGGATCGGATTTGGTGATTCTTACTTGAAGAATCGAGATCGGATTTGGATGATTCCTATTCGAATGAACCAGGTTAGGATTGGGTAATGCCTATCCAAAACCACTTCAAACCAATGTATACGTTCGAAAATGAAGACATATTGAAGATGATGATTATTGAAGACCGAGGGTCTTCATAGTGTGAGGACTGCTGTTGATATTCACTGGGTCACTCCCATTATAGAGCTACTTATATCAGTGGTCTCCTCGTTGTGGAGATTTTTTCGGATTGCAAAGGCTTCTCGCCTAGTAATGGCTGAGGAAAGTGCCTTCTGTTTCGTTCTGTCCCAGAACGAACTTATATGAACGAATGTTTGACATTGCATTTCTGAGACACAACATTTTACTTTTACAAATGTACATCTACTTGGTGGTGGAGAAGGCAAATTCTCTTAGCTTAACACCCTTCTCTGAGACATACGAGCATAGAGGTTATATGCTTGTGGGAGGCAAATAGTGATCAAAGGAATGGAAGTGTGGCATTCAAAGTGGAACCTATTATGATCAAAGCGTGGTTTTGTATGAAAATCATAGCTTTTAAGAAATTGAGCATATCCTCACTAGCCTCACATCCCGAAAGATGATATGAGATACTATGTGGTCTGACAGACATAAATTTAGAAAAAGTGAGTATGTATGGTGGTGTCCAATACATTAAGCCCTTCGGGGGAAAAAGTCCCTCAAGGCATTTATTACCTCATTTTGATAAAGTGGTTAGCTTGAGAAAAGAAGTAAACCACCGGTTATTAGTGGTAGTATAGCAAGTACAGTTCGAAGTGACTAATTTGAGAAAAGCGATTAAGGCACCGTGGGAACTATGTTTGTTAAGCATGGGTCAAAGAAAAGGCCACTAGTTTCCTATCATGTTGGAAATCCAATCCTAATACGAGATTTATGGTTTTGATTGTGTTCCCAAAATAGCTGTAATAACTTGCAAACATTTCAGCTACCCCATTTCGATATCATATATTCCGTTGGGTATATTCCATTAACCTAGTTTGGATATATTACGTTAGACTTAGACCAAATATTGATACCTTATTTGAATAAGTTTATTTGGAAAGTGTTTTTCAAAGGAATGTCATTAAAAATAATATCAAGTGAATTTTGGTATAAAAGTGTTTTGGTTATCATTAGGTAAAAACCTGTCCGTGTTTATGTGTGGGCATGGTCTTATGAGATACCCTTTTATTCAAAAGTTTTTATAGCATCGCCATGATCTATGCATTTAGAATTTTGAATATCTCACGCTAGTCAATCAAGCCTGATCCAGGTATTTTTAATACTCGGGTTAGATCCAAGTAGTTTCAGTTTTAGTTGAAGACGGTTGGAGTGTCCAAAATAGAGCTGGAGATCTTCATCATCGTTTGGACAAATTCTATTATCGGCTACATCTATTACATTTGTTTTGTTGTTTTCAGCATTTGTAAGGACAGAAGTTTATAATTCTCCAGGCTGAATCTAGGTTAGACTCTGGTATTGTATTTTAAAATTTTCCACTGTAAAGATTATTATTGAAATAATATATGTTATTCCATTCGTGTGAGATTATGTTTTGTCTTCATTTTTTTCTACCCTTAATGATCCGCTTATTTGCGAAATTTGCGTTGGACATGTGTGAGTTATTGTCGATTCAAAGTGTGTAGAAAAATGGGCCATTACAATTTTAGTTGTCTATTTTTAAATTTAACTTTGTAAGTACTTGTAATTAATGTAATCCAAATATTTCAATTAAAAGGAAAGAAAATGTTGATTGCAATTAATAGATTAATAAAAGAAACACACGTTTTGTGTTAAATAAAAAGGGTATTTTAATGGAAATAAAAGATCATTTTGGGAAAATTAAATTGAACGTTCTCATTTTTATGGTAAGTATAATTTTTTTATTATGCATAGATAAAAACCTAAATGCAAGCAATTTGAATATTATTTGAGTTAATGAAGTTAATTTGATTACATTTCAAAAAATTGAATTTCAAAAGGTTGTGCGACGTACATGGTCCCTTCATTTCTTTTATTATTAATTGTTGTATGAACGTTTTAAAATAGTTACCTTATTATTAATAGTTGATCCATCATTTCTCCTTTTATTTAATACCCGAGCCAAGACTTTTAGGCTGTATTTGATTCTTGCCACCTCATTTTTCACGTATAGAAAATTTTACTTTCCTTTAGTTTGCAAACTTTTCCATTCCTACATACATTTCCTTGTACACTATTAACATCTGGAGCTATCGAAATAAAACATGACATTTATTTTTATCCCACCACCTTCATTTCCCAATTATAAATAACCCTCAGCCTATTTCTTCATTTGCGTTTTGTTTCTCCTGACACCTCATATTCAAAAGCTCTTATTTTTGCAAATCCAAAAGCTTTCCTTTATGAAAAATGATTTATTTTTTCATTTTTCGTACACGTCCTGTCTTCGTCTTAGTTGTTCTTCAATCTTTCCCATAAACCTCATCTTGAGAAAACCGTAAGTATTAAAATTCGTTTATTTTTTATGCATACTAATACTTATTTTAATAATATTTCTTATAACATGAATATCTTTTGCATATAAAATTTGACTCACGCGCGATTTCTTCTGTTGGATTCATTTTTAAATTTCGGATAACATGAACTTGATTTAGTTGAATTTGGAGACTATTGAGTTTTTGCGCTTTTATTTGGTTTTTTATGGGATAAAATCAAAGGTGAGTGTTTTAATCCACTACAACTACTAAATTGTCTTATGTTAGTTAATTTAAATTTATGATGTGATTAGAAATTGATTGGATGATGCTTGGTATATTTGAATTATCGTTCCAGTTAAATATGACTCTTATTGCATTTAATCGTCATCTAGTTTAACATTGAATTTAATTGAATACCTTTGATGATAATCAGTTAATTGATGTCATTTATAAGTTGATTGAATGGTTGTTGTGATGTGTTTGATTGTTTGATATTGGATGACTGGATGTTGTATTTTTATATTGTTATAATACTGCAAGTTTCCTATGGTTAAAATGATACATACCCGAATGATCTATAGATTAGAGAAAAATTATTATAGGTTGAAATGATAAACCCAAGCGATCTATGGATTTTGAATTTTATTTGGTATTGCGGGTTGAAAACATATATATCCGTAAATATAAAATATCCGTGTATTGAAATGATAAATATACGGTTCACTTGACCATAGGGTAGAAAATTATACATGGACACCAGATTTGTTAAATTAAATGATTTTAAATCCTTAAATTTTGAATCTATTTAATCTATTTTAAATCTATTTAATCTAATTTAAATCTATTTAATCTATTTTGAATCTATTTAAATAGATTTAAACTATCTTAAATCCATTTAAACTATTTTAATCTTTTTTTCCATTTTAGAGTATTTAACTATTTAAAAATTTATTTTTACTATGGTAAATATTTAACTATTTATAACTATCCAAACTATTTTCTAAATTTTAGACTAAGTAAAGTGGAAGTAGTTGTATTTAAATCCTCGATTTAAAGGAAAATATGATTAAATGGTGTTATGACCTAAGTTGGGATTTAAATAACATATTTTGAGTAAATATGATGATTTTGAAATGAGGGTTTAACCTATTATGAAAATATGATTTCGAAAGTGAATATGATTTCGAAAATGATATGTTTGAATTGAATATGATATTTTGATATCAATATGAAATGGTTTTGAAAGTGTAAAAGAACCACCCAATGTGTAATAAGCATTTGGTTGTTAAAGAGACAGAGATTGGATATTTTCATACTCTCTGCCAATACCGAAAACCACTTTAACAACTGTATACGTAGTGGAGATTCGAGGATGAAGTAGAATGGTTCGGCGAACGATTCGATATGGGATATTATCGTATCCCTGACTCCCACGAGTCAGCTTAGATGTGACTAAAACAGTAGCCATGCTGGGACAAGTGAGGTTGCACCTTCTATCGGGCAAATTTCTTCGATACCATATTATGACTTTAAGATTGATTTGGTGGCCACCCCTCGATTTTTATTTTGGGAGTGTGTTTCGAGGTGGTCGATAGTTGCTGTTATGCGTTACCACCAGTCCGGATCTACAAATGGTAGAATCTATTCTGGCATCGCCTCGAGTGCCGTGTTCACATGCCATATCACACCTTCTACGAGTTTGTTTTATTCCATACATATGGAGTGCTCTCTGGGTAAACCTCTAGTTTACGGAGAAGCGTACGGTACAATATAGACTATGAGAATACATAAAATGTGTTAAAGGGGATATGGGTAACGCCTTAATGCTATTTTAATACTTTAATTTACTGTAGACACTATTATAATAGCGTATTGTACTATGTATGTAGATAGTTTAACGAATCCTTAGGAGATGGAAATCCCGAACATCTCTTGAGTTATTGCACTCACGATAGACACTGGATAGGAGATGTCAAAACTCGTAAACATCTCTGACACCGTTACACTCATATTTAGTTGTTGTTGATTTAACTTACATAAGATCTTTTAGTCCTTACTCGAATGTTTTGCCTTTTCAATTCACTCGAGTCGGTCTGAGCTTTTCAGTGTATCGATGACCGGCTCAGACCGCTTTTTGAAGGATGAAGACGGAGACTTGTATACTATATTATTTGTTTTAATTTTTTGCTGCATCATGTTGTTCCGCTGCATTATTTATTTATTACTGTTGTAAGTACTCTGATTCTGTACTATAAAGTGCAATAAAATGTTATTTGTAAAACAGCTTCATGAACTGTTTATTTGATTATTATATTTTTATCATTCCGCTGTGAGATTCAGTGTTTGTTTTTCTTCCTTTCTCTACTTTTTATTATTTACCCCATAAAAATCTTCCCTTTTGAATGGTTTGAGTCTGACGAACGTGGCTTATCGTTGATTTAAACCGTCCAAAAATACAGGCCGTTACAAAAATGTATTAAAAGAAGAAAAGAAGGAGAGAGGAAGGGATGAGATGACAAGGAAAAGATGTACACTTTTGTAAGTAAAGGAAGAAGGTTAAGTTAATTTATTAAAAGCAAACAAAGAAATAACAAAGTTTATGAAAAAAATTATTTTAAAAAATTAAACATGAATTATTTGATTTTGTTTTGAATTCAAAATTGAATTAAGAGGTTTAAAATACTTTTAACAGATGAATAAATAAATAGAATTCAAGTTTATTCTTTTGAAAACTTTTAAATACAATTTGAAATAATTTGAGATGAAATTCATGTTTCTAAAAATTTCAATTTCAATTTAAATTGTTCAATATTATTTTGAATTTAAACTAGGATTAAAATAATAAATCCTAATTAAATAATTGAAAATCCACTTTGATTTGAATAAAACAAACTTGTGTGTTTATATGCTTGTATGGATGATAATATATATTTTCATTTATTTTAAATTCTATCATTTAAGTTATTTACCTTTTTAGCCTGATTATTAATATTCAATGTTGTGTTTAAAATTTGTATTGTTACTAACAATGTTATTATTTGCAAATTAAACCATATTGCACGAACAAAATTAGTCAAATGTGCTATACGATGGGTTTAAAGTAAAACATTTCGAGAATAAATGTCATTTGGAATGATTAGATGATTTTAAAAGTAATAAATTTAACATTTATCGAGTTCGACATAGGATATGGACTACTGAGTGCTAGTATCCATCCTAACGGACTGATTCGAGGGTCATAACCTAAATCATGGTGATCTTATTCCTTATCACTATGTCTAAATGATCTGTCGTTGGAACATTTAAGCTATCAAGGATAATGAAGATTGCCCGAGATGCAATGCAAATGTAGAGAAGTAGCATCATAGATGGAGTTTGAAGTAGTGGACTACATCACTAATAAATTTTATCACGCCTGTATATACGTGAAAGGTATGACAACTAAGGGATCGGGTGAAGTGCGCATCACAATTGACTGGAAGTGTACAGATGAAAATGACTGAGATGACCTGCCAGGGTAAATTAGTCTATGTAGAGGGCAAAGCCACAGTTTGAGATTTATCAGCGTGCAATCATCTTGGGATTCACAAGACGAGAAGATGATTTAACCCTCTCATAAGTATTAGTAGAAATGCTGTTTAACTAGAAAAATAATTGTTTTTAAATATGGATTTGAATTTATAAAACACAAGGAAACTTATAAGTAACATGATAGGATATGATACCCCGGTTGATTTGAGTTGCAATTATGTATGTTATATGGAATAGTGCCATGACATAGGTGTTATAATTGATTTAATAAAATGGGAATTGGGAATTTTTTTGGTGTATGTGACTCCATGTGTAACTTATATGCCCTAAAAAATCCGATATGATATATTCATCTATTTCTATCGGAAGATTATACTCATAGCTAGACATCTAGCTTGACTCTAGATTTTATTTTGTGACAATTCCCCGGGTCAATCTGAGGTTACTTTATAAGTAATATTATTAACTGTATATGCTTTATGGGCTGCGATATGGGGGTGGAGAAGATGATGATGGCAAGTATTAACTTTGTTTATACTTATAATGAGATATTATTTTATCGGTTAATATGATGTGATGAGTTGTGAGTGTGTCTGTATATGAGACTATGTATCGTACTTTTAGATATGGTATAAAATTCATCATTTTTATCCACTCCGATTATGTTAGTTGAGAAATTTTTATTTGTGTCTCTAATGCTATATTTTTCAATTCTAGAAATCGTGTACATTGCCTTGCATCAAGATGAGATATATATTATTTTAGATGTATTCAGGTATTTAAACGTATCCATGTTGACTAAAATAGTGTATATGGTAGATTGCTTCTTCCGTGCCCATTGATATGAGCTATCAGATGGTAAACTCGATTTGATAATTTGGACATTGGGGCTGGGGCATTACAACCAATGCATATAGATGGATGTATCCTTTTGGGAGGTGCGTAAAAAGGATGGACGTATCCTTTTGGGAGGTGCGTAAAAAGGATGGATGTATCCTTTTGATAGGTACGTAATACAAGAGTATAATTTTATTTTTTTTGGAATTAACAAGTAAACATATAATTGATAACTTTTTCATATGAAGGTATTTGGATCTCCTTAAAGAAAAGATGAATAAAAAGCGCACGTTTAGGTTCAGTATGTCAAGCATATATTGTTGAAGAAGCATTCACATTTTTCAGTAGTTATTTCAAAGACCATGTTAAGCTATATTTTAATATTGGCCCCTATAATGATGATGCTACGAATAAGTCACCTGACATTTCTCTTTCCATTTTTCAAAAATGTGGACGTCGTTCTTGTAAATGGAAGGATGGAAGTGTTCAAACATTGAACGGGTTTGTGATATCTAGAACAATGATGCTTCTCAATTGTGAAGAATTTCACATTTTATTAGGTAAAACTATATTAGTTTATTTACTATCAGTATCATGTTATATATCACAATCATAGCTGTTAACAATATTAATTATTTATCATTCAAATTGAGCAACAAAATCCAAGGTTCAACTCACTGAAGGATTTGAGGTTTGGTTTCAAAAATATATAAGCATATACAATCGTTAAATAAACTTAGTATGAAATACTTTATTACATATATTAATGTGCATTATTTCAATTCAATAGGTTGATGATAATGAAATAAGTGATATATAGTACTATATATATGTATACGTTGGTTATAAATCCAAGTACATATATGTATGTATGTATTTTATACGCATGCTTAGTATAATTATTTGACTTAATCCCTATTTTCTACTGGATGTTATAAATCCTCATCTTAAAAATAAAATGGGTTTGAGAAAAAAATTAACTTAAACAAATATATAAGTTAAATTAATTAATAAATTAGACAAATACATAACTAAATTAAATTATACTTTTTATTTCAATAAATTAAATGCACATACACAAATATATATATATATATATATATATATAAATAATACGTTTTATTTCAATAAATTTAATAAATATATAGGTTAAATGATACATTTTGTTAAATTACCCAGTAAGTTAAATAAATATATAAGTTAAATCACATAATAAATTAAAAAAATATTGAAGTTAAATTATACATCTTCTAATTCATTCAATAATATATATATATATATATAACTTAAACTACTATATATATATGCGTATGTGTGTGTCAAATTATATATTTTGTTTCAATAAATTAAATAAATTTAATTGTGTTAAAATATAAATTAATTAAAGGATTTTACATGTATTTTGCAAGCAAAGGAAAAATAGGAATAAATATCCAATAAATTTCTCTATAACTGTTCGAATACAAAAATACAATAGTTAAATAAATTTTTACTTGCTATTAACAAACAAATTTTGTTAAATATAGAGGTCGTCATTAGAGATGGGTCCCAAATTAACTAATGTAAAGAAAAAACCAACACTTGAAGTCATATGTCAACAAGCCGGAGAAGAAACTTCTAGGCTTACCGATGCATTTGTGCAACAATTTCCACATATGGACATTTCTTCTTCTGATGATGATGCTGCTGGTGGGGATTACTTGTTATTGCTATTGTTTATATATTATTTGAATATTTATATAGATTGTATTGTTTGGATATTGTTTCTGTTTATGGATACGATTGTGAGAAATGCAGATTACGGATCTTAAGGCTAAAATTAACATTAAGGGGGGGATGAATAGTGTTTAAAGGAATTACTAATTTTTTTTGAGTTTATATTATTTTGAACACAAATGTATGCAATATTCAGACACAGATATGATCATAGAATCAAACACAGATGCAAATATGAAGTAAAAGCAATAAAGGAAAGAACACACTGGATTTTATGCTGGTTCGGAGTTACCCTACATCCAGTCCTGCAACATAAGTACAGATTTCCTTTCAAAATCAATTTTTACAATTACACCCTCGATTTCAAGGCCACGAGGTACACCACTCTAGATTCACAATCCTATGGGTGGAGATACTTGATTTACGGGCAACAAGTTCACCCAATTGATTTCACAGGCTACAATCACACATTTTCTCGCTTGATTGATTTTACAGGCTACAATTACACCTTTTCTCACTCAATTAATTACAAAGAAGCCTATAACTCTGAATAGCACTAAGATTTTGTTGAGATAGTGATAGAGAATCAAACCAGAAATGATCTAGTTAGATTCAATGTTGATTTCGACGGAGTAATGGTAAAAATATATATAAAGAAATGTGGAAGAAGAAGAGGAGTGAAATCAAAGAAAAAATGTATACAAATTCGTTTAAAATAGCCCCAATTTATAGTAGAACAACAGCCATGTCCATTCGTGAAAGGATATGACGAATAAACACTTCCTTTGAAATTCAAATTTTTGAAATAAACTGCCACCTTGTCGACAAGGGTATGTTGAGGTTGTCGACAGGCCTATGTAATTTTTGGTAATTTATTTTTCTTTGAAAATAACTTCTATCTTGTATTAAAACTATTTTATACTTTATAAATATACTTAACTATAGTTAAAATACATAAATAAGTATAGAGAATAATATTTTGGTATATATAAAATTTTACTATATATTTGAATCTAAGTATAAATATTGAAAGTTAAATATATTATAATGAAAGACGGTTTAAAACCAAGGATGCTTTGATTTTGAAGATAAAGATTATTTTGAGGCTAAAAGTATTTTAAAACCAAGATAGATGTTTTTGATCTTTTTAAAAGGAAGATTTTGAAATCATTTTGAAAACAAGATACAATTTTGTAAAACATTTGAATTAGTGGATACAAAACAGTGTTTCACTAGATTTTTCGTAGGTTCCATCCTACTTAGGGTTCCATCCCTTTAACGGGCTCGAAATGGATTCCATTCCACGAATAAAATGGATTTTAAGATGCCGGTGCTTTTCGAGGAGTTTTAACAAAATTCCTAATTAAATTACTTATTATTGAAATCTTGAACTCTTTGGTAATCTTGATGCTCATGAATCTTCAATCTGGATATCTTCAGTCTTGAATCTCTATACTGTACAGTCTTCATTCTTGGTACCTGCATGGTTAAATCCTGCATATACATATATATCTAAACTATAATGTTAGTATTTATATTTTATAACAATTCCTATGGTTGTTGTCATCAAAACCATCATCTCAAGGACTAACAATCTTCCCCTTTTTTATGATGACAACCTATGTTTATAAAATATACTTCACCTTCACTATAGCTCCCACTAAAACTAATAACTCCCCCTTAATATATGACTTACTATCCTATTTTATAATTCTCCGCCTTTGTCATCAACAAAAACCATTCTAAAACCGTAAGAATAATAATCTCCTACTTAAACTAATGCTATAACAAAGTATAGTAAATGAAATGTGAAAAACATTAACATAATTATAATATAATTATTCAATACATAAATATGTATAAGTATATTTCAAACAATCCAATCAACACGCACATCAAATCCAATCATGTCAAACAATTCAAACAAATCAATCAAATCAAACTAGTCGATCAAGTCAAACAGGTCAATCAAGTCAATTAAGTCAATTAAGTCAAACAAGTCAAACAAAACATACCAAACAAATCAAAAACTAATAATCCTATACTATAAGTCTATACTACAAACTCCTTCTAAATAAAATACACTCATTATGTATACATGTATGCAATATGTAGTTTGTAATGCAGTATGAAATGTATGATATATGCAATGTAGCATGAGATAATATGCAAAACGAAGTGCAACTTTTGATGCAAATGATTATGATATTTCATGCATTGTAATTTATGATGTAATATGCAATAAAATGTGATATGAAATAGGATGCATAATGATATGTAATATGAAACAAAATGATAATGAAGTAAAAATAACAATATGCAGAATGATATGATGACATATATACTACGGTAAGAGACATCCAGATTATAAGATAAACATGAGTGATATGTAATATCTAATTGATATATATATATATATATATATGTGTGTGTGTGTGTATGTGTCTGTATGTATGTATATATATATATCAAATTATTTATTATAAATCACTTCAACCAAATAAAGGTAATACACACCAATTACTAGACTTAGGTTAAGGAAACTAATGAATGAGACTGAAAGAGTTGTAAAGAAAAGAGTTTAAAAGTAATAAATGATATTAAAACTATAACATATTCATGAAAGGTAGTAATCAAACTCAATGTCAAAATCAAATTGCTAAGAAATATAGATTTAAACTATATATATGATCAAATATGGTTTTTATAAAAAGTAATAGCCTACTTATTTAATTTAAAATATTTTTTTTAACTTGGTTGTTTTTTAAGAATCCAAACTTCCACGTTTATAAAATACTTAACTTACTAATTAAAACCTTTATATTAAATTATAATAGGTTTGAATATTTAAAAACATGTTTAAACATCTTTTAAATTTGAAAAATATCATAATGAAATATTAAATAAAATAATAAAGATTGAAAAACTAAAATAAACATGTGTTATATTAAGGCATCTTACTTTTAAAAAATTTAAAATATTCTAATATAAGTTAGAAACTAACTCTAAAAAGAATAGAGAAAAATACTTAATCTAAATATCATTTTTACACATTTTAAAGTTTCAAACAGAATAGACAGCATTCACAGAATGCTATAAAATGTTTTTGCAATAAAACATATTCAAAACATTATAAAAACAGAATCTGCAGCATCTACCGAACGCTGTGAAAAGTTTCTGAAACACTACAGTGTTTTGAAACACAGAAATGCTATAAAAACGTATTTGCAGCGTAACAGAAGTAAAGACAACATTTCAGAAATGCTATCTAATGTTCTGGGTCTGATTTTAACATGATTTTGCACTAATTTTATGACTAGATACTGACATGTAAATAATTGATTTTTTACCCAATTTTTTATAGTATTTAATATAATTAAAGTACTTAAAAAAACATATAAAAAATAATGAGAAAACTTGTGTGTCTTTATGCATGCATGTCACTATCTATTTATATGACAAGTGTCATGTGATGTGGTGCAATCTTATTAATTGAAGAAATCTAGAGCCTTATTCTAACATTAAAAATTCATTTTATTAATTTCCTAAAGATATAAAATTAGTATCTTAAAAGAAATCGAGTACGAGAAGTAAAAACAACATTAGAAAAGTTGAAATCACGAATGAAGGTATGCTTTTCTACTTAGTATAGTTGTAATAAATTAGTAATAAGATTTTATTTGAAAGGAACACATTTTAAAAGACTTAAAACAATCAGTATACTATGGTGTGTCGAAAATTTTCTGGTCGTTCTGCTTTGTCGGATCGATGGTAGTCTCAGATATCTGTAACCGTCGACATTTTTCACAGCACGGCTCCTGCTTCTGTTTTGAGTTGCGCATCTTTCTCCTCGGGTTATAGTATCACATCATAAACCCCCACCCCAACTCTATCTTCCTGATCAGTGAACCTGAACATAGTGCATAGGTACTCTTCGATGCTATATATGGACCAAAATATCAAAACTTATAAAAGAGATAAATTTCTATACCTAACTAAATGCATAAGTATATATTCCTAAAGACAACAATAAAGATGAAATAATAGTAAAGCATACCATATTTTTGCACTCCATATTTCTAACTTTGTTGTTCTTCCGTTGTCGTGAACCACACATTTATATCTTTCAGAATTTAACGACGAGATCTGTTCTATTGCGACGGGCTCGTTTTTCTGATCATCGTAGTATATTCAGTTGCTGAATTTGAAGACCGTATGAGAAAGATGCAGATGATCTAGTAGATTACTAACTTGGCGCCAAAACTTTGAATTTGAATTTTGAATGAATGGACACTTCAACTACTATAAATAGGCCCAACAGTCACCACTTTTCATAAAAAATCATCATCATCTTCTTCTTCTTCTTCCCGTTTTTCTATTTACTATCAAACTTCAAGAAGGCATATCTCCTTCATTTCTAAACAGAATTGGATGAACCAGCGACAAATCGAAGAGGAAGGCAAAGGCTACGATCCAGTAATAGTATGGTAATGAATTTGGATGGTATTGTAGTACAACAGGCCGAACAGTAAGAGAGATGCAGGAAATCCGGTAGGTTGTTTTCAGTTTTGGATAGCCAACTTCAAACTGTCATATCTCACTCAATTTTGATCGGAATTTGATGATTCACCCATCAAAATGACCGTGGAAACAAGGACTATAATCTGAAAAAGGAGTTGGGACAAAATACTCAAATCTTTAGATGAAATTTGAAGAATTCCATTGACATCTTGCTTTCTTTTTCCCTTTGTTCACCAAAACATCATTTGACCATAACTTGGTCATTTCTTGACGGATTCGCACGAAACCAATGGCATTGCAAAGCAGGTGGGGAGAGTACAGTATCAAGTCAAGTGGTAGATGAGAACCAAAAGTTTTGTAATGATATGATATCCATTTCATTGTCGATTGCCATTATATATCCATTTGTTCTTCTTGATAAGATGAATGATTATTTGGTATCTTTTAACCAACGGTCATTAGACATAACTCTTCTCCTGCAAAACAACATAACTTTTTAAAGAATCAAGTAACTTTTCAAAATAACTAAATATAGTTTTAAACAACAATATCATGATGATTCTGTGACATATTCATATGAAAATAGTGTTACTAATTTTATCAAAAAAAATTTCCATTTTAAAAATTTTTCAACATTCATATTATGAAAACTTTGAAAACCTTGCTCCGATACCAAATATGAGAAATGCGGATTATGGATCTTAAGGGTAGAATTAACACTAGAGGGGGGGTGAATAGTGTTTAAAGGAATTACTATTTCTTTGAGTTTATATTAATTTGAACACAAATGTATGCAATATTCAGACACAGATATAATCATAGAATCAAACACAGATACAAATATAAATAAAAGTAATAAAGGAAAGAACACACCAGATTTTATACTGGTTCGGAGTTACCCTACATCCAGTCCCACAATACAAGTACGGATTTCCTTTCAAAGTCAACTTTTACAATTACACCCTCGATTTCAAGGCCACGAGGTACACCACTCCAGATTCACAATCCTCTAGGTAGAGATACTTGATTTTATGGGCAACAAGTTCATCCAATTGATTTCACAGGCTACAGTCACACCTTTTCTCGCTTGATTGATTTACAGGCTACAATCATGCCTTTTCTCACTCAATTAATTACAAAGAAGCCCATAACTCTGAATAGCACTGAAATCTTGTTGAGATAGTGATACAGAGTCAAACCTGAAATGATCTTGTTAGATTCAATGTTGATTTCGGCAGAGTAATGGTAAAAATATATATAAAGAAATGTGGAGAAAGAAGAGGAGTGAAATCAGAGAAAAAATGTATATAAATTCTTTTAAAACAGCCCCTATTTATAGTAGAACAACAGCCATGTCCATTCGTGAAAGGATATGACGAATAAACACTTCTTTTGAAATTCAAAATTTTGAAATAAGTGCCACCTTGTCGACAAGGGTATTTGGGGTTCTCGACAGGCCTATGTAATTTTTGGTAATTTGTTTTTCTTTGAAAATAATTTCTATCCTGTATTAAAACTATTTTATATTTTATAAATATACTTAACTATAGTTAAAATACATAAATAAGTATAGCGAATAATATTTTGGTATATATAAAATTTTACTATATATTTATATCTAAGTATAAATATTAAAAGTTAAATATATTATAATTAAAAGGTAGTTTAAAACCAAGGATACTTTGATTTTGAAGATAAAGATTATTTGAGGCTAAAAGTATTTTAAAACCAGGACAGATGTTTTTGATCTTTTTAAAAGGAAGATTTTAAAATCATTTTGAAAACAAGATATAATTTTGTAAAACATTTGAATAAAAGTTAGTGGATACAAAACAATGTTCAACTAGATTTTTCGTAGGTTCCATCCTACTTAGAGTTCCATACCTTTAAAGGGCTCGAAGTGGAATCCATTCCACGAATAAAATGGATTTTAAGATGCCAGTGCTTTTCTAGGAGTTTCAACAAAATTCCTAATTAAATTACTTGTTATTGAAATCTTGAACTCTATGATAATCTTGATACTCATGAGTCTTCAATCTTGATATCTTCAGTCTTGAATCTCTATACCATACAATCTTCATTCTTGGTACCTGCATTGTTAAATCCTGCAATACATATGTATCTAAACTGTAATGGTAGTATTTATATTTTATAACAATTCCTATGGTTGTTGTCATCAAAACCATCATCTCAAGGACTAACAACAATTGCGTATTTGATGGATATAGTTGTGTATGTTAGACATTTGTGATATAAATAGATATTTGTGGTGTTTGATGGGTATCTATGTATGGACATTTATGTCTATATTGATGGATGTTTGATTTGTTGATATTAGTAATGTTTAATATGTATTGTTATATATTGATGTTTGAGTATATATTGGATGTTATTTGTTTATATTTGTGTTATTAACTATCATTTATGTATGAATTTGGGACTGAGGTGTGAAAAGCTACAAAAATGCTTTCGCAATGGCATGAAGGGTGTCAGAAAATTTGATTTTGACATTTTAATTTGGCGGGGCCAAATAAATTAATTCATTGCCAATACGACGTTGAAAAAATGGCATCGATATAGCATCGAAAAATTAGCATCGGTAGATGGAACCAAAAAGGTATTGATAAACCACTCCACACTCTTCGTCTGCCTGGCTTGAATTTTTTTGACTAAATTTTACCAATTCCGCCAAAGGCGTTGGTGCGACTTCGGAAATGAGTTTACCGATGCCATGCGATGCCTTATTGGTGTCGATAAACTCGATAAGTCCTGTAGTGTTTGGAACAAATAGAGCAACTCATCAAAATTCTTTCATAGGTTCAAAGACAAAAAGATATTACATGAGGATATGTAGTAGTCTTTTTTACCTGAGAATATTGTGAATTTTTAGCATTTGACTATACTTTGATCATGTCAATCACATGACAATGATGGCCCTATTATAACCATTAGTGGATATAAGTTGAAATGCTGAAAGTGCAACACAGTTCAAGAGAGAATTTGTCTCTATTAGTCAATTTAAGCTCAAAGTCGTTGGTTAAACCAAATCAGTTAATCAATAAATATTATTGAATTGAACCATGGACTTTAATGTTGGATTTTGCAACTAACTATGAATATTATTAGAGCTTTGAACATTAACTAAGCTGTAGATATATAAGTGATATAGTGATGATGAATAGAGAACGTGCAAAATATTTTGTTGCTTAGGGTGTAGTTTAAATGAAAAGAAATAGGATTACACCTAAATGATCTGTAAGCAACTAAACTTGCATCACGTACTTTGCTTTGGGTGTAGTTTAAACGATAAGAAATATGATGGTTTAATTATTTATTTGAAGCCTTAAAATAAATTATAATAATATATAAATTTTATATATTAATTTAATTTAATTCAAAGGAATTAACATAATTTTTTAAATAATTAGTATGATTAATTATTTTTGGTAGTAAAGATTATATTGATATATAGTATCAAGGCCGACCATCCTATGATAAAATAAGGGAAACATTATTTTTGAATTTTAGTGAATGGAGAAAAAGATGGAAAATATATAAAATATTTTCTACCTATTTGGTAGCTATAAATAACCACCTATTCTCCCATTCCAAAAATACCTTTTCTAGTTATTATAATTAATAAAAGCCTATAGCATAACCTCATAAGCGAAGCTAGAAGGAGAAAAGAAAAAGGTTTCATAGGAGAAAATAGCTTGTAGTACAATGTGTTACCGACCTACTGGATCAAGGTAATTAAATTTATATTATTTTTCTTAATTTTTATATTTTCGATCAAAGTTAATTATTTTATATACATATACATTAGAAATTCAATAATCTGTTAGTACTATACTTTAGTGTATGTATTTATAAGTCTTTTGTTTTTGGCCTTATAATATTATGTATAAACTCAAAATATAATATACAAAGATTATATATAAATATATTTGAACATATATGTGTATATATATATTTGAATGGTTTAATATTTAATCATAAACACATATATAATATATATAATATTATATATGCAAGCTTCCATATAGAAATATTAATAAAAACCTACTTTTTGGTTAGTACACACACATGTGTGTGTGCGTGTTTATATATATACCCATTAGTATAGGTTAGTTTAATCATTCAATTTAATATAAACTTAAAATTATTATTGATATATACGTATATTTTGTTTAATCTAAGTGAAAAAGAGTCCTATATTTTGGATATATCCACATATCTTATCTATGATTTTTTGCAAGCGATGGTTCAATTATATTGTACTTCAAAATGATGGAAAAATGGGGGCAAACTCAAATACAATCAGGTATAAGACATGGTAAGAAGAAAACAAGAAGAATTTGCCCAAGTCTATGGATCAGTATTGATCCATCAAATTCTCCTCTATGCTGCCATTCTCAGTTAATATGTTAAAGAACCTAGCTTAGAAATATCAAGGAAGAACTACTATTTTAAGAAAAACATAACTTGTAAAAAACGGAGGAAGAGCATCATGGTTTAATCGTTACTGTAACGCCCCGAAATTTTTCGACTTTCGTAAATTCGACATCGACACTCACTTTATCGACTGTCGAGAAACCGAAGGCCAAAAACCGGAATGTTATGGGTTTTAAAAAGAATTTAAGAAAAAGAAAGAAAGAAGAGAGAAGAGATAGGAAATAGAGAGGAAAGAAGATAGACAATTTTTAGAAAACAGAGAATTAGAAAAACAGAAGATAGAAAATTTTAAAAATAGAACGGACAGAAAGGAAACAACAGAACAACAACAGAATCTCACAATTCGCAGCGGAACAACATATGATAATAAATGAATAATCTTTAAACAAAGAACTATATCAGTTATTACATTTTATACATTACATTACATCATATCATCAGAGTGTACAACAACATACAACATCAAACTGTGCAGCGGAAAAGAAGTACTATATAAACTAGTAATACGCCATGCCATCCAGCTTGCCTCCAGCAACTCCAGAATATCCAGAATATCCTGATAAACCTAACTCTTAACTGCCCGTGTGGAAATTGGTGGGCACCCAGAGTTTAGGAAGGAAAACAATAAACTCCAAGTCAGTCATGTGACTGGTGTGAGAACTCAAAACAGTTTATTTATCTTTAAAATCAAATAGAGGAATATTTTTATTTCAATTCGCAATGCTTTTAAAAATGAGACTACCATAAGGCCTCCCGCACACACACACAATGCAAACGCAGAATCGGAGGAGATTTCTCCTTATGATAGTCAAAGATGCTTGATAGGCATTTAAAATAACATTTGATATTATTACTAGTGCATAGTGTAGAGAAATATTTCGAAAGTAGAATATAAATCTTAGCCAACATAGACATTTCGAACTATGCCTACTATAGCTACCATCCAAACAGTGGTGACCACCATAAGTGAATGGCAGGTTCTACAACTAATACCGTACAAGTTTCGTATTGGGAATTGGATTTCCAACAAATGGTCAGGCCAAGGAACTTCCCATTGCCACATGAGAATGCCTCTGGATGGACATCCCCGAGAACCAAACCGGATCTCTACCAACACAAGGCCGGGTTACTCCTAACTGAGTAACAACTGACCGAATATGCCATCCCCCGGTCCTTTGGGACCTTTTCACCGAGCGCTCGTAATCAATTCACACAATCATAAAGTGTTTTCAACATGGGTAAGTATCTGGGCTCCATACCATGATACCACCCTTTTCCAGAAGGAAATGGACACATCCTAAAGGGCACTACCCCTCATAACCTTGCTGCTTCTTTCCTGTTTTGACCATTCACGGGGTGTGAGGCTCGACGAATTCACGTCCACAAAAACATACTTTATACAAAAGCCATGCTTTGGGTCAACAAATGATCAACACAATGATCACTAAGATAGACGATCAAATAAATGATCCTATCACAAATAATCAACACAATGATCATTTCAGCAACACTCAGCATGTCACATTACCAAATTGGGAATATATCGCTGATAACTTCAACTATATAACCTTTGAGCACATACGTCTCAAAGAAGGGTGTTAAGCAAAGAATAAATTCTCCGCCACCAACAGAAATATATTTGAAAGAAATCGGCTTTATATCTCAACTTGTAATGTCAGGCATACAATCCATACAAGTCTGTTCCGGGCTCGAACAGAACCGAAGGCACTTACAAGAAGTCCTTGCAATCCGGATATTCACAATCCTGATCGGATTTCCCATCACTTAGGGAGTCTCAATACCGTTGCAACTCAGTGCAGAGACAATCGACAGGTCATCCTATCGCTTTTGCAAATACCGGTCTTCAACACCGATCTTCAATGCAATTCACAACGACGTATCACATATTCGGAATGGGTTATACGACCCCATGGTCCTTTCCCGGTTAACCCGAATAGTGAGCGCTTATTCAAAAATAAGTGTGCATTCAAATTCAATCAATTCACATCAAATACCCATTCAAAGGGAAATACTGATAGTCGGTTATTGAACTATTAATTGATATGCACAACATCACCAGATTCCAAATAATTTTCCCAAATTATTTATTTTCCAAAATATCTTTACAAGATATATAATTTCAACACTTCAAAAATAAATCAATATTTATTTTCACACAAATTCCACTTTCACATATAAATTCCATAATGAATTTATATTTGAAAATATTCATGCATATATGATTTCAATTATTCATTTCCAATTTATCTTCAAAAAGATAAATTCAAAATATTCACTTCATATTGGAAAATATTTCCATACTTATTTATTCATAAGTAATTCACAAATCTCTTTTATTTTCAACATTTAGGAAATATTCAATATACTTAAATCGAATTAAGTATATATTTCATTCTTTAAGGAAATCATTCGCTTATACTTATTTATTTGGGCCAAAACGAATGTTACGTAAAACATCGTTACGACAACCCAAAATCACTAGTATAGGGATTCGAAATTAAAATAGATATATAAATTCCAATACTATACAAAAACATTTCCTTTCGGAAATCATTTACTATAACAACAGTGTTATAGTCCACTATTTCCTTTTATTTCTCGAAAACGTCTATTTCAACAATAAATGTTGAAGACTATGGTTTCGAATCTCAACACCTTTAAAACATCGTTAGATCGTTTTAATTCTGTTTAAAATATCACATTCTAAAACATTTTCTTTAACGTGTTATTCACTATTCAAAAATCGTGAACATACTTCGTTAACAAATTTCATCCTTTTATTCAATTTATTTTAAAGGATTATTCACTATTCAAAAATGTGAATATAACTCCATTAATAGGTTATAACAATTAACTTATCAAAATAAGTCATTTGCGGATTTATAAAACAACGTTTATAAATTCCGTTTCTATTTATTTATAAAAACTTCCCTTTTTATAAATTCCTTTATTAACCTATTCCAGTTTATAACTCAATTATAAACTACAAGTTCATATTATAAGTTAATTACTTATAAAACAATTATTTTACAAAATCGTTCATTTAACTTCCCAAATTATTTATCTTAACTTATAAGATTGTTTATTTATCCAAAAATTCATTCTTTCGATAACATTATAAATTTTATAAACCTATTGCTTAAAAAATTTCATTTATAACTTCACAGTTTATAATTTCATAAATTTCATTCATTTAGGAAATTCATTTTCACTACGTTCAAACACTTATAAAAAACTCGTTTTAAAATGTCCATAATTCAATTTATAAATATCCATTTATAAATCTCTTAATATAAATTAATTTATATTATTATTCTAAAACGTCTTTAAATTCCTTTATAATTTCATCATTTCGATTTATATAAAAAAAAATCAAATTTTATAAATCCTATATTTAAACTTTTATCATATATTCAAAAATCCAATCTAAATTAGTTTATAAAATCATTAGTTCATATTTCTCAAAAATCGACTTTCAATCGTATTTCTAAAAATCAGCTTTTTAACTATATTTCCCAAAAACCATAATTTTTATAACTTTAAAAATTATAACGTTTATTTATTTATAATGGATCAATTCCAAAAATATAGTATATTTTCAAAATCACTTTTAAAATCATTTTAAAAATCCCAAAATCTGGGTCCAATGATGCTACACACCAAATAGTCAATCACGACTAACAACGATATCATATATCGATATGATAATCAATCAAATATCAAAATATCTGAAATAAAATAAATACTGTTGAGGAATCCAGTTAGATCCCTCCAACCTGTTTTCCTGCATCCAAAAACATTAGCACAATACCAATTTCGCTCCAGTACGAAATTATCGCGGTACATGTTCTTAATAAATATTATCCGCTTAATAACGGCGTAATAGGGTCTCATCCGCTAAACAAAAAATGCGGGAAATCAATCAACTGCAATGTATGCATATGCCAATATATATATATTGATATTATATATATAATACCAATTTCACTGTTTATGAAATATTCGCGGTATATGTTTTTATTAAATAACATCCGCTTACTAACGGCGTATAATGTCTATTTTAACAATCAATAATTATCAATCATCATTCAAACATGCATTCAAATATTTTAAATCTAACTATTTAAAATAAAATCGGAATCTATTCGATTGAGTGAGAAATTCTCACCTTGGTTTTAATTTCCGTTTTAGCTTTAATTTCGAATAAAATTAAACGCGCGTTTAATTTTACCCGAAATTCTCACTAACTCCAAACGACTCCAAACCAACTCCATCGCGTAGTGCTCGTCCATACGATTCCAACGCAACTGAGTTTGCATTTTTTCGACCTCGTATGAAAAAGTTATGCATTTTATAAGATCGTACACGATTTTTTATAACTAAATTCAACATAAACTTAATTATTATACCCCACAAACATTTCAGGCCATTAGATCTCAATCCTATGCCTCTCCTTTATCTTCCCCCTTCCACGCAACATCTCCAGGCTATGAACATTGAGGCCGAACCCATCCTAGTTAGCTAGGGTTTGATTATTCTCCTTCCATAATCAACGAAATTCGATCACAACACCACCAATGCGAAGCACACGACGCGAGCTACCACCACCAGCCACCATTGGAAGTTCGGCCATCCCCTGCTACTCGCGCACGCAAGTGCACAGCCCCCACACGCGGCCCCCTAGACGCCACCACGCCACTCCAAATCGCATCACAACCGTTGATCTCCAAGCTCTTGTTGCCCTCTACATCTTTCATGTTGAGAGTTTCGTCTAATTGCTAGTGGATTGGAAGAAATCGAGGGGGGAAGGAGAAGAAATACTGGCCATTGGTTTTAACATAGGCGGCTACAACAATTAGGGTTAGGGTTTAGTGATCTTTTATCAATTTATGAAGGCTAGAGGTCTATTTATAAGGAACGAGCGACACTATTCATCCCGAAAATTCCGAACTCCGATTTAGACGCCGTAACCAGCGTACCTAGGGTTTATCCCGCGTTCCGGACACAATGGAACAGGTTTCGGAAGCTAATTCGGAAGTATGTGCGAGTTATGGCTGTAAACGCTCAATTTAAATTAAACCGATTTAAACCGATTTCTAGGCGTTTTAATTTGTACAGGACAAACGGTAAATCCAATTGACTTGAAATTTGAAACCTTACAATAATATCACATTACGGATCCGATGAAACTGGTTTCGTCGAATTCCGAGACTTTTTGAAAAATGGCTAATTTGGCTCGCCAAATTTAAATTAAAAATAATTCGATGCGTTTCGAGCTGCCACGATCAAACGATAACTCCGATTGACACGAAAATTGAAATCCAGTAATAACTAACTATTACGGATCCAATGAAACTGGTTTCGTTCAATTCTGAGACTGTTCAAAAATTGGCTATTTTACAGTCGATTATTAAATATTAAAATATTCAATTTTCACAGATTAACTTTTAATTCGATTTTAAAAGTTCTAAAATATTTCTATAACTCCAGTATGATTAAATAAAATTTTCCAAATTATTTTCAATCATATTTAACTCAATTTTCAATTATTTCCATAATTTCACATATTAAATTATCGATTTAATTATTCAATTAAATCCAATAATTCAAATAAAAATTTATTTGACTTATAAATTCAATTATTAATATTTAAAATTAATTAAATATTCAAATTTTAATTAATAAAAATTCTGGGTCGTTACAATCTTTCCCCCTTAAAAGAATTTCGTCCTCGAAATTATTAAGTAAGAAAAGTTATAGAATTTATTAATTTTCCCAAAATCCATAATTAAACTTCTTTCAAATCTTTACTAAGTTTTCAAATCATACTTAGTTATCTTTTCAAAAACAATTATATCATTTAACTTTCAACTTTAAAACAAAGTTTAAAGTTTTCAAAATTTTCCAATTTTTCTCAAAAATTTTCTAACGCCTTAAATTTCCGGAAAAATTCGCCATAGTCTCCTTTGCGCGGCTCGATCCGAAAAAAAAAATGACAGTATATATATCACAAATATACATCTCATCAAGTAATGAGGCATCCCGAAGGGAAAAAAGTGTAAAAGTACGATATTTAATCCGAGATATGTACCTTATACTTTATTAGCAAGCATATACGGCTAATATAGCGCAAAAGCGAGCTCCAAATGCGAAGCAACGCGATCCGCACCTACTCAACACTTAACAAACAACATGAGAACATGCATATATGAACATAGTATCGATATACAACATATAGTAACATAATAACTATATATGTTAACATAGCAAATGTAAACAACAACAAATGCAACATATTCAATCATCAACCAACTATAATCCATAACCAAATGAATTTTCATTCATATTCTCATTAATATTCAATGAATTGGTTTTCACTTTAAATCACATTTGATTTATTCACATTGGATTTTATCAACATACGTTCTCAATTTTAATTAGTTTGCATTCACTAATTAAATCCAATTCACTTTCAATTCTATTCAAATTTATTTACTTCTAATTTGAATTCAATTACATTAGCTTTCAATTTCATTAATACTTAATGAATTATATACAATCAATCAACAATCATATAACAACCAATATTTATTAATTTCAACCAAATTCCTTTGCTTATATTCATTCTCTTTCAATTTATTCAACTTCTAATAACATTAGATTTTAATGAATTATCACTTATATTCATTATTTCATATCCACTCAATTTACATTCAATTGATTTATATTCAAACCATTTTTTTTTTTTTCAATTCAATTTCTAAGTTGAATTTCATTCATATAATCAAGTTTATATTCATTTAATCCACTTGATTATTTACAACTCATATTCATATAATTTTACTTCTTATATATATATGTTTATTTCACAATTGTAAATCACATTAATTATAATTCAATTCTTACAATTCTTTTTGCTTATACAATTATTCTTTTATTTAGATTATTCAAACAACTAAACAATCAACTTATATACTTTGATAATTTTGAAAAATTATTTCTTTCATATATAAAATATAATCAAGGTAAAATTATTTCATTTACCCAATTTAAAACAATACTGTGTCGAATTGTTCTATACAAGTGTTTAGAAACCCCTTCGGCAAAGTTGTACATACCGTGCCGACGAAGGTTCATATACCACTCAATAAACCAATCATCACAATATAAAACAATTTCATATTCACTAACAAATACGCACTTATATATATTATTACACTCAAACTCATTCTAGAGTACTACTGACTCTATCTCTAACGAGTAATACCCTACAGAACCATGGTTGTCGCTTAACCATCAGAGCTCTGATACCAAATGTAACGCCCCGAAATTTTTCGACTTTCGTAAATTCGACATCGACACTCACTTTATCGACTGTCGAGAAATCGAAGGCCAAAAACCGGAATGTTATGGGTTTTAAAAAGAATTTAAGAAAAAGAAAGAAAGAAGAGAGAAGAGATAGGAAATAGAGAGGAAAGAAGATAGACAATTTTTAGAAAACAGAGAATTAGAAAAACAGAAGATAGAAAATTTTAAAAATAGAACGGACAGAAAGGAAACAACAGAACAACAACAGAATCTCACAATTCGCAGCGGAACAACATATGATAATAAATGAATAATCTTTAAACAAAGAACTATATCAGTTATTACATTTTATACATTACATTACATCATATCATCAGAGTGTACAACAACATACAACATCAAACTGTGCAGCGGAAAAGAAGTACTATATAAACTAGTAATACGCCATGCCATCCAGCTTGCCTCCAGCAACTCCAGAATATCCAGAATATCCTGATAAACCTAACTCTTAACTGCCCGTGTGGAAATTGGTGGGCACCCAGAGTTTAGGAAGGAAAACAATAAACTCCAAGTCAGTCATGTAACTGGTGTGAGAACTCAAAACAGTTTATTTATCTTTAAAATCAAATAGAGGAATATTTTTATTTCAATTCGCAATGCTTTTAAAAATGAGACTACCATAAGGCCTCCCGCACACACACACAATGCAAACGCAGAATTGGAGGAGATTTCTCCTTATGATAGTCAAAGATGCTTGATACGCATTTAAAATAACATTTGATATTATTACTAGTGCATAGTGTAGAGAAATATTTCGAAAGTAGAATATAAATCTTAGCCAACATAGACATTTCGAACTATGCCTACTATAGCTACCATCCAAACAGTGGTGACCATCATAAGTGAATGGCAGGTTCTACAACTAATACCGTACAAGTTTCGTATTGGGAATTGGATTTCCAACAAATGGTCAGGCCAAGGAACTTCCCATTGCCACATGAGAATGCCTCTGGATGGACATCCCCGAGAACCAAACCGGATCTCTACCAACACAAGGCCGGGTTACTCCTAACTGAGTAACAACTGACCGAATATGCCATCCCCCGGTCCTTTGGGACCTTTTCACCGAGCGCTCGTAATCAATTCACACAATCATAAAGTGTTTTCAACATGGGTAAGTATCTGGGCTCCATACCATGATACCACCCTTTTCCAGAAGGAAATGGACACATCCTAAAGGGCGCTACCCCTCATAACCTTGCTGCTTCTTTCCTGTTTTGACCATTCACGGGGTGTGAGGCTCGACGAATTCACGTCCACAAAAACATACTTTATACAAAAGCCATGCTTTGGGTCAACAAATGATCAACACAATGATCACTAAGATAGACGATCAAATAAATGATCCTATCACAAATAATCAACACAATGATCATTTCAGCAACACTCAGCATGTCACATTACCAAATTGGGAATATATCGCTGATAACTTCAACTATATAACCTTTGAGCACATACGTCTCAAAGAAGGGTGTTAAGCAAAGAATAAATTCTCCGCCACCAACAGAAATATATTTGAAAGAAATCGGCTTTATATCTCAACTTGTAATGTCAGGCATACAATCCATACAAGTCTGTTCCGGGCTCGAACAGAACCGAAGGCACTTACAAGAAGTCCTTGCAATCCGGATATTCACAATCCTGATCGGATTTCCCATCACTTAGGGAGTCTCAATACCGTTGCAACTCAGTGCAGAGACAATCGACAGGTCATCCTATCGCTTTTGCAAATACCGGTCTTCAACACCGATCTTCAATGCAATTCACAACGACGTATCACATATTCGGAATGGGTTATACGACCCCATGGTCCTTTCCCGGTTAACCCGAATAGTGAGCGCTTATTCAAAAATAAGTGTGCATTCAAATTCAATCAATTCACATCAAATACCCATTCAAAGGGAAATACTGATAGTCGGTTATTGAACTATTAATTGATATGCACAACATCACCAGATTCCAAATAATTTTCCCAAATTATTTATTTTCCAAAATATCTTTACAAGATATATAATTTCAACACTTCAAAAATAAATCAATATTTATTTTCACACAAATTCCACTTTCACATATAAATTCCATAATGAATTTATATTTGAAAATATTCATGCATATATGATTTCAATTATTCATTTCCAATTTATCTTCAAAAAGATAAATTCAAAATATTCACTTCATATTGGAAAATATTTCCATACTTATTTATTCATAAGTAATTCACAAATCTCTTTTATTTTCAACAGTTAGGAAATATTCAATATACTTAAATCGAATTAAGTATATATTTCATTCTTTAAGGAAATCATTCACTTATACTTATTTATTTGGGCCAAAACGAATGTTACGTAAAACATCGTTACGACAACCCAAAATCACTAGTATAGGGATTCGAAATTAAAATAGATATATAAATTCCAATACTATACAAAAACATTTCCTTTCGGAAATCATTTACTATAACAACAGTGTTATAGTCCACTATTTCCTTTTATTTCTTGAAAACGTCTATTTCAACAATAAATGTTGAAGACTATGGTTTCGAATCTCAACACCTTTAAAACATCGTTAGATCATTTTAATTCTGTTTAAAATATCACATTCTAAAACATTTTCTTTAACGTGTTATTCACTATTCAAAAATCGTGAACATACTTCGTTAACAAATTTCATCCTTTTATTCAATTTATTTTAAAGGATTATTCACTATTCAAAAATGTGAATATAACTCCATTAATAGGTTATAACAATTAACTTATCAAAATAAGTCATTTGCGGATTTATAAAACAACGTTTATAAATTCCGTTTCTATTTATTTATAAAAACTTCCCTTTTTATAAATTCCTTTATTAACCTATTCCAGTTTATAACTCAATTATAAACTACAAGTTCATATTATAAGTTAATTACTTATAAAACAATTATTTTACAAAATCGTTCATTTAACTTCCCAAATTATTTATCTTAACTTATAAGATTGTTTATTTATCCAAAAATTCATTCTTTCGATAACATTATAAATTTTATAAACCTATTGCTTAAAAAATTTCATTTATAACTTCACAGTTTATAATTTCATAAATTTCATTCATTTAGGAAATTCATTTTCACTACGTTCAAACACTTATAAAAAACTCGTTTTAAAATGTCCATAATTCAATTTATAAATATCCATTTATAAATCTCTTAATATAAATTAATTTATATTATTATTCTAAAACGTCTTTAAATTCCTTTATAATTTCATCATTTCGATTTATATAAAAAAAAATCAAATTTTATAAATCCTATATTTAAACTTTTATCATATATTCAAAAATCCAATCTAAATTAGTTTATAAAATCATTAGTTCATATTTCTCAAAAATCGACTTTCAATCGTATTTCTAAAAATCAGCTTTTTAACTATATTTCCCAAAAACCATAATTTTTATAACTTTAAAAATTATAACGTTTATTTATTTATAATGGATCAATTCCAAAAATATAGTATATTTTCAAAATCACTTTTAAAATCATTTTAAAAATCCCAAAATCTGGGTCCAATGATGCTACACACCAAATAGTCAATCACGACTAACAACGATATCATATATCGATATGATAATCAATCAAATATCAAAATATCTGAAATAAAATAAATACTGTTGAGGAATCCAGTTGGATCCCTCCAACCTGTTTTCCTGCATCCAAAAACATTAGCACAATACCAATTTCGCTCCAGTACGAAATTATCGCGGTACATGTTCTTAATAAATATTATCCGCTTAATAACGGCGTAATAGGTTCTCATCCGCTAAACAAAAAATGCGGGAAATCAATCAACTGCAATATATGCATATGCCAATATATATATATTGATATTATATATATAATACCAATTTCACTGTTTATGAAATATTCGCGGTATATGTTTTTATTAAATAACATCCGCTTACTAACGGCGTATAATGTCTATTTTAACAATCAATAATTATCAATCATCATTCAAACATGCATTCAAATATTTTAAATCTAACTATTTAAAATAAAATCGGAATCTATTCGATTGAGTGAGAAATTCTCACCTTGGTTTTAATTTCCGTTTTAGCTTTAATTTCGAATAAAATTAAACGCGCGTTTAATTTTACCCGAAATTCTCACTAACTCCAAACGACTCCAAACCAACTCCATCGCGTAGTGCTCGTCCATACGATTCCAACGCAACTGAGTTTGCATTTTTTCGACCTCGTATGAAAAAGTTATGCATTTTATAAGATCGTACACGATTTTTTATAACTAAATTCAACATAAACTTAATTATTATACCCCACAAACATTTCAGGCCATTAGATCTCAATCCTATGCCTCTCCTTTATCTTCCCCCTTCCACGCAACATCTCCAGGCTATGAACATTGAGGCCGAACCCATCCTAGTTAGCTAGGGTTTGATTATTCTCCTTCCATAATCAACGAAATTCGATCACAACACCACCAATGCGAAGCACACGACGCGAGCTACCACCACCAGCCACCATTGGAAGTTCGGCCATCCCCTGCTACTCGCGCACGCAAGTGCACAGCCCCCACACGCGGCCCCCTAGACGCCACCACGCCACTCCAAATCGCATCACAACCGTTGATCTCCAAGCTCTTGTTGCCCTCTACATCTTTCATGTTGAGAGTTTCGTCTAATTGCTAGTGGATTGGAAGAAATCGAGGGGGGAAGGAGAAGAAATACTGGCCATTGGTTTTAACATAGGCGGCTACAACAATTAGGGTTAGGGTTTAGAGATCTTTTATCAATTTATGAAGGCTAGAGGTCTATTTATAAGGAACGAGCGACACTATTCATCCCGAAAATTCCGAACTCCGATTTAGACGCCGTAACCAGCGTACCTAGGGTTTATCCCGCGTTCCGGACACAATGGAACAGGTTTTGGAAGCTAATTCGGAAGTATGTGCGAGTTATGGCTGTAAACGCTCAATTTAAATTAAACCGATTTAAACCGATTTCTAGGCGTTTTAATTTGTACAGGACAAACGGTAAATCCAATTGACTTGAAATTTGAAACCTTACAATAATATCACATTACGGATCCGATGAAACTGGTTTCGTCGAATTCCGAGACTTTTTGAAAAATGGCTAATTTGGCTCGCCAAATTTAAATTAAAAATAATTCGATGCGTTTCGAGCTGTCACGATCAAACGATAACTCCGATTGACACGAAAATTGAAATCCAGTAATAACTAACTATTACGGATCCAATGAAACTGGTTTCGTTCAATTCTGAGACTGTTCAAAAATTGGCTATTTTACAGTCGATTATTAAATATTAAAATATTCAATTTTCACAGATTAACTTTTAATTCGATTTTAAAAGTTCTAAAATATTTCTATAACTCCAGTATGATTAAATAAAATTTCCCAAATTATTTTCAATCATATTTAACTCAATTTTCAATTATTTCCATAATTTCACATATTAAATTATCGATTTAATTATTCAATTAAATCCAATAATTCAAATAAAAATTTATTTGACTTATAAATTCAATTATTAATATTTAAAATTAATTAAATATTCAAATTTTAATTAATAAAAATTCTGGGTCGTTACAGTTACCGATTCATCGACTTGGTCAATTTGACCTTTTCTTCCTCATACTCTTGGATCTTGATATATGACATACTCTAATGGACTAGAAATGAAGATTGATAACTCTAACGCCTAATAACAACCAACTATAACAATAAACATGAGTCTACATGCAATAGAAAAGTGACGTTTGCAAATTATTGTTACATATCTAAGAGGAAGTGCTACCATTACAAGATAGAATTTTGAGATTGTAATTATATTTGCTCCTAGATCAAGTGATAAATAACAATATAATTCCTTAAATTGGACGTAGGCATAGTTGAACCACTCTAAATTCTTATGTTTTTCTTTTATAATTTTCTATACACACACACATACATGCATGCATACACTTGCAATTTTCTATTGATTTTCTACTATTTGATCTGATATAGAGATACATAACTATCATACTTATGGAATCGAAGACTATAATCGTAACGATCCCATTTCTACACCAAATTTAAATTTGGTAATTAATATAAATTTTGGAATTAATTTGTGAATTAAGTTGTGAATTAATTTTAATTTTTCCAAAAACAAATAAAATTTGTGTTTTTATATATATAAGTAGATTGTAAATAGAATTTGAAATTGAAATTCAAAAATAAATATCTTAAAAACAAATTGGATTTGAAAATAATATATATGTGATTTTTTTATTAGTGTGTAATTTAGTTTTAAATCATTTTCTTTTAAGATTATATAAATATAAAATATAAATAAAGGTAATTGTATTTAATAAAAATTGAAAATATAATATAATATTATATAAAAACATAAATACATGCAAAATGACATTTGTAAGATAGGTAACATAAAAATTAACAAGTGTAAGTATTTTTAACAAGTGTCACATTTATTTTTATTTTTAAAATAATAAATAAAAGAAAACAAGCCTATGTATGCTTCCTCTCCTACACTTTCTCCTTTCTTTCATATTTTCAAAAACAAATCTGAGGAAAATTTACCCAGTAAAACAAATTCAAAGATCATCTCAAGCAAAGATTCAAACTCAACATAAAGTAAATCAAGCTCAAATTGAAATCAAACATCCCAGATCAGCAAGCAAATCATAATCAAAGAAGCAAGAAACAACCCAGCTTTCAAATTCAAGATCAAACTATTCCAGGCTCTCTGTTCATTTAAAACATGTGAGTAAATTACCCTTTAAAAACTTAAATCTGGTTTAAATCCCGATGCATGTGATAATCTTTGAAGTTATGGATGTAAATTATGTTTGCATGCCTGTATACATAAAGGTTTTGGATATGATGTCTGTACATATGTATATACTCCTCTGTTCTAAAGTCGTAGGCTAAAACAAAGTTCAAAATTCAAATTCTCCTTCCTCAATCTATTTTAGGATATGATCTCTAAATGTAAAATGTTAGAATTAACCACATTTGATTTTTAGAAATAGTTTCACGTGAATATACCGAGTATTTATTTCAAAAACAAGATGTAACAGTAATGATCATTTATAAGTTAGATAATTGAATGACGAAATTTCTTGTTTTGATTATGTAAAATGAATTACACTTGAAAATGGTGATTTTTGATAATAGTTTCATGATTTTTAAGATCGTGGTTGTCGAGATATCGCGAATTGAACGGAAATCGAACTTTGTTTGATTTCTCGATGGTCGGAAATGAAGGAGCATCATGCTCGTTGTTAAAGGAAGTTCGGTGTTCGGAGATTGTAGAAAAAATACTACGTGGATTTTTAAACCACCGTGGTGGCTGGACGGTGTCGATTTAAGGTTTAAACCCAAGTTTTGGTTGGGTTCGGAATTTGAATTACTACGTCGACGTCAATGCATCGCGGTTGATCGGAGCAAGGGGAATCGAAGTATGGAAGCAAGGCAAAGGTTTGGTTGAAGTTTCGGAGGATCTGATGACCTGAGGCGGCGGGTCGAGGTGATCTTGGGTGATCAGCTTTGTTCCAGTAGAGTTCCATGTTGTTCGATTTCGATTTTGTGGTTGCTTCGAAGTTCTGGGCGGTCGTGATGCTCGTGTAGGTCGTCGTCGATGTGTTGAAGGTCGGAGCATTGGTCAGAGATGGCCAAATCGCTTATGCATGTGCACATGTGTCAGTGGGTTTGGGTTTGGAAAGAAACGTAGTTGCCTCGGGTTTTGTCTCGGAAATTATGGTGATAGCTCGAGTTAGTACACGGGTTGTATGCGTGTGTTTAATATGTTATAACAGATTTTAATTTTAAAATCAAAAAAAAAAGAAAAAAGAAAAGAAAAGGGAGTTTTCTAGGGTATAGGCTCAGGATTGATCGAGGAATGACTCGGGCATGCGAAATTGCGGTTTTCAAACTTTAAAACAAATTTAAGTTTAAACATTCTTAACTAATTCCTTTAAATATTTTTTTTATTAAAGTATGGTATTAGTTAAAGGTTTTAAAGTAAATTATTTTAAGTTAATTTAGTTTAAATTATTTATTTATGTGACCATTATTTATAATTAATTCTTTAAGTTATTTAAACAAAGTTTAATAGTGTAATTAAGAAATTAATTAAAGAAGGTAAATGTTTTTAAGTAACTTAAGGTCTTAAGTTAATTCATGTGTTAATGATAATTAATTCTCAAGGTTTATTAAATAAATGATAATTAAAGTAATTAATTAAGATAAATGGTTTATCTTAAAATTAATTAAGGTTTTGGGTAATTAAAGAATAATTAATTAACGACAGTAATTAAAGGATAATTACTTAAAGGATAATTACTTAATGTAAATAATTAAAGAGTAATTAATAAATTAATTAATAATTAAGGATTAATTAATTAATTAATAATTAAGGATAATTAAATAGTGATTAAAGGATAATTAATGAAAGTAATTATGTGATTAATTAATTAAATAATTAATTAAAATGGTTTGTAATTAGTTAATGCTAATTAAGCAGGGTTAGATAATGAATTAATTTATTTTGAGTTAATTACATGAATTATAATTATGGGATTAATTAATCTTGCTTAGGGATGATTGGATTATATTGAATGCTTTGAATTGTTTGATATCTCTGATATATGATATTCTATGATATAAGTTGCTTTGGATTGAGTTGTAATATCTATGATATATTGCTGTGTGAATGTGAACTTCTGAATTGAATTAAGATTATTACTTAAACAATTTTGCCTCTAAAACGGCATTTGAATTTCGATGCGACCGGGAGTCCGATTCCAAATAGTTGTCCGAAAACCACATCGAATCTTAAAGGTAGATCTTTTGTTTAAGAAGATTTAAAATGGAAATCTGTATCCACATATTTTTAAAATAAGCGCTCATTATTCGGTTAAGCCGGGAGAGGACATTAAGTCACAAAACCCATTCCGAATAATGATACGACAAAATGGGATGGCATTTGAAGTTGGTTGAAGACCGGGTAATTTCGAGAATGAAAGGATTGCATGTTGATTGTCTCTGCACCAAGTTACTTCGGCATAGAGATTTCCTTATGCGATGCGGAGTCCGGTCGGGATTGTGAATATCCGGATTTGCAAGGACTTTTTCCTTAATTGGACGAAGTGCCTTCAGTTCCATTCAGATCTAGGATGGACTTGTATGGATGTATATCTGACATTACACTTTGAGATGTAAAGCTGATTTCTATCAAATACATTTCTGTTTGGTAGCGAAGAATTTATTCTCTTGTCTTAATACCCTTCTCTGAGACGTACGAGCTTAGAGGTTATGTAGTTGATGGTTATTAGTGATGTATTCCCAATTTGGTAATGTGGCATGCTAAGAGCTGATCATTGGTTGATCGAAGCATGGCTTTTGTGAAAAGCGTAGCTTTGTGGGATGAGACCCCATCAAACCTCACACCTCGAAAATGGTCGAAACAGGAAGGATCCGGAAAGGTTATGGGGTCCATGCCCTTAGGGCATGTGCGTTTCCTTTTGGATAAAAAGTGGTATTATGGTATGGAGACTAGATGTTTAACTTATGTGGTTGTTGGTTGTTTTAGGGCCTCGGATAAAGGTCGGTTACGACCGAGGGATGACATACTCGTGATAGTTAGTTATCTAGTTATAGAGGTAACCCGGCCTTGTGTTGGCAGAGATCCGGTTAGGTTCTCGGGGCGTCCCTCCAGAGCCATACCCATTCAAAAAGGAAGTTCCTTAGCCTTGGACATTTGATGGAAATCCAAACAATCAAATACGAGCGCTGTATGGTTTTTAGCTGTATAACCTGCCATTTTTAAATGGTAGTTGTCGTAGGCATACTATAATGGTATGTATATTGGCTAAGATTAATATTATACTTTCGAAATGTTTTTTCACACTATGCACTAACAATAATATCAAAAGGATTTTCTCGTATCAAGCATGTTTGACTACTATAAGGAGAAACCTTCCCCATGTATGCGATTGCATTGAGTGTGTGCCGGTAGACATTATGGTAGTTTCATTTCCAAAAGCATAAACAGATTTCTTTTTGTATTTTCTTTTTATACAAACAACTGCTTTATGTTTTCTCACACCAGTCCCATGACTGACCTGGAGTTTATTGTTCCCTTTCCTAAACTCTTGGTGCCCATAATTTTCCACACGGGCAGCCTAGAGTTAGGATATCAGTAGGTTCTAGAGCAAGCTTGGATAGTAGATTGGATCTTGAAGTCTTTGAAGCTTTGGGTTTTAAGCTTTTTGGTTTGGAGATTTGAAGCTTTGGAATGAAGACGCGGTATGTTGGATTCTTTTGAAGACCTATGTTGATATTTTCCGCTGTCATGTTATCTTTTCTGTTGTGGTGTTGTATTCTGTTATATATTTTGTGCTATGATGTTGGGCATTTGTTGTATCAATGTTGTATCCATGACTTGTATTAATGAAATCGTCATTTTGTTTTCCACTGTGTTGTTATTCATCTAATGTATTATAAGCTCCAGCGAACCGGGTACCAACGTTTGAATCTCCGGCATTCGAATATAGGTGATGTATTGGATGCCGATTTTCGACGCTGGATTTCGGATCATCACAATAGTCCTCACAAATTCATAGCCAAAGATTACACATAGGATTTTTTGTGTTGATCTGATTCGGATATAATTTAAAAGGAGATAAGGTCAAATAAGGTTTAAGAATAATTTGAGAAAGTTAACAAGAAGGGTAGGTAGTGAATAAAGACTGAAAACCAAAGTGTTAGTGATGAAATTATGCAACCTCCACCATAGCTTATAACTGGAGAGTAATTGGAATGGATGATAACTAAAGTCAACCAACGGATGGAAGCAGCACATCGATGTTAATGGAGGAGTTGGCTAGGCAATTTGATATAATGAGGAATTTTCCTTATGAAGAAGGATTTCATGCTATAGATTATGAGGATGGAACAATTATTCAACTAGGCCCGATGAAGGAAGCTCTATAGAAAGGCTAAGATAAATCGAAACAAAGTTGGAGAATAAAATGAAGGAAGAAATGATGTACCGATCTATCATTAATCAATACTGATCGATATGACCATTGTAGGGAGCGCAACGCAAGGAATATAGATCATGAAGTAGGCCATATAGATGGAAGAACTAGAAGGGATGCTAAGAAAGTGCTCGCAAAAGAGAGTGATTCCGAGGACGTAGTTGGGCTGTGCATAGAAGGGCAATGATCATCAGTGCCATTTGCAGAGCTGGGCACACCTTAATGCAATCGATGGCCATGGTCAAGTGTAGATGGAAGAAAATAATGAGATAATAAATGATGCAATAAGGATATTATTTCAAACAGAGAAAGAGACATGGAAATGATTAGGAGACTCCTTTTAGTTGCAATTCGGTCACGTAGGAAATTAGAGAGGCATAGTATCCATGGATATTTGAATGGCATCTATGCTAATGTATAATGAATTGACTGACCCTATGCATCATTTTCTGAGGTATAACTAGCACATGGATGGTGCAGGAGCGGATGATTTTGTGATAGATGTTTCCCTCGTTTGTAGAAGGATTGGCGACTATCTAGTTCTATAGATTTGAGCCAAGACCCATCAGGTTTTATGATTGGTTGGCTAATAGAATTTTGATCTATTTCAGGGAGCATTTTGCACAACTGAAAGATGCAATTTATTTGGCTAATGTAAAAGAGGGACAATAGAATTGTTAAAAAGGTTATTTGAAGAGGTTTAATGTGTTGGAACTATGCTTCTCTATAGCTGATGAATTAAGTGGATTTCAAATTTTTTCCTCATTTGGATTATAGCGGGCCTATGAAGTTCATTTTGTTGTACTCGGTCCAATTTGTTCAATTATATAATTTATTTAATTGATGAAATTAATTAATTAAATTATATATCTTATTAGTATATCATTACATATGTATATGTGTATGATGTGTGCATGGCCAAGTTTATACATATATTGGTATTGGAAATTATATCTACTATGTATATACTTAGCTCTTTCATATACGTCTATTTCCTATATTATATTGCTTTGTAATCAAAATAAAATATTTAAAAAATCAAATGATAAACATATACAAATGTAATTTGAAAAAATTATATAAAATTTTGACTAAGTCTTTATTTTTTAGTTGGAATTTAAAAATTTAATTTGACTTAGTAACAAGATTTAAATTCAAAACATTATCCGAGATCTAAATTCAAATTTTAAAATTACATAATTATTTTTAGTAATATTTTAAAATAATACATTGTTTAAAAGATTATAACTGAAAATAAAATTTTATTTTAATATTATTTATAAATATACATCTGTATTTATTATATACATAGATATATACACACACTTATGAATGAGCTATCATACAAAACAAAAACGTTCTTCGGCTCTTTTTTTCATGGCAGACCCCCACTCCCTCTCTCTCTCCTTCCATGCTTCTACTATCCTTCCCGTGCCTCTTCCTTCCCTATCCATCCCTCATGTCCTCCATGTACATCAATCTGCTCCATCCTTTATACCTCCTCCTCCTTCTAATCTAGTTTCTTCCTCTTCCTCCCTCCCTCCCACTGATGTATCAGTAAATGCATCTCCTCCAAGTCAACAGATGTGGACTTCCCTCTTCAAAAGTACACCCTGTAATGCAAACTATTACGTGCCTATTGACATGGAACCATCCTTCTCAAGAAAAGCTTTGGTGCCCCCTGATGGTAGTTGAACCAAGCAAGAATGTTTGGAGTGATTATGTGGTTGGATTCTTCTTAGATCAACCTCTTTCTTATATTGCATTTGTTAAGCACCTACAAAAGACATGGAAGCTAAAAGGTAGTAGTAGAGTAAGATTGGATGGTACTTTTTTTATATTCCAAATTGCAAAAAAAGTGAGGACAAGAAAAGAATTATTGAAGGGGACCTTATTACAATGAGAAATAAGATGTGTATTGTAATGGAGTGGGATCTTTCAGACGATAATATATATATGGATCCATTAAAAAGGTTCCTATCTGGGTCATGTTCTCTTGTATTCCCATGATAGCCTGGTCTGGTATAAGCAACAAATGGTTGGCAAGTAGGATTGGGAAGTTGTTATTTTTGGATGAGATGACTAAAAAATTGGAAAGACTTTCTTATGCTAAATGCA
This sequence comes from Allium cepa, assembly GCA_030765085.1. Taxonomy (NCBI): domain Eukaryota; kingdom Viridiplantae; phylum Streptophyta; class Magnoliopsida; order Asparagales; family Amaryllidaceae; genus Allium; species Allium cepa. The sequence continues at coordinate 586,671,608 of CM060938.1, forward strand.
TCATAGAAGCATCCTCTATCTCTGACCCAATAAATCCTTTCCCTATTAAACTAGTAGATGGGTCTGAACAAATTATAAAAGTGGATTACCAATGAAAATCTGAAATTTGTGAAACATGTGTAGTGTTTGGCCATAGCTCAAAGCATTGTTTGCATAATATGAACAAAAAAAGGAAAGAAGGTAGTCAATAATAAGGAGGCAGTGCTAGTTAAAATTCCTAAAGTACAATTAGTTCACAAGAAAAATGATAAAATAAGGAATAATTGGAAGAGGGTGGAGTATGTTAGGAAGAACACCAAAGAAAAGGAAGAGAGTAGTAGAGAACCAGAGGGCAATGGTGGAGTTGTTATGGAGAATAGTGCTAATCAGTCTTTAGAGGAAGGAGAAATTACCAGGGAACTAGTCAGTTCAGAGGATAATTTGAATTGTATCAATGATGTTTCTATTATTGCTAAGGTTTCCACTAATAATGGTTTTGATATTCTCAATTTGGTGGAGGATAAAGTTGACAGTTTGGATGTTGCTGAAGTGAACATTATGGTTGCTGATAAGAATGAAAAGGCAGTTGAAATTACAAGTAATATTAACCAAGTTTCTGATTTTCAAGTGCATTGTGATGAAGAGTTGAATGTTTTGGTGCAACCACTTGTGCTTGCCCGAAGCAGTTCTGATTAAAACTTGAATATTGATAAGGGCAATATTGTTGATATACTGCATGTGCATGTTCCCATGCATGATAAATTGAACTCCCCACCTAACAATGTTAATGCTCCTCAACGCATCTTTTGATCCCATGCAACCAAACCCCAATTCTTTCGTCCCTCATTCAATCTACATCCCCTCTTGATCTGTCAGAGCAAACTGACGCATCGGATATTTCAAAACAAACTTCAATTGATGAAATGTAGCAATCGGTGATTTGAAAATACTGCAATGCCCAAATCCGTTGATCCAAAGATGCCGGATTCTAGCTATCTTCGTCTCGTTGATCGCGCACGATATCGAGAAACAAAGATCTACGATTCTTCGACGTTGATCAAGCGCACTTGATTCCGTGAATCGGCTTCACAAACGAAGATTCGAGCGCACTCGAATGACGAGGTGGAGATAGGAGATTTCACTCGACTACCAATTAGAGAAGAAAGCACAAAGCAATCAACAAGAAATTTTATTCAATATTCAACAACCATTTACAATGACTTCACGTCCCTATTTATAGGGTTACAACACGACTTAAGGAAATTACAACACTTTACACAAACGATATAAGCAACAAATTACCAAAGTGCAACGACTTAAAATTTCACGACATAAGCTTTATGACTCAGTAATAAGTCGTTCGCGACTCAGTAATAAGTCGTTCGCGACTCAGTAATTATCAGCGACTCAGTAATAAGTCGTTCGCGACTTATTTCCTTTACCCGAGCTAAGAGAAGCTGGTAACAATCTTCGCGACTTAAGAATTGGGGAAAACGACTTACTGTCGTTCGCGTCTAGGTTTAGGTTTGAGGGTCGTGGGTCGTGGCCGAAGTGATGAGTCGTAGGTCGCGGGAGGGCTGGGTCGCGGTCGAAGTGGTGAGTCATGGAGAAGTGGCGATGGGAATGAGTCGTGGGTCGCGGAGAGGGTTTTGATGGGATGAGTTGACTCGGTAGAGTTGAGTCGTGAGTCGGTGAGGGGGATGAGTCGTGGGGAAATGGATGGCGATGGGGATGAGTCGGCCGCGAGGTAAGTGTTTCATCATCCTCCCCTTGTTGGAAAGAATTCGTCCTCGAATTCACATTTTCGTTGACTTCGTCAAGTTCCTCCCCATAATACGGAATTAAATGTTTGACATTGAAAACATCAGAAGTATGGACCTCTTCCGGCAATCTTAATCGATACGCATTATCATTGATCCTCTTCAAGATTTCTACTGGACCAATCTTTCGTGCTTTCAACTTATTGTAAGTTCCAACTGGAAAACGATCTTTCGTCAATACCGCGTAAACCAAATCACCTTCTTTGAAGACTACACTTCTTCGTTTCTTATCTGCCATTTGTTTATACTTTTCATTTGTCTTTCCCAATCGTTCCTGAACGATTCTATAGCATTCTGTCAACCCATCAACAAAATCAGCGGCTCGTTTAACTGTCCTCTTCGGTTGTGGTACTACTGCCAAATCCAACGGTCCCCTGGGTAAATTTGAATATACAATCTGAAATGGACTGAATCCTGTACTTCGGTTATTTGCATGATTGTGAGCAAATTCAGCTTGACACAACTGCAAATCCCAACTCTTCAAATTATCTTTCACAAGACATCGTAACAAGTTTCCCAACGATCTATTCACCACCTCTGTTTGCCCATCTGTTTGCGGATGATAAGCACTACTAAATTTCAGCTTCGTTCCCACCATCTTCCACAAACTAAGCCAAAAATGACTTAAAAATCTGGTATCCCTGTCTGAAACAATAGACTCCGGCAATCCATGTAAACGATAGATTTCTTTAAAGAATAACTGTGCAACACGAACAGCATCTGCCGTCTTTTTACAAGCAATAAAATGTGCCATCTTCGAAAATCTGTCAACCACCACAAATATAGAATCATTACCCCTTTGAGTTCTTGGCAAACCCAAAACAAAATCCATGCTGATATCAACCCATGGCTTAGACGGCACAGGTAGCAGCATATACAACCCTGCATTCGTTGCTGTTCCCTTCGAAACCTGGCAAATATGGCACCTCTCCACAAATCTTTCAACCTCTTTTCTCATCGACGGCCAGAAGTAAGATTGAGAAATCAACTGCAATGTACGATCTCTACCTACATGGCCTTCTTCATGCAACTCCTTGATAATTTTCATTCTCAAACTGCCCTCTGGAATACATAACTGATTTCCTTTAAACAAGAATCCATCAACCAACATAAATTCATCGGTACTCCCTTCCTTGACTTTTTCAACATATTTCACAAAGTAAGGATCTTCTTCAATCATCTCTGGCAATAATTCAAATCCCGTCACTTCAACCTTCAATGTTGTTAACAAATGACTCCTCCTACTCAAAGCATCAGCTACACGGTTCGTCACCCCTGATTTGTGTTTAACGACAAAAGTAAACTGCTGTAAATATGCAATCCATGATGCATGTCTCGCTGAAATTTTATCCTGCCCCTGTAAATGTTTTAAAGCTTCATGATCAGTGTAAAGAACAAATTCCTTCTGAAACAGGTAGTGTCTCCAATGCTTAACAGCTTGCACAACAGCGTAAAATTCAACGTCATATGTACTGTATCTCATCTTTGCCCCTAATAACTTTTCACTGAAATATGCAATAGGTCTCCCCTGCTGACTCAACACTCCCCCAATCCCAACCTTTGATGCATCAGTGTGTAGCTCAAACAACAACTGAAAATTAGGTAAAACAAGAATTGGCGCTGTCGTCAACAGTTCTTTGATTCGTTCAAAAGCAATCCCGGCTTCTTCTGTCCACGAAAACTGTTTACCCTTCATGCAGTCAGTAACTGGAGCCATTACGCTACTGAAGTGTGGAATGAATCTTCGGTAGAATGACGCTAGCCCATGAAAACTTCTTACTTCCGTAATTGTCTTTGGCTGTGGCCAATTCCTGACTGCCTCAACTTTACTCTGATCAACTTGAATACCTTCTCCTGAAACAACATAACCCAGAAATAAAACCCTGTGCGTCATAAACACACATTTCTTCGTAGCAGCATAAAATTGTTCCTCACGAAGAATATTCAATACTTCCCTCAAATGTTGAACATGCTCCTCCGTACTCCTGCTGTAAATCAGAATATCATCGAAATAAACCACGACGAACTTCCCAATGAATGGTCTGAAGATTTGATTCATCACCCGCATGAATGTACTAGGTGCATTTGACAAACCAAATGGCATAACCAACCATTCGTATAACCCCTCTCTTGTTTTGAAGGCTGTCTTCCATTCGTCTCCAGGTCTAATCCGAATTTGATGATAACCGCTTTTCAAATCAATTTTCGAAAAGATAGTTGCCCCACTCAACTGATCCAGCAAGTCATCCAACCTTGGCATAGGAAATCTATATCTCACCGTAATCTTATTTAATGCTCTACTGTCAGTGCACATCCTCCACGTCCCGTCCTTCTTCGGTACTAATAAAACTGGCACAACACATGGACTTAAACTTTCCTGCACACGTCCCTGTTCAAGTAACTCTTCCACCTGTCTCCTCAACTCCTCATGTTCCTTCGGACTCATTCGATAATGTGGTCTATGCGGTAATACGGCTCCCGGAACAAGATCGATTTGATGTTGAATATCTCTTAATGGAGGTAACTCCTTAGGCAACTCCTCGGGAAATACATCCTCAAACTCTTTCAAAACTGGCTTTGCTTCCTCAGGAATTTCAACCTCTTCACTGCACTCTCGCCCAATCAACAAATAGACTTCAGGCTCCTCTTCGACTTCCTTGACAAACTCCTTCAAAGTTAACAGAGTTTTCAATTCTTCAATTTCCTCCAGCTTGCTTTCTTTCTGTTGCTGCTTCTTGGGAACTAAAGTAATTTTAGTGCCTTCAAACATGAAACTATAGCTATTAGCACGACCATTATGTTGAACTGCTCTATCAAACTGCCATGGTCTGCCCAACAACAGATGACACACATCCATGTCCACTACATCGCACCAGATTTCATCTTTGTATTTCTTCCCAATTGAAAATTTAACACAAGATCTCCTTCCAACTTTTACCTCACCTCCTTTCCTCAACCAAGCTAACTTGTATGGTTTAGGATGCTTCTCGGTTTTCAATTCCAACTTCTTTACTGCCTCTGTAGAGATAATGTTATCACAACTCCCAGCATCAATAACGAATTTACAAACTCTTCCAAGGATAGTGCAAGTAGACTGAAATATGTTATTCCTCAACCAACTGTCTTTCTCCTCTTGCTTTGGTGTCAAACAACTCCTCCTCATCATCAGTGAATATCCTTCGTCTCCCGATAACAAGTCTTCCTTCTCAACCGGTAAGGAATTAGAACACTCAGCCTCTTCATCCTCATCCTCAGCTTCAACTATCATAGTTCTCTTCTTCGGCTTCAGACACTCATTGCTTTTATGACCCATTTCCTGGCAATTATAACATTTGAACCCACTATTAACCTTCGCCTTCTCACTCTCCTTCACAATTGGCTTACTGACAGGTTTAGGAACATTAGAACTTCCACTGGCCCCTTTCACTTGATTGTTAGAATTAGTAAACACACCACCTCCACGCCTTCCCTGCTTTTCCCAAGCTAACGCTTTCTGATGTGCCTCTGCTACAGATCTTGGATCAAACATATTAACCATATCCTGGATCTGCATTCTCAATCCCCCAATGAATATAGCAGTTAACCGTTCTTCAGTCTCCATAATATCGTTCCTGGCAATGAGTTGGTAAAATTCATCAGTATAATCACTAACAGACTTTGTCCCTTGCCTCAAATTCTGCAACCTCTGGTACATAAGTGATTGATAGTTATAAGGTAAGAAAGTAGATCTCATCAACTTCTTCATCTTATCCCACTCAACAACCTTCGACTTCCCCATCCGTTCTCGTGTAAGTTTAGTTTGCTGCCACCATGCCAATGCTCTTCCCCTCAATCTAGTAGCAACCAACTTCACTCGACGATTCTTCGGCACTTCCTTGAAATCAAAGATTTCTTCAACATTAGATAACCAGTCTAAGAACTCCTCAGCAACCATCCCACCTTTAAACTCCGAAATCTCCATCTTCATTCCCGATTCCCATCGACGATCATCATCTACATCTCGATACTGACGTCGTGTTTGTTCTCTATCTCGATGCATACTCCCTCTGTCACCAACAAATTCCTCATCAAAATCTGAAGTATATCGTTGTCGTTCACGTCCTCCAACATCTCTACCACCACTCCTACTACCAACATCCCTTCGATCCCGATCATCAACATTCCTTCTACTTTGATTATCCACACTTCTATGCTCTTGACTTTCTCTCCTCTCCCGTTCTGAATGTGATGAAACTCTACTACCCCCACGGTTTGATTCAGGTGAAATTCTTCTTCTACTTTGATTCATTTCAAGCATCATTCTCTCTAATCGACCAATTCCTTCGTTCAACTTTTCAGTAAAGCTCTCGTGGATTCGTTGCTCCATTTCATCGGCCTCTTCTCTTCCATACAAGGCATTAATATTGCGATGACGTTGAGCTCGTCTCGGTGGCATGATTGAACTTCGCAAAATCTTTAAACAATAAACTTCAACAAATCAAACTTCAAAAATCTTCAAACAAAACAACTCCAAAGCTACTACTCAAATCAACTAGCACGGCTTCAAGCTTGCTTCGAACTTCACTTTGGCGTGAAATCTCTCCCTCGCAAATTCAAACACCTTCAACAAACTCTAGATCCAAAATGAGATGGATCAAAAACTTCAACTTGTTGCAATTTCAATATGAACATGACGAATATAAACTTCAAACTTCGAATACTTGGCTCCAAGACCCGATTTTAGCTATGATTGTCTAAAACAAGCTCTGATACCAAACTGACGCAGCGGATATTTCAAAACAAACTTCAATTGATGAAATGTAGCAATCGGTGATTTGAAAATACTGCAATGCCCAAATCCGTTGATCCAAAGATGCCGGATTCTAGCTATCTTCGTCTCGTTGATCGCGCACGATACCGAGAAACAAAGATCTACGATTCTTCGACGTTGATCAAGCGCACTTGATTCCGTGAATCGGCTTCACAAACGAAGATTCGAGCGCACTCGAATGACGTAGGTGGAGATAGGAGATTTCACTCGACTACCAATTAGAGAAGAAAGCACAAAGCAATCAACAAGAAATTTTATTCAATATTCAACAACCATTTACAATGACTTCACGTCCCTATTTATAGGGTTACAACACGACTTAAGGAAATTACAACACTTTAGACAAACGATATAAGCAACAAATTACCAAAGTGCAACGACTTAAAATTTCACGACATAAGCTTTATGACTCAGTAATAAGTCGTTCGCGACTCAGTAATAAGTCGTTCGCGACTCAGTAATTATCAGCGACTCAGTAATAAGTCGTTCGCGACTTATTTCCTTTACCCGAGCTAAGAGAAGCTGGTAACAATCTTCGCGACTTAAGAATTGGGGAAAACGACTTACTGTCGTTCGCGTCTAGGTTTAGGTTTGAGGGTCGTGGGTCGCGGCCGAAGTGATGAGTCGTAGGTCGCGGGAGGGCTGGGTCGCGGCCGAAGTGGTGAGTCATGGAGAAGTGGCGATGGGAATGAGTCGTGGGTCGCGGAGAGGGTTTCGATGGGATGAGTTGACTCGGTAGAGTTGAGTCGTGAGTCGGTGAGGGGGATGAGTCGTGGGGAAATGGATGGCGATGGGGATGAGTCGGCCGCGAGGTAAGTGTTTCATCATCCTTGATCACCCAACCTTATTCTCACCTTCACAAACCACTAGGTTGGCCAAATCATTCTTCCCTGTCCCCATCTCCAAACATTCTCTTATCTCCCTCTTCTCTTCCCATCAATTCTCTTCGCAAAGAAATCTCTAAAGATACTAAAGTAGCTAAAAAGAAATCCAAAGGTCCTTTATCTGACCTAAATGACGGTGTTAACTATTTATTTGAAGACGTAATTCCTGATCAACATCAGGGATTATCCACACCTGTAAGTGCACTAGAAGCACATCTAGCCAAAAAAGTTCTTATGTCAGAAAAAATTTCTTCATGGAACATAAGAGGGGCTGATACAGTTATGGCACAAGGGCACATGCATCTACCGGATCCAGACGCAAAATACAAAAGCCATCCAGATATTTAGACTGCCATGCAACAAATTAGTAAAAGCAGAATGGACCACATCATGTGCAGCAAAAGCAATAGTGGTTATAACAACTTTTAGTATTTCCTTTTAAATTTAGCAAAGGTCTGCCTGAAATAATGTTGTATGGGTCACATGTCCTTAGTTGGTTACAAACGAGTGGTTAGGAATTATTCCTGTCAGCTATATAAACCAGTGATGTAACAGAAAAAGGGGATGAATATATGAAATCTTCTTTTTCTTAGAAACTTCTCTCCTCTTCTAATATTATCTGCAACCTATCTTCTTCTTCCTCATCCATTTTTCTTCCTCTAAAACTTCTTTTCAGATCTACGCCGTATCAGGGGCTCATAAAGTTTCAAAGCATCTTAGATCAAGCAATTTATATCTTTGAATAATCTCAACATTCTGTCTATCATTAAAGCTAAACTCAATTTGGATCTTTCCACTTCTTTGACTTCTTTCTTCAACCCTAGTTAGCAATTCTATCTTAACCTTGATGAGGCTCCTTATGGTAGGATATTTGTCTTATCTAACCCTATCATATTCAAACTGAATCTGATTTTGGTCCACATGCAATTTATTCATTTCCATGATACTCTTCTTCCTTCTTCCTTATCTTTCTACTTAACTTTTGTTTATGTAGATAACTCTATCTCATTCAGATAAGTTCTCCTTGATTACTTGCCTTATTTAAGTCAAGATACCCATCCTTAGATAGTTCAAGGTGATTTTAATTGTATGATAAGTGCTACCGATAAGGCTGGTGGCATCCCTCTATCTGTTAAGGATATTGCCCCTCTCAATTCTGTTCTTTTCCCCTTAAACCTTTATGCTTTTCCTTCTACCGGTCCATCTTACTCTTGGAACAATAAGAGTAGATCAGGGATTATAACTTTTAGTAAAATTGACCACATTTTTGTTAACTCCAATACTTTCTTCAAATGGCTAGCTTTGTCTACTCATTACGACCCTCCTCTCATATCTGATCATTCCCCTATCACTTTTTCTAATAGTGATCTACCTACTGAAAGAGCTCCTCCTTTTAAATATTTTAACTCCTGGATCAAGCCCGATTTTCTTAATATTGTTCAATGTGCTTGGTCAACATTATGTTTGGTAACGATATGTATATTTGCAGCAAAAACTAAAGGCAACTAAAAATTCTCTAAAGTAATGGGCTAAAGATAAATATGGCAATGGTGACAAGCTCTTTGATCAACTTTCCAAGTAGTTACATGACATCCAACTGGCTATGCTTTAGGATATTGGTAGTATTTTCTTATCAAAATTTGAACATGACCTCTCAGCCTAGTTGGACATAACAATCTCTAAGGAGCAGGAAATCGAGAAATAAAAACTAAGAAAAGAATGGGATCTTCATGGGGATAGAAATTCAAAATTCTTCCATAACTATTTGAAATTTAAGAATGGATTCACTAATATTTTTTACATTTTTGATGATACAGGCACTCTCCATCCTTCTCAGCAAGGAGTTGATAATGCTTTCTTAGATTATTACTCCAACCTTCTTGGTTCTCCTCAAATTGCAGTAGTTGACTATAATATCATTGATAATTTGCTTCTTCCTAAGTTGATCCAAGATGATAGGGATTTTTTTATCAATTCACCCATGTTTCCAATGAGAAAATCAAAGAGGCTATTCATACTGTGAATCCTGATTCTTGTGGAGGTTCAAATGAATTTAATGCAGTTTATTCAATGCTTGCTGGAATATTATCTCTATGGATTTTACCAAAGCAATTCATAATTTCTTCAACCATGCAAAAATGCTGAAATGTATCAATGCTACTAAACTAGCGTTAATTCTTGAATTTGTTGGAGTTGATTCAGTAGATAAATTCAGACCAATAGCTTGTTGCAATGTTACTTATAAACGTACATCTAAAATCATTGCAACAACACTCAAACGTGTTCCCCCAAACTTCATATCTCCCAACAAGGCGGGTTTCTTACCGAATAGGAGCATACTTGATAATGTGTTATTAGCTCACGAGTTGCTTAATGGTTATAATAGATCGAATATTTCTCATAGAGCTCTTCTTAAAATGGACATAAAGAAGGCCTATGATTCTATGGAATGGAAAGTTTTAGTCAGGATCATGGCTAACATGAACATTCCTGGTCATATTGTTACATGGATTTATTCTTGTATCTCGTCAGCTTCATATTCCCTAAGTATTAATTCTTCATGGTAGTAGGGACATTAGGTAGGGTGACCCAATGTCCCCATATTTATTCATTATGGTTATGGAAACCCTAACTCAAGTGATTAATCAGGCTACTATTAGTAAGGAATTTGAGCTCTACCCTAAATGTAGAAACCCTATCATAACTTCTTTAATGTTAGCTGATGATCTTATTATTTTTACTAAGCCTTCCTTTAAGCCTCTTTACGCTATAAATAGAATCTTAGATCATTTTCATTTGATTTCTAGTCTTTGTGTTAATTATGACAGGTCCAATATTCTCTTTCCTGATGTTCCTTTGGCTGAGCATGATTATTTCTTGCAAATTTCTAAGTTTCAGCCTTTCAGTAATAACATATAATATTTAGGAATTCCTCTTTCTGCATCAAAGCCTAACTATTCCAACTGCCTTTCTTTATTCGAGAAAATAACATCCAGAATGAATGGTTGGTCTAGTAGATATGTTAGCCAAGCTGGTAGGCTAACCCTTGTTGAATCCATATGTACAACTATAGCAGTGTGTTGGTGTAGAACCTTTCTTCTTCCCGTTAAGTTAATCAAGCAGAACAAAAAAGCAACGAATCACCATTTGTGGTCTGGAGACATGTACTCTAAGTAGTTGGTGTCCATTGCTTTTAGTAAAGTTGAAGTTAGTTTGCAACTTGGTGGTCTTAGCATAAAAAATATTTCTCTCTAGAGTAAAACTGCCATGTCTAAACACTTTGATAGCTTACAAAACAACAAGGACAATATATGGGTTAAATGGAAAATAACACATTGGTAGTGCGAAGATTCACCCGTCTCCTCTTTGTGGTTGGATATAGAGAAGCATTTTGAAGTTAAGGGATGTATTCTTCCTCTTATTACTTGCAATATTGCAGAGAGAAGTGATATATCATTCTGGAATGAGCCTTGGGCTATCCATGGTCTAACCTTCTCTAATCACCTTTCATATGACGAAAGGTAGCAAACTGCCATTCCTGCCCAGGCAAAAGCTAATGATTACATTATAAATCAGGTTGTATCCCACCCTTATTGCAGTAATCCTAGAGTTAAGGAGTTATTAGATGCGATCCCGACTTCTGGTTATTGTTGTTTTGATTCTAAGTATGTCTGGTCCAAGAAACACTTACCTCATTCTATTGGTATGGTGTATAAGGCATTGGAGAATGCTTCAGTTGGTAGGAATTTTAGTTGGGGCGGTAGGGTTTGGGCTCCCCTAGTACTCATAAGCACAATTTTATGTTATAGAAAGTATTGAAAAATTGTTTACATACCACCCTTGACAAATTGAGTTATTTGGGAATGCAAGTGTCCGATTGTTGTTTCGTTTGCTATAATGATGTGGAGAATACCCTTCATTTATTTTTTAATTGCCCATTTATCCATAATCTTTGGACCTGGGTGTTTAGGTAATGCTTATGCCCCTTTGGCTGATAACAAATAGGATGGAGCTATATGTAAAGAAACCAGGTGGAAAAATGAGGAAGGCAGTTCCCTATTGATCTTGTTGAAGGTGTTTGTCTACCATATATGGACAGAACGCAATATGAGATGCTTTGAAAGTAAGGAGAATTTTGTAGTTGTTTTGTTTGCAATTCTTAGGATGGATGTTAAGAGAGCACTTGTTAATTCTTATTTTTCTTTTTGCAAAAGTACAATTGATGGGTGGGATTATGACGCAGCTTTGACTAGGCTCAAACAGTTTAGATACCAAACTGTCACAACCTATCCAGGATCTTCCTCACGAAATGAAGATTTCGTGTCAAATAAACCGATAGAACGATAAATGCTCAGTTCCGTTGATCGTGATGACGCCGGAATCTAGCTATCTCCAACCCATTGATCTCGCAAGATGTCGTGTTGAAAGATCTACAATTCGATCGTTGATCACTCGTAAGTGATACCGAGAATTGGCTTCAAATTCGTGTATTCGCTCACGAATAACCCGAAGATGGAAAGAAGAAGGAGATCACACTCAACTTCCAACAATGGTGGCCAAAGCTTACACACAAATTTATTTTCAAAATCAACCGCCTTTACAAATGACAACACACCCCTATTTATAGGAAATTACAACACATACATGCGACTCAACACATGCGACTCACGACCTAACACATACGACTTAACATCATACGAGTTACAACATCATACGACTTAACAACAATGCGACATAAGAAATCAACATACGACTTAACTTAACACATACGACTTAACATCATACGAGTTACAACATCATACGAGTTACAACATCATACGACTTAACAATAATGTGACATAAGAAATCAGCATACGACTTAACCAACACATACGACTTAAGAAGATAGCACAGCTTCGGGAACGACTTAAGTGACATAAGGAAAATGCCATAGTCCGAACGACGTAAAGACAGCACAACACCATGCGACATAAGAGAACAATGCGGCATAACTGAACGACTTATAGAAATGAGGCATAAGTGAACGATTTATAGAAATGCGGCTTGATTTCTTGAGTCGTCATCTTATATGGCAGACGACTCATGGCAGGCGACTTAAGGCAGGCGGCATAAGATGGTTGGCATACGATTGACATAACTCACTATGTCGAGTTTGTTCCGCCCGCTTATCATGATGCGCTGCATCATCCTCTCCTGGTTGAAAAGAATTCGACCCCGAATTTACACTTTCCTCTTCTTCGACATACTTATTCTCATGATATGGAATCAATGTTTGACATTGAAAACGTCAGCAGTATGGGTATGATCCGGCAATTTTAACTGATAAGTATTCTCATTAATCTTTTTTACGATTTTCAAAGTGCAAATCTTTCCAGCAGCTAGTTTGTTATAAGTAACAATAGGAAATCGATCCTTAGTCAATACCGCATATACAAAATCTCCTTCTTTGAACTCAACATTTCATCGTTTAATATCTGCGGATTGCTTATATTTCTCATTCGCCTTAAGCAATCATTCCTACACAACCTTGTGGCACTCTTGCAATTCATTCACAAAATCACTAGCTCGTTTGATCACTCCTTTCTGATGTGGTACTATAGATAAATCTAATGGCCCCTTAGGGATTGTTGAGTAAACGATCTGGAATGGACTGAATCCAGTGCTACAATTAAATGCATGGTTGTGTGCAAACTCGGTTTGACACAGCTTAGAATCCCAACTCTTCAAATTGTCATTCATGAGGCATCTCAATAGATTACCTAGGGATCTATTCACAACTTCTGTCTGTCCATCCGTCTGTGGATGATAAGCACTACTAAATTTCAGGTTTGTCCCGACCATTTTCCATAGACTCATCCAAAAATGACTCAGAAAACGAGTGTCTCTATCTGATACAATAGATTCAGGAAACCGTGAAGACGATAGATCTCTCTGAAGTATAACTGTGCGACATTAACTGCATCTGCAGTCTTCTTGCATGCGATAAAATGTATCATTTTTGAAAACCGATCAACCACCACGTAGATAGAATCATTGCCATGTTGCGTCCTCGGAAAGCCCAACACAAAGTCCATACTAACATCCACCTATGGTTTAGTAGATATAGGCAACGACATATATAAACCTGCATTTGTTGCGGTCCCCTTTGAAACTTGACAAATATGGCACCTCTGAACGAACTTTTCCACATCATTCCTCATTGACAACCAAAAATAAGACTTTGAGATCAACTGCATAGTGCGGTCGCGGCCCACGTGTACTTCTTCATGTAATTCTTTGATGATTTTCATTCGTAGACTGCAATCTGCAATACACAATTGATTTCCTTTGAATAGTAAACCTTCAACCAGCATATATCCAGCCATGTTTCCCTGCTTGACTTTATCTAGGATTTCGGAAAATTATGAATCTGAAGTAAGAAGATATGGAAGTAAGTTAAAACCCATCACCTCTATTCGCATGGTTGTTAGTAAATTATTCCTCCGACTCAATGCATCGGCGACACGATTAGTTACTCTAGACTTATGCTTTATGACGAATGTAAATTGCTGCAAATAAGCTATCCACGATGCATGCCTAGCTACAATTTTATTCTGCCCTTGTAAATGTTTCAATGCTTCATGATCTGTATACAAAACAAATTCTTTGTGGAACAAGTAATGTCTCCCATGCTTCATGGCCTGCACAATAACATAAAACTCCACATCATAAGTACTGTAACTTATTTTTGCTCTAGAAAGTTTTTCACTGAAATAGGCAACTGGACGTCCCTTCTGACTCAACACTCCTCCGATTCCAACTTTGGACGCATTTGTATGTAACTCAAATAGTAACCGAAAATATGGCAACACTAGAATCAGTGCTAAGGTGAAAAGTTCCTTGATTTGTTCAAAAGCAGATCCTGTCTCTTTCGTCCATGAAAACTGCTTTTCTTTCATACAATCAGTAAAAGGAGCCATTACACTACTAAAGTGTGGTATAAATCTTCGATAAAATGAAGTTAATCCATGGAAACTTATGATTTCTGTTATAGTTTTGGGCTATGGCCAATTTTTGATTGCGGCTACTTTACTCTTGTCCACTTGTATCCCTTCCTTAAACACGACATAACCCAGAAATAAAATACTTGGCGTCATGAACACGCATTTCTTCGTCGCTGCATAGAACTGCTCTTGACGAAGAATAGTTAACATCTTTCGCAAGTGTTGAATGTGCTCCTCTGTGCTAGCACTATATATCAAGATATCATCAAAGTAGACTACAACAAACTTCCCGATGTAAGGTCTGAAAATTTGATTCATCACCCTCATAAATGTGCTTGGTGCATTAGATAGACCAAATGGCATGACCAGCCATTCATATAATCCTTTCCGAGTCTTGAATGCTGTCTTCCATTCATCAACTGGTCTTATGCGAATCTGATGATAACCACTCTTAAGGACGATCTTAGAAAAGATTACAGACCCATTGAGTTAATCTAATAGATCATCAAGTCTTGGCATAGGAAATCTGTATCTAACAGTTATTTTGTTGAGTGCCCTGTTGTCTGTACACATTCTCCACGAACCATCTTTCTTCGGTACCAACAGAGCTGGTACAGCACAAGGACTGAGACTCTCTCGAACACGCCCTTGCTTAAGCAACTCCTCAACCAGTCTCCTCAACTCTTCATGCTCTTTTGGACTCATACGATAATGCGGCCTATACCGTAAAACAACACCTGGCACTAGATCAATTTGATGTTGTATATCCCTCAGTGGCGGTAATTCCTTGGGTAATTCCGTAGGAAAGACATCTTCAAATTCATTTAACACCGGTCTAACCTCCGCAGGAATTTCAAGATCTTCACTTGTTTCATACCCAATCAACATAAACAATTCAGCATTATCTTTCACTTCTTTAACAAATTTTCTCGTAGATAATAGACTAGTTGATTCCACTTTCTTCTCTGACTTGTTTTCACTTTGTTCATGCTTCTTAGGAACTAAGGTAACTTGGGTACCTTCGAACATGAAACTGTAGTTGTTGGTGTGACCATTATGTTGTACAGCTCTATCATATTGCCATGGTCTTCCCAATAGTGGATGACACACATCCATATCGACAACATCACACCATATATCATCTTTGTACTTCTTCCCAATAGAAAATGTAACAAATGCTCGTCTTCCCACTGTCACTTCTCCACCTTTCTTCAGCCATGCCAGTTTATAAGGTCTAGGGTGTTTTTCAGTCTTCAACCCTAACTTCTTGACGGCTTCTTCAGAAATAATGTTATCGTAGCTTCCCGCATCAATAACAAATCGACAAACCTTTCCCAAGATAGTACATGTAGACTGAAAGATATTGCTTCTCAGCCAACTAGAATCATTCTCATGCTTTGGCATTAAACAAGACCTCCTTATCATCAAGTTACACCCTTTGTCTCCTGACACAACTTCTTCATCTTCATCAAACTTCGATGGTTGAGAATAATCAATTTCAGTTTCCACATCCTCATACTCACATTCCTCTACAACTAATGCTCTCTTCTTTGGCTTTGTACATTCATTACTTTTATGGCCAAACTCCTGACAATTATAACACTTGATATTGTTATTGACCTTTGCTTTAGCGGCTTCATTGACAATTGTTTTATTGACTGCCTTGGAAACATTAGCACTGCAACTAGCACCCTTATTCTGGTTGTTAGAACCCGTAAACACACCAATTCCTCGTCTCCCTTGTTTCTCCCAAGCTAGAGCTTTCTGATGTGCTTCAGCAACAGACATTGGATTAAACATAATCATGTCTTGAATTTGCATTCGTAATCCTCCAACATATCTAGCCGTTAGCTGTTCCTCGGTTTCCATAATATCATTCCTTGCAATTAATTGATAGAATCAATCTGCATAGTCATTCACTATCTTCGTCCCTTGTCTCAAATTCTACAAACGTTGATACATACGAGATTGATAATTGTACGGCAAGAAAGTCGCTTTCATCATCTTTCTCATCTTCTCCCAAGTGACAACTTTTGATTTTCCCATTCTCTCCCGAGTTAGTTTAGTTTGTTGCCACCAAGCCATAGCTCTTCCCCTTAGTTTTGTAGCAACTAATTGGACTCTGCGATTCTCAGGCACCTCCTTGAATTTCAAAATTTCTTCAACATTCGACAACCAATCAAGAAATTCTTCTGCTTGCATACCACCTTTGAATTCTGGAATTTCCATCCTCATACCTGACTCCCATTTACGATCATTTTCTGAATCCAGATAATGATTTCGCACTTGGCCTCGATTTCGATAATGAATACTACCTCCAACACCATCTTCCTCAAAATCAGATGTATTTCGATATCGATCCCGACCATCTACTTTCCTACGACCACACATGTCCCTTCTACCCCGTCTTTCAGCATCACGATATGGTTCATTTTCGAACCCATGTTGAGTTCTTCCCTCTTCATTTCGGTACCCATGGTGGTCTCGCATCATTGAAACTGATGATTCTCTCCTATCTCGATAAGACTAGGGTGACATCCTCCTTTCTTTCGAAACCGATGGTGAAACCCTGTTTCCACCCTGGTTCGAAACTGATGACGTTCTCCTTTGATTTTGATTCATGTCGTTCATCAATTTCTCTAATTTTTCAATACCCTCATTGAACGTTTCATTGATATGCTGCTCCATTTGCTCAGCTTCTTGTCTTCTATACAAATCTTCAACATTATGATAGCGATTAGCACGTCTCGGAGGCATGATCATTAAACAATCTTGTTTCCGTCTCTGATTTGGCTCTGATACCAATTGACGTGGCTTTGACTAGGCTCGAACAGTTTAGATACCAAACTTGTCACAACCTATCCAGGATCTTCCTCACGAATTGAAGATTTCGTGTTAAATAAACCGATAGAACGATAAATGCTTCGTTCCGTTGATCATGATGATGCCGGAATCTAGCTATCTCCAACTCGTTGATCTCGCAAGATGTCGTGTTGAAAGATCTACAATTCGATCGTTGATCACTCGTAAGTGATACCGAGAATTAGCTTCAAATTCGTTTATTCGCTCACGAATAACCCGAAGATGGAAAGAAGAAGGAGATCGCACTTAACTTCCAACAATGGTGGCCAAAGCTCACACACAAATTTATTTTCAAAATCAACCACCTTTACAAATGACAACACACCCCTATTTATAGGAAATTACAACACACACATTCGACTCAACACATGCGACTCATGACCTAACACATACGACTTAACATCATATGAGTTACAACATCATACGACTTAACAACAATGCGACATAAGAAATCAGCATACGACTTAACTCAACACATACGACTTAACATCATACGAGTTACAACATCATACGACTTAACAATAATGTGACATAAGAAATCAGCATACGACTTAACTCAACACATACGACTTAAGAAGATAGCACAGCTTCAGGAATGACTTAAGCGACATAAGGAAAATGCCATAGTCCGAACGACGTAAAGACAGCACAACACCATGCGACATAAGAGAACAATGCGACCTAACTGAATGACTTATAGAAATGCGGCATAAGTGAACGATTTATGGAAATGAGGCTTGATTTCTTGAGTCGTTATCTTATTAGGTAGGTGACTCATGGAAGGCAACTTAAGGCAGGCGACATAAAATGGTTGGCATATGATTGACATAACTTGCTATGTCGAGTTTGTTCCGCCCGCTTATCATGATGCGCCTCATCAGATTAGCTCCTTGTTTTTTTATTTTGTTGTGTGGTTGCCTTTTATTTTTCTTCCGTATTCTTTCTTCATCCCTTTGTTATCTTTGTTCTTTGGGGTTATAAGTCTGTTTATAACCATTTTGTTATAGTTTGTGTGTTAATAAATTGTAAAGGACAATATGAACCCCTGTTAGCTTTGCTAAAATAATAATAATAAATAAGCTAGGATCAATAGCTCCCTTTATTTAACACCAATTGTAAGCCCCGATATTAGCCACGAGTTTATATTTAACTATTTGGTCCATATAAAAGGAGAGAGAGAACAAGTCTTCAAATGGAAACTTGTGGCTTATATATGGAGGCTAAAAAATAGTGCTAAATAAAGGGAATTATTGATCCTAGCTCATTACATACATACATACCTATATATGTGTATATATATACATACATCGGCAATTTTTTTTCCTTTTTTAGCCGAAATCCAAATTTTTTTAGAATAAAATTAATAATCAAAATACATACATACATATATATATATATGTATATATTTATTATTATTAAATGAAACATAAATTTTTTATTCGGCTCTGAGCAAAAATTATTTCTCTTTTTTTTCGAAAGTAATTTTATAACGAATAAAATTTACATACATGTTATTTAAATTGAATTCGATAGGGCATAAATTTTTAATTAATAAAACCATGTTTAAATTAGTTACTTTAACATTTAATAAAGAAAGAATATTTTTATCATTGAATATATATGTCTCTGTATAATATGTGTGTGTATATATATATATATTTCAATATATATTGGTTCGTAATATATCAAAGACATATTATAATATTAAGATGATATAAAATTAATTTAATTATAATGCTGATATATAAAATAGGTATCAACACATATAGAAGGTGATAATATAAACATGACATACAATAATCACTGTATGACATAAATGAATTATTACCTTAGGATAATGTTGTTGATTCACATGTTGATCTAAATATCTCCTTATTCTCTCATATCTACACCCACTGCTGCAAACAATTGGCATGCCAATATTAGATTGAGATGTATTCAGTTGCATTAATGTTAACTGAGTTTCTAGTGAAGGGGATTGGCTGTGTGGAATTGTTGCCAATACTAGAGAAGGGATAAGATTAAAAGTAAATCTACAGAGGTGGCTAAGGTTTGAAATTATTTTTAGGTCTAGAGAAGATATCTGCATATTTTCTCCTACCATTTCAAATTACAATACCCCTATTGCCTTTCCTTATGGCTGACCTAAAATGGGTCCAAGATGGACTAAATCCCCACAAACCTATTAGTAAATTATTTAATTCAAATCCAATTTAAATTCTTATTGAAATCGTATATCGATGTGGTATATATAACTTTTATATATGCACCTAATTAATTACTAATAGCACCCAAAACATTTTCAAAGGCTACTCCATTATGCTAAATACATCCGTACGAGAAATATAGTGAAAACTATTATTTCTAAAATATTAATTAATTTATAAAATTTATAAACCAATAAATCAAATGGTGTTTCAAAGACTGAATAGATTCGTCAATTAGCCAGCAATTAATATTCGGACAAGTCAAATATGGATATTCACACGTCACCTTAACTAATGGTGTCATAGTTTGACTTAATTTGTCACTTACAAATATCATCACTAAAATCTAAATTTACAAATTTTAGTAGTATCTTCTAGTAAAAATTATTTACACCAATTCTCTTCGATAATGCTATATCACGTTAGGGCTTATGGAATTTGGTTTTGGTCAAAATTTCAATATCATCTATATTCAACCTAGTTAGTGTTAATAGCTTTTTAATAAAGCCGATTTTAACCAGAATTATAAGGCCAAAATGAAGATGATTTAACTCATAAACTTGGGAACATGCTTAGAAAGGCTAAGAGATCGAATTCAGGAAGTTTGATGGAAACCGAAGCTAAGTAGACCACTCGGTACCGAGACGAACCTCTCGGTACTAAGAGGTTTTTATTCCACTTAGCACCCTCTTAAATCCTCTACACTTTAAATACAACTTCAACATATCATTGTCAAGTGCTTTTCTTGGGGGATAAACAAGCAACCTTGGGGAGAACAAAGCAAAGAAGGCAGGAAACGACAAGCGATATCAAGCAAATCATTGAGGGAATCAGATCTTTATGAAAAAGAGTTTGAAACGAATTGAATTGAGGATAGAAAACCTAAGAAGGTGAAAACAAGAAGTTTTGACCAAAACAAACCACTCGGTACCGAGAGGTTCTCATAAAAGATTGGGCCGACGCGTTCCCTCCTATACACTTGAAATTGCATTTAGATTTTACTCTATATGGGCTCCCGAGTCTATTGGCGAGTTTCTTTATAAATACTAGACTTATATCAACTAAAGAGGGGATTGGCGCTCTGCGTATTCTTCATTCCAGTCTACTTCCCCAAATATACTCTAAAACTCCATTGTAAATCTAAGGTCCGCTAGATTGTGGTCAGATCAGAAAAAAGCAGTTATAATCCGAAGATAAAACAACTAATAACAAAGATTAAAGTAGACGTAAGCCAGAGAATTCTCTAAACCACTGTAACAATCATTTATACATTTCTTCTTTAAACTTTATTTTATTGGAACTAGTGCTTTCAATCGATTCTAAGGTTTGTGTGTCATTCTTGGCGTAAACATTTTGATGCTTCCACTGAGCAAAGAGCTATATTTGATAACCTAAAGCTTGGATATGAATTTTGGAGAAGATGAAGGTGCCTAGCATTAGATTTATGATCGGAAGAAGTCAGCCAGAGTATGGGGAAACCAAGAGGTGTCCTCAAATTCTAATCAATCCATCTATGTAACTAGAGAGGATATGGAAAGAATGATGAAAGAAATGCAAGCTGGAATGATGGCCTGGCAACAGGAGATGCTAGATGGATTTTCCAAAAGGTTGGGACAACAAGGAATAGCTATAGCTGCTAGAATTTAGAACCAAGGACTAGGAACTAATGCAGGAGCATATAAAGTCAGAGCGGAGCAAGACCCATCGATACCGATCCTAATCCTCTTGGTATCAAGAGGATTTTACTCGAGCGCAATGTTGGTACAGGCTTAAGGAGAGCTGGGATGTCGAGGAAATGTGACGCTGGACATAGAGACATAAGTCAAAATGAAAATCCATAACGACTGAAGGAGTATGTACTGGAGTTTCCCTATAAGAACGCGAGGCAGAATAAAGATAGCGATGCCAATCATAATGCAAACGTAGAGCCAAAGGAGTATGTGCCAGACTTCCCCCATAGGAGTGCGGAGTAGATTGCAGCTATTTATCAAAAACCTTTATTGGACGGCAACAAAAGATAACTAAGTTGGTCGAAAGGACGGTGAGAGATGGAAAACCAGGCCATAGTTTGGAGGATGTAAATAGAAATCCATTCGCTTTGACATCTAAAATGCGAGGAATCCTCCCAATTTCAAGCTTCAAACGTTCGATATGTACGATGGGCAGATCGATCCAATGGTTCATCTAATGAGATACATTCGGCATATGGAGGTGTTGGGTGCTTCTGAGGATGTGATGGGATGGTGCTTCCCTTGTTTGATAGATTTAACAACAACATGGTTCAAACAACTGGAGAATAGGTCCATAAGCACATGGACCGAGTTAGCGAATAAGTTCTTGAAACGGTTCAAAGTTTATATCCCTCGACAAAAGAATGTGATGATACTATCAACTCTAAAACAAAGGCCCGGAAAAATCTTAAGAAGTTATCTGACGAGATTTAACACGGAAGCCATCGTAGTCGATAAGCCAGATCCATCAATAATCCTGATGGCAGTAGTATGTAGAGTTGCAAGCAAGACAAACTTTATATTTTCATTAGAAAGGGATCCACTGATAGATCTCGTGGAGTTTTATCACAAAGATGAGAGGTATTTATGTCAAGGGGATGCTGAGGCTGATAATACTGATGCAAACGTTATAGATTACAGAGGATTGTCTGGGGCAGGATATGGTAAAGATAAAGGAAAATTGATACCGATTTAGAAGCACCAAAATAATAGGGGAGGGAATCAAATTTCTCTTCTTACACTAACCTGACTAAAACTCTAGAGAGGATGTACCTAGATATTAGGAGGCAGATCTCCTGTAATGACCCCAATTTTGACTAACATTATTTAGAACATTTAACTAGATAAATTAAATGAAACAATGTAGATGGTTAGGGGATTGAGATTTGTTAATGTAGAAGGTGTTGTGCCATAATGGATGTATTAGCAAAAGAGAGCAAAAATAAGTAAATAGGAGAAAATTAGTAAGGGTAAAATAGGAATAGCCTTTGTTCTTATACCCTAAACCCTTATATTCTTCATTCCTTATTCATTTTAACGTTCACAAACAAAACTAAAACCCTATTGAGCTCGTACGGCCACCAATAAGGAGATTCAAGAAGAAGAAAAGCTAAGATTCAAGCAAAAAGTTAAGCAAATCAATCAAAAGGAAAATCTCAACCTTCTTAACACCAAGCAAGGTGAATAATTTGATTTACATCTCACTTTTGTAATGATTTTGAATTCAAGGTTTGATCCAAACTATTTTACAAGTAATATGCCATGTTATGTTTGTTTAATTGGATATATATATATATATATATATATATATATATATATATATATATATATATGCTTGTTGATGATTTATATGATTTCGTATGGAATTATGATATGTTTAAATTAAAGAACATATTACACGACATCCAAATGAGTTGCATTTTGATATATAATCAAAAACATTAATTTAAAAGTGGGTTTCAAGTTTCATGAGTTTCTAAGTAATTGTGGATTTATTATGAATTTTCTATGAGAAAAAATAGTTAATATTGAGTTTAAATTATTTAAGGAAATTATATAAAGATTTCAGATCTGAAATTTTTATATGTTAGAAAACATATTAAAAGTGAGTTATTGTGATTTTTTGGGAAATTTTCTTAAGTATTTTTCCATGGTTATAAAATTATTTAAGTTAAGGGACGTAATGTTTTACATGTTTTGTTAAGAAGGAGGTCTTATTTGTTTAAATGTTTTTAGTTGTAAATTTTGAATTTTGTAGACTTTTTAGAAAAGAATTTTGATAAAGAATGGGAAACAATCATATTTTGAAAAATTGGGCAAGTTAGGTAAAAAGGAATTACTTTGAAAGGCAATAAACTAGTTTTTTTTTCGAATTACAACTTTGCCACTACCTTAGCTTGCTTCCGTCACCATGCCCAATTAGACCTTTCGCGCTTATTCGAAACTAATGCACATGATATCAAGCAATTGGTCTGTAGTGTATTGGAGAAAGACGGAACCCATGATGGTAGGCATCCTTCCGAAGCAGTTAAAGCCACTCTAATCAGCTTTCGAATCAACTAACTTAACTTTGTTCAAAAAGAGGCTTTCGAACAAGTTGTCGCTTGCCTTTGTTTCATAAAGGAGCTTTCGAAAGAGTTTCCACTTACTTTTGTTTTAAAAGAAGCTTTCGAAATGGTATGCCGCTTTTGAATCTATTCGATACCCATGCTGTCGTATTTATACCTTTAGAATTAGTTAAGGCCATTATAGCCTTAAACCAATGTATTCAAAAGGTGTGCTTTCACCTTTTAACTTTGAAGCCACCCTCTCAATTCTTTCAAAATGGTTTTATAGCCGCTTTCAAATGGTTTTGGAGGCAATTGTTTCGAAAGGGTGGGTTTTGAAACTATCCTCTTTCTTTTACTTGGAAATAATGCTTTAGAAAGTAATGCTTTCCCCTTTGTTCTTTATGACCTTTTAGTTATATTAAAGGTTAAAACCAATGGTTTTGGAAGAAATAATTTTAAATAGTTTTGAAGGAATGTGTCCATAAACTCTTACTTGATCCTAATGCTTTCGAAAGGTATGTTATTAGTGTTTCAAAGGGAAAATCCCAATTCTTTCAAAAGGTATATTTTAAGTGTTTTGAAAGGTTTGTTTTAAGGCTCTTGAATAGAAGGTTTCCAATGCTTTCGAAAAACAAGTTTAAATGGTTTCGAAAAGGGATGTCTAAAGTTTTATATAATGGTTTTGAAAGGGATGCCTTCAATTATCCTGAAAGGGATTGTTTAAGGTTTTAAATAAGGGTTTCGAAGGTATGGCTTTGGCTTTAAAGCCTAAAGTTTCCTAAGTTACAAGGGGTTGTAACTTACTTTGATGGGATAGAAAATCCCTTTGATTTTGATTTCATCAACATTGTTTTGTGTAAAGCGTATATCGTGACATAAGTATTTAGAGTAAAGAAAAGAGTATGACTTTCTTGTTTTATAAAGATACGATTTCAAGTGAAAATCATTTGCAAAGATTGTTTACAAGGAAATGGAATTTGAATAGGGTAGTTAACCCTTAGTATATGACTCAGATATTAGAAGGCCAGATGAGACTGGTATAGGGTCACGTCCTATACTTTAGCTAATAGCCCTTTGGTAATATAAGTCCAAAATTCCAATGTATAGGGCTTTGTCATCGGTATGACTAAAATGATGTTACACATAGAAGGAATACACTCAGTAAAGATAGGTTATTGATGATCCACAAAACCACTAGGATCAGTTGACCGTAGAAGAAGAAAGTTAAGGGATATAGCCTAGTATTATGTTTAATAGAAGTTAGAATGTTTGTTATGTTTGGTAGGCCCGAATCGACTGGTGATTAATAGCTCGCCAAACAAAACTATAATGTGATGGATAGTCCATTGATTACTTGATTTATGTGGATATATGTTATTTCTATTGTTGTTATAATCAGTTTGTTTGCAAGTTTTTGACTTGCAAAAGATATGATTGTAAAAGGATATTAGTGAGGGGAAACCCGTTCCCTATGTGGCGTGGTCTCACTTAATATCAAAAATCGAGATGTAATAGTATTATTCAAGCCAGGCCTTATGTCTAACTTGAAGTTTATGTTTTTCCCTTAAACTGTTAGGTGCTCAAAATTAATTTTGAGTAGATTGAGAGTTAAGGACTTTTTAAGTTTGTGGGTTAGACGAATAAGCTTCGGAAGACATGCGGGAGGCAAAGTTAGCTATGTTGGTGCTATTTAGTATTATTTCCACTGCGATGTATTTATGACAAATATATCTATCTAGTACTCTGATCATCGAAGGGGGCATCTTCATATGTCGCTCTTGGCGTTATTTGTAATAATTATATTTGATCAAAACCTGGGAATCGTTTCGGGATTATGTAACTGAATATGAAATATTGATTTGAAATGTAACCAAAAAGGTTATTTTTGAAATCTATGTTGATTTTATTTCATATTCATGTGCTTTTGATATTATGGGTACCATTTACATTACCGTATTTTCTCACCAAAAGTTAATACTAGATGATTGTAGTATCTGTAGCGCTTAGTTTAGGCCTTAGAGTAGGGGATGTTACAACTTGGTATCAAAGCATAGTTTTATGAAAATTTAAAAGAAATTTTAAACTTAAAATGATTTTTTAAATATAATCCAAGGAATTAGGGAAAAGGTTGGGGTATGGGATAAAGCTATAGTATGTATTTGCTATATATAAGTATATGCTTTATCTCTATTTCTTCCGTCTCTCTTAGGTTATTCTTTTGCATCTTACAATAGCTTGAATGTAGATTTTAAGGAAGTAAGACATGGATGCTAGGAATGGAAAAGTTAACATTGGTGGAAGAAGCACCACAACAAATGGAAATTCCAGGCCAAACACTAAAAGGAATCCGAGTCGAGCACAAACTGCTAATGTGGATGCTAGTGTGTCGCAAGTTGATATGGGAGTTATGTATCAATTCTTTATCAACATGATGCAAGCTGGAGCTACTGCAAGATTAGTTAGAGGAAATCTGGAAGCTTCGGTGGTCAATAATTTTGCGGTACTAAGCAGAGACTATGCTAGGCTTAGAGGGAAGCTATTTATCGACACTGAGGACACAATTGAAGTGGAGAATTGGTTGCTTCATTGCGAAAGAAATATTGCAAATTTGGGACTCAACGATAAGCAGAAAAGAAGATTGGAATCTAGATAGCTACAAGGAGCAGCACTGCACCGGTGGAACGCTGTTACGTGGGAGTAAATGGAGAGACCATGACTTGGGAATAATTCAGAAGGAAGTTTAAGGAAAGATTCATTCGGAGATTGCCAAGTCAACTATGCTCAGAAAGTTTGCTGAGTTGGTGTGGGGAGACATGACAGTGCTGGAGTATACTACTAGATATAAGGAGCTATCGAGATATAGATACGCAATGGTTGATATGGTTATCAAGAGGAATGAGAAGTTCATCCACATATTGAGACCCGAGCTTGCTAAAGCGACTTTACCACATATTAGGGATCCACGCGATGTAGTTATTGAGATGGCTTTGAGGCATGAGGAGACGCTTGCTCTCTTTAATGATAACAAAGCATTGGAAACCCAAGGTGGATAGAACTAGAAGAGAAAGTTTTTCCATAATAAAGGCGCCCAGAAAGGAGGAGCAGCCAAGAAAGGGAAGGCCAATGTAGTCTGATACAAGTGTGATAAAAAGGGATGCTATGCTCACGAATGTCGGACAGGTAAAGCAAAGAAGACTGTTGACAATAAAGGAGTAAAATGCTTAAACTGTGATCAGATTGGACATTATAAGAACTAGTGCAAGGAACCAGCCAAGAATGGAAATGGCAAAGTGTTTGCACTGGAACCAGCTACCTCAAGACCAACGGTAGAGGAAAAAGGAAAAGCTATGTTGGAAGGTATGCTTTTGATTCATTGTGTCTCAATTAAAGTTCTTTTTGATATTACTGCATCGCATTCTTTTATCTCATAGTTTGGTAGAAAAGCTTAACCTGGAACCCTCATACCTAGTTACTTCCTTAGTGGTTGCGAATCTGATAGGATGGTATGCGACTCTTGGGATGAGATGAGGCCACTTCGAGTTTGAGTTGTCAGATCATATATTTTCTTATAGTTTGCATGTATTTGATTTTGTAGGGTTAGGAATTACTTTGGGTATGGATTTGTTAAGTAAGTATGATGCTATAATATTTTGCTTGATAGGAAAATATCACTTAGACACCCTAGTTGTAGCGATCAGATTATATACTCCATAGCAAAAACCCTAATTTTGAGGTTAGTGCTTTGTTGGGTGTTATGGAGGTAGAAGACGAGTTGAATCATGTTTTCGTTGTTAGAGAACTTGTAGATTTCTTTGATCGTATGATAGGACTATCGTCGAAACGAGCCATTGAATTTCAGATAGA
Organism: Allium cepa; assembly: GCA_030765085.1. Lineage (NCBI taxonomy): Eukaryota > Viridiplantae > Streptophyta > Magnoliopsida > Asparagales > Amaryllidaceae > Allium > Allium cepa. Next base: position 586,699,077 of record CM060938.1, read on the forward strand.
TTTAGTACCAGGAGTAAAACCTGTAAGTAGACCACCAAGTAGAATGAAACCTACCGTGATGACCTCGTCAAAGGTGCAGTTGGTGGATTTAGAAGGTAAGAATTTTATCAGACCAAGTAGTTTGCCTTGGGGAGCAGCCGCAATGTTTGCAAAGAAACCGGATGGATCATTGAGGTTGCGTATCGATTATCGTAAGCTGAATGAGAAGACGATAAAGAACCGATATCCTTTACCTAGGATTGATGATTTGTTTGACCAATTGAGTGGAGCCGAAGTATTTTCAATATTGGATTTGACAACAGGGTTCCATCAGCTTGGAGTAGCAGAGGATATATTCCTTTTAAGACATTTAGGACCAGATATGGATCATACAAATGGTTAGTGATTCCGTTTAGTCTAACTAATGTCCCAGCGTTCTTCGTGGAAATAATGAACAAAATCTTTCGAGAGCACCTGGCCAGATTTGTATTAGTATTCATAGATGGCATATTGATTTACTCCAAGGATGAAAGGGAGCATGAAGTTCAAATTAAAGTGGTGCTTGAGACACTGAGACAACATCAGTTCAAGGCAAAGTTTGCGAAGTGTCACTTTTGGAAGAAGGAAGTGAAATTTATTAGTCTTAGTCATGGAGAAAAGGTTGTCAGTAGATCCATCTAAGATTGAGGTAGTTAATAATTGGAAGAGACTCGAGACAGTGACTGAGATAAAGAGTTTTCTTAGGTTAGCTGGTTACTACCGGAGATTCATTAAGGATTTCTCATGGATAGCTGCGCCGATGACTAAGCTAACTTGGAAAGATGTGAAGTTTGTCTAGACTGATAAGTGTGTGGAGGCATTCCAGAAACTGGAACATCTATTGACTAATGCACCTATTTTAGTTGTACCAGAGAGGAATCAGGACTTGATGGTGTAACAGATGCATGTGGAATATGGTTAGGAGCTGTGTTAATGCAAAGAGGTAAAGTAGTTGCCTATGCTTCTCGACAGCTTAGACCGCATGAAGTTAGATATCCAATTCATGATTTGGAATTAGCTGCGGTAATTTTTGCACTGAATGTGTAGAGGCATGAACTTTTGGGAGAAAAATTCGAGCTGTTTATGGATCATAAGTCATTGAGATATTTATTCTCTCAGAAGAAGTTGAATATGAGACAGTAGAGGTGGTTACAGTTTTTAGCCGCTTATGACTTTGGTATTGAGTACACACCAGGAAAAGGGAATAAGGTTGTAGATGCACTTAGTAGAAAATATTAGAATGCGGTATTAATAGTGATATTCGAGTGAAAAGATTTCGAAGCACGGACTACATGCGGACTGGAATGGAGATCGGAGGCTAGTTCTAGTCGAGGAACCGCCATGTTATCATGTTCAGAAGTTCGACTGGTGATGATCAAAACGATTGCTTCTAAGAAGAGGATCTATTATTAGCTGAACGGATCAGAAGTTAACGAATGGAATAGATAGAGATGACTTGAAAGATTTCAGTTTTGACCAGAATGGGTAATTGAGGAACAAAGGACGACTGTATGTTCCGAGTGTGGGAAACATTAGGAAGGAACTTCTTAGAGAATGCCATATTCCAAAGTTCATTATTCATCTAGGAGGAACTAAGATATATCAGGATATGAAAAGGAGTTTCTTCTAGGAAGGTATGAAAAGAGTTGTAGGATTATGGGTGAGGCGGTGTTTAAACCATCAATAGGTAAAAGCCGAACACCAGAAACCGAGTGGGTTACTTCAGCCTTTGGATGTTTCAGTCTGGAAATGGGATTCTATCTCAATGGATTTCATAGACTGCCAAGGTCGAATAAATGAAATGAGAGTATATGAGTTATAGTGGATAGACTAACTAAGAGTGCACACTTTATGCCCGTTAAGTTGACCCGGATAGCACTGGATTTGCCTAAGTTATTCATGAGGAATATAATTAGACTGCATGGAATTCCTTGTAGTACAGTAAGTGATATAGATTCCTTATTTACTAGCGAGTTTTGGAAGAGTCTACAGAAGACTTTAGGTACCAAGCTTAATATGAGTACTACTTACCATCCGCAGATAGATGGGCAAACAGAGAGAGATAAAAAACTCTTAGAGGATTTGTTAAGAGCTTGTGTGCTAGATTTCGGAGGATCATGAGAAGAACACCCACATTTATTCGAATTTTCTTATAACAACAATTATTAGACTTATAGGGATGTCATCGTTTGAAGCATTGTATGGAAGACCATGCAAATCTGTCATTTGTTGGTTAGAAACCAGTGATAGACTAATTCTTGGACCAGATTTGGTTAAAGAACCTGCAAAAAAGATCGAGTTAATTCGAACTAGGATGAAGGAAGCTTAGACTAGGCAGAAGAATTATGCTGATAAAAGAAGGAAACACTTAGAGTTCTTAGTTGGATATCATGTTTTCGTCAAGATGTCACCGATGAAAGGTGTAATCAGGTTTAAAAAATTGAGAAAATTGACACCAAGATTCGTCGGACCATTTCCTATTATAGATAGGATAGGAAAAATCATGTATAAAGTAGAGTTATCAAATAGTTTGGTCGAAATCCATAATGTTTTCCATATTTCTCATCTAAGAAAGTGTATTCGAGATCTAGAGACTACTATTACATCGATTATGTTAGATGATCTAGTAGTGGATTCAGTTATGACTATAGTTAGAAAACCGGTTCGTATAGTTATGAGAGATGAGAAGATACTAAGGAACAAGACAATCAGATTAGTCAAACTTTAGTGGAGCGGTGATGAGAGAGACTGTACTTGGAAAACGAGAGCAGGATTAGAGACACTTATCCTGACTTATTTCATGGTAAGTTTTACTTTTACGATTGATTGTTGTGAGTACCTTATCGTAATTTCCAGAACGAAATTCTTTAAGGAGGGGAGTCAGTACTGACCTTAATTTTGACAACATTATTTAGAACATTTAATTAGATAAATTAAATGAAATAATGGAGATAGTTAAGGGATTGATATTTTTTAATTTAGAAGGAGCCATGCCTTAATGAATGTATTAGCAAAAGAGAATAAAAATAATAAGTAGGAGGAAAATCTAAGGGTAAAATAAGAATAGCCTTTGTTCTTATACCCTAAACCCTTATATTCTTCATTTCTTATTCATTTTAACATTCACAAACAAAACTAAAACCCTATCGAGCTCAGTCGGCCACCATTAAGGAGATTCAAGAAGAAGAAAAGCTAGGGTTCAAGTAGAAAGCTTAAAAAATCAATCAAAGGGAAAATCTCAACCTTCTTAACACCAAACCAAGGTGAATAATTTGGTTTACATCTCACTTTTGATAATGATCTTCGTTTCAAGGTTTGGTCCAAAATATTTTGCAAGTAATATGCCATGTTATGTTTTTTTAAATGGATATATATATGCTTGTTGATGATTTGTATGATTTCATATGGATTTGTCGTATGTTCAAATTAGAGAACGTATTAAATGACATCCAAATGAGTTGCATTTTTAATATATGATCAAAAACATTATTTTAAACATGGGTTTCAAGTTTCATAATTTTCTAAGTAATCGTGGATTTATTATGAATTTTCTATGAAAGAAAATAATTAATTTTAGGTTTAAACTATTTAAGGTAATTATATAATGATTTTAGGTCTGAAATTTATATATGTTAGAAAACATAATAAAAGTGAATTATTTTGATTTTTGGAGAATTTGCCTAAGTACTTTACTATAGTTATAAAATTATTTAAGTTAAAGGACTTAAATGTTTTACATGTTTTGTTAAGGAGGAGGGCTCATTTGTTGAAATGTTTTTAATTTTAAATTTTGAATCCGACAGCCTTTTTAGAAAAAAGTTCTGATAAAGAGTGAAAAACAAATCATATTTTGACAAATTGCGCAAGTTAGGTAAAAAGGAACTAGTTTGAAAGGCAATAAACTAGTTTTTTACAACTTCGTCACTACCTAAGCTTGCTTCCATCACTATGCCCAGCTAGACCTTTCGTACCTATTCGAAACTGATGCACATGATATTAAGCAATTGGTATATAGTGTATTTGAGAAAAGTGGAAGGAATGATGGTGTCGAAGGTATGCTTCTGAAGGGGTTGAAGCCACTCTAATTAGCTTCCGAATTAATCGGCTTACTTTTTGAAAAAAGAGGCTTTCGAACAATTTGCCGCTTGCTTTTATTTTTAGAATTGAGCTTTCGAAAGAGTTACCGCTTACTTTTGTTTTAAAAGAAGCTTTTAAAAGGAGAATTTCTTTTGAATCTATTCGATCCCCATGCTGCCGCATTCATACCCTTCGAATAGTTAAGGCCGTTATAGCCTTGAACCAATGTATTCGAAAGGAATGCTTTTCCCTTTTAACTTTGAAGCCGCCTTCTCAATTCTTTCGAAAGGGTCTTATAGCCGCTTTCAAATGGTTTTGGAGGCAATAGTTTCGAAATAGTGGGTTTCAAAAATATCCTCTTTCATTTGCTTGGGATTAATGCTTTCGAAAATAAAGCTTTTGCCTCTGCTCTTTATGACCCTTTAATTATATTAAAGGTTAAACCCAATGGTTTTAAAAGAAATAATTTTAAATGGTTTCGAAGCAATGTTTCCACAAACCATTACTTGAACCCAATGCTTTCGAAAGTAATGTTATAAGTGTTTCGAAGGTGAAGTCCCCAATGCTTTTGAAATATATATTTAAAGTATTCCGAAAGCTTTGTTTTAAGTGTTTTGAAAGGAGGTTTTCAATGATTTGGAAAAACAAGTTTGAATGGTTTTGAAAGAGGATGTTTAAGGTTTTATATAATGGTTTCGAAAAGGACGCTTTCAATTATCCTAAAAGGGATTGTTTAAGGTTTTAAATAAGGGTTTCGAAGGTATGGCTTTGGCTTTTAGGCCTAAAGTTTCCTTAGTTAGAAAGGGGTTTTAATTTATCTTGATGGGATAGAAAATCCCTTTGATTTAGATTTCATCAACATTGTTTTGTGTAAATCATATATCATGGCATAAGTACTTTGAGTAAACCAAGGAGTATGGTTTCAAGGGAAAATCATTTGTAAAGATTGTCCATAAGGAAATAAAATGTGAATATGGTAGTTAACCCTAAGTATATGAATCAGATATTAGAAGACCAGATGTGATTGATATGGGGTCGCTCCCTATACTTTAGCTAATAGCTCATAGCTATTATAAGTCATAAATTACAGTGTGTATGGCTTTGTCACCGGTAAGATTAAAATGATGTTACACATTAAAGGGGAATATACAAAGTAAAGATAGGTTATTCGTGATCCTGCAAAAGCTTTAGATCGGTTGACCCTAGAAGAAGAAAGTTAAGGGCAGATAGCCCAGTATTATGTTTAACAAAAGTTAGATTTTTAATATATTTGTTAGGCCTGAGTCAGCTGGTGATTAATAGTTAGCCAGATAAAACTACAATGTGGATAGATAGTCTATTGATTACCTGATTTATATGCATATATGTTATTGCTATTATTGTTATAATCAGTTTGATTGAAGGTTTTTGGAAATTTTTAGGATGTTTGCTTGTTTTCTTTTATTTGAGTATTTATTTTGTAGAATTCCACTTGAACATGGTGATGAATATTGATCGTAGTAGTCTCGTCCAGAGAGATAAGGTAGTGACCACAAGAAGTAAGTCCCTTTACTAGAGAGTAAATGAATGAACATGGCTGTTATTGTGTCTCCTCATCAAAGAGCGAGTGGATTGGCTAAGCCAGGATACAAAGAGATCAAAAGTAAGTCCCCTCATTGGAGAGTGAGCGAATGAACTTGCTTGTCATTGAGTCCCCTCGTCGAAGAGCAAGAGATTAGGCTCAACAAGCATCCGAAGAGATCAAAAGTAAGTCCCTTCATCGAAGAGTGAGCGGTTGTACTTGCTTATTTTTGGGTCCCCTCACCGTTGAGCGAGCAAATTAGGCTCAGAAAGGATCCAAAGAGATCGAATCTTAAATTAGATGTTAAAGGATCTATAAAGATCGAACCCCAAATAGGATGATTCAACGGTCTTAAGAGATCGATCCATATATTAGATAATTAAACAGTTCGGAGAGATCGAATCGTAGTTTGAATGATAGAACCATTCGGAAAGAGTAAACCATGGAACAGGTGTTGACATGATAAGAGGATTTGAATTCCCTATAATTGAAATGAGATAGATAAATCTTAGATGAACATGGGATAATTTTGATATGCAATGTGATACCTCCGGATGAATACATGCTATTCATAGTTCGTGGATGACACTTAAGAAAGGATTGGAGTCCAAAGCTATAATAGGTCTTTAAAGGCCTTTGGCCTACAGGAGAATTCAAAGAAACTAGACGATTCACCAAGATCGAGGTCAATGGATAACCAGAGAGCTCAATTATCGAAGATTGACTACCACTGAAACTTGCTCTTAAACAAAGTACACCATACATTTGAAAGGCGTACTTTGGAGGGAAAGTGTTAACCTGCTTTTTGACCAAGCAAATTTCAACCAGAATTAGAATGCTAAAATGAAGATGAGTCAATTCACGAACTTGGACACATTCTTAGATAGGCTAAGAGATTGGACTCAGGAATTTTGATGGAAATCGAAGCTAAGTAGACCACTCGGTGCCGAGAGGTTTTTCTTCCACTTGGCACCCTCCTAAACCCTCTATACTTCAAGTACAACTTCAACCTATCATCGTTAAATGCTTTTCTCGGGGAATAGACAAGCAGCCTTAGGGATTAATGAGAAGAACACAAAGAAGGCATAAACAACAAGCAATATCAAGCAAATCATCAGAAGAACGTTGATCTTCATGAAAATGAGTTTGAAACGCATTGAATCAAAGATAGAAAAACTAAGCAGGTGAACGCAAAGACTTTTTAGCAGAACAAACCATGTGGTACCAAGAGGAACCTCTCAGTACCGAGAGGTTCTTATTGGAGATTAGGCTGGCATTTTCCTTCCTGTACACTTGGACTTGGATCTATACTTTATTCTACGTGGGATCTTAAGTCTACTGGTGAGTTTCACTATAAATACCAGCCATATAGAAACTGAAGAGGGGATTCACACTCTGCATCTTCTTCACTCTGATCCCCTTCCTCAAATATACTATAGAAAGATCCACTAGATTATGGTTAGGTCTTATAAAATTAGTTATAATGTAGAGAGAAAACAACTAATAACAAATATTAAAGTGGATGAAAATTTGCCGAACTACTTAATAATTGTGTCTCCATTTCTAATTTAACCTTTATTTTATTAGAACTGGTGCTTTCAATCGACTTTAGGTGTTTATGTCATTTTTGGCGTAAATAATTAGTCGATAAACACAGTCCATGATTTAATAACAACATTTATTGTTAATGGTACTACATTGGGCATAGATTTTGACTTTGAGTTAACTATAATACTAACTTCAAACAAATGAGGAGATAAACTATCTATTAATTGTAATTCGCTTCCAATGCATCAACCTAAACCAATTATAGTCCTTCGTTGGCTGCTGTGTCGTGATTTAACTATAATTAGAGTGGATTACCTATATTGAAGTTCAATGGTATTCTCAAGTTGAGAAAACTGTGTAATATCGTCACTCTAAGATTTCTCATTTGACCTAGTTGTTATTAACAACAGGAAACTCTTAGGTGAGTCATCCCCTAGTTGTCCAATAACTATCAGTATTAACCCTTGGTGTCTCCAGTAGTCATGAGTAATACACTGCCCAACATTTAGAGAGTGTTGCGTACCCTTGTCTCAATACATGCATCGATATCATTTCTTGAAAAATATTGACTAGGAAAATTTAACATAATATATTGTCTTCTGCTGTAATAATTTTATCATGGTTACAACTTCTTATATTATTACCACATAACATATACTTTCAGAATTTTATGTTAAATACACTCAAATTACTTATTTAATTAATATAATCATAATACAATAAGTATACAATAGAAAAATAAACACCTTTTATTTCAAAAGAGATTTTATTATAAAGTTAATAACTTACAATAAATTATAGAATTTCCTTTAGGGAATCCCCTAAATCTCTCAATCACTCACTTGCACTTGAGGACAATTACGAAATCTCCATCACTTTGCTTCGATTAGTTCGTTCATAACCAATCAACTAGTGAAGGGAACTTCCAAAGAAGCTGCTATGTTATCCTTAATGTCCACTCTTTCAATCACAACTTTTTTTACCACTAACAAACCCCTTATCAGGTGGAACTTCCAAAGAACGTGCCTTGACTTCTTATGAGCTTTTTGTTCATTCATGATCTGCATTATGGCTTTGTTATCATAGAACAATGACACGAGATTCTCAACATTTGAAATCACCCCTTGTTATATATAAAATTGCGCATCTAGATCACTTCTTTAGCAGCTCCATTAAGGGAGATATACGGCTCCCATAATTGAATCAGCTACTTTTTTCTAGGAAATTTTCCAACCGACTATCCCACCATTCAATGTAAATACATAATTAGACGCTGATTTACTATCATCGATATCACTTTGAAAGCTGGAATCTATATACCTTATTTTAGCGAGGTCTTTATTCCTATATATAAGGAATAAGTCTTTAGTATTTCTCAAATATTCAAGAATATGCTTTACCATTGTTTATTGCTTTTCTTCGAGATTAGACTGATATTAGGTTACACATAAGCCACATCTAGTCTAGTATATAGCATAGAGCACATGATAGAACCAATTGCAGATGCATAAAGTATCCTCTCCATATGCTTCTCCTCCTTGTTTGTATAAGGAGTGCCTTCCTAGAAGGACAATTCTGGATCTTGTTAGAACACTTCTGTGCTTGGAATTCCCCACACTAAACCTTTGTATGGTATATATGTACAGGGTTTGGGACATTCCCAACAACCTTGTGGATTTATCTCTATTGATCTTGATACCAAGTATACAGGTTACTTCTCCCAAATCCTTTATGAAGAAATTATTAGACAACCATGCTTTCATCAATTGCAGCAATGCAATGTCATTGCTAATCAGGAGCAAATTGTTGACACACAAGATTAAGAACATGATAACACTTCCTTGTCCTTTTTGGTATATGCACGCTTTCTCTATATTTTTTTTTTAAATTGTTTGATTACTTTATAAAATCCCTTATTCCAACTCTGTGATGCTTGTTTAAGACCAAATTTATCTTAACAATATTCATGCCTTTACCCCACTTTCCACCGACATTGAAACTCTTTTATTGCGACATGCAAACGATCTCTTCTAAATTTCTATTTAGAAACGCCATTTTCACATCCATTTTCCATATTTCGTAATCACGAAATGCAGCGACTGCAAACATTATCCGAGTGGAGTTACACATGACTACAGGTGAAAATGTTTAGTCATAATAAGCACCTTGAACCCAATGAAAATATTTTATGACTAGCTTGCCTTAGGTGTCTCCGCCTTTCCATCTACATTTAGCTCTTTCTTAAAAGCCCATTTGTAGCCGATGTGGTTTATCCCTTCGGGTACGTCATCCAAAATCTAAAATTTGTTGCCATACATGGAATCCATTTCCTTCATCGCTTCAAGCCAAAGTGCAGAATAATTGCTTTGTATTGCTTGTTGGAATGAGAGGGGAGTATCATCTTCTAAGACATAATCCTTATTCCTTCCATCCATCAGAAAACCATAATATCTCTTCGATGTGCGAGATTCTATTAGAACTTCTAATAGGTTTCATGTTCTTATATAATGCTGAATTTGATTGTTCTACTAGTTTGGCCTCAATGATAATTTCTTGGACCTCATCCGAGTCTAAAAATTTGCTGTTAATTTATTTCGATAGAAATTCCTTTTCTTCTAAGGTAGCATGTTGAGAAATAATAACCTTTGTTCCTCAGGATTACATAATATATCCCCTGGAGTTCTTGGGATATATTATAAATTACATGGATCTGATCTTGCCTTAAGTTTATTTGGGATGATGTTATTAACATAAGTTGAACAACCTTACACTTTCAAATACTTGAGGAGAGTTTTGTTCCTATGCCGCATCATATATAGCGTCTTAGGTACATATTTAGTAGGCATTAAATTCAACATATGCGTTGTAGATTCCAATGCATATCCCTAATACAAAAGAGGTAACTCAACCTTACTGGCAATGGAACGAACCACATCTAATTGGGTTCAGTTCCTTCTGTCGAAAACACCATTGTGTTATAGAGTATAGGTTAGAGTAATCTAAAAAATAATCCTATTAACTTTTAAGCAAGTTGGAGTTCTCCAACATACTCATCTTCTTGATCTGATCATAGTTAATTTTATGATCAGTCTGATTTTCAACCTTGTCCTTCTACTCTTTAAATTCCTCGTAGATATCAAATTTATTCTTCATAAGATATAAATATCTTAGTCTCGGGAAATCTTCAGTAAAAGTTTCAAAGTAAGTTGAGTTATCCTTGGTCACTATAAGCACTAGGTTGCATACATCAGTATGTACTAGGCCTAAGAGTTCATCAATTCTTTCATCCCTCACAATAAAGGGGTGTTTGGTCATTTTCCATTGATACATGACTAATAAATGTCAAATGATTCGTAATCAAATATTGGTGTAAAAAAAACCTTGGTTCTCAGTTTGTACAGTCTTTTGTCAATTAGATAACCTATCCTTCATTGCTATAAGTAACTATTTTTAGTGCCAACAGGGATTCATGAACAGTAAATAATTATCAAAATTAAGTACATAAATGTCATTATCTAAAACACCATTGTAAATATTATTTCCATCAAATGCAATATACATAGTACTATCTTTACAATGAAAATCAACACCCGTCTCAGAAAATCAAGTAACATATACGATTCCCCAATTATAGTTTTTAATGTAACAACAATTATTTATTACTAAATCAAATCCATTGAGCAAAGTCAAGTGAAAGCTGCCCCTAAGCAGCTGCAGCTCCTATAGATCCATTAACAACTTAAAGCCATATTTCACACTTTGCCACATGTCGTCTGCCTCTAAGTCCCTGTAATGGATTACAAAGATGAGTCCTATATCTAGTATCTAAACCCAATATAATTTATTAATTGTAGAATAATTTGAATCATAAATATACATCTAGGAGTATAAGATTTCGACCTTCTTTTCTCTTTGACCATCTCTAAATAGTTTGGGTAATTGCATTTCCAATGCCCTTTCTTGTGGCAATGGTGACATTCACCTTTGTTAATAAGAGCACCAATCTTAACTTTCTTAGAAATGCACATGCGTTTCTTCAAAACTTTTGAAGGTGAAGCTTTTCCATTCATAGATAACACTGTGTTTTGATCCTTGAATGATAGCTGACCTCAACATATTGTATAGCTTGTCAAGGCTTACGTTCCACCATCCATATTGTAGTTCAAAAATGTTCAAACTTTTTAATCAACGAGCCAAGAGTGAAATCCACTTGCAGTTCATTGCTTATAGTAACATCTTTCTCAGAAAGTCTATTAATATAGCCTATCATTATTATGATGAATTCTTCAACATGACTACCCGTACTCACCTTCATACTGAACAACTTCTTAGTAATCTCATACCATGGATAACAACATTCCTCTATAAACACAACTTCGAGGCTTTCGAAGATTTATAGACAGACATATTTTAGTGTTGTTTTGCAATGGCCTATCTAAAGTAGACAACATGAATACATAAGCGATTTTGCAATCAGCTACCCTAGTGTTATACGCTTTTACTGTCTTGGGGTCAGCAGTTGTAGTGTGTTTTTCTTTTAAAAGTTTAGTAATTGATGACTATAGACGTTCATATGTAAGTTCTATCTTTATTACTCTTAATCAATTAGTATAGTTAGGTCTGGTGCTTATTTGTAACGATCAAGAATTTCAGTCATTCAAATTGGGAATATTCAATTGATTTTAAGTATTGAAAAGTTAATTTTATAGGTTAAATAATTTGAATTCCAAATATAATGGTTATTCGAATATTTGGAATTATTTAAATATTTGAATCTTGAATTTAATGTGAATGAAAATGATTTTGAAAGTTGATTTAAATTCTATTTGAATAAGAATGAAGATAGTAAACTTTTGAATTAAAAGTGGTTAATAGATTTTAATAATAATTTGTTTTAATTAACGTATGAAAATAGCCTTCCTGGCATTATCTTGGAATTGGATGAAACTAATTCCATTGGATCCGTAACAGCGAACTATTATATGCCATCTAATTTTATGGCAATCAAACGTATCGTTTAGTTGTGAGAGCTCGAAATGTATATAAACTAATTAAAGGAATTTAAATTAATATTATTCAACTTTAAAAGTTAACTTCTGTATATAATGGAAATGGTTCTCGATACTAGTTCCATTGTGTTCGTAATAAGGATATTACATATACAGCGCTAGGCGGCATATTTTAATTGGATTTTGAAAATTTAACTTTCGAATGGTGTTTTGTAAAAATTTTATATAAGGACATGTTCATTTCAATTTTTCAAAAACCTAATCTACTTATCCCTAGCCACCATTAACGTTCCTCTATCCAATGGCCATGCTTGATCGAAGCCACTCCATCCAGTTTCAGGCCAAAGCTTCTACACAAAAGTTGTAGAGCTCGATAAGATGAAGGCAATCAATGGTGATAATCATTAGAAGTAGAGCCTAGTGGTCGGATTTTGGCTATGTCAAGTGGTAGTTTGGGTGCGTTTTCACGGCGACTGAGGGTGAATTGGAAGGCGGTGCAAATAACTAAAGGCATGACGAAGGCGAGAGGTCTTTGGGTGAACTCACGGCGGTCGACAGTGGCGCTTGGCGATGTTAGAATGAAGATATTGAAACACGGTTGCATATTTTTATTTGCCTAGAATGAACATGGGCGCAAGGGAAGTAACTAAAAGTTTAAATTTTAATTAATTTGAAGTTAATTATAGTTTAAATAATCTCAAATGTTCACTAATTCATATCTAATTCGGACGAATTCTAACGAGTTGCATTGCGCTCGTTACAACGAATACTACGTTATGAAGTTGGATTAGATGGATTTGGAGCTAATAGGAATTTGGGTTAAATTTGAACGCCTGCACAATTTTAATTTGAACCGGAAAGTTTCAGCGATTACTAGAATCAAAGTGAGTTAGCTCACCTCTCTGGCCCACTTATGTTTCTATATAAGGGTGGATAATTTTGTTGTTGATCGTTTGTTGAATGTATGGATGATTTACTATTTTATTTGTTGGTTTTGATATATTTCCACCCCTGAAATGATTGAGACCCTATTAAGTTTCCATGTATGAGTGGACGAACCTTTTGTATGCGATCTCGCCTCGAAGCGGTTGATTTATATTATTGGTTATATACCGTATGTGATGAAAGGGGACAGGTTGGAGGGATCCAACTGGATTACTCGCATTGCTGATTTTACTTTTCATATATTTGATATATGATATATTGGATGACATATTTGATGACATGGATGATTTTCCTTATTTAGTGCTATAGTTGCACTGGGCCGTATTTTTGGTACTTTTAAATGCGATAAAGTGAAGATTTAGTTTTAAAAGGATTTTAAGTGATTTCAAAATTTTCATATGTTTTAATAATTATTCTTGAATTATTAAAAGAAGGAATTTATTTTAAATAAAATAAAAGTATGATTTTTTTTTGATATTATAAATTAATGGTTTGTAAAATATTTGAAATAGAGATTTTTGAATTGTATAATAAAGATTTTAAAAAAATCCTTAAAAATAAGTCCATCTTTTATAATTATGGAATACAGTTTTAAAAAGAAGATAAAAATATTTTGCTATAAATATTTATTAACCGTTTCATATAAAGTGATACGCACACATATTAAGATTTAATTATAATTATGGGAATTTACAAATGTAATAGTTTATAAATGTGGCATTTTACAAATAAAGAGAAGATTTGTAAAATCGTATTTTATAAATAAAAGAAAAACTAGCATCATTGGATAAATCAAAGAAATAAAATCATAATTGTGGATATATGATGATATGTACAATTTTTTATAGAAAAATAGTTGATTCTATTTTAGAAAGTGAAAGTAAGGATAAATTGGGAGATGTTAAATGATATTTTATAAATAGAAAGGAATTTATAAAAGAAACTTATACCTATGGAAGCAATGTTAAAAACGGATTGAAATTGATGTTTAATGGGATTTTATAAATAAGTGAAATTTATAAAGGAACAGAGTTATAAATGGGGTTTATAAATAAAGGGATATTATAAAAAGAAAGTTTTATAAAATAAAAGAGATTATTAATATAGTTTTATAAACATGGAAAAGATTATGTTGAAATTTAAGTATGGACTTTTATCCAGGAAATATATTTATGTTTTAAATGTTAGAACAATCTTTTTAAGGAATGTTTTGAAAGTGATATTTTCAAATAGATTTTAATGGTTTTAAAAGTGATTTAACATGTGTTAAGTGGTAGGAAGACATGGATTTCGACATTTTTGTTGTAATAAATGTTTTTGAGAAAGTGAGGAAGACATAGATTATAACACTGTTGTTATAGCAGAAGATTTCCGAAAGGAGATGTTTCATAGTATGGGATGTACATATACATATACATATACATATACATATACATATACATATACATATACATACATACATACATACATACATACATACATACATACATACATACATACATACATACATACATATATATTATATATATATATATATATATATATATATATATAATATTTGATGTTAAGTTTCAATGCGCGTAACTTACATCCATTTTGAAGTTAAGAATGTCGTTCATCCAAGGTTTGAGAGATAATGGTACCCCAACTTGATCAGCTTCATTGTTAACTAATAAATAGTTTGAGTTCAACATCAAAAATTAATATTAAATATCACTAATTGGATCTCTATTCTAGGGTTTTTGGGTTGTCGTAGCGATGTTTACACAACATTCATTTTGACCCAATAAAGTGTATTTTGGAAAATACGAAGTTTTCTCAAAAGTTGTAAATATACTTATTATAGACTTAAGTACATAGGGGCATCGTCTAAACGTTTAAAATGAAATGGTTTGTGAATATACCTATACCATTAAGATAAGTATATGGAAATGTTCTCTAAATATAGAAAGATTAAAAGTGGTTTTGAGAATATATCTTCGTAAAGATATTTTAAGATAAATATTTGGAAAGTGTTTTAATTAATGAAAAGATTAATTAAAGAGGTTTAGTTTTGCTTAGTGCTTAACTAATGTTACTTCCTTTTGGAATTTAAAATCTAGTTGGACTGTTTGTTTATTTAAAGGTTAAATAACGGATTATCAAATGTTGGTCAGTTTATAAACTAACTTTGTCAGTTTGGAGATAACGGGATCAGATCTGTTTCTATTGGTTGGATTAACGTGATAGGGGATTCTCGCTTTCTGTTTGGTGGTAAGAAAGAGACTCTTAACCCTACATGTCCTGGAGAGGTAGTATATGGCCTTGATGGGTTGGTTTACTGGGTGCTTACAGTCGCGAGGCTGGTCGTAAAAGCAAATTGAGGTACCAGTGTATGCCACGGTGGTGCTAGGATGGTTGAAAAGCCTACAGGTCATCACTGATGGATGGTTGAAAATCCTACGTTCATTACACTTGGTATTAGAGCTCAAGGTTAAGCGAGAACCTTGGCTTTGGTGGGGTAACTCAAGATAAGGTAATGGAATTCCTTATTATGAATTTTGAGTGTACTATATATTTGAGAGCGTAGTTGTTAGTGATTATAAAAATGTTTTATATTGTGTTAATTTATCTACCGAGTGATATATGAATTCCGATTGGTATGCGGGACGCCATGATTTAGAAAGGGGTTTCTAAACACTTAAACAAGGCAAATCGACACAGTTTTTTTGAGAATTGGTAAATGAAATAATTTTACATAGGTTATATTTAATATATAAATCAAAAGTTTTTTATAAATTATTGTAGTATATATGGCGTGTTTGGTTGTTAGTGAATGATAGTATTTGATTTTTATCGTTGTATGTTTTTGAGAGAAACGTGTGATCCTTAAAAGAGAAGAGCACACATGGATATTTGTATGTATATATATATATATATAACTGAAAAAATGGAGCTACCAACATGCCTGGAAGGTAACAAATCATAATAAAAAATAAAATAAAAAGAACTCAGGTACTTCAAGAACGAGCTCCAACAAGGCCACCGCCCGTTACACCTCATTATCGAGCTCTGATAAGGCCACTGCCCGATATTGAGGTGTTAGAAGTACCCAAAAATAATGATGCAACCTAGGGTGGATGAGATCGATAGGAAACTCTAGTAGAGAAAAAACGCCTCACTGCAAACATGGAAGATCCATATGAACATCTCTATGCAAATACAGATGATCTAGAATGAATGTCTCATAAAAAAGCAAATGAACCATGATGCGATCAAGTGCACCTAGGAGATCAACTAGCAGCTCCACCATAGAAAGAACACAATGCTGCATACACAGAAGAAATAGAAAGAACACCTCATTGCCAACGCGGAATATCCAGAATAAACGTCTCACTGCAATCCCGTCGACAACAACCTGAAAATCTGCATATAGTAATCTAGCACCATTTCTTGCCTAAACCTATAACTCTAAATGGAACTAAAGGAAAATATAAGAATAGTACATATATATGTATGTAAATGAAATTAATATACATGTATATGTACTGATGAAATAAAATTAATAAAACAAAAGTTAAAATATAAAACAGTAAAGAAACTAAAATAAGTGGAAGACTAATAAATGGATCAAAGTTCATTATGCAACATTTTAAAGAATTCTAAAGTTAAGAAATATTGATATCAAAAACTAAAAGGCACAAAAAGAAACAAAACATGAAGCTAAAAGCCTATAAACTATAAATTTGGAAAATTAATATTATGCTCCTTTGATCAAAAGAACATTATGATAATCAGTAAAATCATCATTCAAATTTAAGAAAATGTTAATGCTATAATTATTATTATTAAAAATATTATATATTTGTTTAAATAAATTAATGCTATTTCTAATGTTACTAAGATATTCTTTAAAAAAATTATCTTTAGCTAATCTATATTTAGAATTTGAGATCCAACTGAAGCAAAATGATGCTATTGTAAATATCAATATATTAATATGGATAGAATTATTATTTAAAAGTCTCTGCTTTCTCTCAAACAAAATATACCAACATATTAAATGAATAAAGTATCCATTAAAAAATTATTTTCCTTTTTAAACTTAAATCTTAAATTATTCCAGTAGAAACCACAATCAAAAACTTTAGTTGTGAGATTAAAGTTAAAGATTTTAAGAGTATTGTTAAGAATGTAACAAGTATTTATACAATCATAATAAATATGATTAATATCTTCAAAATGTATTTTACAAAAAAGTATATTTATTATCAACTTGCATATTCTTTCTTTTTAAAAATTCAATGGTATTTAGTTTCGCATGCATGATTAACCATATAAGAATCTTAGCTTTTGTTGGAGCATTAGCTTTCCAATAAAATTAAAAGAGTTATAAGTAATGCTCGAGAAATTAAGAAATTCATTTAAAGAATTAGAAGTGAATTTCTTACTTTTTCCCCATTCCCAGCTAATAATATCATTTTCGTTATTAATATTATATAAATTCAATCTTGCACATAATAAATAAATTTGCCTAAGAGTAGTACCTTCTAAGATTTTATTAAAACTAAAGTACCAGGGGGATCATTGTCGGGAGAAAAACATATATAATTAAAGCATTTTTAAAGCTACAAATATAACGTCCCGCCTTTTTATACGCTTTAAATCGACGATAAACCACACACGTCAGACTTAAACTATACAGAAGGGCGGATTATTATGGGGTAAACAAGAAAAAGCAGAGAAAGAAAAGAAAAAAATAGAATCTTGCAGCGGAGCGATAAAATATAATAATCAAATAAACATTTCATGAAGTTGTTTACAAAATATTCTATTATATTTGTACAGTACATATCAGAGTTACAAATACCATAGAATAATAATTATACGGCGGAATAAAGTGGTGTAGTGGAATAATATAGTAGATAATAGTAATACAAATCTTCGTCTTCATCCTCCAGAATAAAATCTTCAAATCCTGAAATGCTTGGACTGGCCCGAGCGAATTGAAAAGACAAAACACTCGAGTCAGAACTACAAGATCTTATATGAGTTAAATCAACAGAAATAAATATAAGTGCAATAACTTAAGAGATGCTCGGGATTTACATCTCCTAAGGATCCGTTAAACTATTTACTATGTAGTAATACTTCGCTATTATAATAGTGTCTATTAGTAAAATAAACTTACTTTAAAATAGCGTTAAGGAGTGACCCAATATTCCCCTTAACACATAATATATTCCCATAGTCTATACAGTACCGTAATCTACCCCGTACTGGGCGTCGTCAGAGGGCACTCCATAGCTATGGTACAAAACAAAATCGTATAAGGCGCGCTAGGGTAGGTGACACGGCACAACTAGGCAATGCCAGGGTAGATATACCAATTGCTATCCGGGCTGGTGGTAACGCATAGCCCCAGCTACCGCCCACCTCGAGCCACACCCCCAAAATAAAAAAAAATCAAAAGTGGCCACCGAATCAATCCAAAAGTCAAAGTATAATATCGAAGGGATGTGTCTGATCAAAGGTGCAACCTCATTGGCCCAAGAATCGCTCCTGTTTTAGCCACCTTATGCCAACTCATGGGAGTCGGGTCCACGTATTTACCTCAAAGGAAATGCCTCCACCATCCTACTTCATTATGGAATCTCCACTGCGTACACGGTTGTTAAAGTGGTTTTCGGAGTTGGCAGAGAGTACGACAACTTCCGATCCCGGTCTCTTCAACAACCAACCGTTATTATAACACCGCAGTCGTTTCAAAATAATTTATACTTCAAAACCAGGATATAATATTCATTTCAAAACCATATAATTACGATATCATTTTCCCTTTTAAAACCAAATCAATATGATATCATTTTCAAATATATCCTTTCTAAAACCATAACTTTTCATAGTTATAATATTTCTAAACCAAACGCTTGAAATGTAGCTTTCAAACATAAAACTTTGAATTACATAACTTTGAAATATAACCACACCACTTAAATGGTTAAAATATAAATTACTTTATAAAATAAAACAGTTTCTTCACCTTCACAAATCAATTTCAAATATAGATTTAAATCCGAAATAAACATTTCAATTTCCATATCTTTCAAAGCTTTAAATATTCCACCATTTCAAAACGAATTCTTTGATAATTTCATATACATCAATTCCAATTACTATTATTTAGATTTGAAATGTTTACTTAATAAATCCAGTATAATTTAAGTAAAACTTTTAACTTCCAACAACTGGATATTCTTTCAATTTATTTAACTTGATATATTCATTTATCTCAACTTTATATTCATTTAAATCACTTTAAACCAAATCAAGTTATCAGAATCATACCCTTTTAAAATCTCAATTTTATTTAGATTTCAAATCACATTTATTCGAGTAAAATTCTTAATTAATTAAAATTAAACCAATTTCATTTTTATCTTCTAACTTGATTTTTATTTAAGTCATTAAAACTCTATATATACAATATCTTAAACATGTACTTAACCATATAATATAAAACAATCAAACTCCATGAATAAACTTATTTTTATTACACAAATTTATACATAGCTAAAATTCAAGAATTTAACTATATATATAAATAATATTTATATAATATCAAAATTTATTATTTATTAAACCGTATACTTCTCTCCAAAACCATAGAAATCATTTCAAAATATTTATATATATAGACCGACAGTGTCTGTATATAATTTTCTATTCTATGGTCAAGTGATACGGATATTTATCATTTCAATCCGTAATTTAAAATAAAAATATGGTTATATATCATTTCAAACCACAATACCGAATCAATAATGATAAAGCAATAAAGAACTTGCAGATTATGATGATATAAATAAACATCCATTCACCCATCATAAAATCATACATCCATAACAATCATCATCCAAAACAATCAATCAATTATCAATATATAACTGATAATATTTAACAGGTAATTAACTGGCTATTATATTCAATAATAAAATAAATAATGATTTGATTTAAATAAATGCAGTTAACTGAGATGATGATTAAAATATACTAAACAGTCATAAATAAATGCATAACCACAACAAAATTTAATTTAACAAATATAAGAAATTTTTGAGGTTGTGAGTGGGTTAAAACACTAACCTTTTGAATTTAAATTGAACTTAATCTCAAAAATTTGAGAGTCTCCAAATTCGTCCAAACTAATGCCAAAGTGTTAGAAATTCCAATACGAATCTAGCGGAGAAAACCACGCGTGAATTGGATCACGTATGTAAAAGTTATAGCGATTTAAATTGTTTGAAATCAAAATTTAATTTGAAAATAAAAACGTACGTACTTAATTACGGCCACGTCATCTCCTAAACATTCCCTCCCAGCAACGCACGAGGCATAGAGAACCACACATGACTCCTTCCACCCTTTGACCGCCTACAACTCCCACCTACGGCCACTAACGACTGAGCCATCATCGCCGTTCTCCATGCCCATGAAGCTCGCCTCCATGGCCAACGACCGACCCCCCCTTTAAGGCCGCCGCTGATGAAAACTGTAGGGTTTCGAAACCCTAGAAAGAAAATTCACGCCGTCACAGGTCGAGTTAGCCCACAACACGACCATCAATCGACTCCACAAGCCTTCCTCTTCAAAACCCAGAAAGCAATTTCTTAATTGATGTCGAAATCAAAAACACCCAATTCGACTTTGACTGCGATTTCTGATCAATCCGATCACTGTCTCGAAAAATGAACAACAGTCGTAGGTTCGTATCGTTGAGATCTTCGATATATATATTTTTCAAAATTTTCTAGGGAGTTTGAATTTTTAAAGTTGATTTTTGAATTGAAATTTGAATTGGATAAATTAGGGTTTACAGCCATTGAGGAAGAGGAGCACAGAAGTTTTTTTATGTATAGAAATGAGGAATAGTGGCTGCTAGGCTTTATAACTGGGTATTTATAGGCAAGATTGAAAAGAATAGATGGACCTGATTTATAAACACGTTGAACGATGAATGGCCCGAAAAGCCCGTTCTGACTCCGCAATGAAATTGGGTCAACCCATATATCAAAATAGTTTTTTTTAAAATATTTTAAACCTAATGGAAAAGGTTTCAAGTTCAATTCTCATCGTATGAAGAAGTTATGCTAAAATCAATATTTTCAAATTGATTTCAATTGATTTCAATTTCATTGATTTCTAGGCGTTTCGCGTTCGTACGATCAAACGACAAGTCCGATCGTTATGAAACTTGAAACCCTACAATAATTCACCATTACGGATCTGATGAAACTAGTTTCGTCGAAATCCGAGTCAGTGGCCAAAATGGCTATTTTCCAGTTAATTAAATAAATTAATAATTAATTAATTGTACCCAATTTTTAAGTTTCTTTTCTACAGTCG
The DNA here is from genome assembly GCA_030765085.1 of Allium cepa. NCBI lineage: Eukaryota > Viridiplantae > Streptophyta > Magnoliopsida > Asparagales > Amaryllidaceae > Allium > Allium cepa. The sequence goes on from CM060938.1 coordinate 586,720,620, forward strand.
ACAAATTTTGTCACTTTTATATTTCTCAGTCATTTACAATGATTTAACCAAATTTAAATGTCAAATCAAAAATGGATTTATTCCTAAATTTCAGTGTTAAGTTTCAATTTCATAAATTCTAGAATTATAAAATAAAACTCCACAAATTCAAAGAAATTAGCCTTCCATTTACTTTCAATACATTCCTCTTATGGTATAAATATTTTGATTCATAACTATTACCTTAATGTTTCCTAAATTCCTCTTAGTTTTAATCATCATAGTATTAAGTTCCATTTGCTACGAAAATACCATCTATTATATATTAAATTTCAATAAATTGGTCTGTTTCCATTCCAATCCCTTTTATTAAGTTCATTACTACTCTATAACCTAGTTAGCCTTTTATTACTTTTACTATACTCAAATTTTGAAAACTCCTAAACATCTTATTCCATTTCCCATTAACGTAACATTTATTTTAGTTTATTACATTCGTTTCAAATTCTAATTCCATCAACTAATTAAACAGGTAACTTATAATATATGCTTACAAGCTAAATGTTACACCAATTGTCTTATTATGAATGGAGTTAACATAAGTCTGAAATATTATCTAAATTTCACATTAAGGTAATATTTAATTACCTCTAATGAAATTAAATTCCCAATTTATTTAATGCAATCAACTATGACCTTTACAATTTAATAAATTCATTAATTGTCAATTACCATTCAAATAAATCCATTCATTTGATTTCCTTATTATGAATCAATTATAAACCTACCATTTTAAAGGTGATGTCAACATGGGTACTAATCTATTACACTATCATACGCCATTTACATCTTACAGTTGAATGAATGTTACATTAACTTTATTCAAATTCCTAACTCCTTTGTTATTAACTATCATATTCCCATTTAATATATCTTTGCCAAATATATAAATTAATTACGATTTATATTCTCAATCCATTTATTTACTTGTGTACAATTTATAGTGATCATACATTTAGATTATTTTCTCTAATTGGAATTTTATGCAAGTTCATTAACCAATAACTTTAATTTGCACTGTTTCTATTAAATTTTCATTCACACTTCCGTTACTATATTAATAATCATTAAAGTAACGTTTTATTATCAACAACAAACATTAAAATTACTTTTCAAACATTGATTGTATAAATTTTCAATTTATTACGTATACTTCATTGGTAAATATAACTTTGAATTCGTTTCTCAATTTACTAATTTCAATCAATTAAACCTTACAATTGTTTCAATAAATTAGGATTGCACTAAATTTGTCATTTATCAACTTTCCATAACCTTATTTCCTTAAATTACGTTCAGTGTCTATTAAGCAATATATTATTGCGTTGGTTTATTCAATAGTTACTTTTATTTACTCATTTTCTATTTTATAACTAAGTGTAACAATTTACACTATTCATTATTATATCAATGAATTCCATTCTAATTAATATTTTTATTGAAAATTCACTAATTCAACATTCCCATTGGTTTCTTATATTAAACTTATAACCAAGTATGACAATTTACATTATTTCAATTAATTTCCATATAAATTTTTATATTGTTAATATTTAACTATAATTGTTACATCTAATTTCTACATGCTCCAATATAAACTTTAAGACTTTTTTCTTTCTAAATTTAATTAAGAAATCTTATTAAATTAAATCATTTTAATCATCGAATTTTACGGGTCGTTACACTCTCCCCTGCTCAAAACTTTTCGTCCCCGAAAAGGAAAAGAAGGGAAAAAGTAACTACTAAATCATTATACATTATTCAAAACATTATATTCATAACAATAAATTTATAGAATAAGATAATTTAAATAAAATATATAGATTTATAACCATTAAATCTTTTTATACTCATATTAATAAAGTTAGGAAAACATTTTCAAAATATTTTCTAAGTCCAAAATTTACGAAAATTTCGGCAGAGTCTCCTTTATACAGGGAGGCTCGGGAGGAAATATAATATCAAAAATAACAATATACAACATATATTTAAAAATAATATATATCCTAACATGAGAAAAATAATAATATAATAGCGCTATAGTACCGTAATCCGAAACGTACCTATTTGTCGGGCAATTTACGCTTATATTATGAAACCAAATGCAGTAGCCATTGCTTCCATAACCTGTATTCCACTTATATAATCCAGAAGAGTTAATAATTATATAAAGTGAAATATTTAAAGTTGTTTCAACCATAAACAACAAATCAATACAACAAACAGTCACTTGCAACAACGCTTACAACCATCATATAGAAACAATACAAATCAATCATTCATTCATATCAAACGAAACAAATAGTTGTTTGGGTTCAAAACTTTAAATTATACAGGATGAAAAATACCTACTAAGCGTACCATTTACTCAACAGTCTCTGATGAAGCTAAAAAGATTATTTATATGTCCAAACAAATTTAAAGTATCCTTACTGATGCAGCTCAGGCCAGAGATGAAAATACGCAACCCATAATTCTCCAAGGGATAAGTCATTCATGACCTAAGGAAGAGGCGCTAAGTCATTCACGACTTAACAGGAAACAAGAAAGGGAAGTTGCATTGAGCTCGCGACCTAACGAATTTGCGGGTCACGACCTAAAAGAGCACGACTTATCAACCTACGAGATAAGTACTTCACGAGTTAACAAAACTTTAGGTCGCTCACGACCTAGTTAAGTCGTTTGAAGAGTTATGCCGCATGGAGCTTGAGTCGCGTGAAGTAATAAAGAAGCTATGCTCTTAAGTCACGGGAGAGTTAAGTCGTGTTATTTTAAGTCGTTGTGTCTTGAGTCATTGAGTTGTACATATCTGAAGGTGAGTCGTTGTATGCTTAGGTTGGGTGAGTTGTATCTTAGGTCTTGTGTTGTAAATTGTTAAGTCATGTCGTTCTTAAGCCGTTATGTCGATGGGACTTGATTAGTTCGTATGGTTGTAATTGCTTTAAGTCGTGAGTCGTGTGGTCTTTATATGATGAGTCGTGGACGACTTATGATAGGTCGGGTGTGATTTCGTTGTAATGTTGATAAGTCGTAAGTCGTGACGTAATGTTGTAATTTGTTTGTATTTTCCTTGAGTCGTTGAATGTTATGTCGTAAGTAATCTGGGTCGTGTGTCTTAAGTCGTGTATGACTTAAGTGTTTGAGTCGCATTTATTGATAGGTCGTTGCCGACCTAAGGGTGAGTCGTAAGTCGTGTACGACTTAAGGAGCCGGTTGTAAAAATGCTATAAATAGGGAGTGTGTTGTACATTTGAGGGAGTTGACTGTTGAATAAATTCTTGTTTGATTGTTGTGTGCTTTCATCTAAATTGGTAGTTGAGTGTAATCTCCTATCTCCACTTTCGGTTAATCGAGTGCGCTCGATTCAACGATTGTTGAAGCCAATTCACGGTATCAAGTGCGCTTGATCAACGTTTGAAGGATTGTAGATCTACCTTCACGGTATCGTGCGCGATCAACGTGTCGAAGATAGCTAGAATTCGGTATCTTTGTGATCAACGAATTTGGGCATTTCATTATCTTCAATCCACCGTTTGCTACTTTCATCGATCTATATCGTTTTGTTATTATCCGCTGCGTCAGTTTTGGTATCAGAGCTAGACTTAGCCAATCATAGCTAAGCCGAGTCTTGGAGCCAAGGAGTTTGAAGTTGGTGTTCATCGTGTTCATCTTGAAGTTGCAACAAGTTAGAAGTTTTCGATCCATTTCATTTTGGATCAAAGTCCGGAAAGTGTTTGAATTTTTGGAGAAGAGTTTGAAGTGAGTTGAGCCGAGTTGAGTGAAGGCCATGACTTGTTGTACAAGTTAGTGTTGAAGTTTGAAGTTTGATTTGTAGAAGATTTGTGAAGTTTTGAAGTGTTTGTATTGATTTAATCATGCCGCCGAGAAGAGCTAACCGTCATCAGAATGTTGAAGCGTTGTATAGAAGAGAAGAAGCCGAGCAAATGGAACAACGCATTAATGAGAAATTTGATGAAGGTATTGGGAAGTTAGAGAAATTGATGAATGATTTGAATCAAACTCAAAGGAGGAGATCGCCAATCTTGAACCATGGAGGAAACCGAGTTTCGCCATCGGTTACGGAAGCGAGAAGGGTATCACCACAATCTTTTAGAGAGAGAAGAGAAACATCAATTTCATCAAGGAGAGATCACCATGACTATGGATATGAAGATAGAAGAACTCCACGTGAGTTTGAAGATGAGCCATATCGTGATGAATAGAGACATAGTAGAAGAGACATGCGTGAACGAAGGGATGTTGATGGTCGAGATCGATATAGACATACGTTTGATTTTAATGAAGAGGATGATAGAGCTAGTTTTCATTATCGAGATCGGGACCAAGTTCGAAATTTATATAGGGATATAGATGATGATCGACGTTGGGAGTCAGGTATGAAGATGGAAATTCCAGAGTTCAAGGGTGGAATGGTAGCTGAAGAATTTCTTGATTGGTTGTCTAATGTTGAAGAGATTTTTGACTTTAAAGAAGTTCCTGAGCATAGAAGGGTGAAGTTAGTTGCTACTAGGTTGAGGGGAAGAGCTTTGGCATGGTGGCAACAAACTAAACTTACACGGGAAAGAATGGGAAAGTCGAAGATTGAATCATGGGAGAAAATGAAGAAGTTAATGAAGGCTACATTCTTCCCTTACAATTATCAATCACTCATGTATCAGAGGTTGCAGAATCTGATGCAAGGGACGAAGACTATTAATGATTATGCTGATGAATTTTATCAACTGATTGCTCGAAATGACATTATGGAGACAGAGGAACAGCTGACTGCTAGATTTGTTGGAGGGTTGCGAATACGGATCCAGGATATGGTTAATATGTTTGATCCAAGATCTATGGCGGAGGCACATCAGAAAGCGTTGGCTTGGGAGAAGCAGGGAAGGCGTGGAGGTGGTGTGTTTACTAATTCCAACAATCAAGTGAAGGGTGTTAGTGGAAGCTCTAATGTTCCTAAATCTAACAGTAAACCAGTTGTGAATGAAGTTGCGAAGACAAAGGTCAACAACAGTTTCAAGTGCTACAATTGCCAGGAAGTGGGTCACAAGAGTAATGAATGTCCGAAGCCGAAGAAACGAACTATGATTGCTGAAGTTGAAGGTGAGGATGTTGATGAAGGTTATTCTAGTCCAGTTGAGGAGGATGAACAGGATATTGCGTCAGGAGATGAAGGATGTAATCTAATGATGAGGAGGTCTTGTTTAATATTGAAACAAGAAGAAGAAGCTAGTTGGTTGAGGAGTAGCATCTTTCAGTCAACATACACTATTCTGGGAAAGGTTTGTAAGTTTGTGATTGATGTAGGAAGTTGTGACAATATTCTTTCTACTGAAGCCGTGAGAAAGTTGAAGCTGAAAACGGAGAAGCATCCAAATCCTTACAAGTTAGCGTGGTTGAGAAAAGGAGCAGAAGTGAAGGTGGATAGGCGAGTTCGAGTTCCATTTTCTATTGGGAAGAAGTATAAAGATGAGATTTGGTGTGATGTTGTGGAGATGGATGTTTGTCATTTACTTTTGGGAAGACCATGGCAGTATGATCGAACAGTGCAACATGACGGTCGGACCAATAGCTACAGTTTTATGTTTGAGGGTGTTAAGATCATTTTAGTACCAAAGAAGAGACAGCAAGGAGAAAGCAAGTCAGAAGAGATTGAGGAGCTGAAGACTTTATTGACTTTGAAAGAATTCATCGAAGAAGTAGAGGAGAGTCCGGAGGTGTTTTTGTTGATTGGACGTGAAGCTACTGAATCTTTTGGAGTTCCAGAGGAAGTAATACCGATATTGGAAGAATTCAGTGATGTGTTTCCTGAAGAGTTACCAACGGAGTTGCCACCGTTGAGGGATATTCAACATCAGATAGATCTTGTGCCAGGGGTAGTATTACCACACAGGCCACATTACAGAATGAGTCCTAAGGAGCATGAGGAACTGAGGAGGAAGGTGGAGGAATTGCTAGAACAGGGGCGTGTTCAGGAGAGCTTGAGTTCTTGTGCAGTGCCAGCCTTATTGGTACTCAAGAAGAATGGTTCGTGGAGGATGTGTACGGATAGTCGGGCTGTAAACAAGATCACTGTGAGATACAGAATTCCTATGCCAAGGTTTGATGATTTGATTGACCAGTTGAGTGGGGCTGTTGTGTTCTCAAAGATTGACTTGAAGAGTGGATACCATCAGATTCGTATTCGACCAGGTGATGAATGGAAGACTGCTTTCAAAACCAGGGAAGGTTTATACGAATGGTTGGTTATGCCGTTTGGTTTATCGAATGCACCAAGTACTTTTATGAGAGTGATGAACCAGATTTTCAGACCATTCATTGGGAAGTTCGTAGTTGTTTACTTTGATGATATTTTGATCTACAGTGGGAGTATGGAAAAGCATGTCCAGCATTTGCGTGAAGTACTGTTGATTCTACGTCAAGAGTAGTGCTATGCAGCAACAAAGAAGTGCGTGTTTATGACGGACAGTGTTTTATTTCTGGGATATGTTCTATCGAAGGAAGGAATTCAAGTGGATGAAAGTAAAGTAGAAGCTGTCAGGAGTTGGCCACAGCCAAAGACAATTACTGAAGTGAGGAGTTTTCATGGATTGGTATCTTTCTATCGAAGATTCATTCCAAATTTTAGTAGTGTGATGGCACCTATAACCGATTGCATGAAAGGAAAGAAGTTTGAGTGGTCAGAGGAAGCAAGGGTTGGTTTTGAGAAGATCAAAACACTATGGACGACATCACCAATTCTAGTTTTACCGGATTTTCAGTTGTTGTTTGAATTATGTACTGATGCATCGAAGGTTGGGATTGGTGGAGTTTTGAGTCAGAAGGGAAGACCAGTTGCTTATTTCAGTGAGAAGTTGTCTGGAGCTAAGTTGAGATATAACACTTATGATATTGAGTTTTATGCAATTGTTCAAGTTGTGAAGCACTGGAGACATTATCTATTTCAGAAGGAGTTTGTTCTTTACACTGATCATGAAGCGTTGAAGCACTTACAAGGGCAGGATAAATTTCAGCAGGGCATGCATCATGGATTTCTTATCTACAGCAATTTACGTTTGTTGTGAAACATAAATTAGGAATTACGAATCGTGTAGCAGATGCATTGAGCAGAAGGAATCACTTGTTGACTACAATGAAGGTTGAGGTGACAGGGTTTGAATTGTTGCCAGAACTGATTGAAGAAGATCTTTACTTTATGAACCTTGTTGAGAAAGTTAAGGATGGGAATGCCGAAGAGTTTGTATTGGTGGATGGTTTTCTGTTTAAAAGAAATCGTTTATGCGTACCGGATTGTAGTTTGAGAATGAAGATTATAAAGGAGCTACATGAAGAAGGCCATGTAGGTAGAGATCGTACTTTGCAGTTAATTTCTCAATCTTATTTTTGGCCGTCAATGAGGAAAGAGGTTGAAAGGTTTGTGCGTAGATGTCATGTTTGTCAGGTTTCGAAAGGGATAGTACAAATGCGGGATTATATATGCCATTACATGTTCCTACAAAACCATGGGTAGACATTAGCATGGATTTCGTGCTGGGTTTGCCGAGAACTCAAAGGGGGAATGACTCGATATACGTTGCGGTAGATCTTTTTTTTCGAAAATGGTACATTTTATTACTTGTAAGAAGACGGCGGATGCTGTTCATGTTGCTCAGTTATTTTTCAAGGAGATCTATCGACTTCATGGATTGCCAAAATCTATTGTGTCGGATAGGGATACTCGTTTTCTGAGTCACTTTTGGTTGAGTTTGTGGAAGATGGTCGGAACGAAGCTGAATTTTAGCAGCGCTTACCATCCACAAACAGATGGACAAACGGAGGTTGTGAACAGATCGTTGGGGAATTTATTGAGATGTTTGGTGAAAGATAATCTGAAAAGTTGGGATATGAAGTTATGTCAAGCAGAGTTTGCTCATAATCATGTGGTGAATCGTAGTACAGGTTTCAGTCCATTTCAGATTGTTTATTCAAACTTGCCAAAGGGGCCGTTCGATTTAACGGTAGTGCCACAACCATAGGGGACCGTTAAACGAGCTACTGATTTTGTTGATGCCTTGAAGGAGTGTCATAGAATCGTTCAGGAACGATTGGAGAAGATGAATGAGAAGTATAAAAAATTCACAGATATGAAGCGAAGAAGCGTTGAGTTTAATGAAGGAGATTTGGTATACGCTGTGCTATCAAAGGATCGTTTTCCAGTGGGCGCTTATAACAAGTTGAAAGCCAGAAAAATTGGTACTGTAGAAGTCGTGAAACGGATTAATGAAAATGCTTATAAGTTGAAGCTACCGGAAGATGTGTACACTTCTGACGTGTTCAATGTTAAACATCTCATGCCATATTATGGGAATGAACAATCCGATGTGGAAGAATTTACAAATTCGAGGATGAATTTTTCTCAACCTGGGGAGGATGATGCAGCTCAAGCCAGAGATGAAAATCGCAACCCATAATTCTCCAAGGGATAAGTCATTCACGACCTAAGGAAGAGGCGCTAAGTCATTCACGACTTAATAGGAAACAAGAAAAGGAAGTTGCATTGAGCTCGCGACCTAACGAATTTGCGGGTCACGACCTAAAAGAGCACGACTTATCAACCTACGAGATAAGTACTTCACGAGTTAACAAAACTTTAGGTCGCTCACGACCTAGTTAAGTCGTTTGAAGAGTTATGCCGCATGGAGCTTGAGTCGCGTGAAGTAATAAAGAAGGTATGCTCTTAAGTCGCTGGAGAGTTAAGTCGTGTTATTTTAAGTTGTTGTGTCTTGAGTCATTGAGTTGTACATATGTGAAGGTGAGTCGTTGTATGCTTAGGTCGGGTGCGTTGTATCTTAGGTCTTGTGTTGTAAATTGTTAAGTCGTGTCGTTCTTAAGACGTTATGTCGCTGGGACTTGATTAGTTCGTATGGTTGTAATTGCTTTAAGTCGTGAGTCGTGTGGTCTTTATGTGATGAGTTGTGGACGACTTATGATAGGTCGGGTGTGATTTCGTTGTAATGTTGATGAGTCGTAAGTCGTAAGTCGTGACGTTATGTTGTAATTTGTTTGTATTTTCCTTGAGTCGTTGAATGTTATGTCGTAAGTAATCTGGGTCGTGTGCCTTAAGTCGTGTACGACTTAAGTGTTTGAGTCACGTTTATTGATAGGTCATTGCCGACCTAAGGGTGAGTCGTAAGTCGTGTACGACTTAAGGAGCCGGTTGTAAAAATGCTATAAATAGGGAGTGTGTTGTACATTTGAGGGAATTGATTGTTGAATAAATTCTTGTTTGATTGCTGTGTGCTTTCATCTAAATTGGTAGTTGAGTGTAATCTCCTATCTCCACTTTCGGTTAATCGAGTAAGCTCGATTCAACGATTGTTGAAGCCAATTCACGGTATCAAGTACGCTTGATCAACGTTTGAAGAATTGTAGATCTTCCTTCACGGTATCGTGCGCGATCAACGTGTCGAAGATAGCTAGAATTTGGTATCTTTGTGATCAACGAATTTGGGCATTTCAGTATCTTCAATCCACCGTTTGCTACTTTCATTGATCTATATCGTTTTGTTATTATCCACTGCGTCACTTACCCAAACAACCATAAACCAAAACAAACAACAAATCAACCAATAGATCAAGTTCACTCTTGTTAATTTCATTCATATAATAATTTATCTTTTTAATTTACATTTTATTTCTTACAGTTTCATTTACTTTTATTTATATTACATTCATTTATTCACTTCTTAACTTCATTTATTTACAACATTCATCTTTCTGCTTATTTTCAAAACTAATGCCTCCAACACTTACTTAAGTTTATTATCATTTCTTTATAACCTTTCTATTATATTTAATTAGTGGCCTTTCAGTCATAACTTAAGTATATAATATTTATAACTTTAAATCCTTATTTATAAAAGCATTTCATTAATTACTTTCATTTCCTCAAATTTATTACTTGTATAATATCTATTACATCTTCTTATTAACATTTCAACTTTTATATCTTTTGGTAAGTTATATATATATGCTTTTAAGGATGTAATAGAAAGTTACCCAAATTTATTTCTATTTCTTTTAATTAACTAAATGTTCAACAATATTATTCTTTGTTTCATAGGTTACAGTTTCAAATTACATTTAATTTCATTCATAACCTAGCATTAAATTACTTATTTTAATTAAAGGCTCCAATTAATAATTAACTTCCATTTTACTACACTAATTGAAACTGTAAAATAGCGAAAACTTAAGAATTTAAATGCCAGATTTTATTCAAAATCATTTTAAAATAACAGATGAACATATACTTAAAATTTATTTATCCAATTATAATTAAAAAAATTAAAATTTATATTTGGTTTATCAAAACAAATCTGCACTAAACTACTACAGTGGCCTTCCCTCTTCGAAACTCGAAAATGAATGTCGATGATGCGGCCGCCATCACCGAAATTATTTTCCAATGACAGAGAGGGGAGTACAGAACTTATTTCTTTTTTTTCAAAATTTCTTTAAAACAATTCTTTCAAATTATATTGAAATATTTATATTCTAATATTATTATTATTATATTTTGAAATCAATTGAAATAAATTTTCAAAACTCCGGAACTTAAGTTCTAAAATTTCCAATTTTCATTTATTTTATCTTCAATCTTATTTCAGCTATTATTTATAAATTTCATTACCTGACAACCAATATATTGCAACCAAATATAATCTTTATAAAATTTTATTTTATATATATAGAAAATATAATAGGCAAAATTATTTCATTCGCCTATGTTAAAAACAAATATTTTGTCGGTCTGTCTTATTAAGTGTTTAGAAATCCCTATTGATGTCACAGCGTCCCATGTACCAACCAGAATTTATAAATACAAAACGAAACAAATTAACACAATATTAAAACCTTTTTATAACACTAACAAATACGCTGTCTCATATATATACACTCAGCGACTCCCATAGGGTATTACTACCTTATCAATAAAGAGTCAGACCCTAAAAAGCTAAGGTTCATCGCTAAACCAAAGCTCTGATACCAGATGTAACGTCCCGCCTTTTTGCACGCTTTAAATCGACGATAAACCACACACGTCAGAATTAAACCATACAGAAGGCGGATTGTTATGGGGTAAATAGAAAAAACAGAGAAAGAAAAGAAACAAAATAGAATCTTGCAGCCGAGCGATAAAATATAATAATCAAATAAAAATTTCATGAAGCTGTTTACAAAATATTCTATTATATTTATACAGTACATATCAAAGTTACACATACTATAGAATAATAATTATGCAGCGGAATAAAGTGGTGTAGTGGAATAATATAGTAGATAATAGTAATACAAATCTTCGTCTTCATCCTCCAGAATAAAATCTTCAAATCCAGAAATGCTCGGACTGACCCGAGCGAATTGAAAAGACAAAACACTCGAGTCGGAACTAAAAGATCTTATGTGAGTTAAATCAACAGACATAAATATGAGTGTAGTAACTTAAGAGATGCTCGGGATTTACATCTCTTAAGGATCCGTTAAACTATTTACTATGTAGTAATACTTCGCTATTATAATAGTGTCTATTAGTAAAATAAACTTACTTTAAAATAGCGTTAAGGAGTGACCCAATATTCCCCTTAACACATAATATATTCCCATAGTCTATACAGTACCGTAATCTACCCCGTACTGGGCGTCGTCAGAGGGCACTCCATAGCTATGGTACAAAACAAAATCGTATAAGGCGCGCTAGGGTAGGTGACACGGCACAACTAGGCAATGCCAGGGTAGATATACCAATTGCTATCCGGGCTGGTGGTAATGCATAGCCGCAGCCACCGCCCACCTCGAGTCACACCCCCAAATAAAAAAAAATCAAAAGTGGCCATCGAATCAATCCAAAAGTCAAAGTATAATATCGAAGGGATGTGTCCGATCAAAGGTACTACCTCATTGGCCCGAGAATCGCTCCTGTTTTAGCCACCTTATGCCAACTCACGGTAGTCGGGTCCACGTATTTACCTCAAAGGAAATGCCGCTACCATCCTACTTCATTTTGGAATCTCCACCGCGTACACGGTTGTTAAAGTGGTTTTCGGAGTTGGTGGAGAGTATGACAACTTCCGATCCTGGTCTCTTCAACAACCAACCGTTATTATAACACCGCGGTCATTTCAAAATAATTTATACTTCAAAACCAGGATATAATATTCATTTCAAAACCATATAGTTACGATATCATTTTCCGTTTTAAAACCAAATCAATATGATATCATTTTCAAATATATCCTTTCTAAAACCATAACTTTTCATGGTTATGATATTTCTAAACCAAATGCTTGAAATATAGACTTTCAAACATAAAACTTTGAATTACATAACTTTGAAATATAACCACACCACTTAAATGGTTAAAATATAAATTAGTTTATAAAATAAAATAGTTTCTTCACCTTCACAAATCAATTCCAAATATAGATTTAAATTCCAAATAAACATTTCAATTTCCATATCTTTCAAAGCTTTAAATATTCCACCATTTCAAACCGAATTATTTGATAATTTCATATATATCAATTCCATTTACTGTTATTTAGATTTGAAATGTTTACTTAATAAATCCTATATAATTTAAGTAAAACTTTTAACTTCAAGCAACTGGATATTCTTTCAATTTATTTAACTTGATATATTCATTTATCTCAACTTTATATTCATTTAAATCACTTTAAACCAAATCAAGTTATAAGAATCATACCCTTTTAAAATCTCAATTTTATTTAGATTTGAGTAAAATTCTTAATTAATTCAAATTAAACCAATTTCATATTTATCTTCTAACTTGATTTTTATTTAAGTCATTAAAACTCTATATATGAAATATCTTAAATAGATACTTAACCATATAATATAAAACAATCAAACTCCATGAATAAACTTATTTTTATTACACAAATTTATACATAGCTTAAATTCAAGAATTTAACTATATATATAAAAATAATATTTATAAAATATCAAAATTTATTACTTATTAAACCTTATATTTCTCTCCAAAACCAAGAAATCATTTCAAAATATTTATATATATAGACCGACGGTGTCTGTATATAATTTTCTATTCTATGGTCAAGTGACAGGATTTTTTTCATTTCAATCCGTAATTTAAAATAAAAATACGGTTATATGTCATTTCAAACCGCAATCCCGAATCAATAATGATAAAGAAATAAAGAACTTGCAGATTATGATGATATAAATAAACATCCATTCACCCATCATAAATCATACATCCACCACAATCATCATCCAAAACAATCAATCGACTATCAATATATAATTGATAATATTTAATAGGTAATTAACTGGCAGTTATATTCAATAATAAAATAAATAACGATTTAATTTAAATAAATGCAATTAACTGAGATGATGATTAAAATATACTAAATAGTTATAAATAAATGCATAATAACAACAAAATTTAATTCGACAAACATAAAAAAATTTAGAAGTTGTGAGTGGGTTAAGACACTCACCTTTTGAATTTAAATTGAATTTAAATTCAATTTAAACCAAAAAATTTGATAGTCTCCAAATTCGTCCAAACCAGTGCCAAAATGTCAGAAATTCCAATACGAACCTAGCGGAGAAAACCGCGCGTGAATTGGATCACGTATGTAAAAGTTATAGCTATTTGAATTGTTTGAAATCAAAATTTAATTTGAAACAAAAATAAAATAAAAAAGGTACATGTTTAATCATGGCCACGTCATCTCCTCAACATTCCCTCCCAGCAATGCACGAGACACAGAGAACCATGCACGACTCCTTCCACCCTTTGACCGCCTACAACTCCCACCTACGGCCACTAACGACTGAGCCGTCATCGCCGTTCGCCATGCCCATGAAGGCTGCCCCCATGGCCAACGACCGACCCCCCCTAAGGCCGCCGCCGCCGATGAAAATTGTAGGGTTTCGAAACCCTAAAATGAAAATTCACGCCGCCACAGGTCGATTTAGCCCACAACACCACCATCAATCGACTTCACAAGCCTTCCTCTTAAAAACCAAGAAAGCAATTTCTCAATTAATGTCGAAATCAAAAACGCCCAATTCGACTTTGACCGCGATTTCTGATCAATATGATCACTGTCTCGAAAAACGAACAGTAGTTGTAGGTTCATATCGTTGAGATCTTCGATATATATTTTTTTCAAATTTTTCTGAGGAGTTTGTATTTTTAAAGTTGATTTTTGAATTGAAATTTGAATTGGATAAATTAGGATTTACAGCCATTGAGGAAGAGGAGCACAGAAGTTTCTGTACGTATAGAAATGAGGAATAGAGGCTGCTAGGGTTTATAATCGGGTATTTATAGACAAGATTGAAAAGAATAGACGGGCCTGTTTTATAAACGCGCTGAACGACGAATGGCCTGAAAAGCCCGTTCTGACTCCGGAATGAAATTGGGTCAACCCATATATCAAAATAGATGTTTTAAAATATTTTAATCCCAATGGAAAAGGTTTCAGGTTCAATTTTCATTGTATGAAGAAGTTATGCTAAAATCAATATTTTCAAATTGATTTCAATTTCATTGATTTTTAGGCATTTCACGTTCGTACGATCAAACGACAAGTCCGATCGTTATGAAACTTGAAACCCTACAATAATTCACCGCTACGGATCCGATGAAACTTGTTTCGTCGAAATCAGAGTCAGTGGCTAAAATGGCTATTTTCCAGTTAATTAAATAAATTAATAATTAATTAATTGAACCCAATTTTTAAGTTTCATTTCTATAGTTGAAAATTTTTGTCACTTTTATATTTCTTAGTCATTTACAATGATTTAACCAAATTTAAATGTCAAATTAAAGATGGATTTATTCCTCAATTTTAGGGTTAAGTTTCAATTTCATAAATTCTAAAATTATAAAATAAAACTCCACAAATTCAAAGAAATTAGCCTTCCATTTACTTTCAATACATTCCTCTTATGGTACAAATATTTTGATTCATAATATTACCTTAATGTTTCCCAAATTCCTCTTAGTTCTAATCACCATAGCATTAAGTTCCATTTGCTACGAAAATTCCATCTATTATATATTAAATTTCAATAAATTGGTATGTTTCCATTCCAATCCCTTTTATTAAGTTCATTACTACTCTATAACCTAGTTAACCTTGTATTACTTTTACTATACTCAAAATTTGACAACTCCTAAACATCTTATTCCATTTCCCATTAATGTAACATTTATTTTATTTTATTACATTCATTCAAATTCTAATCCCATCAACTAATTAAACAGGTAACTTATAATATATGCTTACAAGCTAAATATTACACCAATTGTCATATTATGAATGGAATTAACATAAGTCTCAAATATTATCTAAATTTCACATTAAGATAATATTTAATTACCTCTAATGAAATTAAATTCCGAATTTATTTAATGCAATCAATTATGACCTTTACAATTTAATAAATTCATTAATTGTCAATTACCATTCAAATAAATCCATTCATTTGATTTCCTTATTACGAATCAATTATAAACTTACCATTTTAAAAGTGATGTCAACATGGGTACTAATCTATTACACTATCATATGCCATTTACATCTTACAGTTGTACGAATGTTACATTAACTTTATTCAAATTCCTAACTCCTTTGTTATTAACTATCATATTTCCATTTAATATATCTTTGCCAAATATATACATTAACTACGATTTATAATCTCAATCCATTTATTTACTTGTGTACAATTTATAATCAACATACATTTAGATTATTTTCTATAGTTGGTATTTTATGCAAGTTCATTAACCAATAACTTTAATTTGCATTGTTTCTATTAAATTTTCATTCACACTTCCGTTACTATATTAATAATCATTAAAGTAACATTTTATTATCAACAACGAACATTAAAATTACTTTTCAAACACTGATTGTATAAATTTTCTAGTTATTATGTATTACTTCATTGGTATATATAACTTTAAATTCATTTCCCAATTTGCCAATTTCAATCAATTAAACCTTACAATTGTTTCAATAAATTAGGATTGCACTAAATTTGTCATTTATCAACTTGCGATAAACTTATTTCCTTAAATTGCGTTCAGTTGCTATTAAGCAATATATTATTGCATTGGTTTATTCAACAGTTACTTTTATTTACTCATTTTCTATTTTATAACCAAATGTAACAATTTACACTATTTATTATTATATTAATGAATTCCATTCTAGTTAATATTTTTATTAATAATTCACTAATTCAACATTCCCATTGGTTTCTTATATTAAACTTATAACCAAGTATGACAATTTACATTATTTCAATTCATTGCCATATAAATTTATATATTGTTAACAATTAATTACAATTGTTACATCTAATTTCTACATGCTCCAATATAAACTTTAAGAATTTTTTTCTTTCTAAATTTAATTAAAAAATCTTATTAAATTAACTCATTTTAGTCATCGAATTTTACGAGTCGTTACAACAAATATCAAAAAACTCTTTAAATTCTATCCTATGAGGAATAATAAGTAACCAACAATCATACCAAAAAGAAGTATTATTTCCAGACAATCGTATCAGCATCAAGGTTAAAAATCCTTTAACATTTTAAAATTGATTTCCAAAAATCGGACAACTTATTAATAACTGTATGTGTAATTTGGTATAAATTATTACTACCATTATAATAATCCTTAGAAATAAATTCTTTCCAAATAGAATTATCATTTATATCCTTAAATTTCCATAACCACTTCCCTAATAAAGACAAATTCATGCTACGTGAATTAATAACTCCTAAATCACCTTCCTTTTTGCTTTACAAACTGTTTCCCAATTAACTAATCATTTGAGGTTACTATTGGGATTATCACCACTCCATCAGAAATCTCTTCTTATTTTATCTATTTTATTAATCACCCAATCTGGGAAAAGATGCGTAGACATCCAATAGATCGAGAGAGCAAATAAAATAGAGTCGTTGAGAACTAATCTACTTGCACTCGATAAAAACTTCCCATTCCAAATAGAAATTCTATTTCTAATTTTATTTATTATAATTAACTAGTTATCATACTTAAATTTAGTTGGTCTAAACGAAAATCCAAGTTAATCAAAGGGAAAGTCATAGTTTTACAATTAAGTGTATTGGCAACTAAACCTTCAACCTTATCAACATCATTTATCACTAAAATGAAACTTTTATCGAAATTAATTTTGAGCCCTAAAAGAAGTTCAAAGCTGTATAAATAAATTTAAGGATAATTACATGATTGGGCAAATGGGAAGTAAATAATAAAGTATCATTATAAAATTGAAGAATAGAAATATTGTGTGAGATTTCATTACCAAAACATTAAAGAACCATTTCCATCTGCTTTTTCAATAATCTTAAAGAAAATATCCATAGCTAAGTTAAATAAAAGAGGCGATAGAAGATCACACTGCCTTAAACCACGTTTAGATTGTATTTTATTTCCTAAAATTCCATTAATCATTATACTAGAATTACCAATTTTAAGCAAAGTCATAATCCAATTAGTCCATTTGATACCAAAACCTCTAGCTAGTAACATATCAACAAGAAAATCCTAATCCACCGAGTCAAAAGCTATGCATAGTCCAGTTTTAGAATTAAACATGTAATATTATTCTTACAACAATGATTTATGTATTCTTGAACAACAACCAGTCCATTAGTGATATTTCTACCCTTAATGAAAGCGGTTTGTAAACAATCAATTAGATCATTCATTCTTGTGCTAAGTCTATTAGCTAAAACTTTTGAAATAATTTTAACAGGACAGTTAATTAAAGAAATTGGTCTAAAATCTTTTAATTACTAGCACTGAATTTTTTATGTAATAAAATTACATTTGCAAAAGTAAATCTTCCTAACCGCAATCTCCCATTATAAAATTCATTAAACGTGCTAATTAAATTGAATTTTAAAACATCCTAAAATAATTTATAAAATAAAATAGGAAACCCATAGGGACCCAAGGCTTTATCACTAGGCATGTTGTTAATAGTCTTCAAAATCTCCTCTTTAGTAAAAGGATTATCAAAGTCAGTAAGGTTAATACTAGAATCAATAGGATAGAGTTCATACCATCTAACGTTAATCCTATGCTTATTCCTATTGCCAAAAATATCTTTATAGTAATCAATAAATTGCATATTTAGATCCCTTTGAGAAAATTCAACATTATTCACAAAAATAAAATTTATTATGTTGCTACGTTTAGCCATATTATGAAAAAAATTGTACTATTATCGCCTTCATTAATCCATTGGATTCTAGATATCTGTTTTCACATAATCTCTTCTTTTTCTAAGATTGGATTAAGTTCTTCTTTTATATTAGCAAGAACATTATATTCACATAGATTAAGTTGTCTAGTTTCTTCTATCTTGTTAATTTTAAACATTTTAGAAAGTAATTTTTCTTTTTTAATTCAATATTTCCAAAAACATTCTTACTCTAATTTTAATAAAATTCCTAAGACCATTGAGTTTTAAAACAATTTTCTTTACCAAGTTATCCGTATTCTTGATATTATTAAAATTCCTTGGTATCATTGTTGTTTGTTGTTTGTGTTCTAACAAAAGTTGCTATTATTATATTGTAAACAAAGATAAACAAATGGTTTTATATAACCAAAGTGAAATTATATATAAGGGAATTTATAAGAGATAGAAATTACCGAACTCACTTCAGTCGTTGGAAAATAATTTTGGTGATGAATGCAGCATCATCGACGTTCATTTTTGAAGTTTCTAAGTGACAGATTGCTACCATAGTGATTTGCTATCGGTATTTTATTTTGGTAAAACAAGTTTTGATTTTAAAATTCAAAAGTATGATTTAAAATACAAAGAAATTATTTATAGCATTGTTTCAAAATAATTTTAAATAAGAACAGGGTGTTTAAACTCTGAAAATTTTCATCCAAATGCTTTATAAAAATATAAGAAAATAAATTTTATAACTTATAAATTTTAAGAATTAGTAAGTTAAAAAAAATTTAAATTTGATGAACATAAATGTTAGGAAAATTAGTAAATTTGAAATTGAACTTTGAAATGAAATTTAACTTAACTTAAGTTAAATAAAATGAATTTTTAAAAGAAATTTAAATCAAGTAATGGTAAAGAAGTGAATCAATGAAATGAATTAAATGAAATTGAATTTGATTTGTAATGAATTAACGAAATGGATATGAACTTGGGTTATGAAATGAAATTCATCTTAAGTGGTAAAATGAATTAAATATATTTTGGAAGTTGGTTTGATAGAACTTAAATATTGAAGTGATAATAAACATCGGTGGTGTTGTATAAATGTTTATAATAAACTTACATAAAATTTTACGGAATGGTTCCAAGTGTTATTAGTATTAAAGGACTATACTAAACTAATGGAATGTAAACTAATTGAATATGACTTAATGGAATGTGAATAAAAGAATCTGAATAAGAGAAGAATGGGATATAATAAGAAACTAATTGAAATAAATTCATAAGTTGTACGTTTAGTTTTTTTGCATAACTGTTTGATCCAATTTCGAATATATGATTTTGAGGTGATTTTCACCAATCGGAATTAGTTTGTACTACAATTGGGCACAACACTATTCGAAAGTATTCGAAGAGATTAAATGAAAAAAGTAAATGTATAAAGAGGATTATCTAATAAACAAAAACAGATAAGAAAAAAACGCAGAAACACAGAGATTTAGAGTGATTCGGCGTATGGCCTACGTCCATTAAGAAATTGATGATTTTATAGATGTTTTCTTGCTGATTACAGCGGATTACATTAGTAAATTTCAAGTACAACAGTGATCTTGGAGTGCAAAAATGGTTTCGACAGAGTCTGGATGTAAGAGAGCTAAAAGGTCCTCTTTCTAGGCTTTGGGATGCTATTTATAGGCGTAGGCTTTAAATATCTCGCTCAGATCTTGGGAGACCTCTTCTAACATATGGGTGGGCCTACAACATCGATCCCATGTGGTTTGCACTCGATCCATGATCGATACGAATGCATTTCATATCAATCAAGATTTGGTCCAATCGAGTCAAAATTGGGCATGAATATTCTTTAGGTTGTAAATAAGCTCCTATGAAAATTTCATAGCATTTGGACTTGTAGATTGTGAGTTATGATCAATGCAAGCTCCAATTATCAAAGGCTATTTTCTTCATATCGATATCGTTCGCATCCCTCTGTTCGTATCACTTTTTCTGCACGTGCTCACAAGTTGACATGGTGCTAACTCCTCGGATAGATCCACTTTTCATGCCGAATGATTAAGTCTTTCGTTGGAGTGTATCTTGTTCATATCGATGCATTTTGGCCTTGTTTGAATCAATCTGCTTTCCCTTGTTCGTATCGATTGTCATCATTCTGTTCATATCGATCTCTTAATGGCTTACTTCGTATTGATAGATGGGACCATTTCTTATCGATCGTTGATCAATCGAGATGAGCTATGCAATGGGGATCGATACGAATTGATTCCAATTGATGGATACGAAGTTGGGTGTACGTGATGGATACGAACAACAGACAATTGATGGATACGAACAGATGAAGCTTGATAGATGCAAATAGATGGCTACGAACAGATGGAGGCGAGTAGATGGATACGAACAGATGAAGCTTGATGGATGTGAATAGATGGCTACGAACAGATGAAGGCGAGTAGATGGAGACGAACATATGAAGATTGATGGATGCGAATAGATGGAGACGAACGAATTGATTCCCTTGGCTTTCGTCGATCATATCTTGAGCACACGACTTCGGATTGACTTGAAATTTGGAGCATAGGTTTTTATAGCTTTGCTTGTATCATCATATCAATTATAGCTTGATTTGGACTCGGATGAAATTTACAGACATTCATGGTGAACCTGCATATAATCGATCTTCAGGATGAACTATCTTTGGTGTCCAGTTAAGTTCTTGGTGTCACGGCCTTGTCAAAAGGCGGGATAACATTTGCACCCCAAAGTATGTCTTGTGAGAACATGACATGCTTTGAAAAGTTGCAATCTTCATTTTGAAAAGTTCCATCTGACTCGTCAAACAGTTGTTGTTTTTTCGTCGAAAGTTGTGACCTTTGATTGATCCATGGAAACATAAATCATGAACTGTAGACTGCCTATTGTTGTATCGTGTACTGTTGTAATTGATAGCTGTATGATAGTAATCTATCATTTGTTGTTGTAATCGTCACCAGACAAGTATTAAACTCCTGACAATTTTGAAGATTGGATGTTAGTCAATTATATATGAATGTAGGTTAGCTTGACTCCCGTTAACGTTCATATGTTCAAGAGTCATTGTCCGGTTTTTTTTGTATGTATATATCGAATTATATATTGACTCCCTCTTGAATCAATGTGAAATTTGATTTGTAACAATGCTTGATGGTTGTTTTGGAGTGTCCCTTCATATCGATCCTCTCCTGGATCGATTCGGGATGTATGAATGTAGACTTTGTGTCGATAGTTGAATGGTCCAGATATTATTTTGCAGTGATCTTCATATCGAGGGACCTATGATGGATACGAATAGTCCAGCTGGTCCTCCGAGTATTATTTGTATCGGTGGATACGAGTCTTCACATGCTATACGTTGATGGATACGAATAAAGCAGTTCGTATCAATGGGTCCTGATAGGTTTCAGATGGTTCTAATAAGCTCTGGCTTCGGGCTTTGTATCCAATGCTTGGTGGATACGAATGGAAGCTACTTTAGATAGATGAAGCATGGACATGAACAACGGCTGCTTCGAATCGACACTGGAGGGATACGTGAGAGCCCTTCTTTGTGTCGATTTAGGAGAAACTCCCTTGATTAGGTTTTGGATATGAATTGGTCTTCGTATCGTTTGGGCAGAAGGATCCAACCAGGCCATCTCATATTAAACGAAGGAGTTGACCGCCTCGATCAGTTGTAATAACAGGGAGACGAACAATCATTTCCCTAGTATAAATACTTTAGGACTTAGGCAAAATTCCCATTCATTTATCTTTCTTCCTTTGCACTTGCCTCCGTATCGCTCCAAGAAAAACAAGACTGTTCTCACTTTCAAATCAAATCCCAATTCCTTCGACTAACCGCCATAATTAGGTAAATAACCAATAAAATATATCCTTTGAACGATGAGCGTCGAACACCCAGTGCTATCTCGACCGCTCTTCATGGCCGAGTTTGATGGAGAAGAGGCCGGAGATGGCCAAGCAAGGTCGTGGATGGTTTTGGAGAAGAAGAGGCGTGGGGATACAAATGATTCATGGAAGAGTTGCTCGGCCATGATTTCTTATCGATGGGAGAGGGAAAAGGACAATACTTTTGTATCGATCTGAGGGGAACATTTCGTATCGATGTCTGACATATTATAATTTCGTATTGATAAGAAAACATTTTTCACATCGATGGCTCATGGAACTTCGTATTGATAGACCGATACGACATTTTAGCAAAATGGTCGATATGAAGACGTTGTTGGTAGTCGATACGAAGTAAAGGATTTTTCATCGATAAGAAACGTACTCTATCGATCGATACGAAATGTAGCTCTATGACCAATATGAATTAAAGCTTCCTGAACCGATACGAAATGAACTCTGATGATCGATCCAAATTTAATTTTTCATCGAAACGAAACTCTTCACATATTTGGATACTTGACTTCGACGAGCTTCTGCCTTGCATAATTAGACTTAATCATTGCGCTGCTTCAACAGCCTTTTGAAGCTCGTCAATGGAACTGTAACTTGACAAAATTTAAACAACTTTAACTTGGATCAATATCTAAAATCTGGATGGCACGGTTGTGATGGTCAACGATGATGGCCAGTCCGGTTGTATTTCGTAGCCCCATCGTTCAAACATCTTTCTAATCCTATAGAATCTTTTATGTAATATACAACATTGCACTGCACAACACGTTCATACGCTTCACA
Source organism: Allium cepa (assembly GCA_030765085.1). NCBI lineage: Eukaryota > Viridiplantae > Streptophyta > Magnoliopsida > Asparagales > Amaryllidaceae > Allium > Allium cepa. The sequence goes on from CM060938.1 coordinate 586,743,690, forward strand.
TTGCCGGACATACGGGCTTATTATCATCTAGTGATGGTTTTTGATAAGTTGATTAGCTATGGAATCCACAAGTTCTCGATAGCAAGAAACCCAAGGTCCATCTCTTCCAACAATAGAGTTGCCAGCTATTGCGGCCAAAGTTATCGATCCAGCTCCGGACGAGCTACCGGGTGCAAGGTTCATCGAGAACCCACAAGATTCTATGCCGTCCAACGTCTTTGAAGATATGTTGGGTCGGATATGTTTAGGACATGGTTTACCATTGGACGACGTTTTATTACCAGGACCAAATGAAAGACCACATGCTCCCCAGAGAGGTTTATTGTCTTTAATCACCGTGCATGTATAGCGGGAACACTTCTTCCATTTAACCAGTATATTAGAGAAGTGCTATCTCTCTTTGGGATTTCCCCATCCCAGTTACAACCGAATGGATATGCTCTGCTCAACAGTTTGTTCATTGTATTTATGGAGCATCTTTTCCAACCTCTGATCCCGATCGAAATTAGATACTTATTCAACGTTAAGAGTGGGTGAGATAGTCCCTCGTTCACATTCCTAGAGGTAGTTAGGAATTGTCAAGTTGTGACCGGCTCCTAGACTAGGCTGAATTATTTTAAAACGGAGTGGTTCTATGTCCGACGCCCTCCAGGATTTGCTAGCCGATGGTTAGTCAGGCATAAGTGCTACAATTATTTCCAGTAGTTAATGAGATAATCATAGCTGATATCAAAAATAATATCTTCTTTCCTTCACGGCTGTAATTCCATGACCTGAGCGCATGCACTTTAAAAAGATAGTTTATGTCCTTTAAGAAGTGCCGAATGAGATGACGGAAATAGAGTCCGTGTTGATAGACCAAAACTTAAGGACCATCGGGCTAATCGAGCGGAATCAGAGCATACGACTCGAAGGAGCGCCGAGGCGGTTCCGGTGAAACGGGCTAAAGTAGAGCATCCAAGATCATAATAACAAAAGACGGTGAGGAAGAAAATACGGCCACCGATGATGAACACATAGTCAGGCCTTCCAACGACTTTCAAAATCTTGAGGAAAGGAGAAAAGAAAGGCTGCAGCGCATAAGCGCCATAAATCTTTGAGATGAAAATCTATAATCGTGTCTTTGCCTGTTCCCGGTATTAGAATTTCGAAGGCTCCTCCTTCACAAGTGGAGAACCTTCTTGAAGGGCTCGCTGATATCCCAATCCCAAATTATGTCTCACTTCAGCATGATGCCAGATTGGAGGAGCTTTAGACTTAAGCAAGTCTCTTCCCACAAGCACGGCCGACATTTTCAGTTGGTCGAGGGGTTGCACATACATATACATTTCACAATACTACACGATTTCCGGTCTTAAACTGTCCACTTCTAGAGATTATTAACTTTGTTTCTCTTACTTTGCAGATACAATATTCAGACGTGGGTCGATGTTGGGGAGCCTTTGTTCAGCTCGCCGATTCTCTTCGTATTATGAATCATGTAGGAAAGAAGTAGAAAGGGACCACGATCGTGGGTACTCTAGCCAGGAATGATATGAAAGAGATAGGGACATGGACTACAGGCATTAATCCCGATCCTATTCTCCACCTCCTAGAGTCCCTACGCAGCCTCCCGTTTATGTCACACATCCCCCGGAGACTCCACGCCACAAACCGTCTTCTCACACTCCGAGGCCTGATCCTCACCGCTGTAGAATTGAAACTACAACCCCCATTATTAATGAGCAGGACATCACCGAGCCTACAGGGGAAGGAGTGATCAAGATCTCCCAATTGAAGAAGGATTTTATGAATATTTTCTTTGATGGCTACATCTTCCCTCTCACTTGAAGATAATTCTAGTGGAAGTAGAGCATACAATGCATGATTATATTCATGATATCTACACTCAGTACAAAGAGTGGGGGAAAGCTATAGGGAAAGCATCGAAGATGGCCTTCGAACGGGTGAATACCATAAAGAAATTAGAAGCTGAGCTTGCTCAAAAGGACCGAATCATTCAAGTGCTTAATGATGAAGCCGAATCCTCTCAAAAATAAAAAATAGAGGCCACTCAAAAGGCAGACGAGGTGAACTTGGCAATGGAGAGGATGCGGTAGATACATTTTTCCCTAGTGGAGGAGATGGGCCATCGAAACACCACTATCACAGTCGAACGGGATGCGGCTCTTAAGGAACTTAACGAGCTCAAAGCCAAAAAATTTCGAAATCATCAAAGAAAGGGATAATGCAAATAGTGCAGCCTAGGAGGCATGTGAACAAGCCGTAGTGCTTCGCCGCAAACAGAATGCGATTACGGCTAAGGTCCAAGAGGTTGAGACTGAGGTTGAGAAGTAGGTCCAAATGGCAGAGTCCAGGCTAGAGGCTGACATTGAAGATCTCCATATTACCTATAATGTCAATGTCTTGAGGCATAAGAACCTAGCTTGGTTCGATAACTATCCGACACATTTATATAACGCCTAGAGCCGATTAATAGAAGATGAGAAAGCTGCCCATCCGGACGAATCGGTCGACGAATTCGAGCTTAAGAACCGAGTGCTAAACGAAGATGAAAGGAAAGTTCTCCATGATGCTATGATTTCATATAAGAAGGAGAAGCTTGGTGCTTAGCACTCGGAGGTTGGAGAAGTTTCTAATGTCGAGCACCATGACACAAGTCCCGAAACTCTTGCACCAACTCAGCTTGAACCGACTTCTGCGGTTGATTCTCAATATGTTCCTGCTTACAACCTGTATCAACTGCAGATATCTCAAGTTAGCAAGCAAATTTTTTAGGCCGTTTAGCCGTCAATAATTCAAACTGAGGAAGGTACTATGAACATTTCGTATGTTTGTTTACAATCGAGAGCTTTACTCGAAATATTTAATTATAATTTCCTTAGTTTCTTTCTAGTGATTGGAGCCACATCAGGCGCGCCTCCTGCCACTCAAGAATCGCATATGTGCTGGAGGCTATCGTAAAAGAAGCGATCTCTACAGGAACTATCGTGCATATTGACGGAACGCGGGGGTGTACACTTTCCTTTGATGAACAGATGATGGAGGAACTTCTCGTTCATCACAGTGACCCCTTTGCGGATCTGCCATTCGTCATGAGCGGAAACACACAGACGAATAGTTCCTCAGGTCCAGCTGCAAGCATTCTTGGTGATGCGCAAACACTTCACAAGGAGGAGATTACAGCCAAGATTAATGCTGAAATGGAGTAGCAGCCCGGACCAGCTGCTTCGGAGGTGGAATGGCGGGGCCCGGTAAGGCTCCGTTGAGGATGATATCTCCCGGTGGTATGGTTTTTGACACCAGCGTGCCTACCCTGTCTCCTATAGTTGATCCGATCCCTCCGACTCCACCTTCAGGGAGCTTACCCATACATGTGAGTTCGGAGGAGGAAGCAGATATAATGCCCCCGATTGGAGTTTGGCCGCCAAAAGGAAAGGGCTCGAAGAAAAAACCAAGTGAAGGTTATAACGGGTCCATACCGAAGAGGAAACTGAAGAAGAAAAAAGAATAGATACTTCTCCTCGGCTCAATTTTTAGTAGATAGGAATTTCCTTTAGAATTTATTGGCCGTGTACAGGTGCGAGTTTGGCTCCTGCTAGTAGGATATTTGGAAATAACTTGTATATAAATTCCTTCCACAAATAGTTGAAATGAAATTCTATGTTGCCTTTAACTCAATTATCATTTATTTGCTTAAGTGTTCTAGCATTTGAATTCTTGTTCAGTAAACTTGTGAAGTTTAGACCTTTGGATCGAGTTTTGAGTTTATTTGTTACGTCCTAGAATCACGGCTACGAGTCGTGACTGGACACTAAGCTGAACTCCGATGTTGCACTGCTTCAGTCAGTGATCTACACTTAAGCTCTGCCCTCAGTTTCTGGGATGAGTTGTAAAGATCGGCTAGCGACTGCTTTTTGCCTTCAATTCGTCGAGCTTGACGTCGTTGAATTAATGCTGAAACAAGTGAGGGTCGAGTGATCGAATCACACTCGCTCACTTATTGATGATCACATCCGCACTCCGGGGATTTACATTTATACGTCGGCAGTCAGTCACACCTGTTTAAGTTTTAACTATATGTCCACGCTTCGGGGACTTAAGTTAGTTTACTAGTGGTCATTCACACCCGAGTTATGTTTATACTCTAACCACACTTTAGGGATTCAGAGTTGTGTTACGAACGATCAGTTCGTATCCGATTTGTGTAATCCACTCTCTGGTGATTTAGAGTTAGTCGATATTTATTCTCCAATCTACACTCTGGGGACTTAGAGTTAATCGCGGTCGATACTCCAGTTTGCACTCTTGGGATCTGAAGTTAGTGTTTACGCTCCAATTCGCACTCTAGAAATTTGGAGTTGATGTTTATACTCCAATTCGCATTCTGTGAATTTACAGTTGATGTTTATACTCCAATTCGCACTCTGGGAATTTTGAGTTGATATTTATACTCTAGTCGCATTTTGGGAACTTGGAGTTGATGCTTATACTCCAATTCGCAATTTGGGAATTTGGAGTTGGCCGACAGATCGTCAGTCATGTCTATTTAGGCGTTTGAATTTCGTTTGCACTCCAGGACCGATGGATTTATCAAGATCATGGACAGTCGATTCACATCCATCCTAAGTTAACAAGCAAGGTCGTCGAATGGACGGGTCCATCTTCCTCAAACTTGGTTAACATACGAGTGAAGTCGTTAGGTGGACAGATCCACCCTCTTCGAAACTGCATTTATAAGTTTGTACTCCAGCTCACACTCTGGGAGACTGGAGTTAGTTAAAGGATAGCCATGTATCAATCCTTTTTTGGCTTCAGTATGGTGACTTTCCCCCGAGCTCGGGCTTCACTCAATGAGTCATTGGTCGTATCATAGTCACTCCCTATTTTGATAAATCCTACGGTATGATAGAACTCATCTCTTCGTGCACCGTGATGGTTGTATGACACAATCAATAAATCACAGCTCTGGCTCGAAGAGATTGCATTTTATTGCTAAAATAAGAAGATACGGCAAAGTCGGTTGCCTTATTACAAATTCAAATTTTGAAATGCAGGAACAAAATGCAAATGAAAAGTAGATTAAATAAATAAAGTCTGTCATGTGTAGTAGCGACGAAGACTCCCGCTGTTCCAGGTTCTTGGCAGAGCAAGATTGCCAACGGTCATAATTTAAACGTGCGATCTTCGAGCTTCCGTTATCTCTATGATCAAGATGTTTTTGGAATTGGTTGAGGTGCCTGGGCCTGGGGCCAGTCATTAATTATCAATTTTCAACAAAACGGGCGTAGAGAGATTCCTCAACGCCCTTTCTTTTTTATCTTCGTTGTGCATCTCGTTGTTCAACAACATAACAGACTCTTTAGCAGCCTAATCTCCTTAAACGATTCCAACTCCACGATCGGTAGGGAACTTTAGAGTCAAACATAATGGGGGCAATAGTCGCCCTGAACTCAGCTAGGGCCGGTCGGCCCAAGAAAGCATTGCACTACGAGTCTATATCCAGCATAATAAATTGTAATATTTAGACTCTTCGGCGTTCTCCAGTTCCTAACTCCACTGGAAATTCCACCACTCTAGTGGGTACGGTTGCACTCCCATTGAATCCATGAATACGGGACTGACAAGGCTTCAAATATTTAGCGTCCATCTTCATCTAGTCGTAGGGTCGCTTAAATAATATATTAACAGAACTTCCACTGTCAACTAGGATCCTCTTTATCCAAGCAGGGCCTACTTGAGCGGATATGACAAGTGGATTAATTATGGAGGCTTCGACCTTGTTAGCATCTCTATCTCGAAACACAATTTTGTTAGTCATCATCTTCTATTGTTTGGCCGAATCCCCATCTTTAAGACTATTACAACACTCGAAGACCGCATGCCTAATAGAACTGGCACACGACTTCATTTCCTTCCAGCTTCGGTCTGTCGGATAAGGACCACCGCTAACAATATTTATCACTAACCTCCCATCGATATGGGTGGGTTCCTCCTATCTTGCCTGATTAGATACACGATTCTGATTTAATGGGTCCGCATCTTCAGACTGCGACGCCCACACAAACTATTCTCACATCCTTTCTCTTATAAACTTTTCAATGAGATCCTGCAAGTGACGACACTCATTAGTGTTATGGCCGTTTCTATCGTAGAATTTGCAAAACTTTCCCATCTGTATTTGTTTATCTGATGATGGTCTTGGGGCAAGGTTTCTTATATTGAATGGTATTACAAGTCTGTAAGTACACATTCTCCAGCAACGTATTTAAAGGAGTACAATTATCAAACATGGAAGCCTATGTTGTGGACCACAATTCTGATCTTTTTTCTTATTTTGATCTCCATCACCTCTCTGCTAATTCTGTTTATTTTGAATATTTAATTGCACTTTTCTGAAACTCTCCTCGAATTTTTTTACAACAACATTTCTTTGAATTCCTTCCATGCTGGGTCATGCGTCATCATGTTTCCTAGACTGTTTTGCATCCTCCCTTCTCCAGAATTAGGCTGCCTTGGAGTAGAAACGGTCCAATGAAGCAGGGTGTTTTTTGACCAACCAGTTGCCGAATTCAAAATCGGGATCAATCCCCTTAGTTAGTCCCCTCCGAATAGAATTATCGTTGGGATTGCTAATCTCAGCACATGCGGCACGAAATCTTTCTAGATAACGCCTGAGTGTCTCTCCAGGAGCTTGATTGAAACTAGATAGAGCGTTAGCATCCTTCGGTCTTATTACATGCATCCGGAATTGTTCAACAAACTTCATTGCCAACTGGCCAAAACACGAGAAAGATCGAGGTGGCAGACGGGTAAACTACATGGTAGCTATGCCCCTAAGAGAGATCGAAAAACTACGACATTTAACTGCATCCTCAGCTCATGCAGCATTCATCAACCTTTCGTATTTCAGAATATGCTAATTAGGATCCGAGCTTCCTTCATAGACGGGTAGAGTTGGCATCCTGAATCACCCAGGTGGTTCAGCATTAAGTATGCCATTAGTGAAAGAGGTACGACTTTAGGAGATTCCCCAGTCGTCGTCAGTAAGAACCCGACTTTCATGGATCATTTGACGTATCATCGTCGGTATATCTGGCATTTGGACATTTTTGGCGCGCTGGGCCAAGGTGTGGTATGGTTCCACAATGTGAGGTTGGACCAGATGTAGGCAACGGTCCAGGTCTCGCCTCCTTGGTTCTAGATCTTCAAGGATGTAAGGTTCGAGAGTATGCTGACGTTGGATCGGATATGTCCAGTTTCGGGTATCAATTCTCAGTTCAGCAGCAGTGACGGTAGCTCGGTTGTCTGTAACATGATATGGAATAGTACCTCCTTAGGAGGAGGGTCCAGTCTGATGGCTGGTGGACGAGCCAACTCTTGGTTGCCCAAGGATCAGTGCTTACTGATGTCCAGTAGCTTGGGTATAACTCCCATCTAGTCATGGGCACGTAGATCTATGATGATAGCCTGAAGAAGCTGAACTTTTAGTAGATGAATAGGAAGCCTGATCCATCATGGATCTCCTATGCCTTTGGAGATTCAGCTGATTGGTCAATTTTGCGTTGGCATGCATCTGTTGAGTAAGTTGCTGACAGCTCCGTGTCAGCTCTTGCATTAGCATCTAAAACTCTTCCCTGGTGACAGTGCCTTGCGGATCTGATGGTATGATAACATTCTGATCAGTTGGAGGTACCTGTGTGGGATTCTGTCGATCCCATCCTTCTAGAACTGCAGTAGTAGAGGTGGTCCTTGTGTTAATCGCGATGAATAGCGAAGCTCCTTCCAAGATTTTATGCAAATCTACATAGGATGGAAGAACTTTAAACTTGAGATCTGGATCTTCTTCTTAGATTTATGCAATCCAATATCGATAGTAGATCCAATGGGTAGGAGAAAAACTGTGTTTTCTCGGCGAAAGCACCAAAGTATTTGTACCAAAATTGGGCACAACACTCTTTGGAAGTATTTGAAGAGATAAAATGAAGAAAGTAAATTTAAAAAGAGGATTATCTAACAAACACTTCAAAAAACAGATAAGAAAAACACACAGAAACACGGAGATTTAGAGTGGTTCGGCATATGGCCTACATCCACCATGGAATTGATGATTTTATAGATGTTTGCTTGCTGATTACAACTTATTAAAGTAGATTACAACATTAAATTTCGAGTATAACAGTGATCTTGGAGTGCAAAAATAGCTTCGGTAGAGTCTACACGTAGGGGAGCTACCTCTTTCTATAGACTTTGGGATGATATTTTTAGGCACAGGCTGAAAACATCTCACTAAATCTCGGGAGACCTCTTTTGGCACGTGGGTGTCCCACGCGATCGATCCATGTGGTTTGCACTCGGTCCATGATAGATACAGACGCATTTTGTATCGATCAGGATTTTGTCCAATCGAGTCGAAATTGGGCATGAACGTTCTTTAGGTTGTACGTAAGCTCCTATGAAAATTTCGTAGCATTTGGACTTGTAGATTGCGAGTTATGATCGATGCAAGCATGAATTTATCAAAGGCTGTTTTCTTCGTATCGATATCGTTTGCATCCCTCTGTTTGTATCACCTTTTGTGCATGTATTCATAAGTTGACGTGGCGCTAACTCCTTGGATCGATCCACTTTTCATTCCGAATGACTAAGTCATTCATCGGAGTGTATCTTGTTCGTAATAGTGCATTTCGGCCTTGCTTGTATCGATCAGCTGTGCCTTGTTCATATCGATTGTCATCGGTCTGTTCGTATTGATCACTTAATGGCTTACTTCGTATTGATAGATGGGACCATTTCGTAGCGATCGTTCGATGTTTTACTCGTATCGATCGTTGATCGATAGAGACAAGCTGTGCAATTGGGATCAATACGAATTGATTCAATTGATGGATATGAAGTTGGGTGTATGTGATGGATAAGAACAATAGAAAATTAATGGATACGAACAGGTGATGCTTGATGGATGCGAACAGATTGCTACGAACAGATGGTGGTGCGTAGATGGATACGAACAGATGAAGCTTGGTGGATGCGAACAGATGGCTACGAATAGATGGAGGCAAGTAGATGGAGACGAACAGATAAAGCTTGATGGATGCGAACAGATGGAGGTGAACGAATTGATTCCCTTGGCTTGCATCGATTATATCTTTAGCATATGACCTCGCATTGACTTGAATTTGGAAAGTAGGTTTTTATAGCTTTGCTTCTCTCACCATATCAATTGTAGCTTGATCCGGACTCAGATGAAATTTATCGACATCCACAGTGAACCTGCGTATAATATATCCTCGGGATGAACTATCTTTGGTGTCCAGTTAAGTTCTTGGTATCACGGCCTTGCCAAAAGGAGGGATAACAAGATTTTTCACTCGATTCTTGACGGCAAACACTGGATACATATTTTTGATTGATTCCAGGATTCACTATTATAGTATATGGCTATGTAAGAAGAATAGTGGTTTCTAATCAAGGAATTGGATCGAAGTACAAACTAGAGTGGTCATGTGAACGATGCTAGTTCGGAAATGAAATCGTATGATCGAGCGAGCGATCAGGTATGGTTTTGCATACGGATGATATATGTACATCGTACGGGCTTTAAATAAATTAAATGTTGACACTGGAAAATGAAAATTGATAAGGTTATGAATTAATTAGATGAATATTATTCGTTTAATGATTTCTCTTTTTACATTTGCTACATTTGCATATAGTTATTGTATTAGTACATATTTTATATTTATATTACTTTCTCTATACTTTTCCTTATTGGTTGTTGAGTGACTAATAGGTGTAGATGGCGTATGCTTCACATTTAGAGCTCGCTTTCGCATTATACTGGTTGTATATGCTTACTAATACTAATAAAAGTTACACATCATATTACATATCGTAGTTTTATTTTTTCCCTTAAAGGATGCCTTATTCTTAAAGACGAGATGTATATTTATGATTATATATATTATCAAAAAAAATTCTGACCGCACCACACAAAGGAGACGTTGGTAAAAAATTTAGTAAATTTAAGACGTTAGATTTTTTTTTGATAAATTTGAAAAAAAAAATATAACTAAAATTTTATTTTTATGGAATGGTATTAATTAAATCTATGAATGAAATTAAGATCTAGAAAAGGTAATAATGGAATTTTAACAAATTGATTTGAAAAGTTAAAGGCTTAAAAGAATTTGGTAATCCATTTCAACTAATTGATTTTGAATAGTTAATGGGTTTTGTGGCAATTTTCTTACTTGCTAATTTCGAGGACGTTTAAGGGAGGAGGGGGAGAATGTAACGACCCAGAATTTCCATCATTCGAATTTGGTATATTTAATTGATTCTAAATATTGAAAAGTTAATTTTATAAGTTAAATAACTTGAATTTAAAATATATTGGTTATTTGAATATTTAGAATTGTTTAAAAAATTGAATCTTGAATTTAATATGAACGAAAAAGATTTCAAAAGTTGGCTTAAATTCTATTTGAATAATAATTAAGATAGTAAAATTTGAATTGAAAGTGATTAAATAGATTTTAGTAATAATTCGTTTTAAGTAACATGTGGAAATAGCCTTCCAGTGCACAGTCTCGGAATTGTACGAAACCAACTTCATTGGATCCATAATAATTAATTTTTGTATGCCGTCTAATTTCATGGCAATCAGACGTATTGTTTGGTCGTGGGAGCTCGAAATGCATAGAAGTTAATTAAAAGAAGTTAAATTAATATAATTCAATTTTGAAAGTTAACTACTGTATATGATGAAATTTTATCTCGATACTAGTTCCATTGTGTTTAGAATAAGGGTATCACATATAGAACGCCAGGCGACATGCCTTGGTTGGAGATCGAAAATTTACCATGTGAACAATGTTTCATAAATTTTCTATATAAGGACGTGTTCATTTCATTTTTGCAAAAACCTAGTCTACTTATCCCCAACCACCACTAATGTTTCTTCATCCAATGGTCATGCTTGATTGGAGCCACTCCGCCCACTTTCAGGCCAAAGCTTCTACATGAAAGTTGTAGAGCTCGATAAGATGAAGACAATCAATGGTGATGATCATCAGAACTGGAGTGCGGTGGTTGGATTTTAGCCATGTATAGGGGCATTTTGGGAGCTTTTTCACAACAATCGAGGGTGAATCGGAGGGTGGTGTGGTTAGTTGGAGGCGCAACAGAGGCGGGGGGAGGGGGTCTTTGGGTGAACTTGCGGCTACCGGTAGTGGTGCGTGGCAATGTCGGTGTGGAGAAATTGGAACGCGGTCGCGTTTTTTTATTTGCCTGGAATGAACGTGGGTGGGAGGTAAGGTAAATAAAATTTTAAATTTCGATTATAATTTAAATAATTTCAAACTTTCATTAATTTATATCTAATTCTTACAAGATCCAAATTGAATGCAATGAGTTGCACTACGCTCACTGCAGCGAATACTACGCTATGAAGTTGGATTGGATAAATTTGGAGCTAGTAGGAATTTGGGTTAAAATTGAACACTTGTTCGAATTTAATTCAAACCGGAATGTTTTAGCAATTACTGGAATCAAATTGAGTTAGCTCACCTCTGTGGCCTACTTATATTTCTATATAAGTGTGGATAATTTCATCGTAAATATTTTATTGACTGTTTGGGTAAATTACTATTTTATTTTTTGAGTTAGATATATTCCCGCCTTTGGAGCGGATGAGATCCTAGTACGTTCCTATGTACGAGTGGATGACCCGTTTGTATACGATCCTGCCTCGAAGTGGTTTATTTATATTATTAGTTATATACTTTATGTAATGCAGGGGACAGGTTGGAGGGATCCAACTGGATTCCTCACACTGTTAATTTCACTTTTCTTATATTTGATATATGATATGTTGGATGCCATATTTGATGAAATTGGGTGATTTTTCCTATTTAGTGCTATAGTTGCACTGGGCCATATTTTTGATATTTTGAAATACTATAAAGTCAAAATTTTGTTTTAAAAGGATTTTAAGCGATTTCAAAAATTTATATATTTCAAAAATTATCCAAGATATCCTATATTTGATGTTAAATTTCGAGGTGTGTAGCTTACATCCGTTTTGAAGTTAAGAATGTCGTTCATTCAAGGTCTGGGAGGTAATGGCACCCCAACTTGATCGGCTTCATTGTTAACTAATAAATAGTTTGAGTTCGACATCGAAAGCTAATATTAAATATAACTAATTAGATCTCTATACTAGGGATTTTGGGTTGTCTTAACGATGTTTTACTAAACATTCGTTTTGACCCAATAAAGTTTATTTTGGGAAATAAAAAGTTCCTCAAAAGTTGTAAATATACTTATTACAAATTTAAGTATATAGGGTCATCGTTCAAACGTTTAGAATGAAATGGTTTGTGAATATGCTTATACCGTTGAGATAAGTGTATAAGTATATGGATTTTTTTTCCAAATATAGAAAGATTAAAAGTGGTTTTGAGAATATATCTTCGTAAAGATATTTTGAGATAAGTATTTGGAAAGTGTTTTAAATATTGAAAAGATTAATTAAAGTGGTTTAGTGTTGCTTGATGCTTAACCAGTGTTACTTTCTTTTGGAAATTTAATCTCTGGTTGGATTTTTTGTTTATTTAGTAGTTAAATAGCCGACTATAAAATGTTGGCCACTTTATAGACTAGCGTTTTTCGATTCGGAGAGACCGGGATCAGATATGTTATCCGAAAACCCCTTCAAACCGGCATAAGCGTTTTGAATTGGAATTTATTAAAGAAAATTGAAATAGAGAATTTGAAGTACAATGGCTACTTGTTACTAGTCCTGAGGGTGTTTATAAAGTAAATGTAGGAGAAGTGGTGCCTTCGGTTTCGTTCAGTGCCAGTACAAACTTGTATGGATGAATGTCGGCATTGCATTATTGCATGGAGGGCAGTGTTAGCGTTTCAAGTGGGAAGTGCTATTTAAACGAAAAACATAGCCTCAAACATCCTCAACCGGGAAATGACAAAAATCGAGCATACAACAGGGCTATGTGGGTCACTCCTATTAGGGTATGGTCATCCCAAATCTAGATCGATTACAATCTACTCATGTATGCTTTGAGGCCATTAAAAGAAGAGGTCATCATATTTGGTACTACTAGTCAAGTGGTCGGCCATCCTATGTGGAAGGGGTACAAGATGTTCTTATCAGACCCCGATGCATTCTATTAAGATATGTACCATTGAAAGTTAGTTCCTTGCATTGTCATAGTATGAAATCCATTCTCCAATACGAGCTTTACGAATTTAGTTGTGCCCAACTATGCTGCAACATGAGATATAAGCATTTCAACACTTTTATATATTTATTTTGTATTCCTAGACATTATTATAAAATCACTGGATCTTTTATAAAAAATGTTTTGGTTATCATAAGGTAAAAATTCGTCCGTGTTTATGTGCGGCGTGGTCTTACGAGATACTTTTATTTTGGAAGGTTTTATATCTTCAAAAAAATCTAGCAGGGTGTCTTTTGTCACGCTGGTTTACTAGACTGACTCCGATGTTATTTTATTATAATGCTCAGGTCAGACCGAGCATATTTATAGATTGCTTCTGGATGCATTGGAGCTCAAGAGACGAGTTGGAGGTCCAAGAAATATCTACGTATTTCTTTGTTTTCCAGTGTGTTATCCGTTGGTTGTATTTATCAGCAAATTGTAAGGACATGATGTTTTAACTATCTAGGTTGATGATTTGTTATTCCTGTACTCTAATTTGATGTATGTATATTACATATTCTCTTTTATAAAGATCATTGATATTGTATTATATATTATTCCGTAGCGATTGTGAGATTCTGTGTTGTTTTCAGTTCCTTTTTCTCTTCTTCTACTTCTTCTCTTCTCTTTTCTTTCTTCTTTCTTCTTTTTTCCCATAACTACCGGTATTTCCATTCAATTTGGAGTTGGACATTTTATTGTCATCTTGAATTGTGCGGATTTCCGAGTTGTTACACTAACATTTTTCAAAAATAGTCTTAGGTTGGTAATTTTGATGCAAATTTAATTTAAGTAGATTAGAACAATTTATATATAGCATATGTTCTTATATTATTAGATAGGTTAAATGTATTCATTTCATTTATCTAATAAGTTCTTACTAGTTTCTCGAAACTCTAAGAAAAACAAATAAATATTATAATTTCTCTCTAAAATGTTACGACCCATTTGCCTTAGGATTCTAACCTTGGGTGCGCTCAATAAATCATAGGCTTGCAAGCAATGGATAACAACTTATTGGTTGTATCATATATAACTCCTAACTCGTGGTCCTACTCTCATCTCGACATTGAGTTTGCTTAATAAACCGAAAGAGATTGTTCACTTATACTTACCATTATCGATGGCCTAAAAAAATGCATGTACCTTGAGTTTTCTCAACAAATACTTGCATGTATCTTACCCCATTCAGTCAATATATTAATACTATACATAACATCTCTAACTTGAGTCAGCTCAACAACTTAAGAGTATGCAAGAAATCTATTAATAAATACATGGTAGATAACAACTTTATAAAGATTTATAATCTTTAATATACATTTATTTGAGTGATATCAATTCAGGTAATAATGTATATCTTATGAAGTACTATTGGGATTCAAATATTGGACACATTAGAAATTATGGTATAGGTACAATACATATGTGTTTATTCCTTCAACCTAAATTGAGTTTCTTATGGTTCCACTTTGATTTAAATAAGTTTGGTTCATTTGAAACTATTTATAATTAAATTAACTTATATAATATTCATATGTATATTATTAATTTAGTCATATTTAATTAGTTAATTTAATAATTAGTTATAATGTTTTAAAATTCAAAATTATATTCTATTCATCCTAAACAATTTAAGAGGAATATAGACTAAAATAATTATATTTATATATACATAGACACACATACATCAATACACACACACATTTATTTAAAACAATTTTAGTTAATTTTTTTAATAGATTCAAAATATTATTTTAGTTTACCTTAAACAATTCAAGATATATATATATATATATATATTGTATTATGACATTTGTAGTTATATATAAATACATATATCAATATATATGTTTATTTTAATTAATTAATTATTTAATCAATCCAATTAATTAAAATTTAAATAATTTTCAAAAATACAAGCTTATTTTCAAAAAAATTGAAAAATGTTTTATACCTTTTATAAAATTTTATTATATATTTTTAAATTTAAAATGTATTTTGAATTTTCAAATAGAATTTTTAAAATTAGCCCAAGGTCCAAATTAATTTAGGCCCTTGCAGTTGGGCCAACCTTTTTGACTTACTCCACCCATGAGACCAAGCCAGCAGCCAACGAAGGAAGAAAACT
Organism: Allium cepa; assembly: GCA_030765085.1. Taxonomy (NCBI): domain Eukaryota; kingdom Viridiplantae; phylum Streptophyta; class Magnoliopsida; order Asparagales; family Amaryllidaceae; genus Allium; species Allium cepa. The sequence goes on from CM060938.1 coordinate 586,759,068, forward strand.
TGAATATTCAATCCTAAGCTTAGGCACCCATCAGATAAGTGGGCTTTATTAGTTGGCTATAAAGTTGGTAACTTAGACCAAATAAACCATTTGTCCTCTAATACATACTAGAACTAGGCCAGTCTACAACGGGTGAATGGATAGTTTTCAAGAAATTCTCTATTTAGATCATAGTGGGCTTATAAAATTTAATCAGTTGTACTAGATCCAATCCAATTAATTTAAATAAAATCAAGTTTTATTTAATTAACGAATTTACCTATGAGTATATTATTATATACTTGTATGTGTATAACATGCATGTGCAACATAAAAAAGTGTATATAGTAAAGCTTAAACATAACTAAGTATTGTGACTTATATCTACCATATATATACTTAGCTTTTAAATATATGTTTATATCCTATATCAAATTTTTTTCTAATAAATGTACTATATTCAAAAAATTTAATTAATAAATATGCATAAGTATAACTTTGCAAATATTACATATAATTTTGGCTAGGTCTATTAAGATTTAAGATTAAAATATCTAATATGACTTAGTAAATAAGATTCAAATTCAAAATAGTATTTAAGGTCTAAATTCAAAATTCAAAATTCAAAATTACATAATTTTATTTGGTTATAATTTAAAATTATACATACATACATACATACATATATTGTTAAACAAATTATAACAAAAAACTATTTTAAATATATATATTATATATATTTGTAATATTGAATATATACGTACATAATTATATATATATATATATATATATATCGTCAAAATCATTTTTTCCTTTTTAGGAAAAGGGCAATGGTTTGTTTTTTTAGAATAAGAATAATAATCAAAATCAATATACACATATGTACATATTTATTATTACAAAACAAAATTCAATTATTTATATAGTTGTGGGAAATTTTTGAATAATAATTTTACAACAAACAAAATTTAATATATACATTATTTAATTTGAATTTTGATTATGCGCAAAATTTAATTAATAAACTATGTTTAAATTAGTTGCTTTAACATTTAACAAAAAAAGAAATTTTTTATTACTGAATATATATGAATCTATATATAATTTTTATATATATCAAGGACATATTATAAATTTGGATGATGCAAAATTAAACAATAATCACAATACTGATATATATATATATAACTGCCATCTTCATATATGGAAGATGATAAAATAAATATGACATACGATAATAATTATATGGTATAAAATAAATTATTACTTTGAGACAATGCTACATATTCACATGTTGTTCTGGACTATCTCCTTAACGCTTAGATTTGCATCCACATCTGCGAACTATTATCCTACCAACACCAAATCAACATGTATTTAATTGTATTTATATGAATGGGGTTTGGGTATGTCGAATTTATGGCTTATAATAGAGAAGGGACAGAATCAAAAGTAAAATCAATAGAGGAGGTTATGGTTTGAATTTATAGTCAGGTTTATAGAAAATATCTGCACATTTTGTTCGACCATTTAAACTCCAATGTCACCTTTTGTCTCCCTTTTTTCCAACCACAAAATTGCTCCAAGATGGAGTGAATTCCTACAAAACACGTTAGCAAATTATTCAGTTTAAATCCAATTTAATTTCTTATCGATATCTTATATAAATATGCACGTATGTTACTTTTATATATGCACCTAATTGATTAACAATAGTTGCTTGAACATTTCCTAAGGCTACTCCATTTTGCAAAATATATCCATGTAAGAAATGCAATGATAATTAATATTCCTAAAATATTAACTAATTTATAATAGTTATGAATCAATTAAATCAGGTGATGTTTTAGAGATTGGATATATTTGGTTATGCGACTCATAGGTGTGAATTTAACAGCGGTTAATATTCAAACAATTCAAATAATAATGTTCACACATCACATTAGCAGGTGCTATGATAGTTTGACTTAACTCATCGCTTATAAATCTCATTGGTAGAATCTAATTTTACAAATTTAAGCGATCCTTTTATTAATAATTATTTACACCAATTCTCTCCGTCAATACTATATAACATTAGGACTTAAGGAATATGATTTGTTTAAAAATTCCAACGTCATCCATATTCAACTTGGTTAGTCCATAAATAAAGTCCATGGTTCGATAATAACATTTATTATTAATTGTATTACTTTGGCTAGAGATTTTGACTTTTAGTTGACTATAGTTGAACGTGATACTAACTTATACAACCGAGGAGATGAATTCTCTATTTAATAGTGTTTCACTTCTAATGCTTCAACTCAGACCCAACTATAGTCGCTCGATGTTGTTGTACTGTGATTTAACCATAATCAGAATGGAGTATCCATATTGAAGTTCAATAGTATTCTTAAGTCACGCTAACTTTGTAATAGCATCACTTTAAGATTTCCTATTTGACCTGGTTGTTATTAACTAACAAGAAACTCTTAGATGATTCATTCCATAGTTATTCAATTACGATCAGTACATAACCCTCTCATGCCCCTAGCAACCATGAGTAGTACACTTTCTAACATTTGGATAGCACTATAACTGCATCTCAACAGATGTAACGATATCCTTTCTCGCAACATCTTGACCAGGACTACTTAACATAATATGTTATTTTTATATTATGACAATTTTTTCATAATTAGAACTCCTTGTAAATATTATCACATAACATGTCATTTAAGAATTTTCTATTAAATAAACTTGAATTAATTATTTAATTAGTTTATCACAATATAACAAGTATATAATAGAAAATTAACACCTTTGATTTTGAATGGGATTTTATTATAGAGTTAATAATTTATAGTAAATTATAGACTTGGCCCTTGTGTGTACCCCTAACTCTTTCATAATGCTTTTGTCATAGAAGTGAGAAATCAAGAGGATAGTCTTGTATGGATAGCTTTAGTTTGGTAGAGTTGGCAGATATTATGATTTTGGGAAGTGGCTTACCATGAAAAAGCCGACCACATTGAAGGAATTTTGTAAGGATAGGCTTAACGTTGTTATTTTGGTAGAATCGAGTAATTCGGTGAAAAGTAACAAGGTTGCAAAGAAAGACAACGACAATGGAAATGAGAATAATAACAATAAAAGGAAGAATAACCGGTCTAGGTGTAAGAAGGAAGGCCTTAGAAAATGTTTTCTCTTCTTATGGAATGGGAAATATACCGAGTTGAATGACTCCATGAAAAATATTTCTCAAGAAGCCCAAAACACAATCAGGTATAGAAAGACAGTTCCAAAGGAACTAATAGAAGAAGAACAAAGGTTTAGAAAATGTTCTTGCTTCCATGAAGAGCATGGGCATGATATGAACAATTATAGATGGTAGAAGAATATAATCAAAGAGCTAATAAGGAAAAAACAAATGCTTCAGTATATGATGAACCCGTTAGAAAGTGGGTAAAGGATTAATCAACCATTAAGGCATGTTCCTTGGGGGTAGTGGATAAGGCACGATCGGGGATGGTTCCCATTCACTCATAGGTGATTGACTATATACATAATTTTAATAGGTCCACATCCCGCAAAAAAGAGTTGGAATTAGATGGAATGATATAGGAGTTCCTTGAAGCATATCCTGTAAGAGACATTTTATGCGATGAAGGATGACACTTCCACGAAGCAATTAAAAAGGATGGATGATGATATATTATTTTGGAATAGAGACGAAAACGTGATTAAGGCACCAATATTTGATCCAATGATGATAATGGACAAGATTGGGTTGACTATGTTCCTCGAGTTCTAGTTGACAATGGAAGCTTAGTGAATATTCTATTCAAGAAGGCTTTTCATGTGATGATGTTAAAAGAGAAGGATTTTTGCCTTGTAATCCTTGCTTGTAGGGTTTTAATGGGGAGGCAACGTCTCTAATTGGTTATGTCAATTAAATATACAATTGAGGGACAAACCTTGCAGGGTTGTGTGGTAAGAGAAGTTTGTTATGGTTAATGGATATTTTGCATATAACACATGTTTGGGCCAACTAGCCCTAGCTGATTTTAGAATTGCATTAGCTTATGGTGCTTAGCTAAGAAGTTTCCCATGGATAATGGAGTTTGGATGGTTCATGGAAACAAGAGTATTGGAAGAGAATGTTATGTCGTGGATCTTAGTGTAGGGAGATGCGAAAGAATACAGAGAATCCTTCTACATCAAATAATAAAAGGCATAGCAACTGCTGCTTGATCCTCAGCTAGGATCCAAAAATGATGACTACAAAGCTATGGATCTGTGATGACCTACCTCTCTTCGATACTCGATATCCATATGCATCAGTAGTGCACTATAGTGGTACTTGATTGATGGAGGGAAATCATCTAGGGTCATACGATCGATCAGTGGAATAACCTGTAATATATCTCATAGCGGATAAAAAATAATAATATCGACATGGATATAAAAAGTGAGAAAGTAGCATAATCAAAATGAGCCAAAACATCATATCAGAATGCATCATAGGTTTTGAGATTATACAAAGCATAAAATAAGAATTTATACTCTTCATACACCATAAACTCCCAATAAAAATGTATATATAAATAAAAATGTCTATATATACATAATATAAGTGCTAATAATTCCATAGCATTGCACGGTGGAAATAAGCGGTAATAGCTCCATAAATAAAACATATATGAGAAAGTGTAAGCCTCATGCTCTCCTCCACACACCTCCATGTGCTATCTCAAATCTTTCTCTCAATAAACTCATTTAAGAAAAACCGAGAAATAACAAGCAATAACAAAAACCTTGGGTTAGACAATAGTCCAGTGTGGGTGATTTGTAATCTAAAAAATAGGTATAAACTTGATATATCATAGTAGGAGCAAATCGTATGGAAAGCCATACTCGACCCGCTATTGCATCCAACAAGCTAGCACATAAACACAATATATGCTAATATACAATAAATAATGGGTATGCTACTCTATCTTAGTATATACTAAGATGTCGGGGGCATTAGACTCGATAATACCTATCATCAACAAAGATAACCAAAATAGTCGTTAATCAAAACTCATATCATATCCAAGGTGACTTAGGGTATGATGGCTCTCGCTGATATAATGGAATACCACTCGAATGACCATACTAGTCAATACATTCAGTCATGTTACTAGTGCCTACTCACTGGTAGGCGTCCTTACATGGTAAAGATTGGGTCAACCTTTCTAATGGAATAATCAGCCATGTCACTAGCAGCCGCTTGATCGTAAGCGTCCTTACCTAGTGAAAGGACTTCCCTATAACAATCCAACTCTAAGATCTACACACCAACCCCTCTCCGCACGTAGATATTGATAGTGATACACACATATTGTTCCCTCTACAAGTATCCCCAAGCTAGAACTTTCCTGCAAGAGCAACTTCAAGTTCCTCAGCAAGCTTCTTCCATAAGCACTCACCAATTTCCACTATAGCATGGATTTGTACCAATCCATCCAATTACTAACCAATTCTGGCTCCTTTATACCCTCTAATTTCCAAAGCGCTCAAATTGAAATTATTGATGGATTAGTGCCCATTTATTCCTTTAGCCAAAATCATCCAAATTCACTTGCCTTCAATTCTTCTAAGTCCCCATGCTTCCAAAATGCCAAAGTCCAATGTGGCATGGATTGGCGCTGAATCTTTAATAGGCAATTTTGGCGAAGGTTTTCTCCTTCATACTTTATGGTCGTTGACTCATCTTCAACCCGGTCATCTGAGCATTGTGCAAACTCCAAATAGTGTCGATGAGCTCCATCTCTTTGATAATCCATCAAATTCTCTCATGATTCAAGCGTAGTTCTCTTGTGCAAAGGATCTTCCTCTATAGTCCACTGCATGCACACTGAAGAGCCTTTCATCCATATAACAACCTCTTCCCAATCCCAGTTTCTCTTGAATGCAAACATCCATTCAAAAAGACGTGTAACATAGCATATAAAAACTAACTCATCATATCAAATCATTCAATCCATTTAAACATTTAAATCTAAATCTAACATATATATGCATGTCCATATTATCAAGTCACATAGTTCAAAGCACTTAAAATTATTAAAACAAAAAATTATTCTCATTTTTAAATTGCATCATGTAACAACCTTGGTTGAGACACTCCTAGATAAATGTTTTTGAAATTAAAATTAAAATGATAAATGAATTTTTGAAGGAAAATGATGGAAAATTAGGAATTTTTATACATTTAAAATTATAAATGGCCATATTCACTATGTAAGGATTTTATAAAAATAAAAAGGAGGATTTTTTTTTGAGAAATTGGTAATATTATTTTTAGTAAAAATAAAGTAATGAATTTTTTATAAAATAAAGTTAAAGTTGAAGTAAAAATAAAGACGATAGCTATGGATTTAGAAATTTTATTTGATTGAATACTTAAACCTTGTTAAATTTGTTTATTTTAAAATAAAAAACTAATACGATTAGAATTTGGTAAAACGTAATTTCATATAAATAAAAGTAAATAAATGAAAAATATCGGTAGAATTTATAAAGTTGGATTTTATGATATAAATTTTATATTATATTTTTGTGGTATTAAAAAACAGTTAGGTAAAGCTTTAAAATGTAAAAATGTAATCTTTCTTTCTAATAATGAAATGAACTTTTTAATAAAGTTAATAAAAGAATGTAAAATAAATGATATTTTGTTTGAAATAATTATATTTATACAGGAAAATGGGTCTTAAATTTTCTATGTTGAAGTGTATAATTTTATACATATTTTAAACATTGTTTTAGATAGAAAAGAAAAGAGATAGAATATAATTTTACTTAGTTTTTGGGTTTAGGTCTAACCTAATACCCAACTTGGCACATCTATATTTAAGAAAAACTAAGTTTCTCCCTTTCTCAAACAATAGTAAGTTCATTTTTTTCTAATGCTCAAATAAAGAAACTAATTCCTCTTTCTCTTTTCATTTCAAACCAAGATCAAAATCCACTAAAATAAAATCCAATAAATAATAGAAAATTCCCATAAAATTAAGAGGTGTTTCTCAGTCAAATCTACATCCCTAGGAGATTTACAGTTTTGGAGTGGTTTTTTAGCATCTCCATTTTTAGATAATAAGGAGTTTGGAAGGAGCAATGTATTTAAAGCCATAACAGAACTATTTGCTAGCTTTTAGGATTGAAGGCAAGTTTAGTATCTATTTCGCTGCAAGTACCGTTTTAATGTTGTTTGTATTATATTTTTTAAATGGTTATTTCTATGCTTGAAGTTTGTTGTTTTATATAATGTATGTTTGAATTTGTAAACCTTCCCCATTTGAGTTTCGAATGATATTTGACTCTGTACTGGTTCTTGCAAGAGTCTGTAGTGCTTTGAGATCGTTGGAGAACATCTAAGGTCGCCAGAAGTTAGAAAAAGGCAAATGGTTGGTCAAATTCTAGAGCTGAAATAGATTTAGATTTCATGACCACAGGTCCATCGATCAGCATAACCAGTCCACCGGTGGCCTAAAGTCTAGAGCTAGTCGGCTCCAAGCATTTATGATGTTGTGTATTTATTTTTATTTCTTAGCTTAATTTTATTATTGTTTTGATTACTCTAAAATTATAGTTTTATTAATTCTTGCACCCTGTAAATCCTTATTGAAATAAATTTATTTATTTAGTGATTATTTTTATGAAATCTCATTTTATTATATAAATATATATTTATAGTTCTTCAAAGCTATTTTATTTGATTGAAATTCCTATAAATTATTATTGAAAATTTATTCCAAATCTGAAATTTTGTTTATTAGAATAGATTACAAGATTACAATTTATAAAAATATTTGGAAAAGGAAATCTAGTTAAAAAAAAGAATTATCTAACTATCATTGAAAAGATGTATATTTATAAGAGTATTTGGAAAGCAAATTTATTTATTGAAGGTTGTTTAGATAGAAGTCCGTTTTAAGTAAAATAATCAGTTTTTAAGATTTTTAGAAATTATGGAATTCTTTATAAGTATGAATTAAAGGTTTTAAAATATATTTTAAGAAGGAATTTCTTTTGTAAAGTATATATTTTATAAGAAGGATTTAAGAGTATTTTAGAAAGAGGATTTTGAGTATACAAATCTAATTTTAAGATAACCCAATTATGAAATATTTTGAAGGGATTTATGAGTGTTAAATATAAATCTCTTTTCACACACAGATATATATATATATATATAGTTTGATTTGAAATTGGTTTATAGATGTTTGGGTGAAATTGTATATGAAGACAATTTTGAGAAAATGGTTAAGCAGTACTAGGTGGTATAAGACGTTCAATAATACTTTTCCGATTTCTCTCTTGACTCCTCATATGGAATATTTGATTTGTATTTAGTTTGAATTCTATATGATGAGGATGCTGAATAAACAGATCAGTAATACTTTTTATTATGGGACGCTCGATAATATTTGTTCGGTTATTCTATTGACTCATAATATATAATGTTTATTATTTTGATGAGTGCAATTTACTAGCTTTTTTAGGTTAGTGTTGCCACTCAAAGGACTACATATTGAAATATTTTTTGATTTATGGAGTGTTCATAAGGACTTAATCTTGGGAGTTACCGTTCCCCTGGATTAGAAGTCAAGAATATTTATTCATGTATTTTCTAATTAGATTTTGGTCTCTCCTAAGACTTACACAAGATTTTCTAGTTCTATTAGGACTCATCGAGCGGAAATAATTATTTTGAGTCAGACACCTACGCCATTGGGTCCAATTTGTGAGAAATGCGGATCACGGATCTTAAGGCTGGAATAACACTAGAGAAGGGGTGAATAATGTTTTATGGATTTTCTAAATCTTTTTGAAACTTATGTAATTTAATCAACAACAAATGCAATTCACAGACACAGATATAATCACAGAATCAGACACAGATGCAAATACTAAATAAAAGCAATAAAGGAAAGAATGATTTTATACTCGTTCGGAGTTATCTTACATCCAATCTCGTACAATCATACGGGTTTCTTATCAAAATAATCTCCCAGATTGCACCCTCGATTTCAAGGCTATGAGGTACACCCTCCTGTATTGGAGTCAAGGGAAACTCTCTTGATTTAACCAGGCTACAAGATCACCTAATTGATTTCCAGGGCTACAATCATACCCAATTGATTTCATGGCTCAACCGCACATTTTACTCAATAGTTTGATTTATAAAAGATTCTATAACTCCGGATAACACTGAGATCTTATGGAGAGAGTGGCAGAGAATCAAATAAGAGATAATCAAATTTGATTCACTTGGTATTTCGGCAATTTAGAATTTTATAGAGTAAATGTGAAAGATGAAGAGGTGAGAAAACAAGTGAAATTATGATTAAAATTCATTCAAAACAACATGTATTTAGAGTAGAGCAACTGTCATATCTCTTCGCAAAAGGTTACGACGAATAGACACTTCTTTTGAAAACTTGAATTTTGAATTTAACGGACACCATGTGGACATGAGGGGTTGAGGGATGTCAACATGCTCAATGCAAAACTAATGTTTTGATTTTCTTATTAAAATTGGTTTTGATAATTTGTCAAAACAATTACTAAACTTTGTAAATATACTTGAATATAGTTTAAACATATAAAAGAGTTTAGAAAGTAAATTTTAATATACATAATATTAATATATAAAGTGATTTAAAATCTGAGTATATAAATATTTTAAAGCTAAATATTTAAAACAAGAGATGGTTTAAAAACAAGGTCAATTTTGAAATCATGATATTAAAAATGATAAAGATATTTTGATGCTAAAATATTTCAAACAAGAGAGATGACTTTTTGAAAAGAAGGTTTTGAAAACATTTAAACTAAGAGATATATTTTTGAAAAACATTTTTATAAAATTAGCGGATATCAAAATAGGACCACTATATGTTCCACTGGATATTGTCGTGGGTTCCATCCCTTTAACAGGCTTGAAGCGGATACCATTCCATGAATAAATTTCAAATAAAGATGTAAGTGCTTTCAAGATGTTTTAACATAACTCATGAATCAATACATATCTTGTACTCTTGAAATCTTAAAATCTTGATATCTTGATATTCATGAGTCATCAATCTTGATATCTTCAGTCTTGAATCTCTATGTTGTATAGTCTTCATTCTAGGTACCTGCATTCTTATATCCTGCATATACATATATATCTAATCCATAATGTTAGTATGTATATTTTATAACAAGTCCTAAGGTTGTTGTCATCAAAACCATCATCTCAAGGACTAATAATCTCCCCCTTTTTGATGATGACAACCTTTGTTTATGAAATATACTTCTCCTTCACAATAACTCCCCCTAAAACTAATAACTCCCCCTTAATCTAAGCCTAACTAATCTAACTATTTTATTTTATATTTCCCCCCTTTGTCATCAACAAAAAATAATCCTAAACTAATATAACTCCCACTTAGTCTTATACTAGAGTACCAATGACAAATTATGATAGAGTATTTATTTATATAAAATAACATGAGTTAATAATAAATACATGACAAATATGGAAGTTTAAACCCAATATATACTATGTTTCATATAATGTTATACAATCCATTAAAACCAAATCAATTCTAATCAAATCAAAGCAAATCAAATCAGACAATTCATAAACAAGTAATTCAAACCATAAGAAGATAAAATATTTCTAGGAACTTCAATCCATCCTTCTTCTCCAAAGATAGGATCCTTTTTAATATCTTTCCAATCTTCATTATCTTGAATCAAATCCTATAAGATTTGCATCGAGATCATCTTTGTTTAGGGAAGAAATCATCCAACGGGGCACATCGAAATGCATCACTTGTTCTTTTATCATCTGCATTGGACTTAGTTCTAAGTGCCTTTGATTGCGGGGCATAAAAGTAAGTATATTCTTGAAAGAATTGAGAGTTTCTTCAAGATTATCACTTAGAGTTCTAGAAGAGGAAGCCCTTTTTGATAAGTAGTTAAGAAATGCAAATAGAGATAAGTAGAAATGAAGAAATTGCAAATTTTTAGAAGAAATAGATGTTTAAATAGGAAGAAATTCATTTAAAATGAATAGACACGAGTTAGCTATTTTAATTTCAAAATATAAAAAAATAACCGAATCAGATAGTTATATGTCGACATATGTCGACATGGGTCTGTTAAACTATGTCTCTTATTTATTTTGTGAATAAATAAGTATATATATAAACTTATATACTATACTAGCATTTATTCCAGAGACCGATAATGTAGAAAAACAGAAGATAAATGATTTTTTTAAACAGATGAGATGATACGTAAGATACTACATAAAATGATAAAAACAATACAAGCTCACACAAAACAAGCTAATACATCACAACCTTGTTCTTAGAATGTGCTAGAGGATGAGGAGGATGACAAAAAGCCAATTTTCCGACCAACTTTAGAAAAGAATTTGCTCATATTAGTGGACACTTTATCCATTTTCTTACTAACGGATCTTTTGAGAATATGTTGATTTTCCACTATAATCTTTTGATTTAGGAGAGTTTTATTGGAAGGATTGTTAGTATTGGTAGAATATTCTATACTTTCCAAGGAGTTTTCTTCATTATCTTCTTCAATTTCCATTTCCTCCTCTTCCTCTTCCTCTTCTTCTTCATTTTCTTCCTCCATATCTTCATGTGCCAATCTTTCATCCTTTTTGGAAAGAGATTCATATTGTTGAAATATGAAAGGAATTTTCATGAGAGAATTGTTGGCATGATTAAACACTTTTCTTGAAACAAATTCTTCCCATTTGTAATCAATGCCAAAAAAATTAAAAATCCGAGTGAGATAGTTCCATGATACAAGGTATTCTCACCCATTTTCAAATTCTTAGGATGAAGTTCATCCATAATCACTTGCGCTCAATTAATGTCATAATGACTAAAGATAGAAAAAAGAGATTTACAATCTTTCAAGTAGGGTTATTGAAATTTCCCGATCTAGGAGTGATAGTACGTTGCAAAAGAAGATTGACAATACGTGCTTTCGGATGAAAGTTACAATTTTTAAATTCAAAGTTGTCATCTCCTTCGAAAATGTGATGAACTGTCTCACAATCATGTTCATCAATATTAAAAGTAGAAAGTTCCATTGTCAAATTCTTGCAATTGAGAATTTTGCCCAAAATTTCATAATTTAAGACAATTTTAATTGCTTTAACACTACTCCAAATTTCATCTTCATTTCCTTCATGAAAACCGCGATTCAAATTCGCATAAAACATTTTAACAAGATTTGGGTAACAAATAAATTCATTTTCAGAATTGTCAAAAAGACTAAGGATATGATTCTCCTGAAGAAGAGTATTGATTTCATATATAGGGAAATCGCTAAAAATAGCAAACTTTCCCTTATGAACTTTTTTGAAATTAGCATAGCTTATATAAGCCTTGATTGCTTTCGGATCATTATAGAGATACTCTTTAATGGTTCTAGACAGTCTCATTGTGGATGGAGTGCTTGAAGAAGCTGTTTTTGAAGAGAGTAGGAAGTTTGAAAGAGTGAAAGAGAGTTTGAATTTAAAATGAAAGTGAAAATGTATGATAAGATAATGGAAATAAATCGATATTCTATAAACATGTTCTCTGCTCAAGAGGTACCTTTCCAAAACATTAGATTTGGTGAAAAGGTAGAGGGAAGTTCAAAGATTTGAATTCAAATTTCTGACAGGGATATCGACATCATGGGTAGGGCCATGTCGACATGGGTTAGAGAATTCATGTGACTTATCTTTTCTTATATACTTTAATATATATATATATATATATATTAATGTCTATATATTTTCTGGAGTAATATTAAATATAATAATACTTTTTTAATAATAAAAAATATTATAATATTGAAAATAAAAATAAACATAATAATAAAAAAATTAAAATTCAAACAGCACATAATTTTCAAAAACAATAAAACAATCAAACAATTTTAAGCAAACAATTTCAACCAATATATTGTAAACGTGTACCTTTTCCAACATTTGTATCTCCGAGATCATCGGAATCATGAATAGCCGTAAAGCACATATTTGAGTTTTTCATCTTATGATCACATCGCTTGAGGATGAGTCTGAGTCTGAATCGCCTAGTGTAGCGGTATACGCTCTTTTCCTTTTCTTTGTATAATCATTGCTTCCAGAAAACTTTGCTTATCAAGATGCGGACAATCTCTTTTGAGATGGCCTAGTTCGTCACAGTTGAAACATTTGATGTGGCTTGGTACTTCATTATGATATCCAGAATTCATGTGATCATTCTTTTTGAAGTTGTTCATTTTCCTATATTTTAGAAACTTCCAAAAATTCTTTGTCATAAAGCTATTTCTTCATCATCATCACTTCTCGAGTCTGATCCATCTATTAATGCATTGAATGCAATCGACTTCTTTTCGAATGCCTTGCTGTCTCTTCTCCCTTGCATTCGTACGTTGAACAACATTAGATTTCCAATCAATTCTTCAATCTTTAAAGTACTGATATCACTTTCTTCTTCGATTACAAGAGTTTTCTGATACCATTTCGGAGTAAGAGAATTTAGAATTTTCTGACTTGATCTTCTTCCGAAATTTTTTCCCCCAATGATATTAGAGAATGCACAATATCTTGAAATCTACTATACATATCTGAAATGGACTCATTAGATTTTTGAATAATTGAAACTTATTTGTGAGTACGGTTATTTTGGTCTGTTTGACTTTGCTTTTTCCTTCATAAGTAACTTACAAAGTTTTTCAGATATCATATGCAGACTTAGAAATAGATACTCTATCGAATTCAGTCCAATCAAGTGAAAAAAATAAAATATTCATGGCTTTGGAATTATTTTATGCAATAGTCTTTTGCTCAGCAGTCTACCATGCAAACCTAGCTGTGGATTCAGAATATTCAGTTTGTGTGATATTCCAAGTGTCTAATCCTATTGATTGTAAACATATTTTCATTCCACATGCCCAATATGCATAGTCACTGCCATTAAAAAGTAGTGATCTGGCAATAGATTGACCCTCTACAAATGAACTAGTGATAGTGTTAACAGAACCAGTGTTGGTAGCCCTTTTCAAACTTTTCAAAAATCAGATTATGAAAACTTTGAAAACCTTGCTCTGATATCAAATGCGAGAAATGCGTATTATAGATCTTAAGGCTGAAATAACACTAGAGAGGGGGTGAATAATGTTTGATGGATTTTCTAAATCTTTTTGAAACTTATGTAATTTAATCACCAACAAATGCAATTCACAGACACAGATATAATCATAGAATCAGATACAGATGCAAATAATAAATAAAAGCAGTAAAGAAAAGAACACATCATGATTTTATACTGGTTCGTAGTTACCCTACATCTAGTCCCATACAATCATACGGGTTTCTTATCAAAATAATCTCCTAGATTACACCTTCGGTTTCAAGGCTACGAGGTACTCCTTCATGTATTCGAGTCCAGGGAAACTCTCTTGATTTAACCAGGCTACAAGATCACCTAATTGATTTTTGGGGCTACAATCATACCCAATTGATTTCAAGGCTCAATCGCACCTTTTACTCAACAATTTGATTTACAAAAGATTCTATAACTCCGAATAGCACTGAGATCTTATGGAGAGAGTGGCAGAGAATAAAACAAAGATAATCAAGTTTGATTCACTTGGTATTTTGGCAAAGTATAGTTTACGATTCTTTAGAATAAATGTGGAAGATGAAGAGGAGAGAAAACATGTAAAATTATGATTAAAATTCGTTCAAAACAACAGGTATATATAGTAGAGCAACTGTCATATCTCTTTGCAAAAAGTTACGACGAATAGGCACTTCTTTTGAAAACTTGAATTTTGAATCTAACGGACACCATGTCAACATGGGGGGTTGAGGGATGTCGACATGCTCAAGGAAAAATTGATGTTTTGATTTTCTTATTAAAATTAGTTTCTATAATTGGTCAAAACAATTTCTAAACTTTGTAAATATATTTGAATATAGTGTAAACATATAAAAGATTGTAAAAAGTAATTTTTAATATATATAATCTTAATTTATAAAGTGATTTAAAATCTGAGTATACAAATATTTTAAAGCTTAATATTTAAAACAAGAGATGGTTTAAAAATAAGGATAATTTTAAAATCAAAATATCAAAAATGATAACAATAATTTTGAGGCTAAAATATTTCAAAGAAGAGAGATGTCTTTTTGAAAAGAAGGTTTTGAAAACATTTAAAATAAGAGATATATTTTTGAATTTTTTTTGTAAAATTAGCGGATATCAAAATAGGACCATTATATGTTCCACTAGATATTGTCGTGTGTTTCATCGCTTTAGCAGGCTCAAAGTGGATTCCATTCCATGAATTAATTTCGAATAAAAATTTAAGTGCTTTCAAGAAGTTTTAACATGATTCTAGACTCAATAATTATTCTGTACTCTTTAAATCTTGAACTCTTGTTATCATGATACTCTTGAGTCTTTAATCTTGATATCTTCAGTCTTGAATCTTTATACTGTACAGTCTTCGTTCTTGGTACCTACATGTTTATATCCTGCATATACATATATATCTAAACCATAACGTTAGTACGTATATTTTATGACAAGTCCTAAGGTTGTTGTCATCAAAACCATCATCTTAAGGACTAACACAAGCCACTAATTCTAGCACGTGATCAGGGCCTCCGAATTGGTTAGCATCCATCCTAGCGGCCTTGATAGCGGGGTTGCACCCTAAATCCACGATGTCAACTTTATATTTTATTAGTTGTGAGTTATTACTCCCATAAGAGAAATTGCCTCGATATCACTTAAGGACACCAGTTCACTACCAAGGGCGAGTAGGAGGAGTGATCATTATATAGCATAAAGTTATGGGATGTTTATGACATATGGATAGAAAATTAGAGGTCATGACTCTAGGAGTAATTAAGGGACTGTAGGAAACAGGTCCTTGTCCATGAGCATTTCCTGTAGTATTACTGTGTATTTGTCGGTCTCCTTTTTAGTGCATATGGTGGGTTCATTGGTTGTCTTATTAATTTTTAAACTCAATAGAGAGATGATCATGATTACTACTGATATTATGTTTGAGCATTTTTGACACTAGGTCTTGTGATGTGCGCGTCCGTTATTTTGGTCAGCTTAGCCTAAAGACTCTTTGAGAAGCTTGTCTACTATTTAACATTAGGAACTTGCTATATGCTAATTCATCATTTTCTATACATTCATTTTTCTTATAGGAGCCTAAAGCTGAGATATATTTTAGTACGACTTGTTGTTTCAATCTTCTAGGACCATCCAGTCGAGTGTTTTGCCTCCCTAAGGACTGTGGGTTGAGAAAAATGGTTTCATATATTGAATATTTTAGCGACTTGATTAATTGTTTGAGTTTCCATTTCTTGATATCTCCTAGGGCTTAACAATTGGAGGTCTTTATTTCTATTTGGACTATAAGTCAAGATAATACACTGGATATTATTTTCAGCATTTTGTACGAATTGTGTTTTAGTTGGGTTAAGCATTTCTTAATATCTCCAAGGGCTTGGAAGTCAAAAGTCTCTACTTCCAGTATGATTATAATCCAAGATACTCGGTTTTGTTACTAATGCTTTTGGGTAGTTATTAAGGATTTTTAATTTCTTGCTATATCTCGTAGGGCTTTACACTCGAAAGCCTCTACTTCCAATTGGACTGTAAATCGAGATATATATTTTTGGTTTTGATTCTTGTATTTTGTATGAATCATGGTTCATCTTTTATTTGTGATTTTTGTGGACAAGTTGTGTGATCCTCCATATAATTTGAGATTTTGATGTGTTTGATTGATATTACCCAATTTTTGTATGTCATGATTCTTATTTGCTTATGTATGTTTCATTGGTGATTATTATTATGAGATTTCATGTTATATTGTTGTGATGTTATTCCGAATATTATTCTATGACTTATACGTGTGATACCTTTATATAACCATGCTTTACTTTTATATACTCACCTTTGGATATACTGACCCGTTTGTTATTTTTTATAATACTCGGGTCAGTCCGAGATTTCAGGTACCAAGACATTTTGACGTATGGATGATGTGAATATTTTAGGAGGCAGTGTAGGTTCAATATTTTTTCAGTGTATATATACTTTGTGTGTGTGTATTCATTTCATCATGTCTCCATTTATATATAGTATGATATGATATTTAGGATATATCTTTTAAATCGTGTCCATTATGTATCTATGTATCTGTTCGGGACACGAGTCAGATACCCTTTTATAGACTCTCTATGTCATATCTATGCAATATATTATTTTTTCCATTGAGATTGCGACTCTATATTGTTTTGTCCAGGTAAGCCCACATGTTTATTGCTTTGTGTCAACATCGAGTATGTACGTTTGAGCAGTTCATGAGGTAAGAATTTGTATCAATGTTAGCCCAAGGGGAAATCCACATATGGTCACTCATAACCAGCCTTATTTTCCAATTACCAGATAGTATCATTCTATAACACTCTCTGATAATATAGGTATGAAGGTGGGGCATTACATTTTTGATATCAGATCAGGTTCAGGATAATACTGAATATATAAGATGTGAATTTAAGGCCTAGTAAGAATTAGGGTCCCTATCCCATGGGTACGTGTTGTTGGCCTATATAAGGGATAATGGGAGTATATGATGATTACTAAGGTAATTGTTCAGGGACGTAATATTTTCCTTACAATATATTATCTCCATCTCTACCTCCTTTTGTGTGCTAGTATTGAGTGAATAGAAAAAAGAGAGACGGAAGTTTAGGTAATGAAGGTAGTAGAGGAGTGAAGTAGCTTGGTATGGGAAGCTTCAGAAAGCCTTAATCCAAATCTTGCACTATGGATGGTCACAACACTAAGTAGTGATATAGCAAGAGTAAAAAGGAGATATAATAGAGATCAGAGTTGCATAGCGAAAATTGGTAAATAATTTTTTGATAAGAGCATTTATTTTTCTGTTCTGTTGTATTTTCTATTTAAATTCCTTATTTTGGGCTTATTCTAATGTGGGTCTGATTAGGATTTATCACCCAAAGTTTAAAACCCACATAATTCTAGATGCGGTTGTGTAGTCATATCCAATGGTTTTCTTCATTTACGAAGGAACCTCAAGGGAATTAGGAATATTGTTTATAAGTGTGTCTATGTGTGTGTGTGTGTGTGTATAAGATTATTATATATTAAGATTTAGAATTTAATCATATGAAAGTTTGCTTATTGGTAGGATTGAATTGTGATGAATTATGTGTTTGTGAATGGTCGATAAAGATTAATATATGGAATTATAGATAAATATTTTAATAGGAGTTTGATTAATAAAATAATATATATATATATATATATATATCTATATAAATGATTTAAGAAGATTTCACTAATTGATTGTGTTAATTTTTCCTTGGAGTGAGTTATGAATTATAGTTAATATATATGGCCAACGTTATCAGTATGGATTCCTAAACGCTTATACGAGGCAGTATGTAACAATCCATATTTTACGTATCAAAGGATCGTAAAATATTGTTTTTAAATTCATATAAGGTCATATAACTCTATAACTTTGGAAAATGCCCACTAGTGATATTTCCTATCATTAGAATTTTTCTAAACAATTTAACCCCTGGAAACTTGTAACGGTTATAACTTTAGATAAAGAATGATTTAGCATCCGAGACCATATCCATTGGAACGATATGATGGTTTTCTTTTCATACAATGGTCATAATAGGGATTTGGACTTTTCGGCTAGGAATATGGATGTCTAAAGATTGAAAGTTTTTGGAGCAACTTAGTGGGTAATTAATGAGTTTGAGGGTAAGCCAACTAACCCATTATGGGTTTGGAGACTATTTTAGGCCGAACCATCATTCCCAAATCACTCTTACCACTTCCTAAATAGATCCATGCCTCCATTCCCCTTCTCCACCCAAAATCTTGTCCAAATCATATACTATGGTTATATTATTAAGGGGATTTGTTAGAGATCTACACGTCCACATTTTTTGGAAGAGAAAATCTCATCTTTGCCATTTATTTTTGAATTTGCATCAGTTTGAATGCACAACTTGGATTGTAGAGGTTTTGGTGAGTGATTTATCATATCTCACCTTATTATATATGTATATATATCATTTAACATGTTTTGCATCCATTTATAAAGTGAAAATTATTTTTATTGCTACTTTAAAACCCTACCTATAGCCAAAACATGAAAAAATAGATTTTTGGTGTTCTAGACATGTTATTTGGATATGTCTTTGCCTTGATATATGTTTGGCTATGTTATAGACATCTTGTATGATGATTGTTGTGATTGATTATATGATTTTCATGTTTGAATGTTGTTTGGTGCATGTATTGTGTTTGTTTTTATGCCTGTGTAGTTGAAAATGCTCATCGGAGTGAAATAGAGATAGGAATCATGGAATCATACTTTAATGGATATGCTTGAGGATGCTAGGAATTGTGTTGATGCATACGGAAGGCATAAGGGCCGAAGAATGGAGCATAGTGTGAAATCGGAGCAAAATTGGAGCTTGGAGATGTCACAACATTTCTGCTCGGTGCTTGGTGTGCGGTGGTAGTTTACTTGGACTCATGCCTGGTATTTTTGTGCCTCAGACTCGGAATAGAAAATTGGTTCGGTGCTTGGTGTCTAATGTTGGTCCGCTTAGGGTCAACTTAGTGTCCGATGGGGATATGATTGGTTGTTTCTTAGAGTCGTGCTCGATGGTTTTTTAAGTCGGCTTGGCCTGGCACACGAATAAGATTTTTTATTCGGTGCTTAGTGTTTGATGTTGGTCTTCTTGTGATCAATTTGTTGTCTAGTGGTGCTCTGTTCAGTGGTTTCTTGGTGTCTGGGAGGTTTTTTTTAAGGCTAATCTCAAGAAGGAAAGTCGGTTTAATGCTTAGAGATAACTTGGTGTACGGGGTGTTTGCTTGGGGCTGGATTCGAGCAAGATCATTTGTTCGGTTTTCTTATGCTGCTTGGAGTCACAGAATGGGTTGCTTAGAGCTTGGCTCGGGTATAGCCAAACCAAAAATGAAAGTTAGGGATTTTCGTTATGGCCCAACTATACTTCGGGGATTTCTTCGTGGTGTCTTTTGAGGTTGTTGGGGTAATGTGGAGTGGAGTAAGCAACTTCAAACGACTCGTGATGACCTTAGATCTTGTGTGGAAATTAGCGAGGTGATAGCATGGCGCTTTGACATGATGATGCCAACGACGACGATGACTTTGGAACCTTGGTATGATGGCTCTACGACTTAAGATGGGTTTCTAGAGGCATTAAGAAGTTGACGACTTAATGATGGGAGTTATAGCGGTGATCCACTAAGGCAAGTTTAATGATGGGGACTTGCGAGTGGTATTTGCGATTGTATTCTACTATAGAGATAGACGAGATGAAATAACGATAGGGTTCCATTATTGAGACGTGTGTAAAGGGATCGTTGATAACTCGAAGGCTTCTAGTGTGCTTGTAAAGAAGAGTTATGTGGAGACACCCACCTGATTGCGATTGTGTTCGGATCTTGCAATAGTGGATTACCCTGGACTTTGCGATTGTGGTCCTAGTTCTTAGTCTTTCAGAGTGGCTAGAATTCGAGCACCAATGAAGCTGGAATTATGATTAAGTCATTGGTTTACGATTGTGCCATACGAGTTATCATATATACAACACACACACGTGATAGCAAGGGTTGTTTGATGGATGCTAAGTTTGCTATAGTTGTTTATCACTTTAAGGTGTCACAAAATGTAGGTATTGTCGACAGCATACCTAGACACTAGACATTGTACTTTGACTGTAGTACACTTATATGGTTATGGTAGTAGATTAGCATATATCAACTGTTATATGCTAACTCATTGGATGTAGAGACAAGTCAGTTATGGTTCTTCATACCCTATGCCCATATTTACTCTATATGGTTTTTATTGTATTTTGAGATGGTATATTGCTCACACTAGACTGTTGTATGACCCGAGATTTTATGTTTTGCTTCTTATTACCTCAGGTACTCATAAACGACAAGATTAGGGATAATAAATCTGGATAGCGCATGGAGCTGTATGGAGTACGAGCAGGAGGCTACACTTTCATATATCTATACTTCAAGCTTGTTGTCGTTTATATGCCGTTGTGCAGTACTATAAAGCTATATCAGTACTTCTGTATTGAAAGAAGGTTATATATTTTATTTTTGGAGATATGTATGTATAAAATCTTTATTTTAGATTTTGTATTGTCTATGAATATGATGCACTCTAATGTTCATATTTATGGTTCATTTGATTATATCACAGTCTCACCTGTTTTTCATCTATGTTATTACATTATATTTTGTTTGTTCACTATGAGCATTTTTACAGGTTATGTGTTTGGGTTTTTCTCTACTTTACATTCTTGGCAACTGTACTGCATCGATCGAGTACCTCCAGAGCGCGTTATACGTACATCTTAGGTACCGAAGGTGTAGGGAAGTCATCACATTTGGTATCAGAGCTTAGGTTTCATAGACGACCTAAGTTGATACTTGGATCTGTTAGAGATAGGGAATGAGCTATCGCCTTTGAATGGATCAAGTGATATATGAGAGAGCGTACTTGTCATATTTTGGTTTTCAAAACTATGTAGTAGTGTGTGTATATAGTACATAAGTGGCATTGCACTCACGGACACCACTTACTCCTTTTAGAGAGACTGATCATTCTTATTGCAACTTGTAAGAATGAGCCAACAAACAAGGAACATTGTTAGGAACTGTATCTCTAGAGTTAAGGAGGAGGAGGCAGGATCGAGGGCCGCTAACCCCAACTTACAGAATATGTTCACTAAGATGGTGCGAAACATGGTTCAGAATGCCTAAGTTTCTCATGCTATGGATATTGGTGATGGTGCTCTAGTGCAAGTGCCGAGGGCTGATTTCGCGAAATTGAGCAAGGATTTCTCTACTCTTGATGGAAAACTGTTTCTTGGTACAGAATCAGCCGTCGAAGTGCAAGATTGGTTGGACACCTGCAAATGAATTTTTAAGGATATGGAGTTAGAGGATGTGCAGAACAGGAAGTTTGCCTTTAAACAGCTTTAGGGAAGAGCTATGAGGTGGTGGAACGCCATTGAGTTTACCAATCCCGAGGATCAGATTACCTAAGAGTAGTTTAAGGTGAGGTTTGAAGAGAAATATATACCGGCTGGTTAGAAGTTGGTGCTATTCTGAAAATTTATTGACTTAAGACAAGGAGATATGTCTATGTCAGAGCACATGGATGAATTCGACATGCTGTCGAAGTATGGTCTATCTTTCATGGATACTCCGCTCAAGAAGAATGAGAAATTTTTCATGACCTTGGACGATTATCTTGGAGCGAAGCTAGTAAGACATATCGATGAGACCTTTCAGAGGCTATTGGAGACGGCTTTTCGATGTGAGAGTTTATATCCAAAGCCTAAGTCAGCTGCTTCCTCCAAGGATGTACCAAAGCTGCAAGCTGGTAGGGGAGTGAAGAGGAAGTGGGAAAACAACAAGAAGAAGCAGTTTCAAAAGAGTGGTAAGAAGAAGAGCAAGTGGGAGCCTACTTGCTTTAATTATGGAGAGAACGGCCATCTTATCAGAGACTGTATGGCGGAGGGAAAGAAGTTCTACAATTGCAACAAGCCTGGGCATATCAAGGAGGATTGTCTAGAACCACCAAGAAGTAAGTAGGCTGTGCCTACTTACACTTTGAAAGTTGTTCCAGCTTCGTCAAATGCTCCATCAACGAAGGAGAAGGGGAAGAGTGTCGTTATACAAGGTATGATTTCTATTTATGGTGCACCTGTGCTTTTTTTTATTCGATTCCAGGATTACACTTTACTTCATATCCGGTGATTTGGTAAATAGATTGGTATTGAAACCCGAGATTATTGACCGACCCTCGATTGAGACGAACCCAATTGGAGGCTATACTAGCCTTTTCATGGTTTATCAAGACATAGCCTTGTCAAGTCATGGATGTTTGTTTACTTGTGAATGCTTTGTTTTAGGTTTTGTAGGTACGGTACTATTCTAGGGATGGACTGGCTATAGAAGTACAAAGTAGTAGTGGATTGTGAGAGGCTGTTGGTGACGATATGAATGGATGATGGGCGTAGGTTGGAGATAGGCTGCCTACCTGATGATGAGGTGATGATTAGCCTTTTGTACTCGCTCCAAATCCCACATGACGATTTTCATCTATGCCTATAGCGAGGAAGTATCCGGACATATTCGAGGAAGTAACCGAATTACCCCCACATAGGGAGATAGATTTCTGTATAGATTTGGTAAAGGATGCTAGACCAATAGTTATTCCTTTGAGAAGTATGGCACCTAGAGAGCAAAATGAGTTGGAGGTGCAAGTTAGTGACATGTTGGGGCGGACATTTATAGGAGCATATCTGAGTGGGGTGCACTTGTGGTTTTCGCCACTACGGCGGATGGTTGTTTGAGCTTGTGTATAGATTACCATAAGCTGAATAAGGTGATGAAGAAGAATAAGTATCCACTTCCGCATATTGATAACTTGTTTAATTAGCTCAGTGGTGCTAAGGTGTTCTCTCAGTTGTACCTTGCTATGGGGTTTCATCAACTGAGAGTAGCAAAGGAGAGTGTGCCGATTACAATATTTCATACGTCATCTGTATTATATAGGTGGTTGGTTATGTCGTTCGGGCTAACCAATGCACCGACATTTTTGTCGATATTATGAACCATATTTTCAAGGATCAGTTAAATAAGTTTATAATTACGTTTGTGGATGATATCCTTGTTTATGCGAGGATAAAGGAGCAGTAGAAGGAGCATTTGCGGATTGTGCTTGAGGTGTTGAGGAAGTACCGATTGACGGTGAAATTTCCGAAGCATCATTTCTAGAGATGGAAAGTGCGACTTTTGAGTCACATTATTTTTGAGTAGGGTATTGATGTAGATCCTATGAAGGTGGTAGTAGTGCAAGACTAGGATCGACCCAAGATTGTTATAGACGTATGAAGCTTCCTTGGCTTTGCAAGATACCATAGACGTTTTATTCAGGTCTTCTCTAAGGTACCACCACCATCAACCAACTTGATGAAGAAGAATTATATATTTATTTTGGAAGCGAGGTGCGAACAAACATTCATAATTCTGAAGGAGTGGTTGACGAGCACACTGGTGTTGGTCATTCCAAGCGAGAATGAGGAGTTGACAGTATACACAGACAGACACCTATGGTACTTGACTAGGTGCGATGTTGATGCAAATGGGAAAGGTTGTCGCCTGCACTATTCGACAATTGAAATCGCATAAGAAGAAATATCCAACTCATGATTTGGAGATGGTAGCGATAATATTCACATTGAAGATATAAAGGCATTATTTGCTTGGAGAGAGGTTCAAGTTTTGTACAGACCATAAGTCATCGAAGTATCTATTCTCCCAGAAGGACCTCAACCTTCATCAATAGCTATGGTTAGAGTCCATGGCCTCCTATGACTTTGAGATTTCCTATATGCCTAGAAATGGAAATGCGGCTTCCAATGCTTTTAGTAGGAGACATGCAAGCTTGGGAGCGATATTTCTAGAGTGGAAGCAATTCTAGTTTATCGTTGGATAAAATTTTAGACCTCGGTGTGAGTTAGAGATGGAAGTGATGGTAAGTATAACGATCAAACCTACTTTGATTGAGCATACCATAGTAGTCAAAGGTAAGATGCTAGAGTAGCAGAGATCGAGGAAGGAGTAGAGTTTAAGGATATGAAGCAATACAAGATTGACCGTGATGGTTGAGTCTATAAGCAGGGGAGCTTGTTTGTTCCTGATATTGATGGGTTTTGGGATGAAATGGTACGAGGGTGCTATCATTCAAGATTGACTATACATTCGGATGGAAATAAAATGTACCACGATATGAGTGAGATATTTTATTGGGAAGGGATATATTGGGTCATTCATCTCGAAATGCATGAACTGTCAGTTAGTAAAGGAGAGTAGAAGAAGCCGAGTGGTTTGCTATCAACCGTTGAGATTCTCCAGTGGAGATGGTAACAAGTTTCAATGGACTTATTCGATGGATTCCCGAGGACCAGAGGAGGGTACGAAAGCATTTGGGTCATACTTGATAGATAGATGAAGAGTGCTTGATTCATGCCCTTTAATTCTAGTAGAACGGTATCCAAATTGGTCGAGTTGTATGTGAAATGGGTTGGCGATTCCATATTGTGCCGAAGAGCATTATAAGCGACCGATGCCCTTTGTTCACTAATGGGTTTTGAAGAGCTACAAGAGGCATTGGGGATGGAGCTGCATCTCAGTATAGCTTATCACCCACAAACTGATGAACAGACCGAGAGGGTGAATCTATCTTGGAGGATCTCTAGCGAGCTTGCATTCTTGATTTTGGTGGCTCATGGGACGATTACTTACATTTATTAAAGTTCACATACAATTATAGTTATCAGTCTAGCGTCGGTATGGCACCATTCGAGGCATTATATGGCCGACCGTATAATGCTCCTTCATGTTGGTGGGAAGTGAGCGAGAAAATAATACTGGTCCAGATATGATTAAAGTGGCTTCAAAGAAGATCAAGATCACTCGACAATGAATTAAAGTTGCTTAGGATAGAAAAAAGAGCTATGTTGATTGGAGGAGATGTGATTTAGATTTCTCCATCGACGATATGGTATTTGTCAAGATCTCTACATAGAAGAATATTGTTCGATTTCGTACTAAGGGGAAGTTTACGCCATGATTCGTTGGTCTTTTTCTGATATTTGAGAGGATTAGGAACTTGGCTTATATAGTCTAATTACCTCAGAAGATAATGGGCATGCATAATGTGTTCCACGCCTCTCACTTGCAAACGTTTGTGCACGGCTCAGGCGTAATAGTTCAACGGGATCAACTTGATGATATCGAGATTGAACCAGAAGCATTGAGACCTTATAGGCCTATTCATATTGCCGGACGTGATATGAAGCATCTTAGGAGTAACATTGTAGAGCCGGTGAAGGTTTAGTGGACTAAGAGTGAAGGCGATTGTACTTGGAAGACCGAGGAGAGCATGATGACCACTTATCGGGAGCTCTTTAATTGGCGAGACTTCTGTTTATCGTATTTACTTTCACTTTCAATATCATATTGGGTATTAGTATCTTACATGCTGGGGTAAGCATAGATATCAACTATTGCTTTTATGTGCATATTTGATGTTTGACATGTTTTCTCGTGGATTATAGGCATGCAGCGTAGCTATGTTTGACTTACCTTGTTTGTATTGGGGATTTCGGGGTGAAATTCCTAAAGGGGAAGAGTGCAAGGACCAGTATTTTACGTATCAGAGGATCATAAAATATTATTTTTGAATTCATATAAGGTCATATAACTCTATAAAATTGGGAAATTCTTATTAATGATATCTCTTATCTTTAAATTTTCCTGGATGATTTTACATATAAAAAATTGTAATGACTATAACTTTTGATAATAGTCGAATTAGCCTCCGAGACTACTTCCATTAGAAGATATGATGGTTTTCCTTTTTGTAGAATGGTCATAATAGAAATTTGGTCTTCATGGCTAGGAGATGTAGCTGTTTGAAGAATGATAATTTTTGGAGTGGCTTAATGGGTAATTAAAGAGTTCGGGGAAAGCCCACTAACACATTTCACTATTTTGGGTTGAACCATCATCCAAAAATCGTGTTCACCACATCCTAAATAGATCTATGCCCCCGTTAACCCCTTCTCCACCCAAAAAATTTTCTTTTCTCCTCCAAATCAAGTCAAAATCATAGATTAGGGTGATACGGTATCCTATGTGGATATGTTCGGTGGATGAGCAAGTTTTGCATCCAGCTGTTGCTTGGAGTCATGCTCGGTGGTTTTGTGAGTCGGCTTGGTTCGGCAACCGAACAAAATTTTCTATTCAGTGCTTAGTATCTGGTGTTAGTGTTAGTCTGCTTGGGGTCAACTTGGTGTCCGACAGTGCTTTGTTCATTGGCCGAACAAGTTCTGTTGTTTGATGGTTGCTTGGTGTTCATGGGATGTTTGCTTAGAGCCAGACCTGAGTAAGAAAATCGATTTGGTGCTTGGAGACGACTTGGTGTTTGAGGGGTGTTTTCTTAGGGCCAAACTCGAGCATGATCTTTTATTCGGTTTTCTTGTGCTGCTTTGAGTCATAGAAGGGGTTGCTTGGGGCTTGGCTCGGGTATATCCGAACCGAAAATGAAAGTTGGCGTTTTTCATCATGGCAAAGCGATACTTCAAGAATTTCTTAGTGGCGTGTTCCAGGGTTCTTGGGGGTGATGTGGAGTGGCGTAAGCAACTCCAAACGATTTAGGATGACCTTGGATCTTATGTGGTGATTAACGAGGCGATGGCGTGGCGCTTTGACATGATGACGCCTACGATGACGACGACTTCAAAATCTTATTACGATGGTTCTACGAATTACGATGAGTGCCTAAAGACATTCCAAAGATGATCACTTAACGACGGGAGTCATGGTAAGGGCAAGCTTAACAATGCGGATTTGTGAGTGGAATTTGCGACTACGTCCTACTATGGAAATAACCAAGACGGAATAACAATTGGGTTCTATTATTGAGACACATGCAAAGGGATCATTGGTAACTTAGAGGCTGCTAGTGTGCTCATAAATATGGGGTATGTGGAGATGACCATATGGATTTGCGATTGTGTTCGGATCTTGAGATAGTAGATTATCGTAGGCTTTGCGATTATGGGCACGGTCCCTATTTTTCGAAGTGGCATGGATTCGACCACCAATGAAGCCGAGATTACAATTAAGCCTTTGGTTTGAGATTGATCCATACGAGTTATCATATATCCAATGAACATGAGTGATAGTGAGGATTTTTTGATGGATGTTATGTTTGTTGTGGTTGTTTGTCACTTTAATGCATCACACGATGTAGGTATCTTCGATAACATACCTAGACACTGGACATTGTACTTTGACCGTAGTACACTTAAACGGTTGTGGTAGTAGATTAGTATATATCGGTTGTTATGTGCTAAGTCTTTATATGCAGGGACAAGTCAGGTATGATTCTTCATACCCTATGCCCATATTTACTATAGATGGTTTTATAGTATTTTTAGATGGTATCTTGCTCACACTAGACTGTTTTTTATCTTAGGTTTTATGTTTTGCTTCTTATTATCTAGGTCATTCTTAAATGAGCAAATCATGGATAACAGATTTGGATGGCGCATGGAGTTGTATAGAGTACGAGCAGGAGGCTACGCTTTCATATACATACATACATACATACATATATATATATATACACATACGTATGTATGTATGTATACACATACACTTGGACCTCACTATCTCTTATATTCCGATGTACTGTAATATGGAGCTACATTAGTACTGATATTTTAAGAGATAATTATAGAGTTTTTTCATGGAGATTTGGATGTATAAACTCTTTATTTTGGTTTTTATATTGTCTGTGAACCTGATGCACCATGATGTTCTTATTTGTGGTTCATTTGATTATATCATTGTCTCACATATTTTACATCTATGTTACTATACTATATTTTGTCTGTGTGATATGAGATGTTCTACAGGTTATGTGTTTGGACTTTTATCTAATTTACATTCTTGGCTACCATCCTACTTCGGTTGGTTACCTCCACAACACGTTATACAAATATATTGGATATCGAAGGTGTAAGGTGGTCGTCGCATAATATGATAGAACATTTTTATGAAATGATTTGAGAAACATTTAATATGAAAATTGTCTAATGTTTGAAAAACATATATTGATTTTTGAAATTTCAATTATAAATTATTATTTTCAATTACTATTATTATACTTGGTTGTCAATGTTTACCGTCATGAAGAATTAGCGTGAAGTTGAGTTCGTTGGCGAGGCTATGTTGATATTTGAGTATGATCAACATGTAGCCAAATAGGTGAAACAAATCACTTAAAGTCATGGCATGGCAACATATAATATATATATATATAATATATATATATATATATATATATATATATAAACACACATACATATTGTTTTTTGAATGAGTATCTCTATTAGTTGATTATCTAGTTTTGAAATTTTACTTAAGGACTTTTGCTAAAGAAAATAAATTTGAAAATGATATATAGGTATGTACTAAAATTTGAAATTTTAATTGGGAAATAGTTTTGAGTATATGGAAGTTACACTCTAGGAAATTGATTAATATTTGATATGATGGGAAGAAGGCATCAAGGGGAAAGCATAAGCCAAATTATCAAATATTTTAGAATGGGTTTGAGTCACGCCTATTCGTGTTTGTGCATGTGTTAATGTACATTAAACTTTGATTTGTTTCTTCTTTGTGTGTGCAAATATAGATGGATGTAGTGGCTATAAGAAATAAGTCCGTTGTGGAATTTCCTTAAGGAGAAATTGTGTGAACGCAATTTTCTTAAGGAAGTCCATGGCAACCCTGGTTCAGACACTCCTGATCAAATATTTTTGAAATTTAAGTACAAGTAATAAATGAAATTTTATAGGAAAATGATAGAAAATTGGGATAAGTGGACATTTTCCTAGGTAAAGATTTTATAGAATTAAAAAAGAAACAAATATTTTCATAATATTGTTTTTAGTAAAAATAAAAGATTGAAACTTTTATTAAATAAAGTTGAAGTGAAAATAAAGATGATAGTTGCGAAGAAATTTTGTTTGACCGAATACTTAAAGGTTAATAAAATTATTTATTTTAAAATAGAAAATTGAAAAGATTAAAATTTGGTAAAGGATTAATTTCGTATAAATGAAAAGTTAATGAATGCGAAATAACTTTAAAATTTATAATGTGGAATTTTACGGTACATAATTTTATATTGTATTTTTTAGCAAGGCTAACAGACTTTATAGTGGACCGATCACTTTTATAAATGAAATTTAAATATGTGTTCAGTGCATGCACAGAACAACTATATAACAATTTAACATAGGAGTTTGGAAAAAAGTCCAAACTACTAACTAAAATAGAGTAGTCCCTCTTCGAAGAAGAGGAACCGTTGCCTTCATCCTAATTGAGTTGCATAGAAATTTCCTATCCCAAGAGGCTTCTGCTAGAAGTGTCCTATTCCTCTCGCCATGTTTACCAAGAACATAAGTGTAAATCATCATCCACTATTTTATAATATACTCGTCTACACTCTCCATCATCACCTACATACCTATAAAGGTAACATACTTCGGATCGTATCGCATTTTTGAATTATCGTGAGTGTAAGCTTGCTCAATCAAACTCCAAACCAAAACATCGGACGAAGCACTTAGATTTGGAACCATCAAGCTGTAATATTTAAATTTCTAACTAGGGATGTTGGGATCTTAGATGGGGAAATAAAATTAGTAAAGCCTGAAAGGGGGATGGCAACATCTGCTAGCACATCAGGGATGGGAGAGGCACACCTAGGCTTTGGAACCTACTTTCTGGTTGAGGGTCGAGGAAGATGAGCTTTGACAGGAATAGGTAGAGGGGATTCAACTTTTCCATGCTTAAAAGTTTCCTTAGTGTGACCAAATGATTTGCAAGTCATGCATATATCTGGAATCCAACTGTAATGAACATCCACTACTGTAGTGTGCCCCTTAATAGGTTGAAGTCTAATCTTAGTAGGCAATGTCTTATCCAGAGTAATTTCAATCAAAGGTTTAGTCTAAACATGCCTCTTTCTGGCTATAGTAACATCAAAGCACTTAAGCTTGCTAACAAGCTAGCTTACCAATCAAACCCTATCATGGGTTGCAATACAAACGGGATATGGAAGAAATGAGCCCAAACTAAAATAGATAAGATTTGCTTCTTAGCACTGTCAATAATGGGACTCCACATAGTAACAATAAAAGGCTTACCCTCGATGAAAGTAACAACAACATTATATTGTACTTTATGTACTGTTAAAAACAAAGTTAGGAAAAAGCTTTGGTTATTTCAAAATGTGAATAATGTTATTTTTTCATTTTAACAAGGAAACCTATTTTTAATTAATGATAATAAAAGAATGTATAATTAAAATAATATTTTTTTTGATATAATTATCTTTGTATGATAAAATGAGTTTTAAATTTTCTATATTGAAATGTATAACTTTATACACAGTTTAAACATTGTTTTAGAAAGAAAAGAAAAGATAAGGAAGATTATTTTGATTACTTTTTGGGTTTAGGTCTAATCTAATAACCATTTTGACCCATTTATACTTGGGAAAAATTAAGTTTCTCCCTTTCTCAAAGAAAGGTACATTTATTTCTTTTAAATTGCTAAAACAAAGAAACTAATTCCTCTTTCTCTTTTCATTTAAACCTTTAGATCAAAATCCACTAAAATAGAGTTCAATAAATTATAGAAAATTCCCATAAAATCAAAATTGTTTCTCAACCCATGAAATTTTGGATTGAAGTAGGAATAATGGCGATGAAGCTGGGTTCGAATCGGGTAAAAAATGGTGCAAACCTGGAGTTTCATCGCTACATGAAAGGCTAGGTTGTCAACCTAACATCAAGACTGGTCGACCGGTCTTGACCACGGTGGTCAATCGATCATAAGGCCAGAAGCGAAGAAGCCCTAGGCATTTGTGTCCTATTATTTAAAAAATATTATTTTGAAAATAAAAACCAATTTTGTATTTAAAGTATAAAATAGACATATTCAAAATATGAAATATTTATGAAAAATAATTACTTTTATTGAATAATAATTATTTTATAAAAGAAACTGATTCATTAAATAGAAAATTGATTTTGAGGTCTTAAAAATTATTTAAACGTTGCATTTAATTGTAGAAACTATCAGATGATTTTCATGGATAAAAATAGATTTTAAAAGCAATTTTATGATTTGAAAAGAGATTTTGAAATTAATTATAAGGTTTAAAAAATCCAATTTTTGGTTTAAATATAAATACAAGTTGATATTTGGCCCTAAAATCCCATTTGAAGATCCTATTTGAATTCGAAAAATTATGGAATGATTTCATATAAATATTATTTGATTCTAAAAAATATTCTTATATATGAGGGTGATATTTTTAAATATAAGCTATGGTTTAACTCCTTATTTATGGATTCGAATAAATGGGAAAAATTATATTTCTATATAAATTAAAATCTTTTGGATGAATAAATATAATTTTCATATAAATAAAATGTCTTTTATAAATAATTTGGGTGTTTGTTTGATTATATTTTTTGCGTAATGAAGAATTTGAATAAACTGGGCTATAATACCATTTCGTATAGGTGTTTCAGTAATATTTCCTTGATTATTCTTTAGACTTGTTATATACAATAAATGTGTGCTTAAGTGTAATTTATCGGCATTGAACAAATGAGCGAGTAATACTAGGTGGTATGGGACACTTGAGCTGATATTTTTTTGGTTACTTTTGGCAAGTAAATGTCACTTTTGTTTGGAATACGGGGTTAAGAATTTTTGATATCATCTAAAGGTGACTCTTATAGAGCTTTGTAGCCGAAGGTTTATTTCTTTCTAAGTATTACAAGTTGGTAGTTATATTGAGGATTGCAGATTTATTCTCTGATGGCTAACTAATCGAGGATTATTTCCTTTTAGGGCCAGTGGATGTGAATTTATTGTACTATACTGAGTTGCTCTCTTCAGACTTGTTAGCCGAGGGTTATTGCTCTCATTAGGACTCATCGAGATAAGAGTCCTACTTATTACTCTCATCAAAACTTATCAAGTCAAGAGTATTTGTCGGAAATTGACACCATAGGGTTCAAGCCCCTTTGTAGACAGTGTGATTAGAACCGCACAATATAGGCTAGCATCTACCCTAACAACTTGATTGTTGGGTCATGCCTAGGTTTGTGATGTCAGTTTGATGATATTGGGGCTGGGAGTCATTGCCGACATTAGAGCTACTGCCTAGACATCACTAAAGGCTAACGATCCATTACCAAGGGAAAGTATGAATAATGCCAAATGCATAGTGTAGTGTTGCAGCGTGTTTATGTCATGCAAATGGATGTAGGAATGACGATTCTAGGAGTAACTAAGGGACTATGAAACAATCCTCTCCAAAACGGGGCTAATTTTCGATCATTGAAAATCCATCAAACCTTTGGTCCATTCTTAAGCTGACTATTGGTTGCTATAATTGATTAAAATAAACAGCATGTAGAGTTATCTATCTATACTTTTAGATTCTCATAGCGGAAAGAATAATATATAATACTAAAACCAAGTACCTATGTCATAAAATCAAGTAATAGGAATAAAATGTAATAACCATCATAAAACAAGTCTGAAATAAATCCGGATACATCAATATAGCATAAATAGATAACTAGATAAGATGACTCCAAGCCGGGCCTCCTCCACCTTCTCCATACGCATCGTTGTACCTAACCTGTAGGTTATAATGAGAAGGGGGCCAGAACGACTATGTTTCAATAATGAAAATATCTAGTTTACAATAATAATATATGGACAGCAAACCTTCAGATAAGTATTATGACTTATGTACTTATTATTCCTTTCCAAACATACCTTCAACTGCAAGTATAACCCTAAAAAACCTATCTTCATGATTATAAAAGGGAGTATAGCGCAACTATAGAGTATGTTGGGTTCTAACAACCTATTTCCCCATCCAATCATATCCCAATGATGAGAGAGAAAGTATCCTAGTTTTGCACTAACCTCTGTATCAGGAATAGGCAGACCCTTCAGGCCATTTAATATCTAAACCCAAGGTTGACCCCTTCAAATACCTACTAATCATCATCGTAGAAAATCTCTTCTTGGCCACTTAATACATGTTTAAATAAAGAAGATACAGACCCACCTACCATTTGAATGCTCAACCCCGAACCGAGCTCCTTCCAAGAAATTCTATCTAATGCCCCTAAATAATAATTCCAACCATTTAATACTTTTTAATGGGAAGAGGCAGACCCTAACACAACCATTTAATACCTCAACCCAAAGTAGGCCCTTATTAGGATGTGACACCCCCTATTTTTGGTAACATTATTTAGGATTGTTAATTAGACAAATAAAATAAAGTGTTTATTAGGGGATTGAGATTTGATTTTATGAAGGGGTAGCGGTGCCATTTAAACATTGAATTAAAATAAGAGTTCGAATGTAATAGAGGAGGGGTAAAATAGGAAATAGGCCATTCCTAAATCCTTAAACCTTGGCCATGTATACCCAAGCATGTTCATTTTATTTTGAAAATTTTATTTTGAAGTCGACCACCATTAACAAGAACAAGGGGAAAAAGATAAAGAAAAGCTAAGAAGAAGCTTAATCAAATCAAATTCATTCACATCTCAATCTCTCTAATCTTTAAAGCTAACGCGAATAATATTTACATCTCATATTTCTTTTGTTTCTGGTTTTAAGATGAAATCTGAAATATTTTACACTGACTTTCCATGTTTTTGAATGATGGAATGATTATATATACTTGTTGATGATTTATGGTTGTTCATATAGATTTTATGTCATGTTTTGATATGAAAACCCTATTAAATGACATCCAAATGCCTTGCGAATTTTTATAAATACCGGAAATATAATTTTGGAGATGATTTTCAATTTTCAGAATTTTCAGAATTTATGTGGATTTTATATGAATATTGTAGTAAAGAAAATGTTAATTTGGATTATAAATTATTTACGGTTAAATAACAAAAAGGATTGGATCTAAAACTTATTATATGTTAGAAAACATATTAAAAGATATTTTTTGGAATTTTTGTAGATTTTTCCTAAATGTTTTTGACGTATATATAAAATTATTTAAGGTATGAGACTTAAATGTTTTATATATTTATAAAAGGAGAATGAGCTCTTTTAAAATAATTTGAATCCATTAATTCCGGAAATTGACAGCACTTTGGAAAAAGTAAAATGACAACCAATCAGATTTAGACAAACAAGGCGGTTAGGTACAAAATAAATAAGTTTTTAACTGTTTTGATGCTTCCGGCACCGGGTTTTGCCCTTTTACCTTCGCTTCTGACATTGTCGAAACCAATTCAGTGGTATTAAGGAATTGGTATGAAGTGAATTGGATGAGGGCGAAAGGTGTAGGGTCGAAACCAAGGGTTGCAAAGGGGTTGAGGCACTACTTTGCTTTAAAAGAAAATGCGCCTGCTTGCTTTTGACTAAGTAGCTTTCGACAAGGTCAAATGGATTTAAAGCAATGGTTTTAATTGTGTTGTGCTTTAGTTTTTAAATGATCGCTTTCAACTAAGTCGAAACCTTTTGGCTGTATCTTTCTACTTTTCGACCCAGATGGTTTCGAAAGGGTTGCTTACTTTGTTTTCTAAAATTTGGCCACTTTCGTAATGCTTTCGAAGGGATGGTTTGAACATCATTACTTCTTTACTTAGGAAAAGGTTTCAAAATAGATGCTTTCAACTTAAATGTTTTAAAGACCCTTTTTTAAGATTGAAGTATAATCCAAACGGTTTCGAAAGAGACTGTTTATTGACTTCGAAAGGAATGCTTTCGCGTTCAATGGGTTTCTGATCCTTTTGCTATAGTTAAAGGCATAATCCAAAGGGTTTCGACTGAAACGGTTTTCAAAGGTTTTGAAGGGGTAAATTTTTGAATGGTTTTGAAAAGTTTCCACATGTTTTAAATTTAACCCAAAGGGTTCAGAAAGGTTTAGCGTTTAATGCTTTCAAAAGGGTTTTTAATGCAATTTTCGAAGGGGTGGTTCCTCAATGATTTCGAAAGGTTTGAATGAATGGTTTCGAAGGTGTGGTTCCCAAGGGTTTCGAAAGGGTTGAAATGAAATGTTTTTCCTATGTTTTCGAAAAACAATATTTAAAGATTTTAAAAGAAGGATTTTTATGGTTTTAAAGCTTTCAAGAGGAATGGTTTTTATGCTTTTGAAAGGAAGGATTTGAATGGTTTCGAAAGAAAAGATTTGGCCTACCGGCCTAGGTTAATAAAGGGTTTTGCTTGGTTTTGAAATGGTTACTTTCAATAGTTTCAAAAGGGTTGTTTAAGGTTTTAAATAAAGGTTTTTAATGTACTAAATAGGTAATATAGCCTAAGTATTTTCAAGTGAAAAAAGGTTTAACTTGTTTTGGAAGATAGCTAATCCTCATTAAAATCCATCAACAATATTTTGAGTAAAGTATATA
Source organism: Allium cepa (assembly GCA_030765085.1). NCBI lineage: Eukaryota > Viridiplantae > Streptophyta > Magnoliopsida > Asparagales > Amaryllidaceae > Allium > Allium cepa. The sequence continues at coordinate 586,795,303 of CM060938.1, forward strand.
TACCATGGAAAAATAGATTAGAGTAAAGCTAAGAATTTATTTTCCTTGTATAACTATTATTTAAAGGGTTAAATCATTTTGAAAGGTTTTCAAAGAAAAAGATGAAGGGTGGTTGGCCCTAAGAAAGTGATTCGGACAAATAGTCCATTTTGATTTGAACAGTTAGTCTAGTTTGCAAAAAGTTAGTCCAATTGGCAGGCAGTTAGCCCAGTTTTCGAACAGATAGTCTATTTATTACTTGTGGATAGATAATTCATGTGTTACCTGTTTTAGCATAGCGGATATTGTTATTACTGTTAATGTTATTATAACCAGTTGATTAACTAGTTTGGTTGCACGAAAAGATTTGAAAAATATATATATTGAAAAGGATATTAGTGAGGAGAAACCCATACTATTAAGTGGCATGGTCTCACTTAATATCGGTAAATAGAGATGTAACAGTATTATTCACACTAGGCTTTATATCTGACTCGTAGTTTTATTTCCCCTTAAACTCTCGGGTGTTCAAAATTGACTTAAGTAGGCTAAGGGTTGGCGTTTTTAGGTTTTAGAAATTTTAACGAATAAAGCTTCCGAAGACGCATAGGTGGCTGACGGATAGCTAATTAGGAGTTACAGTTTATTTTGCTTTGATTCCGCTGTGTATATTAAGTCAGATATGACATTTTGACTCTGATCAACTAAGGGGGTGTCGTCATATGTCGCTCTTGGCATATTATTGTAACTACAATTGATCTTTACCTTGGAAACGATTATGGGATTAGGTAACTTGGATATGAATTTGTTTGGAAATGTAATCAGTAAAATGTTGTTTTTGGAAATCTATGATTTTGTTCATATTCAAGTGCTTCTGATATTATGGATACCATTAGCGTTACCGTATTTTGCCACCAGAAGTTAATACCATGGATGACTGCAGCATCTGTAGCGCTTAGCTTTGGCCTCTGGATACGGTATGTTACTACTTGGTATCATAGCATAGGTTTATAAAAAACTTCAAACTAAAAATGGTTTTTAAAACATAATCCTAAGAAATTAGGAATGGATAACGCTATAGTAACATACTTGTATTTTCTATACATAAGTATAAGCTTCCTATGTTAGGTTATTTTTCTGTATCTCATGAAGTTCGAATACAGATATGAATGATAGAAGACAAAGGGTCAACCTAGGAGGGGAGGGTGCCGATGGGAATGCCAGACCTAATGCGAGGAGGACCTAAGGTCAAGCATAAGTAAAGAATGTAGGTGTTGGAGTCCCGCAGGTGGACATGAAAGCTATGTATCAGTTTTTTGTGAATATGATGCAAGTTGGAATTGCAGTGGGAGTGGTAGGAGGAGATGCTGCAGGGGCAGGAGTTCATGAAATTTCGGTGATTAACCATTATGCTAAGATGAGCGGAGATTATGCTAAGCTTGGAGGGAGCCATTCCTGGGGACAGAGGATCCTATAGAGGTAGAAAATTGGTTGATGCATTATGAGAGAATCTTTGCAGATTTGGGGCTCAATGATGAGCATAAGAGGAGGCTTACTTCGAGATAGATGCAAGGAGCAGCTTTGTTTTGGTGGAACATGTGACAGCTGGTGTAGATGAGGAAACCTTGACATGGAAGAATTTTAAGGGGAGATTCCAAAAGAGGTTCATGTCTGCAATGGCACAGTCAGCACTGATCAGAAAGTTTCTGAATTAGAGAAGGGAGAAATTTCTATTTTCGAGTATGCCAGAACATTTGAGTAGTTGACCAGAAATGGGTATGATCCAGTGGATATGGTGCTGAAGAGGAATGAGAAGTTTATTAGGGGTTGATGCCTAAGTTAGCAAGTGTTACATTACCTCATATTAGAGATCCTTCTGACTTTGTAGTAGAAATGGCCTTAAGGCATGAGGAGATTCTTGATTCTCTAGAGAAGAGTAAGGCTAAGGAGGTTCGGGTTGGGCGGAACCGAAAGAGGAAGTTCTTTCCTTAGAAGGGTGCTCAGAAGGGGTGGAGCAGCTATGATAGGGAAGTCCGAGATTATTTGCTTCAAGTGCAACAAGAAGTGGCATTTAGCTAATAAGTGTTGTGCAAGAAAGGCAAAGGAGATAGCCAGGAAGAAGAATGTTAGATGCTTTAATTGTGACCAGATTGACCATTATAAGAATAAATGCAAAGAGCCCACTAAGGATAGAATGGGCATGGTGTATGCATTGGAGCTTTCTATTTCGAAGCCAACAGCTCAGGAGAAAGGAAAGGCATTTTTTGATGGTACGCTTCAGATTCTGGTATGTCTATGAGCGTTCTATTTGATACTGGTGCATCACATTCTTTTATATCTAGATGTTTGATAGATAAGCTTAACCTAGAACTCACATATTTAGTTACTTCCTTATGGGTTACGAATCCAGTATGAGGGTATGCAACTCTAGGGTTGAGATGTGACACGTTAGAGTTTGACTTGTTAGATCATGCTTTATTTTTTGCAGTTTACATGTGCTTGATTTTATGGGTTTCAAGATTATTCTTGGGATAGATTGGTTAAGCGAGTACGATGCTAGCATATTTTGCTAGGATAGGAAAATATCGCTTAGGCACCCTGATTGTGGCTATCGGATAGTTTATAGCATAAAAGGTTCTAGCGGTGAGATGAATGCTTTGTTGGGTGTTATGGAGTTAGAAAAAGAGCTGAATTGAGTTTTCATGGTGAGATAATTAACAAATGCTTTTGAGCCTGTAGTTGGATTGCCACCGAAATTAGCAATTGAGTTTCAGATAAATTTGGTTTCAGGAGTAAAACTAGTGAGCAGGCCGCTAAGCAGGATGACCTCTATAGAGATGAGGGAGTTGAAAGTGCAGTTGGTGGATTTGAAGGCAGGAGCTTTGTCAGGCCGAGTAGTTCGCCATGGGAAGAAGCCATAATGTTTGCTAAGAAGCCAGACGGAGCGTTGAGGCTATGTATCGATTATCACAAGTTAAAAAGAGAGGACGATGAAGAATCGATATCCATTGCCGAGGATTGACTATTTGTTCGAACGGCTGAGTGGAGCTATGGTATTCTGGTAGTTGTATTTGGTGATAGGTTTCCATCAGGTCAGAATAGTGAAGGATAATATAACTTTGACAGTGTTTTGGACCAGATATGGGTCGTACGAATGGTTAGTTATGCCGTTTAGACTGACTAATGCGCTGACTTTTTTGTGTGGATTTGATGAACCAATTTTTCCAAAACCACTTGGATATGTTTGTGGTTATCATATATGATATCTTGATATACTCTAAGGATGAAAGAGAGCATGAAGTTCATTTTAGAGCGGTGCTTGAGATGCTAAGGCAGCATCGGCTGAAGGTGTGTTTTTGAAGTGTCATTTCTAGAAGAAGTAAGTGAAATTTCTGGGTGAAGTAGTCTCAAAGAAAGGATTGTCAGTAGACCGACTAAGATTGAAGCGGTGAATAGTTGGAAGAGACCCGAGACGACGATGGAGATAAAGAGTTTCCTTGGATTAACAGGGCATATCGGAGATTCATTAAGGATTTTTCATGGACAGCGGCACCGATGACCAAGCTAACAAGGAAGGATATAAAGTTTGTGTGGAAGGATAAGTGTGATGAAGTATTCCAAAGTTTGAAACACTTATTGACCCGTGCACCTGTGTTGATTGTTCCGAAAGGGCATCAGGATTTAGTGGTTTATGCGGATGTGTGTGGAACAGGATTAGGAGCTGTGCTGATGTAGAGAGGTAAAGTGATTTCTTATGCTTCTAGACAGCATAGAACGCATGAGATCAAATATCCGACGCATGATTTGGAATTGGCAGCAGTGATTTTGCATTAAAGGTGTGGCGACATTACCTTTGGGAGAGAAATTTGAGTTATATACAGATCATAAGCTGCTAAAGTATTTCTTCTCTCAGAAGGAGCTGAACATGAGATAGCAGAGGTGGTTAGATTTTACTGCCACTTATGATTTTGGGATTGAGTACACACCCGGAAAAGGCAACAAGGTTGCAGATGCACTTAGCCGAAAGCATCAGAATGCATTGTTGGCGATGATTGCTAAATAGAAAGATTTGGAGGCATTTGTAGATTGTAGAGTGCGGTGCAGATCTGAGGCTGGGTCTAGCAAAGAAATAGTTGTGTTATCTTGTTTGGAAGTTCGACCGATAATGATCAAAAAGATTGCTTATAAATAGAAGGAAGAACCGGTATTAGTTGAACGGATCAGGAAGTTAAGAGATGGAACCCAGAGCGATGACTTAAAAGATTTCAGTCTTGACCAAAATGGGTGGTTGAGAAAGAAAGGGAGATTATGTGTTCCGGGTGTAGGAAACATAAGGAAATAAGTCTTGGAAGAATGCCATCATTTGAAGTTCTCTATTCCTCCAGGAGGAACAAAGATGTATCATGATATGATGGGAAGTTTCTTCTGGGAAGGTATGAAGAAGGATATTGATTTGTGGGTAAAGTAGTGCTTAAATGCCAACAAGCAAAGGCCGAACACCAGAACTGTAACGACCCGCCCTTCTGACCGCCCCTAGTCGGTAATTAAACCAACTTGAAACGTTCAAAATGATGGATTGTTATTCAGTTTATAGAGTTTAAACAGAATCAGCCACAGAAACACAGAATAATTATATTTCACATAATGAATATTTCTTACATATATCAGAGTTTGTACAATGCATTAATTTATATAGCGGAATATTTCTTTTAAGTACAAAATAAATCCCCGAAAAGATAAAGTGAAGTGTTTTCCCCAACTCTCTCTAACTTCGCTGCCTGAAAATCTTCAAGCTGTAAAATACTAGGTCTGACCCGAGTATTACATTCAAAAAAAAATAATATACGGGTCAGTCTAATTCAAACTCAGTTATTAGTGCATAGAGGCAATAATAATAACAATTAGACGACAGTCAAAAATAAATTCACCTATCCGGTCCTTTAACAAGAAATCGGATAACGGTAAGTATAACACTTAACAGTGTTAACAGTAAATCAGCTAATTCAAATTATTAACGAAGATAGATGAAGGGATTATTAATGAAGATAATTTAAAAAAACATCAAAATTGCCTAAACGGCAAATAACAAAAAAATCATCAAATTTAACCAAATCAAAATGCGATTCCAAATATATTAAATGGAATAAACGAAACAGTTCAAACAATTGAAAAATCAATTAAAACGTCAACTCGAGTAGGGCTGCAGTACACGCACGCGTGCATGGCCTCGCCACATTTAAAACGTTAATTCTGTGTGGCTGTAGTTCACGCTTGCATGAACTGCCTCGCCACTACCGTATATGGAATATGCAAAAGATCATAAATCAAAACAAAATAGGATATCAATAAAAGCCATGCCGTGTGGCTGCAGCTCACGCTTGCATGCACTGCCTTGCCACATAGTGATGATGTACCCAAAAGATCAACGTACCGAAATCTATGAAAAATCAAATATCGATGCAACGCAAACCGACAAGGCAACTACGTAAATGAATCCTAGGGCAAACTGCACAATAAACTACAGCCACCACAATATCAAATGAACAGGTACATATACATCAAGGAAACAATGTCTTGTGCAATCAGTATGGACATAAAACCTTTCAAGTATAATGACATGCAGTGACCAATTAAACCAAAGGAATGGCACCAAGTATACATAAATCAATGCAAACCATTACAGTTTGCATTCCTGGAACTAAAGGCAAAACTTACACAGTGGTGATATACTATACATATAGTGCAATGCATAGCATTTTCAAGTGCATCAGACATGCACAAGTGACTCAATTACTACAGGAACCAGACTACATGAAACAATACTGTAACACTGTGGAATGCATATACACAAGGGAGTTATGCAGTGACTTCAAATTCAGGTCTAGAGCATAGTGAAGACAGACCAGAAGCGAGAATAAGACAACACAATTGTCAAATGCCTCAATTGGTACAAGTTGCGGACTACAACATCAAGTGATACAAGAGAATGCATACACAAAGCCAATTCATTCCAGGGCAACATAAATGACACAATTCACAAGAAAATCCAATGCCAAATGAAGACAACTACATCAGGTATACCAGATCAGGTGACGAACATGCACAGGTAAAGACTGGCCAAGCATGATGCAGTAAAATAATAGATACAACCTGAACAAAAGTGAAACAGAGTGGCACAAGGAACTGCCGACCAACCAGGTTAATGATGCATATTGACTCGGAGCAATACATATGACAACATGTTACAGGGAAGAATAACATGAAATGAAGTCTGTGTGTCAAAAGGTCAGAGGCAATGCAACAGTGGAACAACAGGACATGTATGCAGTAGTGCAACAGGTCAGTGCAAACTAATATGACAACAAGTATGACTGGGATGCATACATGAACAAGAGATCAAGTTATAGCATGGCAAGTGCAGACTCAAGTGCGTATACACTACAGGTGAAATGAAATGGATAGAGCAATGTGAACAAGTAAAGACACAAAACAATACACCTATACTAGATACAGGTATGTGATCTTTTTCTCTCAATACAACAAATCAATATAAAAAATTATAGACAGCACATTCTTTATAAATTTGACAAAAAAAATGACTAAACATTATATATATACTACTATGCAAAAATTTCGAATCCTAGCAATATACTATAGCTTATAAAATTCGAAACTTATGTGTGTGTATACATTTCAAAGTAATAGGCATAAAGGACTGAACAAGTTAATGTGCCCACAATCACCATGGACGTACATATGAATTCAAAGCATAAGCAAGGACAAAGAAGATCTGCAAAAAAATAAAGCCCAGGCAAGTGCAAATCAATGCTACTATTCACTAAATAAAAATTTGTATTTAGTTCCAACAAAATGTGTTCAATTGCACTTCATTTTAAAGCAATAAATTAAAACATAGATTGACAGAGGATGCTAGTAATTAATGGCAAAACAATAGATCATCAATAACCACTTATCACTAGATTCACCTAACATTCTAAATCAGTACTATAGATGAGTTTTACTCACTTGCAAAACTTGATGAAAGAGATGCATACATACTTATTCACAGACATGGAGATACAAAAGATTTTATACTTTTCAAGTTATTTTAAAGTAGTGTTACTCATTATTCAAACAAATGCACTGCAATTATCAAAAGTGAAGAATGGATGCAACAATGCCTAGGACAAATGAAACGTGATACCAGCAACATGAATATGAGAACAAGCATACATGAAGACTACAAGAATGCACAGTTAACTTAAATGAAGACATGAGTGCTAAACTGGAATGCACACGATGTCAAAATAAAGGCCAAAGTCCAGGAATTCACGAAATCAAAAATGGCCGAGAATACTCAAGTGACGAATCCAATCGATTGGATACGAACAAAAATTCAAGGGCATCGAAATATATATAAGCAACATCATCGGCAGTTCCAAAATCATTGAGTTAAGTAAGAAAATCAGAAGAATCAGAAAGTGAAATTCACATACCAAATCAAAATCGATTGCCGAGGAAAAACACGGAATTACACTTTCAAAAATCACGAAACTTAGAACTAGATGCAAGTGAAAATTAATCACTCACCTTGTTTAACGCATCGCAAGTAGGAGGAGCCGTGAACGATCGATGAGCAAGCAACCAAAAATCATCAAAGTCGGTGCCTTTGGTTTTCACGAGCCCTAATTTGGATCGAAGAACGAAGCCGCCATTATTTTTTCTTCCGTTTGATTTTGAAGTGATGAAGGAAGGGGTATCGGGGTACTTAAAATAGAACGAGACATGCCTTACACGATTTTCTTCATGATTTTAGGCGTGGTTAAAGGCGTATGTAACAGCGTGTTTGTAGCTGATAAAAATAAGGCAGTTGTAATCATTATATATATATATATATATTTTCATTTTAAATTCAATTTGTTTTGTAGATATTTTCTTTAGTAAGCTTCATAGATATATAAACGTTTTTAAGTTCAACTATCAAACATCAATTTATATTAACATGTTTTACAATTAGATTTTATACTTTTATTTTGTATTGATAAAATTTATTCCATTTTATTTAAGTTAAAGAAAAATGTTATTAAAACTAACCATCAATTTATTAATTTACATAAATAATAATTCTTAAATCCAAATTATTTTTCTAAATCATTAGTTCGAATTTTAAATACAAATTTAAATATTCACTTTCAAACTTCCAAAGTCAAATTCAAATTTTTATTCAACTTTCAATAGATTAAATTCTAAAATTTAATCGCCAATTTCATAGTTATATTGGGAATTCAAACTAAACCATCATTCAAATATTTAAAATTAATTAAATATTTTCAATTTAAATCACTCAAAATTCAGGGTTGTTACAATTTTCCCTCCTTAAAAGAATTTCGTCCCGAAATTATAAGTTAGGAAAAACGATTGTTAAAATCTCACTGATATATTTATACCTTACACAATTTTTTTTACCAAGTTCGAATCTTATTAAAATAAATAAATATAGGATTCATTCCATTTATTTTATCTCCCTAGCTTTGTTCATTATTTTCTAAAATCAAGACGTAAAAGTCTTTTACCAAAAAATTTTCGACTTACAAAACTCAGATTTAAACTTGAAATTCTTCATGCTAGAGATTTGCAGATCATATATTTTTTTCAAAGCTGTGGACTTTCAAGATATTTTAAAGATCTTCTTCTTTAATTCAATTAGGTTGGAATTATGTAATTTTAATTTCAGACTATTTATTTTCTATCTAAAGTTTGAAAATACTTGCTAACTCGAAGTTTAACAAGTCCATCGTCGTTCTCACAGACATTAGGCATACGCTGGCCAGGCGCAGGACTAAAAATCTCCAAGTACTAAATATACTTGCTTCAACTCCCAGTGAAAATACTTTTAAAAATTCTTTTTAAAAATGGATATGGAAAGCATGTTCCCCCATGGATCACAGTTTTACCCGGCAGTTACGCTACTATCCCAGTAGAAACGCTTGTAATCTACAGATTTCACATCTCTTGAATTTCGCCATGGTTATTGCCATAGATCGCGGTTCACACGGCGGTTACGCTACAATCCCAGTAGAATCGCTTGTGACCGTAGGCATCTCGCCCCTCAAATTACGCTTTGGCCTCTAGATCGCAGTTTACGCGGCGGTTGCGCCACTATCCTAGTGGAATCGCTTGTAACTGTAGGCATCACGCCCCACGAATTACGCTAGCATACATCATCATCAATTCACATGATCCCATCACGGTGATCCATCATGAGGGATTCTAATCCAAATGGACATTCCAACTTATGGAAATTCTACGTAGCTACGGATTTTCAAATGGACGCGCACACCGAGTTCCAACACCTTCACAATTTTAAATGGAGGGTACTTGTCCATATCCTCAGTTTAGAAAACATAATGTCATATACATATAGTACATCATTTCAAATTTCGTACATATCATACCTATGTAAACTTACATAGGATTTTCATAATAACGACTTTCCAAACTGATGGTTTTCGAATTATTACATTCACATATATAAGTTCCGAAAACCATAATATCCCATACCCATAATAAATAGAGGATTTCTAAATTTTCCATCTCGTTACCAATTTAAATTTTTCCTATAAATCGATTTGAAAATTTAAGGTTATCTCAAACCCAATTCACATTCATAATCCAATTCATTATCGACTTCACATTCGATTTGGATTTCACGTTACATCGTCAATTCTCAACATATAATTGATGTCTATCGATATATAACCTCTAAGCTCATACGTCTCAGAGGAGGGTGTATATAGCTAAAAGAATAAATTCTCCTCCCACCAAATAGATATATATTTGATAGATATCAATTGCTATGTCATCAATTCACAATGTTAGACATACAATCCCAATCGACTATCCAAAATTCAAAACTCAACTTATATTGTTTTTGGTGTCGAAGTTAAACTCAGTTTAACTCAAAATTCAATCTTTTTTTTTGAAAAAATTCAAGTTGAACTAATTGTTCAAATTTCCCATCAATATCTTTACAAGATATATAAAATTTTCCGCACTTAACCATTTGAAACAAATTTCAAATATTCACTTTTCAATTTATCTTTAAAAGATAAAATTTCAAATTTTCCATTTCATATTGGAAAACATTTCCATACTTATTTAATAATAAGTAATTCACAAATCCATTTATTTTCAACACTTGAAAAATATTCAATATGCTTAAATCATAATCAAGTATATATTCCATTCTTTAAGGAAAGCTTTCTTTTAAACACATTTATTTGAGTCAAAACGAATGTTACGTAAAACATCGTTACGACAACTCAAAATCTCTAGTATAGGGATTCGAATTTAAGATAGATATATAAATCCAAATACTATATAAACATTTCCTTTCGGAAACCATTTACTATAACAACAGTGTTATAGTCCACCATTTCCTTATTTCTCGAAAACGTCTATTTCAACAATGAATGTTGAAATCTATGTATTCGATAGTTAATACATTTTTAAAACATCTTTTAAAACAATTAACTTCATTCTTTTAAATTTCACTTCTCCAAATCATACCCGTTTATTCAATAATATATTCACTGTCCAAAATCGCGAATATACATCGTTTCCCAAATTCAACACTTGGAATTATTTCATAGTTTGAATTCCCGCATACTTTTCACAATATTGGTTTTAAACCGATTTCAAACTTTTCAATATTAAGTTTTTCACTTAACCTAATTCTATGATGTTCAAATTCAAATTCATCACTGAATCTATTAAACCTATTATGGATTATCATGTTGACAACTTCAAATTTTAAATCTAAATTCAATTTGAATTTTCGCATTTTCTTTCTATTTCCAAATTAATCAACTAATTCTTTAGTAAGCCATTCATCGACTTGGTTTCATTAGATTTATATCTCCACATTAACTATCTTAGGCATTAGTTTACACTTGAAATATAAGATTTACATCAAAACTAGTTTGATTCATTCAGTTAAATCAACAAATAAATTTCCTTCCTAAGATGCTATTTTATTAAAATACTTCGTTCCGTACAACTAACCATAGCTTAATACCTTTAAAATACGTACATAGAAGATTTTGGATTACAAAAGGTAATATTACAAAATATATTGATTGGTTTAAGATTCAGAATTATTGAGGACTATCGAATTCCTATCTGGTAGTACGCATCTTTGACAACTTCCCTCCTCGATTTACACTATTTCAAGTTGTATTAAAGGAGGATTAACACATTCAAAATCAACATGTCCCCAATTCCTACAGTTCCCGCAAAAATATGAGATGTTTCCATCCTTATCTATCACCCTTACACTTTTCGCTCTAGCTGATCGGGCTATAGCTTGTTTTCCATGCTGTCTTTCGGTGCAGTTTCTGGCTATATGTCCAGTCTGGCGACAAGGGTAGCAGATTGTCCATCTGTCGACGGGTAAATCGAGTACGCGCTTCTTCCTTTTCACTTTAGGGAAATGACTAAGAAAATGCCCTTTCCCCTGACATTTAAAACACACAATCTCAAGACGAGCGAACCGGACATCCACATTCCTTTTCTTTCTTTTCTCTCGGCACATAACGGCATAATGTCCCTTTTTATGACATCGGTAACAGATAACATCATCATAGGGACCAGGTGCTTGCCTTTCATTTATTTTCCTTTCGATTTCCGCACGTACCACTACTGCTTCTCTACGGGCAATTTCTCTTTGTTCACGGCGTGTTGCTTTTTGTGCTTCGGTTTTCGCCATTTTAATTAACAAGATATATTTGAAGTTTCCTATTAAAATTTACAATCATTATTAGCAAAGGTTGGATTATTCAATCATTTTCCCAAGACAATTTGCAAATTTACATTATCCTGATATATAGGATTATTATTCAACCAAACTTGAGATTCAACTCCGGATTTTATTTCAAACATTTGAAATATACATATATATACATACTTGCGTATTAAACTTTGCTTGAAACATAAAAACAAAATTTATTTTATTTAATTATTCTTTTCGAAAATATTATGGAAAATTACTTGAAAATTTTTCTTCTTCCTGTATATACTACTAGTATTGTTTTTCCAAACATTTGAAATCAATTTTCAAAAGAATTCAAAAATCAAATTCCCAAGTTATAGTTTAATGATCCTCTTGGCTATACTAAATTGACATGTCATTTTATTTCACAATTATTACTTTGGAGATATTCAAAATATTTGATTTAAACCAATTCATTAATTCACTTCACTTATATTTTATTTTTCGTAAATCTCAGCAATTTGATAATGGTTTTTTTTCCAAATGATCGGGACTCAAATCTAAGGAGACCTTACCGAGGAGAAACTATGGCAAACCTAAATTTAGAGAGGGGAATTTCCGTAAAGATTTGAATTTTCAAAATACCTTTTATTTTCAAAAAAACAACAATTTTTTTATACTTCATTAGATTTGAAAAACGTTTCTTTAAAATGATTCTAGTAACTATTCATATTAAACATCATAAACTGAGCTTTGTATAAACCAAAGCTCTGATACCACTTTTGTAACGACCCGCCCTTTTGACCGCCGCTAGTCGGTAACTAAACCAACTTGAAACGTTGAAAATGACGGATTGTTATTCAGTTTATAGAGTTTAAACAGAATAAGCCACAGAACCACAGAATAATTACATTTCACATAATGAATTTTTCTTACATATATCAGAGTTTATACAATGCATTAATTTATACAGCGGAATATTTCTTTTGAGTGCAAAAATAAATCCCCGAAAAGCTAAAGTGAAGTGTTTCCCCCAACTCTCACTAACTTCGCCGCCTGAAAATATTCAAGCTGTAAAATACTGGGTCTGACCCGAGTATTACATTCAAAAGAAAATAATACACAAGTCAGTCTAATTCAAACTCAGTTATTAGTGCATAGAGGCAATAATAATAACAATTAGACGACAGTCAAAAATAAATTCACCTATCCGGTCCTTTAACAAGAAATCGGATAATGGTAAATATAACACTTAACAGTGTTAACAATAAATCAGCTAATTCAAATTATTAACGAAGATAGATGAAGGGATTATTAATGAAGATAATTTAGAAAAACATCAAAATTGCCTAAACGACAAATAACAACAAAATCATCAAATTTAACCAAATCAAAATGCGATTCCAAATATATTAAATTGAATAAACGAAACAATTCAAACAATTGAAAAATCAATTAAAACGTCAACTCGAGTAGGGCTGTAGTACACGCACACGTGCATGGCCTCGCCACATTTAAAACGTTAATTCTGCGTGGCTGCAGTTCATGCTTGCGTGCACTGCCTCGCCACTACCGTATATGGAATATGCAAAAGATCATAAATGAAAACAAAATAGGATATCAATAAAAGCCATGCCGTGTGGCTGCAGTTCACGCTTGCGTGCACTGCCTTGCCACTATAGTGATGATGTACCCAAAAGATCAACGAACCGAAATTTATGAAAAATCAAATATCAATGCAACGTAAACCGACAAGGCAACTACGTAAATGAATCCTAGGGCAAACTGCACAATAAACTACAACCACCACAATATCAAATGAACAGGTACATATACATCAAGGAAACAATGTCTTGTGCAATCAGTATGGACATAAAACCTTTCAAGTATAATGACATGCAGTGACCAATTAAACCAAAGGAATGGCACCAAGTATACATAAATCAATGCAAACCAGTACAGTTTGCATTCCTGGAACTAAAGGCAAAACTTACACAGTGGTGATATACTATACATATAGTGCAATGCATAGCATTTTCAAGTGCATCAGACATGCACAAGTGACACAATTACTACAGGAACTAGACTACATGAAACAATACTGTAACACTGTGGAATACATATACACAAGGGAGTTATGCAGTGACTTCAAATTCAGGTCTAGAGCATAGTGAAGACAGACCAGAAGTGAGAATAAGACAACACAATTGTCAAATGCCTCAATTGGTACAAGTTGCGGACTACAACATCAAGTGATATAAGAGAATGCATACACAAAGCCAATGCATTCCAGGGCAACATAAATGACACAATTCACAAGAAAATCCAATGCCAAATGAAGACAACTACATCAGGTATACCAGATCAGGTGACGAACATGCACAGGTAAAGACTGGCCAAGCATGATGCAGTAAAATAATAGAGACAACCTGAACAAAAGTGAAACAGAGTAAAGACTGGCCAAGCATGATGCAGTAAAATAATAGAGACAACCTGAACAAAAGTGAAACAGAGTGGCACAAGGAACTGCCGACCAACCAGGTTAATGATGCATATTGACTCGGAGCATTACATATGACAACATGTTACAGGGAAGAATAACATGAAATGAAGTCTGTGTGTCAAAAGGTCAGAGGCAATGCAACAGTGGAACAACAGGACATGTATGCAGTAGTGCAACAGGTCAGTGCAAACTACTATGACAACAAGTATGACTGGGATGCATACATGAACAAGAGATCAAGTTATAGCATGGCAAGTGCAGACTCAAGTGCATATACACTACAGGTGAAATGAAATGGATAGAGCAATGTGAACAAGTAAAGATACAAAACAATACACCTATACTAGATACAGGTATGTGATCTTTTTCTCTCAATACAACAAATCAATATATAAAATTATAGACAGCACATTCTTTATAAATTTGACCAAAAAAATGACTAAACATTATATATATACTACTGTGCAAAAATTTCAAATCCTAGCAATATACTATATCTTATAAAATTTGTGACGCCCCACCTCTATGCTCGCAATAACAATGAGTATTAAAAGAAATACTGTCTGTTATCACAAAGAATAAGGCTGGATAGGAGCGGCCATCCATAGTTAGGCCTTATACTAGTATTGGTTACCTCGATAGGAGTGGTATATATTTTTATTTTTCATCTCTTATTTATTTACTCCCATCAACATACCCAATTCCAGTACAAAACAAACTACGATGGTTCATAATAGTTCAGGACAATAAATATAATAATAACACAGACAATCTAAGTGCGGAACACAGATAAAAAAAAATCTCGTATATATAATAACTGATGTCAGTTACAATACATGTGATACAGTACATATGATACAACTACAACTGTCGACTCTGGAAGTTACATATACAAGTACATTATCGTGAATAATATACATGAATATACAACATCATATACAAATACACTGACTACTTTAAATGATGATGACTACTCCAAAAGTATGAAAAGACTTCATAGCTCTAACAGCAACACAAAGTAAGATATCAACAACCTGTAAATACTCGGTCTGACCCGAGTATTACATTCAAAAGAAAATAATACACGGGTCAGTCTAATTCAAACTCAATTATTAATGTGCAGAAGCAATAATAATTAAATAATCAAGTACACGACAGTCACAATAAATTTTCCTATCTGATTCTTAAATAAAGAAATAGGATAACGGTAAATATAACACATAACGGTGTTAAACAACAAATCAACAAATTCAAATTATTGAATTGGACACACGAAACAATTCAAACAATTGAAACATCAATTAAAAGGTCAACACGGGTAGGGCTGCAGTACACGCACGCGTGCACTGCCTCGCCACTACAGCATATGGAATATGCAAAAGATCAAATAATCAAAACAAAATAAAATATCATAAAACCATACCGTGTGGCTGCAGTACACGCTTGCGTGCACTGCCTTGCCACTACAGTGATGATGTACCCTAAAGATCGACGAACCAAAATCAACGAAGGTTCAAATATCAATGCCACGGCCTCAATGGTCAAAGTAGACAGACATGGACAATGTGCACATATGTACACAATAAAAATTCACAAATGAACACAAGGTCAAACCCGAATACCGGATTCAACTCAAGTGAAATTTGAAAAATAAATCCAATTGCATATCAAATCAGTGATGCTCAAACCCAAACCAAACTACAATGAACCAATGGACAGTTCAAGTGCAGCCCCTACATGAATAATGGAAAGTATAAGTGATACAACAGTTCAGTGAACTGCAAGTGCCGACCAAGTAGCGACAAGTGTAAAGCAATGCCCAACAACTGCAACAATGCACAGTGAAGTGAAGTCGAGACAAAGAATCATATATGTACATGTTAGCACAAAGTGCAGAAGTGATCACACGTGGACAACTCAGCAATGCAATGTAAATACTGTCTAGCATACATATGAATCAATTTCATGTGTACAACAAACACCCAAAACCATGCAACAGCGAAAAACGTCAGTGAAAAGGATCACACTTAGCGAGGTTCTAAGACCAAGGCTCAGCAGTAGTTTTAAACATTTCAGAAAGTCAAGCACCAAAATATTACTGCACAAGACAGGCGCAGGCACAAATAATGGACCAATTATGCAGACATAGATTGCCAAAATAAATACAACTTCGTTTTATAATCTTTAGGTAGAAAATATGCACAAACAAAAATGCTCAAGTGTATCTGCATATTAAATTATGCAAAACCAAAGTTGCAGCGAATCAATAAAAATGCTCAAGTGTCTGCATATTAATTATGCAAAACCAAAGTTGTAATGAAACAACAAAAATGCTCAAGTGTCTGCATATTAAATTATGCAAAACCAAAGTTGTAATGAAACAACAAAAAAGCTCAAATGTCTGCATATAGATGAAGCATATGCATCAGAAATGGACTCAGGATCAGGGAAATGTAAATGCATAAACTAGTGAACAAGCCTGCACATATGTCAAACACACAAGACTCCAATTGCAATGACCAAGGCTATGATATGCAAACTCAGATGAACACATGGCCGAGGTCGAAGTGGACAATGCTAGTAGATTAAATGGAGTGTTCAATGTAACATGGAGCAACAGAACATGTATGCAGTGACCCGTGAACAACAAAATGGAACTGGACAGTGAACCAGGCCATACAACTGCAAGTACACAGCAGTATGAAGGTGAGGGCACCAAAATATGGCACCACAACACACAACAATAAATAAGCAATGAATTGCAAACTCCAGACAGAGGTGATTTTAAACCGCACTTCAAAGCAATATCAACGTCACAGTCGAAATGAGTTCGAAATCATGGTACAGCATTTTCAAATCAAACAGTGTCGAACCAAGTTGTTTCCTAAAAATACAACATGTATTCAAATGTAAACTGGACAATACAGGTATCACAAACAAGAACAAGGAACAGTGTCGAAGAAAAGGCAAAGGCCAGCATTATTTGAAATAGATCAAGCAAGAATCAAATGTCAACAAAACCCTAGTGACCGAAGTCAACCAAGAATCATCAGATTCACAAAATCATGACGACTATATAAAAAAAACATCGCCAAATCATTTTAACAAACTAAAAGTGGCCGAATAATCAAGTGACGAATTCACAATTTTATACGAACGAAAATAACATCATAAAATCAAGAAGCAAAAATCGCGAATTCAAACAAGTCAGAAAACACTAAGACTTGAAATAGATGTGAGTAATAAAATTACTCACCTGAATCGGAGCAGCGGCGAGCTCAATATGAAGTCGCGAGCATCTCAAGAGGGATCGGCAATCGGCGGCTTCAAAGTAAAAGCCCTAATTTTTGCCGAGACGAAGAACACGGCCGCCATTTTTTTTTCTTTCGTATGTTAGGGTTTTTTATTGAAAATGAAGGAATGGGTAAAAGAATGGGCATCCGCCTTGCTACATATCACAACCCCAATGAAAACATGGCCCAAAGTAAATTTTAAAGAATTTCAACTGATTAAAATACTCAACAGCAATTAACAATCAATTAATTGTTTAATGATGATTATTAATTGTTGTAAAACCCTGGGTTGTTACAGACTCCCCTCCTTATAAAAATTGCGTCCCCGCAATTTTCATACTTAAAGTCGTCAATAATAATTATTTTTTTTAACATAAACTGGTTATTCTAGAAAAAAAAAGGCAGAGAATTCAAACATCAAAGAAATCTTTTAATTTCATAAAAGAAATTCACAAATTCCCAACAAAATCTAATTATCAAATGGATAATCAGAATACAGAAATCGCAAAACAACAATATCTAGTTACCAAAACAGTAATCAGAAAACAACAAAGGTCTAATTATCAAAAACGATAATCAGAATTCTCAAATCAACAAATATTTAATTATCTCAAGCGATAATCAAATCAAAAAATATTCGATTATCAAAAACGATAATCAAATCAACAAATATTCGACTATCAAAAACGATAATCAAATCAACAAATATTCGATTATCAAAAACGATAATCAAATCTCAAAATCAACAAATATTCGATTATCAAAAATGATAATCAAATCTCAAATATTCGATTATCAAAAACGATAATCAAGTCAACAAATATTCGATTATCAAAAACGATAATCAAGTCAACAAATATTCGATTATCAAAAACGATAATCAAATCAACAAATATTCGATTATCAAAAACGATAATCAAATCTCAAATATTCGATTATCAAAAACGATAATCAAATCTCAAATTAATAAATATTCGATAATCAAAAACGATAATCAAATCTCAAATCAACAAATATTCGATTATCAAAACGATAATCAAATCTCAAATCAACAAATATTCGATTATCAAAAACGATAATCAAATCTCAAATATTCGATTATCAAAAACGATAATCAAATCAACAAATATTCGATTATCAAAAACGATAATCAAATCAACAAATATTCGATTATCAAAAACGATAATCAAATCTCAAATATTCGATTATCAAAAACGATAATAAAATCTCAAATCAACAAATATTCGATTATCGAAAACGATAATCAAATCTCAAATCAACAAATATTCGATTATCAAAAACGATAATCAAAATCAACAAATATTCGATTATCAAAAACGATAATCAAATCTCAAATCAACAAATATTCGATTATCAAAACGATAACCAAATCTCAAATCAACAAATATTCGATTATCAAAAACGATAATCAAATCTCAAATTAACAAATATTCGATTATCAAAAACGATAATCAAATCAACAAATATCTAATTATCAAAAACGATAATCAGAAACATTAAATATCTAATTATCAAAAACGATAATTGGAACTCATATCAACAAATATCCAATTACCTACAGATAATTAGAAACAACAAATATCTAGAAATCAATTAAGATACTCTAGAAAATCAACATAAAAGGTTGGATCGATCCCATCAGATGGCGAGTTTTTAAGCTACGCCGCACGTGCATCTCAGAGTGGCCGAAGCCTACCAAGTACTCAACATAATTTTTGGCGCCCATCAGATTGACCCGAAGGTCCGTAGAGTGACCCGAAGGTCTAGTACTGGTATTTGACCCGAAGGTCCGCAGAGTGGCCCGAAAGCCCAACAAATGACCCGAAGGTCCATCATATGACCCGAAGGTCCAACATATGACCCGAAGGTCCATCAGAGTGGCTCGAAAGCCAAATAAAATCATCAAAACAGCAAATATTTCAATTAACGAGCCCGGAATTAACCAAAATAGCAAACGCACATGTCCCATAACCACGAGTTTTACTAAATCGTTTAATTCTCTTCATCGTTTCCTTGAAAGTGCAAAATTGTGTATTTAAAAAATAACATTTCACATTCTCAAACGGACAAGTCCGGAATTAAGCAAATCAGTAAAAGAAAGGGTTCATAGTCCTCGATTTTGCTGAAACGTTTAAATCGCTTCCTCATTCTTTTGAAAACTCAAACTGCAAAACTTCTGAAAACAATTTCATTTATTTTATAAAAGTAATAATTTACATTCTCAAACGAAGAAGTCCGGAATTAAGCGAATCAGTAAAAGAAAGGGTTCATAGTCCTCGATTTTGCTGAAATGTTTAAGTCACTTTCTCATTCTTCTGAAAGCGTAAACCATAAAAATTTTGGAAAATAATTTTATTTTTAAAACGATTTGCAAATCCGTGATAAAAATAGCAACATTAATGACAATTTCGATAAGGAAATTGTACTTCTCAAAACACCGTAGAAACGGATCTCAAAACCATCATTGCGGGATAACCGCTTGAAAATCCATTTTAAAATTTGACGGTTACTGAAATCAATGCGACATTAATTTTTAAACGTCAAAATCTCATCAAAATAACTTGCATCAAAATATAATATCAGTGAATTCTCAGTCATTAAAATGTCAACAAAACACCGGGCTTCAAAAATTTTAGCATTGGTGTAAAAATCCCGTTATAAAAATAATGGCAACAAAATACGTTTAGAACCAAACATCGGTTCAACGTAAAAATAATGCAGTAACGTGCAACCTAAATTTGCACGTATACTATGTAGGATCTAGATTAACCCTAGAGGGGGTGAATAGGGTTATAGCAAATTTTCTCGAATTAAACACAGAAACAAACTACAGAAATAAATATGCTGAAAAGTAAATCACACACACAAAATTTACCCAGCTTCGGCAACCCCTGCCTAATGCTGCATTCCTAGATTTCTATTAGAATTAAACAGTATCCCGCTTACAAACACTCTACTAGACTCGCAAACCTTTGCTCCCGCTCACAAACGCTCTACTAGACTCGCACACCCTGCTCCGCCTATAGAGTTTCGTTTACTCGCAAACTCTGCTCCCGCCTATAGAGTTTTGCAAACTCGCACACCCTGCTCACTGAACTAATTCTAACTAGACAATCTGACACTACCTACAACCTAGGTGGTGATTTACAAATTCTTTGACTCGAAAAGAAAAAACAAAACAACTTCAAAAATACAAGCAGGAGCAAAAATTAAAATATAAACTAGAATCCCTAATTTTTGCTCAAATAAAACTTAAGAAACCCCTTTTAAAAAATTAAACCCTAATTAAAAATGCCGGCCCCTTTTATATTTTAGCCCGTCTCTTTTATTTTCTTCGTTCGTTTATTTGGAGATGGCGGCCATTCCTCTTTGAAGCTAAATTAGGGCTTTTCGTCCTTTCGATCCAAACTAGGGTTCTTGCAAATTGAAGCGCCGACCTTTGATACTGTTCAATAGTAGACTTCGATGCTCTTTGATTTGCTCACGGTTCTTCAATTTGGATCGAGTTCGTTTCCTTGCTTCGGTATGTAATTTTATGCTTTTGTGCTTTTGTGTATTTGTACTTGAACTCGATGCTTTGCCGATGATGATTTGTGGGTTTTTATATAGGTTGAATTCCTATATTTGTGTTCGAATAAAATTATTTGAATTTGTCAATTTATTTTCTCTGGCCGCTTGATTATGCTTGGACGTTGAGATTTATCTCTGACTAATTCATACTTCCTTGGTTGACACGGTAGAGAACTATTCGGCTTCGAATTTGTTTCGTGGCCACCACGGCTTGTTTAATTTCTGACTTGGTTTCATTTTACTCCGGCCTTGACTTGATTTTAAAAAAAAAAACTGCTGTTACATTTGGCTTCGGTCATTTTTGAAAAATTCTTTCTTGATTTTGCTCGGCCTGTACTTGTGCATTTGCATCATGTATATATTCTTGGATTTGCACTTGGATTTGAACTGCTTCATATGCATGTTTGTTGCGGCCTTGTGTTCATCTGAGTCATCTGAAATTGTATTCCATTGTTCTCAGCTGCATTGTTGTGTTTGCCTGTTGCACTCTAGTTTTTGATTGGTCTCCACTTTGCACATTTGATCCTTCTGTTCACTTGTATCATGCTTTGGCTTCACTGATGTTGCACTTGGTCTTTGTTGTTATAGCGTGCACGGCCATGCTTGTAAGTTTAAAGTCTGTATATGGCCACTTGATCGTCTGCACCACTGATATGCAGCAGCTTGGTCATTTTGTACTTTTGGTCTTCATATTGTATTTTTGTTTTAATTTGCATTGTGTCACTTGTATACTGCAGCTTGGTCTTGCCTTGGTTCTGGCCATTCCTTGTTGCCTTGTTGCAGTTTGATTGTGCTGTTTACCCGTGTACATGCTTGAGTTACTGCAGCTTGTAGTTTGGCTTTGAAGTTGTACACTGTTAACTGTTAGTCAAGTTGAGTTGATCATGTTGCATTGTGAACTTTTGTGTTGGTTCCATTGTTGCATCTCTGACCTGTGCATTCCATTCTCGTGTGTTCATCCCTGTAGTATATGCTACTGTCTACTTGAGTTTGCTTTGATGCACTGTTGAATTTGTGTAGACTGTGCATTACACTTGAGTTGAATCCAGTTTCACAACTCGGGTTTGACCTTGTGCTGAAGTCGAGATTTTATTTATGTTGCACCTGAGTTGAACCCATCTTTTTATTTGGGTTTTGACCTTGTGCTCACCTGTCCCTGTAGCATTATCAAGTGTATATCGGTGTGCACGGCCTTGTGGCATGTACAGTGATACACTGTGCATGTCACATTGTTCGTGTGTGATGAATTCAAATGTAAATTATGACGAACAACCCAAATAACTGAGGCAAATCATATTTTCAAAAATCATATTTCATTTTATATTGCAAAAATATTTCTTTTTCAATTTTACTGCGTTAGTGAATATTTTTGCAGATTGCTCAGAAGCTGGATTCAAACTGGAATGCAGTTGAAGACAAAATACGAGTGTGAGTGATATGTAGTGAGATTATTAATGTAAATTGAATTGTGATGTATTCAAAAATGTATATGTATAGTGAGAGCTTGAAATTGTACTATTCAAGATTGTAATAAATATTTGTTTGAATAAAATTTCTGTTTGAATTCAAATTCTGTGTTATTTATTTTATTCAACAAATATTTATTTAATCTATGAAAAACAAAATAGAACATTAACAAATACATTTAAATGAATATATATGTTTATTATCATCAAACAAAAACATATAAGCGCATATTCAACATACTACAAATGAACAAAGAAATCAGTCGAATATATCTTCAATGAAGATAATTCAAAACAACAAAATCTCAACAAAATCACATAACTGCAATCGCTTCAGATCCTCAAATCGTATTCGAAATTTTCAAAGGAAACAAAATAAACACAGTTATGTAAACAACAAATGAAATTTATTTAAATTTCATATTTTGATTTTTAAATCAAAATAATTATCAGCTATACTCAGCGAAGCAGTCTCACTGTTTCCGCTACGCACTTTGATAAACAAAACACAATTCAATCAAATCATCAAAACACCAATTCACTTTTATTTTTAAATAAAGATATTAAAAAAATTCATCAAACTTTCAAAACTTTAGTTTTGACTCAAAACACAAATAAAAATCGACAAATAGTTGTAACACATGTTCCATTTAAGTTATGTTTTATATTATGTCCATAAACCCCAAGCTTTGATACCAACTGTGACGCCCCACCTCTATGCTCGCAATAACAAAGAGTATTAAAAGAAATACTGTCTGTTATCATGAAGAATAAAGCTGGATAGGAGCGGCCATCCGTAGTTAGGCCTTACACTAGTATTGGTTACCTCGATAGGAGTGGTATATATTTTTATTTTTCATCTCTTATTTATTTACTCCCATCAACATACCCAATTCCAGTATAAAACAAACTACGATGGTTCATAATAGTTCAGGACAATAAATATAATAATAACACAGACAATCTAAGTGTGGAACACAGATAAACAAAAAATCTCATATATATAATAACTGATGTCAGTTACAATACATGTGATACAGTACATATGATACAACTACAACTGTCGACTCTGGAAGTTACATATACAAGTACATTATCGTGAATAATATACATGAATATACAACATCCCATACAAATACACTGACTACTTTAAATGATGACGACTACTCCAAAAGTATGGAAAGACTTCATAGCTCTAACAGCAACCCAAAGTAAGATATCAACAACCTGTAAATACTCGGTCTGACTCGAGTATTACATTCAAAAGAAAATGATACACGGGTCGGTCTAATTCAAACTCGGTTATTAATGCGCAGAAGCAATAATAATTAAATTATCAAGTAGACGACAGTCACAATAAATTTTCCTATCTGATTCTTAAATAAAGAAATCGGATAACGGTAAATATAACACATAACGGTGTTAAACAATAAATCAACAAATTCAAATTAGTGAATTGGACACACGAAACAATTCAAACAATTGAAACATCAATTAAAAGGTCAACACGTGTAGGGCTGCAGTACACGAACGCGTGCACTGCCTCGCCACTACAGCATATGGAATATGCAAAAGATCAAATAATCAAAACAAATAAAATATCATAAAACCATACCGTGTGGATGCAGTACACGCTTGCGTGCACTGCCTTGCCACTACAGTGATGATGTACCCAAAAGATCGACGAACCAAAATCAATGAAGGTTCAAATATCAATGCCACAGCCTCAATGGTCAAAGTAGACAGACATGGACAATGTGCACATATGTACACCATAAAAATTCACAAACGAACACAAGGTCAAATCCGAATACCGGATTCAACTCAAGTGAAATTTGAAAAACAAATCCAATTGCATATCAAATCAGTGATGCTCAAACCCAAACCAAACTACAATGAACCAATGGACAGTTCAAGTTCATCCCCTACATGAATAATGGAAAGTATAAGTGATACAACAGTTCAGTGAACTGCAAGTACCGACCAAGTAGCAACAAGTGTAAAGCAATGCCCAACAACTGCAACAATGCACAGTGAAGTGAAGTGAAGTCGAGACAAAGAAGCATATATGTACATGTTAGCACAAAGTGCAAAAGTGATCACACGTGGACAACTCAGCAATGCAATGTAAATAATGACTAGCATACATATGAATCATTTCATATGTACAACAAAAACCCAAGACCATGCAACAAAGAAAAACATCAGTGAAAAGGATCACACTTAGCGAGGTTCTAAGACCAAGGCTTAGCAGTAGTTTTAAACATTTCAGAAAGTCAAGCACCAAAATATTACTGCACAAGACAGGCGCAGGCACAAATATTGGACCAACTATGCAGATATAGATTGCCAAACTAAATACAACTTCGTTTTCTAATCTTTAGGTAGAAAATATGCACAAACAAAAATGCTCAAGTGTATCTGCATATTAAATTATGCAAAACCAAAGTTGCAGCGAATCAATAAAAATGCTCAAGTGTCTGCATATTAATTATGCAAAACCAAAGTTGTAATGAAACAACAAAAATGCTCAAGTGTCTGCATATTAAATTATGCAAAACCAAAGTTGTAATGAAACAACAAAAATGCTCAAGTGTCTGCATACAGATGAAGTATATGCATCAGAAATGGACTCAGGATCATGGAAATGTAAATGCATAAACAAGTGAACAAGACTACACATATGTCAAACACACAAGACTCCAATTGCAATGACCAAGGCTATGATATGCAAACTCAGATAAACACATGGCCGAGGTCGAAGTGGACAATGCAAGTAGATTAAATGGAGTGTTCAATGTAACATGGAGCAACATAACATGTATGAAGTGACCCGTGAACAACAAAATGGAACTGGACAGTGAACCAAGCCATACAACTGCAAGTACACAGCAGTATGAAGGTGAGGACACCAAAATATGGCACCACAACACACAACAATAAATAAGAAATGAATTGTAAACTCCATACAGAGGTGATTTTAAACCGCACTTCAAAGCAATATCAATGTCACAGTCGAAATGAGTTCGAAATCATGGTACAGCATTTTCAAATCAAACAGTGTCGAACCAAGTTGTTTCCTAAAAATACAACATGTATTCAAATGTAAACTGGACAATACAGGTATCACAAACAAGAACAAGGAACAGTGCCGAAGAAAAGGCAAAGGCCAGCATTATTTGAAATAGATCAAGCAAGAATCAAATGTCAACAAAACCCTAGTGATCGAAGTCAACCAAGAATCATCAGATTCACAAAACCATGACGACTATATAAAAAAAACATCGCCAAATCATTTTAACAAACTCAAAGTGGCCGAATAATCAAGTGACGAATTCACAATTTTATACGAACGAAAATAACATCATAAAATCAAGAAGCAAAAATCGCGAATTCAAAAAAGTCAGAAAACACTAAGACTTGAAATAGATGTGAGTAATAAAATTACTCACCTGAATCGGAGCAGTGGCGAGCTCAATATGAAGTCGCGAGCATCTCAAGAGGGATCGACAATCGGTGGCTTCAATGTAAAAGCCCTAATTTTTGCCGAGACGAAAAACACGGCCGCCATTTTTTTTTCTTTCGTATGTTAGGGTTTTTTATTGAAAATGAAGGAATGGGTAAAAGAATGGGCATCCGCCTTGCTACATATCACAACCCCAATGAAAACAAGGCCCAAAGGAAATTTTAAAGAATTTCAACTGATTAAAATACTCAATAGCAATTAACAATCAATAAATCGTTTAATGATGATTATTAATTGTTGTAAAACCCTGGGTTGTTACAAAATTCGAAACTTATGTGTGTGTATACATTTCAAAGTAATAGGCATAAAGGGCTAAACAAGTTAATGTAGCCCACAATCACCATGGACGCACATATGAATTCAAAGCATAAGCAAGGACAAAGAAGATCTGGAAAAAAATCAAAGCCCAGGCAAGTGCAAATCAATGCTACTATTCACTAAATAAAAATTTATATTTAGCTCCAACAAAATGTGTTCAATTGCACGTCATTTTAAAGCAATAAATTAAAACATAGATTGACAGAGGATGCTAGTAATTAATGGCAAAACAATAGATCATCAATAACCACTTATCACTAGATTCAACTAACATTTTAAATCAGTACTAGAGATGAGTTTTACTCACTTGCAAAACTTTATGAACAGAGATGCATACATACTTATTCACAGACATGTAGATACAACAGATTTTATACTTTTCAAGTTATTTTAAAGTAGTGTTACTCATTATTCAAACAAATGCACTGCAATTATCAAAAGTGAAGAATGGATGCAACAATGCCCAAGACAAATGAAACGTGATACCAGCAACATGAATATGAGAACAAGCATACATGAAGACTACAAGAATGCACAGTTAACTTGAATGAAGACATGAGTGCTAAACTGGAATGCACACGATGTCAAAATATAGGCCAAAGTCCAGGAATTCACGAAATCAAAAATGGCCGAGAATACTCAAGTGACGAATCCAATCGATTGGATACGAACAAAAATTCAAGGGCATCGAAATATATATAAGCAACATCACTGGCAGTTCCAAAATCATTGAGTTAAGTAAGAAAATCAGAAGAAGCAAAAAGTGAAATTCACATACCAAATCAAAATCGATTGCCGAGGAAAAACATGGAATTACACTTTCAAAATCATGAAACTTAGAACTAGATGTGAGTGAAAATTAAATCACTCACCTTATTTAATGCATCGTAAGTAGGAGGAGCCGCGAACGATCGATGGAGCAAGCAACCAAAAATCATCAAAGTCGGCGCCTTTGATTTTCACGAGCCCTAATTTGGATTGAAGAACGAAGCCGCCATTAATTTTTTTTTTCGTTTTATTTTGAAGTGATGAAGGAAGGGGTATCGGGGTACTTAAAATAGAACGAGACATTCCTTACACGATTTTCTTCGTGATTTTAGGCGTAGTTAAAGGCGTATGTAACGGCGTATTTATAGCTGATAAACATAAGGCAGTTGTAATCGTTATATTATATATATTATTTTTTTCATTTTAAATTCAATTTGTTTTGTAGATATTTTCTTTAGTAAGCTTCATAGATATATAAACGTTTTGAAGTTCAACTATCAAACATCAATTTATATTAACATGTTTTACAATTAGATTTTATACTTGTATTTTGTATTGATAAAATTTATTCCATTTTATTTAAGTTAAAAAAAATGTTATTAAAACTAACCATCAATTTATTAATTTACATAAATAATAATTCTTAAATCCAAATTATTTTTTTAGGTCATTAGTTCGATTTTAAATACAAATTTAAATATTCACTTTCAAACTCCAAAGTTAAATTCAAATTTTTATTCAACTTTCAATAGATTAAATTCTAAAATTTAATCGCCAATTTCATAGTTATATTGGGAATTCAAACTAAACCATCATTCAAATATTTAAAATTAATTAAATATTTTCAATTTAAATCGTTCAAAATTTAGGGTTGTTACAAGAACCCAAGTGGATTGCTTCAGCTATTGGATATTTCATTATTGAAGTGGGATTCTATTTCCATGGATTTTATTGACGGTTTGCCAAGGTCGAACAAAGTAAATGAAAGTATATGGGTCATAGTGGAAAGATTGGTCAAGAGTGCCCATCTCATTCCAATTAAGTCAACCAGAACGACACCTGTTTTGGAAAAGTTGTTTACGAAGAATGTGGTTAATTAGACTGCATGGAATTCTAACTAATATACTAAGCGATAGAGATTCCTTATTCACTAGTGAGTTTTGGAAGAGACTGTAGGAAAATTTTAGGAACTAAACTCAAGATGAGTACTGCTTACCATCCGCAAATAGATGGACAAACGGAAAGAGTTAACAAAATCTTGGAAGATTTGTTAAGAGCTTGTGTATTATATTTTTGGAGATCATGGGAAGAGCATCTACATTTAATCGTGTTTTTGTATAACAACAGTTATCAGACCAGTATTGTGATGGAACCATTCGAAGCTTTGTATGGAAGGCCATGCAAATATCTCATATGTGGTTAGTGGCTGAGGATAAGTTAGTTCTTGGTCCAATTTTGGTTAGGGAAGCTGCAGAAAAGATTGAGGTCATTCGACCTAAAATGAAGGAGGCTCAGTCTAGGTAAAAGAGTTATGCAGATAGAAGGTGGAAAGATTTAGAGTTCTCAGTTGGAGATTAGGTTTTCGTCAAAGTGCCACCAATGAAGGGTGTGGTTAGATTCGGGAAATCAGGAAAGTTAGCACCGAGATTCGTAGGACCATTTCCTATTGTTGAGAGGATCGGGAAACTTGCATATAGAGTTGAGTTACCGAACAGTTTAGCTGGAGTCCACATTGTTTTCCATGTTTCTCATCTCAAAAAGTGTGTTAGAGACCCAGAGACAGATATTGCAACAACTGTGCTAGATGATTTAGTAGTAGGACCGAATTTGACTGTAGTGAGGAAGCCATTCGTATTGTTGTGAGAGATGACAAGAGGCTTAGAACCAAGATGGTCGGATTAGTCAAAGTCTAGTGGGGCGACGATGACAGGGACTATACTTGGAAGATTGAGAGCAGGACTAGATATACTTATCCTGACTTATTTGATGGTACGTCTTACCTCTTTGATTGATGTGTTGTGTACCTTATCATAATTTCGAGGACGAAATTCTTTAAAGAGGGGAGTTTGTAACACCCCATATTTTTGGTAACATTATTTAGGATATTTAATTAGATAAATTAAATAAAATAATGTGTTGATTAGGGGATTGAGATTTGATTTTATGAAATGGTAGCCATGCCATTTAAACAATGAATTAAAATAAGAGTTAAAATGTAATAGAGGAGGGGTAAAATAGGAAAAAGTCTCCTATATACCAAAACCTTGGACGTGTATCCCCATACACGTTCATTTCATTTTGAAAATTTTATTTTCAGGCCGGCCACCATTAATAAGAGCAAAGTGAAAAAATGAAAGAAAAGCAAAGGAAGAAGCTTGATCTAATCAAATCCATTCACATCTCAATCTCTCTAATCTCTAAAGATAAGGTGGATAACATTTATATCTCATATTTCTTTTGTTTTCGGTTTTAAGATGAAATCTGAAATATTTTGCATTGATATGCCCTATTTTTGAATGATGGAATGATTATATATACTTGTTGATGATTTATGGTTGTTCATATAGATCTTGTGACAGGTTTTGATATGAATACCCTATTAAATAACATTCAAATGCTTTGTGAATTTTTATCTAGATAGGAAATATTATTTTGGAGATGGGTTTCAATTTTCAGAATTTATGTGGATTTTATATGAATTTTCTAGTAAGGAAAATGCTAATTTGGGTTATAAATTATTTACGGTTAAATAATAAAAGGATTGGGTCTGAATTTTTTTATACGTTGGAAAACATATTAAAAGAGATTTTCTGGAATTTTTGTAGATTTTTCCAAAGTGTATTTGATGGACATATAAAATTATTTAAGGTATGGGACTTAAATGTTTTATATATTTATAAAAAGGGAAGGGGCTCTTTGCAAATAATTTGAATTTGTTAATTCTGGAAATTGGTATTACTTTTGAAAAAGTAAAACGACAACCAATCAGATTTAGATAAACAAGGTGGGTTAGGTACGAAAGAAATTGTTTAAAAGAACAAATATTTTAGATGTTTCGATGCTTTCGGCACCAGGTTCCGCCTTTCTACTTTCGCTTCTGACACGGTCGAAACCAATGCACATGTATCAGAGAACTGATACGTGGTGAATTGGATAAGGGCAAAAGGTATAAGGTCGAAACCAGTGGTTCTAAAAGTGGTTGAGGCATTACCTTGCTTTAAAAGGAAAATGCACATGCTTGCTTTCGACTTGGTTAGCTTTCGACTAGGTCAAGTGGATTTAAAGGAATTTTTTCGATTAGGTTGTGCTTTGTCTTAAAACGACCGTTTTCGACTAAGTCGAAACCTTTTTGCTGCCGCTTTCTACTTTTGAACCCACATGGTTTCGAATGGTTTGTTTACTTTGTTTTCTAAAATTTGGCCACTTCTCTAATGCTTTCAAAGGGATGGTTTGACACTATCACTGCTTTGCTTAGGAAATGGTTTCGAAACAGATTATTTCAATTTTTAAGTGTTTTAAAGACCCTTGTTTATGATTGAAGTATATCCTAAATGGTTTGGAAAGAGACCGTTTTAATGTTTTCGAAAGGAATGCTTTCGACTTTAATGGGATATGATCCTTTTGCTCTACTTGAAGGCATAATCCAAAGGGTTTCAACTGAAACAGTTTTCGAAGGTTTTAAAAGGGTAAATTTTAGAATGGTTTCGAAAGGTTTCCACACGATTTAAGTTGAACCCAAAGGCTTTTGAAAGGTTTAGCATTTGATTCTTTCGCAAGGGTTTTAAATGCAGGTTTTGAATGGGTGGTTCCCTAATGATTTTGAAAGGTTTTAATAAATGGTTTCGAAGGGGTGGTTCCCTAGGGTTTCGAAAGGGATGAAGGAAAGGTTTTCCTATGTTTTTGAAAGGCAATATTTAAAGGTTTTTAAAAAGGATGTCTAGGATTTTAAAGCTTTCAAGGGTAAGGTTTTTATGCTTTCGAAAGGAAGGATTTAAATGGTTTCGAAAGGATAGATTTGGCCTTTCAGCCTAGGTTAAGTAAAGGGTTTTACTTGGTTTCCAAAAGGTCACTTTCAATAGTTTCGAGAGGGTGGTAAAAATTTTTAAATAAAGGTTTTGAATGTGTTAAATAGGCAATATAGCCTAAGTATTTTCAAGTTAAAAAGAGATTTAACTTGTTTTGGAAGGATAGCTAATCCTCATTAAAATTCATCAATATTATCTTGAGTAAAGTTTATATACCATGGAAAAATAGCTTAGAGTAAATCTAAGAATATATTTTCCTTGTATAAGTATGATATAAAGGTAAATCATTTTGAAAAGGTTTTAAAGGAAAAAGATGAAAGATAGTTGACCCTAAGAAAGTGATTCGGATAGATAGTCTATTTTAATTCAGACAGTTAGTTCGGTTTGCGGACAATTTGTCTAGTTTGAGGGCAATTAACCCAGTTTTCGGGCAGATAGTCCATTTATTACTTGTGGGTAGTTAGTCCATGAGTTACCTGTTATAGCATAACACATATTTCTATTACTATTATTGTTATTATAACTAGTTGATTAACCAGTTCGGTTGCAGGAAAAGATTCGCAGAACATTTGTTTTGAAAAGGAAATTAGTGAGGGGAAACTTGTTCCGCTAAGTGGCATGGTCTCACTTAATATTAGTAAACAGAGATGTAACAGTATCATTCACACCAATCTTGATGTTTGGCTTGTAGCTTTTGTTTCCCCATAAACTTTGACGACCGACCCTTCTCGACTCTCGAAAATCGACATAAATACGTCACTGTATAACATGTCAAACGATCGAGTGCCGAAAAAGATTGATTGCTGAGGGAAACGAAAGAAGATAGAAGAAAGAATATCACAATCGTAGCAGAACAATATATAATAGATAATGACTAATTTTTATACAAAAAGAATTATATCCATTTTATACATTACATCATCAGAGTACAGCACAATCAATAGCAAAATATTGGACAATTATACTAACTTGTCTGCACAAAAGCTGACTATACAGCTTATACTGCACAGCGGAATATACATCAAGTATATGTGACACGTCTTGCCATCTAGCTAGCCTCCTGAGCTCCACAACTTCCTATCCTGTATTTTATAATACTCGGTCTGACCCGAGCATTATAATAAAATAATACCCAAGTCTGTCTACAAATCCAGCATGAGAAAAATACACTCAATTGAATTATTAACATTTCCAAAATCCTTTTAAAATCGAACAGCGTCCCGTAAGACCACACCACAAATAAACATGTCGGGTTTTTACCTTACGATAACCAAAACATGTCTTATCAAAATCCTCTAATATTATAATAGTGTCTAAGTACAAATACTTATTTAAATAGCCGAAATTGTTACATTCATTAAATTCTAGCAATACTAGGTTCTACAATCAAAACCGTAAAGGGCGCGTAGGAAGAATGGATTTCCAACTAATGACTAGGCACATTGGTACCACCTGTCACGGTACCTGGTCTAGATCAACATACCGAGGACCCCTCCCGATCCTCTACAACACAAGACCGGAGATACCCCTTACTGGATAGACCGAATGAGATCACCCCACGGTTGGGATTAGCAACCGTCCTAATAGCCGAATAAAAAAGGGACATCTAGACAGAGATGACCTTACCCTAATTGGGTGCTACCCACTTAGCCTTACTACATATTCCCTGAATTTCAGTCATTCCCGGTTAATGAGGTTCGATGCCAAACGTTACCTTTTTTAGAACACATCTCACTTAGAATGCTCATCATCCTCCTAACGATGTTCTGGTAGCATTCATCCATACAAGTTCGTTCCGTGTCCGAACTGAACCGAAGGCACTACTCCTACTACATCCATTTTGAAATCACTCTCAGGATTAGTAATGATTAGACCTTGCACTTCACTGCTCCATCTTTGACTCCAAGCTCTTGTCTTCATCACGAAAACATACTCGTTGGATTGAAGTGGTTTTCGGATCATAATCCGATCCCGGTCTCTTCAAAACAATGTTCTCTATTTTACGGTAAACTCAACCCCGGTTCTTTAGGAAATACACAGATGAAGATAAGATCGGAGATCACCTCCTTACCGCTAGTGGATGAATCTCCTTATAAACATCCTAAAAGAACGAACGAGTTTATACGTACAGTATAGTACCTCGAATGGTAACTGTACCATATAATTCTCATACCTCTCCTAGATAGTTTCAAAGTTATATTTTGGTCTATATTTAATAGTCGGTTATTTAACTATCAAATAATCAATCAGTTCAACCAAATATTTTATTTCAACTTAAAAGCAACCAGTCTTATCAAATTTAGATTTTTAATAATTTAAATCACCTTACCCAAAAATATACACTTAAAACATTTGAAATAAACTATTTAAAACCCTTTATTTAAAATAATGGTTGTGAAATTCTATAATAATTTTCCAAGTAAAACTTTAGCCACAAACTATTTTTAAAATAAAACTATTGTATAAAGTATAAATATTAAATAATTATCTTTTAAAACATAATACTAATTTAACCTTTAAAATAATTACTACTATAATAATTTGTATAATATTTACTTTAAAATTCTAAAACAATTTAAAATAATCAATTTCTCTAAAACATTCATTTGAGACAATTTTAAAATCCTTAAGTTATACTTAGAAATACTCTTTTTCAAAAAACATGCTTAGCTTTTCAGGAAAATACACTTCCCGCTTTTAAAAATAAAATCACCTTTTTATTTTTAAGAACGAATTGCCCTTTTCTTATAAGCTCCCACTGTGAATCTATACTTTCAAATTTATCCACTGGTAAATATTCCACTTTATTTGTAAACCCAGTTTACAAATTTCCATTCCTCATTATCCTTTAAATCATAGTTTCTAAAACACTTATTCGATTTCAAACTGATTTCCTGAGTTACATTCCCTTTAAAATTTATTTCTCGATTTATCCAAATTAATTCCAAAATCCATTAACACAAAGTTTATCCTTTATTATGATTTAAATCCTTATTTATATCTAAAACATCAATTTCATTCTTTATTCCAAAATTCTCTTTCCATTTCCTTTAAGAATCCAATTCATTATATTTCTATATCTTAAATACGAAAATATATTCATCCAAACCATAGCAACGAATAACTTAAATTCCAATATACACAGGATATCAAATAAAATAAAATAGATATGGAAATAATTTCAATATTTTGAGGAATCCAGTTGGATCCCTCCAACCATTTTCCTGCATCCGTAGATGTTAGCACAACAATTAAAATACCAAATACCACTTCGAGGGGGACATCGCGGTATAAAGGGTCATCTGCTATTATACGGGGCGCATAGGGTCTCATCCGCTATATAATACGGGAATATCAATCACTCCAATATATATATACTACTATATATAATATCACATCTAGACCGATAATCATAATCACATTCAATCGATCAACCAATAATTTAAATTTTAACTATTTAAATTAATTATGAAAATCCAGATGTGAGCGAGATTAACTCACCTTGATTTTTCATTGCCAAATCATTCAAATTTTAAATTAAATCGAGCGTATTCGATTTAACCAAAAAAATCACTTGCTCCAAATGTCATCGGATCTACACTACAGCGTAGTTCGCGTCGCTGCGATTCGAACACCTTTTTTTTCGTCCTATTTTGACAAAGTACGCAAAAGTAATGAATTTTTAAAGTTTGAGAATAAATTAATATAAATAGTAAATTGTTTATATACACAGAACAGTCATGGTTGTACACATTAGCATATCAGATCGAGATTTCCTTCTTCCCACTCGCATGCACAGAACCAAAGAAACCCATCGTCGATTATGAACATTGACTACCACTTCCTCCATACTTCACTAGGCCATGATCGAAGGCCACCAAAACGTGCGCCCAAGTGAGCTCCACCTACGCCTGGCGCCTGGCCAAGCTCGATCGCTCCAGTGCTTTCCAAAACCGGTCGAACGTGATATGCTTGAACCCAAACTACCCCGTCGATCCACTTCACTCGATCGTGACCATCCCCTTCGTAGAGCTCGACGAGCTCTACGACTTTCCTTTAATAAGTTTTCGACAATATTGAACAAATCACGAGGAATCGAGAAGAAAAGCGTGACGAATTTCGGCCATTTAAAACTTATGCCGGCAGCTCGAATGATAAACTAGGTTTTACTGTAGGACTGTGTATATATACGCATAAAATATTATTTTATTAATATTCTCCAATTTTTACATACTTTTTCCAATGAACTCCAAACAACACATGTCGCCAGGCGACTATAATGTTTTACCCACGTCTCGAACACAACGGAACGTGTTTTGGAGGCATTTTTATCGTATGTAGGAGATAGCTTTTTGCATCGAGTTAAAATATTAAATTTTCAATTTTAATTTCAACGCGCTTCTCACCCGTACGAACAAACGGTAACTCCTAAAGCTACGAAATTTAAAATCCGATAGTAATATATGGATTCGATGGAAGTAATTTCGTCGAATTCCGAGACTGTCCCCCAGAAAGCTATTTTAACTCGTCGATTAAATCGTGTGATTTTCAAAGTCGTCGAAATCATTTAAAATTTCGATTTCACAACTTAACTAACTTAATTATAATTCAAATAGAATTTATATTCATATTAGAAATCATTCTGATTCATTTTAAATCAAAATTTGATTATTTACAATTTTTTGAATATTAAATTTCACTATTAAATATATATATATATATATATATGTATTAATTCCCAATTTTAACTTTTTGACTTTTGATTCCATCCAAAACTCAAATATTATAATTCAAACCAACTAGACTTTAAATAAATCATAGAAATCGTTTTCATATCCATTTAATTCGAATTCACATATTGTCCCAATGTCAAATATTAAATTACTGTTTGTCCAAATCCAGTTAAATCGCCATATTTGAAATTATAACTCATTTTATTAATTCAACGAAAATCTTCATATTCGAAATCAATTTACAATCCACATTCAACATTAAAAATGAATTAAATGTTCAAAAACTAATGACCAAAATTCTGATTCGCTACATAAACTCTCGGGTGCTTAAAATTGATTTTAGTAGGCTGACGGTTGAGGTTTTTAGGATTTAGAAATTTCAGCGAATAAAGCTTCCGAAGACGAGCAGATGGCTGACAGATAGCTAATAAGGAGCTATAGTTTATTTTTCTTTGATTCCACTGTGTATATTAACTCAGATATAACTATATTGACTTTGGTGAACTAAGGAGGCATCGTCATATGTCGCTCTTGGCTTATTATTGTAATTATAATTGATCTTTATCTAGGAAACAATTATGGGATTATGTAACTTGGATATGATTTTTTTTGAAATGTAGCCAGTAAAAATGTTGTTTTTAGAAATATGTGATTTAGTTCATATTCAAATGCTTTTGATATTATGGATACCATTATCATTATCGTATTTTTTTACCAAAAATAATACTACGGATGACTGCAGTATCTATAGCGCTTATTTTTGGCCTCTAGATATAGGATGTTACATAGGAGTACCCCATTCTTATAACCTGTAACCCAACCATGACGTCCTACATTAGTCCGACCATTTATAGGCGCTGGTAGCTAGATAAGATGGACGGATTTACCTTTGGGACTAACATTGCATCCACCGTAGTTACTTACTAAAAGCGATGTCCCACATCAGCTCTAAATTAATAATGCCAGTGGCTAGATTAGTAGTGCAGACTTCTATGTGCTTTCACTAACCTCGCATCCTTATAACTTAGCCATAATTTACTGTCTCAAACATTTAATATTATCCATGCTAAGATATATGTATAGTGTGTGTGTACACACCTCACCCGTATTTATGCATTTAAGGCCTTATAAGGGAAACTCGTTATTTCGGCTTTATTTATGGATTAATTTCCATAATCATCATTAACTCATTTTTAGTAGATTAAATGTTGATTAATAATTTCTGGTTAATATCTTAATTATTGTATACGTTGTTGGTTTATAATTGTAATGGTATATTTCGAAGTTAAAGGATACACACACACGCATAGACATATGGCCTAATATTAAATTAAACCTAATTAATTTATGTGCTGTATTAAATTATTATTTTTCATATATTATCTATTTGGGAAATTATGTTATTTTCATGTCAATCGCTACAATTCCTATACAAGTCCCAAATTAATTGCACAATCATACCAGACCCAATATCAACAAAAATTTAATCACTCAATCAAACTTGTATGATTATATTAAAAGATGGAATCCAATCATATAATTTATTTTATGTTAATACAATAGGTCTATGCCTCTTTTTCCAAAGATAATATTCACAATACAAATCCTTTATACTCCATCTAACAATTTGAATATATGGCATCAAAATGACAAGGAAGTTACACTTACTTTGGTCGTTAAATTAGGCGGTGCAAACTACAGATAAAAGGAGAAGATCTTTTTCCCTACTTTGCATACCCATTTCTAATTACTTATTGTTATTATAACAGAAAAGTGAAAAAGTGAAATCAAGATAGAATACAAAATGTTTATATCTTAAACACTAATAATCCAATCCTATTATATTAAAATAAAACAAACAGGATTCAAACTATTCAATGTTTACAAATTATATAGAGATTTGGGGGTTTTAAGTTAATGGTTTTTGTATACAAAATCCTCTAAGGCATAATACAAAGTCAAAATAAGCGACAAATTACTATTATTGAAAAGATGAAATTTCCACTCATAGATGATTTGCAATAAAACGTCTTGAATTTTCCATGAGTGCTAGCCTTATTCCTTCCTCTACATTATCTTCTAACTATTTTATAATTGATTCATTTATACATATTAAATTTAGAATTTTAGAATTAGAGAAGAGATTTATATGTATATACAAAATATATTACCTTTTCCTTGGGGTTTTGCTCTAAACTCTTCTCCTAGATGTGTGCTTATATTATTGATTTTAAGTTAAAGAAATTTTAGGTGGAGGAAGAGAAATGACAGAGTCTGGTTACTTGCTTTTAGATTTATGTGAAGGAATGAGGGAGTTATCCTCTTATTTATAGCCGATTGAATATGATGGGACTGTTTGATCGATAATGTTTTATTTACTTTAAATCTAAGCCATTCAGGGCCAAGGGAAACCCTAGCCGCCAGTTGATAACCGACGACTGGTCCTTCTGAGCTGGTCGACCGACCCAATAAAGGCGGCCGACTAGTCTTTTGCAGTGGTGTAAAAATGTTAATAAATTTTAACGTTAACTTTATTCCCTTTTTTGCCCAACACTTATGACTTAAGTTAACATTTACTAATGCTTAAGTTTTACATTTACCGTATACTTAAATGTTAAACATAATAATATTTGTTTCATTAATCGTTTTCAATTATTTTCGATTAGTAAATTTCAAATGTCGATAACTTCATCATTTGAATTCTGGTCTCGAAGTTCTATATGCAAAATTTGATCAACAAATTGCCGCGAACATAATGGTGCAAGTTTTATGGCGAAAGTCCAACGTTTGTAAAATTCTAATTTTAGGTTTATTATTAATTTACTAATTTCTATTAATCAATTTAATTTCAATTTTACGGGGTATTACATTTTTCCTTCCTTCGAAGCATTTCATCTTCGAAATTCCTAAGGAACGGACTGTTTAACGGGCACTCTACAATCATTTGCACAACCAAGTTATCTACACAACCATCCACTCGACCAAATAGTGCAAGGTGATTATATGTGCAACACACACACACATATGTGTGTGTGTGTGTGTGTGTGTGAGCTCACCCCTGGTGTATATGCAAGACCGTAGCATATAGGCATGCATGCAAACAACATAAATATACATGTAGTTCTATATGAGTGCAAAAACAACAAGAAGAAGTGTGTCAACCATCTCTTACTGTCTAATCTTGCAACCACGATGCAACCAAAACCTAAACTGTAGTACATCTAAAAAGAAGAAATTTACTAGTGAAGAGCTTTGGATGAGAAGCCTTCATATTTCCTCCACTTCACATGTGCTCTCCATCAGATTTATTTCCCATTGAACTCAGACCAGCCTAATTTCTATGTTGTGAAGCTTCCAAACCCTATGCTCCATTATGCATGCTGTGGCACATGACGCCATCGGTTTCATCTCTATATCTGCTAATTGATTAGGCTCCACCACATAGTTATGTTATATAGACACTTCCTTAGATGCGACACATGGAAAACATTATGGATTCTAGCCAACTAAGCTGAAAGCTGTAACGGCCCGCCTTTTTGGACAGTTTAAACCGACGATCAAATACACATGTCGATTCCAAACCATTCAAAAGGGAAGATGGTTATTGAGGGTAATTAAGAAAAGAAATGGGAGGGAAATAAAGGAAATGAAACAACACGAAATCTTGCAGCGGAATGATAAAATATAATAGTCAAATAAACAGTTCATGAAGTTGTTTACTATACTTTGACAATTATTCATACAACATTTATCAGAGTTAAACATATACAACAGAACCAATAAAATAATGCAGCAGACATCATGATGCACAGATAATAATAGTAATATTGTGCCAAATCTTCGTCTTCGTCCTCCAGAATAGATCTTCAAAAATCTGAAAACTCAGGACTGACCCGAGCGTAATGAAAAGACAAAACACTCGAGTCAGGACTAAAATATCCTTATGAAAGTTAAATCAATTGTAAATAAATATGAGTGTAACGACGTCAGAGATGTTTACGAGGTTTGACATCTCATATCCAGTGTCAATGTGCGTGCAATAACTCAAGAGATGTTACAGGATTTTCCATCTCTTAAGGATCCGTTAAACTATCTACTATGTAATAATGTACGCTAAGTAGATAATGCCTATCAGTAATATAAAGTATCAAAATAGCGTTAAGGCGTTACCATAATCCCCCTTAACACATTTTTATAATGCCATAGTTTATACAGCACTGTAAGCCCCACCGTAAACTGGTGGTTATCAGAGGGTACCCCATAGGTATAACACAAAACATAACGTAGTGGTCGCGAATAGGATAATCAGTATGACAAGGTACATGAGGAGATATCAACTAGGATACTAGTAGTTGCGTGATCCAGACTGATGTTGAGCATAGCCAGTAGCTACCCCAACACCGCGAAACAACACTCCCAAATCAAGAGGTGCACCCAAATCGAATCACAAATGTAATAGATATGGTATCGAAGAAGTGTGTCCGCTAGAGGTGGCGAACCTCAATGGCCCGGCGCGGCTCCTGTTTTAGTCATGTCAGGGGTCGTCCAATATCGTTCTCTTTCTTCAATCAACGCGTTCACCAAACCATCCACTTCATTCTGGATCAATACTCCACGTATAATAGTTATTAAAGTGGTTTTCGGTATCGACAGAGAGTATGTCAATATCCGATCCCGGTCTCTTTAATAACTACGTATTATTACACCGATGGCTCTTTTACATTTCAAATCGATTCATAATTGATATCAAAATATCATATTCGCTTCAAAATCAAATCCATTTCAAATATCGTCATTGCCATCCAAAATATAAGGTTCCTTTTCAAAAAATCATTTCTCGCCTCAATATCTCATTTCGATTTCTAGATCATCTCGGATTTCAATTTAGGTTGCAACTTCATTTAACCCAATTCATATTTAAATTCAAGATTTAAACATAAACATTTCACCTTATTGACCAGCTTGAAATTTTTAGAAAAATAGTTTTAAGTAATTTAAAAGTAGTTTAAATACTTGAAGTAGTTAAAAATACTTAAGGTCTTAAAATGGATTTAAAATATATAAATTAGTTTAAAATAATTTAAATTGGGTTAAGTAGATTTAAAATAGATTAAAATAGTTTAAGTATTCAAAAATGGTTTATATAATTGAGTAATTTGGAAAACAAAATAAAACAGCTTCAAAACCAAACCATTTCGATTATAACTTCCCAATTCAAAACAATTTCAATTTCCCTTCTACCGATTCAATTTCGATTTCAATTCAAAACCATGTCAACTTTGACTTCAAATCAATTCAATTCTTCATTCACCTTCAATTAATTCAATTTCAATTTATATCGATTCGGAGCTTGATTTTTCAAAATATCAATTTATAATACTTAACAAAATTATCTTTCAATATTCAAATTTAAAACCCAATTACAAATATGATTCAATTTCAAGCTCAACTTCAAAATATCTTTTTATATCGCTTTTACTTAGTAATATTCAAAGCTCGAATTAAGGTTAAATCTTTAAACAAACCAATCTACGAAATTCAATCATATCCCATTTTTAAATTCCAAAGTCTCCACTTTAATTTATTTAACAATTTCTTTTAACCAAAATTTATTTCAACATTCCAAACACAATTTTTCGATAAATTCGATTTCTATAAATTGATTTCTATTTATAACTTTTAAATCAAACATTTAAATAAATCTCAATCGACGATTTTTAAAATTATTAATTTAGCCAATTCGGTGTCCGTATATAATTTTCTATCCTATGGCCAAGTGATTAGTTATTTCAATTAAATGTCAGGGATGAACATATATCACTTAAATCAAATCACAGTGTCATATGTATGCATAACAGGACATATATATAAGCAAATAAACATACAAACATTTAAATATCAACCAATAGCATCCATCGAAATACATCATCCAATAGACAATACAATTCATGGCAATTTCATAGTTATCAATGTCAGGTAATTTAATCGCAGTTCAATTTCAATTTTGATTTGACTGTCAATTTAAATTCCAACGGTTAATTCAAATGACAATCTATATGGCAATTAAATTCTATCAAACAACGACAAATAAAATCATAACACTTCATAATGTCAAATTTAACTAGCATAAAGATATTTAGTACGTTGTGAGCGTTATAAAACACTCACCTTGATTTCATTGTAGTTCCAGCGTTTTATTTCGAACAAAATTAAACGAGCGTTTAATTTTACCAGAAATTTTCTCTAGCTCCAAACGACTCCAATCCAATTCCATAGCATAGAGCTCGCCAATACGAACGCAACGCAACTTGTTTCGTGCAATTCCGACCTCGTATGACAAAGTTATGATAGTTTAAAATTTATTCAAATTATAATATAAATAATTTATATTATCTTTTCTAACCCAAACCATCTGGACCGTTGATCTAGCTTCATTGAATCTAGGCCGTGCACGCAACTATCTTCCTCCCTCTCTCACGTTCGAACCCACGCACAGGAACCCAACACGCCTAACTAGGGTTTGCAACACCACCGCCTCGATCGACCGAGACGCCATCACAACCCCACCATATCGCACGCCTAGCAGAGCTCTACTCCCCATGCTCGACCGCACCCCCCTAGCACCACCACCGGCCAGGAAAACGCAACCAAAACCGGCCCCTTCAAACACCAATTCACATCGATCCGCTGACCCAATCACGATCATAGCCGTTGGATCTGTAGATCACAACGTGCTCTTCAACTTTGCAGTTAGGAGTTTCTGCAAATAGCGTGTGGATTCGAAGATTTTGAGGGGAGAAGACGATGGCCTTTGAATCAAGAGAGTGGCGGCCGGCTGAAATAAACCCTAGCCTCTTTTTTTTATTTTTGTGAAAGAAAAGGGTCTATTTATAGAAATTTATCGAAACACTATTCATCCCGGGTTTTTCGAACTCCGATTTACGCACGGTGACGGGCGTTTCTAGGGTTTACCCACACGTTTCGAACACAATGGAATAGGTTTCAGAGGCTAATTCGATCGTATGCGCGAGTTACGGGAATAAACGATCAAATTTAAATTAAATCGATTAAATTAATTTCTATGTGTTTCGGCTTGCCCCGGACAAAGGTAAATCCGATTGACACGAAATTTGGAACCTTACAATAATATCATATTATGGATCCGATGAAACTAGTTTCGTCGAAATCCGAGATTGTTTGAAAAATGACTATTTTAACTCGTCAAATTAATATTAAAACAATTTCGATGCGTTTCGAGCTGCCACGGTGAAACGAAAACTCCGATTGCTACAAAAATTGAAATCCGATAATAACAAACTATTACGGATCCAATGGAACTAGTTTCGTCCAATTCCGAGACTGTTCGAAAATTGGCTATTTTTCAGTCGATAATTAAATATTAAAATATTCAATTTTCACAGATTTACTTTTAATTCGATTTTAAAAGTTCTACAGCATCATTCTAACTTAAATATGATAAAATAAAATTTTACAAATCATTTTTAATCATATTAAACCCGTTATTCGATTATCCCTTAAATTCCAAATTTAAAAACTTATTAACTCTATTATAATCCCGATATAACTTACATTCACTTTGGAAACCAATTTGAATCCTATTAAACCAAATTTCAATTATTCACTAAATTCTAAATATTTAATTTAAACAATTTACCTGTTCAATATTCAATATTTGATTTTAAATAGATTTTACTTATCAATCAATTACTCTATTATACCCAATGAATTCAACATTTATTATCCTATTCAACTATTGATTTCAAAAGCATTCACTAAGTAGCATTTATTTTTCAATACTTATTACTATTCAAATCTTCGAAACCAATCTATTAAAATTTGTATTACTACCTAAATAATTCACAATTCTTATTCTCTTATTTACATTTGTTTTTTTCCATATATTCCCTTATAAC
The DNA here is from genome assembly GCA_030765085.1 of Allium cepa. Lineage (NCBI taxonomy): Eukaryota > Viridiplantae > Streptophyta > Magnoliopsida > Asparagales > Amaryllidaceae > Allium > Allium cepa. The sequence continues at coordinate 586,839,209 of CM060938.1, forward strand.
CAAGTTATAACATTTGAGTCAATTAAACTATATTGGAACTCCATTTAATCTATAAATAATTATTTGGATAATTATTGTTGCAATTCATTCCAGTTATTATTATTATTCCAAACGAATTACAAAATTTTTTCTAACAATAAATCACGATATCTTATTAAATTAGCTATTTTAATTATCGGAAATTTACGGGTCGTTACACTCTCCCCCACTCAAAACTTTTCGTCCCCCAAAAGGGAAAAGAAGGGAAAAGGAACTAAGTATAGAATTCAACATTAGATATATTTTATTCAAAGTTACCAACTTATAAAACAATGAAATTCCACTTATAAAGTCACTACTACACTTCCACTTAGTTACCCCGAACGACTTTCTAACTTTAAAAGTTAGTTATCAAAACAAGTTATAAAAAAATTTAAAACTTGAAAAATTTTCTAACACCCGGATTTACGAAAAAATTCGACAAAGTCTCCTTTGCGCGGCTCGATCCGAAAAAAAATGATAGTATATATATCACAAATATACATCTCATCAAGTGATGAGGCATCCCGCAGGGAAAAAAAGTGTAAAAGTACGGTATGTAATCCGAGATATGTACCTTATATATTATTAACGAGCATATACGGCTAATATAGCGTGAAGGTGAGCTCCAAATGCGAAGCAAGCGCAATCTGCACCTACTAAACACTCAACAAACCTTGAGAAACATGCATATATGAAAATAATATCAATATGCACTATATAGCAACATAACAACTACATGCGCCAACATAGCAAATGCAACAAAACAACAAATGCATCCACTAAATTAATTATCATCCAACTATCATCCAACAAATCCATAACCTATCAATATAAATTCACTTCTCATTAATATTTATTCACTTGGTTTTCAATTTTAATCACAGTTGATTCATTAACGTTGGATTTTACTAACATTCATTCTCAATTCAATTAGTTAACATTCACTAATTTATATTTACATTAGTTCACTTCCAATTTGAATCAAATTAAATTCTATTTAAATTCATTTAACTTCCAATTTGATTTCAATGACTTATAGCTTTCAATTTACACTTAATGAATTATATACAATCAACTAACAATCATATAACAACCAAATCATACCCAACATAACCAATTTATTAATTTTACATTCAATTTGGTTTATCTCTTTTATATATATATCCTGTTATATAATTTTAAAAGAATAATTTTATATTTGGCATCTTAAATTTCCAATATTAACTTTAATTAAGTTCGTAAGCCGTACATATATCATCCGTGAGCAATATCAATCTAATCGCTTATTCGATCACACAATTTCACTTCCAACTAGTATCGTTCACATGACTCTCTAGTGCGGACTCAGATTTGGTTCCTTGATTGGAAACTGTTACTCTCCTTGCATAGCCATATACTATGATAGAGAATTCCAGAATCGAATTAAAAATCCATATCTAGGGTTCGCCGTCGAAAATCGAGTGAAAAATCCTAACTTGGATCGATATAAATCATCTCGAAATTTTGTGCTCGCATTTGGATCAAATCGTTATGCGAATAAAATAATATACGTATAATCTCACGTATTACCTTCCAATGGATTTCTATCCAATTTATCTATACTAAATTATTTTATTGACTTCTATTTTTTTTGTTTTCACTTAATTACTCACAATCCATTATTCAGTTAGTATATTCATTTCTTTACATAGCATGTTCTTTAACATTATCTTTTCTCAAACATCATATCATAGAATTTTCTTACTCAAGTTCATTTTAAACATTCTATATAATTTAATTAAATTCAATTTCATTATTTTAGTTAATAACAAATTTATTTATGGAACATTTTATTAACCTTCACTTTAATTTATAACCTTCCATAAAAGTCTAACTTCTTATATATGACTTTTCTTAGTTTACAGCTATCTTAAAGGTTACAATTTTTTTTTTCAATCCCTTTGTAATTTATATTTATTTTCTATAAACAATTTACAAAGATATAATACGATTCATTTATCTTCTTTCTTAAGTTCACTTACTTGTTCCATTTATCCATTCATCATTTCATGCTATATTTAAGTGTATAACATTTTATCACAACCAAATTTTCATTTATATATATTTTAATTCCTTTTGAGTTTTCCATACTTGTATATTTCAATTACTTTCAGGTTCTGTTTATTTATACAATATCTCATTACATATCCAAAACATCATTTTAACTTTTAACATTTGGTAAGTCTTGTTATATGTTATCAGAATGTAATTTTGGTATTATAAAAATTTATAGAATTTCATTTTACTTAATTAGAATGTTCACAAATTTAATTTGTTTAAATCATCTTTACCTTTCAACTTTAAAGTTTTCCCAAAACAATAAGCTTAGATAACTTAATCCTCTTATTTTATAAATTCTGGTTATTCACATTTCATTCAAATAATTTGAAAATTACTAATTAACATAACTTAAAAATTTAAATGCCCGGTTCTTTTCAAATCGTTTGAAATAAATATATTCACTTCTATCTTTAATATATCAAGTCATACCTTTGGAGTTTAAACTAACCCATTTACCCAAAATAATTTCGAAGAAAAGCAAAGCTTCTTAGAAGTCTTCCCCACTTTGAGACTCGAAAATGAACGTAGATGATGCTACGCAGTCATCACCGAAATTATTTTCCAACGACATAAGAGAGGGGTACTGAATTCATTCCTTCCTTTAAAAATCCTTTCAAAATATTTCCATAAACAATTTCCAACTAATATTACTATATTTTTCTTCAAAGCTTTGAAAACCATTTTTTTCAAAATCTCCAGGTCTTAAATTCAATATTTCCAATTTAAATCTATTTTAATTTATAAGTCACCTTTATAAAATATTCTTATAGGATTTTCTTTCTTAAAACATTTCACAAGTGTTTTGTCATTGTTCATTTTGTAATAAACCTTATTTATTAAATTACAATACCCAATTAATTATAACAACCAATATTATCATTCCTAACTACCAGGTAAGCTAGATAAGTCACAATAATTTCTGAAAATAAATCCTTTATATATAAAATATAATTAGAGTAAAATTATTTCATTTACCCAATTTCAAAACAATACTATGTCGAATTGTTCTGTTTAAGTGTTTAGAGATCCCTATCAATGACGTTAATTGCTCGTATTGACCAGAATCCATAAGCCACTCAACAAATCAACCGACACAATATAAAACATTTTATATCACTAACAAATACGCTCTCTCATATGTATACGCTCAGCGACTCATCATAGGGTATTACTACCCTATTTATAGAGAGTCAGACCCCACAAAGCTAAGGTTATCGCTAAACCAAAGCTCTGGTACCAACTGTAACGACCCGCCTTTTTGGACAGTTTAAACCGACTATCAAATACACATGTCGATTCCAAACCATTCAAAAGGGTAGATGGTTATTGGGGTAATTAAGAAAAGAAAGGGGAGGGAAATAAAGGAAATGAAACAACACCGAATCTTGCAGCGGAACGATAAAATATAATAGTCAAATAAACAGTTCATGAAGTTGTTTTCTATACTTTGACAATTATTTATACAACATTTATCAGAGTTAAACATATACAACAGAACTAATAAAATAATGCAGCAAACAGCATGATGCATAGATAATAATAGTAATAGTGTACCAAATCTTCGTCTTTTTCCTCCAGAATAGATCTTCAAAAATCTGAAAACTCAGGACTGACCCGAGCGTAATGAAAAGACAAAACACTCGAATCAGGACTAAAATATCCTTATGAAAGTTAAATCAATCGTAAATAAATATCTGTGTAACGACATCAGAGATGTTTACGGGGTTTGACATCTCATATCCAGTGTCAATGTGCGTGCAATAACTCAAGAGATGTTACAGGATTTTCCATCTCTTAAGGATCCGTTAAACTATCTACTATGTAGTAATGTACGCTAAGTAGATAATGCCTATCAGTAATATAAAGTATCAAGATAGCGTTAAGGCGTTACTATAATCCCCCTTAACACATTTTTATAATGTCATAGTCTATACAGCACCGTAAGCCCCACCGTAAACTGATGGTTATCAGAGGGTACCCCATAGGTATAACACAAAACATAACGTAGTGGTCGCGAATAGGATAATCAGTATGACAAGGTACACGAGGCGATACCAACTAGGATACTAGTAGTTGCGTGATCCGGACTGATGTTGAGCATAGCCAGCAACTACCCCAACACCACGAAACAACACTCCCAAATCAAGGGGTGCACCCAAATCGAATCACAAATGTAATAGATATGGTATCGAAGAAGTGTGTCCGCTAGAGGTGGCGAACCTCAATGGCCCGGCGCGGCTCCTGTTTTAGTCATGTCAGGGGTCGTCCAATATCGTTCTCTTTCTTCAATCAACGCGTTCACCAAACCATCCACTTCATTATGGATCAATACTCCGCGTATAATAGTTATTAAAGTGTTTTTCGGTATCGACTGAGAGTATGTCCATATCTGATCCCGGTCTCTTTAATAACTACGTATTATTACACCGATGGCTCTTTTACATTTCAAATCGATTCATAATTGATATCAAAATATCATATTTGCTTCAAAATCAAATCCATTTCAAATATCGTCATAGCCATCCAAAATATAAGGTTCCTTTTCAAAAAATCATTTCTCGCCTCAATATCTCATTTCGATCTCAAGATCATTTCGGATTTCAATTTAGGTTGCAACTTCATTTAACCCAATTCGTATTTAAATTCAAGATTTAAACATAAACATTTCACCTTATTGACCAGCTTGAAATTTTTAGAAAAATAGTTTTAAGTAGTTTAAAAGTAGTTTAAATAATTAAAGTAGTTAAAAATACTTAAGGTCTTAAAATGGATTTAAAATAGATAAATTAGTTTAAAATAATTTAAATTGGGTTAAGTAGATTTAAAATAGATTAAAATAGTTTAAGTATTCAAAAATGGTTTATATAATTGAGTAATTTGGAAAACAAAATAAAACAGCTTCAAAAACAAACCATTTCGATTATAACTTCCCAGTTCAAAACAATTTCAACTTCCCTTCTACCGAATCAATTTCGATTTCAATTCAAAACAATGTCAACTTTGACTTCAAATGAATTCAATTCTACAATCACCTTCAATTAATTCAATTTCAATTTATATCAATTCGGAGCTTGATTTTTCAAAATATCAATTTATAATACTTAACAAAATTATCTTTCAATATTCAAATTTAAAACCCAATTACAAATATGATTCAATTTCAAGCTCAATTTCAAAATATCTTTTTATATCGCTTTTACTTAGTAATATTCAAAGCTCGAATTAAGGTTAAATCTTTAAAAAAATCTATTTACGAAATTCAATCATATCCCGATTTTTAAATTCCAAAGTCTCCACTTTGATTTATTTAACAATTTCTTTTAACCAAAATTTATTTCAACATTCCAAACACAATTTTTCGATAAATTCGATTTCTATAAATTGATTTCTATTTATAACTTTTAAATCAAACATTTAAATAAATCTCAATCGACGATTTTTAAAATTATTAATTTAGCCAATTCGGTGTCCGTATATAATTTTCTATCTTATGGCCAAGTGATTAGTTATTTCAATTAAATGTCAGGGATGAATATATATCACTTAAATCAAATCACAGTGTCATATGCATGCATAACAGGACATATATATAAGCAAATAAACATCCAAACATTTAAATATCAACCAATAGCATCCATCGAAATACATCATCCAGTAGACAATAGAATTCATGGCAATTTCATAGTTATCAATGTCAGGTAATTTAATCGCAGTTCAATTTCAGTTTCAATTTGACTGTCAATTTAAATTCCAACGGCTAATTTGAATGACAATCTATATGACAATTAAATTCTATCAAACAACGACAAATAAAATCATAACACTTCATAATGTCAAATTTAACTAGCATAAAGATATTTAGTACGTTGTGAGCGTTATAAAACACTCACCTTGATTTCAATGTTGTTCCAGCGTTTTATTTCGAATAAAATTAAACGAGCGTTTAATTTTACCCGAAATTTTTTCTAGCTCCAAACGGCTCCAATCCATTTCCATAGCGTAGTGCTCGCCAATACGAACGCAACGCAACTTGTTTCGTGCAATTCCGACCTCGTATGACAATGTTATGATAGTTTAAAATTTATTCGAATTATAATATAAATAATTTACAATTTATATTATCTTTTCTGATCCAAACTATCTGGACCGTTGATCTAGCTTCATTGAATCCAGGCCGTGCACGCAACTATCTTCCTCTCTCTCTCACGTTCGAACCCACGTACAGGAACCCAACACGCCTAACTAGGGTTTGCAACACCACCGCCTCGATCGACCCAGACGCCATCACAACCCCACCATATCGCGTGCCTAGCCGAGCTCTACTCCCCATGCTCGACCGCACCCCCCTAGCGCCACCACCGGCCAGGAAAACGCAACCAAAGCCGGCCCCTTCAAACACCAATTCACATCGATCCGCTGACCCAATCACGATCATAGCCGTTGGATCTGTAGATCACAACGTGCTTTTCAACTTTGCAGTTAGGAGTTTCTGAAAATAGCGTGTGGATTCGAAGATTTTGAGGGGAGAAGACGAGTGATTTTCGACCTTTGAATCAAGAGAGTGGCGGCCGGCTGAAATAAACCCTAGCCTCTTTTTTTTGTGAAAGAAAAGGGTCTATTTATAGAAATTTATCGAAACACTATTCATCCCGGGTTTTTCGAACTCCGATTTACGTGCGGTGACCGGCGTTTCTAGGGTTTACCCCACGTTCCGAACACAATGGAATAGGTTTCGGAGGAAAATTCGATCGTATGTGCGAGTTACGGGAATAAACGATCAAATTTAAATTAAACCGATTAAATTAATTTCTATGCGTTTCGGCTTGCCCCGGACAAACGGTAAATCCGATTGACACGAAATTTGAAACCTTACAATAATATCATATTATGGATCCGATGAAACTGGTTTCGTCGAAATCCGAGACTGTTTGAAAAATGACTGTTTTAACTCGTCAAATCAATATTAAAACAATTTCGATGCGTTTCGAGCTGCCACGGTCAAACGAAAACTCCGATTGCTATGAAAATCGAAATCCGATAATAACAAACTATTATGGATCCAATAGAACTAGTTTCGTACAGTCCCGAGATTGTTCGAAAATTGGCTATTTTTCAGTCGACAATCAAATATTAAAATATTCAATTTTCACAGATTTACTTTTAATTCGATTTTAAAAGTTCTACAACATCATTCTAACTTAAATATGATAAAATAAAATTTTACAAATCATTTTTAATCATATTAAACCCGTTATTCGATTATACCTTAAATTCCAATTTTAAAAACTTATTAACTCTATTACAATCCCGATATAACTTACATTCACTTTGGAAACCAGTTTGAATCCTATTAAATAAAATTTCAATTATTCACTAAATTCTAAATATTTAATTTAAACAATTTATCTGTTCAATATTCAATATTTGATTTTAAATAGATTTTACTTATCAATCAATTACTCTATTATACCCAATGAATTCAACATTTATTATCCTATTCAACTATTGATTTCAAAAGCATTCACTAAGTAGCATTTATTTTTCAATACTTATTACTATGCAAATCTTCGAAACCAATCTATTAAAATTTGTATTGCTACCTAAAAATTCACAATTCTTATTCTCTTATTTACATTTGTTTTTTTTCTCCATATATTCCCTTAAACCAAATTATAACATTTGAGTCAATTCAATTATATTGGAACTCCATTCAATCTATAAATAATTATTTGGATAATTATTGTTGCAATTCATTCCAGTTATTATTATTCCAAACGAATTACAAAATTTTTTCTAACATTAAATCACGAAATCTTATTAAATTAGCTATTTTAATTATCGGAAATTTACGGGTCGTTACAGAAGCTCTACTCGATATGTAAGTCTTTCGGGAAAGACTCGAAGAATCTTGGTGCCAAATTTCTCAAAGTTCCAAATCTCATAATCATCCTAAGAGGGGAAACCTTAAAAAACATCATGTCCCCAACTAAATTTCCAGTTCCTTTCTTTGGTCGTCGGCATAGGATTTTGGACAGTCCTGAGTGGCTTTCATTCGTTGTCTTATTATCTCAACCTTCTTTATGGTCTCACATATCAAATGTGACCCAGTGGGATTTCGTTGGTATTCTCCCACCAACAAATAAGGGACTTGCATAGCCTCCTATATAAGGATTTAAAGGGTATTGTACCCATGGTTATCTAATTATTGTTATTGTAAGTAAATTATACTATAGGAAAAAGCTACTCCTACTGTCCACCAAAATCCATGATACAAGCCATCAATAAATCCTCTAAGATTCTGTTAAACCTTTCCATCCGCCCGTCCGTCTAAGGGTGATATGCAGTGCTAAGATTTAGCGTTGTCCCTATGGTTACTATGAATTCCTCCAAAGTTCACTTATAAATAATGGGTCTCTATGGTTGACAATACTAATCGGAATTCTGTGCAATCAGACTACCTCCTTGATGTAAATATGTAATAACAATGCTATGGTCCTATTACTTCCAATTGAAACAAAATGGGAACTTTTAGTGAATCAATCAACTATAAACAAAATATCTTAATTTCCTCTTTGACTCTTAGGCAACCCATCTATTAAAATCACTGTTATGTGCTTCCACTTCCAATTTAACACTTGCAATGGTAATAACAAACATCTGGGATTTCCTTGCTAATTTTGATTCATTGGCATGTCAAACACCTTGCCACATACTTTGATGTTTTCCTCTTTATTACTAGCCAATAGAAAACCCGCTTTATATCCCTATACATGTTATCTCACCGGGATGAATAGTCATCTTAGAATGATGGCACTCAGCCCTCCAAACCATCCTCCACTACTGGAACATACTCCCCCTATACAATTAGCCATAATACTTACTATTGTCACATCCTTCTTCTGATCATGACTGACGCGGTCCATTAATATTGGCCTCACTTCCATTATTGCCAAATATCCCAGTGTGGATTGTGATGGAGGTTGGAAATTAAATTTTGAAAGGATTCCTACTGGCCTCCATTCAAGTATAGCACCTAGAGTAGCATGTCTTCGGCTAAGGGCGTCATCAACAACATTTTCTTTTTTGGGGGTACACTGAATCTCAAAGTCATATGATGCTATAAACTCCATCCACCTTTGCTGCCTAAGATTCAAGCCTCTTTGCAAAAATGGGCATTTAAGGGACTTATGACATGTAAATAGTTCAAACCTTTCTTCTAAAAGATAACACCTTCACTTTTTTGAAGGCGAATACAATAGCCACTAATTCTAAATCATGAGTGGGATATCACTTCTCATGGTCCTTTAACTGCTTGCTTGCATAGGCTACCGAATTTCCTTCGTACATAAGAACTGCCCCTAACCCCTTATCACATGCGTCGATGTAAACGGTGAAAGACTCGATCCATCTAGGATCGTTAGTACAAGTGCATTGGTTAATAGCTCCTCTAACTTCTCAAAGGCTCTTGTGCATTTCTCAACCTATATGAAGACTATTTCTTGGTTAGGCAATTTAATGGTATTGCAATCTTAAAGTCCTTGTTGAACTTCCTTTAATAACCCGCTAACCCAAGAAAACTCCTCACTTCTAAAGCGTTCTTAGGAATATTCTATTCTTGAATCATTTTCATCTTATAGGATCAACTGACAGCCCTTTCTCAAAGACAATGTGCTTGAGAAACCTTACCTCCTGTTTGCTCAAAAGTTGGACAAACACCTCTAAATCTGATTTTCTTCTTTAGTTAATTTTCATTTGATTTGATTGTCATGGGGTTTTATGTTCCAACACGTAATGGAATGTATTTAAGCAAGTGGAGAGACAGTTCATGAGTAAAAAGTTTGGAAAGCGGATAAGAAAAGAAAATAGCACAGAGTTTTTTATAGTGGTTCGGCCAGCATGTGCCTACATTCGCTTCCATTTTCTATTCTCTCTTTGATTTGATTACAAGTACAAGGTATATATATTCGAAAAGAGTAAAAACTTTGAGTAACCAAAGTGATGGATTTTCAGCAGATTTTTCTCTCCTTTTCTCCAAAAATCCATCACATTATTGTCGAGAAGCTGCGGTATTGTAGAGTGGAGTTGTAAAGTGTGGAGGAGAAGTTATAGCTTCCTGGATTTGGTTCGGCGTTTGAGTCAGGGACAGTTGGATTGACATTTCGAGTAGGAAGTTTGCCTGGTTTGATGATCCTGCCTTGTAGTAGCTTACTTGCAGGCCCAAACTTTTGATTCGACGTGTTTGCCTTGCCGGACCAAATGTTTGGTCCAACAATTGATGTATTATGCCAGACCAAATATTCCGTCCGGCATATCGGAGAATGCTGGACCAAATGTTTGTTCCGGCATCTCTAAGGATACTGGACCAAGTACTTAGTCCGGCATAACTTAGGATGTCGGACCAAATATCTGGTTCGGCATGTCGATCCTTATGTTTGGTTCGGCATTTTTACAAATGCTGAACCAAGCATTTGGCTCGGTTATGCTATTTCTCACACCCCTGCTCGCCTTTGCCTCCTTCTTCCTTTTCTTGCCAGAAAACCGAGCCAACACTTGCCCCCTAAAGTATGTTGTGTAACTGCATAGCATGCTTTGTTTTTGGTTTGACGCTAAGCTTCCACCACCGAATGAGACTGGTGACCGTTCGTCTTCCCCCTTTTTTCGTTAAATACACCTTCTTCCCTTCACTCTTATACTTTTACTTTCTTTTAATCAAATTTCTTCCACTTTACTAAGTTGGCTACAACTAATTTGAGCTTGCTTTTTCTTGTGCCTTCATAGTTTGAGATAAGTTTCTTAACTCGATTGTTGAGGTTCTAGGATTTCAATGTTAGCAAAGTTTAGTGCAAGGATGGGTGACTTAAGTCTCGAATCAGTGAGGAGGCATCTCGTTTGAGCAAGCGTCGGAGGATTATAATGTTTGGATCGTCTTTATCCTCCCAACGACAGTTGAGGTATTTGGGGATTCATGTTGGGAATGGGAGTGTAAATAACCACTCGCCCATCTGGAGTTTGACCCATTGCTTAACCGGTTGACTGAGTTGTTATTGGCAGAGGCACTAGTGGCAGTCTTCTAGTTTTGAGTATAGATATTTGTTTAGGTAAGACCATAAGAGGGTATGCTTTGAGTCGGCAGTTGGTGTGTGGTAATTTTGGTTCGGTATTCGGCGTAGGATAATGCTGGGCCAGATTTTCTGAGCGCATTTTTTTATGGGTATGCCGAGCCAAAAGCAGGTCTTCCACTAAATGGCTTAGCTAGGGATATGGATTCAATTGGCCTAGATGATAGGAGATTCCCATGCATGTTTTAACTTATCTTTATGATTTAGACCTTCGCTTGACCTTCATTTTCTTGCATAGGGAACATGTCTTCTAGTTGTGAGCTTAGTTCCAAGTTTGTGGCTTCTCAGCCTGTCGGGGCTGGTCCTTCTTCGTATAACTCCAACCAATCCTCCTAGGCAACCCAGTTCTGCTTACTCTTTGGTGGAAGGTTATGCTCCTAATCAAATAATGGTTAGGCCTTCGGAGCATTATCCTAGCGTGTTGACGATAGAGAAGTTGAACTCCATAGATACTATGTTTGGGATAGACCATCGGGACATGATATTGCCTGGTTCAGATGATAAAGCATGCTTTTCCTCAGGCGGGTATATGGCATATAGCAAGTATCATTATATGTATGGCTCGATTCCTTCGCTTACCAATTGGATTTCCAGCCTTGTGATTCATTTGAAGGTTGCTCCTATGTAACTTCAGCCGAACTCTTATGCTATCATGGCATGTTTATACCTGATATTCATGAAGCGGTATAGGATACCCCCTACCATACAGAGATCATGTATCTGTATAACGTGAGGAGTTATCAGAAGGGGAGTCCTTTTATCAGTCTAGAGTCCGCCCACAAATTCAAACCCATCCTGGATTTATACTCTAAGTTTAGTATGTTCAAGAAGGAATATTTCTTCATATGTGATGATATTGTGGCCCCATATGCTTTTACTTCTGGCTGTAAGTTATTGTACTATCTTTTTGTCGGCCTGACACCTTATTGATCCATAATTTTTAGGTTGCGTAAAGGTGGCGGAGGACGACGACTTAAAAAAGATGTCTAAGGAAATATTGGCTATCCAACAGGCCAAGTAGGAAGCCTCATTCCTACTCCATGATGTAGCCCTCTGATTCTATAACTTGATCGACCCTAAACTGTCCGTGTGCAAGATTAGGCAAGTTCTACTGAGAGAGCAATGGGAGCCAGAGGAGATAGGGGTGATGGAGACCAAGGCAAGGGCCCAGATGAGGAAGGTGATGTGGCTGAAGCCTCGAAGAAACCGAGACATAAGAAGAGTGCAGTTCACCCTCCCTACTTAAGGAAATCTCTGCATATTCAAGATGCGTCTTCCCTTGGCGACGAGCGAGGTTCTCATTTGGGAGCAGAAAGTGAAGAGGAGGAAGGATCGGAGAGCAATTTTGAAGCAACGGAAGGGGATGTTCACGTATCTTTAGACATGGATATTATAAGTAGCGAGGGATTGAACGTGGATCCTTCAAAGAATGCCGAGGCTGTGCGTGAGTGGCCCAAGAAGTTGGAACAATCTGACTCATTCCCAAGGTTGTCTTCTGCTATCGATCTTTCCCAGAAGGATGTGGCTTCGGGCGATCTGGGTGGAATACCACCTCTTCCAGCATATGGTGGAGTAGGAATCAGCGAGGAGTTCGGGTTTTCTCTAGGTACCTTTGATTACTGTACGAATTTGAGATACTTCTTGAAAACCTTTTGTTTTTTGATGAGTCGCAGCCTCCTCCTGCTCCTTAATCCAATGAATTCTGGTCGCCAAGGTTCTCCTTCCTTCGAGTAAAGTCTGATCCTTAGGTATTCCTTGCTTGAGTGAGCCTCCTCCAGCCATATGATCTAGTCTTCCCTAAGGGTTTGTAATAGCATGTTGTGTCTTAATGCCTTGAGTTTTTGCATATTTTTTGCATTATCGCTTTCTTGGAACTAACGTTGTTGCCAATATTCTAGGGAAAAGTAGAAACTCAAAGTGGAATGAAGTCTCCAGGTGGCTTGAGCAATTCAAATGAATGAAAATGACTTCTGTTTCTTCCAAGGCGACTTTTCAAGGGGAAAAAACTATGCAAGAGAATATTAGGGAGAGCCCTTCAGGCTAGGATAAGGGAGAGAGCCATGAGTCATCCCAAAAACATGTGAAGTCCTTGGGTAAGGAAGCCACCTACCCTAGCTCCCAAACTTCCTCCTCTCGTCACCGTCACTATCCGATGGGTTACGAAGTGTACGAAGTGTCAAATGAATTAAGAGAGGGAAATGTTGATTCTTTTTTCTCTGTTTTTTAGCAGTCATCATGGAATCTCTTTGAGAGTCATCCTGATATAAATCCCGGCTTTGTAGGTCATTTGTGGCGGATCCTGACACCGAGTTCCTTTTACCTCGAAATCCCTTGATCCGGAACCTAGATGAGGCAAAGACTCTTGATTTTGCTAATTTGACAACACGGATGGTCCATATTATAGATGAGACCAGAAACAGAGTTGATTAGCAGTCATGTTTGGCCAAAGCTAGTGAAGAAGTAGGGAGTGCCAATGTGCAGTTGCGTCTAGAGATGGAGGACCTTCGCAAGGCGCTCAGGGAGAAAGAGGCTAAGTTAGAGGAAGTCGAAGCATCACATGCCTCCGAGATAATTAAGGCCAAGGAAGAGGCAAGGAAAGAGGCTTCCAACCTATGTAAGACGCATATTGACCTGGCTATCAGTTCAATGGATGAGGCCTGGGAGACGGATCTGGTGCGAATCTGCTCCCTCAAGGGCAAAGTGAAGAAATCATAAGTGGCCTTACTAAGCTGATGGAGTCTCGCGGCATGTGGAAAAAGGAGAAGGACTCATATCAGGCTGAGATTGACAAGTTGAGGTAGAGCATGCTCAGTTATGGAGGGATAAGGAGTGCTACGTGAACAAGGTGGTGGCCCTCTAGACCAAAGTTGATAAATCGAGCGGCTTTGAGACACGGTCAACCAGATGTTGAAGGATACTTATTTTATGTTGTAGAAATACAGGAACCTTTAGTGGATGGATGACTACCCTCAAGTGATGGCCGAGATCCATGCTCGGCTTATCGAGGAGACTAAGGCTGTAATCACGCAGGAAGAAGGGGTTGTGTATGACATTGGGATTGTAAATAGCCAGTTCATAGTGGATGAGACCAAGGCAATAGCCAATGGGTATGAGTTACTGGCTGAGAAGGAGGATGATGAGGGCGGATCGGATCTCGAAGGGCTCGGTGATCCAATTCTTGTTGCCCCAGGTATCTCACCTTATTACTCTAGCTCTGCCATCACCTATTCTGGATTGAAAAACTTATAATTATTTTTATTTGCCTCATGTAGGGGTGCCTCTGGGGCAAGTTGTGCCTTCGCGAAAGGAAGGTGAGCCTCTCGAGCAATCAGAGCCATTGAAGGACATGGTTGGAGAGAGCAGGACGAGCGACAAGGAAGTCCCTCCTTCTTAGCCAAGGAGATTTCTTTTCTCTTTTCTGCATGCATTTTTGAAGGATGTATGGATGTTCTGCATATGTATAGAAACATAAGCGATAAGCTTTGTTTGAGAAAAATTTAACACTGTACTGTTCAACTTTATGTTTTTTAATGTATATATGTTTATCTGGGATGACTTTTGTGATGCATACTTTTTATAGTTTGCTCTGTCTACTCGTGAACTGTTTACGACTTAGTTGATCATTAAGTGTTTAGAGATACAGAGAACCATAAAAGCGTTGTTATATTCAAGGCCGATAACAAACGATGACTACTAGAGCTAACACTCGTGTTGTGAGTATTATTCGATTTATCATTGCCAGCGTGTGTAATGTCGGTCGTCAAGTGTGAGCTACCCCTAGCTACGGCCAAGCCTTAATCATGGGCTTTATAATCGGTTCACAATTGCCGGCAAGCTGAACACCAATGATGAACTACCTAGGCTATAAGTTATGCCTAATTTGTGGCTTATGATCGGTTCATTATTGCCGGCTTGGGGTGCCGATCGTCAGTAGTGAATTTTCAAGGCTTGTTTCGTGCCCTTTGTCATGGCTATCTTACTTTCACTACTGCCAGCGAGAGTCTGTGATTTCTCGCAGTAGGAATGGTCATCAGATAAAATAATTAAATGCAAAAATACTTAAATAAGATAAGTAATACGAGACACTAGATTTTAAAGTGGTTGGGCCAAAATATACCTATGTCCACTATCTTTCATTTATTGCTTTAGTACATGCTTCTATACAACTCTAGATGTTAGAGATTCTATGCTTTCCCAAACACCTCTCCATCTACTGTTGACAAGATGTAAGCTCCACTATGAAGGTCTTTATGCACAACAAATGGTCCTTCCCAAATTTGATCTAACGCCCAGGTCGTAGGAGACTCGTTTGAGAACCAAGTCTCCTTCTTGTAGTGTTCGAGGCTTCACCTTGGAATTGTATTTCCTTGCCACCGTTTGTCTATGAGCGGCTGCTTTGAGGGTGGCATCATTTCTCTTTTCCTCAATCAGGTCGAGCGATATGTTTAATAGATCCTCATTTTCTTTCGGATTATAGTGTACTCTTCGGTGCGAGGGGACAATTGTTTTAACAAGGAGCATGGCTTCGGCTCCGTATGCCAGTACGAATGGAGTGTGCCCCATCGTGGTTTTATAAGAAGTTCAGTAGGCTCACAAAGCCATAGGCAATTCATCGACCCATGCCCATTGGATTTTTCCAGTTTCTCCTTGATCAGCGTTTTCAATACCTTGTTCATTGCTTTGACTTATTCGTTTGCCTATGGATGTGCTACAATTGAAAAGCTTCAGGCAATCCTATACCTATGGCACCAATTGACGAATTCCTCGCTGTCAAATTGGAGCCCGTTGTCCGATATGATTTTATGTTGTACCACATACCTGCACAGGATGTTACATATTAGAAAATTTATCACATTGGTAGATGAAATCTTGTTTAGAGGTTCCGCTTCCACCCATTTGTTGAAGTAATCCACTGCCATTATGGCGTATTTTGCTCCTCCTCGTCCTATAGGGAGTTCCCCGATTAGGTTGATTCCTAGACGGCGAAGGGCCAAGGACTAACCATCTGGGTCCAACCAATAGGTGGCAGTCTTCGGATTTTGGTAAATCTCAGGTACTTATTGCATCTTCTAGCAAACTCGATTTCGTCTTTGTTTAGTGTGGGCCAAAAGTACCCACAGCGCAGGATTTTTTTGGCTAGAGTTTGACCATCGATGTAGTCGTCACAACTTCCTTGGTGTATGTTGTCGAGAATATCTTTTGCTTCGTTTCCTGCGACACACCTTAGGAGGCGATTGGAAAACCCGCGACGGTAAAAGATGCCATCCTGGATAGTGTAGCAGGGTGCCTTCCTTACGATTTTTCTAATTTCATTGTGATTTGCTAGTAGGATCCACTCTTGTAAGTATTTGATGATGGATGTCATCCATGTCTCTTCGTTATTACTGATGGGCATGATCTCAAGACACTCGAAAGCTTGGTGTAGCTTGCATCATGATGGGGTTTTCCCCCAGTATCGGCTTGTTTCTTATGCTAGCTTCTTTGGCGAGGGAATCCGCTTCTCGATTCTCCTCCTACGGGATATGTTTGATTACATAGTAGTCTAGCTCATTCGGCAGCGTTTTAGCCCTGTTGAGATAAAAGGAAAGTCTTTGCCCGTGAATCTAGAATTCCCATAGGATTTGGTTTACGATTAGCTACGAGTCACTGTGTATGCATATTGATTTGATCCCTATTTCCCTAGTGATCTCCAAACCAGACTATTACTGCTTTACATTTAGCATCGTTATTGGTTGCGATGAATTCTAACCTCAGTGCATAACTTAACGTTCTTCCTCAGGGTGTGATGATTACTATCTTACCCCCGAGCTGTGGTCGTTGGATGCTCCATCCACAAACATGTTCCACTTGATTATTTCCTCTATTTTTATGGTGTATCCTTATCCTGATTGGTGAATTCAACTATGAAATCAGCCAGGGCCTACCCTTTGATTGCAGTGCGTGGATGGTAGGTGATATCATACTGGCTTAGTTCGATGAACCATTTTAGCAGATGTCCCAATGTATCCGGTTTATGTAGGACCTGGCGTAATGGTTGATTTGATGGGACCCTTATGGAGTGATATTGGAAGTAATGCCTCAATTTCCTGGATGCTTTGAGCAAACAGTAGGCCAATTTTTCGATCTTCAGATATCTAGCCTCTGCCCTGGTCATCTTCTCATACCAAGGCGCGCTCAATGCATGATGGGACATAACTAGGTACAAATAGAGGCTTTCTCCATATTTTGGGGTAGAAAGCACTAGTGGTTTCTGCATGTGTTCCAACAGGCTTTGGAAGGCCGAGTGGCATTCGCTGGTCCATTTAAACTTTCCCGTTTCTTTTTTCAGAGCTTCGAAGAATGGGATGCACTTGTCTCTGGCCTTAGATATAAATTTTCTTAGAGTGGCTACCTTCCTACTTAGACTCTGCATTTCGCTTTATGTGGTTGGTATTTTGATACCCTTTAGGGCTTGGACCTTTATGGGATCCGCTTTAATCCCTCGGCCATGTACAATGAACATAAGAATTTTCCAGAGGATACTACAAAGGAGCATTTTATTGGATTCAACTTTATTTGGCATTTATGTAATTCCTGAAACATTTCATTTAGGTGGTTTAAATGATCTGTTTCTTTTCTTAATTTGACAATCATGTCATCGACATACACTTCCATGGAGTGACCAATCTGTTGCTCAAACGTCTTATTAATCAAGCATTGATAGGTTGCACCAGCATTCTTAAGCCCAATTGGCATGATCTTGTAGCAATATTGGCCTAAATATATGATAGAGCAAGTATGTTCTTGATCTGGTACATGGATAGGAATCTGGTTATACCTTGATTAGGCGTCCATAAATGATAACAATTCATGCCCTGTTGTTCCGTCCACTAGTCAGTCGATTCGAGGTAGAGGAAAATAGTCCTTGGGGCAAGCAATATTGATATTAGAGAAGTCGAGGCAGGTTCTCCATTTTCCATTGGATTTTTTCACCAGAACCAGGTTGGAGATCCATCTCGAGTAGATAGCCTTGCGAATAAAACCGTTGGCTAGTGGGGTTTTCATCTCCTTATTGAGGGCAGTTGAGCGTTCCATCCCCTGCTCCTTTTCTTATACTTGACTAGGATTTTGGTTGGGTCTATGTTTAGGTGGTGATGGGCTATTTTGGGGAATATTCCCACCATATCTTCATGGGTCCATGCGAACACATCTAAATTTCTACATAAGAACCCTATCAATTGGATTTTCAATTTTTTTCCTAGCCGCGACCCTATCTTGAAAAGACTTGTGTCGTCGTGATCATCTGCTGCAACATGTTCCATAGCCTCCATGGGCTTAACGTTGGCCTCCTCCTCTCTGTCCCTTGGATCTAGTTCATTAAACGGGTCGCTAGTATACTTAAGAGGAGTGGCCTTCTTTAATTGCTACGCTTCCACAGTTTTGGCGCAGAAGGCATCCTCTACATTTTTGCCCTTTTCCTTCCTTTTGCTCTGGTGGAGTTCTGTCACATAACAATCGCTGGATGCGTCTTAGTCGCCTTCTTTTTCTCCTATTCCCCATCGATAGGAAACTTCATTTTCAAGCACCATGGGGCAAAGACTATCTGGAAATTTGATAAGGCAAGTCTGCCTTAAAATGCGTTATAAGCAGAATGTCCGTCTATCAAAACAAGTGTTTGCTTTTCGATAACGGATCGAGGGTAACACCCTAGTTCAACAAACAAGTCCTACTGCCCTAGCGGAATTGTGGCTACTCCAGTTAATCCATGTAGGGACTTATTGCATAGAGATACATCTTTCATTGGTAACTTCATTTTATTGAAGGCAAGTTTGAACGATACATTCACCGAGCTTCCTGTGTTGACCAAAATGCAGAATACCTCTGCTGGGCCGATACAGGCAGAATTGACCAAGGGATGAGTATGTGGGTACTGCTTTCCAACCAAATCGTCATCGCTGAAGGTTATATTGGTCCTTTCTCTTCGTTTGGCGAGGCATCCTTCTGTAATGGAATGAACATACCATTCCCCATCCCTCAAATATTTTTCGTACCTCTCCATCTCGGTCTAACTTCGCTAGCCGAATGCTGGCCCTCCTGATATAGTACGAACAATTATTTTCTCTTGATTGGAGCAGCTCGCATATGCTTCTTCTACGTTATTTCCATGTCGGAGCAGCCCTTGTCCTTCGTGGGTCGGAGCAGGAGAGTTATGTTTTTTCTTTATGTACCATTCCAGTTTCTTTTTTTGGATGTATTCTTCAATGAAGTCCCGCAAATGTTGAAATTCTTCTGTGTTATATCCATGAGACTCGTGAAAGTGATAGTATTTTTCTGTCTTAACCGCAGCTTTCGATTCCTTCTTATATGGAGGGTGTTTGCACTTCAACTCATGTTGAGTGGCCAAGTAAATGTTTTCCACCGTGTCATTCAGAGGAGTGTAGGAATCAAATCTCGGTCCTGGTCGTATCATCGTTTATTTCTTTTTTCAGTTTCGGGGTTGCCCTGACGATTACCTTTATCGTCATTGTTTGGTTTTCCCCTTCTCCTTGAGGCAGGACTTTCACGTTTCCATAGGAGCCCGAACCCCCTATAGGCTGCTTGCCATACCGGATAGCCGCTGCATCTTCCAATCTTTTATATTTTCCTACTTTATGGTAGAATTCCTGAAGAGTTAGAGGCTTCTCCTTCGTCGGTCTTCTTGCAAGTTTCGAGTCTAGGTGGATGCCTCCATATAGTGCTATCAATGTAAGTCGTTCATCCATGTTTTGCACCGCTGTTGCAGCTGTGTTAAGACGGGTAAGCTATTGTTGTAGAGGTTCCCTTGATTTCTATTTCACGCCGAATAAGGAATACGCATCCCTTGGTTGTTCCGCATGAAATCAGAACTGGCTTAGAACTTCTCCTTCAACATTTTCCAAGAGCTGATGGATCCATGAGGTAGGCGATAGAACCATGTGGTCGCTAAATCTGACAAAAATATCGAAAAACATTTACATCGTACACCTTTAGTTGCTCTATTCAGGAGCATGTGCTGAGAGTATTGTTGTAGGTGGATGATTATATCAAAGGTGCCCTTATATGGATCCACGGTGGGCATCTTCCATTCTCGAGGCGTGGCTGTTGCCTCTATATCCCTAGTGAAAGAGCTGGATACTCTGGCGCCTATCCCCCTTTCAAGTTTTTCGGACCTAAGGAACTCCCTGAAGAGATGCGTCATTCTTTCTTCAGACTCGGGGGCGGCCTTGGGAGAAGAGGGGCACTCTCTTTGATAGTGATGGCATCTGGTGCCTTGATTGAGGCTAGACTACCTATGATTGTTTCAAAGCATGACAGGATCAACCACAGATGGTCCATGTCTAGGGCCCCCTTGACTGGGTCCATCTCTCGACGACCTTTCTACACCAGCTTGGGGTTGGGTCCTGGCTCGACTTCGAGACCTTGGATCCTCCTGATCGTGCCCATCATTGGCAGAAGATCTGCTCCTTCTATGCGACTCTCTATACTGGGATTCATCTTGGGATCCGGTATTATGAGTGGATTCCTTTGTGATCCTTAAGCGTGCCATGAGTTGGTCCACCAAAGCTTCAGCTGGGCAGTGACACGGTTAGTCATCTTATTCACAACCCTTTCTAAGTCTTCTTGAGTGACAACTGAGTCTAGAGGTAGCGAGCGAGATGTTGGGTTTTTATGATCTTCTTGGATGGGGTTGAGTGTATTTGCATTAGCTGCATTCTTACCCTTGTCAACATTTCGCTGAGAGGGAATCATGTTCTAATGATGCGCTAAGGTTGGAAGAATAATGGATGGGGAGACTTTGACTTTGTATGCTCACCTGCCTTCTTAGTGAAAGCACCAAAAATGTTTGCTCAAAAGTTAGAAAAATACCTCTAAATCTGATTTTCTTCTTTAGTTAAGTTTTGTTTGATTTGATTGTCATGGGTTTATTATGTTCCAACACATAATAGAATGGATTTAAGCAAGTGCAAAGACAGTTCACGAGAACAAAGTTCGAAAAGCGGATAGGGAAGGCAAATAACACATAGTTTTTATAGTGGTTCATCCAGAATGTGCCTACATCCACTTTCGATTTTTATTCTCTCTTCGATTTGATTAGAAGTACAAGGTATATATATCCAAAAAGAGTAAAAACTTTGAGTAACCAAAGTGATGGATTTTCAGTGGAGTTTTCTCTCCTTTTCTCCAAAAATCCATCCCCATTGTTGTTGAGAAGCTCCATTATTTAGAGAGTGGAGTTGTGAAGCGTGAAGGAGAAGTTATAGCTTCCTGGGTTTGGTTCGGCATTTGAGTCAGGGATAGCTGGATCATCATTTAGGTTAGGAAGTTTGCCTGGTTTGGTGATCCTGCCTTGGAGTACCTTACTTGCTGGCCCAAACTTTTGATTCGACGTGTTTGTCATGCTGGACCAATTGTTTGGTCCAACAATTGATGTATTATGCTAGACCAAATACTATGTCCAGCGTATCAGAGAATGCCGAACCAAATGTTTGTTCCGGCATCTCTAAGGATACCAGACCAAATACTTGGTCCGACATAACGTAGGATACCAGACCAAATATCTGGTCCGACATGCCGGTCCATATGTTTAGTTCAGCATTTTTTCAAATGCCGAACCAAGCATCTAGTTCGGTTATGCTGTTTCTCACACCCCTGCTTGTCTTTGCCTCCTTCTTCCTTTGCTTGCCAGAAAACCGAGCCAACACCTCCTTTCTTTAGAAATGACATTTCGAGAATTTGAATTTTAGTTGGTGCCTTCTGAAGTTCTCTAGTACCCCCTTAAGTGATTTTCATGCTCACTTACACCTTTAGAGAATAATAGAATATCATTCACAAATACTACGAACGAACATACTCAATCACCCCCTTAAAGATTCTTCTTATCTAATCTACAAAGTATGCATGGCATTTTTCAACCTAAAGGAATTACGTCCCATTCATACAGTCCATATGGAGTGAAAATAGCGGTCTTCTCTTTGCTATCTTTGGCTATTATGAATTGGTGGAATCAAGTGGCTAAGACTAATTGAGAAAATATTTTGGCTCTAACAAGATGGTCAAACAAGTCGTATATTCTAGGTAAGTGAAACATATTCTTCTTGGTTAGCTTGTGAAGTTCTTAATAGTCGACGCAAAATCTTAAAGAGCCATCTGCCTTAGTGGCAAAGGCAAATAGTGTTCCCTATTCTAGGGTACTACGATGAATAAACTTCTTTTGTAATAGCTCCATAATCTACTTATCTAGTTCTCGTCTCTCTTTGGGGGATATATGTCTTAGTGGCAATGCGACTGGTCTAGCGTCTTTCTCCATAATAATCCAAAACTTTATCTCCATTTGGTGTGAGAGGCTTGATACTTCTTCAAAAACATCTTGAAAGTCTCGAACTATAGGTACAGATGAGAGCTCATCCTATGATAATCTAAGAGAATATAAATATTTCAACATAGTTGGGCATTGGGGCGTGCAACAACATCTATATCTTTACCACCATGGCTCCTCAACCATACAATCCTTTTATCATAGTCCAAAACAACCCCATAGTATAATAACCAATCCATTCTTAAGATAAGTCTATATTCCTCAAAACCTAGAACATAACTATTACATATTAACTTTACGTTACATATGTCCACAAATAGGTCTTTACAGATCATTGAAAGATGTATTGACCCCCCAATAAGTCTACACAATTATAAGGTTAGTTACAAGATGGATTTCTAGTTCTAAGGTTGTAACCATATTTCTAGCTATAAATGAATGTGATACTCTTGAATAAAATAGGGTATGGCTAGTATTTTTGAAAATAATAGTTATACCTTCCATAGCAGCTTTTCCCTTGTCCTTTAGAGGAGATTTTCTTGAGACAGGTATGACTTCCATAAGCCTACACCACCGATCCTTCCTTGGCTAACTCAGAACTAGTTTTGAAGTGCTCTTCCTTTTTACAGTTATAACACCTTCTTTTGAACTCCTCTTTGGCTATACTAACCATGCAATCCTTAGTTGTATGTCCCTTCTTATAGGATCTATGGCATGTATGTCCTCCCTTCTTAAATTTTCCCTTCGACTTCTTATCCTTCAAAAACTTTCCTTTCTTTGACACTGCCTAGTCATCGGACTGCCCTATCTTCTCCTTCTCTTCCTTGCCAACTACATGAAGCAGGGCTATTTCAACTAGCATCTCATAGGTGGCCCCTGCATGAACTTGGGTCAAGAGTAACTCCCTTAAAGGGGAATTTAGGACCTCTGCAAACTTTATTGCCATCTTCATTGGAATGTCAATCAAACTTATTCTAAACTTGGACAACTCCATGTATTTGTTAATGTACTCATTCACTATGGAACTCCTTGCTTCAATTAAATGAACTTCACTAACTGACAGTTCAACTCTGTATTGGACATGAACCATGACTCGAAATGAGTCCTAAACTTAGTCTAAGTTATGCCCTCCTCGTTATTCTTCGCTGTTACTCTGGCCTACCAATTCAGTGCTTCTCCTTTGAAATGCCACATAATCAACTTTCTTTGGATTTTGTCCTCCAACTCTAGCTCCCTAAATATGCATTCACAGTCATCTATTCAAGCCTTAGTCCCTATAGTATCTTGGTGCCTAAGAACATACGTCCTTTCATACTATGAAAATCCTTATACATCCTAGAGAATCTAATGGTCGAACTACTGGCACAGTGGAAGGAGCAACTTGTGCCACTGGTGTAGCTCGTCGGGGTATAAGGCCTTGGCCTATGGCTCTTAAGTACTATCAAAACCATGATGACATACCCGATATGGTAGGTATTTCTATAGTGGGGTGGTTCACGGCCTAAGAGCCATTGATTTTACCCATTTATCAACTATTCGTAGGTTCGAACCTTTTGGATTAGTTGCACTTCAACAAAAGGATTAATTGCTGAACTAAAAATATGTCTAGTGTGTTAGCGTATGTCCTTATATATACTAGGGTTTTGAAAAATATTATTAAAAATAATAATTACGTACTCTCATGTATTCCTATTTCTGCTGATCAGGTAACCTAAGCTCTGATACAAATATAATAACGCTCTCTAGAATGGGCTTAATTTTCAATCGTTAAAAACCCATTGTACTTTATGTCCATTATGAGCTGGCTGTTGGTTGGTGTACTTGATTAAAAAACAATATATATAGCTATTATCTATACTTGCTGAATATCACAGTGGAAGGAATAAAATATAATATTAAAACTAAGTAGACTTATCATAAAATTAAGTCATAAGAGTACAATATCATAACCATCACAAATTTTTTAAAAATAAATATGGGTACATCAAAATAGCATAAATATATAACTAGATAAGATAACTTCATGCCAGGCCTCCTCCATCTTTTCTGTAAAGTACCTAACATGTAGGTTGTAATGAGGAGGGAGTCAGAACAACTATGTCCAGTGAATGAAAATCTCAAGTTTACGATAATAGCATGTAAGCAATAAACCTTTAAATAAGTATTATGTCTTATGTACTTATTATGCCTTTCCAAACATACCTTCGACTATAGAGTATAACCTTAAAAAACCCATCTTCATTATTATTACGCCAAAAAATTTCAATAGTACAAACAACGTTATCTTCCTAAGAAAAGTCCTACACCGTCTAATTATATGTAATATAAGAATTGTGTTGTTTTAATATATGAGGACCGAAAGGAATGAGCTCGTAACAAGAGAATAATACCGTAGGCCAAAAGCAGTAGCCCATCAGCATGTTTGAAACCCAAAATATGAATTTGTAGTGGCAAGAATCAACGGTAGAGACAACCAACAAGACAATGCATGTCTCAAAGACAAGAGCCCACTTGCGTGTGAAACAACTACGTCCCTAGAGAAGCATCGTTATTTGTTCAAAACAAGCCCAAATCCCAGCTGCTCAATAGGCCACTCCAGCAATCCAAGGAGAAGGCTCTCCACTAATGGCGTTATGGCATATTGGCTATAATAGGCATCAATCCCAAGGTACAAGGATCTTCTGGCATAAAAAAGAATCGAGACATAAATTAATACAGTACTTTGCAATATTATAGCTTTATTTACAAAACCATTAACGGCTGAAATGCATAAACTCAATGTAATAAGCCACTCAGCAAGATAAGGGTGACTTAATAAGGAATGGACAGTGGATGTAGAGAATTCGGCCCAAACTACTATAAAAGTCCTAGTGTTATTTACTTTCTGCACTTTACCTTCTCTACATTTACTATCGTGAGTCTATGGTCTAACATTTCAAAACCTGAGCTTGATTAAATCGCATCTCGATAATCTCTTTGTCGGGTTCAATATTCTAACTAGCTTCTAGAGTTATACCTTCAGACCTCGAGCTGTTGGTGTAGACGAAAATTTGCACTAACATTTTTGCCGCTAGAAGGAGGGCTCGAACCTCCGTACCTTGTTCCCTATCGGAAATTGAATTGAACATTCCAGTCAGTAATGTCTAGTTCTGAAAATGAAGAAGTCATCTTGGAACTACCTCTCAGCCTTCTCATCTAGCTCATTGAAGAAGACATCAATGAAAGATTGGTCAGTCTTATTTCAGAGAAAGAGAATGACAAAGAATATGACCGTGTCCATAGGCTTTAAGCTTCTTAGATCGGGCAACTTTGGGATATTTCAATAATCCCTATAGGAATAGCTCAATTCTGGAAGATTGTTAAGACCCTGAATAATGAATTTAGGAATCATTCCACCGAATTTTTAAAATATGAAGGTTTGGTTTCTTTCAATAAGAAGGCCTTCCCAATCACTTAAGATGGTAAGTCTCGAAAGAAATTGAAGCGGGATCGGGTTCTCACTCCACTCAACCAAAGCTTGTCTCGAGTATTCCAGGAAACTTGTTAAGACTTTTCTTACTCGTATTACTCTCCATTAAAGAAAGAGGACTCGAAGAGTGAGCAGTATTATATCATCATTTAACAAATGGGCGCGAGATGGATAAATGCAAAAGGCTTTCTTATGCAGTCGAGAATTTTATGCAGAAATAGGAGTTAACGAAATTTACTACATGTTAGATTGAAAGTCTTGTTTCAAAATTATTTACTTTGTTCTATTTTTATGACCCCTTGAGAATTCCATGTAACTCTTGTCAAATGAATGCACATGACACTTTTCTACAAAGATGAAGTTGCAAGAAGAATCCATTTTATAAATCAAATTGCTACGATCAAACGAAAGATACCAGTCCTATTAATATGCTCTTCTCGACTATAACCTCTCTTGCAAAAGTTTTAGCTCTAAGGAGCACCTCATGGTTTCAGATTTCTTGAAGTTTAATTAGTAAGTCTTGTTTTCTTTTTCCGATGTGTTCTTCTTTGGCATCACCTTGTTTTACGAGTCTTTACTTTGAAGATGCGTTCAAGTCTCGGCATTTACGGTATCTATTTGGGTATATCCACTTCCCTTAAGAAATTTTTGCATATCATACTAGCATTTAGAATTTAAGGACTGAAACTTTTCCATTAATCTGATGAGATCAATGAAAATCTTCACTTTTTCTAAAAAATAAAAGTATACAATAATATCGATTTTGTAACAATCCAAAATTTAAACTATAATAATTAATTGACGAATAAATGAAAAGAAAATATAACTTTGTGAAATTATCAGAATTGAGTCATGGGAGTTGCACTATTGTGTTTGTGGTAATTTTCCGGTCGATTTCCATATATAGGACATCAAGTTCCGAGCTAATATGAGAAGGTTACAAATTAAATGAGAAAAACGATATATATGTGTGTGTATATATATATATTGGGCTAGGTCGACCAAGAGGTCAACCCAACAATGCCCTAGGTCGACCTGCGCAAAGGGCGGTCGACCGCCTGGTCGACCCACCTATGGGTGTGAAGAGAAGAAGATTTCTTCTTCGCGCTACATGATTTTAACGCGTCATTTGCACTTTTTTTTCAATCTGGTCCTTCCGTCCTTGCATTCGAAGGATCCTATTCAGCTTATGACGTGGTTGCATCCTATTTAATCTCCAAATCTAACGGTCTGAGATCCACTTCTACTCCTATAAATAAAACCCTAGGCCTAACACTTTTTCTCATTCTAGATTTTCTCCAATTGGGATCACCTTTTCAGGAAGGACCTTAAAAGGAATAATTTACCAAGGATAGAATCTTTTTAAATAAAATATTTTAATATCCTCAAGTGGATCTAGAAAGACCAAAAGGGAAGAGATTAGGACCATAGGTGAGCGATTGTAATTATTTTAAGATTTTTTAAGTAGTTTAAAACAACAGGGTTTCCAATAGTTGTAGCTTTACTACGATTTTTGGAATAATCTTTTTAGTAGTTTATTTACAGTTTTTAGAATTATGTTCAGTCCAATTCTTTTAGCTAATTTTTTAGTTAACTTTAGTTTGTTTCTATTAATTATAGCTTTTCCATCTATTTACAGTTTGTTTACAGTATTTTAATTTATTTACCATTATTTATGCGTTATTTACATCTTTTTCCTACGCTTCGGATTTTCTTCTATTTTCATTTTTCCTTTATTTCTACTTCTTATTCCCATATGGAATAGAATAGATTAAACACGAATATGGATTAAAATGATAAGAATACTAAAATAAGGATGATAGGATGTAAATTGTAAAGACTGTAATAAAAATGGAATTAAGATTGAAACTAAGCCTAATTATGATATTGATGTTAGAATTGGACTAATTAAAATAATTGGCCTAGTTATAACTTAGAATTATAACTAAAAAGAGTATAAGGTGAAAAGCGCTTATTTTTAGACTTAGACTTGGGTTAAGTAAATAAGCTAAATTATAACGTAGGTTATAATAAGAAAAAGAACATAATGAAGCTTATTTTAAGACTTAGGATAAATTAATAAGCACATATAGCAAGAACCAAAGTAAAGGCTAATTTAAATAATTTATCTAAGTTAATAAACAAAAATTAAAGTAGAACCTATACCAAAAAGCATTTCCTATGAGACAAAATGGTGGTCTCACATTAGCCTGAAGTGAGATGAGGGGACGCTTATGCTAATAATGGTAGAAATTTGTCAACTAGAAGTCCAAATCATAGGGGATTTGGACAAGGGGTGCTACTAAATATTGTTTGGACGATGGATTAGTACTAAAAGCATTTCCCCTATTTTTCTATGGACACGGTGATCTCACATTAGCCTGAAGTGGGACGAGGGGCACGCTTATGATGGAGCCTAATGTAATAAGAAGACCCAATATGGGGAACAATAAGTAACATGAGCATGGTGGCGGTTACGCGTGCGACTTCCATTCGGGTGCTCAGTAATGGTTATGAGTTCCAAGCACTTAGTATGTGTTCCTTTCGTTGGCACCATTGCCTTCTAAGTCGGGAGCTATATAACGTCTAGTCCATAGTGGATACTTTGCATGTTATTTGTAGACATCATTTCTATGTAGGAAGCTATATAGTGTCCAGTCCACAGTAAGGTCTATGGAGTAGCAGACCGATCAAAGGGTAGAATTAGCCTAATCGAAGCAGCTATCTAAGATAAGTGCAAACAATCAAAGATAATCAATTGCGTTAATTTAGTAATTCATATTTATTTCCAGCTTCTTCTTTTTTCTTCCTATTCTCTTTGTTTACTTTAGATATACAAGAACCATTGTAAGGTCTATTACTTTTACTTTGCTTATAGATTATAGTAATTACTATCATTCACCAGACTTTTAGTCTGACACACTCCTCTATTACCCTCCCCCCAAAGCAATCAAGAAAGAGGACAGTAGGTTATAGTTTCTTGGAGGTTTCTTTGAAGGAGATTCCATTATGTACTTCAACTTCTTTTATTCCAGCTTTTTGTTCTTTATTTGTACAGGCACATGTTAGGGAATAGATGTACTCTGATTTTTGAGACTATGGTTTTTTTTGATTTCATAAGACATTTATATATGGTATTTTGACACTTGATGTATTTGGTATTTGGTGACTTATTTGATTTTTAAAGCAATTATGAAGTTATGTTCTAAATAAGTTATTATTTAAATTGTTTCTGCTGTTTTTACCTATTTTTGTCTTGTGAATCTTAATCTCTTCTAGTTTTAATTATACCTATAATGCACCATGCCTTTTAGTGTGTCATTTTGGGTATACCAAGGGGGTAGGGTGTTCCATTTGGTATCAGAGCCTAAGGTTAGAAGATTCCTAAAAATTTGTTTAAAAGTAAGGTATTTTTCCAAAATAATTTGTTTTAAAAGTATTTTTCAAAGGGAAACTCTTAGAAATAGTTTTCAAGTATAAAAGATTTTTTTTATAAAGTTCCCCTCAAAGGTCCAATTTAACCTTCTTTCGATTCCTTCAAGCCTAAGTTTTCTTTTCTTTGCATAGTATGGCCGATTGGCTCTATTAAGCTACGGTACTAGAGATGCAAGGGCAAGTGCCCAATACAACACCGGTAGGTGGAAATCCCTTTAACCTGCCTACATCAGCCAACTTTTTTAAGGGCTTCGCTAGTATAGGAGGCAGAACGTTTTCTGGCATGGAGAATTCAGAAGAGACGCGAGCTAGGTTGGAAAATATGAAGCAAAGGTTTAGTCGGTTAGGTTTGGAGGACCGACAGAGTGATGAACCTACATCTTGGCAGTTAAAGGGAGAGCTTGAGAAGGTTCCTATAAGCTCGAAGAAGCAGTGGGGGAAGGACAAGAAGGATAAGGAGCGGCAGGAGGGAGGCCCTCAAAAGTGAATCAAGAAAAATGGAAAATGTAAATGCTGTAGAATGGTTGTGTGCATATAGATATCTCTTTAGTAGTAGGCCCCATTGTTATTTCAAACTCCATATGAGGATCGGTACACTTACATATGATTTGTAGGGGTTTGAAATTATTTATCCTAGGCATGGAATTTGACTATGACGCTTACGTATAGGGATTTTTGGGATATGGGTTGATTTTGAGAGTGGATTAGCTATCCACATATCGAGTTATATTAGACCGCGATATGAGAGTCGTTAGACTAGAGACATGCATCGGTAGGACTCTTAAGGTTTCTTGTGACCCACAAGGTTCAGTTATGTTGAGCTTCCTTTATTCCCTCGATTCATCAACAACAGAGTTAGATTTGGTTCCCATCGTCAAAGATTTTCCAGACGTCTTTAAGGAAGTTAGGGGACTACCCCCTAAGAGAGAGATTGACTTTAGGATTTAGTAGACAGATGATGCTAAGCTAGTAGTATTACCCATAGTACCTAGAGAGAGGAAGGAATTGAGAGAACAAGATCTATGAGCTTTTAAAGAAAGGTTTCATAAGAAGAAGCATATCAGAGTAGGGAGCACCAGTCATCTTCGCTGGTAAGGCGATGGTTCCCTTCGACTTTGCATAGAATATAGGCAGTTGAATAAGCTCATGAAGAAGAATTATTATCCATTACCTAGGATAGATGACCTTTTTGACCAGTTAGTTGGCTCTGCAGTATTTTCTCAGCTTGATTTAGCCATAGGATTTCATCAGCTTAAGGTCATTAATGACAACATTAATAATACCACATTTAGCACACCCGATGGATTCTTTTAGTATTTGGTTAGGCCTTTTGGGCTAACCAATGTCCCAGCTTATTTTATTGATTTGATGAGCCATGTTTTTAGAGTCATCCCAAATAAGTTATGATGGTATTCATGGACGACATTTTGGTGTTTTCCAAGAGTATAGAGGAGGTTCTTCGTACACCTCGCATTCTTATGTTAAAAGCAAAGTTCTTGAAGTATCACTTTTGGCACAAAAAAGTGTGTTTCTTGGGCCATAGAGAAAGTCTACGCATGGAAAGAGTTTGAGAAACAATATTTTACATCTAAGTTCGGATTGTGAAAATCCAAAGAGAGGTAGGCAAAGATTAGAGATGTACAATAGATTTAGTTGATAAGGAAAGCAGAAAGCCCATGTGTAGATGATTGTAGAAATTATAATATTTTCATATAAGTGGATTTATACCTTAGAATAAATACGAGTATAGGAATAAATGACTTTAAGTAAGGAAATGATATTTCCAAGGTGTAGAAAGGATACTCCTAGGGTAGTAAGTAAAAAAATCCACTTTATGTATAACCCAATAAAATGAAACTATTAGAATTGAAAAGAATAATTGTCAATATTTTTTAAGTAAATATTGTAATTTTGGAAATATGATAAGAAATTTAAATGGTTTTTTATATGATGAAAATTTTGTTGAAAAAGTAAAAAAAAAATTGAAAAATTATAGAGCGTATATAGCTCACTAGTTTCTTTGAAAGTAAACACAGATTTTACATATAAAATAAAAACCTAAAATGTATTAAGTATAAAAAACGTAGATCACAACATTTATCGTTGTAATAGATGTTTTCGTGAAAATAAAGGGAGCATAGACTATAATGCTACCGTTATAGTAAGTGACTCCTAAAGGAAATGTTTTACATTGTAGACATGGTTTATTAATATTTATTTTTAACTAAATTCATACACTGGTATTTTTGGGTTGTAGTAACAGTGTTTTACGCAACATCTATTTTAAACCCAAATAAAAATGTATATTAAGGATAATTTCTAAGATAGAAATAAAAGTGATTTGTGAATACACCTATTAATTAAATAGGTATAAGAAAATGTTTACTGGCTATGGTTATATTAAATAGGTATAAAAGATTTCTATCATAAGAGAATATAAATTAAACATACTTTAATCTATTGGAATGAAAAGAATAATGGTATAATTTTCTATGAAACCAATAAAAATGTTTTATGTAAGTTATAAAGAATACGTGAAAGAGATGTACAAGATATGGGAAGCACCATATTTTGTATAGCCTGTTTCGAAAAGTATAAAATAAGTTTCTTGTAATTTCACATAAATATGAAGTCCTCTTTTAAAAGATTCATAGAAGATTTTAGCATTAGTATTTCTCATAAGAGAGAGTAGTTCCAATATATTAAGGTATGAGACCGTTATGTATAATAAGAAATGTTTTGAAAACACATAAGGATATTTTAAAGATATTTTAAAAGGAAAAGGTTTGCCGGAAAATTAAATAAGTTTTTGAAATGAATTGAAAACTCAAATTTTATAGAAAATTGAAAAGGTCTTTAAAAGAAAGCAAGGAAAAAGTTTGGACTTAGAATTTGAAAAAAAAATTCCTCTAGGTCTGGAAAATGATGTAAATTCAAAAAGATATAAGGATGCAAATCTAGAAACATAAAATAACAATCGATTATTTTTTAATTTAAGAAGAACTTAAAGATAACACTTTTAAGGACACGGATTTTGGGATTTGAAAATTTAGAAGTCTTAGTTTTTGAAATGAGAGGATGAATACCAAACAAAACTCTTAAAAGTGGAATAGATAGGAATCATTCCCTAAGGAGCGATGAAAAAGGTGTAAGGCTATAGAGGAGACAACAGTAATTACTTTTGGAAGTAGTGATAGTGGAAGTTCCTGTAAAATGTATAGGGCATTATTGAGAACCTAGGGTTGTCGCTTCTTGCATGTGAACTATAGCGGAAAAAAAATAAACTGGTATTAGTAAGATAGCAAGACACATGTGGTTAAGGATGTGTATTCTTGGTTTTGAGAAATTTGGAAAGAGCATCTTCCTTTAGTGGAATTTACGTATAGTAACAATCTTTAAGTTAGCATTGGAATAGCACCTTTCGAAGCTCTTTATGGAAGACCGTGCAAGTCGCCTTCATGTGGGATAGAAGTCTAGAGAGATTGCCTTGGTTCCGACATGGTTGAAGAGACTTCGGAGAAGACTAATTTGATTTGGAGAAAATTCGTATCTCATATCCATATTTCTTTGATAGTAATTTTTTTGAATTTCCTACTTTCCATCTTTAGTTTTGAATATATTCTTTCCTTTATTATCCTTTGGAAGGATAGAACTTAGGATTTAATCTATGGATGGTAGGATTTGATGTAAACATGTTATTAGAACATGTTATGAATGATGGATGCAAGTCTTTGCAAGTGTTTGCTAGTGAATGCTATGAACGCATATACTTACACTAGGCACTATTATCTCTTAGGGATCGGCCTAACTAGGACACTAGGGCATATACATATGGATGTTTGCGCATTTGCATTTTTATTTATTTATTTTCATGGTTGCTATCAATGGATATTTATTACATGGTTGTTGCATTTTGATGATGATTGAAGCATGCACATAGAACTATCAGTTACCATCAGGAATTTTTGCATTCATTTGGATACATATCACGGACATGATTGCCTAAAAGGAGGTCAATTGAATCAGTGGATCGCCTAATCTTTTGCATTAGTTAGGGACATTAAGACTACACTAATTGCATAAGTATCATAAATCGCATTAGAAAAACTTAAGGACAATAGATGGATGTTTAATGGTTGAGTAGTTGGCTGTATATATTGGATGAAAACATTTTGTTCATTCTTTTATCCTTAGAGATTTTGGGGACGAAATCCCTTAAGCAGGGGAGAATGTAACAACCTGAAATTTAAACTATATTAATTAATTGACGAATAAATGAAAATATAAAATAACTTTGTGTAATTATCATAACTGAGCGACGGGAGTTGCACCATTGTGTCCTTGGTAATTTTCTGATCGATTTTCATATATATAACGTGAAAATCCATGCTATATATGATAAGGTTACAAATTAAACTACAAAAATGATTATATATATATATACATATATATATATAGGGCTAGATCGACCAAGAGGTTGACCCAACCACACACTAGGTTGACCAGTCGGTTAACCTAGGAAGGGACCAGTCAACCTGCCTACGGGTGTGAAGCGAAGAAGATTTCTTCTTCATGTTGTACAATTTTAACAAGTCATTTGCACTATTTTTTTCAATCTGGTCCTTCTGTCCTTGCATCCAACAGCTCTTATTCGTCCTAAGACATGGTTGTATCCTATTCAATCTCCAAATCCAACAATCTGAGATCCACTTTTACCCCTATAAATAAGACCCTAAGCCTCACACGTTTTCTTGTTCTACATTTTCTCCAATTGGGTTCACCTTTTCAGGAAGGACACTAAAATGAATAATTTTCCAAAGAGAGAATCTTTTTAAGTAAAATATTTTACTATGCTCAAGTGGATCTGGGATGACCAAAAGAGAAGAGCTTAGGACCACAGGTGAGTGATTGTAATTATTTTAAGATTTCTTTAAGTAATTTAAAATAATAGGGCTTCAAATAGTTGTAGTTTTACTATGATTTTTGGAATAATCATTTCAGTAGTTTATTTATAGTTTTTAGAATTATTTTCAGTCTATTTCCTTTAGGTATTCTTTTCAATTAATTTTAGTTTATTTCTGTTAATTAAAGCTTTTCCATCTATTTACAGTATTTTAATTTATTTATTGTTATTTATGCATTATTTACACATTTTTTCTACGCTTCAGATTTTCTTCTATTTTTAGTTTTCTTTTATTTCCCCTTCTTCTTCGCGTATGGATTAGAAAAGATTAAAAGAAAATATGGATTAAAATGATAAGAATACTGAAAGAACGGTAGATAAGATGTAAATTGTAAAGACTATAATAAAAATGGTATTAAGACTAAAATTGAGCCTAACTATTATATTGATGCTAGAATTGGACTAATTAAAGATAATTGGCCTAATTATAAATTAGAGTTATAAATAAAAAGAGCATAAGATGAAAGGAGCTTATTTTTAGATTTAGAACTTGGATTAAGTAAATAAGCTAAATTATAACGTAGGTTATAATAAGAAAAAAAAACAGAATGAAGGTTATTTTAAGACTTAGGATAAATTAATAAGCACGAATAGTACAAACAAAAGTAAAAGCTTATTTAAATAATTTTTTTATGTCAATAAGCAAGAATTAAAATAGGACCTGTACCAAAAAGCATTCCCTATTAGACAAAATGGTGGTCTCACATTTTTCTGAAGTGAGATGAGGGCACGCTTATGCTAATAATGGTAGTAATTGTCCAAATAGAACTCCAAATCACGGAGGATTTGGACAAGGGACACAACTAGATATTATTTGGATGACGAGCCAGTACCAACAGCATTTTCCCTATTTTTCTATGGATATGGCGATCTCACATTATCCTGATGTGGGGTGAAGGGCATGCTTATGCTGGAGCTTGAGTTAATAAGAAGAGCCAATAGGTGGAACAACATGTAACATGAGCATGGTAGCAGTTACGCCATCGGCTTCCATGTATGCCTTTCGTAAGCACCATTTCCTTCTGTGTAGGGAGCTATATAATGTCTAGTCTATAATAGATATTTTGCATGTCATTTGTAGACACCATTTCTATGTAGGGAGCTATATAAGGCCTTGTCCACAGTAAGGTCTATGGAGTAGCAGGCGATCAAATGGTGGAAATAGAATTTCGGCCTAATTATAGGACTAGGAATTCAGCCTAATCAATACAGCTATCAAAGATAAGTGCAAACAATCAAAGTTAATTAATTGCGTTAATTTAGTAATTTGTATTTATTTCTAAGTTATTCCTTTTTCTTCCTATTCTCTTTGTTTCCTTTATATATACCAAAACTATTATAAGGTCTATTACTTTTTCTTTATTTAAAGATTATAGTTATTACTTTCGTTCACCAAACTTTTAGTTCGACCCACTCCTCTATTTTCCCCCCTTTCCCCCCATAAGCAATCAAGGAAGAGAACAGTAGGTTGCAGTTGCTTGGAGGTTTTTTTGAAGGAGATTCCACTATGTACGTCCACTTCTTTTATTTCAGTGTTTTGTTCCTTATTTGTACTGGCACAAGTTGGGGAATAGTTGTGCTCTGATTTTTGAGATTATGGTTTTCCTTGATTTCATAAGACATATATGTAGGGTATTTGACATGTGATGTGCTTGGTATTTGGTGACTTATTTGGTTTTTAAAGCAATTATGAAGTTTTGTTCTAAATAAGTTATTATTTAAATTGTTTCCACTATTTTTACCTATTTTCGTCCTGTGAATCTTAGTCTATGCTTGTTTCAGTTATACCTATAATGCACCATGCCTTCTAATGTGTCCTTTTGGGTGTAATAAGGGGTGTAGGGTGTTTCAGATTCTATCAATTGTCTTCTTCCTCAAACTTGGGTCAACTTTCTATCGATCAATGTGATTAATAAACTATATGATTTCAAAAGTCTTTTACAAAATAATCCAAAATCGCCCTTTCCAAAGGATTCATATTTTCATTTACCAAGTTACAACTACACTCTATATGGTCGTTAACTTAAAAAAATTGATGGCCGACATCCGCCGAAAGTACTTGTAGATGGTCAACACCGGCCAATAGTGGTTGTAGATGGCTGATACTCACCAAAAGTGGTTGTAGATGGCCGATACCCACCAAAAGTGGTTATAGATGGCCGATGCCTGCCAAAAGTGGCTTTAGATTTAAACCCAATGGTAAGTTGGTAAACCTCACCATAAGATCAACCCAATGATGCGCTAGAAAGTGTAAGGCCGTATCACTTAGGTTTAAGAAATGTCAAAAAGTAGAATGCATGCTGATAGTAAGTCATGGTCATATAGTACCATGCATTGGGTAGGTTCCCAATAAGATTAGAAAGTTGGCTGGATTCCCAATAATAGTTAGCCATGGTCAAGTAGTACTGAGCATTGGGTAGTTTCCCAATGAGATTAAAAAGTTGATAGATTCCCAATAATAGTAAGGCATGGACAAGTAGTACCATGCATTGGGGAGGTTCCCAATAAGGTTAGAAAGTTGGGTAGATTCCTAGTAATAGTGAGCTATGATCATGTAGTATCATGCATTAGGTGGGTTTGTAATAAGATTAGAAAGTTGGTTAGATACCCAATAAGGATGGAATGGTCGAGAAAAGTTCCTAAGTTAAGGTATCAAGTAGGTTATCGATAAATAGAGAAGAAATAAAAAAAGGAGTGAGAATAGAATGGAACAAGACGAAACTCCTGATTATGCCACTGGGCTGGCTCCGGATGAGGATCATATAATAAAACTCGGTTGGGTCAGTGATCTTGTTTCGGCAAGATGTATCCAGGGGCAAGAGATACCTCACAAAGAGAAGATTCTAAAGCACACTCAAAGTGATGACATAAGAAATAAAATCGAAAAGGGTAAAGTTCCTTTACATATGGTTTTCCTAAGAAGTTGTTGCAAGGGACAGGCTAAGAATATTTCCTAAAGATATAATATTACAAAAACTAGATTACAAAATCGAGAGCATAAGAGGATAAAGTATAAAAATGAAAGGAGGAGATCCTTTAGAATGAGCAAGCCAAGGTGGCAAGTTAAGGCTCTTTGAAACAATCTTAGTTCCATAATCTTATAAGGAATTTATTTTCAACATCATCCTTAGCCTCTTTTCCTTCCTTCATCTACAAGGAACGCCGATGTCGTCTCCGAAGGTCAGATGTTGGTTTAGGGCTTACTCTTCTCCGAGGTAAAGCAACTGTTAATTTTCAAACCTAGCTTTGACTAAAGGAAATTGCTCTTAATCTTAAAGGCCTTAAGAGCAACGCTTAGCTTTCAAAGTTCAGCTATCTTGTCCTTATAAGATTGGTAAAGAGAAGCATATTCACGCTGAGTTTTTGAGCAGTTCAGGCAGGGTACTCCCTAAGGAACGGTCAACTTAAAATTAGTAAAGAGAAAGATGGGAAATAAAGAAAAACTCCATATTGGCTACTCTGTCTTGAAATATTATGTGACAATCGCATCGTATAAGGTCGAATGGTAATTCAAACAATATAAAGTCATCAGGAAAGTTTCATTTAGAAAATTATACAAAACGAAAGTTATAGAAGTCGTACTACTACAAGGACAAGTTACGGTATGTTTTCTTCATCAAGCGTATTATCAGGATTGTCTTCTTGTACCTCCTCGTTAGTAGAAGTAGCTTCCTTCTCCTCCTCTACAGGGAGCTCGGCTTCATCCTCCGCAATGGCCTTGGTCTCCATTGCCTTCTTATGTTCCTCATACCTTTTGGCACAATTGGCCTTTAAATGGCAACATTTTCCATAAGATAAGTTAGAGAAAAAGGTATGTTTTAGTCTCATTGATGAGAATAAGCATCAAACAAAACTTGGAAGGCTCGTCAGCTAGCCTCCTTCTCATGCTCTTCTTTAGCAGTATAACGTTCTTTATCAACCAATCCGGCCTCGGCTTTCTCCAACCTCACGTCCCTTTTTAAGGCTTTCTCAAGAGTCTCGATCTTACGATCCCTCTCACTAGTAGTCCTACCTGATTCCTCTACTTGAGCATTCACCTCCTGAACTTTAGCTTTGAATTCCGCGAACTCCTTTTTCGATGCTTTAGAAATAGCCAACATCTCCTCCATTTTCAGCCACCCATGTTGAAAGGTAGAGATTTTCACTACACTTAAAAAAGGCGAAAGAATAAGAAAAAATGTTGGAATCATAAACCTACACACAAAAAGATTCATTTATATCTTGATGCTCTCCCAGAGGCTATAATCAATTACTCTTCGAATTCCAAGGGTAGAGTGGAGGTATAGAATGTGCTTCAATGATGGCATACAAAACGTCACCTTCAAAGGTAACTCTTGTGATTTCTATTGCTTGCTTATTTTTCTCAGCAAGCAAACCCGAATCTTTTTTCCCTGGAACTTTCGACTTTGGAGGATCTGAAGACCTTTTGCTTCATCGAGTCGAGGGTATCTTTATCACGATGGAAAACTTGGACCTTTTCTTGACCCCATTTCCCTTATCTAGGGAGCTGGCCTTTTTGGAAAAAGAAGTCACTGCAACAAGGAGAAAGGGATAAGGCTAAAATAAAAAACAAGACAAGTTTTTGATAAGAGCATAAAATAAGCTAGTCTAATGGTTAAAGGGTGATGCCCTTGGTCTCGCTTTCCCCAGAATTGGCTTCGGTTTCTTCTCCACTACCAACAACTGTGGCACAAGCTTTCTCATACTTTCTAAAGGGATTAAGTTTGGAAATTTTAGCGGAAGGAAGTAGCAGACCTTGAGCT
Organism: Allium cepa; assembly: GCA_030765085.1. Taxonomy (NCBI): domain Eukaryota; kingdom Viridiplantae; phylum Streptophyta; class Magnoliopsida; order Asparagales; family Amaryllidaceae; genus Allium; species Allium cepa. The sequence continues at coordinate 586,878,393 of CM060938.1, forward strand.
TTTAGTTTGCTTTCGGCAAGAATCAAGTGTCAGTATTGCTGTAAAGATGGAATCTTCATGACTTTATTATACTTATCTTAAATTGATTTGCGACAACCGGGTCACCGTTCTTCTCGGGTCTCACTGTTGAAATTTAAAAAAATAAGGAAGCACAACCTAAAATATAGGTAAGATTAAAAGAAAGCAAAATATCTAAGGACATACCAGCATTACTGAAAGAGGCGACTACTCGATCAAAAGAGGCCTTAACAAAGAACCACTGATGCGGTGTTATTTTGTAGAATGGATCCATTAAAGGAGGCGGTCTTAAGAATTTGAGGAAGTATGTAGGAAATTTCTCGATGGACTTAGACTCTAGCAGGTTGAACATGTAATTGATCTTAGTAACAGATATATCCCAATAGCCTTTTTTGGAGTAAAGAATTGTCATAGTGGATAAAGTTGAGTAGGAAGTAGCCAAGAGTTAAAGGGGATTAATGTGATAAAAGTTCCAAGACCTCAACAAATAAAGGGGCTAGAGGCAAAAAGGTACCATGTTCTAAATGTTCTATTGACCATATAAAATAACCCACTGGAGGGTAACTAAAATGCATCCCGAAGCCAGCAGCAATTATCTCGATTCCTGTGATCCCGCAAGAAGACAAACTTCATTGACATCTTGTTGAGTTTTGGTAGGAGAATTCGTTTCCAACTTAAGGAAAGGGGGAAAGGTATCTAATTATTATATAGAAAAGTTGGCATTATCCTTATAATAAGGATTAAGTAGGTTAAAGCCAATGAGAACCCAAATCTAATTCTTGTTTAAGAAATAAAAGGAAGAATGTCGATGTTGATATTGGCAATCTTAATAAGAACAATAAAATTAGAAAGAACTTGCTGGCTCGAGAGCGAATATCAAAGAAAAAATCGAAGAAAGCTTGAAAATATCAATGGCTATTTTACAATTTGAATAGGTGAGATAGGGGAGAAAGAGGTAAGATTGTTTATATTAAGAAGGAATGACACAGATTGAAGAGAGAGAAAATTTTCACCATAGTTCATGCTTGACTATTGTCCATAGCTTGAATATCAAGGGATTTACTTGTCAGATGCCTAGTCATCCTTGCCAGGAATAGAGGGACGCTTTTTAAAGGTAACCAATAAACTACCGACACCTAAACTCACATTTAATGCAAGATCAGAATCGGTCCCTTCAAAAGTCCAGCCCTGGATGGTCACTTACAAATTCCATGATGCAAGTACCATCTCAACCTCATGATCTCAAATTAGATTTTGTCTCTCCACCCTCAAACAATTTCGCTTATCACTTAGCCTAGATGTCTTCAAGTGATGAGTATGATTTCAAAAGTTTTGACCTCAAGGTCTCAAATTAGATTACGCCTCTTGGTGCTTAAACAATTTAATACAGAGAATAAGGTGATATGGGGTACACACATGAATATTCCCCTGGACTAACACTGATACATATTTAAACATCGTATATAACTCACCAATAAACGTACGTAGTATCGATGCAAAGCAATAAACACGTGTGCGTCCAGTGCAGAACAATTAACAATATATAGTAAACAACACAGATCAAAGAGTCATTCATAGGGATAATATATAATATACAATATGCAATATATATTCAATAAAAATCACAATAATATACACATAAGTGATTATACATTACATGATGATAATATAAAATCTAGAATATCTAGTCTCCTTTACGCCTACAAAATACAAGCTGGTCTTATCCGCCCTGAACCTGTATTTTCTAAAATTGACCCAAATATTATATCAATAATAAACGGGTTATACTGTATCTAAATCCAAGGTCATAAACATATAGAACTTTGTATATAATGTGTATAAATATAATAATTTTATCTCAAAGATTCCAACAACATATAATGTAATACACCATAAAACGTAGTATAAAAATATCATCACCCTTATAAATACTCGTCAAATGAGAAATCATAAAACAACATCAATGGGTGAATCATCCATATCTAGAAATAATTATCTAAATCAATATATAATGTGGGATATACTATCAAATCATCCAAACTATATCCAATATCACACACACCCTAAATATAAATCATCTAAAACTAAAACACCAATAATAAAGCAACGCTATATCAAAAATACCAAATCGTTAAAGAGTATGGATATATGGGGACTAACTACACTTTAGACTCTACCGCTTTCTAGTCTAGTCAACTCAATATAGAGAAGATATATATATATATATATATATATATATATATATATATATATTCCAATCCACTACTCACACATGTACATTGAATCTAATGAGAGACTGATAACCGCCTACCACAAGCCTGCTCTAGAAGCAGAAGTCTACTCGTTAACTATAGAGTAACCATCTATTCCTATGGTCTTCAATGCATATGTCAATTTACTACATGCACATTTCTGAACCAGATAGGGAGATGGACAGCTGCCTACCGCTAGCCTGCTTCAAGAACCAATGTCTTTCACGCATACCATAGAGTAACCATCTATTCTTCCAGTCTTCAGTTATCTTGATGGACATCGAGACTCCATTCACCAGTGGCTCATCTACAAGTAGCCCTGATCATGAACCTGCTTTGCCCCGAAATGGTAACAAACTACCGGCCAATGCAACACAAGGGGTAATAGGCAACAACTTATCTGCTACTACCATCAAAGGGACATATAACATAGTGTCATGGATCTAGGGCGCATCCCCATGATGTGGCTACAAGGGTGGATACTAGCCAATCTGGTTCACTTACAAAAAATAAAGGAAGCTGGACACAATGTGGATGGTCATATAGTACCCATTACCTATAGCTACTCGTATCTAGAATAGTAGCCTGACATTCATCTCTCATAGGCTAACATCGCACAATACGATACTCCTCACCAAGTATCACATATTCACATGTGTGTAATCCCCATTTGAGTGATATTTAGTTACAAAGAATAATCGAACATATAACATAACGGCGTCCCATACCACCGCATGTTATTCGAATAATTATTCAATGCTAATAAACTATGCTCAATCCACACTAGGTATCTCTATACGGCAAGTCTGATGAGAAATGAGAAACCGGAAAGTGTTACCGAAAGTCCCATACCGGACGGTACCACTAATCCGTTTATTCAAATTTATTGTCACACATACATGAGATCTCACAAATCAAATAGAAAGATGTCATCACCGTATCATCTTAAAATATAACTTAAATCAATATCAACGGTGAATTGCTCATATAATCCTTGTTCAATAAACAAGAAAAGAATTATTATGGAACTAATATACACAATAGATTATTCAAATAAATATAGATAAACAAATCAGTTTTTAATGATAAATCATTCATGGAATTTAATTATATATAGTAAAATAAATATTAAGAGATGGATAATAAATACCAATACCAGAAGTAAATAAGTAATATCTAAACTTAGATATAATTTAATATTTACGATAAATAATTAGTTTTTCAGTTTTATATGAACTTAGTCAATTATTAAATATTTACTAATAACATTATAAAAATCAATTTAAATTCCCAAAATAGTTTATAAAATTGAATGTTACATATAAAAGTTATTTCATAATTTTAGATAGTCAAATAGTATTACTAAGTAATATTATACTATCCAAAACAATTTAATGTATTCATAATCTATTATATATCACATAGAAATAATGTTATTGATTTCATATTATATCTTATAAAATATCAATATATTATATTTTCCTTTAAAACAAATCCAAAACTTATAATAGCTTACCATATTGATATGAAATAGAGTTTTATAACCAATAATAAACTATATTTATGTTTGTAATTAAAATATATTTGTAAATTTAAAAATAACTAAATTAAATAAAATTTAGTAAATTGTTTATAAATTAACATACAAATAATTATCTAATTCAATTCACAAACAAACAGAACTCTGTTTGTAATCGATATATCCAACTAAAGAAAATCTCCCAACCAATCCATAATCATTTCCAATTCCGCACAATCAATTTAATACAACAATCAATAATCGATGGTACAAAAATTAATTTCAACCAAACAATGCAATTTCATCCAATATCGCAACAAACAATCAATATCAATTAAATTCATCACAACGTCAAGCAAATAATTCAACCATGCAATTCAATCATCAATCGAGATAATATATGTGTACTCAATGCAATACAGTTATAGTTGTGGGTTTAACGAAATACTCACTGAATCGAGTGAGGCCCAATACTATCCTTATCGTTGTTGTACCACCACGTTATTGCCTATCCTTACTATCCAGCATTGCCACCTTGCCAAGAACAGACCTTCTCCTTGTTAGCCATCATGTATCACTTTCACCGGCACCCCTATATCGCCAACATCTGCCTATAACTGAATACACCTCACCATCATCGCACATCTCCTCCTTCTCCACTGCCAACAACCCGATGATGTCTCCATGCACTCAACGGAAAACTCATTTAGTTCATCCTCAAATTGATTTCGTTGCTAAAAATCATGACTACCCCAACATCGTTGTTCTCATCCATCGCCTCCAGCCAGATGTCGACACTGCCCCCCTTGCGTGGTCGCCTGCCATCTCTATTACAACCGCAGATTATTTCTTTGTTTTTATTTATATACTAGAATCGATTTTAAAATTTTGGGGTTGGGAGAGATAGAAAAGTGAATATGGGTTCAGGCTTGCATTTAGAAGGAAGGGAGAATTCTAGAATATGGGCTTGGGTTACATTTGGGCTTTAACTTAAATGGGCCATGGTTTTAATTTAATTTAACTTTAATTACTTTCTTTTGCATTTAAATGAAAATATTAATCCTTATCATGTATTTCGTAACACATTTCAATCCAATTTAAATTGATTTGCACTTCATTTTATAATCTATATTTCGATAGTTGCATAGTTTCTACTGATTTGGTAGTTATTTGTTTTTACTTAATTATTCATTGAATCTTATATCAAAAATTAAATTCAAATATTTTCATTTTAAATAAATTTATTTATTTATATGATGTAGAAAGCATGATTGTTACAGACTCTCACCTTATGGAAATTACGTCCTCACAATTTCTTATAAAAGACACCAAGCAACACATACTAAACTTTTTTCCGTATATACTATTTTCTATCAAACTTGAACTACCCAATCCTCTATGTGGCTACTAAGAATTTAAATAAATTTATTTTAACATATTTTACTTTTCAGAAACAATACAATCTTATGAAAATTTTCTAACTTCCAAATTTTTATAAAAATTCGATAGTCTCCTTTGTACGGAGAGACTTTTGAACAATGACAATATGATAATAAGATATACGTCGACTAAAACATGATCGAAAACAATATATAAACCAAAATCTTTCCACATGGCATATATACCACAATATATAACACTATAATTAAGTAAACATACCTTATTTTTTTCATTGTTTAAGTAAGTTTGCTTAATTATATGAAAACATATGCCAAATTTAATCCAAATAGTCTTTATGTACCTATCTCAACTCAAAGAAACCATGTAAGAACATGTTTATAAATCAAAAGAACTATTTCATTCACAAAAGAACAAAGTTGCATTTTGCGACTTTGCATCTAAGATTTAAGTGTCAAAACACCAAAATATTCAATGATTCCAAATGAAAAATAGTAACATAATGGAATATGTTTCCATAACATCCTTCAGATCACAAAAATATTAAGTGCTTCAAAAGTTATGGTTGTTTTTATAAACAGTTCAATTCCAGAAACAATTATAAAAGTGCAAGACCACCATTTTGTAATCCAATTTTGACCTAGCAAACAATAAATTTTTATACAGAACTTCCAAAACCAAACTTGTTCCATACTATCTTTTCTTTAAAACAAGTACAAATTGTCAAAAATGAATAAATTTTTTGAAAGTTATGATCAAAAGAAGACCATTACGATTCGGGAACTTCAAACTGTTAACCGAATTTTTTTTAATTTTAAATCTGATTTTAAGCATTAGAAAACTCAAAAATTTTGTATTGCACTTAAAACAAAAGTTGTTCCTCAATGTCATACCTTTCCAACGAATATAAATTCGTCAAAATCGGATAGTAGTTTGAGGGTTATGATTAAAATACTTCGGTGTCCTGGCATAGGTTTCACACATGGATGGAATTTTGAGTTCAACTTCAAACACATTTTTGGTAGTAGAGAACTTCAAAAGTTTGAAAAGTGATGATCAAAATTATTTCTTATAAACATGCCTTCTCATGAAAGAAAAATCAATTGAATTTGATCATAAAATTAAAAGTTATGACTATGATTGTGGACCACATAAAATTAAAAAAAGGGACAACTTATATACATTTTTTTCTTCAAAAATTCAACTTGTTTCTCTTTAATTATTTATTTATTTATTTTAAATTCACATTCCAAAATTAATTAATTTACTAGAAAGAGGACAAATCAACACATTGATTTAGAAAGGCAAGTAATATCAACTCATCAAACTATCCAAGCATCTATACTATACTATTATTATTGATTTAGATTTCAAGAGCGCGCAAGCCTCTGAATATTTTGGAAAATGAACAGTCCCATGTTTTTTCCTAACATCCCGTGGCTCCCTTTCCTTCTTTTTCCCGAGCTGTCAATTTTGGTTATGCTCCTCTTCAGTCATACCTTTCCCATTTCCTTCTTTCCCCAGACCTAAGCGATAATGTCCCCATCAAAATTCTCTTCTTCTAGCCCTAATACAGATTGCGGCTATGGATTCCCATAAATATTCGACCTTGTGGTCAGAGCCAGAAGATCAGAGCTCCGCTTATCAACGCTGGTTGTTCCCATCGTTCCTCGACATCCTCTTCGTGCGACGCTTCTATGTTTCCGTATCGCTGGTTCATTCCAACCCTAGATATTAGTTAACCATTTAAGTTTCTAAAAAGACCCTAACTCTATTTGATTAATGGTGTAGAACTTCCACTAACTTAGAAATCAAAAACGCTCTACCAACTCCTTTGCTTATATGGAGCCATCCTACCCCTTTTAGTTTCACAGTTCTACAGTTCGCTTGAAGTTCAGGTAAGTTTCCATTCATGATTTTCATCCATAGTTCCCTATTTTTTAAATTAATTTTTTCTGGTAAATCTTCTTCATTTACCATGTTTAATGGAAGATTTATTGATATCAATTGTATATAGATATTTCATTACCCTTACTATAGTTAAATATTTAACTATATGTTATAAGCTGAGAGTTTTCATTCCTATTTAATTATAAACTTATTTTTATAGTGATTTTACATGTCTTTTGGATGTACATAGTATAATAAAGGATCTGATCATTTATGTGTGGTGGTTCAATTTTCAACTGCTGAATAAAGTGGATAATGGTGGCATTTAATCCATAGGAATCAAAATTTCATATCATATGCTTTGATGACTGATTATTCCCAATGCCTTACATGTTATCATGTATGTAGGTAGAGAAACATTTTTCCTCAAATAATAGGGTGGTGGTTTGATTTCTTAAACATTATACTAATAAAATTTTGTTTCTCTAACTCCTGATGCCTTGCAAGTTTTATGCTGCTTATGTGGGTTAATATAAGATATTGATGCCATGTTTACAAAAGCAAAACTTAGGAAACCCAAGATAATAACAAGAATTGCATTTTTCGTAATTCCTTCTTTATTTTATTTCTTTTAATTCAAATGAACTAATATATAAGTTCTCAGGGTCAAATTTTGATATACTTAAGCTTTTCAGATCTATTGCATTAGATAATTACAAATTATCATCTTAAGATAAAAATCATTTTATCTCAACTATATGAGATATTTTTCATTTTTATCAATAGCTTATAGCTAAATAAAGTCATTTTGCATCATAATGAATTCAAATTAGTTTCTTTTACAAATAGTAGTGTGAATTTTTAAAAAACCATCGAGCATAGATATTTATCTTGGATTGCTTGGTATGTTTCAATCAATTGTAATTTGAGGCATATTTAAGGTTACAAGAATAAATAAGAGCTATAAACCATTAAGTTCACAAGAACTAAGAACCATTTAAGATAGGCCTTAAAAATGACTAACGAACCCATGGAAATTTAAAGTTATTACAAATAACTAGACACAATTGAAGCAACACTTCACTTATGTATAGGTTGTCTTTTAACTATCATAAAGAGTAAACATAAATAGACATAGTTTATAATGTGTTTTAAAGAATTTGACATATACGTTGTTTGTGTAATTGATGTGGTTATTTTAGTTTTTCTTGGGTGATTAAGAAGACATTTTAAGGCTTTTACTTGGAAAATGTTGATATTTTTCGTCAAGAACCCAGTAGTTTGCTTTGAAAAAACTGTCTCAACACCTTACCCAATTTTTGATTGTTCAGTTCAAATGTAATGTAAGCGTTTTCCATCCACCTATCTAGCTCCACTGGTAAATATTTCTTTCATTAATTTATACACAATTGTATTTCAATGTATTATAATTTTTCTCTAACGATTGAAATAAACAATTTAATATAAAGTTCATTAACTTTTAATCAAGTATATCTAAACCTAATTGATGATGGATTATTAATGGTAAACATGTATCTAAGCTATGACTAATGCATCCACTGAATTTGTGTAGTATTGAAATGTTAGCCACTTCGTACAAAGGCATGATGGTTAAAAAGGTTCGCATCTTAATTATTTTCCAATATGAGGTTTAAAATTTAGTCCCAATTTAGAGAAAAAATATTTTATTTTACAATTTATTTGAGCTTTTATATCAAAATACTTTAGCTGGAATGGATATTTGAAACCAAGGTTTCTTAAGCTAACACAGTAGCTTGGATTGTAACGTTTCGATTTTTCGTTGCCGAAAAACCGAATAGTTATGGGTTTTAAAAAGAATTTAGGAAAAGAGAAGAGAAGAAGAGAGAAGATAGAAAATAGAGAGAAAAGAAAAATAGAAAATTTTAAAATAGAAAGAAACAGAAAGAAAACAGAACAACATCAGAATCTCACAATTCGCAGCGGAACAACATATAATAAGTAAATGAATAATCTTTAAACAAAGAACTATATCAGTTATTACATCACATTATATTACATTACATCAAATCATAATCAGAGTGTACAACATTAAACAATGCAGCGGAAAAAGAACTACTATATAGACTAGTAATACGCCATGCTATCCATCTTGCCTCCAGCAACTCCAGAATATCCTGATAAACCTTAACTCTTGACTGCCCGTGTAAAAATTGGTGGGCACCCAGAGTTTAGGAAGGAAAACAATAAACTCCAAGTCAGTCATGTGACTGGTGCGAGAACGCAAAACAGTTTATTTTTCTTTAAAAATTTAAAATAGAGGAATATTTTTATTTCAATTCGCAATGCTTTTAAGAATGAGACTACCATAAGACCTCCCGCCACACACACAATGCAAACGCAGACTTGGAGAAGATTTCTCCTTATGATAGCCAAACATGCTTGATACGCATTAAAGTCAAATCAATTTTGATATTATTATTAGTGCATAGTGTATAAAACGATTTCGAAAGTAGAATATAAATCTTAGCCAGCATAGGTACCATTATATTATGCCTACTAATAGCTACCATATTAGATGGCAGGTTCTACAACTAAAACCGTACAAGTCTCGTATTGTTTCTTTGGATTTCCAACAAATGGTCAGGCCAAGGAACATCCCATTGCCACATGAGAATGCCTCTGGAAAGACATCCCCAAGAACCAAACCGGAACTCTGCCAACACAAGGCCGGGTTACCCCTAACTGGGTAACTACTGACACGAGCACGCCATTCCCCGATCGTAAACGACCTTTCTCACGGGATCCCGATAGCCAACAACCACAAAGTAATAAATTCGCAGTAACCACATAGGTTAAATATCTGGGCTCCATACCATGATACCACCTCTATCCAGAAGGAAATGTACATACCCTAAAGGGTGCTACCCCTCATAACCTTGCTGCATCTTTCCTGTTTTGACCATTTCCGGGGTGTGAGGCTCGACGAAGTCACGTCCACAAAAACATACTTTATACAAAAGCCATGCTTTGGGTCAACAAATGATCAACACAATGATCATCAAGATAGACGATCAAATAAATGATCCTATCACAATAATCAACACAATGATCATTTCAGCATCACTCAGCATATCACATTACCAAATTGGGAATATATTGCTGATAACTTCAACTATATAACCTCTGAGCTCGTACGTCTCAGAGAAGGGTGTTAAGCTAAAAGAATAAATTCTCCGCCACCACAGAAATATATTTGAAAGAAATCGGCTTTACATTCTCAACTTGTAATGTCAGACACACAATCCGTACAAGTCTGTTCCGGGCTCGAACAGAACCGAAGGCACTTACAAAGAAGTCCTTGCAATCCGAATAATCTCTAATCACGTTCGTATTTCCCATCACATATGGAGATCTCAATACCAGGGATCAGCCAGTGCAGAGACAATCAACAAGAAATCCTTTCGCGTTCGAAAATATCCGGTCTTCAACACCGATCTTCGAATGCAATTTATAACGACGTATCACATATTCGGAATGGGTTATACGACCCCAAGGTCCTTTCCCGGTTAACCCGAATAGTGAGCGCTTATTTTAAAAAAATAAGTGTGGCATTCAATTTCAAACAAATCACAACAAATACCTATTTAAAGGTAAATATTGATAGTCGGTTATTGAACTATCAATAGATATGCCAACATCACCAGATTCCAAATAATTTTCCAAATTATTTATTTCACAAAAATATCTTTACAAGATATAAACATAATTTCCATACTTTAAAAATAAATCAATATTTGTTTTTAAATCTAATTTCCCAATTTCATTTATAAATTCTATATTGAATTTACATTCCAAAATATTTATGAATATACGATTTCCATTCGTTTTCAAATATTCATTTTCAATTTATCTTCAAAAAGATAAATTCAAAATATTCACTTAATATTGGAAAAGCATTTCTATACTTATTAAAAATAAGTAATTCACACATCTTTTTATTTTCTATACTGAGAAAATATTTAATATACCCTAATCGAAATTAAGTATATATTTCATTCTTTTAAGGAAATCATTCACTTAATCATATTCATTTGGGTCAAAACGAATGTCGCGTAAAACATCGTTACGACAACCCAAAATCATTAGTATAGGGATTCGAAATTAAAATAGATATATAGATCCCGATACTATACAAAACATTTCCTTTCGGAAAATCATCTATTATAACAACAGTGTTATAATCTACTATTTCCTTCTATTTCTCGAAAACGTCTATTTCAACAATGAATGTTGAAATCTATGATTTCGAATCTCAGCACAATTTAAAACATCGTTAGATCGTTTTAATTCTGTTTAAAATATCACATTCTAAACATTTTCTTTAACATATTATTCACTATTCAAAAATGTGAATATACTACGTTAATAATTTTCATCCTTTTATTCATTTTATTTAAAAGGATTATTCACAGTTCAAAAATGTGAATATAACTCCATTTATAGGTTTCAACAATTTACTTATCAAAATAAGTCATTTGCGAATTTATAAAACAACGTTTATAAATTCCATTTCTATTTATTTATAAAAACTTCCTTTTTATAAATTCTTTTATTAACCTATTCCAGTTTATAACTTAATTATAAACTAAAAGTTCATATTATAAGTTAAATACTTATAATCTATTCGTTTACAAAAATCGTTCCTTTGAACTTCATAATTATAAATCTTATAACTTATAAGATTCAATTATTCACCCAAATCTATTCCTCAATTAACTTCACCAATTTATAAATCTTACTATTTATAAATTTTATTTATAACTTCACAGTTTATAATTCTATAAATTTCATTCATTTATGAAATTCATTTTCACTTCATTCAAACACTTATAAAAACTCGTTTTATAATGTCTATATTTCAATTTATAAATATCCATTTATAAATCTCTTAATATAAATCAATTTATATTATTCTTCTAAAACGTCTTTAAATTCCTTTATAATTTCACCATTCTTTTGATTTATAAAATAATCAAATTTTATAAATCCTATATTTAAACTTTTATAATATGTTCAAAACTTCAATTTAAACTATTTTATAAAAATCATTAATTCACATTTCTCAAAAATCAGCTTTTAACTATATTTCACAAAAACCATAATTTTTATAACATTAAAAATTATAACGTTTATTTATTTAAAATGGATCAATTCCAAAAATATATTCTATAACTTATACTTTCAAAAATCACTTTGAAATCATTTTAAAATTCCAAATTTGGTCCAATGGTGCTACACACCAAATAGTCAATCACGACAACAACGATATCATATATCGATATGATAATCAATCAAATATCAAAATATCTGAAATCAAATAAAAACTGTTGAGGAATCCAGTTGGATCCCTCCAACCTGTTTTCCTGCATCCAAAAACATTAGCACAATACCAATTTCGCTCCAGTACGAAATTATCGCGGTATATGTTCTTATTAAATATTATCCGCTTAATAACGGCGTAATAGGGTCTCACCCCCTAAACAAAAAATGCGGGAAATCAACAACTGCAATATATACATATGCCAATATATATATATTGATACTATATATAATACCAATTTCACTGTTTATGAAATATTCGCGGTATATGTTTTTAATAAATAACATCCGCTTACTAACGGCGTATAATGTCTATTTTAACAATCAATGGATATTAATCAACATTCAAACATGCATTCAAATATTTTAAATCTAACTATTTAAAATAAAATCGAAACTAATTCGATTGAGTGAGAAGTTCTCACCTTGATTTTAAATTCCGTTTTAGCGATTTATTTCGAATAAAATTAAACGGACGTTTAATTTTACCCAAAATTATCACTAACTCCAAACGACTCCAAACCAACTCCATCGCGTAGTGCTCGTCCATACGATTCCAACGCAACTGGTTTCGCGCGTTTTCGACCTCGTATGAAAAAGTTATGAATTATTGAAGTTTGTACACGATTTAAATAACATAATCAACATAAACTTAACTAATTTCAAACCACAACCATTCTCAGCCCTTAGATCACACCCAAACTCATCTGGGCCGCCCCTTTCTTCTTCCCTCCCTCACGTTTCTATCTCCAGAACACACGAACAAGGCCGAACCCATCATGCATATTAGGGTTGAATCTTGCATCGCGATTACTCAACGAAATTCGATCAAACCACCTTCATCTCGAAGCTCATGACCTAAGCTATGCTCGGCCTCAATCTAGTGAAGCTCGGCCACCTAGGCAGCACGCAACACGAGGATGAACTGCAGATGGACGCGGGCCTGTAGCTCCCTCCATACGACTCCAAACACGATCTCCACCGTTCACATCGAAGCTCTCACTCCCCTCTCCAACTTTCATGTTGACAACTTTCTCTAATTGTTGACGGATTGGAAGATCTAGAGGGAAGAAGTTGGAACATTTATGGCCTTTGAATTGTAACTGGCGGCTAGGGTTTGTTAGGTTTTTATTTTTTTATTTATTTTTATTTTGTGAGGGAGAGAGGGCTATTTATAAGAGAACGAACGACACTATTCATCCCGGAAATTCCGAACTCCGATTTACGCGCCGTAACCAGCGTTTCTAGGGTTTACCCCGCGTTTCGGACACAATGGAACAGGTTTCGGAAGCTAATTCGGAAGTATGTGCGAGTTATGGCTGTAAACGCTCAATTTAAATTAAACCGATTTAAGTCGATTTCTAGGCGTTTTAATTTGTACCGGACAAACGGTAAATCCAATTGACTTGAAATTTGAAACCTTACAATAATATCACATTATGGATCCGATGAAACTGGTTTCGTCGAAATCCGAGACTTTTTGAAAAATGGCTATTTTCACTCGTCAAATTTAAATTAAAAATAAATCGATGCGTTTCGAGCTGCCACGATCAAACGGTAGCTCCGATTGACACGAAATTTGAAATCCGGTAATAACTAACTATTACGGATCCAATGAAACTGGTTTCGTTCAATTCTGAGACTGTTCAAAAATTGACTATTTTCACTAGTCGATTTTAATATTAAAATATTCAATTTTCACAAATTAACTTTTAATTCGATTTTAAAAGTTCTAAAATATCTTTCTAACTTCCATATGATAAAATAAAATTTTACAAATCATTTTCAATCATATTTAACTCTATTTTCAATTATTTTTATAATTTAACGTATTAAATTATCGATTTAATTATCCAATTAAATTCAATAATTCAAATAAAAATTTATTTGACTTATAAATTCACTTATTAATATTTAAAATTAATTAAATATTCAAATTTTAATTTCTAAAAATTCTGGGTCGTTACAATCTTCCCCACTTAAAAGAATTTCGTCCTCGAAATTAACAAGTAAGAAAAGTTATAGAATCTATTAATTTTCCCAAAATTCATAGTTAAAACTTCTTACAATAACTTTACTAAGTTTTCAAATCATACTTAGTTATCTTTTCAAAAACAACTACTATTGTTTAACTTTCAATTCCAAATCAAAGTTAAAGTTTTCAAAAAATTTCCAATTTTCTCAAATATTTTCTAACGCCTTAAATTTTCGGAAAAATTCGCCATAGTCTCCTTTGCGCGGCTCGATCCGAAAAAAAAAAAATGACAGTATATATATCGCAAATATACATCTCATCAAGTAATGAGGCATCCCGCAGGGAAAAAAGTGTAAAAGTACGATATTTAATCCGAGATATGTACCTTATATTTTATTAGCGAGCATATACGGCTAATATAGCGCAAAAGCGAGCTCCAAATGCGAAGCAAACGCGATCCGCACCTACTAATCACTCAACAAACAACATGAGAATCATGTATATATGCAATAGTATCAATATACAACATATATCTCCATATGCTAACATAACAATGCATTCAATAGCAATATATATTCAACCATCAACCAATTACATTCATAACTTACAATATTCATTCATATTCTCATTACTATTCAATGAAATAGGTTTTCACTCTAAATCATATTTGATTTATTTACATTGGATTTTATCAACTTTCATTCTCAATTCAATTAGTTATCATTTACTAATTTAAATCCAATTCACATTCAATTCTATTCAAATTTATTTACTTCAAATTTGAATTCAATTTCATAGCTTCCAATTTCGCTAATTCACTTTCATTAACACTTAATGAACTTATATACAATCAACTAACAATCATATAACAACCAATGTATATTAATTTATTACAACCAAATTCCTTTGCTTACAATTGGTTTAATTAATTGATTTTCATTCAATTATTCAACTTTCTAATAACATTAGATTTTAATGAATTAACACTTATATTCATTATTTCATATCAACTTAATTCACATTTAATTGATCAACATTCAATCCATTAATTTAATTCAATTACAAAAGTTGAATTTCATTTATATAACTCAAGTTCATATCTATCACTTAATTTTATTAATTTTACTTTGATCTCTTAAGTTATACTTCATTTATAAACATCACTTGTTTTTACTTAACTTAAATTCCAACTTATAAATCAATTCAGATTCCAATTCTAAAGTAAATTTTCCATTTAACTTTAAATTCATTTTTACTTACAACTCATATTCATAAATATATTCATATAGTTTCACTTCTTATATATATAAGTTTATTTCACAATTGTAAATCACTTTAATTATAATTCAATTCTTATAATTCATTTGCTTATACAATTATTCTTTTATTTAGATTATTCAAACAACTAAACAATCAACTTATATACTTTAATAATTCTGAAAAATTATTTCTTCATATACAAAATATATAATCAAGGTAAAATTATTTCATTTACCCAATTTAAAACAATATTGTGTCGAATTGTTCTATTCAAGTGTTTAGAAACCCCTTCAGCATAGTCTTCCGAACCACGCTGACGAAAGTTCATATGCCACTCAATAAACCAATCATCACAATATAAAACAATTTTATATATTCACAAACAAATACGCTCTCATAGCTATTATTACACTCAAACTCATTCTAGAGTACTACTGACTCTATCTCTAACGAGTAATACCCAACAGAACCATGGTTGTCGCTTAACCATAAGCTCTGATACCAAATGTAACGTTTCGATTTTTCGTTGCCGAAAAACCGAATAGTTATGGGTTTTAAAAAGAATTTAGGAAAAGAGAAGAGAAGAAGAGAGAAGATAGAAAATAGAGAGAAAAGAAAAATAGAAAATTTTAAAATAGAAAGAAACAGAAAGAAAACAGAACAACATCAGAATCTCACAATTCGCAGCGGTAAATGAATAATCTTTAAACAAAGAACTATATCAGTTATTACATCACATTATATTACATTACATCAAATCATAATCAGAGTGTACAACATTAAACAATGCAGCGGAAAAAGAACTACTATATAGACTAGTAATACGCCATGCTATCCATCTTGCCTCCAGCAACTCCAGAATATCCTGATAAACCTTAACTCTTGACTGCCCGTGTAAAAATTGGTGGGCACCCAGAGTTTAGGAAGGAAAACAATAAACTCCAAGTCAGTCATGTGACTGGTGCGAGAACGCAAAACAGTTTATTTTTCTTTAAAAATTTAAAATAGAGGAATATTTTTATTTCAATTCGCAATGCTTTTAAGAATGAGACTACCATAAGACCTCCCGCCACACACACAATGCAAACGCAGACTTGGAGAAGATTTCTCCTTATGATAGCCAAACATGCTTGATACGCATTAAAGTCAAATCAATTTTGATATTATTATTAGTGCATAGTGTATAAAACGATTTCGAAAGTAGAATATAAATCTTAGCCAGCATAGGTACCATTATATTATGCCTACTAATAGCTACCATATTAGATGGCAGGTTCTACAACTAAAACCGTACAAGTCTCGTATTGTTTCTTTGGATTTCCAACAAATGGTCAGGCCAAGGAACATCCCATTGCCACATGAGAATGCCTCTGGAAAGACATCCCCGAGAACCAAACCGGAACTCTGCCAACACAAGGCCGGGTTACCCCTAACTGGGTAACTACTGACACGAGCACGCCATTCCCCGATCGTAAACGACCTTTCTCACGGGATCCCGATAGCCAACAACCACAAAGTAATAAATTCGCAGTAACCACATAGGTTAAATATCTGGGCTCCATACCATGATACCACCTCTATCCAGAAGGAAATGTACATACCCTAAAGGGTGCTACCCCTCATAACCTTGCTGCATCTTTCCTGTTTTGACCATTTCCGGGGTGTGAGGCTCGACGAAGTCACGTCCACAAAAACATACTTTATACAAAAGCCATGCTTTGGGTCAACAAATGATCAACACAATGATCATCAAGATAGACGATCAAATAAATGATCCTATCACAATAATCAACACAATGATCATTTCAGCATCACTCAGCATATCACATTACCAAATTGGGAATATATTGCTGATAACTTCAACTATATAACCTCTGAGCTCGTACGTCTCAGAGAAGGGTGTTAAGCTAAAAGAATAAATTCTCCGCCACCACAGAAATATATTTGAAAGAAATCGGCTTTACATTCTCAACTTGTAATGTCAGACACACAATCCGTACAAGTCTGTTCTGGGCTCGAACAGAACCGAAGGCACTTACAAAGAAGTCCTTGCAATCCGAATAATCTCTAATCACGTTCGGATTTCCCATCACATATGGAGATCTCAATACCAGGGATCAGCCAGTGCAGAGACAATCAACAAGAAATCCTTTCGCGTTCGAAAATATCCGGTCTTCAACACCGATCTTCGAATGCAATTTATAACGACGTATCACATATTCGGAATGGGTTATACGACCCCAAGGTCCTTTCCCGGTTAACCCGAATAGTGAGCGCTTATTTTAAAAAAATAAGTGTGGCATTCAATTTCAAACAAATCACAACAAATACCTATTTAAAGGTAAATATTGATAGTCGGTTATTGAACTATCAATAGATATGCCAACATCACCAGATTCCAAATAATTTTCCAAATTATTTATTTCACAAAAATATCTTTACAAGATATAAACATAATTTCCATACTTTAAAAATAAATCAATATTTGTTTTTAAATCTAATTTCCCAATTTCATTTATAAATTCTATATTGAATTTACATTCCAAAATATTTATGAATATACGATTTCCATTCGTTTTCAAATATTCATTTTCAATTTATCTTCAAAAATATAAATTCAAAATATTCACTTAATATTGGAAAAGCATTTCTATACTTATTAAAAATAAGTAATTCACAGATCTTTTTATTTTCTATACTGAGAAAATATTTAATATACCCTAATCGAAATTAAGTATATATTTCATTCTTTTAAGGAAATCATTCACTTAATCATATTCATTTGGGTCAAAACGAATGTCGCGTAAAACATCGTTACGACAACCCAAAATCATTAGTATAGGGATTCGAAATTAAAATAGATATATAAATCCCGATACTATACAAAACATTTCCTTTCGGAAAATCATCTATTATAACAACAGTGTTATAATCTACTATTTCCTTCTATTTCTCGAAAACGTCTATTTCAACAATGAATGTTGAAATCTATGATTTCGAATCTCAGCACAATTTAAAACATCGTTAGATCGTTTTAATTCTGTTTAAAATATCACATTCTAAACATTTTCTTTAACATATTATTCACTATTCAAAAATGTGAATATACTACGTTAATAATTTTCATCCTTTTATTCATTTTATTTAAAAGGATTATTCACAGTTCAAAAATGTGAATATAACTCCATTTATAGGTTTCAACAATTTACTTATCAAAATAAGTCATTTGCGAATTTATAAAACAACGTTTATAAATTCCATTTCTATTTATTTATAAAAACTTCCTTTTTATAAATTCTTTTATTAACCTATTCCAGTTTATAACTTAATTATAAACTAAAAGTTCATATTATAAGTTAAATACTTATAATCTATTCGTTTACAAAAATCGTTCCTTTGAACTTCATAATTATAAATCTTATAACTTATAAGATTCAATTATTCACCCAAATCTATTCCTCAATTAACTTCACCAATTTATAAATCTTACTATTTATAAATTTTATTTATAACTTCACAGTTTATAATTCTATAAATTTCATTCATTTATGAAATTCATTTTCACTTCATTCAAACACTTATAAAAACTCGTTTTATAATGTCTATATTTCAATTTATAAATATCCATTTATAAATCTCTTAATATAAATCAATTTATATTATTCTTCTAAAACGTCTTTAAATTCCTTTATAATTTCACCATTCTTTTGATTTATAAAATAATCAAATTTTATAAATCCTATATTTAAACTTTTATAATATGTTCAAAACTTCAATTTAAACTATTTTATAAAAATCATTAATTCACATTTCTCAAAAATCAGCTTTTAACTATATTTCACAAAAACCATAATTTTTATAACATTAAAAATTATAACGTTTATTTATTTAAAATGGATCAATTCCAAAAATATATTCTATAACTTATACTTTCAAAAATCACTTTGAAATCATTTTAAAATTCCAAATTTGGTCCAATGGTGCTACACACCAAATAGTCAATCACGACAACAACGATATCATATATCGATATGATAATCAATCAAATATCAAAATATCTGAAATCAAATAAAAACTGTTGAGGAATCCAGTTGGATCCCTCCAACCTGTTTTCCTGCATCCAAAAACATTAGCACAATACCAATTTCGCTCCAGTACGAAATTATCACGGTATATGTTCTTATTAAATATTATCCTCTTAATAACGGCGTAATAGGGTCTCACCCGCTAAACAAAAAATGCGGGAAATCAACAACTGCAATATATACATATGCCAATATATATATATTGATACTATATATAATACCAATTTCACTGTTTATGAAATATTCGCGGTATATGTTTTTAATAAATAACATCCGCTTACTAACGGCGTATAATGTCTATTTTAACAATCAATGGATATTAATCAACATTCAAACATGCATTCAAATATTTTAAATCTAACTATTTAAAATAAAATCGAAACTAATTCGATTGAGTGAGAAGTTCTCACCTTGATTTTAAATTCCGTTTTAGCGATTTATTTCGAATAAAATTAAACGGACGTTTAATTTTACCCAAAATTCTCACTAACTCCAAACGACTCCAAAACAACTCCATCGCGTAGTGCTCGTCCATACGATTCCAATGCAACTGGTTTCGCGCGTTTTCGACCTCGTATGAAAAAGTTATGAATTATTGAAGTTTGTACACGATTTAAATAACATAATCAACATAAACTTAACTAATTTCAAACCACAACCATTCTCAGCCCTTAGATCACACCCAAACTCATCTGGGCCGCCCCTTTCTTCTTCCCTCCCTCACGTTTCTATCTCCAGAACACACGAACAAGGCCGAACCCATCATGCATATTAGGGTTGAATCTTGCATCGCGATTACTCAACGAAATTCGATCAAACCACCTTCATCTCGAAGCTCATGACCTAAGCTATGCTCGGCCTCAATCTAGTGAAGCTCGGCCACCTAGGCAGCACGCAACACGAGGATGAACTGCAGATGGACGCGGGCCTGTAGCTCCCTCCATACGACTCCAAACACGATCTCCACCGTTCATATCGAAGCTCTCACTCCCCTCTCCAACTTTCATGTTGACAACTTTCTCTAATTGTTGACGGATTGGAAGATCTAGAGGGAAGAAGTTGGAACATTTATGGCCTTTGAATTGTAACTGGCGGCTAGGGTTTGTTAGGTTTTTATTTTTTTATTTTTTTTTATTTTGTGAGGGAGAGTGGGCTATTTATAAGAGAACGAACGACACTATTCATCCCGGAAATTCCGAACTCCGATTTACGCGCCGTAACCAGCGTTTCTAGGGTTTACCCCGCGTTCCGGACACAATGGAATAGGTTTCGGAAGCTAATTCGGAAGTATGTGCGAGTTATGGCTGTAAACGCTCAATTTAAATTAAACCGATTTAAGTCGATTTCTAGGCGTTTTAATTTGTACCGGACAAACGGTAAATCCAATTGACTTGAAATTTGAAACCTTACAATAATATCACATTACGGATCCGATGAAACTGGTTTCGTCGAAATTCGAGACTTTTTGAAAAATGGCTATTTTCACTCGTCAAATTTAAATTAAAAATAAATCGATGCGTTTCGAGCTGCCACGATCAAACGGTAGCTCCGATTGACACGAAATTTGAAATCCGGTAATAACTAACTATTACGGATCCAATGAAACTGGTTTCGTTCAATTCTGAGACTGTTCAAAAATTGACTATTTTCACTAGTCGATTTTAATATTAAAATATTCAATTTTCACAAATTAACTTTTAATTCGATTTTAAAAGTTCTAAAATATCTTTCTAACTTCCATATGATAAAATAAAATTTTACAAATCATTTTCAATCATATTTAACTCTATTTTCAATTATTTTTATAATTTAACGTATTAAATTATCGATTTAATTATCCAATTAAATTCAATAATTCAAATAAAAATTTATTTGACTTATAAATTCACTTATTAATATTTAAAATTAATTAAATATTCAAATTTTAATTTCTAAAAATTCTGGGTCGTTACATGGATGATGCATATTAAAAATGCATTGAAAAAGCAGTCTTATATTAGTGTGCACATCGAGGAAGGGGTACCTTTTTTACTTTGAAAGATTGCCAACAGTTTATTCGGTGTTAAATTTCTTGGTTTATTAGGTGTATACATGTGCTTTAGAATTTATTTTGACAGACTTCACCATTTTTATTAATTGGATGTTCATGTCTACTTTGTTAGCTTATTGTGTTAGCTTATTAGATTTATAATGGAAGTAATACCCTAGAATGTAATCTTTTATATTAATTTTCTTTTATATAATAAGCCATGGTTAGAACATCTTATGTAATACTTTATAATAATTTGGTATAATTACTTCCAAATTTCATCAAATTAGTGGCTTTGGGAAAATTTCAACTCCAATATAAGATTTTTTGCACGTATTATGTCTTTTTTAGATTTAAAATTGCAAGCACCAACCGCAAGTGCTACGATGATCAAGGTTTCTACAGTAGAACTACATGGCAAGGTAATCTTTCCTCTTTCGCTTATTCTATTAAATACGAAATCTTCCAATTTTGATATTTTATTACATAGGATATTCAAATTAGTTTTATTTTTCTCATTATTTCTTTGCTTCAGTTGTTGATTAGATCTACTAAAGAAGATAAATGTATCAGTCTTCTTTTCTGCATAATATTTAGAGTTGAAAGACAATGCAAATTTTGTTTCTATTTTCATTCTCTAATTTTGGATTCAGTACTGTTAATGTTTAAAGATGTTATGATTATTATTTTCCCATCTTAGGTTTTTTTGTTTGAACAATGAGAACGTCCTATTTGTAACTTCTGTATGTACAGTCAAATAGTAAATTTAGTCTAATTACTGTAGATACTGCCTGCTTCTTATGCTTTATACATTTGACATAAAAGTATGGATTTGGGCTTAATAAATACATAATAATTTTTTAATATATAAAAATAATAATCAGTTATGCTTATTTTGTTTGATATTTCTAATTATCTTGACTAATGCCCTTTCAAGTTGTAAGAGACTAATGCTTAAAATTTTGACGATATCTTTGCGTAGAACTATAAATAGTAGTTTTGACACTATAGAACATGACTTGGTTTGGAAGGTCTATTCATGATGGTAATCAATTGAAGTTTACTTTTTGATGTATATTTATGTGATTGCCTCTAAAGCTACTTATATATTTTGGCATTCTCATTCCCTATTACAAGCTTCTAATTACTTTTATTTGTATCAGCTACTTAACATGGACAAAATTATTCCAAACATTCATGTTGAACTCTTACAGGATGGATGGTATTACACATAGAGTTTGACAATTAGGTTCTATTTTCATTTTTACCTTTCCAGCTGCTATGTTTCATTTTTCATGGTTTTTTATATTTGATTTTTAAATTTCAAACCAGTATTATGTTTATCAAGGTTAATAGTTTTATGATTTTTATTCATAGGTTTCAGCATTTGCAAAAGAAGTTAATCCATGTTTGCATTTTATGTTGTATATTTGACACATTTGCATCTGTTGTATTTTCACCGTTTATGAAAGTTATTATACATTACAGTTATGAATTCAAGAGTACATTTGAATACTTTAGTAGAATTGTTCTATGACACTTAAAATTTCTTCGAGGGATTACGTATTTTTTGTCCAAATAAATACAGTCATTAACTTATTTTATTTCATTCCAAAGATCATTTTTGTTTTATCTGGAAAATTTATCAATTTTATCACACTATACTAGGCTTTCAGCTTCTATGATCAAGATCAACCCAACAGAGCTATTGTGTTTCTATGGAGATAGTCTAAAGGATAATGGTAGTAGTTTCAAGTTCTATTATGTTAATATCTTATAAGAATACTTAAAAATATTATGTAACTGATATAAATAAATATTACCCTATTTTTCTTCCTTTGAATCCTTTACTTCACACTTTAAAACTAAAAACTTGATGTGGAGGTTGCCATGATGTAAGAAAATGTGTAGAAAATTCATACAACCACGAAAATGATTGTGCAAATGAGTTTTACTTTTCAATATTTATTGGCCAGATTACGATTATTCGTTTAATAGGCATGGTGTTATGTTTTCAATTATGTTCAAATTCATTCTTTTATATGAGTGTAAATTTTTAGTGTGGATAGATACCTACTACTGCAATTACTGATTTTGCTACATATAAAATTTTAAATTACAATAAAACTATAAACTGTAAACGACCTTTTCTATTTTTATGGTTTTAACCCTTTTGATGGCGATCTTTATCTTCTCCATGAATATACCACTATAAGCTTGCACCTGGTTAAATAAACAGAACTAGAAATATATAATGTAAAATTTTCAAATAGTAGGTGAATTGCCTAAATAAAATTTCCTAATTTGTGAAATTGGTTAAATATAGTGATTCAATATAGCGCTTACAAATGATAACTCCTTGTGTAATGTCAATAGCGATAAATCGTCCAATGTTTATTGTAGTAGTTTTATAGTATAACACTAAATATATACGAGTCCTAATATTTATTAGATGATCATGTTGAATTATTGTAACTATTGAAAAATACAGTTTTAAAATTATGAACTAAAAAGGTACGTCATAGCTTAAATAAAAAAACTACTAATCAGCAAGTTACTCAAAATGCTACATAGTTTCATTTATAAAGTATCACTAGCTGAGCATATCATATTTTCTTCTATAAGATAGGACAATAAAATTCTAATCCATCCATATAGGTTGACTTAGTCATCTCTTTATTTGCTCCACAATATACATTCAAGAATACACCATATATTATAGTAAACAAATGATCAACATAGAATGTAAGAAAAAATGGAATTGGTCTCTATAGTGGGATTGGATGTAAACTATAAAAAAGTTTCCAAACTTGAACAAGGTTTGTTTTAAGAAAAACAAACTTTTGTAGGTGAAAACATTGTGTATTACATGAAAATGTGTATAATATCACATTGTAAAAAATATCTCCAAAAATAATGTATGTGCGTCCAAATTCATAAAATTTTGTAGTATATTAACCAATAACTCATTCTTATTATTTATTATTTGAGGGACGTTAAATCAAACTATTTCATATTACTATTAATATGTGAACCAATAATGAAATATACGTTTATGTCATCATGATCATTATTATTACTTACCATAAAAAAGGTTAGAGCAATCATAGCATAATTTATAACCACATTGAGAAACAATTGTAAATTAAAAAATATTAAATTTTGATTGTCCATACATGTTATTTCCATTTCGATACATGTTGAAAGCCTATATAAAATGAAATGTAGCCCAATTTGAGTGAAAATGTTGTGAATTCAAATTCTAAAATGTATTAACCAAAAATTACATGTTTCGTGAACGTCACCGATTCAAACTTTAAAATATATCAAATCTAATTATTTACAATGAAAGCAAGATATTTAAGTATTATAATAAGGTTGCTTAACATGTTCGTGCAAGATCTCTTGCTGAAAGAGTGCCAACTTCAAAAAATAATCAAACGTACCACAATAAGTACTTTGTGCACAAGTATGCACTATCCATGCAAGCAGAAGTACACAGCAGAGAGGCATGCAACTCAATCCACAACTGCATATTTGAAGAAAAAAAATCACTATATTAAGCTTAACACATGCGTAGGTATGTTGATGAAACTGCGTATATATTTGTATGGACCTATAAGTAGTGCTAGGTTTACCAAAAGTTGTATGTTTTGCCTGTACCGTGATTTCACATATGTTGGCATCTGACATTTAATTTAATAAGATTAAAAAAAACAACTAGAATGCAATAATTAAACTATCCAAATAATGCATCAACTGTGAGCTAAGAAAGTTCTTTTATTATCTTAGCATGATTTTTGTTGACCAACGGACTAAATTATGAAATACTATAACATGTGTATTCAATCGTTTCTAACAATGAAGCCATCGGGATTTTAAAAAAAAATGTTATTGACTGGACGGGAATAAATCAAGAAAAAATCTATCTTACCATATAAAATCTAGAACCATGGGTTTTCCCAGAATTTGTACTACTTTTAAATGCATATAAAATTAAATAACTAAGTTATAAGAATAAACAAATTTAACCATCATGATTAATTTTAGAAATTTGGGTTGTCAACTGTTTATTTGTTTCAGCCCTGCTCCTTAGATTACCGACATTGTTGGGATGCACATCAATATTTGAAAGAGAGCGAAAATGGTATAATTATTCAACTAATTCTGCTTTATACTTCATAAATTTTGAAAAATATTTGATCGTGAATTTTTTGTTCATCTCAAATTTGATTCCGAGATCAACAAGACTGATGGGTTTGCAGTCAAATTTTAGGGAAGAAAGATGTTAATACAAAGAAGAATTTTTTCAATAGAAGTGTTATCTAATGCCATATGCGTTATATAGATTGTAATAGCGACGAACATTAACTTATAACGCGTGCTACATAGTATATACATTGTTCTTTAGTCTCGATTTTATGGATTTTTCTTCGTGTATAATATGCAGCTCTTAGATTTTTATTTCTTGGTGCAGAGCTTTTAACAATCACCTTAATACGAAATTCCAAGTATGCTACTTTCCTTTTTTCTTTTTCTAATAAAGAAGTCAAAAACTATAGTATTATTGTTTAACAATCCCTTATTTACGAGCTTCCACTCTTTTTCTGAAAAACTATAACATAACTGTTAGGTACATGTCATCTTTCTTCTATCTATACCTGTAATCATAACAATTTTTTGAATTAACAAGATATTAAGAGAGAAATGGAAGAAGGTGAAAGCTGGGAATGGGAGAAGTGGTTGTCACATGGAGTATGTTAGTGGTTACATTTTTTTTATTTGTAGTATTTTGCGAATATGATTGTTAGTGAGAAAAAAATATGTAGGCCAATTCTACCTTTAATGATTGTCTGGCATTTAAAATCCAATACATATTTATACAGTTTATTGCAATATGTCATACCATAGTTTTTATGTAACATCCCGCCTTTTCGCACGATTTAAACCGACACACATGCCGATTCAAACCATACGGAAGGGCGGATTTGTTATGGGGTAAATAAGAAAAAAAAACAGAGAAGAAATAAACAAATAGAGTCTCACAGCGGAAGGATAAAATATAATAAGAAAATATACAGTTTATAAAAAATACTGTTTACAAACATTTATATAATACATATCAGAGTTACACATACCAATAACAATGCAGCGGAACAGTGTGAGTGTAGTGCAATACTATAAATAATAATAATACAAATTCTTCGTCTTCGTCCTCCAAAGCTAAAGTCTTCGATCCTGAAACGCTCGGACTGACCCGAGCGAATTTGAAAAGACAAAAACACTCGAGTCAGAACTAAAAGATCTTATGTGAGTTAAATTAACAGAAATAAATATGAGTGCAATAACTCAAAAGATGTTCGGGATTTACATCTCCTAAGGATCCGTTAAACTATTTACTATGTAGTATATTGCGCTATTATAATAGTGTCTATAGTAAAATAAACATACTTTTAAATAGCATTAAGGCTTTACATTTTCCACCTTAACACGTAATAGTCCCAGTAGTCCATCCAATATCATAGTCCCTCCTGATCGGGAAGCCACCAGAGGATACCACACGGGCTACGGGAGAAATCCAAACTCGTACAAGGCGCGATAGGGTAGGTGACATGTGACGCCCCACCTCTATACCCACGCTAGCCAAGAACACCCCGGAGTAGTGCTGTCAACTAGCACGGAGAATGAGGCTGTTGAGGAGCGACCATCCATGTAATTGCTTATCACACGGTGGCTATACATAATCTTCGGAAACAAACATAGAAATAATCATATCACAAATCAGTCACAGACATCCATATCACAAAGGCGGAAGAAGATATGAATATATAACTAACACATGAAAGTGTACATCAGAGTAGTGGTCAGTAAGTCCCACGATAATACAAAAGAATAGCAACACGTGCTATACAAAAGAATACAACTATGAGTCTATATCTCAAGTGTATACAACAAAAACTGCTAATCTAAACAGTTAGCCAAAAGTCAGAGTGATGAATCCCTGGGAAGAAGTCAAGCAGAAGCACCTGTAACATCTCGGTCTGACCCGAGTATTATTTAAGAAAATAATAAACGGGTCAGTCTAGCTATAAATATCAGATGACATGATATAACATAAAAGATATGGCATAAACATAAACATCCATAATGACATACCACTATAAGTATGTAAATAATGATCAACAGAAGATCAATCAATAAGAGATAATCAATATCACAAGAATCTTCTCAAAGATTCGAAAAGGGAATCATTCCCCAAACTTGTACTCATAACAAGTCAATGACATAAATTCTAGAAATCAATGCAAGAAGTCCAGAAATCATAGAAAAGAGAAAGAGGCCTATCACATGACGGTCCGAAGACCAAGGGGAGCTACCCCACATGTGTGAATGGAATCACACAGATTAAGGTCCAGACTAACCAAAAAGCAAAAAGGTATGTGTGAGTGGAATCACACAAGTGGTGTCTAGTCTAACCTCGCAACAAGAGACATCGCACAGTTGCTAGTCTAAATCATCAGAATGATCGTCATGATCAACGAGAAGTGTCAATTACACTAAGCTAGTAGATATAGAAGTTTAGCCTCATGTCCCATAACCACTTGCTTAACTTAAATATTTACGAACAAACTGTAAATCTTCACTAATAAAATTGTCACAAGAGGTTCAATCGAACAAGTCCAAGAATTAACCGACGAAGTGAACGCAAGCGTTTCATACCACTTGTTTTACTAAGTCGTTTAATTAGATTTCTCATCCGAGTGAGGTAAAGATTTGTATATACTAATAGATTGGAAAACGGTTTAAGAAAACAGCTTTGTTATTAAAAATAGAGTTGAAATTGTTTGTTAAAAGAGTTTTGATATTTACTACTAGCATTGAAACCTTTATATTATAAAGTGACAAAACACAGAAGCAATTGTAGAAACAATCAGTCACAAAAATCGCATACGGAGATGTGAATAAAATCCAAGGAAATCAGCTCAATGTTTTTCAGATAAGATCCCCTACGGAGGGGGGGTCCAGGGGGGTGGCAACCCCCCAAGGTGGGGGTGCGGGGGCAACGCCACCGCTTACGGGGTTCGACCTGCCCGGTCAGGTCGCGGGGGTCCAGGGGGCAGCGCCCCCGGCGGGGTGCGGGGCAGCGCCCCGACCAAAACGGTACGACCTAGTGAAGACAAAATGAGGTCTAACGACCTAACGACTCAAGGGTCATACGACCTAACGGCTGCGACCTAGGGGTCTAAGGGGTCAAGCGACTTAGTGGTTACGACCTAGAGGTGTTCGCGACCTAACGATGACTCACGACCCAACATGGCCGACTTAACAGAGTCGAGCGACCTAAGGTAAATGGTCCAACGACCTAACTCGAACGACTTATCTGGAGCTTAGGTCGGAGACGACCTACGAGATAAACCAGGCCGACTTAGTGGACGAGCGACCTAAGGTAAACGGTCCAACGACCTAACTCGAACGACTTATCTGGAGCTTAGGTCGGAGACGACCTACGAGATAAACCAGGGCGAGCGACTTAACGTTTGCCTAGAGATTATAGGTCGGAAACGACCTAAGACTTAAAGCTTAACTCGCGAGCGACCTACGGCTTAAGGCCAAATTCGTGAGCGACCTACGACTTAAGGCTTAACTCGCGAGCGACCTAACTCCGAAGTGCCAATACTTCCAGAATGACCTAAAGCCCTGCGACCTATGGTACTAACTCGCGAGCGACCTAACGACTTAACTCGTGAGCGACCTAATTCCGAAGTGCCAATTCTTCCAGAACGACCTAAAGTTAACTCGTGAACGACTCATGACCCATGGACGAACGACTTAACTCCGAACGACCTAAAAATGGCCAGAACGACCTAAAGTTAACTCGTGAACGACTCACGACCCATGGACGAACGACTTAACTTCGAACGACCTAAAAATGGCCAGAACGACCTAAGTGCAGAAAATTCACCAAAATGCTAAAAATTGGAGTTTTTCGCCAATCCAATCCAAACCAAATGCAAATGTGCATGCAAAAGTGATAGGGAATCATTCCCAACAGTCCAATATAGTTATAGACTAGATTTGTGAGACAAAAATCTCACCTTTGCACCAAATATCAATGAAAATGAAGTTTTAAGCAAGCAAGAATCAATCCTTCTTCTATCTAAGCACAAGAAGCTTGAATCCAATGTCTTCTTCTTGAATTTGGAGTAGAAAGATGGATTGCAATTGAATTTGAGTTTTGGAATTTTAATTTCCCATTCCCTCCACCATTAATGCCAAAGCTTGATTAGTTAGCAAATTTATGAAGAGTGAGGAGAAGAGGGTTGGAACTTGGGCTTAATAGGCTAAACTAACCCAAAGTCCAAAGCGGGAAAAGTTAGTGAAATTTCACTAACTCCAAACCTATCGATGTTTATACTTAAAAAAGTTGTAAACGACATTTCGAACTCAATGGAAGTGGTCTCGAGTCCTAATTTGACCGTTTGCAAAAAGTAGCTTTTCGGACCAAAATCCGATTAACGAGTTAATATTTAAATAAAATATTTAAATACAAACTCGATAAATATGCGGGTTGTCACATGACACGGCACAACTAGGCAATGCCAAGGTAGATATACCAATTACGCTTCCGGGTCGATGGTAACGCGTAGCCGCAGCTACCGCCCACCTCGAACAAACTCCCCAAAATCAAAATAGAAGTGGCCACTGAATCAATCCAAAGTCAAAGTATAATATCGAAGAGGAGTGTCCGATCAGAGGAATGACCTCATTAACCCGTCAATCGCTCCTGTTTTAGCCACCTTATGCCAACTCACGGGAGTTGGGTCCACGTATTTACCTTACAGGAAACGTCGCCACCAACCTACTTCATTCTGGAATCTCCACCGCGTACACGGTTAGTCAAAGTGGTTTTCGGTATCGACAGAGAGTATGTCCATATCCGATCCCGGTCTCTTTGCCAACCCATCGTTATTATAACACCGCGGTCATTTAAAAATAGTTTATACTTTAAAACCAGAATATAATCCATTTCAAAACCATAATATTACGATATCATTTCTTCTTCAAAACCCAAAACGATTCATTTGATATTATTTTTATAAAACCCAAATCAATGATATCATTTCCCAAATATAAATCTTTTCCAAAATTATGCCACTTTTAAAATTTATAATTCCTTGTAACCAAATATTTGAATATTAACTTTCAACATAATACTTCGAAATCCATAGTTTTTAAAACCATTACTTTCAAAACTAAATGGTTTGGATATTCAACAATATATAAAATAAGTGATTTAACTTTATGGTTACTTTGTAAAGAAAATAATTTACATGGCTTTACAAATATGGTTCTTTATTAATGTTTAAACCATAATCACTTTAAGTTCTAAAACCCCTTAAATTTCTATTTATATATATATCCATTTGGAGTATTAATATTTCAAAACTAAAGTTGGAATTTATTCTTTCAACAAATTAAATGTTCTATTATTTAGTTTTGAATATTTACATAAAATCTATAAATAAAACTCCAATTTCTAGAAATTAACTATTTTCTTAAATTTAAATTATACTAAAATATTCTATTTAAGTAAATCTTGGAAAATCCATTTATAAATATCATACCTTAAAATTTCCAAACTTAAACATATAAGATAAATCACCAAATTCCATTTTTCTCAAATTTTTATCATTTTATTCAACAGGTTTCTACTCAGCTTAAATTTAAAAATTTTAACTTCATATGTGTATATCTCGAAGAATCATATTTTATAAGATATCAAAATTTAATTTTATAAACCGTATCCCATCCAAACCATAGAAATCACTTTTAAAATAATTTATATATAGACCACGGTGCCTGTATATAATTTTCTATCCTATGGTCAAGTGATACGGATATTTATCATTTCAATCCGCAATTTAAAATAAAATTTTGCGGTTGTATATCATTTCAAACCACAATCCCGAATGAAATGAAAAATGCATGATAACTTGCAATTTAATGATATCAAATAAACATCCATTCATCAACATCATCCATTATCCAAATCACAATCATCCATCAATATCAATCAATATCAAAATATATATGAGATTATATAGCAGGTAATAACTGGCAATTATATTCAAATTAAATTTAACAACTATTAATCTAACATTTTATATTCAGTAATAATTTATATAACTGTTAACTAGCAGTTTATATGCAAACAAATAAATTATAACTGTAAATAAATAAGCAATAAATAAATTAAATTAACAGTTAAATTTAATAAATGCAATTCACAGATATGGATGAAATAAACATGCCAAATACTCATAAATAAATTTCTATTCATTTCTAAAATTAATTTAACAAACATAAAAACTTTTAGAAGTTGTGAGTGGGTTAAAACACTCACCTTTTGAATTTAAATCGAATTTAAACCCGATTTAAACCCAAAAATTCACCCGTCTCAGAATTCGTCCAAACCAGCGTCATCAAGTCCGGAATTAAATTACGATCCTAACAAAAGAAATTTCGTGTGAATCCGAATTCGTATGAGAAAGTTATGGCGAAAAATGGTGATTGAATTCAAAATTGCAAATAAATAAAAGTGACACATTTCACCATTCATAAATGCCACGTCACCCAGGAGCAACGCATGGCTACAGTAACATTCTCTCAACAATTCGAACGCGCCAGCTCCTCAAGCCATTCCATGCGATCGTACTCCTCCCTGATTCACGAACGCTGCCACCACTTTGATCATGCCGCCACCTCCTCCATGCTCAGAGCTCCGCTGCTAGCGTCGAGGACCCCACGGCCCACGAGAAACGGCCCCAAAACTGCCACAGCCGCCACCAAAATAAGACCCAGGCCGAAACCCTATTCCAACTTTGCCGCAAATCCCACCGTTGATACTCGAAACAAAATACATAGATGTACTCCCCTCCGTTCCCTCGTCAAAACCCAGAAACCGTTTGACGATCCGACGAACTTTGTTACGGCGCTGATGAACGGTTGGGACTGTTTTGAATTGTTCTGGATGAACGATAGCTCCAATTGAAAAACGAACTACACCATGAGATTACGCATATCGAATACTTCAACATATATTTTTTCTGGAATTTTCTGAAATTTTTGAGTTTTGACTTTTGATTTTGAACTGTGGATAGATCTGGAATTGGATCTGAGATGTATCCATTGAGGAAGAAAGAAGGTTGAAGAAAATGAACGTACAGCAAATAGACAATAGGGTGAAGCTAGGGTTTATGATCGCATATATATAGACAAATAGAAGAAGGCTAGGTGGGTACGGATAACGAACGCGCTAGACGGTAGTTGGCCCAAAAAGCCCGTTCTGACCCCGGAACGAAATTTATCAAACCCATATATCCAGATAGGTATTTTAAAATATTCTGAACGCGATGGAAAAAGTTTCACGACCAAATTCGATCGTATGAAGAAGTTATGCTGAAAACAAGA
Organism: Allium cepa; assembly: GCA_030765085.1. Classification (NCBI taxonomy): domain Eukaryota; kingdom Viridiplantae; phylum Streptophyta; class Magnoliopsida; order Asparagales; family Amaryllidaceae; genus Allium; species Allium cepa. The sequence goes on from CM060938.1 coordinate 586,911,652, forward strand.
TTTCCAAATTGATTTCAAATTGATTTTTAATAAAATCGATTTCAAGGCGTTTCGCGTCCGTACGATCAAACGACAAGTCCGATCGATACGAAACTTGAAACCCTATAATAATTCACCGATACGGATCCGATGAAACTGGTTTCGTCGAAATCCGAGTCCGTGACAAAAATGGCTATTTTTAATCTTTATTAAATAAATTAAAATAAATTATAAATCCAATTTTTATATTTCAACTTCTAATATTGGCCACATTTCATTCCTTATATAATTCAATCTATTCCAAATGATTTAACAAGCTTGGATGTGGATTAAAATCTATAAGTATATCAAATTTGCAGTGTTAATTTCTGCACTTCTTATTATTTGGAATTATAATTTTTATTCTCAAAACCCAATTATTAATTCTTATACTCTTATACTCTCAACTTGAATCAAATTAGATAAATAGATTTAATTTCCATTCCAACTCATTTGATTGCAAATAAACTTTTTACCATACATTAAATTCCAAATTATTAATAACTTTTATTCTCATTTCCTTTACACACAATCATCGTATTATAAAGGTATCTTCCATTGATTTGCCTTAACTTATTTAAGGTAACCTTACATTAATATCTATTGCTATGATTTCAAATTATTATTCCCTTATTTTTCTTAACTATTATTAATTCCAATCTTAATGAATTCAACATTATAAGTTTGATAAATTTATTAAATTCACTCAATTGTTTACAAATTCCATTTTAAATTCAATAACGTAATATTTTACGTTTAATTCTATTTTATTTGTAGTAAATACCCTTTGTTGGATTTAATATTCAAATTATAAATAAAATCTTGCTTTCTAAAGTTATATCAACAATGGTCCAACTAAATTTGAATTAGCTTTAACTTTATTTTATGGAATTAACTATTGCAATAAATCCAAATTGATAAATAAGGCTTGATTCCTATATTAACTACTTTGGTTCCAATTAACCTTTTATGGTGAATATGAATTTCAAGGTATAATTGAAATCTTTATATCCATTTGATTTCACTGTTTCATTTTTATTATTAAATCCATTATAGCCAAATGCATGAAATTGATATACACAAATATTTTAAATCCCAACTTAAGTTTTACTTAACGTACTAATAAACGTTTAAATTTTCTTAATTGCAATAACTCAATTACCTTCATTCTTTTTATTCACGTAGCTAAATCTTGATTTAAAATCTTTACTATAACCCATAGTCTTATTAAAATAGGAATTTACACTACCTGTAACGTTAATTTCCATCAGTAAAGATCTTACACCCTTTGTTCCATAGATTTAGATTTCACAAATTTAGCTACTGCATTAATTCTTATTTATATAACATAAATGTTCATATACTTTGAATTCATTCCCAATTCACCAACTCAATTAATTATGCTTTACAAATGTGTTTCCAATATATAGGTATTTTATACTAATTGTTATCATACCCATAATTACACGCTTATAACTAATTCCCACATTTGCATAAATTTATTAAGTTAGAATGTTTATTAAGGTTTATGCATTTCCAACTTGTACTGATTTTACACAATTATTATGATTTCTCACAGAACGTTAAATTTATTAATTGACCATTTATTATAATTAACTCCCTTAATTGAATCAACTGCTTATTATTATATTTTCATTCTTACCATTTCTTCCCATTATAAATTCATTTACGTATTTACACATCTCTATCTTTCAAATATTAATAACCAAACTGATTACAAACACTGTTCTTACCAATCTTCATAAATTTGTTCAGATCTATACTTTTTCTCATATAATTAAAGTTTATGTTTCTATTAGATTTTTTTTTTCTACTGACATTGAATTTTACTATCTACACTTATTGCATCTTTGTATACATGAATACTATTAAAGTTAATATTTATATTAACTTTTATAAATTCAACTTCCATTCGTTTCTTATCACTAACTTTCAACAAAATGTGACCATCTACATTTACCAAACCTATTGTCATAATGTTATATTGTTACACTAAGTTACGCAACTACTATACCAAATTTCTACATTTATTCCTAAACAAATTAGAAATTATACTAATCTAATTTATTAAATATTATTAATTTAATGGGTCGTTACAATTTCCCCCACTCAAAACTTTTCGTCCCCGAAAAGGAAAAGAATGGAGAAGGAAGAATAAACAGTACATCTTATTTCAAATATTAACTTATAAACAATATTTTACTGGATTAATTTCCTTTAATGAAATACACTTGTTTTATAATCATTATGTCTTTTAATACTTGAATTATTAAAGTTGGAAAATATTTTAACAAAATTCTAAGTCCAAAATTTACGAAATTTTTTGGCAAAGTCTCCTTTGTACGGAGGGACTCTGGAGAAAATATAATATCCAAATATACAATATATTACATATATATCCAAAATAAAATATCCCAACACGGGAAAATATATAAAATAGCGCTTTATACGAAATCCGGAAACGTACCTATTTGTCGGACACTATACGTTCTTTATTTTGGAACCAAAAGCAGTAGCAATTGCTTCCATCACCTGTATTCACTTATGTAGTCTAAAAGTTAAATATTTATTTTACAGTGAAATGTTTGGGTAGATTCAATCATTCATATCCAATCAAATGCAACAACCATAAATTTTAACAAACAGCACATGCCACCAACAGACAACCATTCAATCAAACAATCAATTTGTTGTTCGGGTTCAAATTCTGAAATTGTACGGAATGAAGAATAACTATCAATTGCATCCGTTACTCAACAGTCTTAGATGGAACAAAGATAGATTATTTGTTCATCCCATAACTCCAAAATTCCTTACCCAACAAACATACATCAACCAAACAATCCAAACCAACACCAAAATAGTTTATTTACATTTATTTCATAATTCAGTGGTTTGATTTTCTTTCCTTCATTTATGGGGAAATTTCTTTGTTTCTTACAAGTTTTATTTCCCAACTATCACAAAATTCATTATATTTGTATTTCCTTTTATTACTTAAGTTTCCTTTTATTACCTAAGTTTATAAAATAAATTCTCATTAATAACAACAAATATTTTGAATATCTTCATTTCCTTACTCTTCACTTGTAAGATTTCCCTTAAATTCTTAATCTGCTAACATTCATTCTTATAAGTGGAAGTTTTTATTTATCCATTAACTATGAATTGCAGTCATTTAATTTTTCCTACTTTCCATTATATTAGAATAGGGAAGATTAAAACATACTTAAGTCAATAATTATACAATCAATTCTTATTTTGAATTTCATTTTATATACTTAGGTTCATATCATCTATTAATAGTTCTTAACCCTTTTTCAGAAAAATTTCAATTATACCCTAAGTTTATACATTAAATTCTTATTTATAACAATAATTTATTGAATACTTCATTATTTCCAAAATTCTACTTGTATAATATCCTATTTAAAATTCTTATTTAACATTTCAACTTTTATATTTGGGTAAGTTATTTATGTCAAAGAAAGTGCAATTGAACTTATACAAGTTGAATCTCAATTCTCTAAATTAAATTTGATGTTTATCTATATTTCTCTTTGTCTCATACGTATGCAATTCCTCTTTATAACTTTGCAATTATTCTCTTATTTAAATTAGAGGTTTCAATTCATTTATTACTTAACTTTTATTTCACTACAATTTAACAATTAATTAATTAATGGAGAATTTTAGAATTGGATTCCGGGTCAGATTTCAATTTATTTCAAAATAATAGATAAATAAGTTCTTACAACTCAAAATCTCTAATTATAGTTAGAACAATAAAAGAATTTTTTTTTAGAAAATTTCATAATAAATCTGCAGTAGAATTTACTACAGTGGTCTTTCCCCTTCGAAACTCGAAAATGAAAGTCGATGATGCGGCCGTCATCACCGAATTTATTTTCCAGCGACAGAGAGGAAAGTACAGAATTTAATTCTTTTCCAAAATCTTCTTTCAAACAATTCTTCCAATTTATACGAAATATTTATATAAGAAAATACTTATAAACTGAACCATTATTTTTCATAAATTCTTTGAAAACATATTTGGAAAAATCCCGGACTTAAGTTCTAAAATCTCCAATTTGATTTATCATAATTTCAACTTAGCTTCAATTATTATAGATATTTTTATTTTCTAACACCCAATCTATAGCAACCAATTATATATATATCTTTATAAAACTATTTTTATATATAGAAAATATAATAGGCAAAATTATTTCATTCACCTATATTAAAAACGGATATTATGTCGGTCTGTCCTATTAAGTGTTTAGAAATCCCTATTGATGGCATAGCGTCCCATGCATCAACCAGAATTTATAAATACAAAGCGGAACAGATTAACACAATATAAAAATCTTTTTATTAATACTAACAAATACGCTCTCTCATATATATACACTCAGCGACTCCCATAGGATATTTCTACCCTATTAACAAAGAGTCAAACCCCACAAAGCCAAGGTTTATCGCTAAACCAAAGCTCTGATACCAACTGTAACATCCTGCCTTTTCGCATGATTTAAACCGACACACATGCCGATTCAAACCATACGGAAGGGCGGATTTGTTATGGGGTAAATAAGAAAAAAAAACAGAGAAGAAATAAACAAATAGAGTCTCACAGCGGAAGGATAAAATATAATAAGAAAATATACAGTTTATAAAAAAAACTGTTTACAAACATTTATATAATACATATCAGAGTTACACATACCAATAACAATGCAGCGGAACAGTGTGAGTGTAGTGCAATACTATAAATAATAATAATACAAATTCTTCGTCTTCGTCCTCCAAAGCTAAAGTCTTCGATCCTGAAACGCTCGGACTGACCCGAGCGAATTTGAAAAGACAAAAACACTCGAGTCAGAACTAAAAGATCTTATGTGAGTTAAATTAACAGAAATAAATATGAGTGCAATAACTCAAAAGATGTTCGGGATTTACATCTCCTAAGGATCCGTTAAACTATTTACTATGTAGTATATTGCGCTATTATAATAGTGTCTATAGTAAAATAAACATACTTTTAAATAGCATTAAGGCTTTACATTTTCCACCTTAACACGTAATAGTCCCAGTAGTCCATCCAATATCATAGTCCCTCCTGATCGGGAAGCCACCAGAGGATACCACACGGGCTACGGGAGAAATCCAAACTCGTACAAGGCGCGATAGGGTAGGTGACACGGCACAACTAGGCAATGCCAGGGTAGATATACCAATTACGCTTCCAGGTCGATAGTAACGCGTAGCCGCAGCTACCGCCCACCTCGAACAAACTCCCCAAAATCAAAATAGAAGTGGCCACTGAATCAATCCAAAGTCAAAGTATAATATCGAAGAGGAGTGTCCGATCAGAGGAATGACCTCATTAACCCGTCAATCGCTCCTGTTTTAGCCACCTTATGCCAACTCACGGGAGTTGGGTCCACGTATTTACCTTACAGGAAACGTCGCCACCAACCTACTTCATTCTGGAATCTCCACCGCGTACACGGTTAGTCAAAGTGGTTTTCGGTATCGACAGAGAGTATGTCCATATCCGATCCCGGTCTCTTTGCCAACCCATCGTTATTATAACACCGCGGTCATTTAAAAATAGTTTATACTTTAAAACCAGAATATAATCCATTTCAAAACCATAATATTACGATATCATTTCTTCTTCAAAACCCAAAACGATTCATTTGATATTATTTTTATAAAACCCAAATCAATGATATCATTTCCCAAATATAAATCTTTTCCAAAATTATGCCACTTTTAAAATTTATAATTCCTTGTAACCAAATATTTGAATATTAACTTTCAACATAATACTTCGAAATCCATAGTTTTTAAAACCATTACTTTCAAAACTAAATGGTTTGGATATTCAACAATATATAAAATAAGTGATTTAACTTTATGGTTACTTTGTAAAGAAAATAATTTACATGGCTTTACAAATATGGTTCTTTATTAAAGTTTAAACCATAATCACTTTAAGTTCTAAAACCCCTTAAATTTCTATTTATATATATCCATTTGGAGTATTAATATTTCAAAACTAAAGTTGGAATTTATTCTTTCAACAAATTAAATGTTCTATTATTTAGTTTTGAATATTTACATAAAATCTATAAATAAAACTCCAATTTCTAGAAATTAACTATTTTCTTAAATTTAAATTATACTAAAATATTCTATTAAAGTAAATCTTGGAAAATCCATTTATAAATATCATACCTTAAAATTTCCAAACTTAAACATATAAGATAAATCACCAAATTCCATTTTTCTCAAATTTTTATCATTTTATTCAACAGGTTTATACTCAGCTTAAATTTAAAAAATTTAACTTCATATGTGTATATCTCGAAGAATCATATTTTATAAGATATCAAAATTTAATTTTATAAACCGCATCCCATCCAAACCATAGAAATCACTTTTAAAATAATTTATATATAGACCACGGTGCCTGTATATAATTTTCTATCCTATGGTCAAGTGATACAGATATTTATCATTTCAATCCGCAATTTAAAATAAAATTTTGCGGTTGTATATCATTTCAAACCACAATCCCGAATGAAATGAAAAATGCATGATAACTTGCAATTTAATGATATCAAATAAACATCCATTCATCAACATCATCCATTATCCAAATCACAATCATCCATCAATATCAATCAATATCAAAATATATATGAGATTATATAGCAGGTAATAACTGGCAATTATATTCAAATTAAATTTAACAACTATTAATCTAACATTTTATATTCAGTAATAATTTATATAACTGTTAACTAGCAGTTTATATGCAAACAAATAAATTATAACTGTAAATAAATAAGCAATAAATAAATTAAATTAACAGTTAAATTTAATAAATGCAATTCACAGATATGGATGAAATAAACATGCCAAATACTCATAAATAAATTTCTATTCATTTCTAAAATTAATTTAACAAACATAAAAACTTTTAGAAGTTGTGAGTGGGTTAAAACACTCACCTTTTGAATTTAAATCGAATTTAAACCCGATTTAAACCCAAAAATTCACCCGTCTCAGAATTCGTCCAAACCAGCGTCATCAAGTCCGGAATTAAATTACGATCCTAACAAAAGAAATTTCGTGTGAATCCGAATTCGTATGAGAAAGTTATGGCGAAAAATGGTGGTTGAATTCAAAATTGCAAATAAATAAAAGTGACACACATTTCACCATTCATAAATGCCACGTCACCCAGGAGCAACGCATGGCTACAGTAACATTCTCTCAACAATTCGAACGCGCCAGCTCCTCAAGCCGTTCCATGCGATCGTACTCCTCCCTGATTCACGAACGCTGCCACCACTTTGATCATGCCGCCACCTCCTCCATGCTCAAAGCTCCGCTGCTAGCGTCGAGGACCCCACGGCCCACGAGAAACGGCCCCAAAACTGCCACAGCCGCCACCAAAATAAGCCCCAGGCCGAAACCCTATTCCAACTTTGCCGCAAATCCCACCGTTGATACTCGAAACAAAATACATAGATGTACTCCCCTCCGTTCCCTCGTCAAAACCCAGAAACCGTTTGACGATCCGACGAACTTTGTTACGGCGCTGATGAACGGTTGGGACTGTTTTGAATTGTTCTGGATGAACGATAGCTCTAATTGAAAAACGAACTACACCATGAGATTACGCGTATCGAATACTTCAACATATATTTTTTCTGGAATTTTCTGAAATTTTTGAGTTTTGACTTTTGATTTTGAACTGTGGATAGATCTGGAATTGGATCTGAGATGTATCCATTGAGGAAGAAAGAAGGTTGAAGAAAATGAACGTACAGCAAATAGACAATAGGGTGAAGCTAGGGTTTATGATCGCATATATATAGACAAATAGAAGAAGGCTAGGTGGGTACGGATAACGAACGCGCTAGACGGTAGTTGGCCCAAAAAGCCCGTTCTGACCCCGGAACGAAATTTATCAAACCCATATATCCAGATAGGTATTTTAAAATATTATGAACGCGATGGAAAAAGTTTCACGACCAAATTCGATCGTATGAAGAAGTTATGCTGAAAACAAGATTTCCAAATTGATTTCAAATTGATTTTTAATAAAATCGATTTCAAGACGTTTCGCGTCCGTACGATCAAACGACAAGTCCGATCGATACGAAACTTGAAACCCTATAATAATTCACCGATACGGATCCGATGAAACTGGTTTCGTCGAAATCCGAGTCCGTGACAAAAATGGCTATTTTTAATCTTTATTAAATAAATTAAAATAAATTATAAATCCAATTTTTATATTTCAACTTCTAATATTGGCCACATTTCATTCCTTATATAATTCAATCTATTCCAAATGATTTAAAAAGCTTGGATGTGGATTAAAATCTATAAGTATATCAAATTTGCAGTGTTAATTTCTGCACTTCTTATTATTTGGAATTATAATTTTTATTCTCAAAACCCAATTATTAATTCTTATACTCTTATACTCTCAACTTGAATCAAATTAGATAAATAGATTTGATTTCCATTTCAACTCATTTGATTGCAAATAAACTTTTTACCATACATTAAATTCCAAATTATTAATAACTTTTATTCCCATTTCCTTTACACACAATCATCGTATTATAAAGGTATCTTCCATTGATTTGCCTTAACTTATTTAAGGTAACCTTACATTAATATCTATTGCTATGATTTCAAATTATTATTCCCTCATTTTTCTTAACTATTATTTATTCCAATCTTAATGAATTCAACATTATAAGTTTGATAAATTTATTAAATTCACTCAATTGTTTACAAATTCCATTTTAAATTCAATAACGTAATATTTTACGTTTAATTCTATTTTATTTGTAGTAAATACCCTTTGTTGGATTTAATATTCAAATTATAAATAAAATCTTGCTTTCTAAAGTTATATCAACAATGGTCCAACTAAATTTGAATTAGCTTTAACTTTATTTTATGGAATTAACTATTGCAATAAATCCAAATTGATAAATAAGGCTTGATTCCTATATTAACTACTTTGGTTCCAATTAACCTTTTATGGTGAATATGAATTTCAAGGTATAATTGAAATCTTTATATCCATTTGATTTCACTGTTTCATTTTTATTATTAAATCCATTATAGCCAAATGCATGAAATTGATATACACAAATATTTTAAATCCCAACTTAAGTTTTACTTAACGTACTAATAAACGTTTAAATTTTCTTAATTGCAATAACTCAATTACCTTCATTCTTTTTATTCACGTAGCTAAATCTTGATTTAAAATCTTTACTATAACCCATAGTCTTATTAAAATAGGAATTTACACTACCTGTAACGTTAATTTCCATCAGTAAAGATCTTACACCCTTTGTTCCATAGATTTAGATTTCACAAATTTAGCTACTGCATTAATTCTTATTTATATAACATAAATGTTCATATACTTTGAATTCATTCCCAATTCACCAACTCAATTAATTATGCTTTACAAATGTGTTTCCAATATATAGGTATTTTATACTAATTGTTATCATACCCATAATTACACGCTTATAACTAATTCCCACATTTGCATAAATTTATTAAGTTAGAATGTTTATTAAGGTTTATGCATTTCCAACTTGTACTGATTTTACACAATTATTATGATTTCTCACAGAACGTTAAATTTATTAATTGACCATTTATTATAATTAACTCCCTTAATTGAATCAACTGCTTATTATTATATTTTCATTCTTACCATTTCTTCCCATTATAAATTCATTTACGTATTTACACATCTCTATCTTTCAAATATTAATAACCAAACTGATTACAAACACTGTTCTTACCAATCTTCATAAATTTGTTCAGATCTATACTTTTTCTCATATAATTAAAGTTTATGTTTCTATTAGATTTTTTTTTTCTACTGACATTGAATTTTACTATCTACACTTATTGCATCTTTGTATACATGAATACTATTAAAGTTAATATTTATATTAACTTTTATAAATTCAACTTCCATTCGTTTCTTATCACTAACTTTCAACAAAACGTGACCATCTACATTTACCAAACCTATTGTCATAATGTTATATTGTTACACTAAGTTACGCAACTACTATACCAAATTTCTACATTTATTCCTAAACAAATTAGAAATTATACTAATCTAATTTATTAAATATTATTAATTTAACGGGTCGTTACATTTTTCTTACTAAAATTCTTCTATTTGAATGAACATGTCGTACAAGATCGAGTATTTAGCATGTGTTCATTTAGCATGCCTCATAATAATACACAACTAAAATGTAACTACTAATCATCTTCATATATAAATGTGACAAATTGAGTTGAACAAGAACTAAACACAACATAATATAATGAGAATCCATATTTGAAAACTCAATTAACCTAAGTTATAAAATCTGGAATACATGTGATGCCACTAGACTTTTGTAAACACACATAGTAATAGTAATATGTATTACAATTGAAACATGTCTCAGACTGTTTATGAACTTTTGCTTTATAGTTGGTTTTTTAAATATTTATTTTCTATGCAGAGCACAAAGGAGTGGGCATCAATAGTTTAGGCACATTCTTAACCATTGACAGTAGCACATTGACAGAACTCATAGATAGTAGGTAAAAGTATATATGTTTACTACTTCCTTATTTGACGAGTTCAACACAAATTTACATAAATACTTTGAAGGTTACGTTACTACCTCAGCTATTATCAAGAACCAGGAACAAATGTACCAAGCTTACAACCAAGCATAGGTGCAAAGATCACTACACTAAATTTTGTAAACATGAATATATTTGGTTGTTTAGCAGCCTAATGAGTTTCATATGTCATTTTGATTAAATTGAATATGAACATACAATGACAGTAAAAAATTTTGTTTTAAAAATATTAGTAAAGTTGGCAAACCATTCCGTTATTGAACTATCATCATCTACGGTGATAAATTTACAATTGTCTATGGTAAAAGTTTGTGTGATGTACCATAAATTCATTTCTATGAGTTACCATTTCATATAAGATGGATTGGAAGTTTTATATTTGACTTGAAGTCGCATCTTTATGTTATATACCCATATTCATGACATGTGACCTTTGTTTGAGCTTTCAAGGCATTGTAACTTTCAAATTGACAAAGCATGATGTTTTTATAGTGTGACTGGAATTTTGATAGTTTTTTATGCTTGGTTATGCCCTTTTACATTTTATATTAGTTTTTTTACCATTCTTACTTTGGACATCAAATATCAATTATTCATAGCAACCGTATAACTCGGGCTGAGATTTCATATTAAATTTGCTTGCTTCAAATTTTTTAAGGAACAACTTAATTGTGTGATTAGTTTTTTCTTCCATACAACCAAGGCCCTACTTATTGCATTGTATCAATTAAATTGTTTATTTTTGTTGAATTTCATTTGTTAAGATCAATGTTTTAAATATTTGTTTATATCTAATGTCTATTTACTGTAGTTCCTTATCAGTTGTCCGTATATAACTATAATTTTAACTAAACATTATTCATTTTTCAAGTTAGTTCTGTTTTTGTTTGGTTTTTCAAATTTACTTTAATATAAGAACGTGCACATTGCTAATTGCTCACCAATATTTCTTCTCACATTGCAAATTTACTTCAAAAGCATGAAAATATACCCTCCAAACATAATGTTTCTTATAATTTAAGATGAAGCCATGTGCGAAGCACGGGTTCGCACTAGTTTTAACAGAATAGGCTGATGTGAATTCAGTAGAGAAAATTATTAGCTTTTAAATACAAAAATTAAGAAAATACAGTGAAAACACAGTGGATGTAGATAATTTACCGTCACAAAGCCCATAAGTCTGAAGTCCTTTAAATGTTCATTTTGACCAAATTCAAGGCCTATAGGTATCTTTTAAACTCATAAAATTAAAACATGGATATGGAATTACTAGCCACTTCAAACCTCTTTCACTTGCCGGACTGATTTTCATGTGGTGTAGATATACTTTTTAAGTAACCCAGATTGTTCCTTTGAATACTAAACATACATATAACTCAATAAGATTGTTATTTTCGTTTGTTGAGAGCATTTGCAAGAAAGGTGGGGCCCTTTTGCTAATATAAACAGGAACTCAGTTCAAATAATGAACTAAAGAAAACTGTCCATAAAATATTCACCCTGTAGCATATTCAAAAGTTGTCATATCCAAGCACATAATCCCTTTTCAAACCACTGTTATGCAGAGACCGTACAAGGAAATGGGAAAAAAGATTAATGCATTAATGCATAATGGAACAATATCAAAACAATTTCTGGAACTAAATAAAGAATGATTTAACAAGGATGCAACAAGGCATAGTCTCCCAGCCATTGTAAAGATAGCGTCAAAATGCAACATGTCTATACAAAAGAGTAAATTATATGCACTGCCAAAGCAACAGACAAAATTTCATTCAACATCAGTAAAAAAATTTTGAACAACAGGTTGTAAAGGAATGTCATTGGAAAGATGATTAAAAATAACATGGAAACTGATATCAAATTTGATTAGCACAAAAACGATGAAAGAAAATGTTACTAAAGCGTGTTATTATAAAAGAGTTCAACAATTTAAGAGTTGCATGTGTACTAATCCAAAAATAATAATATAGCACTAACTATAGCAGACTATGATTTAGCCGTTGTATTTGTTGGGCTTTCGGTGCATGCTGCCTTAAATTTTACAAGGCTAACTAAAAAAAGAAGGAATTTGACTCGATGATAGCTAATATGATGGCCTAACTTTAAAAGTGCTTAAAAAACAAACTAAACATGGATCTAACAACATGATCGATTAGAGCTTGGGACATTCCAGGACAGCGCAACTATTGCAATCAAAAATCAAACTTAGCACTTAATTTTCCCTGCACGTTTCACAAAACTGGAACAATCAACTTCTATCCTTTAAGCACAGCAAGAACAAAAGAGGGATCAAGCCCATTATTTCAATTTGGGAGCATACGGAGCTGGGCAAGGAGAAACAGAATTATCCGGCAACTGGTTGGTTTATATATCCCGCAGCTGCTTCAATGCAAGCATGCAAGATATTTTTTCTTCTTCAATGTATTATCTTCGAGCAAATTATTATTATTATTATTATTATTATTATTATTATTATTATTAATCTTCGCTCAATGTTGTAGGATAGCCTCCATTTTGAATTATCAACATGACATACTTCTTTTTCTCCTCTAAGAATATCAATTGAATATTTTTCTCCAAAATAGTAATTCTTCATTGTTCCCCAAACATTGCATGCATTTTTCAAAATTTTGTTGTCTCATCTCAGCTTTAAGGAATCACTTTCATGACGTTGCTGGGCACATCGAACAGAATTCTTAAAGCATTCGACGGATAAATTAACACCAGAATAACTATTAAATATTTTCAATCACTTTAGATTACAATCTTTGTATTTTATTAATCACTTGCTTATTTAAATAAACATACTTTTTTAAATTCTTATATACATTCGATTTAGCAATCATTAATTACAGTACAAATCATCACACATCGTCCATAAAATCAAACAAGCACAATTCAACAATACTCACATATTCAAACAAACAAACAAGCACCTACAGCGAAAATATGTTTATCAGCATCCGCCGCACACTATGATTATTGTTGGATCAACTACTCTATTCAAAATCACACAGAAGTCTATACAACAACACCAATGCCGACACCACTGGTCTGGCTACAACTCGTTATTTCACTAGCACCATCGACCAGTTGAGTTCTACAAGGAAATAAACACACAAAAGTACTTAGGAAAAATAAAATAATATGTATAGCAGGAAAAATAACAAATACGTGCAGAGATGATTACCTCGATAATCATTGTATACTCCTACTATCACTTAAGTATAAACAAAATCTACCACACACCACGGGGATAGGGACTCAAAGTCTCATCGAAAACGAAGACTAGTGTCTCTTGTGCTATATATTGTTCTAAACCTGCTCTAATGCCAACCGTAACATCTCTACCTCTATACCAATACAATCCAAGAGTATTACAGAGTAATACTGTAGGCTAATACGGAGAATGGGGCAATATGTGATACATGCATGAATATTTCATTAAGCTAACATTAGTAGTATTTAAACATTGTATATAACTCACCAACAGACATACACAACCTCGACACAAAGCAATAAACACGTGTGCCTGCATGATAGAACAATACACAATGTACAGTAAGTAACAAAGATTACACAGTCATCGCCACAATAATATATAATATACAATATGCAATATATGTCCAATACAAATCACAACAATATACACACAAGTGATTATACAATACATGACAATCTAAAATACAGAATATCTAGTCTCCTCTATGTCTACAAAATACAAGCTGCTCTCGTCGTCTCTGAACCTATAATGTCTCAGACTGACCTGAATGTTACATCAATAATAAACGGACCAGACTATACCTAAATCCAAGGTCAATAAACATATGGAACTCTTTATATAATGGGTATAAATATTAAAATATTATCTCAAACAGTCCAACATCATATAATGTAATACACCATCAAACCCAGTATAAAAATATTATCACCCATATAAAAACTCGTCAAATGAGAAATCATGAAATAACATCAAATGTGTGAATCATCCATATCTGGATATTATCATCTAGATCAATATATAATGTGAGATAACATATCAAATCGTCAAAAATATATCTAACATCACACAAACCACAAATATGAATCATCCACGGACTAAAACACCAATAATAAAGTATGGCTATCTCAAAAATACCAAATCATCAAAGAGTATGGATATACGAGGTCTGATTACACTTTAGACTCAAGCATTCTCTAGTCTAGCCAATCATTATAGAATATATATATATATATATATATATATATATATATATATATATATATATGCATATGCCAATCCACTACACATACATATATCTTGAATCTAATGAGAGACTAACAGTCGCCTACTGCAAGCCTGCTCTAGGAACATACGTCTACTCACCAACTGCAGAGTAACTGTCCATTTCTATAGTCTTCAAGGTATATGCCAATCTACTACGCTCACATACCTTGACCAAATAAGGAAACCGACAGCCACCTTCTGCTAGCCTACTCTAGGAACCTAATTTTACTCGCCTACAACAGAATAACCGTCTATTCCTACAGTCTTCAGTTACGTCGACGGACATCATGACTCCATCCACTAGTGGCTCGTCTACGCGTAGCCCCGATCATAACCCTGCTTTGCCCAGAATTGTAACAGATTGTTGTCTTAGACGACACAAGGTCAATGGGCAACTACCCATCTACTACTACCAATATTGTGATGCACATCAAAGGGACATATAACTCTGGTGTCGTGGATCAAGGACGCACCCCACGATCAGGTCGCTAGGGTAGACACTGGCCAATCTGGTTCACTCATGAAAATAAAGGAAGATGGACACAATGTGGATGGTCATATAGTACTCATACTCTATAACTAACAGTATCTCTAATAGTAAGCCGACACGTGGCTCTCATAGGCCAACATCTAACAACACGATCTTGTTACCGAGTATCACATATCTACATGAGTGTAATCCCCGTTTGAGTGATATTTACTTATAAAGAATAATCAAACAAATAACATAACGATGTACTATACCATTACATGTTATTCAAATGATTATTCAATGCTTATAAACTACACTCAATCCACACTAGGTATCTCTATATGACAAGTCCGATGAATAACCGGAAAGTGTTACAGAAAGTCCCACACCAGATGGTATCACTAATCCGTTTATTCAAATTTCTTTTCATACAGAAATGAAATCTCATAAATCAAATAGAAAGATATCATCACCGTATCATCTTAAAATATGACTAAAATCAATATCAATGGTGAATCACTCCTATAATCCTTATTTAATAAATAAGAAAAGAATGACGAGGAAACTAATATATAAAATAGATTATACAAATCAATATAGATGAACAAATCAATTCATAATAATAAATCATTCATGGCATATAATTTTATATAGCAAAATAAATATTAAGAGATGGAATAATTACATATTCCAGAAGTAAATAAGTAAATATCTAAACATAGATATAATTTAATATTTACGATAAATAATTAATTTTCCAGTTTTATATAAACTTAGACAATTATTGAATTTTTACTTAAAACAGTAGAAAACTCAATTTAAATCCCAAAATAGTTTACAAAGATAAATGTTACATATAAAAGTTATTTCGTAATTTTTGATAGTCAAGTACTATTATTAAGTAATATTCACTATCTAAAACAATTTAGTATACTCATAATCTATTATATATCACTTAGAAATAATATAATTGATTTCATATAATATCAGAATCAATATATTATATTTTCCTTTAAAAAATCCAAAACTTATAATAAATTACCATATTGATTTGAAATAGAGTTTTATATCGAATAGAAAAATATATTTATGTTTGTAATTAAAATATATCTGTAAATTTAAAAATATTTAAATTAAATAAAATTTAGTAAAATGTTTATAGTTTAGCGTAAAAATAATTATCTAATTAAGTTTTGTCTCTTGATGCTCAAACAATTTCGCTTACACTTAGCTAGGATGGCTTTAAGTGGCAAGCACAATTTTTAGAAGTTTCGACCCCACGGTCCAAACTAAATATTCATTTTTCCACTTTCAAAACCTTTAAATATTCCTCAGGACCTAAGTGACCATCTTAATCTTCGTCTTTGGGCATTATATTTAGTAGGATCTTAAGTAAGATGGTTTGGTTTTCCAACTAAAGCTAAAGATTTGTTCTCTTGTTATCCCTGTTCCTCCATTCATAATTAAGTTCCATGTCCTCTTCCATACAAATAGTGCAGACTGAGCTCAAAAGATAATCAAGAAAAATGAACTAAACTCGCTTACATCAAAGTTCACTCCATATTTCGTATATGTGGTAAATTTTGAGTGGTATGTGTTATATCAAAATTTCTCAACTGTACAAACAATGATTATCTTCCAAAGAAAAGTCCTGCGCCTTCTAATTATATGTATAACAAGAATTATGATGTTTTAATGTATGAGCACTAAAGTGAATGAGCTCGTACGGAGAGAACAATACCACAAGCCAAAAGCAGCAGCCCACCAACATGTCTAAAACCCAAAATATCAATTTGTAATGGCAAGAATCAAAGGCCGAGATGACTAACGAGACAATGCACAACTCAGATACAAGAGGCCGCATGCGGGGAAACTAGTCACCAACCCGCGCCTCCTAAGTAGCATCGTTAGATGTTCATAGCAAGCTCAAATTGTAGGCGATCAATATGCCACTCCAGCAATCCAAAGAGAAGACTCTCCACCAATAGCATTACGACATACTGGCTATGAAAATGTGGCAATTCCAAGGCGCAAGGATCTTCTGGCATGAGAAAGAACTAAACATAAAATAATATTGTACTTTCCTATAATGGAGCTCTATTTACAAACCCATTAATGAGGGAAATGCATAAACTCAATGTAATAAGCCTCTCGGCTTGATAAGAGTGACTATATAAGAAAAGGATAGTGGATGTAGAGACTTTCAGCCTGAATCACTATAAAAGTGTTGGTTTTATTTACGCTCACTTTACCTTCTTTACATTTTCTATCGTGACTCTACAGTCCAACATTTCATAACCTAAGCTTTTGTATCGACCCGTAATTTCGCTACTTCGAAAATGAGAGATTTCATTTGTTTTAAATTTAAAAAGGTTTAAAACTTAAATAAATAAGTTATAGATAATAGATAATAATAGAGAAATTATTTATTTTTATAGTTTATAATTTAAAAAGTATAAATTTGGATTTTAGAACAAAACAACAAAAGTTAAGTTTTGTTAAAAATAAATAAATGCGTAGATAAATAGGTTTAAATATTTATTTGAAAAGATAAATCTTATTGAAAATATCTAATGAAGACAATAAAAGTACATTAAAATACTTATAAGTATGCTAATAATCGTTTTACCAAAATAGCCAAATTTTGTCGCATTTTGTCACTTTTACATAAACCGTCAAATTAGAGATTTTGATATAATTTAGATATGATTTTAAAATATAAAGAGAGATGTTTTAATATATTTAAAGAAGTAAAAAGTTCATTTTTAAATTTGGTTTGCATAAATAAATAGTTTAACTAAAACGTCAAAATGTGATCGTAAAACATTTTGTTGAAAAACGACGTTTTATCGATTAAAAGTTGTCGCAACATCGTCGCACCTTTATTTTCTTATATAGGAATATATATTCAAATAGTGTAAGTATTGATTAATTCACTAATCAAGTTTACTTTTCTAAACAATGTTAGAAACTTTTAGAAAACAATTAAAAAAAAGTATGCACAAAAGGACAAAAATGTCATTTCAAAGCAAAAGTAAAACATCAAAATCAAAGAAACATAATTACTACTTTATTTAATATCTAAATGAAAATGACATAAAGTAATGATTTAAAATGTGATGTTAAGTGTTGAAAAAAAATAAGATTACTTTATAAGTAAGTAAGGGTATTTTGGTCTTTTTACAAAATATTATTTTAATGCAAAAACTTTTCTATAAATATAACCACCATTCTTTCACTTTCTTTACACATTTCTACCTTCTTATTCTTCCTCCTTGAAGCTCTCTTTAATGCTTCTTCTTCTCTTCCAAATACTTACTAACTTTTTCAAAACCATATCAAATCAACTCCAAACACCATCAAACTTTGCCAAAGACCTTAGAACGCCATTAGAACATGGTTTAGCATCTAAAAAGTGGAGAAACAAAGGAGTAAAGGAAGGAGAAAGGAGTGGCCAAACCTATCAAGTAGGAGGAGCAGTCGGAAAGCTTCGAAGCAAGAAAAAGAGAAGGAAGTGCCGTCGATTTCATTCCAAGGAGCTAGAAGAAAATTCAAGGTGTTGCGGAAGCTCTGTTGGATTTTTGGGAGTTTGGAAGAAGTAGTCGATAGCATAAAGCAAAAAAAATGGAGTAGAAGTTGATTAGTTGAAGTTTAAGTGAAGTGTTTTTTTGGCAAAGCCAGCGGGGTTGAATGACCCATGCCATATATTATTGCAACAAAGTATGATTACAAGCAATGATGACAAAAGCCATCAGCAAACACAACACAAAAGCCACCAAAATTACATATACCTTAGACCAAAAAGGAACAGAGAGTGTTTAGAGGAGAAGATTCCATTAAACACTCTATTGTTCCTCTTAGTCCAAATTGTATATATAACCTTCTTTAAAACGCGTAGTAACTTAGTTGTAGCAGGAGAGTCCCATCTAGTAGCTTCAAAAGTATAAAACCATTCTTCAGAGGAATTCAAGATAGGCCCGTACAACTTCAAACATCCTAGCATACTTTTTCTGATAAAGCATGATAATTGACATGTGAAAAAAGGTGGGAATTGGATTCTTCCTCAACACCACACAACAGGCAAGTGGACAAAGGAACAATGCCATAATTCTTAAGTTTATCAATAGTCAGAAGGTCATTGGAGACGACCTTCCACAACAATAAATTTTCTCTAGGAGCAGTTGCTGAAGACCAAATACGAGTATGCCAAGGAAAATTTTCAAAATCATCAGGTTTAATCAAAAATTTATAAACAGTAGCTACAGAGTGGGCTTTACCATCCCAAGAAGAGAAAGCATTGTCACAGTTATAAGCACAATTTTGAATAACATTCCAGAGCTGCCTCACAGTGAAAGAGCTAGAGTAAGGTAGAGAAATATACCCATCAATTCAAAACATGCTAACCTTAGCATTGTCTGGTACCAGTTAAAATCTTAAGGCTATGATCTAGCATATTATGAAGGATACTGCCCTAAGATGACCAAGGATCATGCCAGAAGGATAAGGATTCCATGTCCTTCATGTGATAATGGAAGAATAACATCTTTGAAACGAATTAAGTTCCTTCACATCCAACTACAACCAGTAGAACCAATCATAGTCCAAAAGTTTTGCCTCCTAATCAAATTTTTCATAACCCAGCTAGCCCATAAATTTCCATCATTTCTAGAAGTTTGTCTAGTCTTGAAGGCAAAGCAGCATGATTCCATTTCTTTAGATTCAAAATGCCTAACCCACCAAAATTATATGGGCCACAGACTCTACTAAAAGCAACTGGAATGAGTTTCTTGGAGTAAGGATTTTCATACCACGGAAAATGATTTAGAGCCGAGTTGATCATAGAAATAAGTTTAGAAGGAAGAATAAACATTCTAGCATAATATAAGCACATAGAAGTGGCAACGGATTTAACAATAATAAGTCTACCAGCCATAGAGTAGTGTTGCCCGTGCCAAGAAGAAATTTTGCCAATAATTCTTTCAAACAGTTGAAGACATTGATTGGTAGTGATTCTAAGGGAGCAGGTAGGAGCACCAAGATAACTCTCATTATGATTAAAAGGAGAGAGGCCAGATAAGGTGAACATAGCAGACTTCATTTGTTCAAGGATTCCAGTAATCCATAATTTAGACTTAGAGTAGTTGATAGGAAGACCAATTTTGGTTTTAAGAACACTCAAAATATTCAGCACACCAGAAATTGATTTTCCATTAGGCTTAGTAAGTAAGATCATCAGCAAACAAGAGACAAGAAATTTCCATACTTTTGCAAAGAGGATGATATCCACAATGTGAAGGGACATTGCATTTTTGGATATGACAGTAAAAAGCTCCATAACACATATAAATAAGTAGGGTGAGATAGGGTCACCCTGACGAATTCCCTGAGTAGCTTTGAAGTAACAAAAATTGCTACCACAATTTTTGAAGTGTTGTTGATATGAATGTTGGTAGGAAGTGAACAATTTGGTTAAAGGTGAGTACTCATATGTACTAATTAATCCATAACTTATTTCAAGTATAATGATTCGAAAGTTTAAATATGTTGAATGATTAAATGTTTGATAACTTGGTCACAAATTGGTTGATTATGTAGTTGATAACTTGTTTGATAAATGATAAGAGAAATGATTAGTAATTAACCATAGTTAATTAAATGAGAATTAAATCTATAAAAATATGTGTATGGAAGTTATTTAGCATCTTAATGATTTAAAATAAGTTTAAATATGGTTTACAACAAATTTGAAATGTTTTGGACAAGTTTCGAAGCAATGCACAAAATTGATCAAACTCGAGCTTGTCGTGTAGCGGCGGTTCGTAAATTTCAACCAGTAACTTCAAATTATCGTAGAGAATGATTTATTAGTTAGATTTCTTCAAACTAGAAATTCTTTGGTCCAAAATGATAATAGTTTTCCAACGAAGAAAGAAAATCAAGATTTCATAAAGTAGATTTTGAAATATGTCCAAACATTTTTCTATAAACATCGCGGGTTTGCAGTTCGAAATCCAAAACGAGATTTCTTTATAAATGATATTTCTAAATGATTAAAAATATGAAATAAATTTGATAAATCTATTAAAATGGTTTAAAAGAGATTTGGAAAGAAAAATTGGAACTTTCAAATATTAAAAAGTTGTTTAAATCAAATAAGCTTATATAGCACTTTCCGTAGCATTTTTATGCTGCGAATCTTATAGAATTTTGAATATGAGTTTAAACGTAATGATATTTCCTAGAATCCGTTATAATGTTTTTAAAAGAATAATAAGTAATTTAAAGTTGATTTGGAAGTTTTAATAAGAGTTTGAATAAATGGTTAAGATGAATTGCTTATACCACTTAAACAAAAAGTAAAGAATATTGAATGTAATAACAAACTGAGTATGCAGAGACGACTAGTACATTTGTCCTGCCTGTGAGATCTAGAAAGATAAAAACAAGGTGTTTAACTAAGGTTAGGGAGGAGCAACCAGTGCCCTAAACTTACCTGGCCTAGGTTATATCTTTTTAGGCGAAGGGTGAATAGGCCGGAAGAAAAACCCAAATGCGCTAAAAGATCATATTTAAGTTTTTCCAAGATAAAAGAAAAGAAATAAATTCTTTGAATTTTAATTAGCTATTTAACATCTTTTATTCGATGGTTTGTACAAAGGAACCGAGGTC
Source organism: Allium cepa (assembly GCA_030765085.1). NCBI lineage: Eukaryota > Viridiplantae > Streptophyta > Magnoliopsida > Asparagales > Amaryllidaceae > Allium > Allium cepa. Next base: position 586,933,818 of record CM060938.1, read on the forward strand.
GGATTTTGGATGATTTCTATCTAAAAACCCCTTCAAACTTGTCATTAGTCCCTGGAGGATTACTTTCCATTAGTCCCCGGAGGATTACTTGCCATTAGTCCCTGGGGGTGAAACTTGCCATTAGTCCTAGAGGTGAAACTTGCCATTAGCCCTTGGAGATGAAATTTACCATATTAAAGTGGCAGTCGTACTATGTTATGAAAATCTCTGATTGACAAGAATACGATTTGAAGTTATGGAAGAAATATTTGATTAAGATTTAATGAATTATTTGGGAATATTTTCCCTAAGTTAAAAGTTATAACTTGAATATAAGAAATCTTTGATTAAGATTTAATGAATGATTTGGAAATATTTTTCCTAAGTTTAAAAGTTATAACTTGAATATAAGATATCTTTCATTAAGATTTAAAAGAATGATTTGGAAAAGTTTTCCTAAGTAAAAGAGAAATGATTTGGAATTATTTCAAGATTTAAGAAAGGGTTTAATAAATCATATGATTTGATAAATGAGGCTTGATGATTACATATATATTTGAAAGAAAATGGAATAACTTGAAAAGATTATATCTAAGAAAGATATTTGATTAAAAGATGAAGTAATCGATTGATGAATGATATCAACATATGAACTTAACATCTTTTTTAAGCGATGATTGGCTTCGAAGGAACTGGAGTCGGATTTGGATAATTCCTATCCAAAAACCACTTTCAACCAATGTATACGTTCGAAAGTGAAGAAATGCTGAAGATGATGATTGTTGAAGACCGTGGATCTTATAGCGTGAAGACTGCTTGTTGAACATTCTCTGGTTGGCCCCCATTATAGAGTTATTTATAGCAGTAGTCCCCTCATGATGGAGGTTTTTCGGATTGCAAGGGATTCTCGCCTAGTAATGGCCGAGGAAAGTGACTTCGGTTTTTTTCAGTCTCAGAACAAACTTGTATGGATGTTTATCTGACATTGTATTCTTAATTACATTTGAGTGGTTTCTATGAACGTATATCATTTGGTGGCGGAGAAGGCAACTTCTCTTAGCTTAACATCCTTTTCTGAGACATACGAGCTCAGAAAGTTATACTTTTCTAGAAATCAGTCGTGTGACGTGGAATGACAATGTGGCATTCAATGTGGAACCTGTTATGGTCAAAGCTTGGTTTTGTATGAAAAGCGTTGCTTTGAAGAAATTGGGCGTAGCCTCAAGAGCCTGACACCCCGGTTATGATGGGATTCTATGTGGTCAGATGTATGCTTGCATTTCGGATAGTAGTGATTTGGGTTATCAGAGGTTCTGAGCCCTAGGTACCAGATACGTCTGGGCGTCAAGGCATTTATTGCCCCATGTGGATAGAGTGGTTAGCTTGAGAAAAGCAGGAACTACCAGTTATCAGTTTTAGTGTAGCAAGTATAGTTCCAAGTGACTAGTTTGAGAAAAGCGATTAAGGCACCGTGGGAACTATGTTTGTTATGCATGGATCGGAGAAAAGGTCGCTAGTTTCCTATCATGTTAGAAATCCAATCCCAATACGAGATTTACGGTTTTAATTATATTCCCAAAATAGCTGCAATGACTTGTAAAAATTTCAGCTACCTCTTTTTGGCATATTCTGTTTGGTATATTTCGTTGACCTAGTCCAGATATATTTCATTAGACTTTGTCCAGATATTGATACCTTATTTGAATAAATTTATTTGAAAAGTCTTTTCAAAAGAATGTCATTAGAAATAATATCAAGTGTATTTTGGTATGAATTTTTTTGGTTATCATAAGGTAAAAACCCGTCCGTGTTTACGTTTGGGCGTGGTCTTATGAGGTACCCTTCTTTTCAAAGGTTTTGATAACATAGTCATTTTAAAGTTCGAGCATCTCACGCTAGTTTATCAAGCCTAATCCGGGTATTTTAATACTCGGGTTAGATCCGAGTAGTTTTAGGTTGAGTTGAAGACAGCTGGAGTTTCCAGAGGAGAGCTGGAGATCTTCATCATCGTATGGACATATTCTATTATCCACTTTACTTAGTTTATTTTGTTTGATGTTTGTTAGCAATTGTAAGGACATATGTTTACATCTGTCCAAGCTGAATTTAGGTTAGAATCTGATATTGTATCTTAAAATTTTCCGCTGTAAAGATTATTATTGAAATAATATATGTTATTCCATTCGTGTGAGATTCTGTTCTATTTTTATTTTCTTTTTACCCTTAATGATCCGCTTATTCATGCAATTTGAGTTGGAAATATGCGGGTTTTTATCGATTCAAACAGTACAGAAAAATGGGCCATTACATTTGGTATTGGAGCTGAAGGTTAAGCGCGAACCTTGGCTTTGGTTGGGTTAAAGACTCATCAGAGATAGGGTTAGTAATACCCTAGGATGGGTAACTTATTAGAGATAGGGTTAGTATCACCCTAGAATGAGTTTGAATGTATTATATATGAGCGCGTATTTGCTAGTGACTAATAAAAAATTTTGTGTTAATTTATATATTGAGTGATTTATGGATTGATTGATGCGCCTGATCACCGTTATTGATATGGGTTCCTAAACACTTAAACAAGGCAAACTGACACACTAATTTAGAAAAGATTGGTAAATGAAATTATTTTACCTTGGATTATATTTTGAAAATAAAGTATATATTTTGAAAAGTTTTATAGTTAAAAATCAGAATTAGTGAAATTTAAATATGAACATCTTGTGATTAGAATTTTATAATTTGACTATAAATGTTTCGTAAAGATAATCGCTAAGTAAGAAATCTGATAAGGAAGTTAAAATCTTTAATACTTATTCCAAAATAATAAATTAAGAAATGATAAGGTTAAGTTACTATCATACGTTGATCAAATGTTTGATTTAAAGATTTAAGTACAAATACCTTGTGAAATAAGTTTCACGATTTGACTATAAGGTGTTTGATAATAAGATTTGTTTAAGGAATGAACATATAAGCTGAAAATGTATTTAAATAATAAAAATGATTTTTTAAAAGTTATATATAAAAGGAATAAGAATTTAAGTTCGATTAAAAAAATTGTGGTAATTTAAATGAAGTTAACTAATATAAGATAAAATGAATTTATAAGATTGGTTTTACAAAGTAATCTCTCTAGGATTTTGAGAATGATATTATTTCATGTATAAAAAGGTATTATATGATAACTAATTCGATTGGCTCGAAGATGAACTAAAAGTGGGCAAGTGATGTGTTCGAATGGTAAGCATTTCTCTTAGGTAGTATTCTTCTTGTTAAGAGGATATATGATACTATTGGTAGTACCCAGTTCCTTGGATTGTTTCGAAGTTACTCGATCTATATAATTTTCTTAAGTTAAAGAAATAAGGTGAATCATTGATTGGTAATCTTTATAAAAGTGTTTTAAACTAAAGATAAATTGGGATCGCTAATTGATAAGAAAAGCGGGATTTTCGACGATTTTGGACAGTCGAAACTTTTGAATCATACCAAACTCGGAGCTAAGGAATTTATGAAAACTAAAAGATTGTGAAATATTATGAGTAAATGAAATTGGATAAGTATAATTTATAAATATTATTATAAACAAAAAAGGAAATTATAACCTAGAAAATGTTTTATTAATGAATTCTAGCATTAATTAAGAATTGGACTTAAGTCTTTAAAAGTGATTGATTTACAAAAGTTATAAGATGTAATAAACTTAAGTAATAGATTTATAAAATAGTTCATAAATAATATTGGTGTTAAAGGAAATATACCGAGTTAAAAGATGCGGGAAGACTCTTTTAAAGATAAATTATCTTTTGAGTGAAAAATGGTTTCTTTAGAATATTTTCCTTTAATAAAAATATTTGGAAATAAATAGTTAAAGGGATTATACAAAGAAGCACCTTTATAAAGTGTATTAACTTAAGATAAAAGTTTATGAAAGTTTTGAGGGTTAATATATACATATGTTATATGTAGATCATTTCGTCACACAAATTTTGATCTAATATCGGAGTATGGAACTTCAAGATGTTTACATTGGTCTGAAAAAGGACTTATCATTCGATTCTTGACGACGAACATTGATGAGGGTTTGTGGTTGGATACTTAAGTTTTCTATCATAATTGAGAGATATGCAAGGAAAGCAAAGGTTTCTGAGCAAAGAGCCTGATTAAAGTCCGCACCCAAAAATTGAGGGATCGATACTAGTTTGAAAATAAAGTTGTGAATTCGAATAGGAGATCGAATAAGATATTTCATACGGATGATCTGCGTATATTATATGGAATTAAGTTTAAAGATAAATGTTTTGGGCAAACTTTTGTTTTGGGTAATTTCAAGGATGAAATTCTTTTAAGTAGGGGAGAATGTAACGACCTGTAATTTCACTACTTCGAAAATAAGAGATTGCATTTGTTTTATATTTAAAAAGGTTTAAAACGTAAATAAATAAGTTATAGATAAAAGATAATAATAGAGAAATTATTTATTCTTATAGTTGATAATTTAAAAAGTATAAATTTGGATTTTAGAACAAAATAACAAAAGTTAAGTTTTGTTAAAATAAATAAATGCTTAAATAAATAGGTTTAAATATTTATTTGAAAAGATAAATCTTATTGAAAACATCTATAAAGATAATAAAAGTATATTAAAATACTTATAAGTATGTTAATAATCGTTTTACAAAAATAACCAAATTCTGTCGCATTTCGTCAGTTTTACATACACCATAAAATTAGAGACTTTGATATTATTTAAATATGATTTTCAAATATAAAATGAATTGTTTTAATTTATTTAAAGAAGTAAAAAGTTCATTTTTAAATTTGATTTATGTGATGGCCCGGGATTTTGGCAATATTATTTTAATCTAATGTAAGTAAATACATACTTATCATTTTAAAAAAAATAAGATTTTTGGACATTTGCCATTTGTTTATATTTATATGGTATTTGTGTAGGAAACTATGATTTGAAAATTTAAAATAAAGTCTTCCAAAAATATTTAAAATAAAATCTATCTTATTTAATTAAATTAAAATGCTCTACCTTATTAATATTTAATCTAGATATATGCATATGAATGTAATATGAATGATAATGTTTTAAATAAAATCAAATCTTATCAATATTAAATATAGGTATAAAATGGTATATGAATATAAATTAAGTGTTGATAGTTTAAGCTTAAAATAGAAAAAAAAAATAGGGATTTATGTTAGAAATAAATATTTAAATGGTTATTGTGTGTAAGAAACATTAGATAAACACATAACAATAACTATAATATTTTTTACATTAAGCACAAAGGTAAAGCAAAACCAGACAAAATGTATGTATGTGAATTATGCAAAGCAAGAAGATGATAAAACAAAATATCTATATACAAAATCCAATAGAATAAGTATGTAAACATAGAAGGAAACAATTGCATTAAATGCTATCTTCTCAAGCACAAAATAAAGTTATTTAAAATATTTACAAACCATTTCATTTCAGTAAAGGAAATCTGGTTTAGTCAAAGAGAGAAAAAAATCTGACCAAGGGAACATGATGTACCAGTTAAAGCTTATCTTATACAAAACTTCCTTTTTATACATACATCCTATTAGTTAGCTCGTTCATAACTAAGCAAAACTAGAAAAAGGAAACAAGTATCATCATCTTATAAACTCAAATCCAATTCCACTAAACAAAACAGGAAGTTTTAAAGGCAGATTAAGCTGCAGTTTTCAAAACAGATATTGGCTCTCTGTTCACACACTTTTCCGATGAGTAAACACAAATTTTAAAGACTTAAGTATAACAAAAAACTGTACAGGTGATTCATTGATAATATTGTATTGTATATGTTTTATTTGTAAATATAGTTCTGTGTTTATATATAGGTTGTTCTGTGGAAAATTGAATATACCGGTCTTCTCTGTTTGTTTTACAGAGTTGAATATTTAATCAAAATTCAAAACATTATCATCCAACCTTTGTTAGGCTTAAAGTATCAACAAAGCAAGTTTGTTCAAATTTAAATATGGCCTAAGAATTTGTTTTAAGCTTGATAATGAAGAATTTACTCTGTAAATTCAGTTTTACAGTAAAAGGACAATCATATGATAAATTAGAATATTTTAAAATATTAATTCGATTATATAACTTGAATCAACAGTCAAAGATAGGATTTTTAAAACTAATATGGTGATTTTTAGTTGTATGCTTCGAGCAGTTTATAGATGAACCAAATTGCTTTACCAATGTTCATCGATCAAAGAAATTTTGGATGTTGAATTTTTGCTTGAAGCTAGCTTGGCCATCGATGAAGTTGAGAAAATTGTTAAATGATTTTTCTATTGCAAGAGATGTTGGAACAAGGCAAGATTAGGGTTTAATGATCGAGTTTTGTCGTGGTCAAAAACGTGGTGATTTCGTCACCTCTGATTGATCGAGCCGCACGAAATTCTAGGGAATGGTAGAATGGAGGATTGACATGGTGAGGACGGAGTTGTATCGCCTTCGATGGACGGTGTGAGTGAGGCGAAGCGAATTGCTGGATGGAGTCAGGTTACAGTTTTCGAACAAAAGGCAAAATCATGATCTGGAAATTTTTGCATCGAGTTGACCCTTGTTTTCGATTGTAGTGATAGTTCGTGACTCGCTGGAGGTACCATGGTTCGACAGAATGCCGGCGGGTGTCGTGCACGTGCACGGCCTTGAGTTGGTGTCAGGAGATTTTTGGCTATGAGCAACTTGAGTTGTTACTCGAGAAAATGAAGAGCTTGCTTCGATATGGAACCCGAGTACGTGAGCATACTTACCCGTTATTATAGTCTAAACTTAAATTTAACCGAGGGAAAAAGGGGAGAAGAAAGTATGAGGAGAAGAAAGAGGTCTTGGGGAAAATGGAAGGGAACGCGAGTGTTTACTCAAGTAAACCTGGGAATTACTCGGGTTTGATTTTCAAACCTGCAGTATAAATAACAGTAATTTAAGCGAACTATTTAAACAAATTTTAAGTAGTGAAGACTAATTAATGTTTGACAAATTTAAGTTAAGACTTTATTACAAGTTTTAATTATTTAGGTGAATACTTTAAAAATGTTTTAAATCTTAATTAATATCATAATTAAGTAGTTAATGTAAGATAAGTTTTAAACTTAATTAACATTTAAAGCTTTTTAAGTTAAATTTGATTTCAAAGTTTAGGGAAGATTTTTAAAATGTAAATTAAGATGAATGATTATTTAATTAGTTTAGGAGGTAATTAAGAATGATTAATTTATAATTGTAATTAAAGATTGATAAATTAATTATTAAGTGATTAATTAATTTGTAATTAAGAATTTTAATTAACTACTTGAAGTTAATTAATATGTTATTAGCTGTTAACTAATTAAGTAATTTAATTAAGAATTAAGAATTGATTAATTAAGTAATTAGTGATAAATAAACGGATAATTAATTTTTAATTAAGGTTAATAATTAATAACTAAGGAGTGATGAATTAAGTAATTAAGGTTTAATAAATTGATTAAGAAGTAATTAATTAAATGGTTTGAAATGGAATAGTTAATTAATTGATGATTAGTTAAACAGGATTAAGTGATTAATTCTCTAGTAATTAATTTAAATTGAATTAATTAAAATAAGGATTAAAGATGCTTTCTTATGGATGATTGTATAAGAATAATATCTGATTTTGTGATATCTATTTGGTGATATTCTGTGATACTCTATGATATGCTTTGATATATTTATGATGATGGTGTATGATTTATCTGTGATAAATGCTATGTGAATTCAAAGTGTTGAATTGAATCGTTTAAACTATTAAACAACTTGACCTTTAAAATGGTGTTTGGATTTCGATGAGACCGGGATCGGGTGTCAGTTATGATTATTTGAAAACCACATCGATCCAAATTAAACGTTAGGTCGTGGCACCTCAAGTGAAGATCGAGATGGAGTTTCAAAATATAAGGGTTATCGTCGTTAACTCTGAGGGTGATTCCAAAATGAGTGTAACGAGATAATGCCTTCGGTTTTGTTCGAACCTGGAAGGAACTTGTATGGATTGAATGCATTCAGAAAATCGTCAGGTGGACGATGAGCATTCTAAGGGATGTATTCTCTAAAGGTAACCGCAGCCTCAAGCCTCATCAACCGGGAATGACTAATACAGGGGAGGTGCAGCAAGATTAGGTGGGTAGCATCCAAGCAGGACGAGATATACCCCTGTCTAGATGTCCCTTTATTTCGGCTGTGTGGGCAGTTGTTGGCCACAACTACGGGGTTATCTTGTTCATAATTGTTCAGTAAGGAATGGTTCCGGCCTTGTGATGTAGGAGGTCGGGAGTGATTCTCGGTACGGTGATCTAGGCTCCGTACTGTGACGGGCGGTAACCCAGTAGCCCTGTCATTGATGGAAACCCATTCTTTCTACGAGACCCTATAGTTTTGATTTGTATTATGCACTTTTGTGGTTAGTAGCTGGAATTTAATGAATGTAACAATTTCGGCTATTTTCTATTTACTTGAAAACCCTAGACACTGTTATAATATCACTAGATTTCCTATAAAAATTTTGGTTAGCGTAAGATAAAACTTACTCGTGTTTATGTGTGGGAAGTCTTACGTGATACCTTTATCTTCAAATAGTTTTCAAAGCTACACAACTTTAACCCGTTTACTAACACCAGACCCATGTCTGGCCCGGAGTTTGTTCTGTTTTTCATAAACTATTGGGTACTTAAATTTTTTATGAGTAGCCAAGTGATAGGTTTTGGATTGTTGATCTGGAGGAGCTTGGAGCAGGAGTCCAGACGTATCTACTTATCTAGTTCCGCTGTGTTAGTTGATGTTTGTTGTATTTTGGTATGTATGTAATGGCAGATATATATTTGACTGTTCTTCTTGTATGATGTTATATAACTCTGATATATGTAAAACTATGTAATAGTTATGTGATGTATTATATTTGTTCCATTTCCGCTGTGAGATTCTGATGTTGTTATTCTTTCTTTCTATCTTTTCTATTTCTATCTCTTTCTTTTCTTATTGATGAGACGTCTTTCTGTGGATAGAAAGGCAAGTAGTCACAGTTGGTGTCAGAGCATAAGTTGAGATAATACCAAGGCTCTGGAATAATATCTATCTTGAGAGTGCGTATTTGTATTTTTATATAACTATATACCTATCTAAATTTGTTGAGTTACCTGTCCAGGTTACCAACATGAGTTTTGGAAGGTGAGGCAGAGGTAGGGGTAGTACCTTGACCGATAATGGACGAAGTCAAACTGCTAGTGAGGCTGTGGATCCAGTACCACCTTAGGTTAGTTTTGCCACTTTATGCAATGACTTCATAAACCTTGGAGGTAAACCATTTAAAGGGTCAGAATCGATAGTTGAGGTTCAAGCTTGGCTACGCTCTTGTGAGCAGATCTATAAGAGTATGAAGTTGTCTAATGAGCAGAAAAGGGAAATGGCTTCACGACAATTGTAGGAAGGCGCTGCAGCCTGGTGGGATGCAGCAGTAGCAAGTATATCTGAGGACGATATTTCTTGGGAATGATTTAAAGAGTTATTTGAGGAGAAATTCATGCCAACAACAGGGAAAACTCGTTTGTACCAGGATTTTCTGAATTTGAAGCAGGGAAGCATGACTATAGCGGATTATGAGACCAAATTCAATGAACTTTCTTGCTATGGACCAGGGCTCATTGATACTCCCCTCAAAAAGACAAAATGTTTGTGCAAGGCTTGAGGCCGGAATTTTATGAAATGACGATGGCGCATTTGAAAGGATCTTTTATCGACTTAAATTATATGGCTCTGAGATATGAGGATTTAATGAACAAGAAATAAGTGGCACCAGTAGCAGCATCGGGAGGGAATTTTGTTAACCCAAATAAGAGGAAGTTCAATCCCAATTGGAGGAAGCAGAACAAGAAGAAGACTGGAAGTAATAACGGACCTCGCAAATGCTATATATTTCAACAAGAAGGTCACTTGGCGAATAAATGTCCCAGGAAAGGATTTCAACAACAGCCGTAGCAGTCACATCAAAGCGGACCTGGTTCGGCTTTGGTTCAGAAATCTCTATGGTTCAATTGTCACTTAGCAGGTCATATGATCAAGGATTGCCCGCTACTTCATAAAGCTCAGCGGAATAAGGTATTTGCTTTGGAGAGTGCACTATCGACTTCATCTAAAGGTAAGGGAGTATTGGAAGGTACATTACTTTAGGTGAAAAGTATATTAAAGTTTTATTTGATTCGGGTGCTTCTTTGAGTTTTATTTCTCTAAAATCCGTAAAGAAGTTCTTTCTTACCCCTAGTACTATAGACTGTCCCATCCTTGTATCTAATCCTATAGGAGGGGTAACCAAATTAGATATGATCTATAAGGATTTGAAGATTTCCTATTTGTCCCATAGTTTTTCTTGTAACCTTTATGTATTGAATTTTAAGGGATTTGACATTATATTAGGGATGGATTGGCTTGATAAGTATAAAGCTGTCTTGAATTGTGATGAGAGAACAATTTCGCTGGAAACCGATCTGGGTAGAATTGCTGGAGTGACGTGTTATAATTTTGGAATTCACTTGACTAGTCGTTTACATGAAGTTGAGACTTCTCAGGAGAAGGTTGAAGATATCGATGTGGTCTAAGATTTTCTTGACGTATTCGAGGAAGTCAAGTGTTTACCTCCGCATCGAGAGATAGAGTTTCGCATTGATTTGGTTCCAGGAACAGTACCAGTGATTCAGCCTGGTAGGAGAATGGCTCCTAGGGAAAGGGAGGAGTTAGTTAAGCAAACTTAGAATCTTTTGGGGATTGATTAGACCCAGTTTTTCTTGTTGGGGTTCTGCTGCGGTGTTTGTCACCAAGTCGAATGGATCGCTAAGATTTTGTGTGGACTATCGAGTGCTGAACAAAGTGAACATCCGAAATAAATATCCTCTTCCTCGTATTGATGATCTTTTTGACCAGCTGCATGGAGCTTCTGTCTTTTCTCGACTGGATTTAGCTTCAGGTTTCCATTAGTTAAGGGTAGCTGAGGACAATATTCCCTTGACAGCATTTAGGGGACCAAATTGTTTCTATGAGTGGTTGGTTATGCCTAACGGGTTAACCAACGCTCCTGCTTACTTTGTCGATCTGATGAACCGAGTCTTTCGGGATGTATTGAATAAGTTTGTTCTGGTGTTCATCGATGATATTCTAGTCTATTCTAAGTCTGAAGAGGAGCACAAGAAGCATTTGAGAATTGTGTTGGAGATACCGAGGAGGCATGTTTTGAAGGCGAATGTGACGACCCGGATTTCTGAGCACAGAAATCCGTGTCATCTTGAAGAAAGAAAGGGGTGAGAAAATAGAAGAGATAGGGAAGAAAGAACAACAACATCAGAATCTCACAACAGAATGGAACAAAATATAATAGATCACATAACTATTACATAGTTTTACATAATATACAACATCAATGAGAGTTATACAGATAATACATCACATACTAGACAGTTATAGACACATGTCTAGTTATACAACTCAATACACAAAAAAACACAGAGATACCAACACAGCAGACACTAAATCTACAACGCTGAAGCCTCCTGCTCCATTGCTCCTCCAGAATTTGTCAAAGCAAACCTGAATCCCTTGGCTACTCGTAAAAATTTGAGTACCCGAGAGTTAAGGAAAAACAGAAATAAACTCCGGGTCAGACATGGGTCTGGTGTGAGTAACAGGTTAAATTTGCTAATTTTGAAAACCTTTGAAAACAAAAGGTATCACGTAAGACTTCCCACAAATAAACATGGGTAAGTTTTTACCTTACGCTAACCAAAGATTTGATAGAAAATTCAATGATATTATAATAGGTCTAGGGTTTTCAAGTAAATAGAAAATAGCCGAAATTGTTACATGATTAAATTCCAGCTACTAGCCACAAAAGCGGGTAATACAATCAAATCCGATGGCACTTATTGGATTTTGGATTCCATACAATGGCAGGGCTACTGGGGTACCGCCCGTCACAGTACGTGGCCTAGGTCAACGTACCGAGGATCACTCCTGACCTCTTACAACACATGGCCGGAACCATTCCTTACTGAACAGTCCCGAACAAGATAAACCCCGCGGTTGTAGCTAGCAACCGCCCACACAGTCAAAATAAAAAGGGACATCTAGACAGGGGAATATCTTGTCCTGCTTGGTAATGACCCACCTAACCTTGCTGCATCTTCCATGTTTTAGCCATTCCCAGTTGATGAGGCTTGAGGCTATGATTACCTTTATTGAACATTATTCTTAGAATGCTCATCGTCCACCTGACGATATGCTGAAAGCATTCAATCCATACAAGTTCGTTCCTGGTTTGAACGAAACCGAAGGCATTATCTCGTTACACTCATTTTGGAATAACCCTCAGAGTTAACGACAATAACTCTTGCACTCTGAATCTTCATCTTCATTTCAGATTCATGACCTATCGTTAATTTGGATCGATGTGGTTTTCGGATGTCCAAATATGAAAACCCGATCCCGGTCTCATCGAAATCCAAAACGTATCTTTTAAGGCCAAGTCGTCTATTTAGTCTTAACAGTTCAATTCAATATTATCAATAAACATGCAGATAGATAATTCACATCTCATAATAGATAATCACATTATCATCATAAACAGATAATTAATATTATCATCCAAACAGATATTTAATATTATCATACTTAAACCATACATCCATATCACATAGATATTACTCATCTCATATCTGAGATCACAATCAATCAATGAAATATTAATATCATCCATAAGCAATGATTTATTATTCACAATCTATAATTAATTTAAAATGAATTAAATTAATTACTTCTATCTTTAATTAATTTAAAGTAAATTAAATTAATTACTCATTCCATAAATCCTGTTCATACAACCATTTATATTTGATTAAACACCTTTGATTAATCATCTTCTAAATATAATAACTAATTAGTCTTTATTTAATTCCACAAATTAATTATCCTAAATCATTTATAGTAATTAACATATAATTACTTCATTTATTAATTACTAAAATTAGTTACATTTATCCTTAATTAATTACATAAATTAATCATCACATCATTAATTATTCCTTAATTAAACAATTCTTAATTACAACATTAATTATATTAATTAATTAAATTACTTTATTGAAATTAATTACATTAAGCGATTAATCCTTAATTAAACACAATTATTAATCACCCTTGATTAATAACAAACCAGTAATTAATTATCCTTAATTACTTATATTAATAAATTAATTATCTCCACTAATTAATCCCTTGATTAATTACAAAAGTTATTACCCAAATTACTTATTAACACATCATCTTTCACTAATTACATTCAGTAATTAACATTAATTACTTCCCTAACTAATTATGCTCCATTAAATACACTAAGTAATTACACTTATCAAATTATCGAATGATTTTTTTTAATTAATTAAACTAAATTAATTAACTTAAATTAATCATATCATCTAAATTTATTACAATAAGTAATTCATCTCTTAATTACTTTTATCAAGTAATTACATTTAACGATTTATAATAGATTATCTAATTAATCTAATTAATTATCAATATTAATCACATTAATTAATTAATTAATAATCCTTAGTTAATTATGTTCATTAACAAATAACATTTCTTAATTTACTTCTTAATTAATCTCTAGTTATAAATTAATCTAAATTATTAATTTATAAATTAAATACATAAGTCATTCCCTAATTAACTTATTCATTAAATAATTTTAATATCTAAATTATTTCTTTATTAATGACTCCCTTAATATTAAAGTGTATTAGAACATTACATTTTAAATTTAAATTCAAATTCCATTTTGAATTTAAGATTCAATGATTATTGTTTAAATATTTACCAAATTTAAATTCAATTTATAATTTTTTTAAATAAATGTAAATAACATTTATTACTTACATACGAACTTATATAAGAAAAGCCTTTAAATTCAACTATCTAACTTTTAGTTAAAAGTTTTTCTTTTAAATTACATTGTATTATTAACTTGCAATTTCAAGTTAAACAATTTATTTAACTTCCATTCAAAAACCTTTTAAAAAAGGCGAAAGAATAGTTCGCTCTGTGTCCACCACGCAACTTACATTGTATTATTAACCTCCTCTCATGTCCGCTCCTACAGTACCCCTCCTTTCTCCTCCTATCAACTCAACTGTTCCTACAACTCCTATCATCTCATTCGTACCTTCCCATTCCCTTGTTGCCCCCCCTATTCATTCCCCTGTACCTACATCCGCGCCACCCATCTTGTCAGTACTTCCTGTCACCCCCTCAGCTCCATCTCCCCACTTAGCCAATATTCCTTTGTACAAGCCTGTCATAGTCTCTCCTCCTCCTCCATCTATCCCCCATCTCGAACCACCAGATCCTTTACCTACGCATTCCTTATCACCTTCTCTCCCAACTATGGCCGGTGACACCCACGCTGCTTGTACGAGTGAACGGAAATGGACTTCTCTGTTTAAACGCAAACCGAGGAATGTAGGTAAGTACATACCCGTTGACTTGACCCCAGTGTATGATGACGAAGCTTTAGTGCCTCCAAATGTAGTTGTAGAGGCAGGTGCTGCTATCTGGAATGACTCATTAGTTGGCTTTTTCCTCGACAAGCCACTGTCGTACACAACTATTGTACAGAAGTTAAAGACTATTTGGAAACTTAAAGGTGCTGTTTCAGTTAAATCCGATGGTAACATCTTCTTATTCAAATTTACTTGTACTGAAGACAGGGAAGCAATTATGTTGAGTGACCCTATTATCATGAATAATAAACTATTCATAATAAAATCGTATGATTCTTCAGTGAGTAACGTCACGGGTACAGTCACCGCTGTTCCAGTATGGGTTCATCTGTATAACCTTCCAATATTCGCATGGTCCCCATCAGGAATAAACTGGCTCAGTAGTCACTTAGGTAAACTATTATGTATGGATGAGATGACAGAAAAGCAAGATAGGTTGAGTTTTGCGAAGTGCTTAATTGAAGTTAGGCCAGAAAAAGAGCTAGTTGATGACTTCATGGTTAAACTAGTTGAGGGAGGACATCAAAAAATCTATGTAGAGTACTTATGGAGGCCAGATGTATGCGTTATGTGTAAGAGTTTTGGGCACAAAACAATGGAATGTGAAAACATTGAGAGTAGTAAGACCAAATGTGGAAAAAAAATAGTGGAGTTGACAGAGAAGAAGGTAGGGATGAAAAAATGGAGAGTGTTCAAACTTTTAAAGACAACAGACTAATGAAGAAGCAGAGTATTAAAAAATGGCAGCGAGTTACGAGAAATAAGATAGTTAATACTGTTAATGAGAATAAAGTGGAACAGACAAGAGAAGGAAGCGAAGAAAGAACTTTGGCAAAAGGTCATAATGTCACCCTTGATATAGTGAACACCATGGTGAAGAAGCAATTGGGTAGTGACAATAATGATATCAGGGTAGAGTTTGTTGAAATGGGTGATGAGCAAGAAAGAGAAACTGAGTTAGACAAACAGATTGAACTAATTACTGAAGAAGTAGAGTTTGAGGACTGTTGTTTGTTATCCAACAAATTTGATATATTGTATGGAATGGATGAAGAGGACAATTCTAGTATTAAAAATATTGAAAGTTTGGCAGAGCAACACAGGAATGGGATAACTGAGGCAATAAATGTTAATACCAAAGAAACAAATAAAACATGCACTACTGTACGTGAAGACCAAAAGGAGACATGCAACGAGAAATCAATGCAAGTAAATACTGAGCATAGCAAGCACTTGCATGAAAAGGTAGAAAGCATTCAAGACAAAACAACAGCAATAAATGGTAATATAGCAGGCAAGTTAAGCATTGAAAACAAAACCAATGAAGAGCAAAAACCAAGTGACAAAAAAAGTAAAAAGAATAGAAATAAGAAATCTCCCCTCAGCAAGCCTACTGAGTTGATTCCTGATACATGCATACACACTGTAGCATGCTCACCATCAATATTTCCCCTACCTGCTACTGGTAATGATATAGTAACATCTTCATACTCATTTTATAACAATATTAAACCACCAGAAGCTTTCAAGAAACCCCCCCTAAACTCCCCTCACCACCAAACTCTTCTACAGCCTCACCAATCTTTGGTCAGCTCACCCCACCAACAGTAGACGGAAATACAACCAATGAAGTCACACCTCTGTCTAAGGACATTCCAAACTACTTATCCTCTTCGCAAGCTTTTAAGAGGAGAATGAAAATTGAAATGATAAACGCTCATGCTCTCCAATGATGACAAACATTGGAGCATGGAACATACGTGGGGGTCACCAGGTCATCAAACTAGACCAATGCAAAGAACTTATAGCTACTCATAAGTTATCCATCATTTCCATGCTAGAGACTAAATTAAATTGTGAATTAACTCTCAAGGCTGCAAAGCATATTAAACCTGACTGGTGCTTTGTTCACAACCTGGATGATGCACCGTATGGTAGGATCTTGATTCTTTACAATCCCCTCCAAATCCAAATAGCGCCTATTCTCACCAACTCTCAGATGATACATTGCCATGCACAATCTCTCTTTGACAATACCTCCTATTATGTAACCTTTGTATATGCCTATAACTCTGTAGCAGCTAGAGCCTCTTTGTTAGATGTAATTCCAGCACTGCGCCAAAGCACACACCTATGGATAATAATGGGATACTTCAACTGTTGTTATAAGCTCTCTGATAGAGTTGGTGGTAATTCACTTTCTCTGAATGAAATACATCCATTATCAAATACTCTGAATCAAGCTGAGTTAATTCCAGTTAGATCTGTAGGAATGCAATATACTTGGAACAATAAAAGAAGGAATGGCAGTAGGACTTTCTCCAGGATCGATCATAATTTTTCCAACCATGCTGCACTTAACAAATGACCCCTTCTATTCAGCCTTCTTCCCCCTCCACTTCTATCAGATCACTGTCCTCAAATTACCCATCTGTGTGGGGCAGACAAGAGAGGAAACTCAAATTTTAAATTTTTTAACACTTGGACCAAAGAAAATGACTTTAAAACTACTGTCTTACATGCTTGGAGTAAAGAAAAAAAAGGTAACCACTTATTTATTTTGCAGGAAAAAATAAAAGAAGTTAAAGAAGCATCGAAGCAGTGGTCGTTCAAGAGATTTGGCAAGGGAGACAAACTGAGCACTTCTATTGGTGAGAAACTAGCTGAAGTGCAAACGGAGATGATGTCCAACGTTACAAACCCCAATCTGTCCGAAACTGAGTATAACTTAACTCGACAATATAGTGAAGCATTAACTTCCGAAAGTGATATGATTAGACAAAGTCCAGGATTAAATGGCATGAACAAGGTGATAGAAACAGTGAGTATTTTCATGCAAGCCTGAGAAACAAACAGCGTAGAGAGAATATAACAACCATCAAAGACTTGGATGACCATCTACACAATACAATCCCTGATATTCAGATGCCTTTGTTCAATACTTCACCTCCATATACGGCAACGCTAGCAAATTCAAACCTAACATTGAAGACATCCTGAAATACTTCCTAGAATTACTGATGAACACTACAGCTTCCTATGCAATGAAGTAACCGATGAAGAAATTGAGATAGCGATGTTCTCGCTGAATAGTAACTCATGCGGTGGCCCTGATGGTCTTAATGCCAAATTCTTTACTACTTGTTGGACAATTGTGTCTTCTGACGTCATCAATGCCATCAAGTTGTTCTTTAAAAGATCTAAGCTGTTCAGGTCCTACAACTACACTAATATTGCTCTCATCCCCAAGTTACGAAATGCCCACTATGTCAATGAGTACCGGCCTATTTCTTGTTGCAATACCATTTACAAATGCATCTCCAAAGTTATTGCTTCAAGACTAAAGCTTGTTCTACCTACTTTGATCTCCACTAACCAAGCAGCGTTTCTACCTGGTAGGAACATCCTTGATAATATTCTTCTCGCACATGAACTTCTTAAAGGTTACAATCGTAAAAACGGTTCGCCAAAGGCTATGTTTAAACTTGATGTTATGAAAGCTTTTGATACGTTACAATGGGATAGTATTATTCGTATCATGGGGTATATGAATTTCCCTACACACTTTCTAGCTTGGATATATGAATGCATATCCACCCCAACTTATTCGGTCATTGTTAATGGCTTACCTGCTGGTTTCTTTCGTAGTAAGCAGGGCATAAGGCAGGGTGATCCTATTTCTGCGTACATCTTCATAATTGTGATGGAGCTTGTGACTAAAATGATCAACATGCTAATTGAGCACGGCAAGTTTAAGTGCCATCAAAAATGCAGTTAACCGAGTATATCAACGCTAATGTTTGCGGACGACCTTGTTGTATTTTGTATGCCTGATATCACAACTGTGAATAATCTTATGTATACTCTAGAACAGTTTCATGATATGACTGGTCTGAAGGTTAATATTGAAAAAATCTGACCTCATTTTGGATGGTGTCAGTGTTGAACAGGAGGAAGCTATTTATCATGTTACTGGTCTGCATCATAACTCAAAACTATTTCATACCTGGGGCTTCCACTGGCAACGTCTAGAATAACTTTAAACCATTGTCTTCCTTTATTTGAGAGGATTACTGCGAGATTTAACTGTTGGACAACTGTGAAACTTAGTCAAGCCGGTAGACTTACCCTTGTTAGGTCTGTTATATTTGCCATGCAAGTTTATTGGGCTAGAACCTATGTTCTGCCCTTAAAACTTATGAAAATGATTACTAGTGCATTCATGCGATTTCTATGGACGGGAAGAACTAATGGCAGATACATTGCCCCGGTTCATTTTAGCAGAGTTGAACTACCTTTGAATAAGGGGGGACTGGGCATTATCAGCTTAAAGCAGTGGAACAAAGCGGCGATAGCTAGACACGTGGATACTTACTTCAACAGTGCTGACAGTGTATGGGATGAGTGGTCTCGAAACAACGTTGTTAAGAGTAGAAACTTTTGGAAAATGAATAAACCCCAGAATCTGAGCTGGACTTGGCAATGTCTTTTCAAGATAAAGGAGGAAGTCCTTCCTCTCTGTCAAATGAGCATCAACAATATGTACAGCATTAGTTTTTGGGATGAACCATGGCTTGTTTC
Source organism: Allium cepa (assembly GCA_030765085.1). Taxonomy (NCBI): domain Eukaryota; kingdom Viridiplantae; phylum Streptophyta; class Magnoliopsida; order Asparagales; family Amaryllidaceae; genus Allium; species Allium cepa. The sequence continues at coordinate 586,952,985 of CM060938.1, forward strand.
AGGGATGATACTTAGCAGGCTCTTAACTTACAATGAAATAATGCAAACTGGCGTACACCTTGCAGCTAAGGTAAGTGATGTTCTTAGCAACATTCAAAGCACTAACTCCTTTCATCCAACCAAAGAATTCAGCGTATTTGTTACTTGATTAGAAGAAAAACTACACTGTTAGCATCAAATGAGAGGCTGGTTTGGGATGTTAATAGGACCAAATTCAAAATTGGCTCTGTTTATGAACATCTTATGAAGAACAAAGTTCGGCCGATGTGGAAATGGTCCAAGCGAACATGGTATAAAGATAGTAGTACGAGAAACAACTCTCTTCTCTGGAAAGTGCTAAACCGCGCAATTCTTACTAAAACGAAACTTGTGTGCATGGGGTTGGATGTCAATATTCTCTACACCTTTTGTAATGATCAAGCAGAAACTGTTGAACACTTGTTTTTTGAGTGTTCTGTCATTAATAATGTTTGGCAGCTTGTCAAGGCCAAGCTCTGCTGGGTTGAAGCATTTAATGGTAACTGGAATGAGTGGAATAAACTACATGCGAGAACAGGGTTCAAAAGTAAAGAGAAGAGAGTTCTTCTTCATGTTTTGAAAAGTTTTACAGCTGTGGTCTGGAAGGAACGAAACACCAGGGTGTTTGAGCCAAACGATGCTAAATCTGAACCGACTTTTAAGCTATGGGTGATGCACGTGATCAAGAATGCGTTGAGTAAGCTATCATTCTACATTGATCCAGGAATACTTCACTCATTTTAACGGGTGCACTCTCACTTGTTCTTCTGTTTTTTATTTTTGTTCCTGTTTTTTCTCCTTATGTGCATGTTGTTTGTAGCGCTTTGTTTTCCTCAGTTTTCTTAGAGCTTGCTCTCTGTAGTTTGTGTTGTATTCTTATTGGTGCTGCAATAAAATGGTCGGGGACCATCCAACCCCGTCGGCCTAGCAAAAAAAAAACCTTTTATAAAAGAATTCCCTCAAAATCAAGTTAAATATTTATTTGAAACAAATTTACTTTTCAAAACTATTTTATTTGAACTTATTTTTAAAGCATTCATATTTAAAAACTGATTTAAATTTTCAGATTTGAATTCAAAGTAAACTTGAATTCATCAATTTATCTTTGATTTAAAATTTTGATTTAAACTTCCTTTTAAGAACTTGAATTAAAAACTTGATTTTCAAATCCAAATCCATTTTAAAACCTTAAGATTCAAATGTTCATTTGAATCTATACTTTAAATTTTTGAATTTAAATCACAGTTTAAATTCTGTTTTCAAACTATAAATTAATTTAAAATCTGAAAACCTGTCAGGTTTTTAAACCTGAAAACCAACCTTTAAACATTTTAAACTTTGATTTCATATCAAATTTGAGTTCAAAAAAAAACTTGAATTCAAACTTCAAACTGGATTTAAGCTTTTTTTAAATCTAGTTGACAAATTTAAGTCCATTTGCATTTGATTAAAAAAAAAAATTCTGCTGCCAGGTTTTACAAAAGCCTGGAACTAACACTGACTCGACTCGAACCAAAAATGCTTCGAGTCTTCCCTCCCTCTGCTTCGAGTTCGACATGAAGTTTCCCCGAGTCAAACCCTTAAAGACTCGAGTAACTCCTCCAAGCACAACATAGTACACCGTGCATATACATGGCGGCTGTGGGTGACTCTGATCATCGATGATGATTATTTCACTTCGACAAGCATCCCCTAACACCAATACGATCATCAGATCGACCTTCAAATTTTTTTGAAAATCGAATTCGAGATTCATCAGAACCTGGAACAAAGCACAGGACAACCACCCAAAACCTGGAAAACATCACGCATACCCAATGCCGATCACCAGAAATCAGCGACTCCGGCCAACCCCTCACCTACGACTAAGCTTCCACCCCTCAAAAACATAAAGAACTCGATCAACTATAGAGGGCGAGCTAATCGAATTTCCTAGCCTTGTTAAAACTAGGGCTACAAACAAAAATCCACAGCTGCTTCCTCCTCAAGGAAATGCATCCCCATCAGGCATTTTACCTGTCAACACTGATCACTCCTCCATCATCAAGCAGAGCCTCGACCCTCCAGTCCTAAAGATCAACAGTGAAACCTAAATTTTAATATTTTGTTCAACCCAATACTGCTCTTCTAATTTCAAACTAAAAATTATGATGTTTAGTTCAAAAATCATATTATAGTTGTTGTTTCCAATTTATAATACCGAATCTATAAATTACAAAGTTTGAGATTTTACTTTGTTTATCATACACTGTTGTTTTTATATTCCTGAGACACTCAGACTTGAAATTTAACTTGAACAAGCTTCTAAACATTAATCCATAATAAGTCAAACAGTTTTTGTTTTGTAGCTAAGTCCTAATAACAATTAACTAAAGAGAATATGAATTTAAATCTAAAACAGGAAACTGGAAACTAAACAGAGAATGTTCATATGGAAATAAACATGCACAAGCAGATTTCATATTCATATTTACATACTACAATATTTATCACAAAAAGCATGTAGCCATATTCATTTATAGATTAAAAAATAATAATGATGTTACTCACCTTTGCTTTGAAAAGAGGGACAGAGCACCTCTGATTGCAAACAGTTTTTTGAACTTTTAAAACTGGAAACAGTCTTTACTTTGATCTTTTAATCATCTTGCTTGATTGTTGTTTCAGTTTGTAAAAATGGATATGCCTACATTTTCTTGCTTTTCTGGTTTACTAAGTTGTGAATGCCAATGGAACAAATAAAAGAATTACATATATAGAGGAGACAGGCTTGTACATGGAGGTATTAACCGGTACATTATTATTTTTTTGTTTTATCAGGCAAGACTTTTTTTTGTTGGAGGCTGAAAGGATGTTTAAAACAATTCGAATAGACTTTGTTTAAGCTTGCATTAAATGTTTAAGTACTTTATGTACATGGATATATTATATTTTTACTTGTTTAGATTTTTCTTGCCTGCATACTTATCTTACAACATATTTATCTTGCTTTATTCTTGCATTCTAACTTTTACAGGCAACATATTACTTGCCTTGCTTGCTTTCAGTTTTGTAAAAAGAAATGTTAACTATATTTTCTTGTTCAGGTTTGCTATGTTGAACTAATTAGAACAAAAAGCACTGCAAATATACAAAAGACAAGTTTTGTGTATATATATAAAGAAGGGTTTGTACATCAGCCTGGTGCAATTTTCTTTTATTTATATGGATAGGTCAGAGCATTTTTATTTTTGGAGGGGATGAGATGATCTTAAAACAAGTCGAATTGACATTGTTTGCAGTTAAATATGAAAGCATTAAATGCTTTGAGTACTTCATGCTTTTATTTTATACTTTTCTTATTTTGTTTATAGCTTTGCTTCTTGTCTTTGCATCACTACTTTACAGGCTTTACTCTTTTATTTTTTTATTTTTTTTATTTACACAAACTTGGTTTGCTTTCATACTTGATGTTCATAGATATAAATTTGTTTTATTTTTACTTTGCTCTTTGCTTTTAGTTATTTGTTTATAGATTTTTAGCTTATGGGTTACTTTTATTTTTAATACAAGTGCTTATTATTATTTCACTTTTTATTTAAAAACCAAAATTATCAATACTAAATTTACTTATCATTTCTTTTATTTTAAACTTAAACAATTAAATACTTATGTTAATATTTATAAATATTATTTTATTTTAAACATTTTTTTTGAAAGATTTTATTTTAAATTTACAAATCATAGTTTCTTTCAAAATATACATATATATAAATAAAAATAACAACTTCTATTTATATTAAAACCCATTTTTAAAGATATTACAATATTGATATAGTTTAAATATAACTTATTATTAAATTAATATAATTTATAAAAGAACTATTCCTTTATAATATAAATTACTTATTTTATCGAGCTATATTTAGAAACAACAACCAAACTTTTGTTAAATCTATATTTAAGCTAAAATGATTTAAAAAAAATTTAACTTTATCTTTAGTATATTTTAAAGCCAAATGGTTATTTATTTAATATTAATTTTAAATCAAATCTCCAAATTGTAATTACCAAAAATATTTAAAATAAGAAAACATATTTATTTTTACCTGATAAATTAAAACAAGGATTGTCCATTTACAAAAATACAAACATATATACATTATAAATAGAACAATTTAAATTAGCTTTTAAAAGATAAGATCACCCATTTAAATAATTATTAAAGAAAATTATTAAATCAATTCAAATTATTCTTAACAATATTATCAATTCTATCTAATTTTAACCCAGATTATTAAATTTATATTGCTAAAAATTCCGGGATGTCACAACAAAGTTCTCTAAGTGCCATTTTTGGAAATCGAAAGTCAAATTTTTGGGGCACATTGTTTCTAGAGAAAGTATTTTTATAGATCCAGCAAAGGTTGAGACTATTCTGGAATGGAAGCAGCCACAGACACCGATTGAATTTCGTAGTTTTCTAGGATTAGCTGGCTACTACAGAAAGTTTATCAAGGACTATTCTAAGATTTCTTCACATCTGACCAAGTTGGAGCTAAATTGAAATGGACACCCCAGTGTGAAGAATCTTTTCAAGAGTTGAATACGAGGCTAACTAGTGCACATGTGCTAGCTATTCCGGATGGAAAAAGCAAATTTGAGGTTTATATAGATGCTTGTATAGTTGGACTGGGAGCAGTTTTGATGCAAAATGGTAGAGTTATTGCGTATGCGAGTCGGCAATTAAAGCCTCGTGAAAGGAACTACGCTACGCACGGTCTTGAGTTATTAGCCGTCTTTTTTGCTTTAAAGATCTGGAGGTACTATCTTTTGGGAGAGAAGTTCGAGTTATTCACGGATCAGAAACTGTTGAAGTATCTTTTCTCTCAAAAAGATCTTAATCTGAGGCAACAGCGATGGGTCGGGTTTTTGGCATCCTATGATTTGGACATTCTGTATGCCCCGGGAAAGGCGAATGTTGTGGCTGATGCTCTTAGTAGGAATGCATCCCTTTTAGAAGTGGTTCCATCTCTTCTGAAAAGGATTTCGAGCAAGCAAGAATCTGATAAAATGCTGAAAAGAATCATCAAAAGAGTTAGGAAAGGTCAGTTTTCAAGTTTTGAGGTTGATGGCCAAGGAACATTGAGGATTAACGGGAGGATTTGCGTTCCGAATGATAGGGATCTGAGGCAGGATGTGTTGTCAGAGAGTCATCGTTCCAGATTGAATATCCACCCAGGAATATCTAAGATGCATAAGGAAATGAAAAGAATTTTCTGGTGGAAAGGAATGAAGAGGGATATTACCTCTTTTGTCAATAGATGTGCTATCTGCCAACAAGTTAATGGAGATCAACAGAAGTCGGCAGGTTTATTGCAACCTTTGGAAGTTCCAGAATGGAAGTGGGAGATGATTTCGATGGATTTTATCGACGGTTTTCCTAGAACCAAGAATGGAAATGAAGAAATATGGGTGATTGTGGATTGGTTAACTAAAAGCGCCCATTTTATACCAGTTAAGGCAACTCGTACTGCAGCTTCTCCGACAGAGATTTTCTGGAGAGAGATAGTCAGATTGCATGGTGTTCTAGTTAGCGTAGTAAGTGATCGAGATCCTATCTTCACCAGCAAATTCTGGGAGGCTCTGCAATCAGTTATGGGAACGAGTTTGAGATTGAGTACAACCTATCATCCTTAGACAGACGGATAGACGGAGAGGCTGAACCGAATTCTAGAAGATATGCTGCGAGCTTGTGTTTTGGATTTTGGTGGATCGTGGGAAGACCATCTTCATCTAGTAGAATTCTCCTATAATAACAGTTACCAAGCGAGTATTAAGATGGCTCCTTATGAAGCTTTGTATGGAAGACCGTGTATATCCCCATCATGTTGGATAGAGTCAAAAGATTGTCTTGTGCTTGGACCAGATTTGATTCGTGAAGCTTCTGCTAAAGTTGAGCTTATCAAAAAAAGAAGGAAAGCTGCTCAGGACCGTCAAAAGAAATATACAGATAAAAGATGAAGACAATTGGAATTTGACATCAGAGATTTAGTCTTTGTCAAAGTTTCCCCAATCAAATGAGCTATAAGATTTGGAAAGACGGAAAAACTTAACCTAAGATATATTGGACCATTCCGGGTGCTGGAAAGGATTGGTGCTGTAGCTTACAGAATTGAATTGCCAGAACGGATGTTTGGAATTCATAATGTATTTCATGTACCCCATCTAAGGAAGTTTGTTCATGACCCATCACTGGTTGTAGAACCAGGAGTCTAGGAAGATTTGGAGGTCGAGCCAAACTTGACTGTGGTCAGGAACCCTGTTCAGATTTTAGATCAAGACGAGAGGCAACTCAGGAGCAAGATAGTGAAGCTCGTCAAAGTGCAGTGGAGCGAGGACCCCAGAGATTGTACCTGGGAAACTCTGGATAGTTTTAGGAAAGCCTATCCAGATTTGTGTCCGGATAGCTAGTGATGTTTGTTAGGATAAATTATTAGATTGTTTGCTAATGTATGGATGATACGTATGCTTGGATGGTTGATATAAAAGCTTTTGAATTTTCTTTTGTTTTAAATTTCGAGGACGAAATTCTTTTAAGGAGGGAGGAATGTGACGGCCCGAGAATTTGGCAATATTATTATAATCTAATGTAAGTAAATACAAACTTATCATTTAAAAAAAAGATTTTTGGACATTTTCCATTTATTTATATTTATATGGGTATTTGTGTAGGAAACTATGATTTGAAAATTTAAAATAAAGTCTTTCAAAAAAAATTAAAATAAAATCTATCTTATTTAATTAAATTATAATGCTCTACCTTATTAACATTTAATCTAGATATATGCATATGAATGTAATATAGATGATAATGTTTAAAATAAATTCAAACCTTATCGATATTAAATATTGGTATAAAATAGTATATGAATATAAATTAAGTGTTGATAGTTTAAGCTTAAAATAGAAAAAATAGGGATTTATGTTAGAAATAAGTATTTAAATGGTTATTGTGTGTAAGCAACATAAGATAAACACATAACAATAACTATAATAATTTTTATATTAAGCACAAAGGTAAATCAAAACCAGACAGAATGTATGTATGTGAATTATGCAAAGCAAGAAGATGATAAAACAAAATATCTATATACAAAATCCAATAGAATAAGTATGTGAACATAGAAGGAAACAATTTCATTAAATGCTATCTTCTCAAGCACAAAATAAAATAATTTCAAATATTTACAAATCATTTCATTTCAGTAAAGGAAATCTGGTTTAGTCAAAGGAAAAGAAAAATTGACCAAGGGAAACATGATGTAGCAGTTAAAGCCTACCATGTACAAAACTTTCTCTTTATATATACATCCTTTTAGTTAGCTCGTTCATAACTAAGGAAAAATAGAAAAAGGAAATAAGTATCATCATTTTATAAACTTAAATCCAATTCAACTAAACAAAACAGGAAGTTTTAAAGGCAGATCAAACTGCAGTTTTCAAAACAGATATTGGCTCTCTGTTAACACACTTTTCAGGTGAGTAAACACAAATTTTAAAGATTTAAGTATAATTAAAAACTGTACAGGTGATTCATTGATAATATTATGTTGTATATGTTTTATTTTTGAATATAGTTCTGTGTTTATATATAGGATGTTCTGTGGAAAATTGAATATACTAGTCTTCTCTGTTTGTTGTTACAGAGTTGAATATTTAATCAAAATTCAAAATATTATCATCCAACCTTTGTTAGGCTTAAATTATCAACAAAGAAAGTTTGTTTAAATTTAAATTATGGCCTAAGAATTTGTTTTAAGCTTGATAACGAAGAATTGACTCTGTAAATTCAGTTTTACAATAAAAGGACAATATCACATGATAAATTCGAATATTTTAAAATATTAATTCGATTATATAACTTGAATCAACAGTCAAAGATAGGATTTTTAAAACTAATATGGTGATTTTTAGTTAAGTATGCTTCGAGCAGTTTATAGATGAACCGAAATTGCTTTTTTACCAATTTTCATCGACCAAAGAAATTTTGGATGTTGAATTTTTGCTCGAAGCTAGCTTGGCCATCGATGAAGTTGAGAAAATTGTTAAATGATTTTTCTATTGCAAGAGATGTTAGATCGAGTCAAGATTAGGGTTTAATGCTCGAGTTTTGTCATGTTCAGAAAAGAGGTGATTTCATCACCTCTGATTGATCGAGCCGCACGAAATTCTAGGGAATGGTAGAATGGAGGATTGACATGGTGAGGCCGGAGTTGTATCGCCTCCAGTGGACGGTATGAGTGAAGCGAAGCGAATTCCTAGGTGGAGTGAGGTTACAGTTTTCGAACGAAAGGCGAAATTGCAATTTGGAAATTTTTGCATCGAGTTGATCCTTGTTTTCGATTGTAGTGATAGTTCGTGACTCGCTGGAGGTACCATGGTTCGCCAGAACGTCGATGAGGTGTCATGCACGTGCACGACCTTGAGTTGGTGTCAGGAGATTTTCAGCTGTGAGCAACGTGAGTTATTACTCGAGAAAATGAAGAGCTTGCTTCGGTTTGGAACCCGAGTACATGAGCATACTTGCCTGTTATTATAGTTTAAACTTAAACTTAACTGAGGGAAAAAGGGGAGAAGAAAGTATGAGGAGAAGAAAGAGGTCTCGGGGAAAGTGGAAGGGAATGCGAGTGTTTACTCGAGTAAACCTAGGAATTACTCGGGTTTGATTTTCAAACCTGCAGTATAAATAATAGTAAGTTAAGCGAACTATTTAAACAAATTTTAAGTAGTGATGACTAACTAATGTTTGACAAATTTAAGTTAAGACTTTATTACAAGTTTTAATTATTTTGGTGAATACTTTAAAAATGTTTTAAATCTTAATTAATATCCTAATGAAGTAGTTACTGTAAGATAAGTTTTAAATTTAATTAACATTTAAAGCTTTTTAAGTTAAATTTGATTGCAAAGTTTAGGAAAGATTTTTAAAATGTTAATTAAGATGAATGATTATTTAATTAATTGTTTTAGGAGATAACTAAGAATGATTAATTTATAATTGTAATTAAAGATTGATAAACTAATGATTAAGTGATTACTTAATCTGTAATTAAGAATTTTAATTTAATACTTGAAGTTAATTAATATGTGATTAGTAGTTAACTAATTAAGTAATTTAATTAAGAACTAATAATTGATTAATTAAGTAATTAGTGATAAATAAATGGATGATTAAGTTTTAATTAAGGTTATCAATTAATCACTAAGGAGTGATGAATTAAGTAATTAAGGTTTAATAAATTGATTAATAAGTAATTAATTAAATGGTTTGAAATGGAATGGTTAACTAATTGATTAAACAGGATTAAGTGACTAATTCTCAAGTAATTAATCTAAATTGAATTGATTACAATAAGGATTAAAGATGCTTGCTTATGGATGATTGTAAAAGTAGAATATCTGATTTTGTGATATCTATTTGGTGATATTCTGTGATAATCTGTGATATGCTTTGATATATCTATGATGATGGTGTATGATTTATCTGTGATAAATGCTATGTGAATTCAAAGTGTTGAATAGAATCGTTTAAATTATTAAACAACTTGACCTTTAAAATGGCGTTTGGATTTCGATGAGACCGGGATCAGGTGTCAGTTATGATTATTCGAAAACCACATCGATCCAAATTAAATGTTAGATCGTGGCATCTCAAGTGAAGATCGAGATGGAGTTTCAAGGTACAAGGTTTATCGTCGTTAACTCCAAGGGTGATTCCAAAATGAGTATAACGAGATAATGTCTTGGGTTTCGTTCGAACCCGCAACGAACTTGCATGGATTGAATGCTTTCAGAACATCGTCATGTGGACGATAAGCAGTCTAAGGGATGTATTCTCTAAAGGTAATCGCAGCTTCAAGCCTCATCAACTGGGAATGGCTAAAAAAGGAGGTGCGGCAAGGTTAGGTGTGTAGCACCCAAGAAGGATGAGATATACCCCTGTCTAGATGTCCCTTTATTTCGGTTGTGTGGGCAGTTGTTGGCCACAACTGCGAGGTTATCTTGTTCGGAACTATTCAGTAAGGAATGGTTCCGGCCTTGTGATTTCGGGAGTGATCCTCGGTACGGTGATCTAGGCCCGTACTGTGATGGGCGGTACCCTAGTAACCCTTCCATTGATGGAAACCCATTCTTCCTACGAGACCCTACGGTTTTGATTTGTATTACCCACTTTTGTGGCTAGTAGCTGGAATTTAATGAATGTAACAATTTCGGCTATTTTCTATTTACTTGAAAACCCTAGACACTACTATACTATCACTAGAATTCCTATAAAATGTTTTGGTTAGCGTAAGGTAAAAACTTACCCGTGTTTATGTGTGGGAAGTCTTACGTGATACCTTTATCTTCAAATAGTTTTCAAAGTTAAACAACTTTAACCCGTTTACTCACACCAGACCCATGTCTGACCCAGAGTTTATTCTTTTTTTCATAAACTCTTGGGTACTTAAATTTTTATGAGTAGCCAAGTGATAGGTTTTCGATTGTTGAGTTCTGGAGGAGCTTGGAGCAAGAGTCCAGACGTATCTACTTATCTAGTTCCACTGTGTTAGTTGATGTATGTTGTATTTTGGTATGTATGTAATGGCAGATATATATATGACTGTTCTTGTTGTATGATGTTATATAACTCTGATATATGTAAACTATGTAATAGTTATGTGATGTATTATATTTGTTCCATTTCCGCTGTGAGATTCTGATGTTGTTAATCTTCCTTTTTATCTTTTCTTTTTCTATCTCTTTCTTTTCTTATTGATGATACGTCTTTCTGTGGATAGAAAGGCGGGTCGTCACAGTTTACATAAATAAATAGTTTAACTAAAACATCAAAATATGACCGCAAAACATTTTTTTCAAAAACGACATTTTGTCAATTAAAAGTTGTCACAACGTCGTCGCACCTTTATTTTCTTTTGTAGGAACATATATTCAATTAGTGTAAGTATTAATTAATTCACTAATAAAGTTTACTTTTACTAAACAAGGTTATAAACTTTTAGAAAACAATTAAGAAAAAGTAAGCACAAAAAGACAAAAATGTCATTTCAAAGCAAAAGTAAAACATCAAATCAAAGAAACATAATTACTACTTTACTTAATATCTAAGTGAAAATTACATAAAGTAATGATTTGAAATGTGATGTTAAGTGTTGCAAAAAAATAAGTGTAACGACCCACTATTTTGTACCATTCGAATTCGACAATAATAGAACATGTCGAGCTGGAATAGTTCAAAATAATAGATTGTAGAATAAATTTGGCAAAACTCGGAATATACAATAAATAAATCACAGAATCACATACACAGATATCAGAATCTCGCAGCGGAAATTAAAAATTTAGTGGTTCATGAAGCCACTGATATCATCTTTACAAAACAGAACTTACATTGTCTATAATCCTCAATACAAATTTTAACATACACAGATAGAGAGTCTTCAAAGTCTTGAATTCCAGAAAGGATAAAGGCTGAAACAACTTCCAATAGCACGAATGATCTACTGAGTGTCCTAGCTACGGAGAAGAAACTGAAGCTGCAACTCAGGCTGACCCGAGCGTACAATAAAACAAAACACTCGAGTCAGGACATACATACTTATATAATGTAAGCTAAATCAAGTGTACTGTAATATATAGCAAGTAACTCAAAGGATGCTTGGGACCGCCCATCCTCGAAGGATCCGTCAAACTATTTACTATGTAGTATATTGCGCTATTATAATAGTGTCTATTTATAAAGTAAACATACTTATTTCTTAGCATTAAGGGGTTACCCATATAGCCCTTAACACGTAATAGTCCCAGTAGTCCATCCAATATCATAGCTCCTCCTACTCGGGAAGCAACTAGAGGATACCACACGGGCTACGGGAGAAAACCAAACTCGTACAAGGCTCGATATGGTAGGTGACACGGCACAACTAGGCAATGCCAGGGTAGATATACCAATTGCTATCCGGACCGGTGGTAACGCGAAGCCGCAGCAACCGCCCACCTCGAACAACACTCCCAAATCAAAGGGTGCACCCAAACAATCACATAAGCAATAGAATGGTATACGAAGAAGTGCGTTCGATCAGAGGAGCTACCTCATTAATCCGAGAATCGCTCCTGTTTTAGCCACCTTATGCCAACTCACGGGAGTCGGGTCCACGTATATACCTTTCAAGAAACCGTCACCACCAACCTACTTCATTCTGGAATCTCCACCGCGTACACGGTTAGTCAAAGTGGTTTTCGGTATCGACAGAGAGTATGTCCATATCCGATCCCGGTCTCTTTGCCAACCCTTCGTTATTATAACCCGTGGTTATTTAAAAACAGTTTATACTTTAAATCAGAATAAACATTTCCATTTCAAAACTATAGATACGATATCATTTTAAAACCCAAAACAATAGGATATCGTTATATTCAAATATAATTCTTTCCAAAACCATACTGTTTATAATATCTGGAGACCAAATATTTGAATTATATCTTCAAAGGATAATGTTTTGGAAACTTTACTTAAATCCATAACTCCCAAACACAATGGTTTGGACATTCAACGGTATATATATAAATGGGTTAACTTTATGGTTACTTTGTAAAGAAGATAATTTACATAGCTTCACAAATATATTTCTTTATTTAAAGTTTAACCATAATTTAAATATCCCTTTATGTTCCCAAAACCATTTCAATTTTTATATATATCCAATTGGAGTATTTACTATTCAAAACTTAGTTTGGGTTTTATTCTTTCACAAATCAATTTTTTATATTTTTAGTCTTGAATATTCCCATAATTTCCATAAATAAAACTCCAAATTTTAACCATTAAATTTTTCCCAAAATTTACTTAATACCAGAATATTTATCTTTAATTTATTTAGGAAAATACAGTTATAAATATTATGTCTTAAGTTTTTTCCAAAACTTAACATAAAATAAAATTTATCAAATTCCATAAATTTTAAAACAATCAAATTCTAGACTCTGTAGCATTTACGAAATGCTACCTAAAGTTACTAGCCCAATTTCAAAGGATAGCATTTAATGCTGTAGTAGATTGTTTAACTAAATAAATATTTCCAAATATAACTTATTTATATTTATTTATTAACTGAAATCTTATTCTTTCAAAATCCCGATTTACCAAATAAGTTATATTCCATAATTTTATTCAAATATTTATTTATTTCTTTATTTATAACTTATTAAAAATCAATATAAATTCTTTTAAAGATATAAATCAAATATTTAACTTCCAAAATAATTTTAAATATTTCAGAAAATATTATAAGGACCACGGGCCTGTATATAGTTTTCTAGCCTAGGTCAAGTGGTACGGATTTATATCATTTCAATCCGTAGTTTACAAATATCCCGGGTCCTATCATTTCAAACCCGCAATCCCAAGTTTAACAGTTTAACAGTTAACAGCATAATTTAACAATAATAATCATTTAGGCCTATCATTTCAGCCCATAACAATCTACGTATAACAGGGAACTTGCAGTGTGATTTAAGCAGTAAATAAACAATAACATAATATAACTGCAGATATAATACAACAGATAATAACTGATGAGGTGTCAATTTAAATGGGGTTCATCATTTTATATTACACTACAGACAGATAATAGTGACATAAAATTTTACACATACACTTGCAATAATTTACTAAAATATAAATACGTATGTCTGGTGAGAAATACTCACCTGAGAGTTGCAGAAAATTTGAATTCAAACGGCTATTCACCGGTAAAGAATGACAGAGAATACGATCAAAATTTCTCGGATGTCGCCTAGATTCAAATCTAGAACAAAATTTCAAAATATTGAAACGCGACTTTAGAATTTACGGTCAAAGAAAAATTAAAATGGGACGAAAATTTGTTTGACTTGCTCGACCACTCCACCGTGTAATGTGACCAAAATATACCCAAAAACGTGAACCGTGCTAACGCTAAAATTTTCGACCAAATTTCCTAAAGATCGACTAAACAATATGGTGAAGCTTCTCTACTATAAGTCGGGATATATATGTACACGTGCACACATTTTTTTTCTTCTTTTTTTTTTTTTTTCTCTTTCAGAAAACACACTCCAAACACTATTAACATCACATTTTCCTACTCCTACGTTAACCTACTATCAAGATTTGATTCAACTTCATGTTTCAGCTCCTATATTTTTTTTTTTTTCCAGTTCACCAGGCAAAACTACACAACTCACTGTCAACTTCCCAACAACCACATGCACAGCCTCCCTCTTCTACTCCCTTTCTAAACAATGCATATATATGTGTACACCTGAGTATGCTTGCCTCACTTTTACTCAGTTTGATTCTACAAACAATTGCTTTACAGTCTAAATTTTTTTTCTTTTCTTCCCACGTTCGAACTGCATCAGTTAACACATCCCTACCCGAGTCATCCCTCAAAATACTTTGAGCCAATCAGGTGACTTCTTCGAGAAAAATGTGCAAACTCTTCGAGTCCATCTTGCCAAAACATCGAGTCACGTCTGTAAACTCTGTGACTAATTTACTCAACCCCCATCTCTAACACTAACACTATTACTACCTAATATATTGCTCTGTACTTCCCCCCATCAACTCAAATGCCATCACTATTACATTCTGATTTAACATCAACTATTCCAGACTTCCCACTCCAAGCTACTTCGAAGACCATGCACTCAGTGACACTAACATGCACATCCAGTGATACCAATGTGCACAGCCCTTCCAAGGTTTGGTTATAAATGCAGACTTACTTCTAAACATAAATGCAAGCTTCTAAATAAAATATGAACATATGCAAAGTATATGCACAGACTTCTCTCTTTGTTATGCATTTCGATTTGTTATTAGTCAGGAGTAATTGGTTTTGAAATATATAAGTCTGATTGATTTATAACCTATGGTTCTAACCCCATACTTATTGTCTGGGCTACAGCTACTCGATCTTCACACGTAACAACTTTTAAGTTTTATATCCACACCTTGGCTAACACCTACCAAAACTCATAGCCTAAGTCCTCTCCTTAAGCTATGCAAATATGAATGCACACCTTTGCCATACAGCAGTGGTGGAGGATCCCACTACACTATTTCCTATTAACTGGTCCAAAGGCACGTCCCAATCTTTGGGTCACATATACACACATATACACTACTTTCTAGCACTTCAGTCATGTCTTCTACTCTGGTCAGTTTTATCACAGAGATACATTGTATCCAACTGACACAAACATATACTCAGAGACACAATTTGCTTCCCTACCTCCTCTGCTTAACCTTGTATATATGCAAAGGTCTAAGTCATATGTAACTGAAAATCCTAGATGCTTATGCAGACTTATCCTTTGATATGAAATCTGAAACTTACCTACTATTCAGACTTCTATTGAACCAGATTAGCCACTAGCCTACCAATATTTCATACAAATTATGGGTCCTATGCAGACAGTCCTATGGCAAGCATGGCAAAATAAAATGGAATGGCCGAGCAAGGCATCTAGGAAAGGAAAACAGAGGGACTGAAGAAGAAAAAGTAATTACCTGATGAAGCTTGGATCAGAGAGGAAAAATGAAGTTGAGATCCAGAAAGGAAAAATGATGAAGTGGGAAAGTATATATATAGGCAGAGGAAGTAAAAGCAAAATCATATCAGTTATTTTGATATGAATACGAATACGTGATTTAAGGTTTTCAATTCATCAGAGAATCAAGATGGTCACGTGTGATTATAGTTTGATACCTGATGATCAGGGCAGAGGAAAAGAATTTGTTGATTTTTGTATCAATCCAAGGAGGCCGAGAGTTTTAAAAAGTAGACTTGATGATAAATACATATAAGGCTTTGAAATGGTAGATTTGTTTCCAGATGAATGCAAAAGGTCTTGCTCGAACGTTGCAACAGTCAGTTATGAATTTCCAGAGGCAAATGGAATGAATGCTTCAGATATAATTATAAATAGGCCAGTGCGTGATGAATTGGAGAGGTGAATGCATCAGTTAAAAATAGAATTTGTTCTGATATACTTTGATTAGCCTTCAGTTACGTTTGTTTTCAAGTATCAGAGCAAAATGTGCTTCCATAAATACGAAAGCGTGATTTAAGGAATGGGATAATAGATGTGCAGAGTTGATAAAGTTTGATTTGCAACTCTTTAAATCATAAAATAAGTTGCGAGATATCTGCATACTTGATTTTTGCAGAGAAATGTATTAGTTACCACAGTTGTGAATATGTTGCGTGATACAAGAATTAGGCAGTTACACAACTGGATTTAATGCATGCGTGGTTTAAGGTTTGATTCAATTATTTGCATCGTGTAAAACTGAAGAGAACAGAGCAAAGGAAAAAGAGTGGGGTGCACGTATCAGTTTCAAAATGCATGCATTGATTTATAAAGTCTTGAACGTTGCCAAGTTGATTTTCATTCCATTTTATTTTTGATTTTAACGTTTGATATCAATAAATGAAACGGTAAATATTTATGTAGGCTTTAGAAAAAAAAACGTATGCAATTTTATTTGAAAACAGACCGTCAATTAAAACAACGTAACGGTTGCCATAAAATCTCTGACTGATATTTTCCTTCAAATTTATTCGAAAACTTGATTTTTACACTACGTTAAACAGACGCAGTCTAAAACATTAAAAATTTCGATAAAAATAGCATTTTAAAAACACACGTTTTATTACGTTGTTTATACCCTATAATTAACGCGTCCTTTAAACGCGAAATTCAACTGTTCAAAAATAGCTTAAATTTTCACAGTTATTATTCACTCTTTTTAACATTCACAATTTTATAAAATATATCTCCCAATTAAAAAATTAAACTATATTGTTAAACATGAATTATATAAAATATATTTAAAAATTGAATAATTAAAATAAAATAAATAGCTAAAACTAGGGTTGTTACACTCTCCCCCACTCAAGAACTTTTCGTCCTCGAAAAGGAGCGAAAGAAAAGAATCAAAGGAAGATAAGCTAGATAAACAAGAATCTTAAACGGATAGTTCCGGTATTGGGAGCACGAAGAAGATCCTCTAGAACCGGTTTTACCCCTTTCAGTTTGACTGTCAGCCTATGGTGGTAAGCGGTGCTCAGGTCCCGATGAGTAACAAGGATTTCCAAAGATTATAGAAAGATTTCTAAATAGACCGGTGGAAGCGATAGCCTCCCCAATCTGAAGCAGATAGGACAACCAAGGACACTTAAAGATAGTTTGAAAACAAAATAAGATAATAACTTTGAAATCATAATGCTTTTGAAATCATAATACTTTGAAAGTCATTAAGATGTTATAGATATTATCATTTGGAAATCATACCACAAAAATCATAACATTTAAAAAAAAAAAATCTTCATTTATACCTTTTAATTTCAATTATAAATTTTCAAACGTTTTATTTTTAGAATAGCAGCACTTATACTATGCTACCGTAGATAAAATAGTAATTTCCAATTAGTTAAATTTCTGAAATATTCATTTGGATACCATTTACTTATATTTTATGAAACAACTTTTATGAATGGAATATCCAACTTCACTTATTAAGTCAAAGTTCCTTATTTTACTTAACTCTTAATTTAACAAATAACCTAACCCATATTTGAAATACCTATTTTTTAAGATATTCCTTTAATAAGTTATACTTGAAATTTTCATTTGAAGACCAAATTCTCAATTATCAAATTTCAGTGATATTAACATACATCTTAACTATTTAAATCATAATTATCCATTTTAGAAAATAACCTTTATTAAATTTCTCAGTTAGATTTAAGGTTCCATATTAAATCAACTTTGCTTATTAGGTTATTTAAATAAATTCCTTAAATTCCTTTTTCCTTATTTACCTCCTATTAATCTTTTATAATTAAAATTTAAGTGTATACCATTTATTATAACCACTCAAATTTTATTTATAAAATCCTTTTTATATTGTATATTATCCAATTACATTGTTAACTTTTGAAAATCAAGGTAAGTTATATTGAATGAAATTGAGTATTATACAACTAAAACTTTCAAATTCAATTATCTCTAATTAAAATTCCTTATTCAAAATTTTGTTTTATTTTTCAAGGTAAACTTTAAGAATTTAAATTTCTGATTCCCTTCAAACCATTTAGAGATAGATAAACATATAAACATAATATGTCAAATCAGTTTAAATTATATATCTATATATATTAAATCATACTTTAGAAATTCAAATCAATTAAAATCTCAAGGTAATACTGTAGCCAGACTACAGAATGGTCTTTCACTTCGAAACTCGAAAATGAATGTCGATGATGTTGTAGTCATCACCGAAATTATTTCCCAGCGACAAAGAGAAAAGCACTAATTTTAAAATTTCTTTGGAAACAAATTTCTATTCGAATATACTTTAAATAATATATCCTTTAAAATTTTAAACACAAGATTTGAAATCATCGGAAATTGAATTCTCAAGTTCTTGTTTTAAATTCATTTCGGTTTCTAAATTAATTTATGACCATTGTTTATATCAAATTATTTATTAGACAAACACATGGTTTACAAACCATAAATAAATCAAACTATTTAAATTAATTATAAAAATTCTAAAAATTATACTTATATATATATAATATTAGATTTTATCTTTACATATAGAAATAAATTTTTCAAAACAAAGATAAAGATTTAAATTTTGATGAACTCAAATCAAATAGAATTCAAGATAAGTTGAAATCAGAAGATCCGATGATAAAAATCAGAATAAGGAAACTGGGTAAGTCTATATAAATCGCGGACAACCTTGATCTGGTCATCCGTGACTTTAAAGAGTCAGATCGGTGTGGTTGAGTAAATCTACACTTGATCCGAAGAGATAGAGTTCGGAATAACTAAAGATACTAGTATATAAACCGAGGATAAATATAAACCTCTGGTGAATCAATGCTATTGGTAAAGGAGTTTCACCCCTTTATTAGAATAATGGCGGGACCGCCAATTCACTATAAAGATCCTCCGAAGTAGAGTTATGGGATACTCCAGAATCTAAAGAAGACGAAAAGTGAGGGACACGAATGAACTTTGGAACCATAGGGAATGTTCCAAAATTCGAAGAGAAAGAGATTCAAACTCGGATGAATGTGATTCTATAATCAAATTTACTTTACATTCTAAGTTTTGCCTAGAACCTGGCTCTGATACCAACTGTAACGACCCACTATTTTGTACCATTCGAATTCGACAATAATAGAACATGTCGAGCTGGAATAGTTCAAAATAATAGATTGTAGAATAAATTTGGCAAAACTCGGAATATACAATAAATAAATCACAGAATCACATACACAGATATCAGAATCTCGCAGCGGAAATTAAAAATTTAGTGGTTCATGAAGCCACTGATATCATCTTTACAAAACAGAACTTACATTGTCTATAATCCTCAATACAAATTTTAACATACACAGATAGAGAGTCTTCAAAGTCTTGAATTCCAGAAAGGATAAAGGCTGAAACAACTTCCAATAGCACGAATGATCTACTGAGTGTCCTAGCTACGGAGAAGAAACTGAAGCTGCAACTCAGGCTGACCCGAGCGTACAATAAAACAAAACACTCGAGTCAGGACATACATACTTATATAATGTAAGCTAAATCAAGTGTACTGTAATATATAGCAAGTAACTCAAAGGATGCTTGGGACCGCCCATCCTCGAAGGATCCGTCAAACTATTTACTATGTAGTATATTGCGCTATTATAATAGTGTCTATTTATAAAGTAAACATACTTATTTCTTAGCATTAAGGGGTTACCCATATAGCCCTTAACACGTAATAGTCCCAGTAGTCCATCCAATATCATAGCTCCTCCTACTCGGGAAGCAACTAGAGGATACCACACGGGCTACGGGAGAAAACCAAACTCGTACAAGGCTCGATATGGTAGGTGACACGGCACAACTAGGCAATGCCAGGGTAGATATACCAATTGCTATCCGGACCGGTGGTAACGCGAAGCCGCAGCAACCGCCCACCTCGAACAACACTCCCAAATCAAAGGGTGCACCCAAACAATCACATAAGCAATAGAATGGTATACGAAGAAGTGCGTTCGATCAGAGGAGCTACCTCATTAATCCGAGAATCGCTCCTGTTTTAGCCACCTTATGCCAACTCACGGGAGTCGGGTCCACGTATATACCTTTCAAGAAACCGTCACCACCAACCTACTTCATTCTAGAATCTCCACCGCGTACACGGTTAGTCAAAGTGGTTTTCGGTATCGACAGAGAGTATGTCCATATCCGATCCCGGTCTCTTTGCCAACCCTTCGTTATTATAACCCGTGGTTATTTAAAAACAGTTTATACTTTAAATCAGAATAAACATTTCCATTTCAAAACTATAGATACGATATCATTTTAAAACCCAAAACAATAGGATATCGTTATATTCAAATATAATTCTTTCCAAAACCATACTGTTTATAATATCTGGAGACCAAATATTTGAATTATATCTTCAAAGGATAATGTTTTGGAAACTTTACTTAAATCCATAACTCCCAAACACAATGGTTTGGACATTCAACGGTATATATATAAATGGGTTAACTTTATGGTTACTTTGTAAAGAAGATAATTTACATAGCTTCACAAATATATTTCTTTATTTAAAGTTTAACCATAATTTAAATATCCCTTTATGTTCCCAAAACCATTTCAATTTTTATATATATCCAATTGGAGTATTTACTATTCAAAACTTAGTTTGGGTTTTATTCTTTCACAAATCAATTTTTTATATTTTTAGTCTTGAATATTCCCATAATTTCCATAAATAAAACTCCAAATTTTAACCATTAAATTTTTCCCAAAATTTACTTAATACCAGAATATTTATCTTTAATTTATTTAGGAAAATACAGTTATAAATATTATGTCTTAAGTTTTTTCCAAAACTTAACATAAAATAAAATTTATCAAATTCCATAAATTTTAAAACAATCAAATTCTAGACTCTGTAGCATTTACGAAATGCTACCTAAAGTTACTAGCCCAATTTCAAAGGATAGCATTTAATGCTGTAGTAGATTGTTTAACTAAATAAATATTTCCAAATATAACTTATTTATATTTATTTATTAACTGAAATCTTATTCTTTCAAAATCCCGATTTACCAAATAAGTTATATTCCATAATTTTATTCAAATATTTATTTATTTCTTTATTTATAACTTATTAAAAATCAATATAAATTCTTTTAAAGATATAAATCAAATATTTAACTTCCAAAATAATTTTAAATATTTCAGAAAATATTATAAGGACCACGGGCCTGTATATAGTTTTCTAGCCTAGGTCAAGTGGTACGGATTTATATCATTTCAATCCGTAGTTTACAAATATCCCGGGTCCTATCATTTCAAACCCGCAATCCCAAGTTTAACAGTTTAACAGTTAACAGCATAATTTAACAATAATAATCATTTAGGCCTATCATTTCAGCCCATAACAATCTACGTATAACAGGGAACTTGCAGTGTGATTTAAGCAGTAAATAAACAATAACATAATATAACTGCAGATATAATACAACAGATAATAACTGATGAGGTGTCAATTTAAATGGGGTTCATCATTTTATATTACACTACAGACAGATAATAGTGACATAAAATTTTACACATACACTTGCAATAATTTACTAAAATATAAATACGTATGTCTGGTGAGAAATACTCACCTGAGAGTTGCAGAAAATTTGAATTCAAACGGCTATTCACCGGTAAAGAATGACAGAGAATACGATCAAAATTTCTCGGATGTCGCCTAGATTCAAATCTAGAACAAAATTTCAAAATATTGAAACGCGACTTTAGAATTTACGGTCAAAGAAAAATTAAAATGGGACGAAAATTTGTTTGACTTGCTCGACCACTCCACCGTGTAATGTGACCAAAATATACCCAAAAACGTGAACCGTGCTAACGCTAAAATTTTCGACCAAATTTCCTAAAGATCGACTAAACAATATGGTGAAGCTTCTCTACTATAAGTCGGGATATATATGTACACGTGCACACATTTTTTTTCTTCTTTTTTTTTTTTTCTCTTTCAGAAAACACACTCCAAACACTATTAACATCACATTTTCCTACTCCTACGTTAACCTACTATCAAGATTTGATTCAACTTCATGTTTCAGCTCCTATATTTTTTTTTTTTTCCAGTTCACCAGGCAAAACTACACAACTCACTGTCAACTTCCCAACAACCACATGCACAGCCTCCCTCTTCTACTCCCTTTCTAAACAATGCATATATATGTGTACACCTGAGTATGCTTGCCTCACTTTTACTCAGTTTGATTCTACAAACAATTGCTTTACAGTCTAAATTTTTTTTCTTTTCTTCCCACGTTCGAACTGCATCAGTTAACACATCCCTACCCGAGTCATCCCTCAAAATACTTTGAGCCAATCAGGTGACTTCTTCGAGAAAAATGTGCAAACTCTTCGAGTCCATCTTGCCAAAACATCGAGTCACGTCTGTAAACTCTGTGACTAATTTACTCAACCCCCATCTCTAACACTAACACTATTACTACCTAATATATTGCTCTGTACTTCCCCCCATCAACTCAAATGCCATCACTATTACATTCTGATTTAACATCAACTATTCCAGACTTCCCACTCCAAGCTACTTCGAAGACCATGCACTCAGTGACACTAACATGCACATCCAGTGATACCAATGTGCACAGCCCTTCCAAGGTTTGGTTATAAATGCAGACTTACTTCTAAACATAAATGCAAGCTTCTAAATAAAATATGAACATATGCAAAGTATATGCACAGACTTCTCTCTTTGTTATGCATTTCGATTTGTTATTAGTCAGGAGTAATTGGTTTTGAAATATATAAGTCTGATTGATTTATAACCTATGGTTCTAACCCCATACTTATTGTCTGGGCTACAGCTACTCGATCTTCACACGTAACAACTTTTAAGTTTTATATCCACACCTTGGCTAACACCTACCAAAACTCATAGCCTAAGTCCTCTCCTTAAGCTATGCAAATATGAATGCACACCTTTGCCATACAGCAGTGGTGGAGGATCCCACTACACTATTTCCTATTAACTGGTCCAAAGGCACGTCCCAATCTTTGGGTCACATATACACACATATACACTACTTTCTAGCACTTCAGTCATGTCTTCTACTCTGGTCAGTTTTATCACAGAGATACATTGTATCCAACTGACACAAACATATACTCAGAGACACAATTTGCTTCCCTACCTCCTCTGCTTAACCTTGTATATATGCAAAGGTCTAAGTCATATGTAACTGAAAATCCTAGATGCTTATGCAGACTTATCCTTTGATATGAAATCTGAAACTTACCTACTATTCAGACTTCTATTGAACCAGATTAGCCACTAGCCTACCAATATTTCATACAAATTATGGGTCCTATGCAGACAGTCCTATGGCAAGCATGGCAAAATAAAATGGAATGGCCGAGCAAGGCATCTAGGAAAGGAAAACAGAGGGACTGAAGAAGAAAAAGTAATTACCTGATGAAGCTTGGATCAGAGAGGAAAAATGAAGTTGAGATCCAGAAAGGAAAAATGATGAAGTGGGAAAGTATATATATAGGCAGAGGAAGTAAAAGCAAAATCATATCAGTTATTTTGATATGAATACGAATACGTGATTTAAGGTTTTCAATTCATCAGAGAATCAAGATGGTCACGTGTGATTATAGTTTGATACCTGATGATCAGGGCAGAGGAAAAGAATTTGTTGATTTTTGTATCAATCCAAGGAGGCCGAGAGTTTTAAAAAGTAGACTTGATGATAAATACATATAAGGCTTTGAAATGGTAGATTTGTTTCCAGATGAATGCAAAAGGTCTTGCTCGAACGTTGCAACAGTCAGTTATGAATTTCCAGAGGCAAATGGAATGAATGCTTCAGATATAATTATAAATAGGCCAGTGCGTGATGAATTGGAGAGGTGAATGCATCAGTTAAAAATAGAATTTGTTCTGATATACTTTGATTAGCCTTCAGTTACGTTTGTTTTCAAGTATCAGAGCAAAATGTGCTTCCATAAATACGAAAGCGTGATTTAAGGAATGGGATAATAGATGTGCAGAGTTGATAAAGTTTGATTTGCAACTCTTTAAATCATAAAATAAGTTGCGAGATATCTGCATACTTGATTTTTGCAGAGAAATGTATTAGTTACCACAGTTGTGAATATGTTGCGTGATACAAGAATTAGGCAGTTACACAACTGGATTTAATGCATGCGTGGTTTAAGGTTTGATTCAATTATTTGCATCGTGTAAAACTGAAGAGAACAGAGCAAAGGAAAAAGAGTGGGGTGCACGTATCAGTTTCAAAATGCATGCATTGATTTATAAAGTCTTGAACGTTGCCAAGTTGATTTTCATTCCATTTTATTTTTGATTTTAACGTTTGATATCAATAAATGAAACGGTAAATATTTATGTAGGCTTTAGAAAAAAAACGTATGCAATTTTATTTGAAAACAGACCGTCAATTAAAACAACGTAACGGTTGCCATAAAATCTCTGACTGATATTTTCCTTCAAATTTATTCGAAAACTTGATTTTTACACTACGTTAAACAGACGCAGTCTAAAACATTAAAAATTTCGATAAAAATAGCATTTTAAAAACACACGTTTTATTACGTTGTTTATACCCTATAATTAACGCGTCCTTTAAACGCGAAATTCAACTGTTCAAAAATAGCTTAAATTTTCACAGTTATTATTCACTCTTTTTAACATTCACAATTTTATAAAATATATCTCCCAATTAAAAAATTAAACTATATTGTTAAACATGAATTATATAAAATATATTTAAAAATTGAATAATTAAAATAAAATAAATAGCTAAAACTAGGGTTGTTACAATAAGATTACTTTATGAGTAAGTAAGGGTATTTTGGTCTTTTTACAAAATATTATTTTAGTCCAAAACCTTTTCTATAAATAAGACCACCATTCTTCCCCTTTCTTTACACATTTCTACCTTTTTCTTCTTCCTCCTTGAAGCTCTCCTTAATGGCTTCATCTTCTCTTCCAAATGCTTACTAACTTTTTCAAAACCATATCAAATCAACTACAAACACCACCAAACTTTGCCAAAGACCTTAGAACACCATTAGAACATGGTTTAGCATCTAAAAAGTGAAGAAATGAAGGAGGAAAGGAAGGATCAAGGAGTAGCCAAACATATCAAGTAGGAGGAGCAAGTCGGAAAGCTTCAGAGCAAGAAAATGAGAAGGAAGTGCCGCCTATTTCATTCCAAGGAGCTTGGAGCAAATTTAAGGTGCTGCGGAAGCTCTGGCGGATTTTTGGGAGTTTGGAAGAAGTGGTCAATGGCATAAAGCAAAAGAAATGGAGTAGAAGTTGATTAGTTGAAGTTTAAGTGAAGTGTTGTTGATATGAATGTTGGTGGGAAGTGAACAATTTGGTTAAAGGTGAGTACTCTTATTTACTAATTAATCCATAACTTATTTCAAGTGTAATGATTCGAATGTTTAAATATGTTGAATGGTTAAATGTTTGATAACTTGGTTGCAAATTGGTTGATTATGTGGTTGATAACTTGTTTGATAAATGATAAGAGAAATGATTAGTAATTAACCATAGTTAAAATGAGAATTAAATCCATAAAAATATGTGTATGGAAGTTATTTAGCCTCTTAATGATTTTAAATAAGTTTAAATATAGTTTAAAACAAATTTGAAGTGTATCGGACAAGTTCCGAAGCAATTCATAAAATTGGTCAAAATCGAGCTTGTCGTGTAGCGGCGGTTCGTAAATTTCAACCCGTAACTTCAAATTAACGTAGAGAATGATTTATAAGTCAGATTTCTTCAAAATAAAAATTATTTGGTCCACAATGATAATAATTTTCCAGCGATAACATCAAGATTTCATAAAGTCGATTTTGAAATATGTCCAAAACAATTTTCTAAAAACATCGCGGTTTTGCGGTTCGGAATCCAAAATGGTATTTCGTTATAAATGATATTTTTAAATGATTAAAAATATGAAATAAATTTGATAAATCTATTAAAATGGTTCAAAAGAGATTCGGAATTGAAAATATGAATTTTCAAATATTTAAAAGTTGTTTAAATCAAATAAACTTATATAGCACTTTCCGCATCACTTTTATGCTACAAATTCTATAGAATTTTGAATATGAGTTTAAATGTAACGATATTTCCTAGATTTAGTTATGGATGTTTTTAAAAGAATAATTAAGTAATTTAAAGATGATTTGGAAGTTTTAATAAGAGTTTGAATAAATGGTTAAGATGAATTGTTTATACCACTTAAACAAAAAGTAAAGAATATTGAATGTAATAACAAACTGAGTATGCAGAAACAACTAGTACATTTATCCCACCTGTGAGATCTGGAAAGATAAAAACAAGGTGTTTAACAAAGGTTAGGGATGGAGCAACCAGTGCCCTGAACTTACCTGGCCTATGTTTTCTCTTTTAGGCGAGGGGTGGAATGGATCGAAAGGAAAGCCAGGATGCTCTTAAAGATCATATTTAAATTTTTCCAAGATAAAAGAAAGAAACAAATTCTTTGAATTTTAATTAACTATTTAACATCTTTTATTCGATAGTTTGTACAAAGGAACCGAGATCGGATTTGGATGATTCCTATCCGAAAACCCCTTCAAACTAATTTTCGAAATAAAATATACTGAAGACAATGACCATTGATGAGAAAGATCTTCATAATGTAGGATTACTTGCCATTAGTCCCTGGAGGTGAAACCTGCCATTAGTCCCTGGAGGTGAAACTTGCCATTAGTCCTTGGAGGTGAAATTTACCATATTAAAGTGGCAGTAGTACTATGTTATGAAAATCTTCGATTGGCAAGAATATAATTTGAAGTTAAGGAAGAAATCTTTGATTAAGATTTAAAGAATGATTTGGGAATATTTTCCCTAATTTAAAAGTTATTACTTGAATATAAGAAATCTTTGATTAAGATTTAATGAATGATTTGGGAATATTTTCCCTAATTTAAAAGTTATAACTTGAATATAAGAGATCTTTGATTAAAATTTAATGAATGATTTGGGAATATTTTCCCTAAGTTTAAAAGTTATAATTTGAATATAAGATATCTTTGATTAAGATTTAAAAGAATGATTTGGAAAAGTTTTCCTAAGTAAAAGAGAAATGATTTGGAAGTATTTCAAGATTTAAGAAAGTGTTTAATAAATCATATGATTTGATAAACGAGGCTTAATGATTCCATATACATTTGAAAAGAAAATGGAATAACTCGAAAAGATTATATCTAAGAAAGATATTTGATTTAAAAGATGAAGTAATTGATTGATGATTAATTTCCACATATGAACTTAACATTTTTTTTGAAGCGAGGCTTCGAAGGAACCAAAGTCGGATTTGGATAATTCCTACCCGAAAACCACTTCTAACCAATGTATACGTTCGAAAGTGAAGACATGTTGAAGATGATGATTACTGAAGACCGTGGATCTTATAGCATGAAGACTGCTTGTTGAACATGCTCTGCTTGGCCCCTATTATAGAGTTATTTATAGCAGCGGTCTCCTCGTGATGGAGATTTTCCGGATTGCAAGGGCTTCTCGCCTAGTAATGTCCGAGGAAAGTGCCTTCGGTTTCGTTCAGTCCCAGAACAAACTTGTATGGATGTTTGTCTAACATTGTATTCTAAATTACATTTGAGTGGTTTCTATAAACGTATATCATTTGGTGGCGGAGAAGTCAACTTCTCTTAGCTTAACACCCTTTCCCGAGACATACGAGCTCAGGAAGATATACTTTTCTAGAAATCAGTCGTGTGACGTGGAATGACAATGTGACATTCAAAGTGGAACCTGTTATGATCAAAGCGTGGTTTTGTGTGAAAAGAGTGGCTTTGAAGAAATTAAGCATAGCCCCACGAGCCTCACACCTCGGTTATGATGGGATTCTATGTGGTCAGATGTATGCTCGCATTTCGGATAGTAGTGATTTAGGTTATCAGAGGTTCTGAGCCCTAGGTGCCAGATACGTCTGAGCCTCAAGGCATTTATTGCCCCATGTGTATAAAGTGGTTAGCTTGAGAAAAGCAGAGAACTACCGGTTATCAGTTGTAGTGTAGCAAGTATAGTTCCAAGTGACTAGTTTGAGAAAATCGATTAAGGCACCGTGGGAACTATGTTTGTTATGCATGGATCGGAGAAAAGGTCACTAGTTTTCTATCATGTTGGAAATCAATCCCAATACGAGATTTACGGTTTTGATTGCATTCCCAAAATAGCTGTAATGACTTGCAAACATTTCAACTAACCCTTTTTGGTATTATATATTCCATTCGGTATATTCCGTTGACCCCGTCCGGATAAATGTCGTTAGACTTAGTCCAGATATTGATACCTTATTTGAATAATTTTATTTGAAAAGTGTTTTCAAAAGAATGTCATTAAAAATAATATCAAGTGTATTTTGGTATGAAGTTTTTTGGTTATCATAACGTAAAAACCCGTCCGTGTTTATGTGTGGCCGTGGTCTTATGAGATACCCTTCTTTTTAATGGTTTAGATAACATTGTCATTTTAAAGTTCGAGTATCTCACGCTGGTTTATCAAGCCTGGTCCGGGTATTTTTAATGCTCAGGTCAGATCCGTGTAGTTTCAGGTTGAGTTGAAGACGGTTGGAGTTTCCAGAGGAGAGCTGGAGATCTTCATCATCGTATGGACATATTCTATTATCCGCTGTACTTAGTGTATTTTGTTTGATGTTTGTCAACAATTGTAAGGATAGATGTTTATATCTGTCCAAGCTGAATTTAGGTTAGACTCTGATATTGTATTTTAAAATTTTCCGCTGTAAAGATCATTATTGAAATAATATATGTTATTCCATTCATGTGAGATTCTGTTCTGTCTTTATTTTCTTTCTACCCTTAATGATCCGCTTATTCGTGCAATTTGAGTTGGACATGTGTGGTTTATTATCGATTCAAACGGTACGGAAAAAAGGTCATTATAGCTTTTATTAAATCACATCTTGATAATCTCTTCATCGGGTTCAATATTCCAACAAGCTTCCAGAGCTATACCTTCGGACCTCAGGATGTTGGTGTAGATTAAAATTTACAGTAACAATGATTATAAAAGCGAGTATAGCACGACTATGGTGTATGTTGGGTTTTAACAACCCATTTCCTCATCCAGTCATATCCTAACGATGAAAGAGAAAGTATCTAAGTTTCTTACTGAACACTTTATTAGGAATAGGCAAACCCTTCTGCCATTTAATACCTAAACTTAAAGTGAACCGTTCAAATATGTTCTAACTGTAATCCTAGAAAATCTCTTCTAGGCCACTTAATACTTCTTTGAATAGAGAACATGCAGACCCTCTGGCCATTTAAGACCTCAACCCTAAAGCAGACCCCTCCCAAGAGATTCTCACTAGTGCCCCTAAATGATAATCCTAACTGTTTAATACATTTTAATGGGAAGAGGCAGACTCTAACACGACCATTTAATCCTCAACTCAAAGTAGGCATTTCCTGGCATTACCCCGTTTATGATCTGTAACCCAACCGTGACGTCTAACCTTAGTTCGACTATTAATAATTGTTGGTAGCTAGATAAACTAGGAAGACTTACCCTATAAATTAGGACTAACTTTATGTCCACCGTGAGTACTTAATTTAGGTGATTCCCACATTAGTTTCAAAGTCACATTGTTGATAGCCAAGTTAGTTGGGCTGACTTCTATGCGCTTTCTATTGACCTGAACTCCCTATAACTTAGCCATAATTTCTGCTCTTAAAAATTCAACACAAACCATGCTAAATTACTTGTATAGTGTGTGTGTACATACCTTACGCATATTTACGCATTTAAGGTCTTATAAGGGAAACTCCTTATTCCACCTATATTTATGGATTAATTTCCATAATTATCATTAACTCATTTTCATTAGATTAATTGTTGATTATTAGTTTTGGTTTAATATCTTAATTATTATATAAGTTATAGATTTATAATTGTATTAGTAGATTTCAAAGTTTAAGGAAATACACACACGCATATAGCCTAATATTAATTAAACCTAATTTATTTATGTCTAGTATTAAATTATTATTTTTGCCCGTTATCTATTTGGGTAATTATGTTATTTTCATCTTAGTCACCACAATTCTTGTATGTATATATTTAACAATAATTTAACTATTAAATCTAACTTGTATGTATATAATTAAAAATGGAAACCAAGCATATAACGTATTTTATGTTAATACAATAGAACTATGCCTCCTTTTCCAAAGAGAAAATTCCCAATATAAACCCTTTATAGTACATTTAATAATTTGAACATATGGCATTGAAATGACAAGTAAGTTACACAAAATTTGGTTGTTGAATTACACGGTGCAAATTACGATAAGTGAAGAAGACCTCTTTTTCCCCTGCTTTGCATACCTATTTCTAATTACTTATTGTTATTCCTTATTATTACAAAAACAAAGTTACAGGTAAAATTAAGATAGAATACAAAATTTTTATATCATAAACACTAATAATCCAATCCTACTATATTAAAATAAAGTAAAAAAGATTTCAAACTATTCAATGTTTACCAATTATAGGGAAATTTTAGGGTTTTAAGTTAATAGTTTTCGTATACAAAATTCCTCAAGGCGCAATACAAAACCAAAATAAACTACACAAAATACCATTATGGAAAAGATGAAATTTCCACTCACATATGATTTACAATGAATCTCCTTGAATTTTCCCTAAATGCTTGCCTTAATCCTTCCTTCAATTTTCTTCTACTTATTTTATAATTGATTCATTTATACATATTAAATTCAGAATCGTAGAATTATAGAAGAGATTTATACGTACATACAAATATATTACCTTTCCCTTAAGTCGTTGCTCTAAACTCTTCTCCTAGATGTGTGCTTATATTATTGACTTTGAGCTAAAGAAATTTTGGTTAGAGGAAGAGAATCGAAAAAGTCTTGTTACTTAATTTTAGATTTATGTGAAGAAATGAGGGGCAAGCCTCTTATTTATAACTGCTTGAGTACATTGGAACCATCCATCCGATAATGTTTTATTTATTTCAAATTTGTGTCGTTTAGGGCCTAGGAATACCCCAACTGCTAACTAACAACCGATCGACCAATCCTTCTAGGATGGTCGACTGCTAGCGGCCGACTGACCTAATAAAGGCGATCGATTGGTCTTTTATGGCGATGTTAAAGACGTTAATAAAAATTTAACGTTCATTTTATTCCATTTTTAATCCATTGTTTACCTAAGTTAACATTTACTTAACACTTAAGTTTTATGTTTGTCGTCTACTTAAACGTTAAACTTAATAATATTTATTTTCTTAATATTTTTGAATTATTTTTGATTCAAAAATATCAAACATCGATAATTTCTTGGTTTAAATTTCGATTGTGAAGTTCTATAAATGAAATTTACTTAGAAAATCACCATGAATACAATGGTCCAAGTTTCGTGTCAAGTTCCGACATTTGTAAAATTTCCATTTTTAGCCTTATTATTAATTTATATTTTTCTCTTAGTTAATCTCTTGTTAATTTTATGGGTGTTACACTATAGAAAATGGGCTATGGTCATCAATGCTTCCAGGAGTAGTCCTACATTACGTAAGGCTCCTATCGTGATGAATCAGATAGATTCATTTCTGAAGAGATATTTGACGTTATCCATTAGAGACAAAGATTATATGACATTAGAGACTGCCTGTATGCTCTTTTGTCACCTAAGATCTCCTAACCCAAGATAATTGTATGCTTGCATGTCCATATGACACTAAATACTTGTTATATACTTGTCTTTTATTCTCTCTTACAGCCTTAGGCTAAGAGATTTGTGTTCTAGATTCTACATATCATATTGTTTATATCTCTTGGAGCCATGTAGTAGAGAGTTCTCATCTCTTATTAGGACATAGATAGCTCATTATGTGTGTTGATGTGTGAATCAGCATGTACTGTTATTTATATATCTCGTAAAGCCACGTAGTCGAGTTCTCGTTATTCACTAGGGCCATTTGTCGAGGTACACATTACTAGGTGTTGTATTTTATTTGAAGTTTGGTTGTTTAAATGATGTTTCACCCATTTTATTCCTGTGACCATTTGATGTGATGATTGACTCTTCTTTACTATAGGTGATATATTATGTTTGTTGTTTTGGGAGATATTGATATATATAAGATATTTATGTGCTACCTCAGGATACACTTGTTTATACCATGCTAGTTGTTACTATATATTGACATCCACATTCTAGACATAGTTTAACCGATTTATTATTTATATAATACTTTATTCAATCCAAGACATTTCAGGTTCTGGGACGAAGTGAGCAGCTGTGTTTTGTTGAGCATAGTTGGAGGCTAGTTTATTAGTAGATAGTTTTCCGAGGATGTATTTGTATTTTCTTACTTTATGATTTATTTCATCAACCTCCTTTTGAGTGTATGTCTTTTTATGTGATATAGAGTAGTTGATGAGGGTAGTGGAGATAGAAGTAGTTGGTCCTTCTTGTAGTGTCTGCGTTAGTGATGAATATTAGATCTCTGCATGGCTTTCAATAGAATAAGAATTTATCTAGTTAGGGAGGCTTTAGAAGATCATAGTCTAATTTGCATGTAGAATTCGGTACAATGATAAGAAGACGGTGTGAGTAGGACTAGCACAATCTAGTAGTAATCAAAATTGCATGATGGAAGCAAATATATTATTTTCCACTACGCACATGGGATAGTTTGATTGTTATTCGATTGATTTTTTATTTGGTGTGAATTATTTTCAATTATAATTTATTTGTTGTAATATTATTTCAAGAGTATTGTTAGGATCAGTCTTGAGTGTGGAACTGGGTAGGAGCTATTACTCAAAGAAAGAAACCACGCAAGTATTGATATTAGGAAACCAGCAGTGTCCTTTAGCTTTGAATTTACAACAAGAGATAAGGAAACTGCTTTTTATAAAGAAAATAATGTAATTTGTTTATATATTGTTAAGTCAAAATTTGGTTCAACTTAATATGCTTTAGTCACAACAGTCAATGTCGCTTAAGTAAGATATAACACTTTGTCAAGTATGCTAGTATGGAGTCCATATGAAATCATTATGCAAATGTTCTTTGTTAAGACCCTTGGTTGGAAAGTCACAAATTCAAATATAACCATACAACTATTAAAGTACCAAATTAAAGCTTCTTTATTATGCATAAAATAAAATGAAAATGAAAATGAGGAAGAAGAATAGTTCGAAATTCGTAACTTTCTAGTAGAGGGTGTATGCCTATTTATAGAGAACCATTGCCCTTAGATTCATGATACACATCATTTGAAAATGGACGGTCATAATTTGCTAACTTAGCATGTGCTTGGGATGACATGTGGCAGAATCCTCTTGTAACTTTCTCAAGACGTTGTGGCATAGCAAATCCAATGATATAATACCACGTGGCAAGCTAAGGTGTTAGTTTTAGGTGCATACTTTCTATATGCGATAACTTCATCTGTCATCTTGCGATAGTTCCCTTCATCAAACTTTGATATATCTTTATCTTCAATCTTTGGTATCTCTTTATTTGTCAATCTTTGATATCTCTTCACCTATTGATATTCAATAGTTCTTCACTTGTCAACCTTCGATAGCTCTTCACTTATTAGCCTATGATTGCTCTTTTTGTATCATTTACCATTAATATGCGATAGCTTCTTTTATCATCAAATTGCAACAACTTGTTCTAGCCTCAACTTGCGATAGCTTCCTCTATTATCAAATTGCAATAACCTACTTTATCAACCTATGATAGCTTTTTCTGTATTGACTTGTGATAGATCCTTCATATTCAACCTGTGAAAACTACATTACCTTTAACTAGTGAAATCTCTTTCATTATCAACTCACAATGGCTTCATGTTTCAGCTTGTAATGGTTCTTCACCTTACTAATTTTTTAAAATTTTGGGTGTAATACTTGTCCCCCATAAGAAGTTCTCTTATGCTTTAGCTTAAGTAAACTTCTTCTTTTCTTTTGCTTTTTCTCATGGACTATTATTCCTTACTGCTATGTTTTCCATCATTGACTGCTCGTGTACCTTAATCGATTTTTCGATGACTTTAGGCATTTGTTCTGAGTTCGGTTGCCCATTAAATCAAGAGTTCAGCTGATCATCGTTCCTTGAATGGTTGCTTTGACCGGTTCCTATGGGTCTAAGGGGTCGTTACACCTAGATAGATGGATTGGATTGGCCAAGCAGTGGGAAGAAAGGCTTAATTGCCTATCGTTCTTTGGATGGTTGATTTGGCCAGGCCTGGTGTTGGCGCCAAAATTGACCACCAATACCCAGTTATACGTGAAAGCACCAATATCTAGTCATAGATCACAGATAGTGTATGATGTAGAGAATATAATATGAAGAATAATCAAATTAAAATGAAAGCAAGTAAAAGTGAGACAAGATTTATCATAGTTCGGCTAACTTCGGCCTACATCCACTTCAGAACAATCCTTTTTATTATATTGAAATTTGTTACAGTTACAATCCAAGATTTCAGAATGAAAATGTTAGAGTAACCTCTAGGTAGAAGATGAAGAGAAACAGAATGAAGATCCTTTTTTCGAAGCCAAGCCTGCTGTATTTATAGATGAATCTTTGGCTAAATGGCCTTCTAGTCCATGTGGGCCTACCAAAACGATCGCCAAGCCCAACTCTTCCATAAATAATGATCGGCATCATACCACTGATTGTTATCCCTTCAACCAAAACAATGTCGATCCCTCCTTGAAGCATGCCGAACCATCGCCCTACAATAAAATACACCGATCCTTCCATCTGAAACAAGTTGATCCCTCTACCTTCATGAAAATGACGACCTCTTCTTTTTCTGAGGCATACCGATCCAAGCATGTCGATCCCTCTTCAGTCAAACCAATACTGATCCCTCTTCAACCTAACCAATTCCTGTCCCTCTTCAACCAAACCAATGCCGATCCCTCTTCCACCAAGAAAATGTCGACCCTTCCTTCCTTAAGAGAATGTCGATCCATACTAACCCACGAAAATGCATCGAACGCTTTGCCTTCACTTATACTGACCCATTATCCTTCATCATGCTATGCCGATCCCTGCTCATCCGAAATGGTATGCGACCCCTTGAGTACCGACCCATCTTCCTAGAATTATGCCGATCCAAACCATGTACTTCATGCCATGCATACCCCTAGCCTTCATGACGACCCGAGCTATGTCGATCCCTTCTGTGTTTCTTTATGCCTTGCCGACCCCTTTCATGCCGATCCCTTCTGTGTTTCTTTATGCTTTGCCGACCCCTTTCATGCCGACCCCTTCCATGCTGAACCCTTTTTAACCTGTGCCCAACTAATCTAACTGTAATATCCCTTATCTGGAGGCCAAAAGCTAAGCGCTATGGATGCTGCAGTCATCCATAGTATTAAATTCTAGCGACAAAATATGGCAGTGTTAATTGTATCCATAATATCAGAAGCTCTTGAATATGAACAAAATCAAAGATTTCCAAAAAAACAATAATTTCAATGATTATATTTCAAATAAGTCATATCCAAGTTACAAAAATCCCAAATGTTATCCCAGGCATTAACCAAATATAATTACAGCAATACGCCAAGAGCGACATATGAAGATGTCCCATTGAATGATCAAAGCAACATAGACATAATTATCTTAATACACAGCGGAAACAGTTTTAAAATAGAATTCCTAAATTAGCTATCCATCAGCCATCCACTCATCTTTGGATACTTTATTCACCAAAATCTGCTAAAACCTGAAAACCTAAACCCTCAGCCTAAACAAATCAAATTTTAAGCACCCGAGAGTTTAAGGGGAAACAAAAACTTCGAGTCAGACCTAAAGCCTGGTTTGAATAAGTAATGTTACCTCTCGATTTACTGATAAATAGTGAGACCACGCTGCATAGAGAAACGGGTTTCCCCTTACTAATATCTCTTTTCAAAATATATATTTTGCAAATCCTTTCTTGCAACCAAACTGGTTAATCAACAGATTTTAATAATATACCAATATCCATTACGCTAAAAATAGGAAATAAAGTAGAACATTTGTCTAAATATTAACTATCTATTCTTTATTGGACTATCTATCCTAAATTCTGAGCTAATTCTCTTTTCTAGGCTATCTGTCCAAAAACTGGTTATACTAAAATAGCAATACCTTTTATGCTAGATAATTGGTATCTGCCCAAAATAGGTAAAAAGGATGGACTAACTATCTTTAAAAATTTAGTAAGGTCCGTTATGCTAATAAATGAATCATCTGTTCATATCAGAGATAACTGCTCTTTCAAGATTAACTGTCCTTTGGGCTGACTGCCCTCAAAATGGACCGGCTATCCGAATTTTGAATGAGCAGACTGCCTAAATTTTCTTTTGGGTTAACTACCCTTCAAAATATCTTAGCTAATTGCTCTTTAAATTTTCCTTGAAACCTTTTCAAAATGATTTAGTCTATCAAATCATATATATACAAGGAAAATATACCTTTAGCTTTACTCTAAGCTATTTTTGCTATGTTGTATGTACTTTACTCAAACTAATTTTGATGATGTTCAATAAGGATTGTCTATCCTTTATAATAAGTTAATTTCCTTTATAACTTAAAACACTTAGGCTATCTATCTAGTTCTTATATTCGAAACCTTTGTTTAAAACCTTTTAAACAACCTTTAGAAAACATAGATGGTAACTCCTTCAAAACCATTTACAAAACCCTTCGAAAGTATTGAAGGTAACTCCTTCATGTCCTTTAATAAACCTTTCGAAATCATTGAAGGTAACTCCTTCTAAACCTTTTAAAAGCTTTCCTTTTACAAGCTTCAAAAAATATCATATCTACCTTTAAAATCGCTTAAACCTTAGCCTTTTGAAAATATTGCAAAACCCTATCTTTCGACCTTGTTGAAAGGTCCTACCTTTTGATCTTGTCGGAAAGTTTCTTTTCAACCTAGTGGAAAGGTTTCACCTTTCGACTTTGTCGAAAGCCTAGGGTACCTCCCCTATATAATAAATCTTTTGAAAGCAATGTAACTCAAAACCTTTCAAAGACATTGGGTTCAATCTAAAACAGGTGGAAAACCTTTCAAAACCAATCAAAGTTAACTACTTCGAAGCCTTTAAAACGTTTCGACTTAAAACATTTAGATTATGCAAAAGGATCAAAAAAACATTGGAGTCGAAAGCAACTACTTCGAAGCCTTTATAAAACCTTTCAAAACCATTCGAAAACAATGAAGTATTGGTGTTGGAACCAACCTTTCAAAATCAATGGAGAGAGGCGACAAGTTTCAGAAAACAAAAGATAACCTTTGACTTCATCTGTAGCGAAAGTTTAGGAAGCGACAACAAAGCTTTCGGCCTTGTCGGAAGCTATACCTTTAGTCTTGTTGGAAGGTTTTATTTAAAGTAAGAAAGCAAACCAATCGAAACCTTTTTCTTTTGAACTATTTGACAATGTCAAAAGCTCTTTTTCAAAAGCTAGCAGGTGTATTTTCTTTAAAACCAAAACGAGATTTCATTTCCTTCGAAAGCTCTAACCTTTCGTCCATAAACCTTTCGACTCCATCCAATTCACTAAGTACCAGTTTTTCGATACCTTGTGCATTGGTATTTGACATAGCCAAAAGGTTTGATACGTTTCGACCTTGTTGGAGGGTCTGGAATGAAGACGGAAGGTTTGCCGAAAGGGTTGAAATAGAAGAAAGACTATTTATTTGTACTTTGAAACAGTTCTTTAGTACCCATCTGCCTTGTTCATCTAAATTTGATTGGTTGCCATAATTTTATGTTCAAAAAATGCTGCTAACTTTTTTTATTTGGAAATTTAAATAATTTTGAAAAAGCACCTTTCTCCTTTATAATTATATAAAACATTTAAGTCCCATAATTAAATAATTTTAGATAACTATTAAAACACCTTGAAAATCTTGAAAAATTCCTAAAAATCAAATAATAGGTTCTCTTCAACATATAATTTTTTTGAATCCAAACTATAATTATTTTTCCCATAAATAATTTTATAATCCAAATTAACCTTTTCTTCCTTAGAAAGTTCATAATAATTCCACAAAAATTCTAAAAATTCTAAAAAACCCATCTCTAAAATAACTTTTATATCACCAAAAAAATTTACAAGGCTAACGGATGTCATTTAATAGGGTTTTATCTCAAAACATGTCATAAAATCTATATGAACATAAATAAATCATCAACATGTATATAAACTTTTTACCATTCAAACACACGGCAAACCTTTGCAAAATAATTCAGAATTAACCTTAAAACTGAAACCAAAATTATTTAGAGAAGTAAATATTATTCACCTTTTTCTTTAATGATTAAAGAGCTTGAGATCCGAATGAGTTTGATTTGAATTTGGTTGCTTAAGCTTCTCTTTTTTTTCCTCTTCTTGTTCCTTCATTAATGGTGGCCGACCAAGCTTTTAAAAATTTTAAATTGAGAATGAACGTGTGATTTGAAATACATAGCCTAAGGAAGAAAATATAGGGATGGCCTATTTCCCATAATACCCCTCCTTTAATTCATTTTAAACATTTCTTTTAATTTAATAGTTTAAAGGCACAACTACCTTAATTAAATCAAATATCAATACCCTTACCAATACATTATTTTATTTAGTTTATCTAACTAAATCTCCTAAATAACGTTATCAAAAATCCGGGGTGTTACACCAACCCATGCCGACCCAAGCTATGCCGCCCCTTTTTATTCAAGCCAAAATTCATAATTGAAGCACTCTTCATGTTTATCTCCCTATTACGTTTAATTTGGGGTTCATATTATTATCCATAGTTGATTATCCATCCATCCATTTGAGCCAAATCTGTGATATTTCAGCCTTGATAACCGTGAAGTCTATAGGGTTAAATCCGCTTGCGCACTGCCTTGCCAAAAGACTGGTTAACACCTGGCAGTGGGATAAAAGGTTTAATTGATTATCACACTTTGAATGGGTGCTTCGGCCTAGCTTTGAGGCGAGAACAAAGGCTTAATTGACCATCTCTCTAGATGAGTGCTTCGGCCAGGCCTGGTGGCAGGATTGAAAGCTTTTCGTCCATCGTCATTGGATGGGTGCTTTGCCTAGGCATTGGGGCAGAACTAAAGGCTTAATTGACCATCACTCTTTGGATGGGTGCTTCAGCCAGGCCTTACAGAGGGACCGTAGGCTTTTCGTCCATCTTCTATTGGATGAGTGCTTTAGTCAAGCCTTCAGATGGGACTAAAGGTTTAATTGACCATCACCTTTTGGATGAGTTCTTTTATCTGGCCTTATGGAGAGACCGAAGGCTTTTCATCCATCTCCCTTGGATGGGTGCTTTAGCCAAGCCTTGAGGTGGGACCAAAGGGTTAATTAACCATCACTCTTTGGATGGGTGCTTCGGTCAAGCCTTGCGGTGGGACTAAATGCTTTTCAACCATCTCCCTTGGATCCATGCTTCGACCATGCCTTAAGGCAATACCAGAGGCTTAACTTTCCTCGTCCAGGTGTGAGGTGTGCTTCTGTTTGACTAATCTCGCTAACTTTGTCAGGTTAGGAGCTAAGTCAAACATATCGCATCTCAGTCTAGGGGCAATTATTTGGGAAGATCCTTTAGTAATCCACATTATGTGTCCAACATTTGAAATGTGGTCTCAAATGTTCGACTTTCCATATTCTTTATATCATATTTTATCCAGTCTACTTAATCGGTAAGTACATATAGCGATCACTTCATGAATGACTAGCGACCCTTCCTAATTTGGTCCAAGTAAGCCATCTATTGGATCTTTTGTGTTTTCCATTAGTCTCCTTAGCACTAGGTCTCTTCGTTCGAATGCCATATATAAGAATAAGTTCCCTCAATGGGCTAGAGAGTATTGGTGGTTTCTCCAAATGGTCTTTTATCTCCTGAAAGGCTTTCTAGCACTCTTTTGTCCATTTAAAGGTCTTTCATTTCTTAATTACATCGAAGAAAGGAATGTATTTATTGGTTTTCCTTGATAAGAACCTGTTAAGTTTGGTAACTCGTTAATTCAATCCTTTTTTTTGCTTGTTTTTGGTTCTACCATATTCCTAGTTGCTTTGACCTGGTCTGGGTTAGCCTCTATTCTTTGTGCACTCATGATGTATCTTAAGAATTTCTTAGGAAGATCCTGAAGGAACACTTTTGCGGGCTCAACTTCATTTTGTACTTCCCTAATTTTTCAAACATTTCATTCAAATATCCTACATGATCTACTTCTTTCTTGGACTTTACTAACATATCCATATATACTTCCATGTTCTTCCAAATTTGGCCTTTGATTATTCTATTCACTAACCACTGATACATGGCTCCGTATTCCTTAATCCGAATGGCATCACATTATAACAACAAATTCATTAGTACGTTACAAAACTTGTGTGTTCTTCATCAGGTTTGCACATGGAAATCTGATTATATCCTTAATATGCATCCATGAATGACAACTTTTGTCCGCTTATGGCATCAACTAGCTAATCAATCCTAAGAAGTAGGTAGCAATCTTTTGGGCATGCTTAATTTAATTTTGTGTATGCGACACACATTCTCAACTTCCTATTATACTTTTTGACCAATACCGAATTTGTCGGCCACTTTGGATAAAACACTTTTCTAATGAACCCGTTTTCTAGTAGCTTCTTTATTTCCTTTTGTAGTGCCATATTACAAACTT
Source organism: Allium cepa (assembly GCA_030765085.1). Classification (NCBI taxonomy): domain Eukaryota; kingdom Viridiplantae; phylum Streptophyta; class Magnoliopsida; order Asparagales; family Amaryllidaceae; genus Allium; species Allium cepa. Next base: position 586,993,938 of record CM060938.1, read on the forward strand.
CATCAAATTTCCTTTCCTTTTTCCTTGCAGTAGTAACTTTGAGTCAATATTAAGTGCATGATACATTATTGCAAGGTCAATCCCTTCCATATCGACATGAGTCCAAGTGAAGACATCTTTATGTGAATGTAGAATGAGATTAGTTCCTCTCTCGTGTTCTTATCCATCCTTCTTCCTGTCTTCACCACCTTAGTTGAATCTTGATAATCTAGGCTTATTTCTTCCAAGTTATCCATAAATTTGCCGACCCAAGCTATTCCGCCCCTTTTTATTCAAGCCAAAATTCATAATTGAAGCACTCTTCATGTTTATCTCCCTATTACGTTTAATTTGGGGTTCATATTTGTTTGCGCCAAAATTGGTCACAAACCTCGAATACCGTGAAAGCACCAGTGTATGAATACAAATCAATGATATTCAAACACAAATCTCAGATCTCAGCAAATATTCAACAGTAATCCAGAAGTAATGAACAAAAACACAAGTTTTTATAGTGGTTCGGCTATCTCCGGCCTACGTCCACTCCAAAGTTTTATCCTTTTTATTGATTATCCTTGAAGATTACAGATGCTTGCAGATGATTACAGCAATTTCAAAGTCCAAATTCAAAATTAAATAGCAGTAGTGGTGGTATGAAATGATCCTAGCGGCGTCCGGGCGTGCTTGCTTTCTCCAAATTTTCTGACCCCTTTTCTGAATGACCAGGGGCTCTATTTATAAGCGTAGGAGGCTGATATTTCTCCTAAAATCCAGGAAGACCGCTTCAGGCACGTGAGGGGGCCCACATGCCCGAAATCTGGAGGTCCGGGCCCACATCAGGATCGATTCGAAATAAGGTTCGAATCGATCAAGAATTCATCCAATTGATCTGAAATTCGGTGAGAACATTCTTCAACATGTACGTAAGCTCCTGTAAAAATTTCATTGCATTTGGATCAACGGTTTGGAAGATATGATCGTTTCAAGTTCAAGGATCCATGCGTTCTGCCTGGTTCGAACCCATGCTTCGAAACCACCCTCTACGAAACCATCTCCTTCGAATCCATAAGGCCGACTCCTTCGAATCCATGCTCTTCGAATCCATGCTTTCTGAAGCCACGTCCTTCGAATCCGTGTCCCTTGCTTCGTATCCATCATCTTCGAATCCATGCCCACTGCTTCGTATCCATCATCTTCGAATCCATGCCCACTGCTTCATATCCATCATCTTCGAATCCATGGTGTTCCCATGGATTCGAACCATCATCGATGCGAACTAACCAGTATACACCTTTATGCCTCTCCATCGAGTCGAAGTCCATCGATTCGAAGAACCATCGATGCGAACTTTACCAAGCCGAAACCATGCCATTCGATACGAAGTGTATCGATTCGAACTGTCCTTGCGCAACGCCTCTTGATCGATGCGAACCTGTTGGGTTCGAATCCATCCTGGTGGGTTCGAATCTGATCGATTCGAACCGAGCACCACTTTGTCCCTTTTGATGGATTCGAACAACATGCATTCCCCACCTTGAATCCATCATATCTCCTCCATACGAACTCCGATTAACTTGAAATTTGAAACATAGCCTTTCCTAGTCCTTATCATCATCTCCAATCAATTTCGTCCCGATCGGAGCTCAACAAAATTTTGACGATATCGATCGTAGTCTTGATTCCAACCGATCTCCAATCCTGGTATTCATAATTCCTTGCCAATTTGTCGATATTCCAGTTTTGACCAAAAAATGGGATAACACTTTGCCCCCCAAAACATGCCTTGTGATAACAAGGCGTGTTTTGAATAGTTCCGAATCCAATATCCAAAGTCCATAGCCATATTGCCAGAGTATATCATCCTTGACTGCTCTGAGTCGATATCCAATTCCAAACCCAATAACCAAAGCTTGAGCCAATTCCCTGTCCATCCGAGCTCGACAACCGAGTCCCAAACCATCCTTGTCTAATAGCCAATAACCGAATCCAGGACCTCTCCGGGTCGATATCCAAATCCATAACCTCTCCGGGTTCTTGCCGAGCGCAATCCATACTTAATATCCTTGGGCCAGTGTCCCTGGACGTTGAGCTAACCTCTCCGGGTTCTTGCCAAGCGTAATCCGCACTTGACGACCTTGGTCCAGTGTCCCTGGACGTTGTACAATGCCGTGGCTTAAGTCCTAAGCCGAATCCTGGTCTCTCCGGAGCCTTGTTGAGCATAGTCCATACTCAACGACCTGAAAATATTAATTTATAATATAGGGCTAAGTCCTAGGCCGAATCCTGGTCACTCCGGACCCTTGCCGAGCATAGTCCATACTCGACGACCTAAATGAGTCAATTTACCACGTTCGGGCAAAGTGACTCATCCCTTGCCAGGCATAATCCATACCTGACGACCATTTATCAAAAACCAGATGAAAATCCAATCAAAATCCAATCCAACATCCAAACCCAAAAAATCCAAATCATAAACCAGAAAACCAAACCAACATTCAAAACCGAAAACAATCATCCAAAGAAAAACCCAAATCAAAAGGAAGCAAAACCAGGAGCTTGATTCAAACTCCAAAACCAAAATCCGAAAAGAAAAGTAATGTCCAATCAAAAAGCAAAAAATAGATTTCACAAACCATAGCGTTGCAGTTTTATCATCATTCAGAGCATGCCTAGGGGCTATCTCCGTCCCCGTACATGTGTAAATGACTTGGTTGGTTGCTAATAGTTCGTTACTTATCCCATATTATCCCGATTAGTGGATGATCAATCGACCACCATCCCTGGGTCTCTCATCATCACGGCGAGAGGTTGTCGGTGGTTGCTCCTGCTCCACCGTTGCATTCCGAGCTCCGACATACTGCTGTAACTGTCCATTCCTCACATGCTCCTCGATTATATCCTTCAAGTGCCTGCAACTGTTGGTGTCATGTCCATCTAAGTCATGGAAGAGACAATGCCTCCCTGATGCCCTCTCTCGTTCAGAAGGCTCTCTCCTGGCTGGCCTCCGGTAGGGAAGGCGATTTCGAGTATCCATATATACCCGCTCCAGCGTCTCGTTCAATCCTGTGTATGTGGAAAACTTTGGATCCTTCCATCGCTTCCTAGCGTTTCCAGAATCATTATCCAATTTCCTTTTTCCTTTGTCTTTATCCGAACCACCGCTAGATACTGCTCCAACCTCGATTGCACTAACCTTTTTCACCTTTAAATCCGTACTCGCATCTTCTTGCCGAAGGAATCTTTCTGCCTCGTAAAAGAATTCGTCGAGATCTTGTGGGGGATCTCGTATCAGAGATACCTTGAAATCCGAGTCTTCCCTGACTCCTGATACCGCTACCATTAAAACCATCGACGGATCAGGCCGATCCACCGAAGCGACTGCCGCACTGAATCGAGTTAGAAAAGCTCTAAGCGATTCATCCATCCTTTGCTTAACCGATGTCAATGTCATCACATTCTTCGGCCTCTTGACGTGAACCCGAAACTGCCCCAAAAACTTTTCCACCAATTCCCTCCAAGTCCTGATGGATCCTTCTTCCAGCTGCCTAAACCACATCGCAGCTAAGTCCGTCAAATACAAAGGGAAGCATCGGGCCATCACTTCCTCTGATGCCCCCAACACCTCCATATGTCTGGTGTACCTCATCAAGTGATCTGTTGGATCTGTCTTGCCATCATATATCTCCACGCTAGGCAGCTTAAACTTAGGTGGGTTCTGAGCCATCCTTATTTCCCGAGAAAACGGACTCCTGTTCACTCCTTCCAAGTCTCCTTTGGCCAAACCACCTCGCACAGTTTTCCTAATCATCTCTACCAGTCCGGGTTGTCTGTCGGGGGTTGCCCCCGAGGGAACTCGGCACATACTCTTCATGTGGCTCGTTAGTAGCAACGTTGGTTCTAGCCTGTTTAACTCCTTCCAGAGGTCCTCCTGTGTTGGATCCTGTGGGTCTGCCCCCAAGCCCTTGTTGATTGCTTTGTGGCTCCATATCTCGTCCTCCATTGGGTTCCACAACCCTAGTCCCCTGTCCTGCATCCACAGCGGCTGTAGCTGTTCCTAAGTTCTGCATCCCTGCAGCTCTTATTTGTCCGAAGAAAGTCTGCATCATTTCCTGTTGGTTCTTTAACAATCTCTCTTGCAAAGAATTTTCCATAGCCTCCATTTCATCCCGGGTTATGTAGACTGAAGCTTGTCCATCCCCGGCTCCGGAGGATGCTTGTTGACTTCCTTCCTGTTGGCTTCTCTCAGCCCTTTGCCTTCTACTATTTTGCCTAGCCATTGTCCTTGAATCCAAACTCTTTTAAAATCTTCAAATCCAACTTTCAAATCCGATGTAGCGGGTGCTAGTCCCTCTCAATGAAAGCACCAAAGTGTTTGCGCCAAAATTGGTCACAAACCTCGAATACCGTGAAAGCACCAGTGTATGAATACAAATCAATGACATTCAAACACAAATCTCAGATCTCAGCAAATATTCAACAGTAATCCAGAAGTAATGAACAAAAACACAAGTTTTTATAGTGGTTCGGCTATCTCCGGCCTACGTCCACTCCAAAGTTTTATCCTTTTTATTGATTATCCTTGAAGATTACAGATGCTTGCAGATGATTACAGCAATTTCAAAGTCCAAATTCAAAATTAAATAGCAGTAGTGGTGGTATGAAATGATCCTAGCGGCGTCCGGGCGTGCTTGCTTTCTCCAAATTTTCTGACCCCTTTTCTGAATGACCAGGGGCTCTATTTATAAGCGTAGGAGGCTGATATTTCTCCTAAAATCCGGAAAGACCGCTTCAGGCACGTGAGGGGGCCCACATGCCCGAAATCTGGAGGTCCGGGCCCACATCAGGATCGATTCGAAGTAAGGTTCGAATCGATCAAAAATTCATCCAATTGATCTGAAATTCGGTGAGAACATTCTTCAACATGTACGTAAGCTCCTGTAAAAATTTCATTGCATTTGGATCAACGGTTTGGAAGATATGATCGTTTCAAGTTCAAGGATCCGTTCGTTCTGCCTGGTTCGAACCCATGATTCGAAACCACCCTCTCCGAAACCATCTCCTTCGAATCCATAAGGCCGACTCCTTCGAATCCATGCTCTTCGAATCCATGCTTTCTGAAGCCACGTCCTTCGAATCCGTGTCCCTTGCTTCGTATCCATCATCTTCGAATCCATGCCCACTGCTTCGTATCCATCATCTTCGAATCCATGCCCACTGCTTCGTATCCATCATCTTCGAATCCATGCCCACTGCTTCGTATCCATCATCTTCGAATCCATGGAGTTCCCATGGATAGGAACCATCATCGATGTGAACTAACCAGTATACACCTTTATGCCTCTCCATCGAGTCGAAGTCCATCGATTCGAAGAACCATCGATGCGAACTTTACCAAGCCGAAACCATGCCATTCGATACGAAGTGTATCGATTCGAACTGTCCTTGCGCAACGCCTCTTGATCGATGCGAACCTGTTGGGTTCGAATCCATCCTGGTGGGTTCGAATCTGATCGATTCGAACCGAGCACCACTTTGTCCCTTTTGATGGATTCGAACAACATGCATTCCCCACCTTGAATCCATCATATCTCCTCCATACGAACTCCGATTAACTTGAAATTTGAAACATAGCCTTTCCTAGTCCTTATCATCATCTCCAATCAATTTCGTCCCGATCGGAGCTCAACAAAATTTTGACGATATCGATCGTAGTCTTGATTCCAACCGATCTCCAATCCTGGTATTCATAATTCCTTGCCAATTTGTCGATATTCCAGTTTTGACCAAAAAATGGGATAACAATATTATTATCCATAGTTGATTATCCATCCATCCATTTGAGCCAAATCTGTGATATTTCAGCCTTGATAACCGTGAAGTCTATAGGGTTAAATCCGCTTGCGCACTGCCTTGCCAAAAGACTGGTTAACACCTGGCAGTGGGATAAAAGGTTTAATTGATTATCACACTTTGAATGGGTGCTTCGGCCTAGCTTTGAGGCGAGAACAAAGGCTTAATTGACCATCTCTCTAGATGAGTGCTTCGGCCAGGCCTGGTGGCAGGATTGAAAGCTTTTCGTCCATCGTCATTGGATGGGTGCTTTGCCTAGGCATTGGGGCAGAACTAAAGGCTTAATTGACCATCACTCTTTGGATGGGTGCTTCAGCCAGGCCTTACAGAGGGACCGTAGGCTTTTCGTCCATCTTCTATTGGACGGGTGCTTTAGTCAAGCCTTCAGATGGGACTAAAGGTTTAATTGACCATCACCTTTTGGATGAGTTCTTTTATCTGGCCTTATGGCGAGACCGAAGGCTTTTCATCCATCTCCCTTGGATGGGTGCTTTAGCCAAGCCTTGAGGTGGGACCATAGGGTTAATTAACCATCACTCTTTGGATGGGTGCTTCGGTCAAGCCTTGCGGTGGGACTAAATGCTTTTCATCCATCTCCCTTGGATCCATGCTTCGACCGTGCCTTAAGGCAATACCAGAGGCTTAACTTTCCTCGTCCAGATGTGAGGTGTGCTTCTGTTTGACTAATCTCGCTAACTTTGTCAGGTTAGGAGCTAAGTCAAACATATCGCATCTCAGTCTAGGGGCAATTATTTGGGAAGATCCTTTAGTAATCCACATTATGTGTCCAACATTTGAAATGTGGTCTCAAATGTTCGACTTTCCATATTCTTTATATCATATTTTATCCAGTCTACTTAATCGGTAAGTACATATAGCGATCACTTCATGAATGACTAGCGACCCTTCCTAATTTGGTCCAAGTAAGCCATCTATTGGATCTTTTGTGTTTTCCATTAGTCTCCTTAGCACTAGGTTTCTTCTTTCGAATGCCATATATAAGAATAAGTTCCCTCAATGGGCTAGAGAGTATTGGTGGTTTCTCCAAATGGTCTTTTATCTCCTGAAAGGCTTTCTAGCACTCTTTTGTCCATTTAAAGGTCTTTCATTTCTTAATTACATCGAAGAAAGGAATGTATTTATTGGTTTTCCTTGATAAGAACCTGTTAAGTTTGGTAACTCTTTAATTCAATCCTTTTTTTGCTTGTTTTTGGTTCTACCATATTCCTAGTTGCTTTGACCTGGTCTGGGTTAGCCTCTGTTCTTTGTGCACTCATGATGTATCTTAAGAATTTCTTAGGAAGATCCTGAAGGAACACTTTTGCGGGCTCAACTTCATTTTGTACTTCCCTAATTTTTCAAACATTTCATTCAAATATCCTACATGATCTACTTCTTTCTTGGACTTTACTAACATATCCATATATACTTCCATGTTCTTCCAAATTTGGCCTTTGATTATTCTATTCACTAACCACTGATACATGGCTCCGTATTCCTTAATCCGAATGGCATCACATTATAACAACAAATTCATTAGTACGTTACAAAACTTGTGTGTTCTTCATCAGGTTTGCACATGGAAATCTGATTATATCCTTAATATGCATCCATGAATGACAACTTTTGTCCGCTTATGGCATCAACTAGCTAATCAATCCTAAGAAGTAGGTAGCAATCTTTTGGGCATGCTTAATTTAATTTTGTGTATGCGACACACATTCTCAACTTCCTATTATACTTTTTGACCAATACCGAATTTGTCGGCCACTTTGGATAAAACACTTTTCTAATGAACCCGTTTTCTAGTAGCTTCTTTATTTCCTTTTGTAGTGCCATATTACAAACTTCATCAAATTTCCTTTCCTTTTTCCTTGCAGTAGTAACTTTGAGTCAATATTAAGTGCATGATACATTATTGCAAGGTCAATCCCTTCCATATCGACATGAGTCCAAGTGAAGACATCTTTATGTGAATGTAGAAATAAGATTAGTTCCTCTCTCGTGTTCTTATCCATCCTTCTTCCTGTCTTCACCACCTTAGTTGACTCTTGATAATCTAGGCTTATTTCTTCCAAGTTATCCATAAATTGTACATTTTCTTAACTATCTCTTGAATCCATGTCCAGTACTATCCCCTTTAAAACTTCATTCTTACCTTGGTCGACTTGATTTAACTCTACATACTTTCTTTTCCTATCTTCTAATTTGACCCTTCTGCATAGTATTTAATGCTCTTTCATCAAATGACTCAATTCGTTTTCTTTAGGTAGCAGTTCTTGAGGGCTGATATGCAAGGGCTTAAGAGTTTTAGTTGCATTTAGTTCATCTAATGCAAGTCCATAACAGGATTCACCTCTTTATTGTACTGATCAGGTATGGCAAAGTACATTACATAAGGACTAAATTGTTCCCCATGTATAGTTCTCTATCCTTCCTTGGAAAGGAACTTCACAAACAAATATTTTGGAGGCACAAAGGCATTAATATCATCCAGTGCAGGTTATCCGAAGAATGCATTGTAATAATTAAGGTGGCTGGTTCATCACTACAATTAGAGTATCAAAAGTGCTTAAATAAGGTGGGGTCTGAATTTGAATATACATTTTGATTTGTCCAATTGGCGAGGAGGCCTTTTTCTAAACCCAAAGATAGGTTACAAATTTGGTTCAATCTTTTCTTCTGGAATATTCATTTGATCTAAAGCACTTTTAAAGACGACATTAATTTCATTCCTAGTATCAACCAATATTTTAGACACATGCAAAAGTTTAATTTGCATGGTTAACATAAGTAGGTTATTGTGTAGATGTCTAACTCCCTTTAGTTCCTTTGGAGTTATAACCAGATCTTAGAGTTGAATAGAATTTTTATAATTCTTTGCTGTTGGTTCGTCACTTATTGAATAGACCCCTTCCTTGGCCTCTCTTATATATTTGCTTCTTTCCCTTTACTTATTCCTGGTACATGCGGCCCTCCATAAATCACATCAAAGAAATTAATTGGTTATATCAGATCTTGATGAAGTTCATTTTCCTTTACGTTGGCATTATCTACTAGAAGTTTCTCATTATGAGATAGCTTCGGATCATTTTTGACAAAATCTTTAAGCACTCCTCTCCTAATCATATTTTGTATGATTCCATTCAGGACTCGACATTGTCCATCTTATGCCCATCTACTTATGAAAAGCACAATAATCTCCTCCTTTATTCAATTCTGGATTTGTCCTCGGTCTAAATTACGTGAGTACCTCATCTGTAGTCATGGCATGTATATAAAAGATGGGTTAGCTCAACTCAATAGAGTTTGCTTTAGGAAATTTGTCTACTTTCTTCTTTTGTTTGAAGGCCGTAAATCCTTCTCTTTCTCTTTTCTCCTTCTTGTCATGGAATATTCCATCCATTCGGATGAACTAAATTGTACATTTTCTTAACTGTCTCTTGAATCCATGTCCAGCGCTATCCCCTTTAAAACTTCATTCTTACCTTGGTCGACTTGATTTAACTCTACATACTTTCTTTTCCTATCTTCTAATTTGACCCTTCTGCATAGTATTTAATGCTCTTTCATCAAATGACTCTATTCGTTTGCTTTAGATAGCAGTTCTTGAGGGCTGATATGTAAGGGCTTAAGAGTTTTAGTTGCATTTAGTTCATCTAATGCAAGTCCGTAACAGGATTCACCTCTTTATTGTACTGATCTGGTATGGCAAAGTACATTACATAAGGGCTAAATTGTTCCCCATGTGTGACGACCCGACTTTCTCACCACAGAAAGTCGCATCATCTTGAATAAAGAAAGGGATAGAAAAGAGAAAAGAAAGAGAAGAAAGAAGAAACAACATCAGAATCTCAACAGCGGAACGATTAAATTATATTAATAACATAAATATTACATAATATACAACACTAATCAGAGTTACATAGAATATACATCACATACTAGACAGTTATAAACACCTGTCTAGTTATACAACTCAATACAACTCAAACAAGAGATATTAACACAGAGAACACACAGCGGAACTATATATCTACAACGCAGAAGCCTCCTGCTTCATTGCTCCTCCACAATTCGTCAAAAGCCAACCTGAATCCCTTGGCTAGTCGTAAAAATTTGAGTACCCAAGAGTTTAAGAAAACAGAAGACAAACTGTAGGTCAGACATGGGTCTGGTGTGAGTAACGGGTTAAAGTTGCTTAACTTTGAAAATCCTTTGAAAAGAAAGGTATCACGTAAGACTTCCCACGCATAAACATGGAATTTTTTTTACCTTACGCTAACCAAAACATTTGATAGGAAATCCAGTGATATTATAATAGGTTTAGGGTTTTCAAGTAAATATGAAATAGCCGAAATTGTTACATTATTAAGTTCCAGCTACTAGCCACAAATGTGGATAATACAATCAAAATCGATGACACTTATTGGATTTTGGATTCCATCAATGGAAGGGCTACCGGGGTACCGCCCGTCACAGTACGTGGCCTAGATCAACGTACCGAGGATCACTCCCAGTCCCCTGCAACACAAGACTGGAACCATCCCTTACTGGACAGTCCCGAACAAGACAACCCCGCAGTTGGCTTACGTTCCAACCGCCCACTAAGACGAATAAAAAGGGACTTCTATACAGGGGAAAATCTCGTCCTACTTGGGCATGACCCACTTAGCCTTGCTTCACCTCCCTTGTTTTAGCCATTCTCGGTTAATGAGGCTTGACGCTACGATTACCTTTAGAGAACACATCTCTGAGAATGCTCATCGTCCACCTGACGATGTTCTGAAAGCATTCAATCCATACAAGTTCGTTACGGGTTCGAACGAAACCGAAGGCATTATCTCATTACACTCATTTTGGAATCACCCTCAGAGTTAACGACGATAACCCTTGCACTCTGAATCTTCATCTCGAATCTGAAAGTACTACCCCATCAAACTCATCTCGGAATCACCCTTAGAGTTATACTGACGGATATAGTTCTTACACCTCGAGTCTTCACTCTTCACATAAGATTCACGACCTATCGTTAATTTGGATCGATGTGGTTTTCGGATATCCAAATATGGAAATCTGATCCTGGTCTCATCGAAATCCAAAGAGCATCTTTTAAGGCCAAGTTGTTTTAAAGGTTTAAAACAATTCAATTATCTATATACACACAAATAGATAATTCATAGATTCACAATAGATAGTCAACATTATCATCACAACAGATAATCCATATTATCATTATCAAAAGGTAATCCAAATCATCATCATAATGCAACCAATGCAACCAATGCATCCATATCACTTAACATTACTTATCCCATATCTGAGATTCAAACCTTTCAAGGCAACCAATATCATCCATCCATATAAGCAATGATTAATAATCTCACCAAATATAATTAATTTAAAATGAATTAAATTAATTACATCCTTTTTAATTAATTTAAAGTAAATTAAACTAATTACTTCACCAATATAAATCTTGCTTACATCACTATTAATTAATTATTAATCAGTTAATTAATTATCAACCAATTATTCATTTTAAATTAATCATTCCTGATTAATTAACCTTCAATTACAGTCAAGTAATTATCCATTAATTAATTTCTTAAATTAATTATACTTAACCAAATACAGTAATTAATCTTTAATTACTTCCTTAATTAATTAACTATAAATTAATTACATTACTTCTTAATTAATTACATTAATTAATCCCTACATTGATTAATTATCTCCAAATAAATCTATTCTTAATTACATTATTAATTATAATAATTAATGATCTCTAATTACATTTTCTTATTTAAATTAATTACATTAGGTAATTAATCTTTATTTAATCCATAATTGTTAATCACCCTTGATTAACTCCATTTAGTAATTAACTACCTTTAATTACTTCACCAAATAAATTAATTACTCATTAATTAATTATCTCAAATTAATCCCTTGAATAATTTTACAAAGTAATTATACTCAAATTACCTCATCATCAAATCACTTTCAATTAATCACATATAGTAATTACCCATTAATTACTTCCTAAGTAATTTCTCTTCATTAAATTACATTAAGTAATTATACTCCACAAATCATCAAATGACTATTTTAAATTAATTAAACTGAATTAATTAACTTAATCTAATCAAATTAAACTCAATTGATTACAATAAGTAATTAATTCCTTAATTACTTCCATAAGTAATTATACTTAACAATTTACACAAATGATTATCTTTAAATTAATCAATCTAATTAATTATTAAAAATAAATCACAATAATTAATTATAAAATAATCCTTAGTTAATAACCTCATTAATTATTTAATAATTCATTAATTATTTTCCTAAAATAATTAACTTATTTTAATCATTATTAATTACAAATTAATTAATCATTAATAATCCATTAGTTAACCCCTAATTCAATTAATTAAGTGTTAGCAGTAACTTAATTAACCCTTTATCACTTGGTTAATTAATCATTAATCATTAACTAAAATCAAAACTTATTTAATTAATGATTCTTAAAATTACAAATTAATTATTCTAATTAATCCTAAACTTTTAAGATTAAACCCTTAATTATTTTAAATAATTATCCATTTCATTAATTTATTAAATAAATAAATTATTCATTAAATTAAAAATTTAACTTCAAAAAGTAAAAATCAATTAAAAACCTTTAAATTTACATGATAAATAATACTTTTCTTATAAAAGAAATTTTACAGGAGTTTAAAACAAATTCCTTTTTATATTCAAAACATTTAAATTTTTCTTTATCATTCAAATTTGTTAAACACTTAAATTTATAAAAATTAAATTTATTTTGAAACATAGATTCAAATTCAGATTTGAATCAGTTTAAACTTTGTTTAAAACATTCTTTTACATTTCAATTTCCAATTTAAATTCAAATTGCTTTAAAATAAATTTAAACAATAAACCCCTTCAAAATATTTTAAACAAATTTGAATTTAATGACTTATTCATTTCCAACTATATTTCAAATTAAAACTTGAATCAATAATTTAAAATTTGATTTAAAACTCATTTTAAATCTTTGCTTAATAATTTAAATTTCAGTTTAAATTTTGAAACAGGCAAGTTTCTAATCTGAGTAAAACTAACCCGAGCAAATCTCAGAACAACTCGAGTAACTCGAGTAACACACTCATCTCGAAATCATTAAACTAAACACTGACAGGTTTTATGTATAAACCTGTAACAACTATTCTTCCCTGAACCCACACTACTTCGAGTCCAACGCACCCCTGACTTCGAGTTCAAAGACCTACAGCTTCGAGCACAAACACAATTCAACCCGAAACACTCTCGAGTAACTCATCTTCCCCAAAACAGCTGACACGCCAGATCGTCGTGCACCTGCACCACCGCATCAACCAACTCCGACCCTTCACGACCACTCGCGCAAGTCAGCGATCATCACCAAACACCAATTCAACTTTTAAACCAACTGCAGAAACTAGAAATCAAAATCGAGCTTCGAGCTCAAAAACTGGAAGCAATGTCGAACTGCAATTTGCCTCAAACTCCAAAATCTTCTCACCAGAGAAGCTACGCCTTCGGCCACTACTCCATCCATACTCCACCTATCACCAACTCAAATCAGGGCAAGCTTAATCACTTATATAGGCCGCGGTGATCAATTTTCAAATGAACAAAAAACTTAGGGTTTAAAATTTCAATCCCAAATTAATATTGCCTCAATGCTTAGATCCACCTCCCTCTCTTATTCCTTACATCTACGATCATCACTCCATCACCAGAAACGATTCTGGCCAATCCAACCTCTTAGATCGACAGTTCTAACTCGAAATAGGATTCTGGTTAAACCAGAAATACTCAACCAAATTCAAACAATAAATTCTAATTTTAGTTTTAAAATTCACGTCTTTGATAATGTAATTGGTTTATAAACTTTAATCAATGAATCTGGCAAATTAAATTACTACTTACATAAGTTGTTCTGTTATATTTTTGTGTTTCAGAGACATTTTCAGATTTTTCTTTATATTAAATAAAATTAAAACTTAAACTTATATTACTCAACTATATTTTGACTGAATCTTTAATCCTAACATATATTAAATCAAATGAAATTGATATTCTTAAGCCATTCTTAAAACTAGAACTTAAGTGCAGAAAAAATGAGTTACAGCAGCATGCACAATTTCATACAATCATGTATGTACCAATAATAACTTGTAAATAGCACATAACCACAATTATTTCTAGAGTATAATAAGCAACTAAATTTATACTTAGATTTTTTTTAAACAAAATGAAGTTACTCACCAGAAATTTATGAGCAGAGCATCCATGTTTATTGAAAGCTTAAAACTGAATGTACCTCAAATTCCAAAACTTCAAGTTGCATCTTTGTTTTGCCTTCAAAAACATTCATCTTTCTTTTGTATAATGCTTTCCTTGATTTCATTTGCATGCTTTCTAGAAAAATGCAGGCATTGTTGATTTAAAACAGAAATTTGAGGAGATTTGCCGATGCATGCAGGTTCTTGAATGTTGCAAGTTGAATTTCAGGTTAATGAATTGCAGAGTGATTTTCAGGTTAATGTATTTGAAGGACTACAGGTTTATACTTGATTCCTACAGGTTTATACTTGATTCTGGCATGTGGAGATAATTTAGATAGTTTTGGTTTAGAGGAAAATATTGTTTCAGATTTATTTTGAGGGAAAAACAGATTTTGTTTTCTGTTTTGAAGAATAAGTTAGCAGATTTTTAGCTGAAGATTACTCTAGTTTTGGAAAAAATAGAAAAGAAAATAAGGTGAGAAAAATATGTGTTTATAAAAGAAATTTTTTTATTCATTAAAATAATAGAAAAAGTAAAATAGGACACTTGTTTCTTAGTTTAACATGTGTCAGAATGTTTATTCTATGACTCAACACATGTCAATTGGATGTTAAGAGATTAACACATGTAATTTAAGTATTTTAATTTTAATTTAAATTGTTTATAAAAACTTTTAAGTCTTAATTTATTATTTTTATGTATATAAATAAATATCTCCCTTTTTTCATTAAAAAGAAATGAAACAAACAAATATAAATATAAGCTTATTCAAATATTTTTAAGTATTTATTATTTTAAATTTTAAAACATTTAAACCCAAATTTAAAATAAATTATAAAACCTAGTTTAAAAATCAAGATATATATATATATATATATGCATATATAACTCTTATTAAATTTAAAAATAACAATTTTATTTCTAAAAATCTATATATGTTTATAAAAACTAAGTATTATCATTATTATCTGAAAATAACAAATTAAACAGTATTATATAATTTATAAAAGAGATTATAATTTACTTCTATTACTTAATATGTTAATATTGTATTTTTAAATTCCTGTATATAATTTCAAGCAATATTAAAAAACAAAAAAAACAAAACTTTGATGTTAATCTAATTTAAATCCATATTTAACTTAAATAAAATTTTAAAACAAATGAGATTTGTCATATGCATAAACCATATAATTATTTATTAAATTGTTTTGAAAAGCTAAATGTTAAATTTAAATCAAATTTTCAATTTACCAAAAATAAATTAGAATTAGAAAATTGATTCATTTACTAAATTCCAAATCAAAGTTTATCAATTTACAATATATATAATTATATATATTATAAACAGAAAACAATTTATTAGCTTTAAAAAGATGAAATCTTCCAATTTAAATATTTATTAAAAGATGATTATTAAATCAATTTAATTTTTAACATAGATTATTAAATTTATATTGCCAAATTTCCGGGATATCACATTCCTCCCTACTTAAAAGAATTTCGTCCCCGAAATTTAAAACAAAGGTAATTTAATAATCTATCTTAAGTTTTTATTTTAAAACACAAGCATATATTCTCAAACATATGCTAACAACCATGGCAACCAATTTACTCAAACAAACAAATCTAACCATCCGGACAAAATTCTGGATAGAATTTCCTTGAGTTTTCCAAGTAAAAAAAATATCGGGATACTCGCTCTACAGAGTCCAAACAATCTATACTATTAAGCTACAGAGTTCCTATTCAACTAGATCTACAAAACTAAACAGGATATCGGACTACAGACAAGTCCGACACAACAATCACATCCCCCTGAAATGTTGGTTCCACAACCAGAGATAGACCATACAAGTACTCCCTCAGAGATACGCGAAACACATCGAATCTCAGTTATCCAAACTGACAATTCAACCTTGAAAATCCAACACTAATCTTCACAAGAACACAGAAAAGATCCTAAACACCTTAGACCTGACTTACCTAGTCTTACCAAATCTTAAAGCTCCTTAGATCGGAGAAAACTTACCCAAAATCAAATCTACGACTACGGAATCCAAATTCCTTCGTCTCTTATCCACAAAACACTTCTGACGATCCTGGGCTGCTTCATCTCTCTCAATCAGCTCAACCTTTGCTGATGCCTCTAGAAACAAACTGGGCCAAAACAACCCAACAGGATGATCTCCTCAAGATCAATCCAAAACCAAGAATACCAACTCTACTCCACAAACACCAGAAGACTAACTTACTTCTCTTATCCGGAAAAGATAAAACAAAAGCACTTCCAAACTACTTCCGCTGCACAACTCTTATCTGAAGTAGAAGAAAAACTCGAGCACAAACTGGACAACACATCTAGATATATGGTTCAACAGATCCATAAAAGAAAACTCAGATGCCCCACCTGATCCTAAGCTGCTTCACCAAACCTCTGGATCTCAAGAGAACACTCAAACTATCGCAAGTCACTTTTGCGATCAACCAGTCCAATATCCAAAGAAAACTGTTCTCTCTTTACCAATCAGAACAGCTTACGCTTATTTAGCCAATCCATCGAAGAAATGGATCCACTCTACTGCTTCTGAACTCCACCTTCAAAAAAACTGCTAACCAGAAGACCTCCTAATCCAAAACTCTCCGAGAAACTCAGGCCTCAAACCAGACAGAAACATCTTGCTCAACCCAGTCACAACATCGAAGCAGATATACTTCTTAAACTTGTTCCAAAGAAAAAATCTTCAGAGACATCCATAGTCACTACGTCCCATCACGTAGCTACTAATTCCTTAGGTATCAAGATACCATTATTTTCTTCTGCCCAACCGACAGATCTAAACTCTACTCATCCAACTCAAAGATGAACTCCAAACCTTTACATGTTTCCTTCAAAGATTGATGAAATCTCTACATCTGCACAACTCACTCGAGATGGTATTATATCTACAGTCTCGATAGATACACTTCTAACCACAAACATTCAAACTCCAACCATTGGTAGTTGTCGTGTTACACACACTCCACTACCTTATCTACCTTTATAATTTATATTGGAAAACCTGAACAGGTAACCCAACAAATAGGTAGAGATAAAAATATATATATATATATTTAAAATTACAAATACGCTCTCTCAAGAAAGAAATCACTTCAAAGCCTAGGTATTCACTCAACCTAACGCTCTGATACCACCTGTGATGACCCGACTTTCTCACCACAAAAAGTCGCATCATCTTAAAGAAAGAAAGTGATAGAAAAGAGAAAAGAAAGAGAAGAAAGAAGAAACAATATCCGAATCTCAACAAAGGAACGAATAAATTATATTAATAACATAAATATTACATAGTATACAACACTAATCAGAGTTACACGGAATATACATCACATACTAGACAGTTATAAACACCTATCTAGTTATATAACTTAATATAACTCAAACAAGAGATATTAACACAGATAACACACAGCGAAACTATATATCTAAAACGCAGAAGCCTCCTACTCCATTGCTCCTCCACAATTCTTCAAAAGCTAACCTGAATCCCTTGGCTACTCGTAAAAATTTGAGTACCCAAGAGTTTAAGAAAACAAAAGATAAACTCTGGGTCAAACATGAGTCTGGTGTGAGTAACGGGTTAAAGTTGCTTAACTTTGAAAATCCTTTGAAAAGAAAGGTATCACGTAAGACTTCCCACACATAAACATGGAAAAGTTTTTACCTTATGCTAACCAAAACATTTGATAGGAAATCCAACGATATTATAATAGGTCTAGGGTTTTCAAGTAAATATGAAATAGCCGAAATTGTTACATTATTAAATTCTAGCCACTAGCCACAAAAGTGGGTAATACAATCAAAACCGTTGGCGCTTATTGGATTTTGGATTCCATCAATGGCAGGGCTACCGGGGTACCGCCCGTTACAGTACGTGGCCTAGATCAACGTACCGAGGATCACTCCCAATCCCCTACAACACAAGACCGGAACCATCCCTTACTAGACAGTCCCGAACAAGACAACCCCGAAGTTGGCTTACGTCTCAACCGCCCACTAAGCCGGATAAAAAGGGACTTCTAGACAGGGGAAAATCTCGTCCTACTTGGGCATGAACCACTTAGCCTTGCTGCACCTCCCCTGTTTTAGCCATTCCCGGTTGATGAGGCTTGAGGCTACGATTACCTTTAGAGAACACATCTCTTAGAATGCTCGTCGTCCACATGACGAAGCATTCAATCCATACAAGTTCATTACGGGTTCGAACGAAACCGAAGGCATTATCTCATTACACTCATTTTGGAATCACCCTTAGAGTTAACGACGATAACCCTTGCATTCTGAATCTTCATCTCGAATCTGAAAGTACTACCCCGTCAAACTCATCTCGGAATCACCCTCAGAGTTATACTGACGAATATAGTTCTTACACCTCGATTCTTTACTCTTCACATAAGATTCACGACCTATCGTTAATATGGATCGATGTGGTTTTCGGATATCCAAATATCAAAACACGATCCCGGTCTCATCGAAATCCAAAGCGTATCTTTTAAGGCCAAGTTGTTTTAAAGGTTTAAAACAATTCAATTATCTATATACACACAAACAGATAATTCACAGATTCACAATAGATAATCAGCATTATCATCACAACAGATGATCTATATTATCATTATCAAAAGGTAATCCAAATCATCATCACAATGCAACCAATGCATCCATATCACTTAACATTACTTATCCTATATCCGAGATTCAAACCATTCAAGGCAACCAATATCATCCATCCATATAAGCAATGATTCATAATCTCACCAAATATAATTAATTTAAAATGAATTAAAATAATTACATCCTTTTAACTAATTTAAAGTAAATTAAATTAATTACTTCACCAATATAAATCTTGCTTACATCACTATTAATTAATTATCAATCAATTAATTAATAATCAACCAATTATTCATTTTAAGTTAATCATTCCTGATTAATTAACGTTCAATTACATTCAAGTAATTATCCATTAATTAATTTCTTAAATTAATTATACTTAATGAAATACAGTAATTAATCTTTAATTACTTCCTTAATTAATTAACTATAAATTAATTACATTACTTCTTAATTAATTACATTAATTAATCCCTAGATTGATTAATTATTTCCAAATAAATCTATTCTTAATTACATCATTAATTACAATAATTAATGCTCTCTAATTACATTTTCTTATTTAAATTAATTACATTAGGTAATTAATCTTTATTTAATCCATAATTGTTAATCACCCTTGATTAACTCCATTCAGTAATTAACTACCCTTAATTACTTCACCAAATAAATTAATTACTCATTAATTAATTATCTCAAATTAATCCCTTGATTAATTTTACAAATTAATTATACTCAAATTACCTCACAATCAAATCACTTTCAATTAATCACATATTGTAATTGCCCATTAATTACTTCCTAAGTAATTTCTCTTCATTAAATTACATTAAGTAATTATGCTCACAAATCATCAAATGACTATTTTAAATTAATTAAACTAAATTAATTAACTTAATCTAATCAAATTAAACTCGATTAATTTCAATAAGTAATTAATTCCTTAATTACTTCCATAAGTAATTATAATTAACTTTTACACAAATGATTATTTTTAAATTAATCAATCTAATTAATTATTAAAAATAAATCACAATAATTAATTATAAAATAATCCTTAGTTAATAACCTCATTAATTATTTAACAATTCATTAATTATTTAACAATTCATTAATTATTTTCCTAAAATAATTAACTTATTTTAATCATTATTAATTACAAATTAAATAATCATTAATAATCCATTAATTAACCCCTAATTATTTAATTAATTAAGTGTTAGAAATAACTTAATTAATACTTTATCACTTGATTAATTAATAATTAATCATTAACTAAAATCAAAACTTATTTAATTAATGATTCTTAAAATTACAAATTAATTATTCTAATTAATCTTAAACTTTTAAGATTAAACCCTTAATTATTATAAATAATTATCCATTTCATTAATTTATTAAATTAATTTATTGTTCATTAAATTAAAATTTAACTTCAACAAGTTTAAAAATCAATTAAAAACCTTTAAATTTACATGATAAATAATACTTTTCTTATAAAAGAAATTTTACAAGGGTTTAAAACAAATTCCTTTTTAAATTCAAACATTTAAATTTTTCTTCATCATTCAAATTTGTTAAACACTTAAATTTATAAAACTTAAATTTATTTTGAAACATACATTCAAATTCGGATTTGAATCAGTTTAAACTTTGTTTAAAACATTCTTTTACATTTCAATTTCCAATTTAAATTCAAATTGATTTAAAACATATTTAAACAATAAACCCCTTCAAAATATTTTAAACAAATTTGAATTTAATAACTTATTCATTTCCAACTATATTTCAAACTAAAACTTGAATCCATAATTTAAAATTTGATTTAAAACTCATTTTAAATCTTTGCTTAATAATTTAAATTTCAGTTTAAATTTTGAAACAGGCAAGTTTCTAATCTGAGTAAAACTAACCCGAGCAAATCTCAGAACAACTCGACTAACACACTCATCTCGAAATCATTAAACTAAAACACTGACAGGTTTTATGCATAAACCTGTAACAACTATTATCCTCGGAACCCACACTACTCCGAGTCCAACACACCCCTGACTTCGAGTTCAAAGACCTACAGCTTCGAGCACAAACACAATTCAACCCGAAACACTCTCGAGTAACTCATCTTCTCCAAAACAGCTGACACACCAGATCGTCGTGCACCTGCACCACTGCATCAACCAACTCCGACCCTTCGCGACCACTCATGCAAGTCAGCGATCGTCACCAAACACCAATTCAACTTTTAAACCAACTGCATAAAGTAGAAATCAAAATCGAGCTTCGAGCTTGAAAACTGGAAGCAATGTCGAACTGCAATTTGCCTCAAACTCCAAAATCTGCTCACCAGAGAAGCTACGCCTCCGGCCACTACTCCATCCATACTCCACCTATCACCAACTCAAATCAGGGCAAGCTCGATCACTTATATAGGTCGCGGTGGTCAATTTTCAGATGAACAGAAAACTTAGGGTTTAAAATTTCAATCCCAAATTAATACTGCCTCAATGCTCAGATCCACCTCCCTCTATTATTCCTTACATCTACGATCATCACTCCATCACCAGAAACGATTCTGGCCAATCCAACCTCTTAGATCGAAGTTCTAACTCGAAATAGGATTTCTGGTTAAACCAGAAATACTCAACCAAATTCAAACAATAAATTCTAATTTTAGTTTTAAAATTCACGTCTTTGATAATGTAATTGGTTTATAAACTTTTATCAATGAATCTGGCAAATTAAATTACTACTTCCATAAGTTGTTCTGTTATATTTTTGTGTTTCATAGACATTTTCAAAATTTTCTTCATATTAAATAAAATTTAAACTTAAACTTATATTACTTAACTATATTTTGACTGAATCTTTAATTCTAACACATATTAAATCAAATGAAATTGATATTCTTAAGCCATTCTTAAAACTAGAACTTAAGTGCAGAAAAATGAGTTATAGCAGCATGCACAATTTCATACAATCATGTATATACCAATAATAACTTGTAAATAGCACATAACCACAATTATTTCCAGAGTATAATAAGCAACTAAATTTATACTTAATTTTTTTTAAAACAAAATGAAGTTACTCACCAGAAATTTATGAGCAGAGCATCCATGTTTATTGAAAGCTTGAAACTGAATGTACCTCAAATTCGAAAACTTCAAGTTGCATCTTTGTTTTGCCTTCAAAAACATTCATCTTGCTTTTGTATAATGCTTTCCTTGATTTCATTTGCATGCTTTCTAGAAAAATGCAGGCATTGTTGATTTAAAACAGAAATTTGAGAACATTTGCAGATGCATGCAGTTCTTGAATGTTGCAAGTTGAATTTCAGGTTAATGAATTGCAGAGTGATTTTCAGGTTAATGTATTTGAAGGGCTACAAGTTTATACTTGATTCTGGTATGTGGAGGTAATTTAGATAGTTTTGGTTTAGAGGAAAATATTGTTTTAGATTTATTTTGAGGGGAAAACAGATTTTGTTTTCTGTTTTGAAGAATAAAGTTTGCTGATTTTTAGCTAAAGATTACTTAAGTTTTGGAAAAAATAGAAAAGAAAATGAGGTGAGAAAGATATGTGTTTATGAAAGAAATTTTTTGATTTCATTAAAGTAAAAGAAAAAGAAAAATAGGACACTTGTTTCTTAGTTTAACATTTGTCAAAATGTTTATTCTATGACTCAACACATGTCAATTGGATGTTAAGAGATTAACACATGTAATTTAAGTATTTTAATTTTAATTTAAATTGTTTATAAAAAATTTTAAGTCTTATTTTATTGTTTTTATGTATATAAATAAATCTCTCCCTTTTTTTATTAAAAGAAATGAAACAAACAAAGCTTATTCAAATATTTTTAAGTATTTATTATTTTAAATTTCAAAACATTTAAATCCAAATTTAAATTAAATTATAAAACCTAGTTTAAAAATCCAGATATATATATATGCGTATATAACTCTTATTAAATTTAAAAATAACAGTTCTAGTCCTAAAAATCTATATATGTTTATAAAAACTAAGTATTATCATTATTATCTGAAAATAACAAATTAAACAGTATTAAATAATTTATAAAAGAGATTATAATTTACTTCTATTACTTAATATGTTAATATTGTATTTTTAAATTCCTGTATATAATTTCAAGCAATATTAAAAAAAGAAAAATAAAACAAAACTTTGATGTTAATCTAATTTAAATTCATATTTAACTTAAATAAAATTTTAAAACAAATAAGAATTATCATAAGTATAAACCATATAATTATTTATTAAATTGTTTTGAAAAGCGAAATGTTAAATTTAAACCAAATTTTCAATTTACCAAAAATAAATTAGAATTAGAAAATTGATTCATTCACTAAATTCCAAATCAAAGTTTATCAATTTACAATATATACAATTATATATATTATAAATAGAAAACAATTTATTAGCTTTAAAAAGATGAAATCTTCCAATTTAAATATTTATTAAAAGATGATTATTAAATCAACTCAAAATTTATTATCAAAATTATCAAATCTATTCAATTTTTAACACAGATTATTAAATTTATATTGCCAAATTTCTGGGATATCACACCACATATAGTTCTCTACCCTTCCTTAGAAAGGAACTTCACAAACAAATATTTTAAAGACACAAAGAAATTAATATCATCCAGTGCAGGTTATCCGAAGAATGCATTGTAACAAGGTGGCTGGTTCATCACTACAATTAGAGTATCAAAAGTGCTTGAATAAGGTGGGGTCTGAATTTGAATATACATATTGATTTGTCCAATTGGCGTGGAGGCCTTTTTTTGAACCCCAAGATAGATTACAAATTTGGTTCAATCTTTTCTTCTGGAATATTCATTTGATCTAAAGCACTTTTAAAGACGACATTAATTTCACTCCTAGCATCAACCAATATTTTAGACACATGCAAAAGTTTAATTTGCATGGTTAACATAAGTAGGTTATTGTGTAGATGTCTAACTCCATTTAGTTCCTTTGGAGTTACAACTAGATCTTAGAGTTGAATAGAATTTTTATAATTCTTTGCTGTTGGTTCTTCACTTATTGAATAGATCCCTTCCTTGGCCTCTCTTATATAGCTTCTTTCCTTTTACTTATTCCCGGTACATGCGGCCCTCCATAAATCACATCAAAGCAATTAATTGATTATATCAGATCCCGATGAAGTTCATTTTCCTCTACGTTGGCATTATCTACTAGAGGTTTCTCATTATGAGAGAGGTTCAGATCATTTTTGAAAAACTCTTTAAGCACTCCTCTCCTAATAATATTTTGTATGATTCCATTCAGGACTCGACATTGTCCATCTTATGCCCATCTACTTATGAAAAGCACAATAATCTCCTCCTTTATTCAATTATGGACTTGTCCTCAGTCTAAATGACGCGAGTACTTAATCTCATCTTTAGTCATGGCATGTATATAAAAGATGGGTTAGCTCAACTCGATAGAGTTTGCTTTAGGAAATTTGTCACTTTCTTCTTTTGTTTGAAGGCCGTAAAGCCTTCTCTTTCTCTTTTGTTCTTCTTGTCATGGAATATTCCATCCATTCGGATGAACTTGTTTGCTTAGAAGTGAAAGTCTTAAAAATCCTTACAATTATGAATATACAGCTCTTTCAAAAAAAAGGCGTTTTCAATCAACCTAGATTTTTCGACCATTAACTTCTCTGTTTCACTTAATCTTCCTGCCTTGTGAGCTTCAACATTAAACCTATTCAAATAATCTCTCAAAAACTCTCCTGGCTGCTTTATGTTGGCATACATATCTGCATCAGTAGATGGCTCTTTAGAAGTGCAGAATTGTACCGAGAACTCATAAGAAAACTGCTCCTCCCATGAGTAAATAGTCTTCTCACGATAGTTTTGGTACTACTTTGCGGCTGTGCGAAAGAAAGTGGTTGGAAATAATGTACATCTAACTACTCCAAAGGCATAATACAATTCCATTTGACTCTCAAAAGCCATCAAATGGTCATCTAGATCAGTTATACTGATATATTTGATTAATAAGATTTTAATGTATGATGGAAATGAGGCCCTCATAATTTCTTCAAAAAACATAGCACCTCTAAAGTTATTATTCACTTTTAGGTCCATGGTTCATTTTCCTTTCAGGTCTGCTATATCTCTCACCATCGTGTTGGCCAAGTCTTCTAGGTATGCTTCATCAATTTTATAGTTTCTTATTTTGGCTTATGTTGTTTTTGTGAATCAAAACTAGCAGATTGTATAAGCGTAAATTTAGAATCTTTATCTAGCTTTTGAGTTTGATGATTTTCGTATCTTTTTTGCGAACCTAAGGTACTCTTTTCAACATTCCTATATTTCAAATTCGACCCTTCGGCCTTCCTTCAAGGAGATACAACTTCTTCTTTTTTGTTTTCTTTCACCCTTTATGATTTTCTCAAATATTTTTGAGAGACATGCATTTTGATTAGTTCATGGATAGCCTGAAGTTGTCACTTTAATGATCGTAAGGTCCTTCCCTTCTTTTGATCTCTCCATTAGCATCAATGCTTGACCTATCTCAACATTCTCCATATTGAATGGAGGAGTTACCTTTTCCTCAAGATTAGTGCGATGCACAGTTTCTCCTTGCACTTGAACATTAACCTTCTTGACCGATCTAACAATCTTCGATAACTCTTCACTTTTCAACCTTCGATAGCTCTTCATTTGTTAGCGTTCACTCTTCATTTATCAACCTTTGATAGTGCTTCACTTGTCAACATTTGATAGCTCTTCACTTGTCAACCTTCAATTACTCTTTCTTTGTATCTTCTTATAGTAAGATTTTTCCATCAATATATGATAACCTCTTTTGTCACTGGCTTGTGATGGCATCTTTTAGCCTGACCTTGCGATGGCTTCCTTTATAATCAACTTACGATAGCTTGCTTTATGAACCTATGATAGCTTTTCCACTATTGCTTGTGATAGATCGTTCATATTCAACCTACGATAAATATGTTATCTTTAACTTGCAACAGCTCTTTCCTCATCAGCTCTTGATAGCTTCTCATTTCAACTTTCACTGGTTCTACACCTTATTATTTTTTTTGAAAATTTTGGGTTTAAAATATATATAATTAAGATATGATGTGATTAATAATTTAACAAGAAGCTTGCTTATCTGTATGCTTGGATTGTTGATAAGTGATGCTTCAATTATTGTTAGTGATTGATTTGTTTGCATTCATATAGATTGTTTTAATATATTTTATATAGGAAAGCGATATTTTTCACAAAAAAAATGTTAAAAAGAGAGTGTATGTGTGTGTAAAGAAAATTTTGAAGTCAATCATGTTTATTTTTCCACTTAGTGCTTTAAGAATTCAGATTGATCCATTTGACTAATGTATCAATAGGGATTCCAAACACTACGATGAGGCATTTGGACAAAATGTTTATAAAAGAATATAGTGTTTTGGAAATAATATTTTGAGGAATATTATAAACAATATTTTGAAAAGAAAATAATGTTTCAAGGTAAGTTAAATAACATTTTGAAAGGAGTAAAATATTTTGAGAAAAGTTATAGATAACTTTTTTGGAAATTATTTTGGAAGGAAAACAATATTTGAGAAATATAAACCCGATATTTTGAAAAGAGTGTAACATCCAAAGGAAGTATGTTTCACAAAGAGCAATATGTTAGGGGAAACATAAATAATATTTTGGAAAAGAGAATGTTTTGAGATAAATTTAGTTATTATTTGGAAGAGTGTAATGTTTTGGAAGTATTAAAAAACTACTTTTGAGAAGAATATAATATTTAGTGAAAAGTTATAAACGATGATTTAGGGGATGTTTTGACATACATGTGTACATACGAAAATATACATACGTAGATACATACATACATATGTGTGTGTGTATTATTTTGGTAAAATATTGAATTGTTTTTAACAAGGATACTTTATAAGTTCGGAAGCTTTAGATGACGTTTGCAACAATTGAGTATTAGTGGATAGTAGGATCGTTGGTGAGGTAACGTGTAGCATCCCATGAAATGAATAATAATTAATTAAAGTAAATTAATATTTGATTAATTAGGCTCAAAACGGAATTTGAGAAAGTAATGGAATTTGACCATGAAACTTGCACCATTGCGTTCATGACGATTTTCTAAGCAACTTTCGTAGATAAAGTTTTGCGATTAGAGTTCAAAATGAAGAACTTATAAACATTTGAAGTTTTTAGATCGATAATAATTAAAAAGAAATCTAAGATAGTAATTAATAATAAATGCATGGACCCTATCAGTCGTCCCCCTCCTTGGATCGGTCATCCTCTAGTAGTCAACCCCCTATAAGGGAGTCGTTGACTTGTTCAAGCTGTTGCGGCCAGGGTTGAACCTCGGCCTAACTGTCTGGATTTAATAAATATTAATCTAAAGGATAGAATTGATTCCAATGCTTATAAATATAGGCTTGGCTCATCTCTTTTCTTCTCATATTTTCTAAATAGAACAGTGGGCTCTTTCATTTTCCCTTCTCCACTATTTCTAGAAATTATAAGAATACTATACTATAGTATACAATTTATACTAGAGAATGGAAGAAAATAAAAGAGTAGAAGAGAAGGAGTGAATGAATTCCATGAAAAGGTAAACTCTATAATTATAAATCTAAATTTTCACTTAAATCAAATCTCCTCTCATATCTGTAATACCAATGAGTACGTATGTAACTTCTTTTTTACATATTTTTGGGTAGAAAAGTAAAAAGGAGTCGATTAAAGGAATGTATTTGAATTTGGAGATTTGGAAAGCTAGGAAGGTGAGTGAGAAATTATATGATTTACGTTTAACACCGAAATTTATATTATTGAGTTTTATTTAATTATTATGGCAATGCAAGATCTGTTGAATTGTTAGTTAAAATGAATATGTTTAATTGAAATCTCACCTATGTATTTTGCAAATTATGTAATTGTGATGGAATGGCATAGATACCATAATCTGGAAATTTTGCAAATTGGTCCCCATAATATTTTAAAGTATGATGTTGATTGGATTATGAAGTTTATTCTAGATTTATGTTAATTTGGTTGCTACATGTGATATTAGAGCTTAAGTTACTCGATCATAGGAATTATGATATGCTAAATGAACATATTTTTACTTTACCTATAATTATATATACATTATATGCCAAACTCAATGAATTCCAACTACAAAAGTAGTTGCGACCATAACATGAATAAGGCAACTATAACATCCCCCATTTTGAGGCCCGAAACTACCACAAACAGATGCTGCAGTCATCTATAGTAATAATTTTCAGTGACAAAATGTGGTAATACTAATGGTGTCCATAATATTAGAAGCACAAGAATATAAAATATTTCAAACATAGTTCCAAAACAACTTTTCTCATTACAATTCAAATCAGTATTTATCGTTCAGTACATAATCCCGTAACATTGCCTAAGTTCAGATAAAATATAATGATTACAGAGTACGCCAAGAGCAACATATGAAGATTCCTCCTTAGATGAACAAAGCTACTAAATAAAAAATTATGACATCTGTCATTACATACAACATTCAATCACAACGAAATAGATAAATAGATAATCTCCCACATAGCTAGTCCTTGCCCCATGCACGTCTTCGAAAGCTTTATTCGCCAAAACCTACTAAACCTGAAAACCTTAACTCTTAACCTACTCAAATTAAATTTTGAGCACCCGAGAGTTTTAGGGGAAAATATAAACTTCGAGTTAAACAAAAAGCCTGGTGTGAATAATAACATGACACCGATTTGTTGACACTAAGTGAGACCACGCCACATTGCAGAATTAGTTTTCCCCTCACTAATATCCTTTAAAGCATATCTTTTGCGATCAAAATCCTACAGCCAAACTGTTTATAATAGAAGATATAACAATAACATGTATGCATACAATATAGGTAATCAATAGAGTACCTATCCTAATATCATAGTTTTATCAGGCCTACTAGACATAATAAATGTTCTAGCTTGCTGTTAGAGAAAAAATAAATGGTCTATCCGTAACTTACAACTTCTAGGGTCATCTGATCCTAATGTTTTTACGGGCTCACCAATAACCTATCTTTACTTGTGTATTCCTTTCTATGTGTAACCTTCTATTAGTATTACCCATGACACTGCCCTACACATTAGAATCTTAGACTAATATTAGTTAGGGGCTACTGGCTAGAGTATAGGGCGCAACCCCACACTAGTCCCATTTGGTTTTATAATCTCTGTGTCATTCTTTTAGTAAAATTCTGAGTTAACTACCCTATCCATATTTCCTTGAAAACAAAATCTTTGTAAATGATTTAACCCTTGAAATCGTACTTAAAACAAGGAAAACATTGGACCTTTACTTTACTTAAAATACTTATCTTACATGCTTTACAAAAAACTATTGATGAAACTTGAAATCGTTAGGGTCTTCGACCCTCTTAAAACTTAGCTACAAGGCCAAAACTATGTAAGACCTGTACAACTATAAAACTTGGCGACATCATTTCCATTAAAGATTTTTGCACATTCTAAAGCATGTTGAATCTTTTATTTGAAAAATACATCGAGATGATGTCGAAGTTAATACTACATAAGTCATAGTGTTAAAACTATAAAATTTAAACTTCGATAACACATAAAAACATTGGCCCAAAGGCCTCATCGAGGGTATAAAATTTGGATTATGGGTTAAGCTCGATGACTATAAAAATGCATTGGTTACGCTCAAAGATTAGTTAAAAGTGGCATGCGCTAGGCTTGATGATCATTGCATCGGAGAGGCAAAATGCTCGGAGTCACTTATAAAATAGAGAGATATCGAAGTTATAAAGGTTGGCGACTCATAAAACATATGCATTGACATGCCTCTTTGTAAAAACGCGGCACTTATGTGCATCGACATGCCCATGTCGAGGACCATCTCTTTATCTTCATTACTACGGCCTCGACGAGGTACTAAACCAATCCGCTTCATGCCAAACTATTGACATCATGTGGCATTGCTTTGTTCCGCATCGATGACTCTGGGATGCGGTAGATGTGACTTGACATAGCCAATATCGACATGGTAGAGTTGTAATTATCATGAAAACTGAAGAATTACTATAAAAGTTATTTTCTTTTCAACAAACCTCTACAATTTGTCAAAATCTCATTGGCTATCAAAACTTTATCAAATTACTTTACTGAAAAACTACTGCATATCATAATTTCAAATGCTAAACATTCTTACAATTTAACCCTCGTTATAAACATTTTAATTAAACAAATAAGCCCTTTATACTTAAACATTTATTTATCATTCCTAAACTCTTAGGAAAATCCGTAAAAATCAAGATAATTCAAATTAACTATATTTTCCAACATGTAAACATTTCGAGGCCGAAAATTTTATTTAATTATTTTTAATAATTAAAATCCAAAATTCGACCATTTCTCCTCTTAAAAAATTCATATAAAATCCATATTTGATTGGAAAATTATGATATTATAAACCCACTTCTAAAATGATATTTATTACATCCTATAAAAATCACAATTCATTTGGGTGTCATATGATAGGTCTTCCAACTCAAATATATCATAAAATTTCATGTTTAAATTCTAAAAATAACCAACAAGCATATAATCACTCAAACTACTAAAACATGGCATAATACTTGCAAAAGAAATGGATTTATACTTAAAATCGAAGCATAATAAAAAAACATGAGATGTATATTCCTTATTCACCTTGATTTGGAAGAGAAAGATGAGATTTGGTGTATACTTGATTCCTTTTAGCTGTGATTCCTTAAACTTTTAGTTTCCTTCTTGTTTTCCCTTTGCTATTGTCAGCCTCTCTCTATGGTTAGTTTGTATGCATGTAAACTAAATGAAGGAAATGAAGATAGAAGGGTTTAATGGGTAGGAATAAAGGATATTCCTATTTTTCCTTATCATTTTCCTCCTTCTTATCCTAACCTTTTATTTATCTAATTGGTTTATTAACTAAGGCAAGGCCTAAACTTAGTTACTAAACCTCAATTTTCTTATCCCTTTACATTATTTTATTTAACTTATCTAATTAAATATTCTAAATAGTATTAGTCAAAATTAGGGTTATTACAACAACTTCAACTTGGGGCAGTAAATAGAGTTAAATTGACACACCTACCCCGATTACACCATAATGTGTAGGTTGTACCGTAAGGCGTTGATCAAGAAGAGCACGAGCACAACATATTAAGGGATCCCTGAAGTTGGATGGTACTTGACTCCTTTGCAGGGCCTGAACTGGCCTATGATTACTGATTTGATGGATTGCCGATTGAAGACGTATACTTCATCCAAACAGATGGGAAGTAAGAACATATATGTTGCAAGCATCTGGAAGTAAGATGTGAAAAATGATTGAGCAAGTTCCGGTAAGAAGGTGTACATTAACTACCACAAGACGATAGTTGGATTTAGATATGTTCTCAATGATTATGACTTAGGAATGAGTAGAAAAGAAGGAAAATTCTAAGGAAAGGATGAATAAAATTCCATTTTTGAGTCTGACCCCATGTGAAAGAATTTAACAAAAGGATTTCGAAAGTTTCTTGAAATATTTTGAGTACTTTTGAAAATGATTTATTTAAAATAGAAGGACACTACCATTGAAAAGTTGTTATTTCAAAAAAGCATGAAAATTTCGAAGTTTTAAAGAGCTATTTGAGATTCCCAATGAAGTTTAAAATTGGTTCGGTTGAAAATTTTCAGTTTAAAAGGTTTTCGATAAATGGATTTTTCGTTTTTGAAACAAAGGGAAAAGAGAGCATATGTTTGGCTTGATAATTTTTCCTATTTCGGTAAACTTAAAAGTTTATTTTTAAATTCTTTCTAAAGGGTGAATAAATGGAAAGGTACTTGATTTAAATAGGGTAAAGAGGATGGAAGAGTAAAAATGCCCGATGATGAAGACATGAAAAATATTCCTATATAAGGAAAATATGAAGGGAAACAACTGAAATAGATTTACACATAATTCTTTTCGTGTTGATTGAGATAAGCCTAATAACTAAAGCAATAGGTGAATGCACTGCAATGAATCAATTTGAAAAACAATAAAAAAGGAAAAGGTTTGTATAAGTAGAAGGCATTTAGGTAGAAGAAATATAAAAATAGAGATAATGGGAAATTTTAAGCAGAAATAGCATCAGGAATTTATAATAAAATAGGGTTAGTAATCTAATTAGAAATAATATAAAAGAAAACAAGAAAATTGGATAATTTCCATAAATATGTGATGTAATTGAGCATATCTTTTAGAAGTCCCCCACATAGGCTACTAGAATCTCTACTAAGGTTGAAAGCGGAAATAACATGAGTAGTAGGAAAGTGATAGAATGGAATTTATCATTGTGTGCTCCGGTTTTCATTATTTAAAGTTATAGAAGATGTTTTAGAAAAATGGTTTGGTATGGCGATTGAGTTTTTGAATGAAAATAAATGTTGTGAGTTGAGAATTGTAATTTTAATTAAGTAATTGTATGTTGTAGAACTACCTTAAGAAGAGAAAGTTGATTAGAATGGGAAATTTTTTCACGGCTCCTTCAAAACTGTTATCCCGCATTTTGGCAAGGCCGTAACACCAACGATTTGACTAGATATAGAAGACGGTTCGTCTCGAAGATCGGCTATCTATAAGTCCAGGATGGATACAGGCAAATTTGGTCCAAATCTGGATCGAGCTACAATTAGCATGGTATAACTAACAAGGCTATGAAAGATAATATTCCAAATTTTAGGTTAAGCGGAGTTCGTATGCTCAAGTTATGAATCGATCAAAATCCATGTAGAAGATATCAATTCGTATCCATCAAAGTCCATCGCACTTCGTATGCATCCAGCTTCGTATCCATCAACTTCGTGTCCATCCCAGTAGTGGGTTTCAAAAGTGTGGAGTTTCCTTTGATCAATGAGCGTATCTCATCTCCATCAAGCAATGGCATCGATCAGAGTTCATCTGCTCAACCACTGCCTAATTCGTGTCGATCCCACTAATACGCATTTCGTATCGATCTACCAAGCATCGATACGAAACCAACATCCAGGCATCGATACGAAGGCAACATCCAGGCATCGATATGATGGCAACATCCAGGAACATCGGTATGAATGCAGCGGGGATCTATCGATACGAAAAGCCTGGCATTAGATGGATACGAAAGGAAGTAGTCAAGCCAAAGGAAACAGTTTGCAAGCATGAAAGATGGATCTGCACATAATTGTCGCTCCACGTCATCAATGCACAACTGATCGAAACGTAGCCTATCGATATGAAGGAGTATCAATACGGAAGCATCAATACACAGCCATCCATCTGCCTATAAAATCAACCTTGGATCGATCATACTCAAAAACTACAAGTCCAAATGCTATGAAATTTTCACAGAATCTTGCATATCACTTGAAGACCTATAGTGATCGATCGCAGCTTAAATGGAGCCAATCCTAATTGATACGAAATGCACTAGGATCGATCCGGATCTATCCCAAATGACCCCAGATCAATATGGTAGGCCCACCCACTGTTGAATATGCGATTATATGATTTTTGTTTGATGATAATAAACATATATATATATATATATATATTCATGTAAATGTATTTGTTAATGAAATATTTTATTTTTCATAGATTAAATAAATATTTTCTGAATAAAAATAAATAACATAGAATTTGAATTCAATCATAATTTTTTTATTCAAACAAATATTTATTACAATCTTTGAATAGTACAAAGTTCAAGCTCTCACTATATATATTCAATTGCAGTACAACTTTGATTACATCACAATTTCACATTTACAGTTGACCTCACTACATATCACTTACACTCGTATTTATCTTCAACTTTATTCCAAATTGAATCCAGCATCTGTGCAATCTGGAAAAATAAATATTGACGCAGTAAAATTGAAAAGGAAATATTTTTGCAGTATTAAACAAAATGTGGATTTTGAAAATAATATTTACCTCAGTTATTTGGGTGTTCGTCATCATTTAATTTTCAATTCATCATACACGAACAGCTTGTGACATACACAGTGTATCACCGTATATGCCACAAGGCCGTGCACACCAATATATACACTTGATAGATTTACAGGGACAGGCGAGCACAGGTCAAAGCCAAAATACCAGATTCAACTCAAGTGTAATAAAAATAATGTCAAAATTTCAGCACAAGGTCAAATCAGAGCTAAAAGCTGGATTCAACTCAGATGCAATTCGAAAATCAATCTAAATGCAATAAAATGGTCGGCAACAACATATCATAGATAACGCACATGCCCAGCCTTACGCCAACATGAAACAAGATCAAGTCCAGCTACTACATAAAGGAATAAACACAACAAACATCAATGAACCAACTGTGTATACATGAAGGCCACAATAAAGCATGAAGCAGCTCATATATAAAACAAATACCCAAACTGCCTCAAAATGGACAAGACTGAAGTGATAATAAATAGATCAGTGAAAAGCAAAAGATCAAGTGAACAACATATGTGTACATATGGTGATACAGCCTCAAGTATATATGCAGTAAATTGGATGCAGTAATTATTCTCTCACAAACACATATGTATACATGCATACATGTCATGAAGAAATCAAAACCGAGACAATGCAAACTGTAACACAGTAGTGGATAGAGCATGCATTTGAAGCAACTTGATGAATATATATATACATGCGTGAACATTTAAGTGGAGTGGAACCAACAGGAGTACAACAGTGCAGATCACACAATCAAGGCTAGACATCGATTCAGAGCTAACTCAATGCACATGTCAATAGTCAATAGTGCATCAATGACCATACAAAACAAGCTCAACTGGACAGTACCATCTAACAAAATTCAAAGATGCGAGCATGTACAAGAGTGGTCAGTGAAACCCAAAGCTAATAGCAACACAAAGCAATCAAACAAGGTCAGGTCTGGACAACATGAATAGACCAGCAAGCATATATGCAACATGAATAACTCAATGCATCATGACAATGCAGATTCGTGTAGACATGCATCAGGCTAAAAATATGCTACAGGATGATCAAACTTAATGCTACACAGACCAGATCAGGAATCTGACTCAAGCATATGTACACAAGTGATCAAGTGGTCTGCAACAATACCATGGAATCACATGAACAAGTCGTAAGCTACTAACCGGAGTCACAGAGAACAAAGAACGAAATCAACAAATCAAAATCTCTTGGTTGCAATGTTACAAACTGCAAATTCTTATATATGGCAAGTCATGGAATCACATACACAAAATCATATGACCGAACTCAAATGCAAATCAAGCCATGGTGGCCACGAAATTCAACAGTGCCGTGATAACCAAGCAACCAAGGAGTTCGAACAGTTCAAAAATCATCAAAGCCATATAAATGAACAAGTCAAAAAAATCGAATAGTTCAGAATTGGAGCCGTGAGAAGCAAGTATCAATTTATACGAATATGATTAAGTTAGAGAAATCATCAACGTCCAACAATAATCTAATGGCCGAAGCAAAATATCGAAAGAATCATACGAACACAAATAAAGGAGATCGACTCCATATATAAACCCATAAATCGTCATCGGATAAATCCCATCGAGTTTAATCAAGCATAACAGAAAAGCAATAAGAAATAAATTACATACCGAAGCCATCTCGAACTCGATCAAATTCGAGCAGTCGAAGTAAAAAAGGAGACCATCAATTGACAGAAAAGGAACGTTGAATCATCTAATTCAATCGAGCATTTGAAGTCCGCATCTTTGAATTTCACGAAAAGCCTTTATTTTTTAAGAAAGAGGAACAAACGAAACTGCCATTATCTCAAACACAAAGAACGAGCCAAATAATATAAAAGGAATGGGCCAAATAATATAAAAGGAAAAGGGGTCGGGCCTTTCAATTGTGTTATGTTTATAATTATATAAGGGTTTTAGTTTAAAAATTAGGGTTGTTTTAATTTTAATTGTTTTCAATTTGTAATTTCTTTTTAAATGGTTGTAATTTCGAGTCGTGTGACTAGGGGACAAACTACGTGGCGTAGTTTGAGAATTCGCAACTCAGTGGCTGGGTAGTGGCAGGGTTTTGAGCGTAGAGTTAGGTTAGTTAGTAGAGGGTGTCGCGAGTTTACGTGTGTAAGCGTGTGACTACTTAATTTCTAGTATAAACCTTGGAGGCAGCACGTAGGCATGGTTTTGCTGAAGCTGGGTAAATTTTGTGTTGTTCTATTTCTGCATTTATTATTCTGCTATTATCTATGCAGTTATAATTTTAATATATCTATGTTGAAATAATTTTATAAGCTTCCGCAATAATTTTTATAATTAACAGCATTACCCTATTCACCCCCCCTCTAGGGTGAAATCGATCCTACACCCACATGTGAGAAGAGGTATTTCGAGGTTTAGGGGAGATATTTCCAGATCTACTCTATAAATAGCACCCCTACGCCTACCAAAAAAGGACCTTTGGCTCTTTTATGCTGTTACTTTGCCGCAACTCCATTCTAACTTGAGTGCTAGTGCTTTTTACTATTGTAATCTTTTGAGAATCATTAATAAACCGCAAAACAATTCAAAGTGGACGTAGGCTACAACGCAAAACCACTATAATTTCTTATCTTTTTCTATTTTTGTATGCTTTTATTGGTATGATTATTATATTAGCCTCCTTTTCTATTAACTTTCTTCACTTTATTCTCTTTAATCACATCCGAAGGCTTGTGTGCTCAATTTTGGTACAAACACTTTAGAGCTTTCATAGAGAAAACTGCGTTTTTCTTTGATTCAGTGGATCTCCTGCCATTGTTGGATGGCTAAAATCTAAGGATGGGATACAGATTTGCCTTCCAATAGTTCCTTGCATTCTATTCAGATTACTTCAAATCTAGGAAAGAGCTACATTCATCATGGTGCGCACTACCAGAACTACTTCAAATGCTGCAGATCTAGAAGGAAGGGATAGGCAAAATTCCACACAGCCAACCACGGCAGGCCAAACGTCTGCTTGATCTCTAGATCCACAAGGTCCTATGACTAGAGAAGAGTTCCAGATCCTTATGCAAGAGTTAACTCAGAGCCGTCAGGATCTCACTCAACAGATCCATGCCAACACGGAGCTTGCAAACCAACTGAACGAGCAAGGCGAATGAGATCTAGAAGGGATCATGTCTCTCATTCCTTGACCGAAAGCTTGGCTTTATTTGACTTAGATCATAGATCTACATGCCGTCGGCTAGATGGAAACTATGCGGAAGTCTTTGGGCATCAGTATGATGTGAATCTCAGACAAGCTGGGATTGGTCCTTCTACAAAGCATTGAGATGGACCCTCCTTCAGAAGAGGGGCACTTTCTTATCACACAATTCATGACCACGCAGCTGCTCCCGCTATAGATCTGGAAGTCGAAATCTAGAACCAACCAGATCTAGCTCATCGCCAATACATTCATAGTCAAGATCCTCACTTCCCTAAAGATTGGGAGCCAAGGAGGCATGGAACGGACCGTAGACAATGACCGGACCATCCCTGCAACATGGAACCCAACCATGCCTTGGCCTCGAATATCCAAATGCCTAACGTTCCAACCATGATACGCTAGATGATTAGAGAAAGTCAATGCCTTACGAACGACGATTGGGGAATCTCCCAAAGTCACACTCCATTCACCAATGACATTCTTTATGCAAATCCACCCCATCGATTCAGGATTCCAACTCTGCCGGTGTACGAAGGAAATTCGGATCCTAACTAGCATATCTTAAAGTATGGATGGCTAATGAATGGCTCTCGAGCTGACAATGCGGTTAAGTTTAAAAGTTTTCCTATCTCTTTAGGAGGCATTGCAACTATGTGGCTCACTCGATTACTACCCAGATCCATCTCATATTTTGATCAAGTGGCTACTAAGTTTGTTGTGCAGTTCTGTATGCATGCTACTAGACCAAAGGATGTCAACACCTTGTCCATTATTACTCAAGCTCCATG
This sequence comes from Allium cepa, assembly GCA_030765085.1. Classification (NCBI taxonomy): domain Eukaryota; kingdom Viridiplantae; phylum Streptophyta; class Magnoliopsida; order Asparagales; family Amaryllidaceae; genus Allium; species Allium cepa. The sequence continues at coordinate 587,031,841 of CM060938.1, forward strand.
AGAGACTTAGACATTATCTGGAAAGGTTCCATGTTGCTTGTGCTGAGGTCAGCAACCCCATTGATAGTTCTATCCTGATGGAATTTACTAAAGTAATCGATCCTGATTTCGAGTTTTGTGATTGGTTGGCTGGAAAACCCCCTGCACTATTGGATCGTTTCTATGCTAAGGCAGTCCAGTTTTTGAGGAGAGAAGATGTTAGACGATCTTGGAAGTAGGACGATGCGGGGCCCAGTGGTGAAGGCATTCAAAGTAATGTTGCTGTGAAGGAGACCGGTGAGAACTCCAACAAAGTGAAATTGAATATTCAGAATAAGCAAGGTCAATAGAAGGGTAACGGAGGTCAGGGAAAGAAGAGAGTCCCAAACCATGGACCGAGACACAGAGCTCCCATGTTCAACTAATATACCCCCCAAAACATCGCTGGAAAATGTTTACATTCAGACTTGCAATACCAGAATGTATAAGAAGCCAGCTCTGAAATAATCATTTGAGAAACAAAGTCAAACTGGGGAATTCTGTAGATTCCATGATTGTTACGGCCAATACTAATGAGTACCGTCATTTACAAGACATCATCGAGAAGTTGATCAGAGAAAGAAAGCTAGAACAGTTTTATCGGGCTTCGTAGGATGGAAGTTGGGGCTTATCTAATCCAAATCAAGGTCAAGGCCAAGCTAGGCCCGAAGAAACCACGCGTACTGGCGGGAGCTTGGTAATAAACATTGTGAGTGGTGGTCTTCATCCGGTTGATCAGAGATGGAAGGAATTGGAGTCATATGCCAGTTCGATTAGGCATATGGACTTTGAATGTTGTAGTAATTCTGATGATGGTGCCCCAGCAGAACAACAGAGGACGATGACAGACAACATCGTTTTCAAGAATCGAGATTCTAACAGAGTCAAGGCCCTCACTATTGATCAATTGGTCATTTAAGCCTAGACAGGTCCTGCTTGGATGAAGAGGATCTTGGATGGTAGCGGAAGCTCTGTGAACATTCTTTTTAAGCGCTCTTATGACCAAATGAGGGTGGAAGCGAAAGACTTGAAACCATGTCAATCACGTAATGGAAGTGCGGCTATACCCACTAGGATGGTAGAGTATCCTGTTGAGTTTGGTATTTGAGATCCCCGGAGAGTTTGGATGTTGCAGTTCGTTGTGTTAGACATTCATTCCACCTACAATGCTCTCTTGGGCCGACCGGCCCTTGCAGATTTCAGTGCAGCGATTGTTTTTTAACTCTGAATTTCCTTACTGATAACGGAGTTAGAGTACATGGTGATCAGGCGGCTGGACGCGCCCGTTATGTTGTGGAGCTTCGGGATGCCTAGTGGAAGGAGAAAGGCAAAGGCATAGATGAATCACTCTGTGTCCATTTTTCAGAAAATTGACAACTAATGCCTAGGTCTTGGCCCGGACTCCACAACCACTTCCTTGAGGACCTTAATCCCAGAAAAAATAATGATGAGGAGGAAGCCAAAGTTTAGCAAGCTTACCCGATGGAGTTGATGATCGATGTTCCAATCCACGACGATGACGATTCCAAAATGGCAAAGGTCGGATCTCAACTTAGCCACCAGATGAGACAGGAATTGGTTGATTTTCTCCAAGCAAACCTTGATATGTTTGCCTAGACTCATTCAGACATATGTGGGATCTCACCGGGCATTGCTAGTCATGCATTAAATATTGACCCGCGGCACGTCTCGGTTAAACAAAAAAGGCATGGTATATATCTAGAGAGATCTGCCGCCCTGAAGGAAGAAGTAAATAAACTCAAGTCGAATGGGTTTATTCGTGACGCTTTATACCCAGAGTGGGTATCTAATCCAGTGCTTGTCAAAAAGTCAAATGAGAAATGTTGAACATGTGTAGACTACTCAGATTTGAATAAAGCTGGCCCTAAAGATTGTTTTCCTCTTCCCAGAATTGATCAACTAGTGGACTCGACAGCCGGACATGAGCTCTTATCTTTCATGGACGCATATTTCGCTACAAACAAATACTGATGCATCTACCTGACCAGGAACATATTAGCTTTATCACTGATTTGGGGCCCTATTGTTACAAGATGATGTCGTTCGGACTCAAGAATGCTGGAGCAACTTATCATAGGCTCGTGAACCGAACGTTCGCTAACTAGATCGGAAAGACTATGGAGGTGTATGTGGATGACATGCTCATGAAGTCGCGATTGTCCATCAACCATGTTAGTGATTTGGGAATAATGTTTAACATACACCGATAGTACAAATTGAAGCTCTATCCGTTGAAGTGTCATTTCGGGGTAGTGTCAGGAAAATTCCTTGGATTCATTGTCAATGCCAGTGGAATTGAATCCAACCCCGAGAAAATCTGGGCGATTTTGAATCTTGAAACTACCAGAGCTATAAAGCAAGTGCAAAGCCTCAACGGGAAGGTGGCAGCCTTAAGCAGACTTATTTCCAAATCCATAGACAAGTGCATTCCTTTCTTCGATCTAATCAGAAAAGGAAAACGGAATTTCGAGTGGACATAGGAGTGCAAAGGCGCATTCCAAGCACTAGTTCAACATCTGGCGACACCTCCCATTTTGTCGAAGCCGGTTGATCATGAGAGATTACATGTCTACTTGGCGATTTCGGTAAATGCAATTAGTGCTGCGTTGATTCGAGAAGAGGATCAGATCCAATGACCGGTGATATTAGCAAGCTATTGACAGGGGCAGAAAGAAACAACCCGAAGGTGGAAAATCTGGCTTATTGTCTCATCATAGCCTCGAGGAAGCTCTGTCCATATTTCCAGGCCCATACGATCATAGTCTACACTAACCAACTGTTGCAATAGATCCTAACATAACCTGAGATGTCTGGTACATTGCTCAAGTGGAACATTGAGTTGAGTCAATTTGATATCACTTATACACTGAGGCGAGCTATTCAAGGACAATTTTTGGAAGACATCATAGTTGAGGATTTGCCCGAAGCTAGAGAATCTCCTAAGCGTACGTGGAAGCTATACACTGATGGTGAATCAAACGACCATTTCTTAGGTGTTGGAGTGGTACTCAAAACCCTAGAAGGTCGATCCATATGCTATGCTTTGAAGTTTGACTTCTGCGCAACTAACAACGAAGCCGAGTATGAAGCTTTGCTTGCCGGACTAAGACTTGCCAGAGCTTGGGAGTTATTGCTATGGAGATTTACTATGATTCGCAATTGGTCGTATTACAAGTTCGAGGAGAGTATCAAGCCAAAGACAGGAGATTGGCCACTTACCTTGCTCGGATTCAGGAAATATTGAATTAGTTCAACTATTATGCTATCCACTGTACCGAGAGCAAAATCAAAAAGCCGATTCTTTAGCAAAACTGTCCAGCACTTGCGAAGCATAACAAATGGGACTCCTTCACATTGAGACACTTACTGCTTCGAGCATTGACCAAATGGAGGCAGATTGGGTGCGCAAGGCAACGCCCGAGAAGGAGTCGTGGATGACTCCATCCAAAAACTATCTTAAGCATGAGGCATTACCCAAGCACGGAAGTGAGAAAAAATAGGTTCTTCGAAAAGCTTCATGATTTATTATCTAGAATGAGTGCTGTATAGAAGGGGATATTATGTTCCTTAACTCTGGTGTATTGCCTACGACGAGATCAAATGAGTGTTGCATGATGTGCATGAAGGAGAGTGTGGAGATCACACTGTGATGCAAGCCCTTGTGAAGAAAATACTCAAATATGGATATTACTGGCCAACCGTAAATCGAGATGCATCAGATTACGCTAAGAAGCGCGATAGGTGCTAGAAGCATGCTAAGATTCAAAGAGCCCCGCCTATCGAAATCACTCAGATGGTTAGTCCATGGCCGTTTGATACATGGGGCATTGATATACTAGGGTCCTTACCTTTAGCCAAGGGTGGTGCAAACTACGCCATCATCATAGTTGACTACTTTAATAAATGGGCAGAAGCTGACCCTTGCTACTGTCACGACAAAGAAGTTAATTAACTTTTTCATGCACAACATCATGAGTCACTTTGGCCTCTCACACACCATCTATTACTTAAATAAGAAATGAGAAACCAAAGCGTTTATATAGTGACACCTGTCCCTATTCATCAGTATGCCCTTTTTTTACATTTCCATTAACTAAAAAATCTATATTTTAAAACTTTTTGCAGGAACCATTCCCCACTGACGTGGACACACTGATATGTCTCGTTTCAAAATACTACTCCGTCCTTCCCTTTTGGTTTTTTTACTATGTCAAAAACTGTTTCCCAACGTGTCTACCCCAAAACAAACCGCATAACTCCTTTCTCCTTTCCTCGGTCAATTTTTAAGCTCTACTTTTAACTTGATTTCCCCACTCATTCCTCTCCTGTGTGACTATTAACCACATTACCAATCAACCCTACTTAGGTCATCGGAAAACAATAGTACTACCATCGCAGTCGCCTGTGCTGGCTGAGGCGGATTAGAGAGTTACCATTTTTGACGACAGCTGTTCCACCCTTGCTGCGTGAAATCATTTTGTGGTAAGTGGCAAGTTCTACCCTACCTGTATTCCCTACGTTCCAATCCTCAGTTCATGTGTCCTACTGTGCAAAGGTCAGATTATGAGGTTTACTGTATTTCCATTTGTTGTTCATACTTTATTTTCATTTGCTATTTAGTACTGCTGATGTTCATTACTTTTCAGTACCGTTGATGTAATGTTTAGTTATAAGTATATTTAGTTGATTCTTCAATATGCTAACCTTTTGATGTCCACGGTTTAAGTCTTAGCTTTGACGAAAAGGCATGTTTCTACTGCAAGTAATTGTGCTACTGATTGGTTGAAGAAGTTAGAAAAAAACTAGGCAATAATTAATAACCATGGATCCTGAACTAGGTAAACTAACCATTTTCCATTTTCTACTCCATTATTTTGCATAGAAACGCTGTTTTCTTCATTATAGTGTGCTTTTTTAACTTAATGGACATTGTCATTCTGTTTTAGAGTTTTGAAAATATTGTTAGTAAAATCAAGCATGAAGGAACATCTCATGTATGACAATTAGTTACAGTTGAGTTATACATAGTTTTATATAGGCTTTTGTGTTACTTGTGCATTTGAGTAATATATGAGGTTATCCGTAAGTATTCAAAACTCATTATTCATAAATTATATAAACTTACTGATATTACATTATAGTACTTTGCAAGCTTACGAAGGATGAATGTATTAAAAATAATACAAAATGAGCGGAGGCCACACCCAAATTGCATTACTCTTACATATACATGGGTATAATATTGATGCAAAAGAAGCAACTTGGAAGAAGTGGTTGAATCAATCTTATCTTCGGGTTCGGATCAATTAGGAGTCATTATATGTCATATTTCTTCACATAAACTATATCTATAAAACATAGTTAATTTTGTTTTTCTCGGATGTTTTCTATGAGTAGATTTTATAATTGTATATCTACGTGGAAAACTGTAAAATTAATATATATTTTTGGTGCATGGAGGTACACTTTATTATGACTATTATTTTTTGTTATATTATATATTATCACACATAAATACATACACATATACATACATGCGCATGCATTCATGCATACATACATATATGAAAAAAACTTTCACGCTTATCAATGGGGTAAGGTTATACATTGACGATTATATTTATCTTATTTTAACAACTGATAGAGCTCTTCTAAACATGAATAAGTTGCTTTAATGTGATACCAGCATTTACATGGATTTAATGAAAATACAAGGGACTGCTCTTTTGTTCCCAATCTATAAATTTGCTGAAACTACAAGGAAATAGTTCTTGGATGTACAAAGTCTAAGGTGCCATATTTAGAAAGATGGTTGCAACTATATTAACAATGTTTTAAAGAATAATTTTTAACATTCACCTTATTTTTCAAATTTAAAGGTGGCGGCGATTATTACATTTAGACAAAAGAAAGTATAATAATAGTCATAGTGAAAATGTGAAGTAGTTTACTATTGTAACCTGTGTGTAAGATTTGTTCTTTTATGGAGACGGTTAGCAAAGGCAACATGATATCAAGAATGTTAAGTTATCAAATTAAGCAATAGCTTTATCACCTATCATTCAATTCCCCACAAGTTTTTTCTCTGTTATTTTTTCAGTGCTTCTGATTCATATATAGGTATACACTAATATGCCCAGTTTTCTGTGACCTCAATTTGTCATAGTCGTTTGAACCTACTGGTGAAAAATATGCCATATATACAGATTTTTACGTCGTTTAAAATATCATTTGCTTACCTTCTACTTAGTGCTATTATATATATATATATATAGCATATATTGTGGCTAAAAAATATATTTATATTTATATAACTCAAATGCAAAGTGATATATAAGCCTATATAAAAACTATGTACAACTTTACTGTTACTAATTGTCATACACTGTGATAAATGAATTATTGATTGCAATTTTGTATATGTTTGAACATAGGAATCTGGTACAAATAATACCCGGTTATCTATTTGTTGATTAATATAAGTCATGTTCATCTCTGTATTTTTTTAAACCATGAGTCACATTCTTTTGTTTATAAACATCATTTTGCATCACTCAATTATCATACTAACTAATACAACAACGTCGTTTGCTTTCTATATGTCAGTAATATATGAGTTTAAACTTCAACATTTTTTATACACCACCCATGTTATATACCATCGTCCACCATCTTTTCCATTACTTTATCGTAGATATTAGCATGGCCGCATAATGCCAACTTCTTTCTGAATCAGTTAACGGTCCAAACTGGGATTGCATTCAAGTTAGAGTTTCCATAATTTTGAATTCAAAAATAGTAAACAAGAAAGCGAGGTGTACTCGATAAATCTTCAACTACTTGATATCAAGGTCAACAAGTTGAAATTTTAGTAGTATTTCAATCTAAATGCTACTGGTTTGGACTACTACTTTTCATAAAGTAAGTAAAAAGTACATCGTGGCTTCTAAATGGTTTGCCGGACAAATATTTACATACATGTGAAGAACTATGTTTGTACAAAATTGATAGGCTTATCGTTTACCCATTCCAGCCCAATTACAGTGCTATCAATGAAGACATAATGATAATTATGTGTCAATACAATGAAGTGAAAAGGCTTTCAAGTGTTGTATGCTATATTTTAAAATATATGTTTGGTTTTATTAACGATGACATACTAGCGATAGGTATTGATAAAGTGTGTCAAACTATTTACAGGTAACAATTTAATATGCATGCATCGTTACACCAGCTTTCGCATAATAACATGCACACATATTTATGTAGGCCAGTTTACCTTTTCAGTTACCAATGCTGGAAGAATGTACTGTAATTACCGATCCAGTCTAACACTCGACATTCCTCCGTTTCCAATCTGACAGTACTTATTGCCATAGCAAGTATGCTTACAGATATCAGAAGCAATAAGTACTTGGTAATTTTCAATATGTAGTCATAATAATTTTAAACCACCATTCTTACTGACATTTTAATCTGTAGGAAAAAAATACGTTGTACATGTATCATTGATGATGTTTAACACATCAGGTGAATGGAGTTATTCAGCCTAGTCTATGTGTAGAAAGACATTAAAGAAATAAGGCAGCTGTTTTTTCCTTCTAGAACAACATAAATTTTGAAGATAAAGTCTATGAACCTAACTACTCTACGGTTCCTGTAACCGGCTAAGTTGGAATAGTTATAAGGGTACCGTCCCAATAATAAGTTCATATGATATATTGTTTGAACATCAAATAACTATTAACTGTGTTCGTTATATGGAGAAGGATGAAGTTACTGAGATGAGTCGTGGAAGAAAGTGGGATAACAAAAGCAAGACATTGCTACGGAAACCAGATTTAACTCAATTCTTACAAAATGGTTTTCCACCACATTGTTTATTTCCATTTGCAACTTTGTAATTTGTTTGTCGATTATAGAACAATGCACGTATGTATCCACTAGTTTTTGTACCAACTTAAATACTAGTGTCTATTACTATAACTGATTTTAACATTTTAGCATCTTTACTATTCTGATTATCTCGAATTTTACTACATTGTCCATTAATGCCATTCCATTTCAGCCTAAACCAATAAAGTTCCAACGACATATATCATTTTTTTCGTTTAAGGCATTAAACTACATATTTAATTCTTTTTCTCAAGCAATGTAAAAGTGAAATTATAAAAAATTTGTACCTGTTCCTACTGTCTGGCTTATTCATTTCCCTTTTTCTGAATGAAATGTTCCTTATTTACCTACATTCATTCCCATATAGATGTCACTGCTACATTGCATTAAAAAGTAAGTAACTAAATCAAGTCTGTTGGAATAACAATCCATGTTTCAGGATGAGATGGCCATACGCTAAGGTAGGTAAATGAAATGGGATAAATATACTTTTGGTTACTAAGAAAGTGAACAAATGTTGTTCTCTTTTCATGAAAAACTAATTCAAAATTTTATTATTTACGCCCATGCATTACTATTGTCTCCTATAGATTGAATACAACAACATTTTCAACATTTAGATGTACTTGCTTTTAAAATTATTCAATGCAGAGAAAATTAACTATACAACTGTAACGACCCGAAAATTTCGATTTCGAAATTTCCAGATAGTTATTGAAAAGAAGAAAGAGAAAGAAGAAAGAGATAGAAGAAGAACAGAAAAGAAACACACAATCTCACATTCGCAGCGGATAAAATATAATATCACATAAATAATAGTTTTACAAGAAGAACTATATCATTACACTTATATCTTTATACATCGGAGTTACATCATTAAACAAATATCGGACAATTAAAAAAACAAACTTGTCCCAGATAAATACAGCAAAACACCTCATACATTCCTGCCATCTAGCTCGTCTCCTGAGCTCCAGAACGTCCTTACCTGAAAATCTGTAATACTCGGTCTGACCCGAGCATTACATCAAAGTAACACCCGGGTCAGGCTGGAAACCAGCGTGAGTAAACCCATCTAACTTGGAATACAAAAGCATACAATTTATATAAATAACTCGGGTAACTCGTACTTCACTACGAGTTCTTAATTTGTTATAGACAATACTTATTTCACACATCTATGTCTATGTACATCTACATAGTTTTTAAAAGGGTTTAATTACTCAAAGTATTTCATTTCAGCCTATTAATTCCACATATCAAATCTATATAGAATTATAGATGTTTCAAATCGAAGTGGCTTCGGGTGTTAACTGAAACCTGATCTCGGTCTCTTCGAGTCCCATGACATCTTAATCCAAATTATTCAACTGAATTACAATTCAAATTTTAAATACAGGATGTCACTTACACAGGAATTCATGTCTATATATAACAACATTATCACTGTTTAACACAATTATTTCACAAAATGTTTCATATCAGAAATATCAAATATATCCAAAGCATTCAATATCATTCAATCAAGATTGATTTGTCACACCATTCCAATTTATTTGAACAAATTAAATTAATTCCTTCAATCACTTTAATCTTGCTTACTAAACATTAGTTAATTACAACCCAATTAAAGATCTATCTTAATTAATCATCCTTGGTTAATTATTCTATAATTACATTAGTAATTGTCTCTCAATTAATCACATAGATTAAATAGCCTTAACCATATTGATTTAACCTTCAATTAATTACATTCATTATTGATCCTCAAACCACTTCCAATAATTAATTATTCTTTTAATTAATTTCATTTAACAAGTAAACCTTTACAGTAATCACATTCATTAATTAATCTCAATTAATCTCATTCAGTAATTAATTATTCCTGAATCATTAATAAATAAAACTTAATTGCAAATTAGTTAATTCTTAATTACTGGTTAATTAATCCTTAATTACTAATTGATTTATCTCAAATTGGTTAATTAATCAATAATTAATTACAGCCTCATCACTAAATTAATTATTCTCTAATCAATTTAACTTATAACCCTTAATTATTAATTAATTAATCTTTAATTAATTAACACTTTAAATTAACTAAAGACTCATAATTACATCATTAATTTATCAAACCTTGATTAAGTTTAAGCTAAAACATTTCCTTTATTAATTACCTAATCCCTTATTTAACACATTTGCCAAACGTTAATTTATATATACATATATATTAAAAAAATTAAGTTTTAAAAATAACTTTAACATATTTAAATTAATCTAAACATATAATATCAAATACTTTGCTTCCCAAACTTTTTTTTAAACTGAGTTTGAATTTAAAAACTGTTATGATATATACTTATGTACACAATATTAAACTCAAGCCCTTCTTTTTTTTTTCTTTCCAGTTCCATTCTTATCTTAATTTCTTCTCCTACCCAAATCAATATGGGTGCAAGATGAGGAATATGCACAGTTTGGCAAAATTGTACAACTTATGCGTACAGGACTTCTACTTTTGCTTTGAAAAAAATTTAACTACATGAGTAAAGTATTAGGTGATGATGAATATGGTCACCAAGTTGAGGGACAAGCAACAATGCTTGGAAAAGAAAACATACAGGAAAAAAAATTCCGGATCATATATGTCCTTATACAAAGCTAGGTTGCTGATAGATATAGATTCAAAGTAATATCAAAACTCTGCCTCCCAAAGCCTGTACAACATTAATTAAGTTCAAAGCAAGAGTACCATCATATGAATAGTCAAGTTAGGCTGCATATTTATAGACCTGCAATCTTATACATATGAACATATAGGTGTGCATGAATTGTTGTCACATTAGGCTATGTATATTTTACAAGGTACTTAAAAGATAACAAGAAAAGAAAATACATGTCAGGCTACTAAAAATGAATGCAAAGAAATATATGTGTCCTGTAAAAACAAACATGCCAGGCTACTAGAAATTTCCATATTTTAAAATTTCCAAAACTTAAACATGCCAAGCTCTTATTTAAAATTAGCCTAGCTAAAGGATGTCAGGCTATAAACCAGAAACATGAAAATTTCAAAACTTACATATATTACATGTGTATATCCACTGGAATAGAATATGAGCAAATGTTAAGCCTATATTTTTTTATATATTACCCTGTATTCTAAAACTTACAAGCATTAGCACAGATATCCAGTTAATATTCTTAACAAAGGCCTGCGCAAATCAAGGCAAGAACAGGGACTAAATTGGAAACAAGCATACTTGTTAGTACAATCATATTCCAAAGCAAGAACCAGTTTACTCATATATATATTCAAAACCAAGTCAGGCACCAAATATGTTCAACTATGCATTGTTTAAGTCTCAACAGAAGATATATATATATCTGTATATGTACCTTAGACACAACTTCATTCATTTTTTTTCGTATGCTTTTTAATACAAAATTTAATATTAGATTTCTAGAATAACTGTTTATAAGAATCAGACACAGAGAGATGGATTGTCAATCGTTCTGAGTTTTATAGATTGTCAATCGTGCAAAAACAAATGAAGTAATACAAAGCTAACCAAAACAGATGTTAACGGAGCTAACAAAAACAATCGTTCAGAGCTAACCAAAACAAATGTTAACGGAGCTAACAAAAACAATCGTTCAGAGCTAACCAAAATAGATGTTAACAGAGCTAACAAAAACGATCGTTCAGAGTTTATAGATTGTCAATCGTGCAAATACAACCCAATGAATCAGATTCGAAACCTACCAGATGAAGACTTAGCAATAGAAGAAATCTTTGGTGTGATAATCAGAAGAAAAAAAACAGAATTTACTCACCGGTATACATAGAACAGAGGGCGGCTTCTTTAGTCGATTTGGAATTGAATTTCGAGCTAATCTGCACTTGTTATTAGTCGAATTCACCTTTGCTTGATTGCCGTTGCCATTCGATTTAAGTTTTAGAGCTCGCCATTATTTTCTTTTTCTTTAGAACGATAAAAGAGGGTTTTTTAGAAGAAGATAAAAGAAAAAGGAACAGAAGAGAGAGAGGTGGAAATGAATATGGTACTGACGTGTTTTCTTTTTCTTTCTTTTTTAAAAAAGCACTATTATATTGATATTACAATTTTGAGAAAATAAATTTTCCATTTGTAATTTGCATGTTATACTAAGCTACACTTGTCTTTATACATGTGTTAAAGTATTTGCACTTGTGTTTTGTATGCATTTATTATTTTAAATATTTTTGAAAATCCTTTATTTTTAATTTGGTAAATACATTTTCTTAATTTATTCTTATAAAATCCTTATAAGAAAAATATTATATAACTATTTATCTACCATTTAAAATCAAACATACATTATTATTAAATCCAATTTACTTTAAGATATTTATCTTTGGATTCCAATCTCAAATTCAAATTTTAAATTTTAAATCCTATATATCTATTTTTAAACAAACACATATCTAATTTGTTTGATCATTATAAGTTTCCCATTATATAATTATATTAGGAGATTTCAAATAATTTTTTATTATCAGATTTATTTATTCAATTTACAATTCAGTATTTCTATTCATTAACCCAATTATATTATCAATTACAGATGTCCAGAAATCCGGGTTATCACATTCCTCCCCCCTTAGAATCTTTTCGTCCTCGAAAAGGTACGAAACCAGAATTTATTAAAATGCTTGAAATCAGATAAATTTTCATTGATCATTTTTAAAACTCTTTGGAAATCTATATAATATTATTAAAATAATTTTTTATAAAAATACTTTTATAACTCGATGTTTCAACAAGTCCATCTTTGTTCTCACAGAAATTCGGTCATACGTTGATCTGGCGTACGACTGAAAATCTATAAGTACTTAGCAGACCCCTTTTTCAACACCCTATGAAAATACTTTGAAAATAATTTTATTGAAAATATAGAAAACAGTTTTTGAAAATAGAGGATATATCTTTGGTGAGAATGCACTGAAAATCATCACTCCCATCCACGGTCACAGTTACATTCCAAGGTTATGTTGCCGTCGCAGCAAAAGTCCATGTAACTGCAGGCTCTCCGCGGCCTCTCGATTACGCCATGAAACCCACACAACAGATCACAGTTGCATTCCAGGGTTACGTTGCCATCACAGCAAAAGTCCATGTAACTGCAGGCTCTCAGTGGCCTCTGATTTTCGCTGTCAAAATGAAACCTCTCCACTTCTACATTGGTCGCAGTCTGCCGATATAAAATCAAACATAGGCTGTTGGCTCTCAGCGGCACACACGACTTTCTCTATGTTATACCATAGGTCGCAGTTACATCCTGGGTTACATTGCCATCGCAGCAAAAGTCTATGTAACTGTTGGCTCTTAGCGGCACACACGACTTACGCAATGGTATACTCAACTCATAATCCTCAGGAACTAGTTTTGTCCGGACTCCTCACAGGATCAACTTTAGAACCCCCCTTGGGGCTCAAGGCAGCACCACCCGGTGGTACTCCTGAGAAGTTCATTTCAAGGGAGCGTCTTTTTCCCCAGAGCCATCATCAAAACATTTTATACTATACATATATAGCATCTCCAAATCATACACCTAGTATGATCTCATACAAAGCTCCTACACAAAATCGATTATTCCAAAATCGATAATTCTCAAACTAGGCTTCCCAAATTCCAATGTTGATTTTCCCCAAAAATCAAAAGCCTTTCCAAATCCATAGGTTCCTAAAACCTTTTTCCAAAATCCTCATGAGATCCTTTATATATATATATATATATATATATATATATATATATATTGATATATATAATTTTTAAAACTTAGGATTATTTCAAACTTGTATAAAACTCCTATTATACTAAAATTTTCAAAAATCCTTTTCTTCTGGCAAAAGATTCAACAAGGGGAATTTCACGTTATAAAACAAAGATATTTAACTTTGTTTACTCAAAATCAGATATTCAAATTTGATTACTCTTTTCAATACCATTTTCATTCAAATCCGTACGATGTACACATATCATCCGTACGCTATACCAATCTGATCGCTCACTTGATCACACAATTTCACTTCCGAACTAGTATTGTCCACCCGACCTCCTAGTGCGGACACAGATCTGGTTTCTTGATCAGAAACCGTCATTCTCCTTGCATAGTCATAACTATGATATAGAATATCCAGAACCAATCAACAACCCATATCCAGGTTCGCCGTCGAAAATCGAGTGAAAAATCCCAACTCGGATCGACATACTATCTCGAAATTCTGTGCTCGAATCTGGATCACATCACTATGCGAATAGAATAACATACGTACACCCTACGTATTTATCTTTATTGGTTATTAGCCAAATCAATTTCTCTTTCTATTCACATTCACTTTTATTTTCATTCACTTATTCACAATCGCTTAAATCCATTCGGATTATCACCTCTATTCTTATCTCGATTGGGTATTTAAATAATAACAGTTTAAACCCCGACCAGTTAATTTAGAAAATAACTTGAAATATTTAAAAATAGATAAGTAGTTGGAAAATATTACTACTTTGTAAAATAGATGTAAAATAGTTATAAAATAGTTTAAACAATTATAGAAATTTTGGATAATTGCAAAATAATAGCAAGATAGTAATTAGTTTTGTAAAATAGTTGAAATATAGTAATTAGTTTATAAAACAGTTGGAAATTTGCTAAACTATTTCAAAAATAATTGTAAACAAATATAAGATAGTTTGGTTTTTAAAAGAAAGGTTGTATATATAATGAATTGTTTGTAAAATAAGTTTATATTAAAACAATTTATATTAAAAATAGTCCAGAGTCAAAACTGCTCACTTCCCAATTTCCATTCTCATCAATTCAATTTAAATTTCCATTTCTAATTAAATTGACCCAACTCCAATTTAAATAACTTCAATTTCCATTGAAATTGATTCAACCCCAATTAAAGTTGAATTAATCCTAAGTTTCTTTTCAAATTTAACTTTATTTAACCTTGATCTCAAATTCTACTAATTCAAATAGATTTCAATTAAACTAGTTCCAATTTCAATTCATTTCAACTCCAATTTGAATTAATCCCAATTTCAAACTCCATTTCCAAATCAAGTTGAATTATTCTTGATTTCCTTCCAAATTCAAATCAAATTCAATTTGAATTTAAAATTATTCAACTTTAATTACAATTCCAAATTATTCAAATCAATTCGGACTAATTTCAAATTGAACCCTCTTCAATTTCATATCATTTCAAATTAATACAATTCAAATTTTCCATTTGAATTTTTATACTTGTATATCTTTAATCACAAATTTCAATTAATTCAAATCAAATTCAATTTGAACTAATTTCAATTTTAAGTTCACATTCCATAATTTCATATTAAATCAATTTAATTTTTCAAAAACCAATTTATTATTCAAATTCAACCTTAAAACAAATTTTCAACAATTTCTGTTGAAACTCTATTTTAAACACCCAAATCTCAAGTCCAAAGTGATTACATCTCTCTATTTCCAAACTAAAGTTAAATTTTCTTTTTATCTAAATAATAGATATATTACTACAGTCTATTTCAATTTCTAGATCTCAAACCCATTTTGAGATTACTCAAACTTCCTAATTCAAATCAACCATTTAACTTTCCAAGTTAAATCTTAATTTCATCTTCAAATTTCCAAATCAGGCTGATCATTCCAATTTAACTTTTCCAAAGTCAAACTCAATTCACCTAATCCAGTCAACCTTACCCTGTTTGAACTTCCATTTCTTATTTTGAACTTCTCATAAATAATCTTCCCACTTATAAGCTCTAAACTTATCACTTTGGGTATCATATCTGATTTCAAATTTAAAACTCAATATTTAGAGTTTATCTCAAACCATCCTTGATATTATGTATATCCACATATATACATATTAATTTCTTTTACATACCAAGTTATACTTAAAAAAAATTAAACCACCTTTGGTTTTTAATTCAAACAAATTTCTTTTAAATTTTCAAACAACTCTTGTTTGAAATAGGACCAGTTCATTCAATATATTAAATAACATCTCTTATTTTAAAATAAATCATATTCAAAATATTATCTCCTTTAACATTTTGAAACCAATTTCATATGTTCAGATTTTGAATTCAGAAATTCACAGTTGGAAACCCACTTTAATTTACATCCTTCCTAATTTACAAGTTACTCTCAATAAATGGTTACCTCCTTAAAACATTTTATTGTTTATTGAAAAACAATCATCCCATTATTAAACACAATATCCATTCTATTTTCTGGTTTGAAACCAATTCTAATTCATCTTATTCTGAAATACGTCTCCAATTCAAGATTTCAATTTTAGTTTTAATCCAGTTCAATCTTGTCTTTAATTTAATTTCAATTTGGTTGTAATTCTATTACCACTTAATTCTTACTATTACTTTTAATTATATTAATACTACAACCAATTTCCTTAATAATATATAATCTATTTCTTATATAAGATTCATTTACTTTTGAAATCATTTAAAAACCTTTATAAAAGAAAATAACAAGTACGCTCTCTCATATATATATATATATATATATATATATATATATATATATAGACACACACACAAACACACTCTCAACTCATTCTAGGGTACCACTTACCCTATCCTTAATGAGTAATCCCACCAGAGCCAAGGTTCTCGCTTAACCTTCTGCTCTGATACCAAATGTAACGACTCGAAAATTTCGATCCCGAAATTTCCAGATAGTCAATGAAAAGAAGAAAGAGAAAGAAGAAAGAGATAGAAGAAGAACAGAAAAGAAACACACAATCTCACATTCGCAGCGGATAAAATATAATATCACATAAATAATAGTTTTACAAGCTGAACTATATCATTACACTTATATCTTTATACATCAGAGTTACATCATTACACAAATACCGGACAATTAAAAAAAAAACTAACTTGTCCCAGATAAATACAGCAAAACACCTCATACGTTCCTGCCATCCAGCTCGTCTCCTGAGCTCCAGAACGTCCTTACCTGAAAATCTGTAATACTCGGTCTGACCCGAGCATTACAACAAAGTAACACCCGGGTCAGGCTGGAAACCAGCGTGAGTAAACCCATCTAACTTGGAATACAAAAGCATACAATTTATATAAATAACCCGGGTAACTCGTACTTCACTACGATTTCTTAATTTGTTATAGACAATACTTATTTGACACATCTATGTCTATGTACATCTACATAGTTTTTAAAAGGGTTTAATTACTCAATGTATTTCATTTCAGCCTATTGATTCCACAGATCAAATCTATATAGAATTATAGATGTTTCAAATCGAAGTGGCTTCGGGTGTTAACTGAAACCCGATCTCGGTCTCTTCGAGTCCCATGACATCTTAACCCAAATTATTCAACTGAATTACAATTCAAATTTTAAATACAGGATGTCACTTACACAGGAATTCATCTCTATATATAACCACATTATCACTGTTTAACACAATCATTTCACAAAATGTTTCATATCATAAATATCAAATATATCCAAAGCATTCAATATCATTCAATCAAGATTGATTTGTCACACCATTCCAATTTATTTGAACAAATTAAATTAATTCCTTCAATCACTTTAATCTTGCTTACTAAACATTAGTTAATTACAACCCAATTAAAGATCTATCTTAATTAATCATTCTTGGTTAATTATTCTATAATTACATTAGTAATTGTCTCTCAATTAATCACATAGATTAAATAGCCTTAACCATATTGATTTAACCTTCAATTAATTACATTCATTATTGATCCTCAAACCACTTCCAATAATTACTTATTCTTTTAATTAATTTCATTTAACAAGTAAACCTTTACAGTAATCACATTCATTAATTAATCTCAATTAATCTCATTCAGTAATTAATTATTCCTAAATCATTAATAAATAAAACTTAATTGCAAATTAGTTAATTCTTAATTACTGGTTAATTAATCCTTAATTACTAATTGATTTATCTCAAATTGCTTAATTAATCAATAATTAATTACAACCTAATCACTAAATTAATTATTCTCTAACCAATTTAACTTATAACCCTTAATTATTAATTAATTAATCCTTAATTAATTAACACTTTAAATTAACTAAAGACTCGTAATTACCTCATTAATTTATCAAACCTTGATTAAGTTTAAGTTAAAACATTTCCTTTATTAATTACCTAATCCCTTATTTAACACATTTGCCAAACGTTAATTTATATGTATATTAAAAAAATTAAGTTTTAAAAATAACTTTAACATATTTAAATTAATCTAAACATATAATATCAAATACTTTGCTTCCCAAACTTTTTTTTAAACTGAGTTTGAATTTAAAAACTATTATGATATATACTTATGTACATAATATTAAACTCAAGCCCTTCTTTTTTTTTCTTTCCAGTTTCATTCTTATCTTAATTTCTTCTCCTACCCAAATCAATACTGGTGCAAGATGAGGAATATGCACAGGTTGGCAAAATTGTACAACTTATGCGTACAGGACTTCTACTTTTGCTTTAAAAAAAAGATTAACTACATAAATAAAGTATTAGGTGATGATGAATATGGTCACCAAGTTGAGGGACAAGCAACATGCTTGGAAAAGAAAACATACAGGAAAAAATAATTCCGGATCGTATATAAAGCTAGGTTGCTAATAGATATAGATTCAAAGTAATATCAAAACTCTACCTCCCAAAGCCTGTACAACATTAATTAAGTTCAAAGCAATAGTACCATCTTATGAATAGTCAAGTTAGGCTACATGTTTATAGACCTGCAATCTTATACATATGAACATATAGGTGTGCATGAATTGTTGTCACATTAGGCTATGTATATTTCACAAGGTACTTAAAAGATAACAGAAAAGAAAATACATGTCAGGCTACTAAAAATGAATGAAAAGAAATATATGTGTCCTGTAAAAACAAGCATGCCAGGCTACTAAAAATTTCCAGATTTTGAAATTTCCAAAACTTAATCATGCCAAGCTCTTATTTAAAATTAGCCTAGCTAAAGGATGTCAGGCTATAAACCAGAAACATGAAAATTTCAAAACTTACATGTATTACATGTGTATATCCACTGGAATAGAATATGAGCAAATGTTAAGCCTATATTTTTTTATATATTACCCTGTATTCTAAAACTTACAAGCACTAGCACAAATATCCAGTTAATATTCTTAACAAAGGCCTGCACAAATCAAGGCAAGAACAGGGACCAAATTGGAAACAAGCATACTTGTTAGTACAATCATATTCCAAAGCAAGAACCAGTTTACTCATATATATATTCAAAACCAAGTCAGGCACCAAAAATGTTCAACTATGCATTGTTTAAGTCTCAACAGAAGATATATATATTTGTATATGTACCTTAGACACAACTTCATTCATTTTTTTTCGTATGCTTTTTAATACAAAAGTTAATATTAGATTTCTAGAATAACTGTTTATAAGAATCAGACACAGAGAGATGGATTGTCAATCGTTCTGAGTTTTATAGATTGTCAATCGTGCAAAAAAAAATGAAGTAATACAAAGCTAACCAAAACAGATGTTAACAGAGCTAACAAAAACAATCGTTCAGAGCTAACCAAAATAGATGTTAACAGAGCTAACAAAAACAATCGTTCAGAGCT
Source organism: Allium cepa (assembly GCA_030765085.1). Taxonomy (NCBI): domain Eukaryota; kingdom Viridiplantae; phylum Streptophyta; class Magnoliopsida; order Asparagales; family Amaryllidaceae; genus Allium; species Allium cepa. Next base: position 587,051,473 of record CM060938.1, read on the forward strand.
AACCAAAATAGATGTTAACAGAGCTAACAAAAACAACCGTTCAGAGTTTATAGATTGTCAATCGTGCAAATACAACCCAATGAATCACATTCGAAACCTTCCAGATGAAGACTTAGCAAAAGAAGAAATCTTTGGTATGATAATCAGAAGAAAAAAAAACAGAATTTACTCACCGGTATACTTAGAACAGAGGGCGACTTCTTTAGTCAACGTGGAATTGAATTTCGAGCTGATCTGCACTTGTTATTAGTCGAATTCACCCTTGCTTGATTGCCGTTGCCATTCGATTTAAGTTGTAGAGCTCGCCATTATTTTCTTTTTCTTTAGGATATAAAAGAGGGTTTTTTAGAAGAAGATAAAAGAAAAAGGAACGGAAGAGAGAGAGGTGGAAATGAATATGGTACTGACGTGTTTTCTTTTTCTTTTTCTTTTAAAAAAAACACTATTATATTGATATTACAATTTTGAGAAAATAAATTTGCCATTTGTAATTTGCATGTTATACTAAGCTACACTTGTCTTTATACATGTGTTAAAGTATTTACACTTGTGTTTTGTATGCATTTATTATTTTAAATATTTTTGAAAATCCTTTATTTTTAATTTGGTAAATACATTTTCTTAATTTATTCTTATAAAATCCTTATAAGAAAAATATTATATAACTATTTATCTACCATTTAAAATCAAACATACATTATTATTAAATCCCATTTACTTTAAGATATTTATCTTTGGATTCCAATCTCAAATTCAGATTTTAAATTTTAAATCCTATATATCTATTTTTAAACAAACACATATCTAATTTGTTTGATCATTATAAGTTTCCCATTATATAATTATATTAGGAGATTTCAAATAAATATTTATTATCAGATTTATTTATTCAATTTACAATTCAGTATTTCTATTCATTAACCCAATTATATTATCAATTACAGATGTCCAGAAATCCGGGTTATCACAACAACAAATAAAAATTATTAACATAATTGATATCCCACTAAATTTGTAAATAAATTTGTACCATTGGTTGCCTAAGTAACAACAACATTATAAAGATATCTATCCACTAGCCGATAACTCACAAACCAAAACATGAAAACACTTTCAAATACTATTACAAATAAATAAACTTTAAACCCTCATAACCATCTATCATTAGTCACTGCCCATGTGCGTAGCATGGGTCACGCACTAGTTGTAACTAATAACGGGATCCAGTTCGATAGTGTCGAGTTCAAAGACTTCTGTCAACGCTATCACATTCAGAAGTTCTCAACAGTAGCTCACCCTTAAGCAAATGGACAAGTCGATGCCATCAACAAAGTTTTCAAGTCCATTCTGAAGAAACGACTAGAAAAAGCTAGAGGTAAGTAGGTCGATGAGAATCCCATGGCCCTATGGGCGTATCGAACTAACCACAAGTTCACGACCGACCATACTCTATTTGCGCTTTCCTATAGCTCCGAAGTTATTATTCCAGTTGAACTAGAAGCACCTTCTCACCATGTGACCTATTACAATCCAAAGACGAATGCCATCCTACTTGCATGAAGAGGCTAATTTAAGGGCAGCCGCATACTATAGTCGAGTCGCCTAATTGTACAACGCTAAGGTCCGACCCAGAACCTTCGAAGTTGGAGATCTCATACTTAAGCGAGTTTATCCGGTCCCTTCACATCTGAAATCGACATGGGAAGAACATATGTCATTGAACGGAGACTTGGAAAAGACACATTCAAACTATTAATTGTTGACGGTCTCACTTTACCGAGAGCATGGAACAACAAGAGTCTCCATCGCTATAACACTTAACCGGCTTTGATTCATTTAGTCTACTTTTCCTTTGAAATTTGTTTATGCATTTTTTGAATTTGAACTTGTAATAAGGCAACTGACTTTGCCGTACTTTCTTATTTCAGCAATAAAATGCAGACTCAACAAACCAGAGTGGCGATTTCTTAAAATGCATCATGCAACCGTCACGATGTATGAAGAGCTAAGTCCCATGATACGGTGAGACTCATTCAAATAGGGAGCGATCATGATCCGACCGGTCACTCACTAAGTGAAAACCCAAGCTCGAGGGCAAGCAATGATAAATTCAAGAAGGATTGAAATACCACAATTGTGACGACCCTGAATTTTGGAAAATTGAAATTGAAAATTTTATTTGATTTTTAAATATTTGAAATATGGTTTAGCTTGAATTTCAAATATAACTATGGATTTGGCAATAAAATTATTGAATTTAATTTATCGAAGTTGGGTAAAAAAAATTGAATCTTCAATTTTAAGCTGATTAAAAATATTTCAAAGGCTAAGAAAATTTATATTGATGATACTGAAGATAATGGAAGCTTCAGAATTGAATTTGGAAGTGCTTTGTTAAGATTTGAAATTATATCGTTTAAATCGATATTTAAAAATAGCCTTCCGAGGCACAGTCTCGGAATTTGATGAAACCAGTTCCATTAGATCCGTAATATTGCATTATTATCGGATTTCAATTTTCGTAATGTTTGAAGTGATTGTTTGGACGTACGATAAGGAAATGCGCTGAAATTTTATTGAAATTAATGTTATAACTGGTTCAAAAAGCTATCTTCTCCGTACGATCGAATTTGGACTCGAAATCTTTCCCATTGCATTCGGAATAGGGGTTTAACATTATAAACGCCTGAGGGCACGTCCTGATTGGGATTCGAGATTGTAAGTTACATTTATCAAGGCAAATTCCATTTGAATTTGAATCTAAAATTAAATGAATATAAATATTCTCATGCAATTGATAAATTATAACACATTTTATCTTTTCAAAATCTGGCAAATTTTTAACACGCGACACTTTTTAGTTTTTTTTCTTTTACACATGTTCGTTAAAAAAAATACGAGTGAAGAAAACAAATAAAAACCTTCTTCGTTTCAAAATCTAATAATGGCCAATGTTTCCTCTTTCTCCTTTTTCCTCTTTTGTTTCAGAATCGAATCCTTGTTCAAACCAAAAGAAAATCAAAATGGCAGAGCAATTAAATTTAAAACCAGAGTCGAACAAATATCATATTCAATCGGAATCGAAGAGGGTTATCACGCGATCTGAAATCACGTTCGAATCGACTAAGGCTTCGTGAGTACGAGGTTTGGGGATAGCCGATCTCAAGCATCGTGAGTAGGAGGTCGCAGCGGCGGTGTTGGCAACACGTGATGGTGGGTTTTGCGAGCAGGTCGGAGGAAGGCTCGTTTGATTCAAAGTGGGTTTGTCGAGCATTGCTGGGAGGGTCACGTCTCAATCAAGCGGCAACTGCAATGTTTGACGAAACATGTGATCACCCACGATCTGACGGTGAGGAGCAGGCAATGCTCGATGTATGCAGCAGCTAACGAAGCCGTGATGGCATCAAGTTCGGTTGTGATGTAATCACTTGTTTTAGTCTCGTTTGATTTAGAAAAATTATTTTGATTTTACAGTGAGTTAGTATACAGGTAAAACAGAAAAAAATAGGAATAAAGTTTAAAAGAATTTTTTTACGTATATTTACATTTCATAGAGTAGTTCATTACAACGAATGTATATATAGATAAGCAAAAAAATAATTTATTACATTAAATATATACATATGTATTTTAAATTTACAATTTTATTTTAAAATAACGGATTTGGTGCAAAAAAAATGTTTAACTAACTTATCTAAAATTATTTTAGATACTAAAAGATTTTAAAAGGGAATTTTAAAAGGAATTTGTTTAAAATTAAAAGTATTGGTTTAAAATAAAATCACGGGTTAATTAAATTATCAAATGGAATTTAATTGTTCGATTTATTTGAATATTAATAAAAACTTATAATGTTTGTTGCAAGGTTTAAAGATTGTGAAAAACAAACTGGAACGGAAAATGGATTGCGTGCATTGTTAAAGGTGAGATCTTCTCACTCAAATTATAATACTTAAAATTTCAGTTATTGATTGATTATTGAATTGTGATAGTTAAATTTAAATTGTTGATTGTGTGCTTGGAAGATAAATTATTATCAGTTGTATAGAATAGACCCTATGCACCGCATAATAGCGGATGATATTATATTAAACCCATATACCGCGATACTCTACCCTGAAGTGGAATAGGTATTATATATGTATTTGGAGTGATTGATTTCCCACATTATATAGCGGATGAGACCCTATGCGCCGCATAATAGCAGATGATATTTTATAAGTCCCATATACCGCGATATTTCACCTCGAAGTGGAATTGGTATTTAGTTGTTGTGCTAATATCTGTAGGTGCAGGAAAACAAGTTGGAGGGATCCAACTGAATTCCTCAAAACATTTGAATTTGTTTCATATGTTGTGTGTTGATTTATTTATAATCTGTGTGTGATTATATTTGTGATTGAAATCGTTAAAGGCTATAATTTAGCTGAATATATTTTTGGTATTGTAGGATACCGGAAATAAATAAGAATTGGATTTTAAAAATTCAAGTTGAAAAATTTATAGTAAAATTTATTTTTAAGAATTGGACAAATTTAAAAGAAGGAATTTTAAAATAATAAAGTTTTATTTTTGAATCCTATTGAATAAAAATTCCAAAACATGGGAAAAAGGCTTAATAAATGGATTTCGGGTAATATTATTCAAAGGTTGAAGAATTTATTTAAAATATGGTTTTTAAATAGTTCGAAAGAAATAAACGAATTTAATTTGAAAGAAATTAAATCTTTAGGAAACCGATTTGAAATGATTTGGTGTTTAAAAATAAATGTTGGAAATCAATTCTGAAATCGATTTGGTGTTTGAAATAAATGTTTGGAAATCAATTTGAAAATTTGATTTGGTGTTGGAAATGAATATAGAAAATCAATTTAGAAATTGATTTGGTGTTTGGAGATAAATTTGAAAATCAATTTGGTATTTGATTTGGTGTTTGAAATGATTTTGGAAACCAATTAGAAATTTGATTTGGTGTTTGAAAGTGAATATTTGGAAATCAATTTGAAAATATTATATCAGTTGATATTTGGAAATTTAAATTCACAATGGGAATTTTATGAAAGAAAGGGAAATTTGTTTTAAAAATAAATATTGTTTTATTTTTAAAAGTTTGGAAAGAAATTTACGGATTTGGAACGTAAATTTAAAATAAATCGAGAAGGATTTATTATTTGATTTAGATAGACCATTTTGAAATGGAAAGCGTATTTTCCCTAGGAAGCCGAGTATATTTTCAAAGTAGCTTTGAAATGTAAAATAAAAGCTTTAAAGTTGATTTTAAAACAATATTTTAGAGAAATTATTTCTTGAGTTGTCTTTAAATTTTAAAGTGAAGATTTAATTAATTAATTATAGAAGTGATTATTTTAAGGATTAAATTGATATTTGATTTAAAGAGGGTTATTTAAATATTTAAACTCTATCAACTAATTCTATTTTAAAATTAGATTGGACTTGAAATTTTATATGAGATATTGGTATAATGTTTTCATAACTAATATTTAAATAAATGTTTTAAAATAGTTTCGCCTAAATATTTCCAAGTATATTTTGGATAAGTGGTTTAAATTATTTTAAAGTATTTGAACTCGGTAGACTTTTAGTGGAAATAAATAATATCGGGAATCTTATTCCGTGAGCGAAAAGTGATTTGAAATTTGTTTTCAAATGGTTGAACTGTGAAAATATATCTTGCAAAGATATTTTGAAAATAAATAACAGGGGAAAAATTATTGTGAATCCAGTGATTGTTGTGAATGTTGATTGATAGTAAAATTACCGACTATCAAAATTGGCCTTTAAATGGCATTTGAGTTCCGATGCGACTGGGGGTTGGATTCCAAGTGGATATCCGAAAACCACATCGAATCTTTATGATGGATCTTTTGTTTAAAAGATCAAAGTGGAAATTTTTTGTGAATTGCTTGAAATCTGAATGTAACACTTATTTTTAAAAATTAGCGCTCGTTATTTGGATTTACCGGTAGAGGACTTTGTGTCATAAAATCCATTCCGAATAATGATACGACGAAATGGGATTGCATTTGAAGATGGTGTTGAATACCGGGTATTTTCGAAAGCGAAAAGAATTAACTGTCGAATGTCTCTGCACCGAGTTTCTCCGGTATAGATATTTTGTCACCCTTTTGTGATGGGGATTTCGGACATGATTAGTGAATATCCGGATTGCAAGGGCTTCTTTTGAAGTGCCTTCGATTCCATTGGATCCCGGAACGTTCTTGTATGGATGTGTGTCCGACGTTACACTTTAAGATGTAATGATGGTTTCTATCAAATACATTTCTATTGGTGGCGGAGAATTTATTCTCTTAGCTTAACACAATTCTCTGAGACGTACGAGCTCAACGTTTATGTAGTTGATGGTTGCTAGTGATACATTCCCAATTTGGTAATGTGGCATACGAAGTGCTTCTGATCATTTGTTCATCGAAGCATGGCTTTTGTGAAAAGCGTAGCTTTGTGGACGAGACTTCGTCGAGCCTCATAACCCGGAAATGGTCCAAATAGGAATGTTGCTGCAAGGTTTTTAGGGATTGCGCCCCTAGGGTATGTCCATTTTCTTTTGGATAAGAGGTGGTATCATGGTATGGAGCCTAGATATTTTACCTATGCTGATGCTACAAATTTATTATACTTTGTGGTTGAGAATCCTTGGATAAAGGTCAATTACGACCGGGGATGGCATACCTATGTGGTAGTTACCTATGTTATAGCTTGGTTAAAGCATGAGGTAATGTCGGCCTTGTTTGGCAGAGATTTGGTTAGGTTCTCGAGGGCGTCCTTCCAAAGGCGTACCCATTTCGATGTAGGAAGTTCCTTTGCCTGACCATTGTTGGAACTCCAAAGAAACAATACGCTCCCTGGGCAGTTTTAGTTGTATAACCTGTTATGTAATATGGCGGTAACCTGCTATTGAACACGGTAGCTATAGTAGGCATGCGATGAAATGTGGTATGCTGGCTAAGATTAATATTATACTTTCGAAATGTTTTCTGCACTATGCACTAATAATAATATCAAATGTTTTTCGCATATCAAGCATTTTTGACTATCATAAGGAGAAATCTCCTCCAAGTGTGCGCTTGCATTGTGTAGTGGCGGGAGGCCTCATGGCAGTTTCATTTTCCAAAAGCATAGCGGATTCGTTTTTATTTTCTTTGTGGAAATAACCGTTTTTAAGATCTCACACCAGTCCCATGACTGACCTGGAGTTTATTGTTTCCTTTCTAAACTCTGGGTGCCCACAATTTTCACACGGGTAACCTAGAGTCGGGTTATCAGTTATTCTGGAGGGAAGTTAGAAAAGGGATGCTGTGGAGATCAGGAGCAAGCTGGATGGCGAAGCGTATCACTAGTATATGGTATATTCTTTTTCCCTATTTGTTGTTGTAACACTCTGATATTGAAATGTGATGTAATGTAATAATAGATATGATTCTTTGTTTTAAAGATATTCATTTATCTATTATATTTATTCCGCTGCGAAATGTGAGATTCTGTTATTGTTTCTGTTTCTTCTTCTATCTTCTTCTTCTTTAACCTAACGGTTCGGTTTTCCGGCATTCAATTGTGCAGCATTTGGTATAGTAGGTTTATTGATGTCAACTTTTGAAAGTCGAAAAGCCGGGTCGTTACGAATTTGGTATTAGAGCATTTGGTTAAGCGATAACTTTGGCTCTGTTAGGTGTTAATCATTAGAGATAGAGTCAGTAGTACTCTAGAATGAGTTTAAGTGTAATAATAGATATGTATGACGACCCGGAATTTTTAACAATTTAATTAGGAATAATTAATCGATTTTAAAATATTTAAAAGTTAATTTTAATTGAATTCAAAATATCAATAATTACTTGATAATTAAATCATTGAATTGTATAGTTTAAATATTGAATTTAATAATTTAAATTGGGTAATTTGTTGAATCTGAGATTCTAAGCCTGTTTAAAATAATTTGAAGGTTTATAAAATTTAAAATGGTGATACTGAAGATAATAGAATGATTGGAATTTAATTTAAAGGTAATTTGTTCAGTTTTGAAAATTTATATCGTTTAAATTGGATTTAAAAACAGTCTGCCGAGGCACAGTCTCGGAATTCAACGAAACCAGTTCCATTGGATCCGTAATAGTTAGTTATTACCGGATTCCAATTTAATTTAAATTTGATCGTTTTCTTCTGTAACTCGCACATACAATTAAATTAGCCTCCGAAACACGTTCCATTTTGTTCGGAACGCGGGTAAAACCTTATAATCATCTAATGACATTGCATAGGAGGAGTTCAAAATATTTTTAGTAGTGATTAACGAGTCGTTTTGAAAGATTTATAATATATAAGGGTTAGAGCCAAACAGTAAAAGATATTTTTAACAAAAACCAAATATTTTTATAAATCATCAATCGTACGCAGGAAGCCAATTCCAAGCTATGTACGTGTTCGTTCTCCTTCAAGCTTCCAGAGGAAACTTATCAAACGAGATAAAGAATTAAAAGGGAGAAGAATGAAAACAATAAAATAAAATAGCCGAGCGAATCTCCTTACTTTCCCCAGTTAAATCGAAGAACCCTTTCTCCTTCAAATCAAGCTGGCTCCTCTTTTATTTTCTTCAACCCTTCGAGATTTTAATGGCGACTGAACGGGTTAGTAATGCTGCCTTCTTCTCACTTACCAGCCGAGGATGACGATCTTCTCAACTCGATTTCGACTTCATGGTCGATCGACGCTCGAAGTCGAGGCGGCAAACACGAGTTGAGGAGGGCCGAGCTACATCAAATCGCGCGCTCTGGAGGGCAACTCGAGCGGCAGAGTTTCGCTATGGGGATATGAGTTTCGTCGTCGACTTCAATTAGAGTAAAGGCGACGATGGTCAGCGGTAGGGTTGTTGACGCGAGGCTGGGTTCGAGCTCGAAGTCATTAGTATCGAGGTGAGTATACTCTCACGGTTAGTTTTATCACTGTACAGCTACTTGATCATTTCATTTCAAATTGCCTCAAATTGTATGCCCTGTTTCTTCGTTGATAGGTATTAATCCTTTTATACATAAAGAATTTGATGTGTGAGTCCTTCCCGAGTCAAGCTCTTAAAGGCAGATTATTTTAGAGATAGATTATTGGCCTTTTCTAAAACAAATTTACTTAATTCATTATTGATATGGGTGATTTAATTTAGTAATCAGAGTTTTAAATAAATAAATAAATTAAGATGTAGGTTAATTAACTAAGTATATGTATTTTGGAATAATCATTTGATGGTGTGATAAATGATTATATAACGTAATTAATAAAACCTAATTACTTGGTGAAATCAAACAGGAAATAAATTAAGATAGCTAATTAAGGAGTAATTAATTTATGAATGAGGTAAAATAAAATATAGTTAATTACAGTTTGGGATTAATCGCAAATGATTAATACCTTGAATTAATTAATGTAACTAAATTTGATCAGGGTAAATTAAAATATAATTGGAAATCCTTAATTTATATAAGTAATAAGATAAGCAAAGATAAATTACTTAAGATGGATTAACCCATAATAAGTGGCTTACGAGTAATTAAGGATAAATGAAACTAATATAATTAATTAATTTATGAGGAAATTAGAGGTTTCTTACCGATTTCGGTTAAGAAGAATTAATATCGTGAAATAAATTAAAGTAAATTACTTGAATGAAAATCAAAGATAATTAATTCAGGGTGGTTAAATAAGATGAATAATGAAGGAATGGTTGATTAATCGATTTGGAATTAATTAATGAGGAGGTCTAAGTGATTGAGGTTTGACATTCAATAGAATTAATTGAACTTATTTGTAGGTGATTAAGTTTTGTGTATAAATGATTGAATGACATTGGATGTTTAGAATGGGTTGATATCACTGATGTGAAATGTTGTATATTTCATTGGGATAACTTGGGTTGGAATGACAGGGAACTCGTAGAGACCGAGGTCGGGTATTGGGAAATACCCGAAACCACTTTGAATTTTTTTTTATAAATTGATTTGTAAAATTAATAGGGTAGAATGAAATGATTTAAGAGAATTAGATTATTTTATCTAAGTTTGGACTTAGAAACTGATGTGAGAAGTAAAAGTTGTCTATAGCCAATTGTGAATTTGTCAAATTAATATAAGTTACCCCGGGTATTGTATTAGTTGTTTGCTTTGATATTCCATATTAGTTGGGTTTACTCACGCTGGTTTCCAGCCTGACCCGGGTGTTACTTTGGTGTAATGCTCGGGTCAGACCGAGTATTACAGATTTTCAGGTAGGCACGTTCTGGAGCTCATAGGGAGAGCTGGATGGCAGTATCGTATAGAGTATATCTGCTGTATTTATATTATTGTTAATCTGAGACATGATAATTGTAAATATTCAGTGACTGTATATAATGTGAAACTCTGATGCATTAGAATGTAATCGACAGATATAGTATTCTTTTGCAACTGTTATTATTTATTATTATATTTTATCCGCTGCGATTGTGAGATGTTTGGTGTTTCTGTTCTTCTTCTTCTATCTCTTTCTTCTTTTTCATAACTATCTGAAATTTTCGGGTTAGAAAATTCTGGGTCGTTACAATATGAGTGCGTATTTGTTAGTGAATATAAAATTGTTTTATATTGTGTTGACTTATCGTTGACTGTTTATTGATTTTGGTCAGTGCAGTTTGGCCCACTGTACCGATAGGGGTTTCTAAACTTTTAAACAAGAAAAACTGACACAGTATTGTTTTAAAATCGGGTAAATGAGATAATTTTACCCAAACTATTTTTGTATATAAAAGGAATAATTTTTCATAAATTATTATAGTATATGGTTGCTTGTTTGTTAGCAAGTGATAATATTAAATTATTATCATTGATTATTGAATAGGAAATTGAAATCGTAACTCCGATGTTAAGAAATAAAACCCACATACAGGTGGGAATTGTAAATGTAAATGTAATTTATAATTTGAAATAGATTCCAGAGAAATATTTGAATGTGGATTGAAAAGATTTGAAATTGGAAATTTTGGTGAAAATTTTAAATCTCTTTTGATTTGAAAATGATTTTGAAAAGAATTGAAAGGATTTGAAAAGTTTTGAAGTTTGGGAAAAATTGTCATTTGGGAAAATTTTAAATTATTTTGAGTTTGGAAATGATTTTCAAAGGTTTGAAAAAATGTTTTGAAGGAATAAAAGCACTAAACTCTTTTTGGTCGTTGGAAAATAACTTCGGTGATGACTGCAGCATTATCGATGTTCATTTTCGAGTTTCCAGGAGAGGAATTGCTGCCAAATGGTTTTATGGGAGTTGTTTGCAAATTGGGTTTGGGTTTTGAAATTCAAAAGATACTTTGAATTGATTTCGAAACTGATTTTCAAAGATTGGAAAGGACATTGGAATCTGATAAAGATAGTTATGGAATACAATTTATTAAGATGGAAAATAAATTGTGAATGAATGAATGAATAAATTTACAACTGCAATTAAATGAAAGTGAATTGAATATTGAAATTCATTTTGAATTTGTAAGTAAATAGAATTGGAATTGAATTTGGTTTGTGATAAACAAAAGTGGTGAATTAGATTTAAATGTAATTGAAATACAAGTAAAGGAAATGAAATATATGGTGTATATAGAATATTTATTGAACTTAAGAAGTAAATGGCAAAATTCTTAAGTAAATTTTGAATTGAGGAAATATTCTAAGTTGATGATTGAGTAAAGATTAAACTGGAAATTTGTGAAATGGTAATTGGATATTATTGCTAGTATGATATACAGGTGATTTAAATGAAAAGGGAATTGGATTTTTGATTTCGAAGATAAAAGTTTGAATTTCTCGAAAAGGTATGTATTTAAATTCTAGTGTGAAATTTGATTTTCTTGTCCAGCCGCTTGGCCTTTTGTTTTCTTTTTGAATCTGGGGGCCCATTGTGGCATTTTGTAGTCGTACCGAGCTAGCCCGCAAAGGAGACGCTAGCGAAAAAATTTCGAAAATTTAGGGAGTTAGAAAAATTTTGAGAAAATTTTGAAAGTTTAAAATTTGAATTTGAATTTAATTTTGAATGGTTAAGAAAATAATATTGTTTGGAAACTATCGAAGGTTTTGGGAAAGCTAGTTGAAGTAAATGGGTCTTTCATACAAAAATCTTTTTTTTGGCAAGCTAATAATATATTTGGCTTGGAAAGATAATGAATGAGTTAAGGGTCTTTCTTCTTAACTTGTAATTTTGGGACGAAATTCTTTTAAGGGAGGAGTCTGTGATGACCCTGAATTTTGGACAATTGAAATTGAAAATTTTGATTGATTTTTAAATATTTGAAATATGATTTAGATTGAATTTCAAATATAACTATGGATTTGGTAATTAAATTATTGAATATAAATTATCGAAGTTAGGTAAAAAAAATTGAATCTTCAGTTTTAAGCTGGTTAAAAATATTTCAAAGGCTTAGAAAATTTATATTGACGATACTAAAGAAAATGGAAGCTTCCTAATTGAATTTGGAAGTGCTTTATTAAGATCTGAAATTATATCGTTTAAATCAATTTTTAAAAATAGCCTTCCGAGACACAATCCGGAATTCAACGAAACTGGTTCCATTTGATCCGTAATATTGTATTGTTATCGGATTTCAATTTTCGTAATGTTTGAAGTGATCGTTCGGCCGTACGATAAGCAAATGCGCTGAAATTTTATTGAAATTCAATATTATAACTGGTTCAAAAAGCTATCTTCTCCATACGACCGAATTTGGACTCGAAATCTTTTCCATTACATTCAAAATAGGGGTTTAACATTATAAACGCCTGGAGGCATGTCCTGATTGGGATTCGAGATTGTAAGTTGCATTTATCAAGGCAATTTCAACTTGAATTTGAATTTAAAATTAAATGAATATAAATATTCTCATGAAATTGATAAATTATAACACGTTTTATCTTTTCAAACATCTGGAAAAAATTTAACACGCGTCACTTTTCGGTTTATTTTCTTTTACACATGTTCGCTAAAAAAAATACGGACGAAGAAAACAAATGAAACCCTTCTTCGTTTCAAAATCTAATGATGGCCAATGTTTCCTCTTTCTCCTTTCTCCGCTTCTGTTTCAAAATCGAATCCTTATTCGAACCAAAAGAAAATCAAAATGGCAGCGCAATTAAATTTAAAACCAAAGCCGAACAAAAATCGTATTCAATCGGAATCGAAGGGGGTATCACGCGATCTGAAATCGCATTCGAATCGACTAAGGCTTCGCGAATACGAGGTTTGGGGATAACCGATCTCAAGCATCGCGAGTAGGAGGTCGAAGCGGCAGTGTTGGCAACATGCGATGTTAGGTTTTGCGAGCAGGTCGGAGGAAGGCTCGTTCGATTCGAAGTGGGTTTGTCGAGCATTGCTGGGAGGGTCGCGTTCGAATCTAGTGGCAGCGACAATGTTGGGCGAAACAGGTGATCGCCCACGATCTGACGATGAGGAGCAGGCGGCGCTCGATGTATGCAGCAGCTAACGAAGTCGTGATGGCATCGAGTTCGGCTGTGAGGTAATCACTTGATCGTTCGATTTAGAAAAAAAACATATATATCATTTTTTGATTTTACAGTGAGTTAGTATATAGGTAAAACATAAAAAAATTGGAATAAAGTTTGAAAGAAATTTTTTATGTATATTTACATTTCGCAGAGAAGTTCATTACAGTGAACGTATATATAGATAAGTAGAAAAATAATCTATTACATTGTGTTCAGTGGTTTCGACATAGTGGATCGATTCCAAGTTCTAGTGGTCCAGTGGTTTCGACATAGTGGATGTGGCTACATTGTGTTGTAGTGGCACCGGATCGATTCCCAACGGCCACAATAATGAGGCATAGTGCACGACCACTTATAAAACCGGCTTAACCAAAGGTCAGGGCGACATAGTCTCCCTGTCCCCAAAGTTTAGATAACAAGTTTTCAAAAGAAAAAAAAACGTTTCTTCAAAAATGGGGACCTTTCCCCCTTCTTTATTTTTTCCCGCCGTCCCATCTTGTCCTTCTTCATCCCTTCAGACCTGTCTTGTACCTCCTACAACTGTTCCAGTAGTGTCCCCCTTACCACCAAATGTCCTTTCCTCAGCTTCGCATCCCATCGTCCTTTCCTCAGCTTCGCATCCCATCGTCCTTTCCGATAATCAATCGCTGCCTACTCTCCCCACCCCAACCTGTCCACCATTAGCTTGGAACTCCTTGTTTAAGGCAAGGCCAACCAATGCAGGCAAGTACGTACCTCGCGAGATTCAGCTAGAGTTTCAAGGTGATGCTATTGTTCCTCCATCTGAAGTAGTTCAGGTTGGAAACACAATGTGGAAGGAGTATTTAGTAGGTTTTTTCCTTGATAACCCACTACCATACACTGTTGTTTTATTCTTTCTCAAGAGAGCATGGAAACTACAGGGTTCCATCTCAGTTAAATCGGATGGATTCCTATTCTTATTCAAATTTTCAAATGAGGATGATAAGAGAAGAATAGCTGAATCTGATCCTGTAGTCATGAAGAATAAATTATTCATTGTTAAACCATGGGACGAAAACATTGGAAATAGTTGTCGGAGTATTAAATCAGTCCCTGTGTGGATCAAACTCTCAAACATACCGTTGTATGCATGGTCAGCAGTGGGAATCAATTGGCTGGCGTCAAGGGTTGGTAAGCTCTTATGTATGGATGCCTCCACTGAAAAATTTGAAAGGATATCATTTGCAAAATGTATCGTGGAAGTCACCCCACAAAAAGAACTCCCTGATAATTTTGCAGTTAAGTTGCTTGACGGCTCTGATCATATAGTGAAAGTGGAGTACTTATGGAGACCTAAAATTTGTGTCTCCTGTATGGAGTTTGGGCATTTTGAAACTACGTGCAAAAAGTTTGACAAAACTGAAGAAAGAATTAACAATAATGGTGGCAGTGTTGAACACCTTATTCAGTGTGAAGTAGTTCAAAGCAAGATAATACGTGACAAAGGACTGGAAAAAGATGCAAATGTGAAACAAATCTGGCAAAAAGTGAATAACAACAAAGGAAGGAAAAAAAACTTAGGTGAACAAGTTAAAACTGCTACTTTGAATGTGTCATGTGGTAGAACTGGCCTAATACCTACTGTGCACAAGGAAGTAAACAAAAGTCCTGAAGTAGAATTAAGTTCCCACAGTGACAGTGCTGTTACATTAAACCAAGTTGCATGCAATAATAAATATGGTCTACTCCAGGATATAGGAAGTGACCAAGGAAACATAGAACATACAAGTGAGGAGGAAGGAGAGGTACTGCATGATGTAACCACTAATGTCACTTCTGAAACGATGCAAATGTGCATGGCAAAATCCACTGAAGAAAAAACTTATGAAAACAAAATTTCAAGTCGAACTTCTGTTTTGATGGAGCAACAAAATTCTCATTGTACACTAACCCCTTCAGGAAAACAACTGGATAACTCTGTGTCACATTTTAACCCTGTACACGTGCACACTTTTGAATCTGACCATGAAATGAATTGGTGTCAGTCTCTTGAGCAACAAATAAAGCAAGTTATTTTCAATATGCACCAAATAGATGTAGATGAAAACTCAGCAGTTCCACCAGCATATAATTTTGCCATTGATCTTCCTGGCTGGCCAACCAACCTTCAAAACATTATTCCACCTTCTGATTCACCACCAAACACAACCACCTCACACCCTAAATCCACAGTATTTACCACCCCAACTTCACTGCTTCAAGGTAGAATTGAAACTAGAGCTCTTTCAGCAAAGAGAGGTAACAAAATCCATTTTTCCCTTTGATTTATCCATGAATAAAAAAGTTTCTTCCTGGAACATTAGGGGTGCACACTCCAACTTGAAACTTGGTCAAGTCAAAAGCCTTATTTCTCTGAATGACATATGTCTTTTTGGCATTCTTGAAACCAAACTCAATCTTCCTCTTTCTATTAAAGCCGCATCATATATTAATCCACTCTGGGCCTATCATCACAACCTTGATTCAGCGTCGTATGGTAGAATTCTTGTTGTTTATGATCCTTCTGTTCTATCCTTAACCCCAATCCTTTCGACAAGACAATCTATTCACTTCCATGCCCATCTCACTCAATCTCAATTTTCCTTTTACATTACCTTTGTCTACGCTGATAATTCATCCCAATCCAGAAATACTCTTTTCAAATCACTCCCTTCTTTACGGCAGAACACTCATGCTTGGATTGTGCTTGGTGATTTCAATTCTTGTTTCAATCTGGATGATAAAAAGGGTGGTTCTCCTCTCCTCCCTGCTGACATAGCACCCATTAATCTTGCAATAACTGATGCTGAACTTATTTTGGTCAACAAGACTGGATCAAAATATTCTTGGAATAATCGAAGTCGCAGTGGTGTTCGAACCTACACAACTATTGATCATGCATTTTGTAACATCACTTCACTCATCTTATGGCCATCCATGTCTGTCAACCTTCCCTTACCTTTTCTGTCAGACCATTCCCCACTAATTCTCTCCCTTGATCCCCATTTGCGAAGAAACAAAAGAAGTTTTAAATTTTTTAATGCATGGGCTAAACATGATGACTTTCTAGTTTTAGTATCACGTGTTCACTCAACATATAACTGCTATGGTAACCCTATGTATAAGTTTTGCAGGAAGCTCAAAGGCATAAAGCAAACTTTGAAGTTATGGGCATCCACCACCTTTGGGAAAGGCAGTTTGCTATCAGCTACCCTCATTGAAAAACTCAACGCCAAACAGGAACACATGATGGACAACCCAGATGATGAGGCAGCTGCTAATGATGAAAGTCGTCTCTTTATGGAAGTAAACAAAGCCCTACATATGGAAGCAAGTATGAAAAGGCAACAGCTGAACAACAAGTGGTTTGAAGAAGGTGATAAGAATACAAAGTTTTTCCATGACACCATAAAAGTCAAGCATGCAAGAGAAAATATACACAGCATTAAAGATGAACAAATAATATTTACTCTACCCCTGATGAAGTGAACGAAGCTTTTGTTCAGTACTTCACTAAAATTCTTGGCAACTCCAATGGTTTCTCTCCTGACCTCAACTTAATCTCTTCCCTACCTCTGCCTTGCCTCTCCCGCATCGAATTTGATGCCTTAACCAATCCAGTTACAAATGAAGAAATTAAGTCTGCCCTTTTCTCCATGAACCAAAGCTCCTCTGGTGGCCCCGATGGGCTCAATGTAAAATTTTATATTGCAACATGGTCTGTTCTTGGTAATGATTTCTGTAAATCCATCCACAATATCTTTACTAAGTGCATGCTTCTTAAAGAAGTCAACTCTACAAACATTGCTTTAATTCCAAAGGTTTCCCCTCCTACTAAAGTATCCTCATTCAGGCCTATATCGTGTTGTAATGTCTTGTACAAATGCATCTCAAAAATTCTTGCTAACCGTATGGTATGTGTTTTGCCTACGTTGGTATCCCTAAATCAATTGGCTTTTATTCCTACAAGAAATATTATTGACAATGTACTACTAGCCCAGGAACTGTTGAAAGGTTATGGCAAGGCCAATGCTACTCCAGCTGCTGCAATCAAAATTGATATCTCCAAAGCATATGATTCTGTTCACTGGGAGTCTATTGTTAGGATTATGGCAATAATGGGATTCCCTAAAATATTTGTTTCTTGGGTATATACATGTATTTCTACCCCAACATTCTTTGTTATTGTTAATGGTAGGCCAGCTGGTTATTTTGGTAGTCATAAAGGAGTAAGGCAAGGGGATCCAATCTCCTCTTATTTATTCTTATTAGTTATGGAAGTCTTTAACGTTATCCTACGGAAAAAATTCACGCAAAAGCTTATTAAATACCATCCCAAGTGTTCACAACAGCAGATTACTTCCATTATGTTTGCTGATGATGTGTTGATATTCACTAAACCTGATGTTTCCTCCTTATCTGGAATCTAAATGCTTTACAGGCCTTTTACCTCATGACTGGCCTCTCCATCAACCACTCTAAATCCTCCTTACTAGTTGCTGGGGTATCCGACCTTGTTGCCTCGAGTCTGTATAATTTGAGTGGTTTCACTTGCATGCACAATGACATGAAGTATTTAGGTATTCCCTTAATCACAAAAAGAATAACCATAGCTGATTGCCTACCCCTATACAATAAGATTACTAGAGTTATGAACGCTTGGGAAAACCGGAACTTGACACAAAGTGGTAGGCTTATGCTCATAAAAGCTGTTGTATTCCCTTCTCTGGTCTACTGGGCTCGATTAGCTGTGCTTCCTGGTAAGCTTCTGCAACTAGTTCGATCTGCCATGTCTAGATTCTTCTGGACAGGTAGCATTCACAACAAAAAACTTATGCCATGTTCTTTTTCAATGTTTGAGACTACGTTAAAGTTGGGAGGTCTTGGGGTTTTAAATGCAAATATTTGGAACACTGCGGCGTTCAGTAAGCATTTTGATGTTGTGCTAAATAAAAAAGATAGCCTTTGGGTTAAATGGACATGGACACATAACATAAAGAATGGGAAGTTTTGGACTATGGACATACCACAAGACAGTAGCTGGACTTGGAGAAACATTCTGAAGCTCAGGGATATTTTTCTTCCAATGATACAGTATCATATTCATACTAGCACTGTTGTTAGTTTTTGGGATGAACCATGGGTGAGTAAAGGTGTTATTCTATCTAGACTGTTTAATCATGCCATGATTGTGCAATCTGGAGTAAACTGTGATGCTAAAGTTAGTGATTATTTGGTTGATGGTAGAATACTTCTTCCCTACAATAGTAGTCAACAGGTAAGGCAATTATGGAATACAATACAGTGGAATTTTTACAGCAGCTCTCATATTTCTACTGTGACATGGAACAACAAATTACATAATGTTAAACTGGTATATAACCACCTTCTTCCCAACACTGTTTTACCAGCTGCCAAGTGGTACAATATTTTATGGAATGCTGATGCTGCGCCGAGAGAGAACCTCATGTTGTGGAAGGTTGTTAGCAATGCTCTCCTTACTAGAAATGTTTTGAACAGTTATGGGACGAGTCGTTGCCCTGAGTGTGTTTTTTGTGATCAACATGTTGAAAGTTGTGAGCATCTGTTCTTTGTATGCCCTGCTATTCATGATCTGGTTGATCGTATTGCCAGTAAAATTTTCTGCAACGATTCCCATGCAAGCACTAGTTTAAGCTGGAACATTATTTACAAGGCTACACGGTGGAAGACTGACAAAAGTCGACAAATGGTGATCTGTATTAAAATCTATATGGACGTGATTTGGAAGGAAAGAAATAGTATTGTTTTCGACAATAAAAGAAAGAGTCTTTCTGCTCTTTGGGCAGAAGTTAGGGCTAGGACTTACTTGCAAATGAAACGGTCTGCTTGCCATTTCCCTGCTGAAATGGTTGCCAAGTGGGCACACTGAACTGTAGTATTTTTTTGTTTGTTTTCCTGTTTCCTTGTTTTTCCCAGTTTCTCACTGATTCAAAGTGTGCTTTGAATCTTTATTTTATTGTGTTGCAATAAAACTGGTAGGGGGCCAGTCAACCCCGTTGGCTTTGCCAAAAAATAATCTATTACAATAAATATATACATATGTATTTTAAATTTACAAGTTTATTTTAAAATAATGGATTTGGTGGAAAAAAAATGTTTAACTAACTTATCTAAAATTATTTTAGATACTAAAAGATTTTAAAAGGGAACTGTAAAAGGAATTTGTTTAAAATTAGAAGTATTGGTTTAAAATAAAATCACGGGTTAATTAAATTATCAAATGGAATTTAATTGTTCGATTTATTCGAATATTAATAAAACCTTATAATCTTTGTTACAAGGTTTAAAGATCGTGACAAACAAACTGGAATGGAAAATGGATTGCATGCATTGTTAAAAGTGAGATCTTCTCACTCAAATTATAATAATTGAAAATTTCAGTTATTAGTTGATTGTTGAATTGTGATAGTTAAATTTAAATTGTTGATTGTATGCTTGGATGATAAATTATCATCAGTTGTATTGAATTAGACCATATATGCCGTATAATAGCGGATGATATTATATTAAACCCATATACCACGATATTCCACCATGAAGTGGAATTGGTATTATAAATGTATTTAGAGTGATTGATTTCCCGCACTATATAGCGGATGAGACCCTATGCGCCGCATAATAGCGGATGATATTTTATAAATCCCATATACCGCATTATATCTGTGGATGTAGGGAAATGGGTTGGAGGGATCCAACCGGATTCCTCAAAACATTTGAATTTGTTTCATATGTTGTGTGTTGATTTATTTATAATCTGCGTGTGATTATATTTGTGATTGAAATCGTTGAGGGCTATAATTTAGCTGAATATATTTTTGGTACCGTAGGATACCGGAAATAAATAAGAATTGGATTTTTAAAATCCAAGTTGAAAAATTTATAATAAAAATTATTTTTGAGAATTGGACAAATTTAAAAGAAGGAATTTTAAAAGAAGGAATTTTAAAAGACTAAAGTTTTATTTTTGAATCCTATTGAATAAAAATTCCAAAACATGGGAAAAAGACTTAATAAATGGATTTCGGGTAATATTATTCAAAGGTTGAAGAATTTATTTAAAATATGGATTTTAAATAGGTTGAATGAAATAAAGGAATTTAATTTAAAAGAAATTAAATCTTTAGGAAACCGATTTCAAATTGATTTGGTGTTTAAAAATAAATTTTGGGAAATCAATTCTGAAACCGATTTGGTGTTTGAAATAAATGTTTGGAAATCAATTTGAAAATTTGATTTGGTGTTGGAAATGAATTTAGAAAATCAATTTGGAAATTGATTTGGTGTTTGGAAATAAATTTGGAAATCAATTTGGGATTTGATTTGGTGTTTGAAATGATTTTGGAAATCAATTAGAAATTTGATTTGGTGTTTGAAAGTGAATGTTTGGAAATCGTATATCAGTTGATATTTGAAAATCTAAATGCACAGTGAGAATTTTATGAAAGAAAGGGAATTTTTTTTAAAAAATAAATATTGTTTTATTTTTAAAAGTATGGAAAGGAATTTACGGATTTGGGACGTAAATTTAAAATAAATCGAGAAGGATTTATTATTTGGAACGTAAAAGAAGTTTTATATGAGATATTGGTATAATGTTTTCATAACTAATATTTAAATAAATGTTTTAAAATAGTTTTATCTAAATATTTTCAAGTGTATTTTGGATAAGTGATTTAAATTATTACTCGGCAGACATTCAGTGGAAATAAATAATGTCGGGAATCTTATTCCGCGAGTGAAAATTGATTTTAAATTTGTTTTCAAATGGTTGAAGTGTGAAAATATATCTTGCAAAGATATTTTGAAAATATATCTTGCAAAGATATTTTGAAAATAAAAATTGGGGAAAAATTATTTGGAATCCAGTGATTGTTTTGAATGTTGATTGATAGTTTAATAGCCGACTATCAATATTGGCCTTTAAATGGCATTTGAGTTTCAATGCGACCGGGGGTTGGATTCCAAATGGATATTCGAAAACCACATCGAATCTTTGTGATGGATCTTTTGTTTAAAAGATCAAAGTGGAAATTTTTTGTGAATTTCTTGAAATCTAAATGTAACACTTGTTTTTAAAAATAAGCGCTCGTTATTCGGATTAGCCGGGAGAGGACTTTGTGTCATAATACCCATTCCGAAAAATGATATGATGAAATGGGATTGCATTTGAAGATGGTGTTAAAGACCGGGTATTTTCGAAAGTGAAAGGATTACCTGTCGAATGTCTCTACACCGAGTTGCTCCAGTATAGAGATTTTACCACCCTTTGTGATGGGGATTCTGAACGTGATTAGTGAATATCCGGATTGCAAGGGCTACCTTTGAAGTGCCTTCAGTTCCATTCGATCTCGGAATAGACTTGTATGGATGTGTGTCTGACATTACACTTTGAGATGTAAAGCTGGTTTCTATCAAATACATTTCTGTTGGTGGCGGAGAATTTATTCTCTTAGCTTAACACCCTTCTCTGAGACGTACGAGCTCTGAGGTTATGTAGTTGATGGTTGCTAGTGATACATTCCCAATTTGGTAAAGTGGTGTATGAAGTGCTGCTGATCATTTATTGATCGAAGCATGGCTTTTGTGAAAAGCGTAGCTTTATGGACAAGAATTCGTCGAGCCTCACATCCCGGAAATGGTCAAAACAAGAATGTTGAGGCAAGGTTTTTAGGGGTCGCGCCCCTAGTGTATGTCCATTTTCTTATGGATAAGAGGTGGTATCATGGTACGGAGCCTAGATATTTTACCTATGTTGATGCTGCAAATTTATTATACTTTGTAGTTGAGGATCCTCGGATAAAGGTCGGTTACGACCGGAGATGGAATACCTGTGTGGTAGTTACCTATGTTATAGCTTGGTTAAAGCGTGAGCTAACGCCGGCCTTGTTTGGCAGAGATCCGGTTAGGTTCTCGGAGGCATCCTTCCGTAGGCGTACCCATTTTGGTGTAGGAAGTTCCTTTGCTTGACCATTGTTGAAAATCCAAAGAAACAATACGCGCCTTGTATAGTTTTAGTTGTATAAACTTCCAAGGAATGTGGCGGTAACCTACTATTGAACATGGTAGCTATAGTAGGCATACGACGAAATGTAGTATGCTGGCTAAGATTAATATTATACTTTCAAAAAGTTTTTTACACTATAAACTAATAATAATGTCAAATGGTTTTCACTTATCAAGCATTTTTGACTGTCATAAGGAGAAATCTCCTCCAAGTGTGCACTTGCATTGTGTGTGTAGCGGGAGGCCTTATGGCAGTTTCATTTTCCAAAAGCATAGCGGATTCCTTTTTATTTTCTTTGTGAAAATAACCGTTTTTAAGATCACACACCAGTCCCATGACTGACCTGGATTCTATTGTTCCCTTTCTAAACTCTGGGTGTCCACAATTTTCCACACGGGCAACCTAGAGTCAGGTTATCAGTTATTCTGAAGCGAAGTCAGAAAAGAGAGGCTGTGGAGATCAGGAGCAAGCTGGATGGCGAAGCGTATCACTAGTATATGTTATATTCTTTTCTGCTATTTGTTGTTGTAACACTCTGATAATGCAATGTGATGTAATGTAATAATAGATATGATTCTTTATTTTAAAGATATTCATTTATCTATTATATTTATTCCGCTGTGAAATATGATATTCTGTTATTGTTTCTTTTTCTGCCTCTATCTTCTTCTTCTTTAATCCTAATGGTTTGGTTTTCCGGCATTCGAATGCGGTATTTGATATAGTGGTGTATTGATGTCGACTTTCGAAAGTCGAAAAGTCGGGCCGTTACAACAATCCACTAACAAACTCCAGCTCCCAGAGTGTGAGCTGAAGTATAGAACTCCAAAATCCAAGCTCAAGGCAGATGGATCCATCCACCCACGACCTTGCCTTCATTCTTCCAAGTTTGAAGAGGATGGTCTGTTCATCTATGACTTTTCTTGCCAAATCAAGGTAGATTTTATTCGACCATCCATAATCTTGATCAATTCCTTATTCCCATAGTGCAAATGAGATCCTAATACTTAAATTGATGTGACTGACCGTCTGTCGATCGACTCCAGATTCCTAGATTGCGAACTGAAGTATAAACATCAAATGGGTGTGACTGACCACCCATCTATCAACTCTGGTCCTGAGAGCATGACCTGGAGTATAAACACAAAATAGGTGTGACTAACCATCCATCAACTAACTCCGGTCCTAAGAGCGTGGACTAGAGTACAAACACTAGATGAGTATGACCTACCACCGGTGTGTTGGGGATGCGGATTAAGGATCTTAAGGCAGAAATAACACTAGAGGGGGGGGGTGAATAGTGTTTTAAAGAATATATGAACTATATGACTAAATTAAAACTTTCAACACAAATCTAAACAGAATTATAACACAGAATTATCACAGAACATATAACAAATGCAAATAGTAAAGTAAAGCAAGTAAAAGGAAAGAACACACCGGATTTTATACTGGTTCGGAATCCTCCTACATCCAGTCCTGCACCAAGGCAATATCCTTGTACAGATTTTTATAAGCCAATATCCAAATTACAACCCTCAATTTCTAAGGCCTTGAGGAACCCTCCTATATCCGAGTTTGGGGTAAACTATCTTGATTTACGGGACACAAGATCACCCTAATACTTTCTAATAACAATCCTTTTGAATGGATAGACTCTATGGACTTTTTGAATACAAATTAATCCTATAACTCTGAATAGCACTTTGATCTTTAGTAGAATGATGGAGAATCAAATAGAGAGAGTATCTAAATGATTTCCTATTGAGAATTTGGCAGAATGATGGCACGATCTTGAAAATATGAAGTTTTATGGATATGGAATGGTAGAGAAGAAAGAGTGAAGAAAATAAGAAAGTAGTTGTTAAAAAATTCGTTTTGGAAGCCTTTATATAGATGCTCAACAGTCATAACCATTGGCCAAAGGTTTTTGAACGAATGGACACTTCTTTTGAAATTCGAATTTTGAATCCAACTATCATCATGTCGACATGGGGTATCCCCATATGTCGACATCCCTCAGTTCAAAATTGTAGAGATGTTGTTTTGTAAAAGCATTTGAGTTTAAAACAAGTTGAAATTTCTCTGAAGCAAAGTAAAGTGTTTAAACAATATTTTAAGATAGAGAATGAATATAAAACATTATTTTAAATATATATATATAATTGATATAGACCGTCAATTATATAAGTAATATTTAAAATCAGAATAAGTTTTGATGTTTTAAAAATAGAAGTTTTAAAAATCAGAATGGAGGAATATTTCAAGGCTAAAACAAAGTTTGAAAACATTTTTGAAAACATAATTTTGAAAGCTAAAACATTTTGAAAACCAGATTTAAAAACATTTTGAAAAATCTATTCAAACTAAAATTGCAAGAACCTTCCTATAGAGCTCCTCCATAGGACTCGAGAACTTGTACAAAGTAGTTTAAATGATTTTGATTTTCGTGGGTTTGTAAGCCACTTGTCGTAGGTTTGTAAGCTACTTGCCGTGGGTTTGTGAGCCACTAGTTTCGATAGAAATTGGGTTCCATCCCAAAAGAAAATTGGAAGAAAGATGTGAGTGCTATTATGAAGTTTTAACAAAATACTAGACACTTATCTTGAGATCTTGAAATCTTGATTCTCTAGAGTCTTGGATCTTGAATCTCTAATCTTCATCTTGATGCTCGAGTCTTTATACTGATACCTGCATATACTTCCTATATACATACATATACATACATACATACATACATACATACATATATATATATCTATATGAAAATGTTAGTATATATCTTATAAAGTAAAGTATAATAACAATATAAGGTTGTTGTCATCAAAACATCATCAACTCAGTTCCTAACAATCTTCCCCTTTTTGATGATGACAACCTTTATTTATAAAATATTCTTACCATACCATAACTCCCCCTTACTCCATGACTTCTTCTCAAAACTACAACTCCCCTTTATTCCATGACTCCCCCTTACACCAAGCACATATATTTTTATAACTTTCTCCCCCTTTGTCATCAACAAAAACTATTAATTACTTAAGAATTCAAGAATGATTAGTATGAACAAATAATATGTATAGAGCAAGCATGAAACACTGAGTATAAGTGAACACATTTTAGTTATTACAACATATATAAGAACATACTTAAACACGAACAAACAAAACAATTTAAAACAAAGAATAAAAAAGAAAGTACGCATTACTTGCGATCCTTAACTATAAGAGACTTATGAATCGAACAATTGGGGTAGTGGAGACAAAAGTTTCCACGTTGTTCAATTATGTTTCCATTAGTATCAACAAGGATCTCACCAACGCAAATAACGCTCTCGTCCTCATTTATAGGGACTTCGGGTTGAGGAAAAGGTTGATCTTCCTCTTGGTCTTCTTGTGGCTCTTCCATAGGTTCTTCTTCCTCTGATTCCATGGCTTGTGAAGAGTCTTCAATATTAATAGGATTTGTACGGTTATCCATAAGGAATTTTTGTACATTTCTAATAATATTCCCTTGCCTTTGTTGTTCTCTAGTCATCCTAAGTTGACTTACTTGAATTTCAGTCAACAATTGAAGGATATCTTTCATCTTCTCTTGCAATTTGATCACTCGAGCATGCGTAGATCGTTGAAATGGACTAGAATGAGGAGATGTGGGTGAAGTGGGTTCATTAGTAGAAGAGGAGGCCATTATTTTATTGTTTCAGAAGTTATTTACAGAGAATATAGTGAAGAAAGAGGAGAGAAAACGAAATAAATAGATAAATAATCAAATAACTAACTTTGGAGAGAAATTCTATTTTCAAATTTTTGTTGGGTATGTCGACATCAGGGGATGGGGCATGTCGACATGTCTTTCAGAAAAAGTGTAATTTTTATTTTGAATTTTTATTAATTATTATATTATATTATTTTATATTTCAGATTTTGAACAAATACCTAATTGTCTTCTAAATTTAGTAAAATTCTGCTCGGTTAACGGTTTAGTTAATATATCAGCAATTTGTTTTTCAGTATTTATATAATCTAGAGTTATTATTTCTTTAGTTATATTATCTCTAAGAAAATGATGTCTTATATCAATATGTTTAGTTCTAGCATGATGAGTTGGATTTTTAGATAGATTTATTGCACTAGTATTATCACAATATATTGGTGATTTACTTATGTTAATTCCAAAATCTTTTAAAGTTTGTTGCATATATATGACTTGTGAACAGGCCAGAGCAACAGATATATACTCTGCTTCAGTTGTTGACAAGGAAATAGTATTTTGTTTCTTGCTGAACCAGGAAACCAGTGAATGTCCTAGAAAGTGACAAGTTCCACTTATACTCTTTCGGTCTGATTTACAACCAGCATAATCAGCATCACAATATGATATTAAATCAAAAGTATTATTTTTAGGATAAAATAAACCATAATCTAAAGTGTATTTTACATATCTTAAAATTCTTTTAACAGCTTTTAAGTGAGTTTCTTTAGGTTGTGATTGGTATCTTGCATAGAGACAAACACTATGCATAATATCAGGACGACTCGCTGTTATATAGAGTAGCGAACCAATCATTCCCTTATATAAAGTTTGATCAATATCTTTTGATTTATCTTCTTTACTTAAACCTACATTTGTTGACATTGGAGTTGGTTTCCCACTAGAGGTACTTAAACCAAATTTATTGATTAAGTCTTTAGCATATTTTTCTTGACTTATGAAGATTCCATTTTCTAGTTGTTTAATTTGAAGCCCTAAGAAGAAACTTAATTCTCCTATGTGACTCATTTCAAATTCTTTAGTCATTATATCTGAAAATTCTTTATTCATTATGTTATTAGTTGATCCAAAGATTACATCATCTACATATATTTGAACCAGTTGAATATCTTGATCATTTCTTTTAATAAAAAGTGTTGTATCTACTTTACCAATTTCAAAACCAGATTGAAGTAAATAAGATCTTAGTCTTTCATACCAGGCTCTAGGAGCTTGCTTTAGACCATATAGAGCTTTCTTTAACTTGTATACATGGTTTGGAAATTTATTATCTTCAAAAAGTGGAGGTTGTTCAACATAAACATCTTCTTTTACAAAACCATTTAGAAAAGCACTTTTAACATCCATTTGATATAATTTGAAATTATTATAATTAGCGAAAGCAAGTAGAATTCTTATAGCTTCTAATCTTGCTACGGGGGCAAAGGTTTCATCATAGTCAATTCCTTGTTCTTGACAATAACCTTGCGCGACTAAACGAGCTTTATTTCTTACGACCTCACCGTGTTCATTCATTTTATTTTTATAAACCCATTTAGTTCCAATTATACTTTTATCCTCAGGTTTAGGAACAAGTTCCCATACATCATTTCTGGTAAATTGATTCAATTCTTCTTGCAAAGCAAGAATCCATGAATCATCAGACGATGCTTCCTTTGGATTTTTAGGTTCAATTGTTGATATAAAGGCTACATTACTCATACTACTTAATTGATTTCTAGTTCTTACTACAGATTCAATATTTCCTAAAACATTTTCTATAGGATGATCTTTTGATATTTTAAATCTCTTATTAGGTTGATTTATTTCACTAATAGTTTCATTAGATTGATTTAAATTTATAAAATCTTCTTCATCATCTATTTGTACAATTTCTTTAAGATTTTCATCAAAAGATACATGCATAGTTTCTTCAATAGTATTAGTTTTTAAAATTAAAAACTCTAAATGCTTTGCTTCTATTAGAATAACCAATAAAGAATCCTTTATCAGCTTTTGGTTCAAATTTATCTAAATTATCTTTTGTATTAAGTATAAAACATTTACTCCCAAATACTTTGAAATAAGCAACTATAGGTTTCTTATTATAAAGTAATTCATATGGAGTTTTATTTGTTAATGGTCTAACTAAAATTCTATTTAATATATAACAAGCTGTAGCAACTGCTTCAGCCCAAAAATATTTAGGTAAATTACTATCAGAAAGCATTGTACGAGCACACTCTTGAATCATTCTATTCTTACGTTCTACTACTCCGTTTTGTTGTGGATTTCTTGGAAATGAAAAGTTGTGAGTAATTCCCTTCTGAGTACAGAAATTCTCAAAATTTTCATTTTCAAATTCACCACCGTGATCATTTCGAATAGTTTTAATTTTGAAAGAATGTTGTTTTTGTATTCTTTTAGAAAAGTTTTTAAATATTTCAAAAGCATCACTTTTATGTTTTAAAAAGATTGTCCAAGTATATCTTGAATAATCATCTACTATAACAAAAACATATTTACTATGGTTAATTGATTGAACTTGAGATGGACCAAATAAATCTAAATGAAGTAATTCTAGAGGACTAGAGGTAGAAATAGCATCTTTTAATTTAAATGAACTTTTCTTAAGTTTTCCTAATTGACAAGCATCACAAATACTATCTATTTTAAAGTTTAACTTGGGTAGACCTCTAACTAAGTCAAGTTTTGATAGCCTAGATAATAATTTGAAATTCAAATGGCCAAATCTTTTATGCCAAATCCAAGGGTCGCTTGTATTAGCCAAAAGACATAGGTTATCATTTGAAATTTTCATACTAAGGATATAAATATTTTTCTTCCTAATACCTTCAAAAATTATATTAGACTTGTCATCTTCAATGTGACATTTATCTTTTTCAAATTTAATTTTAAAACCTTTATCGCAAAGTTGACTTATACTAAGCAGATTATGTTTTAAGTTCCTAACTAATAAAACATCATAAATAAGTAAAGTTTTAGAGTTACTGACATTGCCGATGCCAACCACATATCCTTTAGAGTTGTCACCAAAATTGACTAATCCACCATCTTGATATGTAATGTCCTTCAGTATCTCGGGATTTCCAGTCATGTGCCTTGAACAGCCACTATCAAGTATCCATTTATCTTTCTCAATTTGCACAGTTTGTCCATTGGGTGTTGATTCGTCAAAAGGCATATAACATGTCTGTTCCTGCATAACACACCAATTCAGTAGATAACTTGATTTTTCAAAATAGCTATATGCAGACTTATGAAACTTTGATGAAATGCATATATTCAAAATAGTTTTAACACAATTTTCCAAAAATGCCATTTTTATATTTTTCAAGTTTCAGATTATGAAAACAATGAAAACCAATGCTTTGATACCAATTGTTGGGGATGCGGATTAAGGATCTTAAGGCAGAAATAACACTAGAGGGGGGGTGAATAGTGTTTTAAAGAATATATGAACTATATGACTAAATTAAAACTTTCAACACAAATCTAAACAGAATTCTAACACAGAATGATCACAGAACATATAACAAATGCAAATAGTAAAGTAAAGCAAGTAAAAGGAAAGAACACACCGGATTTTATACTGGTTCGGAATCCTCCTACATCCAGTCCTGCACCAAGGCAATATCGTTGTATAGATTTTTATAAGCCAATATCCAAATTACAACCTTCAATTTCTAAGGCCTTGAGGAACCCTCCTATCTCCGAATCTGGGGTAAACTCTCTTGATTTACTGGACACAAGATCACCCTAATACTTTCTAATAACAATCCTTTGGAATGGATAGACTCTATGGACTTTTTGAATACAAATTAATCCTATAACTCTGAATAGCACTTTGATCTTTAGTAGAATGATGGAGAATCAAATAGAGAGAGTATCTAAATGATTTCCTATTGAGAATTTGGCAAAATGATGGCACGATCTTGAAAATATGAAGTTTTATGTGTATGGAATGGTGGAGAAGAAAGAGTGAAGAAAATAAGGAAGTAGTTGTTAAAAAATTCGTATTGGAAGCCTTTATATAGATGCTCAACAATCATAACCATTGGCGAAAGGTTTTTGAACGAATGGACACTTCTTTGAAATTTGAATTTTGAATCCAACTGTCATCATTTCGACATGGGGTATCCCCATATGTCGACATCCCTCAGTTCAAAATTGTAGAGATGTTGTTTTGTAAAAGCATTTGAATTTAAAACGAGTTGAAATTTCTCTGTAGCAAAGTAAAGTGTTTAAACAATATTTTGAGATAGAGAATGAATATAAAACATTATTTTAAATATATATATATATATATATAATTGATATAGACCGTCAATTATATAAGTAATATTTAAAATCTGGATAAGTTTTGATGTTTTAAAAATAGAAGTTTTAAAAATCAGAATGGAGGGATATTTCAAGGCTAAAACAAAGTTTGAAAGCATTTTTCAAAACATGATTTTGAAGCTAAAACATTTTGAAAAACAGATTTAAAAACATTTTGAAAAATCTATTCAAACTGAAATTGCAAGAACTTTACTACAGAGCTTCTCCATAGGACTCGAGAACTTGTACAAAGTAGTTTAAATGATTTTGATTTTCGTGGGTTTGTAAGCCACTTGTCGTAGGTTTGTAAGCTACTTGTCGTGGGTTTGTAAGCCACTGGTTTCGATAGAAATTGGGTTCCATCCCAAAAGAAAATTGGAAGAAAGATGAGAGTGCTATTATGAAGTTTTAACAAAATACTAGACATTTATCTTGAGATCTTGAAATCTTGATTCTCTAGAGTCTTGAATCTTGAATCTCTAATCTTCATCTTGATGCTTGAGTCTTTATACTGATCAGTCTTCGATGATACCTGCATATACTTCCTATATACATACATACATACATACATATACATATACATATATATATGAAAATGTTAGTATATATCTTATAAAGTAAAGTATAATAACAATATAAGGTTGTTGTCATCAAAACATCATCAACTCAGTTCCTAACACGGTGAAACAACTTATGTGCCCGGAGTGCGGATATAATCGTAAACGTTAGATGGGCGTGACTGACCACGCATCAACTGACTCTGGTCCCGAGACCACGAACCAGAGTTGTTTGCACCAAAATTGGTCACAAACCCCAAGTGTTGTGAAAGCACCAGTGTATGAATATAAATCAACAATATTCAAACACAAATCACAGATTCAAGCAAGCAGCAAGTAGCAATTCAGAAATAATGAACAAGGACACACAATTTATAGTGGTTCGGCTGTCTCCGGCCTACGTCCACTTCAAAGGTTTTCTTTTTATTGATGTTCTCTTGATGATTACAGTTGGTTACAATGGATTATAGCTCTGAAACTTGAATGCAACAGCGATGATAAGGTATAGAATTGAAACCGGTAGAGTCTTGGCGCTTCAGAATTCCCATCCCCTTTTCTGAATGACCTGGGGCTCTATTTATAGGTGTAGGAGGCTAATATTTCTCCTAAAAATCCGGTAGACCACTTTTGGCACACGAGGGGGCCCACATGCCCGGCCTCAGGAAATTTGGGCCCACTTTGGATCGATTCGAACTCCATTCGAATCGATCAAGAAATCATCCAATCGAGATGAAATTTGGCGTGGACATTCTTCAACATGTCTGTAAGCTCCTGTAAAAATTTCATTCATTTGGACTTGTAGATCTCAGGATATAGCCGATTCGAATTGTTATTCTTGAGCAGGTTGCTTGCTTCGACTCGATGCTGTTCGAATCGATGGGTTCGACTCGATGGTTCCACATGCTTTCGTGATGACGTTGTGCGCATTCTTCGTGTCGATCCCCTTTTCACTCCGGATTGACTGGGTTGATTCCATGATCTTCGCCACTTTGACTTAGTGGATTTGAGGGCTTTCAGTGATTCGAATAGAGGCTCGTTCATATCGATCGTGGTATGCTCTGGCCGATCGATACGAAGCTGTTGTAACAGGATCGATTCGAAGTGGAGTAACTGCATGGATTCGAAGGAAGGCCATTGGGATGGATACGAAGTTTGTCCATCTGATGGATTCGAAGCAGAGGAGACTTGATGGACTCGAACATGTTGCTTTGGGCGATGGATACGAAGTGGGGTTACAGGATGGATTCGAAGAGCGGTTGTCTGATGGATTCGAACTATTGCTCGCTAATGGGTGCGAACTAGATGGAGTCGAGTTGAGACATGAGGATGGGTACGAACTTCATGGACTCGAAGTACTCCAAGCTGATGGATTCAAAGTGGAATGACTCCATGGATTCGAAGCACTACAACTTGATGGACACGAAGTAGCTTAGCTAGATACGAACGGAACCCTTGTTTATGGATTCGAACAAGGGCTATCTCCTCTATCTTGAATCGATCATAACTTGAGCGTACGAACTCGGGTTGACTTGAAATTTGAAACGCTGGTTTCTACAGCTTTTCTCGTCATGTCTCGTTAATTGTGGCACGATCCGGACTCGGACAAAATTTATCGATATCCATGGTTATCCTACAATGCACAGTTGATATTCAAGAATAATAATTATCGATTCTTAGTAAATTTTGGATATCTCGACTTTGCCAAAAGTTGGGATAACACTTTACCCCCCAAAACATGCCTTTTTGTAAAAGGTATGTTTTGAACAGTCTTAAATCGAGTGTAGTAAATTCACATTTCATTCGTAGCTGCAGTATTATCAATCAAGTTTATGGCTGTTCGATGCCAAATCGTTATCAATTTCTTTCAGTGGAAATCAAGAATGAAGTTTTTAATCTCTCTGGACCATTGTTGGCCACATTGGACCCTTGACAAGCCCATTCCAGATTTGGCGATTGAATAGAAAGATCCCATTGCACTCCGACCCCATCTAGGGCATATAGCGATGTCTTGGTTGTTCTAAACCGATCATAGCCTCTCCGGGCTCTTGCTGAATCCCATCCTGTCACTCTCCGGTGAAGGGGAAACAACGTTAAGTGAGTCGATCATGTCGCTCTCCGGCGAAGCAACTCACTTCTTGCACTCCGGTTCAGTGTATTTGAACATTAAGCGATGTCATGGTCGCTCTAGACCGATCATAGCCTCTCCGGGCTTTTGCTGGATCCCATCCTGTCACTTCCAGTGAAGGGGAAACAACGCTTAAGTGAGTTGATCCTGTCGCTCTCCGGCGAAGCAACTCACTTCTTGCACTCCGGACCCCGCCTCTCCGGGTAGGGTCATAAAGCGATCATTTTTATATTGGTATTTAATGCTCATCCTTTAACTCTCCGGTCAAAGGTTTATTTCAAGAAAATCAAATTTATTTATTCAAATTAAGGTCCTAGATGTTCAATCTCAAACACCAGGATAAAGCTAAACATCGCCTCTCCGGGCATATCGGTCTATCTCCATCTCAGAGCATGTCTAGGGATCTTTCCGGTTCCCGTACATGAGTAAGTGGAGTAGCCATTTATTATAAAAAAACAAATCTAAACAAAATTATTCGACCGAAATCCAAATCCTGGACTTGGCCTCTGCCATCTTTAATCAGTGGATGACGAGTTGTGATCCCGATCTAGGATCGTTCCTGTTAGATGGAGGCGGTAGTTGTTCAGGCCTTGCCGCCGCTGTCCGTTCTCTGACATATTGTGGCAATCTACCACTTCGGGCATGTTCTTCCACCTCATCTTTCAAATAGCGGCATTCATCTGTAGTATGCCCATCCAGCTCATGGAATAGGCAGTATTTACAAGTTCTGTGCTCCCTCTCAGTAGGATCACTCCTGGGTGGCTTTCGATAAGGGAGTTGCCCCCAAGTATTAATGTAAATTCGTTCCAGGCCTGCAGTCAGATCTGTGTACTTCCTGAATCTAGGTTCCCGGAATTTCTTCCGTTTAACAGGATCATCGTATCTGTCATCATGTTTCCCCATTCCTTTATCTATTCCGGGCTGCTCCATGGAGGTTCCTTCGCTTTGCGCGGCGTTTGTTTCCTGCCTCTCGGCCCGTGATTCTTCCAATCGGATGAACTTTTCAGCTTTGAGATAGAACTCTCCGAGATCTTGCGGTGGATCTTTAGTCAGAGAATCTTTAAATTTGGTGCCTTCGCCAACCCCTGCCACCGCCGCCATCAAAATCATCAATGGATCCGGGCGATCTACAGAAGCCACCGTTGCATTGAATCGCAATAAGAAATCTTTTATTGACTCTCCGGTCCTTTGCTTTATCGAGGCCAAAGTCATCACACTCATGGGTCGCGTCACATGGACCCTAAACTGTCTCATGAAGCAGTCTACAAGCTCGCCTCATGTTCTGATTGATCCAGTTTCTTGTTGCCTGAACCAAAGCGCAGCTAAATCCGACAAGTATAAAAGGAAGCATCGAGCCATCACTTCCTCAGATGCTCCTAGCACTTCCATGTGCCTAATATATCTGGTGATGTGCATGGTCGGGTCTGACCTCCCGTCATAAGGATCTAGCACTGGTAGTTTGAATTTTGGGGGGTTCCTTGCATTTCTGATGTTTGGAGTGAACGGACTCCGACTGACTTCTTCCAATCCTCCGCCAGACAATCCTCCTCTCATGATTCGTCGCATTAGACCAATCATTCTCTCATCTCCGTCCAGGGGTTGACCCCTGGCCACATTCCTGTCCTGCACCCCGAGCCTTGAAGGGAATTCTGGTACATACTCTTCGGGTGGCTCGTTAGTGTAAGCATCGGCTCTAGCTTGTTGAGCTCCGTCTATTGGTCTTCCAGTATCGGACCCTGAGGGTCTGCCCCCAAGCCCTTGTTGATCACCTTTAGCTCCTGCATTGCGGTCTTGAACCTGACCTTCATTAGCTTCTGTAATCCTGATTCCTTGTCCCGCACTTGCAGTCGTTGTAGTTGGTCCAAGGTTTTACACATTCGCCGCCCACATTTGTTCGAGGAAATTCTACAGCATCTCCTGTTGAGTCTTCACTATGCTTTCGCGTAATGAATTAGCCATAGCTTCCATCTCATCTCTAGTGATATACATCGAAGCCTGTCCCTCCCTGGCTCCAAAGGATGCTTCTTGGCTCCCTCCTCGTTGGCTCCGATCAGCTCTTTGTCTTGTTTGTCGAGTCATTGTCTCTGAATCGGGATTCTTCAAACTCTTGAATCTGAATTCCGAATCTGGTGTAGCGGGTGCTAGTCCTTCTCAGTGAAAGAACCAAAGTGTTTGCATCAAAATTGGTCACAAACCCCAAGTGTTGTGAAATCACCAGTGTATGAATATAAATCAACAATATTCAAACACAAATCACAGATTCAAGCAAGCAACAAGTAGCAATTCAGAAATAATGAACAAGGACACACGATTTATAGTGGTTCGGCTGTCTCCGGCCTACGTCCACTTCAAAGGTTTTTCTTTTTATTGATGTTCTCTTGATGATTACAGTTGGTTACAGCAGGTTACAATGGATTATAGCTCTGAAACTTGAATGCAACAGCGATGATAAGGTATAGAATTGAAACCGGTAGAGTCTTGGCTCTTCAGAATTCCCATCCCCTTTTATGAATGACCTGGGGCTCTATTTATAGGTGTAGTAGGCTAATATTTCTCCTAAAAATCCGCTAGACCACTTCTGGCACGTGAGGGGGCCCACATGCCCGGCCTCAGGAAATTTGGGCCCACTTTGGATCGATTCGAACTCCACTCGAATCGATCAAGAAATCATCCAATCGAGATGAAATTTGGCGTGGACATTCTTTAACATGTATGTAAGCTCCTGTAAAAAATTTATTGCATTTGGGCATGTAGATCTTAAGATATGGCCGATTCAAATTGTTATTCTTAAGCAGGTTGCTTGCTTCGACTCGATGCTGTTCGAATCGATGGGTTCGACTCAATGTCCACGTGCTTTCGTGATGATGTGGTGCGCAGTCTTCGTGTCGATCCCCTTTTCACTCCGGTTTGACTGGATCGATTCCATGATCTTCGCCACTTTGACTTAGTGGATTCGAGCGCTTTCAGGGATTCGAACAGAGGCTCGTTCGTATCGATTGTGGTATGCTCTGGCCGATCGATACGAAGCTGTTGTAACAGGATCGATTCAAAGTGGAGTAACTGCATGGATTTGAAGGAAGGCCATTGGGATGGATACGAAGTTTGGCCATCTGATGGATTCAAAGCAGAGGAGACTTGATGGACTCGAACATGTTGCTTTGGGCGATGGATACGAAGTGGGGTTACAGGATGGATTCGAAGAGCGGTTGTCTGATGGATTCGAACAATTGCTCGCTGATGGGTGCGAACTAGATGGAGTCGAACTGAGACACGAGGATGGGTACGAACTTCATGGACTCGAAGTACTCCAAGCTGATGGATTTGAAGCGGAATGACTCCATGGATTCGAAGCACTACAACTTGATGGACACGAAGTAGCTTAGCTGGATACGAACGGAACCCTTGTCTATGGATTCGAACAAGGGCTATCTCCTCTATCTTGAATCGATCATAACTTGAGCGTACGAACTTGGATTGACTTGAAATTTGAAAATGCTGGCTTCTACAGCTTTGCTCGTCATGTCTCGTTAATTGTGGCACGATCCAGACTCGGACAAAATTTATCGATATCCATGGTTATCCTACAATGCACAGTTGATATGCAAGAATAATAATTATCGATTATTAGTAAATTTTTGGATATCTCGACTTTGCCAAAAGTTGGGATAACACTTTGCCCCCTAAAACATGCCTTTTTGTAAAAGGTATGTTTCGAACAGTCTTAAATCGAGTGTAATAAATTCACGTTTCATTCGTAGCTGCAGTATTATCAATCAAGTTTATGGCTGTTCGAAGCCAAATCATTATCAATTTCTTTCAGTGGAAATCAAGAATGAAGTTTTTTAATCTCTTTGGACCATTGTTGGCCACATTGGACCCTTGACAAGCCCATTCCAGACTTGGCGATTGAATAGAAAGATCCCATTGCACTCCGGCCCCATCTAGGGCATATAGCGATGTCTTGGTTGTTCTAAACCGATCATAGCCTCTCCGGGCTCTTGCTGAGTCCCATCCTGTCACTCTCCGGTGAAGGGGAAACAACGTTAAGTGAGTCGATCCTGTAGCTCTCCGGCGAAGCAACTCACTTCTTGCACTCTGGTTCAGTGTATCTGAACATTAAGCGATGTCATGGTCGCTCTAGACCGACCATAGCCTCTCCGGGCTCTTGCTGGATCCCATCCTGTCACTTTTCGGTGAAGGGGAAATAGCGCTTAAGTGAGTTGATCCTGTCGCTCTCCGGCGAAGCAACTCACTTCTTACACTCCGGACCCCGCCTCTCCGGGAAGGGTCATAAAGCGATCATTTTTATATTGGTATTTAATGCTCATCCTTTAACTCTCCGGTCAAAGGTTTATTTCCAGAAATTCAAATTTATTCATTCAAATTAAGGTCCTAGATGTTCAATCTCAAACACCAGGATAATGCTAAACATCGCCTCTCCGGGCATATCGGTCTATCTCCATCTCAGAGCATGTTTAGGGATCTCTCCAGTTCCCGTACATGAGTAAGTGGAGTAGACATTTATTCCAAAAAACAAATCTAAACAAAATTATTCGACGAAATCCAAATCCTGGACTTGGCCCCTGCCATCTTTAATCAGTGGATGATGAGTCGTGATCCCGATCCAGGATCGTTCCTGCTAGATGGAGGCGGTAGTTGTTCAGGCCTTGCCGCCGCTGTCCGTTCTCTAACATATTGTGGCAATCTACCACTCCGGGCATGTTCTTCCACCTCATCTTTCAAATGGCGGCATTCATCTATAGTATGCCCATCCAGCTCATGGAATAGGCAGTATTTACCAGTTCTGCGCTCCCGCTCAGTAGGATCTCTCCTGGGTGGCTTTCAATAAGGGAGTTGCCCCCGAGTATCAGTGTAAATTCGTTCCAGGCCTGCAGTCAGATCTATGTACTGCCTGAATCTAGGTTCCCGGAATTTCTTCCGTTTATCAGGACCATCGTATCTGTCATCCTGTTTCCTATTTCCTTTATCTACTCAGGGCTGCTCCCTAGAGGTTCCTTCGCTTTGTGCGGCGTTTGTTTCCTGCCTCTCGGCCCGTGATTCTTCTAATCGGATGAACTTTTCAGCTTTGTGATAGAACTCTCCGAGATCTTGCGGTGGATCTTTAGTCAGAGAATCTTTAAATTTGGTGCCTTCGCCAACCCCTGCCACCGCCGCCATCAAAATCATCGATGGATCCGGGCGATCTACAGAAGCCACCGTTGCATTGAATCGCAATAAGAAATCTTTTATGGACTCTCCGGTCCTTTGCTTTATCGAGGCTAAAGTCATCACACTCTTAGGTCGCGTCACATGGACCCTAAATTGTCTCATGAAGCAGTCTACAAGCTCGCCCCATGTTCTGATTGATCCAGTTTCTTGTTTCCTGAACCAAAGAGCAGCCAAATCCGACAAGTATAAAGGGAAGCATCGAGCCATCACTTCCTCAGATGCTCCTAGCACTTCCATGTGCCTAATATATCTGGTGATGTGCATGGTCGGGCCTGACCTCCCGTCATAAGGATCTAGCACTGGTAGTTTGAATTTTGGGGGGTTCCTTGCATTTCTGATGTTTGGAGTGAACGGACTCCGACTGACTTCTTCCAACCCTCCGCTAGACATTCCTCCTCTCATGATTCGTCGCATTAGACCAATCATTCTCTCATCTCCGTCCAAGGGTTGACCCCTGGCCACATTCCTGTCCTGCCCCCCAAGCCTTGAAGGGAATTCTGGTACATACTCTTCGGGTGGCTCGTTAGTGTAAGCATCGGCTCCAGCTTGTTGAGCTCCGTCTATTGGTCTTCCAGTATCGGACCCTGAGGGTCTGCCCCCAAGCCCTTGTTGATCACCTTCAGCTCCTGCATTCCGGTCTTGAACCTGACCTTCATTAGCTTTTGTAATCCTGATTCCTTGTCCCGCTCTTGCAGTCGTTGTAGTTGGTCCAAGGTTTTGCACATTCGCCGCCCTCATTTGTTCGAGGAAATTCTGCAGCATCTCCTGTTGAGTCTTCACTATGCTTTCGCGTAATGAATTAGCCATAGCTTCCATCTCATCTCTAGTGATATACATCGAAGCCTGTCCCTCCCTGGCTCCAAAGGATGCTTCTTGGCTCCCTCCTCGTTGGCTCCGATCAGCTCTTTGTCTTGTTTGTCGAGTCATTGTCTCTGAATCGGGATTCTTCAAACTCTTGAATCTGAATTCCGAATCTGGTGTAGCGGGTGCTAGTCCTTCTCAGTGAAAGCACCAAAGTGTTTGCACCAAAATTGGTCACAAACCCTAAGTGTTGTGAAAGCACCAGTGTATGAATATAAATCAACAATATTCAAACACAAATCACAGATTCAAGCAAGCAGCAAGTAGCAATTCAGAAATAATGAACAAGGACACACGATTTATAGTGGTTCGGCTGTCTCCGGCCTACGTCCACTTCAAAGGTTTTTCTTTTTATTGATGTTCTCTTGATGATTACAGTTGGTTACAGCAAATCACAATGGATTATAGCTCTGAAACTTGAATGCAACAGCGATGATAAGGTATAGAATTGAAACCAGTAGAGTCTTGGCGCTTCAGAATTCCCGTCCCCTTTTATGAATGACCTGGGGCTCTATTTATAGGTGTAGAAGGCTAATATTTTTACTAAAAATCCGGTAGACTACTTCTGGCACGTAAGGGGGCCCACATGCCCGGCCTCAGGAAATTTGGGCCCACTTTGGATCGATTCGAACTCCACTCGAATCGATCAAGAAATCATCCAATCGAGATGAAATTTGGCGTGGACATTCTTCAACATGTATCATTTGGACTTGTAGATCTCAAGATATGGCCGATTCGAATTGTTATTCTTGAGCAGGTTGCTTGCTTCGACTCGATGCTGTTCGAATCGATGGGTTCGACTCGATGTCCACGTGCTTTCGTGATGACGTGGTGCGCATTCTTCGTGTCGATCCCCTTTCCAATCCGGTTTGACTGGGTCGATTCCATGATCTTCGCCACTTTGACTTAGTGGATTCGAGGGCTTTCAGGGATTCGAACAGAGGCTCGTTCGTATCGATTGTGGTATGCTCTGGCCGATCGATACGAAGCTGTTGTAACAGGATCGATTCAAAGTGGAGTAACTGCATGGATTCGAAGGAAGGCCATTGGGATGGATACGAAGTTTGGCCATCTGATGGATTCGAAGCAGAGGAGACTTGATGGACTCGAACATGTTGCTTTGGGCGATGGATACGAGGTGGGGTTACAGGATGGATTCGAAGAGCGGTTGTCTGATGGATTCGAACTATTGCTCGCTGATGGGTGCGAACTAGATGGAGTCGAGCTGAGACATAAGGATGGGTACGAACTTCATGGACTCGAAGTACTCCAAGCTGATGGATTCGAAGTGTAATGACTCCATGGATTCGAAGCACTACAACTTCATGGACACGAAGTAGCTTAGCTGGATACGAACAGAACCTTTGTCTATGGATTCGAACAAGGGCTATCTCCTCTATCTTGAATCGATCATAACTTGAGCGTACGAACTCAGATTGACTTGAAATTTGAAACGCTGGCTTCTAAAGCTTTGTTCGTCATGTCTCATTAATTGTGGCACGATCCGGACTCGGACAAAATTTATCGATATCCATGGTTATCCTGCAATGCACAATTGATATTCAAGAATAATAATTATCGATTCTTAGTAAATTTTTGGATATCTCGACTTTGCCAAAAGTTGGGATAACAAGAGTATAAGCATTAAATGGGCGTGACTGACAGCCCATAAATTAGCTCATGTCCCCATAATATGATTTTAAGCGATAAGTAGGCATAACCGACCACCAGTATAAAAGTTTAATCACCAGAGTGTGGATGCAAATACTAGTAGATGAGCGAGTGTGATCCGACCACTCAAACTCATTTTACTTTAACTTTTTTTTGACTTAGTTAAATTAAAATTAGCAAAGGCAGAAGATGAATATAGGCTGACTACATCAATTCTCCCCGGGACTAAGGACATAACTCAAGTACCAGCGCTGATCGAGACAGTGCAACGTTGGGACCCGACTTAATGTTTGATTATGATCCGAAGCCACGACTTCAGGATTTTACAACCGGACTCAAGTTTGACTCAGAAACTAAAGCCTTACAAGTACATTGAATGGAAATGCGAGTGCTGAAATACTTAAAAAAATGAACACAGAGTTGTGCTAAAAAACAAAAAGAAATTTTGTTTCCACTATTCTTTGAAAAAGACGAGTACAATAATCTATTCGATGAATTCCTATAAGCAGAGGCCAAACCCGCGTCTATACGTGGCCTACGAAAGAAAAAGAAAAGCTTATTCTGGATGTGTACCGAAAAGAGAAGAAGCAAAAGTGCAAGTCAATGCCTTTGGTTTTATATCCTTCTTGCTTTTCTTCGTCGTAGACCCACTTGAACTGTCGCTCAGATTTCTCTTAGAACCTTTACCTCCCTGGCCTGCTCCAGCTGGCTTGTCTCCGGCTGGGGGAATTGAAGCAGTCTCCTCCTTGAAACTCACAGGAACCGAAATATCCTTTGTGGGTAGAACTGGTGGAATGGTGGCACTATCAATGCTAGAAGAATGAGGCAAGCTGGTATCGATGACGGTGCCACCTGGAGAAACAACAAGTATAGGGACCGGACCAGGGCCCGCCCCGCCATTGCCAGCGCTACAAGCTTGCGCGGCTTGCCCCATCTCAGTCTTGATCTCCTTCATTATTTGCTCAGCCCAGTCCACCCGAATGCCCATTTAGGATGCTACTGGTCGGGCCAGTGGAGCCCGTAATGATCGCATCTTCATCTTTGTTGAAAGGAATTTCGATTTTTGGGTCATTTTGATGGCTAAAGAGTACTTCCATCAATTGTTCATCAAGCAAACAGCTGCTACCATGCATCTTCCCAGCCGACGTGGCGACCGTTGTAGTTGTAGGCTCCATCATTATTGCCTCATGCTTGTGATGCATTTCTTGAGTTGTAGGAGGATCGATTGATGCAGAATCTAGAGCTGAATAAAGATAGCAGAAAATATTGGTAACGGCTTCTGACAGTACTCCTACATTTGGATGAATGGAAGAAGTGTCCAAATTTCCTTCCTCAGGTTGACTCCCATATTAAGCTAATGTGCCTTTCGAGCAGTGTTCATGTATCGCAGAAAGGTGCGGCTTATCAAGGTCATATCCTAGGACAACTAGAGGATCAATAGAAGAAGTAGGCTTAGATTGAGAGACTGGGAGCGCTTTGAAACCTACTTCATGATGCTCAACTCTAGATCCTTCTCCAGCGTACGGATACTTGGCAGTCAACTTTTCTTTTTTCAAGGGCGACGATTGTGTCGTGGAGGACCGTCGGTTCATCTCTGGTAAGTATTTGAGCTTCCATTTCGAACTTATCGATAGTCATAGTGTCGTAGATCACCTTTTCGTCATCTACAAAGCGACTCCAGGCCCTGTATAGTTGAAAAGGATAAACTTCGCTGAGCCAATTTAAGTTGCAGTTTCTTAAGGCATTGGCATTGTACATGACCAGGAGATCTTCAAATTCATTCTCCATCCTAGCCTCCACCACCTTGATTTCCCTATCAATCCTGGCATCAGCTTCCTCGACCTTCAGATTTGCTGCATCCCTTACCTCCTTAAGTCTCACCGCCTTTTCACATGCCTTCTGGGAGGCTTTGTTGGCCTCATCTTTTTCCTTAATGGCCTCGGTTAGCTTGTCCCTTAGCTCCTCAACTCTTTTCATGCGGAGTCCCTTTCCTGGGTAATGACAGTGTTATGATGATCACCTGCATCGGATCCATATGAGTATTTTCATGTTTTCCATGGACTTTCTAGCCTCATCGACTCCCTTATCAACCACCATCTTCGATTTCCATGAAGGTTCAGCTTTATTTTAAGCATTTCTATTATTCTATCTTTTTGAGCAAGGTCAGCCTCCAGTTTCTCAATTGTCTTATCCCGCTCGAAAGATACCGTAAAAACTCTCTCGACTGTCTTAACCCATTCCTTGTACTAGTTATATGCATCGTGCATGTAGTCCCGCACGAATCTTTCTATGTCGTTAGGAATTCTTTTCAAGTTTGGAGGAAATGGAAGCCATCAAAATAGACAGTCGGAAAATCCTTCTTTAACTTGGCAATTCAGATGGCTCTCTCCCCTACGGGCTCGATAGCGGCTTGCTCTATAACAGTGAGAGTTTCTGTTTCGGTTCTACGACGTTGATCGTCGAATTTCAAAGTTGAAGAGGTGCTACTTGGTGTGCAGTTTCAGAAGATGGCCTGCCAGAGCTAGATGGTTTTGAGGAACCTTTAGGTGGTGGCAATTACAACCAGGAGCGGAACCTACTTTGATGTAACCTCTCCTTCTCCCTATCATAACGCTCATGCTCTTGGCTGGAGTGTTGACCGCGATTGTAGTCTCTTTCTATGACGACTTGAAAATCCATACCCTTTGAATCGACAATAATCCACACATGTCCGACCCAAAAAGTAAAGACCGATGGAAAGTCAAGAGAAAGAATAGAAGAGAGAAGAAAAGAAGAGAAAACGAGAGAAGATAGAACCAAAAAGAACAATACAGAATCTCACATCGCAGCGGAAAATATATAATATCATATCAATGATCTTTATAAAACAGAAACTGTATATACATACATCAATCAGAGTTCAACAATCAAACAATAGTTATCAGCCTAAACAGTTATAATAACCTGTCCTCACAATTGCTAATAATATAAACAACTAAGAAATGCAACGGATAATCAAGAAAATACGGATGTACGAAAATGAAGATCTCCAGCTCTCCTGTTGAAGCTCCAAAAGCATCAAATCTGATCCTGTAAATATACTCGGTCTGACACGTGCATTGAAATGGAAGAACGCCTAAATCAGTCTGGTAAAGCAGCATGAGAAACACACTCAACTGAATTTATTAAATTACCAAAACTTTTCCTTTATCAAAACAAAAGTATCTCGTAAGACATGCCCACACATAAACACAGACATGTTTTTACCTTACGATAACTAAAACATTTCTTTCATATCAAATCCTCTTATATTATACTAGTGTCTAGTATATACAAATAATATTAATCATAGTCGAAATGGTTACCCATGTAGCATTTCGAGGCTATTCATTACGCCTTTACAAACAAAATCGCAGCTCGTAGTGGGTTTTTGGATTTCCATACAAATGACCAGGTGAAGGGACTACTTTCCGGCAGTACATCTCTAAAAGAATGTACCGAGGACCATCACAAAGGATCCTCTACAAACACAAGACCAGCCCACTTGTATAACTAGGTGGTGCCGAATATATCATCCTTCGGTCGTTACCGACCTTACCGAGGGCCCTCTAGCATACAAACCATAATAATTAAATACACGACGTCATAGCATGAAAAGATATATCTAGAAGAGGATGATCATATCCTACTTGGGAATGACCCACTTA
Organism: Allium cepa; assembly: GCA_030765085.1. Taxonomy (NCBI): domain Eukaryota; kingdom Viridiplantae; phylum Streptophyta; class Magnoliopsida; order Asparagales; family Amaryllidaceae; genus Allium; species Allium cepa. Next base: position 587,096,289 of record CM060938.1, read on the forward strand.
GCCCTGCTACATCTAACCCTGTTTTGGTCATTTTCGGTTGATGAGGCCTGATGAGGTAACGATTACCTTTCACAAAGCACAATCACATCACTTTGAATGCCACACGGCCATTTCCGTTGACTACTAATTGCCTTTCACAAAAATACAACCCTTAAGCTCATACGTCTCAAGGAGTGTGTTAAGCTAAGAGAAGTTGCCTTCTCCGCCACCGCTGATGTACGTTTGTAAAAACCAATGTACGTAATCTTTAGAAATGCAATCTCAGAAAAACATCCATACAAGTTGTCTAGGAACAGGACAAACCGAAGGTACCTTCCTACCACATCCTGTCGGGAAATCCCTAGGATTAGTAGCGAATAGTCCTTGCATTGGATATTTCATAAATGAAGAGACCACTGCTGCTGGATGTATATTGGGATTTTAACCCCAAACGATCAATAAGCAATCCTCCACTATGAAAATCCGAAATATCAATATCATCATAAGCAACCTGCACAATCGTCGCATATACGTTGGTTCGAAGTGGTTTTCAGATAAATCTGATCCCGGTCTCTTCGCACCAACAACGCAAAAGCGTTTTTCAACGTCACACAGCAACTAAGTCTAATAAACTTATCACATTTTCAACTTTCAACTTGCTATCCTTCAGGCCAAGAAGGAAGCTCGATAGATTGGAGTAATACTTCGCACTATATGAATCAACATCCTCAACACAAAGGATAATCAAGCCTACACAGAAGGCTACGTACTAAGTGTACGACTAAATAGTTCCCACATCAAGTCGAGGAACTAAAATTTGGCAAAGTTTGATAGTCGGTTATTTAACTACCAAAACAAGCAAAACAATATTTAGCACCATATACAATCACTAGGCCCTTTTAATTAGTCTTTTATTAATTAAATCATTGCCAAATATTCACTTCAATTTATCTTTAAAAGATATAATCTCAAAACATTTCACTTCATATTGGAAAACATTTCCATACTTATTTAATGATAAGTAATTCACAAATCAATTTATTTTCAACACTTCGAAAATATTACATATACTTAAATCAAGATTAAGTATATATTCTATTCTTTAAGGAAAATACTCACTTTAAACACATTTATTTGGATCAAAACTAATGTTGCGTAAAACATCATTACAACAACCCAAAATCAATAGTATAGGGACTCGATAATAAGATAGATATATAAATCCCAATACTATACAAAATATTTCCTTTCGAAAATCATCTACTATAACAACGGTGTTATAGTCCATCATTTCCTTATACTTTTCGAAAACGTCTATTTCAACAATGAATGTTGAAATCTATGGTTTCGATCCTTAACACATTTTAAAACATCTTTTAATCATTTTATTCCATTTAAAATATCACTACCAAAACATTTATTTAATTCAAAAGGTTATTCACTTTCCAAAGCATATCCACTTTATTCAATATATTATTCACTGTCCAAAATCGTGAATATAGTTCATTTAATCCAATTCAATGTTTCTACACATTTATTAATGGATAATCCACTGTCCAAAATCGTGGATATAATGCTCTAACCAAAATCAATACTATTGCATATTAAATTTAAAAGGATAATTCACTGTCTAAAATCGTGAATATAGTCCCTTTAAGTAAACTTCAATATTTAACTTACCAAATTCAATTATTTCGGATTTGTAAAACAATGTTTATAAATTCCATTTATATTTTTACAAAACTTCCACTTATAAAATCCTTTTATTAGCCAATTCCATTTACGTCTCATTTATATGCCAAAATCTGAATTATAAGTTAATTACTTATAATTCTCTTATTTACAAATTCATTCATTTATAACTTCAGCAATTTACAAATCTATAAATCTTATTTACTTATAAAATTCGTTTATAAGTCCATTTTAACATTTACAAAATTCCTTTATAATTTCCTCATTTTGATTTATAAAATATCACTTTTATAAATCTAATATATAAACCTTCTATAATAAATTCAAAATTCACCATTTACACCATTTCACAAAACAGTTAACTTCATATTTCAAAAATCACATTTTAATTATATTTCTCAAAACATCATAATGTTTATAACATAAAAATTATAACATTTATTTATTTAAAATAAACTCATTCCTTTAACACTTCAAAATTCAAAAAAACGTATATTTTTAAAATCACTTGAAAATCCTTTCAAATTTGGAAATCATTACTTAAACATTTTTAAAATTCCAAAAATAGGCCCAATGCTGCAACAGCACTAAATACATTTATCATGGCACCCAAAATATCATATATCATATGATAACAGAACATACAACAACATTTATAAATAAATCAATACTAGTGAGGAATCCAGTTGGATCCCTCCAACTTGTCATCTGCAACAGACATACATATTAGAATATGTGTACAATGTCCGCTTCGAAGCAGACGCGCGTACAAAGGGTCATCCACTCATACACGGGAACGTATAGGGTCATCTGCTCCACTAGGCAGGTATATATCCAAATATCAATCAATATATCATATACCATACAAACAATCATCAATCATCATATAATAAATTATTTCTCACTTATATAAAAATATCAATGAGTCAGAAAGAGTGAGTTGTACTAACATTGCGTTCAATAGCAGTTTCAGTATTTTTTCGAATAAAATTAAACGAGCGTTTAATTTTACCCAAAATTCACACTAGCTCCAATCAATCCCAAACTAGCTCCATCGCGTATTGCTTGTCAATACGATTCAAATGCAATTCGTTTAGTCAATTTTTGACCTTGTATGACAAAGTTACGCATTTTTAAAGATTACATAATTTTATAATATAATAATTTCAACTTTTATTTTATTTTTAAAACCTTTCTCAATCATGGCCATTTGTTTCGGTTCTACAGATCACGGCCCTTTCTTTTATCTTCTTCTTCCACGTGAAAAACTTCCTAGGTCGTACGAACCCATCGGTCGCCGTTACTTATCAAATTTTTGCACCACTTCCCATCACTTCTAGGTCGATCGAAGACCACCGTTTCGAAGCTCGTGCTCCATCTCACCTTCGGCTATGACCATGTCGCACTTTATTGTGCCATCATCACCAAAAACGCACATGACATGCTGACCTTTGCATCGAGATTCACGTCAATCCGTAGCTCAAAACCCCATCATCGCCATATGGATTTAAAGCCCTCACATAGATCTACAATATTGTAGTTAAAAGTATTTGCTAATTGTTAATGGTTTTAGAGAGATTGAGGGAAGAAAATTGGATATTTTCGGCCATTGAAATGTTTGCTCGCGGCTTGGGTTAGAAACCCTCAGGCTTGTGAAAAATGAAAGAAATGAGGGGCTTTTATAGAAAATTGGCGCGCACTATTCTTCACGAAAATTTTCGAACTCGAAACGAAGCGTGACCTTGGCATTTATAATGTTTTACCCATATTCTGAACGCAATGTAATATATATCGGGAGCCAATTCGACTGTATTTGAAAGGTAGGTTTTCAAATCGAATTATTTAAATTTAAAATTCACTTAAACCGATTTCTACACGTTTCACCTTCCCCAGGACAAACCGTACATTCGATTGACATGAAATTTGAAATCTTACAATAATTTAACATTACGGATCCGAAGAAACGAGTTTCGTCGAAATCCGAGACTTTATGAAAAATGACTATTTTTACCCGTCAATTAAATATTAAAATATACAATTTTTTACAAATTAACTTTTAATTCAATTTTAAAAGTTCTCTAACATCATTCTATTTCAAATATGATTTAATTCAACTTTATAAAACATTTTTATTCACTTTAAATTCAAATATCAATTATTTCTGTAATTTCAAATATTAAATCAACAATTTAATTATCCAATTAAATCACTATATTCGAAATAAAATTTATTTAGCTTATAAAATTTAACTTTTAAATATTTAAAATTAATTAAATATACGAATTTCATATGACTGAAATGTTTCTCAACCTCACACAATGCAAATATACGAAATTCATATGACTGATCAGTTTAATTTTACCCAAAATTCACACTAGCTCCAATCAATCCCAAACCGGCTCCATCGCGTAGTGCTCGTCAATATGATTCCAACGCAATTCGTTTCGTCACTTTTTGACCTTGTATGACAAAGTTACGCATTTTTAAAGTCTACACAATTTTATAGTACAATAATTTCAACTTTTATTTTATTTTTAAAACCTCGCTCAATCACGGCCGTTTGTTTCAGATCTACAGATCACAGCCCTTGCTTTTATCTTCTTCTTCCATGCGAAAAACTTCCCAGGCCAAACGAACCCATCGGCCGCCGTTACTTATCAAATTTTCGCACCACTACCCATCACTTCTAGGTCGATCGAAGACCACCGTTACGAAGCTCGTGTTCCATCTCACCTTCGGCTATGGCCACGTCGCACTTGGTTGTGCCATCATCAAGAAGAACATGCACGACATGTCGACCTTTGCATCTAGATTCATGTCAATCCGTAGCTCAAAACCCCATCATCGCCGTATGGATTTAAAGCCCTCACATAGATCTACAATATTGTAGTTGAAAGTATGCTAATTATTTATGGATTTAGAGAGATCGAGGGAAGAAAATTGGATATTTTCGACCATTGAAATGTTTGCTGGCGATTAGGGTTAGAAACCCTAATGGTTGTGAAAAATGAAAGAAATGAGGGGCTTTTATAGAAAATTCGCGCCCATTATTCATCCCGAAAGTTTTTGAACTCGAAACGAAGCGTGCCGCTTGGCGTTTATAATGCTTTACCCCTATTCTGAATGTAATGAAATATATATCGGGAGCCAATTCGACTGTATTTAAAAGATAGGTTTCCAAACCGAATTATTTAAATTTAAAATTCACTTAAACCGATTTCTACGCGTTTTACCTTCTCCCGGACAAACCATACATTCGATTGACACGAAATTTGAAATCTTACAATATTTAACATTACGGATCTGACAAAACTGGTTTCGTCGAAATCCGAGACTGTTTGAAAAATGACTATTTTTATTCGTCAATTAAATATTGAAATATTCATTTTTTTACAAATTAACTTTTAATTCAATTTTAAAAGTTCTGTAACTAACATCATTCTAATTCCAATACAATTTAATTCAACTTTATAAATCATTTTTATTCACTTTAAATTCAAATATCAATTATTTTTGTAATTTCAAATATTAAATCAACTATTTAATTATCCAATTAAATCACTATATTCGAAATAAAATTTATTCAGCTTATAAAATTTAACTTTAAAATATTTAAAATTAATTAAATATACGAATTTCAAATAACTGAAATTCTGGGTCATTATACATTCACTATCATGCCTATGAGATTCAGAGTAAGTTCTAGAAAAATGAGTTTGGAACAAGAGTGCTGTGCATAGACCCCTGCCTCACCGTCTTGTCTGTGAAATGAAAAGAGAAGCAGAATTAGTCATCTCTAGAGATTAGAAAACATGTGATTAGAAATTGTATGGTGACTCGTAGTGCGTGTATGCATGTCCAAACTCCCCAACCAACAGATTATGGTGGCCTTGCTCGTTGGAGTTGGCTTCCCTATGCCTAAAGAAGTTAAGCATGTGCCAGTTCGCGGTGAGGAAGGAAGTCCCTCTAATCCAAGATTTTGGAATGAAGCTATATCATCTAAAATAGGGATATCAAATAATCCCCTCAAAGAACTTTCCATTTGCGGAGAGGAAGTCTCCAGACTTGTAACAGCCACAGTAAGCCGAGAAACTACGATGGTCTTGCACCTCTTGGATTTGTGGGCGAGAGTCTTGCCTTTTCTTTTTGATTCCGATAATTGGAGACTCTGCGTAGTCGCAACTGCGGGCTCATCCCTAGCTGGCATACCCTCTTCATCGCTCTGTTCCGTGATTATGACTCTAGGAGCTCTTCATCCTCCTTGCCTTACCCGAGCCGCCGTGGGAACTCCTATTAGCCCAATGCTTTAATCTCTCTCTATAAGCCACACAGCGATCAAGCCTTCATCAGTAAGAACTTCATCGATTTCTCTAAGTTCATCCGGAACCAATTGGAGAGTCCTTACTATCTACTTGAATTGCACTCCTTCGGGCCAGGGAATCGAAGCTGTAAAACAAAATTAGTATTAGATTCAGCATAGTCTTATATCAACCAGTTAATCGACAAAGAAGGTGGAGCACTTACGTCTAACCAATCACCATCTAGGAAATCCTGGTGGAAATCTAACAAAGAACCATTCAGTCTTGAAGTAATTCAATTTACTCCAAGCACTTGCCACTACTTGGTAGTTCCTGATCACTTCAAGAAAGGTAAATGAAGGATTATCCCCATGACTCTTGACGTTGAGCAAGTATTTGATTTTCTCGATGATCGGGGGTCGGAAAAGATGCTCTATGAAGATAATATACAAGCTGTTGAGAAGAGCATATCCATCTGGATGCAATTGAGAAGGAGAAATCCTCAAAAATAACAGCAGATCCCTAATAAATTGGTTGAACGGAGGCAATTTTCCGGCTACACATATAAATCTACTGCAAGCAGTAAATCCCTCCGGAGGATTATGAGCTCTATCTTCTGGCCCCGGTAGCAAAACATCTTCTAGAGATAATCCATGACTGAGATAGATTCTGCCTAGCATATCTTCAAAGATTTTGGAACTAACATAATCCTCCATATACAAAACTAACATTGCACCCGGTAGTTCATTCGGAGATGGACTTACTACATCTACTACGATGTCTAGCACTTCGATTCTAGAAAGTGAAGGACTCTGAATTTCTTACAGCTCGTAGCTTCCAGGATCCATAGCCAATAAAATCATCATTAGATGTTAATAAACCCATGTTCCCCTTGGTGTGAAGTGAATGATCGTGATGTGTAGTGTAGTGCTACATAATACTTTAAATTTCTACAAATTCGAAAGATTGTAAAACGACAAGATTTCGAGATTCGATCGGAGTGACTGTCATCGTTGACCATCCCAACCATGCCATCCTGACTTTGGAGAAAGATCCATGTTAAAGCTTGTTATGTTTGTCAAATTACAGTTCCATCGACAAGCTTTGAAGGATAGTTAAATATGCAGTTTAACAGTCAAGTCCAGATATGCAAGGCCAAAGCTCGTCGGAGTCTGATATTCGAAAATGCAAAAAGTAACTGGTTTCGTATCCATCAAGGTTCAACTTGGATCGTTCCTCTTAAAGCCTGTTTTCATCTCGATCCGAAGGGTTTGATTTCGTATCGATCTATCCATGCATCACTATATTTCTTATCAATCCCAGGGCCTTAATTTCGTATCGATCACCCCAAGCATCGATGCTTTTCATGCCAATCCAAAGACCCTGTCTTAGGATCGATCACTATGCCTCTTCCATCGATACGAACTGCTCTGCCTTTGATCGATCATCAAACTATTCCACCTGCAAAACTACTTCACGACATCCCAGATTGATTCATATCTCGTATCAATATGAGTTTGAGACAAGAATTTGGAAGTCAATGACTCTACCGCCTCGCTTGATTGCTCTCCTTTTTCCCCAAGCTTTCAAAACGCCATGAAAATAGTTCTTTAACCCCACTCCAACCATATTCCAGCATCGACGACGTCGGAATTGGCTATTACCTTGGATGCGACGGCATCGAGCCTCAAGTCTTATCATTTTAAGGTGGATTTAGTCAATTAATTACCTAGTTTAAAGGAAATGGATTAAAAGATTAATGGGTTAGCCGATTGAAGATCAAGGCTTTTACATTTTCTCGTATTTCCGATCGATGCGAAGTAGAAAGTTAAGAAAATGGCAAGTAAAAAAATTTCTAAGTCCATAAAGCATTTATATGAGTTTGTATCCAAGAGAAAAACATTCTGTATCCCAGTTACTATACCAAAATCGGTCAACTCCATCAATACGAAGACCCAACTTCATATCCATCAACATAAGGCAATCCATGACTTACTAGTTCATATCCATCATCACTTCGTGTCCATTGATGCACATCGATTCGAGCACCACTAGTTCGTATCCATTGATACGAAGATCCCAGCCTGATTATGTCATTACCATTCAACTCCAACAATATGAATCACAGCTTTTGTATCCATCAATTTAAGAACCCACATGTTATGTTAATCAATACGCAAGAACGCCATACTTAATCTATTTCGTATCAATAGCCACCGATATGAAACCTAGCTTCAAACACCTCGGATCGATCCATAAGAGGATTGATATGAAGAAGTGAACTAAAGCGAACATCAATCGTTGTTATAACTCGAATTTCACATCAATTCAGGAGAGAATCGTTACGAAACTCAATCCAAACAAGAATAAAGGAACTTGAAAATGACCTGTGAATGTGCAAATGTGAACAGGAGTCTCAAGTTAACATAGGTGCATGTGTGCCAAACTAACACTCGATTTTCAAAGTTAACAGGAATTGAATGCTTACCCAGTGACCACCAAAACAGTGAACAACAAATTGCTAGCACTCAACCTTTGGTTATAAAAAAATACTACATGATCATTAGCAGTCTACAATTTAGCATTTATATTACTAGAAATCAATCAAAGGTTACATCGCTTGACAAAAAGACAACAACTATTCAACGAATCAGATAGAACTTTTTTAGAATAAAGACTGCAGCTTTTCAAAGCACGTCATGTTCAAAATGGACGTACTTTAGAGGGCAAATGTTATCCCGCCTTTTGGCAAGGCCGTGATAGCAAGGACTTGACTAGAGATTGAAGACGGTTTGTCCTGAAGATAGGCTATCTATGAGTCCACGATGGGTACAAGAAAATTTGGTCCGAGTTCAGATCGAGCTACAATTAGCATGGTATGACTAACAAGGCTATGAAAGATAATATTCATCCAAATTTCAGGTCAATCAGAGTTCGTATGCTCAAGTTATGGATCGATCAAAATCCATATAGAAGATATCAGTTTGTATCCATCAAAGTCCATACCACTTCGTATCCATCCAGCTTCATATCCATCAACTTCGTGCCCATTCCTTTCATATCCATCAAGCAATAGAATCAATCAGAGTTTATCTGCTTAACCACTGCCCAATTGGTATCGATCCCACTAATACCCATTTCATATTGATCAACCAAGCATTGATACGAAACCCAACATCCAGGTATCAATACAAAGACAACATCCAAGCATCGATACGAAGGGAACATCCAGGAACATCAGTATGAAAGCAATGGGGATCCATCGATACGAAAAGCTTGGCATTAAATGGATGTGAAAGGAAGTAGTCAAGCCGAAGGAATCGGTCTGCAAACATGAAAGATCGATCTTCGCATAATTGTTGCTTCACATCATCAAAGCACAATTGATCAGTACGCAGCCTATCGATACGAAGAATATCGATACGAAAGCATCCATACGCTGCCATCAGCCTACCTATAAAATTATCATTGGATCGATCAAAACTCAAAAACTACAAGTCTGAATGCTATGAAATTTTCACAAAAACTTGCATATCACCTGAAGACCCACCATGATCGAACACAATTCAAATGGAGCCAATCTTGATCAATATGAAATGCACTTGGATCGATCTTGATTGATCCCAAATGACCCCAGATCGATCTGGTAGGCGCACCCACATGTGAAAAGAGGTATTCCCAGGTTTGGGGGAGGTATTTTAGATCCACTCCTATAAATAGCACCCCTACGCCTAAAAAAATGAATTTGGGCTCTTTTACATCGTTACTCTGCCGCAACTCCATTCTAACTTGAGTGCTAATGATTTATACTATTATAATCAGTTGAGAATCATCAATAAACAGCAAAACAATTGAAAGAGGACGTAGGCCACAATGTCGAACCACTATAATTTCTTGTATTTTTCTATTTCTGCATGCTTTTATTGGTATGGTTGTCAGATTAGCCTCTTTTCCATTTACTTTCTTCACTTTAATCTCTTCAATCGTATCCGAAGAGTGTTGTGCTCAATTTTGATACAAATAGAAACCAAGCAATTTTTTATTTTGATAAAAAGGATTTTAAGTTTCGGATTGAATACTTCATGACTACAAAGGTATAATTTTATAAAGAGTGGTGGAAACCAAATTTTTTTTTTATATGGGGTAGATAGGGATGACCGCCCTAGTAAGGTGGGCTAAAGGTCAAGGCTATGAGTAAAATAGCTACGAATGCTCGAAACAAGGAATCCCTATCGAATATACTGGTATGAACTTAGAAAACTTTGATTAGATATGTGTGACAGCCATAAGAAGAACATTTAAAAGAATGGGAAATGTTAGCAAGTACACTTTTGCGAGTCCTAGAGTATACTCACATGAAAGATCATTGAGAATACTATCAAGAGATTTTGATTGAAAGAAGATAGTAGTATGATTGGAGAAGAGTGTAATGAGATGGCATACACACATAAAGGAAGTTGGTTGACTTAAAAAAGAAGGCAAGACAGGCATTTGGAATGTTATTTCACCAAGATAATTTTTCGATGAGTTATTCTACATGAGCGTAATTTATATATTGTAGTGTGAAAATGCCCAGTTTATCTCATAATCGGGTGTAATAATTAAGTAATGAATGGACCTAATTTACTAGAAGCCAAGGAGGTAAGTTAAGACATGAAGGTTATAGCAGAATGGCATACTAGAAATATCCATCTTAATGAAGTAATAAATGATAGGACTACAACATCATTAATATCAGTTGATGTTAAATGGCGTCTTCCAACAATTGCTTCTTTTAGGATATTTGGGTTGCAATTGCTAGTTGTCTTTTATTGGGTATTGAAAAAGAGCATATTTTATGATATAAGTTATGTTCCTATTTATTTACTGCGCTGATTTTCTGGATGTGCTTTGGCCGCTATATATTGAAAAATGGTGTAAACAAGGAAATCTCATAAGGACGCTTAACTAATGTTGAATGTAATGAAGGCAGGAAGTTTATAAAATAAATTTGGAAATTAAGTTAGCAACTAGAAATAAAAATTCTTTAATCCTAAAAACTTTAGAATTTTAGAAAAAAAAGTAAAATTTAGATAGTGAAGGACATTGAAAGGTTGTTGCAAAACCATTGATCACTATTCTTATCTTTTAAAAGCTAAAATTATAAATGCTCGTATGTTGTTTGTTGTTTTGAAATAAAAGGTTTCAAAATCTAAGATTAATTACGCAATGCTAGGGTCAATCATATGCATTAACTCATTGACTGAATTCCTATTACGTTAACATATGACTGATATGTTTTGAAAGATGAAAAGGTAAATGTTTTTGAAAAATTGCTTTCAAATGTTATTGAAAAGTTGTGGTTAAATGCTTTTGAAAAGTTTAATTTTCAAACTATTTCGCAAGTTTGATTGAAAGTGGGAAACGATTTTTAACATAAAATGAGAAAATTTTCAATTTTCATATGTCATGTGATTAGCACAGGAAGAGTCAACATGTTAATGAATATGAATTTTACTATTCAATAAGGATGATAGTATACAAAACATGCATAGAGAATAACAAAGAAAAATGTTGCTTTTGCTTTTGAATTTCTATTTTATACCTTGTTGATAGTAATGAAAACTTACTTTTAAAATAACTTTGTTTTAAAATCCAAAAATAAACCACCTTATGCAAATTGTACTTGGAAAAGTTGGTAAAGCACTATGGCAAAAGAGAAGGCTCCAAGGCGTAATGGAATATGTATCCGAAAGAAGGATAGAAATATAAAATTCTCCATCTAAATTCCATTTCCGACGTAGGAGTATAGATTTAGGTAAACTTGAATTTTCTAAATTTTAGATGTTAAAAATTGTGCGTTAGAAATTGAATGGTAGAGATTAGATGCAAAATTTGTGTGGATATTGTTGTATGAAAAAGGATTTCGGTTTTTTGAAAACTTGCCCAAACGTAAAACTACCAGTATGCATAGGTTGTTTGCATCATATTTAAGAAATTGTTTTAAAAGAATGCATGTATATGAAGTGCATATTTAGTATTATTCTGCATACACAACATATGTATTGTGATACGTCTTGCACTTGTGTACACTTGGCTGTAAAATTGGTTGCACGCTAATTGGTTGGATAGTATAGAATGGTTGAGTATCATATTACATGATTTAACCCTTGGTAAATTTCAGGAATGAAATTCTTTTAAAAGCGGAAAATGTAAGACCCCGTGGAATGAAAGGCAATTAATTGAAAATAATTAATATTCAATTAATAAGACTCAAAAATGAAATTTGAGAAAACGCTGGAATTTGACCATGAAACTTGCACCATTGCGTTCGTGATGATTTTCTAAGCAACTTTCGTATATACAGTTTTGTGATCGGAGTTCAAATAAAGAAGTTATAAGCGTTTGAAGTTTTCAGATCGAAAATAAGTAAAAAATCTAAGAAAATAATTAAAAATAAACCCCTGGACTCCACCGGTCGACCTCCTCCTTAGGCCAACCTCCTATAAGTGTAACGACCCGGAATTTTCGATCCCGAAAATTCCAGATAGATAAAGAAAAGGAAAGAGATAGAAGTAGAAGAACAGAAAACCAAACCCAAAGTCTCACATACGCAGCGGATAAAATATAATATCACATAAATAATAGTTATACAAAGGAAACTGTACTTGTCAAATTAGACTTTATCATATCAGAGTTACAACAGATTTACAATCACAGAACAGATAAATCTATCTATTTCAGATACTACAATATATTTACATTAGAAGCTCTCCATACGTTCCTGCTCTCCAGCTCGCCTCCTGAGCTCCAGAACTTCCTTACCTGAAAATCTGTAATACTCGGTCTGACCCGAGCATTACATCAAAATAACACCCGGGTCAGGCTGGAAACCAGCGTTAGTAAACCCATAAAATTTTGAAATACTAAGCTCAAGTTTAAAAGGAAACCCGGGTAACTCGTAATTCACTACAAGTTTATTACTTATTATGCTCAACACTTATTCCTCAAATAAAATTCTAAGTATTCTTACTTAGCTCAAAGGTCTAATTTATTATATCCCAGACTATTGGTTTCATATATCCCATTTAAAAAGAATTACTGAATTACAAATCAAAGTGGTTTCGGGTATTTACTAATACCCGACTCCGGTCTCTTCGAATTCAATACCATCTATCTCAAATTATTCAAGTGAAACTCAATTCAAACTTCAAATACAGGGTGTCTCCTATATGCATTAATTCATCATCAATGAATGACCTCATTTACTCAGTTTAAATCCAATCTTATCACATCACATAGCATCTTAAAATACATACCTAAGATATCAATCAACCTAAGGCATACAATATTACTCAATCATTCCTAATCAAAAATAAACTAGTCTTACCATTTCTAAAAAAAATTAAATTAATTACATCAATCTCCATTAATCAATTACAAATACTTAATTGATCATCCTTTAATTAATCATCCTTGATTAATTACTTTTATTTACATAAGGTAATTATCCTTTAATTTATTTACACAAATTAATTATTCTGAACCATTTACGGTAGTTAACCATCAATTACTTTCATTAGATTCATTATTATTTTAATTAATTACCTTGATGAGTAATTATAAATTAACCTTAACCCTTTAATTAATTTTATTAGTTAAGTCTTTAACTAAGTGATTAACCCTTAATCAACTGCCACTTAATTACTTCTTTGATTAATTATCCTGATTGATCAATCCCTAATTAATTAATTAGTTACCCTCAAATTAATCTCTTTAATTAATTATCCATATAAAATAATTATCATTCAATTAATCACTTGATTACATTTTAGTTAATTCACAAATTTAGACTAAACATATCACATAGTTTCTTAAATCAAAAGTTAAATAAAACATATATTCATATAAAAAAAATTTGATTTAAGAAACAGTCTCAAACTTAATTTATTTAATTCCTAAAACAGATTATTTACTATTTTGAAGTTTAAACCCTACTTCAACAATCCGGACAAACTCTTGCCAAATAATTTTTAATTTTAATTTTTTTTTTTTTTTGTGAAAACTTGCTAACGTTTCCCTACTTCTTTTCTTCCCCTAACTTTTATTACCTCCTCCCTTTATTTACTTACTAGGCCCAAACTTCCTTTCCCCGGCCCAGTACTTTTCTTCTTCATTTTTTTTTTCTCTGCTACTAGGTACAAAACACAAACCTTTCCTCGAGTACGAAATCGAGAAATACACCACACAACCCGAGTTGCCATTCGAGTAATCCCTTCTCCCATTCCACTGACACACAACCCAACCCTGTGCATATGCACAGATGATCAGCGGCTCTCCGATCACCGCCGAAGCCTTCCACACAACGACGACTACGTGAACCTTCGATCCACACCACCCTGACTCCATCACGAAACAAAAATCAAAATCGAGCAATTATAATCAAGTAGAAACCAAACCGGTCGTCAGAAATTCCCCTCGTCTCGACGCCTCCGACCACCATTATCCCAGAAACTTCGCTTATAGGTTCGCTGAAGACCCCACTTCATTTTCCCCCTCACCTTATCGAGTCCGATACGTTGGTGGCTACGCAGCATCCCCATTACCAATCTCGACCAAAACCCAGAGTTAAACCCTACTTCGTCCTAGTGTCGCTACCACGGCGAACAATAGGACCTTCTACCAATTTTCCCAAACTCACTAACTTCCACGCCACCTTCAGACCTAATTTCGACCACTATCCCACCATTAATCGTCGCAGATTGACGAAAAAGCAACTTATGGTCAACTACCATTTTCTACATAAAAACTTGCCTAAAAATCTTGATATGATTTCTAAAAATCATAATTCTACAAGGCAGATGAGAATGTATAAGTAAAATTCGAAATTGGATTCAACTGATTTTTCTCTGGTATACTAACATTTTGCTATGTTATTTATTTTACCAAATATTTCTTGATAATAATATTCATCAGTATTTTTAGAATTTATATTATGCCCATTCAAACTAGTTTCTTACAAATACTCCATACTAAAAGTGATCAGTGAAGAGAATCCAAAGATTGAAACCTATTCAGACTATGGTAACTTAAAACAGGGATATACAAATTTTTATTCAGACATGCAAACTGTAAACCAATTCATATTTCCAAACAACCTTTATTTCATCCATGAAATCATAATTTAAGTTAATATTATCATCAGTTGTTGCATGCTCAATATAAAGTTAAGTTATCAGATGTGATTCAAGGTTTACTCATAATAATAATAATTATTATTATTATTATTTATTTTTTTAACAGAGAGAATGTCCCTGTTTTCTAAACATGCATACATCATTTCAGATATACACGTGCATGCAAACAAATTCTTACACCCAAACTTCAATAATCACTACATATAGATCAAGATAGGGGTAGATCGGAGATGTTAAAGAGTAGTTACTCACCTGCATTATGAAGAAACATTGAATGGCCTGAACAGATTTATTAAAATTTGGAAATTGACAGTATCTTGAATTTTTTAAAACTTGGATTGCTTTAGCTTCTGAGAATTCTTTGATAATTGGTTGTAATAATCTGAAAGTCGTTACAGGAATTACTGCTTGATTCCATATTTTGAAGGGTTTCGAACTTGAATCAGTTGTCGTTGAAGATTTCAAAGCTGTTGTTTAAATTTGGTTTTGTTTCAGATTTTGCTTTGCTCAACAGGTTTTTTTTTCATTTGTTTTGATTTTTTTAAATCTGAAACTTTTGTTTTCTTAAGATTTTCCATTTTCTTTTGTTTCTTACTTTGTTTTTATTTAAATTAAGGGAAATTCATAACGCCACTTGTGAGTTCATATCATCATTTGTTTTACAAATGTCGCCTTTTTGATTAAATTATGTTAAACCCCCTTTTTGTAAATTTATTTATAATTTTTAGTTTTAAACCCTTGTTAGATAAATTATAACATATGTATTAAATTTCAAATCTTATACTTATTATGGTTTAAATGCTATATACTTTTAAATTTTATGCTTATATTTTCAAAAGATATAAACATTACCAAAGCTTAATATTTAACTTTTTATTTTTTTTAGAGATGTTTGGATTTCAAATCCAAACCTCATTTGCCATTTACTAATACACATTAAAATAGAAACATATTTATCTATAAAAGATAAATTCTGCCAAAATAATAATAAAAAAGATTATTAAACAAATATTTTCAATTTCAATAATTATATTAGGATATTATTAAATGAATATTTATCCAAATATTTAAAACTAGTATTTATTATAGTTTAAATTCATTTATACACAAATCCAAATATAAATATTTATTATCAGATTTATTTGTTAAATATATAAATTAGTATTTCAATTAATTAAATTCAGTTAATTTACCAATTATAGATATTCTAAAATCCGGGTTATCACATTCCTCCCCCCTATGAATCTTTTCGTCCTCGAAAAGGAACGAAGCCCAACATTAATTTAAATATTATAAAATTGTTTTATAAAAATATTTTTTATAACTCAATGTTTCAACACGTCCATCCTCATTCTCATAGAAATTCGGTCATACGTTGATCAGGCGTAAGATTGAAAATCTACTAGTGCTTGGCAGACCCATTTTCAACATCCAGTGAAAATACTTTAAAATAATTTTATTGAAAATATTGAAAACAGTTTTTGAAAATAGAGGATATATCTTTGGTGAGAATGCTCTAAAAATCATCACCCCCATCCATGGTCATAGTTACATTCCAGGGTTACGTTGCCGTCGCAGCAAAAGTCCATTTAACTGCAGGCTCTCCGCGGCCTCTCGATTACGCCATAGAACCCACACAACAGATCACAGTTACATCCAGGGTTACGTTGCCGTTACAACAAAAGTCCATGTAACTGTAGGCTCTCAGCGGCCTCTGATTTTCGCTGTCGAAATGAAACTTCTTCACTCCTACATAGGTCGCAGTCTACCGATATAAAATCAAACGCAAACTGTTGGCTCTCAGCGGCACACATGACTTTCGCTATGTTATACCATAGGTCACAGTTACATCCAGGGTTACGTTGCCATCGCAGCAAAAGTCCATGTAACTGTTGGCTCTCAGTGGCACACACGACTTTCGCTATGTTATACTCAACTCATAATCCCCAGGAACTAGTTTGTCCGGACTCCTCACAGGATCAACTTTAGAACCCCCCCTTGGGGCTCAAGGCAGCACCACCCAGTGGTACTCCTTAGAAGTTCATTTCAAGGAAGCGCCTTTTTCCCCAGAGCCATCATCAAAACATTTTATACTATACATATATAGTATCTTCAAATCATACACCTAGTATGATCTCATACAAAGCTCCTTTACACAAAATCGATAATTCTCAAACTAGGCTTTTCCAAATTTTCATATTGATTTTTACCCAAAAATCAAAAGCCTTTTCCAAATCCAAAGGTTCCCAAAACCCTTTTTCCAAAATCCTCATATGATCCTTTATATATATAGTCAGATATATAAAATCTTTTAAAACTTTGGATCATTTCAAACTTGTATAAAACTCCTTTTATACTTCAAAACATTTCCAAAAACCCTTTTCTTCTGGCAAAAGATTCAATAAGGGGAGTTTTATCTTATGTAACCAAGATATATAACTTTATTTATCCAAAATCAAATATTCAAATTTGATTACTCCTTTCTATATCAATTTTATTCAAATCCATACGATATACACATATCATTCGTACGCCATACCAATCTGATCGCTCACTCGATCACACAATTTCACTTCCGAACTAGTATCGCCCACCCGACTTCCTAGTGCGGACTCAGATCTGGTTTCTTGATCAGAAACCGTCATTCTCCCTGCATAGTCATAACTATGATAGAGAACATCCAGATCCAATCAACAATCCATATCCAGGTTCGCCGTCGAAAATCGAGTGAAAAATCCCACTCGGATCGATATAACTATCTCGAAATTTTGTGCTCGAATCTGAATCAAATCATTATGCGAATAGAATAACATACGTAGACCCTACGTATTTGTCTTATTGGTTATTAGCCAAATTAATTTCATTTCTATTCACGTCCACTTTGATTTTCATTCACTTACTCACAATTGTTTCAATCCATTTGGATTATCACCTCTATTCTTATCCCGATTGGGTATTTAACCAATAACAGTCTGAACTCCGACCAGTTTATTTAGAAAATAGCTTGAAAAAAAAATTAAAATAGATAAGTAGTTGGAAAATAATTACTAGTTTGTAAAATAGGTGTAAAATAGTTAGAAAATAGTTAAAATAATTATAGAAATTTTAGGTAATTGCAAAATAATAATAAGATAATAATTAGTTATAAAACAGTTGGAAAATTGTTAAACAGTTTCAAAAATAATTGTAAAACAAATATAAGATAGTTTGGCTTTTTAAAAGAAAGGTTGTTTCTATAATGAATAGCTTGGAAAATATGTTTATATTAAAACAATTTTATATTAAAAATTGTCTAGAGTCAAAACTGTTCAATTCCCAATCAATTCAATTTAAATTCCACTTTCATTTAAATTGACTTAACTCCAATTTAAATAACTTCAATTTCTATTGAAATTGATTCAACCCCAATTCAAGTTGAATTAATCTAAGTTTCTTTTCAAATTTAACTTTATTCAACCTTGATCTCAAATTCTACTAATTCAAATAAATTTCAATTGAACTGGTTCCAATTTCAATTCATTTCAACCCCACGTTGAATTAATCCCAATTTCAAACTCCATTACCAAATCAAGTTGAATTATTCTTGATTTCTTCCCAAATTCAATTCAAATTCCACTTGAATTTAAAAATTATTCAATTTTAATTACAATTTCAATTTATTCAAATCAATCCAATACAAATTTTCCATTTGAATCTTATACTCATACATCTTCAATCACCATTTCAATTAATTCAAATCAACTTCAGTTTGAACTAATTTTCAAATTTCAAATTTAAATTATCTCGAATTATATAAATTCAAGTTAATACTTCAAATGTTGTTTTAATTCCTTTAAATCAATTTACCTTTTATACCAACAATGGATTGCCATACTCCATTCCTCATTCATTTAAACAAATCCAATTCACATTTTAAAGATTATTAATAACAATAGGATGATATCATCCAATTATTTCAAAACATCCATCCATTTCCAATTCTCGGATCTCAAACCCAATTTGAGATCACTCAAACCCTCAAATATAATCAATCATTTAACTTTCTAAGTTATAACTTAATTTCATCTGGAATTTCCAAATCAGGTTGATTATTTCAACTTATTTAACCTTTTCCAAGTTAAACTCAATTCACTTAATCTAGTCAACCTTACCCAATTTGAACTTCGTTTTCAAATTCTAAACTTCACATTTATAATCTTCTCATTTACAAGTTCAAAAACTTATCACTCTGGGCATCATATATTATTCCAGATTTAAAACTCAACATTTAGAGTTTATTTCAAACCATCCACATATATAGATATTAATTTCTTTTACATACCAAGTTATACTTTAAAAAAAAAATTAAACCACCTTTGGTTTTTAATTCAAACAAATTTCTTTTAAATTTTCAAACAACTCTTGTTTGAAATAGGACCATTTCATTCAATTACATTAAATAATATTATTTACTATTTCTTTAAATTAATTACGTCATTAATTAATCACATTCGGTAATTAACTTATTTCTTAATTATCTTCATCAAGTAATTGTCCCTTAAACTACTTACCTCTAGTTACTTCATTAAGTAACTCCCTCTTAATTTATCATTTCCAATTATTATCCATTAATTAATCTCATTAAATAAAGTTTAATTAATTACATAAATTAATTGATTATCCTGAACCCTTTCCCAATTTCAAGATTTAATTCCAATTTGAATCCATTTCAAACTTGTCTTTAATTTAATTTTCAATTTGGTTGTAATTCTATTACCACTTAATTCTTACTACTAGTTTTAGTTTAATTAATACTACAACCAATTTCCTTAGTATAATAGAAAATCTATTTCTTATATAAGATTCATTTACTTTTGAAATCATTTAAAAACCTTTATATAAGAAAATAACAAGTACGCTCTCTCACATTTATACACTCAACTCATTATAGGGTACTACTTACCCTATCCTTAATGAGTAATCCCACCAGAGCCAAGGTTCTCGCTTAACCTTCTGCTCTGATACCAAATGTAACGACCCGGAATTTTCGATCCCGAAAATTCCAGATAGATAGAGAAAAGGAAAGAGATAGAAGTAGAAGAACATAAAATCAAACCCAAAGTCTCACATACGCAGCAGATAAAATATAATATCACATAAATAATAGTTATACAAAGGAAACTGTACTTGTCAAATTACACTTTATCATATCAGAGTTACAACAGATTTACAATCACAGAACAGATAAATCTATCTGTTTCAGATACTATAATATATTAACATTAGAAGCTCTCCATACGTTCCTGCTCTCCAACTCACCTCCTGAGCTCCAGAACGTCCTTACCTGAAAATCTGTAATACTCGGTCTGACCCGAGCACTACATCAAAGTAATACCCGGGTCAGGCTGGAAACCAGCGTGAGTAAACCCATAAAATTTTGAAATACTAAGCTCAAATTTAAAAGGAAACCCGGGTAACTCGTACTTCACTACAAGTTTATTACTTATTATGCTCAACACTTATTCCTCAAATAAAATTCTAAGTATTCTTACTTAGCTCAAAGGTCTAATTTATTATATCCCAGACTATTTGTTTCATATATCCCATTTAAAAAGAATTACTGAATTCCAAATCGAAGTGGTTTCGGGTATTTACTAATACCCGACTCCGGTCTCTTCGAATTCAATACCATCCATCTCAAATTATTCAAGTGAAACTCAATTCAAACTTCAAATATAGGGTGTCTCCTATATGCATTAATTCATCATCAATGAATGACCTCATTTACTCAGTTTAAATCCAATCTTATCACATCACATAGCATCTCAAAATACATACCTAAGATATCAATCAACCTAAGGCATACAATATTACTCAGTCTTTCCTAATCAAAAATAAATTAGTCTTACCATTTCTAAAAAAAATTTAAATTAATTACATCAATCTCCATTAATCAATTACAAATACTTAATTGATCATCCTTTAATTAATCATCCTTGATTAATTACTTTTATTTACATAAGGTAATTATCCTTTAATTTATTTACACAAATTATTTATTCTGAACCATTTACGGTAGTTAACCATTAATTACTTTCATTAGATTCATTATTATTTTAATTAATTACCTTGACAAGTAATTATAAATTAACCTTAACCCTTTAATTAATTTTATTAGTTAAGTCTTTAACTAAGTGATTAACCTTTAATCAACTGCCACTTAATTACTTCTTTGATTAATTATCCTGATTGATCAATCCCTAATTAATTAATTAGTTACCCTCAAATTAATCTCTTCAATTAATTATCCATATAAAATAATTATCATTCAATTAATCACTTGATTACATTTTAGTTAATTCACAAATTTAGGCTAAACATATCACATAGTTTCTTAAATCAAAAGTTAAATAAAACATATATTCATATAAAAGAATTTGATTTAAGAAACAGTCTCAAACTTAATTTATTTAATTCCTAAAACAGATTATTTACTATTTTGAAGTTTAAACCCCACTTCAACAATCCGGACAAACTCTTGCCAAATAATTTTTAATTTTAATTTTTCTTTCTTTTTTTTTGTGAAAACTTGCTAACGTTTCCCTACTTCTTTTCTTCCCCTAACTTTTATTACTTCCTCCCTTTATTTACTTACTAAGCCCAAACTTCCTTTCCCCGGCCCAGTACTTTTCTTCTTCATTTTTTTTTCTCTGCTACTAGGTACAAAACACAAACCTTTCCTCGAGTACGAATTCGAGAAATACACCACACAACCTGAGTTGCCATTCGAGTAATCCCTTCTCCCATTCCACTGACACACAACCCAACCCTGTGCATATGCACAGATGATCAGCGGCTCTCCGATCACCGCCGAAGCCTTCCACACAACGACGACTACGTGAACCTTCGAACCACACCACCCTGACTCCATCACGAAACAAAAATCAAAATCGAGCAATTATAATCAAGTAGAAACCAAACCGGTCGTCAGAAATTCCCCTCGTCTCGACGCCTCCGACCACCATTATCCTAGAAACTTCGCCTATAGGTTCGCCGAAGACCCCACTTCATTTTCCCCCTTACCTTATCGAGTCTGATACGTTGGTGGCAACGCAACATCCCCATTACCAATCTCGACCAAAACCCAGAGTTAAACCCTACTTCGTCCTAGTATCGCTACCACGACGAACAATAGGACCTTCTACCAATTTTCCCAAACTCACTAACTTCCACGCCACCTTCAGATCTAATTTCGACCATTATCCCACCATCGATCGTCGTAAATTGACGAAAAAGCAACTTCTGGTCAACTACCATTTTCTATATAAAAACTTGCCTAAAAATCTTGATATGATTTCTAAAAATCATAATTCTACAAGATAGATGAGAATGTATAAGTAAAATTCGAAATTGGATTCAACTGATTTTTCTCTGGTATACTAACATTTTGCTATGTTATTTATTTTACCAAATATTTCTTGATAATAATATTCATCAGTATTTTTAGAATTTATATTATGCCCATTCAAACTAGTTTCCTAAAAATACTCCATACTAAAAGTGATCAGTGAAGAGAATCCAAAGATTGAAACCTATTCAGACTATGGTAACTTAAAACAGGGATATACAAATTTGTATTCAGACATGCAAACTGTAAACCAATTCATATTTCCAAACAACCTTTATTTCATCCATGAAATCATAATTTAAGTTAATATTATCATCAGTTGTTGCATGCTCAATATAAAGTTAAGTTATCAGATGTGATTCAAGGTTTAGTCATAATAATAATTATTATTATTATTATTTATTTTTTTAACAGAGAGAATGTCCCTGTTTTCTAAACATGCATACAT
The DNA here is from genome assembly GCA_030765085.1 of Allium cepa. Classification (NCBI taxonomy): domain Eukaryota; kingdom Viridiplantae; phylum Streptophyta; class Magnoliopsida; order Asparagales; family Amaryllidaceae; genus Allium; species Allium cepa. Next base: position 587,119,269 of record CM060938.1, read on the forward strand.
TATTTCAGATATACACGTGCATGCAAACAAATTCTTACACCCAAACTTCAATAATCACTACATATAGATCAAGATAGGGGTCGATGGAGATGTTAAAGAGTAGTTACTCACCTGCATTATGAAGAAACATTGAATGGCCTGAACAGATTTATTAAAATTTGGAAATTGACAGTATCTTGAATTTTTTAAAACTTGAATTGCTTTAGCTTCTGAGAATTCTTTGATAATTGGTTGTAATAATCTGAAAGTCGTTACAGGAATTACTGCTTGATTCCAGATTTTGAAGGGTTTGGAACTTGAATCAGTTGTCGTTGAAGATTTCAAAGCTGTTGTTTAAATTTGGTTTTGTTTCAGATTTTGCTTTGCTCAACAGGTTTTTTTTTTCATTTGTTTTGATTTTTTTAAATCTGAAACTTTTGTTTTCTTAAGATTTTCCATTTTCTTTTGTTTCTTATTTTGTTTTTATTTAAATTAAGGGAAATTCATAATGCCACTTGTGAGTTCATATCAACATTTGTTTTACAAATGTCACCTTTTTGATTAAATTATGTTAAACCCCCTTTTTGTAAATTTATTTATAATTTTTAGTTTTAAACCCTTGTTAGATAAATTATAACATATGTATTAAATTTCAAATCTTATACTTATTATGGTTTAAATGCTATATACTTTTAAATTTTATGCTTATATTTTCAAAAGATATAAACATTACCAAAGCTTAATATTTAGCTTTTTATTTTTTTTAGAGATGTTTGGATTTCAAATCCAAAACTCATTTGCCATTTACTAATACACATTAAAATAGAAACATATTTTACTATAAAAGATAAATTCTGCCAAAATAATAATAAAAAAGATTATTAAACAAATATTTTCAATTTCACTAATTATATTAGGATATTATTAAATGAATATTTATCCAAATATTTAAAACTAGTATTTATTATAGTTCAAATTCATTTATACACAAATCCAAATATAAATATTTATTATCAGATTTATTTGTTAAAGATATAAATTAGTATTTCAATTAATTAGATTTAGTTAATTTACCAATTATAGATATTCTAAAATCCGGGTTATCACAATAAGAGAACGATCAAGTGGTTCAAGTTGTGGGGGCTTGTAACATCCCCCATTTTGAGTCCCGAAACTAAGTGCTACGAATGCTGCAGTCATCCGCAGTATTAATTTTCGATGATAAAATGAGATCATTTAAGTATCTACAACATCAAAAGCACATGAATATGAAAATTTTCAAAACATATTTCATTAACTTTCATATTCAATACATAATCCCATCGATTCCACGTTCATAGAAAGTATAATAATTATGAATATATTCTAGAGTGGCATATGATGATGCCACTTGGATGATCAAAGTCTAACGACTTGATAATTATAAATTCTGTGTCATTACATCCACTCAAACATAATATACACTTTAAACAACACAGTGGAAATGAACTCATAATATTAACTAGCTTGCCTTCTGCATGTCTTCAGAAGCTTATTCGTCTAACCTAAAACACCATACTCCCGACCAACTCAAATGAGTACCCAAGAGTTTAGGGGGAAAAAATAAAAACTTCAGGTTAGACAAAAAGTCTGGTATGAATAATAATATACCATCTCAAACAAAAGTAGATATCTAGTGAGACCACACCACTGAGTGAAGCGGGTTTTCCTCTCACTAGTTCTTATCAAAATATGTCATTCATAAATCATGCACCTGCAACCACAATGGTTAGAACAAAATATAACATGATCATATGCATGTGTATTCAACATGGGTAAGTCTGACTATTCTGTCATCCTAGAGTTATGCATATGAAGGCTTAACCTTTCCAAAATTAGACTGTCTATCTCAAATCATAGTTTTCCTAGGTCCTTATGAGCCTAATGGTTTTGCAGGCTAACCAATAACATATTGTGTTGACTTGGGCCAAACCTTTAGCCAGATATTCCAAATCTCTAGATGCCATTAGGAGGAAACTAGAATGGCTGTCTGAATCATAGTTTTCCTTGGGTCAATATGAAAATAATGGTTTAGTGGGCTAATCAATAACCTTTTTCTGTGAACATATAGAGCTATGAGTTCCTTTTTGTGCGTATACTTCCTTTAGTCTCAGTAATGACAAGTCTGATGCATTGGAATCGTAGACCTTTACCGGCTAATGGCTAACGGCAGAAGTATAGGACGCAACCCTATACCAGTCCCATATTTGCACTTATTATCTGGTTTTAAATCCATGGGTCATATCCTTTTGATCGGTTCAAGGAATCCTAACAAAATTGATCTATCTGATCTCCTGGATGCAATTCTACTCACTCAGAAGTTTAGTCTGACCATACTCACTACTAAGACAACGTAACTTGTAATTCTGCCCCAAAATCCTAAGATGCAATACTGGGTCATAATAATGGGAGTATGATAATTGATAAATATGATAATTGATAAATATGAAAATTGAAATGATCAAGTGATAACAAGAATATATAACATCATTCATCAATAAATGTTCAAACAATGGTCATTGGCATCACAAAATTACATAAACTTAAGTAATAATTTCCTTTGGAAAAATTCATATAAAATCGGGCTAAAACTCTATTTTATTTCCTTGAAAATCTTTACCTTCAGAAGAGATTACACATTCGAAATCATTCTTTAAAAACAAGGAAAATATTGCCCAAACACATTGCCAAAATCTTTAGATAGCTTTTGAAACATTTGTTATCAAAGTAGAGTTATCAAACCTCTGAAAACTATGGGATATCGAGCATCTAAACAAAGTCTGTGTTTACAAAATACACAACTACCATGCTACTAAAATATAGATGTCGAGTCTCTATGTCAAGCCTCTAAAACATAGTTTCATGGTTTATAAAACATACAGCTATAATACTACCGAAACGTTGTTATCAAGTTTCTAGGAAATACGAGCTATCGAGCCACTAAAAAAAGTCTTTCTGCTTCGCAAAACATAAGGCTGTCGAGACTATAAACATAAGTATTTAGTTATAAAGCGTATGGCCATTATGTAGAAAAGCACAGATATCGAATAACTACCTAGTAGTTATTGAATGACAAAGGATAGGAGGTACTGAGTTTTTAAAATAATTAGGAATACCGAGCCCTTACACTTAGGGGTGACGTACCCTGAAACCTAATAGTGTCGAACCTTAAAAAAGGATAACATTAGATCTTAAAACCATAGGTTACCGAGCCTCTCCAACCTTGAGATACCGAACCCCTAAAACATAGAAGGTGTCGAGTTTTTAACAGGTCGATACATCACATAGCTACTAAGTAGCTATCGCATGCGTCAACCTATGTGGTTGTTGAGTATATAAAGTAGATACATCATATAACTATCGCGTAGTTATTCCAGGTATCGGCTATTGTGGATGTCGAATATCAATATAGTAAGGGTGTCGAGTATCTACAATGGCATTTCCATAAATAAGTTTAAAATTGTTTTATTTCCTTTTAAACCTAATATTTACCGCCAACTTTTGCCTCTTGTCAAATTATCATTGGTTAACAAAATAGTATTCATTTTCTTTTTAGAAATTACTAATAGATCTCATTCTACCTTCCCAAATAATTTGCAAACCCTTATACTTGATATTATTATAATTAAAAGCTTTTCTAACATAATAGGTTCTCAAAAAACCATGACATTTTGGGAAGATTTTCCAAAAATCAGAATTTTCTACTTCTTTCATATATTAAAATTTCAGGACCCTAATATTAATTTAATTATTTTTAACAAGTAAAACCCAAAATAAACACCTTTTCTTTCTTAGGATATTCATAAAATATACATATAATCTTGAAAAATTATGAAAATAAATATCCATCTCAAAATAATGTTTTACACAACATATCCAAATTTCAAACCAATAGAAGATCAAAAACTTTTGTTTTGCCTTTAAAACCTATTAAAAGAATTCCATAAAATTTCAATAAATCATCATTCAATCCAGTAACGACAATCGATAATCCTAGCATGACATATATTCACGACCAATTTTGAAATCATTAATAGATCTTTGAAATAAGCATAAATAAATGATATGAATACTATCATTTACCTTAGATTGGATAAGAGAGATTGAGATTTGATGTAGATTAGTTTCTCTAAGCTTTTCCCTTGAATCCCTTAGTTTTCTTCTTCCTTTTCCTCTGAGTAATAGATGGCCCCATTCTTTAGTTTTGTTTTAGTTTTTGAAAATGAAATGTGAATGAATGAGAGAGAGAGGAAGATCTAAGAAATAAATTAAGGAGTTATTCCATTATGCTCCTTTCATTAATTTATTTCTATTCTATGTTAATACAATCTTATTAAGTGATTAATTAAGGCCTGACCTAAATTTTTTGAAAATCTCGTTCCCCTTATCACCTCACATTATTCTATTTAATTAATCAAAATAAATTTTTTTATTAATGTTAAACAAAAATTAGGGTGTTGTAGGCTCCTCCTTAAAGAATTTCGTTCTTGAAATTACGATAAGAAAAACAACAAGAATATCAATCATGCATACATGTGTGACAAACACATAACAACAATACTAGCCTATATGATTACTGAAAAGTCTATACGACAAATATATAGCATACCATCAAAGCAACTCAGGATAAGTATCTCTAATCATGTCTTCTATCTTCCAAGTACAGTTTTCTCATTGTAACTCTAATGGACTTTCACTAACTTGACTGTCATGTTTCTTAATCTCTTCTCATCTCATGCTACAACACAAACTGGATTTCTAACAAAAGTCATATCCGGTTCCACTACTAAATCTTCCAATACAGTCAGTGCAATAGTAGTTTCTAGATCATGCACATACTTCCTAAGATGAGAAACATGAAAAACATTATGGACTCCTACCAAACTATTTGGAAACGATACCCGAATGGCAAGTTTTCCAATCCTTTCTGTGATAGGAAAAAACCAACATATCTTGATGCAAATTTCCCTAAATTTCCAAACCGTACCATACCCTTCATCAGTTTAACATGGTCTCCAACTGAGAACTCTAAATTCTTAAGCCTCTTATCTGCGTAACTTTTTTTTGCCTAGATTGAGCTTCCTTCGTCCTTGCTCGGATCAAACCAATCTTTTCCGTGCCTTCTCTCACCGTATCTGGACCAAGAATCAATTTTTCTTTGGTCTCTAACCAACATGCTGGTGATTTGCACAGCTTTCCATATAGAGCTTCAAAAGATTATATTACTATACTAGTTTAATAACTATTATTACAGGAAAACTCGACTAAGTGCAAATGGTCTTTCCATGACCCTACAAAGTCTAGTACATAGGCCCTTAACAAATCTTCAAGAACTTTGTTTAGTATTTTCGTTTGCCCTTCCATTTGTGGATGGTAAGTGATACTCATCTTATGCTTGGTGCCTAGTACTTCTTGTAGACTCTTCTAGAATTCACTTGTGAATAAAGTATCTCCATTACTAACTATACTACTAGGAATTCCATGCAGCATTACGGTATTCTTCATAAACAAATTCGGTAAAGTAGGTGTCGTTCTTGTCGACCTAATGGGAATATAGTTTGCACTTTTGGTTTATCTATCTAGCACAACCCAAATGCTTTCATTTCCCTATTCGACTTTGGCAATCTATTAATAAAATCCATGGATATGGAATCACATTTCAAAATTAGTACTTCGAAAGGCTGAGGTAATCCACTTGGCTTCTGATGTTTGGCTTTTACTTGTTGATAATTCAAACACTGCTTTAGCCATAAGCCTACATCTCTTTTCATCCCTCCCCTGAAGAAACTCCTCTTCATAACCTGATACATCTTAGTTCCTCCAAGATGAAAGTAAACTTCGATCGATGACAATCCCTAAGAACTTCCTTCCTTACGTTTTAAACACCTAAAATACATAATTATCCCTTTTTCCACAACCATCCACTCTGGTCAGGACTAAACCCTTTTAAATTATCAATCTTAGTTCCCTCTTCAATTCTCCCAATCCATTTAGCTAGTAATGGATTATCTCTCAACTTAGAAGCAATACTTTTGGTCATTACTAGTCGAACTTACAAATAGGATAACACTGTAGTATTTCGACTAGAACTAGCCATCGATCATAACTGCACACCATAAGGGGCCAATGCTTCTAAATCCTTCCATTCTGCTAACATGGCTAACACCACACTTTAATGTTTCCTGCTAACTGCCTCTGCCACTTTATTTCCTTTCCCTGGTGTATAGTCAATACCAAAATCATAAGCTTCTAAAAAATCTAGCCACCTTTGTTGTCTCATACTCAACTTCTTTTGAGAGAATAAATACTTCAAGGACTTGTGATCCGTAAACAATTCGAATTATTCTCCTAATAGATAGTGTCTACACACATTCAAAGCGAAGATCGCCACTGCTAAATCTAAAAATGAGTCGGATACCTAATTTCATGTGATTGAAGCTATCGAGAAGTAGAGGAAATACTTTATCTTTTTGCATTAACACAGCTCCTAACCCTGCCCCACATGTGTCACGACCCAATTCTAGAGCGAAACCAAGCCACCAAGATCATCTCGTTCTCCTTTCTCCGGCCATCTAAGGTCACATGGTTTTGGTCAGAGCACTGCCAGACTCCAACGCATCGATCTCACATACTCCGATGTGGTCCGATTCAACCTAGACGATGCCATCACCTCTACAATATGATCGAAAAAGTACTGGGCTAAAACCTTATAATGTTGCCGTGCCATCGCCACCGTATTTAATAAATTCATCGGACATTTTTCTGATGATTCCAAACCTTCAATCTAGCCACGACCTCAATCTCAAGATCCACAAACCCACCGATCACCAGAATTTCATAAAAACCCATTTTCCATTCATCCGACAAATGCTCGCCATTTACTAAGTTAAAAATCATGAATTTCTCATTAAAAATCATAGTTTGCAAAGACGAATGTGATCAAGCAATCAAAACTCAAGTCTTTATCAATTAAATTTTTGACAAAATTTGACTTGGCTGTGTTTTTCCCATTTTCCAGTAACCCTTTTCATTTTAAATATTTAAAATTATTTCTAAGATTAAGATCTTGCCAAACCCTACATGTTTTCTTCAGACACCAAGTTCAATAGTGGATCAAACAATGTGTATCCGATTTTTAAACAGGTTTAAAACAGGTTTAAAACCTGTAGTGTTTAGAACAGAGAACTATGTATGTTCTCTGACATGCACGTGCATTCTTGCATATATCTACCTATATCTGCTTGCATGTAAACACATTACAATTTTATTTCAAACATCATCACAAACAACAAGTGACAGTTCAATTTTAAAGGAGTTTACTCACCTGATGTCTGAGAACAGAGGGGAGTCTGGAATTGATTAATTTGAAAAACTGGAAATTATTCCTCTATTTGATCTTTGTTGTTGATGTTGAAACTTTGATCTGCTGAGTTGAAGCTTCGAATTTAAGTATTGAAGTTGAAATTCTTGCTTTGATGTTGAACTGCTTGTTGTCTTTGAAAGAATACTGCTTCAAATTTTTGTTTAACTGGAATTTATTTTGTTGAATTCCAGATCTGATTTTCTGATTTATAAGAAGTATTCAATTTTTTCTGGTTTTAACTATTTGCTCTGATTTTTCTTTTGAGTCTTATTTGATGATTTTTTGTTTTGTTAAGTTTGGTCAGGTAAAAGTAATGAGAGAGGAATGAATTTGAAATACATACTTGCCTTAATTTCTTTAATTTGAAAAAAGAAAATATAAAATTTTGACGCTTGTTCACTTTAATGCTTCATTGTTAACACTTGTTAATTCATTTACTAAAATTTAAACACTTGTTAAATTGGGTGTCTTATTAATTAAAACTTGTAATAATTTTTTTTATTACATAATTACATGTTTAAATAAAATTTTGTATTATTTTCTTCTTATTTGTATAATTACATTCCTTTATTATATTTATACAATTTTTAAAAGAGAATGTTTTAATAGCATTTATACATAAATAAAATAATATACATATGTTACTATTTTGAATCCAAATATTTTTCTTAAGATATTTATTTAAATTCAAATTCAATTTCAAATTTGAATTATAATCCATTTATATATGTATAAATCAATACTAATTCTATTTATCTTGAAAATTTTCAAATCAAATTCAAAGTAAATTTAAATTAAATTTAAATTATATTCCAAAAATTCAAATAAATTGCTAACTTTAAATTGATAAAATTTGGGGATGTTACAGATCCCTCCTTAAGAAAATTTCATCCTCGAAATTTGAAAGAGAGAGAACCAAACAAAGAATATAAGAATACAGAAAAAGATGGATTGCATGCATAATAAAGGTGAGATCTTCCCATTCAATTGGAATTTCCAGTTTAATTTTGAATAGTTAAATTTAAAATTTATGATTGTGTGCTTGGATGATAAATTATTATCAATTGTATTGGATTAGACCCTATGCCCGCATAATAGCGGAAGATATTATATAAACCCATATAACGTGATATTCTACCTCGAAGTGGAATTGGTATTATATATGTATTTGGAGTGATTGATTTCCCGTATTATATAGTGGATGAGACCCTATGCACCGCATAATAGCAGATGATATTATATTGATCCCATGTACCGCGCTATTCCACCTCGAAGTGGAATTGGTATTAAATTATTGTGCTAACGTCTGTGGATGCAGGAAAATAGGTTGGAGGGATCCAACTGAATTCCTCAAATATCTGAGTTTATTTCAATATTTTGTGTTGATTATGTATAATTTGTGTGTGATTATTTTTGTGATTAAAATCTTTGAAGGCTATAGTTTAGCCGAATACATTTTTGGCATCGTAGGATACTAGAAATAAATAAAATTGGATTTTTGAAATTCAAGTTGAAAGTTTATAGTAAAATTTATTTTTGAGAATTAGATGAATTTAAAGGTAGGAATTTAAATAGATAAAGTTTATTTTTGAAAACATATCGAATTAATTCCAAAATATGGGAAAAGATTTTAATAAATGGATTTTAAATAGTCTTGTTTAAAAGTGGAAAAGTTTATTTCAAATTCAAGATTTTAATTAGTTTGGGAGATATAAAAGAATTTATTTAAAAAAATAATAAATTTGAAAATCAATATGAAAATTGATTTGATGTTTGAATGAAAATCGATTTGGTGTTTAAAATAAATATAGAAATCAATTTCGAATTTGATCTGGTACTTAAAATAAAATTTTAAATCAATTTAGAAATTGATTTGGTGTTTGGAAATGATTTTTGAAATCAATTTGAAAATCGTAATATCAGTAGATATTTGGAAAATTTAAATTCATAATGGGAATTTAAAAAGGAAAGGGAAATTTGTTTTAAAAACAAATGTTGATTTATTTTTAAAGTGTGGAAAGGAAATTATAGATTTGGAATATAAATTGAGATATATCAAGAAGAATTTATTTATGGATTTAGTTGGTCCATTTTGAAATGGAATGTGCATTTTCCCTGGAAAGCCGAGTATGTTTTAAAGTAGCTTTCAAAAATTAAAAGTTTTAAAGTTGGTTTTAAAAAGGTGTATTTGTGGAGAAATTATTTTCTTAAGTAGTTTTGAAAATATTTAAAGTAAACTTTTATTTAATTAATTTTAGAATTGATTATTTAAATATTTAATGGATATTTGATTTAGAAAATGGTTGTTTAAATGGTTATACTCTATCTAATATTTTATTTTAAAATGATTTTGGACTTAAGTTTAGATGAGATATTAATATAATATTTTCATAATTAATATTCAAGAAAGTATTTAAAAATAGTTTTATTTAAATATTTCCAAGTATATATGCTTGGATAAGTGATTTGAATTATTTTAGAGTATTTGAACTCCGCAGATTTTCAATGGAAATGAATAAATATGTGAAAATATATTCCACGTAAGAAAAATGATTTGAAATTTGTTTTCAAAGGATTGAAATGTGAAAAGTAATTTGAAATTTATTTTCAAAGTGTTGGATTGTTAAAAATATGTCTTACGAAGATATTTTGAAAGTAAATAATTTGGAAAAATTATTTAAATCTTGGTGATTGTTGTGAATATTGTTTGATAATGATTATTGTAAAATTGATTGATAGTTAAATAACCGACTATCAATATTGGCCTTTAAAATGCATTTGAATTTCGATGCGACCGGGGGTCAGATTCCAAATGGATATTCAAAAACCACATCGAATCTTTGTGTTGGATATTTTATTTAAAAAGATCAAAGTGGAAATTTGGTGTGAATTACTTGAATCTGAATGTAACACTTATTTTTAAAATAAGCGCTCGTTATTCGGATTAGCCGGGGGAGAACTTTGTGTCATAAAACCCATTTCGAATAATGATACGACAAAATAGGATTGCATTTGAAGATGGTGTTGAAGATCGGGTATTTTCGAAAGCCAAAGGATTACCTGTCGAATTTCTCTGCACCGAATTGCTCTGGTATAGAGATTTTATCACCCTTTGTGATGGGGATTCTGGATGTGATTTGTGAATTTCCGAATTTGCTAGGGCTTCTTTGATGTGCCTTCGGTTCGGTTTGATCCCAGAACGGACTTGTATGGATGTGTGTCTGACGTTACACTTTGAGATGTAAAGCTGGTTTCTATCAAATACATTTCTGTTGGTGGCGAAGAATTTATTCTCTTAGCTTAACACCCTTCATTGAGATGTAGGAACTCAGAGGTTATGTTGTTGATGGTTACTAGTGATATATTTCCAAATTGGTAATGTGGCATACGAAGTGCTGCTGATCATTTGTTGATCGAAGCATGGCTTTGTGAAAAGTGTAGCTTTGTGGATGAGACTTTGTCGGACCTCACAACCCGAAAATGGTCGAAACAGGAAGGATGCAGCAAGGTTATTTGGGGGTAGCGCCCCCTGAGGGTATGTCATTTCCTTCTAAAAAAGGGTTGTATCATGGTATGGAACCCAGATATTTAACCTATGTGGTTGCTGCAAATTTATTATACTTTATGGTCGTTGCTTTGTGGTTGAGGATCCTCAGAAAAAGGTCGCTAACAACCGGGGGATGGTATACTTGTGTAGTAGTTACCTAGTTACAGAGGTAACCCGACCTTAAGTTGGCAGAGATCCGTTTAGGTTCTCGGGTCGTCCCTCTAGAGGTGTACCCATGTGGCTCAGGATGTTCCTTAGCCTGACCATTTGTTGGAAATTCAATCATCAACACACGTCTCGTGCGGTTTTAGTTGTAAAACCTGCCATCTAATATAGTAGCTATTGTAGGCATACTATAATGGTACTTATGTTGGCTAAGATTAATATTATACTTGCAAATGTTTTCCATTATGCACTAATGATAATATTGAAAAGAATTTTGCGTATCTAGAATGTTTAACTATCATAAGTAGAAATCTCCCCCAAGTGTGTGATTGCATTGTGTGTGTACCGAGAGGCCTTATGGTAGTTTAATTTTCCAAAATCATAGCGGATTTCTTTTCCTTTCTTTGTGAAAATAACTATTTTGAAGATCTCACAACAGTCCCATGACTGGCCTGGAGTTTATTGTTCCCTTTCTAAACTCTGGGTGCCCACAATTTTCCACACGGGCAGTCTAGGGTTAGGTTATCAGTTACTGGAGCGAAGTCAAAAAAGAGATGCTGTGGAGATCAGGAGCAAGCTGGATGACGAAGCGTATCACTTATACTATGTAGTGTCTACTGCGTATGGTTGGTTTAAAGTAGATTTTCCATGTGAGTCAAGTTATACCAACTGCCAATGTTGTATTGTGTTGTTGGAAACTCCGATTTTGTATGTATAAACTGATATATAGTTCTTTGTTTTAAAGATTAGTCATTTATCTATTATATGTTGTTCCACTGCGAAATGTAAGATTCTGTTGTTGTTTTTGTTTCTTCTTCTATCTTCTTCTTCTTAAACCCTAAAGGTATGGTTTTTCCGGCATTTGACTGTGCGACATTTGATACAGTGAATGTATCAATGTCCACTTTCGGGCATCGTAAAATCTGATCGTTACAACATGCATCAGTATATACCACTAAACCTTGATTTCCATCTAAAATAACTAACACAGGTGCATTGGTCAATAAAGTTTTTGTTTTATTAATGGTTCCTCACATTTATCGGTCCAAACATACTTTACATCCTTCCTTGTCAGTTTAGTCAAAGGCACTGCTATCCAAGAGAAGTCTATGATGAACTTTCGATAATAGCCAGGTAACCCCATAAAACTTCTTATCTTGGTCACAACCTTGCATCTTTTCTAATTACTAATAGCTTCAATCTTAGCTGGATCTACGGATAACCCATTTTTTGAAACTACATGACTAAGGAACTTCACTTCTTTCTTCCAAAAATTACATTTTGAAAACTTCGCTTTTATTTGATGCTGCCTCAACGTTTCTAACACTATTCTAAGATGAATCTCATGATCTCGTTCATTCTTAGAATATATTAGAATATCACCTACTATCACGAATGTGTCCAAATAATCTCAAAAGATCCGAGGTTCATCAAATCCACAATGAAAGCAGGCACGTTGGTCAGTCTAAAGGGCATGACTAACCATTCACATGACTCATATCCTTTTAAAAATGTCGTAATCCTCTGCTACTCTAAATTGATGGAACCCTGTTGCCAAATCCAATTGGAAAATCCTTTGGCTCCACTCAACTGATCAAAAAAATTATACATTCTTAGCGAAGGATACCGCTTCTATATCATCTTTTCATTCAACTTACAACAATCAATACCCATCCTCAATGACCCATTTAGGTTCTTCACGAACACCATGGTCGCTCCTTATGGAAAACTGCTTGGCTTAATAGAACTATTTCATTCTAGATCCACCAACTGTACCTTTATCTCTTTCATCTCAATAGATGTCATTCTACTAGGCAGTCTACTTATGGATTCAACTCTAGGTATAAGATCTATTCGAAACCCAATAGCTTATCTCGATGGTAGCCCTATAACCGGCTCTAAAACATCTACAAAGTCTTTTACAACATAAACTCGATTCACCTCGTTTTCCACTTCCATTGCACCCAATAAAGCACATGTATCGAAAATTGAATTTTTCTACTGTAATTTGATCATGACCATTAGGATGTCTTAATGATATCTCCTTATCCTGGCAAAATATCCTAGCATCATATCTACTTAACCAATCCATACCCAGAATAATCCCAAAACCCATAAAATCAAAAACACATGTAAATTATAAGTAAATGCATGACCTAACAGTTCAAATTCTAAATAGTCACATCTCATACCAAGAGTTACATAACATCCTACCGGATCCGTAACCTTTACGGAAATAATAAGGTATCATGGTTCTAGATTTAACTTATCTATCGAACATTATGAAATAAAAGAAAGTGATGCGCTAATATAAAATAATAGTTTTTCAAGTATGTCATGAATCAAAAGCATACCTCACATCCTAAACTTTCCTTTCTCTTTTGCATTCGGTCCATAAGCAGATGGTTCTAGAGCAAAAATTTCCCTTTATAAGCCTTGGCCGGATTTGGACATTTATTCTTGTAATGCCCCATATGGTTGCAATTGTAACACTTCACACTTTTCTTTCCCATAACCTTCTTTCCATCATCAGATTGACACTCATTAGCAAAGTGCCCTTTCTTATCACACTTATAGCAGATAGTATTAGCCTTCCCTTTCTTGATAGCTCCTCCCTTCTGAGCTTCATTCTTATCAATGAAATTTCTTTTCTTGCGTTGAAAACTTTTAGTCTCCATAGGCTTATCGCTTCCAAATATCGAAAGCATTTTGTCATTCCTTAATGCCATCTCCACCACCACATAACATTGATCTCTGAGATGCGGCATAGTTGCCTTGGAAATCTCGAGCTTCAATCCACGAATGAACTTCTCATTCCTTTTTATCACAGTATCAATAGTAGCATATCAGTATCTGGACATCTCATCAAACATGGTTGCATAACGCAGTACATATCTCTCTCTCTACTCTAATTCCCTGAACTTCCTAAGCAAAGTTGACTTAGCTATCTCGGACAAAATCCTTTACTCAGATCTCCTTATAAATTCAGCCCAAGCCAAATTCTTCTTTGGTACTCCTACCGTCACACCGTTCCATCAATACAAAGAAGCTTCTTACAACTGTCTAGATGCCAACCTGCTCTTTTGTTCATCATTTAAGCCTAATTCAGCAAAGAACCTTTCACAATGCAATAACCAATTCTCAACTTCAATGCACTTTTCGTTCCATAAAATGCTTTCCTCCAAGACTGGTTAAAATCATGGCTCAACTTGGCATAATTATTGTGAGCAGATACCTCTGGATTAGCACATTCCGCATTGCTAGTGTTTCCTCTATCCTAGCAATAGGTCTAGCATCATATTCACAAAGAAATGATACATTTTCTGTAACATCCCCCCACTTAGAGGTCTAAAACTAAAAGCCATGGATACTGCATTCATCCATTGTTAGTAACCCTCGACGGCCATATACGGCGATATCAGATACATTTATACACAGAAACACAAGAATATGGAAAAAAACATTAAACAACAAACAAATTCCACATTCCATTTCAAAATATTCCAAATTGGTTACATAATCCCATACCGCAGACCACGTTTAGATAACAAATAATTATTACAAGATGCGCCGAGAACGACAAATGAAGATGCCCCTTGGTTGAACAAAGTATATTAATAGGCAAGAAAATAAATTTTCCTTTACAAACAAAACTCACATCAGAAATAAAAGAACTCTAAAAACAAGCTTTCCTCCTGCATATCCTCAGAAGCTTTATTCGTCCAAAAGAATACCCGAATACCTTAACTCTCAACCTAATCAAAATCAATTGAGTACCCTAGAGTTTAAGGGGAAAACAAAAACTTCGAGTCATATATAAAGCCTAGTATGAATAATAATCTACCATCTCAAACAATTTAGGTATCTAGTGAGACCACACCGCTTAACAGAATAGGTTTTCTCCTTACTAGTATCATAAAACTTTTATAAAACCACATACTATGTTGTATCCATAATAGTTAAAACATAGTATTTCAAAAACATTATGATGATATGAAAAACAAGTATATAAAATATAGATTACCCATCCTCATTCATTCCGACTATCTGCCTCAATTATAGTTTATAGGATTACTATTAACCTGCTAAATGTTTATGGACTATTTGTCCAAATCATAGTTTTCATAGGATTACTAAGAACCTATTGGTAACTCCAATATCTTATCTCTTATCCTAGTTTTCATAGGACAAGTAGGACCTATTGACTAACTATCAATATCTTAATATAGATATAGTTTTTATAGGCTTAGTACAAACCTACTAGCTCCTGCCAGTACCAAATCATAGTTTTCATAGGCTGACTACGAACCTATTAGCCCCTGCCAATATCATTAGTTATATATAGGTTTCATTGGCTTAATGCAAACTTATTGGCCCCTATTAGTATCTTTAATTAAGATTTTCTTAAGTTATATTCAATATTGGGTCAACCTAACCGGTTATTCTATCCTTCCCCAAAGTACTGTTATGGGTTAATTACAATGTGAATAAGTATATGAAGAAGTAATACTTCTGAAATCTTTAGTTATGCCATGGTATTTCCTTTATAAAAGTGAGAGTGGGTTATTTGTTTTGAAACTTTTAAAACATCACCTTCGAAACCTCTAGATGGCCTCCTTCGAAAGCATAAGATTCTTTTCAAAACATAATAAACATACCTTTCGAAGCCCTTACTAAATGTTCACTTTCGAAACCAATGGTACCTTTCGATGGTATTAAAATACTCTTTAAAACATGGCTTCAACACAAATAAAGTACTCTGTCGAAAGCGTTGGTTTTTCTCTTTAAAAATATCCTTTAGGTCAAATGATTATATAAGAAAGCATCTCTTTCGAAACCACTTATGAAATTGTTTTTGGGAAAATTTGATGGTGTCGAAACCATCTAGTCGAAAGCATAATCCTTTAAATTAAAACTTGGAAGGATAGAATCGAGCTCCCATCCGACTTCATTGCCTTCGAAACCCTCATCCCCTTTTGAAAGCATTCAGGAAAAAAGCATAGTTTAAGTTAAAATAGAGGTAATCCTTTGACAACATAGATGGATTCAATACAGTCGAAAGGTAAATTAGCGGCTTGGTCTCGACTTGGTCGAAACCAATCCTTTTGAAAACTCTTATTTAAGGAAAAAGTAACCCTTAGAACGCTTATTTATAAAGTCCCTTTCGAAAGCATGGCTTTCGACTATGTTGGAAGCTTTAAATACAACAAGGAAGAAATTTAAATTTAGAAAACAAACTAAGGTTTTAACTTTATAGGGTATCGACTCAGTCAAAAGCCTTTCAAAAACTAGGTAGATGCTTATCTTTTAAAAGTGAACCTTGGTTTCGACCCTGACATAAGCATTGCTTTCGACACCATACCTTCCGCTACTCACCAATTCACTTCATACTAATTTCATTGTTACCATGTGCATTGATTTTGACTCTAATTGTTTCGACTGGGTTGACGCGGAGGTAAATGAGTCGAAAGGTGCCTCCGAATTAGGTGGAATAACCTTTTTCAGAAACACTGATTCGTAGCTAAGTATGGCAGTTACTTTATAACTAACCTACCTGTTGTAATTCCTTGATTGGTTACTTTAAAACTTTTCAAATACTTTACAATTAACCCCCACATTTAACCAGATCTAAATCAAAGAATTTTTTTACATTTAAGCCCTTCCATTAACAAAACCAATATTTGCAAATAAGTCCCTCTCTTGAAATAATTTATTTTCCCTAGTAAATCAATTGGGAGAAATCCCCAAAAATCACAAAAATTCAATTTTATCCTGTAATCAAACATATTAGAATTTTAGACCCAATTTCTTCTTGAAATACTCGAAATAAATTTTAAACCCAATTATATCATATTTTCCTTTAGAAATTCGTAATAAATTTTCTATAGCTCGAAAAATTCTGAAAATTAAAACCCATTTCAAAAATCATGTTTTACTTAACATAAACATTTTCCATGCCATTATAAAATCATAAACTCTAGGTTACTCTAAAACTTTGCTAATTCATATGCAATTGAATTAAATTAAATCAAACATAATATTGTTCAAGCATACCATCATCCATAGCATCATACAAAAAAATTAATCATAAATCCAAAAACATATAATCATAGAATAAAATAAATATGGTATAAAATAGTTACTCACCGTAGATATGATAAGGAATTTGAGATTTGTTGTTGATTAATCCTTCCCAGCTTTGATCCTTAGCTTTAGATTATAATCTTCATATTTTCCTCCTTGTTAATCGCAGGCTCCTAGGGTTTTTGCATTCATTTTGAGTTGAGAAAAAAATGAACGTGAATGGACAATTACAAAATGTCATAGCCATGTGAAATGTAAAGGTTATTTTACTAATATGCCCATGTATAATTTAATTAGTTTACTAACCCAATTAAGTCCACTTACTTAATCATTAAGCACGTCCCTTTTTATAATTTGTTCAAATCTCAATCCTCTTATTATTGTTATTCTATTTAATTTAACTGATTAAATTTCTTGAATAATGTTATCAAAAATTAGGGATGTTACAGGCTCCCCTTAAAGAATTTCATCCTTGAAATTCAGTAAGGACTAAATACTAAACATAGAAATCATCTATAACAACTCCTAACAGCCATACTATTCTAATTGACTAGAAACTATCTATATAAATATACTATAAGCATACCCTCAAAGTAGATCAGGATAAGTATCTCTTATCTTGTCCTTTGTCTCCCAAATACAGTCCTTCTCGTTGTCGCTCCACTGAAATTTCACCAACCCGACTTTCTTATTCCTTAGTCTTTTCTCATCTCTAGCTACAACTCAAACTGGTTGTCTAACAAAAGTCAGATTAGGCTCTACTACTAAGTCTTTCAAACCTCGGAGGACTAGTAGTCTCTGGATCATGCACATATATGCGAAGATGAGACACATGAAATACATTATGGACACCTGCTATACTGCTCGGTAACTCTATCCAGTATGTGCGCTTTCCAATCCTATCAATAATTTGGAATGGACCTAAAAATCTTGGGGCTAACATCCTTAACTTTCCAAATCGTATCACACCGTTCATTGGTGATACCTTAATGAAAACATTATCTCCAACTGAGAATTCTAAGTCCTAACGCCTCTTATCTGCGTTACTCTTTCGTCTTGACCGAGCTACCTTCATCCTTCCTCAGATTCAATCTTTTCTAACGCCTCTCTAACCAAATCTGTACCTAAGACTAATCTTTCACTAATCAACATGATGTTGATTTGCATGGACTTCCATACAAAGCCTAAAACGGTGCTATTCCTATACTTGTTTCATAACTGTTATTATAGGAAAACTCGACCAAATGTAGGTGATCCTCCCAAAATCCACCAAAGTCCAATACACAAGCTCTCAGTATATCCTCAAGCACTTTGTTGACCTTTTCTGTCTGCCCATTTATCCGAGGGTGATACACAATACTCATATTAAGCTTGGTACCCATCACTTCCTATAGACTCCTCCAAAATTCACTAGTGAACAAAGCACCTCTGTCACTGACTATACTACTAGAAACTCCATGCAGTCTAACTATGTTCTTCAAGAATAACTTAGCTAAAACAGGTTTGGTCCTGGTTGACGTAACTTGAATGAAATGAGCACTCTTGGTCAATATGTCCACTATATCCCATATACTTTCATTACCTCTATTAGACCTCGGCAACCCATCTATAAAATCTATGGATATCGAATTTTATTTCCAAACTAGAATCTCTAAAGGCTGAAGCAACCCACTCGGTTTCTAATGTACTACTTTCATTGGTTGAAAGTTTGCACACTACTTAACCCACAAGTCAACATCCCTCTTCATGCCTTCACAATAGAAGCTCCTCTTCATATCCTGTTACATCTTGGTCCCTCCAGGATGAATCGTAAACTTGGACCGATGGCACTCTCTAAGAACTTCTTTCCTCAAGTCCTCCACATTCGAAACACACAAATGTCCCTTCTTTCTCAACCATCCTCTCAGGTCAAGGCTAAAATCCTTTAGATCATCGATCTCAGTTCCAACCTCAAGCATTCTAATTCTCTCAACCAACACTGGATCCTCTATCTGCTTAGAAGTAATTTTCTCAATCAATACTGGACGAACTTCTAAACCAGACAGCCTGGTGGAAATCTGACAAAAACCAGCAGTCGATCTTAACTGCACATCACAACTGACTAAAGCTTCTAAGTCTTTTCACTCTACCAACATATCTAACACAACATTCTGATGTTTTCTTTTAAGAGCATCTACTACCTTGGTACCTTTTCCTGATGTATACTCTGTAACAAAAACATAAGCAGGAAAAAACTATAGCCACCTCTACTGCCTCATATTCAATTCTTTCTGAGAGAATAAATACCATAGAGACTTATGATCGGTATAAAGCTCAAACCTCTCCCCTAGGAGATAATGTCTCCAAATCTTCAATGGGAAGATCATAGCTGCTAACTCCAAATCATGAGTAGGATATCTAACTTCTTATGGTCTAAGCTGCCCAAATGTGTAGGCAATAACTTTACCATTCTGCATCAACAATGCTCCTAATCCAGCTGCACATGCATCAGTATACACCACTAATCCTTGGTTCTGTCTAGAACTGCTAACATGGGTGCATTGATTAACAAATTCTTTAACTTAAGGAATGCTTCCTCACATTTATCGGACCAAACAAATCTCACTTCCTTCCTAGTTAGCTTAGTTAAGAGTGCTGCTATCCATGAGAAATCCATAATGAATCTCCGGTAGTAGCTAGCACGTCCAAGAAAAATCCTGATCTCGGTCACCATCTTTGGTCTCTTCCAATTATTCATGGCTTCGATCTTATCTAGATCAACAGACATTCCTTTCTTTGAAACCATGTGACCAAGAAATTTTACCTCTTTCTTTCATAAATGACACTTAGTAAACTTCGCATTTAGCTGATTCTGCCTCAACGTCTCACGTACCATTCTAAGATGAACTTCAAGCTCTCTTTCATCCCTAGAGTACGTTAGGATGTCATTTATAAACACCAACATAAATCTATCCAAATACTCTTGAAAAACTCGGTTCATCAAATCGACAAAGAAAGCAGGTGCATTCGTTAATCCAAATGGCATCACCAACCACTCATATGAACCATACCTAGTTCGAAATGCTGTTAAAGGAATACTGTCCTCCGCCACTCTTAACTGGTGGAAACCTGTCACCAAGACCAATTGGGAAAACACTCTAGCTCCACTAAACTGATCAAACAGATAATCTATTATGGGCAAAGGATAATTATTCTTAATTGTCCTTTCGTTCAACTTACGTTATTCGATAGACATCCTTAACGACCCATCTGGTTTCTTTATAAACACCAGGTCGTTCCCCAAGGTGAACTGCTTGGTTTAATAAAACTCCTTCTTTCTAGATCCACTAGCTTCGCCTTCAATTCCTTCATCTCAGTTAGTGTCATCCTGCAGGTTGTCTACTTACATGTTTAGCTCCTGGCATAAAATCTATTCTAAACTTAACAGCTCTTTTTAGGGATAGTCCAGTGACTGGCTCAAAGGGAGCTGCAATCTCCCTTGCTATCTGAACCTAACTTAACTCATTTCCTACCTCCATAGCATTAAGCATAGCACTAATGCTCCGGTCAGTATTATCTGCTGATAATATCACTCGGTTATGACTATCAAGGTGTCTTAGTAATATTTTCCTATCGTAGCAAAATATCCTAGCCTCATACCTACCTAACTAATCCATATCCAAAATAATTTTGATATCTATGAAATCAATAACATACAAATTGCAGGCAAACTTATGACCTAACAAGTCAAGTTCTAACTTGTCACATCTTAAAGCTAGAGTTGCATACCCTCATATTGGATTCACAAACCTTAAGGAAGTAACACGGTAGGTAGGTTCTAAACATAATTTATCAACCAAACACTAAGATGTAAATGAATGTGATGCATTAGTATCAAAAGTACTCTAACTGGAATACTCTAAATCAAAAGCGTACCTTCCAATACAGTCCTTCCTTTATGAGATGCGATAGGCCTAGCTGGTCCTATAGTAAAAACGTTTCCTTTATCCTCGCAAACTGGCTCTGGACACTGATACTTATAATGCCCAACTTGATCACAGTTGAAGCACTTCACATTCTTCTTACCTGCAGCTTTCTTCCCATTTCCTGACCGACATTCATTAGCAAAGTGACCCTTCTTGTCACACTTATAAAAAACTACTCAGTCTTTGACTTCTTAACAGCATTTCCCTTTTGGGCTCCCTTCTTTTTAAAGAACTTCCTCTTCTTCCCCTGAGAACCTTGAGTTTCCACTGACTTCTCCTAAGCTAAATCAGCAAGTAACTCCTCATGGCGAATGACCATCCCTACCAATATATTACAAGGATCATGGACACGTGTCATGGTCATTCTAGCAAGCTCAGGCCTCAACCTCTGAATGAACCTCTCATTCCTTTTGATGTCAGTATCTATAACAGCACATCCACATCGAAACAGCTCTTCAAACTTAGTAGCATACTCAACTACTGACATCTCTCCTTGCACTAAATCCATAAACTTCCTCATCAACTCAGACTTAGCAAACTCATATACAAACTTATGCTCAAATCTCGTTTTAAAATCAGCCTAAGTTAACCGCTCTTTCGAAACTCCATTAGTGACACTATTCGACCAATGTAGTGCTGACCCCTACAACTGCGTAGAGGCCAATCTTCTCTTTTGCCCATCATTCAAACCCAAGTCAGTAAATATATGCACACCATGAAACAGCCAATTCTGAACCTCTATGGCACTTCTCAAGAATGGCTTCCCAGCCAAACTGGTGTAATTTCTACTCAACAAAAAAATTATTTCCGATTGGAGCCACTAGATTAGCTCCTCTTGCATTTCCAGCAACACCACCAGCAGCTTCTGCTTACAGCAAACCAACAAAGAACTGATACATTGCCTCCATATCTACTGGTGGATTTCCAGCACTCACATTGGCATCATCATTTTGATTACTAGCATTAGCCTGTCGATCCCGGTTCCTCCTAGTAGTGGGTCGAGCATTTCCATTAGATGTGGTGCTTCTTCCAACTAGATTTCCTCTTCCGTTTCCTGCTTCCCTATCACCTTTCTTGTAATCTGCATGCGAGCCTTAGTAAGGTACAGAAGAATGGTCTAAGAGAGTAGGGGATACATACTTATACATATATAACTATATATGGAAAATATAAGTAGGTTACTATAGCGTTAACCCAAATCCGAATCTTATTATTTGATTTATTGGTTATGTTTGGAAAATCTTTTACATTTAAGTTTCTTTTGAAGTTTTATAAACCTATGCACTGATACCAACTTGTAATATCCCCCTACTTAGAGGTCCAAAACAAACGGCTATGGATGTTGTAATCATCCATAGTTATTAATCCTTAGCCACCAAATACGACGATATTAGATATATTGATACACATAAACACAAGAATATGGAAAAAATTAAACAACAAAAAAATTCCACATTCCATTTTAAAATATTCCAAATTGATTATGTAGTCCTAAATAGAAGACCACGCTCAGATAACATATAATTATTACAAGATATGCCAAGTACGACATATGAAGATACCCCCTAGGTTGATCAGTGTATATAAATAGGCAAGAAAAAGAATTTTCCTTTACAAATAAAACACATAGTGGAAATAAAAGAACTCAAATAACAAGCTTGCCTCCTGCACATCCTTCGAAAGATTTATTCGTCTAAAAGAACATCTGGAAACCTTAACTCCCAACCTACTCAAAATCACTTCAGTATCCGAGAGTTTGGGGGGAAAACAAAAACTTCGAATCAGACATAAATCCAGAATGAATAATAATTTACCTTCTCAAACCATTTAGATATCTAGTGAGACCATGCCGCTTAGTGAAATGAGTTTTCCCCTCACAAGTATCCTAAAACATTTATAAAACCATATACTATGGTCCTGCATACACAATGGTTAAAACATAGTATTTCAAAAACATTATGATGGTATGCAAAATAAGTAAATCAAATCTGGGTTACCCATCCCTATTCATTCTGATTGTCTGTCTCAATTATAGTTTCTAGGATTACTATTAACCTATAAAATGTTTATGGACTATCTATCCAATATCATAGTTTTCATTGGATCACTAAGAACCTATTGGTAACTCGAATATCTTATCTCTTATCATAGTTTTCATAGGCTAACAAGGAACCGACTGACTAACTATCAATATCTTAATCCGAATATAGTTTTTATGGGCTAACTACAAACTTACTGGCACCTGCCAGTACCAAATCATAGTTTGCATGGGCTCACTATGAACCTATTAGCCCCGACCAATATCAATAGTTATATATATACAGTTTTCATGAAATTACCACAAACCTATTGACCCAGGTTAATATCTTTAATTAAGATTGTACATTGCATTAAGTTATATTCATTGTTGGGTCAATCTAACCGGTTATTTTACCCTTCCCCAAAGTACTATTACGAGTTAATTACAATGTGAATAAGTATATGAAGAAGTAATACTCCTAAAATCATTAGTTATGCCATGATATTTCCTTTATAAAAGTGAGAGTGGGTTACTTATTTGGAAGTTTTTAAAACATCACCTTCGAAACCTCTGAAGGGCCTCCTTCAAAAGCATAAGATTCTTTTCAAAACATAATAAACATACCTTTCGAAGCCCTTTTTTAATTTTCACTTTCGAAACCAATGGTACTTTCAATGGTATCAAAATACTCTTTAAAACATGACTTCAAAACAAATAAAAGTAATCTGTCGAAAGCATTGAATTTTCCCTTTAAAAACATATTTTGGGTCAAATGATTATATATGAAAGCTTCTCTTTCAAAACCACTTATACAATTGATTTAGGGAATAAATTTATGGTGTCGAAACCATCTAGTCGAAAGCATAGTCCTTCAAATTAAAACGTGGTAGAGTATAGTCAAAACCCCATTCCGACTCAGTTGCATTCGAAACCCTCAACCCCTTTCGAAAGCATTCAAGAAAAAGGCTTAGTTTAAGTTAAAATAGAGGTAATCCTTCAACAGCATAGATGGCTTTAATACAGTCAAAAGGTAAATTAGTGGCTTGGTCTCGACTTGGTCAAAACCAATCATTTTGGAAACTCTTGTTTAAGGAAAAAGTACTCCTTCGGACGCTTATTTATAAAGTCCCTTTCGAAAGCATGACTTTGGACTATGTTGAAAGTTTTAAGTAAAATAAGCCAGAAATTTAACTTTAGAAAACAAACTAAGTTTCGAGTTTATAGGGTATCGGCTCGGTAAAAAAGCCCTTCAAAAACTAGGCAGGTGTTTATCTTTTAAAAGTGAATCTTGGTTTCGATCCTGACGAAAGCATTGACACCCTACCTTCTGCTACTTACCAATTCACTTCGTACCAATTTCGTTGATACGATATGCATTGGTTTCGAATCTAATGGTTTTGACTGGGTTGATGCAGAGGTAAAGTGGTCGAAAGGTGCCTCCAAATTAGGCGGAACAACCTTCTTCTAAAACACTGATTTGTAGCTAAGTATGGAAACTACTTTATAACTAACCTGCCTGTTGTAATTCCTTACTTGGTTACTTTAAAACTTTTCAAATACTTTACAATTATAATCGACGCATTTAACCAGATCTAAATCAGATAAATTTTTACGTTTAAGCCCTTCCATTAACAAAACCAGTAGTTGCTAATAAACCCCTCTCTTGAAATAATTTATTTTCCCTAATAAATCAATTTGGAAAAATCTTCAAAAATCACCCAAATTCAATTTTATCATGTAATCAATACATGCATGGATAATGACATGAGGTACCTTGGTCTCCCTCTTCTTACTAAAAGGATTTCCAATGCTGACTGTTTCCCATTATACCATAAGATCACTTCTGTTATGAATGCTTGGGTGAACAGACAATTATCACAAAGTGGTAGACTTGTTCTTATCAAAACTATTGTATTCTCTTCTCTGGTCTACTGGGCTCGTTCAATGATTCTCCCATTAAAGCTAATGCAACTTGTTAGGTCAGCAATGATAAGATATTTCTGGACTGGTAGTGTACATAATAGGAAGTTGCTGCCATGTTCATTTTCTAGTATTGAATTTCCCATGAAGCATGGTGGTCTTGGTGTCATTAACCCAAGAAAGTGGAATCAAGCTGCTATTAGTTCTCATTTTGATGCCATAGTCAACAATAGAGATACAACATGGGTTAAATGGATAAAGTTACATTATATAAAGACTAAAAACTTCTGGTGTATGGACATACCTCAGAATAGCAGCTGGTTTTGGAGGAATATACTTAAGCTAAGACATGTTTTTCTTCCTATCATTAAATATCAAGTTAATGCAAACACTGAAGTTAGCTTCTGGCACGAACCATGGTCAACACAGGGTCTCATTCTATCCAAAGTTTGTGAATATCAACTGCTTCAGCAATCTGGTATTCATCATGATGCCAAAGTAAATGACTTCATGTATGATGGAAAGTTGCAGTTACCAACTACTAGTAATCATATGCTCAAAGTCATGTGGACTGATATCCAAGCCAATTTTTGCATAACTAATCAACCTGATGCTGTATCTTGGGATTTAAAGCATCACAATGTCCATTGTGTTTACTTATTTTGTTCTGCATATTTTCCACTGCCAGCCACCAAGTGGTTTTCTGTTATATGGACAAATGACTCAGTTCCATCGCAAAATTTGATGATGTGGAAAGTGATTAATCAGGCTCTTCTTACTAAAAGTAAACTTAACAGCATTGGGTTTCCATGCACCTCTTCCTGTGTGTTTTGTGATATGTTTGAGGAAAGTGTGCATCACCTTTTCTTTGATTGCCCTGCTCTTAAGTTCTTGCTGAACTGCATCAGTTACACTACTGGTTATAACTTTTCTTCTGGAAGCTCGAGATTGGTGTGGAGTATCATATATAAGGCTACGAGATGGAGATGTGATAGAATTAGGCTGTTTGTTGTTTGTATGAAGATATACATGAGAATCATATGGAAGGAAAGAAATGCGATTGTATTTGATAAGCAAAGAAAGAGCATGGTTGTTCTCTGGAATGAAGTGAAGACTACCACACATAAACAATTGACGAATTGCAATAGAGATTTCCCAGACAGTATGATTATTGGATGGGCTTGACCTTTTTTGTCTCTTCAATTGTTTTTCTCTAGTCCTCTGTCCTTTTTTTTGTATTTTTTCTTTTCAATTTCCCCTTTGTTTCACTGTTTGTACTCTTTTATTGTGTTGCAATAAAACTGGTAGGGGCCCAGTCAACCCCGCTGGCTTTGCCAAAAAAAACATATCAAAATTTTTAGACCCAATTTCTTCTTGAAATACTCGAAATATATTTTAAACCCAATTATATCATATTTTCCTTTAGAAATTCAAAATAAATTTTCTATAGTTTGGAAAATTCTAAAAATGAAAACCCATCTCAAAAATCATGTTTTACTTAACATAAAAAAATTTCATGGCATTATAAAATCATAAACTCTCGGTTTTACCCTAAAACTATGCTAATTTATATGCAATTGAATTAAATTAAATCAAACATAATATAATTCAAGCATATCATCATCCATAGAACCTTTAAAACAAATTTAATCATAAATCCAAAAACATATAATAATAGAATAAAATAGTGATGGTATAAAATTATTATTCACCTTAGATATAATAAGGAATTTGAGATTTGTTATTGATTAACTCTTCCTAGCTTTGATCCTTAGCTTTAGATTATAATCTTCCTCTTTTCCTCCTTGTTAATGGCCGTCTCTTAGGGTTTTTGCATTTATTTTTGAGTTTAGAAAAAAATGAACGTGAATGGACAATTACATATGGTCATAGCTGTGTAAAATGAAAAGGTTATTTTACTAATATGTCCATGTGTAATTTAATTAGTTTTCTAACCCAATTAAGCCCATTTACTTAATCATTAAGTATGGCCCTTTATATAATTTTCTCAAATCTCAATACCCTTATCATCATTATTCTATTTAATTTATCTAACTAAATTTCCTGAATAATGTTATAAAAAATTAGGGATGTTACATTGTCCCCATGTCTACTAGCGGGGTTCCAGCACTCACATTAGCATTTGCATTTGGATTTGAATTTGTTGTCGACTCGGATTCCTTCTATTATTGAGCTGAACATTTCCAATAGTTATGTTGCTTCTTCCATCAAGATTGACTCTTTCATTTCATGCTTCCATATTTTGCTATCTTGTAATCTGCATAAGAGACTTCGTAAGATATAGAAAAATGGTCTAAGAGGGGGGGAGAAAAGAGATAGAATACATACATATATACAAAATAACAAGTACGTTACTATAGGGTTATCCCATACCCCAATCGTAATCTCTGATTCATTTGAATTATGTTTTCAAAATCTTTAAGTAGTACATAAACCTATGCTATGATACCAAGTTTTTAACATCCCCTATTCTGAAGCCGAAACTAAGCGCTATGGATGCTGCAATCATCCATAGTATTAATTTCCAATGATAAAATGAGATGAGTTAATTGTATCTATAAGATCAAGAGTACATAAATATGAAAATTTTCAAAACACATTTCATCAATAACTTTCACATTCATTACATCCCATTACATAATCATATCGATAAAAATTCAGATAAATTGTAATAATTATGAATATATTCCAAGAGTGACATATGAAGATGTCCCTTGGATGATCAGAGTCTAACTACCTAAAAGTTATAATTCTATCATTACATCCATTCAAACATAGCATCCACTTTAAATAGTACAGTGAAAATGAACTCCTAATATTAGCTTGCTTACTTACTAAACGTCTCTGAAAGATTATTTGTCTAACCCGAAAACCCTACTCCCGACCTACTCAATAGGTACCAGAGAGTTTAGGGGAAAAAAACCTCGGGTCGGAGAAAAAGCCCGGTGTGAATGATAATATACCATCTCGAACTAAAGTACATATCCAGTGAGACCACACCACTGAGCAGAACGAGATTTCCCCTTATTAGTATCTTATCAAAATATGTCATTCATAAATCATGCACTGCAACCATAATGATTAGAAAAAACATAATATAATTATATGCATGTAGACAACAAGGGTAAGTCTGACTAGTCTGTCATCGTAGGGTTATGCATTGCCAAGGTTTACGCTTCCCAAAATTAGACAGTCTGTCTCAAATCATAGTTTTCCTAGGGTCACTATGAAAAATCATAGTTTTCCTAGGGTCACTATGAACGTAATTGTTTTGCAAGCCAATCAATAACCTATCTGGCTGACTTGGGCCAAAAATTTAACCAGATATTCCAAAATTTCCGTATACAGTTAGGAGGAAAATGGACTGAATGTCTGGATCATAGTTTTCCTAGGGTCATTAGAAACTAATGACTTTGTAGGGCAACCAATAACCATTTTCTATGAGCATATAGAGCTACGAGTTTCTTTTTGTGCATAAACGTACTTTAGTCTCACTAATGACAAGCCCTACGCACTAAATCGCGGACCTTTACCAGCTGGGGTGTAACGGCTGAAGCATAGAGTACGACCTTACACCAGTCCCACATTTGCACTTATTATATGGTTTTAAATCCATGAGTCATACCTTTTAGATCAGTTCAAGGCATCCTAACACAATTGATCTGTCTGATCTCCTAGATACAATTCTACTCACTCAAGAGTTTAGTCTGACCATACTCATTACTGGAACAACCTAACTGGTAATTATGCTCATAAATCCTAAGATGCAATGCTAGGTCATATTAATGTGAGTATGACAGTTGATAAATATGCAAATTTAATTGATCAGTGACAACAAGAACATATAGCATCATTCATCAACAAGTGTTCAAACAATAGTTATTGACATCTTAAGCAATAATTTTCTTTGGCAAATTCATATAAAATCGGGCTAAAACACTATTTTTCCTTGAAAACCTTTATCTTTAGTAGTGATTACACACTCGAAACCATTCTTTAAAACAAGGAAAATATAGCCCAAACACGTTGCCAAAATCTTTACACGGTTTTTGAAACATTTGTTATCAAAATAAAGCTATCATACCTCTGGAAACCATGAGCTATTAAGCCTCTAAATAAAGTCTTCATTTACAAAATACATTTAACAACCCGAAATTTTCGATCCATAAAATTCCGGATAGTTAAGGAAAAGAAAGAAAGAAAAAGAAGAAGAAACAATAACAAGTTACAGAACCTCACATTCGCAGCGGATCAAAATATAATATCACATAATATCAGTTTACAAATAATAAATGTATCAATACACTTATATTTTTAAACATCAGAATTACAACTATCACCAATCACTGGACAGTTTGAAACAACGTGTCCAAGTTATACAATAGCATATCGCAGCGGAAAACATTCCATACGTTCCTGCCCTCCAGCTCGCCTCCTGAGCTCAAGAACGTCCTTACCCGAAAATCTGTAATATTCGGTCTGACCCGAGCATTACATCAAAGTAACACCCGGGTCAGGCTGGAAACCAGCGTGAGTAAACTCATCTAATATGAAACACACCCAACAAAACCAATTTTTAACCTGGGGTAACTCATAACAATTTTACAAATCCACAGGTTTAGTATAGACAACACTTATTATACTCATCAATTTCTAAGTGTCAGAACTTAGATTTTATGATCCAAATCACTTAAATCATTCCATATCAGTTTATTGATTTCAAAAATCAGTTTATAAAGAATCGAAGTGGGCTCGGGTATTTACTAATGCCAGACTCCGGTTTCTTTGAGTCGAATGTCATCTTAACCCAAATTATCCAATTAAATACAATTCAACTTTAATTACCAGATAACATTTTAACACATCAATTCATAATTGATAGATAATCACATTATCACCATTCATCCAACACATCATATCACAAAGCAATTCATATCAGGAATATTAGCCGGTTCCAAACACTCGTCATCATTCAATCATAAATAAGCAAGATTGATCCATTCATTAATTATTTTAATTAATGATCCTCAAATTACTTTCATTAGTTAATTATTCTTAAATTTCATATAATTATTAATCTTTAACCTAATTCATTCATTAATCAACCTTGATTGATCACAATTCAAAAATTTCTTCCCTTAATTACTCTATCAATTAAACCAACTCTTGATTAATTATATCAATTAATCGTTTATTACATTGAGTAATTATCACTTAACTTCTTCCACCAAGTAATTACCCTTTAATTACTTCCCATTATTAAATTACCTTTTTATTAATTACATCGGTATTTATCCACTAATTACTTCACTAAGTAATTACACCTC
This sequence comes from Allium cepa, assembly GCA_030765085.1. Lineage (NCBI taxonomy): Eukaryota > Viridiplantae > Streptophyta > Magnoliopsida > Asparagales > Amaryllidaceae > Allium > Allium cepa. The sequence continues at coordinate 587,149,699 of CM060938.1, forward strand.
ATTTATTACCTCCAGTAATTATACTTAATTCAACATCAAATTAATTAAACTTAATTAATGAACTGCAGTCATCCCCATCAACTCAATTAATTACACTGAGTAATTAATTCCTTTAATTACTTCATTAAGAAATTAATTAATTCGTAAGAAATTAACCTCTTAATTTCTTATTACTTAATTATTTCTTAATTTATTAACCTTGATAAATTAATTCTTAATTATCACTTTTGAGTATATTAAGTAATTGGCCTGTAATTTAATAATACAAATTAATGATCCTTCACCCATCCATATTAATTATCTCTACCCTATATTAATTACTCAAATTTTATTATCCTATAATCACTTACATTGATTAACCTTTAATACCCTTATTAATTAATTGACTATAATTAATTACATAAATTAATTAATCTTTAATTAAACATATTTATTAATTAATCTTAATTAATTACATTCAGCAATTAATTATCCCTTAATTAACTATACTAAGTAAGTAATCCTTAATTACTTTCTTTTAAGAAATTGTACTTATAAATTACATCATGTAATTGTACTTAATCAATTTTCTTTAGTGATTATCCTTAATTAAATTATTTATTTTCTTAAATTACATTACCTTATTTAATCATCATAATCACTAGTAAATGTTTAAGTAATTACAAAGTTAAATGATTCAACTTGATTTAAATAATTAATTAAACACTTACCATTTTAACAACTTAAAGCTGGGAATCTACTTATTTTATTTGGCTTTCAACTTGTATTCATTAAAACTTGAAAACTTATATTCCCTTAAGAATTAAACCAGGCAATGTTATCTTTAGAACTAAAAACCCAGAATTTTAGACTTGCTAACTTAATTAAAAATAAACCCGAGAACAGCAACAGATTCCCGAGCTACTAATGAAAGTACCCGAGTTCTTCTTTTCTTTTTTTCTTTTTTTAAAACTGGGTTTAGTTAAAGTTAGAAACCTGCTAACATTTTACTCGTGCGCACTCAAAATAACCCGAGCTTACCTTCCTTCTTCCCGAGCATCAACCCGAGGAAGCCCCTTTCGTTCCCAAACCTGATCATCACCTGACACAAATCGTGCACGTATACGTGCACAGAACCTCCGGCCACCACAGATCGCCACCACAACCACCTACAAGTCATCGATAACTCCCTCACTCCTTTTGATAACTCAGATTCGAATAGAACATCGCAAATCAAAAACGAGCTTCTCGATCCAAAAACTGGAACAAAAACTCAGAAGAACAACTTCTCGTCGTCGATGATCATGACGAATGGAACCCCGACACTCACTCCAGAGCAGCATCACATCACCCCGCCGCGGCTACCCCTATCGTGATCATCTCCGATGCATCTCCATTGCTGAAACACCCCCGACAAATCAGACCTCCTAGATTCAATCACTAAACCCTAATTTGACCCTCCTTGGCCTCTACGACCATAAGAAAAATCTGCTACCATTTTTCCCCCAATCTATATCCTCCATACTACCTCCAATCCAAAACTCAATCAATTCCATCACGCCGATCATCGGCAATTCCTAAAAATACCCAATTCGAATAACATAAAAATTCACAAGATTTAGCAGTCCAAAAAATATGGAAAGCATGTTATAATTTATGATTTCCAACCACGAATTCATCCCTGTAATTTAAATTTGTAATTAAGATAGTTGATTTTATCCTAATTTATGAATCTCACTGTTATTTTAATTTTAAAAATAATTTATTGAAATTTAAATCCTAAAACTATTTTTAAGAACATCATCATAAAATAGCAAATAATTTTCATTTAGGCATTAAAGTCTAATATTGTCTCGATTGAGATATTTAAATTTTTGAAGGCAAATCGGAGATAGAAACAACAAAGAATAGACATCTGCATATATATATATATATATATATATATTCACAGTCTTGCTAACATATATATATATATATATATATATATATATCAATTCAAGTAGATTCAAGCAGAAGAAATTCCATTTAAAACAATATCATCACATGCATTAGATATAAATCAAAATTAATTTTTTTTAGAAATGTTAACTCACCTATTTTAAAGCAGAGGACAGTGAATCATGTTCTTGTTTTCAGGCTTAATTAATTTTGAACCCCTGTTGCATGCTTGAAGATGTTGAATCTAGTGTTGAACTTTTGAAACTAAAGTACTGAAATTTGATTTAAAAAACCTCCGGTTGAAGCTTGATTTTCAGTATTATATTTTTTCTTTTGATTTTAGGTTTCAAAAGATGAGATAAATCTTAGCTGAAAGAATCGCTCCTTATTTTCTTTAGTATTATATTTTATAAAAATCTAAATTTAGCTAAGTATGAATTTGCCACTTGTTAGTAGATAGGTTACTTAGGTGACATTTGTTAAACTAATTCCTTATATGCTAACACATGTCCTTAAGCATTCATAATATAAAAAAATTTATTTTTTTATTATTTTAAATGTTAATATAAAATTTTCATATTTAATTTACAAAATAAATAAATACTTATCTAAATATATGTATATATAAATTACTTTAAAGAAAATATTATAAAACAAATGATATAAAATCTTATACACTTTTAAACAAACCCAACTTAAATTTGTCTTTTCTTTTTTTTACTAAAATCTACTCATCTATGTATATACATATATTCCATTTTTATTATTTGTTTTAAAAGAATAACTTGTAAATTTTAAATAATTATATTAGGAGATTGTAAAATGAATATTTACCTAAATATTTAAAATTCAGCATTAATTATAGTTCAAATTTATATACACATATTCAGATATACATATATATATATCAGCATTTCATTTGTTCTATTAACAAGTAAGTATTTAACAATTTTAATCCTATTAATTTCCCATTAATAGATGTCCAAAATTCGGGTTATCACATTTCTTCCCCCTTTAAATCTTTTCGTCCTCGAAAAGGAACGAAAGCAGAATTTATTAAATATTTTAAAATCAATTAAAATCTTCTTTGATCATTTTTAAACATTTTTAAAATCTATATAATATTGCCAAAATAGTTTTTATAAAAATACTTTTACAACTCGATGTCTTAATAGGTCCATCCTTGTTCTTATAGAAATTCGATCATACGTTGATCAGGCGTAAGACTGAAAATCTACAAGTACTTGGTAAACCCATTTCAACACCCAGTGAAAATACTTAAAAAAATTAATTTATTGAAAATATAGAAAATCATTTTTTTTAAATAAAGGAATATCTTTGGTGAGAATGCTCTGGAAATCATCAACCCCATCCATGGTCGGAGTTACATTCCAGGGTTACGTTGCCATCGCAGCAAAAGTCCATGTAACTGCAGACTCTCCGCGGCCTCTCGATTACGCCATGGATCCCCCACAACAGATCACAGTCACATCCCAAGGTTACGTTGCCATCGCAGGGAAAGTCCATGTAACTACAGGCTCTCAGCGGCCTCTGATTTTCGCTGTCGAAATGAAACTTCTCCACTCCTACATAGGCCGCAGTCTACCGATGTAAAATCAAACGCAGACTATTGGGTCTCAGCGGCGCACACGACTTTCGCTATGTTACCATAGGTCGCAGTCTACCGATATAAAATCAAACGCAGACCGTTGGCTCTCAACGGCACACACGACTTCCGCTATGGTATACACTACTCATGATTCCCAGGAACTAGTTTTGTCCGGACTCCTCAGGATCAACCTTAGAACCCCCCCTTAGGGCTCAAGGCAGCACCACTCGGTGGTACTCCTTAGAAGTTCATTTCAAGGTAGCGCCTTTTTCCTTAGAGCCATCATCAAAACATTTTATACTATACACATATAGTATCTTCAAATCATACACCTAGTATGATCTCATACAAAGCTCCTTCACAAAAAATCGATTATTCCAAAATCGATAATTCTCAAACCAGGCTTTCCAAATTCTCATACCGATTTTACCCAAAAATCAAAAGCCTTTCCAAATCCAAAGGTTCCCAAACCTTTTCTGAAATCCTCATAAGATCCTTTATATATATATATATATATATATATATATATATATATATATATATAATTTTAAAAACTTTGGATCATTTCAAACTTGTATAAAACTCCTTTTATACTTCAAACATTTTCAGAAACCTTTTCTTCTGGCAAAAGATTCATCAAGGGGAGTTTCATTTTATAAAACAAATATATTTAACTTTGTTTACTCAAAATAAAATATTCAAATTTAATTACTCTTTTCAATATCATTTTCATCCAAATCTGTACGATGTACACATATCATTCATACGCTATACCAATCTGATCGCTCACTCGACCACACAATTTTACTTCCGAACTAGTATCGTCCGCCCGACTTCCTAGTGCGGACTTAGATCTGGTTTCTTGATCAGAAACCGTCATTCTCCTTGCATAGTCATAACTATGGTAGAGAATATCCAGAACCAATCAACAATCCATATCCAGGTTCGTCGTTGAAAATTGAGTGAAAAATCCCACTCGGATCGATATAACTATCTCGAAATTCTGTGCTCGAATCTGGATCAAATCACTATGCAAAATAGAATAACATATGTACACCCTACATATTTATCTTTATTAGCCAAATCAATTCTCTTTTCTATTCACATTCACTTTGATTTTCATTCACTTACTCACAATTGCTTCAATCCATTTGGATTATCACCTCTATTCTTATCCTGATTGGGCATTTAACCAATAATAGTTTAAAATCCGACCAGTTTATTTAAAAAATAGCTTGAAATTTTTTTAAATTAGATAAGTAGCTGGAAAATAATTACTAGTTTGTAAAATAGGTGTAGAATAGTTAGAAAATAGTTAAAATAATTATAGAAATTTTAGATAATAGCAAAATAATAGTAAGATAGTAATTAGTTTTTTTTATTTTTTTTATTTTATAAATAGTTGGAATATAGTAATTAGTTTATAAAACAGTTGGAAATTGTTAAACGGTTTCAAAAATAATTGAAAAACAAATATAAGATAGTTTGGCTTTTAAAAGATAGGTTGTATGTATATATATATAATGAATAGCTTGGAAAAATAGGTTTATATTAAAACAATTTATATTAAAAATAGTCCAGAGTCAAAACTGCTCACTTCCCATTCTCCATTCTCATCAATTTAATTTAAATTTCCACTTCCATTTAAATTGACCTAATTCCAATTTAAATAACTTCGATTTCCATTGAAATTGATTCAACCCCAGTTCAAGTTGAATTAGTCTCAGTTTCTTTCCAAATTTAACTTTATTCAACCTTGATCTCAAATTCTACTAATTCAAATAAATTCCAATTTCAATTCATTTCAACTCCAGCTTGAATTAATCCCAATTTCAAACTCCATTTCCAAATCAAGTTAAATTATTCTTGATTTCCTACCCAAATTCAATTCAAATTCCGTTTGAATTTAGAACTATTCAGCTTTAATTACAATTCCAAATTATTTTATATCAAATTTCAATTTTGAACTAATTTCAAAATCAATCTAATTTTAAATCATCTCGAATTATATAAATTCGAGTTAAATTTTCAGATGTTTATTTAATTCCTTTAAATCAAATTAACCATTACCTTTTTAATTTAATAATCGTAAATCTTTATACAATTTAATTTCTGAGCTCAAATTCAAGAATTTTAATTTTAAATTATCTTTGCTTACTTATTTCAAAGTTAACGTAAGAGTTCAAGACAATTTTTATCTTAAAAATTCTACTTATCACCCAATTTTATCTTCTAGTTTGAAATCAATTCTTAAACAAGTTTAATTTACAAATTCAATCATTCAGATTTTCAATTCAAAATAACTCCACATCCTTAATCTCAAATTAAAGTTAGATTTTTTATTTTATCTCAATAATGAATATATCACCACACTTCATTTCTTATTCATTTAAACAAATTCAATTTATAGTTTAAAGATTATTAATAACAACAGGATGGTATCTTTCAAATTATTTTAAAAATATCCATCCAATCCAATTTCCAGATCTCAAACCCAATTTGAGATCACTCAAACTCTCAAATATAATCAATCATTTAACTTCCCAAGTTAGATCTAAATTTAATCTTGAAATTTCCAAATCAGGTTGACCATTCCAACTTATTTATCTTTTCCCCAAGTTAAACTCAATTCACTTAATCCAGTCATCCTTCCCAATTTGAACTTCCATTTTAAATTTTAAACTTCTCGTAAATAATCTTCCCACTTATTAAGTTCAAAAACTTATCACTTTGGGTATCATATCTCATTCTAGATTTAAAACTCAATATTTAGAGTTTATTTCAAACCATCCTTAGTATTATGCATATCCACACATATACATATTTACTTCTTGGCCCACCAAGACAAATTTTAAAATTCAAACCACCTTTGGTTTTAATTCAAAACAAATTATTTTAAATTTTCAAACAACTCTTGTTTGAAGTAGGACCATTTCATTCAATTACATTAAATAATATTATTTATTGTTTCTTTAAATTAATTACATTATTAATTAATTTCAAATTAATCACATTCGGTAATTAACTTATTTCTTAATTGCCTTCATTAAGTAATTGTCCTTTAAATTACTTACCTCTAGTTACTTCATTAAGTAACTTCCTCTTAATTTATCATTTCCAGTTATTATCCATTAATTAATCGCATTACATAAAGTTTAATTAATTACATAAATTAATTGATTATCCTTATCCTGAAACCTTTCCCAAATTCAAGATTTAATTTCAGTTTGATTGTATCTCTACTACTTCTTAATTTAATTCAATAATTTAACAACCAATTCCCTTACTATTTATTAGATTAAAATATTGCTTTATAAATCAAAATATATTCTTATATAAAATCATTTAAAATCTTTATATAAGAAAATAACAAGTACGCTCTCTCATATATATACTCAGCTCATTCTAGGGTACCATTGACCCTTTTCTTAATGAGTAATCCCAACAGAGAAAAGGTTCTCGCTTAACCTTCTGCTCTGATACCAAAAGTAACGACCCAAAATTTTCGATCCAGAAAATTCCGGATAGTTGAGGAAAAGAAAGAAAGAAAAAGAAGAAGAAACAATAACAAGTTACAGAACCTCACATTCATAGCGGATCAAAATATAATATTACATAATATCATTTTACAAAGAATAACTGTATCAATACACTTATATTTTTATACATAAGAATTACAACTATCACCAATCACTGGACAGTTTGAAACAACATGTCCAAGTTATACAATAGCATATCATAGCGGAAAACATTCCATATGTTCCTGCACTCCAGCTCGCCTCCTGAGCTCGAGAATGTCCTTACCTGAAAATCTGTAATACTCGGTCTGACCCAAGCATTACATCAAAGTAACACCCGTGTCCGCTGGAAACCAGCGTGAGTAAACTCATCTAATATGAAATACACCCAATAAAACCAATTTTTAACCCGGGATAACTCATAACAATTTTACAAATCCACGGGTTTGATATAGACAACCTTATTATACTCATCAATTTCTAAGTGTCAGAACTTAGATTTTATGATCCAAATCACTTAAATCATTCCATATCAGTTTATTGATTTCACAAATCAGTTTATAAAGAATCGAAGTGGGTTCGGGTATTTACTAATACCCGACTTCGGTTTCTTCGAATCGAATGTCATCTTAACCCAAATTATCCAATTAAATACAATTCAACTTTAATTACGAGATAACATTTTAACACATCAATTCATAATTGATAGATAATCACATTATCACCATTCATCCAACATATCATATCACAAAGCAATTCATATCAGGAATATCAACCAGTTCCAAACACCCATCATCATTCAATCATAAATAAGCAAGATTGATCACTTCATTAATTATTTTAATTAATGATCCTCAAATTACTTTCATTAGTTAATTGTTCTTAAATTTCATATAATTATTAACCTTTAACCTAATTCATTCATTAATCAACCTTGATTGAGCACAATTCAGAAATTTCTTCCTTTAATTACTCTATCAATTAAACCAACTCTTGATTAATTATATTAATTAATCATTTAATCACATTGAGTAATTATCACTTAACTTCTTCCACCAAGTAATTACCCTTTAATTACTTCCTATTATTAAATTCCCTTTTTATTAATTACATTGGTATTTATCCACTAATTACTTCACTAAGTAATTACACCTCATTTATTACCTCCAGTAATTATACTTAATTCAACAACAAATTAATTAAACTTAATTAATTAACTACAGTCATCCCCATCAACTCAATTAATTACACCGAGTAATTAATTCCTTTAATTACTTCATTAAGAAATTAATTAATTCGTAAGAAATTAACCTCTTAATTTCTTATTACTTAATTATTTCTTCATTTATTAACCTTGATAAATTAATTCTTAATTATCACTTTTAAGTATATTAAGTAATTAGCCTTTAATTTAATAATACAAATTAATTATCCTTCACCCATCCATATTAATTATCTCTACCCTATATTAATTACTCAAATTTTATTATCCTATAATCACTTACATTGATTAACCTTTAATACCCTTATTAATTAATTGACTATAATTAATTACATAAATTAATTAATCTTTAATTAAACATATTTATTAATTAATCTTAATTAATTACATCCAACAATTAATTATCCCTTAATTAACTATACTAAGTAAGTAATCCTTAATTACTTTCATTTAAGAAATTGTACTTATAAATTACATCATGTAATTGTACTTAATCAATTTCTTTAGTGATTATCCTTAATTTATTTATTTATTTTCTTAAATTACATTACCTTATTTAATCATCATAATCACCAGTAAATGTTTAAGTAAATACAAAGTTAAATGATTCAACTTAATTTAATCAATTGTTTAAACACTTACCATTTTAACAACTTAAAGCTGGGAATTCACTTATTTATGTGGCTTTCAACTTGTATTCATTAAAAATTGAAAATTTAGATTCCCATAAGATTTAAACTAGGCAATGTTATCTTTAGAACCAAAAACCCAGAATTTCAGACTTGCAACCTTAATTAAAAATAAACCCGAGAACATCAACAGATTCCCGAGCTACTAATGAAAGTACCCGAGTCCTTTTTTCTTTTTTTCTTTTTTTCTTTTTTTTAAAAACTGGGTTTAGTTAAAGTAAGAAACCTGCTAACATTTTAATCTTGCACGCACGCAACATAACCCGAGCTTACCTTCCTTCTTCCCGAGCATCAACCCGAGGAAACCCCTTTCGTTCCCAAACATGATCATCACCTGACACAAATCGTGCACGTATACGTGCACAGAACCTCCGGCCACCATAGATCACCACCACAACCACCTACAAGTCATCGACAACCCCCACTCCTTTTGATAACCCAGATTCGAATAGAACATCGCAAATCAAAAACGAGCATCTCGATCCAAAAACTGGAACAAAAAGTCAAAAGAACAACTTCTCGCCGTCATGATCATGACGACTGGAACCCCGGCACTCACTCCAAAGCAGCATCACATCACGCCGCCGTGACTACCCCTATCGTGATCATCTCCGATGCATCTCCATTGTCGAAACACCCCCGACAACTCAGACCTCCCAGATTCAATCACTAAACCCTAATTTGACCCTCCCTGGCCTCTACGACCAGAAGAAAAAACTGCCACCATTTTTCCCCCAATCTATATCCTCCATACTACCTCCAATCCAAAACTCAATCAATTCCATCCCGCCGATCATTGGCAATTCCCAAACATACCCAATTCGAATAACATAAAAATTCACAAGATTTAGCTATCTAAAAAATATGGAAAGCATATTAAAATTTATGATTTCCAATCACGAAGTCATCCCTCTAATTCAAATTTGTAATTAAGATAGTTATTTTATCCTAATTTATGAATCTCACTATTATTTTAATTTTAAAAATAATTTATTGAAATTTAAATCCTGAACTATTTTTAAGAACATCATCATAAAATAGCAAACAATTTTCATTTACATTAAAGTCTAATATTGTCTCGATTGAGATATTTAAATTTTTGAAGGTAAATCAGAGACAGAAACAACAAAGAATAGACATCTGCGTATATATATATATATATATATATATATATTCACAGTCTTGCTAACAAATATATATATCAATTCAAGTAGATTCAAGCAGAAGACTTTCCATTTAAAACAATATCATCACATGCTTTATATATAAATCAGATTTAATTTTTTTAGAAATGTTAACTCACCTATTTTAAAGTAGTGGACAGTGAATCATGTTCTTATTTTCAGGCTTAATTAATTTTGAACCCCTGTTGCATGCTTGAAGATGTTGAATCTGGTGTTGAAGTTTTGAAACTGAAGTACTGAAATTTGATTTGCAAAACCTCCGGTTGAAGCTTGATTTTCAGTATTATATTTTTTCTTTTGATTTTAGGTTTCAAAAGATAAGATAAATCTTAGCTGAAAGAATCACTCCTTATTTTCTTTAGTATTATATTTTATAAAAATCTAAATTTAGTTAAGTATGTATTTGCCACTTGTTAGTAGATAGGTTACTTAAGTGACATTTGTTAAACTAATTCCTTATATGTTAACACATGTCCTTAAGCATTCTTAATAAATTTTTTTTTTTTTATTATGTTAAATGTTAATATAAAATTTTCTTATTTAATTTACAAAATAAATAAATACTTATCTAAATATATGTATATATAAATTACTTTAAAGAAAATATTATAAAAAAATGATATAAAATCTTATACACTTTTAAACAAACCCAACTTAAATTTGTCTTTCCTTTTTTTATTAAAATCTACTCATCTATGTATGTACATATATTCCATTTTTATTATTTGTTTTGAAAAAATAATTTGTAAATTTTAAATAATTATATTAGGAGATTGTAAAATGAATATCTACCCAAATATTTAAAATTCAGCATTAATTATAGTTCAAATTTATATACACAATATTCAGATATATATATATATATATATATATATATATATATATATATATATATATATATCAGCATTTCATTTGTTCTATTAACAAATAAGTATTTAACAATTTTAATCCTATTAATTTCCAATTATAGATGTCCAAAGTTTGAGTTATCACAATACACGTCCACCATGCCGCTAAAATATAGATGCCGAGTTTATATGTCAAGCATCTATAACATGGTTGCTTGGTTTATAAAACATATAGTCTTATATTATCGAAACATGGTTATTGAGTTTTTAGGAAATACAGGCTATCAAGCCTCTAAAACAAAGTCTTTTTGGTTTGCAAACAAAAGGTTGTCGAGCCTATAAACATAAATATTAAGTTAGAAAGCATACGATCATTATGACGCAAAGTATGGATATCGAATAACTACCTGGTAGCTACTGAATGATAAAAGACAGGAGGTCCCAAGTTTTTAAAACAATTACGGATACCGAACCCCTACACTTAGGGGTGCCGTACCCTTAAAAATATAGAAAGGATAATGTTAGATCTTAAAACCGTAGGTTGCCAAGCCTCTAAAACCTTTAGATATTGAACCCCTAAAACGTAGAAGGTGTCGAGTTTCTAATAACCTGATACATCACATAGCTACTAGGTATCTATCACATGAATCAACCTATGTGGTTGTCGATTCTATTAAGTAGATACATCGTATAACTATCAAGTAGTTATTCCAGGTATCGACTATTATAGATGTCGAATATCAACATAGCAAGGGTGTCAAGTATCTACAATGATATTTCTGTAGATAAGTTTAAAACTGTTTTATTTCCTTTTAAAGCTAATACTCTCGACCAACTCTTGCCTCTTATCAAATTATCGTTGCTTAACAAAATACTTTTCATTTTCTTTTCAAAAATTACCGGTGGATCTCATTCTGCTTTTCCAAAATAATTTGCAAACCCTTATAATTAATATTGTTAATTAATATTAATTAAAAGTTTTTCTAACATAATAAATTCTTAGAAAACCATAACCTTTAGGGAAAACTCTCCAAAATCAAAATTTCGTACTTCAATCATATATAAAAATTTCGAGGCCAAATTAATTTAATTATTTTTAATAATTAAAACCCAATATAAACACCTTTTTCCTTTTAGGTAATTCATAAAATATTCATATAATCTTGGAAAATTATTAAAGTGAAAACCCATCACTAAAATAATGTTTACACAACATATCCAAATTTCAAATCAATAGAAGATCAAAAACTTAGGCTTTGCCTTTAAAACCTATTGTGATAGTTTTATAAAAAATTTAATATACCATTATTTAATCCAATAATGACAATCGTCAATCCAACCATGACATATTTTGGCAATAAATTCTAAAATCATTCATAGATCCTAAAACAAGCATAAGTAAAAGAGATGGATACTATCATTCACCTTAGATTGGATAAGAGAGTTTGAGATTTGATGTTGGTTAGCTTCTTTAGGATTTTCCCTTGAATCCCTTAGCTTTCTTTTTCCTTTTCCTCTAAGTAATGACCGGCCCTATTCTTTAGTTTTATTTTGTTTTTTGAAAATGAAATGTGAATGAATGAATGAGATAGAAGAAGGGTTTGACAAGTTATTCATATTATACTCCTCTCATTAATTCCTTTCTGTTCTATGTTTAAAACAATCTTATTAATTGATCATTTATGCCCTGACCCAAGTTAGTTAACAAATCTCATTCTCCTTATCACCTTAGATTTCTATTTAATTTATCTAATTAAATTCTTTGAATAGTATTAAACAAAAATTAGGATTGTTACATGGCTAAGGTTGAACCTCGGCCTAATGGCCTTGATTTAATAAATATTAATCGAACAGATAGACTTTATTCTAGCGCCTATAAATACATGTCTAATCCCTTATTTTTCTTCTCATATTTTCTAAATATAGCAGCGAAGCTCTACCATTTTCCCTTCTCTACTATTTCTAGAAATTACATAAATACTATACCATATTATATATACATATATGCATATGTGTATTTGTGTGTAATGGAGAAGGGTAGAAAATAAAATAGAAGAAGAGAAGGAGTGAACCAATTTTGCAAAAAAGGTAGTCTCTATAATTGTAAATCTAAATTTCCACTTAACTAAAATCTCCTCTTAAATATGTAATCCTAATGAGTATTCATATCTTTTTATACATATTTTTGGGTTGTAAAGGAAAATGAGTCAATTAAAGGAATAGATTCGAATTTGGGAGATTTGGACAACTACGAAAGTAGGTAGGAAATTATATGATTTATATATAACATCAGAATTTATATTGTTGTATTTTATTTGATTATAAAACCTATGCAAGATCTATTAAATTTTATGCTTAAAATGAATATATTAATTGAAATCTTGCCTACATATTTTGTAAGTTATGTAATATTGATGGAATGGAATATATACCCTGGTTTGGGAATTTTGAAAATAGTCCCCTTAATATTTTAAAGTATGATGTTGATAAGATTAAGAACTTTATTCCAGGTTTATGTTAATTGGATTGTTACGCAATGTTGATTACATGATCAACGCTGCTGCCAATCAATGAAGAGAGTTGGTAAAATCCATGGCAAGGCAATGTAATTTTATTTTAAAATGTATACGAATTTGAAAATATATGGTATGTGATGACGTGCAGTATGTGTATGGCATGTTGTATGATTTTATTGTGATTTAAATGGATGTAATAACCATAGCTATATTTAAATGCATTTAGATATAAAAGTATATATATATATATATCTAATTTTTCAACTTAAAGTAATTTTCGGAATAAGTATGTTACTTGTCTATCTTGAATAAAGTATAGATTTTTGAAGTTATTCATATGAATAACAAATATTTTGTGAAGGAAAAGTTTCAAGGAAAAATAGTAATATCATAAATATATTAATGAAGATTGAGATATTAAAGTGTGTTCATAAAGTACGCAAAAGGTAATTTTGTGAAATATGATGTTAAGGAAAATAAATTTACAAGGAAATTGCATATTATACTATTGCATGCGTTAATGAAGGTTTCTCACTAAAGTGATGAATATTTGTGATTTATGTTAAAAATGATTTTGTGGAGATGAAAATATTTTGGAAATTGTTAGAAAGTAAATAATGTGAATTTTATATTATGAGGTTGGAAAGAATTTTTCAAGAAGGAAGACGTTTATAATACTTATGGCATGCATTGATAAAAATTTCATTATAGCGGTGTATAAATTTTATTTGTGACAAAATTGAGTTTTTGTCTGCGGGCCTTGGTCGGGTGGTGGGGGATACGCCTCCAAAGTGTGAGGTTCGAGGTTCGAGTCCCACCTTTGTGTGGGAGGAGATACGCCTTTCACATGGGAGATTTGAGGTTCATTTTCGCGCCTCCTGCACCAAGTGTCAACTGAAAGGTCTAGCTAGCCTGGAATAGTGGTTGTGGGGGGTTAGCCATCTATTCCCTAGGTTTACTATTCAGGAATCGCATGTAAGTATTGATTGACCAGGTTTCCCTAGTTCAATTTTTTTTTGAATTTTTTAACTAAAAAATATATTGGGGTTGTTTTGGAGATTTATTTAAAACAAAGTGGTATTTGGGGAAATTATTTGATATGAGATTTATATAAGAAGAAGTGTTTGAATTAAAGAATGAGAAAATCCCCTTTGTTTCTATATACAACATTTTATTAGAAGGTTGGAATTCTATGTTTTCTGTATTTTTCAAAAAGGGGATTTGAAAGTAAACACCTTAAATTATTTTATATCTATGTAAATAAAGGTGTTCATTTTATGAACGAATGTAATGTTTCAATGAAGGATACGACATGCACAAGTTTTCAAACGATAAAAATGAAGTATGTTTGTGATAAAAGTTTATATCATAATTATGGGAATTATTAGTTGTGAATTTTCAAAATATCCTTAATGTTATGGAGGCTGCTTTGAAGTTTTTCGAAAATTTTGACATCTGATGTATTTTGGGTGTTTGAGAATTTATTGTCTTCCTAAATGAATTTGTTCAACCATAGCTCATGACCTTATTTTTTAGTCAAGAATGATAGTTCTTTATTTGGGAGAAAGCCACCAAGGGTTTAATGATTGTTGTGGATTTAGTTGAGCTTGATTAGTTGTTAGAAAGGAGTCTTGGATGATAAAAGTCTTAATCCTCTTAGTAAGTAGTTGTCATTTGATGCGATGGGCATTATAAACCTAAGTAGAGGTTAAAACCCAATTATCGAATATTTTAGTGTGTTTGTTTGTATCCTTCTATTTAACACTTGACGGGTTGAAGTTGATCACTTTATGAGCTATCTTGAAAATGTAAATAAAGTGCTTTATACGGTACGTTTATGGTTGGATTTGATGGTTGCATCATGTTTTGATGGTTATCTATTATATATTTATTTTTAAATTATAGATGAGTGCGGTAAGGGTAAAAGTATTAGGTCATTATAAAGATTCCCTAAGGAGAAATTACGAGGACATAGTTTTTTCAAGGGGGGTCAGTAACAAGTTGATGTTGAAGGGAAACTAATTATGATTCTATAAAGAAGTCTTAAATGTTAAATGGAATTAAATTATAACAATGGTAATTAATATGATTTGAATATATAGAACTTTGTTTGGGATTTAAAAGATATTTCTATAAAATTGGAGTTTTTATAGTAAAATATTTACTAATGAGATTGGAGTAAAGACAAAATTTGGTTTGGGAAATTTAATTATGGAAATTTATTTGATAAAAGTGGTTGTTAATAAATTATTTTGGTATTAAAATTTTTTACCGAGGCAAGCCTATTTTATAGTGGTTGTACCATTGTATATATAAATATGAACATGTGTGAAGTAGAGAGACCTCAACAACTACATTGACTCGGTACATAATAAGAGTAGGATGACAATGTCCAACTACTAAAAAGAAAATACAAATAGTATCCTCCCTCGAATAAGGAGGAGACACTATCATTAAAGATGGTTCATGCCCGTTGACATGCAAATATCTAGAAAACAAAGATGTAAGAAAGGAACATAGTCCAATGACTCACTGCTGTAGAGATATTTCCTGTCCCATGTGTCATCTATCAAAATCGCCTTATTCCATACACCAAGATCTATATAGGAAGTAAGAGACAAGCGAACTCCTATAACAAGGTAAAATAGATGCTTATCCTTTCCTTTATTACCATAATAAACTTGAAAAAACTGCCACTCCCGGGATTTAAGTGCATATCAAAGCTCACATGAACATAGACATGCTTATAAGGATTCCACTTCAGCACTTCAGGAGAACTAATAGGATCAACCATAGTCATATCAATAACAGTAGGTAAAATAGATGAAGTTTTAACATGAGGTAGATGAATATCCAAAGAAGGGGAAAGAGTGGCATGAGAACTTTCTATAGTGGTAGACCAAGGTATAGTATGATTTGGTTTAGGGACCCACTCCATGGTAGGAGGATGAGACAAAGAAGATTCGGTAGGAATAGGTAATGTGGCATTATCGCATGTAGTAGATTCTGAAGCAAGAGCACATTGACAAGTGTATGTTATGTGACCAAAATAGTGGCATGTCAAACATATGTCAGGAGCCAAACTATAGCAAATGTCAACTATTGCAACATGGCCTTCCAAATCTTGTACTTCGAGTTTGGTTAGAGAAGTTTTTTGTATGAAATAGCTCAATCAATCTCATAACATATACTAGTCTTCTTCTTACCACTATATTTGCGTTATTACACTTCGTATTCCCAACGAGGCTAGCGAACCAGCCGAGACCAATCATGGGTTGCAATACTGATGGAATGTAAGAGAAATATGCCCATACTAGATTGGATAAAACTTACTCTCCAGCTCTCAACTGAAGGCCTCCACATAGTGATAACAAATGGATATCCCTCAATGAAAGAAGGCTTCAATTCAAGAACATGTTATCTTTTTCCAATATCCATGAATTTTGAAAAGGATATCAAGTTATTGTCAAAAACTTTGAGGCCACCTATGAGCTTCTAAATGCACTGACAATGCTATTTGACAACATCATAATGAGAGTCGAGTTAAGGGAAAAGCCATTAGATAGTTCGACCGAAGTTCAACACCCGCTTGAATAACCTCATTCCAAGGAACCATTAAACCCTCTACTCAGAAGTTTCAAAAGATCGAGGAGTGTATTCTCCTGCTTTTCTAAGAAAAGAAGAGAATAAAGATTTCCCATTATTTGTAGTTTTTGTACTTGTTGCTGCGTGCAGAATATTAGGTACATGCATGTTCTTAATTATTGGACTTGAAATAAATAGCTCATGGAGTGTGTAATCTTTCTCAATTGGATACGAGATTAGACCAACATTAATACTTGATGACATAGGATCGCTAGATAGGGCCAGATTAGAGTAGATGGCCATAGCCAAACCGTTGAAGTAGGAAAAGATTTTGTGTGGCTAAAAACTACAACAGAGTTGGTTTCAACATTATATCGAGCACTGTGGATGCATTGTAAAGAACGTTGGTTATTCGCATCGGCCAAGTAAGGATCGTCCAACAACCCAACATCATGATTGTTAACCCCGCCTCGGCCGTGGCTCACCGATCCAAGATAATAAACGACCTAACACTCTGCCGACTTAACGAAGGATGCCGACCCAAGACACGAAGGGATGCCGACCTAGTATCTTAACATGGATGCCGATCTAACTGCCTAAGTTACTTGAGAGGGATGCCGACCTAATGCTTTAACAGGGATGCCGACCTAATGCTTTAACAAGGTTACCGACCTAAGACTTAACAAGAACGCCGACCCAAGACTTACAGGATACCGACCTAAGATAGCTACCGACCTAACGCAGGTACTGGCCTAAGATAGAAGCCGATCTAACTATCCAGGGAGTTGGCCGCCCTAACTGCTCAGGACAGGGACAAGATCATACTTGAGTCGCAACCGACCTACGGCCTATGTTAGGTCGTACACGATCCAGGCAAAGGAAGGAAAGTCAGATGCAGCTACTTAGCACGCGGCCTCTTAACTCGTACACGGTTCAGGACTTATAGAGTTCAGCAAGGATGCCTTTCTTAAGTGCCGACCCAGCATTTGAATCGCGACCGTTCCACGACCTGCTTTAAGTCGTCCACGACCCAACTTAGGTCGGTGGCGATTTAGGACTTGGCAATATTTTGTGCCCAGAATTCTCTATAAATAGATGGCCATCTCCAACTTTCAAGGGACCTTTTTGGCCAATCATTTCAAGCGCCAACACTCTGCTGAATTCTCAACTCACCCGACACTTCAAATTCGAAAGGCATCTCAATTAACTTCAAGGGAAAATCTAACGCAATCTACATGGATTCGAAGAATTCTTCTCTACCAAAGTTCTAGTTGTTTGTCTCGTCATAATTGTAATTGAAGATTGTTGTAAAGTTGTAATCGATTTAGCAATAAAGAGAATTAAAGTGGACGTAGGCTTGCCTTGAGCCGAACCACTATAAAATCGTTGTCATTCACTGCTTTTTCTGTGATTTTCTGCTTATACTCTGTTCCCGAATCATCGGGTGGTGCTTTCACAACTACACTTTATACACCGTGGTGTTAGCGTTCAAATTTTAGCGTTAACATTTTTGGTGCTTTCACTGAGAATTGAACTCAGGAAAATTATCATCATTGCTCCACGAAAGTTTGTTGAAGTAACTTCTCTGAAGACTAGAAGCTTATCTGAAATCATGGCTCCGGGGAGAAAGAGTAGATCTGTTAGATCTGGAAATGTTCAAGAGGAACCTCCGCTTCCCCAGTATCTAATCAAGCCACTCCACCTGTTGGGGTTACAAAAGCGGAGTTGGATGCTGTAATCTTAGGGTTGAACCAGCAGATAAATGCCCAAAGTGCACAATTGGAAGCTCAGAATGCCCAAAATGCCCTAATTTTGAATAAGTTGAATGACTTGCTTGGGGTAAACCGTCAACCAACGGGTAACGAAAGGAACTTTGCTGGCAAAATTCATGAGGATGAAGAAAGAAACATTTCTGAGAGGGCTGCCAGCCCCTTTGAGCGGACATTTCCTGAAGTTGGTGGATCTAAAGCTCGAAATGATGAGGGGTGTCTTTCTGAAATGGTTCGACAAATCATGAAAGAAAGCATGCAAAGGAATGAAGACGAGAAGGAATGGGGTTTCGCTCCAAGTAAAACCCCGTTTACCGAAAGGATCTTAAAGGCTGAGTTCCCAAGGAAGTTCGTCCCTCCAACTATCCCAGCTTACAAAGGAACAAGTGATCCGAACGAATTCTTGTATAAGTATGATTGGCACATGACAGGTGCCAGGGCTTCTGATGAAATAAAGTGTCGATATTTTCCTGTATATTTGGAAGGTGTAGCTCTGCTTTGGTTCACCAAGCTACCAATTCGATCTATAGATCAGTTTTCTGACCTAACCCGGAAATTCAAGGAGCAGTTCAGACTATACGCTTCAAAAGCCAAAGATATCATGTCGTTGTCAAGTTTAAAGCAGAATCCAGGGGAAACTATCAGATCTTTCTTGAATCGCTTTAATATAGCGTTGGCCGAGGTAGACAATGCAGAACCACAGATGATCTTGACCTATCTAATGAGGGCCATCGACAAGTCAAGCGAATTTGGAAAATGGCTTAACATGAAGGAACCAACTTCCCTTGAAAAATTCTACAAGAAAGCAGATGAGTTCATATGCCTGGAAAGCCGTCCTGTACCGGTAAAGGCAGCATTGGAAAAAGATGAAGATAACATTGTTGCTCCACGCAAGAATGAATCTGTAGGACAGAAAAGGGAAAATAACGATGGGAAGAAACAGAAAAATTTGAAGAAGCCTCGTTCCTTCAAGCCATCGGAATATACCCCTTTATCAGATACGCCGGAGCGTATTTACCTTGCCACTAAAGATTCTGTTGATTATCCTAAACCTCCCGTTCTGAGAACCGGGAAAAAAGCTGTACAAAGCGGAAAGTTTTGCTGCTTCCATAATCAACCCGGTCATGATACCGATGAATGCCGCCAATTGAAAATTTTGATTGAAGAATTGATAAGGGAAAACAAGCTGCAGCAATTTGTGGAAAAGAATAGCAACAATCCCGCTTCATCTAGTCAGGGGCAACGAGCTCCTGCTCATCAACCCAGGATAGGTGAGAAGACTGCAGGGCATGAATCCGGAAGGCCTGCTATCAATGTCATTACGGGAGGACCTCACCCAGCAGGCAATAGCTGGGGTGAGATGGAAAGGTATACCCGAGCTTTGAAGTATGTACCGACCAAGGAAGATGTATTTGTTTTGGAAGGTGCTATGCCCCTGAAGCAACAAAAAACTTTCAATGATGATATTGTGTTCAGAGCCAGGGATTCCACAGGTATTGAAGCTCCTACCTTGGATCCCTTAGTCATCTCGGCTGGTATCGGGCCAGCTATTATCAGAAGAGTTCTCATTGATTGTGGCGCGTCCTGCAATATCCTCTTCAAGAAAACATTCGACCAAATGAAGATCCCTATGGCTGATGTGCAAGCATCATCGCAGAAAATCGCTGGCTTCACTGGGGAGCCAAAACAGCCGATAGGAACCGTTGATTTGCTTGTAGAACTTGGAGAGGGAGAAAGAAAAGTGGTCCGCAAGCAAACTTTTGTGATTGTCGACGAGTTCTCTACTTATAATGCTTTCCTTGGCCGTCCAACTCTCGCAGCATTCAAAGCTGTTCTGGCCCCATGGTGCCTCACCATTAAATTTCCCACAGATAATGGAGTGGAAGTTATAAAAGGGGATCAAAATGCTGGGCGGGAGTGTTATCTGACAGAGCTACGAGAAACAAGGAAAAGAGAAATGGGAAAGGATGCGGCAACCCCAGTCCGCATCAGAGAACCAGCCTTGTAGCAATTACAGGGCGGACCCTGCACTGGCGAGCACAGCGGAGCACGGAAAGAGATGGATCCTAGGAAAGCCAATGCAGGGGAGAATAGAGTGGTACTAGTGGAAACGACAATACCAGTACCTGTTGACCCAAAGGACCCAAACAAGGTGTTGAATGTGGGTTCACAACTTAATGTGTCAATTCAGAATATCTTAATATCTTTTTTGAAGGCAAATTTGGATGTTTTTGCTTGGACTCATGTCGATATGTGCGGAATATCCCCAGAAGTTGCAGTACACGCCTTGAATATTGATACAAAATTTACACCTGTGAAGCAGAAAAGGAGAACTCAAGGTCCAGAAAGGTCAGCGGCGTTAAAAGAAGAAGTTGATCGGCTCATGGAGAATAACTTTATCAAAGAATCTACCTATCCGAATTGGGTTTCAAATCCAGTGCTGGTTAAGAAAGCCAACGAAAAATGGAGAGTGTGCATCGATTTTTAAGATCTAAACAAGGCCTGCCCCAAAGACTGCTTCCCATTACCCAGGATCGATCAACTGGTAGACGGAACACCGGGACACGAATTGTTATCTTTTATGGATGCCTACTATGGATATAACCAGATCATGATGCATGAGCCAGATCAGGAGGACACGAGCTTTATCACCGACGTTGGTCTTTACTGCTACAGAGTTATGCCCTTCGGGCTGAAGAATGCAGGGGCAACATACCAAAGACTTGTTAATGCTATGTTCAAACCGCAATTGGGCAAGACTATGGAAGTCTACGTCGATGACATGTTAGTAAAGTCTAAGAAAGCATTAGATCACATAGAACACTTAGCAGACATGTTCGCAGTCCTCCGAAAATACGGAATGAAGCTCAACCCTTTAAAATGTTCATTTGGAGTGGAATCCGGAAAGTTTTTAGGTTTCATCGTGAGCGCTAGGGGCATTGAGGCTAGTCCAGCTCAAATTAATGCCTTAAAGGAAGTCAAAGCTCCTAGAACGAAGAAGGAATTGCAAAGTCTCAATGGAAAAGTCGCCTCCTTGAGTGGGTTCATTTCCAAAGCCACAGATAAATGCATCCCATTCTTTGACGCCCTAAAGAAAGGAAAGAAAAACTTCGATTGGACTCCCGAATGCCAAAAAGCCTTTGATGAATTGATTCGCCATATGGAAACGCCTCCAATACTTTCTAGGCCTGGCGATGGCGAGGATCTTCTTATATACTTGGCAGTATCATCTCATGCTTTAAGTGCAGTGCTGATACGAGAAGACAAGAGGATTCAACATCCAGTTTACTATATCAGCAAAAGACTCACTGGGGCAGAGATGAATTACTCTAAGTTGGAAAAACTCGCCTATTGCCTACTGATTGCATCCAGGAAGTTGAGGCAATATTTCCAAGCTCATCCTATCAGAGTCCTCACTGATCAACCTTAAAGCAAGTCCTGTTTCGCCTTGAGACTTCAGGTCGTCTTCTAAAGTGGAATATTGAACTCAGTCAATATGACATCACTTATCATCCCCGAAAAGCAATCAACGGACAAGCTTTAGCGGATTTCATCGCAGAATTCACAGATAAGGGTAACAGTGAGGAGGAAACGATCGACGATTCCCCAATCCAATGGAAGTTATATGTCAATGGCGCAAGAAACGACTATTGTTCTGGAGCCGGAGTTGTACTTGAGACCCCTGAAGGTCGATCATTATGCTATGCACTAAGGTTGGAATTTCCTTCAACAAACAATGAAGCAGAATACGAAGCCCTTATCGCTGGCTTAAGGATTGCTAAAGAACTAAACATCCAAGCATTACAGATCTTCAGTGATTCTCAGCTTATTGTATGCCAAGTCAAGAAGGAATTCCAAGCGAAAAGGGGAAATCTGCCCGCATACTTGTCAAAGGCTTGGGAACTCCTGGGTGATTTCGATCATTACATGATAAGTCATATTCCTCGAGAAGAAAACATGAAAGCAGATTCTCTCGCAAAGTACTCTAGCACAGGCGAAGCTCAATTTCTGGGGTTAACTCCAGTGGAGGTCCTGTCGGCTCCTAGCATTGATGAGATGGATATTGATTGGATCATGAGCGTGTCTCAAGAGCAAGAATCATGGATGACTCCAATAACAGAATATCTGCTCAATGGCTCTTTACCGGAAAATTCAAAAGAACGAAAGAAGCTACTGAAGAAAGCCTCTCGCTATATACTCCAGGATGGCCAGTTATACAGACGGGGATTCTCAATGCCGTTACTTCGATGTGTATCCAGGGAAGAGTCCAAAACAATCCTAGCTGAGGTGCATGGGGGAGAATGTGGTGATCATTTAGGTGGTCAAACTTTAGCGAAAAAGATTCTTCGATACGGATATTTTTGGCCAGAAATTAATCGAGATGCAGCAGACTATTCCCGAAAATGTGACAGATGCCAAAGATTCGCCAAAATTCCTAGAGCTCCTTCCACTGAACTCACACAGATGGTCAGTCCATGGCCGTTTGCAATATGGGGGATAGACCTTGTAGGACCGTTACCAACTGCCAAATCTGGAATTAAATATGCCATTGTTGCTGTAGATTATTTTACTAAGTGGGCAGAAGCTGAACCACTGGCTATTATCACCTCAAAAAAGATGATAAGTTTTGTGACTAAAAGTATCATTTGCAGATATGGTGTGCCTCAAAAAATAATTACAGACAATGGTACTCAGTTCGAAAGTGAAGAATTCCAAGATTTTTGCAAACGATTCAAAATCCGAAAAAGCTTCTCAGCAGTAGCTCATCCGCAGGCAAACGGGCAGGTGGAAGCAGTAAATAAAATTATCAAGTCAACCATCAAGAAGCAGCTTGAAAGAGCAAAAGGTGGTTGGGTCGATAAGCTACCGCTAGCACTATGGGGATACAGAACTACCCACAAAACTACGACTGGGCATACTCCGTTTTCATTGGCATACGGATCAGAGGCAATGATTCCGGTAGAAACAGAGGTCCCTTCACATAGAAGAATCCATTTCAATCAAGCGGAGAATGCAAAACTACAGCTTGAGGCACTAGATCTCCTTGATGAAAAAAGAGAAGAGACTGGGCTCAGAATCGCATCTCATCAGCAAAGGATAGCCAGACATTTCAATTCCAAAGTTCGCCAACGCAGCTTTGAGATTGGAGATCTAGTCCTAAAAAGAATTATGACAGCGACAGGTGTGTTTGGGCCAAATTGGGAAGGACCATATGTCATAGGTCAGAAGCTTCTTGACGGCACATTGAAACTCACTACTGTCGAAGGAGATCAAATTCCAAGAGCTTGGAACAGCAATCACTTGCGTCCATACTTTACTTGATAGCTTTGTTGAAATATTGTAAAAAGAATTATGAATGTATGATTCCTGTAATTGAAAGCGATTGTAAAACCGATGCAAGTGAATAATGAAAGACTATAAAGTGGATGTAGGCCCAAATTCTTGGTCGAACCACTATAAATCTTGTGTTCCTTATTATTATTACATGTCTGCTTTATTTTCGATATGAAAAACACCTTAAATGTATTGCTGAAATGTCGATTTAAATTTTTGCAGGCAACGGAAACAAAACTTGCACATTACAAGACCAAGTGATTCTTGCTATCATTCAACAAATAAATTCCAAGTCACAAAATTCCCGAATTTAAATCCTAGGTAAGAAGTGCTTCAATTGAACGGTCAATGATTTCGTCGAAAACGGGCTCTAGCTAATAAATTGAGAAGTTTGAACAAACAAACATCCAATTAAGAAGCCTATGTCCGTTCTTGCGAACTGGCCTAGCAATGAAGTACACTTCTTTGGATTAAACAAACTACTTGTAAGAGAAGGGAGTGTGAGTTTGAAAAGAAAAAAAAATATAGAGGATCACTGAAAAGGCATAAGCAAGTGGACAAGGAACAACTAAAGCCCTCTTCGGAGGCACAACTCTTCGGAGGATAAAGACCTCTAATGAGGCATATGCCGCAAAAAAAAAGTTCTCTACTCAACCAAAAAAGATTGGAGGAGTCATGACCCTCCAACCATGAGAGAGTAACTTCCAGGCAATCCTCGGAGGCACATTTCACCAGGAGTTGAAGTGTGACAACCGCTCTTCGGAATTTCACTTCACCAGAGTTGAAATGTAAAACAAAATAAAAGCCCTCTTCGGAGGCCCACTTCACCAGGAGTTGAAGTGTTACAACCGCTCTTCAGAATTTCACTTCACCAGAGTTGAAATGTAAAACAAAATAAAAGCCCTCTTCGGAGGCCTATTTCACCAGGAGTTGAAGTGTTACAACCGCTCTTCGGAATTTCACTTCACCAGAGTTGAAATGTAAAACAAAATAAAAGCCCTCTTCGGAGGCCCATTTCGCCAGGAGTTGAAGTGTAACAACCGCTCTTCGGAGTTTCACTTCACCGGAGATGAAATGCTAAAAAAAAGAGAGCCTCTCCCAAGGGGCAGAAACAGAAAGACCTCTTCCCAGAGGCACAATAAGACAAAAAGACCTCTTCCCAGAGGCAGAAATGAAAAGACCTCCTCCCGGAGACACAATCAAGCAGAAAAGACCTCTTCGGAGGCACACGTTTCACCAAGATTGAAATAAAACTTCCAAGTGTTGAAACGTGAAAAAGTCTTCCTCAGAGGTGCAACTTTTCAAAGAAACAAAAATCAAGAAGCCCTTCACTGTGGCAAGTAAAAAAAAAATTCTCATTAAGAGCACACTTTTACTTTCAAAGGAAGAGTGAATTACTTGTTCTAGAAAATTCTCTTCCTCAAAAAGAAGTTGAAGTACTTTACAAATACCCGCTTTACCACATAGAAGATTTCATTCAATAAAATGTGTATATGCACAAAATAAAGAGTGATATCTTCGAAAGTTGAAGCGTAGAAACTTATTTGTGCTCTATTTTTTAATGAAATCATATTCCTCCAAATGTGGAATAATTATTCTCTAAAAAATAAAAGCACAAGTTCCTCATAAAATAAAATATTACAATGGGCTTATGGTATAGGGGCAGCATGGCGTAACTACATCGGTAAAATTGCGCTCGAACAATATATACTACAAGCTCACTGCAATATCGTACAAAGAAACTTGTACAAAAATGAATAGTAAATGCATTCTCAGATATAGACAGAAGTTTATACAAAGAAAAAGAATTATTTTATTCAACACTATTTTATATACAGGTACAGGTTCCAACAAAAGAAAAGCGAGGGGCCGGTACCCGCACAATTTCCGGTCATTGCATGCAAAAAAGGCAAAAAAAGCGATATGAAAGCCACAGAACCAGAGCCATCATTTCTTCTTCCGCCCACCTTTTGAGCCCGCACCTGGCCGAATGACCAACTTTTTAGGTCGGCTTGTAAGGGTAGGGGATGAAGGAGAAAGGGGCTCGATCGGACTTTCTTCCGTCTCTTCTCCACCAGTTAAAGATTCCTTCTTATTCTTCTTCTTGGAAACTCCCTGCTTCCCTCTCTTCTTAGAGGAAGGCCCACTCCCTGGAGAAAGAAGTTTGGATAACGGTTCAGCGTCGGAGCCAGTGGGTTCTGGTGTCCTCTCGCTTCCTTCAGTTTCTTCTCCTTTCGGATCTTGAGAAGCAACGGGATCATCTAAGCCGTGAAGGGCTTCTATTTGCTCTTCCAGTGACCCGGGTTGAGAGGCAGAAGGAGGAGTGACCTTAGGAGGCGGAGAAGGAATAATTGGAGGAGGAGAAGCCTGAACAATGCCCGACGTTTTCTCTGCGGAAGGAAAAAAGTTTAAGTCAGCAAAAAGCGGAGATAAAGGTTCGCTGAGATTCAAGAAGTAGTCAAAAAGCCCATCAAGTTCATAAGAAACAGATGAGCAGTCTACTTGGGCAAGATTGCCAGTAGGGTTACCTGCAGAAGTCGGTTCCCTGATGTCAACTTCGTAAGCCTGTGCCTCGGCACTCTCGCCGCCCTCATCTCCACCTTGTATGCTTGTAATATCAGTGGTGACTTTAGTAGGAGATGGGGAATGAGAACTAGAACCGATAATGTCAATTTCGGCTGAAGGAGAAGGTTGAATTGGAGTAGTTGAGGTGATTTTTCCTGAACATTCTCCTGCCGCTGTTTCGGCCCTTAATTTTGCAAGCTGTTCTCTCCCCTTGGCAAGACCGGCGCGAGCATCATCGTCAAGATAATGCTATTCAAGAGCTGACTCAACGTAGCCAGCGCCTTTACCACCAAGCATATCGAGTGCAGCCTCCCAAACTTCAGCCAGAGTAATTTCATAATTGGGGCCTAGAAAGGCGAGGCTACCACGCCCTAAAATGCTGTGCAGACAGAAATCAAATAATGTTGAGCTAATGTTGGCCCTCGTTGCCTCATGAGAATCTTCAGCTGCAATTTTGCCGGCAACGGCCTCATCACGCTCCATTTCAGTTTTAGAAAGTTGAAGCTTCAGCATTTGAATCTCCGCCTCTTGGGAGCTGTTTTTCTTCCGAAGCACTTCGATGTCAGCGACATAGCCCTCACTAATTCTTTTCTGCACTTCAAGCCGGTCTTCGGCATCCCTTTGGCTGGCATGAGCATCTCTCACTTGTTTTAGGAGCATTTCTTCTTTTTGAGAGTAAGAAGTAGAGGAAGCAGCAAGCTCTTGTTTCAGTTCTTCAACTTTTTCTTCAAGCTCCTCGTTGTAAGAAGCAATGCTTCTCATCTCGGTATCATGTTGCTCAAGCACCTTTTGCCATTCGGCTTTATCATTTTCCATGGTGAGCATGGCCTCTATGTTTGCACGATTAACCCTCTGAAGCTCGTCAACAAGTTTCTGCCAGTTCGACATCCTCTCAATATCAAGCTTGACGGCGTCAAGGTTTCGTAACATGGCAGACTTGTCAATGGGGACCAAGTCAAGGTCAAACCTTATTCCCTTCAGACACCATTAAGGAAACCGACTTTGCAAAGTGGCAGGACCCGGTCCAACATGGAATTTGGGTCTGCTAATTATAGTTTGGATGTCTGACTTCCCGAGAGCGGGAGAGCCGGAAGGAATATCAAGCGAGGCAGGGGCAGTAACCTTTTCAGGAGTTGTAGTGGTGTGCTTCTCACCATGTCGGGCTCGCTTGCTCGAATCTTCAACCACATGACTTTTTCCTCTGTCATCATGGGTTTTTCTTTTATGGGAATCGTCACCTCTCTGTGAAGAATCGTGGCGCTCTTCCCTCTCTCTTCTTTCATAGCGCTCCTCTTGAGCCCTCTTTTCTTGAGCCTTTCGAGCGGCTCTCTCTTCATCAGATTCTCTGTAAGAGGGAAGGTAACGCCTGTAGTCATACTGGCTACGCCTCCCGTAGCGCTGGAAATCATCATAATAAGATCCGCTGCGTCCCATCAGAGGATCTGAAATAAAAAAGAGCTAAATCTTAGAATTCTTCAAAGTACAAAAAGTGAGAAACATAAAAGTGCCGAAAAAATTCTAAGTGTGTGTGATGTGCAAACTACGCGCATCAAACTACGAACCACTCTTTAATTGAGGAGTGGTTGTGGATGTAGTAGTTAGCGTCAACTCTTGAGTTGACGGAGTCTGTTGCAGGATGGAAGTTGCTTCGACTACCGAAGAAGAAACCCCGGTAGTGATAGGATCATCTTTAAAGATTTCTTGCGAGGTGGCAAAGAGGTCGCTCAGCCCTTCGAAAGTATCATCCCTGCTCTGCTTGGCAAGGCTAGTTTTCTCGGCTTCTTTGCCGGATTTCTGTGAACGTCGGGGAGATCCCTGAGGCTCCTCCTCCTCAATAACCGGGGCAAGTTCGTCAGATGGCCCCGCAACATCAACAGAAGTGGAACATTTCACTAGCAAAGCCTCGGGAGCAGGTTCTTTTGGTTTGGATGTATCTGTGGAAACTGGGGCATCCAATGCTCTAGCCTGGGAGTTGGGGATTTCATGAGGATGTGTAGAACGAGAAGTTTGCAAAAGCCCGTATTGGTGCAATAATTCATCCCCCAACAAAAACTTGATGCTTCTCTCTGCTACGGCCACGGCACTCAATCTATCAAAAGTCTGCTTATGGACCGAATCTCTAGAGGGAAGAGGAAGTGTTGAAAAGAGCAAAGAATGAAATTAGCAATTGGTAATTCGGATCTCGAGAAAGTTTAAAAATGGAGACAAGTAATCTTACTTCCTACTCTCCAATCGGCATAAAACCCTGGGGGGCAGCGAGCAAAGAAAAATTGGTTCAGAAATCCATGAACGCTTTTGGTAAGGTCAGAAATAAGTTTGCGGTTTCTAGCACTCCTCACAATTATAAGGGAAGGATGATCTCTACTCTTTGCAAACGAGCATAAGTAAAGGATTTCTTCAAAACTTGGTAAGCGATCAAAAGTTCTTCTGAACAAAACGCACAACCCCATCAAGATGGCATAACCATTAGGATGAAGTTGGGACGGAGAGATTGACAACCGAAGGAGAAGAATTCGGAGAAAGTCATTCAAAGGAGGGATCGCTCCGCTTAAACACATTTGACGATTGATTGCAATAAAGCCACGGGGAGGATTGTCGGCAGTACCACTTGGCCCAGGGAGCAGGACATCACTCTCAGTAAAACCAAATTGAGTGCGCAGCTGAATAAATGCTCTCGAGGTTAGAATGGTTGGAGTTCTCTTTGGAGGGTTCTCTATAGGTAGAGCTACCGGAAAAGTTTCTTCCTCTTGAGCTGCCATTTCTTCTTGATGGGAAGTCATTCTACATAAATAACTGGATATTCAAACATCAAGGTGCACGTTTCCTAAAATGTGTGAGGTGTTGTGTAAAATTAACAAAGCAATAAACAAATATAACTGGAATGAAAAATAGCAAGCATTTGTTAGTTATGAAATCCAGGGACTATTGTTTTAAGCCTAAATATGCAAGTATAATGTTGATGCAGACAAATCAATTCAGATTGTTAATACTTTGCATTAATGTTTAACTTTAGTTGATTGATTCACAAGCATTTCATGCAATATATTTAAGTTTCTTGTCTTGTCTCGACTAATCTGTCATTTGATGTGGGCAGTCAATGGCAGTATTTTCGCCTTGGTTTTCTTTGTTTTTTATTTTCAGCAGGTTGTCAGCTTATAAGTTAATGCGGTCTGTGAAATAATACAATGAGATTCAAACAAGTTTAGAGTTGGGGCAGTTCAAAACTCAGACAACTTAGTTCGGCAGTTCAAGTCAAATACTCAAAGTGGGTCTATGCTCCTAAATGTCAACACGTCCAAAGCTTAAGTATTAAGTCGGCTACGATTTAAAATTCTTTCGCGAGATAAGGCTAGGTCGGTAGCGGGTCAGGGTCTAAGCAGTTTAATTTGGCAACCCAGTCCTCTAGGTCGCAAGGGAGAGATAAGAAAGTAAGCTCCGATTCAAAAGGCAGGAACTTCTCCAAGTATTAACTCGGTCACGATTCAGGCCTTAGGGCTTAAATCGGCAAGTTTCCTTCAAGCATTATCTCAGCCACGACTTAAGGTCACTAAAAGCCAGGTCGGCTAAAGGCTAAGCCACCCAAATTCACTAACTCGCTCCCGAACCAACATCACACTCCATCGACCCGCTAACCCAATAGTCGTTCCATCAACAACAGCCTTCATTTCATTCAAGCTATCGGATCGCCCAATAAAAAGCTCAAAGTTGTCACAAATCCATTGCCCTGCCATCAGAAATCATTGGGCCTAGGGTGGTAAACCATCTTCATCGTCTCAACTGTCGTCTGAAGCCAAAATCGAGCAACCTAAGCTTCATCAACTATAAACGTAACTGGATTCATGATGAAGCATTGAACAAGGAGGCAGTTCGAGTTCGAGTGGCGGAATTCATGGACTAACAGTAATCTATGATCGAGAAGAGAGCAGGACCACTTACGCGATGAATAGCAGAGATTACCAGTGATCGATTGGAATGAGATCGCCTTTAGGAGCTTGAGAAAATTTTAATGGCGGAATTGAACAAGGGAGTAAGTGATAAAGAGAAAGAAGAAAATGGACGACTTATATCTCACTAAGGTAGAGACTGAAGCGACTTAGGCCATCTAACTGTTAGGTCGTTTACGACCTACCGATCTAAAAAAGGAACGGGTTAAAGAGTATCGAAGCATACGACCTAACCATTAGGCGCATGCTTCGAGGGGCAAATGTTAACCCCGCCTCGGCCGTGGCTCACCGATCCAAGATAATAAACGACCTAACACTCTGCCGACTTAACTAAGGATGCCGACCCAAGACACGAAGGGATGCCGACCTAGTATCTTAACATGGATGCCGATCTAACTGCCTAAGTTACTTGAGAGGGATGCCGACCTAATGCTTTAACAGGGATGCCGACCTAATGCTTTAACAAGGTTACTGACCTAAGACTTAACAAGAACGCCGACCCAAGACTTACAGGATACCGACCTAAGATAGCTACCGACCTAACGCAGGTGCTGGCCTAAGATAGAAGCCGATCTAACTATCCAGGGAGTTGGCCGCCCTAACTGCTCAGGACAGGGACAAGATCATACTTGAGTCGCAACCAACCTACGGCCTATGTTAGGTCGTACACGATCCAGGCAAAGGAAGGAAAGTCAGATGCAGCTACTTAGCACGCGACCCCTTAACTCGTACACGGTTCAGGACTTATAGAGTTCAGCAAGGATGCCGTTCTTAAGTGTCGACCCAGCATTTGAATCGCGACCGTTCCACGACCTGCTTTAAGTCGTCCACGACCCAACTTAGGTCGGTGGCGATTTAGGACTTGGCAATATTTTGTGCCCAGAATTCTCTATAAATAGATGGCCATCTCCAACTTTCAAGGGACCTTTTTGGCCAATCATTTCAAGCGCCAACACTCTGCTGAATTCTCAACTCACCCGACACTTCAAATTCGAAAGGCATCTCAATTAACTTCAAGGGAAAATCTAACGCAATCTACATGGATTCGAAGAATTCTTCTCTACCAAAGTTCTAGTTGTTTGTCTCGTCATAATTGTAATTGAAGATTGTTGTAAAGTTGTAATCGATTTAGCAATAAAGAGAATTAAAGTGGACGTAGGCTTGCCTTGAGCCGAACCACTATAAAATCGTTGTCATTCACTGCTTTTTCTGTGATTTTCTGCTTATACTCTGTTCCCGAATCATCGGGTGGTGCTTTCACAACTACACTTTATACACCGGGGTGTTAGCGTTCAAATTTTAGCGTTAACAGTGATCCACTGATATTTCACTACATTCAGTCTTGTTACCAAAGATCGCACTTGTTAGGACAAAAGTTGGGCTCTTTATGTTTCAAGCTATTGAACTAAGCAAAGTGAAGGCAGTGTGGTTATTATGAATACAATCATCTCAAGCGCTTTGTAACAACCCGCATCTTCATGTGCCTAAATTTCAACTAAATCGAAACCCATTCCCACTAGGGTATGAATCATTGGTGCTGGTAACCTGTAATAAACATGAGTATATCAAAGAGTTATCTACATAAACTTTCAATGGGATAGAAAAATACAATAGAATATATATATCGACTAAGGCTATTACTTTGGAATAAATATTATTCCTTGGATATCTAGTCCCCTTGTCAGCATCGAGCATAAGGAGAGACTTCTTAATCTACCGTTCCCATCTTTCACCAATAGCTTGTCCCTCCAAATCTATCCTATAAGTTATAATAAAGTAGGGTCAGAACAACATTCTAGTGACTTCTAAATTTCATACTTTATACATAACACTAATTTATACCGATCATTTTAAGTGATGTCCATTATTTACAACTTAACCATTTATATCCATTATGTGCATATGACATATCCAATGTTCTCCGAGATATAACTATATCTCTGTGTGTGTATGTGTCTGTTTCTGTGCGTGTGTATGTGTTCACTATCCAAAAAGAAACCCCAGCCACTTAATACTTCTTTAATAGGGACGAGGCAGACCCAATGGTCATTTATTACCACAATCCAAAGCGGGCCCTCCATAATGTAATCGCTACTCAATTGGTCCTTAGCTACAAAGGCTGGTGACCCTTAGATACGGCTCTATAATTTAACTTGTCGTAATACTAAAGCATCTCATAGACTTATCTAGGGGTTAACTAGCCCATCTTTGACAAAGAAATAACTAATTAAACTTTTGAGGTCTTTGCATATCCCATACGAATTCTATACTGGTAGGAAGTGAAATCCATCAGGCCATAACCCAAGTCTTTGCTAATGACCACTTACGACCACTAGAGTCAAAGCCTATATGCTAGCCTTACTAATAAATATCAGTTTACAGAACAAAGTCGGCTGACATCCTACAGCGGAAATCCCATTTGGACTTATCGAATGTATGCCAAGGAAAATACCCTTTCCTGTTACTTAATACCCCTTTTTAGAAATGAAGCGAACCTCGTTTCGCTATTAGGTACCACGGTAGGTTACTTAAGACTTCTTATATGGGGAGTTGGTAAACCCAACAGCCATTTAATACATTCCACCCTGAAATAAACCCCTTGACACCCATAAAGGTACTAAGCCATTTAATACTTCAAATCTAGGTGTACCCTTGGAATATTTATCCACACCTATATGTGAACATATGTCCTTTCCTCATGGGTTTTATAATTGGAGATGTCTCACATCAGTAACTTATACATATCTTTTGACAGCCTCTAGGTAAAGGGTAGATTTCTGTTGTGTAACCCAACTAACCTTGCATCCCAACCGATAAAAAAATAAACTATTTATCCTAAACCTAAATATTGGGCTAGGTCCACTAAATTATATTGCCTTTTATGTTTTTTATTTGTATTAAATTAATTTTACATTACGAACCTATTCATATCTTATAGGCTTATTTCCAATATTATTCATTTCGTTCTTATGCCCCATAATTGTCAATTATCCATAATAAATGATCATTTGATATTCAAATTAGACAAATCACTAGTTTCCAATTAAACTTATTATGACTATTTCATTTTCTCATACATATCATATTAAATTTTGCAATCAATCTCATTAAAAAAAATTATATCCCCATTTAATTCATGTGGCTTCCTATTAATTTCACATTTATTGCCCATTAAACTAACAATCATTGTTCATAATTTTTGGAGTTACTGCATCTTTTCCATTTCATCCTCCAAGTCGTATGATTTACTACGCTATTAATATTTAGTTGTTCTAATTATAACTAATACGAGCACTGACCTATATTTATTTATTATGCTTTATCTGTTACCCCATGTATATTTATATTTTAATCAGTAGGCATGGTTATACGTATTCACACATACATAGATTTATATATATATATATATATATATATATATATATATATATATATATTCACACTTTTAACTCATTGATTCCTATGCGTAGAAATTCCAAAATATACACTTATATATACAATCTGTAAAGAACATTCATTTCTATATTTTAATATATTGGAGCTATACTTTTGCAAAAAGGATTATCATTATAACATCCATTGACTACATAAAAGGTAGACTATTGCTCCATTTGAAATTACATGGAATCGTCTATTTTATTTTATTGAAATAGAAAGTTCAAACAATGGAGAAGAACATCCATACTTTACACATCATTTTCATTTTGTTATATTCAATATTATTCTAAACGATGATTTTTTTATACATAGTTATGGAATTGGGTTATTTATGGAAATTTACATGGAAATAGAGATAGCTAAATTGTAACTTCAACGTCCCTTATAAATTAAAACATAGAAGTTCACATTCCAAGTCAAATTAGGAAAATCCAAATTAATACTAATAATTTATAGCCTAATTATCATAAATGTAGAATTAATTTTACAATCTTTCAACATTCTACTTTAATAAATTTAGGGACTGATTTTCAAATTTCCAGATTATGGTATATTCTATTCCATTCCAATTATCTGACTTACAAAAAATGTAGGCATAATTTCAATTGAATATGTTCATTTTAAGCCTACTACTCAACATATCTTACATATACATAATAATTTAATAAAATTCAATGATATAAATTTCATTGTTATGTATAAATCATATGATTTCTCACTCTTTTTTTAGCTTTCCAAATCTCATAAATCTAAATTCAACCCTTTAATTGACTCATTTTCCCTTTCGGATCCATAAATATGCATAACAAGGTATATATACGTACCCATTAGAATTACAAATCTGAAAGGAGATTTGAGTTAATTGGAAATATAGATTTGTAATTATAGAATTTACCTTTTTCGCAGAATTGATTCACTTCTTCTCTTCTATTTTTTGCCCTTCTTCGATTTTTATTTATATATATGTATGTGTGTGTGTGTGTGTGTTTAATAATTTTTATAATTTCTAAAAATAATGGAAAAGGGAAAATGACAGAGCTCTGTTGCTCTACATAGAAAATATGAGAAGAAAAGTAAGGGGCTAGGCCTGTATTTATAGACGTTGGAATCAGTCTATCCATTAGATTAATATTAGTTAAATATGGACTATTAAGCCGAGGTTTAACACTAGTCGCTGCCTCTTTAACCAGTAGATCGCTCCTTATAGGCGATCGACCGCTCCCCTATAGGCGGTCGACCAGCCCAAGGAAGGGGTCGACCGGTGGTGTCCATGAGGTTAATATTATTTATTTTCCTTTTATTCCTTTTTAATTATTTTCATTTTGAAATCTTCAAACGCTGATAACTTCTTCGTTTGAACTACGAGCATAAAACTTTTAAATAAAAAAATTGCTTAGAAAATCGCTACGAATGTAATGGTATAGTTTCGTGGTCAAATTCTGACATTTGTCCAAATTTCATTTTTGAGCTTTATTAATTATTTATTATACCATTTATTCTATGGGGGGTACGTTCTCCCCCTTAAAAGAATTTCATAGCCGAAATTCCCCAAGGGTTAAATATGATATGCAGTTAGTGCGCAACTAACTTTGCAGCCAATCGTATACAAGTGCAAGGTGTATCACAATATATATGATATGCATGCTGAAAAATACTGATTCTGTTCAACGAGTATGAATGCATTCTTTTGAAAACTATTTCGAAAATATGATTAAAACAACCTATATGTACTAGAAGCTCTATATGAAGTTTCAAAAACCAAAATCTTTGTTTTCATACAACAATTTCACACTGCTACGAAAAGATGTATGGTTCAACCAATTTTGCATCCAATTTCTACCATCCAAAACCTAACACATAATTTCGAATATCCAAAATTTAGAAAATCTAGTTTTGCTAACTCTAAATCCTTAAGTAGGAAAGAGAAATTAGATGAAAAACGTTACATTTCCATCCTTCTTATTGATATGTATTCCATTGTACATTGGAACTTACTCTTTTGCCCCCAAATCTTTTCCAACTTTTCAAAATACAAATTGCATAAGGAGCTTTATATTTTGGATTTTAAAACGGAATTATTTTAAACACAAGTTCCCTTTACTATCAACAAGGTATGGAAATAGTAATTTCAAATCTAAAACATTTTATTATCCATGCTTCGTATATTGCCACCCTTGCTGCATATAAAAATTCATATCTATTAACACGTCGACCTTCTCTACACTAAGCATGTAGCACTTGAAAAATAGAATTTCTCTCATTTTCCATTAAAAAATTCTCTTTTCCAATCAACTAGAAAAGTAGTTTGAAAAATCAATTTTAAAAGCATTTAAACACCATTATTTTTCAAAATCACTTGAGAATTTTTTTTCGAACATGAGGCTCGATGAGTACATGCCTTTAAATGACACATTGGAAAATATATACCTTGCTATGCAAGGAACAAAACGAAGCAACGGTATGTCAGAGATCCACTTGAGAGACTTTACTGAGGAATTAATAAAGAAGTATGTCGAATAGGAAAGAGGCGATCGAGGATGAAAGGCTCTCAGGAAAGTACTTTCGTTTCCACAAAACTCATGGACATGATACGAACGAGTGCCGACAGTTGAGAGATTTTATTTAGGAATTGATAAAGAATAAAAAACTGCAACAATATGTCAGAGATCCACAGGATAGCGGATAAGAAGCTAAACCCTAATGGACGAGTTACCAAGGGAACCAACCTAGACTGAGTGGAGGAGAGCCTTGGCACACTAATAGAAAGTTAGTTATAAATACCATAACAGGAGGACCTCATTCAGTAGAGAAAAGCTGGAGAGAATTGGAATGGTATGCAAGCTCGTTGAAGCACGTATTGCACGGGAGTTGCTGTACCATAGTGGACGGAGCTTCGGCTAAGTAGCAAAGGATAATGATAGATGATACAATGTTTAGAAATAAAGACGCAGATGGAGTCAAAGCACCAACATTTGACCTTATGGTGAAAATGGTTGTATTAGACCAGTAACGGTATGACGGGTCCTAGTGGATAATTGAAGTTATATGAACATTTTCTTTTGGAGAACATTTGATCAAATGATGATTAATATATAGGAGTTGTGTCTTGTAAAACCGAGATTTAAGGGTGTACAGGTGAGGCGAAGCAATCAATCAGAACTATTGATTTGCACAGAGTTTGGTGTTGGTGGTCATAGGGTGGCTTAGATTCACAGATTTGTCATTGTGGATGAATATTCGGCATATAATGCCTTCTCGGGCTAACCAGCCCTAACCGACTTTAGAATAGCACTGGCTCCTTGGTGCTTAATGATTAAACTCCACATAGAGAATGGGTAGGTTTGACAAGGGGGACTAGCGTGGGGAAAGGGAATGCGATGTCGTAGAGCCGAGGGAACCAAAGCAATGAGAAAAGAACAAGAATTTGGTGAATTCTCTCTGCATTAAGAATTCGAAATTATAGCAATTAATGCCTAAGCCATGGTTCGGGAACCATAGTTGGTTCAATAAGCCTATGGATTCCAAGAAGAAGTCAAAGGAAGTGAGGGCGACACTAGTTGAACTGACGGTTAATGTTCCAGTTTATATGGATGATCCATCCTGAACTCTGAAGATCAGATCTTAGCTCAATGTTGGACGAAGAAAGAAATTGGTAATTTCCTTCAAGGAAATTTGGATGTATTTACTTAGGCACGTTCAGATATGTGTGGGATATCACCGAAGGTGGCATGTCACTCGTTGAATGCGGATCTAAGATTTCCAACAGTAAAGAAGAAAAGTCATAATATGGGTCTGGAGTGATCCGCTGCTTTAAAGGGGAAAGTGGGTAGATTGATGGCGAATGGCCTTATCCGTGATGCTTTATACCCGAAGTGGGTATTAAACACCGTGCTGGTTAAGAAGTCGAATGCAAAATGGCTGAAATGTATTAATTATTATGATTTGAATATAGCATGCCCGAAGGATAGTTTTCCTTTTGTAACGGCCAGGAATTTTCAATCCACAAAATTCTAGATGGTTCGGAAAAGAAGAAAAGAGAAAGAAGAAGAAATAGAAACAAGTCACAGAAACCTCACATTCGCATCGGATCAGAATATAATATCACATAAAATAATAGTTTGCAAAGGAAAACTGTATTAGTCAATTACATTTTAATACATCAGAGTAAACATTTACACAATCACTTGGACAGTTAAAATAAATTGTCCCAGATAAATAACAATATATCATAGCTGAAACACTCCATACGTTCCTACCATCCAGCTCGCCTCCTGAGCTCCAGAACGTCCTTACTTGAAAATCTGTAATACTCGATCTGACCCGAGCATTACATCAGAGTAACACTCGTGTCAGGCTGGAAACCAGCGTGAGTAAACCCATCTAACATGGAATACAAAAGCATAAAAATTACGTACAACCCAGGGTAACTCGTTTAAATTTATAAATTCACATTTTGTTATAGACATCACTTATTTCACATATCAATTTCTAAGTACCAAAACGGTCCAATTCACTTAAATCATTCCATTCCATCCTGTTTATTTCACATATCAATCTATAAAGAATCGAAGTGGTTTCGGGTATTAACTAATACCCATCTCCGGTCTCTTCAAATCCAATGTCCTCTTAACCCAAATTATTCAAGTGAATACAATTTACTTTTAAATACTAGATGTCACTTTTACACAGCAATTCATCATAGATGACCACATTATCATTGTTCAACTCATCATAGCATATTACAAAAACATTTCATATCACAAAGCATTATAATCACATACCAGGGATAATAAATAATCCAAGTATTCAAATATCATTCAATCATTCATAAGCAAGAAAAATTAGTCATACCATTTCTAATTAAGTTAATTAACTACCAATGGATTAAATTAATTGCTTTATTACTTATAAATCTAGCTTATGTAACATTAATTAATTATATTCAATTAATTAATCATCACTTATTTATTCATCTTGATTAATCATTACTGATTAATCATTCTTTAATTATATTAAGTAATTAACCTTTAATTAATAACACAATTTAATTAATCCTCACCCATTCACATTAATTACATTTATCCTCAATTAATTACTTAAATTAAATATCCTATAATCACTTACATTGACTAATTATCCTTTTATTAATCACACTTATTAATTAACTAACCCTTAGTTAATTTTCTTAAATAAATCAACCCTTTAATTAATTACACTAAGTAATTAATCCTTAATTACTTCCCTTAAGTAATTTCCCTTTAATTACTTTCATCAAGTACTTATTCCATTGGTTAATTATTCTCAATTAATTAACCTTTGATTTTTTATTAATTTAACCTTTAATTACTATTAAATTAATTATCCTTTAACAATTAAATCTTTTAATTACTTTCATTAAGAAATCATCATTTAAGTAATTAACCTCTAATTATTTAATTAATTAATGCTTGATTATAACTTAATTACTTGATTAATCTCTAAGCACTAATTCATTGATTTCTAACTACCAATTAATTAATTTCTATTAAATTAATTTATAATTCTAAATTATTGATTAATTTATTCTTAATTAATCAACTTTAATAGCTTTCCTAAATTAATTAATCTTTAGTTAATAATCAATAAATTAAATAATAAATCTTAATTTCCAAACCTTAATTAATTAATCACATTAATAAGTCAATCCCTTAAATTGATTACACAAATTAATCATCTTTCAATACATTAAATAAATAATCCTTTATTTAGTTACATCATTTAATTCACCTTTGAAAACATTCAGGAATTTAACTTATTATACACTCTCCTCTAAACAAACAATTTTAAAACAAATTAAAATTTTGAAAAATTTGTTAAAACTCGCCAATACTTTATTCAGATCTGACTTATATTTTCTTTTGGAACTTATTTACTTTGATAAACTTTAAACTTGATTTACTACTAAAACAGTCAAGCATAAAAACTTTGGGTACAGGCCTGAACCCAAACTTGTTTCACCCGAGGCAAAAATCGATCCCACACTTGAGTCCATCTCCCTTTCCCAGTCCTCTACTTCTCCTTCTCTTCCCATTCTAACCACATCAGTACACAGACCATTGCCAAAATACACATGCACGCACATGTGCACGTGCACGTTTAGCCAGAGTCTCTCCAACCACTGCCACCCTGCTTCCCGAATCACCAACGACCCACTCATCAGACCCGATCCCTTAGAATCCCAATTCATCACTCAAATCAAAATTGAGGCATCTAAGACCACAGAAACCAAAAACCTAGCCAACAAAGCTCTTCGCACCGTCGCCACAATTCGAATCTTGCCATCAGAACTCACCTAAAGGTGCATCGTCATCCCTTCTATCGTTTCCACCTGGACCGCACACTCGAATCCCCGCCACGTCGCTACTAGGACCCAAGAACCCACCACAACCACAACCAGTCTCAAAACCCTATCTTGCTACCGTGCTACCCCCACGACCACCAAAAAAATCTTCGGCCATTTTTTTTCGAATCCCCATTACTACGACCACCTCTACTATTAACGATGACCTCCATGTCACCGTCGATCAACGGCAAACAACCAAAAAGCCCAAAACTATCAACTCGATCATTCCAATGATTTAGCAAACTAAAAATCATGCTATTACCCTTAAAATTCATCATTCACTGTCACAGATCAAGTAGACTAACAAAAATTGAGAATCAAACTGATTTATTTTTGTCCTAAATTGATTTTTCACTGAACTTTTCCAATTTTGAATTAATTGCTAAACATAAAACCCTGAAACTATTTTTAAAAACAAATTTAGGTAGTTATAACCATTTTCTTTTTAATGATCAAGATTCAACAATGAATCTATGGGATGATATAAATTTTGAAAGGAAGACTAGGGACTGTGAATAACACAGAGTAGTGTATGTATATACATACACAGGCATATTATAGGCAAATCAGGTGTTTATACATACATTCATATACATATTCTTATGCAAACTTCACTAATACAATCATTCATCACATGAAATAAAGTTTCAACCATATTAAAGTTTTTAAAAGGTTTTGTTTACTCACTTGTAATAGATAAACAGAGGAGAGTTATTTTTGAAAAACTAGCAATTGATGCGAACTGCATGCTTGGATTAAAAATTCAATTTGATCTGATTTATTCCTTAATTCTGATCTAATACTGGATTTAGATGATCCTTGGAACTGAAATGCTTTCTGGTTTGATTCTTAGCTTGAACAGAGATGATCTTGCTAGATTACAAGTTGAAGCTTGTTTTGTTTTTATTTGATGATTTCAGGTTTGAAGAAAATTACAGGCTTTGATAAATTTTCAGGTTTTGAAAATGTTTACATGTTCTTTTTTTTATTCTTTAAGGAACTGAAGATGGGAAATGAAATGAAGATGGAATATATAAGTTAATATAGGTCTAAATTAGATTTTATTAAAAATAAAAGAAAATTAAAATAAAAGTTGACACTTGTCATTTACCTTATTTAGTTTGCTAACACATGTTATTAGGAATTGTTATAAGTTAACACATGTAACTTTCATGCATATTTAGATTTTAAATTTTTTATAAAGCTTTTATAATTAATCTTCTAATTTAAAAATACGTATTCCAATTTATATAAATAAATTCCTTCAAAAAATACAAACATTTATTTTCTCAATAAAATCAAATAAAATACATTTTAAAACCAAAGTAAAATTTAAGATAGATATATATATCTACCCTTTGAATTTCAATCTAGATATCCAAATTAAAATTAAATTTCAAATCAATTATATATATATACATATATTTAAACAAATATAATTTCGACTTTTATATAATAATTCTATTTAAAATCTATGTGTGTGTGTATATATACATATATACACAACAGAATTATAAATATAAATATTTACTTGATCAAATTCATTTTTTCAATCTATAATTAGCATTTCTATTAATTAACCCAATTATATTATCAATTACAGATGCCCCAAAATCCGGGTTATCACACCTTTACTTAGGATCGACCAACTGGTAGATGGGACTAGATGACATGAGTTGTTCTCATTTATAGCTTACTCAAGATATAACCAGATACTGATGCATATACCAGACCAGGAGCACGCTAGCATTATAATGGATTTGGGATTGTACCATTATCAAATAATGTCGTTTAGTTTGAAAAATACCGTAGCCACGTATTAGAGGTTGGTGAATTCTATGTTTAGAAAACAAATTGGACAGACAATGGAAGTGTACGTAGATGATATGCTTGTGAAGTCATGACTATCATGGAATCACACTGATGAACTTTTAGAAATGCTCGAGGTATTATGGATGTATGAAATAAAGTTGAATTCATTGAAATGTAAATTTGGAGTTGCATTGGAGAAATTTTTAGGATTCATCGTAAACTCAAGTGGCATTGAAGCTAATCTGAGTTAGATTAACGCCTTAAGGAACGTGGGAGCCCTGACTACAAAGGAGTTAGAAAGCTTGAATGGAAAGACTGCTGCCTTGAGTCGGTCCCAAGGGCGATCGATAAGTGAATACCATTCTTCGACGCCCTCAAAAAGGGTAAGGAGAATTTTAAATGGAATGAAGGAAATCAGAATACCTTCGAGGAGTTGTTGAGACATATGATAACACCAACAGTTCTATCCAAACCATTGAATGCGGAGGATTTGTTAATTTATTTGGCAGTGTATGGTCAATCATAAAGTGCAACAGTAGTACATGAGGAGGCAAGGATTCAAAGGTTGGTTTATCATATGAGAAAGTAGTTTATATGAGCTAAAAAGAACTATCTGAGGTTGGAAAGACTTGCATATTGCTTGATGATTGCATTGAGCAAGGTGCAGTTGTACTTTCAAGCTCATTCGATTAAAATGTTAATGGATCTGGTCTTGTAGCAGAGGCCTACCCAAGACTTCGAGGAGGTTGCTGAAGTGGAACATAGAGTTGTGTCAGTATGATATTGCTTACCATATGAGGAGAGCGATATACGAGCAACCATTAGGGGTCTTTATCCTGGAGTTTACCTCACGAGATGGTGAAGAGGAGGACGAGTCACACTTCCTTATTGCAAATTATGTGCAGAAAAAGCTTCAAACGAACATTGTAACTTCGGAAGGATGATTAATCTTGTAACAAACCGTTTTTCCTTATCTTTGAATCGACAATAATCCACACATGTCCAACTCAAATTGCACGAATAAGCGGATCATTAAGGGTAGAAAAAGAAAATAAAGATAGAATAGAATCTCACACGAATGGAATAACATATATTATTTCAATAATAATCTTTACACCGGAAAATTTTAAATACAATATCAGAGTCTAACCTAAATTCAGCTTGGACAGTTATAAACATCTGTCCTTACAATTGCTGACAAACATCAAACAAAATACACTAAATAAAGCGGATGATAGAATACGTCCATACGATGATGAAGATCTCCAGCTCTCCTATGGAAAATCCAACCATCTTCAACTAAACTTGAAACTACTCGGGTCTGACCCGAGTATTAAAAATACCCAGATCAGGCTTGATAAACTAGCGTGAGATACTCGAACTTTAAAATGACTATGTTATCAAAACCCTTGAAAAGAAGGGTATCTCATAAAACCACGCCCACACATAAACACGGACGGGTTTTTACCTTATGATAATCAAAATACTTCATACCAAAATACACTTGATATTATTTTTAATGACATTCTTTTGAAAACATTTACAAATAAACTTATTCAAATAAGATATCAATATCTGGACTAAGTCTTAGGTAATCCCGGACTGGGTCAACGGAATATATGATACCAAAAGGAGTAGCTGAAATGTTTGCAAGTCATTACAGCTATTTTGGGAATACAATCAAAACCGTAAATCTCGTAGGGATTGGATTCCCAACATGATAGGAAACTAGTTACCTTTTTTCCGAACCACGCATAACAAACACAGTTCCCACGGTACCATAATCGCTTTTCTCAAACTAGTCACTTGGAAACTATACTTGCTACACTATAAATGATAACCAGTAGTTCCCTGCTTTTCTCAAGCTAACCACTTAATCCACATGAGGCAAGAAATGCCTTGAGGCTTAGACATATTTGGTATCTAGGGCTTAGAACATCTGATAACCAAAATCACTACTATCTGAAATGCGAGCATACATCTGACCACATAGAATCCCATCATAACCAGGGTGTGAAGCTCGCGAAGCTACGATCAATTTCTTCAAAGCCACGCTTTTCATACAAAACCACGCTTTGATCATAACAGGTTCCACTTTGAATGCCACGCTGTCATTCCACGTCACTTGACTGATTTCTAGAAAAGTATAACTTCCTGAGCACGTATGTCTTGGGGAAGGGTGTTAAGCTAAGAGAAGTTGCCTTCTCCGCCACCAACTGATATACGTTTATAGAAACCACTCAAATGTGATTTAGAATACAATGTCAGTTAAACATCCATACAAGTTCGTTCTAGGACTGAACGAAACCGAAGATACTTTCTTCGGCCATTACTAGGCGAGAAGCCCTTGCAATCCGAAAAATCTCCATCACGAGGAGACCACTTCTATAAATAACTCTATAATGGTGGCCAACCATAGCATGTTCAACAAGCATTCTTCACGCTATGAAGATCCACGGTCTTCAGTAATCATCATCATCAACATATCTTCACTTTCGAATGCATACATTGGTTCGAAGTGGTTTTCAGATAGG
Source organism: Allium cepa (assembly GCA_030765085.1). Taxonomy (NCBI): domain Eukaryota; kingdom Viridiplantae; phylum Streptophyta; class Magnoliopsida; order Asparagales; family Amaryllidaceae; genus Allium; species Allium cepa. The sequence continues at coordinate 587,194,565 of CM060938.1, forward strand.
AATCATCCAAATCCGACTCCGGTTCCTTCGAAACCAATCATCGCTTTTAAAAGATGTTAAGTTCATACGTGGATATCCATCATCAATCAATTAGTTCATCTTTTAAATCAAATATCTTTCTTAGATATAATCTTTTCAAGTTATTCCATTTTCTTTTCAAATGTATATGGAATCATTAAGCCTCATTTATCAAATCATTTGGTTTATTTAAACCTTTCTTAAATCTTGGAATAATTCCAAATCATTTTCTCTTTTACTTAGGAAAACTTTTCCAAATCATTCTTTTAATCTTACTCAAAGATTTCTTATATCCAAGTTATAACTTTTAAACTTAGGGAAAATATTCCCAATTCATTCATTAAATCTTAATCAAAGATTTTTTATTAACTTCAAATCATATTCTTACAAATCAAAGATTGTGATGACATAGTACTACTACCACTTTAAATATGGTAAATTTCACCCCCAGGGACTAACGGCAAGTTTCACTTGTAGGGACTAATGGCAATTTTCACCTCTAGGAACTAATGGCAAGTAATCCTACGTCATGAATATCTTTGTCTTTTAACTTGGAAAAACATAAATATGATCTTTTAGAGTATCCGGGCTTTCCTTTCGATCTATTCCACCCCTCGCCTAAGAAGAGAAAACAAAGGCCAGGTAAGTTCAGAGCACTGGTTGCTCCATCCCTAACCTTAGTTAAACACCTTGTTTTATCTTTCTAGATCTCACAGGTGGGACTATTGTACTAGTTGTTTCCGCATACTCAGTTTGTTATTATATTCAATCTTATTCACTTTTTGTTTAAGTGGTATAAACAAATCTTCTTAATTATTTATTCAAAGTCTTATTTAAACTTCCAAATCATCTTTACATTACTTAATTGTTACTTTAAAATCATTCAAAAAATATATATGAAAGAATTGTTAAGTTTAAAACTGTATTTCAAAAGTTATTTCAAACTACTGCGAAAAGCCTTGCAAAAAGTGTTGCAAATAGCGTTTTAAAAGTTGTATTCTTCAAAACGACTTTTATATCATTTAGAAATCCATATTTTCAACTTAAATCTCTTTTAATACATTTTAAAAGATTTTTAGGATTTATTTCATATTTTTAATCATTTAAAAATATCATTTATAAAGAAATCCCGTTTTGGATTCCGAACTACAAAACCGCGATGTTTTTAGAAAATTGTTTTGGACATATTTCAAAATCTACTTAATGAAATCTTCATTTTCTTTCTTCGTTGGAAAACAATGGATATAATAGACCAAAAAATTCTTATATCGAATAATTCCGAGTTATATTTCACTTTGTACACTTATTTAACTTTTATGGCGTGAAATCGCGAACTACCGTTATGCGACGCGCATAGTGTTGACTTGTTTTTCAATTTCTTTTCAAACTGCTTGAAAACACTTTTAAATGTTCATTAAACATTTCTAAATCATTTTAAACTCATTTAAAATCACTAAGAGGCTAAATAACTTTCATATACACATTTATATGAATTTAATTCTCATTTAATTAACTATACTTACTAACCATTTCTCTTATCATTTGCCAGACCAAGTTATCATCCATATAATCAATCACATAATCAACCAATTTGCAACCAACTTATCAAACACTCATTTAACATATTTAAACTTTTCAAATCATTTTACTTGAAATAACTTATGGATTAATTAGTAAATAAGAGTACTCACCTTTAACTTAACAAATTCTTCCTACCAACATTCATATGCAACAACACTTCTCTTAAATCCTCTTATCTTTATCAAATCTTTTTCGTAGACTTTCCTTTTGATTTCGGCAGCACTTCCTTCTCTTTTTCTCACTCCAAAGCTTTCGAACTTGCTTCCTTTCCTCCAAATAGTTCGGCCTCCTCTTGATCCTTGCCTTTCTCCTTCGTTTCTTTACTTTTTAGATGTTAAACCGTACCTTTCTCCTCTTGGTATTGTAAGCTTTTTGGCAAAGTTTGGTGGTGTTTGGAGTTGATTTGATATGGTTTTGAAAGAGTTAGTAAGGATATGGAAGAGAAGAAGAAGCCATTAAAGAGAGCTTCAAGGAAGATGAAGAAGAAGAAGGTAGAAAATGGTGTAAAAGAAAGTGAAAGAATGGTGGTCTTATTTATAGAAAAAGTTTTGGATTGAAATAGTATTTTGTAAAAAGAGCAAAATACCCTTACTTACTTAAAAAGTAATCTTATTTGTTTTCAACACTTAACATCATATTTCAAATCATTACTTTATGTCATTTTCACTTAGATATTAAGTAAAGTAAGTAATAATTATGTTTCTTTGATTTGATGTTTTACTTTTTGCTTTGAAATGATATTTTTGTCTTTTGTGCTTATTTTTCTTAATTGTTTTCTAAAAGTTTCTATTGTTTAGTAAAAGTAAACTTGATTAGTGAATTAATTAATACTTACACTATTTGAATATATGTTTCTATATAAGAAAATAAAGGTACGGCGATGTTGCGACAACTTTTAATCGACAAAACGTTGTTTTTCAAGAAAATGTTTTACGGTCATATTTTGACGTTTTAATTAAACTATTTATTTATGTAAACCAAATTTAAAAAATGAATTTTTTACTTCTTTAAATAAATTAAAACATATCTCTTTATATTTTAAAATTATCTTTAATTAATATCAAATCTCTAATTCTACGGTGTATGTAAAACCGACAAAATGCGACAAATTTTGCTTATTTTTGTAAAATGATTATTATCATTCTTATAAATATTTTAATATACTTTTATTATCATTATTAGATGTTTTCAATAAGATTTATCTTTTTAAACAAATATTTAAACCTATTTATTTAGGGGAAATTAAGTTAAAGGACAAAAATTCCTATATTTTTTGCCTCAAGGACACGACCTCAATATTTTTACCATAAGGACAAACATTCTTCTAAGAATAATTCATAAGGACAAACATTTTCCAAAATTATTCGTAAGGACAACAAAATTGCTACCGAGCTAAAAACTAATACCTAAAAACTGCTACTGATAACTAAAAACTGTTACCTAAAGACTGCTATCAATAACTAAAAACTGATACCTACAGAAAGTTGTCCTTCAGGATAAAATATTGAAGGTCTGCCCTTGAGGCTAAAAAGCTGTGAAATTTTGTCCTTGACAATAATTTGCTGATTTATCTAAGCATTTATTTGTTTTTAACAAAACTTAACGTTTGTTGGTTTGTTGTAAAATCCAAATTTATACTTTTTAAATTATCAACTATAAGAATAAATAATTTCTCTATTACTATCTATTATCTATATCTTATTTATTTATGTTTTAAACCTTTTTAAATTTAAAACAAACGAAATTTCTTATTTTCGAAGTAGCGAAATTACGAATCGTTACAAATCTATTGCACATTGAAGTTGGAATTTCCCACAACTAACAACAAGGCTTAATACGAGGCGTTAGTAGTGGGACTAAATATAGCGAAGGAAACGGGGATAAGGATGCTGCATATATTTAGTGATACCCAGTTAATCGTTTATCAAGTAAGGAAGGAGTATCAGGCTAAGGGTGCAAAACTTGCTTTTTACCCGACAAAAGCACTAGAACTATTGAATGATGTAAAGCATTGCTCTATTATGCATATCCCTAGAGAGGAGAACACAAAAGCTGATTCATTGGCTAAACTGGCTAATTCTAGGGAAGCTCAGGTGATGGGTTTGGTTCCAGTAGAGATTTTGGCAGCTTCAAATATCGATCAGATGGACGTCGAATGGATTCCGGAGATCATGGAGGAAGGGAGCCGTGGATGACTCCATTAAGGATTATCTGCTCAAGGGAACACTCGAGAGGTATAGGAACGAAAGGAAGAAATTCCTTTGAAAAGCATTACGGTTCTTGGTGCAAGAAGGCGTACTTTATAGGAAAGGTTTCTCTATCCCTTGCTTTGTTTTGTAACCAAGAATGAGGTTAACAAAATCCTCATGGAAACCCATGAGTTGTTGTGACCATACCGAGGGGTAGACATTGGCAAAAAAAGGCACTTCACTATGGATAACAATTAATCGAGATGCGGCTGATTACACCAAATGATGTAATCTTATTCAAAGTTTTGTGAAGATACCAAGAGCCTCATTCATGGAGTTTATGCAAATGGTTCGCCCATGGCCATTTGCGGTTTAGGGAATTAATATTATCGAAGTGCTACTGATGGCAAAATGGGGAGCTAATTATGTAATGGTTGCGGTGGATTACTTTACAATGTGGGACGAACTAGAACTGATTTCCATGATCACAAGTAAAAAGGTAATCAACTTCATGACTAAGAACATCATCTATAGGTTCAGAGTACCCTGGAAGATTATAATGGACAATGGAACTCGGTTCCAAAGTATTAAGTTCTAGGATTTCTATAATTGGTGATCGAGAAGTGCTTTTCAATGGTAGCACATCCACAGGTGAACAGACAAGCAGAGGCTATGAATAAAACCATCAAATCAACCTTGAAGAAATGGTTAAGAAAATCCAAGGGCAACTGGGTCAATAAGCTTACGCTGGCATTGTGGGCTTATAGGAAGACCCATAAGTATGTGACTAGACGTACACCATTCGCTTTGGTATATGGATCGAAGGCCATGATCCTAATAGAATTGGAATTTACTTCTCATCGTAAAGGTTTTATGATCAAAAGGTAAATGAGGAACTCTTGCTTGAGTCCCTTAATTTGGTTGATGAGAAAAGGAAAGAAGCGGAATTAATTGTAGTTGCTCACTAAAAAGAGTAGCAGGAAACTTTCGCATCAAGGTCTGTAACTGTAATTTTGAGGTATGGGATCTCATTTTTGAAATGAGTTCTCTCGAGTACATGGGCCCCTGGTCCAAATTAGGAAGTTCCTTATGTAGTCAAGCAAAATCTTGAAAATGGAATGTTTAAGGTAGCAAATATCGACGGAACTCCAATTCCACGGGCATGGAATAGCGACTTTTTATGGCATTATTTTCTTCAATTTTATATAGTTTATTTTTTGCAAATAATCCACTCGGAGTCCTGGAGGTGATGTAATAAGGTATGACTTGCCATGTTTTCATTTGTAAATACAATTAGCTTCTTGAACCAATGGAACCACGTTCTTGTAACTGAAATTCTTGTGATGCGCTATTAGCAGCATAGTTAGGTATAAACTCTCATGATCTAGGATCAGGACTGAAAAGCATATTTTCAACGGTATCGGATAATTCGACCCCATATTTTTAAGGATCGATCAGATAATTTGACTCTGACCTTTAGGTGTTGGCTGCTTCCCCAAGTTAGGCGGCTTCAAGAAGGAATGCCCTGAATCAGATAGTTGGGCCAGTTTCTAGAGATAAAACTAGTGCATGGTTAAAATCTCGATGACCACACTTATAGTCTGGCAGGATATGCTAGGCTAAGTTTGGGGGAGGACGATTAGCAGGTACACTCAATATACACCCAGAGTTAAGTGAGACTAGGAGTGGATGCCTAGACATAGCGTCCAAAAACACAAGTTCTCGTATATTTGAAGAAATGTATGGTCAAACCTTGGCGATTGCGCTTGCGGCCTAATAGGTAATACCAGACTCTTTCGGCCTTTGATCAGGTCTGGGAAAGTATAATCGAACTAGAGGAAATCGAATAATTTACCCTATACGATTAAAATACAGATCATGCCTCATTACTGGAGAGATTGGGAATGTCGGGGTGTTCAAATCGCTATTCCTTGAAAATAGGGAACCCTTTGGTTACTATAAACAAGGCTAACTAATGTCATGTGACTAAAGCAATCGCTCGAATTTTATTAACATGCATAGAGTTGCAGTAAGTAAAAGCATTACATGGAAATAAACATGTATAACATAGGTAAATTGCGATAAAGCAGTTATATTATATATGCAGGAAGTTGTGCGTAAGCGGGTACAGAAATAAAAATGCGGAAAAGTAAGCAAACATAGATTATAAAGGAAAAGTGATATTTCATTACTTCAATTTTTTTATACAAAGATTGCAGGAGCTGCTCCAGCATAAACGCGGCTTATGTACAATAAGATGAAAAGCAAAATGTGCGACCAAAAGACCCATCTCGCCCAGAAGTCTCAGGAGTATCCTATTTATTCTTCCTTCTCTTGCTGCCCTTGCCACTCGAACCACTGATTAGCCTCTTATGCTTCCACTAGCCTTTGGTTTTCCCTTCTTCGAGGAAGGCGCCTTCAGACTGGATGGTCTACCTATCAGTTGTAACTAGGGGTTCGTCGAACTTTCTGACAGAGGTATCGGTATGGGTTTGATCTTAAGAAGCTTCAGCTTGACAGAGGGAAATTTAATAGGCGGGATTGTTGGCATGGAACTGTTGGACTTTTCAATTGTTTAGCCTTGATTTTAACCTTAATCTTTAGTCTTTTTGCCATGTTGATTTGGTCAGTAGGTTATGCGATGCTGGTGATAACATCTTTCTCCAAGGATAGAGTCACGTCCTCCAAGTATTCCTAAGCGGCTATCTTTTTTGAATTAGGCCCTAGGCCAGAATTAAAAGGAGGGACAGAAGTAATAAGTCATGTGGAGATAGAGGTTGAAGTGATGAAGATTGTTGCAGCACCCATGCCTTGAGTGATCGGCGGTCGGGAAGGAAGATGCGAATGACCTACAGGTTGACATACGTGAATGATAGTGAATGCTTTTCCTATTCTATCAGCGTGCTTTGTTTCCAATAGAAGCATACTCTAGGAGCAGGTGTTATCCGGCTTTTTTACCAAGCAGGCTTTTTACTCGAATCGAAACATCAAGATGAAGACGAAATGATTCATGGACTTGAGAACAAGCTTGGAAGGACTATTGAAGTGGGCTTGAGAAGTTGTAAGGCAACTGGAGCAAATAGGACTACTCGATACCAACCTCTTTTCTTCCGCCAACGGTCCTCGTAAGCAATGGTTTATGAAGATATGGCTTGAGTGATCATCATGAAGTATATTTCTCAAGGAATAGGTGAACAACTCCAAGGAAGTTTCGAAGAAAAGAAAACAAGTGCAAATGGTATCAGAACCTCTTGGAAACAACATCATCTCTAAGGAAAAGTGCTTGAAACAAAATAGATTGGGGATAGAAGATCAAGGGAAGGAAGAAGGCACGGTTCCCACTCTAAAAATTAGGTGGGTACTGAGTTGATTTTACACCTTAATGGATCAGATCTACCCATCCTACATTCTCCGATCTAGATATGGACTTGGTATCTTACGGCCTTCGGTTCTCTTAGATAGTTTCCCTATAAATACATACCCTACAGCAACCGGAGAAGAACTTTTTTAGCTCGTTATTTTCTTCGTCTTTTATCTCTCCTTCATTATAGTCACTAAGGAAGCTTGTATTTTTTGTTATAATCCTTTAGATTAGTAAAACCCTTGTACTAATGACTCTCAAATCTATAACAATAAACACTATACTGGATGTAGGCCAAAGATTGCCAAATGATTCTAAAAACTTTGAGGGTCACTTTTTTCATATATTTTCTATTAGATTTCTATATTTATATAAGACATTGGATTAGCCTCTTTTGGTATCACATCAACTCTTTGTTTATTTTATTTAAGGATCTTAAATTGAAGATCTATCTCCATCTACCATGTGCTCTCTAGTCACCCTTCAGAAGATGAAGCACCAACCTGAAGGTTCTATTCACTATCTTAGTTTTGTGGGTAGTGGAGTGGTTTCTAAATTCGTCAATAGGCCTAGGGACTGGAGTCATCGATTTTTCTTTATCATATGTTATTCTACAGATATTATGGAAAGGATTTTCATTCCTAGTAAATTGCTTTGTTTTGATTATATTTATTTAATCGCTGCCTTATATTAGTGTTATTGATTTTTGTTGAGTTGTCTTTAATGGAGATTGTCAGCTTCTAACTCGAAGGACATAGATCATAAAATTTTGGCGAAGGTTAAGTGCTTTAGTGATGCCTTAGAGTTTCCCCAGAGTTGATTGAGACTTCATATTAAAGAAAAACTGAGAACATACTCTCTGATTCAACCTTCTTAACATGTCTTAGTTGAATCTCTAATGATAAAGGTAAAGAGAAATTACCCATTGATCCTCATTGCAGTCAAACTTGATTTTTCTCAATAAAATCTCCGATGCAACGCTGAACCGCTGGTAGTCCCAGATATTCCCCAGTTTTCATCTCCTACTTTTTCATCTCTTTATATAAAATGAATTTCCTTAAAACCTCTTATTTTAAGAACATATCTTCCTAAAGTACATCTGGTTAGCAAGAATACTTTATCATCTAGTAAAGGTCCTTTTGGTGTGCCTGCTCCTTTTAAAGATATTGAAAACTCAATGCCCTCAAAAGCTCCTTCACTATCTATTGTTTCCATTACAGAAGATGCTTTACTACTGGCTAGGTCAAAGAAATGAAAATATTTTGGCACTGAGCTTGTTTCCACTATGGCTTCCTTAAAAAAAATCCTAAAGAAGCTAAGCATACTTTATCTCTGCCCATAGTTCCTACTTCTAGCATTGTCATCGCTACTCTTTTGACCTAAGATCCCATCATTGATACATCATGTCCTTCTCTCCATAAGTGTATGGACTCCTTACAGCAAGCCTTGGGGATTAGTTCCTCTTCTTTCGAAGATATACCCCCTCCTCATTTGGAGGTAGTGTCTCCCTCTAAGACAAATTTCGCAAAATGGCTAATAAGCAACCTTCAATCTCTTGTTTTTACTTCGCCAAGATCTTCAGAAGTTTCTTCTTCTCCTCTTTCTAAAGAAACATGGGTTTTCCTACCGCAACTACTTATTTAGGTATAGATTCTTCCTCTATTTTTCTTTAAATATTTACACCGAGAGCTTTCGATTTTTTTACTAATCTTGTAGCATTATTCTTTTCTGATTGGGCAACGTTTATCTAGTTTTCAGCAATCATCCAGGCTTTCTTCTCATATTATGTCATCACAACAGGAACAAAACTCCTCATTGTCTGAAAAATGAAGCAATACGGAAATAGATTTCAAAACGAAGTTTGACATTCTTTTAGATCACATTCCTAGAGACTACTCTAAATTTGAAGATAAAGTTATTATTAATCTAGCCAAGTCATTGGCTCTTAATGATATCCCATCAGATGATGATGAAAAAAATCAAGGAATGACGAGGCAGATGATAGAGATGGCGAAAACAGTGGTGATAATGACAATGATGAAGATGGTGGCGCTAGTGGCCCTGCTCAAGGTAACTCACCAAAAGGGGATGGAAATGATGGTTCCAACCAAGTTAAACTCGGAAACTTCCAATGCCCAACTTATACTCTTGATCATACCCTTCCGATGTTAAGAAAAATAATCTAACAAAAACCCTTCTTTTGCACCTCCTCTCGATAGGTCAGCGCATGATGAATTAAGCAGGTTAGGCAAGTCTATTTTTTATGCTCCCCATATTAGATCCTTTAGACCAAACATTACAGCAACTCCCCCATAGGTGTCTTATATTAGTTTGTTTCGCATTCATTTCTCTCTTACACACACACATATAGTTAGTAGTTTTTAATATATATTAATTATTAGTGTAGAAGGGCAAATAGAAATTACGTAGATATGATTTTAGACAAAAAGAAAGAGGCAATTTTAAGACTTAACCAAGAAGGAGAAAGGTTACGCAAGGACTTAAATGAATCGGATGAGAGATACATGAGACTTCTAAAACGTCTCATGTATCTTGAAGATTTCAGGAATAAGAAAGTCGCGCCTCTCCTTTGAAAATTGCGTTTTCCCAAGCCACTTTCACAATAAAAATGAAGAATTGACCACGCTCTTTTGGATGTTAATTGGGGATAAAGCTGAATTAATATTGTGTTTATATCTTGCATATGATTGTTTTCCCATGAAGATCTTTTCTTTTCTGGGTGACGACTGCTGGGGAATAATTAGATGCCTTCATAAGAGATACTGGGATTTACATGGATCTGACCCTCATTGGGGGAGTGCTATAATATGCCTAGGGTTGCACTGCTCCTTTAACCATTGACACCTTACCTTCTGATAATGTTAAATTCAATAGGGAAAAATTTATTATCGACTATTATAAAGCGTCCATTCCTTATGAACCTTTTGTAAAGTTGTAAACTAATTATCTTTTGTTTAGGTTGAAATTGTACTGATTTGGTGGACTTTGTGTTTTGGTTTACTCATCATTAATGTGCATATTTCTAGATTTATTCATATTTATTCATCATCTCCCATGTCAAGAGATAATTTAAGTAAATTGGTCAAATTAAAATGGACTTTTAAAGAAAATTTCTCCTTGATTAACAAGTCCCACCTAGGAAATAATGCTTCCTTTAAGATCTTCGTCATGTGCATACTCAGTTCCCGAATTTAGATTTCACTTTCTTGGGGGACCACAAAAAATAATTCCTGCATGACATTCGAACCAACTATGCCAAGCTACTATGCAGCAGACTTAACCCTCCTTCTAAAGAATAAGACTACCATGGGTTCCCCCTAGTTAACACCCCTCCTGACATTGAGGCACCTTTTAGCACTACATTTCCCATCTTACCTTATGCCTTCTAGAAGATTCAAGATGCCCTTTCTAACATTAGGAATTAGTCGTATTGTAATTCTTATGACTATTATTACTACAAATGTAATGGTTTCTTGATTATTAATGAAAAGTTTGCAATCCATCATATTTCTCCCTTTTCTTTCATTAAAAGTTCATTATTGTTTGTCTCTGGTTGATCCTAGTCTTAACCAATGTCTCCAAAGCATTCATGCTAACACAATAACGACGTTAAAAGATTAATATTCTCGTTCTTTCGTTGGTTCAAAATTTATTGATGATACAAAAGCTAACAAATGGTATTATTTATGTATGAGACCTATTTTAAAGATTTCTCTAGAGATAGTCAAGGATATTAAAAAGAAAATTTCATTAAAGGATGATGAAATCATGAGACTAACGAATAGCCTAAACTCATGCTCCAATCTCCAACAACAATTAGATTAAGATGCTAAAATTTCTTAGTTGAACTAATGTGTTTTTGATTTGAAAATTGACATGATGAAATACAAGAATGAATGCCAGGCATATAAACTCATATTAATTGAGGGTGAACAAGGACTACCTACTCGCACTCCAACCAAATCTCATAGAAAGGCATCTTACCTAGCTCCTCTTCCTCACCTCAGGGGAGTTCGACGGGTGGTAGCAATGTATCAAACTTGTCTTTGAAAACAAAGTCTAGTGAACTTGCATGGTTAAGTAGGTCCTTCAAGTTAGAATGCAATCAGAAAGTAAAGGACTGCTGTAAAGATAAGCTTATTGAAATTTTCTCAAAACTTAGATTGGAGGTCAAGACTCTAGAGCGCCGATGTAATGAACTTTCACTGGTGATTAAAACACTTGAAGATGATAAAATCATATTATCTCATAAAGTTTCCTAACTAAAAAGTGCTAACAAGACATATGAGAAATCATTATCGGTTCAGATTGTTAATGTCATCCATCAGAAGAGAAGAAATTGAAGAAATACCTTCTTGTAGCTATTCGACATATTTTTGACCCTCCTCCTGCATTAGTAACGTTAAAGGACGGGGTAAAAGAGCTTAAAGATCAACTAGAATTAATGTAGTTATATTCTACTAGGGCTTCACAACTTGACTCTCTTGTTTATTATTTAATTGAAGTTATAGTGGCTTTTGACTTGAAAATTTACTTCACATTTCTAGGTGCAGAGATAAATTATAGATTGGGAAAGGCAGTTGCCTCTATCTTTCAATGATATAGCACCTCTTCTAATATAGGTATTCTGATGCCTTAAAGGAGATTGGAGGGCCTTTTATTTTATATAAGGATGCATGCTGGACCAGCGAGCAACATCTTTGTTCTTTAGATATTGTTGGAAATGGAAGGAGTGGGCTTATCAATGCCACCCTCATCCTCCAGGGCGGTGAGTTTAGCATAAAACGTTGTGTTGTAAAAAAGCGAATTATTATGTAACATCATTATGTAATGTAAAATGCTGTGAAATTTTGTATAATATCACTGTATGAAATTATCTAATGTCATCATATGGTAATACATACCATAATTGTTTTGTTAAATACATTTTTGCACAATTGACTTCTTATAGGACATTACTTTACGTTGCTCCCTTTTTCCCACCATCATAGTTCTTGTGTTTTATAGATACTCTAACCGATGTTGGATGGTTAATTTGACCTTCAAAAGACCTCAAGATAATATATTATAGGATACATTCAAAATAATATGTGGCATGTCGTTTCATTTCTTGGCATAGTGAACTAATTTGCTTCATGAGAGCTTGATTTATAAAAAAATGATGGCTATATTTCAACTTCCCATGGTGTCCTATGGAACTATCATTTGATGGCTTTAACTTTTCATTTCTTGATAGGTCTTTGTGATGCCTCGTGATGGTCTTAGGTGCTTTATGTCACAATAACTCTATAAAACACCTTGAGATGACTCCAAGTACTTTATATAACGATAGCTCTATGAAACACCTTGCGATGACTCTAAGTGATGTACATCATAATACCTCTATGCAATACCTCACAATGAATTCCAATGCTTTATGTCACAATAGCTCTTATAAAACACTTCATGATGACTTCTATTATTTTATATCACGATATCTCTTATGAAATATCTCATGATGTCTGTAAGTACTTCATGACACGATAGCTCTAAAGTTTCATTGAACTTCTCATGATGGCCTTTGGAAATCATATCACGATAGTACAGACCTATCACACAACAGCTCCACATCATTCCCCTTTTGCACTTCATTTTCACTCATGATGATTACTGAGTTCCCTTTCGGTAGCTTTAGTTCATCATCTCATAAGAACCTTCACTGTCCCTATTACCCTATGAAAGCTCTTAGATATTCCCCGTGAAACTCTTGTATATGCCCCATGAAAGCTCTTGTTCATCATCCTATGAGAACCTTCATTGCTAGTATTATCCCACGATAGCTTCTATACGTTTCTCATGAAAGATTATGCACATCATCCCACTGCAACTTCTTACCCTACTATTCTGCCATGACTAATGCATTTGAGTGTAACTGTGGTACCTGGATTTTGGAATATATGTTAATTGATACCTGGATACTGTATAGAAATACTACTTTAATCAATTGAACAGATAAAATTCTGATAATAAAAGGTATCTAGATGTGTAAATAAATTTGGAAAAATAATAAAAATTGAATTATAAATATTTGGATAAGTATTTATCTGATAATCTCCTAATTTATTAAATTTTAAATTGGCAAAATTGTTATTTTAGACAAAAATAATAATGTGCTGTTTATATATATATATACAAATAGATTTTAAATAGACTAATTATTTTCAAATTTAATAAATGTTGTTTAAATATGTGTGTGTGTGTGTATCTTCTTAAATATGAATGGTTTGGATATTTTAACTTAAGTTTAAAATAATAATAATAAGAAGAAGAAGAAGAAGGGAAATTGATAAAAATATTTAATGTTCTTACTTTCAAAATATTTTAACTTAGGTGATTAAGATTGTTAATTAATTTTTGGAAGTGATCAATCGTGCTTATGATGATTGAATGATGTTAAAAGCCTTGAATGGGTTGGTACCTCTTATATGAAATGCTTTGTGATATGATATGTTTGGGTGATAGTGAAAATGTGGTTATCTATCAATGATGGATTGCTGTGTAAAACAAAATGTCATCCTGTATTTAAAATTGAATTGTATTTAGTTTAATAACTTGGGTTAAGATGACATGGGATTCGAAGAGACCGGAGCAGGGTATCAGTAAATACCCAGAACCATTTCGATTTGTAATCTACAAAATTCTTTATATTGGATATATGGTATTAAACGGGCTGGAATGGAATGAATTGTGTAATATGGATGTTTAACTTGAAATTGTTTGTGATAAATGTTGACTATGAGAACTCGTAAAAGGGTACGAGTTACCTTGATATTCTCATGTGTTATGGATTTGTATTTCATATTATGTGGGTTTACTCACGCTGGTTTCCAGCCTGACCGGGGTGTTACTTTGATGTAATGCTCAGGTCAAACCGAGTATTACAGATTTGTAGGTAAGGACATTCTGGAGCTCAAGAGGCGAGTTGGATGGCAGGAACGTATGGAGTGTTTCCCTGTGATATATTGTTATTTATCTGGGACAAGTTATTTTAACTGTCTAGTGATTGTGAAATATTGTAACTTTGATGTATTAAAATGAAATTGCTGATACAATTTTCCTTTGTAAACTGTTATTTTATGTGATATTATATGTTGATCCGCTGTGAATGTGAGGTTTCTGTGACTTGTTTCCGATTCTTCTTCTTTTTCCTTTCTTCTTTTCCTAACTATCTGGAATTTTCGGGATCGAAATTTCTGGGTCGTTACATTTGGTATCGGAGCAGAGGTTAAGCGAGAACCTTGACTCTGATGGGATTACTCATTAAGGATAGGGTCATTGGTACCCTAGGATGAGTTGAGTGTGTGTGTGTATGTATGTGTGTGTATATATATGTATGTATGTATATATATATGTGTGTGTGTGTGTGTGTGTGTCTATGAGAGCGTACTTGTTATTTCCTTATATAGAGATTTTAAATGATTTTATGTAAGGATATATTTTGATATATAAAGCAATATATCTTTCTAATAAATATTAAGGTAATTGGTTATTAAATTATTGGAATTAATTAAGGGGTAATAGAAATACAACCAAATTGAAATTAAATAAAGATAAGTTTGAAATGGATTCAAACTGAAATTAAAATCTTGAATTTGGAGAAGAATTTTCAGAATATGATCATAATGAATCGGTTTCCTCGGTCATTATCATAAATGATTGTTGTGTTTGATAATAAAATGTGTATTAATGAGTAAGCAAAATGAAATGTTTTAAGTAAGTAAAACATTTAGGCAAGTATGACTTATAAATTGGAATTGAAGATGATGTGAATTGCGAAGTTTTAAATCTGGGTCCAAAATTTGAAAATTGTTTCAAAGTGATAAAGAAATGTTATTTAATATATTTGAATGAAAGGGTCCTATTTCAAACAAGAGTTGTTTGAAACTTAAAAAAAAATGTTTAGTTTAAAAACCAAAGGTGGTTTAAAATAATATGTATATATGAGGAATATACAATATCAATGTTGGTTTGAAATAAACTCTAAATGTTGAGTTTTAAATTTTTATTTGGAATGAGGTGACAAAACCCAAAGTGATAAGTTTTTGAATTTATAAGTGGGAAGATTACTAATGTTGAGTTTTAAATTTGAAATAGGAATTCGAATTGGGTAAGGTTGGCTGGATTAGGTATATTGAATTTAACTTTGGGAAGGTTAAATAATTTAACAAGCAACCTAAATTTGAAATTTCAAGATGAAATTGGGATTTAATTGGGAAGTTAAATGGTTAATTTTAATTGCAAGTTTGTGTGACCTCAAAATAGGTTTGAGATCTAGAAATTCGAAATGGATGGATGTTTTAAAATATTTTGAATGATACCATCCTGTTGTTATTAATAATCTTTAAGCCGAAATTGGATTTGTTTAAATGGAGGAAGAAATAGGGTGTGGTAATGTATCCATTATTAAAATAAAATGGAGTCATTTTGGATTAAGATTTGAATGTTTGAGATAAAACTTCAAAGGTTTGGTTTCAAAATTGAAATTTGGTGATAAATTGAATTTCAAAGATTTAGTTGTTTAAAAGGATTTGGATTATTATTTGAACTTTGAAATAGGTTAAAAATGGAATTTGGATTCAAGAATTAAATGGTTTAAAGATATAAGTTGATTTGATTTAAAGGATTAAATCAACATTTGGAAATTCAACTCGAATTTATATAATTCGAGATGGTTTAAAGTTGAGATTTAAATTGAATTAATTCAAATTGAATTTGATTTGAATTAATTAGAATTGTGATTGAAGATGGATAAGTTTAAAAATTCAATTGGGAAATTTGAATTGGATTAATTTGAAACCAACTGAAATTGGTTTAATTTGAATTTTTTTTGAATTAACTAAAACTGTGATTAAAGTGGAATAAGCAAATTCAAATGGAATTTGAATTGACTATAAAAAAGAAATTAAGGATAATTCAAATTCCGTTGGAATTGGATCAATCTAATGGGAAATTGATTGGACTGGAGATTGGAAATTGAACAGTTTGGCTCTGGACTATTTTCAAAATAAAGTGTTTAATATAAATCTATTTTTCCAAGCTACTTACTATACAATCTTTCGTTTTAAAGCGAAACTATCTTATTCTTAATTTATAATTTTTTTGGGAACTATTTAACAAATTTTTTCAATTGTTATATAAACTAATTACTACTTTACAACTACTTTATAATTAATTACTATTATACAACTATTTTGCAATTACTTAAAATTTCTATAACTATTTGACTATTTTCCAACTATTTTACAGCTATTTTACAAACTAATAATCAATTTTCAACTACTACATATTCTTAATTTTTCAAGTTATTTTCTAAATTCAAGCCGGACATAGTTCAAACTGTTTATGATTAAATATCCATTTGAGATAAGAATTGAGGTGATAATCCAAATAAGGATTTAAGCAATTGTGAGTAAGTGAGGATGAATAGAAAAGAGAATTGATTTGGCAAATAAACAATAAAGATAAATACGTAAGATATACGTATATGAGACAAACCGACTTTCTCACTACAGAAAATCGCATCATCTTGAAGAAAGAAAGGGATAGAAAAGAGAAAAGAAAGAAGAGAAAGAAGAAACAACATCAGAATCTAAACAGCGGAACACATAAATTATATTAATAACATAAATATTACATAGTTTACAACCATTATCAGAGTTACACAGATTAACTATCACATACTAGACAGTTATAAACACCTGTCTAGTTATACAACTCAATACAATACAAAAGAACAACTCAAAGAAATCAACACAGCGGAATACTATATATCTACACGTAGAAGCCTCCTGCTCCATTTACTCCTCCACAATTCGTCAAAGCCAAACAGAATCCCTTCGCTACTCGTAAAAATTTGAGTACCCAAGAGTTTAAGAAAAACAGAAATAAACTCCGGGTCGGACATGGGTCTGGTGTGAGTAACAGGTTAAGGTTGCTTAACTTTTACAAACCTTTTGAAAAGAAAAGTGTCACATAAGACTTCCCACACATAAACATGGAAAAGTTTTTGCCTTACGCTAACCAAATCATTTGATAGGAAATCCGGTGATATTATAATAGTGTCTAGGGTTTTCAAGTAAAATACAGAAATAGCTGGAATACTTACATCTCGCGTTCCAACATAGTTAGCCACAACTAATACGTACGACACTTATTGGATTTTGGATTCCATCAATGGAAGGGCTACCAGGGTACCGCCCGTCACGGTACGTGGCCTAGATCAACATACCGATGATCACTCCCAAACCCCTGCAATACAAGGCCGGAACCATTCCTTACGGAATAGTTCCGAACAAGACAACCCCGCGGTTGTAGCTAACAACCGCCCACAAAGCCGAATAAAAGGGACCTCTAGACAAGGGAAAATCTCGTCTTACTTGGGCATGATCCACTTAACCTTGCTGCGCCTCCCCTGTTTTAGCCATTCCCGGTTGATGAGGCTTGAGGCTACGATTACGTTTATAGGACATATCACTTAGAATGCTCATCGTCCACCTGACGGTGTTCAAAAAGCATTCAATCCATATAAGTTCGTTCCGGGTTCGAACGAAACTGAAGGCATTAATTATCTCGTTGCACTCAATTTGGAATCACCCTTAGAGTTAACGACAGTAACCCTTGTACTCTAAACTTCATCTTGACTTGAGATTCACGACCTATCGTTAATTCGGATCGATGTGGTTTTCGAATATCCAAATATGGAAACCCAATCCTGGTCTCATTGAAATCCAAAACGTCATCTTTTAGGTCCAAGTTGTTTTAAAGTTAAAAACGATTCAATTATCTATATACACACAGATAGATAACTCACAAATCACAATTTATAACCCACGTTATCAAATAAACAGGTATTCCACATTATCATTAAAATAGGTAATCCATATCACCATCACAATAGATAACCTATATTATCATCACAATGCAACCAAGCATTCATACCACACAACATTACTTATCTCATTTCTGAGATCATAAAATATCCAAGGCAATCAATATCACACATTCATACATAAACAATGATTTACTAATCACAATATAATTAATTTAAAATGAATTAAATTAACTATCTCTATCTCTAATTTATTTAAAGTGAATTAAATTAATCACTTCATCTTTAATTAATTTAAAATAAATTAATTTAATTACTTCATCAATATAAATATTGCTTACTCAACCATTTAATTCATTACAATCAATTAATTAATCATTCAAATTAATTCCCTTAATTAATCACCCTTGGTTAATTATTCTTAATTACATCCATGTAATTATCCTTAATTAATTTCACAAATTAATTATTCTCAACAAAAACAGTAATTAACCCTTAATTACTTCAATTAATTGATTAAATATAATTAATTACATTAATCCTTAATTAATTACATTAATTAATTACCTTTAATCACTTATCATTGATTAATTAATCAAAATTAATCAACTTTAATTACATCATTAATTGTATTAATTAATGATTTTAATTATATTTAATTAATTATCCTCTTAAATTAATTACCTTAAGTAATTAACTCATAATTATTAATCATTCTTGATTAACTATATTCAGTAATTAACTCACTTAATTACTTCATTAAACAAATTAATTATTCCTTAATTAATTTCTTAATTAATCCGTTGATTAATTACTAAGTAATTTAATCCAAATTACTTACATTATTAAAACATTTTCCATTAATTACAACCTGTAATTATCAATCAATTACTTCACTAAGTTATTTCCAATCCATTAATTACATAAAGTAATTATCTTTAAAACCTCAAGTGTTTAAAATTAATTAAACGTAATTAATTAAATTAAACAATCACATTTAACTCAATTAATTACTTAAGTAATTAATTTCTTAATTACTTCATTAAGTAATTACACTCAACAATTCACAAATGATTATTATTAAATTAATTAATCTAACTAGTTATAAAAATTAACCACATTAATTAATTATTAAATAATCCTGGTTAATGACCTTCATTAACATTTCTTTAATTATTTTCATTAAGTAATTAACTTAGACTAATCACAAACTAAATTATCTTTAATTATCCATTAATTAAAGTCTAATTATCTAATTAATTAACCTTGATTATAAATTAATTGCTTAATTAAGAAATCTTTAATCATTAATTAATAATCTAATTAATGATCTTAAATTTCAAATTGAATAACCCTTAATCAATATTTATTTAACCTTAATCTATTAATTAAATTAATTAATTAATTATTCCTTAATTACCTTATTAATTAAATTAATTTCAGAACATTAAGTCTTAACTTAATTTTAAGATAAAACATTCCTTAATTATTTTTAAAAACAAATTTATTTAAAACAAAGTACTTTTGAACTTACTTTTAAATTTCATTTCAAATACAAGATTTAAAATGAATATAATTTAAACTTAATCAAAGTTTAAACAATTTAAAACTTTTTAAATTACAGGACAAACAAGTGCTTGTCAAATAAAAGAAATTCATAAGGTTTTGAAACTAAATTCATTTTTAAATTTAGTAATTTAAATTTGCATTTCACATACAAATTTGTTCGAATCTTCCAAATCTAAAAACTTCTTTTAATTTCAAAACTGAAGTTCAATATTTAACTTTAGATTTCCAGATTTAAATTTAATTTTAAATCTTGCTCATATTTAAAAACTTCATTCTCTAAAAAGTTCAAAACTACTTACTAAAATAAAGTAATTAAAAAAGTTCAATTTTAAAACTTTATTTTTATTTAAGACTGAGATTTAAATTTAACTTGAATTCTAAAATTTAAACTTAAATTTGAAACCAGGTTTTAAAATTTTCTTAACATTCAAAAGCTTCAGATTTTTAAAAATTAAAAAAAAAACTGATTTTACAGGTTCTGTAAAACCTGAAATAAACAGAACAACCCGAGACTTATACCAATTTACTTCGAGTTTCAACCCGACTTCCCCGAGCCAACTTCCCAAGTACTTCGAGCAATCTCAAGAACTTCCCCTGTTACCCAAACTAAACCAAAACATCATCAGTAATCTCATCACCGTGCATATGCACGGCGACCCCAGCCTCCTCTGGTCATCAGAGATGATCGTCCTACATCCAAAAACACTCCAACAACCAAATGCGATCATCAGATCGTACACTTACCCTTGAATTCAAATTCGAGTATTTAATCCCAAACCTGGAAACCATAAACAGGTTTCCCTTCAAAACCTGTCAACGGAAAAAACTCGCCGCTCCGACCACCTGAGATCAACCCCTCCGGCCTCAACTTCAACTACGGCCAAACTACCAATTCCCAAAGGATCAAATCACTCGGTCAATTGTACAAATAAAAATGACCGATTCTTTAAACCCATTTTAAACTAGGGTTTAAAATGGGTTTTCAAAACTGCACCTTCCTCAATGACAACCATCACCATAAATGATTTTTCCTAGCTTCTCCTATTCATTCTCCATCACCCAGAAGAAACCCAAGCGTCTTCAAGTCAAAGATCATCAGAATTTGCTTAAATTTCATTTTCAGTTCAAAATCCAACTGCAATTTCAACTAATACCTGAAAATCCTAATTCTTGATTTAAAAATCAAGTTTTTGTTAATGCTTTTAATTTATGAAACTAAATTACAAAATTAACATGTTTGGATTTGGGTAAAAATCAACATGCACTGCTATTTTAATGTATGCAGAGACAAACAAACTCTGTTTTAGTTTAATTTAATTTTTAACTCTTACTCTATGATAAGCAAACACCCTTGGTTTAAAAATTCGGATACTATCACAAATTAAACCAAGTGTAGGGGATTTTTAAATGAAAAGATGGAACTGGGAAGAAGCAGAGCCCATAACAGCAGGTTCGAACCCTTGGGGGCAGGCCCACAGAATTCAATACAGAAGAATCTTTGGAAGGAATTCAGCAAGCTAGAACTAACGTTGCCGCTAGTGAGCCACACGAGGAATATGTACCAGAGTTCCCTCGGGGGCATGGGGGGCAACCCCTACCAGACAATACAGGATTAGTAGAGATGATCAGGAAGACTGTGCGAGGTGGGTTAACAAACGGAGATTTGGAAGGAGTAAATAGAAGTCCATTCGTTCGGGAAATAAGGATGGCTCGGAATCCACCTAAGTTCAAGCTACCTAGCGTGGAGGTATATGATGGTAAGACGGATCCAACAGATCACTTAATGAGGTACACCAGACACATGGAGGTGCTGGGGGCATCGGAGGAAGTGATGGCCCGATGTTTCCCCTTGTATTTGAAGGACTTAGCTGCAATGTGGTTTAGGCAGCTGGGAGAAGGATCTATCAGGACTTGGAAGGAATTAGTGGAAAAGTTTCTGGGACAGTTTCGGGTTCACGTTAAGAGGCCAAAAAACGTGATGACTTTAACATCGGTGAAGCAAAGGATGGACGAATCACTTAGAACTTTTCTAACTCGATTCAGTGTGGCAGTCGCTTCGGTGGATCGGCCTGATCCATCAATGGTTTTAATGGCAGCAGTATCAGGAGTCAAGGAGAATTCGGATTTCAAGGTATCTCTAATACGAGATCCCCCGCGAAATCTCGACGAATTCTTTCATGAGGCAGAAAGATTCCTTCGGCAAGAAGATGCAAGTACGGATTTAAAGTTGAAGAAGGTTAATACACTCGAGGTTGGAGCGGTATCCAAAAATGGTTCGGATAAGGACAAAGGAAAGAGGAAGTTAGATGACGACTCTGGAAATGCTAGAAAACGATGGAAGGATCCAAAGTTTTCCACATACACTGGATTGAACGAGACGCTGGAACGGATATACTTGGAAACTCGGAATCGCCTTCCCTACCGAAGGCCGGCTAGGAGGGAACCAACAGAGCGGGAAAGGACATCAGGAAGGCACTGTCTCTTCCATGATCTGGATGGACACGATACCAACAGCTGCAGGCACCTAAAGGATATAATCGAGGAGCATGTGAGGAATGGACAGTTACAGCAATACGTTGGAACTCGGGATGCAACGGTGGAGCAGGAGCAACCACCGACCACCTCACGCCGTGATGATGGGAGGCCCAGGGATGATCGTCGATTGATCATCCATTGACCAGGGTAATATGGAATAAGTAGCGAGCTATTAGCACACGGTAAAGTCATTTACACATGTACGGGGACGGAGATAGCCCCTAGGCATGCTCTGAATGATGATAACCCGGGACGCTATGGTTTGTGAAATTTATTTCTTGCTTTTAGATTGGACATTGCTTTTCTTTTTGGATTTGGTTTTGGAGCTTGGATTGAGCTCCTGGTTTTTCTTGCTTTTTTATTTGGATTTTCCTTTGGATGATTGTTTTTGGTTTTGGATTCTGGTTTGGATTTCTGGTTTTCTGGTTTTGGATTTGAACTTTGGATTTGGATTTGGATTTTGGATTTGGATTTTGGATTTGAATTTCGGATTTGGATTTGGATTTTGGATTTTGGAATAGATTTTGGTTGGATTTTTATCTGGTTTTTGATAAATGGTCGTCGGGTATGGATTATACCTGGCAAGGGGTGAGTTGCTTTGCCCGAACGTGGTAAATTGACTCATTCAGGTCGTCAAGTATGGACTATGCTTGGCAAGGGTCCGGAGTGATCAGGATTCGGCCTAGGACTTAGGCCCTCTATTATCATATATTATTTTCAGGTCGTCGAGTATGGACTATGCTCAGCAAGGGTCCGGAGAGATCAGGATTCGGCTTAGGACTTAAGCCATGGCATTTTACAACGCCCAGGGACACTGGGCCAAGGTCGTCGAGTATGGACTATGCTCGGCAAGGGTCCGGAGAGATCAGGATTCGGCTTAGGACTTAAGCCATGGCGTTTTACAGCGCCCAGGGACACTGGGCCAAGGTCGTCAAGTATGGATTGCGCTTGGAAAGAACCCGGAGAGATTAACTCAACGTCCAGGGACACTGGACCACGATCGACGGATGTGGATCACGCTTGGCAGGAACCCGGAGAGGTTATGGATTTGGATATCAACCCGGAGAGGTTATGGATTTGGCTATCGACCCGGAGAGGTCCTGGCTTCGGTTATTGGCTATTGGATAAGGATGGATTGGAACTTGGTTGTCGACTTCGAATGGATACGGAATTGGCTAAGGCTTTGGTTATTGGATATGGAATTGGACATCGACTCGAAGCAGTCAAGGATGATATACTCTGGCAATATGGCTTTGGACTTCGAATATTGGATTCGGAACTATTCAAAACACGTCTTGTTATCACAAGGCATGTTTTGGGGGGCAAGATGTTATCCCACTTTTTGGTCAAAACGGGAATAACAACAAATTGGCAAGGAATTATGGATAGCAGGACTAGGAATAAGGCTACGATGGATATCGTCAAAATTTTGTTGAACTCCGATCGGGACGAAATTGATTGGAAATGATGATAAGGACTATGAAAGGCTATGTTTCAAATATCAGGTTAATCGGAGTTCGTATGGAGGAAATGTGATGGATTCGAGGTGGGAGAGAAATGTTGTTCGAACCCATCAGGTTCGAACCCATCAGGTTCGAACCCATCAGGTTCGAACCCATCAGGTTCAAACCCATCAGGTTCGAATCAATGGGAACTAGATGGGTTCGAAAGGAGTAACTTCAGTGCAATGGACTCGAAGATAGTGGATTCGAATGATGAACATGGACTCGAAGACAGTGGATTCGAACGATGGATATGGATTCGAAGATGATGGATACGAAGCAATACTCGAAGAAAGGAAGTGGATTCGAAGTCTATGATGGATTCGTAGAAAGTGATGGATTCGAACTAGGCATGGACTCGAAGATGAAGATGGACTCGAAGTTGGTAATGGATTCGTAGAAGGTGATGGATTCGAAGTTGCTGTGGATTCGTAGAAGGCGATGGATTCGAAGTTGCTATGGAAAGTGATGGATTCGAAGTTGCTATGGATTCGAAGTTGGTGATGGATTCGAAGTTGGTGATGGATGCGAGGGCGATGGATTCGAAGGAGAGGAGCCGAGGGAGATGGGTTCGAATAGAGTGGTTTCGAAGGGATGGGTTCGAAGGAATGGGTTCGAAATACATGGTTTCGAAGTGGACAGAGCATGGGTTCGAACCAATCAGGACGCACGAATTCTAGAACTTGGATCGATCATATCTTCCAAACCGTTGATCCAAATGCAATGAAATTTTGACAGGAGCTTACATACATGTTGAAGAATGTTCACACTAAATTTCAGCTCAATTGGATGGATTCTTGATCGATTCGAAAGTCACTTCGAATCGATCCCAAACTGGGCACGGATTCCGAGAACACTGGCCTGTGGGCCCCCCTCACGTGCCAAGCAACCTCCCCATGTTTTAGGCGGGATTTCAACCTTCCACGCCTATAAATAGAGCCCCTGGTCATTCAGAAAAGGGGTCGGAAAATTTAGAGAGGAAAAGCAAGCCCAGACGCTGCTAAAATCATTCCATAGCATCATTACTGCTATTTTCTTCTGATTTGGTCACTACAACTGTTGTAATCACTTGTAATCTTCAAGGATAATCAATAAAAAGAAAAAATTGGAGTGGATGTAGGCCGGAGATAGCCGAACCACTATAAAACTTGTGTCTCTGTTCTTTATTTTTTGGGATTGCTGCCTATTATTGGTTGAGATCTGTTATTTGTGTTTGAATATCACTAATTTATATTCATACACTGGTGCTTTCACGGTATTGGGTGTTTGTGACCAATTTTGGCGCAAACATTTTGGTGCTTTCACTGAGAACTGAACTCAGGCATGTTAGGCTATGTTTCAAATATCAGGTTAATCGGAGTTCGTATGGAGGAAATGTGATGGATTCGAGGTGGGAGAGAAATGTTGTTCGAACCCATCAGGTTCGAACCCATCAGGTTCGAACCCATCAGGTTCAAACCCATCAGGTTCGAATCAATGGGAACTAGATGGGTTCGAAAGGAGTAACTTCAGTGCAATGGACTCGAAGATAGTGGATTCGAATGATGAACATGGACTCGAAGACAGTGGATTCGAACGATGGATATGGATTCGAAGATGATGGATACGAAGCAATACTCGAAGAAAGGAAGTGGATTCGAAGTCTATGATGGATTCGTAGAAAGTGATGGATTCGAACTAGGCATGGACTCGAAGATGAAGATGGACTCGAAGTTGGTAATGGATTCGTAGAAGGTGATGGATTCGAAGTTGCTGTGGATTCGTAGAAGGCGATGGATTCGAAGTTGCTATGGAAAGTGATGGATTCGAAGTTGCTATGGATTCGAAGTTGGTGATGGATTCGAAGTTGGTGATGGATGCGAGGGCGATGGATTCGAAGGAGAGGAGCCGAGGGAGATAGGTTCGAATAGAGTGGTTTCGAAGGGATGGGTTCGAAGGAATGGGTTCGAAATACATGGTTTCGAAGTGGACAGAGCATGGGTTCGAACCAATCAGGACGCACGAATTCTAGAACTTGGATCGATCATATCTTCCAAACCGTTGATCCAAATGCAATGAAATTTTGACAGGAGCTTACATACATGTTGAAGAATGTTCACACCAAATTTCAGCTCAATTGGATGGATTCTTGATCGATTCGAAAGTCACTTCGAATCGATCCCAAACTGGGCACGGATTCCGAGAACACTGGCCTGTGGGCCCCCCTCACGTGCCAAGCAACCTCCCCATGTTTTAGGCGGGATTTCAACCTTCCACGCCTATAAATAGAGCCCCTGGTCATTCAGAAAAGGGGTCGGAAAATTTAGAGAGGAAAAGCAAGCCCAGACGCTGCTAAAATCATTCCATAGCATCATTACTGCTATTTTCTTCTGATTTGGTCACTACAACTGTTGTAATCACTTGTAATCTTCAAGGATAATCAATAAAAAGAAAAAATTGGAGTGGATGTAGGCCGGAGATAGCCGAACCACTATAAAACTTGTGTCTCTGTTCTTTATTTTTGGGATTGCTGCCTATTATTGGTTGAGATCTATTATTTGTGTTTGAATATCACTAATTTATATTCATACACTGGTGCTTTCACGGTATTGGGTGTTTGTGACCAATTTTGGCGCAAACATTTTGGTGCTTTCACTGAGAACAACTAGCACCCGCTACATCGAATTTGAAGAGTTTAAGGAATTTGGATTTGGAAGACAATGGCTAGACAGGATAGCAGAAGGCTAAGGGCTGAGAGAAGCCAACAAGGAGGAAGTCAACAAGCATCCTCCGGAGATGAGGAAGGACAGGCTTCGGTTTACGTAACTCGGGATGAAATGGAAGCTATGGCCAATTCTTTGCAGGAGAGATTGTTGAAAAGTCAACAGGAGATGATGCAAACTTTCTTGGAACAAATGAGAGCTACAGGGATGCAGAACTTAGGAACAGCTACAGCAGCTACGGATGCAGGACAAGGAGCCGGGATTGTGGAACCCAATGAAGGACAGGATACGGAGCCAGAAGGCAATCAACAAGGGCTTGGGGGCAGGCCCACAGAATTCAATACAGAAGAACCTTTGGAAGGAATTCAGCAAGCTAGAACTAACGTTGCCGCTAGTGAGCCACACGAGGAATATGTACCAGAGTTCCCTCGGGGGCATGGGGGGCAACCCCTACCAGACAATACAGGATTAGTAGAGATGATCAGGAAGACTGTGCGAGGTGGGTTAACAAACGGAGATTTGGAAGGAGTAAATAGAAGTCTATTCGTTCGGGAAATAAGGATGGCTCGGAATCCACCTAAGTTCAAGCTACCTAGCGTGGAGGTATATGATGGTAAGACGGATCCAACAGATCACTTAATGAGGTACACCAGACACATGGAGGTGCTGGGGGCATCGGAGGAAGTGATGGCCCGATGTTTCCCCTTGTATTTGAAGGACTTAGCTGCAATGTGGTTTAGGCAGCTGGGAGAAGGATCTATCAGGACTTGGAAGGAATTAGTGGAAAAGTTTCTGGGACAGTTTCGGGTTCACGTTAAGAGGCCAAAAAACGTGATGACTTTAACATCGGTGAAGCAAAGGATGGACGAATCACTTAGAACTTTTCTAACTCGATTCAGTGCGGCAGTCGCTTCGGTGGATCGGCCTGATCCATCAATGGTTTTAATGGCAGCAGTATCAGGAGTCAAGGAGAATTCGGATTTCAAGGTATCTCTGATACGAGATCCCCCGCGAAATCTCGACGAATTCTTTCATGAGGCAGAAAGATTCCTTCGGCAAGAAGATGCAAGTACGGATTTAAAGTTGAAGAAGGTTAATACACTCGAGGTTGGAGCGGTATCCAAAAATGGTTCGGATAAGGACAAAGGAAAGAGGAAGTTAGATGACGACTCTGGAAATGCTAGAAAACGATGGAAGGATCCAAAGTTTTCCACATACACTGGATTGAACGAGACGCTGGAACGGATATACTTGGAAACTCGGAATCGCCTTCCCTACCGAAGGCCGGCTAGGAGGGAACCAACAGAGCGGGAAAGGACATCAGGAAGGCACTGTCTCTTCCATGATCTGGATGGACACGATACCAACAGCTGCAGGCACCTAAAGGATATAATCGAGGAGCATGTGAGGAATGGACAGTTACAGCAATACGTTGGAACTCGGGATGCAACGGTGGAGCAGGAGCAACCACCGACCACCTCACGCCGTGATGATGGGAGGCCCAGGGATGATCGTCGATTGATCATCCATTGACCAGGGTAATATGGAATAAGTAGCGAGCTATTAGCACACGGTAAAGTCATTTACACATGTACGGGGACGGAGATAGCCCCTAGGCATGCTCTGAATGATGATAACCCGGGACGCTATGGTTTGTGAAATTTATTTCTTGCTTTTAGATTGGACATTGCTTTTCTTTTTGGATTTGGTTTTGGAGCTTGGATTGAGCTCCTGGTTTTTCTTGCTTTTTTATTTGGATTTTCCTTTGGATGATTGTTTTTGGTTTTGGATTCTGGTTTGGATTTTTGGTTTTCTGGTTTTGGATTTGAACTTTGGATTTGGATTTGGATTTTGGATTTGGATTCTGGATTTGAATTTCGGATTTGGATTTGGATTTTGGATTTTGGAATAGATTTTGGTTGGATTTTTATCTGGTTTTTGATAAATGGTCGTCGGGTATGGATTATACCTGGCAAGGGGTGAGTTGCTTTGCCCGAACGTGGTAAATTGACTCATTCAGGTCGTCAAGTATGGACTATGCTTGGCAAGGGTCCGGAGTGATCAGGATTCGGCCTAGGACTTAGGCCCTCTATTATCATATATTATTTTCAGGTCGTTGAGTATGGACTATGCTCAGCAAGGGTCCGGAGAGATCAGGATTCGGCTTAGGACTTAAGCCATGGCATTTTACAACGCCCAGGGACACTGGGCCAAGGTCGTCGAGTATGGACTATGCTCGGCAAGGGTCCGGAGAGATCAGGATTCGGCTTAGGACTTAAGCCATGGCGTTTTACAGCGCCCAGGGACACTGGGCCAAGGTCGTCAAGTATGGATTGCGCTTGGAAAGAACCCGGAGAGATTAACTCAACGTCCAGGGACACTGGACCACGATCGACGTATGTGGATCACGCTTGGCAGGAACCCGGAGAGGTTATGGATTTGGATATCAACCCGGAGAGGTTATGGATTTGGCTATCGACCCGGAGAGGTCCTGGCTTCGGTTATTGGCTATTGGATAAGGATGGATTGGAACTTGGTTGTCGACTTCGAATGGATACGGAATTGGCTAAGGCTTTGGTTATTGGATATGGAATTGGACATCGACTCGAAGCAGTCAAGGATGATATACTCTGGCAATATGGCTTTGGACTTCGAATATTGGATTCGGAACTATTCAAAACACGTCTTGTTATCACAAGGCATGTTTTGGGGGGCAAGTTGTTATCCCACTTTTTGGTCAAAACGGGAATAACAACAAATTGGCAAGGAATTATGGATAGCAGGACTAGGAATAAGGCTACGATGGATATCGTCAAAATTTTGTTGAACTCCGATCGGGACGAAATTGATTGGAAATGATGATAAGGACTATGAAAGGCTATGTTTCAAATATCAGGTTAATCGGAGTTCGTATGGAGGAAATGTGATGGATTCGAGGTGGGAGAGAAATGTTGTTCGAACCCATCAGGTTCGAACCCATCAGGTTCGAACCCATCAGGTTCAAACCCATCAGGTTCGAATCAATGGGAACTAGATGGGTTCGAAAGGAGTAACTTCAGTGCAATGGACTCGAAGATAGTGGATTCGAATGATGAACATGGACTCGAAGACAGTGGATTCGAACGATGGATATGGATTCGAAGATGATGGATACGAAGCAATACTCGAAGAAAGGAAGTGGATTCGAAGTCTATGATGGATTCGTAGAAAGTGATGGATTCGAACTAGGCATGGACTCGAAGATGAAGATGGACTCGAAGTTGGTAATGGATTCGTAGAAGGTGATGGATTCGAAGTTGCTGTGGATTCGTAGAAGGCGATGGATTCGAAGTTGCTATGGAAAGTGATGGATTCGAAGTTGCTATGGATTCGAAGTTGGTGATGGATTCGAAGTTGGTGATGGATGCGAGGGCGATGGATTCGAAGGAGAGGAGCCGAGGGAGATGGGTTCGAATAGAGTGGTTTCGAAGGGATGGGTTCGAAGGAATGGGTTCGAAATACATGGTTTCGAAGTGGACAGAGCATGGGTTCGAACCAATCAGGACGCACGAATTCTAGAACTTGGATCGATCATATCTTCCAAACCGTTGATCCAAATGCAATGAAATTTTGACAGGAGCTTACATACATGTTGAAGAATGTTCACACCAAATTTCAGCTCAATTGGATGGATTCTTGATCGATTCGAAAGTCACTTCGAATCGATCCCAAACTGGGCACGGATTCCGAGAACACTGGCCTGTGGGCCCCCCTCACGTGCCAAGCAACCTCCCCATGTTTTAGGCGGGATTTCAACCTTCCACGCCTATAAATAGAGCCCCTGGTCATTCAGAAAAGGGGTCGGAAAATTTAGAGAGGAAAAGCAAGCCCAGACGCTGCTAAAATCATTCCATAGCATCATTACTGCTATTTTCTTCTGATTTGGTCACTACAACTGTTGTAATCACTTGTAATCTTCAAGGATAATCAATAAAAAGAAAAAATTGGAGTGGATGTAGGCCGGAGATAGCCGAACCACTATAAAACTTGTGTCTCTGTTCTTTATTTTTGGGATTGCTGCCTATTGTTGGTTGAGATCTGTTATTTTTGTTTGAATATCACTAATTTATATTCATACACTGGTGCTTTCACGGTATTGGGTGTTTGTGACCAATTTTGGCGCAAACAGCATACATAATACATTTTCACAACATCAATTACTTATAAACACATACAATTCTATTCCATTTCAATATACTAACATGCAACCTATTTTTAAACTTTTAAATTTAAAAAGTTACTCACCGTTTTTAAAGGTAGAAGAGCCTCTGTTATGCATTTTTGAATTTGCAGATAATCATCAAAATTTCCAGATTCAACTTGATGAATTTAAGGCTTCTTTTAATACTCAAGTTAGAAGAATGAATGCATATGCTTTTAGCTTGATCTAAAAACTGTTTGCAGGCTTGATCTTGTTTAACTTCAGGTTCAAATAAAATGCAGTTTTGATTCCAGAGGAAGGAATGCAGTTGCTTGCAGAATTCTTTTTTTCCTAATTGAAAATAAAAATGATGAAGATTTGTTTGAAGATAGCAAGTGCAGAGTTTGAATATGCAAGTTTAATTTGAATATGCGGACTTGCTTTGGATTTGTACAGGTACTTGAATAGCTTTGATATGAGGAGTTTACTGATTTTGGAAAGAAATGAGGAGTTTTGATTTTTGTATTTGCAAATTGATTTGAGTTTTCAGTTTTGGAAAAATAAACAAGTTGCAAATTTCTTTGATTAGGAAAATGAAGAAAAAGAAAGATAGGAATGAAAGAATGTTCTTATATAGGTTATTTTTCAGATTTTATTAAATAAAAGAAAAATTAAAACAAAATGACACTTGTAAAAAAATTCAACATTTGTCAAATTAAATGTTTAATCTTTGAACACTTGTTTAATGAGGCTTTAAGAATACAACACATGTCTTTTTAAATTAATTTACAAGTTAATATGTGTATTAAGCCTAATTTTAATTTGTTAGTTAACATTTAATACGTATATAAATTTATAAAAGAACTAAAAACAAATTGTACTTATAAATAAAGCTTACACATATAAAAATTAAAACAAATAAAAATCTATACTTTGGATTTTAAATTCAAATCAAATTCAAAATCTAATATTTAAAAATCAAGTAATAAATACAAATTAAACTTTGAAATAACAATTGCTATTTTATTCAAAATCTATTTATAAAGACAATACACTATTAATATTATTTTTATAAATGACTCATTATTAAATTAAAATAATTGTAAAAGAGATTATTCTTTTATAAATAAATTACTTATTTAATTAAGCTATCAAACTTTTTATTAATTCATTTTAAATTTAAAACTCAAGCCAAAATTATTTTAAACATTTGTCTTAACAATTTAAAATCATATACTTATTTATTAAATAGCTTTGAAAACTTAATATTAAATTAAATCAAAATTTCTAAATTATTAATGTATATATTAGAATTTTAAAACAAGATTCATTTAT
The DNA here is from genome assembly GCA_030765085.1 of Allium cepa. Lineage (NCBI taxonomy): Eukaryota > Viridiplantae > Streptophyta > Magnoliopsida > Asparagales > Amaryllidaceae > Allium > Allium cepa. Next base: position 587,226,425 of record CM060938.1, read on the forward strand.
TAAATTCTAAACCAAGATTTATTTATTTAATAACTTTGAAAAGCTTATATATTAAATAGAAACAAATTCTCAAATTACTAAGAATAATAGAATAAGAAAATATGTTTTATTTATTAAATTTAAAACAATGCTAATATACATACAATATGAACTACATATTTATATTATAAATAGAAACCAATTTATTATTTTTAAAAGTTAAAATAACCAATTAAATATTTATTAAAGAAGATTATTAAATCTATTTGAATTATTATTAACAAAATTATCAAAATCAATTTAATTTTAATACAGATTATTAAATTGTTATTGTTAAAAGTTCCGGGATATTACAATCCTTCCCCCTTAAAAGAATTTCGTCCCCGAAATTTAAAACAAATGTAATTTAATAATCTCATTAAAGATTTTAATTTTTAAACACAAGCATATATCAAACATATGCTAACAACCATAGCAGACAATTCATCCAATCAAACAAATCTAATTATCCAGACAAAATTCTGGATAAAATTTTCTCGAGTTTCCCCCAAGTTCAAACACCGAGATACTCGCTCCATAGAATCCAAACAATCAATACTACTAAGCTACAGAGCTCTTATTCATCTAGATCTACAACACTAGACAGGATATCAGACTACAGACGAGTCTGACTCAACAACCAAAACTCCAGAACTGCTGGTTCTACAACCAGAGATAGATCATACACGCACTCCCTTAGAGACACGTGAAACTCATCGAATCCCAGTTATCCAAACTGGCAATTCAATCCTGTAGATCAATCACTTATTCTCTCAAGAACACAGAAAAGATCCAAAACATTTCAGAGCTAGCTTCTCAGACTTACTCAATCTTATAGCTCTCTTTACGATCGGAGAAAACTTATCCAAATAAAATCTCCAACTTCAGAATCCAAATTCCTCCGACTCTTATCCACAAAAATCTTCGGACGATCCTGGGCTGCCTGCAACCTTACTGATCAGCTCAACCTTTACTGATGTCTCTAGAAACAAACAAAACCAATCAACTCAACAAGATGATCTCCTCAAGATCAACCAAGGCCAAACCCTACTCCTCAAACATCAGAAGATAACAACTCCTCCTATTCGGAAAAGAAAAACAGATGCACTTCCAAACTGCTTCCGCTGCACAACTCTGATCCAAGTAGAAGAGAATGCTGAAGAAGAACACGAGCACAAACTGGACAACATATCCCAGAAATATGGTTCATCGGATCCATAAAGAAAACTCAGAAATTTCTCCAAAACCCTGAGCTGCTACACCAACTCAATCTCTTGGAACCATTCTTCTATTAAGCTGAATCACCGGTACCACTCCTGGAATTCTAGTCGATAGGAAAACTCAATCTCCAAATGCGAACAAATCTCTGCCTTCCCTGAAGACATCCGGAAAAACTCTGAACGCCCAAGAGAATATTCAAACAATCGCAAGTCACTTTGGCGATCAATCCAAACCAAATCCAAGGAAAACTGTTCTCCTTTTACTAAATAGAACAGCTTACACTTAAACTAGCCAATCCATCGAAGAAAAGGATCACTCTGTTGCTTCTAAATTCTGCTTCAGAAAACTGCTAAGCCAGAAGACTCCCTGCCGACACACAGAACACTCCGAGCTGCACTGCTATCACAGATGCCAAAGAATCCTAATCCAAATCTCTACGAGAAACTCGGACCTCAAATTAACAGAAACACCATGCTGAACACAGCCACAACATCGAAGCAGACTCACTTCCTTAAACTTGTTCCAAAGAAAACATCTTCGAGATCATCCATAGTCACTGCATCTCATCACTCAGCTACTACTTCCTGAGGTATCAAAATACCATCACTCACTTCTGCCCAACCAACAGATCCAAACTCTATTCATCTAACTCAAAGATGAACTCCGAACCTTAACAAGTTTCCTTCAGAGATCGATGAAATCCTTCATCACAACAAAATTCATTCGAGACGGTATTAGATCTACAGTCCCGACAAATACACTTCCAACCTCAAACATTCAAACTCCAACCAATGATAGTCGTGTTACACACACCACTACCCCATCAACCCTTATAACTTATATTGGAAAACCTGTACGGGTAACCCAACAGATAGGTAGAATATATATATATATATATATATATATATATATATATATATATATATATATATATATAATTACAAATACGCTCTCTCAAGAAAGACACCACTACCGAGCCTAGGTATTCACTCAACCTAATGCTCTGATACCAACTAAGGCGACCCGACTTTCTCACCACAGAAAATCGCATCATCTTGAAGAGAAAGGGATAGAAAAGAGAAAAGAAAGAAGAGAAAGAAGAAACAACATCAGAATCTAAACAGCAGAACGAATAAATTATATTAAGAACACAAATATTACATAGTTTACAACCATTATCAGAGTTACACAGATTACATATCACATACTAGACAGTTATAAACACCTGTCTAGTTATAAACTCAATACAATACAAAAGAACAAATCAGAGAAATCAACACAGCGGAATACTATTATAGGATCTAGATTACCCCTAGAGGGGGGGTGAATAGGGTTATAGCAAATTTTCTCGAATTAAACACAGAAACAAACTACAGAAATAAATATGCTGAAAAGTAAATCACACACAAAATTTACCCAGCTTCGGCAACCCCTGCCTACTGCTGCATTCCCAGATTTCTATTAGAACAAACAGTATCACGCTTACAAACACTCTATGTAACAACCCGATATTCGTGTCGAATTATAATCGACAATTTAAACGATTAATATTGACACAAATTTCCAATTGAAGTTTTTAAATTTGGATTTTAAAATTCTTTTACAAATTTTAAGTAAAATTTTATCGGGCTTTAAATAAAAGTTTTCTTTTTTTATTTATTTATTTTATTTATTTGGCCTTATCCCCTCTTTAATTTCGAACCAGCCCTCCCCCATTTTCTCTTTTCATTTTCGAACCATCCCCTTTTCTTTATTTTTTTTCGTTTGCTAACCTAAAACTAATCACGCAAAGAAAATGGCGGCCTCTCTTTGCCGAATTAGGGCTTCGTTCTTCTTTCTCGAATTAGGGCTTCTCTGTTGATTGATTCTCGTGCTAGGCTCGTTCGTTTTCTGAGGATCGAGTTCGCAAATCAGGTAAGTGATTCCATCACTTACATCTAATTCAAACCCTAGTTTGATTGTTCGTGTGCTCGCTTATTGTGTGCTATCGTGGCTTTGATTCTTTGCTACTTGAATTACACGGCAGTGACTTTCCTCTTTTAATTTTGTGACCTAATATTATCGGCATTGATGTCTAACTTGGTCACTTTGATTTGTTTGAATGTTTTGCTGTGATGTCGATTTCGTGGCCACCACTATCTCGAATTCTTCATGTTGCCTTCGTTGGTGCCAGTTTGCTGTGACATTGTGCATTTCATTCTGTTTGATGTTGCACTTGGTTATTTTGTCCATTTGTGTATTGCTGCAAGCTTCCTTGAGCTTGTATGCTTCAAGTTCCCTTGACTGATTCATATATTGGTCTGGTCCTGTTTTTGCATTGAACTGCATTCAGTTAATTATTTCTGAAAGTTTTGAAGCTTGTTTGGTTTGCGGTTTTCAGTTTTGGATTTCGTAACAACCGCAATGCATTCAGTTAATTATTTCTGAAAGTTTTGATGCTTGTTTGGTTTTGACCTTTATGGGCTTGGTGCATTGGTTAATTGCTAAGTTCGAACTTGTTTTGGTTGACTTATCTGTATATATATGCATACATACATTCGTATGTGTGTATGCATATATTGTTGACCATGGTTCGGGTTTTGTGTTGTATTTGCACTGGTATATATATATGCAGATACTTGAGCATATTTCATTGTTTCACTGCCATGCTATACTTCTGGTTCATATCTTCCAGTGTTGCCACTGTGTTCACTATGTTGCTCCTTGTACATGAATTGAATTGTGGCTTCACTGTGTTCACTGTGTTGCTCCCTGTACATGAATTGAGTTGTGACTTCACTGTGTTTGAATTGTGTACATACTTGTTGATCTGCAGTTTCATTTTGTTGCACTTTTGAATTTTACTGCCTTGAGCTCAAGTACTTGTAGCCTTTGATGTTCTTAATGTAGCCTTGTTTTCATGTACATCGAGGCCACCACTGATGCCTCTGAACCTGGTTGCAACTGCTGGCACCTTTGTTGTCTTCACTTGCAAACTTGTTCTTCACGTAGTATGCTTTGGGTTGTAGCCTCAACTCTGTCCACTGTTAGCTTGATTCTTGTTTGCTGCCTTGTTGTCATTGTGTACATCTAGGTGGGCATTTATACTTGCTTTTGAGTAAAGTTGCATGTAGCCACCTCTGTTTCATTTGAACAGGTATTTGGCTGCAACCCATTGCATGTGTGATTTTCTGATTTTCTTGAGTTACTGTTGTATTAAGTTTCATTGTAGCATTCGCCTAGAAACCATTGTTGTTTCACTGTTTCTCTACCAGTGCACGTTCACTGAATTGACCCAGATTATATTTGCCGTGCACAATTCTGGGTTGACATACCCCTGGTACACTCACTCATTTGAGTTGTACGTTGTCAGTTGATGGCTTTAAGCCTGAATTACTTCGTTCTTGGTTGGTATACCACTGTTTTATGTACCTGACCATGTTTTTGTTTATAAGCAGATTGAAGTTGCTGTCTTCATTTGTTTCTCTGACCTGCTTTCTGACTTGTTCTTGCTGTCTTGACCATGTCCCCTGTTGCATTATAATTGCATATGTAGTTGTTGATGCTCCTGTGCAATGGCCTGAGTCATTTGTAACTGCTGTTACATGTTGTTAGGCCTAGTTGACTTCGACTTTGTTTATGATACTTGCACTGTTTCACTGGTGTATGCATTTACTGTTTTGAATCTTGTTGCTCTCACCTTCATTTGATTGTGTCCTCATGTAGAACACTGTTCTATATGTTCCCTTCTTGCTACATTACTATTTGGTGGCACGTGAGATTGCATTCATTTTAGCCACTGATGCATTCATTGGGTACATCATCACTGTAGTGGCACGGCAGTGCACGCAAGCGTGAACTGCAGCCACACGGTATGGTTTTGTGATATTCTATTTTGTTTTGATTTATTAATCTTATGCGTAGTTCATATGCTGTAGCGGCGAGGCAGTGCACGCGTGCGTGTACTGCAGCCCTACTCGACTTAATATTTTAATTGATATTTAAATATTTTGAACTGTTTTGTTTATTTCAATTCAATATTCTGAATTGCATTCTGATTGGGTTTAATTACTGTCGTCTATTCATTATTTAATTATTATTGCTTCTGTGCACTAATAACTGAGTTTGAATTAGACTGACCCGAGTATTATTTTTCTTTTGAATTTAATACTCGGGTCAGACCGAGTATTTCAGGTTGTAGATATTCTGCTTTGGGTTGCTGCTAGAGCTATGAAGTTCTTTCATATCTTTTTGGAGTAGTCGTCATTTGTAGTAGCCTGTATTATTGTATAGGAAGATATGTATTCATGTATATTATATGCGTTAATGTACTTGTATATGTAACTTCCTGAATCGACTGTTGTAGTTGTATCACATGTACCGTGTCATATGTATTGTAACTGACATCAGTTATTATATATGTATATGAGATTTTCTGTTTCATCTGTGTTCCGCATTTTTATTCTCTGTGTTATTATTTTATATTTTGTCCTAGACTATTATAGCCACCGTGTAGTAGCTTTGAGTTTGCATCGGCATGTCGGATTTCCTCCTGAAATGAAATGCATGTTTTTACTATCTGACATATCGGTGCTCGCACAAAGCAATTACACGGATGGTCGCTCCTCAACAGCCTTATTCTCCGTGCTAGTTGACAGCACTACACCGTAGTGTTCTTGGCTAGCGTGGGTATAGAGGTGGGGCGTCACAGCTTGGTATCAGAGCCTGGGGTTTAGAACAAATATAAAACATAACTTAGATAGTACATGTGTTACAACTATTTGTCGATGTTTTATTTCACATCTTTGTCTTAAGATCATCTTTGATTGTTAGGAATGAATTCCTAACGCTTATTCGTGAGCATTGCTGCTATTCTCTATCGCACTTGCTCACTTGAGTTTACACTTCTAAGTATCAGTGTATATATGCTCTACCAAGTTGCATATTGCTGCAACTAGTACCCACTTCGATTTGAACTCGCATTGTTTATTCGAACTGCTATCTATAGGCATTCTTATCTCTGATTCGTGTACTTAATGCAGTCTCCATACAATTGGGTTTTGGGTATCAATCTTTGAGACAAATTGCATTCCAATTGTCGACTCTGTCTGTTTATCCATGGTTTATGGCTTTCATGTGCCTCTCTCTGATGGTTTTAAAATTTCTTTGGTATAAAAGAAATTGTCTTGGACTTTGCCTTGTCGATATCGACGTTGACTTGACTTTTTACTTTTGCTAAAGTCATTCAAGCATTTATACTCGTTCTGCTTTGTTTTTCCAATTGTTGATCGGTTCTTCCTTTCCGGTTAGTTGTTATCACCTTTGTCGACTTTGATAACTTCTATTTCAGGAATTTTGGGTATTCCTACTTTGATGGATTTGGAATCGAATTCTTTAGATTTTATTCACGTATTCGAATGTGAATCTTAGTGAATTGATTTGGTTTTCGAATTTAATCGATTCTTGATTATTTCCCGATTTGTTGCTATCATTTATTAGCAACTTTGATGACCTTTTCTTCGGGATTTTTGTGAACATACCTTTCAATGAATTCGGTATCGATTTCTTTGGATTCTATTCACGTCTTCGTATGTGAATTCTTGTGATTGATTGTTTCTACAATCATTTTTGTGATTTGTCACTTTAAAAATATAAAGGTTTCAATACTGGTAGTAAATATCAAAAACTCTTTTATCAAAATGTTTTCAACTCTATTTTCAATACCAAACTCGTTTTTGAAACTGTTTTTCAATCTATTAGTATATACAAATCTTTATTTCACTCGTATGAGAAATCTAATTAAACGGCTTAGTAAAACAAGTGGTATGAAACGCTTGCGTTTACTTCGTCGGTTAATTGTTGGACTTGTTCGATTGAACCTCTAGTGACAAATTTTATTAGTGAAGATTTACAGTTTGTTCGTAAATATTTAAGTTAAGTAAGTGGTTATGGGACATGATGCTAAACTTTTACATTTACTGACTTAGTGTAATTGACACTTCTCGTTGATCATGACGATCATTTTTACGGTTAGACTAGGCCTCATCGGTGTGATTTCGTCTCACACATATCTCTTGGGCTTTGAGGATTGTCTAGACACCACTTGTGTGATTTCATTCACACATACTTTTCTTTTGATTGTGAGGTTAGACTAGACACCACTTGTGTGATTCCACTCACACATACCTCTTTTGATTTTTTTTTTGGTTAGTCTGGACCTCAATCTGTGTGATTTCGACTCACACATGTGGGGTAGCGCCCCACGGTCTTCGGGCCATTCGTGTGTCAAAATTAATGGCTTGCAACCATGAGATAGCGTCTCGTTATGCGTTGCACGTGTTGATGATTTTTCATGCTCGCGGGTAGGTGAGATTCCGTGCTCCCGTTCTCGCTTTGCGTTGCACGTGTTGATGATTTTTCATGCTCGCGTGTAGGTGAGATTCCGTGCTCCCGTTCTCGCTTTGCGTTGCCCTTGTTGGTGATTTTCATGCTCGCGGGTAGGTGAGATTCCGTGCTCCCGTTCTCGCTTTGCGTTGCACGTGTTGATGATTTTTCATGCTCGCGTGTAGGTGAGATTCCGTGCTCCCGTTCTCGCTTTGCGTTGCCCGTGTTGGTGATTTTCATGCTCACGTGTAGGTGAGATTCTGTGCTCCCGTTCTCGCTTTGCATTGCACGTGTTGGTGATTTTCATGCTCATGTGTAGGTGAGATTCCGTGCTCCCGTTCTCGCTTTGCGTTGCACGTGTTGATGATTTTTCATGCTCGCGGGTAGGTGAGATTCCGTGCTCCCGTTCTCGCTTTGCGTTGCACGTGTTGATGATTTTTCATGCTCGCGTGTAGGTGAGATTCCGTGCTCCCGTTCTCGCTTTGCGTTGCCCGTGTTGGTGATTTTCATGCTCACGTGTAGGTGAGATTCTGTGCTCCCGTTCTCGCTTTGCGTTACATGTGTTGATGAATTTTCATGCTCGCGTGTTGGTGAGTTTCCATACTCTCCTTTGAGTTTTCATACTCTGTTCGAGTTTTCATACTCCGTTCGAGTTTTCATACTCCGTTTGAGTTTTCATACTCTGTTCGAGTTTTCATACTCCGTTCGAGTTTTCATACTCTGTTCGAGTTTTCATACTCCGTTTGAGTTTTCATACTCCGTTTGAGTTTCCATACTCTGTTTGAGTTTTCATACTCCGTTTGAGTTTTCATACTCTGTTCGAGTTTTCATACTCCGTTTGAGTTTTCATACTCCGTTCGAGTTTTCATACTCCGTTTGAGTTTTCATACTCCGTTTGAGTTTTCATTCTCTGTTCGAGTTTTCATACTCCGTTTGAGTTTTCATACTCCGTTTGAGTTTTCATACTCCGTTTGAGTTTCCATACTCTCTTTTGAGTTTTCATACTCCGTTCGAGTTTTCATACTCCGGTTCGAGTTTTCATACTCGCGTTCGAGTTTTCATACTCTCATCTTGTGATTTCTGGATTTCTTGCGTAGATTCCTAGAATTTGTGCTTCACCAATTTATCTTGTGATTTCTGGATTTCTTGCGTAGATTCCTAGAATTTGTGCTTCACCAATTTTCGTGATTTCTATTGATAAGTTTTATCAATTCTTGTGCATTGGTGAATTCGTGTGTTATTGACTTGTTATGAATACAAGTTTAGGGTATGATGCCCCTTTCTATCTTTGAGAAGATTCTTATGACACTTTGGATGAATGAAAATCCACTTATCGAAGTTGCTTCTGATGTCGTTGTTTTAATCACATATTTTAAAAATTGTTTCAAAATATAAATCAAAATTGTTTTCAAAATTTTTACGATTTGCGCTTTCAAAAGAATGAGGAAGCGAATTAAACGTTTCAGTAAAATTGAGGACTATGACCCCTTTCTTTTACTGATTCGCTTAATTCCGGACTTGTCCGTTTGAGAACGTAAAATGTTATTTATTTAAAATACACAATTTAACACTTTCAAGGAAACGATGAAGTGAATTAAACGATTTAGTAAAACTCGTGGTTATGAGTCATGTGCGTTTGCTATTTCGGTTAATTTCGGACTCGTTAATTGAAAAATTTGTAATTTGAAATTTGATTACCGTTGTGGTAATTTCTGATGATCGTTTTGATAATCGGATATTTATTGTTTCTGATTATCGCTTGTGATAATCAGATATTTGAGATCTAATTATCGTTTGTGATAATTAGATATTTGTGATTTGATTATCAATTGTGATAATTAAATAATCGTTGATTCGTGATTTCTGATTTATCGTTTTTGATAATCAGATATTTATTGTTTCTAATTATCTATTGATAATTAGATATTTGAGATTTAATTGTCGTTTGTGATAATTAAATATTTGTGATTTAAGATTGATTTTCGATTTTGATAATCGAATACTTGTTGATTTGATTATCGTTTTTGATAATCGAATATTTGTGATTTGAGATCTCTGAATTATCTATTGATAATTAGATTTTGTTGATAATTTGTGAATTTCCTTTATGAAATTAAAAGATTTCTTTGGCGTTTATATTGTACTACGCCAGTGTACCGGCTCAATTTTCTGCTATTCATGACGTTTTCCACGTCTTCCAATTACGGAAATGCCTTTGGGATTTCCGATCTTTATTCTTGAGCCCGGTATTATTGAAGAAATTGAAGTTTCACTAGATTTGACTTTGAGCAAACACGTTCTGGCTTGCTCCTTCATGCTCTTTATGGTGAACTTCATATTTCGAATTTCTTCATCTTGTGATGATATGCTCTTTTGGTTGTTACCTTTTGTCCATATATTCCTTAAGATTGCGAGGACGCAATTTCTTTAAGGAGGGGAGTCTGTAACAACCCGATATTCGTGTCGAATTATAATCGACAATTTAAACGATTAATATTGACACAAATTTCCAATTGAAGTTTTTAAATTTGGACTTTAAAATTCTTTTACAAATTTTAAGTAAAATTTTATCGGGCTTTAAATAAAAGTTTTCTTTTTTTATTTATTTATTTTATTTATTTGGCCTTATCCCCTCTTTAATTTCGAACCGGCCCTCCCCCATTTTCTCTTTTCATTTTCGAACCGTCCCCTTTTCTTTATTTTTTTTCGTTTGCTAACCTAAAACTAATCACGCAAAGAAAATGGCGGCCTCTCTTTGCCGAATTAGGGCTTCGTTCTTCTTTCTCGAATTAGGGCTTCTCTGTTGATTGATTCTCGTGCTAGGCTTGTTCGTTTTCTGAGGATCGAGTTCGCAAATCAGGTAAGTGATTCCATCACTTACATCTAATTCAAACCCTAGTTTGATTGTTCGTGTGCTCGCTTATTGTGTGCTATCGTGGCTTTGATTCTTTGCTACTTGAATTACACGGCAGTGACTTTCCTCTTTTAATTTTGTGACCTAATATTATCGGCATTGATGTCTAACTTGGTCACTTTGATTTGTTTGAATGTTTTGCTGTGATGTCGATTTCGTGGCCACCACTATCTCGAATTCTTCATGTTGCCTTCGTTGGTGCCAGTTTGCTGTGACATTGTGCATTTCATGCTGTTTGATGTTGCACTTGGTTATTTTGTCCATTTGTGTATTGCTGCAAGCTTCCTTGAGCTTGTATGCTTCAAGTTCCCTTGACTGATTCATATGTTGGTCTGGTCCTGTTTTTGCATTGAACTGCATTCAGTTAATTATTTCTGAAAGTTTTGAAGCTTGTTTGGTTTGCGGTTTTCAGTTTTGGATTTCGTAACAACCGCAATGAATTCAGTTAATTATTTCTGAAAGTTTTGATGCTTGTTTGGTTTTGACCTTTATGGGCTTGGTGCATTGGTTAATTGCTAAGTTCGAACTTGTTTTGGTTGACTTATCTGTATATATATGCATACATACATTCGTATGTGTGTATGCATATATTGTTGACCATGGTTCGGGTTTTGTGTTGTATTTGCACTGGTATATATATATGCAGATACTTGAGCATATTTCATTGTTTCACTGCCATGCTATACTTCTGGTTCATATCTTCCAGTGTTGCCACTGTGTTCACTATGTTGCTCCTTGTACATGAATTGAATTGTGGCTTCACTGTGTTCACTGTGTTGCTCCCTGTACATGAATTGAGTTGTGACTTCACTGTGTTTGAATTGTGTACATACTTGTTGATCTGCAGTTTCATTTTGTTGCACTTTTGAATTTTACTGCCTTGAGCTCAAGTACTTGTAGCCTTTGATGTTCTTAATGTAGCCTTGTTTTCATGTACATCGAGGCCACCACTGATGCCTCTGAACCTGGTTGCAACTGCTGGCACCTTTGTTGTCTTCACTTGCAAACTTGTTCTTCACGTAGTATGCTTTGGGTTGTAGCCTCAACTCTGTCCACTGTTAGCTTGATTCTTGTTTGCTGCCTTGTTGTCATTGTGTACATCTAGGTGGGCATTTATACTTGCTTTTGAGTAAAGTTGCATGTAGCCACCTCTGTTTCATTTGAACAGGTATTTGGCTGCAACCCATTGCATGTGTGATTTTCTGATTTTCTTGAGTTACTGTTGTATTAAGTTTCATTGTAGCATTCGCCTAGAAACCATTGTTGTTTCACTGTTTCTCTACCAGTGCACGTTCACTGAATTGACCCAGATTATATTTGCCGTGCACAATTCTGGGTTGACATACCCCTGGTACACTCACTCATTTGAGTTGTACGTTGTCAGTTGATGGCTTTAAGCCTGAATTACTTCGTTCTTGGTTGGTATACCACTGTTTTATGTACCTGACCATGTTTTTGTTTATAAGCAGATTGAAGTTGCTGTCTTCATTTGTTTCTCTGACCTGCTTTCTGACTTGTTCTTGCTGTCTTGACCATGTCCCCTGTTGCATTATAATTGCATATGTAGTTGTTGATGCTCCTGTGCAATGGCCTGAGTCATTTGTAACTGCTGTTACATGTTGTTAGGCCTAGTTGACTTCGACTTTGTTTATGATACTTGCACTGTTTCACTGGTGTATGCATTTACTGTTTTGAATCTTGTTGCTCTCACCTTCATTTGATTGTGTCCTCATGTAGAACACTGTTCTATATGTTCCCTTCTTGCTACATTACTATTTGGTGGCACGTGAGATTGCATTCATTTTAGCCACTGATGCATTCATTGGGTACATCATCACTGTAGTGGCACGGCAGTGCACGCAAGCGTGAACTGCAGCCACACGGTATGGTTTTGTGATATTCTATTTTGTTTTGATTTATTAATCTTATGCGTAGTTCATATGCTGTAGCGGCGAGGCAGTGCACGCGTGCGTGTACTGCAGCCCTACTCGACTTAATATTTTAATTGATATTTAAATGTTTTGAACTGTTTTGTTTATTTCAATTCAATATTCTGAATTGCATTCTGATTGGGTTTAATTACTGTCGTCTATTCATTATTTAATTATTATTGCTTCTGTGCACTAATAACTGAGTTTGAATTAGACTGACCCGAGTATTATTTTTCTTTTGAATTTAATACTCGGGTCAGACCGAGTATTTCAGGTTGTAGATATTCTGCTTTGGGTTGCTGCTAGAGCTATGAAGTTCTTTCATATCTTTTTGGAGTAGTCGTCATTTGTAGTAGCCTGTATTATTGTATAGGAAGATATGTATTCATGTATATTATATGCGTTAATGTACTTGTATATGTAACTTCCTGAATCGACTGTTGTAGTTGTATCACATGTGCCGTGTCAAATGTATTGTAACTGACATCAGTTATTATATATGTATATGAGATTTTCTGTTTCATCTGTGTTCCGCATTTTTATTCTCTGTGTTATTATTTTATATTTTGTCCTAGACTATTATAGCCACCGTGTAGTAGCTTTGAGTTTGCATCGGCATGTCGGATTTCCTCCTGAAATGAAATGCATGTTTTTACTATCTGACATATCGGTGCTCGCACAAAGCAATTACACGGATGGTCGCTCCTCAATAGCCTTATTCTCCGTGCTAGTTGACAGCACTACACCGTAGTGTTCTTGGCTAGCGTGGGTATAGAGGTGGGGCGTCACACTCTACTAGACTAGCAGACCCTTTTGCTCCCGCTCACAAACACTCTACTAGACTCGCAAACATTCGCTCCCGCTCACAAACACTCTACTAGACTCGCACACCCTGCTCCCGCCTATAGAGTTTCGTTTACTTGCAAACTCTGCTCCCGCCTATAGCGCTTTGATTACTCGCAAACACTGCTCCCGCCTATAGAGCTTTGCAAACTCGCACACCCTTCTCACTGAACTAATTCTAACTAGACAATCTGACACGACCTAATCCCTAGGTGGTGATTTACAAATTCTTCGATTCGAAAAATAAAAACAACAATTAAAAGACAATAGAAAATACCCTAAACCCTAATTAACAATATAATAAATCCCTTTTAAAAACACGGCCGTCCCCTATTCTTTATTTTAGCCCGTTCCTTTTTGTTTTCTTCTGTAACAAAGAACACGGCCTCCCTTTTGTTCCTCTTTGCGCTTAGGGCTTGCATTTCTTCTTCGTTCCTCTTCCTTCAATAAATTAGGGCTTCGGGAGGAATCGCCGCTTGATAGTTGATACTTCGATCTGCTTGCTTCAATTTAAATTGTTTGCGGCTTCTCCTCCTTGATCGAGTTCGGCTGATGCTTGGGTATGTAATTTCCCTTTTTGCTTTTACAATTTTGGCTTATTCGAACTCGATGAATAAATTGCCGATGATGATTGGGCTTATATAGGAATCGAATTCCTATTTTTGCGTTCGTATAAAATCATTTGAATTTGTCAAATTCTTCATCTCTGGCCGCTTGATTATGCTTCGATGATTGAGATGTTTTCTGACTTGTTCAAAAAAAGCGTATATTACTGATTTACTTGCTACTCACGGCTTTGAAATTGCCTTGCTCATCACGGTCATGATTTTGCTGGTTCGACTTGGCATTGACTGTTTCAATTTGACACACACTTGATTTCTGATTTGTGAATTATTTACTGCTGGCTTCGGTCATCTCTGTAATGTTCGTCTCTGGCCATCTTCTCTTGTCTCCCCTTGAACATATGCTCTTTGGTATATAATTTGCGTTCACTACAACATTTGCTTTGATACAGATGCTACACTTGTTCATGTATTCGACATTGTTTACTTTGACACAAATGTTTCACTTGTGTTGCTCACCATGTTGTATACATGTTTACTGCAGTTTCTCGGCATTGACTTCTGTATATTTTGTAGCATGTCACTGGATGTTGCTGCAATCTTCACTTCTAGTCTCTGTTCATGTTGGCACTGTCATATTTTGGTCATGTTGCCTTCAGTAGCTTCACTGTTGCATTGAGTTGTTGTTTCTGGCCTGTGCACATTGTTCCATGCATTGAGTATTGAGTCTTTGTGGTCTGCACTTGGTTTCTTCACTGTGTTGCATTGACCATAACATTTTCATCATTTGCTGTTCACCTGCATGTAGCTGTTGCTCCCAGTGTTGCTTTGTCATTGATTTGAATTGTGCATTACTGGTCTTTGCATTTACCAGTTTCATTTAGTTGACACTTGCTGTCATATTTGTTGTGATGTCATATCTCTGGTTTGAGGTCTTTGAATTGCCACACTGAACTTGCTATTGAGTCTGATACTTCATGTAGCTTGCTATGTGCATTCATCCTTACTGACTTGATTCACTTCATGTTTGTCCTGTCTCACTTCCATGTATGGCTTGTTCTTGGTCTCTATTACATGCTTGCTGTTGCATGCTTGTGATATTCATGTTGATTGCTTCATGACTTCGACTGTTTGCATACATTTCATGCAGTCTTCAGTTTGTAATTTTAGAGCTTGTATAATTTGAGTTGTAGCTTGATGGTTTTGTAGTTGTAACTGGACATTTGAGTTGTTGCATTTGTGCATTTGCCTTTGATTCATGCTGTATTGTTTCTATTGTTGGGTCAGTGATGCACTTGGTTATTCGTCCCTTGCTGTCGTAGATGTTGCACTGCATCACCACTGTGTTGATCTTGCTTCTGCATATTATTGTATCCATGTTGCAACTGTTTTGGTCGAGACTTGTTGTTTGTTGGCATTTGACCTGATCTGCATACATGATTGTTGCAGTCCATATAATGTCTATATATATTTATTTCTAAATTGTTTGAAGTTATTCGGAAATATAATTCTTAAAATTTGGATAAAAGATGATTTCAATTATAAATGAAACCAAAATTTTGAATTAATATTTAAACTTGAGAGAATTGAATTAGAAATTCACTTGTATAATATTTCATTGCGCTCAATATGACTTACCTAAATTGCTCAAAAGTTAATTATGTAATTGAATATTATACAATATAAATGATATCAAAGGAATTTTTAAATAATTTGAGTAGTTATAATAAGTGTAAATATACTTAATATATATGTGATAGGATACATTAAGTAGAATAAACTTAATAATAATTTGGGATAAAGAAAATTTTAATTTGTCGAATAAAATATGATTATAATAAATGACTATTCAAATTTATGATCTTTGGAATTGTTAATTTAAGAAAATTGGATAATATATAATATAAATTGTCTTTATAAATAAAATGTGAGTGCGTATAATAAACGTTATTCACTTAAATTTTAATTATAAAACGTTTATGGAGACAAATAGAATAATAAGTTGATTGAATAAGTAAATTAAATAACGTTTTGTTTTGGAAGTTAATAAATCGAAATTAAAGCAACTTAATGAGATATCTTGAATTAGTTGAATTTAAATTGAATTTCATTTGAAAGAAACCTTTGGTACCTAACATTAATAAAGGTGAAATCAAATCGATTTAATGAAAATCTTGAATTTAAAACAAACTGTTGAATATAAATTTATTTAAACTGAAATCATATGGTTTAAATTAATTGGTTATAATGTAATTCAAGTCTATTTTCTTTTGATTGTTTCTATTCTCCTACCTCCTTCCTTTTCGGGGACGAAAAGTTTTGAGTGGGAGAGAATGTAACGACCCGTAAATTTAACCGGTTTTAATAACGTATTAATTGAAATTTTATGGAATTTTAAACGATAAAATTTTGAAATATAAATTTGATATTTGGAATGCGTCTAGTTAAATATAGGAACCGGTAATTTTTCGTCCGAAAATATGAAAGTTTATTTCGTGCGTAAATTTACTTCAATTTAATCAGTTAAAAAGCGATGAAAATAAAACATTTTCAAAATCAAAATATTTTTACATAGAAAAATTCTAAACCATCTTCTGAGCAAGATGTCAGTTTGTCGTTTTTCCAAATTCGGACATCTTTAGCTCCGTCGATCTTATTTCCGACGAAATAGCAGCATTTTCGTACTGATATTGACTTTTGATCGGATGATTGTACCACTGATATCTGTATACCGTTTTGATCGCCTCGTCATACTGATCTCCGCAGTATATTTTTTGTGTGTGTTTCGGAGTTTGGTACGCAGTGAAATCCATGGAAACGAATAGCCGTGTCGGTGTCATTTTGGAACTTTTGATATTTGGTAACCATTCAATTGTCTAACCACTGAAAGAAAAGGGTCATCACTTTTCAAATTCTCAGAATTAAATATCTTCTGACCTTCACTATTACCTATGTTCAACAAAAAATTTTGGTTCGTTTGGTTTTCCATCGGTTATGCACCTTTTCATTGTGAAGGAAAATTTACATAAAGGTAGATATGCGTAGCGTTCTCATTTTTTTCCTGTAGCATGTCATCACCTTGTCTCTGTTTTGTTTTTCCATTGTTGTCATTACCCACTTCTGTTCCATCTCCTCTCTTTTTCATTTTTGTTTATGGATTTTAGGAATTAAAAATTAAGATGTATATATGTAATTACATGGAGATGCTATGCTCCAACCTGAACCTCGCCTATACCTATTCTCACGCAACCCATTACACGCCACACATCCAATCCCCGCTTCACCCACTCCTGACCTGAAAGGAAACCGTGCTCAACATTGCTTCTGCCCTCAATCACTGGCAACCACCTGACGCTAGTCTCCACCATCAACTCACGGCGATGGCATCTCGGTCTCATCAGCAGCCCCGTACACCGAAGACCGACCCCTCACAGCCATTTCTTTCTTGTTCGTGAGTTCTATTTTTTTTTTTAGCTTGTTTTGAATTTGAGTTATATATTATACGTATAATAATAAATATAAGTTTAAAGATACAGTTGAACTTAGACTTGGACACGAAACCAAAACCTGTAGTGATAAAATTTACCAGTTCACGATGATCATCAAATATCGACTTTAGTCAATAGTATACTTGTTGCTGAGCTGGTGGCCAATGTAGTAACAATGGCTTCTATGTAGTAAGCTACAGAGCTCAGGCTTGTAAGATAAGAAATTGGAGACTCTGTTTCATATTCATGACTTCTTAAATTTTATACACTGTTGTTGAAGGAAAGTAAGTAGGTGTTGCTTATTTTAGAGACTGACTTAGAATATGAATATAGAATGATATATAAGCTGAAACGTTTGAGATACTTACATTTTTATGGTCATAGTACTAAATTTTAAGTATATTTATATTGAAATTTTAATTGATGTTTAAGTATTGTTTTTAATAAAGTACTAAGTGTATTCCCTGTTTTAATATAAACTAAAGAACTAAAGTGTATTCCTTGTTGTGCCAAGTTGATTTAATTAATAACAATAGAGTGTATGTGAGTGACAGCCTATATGTGGGTGTTGTACATAGGTTATAGGAAGTCTATCCATGCTAAATATTTTATACAGAGAATATACTAGTTTAAGTATTGATTTCGTTAGGATTCATATAGTATGAAACGCTTAAAGTACACAAATTAATTCTCGCATTAATTTTAGCATGTGTTGAAATCAAATATTAATTTTACGGGAAATGACGTTTGATTTAAATAAAATGCTTATATCGAGTTTTATTTTGAAGACGATTTTTTTTATCATTTTAATATCGGTTTTGAACCAAACCATTGATTTTAATAAAATAATGATAATATATATTTTCCGTATATTTCAAGCTGATGTGATTCATTCTCATCGATTCCTATTATCAAATTGTCTCATCTATATCTAGCTATTGATTTGTTTTCATCTATTTCATGTAATTCCAGCCTTGCATTGATCGTTAAATTTGTGTTCATCGTGTCGTGCCTTGGAATACGTGTTTGGATCAACAATTCGCTTCCACCCTCGTTCATCTATCTAGCATCGAAAGGTGAGCAATCACTCACGATTAATATTCTTTTATTTATTAAATTTGATTTCAATTGAAACGACAAATTGAAATATGCTGCTATTATTTATTACACCGTTATATATGTTATTACATGTATCTGTTCACCTATGACATCTGACACCATTATCTGTTAATTATTTATACGATAATAATTCAGTTTGGTTGATAATTGATTGATTGTTTGTTGTTTACATTGGATGTTAAATTGTAATGTATAAAGTGATAGATATTATGCAATTGAATTTGACGTAGGATAGTTAAATTTAAATCGACATATGTGTTGAATTTGATTAGTTAAATTTGTATAATATGAATTCCTTAAATGTTTAATTAAATTAACACATAGAATTGGTTAATTATACCTTGAACCATTGAATGTATGATTGTATATGTTGATGAAATATGAAATTTGAATAATGGATGTAAAGTGTAGAATCGCATAAAATAATTAGGATAATAGTCTTTAATCTACATGAAATGATAGTGTAGATTCTAGAGATAATTATATTAATTCGCACAACTAACAACGCAAATTAATATGATTATTTCGGGATTATTTGAACTAATTATTGGATTGTTATTGATTGTGTTATTGCTTGTTTATTTACTTTGACACCATCCCTGTTATCGCACTGCAAGTTCCCTTTGCTATGCTTTGATTTGTGAATTGAATTATAATCGGGTTGAAATGATAAATACCCAAAATGAACTTGACTTAGGATAGAGAATTAAATAAACCGATTGGTCAATAATTTGATTTGAAATAAAATAAAGATTTATTTGAATAATAAGGTTTTGAAATAAAATTTGGAACGTAATTTGGAACGTAAATTTTGATAAAGGAAAATGTTAATATTGAAATCTGAAACAAAATATTAATGTAATAACTGATGAAAGAACGTTGTTTTGAATTTAATGATTTAACAATTAAATTTGGAACTATGCATTGAATTAAGTTTGAAATGATTTAATAGTTAAGTTCGAATTTATAATTAAGTTGAAATTATTTAATAATTGAATAAGATTGAATTATTTGATAATTGAATAAAATTTGAATTCTTTGATAAGAGAAATTGAACTTTTGAATAAGTGAATTTGAACTTCATTAGAAAATGAAATTTTGTTTCTTTATTAGTTAAGTTTTGGAAAATTTAAGTAAGATGATAAGTGAAATTGAACTTCTTGAATATATGAAATTTAGTTCTTGATTAAATGAGTTTGAAATGTGTAAGCGAGTAAGTAAATAAATGAAATTGAATTTCTTTAACAAGAAATAAAATGTGTTTTATTGTAATAAATGTAAGGCTTGTAATTTAAAGAATTGATTTGACGAATCTAATTGAATTCAATTTGTAAGTTGATATAATGAAGTTGAACTTAAGTAATTGATTTAATGAATTGGAAATTTAATGGAAACTGTTTGAATGATAAACTAACTTAACGAATAATGAATGAAATCGATTAATGAATTGAAATTGATTTTGTATATTAATTTAAATTAAATGTTTTCGGAATGAAACTTATATACGAAACTAAATGAATGTTTGAATTGTTTAAATAAAATTGAAATTGAATTGTAAGACTTTGAAATGGAAATTCGGAAAGTTGAACGTAAATTTTGAAAATTGATTTAGAAAGACAAATGAAATGTTGATTTATAAATTCGAATTGAAATTGAAATTGATTTGGTTTGAAATGTATTAAACGACCAATCGGTGTAATAATCACGAAAGTTATTAAAGAGACCGGAATCGGTTATGGACATACTCTCTGTCTAAATCGAAAACCACTTTAATAACTATACGCGGAGTGATGATCCAGAATGAAGTGGTTGGAATAACGAACGTTGATGATTGAAGAAAGTGAACGATAATGGATAGCCTTGACACTTGTGTCAAATTGGAAATGACTAAAATCAGGAGCCGTGTCGGGCCAAATGGGGTTAGCCACCTCGAGCGGACACACTTCTTCGTAACTACTACTCATTACTTGTGGTTGATTGGTGCACCCTCGGAATTTCAGGAGTGTTGTTTCGTGGTGTTGCGATCGCTGCGGCGATGCGTTCTCACCAGTCCGGATCAGGCGAACGGTAGTTTTACTACCTTGGGTATTGCCTCATGTGCCTTGTCATACTTGTATCCCTATATACGCGACCACTACGAATTTGTTTTGTGTTATACCTATGGAGTACTCCCTGATATCCCACCAGTTTACGGTGGAGTTTACAGTGCTGTATAAACTACGATGCTTATAAAAATGTGTTAAGGGGGATAATGGTAACGCCTTAACACTATTTTGATACTTTATATTGCTGATAGACATTATCTATTTAGCGTACACTACTATATTGTAGATAGTTTAACGGATCCTTAAAGGATGGTGATTCCAACATCCTTTGAGTTACTTGTATTTCGATTGCTATTTCTCTTGAGTTGGATTTATTGATATAAGAATATTAATCCTGACTCGAGTGTTTGTGTTTTGCTTTACGCTCGGGTCAGACTGAGTGTACCAGTACTCAAGGCTCACCTTTGGAGTTGGAGCTTTGCTTGAAGATCCAGCTATCTATCCAGCTTTCTGATATTCAGGTGATTCCAGTGATGTAATCGGATTATTGTATTTGGTTATTGTATTCAAAACTTCTGTTGTAACTTATTTAACTCTGTTATATATATAGTAGCTTCATGAACTACTATCTCTTTTACTTCCGCTGCATATTATTACTCTGTGTCTGTGATTCTGTGATTATTTATTTACTGTATATCTGAGTTTTGCCAAATTTAAATTAACAATTCGGTATTTAGAATTATTCAAGTCCGACATGTGCGGATGCGAATAGTCCAAAATAGCGGGTCGTTACAGTTGGTATCAGAGCTTTTGGTAGCTCTAGGTAGAACTTAGCATATAGGGTAAATGTATTTACAGAATCACTCTCATTCGAGTTTCAATCTCTTCCTTTTAACTCAATTCCTTTGAATTTTGAAGCGTTCCCTCTGTTCCGAAATTCATTCATATCCCTCACTATTTTTCTTCTTTTGATTCTGGAGTACCCCATAACTCCACTTTGAATGGTCTTTATAGTGAATCGGCGGTCTCGCCAATCCCAAATTTATATGTAATAGGTGAAACTCCTTTATAATAGACATCGATTTACCGAAGATTTCTGTATCCTCAGTTTACGATGCTCTCTATCTCCTGCTATAGGTGAATTGTATTTCTTGAGATCGAATGTTGATTTACCCCGAAATTCATCATCGGTCTTATTCTTGAAGTCACGGTCGACCCGGTAAAGGTTGCCCGTGAATTAAATAAGCGTATCCATCTCCTAAATCTGTTAATTGAATTATCTTATCTTCTGTTTCGAACCCATTTTCGAATCAAAATTCTCTTCGATTTGATTTCCATCAAATTTAAATCTCTATCCTTATTTTGAAGTTCATCCTTAACGTCGAGCAAGGAAGTGTATTTGGTATTAATGTAAAGATGTTTTAATATATATTGTGTTGTTTGAGTTGTTGATGTTGATTTGGGTTTTCGATCGATTCGTCTGATCAACGCTATCGATAAGATTTCCAAAACACTTTAACAGAGCAAACTGACACAATAGTATTTTCGAATTTGATAAATAAGATAATTTTGAATGATTATTTTATAGATAAGTATAAATTTTTCTAAAAGTAAATTGTTAATGAATTTGTTGTTTGAAATGATAATATTTAATTTTCATTTATTATTTTATAAACCTTTGACTATTGCATAATATAAATAAATGAATTTATAAAATTTAGTTGTAATCTTATTTGGAATTTGAAGTGAATTTAAATTGAATTGAGAATTTAATTTCCGGTGATTTCAAACTTTAATTTGAAAGTTTTAAAGTGTATAGTTTTAAAATAATTTCAAATAGAAATCATTTCAAAGAATATAAAATGTTTAAATCGGCGTTCTTTTCTTTTGTCGCTGGAAAATAATTTCGGTGATGACGGCCGCATCATCGACATTCATTATCGAGTTTCGAAGTGGAGAAACCATCAATAGCTTGTTACACTCTTGTTTTGAAATGAATTTGATTTGGAATTTTTAAAGTACAACATGATTTAAAATATGTATAAGTATTCGATTCAGATTTGCTTTGGATATAATGTCTATATATATTTATTTCTAAATTGTTTGAAGTTATTCGAAAATATAATTCTTAAAATTTGGATAAAAGATGATTTCAATTATAAATGAAACCAAAATTTTGAATTAATATTTAAACTTGAGAGAATTGAATTAGAAATTCACTTGTATAATATTTCATTGCACTCAATATGACTTACCTAAATTTCTCAAAATTTAATTATGTAATTGAATATTATACAATATAAATGATATCAAAGGAATTTTTAAATAATTTGAGTAGTTATAATAAGTGTAAATATACTTAATATATATGTGATAGGATACATTAAGTAGAATAAACTTAATAATAATTTGGGATAAAGAAAATTTTAATTTGTCGTATAAAATATGATTATAATAAATGACTATTCAAATTTATGATCTTTGGAATTGTTAATTTAAGAAAATTGGATAATATATAATATAAATTGTCTTTATAAATAAAATGTGAGTGCGTATAATAAACGTTATTCACTTAAATTTTAATTATAAAACGTTTATGGAGACAAATAGAATAATAAGTTGATTGAATAAGTAAATTAAATAACGTTTTGTTTTGGAAGTTAATAAATCGAAATTAAAGCAACTTAATGAGATATCTTGAATTAGTTGAATTTAAATAAAATTTCATTTGAAAGAAACCTTTGGTACCTAACATTAATAAAGGTGAAATCAAATCGATTTAATGAAAATCTTGAATTTAAAACAAACTGTTGAATATAAATTTATTTAAACTGAAATCATATGGTTTAAATTAATTGGTTATAATGTAATTCAAGTCTATTTTCTTTTGATTGTTTCTATTCTCCTACCTCCTTCCTTTTCGGGGACGAAAAGTTTTGAGTGGGGGAGAATGTAACGACCCGTAAATTTAACCGGTTTTAATAACGTATTAATTGAAATTTTGTGGAATTTTAAACGATAAAATTTTGAAATATAAATTTGATATTTGGAATGCGTCTAGTTTAATATAGGAACCGGTAATTTTTCGTCCGAAAATATGAAAGTTTATTTCGTGCGTAAATTTACTTCAATTTAATCAGTTAAAAAGCGATGAAAATAAAACATTTTCAAAACCAAAATATTTTTACCTAGAAAAATTCTAAACCATCTTCTGAGCAAGATGTCCGTTTATCGTTTTTCCAAATTCGGACATCTTTAGCTCCGTCGATCTTATTTCCGACGAAATAGCAGCATTTTCGTACCGATATCGACTTTTGATCGGATGATTGTACCACTGATATATGTATACCGTTTTGATCGCCTCGTCGTGCTGATATCCGCGGTATATTTGTTTTGTGTGTTTTGGAGTTTGGTACGCAGTGAAATCCATGGAAACGAATAGCCGTGTCGGTGTCATTTTGGAGCTTTTGATATTTGGTAACCATTCAATTGTCTAACCACTGAAAGCAAAGGGTCATCACTTTTCAAATTCTCAGAATTAAATATCTTCTGACCTTCACTATTACCTATGTTCAACAAAAAAATTTGGTTCGTTTGGTTTTCCATCGGTTATGCACCTTTTCATTGTGAAGGAAAATTTACATAAAGGTAGATATGCGTAGCGTTCTCATTTTTTTCCTGTAGCATGTCATCACCTTGTCTCTGTTTTATTTTTCCATTGTTGTCATTACCCACTTCTGTTCTGTAACGACCCGTTAAATTAATAATATTAAATGAATTGAATTAATATAATTTCTAATCTAATCTAATTTAGAATAAATGTAGAAATTTGGTATAGTAGTTGTAATTTAGTGTAACAATAAAATTTTATGACAATAGATTTGGATAATGTAATTTGTCACTTTTTGTTAAAAAGTAAATTATAAGAAATCAATAAATGTTGAATTGAAAATATTAATAAAAATATTAACTAAAATGAGATTCATTAATATAAAATCAGTAGTGAAGAGGTTACCTTTGGTTGTAATAAAGGTGAATTCTATTAGTGGATGTCAACACTTAATAAAATTTATTTAGAATAAAAAGGTTTCAAATGCATGTTTGCATTGAATATGTAATTGATGGATTAAGGGTAAGTAATTAGAATTTAATCCTATAAGATTTGGAACTAAATGTATGAAGATAATTTGGTAGAAATAATTAATTAACCTCTTAATTGTGCATACCCAATATAATATAAATAACAATAGGACTAGAACTTGATTTTCCTAGGTATGTATATAGGTTTATAAACTATAACCAAGTGAGAAATTTGGTAGTAAATAGGGGATAAGTTGACTAAGGCAATTAGTAATTTAATAAATGAATGCATAGTAAGTAAGTGGAAAT
This sequence comes from Allium cepa, assembly GCA_030765085.1. NCBI lineage: Eukaryota > Viridiplantae > Streptophyta > Magnoliopsida > Asparagales > Amaryllidaceae > Allium > Allium cepa. The sequence continues at coordinate 587,251,319 of CM060938.1, forward strand.
GTATGCATAAAAATATTTTCATATATGGGATAATTACAAAAGTTTACCCATTTATCTAATGTATATAATTGAATCTAAATTTAGGGCAACATTTTGTTATTGATGGTATAAGTGAATTTGAATAAAAGGGGTAAAAAAATTATTTAGATTTAACATGTATTGAGTATATAGATAAGAAGGGCATTCGATGTAAATGAATCTAAATTAATGTGTCTAGTCAATAAAGGAGAACTTTAAGGGAATAAATATAAATGAATGTATTTGGGGAATGGAGTCCTTTTATATGTTGAATAGTATAACGTTGTTATTAAGAATGAACGTTACTTTAGTAATTATTAATATGGTAACGGAAGAGTGTATAAATTTTATAGTAACGTAAAAACGTATTGTAAGATAATAATTAAGTGTAGACTTATAAAATATATTTATGACAACAAATTTTGTAAGTTATTTATTCTATTAGTTGTTAAGTTTTATTTATGTGTAAGTTAACAATATTACAATTCAATTGAATACAGTAATTTATGCAGACAAAGGATGAACATTTGAAAGTATTACTGTAGTGATATATATAAAAGAAACGGTAACTTTGTAGTTGGGGAATAATTGATTTATTTGTGAGTTGTAATCAAATAGAGTCAAATTTATTAGAATTTATTGCAATTTATGGGATTAATTGCAGTAACCTTTGAAGATTTATTCACTAAAATAATTGACGATGGAAATTATATGTAAATTTGCTTTTAGTTAATTTAAAATATCCAGAGGGCTAGAAATGACACAAATCTACTAGTTTAGAAATTTACAATAAAAAGTGGTAAGTAATTTTTCTAAATATTTAGATAGTAGGAAGATGTAGATTTAGATGGAATTTATTATTTAACTATTTCATAAGTTGAGATCTAAGTTTAGAATTGAGATTTTTAATGTATAGATATTGAGCCAATGTTAGTTTCATTAAATTGACATCAATAACCTTGAATAATAGAAAGAAAGTGAATTTAATAAATTTAATCAAACTTATAATGTTGAATTTATTAAAATTGGAATTAATATTGAAGTTAAGAATTTACATTTGAATTGATGAATAGAACAACTATTGACACTTAAATTGTTTAGAATTGGAGTAAATAGTTAAGAAAATTTAAAGGGAGAAAATTTGGTCAATTTTTGAATTTAGATGTAAAAATTGGATTTTTATAATTTATTTAATTTATTTAATGAATATTAAAAATAGCCATTTTGGCCACGGACTCGGATTCCGACGAAACCAGTTTCATCGGATCCGTATTGGTGAATTATTATAGGGTTTCAAGTTTCGTATCGATCGGACCTGTCGTTTGATCGTACGGACGCGAAACGCCTTGAAAATCAATTTTATTTAAATCAATTTGAAATCAATTTGGAAATCTTGTTTTCAGCATAACTTCTTCATACGATCAAATTTGGACGTGAAAATTTTTCCATCGCGTTCAGGATATTTTAAATTACCTATCTGGATATATGGGTTTGATAAATTTCGTTCCGGGGTCAGAACGGGCTTTTTGGGCCAACTACCGTTTAGCGCGTTCGTTATCCGTACCCACCTAGCCTTCTTCTATTTGTCTATATATATGTGATCATAAACCCTAGCCTCCTTCCTATTGTCATTTGGCTGTACGTACATTTTTCTTCATCTCCTTCTCAACTCCTCATTCTAATGGCAGAAAAAAAACATAATTCTCAAATTCCAAAAAAATAATTTCAATTTAAAAAAAAAAAAAAATTGCGGATCTGCAGCAGCTTCTGGTCGCGCTTCGGGTTTCAGGGGAGAAAACCCAAGAGCAACTTCGGGTCAGGAAGAAAATGACTCGGGTCGCTCCGGGTCGTTTTGGCGAAAACTCCAAGCAAGCACCGGGGAATTGAGGCGGCGCACCGAAGTCGAACCCGAAGTCGACCCAGGACCAGAATTTTTCATTTTTCAAATTTTCATAACTTTTGCATACGAGCTCGGATTCGTGCGCGGTTTGTTTTGGTGGGATCGTATCGGAATTTCTGACGTTTTGGCTCTAATTTGGATGAATTTGGAGACTATCCAATTTTTGGGTTTAAATTGGATTTGAATTCGATTTAAATTCCAAAGGTGAGTGTTTAAACCCACTCACAACTACTAGAAGCTTTTATATTTGTTAAATTAATTTTAGAAATGAATAGAAATTTATTTATGAGTATTTGGCATGTTTATTTCACTCATATTTGTTGAATTGCATTTATTAAATTTGACTGTTAATTTAATTTATTTATTGCGTATTAATTGATAGTTAGAATTTATTTGTTTGCCTATAAACTGCTAGTTAACAGTTATATAGATTATTACTGAATATAAACTGTTAGATTAATAGTTGTTAAATTTAATCTGAACAAAATTGCCAGTTATTACCTGTTATATATTATCAAATATAAATTGTTATTGATTGATATTGCTTGATGATTGTGATTGGATGATGGGTGATGTTGATGGATGTTTTATTGTATATCATTAAATTGCAAATTATCATGCATATTTCCTTTCATTCGGGATTGTGGTTTGAAATGATATACAACCGCAAAATTTTATATCTTTTAAATTGCGGATTGAAATGATAAATATCCGTATCACTTGACCATAGGATAGAAAATTATATACAGGCACCGCGGTCTATATATAACTATTTTAATGTGATTTCTATGGTTTGGATGGAATACGGTTTATAAAAATCTTAAACTTTATATTGTATAAATATTATTCTTCCATATATATACATATGAAGTTGAAAATTTTGAAATTAAAAGGTGTGTAAATCTCTTTATTAAAAATGGAAAAAAAATTAAGAAAATGGAGTTTGATAATTTATATCATATGTTTAAATGTTAAGTTTGGAAATTTTAAGATATGATATTTATAATTGGATTTTTCCCAAGATAAATTGAAATGAATATTCTAGTATAATTTGAATTGAAAAAAAAAATATTTTATTACTAGAAATTGGAGTTTTTATTTATTTATGGATTTTATGTGAATATTCAAGACTAATTAATAGAACATTCGATTTGTTGAAAGAATAAAATCCAACTTTAGTTTGAAATATTAATACTCCAAATGGATATACGTATATATATATATATAAGTTGAAGTGGTTTTGGAACTTGAGAGAGATAATACAAATTTTGGTTTAAACTTTAATAAAGAAATGTATTTGTAAAGCCATGAGAACTATTTTCTTTACAAAGTAACATTTAAGTTAAACCTTTTAATTCATATACTGTTGAATATCCAAACCATTCAAGTTTTAAAAGTTATGGTTTTAAATTATGAATTTCGAAATATTATGCTTTGAAAGGATATTTGGCTTTCAGACGTTATAAATTTTAAAGCATTTGGATTTTTGAAAAGGTTTATATTTGGGATAAAGGATATCATATTGTTTTGGGTTTTAAAATGATATCGTATTCATAATTTTAAAATGGAAATGTTTATTCTGGTTTTAAAGTATGAGCTATTTTTAAATGACCGCGGTGTTATAATAACGATGGGTTGGCAAAGAGACCGAGATCGGATATGGACATACTCTCTGTCAATACCGAAAACCACTTTGACTAACCGTGTACGCGGTGGAGATTCCAGAATGAAGTAGGTGGTGGCGACGTTTCCTGTAAGGTAAATACGTGGACCCGACTCCCGTGAGTTGGCATAAGGTGGCTAAAACAGGAGCGATTCTCAGGCCAATGAGGTCATTCCTCTGATCGGACCCTCCTCTTCGATATTATACTTTGATTTTGGATTGATTCAGTGGCCACTTCTATATTTTGATTTTGGGGAGTTAGTCCGAGGTGGGCGGTAACTGCGGCTACGCGTTTCCACCAGCCTGGATAGCAATTGGTATATCTACCCTGGCATAGCCTAGTTGTGCCATGTCACCTACCCTATCGTGCCTTTACTACGAGTTTCTATTTGTGTCGTACCTATGGAGTATCCTCTGGTAGCCTCCCGATCAGGAGGTATTACGGTACTGTATAGACTATTGGCATTTTACGTGTTAAGGTGGAAAATGTAAAGCCTTAACGCTATTTAAAAGTAAGTTTATTTTATAAATAGACACTATTATTATAGCGCAATATACTACATAGTAAATAGTTTAACGAATCCTTAGGAGATGTAAATCCCGAACATCTCTTGAGTTACTGTACTCATATTTATTTCTGTTAATTTAACTCACATAAGATCTTTTAGTTCTGACTCGAGTGTTTTGTCTTTTCAAATTCGCTCGGGTTAGTCCGAGCGTTTCAAGATCGAAGACTTTAGCTTTGAAGGACGAAGACGAAGGAGTCGTATTATTATTATCTATAGTATTGCACCACACTCATATTGTTCCGCTGCATTGATTGTATTGGTATGTGTAACTCTGATATTTATTGTATAAAGCAAATCAAATGTTTGTAAACTGTTTTGAACTGTATATTTATTATTATATTTTATCCTTCCGCTGTGAGATTCTGTTTTGTTTTTATTTCTCCTCTGTTTTTCTTATTTACCCCATAACAATCCGCCCTTGCGTATGCTTTGAATTGGCACGTGTGTCGGTTTAAAGTGTGCAAAAAGGCGGGATGTTACAGTTGGTATCAGAGCTTTGGTTTAGCGATAAACCTTGGTTTTGTGGGGTTTGGCTCTTTGTTAATAGGGCAATAATACCCTATGGGAGTCACTGAGTGTATATATATGAGAGAGCGTACTTGTTAGTGTTATAAAAAGATCTTGATATTGTGTTAATCTGTTCCGTTTTGTATTTATAAATTCTGGTTGATGCATGGGACGCTATGTCATCAATAGGGATTTCTAAACACTTAATAGGACAGACCGACATAATATTTGTTTTATATAGGTGAATGAAATAATTTTGCCTATTATATTTTCTATATATAAAAATATTTTTATAAAGATATATATTTTGGTTGCTATAGATTGGGTGTTAGGTAATAGAATATTTATAATAATTAAAGCAAAGTTGAAATTAAAATAAATCAAATTGGAGATTTGAGAACTTAAGTCCGGGATTTTTGAAAATCTGCTTTCAAAGGATTTATGAAATATAATGATTTAGTTTATAAGTAAATTCTTATATAAATATTTAGTATAATTCGGAAGAATTGTTTCAAAGAAGATTTTGGAGAAAATAAATTCTGTACTTTCCTCTCTGTCACTGGAAAATAATTTCGGTGATGGCGGCAGCATCATCGACTTTCATCTTCGAGTTTCGAAGGGGAAAGGCCACTGTGGTACACTCTACTGCAGATTTATTTTTGAAATTGATTGAATTTTTAATTGTTTTAAATATAACTTGAGATATTAGTTGTAAGAACTCATTTATCTATTATTTTTAAAATAAAATTGAAATTTGGCCCGGTATTTAATTCCTAAATTTCCATTAATTAAATTGTTTAAACTATTTTAGTGGAATAAAAGGTAAGTAAGTAATAAATTGAAACCTCCAAAGGTAGGTAAAAGAATGAATGCTAAGTATAAAGGAAGTTAAAAATTTAACTTATAAATAATGGTAAAGATCTATTGAACAATAAATGAATTAAGAGAATTGAGATAAACTAGTATAAGTTCAATTGCATTTCTCTTTAAACATATATAACTTACCAAGTATAAAAAGTTGAAATGTAAATTAAGAGTGGAATAGAATATTATGCAAGTAGAATTTTGGAGAAAAAAATGAAGTATTCAATAAATTACTGTTATAAATAAGAATTTAATGGTATTAACTTAAGTGATGATTGGAATTTTACTAAAATTAAAGGTTGTATTATTAATAGGTGATTTTAACCTTAAGAAAGTAAAAATGAAATTCCTTAATTTATAAAGTTTGATTGTAGGGTTATTAACTTAAGTATGCTTTAATTCCCCCTATTCTAATATAATAGAAAGTAAGTAATATATAAATGACTGTAAACCCTAAGTAATTAATTAATAAAATTCCTTATTTTTAAGAATGAAGGTTAAAGGGTTAATAATTTAAGTGTAATTAAAAAGGGTTACTGTAATTAAATATTATAGAAAGTGGGTAATTAAACTGTTACTACTATTAATTATAATGGAAACTTCCACATTAAATAAATAAATGAGATTAAAGGTAAGTTGAAATTATAGGTTATAAAACAAATATATATTAATTAAAGGAATGAAAAGAAACTTGTAAATTTTCACTTACATTCTTAAAACATACATAACTTACCATATAATAAAAGTTGCAATGTTATTAAGAAAATGAAAGGGAAATCTTACAAGTGAAGCTTGAGGTAATTAAGGTATTCAATAAATTTGCTGTTATTAATGAAAATTAATTGTATAAACTTAAGTTAAATTGGAAATTTTACTATATAAGAAAGGGTAAGTAGTATAAATAGATGATAGAAACTTTAGTAAATAAATTGGAATACAAATATAATGAATTTTGTGATAAATGGAAAATGAAAATTTGTAAGAAATAAAGAAATCACTCCATAAATGAAAGAAAGAAAATCAAACCATTGAAGCATGAGATAAATGTATAATAAATAAATTTGGGTGTTGGTTTGAATTGTGTTGTTTGATTTATGTTGTTGGGTAAGAAATTTGAAGTGGTTAAATAAATAAGTATCTATCTTTGTTCCATCTAAGACTGTTGAGTAAAGGATGCACTTGATAGTTAGTTTCATTTCATACAAATTTCAAATTTTGAACCCAAACAACTATTTGTTTGATGGATTAAATGGTTGCTTTGTTTTGTGTATGTATGCGGTTTGTAAAATTGATGACTGTTGTATTGATTGGTTGATTAATGATTTAATCCACTTAAATATTTCACTTTAATATAAATATTTAACCCTTTTAGATTTTATAAGTGAAATGCAGGCTATGGAAGCCACTACTACTGTTCTTGGTTCCAAAATAATAAGCGTATATTGCCCGACAAATAGGTACGTTTTCGGATTACGTTTAAAGCGCTATTTTATAATTTTGCCCGTGTTGGGATAATATTTTGATAATATATGTAATATATTTGTATATTTTGATATTATATTTTCTCCAGAGTCTCTCCGTACAAAGGAGACTCTGTCAAAAATTTCCGTAAATTTTGGACTTAGAATTTTGTGAAAATATTTTCCCAACTTTAATAATTAAGTATAAAATAATATAATGATTATAAACAGGTATATTTTATTTAAGAAAATAAATTTAGTAAATTAGTGTTATATGTTAATATTTGGAATAAGACGTACTCTTTTATTCTTCCTTCTCCCTTCTTTTTCCTTTTCGGGGACGAAAAGTTTTGAGTGGGGGAGATTGTAATGACCCGTTAAATTAATAATATTAAATGAATTGAATTAATATAATTACTAATCTAATCTAATTTAGAATAAATGTAGAAATTTGGTATAGTAGTTGTAATTTAGTGTAACAATAAAATTTTATGACAATAGATTTGGATAATGTAATTTGTCACTTTTTGTTAAAAAGTAAATTATAAGAAATCAATAAATGTTGAATTGAAAATATTAATAAAAATATTAACTAAAATGAGATTCATTAATATAAAATCAGTAGTGAAGAGGTTACCTTTGGTTGTAATAAAGGTGAATTCTATTAGTGGATGTCAACACTTAATAAAATTTATTTAGAATAAAAAGGTTTCAAATGCATGTTTGCATTGAATATGTAATTGATGGATTAAGGGTAAGTAATTAGAATTTAATCCTATAAGATTTGGAACTAAATGTATGAAGATAATTTGGTAGAAATAATTAATTAACCTCTTAATTGTGCATACCCAATATAATATAAATAACAACAGGACTAGAACTTGATTTGCCTAGGTGTGTATATAGGTTTATAAACTATAACCAAGTGAGAAATTTGGTAGTAAATAGGGGATAAGTTGACTAAGGCAATTAGTAATTTAATAAATGAATGCATAGTAAGTAAGTGGAAATGTATGCATAAAAATATTTTCATATATGGGATAATTACAAAAGTTTACCCATTTATCTAATGTATATAATTGAATCTAAATTTAGGGCAACATTTTGTTATTGATGGTATAAGTGAATTTTAATAAAAGGGGTAAAAAAAAATTATTTAGATTTAACATGTATTGAGTATATAGCTAAGAAGGGCATTCGATGTAAATGAATCTAAATTAATGTGTCTAGTCAATAAAGGAGAACTTTAAGGGAATAAATATAAATGAATGTATTTGGGGAATGGAGTCCTTTTATATGTTGAATAGTATAACGTTGTTATTAAGAATGAACGTTACTTTAGTAATTATTAATATGGTAACGGAAGAGTGTATAAATTTTATAGTAACGTAAAAACGTATTGTAAGATAATAATTAAGTGTAGACTTATAAAATATATTTATGACAACAAATTTTGTAAGTTATTTATTCTATTAGTTGTTAAGTTTTATTTATGTGTAAGTTAACAATATCAATTCAATTGAATACAGTAATTTATGCAAACAAAGGATGAACATTTGGAAGTATTACTGTAGTGATATATATATAAGAAACGGTAACTTTGTAGTTGGGGAATAATTGATTTATTTTTGAGTTGTAATCAAATAGAGTCAAATTTATTAGAATTTATTGCAATTTATGGGATTAATTGCAGTAACCTTTGAAGATTTATTCACTAAAATAATTGACGATGGAAATTATATGTAAATTTGCTTATAGTTAATTTAAAATATCCAGAGGGCTAGAAATGACACAAATCTACTAGTTTAGAAATTTACAATAAAAAGTGGTAAGTAATTTTTCTAAATATTTAGATAGTAGGAAGATGTAGATTTAGATGGAATTTATTATTTAACTATTTCATAAGTTGAGATCTAAGTTTAGAATTGAGATTTTTAATGTATAGATATTGAGCCAATGTTAGTTTCATTAAATTGACATCAATAACCTTGAATAATAGAAAGAAAGTGAATTTAATAAATTTAATCAAACTTATAATGTTGAATTTATTAAAATTGGAATTAATATTGAAGTTAAGAATTTACATTTGAATTGATGAATAGAACAACTATTGACACTTAAATTGTTTAGAATTGGAGTAAATAGTTAAGAAAATTTAAAGGGAGAAAATTTGGTCAATTTTTGAATTTAGATGTAAAAATTGGATTTTTATAATTTATTTAATTTATTTAATGAATATTAAAAATAGCCATTTTGGCCACGGACTCGGATTCCGACGAAACCAGTTTCATCGGAACCGTATCGGTGAATTATTATAGGGTTTCAAGTTTCGTATCGATCGGACCTGTCGTTTGATCGTACGGACGCGAAACGCCTTGAAAATCAATTTTATTAAAATCAATTTGAAATTAATTTGGAAATCTTGTTTTCAGCATAACTTCTTCATACGATCAAATTTGGACGTGAAACTTTTTCCATCGCGTTCAGGATATTTTAAATTACCAATCTGGATATATGGGTTTGATAAATTTCGTTCCGGGGTCAGAACGGGCTTTTTGGGCCAACTACCGTTTAGCGCGTTCGTTATCCGTACCCACCCAGCCTTCTTCTATTTGTCTATATATATGCGATCATAAACCCTAGCCTCCTTCCTATTGTCATTTGGCTGTACGTACATTTTTCTTCATCTCCTTCTCAACTCCTCATTCTAATGGCAGAAAAAAAACCTAATTCTCAAATTCCAAAAAAATAATTTCAATTTCAAAAAAGAAAAAAAAGAAAATTGCGGATCTGCAGCAGCTTCTGGTCGCGCTTCGGGTTTCAGGGGAGAAAACCCTAGAGCAACTTCGGGTCAGAAAGAAAATGACTCGGGTCGTTTTGGCGAAAACTCCAAGCAAGCACCGGGGAATTGAGGCGGCGCACCGAAGTCGAACCCGAAGTCGACCCAGGACCAGAATTTTTCATTTTTCAAATTTTTATAACTTTTGCATACGAGCTCGGATTCGCGTGCGGTTTGTTTTGATGGGATCGTATCGAAATTTCCGACGTTTTGGCACTAATTTGGATGAATTTGGAGACTATCCAATTTTTGGGTTTAAATTGGATTTGAATTCGATTTAAATTCCAAAGGTGAGTGTTTAAACCCACTCACAACTACTAGAAGCTTTTATGTTTGTTAAATTAATTTTAGAAATGAATAGAAATTTATTTATGAGTATTTGGCATGTTTATTTCACTCATATTTGTTGAATTGCATTTATTAAATTTAAATGTTAATTTAATTTATTTATTGCGTATTAATTGATAGTTAGAATTTATTTGTTTGCCTATAAACTGCTAGTTAACAGTTATATAGATTATTACTGAATATAAACTGTTAGATTAATAGTTGTTAAATTTAATCTGAATAAAATTGCCAGTTATTACCTGTTATATATTATCAAATATAAATTGTTATTGATTGATATTGCTTGATGATTGTGATTGGATGATGGGTGATGTTGATGGATGTTTTATTGTATATCATTAAATTGCAAATTATCATGCATATTTCCTTTCATTCGGGATTGTGGTTTGAAATGATATACAACCGCAAAATTTTATATCTTTTAAATTGCGGATTGAAATGATAAATATCCGTATCACTTGACCATAGGATAGAAAATTATATACAGGCACCGCGGTCTATATATAACTATTTTAATGTGATTTCTATGGTTTGGATGGAATACGGTTTATAAAAATCTTAAATTTTATATTGTATAAATATTATTCTTCCATATATATACATATGAAGTTGAAAATTTTGAAATTAAAAGGTGTATAAATCTCTTTATTAAAAATGGAAAAAAAAATTAAGAAAATGGAGTTTGATAATTTATATCATATGTTTAAATGTTAAGTTTGGAAATTTTAAGATATGATATTTATAATTGGATTTTTTTCCCAAGATAAATTGAAATGAATATTCTAGTATAATTTGAATTGAAAAAAATATATATATTTTATTACTAGAAATTGGAGTTTTTATTTATTTATGGATTTTATGTGAATATTCAAGACTAATTAATAGAAAATTCGATTTGTTGGAAGAATAAAATCCAACTTTAGTTTGAAATATTAATACTCCAAATGGATATACGTATATATATATAAGTTGAAGTGGTTTTGGAACTTGAGAGAGATAATACAAATTTTGGTTTAAACTTAATAAAGAAATGTATTTGTAAAGCCATGAGAACTATTTTCTTTACAAAGTAACATTTAAGTTAAACCTTTTAATTCATATACCGCTGAATATCCAAACCATTCAAGTTTTAAAAGTTATGGTTTTAAATTATGAATTTCGAAATATTATGCTTTGAAAGGATATTTGGCTTTCAGACGTTATAAATTTTAAAGCATTTGGATTTTTGAAAAGGTTTATATTTGGGATAAAGGATATCATATTGTTTTGGGTTTTAAAATGATATCGTATTCATAATTTTAAAATGGAAATGTTTATTCTGGTTTTAAAGTATGACCTATTTTTAAATGACCGTGGTGTTATAATAACGATGGGTTGGCAAAGAGACCGGGATCGGATATGGACATACTCTCTGTCAATACCGAAAACCACTTTGACTAACCGTGTACGCGGTGGAGATTCCAGAATGAAGTAGGTGGTGGCGACGTTTCCTGTAAGGTAAATACGTGGACCCGACTCCCGTGAGTTGGCATAAGGTGGCTAAAACAGGAGCGATTCTCAAGCCATTGAGGTCATTCCTCTGATCGGGCCCTCCTCTTCGATATTATACTTTGATTTTGGATTGATTCAGTGGCCACTTCTATATTTTGATTTTGGGGAGTTAGTCCGAGGTGGGCGGTAACTGCGGCTACGCGTTTCCACCAGCCTGGATAGCAATTGGTATATCTACCCTGGCATTGCCTAGTTGTGCCGTGTCACCTACCCTATCGTGCCTTTACTACGAGTTTCTATTTGTGTCGTACCTATGGAGTATCATCTGGTAGCCTCCTGATCAGGAGGTATTACGATACTGTATAGACTATTGGCATTTTACGTGTTAAGGTGGAAAATGTAAAGCCTTAACGCTATTTAAAAGTAAGTTTATTTTATAAATAGACACTATTATAATAGCGCAATATACTACATAGTAAATAGTTTAACGGATCCTTAGGAGATGTAAATCCCGAACATCTCTTGAGTTACTGTACTCATATTTATTTCTGTTAATTTAACTCACATAAGATCTTTTAGTTCTGACTCGAGTGTTTTTGTCTTTTCAAATTCGCTCGGGTCAGTCCGAGCGTTTCAGGATCGAAGACTTTAGCTTTGAAGGACGAAGACGAAGGAGTCGTATTATTATTATCTATAGTATTGCACCACACTCATACTGTTCCGCTGCATTGATTGTATTGGTATGTGTAACTCTGATATTTATTATATAAAGCAAATCAAATGTTTGTAAACTGTTTTGAATTGTATATTTATTATTATATTTTATCCTTCCGCTGTGAGATTCTGTTTTGTTTTTATTTCTTCTCTGTTTTTCTTATTTACCCCATAACAATCCGCCCTTGCTTATGCTTTGAATTGGCACGTGTGTCGGTTTAAAGTGTGCAAAAAGGCGGGATGTTACATGTTCCATCTCCTCTCTTTTTCATTTTTGTTTATGGCTTTTAGGAATTAAAAGTTAAGATGTATATATGTAATTGCATGGAGATGCTTTGCTCCAACCTGAACCTCGCCTATACCCATTCTCACGCAACCCATTACACGCCACACATCCAATCCCCGCTTCGCCCACTCCTGACCTGAAAGGAAACCGTGCTCAACATTGCTTCTGCCCTCAATCACTGGCAACCACCTGACGCTAGTCTCCACCATCAACTCACGGCGATGGCATCTCGGTCTCATCAGCAGCCCCGTACACCGAAGACCGACCCCTCACAGCCATTTCTTTCTTGTTCGTGAGTTCTATTTTTATTTTAGCTTGTTTTGAATTTGAGTTATATACTATACGTATAATAATAAATATAAGTTTAAAGATACAATTGAACTTAGACTTGGACACGAAACCAAAACCTGTAGTGATAAAATTTACCAGTTCACGATGAACATCAAATATCGACTTTATTCAATAGTATACTTGTTGCTGAGCTGGTGGCCAATGTAGTAACAATGGCTTCTATGTAGTAAGCTACAGAGCTCAGGCTTGTAAGAGAAGAAATTGGAGACTCTGTTTCATATTCATGACTTATTAAATTTTATACACTGTTGTTGAAGGAAAGTAAGTAGGTGTTGCGTATTTTAGAGACTGGCTTAGAATATGAATATAGAATGATATATAAGCTGAAACGTTTGAGATACTTACATTTTTATGGTCATAGTACTAAATTTTAAGTATATTTATATTGAAATTTTAATTGATGTTTAAGTATTGTTTTTAATAAAGTACTAAGTGTATTCCCTGTTTTAATATAAACTAAAGAACTAAAGTGTATTCCTTGTTGTGCCGAGTTGATTTAATTAATAACAATAGAGTGTATGTGAGTGACAGCCTATATGTGGGTGTTGTACATAGGTTATAGGAAGTCGATCCATGCTAAATATTTTATACAGAGAATATACTAGTTTAAGTATTGATTTCGTTAGGATTCATATAGTATGAAACGCTTGAAGTACACAAATTAATTCTCGCATTAATTATAGCATGTGTTGAAATCAAATATTAATTTTACGGGAAATGACGTTTGATTTAAATAAAATGCTTATATCGAGTTTTATTTTGAAGACGATTTTTTTTATCATTTTAATATCGGTTTTGAACCAAACCATTGATTTTAATAAAATAATGATAATATATATTTTCCGTATATTTCAAGCTGATGTGATTCATTCTCATCGATTCCTATTATCAAATTGTCTCATCTATATCTAGCTATTGATTTGTTTTCATCTATTTCATGTAATTCCATCCTTGCATTGATCGTTAAATTTGTGTTCATCGTGTCGTGCCTTGGAATACGTGTTTGGATCAACAATTCGCTTCCACCCTCGTTCATCTATCTAGCCTTGAAAGGTGAGCAATCACTCACGATTAATATTCTTTTATTTATTAAATTTGATTTCAATTGAAACGACAAATTGAAATATGCTGCTGTTATTTATTACACTGTTATATATGCTATTACCTGTATCTATTCACCTATGACATCTGACACCATTATCTTTTAATTATTTATGCGATAATAATTCAGTTTGGTTGATAATTGATTGATTGTTTGTTGTTTACATTGGATGTTAAATTGTAATGTATAAAGTGATAGATATTATGCAATTGAATTTGACGTAGGATAGTTAAATTTAAATCGACATATGTGTTGAATTTGATTAGTTAAATTTGTATAATATGAACCCCTTAAATGTTTAATTAAATTGACACATAGAATTGGTTAATTCTCCCTTGAACCATTGAATGTATGATTGTATATGTTGATGAAATATGAAATTTGAATAATGGATGTAAAGTGTAGAATCGCATAAAATAATTAGGGTAATAATCTTTAATCTACATGAAATGATAGTGTAGATTCTAGAGATAAATATATTAATTCGCACAACTAACAACGCGAATTAATACGATTATTTCGGGATTATTTGAACTAATTATTGGATTGTTATTGATTGTGTTATTGCTTGTTTATTTACTTTGACACCATCCCTATTATCACACTGCAAGTTCCCTTTGCTATGCTTTGATTTGTGAATTGAATTGGAATCGGGTTGAAATGATAAATACCCAAAATGAACTTGACTTAGGATAGAGAATTAAATAAACCGATTGGTCAATAATTTGATTTGAAATAAAATAAAGATTTTATTCGAATAATAAGGTTTTGAAATAAAATTTGGAACGTAATTTGGAACGTAAATTTTGATAAAGGAAAATGTTAATATTGAAATCTGAAACAAAATATTAATGTAATAACTGATGAAAGAACGTTGTTTTGAATTTAATGATTTATCAATTAAATTTGGAACTATTCATTGAATTAAGTTTGAAATGATTTAATAGTTAATTTTGAATTTATAATTAAGTTGAAATTATTTAATAATTGAATAAGATTGAATTATTTGATAATTGAATAAAATTTGAATTCTTTGATAAGAGAAATTGAACTTTTGAATAAGTGAATTTGAACTTCGTTAGAAAATGAAATTTTGTTTCTTTATTAGTTAAGTTTTGGAAAATTTAAGTAAGATGATAAGTGAAATTGAACTTCTTGAATATATGAAATTTAGTTCTTGATTAATTGAGTTTGAAATGTGTAAGCGAGTAAGTAAATAAATGAAATTGAATTTCTTTAACAAGAAATAAAATGTGTTTTATTGTAATAAATGTAAGACTTGTAATTTAAAGAATTGATTTGACGAATCTAATTGAATTTAATTTGTAAGTTGATATAATGAAGTTGAACTTAAGTAATTGATTTAATGAATTGGAAATTTAATGGAAACTGTTTGAATGATAAACTAACTTAACGAATAATGAATGAAATCGATTAATGAATTGAAATTGATTTTGAATGTTAAATTAAATTAAATGTTTTCGGAATGAAACTTATATACGAAACTAAATGAATGTTTGAATTGTTTAAATAAAATTGAAATTGAATTGTAAGACTTTGAAATGGAAATTCGGAAAGTTGAACGTAAATTTTGAAAATTGATTTAGAAAGACAAATGAAATGTTGATTTATAAATTCGAATTGAAATTGAAATTGATTTGGTTTGGAATGTATTAAACGACCAATCGGTGTAATAATCACGAAAGTTATTAAAGAGACGGGAATCGGTTATGGACATACTCTCTGTCTAAATCGAAAACCACTTTAATAACTATACGCGGAGTGATGATCCAGAATGAAGTGGTTGGAATGACGAACGTTGATGATTGAAGAAAGTGAATGATAATGGATAGCCTTGAAACTTGTGTCAAATTGGAAATGGCTAAAATCAGGAGACGTGCCGGGCCAAACGGGGTTAGCCACCTCGAGCGGACACACTTCTTCGTAACTACTACTCATTACTTGTGGTTGATTGGTGCAACCTCGGAATTTCAGGAGTGTTGTTTCGCGGTGTTGCGATCGCTGCGGCGATGCGTTCTCACCAGTCCGGATCAGGCGAACGGTAGTTTCACTACCTTGGGTATTGCCTCATGTGCCTTGTCATACTTGTATCCCTATATACGCGACCACTACGAATTTGTTTTGTGTTATACCTATGGAGTACTCCCTGATATCCCACCAGTTTACGGTGGAGTTTACAGTGCTGTATAGACTATGATGCTTATAAAAATGTGTTAAGGGGGATAATAGTAACGCCTTAACACTATTTTGATACTTTATATTACTGATAGACATTATCTATTTAGCGTACACTACTATATTGTAGATAGTTTAACGGATCCTTAAAGGATGGTGATTCCAACATCCTTTGAGTTACTTGTATTTCGATTGCTATTTCTCATGAGTTGGATTTATTGATATAAGAATATTAATCCTGACTCGAGTGTTTGTGTTTTGCTTTACGCTCGGGTCAGACTGAGTGTACCAGTACTCAAGGCTCACCTTTGGAGTTGGAGCTTTGCTTGAAGATCCAGCTATCTATCCAGCTTTCTGATATTCAGTTGATTCCGGTGATGTAATCGGATTATTGTATTTGGTTATTAAATTCAAAACTTCTGTTGTAACTTATTTAACTCTGTTATATATATAGTAGCTTCATGAACTACTATCTCTTTTACTTCCGCTGCATATTATTACTCTGTGTCTGTGATTCTGTGATTATTTATTTACTGTATATCTAAGTTTTGCCAAATTTAAATTAACAATTCGGTATTTTGAATTATTCAAGTCCGACATGTGCGGATGCGAATAGTCCAAAATAGCGGGTCGTTACATATTTACTGCTGGCTTCGGTCATCTCTGTAATGTTCGTCTCTGGCCATCTTCTCTTGTCTCCACTTGAACATATGCTTTTTGGTATATAATTTGCGTTCACTGCAACATTTGCTTTGATACAGATGCTACACTTGTTCATGTATTCGACATTGTTTACTTTGACACAAATGTTTCACTTGTGTTGCTCACCATGTTGCATACATGTTTACTGCAGTTTCTCGGCATTGACTTCTGTATATTTTGTAGCATGTCACTGGATGTTGCTGCAATCTTCACTTCTGGTCTCTGTTCATGTTGGCACTGTCATATTTTGGTCATGTTGCCTTCAGTAGCTTCACTGTTGCATTGAGTTGTTGTTTATGGCCTGTGCACATTGTTCCATGCATTGAGTATTGAGTCTTTGTGGTCTGCACTTGGTTTCTTCACTGTGTTGCATTGACCATAACATTTTCACCATTTGCTGTTCACCTGCATGTAGCTGTTGCTCCCAGTGTTGCTTTGTCATTGATTTGAATTGTGCATTACTGGTCTTTGCATTTACCAGTTTCATTTAGTTGACACTTGCTGTCATATTTGCTGTGATGTCATATCTCTGGTTTGAGGTCTTTGCATTGCCACACTGAACTTGTTATTGAGTCTGATACTTCATGTAGCTTGCTATGTGCATTCATCCTTATTGACTTGATTCACTTCATGTTTTTCCTGTCTCACTTCCATGTATGGCTTGTTCTTGGTCTCTATTACATGCGTGTTGTTGCATGCTTGTGATATTCATGTTGATTGCTTCATGACTTCGACTGTTTGCATACATTTCATGCAGTCTTCAGTTTGTACTTTTGGAGCTTGTATAATTTGAGTTGTAGCTTGATGGTTTTGTAGTTGTAACTGGACATTTGAGTTTGTTGCATTTGTGCATTTGCCTTTGATTCATGTTGTATTGTTTCTATTGTTGGGTCAGTGATGCACTTGGTTATTCGTCCCTTGCTGTCGTAGATGTTTCACTGCATCACCACTGTGTTGATCTTGCTTCTGCATATTGTCGTATCCATGTTGCAACTGTTTTGGTCGAGACTTGTTGTTTGTTGGCATTTGACCTGATCTGCATACATGATTGTTGCAGTCCATTTTGATGTTGCTTGAGTCTCTGTTGCCTTGCTTCTGATCATGTTTCTGGTTTTGTTCATTGTTTATTGCATTGGCTGTTGTTGCATACTGTACTTCACTTGCCACTGTTTGGTTGATGTCACTTGAACTTGATATTGTGGTATCGTGTAGCTGTGTCATTGTTTACCATGTTATTGCATTCTCTTGAGTCTGTTGCATGAGTTACTTGCATTGTGGCATTGTGTTCATTTGAGTTGTCTCCACCTTCTGGTATGCTGCAGCTTGGTTTTTGTTGCATTTGCTTGAGTTACTGCAGCTTGTAGTTTGGCATTGATGCATTTGGAATTTGTCTAAGCTTTGCATTCTTTTTGTAGCCTTGTGTTGAATCTAGTTTTTTAAAAAAAAACTCGGGTTTGACCTTGTGCTCGAGAGTTGTGACTTTTATGTTATTGCACGTGAGTTGAACCCGGCTTTTTATTTGGGTTTGACCTATGCTCACCTGTCCCTGTAAATCAATCAAGTGTGTATATCGACGTGCACGGCCTTGTGGCATATACAGTAATACACTGTGTATGTCACAAGTTGTTCGTGTATGATGAATTCAAATTTAAATTATGACGAACAACCTAAATAACTGAGCAAATCATATTTTCAAAAATTATCTTTTATTTTTGAATTGCAAAAATATTTCTTTTTCAATTTTACTGCGTTAGTTTATATTTTTGCAGATTTCTCAGATGCTGG
This sequence comes from Allium cepa, assembly GCA_030765085.1. Taxonomy (NCBI): domain Eukaryota; kingdom Viridiplantae; phylum Streptophyta; class Magnoliopsida; order Asparagales; family Amaryllidaceae; genus Allium; species Allium cepa. The sequence continues at coordinate 587,270,114 of CM060938.1, forward strand.
ATTCGAACTGGAAGGAAGTTGAAGATAAATACGAGTGTGAGTGATATGTAGTGAGGTGAACTGTAAATATGAAATGGGATGTAATTGTAATCAAAGTTGTATAGTTATAGTGAGAGCTTGAAATTGTACTATTCAAAAATGTAATAAATATTTATTTGAATAAAATATCTGTTTGAATTCAAATTCTGTGTAATTTATTTTATTCAACAAATATTTATTTAAACTGTGAGAAATAGAATAGTATATTAACAAATACATTTAAACGAATGTATACATGTTTATTATCATCAAACAAAAATCATATAAGCGCATATTCAACAATCTCCCCCTTTTGATGATAACAAACATATATTTAAGATTTTGAATGTGTTAAATGTATTTGATCGTTCAATTTGCTCCCCCTATTTGAATGATCACTCTCTACACAATACTCCCCCTACATATATGCATACAAATAAAAATATGTAAATGAGCCTACATGCAAATGAAAAATTATTTGACCTTCGCTTGATTCTATTTGACAAAATCTTAACTTTTCTCTCCCCCTTTTGTTATCAGCAAAAGAATAACAGTGTTATAAAAATAGGGATGAAGTGACAGACATGAATCAAGCATTTAACTCAATTGAATATAAATATTAAATTTCAATAAAACTCAATCAAAAATCGTAATTACCCTTGTCAGGCGCATATTCCACTTTCAGAAGTGATGGGGATAAAATCATCAAAAAAAAATCATACAATTCTGTCTATTTGTGGTATATTTATTTCAGGAAATTTGAATATCTACTAACCATGCATAACCGTAGGACTTTTAAATGAGATTAGTAGTATTCACAATTTTTATTTAAAAAAGAATTCAAGTATCTTCTAACCACGCATAACCGTGAGGACTTTTAAATGGGATTAGAATCAACTTGTCTATTAAATCAATTAATTTTGATATGCGTTCCATACATGCATAACCGTGAGGACTTTTTAATGAGCATGGAAGCACATAATCAAAAATCCAAGTAATTCACCCATGCATAACCGTGAGGGCTTTTAAATGAGAGTGAATACTTTGGATATTTATTTTTTTATTTCTAAAAAATAATAAATTGAAGCACAAATGATTTCCCGTTTAAAATAATAAATTGAAGAACGAATACTTCCCTTTGTAAACTACCACAAATTTTCATACTATATATGATTTTGATGAGTGATGGTCGATAGAAAGATGATAGAAATAGAAATGATCATGGAATTTTTACCAAACAAAAAGTTTTTATAACTCTTGTTATGAAATTCTAAACAAATTTTTCAAAATATATTGTCTTGAGCAATGTATGACAAATATCGACACTCATCACTTTTTCAATCATTATTGATCTTTTCGATAATCAAAGGGAGTCAGATTAGTCGAAATACTCATTTAAAATCAAATAAAAATGACTAATCTGTAAATATGGTCAAACATGATTTTCTCGAGGGGTTATATGAGAAAAAATTCTGCTATTTGAGAAATTATTTCAAGTGAAAAATATGCAGATATTTTCTTTGAAAAATGATGCAGCAAATGAATGTTTCAAAGATTAATCACGTTACACTAATAATTTTTCTATCAACTATATTATCAGTGTAATCTGCATCTGAATTTAAATTTCACTCAATATTCACTCGTTGGATGTCAAAGACCAGATTGTGAAATTTCAACAAATTATCTCAGAATGAAATTTGAAATGAAGCCATGTTAATACTCAAACAAATAGTGTTAATTTCAGAAACCGTTGGATAAACAGTTATATTCATGAGTAATCAACAGTCAATCAACATCATAATTACATCAAAAACAATTTCTTGAAGTTTCAACAATTTCTTAAAATCCTTTTTAACAGCTTTCACATGAAATTTGAAATCGTGCAAATTTATAAGCAGTAACCAAAATGTCAAAACAAATATATCTACGTGTAGCATGAGTAACCATCATTTGACCGAACAAATTTATATGGATTAGTTCAAAGTTGAAAATTTGATTGGTCATCATTTAAGCATAAATCAAGGTCATAAATAAGAACAAGTCAAAAAAAATCATATCAATTAAGTCTGAATCAGTCAACCATCATAATTACTCCAAGTAATTCTATTTAAAGATGATTGGTTAATATTTTGAAAAAGTCATAGAGTCAAAATCATCATCTTTTGTTCATCTCAATATTGGCTGATTTTAACTTAGGGTATGGTGCAGATAATCACATTTAATATATCGTTAAAAACAATTTTACCTGATTTACCTTTACGATAATTTTTCGTTGTTGTCCATTGTGATTCTGTCACCTTTATACTAGGCTAAGGAACTTTGCTTTGTCGCCCGTTGTGTTTCTGGAACAGCCAAAATCCAGAGAACACTGTTGTTGTTCCTTAGCCTGCCACCACACCTACACGGGAAAAGATTTATGTGACCTATTTGTTTTTATAGGTCCATGGTTGTTAGTGGCAGAATATTTATAAAAATAATTTTGTGGAGACCCAAAACTATTTATAATTGTTCCCTTCGGCACCCAAATTTGTTTGACTTTTAGAGATTTTATATTTGTGCCTTTTGGAACCCAAATTGGTATAGTTTTCACGTGTTTGGGTCTATACCAATAATTATTTTGATTGTGTCCAAATTTTCTACAAATTGTGCACATTGAATTTTCTTGATTAATCTCATTTCTAACATATTCAGAGTGACTATATCCAAGTCCTTGTTTATTAATATTGACAGTTTGTTTTCCTAATAGCATATTCAACGATTTTTCGCTTTTTGAAAATTTATCTAAAGTCGTTGACAATTGTTGGACTTGTATTTTGAGAGATTCATTTTCGTTTAACAATTGTGTGCACTTTTTAATAGAATTCTCTCTTCTAGTATTTTCAATTTTTAAAATCAGAATTTAATTTTCAAGTGATTTCATTTTAATTTCTGATTTTTAAATTTCTTCTTCAAATGTTGGACACTTATCACACTTAGGGATCCTACTTTGATAGGTTTTAACAAATTGGTCAAGTTGTTCATTTAATTCTATCAAAGTGTCTTTTTGTGATTCAAGTTTAGCGTATTTTTCACTAAGTCGTTCAAAACAGCCATTTACTTTGTGGAAATAAATAAGTAATTCAGAGTGAGTAAGTTTTGATACCTCGCTTGGCTCGTCGTCGTCGCTATCGGTTATATTCCCATGAAGGCACATATCTGCTTTCTCACTTTCACTGTTATCGCTTTTATTCCACGTGGCTGCAAATTTCCTTTTTGAATTCTTCATTAGTAATGCCAGCTTGGCTGCTCCATCATCATCCTCCTCATCACAACTGCTATTTACCAATCCTGTTAAGCATATTTCTTTAACTGAGTCGGTTGTGGAGGACTTCTCATTGCTGTTGACTTTTGCACCATATATTGCATCGAGAGTTTTCCAAATTTTCTGTGCATTTTCACAATGAGAGACGAAATAAAAATTATTACGATTAATATGAGAATATAATATATGCATAGCAAGAGCATTAATCGAGATAATTTCCTTATTTGTTATATCACACCCATTTTCAATAATATCCCAACATTTTATATTAACAGATTTTAAATAAAATTCCATTTTCAATTTCCAATTCAAAAAATCTGTTCCATCGAAAATAGAAGGAATAATATTGAAACGACCCTCAAAATATTATTTGGTGCATTCATGACTCTAGAGTTAATGAAAAATACCGGGCTCTTATACCACTTGTAGGGTCTAGATTAACCCTAGAGGGGGGGTGAATAGGGTTATAGCAAATTTTCTCGAATTAAACACAGAAACAAACTGCAGAAATAAATATGCTGAAAAGTAAATCACACACAAAATTTAACCAGCTTCGGCAACCCCTGCCTACTGCTGCATTCCCAGATTTCTATTAGAATTAAACAGTATCACGCTTACAAACACTCTACTAGACTCGCAGACCCTTTTGCTCCCGCTCACAAACACTCTACCTAGACTCGCAAATATTTGCTCTCGCTCACAAACACTCTACTAGACTCGCACACCCTGCTCCCGCCTATAGAGTTTCGTTTACATGCAAACTCTGCTTCCGCCTATAGAGATTTGATTACTCGCAAACACTGCTCCCGCCTATGGAGCTTTGCAAACTCGCACACCCTGCTCACTGAACTAATTCTAAGTAGACAATCTGACACGACCTAATCCCTAAGTGGTGATATACAAATTCTTCGATTCGAAAAATAAAAACAACAATTAAAAGACAATAGAAAATAACCCTAAACCCTAATTAACAATATAATAAAGCCCTTTTAAAAACACGGCCGACCCCTATTCTTTATTTTAGCCCGTTCCTTTTTGTTTTCTTCTGTAACAAAGAACACGACCACCCTTTCGTTCCTCTTTGCTCTTAGGGCTTGCGTTTCTTCTTCGTTCCTCTTCCTTCAATAAATTAGGGCTTCGGGAGGAATCGCCGCTTGATAGTTGATACTTCGATCTGCTTGCTTCAATTTAAATTGTTTGCGGTTTCTCCTCCTTGATCGAGTTCGGCTGATGCTTCGGTATGTAATTTCCCTTTTTGCTTTTACAATTTTGGCTTATTCGAACTCGATGAATAAATTGCCGATGATGATTGGGCTTATATAGGACTCGAATTCCTATTTTTGCGTTCGTATAAAATCATTTAAATTTGTCAAATTCTTTATCTATGGCCGCTTGATTATGCTTCGATGATTGAGATGTTTTCTGACTTGTCCCAAAAAAGCGTATATTACTGATTTACTTGCTACTCACGGCTTTGAAATTGCCTTGCTCATCACGGTCATGATTTTGCTGGTTCGACTTGGCATTGACTGTTTCAATTTGACACACACTTGATTTCTGATTTGTGAATTATTTACTGCTGGCTTCGGTCATCTCTGTAATGTTCGTCTCTGGCTATCTTCTCTTGTCTCCACTTGAACATATGCTCTTTGGTATATAATTTGCGTTCACTGCAACATTTGCTTTGATACAGATGCTACACTTGTTCATGTATTCGACATTGTTTACTTTGACACAAATGTTTCACTTGTGTTGCTCACCATGTTGCATACATGTTTACTGCAGTTTCTCGGCATTGACTTCTGTATATTTTGTAGCATGTCACTGGATGTTGCTGCAATCTTCACTTCTGGTCTCTGTTCATGTTGGCACTGTCATATTTTGGTCATGTTGCCTTCAGTAGCTTCACTGTTGCATTGAGTTGTTGTTTCTGGCCTGTGCACATTGTTGCATGCATTGAGTATTGAGTCTTTGTGGTCTGCACTTGGTTTCTTCGCTGTGTTGCATTGACCATAACATTTTCATCATTTGCTGTTCACCTGCATGTAGCTGTTGCTCGCAGTGTTGCTTTGTCATTGATTTGAATTATGCATTACTGGTCTTTGCATTTACCAGTTTCATTTAGTTGACACTTGCTGTCATATTTGCTGTGATGTCATATCTCTGGTTTGAGGTCTTTGCATTGCCACACTAAACTTGCTATTGAGTCTGATACTTCATGTAGCTTGCTATGCGCATTCATCCTTACTGACTTGATTCACTTCATGTTTGTCCTATCTCACTTCCATGTATGGCTTGTTCTTGGTCTCTATTACATGCTTGCTGTTGCATGCTTGTGATATTCATGTTGATTGCTTCATGACTTCGACTGTTTGCATACATTTCATGCAGTCTTCAGTTTGTACTTTTGGAGCTTGTATAATTTGAGTTGTAGCTTGATGGTTTTGTAGTTGTAACTGGACATTTGAGTTTGTTGCATTTGTGCATTTGCCTTTGATTCATGTTGTATTGGTTCTATTGTTAGGTCAGTGATGCACTTGGTCATTCGTCCCTTGCTGTCGTAGATGTTGCACTGCATCACCACTGTGTTGATCTTGCTTCTGCATATTGTTGTATCCATGTTGCAACTGTTTTGGTCGAGACTTGTTGTTTGATGGCATTTGACCTGATCTGCATACATGATTGTTGCAGTCCATTTTGATGTTGCTTGAGTCTCTGTTGCCTTGCTTCTGATCATGTTTTTGGTTTTGTTCATTGTTTATTGCACTGGCTGTTGTTTCATACTGTACTTCACTTGCCACTGTTTGGTTGATGTCACTTGAACTTGATATTGTGGTATCGTGTAGCTGTGTCATTGTTTACCATGTTATTGCATTCTCTTGAGTCTGTTGCATGAGTTACTTGCATTGTGGCATTGTGTTCATTTGAGTTGTCTCCACCTTCTGGTATGCTGCAGCTTGGTTTTTGTTGCATTTGCTTGAGTTACTGCAGCTTGTAGTTTGTCTTTGACGCATTTGGAATTTGTCTAAGCTTTGCATTCTTTTTGTAGCCTTGTGTTGAATCCAGTTTTAAAAAAAAACTCGGGTTTGACCTTGTGCTCGAGAGTTGTGACTTTTATGTTATTGCACGTGAGTTGAACCCGGCTTTTTATTTGGGTTTGACCTGTGCTCACCTGTCCCTGTAAATCAATCAAGTGTGTATATCGACGTGCACAGCCTTGTGGCATATACAGTAATACACTACGTATGTCACAAGTTGTTCGTGTATGATGAATTCAAATTTAAATTATGACGAACAACCCAAATAACTGAGGCAAATCATATTTTCAAAAATTATCTTTTATTTTTGAATTGCAAAAATATTTCTTTTTCAATTTTACTGCGTTAGTTTATATTTTTGCAGATTTCTCAGATGCTGGATTCAAACTGGAAGGAAGTTGAAGATAAATATGAGTGTGAGTGATATGTAGTGAGGTGAACTGTAAATATGAAATGTGATGTAATTGTAATCAAAGTTGTATAGTTATAGTGAGAGCTTGAAATTGTACTATTCAAAAATGTAATAAATATTTATTTGAATAAAATATCTGTTTGAATTCAAATTCTGTGTAATTTATTTTATTCAATAAATATTTATTTAAACTGTGAAAAATAGAATAGTATATTAACAAATACATTTAAACGAATGTATATATGTTTATTATCATCAAACAAAAATCATATAAGCGCATATTCAACAACTATGTATCTACACGTAGAAGCCTCCTGCTCCATTTACTCCTCCACAATTCATCAAAGCCAACCTGAATACCATGGCCACTTATAAAAATTTGAGTACCGAAGAGTTTAAGAAAAACAGAAATAAACTCCGGGTCAGACATGGGTCTGGTGTGAGTAACAGATTAAGGTTGCTTAACTTTTAAAAACATTTTAAAAAGAAAAGTATCACGTAAGACTTCCCACACATAAACATGGAAAAGTTTTTACCTTACGCTAACCAAATCATTTGATAGGAAATCCGGTGATATTATAATAGTGTCTAGGGTTGTCAAGTAAAATATAGAAATAGTTGGAATGCTTACATCTCACGTTCCAACATAATTGGGAACAACTAATACGTACGTCACTTATTGGATTTTGGATTCCATCAATGGCAGGGCTACCGGGTACCGTCCGTCACAGTACGTGGCCTAGATCAACGTACCGAGGATCACTCCCAATCCCCTGCAATACAAGGCCGGAACCATTCCTTACTGAATAGTTTCAAACAAGACAACCCCGCGTTGTAGCTAACAACCGCCCACAAAGCCGAATAAAAGGGACCTCTAGACAGGGAAAATCTCGTCCTACATGGGCATGACCCACTTAACCTTGCTGCACCTCCCCTGTTTTAGCCATTCCCGGTTGATGAGGCTTGAGGCTACGATTACCTTTATAGGACATATCACTTAGAATGCTCATCGTCCACCTGACGATGTTCTGAAAGCATTCAATCCATACAAGTTCGTTTCGGGTTCGAACGAAACTGAAGGCATTATCTCGTTACACTCATTTTGGAATCACCCTTAGAGTTAACAACAATAATCCTTGTACTCTGAATCTTCATCTTCACTTGAGATTCACGACCTATTGTTAATTCGGATCGATGTAGTTTTCGAATATCCAAATATGGAAACCCGATCCCGATCTCATCGAAATCCAAAACGCCATCTTTTAGGTCCAAGTTGTTTTAAAGTTAAAAACGATTCAATTATCTATATACACACAGATAGATAACTCACAAATCACAATTTATAACCCACATTATCAAATAAACAGGTATTCCACGTTATCATTAAAATAGGTAATCCATATCACCATCACAATAGATAATCTATATTATCATCACAATGCAACCAAGCATTCATACCACACCACATTACTTATCTCATTTCTGAGATCCCAAAATATCCAAGGCAATCAATATCACACATTCATACATAAGCAATGATTTACTAATCATAATATAATTAATTTAAAATGAATTAAATTAACTATCTCTATCTCTAATTTATCTAAAGTGAATTAAATTAATTACTTCATCTTTAATTCATTTAAAATAAATTAATTTAATTACTTCATCAATATAAATATTGCTTACTCAACCATTTAGTTGATTACAATCAATTAATTAATCATTCAAATTAATTCCCTTAATTAATCACCCTTGGTTAATTATTCTTAATCACAAATTAATTATTCTCTACCAAAAACAGAAATTAACCCTCAATTACTTCAACTAATTGATTAAATATAATTAATTACATTAATCCTTAATTAATTACATTTAATCACTTATCATTGATTAAGTAATCAAAATTAATCAACTTTAATTACATCATTAATTGTATTAATTAATGATCTTAATTATATTTAATTAATTATCCTCTTAAATTAATTACCTTAAGTAATTAACCCATAATTATTAATCATTCTTGATTTACTATATTCAGTAATTAACTCACTTAATTACTTCATTAAACAAATTAATTATTCCTTAATTAATTTCTTAATTAATCCCTTGATTAATTACTAAAGTAATTTAATCCAAATTACTTACATTATTAAAACATTTTCCATTAATTACAACCTGTAATTATCAATCAATTACATCACTAAGTCATTTCCAATCCGTTAATTACATAAACCAGTTATCTTTAAAACCTCAAGTGTTTAAAATTAATTAAACTTAATTAATTAAATTAGACAATCACATTTAACTCAATTAATTACCTTACGTGATTAATTTCTTAATTACTTCATTAAGTAATTACACTCAACAATTCACAAATGATTATTATTAAATTAATTAATCTGATTAATTATAAAAATTAACCACATTAATTAATTATTAAATAATCCTGGTTAATGACCTTCATTAACATTTGTTTAATTATTTTCAATAAGTAATTAACTTAGATTAATCACAAATTAAATTATCTTTAATTATCCATTAATTAAAGTCTAATTATCTAATTAATTAACCTTGATTATAAATTAATTGCTTAATTAAGAAATCTTTAATCATTAATTAATAATCTAATTAATGATCTTAAATTTCAAATTGATCAACCCTTAATCAATATTTATTTATCCTTAATCAATTATTTAGATTAATTAATTATTTAGATTAATTAATTAATTATATTAATTAATAATCTAATTAATGATCTTAAATTTCAAATTGATTAACCCTTAATCAATATTTATTTAACCTTAATCAATTAATTAAATAAATAAATTAATTATTCCTTAATCAACTTATTAATTAAATTAATTTCAAAACATTAAATCTTAACTTAATTTTAAGATAAAACATTTCTTAATTATGTTTAAAAACAAATTTATTTAAAACAAAGTAATTTTATACTTACTTTTAAATTTCATTTCAAATACAAGATTTAAAATGAATATAATTTAAACTTAATCAATGTTTAAACAATTTAAAACTTTTTAAATTACAAGACGAACAAGTGCTTGTTAAATAAAAGAAATTCATAAGGTTTTGAAACTAAATTCATTTTTAAATTTAATAATTTAAATTTACAATTCACATACAAATTTGTTTGAATCTTCCAAATCTAAAAACTTCTTTTAATTTCAAAACTTAAGTTCATTATTTAACTTTAGATTTCTAGATTTAAATTTAATTTTAAATCTTGCTCATATTTAAAAACTTCATTCTCTAAAAAGTTCAAAACTACATACTAAAATAAAGTAATTAAATAAGTTCAAGTTTAAAACTTTATTTTTATTTAAGACTGAGATTTAAATTTAACTTGAATTCTAAAATTTAAACTTAAATTTAAAACCTGGTTTTAAAATTTTCTTAGCATTCAAAAGCTTCAGATTTTTAATAATTTTAAAAAACTGATTTTACAAGTTCTGTAAAACTTGAAATAAACAGAACAACCCGAGACTTATACTAATTTACTTCGAGTTTCAACCCGACTTCCCCAAGCCAACTTCCCAATTACTTCGAGCAATCTCAAGAACTTACCCTGTTACCAAAACTAAACCAAAACATCATCAGTAATCTCATCACCATGCATATGCACGGCGACCCCAGCCTCCTCTGATCATCAGAGATGATCGTCCTACATCCAAAAACACTCCAACAACCAAATGCGATCATCAGATCGTACACTTACCCTCGAATTCAAATTCGAGTCTTTAATCCCAAACCTGGAAACCATAAACAGGTTTCCCTTCAAAACCCGTCAACGGCAAAATCTTGCCGCTTCGACCACCTGAGAGTCAACCCCTCTGGACTCAACTTCAACTACGGGCAAACTATCAATTTTACATATCGAAATGACTAATTCTTTAAACCCATTTAAAACTAGGGTTTAAAATGAATTTTCAGAACTGCACCTTCCTCAATGACAACCATCACCATAAATGATTTTTCCTAGCTTCTCATATTCCTTCTCCATCACCCAGAAGAAACCCAAGCCTCCTCAAGTCAAAGATCACCAGAATTTGCTTAAATTTCATTTTCAGTTCAAAATCCAATTGCAACTTCAACAAATACCTAAAAATGCTAATTCTTGATTTAAAAATCAAGTTTTTGTTAATGCTTTTAATTTATGAAACTAAATTACAAAATTAACATGTTTGGATTTGGGTAAAAATCAACATGCACTGCTATTTTAATGTTTCCAGGGACAAACAGACTCTGTTTTAGTTTAATTTAATTTTTAATTCTTACTCTATGATAAGCAAACACCCTTGGTTTAAAAATTCAGATACTATCACAAATTAAACCAGTGTAGGGATTTTTAAATGAAATGATAGAACTGGGAACAAGCAGAGCCCATAACAGCTTGCATACACAATACATTTTCACATCATCAATTACTTATAAACACATACAATTCTATTCCATTTCAATATACTAACATGCAACCTATTTTTAAACTTTTAAATTTAAAAAGTTACTCACCGTTTTTAAAGGTAGAAGAGCCTCTGTTATGCTTTTTGAATTTGTAGATAATCATCAAAATTTCCAGATTCAACTTGATGAATTTAAGGCTTCTTTTAATACTCAAGTTGGAAGAATGAATGTAGATGCTTTTAGCTTGATCTAAAAACTGTTTGCAAGCTTGATCTTGTTTAACTTCGGGTTGAAATAAAATGCAGTTTTGATTCCAGAGGAAGGAATGCAGTTGCTTGCAGATTTCCTTTTTTCCAGATTGAAAATAAAGATGATGCAGATTTGTTTGAAGATAGCAAGTGCAGGGTTTGAAGATGCAAGTTTGATTTGAATATGCAGACTTGCTTTGGATTTGTATAGGTATTTGAATTGCTTTGATATGAGGAGTTTACTGATTTTGGAAAGAAATGAGGAGTTTTAATTTTTGTATTTGTAAACTGATTTGAGTTTTCAGTTTTGGAAAAATAACCAAGTTGCAAATTTCTTTGAGTAGGAAAATGAAGAAAAAGAAAGATAGGAATGAAAGAATGTTCTTATATAGGTTATTTTTCAGATTTTATTAAATAAAAGAAAAATTAAAACAAAATTTCACTTGTAAATTTTTTCAACATTTGTCAAATTAAATGTTTAATCTTTGAACACTTGTTTAATGAGGCTTTAAGAATACAACACGTCTTTGTAAATTAATTTACAAGTTAATATGTGTATTAAGCCTAATTTTAATTTGTTAGTTAACATTTAATACGTATATAAATTTATAAAAGAACTAAAAACAAATTATACTTATAAATAAAGCTTACACATATAAAAATTAAAACAAATAAAAATCTATACCTTAGATTTTAAATTCAAATCAAATTCAAAATCTAATATTTAAAAATCAAGTTATAAATACAAGTTAAACTTTGAAATGTCAATTGCTATTTTATTTAAAATCTATTTATAAAGACAATACACTATTAATATTATTTTTAGAAATGACTCGTTATTAAATTAAAATAATTGTAAAAGAAATTATTCTTTTATTTATAAATTACTTATTTAATTAAGCTATAAAACTTTTTATTAATTCATTTTAAATTTAAAACTCAAGCCAAAATTATTTTAAACATTTGTCTTAACAATTTAAAATCATATACTTTTTTATTAAATAGCTTTGAAAACTTAATATTAAATTAAATCAAAATTTCTAAATTATTAATGTATATATTAGAATTTTAAAACAAGATCCATTTATTGAATTTTAAACCAAGATTTATTTCTTTAATAACGTTGAAAAGCTTATATATTAAATAAAAACAAATTCTCAAATTACTAAGAATATTAGAATAAGAAAATATGTTTTATTTATTAAATTTAGAACAATGCTAATCTACTTACAATATGAACTATATATTTATATTATAAATAGAAACCAATTTATTATTTTTAAAAGATAAAATAACCAATTAAATATTTATTGAAGAAGATTATTAAATCTATTTGAATTATTATTAACAAAATTATCAAAATCAATTTAATTTTGATACATATTATTAAATTATTATTGTTAAAAATTCCGGGATATTACAATATATTATTCTATTCCCATAGTGATTTGATCCGGATTCGAGCATAGAATTTCGAGATAATTTATCGATCCTAGTTGGGATTTTTCACTCGATTTTCGACGGCGAACCTGGATATGGACTGTTGATTGGATTTGGATATTCTCTATCATAGTTATGGTTATGTAAAAAGAATGACGTTTCTGATCAAGAAACCAGATCTGAAGTCGGGTGGACGATACTAATTCGGAAATGAAATTGTGTGATCGAGTGAGCGATCAGATTGATATAGCATACGGATGATATGTGTACATCGTACGGGTTTGAATAAAATTGATACTGGGAATTTGTGGATAAGAAATGTGAAATGTTTTTTTGAAATGAAAGGTATATTTTGTGAATTATATGATGAAATAAAATGGAAATTAGATATTTCCATGATAGAAATTTACTTTATTAAAGTAAGTAATATGGTAAGTGACTTTATAGAGTAATCAAATTTGAACATTTGATTAGAAATAAACAAAGTTATATATCTTTGTCAAACAAGATAAAACTCCCCTTTTTGAATCTTTTGCCAGAAGAAAAGGGTTTTTGAAAGTATTTGAAGTATAAAAAGGGAATTCATACAAGTTTGAAGTGATCCAAAGATTTTTAAAGTTATATATATATATATATATAAAGGATCTTATGAGAATGATTTTGAGAAAAGGTTTTTGGAATCTTTGGATTTGGAACGGCTTTTTAATTTTTGGGTAAAATCAATATTGGAATTTGGAAAGCCCAGTTTGAGAATTATCGATTTTGGGATAATCGATTTTGAGAAAGGAGATTTATATGAGATTCATACTGGACGTATGATTTGGAAGATACTATATGTGTATATTATAAAGTGCTTTGAAAATGGCTCTGGGAAAAAAGGCGCTCCCTTGAAATGAACTTCTCAGGAGTGCCATAAGGTGGTACTGCCTTGAAACCTAAGGGGGTTCTAAAGTTGATCCTGTGAGTCTGGACAAACTAGTTCCTGAGGATTATGTGTAGTGTGTAGCGAAAGTCGAGGTCGCCGATGCCTACAGAGGTATTTGAGTTATGTTGTGACGATAGTTTAACTCGATGTCACTGCGATCTACTATAGACCATAGCGAAAGTCATGTGCATCGCTGAGAGCCAACAGTCTACATTTGATTTTATATCGGTAGACTGTGACCTATAGTGACATAGCGAAAGTCGTGTGTGCCGCTGAGAGCTAGTAGTCTATGTTTGATTTTACATCGGTAGACTGCGACCTGTGTGGAAGTGGAGAAGTTTCATTCTTTTGGCAGTGAAATTCGAGGGAGCTGAGGCCTACAGTTATATGGTTTTTGCTGTGACAGCAATGTAACCCCCATTGTAGCTGCGATCTGTAGCGAGTTCCATGGCGTAATCGAGGGGCGTAGAGGCCTACAGTTACCCATGGATTTTGCTGGGACGGCAACGTAACCATCGGGTTAACTGCGACCACGGATGGGGGTGATGATTTCTAAAGCATTCTCACCAAAGATGTTTCCTCGATTTCAAAAAAACACGATTTCTATTTTTTCAATAAAATTATTTTCCAAGTATTTTCATTGGGTGTTGAAACGGGTTTACAAAGTACTTATAGATTATCAGTCCTATGCCTGATCAACGTATCTGTGCGAACGAGGATGGACTTGTTAAGACATCGAGTTATAAAAGTATTTTTATAAAAACTATTTTGATAATATTATATAGATTTTAAAAGTTTTTTGAAAATAATCAAAGAAAATTTATCTGATTTAAGCATTTTAATAAATTTTGGTTTCGTTTCTTTTCGACGACGAAAAGATTCAAAGGGGGAGGAATGTGATAACCTGAATTTTGGAATATATGTCAATTGATAATTAGTTAGGTTAATTAATAGAAATACTATTTTAATTAATTGAACAGATAAAATTCCGATAATAAAAGGTATCTAGATGTGTAAATAAATTTGGGAAAATGATAAAAATTGAATTATAAATCTTTGAATAAGTATTTATTTGATAATCTCCTAATTTAATTAATTTTAAATTGGCAAAATTGTTATTTCAAACAAAAATAATAATGTGCTGTTTAAATATAGGTATAAATAGATTTTAAATAGACTAATTATTTCCAAATTTAATAAATGTTGTTTAAATGGGTGTGTCTGTGTGTATGTCTTCTGAAATATAAATGGTTTGGATATTTTAACATAAGTTTAAATAATAATACTAATAATAATAATAAGGGAAATTGATAAAAAGATTTAATGTTCTTCCTTTCAAAATACATATTTATATGTAAACCTTTAAAAAAACCATAAGAGGTAAATAAATTTGCAAACATTAAAATGACAAGGTTTAAAACTTAATTTATAAAAAAATTCAAAAAAAAGGGGTTTAGGCATAAAATACATATTGATGACAAATGTTTAAATAAATGAAATAGGTAATAAACAAGTGTAAACAAAATGAACAAGTGGAAAAAGGAAAAAAAAATTATAAATAAAATTTTCTTTTGATTTAGAATTCTAAAAAAAATGTAAGTGAGAAGCCAGGATACTTTTCACTTCTAAATTTCTTCTTCATCTTCATTTTACATAACTTGGAGAGCAAAAAGAAAATCAATGCAAAGAATCAATCCTACTCAAAAACAATTCAGGAAAGATCTGATCTAATCAAGTGCAGCTCTGCCCTCTGTTCCATAGCCTGTAAGTAAACATAAATTTTTAAAATTTAAATATCTGTAAAATTTGTACATGCAAGCTAAAACCTGAATCTAACTCAATTTTTTCAATCTTAAAAAAGATGAACTCAACTCAACATCAAAAATAAGTACTGATCAACATCTTCAAGTAAGATTCAAAGACCAGGTTTCTTCAATAATCTGGCTCCAAATCAAAGGAATTGGAACCTGGTCTCTGTTTATAAAAGGTGAGTAATCTTACCCACTTGATCTTGAATCTGTGACATGTTTGCATATTTATAATTGTTGAGAAAATGTTTAAGTTTACATCTGCATGTTTATATTTATATATATCTTATGTATATGTGAATTTAGACATGTATGCCAGGCATATATCCCTGTTTTTATGCTTACAGGCGGGAAAACAGAACAAAAATCATAATCTCATCTTACAATCTTGTATAGGCTTTGATGTATAAATAGGAAAGGCTTGAATTAACAAAGTATTGGTGTTAAAAATAGTCTCAAGAAAAATATCAGGCAAATATCTAAAGAAAAATAAGAATTTCAGTAAATGCACGATTTTATCAAAATCTCGATCTGAATAAATTATGTATTCGAGTATATAACATGATGTATTATCTGATATAATGATTTTTAAAAATAAAATCATGAATTTTAGGTTGGTGAATTGTGTGATTTTGTATGTTGAATGGAATTAGTGTTTTCGACTTTTTCTGGTGAAGTGGTTGATTGGGGAGGACAGGATTGGGACCAGAGTTGGATTGATGTTCGGTGATTAGGGGAAAAATATTAGGAGTTGTTACTTTTCGCTGTGGTGGCACGGCATGATGATTTTACGGTTTTAAGACGTGAATGGGTTGGGATTGATTGTTGGGTGATCGTGACTTCGAACTTGCATCGAGCGATGCTGGAGGAAGGGGATAAGATAGTGGGGTGTGGAGCAAAGTTTCAGGTGTCGGCGCGTGGGTGTTGGTGATCGATGGCTGCAGTACGAGACGTTGCTGGTAGAGGTATTCTTTTTGGTGGTGTTGAATATCGTTTTTGAGTTTAAGCATCGGCGAGTCTTCTTCAATGGGTAGGGAAGATTTAGGAGGTCGACGGTGATCAGGAGGTAGGGTCGATGGTGGTCGGAGGATCGTCAACGTCTTATGCACGTGCACGTGACCTTTGTGCCTGTGTTTCAGTGCACTGTTGATGAAGGAATTGAGTTTTTCCTCAGTTGGGTTCGAAGCAGTAGGATGCTTGTCTAGGAGCTGGGTAGTGCAGCATGCACACGAGAGGAGATGTATTTGTATTGTTGTTGAAGGTTGAGAAGGATGAAGTTAGTTCGGGCAAACTCGAAGAGTTTCACGAAATAGCACGGGAAGAATTAGATGTGGGAAACTTGAGTTTGGGTTCGATGAAGTTGTTTGATGGCTCGGGTTTTGAGATAGCAGGTTATTGAAGAAGGATTTTGCAAGTTTTAAGTTCAAAATTTGATCTAGTAGTAACAATTTATCAATCCTTTCAATTTAAAATAATTAAGGGTTATTTCGAGTTGAAAATTTATTTAAGGTTTGAGAACAGAATTATTTTAGGCTTAAAGAATTTCAATATTTATAACCTTTTAAAGAGTTTATTTTAAATAAACTTGGTAATGAAATTAGATTAATTTAAGGAAACTAAGTAAGAAATTAATTAAAGGTAATTAGTTTACTTGATTTATAAATGATTAAGGATTAAAAGTTAATTAATTTAAGGCTTAATTGATTTGTAATTAGGATCATTAATTAGATAACGAAGACTATTAATTAATGATTAGAGATTGATAAATTAAGCAATCAATTGTAACTAAGAATTAATTAATTAAGTAATTAGAGATGAATTGATTGGAAATTAAGAATTAATTACTTTGAAATTAATAATGGTTAATTTAAACTTTAATTATTAGAGAAGTAATTAGAGAATTATTAATAGTTAATAAAGATCATTAACTAGGGATTGTGAAATGGTAAATTAATGTGATTAATTTAAGATAATTAATTGGATAATTAATTAAGGATAACCATTTGTGGAATTGGTTGAGGATAATTACTTAATGGAAGTAATTAAGGACTAGTTACTTAGTGTAATTTATTAAGGATTAATTGATTAAGAAAAAAAACTAACTAAGGGTTAGTTAATTAATGAGTGTGATTAATTATAGAATAATTAATCAATGTAAGTGATTGTAGGATGGTTAATTTGTGTAATTAATTAAGAGTTTATTACTTATCGTAATAATTAATCAAGGTTGATTAATTAAGAAGGATAACTAAAGGATGATTGATTAATTGGTTTATAATTAATCAATATTAAGTAAAGGTAATTTAGATGATTAAGATTAGTAATTAATTTTTAGAAGTGATCAATCGTGCTTGTGAATGATTGAATGATGTTAAAAGCCTTGAATGGGTTGATATCTCTTATATGAAATGCTTTGTGATACGATATGTTCGGGTGATAGTGATAATGTGGTTATCTATCAATAATGGATTGCTGTGTAAAAAAAATGTCAACCTGTATTTAAAATTGAATTGTATTTAATTTAGTAACTTGCGTTAAGATGACATGAGATTCGAAGAAACCGCAGCCGGGTATCAGTAAATACCCGAAACCATTTCGATTTGCAATCTAAAAAATTCTTTATATTGGATATATGGTATTAAATAAACTGGAATGGAATGAATTGTGTAATATGGATATTTAACTTGAAATTGTTGTGTGATAAATATTGACTATGAGAACTCGTAAAAGGGTACAAGTTATCTTGATATTCTCATGTGTTATGGATTTGTATTTCATATTATGTGGGTTTACTCACACTGGTTTCTAGCCTGACCCGAGTGTTACTTTGATGTAATGCTTGGGTCAGATCGAGTATTACAGATTTCTATGTAAGGACATTCTGGAGCTCAAGAGGCAAGCTGGATGGCATGAACTTATGGAGTGTTTCCCTATGATATATTGTTATTTATCTGGGACAATTTGTTTTAACTGTACAGTGATTGTGAAATATTGTAACTCTGATTTATTAAAATGAAATTGACTGATACAATTTTCCTTTGTAAACTGTTATTTTAGGTGATATTATATATTGATCCGCTGCGAATGTGAGGTTTCTGTGACTTGTTTCTGATTCTTCTTCTTTCTCCTTTCTTCTTTTCCTAACTATTTGGAATTTTAAGGATCGAAATTTCTGGGTCGTTATAGTAACAGTACCCAATACCCCTAATTTCCAAAGTAATGTTCATTGTTATTTCTTAAGATATTAGAAGCAGGAAGGGATCAGAGTTGTGGGAAATTCTCAAGCAATGGGATTCCAGTTTGAATTATGGAAGATTGGTGTTTTATGTAGACTCCAGAGGTAGGCTTTTCCGAAGAGGCATTAATTTCATCGAGTAGCGAATTCAGGGAAAGCAATAATGGATTTTCATCCGCTGCAACATCATAAGTCATATTAGTAATGGCGGCAGAAGGAGGTTGCGGGGCAGAGTAGAAATGATTGGATCTAATGGAAGAGACCATGGATTAGAGTTCGGGGTTGAGGTTATCAAAGTAGTGGCGCTTGTTCTTCTTCTTAGGTATTGAACATTTTGAAGCATGAATTATTAATAGTGATAAAGGCCTTCTCGAAGTGATTAGGGTATTTATAAAGAGGAAATGATTTTTAAAGTGAACTAAAAATGGATTAATAATTTTATATAGTTAAATAACGGTGAACAAATGAAGGTTGGGATTTAGTATTATGAAAAATGGACTTTTATTTAATTATCGAGGCTAATAGATGGTTATCACTATAAAATGGCCCTAATAGTGTAATTTAGAGATAATTGTTTTTAAAATGAGAAAATTATGGAAATGTAATTTTATAAAAACATACAATGCTGGATAACACCATTATTAACTGAATATGATTTTTCATTATGATGTGGTGTATTTTAGTAGGGCATAAAAATTATGTTGTGATGAGGAATAGAGAAAATAAAATGATAAGAGGATATATTTCTTAAATCTTTGAGCCCAAGCCCAACAAACCGAGACATGGCTCATTTTCCCTCTCTTCATTTTCGTACGAAGTCTAAAGACTTCGTTTATTTGTTTCAAATTTTAGTCATGTGCCTCATTTTCTATATTCTGAAGCTAAAAACCAAACCTATCTTCATCTTCAAACATTCATATCAAATAAAATAAAATCCCAAAAAACATGAATTTAGTTTCTAGTTGGAATAAAAGTTGGATTTTTATTAAGTTTGAAAATTCATCTTTGATGAAGCAGTGAATGGAAAAGAGGGAATTTGGATGTTAAGTATAGTGCAAGAGAAGATTTGGTTTGCTAGTGTTAAGGTGAGTGTTATCACTGACAAATCAATGTCCATACGATGAACGTTTGAATGTGTGAACACTTTGGTTGTGCTCAAAATTGCTCTGTGTATTGTTTTGTGTTTACTCTGTTAATATATTATGTTTCTTACTGCTAATATAATCCATCACTATAAATTTATAAACCCAAGAGTGAGTGTGAATTGTATTAAACCTTGAATGAATTTGGGTGCTGGAATGAAGTTGGAATGATGGCAACGAATTTATGTTCAAATTTGGAAAGAAATAGTGCAAGTTGGGACCATCATTGCTCCAGGCCAGGCTGGGCAGTCGACCCCAACGTCAAGCCTAGTCGACCGGTCCCGACGCCTAGAGCGAAGAAGCTCTAGGTATTTGCATCCTATTATTTGAAAATAAATTTCTTTTAAAAATAATAAAGAATTTGCATTAAAGTATAATGTAGACATATTCCAAATATGAATATATTATGTGGAAATAGAATGCTTTTGTATTGAATATTAATTATCGTATAAGAGGAATTGATTTATTAAATAGAAAATTGATTTTGGGATCAAAAAAATTGTTTAAAAATCGTATTTAATTCTCAAACATTAAGGGATTATCTTGCCAAAAAAAATTGATTTTAAAAGAGATATACGATTTTTAAATACAGAAAAGAGATTTGAAATTAGTTATAAGGTTTGAAAATTCCTATTTTTGGATTAAAAATAAATAAAAAATTGATATTGGCTTTAAGAACCCATTTAAAGATCTTATTTGATTTTGAGAAATTATGGAATGATTTCTAGAAATATTATTGACTATCAAAACAGCTCTCTATGATTTTTTTGGATATGTGGAAGAGATTTTAAAATATATATCATTGTTTAATTCCTTATTATACTACGTTTAGAACTAGTGGTTTAGAACTTATTATACTACGTTGAATTGCTCTCTTTGGAACTAATTCGAGGATTATTGCCCTCATTAGGACTCATCGAGTCAAGAGTATTTGTTATTACTCTCGTTAGGAATATCAAGACAAGAGTATTTATTTGGAATCTATGTTATTGAGTTCATGCCACTATGTAAAAAATGTGATTAGAACCTACCAGATGAGCTAGTTTCCATCCTATGGACCTGATTGTGAGACCGTGATCTAGGTCTGTGATATCAATTTGATGAGATTGAGGCCAAGAGTTACTGCTATCATTAGAGCCATTGCCCAGATATCACTAATGGCCGATGACGGTCAACTAGGGAAGGTAGGAATGGTGGCAAATGCACAGTGTAGTCTTGCAATGTGTTTATGACATGCAAACGGATATATGTGTAATAACTCAGGGAGTGACCATGGGACTATAAGAAAGGTCTATGGTTATTAGCATTTCGTGGAGCTCAAGTAGACTCATTTTCGATGAGATATTTGATGTTATCACCTTATTAGAGACGATGATTATTTGAAATTAGAGATTGGCTATGTGCTTTTCTGTCACTCGAGATCGTCTAACCCAAGACAACTACGTGCTCATCTTTCTATATGACATTAAGACTTTTTGTGTGTTTGTCTTCCATTCTCTCCAAGAACCTTTAATTAAGATATTTGTGTTCTCAAGTCTACATGTCATATAGTTTATATATCTTTTAGCGCCATGCAGCTAAGAGTTCCCTTCTCTCGTTAGGACTGTGGGTCAAGATAGATCATTATGTTATATTTATGTGTTATTATATGAGTCAGCATGTCCTATTATGTATATATATATCTCTTAGGGCCATGCAATCAAGAGTTCTTGTCTCTCACTACGGTCATTGGTCGAGATATATATAATTAGATGTTGTATTTTCTTAGTAGTTTAATTATTTAGATGACGTTTCACCCATTTTGTTTCTATAGTTATTTGACATGATGATTGACTATTCTTTACTACGAGTGATGTATTATTATGTATATGGTTTTAGGAGATATTGGTACATCTATGATATTTATATGCCACCTTGAGATGCATTTATTTATACTTTGCATTATCTATTATATATTGACATCCATAATATAGACATAGTCTAACTCATTTATTATTTATATAATACTCGAGGTCAGTTCAAGACATTTAAGGTTCAAGGATGAAGTGATTAATTGTGGTTTTGGGGCATAGTTGGAGGTTAGTTTATCACTATATTGTTATATCATTATTCATGCAGTTTCATGTTTGTATATGATGTTGTACGTGGGACATATGTATTAGACATGGTATATTTTGAGAGATGGTGGGTATTTGTCTCTTTATTAGACCAGCTTGGACTTTTATATGCCATCTATTATATATTATCATAGCATGGATGGCTTAGTGATCTATATTATTTGTTTTATATCGTGTGTTGTTCTATCCTGGAGACACACATATTTATTTATTTATACTGATAACGAGTATGTACAAGTGAGTAATATATAATTTTGAATATATATATCGATGTTATCCCAAGGGAATATTCATGTGTAACAGCCCAATATCGTTGTATTCTCCATATTATCAGACAGTGTTACTCGGGAATACTCCTTGGTAGTATGGGTATAAAGGTAGGGTGTTGCAAAAATATTCTAAGTTCACCTGCTTTTAATACTTCTAAGTCCTCTTTCTTCCAAAATTGCCTTAAGTCCAACAAGAATGGATCGGCATCAATCCATCACTTAGCCAGTCTTGGCTAAATTTTTCTCTTTTGCACTTTCGTGTCGTCAACTGTCTTTGATTCCCTCACCTGATCATCATCCAAACTCAAAAAAACATCGACTATCTCCATCACTTTTCCAATCCGTCGATTCGTCTCGTGATCCGAGCACGTTTATTTTGTCTAAAGGACCTTCCTCCATAGTCCAATCCATGCACTTTCAAGACCATTAATTCCATAAAACATGAATTCTTCCAAATCGCATTTCCCCTCGTTCGTAATGCAAATATCCATCCAAAAAACATGCAAAATAACATACAACAATCAAATCATCATACCTAATCGATATAAACATTTAAATCTAACTCTAACTTACATATGCATATCATATCATCAAATCACATGGTTTAGAGCACTTAAAATTATCAAAACACAATTTTTTATCGTTTTTAAATCTTATCACATTTAAATCATATTTTTAAGTTGAGAAATGGGTCCAAAACATGTTAAAACATATATAATGATATAAAATTAGTAAAGGATCATAGAGCGCTCACCACTCGACGTAAAATCGATGAAATCAACCCAAAATCAAGCAAATTCAAGATGGAAGAGCAAAGTCATGAATTTCCCATCCCAAATTTTTTTTTGAACTCTTGCTTAATAATGTCTCTATATTCTTGTTTTAACTAAAAAAATGGAGTTATTTAATGATGGTTTAAGTAGGGATAGGTTAATGTTGGTTTAGACCTTTTTAGGAAGAAAAGGGAACGATTTGGGACTACTCTAACACCAGTAACAAGCACATTTATCAAAATTCATTAGCATACTTAACTACGGACCTAGGGTCAATTATGCTAGACTTATGGATGTGCTCTAGGGAAATTATTTATTTTGTTACATATACCTGACTCAATAACCAATCTTATTCGAAATAAAAGATATTTTCTTTCTATTATATACTTGATATAATGTGTTATATTAATTAATTAATTAATTTTATTAAAATATATTTAATAAAGAATCTATAAATGATATGTTTTGTGATAGTAGTTACAAAGTGCTATAACCATGAGTAATTTATCGCATTGAAAAATAATATACCGTTTTAAATATTCCTAGTCAAGATGTACCGACATTGCATAGCGATACATCCGTTGAGACTAGAGTACATAACACTCTCCAAATATTGAGCAGTGTATTACTCATGGCTGCTGGAGGCATCATGAGGTTACGTACCAATAGTTATTGGATGACTATAAAATGACTCACTCGATAGTTTTCTGTTGGATAATACAATTAAGCTCAAACAGAAAATATTGATATGAGAAAATTACACAGTTATCTTAACTTGAGAATACTGTTGATCTTCAATATGAAAGCTTCACTTTGATAATAGTTAAATCATGGCACAACGTCCATCGAACGGCTATAGTTGGGTCGAGTGGAAGCATTGGAAGTGAAACACTATTCAATAAAGGATTTGTCTCCTCATTTATGTGAGGTTAGTATCACGATCAACTAAAGTCAACTCAAAGTCAAAGTCTTTGACTAGAGCATTTTTTTTATTATAATTGTTATTATTGTACCATGGTCTTTGTGTTTGGACTATAGAGTTAAATATGGACAATATTGGAATTTTGACCATTACTAAATTCCATAAGTCCAAAGTAATATAGTTTTGACGAAGAGAACTAGTGTAAATAATAGTCACAACTGGGTAACACTTAATAAAGTAAAATTAGATTTTTACTGAAACCAAGTAAGCATTTTGACCAAAACGTCACACTACCTATTGACATGTAGATGTTAATAGTTGAACAGTTCAGTATTAATAGCTGACCAAATTTATACCTGACGAGTCATACAACCGAAAATAATGAATCCTCTTTTGACCAAATGATTTCCTTTATTTATAATTGTTATAAATTGATTAGATTAAATGATATTTATGAAATATTATTTATAAATTTTATTTTGATTTGATAATGAATTTTAAATATATTTATAAAAATTATAAATACATTAATCAGTATATGATATCGATAAGCGTTTTGAATTAGATTTAAAGTGCAAAATTTTCATTTGGGATTAAATGGGTTTGAGACCCATCATGAGGGCTGATAGGGTTGGTTAAATATGAGCTTATGGGAGGCCATAATATAGGTTAGAGGGGATTTATAAAGGATTGCCAAAATTAAAGGATATTGAGTAAGAGATATGATCCTAAATTCTCTCTTTCCTTCCCTTATTTAAACATTTCTTCCTCCATTTGATAATGACCTTTTGGAGCCCCATAACTATTCATTACTGGCTAAAATTCCTCTCTCTTCTCTTTATTTTCTCAAGTTCAAATCAAATCAGTTTAGCTATTATCCGATAGCTGGCGATCAACGGTTCAAGGACTAGCACTTTATTAGATCGAAAACCATTTCTATGAGCTTACATCATTGTTTCAAGGTATGCTCAAGGGCTTTCACTGTAGGATATGTTTTTAATTAACCATAGACAATAATTTATATTTATAATGCTTATTATATATATATTATTGTTAGTTAGGTGATGATTCTGATATGTTGATTCATTGTTACAATTTAGATTGATTGTATGTTTATAAAAAAATTAGTGATAATTCATCCTTGTATAGTACGGCTTAGAATAAAAAAACATTTTTTATTATTATTTAAATGATTTGATATATAACATACACATGTATTTGTATAGTTTTACTACCATTATTGTTCTGAAGGCAAGACGACAACAAGAATGTCAATGTTGAATGATCTCGTATACAAAGGAAGAGTTAAATTAAAGAAAAGCAAGTCATCAAAGCCAATGGCGAAGGCATACAATGATGCCTCATATCATTAATGTCCCCTAACATCAATAAAGCACTATACTTCATCAATGCCACGATATAGGAAGATAGCACATCATAAGCCATCAATGTGATAGAGGCATGATATATCATTAATGTCGCTTCTCATCGATGTCGCCTCTTATCAATGCAGCTTCTCTTCGATGCCGCCACTTAGCAATGCCGCTTCTCTTCGATCTCACCTCTTATCAATGCCATTTCTCTTCGTTGCTGCCTTTTATCAATTCGCTTCTCTTCGATGTCGCCTCTTGTCAATGCCGCACTTTATCGGTATGAAAGCCTACAACGATGTCGCATACTATCTACTCCGCACTTCACCAACGTGATAAAAAATGTCACATCCCTTCAATATAAGTAGAGAAAATTGTCGCATGATAACAATATACAAGAGCATATTGCATGTCACCAATACGATAAAGGATGCCAAATGCCTTCATTTCTAGGGATGACGACAAAAGCTATCAAGTTGCATGCAATCAGGATGATGATGCTGTAATCGTTCAATACACCAAAGGATGTCGTGAATCATCAAATCAAAGCAATATCCCAAGCGCCATCAAGATGGACCTTGATGCCGAAGGTCAAGCATGCCGCAGTAACATGTGGCAACCTTACCATACCTTTCTACCACTTTAAATAAGAACCTAAGGGCATGGAGGAAGGGGCGATCGATTCTTTTCTCATTCTTATAATTTAAAATTTTGTAACCCTAAATCTATTTGGATATTTTAGGCCAATTGTAATTCTTATGACCTTTATGCAAATAAGGGCTTGTACAATTGCAATCGCATAGCATATTGAATAAAGTAGCATGATTTTGACTTTTGATTCTTATGCATAAATGATTCCGGTATGGCCTTATCTTCACTATTAGATGTTTCGACATGACTTTGGCTTTGTTATTGAATACGTATACTTTCAACAAGTTGACATAAGGCATCGATTGTAACTTGAATTATGACTAATTTTTCGAATTCTCAAGAACTTGTGATTTCGATCATAACCTTTTAGGATTCCTACAAAACTCATGATTTCGAGACTAACATGGATTCAACATGGAGCATATGCCTTCCAAGCTAACTAGGCTAGGATTGCCATAGTCTGTTAACATTTTAGCGCTGGAAGGAAGGCTCGAACCTCCTTCTCCGCTTAACCCCTAAGTGGAACTACCCTTAACCTATATATATAGGGCTTAAAGGATTTTTCCCTGCCAAGCATACCCCATTAAGGAGCTATTCCAAATCCTATCCAACCTCATTTGGGTAATGAATATCTCTGAATAAGGATCTTTTAAGCCTCGAGTGGCTAGGCCAACCTGCCAAATCATTTGTAATCTTTAATTTCATGAAGAGCAAGTACTAAGAATGTTAGCACTACAAATCATGAAAGGTACAAAAAGGTAAATAACTCCTTATGATCCAGATAAATGGAGTTTAAAACCATTTCACATAGGACTTACACCAATCTTCTCTTCAGGAAAGAAAGATAAGAATGATAACATCTTCATGGAAATAAGAAAGTGAATTCAACTCCAAGTAAGGGGAACCATCTTAGAAAGAGAAATAACAAAAGACTTTGATCAATTCACTAAAAAATGGAAGAATGTGCTTAATCGTTCCCATAAATTAAATGAGACTCAAAGCTCTTTGAAGAGAAAATCTATTGCGGAGGCTGAAGTGCTCGTCACATACAACAAAAGAGCGGGAATCATCCTCCAAAGGTTTACGGCTCGCTAAGAACTATTATCTCATCGCTTCTTATGAGGATGTTTACCTTATAACCAAGGAAAGGCTAAACTATTAGCCTTCTCAAAAGAAACGACCAAAGAATGAACGAAATCTTGGAGGATAATATTGTCATTATCACCGGTCAAATGGTCACGACACTAATCAATGTCGAAGTTGGGAAGGGATGATCAACAATTTCCTAGGACAAGGAAAGCTTAAAGAATTTTTTAAAAAGATGTTGAAAAGGTCAACAATAAAGAACGATTCATGAAATGAGACAAGTATACTTACTGGATCAATCATAGAAACATGTAAGAATCTCCTAAAGTATAGGAAAAGCCTAAATCATTACATATACATTAATAAGGGGTGAATAAAGCCTTTGAACCTGCCATAAGGGACTGGTCAAAGAACCTTCTAGAGGGAGGTTATAGTAAGCCTTAGGTCCCACTAGAAATGGCATGTCCAAAGCATCTACAAGCCCTCGGTCCCGCCTATGTGGTCTGGCCGGAGTGCCTCCTAAAGGGAGGATGGAGTAAGCCTTTGCTGGTGCTCCCCGCTCCAATATACTTCTTCGAATAAAGCCCTTCTCTAACAATTCATTTACTTTCTTATTTAGTTCATATCTTTATCTATGATCCATAGGCCTAAGGTGTAAGAAAATAAGTCTAGCATTATCTTTAAGGTAAATTCGAAATTTGATCTCCCTATACGGAGGAAGATTGGAAACTTAAGAAAAGACATCTAGATAGTGATGAACTACTGGTACTGAAGCTAACTGAACAGGTGACAGGTCTATAGCATATACATAACTCAACATAACTGAACTCTTAGGAATGAAATAAACTTCTAGGCTATGCCCACTACGAGTACCTAATAGAACTACCTTCCTATCACAATTTATCATAGCATCATACATAGCCTTCAAGTCCATTCCCAAAATAAGCCAAACCTTGAGTATTCCAAAACAAAAGCATCACAATCAAACTCGACCCCTAAGATATATAACTTCAAACCCTTACAAATCTTGGATAAATGAATCGATCCTCTAATAGGGTTCGATACTACTACAGGGTCTGTACTATACTACTATTGCAATTCATCTATTGGTTTATTCAAAATAAATGGGTGTGATGCTTCGTTGTTAAATAAAGTACAAATAGATAAATCAAGAACAGTTAATACGCCTTCTTTGACAACCTTCTTTCCCTTACCTATAGCTGGTGCAGCGCTTGAGCTAGGAGTAGCATCAAGTGCATATATTTGAACTACCTCGGTTAAAGTCTTGGCTGCATTCGAACAGTCTTTCTTTATGTGCCCAATTGATAGCAATTATAGCATTTGATCTTTACAATGCTCATCCTGCAATCCATTGCTAGATGTGACTTACCCTGACACTTTTTACACTTAAAAACTTTCATTTCTTTCATTCGTCCTGAACTCCCATTCCACTTCTGCGGTGGTCTTGCTAAACTGGCTTCATCTCTGACTTCTTAGGTTCCTCCTTCCTAACTGAATTGAACTACACCATCTCAACCAAGATCTCAAAAATAGCTATAGTGGGTATATGGATCAAAGAAATATCTCTCAAAGACAGGTTCAACACCTTGGCAAATTTCATCGCCTTTTGCGCTGGTGTATGGATAAGGTCCAAGCCAAATTTTGCCAACTGATTAAACTCATTCACATACTTATTGATACTACGGCCACCTTGTTCCAAATGAATGAACTTCTCTAACTATACTTCCCATTCCACCTCGAAAATAAACTTACTCTCATAACACCTCTTATAATTTAACCAACCAGTCTTAGTCTCATCTGTCTTAGTAATAACAATCTCCTACCGGTTTAAGGCTTCTCCTTATAAGTAGCACGAAGCTAACCGTCTCTTCATTTTATCCTCCACACCTATTGTAGCAAAAGTCCTATCATAATTTCTTAACCATGCTTACGTCTCAATCAATGATTCGGTTTCAAAATAATTCCATCCATCATGACTTTTGAAATTCCGACTTAACTTAGGAAAATCCAATGCAGTGAAGGGGCTAGGCTACCATATGTGCAGATGATGTGGGTCCTCCATTGGGATTGAGTTCGGTCTAGCCCTTTCTTGAAGTTACTGGCAGAACGATATAGGAATATTCACGACCGGAACCTCAACCACCTCACCAGAACTATTTCCTATTTGATTGCTCATTCTCACTTATTTGTGAATAAGAATTATTAGCAATTTTTCTCGTATAGTGTTAAGCATTATGTGAATATGAGCGTGATTTTAAATTATACTTATATATATATATATATATATATATATATATATATATATATATATATATATGTATATGTATATGTAGTTAATACCACGCTATTTCCCTGCTATATCCTATAGCGGATTTCTACCGCTATGATTTTCTCAAATATCCTCAAAAATAGCATTTTCGCTTTATGCCTCGCTATATCTCGTATTCCAACAATATCTAGTTATTCTCGCTATATCTTCTTTAAACAAAATGAACTGAAAAATGACATTTATACATTATAAAAATTAGAATTTTTTTATTTTAATTTTAAATATTTTCATTAAAAAAATTACTCTAATATTTTATTAAATTTAATTATATTAAATATAAGTTTATGTTTGTTTATAATATATTTACACATGTTTTTATTTAAAATTAAACATGTATTAATTATAATTAAATTAAATGTTAATTATGCATTTAATTACCATTTATATATTTGTAAAACATTAAGTGAAAATTGTATTTGCTATTTTAGAGACAACCGCAATATCCTCGTTGTATCCCTGCTATGACTTTTTACACCTCCACCGCATTGAATCCACTGAGCGCTTTAACTGCACAGATACACACACAAAGATATATACACGCATACATATATATACATATATAATCATATGTATACACACACACACACATACATACACACACACACACACACACACACATATATATATATACATATATATTATAACTTGTGAAAATATACAAGAACGCTCTTTAAATACGCACCTAATCCCTAAATAATCCAAACATATCGACTTGAATCCTAAAGTGGCTTTCGAACTTGAATCGTGCCAAGAAGTTCGAGATGTCAAGATTTTACAACATTATATGACATAGAAATTGATATAAAATTTAAAGTATTATATACTTTCATATCTCACAGAGAAAGGAAATAAAATATAAATAATGAAAATAGCCAATAATAATCTGAGTAATAAGTAGTCCATATAATGATGTCTCCTAATAACAACATAAAGTCTGATCGATAGAATAATATAGTATAAAATACACGGAGAGTAGCTATAAGAAATATAGCTCTGAGTGCCTAGTCTCCTACTCCATGTACTGTGTCCTAGCTAAATCACCTACTAGCATGTCCTCCTGAAATGGGTATAAAAGGCAAAGAAAATAAATGGATTGAACCAAGTATGGTAAATGAATTGTATTGCTAGTGTATGGTGTTTATAAGCAATTAACTTCATATATAATCCATACAACCTAGGGTGTCTGTTTATGTTCGTGTATTACATATAAATGATTTATTTTACAATGGTATAATTCTTATTATCTTTACATCACCAACAGCTTACTATGGTTCCCAACCGAGGATTGAACAATCGACAACTAATAACTCTCGGCCAATTCCTAGTATACGATCCTGATATATAACTTTCTAATCAACATTGAGTTAACATTTTCAATGAAGAATTATGTGTCGTACTTGCATGCTAAGAAAACACCGCAATGTCTAAGCTCACGCCGAGTGTACAATCTCGACGATTTATGGCCTACCAAAACATTCTCGTCGCCTTTTTAATGTTAAACGTGTCTTATGCTCTTTATCATCAACCTGAAGCTAACGAAATAACTAAGTGATTCCCCATGGGTTTAGCCACCACTCAACTGTATAGTCCTACAGATGCGGACGTCTATATCTCCCTTCCTTGATTCTAATGTATTTAACCGTGATCGAGCATGCCCTGGTAATGATAAGAGCTTCTGCTTGTGCTGTAAATGCATCCCTTGTCAAGTTCCACGTTATGCCCGCTGTGAAATGCAAACCTTCGTACGTCATCTAGTGTAGAACTATTACTACTTATTGCACCTACTCCATGAAGCTACGCGAAATCCTAAAATTGAGAAAGATGGAACAAGTCCCCATATTCACTCTACTTGGCCCACATCAATTCCAGGTTCAACTTGGACTTATTGAAACAATTCAAAAATCTATCCCTCTTTAAAAAAAATATTTCTACAAGAATTCAGATGTCTGGCTTCTTTCCTTAGGTGTCTGAATTTGATTCCAGGCGTTTGGAAAAGAATTTACACGTCCGAATCAAATCGAATTTGAATTGATTTTTTTGGGGTTAAGATTATTTGAAATCCAGACGTCTAATAATGTTTCCAACATATGGTTAGGGTTTTCTAGATTTTAATAATTTGTTTATTTTATTTGCCTTCTTCGTTGATTTGAGTATGGACTTAAGGTTCATCTTTAACTGTATTTTTTGCATAATCACTATTTTCGTTTATATGAATTCTGCTACTTAATTTCAATGATTACACACATACACACATGCACACATACATACATACATACATACATACATATATATATATATATGTATGTATGTATGTATATATTTATATATGTGTACATATATATGTATGTATGTATAACTTTTCAATAAACTACCTATGTACCTTCAAACATATATGTTTGTGTGTGTGTTCCAAGTTATATAACCAATTAAAGGTAGGATAAAGGATATTCGATCACTTTCATTTCATTCATCAAATCAAAGCAAACTTTACTAAATAAGGATTTATCTTCACAGAATTTGATATGAATTTCATTACTAGTTTATCTTTTACTCTTTTTCAATAATTATTCTTAGTAAATTAATGCCAAGGGTTTTTCCATTATTGCTACCTGTTTTGACTTATAGTTAAAATTATAAATCAAATAAGCTCTAGGTTGAAATTATTCTTCCAAACTCAAAAATTATATTTTATTTAGCTAGAATATAAAGAAATTTAATTACTTATGAATCATCATAATATCGTGATTAATTCACTCACATTTTCAAAGCTTACCTTCTTCTAATTTGATTTGAATCTCCTTTCCTTGGCCTCCAAGCTTGATTGATTCGCCATCTCTTCTCTCTTTCTCTTTTAATTTTGATTCTCTCTCTTTATTTTTTTGAATTAGATATGTTTTATTTTGTTTTTGTTGTAGAAATTTTTGAAGAGTATAGAGGTGTTGTTTAGATTTAAGAAGTTTCTGAAGAGGAGAAAGAAGAATTGTACGTATAGAATTGAGAGGTAGTGACTAGGGTTTGGAATGAAAAGGAGTGAGGGTTAGAGTCTTATTTATTGTTTAATACTAGGTTATATGGTCTAAACACGAAAGTAATAATTACAAAAATGTCGTTGGTTGTAGTTTTTACTAATTTTGACCCATTTTATCAAACTCAACAACCTATATGTTTTATAATTATAAACGAAATCCCAAACGCAATGAAATAACTCTTGAGGCCTAACTCCATTGTTTGCAAAAATTTAATATTTTTCCATTTTATGTAAAAATACATTTCTACCGTTATTTATATTTTAATTTATTTTTGAAATTCTCATGATGTTAGATTTACATTTCAAATACACCCCTACATTGATCTCATGCAATCTCATTACTTTCAACCTATATTCCAACCTTGAGGACAAGATTGATCTTTTAGGGGGGAGTAATGATATGGCGCAACCATATAGTATTACAACCTATCCTCAAGTCCACTACCAAGATTGGATGCTCTAGTAGTGCAAGAATTAATGCATAAGTGTTTAATAAATAGCACAAACACTGAAGACAAAGTTATTTATAACAAATTATCGATATTAGATTTTCTTATTATTTCTTAATCACAAATGACTGGCTATAAATGAATTGCGGTATGTATCCTATAGTATATAAGGCCAGCTTGCATTGGAATCTGTTGTAATTTTACCTATATAGGAAGCACCCTATGAAGCAACATAGAGAGGATGAAAAAAAATCTCTATGTGCATTTTTTGTTCCATCTTCCTCATTTCTTGTCTCCTTTTCATCCTAAATATTCTTCTTACTACTAATATAGTTAAAAAAATATTGATGTCCTTATCCTATTGTATTTGCATATGCAGGCTGAACTAATAGTACGTAACAAAAATGGTTTTTAATTGCAATTTTTCAAGCAGTTTATAATTTATAAATAATATAAATTCATTCAACTATATTAATGGAAGTTATTAAAAAAATAAAAGTTATTCATAACAAAAAAAATTAAAATAGTCCTTTCAAGCGTCAATTTTGCAACATAAGAATGCACTCTCTTTTCGTTAAACATACTACTTTCGTGCCATTTTAAAACATCTCCTTCAAATGATACTTTCATCCAAGAAAAAACCGCACTCATAATCTTAACCTAATGCACAATTCAAATGCGAGGAATGCTCAATCCAATAGAATTTGAAGACTTGAGTTAGTTTCCTCTCTCAATTATACTCAACATAGGGTAAACATCATTTCTCTTGGCCAACAACAAAAGTTATGGTAGCAAAAGGATAAGCAACATATGTGTTGTAAACATCAACCTCATTCTCATTAACTTCATTTCCATTTTAATTTCATATATTAGAAATGTGGAAATTCAAGTCGTCAAGCTAAGGCTGCTAATCTAAGTTTTCGTAAATGGACTTCAACTACTATTTAGCTGATCTTTTGGCTCCATTTTGGTCTTACAAACCTGCATAGATGCAAACGTGTCTGTGCCAACTAACATCAATTTGAATAATTGCTTTCAATATATCAAGAGTGCCATTGTGATTCTGTATTTCAATACCCTATTCCAAACTCTTGTTTAAAAAATTAAAAATTAAAAAGCTCGTAAAATAATTGACTAACTACTCAGGTTGTGTGTTTCATGGTTATTCTGTCACTGATGAACTCTTCCGCATCCATAACTGTACAAAATCAGTTGACACTTGAGGTTTCAAGTAAATGAAAATTTTGTGCCCCATCCATAATTCCTTTAGATTCTGTTTTTTCATATTTTTTTCAAATTAAGAAGAGAATCTCTAGTTTTGAAATTAATAAATTATAAAAGTGAAATGGGTAATCTAAAAAAAATTAGGACGTAAGGCTTATGATAGCGCTTACGTCGAAAGCAAACTTCATAGCCGAGATAAACGCAACACTTTATACTACTGGAACGCTTTGATACTCATCCCAGACGTAAGCCTTCAGTCTAATTTGCATGGCATTATTGCGGTGTTGTTTATGTGTCTAGAGTATCAAAAAGGATGCTAAATATGTTAAACAGTGTGCTTTTGTAGCAGTTTTGTGTCCCATTGCCACAACAACATTGGAATTTGAATGCATGAAGGAGGCTAAAGATAGCAAGGGTACTTTGCTATAACAAATCGTATGAATTGACTTAAATAATCTATTTGACTCTCAAAAAGTACCAAAGTAGTTTATATGACACTATCCAAATTGGTCATAAAACGTGGTTAGAGCTCATTTCACATGCGATACATCAGGTGCAATAAATATGAAACTCACCTTGATTTCTTTTGCTCGATATAGTGGCTCGGTCGGGTTTAAATAGCGAATCTTAAACAACCAACCAGCTATGGTGCACTTCTTGCAAACATGAAAGGAGTCTACATGGAAATATATGCATTATCTAAGATCTTCATTTCGTTCGTAAATATGTTAACCAAATTTATGAGTGAAAAAGATTTGCTTCATGACATCGCTTACGTTGGAAAATAATTATTATTTGAGTCAAAAGGAGGAAGTTCTATTAAAGAAATGATCAGTTGTATACACTATACCACTTGCCCTTCCAACTTGGCGAATTGGTGAGAGATTTCAAATATTGAATATATAAGTTCGGTCTGGTTTTGTTTAGATTTAGAAGTTATGCTCTTACATTTCAAAAGATATAGACTAGAACTTGCACCAAGGTGGGTAGACGTAAATTAGACCCGTCAAAATATAAACCAACCCATTAACCCGACTTATAAATTAGTTGGGTCAACGCATTTATGAATTTTATTAAATGGGTTATTGGTTAGGTTGATCCATTTTTAAAAGGGTTATAAATGGGTAACCCATTTATCCATTTGTTAAAAACTTAAATTTTGAAAATTTGAAATTTGAAAATATGAATTTTGAACATACACTGTAGTTCTACATGGTCACAAATAGTTGTACTTAGAAAATAATAGTCTATATCTCCATATTTGAACTCCGCTTAGGCAGAACCCGCTATTTTTTTGTTCAGGCTACAATAACTTCTTTATACTAGCTCAAAATTAGGCGAGACATCGACTGATAAACTCCCACCTAAATTACGTACAATGTGGAACATTCGAATACTTCATCTTGTGAATGCACATTATAGTTATCCATGATGACCAGTAGTTGTACTTTGAAAATAATAGGCTACTACATCCCCATATTTGAATTCTGCCTAGGCAGAAGCCACAATTTTTTTGTTCATACTACAATAACTTCTTCATACTAACTCGGAATCAGCGAAATTTCGACCGATGAACTCCTACTTAAATTACGGACAATATGTAATACTCGGATACTTTATCTAGTGAATGCATAGTGTAGTTCTCCATGGCAGCAAACTACTGCACTTAGTAAATAACAGACTTCATCCTCATATTTGAATTTTGATTATAAAATTTTAAATTTTGATTTTTTTTATCGAAATTCAAAACGTAAAAATTAGAATTAGAATTATTTTATATCTATTTGTTTTTTATTAGTCAAATCGAATTTAAATCTTTAAATGGGTTAAGTGGACAACCCGCTTACTAAATGTGTTGGATCATAAGTAGGGTCATAAATGGAACTCGACGGAACTCATTTTGACATAACAAAACCCGTTTGACAGGTCTATGATAATATAAAGTGACACCTAGACATTGGATTTCTTTACTTTGTATGTAGATAAAAACATAAATGGTGTTAGATAAGATAAATCGGACAACGCGATAAAAATGTAAGTTACTACCCATATTAGGATGGTAGCAATGAGATAATTTTTATCAAAGGAAAATTGTTTTAGTAACGATTAATTAAATGAGATAGTGGATTTTAAGATAAATTTACCTTAATATCCATTTATATAAGATATGTACTATCATATATAATGGATTAGTGGATTATTTTATTACATGCTAGTAAGAGATCTCCTACTTTAATCAAATTAGGGGATTGTAGCGGAGCTGTGCTTTTGGATAAATGGGATCAAATTACTGGGATTCCGAGAGGGACATGACAACATAATTTAAATCAAGACTGTTTTACATTCATTTCAAATTGCAATTTAGTGGAATGGTATAGTAAACAAAAATGAAAAGCAATGGATGATTATCGTTGTGATATCCCGGAATTTTTGGCAATATCAATTTAATAATCTTTATTTAAAATTAAATTGATTTGATAATACTGATTAATGAAATTTGAATTGGTTTAATAATCTAATTTAATAAATATTTAATTAGTGTTAGGTCTTTTAAAAGTTAAATAAATTCTTTCTATTTATAATGTATATATATATTTTATATATATTATAGATAATCTTTGATTTGGAATTTAATAAATAAATAAAGTTTTGTTTTCAATTTCTAATAATATATTTAATAATTTGGAAATTATGTTTTAAATTAATATTAAGTTTTTAAAAGTTATTTAATTAATAATTATATGGTTTGTAAATACTTAAGATAAAGGTTTATTGTTTAAAATTTCATCTTAGCTTAGTTTTTAAATTTAAATAAAAGTTTGTTTTATTTCTTTTTAAATATTACTTGGTAAATATGAATTGAAAATAGAAGTTTAAAATACAATATAATATATGATCTTAATTCAATTAATAATAGAAGTGATTTATAATCTCTTTTATAAATCATTTTAAAATTGTTAAATTTGTTATTTTCAAGCCATATTAATAATGTATTATTTTTCCATATAAATAGGAATTAAAATAAGAAAATGGAATTATCATTTTAAATTGAATAAGTTGACTTTAATTTGGATTTCAAAAGTTTAATTTGAATTTGGAATTTATTTTGAAATTCAAAATAATAGATTCTTAAAAGTATTTGGATAAGTTTTATTTATAATTTGTTTTTATTACATTTTCTTTACATAAGTAATTCACATATATATTTACATAAGTATAAATAAATTAAGTAAAACTTTAATTAACATTTAAAATAAAAGGAAAATTTAAACAAGACATGTGTTAACATATTAGATAATCAGACTACATGTGTTAATATATGAATAAAACAATGTGACAAGTGTCATTTTATTTTTATCTTTTTCTTTTATTTTGTAAAATTTATTTCAGCTCTTATAAACATATTCTTTTCCCCTTCATTCTCTTTTTCCTATCATTTATTTTAAGCTAAGAAAAACTTAAGAAAGCTGAAAAGAGAAAAACTCAAAGCCACCTCAAAAACATATCTGAAAATCATCTCCTCAAGCCAAAAGCTAAGTGAATCAAAGAAACAAAAACCTGTAATCTCATTTCCATTTGCAAATATCAAATCTTCAGCCTTAATTCATTTCTCCATTTCAAAAGAAAATCTGAAGCTCCTTAAACAAAAAAGTCAAATGTCTGCATTTTCAAAACCCAAAGAAATCAACCTTGCGTTTCTTCCTCTGGAAAACCATCAGCATGCAAGTCAATTTCAAATCTGTAATCCATTCTCTGGAAGCAACCCCTGTAACCAATGTTGTGCAAGTAAACAAAGTCTGGATTTTTCAAAATTAAAGGACTCAAGTCTGCATGCATGATGTTTTAACAGGGAGTGAAAGCTTTTTCATTTTCAATGCTACTCTGTTCTTCTATAGAAAGGTGGGTAACATCATTTTTTTTCAAACTTAAGATTGAATATGGTTGCTTGTTATTTCTGTGGTAAATATTGAAGTATGTATACATGTAAATGCAATTTGCTGTATGCATGTCTGTTTCTATATGAATGTTTTTTCTAGTTTCCTGTTTTAGGATTTAAATTCATATTCTCTTCAATTAATTGTTGTTAGGATTTGGATTACAAACAAAAGCTATTAGATTTGTTATGGACTAATGTTTAAAAACTTAATTAAGCTAAATTTCAAGCCTGAGTGTCTCTGAAATATAAAAACAACAGTGTATAATAAACAAAATAAAAAACTCAAACTTTGTAAATTATGAATTCAGTATATTAAAGTGAAAACAAAAACTACAACATGATTTTTAACACCAAAATCATAATTTTTAATTTGGGAATTAAGGAGCAGTTCTAGGATGAACTGGAAATGAATTTGTGGGGTTTTTTGGTGACCCAAATGTTTGGAGAGGTCGGAATCTTGGGTAGCGATGGAGGAGTGATTATAGTTGATGGGAAAAATGGCTGATGGTGATGCATTTTATCAAGGAGGCGGTGGTGGTGGATTCTTGGTTTGGAGCCCTAGTTTTGACAAGGTTAGGAAATTCGAGCACCTCACCTCCTATAGTTGATCGAGTGTTAAGGGGTCTTGGGTGATTGAAGCTTGGAAGTAGACGATGGCCTGGCCAGAGTTTCAACAACTCTGGTGGTCGGGGATGTGCTGGCGAATTGATTTCTTGGTTAGGGGTTGTTCTGATGCTTAGTTCCAGGTTTTGGGTTTTGACTCGAATTCGAGTTCGAGTTGATGCAGGAGCAATCTGATGTTCGACTTGGATTATGGAGATGTTAGTCGATGAGGGATGATCGTCGTTGATGATCGGAATCGTCCATAGCCTCTGTGCATATGCAAGGTGGACATTTGAGGTTTGATTGTTTCTGGGAATTTTTGGTGAGGATATTGTACTCGTGTAATGCTCGAGTGACTTGAGTGTTTTACCCGAAGTAAGGTGAGGTATGACTCGAAGTAAAATTTATATGGGCTCGGGTAAGTTTAGTTCCAGGTTTTGGGAACCTGACAGTTTCCAGTTTTAAAATTTAAACTAAATTAAAAAAAAGAAATAAAGCAAGTTTTAAACTAAGATGTTGAAACAAGTTTAAAAATATGAATTCAAAATGAGTTTGAATTCTAATTTTGAGAATAAATAAGTTTTATAAAGATGAAATGTTTTTAATAACTTTAAATTGTTAAAGTATTTTATAAAGTGTTTTAAAATCTGAAAAATGAGATTTAAATAGGATTTTAAATTTAAGTTTAAACTAGAATTTTAGATCTGAATTCAAATTGAACATGAATCTTAGGTTTTGAAAAGAAAATATAAAGGTTATAAATTCAAATGTTGTAATCAAGTTTGAATATTAAAGTATTTTATAACATGTTTTCAAAATCTGAAATATAAGATTTAAACAGGATTTTAAATTTAAGTTTGAATCTAAATTCAAAGCTTGATTTGAATTCTAGATTGAAATAATTAAAGTTTTTGAATTTAAATTGTTGTAAAACAACTTTAAATGTTTTAAAAATATGGTTTAAGTTTAAAAATGAATTTGGTTTTAAAATTCTTTTAAATTTCTTTATAAAACAAATAGAATCTTTAACATGTAATTAAAAGGTTTTGAATAGTTTAAAGGCTTTGTTAAATTTAAAAATTGTCTTCATTTTAAATCTTGAATTTAAAATGGAATTTAAAGGAAAATTTAAAAACAAATTGATTTCAAAATACCTTGTTAATGCTAATTTAATCATTAATAAGATTAATGTTTGTCTTAAAGTTAATCAGAATTTAATGATTTATAATTCATTAAATGATTAAGGTAATTAAGATTTGTAATTAATTAATTTAATAAATTAATGATTTGGGTAATTAATTAAATAATTAAGGGTTTTATTTAATTAATTAAAGGATTAAGTAAGTTAATTAAGATTGATTAATTTGTAATTAAGAAATCATTAATTTGATAAGATTTGATTTCAAATTAATGATTTGAAATTTATTAATCAAGTAGTTAATTAAGTTATAAATTAACATATAATTAATTAAATAATTAGAAATTAATTAATAGGTGTTATAGATAATTTAATTTATAATTAATAATGATTAATCTCAGTTAATTACTTTAGAGAAGTAATTAAAGATTGTTAATGGTTAATGAAGGTCATTAACTTAGGATTATTTAATGATTAATTAATGTGATTAATTTTAATAATTAATTAGATTAATTAATTTAAGATAATCATTTATGAATTGTTTAAGTGTAATTACTTAAAGGAATAATTAAGAAATTAATTAATAAATTGTAATTAATTAAGTTTATTATGATTAGTTTAAGTTAACTAGTTAGGTTTAATTAATTTAAAATAATCACTGGATAATTAATAAGTAGTTAATCAATGTAATTAATGAAGCATAATTACTTAGTGAAGTAATTAAGAAGATAATTACTGGATGTAATTAAATTGAAGGACAATTAGGTAATGGAAGAGTTTTGGAGACTAATTATTTTGTGTAATTCCTATGAAGGATAATTACTTAGAAGAAGTAGTTAATAATTAATTACTTAGTGTAATTAATTTAGAGTTGTTAATAAAGTTATTTGAAAACAATTAAGAGATGTAATTAATTAAGTGTAACTAATTACTTAATGAGATTAATCTAGGGTGAGTAATAAATATAATTAATTAAATATTAATTATTAAACATGATTAATTAAGAAGTAATTAATTATCTAATGAAGTAATTAAAGGTAGTTAATTACTGAATAATCAAAAGTGATTAATCAATATGGTTTAATTGATGATTAATTACTTAATGTAATTAATTTAAATAGGGCAATTATAAATAAAAATAATTAGGGATCATTAATTTATATGATTAATGATGTGATCAAGGATTGATTAATTAAGGATAATTAATCAATGAAGAAATTAATTAATGTAATTAATTAAGGGTTAGTGCAATTAATTATTGTTAATTAATTTATGAAGTGATTAAAGGTTAATTACTGAAATTGGTTTGGAATAATTAATTTGTGAAATTAATTAGAGGCTAATTACTTGAATGTAATAAAAGGGAAATTAATCAAGAGTGATTAATTAAGGTATTTATTTGAGGGTAATTAATAAATGGATATGTAAGCAAGGTTTATGTAATGAAGTAATTAATTTAATTTACTTTAAATTAATTAGAGAAGAAGTAATTAATTTAATTATTTTAAATTAATTATAGAATGGTGATTAATAAGTCATTGCTTAGGAGTGCTGATTGATATTGATTGCCCTGAATAGTTGAGATCTCAGATATGAGATAAGTGATATTGTGTGATATGGATGATTTGGTTGCATTTGAGTTGATAATATGAATTATCTATTTGTGATGATAATATGAATTATCTGTTTATAGTGATAATGTTGATTATCTATTGTGAAATTGTGAATTATCTATTTGTGTGTATATAGATAATATTGAATTGAATTGTTTTAAACCTTAAAACAACTTGGACCTAAAAGACACGTTTTGGATTTCGATAAGACCGGAATCGGGTTTCCATATTTGGATATCCAAAAACCACATCGATCCAAATTAACGAAAGGTCATGAATCTCAAGTGAAGATGAAGATTAAGAGTGCAAGGGTTATCGTCGTTAACTCTGAGGGTGATTCCAAAATGAGTGTAACGAGATAATGCCTTCGGTTTCGTTCGAACCCGGAATGAACTTCTATGGATTGAATGCTTTCAGAACATCGTTAGGTGGACAATGAGCATTCTAAGGGATGTATTCTCTAAAGGTAATCATAACCTCAAGCCTCATCAACCGGGAATGCAGGGGAGGTGCAGCAAGGTTAAGTGGGTCATGCCCAAGTAGGACGAGATTTACCCCTGTCTAGAAGTCCCTTTATATTCGGCTGTGTGGGGCAGTTGATCGCAACAACTGTCGGGGTTGTCTTGTTCGGGACTGTTCAGTAAGGAATGGTTCCAACCTTGTGTTGCATGGGAGTTAGGGTGGCTCCTCGGTACGGTGATCTAGGCCACGTACTATGACGGGCGGTACCCCAGTAGCCTTGCCATTGTATGGAATCCAATACCCAATAAGCACCGTACGTTTTAGATGTGCCCAACTATGTTGGAACCCGAGATATAAGCATTCCAGCTATTTCTGTATTTTACTTGAAAACCCTAGACACTATTATAATATCATCAGATTTCTTATCAAATGTTTTGGTTAGCGTAAGGTAAAAACTTTTCCATGTTTAT
Organism: Allium cepa; assembly: GCA_030765085.1. Classification (NCBI taxonomy): domain Eukaryota; kingdom Viridiplantae; phylum Streptophyta; class Magnoliopsida; order Asparagales; family Amaryllidaceae; genus Allium; species Allium cepa. The sequence goes on from CM060938.1 coordinate 587,312,568, forward strand.
GTGTGGGAAGTCTTACGTGATACCTTTGTTTTCAAAAGATTTTTAAAGTTAAGCAACCTTAACCTATTACTCACACCACACCCATGTCTGACCCGGAGTTTATCTTCTGTTTTCTTAAACTCTTGGGTACTCAAATTTTTACGTGTAGCCAAGGGATTCAGGTTAGCTTTGAAGAATTATGGAGGAGCAATGGAGCAGGAGGCTTCGACGTTAGATATATAGTTTCCGCTGTGTGTTCTATGTGTTGGTATCTCTTTGTTGAGTTGAATTGAGTTGTAATAACTAGAAAGGTGTTTATAACTGTCTAGTATGTGTTGTATATGCTGTGTAACTCTGATAGATGTTGTATATTATGTAATACTTATGTTATTAATATAATTTATTCATTCCGCTGTTGAGATTTTGGTGTTGTTTCTTCTTTCTCTTCTTTCTTTTCTCTTTTCTATCCCTTTCTTTCTTAAAGATGATACGACTTTCTGTGGAGAAAAAGTCGGGTCATCTCAGTTGATATCAGAGCGCTAGGTTGAGTAGATACCTAGGCTTTGGAGTGATTTCTTTCTTGAGAGAGCGTATTTGTAATTTTGATATATATATATATATATGTATATATGTATATGTATGTATGTATATGTATGTATATGTATATGCATACACTTCTACCTATCTATTGGGTTACCTGTTAGGGTTTTCCAATATAAGTTATAAAGGTAGATGAGGTAGTGGTGTGTGTAACACGACTACTACCATTGGTTGGAGTTTGAATGTTTGAGGTTGGAAGTGTATCTGTCGAGACTGTAGACCTAATACCATCTTGAGTAAGCTTTACAGTGATGCATGGATTTCATTGATCTCTGAAGGAAACTGTTAAGGTTCAGAGTCGATCTTTAAGATTGGATGAGTAGAGTTTGGGTCAGTCGGTCGGGCAGAAGCGATTGATGGTATTTTGATACCTCAAGAAATAGTAGCTGCTTGATGAGATGTAGTGACTATGGGTGTTTCCAAGGATATTTCTTTGGAACAAGTTTAAGGAAGTAGATCTGCTTCGGTGTTGTGGCTGAGTTCAGTAGGGTGTTTCTATTTGGTTTAGGAATTCTTTGGCATCTGTGTCAGCAGTGTAGTTTGGAGTGTTCTGTGGGTCAGCAAAAAGGTCTTCTGGCTTAGCAGTTCTTGAGAGATGGAGTTCAGAAATGGAAGCGTGGATCCATTTCTTCGATGGATTGGCTAGTTAAGCGTATGTTGTTCTGATTGGTTAAGAGAGAACAGTTTTCTTTGGATGATAGTCTGGGTTGATCGCAAAAATGATTTGCGATAGCTGAGTATTCTCTTGGATTGTTGGAGATTTTTCTGCATGTTTTCAGGAAAGTCAAAGGTTGTCCGCATCTAGAGATTTGGTTTTCTTATCGACTAGGATTCCAGAGTGGTACCGGTGGTTCAACTAGTTGAAGTTTGGTTCCTTGAGATGGAGTTTATTGAAGCAGCTCAGGGTTGGAGGAACTTCTGAGTTTTCTCTTGGATATCAGGGATCTTCTAGGTTATGTTGTCCAGTTTGTGCTTGTGTTCATGATCAGCATTCTTTTCTACTCTAGATCAGAGTTGTGCACGGAAGCAGTTTGAGAGTGCATCTATTTTTCTTTTCCGAATAAGAGAATTTGTTTTCTTCTGATGGTTGTGAGTGGAGTTGTTCTTGATCTTGGTTGATCATGAAGGATTATTCTGGTGGATTGGGTTTGGTCCAGTTTGTTTCTTGAGACATCAGATAGGGTTAAGCTGATCAGGTAGGAAATAGACGGCCTAGGATCGTCTGAAGAGTTTTATGGATCAGAATCAGAGATCTGATTTTGGTATAATTTTTCTTCGGTTTTAGGAGCTATAAATTTTGGTAAGTCTGGTAAGCTAGCTCCGAAGTGTTTTGGATCTCTTCTGTGTTCTGTTTTGGATAAGTATTTGGTCTTCTATATTGAATGGCCAGTTTGGACAACTGGAATTCGATGTGTTTCACGTATCTCTGAGGGAGTACGTGTATGATCTATCTCTGAGTTGTGGAATCAGCTGTTTTGGGAGATTTGGTTGTTGAGTCAAGCTTGTTTGCAGTCTGGTTTCTTGTTTAGTTTGGTAGATCTAGATGAGTAGGAGCTTAGTAGTGTTGATGCTTAGATTCTATAGAGCGAGTATCCCAGTGTTTATACTTGGGAAACTCGAGAAAATTCTATTCAGAAATTTTGTCTGGATAGTTAAATTTGTTTGTTTGGGTGAATTGGTTGCTATGATTGTTGGCATATGGTTGATAATATATGCTTGTGTTTCAAAATATAAAATCTTTAAATAGAATATAAAATTACCTTTGTTTTAAATTTCGGGACGAAATTCTTTTAAGGGGAAAGGAATGTGATATCCCGGAATTTTTGGCAATATCAATTTAATAATCTTTATTTAAAATTAAATTGATTTGATAATATTGATTAATAAAATTTGAATTGGTTTAATAATCTAATTTAATAAATATTTAATTAGTGATTATATCTTTTAAAAGTTAAATAAAATGTTTCTATTTATAATGTATATATATGTATATTTGTATATATATTATAGATAATCTTTGATTTGGAATTTAAGAAACAAATAAAGTTTTGTTTTCAAATTCTAATAATATATTTAATAATTTAGAAATTATGTTTTAAATTAATATTAAGTTTTTCAAAGTTATTTAATTAATAACTATATGATTTGTAAATACTTAAGATAAATGTTTATTGTTTAAAATTTTATCTTAGCTTAATTTTTAAATTTAAATAAAAGTTTGTTTTATTTCTTTTTAAATATTACTTGGTAAATATGAATTGAAAATAGAAGTTTAAAATACAATATAATATATGGTCTTAATTCAATTAATAATAGAAGTGATATATAATCTCTTTTATAAATCATTTTAAAATTGTTAAAATTGTTATTTTCAAGCCATATTAATAAAGTATTATTTTTCCATATAAATAAGAATTAAAATAAGAAAATGGAATTGTCATTTTAAATTGAATAAGTTGACTTTAATTTGGATTTCAAAAGTTTAATTTGAATTTGGAATTTATTTTGAAATTCAAAATAATAGATTCTTAAAAATATTTAGATAAGTTTTATTTACATTTTCTTTACATAAGTAATTCACATATATATATTTACATAAGTATAAATAAATTAAGTAAAACTTTTATTAACATTTAAAATAAAAACAAAATTTAAACAAGACATGTGTTAACATATTAGATAATCAAACTACATGTGTTAATATATGAATAAAACAATGTGACAAGTGTCATTTTATTTTTATCTTTTTCTTTTATTTTGTAAAATTTATTTTAGATCTTATAAACATATTATTTTCCCCTTCATTCTCTTTTACCTATCTTTTATTCTAAGCTAAGAAAAACTTAAGAAATCTGAAAAGAGAAAAACTCAAAGCCACCTCAAAAACATATCTGAAAATTATCTCCTCAAACCAAAAGCTAAGTGAATCAAAGGAACAAAAACCTGTAATCTCATTTCCATTTGCAAATATCAAATCTTCAGCCTTAATTCATTTCTCCACTTCAAAAGCAAATCTGAAATTCCTTAAACAAAAAAAAAATCAAATGTCTGCATTTTCAAAACCCAAAGAAATCAACCCTGCATTTCTTCCTCTGGAAAACCATCAACATGCAAGCCAATTTCAAATCTGTAATCCATTCTCTGGAAGCAACCCTTGTAACCAATGTTTTGCAAGTAAACAAAGTCTGCATTTTTCAAAATTAAAGGACTCAAGCCTGCATGCATAAAGTTAATAGGGAGTAAAAGCTTTTTCATTTTCAATGCTGCTCTGTTCTTCTATAGAAAGGTGAGTAACATCATTTTTTTTTCAAACTTAAGATTGAATATGGTTGCTTGTTATCTCTGTGGTAAATATTGTAGTATGTATACATGTAAATCAGTCTACTATATGCATGTCTATTTCCATATGAATGTTCTCTGTTTTTAGTTTTCCAGTTTCCTGTTTTGGGATTTAAATTCATATTCTCTTCAATCAATTGTCGTTAGGATTTAGATTACAATCAAAAGCTATTTGATTTGTTATGGACTACTGTTTAAAAACTTAATTAAGCTAAATTTCAAGCCTGAGCGTCTCTGAAATATAAAAACAACAGTGTATAATAAACAAAGTGAAAAACTCAAACTTTGTAAATTATGAATTCAGTATATTAAAGTGAAAACAAAAACTATAACATGATTTTTAACACCAAAATCATAATTTTTATTTAGGAATTAAGGAGCAGTTCTAGGATGAACTGGAAATGAATTTGTGGGGTTTTCTGGTGACCCAAATGTTTGGAGAGGTTGAAATCTTGGGTAGTGATGAAGGAGTGATTGCAGTTGATGGGAAAAATGGTTGATGGTGATGCATTTTATCGAGGAGGCGGTGGTGGTGCATTCTTGGTTTGGAGCCATAGTTTTGACAAGGCTAGGAAATTCGAGCACCTTACCACCTACAGTTGATCGAGTGTTAAGGGGTCTTGGGTGATTGAAGCTTGGAAGTAGACGATGGCCTGGCCGGAGTTTCAGCAACTCTGGTGGTCAGGGATGTGCTGACGAATTGATTTCTAGGGTGGGGGTTGTTCTGATGCTTAGTTCCAGGTTTTGGATTTTGACTCGAATTCGAGTTCGAGTTGATGTAGGAGCAATCTGATGTTCGAGTTGGATTCTGGAGATGTTAGTGGACGAGGGATGATCATCGTTGATGATCGGAATCGTCCACGGCCTTCGTGCATGTGCATGGTGGACATTTGAAGGTTTGATTGTTTCTGGGAATTTTTTTTGAGGATATTGTACTCGTGTAATGCTCGAGTCACTTGAGTGTTTTACCCGAAGTAAGGTGAGGTAAGACTCGAAGTAAAATTTGTATAGGCTCGAGTAAGTTTAATTTCAGGTTTTGGTAACCTGATAGTTTCCAGTTTCAAAATTCAAACTAAATTAAAAAAAAAAGTAAAGCAAGTTTTAAACTAAGATTTTGAAACAAGTTTAAAAGTATGAATTCAAAATGAGTTTGAATTCTAATTTTGAGAATAAATAAGTTTTATAAAGATGAAATGTTTTTAATAACTTTAAATTGTTAAAGTAGTTTATAAAGTGTTTTAAAATCTGAAAATGAGATTTAAATAGGATTTTAAATTTAAGTTTAAACCTAAATTTTAGATCTGAATTCAAATTGAACTTGAATCTTAGGTTTTGAAAAGAAAATATAAAGGTTATAAATTCAAATGTTGTAATTAAGTTTGAATATGAAAGTATTTTATAACATGTTTTCAAAATCTGAAATATAAGACTTAAACAGGATTTTAAATTTAAGTTTGAACCTAAATTCAAAGCTTGATTTGAATTCTAGATTGAAATAAATGAAGTTTTTGAATTTAAATTGTTTTAAAACAACTTTAAATGTTATAAAAATATGGTTTAAGTTTAAAAATAAATTTGGTTTTAAAATTCTTTTAAATTTCTTTATAAAAAAATAGATCCTTTAATATGTAATTAAAAGGTTTTGAATAGTTTAAAGGCTTTGTTAAAGTTAAAATTTGTTTTTATATTAAATCTTGAATTTAAAATGGAATTTAAAGGAAAACTTTAAAAACAAGTTGATTTTAAAATACCTTGTTCATGATAATTTAATCATTAATAACATTAATGTTTATCTTAAAGTTAATCAGAATTTAATGATTTATAATTCATTAAATGATTAAGGTAATTAAGGTTTGTAATTAATTAATTTAATAAATTAATGATTTAGGTCATTAATTAAATAATTAAGGGTTTTATTTAATTAATTAAAGGATTAAGTAAGCTAATTAAGATTGATTAATTTGTAATTAAGAAATCATTAATTAGATAAGATTTGATTTTAAATTAATGATTTGAAATTTATTAATCAAGTAACTAATTAAGTTATAGATTAACATTTAATTAATTAAATAATTAGAGATTAATTAATGGGTGTTATAGATAATTTAATTTATAATTAATAATGATTAATCTCAGTTAATTACTTTAGAGAAGTAATTAAAGATTGTTAATGGTTAATGAAGGTCATTAACTTAGGATTATTTAATAATTAATTAATGTGATTAATTTTAATAATTAATTAGATTAATTAATTTAAGATAATTATTTGTGAATTGTTTAAGTGTAATTACTTAATGGAAGTAATTAAGAAATTAATTACTAAATCGTAATTAATTAAGTTTATTTTGATTAGCTTAAGTTAATTAATTAGGTTTAACTAATTTAAAATAATCACTAGATAATTTTAGAAGTAACTACCCAATGTAATTAATGAAGAATAATTACTTAGTGAAGTAATTAAGAAGATAATTACTGGATGTAATTAAATTGAAGGACAATTCGGTAATGGAAGAGTTTTGGAGATTAATTATTTTGTGTAATTCCTAGAAGGATAATTACTTAGAAGAAGTAATTAATAATTAATTACTTAGTGTAATTAATTTAGAGTTGTTAATAAAGTTATTTGAAAATAATTAAGAGATGTAATTAATTAAGTGTAACTAATTACTTAATGAGATTAATCTAAGGTGATTAATAAATATAATTAATTAAAGATTAATTATTAAAGATAATTAATTAAGGAGTAATTAATTTATCTAATGAAGTAATTAAAGGTAGTTAATTACTGAATAATCAAAAGTGATTAATCAATATGGTTTAATTGATGATTAATTACTTAATGTAATTAATTTAAATAGGGCAATTATAAATAAAAATAATTAGGGATCATTAATTTATATGATTAATGATGTAATCAAGGATTGATTAATTAAGGATAATTAATCAATGAAGAAATTAATTATGTAATTAATTAAGGGTTAATGTAATTAATTATAGTTAATTAATTTATGAAGTAATTAAAAGGTTAATTACTGAATTTGGTTTGGAATAATTAATTTGTGAAATTAATTAGAGGTTAATTACTTGAATGTAATAAAAGGGAAATTAATCAAGAGTGATTAATTAAGGTGATTTATTTGAGGGTAATTAATTGATTGATTTGTAATTATTTAATGGATATGTAAGCATGATTTATGTAATGAAGTAATTAATTTAACTTACTTTAAATTAATTAGAGAAGAAGTAATTAATTTAATTCATTTTAAATTAATTATATAATGGTGATTAATAAGTCATTTCTTAGGAGTGCTGATTGATATTGATTGCCCTGAATAGTTGAGATCTCAGATATGAGATAAGTTATATTGTGTGATATGGATGCTTTGGTTGCATTTGAGTTGATAATATGAATTATCTGTTTGTGATGATAATATGAATTATCTGTTTATAGTGATAATGTTGATTATCTATTGTGAAATTGCGAATTATCTATCTGTATGTATATAGATGATATTGAATTGAATTATTTTAAACCTTAAAAAACTTGGACCTAAAAGACACGTTTTGGATTTCGATGAGACGGGAATCGAGTTTCCATATTTGGATATCCGAAAACCACATCGATCCAAATAAAAGATGGGTCGTGAATTTCAAGTGAAGATGAAGATTCAGAGTGCAAGGGTTATTATCGTTAACTCTGAGGGTGATTCCAAAATGAGTGTAACGAGATAATGCCTTCGGTTTCGTTCGAACCTGGAATGAACTTGTATGGATTGAATGCCTTCAGAACATCGTCAGGTGGACGATGAGCATTCTAAGGAATGTGTTCTCTAAAGGTAATCGTAACCTCAAGCCTCATCAACTGGGAATGGCTAAAACAGGGGAGGTGCAGCAAGGTTAAGTGGGTTATGCTCAAGTAGGACGAGATTTACCCCTGTCTAGAAGTCCCTTTATATTCGGCTGTGTGGGACAGTTGATTGCAACAACTGTCAGGGTTGTCTTTTTCGGGACTGTTCAGTAAGGAATGGTTCCGGGCTTGTGTTGCAGGAGAGTTAGGGTGGCTCCTCGGTACGGTGATCTAGGCCACGTACTATGACGGGCGGTACCCCAGTAGCCCTGCCATTGTATGGAATCCAATCTCCAATAAGTGCCGTATGTTTTAGGTGTGCCCAACTATGTTGGAACGTGAGATATAAGCATTCCAGCTGTTTTTTATTTTACTTGAAAACCTTAGACACTATTGTAATATCATCAGATTTCCTATCAAATGTTTTGGTTAGCGTAAGGTAAAAACTTTTTCATGTTTATGTGTGGGAAGTCTTACGTGACACCTTTGTTTTCAAAAGATTTTTAAAGTTAAGCAACTTTAACCTGTTACTCACACCAGATCCATGTCTGACCCAGAGTTTATCTTCTGTTTTCTTAAACTCTTGGGTGCTCAAATTTTTACGAGTAGCTAAGGGATTCAGGTTAGCTTTGACGAATTATGAAGGAGCAATGGAGCAGGAGGCTTCGGCGTTAGATATATAGTTTCCGCTGTATGTTCTCTGTGTTGGTATCTCTTTGTTGAGTTGAATTGAGTTGTAATAACTAGACATGTGTTTATAACTCTCTAGAATGTGTTGTATATGCTGTGTAACTCTTATAGATGTTGTATATTATGTAATACTTATGTTATTAATATAATTTATTCGTTCCGCTGTTGAGATTTTGGTGTTGTTTCTTCTTTCTCTTCTTTCTTTTCTCTTTTCTATCCCTTTATTTCTTAAAGATGATACGACTTTCTGTGGAGAAAAAGTCGGGTCGTCTCAACCGTGAACCATAAAACTACAATGGTTCATTTGAAAAATCATCAATGTACCATATTCAATAGAGTTATATCGAAATAAAAAAAGGGTAGACATACTAGAAATTATTAGAAAATTAAATTTGACGGACTTGATCCAAAAATAAATCATAAAATGGTGGTGGTTTTGGTACATAATAGTGAAGTCCATTTAACCATGTTTGTAATTTCATCTTGTTGCATGTTATGATCAACATCTATTTGTACATAATCTTACTTTCAGTTAACTTTGGTTAAGCTTAATTTGTATTGAAGTTTGCTTGCCTTGTATTTAAAAAAAGTGTTACCATTAAACACTTACTAATGCCACTTAAATATTAATAAAAATAAATCATTAAATCTACTTTTAAAACTCACGTTAAGTGTAAAAGATGATTTGAAAATAAATGACAATCAGACAATATATAAGTAATGAAATCTAAACTCGAATATAATGATTTTCAATTATTTTTATCATTGATGACAAATAAATGAGATGAAAAATGTAAGTAATTTTTTTATGAATTTCAAATTAAAAATTGATTAGTTAAGATATTTAATTCTGTTTAGAATATGAATCTAAATCAATATATTTGTAAACCAATTAATTTTCTAGGGAATGAGTTATAATAAATGGACATATTTGACAACATCATAATGTTTTCTGCTATAATTTGTTTCATCGTTTTCCCCTTTTTTTGTTCAACCAACAACAAGAACAATAATAATTGAATATTTTTAATCGACACAGTAATGAGTGATTTTTAATGTATTATACCATAACACCTAATTTAAGCTGCAAATTATTTTGTACTATTTTAATCTTAGTTGGGGTTACACAATTTTAAAAAATGGAAATTTCAATTACAGTTAAAGTCGATAACAACTTAACCATAACAAAATCAGTTGCATTTATATATCATAGTAAACCATTAAATTAAGGAAAGATTGACTATGGAGAAATTAGATGGAGAAATTCTAATCTTGTTGTTTAAAGAGAAATTGAGAGGAGAAATTGAGTTATTCTTTTGAAAAAGTAAAAGATTATGAAATGGTGGGTGTGGATGGGTAAGTTAATATGATAGATAGGTTGAGAGGATAAATGGGTGTGAAAAGAGTTTAAGCGGTTGTAAATATTAAATTTCAATTTTATCACACTACATAGATCGAAATTACAATAAATGTAAACCAAAATATATTGCACATTGAAACTGCAAGTTATCGCTTCACAATCAAGATCATATTTATCAATCATATTTTTCTTAAAAGAAAAGAATAATATTATTCGGTCTTATAACATGAGCTACAATGTAACACGCCACCTCTATACCTATACTATCCAAGAGTATTATAGAGTAATGCTGTCAGATAATACAGAGAATGATGCTAGATGGGGTACACACATGAATATTCCCTTAGACTAACGCTGGTACATATTAAGACATCAAATACAAAACTTATCAGTATGTACATAGTATCAGTATAAAGCAATAGACACATGTCCCTTCAGGATAGAACAATACGTAATATACAGTACAACACAGAGAACACAGAGTCAACCACAGGGATAATATATAATATAAATACATTAATGTTATACAATACAATTCATATGTCAATTATACACACACACATATAATGAAACAATGTCAAATAAATATCATGTAATAATCCAAATATAGAACACCTCTAAGCCCAATGAAATACATGTTGGTCAAGTCATCCCTGTACCACAAATGTCTCAGACTGACTCGGGTATTATAAAATAACACATGGGTCAGACTATGTCTAATCAAGGGTGCATAATAATAATGAAATCATAATGTAATCAATGAATAATAATATATGCACATATATATAACACCATAAATAGTCATCAAGGCATCACATTACTCAAATAACCAAAATCTATATGAAATTGTCAATACGATTTCAAGATGTCATTGCCCATAAAAAATACATCTAATCATACAATCATAGAATCAATATGAATGGCTGAATCATACATATCTAAAACTCATCATCAAGTCCAAAATAATCAGCAATGAGACATCCTCAAGTGAAGTCAGAAAGTAATAAAACAATGCCCTCTATCTCTCTCAGTCTCATATTATAAAATGCCAATATCAAATCGATAAGGAAGATTTGAGCCAACCCATAACAATGCTGCAATATACAAAATCATATATCTTGACCCCCTTGGAGAAGTAAAAATTTTGACTGAAAGATCCTAAGAAATAGAGACAACAAATCAATAATAAGTAGGCCGTCTTCCTAAGAAGGATACAGGTTTGATCATACTCTAGACATGGTCTAAGGTATAATCTCATTTAAACATAATATATGTCTATCGACTACCCACATACGTCTGTATACATCCACTTATATTGAAACCATACGGGAGACTGACAATACATATGCTTGCTCCAGGAGCCACACGTGGTCCATATGACATGACTCCTACACCCATCAGTTACCATTACATCTCCTCTCCTGGTATCATGACAATGATCCACCATAGGCTCCACAACGCGTTGCCTCTTCGGCCACGACTACCGACATATGCCTCTATATGGTAACTGATTGTTGGCATATGTGACACAAAGGGCAACCAACTATCTATCTCGTGATGCGCATCAAATATAATAACAATAATGGTGTCGTGGTTCTGGGGTGCGACCCTACGATCAGGCCGCCTGGGTGGAACTGGCCAATCTGGTTCACTCTCGATACATAAAGGGAGTCGATCAAAGATAAATAGACACATATTGTACACAAACGTTGTGGCTAAGAAGTAGCCTTAATACATGCTCACTGCAGTGAGCCACACACACACAACATACCCCGTATTGAGTGTCATCCATGATCAAAGAATAACTGAATAAATAACACAACGACATCATATACCACCGCGTGTTGCTAGTCCATTTATTCACTCATACATCACATTCTCCCTTCTTTATTCTATATAATGTGTTCAAAGAAAAACCGAAAAAGTGTTACCGAAAGTCTTATACCAAACGGTATCACTAAACTGTTTATTCTAATTTCTCATCACATAGAATAATTAGTATTAAATCAATAGAAGATGTCATCACCGTATCATAATAAAATTATCAAATAAATCAATATCAACGATGAATCATTCACATTATCGAAGTCAATATAAAGATCAAAACTCGAAAACTGGTATAAAAATAGAATGTTCAGATAAACAATGAATAAACAATCAATACTTAAAGGGTACCACATATAATTATATCTGTATAACATAATAAAATTTAAGAGCTAGATAATAAAATTCACACTTTAGAATAATTTAAATAATTATCTAAATTCAAATATAGTTTAATAATTACAATAGATAACTAATTTCTTATCATTATATAAAATTAATCAATTATTAAATGTTTATTAATAATATCAGAATGCTTATTTTAAATTCAAAAATAGTTTATAAAGCTAAATGTTACATACAGACATTATGTCATAATTCTCTATGGTTAAATACTAATTTAAATAATTATAAACATTCGAATTAATTACATATAATCATATCAAATACACACACACACTATTAAAACTTAAATAGAGCATATGTCAAGATTTCACAAATATTCATTAATTGCTATAAAATTTCCATCAATTAACAATACATGTATATATGTAAACATATACATATGCAAGAATTTGTTAGAGGAAATGCACACATACGACTTGTCATAAGGAAGCAATGTTTAGATATTCAAATGAATAGTGGCAACACACAATGATGCAAGGGGAATGCAAAGTTGCAACCATTTTCTAACAAGTCAAGACTCAACAAGAAGATAAGATGTAGATAACCAGACATAAACTCAACAAAGGATGTAGCACAATAGGTCAGCATGCACAAGAAACATGGAATAGCTAACTGAAATTCAAACTCAAGGATACACATACACACAGCAGGAAAGCAACAAACTAGAGTGCAACTTGTGTGCAACAGCAAGATCAACAAGGGATATGCAAAAGCATATGGAAGGGAAAGGTATTGGTACAAAGTAAAACAAAACAAGTGCACATGGTCATAAACAAATGGAGTACATGATCAAAGTCAAGTACATACATATACCAATGAAAATGAAAAAGTATGAGACGTAGGGACAAGTGCATCAGCATGGTACCGACCATATAGAAACAACAAGCCAGGTGAACTAATTGACGTTTAAGACTTAACACCATCATGGCACAACAATTTAAGGAATGGTGCAATAAAATAGAGCACATAAACAAAAATAGAAAAAGCAGTTGTTCACACATACATACATACCCTACTCTCATTAACACTCACACTATCCTATGCGCACTAATCTCTTGTTGACACATACGCATGCAAAAGTTAACACATACACACATCACATGTATGTTCCTATATTTTAATTAATAAGCACAGAGACCCAAAACACTAAAATATAACCAGTTAAGAAACACATCCAATATAAGTGTCTATGTTTGTTTATTTTAATTTATATAACAAATGGATAAATATATACAACTTAACTAAATTAGAATAATAATATAAAGACTTGTATAGGCTACATAACCATAACACTCACACATACTTGTATATAGGAACTATAAAATCAATGGGTACAAAGAAAATTAGACCAACAAAATAAACATAGAGGAGAACTGCAACTAAAATATAGTTCAACATGAATAAATAGAACAAAGGTATGAGAGATGAAGACGTGCAACATACTACGTATATATTGTAGTTCTTCATGTAGTGTGACCTGGGTACTTAAAAGACACATTATCACTCACGCAAATAACTCTATCGCACTCAACACACATAAAAGCTCATGAATACACACACAACACACTTATATTATCACAACAAACGCATGCTCGAAAAAACTAAACATACACAGCCCAAAAACTCACATAGGGAAGAGTCTCATGTAGGGAAGAGAAATAAAGGCTAAAATTTAGAAATGAATGCAGGAAAATACATTATGATATAAATAAGTCAAACACTCAAAATATATGTTCGAATTGTTTTAATAAGCATAGTTATGGTGAGAAAGTTATCACCTGCAACTTGCTCTCCTCTTTTACTGACCTTTAGCTACATATACGCACACTACACAATAGTGTAGCGACAAACACCAGATGCTCATGGATATTTATAAATGTACATATTTTAATTGACTTAATCCGACCTTGCTGAATCCGTGGAAGTATAATCACCTGGTTAAATTAATCGTTGGTTGAAGCAGTTAATTTTAATTAGTCTTTGGTTGGTAGTTTGTTAGAGTTTTTGTTATGTTAGAATGTTTGAATAAGTATGGTTGAACAAGTCTTTTGGCATTGCCACTGCATTAGGATAAATTTCAGTTTAGTTGAATTTTTGTTAGGAAAACCTACGCACACGCGCATATATATATATATATATATATATATATATATATATATGTATGTATGTATGTATGTATGTATGTATGTATGTATATATATGTATGTATGTATGTATGTATGTATATGTATATATATATATATATATAAGTGTATTCGTTCTTGTTTTGAAGAAATAAAATAGAAAAGAAACTATTTTTCCCACCTCTTTTGTGTTTTTTCCAGCAAGCAGTTATCTTCTTCATCTCTTCACTTGGTAACAGAACCGATGCTTTGAGGGACCATTATACGATGTGAGAGTGACCAAGCAAAGACTCCTTGAGGCTTAGAGATATGTAAGTAGCCTGACCTCACTACTAGATACACGACCTGCTCTCTTGCGTTGTTGATGCTCCAAGATGGCTTTATTGGAAGTACTCGCATTAAGATGGAGATTTGGTAACGCAGCCTCACCAATGGCGTATAGAAGTGGAAGCATCCTGGCCAACTGTGGAGCTTCTTCAGTATGCTCCAAATGAAGATTAGAGTAAATGCTTGGTAAGGTGGAGATCTGTTAGGTGCGGCTCGCATTTGAGAGTGCGTGAGTTGAACTTTAAGTTCCACATCATAAGAAATATGGCACATAAGGTGTTACATATGTGGGAATGGTGGCACGTAACATTGGGAATTCTTTTTGTTACAAGCAAGTGTTGTAGAGACCACATATGTAACAACCCAGATTTGGAGTTTACCTTTCAATATTAAATTATAATGATAATTATGATTTAATATTGTAAATTGAAAAAAAAATCGATGAAAATAAATTGTTTATTTATTATAAACAATGAATTTGGGAAATAATTATTGAAAATAAAGCATAAAGCTTTATTTTAGTGGTTTGGGTGATATTGAATGTGGGTATAATTTTATTTGAGTGAAAATGCAATAATTTTGTTAATTATTGCTTTGTGGCTTCTTTTAGTAATTTTTAAAAGAAGTAAGCTCTTTTTAATGAGTGTTTAATGAAAACAGAAGGAAAAAATGTGATTAAAAATAAGTTTTGAGTGTAAATAATATATGTAAATGAATTGGAACATTTTTATAAGCAATAAAATATAATTTATTGAATTTTAAAAATAATAAACGTGGTATATTACAATTAAATGAACAAAAAGTGCGTTTTATTCAAAACAAAGGAAATTAACAATAAAAATGTTAGAAGGGGTAGATTATCATTTTAAATAATAGAAAATATTTCATTTTGTATGTAAACAAGTTTCATATTTTTTTATATGTGTAAATATGGAGAAATTGAATTTTGTTTGTATATATGTGATATATGCACATATATTAAAGTGTTGATTAATTAAACTTTAGGCTAATTTACTTTCTTTTATTATTATTAAACCCATTTGGCCCATTATCCCTTGACCTTGTAAGGAAGTGAGAAAAGAAGTAGCTGTAGGTTCATTTTCTTTCTTTCTCAACTCCTTCTTCCTCCTTCAGCCTAAAACCAAAACACAGTAAACTACTCCTCCAAAAATTAAAAACCAAGCCATTTCTCCATAAAATTCATCCAAATTAAAGTCTTTTTCATTATAGATTAATAAATCTAAGTAATGTAACTCCAAATCACTTATTTTCATCAAGATATCTGATTTGCGTAAAGGTTTCTTATTTACGGTGATTTTTTTGCTTTGCATGCACTGTATTTGTTTCTTACAGGTTCTTAGAGTCTTCAATCTAGCAAAAAGCTTCCGTTTTCAACTCAAATCCAGGTCTATCCATTGCAACAGCAAGGTGAGTTCCTAAAACTCACAAATGCTAGCTGAGCAAAGCTTAAATTGCTAAAAAATGTGAAATTTGCTTGCTGTGTAAAATTTTCTACAGTTGATTTTGTTTGTTTATAATCTGGTTTCTGTTGCTACTTTGAACCCTTGTATCTTTTGATTCCAGCAACAAAATGCTATCGGATTTCTTTCATTTGGTAGCTTACACGTTGAAATTCATTTTTACAAATTTTGGTTGAAAAATATTATCATTTAAATGCTCAAACCGTTGTGGCAAAATCAACAAAACACAGTTTTTCTGCCTGTAGAAACTGTGTTCTGTTGCTGCAAACATGGTCTGAGTCCATGTTTGCGATGGCATAACTCTGTCAATTCTTATTGAAATTGCATGATTCTTTTTTTTTTGAAAGATTGAGTTTCCTAAATTTCAGGTCATTTCGACTTAGATAGCTTATAGAAATATGCCGCCAAACTTTGACCCGGACCATTTTTTGCCTAGAGCTTTAAAATGAAAATACTATTTGGATTCAAATTTAAGACATCATAACTTTTTCATATTCTTTCCAAATTGCATGGTTCTTTTTTTGCTTGAAAGATGAAGTTTTATACAACGTGCTCACCAATTTTGAGATCAATCTGATGCAATGTGTACCTCTATTTCAAGCCTGGAACTTGAACCATGAGGGTTTTCAGGCCTGTGCATTTTGGTTTTCGAACTGTTGCAAACATGGCATGAGTCCATGTTTGAGACAGTGTAATGTAAATTCATTGTTTTTTAATTTGAAAGATGAAGTTTTCTAGTACGTGTACACTAATTTTTAGTTCAATCAAACATAATTCGGCCACCTGTTTTATGTCCTAAATTTGAACCCAGAGAAGATTTCAGACCTGTATATTATTTTGCCTAAGTGTTTTTATGTTCATTTTTTGTCCGTTTTTTGACTTTGACTTCATTTTTGTGACATTTATGAAGTATTTTGAGGGCTATGATGCCTATAAAATGTTAGCTCTGTTTTGATGAATTCAAAATTCAAATTTTGAATTTAATTTGAATTTAAATTTGAATTTCGGTTTGAGTGGAATTTTGCTTGTTTTTGGTCGTTTTCGAGCACAGTTTTCTCCAATTCTTTTTAAAATGATTTTAAAATGTAGGATATTTAAAAATAATTATAATATAATAATTTAAAGTATTTCCAAGTATAAAACCTATTTATTCTTTATAATAAGGGAAATTTTCAAATATGGTTTCCAAATAGATTTCGAAATCGGTTTTCAAAGCTTATTTTCAAGGTAAATTATTTTCTATAAAAATTACATGTTTTTACACTGTCGAGCGAATAAGAAGGTGAATTAAAGATTGGATAAAACGCGTAGTATGGGATACGTGAATTTATCCTTTCGGTTAATTCCTAACTTGTCTGCTTGATCGTTTTAGCCTACGGGTCTAATTTATCTTCGGTTAGTAATAAGGTGAACCTTTTACTGCTTTGAATTAAATTTATTCTTTATAATAAGGTGAAGCTTTTACTGCTTTGAGTTTGAAATTTGCTAGCGGTTAGTAAACCGTTTAGTGTGAACGGGTGGTATGGGACACACATTAACACTTTTCGGGTTCCTTTCCGAGAGTTTGTGACACATTTACCTGTTGGCGTGTCAGTACTAGACCTTCGGGTCATTTGCCATTACGGCGTATTTGTCTTCGGACGGTTGTCATTGCGGCATATTTATCTTCGGATGTTTGCTATTGCGGTGTATTTGCCATCGTGGCATATTTTTCTTTTGACGTTTGCCTTTGGGCGAGGTACCTATTATGTGAAACAGTACTTGGCAAAAATAGCATGTGCAAAATCCTTTTGAGATGATTTTTACCCATGTGTGTCATCATTTTGGAATCGGTCCGTTGAACCATTAGGTGGCGATTACTTCGCGATATTTGGACTCTTGGGAGTTCTTTTGAGATTTTCATTGCGTACACTGACATGTTGAGATTTACCTTTTGGCGTATATATATTGGCATTGCCTATTGGTCTTTATGGAATTTGCCTTTTGGCGTTGTATGAGATTTTTGCCTCTTTGTTGACATTTGCCTTACGGCTTATGTCGAGAGGACTTTTGCTTATGTTTTCCTTAGAGTTGCCGATATAGCGAGTTTGGGAATTACTCTTTTAGGAATTCACATTCTACTATTCCCTTATCCATTCTTATTGATTTATGATTGCCGATGATATGAGGCATTCTACATTTTAGCGATTCATGAGATTTTTCGTCTCCATTCTGTTTTATGCTTATTGAAGCAATAGTTTTCTATCACCTAGTGTAATTATATATGCCATACATGATGTGTATCCACCATATGTCTATGGTTAGCTTTCTTATTATTTCTTCTTGTTTATGAAGAATATCACTATGTTCTTATACTCTATTATTTTGCTATCTCCTTTTACGGATTCGTTTAGCTAGACTGACCCGTGTATTTTATACTCGGGTCAGACCGAGGTGTTTCGGGTTAGGTTCATTTGGACTTAGCCTATTCTGCTTCTGCATGGACTATTCTGCTAGCTCCTTTTGTTATAGCTTTTTCTGTAGTCCTTTTTGGTTTGCTACTCTGATATGTATATCCTTTTGACTCGTGGTTGTATTGTGGTCGACATACCACATATGTGATGTATCATTTTGTATACTTTGTGATATATCTGTATATGTGTGTATATATGGGATTATCTGATGTTCTGTGATGTGTTTCACATTTGAGTTGTTATATTTTATTTGATAGATCCTATAGCCACCTATGGCTTTGAATTAAGTATTTATTGGATACGTCGATCCACAATTTTTTTTTTGCATTGTCGACGTATTCAATAGATATTTAAGACAAGGCTATAGATGGTCGCTCCTATCCAGCCCTATTCTTTGCATTAATAGACAGTATTACCCAGTAATACTCATTGTTAATGTGGGTCTCGGGGGGGGGGGGGTCACAGCTTGGTATCAGAGCTGAGTTCAGAAAAAAATATGATAAACAAAGAACATAAACACATATTATGGTACATCAAAGTGTAATACAAATATTACGAATCCCTGAATTATCGTGCTTTTGTTCTTTTCGTGTCCTTTGGGATGGATAGAATTTTGGGAATATGTCTAGGAATGCATTTTAATTCCATAGTATCCCATATTTGAATTAATGATATCTGCCATGTGAGTGATCTTTATCTTATATTAAATTTCAGTTAATGGCCGGAAGAGGCAGAGGACGACGTTCGGATGCAGGGCAGTCCAGTGGCTCCCATCCGGATGGAGTATATATGTCTGCCGATCAGTTCATGGAATTATTTAGGAGCATCCAGCCACCAACTCCTACTCCAGCTTCTCCTTCAGGCAAGTCTCCGTTCGCGTGCATATGCAGTGACTTTGCACACCTCGGAGGCAAGCCATTCAAAGGCTCCGAGTCAGTTTTGGAGGTTCAGGCTTGGATTCGTTCTTGTGAGAGGATATTTTCTCGCATGGATCTTTTGAATTATCATAGGGTTCTTGTAGCATCCAGCATGTTACAAGAGCGTGCTCTTGATTGGTACGAGCTATTCACTGTCGAGCTCGACGAGTCTACTCTTACATGGACTCGGTTTCAGGAACGATTCGAGCTTAAGTTCGTTCCTGAGTATGAGAAAGCATCTCTTGGCCGTTGTTTCCTTGAGCTAAAGCAAGGGAAATCTTCTGTTTTTGATTATTTATCTTCTTTCGAGGCTCTTTCCAAGTATGTCCTTGAGTATATTAGCACTCCATATAAGAAGAATCTCAAGTTCGTTTCCGGACTTAAGAAGTATTTGAAGAAATCTTTGATGTTGCAGCTTAAGCTTTCTTTTGAGGAGCTAGTTGACTCGGTGCTTCATCTTGAAGCTATTGAGAAGGAGATTGATAGTGGTGATGATGTTGAGGTTCGCAAGTACCCCAACAAGAAGCGGTTTTCTTTTTCAAAAATCCAAGTTCTTTCCGTCTAAGAAGAAGAAGCCAATTGGTTCTACTTCTCATCCTCAACCTCGGCCTCAGTCTCAGCCTCAGTCTATTGGAGCACCTCCCTCTTGCAAGGAGTGTTTAAATTATGGTTCGCCCGACCATATGATTCGGGAGTGTCCTAAGCCGCTCTTTTGTCGATATTGCAAGAAAGAGGGCCATCGTATTGCTACTTGTCCTATTGCTCCATCTAATGCAAAATCTGGCAAGCTGAATGCAGCGGATGCTTCTGGAGGTTCTTCTCAGCGCAAAGGTACTTCTCCTTCTATTCTTGAAGGTTCATTGTTGTTTCATGATCGTTTTATTCGAGTCCTCTTTGATACAGGTGCATCGCATTCATTCGCATCGAAGAAGCTCGTCGATGATTTGTCTTTGAATGTTTCTTGTATGGATACTTCATTGAGGATTGTGAATCCTATTAGGAGATCCGCAACCCTTAGCATGCTATGTGATGATGTTGAGATTATTTTATGTGGCTTTTCTTTTCGTGTGAATTTGCACGTTATTTCTTATTTGGGATTTGATATGATTTTTGGTATGGACTGGCTAGTGCGATATGATGCCAGGATTGTTTGTGCTCAGCGGGTGTTATATCTTTGACACCCTGATTCTCCGTCTCAGCTATCTCTAGTGCTTTAGGACGTGGATAATTCCGAAGTATCCTTATATTCTCTTGACTCACAAGATGATGATGATATATCTCGTATTCCTATTTTTTGTGAATTTTCTGATGTATTTGAGCCTATTTCGGGTTTGCCACCTAAGCGGGTGATTGAGTTTCACACTGATCTCATTCCAGGCGTGTAGCCAGTTAGTCATCCTCCTACGAGGATGTCTATAAAAGAAAAGGAGAAACTCAAGAAGCAGCTTTTAGAGCTTGACTCCAAGCAGTTGATTCAATCTAGTTCTTCATCATGTGGTGCCGCGGTCGTCTTCGTGAAGAAGTATGATGGAAATCTTAGTCTTTGCATCGACTATTGTAAGCTTAACGAGTTGACAATCAAGACTAGGTATCCATTGCCAAGGATCGATGAAATGTTTGATTAATTGAGTGGCGCTAAGGTCTTCTCTCAACTCGACCTTGCTACTGGTTTCCGAGTCATGGAAGATAGCATACCTCTTACAGCTTTCCGCACTCAATATGGATCATACAAGTGGCTTGTTATGCGTTCGGTTTGACGAACGCTCCTGCTTTTTTGTCGATCTTATGAATTGAGTATTCAAGAAATATCTCGAAAAGTTCATCCTTGTGTTCATCGACGACATCCTTGTTTCTTCGAAATCTGAAGCCAATCACTGAAGAATTGTCTTGAGTACTCTTCGTCACCATCAACTTAAAGACAAATTCTCCAAATGCCATTTCTGGGAGAAAAAGGTTAAGTTCTTAGGCCACGTTGTTTCTTTTAAAGGCATTTCTGTCGATCCTTCGAAGATCGAATCAATCCAGAATTGGATGAGGCTTGAGAATGTTCATGAGATTCGTAGTTTCCTTAGATTGGCGGGTTATAACCGCCATTTTATTAAGGATTTCTCTTGTATTATGCTTCCTCTCACTAGACTTACTCGAAAAGACGTCCGATTTATTTGGTCCGACAAGTGCAAAGCTTCTTTTCAGCAGTTTAAGGAGCTTCTCACTAATGCTCCTATTCTAGTGGTTCCTAAAGGGAATCAAGATCTTGTTGTCTATACCGATGCTAGTAGGTGTGGCCTTGGTGTTGTGCTTATGCAGAAGGATCAGGTAGTTGCTTATGCTTCTAGGCAACTGCGACCAAATGAAGTACGCTATGCCACTCATGACCTCGAGTTAGACGCCATTGTCTTCGCCTTGAAGATTCGGCGCCATTATCTATTAGGCGAGCACATCATTCTATACACCGATCACAAGTCCTTGAAATATCTATTCACATAGATGGAGTTCAACATGAGGCAACAACGTTGGCTCGAGTTCCTTGCCTCCCATGACTTCAATATCCAGTATACCCCGGGAAAGGGTAATCTTGTTGCTGATGCACTTAGTCGCAAACATTCGGCTATTGTCTCTATGATGCTAGCCGAGTGGGATGTTCTAGAGACCTTATCACTTTGTGATATTCGAGATCGAGCTCCATCTTCTGATTCTCCTATCTTATTATTTAGTTTGGAAGCTCGACCCGATTTATTGGATCATATTGCCGATGCTCAACGACGTGATCCCGATTTTGTGCACCTTATTCGGATTTGTGAGTCTGAGTCCCGTGATGAAGAGTTGAGGGATTTTAACATTTTTCTCATAGGTGTCTTTGTAAGAAGAACCGTCTTGTTGTGCCTTCTGATTTTGTACTTAGCCATGACATTCTCGATGATTGTCATCGTTGGAAGTATACCATTCATCCTGGTAGTAGTAAGATGTATGCCGATATGCATCGCCTTTATTATTAGGAAGGCATGAAGCACAATGTGGCGAGTTATGTGAGTAATTACATGACTTATCAACGTATCAAAGCCGAACATCAGCGCCCTTCTGGTCTCCTTCAGCCACTAGGGATTCCATTATGAAAATGGGATCAGATTTCGATGGATTTCATTGATGGCCTACCTTATTCGAGATCGGGCCATTCTAGCATTTGGGTTATTGTTGATCGCCTTACCAAATCAGCTCATTCATTCCTATTAAATCTAATAGGAGCGCTTCTCATTTGGCCAAGTTGTATATCAAGGAAATCATGAGACTTCATGGTGTTCCTAGTTCGATTATTTGTGACCGTGATCCATTATTCATGAGTCATTTCTGGCGGAGTATTCAGCAAGCTTTGGGAACAAAGCTTAACTTCAGCACAGCATATCATCCGCAGTCTGATGGACAGACTAAACGGGTGAATCATATTCTCGACGATCTTCTCCGTGCTTGCATTCTAGATTTCGGTGGTAGTTGGGAGGATCACCTACCTCTTGTGGAATTCTCCTATAACAATAGTTTTTAGTCCAGTATCGGTATGGCTCCTTTCGAAGCCTTATACGGAAGGCCATGTCGATCACCTTCTTGTTGGTTGGAATCGGGTGAGAAGCTTATTCTTGGCCTAGATTCTGTTCGTGATACTTCTGAGAAGATTGATCTTATTCGTCAGAGAATGAATGAGCACAGAGACGCCAGAAATCCTATGCGGACAATCGTAGGAAACCTCTCGAGTTCTCGGTTGGTGATCTCATATTTATTCGTGTTTCTCCTCTAAAAGAGGTTATGCGCTTCATTACGACTGAAAAATTGGCTCCTCGCTTTGTAGAACCATTTCTTATTATTGAACGTGTTGGCCCTATGGCTTATGGAGTTTCACTTCCAACTCATCTATCTGGCATTCATAACGTGTTTCACGTCTCCTAGCTTCGAAAGTGTCTTCGAGAGTCTGATTCTGTTATCGATTCTCCTGATTTGCAAGAGCTTGAGATCTCACTAGACCTATCAGTTATGCAGCATCCTATTCGCGTACTTGCTTTGGAGGTGAAATGCCTTCGAAACAAGGACGTGCCGCTCATTAAAGTTCAATGATCCGCTAACCCCAACGACTGCACTTGGGAAACCAAAGATTTTATCGAGCGATCTTATTCTGGGTTTCTTTCCTTGCATAGCGATGGTGAAAATATATTTTTTATCTCAAGCTTATCTCTTATTCATTTTGATTGATGAAATTATTAAGTTGAACATACTTTTCCCTAGGAATTGCGGGGACGCAATTTTGTTAAGGGGGGGTCTGTAACAACCCGGATTTGGAGTTTACCTTTCAATATTAAATTATAATGATAACTATAATTTAATATTGAAAATTGAAAAAAAAATGGTGAAAATAAATTGTTTATTTATTATAAACAATGTATTTAGGAAATAATTGTTGAAAATAAAGCATAATGCTTTATTTTAGTGGTTTAGGTGATAATGAATGTGGGTATAATTTTATTTGAGTGAAAATGCAATAATTTTGTTAATTATTGCTTTATGGCTTCTTTTAATAATTTTTAAAAGAAGTTAGCTCTTTTTAATAAGTGTTTAATGAAAACAAAAGGAGAAAATGTAATTAAAAATTAGTTTTGAGTGTAAATAATATTTGTAAATGAATTGGAACATTTTTACAAGTAATAAAATGTAATTTGTTGAATTTTAAAAGCAATAAACGTGGTATATTACAATTAAATGAACAAAAAGTGCGTTTTATTCAAAATAAAGGAAATTGACAATAAAAATGTTAAAAAGGGTAAATTATCATTTTAAATGATAGAAAATATTTCATTTTGTATGTAAATAAGTTTTCATTTTTTTTATATGTGCAAATATGGAGAAATTGAATTTTGTTTGTATATATGTGATATATGCACATATACTGTTAAGTGTTGATTAATTAAACTTTAGGCCAATTTACTTTCTTTTATTATTAAACCCATTTGGCCCATTATCCCTTAACCTTATAAGGAAGTGAGAAAAGAAGTAGATGTACATTCACTTTCTTTCTTTCTCAACTCCTTCTTCCTACTTCAGCCTAAAACCAAAACACAGTAAACCACTACTCCAAAAATTAAAAACCAAGCCATTTCTCCATAAAATTCATGCAAATTAAGGTCCTTTTCACTCTAGATTAATAAATCTAAGGCAATCTAACTCCAAATCAATTAGTTTCATCAAAATCTCTGATTTGCGTAAAGATTTTTTATTTACAGTGATTTTTTTTCTTTGCATGCACTGTATTGGTTTCCTACAGGTTCTTAGAGGCTTCAATCTAGCAAAAAGCTTCTGTCTTTCAACTCAAATCCAGGACTATCCATTGCAACAGCAAGGTGAGTTTCTAAAACTCACAAATGCTAGTTGAGAAAAGCTCAAATCGCTAAAAAATTTGAAATTTGATTGCTGTATAAAATTTTCTACAGTTGATTTTGTTTTGTAACGACCCACTATTTTGCACTATTCAGATTCGACAATAAATCACAACATGTCAAGCTTGAATAGTTCAAAACAATAGATTGTAAATAAAGTAGGAGCAAATGAAATCAAATCATAGAATCACAAACACAGAAATCAGAATACTAGCAACGGAATTTAAAAATAACTTAGTGGTCATGAAGCCACTATCAATAGTCTCAAAACAAATAAAAATTAACATAGTCTTAAAAATTAATATACTTTGAAATCTCCACAGAAACTCTCAATCATAAATTGTCTTGATTACAAAGTCTAAAATAAGGACTGAACAAAAAATTGACGGAAGCTTGAAAAGAGATGATCTGCTGAAGTCCTAGCTCCGGAAGTAAAGTCTGAACTAAACTCAGGCTGACCCGAGCATAAAATAAAACATAATACTCGAGTCAGAACATACATACTTATACAGTGTAAGCTAATTCAAGCGAACTGTAATAAAGTACAAGTAACTTAAAGGATGCTTGGGACCGTCCAACCTCTAAGGATCCGTTAAACTATTTACTACGTAGTAATATTTCGCTATTATAATAGTGTCTATTAGTAAAATAAACATGCTTTTAAATAGCGTTAAGGGGTTACCCATATAGCCCTTACCACATAATAGTCCCAGTAGTCCATCCAGTATCAGCGCATCTCCAGATCGGGAGACTACCCTAAAGACTCCATGGGCTACGGGAGAAAACAAACTCATACAAGACTCGCTATGGTAGGTGACATGGCACAATTAGGCAATGCCAGGGTAGATATACCAATTATGCTTCTAGACTGATGGTAACGCGTAGCGCGCAGCTACCGTCCACGTCGAACAACACCCCTAAATCAAAGGTGCGCACCAAACAATCACAAAAGTAATAGAATGACATACGAAGAAGTGCGTCCGATCAGAGGTGCTACCTCATTAATCCGTCGTTCGCTCCTGTTTTAGCCACCTTATGCCAACTCACGGGAGTCGGGTCCACGTATTTACCTCAAAGGAAACGTCACCACCGTCCTACTTCATTCTGGAATCTCCACCGCGTACACGGTTGTCAAAGTGGTTTTCGGTATCGACAGAGAGTATGACCATATCCGATCCCGATCTCCTTAACAACCAACGTTATTATTACCAGTGGTTATAAACCTTTAAAAATAGTTTATATTTCAATCGAAATACTTTACTTTAAACTGTTTAAAGGTGAGAAGATTTAGCCTTAATTTATCTGCATCATCATTCAGCTCTTTGCCAAATGCGGAAATATCCTTTCAATAATTTAAGTAAATTAAAATTTAACTTCAATATAATTTCGGCAGAATTTAAACCTTTATTCAAACAATTTTACTTAAAAAAATCCAAAATTTCCACCTTGAAATAGCCATTTAAATTACTCAATATATTATGATTTTTATAAAGTATAATTTACAAATATATATCTAACCTCTTATACTTTCTTATCAAGTGTAAAATTTTCTATGAATTTTCATAACAATTAAGTTTAGTTACCGTTTCAAAATAAGCTAAATTTCCAATTTATTTCTGAACTTACCTTTATTTTAAACCAACCTCTAAATCAAGTAATATTTTAAGTTCCATATTTCCCAAGTTACCTATTAATTCATAAAAACTTAACCTTTATTAATTCGCTATATGTTCAAGTTATACCAAATTTTCATATCTTTTCCTTAACTTAAATTCCGTTTATTTTTACATCAAAATTTACAAGATAAACTTATACTTTATATTTTTAACATTTATTTATTTACATATTTAACTTGTAAAAGATCACTATACCAACTGTAATAATCTTTTTAATTCACTTTTAACAAGTATTATAACATTTTTTTTTAAAAAAAATCTAATATTTCCAGAATAAATATATATATAAATATAACCACGGGTCTGTATTATATTTCTAGCCTAGGTCAAGTGATACGGATAATATATCATTTCAATCCGTAATTTACAAAATAAATCTGGGTTCTATCGTTTCGAACCCGCAATCCTAAGAATAAAATAAACTAAATAAATAAATGAATGAATAAATATCGTTCAGGCCTATCATTTCAGCCTGTGACGATTTCTATTCTACAGGGAACTTGCAGTGTGATTAACTATAAATAATAACTAAATAGTGTAACAGCATAAAAAACAGTATATAATATAACTGATGATGTATAGGTTTAATAATGGGATTTTTTTACATCATCAATTTATATCACAGTCAAATAAAAATAATAATTATTCTACAATCACACTTGTTATCAATTTACAAATATATATATATATATATATATATATATAAGTACGTTTGTCAGGTGAGAAAACTCACCTTTACGAAGCTGAAGATTTTGACTCGAAACTACGGTAACCACAACAGAACAACGTACGGAAGGCAATGATTGGAAGATGAGCCAATCCGATTCAGATCTTGAACAAGATAAACAAATAGCTAATTATGCCAAATTCAAAACGATCAAAATTTTAAATAACAACTGGAACGAGATTAAAATAAAAGGATGATTGCCATAATTTCTCGACCACTCCACCCAAGACTTGACCCAATTCTCAAAGCTCGGCCCAAATTTCTATTTGAATTATGTGAATGCTAAAGAGTGAACATAGGGAAATTTAGTTATAAAGTCTGTGATCAAAAAGTGGAGCGCACACATTTATTTTTTCCAACAATGCAAAAAGTGATGAAACTTTGGTTTAAAATTTTAAACATGCAACTACTATTCTCGGCCATTTATACACGTTATTACTATTTTTCTTTCTTAAATTAAAACCGAATATTATAACGTGCTTGATAAAAACAACAATAAGCTAAGCCTAGGTGGCTCATGCCTATATCCTATTCACATGCAACGTATTCACGTTGAAAATTTACGAAATTCAGCCTATAACCCACCTACATTTTTCACCGTGCTTATACAAATTGATTCCCTTTTTTTTACATGCATGCAAGTTCACAAAGTAAGATACTGTTAGGCATAAAGTTTGCAAAAGGTGGAGAATGAAAATGGAATTTCAAAGCTTCAGGTGGAGCAGCCGAGTGAAGTAAAAGAAAACAAAGAAAAATAAAAATAAAATAAAAGGAAGAAGAAAGAAAATAACTGCCATTACCTGAAGCTCCACCAAGCTAGGAGACGAAGTCCAAAAGATGAGGTAAAGAAAAAGTGTTCGTGACTGGTATTTATCAATGAGCTATGCGTTGATTTAGGCAAGAAAGATTTGAAAACTCATATTTCAGTGAGTATTGATTTCAGTGGAGATTTGCGTGGATTACGCAAAAGTAACGGCAAGATATAAATTGCTTTAGGGACGGTAAAAGGAAAATTTTGAACGTGATTTATTATCCAGAGAAGATGTGTTGAAAAATGATATAGTGGAAAAGGAATCTATCAGAAAAGAAACGGCTTTTAGCAGAAATGGAATTGGAAAAATATACGCGATTTAAAACTTACGTTGATTGGGATGAAAGATAGGTAAGAAATAAATGAAGATTTGAACGTTATTTTATTCGAAGTTTTATACCAAATCTAAAACAAATGAAGAAAATGGAAAGTGTAACGTTTGCACGTGTATTCAGGGTACTATACACTGAACGACTATAATTAATTAATTTATTATTTAAGAACGTGCACTCTAGACGCAAGATTTAAATCAAACATACTCCCGCATTTAAATTTACACGTTTTTATTCATTTGCTACTCGTATATGCTAAAGAGTATTTTATTACATACGTACTATTTACCCCCCAATGAAACAAAACGTGTATGAACGTAAATTTAAAACGTGCCTTTATAAAGCTTATTTATCCACTATCTACTATCCAATCTAACATCTTATTTATTTCTTACTAACTAAGAAACAAAATGGTAAATGAATAAGGTTAAATTCTTTTACAAAATATAAATATATTTATTATTTTTAAACGTCTATGAATTAATAATTGTTAATTATTCACGCAAAGGAAAGTGGAAACCCCCGGTGATTTCAATCCATTTTTAAAAGAAATAACAGCTCTTTGGAAGAGTCAAAAAAATATATACATTTTTAAATAAATGGAAGTAATGGCAAGGCATGGTGAATTTCCTCCTTTAAACGTGCACGACAATTGATTTAGGACAAAGACTATAATTAGAATGTGAACCGTTATAAATTTGTGGGTAACGCTTCTATTAAATCAGAAGGAAAGTAAATATATTTAAAATGCGTACAACAGACGCAATACTTTGTGCCCAAATATAACGAAAATAACGGATTTAAATTTCATACGTTTTCTTATACGTTACTTATCCCACTAATTAACACGCCCTTTAAACGTGTAATTCAACAGTTTATTAATACACTGTAAATTGTGAAAGTTATTACTTAACTAAAAAATAGAATTTGTTTACAGTCTTCGGATTTATTTACCATTTTCTAAGAAATTTATTACTTAATTTTAATATATATAATTCATTTTAAAAAGAACCAAAAAGGGAAATAAATGTTATTACCAATGTAAGTAAACATCATCACAGTAAATCTTGTACATATATAATTACTATATAAAAGATTTAGAAATTAAAATTTTAACATTCCAATTAGAGTTATCTTTAACCAAAGTTGAAATTTTAGAACCCTTGTCTTTTATTAAATTTTGAGAAATGATATAATCAAATTAAAGATTTATATTATAATAAATACCAAGGTTTTATAAATAAAAGAATACAACGCTTGTAAAATCTTGGGCTGTTACATGTTTGTTCATAATATGGTTTCTATTGCAACTTTAAACCCTTGTATCTTTTGATTGCTGCAGCGAAATGCTGCCGGATTTCTTGGATTTGGTAGCTTGCATGTTGAACTTCATTTCTGCAAATTTTGGTTGAAAGTTATTATCATTTAATGTTCAAACTGTTGTTCCAAAATAAACAAAACATAGTTTTTCTGCCTGTAGAAACTGTGTTCTGTTGCTGCGAACATGGTCTGAGTCCATGTTTGCGATGGCATAACTCTTTCAATTCTTATTGAAATTGCGTGATTCTTTTTTTTGAAAGACTGAGTTTCCTACTATTTTCATACCAAATTTCAGATCTTTTCGACTTAGATAGATTATGGAAATATGCTACCAAACTTTGACATTGACCATTTTTTGCCCAGAGTTTTACAGTGAAAATACTGTCTGGGTTCAACTTTGAGATATCATAACTTTTTCATATTCTTTCCAAATTGTATGGTTCTTTTTTTTGAAAGATGAAGTATTCTACTACGTGCTCACCAATTTTGAGATCAATCCGCTGCCATTTGTACCTCTATTTCACGCCTGGAACTTGAACCCATGAGGGTTTTCAGGCCTGTGCATTTTGGTTTTCGAACTGTTGCAAACATGGCCTGAGTCCATGTTTGAGACAGTGTAACTTTTACATTTCCAGTCAGAATGCATTGATTCTTTTTTTGTTTGAAAGATGGAGTTTTCTACTATATGCACACTAATTTTAGTTCAATCAAAGATTGTTCGGCCACCTATTTTATATTCGAAATTTGAATCCAGAGAAGATTTCAGACCTGGCTATTATTTTGCCTAAGTGTTTTTATGTTCATTTTTCGTCCCTTTTTTTTGCTTTTACTTCATTTTTTGTGATATTTCTGAAGTATTTTGAGGACGACGATGCCTATCAATAGGTTAGCTCGGTTTTGATGAATTCAAAATTCAAATTTTGAATTTAATTTGAATTTAAATTTGAATTTCGGTTTAAGTGGAATTTTGCTTGTTTTTGGTCGTTTTCGAGCATAATTTTCTCCAATTCTTGTTGAAATGGCTTTTAAAATTTAGAAGATTTAAAAATGATTATTATGTAATATTTTAAAGTATTTTCAAGTATAAAACCTATTTATTCTTTATAATAAGGGAAATTTTCAAATATGGTTTCCAGTTAGTTTTCGAAATCGATTTTCAAAGCTTATTTTCAAGGTAAATTATTTTCTATAAAAATTACATGTTTTTGCACTATCGAGCGAATGAGAAGGAGAGTTAAACGATCGGGTAAAACGTGTAGTATGGGATACGTGCGTTTATCCTTTCGGTTAATTCCTAACTTGTCCGTTGATCGTTTTAGCCTACGGGTTTAGTTTACCGATGACATGAGGTGAACCTTTTACTGCTTTGAGTGTGAAATTTACTAGCGGTTAGTAAATCTTTAGCGCAAACGGGTGGTATGGGACACACGTTAACACTTTTCGGGTTTCTTTCCGAGACTTTGTGACACATTTACCCGTTGGCGTGCTAGTACTTGACCTTCGGGTCATTTGCCATTGCGACGTATTTGTCTTCGGACGTTTGCCATTGCGGTGTATTTGTCATTGCGGTGTATTTGTCTTTTGACGTTTGCCTTTGGGCGAGGTACCTATTATGTGAAATAGTACTCGGAAAAAATAGCATGTACAAAATCTTTTCGAGATAATTTATGCCCTTGTGTGTCGTCATTTTGGAATCGGTCCTTTGAACCATTCGGTGGCGATTAGTTCAGGATTTTTGGACTCTTGACATCCTCAAGTGAAGTCAGATAGTAATAAAAATATGCCCACTATCTCTCTTAATCTCATATTATAATATGCCAATATAAAATCAATAAGGAATATTTGAGCAAGCGCATAACAATGCAGCAATATACAAAGTCATATATCTTGACCCACAGCCCTTAGAGAGGTGAAACTTTCGACTGAAAGGTCATAAGAGATAGGGACAACAAATCAATAATAAGTAGGTCGTCTGCCTAAGAAGGATATAGGGTTGATCATACTCTAGACACAGTTTCAGGTACAATCTCATCTATACACTATATATGTCTATCTACTACCCACATACATCCACTTGTACCAAAACCAAACGGGAGACTGACAGCAAGTCTGCTTGCTCCAGGAGCCACAAGTGGTCCGCCTGACACGACTTCTACAGTCATCGATTACCATTACATCTCCTCCCTCGGTATCGTGATAATGATCCACCATAGGCTCGACAACGCGTAGCCTCTTCGGCCACGACTACAGATGTGTGCCCCTATATGGTAACGGATTGTTGGCCTATGCGATACAAGTAGTAACCAATTATTTATCTTATGATGGGCATCAAATATCATAACAATAACGGTGTCACGGATCTTGGGTGTGACTCTACAATCAGACCGTTAGGATGGAGATTGGCCAATCTGGTTCACTTTCGAAACATAAAGGGCTTGGTTAAAGGTAGACAGACATATTATGTACACAAACTATGTGGCTAATAAGTAGCCAAAATACTTGCTCACTGCAGCGAGTCACACACACAACATACCCCGTATTGGGTGTCATCCATAAGCAAAGAATAACTGAATAAATGACATAACGACGTCTCATACGATTGCATGTTACTAGGCCATTTATTCAGTGCTCATACATCACACTCACCGTTCTTTATTCTATATAACGAGTCCAAAGAATAACCAGAAAATTGTTACCAAAAGTCCCATACTAGACGGTATCAATAAACCGTTTATTTTAATTTCTCGTCACATAGAATAATTAGTATGAAATCATATAGAAAGATGTCATCACTATATCATAATAAAATCATCAATCAAATCAATGTCAATGGTGAATCACTCATACTATCGAAGTCAATATAAAGATCAGAACTCGGAAACTGGTATAAAAATAGATTGTTCAGTTAAACAATAAATAAACAATCAATAACTAAGGGATAATATATATATATATATATATATATATATATATATATATATATATATATATATATAACATAATAAAAGTTAAGAGCTAGATAATAAAACTCATACTCTAGTATAACTTAAATAATTATCTAAATTCAAATATAGTTTAATAATTACAATAGATAACTAATTTCTTATCATTATATAAAATTAATCAATTATTAAATATTTAGTAATAATATCAGAAAGCTTATTTTAAGTTCAAAGATAGTTTATAAAGCTAACTTTTTCATATAGACATTATGTCATAGTTTTATATGATTAAATACTAATTTAAATAATTATAAACATTCGAATTAATTACATATACTCAAATCAAATATATATAAACACACACTTATATACATTATTAAAACTTAAATTGAACATATGTCAAGATTTCACAAATATTTGTTAATTGCTATAAAATTTCCATCAATTAACAATATATGTACATATGTATACATATACATATGCAAGAACCTGTTAGAGGAAATGCGCACATACGGCTGGTCACAAGGAAGCAATGTTCAGACATTCAAATATGCAACAACAGCACACAATGATGCAAAGGGAATGCATAGAGTTCAGGTCAAGTGAGTATACACTAGAACAATAGCAAAGAGTGCATCAAACTTGACAAAATTTTGCAATCATTTTGCAGCAAGTCCAAACACAACAAACATGCAGTAGTATATACACAACAACAAAGCAATGAACTGGAGTGCAACTCGTCTGCAACAACAAGATCGGCAAAGGATATGCAAAAGCATATGAAAAGGAAAGGTATCAGTATAAAGTAAAACAAAACAAGTGCACATGATCAAAGACAACTACATATATATACTAGTGAATATGAACAAGTACAAAACGTAGGGACAAGTCCATCAGCAATGACACAGACCAAACAAAAACAACAAGGCAGGTGAAATGATTGACGTATAAGACAACACCATTATGGAACTACAGTTTAAAGAATGGTGCAACAAAATAGTGCACACAAACCAATATACGAAAGCAGCTGTTCACACATATATACATACCCTACTCTCATAAACGCTCATACTACGATATGCACACTAATCTCTGGTTGACACACACACATGAAAAGTAAACACATACACACATCATATGTATGTACATACATTTATATTAATAAGCACAAAGACCCAAAATACTAATATTTAGCCAGTTAAGAAACACACCAAATATAAGTATCTATATTTGTTTATTTTAATTTATATAATAAAAAGACAAATATACGGGTTAGCTAAATTATGATAATAATATAAAAACTTGTATAGGCTAGATACCCATAACACACACACACTTATACAGAGGAATTAACTGTAAATAAAAGGGTACGAAGAGTAGCGAGGAGAATAGCAACAAAAAATATAGTTCAACATGAATAAGGAGAACAAAGGTATGGGAGATGAAGACGTGCAACATACTATATATATATATATATATATATATATATAAATATATATATATATATATATATATATATATATATATATACATATATATATATATATATATAGTGTGACCTAGGACTTGTAGACACATTATCACGCATGCAAATAACTCTACCCCACTCAACACACACAAAAGCTCATGAATAAACACACAACACACTTATATTATCACAACACACGCACGTATACTCGAAACACTAAATGATCACAGCCTAAAAACTCACGCAGGGAAGAGTCTCATGCAGAGAAGAGAAATAAAGGCTAAAATTCAAAAATGAACGAAGGAAAATACATTGTGATATAAATAACTCAAATACTCAAAATATATGTTTGAATGGTTTTGATTAGCATATGTATTGTGAGAAAGTTCTCACCTGCAAATTTCTCTCCTCTTTTACCAACCTTTAGCTACCCATACGCACACCACACAATAGTGCGGCGACAAATACCAAATGCTCACAAATATTTATAAATGTACATAGTGATAAGAGAATTCTAGAAATAAATTTGAGTTTGGGCTCTCTTGGGCTTTAGCTTAAAACTTGCTTATAAGGAAATATGTGTGTGTATGGTTTCATTCATAAACAAAATTCAATTTACTCAACACGAATATAAGTTCATAAAATCATCCCTTTTCCAAGCTATTATTTCATTTTGGTTTTACCAGTTTTATAAAATATTATTTTCCATGTTTTTATCTTATTTCAATTTACTCATTTTATTCTGCCAACATGAATTCTTTTATTAGATAGTTACATAACTAATATCAAACAAACCATTAAATTACAATTTTATTAAATGAATTTCTATTATATATGTTAATTATTTATTTCTTAAAAATCGGGTTGTTACATACAATCTTGAGAAAACAACAGTTTTTACAAATACTAATAAACGAATGATTATCAAATTTCAAACATATTCTTGACTCTGTAACATATTATTATTTTTTATAAACTCTTGGATACAAAGGACCTCCGGAAGGGACGGCGGATTGACCAACTCTAAAGAAGGGATTAAGTTCTGTTTGTCAGCTTCAACTCATGGCACCTATAAGTCGTTGGGTACTAATTACTCTATAACCTATTATTCAGCGTCTTGACCGAATGAGATGTCTATCACTATCTCTCCACCTACTATCTTCATCCATCTAAAGCCAGTTCATTTAAATAATCATAACATTAATAATAAAAGAAACTATTTAAAGTGAAATTTGTATATACATTCTTATGATTATAAAAATTAGCATAAGTCCAATAAAATCTAACCTTAAAAGTATTGAATAAAAATCATAAGCAAACGAAAGGCTACAAAAACACAAAGAGTGACCCAAAATAAATTATCATTTCCAATATAAAAGAACCTATTAAATACAAAACAAAATTAACAAAAACTATAAGGTTGAAAACCTGCTTTAATAAAATTCGACGAACCACCTTATTGACACCTCATCATATTCAAATTTGAAGTCGCTTTAACAATGCCTTTAATTTATAAGTAACTTATATCCACATGATTTGGCCTGAATGCCTTAAAACTGTTTGCTAAAATAATGACTCAAGGTAGATCCAAACTTGTTGGATATTTTAAACTCATTATCGAACCAACCCATTGACTTGAGGTAGATCCAAACTTGTTGGATATTTTAAACTCATTATCAAACCCAACACATTGAGCTTTTCAAATCTAGAGGGTAAAAATGGTATACTCGACGTGAACTTTTAACATCATAAGCATCAACTTAACTCATACCTTTAAAAAATGGTTCATAAACAAAGGTTATCACTCAACTAGTTAGTGTTGAAATTGTGTTCTCAAGAAACTAGGCTAATATTCTAAACATTACACATAGACAAACAAAGAGTACACAAATAACAAATAATATGAATATTCATATGTTTAATATAGCGGCATGATAATAATCAGATCGAGCTTAAACTGTGCAAGTAGTGATAAAAATTTAAATAATAATTGAATCAAACATGATCCTTATAATAATTGAATCTAACCCGAATTTGAATCTAGGTAATCAAAGCCGAACTTATATTAACATGGCAAATTCAATCCAAGCTTGAGCCATTAGTCAGCATACCTAATAGTTATCGACTCTTTTTTTTAGAAAAAAACTTTAATACAGAGGTCTGTATCAAAACGTTAATGCAACCCTCTTGAACCACACCTATATGTACTAAAAGTCAAACAAATTCTAGTATTTAATAAAACAAAAATTACACCAATGTGTACTAAAAGTCATACAAATTCTATTATTTAATAATAAAAAAATGTTTTTCTTTCATACACATTGTAAAATTTACTAGTACAATCGCTGGGAAAAACTGACCGTTCAGTTTTAAATTTTAAAAATAAAACAAATATCATAACTTATCATTAATTTAAATTAAGGATATTTGATAATAAAAAAATTATTTATTTTTGGAAAGAAGGGGTAAAATTATTTAATAAAACAATAGCACTCATTATGATTATGATGCAAACATAACAAGGTGTCAAAATATTAAATTTAAGCAACTTTCGGAGCAAGAAAAGTAAATAAATGCATTATTGAAGCACAAAAGATCCTAGTCTACAAAATATTATCTACCTGTTATGATGATGGTATATATAATATAAATTATGTGTGTTGCAGCAATGAGAAAGGCTAGTGCCTAGATATAAACACAACGCATGAGAATGCTAGACTATCATAAGAAAAGGCAAATATGTTAATAAATAAATGACAAGTTTACAATGTTTTGATGTGATAGGCATGACCATACACAGAATACATAGATTACAACTTCAGGCTAGAAATGCATAGGACTTTTTGATCTAACAATTAATGTAGTTCCTAATTGTTGTAAGAAAACATGTTCTATGTTCTAACTTCTCAAAAACATCAAACTTTACCACTGGTCTCCAAAGTCTTATCTACTTACTGATGGTGTTCCAAACGTCAATTGGGGGAGAAAGCCGATTCTTTTCCCTTTGAAGGAAGCACAATTTACTCGCACAGTAAAACTAAATCTATAACAGGAAAAGTATATACTAATTACTTATTCTTTTGTAATCAAATTCTATTATGATCATGTAATGATTACAAGTTTTGAAGTTTACAAACAACATTTGGCATTCCTGTTAAAATATTATTATACAAGTTGAAGATTGTACAAGACTAACAAAGAAAAGGTTTTGAGTCACTTTAAAGTTACAGCTAGGAAACTTGAACAACAAAGGAAATTTAGTTTTAGAGGCATGAAGATGATAAAATATTAAAATGAGAAATGGAAAGTTAAACTATCATAAACATTCATTTTACTTAGGTTATGTATGGTAAAAAGACCAACTTTGATGATTCAATTGATTTTAGAAGACCAACTTTGATGATTCAATTGATTTTAGAAGATAACTGCAAACCCATTAATTTAAATGTACGGGATGCAACAAAAATTGAAAATGAACTAGAATAAACTGTTTAGTACCTTTTTCTTCGTCTCCAAATGGAGAAACATTCTTGTTGTTCTTATATAGCACTCTAACATTGTTTTCATATATCCATGATCATCCCATGTTACATGACATAATCACGAAAAACTGTTTGTATATCTTTTCCTCTTCTACGTTTTCAAATGTAGTTATTCTTGATATAAATGGATATGCAAGTGGGAATTGAGATATTAAAACAGGCTAATAGTACCAACCATTTTCACTTGTTTTCATTATGATCCTTCATGTTGTAAAGCATGCATCCATTTTTTCATCTTATATTCATTAAAATGTCAATATATCCATGTAGAATATGTTTAAAACTTAATACACAAATAAACACTGCAGTGAAAAATGAGAATCATTTTAAAAATTGTGCTTAGTATTATATATCACTATAATAAGAACTCAGCACAATTGCCTTATGAATTACCTATCTTATAACAATGAAGTTCAAAGTACTGTCTTTTTATGGTGCTCAATAATTTTTTTCCATTTTCATATATCATATAATGGATTAGAACCTAATATAACAAAAATAGTACGCACGTTTTTAGTAGAAATTGAACATGTTGAATATGCAGATACTGAACACACATCACACTTTTCTAGTAAAAGAGAATTTTGTGTCAAATATGGAGACCATGAATGTGATATTACCTAGAACATAGCAACAAACATTTAAGAGTGGACAAAGACAAAAATAAAACTTTTATCATCAACACAATATATAGGTTTATTCACTTACATGAATCCACTCAGGCATTAACAGAGAACAACCAATTATCTTCATTAAGTTATTACCAAAAGGACCATAATATTAAAACGATGAGGATAAATGTGTTTCCAGTGAGACTCGTTAATTTTTGTTAAAAAGATACACATGCACATAGTGACAATATACAATAATAATAAGATGATAAAAAGAATGACATATAGGACATGAAAAATGATAGTTGTAACTAATAATAGCTAGTATCCACATATCAAACTAACAGTAACTTAAAATAAAATGAATTAAAGGTAATATGAATTATCCACAATTAGATAGAAAAGTACTACCTAATTTTATCATGTGAATATTATTGCCCATCAATATCTTATTAAAATAACTTCATTAGTAATGCCAAAGTAAATTATAGAGAAATGACTCAAAATTATAGTTAAGTTTCTCCTTTACAAAGGAATCTATGTAATTTTATTATTTAAAAGTTGCTTGAGTAAAAGTAAGATGACCTAGTGCATATCATCCTTCTCTTGTTATACCAGTTGCACCTAGCCCACCAAATTCAAAATTCGGTCTATTTTGAATTAGATGGAAACTTGATTCAACATAAAGCCTTGAAGGCCCATATACTATTTGTGGGAATGACAATACTATTTTGCTATATTTGTTAAAGACATAGCAATTTGTAACCTAAAAAGCTATGTATTTTCATGTATTGAGATATCTTCATATAATTCATTTTTCTTGTTTAATAAAATAGACAAATTCAATTACAAAAAGGGTTGCACCTTTTTGCACACGTTTTATTATACAAAATAAATGTTTAAATTATTATTTCATTTCTTTTATAATTTGTGTTCATATAATTATCTTGTAATAAATAGTTATTTTTCTCCCATATGTCATTCTAACAAAATGCTTAATTATATTTTGTGTTCATTCATAATGTGCTATTAAGTTTGAATGGGATAATAAGGAAGGCACATCAACATATGTTTTCCTAAGAGTTGTGTTGATAGAGTATTCATATATACTTTCATGGCCTTTTAGGGCCTATATGTTTCATTTCAGATTATGATGTTTAATTTTTCTATAGCTATGTACAATATTGCACTTTCCTGTTTATTGTATTAATTAACCTAATGTAAAATGATAGTGATAATTGACATGAAATGCAAGATTGTTGTAATGACTTTGTATTTTGAACCATTCAAATCGACAATCATCCACTCATCTCAGACTTAAATTTCTCAAAACAACATATAGTTAATTTATATTTGGCAAAACTCAGCATATACAGTAAATAAATCAATCACAGAATCACAGACACAGAGTAATATAACAATAAGCAACATAATAGATAAATAGAAGTTCATGAAGCTACTATATAAACAAAAAAGTTTTAAATAAAATACAACAGATATCCAATACCAAAAAGTATCAATACAAAAGAAAATGACAAGTCTGCACAAACAACTGGAAATAACTGAAAAGCTGAATAGATAACTCCATGTAGATCTCCAAGCTCCACAGGTGAGTCAAATTCTGTGACACTCAGTCTTACCCAAGCATAAAGCAAAACACAAAACACTTGAGTCAGGATTAACATTCTTATGTCAGTAAATTCAACTCAAGTGAAATGTTAACTGAAATACAAATAACTTAAAGATGTTTGGGATTCCCATCCTTTAAGGATACATTAAACTATCTACACACTTAATACAATACGCTACATATATAATGTCTAAAATAAAGCAAACTATTAAAATAACGTTAATGCGTTACCCATATCCCCCTTAACATATTTTAATATAATGTCGTAGTCTATACTGCACTATAAACTCCACCAAACTGGTGGGCTATCAGCGAGCACCCCACAGGTACGACACAAAACAAACTCATGGAAGACTCGATAAGGCATGTAACAAGGCATGAAAGGCATTGCCTAGGGTCGGATTCTACCGTTTTGTAGAACCGAACTGGTGGTAATGCATAGCAGCTACTACCGTCCACCTTGAAACGTACTCCAAAAATCAAAGGTGCACTCAATCAAATTATAAAGTAATAGAATGGTACCGAAGAAATGTGCCTGATACGAGGTGCGACCTCACATGGCCCAAGTATAGCTTCTATTTTAGCCACATTAAGCTGACTTGCGGGAGTCAGGGCCGCGTTAATACCTCATACAGAATCATAACCAAACCATCCTATTTCGCTCAGGAGTCTCCACCACGTACACTATTGTCAAAGTGGTTTTCGGTATTGGTAGAGAGTATGACAATATCCTATCTCGGTCTTTTTAACAACCAAACGCTTATTTCACACCATGTCATTTTATTTTTCAAACAGTTGTACTTTAAAATATTCACCTTTGAATCATATCACTTTAAATCATATTCATTTTCAAAGTCATAACCACAAAATAATTTAAACCATCATATCAAAATATTCGCCTTTAAATCCATTAAATCTAAATCATAACATTTCCAACTTAAACAGTTTAAATATTGAAAATAGTGTCTGTGTTTATATATATTGAAATAGTTATAAATTAAAATATTTTATATATTAAAAATAGGTTATAGATTAAAATGGTTTATGTATTAAAATATTTTATATATTAAAACATATATCATAATAGTTTCAACTTAGAATTGTTTTTTCCAATTCAAAAAATCAATTCATATTAACCTTAGTTCCAAAAATTTAATTTAAATCAAATCTCAGTTCAACAAATTTCAATTAAAAGGTAAAAGGTTCAATTCAAATTCTCATTAAACAATTACTTTTATCAATTTCAAATCTAAGGTTGAACTACAAATCAAAACCACTTCCAATTCAATAGGTTTCAAACTGTAAATATTCAAACAATTTACAATAACTCAATTTAATAAATTTCATTTATATTTCAAAATTCAACTTTAATCCGATTAAATCTTCAAACTATTGACTTAATCATTTTTAATAGCACTTAAATGAAATCTCTTATTACAAATTTAAGTTAATATTAAATATTCAATCTCAAATTTATTAAAAGTTGAAAATATTCATTTAATCACTTTTTATCAAATCAAGTTATAAAATCATACCCTTTCAAAATCTCAAATAAAAAATTCAAATCAAACCTTATTCAAATTCAAATCTAAATGAATTTAATTATAAATCAATTCTTATTTAAATTTAATTTTCAACAAATTAAATTACAAATCAGTTCTTATTTAATTTATCCTTCCAGCTTCCATTTACTTAAAGTCAATATAAAAATCTATTTTTAATATTAATAAAAATTTAATT
Source organism: Allium cepa (assembly GCA_030765085.1). Lineage (NCBI taxonomy): Eukaryota > Viridiplantae > Streptophyta > Magnoliopsida > Asparagales > Amaryllidaceae > Allium > Allium cepa. Next base: position 587,354,126 of record CM060938.1, read on the forward strand.
AAATACTTAACATATTATATATATTATTAATTAAATTAAATTCTTAATATATTTTATTATATTAGTTATTATTAAATGAAATCTAATTATGATTAAATCTATTTTAAATCTTATTTTATGTCTTTTAAAAATAATAAAGTTATAAGTAAAATTTTATAATTTACAATTTAAAACTTAACTTATAAATTTAAAATTTCCAAAACATATAAATTCAAAATCAAAATTTATAATTTTTAAAAAAATATTTATATTATAATTTAAAATCAATATTTATCAAAACCCATATATTTTCCTTTCGAAAATTCCGAAAATTATTTTTTTCTTCAAAATAGATCAACGCTGTCCGTATATAATTTTATAACTTATGGTCAAGTGCTACAGATATTTATCATTTTAATCCGCAACTTATTTAAATATACGGGTATATATCATTTCAACATGCAATTCCAAAATTCAAAATCAATGAAAATCGCATGGGTTTATAATTTCAACCCGTAACATTTTCCCATAATCTACAAGATCGTTCAGTTATGTATCATTTCAACCCATAGGAATTTCTAAACTAATAGCGAACTTGGAGTGTGAGAATAAAGATGATGATAATATAACATATCAACAACAGACATTTATCATCAGTATTAACTTAAATATAATATATACAGTAGCTTATGGTGTCATATGTCATAGGTAAAGAATTGTAGCAATTAAATATCATATTTAACAATTAAATAACTTAACAATTCAAATTTAACAGCATATTTCAATCGTTATTTCACGTGATTTAAATTTACTAAATATAATAATGTTAACCGTGAGTGATTGCTCACCTTTGGAGGCTAGAGAAAATAATGAGAATGAAAAGCAGGACAGGGATACACACAAGCTAGAGTTGCAGAAATAATCTTCGGACAGCAACTGAAACAAGCAAAGCAAAGTGGATAATCATGGATGTAATGATCCCCTTTTTAAGCCAAAATTAATTTAGTGTAATTAATATAATTTTTAGAATTAATTTGTGAACTAATTTGATTTTTTTTCGAAAAACAAACAAGATATGTGTTTGTTTATGTATATATAAATATCGATTGTAAATAGAATTTTGATTTGAAATTCAAAAAAAATATCTTAAAAATAAATTGGATTTAAAAACTTTATATTTTAAAAATTAATATATATATATATGTTTATTTATTAATGTATAATTAGATTTTAAATAATTTTCCCTAGAGTTGTATAAATATTAATAAAAGGAAAAGCTTAGTACAAAAACATAAAACATATATATAAATATAATAAAATTGAAAATATAATATAAAAATATATAAAATATTAATACATGAAAATTAACAAGTATAAGTACTGTAACTTGAAATTTGACAAGTGTTATTAGTTATTTATTTTCTTTTCATTATAAAAAAAATATGTTTCTAATTTATAATATATATTGTGATTTGAAAGTTATGTTTTGAATTCAATATAATAATTTTCAAAAGCTATTTAAGGGTCAAATTTTATATTTTAAAAACACTAAAAATAAATATTTATTAATTAAAAAGTATGATAGCTTAAAATAAGATTTAGTAAAAGGTTTATTTTTCTTTTTTTAAATTATACATGAAGTAAATATGGTTTGTAAATATATATATATATATATAAATTTAAAATTTAATAAATAAATAAATATTTTAACATAAGAATATATATATACACAATATTGATTTTTGACATTTGTAGCTTGGGTATAACATGCAATAACAAATGGCATTATTTTCTTTAATTTTGAATATAAATAAATGTTAGAGAAGAGGCTGTAGACAGATCAAAGTTTTAATATTCATTTCTTAATCTCTTTCTCTAAACTAAAACTAAAATAATAGCAACTTTAAATTTCAACCTGAGCAAATTCAAAGATCAACTCAATCAAATTCATCTCAACACAAGTAGATTCAAGTTCAAAATCAAGGCAGTTCCGGATCAAAGAAAAACCTGTTCTCTGTTTATTAAAATCCGTAAGTAAACATCTACTTAAAAATTTATCTATCTTGATGTATGTGATAAGTGTTTAAGGTGATATTGTAGATATGTTCACAGGAATGAATCAATGTGTTTGCATGTATATAAATATGATATATATCAGTGCATGTCTGTGTATGTGCATGTTCAAGCCTCTATTTGATTTTTAACAGACCAAATAAGTTCAAAATTACATTTCTCCTTCCCCAATCTCTTTTAGTTTAGGATCCTTAAAGGAAAAATGTTATAATAACCAGATTCAATTTTTACAAACATTTTTAAGTGTAATTAACAAGTTGGATTTTTTGAGACCAGAGATTATAGTAAAAAGCATTTCAAGTCAGGAAAATCAATTATTTAAATTTCAGGTTTTGATTATATAAACCGATTCGTACTTCAATATGATGATTTTTTATGGTAATTTTATAATTTTTAAGTTTATGGTTGTTGAGGATTTTTGAGATGAACGGAAAAAGGAATTTCGTCGATTTCTAGTAGTCGCGAGGTTCTGTAGCCTCGGGGTTGTGGCCAAGGGAAGGTCGAGGGTTGGTGGTCTCGAGAAAAATGGTGTCGCATTTTTCTGATCATCGTGACAATGAGGTGAGGGTATAGTAGGGTTTCAGTATATGATTGGGTCGACATTGGATGTAAGGCTCGTGTGTCATCGTGGTTGCACCGGAGTGTCAAAATCACCATTTTAAAAAATTAAAAATACATATATCATATAACATAAATGATGATAATAATAAATGTAAAATTAAAATGTAACATAAATATAAACGTATAACATAAATATGAAAACATAAATGATGATAATAACAAAAACATAAATACATGCAAATTGACAAGTGTAACCATTTTAACATGCAAATTTACAAGTGTCAATTTAGTTATTTTCTTTTCATTTTTAAAAATGATAAAACATTCCTATAAACATCTCCCTCTACTCTTTCATTCTTTCTTCATCTTTCATTTTTCTAAAACCAAAACCAGAGAAGATAAATACTAAAATTAAATCATTTTTTCACACATTTCAAACCTGAAAGCTAAAGCAAAGGAAAGAAACAAACAAATCTTTTACAAACTTCAAACCTGAAGCATAGATTCAACAAAAATCAAAGTAAAGATCAACTCAAACATCGGTTTCAAGTTAAACGCAAGTTCCAGGCTTCTCTGCTCAATTAAACTGTGAGTAAACAAATATTTTTTTAAGTTTTAATATGTTTTAACTTGATGCATGTGATAGGTATTTAAGTAATGTTGAATTTTTTTTTGCATGGACGTATTTTACCTGGAATATGGTTCAACTACTATATAGATGTGTGTGCATGTTTGTGTATATGTATATACACCCTTTGTTATGTTTAATAGACTAAAGAACGACTTAAATAAATTCATATCTACCCATCTAAACAATTTTAAGCTATGATCATTGAAGAAGAAGTGATTGTATGGATTTAAATTGTAGAAAAGTTCCCATTTCGTATTCTCATCATCAGTTTCCTATCAGCCTTTTCGTTCTTGACTTTAATGAATTTGAGATTTTACTATAAATGAATTGATTAACAAAATATGTAGCTAAATTAGATTGTATCAATAGAATGATTTCGGTCAAACCCAAAATTGGGAATTTTGTTATGATTTCTTATGAGGATCCAAGTCCGAAGAGGGACAAGCTAATGTATACTTTAGGGTATGCCGACCCAAGTTTGGAATCCATACCTATTATTCGGGAATTTCCTGACGTATTTGGAGAAGTTAAGTATTTACCTCCGCATAGGGAAATCGAATTTAGAATCGACTTGGTTTCCAATGCCCGTCAAGTTATGCATGCAAGTCGTAGGATGACACCAAGAGAAAGAGTAGAGCTAGTTAAGCAAATCCAAGATTTACTGGAGAAAGGATTTATACGACCTAGTCGTTCCAGTTGGGGTTCAGCTGTGGTATTTGTAGCCAAGTCCGACGGAACTTTGAGATTGTGCATAGATTATCGTGATCTTAATAAGTTAACCCTTAAAAATAAATTTCCTTTATCCCGAATCGACGACTTGTTCGATCAATTGCATGGTGCTCGATTCTTTTCCAAAATGGACCTAGCCTAAGGATTCCATCAACTTAGAATAGCGGAAGATTGTATTCATTTGATGGCTTTTAAGGGTCCCGGTATATTCTACGAATGGTTAGTTATGCCCTTCGAACTAACCAATGCCCCTGCATATTTCATAGACCCGATGACCTGAGTATTTCATAAAGTATTGAATAAGTTTACTCTCGTATTTGTTGATGATATTCTGATTTATTCCAAAACTAAAAAAGAGCGTGCAGAAGTCCTATCCCAAATGTAGATTAGATATTTCGGATTGATCTGGTAAGCCATTTCTCTATCTTTTTATGTATTCATATGTTCTTTATTTGTCTCCCTGTCTGTCAAATTTCGAGGACGAAATTTTCTTAAAGGGAGAATTTGTAATGATCCCATTTTTAAGAAAAATTTAATTTAATAATTAATATAATTTAAGAATTAATTTGTGAATTAATTTGAATTTTTTTCAAATAACAAATTAGATATGTGTTTGTTTATGTGTGTGTATATATAGATTATAAATAGAATTTTGATTTGAAATTCAAAAAAATAAATATCTTAACAATAAATTAGATTTAGAAACTCTATATTTTGAAAACCAATATATATATATATATATATATATATATATATGTTTATTTATTAATGTATAATTAGATTTTTAAATCATTTTCTTTAAAGTTGTATAAATATTAATAAAAGGAAAAGCTTAATATAAAAACATAAAACATATATAAATATAATAAAAATTCAAAATATAATATAAAATATATAAAATATTAATACATGCAAATTAACAAGTATAAGTATTGTAACAAGAAATTTAACAAGTGTTATTAGTTATTTATTTTCTTTTCATTTAAAAAAATATGTTTCTAATTTATAATATATATTGCGATTTGGAAGTCATGCTTGGAATTCAATATAATGATTTTCAAAAGCTATTTAAGGGTTAAATTCTATATTTTAAAAGCACTAAAATAAATATTTATTAATTAAAAAGTATAGCGGCTTAAAATAAGATTTAATAAAAGGTTTATTATGCTTTCCTTTAAAATTATACTAAACTAAATATGGTTTGTAAATATATGTATAAAAATTTAAAATTTAATACATAAATAAATATTAAAACATAAGAATATATATATGATATTGATTTTGACATTTGTGGCTTAGGTATAACATGAAATAACAAGTGGCATTGTTTTCTTTAATTTGAAATATAAATAAATGTTAGAGAAGAGGCTGTAGACAGATCAAAGTTTTGCATATTCATTTAAAAATCTCCTCTTCTAAATTAAAACTAAAACAGTTACAACTTCAAGTTTCAACCTGAGCAAATTCAAAGATCAACTCAACATAAATCAAGCTTCAGTTCAAATTCATCTCAATACAAGTAGATTCAAGTCAAAATCAAGGTGGTTCCAGATCAAAGAAAAACCTGTTCTCTGCTTATTAAAATCTGTGAGTAAACATCTGCTTAAAAATTTATCTACCTTGACGTATGTGATAAGTATTTAAGGTAATATTGTAGATATGTTCGCAAGAATGAATCAATGTGTTTGCATGTATATAAATATGATATATATCAGTGCATGTCTGTGTATGTGCATATTCATGCCTCTATTTGATTTTTAATAGACCAAATAAGTTCAAAATTCCATTTCTCCTTCCCCCATCTCTTTTAGGTTAGGATCCTCAAAGGAAAAATGTTAGTAATAACCAATTCAACTTTTAAAAACATTTTTAAGTGTAATTAACAAGTAGGATTTATGGAAACAAGAGATTACATTGAAAAGCATTTCAAGTCAGGAAAATAAATTATCTAAATTTCACGTTTTGTCTATATAAACTGATTCGTACTTCAATATGATGATTTCTGATGGCAATTTTATAATTTTTAAGTTTGTGGTTGTTGAGGATTTTTGAGATGAACGAAAAAAGGAATTTCATCGATTTCTGGTAGTCGCGAGGTTTTGTAGCCTCGGGGTTGTGGCCAGGGGAGGGATGAGGGTCGGTGGTCTCGAGGAAAATGGTGTCGCATTTTTTTGATCATCGTGGCAGCAAGGTGAGGGTATAATAGGGTTTCAGTGTATGATTGGGTCGATGTTGGATGTGAGGCTCGTATGTTGTTGTGGTTGCACCGGAGTAACAAAAATCACCATTTTAAAAAATTAAAAATACATATAACATATAATATAAATGATGATAATAATAAATATAAAATTAAAATATAACATGAATATAACATATAACATAAATAGATGATAATAATAAAAACATAAATACATGCAAATTGACAAGTGTAACCATTTTAACATGCAAATTTACAAGTGTCAATTTAGTTATTTTCTTTCCATTTTTAAAAATAATAAAACATTCCTATATAAACATCTCCACTCTACTCTTTCATATTTTCTTTATCTTTCATTTTTCTAAAACAAAAATCGGAGAAGATAAATAATAAAATTAAATCAATTTTTCACAAATTTCAAACCTGAAAGCTAAAGCAAAGAAAAGAAATCAGCAAACAAATCTTTTACAAACTTCAAACCTGAAGCATAGATTCAACAAAAATCAAAGCAAAGATCAACTCAAACATCAGTTTCAAGTTAAAAGCATGTTCCATGCTTCTTTGCTCAATTAAACTGTTAGTAAACAAACATTTTTTTAAGTTTTAATCTGTTTTAACTTGATGCATGTAATAGATATTTAAAGTAATGTTGTAAAAATGTTTGCATGGATGTATTTTACCTGGAATATGGTTGAACTACTGTACACATGTGTGTGCATGTCTGTGTATATGTATATACAGCCTTTGTTATGTTTAATAGACTCAAGAATGACTTAAATAAATTCAAATCTACCCATCTAAACACTTTTAACCTATGATCATTGAAGAAGAAGTGATTGTATGGATTTAAATTCATTTTTAAAATAGTTTGAAATGAATATGTTGAGTAAATATTTTGAAAATAAGAAATTACAGTGAAAATCATTTTCAAGTCAAAAAACCGATCATCTTAATTTCATGTTTTGATTATAGAAATAGATCCGTACTATAAAATGGTGATTTTTGATAATCATATCATGATTTTTAAGTTGTAAATGTTGAGATTTCTCGAGTTGATCGGTATTTGGTCTTTCGTCGATTTCCTATGATCGGCGAAGAGTTATATGTCGTGCTTGATGCGGAGGTAGTGTGAAGGATGGGAATTGAGGGAAAAATGATCGGAGAATTTATCGTTCGCCGTGGTGGTTGGTCAGCAGCCATTTAGGGTTTATCGACCAGTTTGGTCGACGTTGTTTCTAGAGCTCATGCGACATCGTGGGTGAACCGGAGTCGATCGGAGGTAGGGGATCGGGTTTGCTACATTGCAGCATGATATAGGGTTCTTACTTCATGTTTGGTGGCAAGCAGGGGACTCTTACCCCTACATGTCCTTGTGAGGGTTGGTTGTGAGTCGAGAGGCTGACCATAAAAGCAAATACGAGGCATCAATGTATGCCACGGTGGGTCTGGAATGGTTGAAAAGACTACCGGTCGCCACTGGCTCGGCCCGTTGCATTTAATATCAGAGATGAAGGTTGAGTAAGAACTTTAGCTTTAGAGAATAATTCATTAGGTGACTCATTAGAGATAGGGTTAGAAATGCCCTAGAATGAGTATATTCCATAAGATATCTCGTCCGTATGCCTAAATCAATTTTCTTACTATTTACTGATAGTGAGAATGAGTGCAAGAAGAGGACGAGGTAGGGGAAGGGGGAGTACTTCTAGAAATGGTCGAGACCCTGCAACAACGGTAATGGAAGGGGCAACTCTTCCCATCCAACCCCAGCCAAATCTAGCAGAATTATATCGGAATTTCTCAAGACTTGGAGGGAAACCATTCAAATGTACGGAGACTATTATAGAAGCACAAGCTTGGATTCAATCTTGTGAGAGGATTTTTAAAGGATTGAAATTGGATGATGATCAAAAGGGGTAGATGGCTTCCTGACAGCTCCACAAAGAAGTTTTGGTATGGTGGGAGACCATTATTTGGCCGAATCGGAGGATGGGTTTACATGGGATAAATTCAAGCAAGTATTTGAGCAGCATTATATGCCTTCTGCTGCTATTTGTAGGATGTATCAAGAGTTTACTGATTTGAAGCAAGGAAATCTATCTTTTTAAGAATACTTAAATAAGTTTAATGAGTTATCCCGATTTGGACCTGAACTGGTGAATACCCCTCTTAAGAAGAATGAAAGATTTATTAAAGGGATGAACAAGAAGTTTCATGAAAGGATGACAGACCATGTGAAGGAGTCTTTTTCTGATTTGGTAGGCATGGGATATAGATATGCCACCTTACAAGAGATTCCAGAAGAGAAAGGAAGTAAAAGTAATCAAAATTGGAAGAAGAGAAAGTTTGGAGGAAAGAAGCCTTGGAAAGGTAAAGAAAAGAAGGATACTCGGGAGAACAAGGCGAAGAATGTTACTTGTTTCAACTGTTTGGAGAAAGGTCATTACTCAAATAGTTGCAAGAACCCAAGAAGCAAGGGAAAAAGGATTAACCTAAGAAGTCAGGACAAGAAGCCAAGGAATGAAACTATTGCCATAAGCCAGGACACATGGTTAAAGAATGCCCGATAATGAAGCATGCCTAAGTAGAAAAGGTTTATGCAATCAAGGATGAACCTTCAACCTCAGGAGCTGATAAAGGGAAAGGAGTTTGGGAAGGTAATCTTCTTATTTATGGTCAAATTGTTAGAGTTCTATTCGACACTGGAGCAATGCATAGTTTTATTTCTTAGAAAACGTAAAAGAGTTAAATCTTGAACCCAAATTCGTAGACGAACCTATTTGTGTGAAGAACTCAGTAGGAGGCCCTGAGAATTTTGTTTACATTGTAGAAAAGTTCCTATTTCGTATTCTCATCTTCAGTTTCCAATCAGCCTTTTCGTTCTAGACTTTAATGAATTTGAGAATTTACTATGAATGAATGGGTTAACAAAATATGAAGCTAAATTAAATTGTATCAATAGAATGATTTCGGTCAAAACCAAACTTGGGATTTTTTTTGTGATTTCTTATGAGGATCCAAGTCCGAAGAAGGACAAGCTAATGTATACTTTAGGGTATACCGACCTGAGTTTGGAATCCATACCTATTATTCGGGAATTTCCTGATGTATTTGAAGAAGTTAAGTATTTACCTCCGCATAGGGAAATCGAATTTAGAATTGACTTGGTTTCCATTTCCTGTCCAGTTGCGCATGCAAGTCGTAAGATAACACCAAAAGAAAGAGTAGATCTAGTTAAGCAAATCCAAGATTTACTGGAGAAAGGATTTGTACGACCTAGTCATTCCAGTTGGGGTTCAGCTGCGGTATTTGTATCCAAGTCCGATGGAACTTTGAGATAGTGTATAGATTATCGTGATCTTAATAAGTCAACCCTTAAAAATAAATTTCCTTTACTCCGAATCAATGACCTATTCGATCAATTGCATGGTGCTCGATTCTTTTCCAAGATGGACCTAGCCTAAGGATTCCATCAACTGAGAATTGCGGAAGATTGTATTCATTTGACTACTTTTAAGGGTCCCGATACATTCTACGAATGATTAATTATTCCTTTCGGACTAACTAATGCCCCTGCATATTTCGTAGACCTGATGACCTAAGTACTTCGTAAAGTATTGAAAAAGTTTGTTCTCGTATTTATTGATGATATTATGATTTATTCCAAAACTGAAATGGAGCATGCAGAAGTCCTATCCTAAATGTAGAATAGATATTTCGCCTTGATCTGGTAAGTCGTTTCTCTATCTTTTTATATGTTCATATGTTCTTTGTTTGTCTCCATGTCCATCAATTTCGAGGACGAAATTTTCATAAGGGGTAATTTGTAACGATCCCCTTTTTAAGCCAAATATAATTTAGTAATTAATATAATTTTTAGAATTAATTTGTGAATTAATTTTAATTTTTTTCAAAAAAAAAAAGATATGTGTTTGTTTATGCGTGTGTGTATATATATTTTAAATAGAATTTTGATTTGAAATTCAAAAAAATAAATATCTTAACAATAAATTGGATTTAAAAACTCTATATTTTAAAAACCAATATATATATATATATGTTTATTTATTAATGTACAATTATATTTTAAATCATTTTCTTTAAAGTTGTACAATATTAATAAAAGGAAAACTTAGTACAAAAACATAAACATATATAAATATAATAAAAATTGAAAATATAATATAAAAATATATAAAATATTAATACATGCAAATTAAAAAGTATAAGTATTGTAACATGAAATTTAACAAGTGCTATTAGTTATTTATTTACTTTTTATTTTGAAAAAATATGTTTCTAATTTATAATTGATGTGCACGTAAATGTGCATATTTTTATCATCATATTTATTCTTTTTAAATTAAATAAATGATCATATTGGGTATTTTAACTTGTTTAAACCAAAATTCATATTATTTGAAATTGTCACATATTCATCTTCATCCAAGGGCAAAATGGTCATTTTTGTGCGTATATTAATTTGAGAAAAATTAATTGAAAATTTGTATATATTTTTGTAGGAATTTGATCTCAAATAGAAGTGGTTTCATGAAGATATGCATGCACAAAATTAATACAAAGGAATGAAGATGGAAATAATTCAAAGTGAAGAACATGGGGGACCCCATTTACCCACCTAGCTTAATGTACAAATTAAAGGCTAATGCACATGCTTTTGGAGTTAATGGCTTCATGTACACTTAATGGGGGATTAAGACATGTTAATGGTTACTTGGCCTCCACACTTCCTAAGGGGCATTTTGGGCATTCCCCAAAAATATGAATTATGGTTTCATACATGTATAAATACCCATATGTTTCATGTAACCTCTCCTCTCTCTTCTCTTAGTCTCTCTTAGGCCTCCTTCTCTTTAGTTTAGTTTAGATCAAAAATAAAAGAAAGCTCTCTTTCTCTTTTCATGGCTACTTAGCCATTTTTATTTTATGTAATTTTCTTTTCTTTTTATGCAATGTTAATTAGTGTTTCCTCTTACTTACATTTTCATTTCCTTTCATGCTAGTAGTGTAGATTTACTTTTATGCAAGTAGAATAGTTTTCTTTTCATTTGCTTTCATTTTTCTTTCTTTTTTGCTTTCATGTTGTTGCTACATTTGTTAATAAAATGACAAATATGAGAAGCTAAACCCCTTCAATTTAGGGGTAATGAAGCTCTCTAATTAATGTAGCTTCAATATTTTGTTAATTCATGCTCTCTTTTTGTGCTTAATGATGATGATAGAAGTGGTTTTATTTGTTGTTTTTGTCTTCAATTTGATAGTCTATATTGTTGACACCAAATAGGCTATGCTTAAACAATCACTAACACAAATGTCTCTTCATGAATATATGATTATGGCATAAGAAAGTGATTTGAAATTAAAATATGATGGTCTATATTTCTAATCAATAGTTAATAGGCCATACTTAAAATAGATTTCATTTTCATTTTCTTTGTCAAGTTTCATGAAAGTTAGTAAGTGTTTTAAGGGGTTTGTTATAGTTTGATGACTTATGTTGGCTAACTAATAGCTAAAATATGTCATACTTATGATAAACACATCAATTAAAACACTAATGACCATAAAAGAGAGATCATGATTTCGTGTGTTGAACTACATGATCTAGAGAGTGAATTTATTCTCTAAATTGACATTTAACTCTCATATTTGCATTTCTTTCCTTTTTGTTAGTTAGTTCATATTCTCATTTTCTAGCTTAAACACACTCTCGACTTTGGTATAATTTGATTGAATAGAATTTTAAAATCATCAATTCCTTATGGATCAACCCGTATTCGCCACGTGCTACATTTGTACACCGTGCGCTTGCGGTTATTTTTAATTTAAATTCATTCGACGGTTTTCTAAACCGATAGAATTTCCGTCGACGATAGAATTTGAATAGAAGTAAGTTCATATGTTGATATTCATTTACTTGAATAGCATTTTGTTTTTATTCAATTTATTCTACTTAACAAATACTTATAACATAAATTAAACGTATGAACTTTTATTATAACTACCTAAATTTATTTACAATTTCCTTTAACAAAATTTAATTTCTGGGCGTCTATATTGTGTATATTCAATTACATTTAACCCTTTCCAAGTAAGTTTTATTAATGTTTTTCAAATTTAATTTAACATTATACAAAATTTTCTTTATTTACAACAATTATATTAAGAAAAATTTAGTTTGAACATTTTTACTTAAATTTTTTTGTATATCCTTCAATTACATATTCATTAATATTTAACCTTTTTGAATATTTCAGGTAAATTATATATGTCTAGAATGCAATTGATATTATATAAATTAATTTACCCTAATTCAATAGTTTCAAGTTGTTTCAATTCCATTTCTCCTTTAAGACACTCCAATTATTCAAAACTTTGCTTTATTTAAACAATTGAAAATCATTACTTAATACAAACTTAAGAATTTAATTTTCGGTTTCATTTCAAACCATTTTGAAATATATATATATATATATATATATATATATATATATATATATATAATACATCAAATCATACTCAAGAAATTCAAATCAATTCCATTTTCCGAAATAAAAAGTGTAGCAAAGCTGCTATGTGGTCTCCCTACTTTGAGACTCAAAAATGAATGTCGATGATGCTGTAGTCATCACCGAAATTATTTTCCAACGACAAAAAAGGAAAGTATTGACTTACTTCTTTCAAAATTCTTTGGAAACAAATTTCCATCCAAAAATACTTTCAAATGATATATTTAAAACATTGGAAACCAAATTTTGAAAATCATTGGAAATTAAATTCTCAAATCCTAAATTTAAATTCATTTCATTTCCAAATCAAAATTATAAACCATATTTAAGTTTTATCTCCTTATTACATACAACAATAGTTAACGGTTTAGAAAAGTTGGCAAAATAATAAATGAAAATCTAGTATTATTGTTTCTAACAACCAATTCATTTAACTATCTAAATTTAGAAAATTATACTCCTATATATAAAATATATTCATACACAAAATTATTTCGTTTATCAATTTCGAAAACAATATTGTGTCAGTTTGCTCTGTTCAAGTATTTTGGAATTCCTATCGATATCGTTGGCCAGACGAATCGATCGAAACCTAAAATCAACTTAATAATTCAAACAACACAATATAAAACATTTTATATCAATTACAAATATGCTCCCTCATAGGATGATTCAAGAATGGATTAGAAAAACAAGGATAGAGATTCAAATTTAGAGGGACCCTACTCAAAGATAGTTTAAGCAACGAAGTTAGCTTGGATGGAAGATGAGATAGTTAAATTACCAAAGAGGAAAGATGATAGACTTATATCAATCTCGGCAGCCTTAACCGGGTCAATCTAGACTCCATGAATAGGATAAATGCGGAATTCAATTTCTCGCTTGGGAGGAAGAGAAGTGACTTCACCAAACATTAGGATAATCCATGACTGTCGGAGTGGGGTCAAGACCACTGGTTGAGAATCAATCGAAATATTAAATTTCCTTCATTATCCTAAGGCATTCGATATTCGATCATAAAGAATTTCCTGGGTCGTCCCCTTGAGAAACGATTTAGGCTTTGCAAGAGATTGCGGCATCAAACCGAGGACATTGAAATCTTCGGTGAATTGACACCTATTATAAAGGAGTTTCACCCTTTTACAAGTCATACTAACGTTGGCTAAAATGTCGAATGGGATTAGTTACACCTAAGGACGAGGTTGATGAATAAGGTTTTAGGATGAGCTCAGTTTTGTTATAGAGATCCACAGAAATGGAGCTACGGGATGCTCCAGTATCAAGAAGAACATGAACAGGAAAGGACAAGAATGGATTTCAGAATGAAGGGAACGTTCCAAAATTCAAAAGAAAATCCAAATCAAAGAGAATTCTAACAAAGGATTACAAGCTCGAATGAATACGATTCTATAATTGATTCTACTCATTTTAGGATATTACTACCCTATCTTTAATGAGTTTTTAATCCATATGCTTCGTTTTGCGTAAACCAGAGCTCTAATACCAACTGTAATGGCCTGGCATTTCGAACCACTCAAATTCATGTCAGACTTGAAATGCTGAAAACAAAAAAGTGTTAATTTATATTTGGCAAAACTTCGCATATACAGTAAATAAATTAATCACAAAATCACAGACACAGAGTAATGTAAAAATAAGTAGCGGAATAGATAAATAGTAGTTCATGAAGCTACTATATAAACTATATAAACAATAGAGTCTTAAACAAAATATAATAGATATCCACTACCCAGAAGTATCATTACAAAAGAAAATGACAAGTCTACACAAACAATTAGAAAAACTGAAAAGCTGAATAGATAACTCCAAGCAGATCTTCAAGCTCCAAAGGCGAGTCAAATGCTGTGACAGTCGGTCTGACCCGAGCATAAAGCAAAACACAAATCACTCGAGTCGGGATTAACATTCTTATATCAATAACTTAAAGGATGTTTGGGATTCCCATACTTTAAGGATTCATTAAACTATCTACATACATAGTACAATATGCTATATATAATATCTAAAGTAAGGTAAACTATTAAAATATCATTGAGGCGTTACCCATATCCCACTTAACATATTTTATATAATGTCGTAGTCTATACATTACTATGAACTCCACCAAACCGGCAGGCTATCATGGAGCACTCCATAATATGACAAAAAATAAACTCAATGAAAGCACGTTAAGGCATGTGGCAAGGTACACGAGGCAATGCCTAGGGTAGGATTCTACCATTTTGTAGAACTGAGTTGGTGGTAACGCATAGCAGCTACTACCATACACCTTGACACACACTCCCAAAATCAAAGGTGCACCCAATCAAATCACAAAATAATAGAATTGTATTGAAGAAATGTGCCTGATCGGAGGTGAGACCTCACTTGGCCTAGGTATAGCTCATGTTTTAGCCACAACAAGTCTGGAATCTCCAACCACGTACACTGTTGTTAAAGTGGTTTTCGGTATTGGCAGTAATTATGACAATATTTGATCCCGAACTCTTTAACAACCAAATGCTTATTTCACATCATGCTCACTTTATTTTTCAAACAGTCATACTTCAAAATATTCGCTTTTAAAT
Source organism: Allium cepa (assembly GCA_030765085.1). Classification (NCBI taxonomy): domain Eukaryota; kingdom Viridiplantae; phylum Streptophyta; class Magnoliopsida; order Asparagales; family Amaryllidaceae; genus Allium; species Allium cepa. The sequence continues at coordinate 587,369,411 of CM060938.1, forward strand.
CATATTCACTTTAAATAATATTCATATTCAATGTCATAAACACAAGATATTTTAAACCATCATATCAAATTATTTGCTTTTAAATCCATTAAATCTAAATCATAACAGTTCCAACTTAAACAGTTTATATATTGTAAATAATATATATGTATATATATTAAATAAAATAATTTATATACTAAAAATAGGTTATACATTAAAATATTTTATATATTAAAATATATATCAAAATAGTTTCAACTTAGAATTGTTTCGTCCAATTCCATAAATCAATTCATGTCAACTTTAGTTCTAAAAATTCAATTTAAATTAAATCTCAGTTCAACAAATTTCAATTAAAAGTGCAACGAACGGAGTTTTCGACCCTCAAAAATCGATATCAATACGTCCACTATATAGAATGTCGAGTAATCAACTGCCGAAAATTACCAGTTCACTAGGGGTAAAGAAGAAAAAGGTAGAAGGAAATAGGACAACAACATAGAGTTTCACAATCAAAGTGGAACAAAATATAATATATAATAATAGATTTGATACAAAAATATATGTAACTGTCAATTTCTTACAATCATCATAGTACAATTGACAACAATTAATCTGGACAGTTTAATAAATTGTCCTCGCACACATAACATACACAGCGGAAATATAAATCAAATATGGGGATACATCTCTGTCATCCAGCTTGTTCCTGAGCTCCATAGCATCCTATCGTGAATCTGTAATACTCGGTCTGACCCAAGCATTATAATTAAACAACACCCAAGTCAGTCTGGAAAATCAGCATGAGAAAATAGCCTTAGTTTGAATTATTAACCTTTATCAAAATCCTTTGAAAACAAAGGTATCTTGTAAGACCATGTCACACATAAACATAGCGGGTTTTTACAATAAGATAACCAAAACATTTTTATCAAATTCCGTCTAATATTATAATAGTGTCTAACGCAAGTAAATAGAAAATAGCCGAAATGTTTGCATCTCACGTTTCAGCATAGATGGGCACAATCAGAAACCGTATGGAGCTTATTGGAGAATGGATTCCATACAATGACTAGGCACTAGGGTACCACCTATCATGATAAACTTCTAGAAACATGTACCTAGGATCTCGCTGGGATCTCCTACAACACAAGACCGACCCTATCCCTAACCTGGATAGAATCGAATATGTTATTAACCCGGTGCTCCCAACCTTATCGAGAGCTCTTTCATATGCATCGTATCCATATAATATAATATATCTGAGGTTATCTAGAAAGGTGATAACATACCTTAATTGGGTATGACCCACTTTGCCTTGCTGCATACCCCCTGACTTTTAGCCATTCCGGTTGATGAGGCTATAGGCTATGACTACCTTTTAAGAATAATTTCACTTAGAATCCTCATTGTCCTCCAATGACGATGTTCTGATAGCATTCATCCATACAAGTTGTCCTGGGTCAGGACAAACCGAATCATCGTCTTCATCATCTTCACGATATTCATTCGCAACGTTCAAACCAGATCGAAGGGATTTTCAAATAATTAAATTCGATCCTGGCCTCTTCGAAACAATTAACGAAATTGGCCAAAATTGATAGTCGGTTATTTAACTACCAGCACACATCCAAAAGCAGACATCGGGCCTTATTTCAAAATTCTTCCAAAATTTATTTCAAAATATCTGCATAAGATATTACTTCCAGTACTTCAACGTTTGAAAACAGTTTTCAAATCCTTATATTTTCAATGGAATATTTCCACCCCTTTCCAATACTTAGAATATTTTTTCACTTCATTATATATTCAACATTAAGAAAATATTTCATTTATTTCCTATTTCTCCATCTCAAATCATTTACAATTTATTTGTAAATTTCTTAAATCGTTTATAATGGATTTTATAAGTTTTGAAATTCTTTAACTAATTCTCTTCAATATTTCCAAAATCAAATATACTTAATTATAACTCCAATTTCCCTTTCTACTTCTTTTATGAATTCTACTTCATTTTCGAAGTTCACTTTATTTAACTTCTCGAAAATTTTCTTACATTTTCCCAAATTCGTTTTGTGAATTCCCTTGTAAGTCTCATCTACTAAATAACCCTTTTCCCAACTCTCGAGTAGATTTATAAATATATTTACCATTTCAAAACTCTATATAAATTCATATGTGAATAAAAATAAGTATTTAAAAAAATTAAAAAGTGTTCAAATAATTATTTATAATATTGAAACACTGTTTATAACATCACCTTTCAAAGCATGTTTTAAAAATTTAGGATTTATTAAAATAAATATTAAGTATTTGAAAATTCACTTCTGAAGTATTTCAATACTAACTAACTCTAAATTAAATGGTTTAAATAAATAAAAATTTTCCTTTTAAAATAAAATTTAACTTTTGAATAATAAAAAAAAAAATTAAATCTCAATAACCAAATTTTAAACTTATAAATCCCTCTCGATTTTCACCACATCACTTCCCTTTCGGTCTTCTTAACCATTTCTACTTCAAATATAGTATCCAATATTTTTCTCTCACCCTATTTCCATATTTAAGTATAAATTCTCCTTGTAAATTTATATTCCAAATTTATCATCCGATATCGATTTTCTTTATCAATAAACATCGTTTATAGATTTTTATAACTCCTTTGAGTTTCATTAAAAATAACCACATTTATAAAATTCCATTTTTTAAATTTCATGCATTTTTTCTAATTTATTTTTAATATCGATTTCAACTTCTTTCTATATTCTTTTCCAAATATCATTTTAAAATCCAGTCCTAAATGTTCCTTTACATAACTTATTTCAAAACCTCTGTTAAAATATTTTTCCCGCATTATTTAGTATGATCAAAAACCAATTATTGCTTATTCAAATCAATCTCTTTGAAATAATCCAATTTTCGATATACATATTTTATATTAAAAATCTCCTTTTAATTTCTTAAAAATTCAAAATAATATTTATGGTATATAATATGCCAACGCTAATTCCCATGCTATTATAACATTTAAAATTTACAACACACAATAATCCAGCAGATTTTCCATTCACATCATACATTTTTATATATACGAAAAACACTAATATATTTGAGGAACCCAGTTGGATCCCTCCAACCTGTTTTTCCTACATCCACAAATGTTAGACAATAATAAAAAATACCAATCCTACTTCAAGGGGTGTAACAACCAATATTTTTGAAATTAATGTCTAATTAAATTTATTTCACTTTGAAAATGTTTTAGAAATTATTTTATTTAAAAATTTTTTATAGAATATTTTTAAAGTGACATAGGAATTTTTCTAGAGTTAATGGTAATTTTTTTGTAATTTTCATGCCCTGTTTTCAATTTTTAAACAATTTCTTTAGTTCTTTTTCTATTTTTCTCTAATTTAATTATTTATTTCATTTTAGAAATGATAAATGAATTATTTTAGTTTAAATTTTTTCTTTATAATATTTTTAAAATGAAGTGGATATTTTTCCAAGGCTAGTGATGATTTATTTGTAATTTTTGAACCCTGTTTTGAATTTTTAAGCAATTTCTTTATTTCTTTTTCTATTTTCTTTAAATTTAATTATTTATTTTCATTTTATTTTACTTTGTTTCAGTTTTTAAATTCAATTATTGATTTTTTATTTGATTTAAAAGAAATGGTAAATTGAAGAGACAAGACTCTTCCTTTTCCTATGACTTTTCAAGTGCTTGACTTCTCATTTTCTTTTACCGTTCTCTCATTTACTTTTGGCCGTGTATTTTCCTTTGAATAGCTGTGAGTTTCATTACTTCTCACGCATAAAAAAAATTACATCTCATTTCTCTCACGGCTTGGAAAAAATATTGGTAATGGCTACATCTCTTTCTTCCTTTTTTTTCTTAATTTTCTAAGTATTTTTGCCTTGTTTTCTTTGCTAGTTTGCTCGGCCTTCTCCTCCATAGCCCTGGCCACCGCCCCTTACATCTCCTCCTTGTCACCATCACCACCTTACCCTCAGGTCTTGACCATGGCCGAGACTCCTATGGTGCAAAAACTACACAAAAAAATGCAACTATACCCTTAAAACCTTTATAGCCGAGCCACTTTGCTTCATCACCTCCATCCACCACCACGGCCACCACCATAGCCGCCGCCACCTCACTAACCTGACCACCACACACCCCTCCAGCCATTGACCAGACCTGTAACACCCCTAGCCGAGCCGAAGGACCCATGGCCGAACCACTTTGGTGAACCAAAACCACCCTATGTTGCATAAGCCTCTTCACCTTCATGCTTTGTAACTCCTTCCCACATTTTAGCCTTTATGTTGTGCAACCTTGTCTCCAACCCGAGCAAAACCATGGTCAAACCCGAGCCAAATGCACCCGTAGGCCGCGAAAACAAATATAGAAAGCAAGGCAAAAGATTTTGTGTTCAAATCACTTTTCATTTCAAAGTTATTTCATTTCATAGTGTATTGAATTTGTAATTTGTTTTGATTTTGTTTGGGTTGTAACACAAGATTTATAGCATTGGATCTAGCTCTCCACTAAAATCCGTAGTCTTATCATTGTGATTTGATTCCGTTGTGTCATTTGTACTGCAATCTCCATCTATAGAGGTGAGTAAATCTCACACGATATTATATACTTATGCAAATGTGAAGCGATAACAATTGAATGTGTAGAATCAAATATGATGTTATAACTGCCTGTGATTATTTATATATGATGTTAAACCTGTTAAATTACATGTCATCTCATCTCTTACTGTTATATATTGTTAAACTTTCAGTTATATTTGTTTATCACAATGCAGGTTCCCTGTTAGATTAGAAATCACTATGGGTTGAAATGATACATACCCGAACGGACTTTAGAATAGGGAAAAATCGTTATGGGCTAAAATGATTGCCTGAATGGTTTTTATTAATTTTATTTTTTACTTGGGACTGCGGGTTTGAAATGATAGAACCCGGATTTTCTTTATAAACTGCGGATTGAAATGATATATATATCTGTATTACTTGACCTAGGTTAGAAAACTACATACAGACCCGTGGTTAAATTTATAAAGTATTTTGAATATTTTGAATATTTTTAAAAGTATAAATTATGAAAATTTAATTTAAATTGGGTTTTAAATGTTTTAACAAAGAAATTTTGTTTTTTCTGTAAGTTAAAGTGTAATTTAAATCAATGGTAAAAGTGAATTTTTGGAAATATAACTTAAGTTAGAAAATTTGGAATTTTGGTTTAAAATAAAAATTAAATTACATAATCAAATGGAAATTTAATTATATTGGAAAATGGAAGAAAAATATAAATGTTAAGTTTATTTGTTAAAAAGTGAAGGAAAGAAAATGTTACACTTGTATTTGTTAAGCGAAATTATTGAAAAATTTGATGTAATTATAAGAAATTTATTTATAAAAATCATAAGTTAAAAATAAATTAAATGAACATTTTTGAATGTTAAAATATGATTTTTATTTTAAGGGTTTAAATTGAAGTTTATTATTTGCTGGAAATACACTAAACTTTGGAAAATACTTTTTATAGCATTCAGAAATGCTATGGTTTCTGTTAATGAACTAAAACTGAATAAAAGAGGCTATTATAGCAGTTCTGAAATGTTGTAGTTGCTGTAGTAAATTTAAAGGGAAAAAATTTGATAAAGGCCTATTACAGTAGTTCTTTAAATGTTGTAGTGGTCTGCTGTCATTGCTGAAAGTGATAAAACCCTTAATTTGGAAACCTGAGCTATTACAGCATTCCTGGAAATGCTGTCTTTGCTGTTTTAAACTAAATTTCAACTAAAACTGAGTTTTAACAGCAGTTTTAAGTGTTGGCTTTGCTGAATTAAAATGTTTTTCAACTATAACTTACAACAGTTTTTTTAAATGCTGTGAAAGGCTGAAATTTTAAATGTTTATGTGTTTTGACTTAGTAAACGAGCTCAGAATGGTTTGAAACTTTGGAAATAGAATACTTAACTTGAAAGAATAATAACTTCACTTTTAACCGATTTAAATGAATAAATTTCATTGGAAAATTAACATTTTTAAAATGTGATTTGAATTGAAATAAATGAATGTTATCTTTGAAATTAAAAGGGTATTTAAATTGGATATTTGATTTGAATTTAAATAATGATTTGAAAAGGAAGTTTCGAAAGATATGATATTTTGATATATTAAAACGATTTAATCTTTATCTGATAAAGATTTGGATTTGAAAGGGTATTTTATTTTGAAGTATAAATTTTAGTTTTAAAAGTTATAACCATGGGTTATAATAATGATTGGTCGGTAAAGAGACCGATATCAGATATGGACATACTCTCTGTGGATACCAAAAACCACTTTGACAACTGTGTACGCAGTGGATATTCCAGAATGAAGTAGGACGGTGGCGACGTTCTTGTGGTATGTTACGTGGACCCAACTCCCGTGAGTTGGCATAAGGTGGCTAAAACAGGAGCGGTCTCTGGCCAAAAGGGGTAGCTCCTTTGGTCGGACGCGTTTCTTCGATACCATTCTATTAATTTTTGATTGTTTGGTGGCCATCCTCAGGTTTGGGAATGTGTGCCGAAGTGGGCGTATGTGGCTGCTGCGTTACCACCAGCCCGTGTGTGTAATTGGTATATATATCCTGGCATTGCATCGTTGTGTCGTGTCACCTACCACATCGAGGCTTTACTACGAGTTTGATTTTCTCCGGTAGCCCATGCGTGTCTTCTCGTAATCTCCCGATCAGGAGATATGTAGATATTGGATGGACTACTCGGACAATTATGTGTTTGGGGTTATATGGGTAAGCCCATGATGTTATTTTAAAGTATGTTTATTTTGCTGATAGACACTATTAAAATAACACAATATTACTATATAGTAAATAGTTTAACGGCTCTTAGAGGATGGGCGATCCCAAGCATCTTCTAAGTTACTTGTACCTTCACTACCGTTCACTTGAGTTGGTTTACATTGGATAAGTATGTATGTCCTAACTCAAGTGTTTGTGTTTTATTTACGCTCGGGTCAGCCTGAGTTTTTCACAGATTTGGATTTCCACTCTCTGGAGGTTTGGAATCGCTGGAGATTATCAGCTTATCTATTTATCTATATTTCAGTTCTGTTGTTCTGTTGTTAGCTTTGTATTTGCGGACTTCTTTGTATTTGGGATTTCATGTTGTATCTGTTTTCAGACTGATATTATGTATTTGGTTTTGAGACTTTGTGAAAGTAGCTTCATGAACTACTATGGTATTTTATTTTCCACTGTGAGATATTCCGATTGTTCTGTGTCTGTGATTCTGTGATTTGATTTTATTTGCTCCGAATTTTTATTACAATCTGTTATATTATACTATTCAAGTCCGGCATGTGTGGATTATTGTCGATATGAATGGTGGAAAATAATGGGACGTTACAGTTAGTATCAGAGCTTTGGCTTTTAGGCAAACCTTAGCCTGGGGAGCAAAAACTCATTAGAGATAGGGTAGGAATACCTTAGAATGAGTGAAATCAACTTCAGAATCATTTCTTTGTGAGAGAACGTATTTTCAAAGTATAAAATGATTTTAAAATGATTTTCTAAGTATTATTCAATGATTATTTTGATATAAAATTTTTCCTGTTTTAAATGCAAATTTTTCAAAACTTCTTTCCTTTCGTATCTACCTTGTTAGAAATTTCTGTAATTAGGTTGTTCATCCATGAGAATTTATCTTGTCTTATCTTTATCTTATCTTTACCTTTGTCCTAATATTCATTCCTGAATTTTCATGATGAACCGTAGGAATGCTAGAGGTCAGGGTCATGATGCTGCCCCAGTTCCAGCCCCAGCTCCTGTCCGTTTCACTGTTGTTTGCAAAGAATTCACTCAGCTTGGTGGTACCAAGTTCACTGGTTCTGAGTCTATCATTGAGGCTTAGCAATGGCTGAGAAGTATCGAGAGGGTATTTACTAGTCTTGAGATTACTGATGCCCAGAAGTGTCAGTTAGTCGCATGGTAGTTGTAGGAGGCTGCCCAAGGTTGGTGGGAGTCTGTTATGGCTAGCACCGTTGAGGCTGATCTTACTTGGGAACTGTTCAGGTATCTTCTTGTGTTTCTTTGAATTCTGTTTTTTTCTTTCTCTTCATGCCTTTTCTAAGCTTATTTATCATTCTTCTTAGGGAGGCTTTTGTTGCTAAGTGGATGCCCGAAGCCGGGATATCCCAGCTTTATAGGGAGTTCATGGACCTCAAGCAGGGAAGCATGTCTTTTTCAGAGTACGAGAGAAAGTTTAACGAACTTTCTAAGTTCGGACGTGGTCTGATAGACACTCCTCTAAAGATGGATGAGAAGTTTATTGCTGGTGCTCGTCCCGAGTACTATAGTCGTCTCATTTCTCATGTTCATGGCACTTTTGCCCAGCTTATGGATATGGCTCTTCGTTATGAGAACCCTACTTCTAAGGGTCCTGCTTCAGTTGGTGCTCTTTCATCTCAGACTTCTTCTGCAAATTCTAAGAAGAGAAAGCTCAGTTTCCAATAGCAGAAGAAGAATTGGCTCAAGAATCCAGGTTTGGGATCTTCATCATCTACTCCAACTCAGAGGCAGCCAGTTGACCTTTCTTCCATCACCTGCTTTAAGTGTGACCATAAGGGACACTATGCGAATAGTTGTCCTACTATTGTTGGTGCTGCCATTCCTTCCCCTGCTCAGTCAGCTAGGCGTGATCTTTGCCACTACTGTCTCCAGCCTGGCCCTTTCAGGGAGGACTTCCCTACCCAACAGAAGGGTAAGCCTTCTGTTATCTTTGCTGTCACCTCTGCCTCTTCTCCAGCTCCTTCAGCTCCTAGTGATGACCAAGGTTCTCTCCAGGGTTCTTTTTCTTTATTCCAGCATCATGTTCGTGTTTTATTTGATACTGGAGCTTCCCATAGTTTTATATCTGTTGATTTGTGTGATAAGTTTGAGCATCTCCTTTCTCTTGTGTACGTTTCTGTTATGTGTTTCAAATCCAATTGGGGGTCCCGCAAACCTTAATAGGATTTGTAAACAAGTGAAGCTTCTCTATTCTGATCATCGCTTCAGTGGTGATTTCTAAGTTTTGGGCTTTGATGCTTTTGATTTGTTGCTTGGAAGTGATTGGCTTGGTAGGCATAATGCCCATATCTCTTGTAAATCCCGATCTGTTTATCTTGAGGATGATTTGGGTACTTCCTTTGTTATTCAGTGCCGCATGCCTCAGGATTTTGTAAGCAGATTTATTTATTCTCTGGATTCTCCTCCTGGTGATCTTCATTCGACCCCATGTGGTCAAACTCTTTCCCGATATATTTGGTGAAGTCACTTCCTTACCTCCTAAGCGGGAAATTGATTTCCGGATTGATCTTATTCCTAGTGCTCGACCTGTAGTTCTTCCTCCTAGAAGAATGGCACCTTGTGAGAAGGTTGAATTGGGAAAGCAGATTGAGGACTTGTCTTCCAAAGGTCTTATCAGACCTAGCCATTCCGAATGGAGAGCAGCAGTGGTCTTTGTCTCTAAGTCGGATGATTCTTTGAGGATGTGTGTTGATTATAGGGAGCTGAACAAGCTCACTATGAAAAACAGATATCCAATGCCTTGCATCAATGATATGTTTGATCAGCTTTATGGTGCCACTTGTTTCTCTCAGCTTGATCTTGCCACAGGTTTCCACCAGCTCAGAGTTGCTGAGGAAAACATTCCAAAGACTGCTTTCTGGACTGAGAATGGGTTTTATGAATGGCTAGTCATGCCTTTTGGTTTAATTAATGCTCCTGCTTTCTTTGTGGATCTTATGAATTGTGTTTTTCGTGATGTGCTTAATAGATTTGTTTTAGTCTTTTTTGATGATATCTTGGTCTTCTCTAAGTCCGAGAGTGAACATGAGTCACATTTGCAGTATGTTCTAGAGACTCTCATAAATCATTAGTTGAAGGCTAAATTTCTAAATGCCATTCTAGAAGGATGAAGTCCGATTCCTCGGGCATATTGTTTCCGGTAATGGAGTTTCTATTGATCCAGTCAAGGTCGTTGCGATCAATGTAAGTCTTTCCTTCTTTCTCTTTTCCTTTATCATTTAATTATTCTATCTCTTATGTGGTTCTTATTTTCCCTATTTTTGTTACATGATTAGGAAATTCCTAAGACTCCTTCTGAGATTCGTAGTTTTTTGGGCCTTGCCGGTTACTACCGGAGATTTATTGAGAATTTTTCCCGAGTTGCTGCACCTCTCACTGCTTTGACTCTAAGAAAGTTTAGTTTATCGGGGATAAGAAGAGTGAAGCTGCATTCAACGAGTTAAAGAGCAAGCTAACTTCCGCACTAGTTCTTACCATTCCGAACAGAAGTGAGGGAATGACAGTATATAATGATGCTTGTCATGAGGGATTGGGTGCTGTTCTCATGTAGGATGGTAGGGTCATTGCCTATGCCAGCCGTCAGTTGAAAACCCATGAAGCTAATTATGCTGCCCATGATTTAGAGTTGCTTGCTGTTGTCTTTGCTTTGATGCTTTGGAGCCATCATCTACCAGGAACCAAGTTTGTGCTTTTCACCGATCATCAGTCTCTGGAATATATCTTCTCCCAAATGGATTTGAATCAGAGGCAAGTCCATTGGCTTGAGTTTTTGGCTTCTTACGACGTCGATATTAGCTACACTCCCGGTAAAGCTAATGTTGTGGCCGATGCTCTAATTCGGAAGAAGGCTTTGTTGTGTCAGATGGTTGTTTCTTCTTCTCCTCTTTTGGAGCACATTATAGCTAAGCAAGATGAGGATGAGATGCTGAGGTTGATGAAGGAGAGTGTTCAAAGCAGAGTTGGTGGAGGTAGTTGCGGTAGTAGTGGAGCTCAGATATGTTGAATATACAAGTATATGATTTTTGTTTGATGATAATAAACATATATATATATATTCATTTAAATGTATTTGTTAATGTACTATTTTATTTTTCACATAATTAAATAAATATTTGCTGAATAATATAAATAGCACCGAATTTAAATTCAAATAGATATTTTATTTAAACAAATATTTATTACAATTTTTGAATAGTTCAAATTCGGACTCTCACTATATATACACATTTTCAATTACAATACAAATTTGACTACATCACAATTTTCACATACATTTGCACCTCACTATATTACAGTCATTCACTCGTATTTTATCTTCAACTCCAGTCCAGATTGAATCCAGCATCTGAGCTATCTGCAAAAATACACACTGACGCAGTAAAATTGAAAATAAAATATTTTTGCAGTATAAAATACAGTGTGATTTTGAAAATATTATTTGCCTCAGTTATTTTGGTTGTTCGTCATCATTTAATTTTGAATTCATCATAACAAACAACTTACGACATGCATAGTGTATCACTGTACATGTCAAAAGGCCGTGCACATCGATATATACACTTGATGAAATTACAGGGACAGGTGAGCACAAGGTCAAACCCAAATCAAAAGCTAGGTTCAACTCAAGTAAAATACAAATAAAATCACAACACGAACACAAGGTCAAACCTGAGCTTTAAAGCTGGATTCAACACATGTGCAGTCCAAAAATACAAGCCTCGACAAAAATTCAATGAGAAAAAATGAACTGGTCAGAACAATGGCTCAAAGACCTGACCCAAAGACCAGAACCAAAGAAAAAATAGTGATGAACCTTAAAGACTGGTGAACAGCAAGTTTTACAAGACCAACAATGGAACTGTATGCAAACTGCCCGAATGGTACAAGTTAAAGACTGCAACACTACGGCAACTACAAGTGACAATGTCAGGCCAAGCCAAAACCAAAACATCAAAGACAAAGAAACCAGAATGCAAGCAGTATCACTACAACTTGAACCAGTAAATGACACAGTACAAGATGAAATTACATGCATACATACATGTATGCCACAGTGATTTCGATAAACCAAAACAAGTTGATATGCACATATATAAACAATCAGACCAGGGATGAAACTCATCATAATTTAAATTGCAACATATGACAACAGTGGTGCAACAAAACCCAATACAGTGAACTACATGATGAACAAGTATGCAAGTGAAGACAACAATGCTTGGACTAAATGCGTGTGAATTCTAAGCATGATAGTGATCGAACATACAAACCAGAAATACCCAGATGAAATGGAACAGACAAACAGTAAAATTCACATGCCACTGAAACAATACAGACTAGTATCGTACTACAACATACATAATGGACACAACTTTCTACAGTGAATCGGATTCAAGTAACAATGAATACAAACTCGAGACTACAATTACATTGGAGCATATAGAAGAATCAGATCAACATCAGTGGACAGTGCAATGAAGACTTGAACAAGACTCGAGTGCTACCAGAACTCAATGAACCGACACTAGCATATACACACACACATACATATGCACGTGTATACATGATGAAGGTTACGGATTCAAGTGCGAACGCACAGTGCAAACTACAACAGACAGTGTAATTCAAGTTACATGTTGAAATGCAGCAACCAAGACAAGTGCAGAAATATTTCAAAATTGTAACCAGTGACAGTAACCAAGTGCAAATGAAACAAAAGAAGCTCAGACAAGTTCAGATATGAAATAGGAATAACTGTAGTAACAACATAACATACTAACTAAGTTAAACAATGCAAGCTCAAATTAAATCATGTACACGTGTAGTCAGCAAAAAATATGCAGCGTACAAATATCATGAACCAGACTTCGAATCAAGCAATGCGGACAACAAGGGCTTGAACACACATGTACAAAGTCAGTGACTATGTCAAATGTTTTCACCATAGCCAAGTCGTCAGAATTTCATGGAACGGCAAAGAAAAATTGAACAAGTCAGGTATGCTACAGGGATGAACAAAATCAAGGTACAAATAAGATCATCAGGGAAGGAACTAAATGCCGGAATCAAATAGTCTCAAAAATCAAAGTGGCCAAAGTCAACCACGACAACAGTCATAAATTCAACCGTTCAAAGAAAATGTCAGAGCCATGATGAACAAGGTGTCGAACAAATGAACAAATCAAACAAGCCGTGCTGGCAAATAAATTAATCAACACTTGTTAATGAAGTAAACAAATTATACGAATTGAAAATGTCAGAAACCATCACAATCATCAATGCAAAATCGAACGGCAAGCCAAAAATTATCACACGTACTCGTATGAAATATACGAACGAAAAATAAGGAATTTGATTCCTATATAAGCCCTAAAACATCGTTGGCAAAATGCATCGAGTTGAAGCAAACAAATCAAAAAAAGCAAGAGGCATAAATTACATACCAAAGTTAAAATCAAACTCCATCGAGAAGCAGCCGAGTGCGTCAAGGAGACAGTCAATCGACAGAGCTAGCAACGCATAATCGAATATTCGATTGATAAATTTGAAGTCGTCAGCTTCCAATTTAACAAAGCCCTAATTTTTGAAGGCGAACGAGCAGGCATAATTTAAGAAGAACAAGGAGTCGGCTGAGCAATACAAAAGAGAAAGGGGAATTAATTTTATTTATTTTTGGGCCGGCCTTGTTAAGGATTTAGTTTAAAATTAGGATTTTTGTCTTGTTTAAATTGTTTATTAAATTGTATTTTCCTTTTTAACTTTTGTAAATTCTAGTCGTGTGACTAGGGGACAAACTATGTGGCGCAGTTTAAGAATTCGCAACTTAGTGGCAGAGTTGTGGCAGGGTTTTGAGTGTAGAGTTAAGGCTAGTCGATAGCGGGTGTCGCGAGTTTACATGTATAAGCGTCTGACTACTTAATTTCTAGTAGAAACCTTGGAGGCAACATGTAGGCAGGGTTTTTCAGAGGCTGGGTAAATTCTGTATCGTTCTATTTCTATATTTATTATTCTGCTATTATATGTGCTGCTATTTTGATATATCTTTGTTGAAAATATTTTATAAACTTCCGCAATAATTTTTATAATTAATAGCATCACCCTATTTACCCACCCCCCTTTAGGGTGAAATCGATCCTACAAGTGGATCAAAGCTAGGAACAAAAGCCATTTTTATTTTAAAAAGTTTGACTTTTCAAAAACGAATTTTTTTTAAAAAAAATTGATTTTTTAAAATGGCTTCTTTTAATATTGCTTTTACGGAGGGTCGGTCCATAGTTAGACCACCAATGTTCAATGGTGAATATGCTTACTAGAAAAATAGGATGGAAATTTTTCTAAAAACCATTGACGCTTGGGATATTGTTGAGACATGCTATAGAGTACCAACTATAATTGTAAATAATCATAAAATAAATAAACCAAAGGATCAATGAATAGATCTAGAAAATAAGTTACAGAATACTAATGCCAAAGTTATGAATTCGATCAGTTTGGATTTAATCGTGTCTCACATTGTCTAACTGCGCAGGAAATATGGCACACACTAGAAGTGACTTACGAAGGAACATCTCAAGTCCACGAATCTTGCCTTACCACGCTGAGTAGCGAATACGAGAATTTTATAGTGGCCAAGGAAGAAAATGTTAAAGAGATGTATGGATGGCTTTCCAACATCGTATACAAATCAAAAGCTCTCGAAAAATCACACACGGAATTGGAAATAGTCCAAAAAATCCTCAGAGTCCTTCCACGTAGTTTTGAAGCAAAAGTGACTGCCATTCAAGAATCAAAAGATTTGAAACAAATGAAAGTTGAAGAACTCATCGGAAACCTCACCATTTACGAGTTAGAGATGAAATTCAAGAAAGAGCATGAAGGAGGAGATACTCGAAAGAAATCAATAGCTCTCAAAGGAACAACTGAAAGTGATGATAACGACGATGATGATAGAGCACCAGAGTTGGAAATGGTAATAAAGAGATTAAAAAAGTGGAACCTCAATTACGGAAATCCAGATCTAAATCAAAAATTAAAAAGCAGAATAATCAAAGTTTTAGATAACACATAATGGAAAAAATTCATCTTTCATAAGTGCAACCAACCCAGACACATCAAGCCCAATTGTCCTCAAAACCGACACGACTTTGAAAAGAAATCAAAAAGGAGAAATTTTGCATCCACGTGGACTACAAGCGATGAAGATAATAAAAGTACTAGCAGTGAGAGTGAGAAAGCAGATATGTGTCTTCAAAGTAATATAACTGATAGCGACGATGACGAGCCAAGCGAGGTATCAAAACTCACTCACTCAGAATTACTTATATATTTCCACGAAGTAAATGGCTATTTTGAACAACTTAGGGAGAAGTATGCCAAACTTGAATCACAAAAAGATACTTTGATAGATTTAGATAAACAACTTTACCAATTAGTTAAAACCTATCAAAGTAGGATCCCTAAGTGTGATAAGTGTCCAACATTCGAAGAAGAGATTAAAAAATCAGAAATCAAAATTAAATCGCTTCAAAATGAAATTCTGATTTTGAAAGAGAGTGAAAATACAAGAAGAGAAAATTCAATTAAAAGGTGCAGACAATTGTTAAACGAAAATGAATCTCTCAAAACACAGGTCCAAAAACTGTCAATGACTTTAGATAAATTTTTAAAAAGTGAAAAATCATTGAATATGCTATTAAGAAAACAAACTGTTAATAAAGTTAGACAAGGACTTGGATATAATAAATCTAAAAATGTTAGAAATGAAATTAATCAAGTCGATTCAATGTGCACAATTTATAGAAAATTTGGACACAATCAAAACAATTGTTGGTATAGACCCAAACACGTGAAAACTATACCAACTTGGGTTCCTAAAGGCACAAATATAAAATCTCTTAAAATTAAACAAATTTGGGTGCTAAAAGGAACATATATAAATTGTTATGGGTCTCCACGAAATTATTTTTCAATATATTTTGCCACTAACAATCATGGACCTATAAAAACAAATAGGCCACAAAAATCTTCCATCGTGTAGGTGTGGTGACAGGCTAAGGAACAACGATAGTGTTACTTGGATTCTGGCTGTTCTAAGGACACAACAAGCGTCAAAGCAAAGTTCCTTAGCCCAGTACAAAGGTGATAGAATCACAATGGGCAACGACGAAAAATTATCGTAAAGGTAAAAGAGGTAATGGTATATTTTGAATGATATATTAAACGTGATAATCTGCACCGTAGTCTGAATTAAATCAGTCAATAATGATGATGAAATTAATGATGATTTTTATTCTGACTTATTCGAAATTGTTGGCCAATTATATTCTTATGCCACGAACACTATAAAAAACTCTAGAGTCTTTGAATTACTTTATATATATTAGTTTGGATTAATAATAGTGTTTTATTGGATGATAATACATTTGGTTATTTTATGGCTGACTCTATATTCACGGTTTTTGATTATTTACATGGCTTCAATTCAAATTCAAGAGAATTTCATTTAAAAAGTTGTTAAAAAATGATTCTGAGATAATAATTTTCAAAAAGCAGACATTTTTTTTATAAAACCCCTTCTAAAAAAATCATTTTTGACCTTGTTTCAGATAAGTAATTTTGGAAAATTTGGTTTTAAAATTATTTTTGGATTTGATTTTAAATTATTACATCGACTAATCTGACTCCTACTAATTATCGAAAAGATAAATAGTGTTTAAAAAAGTGATGAGTGTTGATATTAATCATATATTATAACTTGAGACGGTATATTAAGTAAATTTCTTTAGAAATTTAAACAAGAATTATAAACACTTTTTGTTGGTAAAAATTCCATGACCATTTCTATTTCTATCGTATTTCTATCAATAATCACCCATCAAAATCCATTATAGTATGTCAACATGTGGTGATATAAATAGGAATCATTCGTTTTTCGTTTTATATTTTTTTTTAAATAATAATAATTAAAAAAATTAATTAAAAAAAACCAAAGTATTCACTATCATTTAAAAGTCCTCACGGTTATGCATGGATGAATTACTTGGAATTTTTTTATGTGCTTTCGTGCTCATTTAAAAGTCCTCACGGTTATGCATGTATGGAACACATCAAAATTGATTTATGAAATAAACAAGTTGATTCTAATCCCATTTAAAAGTCCTCAGGTTATGCATGGTTAGAAGATAATTGAATTCAGTTTTTAAATAAAATTGGAATACTACTAATCTCGGTCAAAAGTCCTAACGGTTATGCATGGTTGGCAGATATTCAAATTCCTGATATAAATATACCGCAAATAGACACAATTGTATGGTTTTATATGATGACATCATTCCCATCATTCTAAAAGTGGAATATGCGCCTAACAGAGTATTTATGATTTTTGTTTGATTTTTTATTGAAATTTAATATTTATATTCGATTGAGTTTTAATGTTGTATTAATGTCTATCACTTTATCTCTATTCGATTGACAGATAAAGGTCAAATATTTTCTATTTGCATCTAGGCTCATTTGCATATTTTTATTACATATTTTTATTTACATGCATATATGAAGTGGGAGCTTTGTGCAGAGAGGGAGCATTCAAGTAAGGGGAGCAAATTGAATGATCAAATACATTTAACAAATTCAAAATCTTAAATATATGTTTGTTATCATCAAAGGGGGAGATTGTTGAATATGCGAGTATATGATTTTTGTTTGATGATAATAAACATATATATATATATATATATTCATTTAAATGTATTTGTTAATGTACTATTTTATTTTTCACATAATTAAATAAATATTTTCTGAATAAAATAAATAGCACAGAATTTAAATTCAAATAGATATTTTATTTAAAAAATATTTATTACAATTTTTGAATAGTACAAATTCAAGCTCTCACCATACATACACATTTTCAATTACAATACAAATTTGACTACATCACAATTTTCACATACATTTGCACCTCACTACATTACACTCAATCACTCGTATTTTATCTTCAACTCCAGTCTAGATTGAATCCAACATCTAAGCTATCTGCAAAAATACACGATGACGTAGTAAAAGTGAAAATAAAATATTTTTGCAGTATAAAATAAAATATGATTTTGAAATTGTTATTTGCCTCGGTTATTTCGGATTTCGTCGTCATTTAATATTGAATTCATCATACACGAACAACTTGTGACATGCACAATGTATCACCGTACATGTCACAAGGCCATGCACACCGATATATACACTTGATGAAATTACAGGGACAGGTGAGCACAAGGTCAAACCCAAATAAAAAGCCTGGTTCAACTCAAGTGAAATACAAATAAAATCACGACACAAACACGAGGTCAAACCCGAGCTTTAAAGCTGGATTCAACACTGGTGCAGTCCAAAATACAAGCCTCGACAAAAATTCTGTGAGAAAAAATGAGCTGGTCAAAACAAAGGCTCAAAGACCTAACCAAAGACCAGAACCAAAGAAAAAACATTAGTGAACCTTGAAGACCAGTGAACAACAAGTTTTACAAGACCAACAATGCAACTGTATGCAAACCGCCCGAATGGTACAAGTTAAAGACTGCAACACTACGACAACTACAAGTGACAATGTCAGGCCGAGTCAAAACCAAAACATCAAAGACAAAGAAACCAGAATGCAAGTAGTATCACTAAAACTTGAACCAGTAAATGACAGTACAAGATAAAATCACATACATACATAAAAGTATGTTCACAAGTGGATGAATACATATGCAAATGCAACTATGATTTCGAAAAACCAAAACAAGTTGATATGCACATATATACACAATCAGACCAGGGATGAAATTCATCATAATTCAAACAGCAACAGATGACAACAGTGGTGCAAGAAAACCCAATACAGTGAACTACATGATGAACAAGTATGCAAGTGAAGACAACAATGTTTGGACTAAATGCGTGTGAATTCTAAGCAAGACAGTGATCGAACATACAAACCAGAAATGCCCATATGAAATGGAATAGACAAACAGTAAAATTCACATGCCACTGAAACAACCCAGACTAGTATCGTACAACAACATGTACAATGGACAAAACTTTCTGGAGTTAATCAGATTCAAGTAACAATGAATACAAACTTGAGACTACAATTACATTGGATCATATAGATGACTCAGATCAACATCAATGTACAGTGCAATGAAGACTTGAACAAGACTCGAGTGCTACCAGAACTCAATGAACCAACACAAGCATACATACACACATACATACGCATGTGTATACATGATGAACGTTACGGATTCAAGTACGAATGCACCGTGCAAACTACAACAGACGGTGTAATTCAAGTTACATGTTGAAATGCAGCAACCAAGACAAGTGTAGCAATATTTACAAAACTGTAACCAGTGACAGTGACCAAGTGCAAATGAAACACAAGAAGCTCAGACAAGTTCAGATATGAAACAGGGATAACTGTAGTAACAGCATAACAAACTAACCAAGTTAAACAATGCAAGCTCACATTAAATCATGTACAAGTGTAGACTCAGCAAATAATATGTAGCGTACAAATATCATGAACCAGACATCGAATCAAGCAATGCAGACAACAGGGGATTAAACATACATGTACAAAATCAGTGACAATGTCAAATGTTATCACCATAGCCGAAGTCATCAGAATTTCATGGAACGGCAAAGAAAAATTGAACAGGTCAAGTATGCTACGTGGATGAACAAAATCAAGGTACAAATCAAGATCATCAGGGAAGGAACTAAATGTCAGAAGCAAATAATCTCACAAATCAAAGTGGCCAAAGTCAACCACGACAACTGTCATAAATTCAACTGTTCAAAGAAAATGTCAGAGCCGTGATGAACATGGTGTCGAACAAATGAATAAATCAAACAAGCCATGGTGGCCAAGAAATTAATCAACACCGTGTTACCCAAGTAAACATATTATACGAGTTGAAAATGTCAGAAATCATCACAACCATCAATGCAAAATCGAGGCAAGCCAAAAATTATCATACGCACTAATATGAAATATATGAATGAAAAATAAGGAATTCGATTCCTATATAAGCCCTAAAACATCATCGGCAAAATGCATCGAGTTCAAGCAAACAAATCAGAAATAGCAAGAGGCATAAAATACTTACCAAAGTCAAGACGAACTCGATCGAGAAGTAGCTGAGTGCGACTCAAGGAGACAATTAATCGACAGAGCTAGCAACGCATAACCGAATATTCGATTGATCAATTTGTAGTCGGCAGCTTCCAATTTAACAAAGCCCTAACTTTTGAAGACGAATAAGAAACGAACAAGCAGGAATTTTTTAAGAAGAACAAGGAGTCGGCTGAACAATACAAAAGAGAAAGGGGAATTAACTTTATTTATTTTTGGGCCGGCTTATTAAGGCTTTAGTTTAAAATTAGGGTTTTTGTCTTGTTTAAATTGGTTTTTAAATTGTATTTTCCTTTTTAACTTGTGTAAATTCTAGTCGTGTGACTAGTGGACAAACTGCGTGGTGTAGTTTGAGAATTCGCAGCTCAGTGGCTGAGTTGTGGCAGGGTTTTGAGAGTAGAGTTAAGGCTAGTTGATAGCGGGTGTCACGAGTTTATGTGTGTAAGCGTCTGACTGCTTAATTTCTAGTAGAAACCTTGGGGTAGCATGTAGGCAGGGTTTGCCAAAGCTAGGTAAATTCTATGTCGTTTTATTTCTGCATTTACTATTCTGCTATTATCTGTGCTGCTATTTTTATATATCTGTATTGAAAATATTTTATAAACTTCCACAATAATTTTTATAATTAATAGCATCACCCTGTTCACCCCCCTCTAGGGTGAAATCGATCCAACAAGATCGATGATAGAGGGATTTTTTGGATTAATGGCAGGGTTTGTGTCCCGAATGTAAATGGTTTGAGGCAGGAATTACTTCGGGAGAACCATCGATCTAGACTTTCCATCCATCCTGGTGTGTCGAAGATGTTCAGGATATGAAGAGGCTTTATTGTTGGAAGGGTATGAAGAGGGATGTCTCTATCTTTGTTAGTAGGTGTGCAACTTGTCAACAGGTCATGGACGATCATCAAAAGACCCCTGTTTTGTTGCAGCCTCTTGAGATTCCTAACTGGAGGGAACAGGTTTCAATGGATTTCATTGATGAATTACCGAGGTCTAGGAAAGGCAATGAGAGTATCTGGGTTATTGTAGATAGGCTGACCAAGTCTGCTCATTTCATTCCGGTCAAGTCTACCCGTTCTGATTCTAGCTTGTCTGAGATCTACATGAGGGAGATTGTTCATCTCCATAGTGTTCCTCTCAGTATTGTTTGTGATCGTGATCCTAACTTTACCAACCAGTTCTGCAAAGCCTTTCACGAATCATTGGATACCCATCTGAATCTGAGCACCGCTTACCATCTGCAGACCGACGGTCAAACGGAAAGAGTGAATCAGATACTCGAAGATCTTCTTCGTGCTTGTGTGCTTGATTATGGTTGATCTTGGGAAGATCATTTACGTCTTGTCGAGTTCACCAACAACAATAGTTATCAGGTATAGTCTTATCTTTTGTTTTAAGCTTATCTTAATCATTTATCTATCTCTTTCAATCTTGGAATTCAGGTGAGTATCAAGACTTCTCCATTTGCTGCTTTGTATGGACGACCTTGTCGATCTCCATCTTGCTGGATTGAATCCGGTAATCGTCTGGTACTTGGTCCTGATATGATTTTGGAAGCTTCGGATAGAGTTGAGGAGATTAAGAGAAGGTTGAGGGTTGCTCAGGATAGGCAGAAGAAGTATGCTGATGAGCATAGGCGGATTTTGGAGTTTGCGGTTGGTGATCTGGTTTTCCTTAAGGTCTTTCCGTTAAGGAATGTCATTCTCTTTGGTCGTAGAGGGAAGCTTTCTCCTAGGTTCATTGGCCCTTTCCGCATTGTGGAAAGAGTTGGTTCTTTGGCCTATCATCTAGAGTTACTCGAGATGCTTTCTGGAGTGCATGATGTATTTCCACGTCTCACATCTTCGCCGGTATCTCCATGACCCATCTTTGTTTGTTCAGCCTTCTGCTCTTGACAGCTTGGATATTGATCCTAATCTAACTGTCGAGAGGAAGCCACTTCGTATTGTCGACAGAGGTACAAAGCAGCTAAGAAGGAAATCTATTAGTCTGGTCAAAGTACAATGGAGTACTGATGATCGTGATCGTACTTGGAAGACGG
The DNA here is from genome assembly GCA_030765085.1 of Allium cepa. NCBI lineage: Eukaryota > Viridiplantae > Streptophyta > Magnoliopsida > Asparagales > Amaryllidaceae > Allium > Allium cepa. Next base: position 587,391,487 of record CM060938.1, read on the forward strand.
AGGAGAGCATTCGTGCTTCGAATTCGAAATTGTTTATTCCAGGTACTATTTGTTTTCTATCTTGTTTTCCTTATTTCCTTGTTTCCGTTCTTTTCGAGGACGAAAATGTTTGAGTGGGGGAGAGTGTAACAACCCGATATTTTTGAAATTAATTTCTTGTTAAATTTGTTTCACTTTGAAAATGTTTTAGAATTATTTTATTTAAAATTTTGTTTATAATATTTTTAAAGTGAAGTAGGAATTTTTCTAAAGTTAATGGTAATTTTTTTTGTAATTTTCATGCCCTGTTTTCAATTTTTAAAAAATTTCTTTAGTTCCTTTTCTATCTTTCTCCAATTTAATTATTTATTTCCTAAAACGATAAATGAATTATTTTATTTCAAATTTTTTCTTTATAATATTTTTAAAATGAAGTGGATATTTTTCCAAGGCTAGTGATAATTTTTTGTAATTTTTGAACCCTCATTTGAATATTTAAGCAATTTATTTAATTATTTTCCATTTTCTTTAAATTTAATTATTTATTTTCATTTTGTTTTACCTTGTTTCAGTTTTTAAATTCAATTACTGATTTTATTTTATTTTGAAGAAATGGTAAATTGAAGAGACAAGACTCTTCCTTTTCCTATAACTTTGCAAGTGCTTGAATTCTCTTTTTCTTTTACTATTCTCTCATTTACTTTTGGCTCTGAGTTTCACTACTTCTCACGCACAAAAAAATTTACATCTCATTTCATTCACGGCTTGGAAAAAATATTGGTAATGGCTACATCTCTTTCTTCCTTTTTTTCTCTTTTTTTTCTAAGTATTTTGGCCTTGTTTTCTTTGCTAGTTTGCTCGGCCTCTCCTCCATAGCCACGGCCACCACCCCCTACGTCTCCTCCTTGTCACCATCACCACCTACCCCTCAGGTCTTGACCATGGCCGAGTTTCCTATAGTGCAAAAACTCCACACAAAAATGCAACTATGCCCTTAAAACCTTCATTGTCGAGCCACTTTGCTTCATCACCTCCATCCACCACCACAGCCACCACCGTAGTCGCCACCACCTCACTGACCAGACCACCACACACCTCTCCATCCACTGACCAGACCTGTAGCACTCCTGGCCGAGCCCAAGGACCCATGGCCGAACCACTTTGGTGAACCAAAACCACCCTATATTGCATAAGCCTCTTCACCTTCATGCTTTGTAACTCCTTCCCACATTCTAGCCTTTATGCCGTGCAACCTTGTGTCCAACACTAGCCAAACCATGGTCAAACCCGAGCTAAAGGCACCCTTAGGACGTGCAAACAAATATAGAAAGCAAGGCAAAAGACTTTGTGTTCAAATCACTTTTCATTTCAAAGTTATTTCATTTCATAGTGTATTGAATTTATAATTTGTTTTGATTTTGTTTGGGTTGTAACACAAGATTTGTATCATTGGATCTAGCTCTCACTCAAATCGGTAGTCTTATCATTGTGCTTTGATTCCATTGTGTCATTTGTATTGCAATCTTCAGCTATAGAGGTGAGTAAATCTCACACGACATTATATACTTATGTAAATGTGATGCGATAACAATTGAATGTGTACAATCAAATATGTTGTTATAACTGCTTGTGACTATTTATTTACGACGTTTAACCTGTTAAATTACATGTCATCTCATCTGTTACTGTTATATATTGTTAAACTGTTCATTTATATCTGTTTATCACACTACAAGTTCCCTGTTAGATTAGAAATCACCCTGGGTTGAAATTATACATTCCCGAACGAACTTTAGAATAGGGAAAAATCGTTATGGGCTGAAATGATCTGCCTGAACGGTTTTTATTTATTTTATTTTTTACTTGGGACTGCGGGTTTGAAATGATAGAACCCGGATTTTCTTTGTAAACTGCGGATTGAAATGATATATATCTGTATTACTTGACCTAGGTTAGAAAACTATATACAGGCCTGTGGTTAAATTTATAAAGTATTTTAAATATTTTAAATATTTTTAAAAGTGTAAATTATGAAAATTTGATTTAAATTGGGTTTTAAATGTTTTAATAAAGAAATTTTGATTTTTCTGTAAGTTAAAGTGTATTTTTAACAAATGGTAAAAGTGAATTTTTTGGAAATATAACTTAAGTTGGAAAATTTAGAATTTTGGTTTATAATGAAAATTAAATTATATAATTAAATGGAAATTAAATTATATTGGAAAATGGAAGAAAACTATAAGTGCTAAGTTTATTTGTTAAAAAGTGAAGAAAAGAAAATGTTACACTTGAATTTGTTAAGTGAAATTATTGAAAAATTTGATGTAATTATAAGAAATTTATTTATAAAAATCATAAATTAAAAATAAGTTAAATGAAAATTTTTGAATGTTAAAATATGATTTTTATGATGTTTAAAGAGTTTAAATTGAAGTTTATTATTTGCTGGAAATACACTAAAATCTGAAAAATACTTTTTATAGCATTCAGAAATGCTATGGTTTCTGTAAATGAACTAAAACTGAATAAAAGTGGCTATTACAGCAGTTCTGAAATGCTGTAGTTGCTGTAGTAATTTAAAGGGCTAAAACTTGATAAAGGCCTATTACAGTAGTTCTGTAAATGCTATAGTGGTCTGTTGTCCTTGCTGAAAGCGATAAAACCCTTAATTTGGAAACCTAAGTCATTACAGCATTTCCGGAAATGATGTCTTTGCTGTTTTAAACTAAATTTCAACTAAAACAGAAGTTTAACAGCAGTTTTAAGTACTGTATTTGCTGAACTAAAATGTTTTTCAAGTATAACTTACAATAGTTTTTTTTAAATGCTGCGAAAGGCTGAAATTTTAAATGTTTATGGGTTTTGACTTAGTAAACGAGCTCAGAATGGTTTGAATGATTTAAACGAATAAATTTCATTGGAAAATAAATCATTTTTAAATGGTGATTTAAATTGAAATAAATGAATGTTATCTTTGAATATAAAAGGGTATTTAAATTGGATATTTGGATTTGAATTCAAATAATGATTTGAAAAGGAAGTTTCGAAAGATGTGATATTGTGATATATTGAAATAATTTGGAAATGATTTAATCTTTATTCGATAAAGATTTAAATTGAAAAGTGTATTATATTTTGAAGTATAAATTTTAGTTTTAAAAGTTATAACCATGGGTTATAATAACGATTATTTGGCAAAGATACAGGGATCGGATATGGACATACTCTCTGTGGATACCGTAAACCACTTTGACAACCGTGCGGTGGAGATTCTAGAATGAAGTAGGATGGTGGCGATGTTCTTGTGGTATGTTACATGGACCCAACTCCCATGAGTTGGCATAAGGTGGCTAAAACAGGAGCGCTATCGGCCCAAAAGCCGTAGCTCCTCTGGTCGGACGCATTTCTTCGATACCATTCTATTACTTTGTGATTGTTTGGTGGCCACCCTCCGATTTGGGAATGTATTCCGAGGTGGGCATATGTGGCTGCTGCGTTACCACCATCCCGTGTGTGTAATTGGTATATCTACCATAGCATTGCCTCATTGTGCCATGTCACCAACCATATCAAGCCTTTACTACGAGTTTGGTTTTCTCCCGTGGCCCATGCGTATCTTCTCGTAGTCTCCCGATCAGGAGATATGCAGATATTGGATGGCTACTGGGACTGTTACGTGTCTGGGGCTATATGGGTAACCCCACGATGCTATTTTAAAGTATGTTTATTTTACTGATAGACACTAATATAATAGCACAATATTACTATAAAGTAAATAGTTTAACAGAGCCTTAGAGGATGGGCGGTCCCAAGCGTCTTCTAAGTTACTTGTACCTTTACTACAGTTCACTTGAGTTGGTTTACATTGGATAAGTATGTATGTCTTGACTCGAGTATTTGTGTTTTATTTACGCTCGGGTCAGCCTGAGTTATTCACAGATTTGGATTTCCACTCTCTGGCGGTCTAGAATCGCTGGAGATTATTAGCTTATCTATTTATCCATATTTCAGTTCTGTTGTTCTGTTATCAGCTTTGTATTTGTGGACTTCTTTGTATTTGGGACTTTATATTGTATCTGTTTTCAGACTGGCATTATGCATTTGGTTTTGAGACTTTGTGATAATAGCTTCATGAAATACTATGGTATTTTATTTTCCCCTGCGAGATATTCTGATTGTTCTGTGTCCGTGATTCTGTGATTTTATTTTATTTGCTCCGAATTTTTATTGCAATCTTTTATTTTGTATTATTCAAGTCTGGCATGTGTGGATTATTGTAGATTTGAATGATGGAAAATAATGGGTCGTTACAAGGCGGATATTATAGTATATGGGGTCATCCGTTATTATGTGGGGCGCATAGGGCCTCATCCACTATAATATGCGGGAATATCACTCCAACTACTAATATATACATACTACAATATATATATATATACTCATCCAACAGATGATTATAATTTATCAATCCAATCAAGCATCACTTAATTTAAATTTAAACATTTAAATTTAAACATTTAAATTTAAACGTGGCAATCCAAAAGAGTGATAAATTCTCACCTTGATTATTATCTTCAGTCCATTCCAATTTTAAATTAATGGTCGCGTTAAAAAAATCTCTAATTAATTCCAAACTAAAATTCGCGATTTTTGTACCTCGTATAAATTAAATATGGATTAGTGAACGTCATTATAAATTGTTTGATAGTTAACTTAGATTAAAAATTGTTTTTATATTAAAATCACCTTACCGCACTCACAAAAATCTCTCCCATTCGCGATTAACATCAGCCGCCACCACCACACGATTCTTCCCTTGGCTGCCAATTCTCCATGCACGAATGCGTTCACCCAAAACCCACCATGTTCAACAAAATGTGACCCTCCATGCTCCCACTGCAACCATCAGCAACGTTCGACTACCATGCCAGCCACCACAACTCACGTATCTCCACCATAGTCCTTTGAAACCCTCGACCTCAATTCCTCACGCAACTCCACGTTCGCTCCTCTTTATACTGCCGCACCACCTACTCGATCGACTACAATCATCAAGCATCGTCCCTAGACCACAGGCGTCACTGCGTATGCGACCTCTAGCCTGAATCTCGACTTGACGCAGACACGATCATCGCCCAATTCCTACACGCTTCCTTATGACCTTGTGCTGCCGGCGTTCCCTTTCCACTCAAATCGCAATTCGATCGCAACTCCACCCCAGAAACCATGTGCCACCATGACTACAGGCGTTCGCACACCAATCGTGGCATTGATTTAGATTTTTTTTCCGATGGTCGAATAGGTTTTGAAAAGTATCCCTTCACTCTCAATTTACTATTGGCTGCGAGAAGAGAGGTATGGACGTTTTTTTAAATTCATCTATTTTTTTTTGAGAATTTTCTTTCGATAATTTTTTCTTTCTTTCGTGGATTTGATCTCAAAAGAAGAGGGAAGAAGACGTGGTTTTAAAAGAACAAGATGGCATATAGAGGTGAGGCTATAGTGACTGAGATGAAGGGAAAAGGGGGTGATGGAAATATTGTTAATCAAATGAATGTGTATATATATTATATAAATTTTCAACTCGTCTCGATCTCATAACTTAAGATCTCGAATACCTATCTAGACCGACCGCTAGGCGTTTATAATGTTATATCCATATTCCGAATGCAATGGAAAAGGTTTCGAGTCCTAATTCGATCGTATGGAGAAGATAGTTTTCTGGACCAACTATTATATTAAATTTCGATATTAATTTCAACGCGTTTCCATACCATACGACCAAAAAATAACTCCAATTGCTACGAAATTTGAAATCCGTCAATAATACACTATTACGAATGCAATGGAACTGGTTTCGTCAAATTCCGAGACTGTGTCCCGAATTGCTATTTTAACTCATCGATTAAATCGACGTTTTCTAAATTTTCCGAAATCGCTTAAAATTCCAGTTTTAAATCTTACTAACTAATATATAAATCTTAAATTCAATATTTAAAACCATTTAATATTTAAAATTAATCTTTAAAAAATCTGGATCGTTACATTCCTCCCTCCTTAGAAGAATTTCGTCCCCGAAATTCCTAACGTTAGAAAAATGCTCCAAACCCATTACTTATCTTGACCAACTTAGTTAAAACTTAACATTCACTTTTCCAAAACCTTCAGTCCTATCCAAAACATTTAGTTTCCATTTTTCTACCAATATTTTTTATTACAATTTTAATTTAAACATCAACTTTTTAGTTAACAAAAACTTTCGAATTTTTTTTAAAAAAATTCTAGCTCCTTAAATTTTTGAAATTTTTTGGCAGAGTCCCCCATTTATGGAGGACCTTTTGCAATATGACAATAGGGATAAAAATGTACACACCGACCCACACGATCAGAAAAATATATCAGTATTTTATATATTTGCGGTATTTAATCCGAAAACATACCTTTTTAGCGTCTTTAAGCAAGCAGCTTATTTTGTATGCAATTATGCAACCCAGCTCTAATCCTATAGCTTCTGGGTACAGGTATACTCAATTTAACAATGTAAGTACCAAAATATGAAATTCCCTAACTTTCATTCATTTAACTAACTTTAAACATGAATTTCATATACAACATGCCAAACAAAGATTTATAAGTAATTATAAGGTTCTGTTACCAAATTTAATTGCTTTCAATCGATTTTCATACCATTTCTCATTCTGAATGATGTATAACTAAATTATCTGCATTCAATTCATATTTATGCTAAACAAACTCATATCCATTCCAAATTGATTCCAAAAATCAATTTATTCACCGTTTATTACTTTACAGAATTTTATTTACTTTTGTTTACGACAAATGCCAAAAAAAATTTCTATGCAAATTCGGCATTTTTTATTTAGTAAAATAACCATTATAGTTTATAGCTATTTTAAATTGATTCCAAATCAATTTATATTTAATTCTGCTCCATTTCAAATTTATTCACATTCAAATTTTTCAACAAAAACCTTGTTTTCTAAAATTTTATGTAACCAACATCCAATCCATAAATTTATTTAAGCCTAGCTTCCATCCAAAATACTAACTTAAATTGTTCGTTTATTTTCAATCAGTTCAATTAAATAACCCAAGTTTGTTTCTATTGCAATAAAATTTCCTTTTATTTAAATTGAGTCTTGTTCAATTTATTCACCTTCAATTGTTTGCATTCTCAATTCAAAACTTAATTCCAAACTTGAATTCATTTAAATAATATCCCAACGCCATCTTCAATTTATTTACACTTATATTGAATTTATGTATAAATCATTTCATTTCTATTTCCGTCTAATTCCATTTTGTTTGATCACATTCAGCATATGTTTAATCAGCTTATATACAAGTCCAATTTTATTTGTTACTTAAGTTCTATATTCACTTCAGTTTCAGCCCTCAATCCATTGTATTTAATCTAGTTAAATCTCGTTCCATACTCAATTAAATAATTAATTTATCTAATTAGTTCACTTCCATTTTATAATTCAATATCTGATTTTTATTTCAAAAACCATTCTATTTAATCCACCTGAGTTCAAATATATTTTATACTCCAGGTTTGGATTTTTGTTTCTTCACTAAAATACCAAACCATTTTTATTTTTGGTTTTCTATTCCACTTTCCAATTTTTTATAAGTTACACACTTATTTTCTCACATTCCGCTCAATTTTATACTCGAGTATATTCACATTTATTTCTAATCGAGATTTACATCACTTATTGCTTGAATATACTTTTATTCCATAAATTTCAAATTTTATAAGCTATTCAAATTTATTTATTCGCAATCCCAATTTTCACTTAAATTTTTATTTCCTTCAAAGTTCATATCCTTATGGTTATAAAATCGCTTTACCATTCAAGTTCTATTTATAATTCCATTCGATTACATTTAATTTAAATTTCAATTCCTTTTGACCAATATTCAGAACCATATTCGAATTTATTCATACTTAAATTATTTTCATCCCAAACAAATTTTATTTTTAATTCGTTCCATTTAATCAAGTAAGAATTTTAAGTCCAATTTCAAATTTTACCACACTCCCTTACCTATATTTGTTTCTTACATTTACTTACATATTCATATGCACTTTATACTTAGTTAACTCATTTCATTCTATTCATTTCATCTTATTTATTATTTACTGTAATCACTTTATTTAATTTATTTTCTTTAACTTTTACTTAAGTTAAATTCCAATTCCTTTGTGTTCAATTTATTCAACTTACATGAGTTAAATTTTAATTTCATCTTGAAGTTCACTTTTTCCAAGTTTTATTTCAAAAACTTATTCTCTTCTTATTTCACTTTTCTTTTAATTAGAAATTTCAGAGTTCAAACACCCGGTTCTTATTTCAAACCATTTGAAGTAATATATATATATAACTCTATTTTAGCAAACCATTTCCTTCAACTTTCAAAAATCAACTTGACTTTTATCCAAAAAAATTCCCTCGGGAATTCTAAAATAACATTTGTTTTTCACAAAAAATCTTCATATCGAGTTACTATGGTAGCAATCCACCACCTAGAAACTCGAAAATGAATACTAGTGATGTTGTAGTCATCACCAGAATTAATTTCCAGTGACCGAAGTGAGGTCAGTGCTATATTTCTTCCACAATCCATTTTGAAACAATTTTCTTTTGAAAATACTCCAAAAATAATATTCTTCTTATTATTATTTTTCCACATCATTTTGAAAAACATTTTTCCAAACTTCCAAGGCGTTTAATTTCCAGATTCTTGTTTGAATCCAATTTTTTTATTATAATCCATTTGTATAATTTGTACTTATACAAATTTTCATTTGGTTATATAGACCATTTCCAATTTTGTAATCTTATTTGATTATGATTTTATCAACCAAACACTCCAACTATATATAATAATTTTCAAAAAATTATTTCTTTTATATCAAAATATAATTTGGTTAAAATTATTTCATTTACCCCACTCCAAAACAATACTTTGTCGAATTACTCTATTCAAGTGTTTAGAATCCCTTATCGATTTATTTGTACGGACCATGCCGACCAGAGTTCATAAGCCACTCAATAAATCAACCAACACAATATAAAATATTTTATATCCACTGATAAATACACGCTCATATTTATTAATACACTCAAACTCATTTAGGTACTACTGACCCTATCTCTAAAGAGTAATCCCCACTAGAGCCAAGGTTCTCGCTTAACCTTTAGCTCTGATATCAAATGTAACGAACGAGATTTTCGACCTTTGAAAATCAACATCAATACATCCATCATATAGAATGCCGAGCAATCGAGTGCCAGAAATTACCAGTTCATTAGGGGTGAAGAAGTAAAGGAAAGAAGGAAATAGAAAAACAACACAGAGTCTCACAATCGCAGCGGAACAAAATATAATATATAATAATGGATTTTATATAAAGAATCTGTAACTGTTTATTTCTTACAATCATCATAGTACAATTGACAACAATCAAGTTGGACAGTTTAATAACTTATCCTCACATACATAATATACACAACGAAAATATAAATCAAATACAGGGATACGTCTCTGTCATCCAGCTCGTCTCCTTAGCTCCATAGCATCCTATACTGAATATGTAATACTCGGTCTGATCCGAGAATTATAATTGAAAAACAACCGAGTCAATCTGGAAAACCAATGTGAGAAAACACACTCAATTTGAATTATTAACTTTTATCAAAATCCTTTGAAAACAAAGGTATATCGTAAGACCACGTCACACATAAACACAACGGGTTTTTCCTTACGATAACCAAAACATTTTTATCAAATTCCATCTGATATTATAATAGTGTCTAACCCAAGTAAATAGAAAAAACCAAAATGCTTGCATCTCACGTTTCAGCATAGATGCGCACAATCAAAACCATACGGCTCTTATTGGAGAATGGATTCCATATAATGACTAGGTACTGGGGTACCATCTATCACGATACAATAATAGAAGCTGGTACCAAGGACCTCGTCGGGATCCCCTATAACACAAGACCAGCCCTATCTCTAACCTAGATAGGACTGAATATGTTATCACCCTTGGTGTACCCACCCTTATCGAGAGCTCTTTCGGATGCATCGTATCTATATAATATAATATATCCAAGGTTATCTAGAAAGGTGATAACATACACTAGTTGGGTATGACCCAATTAGCCTTGCTGCACATCCCTTGATTTTAAGCCATTCCGATTGATGAGGCTAGAGGCTAGATTACCTTTCAAGAATAATTTCACTTAGAATGCTCACGTCCTCCAATGACGATGTTCTGATAGTATTCATCCATAGAAGTTGTCCTGGGTCTGGACAAACCGAATCGCCGTCTTCATCATCTTCACGGTTTTTATTCATAACATTCAAACTGGATCGAAGGAGTTTTCAGATAATTAAATCTGATCTCGACCTCTTCGAAACGATTATCAAAATTGGCCAAAATTGATAGTCGGTTATTTAACTATCAATACACATCCAAAAGCAAACATCGGGCCTTATTTCAAACTTTATAAGTTCCGGAATTCTTTAATTAATTCCCTTCAATATTTCCAAAGTCAAATATATTTACTTATAACTCCAATTTTCCTTTCTATTTCTTTTATGAATTCTACTTCATTTTCGAAGTTCACTTCTATTTAACTTCTCATAAATTTTCTTACTTTTCCAATTTCCTTTTGAGAATTCTCTTATAAGTCTCATATACTAAATAACCCTTTTCCCAACTCTCGAGAAGATTTATAAATAAATTTACCATTTCAAAACTCTATATATATTCATATGTAAATAAAAATAACTATTTAGAAGAAAAATAATAATTTATTTTTAAGACATGCTCATTTTTGAAAATATTAAGTATTTGAAAATTCACTTTTGAAGTATTTCAATACTAACTAACTTTAAACTATATGGTTTAGATAAATAAAATTTTCCTTTTAAAACAAAAATTATCTTATGAATAATAAAAAAATATTTTTAAATCTCAATAACAAAAGTTTAGATTTATAAATCCCTCTCGGTTTTCACCACATCACTTCCCTTGCAGTCTCCTTAACCATTTTCACTTCAAAAATAGTATACACTATTTCTCTGTCACCATATTTCCATATTTAAATATAAATTCTCGCTGTAAATTTATATTCCAAATTTATCATCTGATATCGATTTTCTTTACCAATGAACATCGTTTATATATTTTTATAACTCCTTTGAGTTTCACTAAAAATAACCTCATTTATAAAATTCCATTTTTTAGATTTCATTCATTTTTGCCAATCTATTTTTAATACCGATTTCAACTTCTTTCTATATATTTTTTGAATACCATTTTAAAATCCAATCCTAAAAATTCATTTCTATAGTTTATTTCAATATCTCTGTTAAAATATTTTTCCTGCATTATTTGGTATGATAAAAAACCAATTATTGCTTATTCTAATCAATCTCTTTTAAATAATCTAACTGCGAATATACAAATTTTTATATTAAAAATCTCCTTTTAATTTCTTAAAAATTCAAAATAATATTTATGGTATTTAATATACCAAAGCTAATTCCAATGCTATTATAACATTTAAAAATTTACATCACACAATAATCCAGCAGATTCTTCATTCACATCATATATTTTTATTTATATGAAAAATCCTAATATATTTGATGAATCCAATTGGATACCTCCAACCTGTTTTCTCTACATCCACAGATGTTAGACAATGATAAATATACCAATCCCACTTCAAGGGAGATATCACGGTATATGGGGTCATCCGCTATTATGCGGGGCGCATAGGGTCCCATCTGCTATAATATGCGGCGATATCACTCCAACTATTAATATATACATACTACTATATATATACGCACATCCAACAGATAATTAAAATTTATCAATCCAATCAAGCATCAATTAATTTAAAGTTAAATATTTAAATTTAAACGTGGCAATCCAAAAGAGTGAGAAATACTCACCTTGATTTTTATTTTCGGTCCATTCCAATTTTAAATTAATAGCTACCTAAAATAACCTCCAATTAATTCCAGATTAAAAATCGCTATTTTTGCACCTCGTATAAATTAAATATGGATTAGTGAACGTCAATATAAATTGGCTGATAATTAACTTAGACTAAAAATTGTTTTTAAATCAAAATCAGCTTACTACACTCACCAAAATCTCTTCCATTCGCGACTAACATTAGCCGCCACCCCCACACGATTCTTCCCTTGGCTTCCTATTCTCTACACACGACTACGTTCACCCAAAACCCATCACTTTCAAACTAAGTGTAGTGACTCACAGTTTCGTACCCCTTGAGTTGATAATAATTCTTCCTCATTTAACCCAAAGTGTATGAAAGAGCGAATAACTAGGGTAAAAGAAGAAAGAGGTAGAAGAAGAAATTAAAAACAACATCAGAATCTCACAATCGCAGGGGAACAAAATATAATATATAATAACATCTTTAAATAAAAAGAAAATCCATAGTGTCATATATTCATATAGTTATCAAAGTACAATAATCATCCATCACTTTGGACAGCTTATTATCTGTCCTTACACAGCGGAAATAATAATCAAGTACGGAAGTACGTCTCGTCATCCAGCTTCTCTCCTGAGCTCCATAGCATCCTATCCTGTATCTGTAATACTCGGTCTGACCCGAGCATCAATAATAAAACAACTCCCGAGTGAGTTTGGAAACCAGCGTGAGAAAACCACACTTAATTGGATTATTATATTTTGAAAATCCTCTGAAAACAAAGGTATCTCGTAAGACCACGCTACAAATAAATATGCTGGGTTTATACCTTACGATAACCAATTTTTTATCAAATCCGTCTAATATTATAATAGTGTCTATAGAAAATAAAATAGAATCTAGCTGAAATGCTTGCATCTCACGTTCCAGCATAGTCGGGCACAATCAAAACCGTACAGGCCTTATTGAAGATTTGATTCCGTACAATGGCAGGGCTGTTGGGGTATCGCCCATTACGGTACCTGGTTTAGATCGGAGTACCGAGGAACATTCCCGATCCCCTGCAATACAAGACCAGAGCCAACCCTTACTGGATAGTTCATATAAGATCGCCCCACGGTTGGGATCAGCAACCGCCCACTATGCCAAATAAAAAGGAAGATCTAGACAGGGATGAGCTTACCTTAATTGGGTTCTGCCCACTTAGCCTTACTACACCTCCCCTGTTTTAGCCATTCTCGATTGATGAGGCTTGAGGCTATGCATTACCTTTTTAGAACACATTCACATAGAATGCTCATCATCCACCTGACGATGTTCGAATAACATTCATCCATACAAGTAGCCCTAGGTTTGGACAAACAGAATCATCGTCTTCATCATCTTCACAGTCTTCATTTGCTATGTTCAAAATGGATCGAAGTGGTTTTCGGATGATTAAACCCGATCCCGGTCTCTTCAAAATGGTCAGCGCATTGGCCAATATTTATATTCGGTTATTTAACTATCAAATAATATCCACAAGCAGCCATTAGATTTTAAATAACTTTCCAAATTATTTATCTCAAAATATCTTCATAAGAAATTTCTTTCATACTTCACATTTTGAAGATAGTTTTCAAATCTCTTTTTATTCTTACTAAAAAAAATTCAACCTTTGTCCAATACTTAGAATATTTTTCCTACTCCACTTATCATCAACACTTGGAAAATATTCATTTATTACCTTATGTCTTATTTAAAAAATCGTTTACAACTTTATTTGTAAATTTCCACTAGTTTTACACCAATCTTAAAATTTCTAGAATCCCATAATTAATTACCTTTTTATTTCCAGAGCCCTCTTTGCTTATTAAAAATTCCAATTTTCCCTTTCACTTCCATTTTTGATGTTTTATTTCACCTTCGGAAACTCTTATCTTGCACTTCGACAATTTATTTAAGTTTCCATAACCCCACTATAAGATCTTCACCTAAACCTTATCCAATTTAACTAACTCGCTTCTCATCTTAAGAGGATTTTTAATTGAATTTAAAACATTTAAAAACATATATACTTATAAAATAAGAATAATGGTTTTATTTTTCAAAATATGGTTTAAGATAAAAATTCATACCCAGTTGCTAATAAATTCACAAAATTGGTTTATAAAAAAATTAGAACTTGTTTTAGTAAATATTAAGTATATAATAACTAACTTCATAATATTCTAGATCCAAATAATAGTTTTAAAAGTTAAGTATCATAGTATCTTAAACAAATTCAGATCTACTTGACAAAAATCTATTTTTAAGAAATTCAAATATTCTCTAATTTTTTTTATAAATTCCTCTTGATCTGTATCACCTCGATCTTTAATCACCATTTCTCATATTCAAAATATTCCACTATTTCTTTCAAACTATTCCTGTTTCCTGATATAAGTTCTCACCATTTACTTATATTTTCCACATATCTACTTATCACCTTATCTCATTTATAAACTCCGTTTATAAATTCATAAACTCCGTTTATAAATTCATAAACTCCCTCGAGTTTTCCATTTATTTATAGAAAACAATTCTATTTATAATTCCATTTATAGTTTTACCCCTAAATAAAATTCCATTTTATTTCAAAACTATTTTTAATATCGGTTCCAATATCTCTTCAAGCCCTTGGTATATAATATTAATTTCAAGTCTTTACTTAGACCAATTAACAAATAGTTAAGTATAGCTTAGGCCAATATATTTTTAATCTACTGAATTCCTTTTTTGAGATAAATCCAATTTTAAGTATACACAATTTTTTTTTCAAATTTCTTTTTTAAACCGCTTCAATTTAATTATTTATGATATTTAAAATTTACCGAATTCAATTCCCGAGCTATTTAACATTTAACGGTTCAGTTCACACAATCCATAATAATTTATCCATCATATCATATAACAACATATATATGAAAACAATAAATATTATTGAGGAATCCAGTTGGATCCCTCCAGCCTGTTTTTCCCTGCATCCATAGATGTTAGTCAACAAATAAAATATCAAATCCCACTTAGAGGGGGATATCGCGGTATATAGGCTCATCGCTATTATGCGAGGCGCATAGGGTCTCAACGGCTATATAATGCGGGAATATCAATCACTCCAATATATATACTACTTTATATATAATATCATCGAGCAGATAATTATTTAATTCATCTAAGCACAACCAATAACTTAAATTCAACATTTAATCTTTAAGCAAGGCAATCCAAATGAGTGAGAAAATCTCACCTTTATTTTGGTTTTGCCACCCACTTCCATCTTGGCTTGTTTCCATGATTTTTGACCTTGCATGATATTATATGATTTATTAATATTTGCAATAATCGAACAAATCAATTGTCATTTAATAATTTAATAACTAATTATTTAATTTAAACTGATAATTTTCTTTTAAAAATCTTTTAGTAACTAAAATAATTGGATAAGTTGAATAAACAAATTAATCTCCATAATACATATTTTTAAAATTAACTATAGATCTAATATGTGTATATGTATACTTATTTTATTAGTTTCTTAGAAACTACATATAAAAATAACCTATATACATTCTAAAAATCTAATTTCTTTTTTATATAACTCTACAACATTTTAAAATTCCTATATTTCCAAACCTTGTCTATATAAAATAATATCTGGTTTCCTATACATATTAAAATATGCATGTGTAAAAAAATATGTTTTCTTTGCATATTCAGATTTAAATTGAAATTAATAAATTGTAAATATATAAATTGTAAATATACCTAACAGGCTCCATTCGTGCAGCCACCCGAGTAAGTCGCGACTCGTCGGCAGCATCGAGTCTGCCTCATTCGAACGTCGAGCCTCTGCCCTACTAAGTATAACGCAGAGGATAACTTCAAATGCAAGAAACAACACAAAACAATGATGGATGAATCAAATATGGATTGATGGATTAATGATACCAAGGATAAATGCTCAAATCCGTTGATCTCGCAAGATACCGGATTCTAGCTATCTTTAACACGTTGATTGTGCACGATACCGTGTTAGAAGATCTACGATTCTTCTACGTTGATCTCATGCACGAGATTCCGTGAATCGGCTTCAAATCCATTGATTCGAGCGCACTCGAATAACCGAAAATGGAGAAAGGAGATAACACTCAACTTCCAATTTTAAAAGAGGCACAAAGCACTCAAACTAAAGTTTGTTCAAAATCAACCCCTCCAAATGATACAACTCACCCGCTATTTATAGAAGTTACAAAAACACACAGTTCGGCCGACCTAACTCACTCGACGACCTACGAGTTACGACCCACGACCTAAGTCTCACACTACTTAACAGATCACACAACCTACGCCTTACAAAGTTACAACCCACACGACCTACGACTTATATACAATCGAGTTACAACATAAAGGAAATTCAACACGAGCTACAACACATGACGTAACAACATACAAACGACTTACGAGTTATAATTCATCATACATACGCGACGCAACAAAATATATCATCATGCGACTTAACAAAACACGCGACTTACGACCTATCTTCAGTAGCGACTTAAGAGATGCATGCGGAAGAAACTTCAGTGACTTAAAGAACTGACGAAAATGCGACATAGTGAAACGACCTAAGGAGATGCGGCCTAAAAAAATGATGCTGCATAGGTAGTTAGGTCGCGTAGTTAGGTCGCTGCCGACTTAAGGCTATGTTGGCATCCTCGTTAGGTCGCTCAGGTGACACAACTTGCTTTTGGCATACTTGTTAGTTTGCGAGCGACTAAAGGCAACCGAGCTATCATCCTGTGCTGCATCATCATTCCGTGGTTGAAAAGAATTCGACTCCGAATTCACGCTTTCTTCTTCTTCAATATGCTTATTCCCATGATATGGAATCAAGTGTTTGACGTTGAAGATGTCGGCGGTATGGATATGATCCGGCAGTCTTAACTGATAAGCATTATCATTGATCTTCTTTAAAATTTCTACTGGACCAATCTTTCGAGCTTTCAATTTGTTGTAAGTGCCAACTGAAAAACGATCTTTCGTAAATATTGCATACACAAAATCTCCCACTTTGAAGTCCGCACTCCTTCGCTTCTTATCCTTCAGTTGCTTATACTTCTCATTTTTCCTAAGCCATCGTTCATGAACAATCCTGTGACACCCCTGCAACTCATTCACGAAATCACAAGCTCGAATAGCAACCCCTTTCTGAAGTGGCACTGTCGACAAATCCAAGGGTCCCTTCGGAATTGATGAATATACCACTTGAAATGGACTGAATCCGGTACTCTGATTAACGGCATGACTATATGTGAATTCTGCCTGACATAGTTTCACATCCCAGCTCTTCAAATTATCCTTCACAAGACATCTCAACAAGTTTCCCAAAGATCTGTTCACCACTTCCGTTTGCCCATCCATTTGTGGATGATAGGCGCTACTAAAATTCAGCTTAGTCCCAACCATCTTCCACAGACTCAACCAAAAATAACTTAGAAATCGAGTATCCCGGTCAGAAACAATGGTCTAAGGTAGCCCGTGTAGTCGATAAACTTCTTTAAAGAACAATTGAACAACACGGACTGCATCGGCGGTCTTTTTACAAGCTATGAAATGCGCCATTTTCGAAAATCTATCCACCACAACATATATAGAATCATTCCCTCGTTGAGTTCTTGGCAAACCCAAAACAAAATCCATGCTAACATCAACCCATGGTCTAGTAGGCACGGGCAATGGCATATACAATCCTGCATTCGTAGTTGTCCCTTTGGAAACTTGACATATGTGACATCTCTGCACAAATCTTTCAACTTTTTTCCTCATGGAAGGCCAAAAATATGATTGAGAAATTAACTGCAAAGTACGATCTCTTACCAAATGACATTTTTCATGCAATTCTTTCACAATCTTCATTCGCAAACTACACTCTGGTATACACAACCGATTTCCTTTAAAGAGAAAACCATCTACCAACACATACTCATCCGTCTTCCCTTTCTCGACTTCATCTACAATCTTAGCAAAATAAGAATCCTCAACAAACAATTCTGGAAGTACTTCAAACCCCGTCACTTCAACTCTCATCGTAGTCAATAAAAGATTTCTTCTATTCAGGGCATCTGCCACCCGTTTTGTAGCTCCCGACTTATGCTTTACAAAAAATGTAAATTGTTGCAAGTATGCAATCCATGAAGCACGCCTGGCTGCAACCTTATCCTGTCCCTGCAAATGTTTCAATGCTTCATGATCAGTATACAGAACAAATTCTTTATGGAGCAAATAGTGTCTCCAATGCTTTATAGCTTGAACAATAGCATAGAATTCCACATCATAAGTATTATATCTCATCTTTGCTCCCGAAAGCTTCTCACTGAAATAAGCAATTGGATGGCCCCTCTGACTTAACACTCCTCCAATTTCAACTTTAGATGCATCAGTATGTAATTCAAATAGCAACTGAAAATTCTACAAAACTAGAATTGGTGTTGTCGTTAAAAGTTCCTTGATCTGTTCAAAAGAAAATCCTGCTTCCTTCGACCATGTAAACTGCTTGCCCTTCATACAATCAGTAACAGGCGCCATCACACTACTGAAATGTGGAATAAACCTCTGGTAGAATGATGCTAACCCATGAAAACTTCTAACTTCTGTTATCGTCCTGAGTTGTGGCCATTCCTTGATTGCTTCAACTTTATTCTGATCCACCTGTATTCCTCCTTCAGATACAACATATCCCAGAAATAAAAAACTTCGAGTCATGAACACGCACTTCTTTGTTGCTGCGTAAAATTGCTCTTGACGAAGTATCATCAACACTTCCCGCAAGTGTTGTAGATGTTCTTCAATGCTTCCACTGTATATCAATATATCATCAAAGTATACCACTACGAACTTTCCAATAAACCATCGAAAGATCTGATTCATCACCCGCATAAAAGTACTAGGTGCATTCGAAAGACCAAACGGCATGACCAGCCATTCATACAATCATTCCCGTGTCTTGAATGCTGTCTTCCATTCATCACCTGGTCGAATTTGAATCTGATGATATCCACTCTTCAGATCAATCTTTGAAAAGATAGCAGCTCCATTCAACTGATCTAACAAATCATCCAATCTCGACATTGGAAATCTGTACCTCACTGTAATCTTGTTTAATGCTCGACTCTCTGTACACATTCTCCAAGTTCCATCCTTCTTTGGTACTAACAAAGCTGGTACTGCACAAGGACTTACACATTCTTGTATGCGCCCTTGTTCAAGTAACTCCTCCACCTGGCTTCTTAACTCTTCGTGCTCCTTCGGACTCATTCTATAATGTGGTCTATGTGGTAACACAGCTCCCGGTACAAGATTTATCTGGTGTTGTATGTCTCTCAATAGTGGTAACTCTTTTGGCAATTCTTTAGGAAATACATCTTAAAATTCCTTCAATACTGGCTTAACTTCCTCAGGAATTTCAACCGTTTCACTACTTTCACGTCCATTTAACAGAAATACTTCAGGCTCATCCTCCACTTCCTTGACAAATTCCTTCAAAGGTAACAGAGTCTTAAGTTCTTCAATCTCCTCCAGCTTACTTTCACCTTGTTGTCGCTGTTTAGGAATTAAAGTGATTCTAGTGCCCTCGAACATGAAACTATAGCAGTTGGTCCTTCCATCGTGTTGCATAGCTCTATCGTATTGCCACGGTCTCCCCAACAACAAATGACATACATCCATATCTACCACATCACACCAAATCTCATCCTTATATTTCTTTCCAATGGAAAAAGTTATACAAGCTCTTCGAGTAACCTTCACTTCCCCACCTTTCCTCAACCACGCTAACTTGTAAGGTTTAGGATGCTTCTCAATCTTTAACGCCAACTTCTTTACAGCCTCTGTAGAGATGATGTTATCACAACTTCCTACATCGATAACAAATTTACAAACCCTTCCCAAAATAGTGCACGTCAACTGAAAGATGTTACTCCCCAACCAGCTATTCTCCTCTTCCTATTTTGGCGTCAAGCAAGATCTCCTCATCATTAAAGAATATCCCTCGTCTCACGCCAATAATTCTTCTTCCTCCTCAACTTGTGGTGAATTTGAACATTCTACTTCTACATCCTCAACCTCAGCAACCATCACTCGCTTCTTAGGCTTCGGACATTTATTGCTCTTGTGACCAAACTCCTGACAGTTATAACACTTGAAATTGTTGTTGACCTTGGTCTTAGAAACTTCATTGACAACCGGTTTTCCAACAGCCTTGGAAACATTCGTATTGCTACTAGCCCCTTTCGCTTGATTGTTGGAATTTGTAAACACACCACCTCCTCTTCTACCTTACCTCTCCCAAGCTAGAGCCTTCTGGTGTGCTTCAGCAACAGATCTTGGATCAAACATATTCACTATGTCCTGAATTTTCATTCTCAATCCTCCAACAAGTCTAGCTGTCAACTGTTCCTCCGTCTCCATGATATCATTTCTAGCAATCAGTTGATAAAACTCATCTGCATAATCATTTACCGACTTTGTCCCTTGTCTCAAATTCTGTAAGCGCTGATACATAAGAGACTGATAATTATAAGGCAAGAAAGTAGCCTTCATCAACTTCTTCATCTTCTCCCATGAAACTATCTTCAACTTTCCCATTCTTTCCCGTGTAAGTTTAGTTTGTTGCCACCATGCCATAGCTCTTTCCCTCAATCGTGTAGCAACCAACTTAACCCTACGATGCTCGGGTACTTCCTTAAAGTCAAAAATTTCTTCAAAATTTGATAACCAATAGAAACTCTTCCGCTATCATTCCTCCTTTGAATTCTGGAATCTAGTTTTCATCCCCGACTCCCATTTGCGATCGCCTTCTACATCCACATATTGATTTCGTACTTGGCCCCGATCTCAATAATGAATATCGCCTCATTCACCATCCTCATCAAAATCAAATGTACTTTGATATCTATCCCATCCATCCACATCTCTATGATCATGCATGGTCCTTCTACCTTATCTGTTAATATTGGGATATCATTCATTTTCGAACCCACGTGGAGTTCTTCTATCTTCATTTCGATACTCATGGTGTTCTCGCCTCATTGAAACTGATGATTCTCTTCTATCTCGATAAGATTGTGGTGACACCCTCCTCGCTTCCATAACCGATGGTGAAACTCTGTTTCCTCCATGGTTCAAGACTAGTGATCTTCTCCTTTGACTTTGATTCAAGTCATTCATCAATTTCTCTAACTTTCCAATACCTTCATCAAAATTTTCATTGATTCGTTGTTCCATTTGCTCAGTTTCTTGTCTTCGATACACATCTTCAACATTTTGAAATCGATTAGCTCTTCATGGAGGCATTGTCAAATCTTCAATAAATCCAAACACTTTAACTCTCGGCTTGACCAACTTAACTCCAAACAAGCTCGGCTTAGCACTTAGCTCGGATCTACACTGATATGCTCAGTTCCAACTATCAAACTGATGCACGGCTTTGCTTAGCTCGGATCTGAACTCCAACACTTAAACTCGGCTCCAACAGGCTCGGCTTAGCTATGATTGGCTAAGTCTAGCTCTGATACAAAACTAACGCAGCGGATAACTTCAAATGCAAGCAACAACACAAAACAACGATGGAATGAATCAAATATGGATTGATGGATTAATGATACCAAGGATAAATTCTCAAATCCGTTGATCTCGCGAGATACCGAATTCTACCTATTTTTAACATGTTGATCGCGCATGATACCGTGTTAGAAGATCTACGATCCTTCTACGTTGATCTCACGCACGAGATTCTGTGAAGCGGCTTCAAATCCATTGATTCGAGCGCACTCGAATAACCGAAAATGGAGAAAGGAGATAACACTCAATTTCCAATTTTAAAAGAGGCACAAAGCACTCAAACAAAAGTTTATTCAAAATCAACCCCCCCCCAAAATGATACAACTCACCCGCTATTTATAGAAGTTACAACAACACACAGTTCGGCTGACCTAACTCACTTGACGACCTACGAGTTACGACCCACGACCTAAGTCTCACATGACCTAACAGATCACACAACCTACGCCTTACGAAGTTACAACCCACATGACCTACGACTTATATACAATCGAGTTACAACATAAAGGAAATTCAACACGAGCTACAACACATGACATAACAACATACAAACGACTTACGAGTTACAATACATCATACATACGTGACTCAACAAAATATATCATCATGTGACTTAACAAAACACGCTACTTACGACCTATCTTCAGTAGCGACTTAAGAGATGCATGAGGCAGAAACTTCAGCGACTTAAAGAACTGACGAAAATGCGGCATAGTGAAATGACCTAAGGAGATGCAACCTAAAAAAATGATGCTGCATAGGTAGTTAGGTCACGTAGTTAGGTCGCTGCCGACTTAATGCTCTGTTGGCATCCTCGTTAGGTCGCTCAGGTGACACAACTTGCTTTTGGCATACTTGTTAGGTCGCGAGCGACTTAAGGCAACCGAGCTATCATCCTGTGCTGCATCAAAGTATATGCACGACGCCCTCCACAATTCGCTTCCGATAGAATCAACTGCTACCGATCCAACTAACCTCGCATGCTCCTTACTGACATCGCCCACGCCACCACACCACCCAGCTTTCAACCGAGCTCGAATGACCCTAGGATTTTTCGATCTCTTCCCTTCATGCGAGCGCGCCTGCTCCTCACCATTCGAGCTCATTCGAGCCGCCGCTAGTCCCCTCATATCTATTGTGACTTTTGTCGTTCTTTGATTGGCACAATTTGCTCGATTGATTTTTGAAGGAAGCATGAATTCGATTTTGAAGGGGAAAAGAGGGGAATATGTGTTATAATAGCCACGCTTTTTTTTCTATCGGCCATTATTTTCTTCTTAGATGCTTTCATGAATTAAAAACTGGGGAGTTATGTATGTGATTAGAAGGAGAAGAAGGCGGCAATTTATTTTTTCCTTGGTCGGTATGAATTCGTGAAAGAATGGAGGAATGGGTGGATAAGCTTCGTGATTTAAAAACGAGAAGGGCGGTTGTGATTTGAACGAAGAGATAGGTAGCGTGTAGAGCTGTTGGCTACAGAGAAGGCAAAAAGCGTCGATGGTGAAAGAAAACAGGCTGGCGAGAGGGAATTTTGGCTGAAGGAATTTGATTGGTCCAAAAATATATTATATTTGAATTTAAATTTAAATCGTCTTAATTTACGTAGCCTAAAATCTCAGCCTCCTATCGAGGCATGCCGCTAGGCATTTACAATGTTATACGCCTAATCCGAACATAATGGAAAAGGTTTTAAGCCCTAATTCGATCGTATGGAGAAGAAAGTTTCTGGACCTAGTTATTATATTAAATTTCGATATAAATTTCAACGCGTTTATATTCCATACGATCAAATAGTAATTTCAAAATCTATGAAATTTGAAATCCGATAATAATACAATATTATGGATCCAACGGAACTAGTTTCATCGAAATCCGACACAGTGCTTCGAAAGGCTATTTTTAAATGTCAATTTAAACGATATATTTTTAAAACCGAACAGATTACTTCCAAATTAAATTTTAAAACTTTTATTATCTTTAGTCTTAACAATGTAAATTTTACAAGCCTTTAAATCATTTTTATCGAGCTTAAAACTCAAGAGTCACTATTTTACCCAATTTCCAATTATTAAATCCAATAATTTAAATACCCGGTAAATAGTTATATTTGAAATTCAAGTTAAAAATTTACACCTAAATATTTAAAATCAATTAAATATTCCAATTCCAAATATCCAAATTCTGAGTCGTTACATTCCTCCCCCTTAAAAGAATTTCGTCCTCCCAATTGCTAAGACAGAAGAATGCCCCCAAACCCATTAACTTAACAAACCCCGCTTAGCGAAAATCTCATATTCACCTTTTCTAATCTTTTACTTCCACGCAAAACAATTAGTTTTCATCTTCTATTTCAAATCCTACATTTTTTGTAATGGCATAATTTTTCGACGCCCGAAAATCGACATCAATACGTCCACTGTAACAAATACCGAAAAACCAAACCATTATGGTTAAAGAAGAAGGAGGTAGAAGAAGAAATAGAAACAATACCAGAATCTCACATCACAGCGGAAATAATATATAATAGATAAATGACTAATCTTCAATCAAAAACTATATCTGTTTATACATTACATTATCAGAGTTAACAAAATTCATAACACACAACTGGACAGTTATTATAACTTGTCCTTACAAAACTGAATATGCAGTTAATCATACACAACATAATATTCACCAAATATGTGTGATACGTCTCGCCATCCAGCTCGTCTCCTGAGCTCCACAACATTTTTTCCCGTATTTATAATACTCGGCCTGACCTGAGCATTATAATAAAACAATACCCGAGTCAGTCTAGAAAACCAGCGTGAGAAAACTCACTCAATTGGATTATTAAAGTTTTCAAAATCCTTTGAAATCAAAGATATCATGTAAGACCATGCCACAAATAAAAAAGCTGGGTTTTTACCTTACGATAACCAAAACATTTTTATCAAATCCATCTGATATTACAATAGTGTCTATAGAAAGTAAAATAGAATCTAGCTGAAATGCTTGCATCTCATGTTTCAGCATAGTTGGGCACAATCAAAACCATATAGGCGCTTATTGGAGATTGGATTCCATACAATGGCATGGCTACTGTGGTACCGTCCGTCAAAGTATGTGGTCTAGATCACCGTACCGAGGATCCACCCTGATCCCCTTCATCACAAGACCGAAGCTACCACTTACTGGATAGTCTGAATAAAATCACCCCGTGGTTGGGATTAGCAACCGCCCACACAGCCGAAATAAAGGGAAATCTAGACAGGGTTGACCTTATCCTAATTGGATTCTAGCAACTTAGCCTTGCATGCACCTTCCCTATTTTAGCCATTCCCGGTTGATGAGGCTCGAGGCTGTGCGTTACCTTTTTAGCACAAATACACTTAGAATGCTCACGGTCCTCCTGACGATGTTCTGAAAGCATTCATCCACACAAGTCTGTTTCGGGTACGAATGGAACCAAAGGCACTACTCTTACTACATCCATTTTGGAATCACCCTCTGGATTAGTAGCGATCAGCCCTTGCACTTCACTGCTCCATCTTCGACTTCAAGCTCTTGTCTTCCTCATGAAAATGTTCAATCGGATCGAAATGGTTTTCAGGAAATTAATCCCGGTCCCAGTCTCTTCGAAACGATCAACACATTGGCCAATATTGATAGTCGGTTATTTAAATATCAAATAACATTCAAAAACAACCATCAGGCATTAATAATTTCCCAAATTATTTATTTTAAAATATCTTCACAAGATATTTTCTACACTTTACCCCTTTGAAAAAGTTTCAAATTGCTTTTTTCTCGCGGAATAAATTTCCAAATATTGTTTATTTGCATTGAAAATCACCAAGTCTAAATACTTTAGATTTAAAAATGACTTAAATCACTTTATCCAAAAATATATACTTTAAAATACTTAAAATAAAAACAACCTAAAACACTTAAAATAAAACTATTTAGAAAACTTAAAATAAAACTATTTTAAACACTTAAAATAAAACTATTTTGAGCACTTTGTTAAAATACTATTTATGAAATAATAGAATAATTCCTCAAGTAAAGTGATGCTAAAACAAAATTTTAAAATAAAAGTAATTCTATGAGGTATAAATATTAAATAATTATCTTTAAATCATAATACTAGACAAACCCTTAAAATAATTATTACTATAACTAAATCAATAAATATTTACTTTAAAATCTTAAAGCAATTTAAATAATAAACTTCCCAAAAGAAAACATTCTTCTTTAACCATTTACAACTTCTAATTTATACTTAAAAATCTTTCTTTCAAAATACACTTGGCTTTCCAAGAAATTTCACTTCCCGTTTCACTATAACCGTCTAAATCCTTCTTGGTTTATTTCCCATTTTCCTTACGTCTCAATCTCGTAAATTTTCCTTTCCACTTTTAAAAATAAATCCCTATTTATTTTTAAAAAAATTTCCCATTCCTTTGCAAATTCCCACCGTGAATTTATACTTCCAAATATCCGTTGATATCATATTTCACTTTATAAACCAGTTTATAAATTAAATAGTCTCATTTCCATTTCAAACTTAGTTTCAAATATTAAATCAATTTTCAAATTGATTTCAAAAATTTACTCCATTTAAAAATAAATTCCTTTACTTACTCAATTTATTTCAAAACCCATTAACTTTAGATTTACTCCTTTATTATGATTTAAAATCTTATTTAAATTGAAAATACCAATTTCATATTTAATTTCAAAATTATTCTTTTATTTCTTCCCAAACCATTTAAATCCTGAATTTAAAAATAAATTCTTTAGTTAATTTATTATATTTTTTAAAAAAAAACAACACCACTTAAGCCCTCAAAATATATTTGTTTCCAATAATTCAAAAAATCTCTTCTCCCATACTCAGGACTTATTTATTAGAATTTTTAAATCAACCTTTATATTTTTTATTTCTCAATATACCCAAAATATATACGGTCAAACCATAACATTCAATATCTCTGAAAATGATATCATCAACATAATATATTACAGATTATCAAATAAACAATAGACTATATAAATAAATTCCACTACTTTGAGGAATTCAGTTGGATCCCTCTAACCTGTTTCCCTGCATCCGTAGATGTTAGCACAACAATTTAAAATACCAATCCCGCTTCAAGGCGAGATACCGCGGTATAAAGGGTCATCCTCTATTATGCGGGGCGCATAGGGTCTTATCCGCTATATAATACGGAAAATCAATCACTCCGATATATATACTACTATATATAATATACCACATCTAGTCAATTCAATCAATCAACCAATAATTTAAATTTAACTATTTAAATTTGAAGGATAATCCAAATGAGTGAGATTGACTCACCTTTGTATTATTTGCAATCCAATCCATACCGGCTACTTTCCTCAGGACTTCAGACCTTGTATAAACATTTTACGGTTTATTAATATTTAAACTAATCAAATGACCAATTTCCATTTATTTTAATTAATTTAGTTAACCTCCCTGATACACTATATTTGAAATAACCAAAATAATTATGTAAGTTAATTAAATAATTTAATCTCCTTAATATACTTTAAAAATTAAACAGTAGGTTTATGATCTATATTTAAAATTAAAGATCTAAATTTTTATAAAACTCTTTAACATTTAAAATTTCTGTACTTTCCCAAAATCTTACATACACACACACACACACACACACACACATATATATATTAAATTTTAAATATAAATTAAATTTCCTTTCAACCCTATATACTAATAAAACATAATTTTTTCCAATATCTAGCTATACAATATTTATTTTATTACCTTCATTTTTCTTTAGCATATTCATATACATAAGTGTTTAAATCTAAGCTGAACATATACCTTGTTGTCCTATATATATATAGCTGATTCAAAAATATTTTTAATTTATTTACTTTAGTTTTTTAAACCATATACTTTTAATTTCTTACATACATACATACATACATACATACATACATACATACATATATATATATATATAAAATAAAAAATTGAATGGAAAAAAAAGAGATTCGAACCTCACTGTTGTCGATCGAACACTCTGGCTACCCACCCCTACGCTGCATCGACCCACCAAGTCACTTTGTCACTCTCCTTCCACCGTGACCTGCCTCGAGCTATCGAGCGCAAAAATCCCCATACCACCGACAGCACTCCCCTCGAACACATGCACACATGAACGCCCATGACTTCGCACACCCTTCCCCCCGAAACCCTAGCCAGCTACCACCTCCACTGCCGATCCTAAAGTCGAAATTACAACCCGATTGTGCCAGGTGACGATTTGAAGATGCCATCGAATTCGATCGCCCCTTTTCCCTTAAAACGATTTAACTTCGTACTCGCGCTATTCTATTTGATGATGATTTTTGTTTTGGTCTTTATGGTTTCCAAATTGATTGTGATTTCGTTCTGCCCCTTTATTTGAATACGATTTGATTTCATAAGAAAGGAGTGAAGGAGATATGCGGTTTGATTTCAACAAAGGAGGAAAGGGATTCGTTTGTTTTTCTTTTTTTTAAAACGAAGGCGTATGTGAAATAAAACAGAGAAAGGGGAACACGTGCTCTGAGGGTGTGGACAAGTGTTGGATGAAGTCAGCAGTAAATTAAAGGGAAAATATATATTTTATATTTAAATTTAAATTCAAATTTAAATCATCTCGATTCTGCAACTCATAATCTTGACATCCTATCGAGGCATGCCGCTAGGTGTTTATAATATTATACCCTTATTTCAAACGCACTGAAAAAGGTTTCGAGGCCTAACTCGATCGTATGGAGAAGATAGCTTTTTGGACCTTATTATTATACTAAATTTTCGATTTAATTTCAGCGTGTTTTCTTATCGTACGGCCAAACGATCACTCCAAACACTACAAAAATTGAAATCCGATAATAATACACTACGAATTCAATGGAACAGATGTCGTCGAATTCTGAGACCGTGCCTCGAAAGATAATTTTTAAATATCGATTTAAACGATATAATTTCAAAACTTAGCAAAACACTTCCAAATTTAAATTTCAACACTTTTACTATCTACGGTACAATAAATATAAATTTTACAAACCTTTAAATTATTTTGAACAAGCTTAGAATTTTAGATTCGATCACGTACCCAATTTCCAATTATTTAATTAAACAATTAAATCACTCGATAAATAGTGGCATTTGAAATTCAAGTGAGAATTTAACTTTTAAATATTTAAAATCAATTAAATATTCCAATTTTAAATGTTCGAAATCCCGGATCGTCACATTCCTCCCCCTTAAAAGAATTTCGTCCTCGAAATTACTAGCCAAGAGGAATGTCTCACAACCCGTTAATTTTTCTTTCCAAAATCAACAGTTTTAACACACCCAGACAACCTTTTATTAAAGACACCATCACATTTATTAACTTCCTAAACTCATCCATAATTTCCAAACAATATTATTTTCTCAACAACTCAAATTTAAATTAAATTCAAATTTTGAATTATCCAAATTTCTCAAAAAAATTCTAACTCCCTAAATTTTCAAAAAAATTCGCCAACGTCTCCTTTATGCGGCTAGCTCGGTACAACTACAAAATGCCTCTATGGGCCCGCAAATTTCAAAAGAAAACAAAATGCCAAGTGGCAAGACCAGAAAATCACCAAATTTCATACAGAAATTTAAATACATTCCTTTGTCGAGCAATATAATTCACCTTCTGAAAACAAAAATCCCAATTTCCTTTTGCTTTTAAACACCTATTCCTGCTTAGCAATAATATCCAATCCCATCATTCAAAATCATTTTAAAAATTCTTTGCAAAAGTTTCAATATATTTTTCATTTAAGCCCGTATGACGCACATATATCATCCTTATGCAATACCAATCCGATCGCTCAATCGATCACATAATTTCACTTTCGAACTAGTATAGTCCACCCGACTTCCTAGTGCGGACTCAGATCTGGTTTTTTGGTCAGAAACCTTCATTCTCCTTGCATAGCCATAACTATGATAGAGAATTTCAAAATCAATCAAAAATCCATATCTAGGGTTCGCCGTCGAAAATCGAGTGAAAAATCCCAACTCGGATCGGTATAACTACGTTGAAATTCTATGCTCGAATCTGAATCAAATTGCTATGCGAATAAAAGTAATATATGTACATCCTACTTATAAGTTCCCAGTTGATCATTAACTATATAAATTCTCTTTTATTCACATTTATTTTGATTTCCATTACCTATTCACGATTATCCCATTTCCCAACTTCCATTTTAATCTTTACTCAATTATTGACTTTGTATATTTCTAATAGCAAACTTACTTAAGTATTTTGCCATTTATTTATAAAGTCCAATATAAACATTTTATACACTTCTTATATTTATTTTCACCTCACCTCTTAAGATTTCACATCTAATTTCATTTAACTTAAATTTTCAATTCCACTCTGAATTCAATTTACTTTCATTATAAAATATTGAATTCAATTCATTTCAATCCATATTTAATTAATCATTTATTTAATTAGTTTCACTTTACTAATTTATTTTAAATTTAAAACAATTTTTATTTCCAAATCTTATTTACTTTTTAGTCTACCTCAAACCAGCTCTTCAAGTTTACTTTATTTAACCCAAATTAAATTCGAATTCGAGTATACAGTTCAAGTTCCATTTACTTACAATTTAACTTAAATACCATCCCAATTTAATTCCAACTTATTTTCTTACCCACTTAAATCAATTAGTTTTATTACTAATTTTATTTTCAATCCTTCGTTTTATTAAGTCAAATTTGACAAATTTTCCACTTCACTTTGTTTGTCACAATTCAAATTCAACTTCCAATGTTCAGCTTGAATTTCATTTTCTTCACTTAATTCAATTTCATCTGCATTCAAATTTTTTTTAAACTTATATAAGTTTTCCAACTTAGTTTCATTCATTTACTAATCTTTCTAGTTTATTTCATCTGACTGGTTTACTTCACTAGCTTAATTCATTTTCAATCAAATTTAACTTACTAATTTTATTTATCACTTCATTTTCAAATTAAATTTCAAATCTCAATATAAAGTTTATTTCTAAACTTTTACTTCTTTAGTTCCCTTGAACAAATTCTACAATTTCCACTTAAAATTTTAAACTTCCTTAAGTTTCCAACTTATTTAAATTCCATAAACATTTTAAATTAACTTCTAGAGTTTAAGCATTTCCTCGACATTTCAAAATAAATTTTGAAAAAAATATATATCTAAATCAAGCTATTCTTCTGCATTTTCAAAATCAAACCCAATCTTCACAAAGAAACACTAATCCAAAACATCCGGTTAGCAATCCCTCTCTTGGAAACTCGAAAATGAATATCGATGATGTTGCAGTCATCACCGAAGTTATTTTCCAGCGACCGAAGAGAGTTCAGTGCTTTTATCTCTTTAAAACCCTTCAAATACTTTTAAATTCCAAATCTCGCCAGATTTCAAATCCAATTCAAAAATATTTTTCAAATAATATCACCATTATTCCACTGAAACCTTTGAAACTCATTTTCAAACTCAAAGGAATTCAATTTTCAAAATTTCAAATTCCAAATCCTTTCAATTCATATTCAAATATTACTTTGGAATTTTATTTCAAATTATAAATCACATTTACAAATCTCATTTTGTTATATAAGTTTATTCCTTAACCTTTGGTTATAATTTTAATTCCTAGTTCAATTTCCACACATCAATGATAATAATTTAATATTATCACTTCCTAACAACCAAGCAACCATATATAACTATAATAGTTTTCGAAAAATTATTTCTTTTATATACAAAAATAATTTGGGTAAAATTATCTCATTTATCCACTTTTAAAACAATACTGTGTCAGTTTATTTTGTTCAAGAGTTTAGAAATCCTTATCGATACGGTTGTACTTCCCGTACCAACCAGAGTTAATAAACACTCTACCGATAAGTCAACACAATATAAAAAGAATTTTTTATATTCACTAACAATTACGCTCTCATAACTATTAATATACTCAACTCATTCTAGAGTACTACGGACTCTATTTCTAATGAGTAATACCTACCAGAGCTAAGGTTCTCGCTTAACCTTCAACTCCGATATCAAATGTAACGGTTCAATTTTTCAAGCCTGAAAATCGACATCAATACGACCACTGTATCAAATGTCGAATAGTCGAATGCCGGAAAATCGAACCATTAGGGTTAAAGAAGAAGGAGGTCGAAGAAGGAATAGAAACAATATCAGACTCTCACAATCGCAGCGGAATCAACATATAATAGATAAATGACTAATCTTTAATCAAGTAACTATATCTGTTTATACATTACATCATCAGAGTTAACAAAATTCATAGCACACAATTAGACAGTTATCATAACCTGTCCTTATAAAACTTACTATGCAGTTAATCATACACAGATGTAACATCCCTGTTTTTAAATCAAATTTGAATTGGTAATTTATTTAAATTTTTGGGAATAAACTGTGAATTAATTTGGTAATTAATATAATTTTTTTAAAATATAATTAATATAATTTCGTAATTAATTTGGGAATAAATCATAATACTAGACAAACCCTTAAAATAATTATTACTATACTAAATCAATAAATATTTACTTTAAAATCTTAAAGCAATTTAAATAATAAACTTCCCAAAAGAAAACATTCTTCTTTAACCATTTACAGCTTCTAATTTATACTTAAAAATCTTTCTTTGAAAATACACTTGGCTTTCCAAGAAATTTCACTTCCCGTTTCAATATAACCGTCTAAATCCTTCTTGGTTTATTTCCCATTTTACTTTACGTCTCAATCTCGTAAATTTTCCTTTCCATTTTTAAAAATAAATCCCTATTTATTTTTAAAAAAATTTCCCATTCCTTTACAAATTCCCACTGTGAATTTATACTTCCAAATATCCGTTGATATCGTATTTCACTTTACAAACCAGTTTATAAATTAAATAGTCTCGTTTCCTTTTCAAACTTAGTTTCAAACATTAAATCAATTTCCAAATTGATTTCAAAAATTTACTCCATTTAAAAATAAATTCCTTTACTTACTCAATTTATTTCAAAACCGATTAATTTTAGATTTACTCCTTTATTATGATTTAAAATCTTATTTAAATTGAAAATACCAATTTCATACTTAATTTCAAAATTATTCTTTTATTTCTTCCTAAATTCTACAATTTCCATTTAAAATTTTAAACTTCCTTAAGTTTCCTACTTATTTAAATTCCATAAACATTTTAAATTAACTTCTATAGTTTAAGCAATTCCTCGAGATTTCAAAATAAATTTCGAAAAAATATATATCTAAATCAAACTATTCTTCCGCATTTTCAAAATCAAACCCAATCTTCACAAAGAAACACCAATCCAAAACATCTGGTTAGCAATCCCTCTCTTGGAAACTCGAAAATGAACATCGATGATGTTGCAGTCATCACCGAAGTTATTTTCCAACGACCGAAGAGAGTTCAGAGCTATTATCTCTTTAAAACCCTTCCAATACTTTTAAATTCCAAATCTCGCCAGATTTCAAATCCAATTCAAAAATATTTTTCAAATAATATCACCATTATTCCACCGAAACCTTTGAAACTCATTTTCAAACTCAAAGGAATTTAATTTTCAAAATTTCAAATTCCAAATCCTTTCAATTCATATTCAAATATTACTCTGGAATTTTATTTCAAATTATAAATCACATTTACAAATCCCATTTTGTTATATAAATTTATTCCTTAACCTTTGGTTATAATTTTAATTCCTAGTTCAATTTCCACACATCAATGATAATAATTTAATATTATCACTTCCTAACAACCAAGCAACCATATATAACTATAATAGTTTTCGAAAAATTATTTCTTTTATATATAAAAATAATTTGGGTAAAATTATCTAGCTTATCCACTTTTAAAACTATATTGTGTCAGTTTATCTTGTTCAAGAGTTTAGAAATCCCTATCGATACGGTTGTACTTCCTGTACCAACCAGAGTTCATAAACACTCAACCGATAAGTCAACACAATATAAAAGGAATTTTTTATATTCATTAACAATTACGCTCTCATAACTATTATTACACTCAACTTATTCTAGAGTACTACGGACTCTATTTCTAATGAGTAATCCCTACGAGAGCCAACGTTCTCGCTTAACCTTCAACTCTGATATCAAATGTAACGGCTTGATTTTTCGAGCCTGAAAATCGACAATAATACGTCCACTGTATCAAATGCCGAATAATCGAATGCCGGAAAACCGAACCATTAGGGTAAAGAAGAAGGAGGTTGAAGAAGAAATAGAAACAATATCAGACTCTCACAATCACAGCGCAATCAATATATAATAGATAAATGACTAATCTTTAATCATGGAACTATATCTGTTTATACATTACATCATCAGAGTTAACAAAATTCGTAGCACACAATTGGATAGTTATCACAACCTGTCCTCATAAAACTGACTATGCAGTTAATCATACACAGTTGTAGCATCCTTGTTTTTAAATTAAATTTGAGTTGGTAATTTATTTAAATTTTTGGGAATAAATTGTGATTAATTTGGCAATTAATATAATTTTTTTTAAATATAATTAATATAATTTGGTAATTAATTTGGGAATAAATCATAATACTAGACAAACCCTTAAAATAATTATTACTATAACTAAATCAATAAATATTTACTTTAAAATCTTAAAGCAATTTAAATAATAAACTTCCCAAAAGAAAACATTCTTCTTTAACCATTTACAGCTTCTAATTTACACATCAAAATCTTTCTTTGAAAATACACTTGGCTTTCCAAGAAATTTCACTTCCCGTTTCAATATAACCGTCTAAATCCTTCTTGGTTTATTTCCCATTTTACTTTATGTCTCAATCTCGTAAATTTTCCTTTCCATTTTCAAAAATAAATCCCTATTTATTTTTAAAATAATTTCCCATTCCTTTACAAATTCCCATCGTGAATTTATACTTTCAAATATCCGTTGATATCGTATTTCACTTTATAAACCAATTTATAAATTAAATAGTCTCGTTTCCTTTTCAAACTTAGTTTCAAACATTAAATCAATTTCCAAATTGATTTCAAAAATTTACTCCATTTAAAAATAAATTCCTTTACTTACTCAATTTATTTCAAAACCCATTAATTTTAGATTTACTCCTTTATTATGATTTAAAATCTTATTTAAATTGAAAATACCAATTTCATACTTAATTTCAAAATTATTCTTTTATTTCTTCCCAAATTCTAAAATTTCCATTTAAAATTTTAAACTTCCTTAAGTTTCCAACTTATTTAAATTCCATAAACATTCTAATTTAACTTCTAGAGTTTAAGCAATTCCTCGGCATTTCAAAATAAATTTTGAAAAAATAAACATCTAAATCAAACTATTCTTCCGCATTTTCAAAATCAAACCCAATATTTGCAAAGAAACACCAATCCAAAACATCCGGTTAGCAATTCCTCTCTTGGAAACTCGAAAATGAACATCGATGATGTTGCAGTTATCACCGAAGTTATTTTGCAGCGACCGAAGAGAGTTCAGTGCTTTTATCTCTTTAAAACCCTTCAAATACTTTTAAATTCCAAATCTCGCCAGATTTCAAATCCAATTCAAAATTTTTTGCAAATAATATCAACATTATTCCACCGAAACCTTTGAAACTCATTTTCAAACTCAAAGGAATTCAATGTTCAAAATTTCAAATTCCAAATCCCAAATCCTTTCAATTCATATTCAAATATTACTCTGGAATTTTATTTCAAATTATAAATCACATTTACAATTCACATTTACTAATCTCATTTTGTTATATAAATTTATTCCTTAACCTTTGGTTATAATTTTAATTCCTAGTTCAATTTCCACGCATCAATGATAATAATTTAATATTATCACTTCCTAATAACCAAGCAACCATATATAACTATAATAGTTTTTCGAAAAATTATTTCTTTTATATACAAAAATAATTTGGGTAAAATTATCTCATTTATCCACTTTTAAAACAATATTGTGTCAGTTTATCTTGTTCAAGAGTTTAGAAATCCCTATCGATATGATTGTACTTTCCATACCTACCAGAGTTCATAAACACTCAACCGATAAGTCAACACAATGTAAAAAGAATTTTTTGTATTCATTAACAATTACGCTCTCATAACTATTATTATACTCAACTCATTCTAGAGTACTACGGACTCTATTTCTAATGAGTAATCCCTACCAGAGCTAAGGTTCTCGCTTAACCTTCAACTCTGATATCAAATGTAACGGCTCGATTTTTCGAGCCTGAAAATCGACATCAATACGTCCACCGTATCAAATGCCGAATAATCGAATGTCGAAAAACCGAACCATAAGGGTTAAAGAAGAAGGAGGTTGAAGAAGAAAGAGAAACAATATCAGACTCTCACAATTGCAGCGGAATCAATATATAAAAGATAAATGACTAATCTTTAATCAAGGAACTATATCTGTTTATACATTACATCATCAGAGTTAACAAAATTCATAGCACACAATTGGACAGTTATCATAACCTGTCCTCATAAAACTTACTATACAGTTAATCATACAGAGCTGTAACATCCCTGTTTTTAAATCAAATTTGAATTGGTAATTTATTTAAATTTTTGGGAATACATTGTGAATTAATTTGGTAATTAATATATTTTTTTTGATTAATTGTAGATCAATTTGAAAATTCGAAAGAAAAAATATATAAGGAGATTTCAAAATAGAATTTTGATTTAAAATTCAAGGATAAGTATCTTATAAATAAAAATTGACTTATTAACTTTATATTTTGAGAATATATATATATATATGTTTATTTATTTGTGTATAATTAGATATTTAAATCATTTTCTTTAAAGAAAAGTTAAACAAATATAATAAATATGATTACTTAAGTTTAAGATGAAATTTATAGAAACTAGTATGGGCCCATGTTTCGCACATGGACTGTTTGTATTATTATATACGTTGATATTTTGTTTGAGTGCAAAACATGTAAACGGAAAGCAAGGTCATTTTTGGAATTTCAAAAAGATACCAAGTAAATTAGTTCAACCAATTTTCATTATTAGTAGTAGAGATAAGTATTTATTAATAAGTTTAATAACTTAAGATTGAAATTTAAGTGAGATTTACTTAAAGATTTAAAATACTTTTCTTTTATATACTTAGAAATAAATATAATTATTATATATATTAATCTTTGATATGAATATACCTTTTGAAAATATAAAACATATTTCATAAATTAAAATAAAACAATAGTTTAACATAAAATAGTTTGTATAAATATTAAGTAATTTATTAAATAAAAGGGTTTAAAATTAAATTTGTAAAATTTAAAAGCAAGGAGTAAAACATAAATATGATTGTTTTTGACATTTGTTAAATCATAAGAACATGCATTAACAAGTGCTAACAAAATAAAACAAGAAAGTAACATGTGTCACTTATTTCTGTATATAAATAAAAATGAAAAAATACACACACACACACACACACACATCTACTCTTCCAATTCCTTAATTTCTTTCATATTCTTTCAAGAATTTATAAAAAGAAAACTTGTTAATTCATCAAAGCAACAAACCAGGAAAAAAATATATAAAACAAATCACCCTTTCACAAACTACAAAAACAAAGAAGATCAGTTTAAAAATCTTATAACCTGATCAAATTCAAGCTTTAGATATGCAGTTTAAAATAAATCATTTTCCAGTTTTGGATGTTCAAAGGTGCATGCAATTCAACTCGGTTTAAATAGCAAGCAAAACAAAAATTTGGAAACCCAGAATGAAAATAGAAAAAAGAAATTACAAATTCAGATTAAAAGAAACCAATAAAATCAAAACTGATCAATATTCAAGTTTTCAAAACCTGGAAATCAAAAGTACGAATTAGGCAATTAATCAGAGTTCAACTCAAAAAGCTTCAAGCCTTAAAACCAATATGAATTAAAATTAAAGTAGCAGATTCAGATCAATGATCATCTCAGCTAAATCAAGCATGCAAGTTCAGGCTTTGGTTCTCTGCTCCAAACCAATCCAAGTGAGCAAACCACCCCTTTAAATTTTTTAAAAAAGCTTGTTATGTCTGATTAGCATGTGGTGATTTTTGAATTATGATATGAATTATGACGTGCATGTTGTTTAAAAATAACTTTATGTGTATATATTTGTGTTAATGACTGTGTACAAGTCTGGGATCTAGCAAAACAGGCCACTGTTCAAAATATTACAAGTTCTTAAACCTGTTTCAAAAATTCATATCATCCCAAAAGAATCAATGTTAGGCTTCGACCATTAAAAAGAAATTGCTTGAAATAATGTAATTTAATTCCTAAAAATAGTTTCAGATAAAAGCATTTAGTAAATATTCTGAAAAATAGAAATTTTAAGGGAAAAAAACCGTACAGAAAATCAATATCAATTTTTTTTTATTTAATTTCATAATCGATTTCGTATTAGGAATTAGGGATTTTTGATAGTAATTTCATGATTTTTAAGTTTGAAATGGTCGAGAATTTCTTAGATGAACGAGAAAGTCATTTTCGTCAATTACCGTCAATCAACGAAGTTATTGCCGGCGTGATTAAGGCTTAATATGGTTCATGCGTCGGTGATCATCAGAAAAATGCTCGCAAATTTTTTGGTTGATCGTGGCGATGGTGCGACTTGATTTTAGGGTTTTAAACTGGGTTTTTGTCGAACTGGTTCTAAGGGAAACTGCGTAATCATCGAGGCAATTCAAGTGATCAGACCATGGGGAAAAGCTTCGTGGGTCGTTGGAGCAACTCTGGTCAAAGTGGCGTGGATAATGGTGGTTGGGATCGTCGGGAAGAGGAAGTTTTATCATCGGTGGTTGGGTTCAGGAAATTGCATGATAGCTCGATTTTTTTATTCCAATTCAATTTGATCGAACTGGGTAGTGGAGTTCATCGTCGAGCTCGAGAGTGACTCGTGGGTGGTCACGACATTGGTTGGAAACGGTTCTGGTGATGGTGTGTACGCACGGTGATGGGCT
Organism: Allium cepa; assembly: GCA_030765085.1. Lineage (NCBI taxonomy): Eukaryota > Viridiplantae > Streptophyta > Magnoliopsida > Asparagales > Amaryllidaceae > Allium > Allium cepa. Next base: position 587,430,231 of record CM060938.1, read on the forward strand.
GTGTCAGTTTGGGTTTGATTGGAGAAGATGAAGATTGTCTCGAAGATGGTCTAGGAATTTGGTGTTGGAGCTCGAGTAGGTTATCGAGTATCTTGTTGATGATTATAACAAGATTTAAAATATAAAAACAGGATAAAAATTTAAAAGAAAATAATGGGTTTTGACTCGGTGCAAGGTTCGGGTAAAAGGGAAAATGACTCGGGTTAGAACCCGAAGTCGTCTCGGATTTGGGTAGTAACAATTTCTTTTTATATTTTTTTAAAATAAAACAAGTTCTCAAATTTAAAATTTATTTAAGTTTAAAACACCTTCTTAATTGATGATAAAATGTTTTAGACAAGCTTTGTTAATTAGTTCAAGTTTTAAAATATTATTTTAAATGAATTTAATTAAAGTGTTTTAATTCTTTGTTTTCAAAATGGATTCTTAAGTTTATTTAAAATAAATCTAAATGTTATATTCAAATAATTAAAAGATGATGGTTTTAATTAATCTAAGGATTTTAAGTTAATTTATAAGTTAATTTAATTTCCAAGAACCATTTAAATAATATTTTCCAAAGATAAATAGTTTATCTTAAATAAATATTCTGATTATTAATTAACTTAATGGTTTTGCAATTTATTTATTTAATGATAACTTATTTTACTCAATGAGACTTAAATATTGTAATTAAGTGACCAATTAAGATAAAGAGTTTATCTTGATTAAAGGATCATTATTGATTTATCAACGACCATTACTTAATGTAAATAATTTAAGAGTGATTTAGTTAATGTAAGTAATTAATGTATGATTAGTTAATGAAATTAATTACTTAATGTAATTAAGGGGTAATTACATTGTGTAATTACATTAAAGAATGATTAATTAAATAAAATTAATTAATGACAAGTAACTAAAGGTAATTAATTACTTAAAGATAATTACTTAATTAAAAGCAATTGATTAATGAATAAAGTGGATTAATCAAGTGACTAAAGAATAATTAATCTATGTGATTAATTAATTAATTAAGGTAATTAATTTGAGGATAATTAATCAATTAAAGATTAATTAATGAAAGTGATTAGGGGTAATCACTTATTTTAATTTATTAACTAAATGGTAATTAATTAAGGACTAATTAATTAATGTAACTAAATAGGATAATTAATTAATTAAAGAATAATTTAAAAAATTCAAAAGGTAAATTATTTAATGATAAAGGTTAATTGATTTATTAATTAAGGTTGATTAATTAATAATTAAGGTTAATTAATATATTATTTAAGGTTAATTAATAAATGATTAAAAGATAATTAATTAATATGGTTTGTAATTAATTAATAATAATTAACCAAGATTAGTAATTTATTTATAAGTAATTAATCTGATTTGATCTATCGAATGTCTCTTCATCGAATGACCTCGGTATAGAGATTTGATCACCTTTTGTGATGGGGGTCTGGCCGTGATTAGAGATTATCCAGATTGCAAGGGATTCTTTGAACTGCCTTCGGTTCTGTTCGAACCCGGAATAGACTTGTATGGATGTATGTCTAACGTTACACTTTAAGATGTAAAGCTGGTTTCTATCAAATATATTGTTGTTTGGTGGCGGAGAATTTGTTCTCTTAGCTTAACACCCTTCTCTGAGACGTACGAGCTCAGAGGTTATGTAGTTGATATTTACCAGTAATATATTCCCAATTTGTAATGTGGCATACGAAGTGCTGCTGATCATGTGTTGATCAAGCATGGCTTTGGTGAAAAGCGTAGTTTTGTGGACATAACCTCGTCGGACCTCACAAACGGAAATGGTCGAAACAGGAAGGATGCGTCAAGGTTATTAGGGGTAGCGACCCTTAGGTTATGTCCATTTCCTTCTAGATTAAAGGTGGTATCATGGTATGGAGCCCAGATATTTAACCTATGTTGCTGCTGCAAACTCATTGCTTTGTGGTTGTTGGTGTAGAGGTACCTCAGATAAAGGTCAGTGACGACCGATGGATGGCATACTCGTGTTAGTAGTTACCTAATTATAGAGGTAACCCGACCTTGTGTTGGCAGAGAGCTGGTTAAGTTCTCGGGGCGTCCCTTCAGAGGCGTACCCATGAGGCCCAGGAAGTTCCTTAACTGGACTATTTGTTGGAATTCCAAAGAAACAATACACGCCATGTACGGTTTTAGTTGTATAACCTGCCACCTTAGGAGGGTAGCTATAGCAGACATAATATAATGGAACCCATGCTCGCTAAGATTAATATTATACTTTTGAAATGTTTTTTACACTATGCACTAATAATAATATCAAAAAAGATGTTGCGTATCAAGCATGTTTGACTACCATAAGGAGAAATCTCCTCCAATTATGCATTTGCATTATGCGTGTGCGGGGAGTCCTTTTGGTAGTTTATTTTTCAAAAAGCATTGCAGATTTCAATTTTAAATTCTTTTGTTGTTTGTTTTTGTTCAAAACTATTTTTGTTTCCTCATACCAGTCCCATGACTGACCCGGAGTTTATTGTTCCCTTTCTAAACTGTGGATGCCCACAATTTTCCACATGGGCAGCCTAGAGTCAGGTAGTCAGATTGTAGATATAAATTCGATAGCCTTCAGCTTCCTATTTGGAATTCTTTGGAATCTTTGGATCTTGGCAATTGCATTACTGGTCGACCTTCTAAATACAACATGATGATAGTGGTTCAAACTTGTTGGTTTGGAAGTTCTTTAAGCTTTTGGTTTTGGAGATGAAAGTCTTTAGAGTTTTGGAGCAATTGGTGTCGCAGTATTGGATTCCTTCTTTCCTTCTCTTTTGAAGGTTAGCATTGAAGATGTTATCTCTTCTTTTGGTGCTATTATATTTCCGCTGTTGTGTATCTCTGATGTATATTGATATCATTTATATCGGATTGTTTTTTCAAATATTGTATGTCAATGATATTATTCATTTTCTTCCGCTATGTTGTTGTACTTAATGTGTTATAAGCTCTAGCGCAAATCGAATTTCTTCATTTGAATCTGCGGCATTCGAATACGAGTGAAGTATGGATGTCCATTTTCGAAGGCTGAAATTCGGGTCATGAGATTTTAATATCAAAGCTGAAGGTTGAACTTTAGCTCAAGAGTATAACATATTAGGTAACTCATTAGAGATAGGGCAAAGTATATTCTACAATGAGTATCTGAAGATAACCGTCTGTATGCCTCTGTAAATTCTCTTACTATCCACTAATAGTGAGTATGAGTGCAAGAAGAGGTCGAGAGAGGGGACAGGAAAGTACTACTACAAATGGTCAATACCCTGCAACAACAAGGAATAGATTTTCCTTATCAATCTCTTTTGATTCATCATCCGATTTCAAACTCTCTGATGTCTTCGTGGTAGCTACAAGAAGAAGCTTTGGTGTGATGATGACCATGCGTATCGTTGTAGATAAGTTCCTATTTCATTAGTTTCTATCATCTTTTCGCTTCTAAACGAATTTGAAATTTTAATTAGAATAAATTGGTTAACAATGAGACTAAATTAAGTTATATCTGCTTGTTCAATCTTTGAGGAACCAGTCTGGAGAGGAACAAGTTGGTGTATACTTTGGATATTCCAACCTGAATTGAGTAACCAATGTTTGTTCTGTTGGGTCCAGATATATTCTACGAGTGGTTAGTTATCCCCTCAGATCAACCAATGCCCCTGCATATTTCGTAGACTGGATGACCCAAGTATCTTGTGTAGTATCAAATGAGTTCATTCTCATATGTGTTGATGATGTTCTGATTTGGTAAGCCAAATGCAGAATTAATGTTCAGTTTAATCTGGTGAACCATTTCTCGGTGTGTTTGTCTGTTCTGTGGTTATCTCCCTGCCTAGCAAATTTCGGGGACGAAATTTTCTTAAGGGGGAAATCTGTAACATCCCTGTTTTTAAATCAAATTTGAATTGGTAATTTATTTAAATTTTTAGGAATAAATTGTGAATTAATTTGGTGATTAATATAATTTTTTTAAAATAAAACAAGTTCTCAAATTTAAAATTTATTCAAGTTTAAAACACTTTCTTAATTGATGATAAATGTTTTACACTAGCTTTGTTAATTAGTTAAAGTTTTAAAAATATTATTTTAAATGAATTTAGTTAAAGTGTGTTAGTTCTTTGTTTTTAAAATGAATTATTAGGTTTATTTAAAATAAATTTAAATGTTATATTTAAATAATTAAAAGATGATGGTTTTAATTAATCTTAGGATTTTGAGTTAATTTTGTAAGTTAATTTAATTTCCAAGAACCATTTAAATAATATTTTCCAAAGATAAATAGTTTATCTTAAATAAATATTTTGATTATTAATTAACTTAAAGGTTTGAAATTTATTTATTTAATGATAATTTATTTTATTTAATGAGACTAAAATATTATAATTAAGTGAACAATTAAAATAAAGAGTTTATCTTGATTAATTAAACGATCATTATTGATTTATCAATAACCATTACTTAATATAAATAATTTAAGGGTGATTTAATTAATGTAAGTAATTAATGTATGATTACTTAATGAAATTAATTACTTAATGTAATTAAGGGGTAATTACTTTGTGTTATTACGTTAAAGAATGATTAATTAAATAAAATTTAATTAATGACAAGTAATTAAAGGTAATTAATTACTTAAAGATGATTACTTAATTAAAAGCTATTGATTAATGATTAAAGTCGATTAATTAAGTGATTAAAGAAAAATTAATATATACGATTAATTAATTAAGGTAATTAATTTGAGGTTAATTAATCAATAAAGATTAATTAATGAAAGTGATTAAGGGTAATCACTTATTATAATTTATTAATTAAATGGTAATTAATTAAGGACTAATTAATTAATGTAATTAATTAAGGATAATTAATTAAATAATAATTAAAAAAATTAAAAGGTTAATTATTTAATGATTAAAGGTTAATTGATTGATTAATTAAGGTTGATTAACTAATAATTAAGGTTAATTAATTTATTATTTAAGATTAATTAAAAATGATTAAAAGATAATTAATATGGTTTGTAATTAATTAATATTAATTAACCAAGATTAGTAATTTATTTATAAGTAATTAATCTGATTTAAGTTAATCAGATAATTTATTAATCTTACTTATGAGTGTTTGGGTTCTATTGAATGTTTGAATTGTTTGATATCTCTGATGTGTGATGCTTTGTGATATGAATTGTTTTGATTTGAGCTGTGATGAATGTAATTTATTTATCAGTGATAAATTTATATTATTTATCTGTGAATCAGTGAATGAAGATAAGCGTTATATGATTATACCGCTTATCGATATTGCTGCGGTTGAATCTGTAATGATTGATGTGGTTGCACTATTGTATAAAACCCCTGGACTACACTATATACACACAAATATGGATTTCACGAGGAAATCGGTTATGTCACAGATAATTTGAAATCTAAATATTATTTTGTTTAAAAGTTGAAGTTTGAATCCAAATGGTTTTGGAAATGGAATTGAATTGAATACAAAAAGCCTTTGAAAGGGAAGTTTTGAAATTAAAATTTTGTTTTGAATATACTATATCTTGTTAAATGTTATTTGAAATTATTTTAGAAATCATGGTTTGAAAGGTTTATACAATTTCCATATATGAATTTAAAACTATTTTAAATAAATTATTTTGGGAATTTGAATTTAATTTAAACTAGAACTTGCCAATAATACGATAGCTCATTGATTCTTCGGTTTATATTTTTAAAGGCTATGACTTGTGTATATTTGATCAGATTTTTCCGAAACAAAATGTATTTGTTTTTAAATGATAATAGCTTTCAAATAAAGAAAGGACTTCCAGTTTTTGTTGAAAAGGGTTTCAAATTTGAAATGGAATTGTTTTGAAAGCTATAAATGAATCTTTGCTAAAGATTAGTGAACTTTGTTTCCAAAATAAGTGGATCTTAAAGGTGTATCTTTTGTATAAAAGATTTGAATTGTAAATAGTTTTGAAAGCTATGAATTAATCTTTGTGAAATATTGTTGAACTTTGTAAAGTGAATCTTTTTATTTAAAGATTTGAAAATGGTAATTTGTTTAAACCATTTGAAGGAAGGTTTTGGGCTTTAAGTTGTGACTTAACTAAGATCCCACTATATCCATATGTTTTTAAATACTATGCTCATTATTCAGTTTAGCCAGGAGAGGACTTTGTGTCATTTAATCCATTCCAATAATGATACGATGAAATTGATAGCATTTGAAGACCGGTGGTGAAGACCGGGTATTTTCGAAAGCGAAAGCATTACCTATCGAATGTCTCAGCACCGAATTGCCTCAGTATAGAGATTTGATCACCCTTTGTGATGGGAAGTCCGGACGTGATTAGAGATTTTCTGAATTGCAAGGGCTTCTTTGAAGTGCCTTGGGTTCTGTTTAAAACCGGAATAGACTTGTATGGATGTACGTCTGACATTACACTTTGAGATGTAAAGCTGGTTTCTATCAAATACATTTCTGTTAGGTGATGGAGAATTTATTCTCTTAGCTTAACACTGTAACGACCCAGAATTTTTGATAATAAAAATTTGAATATTTAATTAATTTAAAATATTAATAAGTGAAAATTATAAGTCGAATAATTTTATTTGAATTATTGGATTTAATTGAATAATTAAATCGATAATTTAATATGTTAAATTATGGAAATAATGGAAAATTGGGTTAAATATAATTGAAAATGCTTTGTAAAATTTTATTTTATCATATTTAAGTTAGAATGATATTTTCGAACTTTTAAAATCGAATTTAGAGTTAAATTGTGAAATTGAATATTTTAATATTAAAATCGACTAGTGAAAATAGCCAATTTTTGAACAGTCTCAGAATTGGACGAAACTAGTTCCATTGGATCCGTAATAGTTAGTTATTATCGGATTTCAATTTTCATGTCAATCGGAGCTATCGTTTGATCGTGGCAGCTCGAAACGCATCGAATTATTTTTAATTTTAATTTGGCGAGTTAAAATAGCCATTTTTCAAAAAGTCTCGGATTTCGATGAAACCAGTTTCATCGGATCCGTAATGTGATATTATTGAAAGGTTTCAAATTTCGTGTCAATTGGATTTACCGTTTGTCCGGTACAAATTAAAACGCCTAGAAAATCGTTTAAATCGGTTTAATTTAAATTAAACGTTTATTGCCATAACTCGCACAGATGTCCGAATTAGCTTTCGAAACCTATTCCATTGTGTCCGGAACGCGGGGTAAACCCTAGAAACGCTGGTTACGGCGCGTGAATCGGAGTTTGGAATTTCCGGATGAATAGTGTTCGTTCATTTCCTTATAAATTGCCCCTACCCTTCATAAAATAATAATAAAAAAAATATCTAAACCTAACCCTAACGCAGCCGCTACCCCTCAAACGAACGGCCAGAAACTTCATGCTTTCTTCCTCGATTATCTCTCGATCCATTCACTTTCGAGCTTCGTGTTCAACTACAATATTGTAGAGGGGAGTAAGATCTTGTGATCCAACGGTTGTGATTGGAAACGGAGCTGTAGATCGATGGAAATTTGGGATTAAGAGTTGATTGTTGCGCACGGTTTTTCGTGAAGAGGGTAGGGACGAGCTTCACATGCTCACAGCCGAAGATAGAGGGGGTGAAGAGCTTCGAGATGGCGGTGGTATGATGGAATATCGATGCTTGTGGGCGGTGTAAAGTTAAAACCTAATTTAGTGATGTTGGGTTTGGAAGTTACGGCCTTGATAACCTGTGCGTGCGTGAAGAGGAAGAAGGGTGGGGGACAGTTCAGATGCAAAGGATAGGGGATCAATGGCTGATGTAGCATAGGTTAAAAGTTTTAAATAAATGTTGTAAATTAATTATAGAAAATTCATGTAACTTCAAATATTCGTATCTTTTTCATACGAGGTCGAAAACGCGCGAAACCAGTTGCGTTGGAATCGTATGGACGAGCACTACGCGATGGAGTTGGATTGGAGTCGTTTGGAGTTAGTGAGAATTTTGGGTAAAATTAAACGCGCGTTTAATTTTATTCGAAATAAATCGCTAAAACGAAATTGAAATCAAGGTGAGAACTTCTCACTCAATCGAATCAGTTTCGATTTTATTTTTAAATAGTTAGATTTAAAATATTTGAATGCATGTTTGAATGATGACTGTTATCTATTGATTGTTAAAATAGACATTATGCACCGTTAGTAAGCGGATGTTATTTATTAAAAACATATACCGCGAATATTTCATAAACAGTGAAATTGGTATTATATATAGTAGCAATATATATATATTGGCATATGTATATATTGGAGTTATTGATTTCCCGCATTTGTATAGAGGATGAGACCCTATTGCGCCGTCTATTAAGCGGATAATATTTTTAAATCCCATATACCGCGATAATTCCGTACTGGAGCGGAATTGGTATTGTGCTAATGTTTGTGGATGCAGGAAAACAGGTTGGAGGGATCCAACAGGAAAGGACCATGGGGTCGTATAACCCATTCCGAATATGTGATACGTCGTTATGAATTGCATTTGAAGATCGGTGTTGAAGACCGAGTATTTGCGAAAGCGATAGGATGACCTATCGATTGTATCTGCACTGGGTAGCTCCTGGTATAGAGATTTCCTAAGTGATGGGAAATTCGATCGGGATTGTGAATACCCGGATTGCAAGGGCTTCGTGAGAAGTGCCTTCGGTTTTGTTCGAGCCCGGAACAGACTTGTATGGATTGTATGTCTGACGTTACAAATTGAGATATAAAGCAGATTTCTTTCAAATATATTTCTGTTGGTGGCGGAGAATTTATTCTTTTAGCTTATCACCCTTCTTTGAGACATACGAGCTCAGAGGTTATGTAGTTGAATGTTATCAGCGATATATTCCCAATTTGGTAATGTGACATGCTGAGTGTTGCTGTGAAATGATCATTGTGTTGATTATTTGTGATAGGATCGTTTATTTGATCGTCTATCCTGGTGATCATTTCTATGATCATTTGTTGACCCAAAGCATGGCTTTTGTATAAAGTATGTTTTTGTGGACGTGACTTCGTCGAGCCTCACACCCCGTGAATGGTCAAAACAGGAAAGATGCAGCAAGGTTATGAGGGGTAGCGCCCTTTAGGATATGTGCATTTCCTTCTGGAAAAGGGTGGTATCATGGTATGGAGCCCAGATACTTACTCATGTTGAAACACTTTATTTATGATTGTGTGAATTGATTACGAGATCTCGGATAAAGGTCCCAAAGGACCGGGGGATGGCATATTCGGTCAGTTGTTACTCAGTTAGGGGTAACTCGGCCTTGTGTTGGTAGAGATCCGGTTTGGTTCTCGGGGATGTCCATCCAGATGCATTCTCATGTGGCAATGGGAAGTTCCTTGGCCTGATCATTCGTTGGAAATCCAAAGAAACACTACGATCTTGTACGGTATTAGTTGTAGAACCTATCATTCACTTATGGTGGCGCCCCACTATTTGGATGGTAGCTATAGTAGGCATAGTTCGGAATGTCTATGTTGGCTAAGATTTATATTCTACTTTCGAAATAAATTTTTCCTACACTATGCACTAATAATAATATCAAATGTTCTTTTTAATACGTATCAAGCATCTTTGACTATCATAAGGAGAAATCTCCTCCGATTCTGCGTTTGCATGTGTGTGTGTGCGGGAGGCCTTATGGTAATCTCATTTTTAAAAGCATTGCGAACTGACTTTAAAAATATTCCTCTATTTTTTATTTTAAAGATAAATAAACTGTTTCGAGTTCTCACACCAGTCACATGACTGACTCGGAGTTTATTGTTTTCCTTCCTAAACTCTGGGTGCCCACCAATTTCTACACGGGCAGTCAGGAGTTAAGGTTTATCAGGATATTTTGGATATTTTGGAGTTGCTGGAGGCAAGCTGGATGGCATGGCGTATTTCTAGTATATAGTATTTCTTTTTCCGCTGCACTGTTTGTTGTTGTTTGTTGTACACTCTGATGTAATGATATGATGTAATGAAATGAAATGTAATGTAATAACTGATATAGTTCTTTGTTTAAAGATTATTCATTATTATTATATGTTGTTCCGCTGCGATTGTGAGATTCTGATGTTGTTCTATTTTCTATTTTCTTTCTGTTCTTTCTATTCTCTTTCCGTTCTATTTTCTTTTCTCTCTATTTTCTATCTTTTTCCCTCCTCTTCTCTCTCTTTCCTTTTCTTAAACCATAACATTTCGGGTTTCTGGCCTTCAATTTCTCGGCAGTCGATAAAGTGAGTATCGATGTTGAATTTTCGAAAGTCGAAAATTTTCGGGACGTTACATTTGGTATCAGAGCATATGGTTTAGCGACAACCATGGTTCTGTTGGGTATTACTCATTAGAGATAGAGTCAGTAGTACTCTAGAATGAGTTTGAGTGTAATAATAGCTATGAGAGCGTATTTGTTAGTGAATATAAAATTATTTTATATTGTGATGATTGGTTTATTGAGTGGTATATAGATTCTAGTTAATACGAGTAATTAACGTTGTCGATAGGGATCTCTAAACACTTGAATTGAACAATTCGGCACAATATTGATTTTAAATTGGGTAAATGGAATAATTTTACCTTGAGTATATTTTGTGTATGAAAAAAATAATTTTTCAGAATTATTAAAGTGTATATAAGTGGATTGTTTAGTTGTTTGAATAATCTAAATAAAAGAATTATAAGAATTGAATTATAATTAAAGTGATTTACAATTGAGAAATAAACTTATATATATGAGAAGTGAAACTATATGAATATATTTATGAATATGAGATGTAAAATAAAAAAAATGAATTTAAAGTTAAATGGAAATTTACTTTAGAATTGGAATAATGAATGTAAGTGTTAATTCATTAAAATCTAATGTTATTTGAAAGTTGAAAAATTGGATGAAAATCAATTTAATTAAACCAATTGAAAGTAAAGTAATTTGGTTGTAAAGAATATACCTTGGTTGATATGTGATTGTTAGTTGATTGTATATAATTCATTAAGTATTAATGAAATTGGAAGCTAAAGTAATTGAAACTCAATTGGAAGTTAAGTGAAACTTAAATGGAATTGAATTTGATTTGGAAGTGAACCAACTTGAATATGAATTAGTGAATATAAACTAACTGAAAATGAATGTTATTAAAAAAAAACATCCACTGTTAAATGAGTCAAATGTGATTAAATTGAAAACCCCATTTCATTGAATATTAATGAGAATATGAATGAATATTTATTGGTTATGAATGATAGTTGGTTGATGGTTGAATATATTGCTTTTGTTGCATTTGCTATGTTGGCATATATAGTTATTATGTTGCTATATGTTGTATATTGATACTATTTTCATACATGCATATTCTCATGTTGTTTGTTGAGTGTTTAGTAGGTGCGGATCGCGTTTGCTTCGCATTTGGAGCTCGCTTTCGCGCTATATTAGCCGTATATGCTCGCTAATAAAATATAAGGTACATATCTCGGATTAAATATCGTACTTTTACAGTTTTTTCCCTTCGGGATGCCTCATTACTTGATGAGATGTATATTTGTGATATATATACTGTCATTTTTTTTGGATCGAGCCGCGCAAAGGAGACTATGGCGAATTTTTCCGGAAATTTAAGGCGTTAGAAAAAATTTGAGAAAATTGGAAAATTTTGAAAACTATTAACTTTGATTGGAATTGAAAGTTAAACAATAGTAATTGTTTTTGAAAAGATAACTAAGTATGATTTGAAAACTTAGTAAAGATTTATAAGAAATTTAATTATGAATTTTTGGAAAGTTAATAAATTCTATAACTTTTCTTACTTGTTAATTTCGAGGACGAAATTCTTTTAAGGGGGGAAGATTGTAACGACCCAGAATTTTTGATAATAAAAATTTGAATATTTAATTAATTTTAAATATTAATAAGTGAAAATTATAAGTCGAATAATTTTATTTGAATTATTGGATTTAATTGAATAATTAAATCGATAATTTAATATGTTAAATTATGGAAATAATGGAAAATTGGGTTAAATATAATTGAAAATGATTTGTAAAATTTTATTTTATCATATTTAAGTTAGAATGATATTTTAGAACTTTTAAAATCGAATTTAGAGTTAAATTGTGAAAATTGAATATTTTAATATTAAAATCGACTAGTGAAAATAGCCAATTTTTGAACAGTCTCAGAATTGGACGAAACCAGTTCCATTGGATCCGTAATAGTTAGTTATTACCGGATTTCAATTTGCATGTCAATCGGAGCTATCGTTTGATCGTGGCAGCTCGAAACGCATCGAATTATTTTTAATTTTAATTTGGCGAGTTAAAATAGCCATTTTTCAAAAAGTCTCGGATTTCGACGAAACCAGTTTCGTCGGATCCGTAATGTGATATTATTGTAAGGTTTCAAATTTCGTGTCAATTGGATTTACCGTTTGTCCGGTACAAATTAAAACGCCTAGAAAATCGTTTAAATCGGTTTAATTTAAATTGAACGTTTATTGCCATAACTCGCACAGATGTCCGAATTAGCTTTCGAAACCTGTTCCATTGTGTCCGGAACGCGGGGTAAACCCTAGAAACGCTGGTTACGGCGCGTGAATCGGAGTTTGGAATTTCCGGATGAATAGTGTTCGTTCATTTCCTTATAAATAGCCCCTACCCTTCATAAAAAAAATATCTAAACCTAACCCTAACGCAGCCGCCACCCCTCAAACGAACGGCCAGAAACTTCATGCTTTCTTCCTCGATTATCTCTCGATCCATTCACTTTCGAGCTTCGTGTTCAACTACAATATTGTAGAGGGGAGTAAGATCTTGTGATCCAACGGTTGTGATTGGAAACGGAGCTCTAGATCGATGGAAATTTAGGCTTAAGAGTTGATTGTTGCATACGGTTTTTCGTAAAGAGGGTAGGGCCGAGCTTCACATGCTCACAGCCGAAGATAGAGGGGGTGAAGAGCTTCGAGATGGCGGTGGTATGATGGAATATCGATGCTTGTGGGCGGAGTAAAGTTAAAACCTAATTTAGTGATGTTGGGTTTGGAAGTTACGGCCTTGATAGCCTGTGCGTGCGTGAAGAGGAAGAAGGGTGGGGGACGGTTCAGATGCAAAGGATAGGGGATCAATGGCTGATGTAGCATAGGTTAAAAGTTTTAAATAAATGTTGTAAATTAATTATAGAAAATTCATGTAACTTCAAATATTCGTATCTTTTTCATACGAGATCGAAAACGCGCGAAACCAGTTGCGTTGGAATCGTATGGACGAGCACTACGCGATGGAGTTGGATTGGAGTCGTTTGGAGTTAGTGAGAATTTTGGGTAAAATTAAACGCGCGTTTAATTTTATTCGAAATAAATCGCTAAAACGAAATTGAAATCAAGGTGAGAACTTCTCACTCAATCGAATCAGTTTCGATTTTATTTTTAAATAGTTAGATTTAAAATATTTGAATGCATGTTTGAATGATGACTGTTATCTATTGATTGTTAAAATAGACATTATGCGCCGTTAGTAAGCGGATGTTATTTATTAAAAACATATACCGCGAATATTTCATAAACAGTGAAATTGGTATTATATATAGTAGCAATATATATATATTGGCATATGTATATATTGGAGTTATTGATTTCCCGCATTTGTATAGCGGATGAGACCCTATTGCGCCGTCTATTAAGCGGATAATATTTTTAAATCCCATATACCGCGATAATTCCGTACTGGAGCGGAATTGGTATTGTGCTAATGTTTGTGGATGCAGGAAAACAGGTTGGAGGGATCCAACTGGATTCCTCAACTGTATTTATTTGATTTCGGATATTTTGATATTTGATGGATTATCATATACGATATATGATATCGTTGTTGTCGTGATTGACTATTTGGTATGTAGCATCATTGGACCAAATTTTGGGATTTTAAAATGATTTTTTAAGTGATTTTTGAAAATATACTATTTGTTTGGAATTGATCCATTTTAAATAAATAAACGTTATAATTTCAAAAGTTATAAAGTTATGGTTTTTGAGAAATATAGTTAAAAACTGATTTTTGAGAATATGATGCTAATGATTTTATAAAATAGTTAAATCGGAATTTTTGAATTTATTGTGAAAAGTTTAAATATAGGATTTATAAAATTTGATTATTTTATAAATCAAAATGAGGAAATTATAAAAGGAGTTTAAAGATGTTTTAAAGAATAATATAAATTGATTTATATAAAAAGATTTATAAATTGATAATTTATAAATGAAAATATTTGAGTTATAAAACGAGTTTTTATAAGTGTTTGAATGAAGTGTGAATGAATTTCATAAGTGAATGAAATTTATAGAACTATAAACGGTGAAGCTATAAATGGAATTTTATAAGCAGTAGGTTTATAAAATTTATAAAGTTATTAAAAGAATGGTTTTGGATAAATCATTGAATCTTATAAGTTATAAGATTTATAATTATGAAGTTTAAAAGAACGATTTTGTAAATAATCGTTTTTATAAGTATTTAACTTATAATGTGAACTTTTGGTTTATAATTGAGTTATAAATCGAATAGTTTAATAAAGGAATTTATAAAAGGAGTTGTTATAAAATAAATAGAAAAGGGATTTATAAACGTTGTTTTATAAATTCGAAAACGACTTATTTTGATAAGTAAATTGTTGAAACCTATTAATGGAGTTATATTCACGTTTTTGAACTGTGAAAAAATCCTTTGAAAAAAAAATGAATAAAAGGATGAAATTTGTTAACAAGTATATTCACGTTTTTGAATAGTGAATAATATGTTAAAGAAAATGTTTAGATTTGATGTTTTAAATAGAAATTAAAACGATCTAACGATGTTTTAAAATGTGTTGAGATTCGAAACCATAGATTTCAACATTTATTGTTGAAATAGACGTTTTCGAGAAATAGAAGGAAATGGTGGACTATAACACTGTTGTTATAGTAAATGATTTCCGAAAGGAAATGTTTTGTATAGTATTGGGATTTATATATCTATTTTAATTTCGAATCTCTATATTAGTGATTTTGGGTTGTCGTAACGATGTTTTACGCAACATTCGTTCTGGCCCAAATAAGTATGTTTAAGAGAATGATTTCCTTAAAGAATGAAATATATACTTAATCTCGATTAAAGTATATTGAATATTTTCCAAGTGTTGAAAATAAATAAGTTCATGAATTACTTATTAAATAAGTATGGAAATGTTTTCCAATATAAAGTGAATATTAGAGAATTTATATTTTTGAAGATAAATTGAAATGAATAATTGAAGTCATATATTCATGAATATTTTAGAATGAAAATTCACTATAGAATTTATGAATAAAAAGGGGAACTTGTTTAAAAATAAATATTGATTTATTTTTGAAGTGTGAAATTATTTATCTTGTAAAGATATTTTGGAAAATTAATAATTTGGAAAATTATTTGGAAACTGGTGATGTGTGCATATCCATTGATAGTTCAATAACCGACTATCAATATTTCCCTTTGAATGGGTATTTGATGTGATTTGTTTGAATGTGAATGCCACACTTATTTTTGAATAAGCGCTCACTATTCGGGTTAACCGGGAAAGGACCATGGGGTCGTATAACCCATTCCGAATATGTGATACGTCGTTATGAATTGCATTTGAAGATCGGTGTTGAAGACCTAGTATTTGCGAAAGCGATAGGATGACCTATCGATTGTCTCTGCACTGGGTAGCTCCTGGTATAGAGATTTCCTAAGTGATGGGAAATTCGATCGGGATTGTGAATACCCGGATTGCAAGGGCTTCGTGAGAAGTGCCTTCGGTTTTGTTCGAGCCTGGAACAGACTTGTATGGATTGTATGTCTGACGTTACAAATTGAGATATAAAGCAGATTTCTTTCAAATATATTTCTGTTGGTGGCGGAGAATTTATTCTTTTAGCTCAACACCCTTCTCTGAGACGTACGAGCTCAGATGTTATGTAGTTGAATGTTATCAGCGATATATTCCCAATTTGGTAATGTGACATGCTGAGTGTTGCTATGAAATGATCATTGTGTTGATTATTTGTGATAGGATCGTTTATTTGATCGTCTATCCCGGTGATCATTTCTATGATCATTTGTTGACCCAAAGCATGGCTTTTGTATAAAGTATGTTTTTGTGGACGTGACTTCGTCGAGCCTCACAACCTGTGAATGGTCAAAACAGGAAAGATGCAGCAAGGTTATGAGGGGTAGCGCCCTTTAGGATATGTGCATTTCCTTCTGGAAAAGGGTGGTATCATGGTATGGAGCCCAGATACTTACTCATGTTGAAACACTTTATTTATGATTGTGTGAATTGATTACGAGATCTCGGATAAAGGTCCCAAAGGACCGGGGGATGGCATATTCGGTCAGTTGTTACTCAGTTAGGGGTAACCCGGCCTTGTGTTGGTAGAGATCCGGTTTGGTTCTCGGGGATGTCCATCCAGAGGCATTCTCATGTGGCAATGGGAAGTTCCTTGGCCTGATCATTCGTTGGAAATCCAAAGAAACACTACGATCTTGTGCGGTATTAGTTGTAGAACCTATCATTCACTTATGGTGGCGCCCCACTGTTTGGATGGTAGCTATAGTAGGCATAGTTCGGAATGTCTATGTTGGCTAAGATTTATATTCTACTTTCGAAATAAATTTTTCCTACACTATGCACTAATAATAATATCAAATGTTCTTTTTAATACGTATCAAGCATCTTTGACTATCATAAGGAGAAATCTCCTCCGATTCTGCGTTTGCATGTGTGTGCGTGCGGGAGGCCTTATGGTAATCTCATTTTTAAAAGCATTGCGAATTGACTTTAAAAATATTCCTCTATTTTTGATTTTAAAGATAAATAAACTGTTTCGAGTTCTCACACCAGTCACATGACTGACTCGGAGTTTATTGTTTTCCTTCCTAAACTCTGGGTGACCACCAATTTCTACACGGGCAGTCAGGAGTTAAGGTTTATCAGGATATTCTGGATATTCTGGAGTTGCTGGAGGCAAGCTGGATGGCATGGCGTATTTCTAGTATATAGTATTTCTTTTTTCGCTGCACTGTTTTTTGTTGTTTGTTGTACACTCTGATGTAATTATATGATGTAATGAAATGAAATGTAATGTAATAACTGATATAGTTCTTTGTTTAAAGATTATTCATTAATATTATATGTTGTTCCGCTGCGATTGTGAGATTCTGATGTTGTTCTATTTTCTATTTTCTTTCTGTTCTTTCTATTCTCTTTCCGTTCTATTTTCTTTTCTCTCTATTTTCTATCTTTTTCCCTCCTCTTCTCTCTCTTTCCTTTTCTTAAACCATAACATTTCGGGTTTCCGGCCTTCGATTTCTCGGCAGTCGATAAAGTGAGTATCGATGTTGAATTTTCGAAAGTCGAAAATTTTCGGGACGTTACAAACACCCTTCTCTGAGACGTACGAGCTTAGAGGTTATGTAGTTGATATTTATCAGTAATATATTCCCAATTTGGTAATGTGGCATACGAAGTGCTGCTGATCATGTGTTGATCGAAGCATGGCTTTTGTGAAAAGTGTAGCTTTGTGTACGTGACCTCATCGGACCTCACAAACCGGAATGGTCGAAACAGGAAGGATGCGGAAAGGTTATTTGGGGTAGCGCCCCTTAGGGTATGTCCATTTCCTTCTGGATAAAAGGTGGTATTATGGTATGGAGGCCAGATATTTAACCTATGTGGTTGCTGCAAACTTATAGCTTTGTGGTTGTTGGGGTAGAGGTACCTCGGATAAAGGTCGGTGACGACCGGGGGATGGCATACTCGTGTCAGTTGTTACCTAGTTAGAGGGGTAACCCGGCCTTGCTTAGCAGAGAGCTGGTTAAGTTCTTGGGGCGTCCCTCCAGAGGCGTACCCATGTGGCCCAGGAGTTCCTTTGCCTGACCATTTGTTGGAAATCCAAAGAAACAATACGCACCCTGTGCGGTTTTAGTTGTATAACCTGCCACCTTAGGTGGTAGCCATAGCAGGCATAATATAATGGTATATATGCTGGCTAAGATTAATATTATACCTTCGAAATATTTTCTACACTATGCACTAATAATATATCAAAAAGGATGTTGTGTATCAAACATGTTTGACTATCATAAGGAGAAATCTCCTCCAATTGTGCGTTTGCATTATGTGTGTACGGGGAGGCCTTATAGTAGTTTCATTTTTCAAAAAGCATTGCGGATTTCAATTTTAAATTCTTTTGTTGTTTTTTTGTTCAAAACTATTTTTGTTTCCTCATACCAGTCCTATGACTGACCTGGAGTTTATTTTTCCTTTTCTAAACTCTGAGTTCCCACAATTTCCCACACGGGCAGCCTAGAGTCAGGTAGTCCGATTGTAGATATAGATTCAATAGCCTTCAGCTTCCCATTTGGAATTCTTTGGAATCTTTGGATCTTCGCAATTGCATTATTGGCCGACCTTGCTTAATACAACATGATGATGGTGGATCGAGCTTGTTGGTTTGGGAGTTCTTTGAGCTTTTGGTTTTGGAGACGAAAGTCTTTAGAGTTTTGGAGCAATTGGTGTTGCAGTATTGGATTTTTTCTCTCCTTCTCTTTTGAAGGTTAGCACTGAAGATGTTATCTCTTCTTCTGGTGCTATTATATTTCTGCTGTTGTGTATCTCTGATGTATATTGATATCATTTGTATCAGATTGTTGTATCAAATATTGTATGTCAATGATATTATTCATTTTCTCCCGCTGTGTTGTCGTACTTAATGTGTTATAAGATCCGTCGCGAATCGAATTTCAACATTTGAATCTGCGGCATTCATACGAGTGTGGATGTCGATTTTGGAAGGCTGAAATTCGGGTCATGACAACAGCAGAATATACATCAAATGCATGTGATACGTCTCGCCATCCAAGTCGTCTCCTAAGCTCCACAACATTTTTTCCTGTATCTATAATACTTGGTCTGACCCGAGCATTATAATAAAACAATACCCGAGTCAGTTTGGAAAACCAGCATGAGAAAACACACTCAATTGGATTATTAAAGTTTTCAAAATCCTTTGAAATCAAAGATATCTCGTAAGACCATGCCACAAAAAAACATGTCGGGTTTTTACCTTACGATAACCAAATTATTTTTATCAAATCCATTTGATATTGTAATAGTGTCTATAGAAAGTAAAATGGAATCTAGCTGAATTGCTTGCATCTCACGTTTCAACATTATTGGGCACAATCAAAACCGTACAGGCACTTATTGGAGATTGGATTCCATAAAATGGCAGGGCTACTGGGGTACTGTCCGTCACAGTACGTTTCCTAGATCACCATACCGAGGATCCACCCTGATCCCCTGCATCACAAGACCGAAGCTACCCCTTACTGGATAGACCGAATAAGATCACCCACGGTTGGGATCAGCAACCGCCCACATAGCCGAAATAAAGGGACAACTAGATAGGGATGACCTTACCCTAATTGGTTGCTAACCATTTAGCCTTGCGTGCACCTCCCCTGTTTAGCTATTCTTGGATGATGAGGATCGAGGCTATGAGTTACCTTTTTAACACACATATATTTAGAATGCTCAACATCGCCCTGACGTTGTTCTTAAAGCACGCATCCATATAAGTCTGTTCGAGTTTGAACGGAACCGAAGGCACTGCTCCTACTACATCCATTTTGGAATCACCCTCCAGATTAGTAGTGATTAGCCCTTGGACTTCACTGCTCCATCTTCGATTCCAAGTCTTGTCTTCACCACGAAAACGTTCAAACCGGATCGAAGTGGTTTTAGAAAACTTAATCCAGATCCCGATCTCTTTGAAACGATCTACGCATTAGATAATATCGATAGTCGGTTATTTAACTATCAAATAACATTCACAAAAAACCATCAGCATTAATAATTACCTAAATTATTCATTTCAGAATATCTTCACAAGATATTTTGTACACTTTCACCCTTTGAAATAGTTTCAAATCACTTTTCTCTCGCGGAATAAATTTCCAAATATTGTTTATTTCCACTGAAAATCGCCAAGTCTAAATACTTTAGATTTAAAAATAATTTAAATCACTTTATCCAAAAATATATACTTTAAAACACTTAAAATAAAAACTACTTAAAACACTTAAAATAAAATTGTTTAAAATACTTAAAATAAAACTACTTTAAACACTTAAAATAAAACAATTTTAAACACTTTATTAAAATACTAGTTATGAAATTTTAGAATAATTCCTCAAGTAAACTGAATCTAAAACTAATTTTTAAAATAAAAGTTATTCTATAAGGTATAAATATTAAATAATTATCTTTAAATCATAATACTAGATAAATCCTTGAAATAATTATTGCTCTAGCTAAATCAGTAAATATTTACTTTAAAATTTTAAAACAATTTAAATAATAAACTTCTCAAAAGAAAACATTCTTCTTTAAACATTTAAAACTTCTAATTTATACTTAAAAAATCTTTCTTTGAAAATACACTTGGCTTTCTAAGAAATTTCACTTCCTATTTCAATATAACCGTCTAATCATTTATAAGTCCTACTTGGTTTATTCCCCATTTTAATTTACGTCTCAATCCCACAAATTTTCCTTTCCATTTTTGAAATAAATCCCTATTTATTTTTAAAACAATTTCCCATTCCTTTATAAATTCTCACCGTCAATTTATACTTCCAAATATCCACTGATATCGTATTTCACTTTATAAACCAGTTTATAAATTCCATTGTCTCATTTCCTTTTAAAACTTACTTTCAAACACTAAATTAAATTCCAAATTGATTTTCGAAATTTACTCCATTTAAAAGTAAATTCCTTTACTTACACAATTTATTTCAAAACCCATTAATTTCATATTTACTCCTTTATTATGATTTAAAATCTTATTTACACTGAAAATACCAATTTCATACTTAATTTCAAAATTATTCTTTTATTTCTTCCCAAACCGTTTAAATCCTGAATTTGAGAATAAATTCTTTAATTAATTTATTATATTATTTTATAAAAAAACAATACCACTTAAGCCCTCAAAATTTATTTATTTCCAATTATTAACAATCTCTTTTCCCATACTCAGGATTTATTTATTAGAATTTTTAAATCAACCTTTATATTTTTGATTTCTCATTATACACAAAATATATACAGTCATACCATAGCATTCAATATCTCCGAAATTGATATCATCAATATAATTTATCACATATTATCAAATAAACCATAGACTATAAAAATAAATTCCACTACTTTGAGGAATCCACTTGGATTCCTCTAACCTGTTTCACTGCATCCACAGATGTTAGCACAACAATTTAAAATACCAATCCCGCTTCAAGATGGGATATCACGGTATAAAGGGCCATCCCTATTATGCGAGGCGCATAGGGTCTCATTCCCTATATAATGCGGGAAATCAATCACTCCAATATATATATACTACTGTATATAATATACCACATCCAGTCAATTCGATCAAACAACCAATAATTTAAATTTTAACTATTTAAATTTAAAGGATAATCCAAATCTGTGAGATTGACTCACCTTTGTTTTATTTGCAATCCGATCCACACCGGCTAGTTTCCTCATGACTTCAGACCTTGTATAAACATTTTACGGTTTATTAATATTTGAACTAATCAAATGACCAATTTCCATTTATTAAATTTAATTAATTTAATTAACCTTCCTAATACACTGTATTTGAAATAACCAAAATAATTATATAAGTTAATTAAATAATTTAATTGCCTTAATATACATTAAAAATTAAATAGTTGGTTTATAATCTATATTTAAAATTAAAGATTTAAATTTTTACACAACTCATCAAATTTAAAAGTTCTGTACTTTCCCAAAATCTTACATATATATATATATTAAATTTTAAATAGAAATAAAATTTCCTTTCGGCCCCATATATTAAATAAAACAAAATTGTTTCCAATATCTAACTATACAATATTTATTTTATTCCTTTATTTTTCTTTAACATATTCATATACATAAGTATTTAAATCTAAGTTGAACATATACCTTGTTGCCCTATATATATATATATAGCTGATTCAAAAATATTATTTTTGTTATTTTTTAAAACCACATACTTTTAATTTCTTACATCTACACACACACACACACACATATATATTAAATCAAAATTGACCGGAAAAAAATAGATTCAAACCTCACTGTTACTGATCGAACACTCTGGCTACCCACCCCTACGCTGCATGGACCCACCAAGTCACTATCTCGCTCTCCTTCCACCGTGACCTGCCTCGAGCCGTCGAGCACGAAAATCTCGAAACCAATGATGGCACTCCCCTCGAACGCGCGCACTCGCGAACGCCTACGACTCCGCACTCCCTCCCCTCCCCCGAAATCCTAGCCGGCAAGCTCCTCCATTGCCGATCCTAAAGTTGAAATGGCAACACGAGTGTGCCGGGTGACAATTCGAAGGCGCCATCGAATTCGAATTCCCCTTTTCCCTTCAAACGATTCGACTTCGTACTTGCTCTATTCGATTTGATGATGATTTTTTAGCCTGTATGGTTTCTGAAATGATTTTAATTTCTTTCTGCTCATTTATTTGATACTATTTGATTTCGTACGAATGGAGTGAAGGAGATATGGGTTTGATTTCAACGAAGGAGGAAAGGGATTCGTTTTCTTTTCTTTCTTTTTTAAAATGAAGATGCGTGTGAAATTAAACAGAGGAAGGGGAACATGTGCTCTCAGGGTGTGGACAAGTGTTGGATGAAGTCAACAGTAAATTGAAAGGAAAATATATATTTTATACTTAAATTTAAATTCAAATTTAAATTAACTCGATTCTGCAACTCAAAATTTTGAAATCCTATCGAGGCATGGCGCTAAGCGTTTATAATGTTATACCCCTATTTCGAACGCACTGGAAAAGGTTTCAAGACCTAACTCGATAGTATGGAGAAGATAGCTTTTTGGACCTTATTATTATACTGAATTTTCGATTTAGTTTCAGCACGTTTACTTACAGTACAGCCAAAAGATCTCTCCAAACACTACGAAAATTGAAATCCGATAATAATACACAATTACGGATCCAATGGAATTGGTTTCGTCGGATTCTGAGGTTGTGCCTCGAAAGGCTATTTTTAAATATCGATTTAAACGATATAATTTCAAAACTTTACAAAACACTTCCAAATTCAAGTTTAACACTTTTATTATCTACAGTACTATCAATATAAATTTTACAAGCCTTTAAATTATTCTTCACAAGCCTAAAATTTTAGATTCAACCATTTACCCGATTTCCAATTATTTAATTAAATAATTAAATCACTCAATAAATAGTGGCATTTGAAATTCAAGTTAGAATTTAACTGTGACGCCCCACCTCTATACCCACGCTAGCCAAGAACACTACTGTGAATGCTGTCAACTAGCACGGAGAATAAGGCTGTTGAGGAGCGACCATCTGTATAATTGCTTTGTGCGAGTACCGATATACCGGATAAAAATATAACTTTTCATCTCAAGAGGAAATCCGACATACCGACACAAACTCAAGGCTACTACACAGTGGCTATAATATCTTCGGAAACAAATATAGAAATAAACATAACATAAATCAGTCACAGGACAATTCATATCACAAAGGCGGAAATAGATATGAATATTACACATGAAAGTGTATATCAGAGTAGTGGTCTAAAAGGATCCACAAAATCACAAAATAATAGTTACATGAACTTCACAAAAGAATAAGTATACATTATGGAGTCTATATCTCAAATGTATACAACAAAAACTACTAATCTAAGTAGTTAACCAAAAGTCAGAGGAATCAATCCCAAGAGAGAAGTCAAGCAGAAGCACCTGTAACATCTCGGTCTGACCCGAGTATTATTTATAAGAAAATAATAAACGGATCAGTCTAACTATAAATATCAGATAACATGATATAGAATAGGAGATATGACTAAACACATAATAATCACAATGCCAAGCTGTGATATATATAAGTAATTGAAAATCAACAAGAGATTAATCAATATCACGATAATCTACTCAAGATAAAAAGGAATGTCATTCTCCTAATTTCATTCACCAAGACACAATAAATGACATATAAGATATGGCATAGACGTATAATATCCATAATGGCATACTACTATAAGTATGTAAATGATAAACAACAAACGATTAATCAATATCAAAGAATCTTCTCAAAGATCCAAAAAGGGTATCATACCCAAAACTTGTATTCACAACAAGTTAATGACACACGAATTCACCTATGCACAAGAATTGATAAATCATATCAATAGAAATCACAAAGATAGGTGAAGTATAAACTCCAGAATTCGACACACGAAATCCAGAAATTTCACAAAATAAAGGGGGGAGGCCTATCACATAAACGGGAGCATGAAAACTCACCAACAGCTGTAACACATGAACGAGAAGCTATCTCATGGTAGCTAGCCATTAATTTGACACACGAATGGTCCGAAGATCTGACACACGAATGGTCCGAAGACCGTGGGTTGCTACCCCACCAAATTTGAGTCGAAACTCCACAAAGCAGACAAAGAGACATCGCACAACTGCTAGTCTAAATCACAAAAAAATGATCGTCATGATCATCGAGAAGTGTCAATTACACTAAGCTAGTAAATATATGAGTTTAGCTTCATGTCCCATAACCACTTGCTTAACTTAAATATTTACGAACAAATTGTAGATCTCCACTAGAAAATTGTCACAAGAGTTTCAATCGAACAAGTCCAAGAATTAACCAACAAAGTAAACACAAGCGTTTCATACCACTCGTTTTACTAAGTCGTTTAATTAGATTTCTCATACGAGTGAGGTAAGGTTTGTATATACTAATAGATTGGAAAACTGTTTTATAAACGAATTTGGTATTAAAGTAGAGTTGAAATCATTATAAGAAAGAGTTTTGATATTTACTACTAGTATAGAAAACCTTTATATTTTTAAAGTGACAAATCACAAAGAAGATTGTAAGAACAATCGATCACTAAAATTCACATACGAAGATGTGAATAAAATCCAAAGAAACCGATAAAGAATCCATCGAAATGGATATTCAAAAATCCCTAAAAAGGAGTCATCAAGGTCATAATAAATGATAACAACAAATAGGATCATCACGAATCGATTTAAATTGGAAATTCAATCCAGAAAGGCAAAATGGACTCAAACAGCAGGTTCAGTCGACTGAACAGAGTTTTCAGTCGACTGACCCTGTACCTGGAAATTTTTCAGGTTCAGGAAACTTTCTGTTTCAAGGTTCAGTCGACTGTGTAGAGTTTTTCAGTCGACTGAATCATGCTTGGAAACTTTCGGGTTCCAGGTTCAGTCGACTGAACAGAGTTTTCAGTCGACTGAATCATGCCTGGGCTGTTTTTCAGGCTTATTCAAATGAAGAGCAAACTCTTCCAAAATGCAACCGGACGAACATTGGCTCTAAGGTTTTATGCCAATCGGCGACCCTGCCCTATATGCTCCTCGATGCAACACCGAAAACATAATCAAACATCGATAAAAGGATTTTCACACAAATTTGACTTAAAAACCCAAAAATTGGAATGTTCACAAAACCAATCCAAATCAAGAGCAAATGCACATGAATAAGTGTTAGGAATTCGTACTCAACAACCAAAGATGATTATAGTCATAGATGTGAGATAAAAATCTCACCTTTTCACAAAATCGAACAAGAAGAAGCTTGAAAGCAAATGGAGAATCAACCTCTCTTCAACACAACCCAATTGAGCTTGAATCTAAGCTCAAAAACAAGAACATTCCCAAAATTAGGTTTAGGAATTTCTGAAATTGGTAAGAGAATAAGTTGGAGAAGAAGAAGAGAAGCTTACCATTGGGTTCTTCTTGAGTTTGGAGCTAGGAATTTGATTTGCAAGAGAAACTAGGGTTTTGGAGTTTTTAATTTCCAATCTCTCCCACCATTAATGTTATAAAAACTGAAAAGAGAAGAGAATGAGGGTGAGTGGGGAAGAGTGGCTCAGATTTGAGCATAAGTTAACATAGGGCTGAGCCCAAAACCAAACCCAAAGTGAAAAGTAGCAAAAATCAACTTTCTCCAAACATATCGAAGCTTATACTCAAAAAGGTCGCAAATGGCATTTTAAACTCAATGGGAGTGGTCCCGAGTCCTAATTCGACCGTATGCAAAAAGTAGCTTTTCGGACTAAAATCCGACTAACGATAAAATATTTAAATAAAATATTTAAATATAAAATTGATAAATATGCGGGTTGTTACAGACTCCCCTCCTTAAAGAAATTGCGTCCTTGCAATATTTAAGAAGAGAACATAAAGTAACAACCATAAAAGCATATTCAATCACAAAAGAAACTTGAAATAAGAAGTTCACCTCAAAGAGCACGAGAAAGTAAGTCCGGATGTGTTTGCTCGATGTACTCTCTAGATTCCTAAGAACAATCCTTAGGATTTGAAGACCATTGAACTTTAACAAGCGGAACATCTTTATTTCGAAGTCGTTTGACTTCCGAAGCAATGATACGAATAGGATGTTGCTCATAAGTTAAATTAGGCGAAACTTCAATCTCTTCCACAACACCGGGCTCAAGAACAGAATCGGAATCTCGAAGACATTTCCGAAGTTGAGAAACGTGAAACACGTCATGCATAGCAGAAAACTGAGCCGGTAATAAAAGGCGATAAGCCATGGAACCAATACGTTCGGTGATAGGAAATGGCCCAATATATCGAGGCGCTAGTTTTCCCGATCGACTGAAACGTACAACACCTTTCATAGGTGACACACGAATGAACACAAGATCTCCCACAGAAAATTCTAACTTCCTTCTCCGGTTATCGGCATAGGATTTTTGTCTACTCTGGGCTTCTTTCATCCTATGACGAATAAGATCAATCTTTTCTGTGGAATCATGAATAAAATCTGGACCTAAAACCAGCTTCTCACCGGCCTCAAGCCAACAAGAAGGAGATCGGCATGGCCTCCCATAGAGTGCCTCGAAAGGTGCCATACCAATACTAGATTGGAAGCTATTATTATAGGAAAATTCAACAAGTGAAATATGATCTTCCCAACTTCCACCAAAATCAAGCACACAAGAACGAAGAAGATCTTCAAGAGTTTGATTAACACGCTCGGTTTGTCCATCAGACTGGGGATGATAAGCGGTGCTAAAATTAAGCTTCGTTCCTAAAGCTTTTTGAAGACTCTTCCAAAATCCACTAGTAAACAACGGATCACGATCGCTATCTATAGAAGTAGGAACTCCATGTAATTTAACAATCTCTTTGATAAAGAGTTTGGCCAAAAGAGGAACGGTTCGGTTAGACCGAACGGGAATACAATGGGCAGATTTAGTAAGCCTATCTACAATCACCCATAAGCTATCATGACCCGAACGAGAACGGGGAAGGCCATCTATAAAATCCATGGAAATCTGATCCCACTTCCAAACCGGAATTTCTAAAGGTTGCAATAACCCACCGGGCCTTTGATGTTCGGCCTTAACGAGTTGGCAAGTCATGCAACGCTTAACGAAGTTAGCGATGTCAAGTTTCATTCCCTCCCAATAATAAAGTCGCTTCATATCCGCGTGCATTTTACTACTACCGGGATGAATGGTAAATTTAGAGTGATGAGAATCTTCTAAAATACCTTTACGAAGATCACTAATATTTGGCATGATAAGTCTACCAAATTTTCGAATGCCGCCACGAGAATCGATATCAAAGTCTTTCAAACCTTCAATATCAATATTATCCTTAATATTTTGGCCAAGAAGAGCCAATTCGGGATCTAGCCTTTGAGCTTCAAGAATGCGGTCCAAAAGAGAAGGATGAGCCTCAAGGCTACATAAAACAAGAGATGAACATAAATCGGGAACATGCTCTCGAATCTCACAAGTGGATAAGATCTCGAGATCGTTCCATTCGGATATCATCATAGAAACAACAGCTTGTTGTTTTCGGCTAAGAGCATCGGCACACGATTACCCTTACCGAGTGTATAAAGAATATCAAGATCATAAGGAGCAAGGAACTCGAGCCAACGCTGTTGACGCAAATTAAGTTCCTTTTGGGAGAATAAATATTTCAAAGACTTATGATCCATGTAAAGAACAAATTTCTCTCCCAAGAGATAATGACGCCAAATCCGTAGAGCAAAAACAATAGCCGCGAGTTCTAAATCATGAGTGGCATATCTAGTCTCGGCAGGCTTCAATTGCCTAGAAGCATAAGCAATAACACGTTCTCTTTGCATAAGAACGGCACCCAAACCAACGCGACTAGCATCGGTATAAACAACGAAATCTTGATTCCCCTCGGGTATAACAAGAATAGGAGCATTAGATATGAGTTCCTTTAATTTTTGAAAAGAAGCTTCACATTTGTCCGACCAAATGTATTTAACACCTTTCTTCGTCAAGCTAGTAAGAGGCACGACAATCTTAGAAAAATCTTTGATAAAACGACGGTAATAGCCCGCCAATCCGAGAAAACTACGAATCTCTGTCACACTCTCCGGTCTCTTCCAATCTTGAATCGCTTCAATCTTTGAAGGATCCACGGAAATTCCGGATTCGGAAATAATGTGACCGAGAAACTTCACACGAGATTGCCAATAGTGGCACTTAGAAAATTTTGCCTTTAATTGATTACTCCTAAGAGTTTCCAACACAATCCGAAGATGTTTTTCATGCTCCTCCTCGGTTTTAGAATACACAAGAATATCATCAATAAAGATGAGAACAAATCGATCGAGGAAGTCTTTAAAAACTCGATTCATAAGGTCAACGAAATAGGATGGGGCATTCGTTAACCCGAATGGCATAACAAGCCATTCATAAGATCCATACCGAGTACGGAACGATGTCAAAGGAATGCTATCCTCTGCAATACGAAGCCGATGAAAACCGGTAGCCAAGTCCAATTGTGAAAAGACTCTAGCACCACTAAGTTGATCGAATAGATCATCAATCCGAGGTAAAGGATATTTATTTTTGATAGTAAGATCATTAAGCTTGCGGTAGTCAACGCAAAGCCTAAGTGTTCCATCGGATTTCTTCACAAAAATAGCTGAAGCTCCCCAAGGCGAAGAACTAGAGCGAATAAATTGCTTCGTCTCCAATTCGGATAATTGATTACGCATCTCCTCGTTTTCTTTATGGGACATACGATACGGAGGACGAGTGATAGGTTGAGCTCCAGGAATAAGATTAATTCTGAACTCAATTGCTCGCTTAGGTGGTAATCCTAAAACGGGCTAGAATATGTCGGAAAATTCACAAACAACGTGAATAAGAGAAATAATATCACCCTCATCGTCATCATCGTCATCACGAGGATTTAAAGAATATAAAGATGCAACCAAGCTGGAATCTGAATCTTTAAGATTAATAGAAATCTGATTAACAGATTGAGGATGTCGAAGATGAATAGTCCGCTCAGGACATAGGATATGAGCTTCATAACGGTTAAGCCAATCCATTCCCAAAATCATTCCAAAGCCTAAATAGCGCATGACATGCAAATCGGCTCGGAAAGAAAAATCACACAAAATAATCTCGACATCTTTACACAATAAACGGATTGTTGCGGATCCACCAACCGGATTCGCAATTCTCAAAGAAGTCATTAAACACAAAACATCCAAAGAAAAGGTATCAACAAGTATTTTGATATAAAAGAATGGGACGCACCCGTATCAAAAAGAACTCGAATAGGACGATCACGAAATAAAATAATTCCATCCAGAATAGAATGAGAAATACCTTGGCCACGAGATGTGCTGCCAGGGGCTTGAGCGACATTAAGCTTTCCCACCCTCCTATTTTTAAGTTTGGGACATACATGCATAAAATGGTCCGGGCTTTTGCAATAGCGACAAGTACGAGGCTTTGAACACTTGTTCGCAAAATGGTCTTTCGAACCACAATTATAGCATTTCCCTTGAGTAGAGGAAAAGGTCTTTTCAGCAGGAGTTGCTTGCCTCCCTTTCTTATTGGGATAAGGACCTTTGAATTTGTTTGGCCTCTTCTTGTTGTTGAAGTTTGGTTTGGAACCCACCACTTCAACATCATTCTCCCTACCCGCCTCTTCAAGACAAAGAGCGATATCAACGAGTTGGTTGAAAGAAACTTCTAATTTTAGAAGTAATGGCTTCTTGAGACTTTTGTTTAAGCCATAAACGAATCTCTGGTTCTTCTTTAAAGGGGTGTTGATATCTTCAACCCCATATTTGGAAAGCGACTCGAAAGAGGCAACGTAATCAGTCACAGATGACTCACCTTGAACAAGGTCTATAAATCGTCGAGCCAATGTCACTTTTTCTGCTTCCGGTACAAATTTCAACTCGAAGCGTTCTCGGAATTTCTCCCAAGTGAGATCCGCTTCATTAATCTCAGAAATAAGAAGCTCGTACCAGTCCAATGCTCTTTCTCGGAGCATACTAGAGGCCACCTGAACTCGGTGAAGGTCAATAAGATTCATGCGCGAAAAGATGCGATCGCATGTTCTAAGCCAAGCTTGGACTTCAATAACAGTTTCGGAACCTTTGAATGGCTCCCCACCCAAATTGGTGTAATCGCTGCACAAGCGTGCAAATCCCGACTTTGGGTGAGTAGGTTCCGGGTTAGCTCCAGCTGCTTGAGCATTAGTTACCAAATCAAGAAGCTGTTAAGCAGTCATAAAAACTCCATCCTGGGGTGGAGTGCTAGATGGCACGGCTCTGGGGCGGCCTGGTCTAGACATTTCTCTTCCTTTAGAAAGAAAGAAGAAGAATAAAAAGGTTATTCACCAAATTGAATTTCAAGCAATCTTGATAGATAAACAAGGAATCATAAGGAAAATAGGATGAATCAGTACAAAGACTCGAATTAAATCCTAAAGCACGACTCCTAAGATGGACTTAGGACAATGATACTTGTTATAATATTCCATATTGTTCCGAAGTTTTGCTCTGATACCATGCTGTGACGCCCCACCTCTATATCCACGCTAGCCAAGAACACTACTGTGAATGCTGTCAGCTAACACGGAGAATAAGGCTGTTGAGGAGCGACCATCTGTATAATTGCTTTATGCGAGTACCGATATACCGGATAAAAATATAACTTTTCATCTCAAGAGGAAATCCGACATACCGACACAAACTCAAGGCTACTACACAGTGGCCATAATATCTTCGGAAACAAATATAGAAATAAACATAACATAAATCAGTCACAGGACAATTCATATCACAAAGGCGGAAATAGATATGAATATTACACATGAAAGTGTATATCAGAGTAGTGGTCTAAAAGGATCCACAAAATCACAAAAGAATAGTTACATGAACTTCACAAAAGAATAAGTATACATTATGGAGTCTATATCTCAAATGTGTACAACAAAAACTACTAATCTAAGTAGTTAACCAAAAGTCAGAGGAATCAATCCCAAGAGAGAAGTCAAGCAGAAGCACCTGTAACATCTCGGTCTGACCCGAGTATTATTTATAAGAAAATAATAAACGGATCAGTCTAACTATAAATATCAGATAACATGATATAGAATAGGAGATATGACTAAACACATAATAATCACAATGCCAAGCTGTGATATATATAAGTAATTGAAAATCAACAAGAGATTAATCAATATCACGATAATCTACTCAAGATAAAAAGGAATGTCATACTCCTAATTTCATTCACCAAGCCACAATAAATGACATATAAGATATGGCATAGACGTATAATATCCATAATGGCATACTACTATAAGTATGTAAATGATAATCAACAAACGATTAATCAATATCAAAGAATCTTCTCAAAGATCCAAAAAGGGTATCATACCCAAAACTTGTATTCACAACAAGTTAATGACACACGAATTCACCTATGCACAAGAATTGATAAATCATATCAATAGAAATCACAAAGATAGGTGAAGTATAATCTCCATAATTCGACACACGAAATCCAGAAATTTCACAAAATAAAGGGGGAAGGCCTATCACATGAACGGGAGCATGAAAACTCACAACCAGCTGTAACACATGAACGAGAAGCTATCTCATGGTAGCTAGCCATTAATTTCACACACGAATGGTCCGAAGACCTGACACACGAATGGTCCGAAGACCGTGGGTTGCTACCCCAACAAATTTGAGTCGAAACTCCACAAAGAAGACAAAGAGACATCGCACAACTGCTAGTCTAAATCACAAAAAAATGATTGTCATGATCATCGAGAAGTGTCAATTACACTAAGCTAGTAAATATATGAGTTTAGCTTCATGTCCCATAACCACTTGCTTAACTTAAATATTTACGAACAAATTGTAGATCTCCACTAGAAAATTGTCACAAGAGTTTCAATCGAACAAGTCCAAGAATTAACCAACAAAGTAAACGCAAGCGTTTCATACCACTCGTTTTACTAAGTCGTTTAATTAGATTTCTCATACGAGTGAGGTAATGTTTGTATATACTAATAGATTGGAAAACTGTTTTATAAACGAATTTGGTATTAAAGTAGAGTTGAAATCATTATAAGAAAGAGTTTTGATATTTACTACTAGTATAGAAAACCTTTATATTTTTAAAGTGACAAATCACAAAGAAGATTTTAAGAACAATCGATCACTAAAATTCACATACGAAGATGTGAATAAAATCCAAAGAAACCGATAAAGAATCCATCGAAATGGATATTCAAAAATCCCTAAAAAGGAGTCATCAAGGTCATAATAAATGATAACAACAAATAGGATCATCACGAATCGATTTAAATTGGAAATTCAATCCAGAAAGGCAAAATGGACTCAAACAGCATGTTTAATCGACTGAATAGAGTTTTCAGTCGACTGACCCTGTACCTGGAAATTTTTCAGGTTCAGGAAACTTTCTGTTTCTAGGTTCAGTCGACTGTGCAGAGTTTTTCAGTCGACTGAATCATGCTTGGAAACTTTCGGGTTCCAGGTTCAGTCGACTGAACAGAGTTTTCAGTCGACTGAATCATGCCTGGGCTGTTTTTCAGGCTTATTCAAATGAAGAGCAAACTCTTCCAAAATGCAACCGGACGAACATTGGCTCTAAGGGTTTATGCCAATCAGCGACCCTGCCCTATATGCTCCTCGATGCATCACCAAAAGCATGATCAAACATCCATAAAAGGATTTTCACACAAATTTGACTTAAAAACCCAAAAATTGGAATGTTCACAAAACCAATCCAAATCAAGAGCAAATGCACATGAATAAGTGTTAGGAATTCATACCCAACAACCAAAGATAATTATAGTCATAGATGTGAGATAAAAATATCACCTTTTCACAAAATCGAACAAGAAGAAGCTTGAAAGCAAATGGAGAATCAACCTCTCTTCAACACAACCCAATTGAGCTTGAATCTAAGCTCAAAAACAAGAACATTCCCAAAATTAGGTTTAGGAATTTCTGAAATTGGTAAGAGAATAAGTTGGAGAAGAAGAAGAGAAGCTTACCATTGGGTTCTTCTTGAGTTTGGAGCTAGGAATTTGATTTGCAAGAGAAACTAGGGTTTTGGAGTTTTTAATTTCCAATCTCTCCCACCATTAATGTTATAAAAACTGAAAAGAGAAGAGAATGAGGGTGAGTGGGGAAGAGTGGCTCAGATTTGAGCATAAGTTAACATAGGGCTGAGCCCAAAACCAAACCCAAAGTGAAAAGTAGCAAAAATCAACTTTCTCCAAACATATCGAAGCTTATACTCAAAAAGGTCGCAAACGGCATTTTAAACTCAATGGGAGTGGTCCCGAGTCCTAATTCGACCGTATGCAAAAAGTAGCTTTTCGGACTAAAATCCGACTAACGATAAAATATTTAAATAAAATATTTAAATATAAAATTGATAAATATGTGGGTTGTTACATTAACTTTTAAATATTTAAAATCAGTTAAATATTCCAATTTCAAATGTCCAAAATCCCGGGTCATCACATTTTCATTACAATTTGAAAATTAACTTTTCCTTAACAAAATTTTCCAAAATTTCCTAAAATTTTCTAACTCCCAATTTTTTTTGAAACTTTTTGGCATGTTCTCCTTTGTACGGAGGAGCTTTTGTAATTTTACAAGAGAGATAAGTATATATACATCAACCCACACGGTCAAAAAACAAAAAACAAACAACATTTTATGTTTCCAATCTTTTATTGCATAGGCGTGCCTTTATTTAGCATTTTTAAGCAAGCGGCTTATTTTATTTAGCAATTTGCGCGACCAAAATACAGCCAAACGGCTTCTAGGTACCTGTACTTACTTAATTTAAACACGTAAGCACTTAATATATTAATTTTATTAACATTTCACTCTTTTAAACAACTACAACACATGAATACTAAAAGCAATGCACACAAAGCACTTTCTATAAGCAAATTTTTATATTCTGACTTAAATTTTAGTTGCTTTAAACCAAATCACATATCGTTTCAATTAATCCAAATGGTTAACTGCTCACATGCTTACATTCAATTCATTCCTAATTTCCAAATGAGCTCATATTCAATTCAATTGATTTCAAAATCAATTTATTTCACTTTTATCAACTCATAGAATTCTATTTACTTCCGCTTACGTCAAACGACAATTTATTCCCATGCAAATTCGACGAAACTTATTAAATGGAATATCCATTTAGTCCATAACCATTTTTAAATTAATTGCAACTCAATTTATATTAATTTCATTCCATTTCTAATTAATCACAATCCATACATTCTCATTTTCATTACATTCTTAATTTTAATCCATTCACTTGCATTTCATTTCATTAACCAAACAAATTTCATTCAAAACCATTTTATTAAGCTCGACATCAACCATTTCACAATTTGCTTAAGTTATTTCAACTCCATAATAATTCCATTTCTTCTTGAACCAATTCTATTTCCAATTTAATTTGATTCTCATCCAATAAAATTCCAATCCATTTTTAAAATTTTAATTCACCTTCTCAATTCATTCCTGAATTTATTTTAAATGATAACAAGGTCATATTTAATTTATTTCTACTCATTTGGATTTTATTTGCAACTCAAACCATTTCTATTTTAATCCAACCTTATTTTATTCGACAACATTTCCAATTATATTTAATTCCCTTGTAATATACGTTGAATATTTATAACTCACGATTAACTTTAAAATCCCTTTTTAACTAAACATCCAATATTATTTATCCAAGTTGACTTCCATTAGCATATTTAATTAACTGATTTATCTCAAATTAGTTCACTTCCAACTTATAATTCAATATTTGATTTTTATCTTCAAAAATCTTTTTGATTATTTAACTTTAATTCAATCTATTTTATATTTCAAGTTTGGATTTTTTTTAATTCTTTTTCCAAATTGTCAAACTATTTTATTTTGGGTTTCTTAACTTACTTTTCAAATTTTAGGTAAGAATTTAATTCATTCAATATTAGCCACAAGGGCCTTTTTAGGAAGTGCAATAGTTTCTAGGACACACAGCAGGAATAATTACTTTTAAGGACAAAATGAAAAATAATTAGTTTCTAAGGCCTAAAACCTATGAAATTATGTCCTTGAAAGTAATTGAATTGCTGATTTTGTCCTTAAAAGTAATTATTCTGCTGACTTTGGCCTTAAAACTAATTTATGTGGATGTGTGTCGTAGAAACTAATTGGACTGCAAAGTTTGTCCTTCTAGTGAAATTCCTCTTTATTTAACTGGTCTAATTCATTTCAGTCAAATTACAATCAATTTTATTTCCAACAAATTTAATTTCTTCAACTCAGTCTAAGTTAAGTTTCCATTTTAACCTTTTTACTTGTAATTTCAAAATTCAATCCTAGTATTTCCTTCAAAATCATTCACCATTTATAAGTTTAAAGCTTATCTCCTAATGATCTCTGAATGATTTAAATAAGGATTTCATAATTCAAACATCCGGTTTTTATTTCAAATCATTTTTGAAATCACAAATATCTCAAAATTGCACTTCTCAAATTTTTAAACCAATCCTAGTTTTTTCCAAACAGATTTCCTTTGACATTAAACAAATCATGTTCTTCTGAACAATTCAATTTTGGCAGCAATCCATCACTTAGGAACTCAAAAATGAACACTGATGATGCGGCCTCATCATCATAATTATTTTCAAGCGACCGAAGTGATTTCAATGCTATATCACTTTCAAAATCCATCTAAAACTATTTCTTTCAAGAATACCTCAAAAATAATATTATCATTATTTTCCTTTCCAAATTATTTGGAAAACACTTCCAAAATCCTCGAGATATAAATTTCCAAATTTTGATTGGAATCCAAATTTAACTATGATCCATTTTTATAATTTATGCTCATACTAATTTTCTTTTGGTTATACAAGCCCTTCCAATTTTTATAATCCTATTTGATTAAAATATTATCATCCAAACATTCCAATTATATATAATTATTTTCAGAAATCTACTTCTTTTATATCAAAAATATATTTTGGGTAAAATTATTCCATTCACCCACTTCAAAACAATATTGTGTCGGTTTATCGGGTTCAAATGTTTATAAACTCCTATCGGAATAGCGGCATCCCTATACTCAACAAGAATTTATATACCACTCATTCAATAACTCAACACAATACTAAAATAATTTATATCCACTAAGAAATATATGCTCATATCTATTAATGCACTCAAACTCATTCTAGAATACTACTGACCTATCTCTAATGAGTAATCCTCCACAGAGCCAAGGTTCTCGCTTAACCTTCAGCTCTTATACCAACTGTAGCGACCCGTAGTTCCGTATCCCTTGAGTTGATAATAATTCTTCCTCGTTCAACCCAAAGTGCATGAAAGAGAGAATAACTAAGGTAAAAGAAGAAAGAGGTAGAAGAAGAAATTAGAAAACAACATCAGAATCTCACAGTCGCAGCGGAACAAAATATTATATATATAAAAGCTTTAAATACAAAGAAAATCTGTACTGTCATACATTTATACCATTATCAGAGTACAACGATCATCCATCACTTTGGATAGCTTATTATCTGTCCTTACGTAGCGAAAATAATAATCAAGTACAGAAGTATGTCTCGTCATCCAGCTCGTCTCCTGAGCTCATAGCATCCTATCCTATATCTGTAGTACTCGGTCTGACCCGAGCATCATAATAAAACAACACCCGAGTCAGTCTGCAAACCAGCGTGAGAAAACCACACTCAATTGGATTATTATATTTTGAAAATTCTTTGAAAACAAAGGTATCGTAAGGCCACGCAACGAATAAATATGCTGGGTTTTTACCTTACGATAACCAATTTTTTTTTACCAAATCCATGTGATATTATAATAATGTCTGCAGAAAGTAAAATAGTATCTAGCTGCAATGCTTGCATCTCACGTTTCAGCATAGTTGGGCACAACTAAAACCGTACAGGCACTTATTGGAGATTGGATTCCATACAATGGCAGGGCTACTAGGGTACCGCCCATCACAGTACCTGGTCTAGATCAGAGTACCGAGGACCACTTTCGATCCTCTGCAACACAATACCGGAGCTACCCCTTACTGGATATTTCGAATAAGATCACCCCGCGGTTGGGATTAACAACCGCCCACTAAGTCAAATAAAAAGGGCTAGACAACGATGAACTTACCCTAATGTGTGCTGCCCACTTAACCTTGCTGCACCTTCCATGTTTTAGCCATTCCCGGTTGATGAGGCTTGAGGTTATGAATTACCTTTTTAAAACACATTCACTTAGAATGCTCATCGTCCACCTGACGATGTTCTGATAGCATTCATCCATACAAGTTTCCTTGAGTCTGGACAAACTGAATCACCGTCTTCATCATCTTCATGGTCTTCATTCGCTGCATTCAAAATGGATCGAAGTGGTTTTGGGATAATTAAATACGATCTCGGTCTTTTCGAAACGATCAGCGCATTGGCCAATATTGATAGTCGGTTATTTAACTATCAAATAACATCCACAAGCAACCACTAGATTTTAAATAACTTTCCAAATTATTTATCTCAAAATATCTTCACAAGATATTCCTTTCATACTTCACATTTTGAAAATAGTTTTCAAATCTCTTTTTATTCTTACTGAACAAATTTCAACCTTTGTCTAATACTTAAGAATATTTTTCCTACTCCACTTAATATTCAACACTTGGAAAATATTCATTTATTGCCTTATGTCTTATCTCAAAAATCATTTACAACTTTATTTTTAAATTTCCACTCGTTTTACACCAATCTTAAAATTTCTAGAATCCCATAATTAATTCCCTTTTTATTTCCAAATCCCTCTTTGCTTATTAAAATTCCAATTTTCCCTTTCACTTTCCTTTGTGAAGTTTCATTTCACCTTCCGAAACTCCTATCTTACACTTCGAAAATTTATTTAAGTTTCCATAACCCCACTATAAAATCTTTTCCTACAATCTTAACCAACTTAAATAACTCGTTTCTCATCTTAAGAGGATTTTTAATTAAATTTAAAACATTTAAAAAATATACTTATAAAATAAGAATATTGATTTTATTTCTAAAAATATGGTTTAAGATAAAAATTCACACAAAGTTACTAATAAATTTATATTAAGTATATAATAACTAACTTCGGAAAATTCTAGATCCAAATAATAGTTTTAGAAGTTAAGTAGCATAGTACTTAAACAAATTCATATCCACTTGACAAAAATCTATTTCTAAGAAATTCCAATATTCTCCAGTTCTCTTTATAAATTCCACTTGATCCGTATCACCTCGATCTTTAATCACTATTTCTCACATTCGAAATATTCCACAACTTCTTTCATACTATTCATGTTGCCCGATATAAGTTCTCACCATTTACTTATATTTTCCACATATGTACTGTAACATCCAGCCTTTCTGTATGCTTAAGCAGACACACGTGCCATCTCTAACCATACAGAATGGCGGATTGTTATGGGGTAAATAAGAAAAAATAGAGAAAGAAAAAAACAAAATAGAATCTTGCAGCGGAACGATAGAATATAATAATCAAATAAACAGTTCATGAAGCTGTTTACAAAACTTTTGATTATACTTATACAATACATAACAGAGTTGCATATACCAGAGAATAATAAAATGCAGCGGAGTACATGATGCAGTGAATAATATAGATAATAGTAATACAATCTTCGTCTTCGTCCTCCAAAAATAAAGTCTTCGAATTCTGAAATGCTCAAGCTGACCCGAGCAAATTGAAAAGACAAAACACTCGAGTCAGAACTAAAAGATCTTAAGTGAGTTAAATCAACGGTAAATAAATATGAGTGTAAACGACATCGGAGATGTTTATGGGGTTTGACATCTCCTATCTAGTGTCTAACGTAAGTGCAATGACCTAAGAGATGCTCGGGATTCACATCTCCTAAGGTTCCGTTAAACTATCTACTATGTAGCAGTATGCGCTATTATAATAGTGTCTACAGTAAAGTATAATATAAATTAATAATATCGTTAAGGCTTTACATTTTCCACCTTAACACGCTTTTTTATTCCCATAGACTATACAGTACAGTAATCGCTCTCGTACTGGGCGTCGTCAGAGGGCACTCCATAGGTATGGTACAATACCAAAATCATATAAGGCACGCTAGGGTAGGTGACGTGACACATAAGGCAATGCCAGGGTAGATATACCAACTACGCATTTGGGCTGGTGGTAATGCATAGCAGCTACTACTGCCCACCTCGAGCCACATGCCCAAAATCAAAAATCAAAAGTGGCAACCAAAACCATCCAAAGTCAGAATATAATATTGAAGAAGTGTGTAACGACCCATAAAATTTTAGCAATTTTTATTTGGTATTTAACGTATTGAATTGGATTTTGAGAAATTATTAATAATAAAATTTTGACAAAAAAAGAAAATATGTTATGTATATTAATGATTTGTAGTGCGAGCTGTGTACATATATTTTAAAGTTTGGTTGTGGTTATACCTATAAGATCTAGTACAAAAAATTTATAAACTGTTATTTATACTATAATATAAGTTAAGTTTGATGTAAATTGGATAGCATAGTTCATTTATGTTGGGTATAAATATCAATAATGTGGGTAATAAATTTACGGTCTCCTTTTGCTTTTCAGCAAGGTGTGTAAATTTTAAGTATATTGAGTACGTTCCATATATATTTATTTTGGAAAACCACTAAATATGTATGATGGTCTATTTGAAGTGTATATATATAGTAAAGCATATTTATACCGATTTTAATTTTATTTGTGTGTTATAATAGCTATATATATATATATATATGTTAGTCTTGATACTAGTATATAGTTTTACTGAAGTTTGATTTCTAGTCATGTTAAATATATATATATATATATATATATATATATATATATATATATATATATGTATATATTTGATTTTGGGTTTTTGTGTCACCATTTCCAGTTTATTTTAGTGCATATTTAGTATATCTATACATATGTCGTCAGCTATAAATACGATAGTTAAGTGTTTCATATATCATATGAACCGAAGAAGAAGAGACGTATATACTATATTTAACTACATATATGAAGTATATGTTTTAAGGGTTGATTTAAAGTCTGCATTAAAATTGGTAGTCTGCATGTTTGTTATGTACAAAGATAAGCATATATGAATTCATTCATACATAGCCTATACATTTTGAAAGAATATACATAATATTAAATGAATATTGATTTTTTTTATATTATATATAAGGTTACCTTCATCTTCATTTGTCTCATTTTCATTTATTTGTGTACGTTTTCGTTTTAATTATTGTACACATCATGGTTCCTTTTATAAATCCATCGTTTCAATTTATTTTATGGTCCGTTACTCTGCCTTTTCAAATTTGAACGTGCAGCTGGTGGCATTAAAAAGTTGCTTTAATTATCCACTGAATTATCGTGACCATCCCACTACTCTATATTTATTCCTGTACGTTTTATCTTTGCTTAATTTTCTCTGTCCATTCTTTTTTCCATTTTAATATCCTTACCTTTCCATACCCACGTGCTTTCCAATCAAGCAATAAATTGTTTAAATATCCACCTTATCAACTTGACCGTTATCAAACCAGTATATAATTCAAA
Organism: Allium cepa; assembly: GCA_030765085.1. Lineage (NCBI taxonomy): Eukaryota > Viridiplantae > Streptophyta > Magnoliopsida > Asparagales > Amaryllidaceae > Allium > Allium cepa. The sequence goes on from CM060938.1 coordinate 587,471,447, forward strand.
TCTATCATTATTCTACCGTTTCTTCTTTAATAAATTATATGTAACAATATATCATAAATGGACAGCTCATTCTCCACCCATTCATTTCTCCTATTCAATTAATAATGGAATATAAAGTTATATATTTGGTATACAATTCAAACAACCGTTACCATTCATACCTCCTAAATTCTAGCGATTGACCCCTCTATTTCCATGTTTCCAATTTTAGTTGCTGGATTACTCATTCCTGCCGTTTAACTATATTAAATATTTATGATGTGTAGTCTTTGAACCTATTTAGCTTCATTTTTTCTTCCTCTCTGTTGCTTCTTGAAAAAAAAGAGATTTTTCCCATTACAATGCTAAAACACATATGATGGAAAAATGAAAAAGGACCAGTTCTCCTTCCTATAGCTTCATCAAGACTCCACCACCACAGCTCGAACCACCTGTCAAGAGCCACAACCCACTCCATGCCTCCTCCCCTCGTCATCCATATTTTTATAAACGGTATGCGTATCATACTGAAATATATGTTTTGTTTTTAAATGTTTACATATAGCATGAATATGTACTAGTACTATATATAGTCCATTTTGTTTAATGGATATGTTATACAAGCTGTGTTTTCTTTTGTCTAATGGATTCCGAAACTTATAATAAATATTATTGCATTAGTTGTTGTTTTCAACTTCCTGCAACACTTTGTTTTTTTATTATAAATTTTAGCTTGCTGCAATTCTCTTTTCATCTATATTATTGTATTCTATTATCTAATATATACATTTTATCTAGTTATATATATTATACTATAAGGTGTATATATATAAGTTTTCATAGCCTTTTATAATATGTAGCTATGTATATAAGATTGGGCCTGTTATATATGAAAGCATTGGTTATAGCAATTAAAAATATGCAAAGGAATTTAACGTGGTGATATTTACTTATGAATAGAACAAGATACGTACCACCATCTTATCTTTGTCTACCTTCCCATGTTTTATTATTATATATATATATATATATATATTTTCTTTCTTTCTTTTTTTCTCCTTTCACTCATTTCATTTTATAGCTTTTAAATAAATTGACAAATGCTTTGGAAGTATTTAAACGCAGTACATGACAAATTTAATAAGCAGTGGTGTTTTACGTCATTTATAGCCAAAAAAAAATTTGATAAGTTCATACATTTCTAAACTGAAAATAATAAATATATGATGCGATAGAATTTGAGTTTTCATACGTCGTGCCATGAGCTGATCTTAAATTTAAAAGAGGTATGATATATCAATCGCTTACAAATAAGACGAAGATAACGTCCTAAATTAACTTTTAGCAAATTGAACGTTACTGTCGTTATTAAGAAACCAACGTATTGCGTCATTTGATTATTTGGGTACTAATAATACGTTACTCTATTCATTCCATCAATTTATTTCACACCATGTTATTTTAAATAAATTGCTACTCTTCTACTAAAATTTATCCAAAAATTTAATAAAAATGATCCGACGGTGTATTAGCCTTCAGGACTAACCCCTGAATTCCAAACGTTGGATCCACTTTGCGTTCTTTTTTTTTTTCCCTCTTTTTCCATAAAACATATATAAAGTATAAAGTTTATATTTGTTTTCTGATGTTAGTTGAAATGTAAATACTGATTTTTAAATAGTATATCTATATATATAAGCTACTTTTGTTATTCGTATATAAATGGTATTGTATGTGCATTTTTATGAAATAGCGCCCAATGTATATTATTTTATAAAAGAATTCATTTGTTATGTCAACTAAATATATGCTACAATTGGTTTATATAAACATATTATAACTGATGTTGACTTCTTTCATTATACGCTTTCTTACAACTAAAATATGTCAGTATTGTAACCTAGCACATGATTTATATTACTCTGTTTATATAAGTATTTATTTCAAATTTCATATTGTATATATGCTTGATTCTAATTTATGTGTTTTAAATAAAATAAAAAAACTATGATTTTGGAAAATATAAATACATATATATTTAATTTAATTTAATATGTGTTGAATTTAGAATATGACTTTATACATATAGTTATATATATACACACACACACACACACACACACACACACACACACACACACACGAGTCCACTCATACCATTATCTTTGCCAATCCCGTTCTGACTTGTTCCATCAATTCTTGTTATCAGCTTTGATCGTTGAATTCGTGCCGATTTTGCTTTGCTTCGATTCATACTTCAAATTTCAGTGTTTCTAGCAGTATGCATATCCATGTCATCTTCTGTATTCTCTAGGCTCGAGAGGTGAGCAATCACTCACGATTAACATATTCTTATTCATTAAATTTGATTTCAATTGAAACGACAATTGAAATATGCTGCTGTAGTTATTTAAATTTGTTATATATGCTATTATCTGTAACTGTTCACCTGTGGGATATGACACCATATCCTGTTGTTTATATTATATTGTTATTAATGATATATGACTGTTATTTTATTGTATTTTCTGTTATCACTCTGCAAGTTCCCCGTAGTTTAGAAATCACTATGGGTTGAAATGATACATACCCGAACAGACTTTAGAATAGGAGAAAATCGTTATGGGTTGAAATGATAAACCCAAGCGATTTTCATTTAATTGAATTTGGGATTACGGCTTGAAATGATATCCACCCGTATATATTTAGTATACGGATTGAAATGATAAATATCCGTAGCACTTATATGATAGGAAATATATACAGACACCGTTGGTCCATATAAATATTTTGAAAATAATTTCTATAATTTTGGAAAGAAATATATGGTTTAATAAATTTGATTCTTAAGATATTATATAAATGGAAATTGTATATATAGATTTAGTAGTAATATTTGATTTAAATTGAGTTGAATTTAAATTGATAAATTGAGATTGAATTTAATTTGAATGGGAAGGTCGGGTTGATGTTGGAACGTTTTGGTAAGTTAAGGAAATTGAAAATACTTTATTGTATCAATTATTTAATATATATAAATACTATTTTGGGAAATATAGAGATATTTGAAGTGAAATGAGATTTGGTTTTGAAGTATAAATTAAGCTGAAATGACCACGGTGTTATAGTGTATATTTCTACCTTGTAAAAGTTCCATGGACCCTTAGAGGATGGTTATCCCAAACATCCTTTAAGTTATTTGTGTTTCAGTTGATATTTCACTTGAGTTGGATTTATTGATATAAGAATGTTAATCCTGACTCGAATGTTTTGTGTTTTGCTTTACGCTCGGGTCAGATTGAGTGATACAGCATTTGAGACTCACCTTTGGAGTTCGGAGCTTCATTTGGAAATGCAACTATCGATTCAGATTCCAGCCTTTCCAGTTGATTGGTTCAGAGAAGTCATCTGTTGCATTGGAGACTTCACTGCATTTGAACTATTCGGTTGTATTTTTCTAACTCTGATGCATATTGTAGCTTCATAAACTACTATTCTTTATCTATTCCGCTGCATTATATTACTCTGTGATCTGTGATTGATTTATTTACTGTATATTTTAGGTTTTGCTAAATTTTAATTAACAATTCGGTATTTTGAATTATTCAAGTCGGATATGTATGGTCTCATTATCGATTTGAGTGGTTCAAAATAGCGGGTCGTTACAGAGTGTGTCCGATAAGAGGGGCTACTTCCTTGCCTCGAGAATCGCTCCTGTTTTAGCCACCTTATGTCAACTCACGGGAGTTAGGTCCACATATATGCCTCAAAGGAAAGCCACTGCCATCCTACTTCATTCTGGAACCAAACATTATTATAACACCACGTTCATTTCAAAATAATTATACTTCAAAATCAGAATATAATATCCATTTCAAAACCATATAAATAAGACATTATTTCCGTTTTAAAACCCAAATCAATATAGTACCATTTTTATTTCAAATATATCCTTTTTCCAAAATCATAGCACTTTCGAAGTTATAACACTTCGAAATCAAAAAAATTAAAGTATAACACTTTCAAATCATAATACATTGAAACGCATAACTTTGAAACATAACTACACCACTTAAATGGCTTAAATATTAAATTACTTCCTATAATAAAATAGCTTCTTCAATTTCACAAATCAATTCCAAATACAGATTTGAACCCCCAAATAAACCATTTCAATTTTCATATATTTCAAAGCTTTAAATATTCCACCATTTCAAAACTAATTCTTTGATAATTCCATATATATCAAATTCAATTACTATTATTTAAATTTGAAATGTTTACTTATTAAATCCAATATCATTTAAGTAAAAAATTTAAACTTCAAATAACTGGATATTCTTTCAATTTATTTAACTTGATATATTCATTTAAATCAACTTGATATTCATTTAAATCACTCTAAACCAAAATCAAGTTATAAAATAATCATACGCTTTGAAATCTCGATTTTAATTAAATTTCAAATCAAATTTACTCGAGTATAATTTTTAAATAATTTAATTCCAAATAAATTTCATATTTATCTCCCAACCTTAATTTTTATTTAAGTCATTATAAACTCTATATACAATATAATTTAAAAGATACTTAACAATATTATATAAAAATAATCAGTCTTTATTATTTGGCTTGTTTTACATTTCAAAACAAATTTACACATAGCTAAAAATCAATAATAAAATAATATTTATATAACATCTGAAATCAAGATTTATATAACCTATATATTTCTTTACAAAACCATAGAAATCATTTCAAAATATTTTTATATATAGACCACGGTGTCTGTATACAATTTTCTATCACATGGTCAGGTGAAACAGATATTTATCATTTCAATCCGTAATTTAAAACATAAATAAGGTTATATATCATTTCAAATCGCAATCCCGAATGAAATAAAATCCATAACAACTTGCAGTTTATAACAATATAAAATACAACATCCATTCATCCAATATCAATCATCAACCATTTATCATAATCATCATCCAATTCAAACAATAACATCAATATAGAACAGATAATAAATAACCGGTACTTATTGGCAGTTTATATTCAATAATAAATTAAATAACAATTTAATTCAATTTAACTGAGATGATGTTAAAAATATGCCAAACAGTCATAAATAAATTTCTAATCACATCATAAATCAATTTAACAAACATAAGAAATTTTAGAAGTTGTGAGTGGGTAAAAACACTCACCTTTCGAATTTAAATTGAATTCAAATCCAATTTAAACTCGAAAATTGAAAAGTCTCAGATCCATCCGAGCTAGCATCAAACTGTCTGAAATTTCAGTACGATCCTAATAAAAGAAACCACACGTAAATCGGATATCGTGTGAGAAAGTTATGATGTTAGAACGATTAAAATTATAAACTTTAAAATAGAAAAGAAAAAAACAAAAACAAAACTACTCACCACCATAAACTACAGCCACGTCACTAACATCTTTGCAGTTCGAACACTCACCTTTTACGAATCCTAAAGAAGCCGCCGTCAAAACCGAGCCACGTCACCGTTGTTCGACGTCGCACCCTTGCCAGAACCACCGCGCCGCCATCGCCTCAACCCTCCCCCTCGACCACGCGCGCGCGACCCCATCGGCCATGGATGACAACAGCTGCCGTCGATTCTTGAAACCCTAATCGAATTTTAGGCGTCGATCCAACCGTTGAAACAACAAATCGCCTAAGTCGATCAGCTGCGCTCGCCACTCTCCATGCCCCAATATCATCGATTTTGCGATCAGTTGAGGTTCATCAACGAGCGATGAACGGCCGAAAAAATCAACAATTTCTGGCGACATCGTAACCTAGAAAGAAAAACGAATTACAAATCTGAGATGCGCTCGTTGAGAGCTTTAGATTGATATATAATTTGGTGTTGTTTGAGGAGTTTGTATTTTTGACTTTGAATTTTATTTGGAATTGCAATTGGAAATTTTGGTTTGTCTGCCATCGGAATGAGGAGGAGCAACTAGAATTGTACGTATAGAAATGAGAAATAGAAAGGCTGCTAAGGTTTATAACCAGATATATATAGGTAGAGCTAAAAATAGAGGAACAGATATGATTGGTTTGGATCGCTGAACGATAAATGGCTCGAAAAGCCCATTCTGACTCCGGAACGAAAATGGGACAACCTATATATCAAAACAAATGTTTTACAATATTATAAAATCAATGGAACAGGTTTCACGTCCAAATTCCATCGTATGGAGAAGTTATGCTAAAATCAAGTTATTTCAAATCGATTTCAAATGATTTCAATTCAATTGATTTCTGGGTATTTCATGTCCGTACGATCAAACGACAAGTCCGCTCGTTACGAAATTTAAAATCCTACAATAATTCACTGTTATTGATCCGATGAAACTGGTTTCGTCAAAATCCGAGTCAGTTGCCAAAATGGCTGTTTTTAAACTAATTAAATAAATTATAAATTAATTAATTAAATCAATTTTTCAATTTCAATTCTATAATTGACAATTTTATTCGTTTTTAAATTTCTTAATCATTTAATGTAAATTTAGAGTTGGTTAATTTATCGATTTCAGTGTTAACCTCAGTTTGACTAAATTCAGAAATTATAAATTAAATTTCCAATAATTCCATTTAATTTATAACCTTGTTATCAAGTTTTTATCATAGTAAGGATATAACTAACATTAGTTTACATCTTAGTACAGTAATATTTCCCCGTTTCATCTTAATTTCCATTTACGTAATATTTAATTATTTAATTCGTTTAATTGCGATTAATCCATTTATTATGATTTAAATTCCAATGAATTAATAAATCTTGATATCCATTATTTTTATTCAACCAATTGTCATATTATGAGTAGACTTAACATTATTTCCAATTATTTCCTTAATTTACACTAACATAATCTTAAATTGAGATTCATTGCAATTGATTACAAATTTTGATTTAATGGACCAAATAAATGATTAACTTATAATAATTGTTATCATTAACTCTCAATCACATTTTTATAAGTTTATCATTTCCAAACCAATGTTATAATTTCTTACTAAACAATGATTTTATTCAGTTACCATTCAATATATATTAATTCATTAATTAATTCAATATTTACGTTTGTTTTCTTATATTCGATTTATAACATAGTATATCATTTACATTAATTCCATTAATTGTAACTTCATCCAAATAGTTAATAATTAACTTAGATTAGCATTATTACATCTCATTTAAGTTATTATTTCATTAATGAATCACATATTCCTTTCTTCAATATTAGATAACAAACATTTAATAAAATTCACAATTAAATTATCAAAAATTATGGGTCGTTACACTCTCCCCACCCAAAACTTTTCGTCGCTGAAGAGGAAAAAGAAGGGAAAGGAAGAATTGAGTAAACAATAAATCTTATTCAAAAAATATTAACTTTATAAAGAAATAAATTTACAAAATTAGTTAATTTATATAAAATATGCCAATTTATAACCATTAAATATTTTTATACCCAAATTAATAAAGTTTGGAAAACATTTTCCACAATTTTTCTAAGTCCACAATTTACGGAAAATTTCGGCAGCGTCTCCTTTTTACGGAGAGGCTCGGGAGAAAATATAATATCAACTACAACAAATATTACAGTATTTCAAAATAATATATCCTAACAACGGGAAAACAATATAATGACGCTATAAAACCGAAATCCGAGAACGTACCTATTTGTCGGGCAAACAACGTATAATTATGAAACCAAAAGCAGTAGCAATTGCTTCCATAACCTTTATTTCACTTATAAAATATAAAAGAGTTAAAAATTATATAAAATGAAATATTTTGAGTTGTTTCGATCAATAACAAACAAATCAATGCAACATAGCAACCATTATTTGCCAGCAAGCATACATTAATCGCAAGGAATCAAAGTAATCAACCATTCATCCATAGTAAGCAAACAAATGGTTGTTTTGGTCTAGAAACTTTTAATTGCATAGAATGATGAACAAACTACTAAGTGCACTATTTAGTCAATAGCCGTAGGCCCAACTCAATAGATTATCTATACATTTCATCAATTAGAAATATCCTTTACCAACAACGCAAAAGCTAAGCAAACATCAAATTCCAAGCAATAATTCAAGCTCATTTTTTTCCTTTTTTTTCTTTTTGATCATTTCTTTAGTTTACATTTATTTCTTGCAAAAATTCAATTTCCATTCATTCATTTATTACTTAATTTCATTTATTCATTTATTTGTAATACTTACCATTCCACTTATTTAATTAGTAGCCTTTCAATTATACTTAAGTTCATAATAATTACAACATCAAATTCTTATTTATTAAAGAATTTCATTAAATACTTTCATTATTTGAAATTTTTACTTCTATAATATTCTATTACATTTTCTTATTAAACATTGTAACTTTTATTATTGGGTAAGTTATATATATATATATATATATATATATATATATATATATATATATATATATATATGCTTTTAAGAATGCAATTGAAAATTATACAAGTTCATCTTATTTCTTTTAATAAATTAAATGTTCAGTAATCATATCTTTTGTTTTTTTATAGATTATAAATTTCAACTTTCTTGTATTTCATTTATAACCTAGAATTTAATCTCTTATTTTAATTAAAGGTTCCAATTATTAATTAGTGACATTCCATCTCACTACAATAACTGAAACTATAAATTAACGGAAACTTAAGAACTAAATGTCGGGTTCAATTTTAAATCATTTAAAATAATAGATAAATGTATACACTTACAATTTAATATACAATTATATTTAAAATAATTTGATATTTATGTTTGTTCATCAAAATAAATCTGTAGTAAAACTACTACAGTGGCCTTCCCACTTCGAAACTTGAAAATGAATGACGATAATGCGTGCACTCATCATCGAAATTATTTTCCAGCGATAGAGGGGGGAGTACAGAACTTATTTCTTTTCAAAGTTTCTTTAAAGCAATTCTTTCAAATTATATTGATATATTTATATTAGAAAATACTTATAAATAATATTATAAAAATACTTATAAATAATATTATTATTATATTACAAAATCATTTGGAAGAAATTTTCAAAACGCCGGGACTTAAGTTCTAAATACCCAATTCTCGTTTATTTTATTTTCAATCTCATTTCAACTATTATTTATAAATTTCATTACCTAACAACCAATATATTACAACCAAATATATATATTATTTATAAAAAATATATTTTATATATAGAAAATATAATAGGAAAAAAAATTTCATTCACCTCTATTCAAAACAAATATTATGTCGGTCTATTCTATTAAGTATTTAGAAATCCCTATTGATGTCATAGTGTCCTATGCACCAACCAGAATTTATAAATACCAAATGGAACAAATTAACACAGTATCAAAACCTTTTATAACACTAAAAAGTACGCTCTCTCATAGATATACACTCAGCGACTCATCATAGGGTATTATTACCCTATTAATAAAGAGTTAGACCCCACAAAGCTAAGGTTTATCGCTAAACCAAAGCTCCGATACCACGTTGTAACATCCCACCTTTTGAACGCTTAAGCAGACACACGTGTCATCTCTAACCATACAGAAGGGCGGATTGTTATGAGGTAAATAAGAAAAAGCAGAGAAAGAAAAAAAAAATAGAATCTTGCAGCGGAACGATAAAATATAATAATCAAATAAACAGTTCATGAAGCTGTTTACAAAACTTTTGATTATACTTATACAATACATATCAGAGTTGCACATACCAGAGTATAATAAAATGCAGCGGACTACATGATGCAGTGTATAATATAATAGATAATAGTAATATAATATTCATCTTCGTCCTTAGAAATAAATTCTTCAAATCCTGAATTGCTCAGACTGACCCAAGCGAATTGAAAAGACAAAACACTCGAGTCAGAACTAAAAGATCTTATGTGAGTTAAATCAACGGTAAATAAATATGAGTGTAAACGGCATCGGAGATGTTTACGGGGTTTGACATCTCCTATACAGTGTCTAACGTGAGTGCAATAACCTAGGAGATGCTCGAGATTCACATCTCCTAAGGATCCGCTAAACTATCTACTATGTAGTAATATACGCTATTATAATAGTGTCCACAGTAAAGTATAATATAAATTAAAAATAGCGTTAAGGCTTTACATTTTCCACCTTAACACACTTTTATATTCCCATAGTCTATATAGTACCGTAATCTCCCCTTTACTGGGCGTCGTCAAAGGGCACTCCATAGGTATGATACAAAACCAAAATCGTATAAGGCACGCTAGGGTAGGTGACACGGCACACAAGGCAATGCCAGGGTAGATATACCAATTACGCATCCGGGCTGGTGGTAACACATAACAGCTACTACCGCCCACCTCAAGCCATACCCTAAAATCAAAAATCAAAAGTGGCCACCAAAACCATCCATAGTCAGAATATAATAACGAAGGAGTGTGTCCGATAAGAGAGGCTACCTACTTGGCCCGAGAATCGCTCCTATTTTAGCCACCTTATGCCAACTCATGGGAGTCGGGTCCATGTATATACCTCAAAGGAACGCCGCCGCCATCCTACTTCATTCTGGAACCTCCACTGCGTACACGGTCGTTAAAGAGTTTTTAGAGTTGGTAGAGAGTATGACAACTTTCGATCCTGGTTTCTTTAACAACCAAACGTTATTATAACACTGCAGTCATTTCAAAATAATTATACTTCAAAACCAGATTATAATATCCATATCAAAATCATATAAATTCGGTATCATTTCTGTTTTAAAACCCAAATCAGTATAATATCATTTTTATTTCAAATATATCCTTTTTCCAAAATCATAGCACTTTCGAAGTTATAACACTTCGAAATCAAAACACTTTCAGTATAACACTTTCAAATCATAATACTTTGAAACTCATAACTTTGAAACATAACTACACCACTTAAATGGGTTAAATATTAAATTACTTCCTATAATAAAATAGCTTCTTCAATTTTACAAATCAATTCCAAATACATATTTGAACCCCCAAATAAACCGTTTCAGTTTCCATATATTTCAAACCTTTAAATATTCCACCATTTCAAAACTATTTCTTTGATAATTCAATATATATCAAATTCAATTACTATTATTTAAATTTGAAATGTTTATTTAATAAACCCAATATCATTTAAATAAAACTTTTAAACTCCAAATAACTGGATATTCTTTCAATTTATTTAACTTGATATATTCATTTAAATCAACTTGATATTCATTTAAATCACTCTAAACCAAAATCAAGTTATAAAAAAATCATACCCTTTAAAATCTCAAATTTATTTAAATTTCAAATCAAAATTATTCAAGTATAATTCTTAAATAATTTAATTCCAAATCAATTTCATATTTATCTTCCAACCTTTTTTATTCCAGTCATTACAAACTCTATATACAATATAATTTAAACAGATACTTAACCATATTATATAAAACAATCAATCTTTATTATTTGGCTTAATTTATATTTCAAAACAAATTTATACATAGCTAAAAATCAATAATAAAATAATATTTCATAACATCTGAAATCAATATTTATATAACCCATATATTTCTTTACAAAACCATAGAAATCATTTCAAAATATTTTATAAATAGACCATGGTGTCTGTATACAATTTTCTATCCTACGGTCAGGTGATACAGATATTTATCATTTCAATCCATAATTTAAAACATAAATACGGTTATATATCATTTCAAACTGCAATCTCGAATGAAATAAAATCCATAACAACTTGGCGTTTATAACAATATAAAATACAACATCCATTCATCCAATATCAATCATCAACCATTTATCACAATCATCATCCATTTCAAACAATAACATCAATATAGAATAGATAATAAATAACCGGTATTTACTGGCAGTTTATATTCAATAATAAATTAAATAAAAATTTAATTCAAATAAATTCAATTTTACTGAGATGATGATTAAAAATATGCCAAACAACCATAAATAAGTTTCTAATCACATCATAAATCAATTTAACAAACATAAGAAATTTTAGAAGTTGTGAGTGGGTTAAAACACTCAACTTTTGAATTTAAATTAAATTCAAATCCAATTTAAGCTGAAAATTTGAACAGTCTCAAAATCAATCCATACAAGCGTCAAACTGTCCGGAATTTCAATACGATCCTAACAAAAGAAACCACGTGTAAATCAGATATCGTATGAGAAAGTTATGATGTTAGAACGATTAAAATTATAAAATTTAATATAGAAAAGAAAAAAAATAAAACTACTCACCACCACAAATTACAGCCACATCACCATCATCTTTGCAGTTCGAACACTCACCTTTCACAAACCCTAAAGAAGCCGCCGTCAAAACCGAGCCAAGTCACCGTCGTTCGACGCCGTACCCTTGACAGAACCACCGCGCCGCCATTGCCTCAATCCTCCCCCTCGTCCACACGCACGCGACACCATGGCCACCATCGGCCATGAATGACAGCAGCCGCCGTCGGTTCTTGAAACCCTAATCGAATTTTAGGCGTCGATCCAACCGTTGAAACAGCTGATCACCTAAGTCGATGAGCTGCGCTCGCCACTCTCTACGCCCAAGTATCATCGATTTTACGATCAGTTGAGGTTCATCGACGAGCGATGAACAGTCGAAAGCAAATCAACAATTTATGGCGACATCGAAACCCAGATTGAAAAATAAATTACAAATCTAAGATGCGCTCGTCGAGAGCTTCAGGTTGATATATAATTTGGTGTTGTTTGAGGAGTTTGAATTTTTGGCTTTGAATTTTATTTGGAACTGCAATTGGAATTTTTGGTTTGTCTTCCATTAGAATGAGGAGGAGCAAGTAAAATTGTATGTATAGAAATGATAAATAGAAAGGCTGCTAGGGTTTATTACCAGATATATATAGGTAGAGCTGAAAATAGAGGAACTGATACAATTGTTTTGGATCGTTGAACAATAAATGGTTTGAAAAACCCATTCTGGCTCCGGAACGAAATTGGGTTAACCCATATATCAAAATAGATGTTTAAAAATATTATAAAATCAATGTAATAGGTTTCACGTCCAAATTCCATCGTATGGAGAAGTTATGCTAAAATCAAATTATTTCAAATCGATTTCAATTGATTTCTGGGCGTTTCAGGTTTGTACTATCAAATAATAAGTCCGATCATTACGAAACTTGAAATCCTACAATAATTCACCGTTATGGATCCGAAGAAACTGGTTTCGTTGAAATCCAAGTCAGTAGCCAATATGGCTATTTGTACTATTATCCCACCTTTTGGTCAAGGCTGGAATATCAACAAATTGGCAAAGAAGAATGGATATCAGGATTGGAGATCAAGTGGGAACAAGGCTGCAATCGATGTCGTTAAAATTTGGCCGAGCTTCAATTAGGACGGAATCGATTAGAGATGAAGATCAAGGCTAGGAGAGGCTAAGTTTCAAATTTCAAACCAATCGGAGTTCGTATGGTCAAGATGTGATCGATACAAGTTAAGAAATAATGTTATTCGAATCCATCATAAGGTCCATTCCAAATCGATGTTGTTCGACTCCATCCGAAGTCAGGTTCTTCACATCAATCCAACAACAATAGCATCAAGTCGATTTTGGTTCATATACAGCATGGTAGGACTGCTTTGTATCGATCAGGGGCTAGTTTACATCAGTCGCAGGTAAGCATAGTTCGTATCCATCCAGTTCGTGGTTGTTCGAATTGATAGCGCCGGAGTCCTTGTTCGCATCCATCATGCTCAAGTGAGTTCATTTCGTATCGATGAACGATCGATGCGAAGTGTGCGAACATTTATCGATACGAACAAGAGCTTCAATGAATGGGTGCGAATTGATAATTGATTCGAGGAAGGATTGAAATAAGTGGATACGAATCAATGGTCGGTGCGAAAGAAGATTCAGAATTGGATGGGGATAACTCGGTCAAATCGGCGCACAAGATGGATCGATCCTGGAAATTCGCAACACGTCATCCTATAATTACGTGCCCTGATCGACTCGAAGACATCGATATGAATCAATCGATTCGAACCACACGGCCTGCCACAAAATCATAACTCGTATCGATCATATCTCCTACACCACAGATCCAAATGCAATGAAATTTTCACAGAAGCTTATGTGCAAGCCAAGGAATGTGCCTGCCAAGTTTCAGCTCGATTGGATCGTTTTCTGATCGATACGAAATCAATTCGCATCAATCACAGATCGAGTCGAAACTTGGTGGGACCGGTCGCGTGGGCCCACTCACGTGCCAGAAAAAGTCTCCCGAAGTTTGAGCGCAATATCAGCCTCCTACGCCTATAAATAGCCCCCTAAAGCCTACAGAAAAAGGATCTTTTGGCTACCCAACGTCCAGACTGTGCCGGATTCAATTCTACACCTTGCCATCGCTGTTGTACTTTACTTCATTGTGATCGCTGTAATCATCTGTAACCAGCAAGGATAATCAACAAAAGACAAAAACTTTGAAGTGGACGTAGGACGGAGAGAGCCGAACCACTATAAATCTCGTGTTTCTGTTCGTTATTCTATATTGCTGTTTGTTATTAGCTGAGATCTGCAACTTGTGCTTGAATATTGTTGATCTATATTCGTAGTTTGGTGCTTTCATGATATTATTGGGTTTGTGACCAATTTTGGTACAAACACTTTGGTGCTTTCACTGAGAAGAACTAGCACCCGCTACATCGGATTGAAGTTCAGATTTGAAAAGCGTGAAGGATTTAGATTTAGAGAGAATGACTCAACAAACCAGTAGAAGACAAAGGGCTGAGAGGAGCCAACAGGAAGGAAGTCAGAAAGCATCCTCCAGAGCTGGGGAAGGACAAGCTTCGATCTACATCACCAAGGATGAAATGGAGGCTATGGACAATTCATTGCAAGAGAGATTGTTGAAAAGTCAACAGGACATGATGCAGACTTTCTTTGAACAGATGGGAACTGCAGGAACATAAAACCTTAGACCGACTACTGTGATTGTGAACGTGGAACAAGGAACTAGGGTCACGGAACCCAATGGAGGATAGAATACAGAACAAGAGGGCAATCAACAAAGGCTTGGGGGCAGGCCCGTAGGATCTGACACTGGAAGGCCTTTGGATGGAGCTCAACAAGCTAGGGCGAGCGCTAACATTAGTGAACCGCATGAGGTGTATGTATCGGAATTCCCTTGGGAGCATAGGGGGAAACCTTTGACAGATAATGCTGGATTAGCTGAAATTATTAGGAGAACTATGTGTGGAGGCCTGACCAATAGAGATTTGGAAGGAGTGAACAGGAGTCCGTTTACATGGGAAATCAGAATGGCTCAAAATCCGCCTGATTTCAAGCTAACAAGCGTGGAGGTATACAATGGCAAGGCTGATCCAACAGATCATCTGATGAGATACACAAGACACATGGAAGTGCTGGGGGCATTAGAGGAAGTTATGGCCTGATGTTTCCCTCTGTACTTGACGGATATAGCCGCAATGTGGTTTAGGCAACTAGAGGAAGGATCTATCAGAACATGGACGGAGCTGGTGGATAGGTTTCTAAGGCAATTTCGGGTTCGTATTAAGAGGCCTAAGAACGTGATGGCGCTAACGTCAGTAAAGAAAAGGACGGATGAATCACTTAGAGATTTTCTAACTCGATTCAATGCGGCGGTGGCTTCGGTGGATTTGCCAGATCCATCGATGGTTTTGACGGCAGCAGTATCGGGAGTCCGTGAGAATTCGGATTTCAAAGTATCTTTAATACGAGATCCATCACTGGATCTCGGGGAATTCTTTCACGAAGCTGAAAGGTTCCTTCGGCAAGAAGACGCATGTATGGACTTAAAGTTAAAGGAAGTGAATGCGACTGAGGGTGGAAGACCATCCAGCGGAGGCTCGGATAAAAATAAAGGAAAAAGGAAGCTAGATGACGATTCAGGAAAAGCTAGGAAGCGATGGAAGGATCCAAAGTTTTCCACATACACAGGACTAAACGAGACGTTGGAGCGGATGTACATGGAAACCCGGAATCGCCTTTCCTACCGAAGGCTAGCTAGGAGAGAACCTTCTGAACGGGAGAGGGCCTCGAGAAGGCACTGTTTCTTCCACGATTTAGACGGGCATGATACCAATAGCTGCAGGCACTTAAAGGACATAATTGAGGAGCATGTGAGGAATGGACAATTAGGGCATTATGTTTGGGCATTGAATACAGCGGTGGACCAGGAGCAACCGCCGTCTACCCCAAACCATGATGGTGTGAGGCCCAGGAATGATGACCGATTGGTTATCAATTAACTGGGATAATATGAAATAAGTAACAAGCTACTGGTAAACGGCAAAGTCATTTACACATGTATGGGAACAGAGATAGCCCCTAGGCATGCTCTGAATGATGATAGACCATGATGCCATGGCTTGTGAAATCTGTCTTTTGTTTTCGGATTGGACACTTGTTTTTCTGGTTTGGTTTTGGAGTTTGGTTTGAACTCCTGGTTTTGTTTGCTTTCTGTTTTGGATTTTCGTCTGGATGATTGTTTTCTGTTTTGGATGTTGGTTTGGATTCCTGATTTTCTGATTTGATTTGGATTTCGGATTGGATTTTGATTGGATTTTTATCTAATTTTTGGTAAATGGTCGTTAGATATGGATTATACTGGCAAGGGATAAGTCTCTTCGTCCGCATGTGGAGAAGTGGCTTATTCAGGTCGTTGAGTATGGACTATGCTCAACAAGGGTCCAGAGTGACCAGGATTCGGCCTAGGACTTAGGCCCCATATTATCGATTATTGTTTCAGGTCGTCGAGCATGGACTATGCTCGGCAATGGTCTGAAGAGACATGGATTCGGCTTAGGACTTAAGCCATGGCATTGTACAACGTCCAGGGACACTGGACCACGGTCGTCAAGTGTGGATTGTGCTTGGCATGAACCTAGAGGGGTTACGGATTCGGATATCGACCGGAGAGGTCCTGGATTCGGTTATTGGCTATTGGATAAGGACGGACTAGGGCTCGGTTGTCGAGTTTGAATGGATATGGAATTGGCTAAAGGCTTTGGTTATTAGATTTGGAATCGGGCATTGACTCGGAGCGGTCGAGGATGATGCACTCTGATGATATGGCTATGGACTTCAGATATTGGACTCGGAACTATTCAAAACACGCCTCATTGTCACAAGGCATGTTTTAGGGGAAAATGTTATCCCACCTTTTGGTCAAGGCTGGAATATCAACAAATTGGCATGGAATAATGGATATCAGGATTGGAGATCAATTGGGAACAAGGCTGCAATCGATGTAGTTAAAATTTGGTCGAGCTCCGATTAGGACAGAATCGATTAGAGATGATGATCAAGGCTAGGAGCGGCTACGTTTCAAATTTCAGGCCAATTGGAGTTCGTATGGTCAAGATGTGATCGATACAAGTTAAGAAAAAATGTTTCTCGAATCCATTATAAGGTCCATTTCGAATCGATGTTGTTCGACTCCATCCGGAGTCAGGTTCTTCGCATCGATCCAACAACAATAGCGTCGAGTTGATTTCGATTCATATCCAGCAAGGTAAGACTGCTTCGTATCGATCAGGGGCTAGTTTAGTTCGCATCAGACGTAGGTAAGCATAGTTCGTATCCATCCAGTCGTGGTTGTTCGAATCGGTAGCGCCGGAGTCCTTTTTCGCATCCATCATGCTCGAGTGAGTTCAGTTCGTATCGATGAGCGACCGATGCGAAGTGCGCCGACATTTATCGATACGAACAAGAGCTTCAATGAACGGGTGCGAATTGATAATCTGTTCGAGGAAGGATTGAAATGAGTGGATACGAATCAACGGTCGGTGCAAATGAAGCTTCGGAATTGGATGCGGATAAATCGGTCAAATGGTGCACAAGATGGATAGATCCTGGAAATTCGCAACACGTCATCCTATAATCACGTGACCTGGTCGACTCGAAGTCATCGATACCAATCAATCGATTCGAACCACACGGCCTGCCAAAAAATCATAACTCGTATCGATCATATCTCCTAAACCACAGATCCAAATGCAATGAAATTTTCACAGAAGCTTATGCGTAAGCCAAGGAATGTACCTATCAAGTTTCAACTCGATTGGATCATTTTCTGATCGTACGAAATCAATTCGCATCAATCGCGGATCGAGTCGAAACTTGGTGCGACCGGTCGCGTGGGCCCACTCACGCGCCAGAAAAAGTCTTCCGAAGAGCGCGATATCAGCCTCCTATGCCTATAAATAGCCCCCTGAAGCCTACAGAAAAAGGATCTTTTGACTACTCAACGTCCAGACTCTGCTAGATTCAATTCTACACCTTACCATCGCTGTTGTACTCAAACTACTTCATTGTGATCGCTGTAATCATCTGTAACCAGCAAGGATAATCAATAAAAGATAAAAACTTTGAAGTGGACGTAGGCCGGAGATAGCCGAACCACTATAAATCATGTGTTTCTGTTTTTTATTTCTATTTTGTTGTTTGTTATTAGCTGAGATCTACAGCTTGTGCTTGAATATTGTTGATCTATATTCATAGTTTGGTGCTTTCAAAATAATTGGGGTTTGTGACCAATTTTGGTGCAAACATTTACATTAATTAAATAAATTTTAAATCAATTTTTCAATTTCAATTCTATAATTGACAGTTTTATTCGTTTTTAAATTTCTTGATCATTTACACTATTTTAAATAAATTTAGATGTAAATTTAGAGTTGGTTAATTTATCAATTTCAATGTTAACCTCAATTTCACTAAATTCATAAATTATAAATTAATTTCCAATAATTCCATTTAATTTTTAAACCTTGTTATTCAAGTCTTTTATCACTGTAAGGATATAACTAACATTGGTTTACATCTTAGTACGGTAATATTTCCCCGTTTTATCTTAATTTCCATTTACGTAATGTTTAATTATTTAATTCGTTTAATTGCAATTAATCCAATTATTATGATATAAATTCCAATGAATTAATAAAACTTGATATCCATTATTTTTATTCAACCAATTTTCATATTATGGATAGAATTAACATTATTTCCAATTATTTCCTTAATTTACACTAACATAACCTTAAATTGAGATTCATTGCAATTGATTACAAATTTTAATTTAATGGACTAAATAAATGATTAACTTATAATAATTGTTATCATTAACTCTCACTCACATTTTTATAAGTTTATCATTTCCAAACCAATGTTATAATTTCTTACTAAACATTGATTTTATTCAATTACCATTCAATATATATTAATTCATTAATTAATTCAATATTTACATTTATTTTCTTATATTTGAGTTATAGCATAGTATAACATTTACATTGATTCCATTAATTGTAATTTCATTCAAATAGTTAATAACTAACTTAGATTAGAATTATTACATCTCATTTAAGTTATTATTTCATTCATAAATAACAAATTTCTGTTTTTCCAATATTAGATAACAAACATTTAATAAAATTAACAATTAAATTATCGAAAATTACGGGTCATTACATCACTTATCACCTTGTCTCATTTATAAACTCCGTTTATAATTTTATAAACTCCTTTGGTATTCCATTTATTTATAAAAAACAATTCTATTTATGATTCCATTTATAGTTTTACCCCTTAATAAAATTCCATTTTATTTCAAAACTATTTTTAATATTGAATCCAATATCTCTTCAAGCCCTTGGTATGTAATATTAATTTCAAGTCTTTATTTAAACCAATTTACAAATAGTTAAGTATAGCTCAGGCTAATATATTTTTAATCTACTTAATTTCTTTTTTGAGATAAATCCAATTTTAAGTATACATAATTTCTTTTTTAAACCCCTTCAATTTAATTATTTCTGGTCTTTAAAATTTACCAAATTCAATTCTCGGGCTATTTAACAATTAATAGTTCAATTCACACAATCCATAACAATTAATCCATCATATCGTATATCAACATATATATGAAAACAATAAATATTTTTGAGATCCAGTTGGATCCCTCGAACCTGTTTTTCTCTGCATCCACAGATGTTGGTCGACAAATAAAATACCAAATACCACTTCGAGGGGGTTATCGCGGTCTATAGGGTCATTTGCTATTATGCGTGCCGCATAGGGTCTCATCCGCTATATAATGCGGCAATATTAATCACTCCAATATATATACTACTATATATAATATTATCCAGCAGATAATTATTTAATTCATCCAAGCACAACCGATAACTTAAATTTAACATTTAATCTTTAAGCAAGGCAATCCAAATGAGTGAGAAAATCTTACCTTTATTTTTTATTTTGCCACCCACTTCCATCTCGGCTTGTTTTCATGATTTTTGACCTTGCGTAATATTATATGATTTATTAATATTTGAAATAATCGAACAAATAAATTGTCATTTAATAATTTAATTAACAAATGATATAATTTAAACTAATAATTTTCTTTTAAAAATCTTTTAGTAACTAAAATAATTGGATAAGTTGATTAAACAAATTAATCTCCATAATACATAATTTTTAAATTAACAGTAGATATAAAATATGTATATGTATATTTATTCTATTTTTTTCTTTGAAACTAAATATAAAAATAACCTATATACATTCTAAAAATCTAATTTCTTTTTCATATAACTCTACAACATTTTAAAATTCCTATATTTCCAAACCTTATCTATATAAAATAATTTCTGGTTTCCTATACATATTAAAATATGCGGGTGTGAAAAAATATGTTTTCTTTACATATTCAAATTTAAATTGAAATTAATAAATTGTAAATATATAAGTTGTAAATATACCTAACAGACTCCATTCGCGCAGCCACCCGAGTAAGTCGCAACTCGTCGACGGCATAGAGTTTGTCTCATTTGAACATCAGACCTCTGCCCTACTTAGTATACGCACGGCGCCCTCCATAAATCGCTTCCGATAGAATCCGGTACTTCTGATCCAACTAACCTCGGTGCTCCTCACTGACATCGCCTACGCCACCACACCACCAAGCTTTCCACCGAGCTCGAACGCCCCAGGATTTTTCGACCTCTTCCCTTCACACGAGCGTGCCTGCTCCTTACCATTCGAACTCATTCGAGCTGTTGCTAGTCCCCTCCTATCGATTATGATTTCGCCAGTCGTTCTTTGATTCGCCCGATTTGCCCGATTGATTTTTTTGTAGGAAGGACGAATTCGATTTTGAAGGGGAAAAGAGGGGAATACATGATTTTAATCGAAGAAGGCTCGCCATCCCTTTTTTTGATTCGTTATTTTCTTCTCTGATGCTTCCGTGAATTAAAAACTGGTGAGGAAGGTATGTGATTAGAAGGAGAAGAAGGCGGCCATTTCTTTTTTTCCTTGGCCGATATGAATTCGTGAAAGAATGAAGGAAAGGATGGATAAGCTTTGTGATTTAAAACAAGAAGGGCAGCTTTGATTTGAACAAAGAGATAGGTGGCATGTAGGGCTGCTGGCTATAAATAAGGCAAAAAGCGTTGATGGTGAAAGAAAATAGGATGGTGGGAGGGAATTTCGGCTGAACGAAATTTGAGTGGTCTAAAAATATATTATATTTGAATTTAAATTTAAATCGTCTCAATTTACATAGCCTAAAATCTCGACCTCCTATCGAGGTGTTCCACTAGGCGCTTATAACATTATACCCCTAATCCGAGCACAATGGAAAAGGTTTTGAGTCCCAATTCGATCGTATGGAGAAGATAGCTTTTGGACCTATTTATTATATTAAATTTCGATATAAATTTTAGCACACTTATATTCTGTACGATCAAACGGTAACTCCAAAAGCTAAGAAATTTGAAATCCGATGATAATACAATATTACGGATCCAATGGAACTGGTTTCGTCGAAATCCGAGACTGTGCCTTGGAAGGCTATTTTTGAATGTCAACTTAAACGATATATTTTTAAATCTGAACAGATCACTTCCAAATTAAATTTTAAAACTTTTATTATCTTCAGTATTAACAATACAAAATTTTACAAGCCTTTAAGTTACTTTTATCGAGCTTAAAACTCAAGATTCACTATTTCACCCAATTTCCAATTATCAAATCCAATAATTTAATTACTCACTAAATAGTTATATTTGAAATTCAAGTTAAAAATTTACACCTGAATATTTAAAATCAATTAAATATTCAAATTTCAAATATCCAAAATTCAGGGTCGTTACACAAAATGTGACCCATCATACTCCCACTGCACGCAGCAGCAACATCTGACCACCATGCCAGCCACCACAACTCGCGTATCTCCACCATCATTCCTTGAAACCCTCGACCTCAGTTCCTCACGCAACTCCATGTTCGGTCCTCTATATATTGTCGCACCACCTGCTCGATCGACCACAATCACCAAGCGATGTCGCCGGACCACACGCGTCGCTGCCTACGCGACCTCTGCCCCCAATCTCGACCTGACATAGACATGGTCATCGCCCAATTCCTACATGCGTGCCTCGCGGTCTCGTGCTGTCGTCGTTCCACTTCCTCTCGAAATTGCAATTCGAGCGCAACCCCACCCAGAAACCATGCCCCACCTCAACTACAGGCTCTCGCACGCCAATCGCGGCAATGATTTTATTTTTTTGGATGATCGAATTGATTTTGAGAAGTATCCCTTCACTCTCGATTTAGTATTGGCTGTGAGGAGAGAAGTATGGATGGTTTTTTAATTCATCTTTGTTTTTTTCTTTGAGAATTTCCTTTTGAGAATTTTTTCTTTCTTTCGTGGATTTGATCTGAAAAAAGTGGGAAGAAGATGTGATTTAAAAGAAGGAGAGGCGTGTAAGGGAGAGGCTACAGTGACTGAGGTGAAGGGAAAAGGGGTGATGGAAATGTTGTCAACCAAATGAATATATATATATATATATATATATATATATATATATATCGTCTCGATCTCGTAAGTTAAAATCTCGAAGCCCTATCAAGGCTTGCCGCTAGGCATTTATATTGTTATACCCCTATTTCGAACGTAATGGAAAATGTTTCGAGTCCTAATTCGATCGTATGGAGAAGATTTCTTTTTGGACCCAATTATTATATTAAACTTCGACATTAATTTCAACGCGTATCTATACCGTACGGCCAAATGATAACTTCAATTGCTATGAAATTTGAAATCCGACAATAATACACTATTACGGATCTAATGGAACTAGTTTTGTCAAATTCCAAGAATGTGCCCGGGATTGCTATTTTAACTCGTTGATTAAATCGAAGATTTCTAATTTTTTCGAAATCGCTAAAAATTCTAGTTTTAAATCTTACTAACTAAATTATAAATCCCAAATTCAATATTTAAAGCCATTTAATTATTTAAAATTAATCGTTGAAAAATCAGGATCGTTATAAAAAGGTTAAAGGTTCAATTCAAATTCTCATTGAACCATTTTTATTTTCAGGAAAACAGGCACAAGGAAATAGTTACAAAAAAATTAGTCTCAACGACAGTGAGATTATTTTTCAGTCTGAAGGACGCTTTATAGTGTAAAAAGAAAATGATAGCTACGTCTATCATTCTGTGATTTACACTACAGATTATCCTTCAGACTAAAAAACAAACTTGTTGTCCATGAGACAAATTTTTTTGCAACTTCTTCCCTATGTCTATAAACCCTTTTTATTTTTAATCAATTTCAAATCAAAGATTGAACTACAAATCTAAAACACTTGCAATTCAATAGGTTTCAAACTCTAAATATTCAAACAATTTATAATAACCCAATTTAATAAATTTCATTTATATTTCAAAATGCAAGTCCTATTAAATTTTCAAAATATTCAATTAATAATTTTTAATAACACTTAAAAAATTCTCATACTACGAATTTAATTTAATATTAAATATTCAATCTCAAATTTATTTAAAGCTAAAATATTCGTTTAATCACTTTTTATCAAATCAAGTTATAAAATCGTACCTTTAAAAATCTCAAGTAAATAAGTTTAAATCAAACCTTATTTAAATTCAATTCTTAACGAATTTAATCATAAATCAATTCTTATTTAAATTCAATTTATAACAAATTAAATTACGAATTAATTCTTATTTAATTTATCTTTCCAGCTTCAATTTACTTAAAGTCATTAAAAAAATCTATTTATAATATTAATAAAAATTTAAATGAATACTTAATAAATTATATATATTATTATTTAAATTAAATTCTTAATAAATTTTATTATAATAGTTATTATTAAGTTAAATATTATTTTGATTAAATCTATTTTAAATATTACTTTATATATTTTAAAAATAATAAAGTTATAACTAAAATTTTATAATTTACAATTTAAAAATTAACTTATAAATTTAAAATTTCCAAATCATATAAATTCAAAATTGAAATTTATAATTTTTAAAATAAATATTTATGAAAACCCATATATTATCCTTTCAAAAATTCCCAAAATCATTTTTTTTAGATGGACCAGCGGTGTCCGTATATAGTTTTCTAACCTATGGTCAAGTGACACAGATATCTATTATTTCAATCCATAATTTATTTAAATATATGGGTAGATATCATTTCAAGCAATCCCAAAATTCAGAATCAATGAAAACTGCTTAGGTTTATCATTTCAACCCATAACGATTTTCCCTTAATCTACATGATCGTTCGGGTATGTATCATTTCAACCAATAGGGATTTCTAAACTAACAGGGAACTTGCAGAGTGAGAATAATGATGATAATAATATAACATTTAAACAACAGACATTTATCATCAGTAACGAAATATAATATATACAACAGGTATGGTGTCATATGTCACAGGTAAACAATTGCAGATAATGTCATATCATATCTGACAATTAAATAACTTAACAATTCAAATTTAACAGCATATTTCAATCATTATTTCATGTGAATTAAATTTACTAAATATAAAAATGTTAATCATAGATGATTGCTCACCTTCGAGGCTAGAGAAAACAATGAGAATGGGAAGCATAGACACGGACACGTCCAAACAAGATAGAGTTGCAGAAATAATCTCCGGACAGCAATGGAAATAAGCAAAGCAAGGTGGATGATCTTGGATTTGATGAAAATACAATACATATGTATTGTCTTTAAAAATCAGCATTCGATATAAAATAAGATATATACACACACTCACATACGCTTTAAGAAATCAATATCTAATTTTAATCACGTATTTAAAATCTTTATACATATATTTTAATACCAATATCAAAATAAAATGTTTATATTTACATTTCAACATCATCATTTCTTGATACATGTATATTTAAAAGTTAAAGTGTATATATGTACACGTTATATTTTAAAACCTGTTATATTTAAATCAAAATATATATAATATATTATCTACAACCAATATTATAACTTAAACACGTATATATTCAAATCAAAGTATATATAATACATAATTTTTTTTGAATGAAGGGAGGCTGCAGCATGACAGTTAGCCTGTGATGTTCAATGGAGTTGAAATCTCGGCTGACAAGTGGAAGAAGGGAGGAAGGTCAGAGGTTTGCGGGGAGGAGGACTGGGTGTTGGCGGGTCTGCTGGCGGTCGATTTATGTGAAGCAGTGGAAGGCGGATGGGGTGGTGCACATGGCGGGGTCATGGGTATAGCGTGGGTTTGTCATAGCGGAGTGTATGGTGGAGTCTCCAGCTGGTGGCCGTTGCGCTTCAGGTGGTGATGGACGAAAGTGGAAGGTGGTCGAGACAGAGAGGGCAGTAGCTGGAGAATAGGCCTTGCGGTGTTGGAGTCAAGCGGAGGGGTTGTCGTGGGTGGTCGGAGAAAATTGCAGTGGGCTAGGTGGAAGGCTATGGGGTTAGAGTGGTCGGGCACATGGATTTGCAGGAGGAAGATGGGTAAGGCTCGGCACGACAGTGGTAAGGAGGAGGTTGCTATGTGTATGGGTGGAACAAGAGGTGGTGAAGGACGGTTAACTGCTGTCGTCAATAGAGGGGCGGATGTGGGTTAGTGGTTGGGTGATGTGGCTTTCGTGCTGTCATTTGGAGGGTTTTCTAAATGAGGACGCTGTAGTTAGGCAAGGAGGTTGAAGGCGCAGGACGGCTGACATGGGGCGATGGAAAATTGAGGGAGGTAGAGATGAATTGGGTGGTGTTATCGATGGTGGTCAGGGCACGGTAGGAAGCTGGGAGGGAAGATGCGGATGGTTGCATAAAAATAAATCTTAGATTTTTTTTTAAAATGAAGGAACATAAAAAAAGAGAGAATGTATGGAGAGGGACCCACCAGAGATAATAAATTGGAACCAGGGAAAAGCAAAAGTAAGTATTGAATTTAATGAATATTAATATCTTGTGGCTATTTGGTTTATACGGTGGGTAATTTGAATGGACACAAGAACCCAAACGGCACGAGATGGGCACTGGTACGGTTACTGTTTTTGCAGATTCCGCCGCGTACCGGACTCCAAACACACAATTGAATATACTACGGAGATCAGCATGAAGAAATGAGTTAGATTCTCCTAAATTAAAGGAAAAGCCTAAATCATTACCTATAAGGTAATAAGGGGCGAATAAAGCCTTTGATCCTGCCACAAGGCGCTGGTCAAAAAATGTTCTAGAGGGAGGTTAGAGTAAGCCTTAGGTCCCACTAGAAATGGCATGTCCCAAGCATCTAAAAGTCTTCGGTCCCGCCTACGTGGCCTGGCCGGAGTGCCTCCTACAGGGAGGATGGAGTAAGCCTTTGCTGGTGCTCCCCACTCCAATATACTTCTTCGAATAAAGCCCTTCTTCAAAAATTCATTTACTTTCTTATTTAGTTCGTATATTTCTCTATGATCCATATGCCTAAGGTGTAAGAAAATAGATCTAGCATTATCTTTTAGGTAAATTCGAAATCCGATCTCCCTATATGGAGGAAGACTAAAACTTCAGAAAAGACATTTGGATAGTGATGAACTACTGGTACTGAAGCTAACTGAACAAGTGACAAGTCTATAGCACATACGTAACTCAACATAACTGAACTCTTAGGAATGAAATAAAGGCTATGCCCACTGTAAGCACCTAATAGAACTACCTTCCTATCACAATTTAGAACAGCTTCATGCATAGCCTTTAAGTCCATTCCCAAAATTTGGCCAATCTGTGAGTATTCCAAAACAAAAGCATTGCAATCGAACTCGGCACCTAAGATATATAACTTCAAGCCCTTACAAATCATGTGTAAATGAATCGATCCTCCAATAGGGTTCGATACTACTACAGGGTCTGTACTATACTAGTTTCTAAGTGCAATTCATCTACTAGTCTATTCAAAATAAATGGGTGTTATGCTCCGTTGTTAAATAAAGTACAAATAGATAAGTTAAAAACAGTTAATATGCCTTTTGTAACGACATTCTTTCCCTTATCCATAGCTGGAGCAGTGCTTGAGCTAGGAGTCGCATCACATGCATACATTGGAACTACCTCGGTTAAAGTCTTAGCTGCATTCGAACAATATTTCTTCGTATGCCCAATTGATTGCAGTTGTAGCATTTGATCTTTACAATGCTCATCCTGCAATCCATTGCTAGATGTCGCTTGCCCTGACACATTTTACACATAAAAACTTTCATTTCTTTATTTTGTCCTAAACTCCAATTCCACTTCTGTGGTGATCTTGCTAAACTGGCTTCATCTCTGCCTTCTTAGGTTCCTCCTTCCTAACTAAATTCAACTACACCATCTCAACCAAGCTCCCAAAAATTGCTATAGTAGGTACATAGCTCAAAGAAATATCTCTCAAAGAGAGATTCAACCCCTTGGCAAATTTCATCTCCTTTTGCGCTGGTGTATGGAGAAGGTACAAGCCAAATTTTGCCAACCGATTAAACTCATTCACATACTTGTTGATGCTACGGTCACCTTGTTCCAAATGAATGAACTGCTCTAACTATACTCCCCATTCCACCTCAAAAATATAGTTAGTCACAAAATGCCTCTTATAATCTGACCAAGCAGTCTTAGTCTCATCTGTCTTTGCAATAACAATCTCCTACCGGTTTAAGGCTTCTCCTTGTAAGTGGCAAGAAGCTAACTGTCTCTTCATTTTATCCTCTACACCAACTATAGCAAAAGTCCTATCATAATTTCTTAACCATGCTTACGTCTCAATAAATGAATCAGTTTCAAAATAATTCCATCCATCATGACTCTGGAAATTCTGAATTAACTTAGGATAATCCAATGCAGGTGGAGGAGCTAGGCTGCCACATGTGCAAATGATGCGGATCCTCCATTAGGATTGAGTTCGGTCGAGCCCTTTCTTGAAGATACTGGCAGAACGATATAGGAATGTTCACATCTGGAACCTCAACTGCCTCGCTAGAACTATTTCCAGTTTGATTGCTCATTTCTAACTTATTTGTGAATAGGAATTATTAGAAACTTTTCTCATATAATGTTAAGCATTATGTGAATATGAGTGTGAGTTTAAATTATACTTATATATATACACATACATACATACATACATACATACATACATATGCAGTTAACACCCGGCTATTGCCCTGGTATATCCTATAGCGGATTTCTACCGCTATGATTTTCTCAAATATCCTCAAAATAGCCTTTCCACTTTATGCCCCGCTATATCTCATTATTCCGACAATAGCCCGTTATTCTTGTTATATCTTCATTAAACAAAATGAATTGAAAAATGACATTTATACATTATAAAATTTAGAAATTTTTTGTTAATTTAATTTTTTAAAATATTTTCACTAACAAAATTACTCTAATATTCTATTAAATTTAATTATGTTTAATATCTGTTTAGCTTATTTATAATATATTTACACATGTTTTTATTTAAAATTAAAGTTGTATTAATTATAGTTAAATTAAATGTTAATTATGCATTTAATCACCATTTATATATTAAAAAAATCAAGTACAAGTTTTATATGATATTTTAGAGATAACCACTATATCCTCGTTGTATCCCCACTATGACTTTTTACACCTCCACCGCATTGAATCCACTGAGCGCCTTAACTGCACAGATACACACACATAGATATATACACACATATGTATATATACACATATATACACACACACACACACATACATATACATATATACATACATATTATAACTTTTGAAAATATACAAGAACGCTCTTTAAATATGCACCTAATCCGTAAGGAATCCTAAACCTGGCTATGATAGCGACTTTGATAACCCGCACATCCGGATACATCGATTTGAATCATAAAGTGGCTTTTGAACTTGCATCGTGCCAAGAAGTTCGAGATGTTGGCATTTTACAAAATTACACGATATAGAAACTGACATAAAATTTAAAGTATTCTATACCTTCAGATTTCACAGTGAAAGAAAATAAAATATAAATAATGAAAATAACCAATAATAATCTCAGCGATAAGTAGTCCATATAATGATGTCTCCTAATAACAACATAAAGTCTGATTAATAGAATAATATGGTATAAAATACAAGGAGAGTAGCTATAAGAAATGTAGTTGTGGGTGCCTAGTCTCCTACACCACGTACTATGTCCTAGCCAAATCACCTACTGGCCTGTCCTCCTGAAATGGGTATAAAAGGCAAAGAAAATAAGTGGATTGAACCAAGTATGGTAAATGAATTATATTACTAGTGTATGTTGTTTATAAGCAATTAACTTCATATATAATTCATACAACCTAGGGTGTTTGTTTGTGTTCATGCATTACTTATAAAGGATTAGTTATTTTACAATGGTATAATTCTTATTATCGTTACATCACCAACAACTTACTACGGTTTCCAACCGAGGATTGAACAATCGACAACTAATAACTCTAGGTCAAATCCTACTATACGGTCCTGATATATAACTTTCTAATCAACATTGAGTTAACATTTTCAATGACAAATTATGTATGATACTTGCACACTAAGCAAACATTGTAATGTCTAAGCTCACGTCGAATGTGCTATCTCAACGATTTATGGCCTACCGAAACATTCGCATCGCCTTTTCAATGGTAAACGTGTCCTATGCTCTTTATCATCAACCAGAAGCTAAAGAAATAAATAAGTGATTCCCCATGGGTTTAGCCACCACTCGACTGTATAGTCCTACTAATGCGGACGTCTATGTCTCCCTTTCCTGATTCTAACGTGTTTTACCATGATCGAGCGTGCCCCCAGTAACAATAAGTGCTTCTACTTGCGCTGTAAATGCATCACTTATCGAGTTCCACGGTATACCCGCCATGAAATATGAACCTTGGTATGTCATCTAGTGTAGAACTATTACTACTCATTGCACCTACTCCTTGAAGCTACGTGAAACCCTAAAAATCGAGAAAGATGTAACAAATCCCCATATTCACTCTACTTGGCACACATTAAGTCCAGGTTCAACTTGGACTTGTTAAAACAATTTAAAATTTGTCCCTCTTTAAAACAAATTCTACAAGAATTTAGATGTCGGGCTTCTTTCCTAATGTGTCTGAATTTGATTCCAGGCGTTTGAAAAAGAATTACATGTCTAAATCAATTCGAATTTGAATTGATTTCTTTCTAGTTAAGATTATTTGAAATCCATACCTTTGAACCTTGGTTTTGACGTCTGATAATGCTTTAGACATATGGTTAGGGTTTTCCAAATTTTAATAATTTGTTTATTTTATTCATTTTATTTGTCTTCTCTCCTGATTTGAATATGGACTTAAAGTTCATATTTAACTGTATTTTGTGCATAATCACTATTTTTGTTTACACGAATTCTGCTACTTAATTTCAACGATTACGTACATACACACGCACAAATATATATATATATATATATATATATATATGGATGTATGTATGTATATGTGTACATATGTGTGTATATGTATGTATGTATAACTTTTCAATTAACTACCAATATACCTTCAAACATATATGTTTGAGTGTGTGTTCCAAGTTATATAATCAATTAAAGGTAAGATAAAGGATATTCGATCATTTTCATTTCATTCATCAAATCGAACCAAACTTCATCAAATAAGGATTTATCTTCATAGAATTTGATATGAATTTCACTGCTAGTCTATCTTTTTCTCTTTTTCAATAATTATTCTTAGTAAATTAATACCTAGGGTTTTTCCATTATTGCTACCCATTTTGATTTATAGTTAAATTATAAATTAAATAAATTCTAGGTTGAAATTATTCTTCCAATCTCAAAGATTAGTTTATTTAGCTAGAATATAAAGAAATTTAATTACTTATGAATGATCGTAACATGTGATAAATTCACTCACATTTTCAAAGCTTGCCTTCTTCTAATTTGATTTGAATCTCCTTTCCTTGGCCTCCAAGCTTGATTGATTTGCCATTTCTTCTCTCTTTCTCTTTTAATTTTTATTCTCTCTTTCTTTTTTGAATTGGATATATTTTGTTTGTTTTTGTTGTAGAAATTTTTGAACAGAATAAAGGGGTTGTTTAGATTTGAGAATTTTATGAAGAGGAGGAAGAAGAATTATACATATAGAATAGAGAGGCAGTGACTAGGGTTTGGAATGAAAAGGAGTGAGGGTTAGGGTCTTATTTATAGTTTAGTGCTAGGTTATCTGGTCTAAACTCGAATGTAATAATTACAAAGATGTCATTGGTTGTAGTATTTACTAATTTTGACCCATTTTATCAAACTCAACATGCTATATGTTTTCTAATTATAAATGATATCCCGGACGCAATGAAATAACTCCCTAGGCCTAATTCTAACGTTTGTGTAAATTTAATATTTTTCCATTTTATGTAAAAATACATTTTTACCCTTATTTATATTTTATTTATGATTGAAATTCTCATGATGTTACATTAACATTTCAAATACACCCCTACATTGATCTTATCCAATGTCATTGCCTTAAACCTATATTCCAACCTTGAGGACGAGATTGATCTTTAAAGGGGGAGTAATGATATGGCTCAACCACATAGTATTACAACCCATCATCAAGTCCACTACAAAGATTGGATGCTCTAGCTGTGCAAGTATTAATGCATAAATGTTTAATAAATAGCAGAAGCACTGGAGAGAAAGTTAGTTATAACAAATTATCTATACTAGATTTTCTTATTATTTCTTTATTACAAATGATTAGCTATAAATGAATTGCAGTATGTATCCAATAGTATATAAGTTCAGCTTGCATTGGAATCTGTTGTAAGTTTGCCTACATAGGCAGCACCCTATGAAGCAATACAGAGAGGCTGGAAAAAAAAATCTCTCTATGCATTTTTGTTCCATCTTCCTCATTTCTTGTCTCCTTTTCATACTTAATATTCACCTTGCTACTAATATAGCTAAAAAATGTTGATGTTCTTATCCTTTTGTATTCACATATGTAGGCTGAACTAATAGTACATAACAAAATTGGTTTTTAATTGCAATTTTTCTAGCAGTTTATAATTTATAAATAATATAAATTCATTTAGCTATATTAATGAAAAGTAATCATAAAGATTATTCATAGAAAAACAATTACAATAGTCCTTTCGAGTGTCAATTTCGCAACATAAAAATGCACTCTCTTTTCATTAAACATACTACTTTCATGCCATTTTCAAACGTCTCCTTCAAATTATACTTTCATCCAACAAAAAACCGCACCTATAATCTTAACCTAATGCACTATTCAAATGCAAGGAAAGCTCAAGCCAATAGAATTAGAAAACTTGAGTCAGTTTCCTCTCTCAATTAAACTCAACATAGGGTAAGCTTCATTTCTCTTGGTTAACAACAAAAGTTATGGTAGAAAAATGATAAAAAGCATATGTGTTGCAAAGATCAACCTCATTCACATTAACTTCTTTTTCATTTTAATTTCATATATTAGAAATATGGAAATTCAAATCGTCAAGCTGAGGCTGCTTGGCCTTACAAACCTGCATAGATGCGAACGTGTCCTTGCCAACTAACAACAATTTTAATAATTGCTCTAAATATATCAAGAGTACCAGTGTGATTCTGTATTTCAATACCCTATGTCCAAACTCTTGTTTAAAAAATTAAAAAATTAAAAAGTTTGTAAAATAATTGACTAACTACACAGGTTGTGTGTACCATGGTTATTCTGCCACTAATGAACTCTTCCGCATCCAACATTGTGCAAAATCAGTTGACAATTGAGATTTCAAGTAAATACAAATTTTATGCTCTGTCCTAATTTGTTCGAATTCTATTTTTTCATATTTTTTTCAAATTAAGAAGAGATTCTAGTTTTAAATTAACAAAGTATAAAAGTGAAATGGGTAGTTAAAAAAATCAAGACGTAAGGCTTATGGTTGCACTTACATCGAACGCAAACTTTATGCCCGAGATAAACGCTTCACTTTATACTATTGGAACGCTTCGATACTCATCGTAGACCTAAGCCTTCAGTCTGATTTGTATGGCATTATTACGGTGTTGGTTTATGTGTCTAGAGCATCAAAAAGGACGCAAAATATGTTAAATGTGGTGCTTTCGTAGTAGTTTTGTGTCCCGTTGCCACAACAGCATTGGAATTTGAATGTATGAAGGAGGCTAAAGATGGTCAAGGGTAGTTTTCTATAACAAACCGATTGAATTGACTTAAATAATCTATACTTTCAACAAGTACAAAAGTAGATTATATGACACTATCCAAATTGGTCATAAAACGTGATTAGAGCTCATTTCACATGCGATACATCAGGTGCAATAAATATGAAACTCACCTTGATTTCTTTTACTTGATATAGTGGTTCGGTCAGGTTTAAATGGTGAATTTTAGATGGCCAAGCAGCTATGGTGCACTTCTTGCAAAAAAGAAAGGAGTCTACATGGAAAATATATGCATTCTCTAAGATCTTCATTTTGTCCATAAATACATTAACCAAATTTATGAGTGAAAAGAATTTTCTTCATGACATTGCTTATGTTGGAAAATAATTATGGTTTGAGGTTGAAAGGAGGGAGTTCTATTAAAGAAATGACCAATTGTGTATACTATACCACTTGCCCTTCCAACTTGGCAAATTGGTGAGAGATTTCAAATATTGGATATATAAGTTTGGTCTCGGTTTGTAGACCTAGAAGTTATGCTCTTACATTTAAAAATATATAGACTAAAACTTGCACCAAGGTGACAGAAGATAAATTAGACCTGTCAAAATATAACTCAACCCATTAACCCAACCTATTTACCCTACTTATAAATGGGTCTGGACAACTCATTTATGAATTTTATTAAATGGGTTATGGGTTGGGCTGGTCCATTTTTAAAAGAGTTATAAATGGGTAACCCATTTACCCATTTATTAAAAACTTAAATTTTGAAAATTTACATTTTGAAAATATGAATTTTGAACATACGTTGTAGTTTTACATGGTGACTAATAGTTGTACATAGAAAATAACAGACTACATCTCCATATTTTAACTCTGCCTAGGCAGAACCCACTATTTTTTTTGTTCGGACTGCAATAAGTTCTTTATTCTATCTCGAAATCGGGCGAGACACCGACTAATAAACTCCCACCTAAATTACGTACAATGTGGAACATTCGGATACTTCATCTTGTGAATGCACACTGTAGTTATCCATGATGACCAACTGTCATACTTTGAAAATAACAGGCTACCACATCCCCATATATGAACTCTACCTAGGCAGAAGCCACTATTTTTTTCAGACTGCAATAACTTCTTCATACTAGCTCGGAATCAGGCGAAACTTCGACCAATGAACTTCCATTCAAATTACGGACAGTATGGAACACTTTATTTTGTAAACGCATATTGCAGTTCTCTATAGCGACTAACTACTGCACTTAGTAAATAACAGACTGCAGCGTCATATTTGAATTTTGATCAAAAAATTTAATTTTCGATTTTTTACTAAAATTCAAAATGTAAAAATTAGAAGTAGAATTATTTTATATCTATTTGTATTTTATTAGTCAAATCAAATTTAAATCTTTAAATGGGTTAAGTGGATAATCCACTTATTAAATGGGTTGGATCATAAGTTGGGTCATAAATGTGTTGGGTCAAACTCGATCAAACCCATTTTGACCCAACACAACCCGTTTGACAGGTCTATGATAAATATATAGTGACACCTAGACTTGGATTTATTTACTTTGTATATAGATAAAAATATAAATGGTGTTCGATAAGATGAATCGGACAGCGGGATAAAATTGTAAGTTACTACCCATATTAGGAAGGTAGAAATGAGATAATTTTTGTGAAAGGAAAATTGTTTTAGTAAGGATTGATTAAATGAGATAGTGGATTTAAAGATAAATTTACCTTAATGTCCATTTATATAAGATATTTACTATTTCATATATAATGGATTAGTGGATTATTTTATTACATGTTGTAAGTGATCTCCTACTTTAATCAGATTAAGGGATTGTAAAGGAGCCGTGCTTTTAGATAAATGGGATCAAATTAGAGGGATTCTGACTGAAATAAAATTGTTTTAAGAGGGACATGACAACATATTTAAATCAAGACTGTTTTACAGTCATTTCAAATTGCAATTTAGTGAAATCTTATAGGAAACTAGAATGAAAAGCAATGGATGATTACCGTGAATCATAAAACTACAGTGGTTCATTTGAAAAATCATTAATGTACTGTATTCAATAGAGTTGTATCGAAATAATAATAAAAAGTGTAGACATACTGGAAATTATTAGAAAATTAAATTTGACGGACTTGACCCAAAAATAAATCATAAAATAGTGGTGGTTTTGGTACATAATTTTGAAGTCCATTTAATCATGTTTGTCATTTCACCTTGTTACATGTTATGATCAACCTCTATTCGTATATAATCTTACTTTTAATTAACTTTGGTTAAGCTTAGTTTGTATTGAAGCTTGTTTGCGTTGTAGTTAAAAAGAGTGTTACCATTTACACCTACCTAAACACTTGCTAAGTCAACTTAAAATTAGCAAAATTAAATCATTAAATGTACCTTAAAAACTCACCTTAAGTGTAAAAGATGAATTTAAAATAAATGATAATCGGACAATATGTAAATAATGAAATCTAAACTCGAACATAATTATTTTCAATTATATTTATCATTACTAACAAAAAAATGAGAGGAAAAACGCAAGTAATTATTTTTTTTATAAATTTCAAATTAAAAATTGATTAGTTAAGATAATTAATCCTATTTAGAATATAAATGTAAATCAATATTTTTGTAAACCTGTTAATTTTCTAGGGTTTGGATTATAATAAATAGATATATTTGACTACATCATAATGTTTTCCACTACAATTTGTTTCATCGTTTTTTCCTTTTTTGTTCGACCAACAATAAGAACAATTATAAGTGAATATTTTTAATCGACGTAGTAATGAGTGTTCTTTAATATATTATACCGTGACATCTAATTTGAACTGCAAATTAATTTTTACTATTTTAATCTTAGTTAGGGTTACAGAATTTTAAAAAAATGGAAAGTCCAATTACAGTTAAAGTCGATAACAGCTTAACCATAATAAAATCAGTTGGATTTATATACCGCAGTAAAAATTAAAATAAAAAAAGATTGACTATAGAGAAATTGGATGGATAAATTCTAATTTTGTTGTTTAAAGAAAAATGGTGAGGAGAAGTTGAGTTATGCTTTTGAAAAAATATAAGATTATGAAAAGGTGGGTGTGGATGGGTGAGTTAATAGGATAGGTGGGTGAGAGGATAGGTGGGTGTGAAAAGAGTTTAGGCGGACGTAAATAGTAATTTTCAATTTTATCACACTATATGGATCGAAATTACAATAAATGTAAACTAAATATATATATTTCATATCGAAACTGCAAGTTATCACTTCATAATCAAGATCATCTTCGATATGAGTTATCTTTTTCTTAAAAGGTAAGAATAATATTAGTCGCTCCTATAACATAAGCTACAATGTAACACCCCATCTCTATACTTATACCATCCATCGGTATACAGAGTAATGCCGTCAGATAATACAGAGAATGAGGGTAGATGGGGTACACACATGAATATTCCCTTGGACTAACACTGGTACGTATTAAATCATCAAATATAAAACTCATGTACACATTATCGGTACAAAGTAATAGACACGTGTGCCACATGATAGAACAATACATAATATACCGTACAACACAGAGAACACAGAGTCGACCACAGCGATAATATATAATATAAATACATTAATGTTATACAACACAATTCATATGTCAATAATATATACACACACACATATAATGAAACAATGTCATCCAAATTTAGAATACCTCTAAGCCCAATGAAATACATGTTGGTCAAGTCATCCCTATACCTGAAATGTCTTGGACTGTCCCGGGTATTATAAAATAACACATGGGTCAGACTATGTCTAATCAAGGGTACATAATATTAATGAAAGCATAATTTAATCAATGAATAATAATATAGGCATATATATAACTAGAAATATTCATCAAGGCATCACATTACTCAAAAAACTAAAATCTATATGAAATTGTCAATATCAATTTCAAGATGTCATCACTTATAAAAAAATATGTTTAATCATAAAATTGTAGAATTAATATGAATGGATGAATCATAAATATCTAGAAATCATCATGAAATCCAAAATAATCGTCAATGAGACATGCTCAAGTGAAGTAAGACTATAATAAAACAATGCACACTATCTCTCTCAATCTCATATTATAAAATGCCAATATCAAATCAATAAGGAAGATTTGAGCCAACCCATAACAATGCTGCAATATACAAAATCATATATCTTGACCCACAACACTTGGAGAAATCTAGACTGAAAGGTACTAAGAGACAGAGACAACAAATCAATAATAAGTAGGTCTTCTGCCTAAGAAGGATATGGGTTTGATCATACTCTAGACATGGTCTCTGATATAATTTCATCTATACATAATATATGTCTATCTACTACCCACATACATCTGTATACATCTACTTATACCAAAACCAGATAGGAGAATAGCAGCACGTCTGCTTGCTCTAGGAGCTGCACGTGGTCCGTATGACACAACTCCTACAGCTATGGGTTACCATTACATCTCCTTTCTCGGTATCGTGACAATGATGCACCATAGGCTTGACAACGCGTAGCCTCTTCGGCCACGACTACCGACATGTGCCCCTATATGGTAACTAATTGTTGGCATATAATAAAAAAGGGGTAATCAACTATCTATCCCATGATGCTCATCAAAATTATAACAATAACGGTGTCGTGGCTCTAGGGTGCGACCCTATGATTAGGCCATCTGGGTGGATACTGGCCAACCAGGTTCACTCCCAAAACATAAAGTGAGTCGATTAAAAATAGACAAACATATAATATACTCAAACTATGTGGCTAAGAAGTAGTCTCCCTACATGCTTACCGCAGCGAGTCTCACACACACAACATACCCCATATTGAGTGTCATCCATGAGTAAAGAATAACTAAATAAACAACACAATGGCGTCTTATATGACCGTGTGTTGCTAGTCCATTTATTCGGTGCTCATACATCACACTCGCCCTTCTTTATTCTATATAATGAGTTCAAAGAATAACAGGAAAGTGTTAGGTAAAGTCCCATACCAAACGATATCACTAAACCATTTATTTTAGTTTCTCATTACATAGAATAATTAGTATAAAATCAACAGAAGATGTCATCAATGTATCATAATAAAATCATCAACTAAATTAATGTCGATGGTGAATCACTCATATTATCGAAGTCAATATAAATATCAGAACTCAGAAACTGGTATAAAAATATATTGTTCAGATAAACAATCAATACTTAAAGGATACACATACAATTATATATATATATGTATGTATGTATATAACATAATAAAATTTAAGAGCTAGATAACAGAATTTATACACCAGAATAATTTAAATAATTATCTAAATTTAAATAGTTTAATAATTACAATAAATAACTAATTTCTTATCATTATATAAAGTTAATCAATTATTAAATGTTTATTAATAATATCAGAAAGCTAATTTTAAATTCGCAAATAGTTTATAAAGCTAAATGTTACATAAAGACATTGTATCATTATTTTCTATGGTTAAATACTAATTTAAATAATTATAAACATTCGAATTATTTACATATATTCATATCAAATACACACACACACACATATTATTTAAACTTAAATAGAACATATATCAAGATTTTACAAATATTCATTAATTGCTACAAAATTTCCATTAATTAACAATACATGTGTGTGTATATATATATACATATACATATGCAAGAACTTGTTAGAGGAAATGCACACATATGATTGGTCATAAGGAAGCAATGTTCAAACATTCAAATGAACAATGGCAACATACAATAATGCAAGGGGAACGCACAGTTGCAACCATTTTCCAAAAAGTCAAAACTCAACAAGAAGATGACATGCAGACAGCTAGACATGAACTCAATGAAGGATACAACACAATAAGTCATCATGCAAGAGAAACATGCAATAGCTAACTGAAATTCAAACTCAAGGATACACATACACACAGCAGGAAAGCAAAGAACTGGAGTGCAACTTGTGTGCGATAGGAAGATCAGCAAGGGATATGCAAAAGCATGGAAGGGAAAGGTATTAGTACAAAGTAAAACGAAACATGTGCACAAATAAACAAATGAAGTACATGATCGAAGCCAAGTACATACATATACCAGTGAATATGAACAAGTACGAGACATAGAGACAAGTGCATCAGCAATGGTACCGACCAAATAGAACCAACAAGGCAGG
The DNA here is from genome assembly GCA_030765085.1 of Allium cepa. Lineage (NCBI taxonomy): Eukaryota > Viridiplantae > Streptophyta > Magnoliopsida > Asparagales > Amaryllidaceae > Allium > Allium cepa. The sequence continues at coordinate 587,511,306 of CM060938.1, forward strand.
TGAACTAATTGACGTTTAAGACTTAACACTATCATGGCACAACAATTTAAGGAATGGTGCAAAAAAATAGTGCACACAAACCAATGTAGCAAAAGCAACCATTCACACATATATATATACCCTACTCTCATAAACACTCACACTACTATATGCACACTAATCTCTTATTGACACACACACATGTAAAAGTAAATACATACACACATCATATATATGTATCTATATTTTAATTAATAAGCACGGAGACCCAAAAAACTAAAATATAACCAGTTAAAAAACGTACCCAATACATATATATATATATATATATATATATTTGTTTATTTTAATTTACACAATAAAAAGATAAATATACATCTAAACTAAATTATGAGGATAATATAAAGACTTAAATAGGCTACATACCCATAACACTCACACATACTTGTATAGAGGAATTAACTATAAAATCAAAGGGTACAAAGGGCATTAGAAAAATAAAACAAACATGGAGGAGAATAGAAACTAAAATATAGTTCAACATCAATGAACAGAACAAAGGTCTGGGAGATGAATACGTGCAAATACTAAATATATATTGTACTTCTTTATGTAGTGTGACTAGCACTTGAAGACATATTATTGCTCACGCAAACAACTCTATCCCACTCGACACATACAAAATCTCATGAATACACACACAACACACTTATATTATCACAACACATGCATGCATACTCGAAAACGCTAAATATACACAGCCCAAAAACTCACGCAGGGAAAGGAAATAAAGGCTAAAATTTAGAAATGAACCTAGGAAAATACACTGTGATATAAATTACTGAAACACTCAAAATATACATTCGAATGGTTTTAATAAGCATAGTTATGGTGAGAAAGTTCTCACCTGCAACTTGCTCTCCTCTTTTACCGAACTTTAACTACCTATACGCACACTACACAATAGTGCAGCGACAAACACCAGATGCTCACATATATTTATAAATTTACATATTTTAGTTTGATAAATTTAGATAATTTATTCTATTTGATTTTTTCTTTGCAAGCAAATGTAAATGGAACTTGATTTGTCATGACCCGAAATCCAATGTTCGAAAATTGACATCAAATACCTCACTTGTATTGGACTGTCGAAGATTCAAACATCGAACTCTGGTCGGATGGAGCTTATAACAACATTAGATGAATATAAAAACAGTGGAAACAAAATGAATATCATACATTACATCACAGATACAACATCATCATAATATCCATTACAACATCAGAGTATCTTAATACATATATCACAACTTCAATAGAACATCACAATAGAACAATAAGTGATCATATGCCATAAAGTCTTTAATGGAATGAAGCGATAGCGAACTTTCAAAACTAAGCACCTTGAGATCCAAAAGCTTTCAAAATATCTCCAAGACTAAAGCCTCCAAAAACCGATAGCCTCTAAACCAAAAGGGTCCAACATACTGCTAGCACCAAACATGGAAAACCTACTACTAGGTTGCCCTTGTAGAAATTACGGGCACCCAGAGTGTAGAAAGGAAACAATAAACTCCAGATAAGTCATGGGACTGGTATGAGTAAACAAAATAGTTGCCTTTAAATAAAACAAGATTTTAAAAGAAAATCGTTCATGCTTTTGGAAAATGAAACTACCATAAGGCCTCCCGGCACACACACAATGCAATCGCACACTTGGGGGAGACTTCCCCTTATGATAGTTAAATATGCTTAATACGAGAAAACTCTTTGATATTATTACTAGTGCATAGTGTGAAAACATTTCGAAAATATAATATTAATCTTAGCCAGCATAGGTACCATTATCCTATGCTTACTATAGCTGCCATGTTAAATGGCAGGTTCTACAACTAAAATCGTACTGGGTTCGTATTGGGAATTGGATTTCCAACAAATGGTCAGGCTAAGGAACTTCCTATGCCACATGGGTACGCCTCTGGAGGGAAGCCCTGAGAACTTAACCAGTTCTCTGCCAACACAAGGCCGGGTTACCTCTGTAACTAGGTAACTACTACACGACTATGCCATTCCCCGGTCATTTACGACCTTTATCCGAGGGCACTCTATCACAAAGCAACAACCACCCAGTAAATGTGATTGTAGCAACCACATAGGTAAAGAATCTGGGCTCCATACCATGATACCACCTTTTTCCAGAAGGAAATGACATACCCTAAAGGGTGCGACCCTCATAACCTTGCCGCATCTTTTCTGTTCGACCATTTCCGGGGTGTGAGGTCCGATGAGGTCTCGTTCATAAAGCTACGCTTTACACGAAAGCCATGCTTTAATCACAAATGATCAAAAAATGATCATCGACACACAGCAGCACTTAGCATGCCACACTACCAAATTGGGAGTATATCACTGAAAACCATCAACTACATAACCTCTGAGCTCATACGTCTCAGAGAAGAGTGTTAAGCTAAGAGAATAAATTCTCCGCCACCAATAGATATGTATTTGAAAGAAATTTGCTTTATATCTCAAAGAGTAGTGTCAGACATACAACCATGCAAGTCTGTTCCGGGTTCGAACAGAACCGAAGGCACTTCGTCCAATAAAGGAAGAAACCCTTGTAAATCCGGGTATCTATAATTCCGATTGGACTCCCCATCACATGTGGAGATCTCTATACTGGAGCAACTCAGTGTAGAGACATTAGATAGGTTATCCTATCATTTTCGAAGACACCCGGTCTTCAACACCGTCTTCAAATGCTATTAATTTCGTCGTATCATTATTCGGAACGGTTATATGACACAAAGGTCCTTTCCCGGCTAAACCGAATAGTGAGCGCTAAATTTTAAAGAACGTGGATGTATCAATTACAAAGATTCACATTTAGGGTTCGATGTGGTTTTGGATAACCAACTGGAATCGGACTTCCTGTCGCATCGAAGTTCAAATGCCATTTTAGGGCAAAAAGAGTTTTCACATACACATAGAAAAAAATCACAAATCATAGTTTAGCACAAAGCAATTCGTATCACACGGTATCACAATCACAATAGAAATACCAATCCAGTACATAGTATTTGATAATAGTCAATCATCTTCAATTGAGGTGAATGTGATTTAAATGAACTAACCACGTAATTATTATTTTTATTAATTATATTTTTAATCAATGATTAATTATTCTTAATTATAAATTAATTAAATCTTAATCATCTTTATTAATAAATTATTCCTTAATTAATTATCTTAATTAATTATTTCTTAATTGTAAACAATTAAATTTTAGTTACTTTTATTAATTAATTATTCTTTAATTGGTTAATTATTAATAACAAATTTATTAATCTAAATTATTTATTAAATTTATCTTTAACATTAAATAATTAAGTAAGTAATTACGTTTTAAAATAATTAAATTAACAAAATCATTAATTATTTAATAAACCAAAAAATAAATTAATTACTTCGATTATCCTTTTAAACCTTGTTTAATAAATCACCTTTATCACATTAGTTACCTTAAAAAGGTTAAGATTTAGTTAAAACAACATGTATCTTAATTTTCTTTTAAATTACATTATTTATTTAATATAAATAACTTTATAAAAATATTGTATCAAAACCAAATAAATTAAAATTTAATTTCTTCTAAAACATCTTACTTACGTCCTAAATTTATTTAAACTTTAATCAAATCACCGTTTGAAAAAAAGTTTTAAAAGTGTTTAAGAGTTTGAAACTATAAAGTAAAAACTGTTTTATTTATCAGGCACGAGACCGGCTTCGAGTCGCCCCGAGAATTTTTCTCGTTTGCTTCAAGTCTTCTCGAAAATTTACCCGAGTGCCACAATTTCAACCTTAAAAATCTTTTAAGTATTTTCGACCCGATACTTCAATAATTTCACTCGAGTTAATACCGAGCTTCCACTGGTTTCACCCCGAGGCTTGCTTCGAGACATCCCCTTCTTCCCCAATCTTCTTTCCACTGACATAACCCAAATCGTTATGCACATGCACAAATGAAATCGCCACCTCCAGCCAACACCACGGCCACCATCCGGTTGACGACCATTCCCCTGAACCCCACGAGCACCCAGAAACTTGAATTAATTTCAAAAACGAGATCGAGTCGTCTCGACCCAAACAACTAAGCATAACATCATCAGAAAATTGTCTGGCCCGATCACCACAGGCCATCGGAGATATCGCGAATGCACTCGTAGCTTCCACGATGACCGATGCCTGAGTTCCCCCCGGTCCGATGGATTCCGGTGCGTTGACGATTCGACAATGATGAACTTTCCGACAGTAACATAATATTGGGCTTAAACCCTACTTTGATCTCATTCACCATCTACAATGAATTAAAAAATCATTGGGTACTTTTCAGATGATCACTGTGACGCCCCACCTCTATACCCACGCTAGCCAAGAACACTCCGGAGTAGTGCTGTCAACTAGCACGGAGAATAAGGCTGTTGAGGAGCGACCATCCATGTAATTGTTTATCACACGGTGGCTATAAATAATCTTCGGAAACAAACATAGAAATAATCATATCAAAAATCAGTCACAGATATCCATATCACAAAGGCGGAAGAAGATATGAATATATAACTAACACATGAAAGTGTACATCAGAGTAGTGGTCATTAAGATCCACGATAATACAAAAGAATAGCAACACGTGCTATACAAAAGAATACAACTATGAGTCTATATCTCAAGTCTATACAAAAAAAACTGCTAATCTAAACAGTTAGCCAAAAGTCAGAGTGATGAATCCCTGGGAAGAAGTCAAGCAGAAGCACCTGTAACATCTCGGTCTGACCCGAGTATTATTTAAGAAAATAATAAACGGATCAGTCTAGCTATAAATATCAGATGACATGATATAACATAAAAGATATGGCATAAACATAAACATCCATAACGACATACCACTATAAGTATGTAAATAATGATCAACAGAAGATCAATCAATAAGAGATAATCAATATCACAAGAATCTTCTCAAAGATTCGAAGAGGGCATCATACCCTAAAATTGTACTCATAACAAGTCAATGACATAAATTCCAGAAATCAACACGAGAAATCCAGAAATCATAAAAAGGGAAAGAGGCCTATCACATGACGGTCCGAAGACCATGGGGAGCTACCCCTCATGTGTGAATGGAATCACACAGATTGAGGTCAAGACTAACCAAAAAGCAGAAAGGTATGTGTGAATGGAATCACACAAGTGGTGTCTAGTCTAACCTTGCAATGAAAGAGACATCGCGCAATTGCTAGTCTAATCCATAAAGTGATCATCAAGATCAACGAGAAGTGTCAATTACACTAAGCTAGTAAATATAGAAGTTTAGCTTCGTGTCCCATAACCACTTGCTTAACTTAAATATTTACGAACAAACTGTAAATCTTCACTAATAAAATTGTCACAAGAGGTTCAATCGAACAAGTCCAAGAATTAACCGACGAAGTGAACGCAAGCGTTTCATACCACTTGTTTTACTAAGTCGTTTAATTAGATTTCTCATCCGAGTGAGGTAAAGGCTTGTATATACTAATAGATTGGAAAACGGTTTAAGAAAAGAGCTTTGTTATTAAAAATAGAGTTGAAATTGTTTGTTAAAAGAGTTTTGATATTTACTACTAGTATTGAAACCTTTATATTATAAAGTGACAAAACACAGAAGCAATTGTAGAAACAATCAGTCACAAAAATCGCATACGGAGATGTGAATAAAATCCAAGGAAATCAGCTCAATGTTTTTCAGATAAGATCCCCTACGGAGGGGGGGTCCAGGGGGGGTGGCAACCCCCCAAGGTGGGGGTGCGGGGGCAACGCCACCGCTTACGGGGTTCGACCTAAGTGAAGACAAGCGGCCTACGACCTAAAGCAAAATGAGGTCTAACGACCTAAGGGTTCATGCGACCTAACACAATGGCCGAGCGACCTAAAGGAGACGCGACCTAAAAGAGGCGCGACCTAAAGGAGACGCGACCTAAAAGAGGCGCGACCTAAAGGAGACGCGACCTAAATTAGGCGCGACCTAAAGGCGACGCGACCTAAAAGAGGCGCGACCTAAAGGAGACGCGACCTAAAAGATCGCGACCTAGTGACCTAACGGTTTAAGGGTCTTGCGACCTAACTGGAAACAAGGTCCAAACGACCTAACGACTTAAAGTGAAACGTGGCTGAGCGATATAAGGTCGGAGACGACCTACGACTTAACTCCGTGTGAGCGACCTACGACCTATGGTTGCTACGACCTAACGAGTTCCAATAGTGAAGGCTTAAGGTCTAACGACCTAAGGGGTACGACCTAAGGTCTTACGACCTAAGGTGTTGAGGTTGAACGACCTAACCAAATTGCATAGGCCATACGAGCTAAGGCCTAACGACCTAACTCCGAACGAGCTATACGCGAGTGACCTAGGGCGCTAACTCGCAAACGACCTAACGTTAACTCGCGAACGATCTAACTCCAGACGCGCCTTTTCAACGCGTGCGAGCTGAAGACCTGCCGACCTACGACCTAACTCCAAGCGACCTAAGGCCTAACGACCTATGGTGGGCGAATGGGCTAAGGCCAGAAACGACCCAAATGAAGGTGACGACTTTTCCACGCAAACGACCTATAGATGCTGGGCGACCTAAGGGGGACAGAGCGACCTAAGCCAGAAACTCACCCCAAAACACTAAAAAGTGGAGTTTTTCGCCAATCCAATCCAAACCAAATGCAAATGTGCATGCAAACATGATAGGGATGCATTCCCAATAGCCCAAGATAGATATAGACTAGAATTGTGAGATGAAAATCTCACCTTTGCACTAAAGTTTATGAAGATGAAGCTTGAAAGCAAGGAGAAGCAATCCAAAGCTTGAATCCAATATCTTCTACTTGAATTTGGAGTTGAATGTTGGATTTGCAATTGAATTTGAGCTTGGAGTTTTAATTTCCCATTCTCTTCACCATTAATGCCAAAGCTTGAGTTAGTTAGGAAATTTATGAAGAGTGAGGAGAAGAGGGTTGGAACTTGGGCTTAATAGGCTAAACTAACCCAAAGTCCAAAGCGGGAAAAGTTAGTGAAATTGCTATAACTCCAAACCTATCGATGTTTATACTTAAAAAATTGTAAACATCTTCCGGAAAGAAGTAGCAAGTCAAGAAGAAGAAACTTTCCCGGTAACTGCTCCTATAGAGAATCCTCCGGAAAGAACTTCGACTATTCTATCTTCGAGAACATTTATTCAGTTGCGTACTCAATTCGGCTTTGCTGAAGATGATGTCATATTTCCCGGACCAAATGATACTGCTGACAGACCTCCCTATGGTTTTGTCGCGGTTAATCGTCAAATGTGCTTAAGTGGGGCGATCCCACCTTTCAATGACTTTCTTCGAATTCTTCTTCTCCGGATGTCAATTTCTCCGTTCCAACTTCATCCTAATGGTTACGCTATCTTGATGGGGTTGGCTGTTTTGTTCAGAAGACATCTTGACCGACTGCCGAGCTTCGAAGAAATTCGCTACTTATGCTCGTTTGCAAAGAGCAAAGACCATCCTTCTCTTATCATTGTGAGAAGTGCAAGAAACCGCAAGCTCATTCTTGATCTTACTGAAAGTGTCCATGGATTTTTAAACCAATTTTTCTTTGCTCGCAGTCCCCCAGAGTTTTATGCTTCTTGGAGAGTAGGAAGTAAGATCATTTATTTCCGTCTTTCCACTTTCTTTCTTAACTCTTTTCGGGGTCCAAATTGCTAATCTCATTCTTTGCTTTTTTTAGCACTTCCCCTTCCCTCTAGAGATCCGATACATAGGCAGACTTTTGATAGACTGAGCGCTGTAGCCGCAGAAGAGAGAAGTATCAAGTTTCTACTAAGCGACGAATTTCTACATCAATACGAACTTCTCCACCCTTCTCGCTATACTCAGCTTTGTGAAGCTCCGACTGAAGTTCCCGATTCTCCGACGAAAACTCTCGACGCTTCGGTCTCCACTAAAGATCGTGTGCAGGGAGAAACTTCTACTGGAACTCCATTAGTGAAGTGCTCTACTCCACGAGACGACACGGGGCCATCCGAAAAGTCCGCGCTTCCCCCCATTACTGAAGAAGAAGAGGAGCAACCTTCCCAAACTATGAAAAATGCCGATAAAGGAACTGATGGAGGGAACCAGGCTAGGCATGACGATGATGATGTCTTTGGGGATTTAAGTGACTTATTTATCTCTTCCCAAGAGCTCTCTAAAGATGATCCTGCTCGTGGTAAAGTTATACCTCCAACAATTGAAGTGACATCTGCCCTCCAACTGACTCCAACTTTTTTATTCCAAGAATTGCCACCGATAGCGAAACCTATTACATCCCCCCAACTGAGAAGTGGTTCGTTAGCCCAATGCGAGTAGTTTGCACTTCACACACCACTTAAGAATTTTCCAGCACACTTATACACTTATCTTCTTATGCTTTAAAGATTTCTGAAGCTTATCTTTTCTTATTTCAGATTCTCCAATGACACGCGGTGGATCATACTATCAAGATTTTCAACGCTATGGTGGGCGTGGACAGTATAATTATGGGCGCTACTTCTCTTCCTATAGGGAGTCTGATGAAGAGAGGGCTGCTCGAAAAGCTCGGGAAAGGAGGGATAGGGATGAGCATCGCGACTCCCCGCAGAGAGGTGACGATTCCTATAAAAGGAAATCACACGATGACCGGGGAAAAGGTCATGTAGTAGAAGATTCGAGCAAACGAGCTCGACATGGTGAGAGACATGCTTCCACCACTCCCGACAAGCCTACTGCCCCTGCCCCTCTTGATATTACTTCTGACTCTCCTGCTCTTGGGAAGGAGGACATCCAGACAATAATAAGTAGGCCTAAATTTCAAGTGGGACCGGGCCCAGCCACTTTACAAAGTCGTTTTCCGCAGTGGTGTTTAAAGGGTGTGAGGTTCGATCTCGACCTAGTCCCTATTGACAAGCCTGCTATGCTACGAAATCTTGACGCCGTTAAACTTGATATCGAGAGGATGTCAAACTGGCAGAAGCTTGTTGATGAGCTTCAACGAGTTAACCGTGCCAACTTAGAGGCTATGCTCACCATGGAAAACGATAAGGCTGAGTGGCAGAAGGTCCTTGAGCAGCATGATACCGAGATGAGAAGTATTACTTCCTACAACGAGGGGCTCGAAGCAAAGGTTGAGAAGTTGAAAGACGAGCTTGCTGCTTCCTCTACTTCATACTCTCAAAAAGAAGAAGTGCTTCTCAGACAAGTTAGAGATGCTCATGCCAGTCAGAGAGACGCTGAGGACAGGCTTGAAGTACAAAAAAGAATCAGTGACGGCTATGTCTCTGATATTGCCGAGCTTCGAAAGAAAAACAACTCCCAGGAGGCGGAGATGCAAATGCTCAAGCTTCAGCTTGCCAGAACTGAAAGGGAGCGCGATGAGGCTGTCGCCGGCAAAATCGCAGCCGAAGAATCTCATGAGGCGACCAAAAACAGCTTCGGCTCAACATTATTCGACTTCTACTTGCATAGCGTCTTGGGGCGTGGAAGCCTCGCCTTTCTTGGTCCCAAGTACGAGATCACTTTAGCTGAAGTGTGGGAGGCCGCCCTCGATATGCTTGGTGCTGAAGGTGCTGGTTATGATGAGTCAGCCCTGGAAAGGCATTATTTTGATGAAGACGCTCGCGCTGCTCTTGCCAGGGGAAAGGGACAACTTGCCAAACTAAGAACCGAAGTGACGGAAGGGGATCAGCTGGGGAAAACCACTTCAACTACTCTAGTCCAGCCACCTTCTTCGTCTGAAGTCGACATTATTGGTTCCAGTTCCCATCTCGCTTCTCCCACCAAAGTTACCGCTGATATTACAAGCACACAAGGTGGAGACGAGGGTGAAGAGAGCGCTGATACGCAAGCTTATGAAGTCGATATCAGGAAACCAGCTTCTTCAGGTAACTTCACTGTTAATTTCGCTACTGTCAATTCTGCTCAAGCTGGTTACTCGCTTATTTCACATGAGTTTCACGAGCTCCTTGGCTATTTTCTCAACCTTGACGAGCCTTCATCTCCTCTCTTTACTGACTTCATTGGTGAACCCTCATCTCCTCTTTTTACTGACTTTAATCTTTTTTCTTCTGTAGAGAGAGTACCAAGCGCTGCTCAAACTTCTACTCCTCCGGTCATCCTTCCTTCATCTCTTCCGGCGGTGCCTCCTTCTGCCTCGCAACCTGGATCACAGGAGGAACAAATAGAGGCTCTTCACGGCTTGGATGATCCCATCACTTCGCAAGAGCAGAAAGATGAGAGACCTGAGGGAGGTGACATTTCCCCGGAACGGACTCCTTCTGACGACATTGTTCTATCAAAACTTGTCACTCCGGGGAGTGAGTCTTCCTCACAGAGGAGAGAGAAGCGTGGGACATCAAAGAGGAGGGGGAAGAAAATCACCGCCACTGAAGAGGAGCCGGAAGTTGGGCCAGCTGCGCCTACCTCTCCTTCCTCCCTTATACCCACTGGTCGACCTGAAAAGCTGATCATTCGGCCGGGTAAAGGGTCTAAAGGCAGCAAAAAGAAGTGAAGATCTTCAGTTTCTAGTTTTTTGTGTTTTGCATGTACTGGCCGAGAATTGTGCGGGTACCGGCCCCCGCTTTTCTTTATTTTGAAACCTGTACCTGCGTTGTAATTGAATAAAATGATTCCTCGTTTGTACAAACTTTTGTTTGAATTAAAGAATACATTTGTTATTCGTTTTGGCATGAGTTTATTTGATATTGCAGCGAGCTTATGGTATGTTACTTGAGCGTTACCTTTTGCTGGTTTAGTTATACCATATTGTGTGTAATTATACTATATTGCCCCCATTCCATAAGTATGCTGCAATATTCTATACCTCGAGGGGACTTACACTCTTATTTGCTAAAGAATAATTATTTTAAAGAAAATTTTATAGAGTACAACTCCCTTCGTATAAGTTTTTACGCTTGGTCGTTCGAAGAAATCACTTTTTTCTTTTGCTTATGTGCATATCTCATCAAGTGAATTCCTCTATGTGGTAAAGCGGACCTCTGAAGGGTACTTTAACTTCTTTTCTTTTTACGATCATTTCCCACAGTAGGCAAATTATTTTTCCTTTGAAAGTTAAAGTACGCTTTTGATGAGGATTTTTTTTTTATAGAAAGTTGTACCTCTGAGGAGGGATTTTTTCACGTTTCAACACTTGGAAGTTTTATTTCAATCTCGGTGAAACGTGTACCTCCAAAGAGTTATGCTTTAGAAATCCTTTTCACGTTTCAACACTTGGAAGTTTTATTTCAATCTCGGTGAAACGTGGGTTTCCAAAGAGGTCTTTTTTCTTAATTGTGTTCCCGGGAGGGGGTTGTACCTCTGAGGAGGGATTTCTCACGTTCCAACACTTGGAAGTTTTATTTCAATCTTGGTGAAACGTGTACCCCCAAAGAGTTGTGCCTTTGAAGAAAGCCTTTTCACGTTTCAACACTTGGAAGTTTTATTTCAATCTCGGTGAAACGTGTGCTTTCAAGAAGGTCTTTGTTTTTACATTTCAACTTTGGTGAAGTGAAATTCCGAAGAGCGGTTGCTACACTTCAACTCCTGGCGAAATGTGCCTCCGAAGAGGGCTTTTATTTTGTTTACATTTCAACTCTGGTGAAGTGAAATCCCGAAGAGCGGTTATAACACTTCAACTCCTGGTGAAATGGGCCTCCGAAGAGGGCTTTTATTTTGTTTACATTTCAACTCTGGTGAAGTGAAATCCCGAAGAGCGGTTATAACACTTCAACTCCTGGTGAAATGGGCCTCCGAAGAGGGCTTTTATTTTGTTTACATTTCAACTCTGGTGAAGTGAAATCCCGAAGAGCGGTTATAACACTTCAACTCCTGGTGAAATGTGCCTCAGAGAGGGTTTTCATCGCCTGGAAGTTACTCTCTCATGGTTGGAGGGTCATGACTCCTCCAATCTTTTTTGTTGAGTAGAGAACTTTCTTTTTTGTGGCGTATGACCCATTAGAGGTCTTTTATCCTCCGAAGAGTTGCGCCTCCGAAGAGGACTTGTGCCGCTGATGGTAGCTTTGGTCTCTGAGGAGAAGCATTCGGTCTCCGTAGAGAAGCATTCGGCCTCTGAAGAGGGCTTTTGGCCTCCGAAGAGGGCTTTGGTCTCTGAGGAGAAGCATTCGGTCCCCGTAGAGAAGCATTCGGCCTCTGAAGAGGGCATTTGGCCTCTGAAGAGGGCTTTTGGCCTCCGAAGAGGGCTTTGGTCTCTGAGGAGAAGCATTCGGTCTCCGTAGAGAAGCATTCGGCCTCTGAAGAGGGCTTTTGGCCTCCGAAGAGGGCTTTGGTCTCTGAGGAGAAGCATTCGGCCTCCATAGAGAAGCATTTGGCCTCTGAAGAGGGCTTTTGGCCTCCGAAGAGGGCTTTGGTCTCTGAGGAGAAGCATTCGGTCTCCGTAGAGAAGCATTTGGCCTCTGAAGAGGGCTTTTGGCCTCCGAAGAGGGCTTTGGTCTCTGAGGAGAAGCATTCGGTCTCCGTAGAGAAGCATTCGGCCTCTGAAGAGGGCTTTTGGCCTCCGAAGAGGGCTTTGGTCTCTGAGGAGAAGCATTCGGTCTCCGTAGAGAAGCATTCGGCCTCCGAAGAGGGCTTTTGGCCTCCGAAGAGGGCTTTGGTCTCTGAGGAGAAGCATTCGGTCCCCGTAGAGAAGCATTCGGCCTCTGAAGAGGGCTTTTGGCCTCCGAAGAGGGCTTTGGTCTCTGAGGAGAAGCATTCGGTCTCCGTAGAAAAGCATTCGGCCTCTGAAGAGGGCTTTTGGCCTCCGAAGAGGGCTTTGGTCTCTGAGGAGAAGCATTCGGCCTCCATAGAGAAGCATTTGGCCTCTGAAAAGGGCTTTTGGCCTCCGAAGAGGGCTTTGGTCTCTGAGGAGAAGCATTCGGTCTCCGTAGAGAAGGATTTGGCCTCTGAAGAGGGCTTTTGGCCTCCGAAGAGGGCTTTGGTCTCTGAGGAGAAGCATTCGGTCTCCGTAGAGAAGCATTTGGCCTCTGAAGAGGGCTTTTGGCCTCCGAAGAGGGCTTTGGTCTCTGAGGAGAAGCATTCGGTCTCCGTAGAGAAGCATTCGGCCTCTGAAGAGGGCTTTTGGCCTCCGAAGAGGGCTTTGGTCTCTGAGGAGAAGCATTCGGTCTCCGTAGAGAAGCATTCGGCCTCCGAAGAGGGCTTTTGGCCTCCGAAGAGGGCTTTGGTCTCTGAGGAGAAGCATTCGGTCCCCGTAGAGAAGCATTCGGCCTCTGAAGAGGGCTTTTGGCCTCCGAAGAGGGCTTTGGTCTCTGAGGAGAAGCATTCGGTCTCCGTAGAAAAGCATTCGGCCTCTGAAGAGGGCTTTTGGCCTCCGAAGAGGGCTTTGGTCTCTGAGGAGAAGCATTCGGCCTCCATAGAGAAGCATTTGGCCTCTGAAAAGGGCTTTTGGCCTCCGAAGAGGGCTTTGGTCTCTGAGGAGAAGCATTCGGTCTCCGTAGAGAAGCATTCGGCCTCCGAAGAGGGCTTTTCATCTCACGGGAATATGTCGACCGATTGTGGTGAAATGTGTGCCCCAGAGGAGGGTTATTGTCAGGAAGTTTGGAGTTTCCTTTTCTTGTCTGGATGGATTCTCGGGAGTGTGTTGGCTGGTAACTCCACGACTTTGTAACGAGAGAGACACCTTTTTCGATGGAGCCCGCTTGAGGTCTCTATCCCCTGAGGAATTATGCCTTCAAAAAGGGCTGGCACTTCCGAAATGATCTTTTGTTGGCTGATGCTTGCTCTCGCATACTTTTTTGCCGTTGATTCATGTTGACAATTCCCATTACTTCACAAGGGTCATTGCTTTTAGCTGCCAAGCCTCTCCCTTACCCAAAGGAATATATTTTATAGTTAAGCAAATTGGTGGTGGCAGATGTAGGTTCTTTAACTGGCCGTTTGTTTGTTCATACATTTGCGGTTAGCTATATATGATCTGCTTTTATCCACCTTGCTTACTTTCGGTTGAAGTTCTCCTTTTGTAAGATTTGGATATGGGAATTTTGAATGGCTCAGTGCTTGACTACTGGATGTTGTTGCGGATCGCTTCGTCTCATGACTGGTAAGTCTTGTTTTATGGCCTGCATTATTAAATGGTCTTTTTAGCAACACGCTCAACGTATTTCATACGCCAAAATAAAACAGAGCAGTTTATAATAGTAGGGAACACGAGAATTATAGTGATTTAGCCAGAATTGGGCCTATATTCACTTTACTGCTGTTGTTATTTGCCTGCCTTGCAATTGCCCTTAACAAGAGAATCATATATCTGTAAATTTATTGCAATATCTCAGCAGAGTTTTTATGTAAAATATGGATGTAAGTGGCTATTATTCCAAGTTCTTGGAATTGGTTCTCTTTTGACAGTTGCGAACTTGATTGATTATATTAGCAGTGCCTCAGTGCCATCCTTAAGTGTGCACTATCTTCTTCTGTTGGCAGGTGGTTTTAACTGAAGAAGCATACTCTAGCCAAATCTTATTTATTTGCTTAGAGTATTTCTTATTTAGGCTTTGCCCCTGGACTTTCGTCACTTAAGACTTGCTTTAGAAAGCTACCAAGGGTTGCTTGATATTGTAACGAATCGGCTGGACATTGATTGCCTGCAAATTTAGATTGATAATTTTAGTGACATTCTTAGAATATTTCACATATCGAAATAAAATAAGCGACTTGTAATAATAGGGAGAACAAGGCTTATAGTTTTTATTATTTATTTGCACTGTCTTTATAACAGATTTTGATACAAGAATTATTGGATCAGCATTCCTTTACAAATTTGAAACATAGTATTCAAGTAAAGTAAGAAAGCAGTTGTTGCCCCAAGCTTTAGGGATTGAATCTTTTGGCTTGAAAGGATTGGATGGCAACGTTTTTCAGAATCGAAACTTCCTTTCACTTTGAAGGTCTTCCTGAAGCGTGTGCATGTCTTCCCGTCTCATCCAATTTTTTCCTATCTGGTGAGGGCTTGCTGTGACGATACTGATGATAGGTCCTTCATTTCCCTGTGCCACGGTTCTTTTATTTGAGCTACATTGTTGAGCGGACACCAGCTGCACCTTGGAGGATGAGGAGTAGTTAATTCCATCTCTTTTCACATATTGTTGCAGTTCATTCTGTTTGAGCAACTCTTCAATCTCCTTTCTTAAATGGCGACATTGATTGGTGTCATGGCCAGGCTGATTGTGAAATCGGCAGAATTTTCCATTGTCTGTTGCGCTTCTTCTCAACAGAGATGGTTTGGGGTACACAACAACGTCCTTTGTTGCCAAGAAGATATTTTCCGGAGTGTCGGTCAAGGGAGTGAAGTCAGAGGATCTGAAGCGTCGAGCTTTTTTCAAGAGCTTCTGCTTTCTTTTCCCTCCATCGTCCTCTCTTTGTTCAATCATCTCCGGTATGTATTCTTCGTCGTTACCAGGACTCAATGGGTGGTCGTCAACTATTCTCTCGAAAGTTGCCCTTGACAAACGTTCGTGGATAGTTGGTCGTGGCCATGAACTTTCTGTTTGGGGGAATGGTCCAATAATGCCAGTTGCTCGTTGAGGAATATTCCATTCTTCTGAAACCTGAGCCTCCTTAGCAATGGTTTTTATATTGCTTTCTAGTCGACGGACTTCCTCTTGCAATGTGTTCATCTTGTCCAGTATTCTATTACTTTGAACTTCCATGTGTTGATATATTCCATAAATCACAGCCTTTAATTCAGCCTTTGTGACCCCAATAGTTGAAGCTGTTTCCCCTAATGCGGGAAGAGCAATGGCGTTGCTGCTAGTACCTTCAAACCTCAAAAACTTTCGTTTCCTTTCAGAAGCCATAATTTCTGCTAGACTTCTAGTCTTCAAGGAAATTCTCTCTACAAATCTTCTGTAAAGCAATGATGATAGAAGTCCTGAGTTCAATTCTCAGTGAAAGCACCAAAATGTTAACGCTTGAATTTGAACGCTAACACCCTGGTGTATAAGATGTGATTGTGAAAGCACCACCCGTTCGTACGGGAATCAGAAATAAGCAGTAAGTATGCAGAAAAACAGTAAGAGACACAGTATTTATAGTGGTTCGGCTTATAATCAAGCCTACGTCCACTTTAATCTCTTTATCACTAGTTTGATTACAATTCTTTACAAGATCTTTCAATTACAACACACTTCAAGTGATAGGATATGTAAAACAAGTAGCTCAAACTTTGATGTTGACAATCATCTTCAAATCCATGGTGAATGTAGATGATATCTTCATGGAGTTCCTTTAGAAGTTTGTTGGATCTCAAGAGCTTTGAAGTAGTCTGGAATTCGGCGGAGTAATGGCGCTTGAAGAGAATGAGCCCAAAAAAGTCCTTTGAACGTTGGAAGTGGTCCTCTATTTATAAGAGTTCTGGTCTGGAAATTTTGCTAAGTTCTAAGTCGCCACCGACTCAGTATAAGTCGTGACCGACTTAACCTATCTCATTGCCGATCTAACGAGCTAAGCCCGCGACTTAATGGAAGCAAGCCTGTCTGAATTGAGTTGCGGCCGAGATAAGCTGAGTCGTAGGTCGGTGCCGAGACAAGCTGGGCAGTAGGTCGTCTCCCCCTCTTTAATGCATTGCTCCCGACTTAACTGGGAGTGCATGTTTAAACAGGTCATGAGTCGGTCACGACTCAAGCGTAAGTCGTGAACTTGTTCCATTCAATTAGGTCGGTAGGCATGTTAAGCCGGTCCCTTAGTTAAGTCGGTGACTTCATTGGGTAGTTAGGTCAGCAACATGTTAGGTCGGATCCTTCTGAAGCACTAGGTCGGCAACTTATTGAAACCTTAAGTCGGCAACCTATTGGATCTGTTAGATCAGCATGGCCTTAGGTCGGCAACTCTTCTGGGTCGGCATCGAATTGGGTCGGTCACCTTGTTAACTAGTTAGGTCGGCCAACCTGCTAAAGCTTTAGATCGGTCTTCGTGCTTGCGCTGTTGAGTCGGAACTTCTTTATGCCTTAGGTCGGCATCTATGTGAAAGTATTAGATCGGCATGTTTCTTAACTAATTAGGTCGGCAACTCTTCTGAGTCGGCATCTCTTGAGTCGTAACCGAGATAGGGTTAACACTTATATTTTTATTTTCTCTGATTTCCAAAGTTGCCTTTGTGAACGAGCAGGAATAAGAAGTACACACACATATATAGAAGAAAGGTTTTGTACAGGGGTAGGTATTATCTGGTATAAGCTCATTTCTTTAGATCAGATTTTTTTTTTGTTGACTAAACAAGATTTGTTTCAGAGCTGAAATGATTTTTAACACATTTCGAATGACCATATTTTCTGATGGAATAAATAGCATTTAATGCAATTGTTTCCCATCCTATTTACATACTTATTCTATTGGATTTTGTATAAAGATATTTTGTTTTATTATCTTCTTGCTTACATAATTCACATAAAATCTACATGTATTTCATATGTTATATAGTTCTAGAATTATCTCATGTGTTTTTCTTTATGTTTTCTTATTTATGGAATTGTCTGATGTATCCATATTACCATATAATTTTAACATATATATTTATTTTTATTTTGTTTTTTTCTTCCTTTTTTCCCCAACATAATTGCTTATTTTTGTTTCTATTTAAGTTTAACTATCAAACACTTAATTCATATCCATATATTTTTATAATTATATTTTATTTGTTTCGAAACTTTTCAAATTAAATTCCAAAAGTTCAAATAAGTAACCAAATTTAAATTAATAAATTTTGGGATATTACATGTTTGCTTCCAATCGCAGAAGTTAGATTCTGAGATGAGGTAAGGATGCACAAAAAAATATCCTAGTGTAAAGAGAATTCTAGAAATAAATTTAAGTTTGGGTTCTCTTGGGATTTGGGCTTAAAACTTGCTTATAAGGATATATATGTATATATATGGTTTCTTTCTTAAACCAAATTTAATTTACTCAACACGAATACAAGTTCATAAAATCGTCTCTTTTCCGAGCTATTATTTTATTTTGGTTTTATCAGTTTTATAATATATTATTTTCCACATTTATATCTTATTTCAATTTACTCATTTTATTCTCCAAACCTAAATTCTTTTATTAGATAGTTACAAAACCAATATCATATAAACCATCAAATTACAATTTTATTAAATAAATTTATATTATTAATGTTAATTATTTATTACTTAAAAATCGGGTTGTTACAGATTTCCCACCTTAATAAAATTGCGTCTTCTCAATTTCCTATAAGGAAAATTTATAATAAACTAAATATTCAAAACTTAACCATAATGTTTAAATTCGTTTTAAATTTTCAAAGCATTTATTTAAAAGAAAAGCGTTTTATACGATCTCAAAATCTTTCATTTAAATAAATTTTGTTTTTTTAACAACTATAATAAACTTTTCCTATAATTTCTCAAAATTCAATTTTATTTTCATACAAGCACAATTTGAATCAAATTCCTCCCAATAATATTTAAAATATTTTAAAAAACCCTAAAATCTTATAAACAAAATTCCTACTAAAACTGAAATCTTGCATATAATGAATAATTCTGTACATATCTCATAATTTCATAACATTTCACATCTGAAAGTTAAGTTCAACTTTTATTTTGCAAACACTTTTTATAACTAAAAAATATTTAACTCTTTTAAATCAAATCTAAGAGGTAAAATGATAAATTTCCTTTCAAAATTTATCACTTCAAAATTTATTGTATGTCATTTATAAAATAATTCTCAATTTAATTAACTCATACAAAAAATTAAATCTTTAAATCATATGTATATTTAAATATCCACATCTTCAATCCAACACTCTACAACGTTTACACATCATATATATGAATCATTAGTAAATACATATATACTTTTATTCACAAACTCTCAAATATAATAAAATAGAGTGATACTGCCTCGCCATGTATTATAGTGATTACTAATATCAATTGGCTGCAATATTGAACACATAATCAATACTTATAGTGATTACTAATATCAATTGGCTGCAATATTGAACACATAATCAATACTGCCTCGCCAATGACCATAACTTTGCACTAATATCCAATGGCTGCAACAATCACCAAAAATACGTACTATTATATCAAATATATCCTTTACAAATCTAAATCTCTAGTATCACTTTATTCGTAAATAATTTACTTAAATTTTCGATTTAAAACATTCAACTCTACTCCAAAATATTTTAATATTTTTCCACAAAATCAATTATATCTTTTTAAATAACCGTGTCAAAATGTCTCGTCCATGCATTTAAGAATTTCTATTGAATACGTATGCACCCGCATTGACCAAAATCCCTAACACACTAAATGGGCAAGTTGACAAAATTTTACTTCCAAAATATCTACACATATTGCTTTCAAAATTTTATTTGATATACTTGTTTCAAAATATCAATTTTCCAAATCCCCATTCAACACTTTACTTATAGTATATACTTTTCATATGATTTCTAATTAAAACATCCACTTCACTTTACTTTTAAAATCATTTAATAATAAAAATGACCAATATTTATATATAATAACTTTTGCTTTCACCCAACACTTACAAAATTTTAAAATATTTACAAACAGTCTTTAAAACTCACGTATATATATATTTTACTCAACTAATCATTTCAAAAAGTGACTTATAATAATAAACCAAATAAAGAAGTTCAACGGAAACTAACAATTCCACTGCGCACTCTGATAAACAAAGCAAACCTCAAATACACGGCAACAAAAACATATACCACAATACAATATCAAACCATCCAAAATAATACTATACAAATACTAACGGTTAGACTAACTCCTTTTGTCCTTGCTACTCCAACCATTTTATAAGCTTAAAAGAATTAAGTGAAAAGTAATTATAATCTCTAAATAACAAATATGTCCCTTGATGATTACTTCGTAGTAATCATCATATATATAATAAAATAAACGATTACTTACTATAGAAAATTCTCTATCTCACCCAAGGGTTGGGGCTCATAGGTCTCAACTAGGCCAATAAATCGTGTCTTTTATATATGACTTATTATTCTGAACCTGCTCTGAAACCATTTTGTAATGCTCCACCTTTATGCCCATATTATCCAAGAGTACCATAGAGTAATACTGTCAAATAATACGGAGAATAAGGCTATATGAGGTACACTTGTGAATATTCTCTTAGGCTAACATTTGTACGTATTAAAACATCAAATATAAAAATCATCAATAGTTATACAATATCGATATAAAGCAATAGACACGTGTGCGTTTAAGATAAAACAATACATAATACATAATACAGAATACAGCACAGAGAACACAGAGTCAACCGTGGCGATAATATATAATACAAACGCATTAATGTTATACAATACCATTCATATGTTAATTTTATATATACATATAATAAAACAATGTCAAACAAATATCATGTAATAATCCAAGTATAGAACTCCTCTAAACCCAATGAAATACATGCTGGTCAAGTCATCCTGTACTTAAAATGTCTCGGACTGACTCGAGTATTATAAAATAATGCACGAGTTAGACTATGTCTAATCAAGGGTACATAATAATGATAAAAGCACAATTTAGTCAATGAATAATAATATATACACATAAATATATGTACATAACCATAAATAGTCATCAAGGCATCACATCACCCAAAATAACTAAAATCTATATAGTCAATACCGATTTCAAAATGTCATCAACCATAAAAAAATACATCTGATCATACAATCAAGGAATCAATACAAATGGGTGAATCATACATATCTAGAAATCATCACCAAATCTAAAATAATCAGTAATGAGACATCCTCAAGTGTAGTTGGACACTAATAAAACAATGCCCACTATCTCTCTTACTCTCATATTATAAAATGCCAATATAAAATCAATAATGAAGATTTAAGCCAGCACATAACAATGCTACAATATACAAAGTCATATAACTTGACCCACAGCCTTAGAGAGGTTAAAACTCTCGACTGAAAGTCTTAACAAATAGGGACAACAAATCAACAATAAGTAGGTCGTCTGCCTGAGAAGGATATGGGTTTGATCATACTCTAGACACTGTTTTAGGTACAATCTCATCTATACATTATATATGTCTATCTACTACCCATGCACATCTACTTATACCGAAACCAAACGGGAGACCGACAACACGTCAGCTTGCTACAGGAGGCACATGTGGTCTTCCTGACACAACTCCTACAGTCATCGATTAGCATTACATTTCCTCTCTTGATATCATGACAACGATCCACCATAGGCTCGACAACGTGTAGCCTCTTCGGCCATGACTACAGACATATGCCACAATATGGTAACTGACTGTTGGCCTATGCGACACAAAGGGTAACCAACTATCCACTTGTGATAGGCATCAAATATCATAACAATAATGGTGTCATGGATCTTGGGTGTGACTCTACGATCAGACCATCAAGATGGATATTGGCCAATCTGGTTCACTCTCGAAACATAAAGGGCTTGGTTAAAGGTAGACAGACATATAATGTACACAAACTATGTGGCTAATAAGTAGCCTCCATAAATGCTCACCCAGCGAATCACACACACAACCAACATACCATGTATTGTATGTCATCCATAAGCAAAGAATAACTGAATAAATAACATAACGACGTCTCATATCACTGCATGTTACTAGTCCATTTATTCGGAGCTCATACATCACACTCACCCTTCTTTATTCTATATAACGAGTCCAAAAAATAACCAAAAAAATGTTACCAAAAGTCCCATACTAGACGGTATCAATAAACCATTTATTCTAATTTCTCATTACATGGAATAATTAGTATGAAATCATATAGAAAAATGTCATCACTTCATCATAATAAAATTCGTACTCTAGAATAATTTAAATAATTATTTAAATTCAAGTATAGTTTAACAATTACAATAGATAACTAATTTCTTATCATTATATAAATTTAATCAATTATTAAATGTTTAATAATAATATCATAAAGCTTATTTTAAATTAAAAAATATTTTGTAAAGCTAAATGTTACATATATCATTATTTTCTTTGATATGATTAAATAATAATTTAAATAATTATAAACATTTGAATTAATTACATATACTCATATCAAATATATATATATATATAATTAAAAATTAAATAGAACATATATGAAGATTTCACAAATATTCATTAATTGCTATAAAATTTCCATCAATTAGCGATACATGTATATATGTATACATATACATATGCAAGAATCTGTTAGAGGAAATGCACGCATATGACTGGTCATAAGGTACCAATGTTCAGACATTCAAATGAAGAGTTGCAACACACAATGATGCAAAGGGAATGCATAGTTGCAACCATTTTCCAACTAGTTAAAACTCAACAAGAAGATGACATGCAGATAGCCAGACATGAACTCAATAAAGGATACAACAAAATAGGTCAGCATGCACAAGAAACATGCAATAGCTAACTGAAATTCAAACTCAAGGATACACATACACACGGCAAGAAAGCAACGAACTGGAGTGCAACTTATGTGCAACAGGAAGATCAGCAAGGGATATGCAAAAGCATATGGAAGGGAAAGGTATCGGTACAAAGTAAAACAAAACAAGTGCACATGGTCATAAAAAAATGGATTACATGATCAAAGCCAAGTACATACATATGTCAGTGAATATGAACAAGTACGAGACGTAAGGAAAAGTGCATCAACAATGATACCGACCAAACAAAAACAACAAGGCTGGTGAACTAACTGTCGTTTAAGACTTAACACCATCATGGCGCAACAATTTAAGGAATGGTGCAAAAAAATAGTGCACACAAACCAATATAGCAAAAGCAGTTGTTCACACATATTTACATACCCTACTCTCATAAACACTCACACTACCATATGCCCACTAATCTCTTATTGACACACACGAACGCAAAAGTAAACACATACACACATCATATGTATGTACCTATATTTTAATCAATAAAAACAGAGAGCCAAAACACTAAAATATAACCAGCAAAGAAACACACCCAATATAAGTATTTATATTTGTTTTATATAATAAAAAGATAAATACACATCTTAACTAAATTATGATAATAATATAAAGACTTGTCTTTGCTACATACCCATAACACTCATACATATTTGTATAGAGGAATTAACTATAAAATAGGGTACAAAGAGCATTAGACCAATAAAATAAAAATGGAGGAGAACAACAACTAAAGTATAGATCAACATCAATGAACGGAACAAAGGTATGGGAGATGAAGATGTGCAAAATACTAAATATATATATTATACTTGTAACGACCCTGGATTTTGACCCCGATTATTTCGATAAATATTTAATCTAGTTAAATATAAAATGTAAATTGATCATTTTAAATGAATATGATTTGGAAATATTGCCATCTATTTATATAAACTGTATTTTAATAAGAGATTGATTTGGAAATTGAAATAAGTATTTCAATAATATTCACAATAAAAATATATCTTATATAATTACTTAAAATATTTCACATTATTTATATTTAGTATAAATTAATACATATAGATCATAATGTTTGAAATTCTAAAATAAGTTTCTTAATAATAAACTTTAACTCATATAATCAAATTAAAATGCTATACATTGTTAACATTTGTTAAATGAATCCATATGCTTGATAATGTTTAAAATTTAAAACCAAATTCTAGTAATATAAAATATAAATGTAAGATATGAGTCAAACTTATGTATATAATTTGAATAAATTATAATTGGGAATAAAAATAAAAATAAGTATTAAATATAAGTAAAACTTAAGAATATAATGTAAATATTGATAATCAAAATATAAATACAAATATCTTTATATATGAAGCTTCATTCACAAGCCTCTTAAACAAGACAAAATCAATTTATAAGGCTACAAACTAATTATATTACTACATACTATATTTACATATGTACAATGCTAAGATGGTGAATTATTACTATAACCTGCATATACACATGAATAATGAAAAGAAGACAAAACATTTACATCAAGTACAAAATATCTTTGCACTAAGAACATGTAGCCGAGATAAGAAAAACTTTCAGCTAATATAAATTACATGTAAACTAACTAAGAAACAAGTTAAACATATTTGCTGCAGTAAAGATTTTTATAAACATAAGAAACAAAGGATTTCACTTCAAATTGATAAAAAAAAGATCATTGCCTTGTACAAAAATAAGAAAGCATCAACAAATATTAATTACTTGTTATCATGATTAAAAGCATAAACATTAAATAGCATCACTTCCTGTTTAACAAGTACATGTAGCCGAAATCCCTATATATCATTTCATATTGCAGAACTACTGGACAAATTAAAGAAAAAATGAATACAAACTGGCCAGCTACAACCTACTGTTCAGTAGCTTCAATCTCTATATATCCCCCTATACATCATCAGTTCATTTATAATAAAAAATTTTTTAAAGAAAATAAACAAACAACTTGTTTTTGAAAACCCAATAAAGTTCAATAACATCATCTAATCACTGTGTTCATCTGGGAAGCAAGACAACCCTATTCTCTATAAATCAATTCAGGTGAGTAAATGTATTTTTAATCTAACCCTTAATTGGTAGAAGGGAAATTCATTGTAAGTTGAAGTATGATACTTTGGGATGTTTGCTATTCACTGTAAGTTGTGCATGATCTATTCTTCCCAGTTTCAAATTTTTGAGGCAAAGAAACCAAAATATATCAGACTCTTTTATATATAAATCTTTTCTTTAATAGCAACTTAACTTAATAAACTTTGTTTAAATTCAAGATTTAGATTTCGGTTATTTTTTTTTTTTAGCTGTGAGATATCAGTACTGTAAACACAAATTTACAGTCAAATATAAAACAAGGGACGAAATTCGAAAAGCATGAATTATAAATTTGAATTTGTATCTTGAAACAACATACAAAAATATGATTTTTAAGACAAAACTTAAAATTTTCAGACAACTATGCATAGAGTAATTTGTCAGTGAATTAAAATTGCTTTTATATGCATATCAGATGATTCAATCAATATTTGTTGATGAAATTTTTCATGAAGCTAGTATATTGATGCACGAATAACAGAAAAATGCTAAAAAAATTAATGAAGGCAAGATTTTTGAGGATTGGGGAAAAATAAGGTTTATGGGTTCGGTGTTTTCGAGTTCTGTTCGTTGATGTTTGCGACCCTATGGTGCAACCTAGTGACGTGAGGCGTTGGGAGGAGTTAGGAGGTGAGGTTGGCGAGGCACGACCGAAGCCACGTGGTCCCTAGCGGTCGTGGTTATGAAGTCGAGGTGATTTTGTCAATCGTTTTTTTTGTGTAGTTCAACTTTTCACGCATATTTTGATTTCACTCTTATTGCGTTGAACTGAGCTGGGAATTCGCGTAGGAGGGTGAATTGGAGTTTGCTGGTGAGACGAGGGTTGCCTGAATCGCTTGTGAACCACCATGCACGTGCACGGTGGCGTCGTGCCGGCAGTTACGAGGTCTGGAAACACCGCGTGTTTTACTCGAGTGAAACTCGAGTTTATTTGATGGATGCTTCGAGTATGCTCTGGGTCGAGTTTGAATTTGCGTGAGTATTAATATGCTTCAACAGTTAAAAAAAAAAGAAGAGCAGCAGGGAAGAAAAGAACAGGGGAAGAAGAGAAGGGTAGGGGTACGCGAGAAATGTTCAGGGAATCTCGAGTTCCGTGTAGTTGTGTTGCTGTCTTCGGTTTGCTTAATTCCTGAAGTTTTCTAATTGTCCTGTTAGGTTGAAGAGTAAGCAAGCTAAGTGTTAATCAAGTTATTAATATTTACAAACTGTTTAAACCATGAAGAACTTCAAAGATTTACAGAAAATAAAGAAGAGTAATTACTTTAGAACAAAGTTAATTAAGAAGATAATAAAATTTGATAATTGTCAAATTAATAATTTAAGATTTTTAATAATAAGCTTGTGTATCATTTGTAATTAAGAATTTGAAGTTGATTAATTAACAAATCATAGTTAACGAATTAATTACACAATGAATGATTGAACGATTAAATTAATTAATAAGTAATGATTGATTTAGCAATTAGTAATAATTAATTGTGTAATGTTGTTTTCTAAATCAGTAATTAAGATTGTTGATAAATAATTAATTAATTAAGTGAATGATTAATAAGATTGAATAGGCTAGTAAATTAATAATTGATTAAGCAAAAATTTAATATAGCGTACTCTTAAGTAAGAAATTAAGTTTAAATAAATCAAACTAAATGTTAATATGAATCAATGATTCTATTTGATTGATTCTGATATGTTTATTTATATCCTGTGATGCTCTGTGATATTCTGGATATATCTGTGATGATTGTATATGATTGATTTGTGTTAAACTGCTATATGATTTATCTGATGTTATTTATCCGTGTTAAATTGCTATATGAATTCAATATGAATTTTAATTATTTAAACTGTTTAAGTTAATTAGACAACTTGGCCCTTAAAATGGCGTTTGGATTCGATGAGACCGGGATCGGAAGAATCAATTTTGATTCTCCGAAAACCACATCGATCCAATTTAAACGTTAGGTCGTGAATCCTGAAATGAAGATCGAGATGGTGTTTCAGAATGCAAGGGTTATCGTCGTTGACTCTGAGGGTGATTCCAAAACGAGTGTAACGAGATAATGCCTTCGGTTTCGTTCGAACCCGGAACGAACTTATATGGATTGAATGCTTTCAACACATTGTCAGACGGACGATGAGCATTCTAAGTGATATGTTCTTTAAAGGTAATCGCAGCCTCAAGCCTCATCAACCGGGGATGGCTAAAACAGGGGAGATGCAGCAAGGTTAGGTGGGTCATGCCCAAGCAGGAGAAGATATTTCCCCTGTCTAGATGTCCCTTATATATATTTCGGCTTAGTGGGTGGTTGGTCGCGCCAACCATGGGGTTTATCTTGTTCGGGACTGTTCAGTAAGGAATGGTTCCGGCCTTGTGTTGCAGGGGATGAAGGGAGTAATCCTTGGTACGGTGATCTAGGCCCCGTACTGTGACGGGTGGTACCCCAGTAGCCCTGCCATTGTTGGAAATCCATTTACCCTACGAGACCCTACGGTTTTGATTTGTATTACCCACTTTTGTGGCTAGTAGCTGGAATTTAATGAATGTAACAAGTTCGGCTATTTTCTATTTACTTGAAAACCCTAAACACTATTATAATATCACTGGATTTCCTATGAAATGTTTTGGTTAGCCTAAGGTAAAAACTTACCCGTATTTATTTGTGGGGAGTCTTACGTGATACCTTTATTTTCAAATGTTTTTCAAAGTTAAGCAACTTTAACCCGTTTACTCATACCAGACCCATGTCTGACCCGGAGTTTATTTTTGTTTTTCATAAACTCTTGGGTACCCAAATTTTTACGGGTAGCCAAGGGATTCAGGTTAGATCTGACGAATTCTGAAGGAGCAATGGAGCAGGAGACTTCAGCGTTGTAGAGATATATTTGTATAGTTCCGCTGTGTTAGTATCTCCGAGTCTTATCGTTTGAGTTGTATTGTATTGAGTTGTATTAACTAGACAGGAGTTTGTAACTGTCTAGTATGTGGTGTATTATCTGTATAACTCTGATTGATGTATTATACTATGTAATAGTTATGTGATATATTATATTTTGTTCCTTTCCGCTGAGAGATTCTGTTTTTGTTGTTCTTTCGTTTCTATCTTTTCTATTTTCTTATCCCTTTCTTTCTTTATGATGATACGTCTTTCTGGTAGTAGAAAGTCGGGTCGTCACAATACTTCTTTATGTAGTGTGACCTGGGTACTTGAAGACACATTACCACTCACGCAAATAACTCTATCCCACTCAACACACACAAAAGCTCATGAATACATACACAACACACTTATATCATCACAACACACGCACGTATACTCGAAAACACTAAATATACACAGCCCGGAAACTCACTCAGGGAAGAGTCTCATGCAGGGAAGAGAAATAAAGGCTAAAATTTAGAAATGAATGCAGAAAAATACCTTGTGATATAAATAACTCAAACACTCAAAATATATGTTCGAATGGTTTTAATAAGCATAGTTATGGTGAAAAAGTTCTTACCTATAACTTGCTCTCCTCTTTTACCAATCTTTAGCTACCTATATGCACACTACACAATAGTGTAGCAACAAACACCGGATGCTCATAGACATTATGAATATACATATTTTAATTTGATAAATTTAGATAATTTATTCTATTTTATTTTTTCTTTGCAAGCAAATGGAACTTGATTTCATCCAATCCAAGAAGTTAGATTCTGAGATGAGGTAAGGAAGCGTAAAAAAATATCCTAGTGATTAGAGAATTCTAGAAATAAATTTGAGTTTAGGTTCTCTTGGTATTTGGGCTTAAAACTTGCTTATAACTATATATATATATATGTGTGTGTGTGTGTGTGTGTGTGTGTGTGTGTGTGTGTGTGTGTGTGTATGTATATATATATGGTTTCATTCTTAAACAAAATTCAATTTACTCAACACTAATACAAGTTCATAAAATCGTCTCTTTTCCAAGGTATTATTTTATCTCAGTTTTATAAAATACCATTTCCACATTTGAATCTTATTTCAATTTACTCATTTTATTCTCTCAACCTAAATCAGTTTATTAGATAGTTGCATAACCAACATCAAACAAACCATCAAATTAAAATTTATTGAATAAATTTCTATTATTAATGCTAATTATTTATTACTTAAAAACCAGGTAGTTGCAGACTTCTTCCTTTAACAAAATTGTGTCCTCTCAATATCCTAGAAGGAAAATTTATAATAAATTAGTTATTCAAACCTTAACCATACTATTTAAATTCGTTTTAAATTTTCAAAGAATTTATTTAGAAGAAAATGTTTTACACGATCTCTGAATCTTTCATTTAAATAAATTTCCTTTTTTTAATAACTATGATACACTTTGCCTATATTTTCTCAGAATTCTATTTTATTTTCATACAAGCACAATTCAAATCAAATTCCTCTAAAATAATCTTTAGAATATTATAACAAACCTCCAAAATCTTATAAACGAAATTCCCACTAAAACTGAAATCTTGCATATAATGAATTATTTTCTACATATTTCATAATTTCAAAACATTTCATATCTCAAAGTTAAGTCCAACTTTATTTTGCAAACAATTTTCATAATTAAAAAAATTATATAACTCTTTTAAATCAAATCTAAGAGGGAAAATGATAAATTTCCTTTCAAAATTTAACACTTCGAAATTTATTGTATATCATATATAAAATAATTCTCAATTTAATTAACTCATACAAAAAATTAAATCTTTAAATCATATGTATATTTAAATATCCAATCTTTAATCCAACACTCTACAACGTTTACACATCATATATATGAATCATTATTAAATACATATATACTTATATTCACAACTCTCAAATATAATAAAATAGAGTGATACTGCCTCGCCATGTATTATAGTGATTACTAATATCAATTGGCTGCAATATTGGACACATAATCAATACTGCCTTGCCAATGACCACAGCTTTGCACTAATATCCAATGGCTGCAACAATCACCAAAAATACATACTATTATATCAAATATATCCTTTACAAATCTAAATCTCTAATTTCACTTTATTCGTAAATAATTTACTTAATTTTTCAATTTAAAACATTTAACTCTACTCTAAAATCTTTAATTTTTTTCCACAAAATCAATTATATCTTTTTAAATAATCGTGTCCAAATGTCTCGTCCATGCATTTAAGAATTTCTATTGAATACGTATGCACCCGCATTGACCAAAATCCCTAACATACTAAATGGGCAAGTTGACACAATTTTACTTCCAAAATATCTACACATAGTGCTTTCAAATTTTTATTTAATATACTTGTTTCAAAATATCAATTTTCCAAATCCCCATTCAACACTTTACTGATAGTATATACTTTTCATATGATTTCTAATTAAAACATCCACTTCACTTTACTTTTAAAATCATTTAATAATAACAATGACCAATATTTATATATAATAACTTTTTCTTTCACCGAACACTTACAAAATTTTAAAATATTTATAAACATTCTTTAAAATCTTTAGTATCACTTTATTCAAAAATAATTTACTTAATTTGTCCATTTAAAACATTCAACTCTATTCCAAAATATTTTAATTTTTTTCCACAAAATCATTTATATCTTTCTAATAATCGTGTCCAAATGTCTCGTTTCAAGCATTTATGAATTTCTATCGAATACATATGCACTGGTATTGATGAAAATCCTTAACACACTAAATAGGAAAGTTGACACAGTTTTACTTCCAAAATATCTACAAGTATTACTTTCACAAATTTATTTAATATACTAGTTTCAAAATATCAAATTTTCAAATCCCTATTTAATGTTGTACTTATAGTATATACTTTTCAAATGTTTTCTAATTAATAGATTCACTTCACTTTACTTTTAAAATCATTTAATAATAACAAAGACAAAATATTTATATATAATAACTTTTGCTTTCACTGAGCACCTACAAAATTTTAAAATATTTACAAACAGTTTTTAACTCACATATCTATGTACAACCAATCATTTTAAAAATAACTTATAATAATCAACCAAATAAAGACGCTCAGCGGAAACTAACAATACCACTGTGCAATTTGATAAAACAACGCAAAACTCAAATACCAACAACAAAACAAATACCACAATACAATATCAAACCATCCAAAATCACACTATACAAATACTACTGGTTAGACTAACTCCTTTCGTCCTTGCTATTCCAACCATTTTATAAGCTCAAAAGAATTAAGTGAAAAGTAATTATAATTTCTAAATAAAAAATACGTCACTTGATGATTACTCCATAGAAATCATTCTACATATAATAAAATATATGATTACTTATTATCGAAAATTCTTTATCTCATCTGAGGGTGGGGACTCCTATGTCTCAACTAGGCCAATGACTTGTGTCTTTTATATATGACGTATTATTTTGAACCTGCTCTGATACCATTTTGTAACAACCTATCTCTATACCCACCCTATCCAAGAGTGCTGTAGAGTAATACTATCAGATTGTGATAAACCGGATTTTTGGGCATCTGTAATTGATATTAAATAGGTTAATTAATAGAAATACTGAATTGTAAATTTAACAAATGAATCTAATCATAAATCATAGAAATACACCTTTAAAATAAAAAACATGAATTAAGATATAAATAACTCTATTTTGAATTTCAACTTAACAATTCAATTTTAAATCAAATTTCAAATTCAATTTAAAAATCAAATTTGATATGTATTTATTTCTTCAAGAAGAATTGATTTTATATGAATTAAAAATGTATTTTAAATTTAGAAAATTTATTAAGAAAACATTAAAAATCCTTTTTGCATGAAGTTTACACTTGCTTAAATTTGAAGCACACTAATAACATGATAAGGAGATAACAATGTAAAATGAAAAGTGTCACAATTTTAATTTATTTTCTTTAAATTTTTATAAAACAAAATTACTTCTATAAAAACCAACTTCATATTCTTTCTCTAATTTTCCCATTCTTATTTTCTTAAGCAAGAGAAAAAAAATTACTCTTCCATTTACAAAAAATCTAAACTTCATAAATTTCAAACTTCCAACCAAAAATTTAATTAAGAAAACTCAAACCTCACTTCAAAATCAGGAAGGAAATCTGCAAAATAGAATTCAAAGGGAAAAAAAATCTACAAAACCATCAAATTTATGGAAAAGGCAAATTCAAAGTCTTTCATTATTAGTGCTGATTTATTTAAAGTGGAGAAAGCATCATCATCAAGCAAATAATTTGATCGAGCAATTTCAAGTTTAAGAAACTGCTGCCATTTTCCAGAATTTAATTTTTGTCTCTGCTTAACAAGAATAGGTGAGTAACCCCTCTTTTTAAAATTTAAATAGGTAAAGATTGATGGCATGCTTTTAATCTGAAATGAATATATTTTAGGAAATTTGAAGTTAATATTTATATGTATGAATATGTGTGTGCATGCTTATTTACTTGTATATTTCTGTTTTCTTAATTTTAAGCTACTGTTTAAGATTAGAAAAAAAACAAACATAATCTGTTGATTAAATCTTGTTTAGATTTTAGGATTAAACAAGATATGTTTGTGACACCATAAACTATAGTTTAAAATTTTTATTTAAGATAAAACAGGCCTGTATCATCTCTTAAGTTATAAACAGATGACCAAACTTTAATCTGTGAAATTTTCAAGTATAATGAATTGAGGTTTCAGGATTATGGATCAAAACATCATGCAAAATTATGATTTTTAAAAGTAAAATTACAACTTTTAATACTTAAACCAGAGAATAGTTCAAACTTCACGGTATTTTACTTTTGTGGCTAACACAGATGATTTAAGTGTTCGATTTAGTTGAATTTGTGTGTGGAGGAGGAGGAGTTATCAGAGAGGATAGGAAAATTATTAGATTGTGTTGCTTTTCCTTTTTGAGGTTGAGATTGGGACTTGAATTTTTAAACCCTAGTTTTACTGTGGAAAGATGAAGTGATCATTTCGGCATCTCTAATTGATCGAGTTCAACCAAAATCTGGGTATTGATAGATGGTGAGTTGTCGAAAACTTCGCCGGAGTTTCGAAGGCGATGGTGGTCGTAGTTTCATTTAGGAAGCACTGACAGGTTTGGGTTGAAGTAGGCGCTACCTGTTCCAGGATTGGGAGAGAAGCTCGATTTCGAGTTTGAGCTTTTGGTGGCGAAGCGATGATAGCGTTCGGTTTTGTGGATGATCGGCGACATGTGGAGATCATCAGAGATGATCGGTGAAGGCTGCGTCGTGTGTGCATGTGCACAGAGCAGTATGGTGGTGGATGTTTGAATGGTTTCAGGTTGGTAGCCTCGTGATGGTCTCGAGGAAATTAAGTTTCAACTCGAGTAGGGGATGATTTTTACTTGAAGTAAATTATAAGTTGCTCGGGTATATCTTTTGTTTCAGGTTTATAAAACAGAATTCTGTCTCTGTTTTAAAGAAAATTTAAGGTAGAGTTTAATAAACTGGAAAATGGAACTTAGGATTTAACCCTGAATCTAAAGATGAATTCAAAATGTTTGAAATTATGGTTATTGAAATAATTTAAATTCAGAAAAATTTAAGTTTGGTTTTATTAAAATCAGAAATTTGTTTTCTGTTTTTAAAATTAAAAGTAAGTTTTAAAGTGTAACTGAAATAAAAAATATATCTAAACATGAAACTAAATATGAATTCAAACTAGTTGAATCTGAGTTTTGAATTAATTTAAATTTTGAAATTTAAATTTAGATTTGAATCTTTTTGGTATAAAAGTATATGTGGGTTTGAATTTAAACTGTAAGTTTAAACTGATAAATTAGAAATTTAAAATAATTTGAAATTCTAGCTTTTAAATCTGGAATGTTTAAAGTATATGTTGATTTGAACTTTATATTCCTTTAAACTTTTATCTTATAAAATGGTTATTGTTTTAACATATGAGATAAAAGATTTTAAAATGTTTAGAACCTTGTTTAGATAAAATTGTAGTCATTTTTGAATCTTAAATTTAAAATGAAATTTAAAGTGAAATTTAAAGTAAATTTGAAACAGGCTGTTTTTTTTAATACTTTAAATAAGTATGAAGTGTTTTCTTAAATTAAGTTAGATCTTAAGAATTTGGATAAATTATTAAGATAAATAAGATGGGTAATTAATTATTTAATTAATTAATAATATGGATGGTTAATTAAGTAATTAAGAATAGTTAATGAAGGTCATTGTCTTAAGATTATTTAACAATTAATTAATGTGATAAATTTTGATAATTTATTAGATTAATTAATTAATAATAATCATTTATGAAATCGTTTATGAATTAATTACTTAATGTATAATTGGGAAATGTAATTGGTTTAAATTAATTAATTAAGTTTAATTAATTTAAACAGTTGATGATTGATGAATAATTACTTAATGTAATTAATGGAAGTGTAATTACTTAGGAAAGTAATTAATTGATAATTATTGAATGTAATTAAAGATACTTAATGATGAAAGTAATTTGGATATAATTACTTTGTAATTAATCAAGGGATTAATTGAGGTATTTAGTTAAAGGTAATTGACTTATGGAATGAGTAATTAAGGGTAGTTAATTAATAAATGAGATTAATCAAGGGTGATTAATAATTACGGTTAATAATTAATTAATGAAGAAATTAAATGTTAATTACTATATTTGGTTAAGGAAAAATTAATTGAGATAATTAATTAAGGGATAAATAGAATGGTATTGGAAGCCTTTGATTAATTGTTATCCCTAAATATGTGGTTCGTGATGCTATGTGATAAAATATGTTTGATTTAAACTGTGATGATGTGATTATCTATTGTTGATGAATTACTGTGACACCCTGTATTCAAAGTTGAATTGTATTTCATTTGGATAATTTAAGTTAAGATGACATCGGATTCGAAGAGACCGGAGTCGGGTATTATTAAATATCTGAAACCACTTCGATCCTTTATAGATTGATATGTGAAATCAATAAGCTGGTTTGGAATGATTTAAGAACGTTGGACCATTTAACCTAAGATTGGTTCTTAGAACGATGAGTGAAATAAGTAATGATTATAACAGCTTGTGAAGTTATAAACTGATGTAAGTTACCCTGGGTTTATATAAATTATATGCTTTTGTATTCCATGTGAGATTGGGTTTACTCACGCTGGTTTCCAGCCTGACCCGGGTTTTACTTTGATGTAATGCTCGGGTCAGACCGAGTATTACAGATTTTCAGGTAAGGACGTACTAGAGCTCAGAAGGCGAGCTGAATGGCTGGGACGTATGGAGGGTGTCCACTGTGATATTGTAGTATCTGGACATGATTGTTTCTCCAGTGTTTATGTATATGTGTAACTCTGATGTATTTAAATGTAAATTAACAGATATAGTATTCTTTGTATAACTGATATATTATTTGATATTATGTTTTATCCGCTGCGAATGTGAGGTTTCTGTGACTTGTTGTTGTTTTCTTCTTCTTTCTCTTTCTTCTTTCACTAACTATCTGGAATTTTCGGGTCGAAAATTCTGGGTCGTTACTTTTGGTATCAGAGCCGAAGGTTAAGCGAGAACCTTGGCTCTGGTGGGATTACTCATTAAGGATAGGGTCAATAGTACCCTAGAATGAGTTGAGTGTGTGTGTATATATATGAGAGAGCGTACTAGTTATTTTCTTATATAAGGATTTTAAATGATTTTATATATAAAGCAATGTTTCACACTATTAAATAATAATGAGCTTGCCTGTTGAATTATTAGAATAAAATTAAGAAGTAATATAAAAACCAAACTAAAATTAAATAAAGATAGGTTTGAAATGGATTCAAACTAAAATTGAAATCTTGAATTGGAGAAGTGTTTTAGGACAAGATGATAATGGATGGTTTTAGATATGATAATCTTGGTTATTATCATAAGTGATTATTGTGTTCTTAATAATAAGATGTGTATTAATGGGTAAGCAAAATTAAATATTCTAAAAAAGTAAACATTTAAGTAAAGTATGACTTATACATATCTAAATTGTGGAATTTTAAATCTAGTTCCATAAATTCAAAAAATTGTTTCAAAGTGCTAAATAAAAAAAAGTATTATTTGAATAAAAGGGACTTGTTGCAAACAATGGGTTGTTTGAAGATTAGACTTGAATTTAAACCAAAGGTGGTTTAAACTTAAGGTATATCTAGCAAATTGATATATAAGAGTTGAATTGTTCTAATTAAGTCTAATTTATAGGTTAGGAAATCCCTCTAGAATTCAGTCTTTGAGAGAAATGGCTAAGGGTGAAGAATGGAAGGCAAGGCGCAGAGAACGAAGAGCAACTGCACGTAAGGAACGGGACATAGCAATTCAGGAGTATGAAAATCGGATTAAAGAAAAAAATGGACCAGGACCTTATGATAATGTCACTTGCTATAGATGTTACAATAAAGGTCATTATGCAGCTAAGTGTGGAAAAACAAGGAAAGAATTAAAGGGTACATTCCAACGATTTCGCTCTGAGATATTATGCTTTAAGTGCCATAAGAAGGGACATTTTCTTAACCATTGTCCTGAAGTGAGGAAGGTAAAGCGTAAACCAATGGAACCAGTCAACGAGTCAACCATTTGCTATCATTGTAAAGGGTTGGGACATATTGCGAGAAATTGTCCCAAGAGACAGAAGAAAAAGATTAAGGTTATGGAACATCCAGTAGGAAGCATGGAGGTCATCAAGATTGATGAGAGGATGGAAACTCTTTGTGGAAAATGCTATAAGTGGGGACATCCTGTTGAAAAGTGTATGTTTGGGCTTTGCCCACTGGAAGGAAGTCCATAAGAAGGATTCTGATAGGAAACGTTAAGGCTCTAAAAACCTAGGTGATGGTGTAAACATCTTAATTGTGACTTTGTAAGGCTTGTACTGTGATGAATGGATGTAATGTTGAACTGCTAATGTGCAGTCTATCCATATATGAAATATTTTGTGGCGGTATGATCTAATAAACCGCCTTCTTTTATTTGAGATGGAATTTGAAATTAATTCAAACTGAAATTTCAGAGGTTGGTTTTAAAATTGAATATTATTTGAAATGGTTGGAATTATGATTGAAGATGAATAAGTTTAATAAAAAAAATTCAAATGGAAAATTTGAATTGGACTAATTTGAAACAATTTGAAATTGAAGTGGCTTCAATTTGAAATTAGTCCGAATATATTTGAATAATTTGGAATTGTAATTAAAAGTTGAATAAGTTTTAAAATTCAAATGGAATTTGGGAAGAAATCAAGAATAATTCAACTTGATTTGGAAATAGAGTTTGAAATTTAGATTAATTCAAACTGGAGTTGAAATAAAATGAAATTGGAACTAGTTCAATTGTAATTTATTTGAATTAGTAGAATTTGAGATCAAGGTTGAATAAAGTTAAATTTGGAAAGAACTGTGGTTAATTCAACTTGATTTGAGGTTGAATCAGTTCCAATGGAAACTGAAGTTATTTAAATTTGAATTGGGTCAATTTAAATGTAAAAGGGAATTTAAATTGATTTGATGAGAATGGAGATTGGGAAGTGAACAGTTTTGACTCTGGACTATTTGAAATAGAAAATTGTTTTATTATAAACCTATTTTTGCAAAAGCTATTTATTATATATACAACCTTCCTTTTAAAAGCCAAACTATCTTATACTTGTTTTACAATTATTTTTGAAACTGTTTAACAATTTTCCAACTGTTTTATAAATTAATTACTATATTTCAACTGTTTTACAAAACTAATTACCATCTTACTATTATTTTACAATGGTATAAAATTTCTATAATTATTTTAACTATTTTACATCTATTTTACAAACTAGTAATTATTTTTCCAACTACTTATCTGTTTTCAAATTTTTCAAGCTATTTTGTAAATAAACTGGTCGGAGTTCAGACTGTTATTGGTTAATTACCCAATCGAGATAAGAATAGAGGTGATAATCCAGATGGATTGAAGCAATTGTGAATAAGTGAATGAAAATTAAAGTGAATGTGAATAGAAAGAGAATTGATT
Source organism: Allium cepa (assembly GCA_030765085.1). Lineage (NCBI taxonomy): Eukaryota > Viridiplantae > Streptophyta > Magnoliopsida > Asparagales > Amaryllidaceae > Allium > Allium cepa. Next base: position 587,549,059 of record CM060938.1, read on the forward strand.
TGGCTAATAACCAATAAAGATAAGTACGTAGGGTGTACGTATGTTATTCTATTCACATAGTGATTTGATCCAGATTCGAGCACAGAATTTCGAGATAGTTATACCGATCCGATTGGGATTTTTCATTCGATTTTCAACGGCGAACCTGGATATGGATTGTTGATTGGTTCTGGATATTCTCTATCATAGTTATGACTATGCAAGGAGAATGATGGTTTCTGATCAAGAAACCAGATCTGTGTCCGCACTAGGAAGTCGGGTAGACGATACTAGTTCGGAAGTGAAATTGTGTGATCGAGTGAGCGATCAGATTGGTATGGCGTACAAATGATATGTGTACATCGTACGAATTTGAATGAAATTGATATTGAAAAGAGTAATCAAATTTGAATATTTGATTTTGAATAAAAAAAGTTATATATCTTTGTTATATAAGATAAAACCCCCCTTGATGAATCTTTTGCCAGAAAGAAAGGATTTTGGAAGTGTTTGAAGTATAAAAGGATTTTATACAAGTTTAAAATGATCCAAATATTTTTATCAGGGATTTTATATATATCTATATATATAAAGGACCATATGAGGATTTTGGAAAAAGGTTTTGGGAACCTTCGAATTTGGAAAGGCTTTTGATTTTTGGGTCAAATCAATATTATATGTGGAAAGCCTAGTTTGAGAATTACCGATTTTGTGATAATCGATTTTGTATAAAGGATCTTTGAATGAGATCATACTAGGTGTATGATTTAAATATACTATAAATATAGTATAAAATGTTTTGATAATGGCTCTGGGGAAAAAGGCGCTTCCTTAGAATGGACTTCTAAGGAGTACCACCGGGTGGTGCTGCCTTGAGCCCCAAGGGGGGGTTCTAAAGTTGATCCTATGAGGAGTCCGGACAAACTAGTTCCTGAGGATTATTGGGTAGCGAAAGTCGAGCGCGCTGATGCCTACAGGGGCATTTGGGTTATGCTGTGACGACAGTGTAATTCGATGTCACAGCGATCTACTATGGGGACAATAGCGGAAATCGTGTGGAGGATGAGTGCCAACGGTCTACACTTGATTTTGCCGGGAAGGCAACGCAACATCGGTAGACTGCGATCTATGGTCAAGTGGAGTGGAGAAGTTTCATTCTTTTGGCAGCGAAATTCGAGGGCGCTGATGCCTACAGTTATATGGGTTTTTGCTGTGATAGCTATGTAAACCCAGTTGTAGCTGCGATTTGTAGCGGGTTCCATGGTGTAATCGAGGGGCGCGGAGGCCTACAGTTGTCTATGGATTTTGTCGGGATGGCAACGTAACCATTGGGTTAACTGCGACTATGGATGGGGGTGATGATTTCCAGAGCATCCTCACTAAAGATATTTCCTCTATTTTCAAAAACTGTTTTCTATATTTTCAATAAAATTATTTTCCAAGTATTTTCACTTGATGCTGAAAATGAGTTTGCTAAGTACTTATAGAATTTCAGTCATATGCTTGATCAACGTATGACCGAATTTCTGTGAGAATAAGGATGGACTGGTTGAAACATCGAGTTATAAAAAGTAATTTTATAAAATTATTATGGTAATATATATATATATATATATATATAAGTGTTTTAAAAATTTATTAATAAAAAGAGTTTATGGAAAATTTGTCTAAGAATAAAATTTTCTGATAATTATCAATTTAATAAAATTCTGGTTTCATTTCTTTCGAGGACGAAAAGATTCAAAGGGGGGAGGAATGTGATAAACCGGATTTTTGGGCATCTATAATTGATATTAAATAGGTTAACTAATAGAAATACTGAATTGTAAATTTAACAAATGAATCTAATTATAAATCATAGAAATACACCTTTAAAATTAAAAACATGAATTAAGATATAAATAACTCTATTTTGAATTTCAACTTAACAATTCAATTTTAATTCAAATTTCAAATTCAATTTAAAAATAAAATTTGATATGTATTTATTTCTTTAAGAAGAATTGATTTTATATGAATTAAAAATGTATTTTAAATTTAGAAAATTTATTAAGAAAACATTAAAAATCCTTTTTGCATGAAGTTTACACTTGCTTAAATTTAAAGCACACTAATAACATGTGTTAAGGAGATAACAATGTAAATGACAAGTGTCACAATTTTAATTTATTTTCTTTAAATTTTTATAAAACAAAACTACTTCTATAAAAACCAACTACATATTCCTTCTCTAATTTTCCCATTCTTATTTTCTTAAGCAAAAGGAAAAAAAATTACTCTTACATTTACAAAAAATCTGAACTTCATAAATTTCAAACTTCCAACCAAAAATTTAATTAAGAAAACTCAAACCTCACTTCAAAATCAGGAAGGAAATCTGCAAAAAAGAATTCAAAGGGAAAAAAAATCTGCAAAATCATCAAATTTATGGAAAAGGCAAATTCAAAGTCTTCCATCATTAGTGCTGATTTATTTAAAGTGGAGAAAGCATCATCATCAAGCAAATAATTTGATCGAGCAATTTCAAGTTTTAGAAACTGCTGTTATTTTCCAGAATTTAATTTTTGTCTCTGCTTAACAAGAATAGGTGAGTAACCCCTCTTTTTAAAATTTAAACAGGTAAAGATTGATGGCATGCTTTTAATCTGAAATGAATATATTTTAGGAAATTTGAAGTTAATATTTATATGTATGAATATGTGTGTGCATGCTTATTTACCTGTATATTTCTGTTTTCTTAATTTTAAGCTGCGGTTTAAGATTAGAAAAAACAAACAAACATAATCTGTTGATTAAATCTTGTTTACATTTTAGGATTAAACAAGATATGTTTATGACACCATAAACTATAGTTTAAAATTTTTATTTAAGATAAAACAGGCCTGTATCATCTCTTAAGTTATAAACACATGATCAAACTTTAATTTGTGAAATTTTCAAGTATAATGAATTGAGGTTTCAGGATTATGGATCAAAACATCATGCAAAATTATGATTTTTAAAAGTAAAATTACAACTTTTAATACTTAAACCAGAGAATAGTTCAAACTTCACGGCATTTTACTTTTGGGGCTAACACAGATGATTTAAGTGTTCGATTTAGTTGAATTAGTGTGTGGAGGAGGAGGAGTTATCAGAGAGGATAGGAAAATTATTGGATTGTGTTGCTTTTCATTTTTGAGGTTGAGATTGGGACTTGAATTTTTAAACCTTAGTTTTACTGTGGAAACATGAAGTGATCATTTCGGCATCTCTAATTGATCGAGTTCAACCAAAATCTGGGTATTGATAGATGGTGAGTTGTCGAAGATTTCGCCGGAGTTTCGAAGGCGATGGTGGTCGTAGTTTCATTTGGGAAGCACTGACAGGTTTGGGCTGAAGTTTGGTTTTAAAGAAAATTTAAGATAGAGTTTGATAAACTGGAAAATGGAACTTAGGATTTAACCCTGAATCTAAAGATGAATTCAAAAAGTTTGAAATTCTAGTTATTGAAATAATTTGAATTCAGAAAAATTTAAGTTTGGTTTTATTAAAATCAGAAATTTGTTTTATGTTTTTAAAATTAAAAGTAAGTTTTAAAGTGTAACTGAAATATAAAAAAATCTAAACATGAAACTAAATATGAATTCAAACTAGTTGAATCTGAGTTTTGAATTAATTTAAATTTTGAAATTTAAATTTAGATTTGAATCTTTTTGGTATAAAAGTATATGTGGGTTTGAATTTAAACTGTAAGTTTAAATTGATAAATTAGAAATTTAAAATAATTTTAAATTCTAGCTTTTAAATCTGGAATGTTTAAAGTATATGTTGATTTGAACTTTATATTCCTTTAAACTTTTATCTTATAAAATGGTTTTTGTTTTAACATATGAGATAAAAGATTTTAAACTGTTTAGAACCTTGTTTAGATAAAATTGTAGTCATTTTTAAATCTTAAATTTAAAATGAAATTTAAAGAGAAATTTAAAGTAAATTTGAAACAGGCTGTTTTTTTTAATACTTTAAATAAGTGAGAAGTGTTTTCTTAAATTAAGTTAGATCTTAAGAATTTGGATTCATTAAATTATTAAGATAAATAAGATGGTTAATTAATTATTTAATTAATTAATAATATGGATGGTTAATTAAGTAATTAAGAATAGTTAATGAAGGTCATTCACTTAAGATTATTTAACAATTAATTAATGTGATAAATTTTGATAATTAATTAGATTAATTAATTAATAATAATCATTTATGAAATCGTTTATGAATTAATTACTTAATGTAATTAATTGGAAAATGTAATTGGTTTAAATTAATTAATTAAGTTTAATTAATTTAAACACTTGATGATTGATGAATAATTACTTAATGTAATTAATGGAAGTGTAATTTCTTAGGAAAGTAATTAATTAATAATTACTGAACGTAATTAAAGATGCTTAATGATGAAAGTAATTTGGATATAATTACTTTGTAATTAATCAAGGGATTAATTGAGGTAATTAATTAAAGGTAATTGACTTATGGAATGAGTAATTAAGGGTAGTTAATTATTAAATGAGATTAATCAAGGGTGATTAATAATTATGGTTAATAATCAATTAACGAAGAAATTAAATGTTAATTACTATATTTGGTTAAGGACAAATTAATTGAGATAATTAATGAGGGGATAAATAGAATGGTATTGGAAGCCTTTGATTAATTGTTATCCCTAAATATGTGGTTCGTGATGCTATGTGATAAAATATGTTTGATTTAAACTATGATGATGTGATTATCTATTGTTGATGAATTACTGTGACACCCTGTATTCAAAGTTGAATTGTATTTCATTTGGATAATTTAAGTTAAGATGACATTGGGTTCGAAGAGACCGGAGTCGGGTATTATTAAATATCCGAAACCACTTCGATCCTTTATAGATTGATATGTGAAATCAATAAGCTGGTTTGGAATGATTTAAGGACGTTGGACCATTTAACCTAAGATTGGCTCTTAGAAATCGATGAGTGAAATAAGTAATGATTATAACAGCTTGTGAAGTTGTAAATTGATGTAAGTTACCCCCGATTTATATAAATTATATGCTTTTGTATTCCATGTGAGATTGGGTTTACTCACGCTAGTTTCCAGCCTGACCCGGGTGTTACTTTGATGTAATGCTCGGGTCAGACCGAGTATTACAGATTTTTAGGTAAGGACGTACTGGAGCTCAGAAGGCGAGCTGAATGGCTGGGACGTATGGAGGGTGTACACTGTGATATTGTAGTATCTGGACATGATTGTTTGTCCAGTGTTTATGTATATGTGTATGTAACAACCCGCATATTTATTGATTTTTATATTTAAATATTTTATTTAAATATTTTATCGTTAATCGGATTTTGGTCCGAAGCTACTTTTTGCAAACGGTCAAATTAGGACTCGAGACCACTTCCATTGAGTTCGAAACGTCGTTTGCAATCTTCTAAGTATAAACATTGATATGTTTGGGGTTAGTGGAATTTCACCACTTTTTCACTCGAGCCTTTGGTTTGGACTTTTAGCCCATTAGGCCCAAGTTCCACCCCCCTTCTTCTTCATTGCTTCATTTCATTTCCTAACACTAAAGCTTCAACAAAAATGGTGAATGGAATGAGAAATTAAAACTCCAAAGTTTTTGTTTTATTGCAACTCCGACATTCAACTCCAAATTCAAGAAGAGGACATCGGATTCAAGCTTGTGGTTGCTTCTCCATTTGCCTTCAAGCTTTGTTCTTCATTTTCATTGGGTTTTGGAGCAAAGGTGAGATTTTTATCTCACAATTCTAGTCTATAACTATCTTGGGTTGTTGGGAATGATTCCCTATCACTTTAGCATGCATATTTGCTTTTGGTTTGGATTGGATTGGCGAAAAACTCCGATTTTTGGCGTTTTGGCGAAATTTCTGCATTTAGGTCGTTCTGGCCATTTTAGGTCGTTCGGAGTTAGGTCGTGTGGATCTTAGGTCGTAGGTCGCGTACGAGATAGCTCCTAGATTGTTCTGGCCACTTTTCGTGTGTTCGGAGTTAGGTCGTTCACGACCTAGTACTTAGGTCGCTCGTGAGTTGGTGGCGTAGGTCGTAGGTCGTTTAACTCTTAGGTCGTTAGGCCTTGTGTGTGGAGTTAGATCGCCTGCTTTCCTTAGGTCGTAAGTCGCGTGTGCTTTAGGTCGCGCACTTTCTTAGGTCGCGTACCTTTAGGTCGCGTGTCCCCTCTACCCCAGTTAGGTCGTATGACTCAGCATCGTTAGGTCGTTCGACCTTTAGGTCGCTTGGCCCCTTCACTGCTTAGGTCGTTAAACCCTTCCTCTTTTGGGTCGCTCCCCTTTGTTTCTTAGGTCGTTATGGCCTTAGGTGGTGACATTTATAGGTCGCGGCAAAGTTAGGTCGCTCGACCCATGTTGCCGATAGGTCGCGTGCTTTCTTAGGTCGCGTACCTTTAGGTCGCGTGTCCCCTCTACCCCAGTTAGGTTGTGACAATTATAGGTCGCGGCAAAGTTAGGTCGCTCGACCCATGTTGCCGTTAGGTCGCTCGATCCTTGTTGCCGATAGGTCGCGTGCTTTCTTAGGTCGCGCACCTTTAGGTCGCGTGTCCCCTCTACCCCAGTTAGGTCGTATGACTCAGCATCGTTAGGTCGTTCGACCTATCTTGCACTCTTAAGTCGTTGCCTCCTTTCTCCTTAGGTCGCTCGACCTCCTTACCCACTAGGTCGCGCACTTAGTTAGGTCGCTCAGCTATTGTGTTAGGTCGCGTGAACCCTTAGGTCGTTAGACCTCATTTTGCTTTAGGTCGTAGGCCTCTTGCCTTCACTTAGGTCGTACCGTTTTGTCGGGGCGCTGCCCCGCACCCCGCCGGGGGCGCTGCCCCCTGGACCCCCGCGACCTGACCGGGCAGGTCGAACCCCGTAAGCGGTGGCGTTGCCCCCGCACCCCCACCTTGGGGGGTTGCCACCCCCCCTGGACCCCCCCTCCGTAGGGGATCTTATCTGAAAAATATTCAACAGAACTTGCTGAGCTGATTTCCTTGGATTTTTATCACATCTTCGAATGTGACCTTTGTGATTGATTGTTTCTACAATCGCTTCTGTGATTTGTCACTTTATAATATAAAGGTTTCAATACTAGTGGTAAATATCAAAACTCTTTCAACAAAATGATTTCAACTCTATTTTTAATAACAAAGCTCTTTTTCTTAAACCGTTTTTCAATCTATTAGTATATACAAGCCTTTACCTCACTCGGATGAGAAATCTAATTAAACGACTTAGTAAAACAAGTGGTATGAAACGCTTGCGTTCACTTCGTCGGTTAATTCTTGGACTTGTTCGATTGAACCTCTTGTGACAATTTTATTAGTGAAGATTTACAGTTTGTTCGTAAATATTTAAGTTAAGCAAGTGGTTATGGGACATGAAGCTAAACTTCTATATTTACTAGCTTAGTGTAATTGACACTTCTCGTTGATCTTGATGATCGCTTTATGAATTAGACTAGCAATTGCGCGATGTCTCTTTCATTGCAAGGTTAGGCTAGACACCACTTGTGTGATTCCACTCACACATACCTTTTTGCTTTTTGGTTAGCCTTGACCTCATTCGGGTGACTCAGACTCATCCATATGGGGTAGCTCCCCATGGTCTTCGGACCGTCATGTGATAGGCCTCTTTCCCTTTTTATGATTTCTGGATTTCTTGTGTTGATTTCTGGAATTTATCTCTTTGACTTGTCATGAGTACAAGTTTAGGGTATGATGCCCTCTTTGGATCTTTGAGAAGGTTCTTGTGATATTGATTTATCTCTTATCGGTTGATCTCCTGTTGATCATTATTTGCATACTTATAGTAGTATGTCAGTATGGATATTTTATGTTTATGCCATATCTTTTATTTTATATCATGTCATCTGATATTTATAGCTAGACTGATCCGTTTATTATTTTCTTATAAATAATACTCGGGTTAGACCGAGATGTTACAGGTGCTACTGCTTGACTCCTCCCCCAGTGATTCACTACTCTGACTTTTGGCTACTTGTTTAGATTAGCAGCTTTTGTTGTTTACACTTGAGATATAGACTCATAGTTGTATTCTTTTGTATAGCACGCGTTGCTATTCTTTTGTATTATCGTGGATCTTTTTAGACCACTACTCTGATGTACACTTTTATGTGATATATATTCATATCTCTTTCCGCCTTTGTGATATGGATATCTGTGATGATTCGCATGTTATGCTTACTTCTATATTTGTTTCCGAAGATTATTTTATAGCCACCGTGTGATAAGAAATTACATGGATGGTCGCTCCTCAACAGCCTTATTCTCCGCGCTAGTTGACAGCACTACACCGTAGTGTTCTTGGCTAGCGTGGGTATTGAGGTGGGGCGTCACAGTGTAACTCTGATGTATTTAAATGTAAATTAACAGATATAGTATCCTTTGTATAACTGATATGTTATTTGATATTATATTTTATCCGCTGCGAATGTGAGGTTTCTGTGACTTGTTGTTGTTTTCTTCTTCTTTCTCTTTCTTCTTTCACTAACTATCTGGAATTTTCGGGATCGAAAATTTCGGGTCGTTACTCAGATAATACGGAGAATGAGGCTACATAGGGTACACACATGAATATTCTCTTAGACTAACACCGGTTCATATTAAAACATCAAATATAAATCTCATCAATACATATAAAATATCGGTACAAAGCAATAGATACGTGTGCCTCCAAGATAGAACAATACATAATAAACAATACAACAATGAGAACAAAGAGTCAACCGCGGCGATATAATATAATATAAATGCATTAATGTCATATAATACAATTCATATGTTAATTAAATATATACATACATATACATATATATATATAATAAAAAAATGTTAAACAAATATCACGTAATAATCCAAATATAGAACTCCTCTAAACCCAACGAAATACATGTTGGTCAAGTCATTCCTATACCTGAAATGTCTCGGACTGACTGGAGTATTATAAAATAATACACGGGTCAGACTATGTTTATTCAAGGGTACATAATAATTAGAATGAAAGAATAATTTAATCATTGTAATATATAGACATAAATATATATATATATATATATAACTATAAATAGTCATCAAGGCATCACATCACCCAGATAACTAAAATCTATAAGAAATAGTCAATACCGATTTTAAGATGTCATCACCCATAAAGAAATACATCTAATCATACAATCATAGAATCAACACAAATGGGTGAATCATTCATATCTAGAAATCATCATCAAATCTGAAATAATCAGAATTGAAACATCCTTAAGTGAAGTCGGACAGTAATAAAACAGTGCCCACCTTCTCTCTCAGTCTCATATTATAAAATACCAATATGAAATCAATAAGGAAGATCTGAGCCAGCCCATAACAATGCTGCAATATACAAAATCACATATCTTGACCCACAGCCCTTAGAGAGGTGAAACTCTCGACTGAAAGGTCCTAAGAGATAGACACAACAAATCAATAATAAGTAGGTCGTCTGCCTAAGAAGGATATGGGGTTAATCATACTCTAGACATAGTTTCAGGTATAATCTCATCTATACATTATATATGTCTATTTACTACACACATACATCCACATATATCGAAACCAGAGGGGAGACTGACAGCACGTCTGCTTGCTCTAGGAGCCACACGTGGTCAACCTGACACGACTGCTACAGTCATCGATTACCATTACATCTCCTTTCTCAGTATCGTGACAATGATGCACCATGGGCTTGATAACACGTAGCCTCTTCGGCCACCACTATAGACATGTGACCTTATATGTTAACTGACTATTGGCGTATGCGACATAAGGGGCAACCAACTATCTATCTTGCGATGGGCATCAAATATCATAACAATAACGGTGTCGTGGATCAAGGGTGCGACTCCACGATTAGGCCGTCGGGATGGATACTGGTCAATCTGGTTCACTTTCGAAACATAAGGAGCTTGGTTAAAGGTAGACAGACATATAATGTACACAAACTATGTGGCTAATAAGTAGCCTCCATACATTCTCACCGCAGCAAGTCAAACACACACAACATACCCCATATTGAGTGTCATCCATGAGCAAAGAATAACTGAATAAATAATATGACGTCTCATACCATTTCATGTTACTAGTCCATTTAGTCGGTGCTTATACATCACACTCGCCTTTCTTTATTCTATATAACGAGTCCAAAGAATAACCAGAAAAGTGTTACCAAAAGTCTCATACCAAACGGTATCACTAAACCGTTTATTCTAATTTATCGTCATATAGAATAGTTAGTATGAAATCACATAGAAAGATGTCATCACTGTATCGTAATAAAATTATGAACTAAATCAATATGAATGGTGAATCACTCATATTATTGAAGTCAATAAAAAGGTCAGAAGTCAAAAACTGGTATAAAAATATATTGTTCAGATAAACAATAATTTAACAATCGATACTTAAGGGATACCACATATAATTATATGTGTGTGTGTGTAACATAATAAAAGTTAAGAGCTAGATAATAAAATTCATACTCTAGAATAGTTTAAATAATTATCTAAATTCAGATATAGTTTAATAATTACAATAAATAACTAATTTCTTATCATTATATAAAATTATTCAATTATTCAATGTTTATTAATAATATCAAAAAGCTTATTTTAAATTCAAAAATAGTTTATAAAGCCAACTTTGCATATAGACATTGTGTCATAATTCTCTATGATTAAATACTAATTTAAATAATTATAAACATTCGAAATAACTATGTATACTCAAATCAAATATATATATATATGTGTGTGTGTGTACACTTATATACATTAATTAAAACTTAAATAGAACACGTCAAGATTTCACAAATATTCATCAATTGCTATAAAATTTCCATCAATTAAAATACATGTACATATGTACACATGTACATATGAAAAAACCTGTTAGAGGAAATGCGCATATACGGCCGGTCATAAGGAAGCAATGTTCAGACATTCAACTAAACAGACACAATGATGCATAGAGTGCATCATACTCGATAAAATTTTGCAACCATTTTGTTAGCAAGTCAAAACTCAGCAAGAAGATGGCATGCAAACAGCCATACATGAACTCAACAAAGGATACAACACAATGGGTCAGCATGCACAGCAAACATGCAGTAGCTAACTGAAATTCAAACTCAAGTATACACATACACACAGCAGGAAAGCAATGAACTGGAGTGCAACTCGTGTGCAACAGCAAGATCAGCAAGGGATAGCGTATGAAAGGGAAAGGTATCAGTACAAAGTAAAACAAAACAAGTGCACATGGTCATAAACAAATGGAGTACGTGATCAAAGCCAACTACATACATATACTAGTGAATATGAACAAGTACAAGACGTAGGGACAAGTCCATCAGCAATGACTAAGACCAAACAGAAACAACAAGGCAGGTAAACTGATTAACGTACAAGACTTAACACCATCATGGCATAACAATAAGGAATGGTGCAACAAAATAGTGCACACAAACCAATATAGAAAAATCAGTTGTTCACACATATATACATACCCTACTCTCATAAACACCTACACTACCATATGCACACTAATCTCTGGTTGACACACACGCATGCAAAATTAAACACGTACACACATCATTTGTATGTACATATATTTATATTAATAAGCACAAAAAACCCAAAACACTAAAATATACCCAGTTAAGAAACGCACCCAATATAAGTATCTATATTTATTTTAATTTTATATAATAAAAAGATAAATATACAGCTTAGCTAAATTATGATAATAATATAAAGACTTGTATAGGCTACATACCCATAACGCTCACACATACTTGCATAGAGGAATTAACTATAAAATGAAAGGGTACAAAGAGCATTAGACCAATAAAATAGACATGGAGGAGAACAAAGGATACAACACAATAGGTCAGCATGCACGAGAAACATGCAATAGTTAACTGAAATTCAAATTCAAGGATACACATACACACAGCAGGAGAGCAACGAATTGGAGTGCAACTTTTGTGCAACAGCAAGATCAGCAAGGGATATGCAAAAGAATATGGAAGGGAAAGGTATCAGTACAAATTAAAACAAAACAAGTGCACATGGTCATAAACAAATGGAGTATATGACCAAAGCTAAGTACATACATATACCAGTGAATATGAACAAGTACGAGATGTAGGGACTTGTACATCAGCAATGGTACGACCAAACAGAACCAACAAGGCAGGTGAACTAATTGACATTTAAGACTTAACACCATCATGGCACAACAATTTAAGGAATGGTGCAAAACAATAGTGCACACATACCAATATAGAAAAAGCAGTCGTTCACACATATATACATACCCTACTCTCATAAACACTCACACTACCATTTGCACACTAATCTCTTATCGACACACACATACGCAAAAGTAAACACATGCACACATCATATATATGTACATGTATTTTAATTAATAAGCATAGAGACCCAAAACACTAAAATATAACTTGTTAAGAAACACGCTCAATATGAGTGTCTCTATTTTTTTATTTTAACTTATACAATAAAAAGATAAATACACATCTTAACTAAATCATGAGAATAATATAAAGACTTGAATAGGCTATATACCCATAACACTCACACATACTTGCATAGAGGAATTAACTATAAAATCAAAGGGTACAAAGAGCATTAGACCAATAAAATAAACATGGAGGGGAACAATAACTAAAATATAGTTCAACATCAATGAACAGAATAAAGGTATGGGAGATGAAGACGTGCAAAATACTAAATATATATATATATATATATATATATATTGTACTTTTATATAGTGTGACCTGGGTACTTGAAGACACATTATCGCCCACGCTATTAGAAGTAAATGAATACGAGAAGTGTCTCTAGGGTTTAGTACTACTAATATAAATACACAGCAGGCCTTGGGCCTAAGCCCATTCTCTTTGTTTTAAGATCAGTTGAGTACGTGAACGTGTATATATATAGTGTGTTAACACTATCATGTTATCTATCAATTTTCTACATCAATAAAATTTCTTTTTTTACATTTTACTCAAATCCTTTCATGGTATCAGAGCAACAAAAAACTGTGTAACAACAGAATTATATTTTCTGTATTGAATCCATTAGAGTTTTTTTCTCATCATTTGGATTCACAACAGTTCATCAGAGTATCATCATCATTTAAAACTGCTGCTATTGTCTCAGTTATTAAACTTCATCAAGATTTTCAAAAAATCATCATCAAGCCTTGCCAAGAAGAGTTGTCAGAAAATTTTCATCATTCAACTCAACGGCTGCTTTCAGATTTGAAAGAAAGAAAGGAAATCACCATTAAAGAAATCAAGAACTGAAACAAGAATCATCATCGAGCCCTGCCAGTAGCCTCGTTCACTGGTTGCTCTCAGACTCATCGAAAAGAAACTTAAACAAAGTCACCTGTAAATCACTTGCTCACTTATTACTCTTCTTTCCATTTTTCATTCACAACTCAGGTTCTTGATCAACTTTATCTTATTTTCGCACTGCATTAAATCTTTACTGTTTTCTTTTCGATCATGGCTGAGGGAGTTTTAGATAATAACTCCTCAACATCTGCAAATCCAGTTCTAAACACTGCTGCACCATCTGTTACCACTGAAAATATATCAAAAATTTAAATTAGTCCACAAACACAGTTAATTCAGACTCAATTGGATGAGACAAACTACTTGTTATGGAAATTCCAAATTCAAACTGCAGTTAGAGGTTATGGACTGGAAGATTATATTCTTGGTACCAAGGAAGTACCACAGCAATTTATCATCAATAATGAAGGAAATTCAACTTTGAACAGAGAATACATCATTCATCAAAGGCAAGACTGTTTACTTTCTTCCTGGATCTTATCAACAATAAGTGCAAACCTATTACCACAACTTATAGGATGCAAGAATGCACATGATATATGGCATACTGTGGAACAAGTATTTAGTTCTCAATCAGCATCAAGAGTAATGCATTATAAGAGACAGTTACAAAATTTGAAAAAGAATGGTATGGCTATGAGAGATTATCTCTCCAAGATCAAAACATTGTGTGACTTACTTGGTGCTATTGGATACAGTGTCAGTGACACTGAACAGATATTGCACATTTTAGGTGCATTAGATGATGAGCATGAATCTATTGTGGCTGTGATATCATCCAGAGATATCACACCATCACTGCCATATGTTCATTCCACACTTCTTGCTCATGAAGGCAGGTTAGAACAAAAGAAACCAATTGTCTCTGATCTCTCAGTCAATTACATTTCGAACAAAGGAAAGAATTAAGAAAAGACACAATCAAGAAATGAATCTAACTACAATCAGAGAGGCAATCAATCCTATAGAGGCAGAAGCAGAGGTGGAAGATACAACAATAATAATAATGGAAGGCCAGGATGTCAAATTTGTGAAAAAATTGGCCATACTGCAAATAAATGTTACTTCAGATTTGATATTCATTATACACCTGGGCAACAAAACAATCAGAAACCAAGTGCTAACATGGCAAACATTCAATCAGATACAAAACAACAATCTGAATTGGCTAAAGTGGAAGATATTCAAGATGACACATGGTATCCAGATTCTGGAGCTACAAATCATGTTACAAACAATCTGAGCAACTTAAACTTGGGGAATAAAGAGTACAAAGGTAAATAGTGTATACACATGGGCAATGGTGAGGCAACTAGAATTACTCACACTGGTAATGGTTACATAAAAGGTGAAAAGATATTATATCTTAATCATCTTTTAAGAGTTCCACAAATAAAGAAAAACTTGCTCAGTGTGTCTCAATTTGCTAGTGATAACAATGTATATTTTGAATTCTATCCAAATTATTGTCTTGTTAAAGATATTCTAACAGGAAGAATTCTCTTGCAGGGTAAAACAGTAAAGGGCCTGTACAAGTTTACACTAGCTGATTCAAGAAGTAGTGCAAAACAAAATCTGTGTTGTAATGTGTGTGAAACATCTCAAAGTAAAAGAAATATGAGTATGCTTGATCTATGGCACTACAGGCTTGGTCATCCAAGTGTACACATTGTAAAGAAAATACTTCATAATAATAACATTTCTTTTGATAATGTAGTAACTTCATATGTCTGTACCTACTGTTAGCTAGGAAAGAATCATAAATTACCATTTAAAGATTCTAAAACTATTTATAATAAACCATTAGAGCTTGTAGCTACAGATTTATGGGGTCCTGCACCCATTGATACAGATTATGGCTTTAAGTATTATATATCATTCATAGATGCATATTCAAGATATGTATGGATATATTTTTTGAAAACAAAATCTGAAGCATATTATGCAGTTTGTAGAAAAGCAAACTGGAAATGAAGTCAAGACTATACAAACTGATGGTGGTGATGAATTTAAAACACTCAGAGAATTTTTTCAAAGAAAAGGAATACTGCACAGAACTACTTGTCCATATACTTCTGAACAGAATGGACTAATTGAAAGAAAACACAGACATGTGGTTGAAACAGGACTTACCATGTTAGCTCAAGCATCCTTACCTTTAAAATTCTGTCCAGATGCTTTCAGCACAGCAGTATTTCTAATCAACAGGTTACCAACTAAGGTTCTGCAAGGGAAGAGTCCAACTGAGGTGTTACATAATGTTCAACCTGACTACAGAAATCTCAAAGTCTTTGGATGCCTTTGCTTCCCATGCTTAAGACAGTACAACAATCACAAGTTGGATTACAGATCCTCACCCTGCACATTTCTAGGATATGCCAATAACATCAAAGGATACAAGTGTCTTGATAGTAAGGGTAGAGTATTTATTTCAAGACATGTACTCTTTAATGAAGACATATTCCCATTTAGTGAAAAAGAAATAAAGACAACTCAGAAAATTTACAGCTCAAGATTCTCTATACCTCCCTTGCCACATGAAGTGTATGAAGAGGACCAGATTGATAACACTGGATCACAACACACTGTACCCAATGTTGGGTCAGGTCATGTATTAGGGAGTCGAACCACAAGTAGTTGTTATCCAACTCATCCTGATATCAGTCATCAATCTGATGAAGAACACAGAAGTATTCAAATTCAGACACCTATATCACAGTCTGAATCAGAGGAAGTAGCAAACCAGAATCAATCACCCACACCTGCAACAACTGGTCATCACATGATCACAAGAGCAAAAAGTGGTATTTTTAAACCAAAATTTTATACTATCAATCTGGATACTACTGAACCACGCTCATATCAACAAGCAATACAAAGTGAAAAATGGAAAAGAGTTATGGATGAAGAATATGAGGCACTTATGAAAAATAATACTTGGAATCTTTTCACTGCACCAAATCACAAAAATGTCATTGGATGCAAATGGACTTACAGACTAAAAAGAAATGCAGATGGATCTACTGCTAGATACAAAGCCAGGCTTGTTGCAAAAGGCTAGTCACAACAACAAGGACTTGACTTCAATGAAACATTTTCACCAGTAGTTAAACCAACTTCCATTAGAATAATTCTTACAGTGGCCTTATCAAAAAATTGGAAAATAAAACAGCTTGATGTCAACAATGCATTTCTAAATGGATTACTTCAAGAAGAAGTATATATGGAGCAACCTGAGGGCTACAGGAAAAATGGAAACAATCTAGTTTGCAAGCTAAACAAAGCCATATATGGTCTCAAACAGGCACCAAGAGTGTGGTTTGAGAAGTTAAAAACAACACTGATCAAACTTGGGTTCAATCATACCAGATCTGATAACTCATTGTTTACTATATTTTCGAAAGATATTATTGTGTATGTATTAATATATGTTGATGACTTCATTGTTACAGGAAATAATGAAACTGAAATCAACAATCTTATTCAGCAACTAAATAATGAGTTCTCAATTAAGGATCTTGGTGATTTGCATTATTTCTGTAATAACCCGGATTTTTGGCTATTATAATTAATAATATGATTGGGTTAATTAATAAAAATACTGGATTATAGATTAGACGGATAAGAATTTGATGATAATACAAACTGAATTTTTATATTTGAATAAATATTTAATTTATAATCTACTAGTTTAATTATTATCATTGGCAAATTATGCCTTTCAAACAAATAGTATGTTGTTAAAAATATATATAGGCTGATTTTAAATTTTACCTTAAATTGAAATTGAGTTTGAACGGAATTCAAAATATAATTATTTATATCTTAAAACATACTTTGATTTTAAAATGTATTTCTATGATTTATTTAGAATATAAAATTTGTTTTATATTTATTTCTTTTAAGAAAAATTGATTTATATAAATTTAAAATGTATTTCAAATTTAGAAAATTAATTATAAATAAAAAAAGTACCATATTAATATAAAAGCATTTTATAAAATAAAGAATTAAAACATATGTAAAACTTAAGAAATAAACAAGTGTTAATAATTTAGACTAGTGGCATCATGTATTTAGTTAAATTTGAATAAAATTAGATAAAGAATTTAATATACTTAAGACATTTATATAAGAACTAAATTAGGCATATTATAAATAAATATATATATATTAAAACATATTTATACATGAAATTTAGAATGTAACATATATTCATATACAAAATAATAAATGTAAAACTAAATTGATAATACATATTAATATATGTACATATGAATAAAACATAAGAAATTTAAGGTAATTTTTTTTTTAACATTTGTAAATACATAAGGCATGTAAAATCCAAGTGGAAGTTAAGGACAACATGCATTAACATTTGTTAACTTAGTGTTACAAGTGGCAAACTTAAACTTTCTTTAAAAATTTAATTTCAAAAAAAAAAAGAGAGAGAAGAAGAGAGAAACTCAGATCTATTAAACATCCTCAACTAATCAAAACAAATCTTCAACCAGAACTGTAAAGCAATTTCAATCCACCAGAAAATCAAAAAGGGCTGACCAAATTTGCAAACCTGAGAGCCAGAGAAAAATACAACTTCAGTTTCCAAGTTTCATACCTGGAATCAAGCAAACAATTCGAAGAAGAAAAAAAAGTTGCAAGATTCAATTTTGAAAGCCCTATTCTTCATCTTATTACAGGTGAGTGAATCTTTCTTTCTTAAACAATTTAAAATTAGTAGCAGTTTTCAGGTCTAAAAAGTTTACCTCTATTTTGCAAATTTTGTGAGTGCAGTTAACATTTTTAAACTAGAATATGTTGATACCTGAATGTTGTGATTATAATTGAAGTATAGTTGTGATAAGTTCTTGCATGAAGTTATTTATGTGTGTGAATAGGAATATATGTCTGGGAACAAGGAAGGAATGCTCTGTTCAAATTTACAGGTTTTAAAAACCTGACCAAAATAAAAAAAAATCCCACTTAAACAATTTAGAATTTGATTTCTGTAAGGAATATTTATATGTGTATCACTTCATTTATAAAAGAAGACTCAAGGGAAACACTGAACAAATATTTTAAAGAGGAGGATATACAGTGAGGAAATCAAAGATTAGTTGAAAATCAATGATCATAACTTTGAGTTTAGATTACTTAAACAAATTTGTTTTAGAAAGTGATGAATTTAGGAATAAAGATCTTGATTTTTAGGCTAGTAAGTGGTGTGGTATTTCTAGATGATCAGAAAAGAGGTTTTCGCCGATTCTCGACGTTAGACGAGGAGGTGATCATAGAACCTTGATGCTAAAGGTAGCAAGATGAGTGGCAATTGCAGGAAAATTATCCTGGTGATTTCTAGATGATCAGGGAAGGAAGAAAAGGGTAATCTAGGGTTTTCGTGAAGTTTTGAAGACGATGAGGTTGCCATGACATTGTGACGCCGATGGTGAGCCGGAGAGAATCGCTTGTGGGGGAAATGTCTTGTCGTGATGTGGGGCAGTTTTGGGTTGGTCGATAGGTGGCCCGATGGTCGGAGGCGAGTGCTAGGGGTGTTTCCTGTTGTTGTAATGGTTCCAGATTGGACCGCCATGTTCGAATTCGCGCTGATTGGTGATTTGCCGGAGTTTGAGGGTCAGGTGAGTCAAGGAGATAGTCGCCGACTTACTGATGATCATGGCGAGGAAGGGTGGTGGTCTGATGATCAGGACATGTGCACATGTGCACTGTGCATATTGGCATTAATGGGTTCGTGATTTTGGGAAGAAGCTTGTTAACTGGGTTTGTCTCGAAGCGGTTTCATGAAAAACTCGAAGTAGAAAAGACTTAGGCTCGAGAGGGTGATCGGAGTTTAAGGTTTGAGTTAGAGCCGTGAAATTTAGCGTATTGTTCAAAGGCTTAAATCAGTAACTTTGGTCAACTATTTTGCAAGATTCAATTTCAGTAATTGCCTAGTTCTTAAGAAAATAATGTGCAAGTTTTCAAAGCCAGTTTCCCATAATAAAATTTTGAAGTTAATGTTTTAAACTTATTTAAACTTGGGTTGAAATAATTATATACAAGTTATTGACTTGTGTAATTTATTTAAGATATTTATGATTAAAAGATTTATTAATAATTAAGGGCTAATAAATCAACCTAAGTAATTTAAAGATTTATTTATGTGATTAGTTGCAGATTAATTAATTAGAAATTTTAAAGTTAATTAAATTTTGATTAAAATAAATTTTACCAACAAATAAAGGTAAATTATTGAAATAGTCACTTAATTTATGGTATAATCACTTAGTGTAGCTGTTGAATAATTACCAATTGGAAATAGTTAAGGATAGGGACTAATCTAATATCATTAACCAAGATGATTAATTAATGGATAAATTCTTAATGTAAGTAAATAAAGCTTAATCACTTGGGTAATTAACTAAAGGATTTATTAATTAAGAAAACTAAATCAAGGATTACTTTGGGCTAAATAAAATTACTTAAGGAAATTAATGAAGTGTAATTATTAAATGAAGTAATTAATTAATGGACAATTACTTGATGGAAAGTGATTAAAGAATAATTATTTAGTGAAAATAATTGAGTGTTAATTATTCGGTGTAAGTAATTAAAGGATTCATTAATTGATTGAGAGGTTAATTAATTAATGTAAGCAATTAAGGAAATTAATTATTGAATGTGGTTAATCAAGATTGATTAATGAATAAGGTAAATAAATTAAATGCTAATTACTGAATGTAATTAGAAAGGATAACTAAGGGGTGATTAATTAATAATTATTTTAAGGAAGCAAGATTATAAATGATTAAAGTAATTAAAATTGATTGAGTTAGTAATGGGCGACTAATTTATCTTGCTTATGAATGGTGATTTATTAATGAAAGTAATTTGAGTTTAACTATTTTGTATAATAAATCAAAGGATTAATCAAAGAAATAAATTAAGGAGTTCAACTAATTTAATGAAGTAATTAAGGGTAGTTAATTACTAGATGAGATTAATCAGGAATGATTAATAATTGTGGTTTAATTTAAAAAGAATAATTACTTTAGTGTAATTAAAGAATAATTAATCAAGGATGATTAATTAAGGCAATTAAATAGAGAATGAATATTTGATTGTTTATAATTAATTGATGGTTATATAAGCAAGATTTATATTGATGAAGAAATTAATTTAATTCATTTTAAATTATTTATAGTGTGATTATTGGATCCTTGCTTATGTAGGGATAAATGATACTGATTAATTTGAGCAGTTATGAAATAGTGTGGTCACCTATCGAAACGCATTGATCCTGTATTTAGAAAAGTTTGAATTGTATTTCATTTGAATAACTTGGGTTAAGGAACATTGGATTCGAAGAGTCCGGAGTCGGGTATTAGTGAATTCCCGAAACCACTTCGATTCTATATAAACTTGATATGTGAAGTAATAGGATGCAATGGAATGATTTAAGTGAACTGGATCATTTAATCTAAGTTTTGGCACTTAGTATTGATGTGTGAAATGTGTATAACAACTTGTGAGGTTGAAAATATATAAGTTCCCCGGGTTATATATATATATGTTATATGCTTTTGTAATTCATGTTAGATGGGTTTACTCATGCTGGTTTCCAGCCTGACCCGGGTGTTACTTTGATGTAATGCTCGGGTCAGACCGAGTATTACAGATTTTTAGGTAAGGACGTTCTGGAGCTCAGGAGGCGAGCTGGAGGGCAGGAACGTATAGAGTGTTCATCCGCTGTGATATATATTGTTATTTATCTAGGACATGTTGTTTAAAATTGTCCAGTGTTGTGAAATTGTTGTAACTCTGATGTAAAAATGTAAATGTACCGATATAGTTCTTCTTTGTAAACTGTTATTTTATTTTCCATTATATTTATCCGCTGCGAATGTGAGAGTCTGAGTTTCTGTTTCTTCTTCTTCTTCTTCTGTTTCTTCTTTTCTCTAGCTATCTGGAATTTTCGGGATCGAAAATTTCGGGTCGTTACAATTTCCTAGGAATAGAAGTCAACAGAGTATCAAGTTCTGCTATACAGCTAAGCCAGAAGAAATACATATTTGAAATATTACTCAAAACAAAAATGGATCAGGCAAACAGTCTACCTACACCAATGATATCCAACTTACAGTTATCAAAAAACAGAGGAGAACCATTTACTGATGCAAAATTCTACAGAAGCATCGTGGGAGCACTTCAATATGTAACAATTACAAGACCTGAGATTACTTATAGCGTCAACAAAGTTAGTCAATTTATGCAAAATCCTTTAGATGAACACTGGAAGGCAGTGAAAAGGATTCTCAGATATTTAAAGGGTACAGTAAATCATGGATTAATATTAAAACACTGTACTAATATGAATTTATTTGGTTTTGCAGATGATGATTGGGCTACAGACCCAGATGATCGAAGATCAACATCTGGATATTGCATCTATATTGGAAAAAATCCTATATCGTGGTGTTCGAAGAAACAAACCACCACATCTCGCTCTAGTACAGAGGCTGAATATAGGAGCGTGGCTAAGGCTACAGCAGAATTACTATGGATTAAATCTTTCCTAAGCGAACTTCAGATTAACATCACTAACAAAGCCGTATTATGGTGTGACAACTTAAGCACAGTATCTCTTACTGTCAATCCAGTTCTACATGGCAAAAGAAAACATATAGAACTGGATCTACACTTTGTCAGAGAAAAAGTGCTACAAGGAATTATTGAAGTCAACCACTTACCAAACACTTACCAAAGAGCTGACATTCTCACTAAAGCACTTTCGGCCAAAAGCTTCCTTCGTCTGAAACAAGAAATCAATGTTGAAGATTGCACTAATCAACAACATAGAGTTTTGATCTACTGCTAAGCTTGAACAAAATTGAAGCTTCTGCAGCAAGCATTACCAAAACCCTAAAACTTGAAATCTGACTTCAAGTTTTGGTTAAAACCGAGCGCTTCTTTACTTCATCAAGTCTTTCATCTCAAGCCTCAAAGATTCATCTTATCTCAAGGTCTATCCTTCTGGTATCCCCAATTCGTCAAATCTCAAGCAACAAGACGAAATTTTGCTCACAGATCTGAAGAGACCAGGTCGTAACACTTAAATTGCTATTATATGGAGGGTGGATTTTCAGATCTCTCAGAAATCTCAGAAATTGCAAGGAATTGCAAAGTTGCCGCTAGAATTGAGGGAAGATATTAGAAGTAAATGAATACGAGAAGTGTCTCTAGGGTTTAGTACTACTAATATAAATACACCAGGCCTTGGGCCTAAGCCCATTCTCTTTGTTTTAAGATCAGTTGAGTACGTGAACGTGTGTATATATATATAGTGTGTTAACACTATCATGTTATCTATCAATTTTCTGCATCAATAAAATTTCTGTTTTTACATTTTACTCAAATCCTTTCACACGCAAATAACTCTATCCCACTCAACGCACACAAAAGCTCATGAATACACGCACAACACATTTATATTATCACAACACACGCACGTATACTCGAAACACTAAATATACACAGCCTAAAAACTCATGCAGGGAAGAATCTCATGTAGAGAAGAGAAATGAAGGCAAAAATTCAAAAATGAATGAAGGAAAATGCATTGTGATATAAATAACTCAGACACTCAAAATATATGTTCGAATGGTTTAGATTAGCATAAAATTGTGAGAAAGTTCACACCTGCAAATTTCTCTCCTCTTTTACCAACCTCTAGCTACCTATACGCACACCACACAATAGTGCAGCGACAAACACCAGATGCTCACAGATATTTATAAATGTACATATTCTAATTTGATACATTTAGATAATTTATTCTATTTGATTTTTTTGCAAGCAGATGGAAATGGAACTTGATTGCTTCCAGTCGAACAAGTTAGATTCTGTGATGAGGTAAGGATGCAAAAAAAAATATCCCAGTGATAACAGAATTCTTGAAATAAATTTGATTTTGTGTTCTCTTGGGCTTTGGGCTTAAAACTTGCTTATAAGGATATGTGTGTATTTATGTGTGTGTGTCTAAATATATGTGGTTTCATTCTTAAACCAAATTCAATTTACTCAACACGAATACAAGTTCATAAAATTATCCATTTTCGAAGCTTTTATTTTACTTCGGTTTTACCAGTTTTATAAAATATTATTTTCCATGTTTTTATCTTATTTCAATTTACTCATTTTATTCTCCCAAACTGAATTCTTTTATTAGATAGTTACAAAACCAATATCAAACAAATCATTAAATTACAATTTTATTGTTTCTATTATTAACGCTAATTATTTATTATTTAAAAATCGGGTTGTTACAAACAATCTTGAGAAAACAACAGTTTCTACAAATACGAATAAACGAATGATTATCAAATTTCAAACATATTGTTGACTCTGTAACATTTTATTATTTTTTAGAAACTCTTCGATACAAAGAACCTCCGGAAGGGACGGCGGACCGACCAACTCTAAAGAAGGGATTAAGTTCTGTTTGTCTACTTCAACTTATGGCACCTATAACCCATTAGGTACTAATTACTCTATAACCTATTGTTCAACATCTTGACCGAGTGAGATGTCTATCATTATCTCTCCACCTACTATCTTCATCCATCTAAATTCGGTTCATTTAAATAATAATAACATTAATAGCAAAAGAAATTATTTAAAGTGAAATTTATTCTTATGATTATAAAAAATTAGCATAAGTCCAATAAAAGCTAACACTAAAAGTATTCAATAATCATAAGCAAAAGAAAGGCTGCAAAAACACTAATAGTGACCCAAAATAAATTATCATTTCCAATATAAAAGAACCTATTAAATACAAAATAATACTAGCAAAAACTACAAGGCTGAAAACTTGCCTTCTTCGGTTTTGTGTAATCAATTAGATCTAGATAAGCCATTTTAAATTCAAGCAATATGAGAAATACTTTCATACATGACATGTGTAATTTTGAATCTATGATGAGTAGTTCAAGAAAAAACTAAATTTGTGATCAGCTGTAATGTTCCACCTTTTTGCCCATATTACCTAAGAATTTTACAAGTAATATTGTCAAGTAATATAGAGAATAAGGTTGGTTAAAAGCGACCATCTATAATATTGCTTTGGGTGAGTATCGATGCGTCGAATTATGATAGAATATATTTTACATATATTCTAGGCGTTAAAATATTTCCTGATATTACCTTCATTTATTCTCTGATATTTCCTAAAATTGGTTTTGTGATAATATGAGGTTCTCTAACATGGTACTAAAGCGAGTTTAATTGTGTCACACGTCACCCTTAATGAATGTCCATGTATTTGCCTACTGATACCGCCACACGTGCGGGGGCGTGTTGAGATTAGTCCCACATCGGACAATTTACAATATAAATCATGCATAAATACTAAGAGACCTACCTTCACATTACCCAATTGGTTTTGTGATAATATGAGGTTCTCTAACAGTCGAGGAATGCTTATGAAGGCAGATCTGCTGCACTGCATAGGAAATGTCTGGTCGAGTGAATGTAAGATACTGAAGAGCACCTGAAAGACTACGATACTAGTCGGATCATCATAAGGAGTGTCTGCGGTGGCACTTAGTTTGGACTTAGTGTCAATAGGAGTAGGACAAGAATTGCAGTTAGACATTCCGGCACGTTCAATAATTTTTGCAGCATATTGTGTCCGAGATAAGAAAAGACCATGGGCATGACGAGCGACAGCAATACCCAAAAAGAAACTCAAAGGACCTAGATCCTCATAGCAAATTCAGAAGCTAAGAGAGTCATATTATACTTACGAAGACGATCAGAAGAAGCTGTAAGTATAATGTCATCCACATATAACATAATATAAGCAATATCAGAACCATTCTTATAGATGAATAAAGAGTGATCTGATGTACTATGAGAGAACCCAATGGTAGCAACAAAATCAGCAAACCTTTGGTACCAAGCTCGAGGAGCCTATTTTAATCCGTACAAAGATTTGTTTAAAAGACAAACATGATTCGGATAATTTTTGTTACGAAAACCCATGGGTTGATGCATATAAACTGCTTCGTTGAGATGACCATGCGAGAAAGCATTCTTGACATCCATTTGATGAATGGGCCAAGATTTAGAAAGAGCAATGCTGAGAACCGCTCTAATGGTGACCGGCTTAACCACGGGGCTAAACGTTTCATCACAATCAATGCCATGTTGCTGTGTATTTCCATTACCTACAAGACAAGCTTTATAACGCTCAAAAGAGCCATCAAACTTATATTTATGGCGAAAAATCCACATAGACCGAATAACATTAACATTAGGCGGCCTAGGCACTAATTCCCAAGTCTTATTGTCAATTAAAGCATTAAATTCATCCAACATTGCACTTTTCCAATTATGGTCACTAAGCGCACTAACTGGGTTTTTCGAAATAGGAGAAATATCTGTAGTGGTGGTAGTATGGTAATAGAAGAGTATTTGGGATTGGGTTTAAAAATGCCATTTGATGCACGAGTGGTCATGCGAGTTGAAATAGGGTTGGGAGGCATTGGGGTGGTGTGAGGAATAGTCAAAGTAGGGGAGGTCATAGACGGGGTTGGACTGTGAGGAAGAGAGGATGGGTCAGAGGAGGAAATAGAGGACCGAGTGTGGGCAGCAGTGGGAGGAGTGGAATCTGGGGCTGTGTGAGACTGTGACCTAGATTGAGGAAGAGAGGACGAGTCGTTGGGAAGCGTTATTGGGTCAAGCTGCATATTTTGTGGTGTTGTATTTTGAGATAAATGATGTATTAATTGAGGATTAATATTGTCATTAAAAAAATCATAATTCGAAAGTTTTGTTCTGTGGAGTTTGGAGAATAGAAATTCAGTTTCAACAAAATGAACATGACAACAAATTATGATTTACCACTAGACATGTCATAGCATTTGGAGGCATGATGAATAGGAGCCGGACCTAAGTAAGCCCAAGGAGTCAACCTTTCTTATAATTTATGAATAGTAGAAGAGGGGAATAATGGGAAACATAAGAAACTAACAACACGCAAACCTGAATAATCCGGATCACTTTGATAGAGGATTTGAGCGGAATATTGGTAATTCAATACCTTGGAAGAGAGGATATTGAGAAGATATATAGCCATGGAGAAAGCATGATGACAAAAGGAGAGTGGCATAGATGCATGAGCAAGAATAGTACGGATGATATTATTTATGGATTTTATATGTCTTTCGGCCTTTCCATTTTGAGGAGATGTATGAGGACATGAGAGACGGAAAAGCTTACCATGTTTCTCAAAAAAACCCTTAAAAGTGCAATTAATGTATTCCCTACCATTGTCACACTGAAAAGTCTTAATATTATGTTCAAATTGTGTCTTGACTAAAGCATGAAACGCTAAGAAAAGTTGTTTGACCTGAGATTTTTTTGCAATAGGAAAGGTCCACAAAAATTTGCTATAGTCATCAAGAAAAATAACATAATAACAATGACCGGAAGTACTAACAATAGGAGAAGTCCAAAGATCACTATGAATAATATCGAACGGAAGAAAAGTATATGACACTGAATCATAAAAAGGTAGCTTAGAATGTTTCCCAAGAAGACAAGAAGAACAAAAAGTTTTACAAACCTTATTACAATCAATAAAATTTTTACTACAAAGAGACTTAAGAATAGCATCGCCAGGATGACCTAAATGATTGTACCAAATATTCGAAGGTAAAGCAGTAAAAGCTGAATGATTGTTGGAAGAAATGGCTTGAGAGTCGGAGAAAAGTGGATATAAGCCCTCAGTGCTATCACATCTCATTAGTTTGTTCCCGGTCTGTAAGTCATTAACAGAGAAACCAAAAGGGTCAAAAGAGATAGAAACCATATTATCTGTGGTGAATTTACGAGCAGAGACCAGATTTTTGATGAGGCTAGGAGCATGTAACACATTGTTTAGGGTAAATGGTGGATAAGGTGGAGGCAATGTAGTGTGACCGTGACCAATAATTGGAATTAAATGACCACTACCAACAACAATGTTATGATGCTTATTTCTTGAATTGAACTAAGAAGAGAGAATACCTGCATCCGCCGTCATGTGAGATGTAGCACCAGTATCCATGTAGTAGTTTCCATCTGGTCGAGAGAACGAAAGAGCAAGCATAGCGGCCTCAATGTCGGTGGGTATGTAGCAAGGTGCAGGAGGAGCAACTGCATTGAAAGCTTGAGGTCTGGACCCAAGTAAGCCTGATCCATAAGAGGAGGGACGTTGGACCGCTGGATTGGGCCTTGGCTGCCAAGAGTATGCGGGAAATGGGCAAGGAGGTATAGTCCACCCTCCCTAACCAGGCTGCTGTCACTGTGGTGGTGGGGCCTGCTGACGTGGCTGCTACTGGTGCTGTTGATATGGCGGCTGACTAGGACTGGACCCATTAGTACTTTGGTGGACATTTTTCTTTCCATTATTTTTGAAATTGTTCCTCCCTTTATTATTGTTGTTGCGTTTGTTGCTTGCAGATGAATCAGTGGCAACCATGGCAACACCACTGGACCGACTCCCAGAACCACCAGTTTCACAAGCTTGACGAGCCTTGATAGTACGCTCAGCCATTTTCAATCTTGAACGACAACTCTCAAAGGATGGCAAAGGCTCTTGATTTTGTGGATAGTCCACCGTACCACTATACGCTTCTGGTAAGGACCCGGTGAGATGTAAAACCAGATGACCATTTGTCACCGGAGCATCAACATCAGCCAACCTATCCGCCAAAGATTGTAGATAATTACAATAATTGTCGATCGAGTTGAAAGCCTCAAAAGCAGCGTTTGTAAAGTCCTCCTCGAGATGGGTAGCCCGAGAGGCTTTGTTGTCCTGAAAAAGAGCTTCAAGACGGTTCCATGCGTCCTCTGCCATGTCATTACGTCAGAGAATAGCAAGGAGAAGATCGAAAGAAATGGTGCTGTAAATCCATTGCAAGACAAGGGCATTCAAACGCCTCCAAAGTGCTGGATTAGCGGACTTAGCCTAGACATAGGCAGCCATAGCCTTCTCCTCCATTGGTGGAACCAAGTGATCGTAAAGACCATGAACCCTAGCAAGATTGGTAAACAGAGTAGCCCAAGAAAGATACATGCCTTGCTTATTGTCTAATGTTATGGGAATAAGAGATTTAACATTAGTGATGGTGAGTGCGGGATGAAACTTGGATGAGTCTGCCATGGAAAAAAAATTAAAGATAGAAGAAGAAGAACGGAGAAGAAGATAGGTGAGGCTAGGGTAAGGAGAATAGCTCTGATACCATGAAAGAAATCTATTTAGAAATCAGCTTGCTTCCATTGTATTCCACTTTCAACCATATATATATGGTTTACAAGAGTTAAGATAGGCTACAAATTAGCCAATTGATTTGCTAAAACAAAGGTAAGTAAATAAATACTTCATAAATACAGATATCATCAAATCAACTAATTTGCTAAAAGAAAGGTAACTAAAAAAATATGTGCCAAATAAAGAGTAAATCAAATCAGAGAATAAATGCAGGAAATATCAGAGAATAAATGCAGCTAATATCAGGAAATATTTTGAAATATTTTAACGCCTAGAATATATGTAAAATATATTCTATCAAATTATGTGACTGTATTTTTTTCTTTTTCTTACAAGAAGGGATTTGACGTATACAATTCAGGAGCAAAATAATAATACAATGGCTTAAGATAATTCAAAACAATATATCACATATAATACAACACAGAATCATACGTCGTAATGGAAATATAATACGTCAAATATCTCTCTAAAATTAAGTCTACAAAAGGGACGAATTAGACTTACATATACAACCATATACATATATAGATTATGACAGGTTAAAAGAATATACATGACGACTAAGGTCAATACAACAACCAAATATATAAGAAGTACATAAATAAGACTAGCATCTCAAAAAGGGAACTCTACCACATAGATAACACCACATATATCTACCTAGCTAGTCTACATTCAACTGTCAAGTCTTGGTCTAACCCAAGTGTTATAAAAATAATAAATAGGTCATACTATCTCTAAATATCCAAAAGGTGAGATCATGTAATAAGCATGCATAATCATCAAAGGCATAGAAACCCATATAATGTATCAAACAAAACAAGCTCAAGTACTATAACAATAATAGCTCACGGTGGCATACCTTTGTGTTGAGTATCGTCTCGTCTTTGAGGATTGGCGTCAATTTTTTATTTATTGATTTAAGCATTTAGATTTGAGTTTTAGTTTGAGATTTCACCATAACTCAATTCTTCCCTTCACCAAGTACTTTTGGATTTGGAATGTTGGTTTTAAAAAGAGAATAAAATGAAGAGAAATATGACAAAGGCGAGATTCTAGTTTTGGAAACGAAGGTCTTGATCAACCCACATCCAAAGAAAAAAATTAAAGTTATGTGTGGTGACTTCATAACGCATCTATATTCGACGAACCACCCTATCAAAAACCCCATCATATTTAAAATCGAAGTTCCTTTAACAATGCCTTAAATTTATAAGTAATTTAAGTCCATATGATGATTTGGTCTGAATGCCTTAAAACTGTTTTCTAAAATAATTACTCGAGGTAAATCCAAACTTGTTGGATATTTTAAACTCATTATCGAACACAACCCATTGACTCAAAGTAGATCCAAACTTGTTGGATATTTTAAACTCATTATCGAACCCAATCCATTGAGCTTTTTAAATCTAAAGGGTAAAAAAAGTATATTCAACGTGAACTATTAACATCATAATTACCAACTTAACTCATACCTTTAAAAACGGTTCATAAACAAAGTTTACCACTCAACTAGTTAGTGTTGAAATTGTGTTCTAAAGAAATTAGGCTAATATTCTACACATTACAAATAGACAAATAAAGACTACACAAATAACAAATAATATGAACATTCATACGTTTAATATAGTGGAATGACAATAATCAGATCGAGCTTAAACCGTGTAAGTAGTGATAAAAATCTGAATAATAATCGAATCAAACATGATCCTTATAATAATTGAATCCAACCCGAATTTGAATCTAGGTAATCAAAGTCAAACTTATATTAACATGGCAAATCCGATTCAAGCTTGAGCCATTAGTCAACATATCCAATAGTTATGGACTCTGTTATTTTGGACGAAAACTTAAATACAGAGGTCTGTATCAAAACATTAATGCATCCCTCTTGAACTGCACCAACCCGTACTAAAAGTCAAATTTTTTTTAATATTTAATATAACAAAAATTTCACCAATGTGTACTAAAAGTCTAACAATTGTATTATTTAATAAAACAAAAATATTTTGTTTATACACATTGTAAAATTTACTAGTACAACCGCACAGTGGTGGGAAAAACTGACCGTTCAGTTTTAAAATTTTAAAAATAGAATATTTGTTATAATTATCATTAATTTTAGTTAAGGTGATATTTGATAAAAATTATTCATTTTTGGAAACAAAGGGTAAAATTATCTAAGAAAACAATAGCACTCATTATGATTATGATGTAAACATAACAAGGTATCAAAATATTGAAAATTTAAGCAACTGTTGGAGCAGTAAAAGTGAATAAATGCATTATTGAAGCACAAAAAGATCCTAGTCTACAAAATGTTATCTAGGTCTGTTATGGTGACGGTATATATAATACAAATTATGTACATTGCTGCAATGAGAAAAGCTAGTGCCTAGATATAAACACAACACACGAGAATGCTAGATCATCATAAGAAAAGGCAAATATGTTAATAAATAAATTACAAGTTTACAATGTTTTGATGGAACAAGCATGACCATACATAAATACAAAGTTTACAGCTTCAGGCTATAAATGCATAGGAATTTTTGATCTAATAATTAATGTAGTTCCTAATTGTTGTAAGAAACCATGTTCTATGTTCTAACTTCTACAAAATATCAAACTTTACCGCTGGTCTCCAATGTTTTATCTGCTTGCTGATGGTGTTCCAAACTTTAATCAAGGGTGAAAGCCGATTCTTTTCCCCTTAAAGGAAGCACAATTTACTTGCACGGTAAAACTAAAGCTACAACAGGAAAAGTATATACTAATTGCTTATTTTGTGTAATCAAATTCTATTATGACCATGTAATGAATACAAGTTTTGAAGTTTATAAACAACATTTGGAATTCGTGTTAAAATACTATTGTACAAGTTGAAGATTGCATAAGACTAACAAGAAAGGTTCCGAGTTCACATTAAAGTTACAGCTAAGAAACAAGAACAAGCATGGAAATTTAGTTTTAGAGGCACGAAGCTAATAAAATACTAAAATGAGAAATGAAAAGTTAACTATCATAAACATTCATTTTACTTAGGTTGCGTATGGTAAAAACACCAACTTGGCTAATTCAGTTGATTTTAGAAGATAACTGCAATCCCATAAATTAAACATAAGGGATGCAATAAAAACTAAAAATAAGTTAGAATAAAGTGTTTAGTACCTTTTTTCTTCTCCAAATGGAGAAACATTCTTATTGTTTCTATATACCACTTTAACATTGTTTTCATGTATCATGATCATCCCATGTTACATGACATGATCCTCTTCTATGTTTTCAAATGTAGCTATTCGTGGTATAAATGAATATGCAAGTGGAAATTGAGATATTAAAATAGGCTAATAGTACCAAACATTTTCACTTGCTTTCATTATGATCCTTCATGTTGTAAATCATGCATCCATTTTTTATTCTTATATTCACTAACATGTCAATATATCCATGCAAAATATGTTTGAATCTTAATACACAAACAAACATTACAGTGAAAACGAGAATCATTTTCAAACAATGTGCTTAGTATTATATATCACTATAATAAGAACTTAGCCCAATCGTCCTTATGAATACCTATCTTATAACAAAATAGTTCAAAGTACTATCTTTTTATAGTGCCCAATATTTTTTCCATTTTCATATATCATATAATGGATTAGAACTTAGTATAACAAAAACATTACGCAAGTTTTTAGTGGCAATTTAACATGTTGAATATGCAGATATTGAACACACATCACACTTTTCTAGTAAAAAAGATTTTTGTGTCAAATATGGAGACCATGAATGTGATTTTACCTAGAACATAGCAACAAACATTTAGGAGAGGAAAAATACAAAAAATAAAACTTTTATCATCAACACAATATGTAAGTTTATCCACTTACATGAATCCATCCAAGCATTAACAGAGAACAACCAATTATCTTTATTAAGTTACTGCAAAAAGAACCATAATATCAAAACGATGAGAATAATTATGTTTCTTGTGAGACTCATTAGTTTTTATTAAAAAGATACACATGCACATAGTGACAATATACAATAATATTAAGATGAGAATAAGCATGACATGTTGGACATGAAAAATGATAGTTGCAATTAATAATAGCTAATATACACATATAAAACTAACAGTAACTTAAAATAAAATGAATCAAAGACAATATGAATTATCCATAATTAGATAGCACACGTACAACCTAGTTTTATCATGTGAATATTATTGCACATTGATATCTTGTTAAAATAACTTCATTGGTAATGTCCAAGTAACTTATAGAGAAATGACTCAAAATCATAGTTAATTTTCTCCTTTACAAAGGAACTCTGTGTAATTTTATTGTTTAAAAGTGATTTGAGTAAAAGTAAGATGACCTAGTGGAACTCATCCTTCTCTTGTTATACTAGTTGCACCTAACCAATCAAATTCAAAACTTGGTCTATTTTGAATTAGATGGAAACTTGATTCAACATAAAGCCTTGAAGGTCCATATACTATTTGTAGGAATGACGATACAATTTTGCTACATTTGTTAAAGACATAGCAATTTGTAACCTAAAAAGCTATATATTTTCATGTATCGAGATATCTTCATATAATTCATTTTTCTTGATTAATAAAATTGGCAAGTTTAATTAGAAAAAGGGCTGAACATTTTTGCATATGTTTTATTATACAAAATAAATATTTAAATTGTTACTTCATTTCTTTTATAATTTGTGTTCATATAATTATCTTGTAATAAATAGTTATTTTTCTCTCATATGTCACTCTAACAGCATGCTTGATTATATTTTGTATTCATTCATAATGTGCTATTAAATTTGAATGGGATAAGAAGGAAGGCACATCAACATGTGTTTTCCTCAGAGTTGAGCTGATAGAGTATTCATATTTACATTCATGGCTTTTTAGGGCCTATATGTTTCAGTTCAAATTATGATGTTTAATTTTTCTATAGCTATGTACAATATTGCACTGTCCTTTTTATTGTATTAATTAACCTAATGTAAAATGACAGTGATAGTTGACATGAAATGCAAGATTGTTGTAATGACCTGACATTTCAAACCATTCAAATCGACAATCATCCACTCATGCCAGACTTGAATTTCTCAAAACAACAGAATGTTAATTTTTATTTGGCAAAAATCAGCATATGCAGTAAATAAATCAATCACAAAATCACAGACACTGAGTAATATAACAATAAGTAGCAGAATAGATAAATAGTAGTTCATGAAGCTACTATATAAAACTAGAATTTTAAAAAAATACAACAGATATCTAATACCCAGAAGTATCAATATAAAAGAAAATGACAAGTCTGCAAAAAAAACTGAAAACAACTGAAAAGTTGAATAGATAACTCCAAGTGGATCTCCAAGCTCCAAAGGTGACTCAAATGATGTGACACTCTGTCTGACCCGAGCATAAAGCAAAACACAAAACACTAGAGTCAGGGTTAACATTCTTATATCGGTAAATTCAACTAAAGTGAAATGTCAACTGAAATACAAATAACTTAAAGGATGTTTGGGATTCCCAACCTGTAAGGATCCATTAAACTATCTACCTACTTAGTACAATATGCTACATATATAATGTCTAAAGTAAAGTAAACTATTAAAATAGCATTATTGCATTACTCATGTCCCTCTTAACACATTTTATGTAATGTCGTAGTCTATACAGTACTATAAAATCCATTAAACCGGTGAGCTATCAAGGGGCACTCCATAGTGTAGGATCTAGATTAACCCTAAAGGGGGGGTGAATAGGGTTATAGCAAATTTTTGCGAATTAAACACAGAAGCAAACTGCAGAAATAAATATGTTGAAAAATAAATCACACACAGAATTTACCCAGCTTCGGCAACCCCTGCCTACTGCTGCATTCCCAGATTTCTATTAGAATTAAACAGTTTCCCGCTTACAAACACTCTAACAGACTTGCAAATCCTGCTACCGCCTATAGAGTTTTGCAAACTTGCAAACCCTGCTAACTGGACTAACTCTAACTAGACAATCTGACAACACCTAAACCCTAGGTGATAATTTATCATGTTTTGTTTTGAAAAGAACATACAAATAAAGCAAATTATAAAAGCAAGCACTAAATTTAAAACAATTTAAATTATCTTGCCTTTATAATAAAAATAAAAATACCCTAGCCCAAAACAAACAAAAGATATGCAGTCACTTCCCTTTATCTTATTTCACCCGGTCCATTTTCTTTTGTTTGTAAAAAAAAATAGCGGCCCTCTGTTTATTCGATCTGAATTAGGGCTTCTGTTTCTTCCTCGAATTTGGGGCTTCGGCTTCTTTCTGATGTCTGATTAAGCTCTTGCTTGTCCTCTGATGATTGATGCTTGTTGCTAGCTCGTTCTCTGTTGATCGAGTTTGTTGATGGTTCGGTATGTAATTTCTTTTGTTGCTTGTTTGATTGCTTGCTTTTTAACTCGATTGTTCTGTGTTCTATGATGATTTCTTGGGGTTTATTTATAGGGTTGAAACCCTAATAACCACTGTCAGATTTGATTTCTTCACGTCGTTGATTATTTTCCTGAATTTGTTCTGGATTTGGAGTATTCCTTTCTTGATTCAATTTCGAATAATTGCTGACCATATTTGTATTCGAATTAATTGATTCGAAGATATCTTCCTTTATTTGTTGTCTCGGCCCCTATTTGAATTAATACTGACCATATTTAGTCGAGAAGTTTGATGCAGAGATTTCTTTCCAAAATTTGATTTCTTTGACTTAATTAAAAATACGAATTTGATCTTTAACTTTGGCTTGATTTCTGCACTGACTTGTACTTGCCACTGTCTTGTGTTTCCTACTGCACATTCACCTGTTTACTATATATGTGCATACATACATATGTATGTGTGTATGCATATATTCTTGGGTTTGTACTTTCATTGTGACTTGATTTTGCTATGGGATTAAATCAGAACTTCATTTGATCTGCATGTAGTTGTGATCTGATTCTTGATAGCTTGCTGGTGCATGTCATTTGTTTCTAGCTCGAATTCATCTTTGAGGAACACTGTACTTGTTGTTATGATGTTTTGAACTTGATTCACTTCATGTTGCATTAGTCAGTTGCATTGGTGTATTGCCTTGTACATCCATGTTCTTTACTTGGTTGTTGTCACTGGTCTGCTGCCATGTTCACGTGCACTTGAGTTTGTTTCCACTGCTTTGATACAGATGCTACACTTGTTCATGTTGCCTTTGTACACTTGTTCATATGAGCTGTTGTTCCATTGTTGTAGTTGCAGTATTTATGTTCCTTGTTTCATTTGAAAGCTGGTTCGATGTACTCAAATATTGTCTGGACACATGTTTTATCACTTGTGTTTGCAGTCTTCATTTTTTGCTGTGACTCTTGTGATATTCATGTTGATTGCTTCATGACTTGTTGTTGGCAAGTACATTGTTTTCACTGTTGCACTTGGTGTTTGTAGCTTGCCACTGACTTCTTTGTAGTTGCACTGCACTTTGGTTACTATATATGCTATGTTCTGATTTGCATTGGTGCAGTTTCCATATTTTGTGTATTTTGATGTTGTATATGCTTTTTCATGCTGCTGTGATGCAGTTTCTTTCACTGTTGTATTTTTGGGAGTTTGCACTGCTTCATGTTGAATTTGTGCAGTGTTGTACTTGTTGCCTTGTATCACTGGTTCATTCTGGTTGGTGCAGTATTCAAGTTTTTTTGTTGGTCTGGACATTTGTGGGATATTTGACTGTTTCTGGCTCGATGTTGTTAATGCATTCATGACCACTGTCTTGCATATTTTTGATAAAGTGTGACTGATGCTGCACTTGGTCTTTGTTCTTCTCTGTTATGTTGCTTTGAATGAATTTGTGTTTTGTTGTAGTTTGTGCACACGAGTTGGCGTGGCAGTGCACACGTATACGAATGTACACGTGTGTACTGCAGCCACTTATAATTGCCTGTCCCTGATAAAAATTACTGATATGCATAGATATTGCACAATCAAAGATGATGACAATACCCCATGTATCTGAGACACAAACAAATTTTATTTTTGCAAATTTAAATTTGTTTGTTTTCAGATTACTGTTGTAGTTGCTAATTATATAGGTACACAGGAGACAGGACGAGAAGTGGAGCTGGACAATGCAGATAGATGCAGATGTGCAGACAGAGTGAAAAACTGAGTGTTGAGTGTTGTAGTGAGAAAAGTAAAATGTATGAACTGATGTATGTATATATATATAGAGAGAGAGCTGAAAACTTTGTATTGTTTAAGTGTTGTAATAAAATATTATATTGAATAAAAAATACTAGTTGAATTATATAGATTCTGTGCAATAGTATAATTATTCAATATGAATATTTCTTCCTTTCTGTATATAGTCCAAACTGCAAACACATATATATATTGATATATATATGTTTGTTATCATCAAACAAAAAATCACATCAAACAATCTCCCCCTTTTGATGATGACAAACATATATATTAAAGATTTTGAAATGCTAATACATGTGTTTGAACATGAAATTTTTAGCTCCTCCTATTTGAATGCTCCCCCTACAACCAAGACCACTCCCTATTTAGAAGATAACAAAAAATTACAAAAGAATAAAAGAACTAAAGAAAAATTAACTAACAACATTTAACCAAATTTGTTGAAATAGGTCACAAAATATTTACTTTCTCATCAAAATCTTGTTCTTCTCCCCCTTTTGTCATTATCAAAAGACTGACAAAAAACAATGGAACAGTAGGAACAAAAAATAATATATCATAACGAGATAAAAACTTCCATATTGTAGAGGATGGATCGATGATCAGTTTTAATAAGAAGAGAGATATTTTAACATTAATTTGACATTTAAGCACAAAAACAAAAAAAATAAGCACTTACTAACCACGTATAACCATAAGGACTTTTAAATGGGATTAGCAGTTACTTATTAGTCTAAGCATCCAGACTATTAAGTGAGACCAGAATACTTAGTTACCATACTCCATCCATGCATAACCATAAGGACTTTTAAATGAGAATGGAGTAATGATAAAAATAATTCACTCACATGCTCCATCCATGCATAACCATAAGGACTTTTAAATGAGAATGGATGCATGAGAGTTATTATTATTTATTATTAAATTTTTTATTTTTTATTTTTTATTATTATTATTTTTTAATTTAAAAATAATTCACTCTTCTTATTTTATCAAACCATTATGAATGATAGAAAGATGGTAGAAATAGAAATGATCGTGGAATAAGTTACCAAGTTAATTATATTATGTAATATCCAGTACTGAATACCATATTCGAATCAATCTTTGGAAAATATCCAAAACTTGTTTGAATCCTAGAAATTGAAGTTGAAAGTATATATCCAAGAATATTTCAACCTAACAAAGAAAAATGGTTAGTCAATTTCTATAATCCCCAAATCCAAACGTAATCTAGAAAATCTGTCTTCGGGGAGGGGTTTTGTGAAAATATCAGCAAGTTGAGCCTCAGTTGAAATATATTCAATGCAAATGTCTTCCTTAGCAATGTGATCTCTAAGAAAGTGGTGTTTCACATCAATGTGTTTTGTGCGTGAATGATGAACATGATTATTTGATAAGTCTATTGCACTTTTACTGTCACATTTTAATGGAACTTGTTTATAAACTAAGCCAAAATCAGAAAGAGTTTGCATCATCCATAAAATTTGAGCACAGCAACTTCCTAAAGCAATATATTCTGCTTCAGTGGTGGATAATGCAACACAATTCTGTTTTCGACTTGACCATGAAACTAATGAATGTCCTAGCATGAAACATGTCCCACTGGTGCTTTTCCTGTCAACCAATGAACCAGCGTAATCAGCATCAGAATAACCAACTAAATCAAAGTTTTCACAAGAAGGGTACCATAATCCAAATTTGTGTGTGTGTGAAAGATATCTCAAAATTCGTTTAGTGGCTTTCAAATGAGATTCTTTAGGATTAGATTGAAAACGTGCACACAAACACACAGAAAACATAATATCAGGTCTAGAAGCAGTAAGATAGAGAAGTGAACCAATTATCCCTCGATATTTTTTCTGATCAACGGCACTTCCTTTCTCGTCTTTGTCTAACTTTGTTGATGGGCTCATAGGAGTTCTCAATGGTTTGGAGTTCTCAACTCCAAATTTCTTCAACAGTTCCAACACATACTTGGATTGCGAAATGAAAATGCCATCGCTGCTTTGCTTGATTTGAAATCCAAGAAAATATTTCAATTCTCCAACCAAGCTCATCTCGAATTTAGCCTGCATGACTTGTTCAAATTTCTCGCACAAGAGTTCATTAGTAGCACCATAAATGATATCATCCACATAAATCTGAACAATCAAAAAATCACTTCCTTTATGTAATAGAAACAGTGTCGTGTCAGCACTCCCCTTTTCAAAGCCATTTTCCAAAAGATACGTACAAAGGCAGTCATACCAAGCTCTAGGAGCTTGCTTAAGACCATATAATGCTTTTTCAAGTTTATACACATGATTTGGAAAAACATGATTTTCAAAACCGGGGGGGTTGTTCAACAAAAACTTCTTCTTTCAGATCACCATTTAGAAATGCACTTTTTACATCCATTTGTTTTAGTTTGAAACCTTTATAACAAGCAAAGCTGAGCAAAATCCTAATGGCTTCTAACCTAGCAACTGGTGCAAATGTCTCATCAAAATCTATGCCTTCTATTTGGTTATATCCTTTTGCGACCAACCTAGCTTTGTTTCTAATTACATTTCCTGATTCATCAAGTTTGTTTTTGAACACCCATTTAGTTCCTACAATTGGATAGTCATTAGGCCTAGGAACTAATTTCCAAACTTTATTTCTCTCAAATTGATTAAGTTAATCTTGCATTGCTAAAACCCAACTTTCATCATTAAGAGCCATTTCAACAGAATCAGGTTCTATTTCAGAAATAAAACCACTATGACAACAAAACGCACACAAATTTTTATCAAATGCAAAGCGAGTGTGTATACCTTTCGTAGGATCTCCTATAACCAATTCAGGAGGATGATTGGATTTGAACTTCAATCTATCAGCATCAACAGTCCTACTTCCATCTTTCTCAGTAGATGTCCCTTCTTTAATGCCTTCATGATCTACCCCATCATCACCCGTTTTTTCAGTCGTCCTTTCCAGATCAGATTCATCAAATTTCACATTGACTGATTCAACAATTGTCTTTGTTCGTTTGTTGTATATCCTGTAAGCCTTGCTCCTTGTTGAATAGCCCATGAAAATTCCCTCATCGGCCTTTGATTCAAATTTTCCAAGTTGATCACCTGTGTTAAGAATGAAACAAGGGCATCCAAAAACACGAAAATAAGAGATGTTAGGTTTCCTTTCATGCCACACTTCATAAGCAGTTTTGCCAAGTATTGGTCTAATCATTACTCTATTCATTACGTAGCACGAAGTATTCGCCGCCTCTGCCCAAAAAGTTAGAGGTAGTTTATACTCACTCAACATGGATCTAGCCAATTCTTGTAATGTACGATTTTTCCTTTCAACCACCCCATTTTGTTGAGGTGTTCGTGGGGCAGAAAATTCATGTTTTAAACCATTTTCTTCACAAAAGTTTTCAAATTCTGAATTTTCAAATTCGCCTCCATGATCACTTCTCAAAGTTTTAATTGAAACTCCTTTTTCATTTTGAACAAGTTTAGCAAATTTTGAAAAATAATCAAAAGATTCAGACTTTTTGGCTAAGAAATAAACCCATGTAAATCTAGAATAATCGTCAACCAATACATAACAATAACGTTTTCCATTCAAGCTTGCAATTTCATTTGGTCCAAATAAGTCCATATGAATTAATTCGAGGACCCTTGATGTGCTAACAATGTTTTTAGGGCGAAATGATGATCGACTAAGCTTGCCCAAGGAACATGCTTTACACACTTTGTTATCTTTAAATTTCTGATGTGGTAACCCTCTGACTAATTCTTTTGTTTCAAGATTTCTTAAGAGACTCATGCTAGCATGTCCAAGTCTCCTATGCCATAAAGATGCCTCTTCGTCAGTGGCTACCAAACATCTGGAAAGATTTAGATTGTCAAACGAAAGTGAGTAAACATTTCTTTTTCTTTTGCCCATAAAAACAATGTTATTAGAAGTTTTATCAATGATTTTGCAAGTATCACTATCAAAAACCACATTCATACCTTTGTCACATAGTTGGCTAATAGAAATGAGATTGTGATGCAAATTATCAACGTATAAAACATTAGTCAAGGAAAAAGTACCATTACTTACTTCACCTTTCCCAATAATCTTACACTTGCTATTATCTCCCATGATCACATTTCCACCTCTAAACTTCTCTAGGCTAAGGAACTTAGATTTATCACCTGTCATATGTCTAGAACAACTTGAATCTAGAAACCATTCTGGTTGCTCCTTAGCCCGCCAACAGACCTACATAAAGAGAGAGGAGGATGACCTAGAGAAACTCTTAGGTCCAATGATATTAGTAACTGAAGCATTGTGAACAAACAATCCCTTTGGAACCCAAACTTGTTTT
This sequence comes from Allium cepa, assembly GCA_030765085.1. Taxonomy (NCBI): domain Eukaryota; kingdom Viridiplantae; phylum Streptophyta; class Magnoliopsida; order Asparagales; family Amaryllidaceae; genus Allium; species Allium cepa. Next base: position 587,590,428 of record CM060938.1, read on the forward strand.
GTCCTTTTATTTTTGTTCCTATAGACATGAAATTTGTTTGTAGAATTCTTAGGAACCCAAACTTGTATAAATTTTGTGTTCTTGTTCCTATGACTACAATTTTCAACACGATGTCCAATTTCACTTCTAACAAAGACACTCTTACCTTTTGCATGATCATCAACCTGTGTTTTCCCAAAACCTAGTCCTTTTCTGTTGTTAGCAAAGAGTTGATTTCCCAATAACATGTTAAATGATTTTTCTCCTCTTGAAAAGTTATTCAGAGATTTCTCAAGATTTTGGACTTTGGTTTTTAGTGTTGTGTTTTCAGTTACAAGTGTGGTGCATCTATTTATAAAATCCTTTTTCCTAGTGTCAATGGTTTCCTTAAGACTTGAGTTTTCTTTTTCAAGATTATCGAAGCTATTCTTAAGTCTTGATATTTCTGAATCTAAAGTTTTACATTTTTTGCAGTTTAGGTTTTGAATATTCTCAAGTTCAGTTTCTAGCCTAGTATTCTCATGAACAAGTTCTCTCCTGTCAGACTTCAATTTTTCAATTTTAGTTTCAAGAGTATCAATTGTATTAGTAAGATCATAACACATCAAAACAAGTTCTTTATAAGAATAGTCACGTACCTCACTGGATTCCTCTGAACTTGTTTCTGAATTTGATTTTGCCATAAGGCACAAGTTAGCCTCTTCTGAGCTATTATCCGAAACTTCTTCTCCTTCTTCATCATCCCAAGTTGCTGCAAAGGCCTTCTTCTTCTTTTTCTTTCCTTTGTTGTTCTTGAGAAGTGGACATTTTTGTTTGAAGTGGCCAGGCTTTTTGCAGTTAAAGCAAGTCAATTCATTATCGGAATCATCAGAATCTTTTGACTTGTTACCACTTGTTTTCTTCTTGCGTGGCCTGAATTTTGACCACTTTCTAGGATTATTGACAGCCATCGCAAGCTCTTCAATTGGATCTTCTTCTTCTTCACCGCTTTCTTCTTTGCTTTTTAAGGCAATCGTCTTCTTTTTTGATTCGGAGTTGTTACGTTCCTCCTTTGCCTTTAGCTCAAGCTCATATGTCATCAAGTTTCCGATCAACTCCTCCATGCTTAGTTTACTCAGATCTTTTGATTCTTGTATTGCAGTGACTTTTGCCTCAAAGTTCATTGGTAAGACTCGCAGTATCTTCCGTACAAGCTCTACTTCAGTGAAGACCTTCCCAAGCGCTCTAGCGTTGTACACCAAAGTTGAAAATCGTCCAAACATATCTTTTATGCTCTCGCCCTTTTCCATCACAAAGTTTTCGTATTCAATGCTAAATAGAGCTAGTCGTGACTCCTTGACTTGAGAAGTTCCTTCGTGTGTCACCTCCAGAGTGTGCCAAATTTCCTGTGCTGTTGTACAATGTGAAATTCTATTAAATTCATTTTTATCAAGAGCACATATCAAAGCGTTCATTGCTTTGGCATTTGTAGTTTTTAATTTCTTATCGTTAGCATCCCACCTATCCTTAGGTTTAGGAATCTCAGTATCACCAACAACTATAGTGGGAGATTTATAGCCAGTTTCAATAACATCCCAAACATCATAATCGACAGAACTAAGATAAATACTCATTCTAACTTTCCAATAAGCATAATCATTCCCATTAAACATGGGTGGCCTAGCAATAGATTGCCCCTCAGAAAAAGCATTATTTGGTGGATTCATGACTCTAGAGTTAAAGTAAAATACCTTGCTCTGATACCACTTGTAGGATCTAGATTAACCCTAGAGGGGGGGTGAATAGGGTTATAGCAAATTTTTGCGAATTAAACACAGAAGCAAACTGCAGAAATAAATATGCTGAAAAATAAATCACACACAGAATTTACCCAGCTTCGGCAACCCCTGCCTACTGCTGCATTCCTAGATTTCTATTAGAATTAAACAGTTTCCCTCTTACAAACACTCTAACAAACTTGCAAACCCTGCTACCGCCTATAGAGTTTTGCAAACTTGCAAACCCTGCTAACTGGACTAACTCTAACTAGACAATCTGACAACACCTAAACCCTAGGTGATAATTTATCATGTTTTGTTTTGAAAAGAACATACAAATAAAGCAAATTATAAAAGCAAGCACTAAATTTAAAACAATTTAAATTATCTTGCCTTTATAATAAAAATAAAAATACCCTAGCCCAAAACAAACAAAAGATATGCGGTCACTTCCCTTTATGTAACAACCCGGTATTTTGCGTCAATTATAATCAACAATTTAAACGATTAATATTGACACAAACTTCTATTTGAAGTTTTTAAATTTTGAATTAAAATTGAAGTTTTTAAATTTTGAATTACAAATGGTTATAAAGTTTGAGGGGCTTTGATTTCTTTTTTTTAAAATAGTGGTTCATTTGTTTTGGCTTCGGTCCAAACTTTGGTTTTCAGTAGTTTGTTGATAAACGTTCGATCTCTGTAGTGTTTACTTGGTTTTCCATAGCGTACCTGTGAATTAAGAACAATGCTATCAGAAAGTGTGAATAATTATTATAACAATCAAATAGCACTTACTATTAAACAAATAAGCTAAACCCTTAACTAAATTATTTATTAAATTATAAAACTTAATCAAATCGCAACTCATTTCTCAGCCCAGCCCACAATCTCCCTTTACTTTTCCTTCGACCTAAACCCGATTCCCCTCTTTCTTTTTCTCTATTTTTCGTTCGTGAACCTAAAACCACCAAAACAAAAATTATGGCGGCCTCTCTCTCACTCGTTTGTCCAAATTTAGGGCTTCGGTTGATAGCTTCGTTCGTCTTCGCTCGAATTCTGGCCGGCTTCCCCTAAATTCGTCGACAAGGTGAGTGTTATCCACTCACATCTGATTCAAATGCTACGTTGGTTAGTTCGATTTGTTTTGTTGATTGATGATTTCACTAGCCTTGTTAATTTCGTATAATCTGATACTTGATGTTCTTGGTTTTGATCGATTTCATAGCCACACGGCTTTACTCGATTTGATGAGGCATTCTTTGATTTTTGATTACTCGGCTTTGGGTTTCTATATTTTAACTTGACAGTGTTTATGTGATGAATTTTTAAGACATATCTGCCTTTGTTCGAAACTACTGTGCCCTGTTTTAAACTTGCGCGATACTGCCTCACTGCTTGTTGGTGTTGCACTTGTGCTTGTTGACAGTGATAATCTTTTCGCCTTGCGAATTTGGTCATTGACATTGAGTCTTCATTTGGACCTTTTCCTGAGTTTCACTGAGATTAGAGTGATTTCTTTTCACTCATGTCTCTAATTCGAACCTGGTTTGATTTCTGACTTGTTCCCATTTTGTTAACTTGGACTTTGTTGTTGTGTATTTGGTCTTGCTGTGTCTTCATTTGTACATATATATGCATTCAGGTATGTATATATATGATTGTTGTTTCTTCTGGAATTTCATTGTGTATCCACACATCTCTGTAGCATTGTTCCTTGTCATCATGATGCATTGTATTTGATATTGAACTGCAGTAGTTTTCTTGATACTACACTTTTACATGAATCTGGTGCTTGAGTTTTCCTTTGATAAATTGGAATCTGTATTTGATTACTGGTTGTGGTTATACCACTTTCTGTGGTAAGTGTTCAAGCTTCATATTGGGGCTGCACTTGCTCTTGTACAGCTGCTGTGTTTTATCACCTCAGTTTTATACAATTGGATTTTTACCTGAGAAGGTTGCATTGTATAGTGAATTTGATGAACATGCTTTATACTTGTAGTCCTTTGGTCCAGGTTGCATTTAAGGTAGGCATTCACAGTTTTACTGCATCATATCTGGTCATTTGTATGACTCTTACCTGTGCATGTTGTTATGTTGAATCTCGATGAACTATTTAATTGCATCGGGTTCGGTCATGTTCATTGGGTTTCACCGTGATCTGGGTTGTAGTCTCACTGTCCATACTGTTATGTGGGGTTTACCTTGACTTCATGAAGAGGCTGCAGATGGACATGCCATGTTGTAGCTTGATCTTTGATTCATATATGCATACTGTATTGTTGTTTAAGTTTGAGGTCTGGATACACATGTGAACTTCATTTGTTCCTCTGGCCTTTGGTCATGAATATGATATTTATACTAACCAGTTTCACAGTGCATGCCTGTTATATCTTTATTCATGTTTCCTGTAGTGAAATTGCATACTTCTAAACATGCTACTTGCTTCGATACAGTTGCATTCAGTTGCATTGGTGGTCTTTTTGTGTCTTAATGATGCATTCTGTCCATACGCAGTTCCATATTGCACCTCTGATTCATTTTGTCCATGTGCAGTTCGTTATGTACATTCGTTTGTGTACATATCGTATATTCACTTGGTTGGAGCTTTATACTGCTGTCATTTTCTTAGCGCATTAGTTTGCACTGTTAATTCTTGTGTATTGGTCTTTGAGCTTTGCCGAGTGTATTTCTTTAAACTATTGCATTAGGTTGAGTCATGACAGCAGTGACTTGACCTTTGCGTTTTGATTTGTTTTCGAAGTCACTTGAGTTGAATCCGATATTTCGGATTTGACCTTGTGCCCGTTTGTGTACATCATCACTATAGTGGCAAGGCAGTGCACGCAAGCGTGAACTGCAGCCACACGGTATGGTTTTGTGATATTCTATTTTGTTTTGATTTATTAATCTTTTGCGTAGTTCATGTGCTGTAGTGGCGAGGCAGTACACGCGTGCGTGTACTGCAGCCCTACTCATCTTAATATTTTAATTGATATTTCAATGGTTCGAACTGTTCTGTTTATTTCAATTCAATATTCTGAATTGCATTCTGATTTGGTTTAGTTACTGTCGTCTATTCATTATTTGATTATTATTGCTTCTGTGCACTAATAACTGAGTTTGAATTAGACTGACCCGAGTATTATTTTCTTTTGAATTTAATACTCGGGTCAGACCGAGTATTTCAGGTTGTAGATATTTTGCTTTGGGTTGCTGCTAGAGCTATGAAGTTCTTTCATATCTTTTGGAGTAGTCGTCGTCATTTGTAGTAGTCTGAAAAATTGTATAGGAAGATATGTGTTCATGTATATTAAATACGTTAATGTACTTGTATATGTAACTTCCTTAGTCGACTGTTGTGGTTGTATCATATGTACCGTGTGAATGTATTGTAACTGACATCAGTTATTATATATATATATGAGACTTTCTGTTTCATCTGTGTTCCGCATTTATATTATCTGTGTTGTTATTTTATATTTACTGTTCTAAACTATTACGAACCATCGTAGTTCGTTTTATACTGGAATTGGGGTATGTCGATGGGAGAAAATAAATCAGAGATGAAAAATGAAAGAAAATATATTTGTATACCACTCCCATTGAGATAACCAATGCTAGTATAAGGCCTAACTATTGATGGTCGCTCCTCAACAGCCTTATTCTCCGTGCTAGTTGACAGCACTACACCGTAGTGTTCTTGGCTAGCGTGGGTATAGAGGTGGGGCGTCACAGCTTGGTATCAAAGCCTGGGTTTTAGAACAAATATAAAACATAACTTAGATAGTACATGTGTTACAACTATTTGTCGACGTTTTATCTCTCATATTTGCCAATGATTATCTTTGATCGTTAGGTATGAATTCCTAACGCTTATTCATATGAATTTGATTTTTGATTCTTGTGTTTTCGGCTTTGATTTGATTTAGCCGATGATTGATTTTGTTCGAATCTCAGCGATTCCGAACTTGATATTTTATGTTTTCCTCGGATTGATTTCCATTCGACTTCGGTCACTTTGTTTTTGAGAAATTTCTAAATTCTTGATTTCCAAGACTCTGACTTGGTTTGCCGTTGAGTCCTTTGATGATGATGTTGAATCGTTTTATACTCTATTATGGCCATTAATTGTTGACTTCGGCATTGACTTGATTTTTATTTTTGTTGAAGTCATTTATGCATTTATGCTCGTTTTGTTTCATTATTCCATTTGTCAATCGATTCTTCTTTTCCGATTAGTTGTTGTCATCTTTGTCGACTTTGAAAACTTCTATTTCTGGAATTTTTGGATATTCCTACTTTGATGGATTTAGAATCGAATTCTTTGGATTTTATTCACGTCTTCGAAGGTGAATTTTAGTGAATTGATTTGGTTTCCAAATTTAATCGATTATTGTTAATTTCCCGATTTATTGCTATCATTTATTAGCAACTTTGTTAACATTTTCTTCGGGATTTTCGTGAACATACTTTTGGATGGATACAGTATCGATTTCTTTGGATTCTATTCACGTCTTCGTATGTGAATTCTTGTGATTGATTGTTTCTACAATCATTTTTGTGATTTGTCACTTTAAAAATATAAATGTTTCAATACTAGTAGTAAATATCAAAACTCTTTTATCAAAATGTTTTCAACTCTATTTTCAATATCAAAATCTTTTCCTAAACCGTTTTCCAATCTATTAGTATATACAAACCTTTATTTCACTCGTATGAGAAATCTAATTAAACGGCTTAGCAAAACAAGTGGTATGAAACGCTTGTGTTTACTTCGTCGGTTAATTTTTGGACTTGTTCGATTGAACCACTTGTGACATTTTTCTAGTGAAGATCTACAGTTTGTTCGTAAATATTTAAGTTAAGCTAGTGGTTATGGGACATGAAGCTAAACTTTTATATTTACTAGCTTAGTGTAATTGACACTTCTCGTTGATCTTGATGATCGCTTTATGAACTAGACTAGCAATTGTGCTATGTCTTTTTATTTGCGAGGTTAAACTAGACACCACTTGTGTGATTCCATTCACACATACCTTTCTGCTTTTTGGTTAGTCATGACCTCAATCTGTGTGATTCCATTCACACATGCTTAGTGTAATTGACACTCCTCGTTGATCATGATGATCGTTCTGATGGTCAGACTAGACACCACTTGTGTGGTTCCATTCACACATACCTTTCTGCTTTTTGGTTAGTCTTGACCTCAATCTGTGTGATTCCATTCACACATGCGGGGTAGCTCCCCATGGTCTTCGGACCGTCATGTGATAGGCCTCTTTCCCTTTTTCTGTGATTTCTAGATTCCTTATGTTGATTTCTGGAAATTTTATGCTTCACCTATTTTTGTGTACTGGTGAATTCATATGTTATTGATTTGTCATGAGTACAAATTTGGGGGTATGTTACCTCTTTGGATCTTTGAGAAGATTCTTGTGATATTGATTATCTCTTATCGGTTGATCTCCTGTTGATCATTATATGCATACTTATAGTTGTATGTCAGTATGGATATTTCATATTTATGTCATACCTCTAATCGGTTGATCTCCTGTTGATCATTATTTACATACTTATAGTAGTATGTCAGCATGGATATTTCATATTTATTCCATACCTCATGTCGGTTGATCTCCTGTTGATCATTATTTACATACTTATAGTAGTATGTCATTATGGATATTTTATGTTATGCCATATCTTTTATTCTATGTCATACTTTGTTCGAGTTTTCATACTCCGTTTGAGTTTTTATACTCCGTTTGAGTTTTTATACTCCGTTCGAGTTTTTATACTCCGTTTGAGTTTTCATACTCCGTTCGAGTTCTCATACTCTTATCTTGTGATTTCTGGATTTCTTGTGTAGATTTCTAGAATTTGTGCTTCACCAACTTTCGTGATTTCTATTGATAAGTTTTATCAATTCTTGTGCATTGGTGAATTCGTGTGTTATTGACTTGTTATGAATACAAGTTTAGGGTATGATATCCCTTTCTATCTTTGAGAAGATTCTTGTGACATTTTTGATGAACGAAAATTCATTGGTATTATATTTTGATGCCAGTTATTTCGATGAAATTTTGACGTATGTCGAAGTTGCTACTGACATTGCTATTTTAATCACGTGTTTTAAAAATTTGTTATTCTTCAAAATATTTCAAAATATAAATCAAAATTGTTTTCAAAATCTTTACGGTTTGCGCTTTCAAAAGAATGAGGAAGCGAATTAAACGTTTCAAAAAAATCGAGGACTATGACCCCTTTCTTTTACTGTTTCGCTTAATTCCGGACTTGTCCGTTTGAGAACGTAAAATGTTATTTATTTAAAATACACAATTTTGCACTTTCAAGGAAACGATGAAGTGAATTAAACGATTTAGTAAAACTCGTGGTTATGGGTCATGTGCGTTTGCTATTTCGGTTAATTTCGGACTCGTTAATTGAAAATTTGTGATTTCTGATTATCGCTTGTGATAATCAGATAATTGAGATTTAATTATCAATTGTGATAATTAAATATTTATGATTTCTGATTATCACTTGTGATAATCAGATAATTGAGATTTAATTATCAATTGTGATAATTAAATATTTATGATTTCTGATTATAGTTTTTGATAATCAGATATTTATTGTTTCTAATTATCGTTTGTGATAATTAAACATTTGCGATTTGAGATTTGATTATCAATTGTGATAATTAAATATTTGTGATTTGAAATTTGATTACCGTTGTGGTAATTCCTGATTATCGTTTTTGATAGTTAGATATTTGTGTTTTCTAGTTATCTTTGTTGATAATTAGATTTGCTGATTTTGCTGTTTTAAGATTTCTTTATTCTGATTATCTATTTGATAATCAAACTTTGTTGAGAATTTGGGAATTTCTTTTATGAAATTAAAAGCTTACCTTCTCATGCTCTTATGGTTGTTACCTTTTGTCCATCTATTCCTTAGGATTGCGTGGACGCAATTTCTTTAAGGAGGGGAGTCTGTAACAACCCGGTATTTTGCGTCAATTATAATCAACAATTTAAACGATTAATATTGACACAAACTTCTATTTGAAGTTTTTAAATTTTGAATTAAAATTGAAGTTTTTAAATTTTGAATTACAAATGGTTATAAAGTTTGAGGGGCTTTGATTTCTTTTTTTTAAAATAGTGGTTCATTTGTTTTGGCTTCGGTCCAAACTTTGGTTTTCAGTAGTTTGTTGATAAACGTTCGATCTCTGTAGTGTTTACTTGGTTTTCCATAGCGTACCTGTGAATTAAGAACAATGCTATCAGAAAGTGTGAATAATTATTATAACAATCAAATAGCACTTACTATTAAACAAACAAGCTAAACCCTTAACTAAATTATTTATTAAATTATAAAACTTAATCAAATCGCAACTCATTTCTCAGCCCAGCCCACAATCTCCCTTTACTTTTCCTTCGACCTAAACCCGATTCCCCTCTTTCTTTTTCTCTATTTTTCGTTCGTGAACCTAAAACCACCGAAACAAAAATTATGGCGGCCTCTCTCTCACTCGTTTGTCCAAATTTAGGGCTTCGGTTGATAGCTTCGTTCGTCTTTGCTCGAATTCTGGCCGGCTTCCCCTAAATTCGTCGACAAGGTGAGTGCTATCCACTCACATCTGATTCAAATGCTACGTTGGTTAGTTCGATTTGTTTTGTTGATTGATGATTTCACTAGCCTTGTTAATTTCGTATAATCTGATACTTGATGTTCTTGGTTTTGATCGATTTCATAGCCACACGGCTTTACTCGATTTGATGAGGCATTCTTTGATTTTTGATTACTCGGCTTTGGGTTTCTATATTTTAACTTGACAGTGTTTATGTGATGAATTTTTAAGACATATCTGCCTGTTATATCTTTATTCATGTTTCCTGTAGTGAAATTGCATACTTCTAAACATGCTACTTGCTTCGATACAGTTGCATTCAGTTGCATTGGTGGTCTTTTTGTGTCTTAATGATGCATTCTGTCCATACGCAGTTCCATATTGCACCTCTGATTCATTTTGTCCATGTGCAGTTCGTTATGTACATTCGTTTGTGTACATATCGTATATTCACTTGGTTGGAGCTTTATACTGCTGTCATTTTCTTAGCGCATTAGTTTGCACTGTTAATTCTTGTGTATTGGTCTTTGAGCTTTGCCGAGTGTATTTCTTTAAACTATTGCATTAGGTTGAGTCATGACAGCAGTGACTTGACCTTTGCGTTTTGATTTGTTTTCGAAGTCACTTGAGTTGAATCCGATATTTCGGATTTGACCTTGTGCCCGTTTGTGTACATCATCACTATAGTGGCAAGGCAGTGCACGCAAGCGTGAACTGCAGCCACACGGTATGGTTTTGTGATATTCTATTTTGTTTTGATTTATTAATCTTTTGCGTAGTTCATGTGCTGTAGTGGCGAGGCAGTACACGCGTGCGTGTACTGCAGCCCTACTCATCTTAATATTTTAATTGATATTTCAATGGTTCGAACTGTTCTGTTTATTTCAATTCAATATTCTGAATTGCATTCTGATTTGGTTTAGTTACTGTCGTCTATTCATTATTTGATTACTATTGCTTCTGTGCACTAATAACTGAGTTTGAATTAGACTGACCCGAGTATTATTTTCTTTTGAATTTAATACTCGGGTCAGACCGAGTATTTCAGGTTGTAGATATTCTGCTTTGGGTTGCTGCTAGAGCTATGAAGTTCTTTCATATCTTTTGGAGTAGTCGTCGTCATTTGTAGTAGTCTGAAAAATTGTATAGGAAGATATGTGTTCATGTATATTAAATACGTTAATGTACTTGTATATGTAACTTCCTTAGTCGACTGTTGTGGTTGTATCATATGTACCGTGTGAATGTATTGTAACTGACATCAGTTATTATATATATATATGAGACTTTCTGTTTCATCTGTGTTCCGCATTTATATTATCTGTGTTGTTATTTTATATTTACTGTTCTAAACTATTACGAACCATCGTAGTTCGTTTTATACTGGAATTGGGGTATGTCGATGGGAGAAAATAAATCAGAGATGAAAAATGAAAGAAAATATATTTGTATACCACTCCCATTGAGATAACCAATGCTAGTATAAGGCCTAACTATTGATGGTCGCTCCTCAACAGCCTTATTCTCCGTGCTAGTTGACAGCACTACACCGTAGTGTTCTTGGCTAGCGTGGGTATAGAGGTGGGGCGTCACACTTTATCTTATTTCACCCGGTCCATTTTCTTTTGTTTGTAAAAAAAAATAGCGGCCCTCTGTTTATTCGATCTGAATTAGGGCTTCTGTTTCTTCCTCGAATTTGGGGCTTCGGCTTCTTTCTGATGTCTGATTAAGCTCTTGCTTGTCCTCTGATGATTGATGCTTGTTGCTAGCTCGTTCTCTGTTGATCGAGTTTGTTGATGGTTCGGTATGTAATTTCTTTTGTTGCTTGTTTGATTGCTTGCTTTTTAACTCGATTGTTCTGTGTTCTATGATGATTTCTTGGGGTTTATTTATAGGGTTGAAACCCTAATAACCACTGTCAGATTTGATTTCTTCACGTCGTTGATTATTTTCCTGAATTTGTTCTGGATTTGGAGTATTCCTTTCTTGATTCAATTTCGAATAATTGCTGACCATATTTGTATTCGAATTAATTGATTCGAAGATATCTTCCTTTATTTGTTGTCTCGGCCCCTATTTGAATTAATACTGACCATATTTAGTCGAGAAGTTTGATGCAGAGATTTCTTTCCAAAATTTGATTTCTTTGACTTAATTAAAAATACGAATTTGATCTTTAACTTTGGCTTGATTTCTGCACTGACTTGTACTTGCCACTGTCTTGTGTTTCCTACTGCACATTCACCTGTTTACTATATATGTGCATACATACATATGTATGTGTGTATGCATATATTCTTGGGTTTGTACTTTCATTGTGACTTGATTTTGCTATGGGATTAAATCAGAACTTCATTTGATCTGCATGTAGTTGTGATCTGATTCTTGATAGCTTGCTGGTGCATGTCATTTGTTTCTAGCTCGAATTCATCTTTGAGGAACACTGTACTTGTTGTTATGATGTTTTGAACTTGATTCACTTCATGTTGCATTAGTCACTTGCATTGGTGTATTGCCTTGTACATCCATGTTCTTTACTTGGTTGTTGTCACTGGTCTGCTGCCATGTTCACGTGCACTTGAGTTTGTTTCCACTGCTTTGATACAGATGCTACACTTGTTCATGTTGCCTTTGTACACTTGTTCATATGAGCTGTTGTTCCATTGTTGTAGTTGCAGTATTTATGTTCCTTGTTTCATTTGAAAGCTGGTTCGATGTACTCAAATATTGTCTGGACACATGTTTTATCACTTGTGTTTGCAGTCTTCATTTTTTGCTGCGACTCTTGTGATATTCATGTTGATTGCTTCATGACTTGTTGTTGGCAAGTACATTGTTTTCACTGTTGCACTTGGTGTTTGTAGCTTGCCACTGACTTCTTTGTAGTTGCACTGCACTTTGGTTACTATATATGCTATGTTCTGATTTGCATTGGTGCAGTTTCCATATTTTGTGTATTTTGATGTTGTATATGCTTTTTCATGCTGCTGTGATGCAGTTTCTTTCACTGTTGTATCTTTGGGAGTTTGCACTGCTTCATGTTGAATTTGTGCAGTGTTGTACTTGTTGCCTTGTATCACTGGTTCATTCTGGTTGGTGCAGTATTCAAGTTTTTTTGTTGGTCTGGACATTTGTGGGATATTTGACTGTTTCTGGCTCGATGTTGTTAATGCATTCATGACCACTGTCTTGCATATTTTTGATAAAGTGTGACTGATGCTGCACTTGGTCTTTGTTCTTCTCTGTTATGTTGCTTTGAATGAATTTGTGTTTTGTTGTAGTTTGTGCACACGAGTTGGCGTGGCAGTGCACACGTATACGAATGTACACGTGTGTACTGCAGCCACTTATAATTGCCTGTCCCTGATAAAAATTACTGATATGCATAGATATTGCTCAATCAAAGATGATGACAATACCCCATGTATCTGAGACACAAACAAATTTTATTTTTGCAAATTTAAATTTGTTTGTTTTCAGATTACTGTTGTAGTTGCTAATTATACAGGTACACAGGAGACAGGACGAGAAGTGGAGCTGGACAATGCAGATAGATGCAGATGTGCAGACAGAGTGAAAAACTGAGTGTTGAGTGTTGTAGTGAGAAAAGTAAAATGTATGAACTGATGTATGTATATATATAGAGAGAGAGCTGAAAACTTTGTATTGTTTAAGTGTTGTAATAAAATATTATATTGAATAAAAAATACTAGTTGAATTATATAGATTCTGTGCAATAGTATAATTATTCAATATGAATATTTCTTCCTTTCTGTATATAGTCCAAACTGCAAACACATATATATATTGATATATATATGTTTGTTATCATCAAACAAAAAATCACATCAAACACATAGATACGATACAAAACAAACTCGTAGAAGGCGCAATAAAGCATGTAACAAGGCACACGAGGCAATGCCTAGGGTAGGATTCTACTGTTTTGTAGAACCGGACTGGTGGTAACGCATAGCAGCTACTACCGTCCACCTCAAGACACACCCCAAACTTAAAGGTCCACCTAATCAAATCACAAAGTAATAGAATGGTATCGAAGAAATATGCCTGATCGGAGGTGTGACCTCAATGGCCCAAGTATAGCTCCTGTTTTAGCCACATCAAGCTGACTTGCAAGAGTTAGGGTCGCGTTAATATCTCATACAAAATCATCACCAAACCATCCTACTTCGTTATGGAATCTCCACCACGTACACAGTTGTTAAAATGATTTTAGGTATTGGCAGAGAGTATGACAATATCTGATCCCAGTCTCTATAACAACCAAATGATTATTTCACACCGTGGTCATTTTATTTTTCAAACAACCATACTTTAAAATATTTGCCTTTAAATCATATTCATTTTCAAACTCATAACCACAAAATAGTTTAAACCATCATATCAAAATATTCACCTTTAAATCCATTAAATCTAAATCATAACATTTCCAACTTAAACAGTTTAAATATTGAAAATAGTGTGTGAGTGTGTGTATACTGAAATCGTTATAAATTAAAATAATTTATATATTAAAAATAGGTTATAGATTAAAATAGTTTATATGTTAAAGTGGTTTATATATTAAAATATATATCAAAATAGTTTCAACTTAGAATTGTTTCTTCCAATTCCACAAATCAATTCATATCAACCTTAGTTCCAAAAGTTCAATTTAAATCAAATCTCAGTTCAAAAAATTTCAATTAAAAGGTTAAAGATTCAATTCAAATACTCATTAAACAATTTTTTATCAATTTCAAATCCAGGGTTGAACTACAAATCTAACCATTTTCATTTCAATAAGTTTCAAACTCTAAATATTCAAACAATTTACAATAACCCAATTAATAAATTTCATGTATATTTCAAAATTCAACTTTAATCCTATTAAACTCTCAAAATATTCACTTAATCATTTTTAATAACACTTAAATAAAATCTCATATATTACAAATTTAAGTTAATATTAAATATTCAATATCAAATTTATTTAAAGTTGAAAATATTCATCTAATCACTTTTTATCAAATCAAGTTATAAAATCATACCTTTCAAATTTTCAAATAAACAAGTTCAAATCAAACCTTACTCAAATTCAATTCGAAACAAATTTAATTATAAATTAATTCTTATTTAAATTCAATTTTTAACAAATTAAATTACAAATCAATTCTAATTTAATATATCTTTCCAGCTTCCATTTACCTAAAGTCATTACAAAAATCTATTTTTAATATTAATAATTTATTTTAATAAATACTTAACACATTATATATATTATTAGTTAAATTAAATTCTTAATAAATTTTATTATATTAGTTATTATTAAATGAAATCTTATTATAATCAAATCTATTATAAATCTTATTTTATATATTTTAAAAATAATAAAGTTATTAGTAAAATTTTATAATTTAAAACTTAAAACTTAACTTATAAATTTAAATTTTCCAAAACATATAAACTCAAAATCTAAATTTATATTTTTAAAATAAATATTTATATTATAGTTTAAAATCAATATTTATCAAAACCCATATATTTTCCTTTAAAAAATTACAAAAATCATTTTTTTCCTTCAAAATAGAACAACGGTGTCCATATATAGTTTTCTAACTTATGGTCAAGTGATGAGGATATTTATCATTTCAATCCGCAATTTATTTAAATATATGCGTATATATCATCTCAACCTGCAATCCCAAAATTCAAAATCAACGAAATCGCTTGGGTTTATCATTTCAACCCATAATGATTTTCTCTTAATTTACAAGATCATTCGGGTATGTATCATTTCAACCCATGAGGATTTCTAAACTAACAGGGAACTTGTAGAGTGAGAACAATGATGATAATAATATAACAAACCAACAACAGGCATTTATCATCAGTAACAATTTAAATATAATATGTACAATAGGTTATGGTGTCATATGACATAGGTAAACCATTGCAGATAATGACATATCATATTTAACAATTAGATAACTTAACAATTTAAATTTAATAGAAATCATTATTTCATGTGAATTAAATTTACTAAATATAAGAATGTTAATCGTGAGTGATTGCTCACCTTTCGAGGCTAGAGAAAACAATAAGAATGGAAAGCACAAACATGGATACGCAAAAACAAGCTAGAGATGTGGAAATAATCTTCGGACAGCAACGAAAACAAGCAAAGGAAGGTGGACAATCTTGGATTTGATGAAAATACAATATATGTATATATATATATATATATTATATTTAAAAATCAATATTCAATTTAAAAACACATATTTAAAATAAAATATATATATATATATATGCATACTTTAAAAAATCAATGCCTAATTTTAAACACATATTTAAAATCTTTATATATATATATTTTAAAACCAATATCAAAATAAAATGTTTATATTTACATTTCAACATCATCATTTCTTACTACAGATATATTTAAAAATCAAAGTGTGTATATATATCTAAGTTATATTTTAAAACCTACTATATTTAAATCAAAGTAGATTTATTATATTATCAAAAAGTCCTTTACTAATTTAAATTTTGATTTAACAGTTTTATTCAAAAGAAAACTTTAACATTGAAATAGATATTGACTTATTTCAATTTATATATACATACATATTTACAGTATAGGTAAATCTGAGAAAGAAAATAAAAAGAAGGGATTTTTGTAATATATATATATAGCTTATGTAGTTTAAGATTATATATATATATATATATTAGTTCTAAGAGATATATATAAGACTTTTGGAAATAAATATGAATTTTAAAATATTTGAAGGTTTATATAAAATTAGATTTTTGAAAATCCATCATTTTTGGTACATATATGTAATTTCAAAAGTGAAACCATTAGTTAATTAAATTAATAAATGGAAAATTTACCGTTCGACTATTTCAAATATTAATAAAATGTAAAATGTTTGTTCAAGGTCTGAATCGTGTAGAATCGTGAAGAACAAGTCGAGATGGGAGTGGATTGCAACTTAAAATCAAAGGTGAGTTAATCTCACTATTCTGGGTTGCTATTTAAATTTAAATGGTTAAATTTAAATAATTGGTTGAATGATTGAATTGATTTGATGTGCTATATTAAATATATTGTAGTATATATTGGAGTGATTGATTTCCCGCATTATATAGTGGATGAGACCCTATGCGCCGCATAATAGCGGATGATATTATATAAATCCCATATACCACGATATTCCACCTCGAAGTGGAATTGGTATTTTATATTGTGCTAACATCTGTGGATATAGGGAAACAGGTTGGAGGGATCCAACTGGATTCCTCAAAATTATTTAGATTGTTCTAATAATTCTGTGCTACGATTATTTGATATGTTGTGATGAATTATATTGATAATCGGAATATTGGATACCAAGGTTTGATTTAATATATTTTGGTACATTGAGTCATCAAAATATATAGAACTGGATTTTTGAAAGAAATATAAGAGTGAATTTTTAAGTAAAATAATTATAGAGAATTTGAATAAAAATAAAAATGAATTGGAAAGGAATAAAGTGATTTTTAAATCCTAAAAAATCACGGGTATGAAAAAGGGATTTTGAGTAAACATAGAAATAATGAATTTTAAACGTAAGTGATGTATATCAAGAAATCGAGAATTTATTTTAGAATTCAAGGTTTGAATTTATTTGCAAGGATAAAGAAGAAATTTGGAAAATATGAAATTGGTAATTTCAGTTAAAAAGATTTTAAATCATAATTAAGGAATAAAGTCTGAAATTAATGGATTTTGAAATAAATTGAGTAAGTAAAGAAATTTATTTCAAAATGGAGTAAATTGGGAATCAATTTGGAAATTGATCTAAGCATTTGGAATCGGAATTTTAAAAGGAAGTTGAGTCTATGAAACTTATAAAGTGGGTTTATAAAAGTGAAGCAATATATCGGTGGATATTTGGACGAATAAATTTACGGCGAGAATTTATTAAAGGAATAGGTAAGTTTGTTTAAAAATAATCTATTTTTAAAAGATGAGAAAGAGAAGCGTATTTCCCTAGATAGCCAAGTACGTTTCAAACAAATTTTAAGTTATAAGTAAAAAGTTTTAAGTTGTTTAAAAAGTATGTTTAGAAAACTTATTAGTTCTAAATGTTTAAATTCTAAAGTAAGTATTTTCTTTTAATCTATTGTAGTAGTAATTATTTAAAGGTGGCTTGTGTTATGTTTTAAAAGTTAGAAATTCAGTTTATATTGTACACAGTACTTTTATTTTAAATATTCTTAAAGCATATATTTTGAATAAGTATTAAAGTAATTTTTAATTTAAATGGTTTAAAGGATATTTTATAATAAATTGTTTTGAATTATTCTAAAAATATAAAGTTTTTATACTTGGTGTTTTCAGTGGAAAAAAATATTTGATAATTTATTTCATGAGAAAAGTGTGGTCTGGAAACTATTTTCAAAAGGGATTGAAAAGTGGAAAAGTATCTTGCGAAGATATTTTGAGGTTAATAAATAATTTGGGGAAATTATTTATGTTTGATGGTTGTTTGTGAATGTTATTTATTTCCTGAAAACCATTTCGATCCGGTTTGTACGTTTTCGTGGAAAAACGAGTTCGGAGTCGAAGATGGAGCAGTGAAGTGCAAGGGTTAGTCGCTACTAATCCTGAGGGTAATTCCAAAATGGATGTAGTAGGAGTAGTGCCTTCGGTTCCGTTCGAACCCGGACGGACTTGTATGGATGAGTGCTTTCAGAACATCGTCAGGTGGATGGTGAACATTCTAAGTGATATGTTCTAAAAGGTAACGCTTAGCCTCGAGCCTCATCGGCCGGGAATGACTGAAAATCAGGGGATATGCAGCAAGGCTAAGTGGGTAGCACCCATTAGGGTGAGGTCATCCTTGTCTAGCTGTCCCTTTTATTCGGCTTAGTGGTGCGGTTGCTGATCCCAATCGTAGGGTGATCTTACTCGGGATTATCCAATAAGGGGTAGTCTCGGTCTTGTGTTGCAGGGGATTGGGAGTAATCCTCGGTACGGTGATCTAGGCCACGTACCGTTACAGGTGGTACCCCAGTGCCTAGTCATTAGTTGAAAATCCATTCTCCCTACGCGCCTGTATGGTTTTGACTGTGCCCTGGTATTGTTGAAACGTGAGATGCAAGCATTTCAGCTAGATTCTATTTTACTTTCTACAGACACTATTATAATATCAGACGGATTTGATAAAAATTGTTTTAGACATCGTAAGGTAAAAAACAGGCATGTTTATTTGTGGCGGGGTTTTACGAGATGCTTTTGATTTCAAAGGATTTTGAAACTTTAAAAATCAAATTGAGTGTGATTTTCTCACGCTGGTATTCCAGACTGACTCGGGCGTTATTTCACTATAATGCTCGGGTCAGACCGAGTATTATAGATTACAGAAAATGATGTGTGGAGCTGGATGGCGATACGTACTTCCGTATTTGTATGAAATAAACTTCTGTGTATTTAGTTATGGGAAGGACGATATATTATAACCGTCCTGAGTTGTGTTGTTGTTTGTATTGGACTACGATGTTGTACTCTGATGATATAATGTATAAACGTATGTATTTGTTTTGTGTAAAGATCATTTACTATCTATTATATTTTATTCCGTTGCGATGGTTAGATTCTGATGTTGTTTTCTATTTTCTTCTTCTACCTCTACTTCTTTAACCTTAACGGTTCGTATTTCCGTTCACCTTGTGTAACGACCCGCAAATCCGTACCCCTTGAGTCAACGCTATTCTACCTAAATCAATTCAAGTTGTACAGAAATACGAACCATTTGGGTTAAAGAAGAAGAGGTAGAAGAAGAAAATAGTAAACAATAACAGAATCTAACCATCGCCGCGGAATAAAATATAATAGATAAAAAATAATCTTTACTCAAAAATCAAATATCTCTGTTTATATATTACATCATCAGAGTACATCAATCACAGCTCAACATCAATAACATACAACTGGATACACAGCTACTCAACACAGCGGAATATATATATATATATATGACAAGTACGAAAGTACGTATCGTCATCCAGCTCGTCTCCTGAGCTCCACAGCATCAAATCATGTATCCTATAATACTCGATCTGACCCGAGAATTACAATTAAATAATACCCGAGTCGGTCTGGAATACCAGCGTGCGAAAATCACACTCAATTGAATTATTAATGTTTCAAAAATCCTTTGAAAACAAAAGCATCTTGTAAGACCACGCCACAAATAAACATGTCGGGTTTTTCCTTACGATAGCTAAAACAATTTTTATAGAAATCCTCTGATATTATAATAGGGTCTATATACAAATACTTATAAAATAGCCAAAATTGTTACATCTATTAAATTCCAGCTACTAGCCACAGAGTGGGTAATACAAACAAAAATTGTACAAGGCTCGTAGGGAGAATGGATTTCCAACTAATGAATAGGCACTGGGGTACCACCTATCACAGTACGTGGCCTAGATCACAGTACCGAGGTGTACGCCCGCTTCCTTGCAACACAAGACCGAGACTACCCCTTACTGGATAATCCCGAGTGAGATCACCCCGCGGTTGGGATCAGCAACCGCCCACTAAGACGAAATAAAAAGGGACATCTAGGCAGGGATGACCTCACCCAGCTTGGGTGCTACCCACCTAGCCTTGCTGCATAACCCCTGATTTTCAGTTATTCCCGGTTGATGAGGCTTGAGGCTAAGCGTTGCCCATTTAGAACATATCCCTTAGAATGCCCATCATCCACATGACGATGTTTACGAAAGCATTCATCCATACAAGTCCGTCTCGGGTTCGAATGGAACCGAATGCACTATTCCTACTACATCCATTTTGGAAATATCCTCAGGATTAGTAGCGACTAGCCCTTACACTTCACTGCTCCATCTTCGAATCCAAACTTGTTTCCCACGAAACGTACCAACTGGATCGAAGTGGTTTTCGAGAAATAAATCTCGATCCCGGTCTCTTCGAAACGATCAACGCATTTGTCCAATATAGATAGTCGGTTATTTAACTATCAATTAAGATTCACAAACAACCATCAACTAGTAAATAATTTCCCAAATTCTTTATTAACCTCAAAATATCTTCACAAGATATATTTCTATTTTCAAACCTTTGAAAACTGTTTCAAACCGTCTTTCTTTTCAGAATTAACTTCCCCAAATAATTTCTATCTCCACTGAAATCACCAAGCACAAAACTAGAATTTTAAAATAATTTAAAACACTTTACTTTGAAATATACTTTAAAATATTTAGGGTAAAATTACTTCAATTTTTTTTTTAAAAATGCATACTACATGAATATTTGAAAATAAGGTTACTTAATAGAATATAAAACTAGATTTTCACTTTTAAAAACAAAATACTAAGTCACTCTTTAAGTAATTACTACTATAATAGATTTGAGAAAATACTTGCTTTAGAATTTAAATATTAGAAATAATAAATTTTCCAAAACTTGCTTTTTAGAAACAACTTCAAAAATTTCAGTTTATATTTAGAAATTTACTTTAAAAACGTACTTGGTTATCCAGGGAGAATTTCCAATTTACTCCATTTGAAATAAATATCTTTACTTTCTTAATTCATTTCAAAGTTCGTTAATTATGGACTTTATTATTATTATTATTATTATTATTATTTTCCTTTTTTTTTGAATCTTTTTAACTGAAATATACGAATTTCAGCTTTTCCCAAGTTCTTCTTTATTCTTTTCAATAATTTAAATCTTAAATTTTAAATAAATGTTTTGTTCTTTTGATTAATATCGTTGAATATTTAAAATTCATTATCTTTCTGTTTATTCAAATTTCCTTTCCATATACGGAATATATTTATTAGAATTTAAAACTACTATTATTCTTATCCAATTTATTCTCATTTTATTTAAATTTTCTATAATTATTTCACTTACAAATTCTCTTCATTTTATTTCCAAAATCCAATTTTATATATCTTGATAACTTAGTGCACCGGAATATATTCAGGTAAACCATAACATCCAATATCCTAATTATCAATAATATTCATCACAAAATATAAAATAATCTCAACTGAGAGTATTAAATAATTTAAATAAATGTTGAGGGGTCCAGTTGGATCCCTCCAACCTGTTTTCCCCGCATCCACAGATGTTAGCACAATATAATATGCCAATTCCAAAGTATACCATACTATAGCACATCACTCAATCCAACCATTCAAACAATTATTTAAATTTAATCATTTAAATTCAAATTCAAATTTAGCTGAGTGAGATTAACTCATCTTTTCCTTTTATTTGCAATCCACTTCTTTATTGGCTTGGTTTTTTTTCCCGATCTTTGACCTAGAATAACAATTTATATGATTTATCGAACAATCAATTTCTTTCAATAAATTCAATTAATTAACACTTTTAATTTAAACTAGTCTAATGATCATTTTCCTATTAGATAGATTTAATTAGCCAAATTATTCTATTAACTTGTTTTCCTCATAATAAATAAAAATTTACGTTACAAAATTAATTTAGCGAATCTACCTAATGACAATTTTTAAAATAATCAAGTAAATTTTAAGATGTATTGATGTATATTTTTTTTAGGTTTAGTTTTTGAAACCACATGTATATTTATAAAAGAACTTATATAGATTCCATAAAACTAATTTATATAAATCTTCACACATTTTTTCAAAATCCCTATATGTTTTTCTCCTTCCGATAAATTTTCTGTTTTATTGTAAATAGAAATAACTTTCTGTTTTCACCTCACTGTCTATCTACATATGTTTAAATTAATTTAAAATTAGCTTCATCACTATTTTTTCTTTTATAAAAAGGACTATTCGATAGATTATTAACATTATTATTATTTTTCCTGTAAGCTCTTTTCTTTACTGCAAATATTTTTAAAATATACTGTTTTTAAATTAAAATAGAACTATCTTACTTTCCTGCTTTTGAACATATACATATATAGAAAAAAATTCTAAATTAACATGAAATCAAATTTTTATGCGAATCCCGTATTATTCTTATTCTATCTTAAACCTTATGTATAAATATATACATTTCCCAAATTAAAAACCTGACCTCACTGCTCGCGTCCCAATCGAATCGCACGCACGCGATCTATGCTGCTAGCCTATCTCGAGCTGAGAACGCCTCACGGTTGAAGTCGCCTCCACACGTGCGAGTTTTCAGAGCTCCATCCAAAATCGCGACTCAAAACCCTAGCTTCGATTTCGTCGACAGGATGCGCGCGCGAGTGATCTCTTCTTTCGATCGCCATCTTTATTTCATTTTGTTATTGAGGGTTTTCGATTTGAAGGGAGGGCGGCTGTAACAACCCGCATATTCAACGATTCTATATTTAAATGTTTTATTTAAATATAGCGTCGTTAGTTGTATTTTTGGATCCAGAATGTTACTTTTTGCAAATAGCCGAATTAGGGCTCGAAACCACTTCCATTGAGTTCAAAATGGCGTTTGCAATCTTTTTAAGTATAAGCTTTGATATGTTTGGAGTAAGTTGAATTTTGCCACTTTTTCTAGTTGGGTTTTGGGTTTGGGTTCAGCCCACTAGCTGATTGAATACCCAAACTCGGTCCCTCTCCTTCCATTCACTCATTTCATTTTATAAAACTCAAGCTAAAACTGAAAATGGGGGAAAGGAAGAAGAATTAGAAATTCCATGCCCTAGTTCTTCTTGCAAACTTGAATTCTTGCTCCAAAATCAAAGTGAAGCTATTGGTAAGCCTCCTCTTAATCTTCTCCAACTCTTTCTCTCTTTAATTTCAGAAATTCCTATACTTAAACTTAGGAAAATAGTTGTTTTGATCTTAGATTGAAGCTTGTAGAGTTGAAGTGGAGAGTGCTTGGTCTTTTCTTTGCAATTGGGCTTTTCATCTTTGTTTTTGAGTTGAAAAGGTGAGATTTTTATCTCACATCTTTGTCTATAACTATCTTTGATTGTTGGGTGAATTCCTAGCACTTATTCATATACACTTGCTTTTGGTTTGGATTGAATTGGTGAATATCCAAATTTTTAGTGTTTTGGTTTCAAATCTTTAAAGGTCCTAGTTTGATGTTTGAACATGTTTTTGGTGATGCATCGAAGAGCCAATAGGACTGGGTAGTCGATGGGCGTAATCCCATGACGTCCGTGCTCGGCCGGGTGCGAATTGGGAGAGCACTTCAATTAATAGGGTAGAAAAATGCAGGAAATGGGGTTCGGTCGACCGAACTCTGTGGTCGATCGACCGAAGCTGTAGCCGAAGCCTTTCTGGGCTATTTCGGTCGGTCGACTCAGGAAGTCCGGTCAACCGACCGGCTCCTGTTTCCCTGTTTTTCCTAGTGTGCCTATTTGTTTGTGATTCCCACTTTTATCGATCTAAGTTGATTCCAATTAGTTGTTTATGTGTATTTGACGTTGATGATTCCTTTTTGACTTCATCCATAGGTTTTTATAAAATAATCTTTTAAATTGTATTAAAAGCTTGCTTCTTCAATTTATAAATTCTATTTAAAACTCACACACACGATTTCGCACTTCGAGCGGAGTGGAAAGGAGATTAGATGGTTAGGTAAAACACGGACCATGAATCCGCGCGTTTATCTTTCCGATTAATCCCCGACCTATTCGATCGATTGTTTTGACCTTTTGGTTTGGTTTACTAATGAGATGAGGTAAACTTTGTACTGCTTTGAGTGTGAAATTAACTAACGGATAGTAAACCGTTTAGTGCGAACGAGTGGTTATGGGACTCACGTTACCACTTTTCGGATTCCTTTTTGAGAGTTATGACACATTCTACCAGTTAGTGGTGTCCAGTACTGGGCCTTCGGACCGTCACCACTATGGTTTGTTGCCTTTGGGTGTGTTGCCTTCGGGTTTGCACCTTCAGGTTTGTTGCCTTTGGGATAGTGTCTTCGGACTGTCTCCTTCAGGTTTGTTGCCTTCGGGTATGTTTCCTTCGGGTATGTTGCCTTCGGGTTTGTACCTTCGGGTTTGTACCTTCAGGTTTGTGCCTTCGGGGTTGTTGCCCTATTGTATCGCTTTCGGAGTTGGTCATTCATCACCGCTCGAGTGATATTGGGTTTGGAGTCTTCGGGCTCATGGATCCTTGTTTATACAGCACCGAGCACGTGCAAATTTTCTTATGTTTCATTGATATGTATATTCCCTAGGTATTGCCCTTTGGTGTTGGTCTTTTTAAGCCGTACGATATATAGCGCTTGCCTTGTGGAACTTGTGTTAGCTTCATTGATATTTGTTATTTGTCTTTTTGGCTTGTTTTGGGATATTCCTATCCTTTGTTTTTCTGAGTTGCCGATGATACGAGGCTTGTTATGATATGATTCATCTTTTGTTAGATGATTGTGTTATCTCTTTTAGAGATATTTTTTATACTTTGTGAACTTGCAGGTTATTGTTGTTCAGTTTATCTA
The DNA here is from genome assembly GCA_030765085.1 of Allium cepa. Taxonomy (NCBI): domain Eukaryota; kingdom Viridiplantae; phylum Streptophyta; class Magnoliopsida; order Asparagales; family Amaryllidaceae; genus Allium; species Allium cepa. The sequence goes on from CM060938.1 coordinate 587,615,269, forward strand.
ACTGATTTGTTTAGCTAGACTAACCCGTGTATTTTATACTCGGGTCAGACCGAGTTGTTTCAGGTTAGGTGCTTTTGGACTTAGCCTATTTTGCTTCCGCATGGACTATCCAGCTTATTCCTTTTTGTTAAAGATTTTTGTGTAGTCCTTTTTGTTGTAACTCTGATATATGTATTCTTTTGGATTCGTCTATATATTGTGGTTTGCTATACCACTTGACGTGTATCAGTTTGTATACTCTGTTATGTATCAGTATATGTGTATATGATGATCTACTGCTTTGTGATGTATATTACATTTGAGTTGTTATATTCTATTCTGATAGATTCTCTAACCACCTATGGTTTTGTTTTAAGTATTCATTGGATATGTCGACCTGCTTGGTATGTCTATCGTCGATGTATTCAATAGATAGCTAGAGCAAGGCTATAGCTGGTCGCTCCTAACCAGCCTTATTCTCCGTGTTAGTTGACGGCATTACCTTGTAGTGTCCTTGGCTAGCGTGGGTATAGGGGTGGGGCGTCACAGCTTGGTACCAGAGCTAGGTTCAGAACAAAATATGATAAACACAGAATAGATGCACATATTCCGATACATCAAAGTGTAATAAGTGATACAAATTTTTGAACCATCGTGCCTTTATATTCCTTTTTGTGCCTTGGTGGTAGATAGAATGTGGGAATACGTCTAGGAATGCATTTTTCCCGTAGTATTCCACATTTGAATTAGTGACATCTACCTTGTAAATAATCTTGTTCTTATCTTACTTTCAGCATATGGCTGGAAGAGGCAGGGGACGACGTTCAGATGCCGGGCAATCCAGTGGCTCACATCCTGATGGCGTTTATATGTATGCCGATCAGTTTTTGGAATTGTTTAAGAGCACTCAGCCTCCAGTTCCTCCTCGAGTATCTCCACCTCACAAGTCTGCCTTTGCACGTCTGTGCAGTGATTTTTCTCATCTTGGGGGAAAGCCATTTAAAGGCTCCGAGTCTGTTCCTGAAGTCCAAGCTTGGCTTCGCACATGCGAGCGTATTTTCTCTTGCATGGATCTTTTCGATCATGATAGAGTTCTTGTAACTTCTAGCTTATTGCAAGAGCGTTCTCTTGAATGGTATGACCTTTTTGTAGCCGAAATTGATGAGTCTACTTTTTCTTGGACTCAGTTTCGGGGACGATTTAAACTCAAGTTCGTTCCTGAATCTTTTTATTGACCCGTCGCTTCCTTGAGTTGAAGCAAGGGAAATCTTCTGTTTCTGAGTATGTTGCATCATTCGAGGCCTTATCTAAGTATGGTCTTGAATTCAATAGCACTTTTTATAAGAAGAATTTGAAGTTTGTTTCTGGTCTTAAGAAATATCTTAAGAAGTGTTTGTTGCTCCAGCTTAAGTTTTCTTTTGAGGAGTTGGTAGATTCGGCACTTCATCTCGAAACCGTCGAGAAGGAGTGCGATAGTGGTGAGGATGTTGAGGTTTCCAAGAACCCCAACAAGAGGCAGTTTCCATTTCAGAAGTCCGGGTCTTTTCCTTCTAAGAAGAAGAAGACTGGTGGTTCTAGCTCTCAGCCTCAATCTGCTGAAACACCTTCCATTTGGAAGTGTTTCAATTGTGGTTCTCCTGATCATATGATTCGAGCTTGTTCTAAGCCTCTCTTCTGCCGCTATTGCAAGAAGGAAGGTCATCATGTTTCCACTTGCCCTACTGTTTCGGCTGGTGCCAATTCTAGCAAGCTTTATGCTGCTAAGGCTTCTGAAGGTTCTTCAACCCAAAGGTATATCTCCATCTATTTTGGAAGGTTCAATTTTATTTCATGATCATAGTATTCGAGTTCTTTTCGATACGGGTGCATCACATTCTTTCGTATCGAAAAAGCTCGTTGATGATTTATCTTTGGATGTTTCTTGTTTGGTTACTTCTTTAAGGTTGCGAATCCTATTGGGGGGATCCGCGACCCTTAGTATGCTTTGTGATGATGTTGAGATTGTTTTATGTGTATTTTTTTTCGTGCGAATCTGCACGTTATTTCTTGTCTGGGATTTGATATGATTTTGGGAATGACTGGCTAGTGAGATACGATGCCAGGATTATTTGTTCGGAGAGGATTTTATATCTTCGACATCCGGATTCGCCTACTCAGCTATCACTTGTTCTTCGGAATGTGGATAATTTCGAAATGGCTTTACATTCTCTTGATTCTCGAGATGATGATGATATATCTCGTATTCCTATTGCTTGTGACTTTTCTGATGTTTTTGAACCTGTTTCGGGTTTTCCACCCAAGCGGGCAATTGAGTTCCGTATTGATCTCATTTCAGGCGCGCAGCCAGTTAGTCGTCCTCCCACGAGGATGTCTCCAAGGAAAATGAGGAACTCAAGAAGCAGCTTTTAGAGCTTGAGTCCAAGCAATTGATTTAGTCTAGTTTTTCTCCATGGGGATCCACGGTCGTCTTCGTGAAGAAATCTGATGGAACTCTTAGGCTTTGTATTGACTATCGCAAGCTTAACGAGTTAACCATCAAAAATAGGTAGCCATTGCCTAGGATCGATGATATGTTCGATTTATTGAGTGGTGCTAAGGTCTTTTGTCAGCTCGACCTTGCCACGGGTTTTCATCAGTTATGAGTCACGGAAGATAGCATACCTCTTACCTCTTTCCGCACTCGTTATGGTTCTTTTGAGTGGCTCGTTATGACGTTCGGTTTGACGAACGCACCTTCTTTCTTTGTCGAACTCATGAATCAAGTATTCCGGGAATATCTCGATAAGTTCGTCCTTGTGTTTATTGATGACATTCTTATTTATTCTAAGTCTGAAGCTGAGCATGCTAATCACTTGAGAATCGTCTTGAGTACTCTTCGTCACCATCAACTTAGAGCCAAATTCTCTAAATGCCACTTTTGGGAGAATAAGGTTAAGTTCTTAGGCCATGTTGTATCTTCCGATGGCATTTCTATCGATCCCTCAAAGACCGAAGCCATCCAGAATTGGAAGAGGCCTAAGAATGTGCATGAGATTCGTAGTTTTCTTGGATTGGCGGGTTATTACCGTTGGTTCATTAAGGATTTTTCCCGTGTTGTGCTTCCTCTCACCAGCCTTACTCGGAAAGGAATTCGTTTTATTTGGTCCAACAAGTGTGAAGCTTCCTTTCTGACATTAAAGGAACTTCTCACTAATGCTCCTATTCGTGTGGTTCCTAAGGGGAATCATGTCTTGTTGTCTACAGCGATGCTTGTGGTAGTGGTCTCGGTGCTGTTCTTATGCAGAAGGATCGGGTAGTTGCTTATGCTTCTAGGCAACTGCTTCCGAATGAAGTTCGCTATGCCACTCATGATCTTGAGTTAACCGTCGTTGTCTTCGCTTTGAAGATCTGGCGACATTATTTATTGGGTGAGCACTTCATTCTCTATACCGATCATAAATCCTTGAAGTATTTGTTCACTCAAAAGAAACTCAATATGAGACAACAGCGTTGGCTTGAGTTTCTTGCTTCCTATGACTTTGATATCTAGTATACCCCTGGTAAGGGTAATCGTGTTGCTGATGCGCTTAGTCGTAAACATTCGACTGTTGTTTCTATGATGCTTGTCGAATGGGATATTCTTGAGACTCTATCTTTTTGTGAAATTCGTGATAGAGGTTCATCGTCTGATTCTCCTATTCTATTGTTTAGTTTGGGGGCTCGACCCATTTTGTTGGATCGTATTGCCGATGCTCAGCGGCGTGATCCTGGTTTGTTGCATCTTATTCATCTTAGTGAGTCTGGATCCTGTGATGAGGCGTTGCGGGATTTCAACATTGATTCTCATGGGTGTCTTCGCAAGAAGAACCGTCTTTTTGTGCCATCTGATTTTTCACTTAGACATGACATTCTTGATGACTGTCACCGTTCTAAGTATACCATTCATCCCGGTAGTAGTAAAATGTATGGAGATATGCATCGTCTTTATTATTGGGAAGGCATGAAGCGCGATTTGGCAAGTTAATGTGAGTAATTGCATAACTTGTCAGCGTATTAAGGCCGAACATCGGCGTCCTTCGGGTCTTCTTCAGCCGCTAGAGATTCCATTGTGGAAATGGGATCAGATTTCTATGGATTTCATTGACGGCCTACCTTGTTCGAGATCAGGTCATTCTAGCATCTGGGTTATTGTTGACCGCCTCACCAAGTCTGCTCATTTTATTCCTATTAAGTCTCATAGGACTGCTTCACATCTGGCTAAGTTATATGTCAAGGAAATCATGAGACTTCACGGTGTTCCTAGTTCTATTGTGAGTGACCGTGATCCTTTATTCACGAGTCATTTTTGGCAGAGTCTTCAGCAAGCTTTGGGAACAAAGCTAAATTTTAGCACATCATACCATCCGCAGTCTAACGGACAGACTGAACGGGTGAATCGTATCTTGGAAGATCTTCTCCGTATTTGTTTTTTTGATTTTGGTGGTAGTTGGGAGGATCACTACCTCTTGTAGAGTTTTCCTACAACAATAGTTTTCAGTCCAGTATCGGTATGACTCCTTTCGAAACCTTATACGAAAGGCCATGTCGATCACCTTCTTATTGGTTGGAATCTGGAGAGAAGCTTATTCTTGGCCCAGATTTTGTTCGTGATTCTTCTAAGAAGATTGATTTGATTCGGTTGAGAATGAAAGAGGCACGGAGCCGCCAGAAATCCTACGCGGACAACCGTAGGAAGCCTCTCGAATTCTCGATTGGTGATCTTGTTTTTATTCGTGTTTCTCCTCTAAAAGGGGATATGCGTTTTAGTACGACTGGGAAATTGGCTCCTCGCTTTATAGGACCATTTTCTATTACTGAACGTATTGGCCATGTGGCTTATAAAATTTCACTTCCTGCTCATTTATCTGGCATTCATGACGTGTTTCACGTCTCTCAACTTCGGACGTGTCATTGGGAGTCGGATTCTGTTATCGATTCTCTTGATTTGCAAGAGCTTGAGGTCTCACCGGACTTATCTATTGTACAGCAGCCTATTCGCGTACTTGACACGGAGGTGCGACACCTTCGAAACAAGGACGTACCGCTCGTTAAAGTTCAATGGTCCGCTAACCCCAATGACTGTACTTGGGAAACCAGAGAGTTTATCGAGCGGTTTTATCCGGGTTTTCTATCTTTGTTTGGCAACGGTGAGAATATCTTTTCATCTCAAGCTTATTTCCTTTTCTTTTGAATGATGTATGTATGTAGTTGTTACAAATATCGTCTCTAGGAATTGCGGGGACGCAATTTTGTAAGGAGGGGAGATCTATTACAACCCGCATATTTAACGATTATATATTTAAATGTTTTATTTAAATATAGCTTCGTTAGTCGGATTTTTTGGATCCGAAATGTTACTTTTTGCAACCGGCCGAATTAGGGCTCGAAACCACTTCCATTTAGTTCAAAACGGCGTTTACGATCTTTTTAATTATAAGCTTTGATTTGTTTGGAGTAAGTTGAATTTTGCTACTTTTTCTAGTTGGGTTTTGGGTTTGGGTTCAGCCCACTGGTTAACTAAATACCCAAACTCAGTCCCTCTCCTTCCATTTACTCATTTCATTTTATAAAACTCAAGCTAAAACTGAAAATGGGGGAAAGGAAGAAGAATTAGAAATTCCAAGCCCTAGTTCTTCTTGCAAACTTGAATTCTTGTTCCAAAATCAAAGTGAAGCTACTGGTAAACCTCCTCTTCATCTTCTCCAACTCTTTCTCTCTTTAGTTTCAGAAATTCCTAAACTTAAACTTAGGAAAATTCTTGTTTTGGTCTTAGATTGAAGCTAGTAGAGTTGAAGTGGAGAGTGGTTAGTCTTTTCTTTGCAATTGGGCTTCTCATCTTTGTTTTTGAGTTGAAAAGGTGAGATTTTTATCTCACATCTTTGTCTATAACTATCTTTGATTTTTGGGTATGAATTCCTAACACTTATTCATGTGCACATTTTTTTGGTTTGGATTGCATTGGTGAATATCCAAATTTTTAGTGTTTTGGGTTCAAATCTTTAAAGATCCTAACTTTGATGTTTGAATATGTTTTTGGTGATGCATCGAAGAGCCAATAGGACCGGGTAGCCGATGGGTGTAATCCCCTAGCGTCCGTGCTCAATCGGGTGCGAATTGGGAGAGTTTGCACTTCAATTAATAGGGTAGAAAAATGCAGGAAATGGGGTTCGGTCGACCGAACTCTGTGGTCGGTCGACCGAAGCTGTAGCCGAAGCCTTTCTAGGCTATTTCGGTCGGCTGACTCAGTAAGTCCGGTCAACCGACCTGCTCCTGTTTCCCTATTTTGCCTAGTGTGCCTATTTGTTTGTGATTCCCACTTTTATCGATCTAAGTTGATTCCAATTAGTTGTTTATGCATATTTGACCTTAATGATTCCTTTTTGCCTTCATCCACGGGTTTATATAAATAATCTTTTAAATTGTATTAAAAGCTTGCTTCTCCAATTTATAAATTCTATTTAAAACGCACACACATAATTTCGCACTTCGAGCGGAGTGGAAAGGAGACTAAATGTTTGGGTAAAACACGGACCATGAATCCATGCATTTATCTTTCCGATTAATCCCCGACCTATTTGATTGATTGTTTTGACCTTTTGGTTTGGTTTACCAATGAGATGAGGTAAACTTTGTACTGCTTTGAGTGTGAAATTAACTAACGGATAGTAAACCGTTTAGAGCAAACGAGTGGTTATAGGACTCACGTTATGAAATTTCGGATTCCTTTTTGAGAGTTATGACACATTCTGGCAGTTCGTGGTGTCCAGTACTGGGCCTTCGGACCTTCACCACTATGGTTTGTTGCCTTCGGGTGTGTTGCCTTCGGGTTCGCACCTTCAAGTTTGTTGCCTTTGGGATAGTGTCATCGGATTGTCTCCTTCAGGTTTGTTGCCTTCGGGTATGTTGCCTTCGGATATGTTGCCTTCGGGTTTGTACCTTCGGGATTGTGCCTTTGGGTTTGTTGCCCTATTGTATTGCTTTCGGAGTTGGTCATTCGTCACCGCTCGAGTGATATTGGGTTTGGAGTCTTCGGGCTCATGGATCCTTGTTTATACAATACTGAGCACGTGCAAATTTTCTGATGTTTCATTGATATGTATATTCCCTAGGTATTGCCCTTCGGTGTTGGTCTTTTTGAGCCGCATGATATATAGCGATTAACTTGTGGAACTTGTGTTAGCTTCATTGGTATTTGTTATTTGCCTTTTTGGCTTGTTTTGGGATATTCCTATCCTTTGTTTCTCCGAGTTGCCGATGATACGAGGCTTGTTATGATATGATTCATCTTTTGTTAGATGATTGTGTTATCTCTTTTAGAGATATTTGTTATACTTTGTGACCTTGCAGGTTATTGTTGTTCAGTTTATCTAACTGATTTGTTTAGCTAGACTGACCCGTGTATTTTATACTCGGGTCAGACCGAGTTGTTTCAGGTTAGGTGCTTTTGGACTTAGCCTATTTTGCTTCCTCATGGACTATCCAGCTTGTTCCTTTTTGTTAAAGCTTTTTGTGTAGTCCTTTTTGTTGTAACTCTGATATATGTATTCTTTTTGATTCGTTTGTATATTGTGGTTTGCTATACCACTTGACGTGTATCAGTTTTTATACTTTGTTATGTATCAGTATATGTGTATATGATGATCTACTGTTATGTGATGTATATTACATTTGAGTTGTTATATTCTGTTCTGATAGATTCTCCAACCACCTATGGTTTTGTTTTAAGTATTCATTGGATATGTCGACCTGCTTGGTATGTCTATCGTCGATGTATTCAATAGATAGTTAGAGCAAGGCTATAGATGGTCGCTCCTAACCAGCCTTATTCTCCGTGTTAGTTGACGGCATTACCTTGTAGTGTCCTTGGCTAGCGTGGGTATAGAGGTGGGGCGTCACAGCAGCATACGCGACTTTATTTTTTTAAGTTTGAAAGGTCGAATCTTCGGCCATTATTTGATTTTTTTTCTGAATTTGTGAAAAGGTGAAGGAAGAAAGGATAGGGTACGTGATTTTAATAGGGAATGGAGGGGCAAGACTTGACGTTAATGTGAAAGAGGAAGGCGACAGTGTTCTGAAGAGGAGACAAAAACTCTGATGCGAAGAAAAAGTTTTGATGGTGAAAGAAAGGCAATGGATGGAAAGAAATTTCGGCTGAGTAGATTAGGGTATATATAAATATTAAATTCAAATTTTAAATTTAAATTGTCTTGAATTCAAAGCATAAAATCTTGACATCCTATCGAGGCATGCCGCTAGGCGTTTATATCATTGTACGCCTATTCCAAACGCAATGGAAAAGGTTTTGAGGTCTAATTCGATCGTATGGAGAAGATAGCTTTCCGAATCGATTATTATCAATTAAAATTTTAGCGCGTTTATATATCGTACGATCACACAACAACTCCGATCACTACGAAAATTAAAATCCGATAATAATACACTATTACGGATCCAATGGTCGAATTCTGAGACTGTGCCTCGGAAGGCTATTTTTAAATACAATTTAAACGATATAAAAATTTTAAAACTGAAAAAACCACTGTTAATTTCAATTTTACAACTTCTATTATTTTCAGTGCTATCAATATAAATTTTACAAGCCTTCAAATTATTTTTAATAGGCTTAGAACTCCATATTCAACATTTTACCGAACTTCAAATTATTTAATTCAATAGGTTAATTATCAAATAAATAGTGATATTCATAATTCAAGTTAAAATTACTCCATTGAATACTCAAAATCAATTAAATATTCTGATTTTAAATGCTCGAAAATTTCGGGTGCTCACATTCCTCCCCTTTAAAAGAATTTCGTCCCCGAAATTACTAGTTAGGAAGAATGGTCCAATACCCGTTATATTTTCCAAAATCAAACAGTTTAATTAACTTGCCATACATAACTTTTATTATAGACCCACTATCATTCTCACAAACTTCCCAAAACCTTACATAGTTCCCAAACAAACCTATTCAACTACTCAAATTATAATTCAAAAACAAGTTTAAAATTTTCAAAATTTCTCAAAAAATTTCTAACTTTCTAAATTTTCGAAATTTTTTGCCAACGTCTCCTTTGCGCGGCTAGCTCGGTACAACTACAAAATGGCTCTACGGCCCCCAAATATCAAAAAGAAAACAAAAAGCCAAGTGGCTAGATCCAAAAACCCAATCAAATTTCACAGAAGTTTAAACACATACCTTTTTGGTCGGGCAATTCAATTTTTATCATCTGAAATCAAAACCAATTTTCCTTTCTCTTTATAATACCTGCATATCCTGCTTAGCACTAATATCCAATCATAATATTCAAAAACATTCTATCGACTTCCTTCCTAGTGTCAATATTTATTCATTCAAATATCAACTCAGAATATTTTCGCAATATTCAATTTCCAATTAAGAATTTACCATTCCTTACTTGAGTTTAGCATAAGCATTCTGTAAAAACTATGAAATATTTATGTGATATATTATATTTTGTTCCGTTCCGCTGTGAGATTTAGATGTTGTTAGTCATTCTTTCTCTTTCTTTTCTATCTCTATCCCTTTCTTTCTTAATGATGATACGTCTTTCTGGTAGTAGAAGGGCGAGTCGTCACACATTCTATATGTTTCTTATATTTTATTTTCTCCTTACCACTTCAGTTTTTATCTACTTCTATTCAATTTAGTTTTCTCAATTCCATAAGAATTCAATTTATCTTTAACTCTGAATATTTAAATTTTATTTTTTATTTATACTGATTCATGTCATTATTTTAAATTAGTTTCATTTACTAATTTATTTGAATTCCCAGTTTGAAATCGTTTTGTCGTTAACATAATTTTCCAAAATTTTCAAAAAAAATTCTAACTCCTAAAATTTTCAAAAAAAATTGGCAGTATCTCCTTTGTATAGTGGAGCTTTTGCAATTTGACAAAAGATATAAATATATATACATCAACCCACCCGGTCGGAAAAACTAAAAACAGTTCATATTTCCTATTTTTATTGCGTAGGTGTACCTTATATAGCATTTTTAAGAAAACAGCCTATTTATTTAGCAGTTAGCATGCCCAAAATCCAGCCACACGGCTTCCAGGTACTTGTACTTACTCAATTTAAACATGTTAGTGCCAAATATATGAAGTTTAACAATATTTCACTTATTTGCAATAGTTAAACACATGAATTCTAACGGCAATGCACATTAAACACTTTTTATAAGCAATTTAAATATTCCAACATTAATTTTAATCGCTTACAACCAATCACATATCGTTTCACTTAATCCGAATGGTTAACAACTCACAAGCTTACATTAATTTATTTTTAAGCAAAACGAACTCATATTTAACTCAATTGATCTCAAAATCAATTTATTTTACTGCTATCAATTCATAGAATTTTAATTACTTCCATTTACATCAAATGACAATTTATTCTATGCAATTTGACGAGATCTATGTGAATAAATAAGTACTTATGTTTTATAACCAATTTAAATTAATTTCAACTCAGTTTATACTTAATTCTATTCCATTTTTAAATTTATTCACAATCCATATATTCTTATATTCATTGCATTTTAAATTTGAATACATTCACTTGCATTTCATTTTATTAACCAAACTAGTTCATTCAAAACCATTAACAACTTAGGTTCATCTTCATTACCAATTAAATTTCCTTTTCATTTTAATTCATTAACGACCATTTATTTATCTCGACACATCCCAAGCTTGCATATTACTAACAATTCCCGAATTAATTCAACACAAGCTTTAGTTACTTTACTCAATTTATTCCATATTTGTTTATGCCAAACTATTTTATTTAGCTCGAAAACGATCTAGGCTATTTTATTCAATAACCATTTCAATTTTATTCACGATCTATTCATTTGCGATTTATTTCTTATCCGCATTCATTTAAATCTATTCTATTAACTTGAAAACATTCTATTTTTCTCATTGTCACTAAGTTAATTCGATTCCTTAACAATTTAAATTGTTTACAATTATTTAATTAAGAATTTCCTTCCATTAAATATTATCTGTAACTCACCGAATTTTATTTCGATTATATTTTATTTTCACTTGATTTAAACCCAATCAAATATCATTAATCTTAGTTTAAGTTGAATTAAATTCAATTGTCCTCCATCTATTAGCTTAAGCCAATTTACTTCAATTTATTCAAATTTTATAAATAAGCTCATTTTCATTTTACAAGTAAATTTTCTTTTCTATTCAACTTAATTCTATTTCGATTAAACCTCATTTTAAATCTACAATTTCATTTGATTTTTATTTATTCCATCCATTTATTTATTCAATAATATTAGCTTATCCACTCAATCCATTATGAATTTTTATTTCCTTACTCAATTCATTAGAAATTATTTTGTTAATAACCAGGCCATTTCCAATGTATTTCTACTTATTTGGATTTTATTTGCAATACAAACCATTACTATTTGAATCCGATTTCATTTTTGTTCGATACGTTTCCAATTATATTTAATCTGTTTACACTTCAAGTTAAATTTTGATTAATAACTCAAACTCTGATTCCACTATCCGTTTTCAATTTACCATTCACTTTTATGAACTCACAATTCAATCTCATTTACTTCACCAACAATTTAAGTCGAATTTAATTTATAAATTGAGTTTTATTTCCAAACTTCATCATAAACTCACAATTCAGCTTCTATTTAACTACATTAGGTTTCCATTACATATTTCATTATCTAATTTATTATCTAAATAGTCTTTCCCCAACTTATAATCTAGAACTTAATTTTAATCTCAAAATCTATTCATTAAATTTTCTTAAGTTCGAATTTATTTTATAATTCAAGTTTGGATTTTCATTTTATTATCCAAAACATCAAACAATATTTATTTTGGATTATCTATTCCACTTTCAAATTTTATAAGCCACAACTTATTACTTACACGATCCCATTCATTCAAGGCTTAGATATATTCATCCTTTATTTTTAACTCGAGTTTTACATTTATGTAAAATCCAAGCATATTTTATTCTATGGATTTTTAATTCTGATTCTTTTATAAGTTATTCTTATTCATTTATTCCAATTCCAATCCTTATCCAACTTATATTCCATTTATTCTGGTAAGAATCTAATTCCATTCGATAACTCAATTGAATTTTTTATTCCAATTCAATTTTATTTTAACTCAGATTTATTTAACTCAATTCGATTTCAACTTAACTCAAATTCAACTGGATATGATTTTCATCCTATTCAATTAATTTCAATCCAATTAAATTTTTATTCCCTAATCGAAGTTAATTTCATTTTTAACTTTTCACTTTAAATTTAAATTTCCAACATTCAAAGCTTATATTCCTTTCCTGATTTAAAAATCATCTTAATTTATAAGCTTATGACCTATCTCTTCAGGATTTTTAAACACCCGGCTTTTGGTTTCAAATCATTTTGAAATCTCCAACATCACAAATCTCACTTCTCAAAAATTTAAACCATTCTTGGTTTTTATTTCCGTCAAATTGCCTATAAAATTTCAAAAACAAATAGGTTTTCCTGAAAAAATCAATTTGGCAGCAATCTGTCACTTAGAAACTCGAAAATGAACGTCGATGATGCTGCAGTCATCACCGAAGTTATTTTCCAGCGACTGAAGTGAGTTCATTGCTATATCCCTTCCCAAAATTTTATTTAAAACAATTTCCTTTGAGAAATACTTTTTAAAACAATAATGCTATTATCTATCTTTAAAATAATTCCAAATCTACGAGGTTTTAAAGTTGCAAATTCTGTTTTAGCTCAAATTTTTACTATAATGCATTTGTATAGTTTATGCTTATACAAATTCCCATTTAATTATATTTCAATTTATAGTTTACACTTATAGTTCATATTTATAAATTTTCATTTTATAATGGATTTATTTCCTTAACCTTTGGTTATGTTTTAAATTTCTAGTTAAATTTTTACTCAACGGTGATAATAATTTAGTATTATTCTTGCTAACATCCAAGCAACCATATATTAGCTAAAATAGTTTACAAAAACTTTCTTTATATCAAAATATATTTTGGGTAAAATTATTTCATTTACCCACATTTAAAACAATACCGTGTCGATTGTTCTATTCAAGTGTTTAGAAACCCCTTCAATACAGTTGTGCAGACTGTGTCGACGAAGGTTCATATGCCACTCAATAAACCAATCAGCATAATATTAAAACAATTTATATTCACTAACAAATACGCACTCATATCTATTAATACACTCAAACTCATTCTAGAGTACTACGGACTCTAATGTAAATGAGTAATTCCTACCAGAGCCAAGGTTATCACCAACCTAAGCTCTGATACCAAGTGTAACGACCCGCAAATCCATACCCCTTGAGTTAACACTATTCTACCTAAATCAATTCAAGTTGTACAGAAATACGATCCATTTGAGTTAAAGAAGAAGAGGTAGAAGAAGAAAATTGTAAACAACAACAGAATCTAACCATCGTAGCGGAATAAAATATAATAGATAATAAATAATCTTTACTCAAAAATTAAATATCTCTGTTTATATATTACATCATCAGAGTACATCAATCATAGCTCAACATCAATAACCTACAACTGGATACACAGCTACTCAACACAGCGAAATATCTATACTATTATATTAACAGTGAGTTCAGTTTCAAGCTCACAGAAGCCTCCGCTGATTTTTTTTGAGATGAACGGTCTTTTTTATCGCGTCTTTTATTTCTTCATGTTCGTAAACAGCTCTCCAGTTCATTCTTTTGTTCTCCAAAACCTCCCCTTTGCTAATACATCGAAATCGGCTTTTCCTCTGATAATAATCACTTCCCTACGGCTCCAGAACTCCGCCCAACGCCTACAACTCCGAATCTCTGCCCGATCCACTTCCTTATGTACAGAAACTCATACGATATCCGACGAAAGTCTCTGCCAGGTTAGATTTGTTTATTTTTTAGGGTTTCTCAGATTCCAATTGTTTCTTTCTTCCTTTGGTAATCATTTACCCAAATCTTTTTCTAAGTTCCTAAAATTTGTTCATGCCTCATCTAATCGCTTTATGTGATTCTGTTTATTCTTGAACACTCAAATTCTTCATGCTAAGCCACACTAATATTGTGAATGGTGAGAAGATAGTTGATGAAAAAGCATTGGTTTTTTTAAATAGATTGATACAATGCATTTTTATCACAATTTAGATATTTTTATTTATTGATGATTGTTGTTCAATTTTGATTCTTTTGCAGGCAAGGGCTCATGCCGGATGCACGATTTTGAGCAGCAAAAAATAGTCTCTGCTTCACAATATAGTCAGACTACTACAGTTTACCTCTTTGACCACAGATAATTTGTTTCTCTAATTTTCTCCAATTGCAATTTTTAATTCTTCATCGATTTCCTGTGATTGCTTATATCTTATGTTTTTTATTTCAGTGGATGTGAAGATGGAGAGCGAGTGAATTTTATATGTGCTTTTGTTTAGTTTTGGGAGTCACTAATGGTAATATTATGTGGGTATGGCTAAATTTAGATACATTAACTTTTATAGAAAAATTTAGGGTGACCAGCCGTGCTCTATATGTTCTGTCTTTCAAAATTGGAATTATTGCTTATAATATTATTATATTTCAAAGCTTTGAAATTTAAACTTTTGAATTTCTTTTAAAATAGCTTCGAATTTTGTGTTTTATATTCTAAAGCTATGGTATTGAATTTTAAAATTAAGATTTTGAATTTAAACATGTTGACAGCCATAAATTTTGAATGGTAAAATTTTGTGCTTTTAACAATAACTAACTTTATAAACCGAAAATTTTAAAATTAAGTATTTCATAAGCTTTTTTTCCACATACATACATACATACATACATACATACATACATATATATATATATATTACATTTTGAAATTTAAAAGTTACGAAATTTGGTTAAATAGTATGAAGCGTTGCATTTTAAAAATTTCCAATTTTGGTTTGTATGGTTTTTTTGTAAATTTCATTTTATGAAAAATGTGCTTCTATTTCAAACCTTAAATGTTATCATTTTTCTACTTTAGTTTAAATGTGGTACACATTGTAAGTGTCGTGGATGAGCAGAGATTTACCTTTAAAATGAACAATTTGGTTAAACATTGGAAATTTTGAATTTCACTTTTGGAAACTAATAACTATTTTACCAATTTCAAATGTCTATCGTATTCCTTTTAATAACGCATCTATAGTACATAGAAAAATGTAACCATCCATCAAGCATTTATATGCATCACTAAAGTTATATAACTATATCAATCATATGCATTTCCACCATTGCTAACATTTTGAATTGCATGTTTTTTTTGCTGAGTTAACAAGGGCTAAATTTTCATTTTTACATACATATAATCTAAAGTTTGTCAGATGGCATGTACCTGCTACGTCATTCTAAAGGTATACAAGCTTTTGACACAACAGATACATTTTGTATGTATAAGTGTAAATTTTTAAAGCTTTGAAAATAACCTTTTTGAATCTCTTTTTAGAATTCAATACTTATTTTTCCTGTATGAATTTTTGTATTTATAAATGTGCCTTTATTCTATATAGTAACAATGTTTCTTAAAGCCTTTGAAAGTTAAACTTTAAATTTTACATTTTGTTTTATTTCTTTTAGAGGATTTTGTTTTTAATCTACACATTTCTGAAATTTGAAAATTTTCTGAACTTAAAATGGATATAGTGTGACTTCTTTGGAAATTTAATATGAAATCGATTATACTTATTAGTCATTATCATAATTTCTAGGTTATTTTTATTCTTGGTGGTGTTCTATAACCCAAATTAACGTTCTGTATTATAACTAAGGGTATATGTGGATATTTAAATCACTATATGGTTTAGTCTCAAATTAATGTGGTTCATAAAACTTGGTATTATAGTGATCTAGAATGAAGGTAGTTTGAAATCCCTACGATTTCTTATGTTTACTGCCTTTTTTAGTTGATTTTAGAAGTTCATCTAAGTTTAAGGTGCAACTATTTATGATGTCAACATGATGCTAAACGACCTATTCCATCTTTTCTATCCAAATACGATTCGACTAAGTTCTTCAAATGTAAGTTTATTTATCTACTTTACTTCAAAATGTAATCAATTTCACTTATCTATGTAACAGTTACAAATATCCATAATATTTGATACTTATGGTTACTCAACTAAAATACATTTACAAAACATATTCCTTGAAGCTCTACATCTTATGTTTGAGATGTCCAATTTTTACTTTTGATTGTTGTCGTTTTTGGATTGTACTTTATAGTTTAGCCACTCTTCTTGATTGAGCATATAACAACCATTATTATGCTTCTTGATTTAAACACTTAGTGTACTAATATTTCCAATTATGACAAACTATATAACTGTTTAGTCTTATATTCATTGTACGTGTTATGCAAATTAATTAACAAAATATCCATGCTTATACCCAGAACATTGCATCCGATTACCAAGTGTGTGATGGATGATTTTATACCACTTTTTTTGCCGCACTTAACCAATTGCTACTGATAATCTCAAAAAATCTGCCAACTTTTTGATCCCATGGTTTCAGTAACATAGTACATGAGTTTAGATTTTAGAAAAAATTTGGTGTAACTCATGTATTGGTGCCTTATTCCATTATGAATTATGGTGACAATTATTATATTTGTTGCTTATATGACATGAATGTATGCAAATTGGAGAATTATGGTCAAGCATTCAGTAATTTAGTACAGGAGTTCAGATTTTAAAACAAATTCGATGTACTTGATGTACTTCTGTCTTATTTCATTATGAATCATGGCAATAACTATTATATTTCTCACTTGCATGACACGAATGTATACAAATTGGAGAATCTATACTATATTATTATCAGTGAATTTGATTTCAAGAGCGTAGGAGCCCCATTGAATTTGCGCAACCGAAACGTCTCCAGTATTATGTGTGATTCCATCTTTTCCTTTTATTCCTTCATAAGCCCTTCCCTTCTATCGGCCTCTTTTTCCCTCCTCCCCATTAACGCTGCCCACTGCCGATTGAATCCCCTTCCAGTTCTTTACCCTTCCGCCCGCTATTCCTTTGCCCCAAATTTACCGCCGCGCCATTTTCCCTACCTCGACGTCAAGCCGTCCATCTTTTCGCGCCTTCCTTCTTTCGATTTTGGCGCAAGAACAATAAAGAAGGTATGGCCGAGGAAAATCATTGTTCTTCACTATTTTTTTACATGCCGTAAGAGATTGTTGTTGTTTTTTTAATTTTGTGTCTGATTTCAGTGCGGCCGATCTTGCCTCTGCTTGCTTCAACTGGGTTTAAAACTGCATAGGAGCTGTACGTTTTGTTGGCCTGCGTTTCTGTCCGACTGGAGGTAATTTTTGATTTCTGTTTTCCCTGTTCTTCAGGCTGCACATTATTTGCACTACTTCCTTCAAAACATTGTACAAATGCCTCTTCGGTCATTACCACCCTTTTATTATTTTGTTGAGTTTAGTTTCATAGGCTATATTTCTATTCGTAACTGCCATTTTTGACTTTTACTTCTTTCAGTATGTCTACTTATTGCAGTATCTAAATTTATAGCTTCAGTGCAGTTTGAATATTTATTTGGGCCTATTATTTGGAATTTCCAATTTGAATATCATTACTGCTTATGTGATTTGTGCTTTGTTGATTAATATATGTATAGTAGATATTCAGGTCCTGATCAATTATTCCATCTTTGGAAACTTGATTTATATAATTTTAATAGCTCCTTTGTTATTTTGGATTGATTTTGAACATTAAGTACGATTAAAATTTGGTCATAGAACTTGAATTTTTGTTCCATTCTTTGTTTCTATAGAATACCGATTTACATTATCTACTTCCATGTCTTTTAAAATTTTGTTGGTCAAGGTAATTTTGAAACATAATCCGAGTCCACATCTTCTAAACTTTTGTTATTTAGGACACAGTTTTTATGTATACTGAGAAACATAAATAGAAAATCTTCTTACTATGTAGGTTTTATTAAAATGATGACATTTTGTAAAGATTTTATTTTGGTTATGGACAAAATGGACTTCTAAGTTAAGCAACACAAATTGATGATCATAGTTCATTGGAAATCTGGTTCTTATAGGTAGGGAAGAGTATGAAAAAATGCGCATCAATTTTTTAGTGTTAATAAATTTATCTTAGCCAAATATAAAAATCAACTTAACATATTTTAAACTCTCTTCGCTATGTCATGTGTATGAGAATGTATTATTTTTTGTAATTTGTTGACAGCCTCTTCAATACTGTTCTCATATTGAATTATTTTAAATACATATAAATTCACATCATGCCATGTACGTAATAAAATAGAGTCTATATGTATTGTCAATTTTACATATGTATAATTAATGTATATTTATGGGGCAGGTTTTCTAATTTTATTTTATATACTGTTTAAACCTCATTTTGTTGTAGGTGAATAATTAAAATAGAGATAATGCATTTATTATACAAATCAATAAAACATTTCACATGAATTTTTTTTGTTACTCTTTGTTTTCTTTTATTATAGTTCCTTTGTTTTGTACATTAGCTTCACCATCATGGTGGTACAATCTTACCAGATCAAAGTAGACCTTCTAAAAAATATATTAAACCTTTGACATTCTCTAATAGATTTTTAATTCTTATGAAACTTTTGAAATATTTTGAGTTATGTGACCATTCATCGTTTAAATCCAGTTTCACTGATCTTATACCAGCAGATCATGTATTCAATATCAACTGTAAGTAGAGGGGACTTAAAAGCAATAACCACAGTTGATTTCGATGTGATATATTCTAATAAGAAGACCATCATTTTGTTGTTTATTTTTATTCAAATTGGATTTTCTATTTAATATTAAAAATGACTTGCAAGAGCCTTATTTCTGCTTGATATGTGTTTTAGAATTAATGTAATTTTTTGTATCAATTGCCGAGCCTTAGGTGTCAGAGATCTTTGTTTCTAATCTACACCTTTATTTAAGATGATCGTTAGCAATGCATTGGCAAATTCAATGCAATGTATCGATCATCTAGAAAATAATCATTTCATAATTTTACATTACAAAACTTATGGTTACAAAAATTGGAGAAACAAATATGCGTCAAGAAATTGAACAATTTTTCCTCAATGAACATACAATTATACAATGAGGACAATATATTGCTTTACGAATTCTAAAAAACATTAACAAACTTGAAATTGATTACTAACACACATACACTAAAGAGAAACATGCGATTATAAAGGATAAAACGACTACTATAGTGTTAACAAATTTAAAATTTATGATGCAATTTTTTATAAAAGTATATGAATGTTAAATACAAAGTGGTACCTAAATTAAATAGAGCTAAGTTTTCTTTAATTTGTTATTCATCACTTACTACTCGATTGATTATGCTTTACTAAGAAGAAGTTGCAGTATTGTCGTTTAGATATATTTATCCTTTAGTATGTATTTTTTAATCATTTTCTGATTTGAATAATTAATAGCAAAAAATGTTCATTTTTACAACAAATAAAGTAAAACAACAGAACACATAATGTACTTTTAGCCTGTTAAAAGAAATATTGTGTATATACTATCCTTAATGTAATCATGGGAGTAAAAATTGATTCTTTCTCAAAGATCAACTTTTAAATCCACTAATTGATTCAGTACGACCAGTATAAGAAATTGAATATATGTCGAAAATGACAGAAATGGAGGTTGGACTATAATGTTATAACAATAAGAGTTCTCTTTATGTTATTATGAAGCATCGATAATCTTATATGTAGATAATCTTATAATCAACATACCATTATCTTTGTATGATGATTATATGTGTGCTTTCGGTTACGAAAAAAAATGATGAATCTCTCGGATTATTTTTCATCCATAATAACCATTGGGCAGCCTTAAATGACAAACATAGAAGTTAGTGACATGTTGGCCACAAAATAATTCATGACAAAATACATCTAAGGTGATTACTAAACATTGGACCCGATACAGTACTAGCATTTCGTATATGCATTATGCTAATGTATACTTCTTTTTTACTTTGTCTCAAATGGTGGATGGTCAACATTCACGGCCAGTTACACCACTTTCCAAGCAAATAGTTATTTTTTTTATCAAACTGTATTGTGTGCTAGCTATTTTTCTTCCAACACACATAATTTACTCCTGCTGAGTGCTGACCAAAAATATATGAACTGAGTAGCTTTCATAGTTAAAAAGTAGGTATTCAAGTGCATATATTCCATTTTTTACAGGTGAGCAAACTTTAGTACCACTACTTTACAACTTATACAATCATTTAAATCTGTGAGCCCTAGCAATACTTCAAGCATGCTTCATGTGGATTATTAATGAAAATGAAATGCATAGAAATAATGGATGCAACACTTTACATTGTCAATCAACAATTGTTTGATGATTTTTTCCATGTGTCTATAATAGTGATGAAACAGGTATATTTTTTAATGCTCATGCATCAAAGAAATGTATATGTTGAGTGAGGCAAAAACTGAAGTTGGCAAAGATTGTTTTCTTTTCAGATTGATTTATGCTAACATGGTAAGTTGTGGCTTGGACAAAAAGTAGAAGAAGTACACTCATATGGACAATCTAATGCATCTTAGGGAAGTATTGTTCTTTCCAGCAGGTATGCCATTTGGATTAACTTCTTTTTCTTTTTTTGCTTCCTGTCCACTAGAACTCTTGGTAATTTTAGTTGTTCTACTCAACTTAGCAAGGTTTTTTAATATACGTTTCAAACATTGCATCTAAAGCGTTGATTAAATGACAGAACAAGCAATCTGTCATAGGATAATGAACATTTTCACGATTTTTTATATTGATTATGCCAAAGTGGTTCTTATATTAAATGATATTTGGTTTTAAATTTATTATGTTTTCAATAAATTATGCATCTCTACTAACTTTTCTTATAGGTCATTGACTACAAGGAAAATTTTGAAAAATTTATAGTGAATTTGCATTCTATCTATGATCTAGAAATGAGAAAAAAGTTTCTCTACATAATTCCACATAATATCCATTTACTATTTTGTCTGAATTTTCCTATTTAATGTTTTGTCTGATATTCGAGAACGTTCACAATTACAAATCATATTAAACAAATATCGTATTCACATTTAGCAACCATTGGCAACTTCTTATGGTAACTAACTGCACAGCTGTTGATTTACCTACCTATAAACATCGTAAAATGAGGTAGGAACATGTATTTGGTTATTGACAACATTCTGCAAAATCCAGCTAAAAGTATACGTTATGATGATATTGAAGTTTATTACACCTTTATTAATTGGTTGAAGGTTTTCGTTAGGAAGCACCGAAGCAAGTGGTGTCGTTTTATCAAGAATGATTTCGCTGAAGATGGAGACAGACACAATGGTAAGATAATATATGATTTAAAGTGTTGAATTTTTTTCTTCTTAACTGCTTTAACTTCACGCTTCAGGTTCGCCGAGATGCATATATTTATAGCTAATAATTACTTATAAGATATTATGTGGATCGAAAGCTATTTTAAGCTTAAAATAATTTAGTTAATGTGTCTACAAGAAAACTTAGCTCACTGATACTATCATTATTTATTTCATATAGCAGAGTAATATGATGGTACGGATTTCCATTATACTGAAGAGGATGGAGCTTCTGTAGGGAATGGAAATAGCAGTTTTGGCGTAAAAGGGAGAGCTAGATTCAGGTAGATTTTAACAGTCCTTTTTTTCTCTATAAAAATTCATGAATATTTATATGATCTTTTATTAACATACAACCATTTACAAATATGATAGATGAGAAAGAATGTGGTCATTGAAAATTCAGTTAAGCAGTAGATGCCGACATTTGTCCACTCATAATTATCTATTTGTTGTATCTATTCCCTCTGAAACGTTGTAGCATCTATGTACAGCTTTTTGAATACAATGCAATCCCATTACTTACCAAATCTATTTTCTAATACAAGTTTCATAAGGATGAATGGTTCACTCAGCCTGCAATCTGTTTTCCATACCTCAATTGGAAGCCCCAAGTTTTATGCTTATTGGAAAAAAAAATTGTGGCATCTAATAGTTGAATAGTAAAATATTTCTCTATTTCTGCATATCTTATGGTTATATATTAGTAGGACAGTAGGTTCTATTATTTTTCAGAACTATTGTTTTGTAGAATTGTAAACCCTTCATTTTTTTCCCTTTGGAAATTAACTATATTTTTCTTGCACATGCCGTGTTGTTCACCTTTTCTATAAAATGTAATGCATACCATATGAACCGTCGATTTTTTTGATATCAAATTAGTGCTTCTAAAGTGGATTGAAGTGCTCCATATTGATTGATAGTGTATTTTACTCCACTTCACCTGACCCTTTAATTTGTTGTTTGGAAAATTTTTTTATGCACATTTTCCATTATATCTATTTTCAAATCTTCTTCCAACTATCTATTCTACCATTTGTTTTTCACATTTGACTATGCTGATATACAAATAGTTTGAAGTGGGTTTCATATATACACTATTGGTAGCATAGATTTCGCACTAAAAGTTTCACTTCACTTGATTTGAAATGTCTTACGTAAATAACAAATCCAACATGTTAATTAGGCATCTCTTTAAATAAAAATTATTTAACCTTTTAATTAAAATGCGACACAAGTGTCAACTATGACTGGTTTATATTTTTTCTATCTTTTTTGAATATTCATACATTATTCCCATCTTTTTACGTTCACCCTTTCTACATTGACTATGTGATGCGCTGAAGACATTTACTGCACTTAATTAGACATAATCTAGATTCATAACGTGAATATTTTTTTTTATATGTTGGATTTTCAAATTGACTTATTAATTGATTGCTGTTAAATTTCATTCTCTAATTCCGTGTTCAAACTAAACAGTCACAGCTGATGAAGTCCAAAACCTCAGCGGTTGACCACTAAATTTTTGTACGGTTGGATATGTCATTAAAGGCCTCTACAGCATCAAAATTTGTATTCCGCCTCTACCACTAATTGGCTTTGATTGGATGACGTCCTTGCTTTTACCATATTAGGATTGTTAGTGCCTCAATGTGATTTTTCCCCTTTAAATTGTTCTGCTCTCGAATCATCCGTTGTTTTTTTCAAAACAGTACATGTGAAACAAACGTGTTAATGAAGTTTGCATTTTGACATTCTTGGTTGTTTTATTCATTGTCTTCCAATTTGTTGTGTGGATTTGACAAAACGTAATCTTATTTGATTCACTTAGAATCATGCTTGCTGACAAATGAAGTATAATGACATGTAAGGTATGTTGTATTTCATTTCAGAAAAATAGGTTGGGACCATCCTACACTACATTTAAGATATATGAATTTGACAAAATATCCCACTTTATACTTCAAAAAACAGTATGAAGCTATAACATAGGAGGTACTTTTTAGTTGTCACTGATCAGTTTCTATTGTTCGCCATCACCTGACACCAGATGGGTAATAGAATGATATATACAATGTCTTGCTGTGTAAATAAAATTGTCATGCTTGAAAAGTTATCTAGCGAACCCATGTTTGTTTCCCTTCGTATAATCTTCACAACAAACCATTATTTTCCAAAAAATAGACTCTTATTTGGTATATGCAAGGATTAGATTTTAATATACAGTCTGTTAATGAACTGATATTAAATTGGGTTTTCATGCTACTAAAAGGTTATTTTACAATGTTAAAAAAATGGTTATCAACTAATTATATGCATTGCACGGGTTTTTTCTATTAAGTAATGATAAATTAGTTGTAAAAACTGCATTCTAAATATTTTGCTTTACCAATTTTATACAACTTCTTTCGCCAACCTGTGTGCGAAGCACGGGTTCACACTAGTATATATATATAAGACAAGTACGAAAGTACGTATCGTCATCCAGCTCGTCTCCTGAGTTCCACAACATTAAATCCTGTATCCTATAATACTCGATCTGACCCGAGCATTACAGTTAAATAATACCCGAGTCAGTCTGGAATACCAGTGTGAGAAAATCACACTCAATTGATTATTAAAGTTTCAAAAATCCTTTGAAAACAAAAGCATCTCGTAAGACCACACCACAAATAAACATGTCGGGTTTTTCCCTTACGATAGCTAAAACATTTTTTATAGAAATCCTCTGATATTAGAATAGCCGAAATTGTTACATCTAATAAATTCCAGCTACTAGCCACAGAGTTGGTAATACAAACAAAACTCGTACAAGGCTCGTAGGGAGAATGGATTTCCAACTAATAACTAGGCATTAGGGTACCACCTTTCACAGTATGTGGCCTAGATCACAGTACCGAGGAGTACGCCCGCTCCCCTACAACATAAGATCGAGACCACCCCTTACTGGATAATCCCGAGTGAGATCACCCCGCGGTTGGGATCAGCAACCGCCCACTAAGCCGAAATAAAAAGGGACATCTAGGCAGGAATGACCTCACCCGGCTTGGGTGCTACCCACCTAGTCTTGCTGCATAACCCCTGATTTTCAGTCATTCCCGGTTGATGAGGTTTGAGGCTAAGCGTTAACTTTTTAGAACATATCCCTTAGAATGCCCATCGTCCACCTCACGATGTTTACGAAAGCATTCATCCATACAAGTCCGTCCCGGGTTCGAATGAAACCGAAGGCACTATTCCTACTACATCCATTTTGGAAATATCCACAGGATTAGTAATGACTAGCCCTTGCACTTCACTACTCCATCTTCGAATCCAAATTCGTTTCCCACGAAACGTACCAACCGGATCGAAGTGGTTTTCGAGAAATAAATCTCGATCCCTGTCTCTTCGAAACGATTAACGCATTTGTCCAATATAGATAGTCGGTTATTTAACTATCAATTAATATTCACAAACAACCGTCAACCAATACATAATTTCCCAAATTAATTATTAACATCAAAATATCTTCACAAGATATATTTCTATTTTCAAACCTTTGAAAACTGTTTCAAACCATCTTTCTTTTCAGAATAAACTTCCCTAAATAATTTCCATCTCCACTGAAATCACCAAGCACAAAACTAGATTTTTAAAATAATTTAAAACACTTTACTTTGAAATATACTTTGAAATATTTAAGGCAAAATTACTTCAAAAATTTTGTTAAAAATGCATACTATATAATATTTGAAAATAAGGTTACTTATAGAATATAAAACTAGATTTTCACTTCTAAAAAAAAAAAATACTAAGTCACTCTTTAAGTAATTACTACTATAATTGATTTGAGAAAATACTTACTTTAGAATTTAAATATTAGAAATAATAAATTTTCCAAAACTTGCTTTTCAAAAACAAATTTAAAACTTTTAACTTATATTTAAAAATTTACTTTAAAACCGTACTTGGTTATCCAGGGAGAATTTCCAATTTACTCCATTTGAAATAAATATCTTTACTTTCTTAATTCATTTCAAAGTTCTTTAATTATGGACTTTATTATTATTATTATTATTATTATTATTATTTTCCGTTTGATTTTAAATCTTTTTAACTAAAATATACAAATTTCAGCTTTTCCCAAGTTCTTTTTTATTCTTTTCAATAATTTAAATCTTAAATTTTAAACAAATGTTTTGTTCTTTTAATTAATATCACTGGAGATTTAAAATTCATTAACTTTCTGTTTATTCAAATTTCCTTTCCATATACGGAATTTATTTATTAGAATTTAAAACTACTATTATTCTTATCCAATTTATTCTCATTTTATTTAAATTTTCTATAATTATTTCACTTACAAATTCTCTTCATTTTATTTCCAAAATCCGATTTTATATATCTTGATAACTTAGTGCACCGGAATATATTCAGGTAAACCATAACATCCAATATCCCAATTATTAATAATATTCATCACAGAATATAAAATAATCTCAACTTAGAGTATTAAATAATTTAAATAAATGTTGAGGGGTCCAGTTGGATCCCTCCAACCTGTTTTCCCTACATCCACAGATGTTAGCACAATATAATATGCCAATTCCAAAATATACCATACTATAGCACATCACTCAATCCAACCATTCAAACAATTATTTAAATTTAATCATTTAAATTTAAATTCAAATTCAGCTGAGTGAGATTAACTCATCTTTGCTTTTTATTTGCAATCCACTTCTTTTATGCCTTGGGTTTTTTTTCACGATCTTTGACCTAGAATAACAATTTATATGATTTATCGAACAATCAATTTCTTTCAATGGATTTAATTAATTAACACTTTTAATTTAAACTAGTCTAATGATCATTTTCCTATTAGATAGATTTAATTAACCAAATTATTCTATTAACTAGTTTTCCTCATAATAAATAAAAATTTACGTTACAAAAATTAATTTAGCTAATCTACCAAATGATAATTTTTAAAATAATCAATTAAATTTTAAGATGTATTGATGTATATATTTGTTTTGGGTTTAGTTTTTGAAACCATATGTATATTTATAAAAGTACTTATATAGATTCCATAAAACTAATTTATATAAATCTTCACACATTTTTTCAAAATCCCTATATGTTTTTCTCCTTCCAATAAATTTTCTATTTTACTGTAAATAGAAATAACTTTCTCTTTTCACCTCACTATCTATCTACATATGTTTAAATTAATTTAAAATTAGCTTCATCAATATTTTTTTTCTTTTATAAAAAGAACTATTTAACAGATGATTATTAATATTATTATTATTTTTCCTGTAAACTCTTTTCTTTACTGCAAATATTTTTAAAATATACTATTTTTAAATTAAAATAGAACTATCTTACTTTCCTGCTTTTGAACATATACATATATATAACAAAATTCTAAATTAACATGAAATCAAATTTTTATGCGAATCCCATATTATTCTTATTCTATCTTAAACCTTATGTATAAATATACACATTTCCCAAATTTAAAACCTGACCTCACTGCTCGCGTCCCAATCGAATCGCACGCACACGATCTATGCTCCTAGCCTATCTCGAGTTGAGAACGCCTCGCGGTTGAAGTCGCCTCCACACGTGCGAGTTTCCAGAGCTCCATCCAAAATTGTGACTCAAAACCATAGCTTCGATTTTGTCGACACGATGCGTGCACGAGCAATTTCCCCTTTCGGTCGCCATCTTTATTTCATTTTGTTACTGAGGGTTTTCGATTTGGAGGGAGGGCGGCATACGCGACTTTTTTTTTTAAGTTTGAAAGGTCGAATCTTCGGCCATTATTTGATTTTTTTCTGAATTTGTGAAAAGGTGAAGGAAGAAAGGATAGGGTACGTGATTTTAACAGGGAATGGAGGGGAAAGACTTGACGTTAACGTGAAAGAGGAAGGCGGCAGTGTTCTGAAGAGGAGATAAAAAATCTGACGCGAAGAAAAAGTTTTGATGATGAAAGACAGGCAACTGATGGAAAGAATTTCGGCTGAGTAGATTAGGGTATATATAAATATTAAATTCATATTTTAAATTTAAATTGTCTTGAATTCAAATCATAAAATCTTGACATCCTATCGAGGCGTGCCGCTAGGCGTTTATAACATTGTACGCCTATTCCAAACACAATGGAAAAGGTTTTGAGGTCTAATTCGATCGTATGGAGAAGATAGCTTCCGAATCGATTATTATCAATTAAAATTTTAGCGCATTTATATATCGTACGCTCACACAACAACTCTGATCACTACAAAAATTGAAATTCGAAAATAATACACTATTACAGATCCAATTGAACTGATTTCGTCGAATTCCGAGACTGTGACTCGGAAGGCTATTTTTAAATTCAATTTAAACGATATAAAAATTTTAAAACTGAACAAACCACTGTTAATTTCAATTTTACAACTTCTAATATTTTCAGTGCTATCAATATAAATTTTACAAGCCTTCAAATTATTTTTAACAGGCTTAGAACTTCAGATTCAACATTTTACCGAACTTCAAATTATTTAATTCAATAGGTTAATTATCAAATAAATAGTGATATTCGTAATTCAAGTTAAAATTACTCCATTGAATACTCAAAATCAATTAAATATTTCGATTTTAAATGCTTGCAAATTTCGGGTCGTCACACCTTGAGTTGATGTGTTGGAAAATAGTGTCGACTCAAGGGTACGGGTTTGCGGGCTGTTACAATGGTATCAGAGCTGAAGGTTAAGCGAGAACCTTGGCTCTGGTGGGGATTACTTATTAAATAGAGTTCGTAGTACTCTAAAATGTGTTTGAGTGTATTAATAGATATGAGTGCGTATTAGTGAATATAATTTTTTTTTATATTATGGTGATTTATCGGTTAAGTGTTTATGAATTCTGGTCGATATGTAGGACGCCATTTTATTGATAGTGGTTTCTAAACTCTTAAACAAGATAAACCGACACAGTATTGTTTTAAATAGGGTGAATGAAATAATTTTACCCAAATTATTTTTGTATATAAAGGAAATAATTTTTCGTAAATTATTATAGTTATATATGGATACTTGGTTGTTAGGGATGATGATATTAAATTATTATCAGTAATGTGTAAATTTGAATAAGAAATTGAAATTATAACTAGGCTAAGGAATAAATTCATATACAAAGGAAATTTGTAAATGTAGACTGTAAATGTGATTTATAAATTGAAATAAGATTTCAAAATAATATTTGAATATGAATTGAAAGAATCTAGAACTTGAAATTTTGGGGAAGTTTAATTCCTTTGGGTCGAGAATGATTTTCAAAGATTTTACGGAGGAATAATAGGAATATTATTATAAAATATTTTGAATTGGATTTGAAATTTGGTGAGACTTGGAATTAAGAATATTTGAAAATGTTTTTTTTAAAGAGATAAAAGCATTGAACTCTTTCGGTCGTTAGAAAATAACTTCGGTAATGACTGCAGCGTCATCGATGTTCATTTTAGAGTTTTCAAAGGAGGAATTGCTACTTGAATGTTTTAAATGGGAGATGTTTGCAAAACCTGGGTTTGGTTTTGAAATTCAAAGAGGTAATTGAACTTACCAAAGAGTTTTGGATATAATTTATTTCAAATGATTTTTGAAATACTTAAGTGATTATTAAAGACTTTGGAATTGGTTTAAATGTTTTGGATGTCTAAGTAATGGCTTAATCTCTAGAGGTTTAACTAAAAATGTTTATGGATTATAAAAAGGTTGGAAATTTATAAAGTTTGAAAATTTCCTGGAATGGAATTAACTTGTAAAAATTTATTGAGCTAGAAGAGTAAGTTGAATTAAATGAACTCAAGCTAAGTTTAATAATATTGTGATTGGATTTGAATTAAAGTTGAAATATAATTGATATGGAACTGTATCACGTAGTGGATACATTAAATGAAATTAAGTTCTTACTTAATAAAATTTAAATGGATTGTGAAGTCAAAAGAATAGTATGAGGTTAGATTTAACTAGAGTTTAGTTAAATAAGATTGAATGGGAATAAATAGATTTCGACGGCTTATAAAAGAATTGAAAACCCATTGAATAAAAATATATACTTGGCTAAATAAAATGTATAATCCCGAGTTAAAAAGTAAAATGTGAACGGGATTGATGGTAAATGGATAAAAGTATGGATATAAAAAAGTTGTGACTTATAAAACTCAGAAGTGGAATAAATAAGTCAAAATAAAATTGTTTGTATTTTGAGAAATGAATAAAAAATCCAGAAACTTGAATTATAAAATAGGTGGAACTAAAGAAATTAAGTGAAGTGATTTTTGAAAGGCAAAAATCAAATTAAATAGAAGTGAACTTAAGTTATGAAGTTGAAAAAGTTTGAAGAAAGTAAATTAACTTAAGTTTAAAAATAATAGAAGCTTGGCTTCGAGTAAGGGTGAAAGCCCATTAAATAAAAGTTTGGGTTAAATTAATTTGGGAAATGGTTATTAATGTTAGCATGGAATGTTGTCAAGCTTAATGGAATGGGTTTAAATGAAACCAACGCGAGAATGAATGAAATGCGAGTGAATGGTTTGTAAATAAGTTAGAATGGAATAAAATTAAATATAAATTGTATTGAAATCAATTTAAAATGATTGTAAGCTTGAGTAATTGTTTATTCGCATAAATATTGCAGAATTTACATAGAAATAATTGTCATTTGACGAAAATGAGATTAATAAAATTCTATGAATTAATAGAAGTAAATAAAATTGATTTTTGAATCAATTGAAATGAATATAAGTTCGTTTGGTTTAAAAATGAATCGTATGCAAGCAAGTGAGTTGTAAATCACTTAAATTGAATGGTATTGGTAGAAAGTTGATTGAAAGCTGTGATATCTCGGAATTTCAAACCCAATTTAAATATGATAATCTTTATAATAAACTGATTTAAATTGATAAATCTGTTATTTTATTCAACAGCAAATAAATGACTTATAAATATACATTTATCCTAATTAAAACTAATACATATATAAGGATAATGTATGTGTTAAAATTTTATTCATATCAAATTTGATTTTTGAATTAGATTTTTAAAAATATAATTTGAAATTGAATTGTTAAATTAAAAGATTCAAAATAGGTTAATTTATATTCTAAGTTATACTTTGAGTTTAAAAGAGTATTTCAATGATTTTATTTAGGATATAAAATTTGATTCATATTTATTTCTTTAAGTAGAATTGATTTTATAGGAATTAAAAATGGATTTAAAATAAGGAAAAAAAATCAATTAAGAAAAAAAAACATTTTTATTTCTTTTTGCATGAAGTAACACTTGTTAAATATTTAGATCCTACTAATAACATGTGTTAGAGAACTAAGCTAAATTGTGACAAGTGTCATAATTATTTAAATTTTTGTAAAAACAAAATTTCAAATTTAAAAACTATTCCTTATGCTTAATTTAATTTTTCTCATTCGAAAGTTTCTAAAGCTAGGGAAAGAAAAAGAAAACTGCAATATAGACTTCTGAAATCAACCAATTTCTGAAACAATCTCAAAGTTTTATCACTAACTTATTCAAGATTTAAAGTATCATCAAAGTTATGCAAACAATTTCAAGAAGTGGGAAGAAAAAGGCCTGCAGTTCATTCATATCTCTTTTTCCTGCAGCTTAAGTCTTCACAACATAAACAAGTGAGTAAATTTTAAATCAAAATTTAAGTATAAAAAAATGTTGCATGTTGAATATTAGCTCTGAAATACTTGCATGTTAGTTATTTTGTGAAGTATTTGTTTTCAAGTTTTAAATTTTGCTGTGCGTGTTTAAAAGTTAATTGTACTCCTCTGTAAATTCAAGTTCAGAGTAGATTTCTGAACAAATCTTCAAATTTAAATTCAGCAAGGTGATACTGAGTTGATATCTTCAAGTGTGGAGTTTAAATTCAATATGAATTAAGTGTTAGAAGTAAACATGCAAATGAAACCGTTAAAATCTGCAGAAGTAAGAAATGCAGTAGAAACCAAATAATTATATCATGTAAAATTTTTTCGAATTTTAATGAATCAAGATTATGTCCTAAATCTACTATGCATAACATGAATTTTAAGCCAGAAATCAAAAAATTTAACTTACAGTTGAAGATGGATTTTGGGATTAACAAAAATTGGGGCTTTTGTCAAATTCTCGTGACTAGATTGTTGATAGGCTTTGAAATTTGAAATGAAGCTATGTTAGATGTTGTATAACACTAGAAAAATAGTGATTGAATTTATCTTTCAACAGAGAATTTGGAATTTTGATTTGTAGGGTTTGGGTTCTGTGTTTTTTTTGAGTTTGGGAAATTCGTTCATGTGAAGCATAGGGATGACTGAGTTGGGGTTGGCTTTAGGTGGAGGTGTGTTTGGGTTGTGCGAATGCATGGCCGGAGTTGGGAGGCTAATGGTGGTCGTCTTGCCGTGGGTGATGGGGTTTTTTTTCCAGGCGTCTACAGTTCTGTGTTGGGTTCGAACAACCCAATTTTCGTTCGAGTGTGTTTCGATGAGTTCTGGGGTTTGATACGAGGTCATGGGATGGTTTGGGATTTGCGAGTAATGTCGGCAGCGGCGGTGGAGGCGCCGGAGCTTCGTGCATGTGCACGAGGCAGCGGCATGTGTCTGTAGTTTCTGGTTCGCGTGCGTTGGGTTATAGCTCGAAGTCGCGATCGTGTTTTTAGTTGAGAATCTCGTGTGTGCGCTCGGGTAGGTGAGGGCTGTTGCTCGTGTGTTTTAGTTTGGGTTCAGGTAGATGAAGAAGAGTAGGGGATGGAGTAAAATGTTGATTTTAGTATGGGTTTTGGTCGAGCTTAAACACAAAATAAATGAAGTTAAGTTTTAAACTTGTTTTAAATTTCAAATATGATTTAAGTTTAAAACTTAACACTTTATATTTTCACTACTTTATAAAGTATCAAATATTTTATTTCAAATGTAATTCACATTTTATTATTTGAAGTTTGAAATGATTTTATATCTTTTAAAATCTAACTTTTTCAAAAGTAATTAGTTTTAATAAATTGAAATATTTAAATATGTGAGGGTTTTTAATGATAAATGAAATGGTTTTATTTTGAAAGTTAATTAAATTTGAAATTAAAGTTTACTTAAATTGATTAGTAATTAAGGTTGGAACTAATTAATTAATTTAGGTTAATTAATTGGTTAAGATTTAATTAATTACTCATGGATTTAATGGATAATTAAGGATTAAATTAAATAACAATTAATAGATTATTAATTAATTTATTAATTAATTTAAGATTAATTCATAAGCGATTAATAACTGATTAATTAAATGATTAATGATTAATAAATTAGTGATTAAGAAGTTAATTAATTAATTGATTAAGAGTTAATTAATTAAGTAATTAAACATTAATTAATTTATAATTAATAGTAAATTAATTAAGGATTAAGATTTAATTAATTAAATAATTAAGGTTAATTAATGAGTAATCAATTAAGTAATTAAGATAAATTAATTTGTGATTAATTAAGAATTAATTAAGGTTAATTAATTATAAATTAAAGGCTAATTAATAATAAATTAAGGAATGATTAGTCCTAAATCAAGTTTTAATTAATAAATAATTATAGTAATTAATTGATAATTAAATAAAGATTATTAATTAATTAAACATTAATTAATTAATAATGAGATAATTAAGAGGTGATTAATTAATTAAATGATTGCGATTAATTAATTAATGTTTGGTTAAGCAAGATTAAGTGATAAATTCTTAAGTACTTAATTTAATTTAAATTAATTAAATTAAATATTATATGAATTTAAGTAGTGCTTGCTTGTGGATGATTGTTTGAATTGATATCTGAATATGGTTAATATATGTTGATTGATAGTTGAGATATTCTGTGATGACATGTTGTATATATGTGATAGATATTGGTTATTATCTGTTAGTAATGCTGTGTGATGCTACGTTTCAATCTGGATTGAATTGTTTAAATCTTTAAACAACTTGGACTTTAAGACACGTTTGGATTTCGATGAGACCGGGATCGGGAATCGAATTGATTTCCGAAAACCACATCGATCCAAGTTAAACGTTAGGTCGTGACATCTCAAGTGAGGATCGAAATGGAGTTTTAGAATGCAAGGGTTATTGTCGTTAACTCTGAGGGTGATTCCAAAACGAGTGTAATGAAATAATGCCTTCGGTTTCGTTCGAATCCGGAACGAACTTGTATGGATTGAATGCTTTCAGAACATCGTCAGGTGGACAATGAGCATTCTAAGTGACATGTCCTATAAAGGTAATCATAGCCCCAAGCCTCATCAACCGGGAATGGCTAAAACAGAGGACGTGCAGCAAGGCTTCGTGGGTAGCCCCCACTTGAGAGTGAGATTTACCCCTGTCTTGAAGTCCCTTATTTATTCGGCTGTGTGGGCAGTTGTTGGCCACAACTGCGGGGTTGTCTTGTTAGGAATTGTCCAGTAAGGGATGGGTCCGGCCTTGTGTTGCAGGGGATCGGGAGTGGTCTTCGATACGGTGATCTAGGCCCCGTACTGTGACGGGCGGTACCCCAGTAGCCCTGCCATTTTATGGAATCAAATCTCCAATAAGTGCCCTACGGTTTTGATTGTGCCCAACTATGTTGGAACGTGAGATGTAAGCATTCCAGCTATTTCTGTATTTTATTTTAAAAACCCTAGACCCTATTATAATATCACTGAATTTCCTATCAAATGTTTTGGTTAGCGTAAGGTAAAAACTTACTCGTGTTTATTTGTGGGAAGTCTTACGTGATACCTTTTGTTTTCAAAATGATTTTCAAAGTTAAACAATTTTAACTGATTTGCTCACCCAGACCCATGTCCGACCCGGATTTTATTTTGTTTTTCATAAACTCTTGGGTACTCAAATTTTTATGAGTAGCCAAGTGATTAGGTTTGGATTAGCTTATGTTTTGGAAGCTGGAGCTGGAGTCCAGACGTACTATCTATCTATATTTTCTGTTGTGGCATTTTGGTGTTATATTTTGAGATGTATGAGTTGGGAAAAATTCTTATGAATGTCAGATGTTATGGAGTAGTATTATTTTGTGTATTCTGATATGTAAACTTATGTAATGGATATGTGTACTATTATATTTTGTTCGTTTCCACTTTGAGATTCTGATTATTGTTGTTTCTTTTCTTTTTATCTTTCTTTTTCTATCTCTTTCTTTTCTTATTGATGATACGTCTTTCTATGGAATGAAAGACGGGTCATCACAGTTGGTATCAGAGCAATGGTTGAGAAACACCTAGGCTCTGGAGTAGTATCTATCTTGAGAGTGCGTATTTGTAATTTTCTTATATAATTATATCCCTACCTAAATTGATTGGATTACCTGTTCAGGTAGCCAATATGAGTTCAAGTGGGCGAAGGGGAAGAGTTGTTGGAAGTGCATCAACTGGTAACAGAAGAGAGCAGACTGATAATGAGACCGTTAATCCAGTTACGTCTCCAGTCAGTTTTGCCGCATCATGCAAGGACTTTGTTCATCTTGGAGGAAAACCATTTCAAGGATCAGAAACTATAATAGAAGTTCAAGCATGGATTCGCTCTTGTGAGAAGATTTTTAAGAGCATGAGGTTATCAGATGAGAAGAAGAGAATAATGGCTGCGCGGCAATTGCAAGGTAGTGTCGTAGTATGGTGGAATTCAGTGATTGCTAATATCTCGGAATATGGTATGTCTTGGGAAGAGTTTAAGGAGATGTTTGAGGAAAAGTTTATGCCTGCTGCAGGGAGAACTTGGCTTTATCAAGATTTTCTGAATCTGAAACAAGGAAATATGTCTATAGCGGAGTACGAGACAAAATTCAACGAGTTATCTTGCTATGGTCCAGGACTTATAGGCACACCTCTTAAGAAGAACGAGATGTTTGTCCAACGGTTGAGGCCTGAGTATCATGAGAGAATGACAGCACATTTGAAAGGGTCTTTTGTGGAACTTATTGATATGGCATTAAGGTATGAAGATTTGATGAAGAAGAGGTCAGTGGCACAAGTTGCTGCACCAGGAGGGAATTCTTCTAACCAGAATAAGAGAAAATTCAATCCTAATTGGAAGAAGCAAAACAAAAAGAAGTCTGGGAACAAAAATGAGCCTCGCAAATGCTATATTTGTCATCAAGAAGATCACCTGGCAAATAAGTGTCCCAGCAAAGGATCTCAGCAACAGCATCAGCGACAGCAGTATAGTGGACCAGGGTCAGCCTTACTTCAGAAGTCTCTTTGCTTTAACTGTCACCAACCGGGACACATGATTAAAGACTGCCGCTCCTTCATAAGGTCCAGCAGAACAAAGTATTTGCTTTAGAAGGCGCACCATCAAACTCGTCGAAGGGCAAGGGAGTTTTAGAAGGTACCTTACTTTTAAATGGAAAATATATTAAAGTCTTATTTGATTCCGGTGCTTCTTTAAGTTTTATTTCCCTAGGAACTGTAGAGAATTTCTTACTTACCCCTAGTATCGTAGACAATCCCATTTGTGTATCAAATCCTATAGGAGGTGTAACCAAATTGGATAGGATTTGTAAAGATTTGAGAATCTCCTATCTATCCCATAGTTTTTCCTGTGATCCTTATGTATTGGATTTTAAAGATTTTGACCTTATATTGGGAATGGATTGGCTTGACAAATATAAGGCTATTTTAAATTATGATGAAAGAACGGTTTCATTGGAAACTGATCTGGGTAGGATTGCCAGAGTAATGTGTGATAACTCTGGAATTCACTTGAGTAGTCTTTTACATGGAATGGAGACTTCTCAAGAGGAGGTTGTAGATATTGAAGTAGTCCGGGATTTCTCAGACGTATTTGAGGAAGTTAAGTGTTTGCCACCGCACAGGGAAATAGAGTTCCGTATAGATTTGGTTCCTGGAGCAGTACGTGTAATTCAACCTAGTAGGAGGATGGCTCCAAGAGAGAGGGAGGAATTAGTGAAGCAAACTCAAGATTTGTTGGAGAAGGGTCTGATTAGACCAAGTTTTTCCTGTTGGGGCTCAGCTGCAGTTTTTGTCACCAAGTCAGATGGGTCGCTAAGGTTCTGTGTAGACTACCGTGAATTGGACAAAGTGACCATTCGGAATAAGTATCCTCTTCCTCGCATTGATGATCTCTTCGACCAGCTTCATGGTGCATCAGTCTTTTCTCAATTAGATCTAGCATCAGGTTTCCATCAGTTAAGGGTAGCTGAAGACAGTATTCCCTTAACTGCATTTAGGGGACCTAATTATTTCTATGAATGGTTGGTTATGCCTTTTGGGTTAACCAACGCTCCAGCCTATTTTGTTGATCTGATGAACCGAGTCTTTAGAGATGTTCTGAATAAGTTTGTTTTGGTATTCATCGATGATATTTTGGTTTATTCTAAATCGGAAGAAGAGCACAAGCAGCACTAGAGAATAGTTTTGGAAACTCTGAGAAGGCATGTGCTGAAGGCGAAGTTTTCTAAGTGTCATTTTTGGAAATCAGAAGTAAAATTTTTGGGCCACATTGTTTCTGGTGAGCGAATCTCTGTAGATCCAGCTAAAGTTGAGACTATTCTGGAATGGAAGCAGCCTCGGACTCCTACAGAAGTTCGCAGTTTTCTTGGATTGGCCGGTTACTGCAGGAAGTTTATTAAGGATTATTCTAAGATCTCTTCTCACCTAACGAAGCTGACAAGGAAGGGAGCTAAATTCAAGTGGACACCGGAACGTGAGGAAGCTTTCCAGAAACTTAAGACAAAATTGACTAGTGCTCCTGTATTGTCTATTCTTGATGGGAAGAGCAAGTTTGAAGTGTATACTGATGCCTGTATTGTTGGATTGGGAGCTGTGCTTATGCAGAATGGTAGGGTTATTGCGTATGCGAGTCGGCAATTGAAGCCACATGAGAGGAACTACGCTACGCATGATCTAGAGATGTTGGCTATTGTTTTTGCTTTAAAGATATGGAGGCATTATCTTTTAGGAGAAAAGTTTGAATCATTCACGGATCACAAACCGTTGAAATATCTTTTCTCTCAAAAAGATCTTAATCTAAGACAGCAGCGATGGGTTGAGTTCTTGGCATCATACGATTTGGATATTCTGTATACTCCAGGGAAAGCGAACGTTGTGGCAGACGCTCTTAGCAGAAATGCGGTTCTTTCTCTTTTGGAATCTGTTCCGTATCTCCAGGAAAGAATAATAAGTAAGCAAATGGAGAAGGTCTTTTGAAGAATTGATTCTTGGAACTAAGGATGGTCGATGTTCGGATTTCAAGATGGACAATCAAGGAGCATTGAGAATTAATGGTCGATTGTGTGTACCGGATATCGATGGATTGAGACACGAAGTATTGTCAGAAAGTCATCGCTCCAAATTGAATATTCATCCAAGCATCTCGAAGATGTACAGAGATATTAGAAGAGTTTTCAGGTGGTCGGGCATGAAGAAGGATGTAATCAGATTTGTTAATAGTTTAGCTATCTGCCAGCAAGTGAAAGGAGATCGACAGAAGCCTGCCGGTTTGTTACAACCTTTGGAGGTCCCGACATGGAAATGGGAGATGATTTCGATGGAATTCATCGACGGTCTGCCTAAAACTAAGAAGGGGAATGAAGGTATATGGGTAATTGTGGATCGTCTAACCAAAAGCGCCCATTTTGTACCAGTTAAGGCAAACTGTACTGCAGCTTCTTTGGCAGAGATTATCTTGAAAGAGATTGTGAGATTGCATGGCGTTCCAGTCAGCATTGTAAGTGATCGAGATCCGATCTTCACCAGCAAATTCTGGGAGGCATTGCAATCAGCTTTGGGAGCTAGTTTAAGATTGAGTATAGCATATCATCCCCAAACAAATGGACAAACAGATGGACAAACAGAAAGGCTTAATCGAATTCTAGAAGATATGCTGAGAGCCTGTTTATTAGATTTTGGAGGATCGTGGGAGGATCGTCTACATCTAGTGGAGTTCTCCTATAATAACAGTTATCAAGCAAGTATCAAGATGGCTCCTTATGAAGCATTGTATGGAAGACCGTGTAGATCTCCATCTTGTTGGATAGAGTCGAAAGACCGTATTGTGCTTGGACCTGATCTGATCCGTGAAGCATCTGCTAAAGTCGAGCTTATCAAGAAAAGGATGAGAGCTGCTCAGGATCGACAAAACAAATATGCTGATAAGAGACGAAGACAATTGGAGTTCGAGATTGGTGATTTAGTCTTTGGCAAAGTTTCCCCTATTAAAGGAGCTATAAGATTCGGGAAGATAAGGAAACTCGCTCCGAGATACATTGGTCCGTTCCGAGTTCTCGAGAGGATTGGTGCTGTAGCATACAGGATTGAATTGCCAGTCCGGATGGCTGGAATTCACAATGTTTTACACGTATCTCATCTATGGAAATATGTGCACGACCCATCTCTTATTGTGGAGCCAGCTGTGCGGGAAGAATTAGAGGTTGAGCCGGACTTATCAGTTGTCAGACATCCTGTTCAGATTGTTGATCAAGACGAGAGGCAACTCAGAAACAGGATAGTGAAGCTCATTAAAGTCCAATGGAGTGAGGATCCCAGAGATTGTACCTAGGAGACTCTGGATAGTTTTAGGAAGGCTTACCCGGATATGTGTCCGGATAGCTAGTGGTGTTGTATTGAATGAATGTTTGTTTGGATGTTTTGTTTGATGGTTGCTTATGTATGGATGTTATGCTTGCTTGAAGTGTTGAATAAAATAAAATTTTGGATTATCTTTTGTTTAAATTTCGGGGACGAAATTCTTTTAAGCACTACTACAAAACAGGTCATTTGCATCGGTTGTTTACCCCCCTTTTGCATCAGTTCAACAACCGATGCATATGCAACCGATGCAACAGGCTTAACACTTTTGCATCAGTTCTGAAACCGATGCAAAAAGGTCTTTTTTGCATCGGTTGTTACTAGCAACTGATGCAAAATATCATCCCCCTATTGCATCGGTTTTTTATAACAACCGATGCAAACTATTCCCTCTATTGCATCAGCTATTTATACCTGATGCAAAAAAGCCATTCTCAGAAACCATTATTACAGTACTCAAAAAGACTATATATATATATATTATTGATTATAACAAACAATTATTGCATGCAATATTACAATCATTCAAAATTAAATTTGATGGCAAATACATAATCAGATTTAATAATTCTACAAAAGAATGAAAAACATAAATAAATTCCACATTACATAATCAGACAGTCAGTAGTAAAAAATAAATGCAGCGTGTAGACACACAAAAATACATATATACAGAGAAGAGAATGTATAGTTGACAGTGGATAAATTAAGCAGAAGATGGTCTTCAAATGCACAAATGCTCGTCGATGGAATTTCTATCGGATTAGAAAACCGTCGAACGAATTTTGAAATAAAATTTATACCGCAAGCGCACGGTGTACGAATGTAGCACATGGCGAATACGCGTCGATCCGCAGGGAATTGATGATTTTAAAAAATTTCTATTCAATCAAATTATACCAAAGTCGAGTGAAATTGTTGGATAGAACTAAAATGAAGCTAAACTAGAATTGAAATGTGATTAGTAAACTATTGAACTAGAGAACAATTTAGAGGCAAATCCACCCTCATATTTTTGTAAATCAACAAACACATAATTTATGATCTCTAACTTTGATATTAAGTGAAATAATCATTGCATTTATCATTAGTATGGTTTGTTTATGTTATTAGTTAACATAACTCAAACCATCAAACTATAATACAACAATTATACCACTTACAATTCTCATGAAAAAGAAGCCAAAGCAAAAACTATTTTAAGTATGATCTATTTACTATTGTAACTAGTAACATAGATCATCAAATTTCATTTTTACTTTCATTTCATAATCAAAAATTAATTAGCAAATGTTGATGTAAATTGTGTTTATGTTGAGTAAGAATAGCTCATTTGCACAAGCAATATAAGCTATCAAACCCACTTGTATAAACTTACATCAAAATTCACATTCATGAAGCATAACAAAGAGATCATAAACCATAAAAAATGTTGAAATTACATAAAGTTAGAGAGCTTCAACACCCCTAAATTGAAGGGGTTTAGCTACTCATTTGTGGCATTGAAGCATCACAAGTAAGTTTCAACATTAAAGGAAAGAAAATAGAAAATAAGCAAAGAAAGCAAAAGAGATTAGCTACTAACTACTTGCATAAATGTAAATCTAAGCTATGAACATAAGGAGAAAGAGAGCATATAAATAAACATTAACAATAAAACAAAGAAAAACATGTAGAAAAGAGAGAAGAAAGAGGCTTGGAAGCCATTTTTATTTCATAGAACATTGAGCTTACACTTTGATTTCTTAATTTCCTAAGTAAAATGAAAGAGTAGATGATGATCTTCATGTACATAAGAGGGCTATTTATACATGCATAAAACCCTAATTCTCTTTTTAGGGAGCTTCCCAAAATACCCTTGAGGTGGTGTAGCCTCCAAGTAATCATTAACATTCACTAATCCCCCACTTAATATGTACATGAAGCTTTAAGTCCTTTTAGCATGTGCTTAGCTTCTAATTGGAAGTTAGGTAAGTGGGTGGGGTCCTACATGATCTTGAACTTGAATTATTTCCTCTTCATTCCTTTGTATTTCCTTGTGCATGCATGTATCTTCATATAAGCCTCTTCCATATGCATCCAAATTCCTATAAAAATAATCAAAAAATGTCCAAGTAAAAATTCTTACATTGACACATGCACAAAAATGACCGTTTTGCCCTTGAATGATGATGAAAATATGATGGTTTGGAAATAATTGAATTTTGGTTTTAAACATGTTAAAATGCCCAAATATGATGATTATTTAAATAAAAAGAGATAAAATATGGATGTAAATATATGCACAATTACATGCACATCAAATACACCCACACTTATCTTTTTATTCGTCCTCGAATAAAGGAAAACTAAGATAAATCCGTTTTCGTAGGGAGCACGATTGCATTGAGTGTATGCAACAAGCCGTTAAACCTCTGGGTGTCCCCAGTAGGACGAGTGTTGTCTCGTGAGGGTTTTCAGCGGATACTACCCACAAAATCCAAATGCAGGATGAAAATATTTACAAATTGCAAGATTTATTTACAAAGAGATGAATGCGAATTTTTTTGAAATATTTACAAATGAAGTATTTATTTTTAAATTGACGCGAATAAGTTAAATACAAGTTTTGGTCATTGTCTTGAAAATTTAAGTCATTTACTCGTCAAAATTTCCAATAAAAATCAAGTTGTCATGACAGATAGACCATAGTTTGGCTAGTTGTTTCGGTTGATAACACAATGTAATTATGAAATGGATCCTTAGTTGATTATCAAAGTTTATTAAAGTGGTATTTTCATTTCTTTTCCATAACAAGTTAGGTCAAACAAGTTAAAATAGTGCTAGGATTTCAATTGCTTGCTCTCTCATTATTTGCAAGAAAAATTACACACCTAGCTCAGGTAAACTGAGGCCAGATATACCACCCATGCACTGCCTTTCGGGCTTATGTGAGGGGAGTACAGAGCATGGCGAGTGTACACACTTTCGTGCATACACCTATCGACCGTAGGTGGTTTTTATTAAGTCTGTTCTTATATATATATATATATATATATATATATATATATATATATATATATCTGTGTTCCATACATGCATAACCGTGAGGACTTTTAAATGAGTATGAAAGCACATAATCAAAGATTTCAAGTAATTCACCCATGCATAACCGTGAGGACTTTTAAATGAGAGCGAATACTTTAGATGTTATTATTTTGTTTTTTGTTTTTTGTTTTTTTATATATATTTTTTTTAAGAGAGAGAGTTTTGCAAAATCATCTTAGCACCATTTAACTTAGAAGACAAAAATGTTATATCCTTTATGTTAAATTTACCACTTTTTAAACAACGATTTTCAATTAGAACATACTTCATAATTAACATAAATGAACCTTCCTATATACTAGTAAAACCATTGTTATTTGTAATCAAACTTCATTTTTATTTTTGTTAAGACAAATAAATTTTCAAAGATTTCAATTTATTAACCAAAACTTATACTTATCCCATAGTGTTTCTTCAAAAATAAATCAAAATGGTAAAAAGAAAATGTTTCTGAGATTTAGGAGTTTTGAGTTTTTTTTTTATTTTAAGAAAATGAAAATTCAAAAATGCCATGAAAAACTAAAATAAAAAATAAAAATGAGACTCCCCCCACACTTAATTTTGACTGTGTCCCCACAGTCGATGCATGATATAATGAGTGTAACGGGGAAAAATATGTACATATTTACAAAAGAGGGTTAACATTCTTACTAGACGTAGCTTGGCTCATGAAGGATCATGAGCTCCTCCTCTTGGTTACCGGGAAATTCCAAGAAGGGTTTTAAACGATGACCGTTGACTTTGAAAATCGATCCATCCTTTGGGTTTTCTATTTCTATGGCACCATGTGGAAAAACAGTTCGTACCACAAATGGTCCGGTCCACCTTGATTTAAGTTTCCCAGGGAATAAATGAAGTCTCGAGTCATATAAAAGAACTTTCTGGTTAGGCGATAACTTTTTCCTTAGGATTGACTTGTCATGAAAAACTTTGGTTCTTTCTTTGTAAATTTTCTCGTTTTCATACGCGTCGTTCCTAAGTTCTTCTAGTTCGTTGAGTTGTAATTTTCGATTTTCGCCAGCTTCTTCATGATCAAA
The DNA here is from genome assembly GCA_030765085.1 of Allium cepa. Lineage (NCBI taxonomy): Eukaryota > Viridiplantae > Streptophyta > Magnoliopsida > Asparagales > Amaryllidaceae > Allium > Allium cepa. The sequence continues at coordinate 587,658,516 of CM060938.1, forward strand.
GTTTAAGTTTTTTATTGCCCACAACACTTTGTGTTCAATTTCAACGGGTAAATGGCAAGCTTTACCGTAAACTAAACGAAAAGGGGACATCCCAAGTTTAGTTTTAAAAGCAGTACGGTAAGCCCAAAGCGCGTCGGTCAATTTCTGAGACCAATCTTTTCGATTTTTATTGACAGTTTTCTCCAAGATTTGTTTTATTTGTCGATTTGAAGCTTCAACTTTGCCACAAGTCTGAGGATGATATGGAGTGGATAACTTGTGGGTTATCGAGTATTTTTTTATTAAGTTTCAAAAGAACGGTTGCAAAAATGGGTTCCGTTATCACTGATTATTGTGCGAGGTGTGCCGAACCTCGAAAAGATGTTTTCTTCAAGAAATTTCACAACAATTCTGTGGTCATTGGTTTTGCAAGGAACGGCTTCGACCCATTTTGAAACGTAATCGACAGCGAGAAGGATATACAAGTTTCCAAAGGATTGGGAAAAGGTCCCATAAAGTCGATACCCCATACATCAAAGATTTCGATCGTAAGAATGGGGTTTAAAGGCATCATATCTCGTCGAGAAATTCGTCCAAGCATTTGACATCGATCGCAAGTTTTACAAAATTCAAACGAGTCTTTGAAAAGCGAAGGCCAATAGAAACCACACTGAAGCACTTTTTCCGCAGTTTTTCTAGGACCGAAATGTCCACCGCACGCTTGATCGTGGCAAAACGAAAGAACACTCCTTATTTCATTATCCGGAATGCAACGTCGGATGATTTGGTCAGGACAATATTTGAACAAGTATAGATCGTCCCAATAGAAATATTTCACTTGGGACATGAATTTGCATTTGTCCTGTTTGGACCAAGATGAGGGAGTTTCTTTAGTGACTAAGTAGTTCACTATATCAGCGTACCATGGATCGATAGAAATCGAAAGAAGTTGTTCATCGGGGAAGTTTTCATTGATCGGCAAGGAAGATGGTGCGTTCGAAAGACGAGATAAGTGATCGGCTATGACATTATCGGATCCTTTTTTGTCTTTAATTGTAAGGTCAAATTCTTGAAGTAAAAGGATCCAACGAATCAAACGCGATTTAGCATCCTTTTTAGCGAAGAGATATCGAAGTGCAGAATGGTCCGTGTACACAGTAATGCGTGACCCTATCAAGTAAGGTCGAAACTTTTCAAGCGCAAAAACGACAGCTAGAAGTTCTTTTTCAGTTATTGTGTAGTTGAGTTGAGCGTCGTTCAAAGTCATACTCGCGTAGTAAATGACATGAAGGATTTTGTTGATGCGTTGTCCTAAGACAGCACCAACTGCAAAATTAGAAGCGTCACACATAATTTCAAAAGGAAGATCCCAATTGGGCGCGCAAATGATTGGAGCAGAATTGAGTTCGTTTTTGAGACGTTCAAAAGAAGAGATACACTCGGAGTTAAAATCGAAAGGAACGTCTTTTCCAAGAAGAGTCGTCAAAGGACGAGCGATCTTGCTAAAGTCTTTCACAAATCGTCGATAAAAGCCAGCGTGTCCTAGAAATGATCGAATGTCCTTAACAGATTTGGGAATGGGTAGATTTGCAATGACATCGATTTTCGCTTTGTCTACCTCAATGCCTTTATTTGAGATGATATGTCCAAGGAAAATGCCTTGTTTGACCATAAAGTGGCATTTTTCCCAATTTAAAGTCAAGTGTTTTTCTTTACATCGATTCAAAACCACTCGAGATGATGTAAACATTGATAAAAAGAATCGCCAAAGATAGAGAAATCGTCCATAAAGACTTCTAGAAAGCGCTCGATCATGTCAGAAAAGATTCCAACCATGCATCGTTGGAAAGTCGCAGGAGCGTTACAAAGTCCGAATGGCATACGTCGATAAGCGAATGTACCGAATGGACACGTGAAAGTCGTTTTCTCCTGATCTTCGGGAGCGATTGGAATTTGGTTATAGCCGGAATAACCATCAAGGAAGCAATAGAATTCATGGCCGGCTAAACTTTCGAGCATTTGGTCGATAAATGGAAGAGGGAAATGATCCTTACGTGTTGCAGCATTCAATTTTCGATAGTCAATGCAAACACGCCAACCCGTTTGAGTACGAGTTGGAATAAGTTCGTTAGCGTTGTTTTTTATAACAGTAAGTCCGGACTTTTTAGGCACGACATGAATTGGGCTAACCCATGGGCTATCGGAGATGGGGTATATGATACCATTATCGAGGAGCTTAAGAATTTCGTCACGAACCACATCTTTCATTTTTGGGTTAAGCCTCCGTTGTGCATCACGAGTGGGTTTGGCTTCGTCAATCAAATGAATGCGATGTTGGACAATAGCAGGGCTAATTCCCTTAATATCGGTAATGGACCACCCAATTGCTTCTCTATTTTTCAAAAGAATAGAGAGAAGAGAAGCTTCTTGGTCAAGAGAAAGATTGTTAGAAATGATGACAGGACAAGTTTCGTTTTCACCTAAGTATGCATACTTAAGGTGAGCGGGAAGTGGTTTGAGGTCCAACTTCGGGAGTTTTTCGATTGCAGAATTGGGCTGAGATTCGGACTCAACTTGAAGCGATTCAAAGGGAAGAGTGTATTCGATCTCGTTGGGAACTTCATGAAACAATTTTTCGTACTCGGCCTCGCGTTCATCGTTAAGATCAAGTGTTTTGTTTTCAAAGTTTTTGTGAATGGCACTAACTTCTAATGTTTGGTCACGAAGTTCGTTCGAGTGGCTTTCAAGATTGAAAATGTTAAGATCCAAAGTCATGTTTCCAAAAGAGATTTTCATCGAACCGTTACGACAATTGATTAAGGCGTTTGAGGTGGCTAAGAATGGTCGGCCTAAAATCAATGGAATTTGACTCGAGGGATTTATCACGGGTTGTGTTTCGAGAACTATAAAGTCAACGGGGAATATGAATTGCCCTACTCGAATGAGCACGTCTTCGATTTCCCCCACGGGCTTCTTAATGTAACGATCGGCAAATTGAAGCGTAACTTTTGTGGGTTTGAGCTCACCTAAGCCTAATTGTTCGTACACGGAGTATGGAATCAAGTTGACATTCGCGCCTAAGTCTATCAAACATTTGTTAATCGTCTTGTCTCCAATTGTACACGAAATCGTAGGGCAACCAGGATCTTTGTATTTAACGGGCATGGATTGGGACAAGACTTCACTCAAACTAGCGGCTAAGAAGACTTTTTTGGGCACTTGAGTGTGTCTCTTTTGGGTGCACAAATCCTTAAGAAATTTCGCGTAAGTGGGGACTTGCTGAACGATGTCAAGAAGCGGGATGTTCACTTTTACTTGTTTAAAAATTTCCAACATCTTTTCCATTTGGTCCGAGTGTTTCTTTGGTCGAAGACGATGTGGAAATGGAACACGATACTCAGTAGGCGGGTCTACTCGAGTAGAAGAAGAAGAATTTTGATTGTCGTTTGATTCGACGTTTGGCTCCACATTCTGTTCTGAGTCGTTCGTTGTTTTAGAAGTATCGAGAAAAGTTCCCAGTGAATCATTTGGATTAACGACTTGATTATCGATTTGTTTACCAGAACGGAGAGTTGTGATAGCATTCAACTGGGTGATGTTGCTATCTTGAACAACATGGGCTTGATTTGAATTTGCGTTTTGATTTCTGGGATTTGGAAGGGGCTGGCTTGGGAATGTTCCTCGTTCACGTTCACTTACAGACGTGGCTAATTGACTCATTTGCATTTCGAGTTTCGCAATCGATTGGTTTGTGTTTTGCATATATGAAGTCAATAAATTTTGCAAATTGCTGTTTGATTGAAGGCTTTGAGTAGTTTCCTTAGCCAACGTTTCAAGAGTTTTCTCAAGTGAAGTTAAACGTTTATCGTCTTGTGGAGGATGAGTAGAATTTGGTGGAAAATTTGGTTGTTGCGTTGATTATGAGACGGGCCCACAAAGTTTGGTTGAAAATTATTGGGCTGAAAGGGAGGATTCGAAGCATTATTCGGAAATGCTTGAAAATTGGGACGAATCGTATTCGTGTTGGGATTGTTTTGGTTCCACGCAAAATTCGGATGATTTCTCCATCCAGGGTTGTACGTTGGAGAAAAAGGGTCGTTTTTGGTTTTATTGAAAGCATTGATTTGTTCGACGGAATTGGGACACTGATCGGCTATATGATTAGGATCGTTGCATTTATAACACATTGGTTGGGAAGCTTGGTTCGTTTGATTTGATGAGAAAACGTTATCGATTTTTTTAATCATCGCGTCGATCTTAGCTTCCAAAGCAAAAGAAGATCCCGTCGAGTGTGCACTCGATCGTGAGTAGATTGATTTTTCGTTCGAGCGTTCCCATTGGGACGACTTTTCAGCGAGGTTTTCAAGAAATTGCCAAGCATCGTCATGATGTTGGGCAAGAAAATTGCCTTGGCACATTGATTCGAGCATGGTTCGTGAGCTGTTTTCGAGTCCATCATATAAGATTTGGCAAATCGTCCATTTTTCAAAGTTATGGTGTGGACATTTTATCAAAAGCTCTTTGAATCTTTCAAAATATTTTCCAAATGGTTCACCCTTGAATTGATGAAAATTTACAATTTCGTTTCGAATTCTACTTGTTTTTTCTAAGGGGTAGAACTTTTTTAAGAAAGCTTTTACAAATTCTTCCCAAGTTTTAATTGAGTTCGAAGGTAAGCTGTACAACCATTGTTCAGCGTAATCCGTAAGAGCAAATGGGATTAATCGAAGTTTGATTCCGTCGTCAGAAAGTTGTTGAAGTTTAATGTTTGCGCAAACTTGTTCGAATTTAGTCAAAAAGATGTATGGGTCATCGTGTTCGAAATTGCCAAATTTTGGAAGCGTGGCAATATGGTTCGAATGGATTTCGAAATGGTTACACGTAGGGGCGGGTAATGTGATGCAAGATGGAATAGAAACTCTATCGGGAAAGATTCTATCCATAAGAGTTCGAGGGGCGTTTTCGTTCGCCATTTCGGGAGGATTGTCTGTTCGAGTTAAACGGTTTGTAGAAGGGTCACGAATCCAAGTATTCGTTGTTGTGTCACGAGTCCAAGTACTCATGCACAAGTGAAAGTCGAGAGGAGAAAGAAATTAGAAACGAGTTCGGAGAATGAAAGAAGATTTGAAAATGTTGTTTTTTTTTGTTTTTTTTTTGTGTTTTTTTCAAAGGGAAAAAATAAACTATTTACAAAGTGAAGTTATTTCAAAAGAAAAGTTTGATTTTTGTTTTGTTTTTGAATTTTCAATTTTTTTTTTTTTGAAAAGATTTTACAAATTTTTTTCAGATTTTTGTTTTTGAGTTTTTTTTTAAATATGCATGAACTAATGCAACTAAATGAATGCAAAGGACTTAATTACAGTTTTCTGTCCTTAGTAGCTCCTAACCCAAAATTGTATAATCACACTTTGTCTTAAATCAACAAAAATATTTCTCAGCCAGGTAACGGACAGGGGTTATCGGTGCACCACGAATCACCGTAGCAATGCAACCGAAGGTTTAAGTACCTTCAGAGGAACAACCAGTATAATATTTACGAATCACCGTAATTTTATAACTGGTTATTACTCTGTCGTAGCCTAGACACCAAGAAATAAAATCGTTTAAGTAAAACAATTGTGAAGATACAATTAAGCCCTAAGTGAGCTCGTGACACCCTTAGGTCCAACGTCTAACATTTATTATTAGTCAAATTCTACGATGAAATGCGTTTGTGGGCTAAGGAAAGGGTGATGAAATCCCTCACCTTATGTGAATTGGGGTATTGCCTTTAGAAAAGAAAAACAAGATGAGATGAATGCAAAGAAGAAATTAAACGTGAAATTACAATGCAACTAAAATGAAGTTTGTTTTTGTTTTTGGATTTTTTTGAATTTTTTTTTTGTTATATATAAATGCAAATGCAAGCAACTAACAATGCACTAGAGATGAAAGCACAATACCAGAGCGTGCAGATTATTAGCAAATTTTTTTTTTAGCGGCGATTTTAGCAAAGCAAAGCAATTATTTTTCCTTTTGGCAAGCAATTACTTGTAATTTTCTGCTTTGACAACCTGAATGAAAAACAAGATATATTCAACAATTTTTATTGTTACTATTTTTTTGTATGTTTATCAAAGATGAAAAACAAAATAAGAGAAAAACAAAACAATTGAAAATAAAATAAATGAAAATTAAACAAACTTGAACTTGTTTTTTTTTTGTTTTTTTTTTGGAGAGGAAATTTAAAAGTAGGGTTTTACTTTAAAAAAAAAGATTAAAAGGTTGAAACAAAAATAAAAACAAAGCAAACAAAACAGATTAAGCAAAATCTTTTTTTTTATTGGACTAAAAACAAATTAACAAAACAAATTAACAAAACAAATTAAAAAAAAGAAAAAGAAAATCACCCACTAACATATAACCCGGCCCGTTCTGAATTTGAATCACCCACTAAAAATTGAAAGGATTCAAACAAAATTAAATTTTCAATTTGCAAGTTCTCGATTTGCAATCACGACCAAATCAGAACCCTAAATTCAAATCAAATCGCAACCAAATCAGAACCCCAAATTCTCGATTTGCAAATTCTTGATTCGAACAAGCGTTTGGGTTAACAGTTGTAAGTCAGAGGCACGGCTGCGTGGTTGTGAATGATGGTTGGGGTAAGGCGGGGGAGTCTGTTGCAGGCGAAGGATGAGGTGGAGTTTGTCGATACAATTTCAGGTGATGGGGAGCTGTTCGAAGTGATTGCGGGTTCGAGAAGAAGCGTGGTTAGGTGGTCGCGATTATTTTGTGTTGTTCGATTGATGAGATGGTGGTTGGTTATGTAGGAACTGCAGTAGTGGAGGTGATGGTGAACCGTAATGAAGTTGTATGTCGAGTGGGAAGTCTGGTGAGATGGTTTGTGCTGTGAATGTTAAGCAAGGCAGTGATCGTTGAAAGGAAGTGAACGATATGCACAGCTTGATGGTTATTGAAAGGAGTTTGTGTTCGGGTGATAGGTGCTGCTCGAAGCAAGTGGATGTTGAAGTGGCCGATGATGCTGGAAATTGAGAGCAGGTCAGTTGTACAATGGTGATGAAGAGGTAGTGGTCAGGATATGTGAAGTTGAGGTATTTGAAAGGATGTGCAGAGGAATAGGAGGTGGATCAATTGATTGTTGTTAGTGGTGATTGCTGTTGAAGTTGGTGATTGCACAGCGGAATTGTAATGTGTTGTATTGCTGCACTGTGTTGTTGTAGAGGGGGATGGTGTTTCTGGGATGATGGAGGACTTGCTGTGTGGTATAATGTTGATGTCCAAGCAAGTGTTTGTGATGATGTTTTGAGCACAGTTCTGGGTTGTTGCTGCAGCAATGTGTATTAGTTGTACGCCGGGATGAAAGTTGTTTGTGGGCAGTACAAATGTGTTGGTTTCGGAGAAGGAGTGAAAGGCAATGTAGTGGTCAGTGAAGGGGAGAAGTAGCTATGAAGGGTGAGAGCAGTGGGGTTTCAACGTTTGGATGGTAGTATTGTCTGATCGATGTTGTCAATGAGAATGGAGTGGAGTTTGCAGATGAACTGTTGGTCTTGGTTGTAGTGGTGAGGTAGATTGGAGGGAGTTGAATGAAGAAAGGCGGTGAGTATTTGATGAAGATATTTCGGTTAGACAGTGAAATGTATTGATGTGTTGTGGAGAATGAGATGAAGCACTGTCTTGTGATTAACTGATGTTAAGTATGGATGGGCAGTGGGTTAGTTGCAGTTGGAAGGATGTCGTGAGGCTGTGACTGGCAAGGCAGTTTGAAATAGCTGTTTGTGAAGCTGGTGGGTGAAGTGAAGTAGGAAGACCGAGATGGAGGTTGATTTGGTAATGATATGTGAAGGAAGTATACGTAGTAGGGTATGTCAAGTGTAGTAGAGAGATGAAGGCAGCACTGTTGGGATTTGTGTATGCAGTGGGTGAAGTTGAATATGCAGGGGGAAGGTTGTTGATGCGAAGTGTGGATGACTGATATATGTTGGTGGTTTGTGGAGTGGCAGTAGGTTGATTTTTGGGATGTTGTAAAAGGAGTAACAGTTTTGGAGGGAGGAAATGATGTAGTTATGTTTACAGAACAGTAAACACAGAAGCAGAGAGCAAATAGTGGCAATGCAATGTTTTTTTTTTTCTTTTTTTTTGTAAATTGTAAAATGAAATGTAAAGAGTAAAATGAAATGCAAATGAAATGATTTTTTTTCTTTTTCAAATGAGATTGTGTGAATGTTTTTTTTAATAATAGAAATGCAATGCAAATGGAAAGAAAAGCAAGAAACAAGCACACAAACAAAATCACACAAAAAAAACACACACAACAATTTTTTTTTTATAAGTGCAAACACACACAGAAATCAAAGAAAACTAATCCGAAGAATAGAAAATCAAAATCAAAACAAATCCCCGGCAACGGCGCCAAAAACTTGCTCGTCGACGGAATTTCTATCGGATTAGAAAACCGTCGAACGAATTTTGAAATAAAATTTATACCGCAAGCGCACGGTGTACGAATGTAGCACGTGGCGAATACGGGTCGATCCGCAGGGAATTGATGATTTTAAAAAAATTCTATTCAATCAAATTATACCAAAGTCGAGTGAAATTGTTGGATAGAACTAAAATGAAGCTAAACTAGAATTGAAATGTGATTAGTAAACTATTGAACTAGAGAACAATTTAGAGGCAAATCCACTCTCATATTTTTGTAAATCAACAAACACATAATTTATGATCTCTAACTTCGATATTAAGTGAAATAATCATTGCATTTATCATAAGTATGGTTTGTTTATGTTATTAGTTAACATAACTCAAACCATCAAACTATAATACAACAATTATACCACTTACAATTCTCATGAAAAAGAAGCCAAAGTAAAAACTATTTTAAGTATGATCTATTTACTATTGTAACTAGTAACATAGATCATCAAATTTCATTTTTACTTTCATTTCATAATCAAAAATTAATTAGCAAATGTTGATGTAAATTGTGTTTATGTTGAGTAAGAATAGCTCATTTGCATAAGCAATATAAGCTATCAAACCCACTTGTATAAACTTACATCAAAATTCACATTAATGAAGCATAACAAAGAGATCATAAATCATAAAAAATGTTGAAATTACATAAAGTTAGAGAGCTTCATCACCCCTAAATTGAAGGGGTTTAGCTACTCATTTGTGGCATTGAAGCATCACAAGTAAGTTTCAACATTAAAGAAAAGAAAATAGAAAATAAGCAAAGAAAGCAAAAGAGATTAGCTACTAACTACTTGCATAAATGTAAATCTAAGCTATGAACATAAGGAGAAAGAGAGCATATAAATAAACATTAACAATAAAACAAAGAAAAACATGTAGAAAAGAGAGAAGAAAGAGGCTTGGAAGCCATTTTTATTTCATAGAACATTGAGCTTACACTTTGATTTCTTAATTTCCTAAGTAAAATGAAAGAGTAGATGATGATCTTCATGTACATAAGAGGGCTATTTATACATGCATAAAACCCTAATTCTCTTTTTAGGGAGCTTCCCAAAATACCCTTGAGGTGGTGTAGCTTCCAAGTAATCATTAACATTCACTAATCCCCCACTTAATATGTACATGAAGTTTTAAGTCCTTTTAGCATGTGCTTAGCTTCTAATTGGAAGTTAGGTAAGTGGGTGGGGTCCTCCATGATCTTGAACTTGAATTATTTCCTCTTCATTCCTTTGTATTTCCTTGTGCATGCATGTATCTTCATATAAGCCTCTTCCATATGCATCCAAATTCCTATAAAAATAATCAAAAAATGTCCAAGTAAAAATTCTTACATTGACACATGCACAAAAATGACCGTTTTGCCCCTGAATGATGATGAAAATATGATGGTTTGGAAATAATTGAATTTTGGTTTTAAACATGTTAAAATGCCCAAATATGATGATTATTTAAATAAAAAGAGATAAAATATGGATGTAAATATATGCACAATTACGTGCACATCAACAAACCTTCATCCTATATTGTACTTGAGCTACCTGAAGTTGAGCTGTTCCATCCAAACAACCACTGCCTGCTCCTCTTCTACACTGTCACCTTCAGTGCCTGCTGCATTCTTCTTCCTGACAGCACCGCCACACCATAAATATTACACTCCTACAGCCACTCATACAACTGCTTAATCTTCATCATCACTACTATACATAAGTTCATTTCCAAAAGAAACTTTTTTATTCCATTTCACTTACAATTTTCTATTGAACAACTTTATTTTACAACATCACTATTAACCTCACTGTCTCACAACTACTGCCTCTGCCACAAACCACTGAATTTCATTTCTGGTTACATACAACTGACCACTTCTGCCATACATCATTTCCGTGCCACTCAGTTTCATTTGCTACTTCATTTGCTGCTACTTCAAATACAACTACCACTGTTGCATCTTCTAATACTTCAAATACAACTACCACTATTTCATTTGCTGCCACCCAGTGTACGCATTTCTGTGCATCACCCAGAGTACACATTTCAGTTTCATTTGCCGCCGCCACCGTTTCTGCCCTCCTCCCCCTTAAACACACTTCAAACCTCTGCCTGCACTTCTACATACTCCTTACTTCCACATAAACCTTACTGCAACAACCAACCATCTGATAATCACCAAAACAACTTCTCAAATTGCTGCACATCCCCTACCAGTCACCCTGCCTGCACATACCATCCGTATACTCATAACCACTTCCATCCATCTTCCTTTACTGTCAACCCCACTGTGCACACCACTGCCACCCTTTTCCCTGTCCATACTTCACACCCTTCTCCCTGTCCATACTCTATAATCCTGCCTGACAGTTCACCAACCATACTGCCACCACCTGCAGTTCATCAAACATCAACACAAATAATAATCTACATCAAAAAACTCTTCGAATCAAACATACATTAACATATTCAACAACTGCCCAAACTCAGCAATCCACCATATCAACTCCACATACCACCATTCTCTAAACAACTGCACCTAACCGTCCAACTTCTGACTTTAAAACCACCCTTTGCCTATAACCAAAACTACACAGTGCACACAACACCTCAAAACAGTTAGTGCATTGCACATCACCTCCTTACTGCTGCCTTCTACCATACCGTTATCAGCAAAACACCACCATAACAACATCAACCTTCCTTCACCACTGAGCCGAACCACATTAGTTCTACCATCACGTAACTGCTAATCTACTATTTCTGGTTCCTTCCCCTCTGCCTACACCTCACCACTTCCCATTTTCCTCATTAAACAATCTTTCATCAAACAACCACTTACATTTCACTACTTCAACCCTCTTCACCACAATACCACCATCATCAACCACAACATATATAACTTTCATTCCTTCTCCAACATACACTTCTTACAATTTCATCATTGAACTGGTACCACATTCATAGTGCTACCACATTCTTACAATTTCTTACAACTTCTTACAACTTTCATTCCTTACTGCTACCACCTTCATAGTGCAACCTGCACCTCAGCTACTATAGCAACATCATCACTTCATAACTGTACACAAACATCACCAACCTTCCCTTCCCACCCACCACTACATTTCATTACAGACCACTGCATCATCAACTACTGCCCTGCATTAGTCGCATATTACTTCACTACCATCCTCTGACACAACATCAACCCTCCTTCATAACAAAACACTGTCAACTCCTCTGCACCAACCTTCAAGAAACTGCTTCATCACCAACTCGCCCAGAACTCGCTATCACTTGACTTCAGCTGCCTTCCATCCACCAACCGCTACAGACAAATCCGTGACCAACTCAACAAGTTTTCCCAAATCGCAATCACTGCTTAGCCACCACACCATCACAACCCAAAACAAGCAACTCGAGCCTTTTTTTTCTTAGAATAAACTTTTCCAACCATTGATTCTCTCTCATGGGGTCGTCTTTGTATCCAAAGGTGGGCTGAATAAAATGAAATAAGAATATACATGGTATATTAGTAATGGCAGCAAGCATGATAGTTTGAGTTTCTAGTAAATGTACTACCATTCAGTATTCTAGTTACATGTTTTTTAAAAAGGCACATACAATCCCTTTAGGAAAACTACCCACCAGAATAAACTACGAGTTTGTTAATTTCAAATGATACTAATAACGTATAATGTACCTTCTTAGTGCCTAATTGACCAGCTTTTCTGCTTCAGTGTTGCCGATACAGTCTATTATATAGCCTGGCCTTTAGGAAGAAAATTTAGATTCTTCAATATGTTTCTTGTTACTTACATTGCATCCTTAAAAAATAACTAATAATATTCAGATATAGTTTATGTAACCATAGTTATGATAACCCATAACAACCTATATGAGATACTAGTATCAAATTCACAACATGCAATTAGTTCATAAACTACCTGATGAAGTTCATAAAACACAGTTAGTTCATAAACTAGCTTAGATGTCACTCCATCTTGGTTTAGGTCAACTATATGCAACAACACATATATTACATTATGGTTATTGATTGGAACAAAAACACCTAAATTTTAATTTAGAGTGCTAATGTTACTCCAGTTTCATAAGCTCTTAGGATATGTCAATGAACTTACTTGCTGTTGGTTTTTCTTTCACTGCTTTCATTCTTGATTGTATTCCATCACTCAGACCTTCATAGTTTTAAAAAAATGGCCAGCCCTCAACTATTTCGGGATGGAAAACAAGTACGTTTAAATATAAGACTTCGCATTATGGGTTCATCCACTTCATTTCTAAGTTTAAGTGGCAGTAAATTCAAATTACAAAAAGAAAATGCTAAATGTAGAGAATTTATGGCCCTTTTTAAGTAATAAACAATTCAACGCTGATATATTTCCATTGCTACATAATCAATTCCCAAAACTACCTAGCCACAAAATAAAAGCTCAAAAATGAGAATGAGTACCTGACCATAGACCTGATCAACTGGAATGTCAAAATATCCAACAGATTGACCAGAGTGAAGGTTGCAAGCAAGTACACGATGTGCACCTGTTTCTGTTATCAAATTTGCAACAAGTTTGGCTGCAATTGATTCATGCCCTTGAGTCTGAAAAATAAGATATCTAGTTATCATTGCGAAGGTATGATACCATATATATTTTTCTAGCTACAATTGATATATTTGATATCTAGTTTGGATTGAACAGAGCTTTTGGCATTAAAACCGGAATTGTTTTGCATAAGAAAAATAAAAGATAAAAAATAAAAAAATCTAAGGTAGCTTGTTATCACTAATGCATGACATGAAGTGATTTTTATAATTATGAATAGGTGTATCATGTGTAGAGCAGAGGCCCATCAGCTGTACTCGAGGAAAGCCATATTTGATGTAATGGGGTTTCAGCTCACTGCAGTCTTGCATGAGCAAGTAGACTCCGAGGTAACCCCAAATTCAAACTTGAAATATACACCATAAAAGGGTCCAAAACCTTTTTTTTCTTTTCTTTTCTGAAGTGCCATGCAAATATAGAAAGATCATATTATTGTAAATTTAAAATGTCAAATATTGAATTTTTTAAGTCCATTTATCCAAACCTGAAGTGGCAAAAAAGCTGGAATCTACTGCACATAATATCCACATGCTATTAAAAGCTGGAATCTGAAGGCTTGCCCTGTCTTGTAAGTAAGAGGATGGTGTTTTCCACCACAACAAACCTCCTAATGTTGCGACACCGAGGACCTGGAATATTCTTAGCTTATTGAATGCCTCATGCCTCCTCTCTTTCACTCCTCTTCTTAAAAGTACACTGAACTGCACCCACCAGCTATTGCTCCATTTCTCCTTCTTCATTGTTACTGCATTAACATTGAAGTTCAACATATTAGTGCAAAACTAATGAATCATGTATTATAGTACAATGGTGAATAACGTTGTTGTAGCTGTAATTGTTATTGCTATGATCCATAGCGAGTCCACAAAGCTCTGATTTTAAACTTGTCGCTATGTTTTTGTCATATGCAGATACAAGCTCCCGTCTCACAGCCTTCTGCTCATCTTCCGTGCTTTTCCAATCTTCTGTGTTTTGTTTAGAGTTTGGAGTGATGCTTGTGTAATCACGGTAACAAAGTTAATATTATTGTTTTAGAAAGAAAAGGAAAATACTTATAGTGATATTATTATCTCACTTTTGGTGCACTTTTACAATTTGAATGTAAAGAAAGTCATAAATGGTTTAAAAGTTGCAGAATATATTTTTGAGACATAGGACCCTACCATATATGTATAACCGATGCACTTTTTTCTATACTGTATATACTTTACTCTTAATGCCTATTTCTGTCTCCGTCAATGCTAGTTTGAAAAACACACAAAGAAAACCGTGTATAATTCATACAATCATCTTTATGCTGCCATCATTTATGTACCTATTTCATATAGACAAATATAAGTGGTCACCAAGTGCTAGTGGCGCTAATTCATGGCCTAATTTGTTGCTCAGGATTGAACAAGACATTTTTTTTTGCCTATTCTATCTACACCATGTGCATGTTTGCAATAAACTATTTAACTAGAGAGGATTTACCATTAGCTAAATCTAGAAGAAGATCAACTGGATTGACAGTAAGCGGTGAAATAAACCATAAACTATTTATGGTTGCCTTTGGGTATCAACTGGTTCGCTAATAGGTTGGGTAAACTCATTTGTTTAAATGAAGCAACTGAATCAGTTCTATGAATACATCATGCCTAATGTCTTATTAAAATATCACCAAATCATGAACTAGTTGATTCCTTCCCTGTTCTGAATTCTGATGGAACAAAGCAAAAAATAAAAGTATCATACCTTTGGAAACTGGATATATGCACTTCCTGCAATGTTTTTGGACATAAAACCAATATGTGCCAGCAAAAGCAAGAGGAAATGCAAGTCAATAAAAATGGGAAAGATGTGATGCAGTGTGACCAGCCAGCAGTTGAAGAGGAGAAACGAAATAACAGATCAGATCCATCTAGTAAAAATAGGGTTTGGAATAAGATAATGAAAGGAAATAGAAATATAAATATTGTGAAAATATCTTCTACAACTGATACGCACATTAAACATGATAGCCTTATGAATGTAAGCATTGATAACACCACAACTAGGAAGATGAAGAAAAAAGATTACAGTCAGAATGCTAATAGAAATGAAAATACAAATGTGAATGCAATTCAGATGAGAAATGAGTATTCAGTACTTGACTTGACAATGGAAGTTCAAATTATTGAGAATGTAGATAAAGAGAGAATTGAAATAGATATGGGTATTGAAGCAGTTCAAATAATTGATAAAACATTTGCTTCAGAAACAAATATGCAAGAAGAAATCAGAACAAACACAACAACTGGAGTAATTGATAAGGAGATGGGCAAGATAGCATGTGCAAAAGTGAATAAGTTTGTAGCAACAAAGCATCAATCTAGAAATAACATGCAACCTATGTCTGAAAGTATGCGTGCAAATGAAAATGCAATGCCTAAACAAACGTTAACAGCAACTGCATCCAACAAAAACACTGATGGTGCTCCAAACAAGCACAATATGTCCCACAGCACCATCACCTCCATCCAATTAGATAATGTTCCTGTTCTAATCAAAACAATGCCAAAATTACAGCTAGTTGCTTCCTCCTTCAACCTACCACCATTTCTTCCTACTCCAACAGTTCTCCATAATCTGAGCTCATCACTTGAGTGTGCACACGTGCACAAGATATCACAACAGTCAAACTATAGTTGTTCCTCTCTTACTACATGATGTGCATTGGAACTAATAGTATCTTCTCCCCAATTGATAGTTTCATCAATTCAGCAACCAAAAACCTATCTATTGCCAGTATTGATCCTCCCATCATTTCTACATCCACTCTATCCTTCTTTTCCACCTCATATAAAATTTCCAAAAAGAGCCATCACTCAAACAAAAAGAAACCCTCTTTCTTGAATGCAACTTTAAAGGAAAACAGAAACAAAAAAGACACCGTCAACAAAGAAGAACAACCTACTTCAATCTCCTCTCTCTCTCTCTTTCTCCTATTGATTCGGAAACTAGTTCAGGTTTATCCCTAAAGTAATACCCAAAGAATACCCCATATTCTAATATTTGAAGAACAAGAAGCTTGAATAAAAAAACCTACCAAGTTTTATCAATGATTGATAAGATAACAGCATGGAGTATAAAAGGAGCCCACAAACATGCAAAACTTGACCAAACAAAATCTCTGATCAAACAACATAATCTATCCTTAATCTCTAATTCCGAAACCAAATTTGACTCTAATCTAACACCATGAGTTGCCAAATACATAAACTCAAATTGGAAACACATAACCAATCTATCCCACGCTCTTACGGAAGACTGCTTATCCTATATAATCCTTCAATTTTCACATTAACTCCTGTCCTATCTGATAGCCAATTCATACACACTCATGCTATGTACCTTCGTTTTGAAACTTCTTTGCACTTTACTTTCATATATGCCAATAATTCCTCTCTTATCAGAAAAAAATTTCATGAGTACATACCTCACTTCAATTAGTCTTCTCACCCATGGATACCGATTGGAGATTTCAATTGCAACTTCCTCTTAAAGCATAAAAATGGTGGCAATCCCTTATCATTAACTAACCTTACTCCATTAAATAAAACCATTCACAATGCATCCTTGATTGAAATACCATACTCTGGCCCAAATTACACATAGTCCAACCAAAGTCATAATAGACCATGTACCATCTCCAACATTGATCATGGATTTATGGACTACAAAACCCTATTACAATGGCCATCCATAAATATTCACATCCCCGTGCCCCTACTATCTGACGACTGCCCTCTTATCCTAAGTATTGGATCAGCTACCATACATAAACAGGTAAATTTTAAATTTTATGATGAATGGTGCCAAAATAACAGTATGATGCAGGTAGTTAATGGAACCTTGAACTAAATACAAGTATACAGTTAAATACATTCACACTATCCATTTTGACAAGGCATATGGCAACTGAAGAAAATTAAGATGTGTGATGAACGGCCAGAAAATGCGAAGACTTATGTTATAAACCTCAACTATTGTTGTCTCACTCTAGCAGTGATGCGTGCACATGTACATTCATCTAAAAAAAAATCTTCACAACGACAGAAGCATACTTTGGCCTTCAACCTTTCAAAACAGTATGAAAATTTTGTGTATATAGCGGTGAAAACAAAAAATCCCGATCAAGGAAAGATACATCCTGTTGTTCACGTCTCTCAGCTTAGAAAGAAAATAGGAGCCGATACAACCATTCATCAATCTGTTCCATCTTATGATAAATAGGTTGTTTGTTATCCTGAGGGAATTTTGATCGGAAGAATGGCAAAAGTCAACAACTTAAATACAATACAAAGACTAGTGAAATGGAAGCATTTGGAGGAAGATGAAGCAACATGGGAAAATTATTGGGAGTTAGTAGCAAAGTTTCCTACATTTGACCTTGAGGCTATGTCAAGGTTTGGGAGGGACGAGAATTGTTGCAACTCTACTTTGAATCATCAACAAGTATTGACTGATATTCACATTAAAGTAGGAGAGCAGGCTGGTTCATTAGAGAAGCAATGCTTGGAAGAAGCTCCAGAGGAGAAGGTATTCTCACCAATGATACTCTGGGCAGTTGAGTGGCAACTAGCAAGGAGATGGGAGCAGATTATGAAGGAGTGAATTGATCAAGCGTGATGCAGGCTATCAAAGTTATGGAGGGAATTAAATAAACGATATAGGGTATAGGTTAGTAGTTTCATGTATATGCATTTTTCTTTTGTATTAATGAAATGTGAGAGAATACATGCGTATGTTGATGAGTGGATTGCAATGAGTAGGAACATAAAAGTATAATAGAACCTGTTAGAGAGCATAATGAATGAAAAAGTAAATTTTCTTTTCCTCGCAATTCTTCTCATAGCTTAGTTCTTTCCTCCTCACATTTCTTCTACTTCATCCTCAACTTCACCATGCCAAAATATACCCAAAAGGTAGTCATTTCCCCCTATGTTGAACCCCACCATTTGGTATCAGATTCAGGTGCCGAGATCCACCATGACGAAATATAAGATTTGACTGAAAATGATGAAGATAATCCAGATCTATAAATCAATCATACAACCACCGAATCACTTGACCTTTGAATAAGCAAATAAGATGCATTTAATTCATCAGCAGCTATGGAGATTTCAGGTATTAAATTAAAAATTAGCACAAATCTCTCACAACATACAATTGCTCCTTACCAAATACACAAATACCAACCAACCATAATATCTCTACAAACAGCTCAAACAACACTGAAACCATTACTTCTCTTCATTCCCTAGGCATACTACTTAATCCTACAGTTCAGCCATCATATTCAACTCACACAACCACAAATCCACTTCACAACCAATCAAATACTTCGGATCGGAACCAATTCCTACGTACCCATGACCATCCTCAAAATCCTCAACCATAATATCACCATTAGAATCCACCGTCGCCTCACACTCTGAAAGCCAAACAATCACCAATACCACACAAACCTTTCCATCATAAATTACTAAATTTAGATTCCAACTTATAATGGAGGTCACAACATTTTACATTGGCTTGAACGAGCGAAACAAGTACTTCTCAAACTCGAAACTCGAAATCAATCAGCAAACTCGAAACTCGACACTTGAAATCAACCGATCGCTTAACGATGATTTTAGGGTTTTTCTTTCTTTGAAGCACGCGAATTATTGGGGGGAAAAGAATGGGAGCGGCGGAAAAGGAATTGCAAACGCGGGATGTAAACAAATAACCTAATTTTGAAATTGCATCGCGTACGCAAGGGAACGGATGCAAAAAGTATTTTGATGGACGTAGTTGCATCGGTTAACTTTAAAACCGATGCGACTAAAACTATTTGCATCGACGTATTTGCATCAGTTGTTAGCGACAACTGATGCAAATTTGACTTTTTTATTACCTATTGCTTTCCACGTACCAATTGCATCGGTTATTAAGACAGAACTGATGCAAATAGTTCTATTGCATCAGTTTTTACTTAAACCGATTCAAATGAGGCGATGCAAATGGCCTGTTTTGTAGTAGTGAAGGGGGGAGGAATGTGATATCCTGGAATTTCAAACCCAATTTAAATATGATAATCTTTATAATAAACTGATTTAAATTGATAAATCTGTTATTTTATTCAACAGCAAATAAATGACTTATAAATATACATTTATCCTAATTAAAACTAATACATATATAAGGATAATGTATGTGTTAAAATTTTATTCATATCAAATTTGATTTTTGAATTGGATTTTTAAAAATTTAATTTGAAATTGATTTGTTAAATTAAAAGATTCAAAATAGGTTAATTTATATTCTGACTTATACTTTGAGTTTAAAAGAGTATTTCAATGATTTTATTTAGGATATAAAATTTGATTCATATTTATTTCCTTAAGCAGAATTGATTTTATAGGAATTAAAAATGGATTTAAAATAAGAAAAAAAATCAATTAAGAAAAAAAACATTTTTATTTCTTTTTGCATGAAGTAACACTTGTTAAATATTTAGATCCTACTAATAACATGTGTTAGAGAACTAAGCTAAATTGTGACAAGTGTCATAATTCTTTAAATTTTTGTAAAAAAAAATTTCAAATTTAAAAACTATTCCTTATGCTTAATTTAATTTTTCTCATTCTAAAGTTTCTAAAGCTAGGGAAAGAAAAAGAAAACTGCAATATAGACTTCTGAAATCAACCAATTTCTGAAACAATCTCAAAGTTTTATCACTAACTGATTCAAGATTTAAAGTATCATCAAAGTTAAGCGAACAATTTCAAGAAGTGGGAAGAAAAAGGCCTGCAGTTCATTCATATCTCTTTTTCCTGCAGCTTAAGTCTTCACAACATAAACAAGTGAGTAAATTTTAAATCAAAATTTAAGTATAAAAAAATGTTGCATGTTGAATATTAGCTCTGAAATACTTGCATGTTAGTTATTTTGTGAAGTATTTGTTTTCAGGTTTTAAATTTTGCTGTGCATGTTTAAAAGTTAATTGTACTCCTCTGTAAATTCAAGTTCAGAGTAGATTTCTGAACAAATCTTCAAATTTAAATTCAGCAAGGTGATACTGAGTTGATATCTTCAAGTGTGGAGTTTAAATTCAATATGAATTAAGTGTTAGAAGTAAATATGCAAATGAAACTGTTAAAATCTGCAGAAGTAAGAAATGCAGTAGAAACCAAATAATTATATCATGTAAATTTTGTTCGAATTTTAATGAATCAAGATTATGTCCTAAATCTACTATGCATAACATGAATTTTAAGCCAGAAATCAAAAATTTTAACTTACAGTTGAAGATCGATTTTGGGATTAACAAAAATTGGGGCTTTTGTCAAATTCTCGTGATTGGATTGTTGATAGGCTTTGAAATTTGAACTGAAGCTATGTTAGATGTTGTATAACACTAGAAAAATAGTGATTGAATTTATCTTTCAACAGAGAATTTGGAATTTTGATTTGTAGGGTTTGGGTTCTGTGTTTTTTTGAGTTTAGGAAATTCGTTCGTGTGAAGCTTAGGGATGACCAAGTTGGGGTTGGCTTTAGGTGGAGGTGTGTTTGGGTTGTGCGAATGCATGGCCGGAGTTGGGAGGCTAGTGGTGGTCGGCTTGCCGTGGGTGATGGGGTTTTTTTCCAGGCGTCTGCAGTTCTGTGTTGGGTTCTAACAACCCAATTTTCGTTCGAGTGTGTTTTGATGAGTTCTGGGGTTTAATACGAGGTCGTGGGATGGTTTGGGGTTTGCGAGCGATGTCGGCGGCGGCGGTGGAGGCGCCGGAGCTTCCTGCATGTGCACGAGGCAGCGGCATGTGTTTGTAGTTTCTGGTTCGCGTGCGTTGGGTTACAGCTCGAAGTCGCGATCGTGTTTTTAGTTGAGAATCTCGTGTGTGCGCTCGGGTAGGTGAGGGCTGTTGCTCGTGTGTTTTAGTTTGGGTTCAGGTAGATGAAGAAGAGTAGGGGATGAAGTAAAATGTTGACTTTAGTATGGGTTTTGGTCGAGCTTAAACACAAAATAAATGAAGTTAAGTTTTAAACTTGTTTTAAATTTCAAATTTGATTTAAGTTTAAAACTTAACACTTTATATTTTCACTACTTTATAAAGTATCAAATATTTTATTTCAAATGTAATTCACATTTTATTATTTGAAGTTTGAAATGATTTTATATCTTTTAAAATCTAACTTTTTCAAAAGTGATTAGTTTTAATAAATTGAAATATTTAAATATGTAAGGGTTTTTAATGATAAATGAAATGGTTTTGTTTTGAAAGTTAACTAAATTTGAAATTAAAGTTTACTTAAATTGATTAGTAATTAAGTTTGGAACTAATTAATTAATTTAGGTTAATTAATTGGTTAAGATTTAATTAATTACTCATGGATTTAATGGATAATTAACGATTAAATTAAATAAAAATTAATAGATTATTAATTAATTTTATTAATTAATTTAAGGTTAATTCATAAGTGATTAATAACTGATTAATTAAATGATTAATGATTAATAAATAAGTGATTAAGATGTTAATTAATTAATTGATTAAGAGTTAATTAATTAAGTAATTAAACATTAATTAATTTATAATTAATAGTAAATTAATTAAGGATTAAGATTTAGTTAATTAAATAATTAAGGTTAATTAATGAGTAATCAATTAAGTAATTAAGATAAATTAATTTGTGATTAATTAAGAATTAATTAAGGTTAATTAATTATAAATTAAAGGCTAATTAATAATAAATTAAGGAATGATTAATCCTAAATCAAGTTTTAGTTAATAAATAATTATAGTAATTAATTGATAATTAAATAAAGATTATTAATTAATTAAACATTACTTAATTAATAATGAGATAATTAAGAGGTGATTAATTAATTAAATGATTGCGATTAATTAATTAATGTTTGGTTAAGCAAGATTAAGTGATAAATTCTTACGTAATTAATTTAATTTAAATTAATTAAATTAATTATAATATGAATTTAAGTAGTGCTTGCTTGTGGATGATTGTTTGAATTGATATCTGAACATGGTTGATATCTGTTGAATGATAGTTGAGATATTCTGTGATGAGATGTTGTATATCTGTGATAGATATTGGTTATTATCTGTTAATAATGCTATGTGATGCTATGTTTAAATCTGAATTGAATTGTTTAAATCTTTAAACAACTTGGACTTTAAGACACGTTTGGATTTCGATGAGACCGAGATCGGGAATCGAATTGATTTCCGAAAACCACATCGATCCAAGTTAAACGTTAGGTCGTGACATCTCAAGTGAGGATCGAGATGGAGTTTTAGAATGCAAGGGTTATTGTCGTTAACTCTGAGGGTGATTCCAAAACGAGTGTAACGAAATAATGCCTTCGGTTTCGTTCGAACCCAGAACGAATTTGTATGGATTGAATGCTTTCAAAACATCGTCAGGTGGACGATGAGCATTCTAAGTGATATGTCCTATAAAGGTAATCGTAGCCCCAAGCCTCATCAACCGGGAATGGCTAAAACAGGGGAAGTGCAGCAAGGCTTCGTGGGTAGCCCCCACTTGAGAGTGAGATTTACCCCTGTCTAGAAGTCCCTTATTTATTCGGTTGTGTGGGCAGTTGTTGGCCACAACTGCGGGGTTGTCTTGTTCGGAACTGCCCAATAAGGGATGGGTCCGGACTTGTGTTGTAGGGGATCGGGAGTGGTCCTCGGTACGGTGATCTAGGCCCCGTGCTATGACGGGCGGTACCCCAGTAGCCCTGCCATTGTATGGAATCCAATCTCCAATAAGTGCCCATACGGTTTTGATTGTGCCCAATTATGTTGGAACGTGAGATGTAAGCATTCCAGCTATTTCTGTATTTTATTTTAAAAACCCTAGACCCTATTATAACATCACTGAATTTCCTATCAAATGTTTTGGTTAGCGTAAGGTAAAAACTTACACGTGTTTATTTGTGGGAAGTCTTACGTGATACCTTTTGTTTTCAAAATGATTTTCAAAGTTAAACAATTTTAACTGATTTACTCACACCAGACCCATGTATGGCCCGGAGTTTATTTTGTTTTTCATAAACTCTTGGGTACTCAAATTTTTATGAGTAGCCAAGTGATTAGGTTTGGATTAGCATATGTTTTTGAAGCTGGAGCTGGAGTCCAGACGTGCTATCTATCTATATTTGCTGTAGTGGCATTTTGGTGTTATGTTTTGAGATGTATGGGTTGGGAAAAACTCTTATGAATGTCAGATGTTATGGAGTAGTATTATTTTGTGTACTCTGATATGTAAACTTATGTAATGGGTATGTGTAATATTATATTTTGTTCGTTTCCGCTATGAGATTCTGATTATTTTTGTTTCTTTTCTTTTTATCTTTCTATTTCTATCTCTTTCTTTTCTTATTGATGATACGTCTTTCTGTGGAATGAAAGAAGGGTCGTCACAAAAGTAATTGAAATAAGTGTCGAAACCTTATATATGTGCTTATGAAAGTATATAACATGCATTGTTATAGAATCCATGTTTTAGCTATTTAAATATAAGTGAAATGCTATAAACTTCTTATATATAGTGCTTATATGTTTAAATTGAGTAAGTACAGGTACCTGAAGGCCGTTTGGCAGGATTTTGGCCGCGCTAATTGCTAAATAATAAGCCGCTTTCTTAAAAATGCTAAATAGAGGTACGCCTACGCAATAAAAGTTAGGAAATATGAACTATTGTTTGTTTCTTTTTGTTTTTCCGACCGGGTGGGTCGATGCATATATATTTATATCTCTTGTCAAATTGCAAAAGCTCCTCCATACAAAGGGGACTCTGCCAAAATTTTCTGAAAATTTTGGGAGTTAGAAAAATTTTTGGAAATTTTTTTATTAGCGACAGAACGATTTCAAATCGGATATTGAAATAAATTTGTGGATGAAACTAATTTAAAATAATGATATGAATCATTTATAAATGAAAGATAAAATTCAATATTCAGAGTTGAAGATAAGTTGAATTCATATAGAAATGGGAGAACCAATTTGAATAGAAGTAGATACTAACTAAAGTGGTGAAGTGAAAATAAATATAAGAAGCGTATAAAATACTTATATTGAACTTAAGAAGAAATGGTAGAATTCTTAAGTAATATGGGTGTCAGGAAAATATATTGAATAAGCATTTGAGTGAAGATTTAATAAAAATATGTGAAATGATAAGCATTGATAAGTGAATAGAAATCAAAAAGAATGTGAATAAAAGAGAATGGATATAAATACGTAAGATGTACGTATATTATTTTTATTCGCATAGCAATTTGATCCAGATTCGAGCATAGAATTTCGAGATAGTTATATCAATCCGAATTAGGATTGTTTCACTTGATTTTCGACGGCGAACCCTGTATATGGATTTTGATTGATTCTGGAAATTCTCTATCATAGTTGTGACTATGCAAGGAGAATGACAGTTTCTGATCAAGAAACCAGATCTGAGTCCACTCTAGGAAGTTGGATGGACGATACTAGTTCAGAAGTGAAATTGTATGATCGAGCGAGTGATCGAATTCGGTATTGCGTACGAATGATATAGGTACACCGTACGGGCTTGCATGAATAAATATTGAAATTTTGTAAAGGAGTCAATAAAATGATTTTGAATGTTGTGATTGGATATTATTGCTAAGTAGGATATACAGGTATTATAAAGGAAAAGGAAAATTGGTTTTGATTCGAGAAGATAAATTTGAATTGCTCGACAAAAAGGTATGTGTTTAAATTTCTGTATGAAATTTGATTGGGTTTTTGATCTAACCACCAGGCTTTTTGTTTTCTTTTGGAATTTGGGATCCCGTAGAGGCATTTTGTAGTTGTACCGAGCTAGCCGCGCAAAGGAGACGCTGGCAAAAATTTCGAAAATTTAGGGAGTTAGAAAATTTTTGAGAAAATTTTGATAATTCAAAATTTGGTTTTAAAATTGAAATTTGAATGATTGAGCAAATAGTATTGTTTGAAAACTATGGGAGAGTTTGGGAAGTTAGTACGAATGATAATGGGTCTTCTATAAAAAGATAGTTGGTAGGATGTTGAATTGTTGGTTTTAGGAAAAGTAAACGGATATTGGACCATTCTTTCTAACTAGTAATTTCGAGGACGAAATTCTTTTAAGGGGGGAGGAATGTGACGACCTGGAATTTTGGATATTTAAAATAGGAATATTTAGTTGGTTTTAAATATTCAAAAGAGTAATTTTAACTTGAATTTCAAATATTACCATTTACAGGATAATTTAATTTTGAATTAAACTATTGGAAATTGGGTAAAATATGAAATCTGGGATTTTTATATTGTTAAAAATAATTTAGGGGCTTATAAATTTATATTAATAATACTGAAGGTGATAGAACTTTTAAAATTGAATTTAACAATTATTTGTTCAGTTTCAAAAATATGTTGTTTAAATTGATATTTAAATAGCCTTCCAAGGCACAGTCTCGGATTTCGACGAAACTAGTTCCATTGGATCCGTAATAATATATTATTATCGGATTTCAATTTTCATAGTGATTGGGGTTGTTGTGTGAGCATACGATATATAACGCGTTGAAGTTCATATCGGAAATTTAATATAATAACTGAGTCCAAAAGCTATTTTCTCCATACGATCGAATTAGGTCCCGAAACCTTTTCTATTGCGTTCGAAATAGGGGTATAACGTTATGAACGCCTAGCGGCACGTCTCGATACATCGTCAAGATTTTAAGCTGCGAATTCAAGACAATTTAAATTTAAATTCAAATTTAAATTAATATATTGTTTGACTAGTCAAATATTCCCATCAGCGGCCTTTCTTTCAAATCAGAACCTTATCCCTTCACTTTAGAAACACCACAGCCGAGCTCCTCTGTAGCTTCCCTCAAATCTTGTTCCCCATTCCCTTCTTAAACACGCAATCTTCCTCCGCAATTTTCTAACGCAAGCAGTTTAAACAAGAATAAAAACCTAGCATCTTCCTTCGTCTGAACCGGAGTCAGTTCGAACGTCTTCCTCCCTCATTTTCTTTTCTCAAATCAAATTAAACTTTGAAGGAATGGCGACATTATGAAAACAAATCAAGGTCTAACCGATTTTCCCCAAATCTCAGAGCACTACCTCCACTAACAACAAACCATCACCGAGCCTTTTAATCGCGAATCATCGGTCGCGATTTAATTTCCATGCTCGTTCATAAAATTAGGGATCGAATCGCTGTGGGTCGCTCGCGATTTCAATCTAGTGTAGGGTGACGCGACTTGGAACGAAGTTGAGGTGATGTTCGACTGGGATGTGATGCAAATGATGGTGCAGTGGGACACGACAGGCCTCGCGATGGACTTCGCGAGCTCGAGCGTCGATGGGATAGATGAAGCGCTCATGCTTGCACGCTCGCCGCGGTCATAGGAACTTCAAAGTTCTCGATGCTTGGGCGGAGTTCACTTGCGACGACTGGGAGAGCTGGGTCGGTCGAGTGTTCGAGTTGGAGAGGAAGCTCGCGTTTTCTCTGGAGCCGGAATTGTGGTTCGTTGGCGGTGTTTAGGGTTGTCACGAGATTTGGTGGGTAGTAGAGTCGGGTCTGGGTTCGCCTATAAGGTATTCGAATTCCTTTACTAATTTAAATTTTGATTTAACAGTTTTATACAAAAGAAAACTTTAATAGTGAAATAGATATTGACTTGTTTCAATTTATATATACGTATATATATATGTACAGTATAGGTAAATCTAAGAAAGAAAATAAAATGAAGAGATTTTTTTAATATATATAGCTTATGTAGTTTAAGGTTATATATATATATATACTAGTTCTAAGAGATATATATATATATATAAGACTTTTGGAAATAAATATGAATTTTAAAATATTTGAAGGTTTGTATAAAATTAGATTTTTGAAAATGGATCATTTTTTGTACATATATGTAATTTCAAAAGAGAAATCATTAGTTATTAAATTAATAAATGGAAAATTTACAGCTCGACTATTGCAAATATTAATAAAATGTAAAATGTTTTTTCTAGGTCTGAATCGTGTAGAATCATGAAGAATAAGTCGAGATGGGAGTGGATTGCAAATTAAAATCAAAGTTGAGTTAATCTCACTCTTTTAGGTTGCTATTTAAATTTAAATGGTTAAATTTAAATAATTGGTTGAATGATTGAATTGATTTGATGTGCTATATTATATGTATAGTAGTATATATTGGAGTGATTTATTTCCCGCATTATATAGCGGATGAGACCCTATGCGCCGCATAATAGCAGATGATATTATATAAATCCCATATACCGTGATATTTCACCTCGAAGTGGAATTGGTATTTTATATTGTGCTAACATCTGTGGATGCAGGGAAACAGGTTGGAGGGATCAACTGGATTGCTCAAAATTATTTAGATTGTTCTAATAATTCTGTGCTATGATTATTTGATATGCTACGATGAATTATATTGATAATCGAAATATTGGATACCACGGTTTGATTTAATATATTTTGGTACACTGAGTCATCAAAGTATATATAGAATTGGATTTTTGAAAGAAATATAAGAGTGAATTTTTAAGGAAAATAATTATAAAGAATTTGAATGAAAATAAGAATGAATTGGAAAGGAATAAAAGTGATTTTTAAATCCTAATAAATCCTGGGTATGAAAAAGGGATTTTGAGTAAACATAGAAATAATGAGTTTCAAACTTAAGTGATGTTATATCAAGAAATCAAGAATTTATTTTAAAATTCAAGGTTTGAATTTATTTGCATGGATAAAGAAGAAATTTGGAAAATATGAAATCGGTAGTTTCAGTTAAAAAGATTCCAAATCGTAATTAGGGAATAAAGTCTGAAATTAATGGATTTTGAAATAAATTAAGTAAAGAAATTTATTTCAAAATGGAGTAAATTGGGAATCAATTTGAAAATTGATCTAAGTGTTTGGAATTGGAATTTTAAAAGCAAGTTGAGTCAATGAAACTTATGAACTGGGTTTATATAAAAGTGAAGCAGTATATTAGTGTATATTTGGAAGAATAAATTCACGGTGAGAATTTATTAAAGGAATGGGTAAACTTGTTTAAAAATAAATAGTGTCAATTTTTAAAAGATGAGAAAGAGAAGCGTATTTCCCTGGATGCCAAGTACGTCTCAAACAAATTTTAAGTATAAGTAAAAAGTTTTAAGTTGCTTAAAGAGTATGTTTAGAAAATTTATTAGTTCTAAATGTTTAAATTCTAAAGTAAGTATTTTCTTTTAATCTATTGTAGCAGCAATTATTTAAAGGTGGCTTGGTGTTATGTTTTAAAAGTTAGAAATTCAGTTTATATTGTACAAAGTAGTTTTATTTTAAATATTCTTGAAGTATATATTTTGAATAGGTATTAAAGTAATTTTTAATTTAAATGTTTTAAAGGATATTTTATAATAAAGTGTTTTGAATTATTTTAAAAATCTAAAGTTTTTGTACTTCGTGTTTTCAATGGAAATAAATATTTGGAAATTTATTTCATGAGAAAAGTGTGGTTCAAAAACTGTTTTCAAAAGGGATTGAAAAGTGGAAAAGTATCTTGCAAATATATTTTGAGGTTAATAAATAATTTTGGGAAATTATTTTATGTTTGATGGTTGTTTGTGAATGTTATTTGATAGTTAAATAACCGACTATCAATATTGGCCAATGCGCTGATTGTTTCGAAGAGACCAGGATCCAGAATTATTTCCTGAAAACCACTTTGATCCGGTTTGTACGTTTTCATGGAAAAACGAGTTCGGTGTTGAAGATTGAGCAGTGAAATGTAAGGGCTAGTCGCTACTAATCCTGAGGGTAATTCCAAAATGGATGTAGTAGGAGTAGTGCCTTCGATTCCGTTCGAACCCGGGATGGACTTGTATGGATGAATGCTTTCAGAACATCGTCAGGTGGACGGTAAGCTATCTAAGTGACATGTTCTAAAAGGTAACGCTTAGCCTTGAGCCTCATCAGCCGGGAATGACTGAAAATCAAAGGATATGCAGCAAGGCTAAGTGGGCGGTACCCATTAGGGTGAGGTTATCCCTGTCTAGATGTCCCTTTTATTTGTCTTAGTAGTGAGGTTGCTGATCCCAGTAGTGGGGTGATCTTACTCGGGATTATCCAGTAAGGGGTAGCCCCGGCCTTGTATTACAGGGGATTGGAAGTAATCCTCGGTATGGTGATATAGGCCATGTATTGTGACAGGTGGTACCCCAGTGCCTAGTCATTAGTTGGAAATACATTCTCCCTACGCGCCTGTACAGTTTTGATTGTGCCCAACTATTGCTGAAACTTGAGATGCAAATATTTCAGCTAGATTCTATTTTACTTTCTATAGACACTATTATAATATTAGACGGATTTGGTAAAAAAAATTTTGGCTATCGTAAGGTAAAAACCCAACATGTTTATTTGTGGCGTGGTCTTACGAGATGCTTTTGATTTCAAAGGATTTTGAAACTTTAATAATCAAATTGAGTGTGATTTTCTCATGTCGGTATTCTAGACTGACTCGGGTGTTATTTCGCTCTAATGCTAAGGTCAGACTGAGTATTATAGATTACAGGAAATGATGCTGTGGAGCTGGATGGCGATACATACTTCCGTATTTGTATGAAATAAACCGTTGTGTATTCAGTTTTGGGAAGGATGAGATATTATAACCGTCCTGAGTTTTGTTGTTGTTTATATTGAACTCTGATGTTATACTCTGATGATGTAATGTATAAACAGATGTATTTGTTTCTGTGTAAAGATCATTTACTATCTATTATATTTTATTCCGCTACGATGGTTAGATTTTGATGTTGTTTTCTATTTTCTTCTTCTACCTCTTCTTCTTCTTTAACCATAATGGTTCGTATTTCCGTTCACCTTAAGTTGATGTGTTGGAAAATAGTGTCGACTCAAAGGTACGGATTTGCGGGCTGTTACAAAGTATATATAATATATATTTGTTTTTTTGAAAGATGGGAGGCTGCAGCATGACGGTTAGGCAGTGATGTTCAATGAAGTTAAAGTCTCGGCTGACAAGTGGAAGAAGGGAGGAAGGTCGGAGGTTTGTAGGGAGAAGGACTGGGTGTTGGCGGGTCTGCTAGCGGTCGGCGGACATGAAGCAGTGGAAGGCAGATGGGGTAGTGCACATGGTGGGGTTGAGGGTATAGCTTAGGTCTGTCATAGCCGAGCAGACGGTGGAGTCTCCAGTTTGTGCCTATTGCACTTCAGGTGGTGATGGACGAAGGTGGAAGGTGGTTGAGGCGGAGAGGGCAGTGGCTGGAGGAAAGGCCTTGTGGTGTTGGAGTCAAGTGGAGGGGTTGTCGTGGATGGTCAGGGAGACTTGCAGCAGGCTAGGTGGAAGGCAATGGGGTTAGAAGGGTCGGGCATGTGGATTTAGAGGAGGAAGATGGGTAAGGCTCGGCATGGCAGAGGCAAGGAGGAGGTTGCGGTCCGTATGGGTAGAACAAGAGGTGGTGGAGGATGGTTAATTGCTCAGTCGTCAATGGAGGGGCGGATGTGGATTAGTGGTTGGGTGTCGTGGCCTTCGTGCTATCACTTGGAGGGTTTTCTACATGGGGAAGCTTTTAAATTTGGAATGTTTAAAGTATATGTTGATTTGAACTTTATATTCCTTTAAACATTTATCTTATAAAATGGTTATTGTTTTAACATATGAGATAAAAGATTTTAAATTGTTTAGAACCTTGTTTAGATAAAATTGTAGTCATTTTTAAATCTTAAATTTAAAATGAAATTTAAAGTGAAATTTAAAGTAAATTTGAAACAGGCTGTTTTTTTAATACTTTAAATAAGTAAGAAGTGTTTTCTTAAATTAAGTTAGATCTTAAGAATTTGGATTCATTAAATTATTAAGATAAATAAGATGGGTAATTAATTATTTAATTAACTAATAATATGGATGGTTAATTAAGTAATTAAGAATAGTTAATGAAGGTCATTGTCTTAAGATTATTTAACAATTAATTAATGTGATAAATTTTGATAATTTATTAGATTAATTAATTAATAATAATCATTTATGAAATCGTTTATGAATTAATTACTTAATGTAATTAATTGGGAAATGTAATTGGTTTAAATTAATTAATTAAGTTTAATTAATTTAAACACTTGATGATTGATGAATAATTACTTAATGTAATTAATGGAAGTGTAATTACTTAGGAAAGTAATTAATTGATAATTACTGAATGTAATTAAAGATGCTTAATGATGAAAGTAATTTGGATATAATTACTTTGTAATTAATCAAGGGATTAATTGAGGTAATTAATTAAAGGTAATTGACTTATGGAATGAGTAATTAAGGTTAGTTAATTACTAAATGAGATTAATCAAGGGTGATTAATAATTATGGTTAATAATTAATTAACGAAGAAATTAAATGTTAATTACTATATTTGGTTAAGGACAAATTAATTGAGATAATTAATTAAGGGATAAATAGAATGGTATTGGAAGCCTTTGATTAATTGTTATCCCTAAATATGTGGTTCGTGATGCTATGTGATAAAATATGTTTGATTTAAACTGTGATGATGTGATTATCTATTGTTGATGAATTACTGTGACACCCTGTATTCAAAGTTGAATTGTATTTCATTTGGATAATTTAAGTTAAGATGACATTAGGTTCGAAGAGACCGGAGTCGGGTATTATTAAATACCCGAAGCCACTTCGATCCTTTATAGATTGATATGTGAAATCAATAAGCTGGTTTGGAATGATTTAAGGACGTTGGACCATTTAACCTAAGATTGGCTCTTAGAAATCGATGAGTGAAATAAGTAATGGTTATAACAGCCTGTGAAGTTGTAAATTGATGTAAGTTACCCCAGGTTTATATAAATTATATGCTTTTTTATTCCATGTGAGATTGGGTTTACTCACGCTGGTTTCCAGCCTGACCCGAGTGTTACTTTGATGTAATGCTCGGGTCAGACCGAGTATTACAGATTTTCAGGTAAGGACGTACTGGAGCTCAGAAGAAGAGCTGAATGGCTGGGACGTATGGAGGGTGTCCGCTGTGATATTGTAGTATCTGGACATGATTGTTTGTCCAGTGTTTATGTATATGTGTAACTCTGATGTATTTAAATGTAAATTAACAGATATAGTATTCTTTGTATAACTGATATGTTATTTGATATTATGTTTTATCCGCTGCGAATGTGAGGTTTCTGTGACTTATTGTTGTTTTCTTCTTCTTTCTCTTTCTTCTTTCACTAACTATCTGGAACTTTCGGGATCGAAAATTCTGGGTCGATACTTTTGGTATCAAAGCCGAAGGTTAAGCGAGAACCTTGGCTCTGGTGGGATTACTCATTAAGGATAGGGTCAATAGTACCCTAGAATGAGTTGAGTGTGTGTGTATATATATGAGAGAGCGTACTTGTTATTTTCTTATATAAGGATTTTAAATGATTTGATATATAAAGCAATATTTCACACTATTAAATAATAATGAGCTTGCCTGTTGAATTATTAGAATAAAATTAAGAAGTAATATAAAAACCAAACTAAAATTAAATAAAGATAAGTTTGAAATGGATTCAAACTAAAATTGAAATCTTGAATTGGAGAAGTGTTTTAGAACAAGATGATAATGGATGGTTTTATATATGATAATCTTGGTTATTATCATAAGTGATTATTGTGTGCTTAATAATAAGATGTGTATTAATGGGTAAGCAAAATTAAATATTCTAAAAAAGTAAACATTTAAGTAAAGTATGACTTATACATATCTAAATTGTGGAATTTTAAATCTAGTTCCATAAATTCGAAAAATTGTTTCAAAGTGCTAAATAAAAAAAAAGTATTATTTGAATAAAAGGGACTTGTTGCAAACAATGGGTTGTTTGAAGATTAGACTTAAACCAAAGGTGGTTTAAACTTAAGGTATATCTAGCAAATTGATATATAAGAGTTGAATTGTTCTAATTAAGTCTAATTTATAGGTTAGGAAATCCCTCTAGAATTTAGTCTTTGAGAGAAATGGCTAAGGGTGAAGAATGGAAGGCAAAGCGCAGAGAACGAAGAGCAGCTGCACGTAAGGAACAGGAAATAGCAATTCAGGAGTATGAAAATCGGATTAAAGAAAAAAATGGACCAGGACCTTATGATAATGTCACTTGCTATAGATGTTACAATAAAGGTCATTATGCAGCTAAGTGTGGAAAAACAAGGAAAGAATTAAAGGGTACATTCCAACGATTTTGCTCCGAGATATTATGCTTTAAGTGCCATAAGAAGGGACATTTCCTTAACCATTGTCCTGAAGTTAGGAAGGTAAAGCGTAAACCAATGGAACCAGTCAACGAGTCAACCATTTGCTATCATTGTAAAGGGTTGGGACATATTGCGAGAAATTGTCCCAAGAGACAGAAGAAAAAGATTAAGATTGTGGAACATCCAGTAGGAAGCATAGAGGTCATCAAGATTGATGAGAAGGTGGAAACTTTTTGTGGAAAATGCTATAAGTGGGGACATCCTGTTGAAAAGTGTATGTTTGGGCTTTGCCCACTGGAAGGAAGTCCATAAGAAGGATTCTGATAGGAAACGTTAGGGCTCTAAAAACCTAGGTGATGGTGTAAACATCTTAATTGTGACTTTGTAAGGCTTGTACTGTGATGAATGGATGTAATGTTGAACTGCTAATGTGCAGTCTATCCATATATGAAATATTTTGTGGCGGTATGATCTAATAAATCGCCTTCTTTTATTTGAGATGGAATTTGAAATTAATTCAAACTGAAATTTCAGAGGTTGGTTTTAAAATTGAATATTATTTGAAATGGTTGGAATTATGATTGAAGATGAATAAGTTTAATAAAAAAATTCAAATGGAAAATTTGATTTGGACTAATTTGAAACAATTTGAAATTGAAGTGGCTTCAATTTGAAATTAGTCCGAATTGATTTGAATAATTTGGAATTGTAATTAAAAGTTGAATAAGTTTTAAAATTCAAATGGAATTTGAATTGAATTTGGGAAGAAATCAAGAATAATTCAACTTGATTTGGAAATAGAGTTTGAAATTTAGATTAATTCAAACTGGAGTTGAAATAAAATGAAATTGGAACTAGTTCAATTGTAATTTATTTGAATTAGTAGAATTTGAGATCAAGGTTGAATAAAGTTAAATTTGGAAAGTCCTGTGGTTAATTCAACTTGATTTGAGGTTGAATCAATTCCAATGGAAACTGAAGTTATTTAAATTTGAATTGGGTCAATTTAAATGTAAAAGGGAATTTAAATTGAACTGATGAGAATGGAGATTGGGAAGTGAACAGTTTTGACTCTGGACTATTTGAAATAGAAAATTGTTTTAATATAAACCTATTTTTGCAAAAGCTATTTATTATATATACAACCTTCCTTTTAAAAGCCAAACTATCTTATACTTGTTTTACAATTATTTTTGAAACTGTTTAACAATTTTCCAACTGTTTTATAAATTAATTACTGTATTTCAACTGTTTTACAAAACTAATTACTATCTTACTATTATTTTGCAATGGTCTAAAATTTCTATAATTATTTTAACTATTTTCTAACTATTTTACATCTATTTTACAAACTAGTAGTTATTTTTCCAACTACTTATCTGTTTTCAAATTTTTCAAGCTATTTTGTAAATAAACTGGTCGGAGTTCAGACTGTTATTGGTTAATTACCCAATCGAGATAAGAATAGAGGTGATAATCCAGATGGATTGAAGCAATTGTGAATGAGTGAATGAAAATTAAAGTGAATGTGAACAGAAAGAGAATTGATTTGGCTAATAACCAATAAAGATAAATACGTAGGGTGTACGTATGTTATTCTATTCGCATAGTGATTTGATCCAAATTCGAGCACAAAATTTCGAGATAGTTATACCGATCCGATTGGGATTTTTCACTCGATTTTCAACGGCGAACCTGGATATGTATTGTTGATTGGTTCTGGATATTCTCTATCATAGTTATGACAATGCAAGGAGAATGATGGTTTCTGATCAAGAAACCAGATCTGTGTCCGCACAAGGAAGTCGGGTAGACGATACTAGTTCGGAAGTGAAATTGTGTGATCGAGTGAGCGATCAGATTGGTATGGCGTACGAATGATATGCGTACATCGTACGAATTTGAATGAAATTGATATTGAAAAGAGTAATCAAATTTGAATATTTGATTTTGAATAAACAAAGTTATATATCTTTGTTATATAAGATAAAACCCCCCTTGATGAATCTTTTGCCAGAAAGAAAGGATTTTGGAAGTGTTTGAAGTATAAAAGGATTTTATACAAGTTTAAAATGATCCAAATATTTTTATCAGGGATTTTATATATATCTATATATATAAAGGACCATATGAGGATTTTGGAAAAAGGTTTTGGGAACCTTTGAATTTGGAAAGGCTTTTGATTTTTGGGTCAAATCAATATTATATTTGGAAAGCCTAGTTTGAGAATTATCGATTTTGTGATAATCGATTTTGTATAAAGGAGCTTTGAATGAGATCATACTAGGTGTATGATTTAAAGATACTATAAATATAGTATAAAATGTTTTGATAATGGCTCTGGGGAA
Source organism: Allium cepa (assembly GCA_030765085.1). Classification (NCBI taxonomy): domain Eukaryota; kingdom Viridiplantae; phylum Streptophyta; class Magnoliopsida; order Asparagales; family Amaryllidaceae; genus Allium; species Allium cepa. Next base: position 587,694,218 of record CM060938.1, read on the forward strand.
AAAGGCGCTTCCTTAGAATGGACTTCTCAGGAGTACCACCGGGTGGTGCTGCCTTGAGCCCCAAGGGGGGGGTTCTAAAGTTGATCCTGTGAGGAGTCCAGACAAACTAGTTCCTGAGGATTATTGGGTAGCGAAAGTCGAGGGCGCTGATGCCTACAGGGGCATTTGGGTTATGCTGTGACGACAGTGTAACTCGATGTCACTGCGATCTACTTTGGGGACCATGGCGGAAATCGTGTGGAGGATGAGTGCCAACGGTCTACACTTGATTTTGCCGGGAAGGCAACGCAACATCAGTAGACTGCGATCTATGGTCAAGTGGAGTGGAGAAGTTTCATTCTTTTGGCAGCGAAATTCGAGGGCGCTGATGCCTACAGTTATATGGGTTTTTGCTGTGATAGCTACGTAACCCCAGTTGTAGCTGCGATCTGTAGCGGGATCCATGGTGTAATCGAGGGGCGAGGAGGCCTACAGTTGTCTATGGATTTTGTCGGGATGGAAACGTAACCATTGGGTTAACTGCGACTATGGATGGGGGTGATGATTTCCAGAGCATCCTCACTAAAGATATTTCCTCTATTTTCAAAAACTGTTTTCTATATTTTCAATAAAATTAATTTCCAAGTATTTTCACTTGATGTTGAAAATGATTTTGCTAAGTACTTATAGAATTTCAGTCATACGCTTGATCAACGTATGACCGAATTTCTGCGAGAAAAAGGATGGACTGGTTGAAACATCGAGTTATAAAAAGTATTTTTATAAAATTATTATGGTAATATATATATATATATATTTAAAAGTGTTTTAAAAATTTCTTAATAAAAAGTGTTTATAGAAAATTTGTCTAAGAATAAAATTTTCTGATAATTATCAATTTAATAAAATTCTGGTTTCGTTTCTTTTCGAGGACGAAAAGATTCAAAGGGGGGAGGAATGTGATAAACCGGATTTTTGGGCATTTGTAATTGATATTAAATAGGTTAATTAATAAAAATACTGAATTGTAAATTTAACAAATGAATCTAATCATAAATCATAGAAATACACCTTTAAAATTAAAAACATGAATTAAGATATAAATAACTCTATTTTGAATTTCAACTTAACAATTCAATTTTAAATCAAATTTCAAATTCAATTTAAAAATCAAATTTGATATGTATTTATTTCTTTAAGAAGAATTGATTTTATATGAATTAAAAATGTATTTTAAATTTAGAAAATTTATTAAGAAAACATTAAAAATCCTTTTTGCATGAAGTTTACACTTGCTTAAATTTGAAGCACACTAATAACATGTGTTAAGGAGATAACAATGTAAAATGACAAGTGTCACAATTTTAATTTATTTTCTTTAAATTTTTATAAAACAAAACTACTTCTATAAAAACCAACTTCATATTCTTTCTCTAATTTTCCCATTCTTATTTTCTTAAGCAAGAGGAAAAAAAATTACTCTTCCATTTACAAAAAATCTGAACTTCATAAATTTCAAACTTCCAACCAAAAATTTAATTAAGAAAACTCAAACCTCACTTCAAAATCAGGAAGGAATTCTACAAAATAGAATTCAAAGGGGAAAAAAAATCTGCAAAATCATCAAATTTATGGAAAAGGCAAATTCAAAATCTTCCATCATTAGTGCTGATTTATTTAAAGTGGAGAAAGCATCATCATCAAGCAAATAATTTGATCGAGCAATTTCAAGTTTTAGAAACTGCTGTCATTTTCCAGAATTTAATTTTTGTCTCTGCTTAACAAGAACAGGTGAGTAACCCCTCTTTTTAAAATTTAAACAGGTAAAGATTGATGGCATGCTTTTAATCTGAAATGAATATATTTTAGGAAATTTGAAGTTAATATTTATATGTATGAATATGTGTGTGAATGCTTATTTACCTGTATATTTCTGTTTTCTTATTTTTAAGCTGCTGTTTAAGATTAGAAAAAAAAACATAACCTGTTGATTAAATCTTGTTTAGATTTTAGGATTAAACAAGATATGTTTATGACACCATAAACTATAGTTTAAAATTTTTATTTAAGATAAAACAGGCATGTATCATCTCTTAAGTTATAAACAGATGATCAAACTTTAATCTGTGAAATTTTCAAGTATAATGAATTGAGGTTTCAGGATTATGGATCAAAACATCATGCAAAATTATGATTTTTAAAAGTAAAATTACAACTTTTAATACTTAAACTAGAGAATAGTTCAAAATTCACGGTATTTTACTTTTGGGGCTAACACAGATGATTTAAGTGTTCGATTTAGTTGAATTTGTGTGTGGAGGAGGAGGAGTTATCAGAGAGGATAGGAAAATTATTGGGTTGTGTTGCTTTTCATTTTTGAGGTTGAGATTGGGACTTGAATTTTTAAACCCTAGTTTTACTGTGCAAATATGAAGTGATCATTTCGACATCTCTAATTTATCGAGTTCAACCAAAATCTGGGTATTGATAGATGGTGAGTTGTCGAAGACTTCGCCGGAGTTTCGAAGGCGATGGTGGTCGTAGTTTCATTTGGGAAGCACTGACAGGTTTGGGTTGAAGTAGGCGCTACCTGTTCCAGGATTGGGAGAGAAGCTCGATTTCGAGTTTGAGCTTTAGGTGGCGAAACGATGATCGTGTTTGGATTTGTGGATGATCGGTGACATGTGGAGATCATCAGAGATGATCGGTGAAGGCTGCGTCGTGTGTGCATGTGCACAGAGAAGTATGGTGGTGGATGTTTGGATGGTTTTAGGTTGGTAGCCTCGTGATGGTCTCGGGGAAACTATGTTTCAACTCGAGTAGGGGATGTTTGCACAAAAAATGGGCAAACACCTCCAAGTCGTATTATTTAGTTGATTATATGTGATTTTCAGTGATTTTAGATGAGTATGTAAATATGAAAGAAGTAGGGGCTGAAATGTAAAAGACACACAGATTTATAGTGGTTCGGCCAGAATGTGCCTACGTCCACTTTATATGTTATTATCTTCTTTCTTTCAGATTACAGGTACAATGCTTCGTATATCAGTATATGAAAGTAGTTTGAAAGTTCCTTCCTTGCTTGAGCTCTCAAACTTGTCTGCCATTGTTGTACCCCTGCCCCTCTATTTATAGAATGAGGTAGGGGGCAGGGGTCTTGGAAGTATATAACTGCTGGTGGGCCCGGGCTGAAGCGATCTGGACTGGCAGTTGTCTGGTTCGGCGGAGGACATTCGGCATGGAGCTTGGTCCGGTGGTAGGCGTGGTCCGGCAACGAGTGTGGACCGGTGATTATTTGGTTCGGTTGTGAAGATGGTCCGGTAGATAAGTGGTTCGGTGGTAGCATGGGAGTTGATTCGGTAGTGGGGCGATGGTTGGTTCGGAGGAGTATGGTGGACCGGTATGGCTGGTCCGGTAGTAGTAGGGGATGTTTGGTTCGGTTACCGGATGGGCATGCCGAATGGCACTTGTGATTTGCCCGAATATGGTTGGTCCGGCTACCGGATGGACATGCCGAATGGAGTCATGGGGCCGAATGGGGATGGACTTCTAGCTTTGTGTTTGTCGAACGAGGTGGAGGTTGCGAGCTCGGGTAAAACTGTGACTTCTTGGTCTCGAGAGCTTCTGGGTGAGAATTCGCCCAACATTTGCCCCCCAAAGTGGGGCACGTGCTTGCACGTGTCGCGCTTTGTTTCCTGGTGATAGAAAGGCTTGTTTCGTAACGCCATGGGCTGGACGTTCGTATCCTGCGGATGTCCTGCAAAGGAATTTACAGTTTTAGTGTGGTTTCAAATAACGACCGTTCGTGGTTGGAATATTTGAGATGAAGTGAACTGTGTCGCTCGGGACGAGCAAGTGTGCCCCGAAGGGGCTTAGCATCGTCGATGCCAGGTTTACGTTAGAGTGGGTTCCTGGGTCGTTTGCCAAGGTGGTTTATCGCCAGCTCAGAGCATGCCTAGGGATCGTTCGCGACCCCGTACATGTGTAAGTAGCTTAGCCATTTCATAATAATTATCAAATATCCATATGACCGATGGGCTTAAGAATGCGTGTCAAAGTGTAAATTCCCACGATGGTAGGGTTAATAACCATTCAGAGCGTGCCTGTGGACCATTCGAGGTCGCGTACACGTGTAAACGATTTAATCCACGTCGGTGAGCATTTTACGACTTATTCATCGTTATCATAATCTTATTTTATTAGTTAGTTCTGGAGTTCGGTACTTATCTGAGGGAGGCGCTTTGCACGCCACTAGTTCCTGGTCTTGGACGGTAGAGAGAGAGTTCCATTCGGTTCTTGGTTGGTCCGGCTATTCTCATTCGGCTTCTGGTGGTCCGGTATTATTGGTCCGGTTGGGCGAATTGTTTGGTTCGGTGGTTGTGAGTTCGCCTATATATAGAGGCCGTACCCCCCTTGTTTTTCTTCACCGAACCAACAAGCGCCGAATCAATCTATTGCCGAACCAAGTGTTTTGCCGAACCAAGTGTTTTGCCGAACCAACCTTATACCGGACCAGGTATACACTTATTGCCGAATACACACGTACGTCTTTGTTTCACCGAATGGGACTACGGCCTTGGGGCCGAATGCCTTGCGTACCGAATGCCCCTGATACAGTACCACCGAATGAACATGATGACCGAATGAGATGGAAACCGAATGAACACGATGACCTTGAAAACTTTAGTTTGCGAATGAAATCCCACACTTGCACGCACTTGTTTGTTTACTTTTCTATGTTCCCCGTTCTAATGCCTTGCTTTCCTTGTGTTGCAGAAAATGTCTCGCAAAGCGGAAACACGATCGGATAGAAAGAAGTCTAGAGGCACAGGAGAGCCTTCTTCTTCCTTGCCCCCAGTCCAACCAGGATCCGGGCAACACCGACCTATTCCGAGGTCTCTAGTGGACGGATATGGTCCACAGGAACTTTTGGTCTCTCCCCCGGATTGCTTTCCTAGCTCCCTAAAGGAGGAGCAACTTGACGTCATATCCCGTTCCTTCGGGATAGATAGGGCTCTTATGCTGCTGCCGGGAGATGGAGTGATGCCATATAATCCTCCCGAGGGCTACTTCGCTTTTAGCAGATACCATTGCATGTGCGGCGCTATCCCCCCTATCAACGCTTGGATAGTAAGCTTCACCACATATTTGAAGGTGGCTCCCTTCCAGCTTCAGCCTAACTCATATGCTATCCTGGTGAGCCTCTTTGTTATCTTCCAGAGGAGGTACGGGCGTCCTCCTTCTAACCGGGAAATCCGATACTTGTACAACCTGAGAGGCTATAAGAAGGGGTCTCCGTATATTAGTCTGGAGGCGGCCGTACCCTTCAAACCAGTTCTGGACTTGTATTCCAAGTTCACCATGTTCAAGAAGGAGTGGTTCTTCGTCAAGGACGATGCTGTTTCTTTCCGCCTTTTCACTTCCGGCTGTAAGATTGATTTCATTTATATTTTTCATGTGTTTTGACTGTAGTGCTTTTTCTGACATGCTTCTATTTCTGGCTAGCGACAGGTGGTACTGCAGTCGTGGAGGATGATTCCTTGGTGCGAATGGCTGCTGAACTAAAGGCTATTCCGGCACGGGACCGGTCGGCCTCCTTCTTGATCAGGAACGCAACCCTCTTGGAGTATAATTTGATCTTACCGCACCAGTCCGTAGTTAAGCAAAGAGACACGGCTGAGGAGAAGGCTGCTCAAGCTAAGGAGGGGGATAAAGTAAAGAGCGGTAAGAGGGAGCCTTTCGCAGAGCGTCCCGTGGTCGGGGGGAAGAAACTGAAGAAGTCCGATGGCCCTTCTCCAAGTACTTGCCCGACTGTCCCGGAGGAGGAAGGTGTAGAAGAGGAAGAAGGAGGCGAAGTTGGAGAAGGGTCGGAGGGTGGAGGAGATGGCGACGGTCAAGGTGGTAGTGGTGTTGCTGCTCTAACCTCTGAACAAGACCTCGAACTGGATGAGGCTCTCCGTCGGGCCTTCGGGGAGTCGGAGGGAGAGTCGGAAACGGAGAAGGGAACGGAGAAGGCAAAGGAAACCGGCAAAGCTGTGGCTGGCACTGACCCATCCTCTAAGGGTTCCTCAGCTAGGGTGATTCCGGCGATGCAAGGTGAACTTTTGTCTTCTGCCGATTCTATTTTCGATAAGGACTTAGAAATTTTTTACGGTTCACTTCCGTCCTGGAATGAGATCCAGGACTTATTGCAGTATCCCACTCCTCCGCCGGGTTTGTATAATAGATGTGTCTCCTCACTTTTCTTTCTTTTTAACTTAGCACATTTTTTGAATTGCGGATTATTGTATGTTCGTAACACTTGTTCTTTATTCCAGGGGCAGGCCAGGCGGGTAAAACGTCGGATGTTCGACACCGCCTTGAACAATTTAAGTCGAGGAGAGCTTCCGCGAAACCTTCTACTGATCGCACTGGGGACGTAGTCAAGTACCGCCCTCTTCTTGGGGTCATCGAAGAGGGCATTCAGAAAAGGAAGCGGAGCCGTTCCTTATTTGAGTCTTCTTCTGCTTCGCAGCTTCCTACTCTGCCTCCCCCTACTCAGCCTCCTCGTGATACTACGGAGGAGAGCACGGAGCCCTGCTCCCCTCCTCCTCCTTCCAAGAGTTCTACTGTCATTCATATAAGGCGTCCCGATGTGCCTCGCCCCGTGCCTCGTGACCCTTTTGCCGGCCATCCTGATTTAGACCCAAGTTTTCGGGACATTTCATTCGATGAGACCACGGGCGAGCACCTCCTTCCCCGCAACCCCATGGTAAGAGTGCTGGACGAGGCCAAATCTTTAGATCTTGATTTACTTACTACACGGGTAGTCACCATGGGGGATGAGGCCAAGGCTAATATCGACCGGGTGGCCGCAGAGACCAAGAAGTTAATGGAGCATCATGCTAAGTTGGTCAAGGCCGGGGAAGAGATCGGGAGTGCTAACATTCGGTTGAGGTTAAAGGTTGCCGATCAGGCCAAGCAACTCGCCGACCAAGCCATCCAGATTTCCCAGCATGAGGAAGCCTCCAAGCGTCTGAAAGAGACCATGGAGAAGGCCAGTAGGGCGGAATTACGGAAGATGGAGGTCGCTTGCAGGGAACGGATTAACATAGCTATCGCAACGGTGGATGAGGTTCGAAATGCGGATCTCGAGCGGGTAGAGGAGTTGTCAGGGAGGCTCGAGGCTGCGGAGATGGCTCAGGCCGAGTTGAAGGAGGAGATGGAGGAGATGAGGAGGTCCCTCAAGTTGAAGGAAGAGGAAATGAGGAGGTCACTCCAGGCTGACTGCTTGAGATACCAATCAGAGAGGGACGTCGCCATCGCCAAGTTGCAAGCTTCCGAGGCCCGGGTAAGGGAGTTTGAGGAAAACGAGGGGATGATGGATGAGATGTTGCAGGATATGTACTTCCACACTTGGAAGGAGGGCGGCTTGTCTTGGATGGACGATTACCCTCGGGTCATGGCCAAGGTGTATCTCCAGGCTTTAGAGGAGGCCAGGGTGAATGCGGGTAAGGAAGGCGGAGAGGCTTTCAACTTGAGTGCGGTTACTGCTCAGTTCTCAAAGGAGGAGCAAGCGGCGGTGAAGGAGGGGATGCGGCTACTCGCTGCAGAGGAAGCGGGCGTGCAGTTGGATGATGAGGATCAAGCGGCGGATGCTGGTGAGTTATTCTTTTCCCTTTCTTTTCTTTTCGTGTTTTCATAACTTGATCGTTCGTTTAATGAATTCCTCTTCTGATCTGGACAGGTGGGACTTCAGATCCACACGCTGGGGGCTCTGATCCTGCGTCTAAGTAGGCTGGGGAAGTTGGTGGTGGAGTGTGGAGGCATCCGCCATCTTTTTGTTTCTTTTTTTATCACTGTTTATGTTAGTCTTTGATATGCAACTGTAATAAAATTATTTGCAAAGAATAACTTCGTGTGATCTTATAATATAAGCTGATTTTGTCATGTTTAAATGTTGTTGCTATCTTTATGTGCTGTGTGAGAAGTATAATTATGTATATGCCTGTGATTCCAGTTGTGTTTGATGTTAAGTTTTTGCTTGAAATATAATTTCACGTTTTGAAATGTCAGTGTATGAATAAGCTATAGTTACGCATTTATGTACAAGAGAAGAGAGTACCGCCCTTTATGCTTTATTCGCAGGCGGTAGCTTTGAGTGTCCTGTGTAATTGTTCACGGGTATAGCTGAGCACCCTGCCACCCAGTACGCAGGCTTAGAGCCTCATGAGTGAATGCTTCCTATTTGGTTTCCTGTACTTTAGAGTTTGTTATACAGGATAGGAGAAAAATATTTAAATGAAATGGAAACATAGTAAAAGTAAAACTTCCAGTCACGGAAGGCCGTCGACGTGCTTAAGTTCGTGGCAAACGGGTTTTGTAGTCACTTTCCCTAGCTGTGGGTCTTGTAGACATTTGTCACCCATCTTACGCCTCTGCGGGGAGTTTTCTTTTTTACCACAGCCGCACTTAAGACACATCGGAGCCGAGATCGCGCACGGTAACTACCCGAACCATTATGGTCCGTAATCGTGGGTATTATTCGATTTACCGTGGCCGGCTAGCGTGGGTGTCGTTGGCCGTGAACTACCCCTGGCTGGCCACACCTTATGTTGGGGCTTAAAGTAGGTTCACAGTTACCGACGAGCCGAACGCCGTAATGAGCTGCCATCGGCTATAGTCGGCCTTTATGATGACTTATAATCGGCTCATTACAGTTGGCTTTGAGGGCAGGCGCGCAATGAGTTAACCCGCAGCAGAGGGATGCTGGAGCAAAAGAGTCTCATTGGCGAGTGCATAGAATCGTAGCGTACCTGTTAGGCCTAGTCCAGATGAGGCCGCGGTGCGTCTTGAGTGGAGATGCCATAGGATTTTGTTCAACAGAAAGGGATAAAACTTAACAAGTAGCCAAGACATAAAGGAACAAGTTAAAAAGAGACAAGATTTTTTAAAGTGGTTCGGCACGAAAATGCCTACGTCCACTGATTCTCTTTGTTAATTCACTTCATATGGACAGTACAAGTTAAGAAAAGTATCGACGGAGGTGTCGGATGTTCCATGCCCTCTGGAACACCTCTCCGTCCACTGTTGACAAAATGTAAGCTCCGTTGTGGAGATCTTTGTGAATTACATATGGTCCGTCCCAGATGGGGTCCAGTGCCCCGGGGTGCGGAAAGATTCGCCTGAGGACAAGATCTCCTTCTTGTAAGCTGCGATGCTTGACTTTGGAATTGTATAGTGCTGCCACTTTTTGTTTGTGAGCTGCTGCTTTGAGTGCTGCATCATTTCTCCTTTCCTCAATCAGATCCAAAGACATGAGGAGGAGTTCTTCGTTTTCTTCTGGGTTGTAGTGGATCCTACGGTGGGAAGGCACAATAGTCTCAACTGGGAGCATTGCCTCCGATCCATATGCCAAAGAGAAAGGAGTATGTCCCGTTGATGTTCTGAAAGATGTGCGGTATGCCCATAGTGCCGTAGGAAGTTCGTCCACCCAAGCGCCTTTTGACTTTTCAAGTTTCTTCTTGATTAGGGTTTTGAGAATTTTGTTGACAGCTTCAACTTGTCCGTTTGCCTGAGGGTAAGCTACTGATGAGAAGCTTTTATGAATTCCATGCTCTTGGCACCAGTCGGCAAATTCTTCGCTGTCAAATTGGAGTCCGTTGTCTGATACGATCTTGAGGGGGACTCCATACCTGCACAAAATGTTTTTGATCAAGAAGTTGATAACTTTTGCTGAAGATATTTTATTTAAAGGTTCCGCTTCCACCCATTTGGTGAAATAATCGACTGCCACTATAGCATATTTGGCTCCGCCTCGGCCCGTTGGCAGTTCGCCAATTAAGTCAATTCCCCATACAGCAAAGGGCCAAGGGCTGGTCATTTGAGTAATTTCGTTTGTGGGCAGTCGAGGGATCTTGGCGAACTTCTGACATCTGTCGCATTTCTTAACGAAGTCTAGGGCATCTTTGTTTAGTGTGGGCCAGTAATATCCATATCGGAGTATCTTTCTTGCCAAAGTCTGTCCTCCAGTGTGATCTCCGCATCCTCCCTGATGGATGTTTGTTAATATCTCCTTGGCTTCCCTTCCGGCGACGCATCTTAATAAGGGGCTAGAGAAGCCACGCCGGTAGAGGATGCCTTCTTGTGTTGTGTAGTGGGGAACTTTCCTCAAGATCTTCTTGGCTTCGTCACGCCTGTCGGGTAGTATGCCATCTTGCAAATATTTCCGGATAGGAGTCATCCAGGTTCCTTCTTCGATTGCAGTTATCAGATTCACTTGTTCGAAACTTGGGGCCAGCTGCCTTGAGATTGCTAGTGTTCCGGAAATGGTGCTGTTCTTCATACTAGCTTGCTTTGCAAGTTCATCTGCCTCTTGGTTTTCTTCTCGAGGAATGTGTTTGATTAGATAATGGTCCAATTGATCGAGCAGCAGTTTGGTTTTCTTTAGGTATGCTGTGAGTCGTTCTCCTCGAGTCTGGAATTCTCCTAGTACCTGGTTTACGATAAGCTGAGAATCACTATGAATACATAAGGAATTGATTCCAATTTCTAGGGCCAGTTCCAATCCTGCTATTACTGCTTCATATTCAGCATCGTTGTTAGTGGCCGTGAACTCCAATCTCAATGCATAGTACAACTTTCTTCCCCTGGGGGTGATGATCACAATACCTGCCCCCGAGCCTTGTTCGTTCGATGCTCCGTCTACAAAGAGGTTCCACTTGATGTTTTTTGCTACTTCGGATTGTTCCTTGCCTTCGTTGATAGTGAATTCGGCAATGAAATCAGCCATGGCTTGTCCTTTGATAGCGGTACGAGGATGGTAGGTGATATCATACTGACTTAATTCGATGCACCATTTGAGGAGTCGCCCAGAAGTGTCAGGACGATGGAGCACTTGTCTCAGTGGTTGATCGGTTAGAACTCTGATGGAGTGAGACTGGAAGTAGTGTCGCAGTTTTCGTGACGCGATCAATAAACAATACGCTAATTTCTCAAGTTTAGGATATCTGGCTTCTGCCCCTGTAAATCTTTTGCTTACAAAGTAAACCGGGCGTTGTGTGCGGTCTTCTTCTCTTACCAAGGCGGCGCTTAGAGCATGAGATGATACAGCGAGGTATAAGTATAACACTTCACCTTCATTTGGAGTTGAGAGTAATGGTGGTCTCTGAAGGTGTTCGATTAGGTTGAGGAAGGCTTTTAAGCATTCGTCAGTCCACTCGAACCTCCCTTTGTCTTTCTTGAGTGCTTCGAAGAAAGGGACACACTTGTCAGTTGCCTTGGAAATGAATCTGCTTAGGGCGGCCACCCTTCCGTTTAGGCTCTGCATTTCCTTTCGAGTGGAAGGTATCCTTATTTCTTTTAAAGCCCGGATTTGTTCAGGGTTTGCTTCGATTCCTCTGGCGTGGACGATGAATCCTAAGAATTTTCCCGATGATACTCCGAAGAAGCACTTTAGAGGATTCAGCTTCATTCCATATCGGCGAAGTACCTGAAACGTACCGTCCAGATGGCTTACATGGTCGTTGGCTTTCTTGGACTTTACCAACATGTCATCCACATATACCTCCATAGTTCGTCCTATCAATTCTGCGAACATTTTGTTGACGAGGCGTTGATAGGTAGCTCCAGCATTTTTGAGTCCAAAAGGCATGACTTTGTAACAATATAATCCGCGGTCGGTGATGAAGCTAGTGTGGTCCTGATCGGGAGCGTGCATGGGGATCTGGTTATATCCGGAGTATGCGTCCATAAAAGATAGGAGTTCGTGCCCAGCTGTGCTGTCTACGAGTTGGCCAATTCGGGGAAGTGGGAAGCAGTCTTTCGGGCAAGCGTCATTCAGATTGGAGAAGTCAATACATGTTCGCCACTTTCCATTGGCCTTTTTTACTAGCACTGGGTTAGCGATCCATTCTGGGTAGATGGCTTCCCGTATGAAGCCATTAGCAAGTAGATTTTTTACTTCCTCATCAAGGGCTGCTGATCGCTCTGCACCCATGCTCCTCTTTTTCTGCTTTACTGGTACCTTGGTGGGATCGATGTTCAACATGTGGCATGCTATGTCTGGGGAGATTCCTGTCATATCGGCATGGGTCCACGCAAATACATCTAAGTTGTGGCGGAGAAAGTCAATGAGTTGATCCTTCAATTCCGTTTTCAGCTGAGATCCGATTTTTAATAGTCTACTTGAATCATGCTTATCTACCGATACGAATTCCATAGCCTCTGCAGGCTCGGCGGTAGCCTCCTCCTCTTTATCCCTGGGGTCTAGTTCATTGAAGGGATCGCTTGTGTATCGAAGAGGAGGGGCTTTCTTTAGTTGCTATGCCTCCAAGCTTTTCATGCAGAGAGTGGTCTCTGCACCTTTTCCTTTATTCTTTCTGCGGTTATTGCGAAGTTCAGTTACGTAGCAGTCTCGGGCAGCATCTTGATCTCCTTCTACTTCTCCTACTCCGTCGTCTGTTGGAAATTTCATTTTCAGGCACCAGGGGGCTAATACAATCTGAAAGTCAGACAAGGCTGGTCTTCCCAAGAAAGCGTTGTAAGCCGAGTGGTTTTCTATTAGTACGAACGTTTGTTTTCGCACAACGGAGCGGGGATGACTTCCTATTTCGACGAAGAGGTCAAGTTGCCCGAGGGGCATTTTTGCATCTCCAGTGAAACCGTGCAGTGGTTTGTCACAGGGGGATACATCCTTCATTGATAACTTCATTTTGTCGAAAGCATGTTTGAACAGGATATTTACGGAGCTTCCCGTGTCTATTAGAATCCGAAAAACTTTAGCTGGACCAAACCAGGCAGAGATGACCATGGGATCCATATGTGGGTACTGTCTTCCTTCCAAATCATGCCTACTGAATACAATGTCATTGTTTTCTTTTCGTTTCGGGTGGCGTTCCTCCGTAATGGAGTTAACATATCCTTCGGCATTTCTAAGCGACTTGCCGTACCTTTCCATCTCTGCCCAACTTCTGTCGGCGATGTGTGGTCCTCCTGAGATGTTAAGGACCACTATCTTCTCTTGACTAGAGCCACTGGTGTTGTGATTGTTGCGATTCCCTCCGCCTACTTCTGGGAGGGGTTGCTTTGAGTTCTCATTGGCAGGAGTTGGAGTCCTGTTCTGACCTTTCACATAACGTTCCAGTCTTCTTCTTCTAATGTGTTCTTCGATCAAGTCCCGAAGATGGTGGCATTCATTGGTGTCATGTCCGTGGGATTCGTGGAAGCGACAGAACTTTCCGGACTTGAGTGCGTTATCTGATTCTTTCTTGTGCGGGGGGCGCTTGTATCCGAGTTCGCCCTGAGTGGCTAGGTAGATGTTTTCGATTGTTTCATTCAAAGGAGTGTAGGAGTCAAATCTTGGCCCTGGTCGATATTGGCGCTTCTCAACCTTTCTGCCCCCAGCATTGTCTCTAGATTCATTTCTTCGAGCGTCCTTAGCTGCAGTGGGAACCTTGTCCTGAACTATCTTGCCTTGTTGCCCTGACTGCCTCTCCGTAGCAGCGTCTTCAAGTCTCATATACTTTCCAGCTTCATGGAAGAAATCAGGCAAGGTAGCTGGTTTTTCCTTAGTTAATCTTCCGGCAAACTTGGTGTCTGGATGTACACCACTACAGAGGGCCATTAGAGTGAGTTTTTCATCGGCGTCTTGAACTGCTGCCGCTGCGGCGTTGAACCGTGTTAGATATTGTTGCAGCGTCTCTCCGGATTTCTGTTTGACATTGGATAGAGAATAAGCATCCTTGGGTTGTTCCACATGGATGCGGAACTGGCTAATAAACCTTTCTTTTAACATCTCCCATGAGCTGATGGATCCTTGGGGTAGATGGCAGAACCAGGAGGTAGCTAGATCTGATAGGAATAGCGGAAAGCATTTACATAATACTCCTTCTGTTGCTCCACTCATGAGCATATGCTGGGTGTATCTCTGCAGGTGTACGATGGGGTCGGAAGTTCCTTTGTAAGGTTCCATGGTTGGCATTTTCCATTCCCGGGGAGTGATGGCAGTTTCGATATTTCGGGTAAAGGGACTGGTGACCCTAGCACCTATTCCCCGGTCCCTTTGTTCCCGTTGGACACATTCTCTGAATAATCGTGCCATTCGTTCGTCAGAACTTGGAGCGGACAAAAATGAGCTCGGTTCTTCCCTGCGGGATCTATCTCGTCCAGATGACCTGTAGGGATGGTACAGTCTATCACCTCTAGCATTATCCAGTGGTTGTCTTTGGCTGCTTGGATGCACGCTAGGACCAGCTACAGTTGCCCCCTGCCTTGATCTTCCCCTGTGGGGTTCTGTTTCGAGCACATCCATGGGGTCAACTTCGGGCTGGGTTCTAGCTCGGCTCCGTTCAGCGGGGTTTCTATGATTAGGTGGCATGACTGGCTCAGCTACATCCGACCCTCGCCTGGTGCCTCCCCCGCTAGGTTCGGTTCCAAGGGCTTCCTCGAGTCGGAATTCGGGCTGAGTCCGGGCGCGGCCCCTATCATCGTTTTTCCTGTTGATAGCTTGTTCGAAGAGTGAAGACCTTTGTTGCCTCCGGGATCCTCCGGATTGGGATTCACCCCATGATTCAGTGTTGCGGTTGGACTCTTCAGCATCCCTTAAGCGTGTCATGAGTTGGTCCACCAAAGTTTCTTGTTGGGATGTGAAGCGGTTAGTTACTTCAGCCACAACCCTGTCCAGATCTGCCCTAGTGATTGGTTGTTCCGTTGCGGGACCAGTTGGATTTTCCTGATTTTCATCTGGTACTGCTGTTGAAGTGGGCTGATCTGTGATTGCTGGATCTGGAAGGCTGCTAGTTGCGATGTTCTTTCCTTTGTTAACATCCCTTCTCTGTTTGGAAGGCATGATTTCTAAGCAACGAGTGATGTTGTTAGGAAGAAGGTTGAGTTCTGAAGATGAAGTCTGAGTTCAGCTCTCAGTGAAAGCACCAAAAATGTTTGCACAAAAAATGGGCAAACACCTCCAAGTCGTATTATTTAGTTGATTATATGTGATTTTCAGTGATTTTAGATGAGTATGTAAATATGAAAGAAGTAGGGGCTGAAATGTAAAAGACACACAGATTTATAGTGGTTCGGCCAGAATGTGCCTACGTCCACTTTATATGTTATTATCTTCTTTCTTTCAGATTACAGGTACAATGCTTCGTATATCAGTATATGAAAGTAGTTTGAAAGTTCCTTCCTTGCTTGAGCTCTCAAACTTGTCTGCCATTGTTGTACCCCTGCCCCTCTATTTATAGAATGAGGTAGGGGGCAGGGGTCTTGGAAGTATATAACTGCTGGTGGGCCCGGGCTGAAGCGATCTGGACTGGCAGTTGTCTGGTTCGGCGGAGGACATTCGGCATGGATCTTGGTCCGGTGGTAGGCGTGGTCCGGCAACGAGTGTGGACCGGTGATTATTTGGTTCGGTTGTGAAGATGGTCCGGTAGATAAGTGGTTCGGTGGTAGCATGGGAGTTGATTCGGTAGTGGGGCGATGGTTGGTTCGGAGGAGTATGGTGGACCGGTATGGCTGGTCCGGTAGTAGTAGGGGATGTTTGGTTCGGTTACCGGATGGGCATGCCGAATGGCACTTGTGATTTGCCCGAATATGGTTGGTCCGGCTACCGGATGGACATGCCGAATGGAGTCATGGGGCCGAATGGGGATGGACTTCTAGCTTTGTGTTTGTCGAACGAGGTGGAGGTTGCGAGCTCGGGTAAAACTGTGACTTCTTGGTCTCGAGAGCTTCTGGGTGAGAATTCGCCCAACAGGGGATGATTTTTACTCGAAGTAAATTATAAGTTGCTCGGGTATATCTCTTGTTTCAGGTTTACAAAACAGAAATCTGTCTCTGTTTTAAAGAAAATTTAAGGTAGAGTTTGATAAACTGGAAAATGGAACTTAGGATTTAACCCTGAATCTAAAGATGAATTCAAAAAGTTTGAAATTCTGGTTATTGAAATAATTTGAATTCAGAAAAATTTAAGTTTGGTTTTATTAAAATCAGAAATTTGTTTTCTGTTTTTAAAATTAAAAGTAAGTTTTAAAGTGTAACTGAAATAAAAAAAATCTAAACATGAAACTAAATATGAATTCAAACTAATTGAATCTGAGTTTTGAATTAATTTAAATTTTGAAATTTAAATTTAGATTTGAATCTTTTTGGTATAAAAGTATATGTGGGTTTGAATTTAAACTGTAAGTTTAAATTGATAAATTAGAAATTTAAAATAATTTTAAATTCTAGCTTTTAAATCTGGAATGTTTAAAGTATATGTTGATTTGAACTTTATATTCCTTTAAACTTTTATCTTATAAAATGGTTATTGTTTTAACATATGAGATAAAAGATTTTAAATTGTTTAGAACCTTGTTTAGATAAAATTGTAGTCATTTTTAAATCTTAAATTTAAAATGAAATTTAAAGTGAAATTTAAAGTAAATTTGAAACAGGCTGTTTTTTTAATACTTTAAATAAGTAAGAAGTGTTTTCTTAAATTAAGTTAGATCTTAAGAATTTGGATTCATTAAATTATTAAGATAAATAAGATGGGTAATTAATTATTTAATTAATTAATAATATGGATGGTTAATTAAGTAATTAAGAATAGTTAATGAAGGTCATTGACTTAAGATTATTTAACAATTAATTAATGTGATAAATTTTGATAATTAATTAGATTAATTAATTAATAATAATCATTTATGAAATCGTTTATGAATTAATTACTTAATGTAATTAATTGGGAAATGTAGTTGGTTTAAATTAATTAATTAAGTTTAATTAATTTAAACACTTGATGATTGATGAATAATTACTTAATGTAATTAATGGAAGTGTAATTACTTAGGAAAGTAATTAATTGATAATTACTGAATGTAATTAAAGATGCTTAATAATGAAATTAATTTGGATATAATTACTTTGTAATTAATCAAGGGATTAATTGAGGTAATTAATTAAAGGTAATTGACTTATGGAATGAGTAATTAAGGGTAGTTAATTACTAAATGAGATTAATCAAGGGTGATTAATAATTATGGTTAATAATTAATTAACGAAGAAATTAAATGTTAATTACTATATTTGGTTAAGGACAAATTAATTGAGATAATTAATTAAGGGATAAATAGAATGGTATTGGAAGACTTTGATTAATTGTTATCCCTAAATATGTGGTTCGTGATGCTATGTGATAAAATATGTTTGATTTAAACTGTGATGATGTGATTATCTATTGTTGATGAATTACTGTGACACCCTGTATTCAAAGTTGAATTGTATTTCATTTGGATAATTTAAGTTAAGATGACATTAGGTTCGAAGAGACCGGAGTCGGGTATTATTAAATATCCGAAACCACTTCGATCCTTTATAGATTGATATGTGAAATCAATAAGCTGGTTTGGAATGATTTAAGGACGTTGGACCATTTAACCTAAGATTGGCTCTTAGAAATCGATGAGTGAAATAAGTAATGATTATAATAGATTGTGAAGTTGTAAATTGATGTAAGTTACCCCGGGTTTATATAAATTATATGCTTTTGTATTCCATGTGAGATTGGGTTTACTCACGCTGGTTTCCAGCCTGACCCAGGTGTTACTTTGATGTAATGCTCGGTTCAGACCGAGTATTACAGATTTTCAGGTAAGGACGTACTGGAGCTCAGAAGGCGAGCTGAATGGATGGGACGTATGGAGGGTGTCCACTGTGATATTTAGTATCTGGACATAAATGTTTGTCCAGTGTTTATGTATATGTGTAACTCTGATGTATTTAATTGTAAACTAACAGAGATAACTGATATGTTATTTGATATTATATTTTATCCGCTGCGAATATGAGGTTTATGTGACTTCTTGTTGTTTTCTTCTTCTTTATCTTTCTTCTTTCACTAACTATCTGGAATTTTCGGGATCGAAAATTCCGGGTCGTTACTCAGATAATACGGAAAATGAGGCTACATAGGGTACACACATGAATATTCTCTTAGACTAACACCGGTACATATTAAAACATCAAATATAAATCTCATCAATACATATAAAATATCGGTACAAAGCAATAGATACGTGTGCCTCCAAGATAGAACAATACATAATAAACAATACAACACTGAGAACAAAGAGTCAACCGCGGTGATAATATATAATATAAATGCATTAATGTCATATAATACAATTCATATGTTAATTATATATATACATACATATACACATATATATATATATATATAATAAAAAAATGTTAAACAAATATCACGTAATAATCCAAATATAGAACTCCTCTAAACCCAACGAAATACATGTTGGTCAAGTCATTCCTATACCTGAAATATCTCGGACTGATTGGAGTATTATAAAATAATACACGGGTCAGACTATGTTTATTCAAGGGTACATAATAATTATAATGAAAGCATAATTTAATCATTGTAATATATACACACACATATATATATATATATATATATAATTATACATAGTCATCAAGGCATCACATCACCCAGATAACTAAAATCTATAAGAAATAGTCAATACCGACTTTAAGATGTCATCACCCATAAAGAAATACATCTAATCATACAATCATAGAATCAACACAAATGGGTGAATCATTAATATCTAGAAATCATCATCAAATCTGAAATAATCAGAATTGAAACATCCTTAAGTGAAGTCGGACAGTAATAAAACAGTGCCCACATTCTCTCTCAGTCTCATATTATAGAATACCAATATGAAATCAATAAGGAAGATCTGAGCCAACCCATAACAATGCTGCAATATACAAAATCACATATCTTGACCCACAGCCCTTAGAGAGGTGAAACTCTCGACTGAAAGGTCCTAAGAGATAGACACAACAAATCAATAATAAGTAGGTCGTCTGCCTAAGAAGTATATGGGGTTAATCATACTCTAGACATAGTTTCAGGTATAATCTCATCTATACATTATATATGTCTATTTACTACACACATACATCCACATATATCGAAACCAGACGGGAGACCGATAGCACGTCTGCTTGCTCCAAGAGCCACACGTGGTCAACCTGACACGACTGCTACAGTCATCGATTACCATTACATCTCCTTTCTCAGTATCGTGACAATGATCCACCATAGGTTTGATAACACGCAGCCTCTTCGGCCACCACTATAGACATGTGACCTTATATGTTAACTGACTATTGGCGTATGCGACATAAGGGGCAACCAACTATCTATCTTGCGATGGGCATCAAATATCATAACAATAACGGTGTCGTGGATCAAGGGTGCGACTCCACGATTAGGCCGTGAGGATCGATACTGATCAATCTGGTTCACTTTCGAAACATAAAGGGCTTGGTTAAAGGTAGACAGACATATAATGTACACAAACTATGTGGCTAATAAGTAGCCTCTATACATTCTCACCGCAGCAAGTCAAACACACACAACATACCCCATATTGAGTGTCATCCATGAGCAAAAAATAACTGAATAAATAATATGACGTCTTATACCACTTCATGTTACCAGTCCATTTAGTCGGTGCTTATACATCACACTCGCCTTTCTTTATTCTATATAACGAGCCCAAAGAATAACCAGAAAAGTGTTACCAAAAGTCTCATACCAAACGGTATCACTAAACAGTTTATTCTAATTTCTCGTCATATAGAATAGTTAGTATGAAATCACATAGAAAGATGTCATCACTATATCATAATAAAATTATCAACTAAATCAATATGAATGGTGAATCACTCATATTATTGAAGTCAATAAAAAGATCATAAATCAAAAACTGGTGTAAAAATATATTGTTCAGATAAACAATAATTTAACAATCAATACTTAAGCGATACCACATATAATTATATGTGTGTGTGTAACATAATAAAAGTTAAGAGCTAGATAATAAAATTCATACTCTAGAATAGTTTAAATAATTATCTAAATTCAAATATAGTTTAATAATTACAATAAATAACTAATTTCTTATCATTATATAAAATTATTCAATTATTCAATGTTTATTAATAATATCAGAAAGCTTATTTTAAATTCAAAAATAGTTTATAAAGCCAACTTTGCATATAGACATTGTGTCATAATTCTCTATGATTAAATACTAATTTAAATAATTATAAACATTCGAAATAACTATGAATACTCAAATCAAATATATATATATATATATGTGTGTGTGTGTGTGTGTGTACACTTATATACATTAATTAAAACTTAAATAGAACACATGTCAAGATTTCACAAATATTCATCAACTGCTATACAATTTCCATCAATTAAAATACATGTACATATGTACACATATACATATGAAAAAACCTGTTAGAGGAAATGCGCATATACGGCCGGTCATAAGGAAGCAATGTTCAGACATTCAATTAAACAGACACAATGATGCATAGAGTGCATCATACTCGATAAAATTTTGCAACCATTTTGTTAGCAAGTCAAAACTCAACAAGAAGATGGCATGCAAACAGCCATACATGAACTCAACAAAGGATACAACACAATGGGTCAGCATGCACAGCAAACATGCAGTAGCTAACTGAAATTCAAACTCAAGGATACACATACACACAGCAGGAAAGCAATGAACTGGAGTGCAACTCGTGTGCAACAGCAAGATCAGCAAGGGATAGCATATGAAAGGGAAAGGTATCAGTATAAAGTAAAACAAAACAAGTGCACATGGTCATAAACAAATGGAGTACGTGATCAAAGCCAACTACATACATATACTAGTGAATATGAACAAGTACAAGACGTAGGGACAAGTCCATCAGCAATGACTAAGACCAAACAGAAACAACAAGGCAGGTAAACTGATTAACGTACAAGACTTAACACCATCATGGCACAACAATAAGGAATGGTGCAACAAAATAGTGCACACAAACCAATATAGAAAAATCAGTTGTTCACACATATATACATACCCTACTCTCATAAACACCCACACTACCATATGCACACTAATCTCTGGTTGACAAACACGCATGGAAAATTAAACACGTACACACATCATTTGTATGTACATATATTTATATTAATAAGCACAAAAAACCCAAAACACTAAAATATACCCAGTTAAGAAACGCACCCAATATAAGTATCTATATTTATTTATTTTAATTTTATATAATAAAAAGATAAATATACAGCTTAGCTAAATTATGATAATAATATAAAGACTTGTATAGGCTACATACCCATAACGCTCACACATACTTGCATAGAGGAATTAACTATAAAATCAAAGGGTACAAAGAGCATTAGACCAATAAAATAGACATGGAGGAGAACAAAGGATACAACACAATAGGTCAGCATGCACGAGAAACATGCAATAGTTAACTGAAATTCAAATTCAAGGATACACATACACACCGCAGGAGAGCAACGAACTGGAGTATGACAAAATATATTGGAGAGCACTGTATTCTTTGGTGTTGAATTTATATCCATTAACAAAATATATTGGATACGTATTAACTTTTCTTTTCGGTCCGAACGCCAAATGTTTCAGTCCTTTATCGAGCACATTATTTGTGGGATCAGAAACGTATTTCGAAAACCAAGTACTGAAATCTTTGCTTAAATCGCCACCTGGATTTTGTGATTCATAAATACTGCAAACACAAACATGATATATTACATTATTATTTATTCACACGTGTAGTATTAAATTTAACAAAACTTGGAATGTGCTAATTACCTAACAAATGGTGCAACTTCAGGACAATTAAGAAGAATATATGTGTGTGCTACATGGTATTCTTTATCATCTAGCCATACTTCCTCACTTTTGCCAGCATGTCGGCCATATTGTTTAAAAATAGATAATACTGATTCAGAAGAAGAAGCTTGTTCAACGGCCTGATCGTCATTACGCGGAACACTTACAAATGATAAGTTCACATGGTCTTTAAAATAATGAGAGAAAAAGAAAGAAGCTTCTTCTTCGATATATGATTTGCAAATAGAACCTTCAACTCGAGCTTTTTGTCTCACTTTTTTCTTCAAATGATTTAAGTACCTAATAAAAAAATATTTGGGTTAAGTATTAACTACTATATTTATACTTAAATCAACATTTACATACTCAATATAGTAACATACCTTTCGAATGGATACATCCATCCATATCGCACAGGACCTCGAAAACGTGCTTCATATGGAAGATGAACAGGTAAATGCTCCATTACATTAAAGAAACCCGGAGGAAATATTTTCTCCGGTTTGCAGAGCAGTATAGGAATTTCTTCTTCAAGTTTAAGTAGACGGTCAACTTTTAACGTAGTTGAACAAAGCTCCTTGTAAAATAAACTAATTTCTGTTATTACCGTCCAAACTTTTACCGGTAACAATTCTTTGAAAGCGATGAGTAACAAATTTTCCATCATTACATGACAATCATGGCTTTTCATTCCACTCAGTCTCCCATTTTTATAGTCGATACATCTACGAAGATTAGAGGAAATTCCATCGGGAAATCGTAATCCTTCCACTAGGTTTTTTATTGTCGGGAGTCATATGAAGCTCAGGACGATTGCATATTTGCTCTATATCACGTCTAGATTTCAAATCGTCCTTAGTCTTGCCCTTCACATTCAAAACTGTATAAAACACATTATCAAATACGTTTTTTTCGTTATGCATCACGTCAATGTTATGACGGATTAATTGATTTTTCCAATAAGGCAATTTCCAGAATATACTTTGTTTGCACCAATTATGAAACGTCGATTTACCTTGAATTTCTTCTTGTTGTCCGGTCTCGTGTATCTTTGGATAATCTTTTACAAGTTCATATATATCCTCGATTGACCAAACCGTTGGTGGTCGTAGAGTCTCATGTCTATTAGCTATAAAGTTTTTTTTTGTCTCTTCTAAAAGGGTGATTAATACGAAGAAAACATCGATGACAATCAAACCATGAAATTTTCTTTCCATTTGGCAAAGAAAATGCTCGTGTTTCTTCCATGCAATAAGGACAAGCGAAACGACCGGCTGTACTCCAACCCGAAAGCATTGCATATGCAGGAAAATCGCTAATAGTCCATAACAAAGAAGCGAACATCCAAAAAAAAAATTCTTTTTTGATATGTCGTATGTTTTAACTCCTTCATACCATAATATTTTCAACTCTTCGATTAACGGTTGTAAGTAAACATCAATGCCCTGTGTCGGATCATCAGGACCGGGGACGACAATCGTGAGAAACATATATGTAGTTTTCATACACATCCACGGAGGCAGATTGTAAGGTGTGATTATTATAGGCCAAGATGAATATTTAGAACCAAACTGAGAAAACGGTGAGAAGCCGTCTGTACATAAACCTAGTCTAACATTTCGGCTCTCCGCTGCGAAATCGGGATATTTCTTGTCAAAATGTTTCCATGCTTCTCCATCGGCTGGGTGTGTCAACGTACCTCCTTGAGGTGTTCTCACACTGTGCCATCTCATATAATGCGCTGTCACAGATGATGCATATAATCGTTGAAGTCTAGGGGTGAGGAGCAAATAATGCATACGCTTGTACAGAACTTCTTTTCCCTTCTTTTTCCTAGATTTGTATCTTTCCTGATTGCATATTTTACAATTTCTAAGATTGATGTCTTCTTTCCAATACAACATGCAACCCTTTAGACATGTATCTATTTTTTGATATGGCAAACCGAAAGATGACATAAGTTTTTTCACTTCATAATAATTATCGCACATTAAATTATCGGATGGCATATGACGTTTAGCAGCTTGCACAACAGCCGTAAATCCAGCTTCTGTAAGGTTGTATTTTGATTTCATTGCAATGTATTCTGCAGTTATTGATAATTGAGAGCCGCTTAAACATCCATTCCAAAGGGGTTTTTTAGCATGATTCAATAAATCATATATTTTTTTCACTCCAACATTTGGTTCCTCTTCGACGTTAACATCGTCGTTATCAATTACAGCGGTAGGGAACATTGATCGTGCTGCATCTTCGACCATATGTTCTATGAGATTCGTACTACCTTCTTCGCTGATGACCTCCACCGACTGTACTTGATTATTAGGGGCTACAATTTCTCCATGACGATCCCACAGCAAATAATTGGGTACGAAACCGAATTGGCGCAAATGAACCTTAGCCATATTCGGTTCTAAATAGTTCAACAATTTGCATCTACTAAACGGACAACGAATTTCTTCATCGTTTGCAATATTACTTATAGCAAATTCGATGAACACTTGTACCCCTTTTAGAAAATGTTCGCTTATTGCGCCACTAGTTTCCCGTCTTTGATACATCCAGCTCCGATCATTAAAGTAATTGACCATGTTTCCCTACTAGAAAACCTATGATAGAGTAAAAATGTTATAAATCATTCATTTTATATTTTGCACGAAATTTTCCAACGGCCGCAAACTACTTATTTCACAAACTGAATATTTTAAATAAGCAACTATTGTTTCATTGCCACTTATGTGTCTTTCTTTGATGGTCGGTCATCCTACTTCCCATTACAAACACAATAGTAATTATATTCCGTAAATCATATCATTTTAAACGATTCACAAAATTTCGGCAGCATTTCCCCCGTGTTCCTTGTATCGTACACAAATGCGTGTACACAAGGAACGTAAAGGAAATGCCGTCGAAATTTTGTGAACCGTTTAAAGTGATATGATTGATGGAATATAATTACTTTATAGTGTTTGTAACTTGTCCAATACTGGGACAAATCTGACAAATGATGTATCAGATGAATAGAGTTGTCCGTTTTGTGGAAAAAAACGAATATCCCTAAAACGATCATATACAACACTTGTCAGACGGGGCCAAATAATATCTAAGGATTTAAATATTTGTTTATATTAAATTCGAATATATAATTCGTTTAATTAATATTGGTTTATATTTTACCGTTTTATTACATAAGTACTAAATTCATTTTATACGCTAAATTTGTACACAAAATTCATTTATAAACTAAATTAATTCACGTGTTCACACAAATACAAAGCTCGTATTCGCACATATGAAATATTCGTTCTAACGGCTTCCAAATGCAATAAACTCTATCACACACATACGTTTAATATACTAACCAAATAACATAAACTAATGCAATATCTTAAATTACAAAATTTTCAATCAATTATAATAACTTGTTCATTATGTTATAATGGTTGCAATTAGAGGATATTATAATGTAATATGCATACACTAACAAGTAGGAATCAATCAACATTCAAATTAAACCCTAAATCAAAAAAAACCTAAATATTAGCTTTAGGAAAATTACCGATTTGGAGAGCTAGAACGGTGGAGATGTGCCGGAGTAGCTTCTAGATGGCGTCGGAGGTTGTTGGGATGGTGTTTGGGCCGGCAAATGAAGATTGGAGATGATGGAATGGTGGATTTGGGGGTAATTTTCGGTTGAGAAGATGAATAATGAGCTGAAGGTTGGTCTCTGGAAATATGCAGGAAATTTTCCAACGGCTTCCAACGGCCGCAAATGGCTCTTTTCCAACGGTTTCTAACGGTTTCAGACGGCTATGTAAAAAATTAACGGGCCGTTGGAAGCCGTTGGAAATGCCGTTGGCGGCCGTTGGAACTGGG
Organism: Allium cepa; assembly: GCA_030765085.1. NCBI lineage: Eukaryota > Viridiplantae > Streptophyta > Magnoliopsida > Asparagales > Amaryllidaceae > Allium > Allium cepa. The sequence goes on from CM060938.1 coordinate 587,719,804, forward strand.
GCATTGGAATTTACTGTTTTTCTAGTAGTGAGTGCATCATACTCAATAAAATTTTGCAACCATTTTGTTAGCAAGTCAAAACTCAACAAGAAGATGGCATGCAAACAGCCATACATGAACTCAACAAAGGATACAACACAATGGGTCAGCATGCACAGCAAACATGCAGTAGCTAACTGAAATTCAAACTCAAGGATACACATACACACAGCAGGAAAGCAATGAACTGGAGTGCAACTCGTGTGCAACAGCAAGATCAGCAAGGGATAGCATATGAAAGGGAAAGGTATCAGTACAAAGTAAAACAAAACAAGTGCACATGGTCATAAACAAATGGAGTACGTGATCAAAGCCAACTACATACATATACTAGTGAATATGAACAAGTACAAGACGTAGGGACAAGTCCATCAGCAATGACTAAGACCAAACAGAAACAACAAGGCAGGTAAACTGATTAACATACAAGACTTAACACCATCATGGCACAACAATAAGGAATGGTGCAACAAAATAGTGCACACAAACCAATATAGAAAAATCAGTTGTTCACACATATATACATACCCTACTCTCATAAACACCCACACTACCATATGCACACTAATCTCTGGTTGACAAACACGCATGGAAAATTAAACACGTACACACATCATTTGTATGTACATATATTTATATTAATAAGCACAAAAAACCCAAAACACTAAAATATACCCAGTTAAGAAACGCACCCAATATAAGTATCTATATTTATTTATTTTAATTTTATATAATAAAAAGATAAATATACAGCTTAGCTAAATTATGATAATAATATAAGGACTTGTATAGGCTACATACCCATAACGCTCACACATACTTACATAGAGGAATTAACTATAAAATCAAAGGGTACAAAGAGCATTAGACCAATAAAATAGACATGGAGGAGAACAAAGGATACAACACAATAGGTCAGCATGCACGAGAAACATGCAATAGTTAACTGAAATTCAAATTCAAGGATACACATACAAACAGCAGGAGAGCAACGAACTGGAGTGCAACTTTTGTGCAACAGCAAGATCAGCAAGGGATATGCAAAAGCATATGGAAGGGAAAGGTATCAGTACAAATTAAAACAAAACAAGTGCACATGGTCATAAACAAATGGAGTATATGACCAAAGCTAAGTACATACATATACCAGTGAATATGAACAAGTACGAGATGTAGGGACATGTACATCCGCAATGGTACGACCAAACAGAACCAACAAGGCAGGTGAACTAATTGACGTTTAAGACTTAACACCATCATGGCACAACAATTTAAGGAATGATGCAAAAAAATAGTGCACACAAACCAATATAGAAAAAGCAGTCGTTCACACATATATACATACCCTACTCTCATAAACACTTACACTACCATTTGCACACTAATCTCTTGTCGACACACACATACGCAAAAGTAAACACATGCACACATCATATATATGTACATGTATTTTAATTAATAAGCATAGAGACCCAAAACAGTAAAATATAACTTGTTAAGAAACCCACTCAATATAAGTGTCTCTATTTTTTTATTTTAACTTATACAATAAAAAGATAAATACACATCTTAACTAAATCATGAGAATAATATAAAGACTTGAATAGGCTACATACCCATAACACTCACACATACTTGCATAGAGGAATTAACTATAAAATCAAAGGGTACAAAGAGCATTAGACCAATAAAATAAACAAGGAGGGGAACAATAACTAAAATATAGTTCAACATCAATGAACAGAACAAAGGTATGGGAGATGAAGACGTGCAAAATACTATATATATATATATATATATATTGTACTTTTTTATAGTGTGACCTGGGTACTTGAAGACACATTATCGCTCACGCAAATAACTCTATCCCACTCAACACACACAAAAGCTCATGAATACACACACAACAAATTTATATTATCACAACACACGCACGTATACTCGAAACACTAAATATACACAGCCTAAAAACTCATGCAGGGAAGAATCTCATGTAGAGAAGAGAAATAAAGGCAAAAATTCAAAAATGAATGAAGGAAAATGCATTGTGATATAAATGACTCAAACACTCAAAATATATGTTCGAATGGTTTTGATTAGCATAGAATTGTGAGAAAGTTCACACCTGCAAATTTCTCTCCTCTTTTACCAACCTCTAGCTACCTATACGCACACCACACAATAGTGCAGCGACAAACACCATATGCTCACAGATATTTATAAATGTACATATTCTAATTTGATACATTTAGATAATTTATTCTATTTGATTTTTTTGCAAGCAGATGGAAATGGAACTTGATTGCTTCCAGTCGAACAAGTTAGATTCTGTGATGAGGTAAGGATGCAAAAAAAATATCCCAGTGATAAGAGAATTCTTGAAATAAATTTGATTTTGTGTTCTCTTGGGCTTTGGGCTTAAAACTTGCTTATAAGGATATGTGTGTATTTATGTGTGTGTGTCTAAATATATGTGGTTTCATTCTCAAACCAAATTCAATTTACTCAACACGAATACAAGTTCATAAAATTATCCCTTTTCGAAGCTTTTATTTTACTTCGGTTTTACCAGTTTTATAAAATATTATTTTCCATTGTTTTATCTTATTTCAATTTACTCATTTTATTCTCCCAACCTGAATTCTTTTATTAGATAGTTACAAAACCAATATCAAACAAATCATTAAATTACAATTTTATTGTTTCTATTATTAACGTTAATTATTTATTATTTAAAAATCGGGTTGTTACAAACAATCTCGAGAAAACAACAGTTTCTACAAATACAAATAAACGAATGATTACCAAATTTCAATCATATTCTTGACTCAGTAACATTTTATTATTTTTTAGTAACTCTTCGATACAAAGAACCTCCGGAAGGGACGGCGGAACGACCAACTATAAAGAAGGGATTAAGTTCTGTTTGTCTACTTCAACTCATGGCACCTATAATCCATTAGGTACTAATTACTCTATAACCTATTGTTCAACATCTTGACCGAATGAGATGTCTATCATTATCTCTCCACCTACTGTCTTCATCCATCTAAATTCGATTCATTTAAATAATCATAACATTAATAGCAAAAGAAATTATTTAAAGTGAAATTTATTCTTATGATTATAAAAAATTAGCATAAGTCCAATAAAAGCTAACCCTAAAAGTATTGACTAAAAGTCATAAGCAAAAGAAAGGCTGCAAAAACACTAATAGTGACCCAAAATAAATTATCATTTCCAATATAAAAGAACCTATTAAATACAAAACAATACTAGCAAAAACTACAAGGTTGAAAACTTGCCTTCTTCGGTTTTGTGTGATCAATTAGATCTAGATAAGCCATTTTAAATTCAAGCAATATGAGAAATACTTTCATACATGACATGTGTAATTTTGAATCTATGATGAGTAGTTCAAGAAAAAACTAAATTTGTGATCAGCTGTAATGTTCCACCTTTTTGCCCATATTACCTAAGAATTTTACAAGTAATATTGTCAAGTAATATAGAGAATAAGGTTGGTTAAAAGCGACCATCTGTAATATTGCTTTGGGTGAGCATCGATACGTCGAATTATGATAGAATATATTTTACATATATTCTAGGCCTTAAAATATTTCCTGATATTACATGCATTTATTCTCTGATATTTGCTAAAATTGGTTTTGTGATAATATGAGGTTCTCTAACATGGTATTAAAGCGAGTTTAATTGTGCCATACGTCACCCTCAATGAATGTCCATGTATTTGCCTACTGATACCGCCATACGTGCGGGGGCGTGTTGAGATTAGTCCCACATCGGACAATTTACAATATAAATCATGCATAAATACTAAGAGACCTCCCTTCACATTACCCAATTGGTTTTGTGATAATACGAGGTTCTCTAACAGTCGAGAAGTGCATATGAAGGCAGATCTGCTGCACGGCATAGGAAATGTCTGGTCGAGTGAATGTAAGATACTGAAGAGCACCTGAAAGACTACGATACTAGTCGGATCATCATAAGGAGTGTCTGCGGTGGCACTTAGTGTGGACTTAGTGTCAATAGGAGTAGGACATGAACTGCAGTTAGACATTCCGGCACGTTCAATAATTTTTGCAGCATATTGTGTCCGAGATAAGAAAAGACCATGGGCATGACGAGCGACAGCAATACCCAAAAAGAAACTCAAAGGACCTAGATCCTTCATAGCAAATTCAGAAGCTAAGAGAGTCATATTATACTTACGAAGACGATCAGAAGAAGCTGTAAGTATAATGTCATCCACATATTACAGAATATAAGCAATATCAGAACCATTCTTATAGATGAATAAAGAGTGATCTGATGTACTATGAGAGAACCCAATGGTAGCAACAAAATCAGCAAATCTTTGGTACCAAGCTCCAGGAGCCTATTTTAATCCGTACAAAGATTTATTTAAAAGACAAACATGATTCGGATAACTTTTGTTACGAAAACCCATGGGTTGATGCATATAAACTGCTTTGTTGAGATGACCATGCAAGAAAGCATTCTTGACATCCATTTGATGAATGTGCCAAGATTTAGAAAGAGCAATACTGAGAACCGCTCTAATGGTGACCGGCTTAACCACGGAGCTAAACGTTTCATCACAATCAATGCCATGTTGCTGTGTATTTCCATTACCTACAAGACAAGCTTTATAACACTCAAAAGAGCCATCAGACTTATATTTATGACGAAAAATCCACATAGACCGAATAACATTAACATTAGGCGGCCTAGGCACTAATTCCCAAGACTTATTGTCAATTAAAGCATTAAATTCATCCAACATTGCACTTTTCCAATTATGGTCACTAAGCGCACTAACTGGGTTTTTCGGAATAGGAGAAATATCTGTAGTGGTGGTAGTATGGTAATTAGAAGAGTATTTGGGATTGGGTTTAAAAATTCCATTTGATGCACGAGTGGTCATGCGAGTTGAAATAGGGTTGGGAGGCATTGGGGTGGTGTGAGGAATAGTCAAAGTATGGGAGGTCAAAGATGGGGTTGGAATGTGAGGAAGAGAGGATCGGTCAGAGGAGGAAATAAAGGACCGAGTGTGGGCAGCAGTGGGAGGTGTGGAATCTGGGCCTGTGTGAGACTGTGACCTGGATTGAGGAAGAGAGGACGAGTCATTGGGAAGCGTTGTTGGATCAAGCTGCATATTTTATGGTGTTGTATTTTGAGATAAATGATGTATTAATTGAGGATTAATATTGTCATTAAAAAAATCATAATTCGAAAGTTTTGTTTTGTGGAGTTTGGAGAATGGAAATTCAGTTTCAACAAAACGAACATGACGACAAATTATGATTTACCACTAGACATGTCATAGCATTTGGAGCCACGATGAATAGGAGCCGGACCTAAGTAAGCCCAAGGAGTCGACCTTTCTTATAATTTATGAATAGTAGAAGAGGGGAATAATGGGAAACATAAGCAACTAACAGCATGCAAACCTGAATAATTCGGATCACTTTGATAGAGGATTTGAGCGGGAGATTGGTAATTCAATACCTTGGAAGAAAGGATATTGAGAAGACATATAGCCATGGAGAAAGCATGATACCAAAAGGAGAGTGGCATAGATGAATGAGCAAGAATAGTACGGATGATATTATTTATGGATTTTATATGTCTTTCGGCCTTTCCATTTTGAGGAGATATATGAGGACATGAGAGACGGAAAACCTTACCATGTTTCTCAAAAAAACCCTTAAAAGTGCCATTAATGTATTCCCTACCATTGTCACACTGAAAAGTCTTAATATTATGTTCAAATTGTGTCTTGACTAAAGCATGAAACGCTAAGGAAAGTTGTTTGACCTGAGATTTTTTTGCAATAGAAAAGGTCCACAAAAATTTGCTATAGTCATCAAGAAAAATAACATAATAACAATGACCGGAAGTACTAACAATAGGAGAAGTCCAATGATCACTATGAATAATATCGAACGGAAGAAAAGTATATGACACTGAATCATAAAAAGGTAGCTTAGAATGTTTCCTAAGAAGACAAGAAGAACAAAAAGTTTTACAAACCTTATTACAATCAATAAACTTTTTACTACAAAGAGACTTAAGAATAGCATCGCCAGGATGACCTAAACGATTGTGCCAAATATTCGAAGGTAAAGCAGTAAAAGCTGAATGATTATTGGAAGAAATGGCTTGAGAGTCGGAGAAAAGTGGATATAAGCCCTCAGTGCTATCGCATCTCATTAGTCTGTTCCTGGTCTGTAAGTCATTAACAGAGAAACCAAAAGGGTCAAAAGAGATAGAAACCATATTATCTGTGGTGAATTTACGAACAGAGACCAGATTTTTGATGAGGCTAGGAGCGTGTAACACATTGTTTAGGGTAAATGGTGGATAAGGTGGAGGCAATGTAGTGTGACCGTGACCAATAATTGGAATTAAATGACAACTACCAACAACAATGTTATGATGCTTATTTCTTGAATTGAAATAAGAAGAGAGAATACCTGCATCCGCCGTTATGTGAGATGTAGCACCAGTATCCATGTAGTAGTTTCCATCTGGTCGAGAGAACGAAAGAGCAAGCATAGCGGCCTCAATGTCGGTGGGTATGTAGCAAGGAGCAGGAGGAGCAACTGTATTGAAAGCTTGAGGTCTGGACACAAGTAAGCCTGATCCATAAGAGGAGGGACGTTGGACCGCTGGATTGGGCCTTGGCTGCCAAGAGTATGCGGGAAATGAGCAAGGAGGTATAGTCCACCCTCCCTAACCAGGCTGCTGCCACTGTGGTGGTGGGGCCTGCTGACGTGGCTGCCACTGGTGTTGTTGATATGGCGGGTTACTAGGACTGGACCCATTAGTACTTTGGTGGACCTTTTTCTTTCCATTATTTTTGAAATTGTTCCTCCCTTTATTATTGTTGTTGCGTTTGTTGCTTGCAGATGAATCAGTGGCAACCATGGTAACACCACTGGACCGACTCCCAGAACCACCAGTTTCACGAGCTTGACGAGCCTTGATAGTACGCTCAGCCATTTTCAATCTTAAACGACAACTCTCAAAGGATGGCAAAGGCTCTTGATTTTGTAAATAGTCCACCGTACCACTATACGCTTCTGGTAAGGACCCGGTGAGATGTAAAACCAGATGACCATTTGTCACCAGAGCATCAACATCAGCCAACCTATCCGCCAAAGATTGTAGATAATTACAATAATTGTCGATCGAGTTGAAAGCCTCAAAAGCAGCGTTTGTAAAGTACTCCTCGAGATGGGTAGCCCGAGAGGCTTTGTTGTCTTGAAAAAGAGCTTCAAGACGGTCCCATGCGCCCTCTGCCATGTCGTTACGTCAGAGAATAGCGAGGAGAAGATCGGAAGAAATGGTGCTGTAAATCCATTGCAAGACAACGACATCCAAACGCCTCCAAAGTGCTGGATTAGCGGACTTAGCCTGGACATAGGCAGCCATAGCCTTCTCCTCCGTTGGTGGAACCAAGTGATCGTAAAGACCATGAACCCTAGCAAGATTGGTAAACAGAGTAGCCCAAGAATGATACATGCCTTGCTCATTGTCTAATGTTATGGGAATAAGAGATTTAACATTAGTGATGGTGAGTGCGGGATGAAACTTGGATGAGTCTGCCATGGAAAAAAAAATAAAGATAGAAGAAGAAGAACAGAGAAGAAGATAGGTGAGGCTAGGGTAAGGAGAATAACTCTGATACCATGAAAGAAATCTATTTAGAAATCAGCTTGCTTCCATTGTATTCCACTTTCAACCATATATATATGGTTTACAAGAGTTAAGATAGGCTACAAATTAGCCAATTGATTTGCTAAAACAAATGTAAGTAAATAAATACTTCCTAAATACAGATATCATCAAATCAACTGATTTGCTAAAAGAAAGGTAACTAAAAAAATATGTGCCAAATAAAGAGTAAGTCAAATCAGAGAATAAATGCAGGAAATATCAGAGAATAAATGCAGGTAATATCAGGAAATATTTTGAAATATGTTAACGCCTAGAATATATGTAAAATATATTCTATCAAATTATGTGACTGTATTTTTTTTCTTTTTCTTACAAGAAGGGATTTGACGTATACAATTCAGGAGCAAAATAATAATACAATGGCTTAAGATAATTCAAAACAATATATCACATTATAATACAACACAGAATCATACGTCATAATGGAAATATAATACGTCAAATACCTCTCTAAAATTAAGTCTACAAAAGGGACGAATTAGACTTACATATACAACCATATACATATATAGATTTTGACAGGTTAAAAGAATATACATTGCGACTAAGGTCAATACAACAACCAAATATATATGAAGTACATAAATAAGACTAGCATCTCAAAAAGGGAACTCTACCACATAGTTAACACCGCATATATCTACCTAGCTAGTCTACATTCAACTGTCAAGTCTTGGTCTGACCCGAGTGTTATAAAAATAATAAATAGGTCATACTATCTCTAAATATCCAAAAGGTGAGATCATGTAATAAGCATGCATAATCATCAAAGGCATAGAAACCCATATAGTGTATCAAACAAAACAAGTTCAAGTACTATAACAATAATAGCTCACGGTGGCATGCATTTGTGTTGAGTATCGTCTCGTCTTTGAGGATTGGCGTCAATTTTTTATTTATTGATTTAAGCATTTAGATTTGATTTTTAGTTTGAGATTTCACCATAACTCAATTCTTCCCTTCACCAAGTACTTTTGGATTTGGAATGTTGGTTTTAAAAAGAGAATAAAATGAAGAGAAATATGACAAAGGCGAGACTCTAGTTTTGGAAACGAAGGTCTTGATCAACCCACATCCAAAGAAAAAAATTAAAGTTATGTGTGGTGACTTCATAACGCATCTATATTCGACGAACCACCCTATCAAAAACCCCATCATATTTAAAATTGAAGTCCGTTTAACAATGCCTTAAATTTATAAGTAATTTAAGTCCACACGATGATTTGGTCTGAATGCCTTAAAACTGTTTGCTAAAATAATTACTCGAGGTAAATCCAAACTTGTTGGATATTTTAAACTCATTATCGAACACAACCCATTGACTCAAAGTAGATCCAAACTTGTTGGATATTTTAAACTCATTATCGAACCCAATCCATTGAGCTTTCTAAATCTAAAGGGTAAAAATAGTATATTCAACGTGAACTATTAACATCATAATTACCAACTTAACTCATACCTTTAAAAATGGTTCATAAACAAAGGTTACCACTCAACTAGTTAGTGTTAAAATTATGTTCTAAAGAAATTAGGCTAATATTCTATACATTACACATAGACAAATAAAGACTACATAAATAACAAATAATATGAACATTCATACGTTTAATATAGTGGAATGACAATAATCAGATCGAGCTTAAACTGTGTAAGTAGTGATAAAAATCTGAATAATAATCGAATCAAACATGATCCTTATAATAATTGAATCCAACCCGAATTTGAATCTAGGTAATCAAAGTCGAACTTATATTAACATGGCAAATTCGATTCAAGCTTGAGCCATTAGTCAACATATCCAATAGTTATGGACTCTGTTATTTTGGAAGAAAACTTAAATACAGAGGTCTGTATCAAAACATTAATGCATCCCTCTTGAACTGCACCAACGCGTACTAAAAGTCAAACAAATTTTAATATTTAATATAACAAAAATTGCACCAATGTGTATTAAAAGTCAAACAATTGTATTATTTAATAAAACAAAAATATTTTTTTTATACACATTGTAAAATTTACTAGTACAACCGCACAGTGGTGGGAAAAACTGACCGTTCAGTTTTAAAATTTTAAAAATAGAATATTTGTTATAATTATCATTAATTTTAGTTAAGGTGATATTTGATAAAAATTATTCATTTTTGGAAACAAAGGATAAAATTATCTAAGAAAACAATAGCACTCATTATGATTATGATGTAAACATAACAAGGTATCAAAATATTGAAAATTTAAGCAACCGTCGGAGCAGTAAAAGTGAATAAATGCATTATTGAAGCACAAAAAGATCCTAGTCTACAAAATGTTATCTAGGTCTGTTATGGTGACGGTATATATAATACAAATTATGTACATTGCTGCAATGAGAAAAGCTAGTGCCTAGATATAAACACAACACACGAGAATGCTAGATCATCATAAGAAAAGGCAAATATGTTAATAAATAAATTACAAGTTTACAATGTTTTGATGGAACAAGCATGACCATACATAAATACAAAGTTTACAGCTTCAGGCTATAAATGCATAGGACTTTTTGATCTATTAATTAATGTAGTTCCTAATTGTTGTAAGAAACCATGTTCTATGTTCTAACTTCTACAAAACATCAAACTTTACCGCTGGTCTCCAATGTTTTATCTGCTTGCTGATGGTGTTCCAAACTTTAATCAGGGGTGAAAGCCGATTCTTTTCCCCTTAAAGGAAGCACAATTTACTTGCACGATAAAACTAAAGCTACAACAGGAAAAGTATATACTAATTGCTTATTTTGTGTAATCAAATTCTATTATGATCATGTAATGAATACAAGTTTTGAAGTTTATAAACAACATTTGGAATTCGTGTTAAAATATTATTGTACAAGTTGAAGATTGCATAAGACTAACAAAGAAAGGTTCCGAGTTCACATTAAAGTTACAGCTAAGAAACAAGAACAACCATGGAAATTTAGTTTTAGAGGCACGAAGCTAATAAAATACTAAAATGAGAAATGAAAAGTTAACTATCATAAACAATCATTTTACTTAGGTTGCGTATGGTAAAAACACCAACTTGGCTAATTCAGTTGATTTTAGAAGATAACTGCAATCCCATAAATTAAATATAAGGGATGCAATAAAAACTAAAAATAAGTTAGAATAAAGTGTTCAGTACCTTTTTTCTTCTCCAAATGGAGAAACATTCTTATTGTTTCTATATACCACTTTAACATTGTTTTCATGTATCCATGATCATCCCATGTTACATGACATGATCCTCTTCTATGTTTTCAAATGTAGCTACTCGTGGTATAAATGAATATGCAAGTGGAAATTGAGATATTAAAACAGGCTAATAGTACCAAACATTTTCACTTGCTTTCATTATGATCCTTCATGTTGTAAATCATGCATCCATTTTTTCTTCTTATATTTACTAACATGTCAATATATCCATGCAAAATATGTTTGAATCTTAATACACAAACAAACATTACAGTGAAAACGAGAATCATTTTCAAACAATGTGCTTAGTATTATATATCACTATAATAAGAACTTAGCCCAATCGTCCTTATGAATACCTATCTTATAACAAAATAGTTCAAAGTACTATCTTTTTATAGTGCCCAATATTTTTTCCATTTTCATATATCATATAATGGATTAGAACTTAGTATAACAAAAAAAATTATGCAAGTTTTTAGTAGCAATTTAACATGTTGAATATGCAGAAATTGAACACACATCACACTTTTCTAGTAAAAAAGATTTTTGTGTCAAATATGGAGACCATGAATGTGATTTTACCTAGAACATAGCAACAAACATTGAGGAGAGGACAAATACAAAAAATAAAACTTTTATCATCAACAAATATGTAAGTTTATCCACTTACATGAATCCATCCAAGCATTAATAGAGAACAACCAATTATCTTCATTAAGTTACTGCAAAAAGAATCATAATATCAAAACGATGAGAATAATTATGTTTCTTGTGAGACTCGTTAGTTTTTATTAAAAAGATACACATGCACATAGTGACAATATACAATAATATTAAGATGAGAATAAGCATGACATGTTGGACATGAAAAATGATAGTTGCAATTAATAATAGCTAATATACACATATCAAACTAACAGTAACTTAAAATAAAATGAATCAAAGACAATATGAATTATCCATAATTAGATAGCACACGTACTACCTAGTTTTATCATGTGAATATTATTGCACATTGATATCTTGTTAAAATAACTTCATTGGTAATGTCCAAGTAACTTATAGAGAAATGACTCAAAATCATAGTTAATTTTCTCCTTTACAAAGGAACTCTGTGTAATTTTATTGTTTAAAAGTGATTTGAGTAAAAGTAAGATGACCTAGTGGAACTCATCCTTCTCTTGTTATACTAGTTGCACCTAACCAATCAAATTCAAAACTTGGTCTATTTTGAATTAGATGGAAACTTGATTCAACATAAAGCCTTGAAGGTCCATATACTATTTGTAGGAATGACGATACTATTTTTCTACATTTGTTAAAGACATAGCAATTTGTAACCTAAAAAGCTATATATTTTCATGTATCGAGATATCTTCATATAATTCATTTTTCTTGATTAATAAAATAGGCAAGTTTAATTAGAAAAAGGGCTGAACGTTTTTGCATACGTTTTATTACACAAAATAAATATTTAAATTATTACTTCATTTCTTTTATAATTTGTGTTCATATAATTATCTTGTAATAAATAGTTATTTTTCTCTCATATGTCACTCTAACAGCATGCTTGATTATATTTTGTATTCATTCATAATGTGCTATTAAATTTGAATGGGATAAGAAAGAAGGCACATCAACATGTGTTTTCCTCAGAGTTGAGCTGATAGAGTATTCATATTTACATTCATGGCTTTTTAGGGCCTATATGTTTCAGTTCAAATTATGATGTTTAATTTTTCTATATCTATGTACAATATTTCACTGTCCTTTTTACTGTATTAATTAACCTAATGTAAAATGATAGTGATAGTTGACATGAAATGCAAGATTGTTGTAATGACCTGACATTTCCAACCATTCAAATCGACAATCATCCACTCATGCCAGACTTGAATTTCTCAAAACAACAGAATGTTAATTTTTATTTGGCAAAAATCAGCATATGCAGTAAATAAATCAATCATAGAATCACAGACACTGAGTAATATAACAATAAGTAGTAGAATAGATAAATAGTAGTTCATGAAGCTACTATATAAAACTAGAATTTAAAAAAAATACAACAGATATCCAATACGCAGAAGTATCAATATAAAAGAAAATGACAAGTCTGCACAAAAAACTGAAAACAACTGAAAAGCTGAATAGATAACTCCAAGTGGATCTCCAAGCTCCAAAGGTGAGTCAAATGATGTGACACTCTGTCTGACCCGAGCATAAAGCAAAACACTAGAGTCAGGGTTAACATTCTATATCGGTAAATTCAACTCAAGTGAAATGTCAACTGAAATACAAATAACTTAAAGGATGTTTGGGATTCCCAACCTGTAAGGATCCATTAAACTATCTACCTACTTAGTACAATATGCTACATATATAATGTCTAAAGTAAAGTAAACTATTAAAATAGCATTATTGCATTACCCATGTCCCTCTTAACACATTTTATATAATGTCGTAGTCTATACAGTACTATAAAATCCATTAAACCGGTGAGCTATCAAGGGGCACTCCATAGATACGATACAAAACAAACTCGTAGAAGGCGCAATAAGGCATGTAACAAGGCACACGAGGCAATGCCTAGGGTAGGATTCTACTGTTTTGTAGAACCGGACTGGTGGTAACGCATAGCAGCTACTATCGTCCACCTCAAGACACACCCCAAACTTAAAGGTCCACCTAATCAAATCACAAAGTAATAGAATGGTATCGAAGAAATATGCCTGATCGAAGGTGTGACCTCAATGGCCCAAGTATAGCTCCTGTTTTAGCCACATCAAGCTGACTTGCGAGAGTTAAGGTCACGTTAATACCTCATACAAAATCATCACCAAACCATCCTACTTCGTTATGGAATCTCCACCACGTACACGGTTGTTAAAATGATTTTAGGTATTGGAAGAGAGTATGACAATATCTGATCCCAGTCTCTATAACAACCAAATGATTATTTCACACCGTGGTCATTTTATTTTTCAAACAGCCATACTTTAAAATATTTTCCTTTAAATCATATTCATTTTCAAACTCATAACCACAAAATAGTTTAAACCATCATATCAAAATATTCACCTTTAAATCCATTAAATCTAAATCATAACATTTCCAACTTAAATAGTTTAAATATTGAAAATAGTGTGTGAGTGTGTGTATACTGAAATCGTTATAAATTAAAATAATTTATATATTAAAAATAGGTTATAGATTAAAATAGTTTATATGTTAAAATGGTTTACATATTAAAATATATATCAAAATAGTTTCAACTTAGAATTGTTTCTTCCAATTCCACAAATCAATTCATATCAACCTTAGTTCCAAAAGTTCAATTTAAATCAAATCTCAGTTCAAAAAATTTCAGTTAAAAGGTTAAAGATTCAATTCAAATACTCATTAAACAATTTTTTATCAATTTCAAATCCAGGGTTGAACTACAAATCTAACCATTTTCAATTCAATAAGTTTCAAACTCTAAATATTCAAACAATTTACAATAACCCAATTAATAAATTTCATGTATATTTCAAAATTCAACTTTAATCCTATTAAATTCTCAAAATATTCACTTAATCATTTTTAATAACACTTAAATAAAATGTCATATATTACAAATTTAAGTTGATATTAAATATTCAATCTCAAATTTATTTAAAGTTGAAAATATTCATCTAATCACTTTTTATCAAATCAAGTTATAAAATCATACCTTTCAAATTTTCAAATAAATAAGTTCAAATCAAACCTTACTCAAATTCAATTCAAAACAAATTTAATTATAAATTAATTCTTATTTAAATTCAATTTTTAACAAATTAAATTACGAATCAATTCTTATTTAATATATCTTTCCAGCTTCCATTTACCTAAAGTCATTACAAAAATCTATTTTTAATATTAATAATTTTTTTAATAAATACTTAACACATTATATATATTATTAGTTAAATTAAATTCTTAATAAATTTTATTATATTAGTTATTATTAAATGAAATCTTATTATAGTCAAATCTATTATAAATCTTATTTTACATATTTTAAAAATAATAAAGTTATAAGTAAAATTTTATAATTTACAACTTAAAACTTAACTTATAAATTTAAATTTTCCAAAACATATAAACTCAAAATCTAAATTTATATTTTTAAAATAAATATTTATATTTTAGTTTAAAATCAATATTTATCAAAACCCATATATTTTCCTTTAAAAAATTCCAAAAATCATTTTTTTCCTTTAAAATAGAACAACAGTGTCCATATATAGTTTTCTAACTTATGGTCAAGTGATGAGGATATTTATCATTTAAATCCGCAATTTATTTAAATATATGGGTATATATCATCTCAATCTGCAATCCTAAAATTCAAAATAACCGAAACCGCTTGGGTTTATCATTTCAACCCATAATGATTTTCTCTTAATTTACAAGATCATTCGGGTATGTATCATTTCAACCCATGAGGATTTCTAAACTAATAGGGAACTTGTAGAGTGAGAACAATGATGATCATAATATAACAAACCAACAACAGGCATTTATCATCAGTAACAATTTAAATATAATATGTACAATAGGTTATGGTGTCATATGACATAGGTAAACCATTACAGATAATGACATATCATATTTAACAATTAGATAACTTAACAATTTAAATTTAATAGAAATCATTATTTCATGTGAATTAAATTTACTAAATATAAGAATGTTAATCGTGAGTGATTGCTCACCTTTCGAGGCTAGAGAAAACAATAAGAATGGAAAGCACGAACACGGATACACAAAAACAAGCTAGAGATGTGGAAATAATCTTCGGACAGCAACGAAAACAAGCAAAGGAAGGTGGACAATCTTGGATTTGATGAAAATACAATATATATATATATATATATATATATATTATATTTAAAAATCAATATTCAATTTAAAAACACATATTTAAAATAAAATCAATATATATATACATACTTTAAAAAATCAATGCCTAATTTTAAACACATATTTAAAATCTTTATATACATATATTTTAAAACCAATGTCAAAATAAAATGTTTATATTTACATTTCAACATCATCATTTCTTACTACAGATATATTTAAAAATCAAAGTGTGTATATATATATCTAAGTTATATTTTAAAACCTACTATATTTAAATCAAAGTAGATTTATTATATTATCAAAAAGTCCTTTACTAATTTAAATTTTGATTTAACAGTTTTATTCAAAATAAAACTTTAACATTGAAACAGATATTGACTTATTTCAATTTATATATACATACATATTTACAGTATAGGTAAATCTGAGAAAGAAAATAAAAAGAAAGGATTTTTCGTAATATATATAGCTTATGTAGTGTGTGTGTGTATATATATATATATATATATATATATATATATATATATATATTAGCTCTAAGAGATATATATAAGACTTTTGGAAATAAATATGAATTTTAAAATATTTGAAGGTTTGCATAAAATTAGATTTTTGAAAATCCATCATTTTTGGTACATATATGTAATTTCAAAAGAGAAACCATTAGTTAATTAAATTAATAAATGGAAAATTTACTGTTCGACTATTTCAAATATTAATAAAATGTAAAATGCTTGTTCAAGGTCTGAATCGTGTAGAATCGTGAAGAACAAGTCGAGATGGGAGTGGATTGCAACTTAAAATCAAAGGTGAGTTAATCTCACTATTGTGGGTTGCTATTTAAATTTAAATGGTTAAATTTAAATAATAGGTTGAAAGATTGAATTGATTTGATGTGCTATATTAAATGTATTGTAGTATATATTGGAGTGATTGATTTCCCGCATTATATAGCGAATGAGATCCTATGCGCCGCATAATAGCGGATGATATTATATAAATCCCATATACCACGATATTCCACCTCGAAGTGGAATTGGTATTTTATATTGTGCTAACATCTGTGGATATAGGGAAACAGGTTGGAGGGATCCAACTGGATTCCTCAAAATTATTTAGATTGTTCTAATAATTCTGTGCTACGATTATTTGATATGTTGTGATGAATTATATTGATAATCGGAATATTGGATACCAAGGTTTGATTTAATATATTTCGGTACATTGAGTCATCAAAATATATAGAACTGGATTTTTGAAAGAAATATAAGAGTGAATTTTTAAGTAAAATAATTATAGAGAATTTGAATAAAAATAAAAATTAATTGGAAAGGTATAAAGTGATTTTTAAATCCTAAAAAATCACGGGTATGAAAAAGGGATTTTGAGTAAACATAGAAATAATGAATTTTAAACTTAAGTAATGTATATCAAGAAATAGAGAATTTATTTTAGAATTCAAGGTTTGAATTTATTTGCAGGGATAAAGAAGAAATTTGGAAAATATGAAATTGGTAATTTCAGTTAAAAAGATTTTAAATCATAATTAGGGAATAAAGTCTGAAATTAATGGATTTTGAAATAAATTGAGTAAGTAAAGAAATTTATTTCAAAATGGACTAAATTGGGAATCAATTTGGAAATTGATCTAAGCGTTTGGAATCGGAATTTTAAAAGGAAGTTGAGTCAACTTATAAAGTGGGTTTATAAAAGTGAAGCAATATATCGACGGATATTTGGACGAATAAATTTACGGTGAGAATTTATTAAAGGAATGGGTAAGTTTGTTTAAAAATAATCTATTTTTAAAAGATGAGAAAGAGAAGCGTATTTCCCTAGATAGCCAAGTACGTTTCAAACAAATTTTAAGTATAAGTAAAAAGTTTTAAGTTGTTTAAAAAGTATGTTTAGAAAACTTATTAGTTCTAAATGTTTAAATTCTAAAGTAAGTATTTTCTTTTAATCTATTGTAGTAGTAATTATTTAAAGGTGGCTTGTGTTATGTTTTAAAAGTTAGAAATTCAGTTTATATTGTACAAAGTAGTTTTATTTTAAATATTCTTAAAGCATATATTTTGAATAAGTATTAAAGTAATTTTTAATTTAAATGTTTTAAAGGATATTTTATAATAAATTGTTTTGAATTATTCTAAAAATCTAAAGTTTTTATACTTGGTGTTTTCAGTGGAAATAAATATTTGATAATTTATTTCATGAGAAAAGTGTGGTTTGAAAACTATTTTCAAAAGGGATTGAAAAGTGGAAAAGTATGTTGCGAAGATATTTTGAGGTTAATAAATAATTTGGGGAAATTAATTATGTTTGATGGTTGTTTGTGAATGTTATTTATTTCCTGAAAACCACTTCGATCCGGTTTTTACGTTTTCGTGGAAAAACGAGTTCGGAGTCGAAGATGGAGCAGTGAAGTGCAAGGGTTAGTCGCTACTAATCCTGAGGGTAATTCCAAAATGGATGTAGTAGGAGTAGTGCCTTCGGTTCCGTTCGAACCCGGACGTACTTGTATGGATGAATGCTTTCAGAACATCGTCAGGTGGATGGTGAACATTCTAAGTGACATGTTCTAAAAGGTAACGCTTAGCCTCGAGCCTCATCGGCCGGGAATGACTGAAAATCAGGGGATATGCAGCAAGGCTAAGTGGGTAGCACCCATTAGGGTGAGGTCATCCCTGTCTAGCTGTCCCTTTTATTCGGCTTAGTGGTGCGGTTGCTGATCCCAATCGTAGGGTGATTGTAACAACCCTAAATTTTAGCTATTTATTTTATTTTAATTATTTAATTTTTAAAGATATTTTATATAAATTGTGTCTAAAGATATAGTTTAATTATTTAATTTAAAGATATATTTTATAAAATTGCATATGTCAATAAAATCTAATAATAACTGTGAATTTTAAGCTAAGTTTGAACAGTTGAATTTCGCGTTCAAAAGACGCGTCAATTATAGGGTATAAAGTAACGTAACAAAACGTGTGTTTTTAAAATATGAATTTTGTGAAATTTTTTGATGTTTTAGACTGCGTCTGTTTAACGCAGTGTAAAAATCAAGTTTTAAATATTTTTGGATATAAAATATCAGTCAGTAAATTTTATGGCAACCGTTACATTGTTTTAACTGACGGTCTGTTTTCAATTAAAAATTGCATACGTTTTTTTTCTAAAGCCTACATAAATATTTACCATTTTATTCATTAATATCAAACGTTAAAATCAAATATATATATGAGGTGAAGATTTGCATTGTAACGTTCAAAATTTTATAACATATCATATATCACGCACTTACCAAATTTTAAACATAACTAATGCATGCATTCCTCCACTGACTTTTACTTTCGCATCTATATTCATACAAGATTTAAACAGATATTTATCAAATCAATGTGCCTGCAATCAAAATGTGAAAACTGAACACTGATTTAGCCTTCACACCTTAACTCTCGGCCTTCATCCATGTGCAACGTGCACATTTAAGCTCTTTTGAAAACTGATTGATGATAAGCATTTAATCACGCAAGCCATAATATGTGCACTGATCACGCATATATATTTTACATTTTCAAACTGTAATGGGGTAACTCTTGGTTCCCCTTCCTTGTTTCATTCTTTTGTAACTGATATGCGTACATTTGCTCTGCCTATCATCTCCTTGTCTAATTTTATTTCGCCCATCAGTTATATCCATAACAACATATATTCAAATCCAAGAGCACGGGGAAATTTTAAGTAACGCTCGTAATTTTGTTGTTTATTTTCCTCCACTAATCACGCAAGCTTTGTTTATATAAAGTAACGTGCATATCAACTCCTTTCTCCCATCTTCAATTTTCCAGTCACGCAAACCATTTCGTCCAAAATCAATGCATGTTTTAAATTCCATCAGCATTTATTTCTCCATAATCAAGCTGCCTCATCTTTTGCCTTTAATCACGCAGACTTGAAGGAATTCACAATGAAAAAAGACTGATACGTTATTTCGCAAGCCTTGCCTATATATATATATCTTGCATTCCTCTGCATCTCGTCCTCTGCCTATATATACCTTCCCACTTCATCATTTTCTTTTCTAGATCTCAACTTCTCTGTTTTCTCATGGATCCAGATCAGGTAATATTCCACTTTGTTTCTTTTGTTTTCAGTCTCTTGTTCTTTGGCATTTTGCTCGGCTACCCACCCATCTGACCATGTTATATATTTAGACACATAGGCATATAAACTGAAAAGAAAAAAAAGTTGTAGTAGAAGATTTGTGTGGATCTGAGTAAGATGGTGGTCTGCATATATTTAGAGATAAGAGTTGCGTACACATGAGCATCACAGTTTGTCTGCACATTTCACTCGAGACATGTATGGGTTGAGAAATCTGTAGGGGGGATGCATGACTGGAAATTGTGATAAAAATAGTAAGTGAAGTTTTCAGATTTACATTCAGTCTGCATATCATACAAGACTAGAAATAAAGTTAGGTAGGCTGTGTTAGTTGTTCAGTGTGCACGTTCAAGTGTATCACTGTGTGCATGATTAGATAACCTGGGTTGTTTAGTGAGTAACTGAAGAAGTTTGATGTTTGGATAGTAGGATAGTTAGGCAGTCTATTCATAGTCCAGTAAGTTGTTTAAGATTAGTGGCAAAGTTGGGTAGCTGCTGTTGATCAAGTTTCAGTATCTTCAAAAAGAATAAACAAAGAGTAGTGTGAGTCAGTATGCAGGTAACAGGCTTTAGCATATTAGAGGAGAGAATTGAAGAAATAGGAGGAGTAGGAAGACATTGAGTAGAGAGAGTTATGTAAATCCTTCACTGCCTTTTCATTTCAGCCCATTTTGTCATGAGATTGGCTTAGATTATCATTTATCACAGTGTCTGCATATTTCTTACCTGGCACATCAGGGCCTGTTTTGTATAGGTGTGGGTAAGGTGGGGCTGTGATGTGAACTGGGTATAAGCAGGGGTGTTGTATAAGGTAGCATGAGTTGGAAAAAAAATGTTCAGATATATTCTAAAGTAGTCTGCATATGTATACATTTAAGTAATAGGCTGATACCACAGTACTTATAGTTGCCACCTGAGTAGTGTAAAGTATCATCTGATCTGACTTGGGTAAGGCACTTGAGTTGATTTGTAGTCGGTAGGGGGAGATGCTGAGTTGTGTGCAAGTATCATGTTTACATGTGGTGTAAGTACAGAGACAAACTGTATAAGAGAATAGGTAAATATTTGTTTCAGTTGATAAGTTGATGGAAATAGGAATGAATCATATTATAAAGATGGGATGGAATCTGAGTGAATGGGTAAAGATTTGTGAGTTTCTTTTTGGTCTGCATGCATATATTAAGTATGGTCTGCACATATATTAGTCACTGATTAGGATGGAGTCTGCATATTTTGTCATATGCCTTGCATAAAGATAGTGGATATCAGTGTGCATGTTATATGAGCTGGGGAAGAAGACAATAAGTACAAGTTGGATCTGAAGTTGTTTAAGTGGGAGTGAGTTGTTAGATAGATGTGCTCTAAAACATTAAGAAGCATAGTGCATGACTGATGCTATAAATAGTTAGGTAGGCAGGGAAAATGAGTGAAGCTTCAGTATAACATGTATAGCACCTAGCCTGAGTGGTTAGTTGAAATGAACTGGGAATAGTTAGTGGTATGGTGGGCTCATAAATTTCTGTTCCTATGTTGTTAAAATGGTCAGGGTCAGATAAAGGAGCTACAAAAGCAGGGTACTGGTGAAGTTGATGATAGGAGAAGTGATTTTTTTCAACCTTCAGTTTTGGTGAAAATTTACCCGGAGTAATTGACAAATGGACTCGGAGAAATTGCGGAATAGCTCGAAGTTTTACAGGGTATTTCTCGAAGTAAAGCAAGGGTGAATCGGGTTTGTTGAAGAATAGTCTGGCCATCTTACTTTATAGTGAAACAGGTCTGTTAAACTGGAAAAAAAAGAAGATAATTTAGACAGTGTAGAGAAATGGCAAGGATTTAAGATTGATTTGCAGTGGTGTCTGATGTAGATTGTAGAACTGTAAAGAAAGAGTGAAAAAAAAAATATAAAAGCTTTGAAAAAAAAAATGAGAGTCTGGAAGAGTGAATGGAAGAGGTATGAAACTGTAAGGCTATGATATAAAACTGGGAAAGTTAAATAGAAATTTGGAGTTGAATTCAATAGTTTTGGGCAACATTAAGATGTTGCAGTGTGTGTACACGTACAGGAGCAAGTGGAAAATAAAGTGTGCACGTGTACATGTGTGTCACGGCTAGAGTAGGAAAACTTTCCCTTATTTTTGGTCCGACTTTAGGAAATTTTATCGTAGATTTTAGCATTTGCACGGTTCACGTTTTAGGGTGTATTTGGCCATATTACACGGTGGAGTGGTCGAGCAAATCGAACAATTCTCATTCTATTTTTAATTTTCCTTTGACCGTAAATTCTAAAGTCACGTAGTCAATATTTGGAATTCTGTTCTAGATTTGAATCTAGGCGACGTCGGAAGAAATTTGATCGTTATTTTCTATCGTTCTATACCGGTGTATAGCCGTTTTGAATTCAATTTTTCTGCAACTTCCAGGTGAGTATTTCTCACCAGACATACGTATTTATATTTCGTAAATTATTGCAAGTGTATGGGTAGGATGGTATGTCACTATTATCTGTCTGTAGTGTAGTATAAAATGATGAACCCTTTAATTGACACCTCATCAGTTATTCATCTGTTATATTATATCTGCTGTTATATTATGCTATGATTTATTTACTGCTTAAATCACACTGCAAGTTCCCTGTATATATATATATTGTTATGGGCTGAAATGATAGGCCTAAATGATGATTATTGTTCATATATGCTGTTAACTGTTAACTTGGGATTGCGGGTTTGAAATGATAGAACCCGGGGTTTTGTAAATTACGGGTTGAAATGATATAAATCCGTATCACTTGACCTAGGCTAGAAAACTATATACAGGCCCATGGTCCTTATAATATTTTCTGAAATATTTAAAATTATTTTGGAAGTTAAATATTTGATTTATATCTTTAAAAGAATTTATATTGATTTTTAATAAGTTATAAATAAAGAAATAAATAAATATTTGAATAAAATTATGGAATATAACTTATTTGGTAAATCGGGATTTTGAAAGAATAAGATTTCAGTTAATAAATAAATATAAATAAGTTATATTTGGAAATATTTATTTAGTTAAACAATCTACTACAGCATTGAATGCTATCTTTTGAAATTGGACTAGTTTTACCCAAACTTTAGGTAACATTTCCTAAGTGCTATGGAATCTAGAATTTGATTGTTTTAAAATTTATGGAATTAGATAAATTTTAATTTTATAATTAAGTTTGGAAATCTTAAGATAGGATATTTATAACTAGATTTTCCTTAATAAATTTAAGATGAATATTCTGGTACTAAGTAAATTTTAAAAATATTTAATGACTAAAATTTAGAGTTTATTTATAGAAATATTCAAGACTAAATAATAAAACATTGATTTGTTGAGAGAATAAAACCAAACTTAGTTCTGAATAGTAAATACTCCAAATTGAATATATATAGAAATTGAAATGGTTTTGGGAACATAAAGTGATATTTAAATTATGGTTTAAATCTTAAATAAAGAAATATATTTGTAAAGCTATGAAAATTATCTTCTTTACAAAGTAACCATAAAGTTAACCCATTCATTCTATATACCGTTAAATATCCAAACCATTGTGTTTGGGAGTTATGGATTTTAAAGTAAAATCTCCAAAATATTATGCTTTAAAGATATAATTCAAATATTTGGTTTCCATATATTATAAATTTTAAACAGTATGGCTTTGGAAAGGAATTATATTTGAATATAACGATATCATATTGTTTTGGGTTTTTAAAAATGATATCGTATCTATAGTTTTGAAATGGAAATGATTATTCTGGTTTAAAGTATAAACTGCTTTTAAATGGCCACGGGTTATAATAACGTTTGGTTGGCAAAGAGACCGGGATCGGATATGGACATACTCTCTGTCGATACCGAAAACCACTTTGACTAACCGTGTACGCGGTGGAGATTCCAGAATGAAGTGGGTTGGTGGTGACGGTTTCTTGAAAGGTATATACGAGGACCCGACTCCCGTGAGTTGGCTTAAGGTGGCTAAAACAGGAGCGATTCTCGGATTAATGAGGTAGCTCCTCTGATCGAACGCACTTCTTCGTATACCATTCTATTGCTTATGTGATTGTTTGGGTGCACCCTTGATTTGGGAGTGTTGTTCGAGGTGGGCGGTTGCTGCGGCTTCGCGTTACCACCGGTCCGGATAGCAATTGGTATATCTACCCTGGCATTGCCTAGTTGTGCCGTGTCACCTACCATATCGAGCCTTGTACGAGTTTGGTTTTCTCCCGTAGCCCGTGTGGTATCCTCTAGTTGCTTCCCGAGTAGGAGGAGCTATGATATTGGATGGACTACTGGGACTATTACGTGTTAAGGTGGAAAATGTAAAGCCTTAACGCTATTTAAAAGTATGTTTATTTTAGTATAGACACTATTATAATAGCGCAATATACTACATAGTAAATAGTTTAACGGATCCTTAGAGGATGGGCGGTCCCAAGCATCCTTTAAGTTACTTGCTATATATTACAGTACACTTGATTTAGTTTACATTATATAAGTATGTATGTCCTGACTCGAGTGTTTTGTTTTATTGTACGCTCGGGTCAGCCTGAGTTGCAGCTTCAGTTTCTTCTCCGTAGCTAGGACACTCAGTAGATCATTCGTGCTGTTGGAAGTTGTTTCAGCCTTTATCTTTTCTGGAATTCAAGACTTTGAAGACTCTATCTCTATTTATGTTTTAAATTTTGTAATGAGTATTATAGACAATGTAAGTTCTGTTTTGTAAAGTTGTATCAGTGGCTTCATGAACCACTAAATTTTAATTTCCGCTGCGAGATTCTGATATCTGTGTATGTGATTCTGTGATTTATTTATTGTATATCTTGAGTTTTGCCAAATTTATTTTACAACGCAGTATTTTGAATGATTCAAGTCCGACATGTGCGGATGCGAATGGTTGAAAATACTGGGTCGTTACAGCTGGTATCAGAGCTTTGGTTCTAGGCAAAACTTAGAATATATGATAAATTTGATTTATAGAATCACATTCATCCGAGCTCGGATCTCTTCCTTTTCGAATTTTGGAACATTTCCTGTGGTTCCAAGGTTCATTCGTGTCCCTCACTTTTCATCTTCTTTAGATTCTGGAGTGTCCCATAACTCCACTTCGGATAATCTTTATAGTGAATTGGCGGTCTCGCCATTATTCTAATAAAGGGGTGAAACTCCTTTACCATTAGCATTGATTCACCGGTGGTTTATATTTATCCTCGGTTTATATGCTGATATCTTGGTTATTCTGAACTCTATCTCTTTAGACCAATGTAGACTTATCCCAGCCATATCGATCTGACTCTTTAAGTCACGGTTGACCCGGTCAAGGTTGTCCGCGATTTATATAAACTTACCCAGTTCCTTATTCTGATTTTATCGGATCTTCTGATTTCAATTTATCTTGAATTCTATTTAATTTGAGTCTCTATCTTGGTTTTGAAAAAAATTATTTCTATATTTGAAAATAAAATCTAATATTATATATAAGTAAAATTTTCAGAACTCTTATAATTGATTTAACTATTTGTCAAGAAATAATAGTTTGATTTTATTTATGATTTTGTAAACCAGGTGTTTTGTCTAATATAAATAATTGAATATAAACAATGGTTATAAGTTAAATTAGAAACAGAAATGAATTTAAAACTAGAACTTGTGAATTTAATTTCTGATGATTTCAAACCTTGTGTATAAATTTTAAAAGGGTGTAATAAGTATTTTTATATAAAATTTGTTTCCAAAGAAATTTTAAATTTAGTGCTCTTCTCTTTGTCGCTGGGAAATAATTTCGGTGATGACTGCAGCACCATCGACATTCATTTTCGAGTTTCGAAGTGGAAAGACCATTCTGTAGTCTGGCTACAGTGTTTCCTTAAGATTTTAATTGATTTGAATTTCCAAAGATGACTTAATATATATAGATATATAATTTAAATTGATTTGACATATTATGTATATATTTATCTATCTATAAATGGTTTGAAAGAAATCAGAAATTTAATTCTTAAAATTTTATCTTAAGAAATTTCAATAAAAGGAAAATAAAATTTTGAATAAGAAATTCCAACTGGAAATGATTGAATTTGGAAGTTTTAGTTGTATAATACTCAATTTCATTTCAATATAACTTACCTTGACTTTCAAAAGTTAAAATGAATTTGGATAATATACAATATAAAAAGGATTTTTATATTTGCTATAATAAATAGACATGTCTTGAAAATGGATAATTATGATTTAAATAGTTAAGACATCACTGAATTTTGATAAATTGAGAATTGGTTTTCCATTGGAAATATCCAGTGTAACTTTTGAAAGAATATCTTATTAGGTATTTTAAATAGTAGGTTATTAGTTAAATTAAGAGTTAAATACAATAATAAACTGATTAGGAATGCTATCACATCTACTGTAGCATATTATAAGAGCTGCTGTTCTAAAAATAAAATGTTTTGGAAAATTATAATTGAGTAAATAAAGATTATTTTTAAAGTGTTTTGATTTTGGTAGTATGATTTCCAAATGATAATATCTATAGATTTTAAATGACTTCCACTCAAAGGTATTATGATTTCAGAGTTATTATCTTATTTTGTTTAAAACTATCTTCGAGTATCCTTGGGTTCCCTATCTGCTACGGTTTGGGAAGGCTATTGCTTATACCAATCTATTTAGAAATCTTTCTACAATCTTTGGAATCTTTGTTACTCATCAGGACCTAAGCACCCTAGGCTGACAGTCAAACTGAAAGGGGTAAACCGATTCTAGAAAATCTTCTTCGTGCTTTAAATCCGGAACCATCCGTTTAAAGTACTTGTTATCTAGCTTATCTTCCTTTGTTTCTCTTCTTTCGTTCCTTTTCGAGGACGAAAAGTTCTTAAGTGGGGGAGAGTGTAACAACCCTAAATTTTAGCTATTTATTTTATTTTAATTATTTAATTTTTAAAGATATTTTATATAAATTGTGTCTAAAGATATAGTTTAATTATTTAATTTAAAGATATATTTTATAAAATTGCATATGTCAATAAAATCTAATAATAACTGTGAATTTTAAGCTAAGTTTGAACAGTTGAATTTCGCGTTCAAAAGACGCGTCAATTATAGGGTATAAAGTAACGTAACAAAACGTGTGTTTTTAAAATATGAATTTTGTGAAATTTTTTGATGTTTTAGACTGCGTCTGTTTAACGCAGTGTAAAAATCAAGTTTTAAATATTTTTGGATATAAAATATCAGTCAGTAAATTTTATGGCAACCGTTACATTGTTTTAACTGACGGTCTGTTTTCAATTAAAAATTGCATACGTTTTTTTTCTAAAGCCTACATAAATATTTACCATTTTATTCATTAATATCAAACGTTAAAATCAAATATATATATGAGGTGAAGATTTGCATTGTAACGTTCAAAATTTTATAACATATCATATATCACGCACTTACCAAATTTTAAACATAACTAATGCATGCATTCCTCCACTGACTTTTACTTTCGCATCTATATTCATACAAGATTTAAACAGATATTTATCAAATCAATGTGCCTGCAATTAAAATGTGAAAACTGAACACTGATTTAGCCTTCACACCTTAACTCTCGGCCTTCATCCATGTGCAACGTGCACATTTAAGCTCTTTTGAAAACTGATTGATGATAAGCATTTAATCACGCAAGCCATAATATGTGCACTGATCACGCATATATATTTTACATTTTCAAACTGTAATGGGGTAACTCTCGGTTCCCCTTCCTTGTTTCATTCTTTTGTAACTGATATGCGTACATTTGCTCTGCCTATCATCTCCTTGTCTAATTTTATTTCGCCCATCAGTTATATCCATAACAACATATATTCAAATCCAAGAGCACGGGGAAATTTTAAGTAACGCTCGTAATTTTGTTGTTTATTTTCCTCCACTAATCACGCAAGCTTTGTTTATATAAAGTAACGTGCATATCAACTCCTTTCTCCCATCTTCAATTTTCCAGTCACGCAAACCATTTCGTCCAAAATCAATGCATGTTTTAAATTCCATCAGCATTTATTTCTCCATAATCAAGCTGCCTCATCTTTTGCCTTTAATCACGCAGACTTGAAGGAATTCACAATGAAAAAAGACTGATACGTTATTTCGCAAGCCTTGCCTATATATATATATCTTGCATTCCTCTGCATCTCGTCCTCTGCCTATATATACCTTCCCACTTCATCATTTTCTTTTCTAGATCTCAACTTCTCTGTTTTCTCATGGATCCAGATCAGGTAATATTCCACTTTGTTTCTTTTGTTTTCAGTCTCTTGTTCTTTGGCATTTTGCTCGGCTACCCACCCATCTGACCATGTTATATATTTAGACACATAGGCATATAAACTGAAAAGAAAAAAAAGTTGTAGTAGAAGATTTGTGTGGATCTGAGTAAGATGGTGGTCTGCATATATTTAGAGATAAGAGTTGCGTACACATGAGCATCACAGTTTGTCTGCACATTTCACTCGAGACATGTATGGGTTGAGAAATCTGTAGGGGGGATGCATGACTGGAAATTGTGATAAAAATAGTAAGTGAAGTTTTCAGATTTACATTCAGTCTGCATATCATACAAGACTAGAAATAAAGTTAGGTAGGCTGTGTTAGTTGTTCAGTGTGCACGTTCAAGTGTATCACTGTGTGCATGATTAGATAACCTGGGTTGTTTAGTGAGTAACTGAAGAAGTTTGATGTTTGGATAGTAGGATAGTTAGGCAGTCTATTCATAGTCCAGTAAGTTGTTTAAGATTAGTGGCAAAGTTGGGTAGCTGCTGTTGATCAAGTTTCAGTATCTTCAAAAAGAATAAACAAAGAGTAGTGTGAGTCAGTATGCAGGTAACAGGCTTTAGCATATTAGAGGAGAGAATTGAAGAAATAGGAGGAGTAGGAAGACATTGAGTAGAGAGAGTTATGTAAATCCTTCACTGCCTTTTCATTTCAGCCCATTTTGTCATGAGATTGGCTTAGATTATCATTTATCACAGTGTCTGCATATTTCTTACCTGGCACATCAGGGCCTGTTTTGTATAGGTGTGGGTAAGGTGGGGCTGTGATGTGAACTGGGTATAAGCAGGGGTGTTGTATAAGGTAGCATGAGTTGGAAAAAAAATGTTCAGATATATTCTAAAGTAGTCTGCATATGTATACATTTAAGTAATAGGCTGATACCACAGTACTTATAGTTGCCACCTGAGTAGTGTAAAGTATCATCTGATCTGACTTGGGTAAGGCACTTGAGTTGATTTGTAGTCGGTAGGGGGAGATGCTGAGTTGTGTGCAAGTATCATGTTTACATGTGGTGTAAGTACAGAGACAAACTGTATAAGAGAATAGGTAAATATTTGTTTCAGTTGATAAGTTGATGGAAATAGGAATGAATCATATTATAAAGATGGGATGGAATCTGAGTGAATGGGTAAAGATTTGTGAGTTTCTTTTTGGTCTGCATGCATATATTAAGTATGGTCTGCACATATATTAGTCACTGATTAGGATGGAGTCTGCATATTTTGTCATATGCCTTGCATAAAGATAGTGGATATCAGTGTGCATGTTATATGAGCTGGGGAAGAAGACAATAAGTACAAGTTGGATCTGAAGTTGTTTAAGTGGGAGTGAGTTGTTAGATAGATGTGCTCTAAAACATTAAGAAGCATAGTGCATGACTGATGCTATAAATAGTTAGGTAGGCAGGGAAAATGAGTGAAGCTTCAGTATAACATGTATAGCACCTAGCCTGAGTGGTTAGTTGAAATGAACTGGGAATAGTTAGTGGTATGGTGGGCTCATAAATTTCTGTTCCTATGTTGTTAAAATGGTCAGGGTCAGATAAAGGAGCTACAAAAGCAGGGTACTGGTGAAGTTGATGATAGGAGAAGTGATTTTTTTCAACCTTCAGTTTTGGTGAAAATTTACCCGGAGTAATTGACAAATGGACTCGGAGAAATTGCGGAATAGCTCGAAGTTTTACAGGGTATTTCTCGAAGTAAAGCAAGGGTGAATCGGGTTTGTTGAAGAATAGTCTGGCCATCTTACTTTATAGTGAAACAGGTCTGTTAAACTGGAAAAAAAAGAAGATAATTTAGACAGTGTAGAGAAATGGCAAGGATTTAAGATTGATTTGCAGTGGAGTCTGATGTAGATTGTAGAACTGTAAAGAAAGAGTGAAAAAAAAAATATAAAAGCTTTGAAAAAAAAAATGAGAGTCTGGAAGAGTGAATGGAAGAGGTATGAAACTGTAAGGCTATGATATAAAACTGGGAAAGTTAAATAGAAATTTGGAGTTGAATTCAATAGTTTTGGGCAACATTAAGATGTTGCAGTGTGTGTACACGTACAGGAGCAAGTGGAAAATAAAGTGTGCACGTGTACATGTGTGTCACGGCTAGAGTAGGAAAACTTTCCCTTATTTTTGGTCCGACTTTAGGAAATTTTATCGTAGATTTTAGCATTTGCACGGTTCACGTTTTAGGGTGTATTTGGCCATATTACACGGTGGAGTGGTCGAGCAAATCGAACAATTCTCATTCTATTTTTAATTTTCCTTTGACCGTAAATTCTAAAGTCACGTAGTCAATATTTGGAATTCTGTTCTAGATTTGAATCTAGGCGACGTCGGAAGAAATTTGATCGTTATTTTCTATCGTTCTATACCGGTGTATAGCCGTTTTGAATTCAATTTTTCTGCAACTTCCAGGTGAGTATTTCTCACCAGACATACGTATTTATATTTCGTAAATTATTGCAAGTGTATGGGTAGGATGGTATGTCACTATTATCTGTCTGTAGTGTAGTATAAAATGATGAACCCTTTAATTGACACCTCATCAGTTATTCATCTGTTATATTATATCTGCTGTTATATTATGCTATGATTTATTTACTGCTTAAATCACACTGCAAGTTCCCTGTATATATATATATTGTTATGGGCTGAAATGTTAGGCCTAAATGATGATTATTGTTCATATATGCTGTTAACTGTTAACTTGGGATTGCGGGTTTGAAATGATAGAACCCGGGGTTTTGTAAATTACGGGTTGAAATGATATAAATCCGTATCACTTGACCTAGGCTAGAAAACTATATACAGGCCCATGGTCCTTATAATATTTTCTGAAATATTTAAAATTATTTTGGAAGTTAAATATTTGATTTATATCTTTAAAAGAATTTATATTGATTTTTAATAAGTTATAAATAAAGAAATAAATAAATATTTGAATAAAATTATGGAATATAACTTATTTGGTAAATCGGGATTTTGAAAGAATAAGATTTCAGTTAATAAATAAATATAAATAAGTTATATTTGGAAATATTTATTTAGTTAAACAATCTACTACAGCATTGAATGCTATCTTTTGAAATTGGACTAGTTTTACCCAAACTTTAGGTAACATTTCCTAAGTGCTATGGAATCTAGAATTTGATTGTTTTAAAATTTATGGAATTAGATAAATTTTAATTTTATAATTAAGTTTGGAAATCTTAAGATAGGATATTTATAACTAGATTTTCCTTAATAAATTTAAGATGAATATTCTGGTACTAAGTAAATTTTAAAAATATTTAATGACTAAAATTTAGAGTTTATTTATAGAAATATTCAAGACTAAATAATAAAACATTGATTTGTTGAGAGAATAAAACCAAACTTAGTTCTGAATAGTAAATACTCCAAATTGAATATATATAGAAATTGAAATGGTTTTGGGAACATAAAGTGATATTTAAATTATGGTTTAAATCTTAAATAAAGAAATATATTTGTAAAGCTATGAAAATTATCTTCTTTACAAAGTAACCATAAAGTTAACCAGTTCATTCTATATACCGTTAAATATCCAAACCATTGTGTTTGGGAGTTATGGATTTTAAAGTAAAATCTCCAAAATATTATGCTTTAAAGATATAATTCAAATATTTGGTTTCCATATATTATAAATTTTAAACAGTATGGCTTTGGAAAGGAATTATATTTGAATATAACGATATCATATTGTTTTGGGTTTTTAAAAATGATATCGTATCTATAGTTTTGAAATGGAAATGATTATTCTGGTTTAAAGTATAAACTGCTTTTAAATGGCCACGGGTTATAATAACGTTTGGTTGGCAAAGAGACCGGGATCGGATATGGACATACTCTCTGTCGATACCGAAAACCACTTTGACTAACCGTGTACGCGGTGGAGATTCCAGAATGAAGTGGGTTGGTGGTGACGGTTTCTTGAAAGGTATATACGAGGACCCGACTCCCGTGAGTTGGCTTAAGGTGGCTAAAACAGGAGCGATTCTCGGATTAATGAGGTAGCTCCTCTGATCGAACGCACTTCTTCGTATACCATTCTATTGCTTATGTGATTGTTTGGGTGCACCCTTGATTTGGGAGTGTTGTTCGAGGTGGGCGATTGCTGCGGCTTCGCGTTACCACCGGTCCGGATAGCAATTGGTATATCTACCCTGGCATTGCCTAGTTGTGCCGTGTCACCTACCATATCGAGCCTTGTACGAGTTTGGTTTTCTCCCGTAGCCCGTGTGGTATCCTCTAGTTGCTTCCCGAGTAGGAGGAGCTATGATATTGGATGGACTACTGGGACTATTACGTGTTAAGGTGGAAAATGTAAAGCCTTAACGCTATTTAAAAGTATGTTTATTTTAGTATAGACACTATTATAATAGCGCAATATACTACATAGTAAATAGTTTAACGGATCCTTAGAGGATGGGCGGTCCCAAGCATCCTTTAAGTTACTTGCTATATATTACAGTACACTTGATTTAGTTTACATTATATAAGTATGTATGTCCTGACTCGAGTGTTTTGTTTTATTGTACGCTCGGGTCAGCCTGAGTTGCAGCTTCAGTTTCTTCTCCGTAGCTAGGACACTCAGTAGATCATTCGTGCTGTTGGAAGTTGTTTCAGCCTTTATCTTTTCTGGAATTCAAGACTTTGAAGACTCTATCTCTATTTATGTTTTAAATTTTGTAATGAGTATTATAGACAATGTAAGTTCTGTTTTGTAAAGTTGTATCAGTGGCTTCATGAACCACTAAATTTTAATTTCCGCTGCGAGATTCTGATATCTGTGTATGTGATTCTGTGATTTATTTATTGTATATCTTGAGTTTTGCCAAATTTATTTTACAACGCAGTATTTTGAATGATTCAAGTCCGACATGTGCGGATGCGAATGGTTGAAAATACTGGGTCGTTACAGCGATCTTACTCGGGATTATCCAGTAAGGGGTAGTCCCGATCTTGTGTTGCAGGGGATTGGGAGTAATCCTCGGTACGGTAATCTAGGCCACGTACCGTGACAGGTGGTACCCCAGTGCCTAGTCATTAGTTGGAAATCCATTCTCCCTACGCGCCTGTATGGTTTTGACTATGCCCAGCTATTGTTGAAACGTGAGATGCAAGCATTTCAGCTAGATTCTATTTTACTTTCTATAGACACTATTATAATATTAGACGGATTTGATAAAAACTGTTTTGGACATCGTAAGGTAAAAACCAGGCATGTTTATTTGTGGCGGGGTCTTACGAGATGCTTTTGATTTCAAAGGATTTTGAAACTTTAATAATCAAATTGAGTGTGATATTCTCACGCTGGTATTCCAGACTGACTCGGGCGTTATTTCACTATAATGCTTGGGTCAGACCGAGTATTATAGATTACAGAAAATGATGTGTGGAGCTGGATGGCAATGCGTACTTCCGTATTTGTATGAAATAAACTGCTGTGTATTCAGTTGTGGGAAGGACGATATATTATAACCGTCCTGAGTTGTGTTGTTGTTTGTATTGAACTATGATGCTGTACTCTGATGATATAATGTATAAACATATGGATTTGTTTTGTGTAAAGATCATTTACTATCTGTTATATTTTATTCCATTGCGATGGTTAGATTCTGATGTTGTTTTCTATTTTCTTCTTCTACCTCTACTTCTTTAACCTTAACGGTTCGTATTTCCATTCACCTTGTGTAACGACCCGCAAATCCGTACCCCTTGAGTTAACGTTATTCTACCTAAATCAATTCAAGTTGTACAGAAATACGAACCATTTGGGTTAAAGAAGAAGAGGTAGAAGAAGAAAATAGTAAACAATAACAGAGTCTAACCATCGCCGCGGAATATAATATAATAGATAAAAAATAATCTTTACTCAAAAATCAAATATCTCTGTTTATATATTACATCATCAGAGTACATCAGTCACAGCTCAACATCAATAACATACAACTGGATACACAGCTACTCAACACAGCGGAATATATATATAAGACAAGTACGAAAGTACGTATCGTCATCCAGCTCGTCTCCTGAGCTCCACAGCATCAAATCATGTATCCTACAATACTCGATCTGACCCGAGAATTACAGTTAAATAATACCCGATTCGGTCTGGAATACCAGCATGCGTAAATCACACTCAATTGATTATTAAAGTTTCAAAAATCCTTTGAAAACAAAAGCATCTTGTAAGACCACGCCACAAATAAACATGTCGGGTTTTTACCTTACGATAGTTAAAACAATTTTTATAGAAATCCTCTGATATTATAATAGGGTCTATATACAAATACTTATAAAATAGCCGAAATTGTTACATCTAATAAATTCCAGCTACTAGCCACAGAGTAGGTAATACAAACAAAACTCGTACAAGGCTCGTAGGGAGAATGGATTTCCAACTAATGAATAGGCACTGGGGTACCACCTGTCACAGTACGTGGCCTAGATCACAGTACCGAGGTGTACGCCTGCTCCCCTGCAACACAAGACCGGGACTACCCCTTACTGGATAATCCCGAGTGAGATCACCCCGCGGTTGGGATGAGCAACCGCCCACTAAGACGAAATAAAAAGGGACATCTAGGCAGGGATGACCTCACCCTGCTTGGGTGCTACCCACCTAGCCTTGCTGCATAACCCCTGATTTTCAGTCATTCCCGGTTGATGAGGCTTGAGGCTAAGCGTTGCCCTATTAGAACATATCCCTTAGAATGCCCATCGTCCACCTGACGATGTTTACGAAAGAATTCATCCATACAAGTCCGTCTCGGGTTCGAATGGAACCGAATGCACTATTCCTACTACATCCATTTTGGAAATATCCTCAGGATTTGTAGCGACTAGCCCTTACATTTCACTGCTCCATCTTCGAATCCAAACTTGTTTCCCACGAAACGTACCAACTGGATCGAAGTGGTTTTCGAAAAATAAATCTCTATCCCGGTCTCTTCGAAACGATCAACGCATTTGTCCAATATAGATAGTCGGTTATTTAACTATCAATTAAGATTCACAAACAACCATCAACTAGTAAATAATTTCCCAAATTATTTATTAACCTCAAAATATCTTCACAAGATATATTTCTATTTTCAAACCATTGAAAAACTGTTTCAAACCTTTGAAAACTATTTCAAACCATCTTCCTTTTCAGAATTAACTTCCCCAAATAATTTCTATCTCCACTGAAATCACCAAGCACAAAACTAGAATTTTAAAATAATTTAAAACACTTTACTTTGAAATATACTTTAAAATATTTAAGGTAAAATTACTTCAAAAATTTTGTTAAAAATGCATACTACATGAACATTTGAAAATAAGGTTACTTAATAGAATATAAAACTAGATTTTCATTTTTAAAAACAAAATACTAAGTCACTCTTTAAGTAATTACTACTGTAATAGATTTGAGAAAATACTTAATTTAGAATTTAAATATTAGAAATAATAAATTTTCCAAAACTTGCTTTTTAAAAACAACTTTAAAACTTTTAGTTTATATTTAAAAATTTACTTTAAAAACGTACTTGGTTATCCTGGGAGAATTTCCAATTTACTCCATTTGAAATAAATATCTTTACTTTCTTAATTCATTTCAAAGTTCTTTAATTATGGACTTTATTATTATTATTATTATTATTATTATTATTATTATTTTCCGTTTGTTTTTAAATCTTTTTAACTGAAATATACGAATTTCATCTTTTCCCAAGTTCTTCTTTATTCTTTTCAATAATTTAAATCTTAAATTTTAAATAAATGTTTTGTTCTTTTGATTAATATCTTTGAAGATTTAAAATTCATTATCTTTCTGTTTATTCAAATTTCCTTTCCATATACGGAATATATATATTAGAATTTAAAACTACTATTATTCTTATCCAATTTATTCTCATTTTATTTAAATTTTCTATAATTATTTCACTTACAAATTCTCTTCATTTTATTTCCAAAATCCAATTTTATATATCTTGATAACTTAGTGCACCGGAATATATTCAGGTAAACCATAACATCCAATATCCCAATTATCAATAATATTCATCACAGAATATAAAATAATCTCAACTGAGAGTATTAAATAATTTAAATAAATGTTGAGGGGTCCAGTTGGATCCCTCCATCCTATTTTCCCTGCATCCACAGATGTTAGCACAATATAATATGCCAATTCCAAAGTATACCATGCTATAACACATCACTCAATCCAACCATTCAAACAATTATTTAAATTTAATCATTTAAATTTAAATTCAAATTCAGCTGAGTGAGATTAACTCACCTTTTCTTTTTATTTGCAATTCACTTCTTTATTGGCTTGGTTTTTTTTCCCGATCTTTGACCTAGAATAACAATTTATATGATTTATCGAACAATCAATTTCTTTCAATAGATTCAATTAATTAACACTTTTAATTTAAACTAGTCTAATGATCATTTTCCTATTAGATAGATTTAATTAGCCAAATTATTCTATTAACTAGTTTTCCTCATAATAAATAAAAATTTACGTTACAAAAGCTGATTTAGCGAATCTACCTAATGACAATTTTTAAAATAATCAAGTAAATTTTAAGATGTATTGATGTATATTTTTTTTTAGGTTTAGTTTTTGAAACCACATGTATATTTATAAAAGAACTTATATAGATTCCATAAAACTAATTTATATAAATCTTCACACATATTTTCAAAATCCCTATATGTTTTTCTCCTTCCAATAAATTTTCTGTTTTACTGTAAATAGAAATAACTTTCTCTTTTCACATCACTGTCTATCTACATGTGTTTAAATTAGTTCACTCATCACTATTTTTTCTTTTATAAAAAGGATTATTTAATAGATTATTAATATTATTATTATTTTTCCTGTAAACTCTTTTTTTTTACTGCAAATATTTTTAAAATATACTGTTTTTAAATTAAAATAGAACTACCTTACTTTCCTGCTTTTGAACATATACATATATATAACAAAATTCTAAATTAACATGAAATCAAATTTTTATGCGAATCCCATATTATTCTTATTCTGTCTTAAACCTTATGTATAAATATATACATTTCCCAAATTAAAAACCTGACCTCACTGCTCACGTCCCAATCGTATCGCACGCACGCGATCTATGCTCCTAGCCTATCTCGAGTTGAGAACGGCTCGCGGTTGAAGTCGCCTCCACACGTGCGAGTTTCCAGAGCTCCATCCAAAATCGCGACTCAAAACCTTAGCTTCGATTTCGTCGACACGATGCACGCGCGAGCGATCTCTTCTTTCGATCGCCATCATTATTTCATTTTGTTATTGAGGGTTTTCGATTTGAAGGGAGGGCGGCTGTAACAACCCGCATATTTAACGATTATATATTTAAATATTTTATTTAAATATAGCATCGTTAGTCGTATTTTTGGATCCAGAATGTTACTTTTTGCAAATAGCCGAATTAGGCTTGAAACCACTTCCATTGAGTTCAAAATGGCGTTTGCGATCTTTTTAAGTATAAGCTGTAACGGCCCAAAATTTTGGATAATTTAAAAATAAAATATTTAATTAATTTTAAATATTTGAATGGTGATTTAGATTGAAATTTCAATATAACTTGAAATTGCCGATTAAATTATAAAATTTAATCGATTGAAAGTTGAATAAAAATTTGAATCTTAAATTCTAAGCTGATTAAAAATATTTCAAAGGCTTATAAAATTTATATTGATAATATTGAAGATAATAGAAGCTTCAGAGTTTAATTTGAAACTGTTTTGTTCAGTTTTGAATTTATATCGTTTAAATCGATATTTAAAAATAGTCATTTTTCATACAGTCTCGGAATTTGACGAAACCAGTTCCATTGGGTCCGTAACGTTAAATTATTGCCGGATTTCAAATTTCGTATTTTTCGGAGATGATATATGAGCGTATGACACGTAAACGCGTGAAGATTTTAAAACGAAATTCAATTTAAATTTAAATTTTAAAACATGTCAACATCAGCCACCCTATTTTTCTTTAAGCAGACCTACTCTCTGCTAAACCACGTTCTCTCTGTTTATCACGTACTCTTGATCCCCATCTCTCTGTACAAATCTCACGCAACTCAAATCGAAACAAAGAAAATTAAAAATGGCCGCTCGTCCCCCTCTTTCTCAGATTCAAACGGAATTTATAATGGCCACCGCAAGTTTTTCTTCTCTTCTTCTCAAATAAAACTCTACTCCCCCCCAAATCAAACGAAAATCGTTCGTTATTTAAAAAAAGAAAAAAAAGAAAAAAAAAGAAAAGAAATGGCGAGCAAGACAACGGAGGCGCTCGAGTTCGAGCGTCGGCATGGATCGCGATATCGTGCGCGACAAGGGGGGGCCTGCGCGTGGAGGCAGTCGCGGTTTCGTGTTCAGATGATGGTGGAGGCGTGGGCGTTCTCGCGGC
The DNA here is from genome assembly GCA_030765085.1 of Allium cepa. NCBI lineage: Eukaryota > Viridiplantae > Streptophyta > Magnoliopsida > Asparagales > Amaryllidaceae > Allium > Allium cepa. The sequence continues at coordinate 587,758,664 of CM060938.1, forward strand.
GGCGGCGCGCGACTCGAAGGGATGGCGGCGAACGTCGCGTGGGGGGAGAAGGTCGCGTAGAGTGGGCGGCGACGTGATGAATGTCGCGAAGCTCGTGACTGGAGGGGAACTCGTGCGCGACATTGACGAGTTCGATTCGAACTCGAGAAGCAGGTCGTGTCTGAAATGGCGATGCTCGATCGATTGATGCTGTGAGGTATGATTTGAATAATTTAATTTAAATTATTTAGTTAGATTTTTATAATATATACATAAGTGTGTATGGATATATATTTACAGTAAGGTATATTTTAATTTGTTAAATTTACTAAGTTGTATACACACAGAAATTTTATATTTACGGTGAAAGAAAAAAATATATTATATATTTAAATATGCTGAAACCAGAAAATATATATATATATATATATATATATATATATATATATATTTCAAAAGGAAGATGAATTTGTTTAATTTACTTCTTTAATTTATTTTTAGAAATGGTTAAAGAAGGAAATTTAGTTTTAAACTAAAATCTTAGTTAAACAATTTTATTTAAAGGAAATTTGATTTTTAAACTAAATAATTAATCAAATCATTAGTTTGAAATTAAAATAATGGATTAGGTGATTTAACTGTAAATTAACTTGTTTAACGATTTTAGAATTTGTTAAAAGGAAGCTAGCTTAGAATTTAAAACCATTAGTTTAAACGTAAATCACTGGTTACTTTATTTATTTAAAAAAAAAAGGGGGAAATTTAATTGTTTAAATTTATAATTAGTTAGTTAAATTTATTAAAGGAGAAAAAATTGATTTCAAAAGAATTATCAGCTGATCAAAAAAAAAAAAAAAAAAAATATTAAACGGAAATTTATTATTGATCTATTCGAATATTAATAAATTGGGAAATTAGTTAAAATAAAAATCTTGGTTAAGTAAATAAATTTAACGATAATTTAAGTGTTCGATTTGATTCGAATATTAATGAATTGTATAATTATTTATACAAGGTATAATCTGTGAAGAAAACAACCTGAAAAGGGAATGGATTGCAAAATAAAAGCTAAGGTGAGAACTTCTCACTCAAAAGGTTATTTAAAATTTTAAATAGTTATATTTAAAATTTGTTGATTGATTGATTGATTGCTTGATTGTGATATTAGATATTTTAGGATATATCTATATATAGCAATATATATATATTGGCATATGTATATATTGCAGTTGATTGATTTCCCGCCTCGTATAGCGGATGAGACCCTATTGCGCCGTTAGTAAGCGGATAATATTTTATAAAATCCCATATACCGCGATATTCCACCTCGAAGTGGAATGGGTATTGTGCTAACTCTTTGGATGCAGGGAACAGGTTGGAGGGATCCAACTGGACCCCTCACAAATATTTATTTGTTTATAAATATTTTTAATGATTGTGAATATCATATCGATATATGATATTTGTGTAGTGATTGACCAATTGATGCTGTGGCATCATCGGATTCGTTTTTAAAGTTAAAAATAACGATTTTTGATTTTAAAGGGATTTTTAAATCGATTTTTCAAGTTTATGTTTTATTTAAATTTTGAATTTATTCATTTTAAATAAATTTAAAATTTCAATTTTTCGAGTTATAGAATTTAAGATTTTTGTGAAATGGAAGCGAAATGTGAATCTTGAAATAGTTAGCAAATTTATAGAATTGATACTTATAAATTTAAAAATATTGGAATTATAAAACGAGTTTTTATAAGTGTTATAAAGTGAAATATAAATGGTTGTTATAAGTAAATGAAAATTTATAAATTTATAAATTGTGAGATTAGAAAATGAATAGATTTTATAAAATAAAAGATTTATAAGAAATTATCTTATGAATCGGAATTTGGTATCAAAGTGAAATATAAAGGGAATTTGTAAATAAATTGGTTTTTATAAATAGAAGTTATAAAATTATAAATGGGATTTATAAACGTTGTTTTATAAATCCGAAATCAAATTGAATTTGATAAGTTGGAAATAGGAAATTTATAAAGAAAACTTATAAGTAATAAGATTCAAGATTTATGAAGTTCAAAGGAACGATTTGGGTAAATAATTTATATTATAAGCATTCAACTTATAATATAGCTTTTGGTATATGTAAATGGGTTTATAAAATTGAATTGGATTGATAAAGGAAATTTATAAATCGGAGTTTATAAAAAGGAATAGAATTTATAAACCTTGTTTATAAATTCGTAATCAATTGAATTTGATCAATTGAGTATAGAAGTTTATTAAAGGAGTTATATTCACGTTTTTGAACAGTGAATATATTATTAATTAAAAATGGATATTTTGGGAAAGCATGTTTTAAACAGAATTTAAAACGATTTAGAAATGTTTCAAAATGTATTGAGTATTGAAAACATAGATTTCAACATTCATTGTTGAAATAGACGTTTTCGAGAAAATAAAGAAATAATGGACTATAACACTGTTGTTATAGTAAATAATTTCCGAAAGGAAATGTTTTTGAATAGTATTGGGATTTATATATCTATTTTAATTTCGAATCTCTATACTAGTGTTTTTGGGTTGTCGTAACGATGTTTTACGCAACATTCGTTTTAACCCAAATAAATGTGAATAAAAGAATGATTTCCTTAAAGAATGAAATATATACTTGACTATGGTTTAAGTATATTGAATATTTTTCAAATTGTTGAAAATAAATAAGATTTGTGAATACTTATTTTTAGAATAAGTATGGAATTACTTTTCCAATATGAAATGGAATATTTTTAAGAATTTATCTTTTTGAAGATAAATTGGAATTTAATAATTAAAATCTATTGAAACTGTAAATCAATAGAAAATATGAAATATAAATTCACTATAGAATTTATAAATGAAAAAGGGAAATTGGTTTCAAAATAAACATTGGTTTATTTTTGAAGTATTGAGATTTTATATCTAGTATAGATATTTTTGGAAAAATAAATAATTTGGAAAATTATTTGGAATCTGATGATGTGGCGCATCTTTATTGATAGTTAAATAACCGACTATCAATATTTACCCTTGAATGAGTAATTGCTGTGATTGCTTGAATTGGATGCCACACTCATTTTTAAAATAAGCGCTCACTATTCGGGTTAACCGGGAAAGGACCATGGGGTCGTATAACCCATTCCGAATATGTGATACGTCGTTATGAATTGCATTCGAAGACCGGTGTTGAAGACCGGATATTTTCGAAAACGAGAGGGTTTCTTGTTGATTGTCTCTGCACTGGCTGATCCCCGGTATAGAGATCTCCATAAGTGATGGGAAATCCGAACGTGATTAGAAATTATTCGGATTGCAAGGACTTCTTTGTAAGTGCCTTCGGTTCTGTTCGAGCCCGGAACAGACTTGTATGGATTGTATGTCTGACATTACAAGTTGAGATATAAAGCCGATTCTTTCAAATATATTTCTGAGGTGGCGGAGAATTTATTCTTTTAGCTTAACACCCTTCTCTGAGACGTACGAGTTCAGAGGTTATATAGTTGAAGTTATCAGCGATATATTCCCAGTTTGGTAATGTGACATGCTGAGTGATGCTGAAATGATCATTGTGTTGATTATTTGTGATAGGATCATTTATTTGATCGTCTATCTTAGTGATCATTGTGTTGATCATTTGTTGACCCAAAGCATAGCTTTTGTATAAAGTATGTTTTTGTGGACGTGACTTCGTCGAGCCTCACATCCCGGAAATGGTCAAAACAGGAAAGAAGCAGCAAGGTTATGAGGGGTAGCACCCTTTAGGATGTGTCCATTTCCTTCTGGAAAAGGGTGGTATCATGGTATGGAGCCCAGATACTTACTCATGTTGAAAACACTTTATGATTGTGTGAATTGATTACGAGCGCTCGGTTGAAAAGGTTCCAAAGGACCGGGGGATGGCATATTCGGTCAGTTGTTACTCAATTAGGAGTAACCCGGCCTTGTGTTGGTAGAGATCCGGTTTGGTTCTCGGGGATGTCCATCCAGAGGCATTCTCATGTGGCAATGGGAAGTTCCTTGGCCTGACCATTTGTTGGAAATCCAATTCCCAATACGGAACTTTTACGGTATTAGTTGTAGAACCTGCTATTCACTTATGGTGGTGACCACTGTTTGGATAGTAGCTATAGTAGGCATACGATAATGGTCGTATGTTGGCTAAGATTTATATCTTTATTTTCGAAATAATTTCCTACACTATGCACTAGTAATAATATCAAATGTTATTTTAAAATGCGTATCAAGCATCTTTGACTATCATAAGGAGAAATCTCCTCTGATTCTGCGTTTGCATGTGTGTGTGTGCGGGAGGCCTTATGGTAGTCTCATTTTTTAAAAGCATTGCGAATTGATTAAAAATATTCCTCTATTTTGATTTTAAAGATAAATAAACTGTTTTGAGTTCTCACACCAGTCACATGACTGACTCGGAGTTTATTGTTTTCCTTCCTAAACTCTGGGTGCCCACCAATTTCCACACGGGCAGTTAAGAGTTAGGTTTATCAGGATATTCTGGATATTCTGGAGTTGCTGGAGGCAAGATGGATGGCATGGCATATTACTTATATAGTATTTCTTTTTCCGCTGCACTGTATATTGTTGTATGTTGTTGTATACTCTGATGATATGATGTAATGAAATGTATGTAATGTAATAACTGATATAGTTCTTTGTTTAAAGATTATTCATTTATTATTATATGTTGTTCCGCTGCGAATTGTGAGATTCTGTTGTTGTTCTGTTGTTTTCTTTTTCCTCTATTCTCTTTTTCTTTCTATTTCTTCTATTTTAAAATCTTCTGTTCTCTTTTCTATTTTCTTTTCTCTCTATTTTCTATCTTCTCTCTTCTTCTCTCTCTTCCTTTCTTTCTTCTTCTTAAAACCCTCAGTGTTCGGTTTTCCGTCGTTCGATTACTCGGCAGTCGATAAAGTGAGTATCGATGTTGAATTTTCGGAAGACGAAGAATCGGGTCCTGACAATGTGGTATCAGAGCATATGGTTAAGCGACGACCATGGTTCTGTTGGGTGTTACTCATTAGAGATAGAGTCAGCAGTACTCTAGAATGAGTTTGAGTGTAATGATAGATATGAGCGCGTATTTGTTAGTGAATATAAAAAAAAATGTTTTTATATTGTGATGATTGGTTTATTGAGTGGTATATGAACCTTCGTCAGCATGGTCTCGACAACTATGCCGAAGGGGTTTCTAAACACTTAAATAGAACAATTCGACACAATATTGTTTTGAAATGGGGTAAATGAGATAATTTTACCCAAAGTTATTTTTGTATATAAAAGAAATAATTTCCTGTAGATTATTATAGTATATGGATGCATGGTTGCTAGGAAGTAATAATATTAAGCTATTACTGTTGAAATTGAATGAGAATTTAAATCATAACTCCAAGGTTAAATCCATATATATAAATAGAATTTGTGAATATAAATTATTACTGAATTTATAAATGAAAATGGAATTCCAAGAAGATAATTAAAATTCATTAATGGAATGGAATTAGTAATAATGAATGTATAAGTGAAATTCATAAATCGAAATGCAAATAAGTTGATAACTTATAAAATATTCGAAATTTGATTGGAATGAGATTCTAATTGAAATGAAAATTTTGTGAAATAAATAGATTGGAACTTGAATTTGTAAGCAAATAAAGCTGGAGTTGAAATTGATTTGTGAAGTATTAAACTAAAAATTAGTAAGTGAAGCTAATTGAATATTGACCAAATGAATAAGGCTGGAACGAATTAAATTCAATGATTATGAAAGAAAGGTAAATTTGAATTGTATGAATTGGAATTTGTAATGAATTAGTAATTGGAACTAATTTAAATAGTGTGGTTGTGAATGAATGATAGTTAACATAATTCAATATTCAGAATAGAGTTGAAATTGTGAATTGAATTCAAATGAAGTTTGAAATGCAAAATTGATTGAAATGAAAAATTTAATGAAATTGGATATGTAACTTCAATGGTAAAGCTAAAGATGATGTGTTGAGAAATTTGTAATGAAATTGGCAAAATGGTTTGAATGTTGGAATTGGATATTACTACTAGCAGGTTATACAGGTGTTATAAAGAAAATGGGATTTTGATTTCAAAGATAAACATTGAATTGCTCGACAAAAAGGTACGTATTTCAATTTTAGTATGAGATTTGATGACTTTCTTCTCTAGCCACTTGGCTTTTCTCTTTTCTTTTTGATTCTGAGGGGCCGTGGTGCCATTTTGTAGTCGTACCGATCGAGCCGCGCAAAGGAAACGCTGGCGAAATTTTTCGAAAATTTAGAGTGTTAGAAAAATTTTGAGAAATTTTGAAAGTTTGAAATTTGAATTTGAATTTAAATTTAAATTTTGAAGTAAACAATGTTGCTTGAAACTTATAATTGGAGTTGGAAAGCTAATTGGAATGAAAATTAATCTTTAATAAAAAGATTTAGGTTAGTAAGTTGATAAAACTATTTGAATGGTGAAAAATAATAAACGATTTAGGATCATTCTTCCTTAACTTGCAATTTCGGGACGAAATTCTTTTAAGGGGGGAAGATTGTAACGGCCCAAAATTTTGGATAATTTAAAAATAAAATATTTAATTAATTTTAAATATTTGAATGGTGATTTAGATTGAAATTTCAATATAACTTGAAATTGGCGATTAAATTATAAAATTTAATCGATTGAAAGTTGAATAAAAATTTGAATCTTAAATTCTAAGCTGATTAAAAATATTTCAAAGGCTTATAAAATTTATATTGATAATATTGAAGATAATAGAAGCTTCAGAATTTAATTTGAAACTGTTTTGTTCAGTTTTGAATTTATATCGTTTAAATCGATATTTAAAAATAGTCATTTTTCATACAGTCTCGGAATTTGACGAAACCAGTTCCATTGGGTCCGTAACGTTAAATTATTGCCGGATTTCAAATTTCGTATTTTTCGGAGATGATATATGAGCGTATGACACGTAAACGCGTGAAGATTTTAAAACGAAATTCAATTTAAATTTAAATTTTAAAACATGTCAACATCAGCCACCCTATTTTTCTTTAAGCAGACCTACTCTCTGCTAAACCACGTTCTCTCTGTTTATCACGTACTCTTGATCCCCATCTCTCTGTACAAATCTCACGCAACTCAAATCGAAACAAAGAAAATTAAAAATGGCCGCTCGTCCCCCTCTTTCTCAGATTCAAACGGAATTTATAATGGCCACCGCAAGTTTTTCTTCTCTTCTTCTCAAATAAAACTCTACTCCCCCCCAAATCAAACGAAAATCGTTCGTTATTTAAAAAAAAAAAAAAAAAAAGAAAAGAAATGGCGAGCAAGACAACGGAGGCGCTCGAGTTCGAGCGTCGGCATGGATCGCGATATCGTGCGCGACAAGGGGGGGCCTGCGCATGGAGGCAGTCGCAGTTTCGTGTTCAGATGATGGTGGAGGCGTGGGCGTTCTCGCGGCGGCGGCGCGCGACTCGAAGGGATGGCGGCGAACGTCGCGTGGGGGGAGAAGGTCGCGTAGAGTGGGCGGCGACGTGATGAATGTCGCGAAGCTCGTGACTGGAGGGGAACTCGTGCGCGACATTGACGAGTTCGATTCGAACTCGAGAAGCAGGTCGTGTCTGAAATGGCGATGCTCGATCGATTGATGCTGTGAGGTATGATTTGAATAATTTAATTTAAATTATTTAGTTAGATTTTTATAATATATACATAAGTGTGTATGGATATATATTTACAGTAAGGTATATTTTAATTTGTTAAATTTACTAAGTTGTATACACACAGAAATTTTATATTTACGGTGAAAGAAAAAAATATATTATATATTTAAATATGCTGAAACCAGAAAATATATATATATATATATATATATATATATATATATATATATTTCAAAAGGAAGATGAATTTGTTTAATTTACTTCTTTAATTTATTTTTAGAAATGGTTAAAGAAGGAAATTTAGTTTTAAACTAAAATCTTAGTTAAACAATTTTATTTAAAGGAAATTTGATTTTTAAACTAAATAATTAATCAAATCATTAGTTTGAAATTAAAATAATGGATTAGGTGATTTAACTGTAAATTAACTTGTTTAACGATTTTAGAATTTGTTAAAAGGAAGCTAGCTTAGAATTTAAAACCATTAGTTTAAACGTAAATCACTGGTTACTTTATTTATTTAAAAAAAAAAAAAGGGGGAATTTAATTGTTTAAATTTATAATTAGTTAGTTAAATTTATTAAAGGAGAAAAAATTGATTTCAAAAGAATTATCAGCTGATCAAAAAAAAAAAAAAAAATATTAAACGGAAATTTATTATTGATCTATTCGAATATTAATAAATTGGGAAATTAGTTAAAATAAAAATCTTGGTTAAGTAAATAAATTTAACGATAATTTAAGTGTTCGATTTGATTCGAATATTAATGAATTGTATAATTATTTATACAAGGTATAATCTGTGAAGAAAACAAGCTGAAAAGGGAATGGATTGCAAAATAAAAGCTAAGGTGAGAACTTCTCACTCAAAAGGTTATTTAAAATTTTAAATAGTTATATTTAAAATTTGTTGATTGATTGATTGATTGCTTGATTGTGATATTAGATATTTTAGGATATATCTATATATAGCAATATATATATATATTGGCATATGTATATATTGCAGTTGATTGATTTCCCGCCTCGTATAGCGGATGAGACCCTATTGCGCCGTTAGTAAGCGGATAATATTTTATAAAATCCCATATACCGCGATATTCCACCTCGAAGTGGAATGGGTATTGTGCTAACTCTTTGGATGCAGGGAACAGGTTGGAGGGATCCAACTGGACCCCTCACAAATATTTATTTGTTTATAAATATTTTTAATGATTGTGAATATCATATCGATATATGATATTTGTGTAGTGATTGACCAATTGATGCTGTGGCATCATCGGATTCGTTTTTAAAGTTAAAAATAACGATTTTTGATTTTAAAGGGATTTTTAAATCGATTTTTCAAGTTTATGTTTTATTTAAATTTTGAATTTATTCATTTTAAATAAATTTAAAATTTCAATTTTTCGAGTTATAGAATTTAAGATTTTTGTGAAATGGAAGCGAAATGTGAATCTTGAAATAGTTAGCAAATTTATAGAATTGATACTTATAAATTTAAAAATATTGGAATTATAAAACGAGTTTTTATAAGTGTTATAAAGTGAAATATAAATGGTTGTTATAAGTAAATGAAAATTTATAAATTTATAAATTGTGAGATTAGAAAATGAATAGATTTTATAAAATAAAAGATTTATAAGAAATTATCTTATGAATCGGAATTTGGTATCAAAGTGAAATATAAAGGGAATTTGTAAATAAATTGGTTTTTATAAATAGAAGTTATAAAATTATAAATGGGATTTATAAACGTTGTTTTATAAATCCGAAATCAAATTGAATTTGATAAGTTGGAAATAGGAAATTTATAAAGAAAACTTATAAGTAATAAGATTCAAGATTTATGAAGTTCAAAGGAACGATTTGGGTAAATAATTTATATTATAAGTATTCAACTTATAATATAGCTTTTGGTATATGTAAATGGGTTTATAAAATTGAATTGGATTGATAAAGGAAATTTATAAATCGGAGTTTATAAAAAGGAATAGAATTTATAAACCTTGTTTATAAATTCGTAATCAATTGAATTTGATCAATTGAGTATAGAAGTTTATTAAAGGAGTTATATTCACGTTTTTGAACAGTGAATATATTATTAATTAAAAATGGATATTTTGGGAAAGCATGTTTTAAACAGAATTTAAAACGATTTAGAAATGTTTCAAAATGTATTGAGTATTGAAAACATAGATTTCAACATTCATTGTTGAAATAGACGTTTTCGAGAAAATAAAGAAATAATGGACTATAACACTGTTGTTATAGTAAATAATTTCCGAAAGGAAATGTTTTTGAATAGTATTGGGATTTATATATCTATTTTAATTTCGAATCTCTATACTAGTGTTTTTGGGTTGTCGTAACGATGTTTTACGCAACATTCGTTTTAACCCAAATAAATGTGAATAAAAGAATGATTTCCTTAAAGAATGAAATATATACTTGACTATGGTTTAAGTATATTGAATATTTTTCAAATTGTTGAAAATAAATAAGATTTGTGAATACTTATTTTTAGAATAAGTATGGAATTACTTTTCCAATATGAAATGGGATATTTTTAAGAATTTATCTTTTTGAAGATAAATTGGAATTTAATAATTAAAATCTATTGAAACTGTAAATCAATAGAAAATATGAAATATAAATTCACTATAGAATTTATAAATGAAAAAGGGAAATTGGTTTCAAAATAAACATTGGTTTATTTTTGAAGTATTGAGATTTTATATCTAGTATAGATATTTTTGGAAAAATAAATAATTTGGAAAATTATTTGGAATCTGATGATGTGGCGCATCTTTATTGATAGTTAAATAACCGACTATCAATATTTACCCTTGAATGAGTAATTGCTGTGATTGCTTGAATTGGATGCCACACTCATTTTTAAAATAAGCGCTCACTATTCGGGTTAACCGGGAAAGGACCATGGGGTCGTATAACCCATTCCGAATATGTGATACGTCGTTATGAATTGCATTCGAAGACCGGTGTTGAAGACCGGATATTTTCGAAAACGAGAGGGTTTCTTGTTGATTGTCTCTGCACTGGCTGATCCCCGGTATAGAGATCTCCATAAGTGATGGGAAATCCGAACGTGATTAGAAATTATTCGGATTGCAAGGACTTCTTTGTAAGTGCCTTCGGTTCTGTTCGAGCCCGGAACAGACTTGTATGGATTGTATGTCTGACATTACAAGTTGAGATATAAAGCCGATTCTTTCAAATATATTTCTGAGGTGGCGGAGAATTTATTCTTTTAGCTTAACACCCTTCTCTGAGACGTACGAGTTCAGAGGTTATATAGTTGAAGTTATCAGCGATATATTCCCAGTTTGGTAATGTGACATGCTGAGTGATGCTGAAATGATCATTGTGTTGATTATTTGTGATAGGATCATTTATTTGATCGTCTATCTTAGTGATCATTGTGTTGATCATTTGTTGACCCAAAGCATAGCTTTTGTATAAAGTATGTTTTTGTGGACGTGACTTCGTCGAGCCTCACATCCCGGAAATGGTCAAAACAGGAAAGAAGCAGCAAGGTTATGAGGGGTAGCACCCTTTAGGATGTGTCCATTTCCTTCTGGAAAAGGGTGGTATCATGGTATGGAGCCCAGATACTTACTCATGTTGAAAACACTTTATGATTGTGTGAATTGATTACGAGCGCTCGGTTGAAAAGGTCCCAAAGGACCGGGGGATGGCATATTCGGTCAGTTGTTACTCAGTTAGGAGTAACCCGGCCTTGTGTTGGTAGAGATCCGGTTTGGTTCTCGGGGATGTCCATCCAGAGGCATTCTCATGTGGCAATGGGAAGTTCCTTGGCCTGACCATTTGTTGGAAATCCAATTCCCAATACGGAACTTTTACGGTATTAGTTGTAGAACCTGCTATTCACTTATGGTGGTCACCACTGTTTGGATAGTAGCTATAGTAGGCATACGATAATGGTCGTATGTTGGCTAAGATTTATATCTTTATTTTCGAAATAATTTCCTACACTATGCACTAGTAATAATATCAAATGTTATTTTAAAATGCGTATCAAGCATCTTTGACTATCATAAGGAGAAATCTCCTCCGATTCTGCGTTTGCATGTGTGTGTGTGCGGGAGGCCTTATGGTAGTCTCATTTTTTAAAAGCATTGCGAATTGATTAAAAATATTCCTCTATTTTGATTTTAAAGATAAATAAACTGTTTTGAGTTCTCACACCAGTCACATGACTGACTCGGAGTTTATTGTTTTCCTTCCTAAACTCTGGGTGCCCACCAATTTCCACACGGGCAGTTAAGAGTTAGGTTTATCAGGATATTCTGGATATTCTGGAGTTGCTGGAGGCAAGATGGATGGCATGGCATATTACTTATATAGTATTTCTTTTTCCGCTGCATTGTATATTGTTGTATGTTGTTGTATACTCTGATGATATGATGTAATGAAATGTATGTAATGTAATAACTGATATAGTTCTTTGTTTAAAGATTATTCATTTATTATTATATGTTGTTCCGCTGCGAATTGTGAGATTCTGTTGTTGTTCTGTTGTTTTCTTTTTCCTCTATTCTCTTTTTCTTTCTATTTCTTCTATTTTAAAATCTTCTGTTCTCTTTTCTATTTTCTTTTCTCTCTATTTTCTATCTTCTCTCTTCTTCTCTCTCTTCCTTTCTTTCTTCTTCTTAAAACCCTCAGTGTTCGGTTTTCCGTCGTTCGATTACTCGGCAGTCGATAAAGTGAGTATCGATGTTGAATTTCGGAAGACGAAGAATCGGGTCCTGACATAAGCTTTGATATGTTTGGAGTAAGTTGAATTTTGCCACTTTTTCTAGTTGGGTTTTGGGTTTGGGTTCAGCCCACTAGCAAACTAAATACCCAAATCAGTCCCTCTCCTTCCATTCACTCATTTCATTTTATAAAACTCAAGCTAAAACTGAAAATGGCGGAAAGGATGAAGAATTAGAAATTCCAAGCCCTAGTTCTTCTTGCAAACTTGAATTCTTGCTCCAAAATCAAAGTGAAGCTATTGGTAAGCCTCCTCTTCATCTTCTCCAACTCTTTCTCTCTTTAATTTCAGGAATTCCTATACTTAAACTTAGGAAAATAGTTGTTTTGATCTTAGATTGAAGCTAGTAGAGTTGAAGTGGAGAGTGGTTGGTCTTTTCTTTGCAATTGGGCTTTTCATCTTTGTTTTTGAGTTGAAAAGGTGAGATTTTTATCTCACATCTTTGTCCATAACTGTCTTTGATTGTTGGGTGAATTCCTAGCACTTATTCATGTGCACTTGCTTTTGTTTTGGATTGAATTGGTGAATATCCAAATTTTTAGTGTTTTGGCTTCAAATCTTTAAAGATCCTAAGTTTGATGTTTGAACATGTTTTTGGTGATGCATCGAAGAGCCAATAGGACCGGGTAGCCGATGGGCGTAATCCCCTAACGTCCGTGCTCGGCCGGGTGCGAATTGGGAGAGTTTGCACTTCAATTAATAGGGTAGAAAAATGCAGGAAATGGGGTTCGGTCGACCGAACTTTGTGGTCGGTCGACCGAAGCTATAGCCAAAGCCTTTCTGGGCTATTTCGGTCGGCCGACTCAGGAAGTCCGGTCAACCGACCGGCTCCTGTTTCCCTGTTTTTCCTAGTGTGCCTATTTGTTTGTGATTCCCACTTTTATCGATCTCAGTTGATTCCAATTAGTTGTTTATGCGTATTTGACCTTGATGATTCCTTTTTGACTTCATCCATAGGTTTTTATAAAATAATCTTTTAAATTATATTAAAAGCTTGCTTCTTCAATTTATAAATTCTATTTAAAACTCACACACACGATTTCGCACTTCGAGCGGAGTGGAAAGGAGATTAGATGGTTAGGTAAAACACGGACCATGAATCCGCGCGTTTATCTTTCCGATTAATCCCCGACCTATTCGATTGATTGTTTTGACCTTTTGGTTTGGTTTACCAATGAGATGAGGTAAACTTTGAACTGCTTTGAGTATGAAATTAACTAACGGATAGTAAACCGTTTAGTGCGAACGAGCGGTTATGGGACTCACGTTACCACTTTTCGGATTCCTTTTTGAGAGTTATGACACATTCTACCAGTTAGTGGTGTCCAGTACTGGGCCTTCGGACCGTCACTACTATGGTTTGTTGCTTTCGGGTGTGTTGCCTTCGGGTTTGCACCTTCAGGTTTGTTGCCTTTGGGATAGTGTCTTCGGACTGTCTCTTTCAGGTTTGTTGCCTTCGGGTATGTTGCCTTCGGGTATGTTGACTTCGGGTTTGTACTTCGGGTTTGTGCCTTCGGGTTTGTTGCCCTATTGTATAGCTTTAGGAGTTGGTCATTCATCACCGCTCGAGTGATATTGGGTTTGGAGTCTTCGGGCTCATGGATCCTTGTTTATACAGCACCGAGCACGTGTAAATTTTCTGATGTTTCATTGATATGTATATTCCCTAGGTATTGCCCTTTGGTGTTGGTCTTTTTGAGCCGCACGATATATAGCGATTGCCTTGTGGAACTTGTGTTAGCTTCATTGATATTTGTTATTTGCCTTTTTGGCTTGTTTTGGGATATTCCTATCCTTTGTTTCTCTGAGTTGCCGATGATACGAGGCTTGTTATGATATGATTCATCTTTTGTTAGATGATTGTGTTATCTCTTTTAGAGATATTTTTTATACTTTGTGACCTTGCAGGTTATTGTTGTTCAGTTTATCTAACTGATTTGTTTAGCTAGACTAACCCGTGTATTTTATACTCGGGTCAGACCGAGTTGTTTCAGGTTAGGTGCTTTTGTATTAGCCTATTTTGCTTCCGCATGGACTATCCAGCTTATTCCTTTTTGTTAAAGCTTTTTGTGTAGTCCTTTTTGTTGTAACTCTGATATATGTATTCTTTTGTATTCGTCTATATATTGTGGTTTGCTATACCACTTGACGTGTATCAGTTTGTATACTCTGTTATGTATCAGTATATGTGTATATTCTGATCTACTGCTTTGTGATGTATATTACATTTGAGTTGTTATATTCTGTTCTGATAGATTCTCTAACCACCTATGGTTTTGTTTTAAGTATTCGTTGGATATGTCAACCTGCTTGGTATGTCTATCGTCGATGTATTCAATAGATAGTTAGAGCAAGGCTATAGCTGGTCGCTCCTAACCAGCCCTATTCTCCATGTTAGTTGACGGCATTACCTTGTAGTGTCCTTGGCTAGCGTGGGTATAGGGGTGGGGCGTCACAGCTTGGTATCAGAGCTAGGTTCAGAACAATATATGATAAACACAGAATAGATGCACATATTCCGATACATCAAAGTGTAATAAGTGATACAAATCTTTGAACCATCGTGCCTTTATATTCCTTTTTGTGCCTTGGTGGTAGATAGAATGTGGGAATACGTCTAAGAATGCATCTTGTTCCGTAGTATTCCACATTTGAATTAGTGACATCTACCTTGTGAATAATCTTGTTCTTATCTTACTTTCAGCATATGGCTGGAAGAGGCAGGGGACGACGTTCAGATGCCGGGCAATCCAGTGGCTCACATCCGGATGGCGTTTATATGTATGCCGATCAGTTTTTGGAATTGTTTAAGAGCACTCAGCCTCCAGTTCCTCCTCGAGTATCTCCACCTCACAAGTCTGCCTTTGCACGTCTGTGCAGTGATTTTTCTCATCTTGGGGGAAAGCCGTTTAAAGGCTCCGAGTCTGTTCTTGAAGTCCAAGTTTGGCTTCGCACATGCAAGCGTATTTTCTCTCGCATGGATCTTTCTGATCATGGTAGAGTTCTTGTAACTTCTAGCTTATTGCAAGAGCATTCTCTTGATTGGTATGAGCTTTTTGTAGCCGAAATTGATGAGTCTACTCTTTCTTGGACTCAGTTTCGGGGACGATTCGAACTCAAGTTCGTTCCTGAATCTGAAAAAGTTTTATTGACCCGTCGCTTCCTTGAGTTGAAGCAAGGGAAATCTTCTATTTTTGAGTATGTTGCATCATTCGAGGCTTTATCTAAGTATGGTCCTGAATTCAATAGCACTTTTTATAAGAATAATTTGAAGTTTGTTTCTGGTCTTAAGAAATATCTTAAGAAGTGTTTGTTGCTCCAGCTTAAGTTTTCTTTTGAGGAGTTGGTAGATTCGGCACTTCATCTCGAAACCGTCGAGAAGGAGTGCGATAGTGGTGAGGATGTTGAGGTTTCCAAAAACCCCAACAAGAGGCAGTTTCCATTTCAGAAGTCCGGGTCTTTTCCTTCTAAGAAGAAGAAGACTGGTGGTTCTAGCTCTCAGCCTCAATCTGCTAAAATACCTTCCATTTGAAAGTGTTTCAATTGTGGTTCTCCTGATCATATGATTCGAGCTTGTTCTAAGCCTCTCTTCTGCCGCTATTGCAAGAAGGAAGGTCATCATGTTTCCACTTGCCCTACTGTTCCGGCTGGTGCCAAGTCTAGCAAGCTTTATGCTGCTAAGGCTTCTGAAGGTTCTTCTCAACCCAAAGGTATATCTCCATCTATTTTGGAAGGTTCTATTTTATTTCATGATCATAGTATTCGAGTTCTTTTCGTTACGGGTGCATCACATTCTTTCGTATCGAAAAAGCTCTTTGATGATTTATCTTTGGATGTTTCTTGTTTGGTTACTTCTTTAAGGTTGCGAATCCTATTGGGGGGATCTGCGACCCTTAGTATGCTTTGTGATGATGTTGAGATTGTTTTATGTGGCTTTTCTTTTCGTGCGAATCTGCACGTTATTTCTTGTCTGGGATTTGATATGATTATGGGAATGGACTGGCTAGTGAGATACGATGCCAGGATTATTTGTTCGGAGATGATTTTATATCTTCGACATCCGGATTCGCCTACTCAGCTATCACTTGTTCTTCGGAATGTGGATAATTCCGAAATAGCTTTACATTCTCTTGATTCTCGAGACGACGATAATATATCTCGTATTCCTATTGCTTGTGACTTTTCTGATGTTTTTGAACCTGTTTCGGGTTTTCCACCTAAGCGGGAAATTGAGTTCCGTATTGATCTCATTTCAGGCGCGCAGCCAGTTAGTCGTCCTCCCACGAGGATGTCTCCAAGGAAAATGAGCAACTCAAGAAGCAGCTTTTAGAGCTTGAGTCCAAGCAATTGATTCAGTCTAGTTTTTCTCCGTGGGGATCCACGGTCGTCTTCGTGAAGAAATCTGATGGAACTCTTAGGCTTTGCATTGACTATCGCAAGCTTAACGAGTTAACCATCAAAAATAGGTAGCCATTGCCTAGGATCGATGATATGTTCGATTTATTGAGTGGTGCTAAGGTCTTTTCTCAGCTCGACCTTGCCACTGGTTTTTATCAGTTATGAGTCACGGAGGATAGCATACCTCTTACCGCTTTCCGCACTCGTTATGGTTCTTTTGAGTGGCTCGTTATGCCGTTCGATTTGACGAACGCACTTGCTTTCTTTGTCGAACTCATGAATCAAGTATTCCGGGAATATCTCGATAAGTTCATCCTTGTGTTTATTGATGACATTCTTATTTATTCTAAGTCTGAAGCTGAGCATGCTAATCACTTGAGAATTGTCTTGAGTACTCTTCGTCACCATCAACTTAGAGCCAAATTCTCTAAATGCCACTTTTGCGAGAATAAGGTTAAGTTCTTAGGCCATATTGTATCTTCCGATGGCATTTCTATCGATCCCTCAAAGACCGAAGCCATCCAGAATTGGAAGAGGCCTAAGAATATGCAAGAGATTCGTAGTTTCCTTGGATTGGCGGGTTATTACCGTTGGTTCATTAAGGATTTTACCCGTGTTGTGATTCCTCTCACCAGCCTTACTCGGAAAGGAATTCGTTTTATTTGGTCCGACAAGTGTGAAGCTTCCTTTCTGACATTAAAGGAACTTCTCACTAATGCTCCTATTCTTGTGGTTCCTAAGGGGAATCATGATCTTGTTGTCTACACCGATGCTTGTGGTAGTGGTCTCGGTGCTGTTCTTATGCAGAAGGATCGAGTAGTTGCTTATGCTTCTAGGCAACTGCTTCCGAATGAAGTTCGCTGTGCCACTCATGATCTTGAGTTAACCGCCGTTGTCTTCGCTTTGAAGATCTGGCGACATTATTTATTGGGCGAGCACTTCATTCTCTATACCGATCATAAATCCTTGAAGTATTTGTTCACTCAAAAGAAACTCAATATGAGACAACAGCGTTGGCTTGAGTTTCTTGCTTCCTATGACTTTGATATCCAGTATACCCCTGTTAAGGGTAATCGTGTTGCTGATGCGCTTAGTCGCAAACATTCGACTGTTGTTTATATGATGCTTGCCGAATGGGATATTCTTTAGACTCTATCTTTTTGTGAAATTCGTGATAGAGGTTCATCGACTGATTCTCCTATTCTATTATTTAGTTTGGGGGCTCGACCCATTTTTCTGGATCGTATTGCCGATGCTCAACGGCGTGATCCTGGTTTATTGCATCTTATTCATCTTAGTGAGTCTGGATCCTGTGATGAGGCGTTGCGGGATTTCAACATTGATTCTCATGGGTGTCTTCGCAAGAAGAACCGTCTTTTGTGCCATCTGATTTTGCACTTAGACATGACATTCTTGATGACTGTCACCGTTCTAAGTATACCATTCATCCCGGTAGTAGTAAAATGTATGGAGATATGCATCGTCTTTATTATTGGGAAGGCATGAAGCGCGATGTGGCAAGTTATGTGAGTAATTGCATAACTTGTCAGCGTATTAAGGCCGAACATCGGCGTCCTTCGGGCCTTGTTCAGCCTCTAGAGATTCCACTGTGGAAATGGGATCAGATTTCTACGGATTTCATTGACGGCCTACCTTGTTCGAGATCAGGTCATTCTAGCATCTGGGTTATTTTTGATCGCCTCACCAAGTCCGCTCATTTTATTCCTATTAAGTCTAATAGGACTGCTTCACATCTGGCTAAGTTATATGTCAAGGAAATCGTGAGACTTCAAGGTGTTCCTAGTTCTATTGTGAGTGACCGTGATCCTTTATTCACGAGTCATTTTTGGCAGAGTCTTCAGCAAGCTTTGGGAACAAAGCTAAATTTTAGCACATCATACCATCCGCAGTCTAACGGACAGACTGAACGGGTGAATCGTATCTTGGAAGATCTTCTCCGTATTTGTTTTTTTGATTTTGGTGGTAGTTGGGAGGATCACTACCGCTTGTAGAGTTCTCCTACAACAATAGTTTTCAGTCCAGTATCGGTATGACTCCTTTCGAAACCTTATACGAAAGGCCATGTCGATCACCTTCTTATTGGTTAGAATCTGGAGAGAAGCTTATTCTTGGCCCAGATTTTGTTCGTGATTCTTCTAAGAAGATTGATTTGATTCGGTTGTGAATGAAAGAGGCACGGAGCCGCCAGAAATCCTACGCGGACAACCGTAGGAAGCCTCTCGAATTCTCGATTGGTGATCTTGTTTTTATTCGTGTTTCTCCTCTAAAAGGGGTTATGCGTTTTAGTACGACTGGGAAATTGGCTCCTCGCTTTATAGGACCATTTTCTATTACTGAACGTATTGGCCATGTGGCTTATAAAATTTCACTTCCTGCTCATTTATCTGGCATTCATGACGTGTTTCACGTCTCTCAACTTCGGACGTGTCTTTGGTAGTCGGATTCTGTTATCGATTCTCCTGATTTGCAAGAGCTTGAGGTCTCACCGGACTTATCTATTGTACAGCAGCCTATTCGTGTACTTGACACGGAGGTGCGACACCTTCGAAACAAGGACGTACCGCTCGTTAAAGTTCAATGGTCCGCTAACCCCAATGACTGTACTTGGGAAACCAGAGAGTTTATCGAGCAGTTTTATCCGGGTTTTCTATCTTTGTTTGGCAACGGTGAGAATATCTTTTCATCTCAAGCTTATTTCCTTTTCTTTTGAATGATGTATGTATGTAGTTGTTACAAATATCGTCTCTAGGAATTGCGGGGACGCAATTTTGTAAGGAGGGGAGATCTATTACAACCCGCATATTTAACGATGATATATTTAAATGTTTTATTTTAATATAGCTTCGTTAGTCGGATTTTTGGATCCGAAATGTTACTTTTTGCAACCGGCCGAATTAGGGCTCGAAACCACTTCCATTTAGTTCAAAACGGCGTTTACGATCTTTTTAATTATTAGCTTTGATTTGTTTGGAGTAAGTTGAATTTTGCGACTTTTTCTAGTTGGGTTTTGGGTTTGGGTTCAGCCCACTGGTTAACTAAATACCCAAACTCAGTCCCTCTCCTTCCATTTACTCATTTCATTTTATAAAACTCAAGCTAAAACTGAAAATGGGGGAAAGGAAGAAGAATTAGAAATTCCAAGCCCTAGTTCTTCTTGCAAACTTGAATTCTTGCTCCAAAATCAAAGTGAAGCTACTGGTAAACCTCCTCTTCATCTTCTCCAACTCTTTCTCTCTTTAGTTTCAGAAATTCCTAAACTTAAACTTAGGAAAATTCTTGTTTTGGTCTTAGATTGAAGCTAGTAGAGTTGAAGTGGAGAGTGGTTAGTCTTTTCTTTGCAATTGGGCTTCTCATCTTCGTTTTTGAGTTGAAAAGGTGAGATTTTTATCTCACATCTTTGTCTATAACTATCTTTGATTTTTGGGTAAGAATTCCTAACACTTATTCATATGCACGTTCTTTTGGTTTGGATTGCATTGGTGAATATCCAAATTTTTAGTGTTTTGGGTTCAAATCTTTAAAGATCCTAACTTTGATGTTTGAATATGTTTTTGGTGATGCATCGAAGAGCCAATAGGACCGGGTAGCCGATGGCCGTAATCCCCTAGCGTCTGTGCTCAATCGGGTGCGAATTGGGAGAGTTTGCACTTCAATTAATAGGGTAGAAAAATGCAGGAAATGGGGTTCGGTCGACCGAACTCTGTGGTCGGTCGACCGAAGCTGTAGCCGAAGCCTTTCTAGGCTATTTCGGTCGGCTGACTCAGGAAGTCCGGTCAACCGACCTGCTCCTGTTTCCCTATTTTGCCTAGTGTGCCTATTTGTTTGTGATTCCCACTTTTATCGATCTAAGTTGATTCCAATTAGTTGTTTATGCATATTTGACCTTGATGATTCCTTTTTGCCTTCATCCACGGGTTTATATAAATAATCTTTTAAATTGTATTAAAAGCTTGCTTCTCCAATTTATAAATTCTATTTAAAACGCACACACACAATTTCGCACTTCGAGCGGAGTGGAAAGGAGACTAAATGTTTGGGTAAAACACGGACCATGAATCCATGCATTTATCTTTTCGATTAATCCCTGACCTATTCGGTTGATTGTTTTGACCTTTTGGTTTGGTTTACCAATGAGATGAGGTAAACTTTGTACTGCTTTGAGTGTGAAATTAACTAACGGATAGTAAACCGTTTAGAGCGAACGAGTGGTTATAGGACTCACGTTACCACTTTTCGGATTCCTTTTTGAGAGTTATGACACATTCTGCCAGTTCGTGGTGTCCAGTACTGGGCCTTCGGACCTTCACCACTATGGTTTGTTGCCTTCGGGTGTGTTGCCTTCGGGTTCGCACCTTCAAGTTTGTTGCCTTTGGGATAGTGTCATCGGACTGTCTCCTTCAGGTTTGTTGCCTTCGGGTATGTTGCCTTCGGATATGTTGCCTTCGGGTTTGCACCTTCGGGATTGTGCCTTTGGGTTTGTTGCCCTATTGTATCGCTTTCGGAGTTGGTCATTCGTCACCGCTCGAGTGATATTGGGTTTGGAGTCTTTGGGCTCATGGATCCTTGTTTATACAATACTGAGGACGTGCAAATTTTCTGATGTTTCATTGATATGTATATTCCCTAGGTATTGCCCTTCGGTGTTGGTCTTTTTGAGCCGCACGATATATAGCGATTACCTTGTGGAACTTGTGTTAGCTTCATTGGTATTTGTTATTTGCCTTTTTGGCTTGTTTTGGGATATTCCTATCCTTTGTTTCTCCGAGTTGCCGATGATACGAGGCTTGTTATGACATGATTCATCTTTTGTTAGATGATTGTGTTATCTCTTTTAGAGATATTTGTTATACTTTGTGACCTTGCAGGTTATTGTTGTTCAGTTTATCTAACTGATTTGTTTAGCTAGACTGACCCGTGTATTTTATACTCGGGTCAGACCGAGTTGTTTCAGGTTAGGTGCTTTTGGACTTAGCCTATTTTGCTTCCGCATGGACTATCCAGCTTGTTCCTTTTTGTTAAAGCTTTTTGTGTAGTCCTTTTTGTTGTAACTCTGATATATGTATTCTTTTTGATTCGTTTGTATATTGTGGTTTGATATACCACTTGACGTGTATCAGTTTTTATACTTTGTTATGTATCAGTATATGTGTATATGATGATCTACTGTTATGTGTTGTTATATTCTGTTCTGATAGATTCTCCAACCACCTATGGTTTTGTTTTAAGTATTCATTGGATATGTCGACCTGCTTGGTATGTCTATCGTCGATGTATTCAATAGATAGTTAGAGCAAGGCTATAGATGGTCGCTCCTAACCAGCCTTATTCTCCGTGTTAGTTGACGGCATTACCTTGTAGTGTCCTTGGCTAGCGTGGGTATAGAGGTGGGACGTCACAGCGGCATACGCGACTTTGTTTTTTTTAAGTTTGAAAGGTCGAATCTTCGGCCATTATTTGTTTTTTTTTCTGAATTTGTGAAAATGTGAAGGAAGAAAGGATAGGGTACGTGATTTTAATAGGGAATGGAGGGGCAAGACTTGACGTTAACGTGAAAGAGGAAGGCGACAGTGTTCTGAAGAGGAGACAAAAACTCTAATGCGAAGAAAAAGTTTTGATGGTGAAAGAAAGGCAACGGATGGAAAGAAATTTCGGCTGAGTAGATTAGGGTATATATAGATATTAAATTCAAATTTTAAATTTAAATTGTCTTGAATTCAAAGCATAAAATCTTGACATCCTATCGGGGCATGCCGCTAGGCGTTTATAACATTGTACGCCTATTCCAAACGCAATGGAAAAGGTTTCGAGGTCTAATTCGATCGTATGGAGAAGATAGCTTTCCGAATCGATTATTATCAATTAAAATTTTAGCGCGTTTATATATCGTACGCTCACACAACAACTCCGATCACTACGAAAATTAAAATCCTATAATAATACACTATTACGGATCCAATGGTCGAATTCCGAGACTGTGCCTCGGAAGGCTATTTTTAAATTCAATTTAAACGATATAAAAATTTTAAAACTGAAAAAACCACTGTTAATTTCAATTTTACAACTTCTATTATTTTCAGTGCTATCAATATAAATTTTACAAGCCTTCAAATTATTTTTAATAGGCTTAGAACTCCATATTCAACATTTTACCGAACTTCAAATTATTTAATTCAATAGGTTAATTATCAGATAAATAGTGATATTCATAATTCAAGTTAAAATTACTCCATTGAATACTCAAAATCAATTAAATATTCTGATTTTAAATGCTCGAAAATTTCGGGTGCTCACATTCCTCCCCTTTAAAAGAATTTCGTCCCCGAAATTACTAGTTAGGAAGAATGGTCCAATACCCGTTATATTTTCCAAAATCAAACAGTTTAATTAACTTGCCATACATAACTTTTATTATAGACCCACTATCATTCTCACAAACTTCCCAAAACCTTACATAGTTCCCAAACAAACCTATTCAACTACTCAAATTATAGTTCAAAAACAAGTTTAAAATTTTCAAAATTTCTCAAAAAATTTCTAACTTTCTAAATTTTCGAATTTTTTTGCCAACGTCTCCTTTGCGCGGCTAGCTCGGTACAACTACAAAATGGCTCTACGGCCCCCAAATATCAAAAAGAAAACAAAAAGCCAAGTGGCTAGATCCAAAAACCCAATCAAATTTCACAGAAGTTTAAGCACATACCTTTTTGGTCGGGCAATTCAATTTTTATCATCTGAAATCAAAACCAATTTTCCTTTCTCTTTATAATACCTGCATATCCTGCTTAGCACTAATATCCAATCATAATATTCAAAAACATCCTATCGACTTCCTTCCTAGTGTCAATATTTATTCATTCAAATATCAACTCAGAATATTTTCGCAATATTCAATTTCCAATTAAGAATTTACCATTCCTTACTTTTTGCAACCGGCCGAATTAGGGCTCGAAACCACTTCCATTGTGTTCAAAACGGTGTTTACGATCTTTTTAAGTATAAGCTTTGATATGTTTGGAGTAAGTTGAATTTTGCTACTTTTTCTAGTTGGGTTTTGGGTTTGGGTTCAGCCCACTGGTTAACTAAATACCCAAACTCAGTCCCTCTCCTTCCATTTACTCATTTCATTTTATAAAACTCAAGCTAAAACTGAAAATGGGGGAAAGGAAGAAGAATTGGAAATTCCAAGCCCTAGTTCTTCTTGCAAACTTAAATTCTTGCTCCAAAATCAAAGTGAAGCTACTGGTAAACCTCCTCTTCATCTTCTCCAACTCTTTCTCTCTTTAGTTTCAGAAATTCCTAAACTTAAACTTAGGAAAATTCTTGTTTTGATCTTAGATTGAAGCTAGTAGAGTTGAAGTGGAGAGTGGTTAGTCTTTTCTTTGCAATTGGGCTTCTCATCTTTGTTTTTGAGTTGAAAAGGTGAGATTTTTATCTCACATCTTTGTCTATAACTATCTTCGATTTTTGGGTATGAATTCCTAACACTTATTCATGTGCACTTTCTTTTGGTTTGGATTGCATTGGTGAATATCCAAATTTTTAGTGTTTTGGGTTCAAATCTTTAAAGATCCTAACTTTGATGTTTGAACATGTTTTTGGTGATGCATCGAAGAGCCAATAGGACCGGGTAGCCGATGGGCGTAATCCCTTAGCGTCCGTGCTCAATCGGGTGCGAATTGGGAGAGTTTGCACTTCAATTAATAGGGTAGAAAAATGCAGGAAATGAGGTTCGGTCGACCGAACTCTGTGGTTGGTCGACCAAAGCTGTAGCCGAAGCCTTTCTAGGCTATTTCGGTCGGCCGACTCAGGAAGTCCGGTCAACCGACCTGCTCCTGTTTCCCTGTTTTGCCTAGTGTGCCTATTTGTTTGTGATTCCCACTTTTATCGATCTAAGTTGATTCCAATTAGTTGTTTATGCATATTTGACCTTGATGATTCCTTTTTGCCTTCATCCATGGGTTTTTATAAAATAATCTTTTAAATTGTATTAAAAGCTTGCTTCTTCAATTTAAAAATTCTATTTAAAACGCACACACACAATTTCGCACTTCGAGCGGAGTGGAAAGGAGACTAAATGTTTGGGTAAAACATGGACCATGAATCCACGCATTTATCTTTCCGATTAATCCCCGACCTATTCAATTGATTGTTTTGACCTTTTGGTTTGGTTTACCAATGAGATGAGGTAAACTTTGTACTGCTTTGAGTGTGAAATTAACTAACGGATAGTAAACCGTTTAGAGCGAACGAGTGGTTATAGGACTCACGTTACCACTTTTCGGATTCATTTTTGAGAGTTATGACACATTCTGCCAGTTCGTGGTGTCCAGTACTGGGCCTTCGGACCTTCACCATTATGGTTTGTTGCCTTCGGATGTGTTGCCTTCAGGTTCGCACCTTCAGGTTTGTTGCCTTTAGGATAGTGTCTTCGGACTGTCTCCTTCAGGTTTGTTGCCTTTGGGTATGTTGCCTTCGGGTTTGTACCTTCGGGATTGTGCCTTCGGGTTTGTTGTCCTATTGTATCGCTTTCGGAGTTGGTCATTCATCACCGCTCGAGTGATATTAGGTTTGGAGTCTTCGGGCTCATGGATCCTTGTTTATACAATACTGAGCACGTGCAAATTTTCTGTTGTTTCATTGATATGTATATTCCCTAGATATTGCCCTTCGGTGTTGGTCTTTTTGAGCCGCACGATATATAGCGATTACCTTGTGGAACTTGTGTTAGCTTCATTGGTATTTGTTATTTGCCTTTTTGGATGTTTTGGGATATTCCTATCCTTTGTTTCTCTGAGTTGCCGATGATAAGAGGCTTGTTATGATATGATTCATCTTTTGTTAGATGATTGTGTTGTCTCTTTTAGAGATATTTGTTATACTTTGCGACCTTGCAGGTTATTGTTGTTCAGTTTATCTAACTGATTTGTTTAGCTAGACTGACTCGTGTATTTTATACACGGGTCAGACCGAGTTGTTTCCGGTTAGGTGCTTTTAGACATAGCCTATTTTGCTTCCGCATGGACTATCCAGCTTGTTCCTTTTTGTTAAAGCTTTTTGTGTAGTCCTTTTTGTTGTAACTCTGATATATGTATTCTTTTTGATTTGTCTGTATATTGTGGTTTGCTATACCACTTGACGTGTATCAGTTTTTATACTCTGGTATGTATCAGTATATGTGTATATGATGATCTACTGTTATGTGATGTATATTACATTTGAGTTGTTATATTCTGCTCTGATAGATTCTCCAACCACATATGATTTTGTTTTAAGTATTCATTGGATATGTCGACCTGCTTGGTATGTTTATCGTCGATGTATTCAATAGATAGTTAGAGCAAGGCTATAAATGGTTGCTCCTAACCAGCCTTATTCTCCGTGTTAGTTGACGGCATTACCCTGTAGTGACCTTGGCTAGCGTGTGTACAGAGGTGGGGCGTCACAGCGGCATACGCGACTTTTTTTTAAAGTTTGAAAGGTCGAATCTTCGGCCATTATTTGATTTTTTTTCTGAATTTGTGAAAAGGTGAAGGAAGAAAGGATAGGGTACGTGATTTTAACAGGGAATGGAGGGGCAAGACTTGACGTTAACGTGAAAGAGGAAGGCGACAGTGTTCTGAAGAGGAGACAAAAACTCCGATGCGAAGAAAAAGTTTTGATGGTGAAAGAAAGGCAACTGATGGAAAGAAATTTCGGCTGAGTAGATTAGGGTATATATAAATATTAAATTCAAATTTTAAATTTAAATTGTCTTGAATTCAAAGCATAAAATCTTGACATCCTATCGAGGCATGCCGCTAGGCGTTTATAACATTGTACGCCTATTCCGAACGCAATGGAAAAGGTTTCGAGGTCTAATTCGATCGTATGGAGAAGATAGCTTTCCGAATCGATTATTATCAATTAAAATTTTAGCGCGTTTATATATCGTACGCTCACACAACAACTCCGATCACTACGAAAATTAAAATCCTATAATAATACACTATTACGGATCCAATGGTCGAATTCCGAGACTGTGCCTCGGAAGGCTATTTTTAAATTCAATTTAAACGATATAAAAATTTTAAAACTGAAAAAACCGCTGTTAATTTCAATTTTACAACTTCTATTATTTTTAGTGCTATCAATATAAATTTTACAAGCCTTCAAATTATTTTTAATAGGCTTAGAACTCCATATTCAACATTTTACCGAACTTCAAATTATTTAATTCAATTGGTTAATTATCAAATAAATAGTGATATTCATAATTCAAGTTAAAATTACTCCATTGAATACTCAAAATCAATTAAATATTCTGATTTTAAATGCTCGAAAATTTCGGGTGCTCACATTCCTCCCCCTTAAAAGAATTTCGTCCCCGAAATTACTAGTTAGGAAGAATGGTCCAATACCCGTTACTATTTTCCAAAATCAAACAGTTTAATTAACTTGCCATACATAACTTTTATTATAGACCCGCTATCATTCTCACAAACTTCCCAAAACCTTACATAGTTCCCAAACAACTTTACCTATTCAACTACTCAAATTATAATTCAAAACCAAGTTTAAAATTTTCAAAATTTCTCAAAAAATTTCTAACTTTCTAAATTTTCAAAATTTTTTGCCAACGTCTCCTTTGCACGGCTAGCTCGGTACAACTACAAAATGGCTCTACGACTCCCAAATCTCAAAAAGAAAACAAAAAGCCAAGTGGCTAGATCCAAAAACCCAATCAAATTTCACAGAAGTTTAAACACATACCTTTTTGGTCGGGCAATTCAATTTTTATCATCTGAAATCAAAACCAATTTTCCTTTCTCTTTATAATACCTGCATATCCTTCTTAGCACTAATATCCAATCACAATATTCAAAAACATTCTATCGTCTTCCTTCCAAGTGTCAATATTTATTCATTCAAATATCAACTCAGAATATTTTCGCAATATTCAATTTCCAATTAAGAATTTACCATTCCTTACTTGAGTTTAGCATAAGCATTCTATATGCTTCTTATATTTTATTTTCTCCTTACCACTTCAGTTTATATCTACTTCTATTCAATTTAGTTTTCTCAATTTCATAAGAATTCAATTTATCTTTAACTCTGAATATTTAAATTTTATTTTTTATTTATACTGATCCATGTCATTATTTAAATTAGTTTCGTTTACTAATTTATTTGAATTCCCAGTTTGAAATCGTTTTGCCGTTAACATAATTTTCCAAAATTTCAAAAAAAAATTCTAGCTCCTAAAATTTTCGAAATTTTTTGGCAGTGTCTCCTTTGTACAGTGGAGCTTTTGCAATTTGACAAAAGATATAAATATATATACATCAACCCACCCGATCGGAAAAACTAAAAACGGTTCATATTTCCTATTTTTATTGTGTAGGTGTACCTTATATAGCATTTTTAAGAAAACAGCTTATTTATTTAGCAGTTAGCATGCCCAAAATCCAGCCACACGGCTTTCGGGTACTTGTACTTACTCAATTTAAACATGTTAGTGCCAAATATATGAAGTTTAACAATATTTCACTTATTTGCAATAGTTAAACACATGAATTCTAACGACAATGCACATTAAACACTTTTTATAAGCAATTTAAATATTCCAACATTAATTTTAATTGCTTACAACCTATCACATATCGTTTCACTTAATCCGAATGGTTAACAACTCACAAGCTTACATTAATTTATTTTTAAGCAAAACGAACTCATATTTAACTCAATTGATCTCAAAATCAATTTATTTTACTCCTATCAATTCATAGAATTTTAATTACTTCCATTTACATCAAATGACAATTTATTCTATGCAATTTGACGAGATCTATGTGAATAAATAAGTACTTATGTTTTATAACCAATTTAAATTGATTTCAACTCAATTTATACTTAATTCTATTCCATTTTTAAATTTATTCACAATCCATATATTCTTATATTCATTGCATTTTAAATTTGAATACATTCACTTGCATTTCATTTTATTAACCAAACTAGTTCATTCAAAACCATTAACAACTTAGATTCATCTTCATTACCAATTAAATTTCCTTTTCATTTTAATTCATTCACGACCATTTATTTAGCTCGACACATCCCAAGCTTGCATATTACTAACCATTCTCGAATTAATTCAACACAAGCTTTAGTTACTTTACTCAATTTATTCCATATTTGTTTATGCCAAACTATTTTATTTAGCTCGAAAACGATCCAGGCTATTTTATTCAATAACCATTTCCATTTTATTCACGATCTATTCATTTGCGATTTATTTCTTATCCGCATTCATTTAAATCCATTCTATTAATTTGAAAACATTCTATTTTTCTCATTGTCACTAAGTTAATTCGATTCCTTAACAATTTAAATTGTTTACAATTATTTAATTAAGAATTTCCTTCCATTAAATATTATCCGTAACTCACCGAATTTTATTTCGATTATATTTTATTTTCACTTGATTTAAACCCAATCAAATATCATTACTTAGTTTAAGTTGAATTAAATTCAATTGTCCTCCATCTATTAGCTTAAGCCAATTTACTTCAATTTATTCAAATTTAATAAATAAGCTCATTTTCATTTTACAACTAAATTTTCTTTTCTATTCAACTTAATTCTATTTCAGTTAAACCTCATTTTAAATCTACAATTTCATTTGATTTTTATTTATTCCATCCATTTATTTATTCAATATAATTAGCTTATCCACTCAATCCATTATGAATTTTTATTTCCTTACTCAATTCATTAGAAATTATTTTGTTAATAACCAGGCCATTTCCAATGTATTTCTATTTATTTGGATTTTATTTGCAATACAAACCATTACTATTTTAATCCAATTTCATTTTTGTTCGATATGTTTCCAATTATATTTAATCTGTTTACACTTCAAGTTAAATTTTGATTAATAACTCAAACTCTGATTCCACTATCCGTTTTCAATTTACCATTCACTTTTATGAACTCAAAATTCAATCTCATTTACTTCACCAACAATTTAAGTCGAATTTAATTTATAAATTGAGTTTTATTTCCAAACTTCATCATAAACTCACAATTCAGCTTCTATTTAACTACATTAGGTTTCCATTACATATTTCATTATCTAATTTGTTATCTAAATAGTCTTTCCCCAACTTATAATCTAGAACTTAATTTTAATCTCAAAATCTCTTCATTAAATTTTCTTAAGTTCGAATTTATTTTATAATTCAATTTTGGATTTTCATTTTATTATGCAAAACATCAAACAATATTTATTTTGGATTATCTATTCCACTTTCAAATTTTATAAGCCACAACTTATTATTTACACGATCCCATTCATTCAAGGCTTAGATATGTTCATCCTTTATTTTTAACTCGACTTTTACATTTATGTAAAATCCAAGCATATTTTATTCTATGGATTTCTAATTCTGATTCTTTTATAACTTATTCTTATTCATTTATTCCAATTCCAATCCTTATCCAACTTATTTTCCGTTTATTCTGGTAAGAATCTAATTCCATTCGATAACTCAATTGAATTTTTTATTCCAATTCAATTTTATTTTAACTCAGATTTATTTAACCCAATTTGATTTCAACTTAATTCAAATTCAAATGGATATGATTTTCAGCCTATTCAATTAATTTCAATCCAATTAAATTTTTATTCCCTAATCGAAGTTAATTTCATTTTTAACTTTTCACTTTAAATTTAAATTTCCAACATTCAAAGCTTATATTCCTTTCTTGATTTAAAAATCATCTTAATTTATAAGCTTATGACCTATCTCTTCAGGATTTTTAAACACCCGGCTTTTGGTTTCAAATTATTTTGAAATCTCCAACATCACAAATCTCACTTCTCAAAAATTTAAACCATTCCTGGTTTTTATTTCCGTCAAATTGCCTATAAAATTTCAAAAACAAATAGGTTTTCCTGAACAAATCAATTTGGCAGCAATCTGTCACTTAGAAACTCGAAAATGAACATCAATGATGTTGCAGTCATCACCGAAGTTATTTTCCAGCGACTGAAGTGAGTTCAATGCTATATCCCTTCCCAAAATTTTATTAAAAACAATTTCCTTTCAGCAATACTTTTTAAAACAATAATTCTATTATCTGTCTTTAAAATAATTCCAAATCTCCGAGGTTTTAAAGTTGCAAATTCTGTTTTAGTTCAAATTTTAACTATAATGCATTTGTATAGTTTATGCTTATACAAATTCCCATTTAATTATATTTCAATTCATAGTTTACACTTATAATTCATATTTATAAATTTTCATTTTATAATGGATTTATTTCCTTAACCTTTGGTTATGTTTTAAATTTTTAGTTAAATTTTTACTCAACAGTGATAATAATTTAGTATTATTCTTGCTAACATCCAAGCAACCATATATTAGCTAAAATAGTTTACAAAAACTTTCTTTATATCAAAATATATTTTGGGTAAAATTATTTCAATTACCCACATTTAAAACAATACTGTGTCGATTGTTCTATTCAAGTGTTTAGAACCCCTTCAATACAGTTGTGCAGACTGTGTCGACGAAGGTTCATATGCCACTCAATAAACCAATCAACATAATATTAAAACAATTTATATTCACTAACAAATATGCACTCATATCTATTAATACACTCAAACTCATTCTAGAGTACTACGGACTCTAATTTAAATGAGTATTTCCTACCAGAGCCAAGGTTATCATCAACCTAAGCTCTGATACCAAATGTAACGACCCGCAAATCCGTACCCCTTGAGTTAACACTATTCTACCTAAATCAATTCAAGTTGTATAGAAATACGAACCATTTGAGTTAAAGAAGAAGAGGTAGAAGAAGAAAATAGTAAACAACAACAGAATCTAACCATCATAGCGGAATAAAATATAATAGATAATAAATAATCTTTACTCAAAAATTAAATATCTTTGTTTATATATTACATCATCAGAGTACATCAATCACAGCTCAACATCAATAACATACAACTGGATACACAGCTACTCAACACAGCGAAATATATATATATATATATATATATATATATATATATATATATAAGACAAGTACGAAAGTACGTATCGTCATCCAGCTCGTCTCCTGAGCTCCACAACATCAAATCCTGTATCCTATAATACTCGGTCTGACCCGAGCATTACAGTTAAATAATACCTGAGTCAGTCTGGAATACCAGTGTGAGAAAATCACACTCAATTGATTATTAAAGTTTCAAAATTCCTTTGAAAACAAAAGCATCTCGTAAGACCACGCCACAAATAAACATGTCGGGTTTTTCCCTTAGAATAGCTAAAACAATTTTTATAGAAATCCTTTGATATTATAATAGGGTCTATATACAAATACTTATAGAATAGTCAAAATTGTTACATCTAATAAATTCCAGCTACTAGCCACAGAGTAGGTAATACAAACAAAACTCGTACAAGGCTCGTAGGGAGAATGGATTTCCAACTAATGACTAGGCATTAGGGTACCACCTGTCACAGTATGTGGCCTAGATCACAGTACCGAGGAGTACGCCCGCTCCCCTGCAATATAAGACCGAGACTACCCCTTACTGGATAATCCCGAGTGAGATCACCACACGGTTGGGATCAGCAACCGCCCACTAAGCCGAAATAAAAAGGGACATCTAGGCAGGGATGACCTCACCCTGCTTGGGTGCTACCCACCTAGCCTTGCTGCATAACCCCTGATTTTCAGTCATTCCCGGTTGATGAGGCTTGAGGCTAAGCGTTACCTTTTTAGAACATATCCCTTAGAATGCCCATCGTCCTCCTGATGATGTTTATGAAACATTCATCCATACAAGTCCGTCCTGGGTTCGAATGAAACCGAAGGCACTATTCCTACTACATCCATTTTGGAAATATCCTCAGGATTAGTAGCGACTAGCCCTTGCACTTCACTACTCCATCTTCGAATCCAAATTCGTTTCCCACGAAACGTACCAACCGGATCGAAGTGGTTTTCGAGAAATAAATCTCGATCCCGGTCTCTTCGAAACGATTAACGCATTTGTCCAATATAGATAGTCGGTTATTTAACTATCAATTAATATTCACAAACAACCGTCAACCAATACATAATTTCCCAAATTATTTATTAACATCAAAATATCTTCACAAGATATATTTCTATTTTCAAACCATCTTTCTTTTCAGAATAAACTTCCCCAAATAATTTCCATCTCCACTGAAATCACCAAGCACAAAACTAGATTTTTAAAATAATTTAAAAAACTTTATTTGAAATATAGTTTAAAATATTTAAGGCAAAATTACTTCAAAAATTTTGTTAAAAATGCATACTGTATAATATTTGAAAATATGGTTACTTAATAGAATATAAAACTAGATTTTCACTTTTAAAAAAAAAATACTAAGTCACTCTTTAAGTAATTGCTACTATAATTGATTTGTGAAAATACTTACTTTAGAATTTAAATATTAGAAATAATAAATTTTCCAAAACTTGCTTTTCAAAAACAAATTTAAAACTTTTAACTTATATTTAAAAATTTACTTTAAAACCGTACTTGGTTATCCAGGGAGAATTTCCAATTTACTCCATTTGAAATAAATATCTTTACTTTCTTAATTCATTTCAAAGTTCGTTAATTATGGACTTTATTATTATTATTATTATTATCCGTTTGATTTTAAATCTTTTTAACTAAAATATACAAATTTCAGCTTTTCCCAAGTTCTTCTTTATTCTTTTCAATAATTTAAATCTTAAATTTTAAATAAATGTTTTGTTCTTTTAATTAATATCACTGGAGATTTAAAATTCATTAACTTTCTGTTTATTCAAATTTCCTTTCCGTATACAGAATTTATTTATTAGAATTTAAAACTACTATTATTCTTATCCAATTTATTCTCATTTTATTTAAATTTTCTATAATTATTTCACTTACAAATTCTCTTCATTTTATTTCCAAAATCCAATTTTATATATCTTGATAGCTTAGTGCACCGGAATATATTCAGGTAAACCATAACATCCAATATCCCAATTATCAATAATATTCATCACAGAATATAAAATAATCTCATGTAACGATCCCAAGTTTTAATTTATTTTAATTCGACAATTAATTTAATTTTTGAATAAAAATTGTGTAATAATCGGTAATTTTTATAAAATGTTAGTTAAATTTTAACAATCGAAAATAAATTTGAATATTTGAAAATAAATTATAAAACGGTAGATGGTTAAACTTTGAGAAGAAATAAAGTTTGTGATGATGTTAAACGAATATATAAGATAAATTATAAAATATAAAGCCAAACAACATATTTATAAACTATGTAAATTATTAAATGAATACATTCACATATGAATAAAGGCATGCAAGGAAATAAAAGTGAGACCAAATAATTTTCTACAAACAAAACAAAACTTAAATTTATAAATAAGTATGCAAAGTAAACAAAAAAAAGTAAAATAACAAGACAAGGCAATAGAACAAAAGTAGATAGTTAAATGCATTCAAATATGAAGCAAGTGTGTTCAAACAAGAATATAAATATATATAACTGGGCTTGTAAAACAAAATAAAGAAACATAGAATACAAAGCATAAAATAAATATATAAAAAATAAAAAAATAAAATGCAAGTATGCAGGCAAATAAAAGAGTAAGTAAATAAACATAAAATAAAATAAACAAGGTATAGAAACAAAACAAAATAAATAAGTTTGTACACTTAAAACAAAGCCATCAGAAGAATTCTCAGCCGAGACAAGCAAGTATGGCTGAAGTAAACAAATACATTTATATGTATAAACAAGTACAAGCAAGCATCTTCACCCATGCCTTTGTACAAACCAGATCACCACCTTGTACAAATAATGTCCCTGTAAACTGCTTTATATAAGCAAAGGCATCTTATTCTAATTCATTCATTTAAAACTTAGCAAACCACAAAGAAAAAAAAAATAAGCATCATCATTTATCTAAATAAAAACAAGATGATGTAAAAGAAGATTTAGAAAAGTTTAAAAACAAATCAAATGCAAAGGTTCAACTCAATGTGAATATCAAGTATCAAACCAAAGATAAAGGTTTTCAAAAATCAAAATGCTCAGTTTCAAAGCCACCGATCAAAAGTTCAAATCCAGTTTCCAGTTTCTCAGAGAACTTCCAGGCTTGTACTCTCTGTTTCAAACAAAATCAAAGTGAGTAACATGACCTTATTTAAACTTAAGTCTCTGAATTTGTTGCTTATGAATATCTGAAATGTATATAGATATATATGAATGGATGGATCTGTGTATGCCTGTAATATTGTGATGCTCTTGTTCCTGTTTCTTTCTAATACCTAGATTTGCAAATAAATTTCTATCTCTTAATCTAGTAACTATTTGGATTTAAAATACAAACAAAGATTGTTTGTTTGTTTACGAATTAAGCTAAAAAAAATATATTCATTTCAGTTGAATATAGCTTGCAAAAACCTCTGGAAATTTGATTGTACAGAGAGAATTCAAATACATGTAAAAATTCGAATGTCACAAATTGTCAATTCATTTATATAACTTGAATCATTATTAGAAAATAGGATTTTTAAAATAGAAATGATGATTTTTAACAGAGTATACTGAGAACAGTTTACTGATGAACAAAAACCATATTTTTACAAATTTCTGCTGTTTTAATGAATTTTAGATGTTGAAATTGATGGTGAGGCTAGCTTAATGATCCATGAGCACGGGAAAAATAATAGGAAAATTTTTCGAATGCAAGATTTTTTGGGTTGAATTGAAAATAGGGTTTAGGGTCCTTATTTTCTGGGGTCAGCATATATGTTGATTTTGTCGCCGTGGTTTGATCGAGCTTCACGAACTCCTGGAGGATGGAAGAGGGGGATATCGCCGTTGTATGGCCGGAGCCGCGTCGTCTCTGGTGGACGAGGTCGTGGGGACGTGGCAATTTTTCGTGGTCGTGACTGGGTCACTGTTCGTATGAACATGCATATTTCGATTCCATGTTTATTGCGTCGATCTGGGCTGTGTTTTCGAACGAGAAGTGGTTTTGTGGTTTGCTGGGAACGACGTTGGTCACCGAAGTGGTGGCAAACCACCGTGCACGTGCACGGTGGCGTTGGGGTCTGTAGGTTGGGGTTTTGGTTCATCTCGAGTGATTACTCGAGAAAAGAAGGGGTCTGCTCGAGTCGAAAAGGAAATTACTTCGGGGTTTCTCACTGGCGTACGCGTGGGTGATTATAACTGCAGTTTATTATTATTATTTTTTCTTCTTAACTAAAAAAAGAGAGAGAAGAAAGAAAGAATAAGCAGGGAGGAAGAAGAGAGCAGGGGGAAGACGCGAATTTGACTCGCGTAACTTGAGTATTTTACTCGGGGGTTTCCAGTGTTGGCTTGAAGCCAATATAGTATTGACTCGGGAAGTAAAATTCAAGTTTTAAAACAAAGTTTAAAATCAAAGTTTAACCAAAATTAAAAATGGATTCAAGTTTTCTTTGAATTCAAATCAGTAATTTTAAATCATTTTAAAATCTGAATCGTTTTAAAACAAGTTGAAATTAAAATAGTTTTAAAAAAAATAAAAGTAAACTTGTTTTTCAAACAAACATTTAAACTTGAATTTTGATAAAGTTCTTTTATAAAAGAATTGCGAATGAAAATATATGTTTTGTTCTATCTTAATTTTGCAAGATAAAACGTAATGTATTTTAAAAGCTTAAATTTTAAATAAAAATTTAAGTGGTTTAGCTAGAACTTTTCTTATATAGGTTTATAAGTGGATATTTAAATTTGATAGAAGTTTAAATATATAATCATTTTGAATCTAAAATTTAAAAGTGTAATGTTTAAAATACACATAAATGATAATGAAATTTATTATCTTAGAGATAATTAAGGAAATAAAATGATTTAATTAATAAGGTAATTAAAGAATGATTTATTTAAATTATAAATAAATAATTAGATTTATTTATAATCAGAAATGATTAATGATGATTTAATCTAAGGTAATTTCTTAATGAAAGTAATTAAAGATTTTATTCTTTAAAATAATTAATTAAGGGGTTAATTAATTTTATAATTGGTTTAAAGGTTAATTTAATAATTTGTTAATTAATAATAATTAATTAAAGTGTTTGATTAACTAATTATATCAAATGAATTGTAGTTAATAAATCAGAATTGAATAATAAATTCATAAGTAATTAATTTAATTGGGAATAAATTGAATTACTTAGGATTAAACAATTATTTAATCCTGCTTATAAATGTTTATTGAATACTTGACCTTACTTATGAATGATTGTATTGTATGAGATACCATGAATTGTTTGTCCTAACTGATCTGTGACATTTTGTTCAGTGGACTAAACTGAGTTTTTGTTCATTTATTGATGATACATTTGTATATTATCCGTGAATCCGTGAATGAGCGATAAGCATAATAGTTATATCGCTTATCAATTATAGTTCTGTGTTTGATCTATGATGATTGAATGATGTTGCACTATTGTGTTAAACCCCTGGACCACACCATACACACACAATGATGGATTTCACGAGGAAATCGATTAAGTCACAGATGTTTGAAATAGTTTTGTATTTGGATTTTTAAATTCAAATGTTTTGAAAATGGATTTGGTTTGAAGTGAAAAGCTTTTGAAATGGAATTTCAAAGATGGAAATTTATTTTGAATAACTGGATTAAGTGTTGGAATTTAAATACTTTAATTTAAATTTGAATTCAATATTCAGATTGAATTCTGTAATTTGAAACTAGGGATTAACGATATTATACTAGTCATTATGTGTTGAACCCATTTTAAAGTATTATTTTTGGGAATTTGAATTAACCCAAAGATTGTAACTTGTATAAATGAAATCGGGTTTTTTCGAAATAAGACTGTTGTTTCTAAATAATAAAAAGCTTTCATAGGAGAAACGAATTTCAAATTATATAAAAGGGATTTCAAGTTTAATCTAAGATAGTTTTCCAAGTTATACATGGATATTCGGAAACGAATTTTGAAAATGAATATTTGGGAACGATTTGAAAGCTATGAAACATATCTTTGATTTAAAGATTTAAAAGAATTAATCCTTTTTGAAACGGAATTGTTTTGAAATCCAGGAATGAATATTTGTGAAAGTAGGTGAACTTTTTGAAATAAATCTTTTGTTTAAAAGATTTGAAATGGTAACTGATTTAAACCATTTGAAAGAAAGTTTTGAATTATTAAGTTGTTACTTAATCGAAATCCCATATCCATATGTTTTAAAATATTTTTCGCTCACTATTCGGTTTAGCTGAGAAAGGACCTTTGTGTCGTATAACCCATTCCGAATATGTGATTCGACGTTATGGATAGCATTTGAAGACCGGTGGTGAAGACCGGGTATTTGCGAGAGCAATAGGATGACCTATCGATTGTTTCTGCACCGAGTCGCGCCGGTATAGAAACTCCCTAAGTGATGGGAAGTCTGATCGGGATTGTGAATATCCGGATTGCAAGGACTTCTTTGGAAGTGCCTTCGGTTCTATTCGAACCCAGAACAGACTTGTATGGATTGTTATGCCTGACATTACAATTTGAGATATAAAGCTATTTTCTTTCAAATATATTTCTGTTGGTGGGGGAGAATTTATTCTCTTAGCTTAACACCTTTCTCTGAGACGTACGAGCTCAGAGGTTATGTAGTTGAAGGTTTTCAGCGATATATTCCCAATTTGGTAATGTGACATGCTGAGTGTTGCTGTGAAATGATCATTGTGTTGATCATTTGTGATATGATCATTTATTTGATCATTTATCTTTGTGATCATTTCTATGATCATTTGTTGATCCAAAGCACAGCTTTTGTATAAAGCGTGGCTTTGTGGACGAGAC
The DNA here is from genome assembly GCA_030765085.1 of Allium cepa. Lineage (NCBI taxonomy): Eukaryota > Viridiplantae > Streptophyta > Magnoliopsida > Asparagales > Amaryllidaceae > Allium > Allium cepa. The sequence goes on from CM060938.1 coordinate 587,797,494, forward strand.
TTCGTCGAGCCTCACACCCCGGAATGGTCAAAACAGGAAAGATGCAGCAAGGTTATGAGGGGTAGCTCCCTTTAGGGTATGTGCATTTCCTTCTGGAAAAGGGTGGTATCATGGTATGGAGCCCAGATACTTACTCATGTTGAACACTTTATTTATTATGGTGTGATGTTGATTAGAGAGCTCTCGGATAAAGGTCCCAAAGGACCGGGGGATGGCGTACTCGTGTCAGTAGTTACCCAGTTAGGGGTAACCCGGCCTCGTGTTGGCAGAGATCCGGTTTGGTTCTCGGGGACGTCCTTCCAAAGGCTTTCTCATGTGGCAATGAGAAGTTCCTTGGCCTGACCATTCGTTGGAAATCCAAAGAAACAATACGATCTTGTACGGTTTTAGTTGTAGAACCCGCTATGGAATGTGGCGGTAACCTGCTATTGCACATGGTAGCTATAGTAGGCATAGTTCGAAATGTCTATGTTGGCTAAGATTTATATCTTTATTTTTGAAATGATTTTCTCTACACTATGCACTAGTAAAAATATCAAATGTTCTTTTTAATGCGTATCAAGCATCTTTGACTATCATAAGGAGAAATCTCCTCCGATTCTGCGTTTGCATTGTGTGTGTGTGCGGGAGGCCTTATGGTAGTCTCATTTTTTAAAAAGCATTTCGAATTGACTTTGAAAATCTTTTGTTGAATGTTTTAAAAGATAAACTGTTTACGTTGCTCACACCAGTCCCACGACTGATCCGGAGTTTATTGTTTTCTTTCCTAAACTCTGGGTGCTCATTATTTTCTACACGAGCAGTCTAGAGTTGGGTTTTTCAGATAGTCAGGTTTAGTAGATTATCTAGAGTTAGTTCAGTATTTGGACCACACCAGTCTTGCTAAGCTTGGTGCATGGTTATTGGGAGTTCGAGCTATTGCTGGATTGGTTCTTGGAGATGGAGTTGCAGTTCTCGGAGTTCTCTTTTGAAGACTATCTTAGAGTTATATTGTTCCGCTGCTAGATGTCATCTATTTTCTTTTCCGCTGCTATTTATTGTATCATATCTCTGATGTATATTGATATCATTGTATTACTCTGTTGTATCATATATTGTATCAAAGCTGTATATCAATGTATTATTCTTTTATTCCGCTGTGTTGTTTACTTAATGTTGTTATAAGCTCCGGCGAATCGGATTTGAATGGTCGAATCTATGGCATTCGAATACGATTTGAAGTATGGATGTCGATTTTCGAGCGGGCAAAATCTGTCTCATTACATCTCAACTGAGAGTATTAAATAATTTAAATAAATGTTGAGGGGTCCAGTTGGATCCCTCCAAACTGTTTTCCCTACATCCACAGATGTTAGCACAATATAATATGCCAATTCCAAAATATACCATACTATAGCACATCACTCAATCCAACCATTCAAACAATTATTTAAATTTAATCATTTAAATTTAAATTCAAATTCATCTGAGTGAGATTAACTCACCTTTGCTTTTTATTTGCAATCCACTTCTTTATTGCCTTGGGTTTTTTTTCCCGATCTTTGACCTAGAATAACAATTTATATGATTTATCGAACAATCAATTTCTTTCAATGGATTCAATTAATTAACACTTTTAATTTAAACTAGTCTAATGATCATTTTCCTATTAGATAGATTTAATTATCCAAATTATTCTATTAACTAGTTTTCCTCATAATAAATAAAAGTTTACGTTACAAAAATTAATTTAGCTAATCTACCTAATGATAATTTTTAAAATAATCAAGTAAATTTTAAGATGTATTGATGTATATATTTGTTTTGGGTTTAGTTTTTGAAACCATATGTATATTTATAAAAGAACTTATATAGATTCCGTAAAACTAGTTTATATAAATCTTCACACATTTTTTCAAAATCCCTATATGTTTTTCTCCTTCCAATAAATTTTCTATTTTACTGTAAATAGAAATAACTTTCTCTTTTCACCTCACTATCTATCTACATATGTTTAAATTAATTTAAAATTAGCTTCATCAATATTTTTTCTTTTATAAAAAGAACTATTTAACAGATGATTATTAATATTATTATTATTTTTCCTGTAAACTCTTTTCTTTATTGCAGATATTTTTAAAATATACTATTTCAAATTAAAATAGAACTATCTTACTTTCCTGCTTTTGAACATATACAAATATATAACAAAATTCTAAATTAACATGAAATCAAATTTTTATGCGAATCCCATATTATTCTTATTCTGTCTTAAACCTTATGTATAAATATATACATTTCCCAAATTAAAAACCTGACCTCACTGCTCGCGTCCCAATCGAATCGCACGCACGCGATCTATGCTCCTAGCCTATCTCGAGTTGAGAACGCCTCGCGGTTGAAGTCGCCTCCACACGTGCGAGTTTCCAGAGCTCCACCCAAAATCGTGACTCAAAACCATAGCTTAGATTTCGTCGACACGATGCGTGCACGAGCGATCTCCCCTTTCGATCGCCATCTTTATTTCATTTTGTTACTGAGGGTTTTCGATTTGGAGGGAGGGTGGCATACGCGATTTTTTTTTTAAGTTTGAAAGGTCGAATCTTCGGCCATTATTTGATATATTTTTTCTGAATTTGTGAAATGGTGAAGGAAGAAAGGATAGGGTACGTGATTTTAACATGGAATGGAGGGGAAAGACTTGACGTTAACGTGAAAGAGGAAGGTGGCAGTGTTCTGAAGAGGAGATAAAAAATCTGACGCGAAGAAAAAGTTTTGATGATGAAAGACAGGCAACTGATGGAAAGAATTTCGGCTGAGTAGATTAGGGTATATATAAATATTAAATTCAAATTCTAAATTTAAATTGTCTTGAATTCAAAGCATAAAATCTTGATATCCTATCGAGGCGTGCCGCTAGGCGTTTATAACATTGTACGCCTATTCCAAACACAATGGAAAAGGTTTTGAGGTCTAATTCGATCGTATGGAGAAGATAACTTTCCGAATCGATTATTATCAATTAAAATTTTAGCGCATTTATATATCGTACGCTCACACTACAACTCCGATCACTACAAAAATTGAAATCCGAAAATAATACACTATTACAGATCCAATGGAACTGATTTCGTCGAATTCCGAGACTGTGACTCGAAAGGCTATTTTTAAATTCAATTTAAACGATATAAAAATTTTAAAACTGAACAAACCACTGTTATTTCCAATTTTACAACTTCTATTATTTTCAGTGCTATCAATATAAATTTTACAAGCCTTCAAATTAATTTTAACATGCTTAGAACTTCAGATTCAACATTTTACCGAACTTCAAATTATTTAATTCAATAGGTTAATTAGAAATAAATAGTGATATTCGTAATTCAAGTTAAAATTACTCCATTGAATACTCAAAATCAATTAAATATTCTGATTTTAAATTCTTGAAAATTTCGGGTCGTCACACCTTGAGTTGATGTGTTGGAAAATAGTGTCGACTCAAGGGTACGGGTTTGCGGGCTGTTACAATGGTATCAGAGCTGAAGGTTAAGCGAGAACCTTGGCTCTGGTGGGGATTACTCATTAAATAGAGTTCGTAGTACTCTAAAATGTGTTTGAGTGTATTAATAGATATGAGTGCGTATTTGTTAGTGAATATAATTTTTTTTTATATTGTGGTGATTTATCGGTTAAGTGTTTATGAATTCTGGTCGATATGTAGGACGCCATTTTATTGATAGTGGTTTCTAAACTCTTAAACAAGATAAACCGACACGGTATTGTTTTAAATAGGGTGAATGAAATAATTTTACCCAAATTATTTTTGTATATAAAGGAAATAATTTTTCGTAAATTATTATAGTTATATATGGATACTTGGTTGTTAGGGATGATGATATTAAATTATTATCAGTAATGTGTAAATTTGAATAAGAAATTGAAATTATAACTAGGCTAAGGAATAAATTCATATACAAAGGAAATTTGTAAATGTAGACTGTAAATGTGATTTATAAATTGAAATAAGATTTTAGAATAATATTTGAATATGAATTGAAAGAATCTAGAACTTGAAATTTTGGGGAAGTTTAATTCCTTTGGGCCGAGAATGATTTTCAATTATTTTACGGAGGAATAATAGGAATATTATTAGAAAATATTTCGAATTGGATTTGTAATTTGGTGAGACTTGGAATTAAGAATATTTGAAAATGTTTTTTTTAAAGAGATAAAGCATTGAACTCTTTCGGTCGCTAGAAAATAACTTCGGTAATGACTGCAGCGTCATCGATGTTCATTTTTGAGTTTTCAAAGGAGGAATTGCTACTTGAATGTTTTAAATGGGAGATGTTTGCAAAACCTGGGTTTGGTTTTGAAATTCAAAGAGGTAATTGAACTTACCAAAGAGTTTTGGATATAATTTATTTCAAATGATTTTTGAAATACTTATGTGATTATTGAAGACTTTGGAATTGGTTTAAATGTTTTGGATGTCTAAGTAATGGCTTAATCTCTAGAGGTTTAACTAAAAATGTTTATGGATTATAAAAAGGTTGGAAATTTATAAAGTTTGAAAATTTCCTGGAATGGAATTAACTTGTAAAAATTTATTGAGCTAGAAGAGTAAGTTGAATTAAATGAACTCAAGCTAAGTTTAATAATATTGTGATTGGATTTGAATTAAAGTTGAAATATAATTGATATGGAACTGTATCACGTAGTGGATACATTAAACGAAATTAAGTTCTTACTTAATAAAATTTAAATGGATTGTGAAGTCAAAAGAATAGTATGAGGTTAGATTTAACTAGAGTTTAGTTAAATAAGATTGAATGGGAATAAATAGATTTCGACGGCTTATAAAAGAATTGAAAACCCATTGAATAAAAATATATACTTGGCTAAATAAAATGTATAATCCCGAGTTAAAAAGTAAAATGTGAACGGGATTGATGGTAAATGGATAAAAGTATGGATATAAAAAAGTTGCGACTTATAAAACTCAGAAGTGGAATAAATAAGCCAAAATAAAATTGTTTGTATTTTGAGAAATGAATAAAAAATCCAGAAACTTGAATTATAAAATAGGTGGAACTCAAGAAATTAAGTGAAGTGATTTTTGAAAGGCAAAAATCAAATTAAATAGAAGTGAACTTAAGTTATGAAGTTGAAAAAGTTTGAAGAAAGTAAATTAACTTAAGTTTAAAAATAATAGAAGCTTGGCTTCGAGTAAGGGTGAAAGCCCATTAAATAAAAGTTTGGGTTAAATTAATTTGGGAAATGGTTATTAATATTAGCATGGAATGTTGTCAAGCTTAATGGAATGGGTTTAAATGAAACCAACGCGAGAATGAGTGAAATGTGAGTGAATGGTTTGTAAATAAGTTAGAATGGAATAAAATTAAATATAAATTGTATTGAAATCGATTTAAAATGATTGTAAGCTTGAGTAATTGTTTATTCACATAAATATTGCAGAGTTTACATAGAAATAATTGTCATTTGACGAAAATGAGATTAATAAAATTCTATGAATTAATAGAAGTAAATAAAATTGATTTTTGAATCAATTGAAATGAATATAAGTTCGTTTGGTTTAAAAATGAATCGTATGCAAGCAAGTAGTTGTACATCACTTAAATTGAATGGTATTGGTAGAAAGTTGATTGAAAGCTGTGATATCCTAGAATTTCAAACCCAATTTAAATATGATAATCTTTATAATAAACTAATTTAAATTGATAAATCTGTTATTTTATTCAACAGCAAATAAATGACTTATAAATATACATTTATCCTAATTAAAACTAATACATATATAAGGATAATGTATGTGTTAAAATTTTATTCATATCAAATTTGATTTTTGAATTGGATTTTTAAAAATATAATTTGAAATTGAATTGTTAAATTAAAAGATTTAAAATAGGTTAATTTATATTCTAAGTTATACTTTGAGTTTAAAAGAGTATTTCAATGATTTTATTTAGGATATAAAATTTGATTCATATTTATTTCTTTAATTAGAATTGATTTTATAGGAATTAAAAATGGATTTAAAATAAGAAAAAAAATCAATTAAGAAAAAAAAAACATTTTTATTTCTTTTTGCATGAAGTAACACTTGTTAAATATTTAGATCCTACTAATAACATGTGTTAGAGAACTAAGCTAAATTGTGACAAGTGTCATAATTCTTTAAATTTTTGTAAAAACAAAATTTCAAATTTAAAAACTATTCCTTATGCTTAATTTAATTTTTCTCATTCTAAAGTTTCTAAAGCTAGGGAAAGAAAAAGAAAACTGCAATATAGACTTCTGAAATCAACCAATTTCTGAAACAATCTCAAAGTTTTATCACTAACTGATTCAAGATTTAAAGTATCATCAAAGTTAAGCAAACAATTTCAAGAAGTGGGAAGAAAAAGGCCTGCAGTTCATTCATATCTCTTTTTCCTACAGCTTAAGTCTTCACAACATAAACAAGTGAGTAAATTTTAAATCAAAATTTAAGTATAAAAAAATGTTGCATGTTGAATATTAGCTCTGAAATACTTGCATGTTAGTTATTTTGTGAAGTATTTGTTTTCAGGTATTATATTTTGCATCAACTGGTAACAGAAGAGAGCAGACTGATAATGAGACCGTTAATCCAGTTACGTCTCCAGTTAGTTTTGCCGCAGTATGCAAGGAATTTGTTCATCTTGGAGGAAAACCATTTCAAGGATCAGAAACTATAATAGAAGTTCAAGCATGGATTCGCTCTTGTGAGAAGATTTTTTAAGAGCATGAGGTTATCAGATGAGCAGAAGAGAATAATGGTTGCGCGGAAATTACAAGGTAGTGCCGCAGTATGGTGGAATTCAATGACTGCTAATATCTCAGAAGATGGTATGTCTTGGGAAGAGTTTAAGGAGATGTTTGAGGAAAAGTTTATGCCTGCTGCAGGGAGAACTCGGCTTTATCAAGATTTTCTGAATCTGAAACAAGGAAATATGTCTATAGCGGAATACGAGACAAAATTCAACGAGTTATCTTGCTATGGTCCAGGACTTATAGACACACCTCTTAAGAAGAACGAGATGTTTGTCCAACGGTTGAGGCCTGAGTATCATGAGAGAATGAGAGCACATTTGAAAGGGTCTTTTGTGGAACTTATTGATATGGCATTAAGGTATGAAGATTTGATGAAGAAGAGGTCAGTGGCACAAGTTGCTGCATCAGGAGGGAATTCTTCTAACCAGAATAAGAGAAAATTCAATCCTAATTGGAAGAAGCAAAACAAAAAGAAGTCTGGGAACAAAAATGAGCCTCGCAAATGCTATATTTGTCATCAAGAAGATCACCTGGCAAATAAGTGTCCCAGCAAAGGATCTCAGCAACAGCATCAGCGACAGCAGTATAGTGGACTAGGGTCAGCCTTACTTCAGAAGTCTCTTTGCTTTAACTATCACCAACCGGGACACATGATTAAAGACTACCCGCTCCTTCATAAGGTCCAGCAGAACAAAGTATTTGCTTTAGAAGGCGCACCATCAAACTCATTGAAGGGCAAGGGAGTTTTAGAAGGTACCTTACTTTTAAATGGAAAATATATTAAAGTCTTATTTGATTCTGGTGCTTCTTTAAGTTTTATTTCCTTGGGAACTGTAGAGAATTTCTTACTTACCACTAGTATCGTAGACAATCCCATTTGTGTATCAAATCCTATAGGAGGGGTAACCAAATTGGATAGGATTTGTAAAGATTTGAGAATCTCCTATCTATCCCATAGTTTTTTCTGTGATCCTTATGTATTGGATTTTAAAGGTTTTGACCTTATATTAGGAATGGATTGGCTTGACAAATATAAGGCTATTTTAAATTGTGATGAAAGAACAGTTTCGTTGGAAACTGATCTAGGTAGGATTGCCAGAGTAATGTGTGATAACTCTGGAATTCACTTGAGTAGTCTTTTACATGGAATGGAGACTTTTCAAGAGGAGGTTGTAGATATTGAAGTAGTCCGGGATTTCTCAGACGTATTTGTGGAAGTTTAGTGTTTGCCACCGCACCGGGAAATAGATTTCCGTATAGATTTGGTTCCTGTAGCAGTACCTGTAATTCAACCTAGTAGGAGGATGGCTCCAAGAGAGAGGGAGGAATTAGTGAAGCAAACTCAAGATTTGTTGGAGAAGGGTCTGATTAGACCAAGTTTTTCCTGTTGGGGCTCAGCTGCAGTTTTTGTCACCAAGTCAGATGGGTCGCTAAGGTTCTGTGTAGACTACCGTGAATTGGACAAAGTGACCATTCGGAATAAGTATCCTCTTCCTCGCATCGATGATCTCTTCGACCAGCTTCATGGTGCATCAGTCTTTTCTCAATTAGATCTAGCATCAGGTTTCCATCAGTTAAGGGTAGCTGAAGACAGTATTCCCTTAACTGCATTTAGGGGACCTAATTTTTTCTATGAATGGTTGGTTATGCCTTTTGGGTTAACCAACGCTCCTGCCTATTTTGTTGATCTGATGAACCGAGTCTTTAGAGATGTTCTGAATAAGTTTATTTTGGTATTCATCGATGATATTTTGGTTTATTCTAAATCGGAAGAAGAGCACAAGTAGCACTTGAGAATAGTTTTGGAAACTCTGAGAAGGCATGTGCTGAAGGCGAAGTTTTCTAAGTGTTATTTTTGGAAATCAAAAGTAAAATTTTTGGGCCACATTGTTTCTGGTGAGGGAATCTCTGTAGATTCAGCTAAAGTTGATACTATTCTGGAATGGAAGCAGCCTCGGACTCCTACAAAAGTTCGCAGTTTTCTTGGATTGGCCGGTTACTACAGGAAGTTTATTAAGGATTATTCTAAGATCTATTCTCACCTAACGAAGCTGACAAGGAAGGGAGCTAAATTCAAGTGGACACCGGAATGTGAGGAAGCTTTCCAGAAACTGAAGACAAAATTGACTAGTGCTCCTGTATTGGCTATTCCTGATGGGAAGAGCAAGTTTGAAGTATATACTGATGCCTGTATTGTTGGATTGGGAGTTGTGCTTATGCAGAATGGTAGGGTTATTGCGTATGCGAGTTGGCAATTGAAGCCACATGAGAGGAACTACGCTACGCATGATCTAGAGCTATTGGCTATTGTTTTTGCTTTAAAGATATGGAGGCATTATCTTTTAGGAGAAAAGTTGAATTATTCACGGATCACAAACCGTTGAAATATCTTTTCTCTCAAAAAGATCTTAATCTAAGACAGCAGCGATGGGTTGAGTTCTTGGCATCATACGATTTGGATATTCTGTATACTCCGGGGAAAGCGAATGTTGTGGCAGACGCTCTTAGCAGAAATGCGGTTCTTTCTCTTTTGGAATCTGTTCCGTCTCTCCAGGAAAGAATAATAAGTAAGTAAATGGAGGATAGGTCTTTTGAAGAATTGATTCTTGGAACTAAGGATGGTCGATATTCGGATTTCAAGATGGACAATCAAGGAGCATTGAGAATTAATGGTCGATTGTGTGTACCGGATATAGACGGATTGAGACACGAAGTATTGTCAGAAAGTTATCGCTCCAGATTGAATATTCATCCAAGGATCTCGAAGATGTACAGAGATATTAGAATAGTTTTCTGGTGGCCGGGCATGAAGAAGGATGTAATCAGATTTGTTAATAGTTGTGCTATCTGCCAGCAAGTGAAAGAAGATCAACAGAAGCCTGTCGGTTTGTTACAACCTTTGGAGGTCCCGACATGGAAATGGGAGATGATTTCAATGGACTTCATCGACGGTCTGCCTAAAACTAAGAAGGGGAATGAAGGAATATGGGTAATTGTGGATCGTCTAACCAAAAGCGCCCATTTTATACCAGTTAAGGCAAACCGTACTACAGCTTCTTTGGCAGAGATTTTCTTGAAAGAGATTGTGAGATTGCATGGTGTTCTAGTCAGCATTGTAAGTGATCGAGATCCGAACTTCACCAGCAAATTCTGGAGGGCATTGCAATCAGCTTTGGGAACTAGTTTAAGATTGAGTACAGCATATCATCCCCAAACAGATGGACAAACAGAAAGGCTTAATCGAATTCTAGAAGATATGCTGAGAGCATGTTTATTAGATTTTGGAGGATCGTGGGAGGATCATCTACATCTAGTGGAGTTCTCTTATAATAACAGTTATCAAGCAAATATCAAGATGGCTCCTTATGAAGCATTGTATGGAAGATCGTGTAGATCTCCAGCTTGTTGGATAGAGTCGAAAGACCGTATTGTGCTTGGACCAGATCTGATCCGTGAAGCATCTGCTAAAGTCGAGCTTATCAAGAAAAGGATGAGAGCTGCTCAGGATCGACAAAAGAAATATGCTGATAAGAGACGAAGACAATTGGAGTTCGAGATTGGTGATTTAGTTTTGTCAAAGTTTCCCCTATTAAAGGAGCTATAAGATTCGGGAAGACAGGGATCGCTCCGAGATACATTGGTCCGTTTCGAGTTCTCGAGAGGATTGGTGTTGTAGCATACAGGATTGAATTGCCAGTCCGGATGGCTGGAATTCACAATGTTTTCCACGTATCTCATCTACAGAAATATGTGCATGACCTATCTCTTACTGTGGAGCCAGCTGTGCGGGAAGAATTAGAGGTTGAGCCGGACTTATCAGTTGTCAGACATCCTTTTCAGATTGTTGATCAAGACGAGAGGCAACTCAGAAACAGGATAGTGAAGCTCGTTAAAGTCCAATGGAGTGAGGATACCAGAGATTGTTCCTGGGAGACTCTGGATAGTTTTAGGAAGGCTTACCCGGATATGTGTCCGGATAGCTAGTGGTGTTGTATTGAATGAATATTTGTTTGGATGTTTTGTTTGATGGTTGCTTATGTATGGATGTTATGCATGCTTGAAGTGTTGAATAAAATAAATTTTGGATTATCATTTGTTTAAATTTCGGGGACGAAATTCTTTTAAGGGGGGAGGAATGTGATATCCCGGAATTTCAAACCCAATTTAAATATGATAATCTTTATAATAAACTGATTTAAACTGATAAATGTTATTTTATTCAACAGCAAATAAATGACTTATAAATATACATTTATCCTAATTAAAACTAATACATATATAAGGATAATGTATGTGTTAAAATTTTATTCATATCAAATTTGATTTTTGAATTGGATTTTTAAAAATATAATTTGAAATTGAATTGTTAAATTAAAAGATTCAAAATAGGTTAATTTATATTCTGAGTTATACTTTGAGTTTAAAGGAGTATTTCAATGATTTTATTTAGGATATAAAATTTGATTCATATTTATTTCCTTAAGTAGAATTGATTTTATAGGAATTAAAAATGGATTTAAAATAAGAAAAAAAAATCAATTAAGAAAAAAAACATTCTTATTTCTTTTTGCATGAAGTAATACTTGTTAAATATTTAGATCCTACTAATAACATGTGTTAGAGAACTAAGTTAAATTGTGACAAGTGTCATAATTCTTTAAATTTTTGTAAAAACAAAATTTCAAATTTAAAAACTATTCCTTATGCTTAATTTAATTTTTCTCATTCTAAAGTTTCTAAAGCTAGGGAAAGAAAAAGAAAACTGCAATATAGACTTCTGAAATCAACCAATTTCTGAAATAATCTCAAAGTTTTATCACTAATTGATTCAAGATTTAAAGTATCATCAAAGTTAAGCAAACAATTTCAAGAAGTGGGAAGAAAAAGGCCTGCAGTTCATTCATATCTCTTTTTCCTACAGCTTAAGTCTTCACAACATAAACAAGTGAGTAAATTTTAAATCAAAATTTAAGTATAAAAAAATGTTGCATGTTGAATATTAGCTCTGAAATACTTGCATGTTAGTTATTTTGTGAAGTATTTGTTTTCAGGTTTTAAATTTTGCTGTGCATGTTTAAAAGTTAATTGTACTCCTCTGTAAATTCAAGTTCAGAGTAGATTTCTGAACAAATCTTCAAATTTAAACTCAGCAAGGTGATACTGAGTTGATATCTTCAAGTGTGGAGTTTAAATTCAATATGAATTAAGTGTTAGAAGTAAATATGCAAATGAAACTGTTAAAATCTGCAGAAGTAAGAAATGCAGTAGAAACCAAATAATTATATCATGTAAATTTTGTTCGAATTTTAATGAATCAAGATTATGTCCTAAATCTACTATGCATAACATGAATTTTAAGCCATAAATCAAAAATTTTAACTTACAGTTAAAGATGGATTTTGGGATTAACAAAAATTGGGGCTTTTGTCAAATTCTCGTGACTGGATTGTTGATAGGCTTTGAAATTTGAACTGAAGCTATGTTAGATGTTGTATAACACTAGAAAAATAGTGATTGAATTTATCTTTCAACAGAGAATTTGGAATTTTGATTTGTAGGGTTTGGGTTTTGTGTTTTTTTGAGTTTAGGAAATTCGTTCGTGTGAAGCATAGGGATGACCGAGTTGGGGTTGGCTTTAGGTGGAGGTGTGTTTGGGTTGTGCGAATGCATGGCCGGAGTTGGGAGGCTAATGGTGGTTGGCTTGCCGTGGGTGATGGGGTTTTTCTTCTAGGCGTCTGCAGTTCTGTGTTGGGTTCGAACAACCCAATTTTCGTTCGAGTGTGTTTTGATGAGTTCTGGGGTTTGATACGAGGTCGTGGGATGGTTTGGGGTTTGCGAGTGATGTCGGCGGCGGCGGTGGAGGCGTCGGAGCTTCGTGCATGTGCACGACGCAGCGGCACGTGTCTATAGTTTCTGGTTCGCGTGCGTTGGGTTACAGCTCGAAGTCGCGATCGTGTTTTTAGTTGAGAATCTCGTGTGTGCGCTCGGGTACGTGATGGCTGTTGCTCGTGTGTTTTAGTTTGGGTTCAGGTAGATGAAGAAGAGTAGGGGATGAAGTAAAATGTTGATTTTAGTATGGGTTTTGGTCGAGCTTAAACACAAAATAAATGAAGTTAAGTTTTAAACTTGTTTTAAATTTCAAATTTGATTTAAGTTTAAAACTTAACACTTTATATTTTCACTACTTTATAAAGTATCAAATATTTTATTTCAAATGTAATTCACATTTTATTATTTGAAGTTTGAAATGATTTTATACCTTTTAAAATCTAACTTTTTCAAAAGTAATTAGTTTTAATAAATTGAAATATTTAAATATGTGAGGGTTTTTAATGATAAATGAAATGGTTTTTTTTTTGAAAGTTAATTAAATTTGAAATTAAAGTTTACTTAAATTGATTAGTAATTAAGGTTGGAACTAATTAACTAATTTAGGTTAATTAATTGGTTAAGATTTAATTAATTACTCATGGATTTAATGGATAATTAAGGATTAAATTAAATAACAATTAATAGATTATTAATTAATTTTATTAATCAATTTAAGGTTAATTCATAAGTGATTAATAACTGATTAATTAAATGATTAATGATTAATAAATTAGTGATTAAGAAGTTAATTAATTAATTGATTAAGAGTTAATTAATTAAGTAATTAAACATTAATTAATTTATAATTAATAATAAATTAATTAAGGATTAAGATTTAATTAATTAAATAATTAAGGTTAATTAATGAGTAATAAATTAAGTAATTAAGATAAATTAATTTGTGATTAATTAAGAATTAATTAAGGTTAATTAATTATAAATTAAAGGCTAATTAATAATAAATTAAGGAATGATTAATCCTAAATCAAGTTTTAATTAATAAATAATTATAGTAATTAATTGATAATTAAATAAAGATTATTAATTAATTAAACATTAATTAATTAATAATGAGATAATTAAGAGGTGATTAATTAATTAAATGATTGCGATTAATTAATTAATGTTTGGTTAAGCAAGATTAAGTGATAAATTCTTAAATAATTAATTTAATTTAAATTAATTAAATTAATTATAATATGAATTGTAACAACCCGGGATTTGCATTACCTATTAACAAATAAAAGTTAGAATTTTTATTTATTTTTAATGAAGCATAAAAGGATTTTGGAATAACAAAATTATTTGAAAAAGGCTATTTTAATTAAATTGGGAAATATGGGATTTTAAAATGAGGATAAAATGTTATTTTTGGAAGTTAAATATTTTAGGAGAGATTTAAAACGGGTTTGGGTAAGAAAAATGAGTTTATATACATACATGAACACTTAGTCTAATTTTTGAAACATGTAAATAACCCTCTTCTTATTGGGTTACTAAACTTAACCCAATAACCCACCCTAAACCTCCCCTATATATTATCTCAAACTCTCATAACCTCATTCATTCATCCCTAATCAAAACCCTAATCATTTCCTAAAGCTTTCTTAATAAAAATGGCCTCCATCTTCATCCCCTTCTAGTTTTAGCATATGCAAATCATTCTATGCAAAGGTAATGCAAATACCCACCTCAAATCCAACTTTTATAGCTTTCTAATTTTTGAAATTAGTTTGTTAACACATGTTTTATGTGTTTTTATGATCTTATAGCCTCCTAATCATCTTTTGCTAACTTGGGTTGATGCTAGAATGTTCATTGTTGCTTTCTAGAGAGGTATATTGCTAAAAACCTCTTATAATATGTGTTTAATCCTCTTTTGACTTCATAAATCATTTAGTAACACATGTTTTATTATGTAACATGTGAATCATAGCTTCTTGATCATCTTTGCTTTCATTTTGGGTGTGCACATAAGGTGTTTGTGATATTGCTTCATAAGGTAATGCTAAGCTTTGGCCCTTTGTCTCCTTAATATAGTGTATTAATCATTATATGCTAGTTAATGATTGTTATTGGTGAAATTTGATGCCAAAAACTTGAAAAAAACACCCCTAAATAACTTAAATCATCATTTTGTGCAGGCTGGAAATGCACAGCCTGAAAACAGGCTGAAAACATGAGTCTGGGTTGCACCCAGGCTGCAGCCCAGGCACAGCAGGCTAGCCCAGTTGGGCTAGCCAGAAGCAGGCCAGCCCTAGTGGGGCTGGCCACAAGTCCCCAGCCCACATGGCTGGGGCCGGCTGCAAGTCCCCAGCCCGCCTAGGCTGGGGCGGGCCGCACAGATCCCAGCCCAAGTGGGCTGGGGCGGGACCCCAGACCCCAGCCCGCAAGGGCTGGGGCGGGGCCCAAGAACCCAGGCCGCGTGGGCTGGGGCGGGGCCCATATCCGCCAGCCCGCATGGGGCTGGGGCGGGCCGAAGTCCCCCAGCCCGGCGCGGGCTAGGGGCGGCCCCAAGTCCCCCAGCCCGAGCGGGATGGGGGCGGGCCCAAGTACCCCCCCAGTCCATGCGGGCTGGGGGCCCAAAAAAAAAAACAAAAATGAAAAATGAAAATGTTGTTTCTGTTTTCAGTTTGGGACTGAAAAATTGTGACATCGCCACGGTCACATCCGTGGTCGAAATCCAACGTTTTTGGACTCGTTGGAAAGCTGGAGTTTCGAACTCCATCTCTAAAAAGTTTGATTAGTATCCGAGTTCATTTGACTCTTCGAAATTGCTGTCGAAGAGGGACCCGGATCTCAGCCTGAAACAGTGTATTCACTGTTTCCGAGTCCGACTTTGGAGCGTCGCTGCGACTTCACTTCAAGTCGGAATCGAGTAATTCTTTTTGCGTTCTGAAGTAGGAATGTTGGACTACGTTCCTACCAATTTTCATGCCTTTCAGATTCGGTTTGCTAGTCCGAATGATTTTTCGAATTTGGATTCGCGTCAGTTTTGGACTATTTTCCAACACTTACAATGTTTTCAGTGATTTTCTGATTTATCGATTTCTTTGAGATTTGTCTCTGGATTTCATACACGGGTTTTTATGAACTATTTTAAAAAGGATTTTTCACTCCTAAATGGCTTTCGAAATTATTATATAATATTATTTTTAATTATTAAATTAATTACTTCATAATAGGAGAGTTTTAAAAAGCCGTTTTAAAGCGATTTCAAAATCAATTATAAATCCGTTTCGCACCATTATTTTCTATAATAAAAATCTCACACTCACTTTTAGCATGTCGAGCGAAGTGGAAAGGTGCTTAAACGGTTAGGAAATCTCTGGCCTATGGAACCGTGTGTATTTTCTTTCCGGTTAATCCCTAACCTATTCGATTGATCGTTTTGACCTTTGGGTCTAGTTTACCGATGATACGAGGTGGACTTTTTATTGTTTGGAGTGTGAGCCTTCTATTGGTTAGTAAACTGTTTAGTGCGAACGTGGGGTATGGGACTCATTGTTAACACTTTACGGGTTCCTCTCCAAGAAGTTTGTGACACATTAGCCTCTGGGCGGCCAGTACTGGACCTCTGGGTCACCACGCCTCTGGGCAACCGTCTCTGGACACCTGCTCTATGGAGCAGTTTTTTTTTTCGGCGTGTGCCTCTGGGCCTTTATCCTTCTGGAAAGCATCTCGCCGTCTCGCGCGTTCCGCATCTGTGCGACTGATCGATCACAACTTTACAGTACTTGGCATTAACGACTCTGGTCGGTGCACGTGCAATACTTGTATTATCTGATGATTTTTATATCCATTCGAGTATCTCCATTCGGTGTTGGTTCTATGGAATCATACGATGTAAGTGCGATTACCTTGTGGATTTACAATGTCTCTGGACACTGCTTTTCAGTGTTCGATTTTATTGATTTTTCAGTATATCCCTGTTGCTTTTTAGAGCATCGATCTTTGCTTGGGCATTGATCACTGACTCTGGTCACTCTTGGGATTATTGCCTATGGGCAACTTTATATAGCTTTGGCTACGCCGATGATATGAGGCGATTTTATTTATTCCACACTTTGGTGTTGATATTCTCTTTGGAGATTTTTACTGTTTATTGATGATTAGGGATGGTCATTATATTCATGTGGTCCATTATATTCTTCTCTTTGGAGAAGTTCTGTTTTGTTTATGTACCGCATTATTATATATCTCAGTTATTGCTGATTATTTAGCTAGCCTAACCCGAGCGTTTTCGCTCGGGTCAGACCGAGTTGTTTCAGGTTAGGTCTCTGGACTTAGCTTTCTGTGCTTCCGCTTGGACGTTATCTGCTATGCTGATAGATAGATCTTTATATTTGTCCACTATTCTGATACTCTGATTATTCAGTCTCTTATGTACATATTTTTGACTCACATGTGTGAGCGGTGGCTTTGTACCCACCTTTTGATATTTGGATCTGTATTGACGATATATTGTACCTATGTTCTGTGACTGTTATGTGATTGTTCTGTGATGATGATGTTATCATTTAGTATTATGTTTGTTCTGAACCTATTTTCCTTAGCCATTGTAATTTCGTTATAAATATCTATTGGATATGTCGAACCACTTGAGAAAAGAAAACCACCTATTCGACGTATTCAATAGTTAGTTATAGCTTGATTACACATGGTCGCTTCCATTATACTCTATTCTCCGTTCTATTAGACGGTATTACTCTGTAATACTCTTTACTAGAGTGGGTCTCGGAGTGGGGCGTTACATCTTGGTATCAGAGCGAAGGTTCAGAATTAAACATAACAAACATAGAACAGACATGTAGTACAATACGTTATAATACCATCCAAATTGAACATATCCACCTTTAGATAAATAAGTTAGGAATATATGTAGGAATCTATTATATTCCGTAATATTCCTTAATGAATTATCTATCTTTGAATCGTGCTTAACTAAATCTTACCTTATCTTTCAGTTTGGTTGGGAGAGGTAGGAACCTCCGTTCTGCTGATGTTGGACAGTTCAGCAACCCTCATCCTGAGGGCGTATACATGACCACGGACCAGATCATGGAGTTGGTTCGTAACTCTCAGTCGCACTCTCAGTCTCCTACACCAGTTTCTGATGCATCGCGTAAGTCTGCTTTTGCGCGCCTATGCAGCGACTTTATTCATCTTGGAGGGAAGCCGTTCAATTGCTCCGAGACTGTTCTTGAGGTCCAGGCTTGGATCAGAGTTTGCGAGCGTAATTCACTCGCATGACCCTTCCTGACCATGACAGAGTTCTTGTTGCTTCTAGCCATCTTGAGGGCCGTGCCTTGGATTGGTACGTGCTCCTTATTTCTGGGACCGATGAGGCCACTCTCACTTGGGATTAGTTCCGAGAGCGCTTCTTGCTCAAGTTTGTCCCCGAGTCCGAGAAGATAGCCCTTGCACGCCGCTTTATTGACCTTAAGAAAGGGAAGACCTCTGTTGCTGACTATTCTTCATCTTTCGAGGCCCTGTCTAAGTATGGCCTCGAGTTCATTAGCACTCCTTATAAGAAGAATCTCAAATTTGTTGAAGGCCTGAAGAAATATTTGAAGAAGCAGCTTATGCTCCAGCTTAAGCTCCCTTTTGATGAGCTAGTTGACGCAGCGCTTCACCTTGAAGCGGCTGAGCGTGAGAGAGATAGTGATGGAGATGGTGGGGGTTCTAAAAACCCCAATCAGAAGAGGGGTCCATTTCAGAAGACCAAGCCTTGGAACAAGAAGAAGAAGACTGGCAGTTCAACTTTTCAGAATCAGCCTCAGACTCGTTCTCAGTCCCAGACTCCTGCTCAGCCTAGTGGAACACGTCCTCCGAAGAAATGCTTCAACTGTGGTTCTCCTGATCACTTTATTCGAGAGTGTCCCAAACCTCTCTATTGCACCTTCTGCAAGAAGGAGGGACACAGGATCTCCACTTGTCCTATTGCTCCAGCTAGTGCCAAGCCTGGCAAGCTTAATGCTGCCAAGGCTCCTACATCTTTAGCTCAGCCTCGAGGTATGCATCCTTCCGTTCTCGAGGGTTCTATTTTATTTCATGGTAGATCTCGTAGAGTTCTCTTTGATATGGGTGCCTCTCACTCATTCGTATCAAAGGAACTAGTTGATACTTTATCTTTGGATGTTACTTGTTTGGTTTCTTCACTAAGGATTGTGAATCCCATCGGTGGATCCACGACCCTTAGTCTGCTTTGTGAGGATATAGATATTGATCTTTGTGGATTTTCTTTCCGTGTGAATCTGAACGTTATGGAGTATTTGGGCTTTGACATGATTCTTAGCATGGATTGGCTCGCTCAGTACGACGCCAAAATCATTTGTTCGGAGCGGATATTATTTCTTCGTCATCCTGACTCGTCCGCTCCGTTAGCTATTGCTCTTCAGGATGTTGGGATTTCTGATATTACTTTATTTTCACTTGATTCACGAGATGAGGATGTGGACATATCTCGTATTCCTGTTGTTTGGGATTTCACCGATATATTCGAGACAGTATCTGGCTTGCCGCCAAAGCGGGCCATTGAGTTCCGCATCGATCTCATTCCAGGCTCCCACCCAGTTGGGCGTCCTCCCACGAGGATGTCTACTAAAGAGAATGAGGAACTTAGGAAACAGTTAGTAGAGCTTGAGGCGAAGAAGTTCATTCGGTCCAGTTCTTCGCCATGGGGTGCTGCTGCGGTCTTCGTTAAGAAGCCCGATGGCTCTCTTAGGCTTTGCATTGACTACCGCAAGCTTAATGAGTTGACCATCAGAAATCGTTATCCATTGCCACGGATAGACGATATGCTTGATCAGTTGAGCGGTGCGAAGGTCTTTTCCCAGCTCGACCTTGCCACCGGATTTCATCAACTCCGAGTTGCGAAAGATAGCATTCCTCTTACCGCTTTCCGCACTCGTTATGGTTCTTTTGAGTGGTTGGTCATGCCATTCGGCTTGACGAATGCACCGGCTTTCTTCGTCGATCTTATGAATCGAGTATTCTGGGAATACATCGATAGATTCGTTCTGGTTTTCATCGACGATATTCTTATTTACTCTAGATCCGAGGTAGAGCATGCTCATCATTTGCGGATCGTCTTGGATACTCTTCGTCAGCATCAGCTTAAGGCCAAGCTCTCCAAGTGCCATTTTTGGGAGAGCAAGGTCAAGTTCTTAGGCCATATTGTATCATCTGAGGGTGTTTCTGTCGATCCTGCCAAGATCGAAGCTATTCAGAATTGGAAGCAGCCCGAGAACGTTCATGATATTCGCATCTTCCTTGGTCTGGCGGGTTATTACCGTCGGTTTGTCAAGGATTTCTCCCAAGTTGCACTTCCCCTTACAACGCTGACTCGTAAGGGTGTTCGCTTTATTTGGTCTGATAAGTGTGAAGCTTCTTTTCAGCGATTGAAGAAACTTCGTGACATCTCAAGTGAGGATCGAGATGGAGTTTTAGAATGCAAGGGTTATTGTCGTTAACTCTGAGGGTGATTCCAAAACGAGTGTAACGAAATAATGCCTTCGGTTTCTTTCGAACCTGGAACGAACTTGTATGGATTGAATGCTTTCAGAACATCGTCAGGTGGACGATGAGCATTCTAAGTGATATGTCCTATAAAGGTAATCGTAGCCCCAAGCCTCATCAACCGGGAATGGCTAAAACAGGAGAGGTGCAGCAAGGCTTCGTGGGTAGCCCCCACTTGAGAGTGAGATTTACCCCTGTCTAGAAGTCCCTTATTTATTCAGCTGTGTGGGCAGTTGTTGGCCACAACTGCGGAGTTGTCTTGTTCGGAACTGTCCAGTAAGGGATGGGTCCGGCCTTGTGTTGCAGGGGATCGGGAGTGGTCCTCGGTACGGTGATCTAGGCCCCATACTGTGACGGGCGGTACCCCAGTAGCCCTGCCATTGTATGGAATCCAATCTCCAATAAGTGCCCGTACGGTTTTGATTGTGCCCAACTATGTTGGAACGTGAGATGTAAGCATTCCAGCTATTTCTGTATTTATTTTAAAAATCCTAGACCCTATTATAATATCACTGAATTTCCTATCAAATGTTTTGGTGAGCGTAAGGTAAAAACTTACACGTGTTTATTTGTGGGAAGTCTTACGTGATACCTTTTGTTTCAAAATGATTTTCAAAGTTAAACAATTTTAACTGATTTACTCACACCAGACCCATGTCTGGCCCGGAGTTTATTTTGTTTTTCATAAACTCTTGGGTACTCAAATTTTTATGAGTAGCCAAGTGATTAGGTTTGGATTAGCATATGTTTTAGAAGCTGGAGCTGGAGTCCAGACGTACTATCTATCTATATTTGCTGTAGTGGCATTTTGGTGTTATGTTTTGAGATGTATGGGTTGGGAAAAACTCTTATGAATGTCATATGTTATGGAGTAGTATTATTTTGTGTACTCTGATATGTAAACTTATGTAATGGGTATGTGTAATATTATATTTTGTTCGTTTCCGCTGTGAGATTCTGATTATTGTTGTTTCTTTTCTTTTTATCTTTCTATTTCTATCTCTTTCTTTCTTATTGATGATAAGTCTTTCTGTGGAATGAAAGACGAGTCATCACAAAAGAAATTGAAATAAGTGTTGAAACCTATATATGTGCTTATGAAAGTATATAACATGCATTGTTATAGAATCCATGTTTTAGCTATTTAAATATAACTGAAATGTTATAAACTTCTTATATATAGTGCTTATATGTTTAAATTGAGTAAGTACAGGTACCTAAAGGTCGTTTGGCAGGATTTTGGTCGCGCTAATTGCTAAATAATAAGCTGTTTGCTTAAAAATGCTAAATAGAGGTACGCCTACACAATAAAAGTTAGGAAATATGAACTATTGTTTGTTTCTTTTTGTTTTTCCGACCGGTTGGGTCGATGTATATATATTTATATCTCTTGTCAAACTGCAAAAGCTCCTCCATACAAAGGGGACTCTGCCAAAATTTTCTGAAAATTTTGGGAGTTAGAAAAATTTTTGGAAAATTTTTTATTAGCGACAGAATGATTTCAAATTGGAAATTGAAATAAATTAGTGGATGAAACTAATTTAAAATAATGATATGAATCAGTTATAAATGGAAGATATATTCAATATTCAGAGTTGAAGATAAGTTGAATTCATATAGAAATGGGAGAACCAATTTGAATAGAAGTAGATACTAACTAAAGTGGTGAAGTGAAAATAATTACAAGAAGCGTATAAAATACTTATATTGAACTTAAGAAGAAATGGTAGAATTCTTAAGTAATATGGATGTCAGGAAAATATATTGAATAAGCATTTGAGTGAAGATTTAATAAAAATATGTGAAATGATAAGCATTGATAAGTGAATAGAAATAAAAAAGAATGTGAATAAAAGAGAATGGATATAAACACGTAAGATGTACGTATATTATTTTTATTCGCATAGCAATTTGATCCAGATTCGAGCATAGAATTTTGAGATAGTTATATCAATCCGAATTAGGATTGTTTCACTCGATTTTCGACGGCGAACACTATATATGGATTTTGATTGATTCTGGAAATTCTCTATCATAGTTATGACTATGCAAGGAGAATGACAATTTCTGATCAAGAAACCAGATCTGAGTCCACACTAGGAAGTCGGATGGACGATACTAGTTCAGAAGTGATATTGTATGATCGAGCGAGTGGTCGAATTCGGTATTGCGTACGAATGATGTAGGTACACCGTACGGGCTTGCATGAATAAATACTGAAATTTTGTAAAGGAGTCAATAAAATGATTTTGAATGTTGTGATTGGATATTATTGCTAAGTAGGATATACAGGTATTATAAAGGAAAAGGAAAATTGGTTTTGATTCGAGAAGATAAATTTGAATTGCTCGACAAAAAGGTATGTGTTTAAATTTCTATATGAAATTTGATTGGGTTTTTGATCTAACCACTAAGCTTTTTGTTTTCTTTTGGAATTTGGGATCCCTTAGAGGCATTTTGTAGTTGTACCGAGCTAGCCGCGCAAAGGAGACGCTGGCAAAAATTTTCGAAAATTTAGGGAGTTAGAAAATTTTGATAATTCAAAATTTGGTTTTAAAATTGAAATTTGAATGATTGAGCAAATAGTATTGTTTGAAAACTATGGGAGAGTTTGGGAAGTTAGTACGAATGATAATGGGTCTTCTATAAAAAGATAGTTGGTAGGATGTTGAATTGTTGGTTTTAGGAAAAGTAAACGGATATTGGACCATTCTTTCTAACTAGTAATTTCGAGGACGAAATTCTTTTAAGAGGGAGGAATGTGACGACCTGGAATTTTGGATATTTAAAATAGGAATATTTAGTTGGTTTTAAATATTCAAAAGAGTAATTTTAACTTGAATTTCAAATATCACCATTTACAGGATAATTTAATTTTGAATTAAACTATTGGAAATTGGGTAAAATATGAAATCTGGGATTTTTAGCCTGTTAAAAATAATTTAAGGGCTTATAAATTTATATTAATAATACTGAAGGTGATAGAACTTTTAAAATTGAATTTAACAATTATTTATTCAGTTTTAAAAATATGTTGTTTAAATTGATATTTAAATAGCCTTCCGAGGCACAGTCTCGGATTTCGACGAAACTAGTTCCATTGGATCCGTAATAATGTATTATTATCGGATTTCAATTTTCATAGTGATTGGGGTTGTTGTGTGAGCATACGATATATAAACGCGTTGAAGTTCATATCGGAAATTTAATATAATAACTGAGTCCAAAAGCTATTTTCTCCATACGATCGAATTAGGTCCCGAAACCTTTTCCATTGCGTTCGAAATAGGGGTATAACGTTATGAACGCCTAGTGGCACGTCTCGATACATCGTCAAGATTTTAAGCTGCGAAATCAAGACAATTTAAATTTAAATTCGAATTTAAATTAATATATTGTTTGACTAGTCAAATATTCCCATCAGCTGCCTTTCTTTCAAATCAGAACTTTATCCCTTCACTTTAGAAACACCACAGCCGACCTCCTCTGTAGCTTCCCTCAAATCTTGTTCCCCATTCCCATCTTAAACACGCAATCTTCCTCCGCAATTTTCTAACGCAAGCAGTTTAAACAAGAATAAAAACCTAGCATCTTCCTTCGTCCGAACCAGAGTCAGTTCGAACGTCTTCCTCCCTCATTTTCTTTTCTCAAATCAAATTAAACTTTGAAGGAATGGCAACAGTATGAAAACAAATCGAGGTCTAACCGATTTTCCCCAAATCTCAGAGCACTACCTGCACTAACAACAAACCATCACCGAGCCTTTTAATCACGAATCATCGGTCGCGATTTAATTTCCATGCTCGTTCATAAAATTAGGGATCGAATCGCTGTGGGTCGCTCGCGATTTCAAGCTAGTGTAGGGTGACGTGACTTGGAACGAAGTTGAGGTGATGTTCGACTGGGATGTGATGCAAATGATGGTGCAGTGGGACACGGCAGGCCTCGCGATGGACTTCACGAGCTCGAGCGTCGATGGGATGGATGAAGCGCTCATGCTTGCACGCTCGCAGCGGTCGTAGGAACTTCAAAGTTCTCGATGCTTGGGCGGAGTTCACTTGCGACGACTGGGAGAGCTGGGTCGGTCGAGTCTTCGAGTTGGAGAGGAAGCTCGCGTTTTCTCTGGAGCCGGAGTTGTGGTTCGTTGGCAGTGTTTAGGGTTGTCACGAGGTTTGGTGGGTAGTAGAGTCGTGTCTGGGTTCGCCTATAAGGTATTCGAATTCCTTTACTAATTTAAATTTTGATTTAACAGTTTTATACAAAAGAAAACTTTAATAGTGAAATAGATATTGACTTGTTTCAATTTATATATACATATATATATGTACAGTATAGGTAAATCTAAGAAAGAAAATAAAATGAAGAGATTGTTTTTAATATATATAGCTTATGTAGTTTAAGGTTATATATATATATATTTATATATTAGTTCTAAGAGATATATATATAAGACTTTTGGAAATAAATATGAATTTTAAAATATTTGAAGGTTTGTATAAAATTAGATTTTTGAAAATGGATCATTTTTAGTACATATATGTAATTTCAAAAGAGAAATCATTAGTTATTAAATTAATAAATGGAAAATTTACAGTTCGACTATTTCAAATATTAATAAAATGTAAAATGTTTTTTCAAGGTCTGAATCGTGTAGAATCATGAAGAATAAGTCGAGATGGGAGTGGATTGCAAATTAAAATCAAATGTGAGTTAATCTCACTCTTTTAGGTTCCTATTTAAATTTAAATGGTTAAATTTAAATAATTGGTTGAATGATTGAATTGATTTGATGCGCTATATTATATGTATAGTAGTATATATTGGAGTGATTGATTTCCCGCATTATATAGCGAATGAGACCCTATGCGCCGCATAATAGCGGATGATATTATATAAATTCCATATACCGTGATATTCCACCTCGAAGTGGAATTAGTATTTTATATTGTGCTAACATCTGTGGATGCAGGGAAACAGGTTGGAGGGATCAACTGGATTGCTCAAAATTATTTAGATTGTTCTAATAATTCTGTGCTATGATTATTTGATATGCTATGATGAATTATATTGATAATCGAAATATTGGATACCACGGTTTGATTTAATATATTTTGGTACACTGCGTCATCAAAATATATATAGAATTGGATTTTTGAAAGAAATATAAGAGTGAATTTTTAAGTAAAATAATTATAAAGAATTTGAGTGAAAATAAGAATGAATTGGAAAGGAATAAAAGTGATTTTTAAATCCTGATAAATCCTGGGTATTAAAAAGGGATTTTGAGTAAACATAGAAATAATGAATTTCAAACTTAAGTGATGTTATATCAAGAAATCAAGAATTTATTTTAAAATTCAAGATTTGAATTTATTTGCATAGATAAAGAAGAAATTTGAAAAATATGAAATCGGTAGTTTCAGTTAAAAAGATTCTAAATCATAATTAGGGAATAAAGTCTGAAATTAATGGATTTTGAAATAAATTAAGTAAGTAAAAAAAATTATTTCAAAATGGAGTAAATTGGGAATCAACTTGAAAATTGATCTAAGTGTTTGGAATTGGAATTTTAAAAGCAAGTTGAGTCAATGAAACTTATAAACTGGGTTTATATAAAAGTGAAGCAGTATATCAGTGTATATTTGGAAGAATAAATTCACGGTGAGAATTTATTAAAGGAATGGATAAACTTGTTAAAAATAAATAGTGTCAATTTTTAAAAGATGAGAAAGAGAAGCGTATTTCCGTGGATAGCCAAGTACATCTCAAACAAATTTTAAGTATAAGTAAAAAGTTTTAAGTTGTTTAAAGAGTATGTTTAGAAAACTTATTAGTTCTAAATGTTTAAATTCTAAAGTAAGTATTTTCTTTTAATCTATTGTAGCAGCAATTATTTAAAGGTGGCTTGGTGTTATGTTTTAAAAGTTAGAAATTCAGTTTATATTGTACAAAGTAGTTTTATTTTAAATATTCTTGAAGTATATATTTTGAATAGGTATTAAAGTAATTTTTAATTTAAATGTTTTAAAGGATATTTTATAATAAAGTGTTTTGAATTATTTTAAAAATCTAAAGTTTTTGTACTTGGTGTTTTCAATGGAAATAAATATTTGGAAATTTATTTCATGAGAAAAGTGTGGCTCAAAACCTATTTTCAAAAGGGATTGAAAAGTGGAAAAGTATCTTGCAAATATATTTTGAGGTTAATAAATAATTTTGGGAAATTATTTTATGTTTGATGGTTGTTTGTGAATGTTATTTGATAGTTAAATAACCGACTATCAATATTGGCCAATGCGCTGATTGTTTCGAAGAGACCGGGATCCAGAATTATTTCCTGAAAACCACTTCGATCCGGTTTGTACGTTTTCATGGAAAAACGAGTTTGGTGTTGAAGATTGAGCAGTGAAGTGCAAGGGCTAGTCGCTACTAATCCTGAGGGTAATTCCAAAATGGATGTAGTAGGAGTAGTGCCTTCGGTTCCGTTCGAACCCGGGATGGACTTGTACGGATGAATGCTTTCAGAACATCGTCAGGTGGACGGTGAGCTATCTAAGTGACATGTTCTAAAAGGTAACGCTTAGCCTTGAGCCTCATCAGCCGGGAATGACTGAAAATCAAAGGATATGCAGGAAGGCTAAGTGGGTGGTACCCATTAGGGTGAGGTTATCCCTGTCTAGATGTCCCTTTTATTTGGCTTAGTGGTGAGGTTTCTGATCCCAATAGTGGGGTGATCTTACTCGGGATTATCCAGTAAGGGGTAGCCCCGGTCTTGTATTGTAGGGGATTGGAAGTAATCCTCGGTATGGTGATATAGGCCACGTATTGTGACAGCTGGTACCCCAGTGCCTAGTCATTAGTTGGAAATACATTCTCCCTACGCGCCTGTACAGTTTTGACTGTGCCCAACTATTGCTGAAACGTGTGATGCAAACATTTCAGCTACATTCTATTTTACTTTCTATAGACATTATTATAATATCAGACGGATTTGATAAAAAATGTTTTGGCTATCGTAAGGTAAAAACCCGACATGTTTATTTGTGGCGTGGTCTTACGAGATGCTTTTGATTTCAAAGGATTTTGAAACTTTAATAATCAAATTGAGTGTGATTTTCTCATGCCGGTATTCTAGACTGACTCGGGTGTTATTTCGCTCTAATGCTCGGGTCAGACTGAGTATTATAGATTATAGGAAATGATGCTGTGGAGCTGGATGGCGATACATACTTCCGTATTTGTATGAAATAAACCATTGTGTATTCAGTTTTGGAAAGGATGAGATATTATAACCGTCCTGAGTTTTGTTGTTGTTTGTATTGAACTCTGATATTATACTCTGATGATGTAATGTATAAACAGATGTATTTGTTTCTGTGTAAAGATCATTTATTATCTATTATATTTTATTCCGCTACGATGGTTAGATTTTGATGTTGTTTTCTATTTTCTTCTTCTACCTCTTCTTCTTCTTTAACCATAATGGTTCGTATTTCCGTTCACCTTGAGTTGATGTGTTGGAAAATAGTGTTGACTCAAAGGTACGGATTTGCGGGCTGTGTTACAAAGTATATATAATATATATTTGTTTTTTTGAAAGATGGGAGGCTGTAGCATGACGGTTAGGCAGTGATGTTCAATGAAGTTAAAGTCTCAGCTGACAAGTGGAAGAAGGGAGGAAGGTCGGAGGTTTGTAGGGAGAAGGACTGGGTGTTGGCGGGTCTGCTAGCGGTCGGCTGGCGGTCGGCGGACATGAAGCAGTGGAAGGCAGATGGGGTAGTGCACATGGTGGGGTTGAGGGTATAGCTTAGGTCTGTCATAGCCGAGCAGACGGTGGAGTCTCCAGTTTGAGCCTATTGCACTTCAGGTGGTGATGGACGAAGGTGGAAGGTGGTTGAGGTGGAGAGGGCAGTGGCTGGAGGAAAGGCCTTGTGGTGTTGGAGTCAAATGGAGGGGTTGTCATGGATGGTCAGGGAGACTTGCAGCAGGCTAGGTGGAAGGCTATGGGGTTAGAAGGGTCGGGCATGTGGATTTAGAGGAGGAAGATGGGTAAGGCTCGGCATGGCAGAGGCAAGAAGGAGGTTGCGGTCCGTATGGGTGGAACAAGAGGTGGTGGAGGATGGTTAATTGCTCAGTCGTCAATGGAGGGGCGGATGTGGATTAGTGGTTGGGTGCCGTGGCCTTTGTGCTATCACTTGGAGGGTTTTCTACATGGGGAAGCTATAGTTAGGCAAGAAGGTTAAAGGCACGGGACGGCTGATGTGGGGCGGTGGAAAATTGGGGGAGGCAAAGATGAACTGGATAGTTCTATCTATGGTGGTCAGGGCATGATGGGAAGCTTGGAGGGAGGATGCGGATGGTTGCATAAAAATAAATTTTAGATTCATTTTTTTTCAAAATGAAGGAACAAACAAAAGAGAGAAGGTAGAGAGAGGAACCAACCAGAGATAATAAATTGGAACTGGAAAAAAGCAAAAGTAACTGTTGAATTCATTGAATAATAATAGCTTGTGGCTGTTTGGTTTATACAGTAGGTAATTTGAATGGACGCAAGAACCCTCAAGGCAAGAGATGGGCACCAATACGGTTACCGTTTTCACAAATTCCATCGCGTACAGGACTCCGAAACACACAATTGAATATATTGCGGAGATTAGCACGACGTGATGAGTATAACGGTGCACAGACATCAGCGATACGACCATCATATGAAAAGCCGATATTCATTGCCTAAAATGCTGCTAAAACGTCGAAAAAAAGACAAACAAGGCTAGGGCAGTCCAAATTTGGCGAAACGAAATATGACGTCTCGCTCGGAAAATCGCCTTCAACTTTATTATATAAAAATATTCAGGTTTGAAAAATATTTAATTTTCATCACATAAACTGATTTTAAATTGAAATTGAAAATTACACAATAGAACTAACTTCCATATTTTCTGATGAAAATCTGAAATTTGCTACGCTAAAATAGACGTATCACAAATATCAAATTTTCATTATTAAATTTAATTGTGTTAATTTCAAAAAAAATCAGTTAATTACGTTATTTAAACCGTTAAAATTTTACGGATCGTTACACTCTCCCACTCAAAACTTTTCGTCCCCGAAAAGGAACGAGATAGAAGAATAGAAACAACCCGCAAGAAAAGATAGATTAAAATACAAAATACTAAAATTAATTCAAACTAAATAAATTTCAGTTGTTTTTAAATTTTTATATTTAACAAGTTTGATTTCAATCCATTTTATTCAATTGATAAATATTCATTTTATTGACATTTTTTTGATTTCAATTCAAGGTATTTTCATTCAACTGGTTTGTTTTCAATTTATTAACTTTTGTTACAAATTTTCTTTCAAAACAAAATTTATTTTATTTTACCCATGTCTTAAATCCATCTGACTATAGTTAAGTTAATTTCACCTTAAATTCAATTTCACTATTCTTTGTAGTATAACTTTGTATCACAACAGTTTACAAAATATAATTTATTTATTACTTGTTTATTTTATTATGTTGATATTCATTTACTTGAATAGCATTTTTTTATATTCAATTTATTCCACTTAACAAATCCTTATAACATAAATTAAATGTATAAACTTTTATTATAACTACATAAATTTATTTAAATTCCTTTCACAAAATTTCATTTCTGGGCGTCTATATTGTATACTATTCAATTGCATTTAACCTTTCCCAAGTAACTTTTATTAATGTTTTTTGAATGTAATTAAACACTATACAAAATTTTCTTTTATTTACAACAATTCTGTTAAGAAAAATTTAGCTTGATCATTTTTAGTTAAGTTTTTTTTGTATAACCTTCAATTACATATTCGTTAATATTTAACCTTTTTGAAAATTACAGGTAAATTATACATGTCTAGAATGCAATTGATTATTATACAAATTAATTTATCCTAATTCAACAATTTCAAGTTGTTTCAATTCCAATTCTCCTTTAAGACACTCCAATTGTTCAAAACTTTTCTTTATTTAAATAATTGAAAACCATTTCTTAATATAAACTTAAGAGCTAAATTTTCGGTTTCATTTCAAACCGTTTTGAAATAAATATATACATATATATTTTATACATCGAATCATACTTAAGAAATTCAAATCAATTCCATTCTCCTTACTTTGAGACTCGAAAATGAATGTCGATGATGTTGCGGTCGTCACCTAAATTATTTTCCAATGACAAAAGAGGAAAGTACTGATTTACTTCTTTAAAAATTCTTTGGAAACAAACTTCCATTCGAAAATACTTTCAAATGATATATATTTAAAACTTTTGACACCAAATTTTGAAAATCAATGGAAATTAAATTCTCAAATCCCAAATTTAAATTCATTTCATTTGCAAATCAATTTTATAAACTATATTTAAATGTTATCTCCTTATAACATACAACAATAGTTAATGGTTTAGAAAAGTTGGCAAAATAATAAATGAAAATCTAATATTATTGTTTCTAACAACCAATTCCTTTAACTATCTAATTTTATAAAATTATACCCCTATATATAAAATATATTCATACACAAAATTATTTCACTTACCAATTTCGAAAACAATATTGTGTCAGTTTTCTATGTTCAAGTGCTTTGGAATTCATATCGATAGCGTTGGCAAGATGAGTCGATTGGAATCCTAAATCAACTTAAAGATTCAAACAACGCACTATAAAATATTTTATATCAATTACAAATACGCTCCATCATAAGATGATTCAAGAATGGATTAGAAAACAAGGATAGAGATTAAAATTTAGAGGGACCCTACTCAAAGAGAATTTAAACAACGAAGTTAACTCGAAAGGAAGATGAGATAGTTAAATTACCAAAGAGGAAAGATGATAGACTTATATCAATCACGGCAACCTTAACCGGGTCAATCTAGACTCATGAATAGGATCGATGCGTAATTAAATTTCTCGCTTGTGAGGAAGAGAAGTGACCTCCCCAAGCATTAAGATAATCCATGACTGTCGGAGTTGGGTCAGGACCACTAGGCTGAGAATCAACCGAAAGATGAAATTGCCTTCATAATCCTGAGGCATTCGACATTCGGTCATAAAGAATTTCTCGGGCCGTCCCCTAGAGAAACGATTCGGGCTTTGCAAGTGATAATGGCGTCAAACTAAGGACATTGAAATCTCCGGTGAATTGACAGATATTGTAAAGGAGTTTCACCCTTTTACAAGTCATATTAAGGTTGGCGGAACTGCCAAATGGGATTAGTCACACTTAAGGATGAGGTTGACGATTAAGGTTTCAAGATGAGCTTAGATTTATTATAGTGATCCACATAAATAAAGCTACGGGATGCTCCAGTATCAAGAAGAACATGAATAATAAAGGACAAGAATGGATTTCGGAATGAAGGGAAGGTTCCAAAATTCAAAAGAAAATCCAAATCAGAGCGAAATCTAACAAAGGATTACAAGCTCGAACGAATATGATTCTATAATTGATTCTACTCAGTTTAGGATATTACTACCCTATGTCTAATGATTTTTTACTCTATATGCTACGTTTTACTAAATAGGAGCTCTGATACCAACAGTAACGACCTGGAATTTCGAACCATTCAAATCGACAATCATCCAATCATGTCAGACTTGGATTTCTTAAAACAACAAATTGTTAATTTCTATTTGGAAAAACTCCACATGTACAATAAATAAATCAATCACAAAATCACAGACACAGAGTAATATGACAATAAGCAAGGAATAGATAAATAAGAGTTCATGAAGCTACTTTATAAACTATAAAACAACAGAGTCTTAAACAATAGATATCCAATACCCAGAAGTATCAATACAAAAGAAAATGACAAGTCTGCACGAACAACGTGAAAACTAAAAAGCTGAATAGATTACTCCAAGCAGATCTCCAAGCTCCAAAGGTGAGTCAAATGTTGTGACACTCGGTCTGACCCGAGCATAAAGCAAAACACAAAACACTCGAGTCAGGATTAACATTCTTATATCAGTAAATTCAACTCAAGTGAAATGTCAACTGAAAGACAAATAACTTAAAAGGATGTTTGGGATTCCCATCCTTTAATGATTTGTTAAGCTATCTACATATATAGTACAATACACTATATATATAATATCTAAAGTAAGGTAAACTATTAAAATAGTGCTAAGGCATTACCCATATCCGCCGTTAACAGGGAGCACTCCATAGTATGACACAAAACAAACTTATAGAAGGCGCGATAAGGCATGTAACAAGGCACGTGAGGCAATGCCTAAGGTAGGATTCTACAATTTTGTAGAACTAGGATGGTGGTCACGCATAGTAGCTACTAACGTCCACCTTGAAACACACTCCTAAAATCAAAGGCGCATCCAATCAAATCACAAAGTAATAGAATGGTATCGAAGAAATGTGCCCGATCGGAGGTGCGACCTCACTTGGCCCATGTATAGCTCCTGTTTTAGCCACATCAAGCTGACTTGCGGGAGTAAAGGCTGTGTTAATACCTCATACGGAATCATAACCAAACCGTCCTACTTCTTTCTGGACACACTGTTGTTAAAGTGGTTTTCGGTATTGGCAGAAAGTATGACAATATCTGATCCCAGTCTCTTTAACAACCAAATGCTTATTTCACACCATGGTCATTCTATTTTTCGAACATTCATACTTCAAGATATTCACCTTTAAATCATATTCACTTTAAATCATATTCGTTTTCAAATTCATAACCACAAGATAGTTTAAACCATCATATCAAAATATTCGCTTTTAAATCCATTAAATTTAAATCATAAAAGTTCCCACTTAAACAATTTAAATATTGAAAATATGTGTGTGTATATATATATATTGAAATAGTTATAAATTAAAATAATTTATGTATTAAAAATAGGTTATATATTAAAATAGTTTATATATTAAAATATATATCAAAATAGTTTCAACTTAGAATTGTTTCTTCCAATTCCACAAATCAATTCATGCCAACCTTAGTTCCAAAAATTCAATTTAAATTAAATCTCAGTTCAACAAATTTCAATTAAAAGTGCAATGAACTGGATTTTCGACCCTCGAAAATCGATATCAATACATCCACTATATAGAATGTCGAGCAATCGAGTGCCGAATATTACCAGTTCATTAGGGGTGAAGGAGAAAAAGGTAGAAGGAAATAAGACAACAAAACAGAGTCTCACAATTACAACAGAACAAAATATAATATACATACATACATACATATATATATATATAACAGATTTCATACAAAAAATCTGTAACTATTTACTTCTTACAATCATCAGAGTACAATTGACAATAATCAATCTAGACAGTTTAATAAATTATCCTCACATACATAACATACACAGTGGAAATATAAATCAAATACGGAGATACGTCTCTGTCATCTAGATTGTCTCCTGAGCTTCATAGAATCCTATCCTGAATCGTCCTGACCCGAGCATTACTATTAAACAACACCCGAGTCAGTCTGGAAAACCAACATGAGAAAACATTAACTTTTACCGAAATCCTTTGAAAACAAAGGTATCTCGTAAGACCACGTCACACATGAACACAACGGGTTTTTTCCTTACGATAACCAAAACATTTTTATCAAATTTAGTTCGATATTATAATACTGTCCAACCCAAGTAAATAGAAAATAGCCAAAATACTTGCATCTCACGTTTCAACATAGTTGGGCACAATCAAAACCATACAACGCTTATTGGAGAATGGATTCCATACAACGACTAGGCCTTGGGGTACCAGATATCATGATACACTTCTAGAATCATGTACCGAGGACCTCGTCGGGATCTCCTACAACACAAGACCGGACCTATCCCTAACCTGGATAGAACCGAATATGTTGTCACCCTGGGTGTTCACACCCTTATCGAGAGCTCTTTCGCATGCATCGTATCCATATAATATAATATATCTGAGGTTATCTAGAAAGGTGATAACATACCCTAATTGGGTATGACCCACTTAGCCTTGCTGCATACCCCCTGATTTTTAGCCATTCTGGTTGATGAGGCTATAGGCTACGATTACCTTTCAAGAATAATTTCACTTATAATCCTCATCGTCCTCTAATGACGATGTTCTGATAGCATTCATCCATATAAGTGGTCTTGGGTCAGGACAAACCGAATCATCGTCTCATCGTCTTCACGGTATTCATTCGTAATGTTCAAACGGGATCGAAGGGATTTTCAGATAATTAAATTCGATCCCGGCCTCTTCGAAACAATTAACTAAATTAGCCAAAATTGGTAGTCGATTATATAACTATCAATACACATCCAAAAGCAGACATCAGGCCTTATTTCAAACTTCTCCCTAAATTTATTTCAAAATATCTTCATAAGATGTTACTTCCAGTACTTCAACGTTTGAAAACAATTTTCAAATCCTTATATTTTCAATGTAATATTTCCACCCCTTTCCAATACCTAGAATATTTTTCCCACTTCATTTTATATTCAACATCTAGGAAGTATTACGCTTATTTCCTATTTCCTTCACAAATTATTTATAATTTATTTCTAGATTTCTTAATTCGTTTATAATGAATTTTATAAGCTCGGAAATTCTTTAATTAATTCTCTTCAATATTTCCAAAGTCAAATACACTTACTTATAAGTCCAATTTCTCTTTCTTCTTCTTTTATGAATTCTACTTCATTTTCGAAGTTCACTTTTATTTAACTTCTTGGAAATTTTCTTACTTTTCCCAATTTCGATTTGAGAATTCTATTGTAATCTCATCTACTGAATAACCTTTTTCCCGACTCTCGAGTAGATTTATAAATAAATTTACCATTTCAAAACTCTATATATATTCATATGTAAATAAAAATAAGTATCTAAAAGAAAAATAATAATAATTTATTTTTAAGACATGTTTAAATAATTATTTATAATATTGAAACACTTTTATAACATCACTTTTCAAAGCAGGTTTCAAAAATTTAGGATTTATTAAGAAAATATTAAGCATTTGAAAATTCACTTCTGAAATATTTCAATACTAACTAATTTAAACTACATGGTTTAAATAAATAAAATTTTCCTTTTAAAATAAAACTTAACTTATGAATAATAATAAAAAATATTTTTAAATCTCAGTAACCAAATTTTAAATTTATAAATCCCTCTCGATTTCCACCACATCACTTCCCTTTCGGTCTCCTTAACCATTTTTACTTTAAAAATAGTATCTAATATTTCTCTCTCACCCTATTTCCATATTTAAATATAAATTCTCCCTGTAAATTTATATTCCAAATTTATCATCTGATATCGATTTTCTTATCAATAAACATCGTTTATAGATTTTGAAAACTCCATTGAGTTTCACTAAAATAACCTTGTTTATAAAATTCCATTTTTTTAATTTCATTCATTTTTGCCAATTTATTTTAATATCGATTTCAACTTCTTTCTATATTCTTTTCCGAATATCATTTTAAAATCCAGTAGTAAAAATTCCTTTATAATTTATTTCAAAATCTCTATTACGATATTTTTCCCGCATTATTTAGTGCGATCAAAAAACAATTATTGCTTATTCAAATCAATCTCTTTTAAATAATCCAATTTCCGATATACATATTTTTATATTAAAATCTCATTTTAATTTCTTAAAAATTCAAAATAATATTTATGGTATTTAATATATCAAAGCTAATTCCCATGCTATTATAACATTTAAAAATTTACAACACATAATAATCCAACATATACTTCATTCACATCATATATTTTTATGTATACGAAATACACTAATATACTTAAGGAATCCAGTTGGATACCTCCAACCTGTTTTTCCTGCATCCACAGATGTTAGACAATAATAAAAATATAAATCCTAATTCAAGGGGGGTATCACAATATATGGGGTCATCCGCTATTATGTGGGGCGCATAGGGTCTCATCCGCTATAATATGCGGAATATCACTCTAACTACTAATATATACATACTATAATATTTATATACTCATCTAACAGATAATTATAATTTATCCATCCAATCAAGCATCAATTAATTTAAATTTAAACATTTAAATTTAAACGTGGAAATCCAAAGGAGTGAGAAATTCTCACCTTGATTTTTATCTTCAGTCTATTCCAATTTTAAATTAATAGCTTCCTTAAAAAAATCTCCAATCAATTCAGATTAAAACTCATGATTTTTGTACCTCGTATAAATTAAATATGGATTAGTAAACGTCATTGTAAATTAATTGATAATTAACTTAGATTAAAATTGTTTTTAAATTAAAATTACCTTACTACACTCACCAAAATCTCTTCCATTCGCGACTAACATCAGCTGTCACCCCACACAATTCTTCCCTTGGCTGCCGATTCTCCACACACGACTGTGTTCGCCCAAAACCCAGCATGTTCAACAAAATGTGACCCATCATGCTCCCACTACACCCAGCAGTAATGTTCGACCACCATGCCAGCCACCATAACTCGTGTATCTCCACTATCGTCCCTTGAAACCCTCGACCTCAGTTCCTCATGCAACTCCACATTCGCTCCTCTATATACTACCGCACCACCTACTCGATCGACCATAATCATCAAGCAACGTCGCCAGACCACAGGCATCGCTGCGTATGTGGCATCTACCCTCAACCATGACTTGGCGCAGACACAGTCATCGCCCCATTCCTACACGCTTTCCTTATGACATCGTGCTGTCATCGTTCCCTTTCAACTCGACTCGAGCTCAACTCCATCCCAGAAACCACGTGCCGCCTTGACTATAGACGCTCGCACGCCAATCGCGAACATTGATTTTGAGATTTTTATTTCGATGGTCGAACAAATTTTGAAAAGTATCCCTTCACTCTCAATTTAGTATTGGTTGTGAGAAGAGTAATTATGGACTGTTTTTTAATTCATCTCTTTTTTTCGAGAATTTGCTTTCGATAATTTTTTCTTTCTTTCGTGGATTTGATCTGAAAAGAAGTGGGAAGAAGGCGTGGTTTTAAAAGAAGGAGATGGGGTGTAGAGGAGAGACTATAGTGACTAAGGTGAAGGGCAAAAGGGGTGATGGAAATATTGTTAATCAAATGAACGCGTATATATATATATATATATATATATATATATATATATATATATATTATATAAATTTTCAACTCGTCTCGATCTCGTAATTTAAACCTCGAGCCCCTATCGAGGGGTGCCACTGGGCGTTTATAACGTTATACCCTTATTCCGAATGTAATGGAAAAGGTTTCGAGTCCTGATTCGATCGTATGGAGAAGATAGTTTTTTGGACCCAATTTTTATATTAAATTTTGATATTAATTTCAACACGTTTCTATACCGTACGGCCAAACGATGACTCCAATTGCTACGAAATTAGAAATCCGATAATAATACCCTATTACGGATCCAATGGAGCTAGTTTCATCGAATTCTGAGACAGTGCCATGGATTGATATTTTAACTCGTCGATTAAATCGACGATTTCTAAATTTTTCGAAATCGCTTAAAATTCCAGTTTTAAATCTTACTAACTAAACTATAAATCCCAAATTATATATTTAAAACCATTTAAATATTTAAAATTAATCGTTGAAAAATCTGGGTCGTTACATTCCTCCCCTTTAAAATAATTCCGTCCCCGATATTTCTAAGGTTAGGAAAATGCTCCAAACTCATTATTTATCACGACCCACTTAGTTAAAACTTAACATTCGCTTTTCCAAAACCTTTAGTCCTATTCAAAACATTTAGTTTCCGTTTTTCTACCAAAATTACTGATTTTAGTTTTAATTTAAACACCAACTTTTTAGTTAACAAAATTTTTCAAATTTTTCAAAAAACTTTCTAACTCCCTAAATTTTCCAAATTCTTTGGCAGAGTCTCCCATATACGGAGGACCTTTTGCAATATAACACTAGAGATAAAAATGTATACATCGACCCACACGGTCGGAAAACAAAATATATAGCAATATTTGATATATTTGTTGTATTTAATATGAAAACGTAGCTTTTTAGCATTTTTTAGCAAGCGGCTTATTTTATATGCAATTACACAACCTAACTCTAACCCAATAGCTTCCAGGTACCTATACTTATTCAATTTAACAACGTAAGTACCAAAATATGAAATACAATAAAATTTCATTCATTTAACTAACTTTACACATGAATTTCATATACAACATGCCAAACAATGATTTATAAGCAATCATAAGGTTCCGTTGCTAATTTAATTGCTTTCAATCAATTTTCACACCATTTCATTCAATCCGAATGATGTACAACTAAATTATTTGTTTATATGCTATATTTTGATCAATGACAATGTGCTTCAACAAAAAGGAAGAGAAATGTGCAAAGCTAAAGGAAGGACTATGAAGACCAAGGATATCAAGAGTAATTATTATATATAGGTCTTAGTCTTAGTTTTATTTTTAAAATCTATCCTCAAGAAACTTGCACAAACACAAAAAACACATAACACAACTTCATATTTCAGTTAAGAGTTCACTGAGCATAATCTACCGGTTCAGTCGACTGAACAGGATATTTCAGTCGACTGAACCTGTTACACATTTTACAACATGCACAGTTCCAGTCGACTGGAATCTCTGTTCAGTCGACTGAATTTGAACCTGTGAATTTTTCCTGAAAAGACACCTTCTTCTTCCCAAGAGTTGCAGCCATTCTCCAATGGAAATGGATGCATATCTTGCCTGCACCTCTTGCAAATGGTTACACCTCTTCTACACATATAAAAACATGTTTCTATCATTTGTAAAATCAACAATTCTAATTGCTTTAATCTCTCTATTATATTTTCAGATTACTCAAGTTTTCAAAAGCATTCACAAACTACTTCAATTGCTTGAATCTCTGATTTATTCTTAATACTCTTTTGATTAATAGCTATTTATATTTCCTAAATCTTCATAATCACATTTTATATTCTTGAGGATTAGATTATAGGAAAGTTGTACTCGATTAGACTCATTAGTGTTATCAAGAACAGAACAAGTCAAAAACACTCTTTGTGCCTAGTTGAAGTCCTCTTCGGTAGTTGAGGCAAGAAATCTCATTCGATTGTTCGGATAAGTTGTAAACCTATTCCTCCGTCTTAAGTGAGGGTTGTTAGTTAGAATTCCTAAGAGGAGCTTAGGGACTGTACGTAGGACAAGAGTTCTGAACCAGTATAAAGTCTTGGTGTCCACTTTACTTATTGCTTACAGCTATACCATTCCACTATTCCATATTATACGATCCTACACGCATAGCTTCTTTCATTATTTGCATTCTATTCATATTTATACTAAAAAAACTCATATCCATTCCAAAAAAATCAATTTATTCACTTTCTATTACTTTACAGAATTTTATTTACTTTCGTTTACGACAAATGCCAATTTTTTTTCTATGCAAATTCGGCGATGTTTATTTAATAAAATTACCATTATAGTTTATAGCTATTTTAAATTGATTCCAAATCAATATATATTTAATTCTACTCTGTTTAAAATTTATTCACATTCAAATTTTTCAACAAAAACCTTGTTTCCTAAATTTTTATGACAACGATATCCAATCCATAAATTTATTTAAGCCTAACTTCCATGCAAAATACTAACTTAAATTGTTCATTTATTTTCGATCAACTCAATTAAATAACCTAAATTTGCTTCTATTGCAATAAAACTTCCTTTTATTTAATATTCGTCTGCAGTTGATTTGCATTCCCAATTCAAAACTCAATTCCATACTTGAATTCACTTAAATAATATCCCAACGCCATCTTCAATTTATCTACACTAATATTGAATTTATGTATAGATCAAATCATTTCTATTTACGACAAATGCCATTTTATTTGATCACATTCAGCATATATTTAATCAGCTTATATATAAGTCGAATTTATTTACTAATCAAGTTCTATATTCACTCTAGTTTCAACCCACGATCCATTTTATTTAATCAAGTTAAATTCCATTCCATATTCAATTAACTAATTAATTTATCTAATTAGTTCACTCTATTTTATAATCCTATATCTGATTTTTATTTCAAAAATCATTCTATTTAGTATCCATCTGAGTTCAAATTTATTTTATACTCCAGGTTTGGATTTTTGTTTCTTCACTAAAATATCAAACCATTTTTATCTTTGGTTTTCTATTCCACTTTCCAATTTTTTTATAAGTTACACACTTATTTTCTCGCATTCCCCTTAATTTTATACTCGAGTATATTCACATTTATTTTAAATCGAGATTTACATCACTTATATCTTGAATATACTTTTATTCCATAAATTTCAAATTTTATAAGCTATTCAAATTTATTTATTCGCAATCCAATTTTCACTTAAATTTTATTTCCTTCAGAATTCATATCCTTATGGTTATAAAATCGCTTTACCATTTAAGTTCTATTTATAATTCCATTCGGTTTCATTTAATTTCAATTTCAATTCCCTTTAGCCAGTATTCTAAACCATATTCGAATTTATTCATACTTAAATCAATTTCATCCCAAACAAATTTTATTTTTAATTCATTCCATTTAATCAAGTAAGAATTTTAATTCCAATTTCAAATTTTTCCACACTCCCTTACTTATATTTATTTCTTACATTTACTTACACATTCATATGCAGTTTATACTTAGTTAATTCATTCTATTCATTTCATCTTGTTTATGATATACTATAATGTAACGACCCGTAAATTTTCATTAATTATAATTGTTAATTTAATAAGATTTTTGAAATTTATTAGTTAAGAAAATAAGAATTAGTAAATTATCAATAAAATAATAACTAGAATGGAACTAAAATTAATTGAAATAGTGGAAATATTATAGTTTATTTTTAAATGAAATATAAGAAAAACAAATGAAATTATTGAATTAATGTATGAAAAATATAATAAATGGAATTATGATAGTTAATACAGAGGAGTTAGAGATTTGAATATATTAAGGTAATGTTTATACAAATGTAAGATGTAAATAGGCGTATATTAGTATAATAGGATATAAAACTAATGTAATTAGATGATAGAGTAATAATGGTAATTAATATGAAATGAAGCATACATCAATGAAATGTAATATAAAACATTGTTAATTATACCCATAAAATGTCAGTTTATTGAATAGCAAGATTTTAAATCAAATAAGCAAATTTATTGAAGATTGTTAATTCTACAAGATGTAACCAATGTTAATTTTATTTATAATATGACAATTGGTGGATTTAAGGAGTTAAAATTAAGATTTATTAATTTATTTGAAATTTAAAATTCAATAAGTGGATTAATTACAAATAGGTGGAATTTAATACTAAAATATTACGTCAATGGAAATAAGAATGAAATTTGTGAATATTAATGCAATAACTACGAACCAATGAAAATTTCATCCAATTGATAATGATAGATTGAAAAGTCAATTAAATAGAATTATTGAAATAAAATTGGTAATTTCTGAATTATCGAAATTTAAAGCAAAGATAGTACTTATTGAAATAATTAACATTGAATCAACATGAAAATTTGCTGTAAATTGTTATAAATGGCTAAATAAATTAAGTGATAAAATTTGTAAACTAAAGAATTGAAATTGAAAATTGGATTTAATTAGTTAATTTATTAATTTAATTAATTAATGAAAAATAGCCATTTTGGCCACTGACTCGGATTTCGATGAAACTAGTTTCATCGCATTCGTAACGGTGAATTATTGTAGGATTTCAAGTTTCCTAACGATCGGACTTGTCGTTTGATCGTACGGACTCGAAACGCTCAAAAATCAATGAAATTAAAATCAATTTGAAATAACTTGATTTTTGTATAACTTCTTCATACGATGGAATTTGGACTTGAAACCTGTTCCATCGCGTTTAAAATATTTTAAAACATCTATTTTGATACATAGGTTGACTCAATTTCGTTTTCGTCCCAGAGTCGAAACGGGCTTTTTGGGCCATTTTATCATTCAACGTATAAGTAAACCTTGCCCATCTATTCTTTTTCCAGCTTTGTCTGTAAATACCATGTTATAAACCTTAGCCTACCTCTATTTCTCATTTGTATTATGTACAATTCAACTATATCTACTCCTCAATGGCAGACAAACAAATTCTCACTACCAAATCCAATTGCAAATCGAATCCAAAGCCAAAATTTCAAACTCCACAAACTATGCCAAATTTTATATTAATCTGAACCTCTTGACGAGCGCATTTTAGAACTGCAATTCGTCATTCGTTTTGATTCATCGTTCGATCATAAATCCTTGGAGAATTCTCGGCCGTTCATCGCATGTCGATGAACGTTGTCGGATCGTCAAATCATTTCTGGGTATTGTAAAGAGTCTAAGGGGGATTCCATCGGGACAGGATGCAAGTTGTATCAACGATCGGATTGCACGCAATAATTCGATTGGGGCTTGATCAACGGCGGCTGCGTCGTTGGGGATCGCGACGGTGTCAGGGCTTAGTCGCGTGGAGGTCGGAGCTTCACCACGAGACGCATGGAGGTTGGGTTAGGGTTTACGCGTGGTCAACGTCGTTCAGGGTGGTGGTATTCGACGATGTCTCTCGTGGCGGCTGGGTTTGTTCCATGCGTTCGGTAGGTTCTTCTTGCCTAAGAGAGTATAGGTAACGGGTTGTAACTATATTATTATTTGTTTATTTTAAAATTTAAATCGTATATCTTCTAATGCTAACATCTCTTGCATACTAGGTCTGACTCATGCACCGTTAATTGCGTTAGGTTCATATTGAAATTCCGGACATTTTGGCGTTGGTTTGGAAGGATTCTGAGACTGTTCAAATTTTGGGTTTAAATTGGATTTAAATTTAATTTAAATTCAAAAGGTGAGTGATTTAATCCACTCACAACTTCTAAAATTTCTTATGTGTATTAAATTAATTTCTGATGTGATTTGAAATTTATTTATTGCTGTTTGGTATATTTTTATCATCTTTCCAGTTAAATTGAATTTATTGAACTAAATTGTTATTCAATTTATTATTGCATATAAACTGCCAGTTAAATTAATTTATTATTAAATATAAACTGCCAGTAATTACTGTTATTAATTATCTGTTCTATATTAATGTTATTGTTTGAATTGGATGATGATTGTTATAAATGGTTGATGATTGATATTGGATGAATGGATGTTGTATTGTATATTATTATAAACTGCAAGTTGTTATGCATTTTATTTCATTCGAGGTTGCGGTTTGAAATGATATATAACCATATTTTTATTTTAAATTACGGATTGAAATGATAATATCCATATCAGTTGACCATAAGATAGAAAAATTTATACAGACACCGTCGGTCTATATATAAATATTTTGAAATGATTTCTATGGTTTTGGATAGAGACATACGGTTTAATAAATATTGATTTTTGATATTATATAAATATTATTTTATATATAGTTAGATTCTTGAATTTACGTTGTGTATAAATTTGTTAATAAAAACAAGAATAATAATAGAGTTGATTTTATTAAAGATAATATGGTTAAGTATTTAAATCATATTTTAATGTAGAGGTTATAATGATTTAAAAAAATTAATTAAGGTTGGAAGATTAATATGAAATTGATTTGAAAAAAATTTATTTAAGAATTATGTGCGAATAAATTGGATTTGAGATTTTAATAAAATTGAGATTTTAACGGGCATGATTTTTATAACTTGATTTTGGTTTAGAGTGATTTAAATGAATATAAAGTTTATTTAAATGAATATATCAAGTTAAATAAGTTGAAAGATTATCCAGTTAATTGAAGTTTAAAAGTTTTACTTAAATTATATTGGATTTATTTAGTTAACATTTCAAATCTAAATAATAGTAATTAAATTTGATATATATGGAATTATCAAAAAAAATAGTTTTGAAATGGTGGAATATTTAAAGCTTTGAAATATATGGAAATTGAATGGTTTATTTGGGGGTTCAAATCTGTATTTGGAATTGATTTTTGAAATTAAAGAAGCTAATTTATTTTATAAGGTAATTTAATATTTGAACCATTTAAGTATTGGAAGTTATGGTTCAAAGTGATGAGTTTCAAGGTATTATGATTAGAAAGTGCTATAATTTTGGAAAAAGATATATATGAAATAAAAATGATATTATCTTGATTTTGGTTTTATAAAAATGATATCATATTGATTTGGTTTTCAAAGCGGAAATGATATCGTATTTATATGGTTTTGAAAGG
Organism: Allium cepa; assembly: GCA_030765085.1. Classification (NCBI taxonomy): domain Eukaryota; kingdom Viridiplantae; phylum Streptophyta; class Magnoliopsida; order Asparagales; family Amaryllidaceae; genus Allium; species Allium cepa. The sequence continues at coordinate 587,841,959 of CM060938.1, forward strand.
GATATTATATCCTGGTTTTGAAATATAAATGATTTTGAAATGACCGCGGTGTTATAATAACGTTTGATTGTTAAAGTGACCGAGATCGGAAGTTGCTGTACTCTCTGCCAACTCCAAAAACTACTTTAACAACCGTGTACTCGGTGGAGATTCCAGAATAAAGTATGATGGTGGCGGCGTTTCCTTTGAGGTATATACGTGGACCCGACTCCCATGAGTTGGCATAAGGTGGCTAAAACAGGAACGAATGACGGGCTAAGAAGGTATCACCTTTTATCGGACACATCCCTTCGATATTATACTCTGACTTTTGGATTGATTCGGTGGCCACTTTTGATTTGGGGTGTGGCTCGAGGTGGGCGGTAGCTGCGCGCTACGCGTTACCACCGGCCCGGAAAGCATAATTGGTATATCTACCCTGGCATTGCCTAGTTGTGCCGTGTCACATACCTCATCGCGCCTTGTACGAGTTTGGTTTTCTCCCGTAGCCCGTGTGGTCCTCTGGTGGCTTCCTGATCAGGAGAGACCATGATATTGGATGGACTACTGGGACTATTATTGTGTTAAGGGGGAGACTGGGTAACTCCTTAACGCTGTTTAAAAGTTAGTTTATTTTACTATAGACACTATTATAATAGCGAAATATTACTGCATAATAAATAGTCTAACAGATCCTTAGGAGATGTGAATCCCGAGCTTCTCTTAAGTTATTGCACTCACGTTAGACACTGGATAGGAGTTGTCAAATCCCATAAACATCTCCGACGCTGTTCCACTCATATTATTTACAGTTGATTTAAATTACATAAGATCTTTTAGTTCTAACTCGAGTGTTTTGTCTTTTCAATTCGCTCGGGTCAGCCTGAGCATTTCAGGATTTGGAAGACCGTATTTTGGAGGACGAAGACGAAGATTTATTATAATTTATTATAGTATTCCACTACATTCACACTTTTCCGCTGCATTATTTGTCATTTTATGGTATGTGTAACTCTGATAAGTATTGTATAAGTATAATCGAAAATTTTGTAAAACAGCTTCATGAACTGTATATTTGATTATTATATTTTATCGTTCCGCTGCAAGATTCTATTTCATTTTATTTCTTTCTCTGCCTTTCTTATTTACGCAATAATATTCCACTCTTTTGTATGGTTTAAGTCTGACGTGTGTGGTTTATCGTCGATTTAAAACGTACAAAAAGGCGGGACGCTACATATAATCATTTTATTTAATTTATTTTCTTTAACTTTTACTTGAATTAAATTCCAATTCCTCCAAAATTTCTCTTATGAATTCAATTTATTCAACTTACATGAGTTAAATTTTAATTTCATCTTGAAGTTCACTTTTCCAAGTTTTATTTCAAAAACTTATTCTCTTCTTATTTCACTTCTCTTTTAATTAGATATGCAAGAGTTCAAACACATGGTTCTTATTTCAAACCATTCGAAATAATAATAATATATATAAATAAATATATAACTCTATTTTAATAAACCATTTCCTTCAACTTTCAAAAATAAACTTGATTTTTATCCAAAACAATTCCCTCGGGATTACTAAAATAGCATTTGTTTTTCACAAAAAAATCTCCACATCAAATTATTACAGTAGCAATCTGTCACCTAGAAACTCGAAAATGAATACTAGTGATGCTGTAGTCATCACTAGAATTATTTTCCAGCGACTAAAATTATTTCAGTGCTATATCTCTTCCACAATCCATTTCGGAACAATTTACTTTTAAAAATATTGCAAAATTAATATTCTTATTATTATTTTTCCACACCATTTTGAAAAACATTTTTCCAAACCTCCAAGGATTTTAAATCCAGATTCTTGTTTGAATCCAATTTTTTTATTATAATCCATTTGTATAATTTATACTTACACAAATTTTCATTTGGTTATACAGACCATTTCCAATTTTATAATCTTATTTGATTATAATTTTATCGACCAAACACTCCAACAATGTATAATAATTTTCAGAAAATTATTTCTGTTATATCAAAAATAATTTAGATTAAATTATTTCTTTTACCCCATTCCAAAAAAATATTGTGTCGAATTACTCTATTCAAGTGTTTAGAAACCCTTATCGATTCAGTTGTACCGACTGTATCGACTAGAGTTCGTAAGCCACTCAATAAATCAACCAACACAGTATAAAAAAATTATATCCACTAATGAATACGCGCTCATATTTATTAATACACTCAAACTCATTTTAGGGTACTGCTGACACTATCTCTAATGAGTAATCCCCACTAGAGCCAAGGTTCTCGCCTAACCTTCGGCTCTGATACCGAATGTAATGCACGGGATTTTCGACCTTAAAAAATCGACACAAATACATCCATTATATAGAATGTTGAGCAATCAAATGCCGAAAATTACCAGTTCATTAGGGGCGAAGAAGAAAATGGTAAAAGGAAATAGAACAACAACACAGAGTCTCACAATCGCAGCGGAACAAAATATAATATGTAATAATGGATTTTATACAAAGAATCTGTAACTGTTTATTTCTTACAATCATTAGAGTACAATTGACAACAATCACATTAGACAGTTTAATAACTTGTCCTCACATACAGGACATACACAACAGAAATATAAATCAAATATGGGAATACGTCTCTGTCATCAAACTCATTCCTGAGCTCCATAACATCCTACCGTAAATTTGTAATACTCGGTCTGACCCGAGCATTATAATTAAACAACACCCGAGTTAACCTAGAAAACCAATGTGAGAAAACACACTCAATTTGAATTATCAACTTTTATAAAAATCCTTTGAAAACAAAGGTATCTCGTAAGACCACATCACACATAAACACAACAGGTTTTTACCTTACGATAACCAAGACATTTCTATCAAATTACGTCTAATATTATAATAGTGTCTAACCCAAGTAAATAGAAAATAGCCAAAATTCTTGCATCTTACTTTTCAACATAGTTGGGCACAATCAAAATCGTATAGCGCTTGTTGGAGAATGGATTCCATACAATGACTAGGCACTGGGGTACCACCTATCACGATACACTTCTAAAAGCTGGTACCGAGGACCTTGCCGGGATCCCCTACAACACAAGACCGGCCCTATCCTTAACCTGGATAGAACCGAATATGTTATCAACTCGGGTTCCCACCCTTATCGAGAGCTTTTTCGCATGCATCGTATCCATATAATATAATATATCTGAGGTTATCTAGAAAGGTGATAGCATCCCCTAATTGGGTATGACCCACTTAGCCTTGCTGCATACCCCCTGATTTTAAGCCATTCTGGTTGATGAGGCTAAAGGCTGCGATTACCTTTCAAGAATAATTTCACTTGGAATGCTCATCGTCCTCCAATGACGATGTTCTGATAGTATTCATCCATATAAGTTGTCCTGGGTCTAGAAAAACTGAATCGCCCTCTTCATCATCTTCACGGTATTCATTCGTAATGTTCAAACCGGATCGAAGGGTCTTCGGATAATTAAACTGATCCCGGCCTCTTCGAAACAATTAACAAAATTGGCCAAAATTGATAATCGGTTACTTAACTATCAATACACATCCAAAAGCAGACATCAGGCTTTATTTCAAACTACTCCCAAAATTTATTTCAAAATATCTTCATAAGATATTACTTCTAGTACTTCAACATTTGAAAATAGTTTTCAAATCCTTATATTTTCAACGGAATATTTGCACCTCTTTCTAGTACCTAGAATATTTTTCCACTTCATTTTATATTCAACACTTAGGAAATATTGCATTTATTTCCTATTTCTTCTTCTTAAATCATTTAAAAATTTATTTGTAAATTTCTTAATTCGTTTATAATTAAGTTCCTAAATTTTTTTAATTAATTCCTTTTTTTGGCAAAGCCAGCGTGGTTGAACGGTCCCCTACCATTATATTGAAAAACAAAAATTGTTACATAACTTTACAAACACACTCCAACAAAACAAAAACTAATAACAGACAATGAAATCTAGAGCGACATAGATCTAATTATAGAAAGGACCATTACATGTTTAGAGGTAGTTTGACCTTTAAACACTCTAATGTTCCTCTCCATCCAAATGAGATATATAGAGTTCTTAAGAATTCTTAACATCAATTTTCCTCTTTCATTCTTCCATCTAGTAGCTTTGAATATGTTGAACCATTACATAGTAGACACTCTTCTAGGATTGTACAATCCATAGTGATGTAAAATTCTATTCCAAATGTAGAAAGAAAACTCACATTCGAAATATAAATGTGTCACAATTTCCACACCAATACCACACAAAATACATGTATCACTATGTATCAGTCCACAGGCTTTAAATTTTTGAAGAGTAAGAATACCATTCTTCAAAATTCTCCACATGAACAAGTTTTCCTTAGGGATAGATTGAGTGTTTCAGATTCTAGTAAACCAAGGAAATAGTGGATAAACAATAGTAGCAGGTGTTAAAAATCTTGCTTTGAATAACATTCCAAGCAGCTCTAACAACAAAGGAACTGCAATAAGGCATGGAAACAGTACCATCACTCCAACATCTATCAACATAAGCTTTGTCATGAATACCAGTAATTACTCTAGTCTCATAATCAATAATATTAGTTAGGGTTACACCTTTACTAGACCAAGGATCATACCAAAAGGAGATTTTGTCAATGTCTTTCATGCCCATCTGAACCATAGGAAGGAAAACAGCTCTACTTCTTAAGATGTTCCTCCAAGACCAGCTACAATCAGAAGGAGGAGAGATAGACCAGAAGTTACCATCTTTGATGAGAGAAGATCTACACCAAGAAGCCCATAAATTTGAGTATTTTCTCAATAATTTGTCAACTCTAGATGAAAGAGTAGCAAAGTTCCGTCTTTTAATATTCATAATTCCAAGTCCACCCTTATCATAAGAGCAGCATATATGTCTAAATGCAATAGGAATCATTTTCTTAGTATAAGGGTTTCCATACCATAAAAAATGATTCAAAGAAGAGTTGATCATGCTAATAAGCTTGGCAGGGAAGATGAAAATTCTGGCATAATATAAAAACATGGAGACAGCAACAGATTTAACAATCACTAACCTTCCATCCATAGAAAATTTTGAACTATTCCAGCTAGAAACTTTAGAAGTAATTTTTTCAAACAATTACAAACATTGGTATGTCCTTATTTTAGAAGTACACAGAGGAGCTCCTAGATAAATTTCATTGTCATTGAAAGGAGATAAACCAGACATGGCATACAAGATCACCTTATCATGATCTGACAGGCCAGCAATTTTAATTATGTACTTGCTTCTATTAATGGATACACCAGTCATGACCTGAAAATTAGATAGTACATCCAAAACCCCATTAATAGATTTAATATTAGGCTTAGTGAAAAAAATCAGGTCATCGGAAAAAAGTAGAGAAGAAATACTATTCTTCTTGCATAAAGGGTGATAATCCATAAGCTTATTTGTCATTGTTGCAGAATAGATTAAAGTGAATAGTTCCATGACACACACAAAAATATAGGATGAAACGGGGTCACACTGTCTAATAACCTGAGTAGCACCAAAGTAACCAAAGGTGAATCCATTAATACTGAGAGAATAATTAACAGTAGATATGAAAGTGAATATCCAATGAAGGAAGGGGATAGGAAAATTCATTTTATGAAGAATGTATATGATAGATTTATATTGAAAAAGAGTCATACGCTTTTTGTATGTATAACTTAAGAACACATCTTGGCGTGATAAAATTCCTATTATAGCCCTTTATAAGCTCAGAGGCAAGTAAGATATTATCAGTAATATCTCTATAAGGAAGAAAGGCACTTTGATTAGGAGAAATCAAACCGGCCAGAGAAATTTTCATTCTAGCAGCCAAAATTCTAGAGATGCATTGATAAATCACATTACAACATGCAATGGATCTATACTGATTAACAGAAGAAGGTTGAACAATTTTAGGTATCAATGCAAGCTTGGTTGCATTAATTCCGGTGAATAATTTACTATGCTTGAAGAAGTTCTTAATGGCATTGGTCACATCACCATCTATAATATCCCAAGTAGTTTTAAAGAAGTGAGCATTAAATCCATCAGGACCTGGAGAGCTATTAGATTTCATTCCAAATATTGCCAGTTTAATTTCATCGTCGGATATTTCCTTGATTAAATCGTTCCTCATGTCACTAGAAACGGTAGGGAAATGAATTTGAGAGAACTATTCCAGAGTGATAGTTGGAATTTGAGGATTACCCAGATTCATTTGAAAATATTCCAAGAAAGCAGCATGAAAAGAATCTTGAGAAGAGAAAGGAAAATCATGCATATCAAGGATGGAAGTTATATTTTCAGAAGCTTGTTGAATCTTTAAAGTGTTGTGAAAAATGGATGTACTTTTATCACCATTCACATGCCATTCATGTTTTGATTTTTTCTTAGCCATGAAATTTTCCTCTACTAAAGCTTTAGAGAGGTCCTTTAAAAGTGATGTTTCAAGTTCAGATAGATTAGATAGTAAGATCATATCATGGCATCTTTGAATATCTAGTTGAACTTGAAATAATTTTTCTCTAATTGTAGAAGACAAACTACTCCCATTCCCAAAACTATGCTGAGCCCACTTCTTCAAATTAGCCTTAAGATGCTTGAGTTTAGCGTGCATAATAAATATTGGGTTTCCAAATGTATGAAATTTCTAACTTTCGGAAACAATTTTTGAGAAATTAGGGTGCTTAGACCAATTATTAAAAAATGAAAATGAAGAACGCCTTCTCACAGTGTCCTTGCCCCAGTCAATAATGAGAGGGGAGTGGTCAGATAAAGATGAAGGTGGGATAATGGTGATGAGGTTAGGCTATTTGATTATAGAGGAAAAATTCTGATAAGCTCTATCAAGTTTACAATACGTCCTTTTACCAATTTTTCTAGAATTGTTCCATGTGTAAAAAGCACCACTAACAGAGGTGGGAAGAAGGTTAGAAGCAAAAATAGCATTTTTAAGAGGTCTAGTCCATCTGTAAGACAGTGGAACTCCACCACTTTTCTCAGATGACAACTGCATACAATTCCAATCAACAAAGAATAGCCATGGTGAATTGGACTGTTGAAGTGTAGGAAGGATGTCAAGGAGAGTTTGCCTATGAGCAGCATTATTATCTGCATAAATAGCAGTAAGGAAGAAAGAAGTAGAAGAGGGGATGTGAATGATTTCAGAGTGAATGAATTGCCTATGAACAATTAAAGGAGAGAGGGAAAATTTAGAAGGATTCCATAAGATTAAAACTCTACCAAAAGGGGCTTGAGAGAGATTGTGGATAGAACTCCAGCCATGTTTAATATTTGAAGCAGCACTGATTATTGTAATATGATTGAGTTTTGTTTCTACAATTGCCATAAGACCAATTTTGTGAGAAGAAATATGATTAGTAATTTCTAATTGCTTGGCCATGGAGTTAGCACCCCTAACATTCCAAAAACCTATTTTTCCAATCATTTTGATAATAATTTAGAAGAGGCTCTGGTTTTAACCCCAGACGAAGAATGTGCAAGATTACTAAGAGAAGGCATGGTCAAACCAGTTTGATCAATAGAGAAATTGATCCCATTGTCCAAGTCAATAGTAGAGCTAGTAAAGGATTTCTTAGGTCTACCTTTTTTTTCTTTTAGAGGAGGAATCAGGAAAGGAAGTGGAGGGCGACTGTTGCAAAGATGAAATGGTTGAAGAAGAAGAATTGACCAAGTCATTGAATATTTGGTTAGGTAGAGTGAGGGAGGTGTATGGAGAAGCTTGCAAAGAACCTGAGGACAATTGATTTCGATTAAGAGGTGAAATAGGAGATGGAAGATTCTCAGCAATAGAGAAGGTGTGCATGTCAGAATTTAGATTGTCATTGTGCTTGTCAGAAGAGTTACTGGAATTGGGAAGGCTTATATCTTTATCAGTAATAGATTACAGTGGGGAGATATAGGCTGCATCACATATATGTTGTAAATCATCATCATCTTCATTAATCTGCTGAAGCACAGAAAAAGCATTATGTGTTGTAACTACTTCACAATCAGATTGCATGGAGTTCACACTTCATGAAAGAATTTGCATTTTATCAGAACTCGTAGTTTCCCTCAGAGCCTCACCAGGCTTATTCGAATTATTACATACATCTGATAAAGAAATATCATCTTTAGGACTCGGATCAGACACATGTAAAGCACCTTGCTGGCTCGAAGTAATACTATCAGTAGCCTTATTTCCATTTTCATCAGGACCAAACCAGACTCAGACACAACTCCAATCTGACCCAAAACAATTTGGTCAGTAACATCTTCATATTGTTTTCTTAATTGAACCTTTTCAGATTGTTTATCATTCTGTAAAGCATTGACCTTATTATTATTACTTTCCTCCTTATTAATTTTCCACCACACCTTTTGCCCAGTTTTAATTCTCTTTTTGTCTCTAACATGAAAGCCTCTTTTATCTTTAACAATTTGCATATATTTGTCAACCTTGGTACCATCATCAAATGTTACATTTTTATCACTAGAGTTCTCAACTTCTCCTTCACCTTGTATCTCTTTATTCCTCTCACACTGATTAGTGGCATGACTAAAGACTTTACATGTAACACAAATATGAGGTATCCAGGAATATTCAATCAATATATTGGGACAAGATTCATCACCTACTGCTAGAAAATCAGGCAATTCTTTGTCAGAAGACACTTCTATTAAACACTTAGCATATTCAAATCTTTTCACTTTTTCTGTATTTTCATCATAGCATATGAGCCTTCCAAGGTGATTTGCTATCCAATTAATGCTATGCAGAGACCATAGCATTATTGGAATTCTATAGAAGTGGATCCAAATTGGAACAGACCTAACGGCTGCCTGAGTTGATGATAGGGTCGGATTCCATTTAGAGATAATAAACATTTGACCCCTAATAAACATGGGATCTCTTCTTAGAATCAGATTTTTGTCTTCCTCAATTGAAAATTTAAAATGATAATTTTGTTTATCAAAGAATATTTCATAAGATCCTTTAAGCTTCCATGATTTTCGTAAATGAGTTTTAACAGCCATGTAGTTAACATAACCAGCCAAATGGGAACCAACTAAGCAATCTGACCATGCTTTAATACCTTCATTCAGAACTTCTTGAGGAGGATCAATGGGAGAGCCAGAGTAGGAGACATCAAAATGAATAGGAACATAAGCACCAGCATTCCTAGGTTTTGAACTGAAAAGAGAAGACCAGGTAGAGATAGGAACGGAAGGAGAGGAAGAACTAAGGGGAGGAATGTGATCAGGAGAAAGGAAAGAAACTAGAGGACCAGGCAGAGGAGAAGGAAGAGTAACAGGAGTTGAAACATCAAGAAATGGAGAAGGAGGTAAAGGAGGCGGAGGAAGCGACAGAATGTCAATGATATGACAAGCAGGGATGGAAGGAACGGAGGGGTTGGTAGGGGATGGGCAAGAACTGGGAAGATAGGAGGGAAGGACACTATGAGAGGACATTTCAAAGGACATTTCGAATGATAGCCATGAATGTGATGCATGAATTAATTAATTCCTTTCAATATTACCTAAGTCAAATATATTTATTTATAACTCCAATTTCCATTTCTACTTCTTTTATGAATTCTACTTCATTTTCGAAGTTCACTTTTATTTAACTTTTCAGAAATTTTCTTACTTTTCCAATTTCATTTTGAGAATTCTCTTGTAAGTCTCATCTACTAAACAACCCTTTTCCTAGCTTTCGAGAATATATATAAATAAATTTACCATTTCAAAACTCTATATATATTCATAAGTAAATAAAAATAAGTATTTAAAATAAAAATAAAAATAATTTATTTTTAAGACATGTTCAAATAATTATTTACAATATTGAAACACTTTTTATAACATCACTTTTCAAAGCAGGTTTTAAAAATTTACGATTTATTAAAATAATATTAAGAATTTGAAAATTCACTTCTAAAGTATTTCAATACTAACTAACTTTAAATTACATAGTTTAAATAAATAAAATTTTCCTTTTAAAATAAAACTTAACTTATGATTATTAATAATAATAAATTCTAAATCTCAATAACCAAATTTTAAGTTTATAAATCCCTTTCGATTTCCACTACATCACTTCCCTTGCAGTCTCCTTAACCATTTTCACTTCAAAAATAGTATACACTATTTTTCTCTTACCCTATTTCCATATTCAAATATAAATTCTTCCAGTAAATTTATATTCCAAATTTATCATCTAGTATCGATTTTCTTTATCAATAAACATCGTTTATAGATTTTTATAACTCCTTTGTGTTTCACTAAAAATAACCTAATTTATAAAATTCCATTTTTTTAAATTTCATTCATTTTTGCCAATCTATTTTTAATATCGATTTCAGCTTCTTTCTTTTATTTCCAAATATCATTTTAAAATCCAGTCCTAAAAATTCCTTTATATAATTTAATTCAAAATCTCTGTTAAAATATTTTTCTTGCATTATTTGGTATGATCAAAAACCAATTATTGCTTATTCAAATCAATCTCTTTTAAATAATCCAATTTCCGATATACATATTTTTATATTAAAAATCTCCTTTTAATTTCTTAAAAATTAAAAATAATATTTATGTTATTTAATATACCAAAGCTAATTCCCTTGCTACTATAACATTTAAAAATTTACAACACATAATAATCCAGCAGATTCTTCATTTACATCATATATTTTTATATATACGAAAAACACTAATATATTTGACGAATCCAGTTGGATCCCTCCAACCTATTTTCCTTGCATTCACGGATGTTAGAAATAATAAAAATACCAATCCCACTTCAAGTGGGATATCGCGGTATATGGGGTCTTCCACTATTATGTGGGGCGCATAGGGTCTCATCCGCTATAATATGCGGGAATATCACTCCAACTGTTATTATATATATACTACTATATATACACTCATCCAGTAGATAATTATAATTTATCATTCCAATCAAGCATCAATTAATTCAAATTTAAATGTGGCAATCCAAAAGAGTGAGAAGTTTTCACCTTGATTTTTATTTTCAGTCCATTCCAATTATAAATTATTAGCTGCCTCAAAAAATCTCCAATTAATTCTAGATTAAAATTCATGATATTTGTACCTCGTATAAACAAAATATGGATTAGTGAAGGTCAATATAAATTGATTGATAATTAACTTAGATTAAAAAAATATAAATTAAAATCACCTTACTGAACTCGCCAAAATCTCTTCCATTCGTGACTAACATCAACCGCCACCCTACAAGATTCTTCCCTTGGCTACCAATTCTCCACACACGACTGTGTTCGCCCAAAACCCAGCACGTTCAACCAAAGTGTGACCCACCATGCTCCCACTGCAACCAGCAGCAACGTTCAACCACCATACCAGCCACCACAACTCGCGTATCTCGACCATCATCCCTTGAAACCCTAGACCTCAGTTCCTCACGCAACTCCACGTTCCCTCCACTATATACTATTGCACCCCCTTCTTAATCGATTACAATCATCAAGCGACATTGCCAGACCACACGCGTCACTGCATATGCAAACTCTACACCCCAATCTCGACTTAATGCAGACGCTGTCAACGCCTAATTCCTACATGCGTGCCTCACGACCTCGTGCTACCATCGTTCCTTTCCACTCGAAATTGCGATTCGAGCGCAGCTCCACCCCAGAAACCACGTCTCGCCTCGACAACATGCGCTCGCACGCCAATCGCGGCATTGATTTTTATTTTTTCCCAATGATCGAATTGATTTTGAGAATTATCCCTTCACTCTCGATTTAGTAATGGCTGTAAGGAGAGAAGTGTGGATGTTTTTTTAAAATTCATCTCTTTTTTTCTTTCGAGAATTTTCTTTCAATAATTTTTTTTCTTTCATGGATTTGGTCTAAAAATAAGGGGGAAGAGTACGTGATTTTGAAGAAGGAGATGGCATGTAGGGGAGGTAGCTACAGTGACTGAGGTGAAGGGAAAAAGCGGTAATGGAAATATTGTAAGTCAAATGAATATATATATTGTATAAATTTTCGACTCGTCTCAATCTTGTAACTTAAAATCTCGAACCCCAATCGAGGTGTGCCACTAGGCATTTATATTATTATACCCTATTTTGAATGTAATGGAAAAGGTTTCGAGTCCTAGTTCGATCATATGGAGAAGATTGCTTTTTGAACCCAATTATTATATTAAATTTCGATATTAATTTCAAAGCATTTCTATACCGTACGGCCAAACTATAACTCCAATTACTACGAAATTTGAAATCTTACAATATACACTATTATGGATCCAATGGATCTGGTTTCGTCGAATCCTGAAACTGTGTCTCAGATTGCTATTTTAACTCGTCGATTAAATCGAAGATTTCTAAATTTTCCGAAATCGCTTAGAATTCCAGCTTTAAAATCTTAGTAACTAAATTATGAATCCCAAATTCAATATCTAAAACCATTTAAATATTTAAAATTAATCATTGAAAAATCTGGATCATTACAAAAAGGTTAAAGGTTCAATTCAAATTCTCATTAAAACATTTTTATTTTTTATCAATTTTCAATCCACTTGCAATCAATAGGTTTCAAACTCTAAATATTCAAACAATTTACAATAACCCAAATTAATAAATTTCATTTATATTTTAAAATTCAACTTTAAGCCTATTAAATTTTCAAAATATTCAATTAATAATTTTCAATAATACTTAAATAAAATCTCATACTACAAATTTAAGTTAATATTAAATATACAATCTGAAATTTATTCAAAGTTGAAAATATTCGTTTAATCACTTTTTATCAAATCAAGTTATAAAATCGTACCTTTCAAAATCTCAAATAAATAAGTTCAAATCAAACCTTATTTAAATTCAATTATAAACAAATTTAATTATAAATCAATTCTTATTTAAATTCAATTTTTAACAAATTAAATTACGAATCAATTCTTATTTAATTTATCTTTCCACCTTCTATTTACTTAAAGTCATTATAAAAATCTATTATTAATATTAATAAAAATTTAAATGAATACTTAACATGTTATATATATTATTAGTTAAATTAAATTTTTAATAAATTTTATTATATTAGTTATTATTAAGTTAAATCTTATTATGATTAAATATATTTTAAATCTTATTTTATATGTTTTAAAAATAATAAAGTTACAAGTCAAATTTTGTAATTTACAATTTAAAACTTAACTTATAAATTTAAAATTTCCAAAGCATATAAATTCAAAATCTAAGTTTATAATTTTTAAAATAAATATTTATCAAAACCCATATAGTTTCCTTTCAAAAATTCAAAAAATCATTTTTTTTAAAATGGATCAACAGTGTCCGTATATAGTTTTCTAACCTATGATCAAGTCATACATAAATTTATCATTTCAATCCGCAATTTATTTAAATATATGGGTATATATCGTTTCAACCGCAATCCCAAAATTCAGGAAGATGGGTAAGGCTTGGTACGACAATGGCAAGGAGGAGGTTGTGGTGTGTATGGGTGGAACAAGAGGTAGCGGAGGATGGTTAACTGTTGTCGTCAATAGAGAGGTGGATGTGGGTTAGTGGTTGGGTGACATGGCCTTCGTGCTGTCACTTGGAGGGTTTTCTGCATGAGGACGCTGCAGTTAGGCAAGTAGGTTGAAGGCACGGGACGAATGACGTGGGGCGGTGGAAAATTGAGGGAGGCGGAGATGAACTGGGTGGTGCTATCGATGGTGGTTAGAGCACATTGGGAAGCTTGGAGGGAGGATGCGGATGGTTGCATAAAATTAAATTTTTGATTCATTTTTCTTCAAAATGAAGGAACAAAATAGAAGAGAGAAGGTAGGGAGAGGAACCAACCTAAGATAATAAATTGGAACCAGGGAAAAGCAAAAGTAAATGTTGAATTCAATGAATATTAATAGCTTGTGGCTGTTTGGTTTATACGGTGGGTAATTTGAATGGACACAAGAACCCAAAAGGCACGAGACGGGCACCGATATGGTTACTGTTTTCGCAGATTCTGCTGCGCACCGGACTCCAAAACACACAATTGAATATACTGCAGAGATCAGCTTGACTAAACGAGTAAGATTCTCCTAAAATAAAGGAAAAGCCTAAATTACTACCTATAAGGTAATAAGGGGAAAATAAATACTTTGATCCCGCCATAAGGCACTGGTCGAAGAATCTTCTAGAGGGAGGTTAGAGTAAGCCTTAGGTATGGCATAGACAAAGCATCTACAAGCCTTCAGTCCCGCCTACGTGGCCTGGCCGAAGTGCCTTCTAGAGGAAGGACAGACTAAGCCTTTGCTGGTGCTCCCTCCTCCAATAAACTTCTTCGAATAAAGCCCTTCTTCAACAATTCATTTACTTTCTTATTTAGTTTGTATCTTTCTCTATGATCTATATGCCTAAGGTGCAAGAAAATAGGTCTAGCATTATCTTTAAGGTAAATTCGAAATCTGATCTCCCTATACGGAGGAAGACTAGAAACTTAAGAAAAGACATCTAGATAGTGATGAACTACTGGTACTGAAGCTAACTGAACAAGTGACAGGTCTATAACATATACGTGATTCAACATAACTGAACTCTTGGGAATGAAATAAACTTCAAGGCTATGCCCACTACAAGCACCTAATAGAACTACCTTCCTATCACAATTTAGCACAGCATCATACATAGCCTTTAAGTCCATTAACCTTGAGTCTTACAAAAAAAAGCATCGCAATTGAACTCGGCACTTAAGATATATAAATTCAAACCCTTACAAATCATGGGTAAATGAATTGATCCTCTAATAGGGTTCGATACTATTATAGGGTGTGTACTATACTAGTTTCTAAGTGCAATTCATCTACTGGTCTATTCAAAGTAAATGGGTGTGATGCTTCGTTGTTAAATAAAGTACAAATAGGTAAATTAGAAACAGTTGATACGCCTTTTGTGACGACATTATTTCCCTTATCCATAGATAGAGTAGTGCTCGAGCTAGGAGTCGCATAAAGTGCATATATTGGAACTACCTCGGTTGAAGTCTTAGCTGCATTCAAGCAGTATTTCTTCATGTGCCCAATTGATTGTAGTTGTAGCATTTGATCTTTACAATGCTCATCCTACAATCCATTGCTAGATGCCGCTTGCCCTGACACTTTTTACACTTAAAAACCTTCATTTCTTTATTTTGTCCTGAACTCCCATTCCACTTCTGCGGTGATCTTGCTAAACTGGCTTCACCTCTGCCTTATTAGGTTCCTCCTTCCTAACTGAATTCAACTACGCCATCTCAACCAAGATCTCAAAAATAGCTATAGTGGGTACATGGCTTAAAGAAATATCTCTAAAAGACGGATTCACCCCCTTGGCAAATTTCATCGCTTTTTGCGCTGGTGTATGGATAAGGTCCAAGCCAAATTTTACCAACTGATTGAACTCATTCACATACTTGTTGATACTACGGTGACCTTGTTCCAAATGAATGAACTGCTCTAACTATACTCCCCGTTACGCCTCAAAAATAAACTTAGTCTCAAAATGCCTCTTATAATCTGACCAAGCAGCCTTAGTCGCATCTCTCTTTGCAATAACAACCTCCTACCGGCTTAGAGCAACCAACTGATTGAAGCTAACTATCTCTTCATTTTATCCTCTACACCTATTGTAGCAAAAGTCCTATCATAATTTCTTAACCATGCTTGCGTCTCAATAAATGATTCGGTTTCAAAATAATTCCATCCATCATGACTCTGGAAATTCCGACTTAACTTAGGAAAATCCAATGTAGGTGGAGGGGCTAGGCTGCCGCATGTGCAGATGATGCGGGTCCTTCATTGGGATTGAGTTCGGTCTAGCCCTTTCTTGAAGATACTGGCAGAACGATATAGGAATGTTCACGTCCAGAACCTCAGCTGCCTCACCAGAACTATTTCCAGTTTGATTGCTAATTTCTCACTTATTTGTGAATATGAATTATTAGCAACTTTTCTCATATAGTGTTAAGATTATCTGAATATGAGCTTGAGCTTAAATTAACTTATATATATATATATATATATATATATATATATGTATATGTGATTAACACCCTACTATGCCCTGCTATATCCTATAGGGGATTTCTACCGCTATGATTTTGTCAAATATCCTTAAAAATAGTCTTTCCGCTTTATGCCCTGCTACGTCTTATTATTCCGACAATATCCCATTATTTTCGCTATGTCTTCTTTAAACAAAATGAATTAAAAAGTGACATTTATACATTATAAAAATTATAATTTTTTTTAAATATTTTCAATAACAAAATTGCTCTAATATTTTACTAAATTTAATTATGTTTAATATATGTTTATGCTTATTTATAATATATTTACACACGTTTTTATTTAAAATTAAATATGTATTAATTATATTAAATTAAATGTTAATTATGCATTTAATTACCATTTATATATTCATAAAAACATTAAGTACAAGTTTTATATGCTATTTTAGAGATATCCACTATATCCTCATTGTATCCCCACTATGACTTTTTACACCTCCACCGCATTGAATCCATTGAGTGCTTTAACTACAATGATACACACACATAGATATATATATATACACATATGTATATATACACATATATATATATACATATACACACATATACATACATTACACACACATATACATACATTACACACACATATATATACATGTATACATACATATTATAACTTTTGAAAATATACAAGAACGCTCTTTAAATACGCACCTAATCCCTAAGGAATCCTAAACCTAGCTCTGATGGCGACTTTGATAACTCGCACATCGGGACACATTGATTTGTATCATAAAGTGGCTTTCGAACTTACATCGTGCCAAGATAGTTCGAGATCTTGGGATTTGACAACATTACATGATATAGAAACAAAAGCAAAATTTAAGTATTCTATACTTTCAGATCTCACAGTGAAAGAAAATAAAATATAAACAATGAAAATAACCAATAATAATCTCAGCAATAAGTAGGCCATATAATGATATCTCCTAATAACAACATAAAGTTTGATTGATAGAATAATATGGTATAAAATACAAGGAGAGTAGCTATAAGAAATTTAGCTCCGGGCGCCTAGTCTCCTACTCCATGTACTATGTCCTAGCCAAATTACCTACTGGCCTGTCCTCCTGAAACGGGTATAAAAGGCAAAGAAAATGAATGGATCGAACCAAGTATGGTAAATGAATTATATTTCTAGTGTATGTTGTTTATAAGCAATTAACTTCATATATAATCCATATAACCTAGGGTGTTTGATTGTATTCATGTATTACTTATAAAGGATTAGTTATTTTACAATAGTATAATTCTTATTATCTTTGCATCACCAACAACTTACTATGGTTTTCAACCGAGGATTGAACAATCGACAACTAATAACTCTAGGTCAAATCCTAGTATACGGTCCTGATATATAACTTTCTAATCAACATTAAGTTAACATTTTCAATGACGAATTATGTATATCATACTTGCACACTAAGAAAACATCACAATGTCTAAGCTCATGCCGAGTATACTATCTCGATGATTTATGGCCTACCGAAACATTCATGTCGCCTTTTCAATGGTAAACGTGTCCTATGCTCTTTATCATCAACCTGAAGCTAAAGAAATAAATAAGTGATTCCCCATGGGTTTAGCCACCATTCGACTGTATAGTCCTACTGATGCGGATATCTATGTCTCCCTTCCCTGATTCTAACATCTTTAACTGTGATCGAGCATGCCCTAGTATATGCCCACCGTGAAATGTGAACCTTGGTACGTCATCCAGTGTAGAACTATTACTACTCATTGCACCTACTCCACGAAGCTACGTGAAATCCTAAAAATCGAGAAAGATGGAAAAAGTCCCCACATTCACTCAACTTGGCCCATATTAAGTCCAGGTTCAACTTGGACTTGTTGAAACAATTTAGAAATCTGTCCCTCTTTAAAAAAATCTCTAAGAATTGAAATGTTTGGCTTCTTTCCTAAGGTGTCTGAATTTGATTCCATGCGTTTCAAAAACAATTTACACATCTGAATCGAGTCGAATTTGAAATGATTTCTTTCGGGTTAAGAATATTTGAAATCCAGACCTTTGAACCTTGGTTTTGACATCTGATAATGTTTTAGACATATGGTTAGGGTTTTCCAGATTTTAATAATTTTTTTATTTTATTCATTTTATTTGTCTTCTCCCTTGATTTGAATATGGACTTAAGGTTCATCTTTAACTACATTTTGTGCATAATCATTATTTTTGTTTAAATGATTTTTGCTACTTAATTTCAACGATTACATACACACACACATACATATATATGTATGTATGTATGTATATGTGTATATAAATGTATGTATTTACATATGTATGAATAACTTTTCAATAAACTACCAATATATCTTCAAACATATATGTTTGTGTGTGCGTTCCAAGTTATATAATCAATTAAAGGTAAGATAAAGGATATTCGATCATTTTCATTTCATTCATCAAATCGAACCAAACTTTATCAAATAAGGATTTTTCTTCATAGAATTTGATATGAATTTCACTGCTAGTCTATTTTTTCTCCTTTTCAATAATTATTCTTAGTAAATTAATGCATAGGGTTTTTCCATTATTGGTACCCAGTTTGATTTATTGTTAAAATTATAAATTCAATAAACTCTCGGTTGAAATTATTCTTCCAAACTCAAAAATTATATTTTATTTTATGTAGCTAGAATATAAAGAAATTTAATTACTTACCAATCATCGTAACATCTTGATCAACAAACTCACATTTTCAAAGCTTTCCTTCTTCTAATTTAATTTGAATCTCCTTTCCTTGGCCTCCAAGCTTGATTGATTCGCCATTTATTCTCTCTTTCTCTTTTAATTTTGATTCTCTCTTTCTTTTTTGAATTAGATATGTTTTGTTTTGTTGTTGTTGTAGAAATTTTTGAAGAGAATAGAGGTGCTGTTTAGATTTGAGAATTTAATGAAGAGGAGGAAGAAGAATTATATGTATAGAATAGAGAGTTAGTGATTAGGGTTTGGAATGAAAATGAGTGAGGGTTAGGGTCTTATTTATACTTTAATGCTAGGTTATCTTGTCTAAACTCGAAAGTTACAATTACAAAAATGTTATTGGTTGTTGTATTTACTAATTTTGGCCCATTTTATCAAACTCAACATGCTATATGTTTTCTAATTATAAACGACATTTCGGACGCAATGAAATAACTCCCTAGGCCTAATTCCAATGTTTGTGTAAATTTAATATTTTTCCATTTTATGTAAAAATACATTTTTACCCTTATTTATATTTTAATTTTTATTGAAATTCTCATGATGTTACATTTAAATTTCAAATACACCCCTACATTGATCTTATTCAATGTCATTGCTTTCAACCTATATTCCAACCTTGAGGACAAGATTGATCATTTTGGGGGGAGTAATGATATGCCTCAACCACATAGTATTACAACCCATCAAGTCCACTACCAAGATTGGATGCTCTAGTAATGCAAGTGTTAATGCATAAATGTTTAATAAATAGCACAAGCACTGGAGACAAAGTTAGTTATAACAAATTATCTATACTAGATTTTATTATTATTTCTTTATCACAAATGATTGGCTGTAAATTAATTGCAGTATGTATCAAATAGTATATAAGGCCAGCTTACATTGGAATCTGTTGTAAGTTTGCCTATATAAGCAGCACCCTATGAAGCAATATAGAGAGGCTAAAAAAATCTCTCTGTGCATTTTTTGTTCCATCTTCCTTATTTCTTGTCTCGTTTTCATCCTTAATATTCATCTTGCTACTAACATAGTTAAAAACTGTTGATGTTCTTATCCTGTTATATTTTGCATATGTAGGCTGAACTAATAGTACGTAACAAATATGGTTTTTAATTGCAATTTTTCTAGCAGTTTATACTTTATAAATAATATAAATTCATTTAACTATATTAATGAAATTAATTATAATAAAATAAAAATAAATATTATTGATAACAAAACAATTAAAATTGTCCTTTCGAGTGTCAATTTTGCAACATAAGAATACACTCTCTTTTCGTTGAACATACTACTTTCGTGCCATTTTCAAACATCTCCTTCAAATGATATTTTCATCCAACAAAAAACCGTACTCATAATCTTAACCTAATGCACCATTCAAATGTGAGGAAAGCTCAATCCAATAGAATATGAAGAATTGAGTCAGTTTCCTCTCTCAGTTAAACTCAACATAGGGTAAACATCATTCTCTTAGTTAACAACAAAAGTTATGGTAGAGAAATGATAAACAACATATGTGTTGCAAATATCAACCTCATTCACATTAACTTCATTTCCATTTTAGTTTCATATATTAGAAATGTGGAAATTCTAATCGTCAAGCTGAGGTTGCTAATCCAAGTTCAAGTCTTCGGTGTATGGACTCCATCTAGTATTTAGCTGACCTTTTAGCTCCATTTTGGTCTTACAAACCTGCATAGATGTGATCGTGTCCATGCCAACTAACATCAAATTGAATAATTGCTCTAAATATATCAAGAGTACCAGTGACATTCTGTATTTCAGTATTCTATGTCCAAACTCTTGTTTAAAAAATTAAAAATTAAAAAGCTCGTAAAATATTTGACTAACTACGCAGGTTGTGTGTACGATCGTTATTCTGCCACTGATGAGCTCTTCCGCATCCAACATTGTGCAAAATCAGTTGACAATTGAGGTTTCAAGTAAATGAAAATTTTGTGCTTCGTCCTTAATTCCTTCGGATTCTAATTTTTTCATATTTTTTTCACATTAAGAAGAGATTCTAGTTTTGAAATTAATAAAGTATAAAAGTGAAATGGGTAATTTTAAAAAAATCAAGACGTAAGGCTTATTATTGCACTTACATCAAACACAAACTTTATAGCCGAGATAAAAGCTTCAGTTTACACTATTGGAACGCTTCGATACTCATCGTAGACGTAAGCCTTCGGTCTGATTTGCATGGCATTATTGCGGTGTTGGTTTATGTGTCTAGAGCATCAAAAAGGATGCTAAATATGTTAAACGGGGTGCTTTTGTAGCATTTTTGTGTCTCGTTGCCACAACAGCATTGGAATTTGAATGCATGAAGGAGGCTAAAGATGGTCAAGGGTAGTTTGCTATAACAAACCGATTGAATTGACTTAAATAATCTACTTGACTTTCAAAAAGTACAAAAGTAGTTTACATGAAACTATCCAAATTGGTCATAAAACATGGTTAGAGCTCATTTCACATGTGATACATCAAGTGAAATAAATATGAAACTCACCTTGATTTCTTTTACCTGATATAGTGGTTCAGTCGGGTTTAAATGGTGAATTTTAAATAGCCAAGCAGCTATGGTGCACTTCTTACAAACAAGAAAGGAGTCTACCTGGTAGATATATGCATTATCTAAGATCTTCATTTTTTTCGTAAATACATTAACCAAATTTATGAGTGAAAAAGATTTGCTTCATGACATTGCTTTTATTGGAAAATAATTATGGCTTGAGGAGGAAAGGAGGAAATTCTATTAAAGAAACGATCGATTGTATATACTATACCACTTTGCCCTTCCAACTTGGCAAATTGGCGAGAGATTTCAAATATTGGATATATATAAGTTTAGTCTGGGTTTGTTTAGATTTAGAATTTATGTTGTATTTCAAAAGATATAGACTAAAACTTGGACCAAGGTGGCAGACGATAAATTAGACCTATCAAAATATAACTCGACCCGTTAACCCAACCTATTTACCCTACTTATAAATGGGTCTTGGTCAACCCGTCTATAAATTTTATTAAATGGGTTATGGGTTGGGTTGATCCATTTTTAAAAGGGTTATAAATGGGTAACCCACTTACCCATTTATTAAAAACTTAAATTTTGAAAATTTACATTTTGAAAATATGAATTTTGAACACACATTGTTGTTCTACATGGTGACTAATAGTTGTATATAGAAAATAACAGACTACATCTCTATATTTAAACTCTGCCTGGGTAGAACCCACTATTTTTTTGTTCAAACTGCAATAACTTCTTTATACTAGCTCAAAATCAGGCGAGACATCAACCAATAAACTCCCACCTAAGTTATATACAATGTGGAACATTCGGATACTTCATCTTGTGAATGCTTACTGCAGTTATCCATGATGATCAGAAGTTGTACGTTTAGCACAACATGCTACTACATCCCAATATTTGAACTCCACCTAGGCAAAAGCCATTATTTTTTGTCCAGACTGTAATAACTTCTTCATACTAACTCGGAATCATACGAAACTTTGACCGATGAACTTCCATCTAAATTATGGAAGTATGGAACACTCGGATACTTCATTTTGTGAACGCATATTGTAGTTCTCCATGGAGACTAACTACTGCACTTAGTAAATAACAGACTGCATCCTCATATTTGAATTTTGATCATAAAATTTTAAATTTTGATTTTTTTATAGAAATTCAAAACGTAAAAATTAGAATTATAATTATTTTATATCTATTTTTTTATTAGTCAAATCAAATTTAAATATTTAAATGGGTTAAGTGGATAACCCGCTTATTAAATGGGTTGGATCAAACTCGACCGAACCCATTTTGACCCAACACAACCCGTTTGACAGGTCTAAGATAAATATATAGTGAGAACTAGACTTTGGATTTCTTTACTTTTTATATAGATAAAAACATAAATGGTGTTAGATAAGATAAATCGGACAGCGGGATAAAAATGTAAGTTACTACCCATATTAGGAAGGTAGCAATGAGATAATTTTTGTGAAAGGAAAATTTGTTTAGTAAGGATTGATTAAATGAGATAGTGGATTTAAAGATAAATTTACCTTAATATCCATTTATATAAGATATTTACAAATTTCATATATAATATATTAGTGGATTATTTTATTACATGTTAGTAAGAGGTCACCTACTTTAATCAGATTAAGGGGTTGTAAAGGAGCTGTGCTTTTGGATAAATGGGATCAAATTAGTGGGATTCCGACTGGAAAAAAAATTGAGAGGGACATGACAACATAATGTAAATCAAGACTGTTTTACATTCATTTCAAATTTTAATTCACTGAAATCTTATAGAAAACTAAAATGAAAAGCAGTGGATGATTACCGTGAATCGCAAAATTACAATGGTTCATTTGAAAAATCTTTAATGTACTATATTCAATAGAGTCGTATCGAAATAATAAAAAAAAAGGGCAGACATATTGGAAATTATTATAAAATTAAATTTGATGGACATAACCCAAAAATAAATCATAAAATAGTGGTGGTTTTGGTAACAATAGTGAAGTCCATTTAATCATGTTCGTAATTTCACCATGTTGCATGTTATGATCAACATATATTCGTACATAATCTTACTTTAATTAACTTTGGTTAAGCTAAATTTGTATTGAAGTTTGCTTGCCTTGTATTTAAGAAGAATGTTACCATTTACACCTACCTAAACACTTACTAACGCTACTTAAACATTAATAAAATTAAATCATTAAGTCTACCTTAAAAACTCACCTTAAGTGTAAAAGATGATTTGAAAATAAATGATAATTGGACAATATATAAATAATGACATCTAAACTTGAACATAATTATTTTCAATTACTTTTATCTTTACTAACAAAAAAATGAGTGGAAAAACATAAGTAATTATTTTTTATGAATTTCAAATTAAAAATTGATTAGTTAAGATATTTAATTCTACTTAGAATATGATTGTGAATCAATATTTTTATAAATCTGTTAATTTTCTAGGGATTGGATTATAATAAATAGATATATTTGACTAAATCATAATGCTTTCCACTACAATTTATTTCATCGTTTTCCCTTTTTTGTTCAACCAACAACAAGAACAATTATAATTGAATATTTTTAATCGACATAGTAATGAGTGTTCATTAATATATTATACCGTGACACCTAATTTGAACTACAAATTATTTTTACTATTTTAATCTTAGTTAGTGTTACACAATTTTAAGATTCCAATTACAATTAAAGTCGATAACAACTTAACCATAGCAAAATCAGTTGGATTTATATATCACAGTAAAAATTAAATTAAAGAAAGATTAACTATGGAGAAATTGGATGGAGAAATTCTAATTTTGTTGCTTAAAGAAAAAATGAGAGGAGAAGTTGAGTTATGCTTTTGAAAAAATATAAGATTATGAAAAGGTGGGTGTGGATGGGTCAGTTAATAGGATAGGTGGGTGAGAGGATAGGTGGGTGTGAAAAGAATTTAGGCGGACATAAATAGTAAATTTCAATTTTATCACACTACATAGATCGAACTTACAATAAATGTAAACCAAAATATATTTCATATTGAAACTGCAAGTTATCACTTCACAATCAAGATCATCTTCGATATCAATCATATTTTTCTTAAAAGAAAAGAATAATATTATTTACTCTATAACATGAGCTGCAATGTAACACCCCACCTCTATACTTATCCTATTCAAGAGTATTACAGAGTAATGTTGTCAGATAATGCAGAGAATGAGGCTAGATGGGGTACATACGTGAATATTCCATTGGACTAATACTGGTACGTATTAAAACATCAAATATAAAACTCTTAAGTACGTACACAGTATCGGTACAAAGCAATAGACACGTGTGCCTTCAGGATAGAACAATACTTTATATACGGTATAGCACAGAGAACACAGAGTCAACCACAACGATAATATATAAAATAAATACATTAATGTTATACTATACAATTCATATGTCAATTGTGCACACACACACAAACACATATAATGAAACAATGTCAAACAAATATCATGTAATAATCCAAATATAGAACACCACTAAGCCCAATGAAATACATGTTGGTCAAGTCATCCCTATACCTGAAATGTCTCAGACTGGCCTGGGTATTATAAAATAACACATAGGTCAGACTCTGTCTAATCAAGGGTGCATAATAATAATGAAAGCATAATTTAATCAATGAGTAATAATATATGCACATAAATATATATATAACCACAAATAGTCATCAAGGCATCACAATACCCAAATAACTAAAATCTATATGAAATTGTCAATATCAATTTCAAGATGTCACACCCATAAAAAATACATTTAATCATACAATCATAGAATTAATATAAATGGATGAATCATACATATCTAGAAATCATCATCAAATCCAAAATAATCAGCAATGAGACATTCTCAAGTGAAGTCGGACAGTAGTGAAACAATGCCCACTATCTCTCTCAATCTCATATTATAAAATGCCAATATCAAATCGATAAGGAAGATTTGAGCCAACCCATAACAATGCTACAATATACAAAATCATATATCTTGACCCACAACCCTTGGAGAGGCGAAACTCTTGACTGAAAGGTCCTAAGAGATAGAGACAACAAATCAATAGTAAGTACGTCATTTGCCTAAGAAGGATACGTGTTTGATCAAACTCTAGACACGGTCTCCGGTATAATTTCATCTATACATAATATATATTTATCTACTACCCACATATATCTGTACACATCTATTTATGCCCAAACCTGATGGGAGACTAACAGCACATCTGCTTGCGCTAGGAGCTACACGTCGTCCATATGACACGACTCCTACAGCCATCGATTACCATTACATCTCCTCTCTCGGTATCGTGACAATGATGCACCATAGGCTCGACAACGCGTAGCCTCTTCGGCCATGACTACCGACATGTGCCCCTATATGGTAACTGACTGTTGGCATATGCGACACAGGGGGCAACCAACTATCTATCCCGTGATGCGCATTAAATATCATAACAAGAATCGTGTCGTGGATCTAGGGTGCTACCCTATGATTAGGCCGCCTGGCTGGATACTGGCCGCCAACCTTGTTCACTCCGGAAACATAAAGGGAGTCGATCAAAAATAGACAGACATATAATGTACATAAACTATGTGGCTAAGAAGTAGCATCCATACATGCTTACCGCAGCGAGTCATACACACAACATACCCCGTATTGAGTGTCATCCATGAGTAAAGAATAACTAAATAAATAACACAATGGCGTCCTATACCACCGCGTGTTGCTAGTCCATTTATTAAGTGCTCATACATCACACTCATCCTTCTTTATTGTATATAACGAGTTCAAAGAATAACCGAAAAAGTGTGATGTAAAGTTCCATACCAGACGGTATCACTAAACCGTTTATTTTAGTTTCTCATTACATAGAATAATTAGTATGAAATCAATAGAAGATGTCATCACTGTATCATAACAAAATCATCAACTAAATCAATGTCGATGGTGAATCACTCATATTATGGAAGTCAATATAAAGATCAGAACTCAGAAACTGGTATAAAAATATATTGTTCAGATAAACAATCAATACTTAATGGATGCCACATATAATTATAATTATATATATATATATATATATATATTTATTTATTTATTTATTTATGTACATAACATAGTAAAAGTTAAGAGCTAGATAATAAAATTTATACTCTAGAATAATTTAGATAATTATCTAAATTCAAATGTAGTTTAATAATTATAATAGATAACTAATTTCTTATCATCATATAAAATTAATTAATTATTAAATGTTTATTAATAATATCAGAAAGCAAATTTTAAATTCAAAAATAGTTTATAAAGCTAAATGTTACATATAGACGTTATATCATTATTTTCTATGGTTAAATACTAATTTAAATAATTATAAACATTCGGATTAATTACATATACTCATATCAAATATATATACACACACACATATATATTATTAAAACTTAAATAGAACATATGTCAGGATCTCACAAATATTCATTAATTACTGTAAAATTTCCATCAATTAACAATACATATATATACACACACACACATACACACATACCTGTTAGAGGAAATGCACACATACGATTGGTCATAAGGAAGCAATGTTCAGACATTCAAATGAACAGCGGCAACACACAATGATGCAAGGCGAATGCACAGTTGCAACAATTTTCCAACAAGTCAAAACTCAGCAAGAAGATGACATGCAGACAGCCAGACATGAACTCAATCAAGGATATAACACAATAGGTCAGCATGCATGAGAAACATGCAATAGCTAACTAAAATTCAAACTCAAGGATACACATACACATAGCAGGAAAGCAATGAACTGGAGTGCAACTTGTGTGCAACAGCAAGATCAGCAAGGGATATGCGAAAGCATATGAAAGGGAAAGGTATCAGTATAAAGCAAAACAAAACAAGTGCACATGGTCATAGACAAATGGAGTACATGGTCAAAGCCAAGTACATACATATACCAGTGAATATGAACAAGTACGAGACGTAGGGACAAGTGCATCAGCAATGGTACCGACAAGCATAACCAACAAGGCAGGTGAACTAATTGATGTTTAAGACTTAACACCATCATGGCACAACAATTTAAGGAATGGTGCAAAAAAACAGTGCATACAAACCAATATAGCAAAAGAATTCGTTCACATATATATACACATACCCTACTCTCATAAACATCACAATACCATATGCACACTAATCTCTTGTTGACACACACACGCAAAAGTAAACACATATACATATAATATGTATATACCTATATTTTAATTAATAAGCACAGAGACCCAAAACACTAAAATATAACCAGTTAAGAAACACACCCAATGTAAGTATATATATATTTGTTTATTTTAATTTATACAATAAAAAGATAAATATACATCTTAACTAAATTATGAGAATAATATAAAGACTTGAATAGGCCACATACCAATAACACTCACACATACTTGTATAGAGGAATTAACTATAAAATCAAAGGGTACAAAGGGCATTAGACCAATAAAATAAACATAGAGGAGAACAGCAACTAAAATATAGTTAAACATCAATGAACAGAACAAAGGTATGGGGGATGAAGACGTGCAAAATACTATATATATATATATATATATATATATATATATATATATATATATATATATATATATATATATATATATATATATATTATACTTCTTTATGTAGTGTGACCTAGGTACTTGAAGACACATTATCGCTCACGCAAATTACTCTGTCCCATTCAACACACACAAAAGCTCATGAATACACACGCAATACACTTATATTATCACAACACATGCATGTATGCATACTCGAAACATTAAATATACACAGGACAAAAACTCATGCAGGGAAAAGTCTCATGCAGGGAAGAGAAAAAAAAGGCTAAAACACAGAAATGAACGTAGGAAAATACACTGTGATATAAATAACTCAAACACTCAAAATATATATTCGAATAGTTTTAATAAGCATAGTTATGGTGAGAAAGTTCTTACCTACAACTTGCTCTCCTCTTTTACCGGCCTTTAACTACCTATAGACACACTACAAAATAGTGCAGCTACAAACACCAGATGCTCACAGATATTTATAAATGTACATATTTTAATTTGATAAATTTAGATAATTTATTCTATTTGATTTTTTCTTTGCAAGCAAATGGAAATGGAACTTGATTGCTTCCAATCGAAGAAGTTAGATTCTTAGATGAGGTAAGGATGCGTAAAAAAATATCCTAGTGTTAAGAGAATTCTAGAAATAAATTTGAGTTTGGGTTCTCTTGGGATTTGGGCTTAAAACTGGCTTATAAGGATATATATGTATATATATGGTTTCATTCTTAAATCAAACTCAATTTACTCAACACGAATACAAGTTCATAAAATCATCACTTTTCCAAGCTATTATTTTATTTCAGTTTTGTCAATTTTATAATATATTATTTTCCACGTTTTTATCTTATTTCAATTTACTCATTTTATTCTCCCAACCTAAATTCTTTTATTAGATAGTTACAAAACCAATATCAAACAAACCATCAAATTATAATTTTATTAAATAAATTTCTATTGTTAATGTTAATTATTTATTACATAAAAATTAGGTTGTTACATACTTCCCCTCTTAACAAAATTATGTCATCTCAATTTCCTATAAGGAAAAATTATAACAAACTAATTATTCAAAACTTAGCCATACTATTTAAATTCGTTTTAAATTTTCAAAGCATTTATTTAAAAGAAAAGTGTTTTATACGATCTCAAAATCTTTCATTTAAATAGATTTTCTTTTTTAATAACTATGATACACTTTGCCTCTATTTTCTCAAAATTCTATTTTATTTTCATACAAGCACAATTCAAATCAAATTCCTTCCAATAATCTTTAAAATATTTTAACAAACCTCCAAAATCTTATAAACAAAATTCCCACAAAAACTGAAATCTTGCATATAATGAATTATTTCCTACACATCTCATAATTTTAAAACATTTCATATCTGAAAGTTAAGTTCACCTTTTATTTTGCACCTTTTATTTTGCAAACACTTTTCATAATTAAAAAATATTTAACTCTTTTAAATCAAATCTAAGAGGGAAAATGATAAATTTCCTTTCAAAATTTAACACTTCGAAAATTATTGTATATCATTTATAAAATAGTTATCAATTTAATTAACTCATACAAAAAAATTAAATCTTTAAATCATATGTATATCTAAATATCCACATCTTCAATCCTAAAACTCTATATGTTTACACATCATATATATATGAATCATTATTAAAAACATATACACTTATATTCACAAACTCTCAAATATAATAAAAAAGAGTGCTACTGCCTCACCATGTATTATAGTGATTACTATTATCAATTGGCTGCAATATTGAACACACAATCAACACTGCCTCGCCAGTGACCATAGCTATGCACTAATATCCAATAGCTGCAACAATCACCAAAATACATATTATTATATGAAATATATCCTTTACAAATTAAAATCTCTAATATCACTTTATTCGAAAAATAATTTACTTAATTTTTCCATTTAAAACATTCAACCCTACTCTAAAATATTTTAATTTTTTTCCACAAAATCAATTATATCTCTCTAAATCATCGTGCCCAAATGTCTCGTTCAAGCGTCTAAGAATTTCTATTGAATATGTATGCATCCGCGTTGACCAAAATCCTTAACACACTCAATGGGCAAGTTAACACAATTTTACTTCCAAAATATCTATGCGTATTGCTTTCACAAATTTATTTAAAATAATAGTTTCAAAATATCGATTTTCCAAATCCTCATTTCAAAGTATCAATTTTCCAAATCCTTATTTTCAAATGATTTCTTATTAAAACATTCACTTCACTTCACTTTACTTTTAAAATCATTTAGTAATAACAATGACCAATATTTATATATGATAACTTTTGCTTTCACCAAACGCCTACAAAATTTTAAAATATTTACAAACAGTCTTTAAAACTCACATATCTAGATATTTTACTCAACCAATCATTTCAAAACGTAACTTATAATAATAAACCAAATAAAGAAGCTCATCGAAAACTAATAGTTTCGCTGCACACTTTGATAAAACAAAGCGAAACTCAAATACGCAACAACAAAACAAATACCTCAATACAATATCAAACCATCCAAAATCATACTATACAAATACTACTGGTTAGACTAACTCCTTTCGTCCTTGCTACTCCAACCATTTTATAATCTCAAAATAATTAAGTGGAAAGTAATTATAATTTCTGAATAACAAATATGTCCCTTGATGATTACTCTGTAGTAATCATCCTATATATAATAAAATATACGATTACTTGTTATAGAAAATTCTCTATCTCACCCAAGGGCAGGGACTCCTAAGTCTCAACTAGGCCAATGACTCGTGTCTTTTATATATGACATATTATTCTGAACCTACTTTGATACCATTTTGTAACAACCCACCTCTATACTCATTCTATCCAAGAGTATTATAGAGTAATACGGTAAGATAATACAGAGAATGAGGCTATATGGGGTACATACGTGAATATTATCTTGGATTAACACCTGTACGTATTAAAACATCAAATATAAAACTCATCAATATATATACAATATCGATACAAAGCAATAGATGCGTATGCACCCAAGATAGAACAATACAATATATACAATATAGCACAGAGAATACAGAGTCAACCGCGGCGATAATATATAATATAAATGCATTAATGTTATATAATACAATTCATATGTTAATTATATATATAATAAAACAATGTCAAAAAAATATCATGTAATAATCCAAATATAAAACTCCTCTAAAGCCAATGACATACACGCTGGTCAAGTCATTCCTATACCTGAAATGTCTCGGACTGACTGGAGTATTATAAAATAATACACGGGTCAGACTATGTATATTCAAGGATACATAACAATAATAATTAAAGCATAATTTAATCATTTAATAATAATATATACATATAAATATATATATATATATATATATATATATATATATATATAAAACCATAAATAGCCATCAAGGCATCACATCATCCAAATAAGTAAAATCTATATAAAATAGTCAATACCGATTTCAAGATGCCATCACCCATAAAGAAATACATCTAATCATACAATCATAAAATCAATACAAATGGGTGAATCATACATATCTATAAATCATCATGAAATCTAAAATAATCAGCAATGAGACTTCCTCAAGTGAAGTTGGACAGTAATAAAACAATGCCCACTATCTCTCCCAATCTCATATTATAAAATGCCAATATAAAATCAATAAGGAAGATTTGAGCTAGCACATAACAATGCTGCAATATACAAAAATCATATATCTTGATCCAAAGCCCTTAGAGAGGTGAAACTCACGACTGAAAGATCCTAAGAGATGGACACAACAAATCAATAATAAGTAGGTTGTCTGCCTAAGAAGGATATGGGGTTAATCATACTCTAAACATAGTTTCAGGTATAATCTCGTGAATACATTATATATGTCTATTTACTACCCAAATACATTGCTCAGATAAACAATAATTAAACAATCAATACTTAAGGGATACCATATATACATATATATACATATATATGTGTGTAACATAATAAAAGTTAAGAGCTAGATAATAAAATTCGTACTCTAGAATAAATTAAATAATTATCTAAATTCAAATATAGTTTAATAATTACAATAGATAACTAATTTATTATCGTTATATAAAATTAATCAATTACTAAATGTTTATTAATCATATCAGAAAACTTATTTTAAATTCAAAAATAGTTTATAAACCAAAATGTTGCATATAAACATTATGTCATAATTTTCTATGATTAAATACTAATTTAAATAATTATAAACATTCAAAATAGTTACATATACTCAAATCAAATATATATATATATGTGTGTGTGTGTGTGTATGTGTGTGTGTGCGCGCACTTATATACATTATTAAAACTTAAATAGGACATATGTCAAGATTTCACAAATATTAATTAATTTCTATAAAATTTCCATCAATTAAAATACATGTACATATGTATACATATACGTATGCAAGAACCTGTTAGAGGAAACGCGCACATACGGATGGTCATAAGGAAGAAATGTTCAGATATTCAATTAACAGACACAATGATGCACGGGGATGCACAGAGTTCAGGTAAAGTGAATACACACTAGAACAATAGAAAAGAGTGCATCAGACTTGACAAAATTTTGCAACCATTTTGTTAGCAAGTCAAAACTTAACAAGAAGATGGCATGCAAACAGCCAAACATGAACTCAACAAAGGATACAAACACAATGGGTCAGCATTCACAACAAATATGCAGTAGCTAACTGAAATTCAAACTCAAGGATACACATACACACAGCGGGAAAGCAATGAACTGGAGGGTAACTCGTGTGCAACAACAAGATCGGCAAAGGGATATGCAAAATCATATGAAAGGGAAAGGTATCGGTACAAAGTAAAACAAAAAAAGTGCACATCTTCATAAACATATGGAGTACATGATCAAAGCCAACTATATACATATACTAGTGAATATGAACAAGTACAAGACCTAGGGAAAAGTCCATCAGCAATGACTAAGACCAAACAGAAACAACAAGGCAGGTGAATTGATTGACGTATGAAACTTAACACCATTATGGCACAACAATTTACGGAATGGTGCAAAAAAATAGTGCACACAAACCAATATAGAAAAATCAGTTGTTCACACATATATACATATGCTACTCTCATAAACACTCACACTACCATATGCACACTAATATCTGGTTGACACACACGCATGCAAAAATAAACACATGCACACATCACTTGTATGTACATACATTTATATTAATAAGCACAAAGACCCAAAACACTAAAATATACCCAATTAAGATACGCACCCAATATAAGTATATATATTTATTTATTTCAATTTATATAATAAAAAGATCAATATACCGCTTAGCTAAATTATGATAATAATATAAAGACTTATATATGCTACATACCTATAGCACTCACACAAACTTGTATAGAGGAATTAACTATAAATCAAAGGGAACGAAGAGCAGTAAGAAGAATAGCAACAAAAATATAGTTCAACATGAATAAACAGAACAAAGGTATGGGATATTAAGACTTGATACTAAATATATATTGTACTTCTTTACGTAGTGTGACCTGGGTTTTGAAAGACACATTATCACTCATGCAAATAACTATATCCCACTCAACACACGCAAAAGCTCATTAATACACACACAACACACTTATATTATCACAACACACGCATGCATACTCGAAACATTAAATATACACAGCCTAAAAACTCACGCAGGGAAGAGTCTCATGCAGAGAAGAAAAATAAAGCATATGGATCATAGGGAGGACGGAGTAAGCCTTTGCTGGTGCTCCCTGCACCATTATACTTCTTCGAATAAAGCCCTTCTTCAATAATTCATTTACTTTCTTATTTAGTTCGTATCTTTCTCTATGATCCATATGCTTAAGGTGTAAGAAAACAGGTCTAACATTATCTTTGAGGTAAATTCAAAATTCGATCTCCCTGTACGGAGGAAGACTAGAAACTTAAGAAAAGACATCTTGATAGTGATGAACAACTAGGACTGAAGCTAATTGAACAAGTGATAAGTCTATAGCATATAAGAACTCAACATAACTGAACTCTTGGGAATGAAATAAACTTCAAGGCTTTATGCTCATGTCCGGAAGATACTGGCAGAATGATATAAGAATGTTCACGTCCGGAACCTTAGCTGCCTCGCCAAAACTATTTCCAATTTGATTGCTCGTTCTCACTTACTTGTGAATTGGAATTATCAACAGCTTTTATCATATTGTGTTAAGCATTATGTGAATATGAGCATGAGTTTAAATTATACTTATATATATCTGTGTGTGTGCGTTAACACCCCGCTATTGCCCTGCTATATCCTATAGCAGATTTCTACCGCTATGATTTTCTCAAATATCCTCAAAACTAGCCTTTTTGCTTTATGCCTCGCTATATCTCATTATTCCGACAATATCTAGTTATTCTCACTATATCTTCTTTACAAAATGATTTGAAAAATGATATTTGTACACTAAAAAATTAGAATTTTTTAATTTAATTTTTATTAAATATTTTCATTAAAAAAATTACTTTAATATTCTATTAAATTTAATTGTGTTAAATATCAGTTTATGTTTATTTATAATATATTTACACATGTTTTTATTTAAAAATAAATATGTATTAATTATAATTAAATTAAACGTTAATTATGGATTTAATTAACATTTATATATTTGTAAAAACATTAAGAACAAGTTTTATATGCTATTTTAGAGATAACCTCTATATCCTCGTTGTATCCCCACTATGACTTTTTACACCTCCGCCGCATTGAATCCAATGAGCGCTTTAACTACACAGATACACACACCGGTATACATATACACATATATATACATATACACACATGTGTGTACATACACACACTCACATACATACTTGTATACACACACATATATACATACATCTTATAACTTTTGAAAATATACAAGAACGCTCTTTACATATGCACCTAATCCCTAAATAATCCTAAACCTAGCTATGATAGCGACTTTGATAACCCACACATCAGAACACATCAATTTGAATCCTAAAGTGGCATTCAAACTTGCGCCGTGCCAACAAGGTCGAGATGTCGGGATTTTATAACATTACATGATATAAAAACTGATATAAAATTCAACGTATTCTATACTTTCAGATCTCACAGTGAAAGGAAATAAAATATAAATAATGAAAATAACCAATAATAATCTTAGCAATAGGTAGTCCATATAATGATGTCTCCTAATAACAACATAAAGTCTGATTGATAGACTAATATGGTATAAAATACAAGGAGAGTAGCTTTAAGAAATGTGGCTCTGGGCGCCTAGTCTCCTACTCCATGTACTATGTCCTAGCCAAATCACCTACCGGCATGTCCTTTATTGGGATTGAGTTCGATCTAGCCCTTTCTTGAAGATACTAGCAGAACGATATAGGAATGTTCACATCAGGAACGTCAACTGCTTCACCAGAACTATTTCCAATTTGATTGCTCGTTCTCACTTATTTGTGAATTAGAATTATTAGCAACTTTTCTCATATAGTGTTAAGCATTATGTGAATATGTGCATGAGTTTAAATTATACTGATATGTGTGTGTGTGTGTGTGTGTATGCAGTTAACACCCCGCTATTACATTGCCATATACTATAGTGAATTTCTACCGCTATGATTTTCTCAAATATCCTTAAAAATAGACTTTCCGCTTTATGCCTCACTATATCTCATTATTCCGATAATATCCTGTTATTCTCGCTATATCTTCTTTAAACAAAATGAATTGAAAAATGACATTTATACGTTACAAAAACTAGAAAAAAAATTAATTTAATTTTTTAAATATTTACATTAAAAAAATTACTCTAATATTCTATTAAATTTAATTATGTTAAATATCAGTTTATGTTTATTTATAATATATTTTGTGACGATCCTGGGACATGTGGGCATATAACGATCCTGACTCGACCTACGAAAATCGGTACCCGTACTTCACTTGTACTCGAATGCCGTAAACGTCGAATCTGGCTCGCTGACTTATCCAATGTAACTGTTTCCCACTAAGCTAAAGCCCAGTATTGATTGGTTTAAGTGATATGAATCTTTGAATTTGTTTTTCAAAACCTGGAACCTTAACAGAGATATACATACACAATCATATCCATATATACAACAATGATCAATATTATAGATACAATGAAATGCTACAGTAGAAACACCAATGAACTAACAGCTGAAGCTTGAAACTCCAGAAGAAACACCAATATCAGCAATCTCCATAGACAGCTCGAACCACCATCAAGTTGTACCAAGCTAAGCAAGGGCAGTCGTCCAAAGACTGAAGAAGATCTCCAAATGCTACCAAATCAAGGATTCTGAAAGCTATCGAATCTACACCTACTATGGGATTATCTGTAAAATCCAACTCTAGACTGTCCATAATTTGGTATCAGAGCTGAAGGTTAAACTTTAGATCAGGAGAATAACACGTTAAGTGACTCATTAAAGACAGGTT
This sequence comes from Allium cepa, assembly GCA_030765085.1. Lineage (NCBI taxonomy): Eukaryota > Viridiplantae > Streptophyta > Magnoliopsida > Asparagales > Amaryllidaceae > Allium > Allium cepa. The sequence continues at coordinate 587,878,643 of CM060938.1, forward strand.
GAAGTATACCCTACAATGAGTATTCCTAAGATATCCGTTCGAAGCCTCAGTAAATTCCCTTACTATCCACTGATAGTGAGTATGAGTGCAAGAAGAGGACGAGATTGGGGACAGGGGAGTACCACTACAAATGGTCAATACCCTGTACCAACAAGGAAACAATCTTACCTCTATCAGTCTCTTCTCAATTCTTTGATGGTTCCTGGCAGATCCAGGAAAAAACTTTGATATATTGGCATGGGACATAAACTCCAAATGGGTCAAAATTGTATGTTTGGATGAATTATTTGCTTTGGTTGCCATGTTTGGTAGGTATACCTTGGTTTCTAAAAAGTTATGGGATTGTATCAATATATCTGTCTATTATTTGAGATCCAGATATGTTCTATGAATGGTTAGTTATTCCTTCGGACTAACCGGTGCCTCTGCATATTTAGACCAGATGACCTGAGTATCTTGTGTAGTATTGAATGAGTTTGTTCTTATAATTATTGGGTGATATTCTGATTTGGTAAGCCAAATGCAGAATGAATACTCAATTTGATCTGGAAAGCTATATCTTTGTGTGTTCACCTATCTTTGTTGTCTCCCTCGCAAATTTCGAGGACGAAATTTTCTTAAGGGGGGAAACTGTTACGATCCCGGTTTTAAGTCGAATTTAAATTGGTAATTAAAATAAATTTTTGGTGAAATTGTGAATTAAATTGAGTTTTTCCAAATAAAACAAAATGTTTGTTTGTTTATTCATTTGTAAATACAAATGAATTTTTATATATATATGAATTTAAAAGAATTTGAAATTTAAAAATAAACGTTTTAAATAATATATATTGGATTTGGAAATGCAATAATAAATATTCTAAATAAAATTGGGTTTGAAAGAAAAAACCTATCTTTTAAAATTAATAGAAATTTGTTTTCAAATTTATAACATACATGTGTAAAATGTATTTTGAAAGTTATATTTGAATTTAATATGGTAAATTTGTAAGAGCTATTTAAAGAATAAACCCAATATATATGTATACTTATTTATTTATTTATGTATATGGATAAATTTTATTTAAATGTATAATAATTTCAATCTAAATAAGGTTTGACAAAAATGGTTTGCAAAGCTAAATTGAAAATATAAAAAGTTTTAAAATGAACATATCTTTTGGAATAAAATTTGGGTTGTAAAAAGTAAAGATATTAACTAATTTATGAAAGTGCAAATCTATGTAGACATAAAATTAAATAAGATATTTCTTTTAGACTTTTTTATGAACTAAGTTGTAAACGTGTTAACATAGAGGTCCAAAGCAAAATTTACCAAATAAATTAGAGTAAGGGGTATAAACATAAATATACAAAAATGTAGAAGTGTTTACCTGAATTACAAGTGTTAGTTCTAAATAAACAAGTGGCAACATTATCTTTTCTTTTGAAATTAATTTTACAAAATATGAATCAAAGAAGGTAATCAAATTTATCATTTTTAAAACTGAAAACTTGAGAAATCAAAACCAGAAACTACAAACTGAAAATCAAAAAAACAATCTCTTCAGATTTTAAAACCTGATACAACAACAATTCAAAATCAAATGCAAAGTAATATTCAAATCTAAAAGAAAATCTGGAAGCTTTTCTGAAATCAGATCATCATCTACAAATCAAAAATGGAGCAAATAAGTTCAACATGATCAAAAGTCTCAGATAAAAAATCCAGGCTTCAGTTTCAAAAATAGAGGAAAAAAGCTACAGATTATCTCAAAACAAAGCATTTCAGTTTCAACCTGAAGCAAAGCAACAGATTCAAACTTGAGAAATTTCAAATGCAAGAAATTAATAGCAAACAGCAGTCCAAATCCAAGAACATCTCAAACAAAGCAGATTCAAAGTCTACTGGAAATCCAAGCTTAGTTAAATAAATAAGTTAAAGAACAAGTGCAAAATAATCTTCAAAATCTGAAAGCAAACCTGGAAGTTCATGTTTAAAGTCTTGAAGCAAGCAAGTCAACCTGAGTAACAAATCACGTTCAAGCAAATCAAAAGCAAGCTGGATCAAAACCAACTCAATTCCAGATTAAACAAAATGCAAATTTTAAATCAAACCAAGTCATTGGCAGATCAAATTCTCAGATCCCAGTGTCCAGTTTTCAAAAAAAATTTAAAAAGCTTCTCTGTCTTCATCTCACAGGTGAGCAAACTAGCCTTGAATCTGCTACGTGTCTTGATGCATGCTTGAATTGATTTGTCTTCTCTGATATTTGATATGTTGGAATATAAATCTGCCTATATATATGTGATGCATGTCTGAGAATAGGAAAACTTTGCCTTTGTATATACATTTCAGGTTTTAAACCTGTTAGAAGATTAAATCACCCCAAACCAAATCATTTTAAACTTTGCTTGCTAAATGAAAAATATTTACATAATTTAATTCAAACAAATCCAAACTATTAATGGCGTTTGTGTTCCACTATTTTCTTGTTCCTTCCTGATCTCGGTTTCGTCTATTCCCCTCGTTCGCCTCTTCTTGTTTCTCCCGCCGCTTCTTCCTATGCAAAGCCCTCCCCCTCTTCCCCCCATCCTCCCCGATGCTCCTCCCACTACGCCCTCATCTACCAGATCTGGCAGGATCTTCAAGCAAACTGTGACCAAGAGTACATTGCTTCCCTTGATTTCTGATGACAATTTTCCACCCCTGCTTTCTGTTAAGTCAATGAACCTAGCTCCGGTCTTTCGTCCTGGCTTGCGACCTGAAGTGTTGTGTAATATGGTTGGAGGTGACAACTGTGGTTCAGCGCCTTCGGGTGTCAATGATGATAGTGTGGCTTGTGCAGTCTAATGTGTGGGTTCGGTTGTTAATGGTAGTGTCACTGTTGCGTTGGGTTGTGAGCTCAAGCATCATTCTCCTGCTGATAATTTATGTTATGAACGTTGCACATCAGCTGTTCGATATATTGCACCTGAGGCCATTGTTCCCAATCACTCTGATTTGAGTACTGGTGGTTCTTTGCTTGTGGCCTCTCCCCCAATTGGGCCCATTATTATGGCCTCTGATTGTGTTGCGGACTGCCGTCCTGCTGCTCCGTCCCCTATTAGTCCCAAAAGTTGGACTTCTCTTTTTACATATCTACCTCGTAATGCTGGTGTTTATAAACTAGTTGACTTTGATATCGTTGAATAAAATGGAGTGATGATCCCTCCTCCAAATGTTATGCAAGCTGGTATCGACTTTTGGTCAGAATATTTGGTTGGATTCTTTTTGGACCCTAAGGATCGCCTTCACGATGCGTCTGCAGTTTGTCGTAGGGCCTGGCGGCTGCGTGATAATCTTCGTATTAAGTTGATTGATTCCATGTACTTCTTGTTGTTCTCCTCCTCTGAGGAGCATAGTCGTGTTCTTGAGGCTGAGACTTCTTCTTTCGATGGGAAACCATTTATTATTACTCCCTGGTCTCCTATGGTCTCTAGTGCCCGTGAGCAAGTTCTCTCTATCCCCGTTTGGGTTTATTTTTCTCAAATTCCCTCTGCTCTCCAACCGCTGCTTGGGTTGAATTGGCTCGCGTGTAATGTTGGAAAATTAAAATGTTTTGATTCTAATACCGTAGTGCGTGATAAGCTAGTGTATGCTAAAGCTCTGATTGAGATTTCTCCCCTTAAGCCACTTCCATCCTCTATTCCCGTTCAGCTAGCTGTTGGCCATGTGGTGGATGTTCGTGTTCGATACGGTTGGGTCCCTGACATTTGCTCCACCTGTCACTCTTTTGGTCACTTAGATTCTTCATGTTCGCATTCTGCTATTTTCCATATTCCTCCTAAGATCCCTCTGCCTCGGCCTCCGCTCAAGAAATGGGTTCCTAAAGCTATGGCCGCTCCTCCTCCTGATGATCCTTTATCTGACCCTGGTTCGCCGCTCTCTCCTGCTCGGCCTCCTTCCATTGTTCCTAGTGATTCTTCTGCTGAAGCCCTCGATGATTCGGATCTTTCTCCGCCTCATGTTGTTTGGGCTGAGTCTGAGCGTTGTTGGGTTGATTGCCGATCTGATATGCGTTTCAATCCGGTGGATAATTCCTATTTTAGATTTGTTACCGACAATCTAAAGGACCTACGATGCCTTTACTATCGTCCATCTGGTGATTCCTTGGTCCTTGACATGGACAGTTCTTTTGCTGGGGTTAATTCCGTCGTGTTAGCTGATACCACTTGGGATCGATCTTTTATTTACTCTTCCGTTGCTGAAATTTACGATCCCTCTCTTGCAGTGCTGTTTTGCCCGTTCTTTGGTCTATTTGGGAATGTCCCGGTGGTTTCTTCCCAGGTGGATGTTGACGCTGGTGGTTCTCCCTCTGTGGAGGAGACCTAGTCTTGTTAGCCATTTTTAGTAGCTGTGACTTGCTGTCACACTCCTGTGCAGTTTTTTATTCTTTCATTTTAGTAGTTAAGGCACCTCTGCCTTACTCCTGTACTTCAAATTTTATTACGTTCGTATTAAAAAGTGGACAGTCCACTATAAAACCGGCCGGCCTTGCCAAAAAAAATATTTACATAAATACAACATCACATTTTAAAATAAATTCGAATGTATTCATTAAGTATTTGCTTATAAAATGATAAATGTCAGTATAAAATCAAAATGAATGGAAAATTCGATGTTTAAAATTGTGTGTTTTGATTATACAAATTGATCAGTGTTGTAAAAATATGAATTTAGATGTGGAAATCATAATTTTTAACATTGTGATATTGAAATATCTCGAGATGAACGATTTTCATTCATTCGAGGAATTCTGAAGAACCACGATAATTCGAAGGTCGTGCTTGAAGCTGAGGGTAGCCTAGAGGTTGGTGGACCTAGAAAAAAGCTAAGTGGATTTATTAGTTACTGTGGTGGTCGAATATAGATGACCTATGGTGTTGTGGCTCGATGAAGTTTGAAGTAAAAGTTCGCCATCATTATGGGATCGAGTTGAATGGAACCTTGGGAAATCAAAGCAGGGGATGTCGGCAATGTTTTGTTCAAGTCGGTATGGAGGATCGTGGATGGGATTGACGTCAACAGGTCGATTTTTTTGACCAGGGTTCATTCCAGAATTAGGTTGCTTTAGGTCAATTTTGATTCGCTGTCAGTTTCGACGAACTCGGAGGTCAGGGGAGTCGGGGAAATGATCGTCGACCTGTGTATATCCTCAGCGATGACCGGAGTGGCGTCGATCTCCGTGCACGTGCATGTCGGGTCGGAGTTGTATTAGTTAATCAAATTTGGGAAGAAGAAGAATGTCTCGAAGTGGTGCTCGGGGAGATGATGTATTGGCTCGAGTAAATTTGCTATGGGCTCGGGTAATTGCAAAAGTACTATAATGTTTTGAAAGTTAAACTAGTAAAGTTTAAAAAGAAAAAGAAGAAGGAAAAGAAGAAACTGTATTTTGCTCGGGAAAAATGGAATTAGGCTCGAGTAAAAAATAAGTTTGGCTCGGGTTTTTGTTAAAAACTTGTTGATTCCAAGAGCTTTTGAATAAGTGTTGAACAATTTAAAGTTTGTTAGATTAAATAAGTTTCAAAACTTTATTCTTAAACAAATTTCTTTATAACAAAAGTTTAATTAAATTTTGATCAAAAAGTTGTATACCTATTTAAATTAAAATTATTTAAGTTTGGTTTTTTAAAATTTATTTTAAAAATAAAATTTTAATAGTTTAAATTAAGAATTTGATTTAAGATTTAATGGTTTATCCTAAACAATGTTGTTGATTTGAAATTAACTTGAAGGTATTAAGTTAACTCATATGTTGATGATAATCCATTTTTAAGATTATTTAAAATAAGATTTTAAAAATAAAAATGGTTTATTTTGAGATTATGATTTTGATTATCAATTAACTCAAAAAGGGTTAAGTTAAACTTTATGAAATTAATTAAGATAAATGTGTTATCTTAAAAGATTATTAATTTTAATATTTAGTGATAATTACTTAATCAGAGTTTAATTGAGTATAAATTAAAGATTGATTAATTTGTTGAGAGCTAAATTAACTTTTGATTAATAATTAATTAATCAAGTGATAATTAATTCGTAATTCATTAATATAAGTGATTAGGATAATCACTTATTGTAATTAATTAAGAATAATTAATTAAAGGTTAATTTATTTAATGAATAATGATAATTAATTAAGGAGTAATTAATTAATAAAAGAATAATTAAATAATTAAAGATTAATTATTTAATGATTAAGGGTTAATCGATTTATTAATTAAGGTTAATTAATACATGATTCAAGAATAATTAAAATGATTTGTAATTAATTAATGTTAATAAACCAGGGTTAGTAATTTATTAATCTAGTTTAAATTAAGATATAATCAGGATTGAGTAATTAATTCATGAGGAATTAATTTAATTGAATTAATTTAGGATTAAACAAGTAATTAGTCCTGCTTATAAATGATTATCGAATGCTTAGATGTTTGAATTGTATGAAATGTCTGGTATTGTTTAATATCTTTTGATGTGTGCTATTATGTGATATGAATTGTATGTTTAAGCTGTGATTTGCGACTTATATATCTGTGATGCATTTATATATCTATCTGTGAATCTGTGAATGATGATAAGCGTTATAGGATTATGTCGCTTATCAAATATTATTGTGTTTGAATCTGTGATGATTGATGTTGTTGCATTATTGGGTAAAACCCCTGGACCACACTTATACACACACAAATATGTATTGCACAAGGAAATTGGTTAAGTTATAGATTTTTGAAATGATTTTAAAAATGAATTTTGAATTCAAATAATTTTGGAAATGGAATTGGGTTAAATATGAAAAGCTTTTGAAAAGAAATTTTGAAGACAAAAGTTATTTTTGAATAACTTAATAAGAGTTTTGAAATTTAAATAATTTGATTTGAATTTGAATTCAATATTTGAAATTGAATTCTATGATTTGGAAATTATGGTTTAAAAAAGTTATACAAGTTATAAAAGTGTTTATATGGGTTTTAAACCATTTTTTAAGCGTTGTTTTGAGAATTTGCATTTAACCCAAAGATTTGAACTTGTATAAATGAAATCAGATTTTTCCGAAATGAAAACTATTTGTTTTCAAATAATAAAAGCTTTCATATAAGGAACGAATTTCCAATTTGTGTAAAAGGGATTTCAAATTTAAATGAAAATGGTTTTCCAAGTTATGAATGAATCTTTGGAAACAGGATTTGAAAGCTATAAGTTAAATCTTTGATTTAAAGATTGAATGAGTTAATCCAGTTGAAATGGAAATTGTTTTGGAATCCGTGAATGGATCTTTGTAAAATTGGTAAGCTTTATGAAATGAATCTTTTTGTTAAAAGATTTGAAAATGATAATTTGTTTAAACCATTTGGAAAGAAAGTTTTGGGTTTTAAAGTTGTGACTTAACTGAAATCCCAATATCCATATGTTTTTAAATTTTGCGCTCATTATTCATTTTAGCCGGAATAGGACCTTGTGTCATATAACCCATTCTGAATAATGATACGACGTTATGGATAGCATTTGAAGACCGATGGTGAAGACCGGGTGGTTGTGAGAACGATAGGATAACCTATCAAATGACTCTACACTGAGTAGCTACGGTATAGAGTTCTCCTTATGTGATGGGGAGTCTGATCGGGATTGTGAATACCCAGATTGTAAGGGCATCTTTGGAAGTGCCTTCGGTTCTGTTCAAACCTGGAACAGACTTGTATGGATGTGTGTCTGACTTTACATTTTGAGATGTAAAGTTGGTTTCTATTAAATACATTTCTGTTTGGTGGCGGAGATTTATTCTCTTAGCTTAACACCCTTCTTTGAGACGTACGAGCTCAGAGGTTATGTAGTTGATGGTTACTAGTGATACATTCTCAATTTGGTAATGTGGCATACGAAGTGATGCTGATCATTTGTTGATCAAAGCATGGCTTTGTGAAAAAGAGTAGCTTTGTGGATGAGGCTGCATCAGGACCTCACACCCCGGAAATGGTCGAAACAGGAAAGATGCAGCAAGGTTGCAGGGGTAGCACCCCTAGGGTATGTCTATTCCTTCTGGAAAAGGGTGTTATCATGGAAAAGGGTGTTATCATGGTGTGGAAAAGGGTGTTATCATGGTATGGTAGAACCTCAATTTGGTAATCTATTACTGTGTGATGGTTATGGTTGAGAGCTCTCGGATAAAGGTCGTATATCTTAGGTCTTACTCCCGAGAAGGGTGTAAACCGGCCTTGTGTTGACAGAGAGCCGGGTAGGTTCTTAGGGCATCCCTCCAGAGGCATACCCATGTGGCCCAGGACGTTCTACCATTTGTTGGAAATCTAATTTCCAATACGAACCCGGTACGATTTCAATTTTATAACCTGTCATTCTTAAATGGTAGCTATAGTAGGCACAGTATAATGGTACCTATGCTGATATACTTTCGAAATGATTTCCACTATGCATTAATAATAATATCAAAAAGGATGTTGCGTAGTAAGCATTTTTGACTATCATAAGGTGAAATCTCCCCCCAAGTGTGCGATTGCATTATGTGTGTGCCGGGAGGCCTTATGGTAGTTTCATTTTCAAAAAGCATTGCGGATTTCAATGTTTAAGTTCTTTGTTGTTTGTTTTAAAGAAAACTATTTTTGTTTGCTCATACCAGTCCCATGACTGACCCAGAGTTTATTGTTCCCTTCCTAAACACTGGGTGCCCACAATTTTCCACATGGGCAGTCTAGAGTTGGGTTTTTCAGATAATCAAATAGTAGGAGTAGATTCAATCTTTAGGAATCCTCTTCAATCTTTGGATGACTGACCTTGCTTAGTACAACTTTATAGGGGTTCGAGCTAGCTTTGGATTGGAGATGGAGTTTTTGGAGTTTCGCATTGAAGACATTATCTTTCCGCTGCAGTTGCCTAGTTTGCTTTATCTTCCGCTGTTGTTTCTTTTCGCTGCTATTTCTTGTATCTTTGATGTATATTGATATTCAGTTATATCTGATATTGTATTCATTGTTGTATCAATGATATTATTCATTTTTCTTCTGCTGTGTTGTTATACTTAATGTGTTATAAGCTCCGACGAACCAGATTCGACATTTGAATCTGCGACATTTTAATATGAGTGACGTATTCGGTGTCGATTTTCGAAGGTCGAGTCAGGGTCGTTATATATTTACGCATATTTTATTTAAAATTAAACATGTATTAATTATAAATAAATTAAATATTAATTATTCATTTAATTACCATTTATATATTTGTAAAAACATTAAGTACAAGTTTTATATGCTATTTTAGAGATAACCACTATATCCTCATTGTATCCCACTACAACTTTTTACACCTCCACCGCATTGAATCCACTGAGCGCTTTAACTGCACAAGTACACATAGGTATATATATACTGATATATATACATATATACACATGTGTGTATATACACTCGCACATACAAACATATATACACACGCAAATATGCATACATATTATAGCTTTTGAAAATATACAAGAATGCTCTTTAAATACGCACCTAATCACTAAAGAATCCTAAACCTAGCTATGATAGCGACTTTGATTACTGCACATCCGGACACATCAATTTGAATCCTAAAATGGCTTTCGAACTTGCATCGTTCCAAGAAGTTCGAAAAGTGGGGTTTTACAACATTACATGATATATATCTCATAGTGAAAGGAAATAAAATATAAATAATCAAAATAACCAATAATAATCTCAGCAATAAGTAGTCTATATAATGATGTTTGATAACAGCATAGAGTCTGATTAATAGAATAATATGGTATAAAATACAAGGAGAGTAGCTATAAGAAATGTAGCTCTAGGCGCCTGGTCTCCTACTCCATGTACTATGTCCTGGCCAAATCACCAACTGACATGTCCACCTGAAATAGGCATAAAAGGCAAATAAAATAAGTGGATCGAACCAAGTATGGTAAATGAATTGTATTGCTAATATATGGTGTTTATAAGAAATTAATTTCATATATAATCCATACAACCTAGGGTGCTTATTTGTGTTCGTGTATTACATATAAAGGATTAGTTATTTTACAGTGGTATACTTCTTATTATCTTTACATCACCAACAACTTACTATGGTTGCCAACCGAGGATTGAACAATCGACAACTAATAAATTTAGGTCAATTCCTACTATACGGTCCTGATATCTAACTTTATAATCAATACAGAGTTAACATTTTCAATAAAGAATTATGTATATCGTACTTGCACACTAAGCAAACACCGTAATGTCTAAGCTCATGCCGAGTGTACTATCTCGATGATTTATGGCCTACCGAAACATTCGCGTCACCTTTTTAATGGTAAACGTGTCCTATGCTCTTTATCATCAACCTGAAGCTAAAGAAATAACTAAGTGATTCCCCGTGGGTTTAGCCACCACTCGACTGTATAGTCCTACTGATGTGGACGTCTATGTCTCCCTTCCCTGATTCTAACTTGTTTAACCGCGATCGAGCATGCCCCAGTAACAATAAGATTTCTTTTTGCGCTGTAAATGCATCCCTTGTCGAGTTCCACGTTATGCCCACCGTGAAATATGAACCTTGGTATGTCATCCTATGTAGAACTATTACTACTCATTGCACCTATTCCATGAAGCTAGGCGAAGTCCTAAAAAACAAGAAAGATGGAACAAGTCTTCATATTCACTCTATTTAGCCCACATCAAGTCCAGGTTCAACTTGGACTTGTTGAAACAATTTAGAAATCTGTCCCTTTTTAAAAAAATATTTCTCCAGGAATTCAGATGTCTGGCTTCTTTCCTAAGGTGTCTGGATTTGATTCTAGGCGTCTGAAAAAGAATTTACAGGTCTGAATCGAGTTGAATTTGAATTGATTTCTTTCGGGTTAAGATTATTTGAAATCCAGACCTTTGAACCTTGGTTTAGACATCTGATAATGTTTCAGACATATGGTTAGGGTTTTCCAGATTTTAATAATTTGTTTATTTTATCCATTTTAGTTGTCTTCTCCACTGATTTGAGTATAGACTTAAGGTTCATCTTAACTGTATTTTGTGCATAATCATTATTTTTGTTTACATGAATTCTGCTACTTAATTTCAATGATTACACACACACACATGCACACACACACACACAGATATATATATATATACATACATATATATATATATATATGTTTGTATGTATGTATGTATGTATGTAAGTGTCTATAAATATGTATGTGTGTATATAACTTTTCAATAAACTACCAATATACCTTCAAACATATATCTTTGTGTGTGTTCCAAGTTATATAATCAGTCAAAGGTAAGATAAAGGATATTCGATCACTTTCACTTTATCATCAACTCGACCAAACTTTATCAAATAAGGATTTATCTTCATAGAATTTGATATGAATTTCACTGCTAGTCTATTTTTTCTATTTTTCAATAATTATTCTTAGTAAATTAATGCCTAGGGTTTTTCCATTATTGCTACCCGTTTTGATTTATGTTTAAAACTTATGAATCAAATAAACTCTAGGTTGAAATTATTCTTCCAAACTCAAAAATTATATTTTATTTAATTTAGCTAGAATATAAAGAAATTTAATTACTTATGAATCATCATAACATCGTGATCAATTCACTCACATTTTCAAAACTTACGTTCTTCTAATTTGTTTTGAATCTCCTTTCCTTGGCCTCTAAGCTTGATTGATTCACCATTTCTTCTCTCTTTCTCTTTTAATTTTGATTCTCTCCCTTTATTTTTTGAATTAGATATGTTTTATTTTGTTTTTGTTGTAGAAATTTTTGGAGAGAATAGAGGTGTGTTTAGATTTGAGAAGTTTCTGAAGAGGAGGAAGAAAAATTATACGTATAGAATAGAGAGGTAGTGACTAGGGTTAGGAATGAATAGGAGTGAGGGTTAGGGTCTTATTTATATTTTAATACTGGGTTATCTGGTCTACTAATTATAAAAATGTCATTGGTTGTAGTTTTTACTAATTTTGACCCATTTATCAAACTCAACAAGTTATATGTTTTCTAATTATAAAAGACATTTTGGATGCAATAAAATAACTCTCGAGGCCTAATTCCAATGTTTGTGCAAAATTTAATATTTTTCCATTTTATATAAAAATACATCTTTACCCTTATTTACATTTTAATTTATTATTGAAATTCTCATGATGTTTCATTTACATATCAAGTACACCCCTACATTGATCTCATCAATGTCATTGCTTTCAACCTATATTCCAACCTTGAGGACAAGATTGATCTTTTAGGGGGGAGTAATGATATGGTTCAACCACATAGTATTACAACCCATCCTCAAGTCCACTACCAAGATTGGATGCTCTAGCGGTGCAAGTATTAATGCATAAGTGTTTAATAAATAGCACAAGCACTGGAGACAAAGTTAGTTATAGCAAACGATATATATTAGATTTTTCTTATTATTTCTTTATAACAAGTGATTGGCTGTAAATGAATTGCAGTATGTATCCAATAGTATATAAGGCCAGCTTGCATTGGAATATGTTGTAAGTTTGCCTATATAGGAAGCACCTTATGAAGCGATATAGATTGGCTGGAAAAAAAATCTCTCTGTGCATTTTTTGTTCCATCTTCCTCATTCCTTGTCTCCTTTTCATCCTTAATATTATTCTTTCTACTAATATAGTTAAAAACTGTTAATGTTCTTATCCTACTGTATTTGCATATGCAGGATGAACTACTAATACGTAATAAAAGTGGTTTTTAATTGCAATTTTTGTAGCGGTTTATAATTTGTAAATAATATAAATTCATTTAACTATGTTAATGAAAAAATTAAAACAAATAAAAATAAAAATTATTCATAAAAAACAATGAAAATAGTCCTTTCCAGTGTCAATTTTGCAACATAAGAATTTACTCTCTTTTCGTTAAACATACTACTTTTGTGCCATTTTCAAACGTCTCCTTCAAATGATACTTTCATCCAACAAAAAACACACTCATAATCTTAACCTAATGCACCCTTCAAATTCAAGGAAAGCTCAATCCAATAGAATTTGAAGACTTGAGTCAGTTTCCTCTCTCAATTATACTCAACATAGGGTAAACATCATATCTCTTGGCCAACAACAAAAGTTATGGTTGCAGAATGATAAACAACATATGTGTTGCAAACATCAACCTCATTCACATTAACTTCATTTCCATTTTAATTTCATATATTAGAAATATGGAAATTCAAATCGTCAAGCTGAGGCTGCTAATCCAAGTTTAAGTCTTCGGTAAATGGATTTCATCCAGTATTTAGCTGATCTGTTGGCTCCATTTTGGTATTTCAAATCTGCATAGATGCGAACGTGCCCTTGCCAACTAACATCAATTTGAATAATTGCTCTAAATATATCAAGAGTACTAGTGCGATTCTGCCCTATGTCCAAACATTTGTTTAAAAAATTAAAAATTAAAAAGCTCGTAAAATAATTGGCTAACTACTCAAGTTATGTGTACCATGGTTATTCTGCCACTGATGAACTCTTCCGCATCCAACATTGTGCAAAATTAGTTGACAATTAAGGTTTCAAGTAAATGAAAATTTTGTGCTCCGTCCTTAATTCCTTCGGATTCTATTTTTTCTTTTTCTTTTCCAAATTAAGAAGAGATTCTAGTTTTGAAATTAATAAAATATAAAAGTGAAATGGGTAATTTAAAAAATCAGGACGTAAGGCTTATGATTGTGCTTGCGTCGAACGCAAACTTTATGGCTGAGATAAACGCTTCACTTTATACTATTAGAATGCTTCGATACTCATCGCAAACCTAAGCCTTCAGTCTGATTTGCATGGCATTATTGCGGTGTTGGTTTATGTGTCTAGAGTGTCAAAAAGGACGCTAAATATGTAAACAGGGTGCTTACGTAACAGTTTTGTGTCCCTTTGCCACAACAGCATTGGAATTTGAATGCATAAAGGAGGCGGAACTCTTGACTGAAAAGTCCTAAGAGATAGAGACAACAAATCAATAATAAGTACGCCGACTGCCTAATAAAGATACGGGTTTGATCATACTCTAGACTTTGTCTCAGATATAATCTCATCTATACATAATATATGTCTATCTACTACCTACATACATCCATATACATCCACTTATACCGAAACCAGACGGGAGACTGACAACATATCTGGTTGCTTTAGGAGCCACACGTGGTCCATATGGCATGACTCCTATAGCCATCGGTTACCATTACATCTCCTCTCTCGGTATCATGACAATGATCCACCATAGGATCGACAATGCATAGCCTCTTTGGCCACAACTACAGAAATGTGCCTCTATATAACTGTTGGCCTATGCGACACAAGAGGCAACCAACTATCTATCTCATGAAGCGCATCAAATATCATAACAATAATGGTGTCGTGGATCTAGGGTGCGACCTTACGGTCAAGCTACCTAGGTGGATACTGGCTAATCTAGTTCATTCCCAAAACATAAAGGGCGTCGATCAAAGGTAGACAGACATATAATGTACACAAATTATGTAGCTAAGAAGTAGCCTCCATACATGCTCACCGCAGCGAGTCACACACACAGCATACCACGTATTGAGTGTCATCCATGAGCAAAGAATAACTGAATAAATAACACAACGGCGACCCATACCACTGCATGTTGCTAGTCCATTTATTTAGTGCTCAACATCACACTCGTCCTTCTTTATTCTATATAATGAGTTCAAAGAATAATCGAAAAAGTGTTATCGAAAGTTCCATTCCAAAAGGTATCATTAAATCGTTTATTCTAATTTCTCATCACATAGAATAAATAGTATGAAATCAGTAGAAGATGTCATCACTGTATCATAATAAAATCATTAACTAAATCAATGTCGATGGTGAATCGCTCATATTATCGAAGTCAATTTAAAGATCAAAACTCAGAAACTGGTATAAAAATAGATTGTTCAGATAAACAATCGATACTTTAGGGATACCGCATATAATTATAGATATAACATAATAAAAGTTAAGAGCTAGATAATAAAATTCATACTCTATAATAATTTAAATAATTATCTAAATTCAAATACAGTTTAATAATTACAAGAGATAACTAATTTCTTATCATTACATAAATTTAATCAATTATTAAATGTTTATTAATATTATAAGAAAGCTTATTTTAAATTCAAAAATAATTTGTAAAGCTAAATGTTACATATAGACATGATATCATTATTTTCTATGATATAATTAAATACTAATTTAAATAATTATAAACATTTGAATTAATTACATATACACATATCAAATATATATATATATATATATATATATATATATATATTATTAAAACTTAAATAGAACATATGTGAAGATTTCAAAAATATTCATTAATTGCTATAAAATTTCAATCAATTGACAATACATGTATATATGTATACATATACATATGCAAGAATCTGTTAGAGGAAATGCACGCATACAACTGGTCATAAGTTAGCAAAGTTCAGACATTCAAATGAACAGCGGCAACACACAATGATGCAAGGGGAATGCAGAGTTGCAACCATTTTCCAACAAGTCAAAACTCGACAATAAGATGACATGCGGATAGCAAGACATGAACTCAACAAAGGATACAACACAATAGGTCAGCATGCACAAGAAACATGCAATTGCTAACTGAAATTCAAACTCAAGGATAGACAAACACACAACAGGAAAGCAACGAATTGGAGTGCAACTTGTGTGCAACAGCAAGACAAGCAAGGGCTATGCAAAAGAATATGGAAGGGAAAGGTATTAGTACAAAGTAAAACAAAACAAGTGCACATGGTCATAAACAAATGGAGTACATGATCAAAGCCAAGTACATACATATACCAGTGAATATGAACAAGTACGAGACGTAGGGACAAGTGCATCAGCAATGGTACCGACCAAACAGAAACAAGAACTAGGTAAACTAACTGACGTTTAAGACTTAACACCACCATGGTACAACAATTTAAGGAACGGTGCAAAAAAATAGTGCACACAAACGAATATAGCAAAAGCAGTTGTTCACACATATATATACATATTCTTCTCTCCTAAACACTCACATTACCATACACACACTAATCTCTTGTTGACACACACAGACGCAAAAGTAAACACATACACACATCATATATGTACCTATATTTTAATTGATAAGCACAAAGACCCAAAACATTAAAATATAACCAGTTAACAAACACACCCAATATAAGTATCTATGTTTGTTTATTTTAATTTGTATAATAAAAAGATAAATATACATCTTAACTAAATTATTAGAATAATATAAAGACTTGTATAGGCTACATACCCATAACACTCAGAAATGCTTGTATAGAGGAATTAACTATAAAATCATAGGGTACAATGAGCATTAGACTAATAAAATAAAAATAGAGGAGAACAGCAACTAAAGTATAGTTCAACATCAATGAAAGAACAAAGGTATGGGAGATGAAGAGTCAAAGAACTGGTACAAAGCAATAGACATGTGTGCCTCCAAGATAGAACAATACATAATATACAATACAGCATAGAGAACACAGAGTCAACCGCGACGGTAATATATAACATAAATGCATTAATGTTATACAATACAATTCATATGTGAATTATATAATGAAAAAATGTCAAATAAATATCATGTAATAATCCAAATATAGAAATATTCTAAACCCAATGAAATACATGCTGGTTAAGTCTTCCCTATACCTGAAATATCTCGGACTGGCCTGAGTATTATAAAATAATACAAGGACCAGACTATGTCTAATGAAGGGTACGTAACAATAATGAAATCATAATTTAATCGTTGAATAATAATATATACACACATAAATATATATATATAACCATATATAGTCATCATGACACCACATCACCCAAATAACTAAAATCTATGTGAAATAGTCAATATTGATTTTAAGATGTCATCACCCATAAAGAAATACATCTAATCATACAATCATAGAATCAATAAAAATGTGTGAATCATACTATCTTGAAATCATCATCAAATCTAAAATAATCAGCAATGAGACATCCTCAAGTAAAGTCTAACAGTAATAAAACAATGCCCACTATCTCTCCCAATCTTATATTATAAAATGCCAATATAAAACCAATAAGGAAGATTTGAGCTAGCCTATAACAATGCTACAATATACAAAATCATATATCTTGACCCGAAGCCCTTAGAGAGGTGAAACTCTCGACTGAAAGATTCTAAGAGATAAACACAACAAATCAATAACAAGTAGGCCGTCTACCTAAGAAAGATATGGGGTTAATCATACTCTAGACGTAGTTTCAGGTATAATCTCATCTATACATTATATATGTCTATTTACTACACAGATACATCCACTTATACCGAAACCAGACGAGAGACTGATAGCACGTCTTCTTACTCCATATGCCACATGTGGTCCATCTAACACGACTCCTACAGTCATCGATTACCATTACATCTTCTCTCTCGGTATTGTGAAAATGATCCACCATAGGTTCAATAACGCGTAGCCTCTTTGGCTACGACTATAGACATCTGCCCCTATATGGTAACTGACTATTAGCCTAAGCGACACAGGAAACCAACTATTTATCTTATGATGGGCATCAGATATCAAAACACTAATGGTGTCGTGAATCTTGGGTGCGACTTCACGATTTGACCATCAGGATGGATGCTGGCCAATCTCGTTCACTCCCAAAACATAAAGGGCTTAGTTAAAGGTAGACAGACATATAATGTACACAAACTATGTTGGTAATAAGCAGTCTCCATACATGCTTACCGTAGCGAGTCACATATACACAACATACCCCACATTGATTGTCATCCATGTGTAAAGAATTACTGAATAATTAACATAACGACGTCCCACACCACTGCATGTTACTAGTCCATTTATTCGATGCTTATACATCACACTTTCCCTTCTTTATTCTATATAACGAGTCCAAAGAATAACCGAAAAAGTGTTACCAAAAGTCCCATACCAGACGGTATCATTAAACCATTTATTCTAATTTCTCATCATATAGAATAATTAGTATGAAATCACAAAGAAAGATGTCATCACTGTATCATAATAAAATCATCAACTAAATAATGTCAACGGTGAATCACCCATATTACCGAAGTCAATATAAAGATCAGAGCTCGAAAACTAGTATAAAAATAGATTGTTCAGATAAACAATAAATAAACAATCAATACTTAAGGGATACCACATATAATTTTATATATATAGATAACATAATAAAAGTTAAGAGCTAGATAATAAAATTCATACTCTAGAATAATTTAAATAATTATCTAAATTAAAATATAGTTTAATAATTACAATAGATAACTAATTTCTTATCATTATATAAAATTAAACAATTATTAAATGTTTATTAATAATATCATAAAGCTTATTTTAAATTCGAAAATAGTTTATAAAGCTAACTTGTTGCATATAGACATTATGTCATAATTCTCTATTATTAAATACTAATTTAAATAATTATAAACATTCAAATTAATTACGTATACTCAAATCAAATATATATATATATATATATATATATATACACACACACTTTATTAAAACTTAAATAGATTACATGTCAAGGTTTCAAAAATATCATTAATTGCTATAAAATTTCCATCAATTAACAATACATATACATATGTATACATATACATATACAAGAACCTATTAGAGGAAATGCGCACATACGAATGGTCACAAGGAGACAATGTTCAGACATTCAAATAAACAGCAGCAACACAAAATGATGCAAGGGAGTGCATAGAGTTTAGCTCAAGTGAGTACACACTAGAACAATAGCAAAGAGTGCATCAATTCGACAAAATTTTGCAACCATTTTGCAGCAAGTCAAAACTCAATAAGAAGATGGCATGCAGATAGCCAGACATGAACTCAACAAAGGATACAACACAATGGGTCAACATGAAAAACAAACATGCAGTAGCTAATTGAATTTCAAACTCAAGGATACACATACACACAGCAGGAAAGCAATGAACTGGAGTGCAACTCTTGTGCAATAGCAAGATCAACAAGGGATATGCAAAAGCATATGAAAGGGAAAGGTATTGGTACAAAGTAAAACAAAACAAGTGCACATGGTCATAAACAAATGGAGTACATGATCAAAGCCAAGTACATACATCTACTAGTGAATATGAACAAGTACAAGAGTAGGGACAAGTTCATCAGCAATGACCTAGACCAAACAGAAACAACAAGGTAGGTGAACTGATTGACGCATAAGACTTAACACAATCATGGCACAACAATTTAAGAAATGGTGCAACAAAATAGTGCACACAAACCAATATAGCAAAAGTAGTTTTTCACATGTATATGCATACCCTACTCTCATAAACACTCACACTACCATATGCACACTAGTCTCTGATTGACATACATGCATGCAAAAGTAAACACATCATGTATGTACATATATTTGTATTAATAAGCACAAAGACCCAAAACACTAAAATATACCCAGTTAATAAATGCACCCAATATAAGTATCTATATTTGTTTATTTTAATTTATATAATAAAAAGTTAAATATATAGCTTAGTTGAATTATGATAATAATATAAAGACTTCTATAGGCTACATAACCAAAACACTCACACATACTTGTATAGAGGAGTTAACTATAATTCAAAGGGTACGAAAAGCGGCGAGGAGAATAGCAACAAAAATATAGTTCAACATGAATAAACAGAACAAAGATATAGGAGATGAAGACGTGCAGCATACTATATATATATATATATATATATATATATATTGTACTTCTTTATGTAGTGTGACCTAGGCACTTGAAGACACATTATCACTCACGCAAATAACTCTATCCCTGTGAAGCCCTGCAAATCCATGCCCCTTTGAGCTGGCAAATTTCCACAACAACTTAGCCAAAGAGGAACAAATCTACAAGTCTTTAGGGTTTAAAGAATGAAGTGGTAGAAGAAGAATAGAAAACAATAAACAGAATCTCACATTTCGCGGCGGAACAATATATAATAGATAAATAAATAACCTTTAAATCAGAGACTCATCACTGTTAATAATACAACATCAGAGTTTACAACGACATCATACATCACTGACAGTTATTATAACTTGACTATATAAAAACTGATTTGCACTAACCATACGCAACGGACACTACATATTAAAGAGATACGTCTCGCCATCCAGCTTTAACTCCTGATCTCCACAGCAACTCCTTTCTGATTTTGCTCCCGAATAACTGATAACCTGACTCTAGGCTGTCCATGTGGAAAATTATGGGCACCCAGAGTTTAGAAAGGGAACAATAAACTCCAGGTCAGTCATGGGACTGGTGTGAAATTTAAAAACAGTTATACTTTTACCAAAGGAAAACAAAAGATTTAAAAGAAATCCGCAATGCTTTTTAGAAAATGAAACTACCATAAGGCCTCCCGCCACACACACAATGCACACAGAATTGGAGGAGATTTCTCCTTATGATAGTCAAATATGCTTGATACGCAAAATCATTTGATATTATTATTATTAGTGCATAGTTTGGAAAACATTTCGAAAGTATAATATTAATCTTAGCCAGCATAGACATTCCGAACTATGCCTACTATAGCTACCATCTAAACAGTGGTGACCACCGTAAGTTAATGGCAGGTTATACAACTAAAACCATACTGGATTCATATTGGGAATTGGATTTCCAACAAATGGTCAGGCCAAGGAACTTCCCATTGCCACATGGGTACGCCTCTGGATGGACGCCCCGAGAACCTAACCGGATCTCTGCCAACACAAGGTCGGGTTAACTCTGCAAAAATAGGTAACTACTGACACGAGTATGCCATCCCCCGGTTGTAAACAACCTTTATCCGAGGATCCTTAACAACAATCACAAAGTAATATATATTTGCGATATTCACATAAGTTAAGTATCTGGGCTCCATACCATGATACCACTTCTATCCAGAAGGAAATGCACATACCCTAAGGGGCGCTACCCCCTATAACCTTGCTGCATTCTTCCTGTTTTGACCATTCCAGGATGTGAGGTCCGATGAAGTCTCGTCCACAAAGCTACGCTTTTCCCAAAGCCATGCATTGATCAACAAATGATCAACTTCGTTTGCCACATTACCGAATTGGGAATGTATCACTAGTAACCATCAACTACATAACCTATGAGCTCGTACATCTCAGAGAAGGGTGTTAAGCTAAGAGAATAAATTCTCTGCCACCAACAGAAATGTATTTGATAGAAACCAGCTCTACATCTCAAAGTGTAACGTTAGACACACATCCAAACAAGTCCGTTCCGGGATAGAATGGAACCGAAGGCACTTCCAAAGAAGCCCTTGCAATCCGGATATTCACTAATCACGTCCGGAATCCCTATCACAAAGGGTGATAAAATCTCTATACCGGAGCAACTCGGTGTAGATACATTCGACAGGTAATCCTTTCGCTTTCGAAAATACCCGTTCTTCAACAACATCTTTAAATGCAATCCCATTTCGTTGTGTTGTTATTTGGAATGGGTTTTATGACACAAGGTCCTCCCCCGGCTAATCCGAATAAAGAGCTCTTATTTTAAAAAAAAGTGTTACATTCAGATTCAAACAAATCACAATAATTTCACTTTGATCTTTTAAACAAAAGATCCATCACAATCACAAGGGTTCGATGTGGGTTTCAAATATCCAATTGGGATTCGACTCCCGGTCGCATCGAAATTCAATTTCTGATTAAAGGCCAATATTGATAGTCGGTTATTTAACTATCAATCATCATTCACAACAGTCGCTGGATTTCAAAAAAAAATTCACCCAATTATTATTATTTTCAATATATCTTTGCAAGATATAATTTTACTTTTCAACACTTTGGAAATAAATTCAAATCAATTTTCTTTCACACTTCAACCCTTTGAAAATAAATTTCAAATCAATTTTTTCCTTACGCGGAAAACATTTTCAATATTTATTCATTTCCACTGAAAATTCTGCCGAGTTCAAATATTTAAAATAATATAAAATACTTATTCAAAATATACTTGGAACATTTAAAATAAACTATCTTAGAATATTTGCTTAAATATTAGTCATGAAAAATATTATAATAATATCCCATATAAAATTCAAGTCCAAAACTAATTTTAAAATAAAAATTTGTAAATAGAGTATAAATATTTAAATAATTATTTTCTAAATCAAATATTAATTTAAATCTTTAAAATAATCCCTTATATAATTAATTAAATAAATTTTTACTTTAAGCAATTTCCAAACTAATTTCTCCAACGATATTATTTTAAAACTAAATCTAAAACTTTTAAATTTTATTCAAAAGCTATTTTAGAAATATACTCGGCTTTCCAAGGAAGAATTCTTTTTCCATTAAAAAATGGTCCATTCCAATAAATTAATTAATAAACCCTTCTCGGTTTTTAAATTTACATCCCAAATCTTCAAATTCCTTTCCACACTCTTAAAAATAAACCAATATTTATCTTTAAAACCATTTCTCTTTCTTTTATAAATTCCTATTGTGAGTTTACATTTTCAAATATCAATTGATATCCGAATTTAATCGATTTCCAAATATCACCTTTAAACCAAATCAAATCCCAAATTGATTTCCAGTTTATTTCAAACACAAAATCAAATTCCAATTTGATTTCCCGAATTAATTTTCCAATATCAAATCAATTTCAAATTGATTTCCAAGTTATTTCCAAAACACCTAACCAAATATCCAAATCGATTCCTAAGATTTATTCTAACTCCAAATTAATTCTCGAATCGATTTCTAAAATTAATTTCAACTCTAAATTAAATTCCAAATTGAATTTCTAAATTTATTTCCTTTTGAAATAAATTTATTTATCTCTTTCAATTATTTAATATACGTATCTTGAATAATTTCTTCAACTATTAAACAACATTACTTGAAATTCCTTTATTAAAATATTTTTCCATATTTTTGGAATTTATTCAACAAGTCTTCAAAGATAAAAATTTATCTATTTAAATTTCCTTTTTTAAAATTCACTCGATTCCTTTGAGTGAATTTATTATAAATTTTCTACCCAAATTTCAAAATCAAATTTTTTATTTATTTTTGGTATCCTACGATACCAAAAATATATTCGGCTAAATTACAGCCTTCAACGGTTTCAATCACAAATAATCACATGAACTAAAAATAATCAACACACAACATGCGAAACAAATTAAATATTTGAGGAATCCAGTTGGATCCCTCCAACTTGTTTCCCTGCATCCACAGACGTTAGCATAACAATTAAATACCCATTCCACTTCAAGGTGGAATATCGCGGTATATGGGATTTATAAAATATTATCCGCTATTATGCGACGCAATAGGGTCTCATCCGCTATCTAATGCGGGAAATCAACAACTCCAAATACATATATAACACCAATTCCACTTCGAGGTGGAATATCGCGGTATATCGGTTTAATATAGTAACCTCTGATATTATGCGACGCATAGGGTCTAATCTAATATAACTAATAATAAATTAATTATTCAAGCACACAATCAATCAATTTAAATCTAACTATTCAAAATTTAAATCAGAAAAATATTTGATTGAGTGAGAAGATCTCACCTTTGCCCTTTTATTTTGCAACCATTTCCATTTCGGTTTGATTTCTCCATTCTAGACCTTGTATAAACATTTATACAATTTTTTTTTTATCAATATTTGAAACAAATCGAACTATTCAATTTGTCATTTTATAAATTAATTCCTAATGATTCAATTTTATAAAAATACTTCCTTTTGAAACAAAATACTTTCTTTTGAAACCGTATGTACACACTTATAAAAATAAACTATATTGATTTTGATTTTATACAACTACTTAAACATTTAAAATTCCTATTTAGTTTCGAATCTTACACATACCCATAAATTTCTGTTTGAACAAATTACCTTTTACAATTTATTTTAACATTATGAACTTGTAACGTGACCAATTAATTTCGAAAATATTCACTTATAAAAAAATTTCTTCACTGTCTGTACATATTCAAAAATATGTATATATTGTCAAATTTAAATTGAAACAAATTCGTATATACCTCGCAGAAAGTTCAAACCCAAGCTATCGATAAACCCTAGCTTGTGCTCCAGGCAAGCCGCCGCCCTCAGTGTCATCACCACCGTTCGTGACCTATCAATCAACGTCGCGTGTACTTGAGAATACCGACCAGATCTACCCGCCGCGTCAACGCCACTCGCCGATGTTGGCCTTTGAAATTTGCAACCACCAAGACCAAGATTTCGACTTCGTCACTGCCTCCCTGCTTGCCCCCCTCTTCGTCGTCATTTGCTCGACTCTCACGGCGCCACGCTCGAGTTTGATGAAGATGATTTGTGACGAACGAATTCATTTTCGATTTTCATGTGAAATTCGATTCAATTTAAAAAGAAAGGGAGGTATGTTGTTAATTGAGGAGGATGAACGTGGATTTGGTATTTCAATCTCCTGCCATTCTTGATTTCGTTTTCATTCTTCCCTCTTTTCATTTATTTATTTTCTTTTGTTTTGAAGAGTTCGGCCGGTTGATTTCTAATTAGAGGAGACGCGTGTTTTATTTTTCTCATTTTCCAACGCGTGTAAAAATTCTGCCACGTGAATGAAGAAAGAAGAAACGTATAAGATTGCCTCGTGAAAACGTTATTTATATTAAATCTAAATTATTCAAATTTAAATTCAAATCGTCACGAAAATGCAACTTACAATTTCGAATTCCGATCGAGACGTGCCACTAGGCATTTAGAATATTAAACCCCTATTCTGAACACAATGGAAATGGTTTCGAGTCCTAATTCGATCGTTTGGAGAAGATAGCTTTTCGAACCAGTTAAATATTGAATTTTCGATTTAAATTCTGATTTTTCGATTTAAATTCAACGCGTTTGCTTATCGTACGGCTAAACGATCACTCTGAATGCCACGAAAATTTAAAACCGATAATAATACAATATTACGGATCAAGTGGAACTGGTTTCTTCGAAATACGAGACTGTGCCTCGGAAAGCTATTTTTAAATATCAATTTAAACTATATAATTTCAAAACTGAACAAAACAGTTTTCAAATTCAATTCTGAAGCTTCTATCATCTTCAGTATTATCAATATGAATTTTCTAAGCCATCAAATTATTTTTAATAAGCTTAAAATTGAAAATTCAAATTTTTACCCAGTCTCAATAAATTAAATTTTACAATTAAATAGCCAAATTTATTCTGATATCTGAAATTCAAGTTAAAATAACTTTTCAAACATTTAAAAATCAATTAAATATTTCAATTTCTAATGTTCAAATTTCTGGGTCGTTACATCCTTCCCTCCTTAAAAGAATTTCGTCCCGACATTACTTGTTAAGAAGAATGATCATTAACCCGTTTAATACTTTCCCAATTCAAATAGTTTTTTTTCAACAACTTGCCAAAACAAATGTAACGACCCAGAATTTCTGTCATTTGAAATTCGTATATTTAATTGATTTTCAATATTAACAAGTAAAAATTGTAAGTCGAATAACTCATATTTCGAATATCTAGATTTAATTTGGTAATTTAAATCGATAAATTTATATTTGAAATTACAGAAATAATTGAAAATTGGGTTTAATATGATTAACATTGATTTGAAAAGTTGTATTAAATCATATTGGAGTTAGAATGATGTTATAGAACTTTTAAAATCGAACTAAAAGTTAATTTGTGAAAATTGAATATTTTAATATTTAATTGACGAGTAAAAATAGTCGATTTTCAAATAGTCTCGGATTTCGACGAAACCAGTTTCATCGGATCCATAATGTTAAATTATTGTAAGATTTCAAGTTTCGTGTCAATCGGACTTACGGTTTGTCCAGGGCAAGCTAAAACGCACTGAAATCGATTTGAGTGAATTTTGAATTTAAATAGTCGATTCAAAAACTTATCTTCCAAATTTGATCGAATTGGCTCCTGATGTATATATTCCATTGTGTTCAGAATGGGGGTAAAACATTATAAATGTCAGGCGGCACGCTTCGTTTGGAGTTTGAAAATTTTTTGGGTGAATAGTGTTCGTCAATTTTCTATAAAAGCACCTCATTTATTTCATTTTACACCAAAACCCTAGTTCAAGCTTCAGGCCACCACCATTAATTTTACTGGCCGAAAATCACCAATATTCTTCCTCGGTTATCTTCAAATCCATTAATCGATTCAAAATAATTTCAGCTACAGAATCATAGATCACATTCTCCTCTACAAATTCAACGGTTGTGATCGGAAACAAAGCTACGAATCGACGGCAATCCTCACATGAAGGCGCTGCATTCAATCACGGTTTTCACGACGTGGGAAGCATCAAGTTTGACTATGCTTTAGCCGATGGTTGCACTCACGAGGAGCTTCAACTCGGCGGTGTTCGATCGTGTTAGAGTTCATCGTGGTGGCCACGACCATCTAGGGCTTGGGGCGGCCGAATGGGTTCATGTGCGTGCGTTAAAACCTGATGGGGGAAGAAAGTGTTTCAGCGGCTTGGATCTTGGGATAAGGAAATTAACGGCTACGATTTGGTTTGAGGTTTAAAACTAAAAAGAAATTGTAAATATTTATATATTTAATTCGTTCGAACTTTAAAAATGTGTAACTCTTTCATATGAGGTCCGTTTTGGACGAAACGAATTGCATTGGGCTCGTATTCGCGAATACTACGCGATGGAGCTAAGATTGGAATTGTTTGGAGATAGTTTGAATTTTGGGTAAAATTAAACGCGCGTTTAATTCTATTCGAAATAAACACTACAACTGTATTTGAAACTAGGTGAGAACTTCTCACTCAATCGAAATTGTTTCGATTTAATTTTAAATAGTTAGATTTAAAATTGCTTGATTGTATTCTTGGATGATAAATTATTATCTATTGTTTTGAAATAGACCCTATGCGTCGTATATTAAGCGGATGATATTTATTAAAAACATATACCGCGATATTCCATCTTGATGTGGAATTGGTATTATATATGTACTTGGAGTTGATTTTCCCGCATCATATAGCGGATGAGACACTATTGCGCTGCATAATAGCGGATAATATTTTATAATACCCATGTACTGTGATATTCCATCTTGAAACGGGATTGGTATTGTGCTAACATCTGTGGATGCAGCGAAACAGGTTGGAGGGATCCAACTGGATTCCTCACCCGTATTAATTTATTTACAAATATTGTGATATATTCTGTTATCATATGATATATGATGTTTTAGATGCCGTGATTTTATATTTAGTGCTGTTGTAGCATTGGGCCTATTTTGGAAAATTAAAAGTGTTAAAGTGATGATTTTCAAATTTAAAAGGATTTTAAAGTGATTTTTGAAAGTATACGTTTTATTAAAATTTTGAATTGATTCATTTTAATTAAATAAACGTTATAATTTTAGTGTTATAAAAATTATGATTTTTGAGAAATATAGTCGAAAAGTGATTTTTTTTTTGAAATAAGGAGTTAATGATTTTATAAAAATAGTTTAAATAGAGATTTTTAAATTTATTATAAAAGCTTTATATATAAGATTTATAAAATTAGATTTTTATAAATCAAAGTGATGAAATTATAAAGGAATTTTAAAGACGTTTTAAAATGATATTAAAAATGGATTTTTATAAAAGAATAGAATCTATGATTTTGAAGTTATAAAAAGAATGAATTTGTAAATAGAGAATTATAAGTGATTTGCTTATAATTTGGATTTTGGCGTGAAAACGGGATATGGAAAGAATCTGTTAATAAAGTGATTTTATAAGTTGAAGTTGTTATAAAATATGAATCAAATTTATAAACATTGTTTTATAAATCCGAAAACGACTTATTTTGATGAGTTAATTATTATAGCTTATTAAAGGAGATATACCCATGATTTTGGACAGATGGATAACCCTTTAATTAAATATATAGAAGTGCTGAATTTGGTTAGAGATTTATATTCATGATTTTGGACATTGAATAATCTGTAAATAAATGTTTTGGAAGTTATATTTTTAATGGAGTAAAACGATTGAAGATGTTTTAAAATGTGTTAAATATCGAATACATCGATTTCAACATTCATTGTTGAAATAGATGTTTTCGAAAAGTATAAGGAATAATTTGTATAGAATTGGGATTTATATATCTATCTTATTTTTGAATCCCTATACTAGTGATTTTGGGTTGTCGTAACAATGTTTTACGCAACATTCGTTTTGACCCAAAATAAAGGTGTTTAAAAGAACGTTTTCCTTAAAGAATAGAATATATACTTAATCGTGATTTAAGTATATAAAATATTTTCTAAGTGTTGAAAATATAAAGTGAATTGTGAATTACTTATTAATAAATAAGTATGAAAATGTTTTTCCAATATGAAGTGAAATGTTTTGAGATTTTATCTTTATAGATAAATTGAAAGTGAATATTTGAAATCGATTTGAGAATCGTATATTGATAGATATTTTTGGAAAATAAATAGTTTGGGAAATTATTTGGAATCTGGTGATGTTGTGCATATCTATTGATAGCTAAATAACCGACTATCAATATTTACCTTTAAATGGGTATTTATTGTGATTTGCTTGAATTTGAATGCTACACTTATTTTAAAAATAAGCGTTCGTTATTCGGTTTAGCCGGGAGAGGACCTTTGTGTCATAAATTCCATTCCGAATAATGATATGTCGTAATGGATAGCATTTGAAGACCGATGTTGAAGATCGGATATTTTTTAAAATGGAAGGATTACCTTCGAATGTCTCTGCATCGGCTGATCTCCGATATAAAGATTTTATCACCCATTGTGATGGGAATTCCGGTCATGATTAATGAATATTCGGATTTCAAGTGCTTCTTTGGAAGTGCCTTCGGTTCCGTTCGATCACGAAGCAGACTTGTATGGATGTGTGTCTGACGTTACAATTTGAGATGTAAAGCTGGTTTCTATCAAATATATTTCTGTTGGTGGCGGAGAATTTATTCTCTTAGCTTAACACCCTTCTCTGAGACGTACGAGCTCAGAGGTTATGTAGTTGATGGTTGCTAGTGATATATTCCCAATTTGGTAATGTGTCATATTAAGTGCTGCTGATCATTTGTTGATCAAGGAATAGCATTTGTATAAAGCGTAGCTTTGTGGACAAGACTTCGTCGGACCTCACACCCCGGTAATGGTCAAAACAGGAAAGATGCAGCAAGGTTTTAGGGAGTAGCGCCCCTTAGGGTTTGTCATTTCCTTCTTGATAGAAGTGGTATCATGGTATGGAGCCCAGATACTTACTTATGTGAATGTCGCAAATATATATGACTTTGTGGTTGATGTTGGTTGAGGATCCTCAGATAAAGGTTGTTTACAACCGGGGGATGACATACTCGTGTCAGTTGTTACCTACTTTTGCAAAGGTAACCCGGCCTTGTGTTGGCAGAGATCCGGTTAGGTTCTCGGGGCGTCTCTCCAGAGGCGTTTCCATGTGGCAATGGGATGTTCCTTGGCCTGACCGTTTTTTGGAAAATCCAAAGAAACAATACGAGCCATATACAGTTTTAGTTGTATAACCTGCCATGGAATGTGGCGGTAACCTGCTATTGAACATGGTAGCTATAGTAGGCATACGATAATGGTCATATGTTGGCTAAGATTTATATCATACTTTCGAAATGTTTTCCTACACTTTGCATATATAGTAATAATATCAAAGAAATTTACATATCGAGCATATTTAACTATCATAAGGAGAAACCTCCTTCGATTCTGTGTTTGCATTGTGTGTGTGCGGGAGGCCTTATGGTAGTCTCATTTTCTAAAAAGCATTGCGAATCTAATTAAAAATATTTCTTTGTTTATTTTTAAAGATAAACTGTTTTAAGTTCTCACACCAATCCCATGACTGACCTGGAGTTTATTGTTTCTTTCCTAAACTCTGGGTGCCCACCAATTTCTACACGGGCAGTCTAGAGTCAGGTTATCAGGTCATTCTGGAATTAAGGAGATGTTGTGGAGCTCAAGGAGCAAGCTGGATGGCGTGGCGTATCAACTAGTATATAGTATTTCTTTTCCGTTGTTGGTTGTTGTACACTCTGATAATGTAATGTAATGTGATGTAATGTAATAACTGATATAGTTCTTTGTTTTAAAGATATTCATTTATCTATTATATGTTGTTCCACTGCGATTGTGAGATTCTGATATTGTTCAGTTGCTTTTCTTTTTTTTCTTTTCTTCTACCTTTTTCTTCTTCTTAAACCCTAAGGGTTCGGTTTCTGGCATTCGATTGCTCGGCAGTTGATACAGTGGGCGTATTGATGTCGACTTTCGAGAGTCAAATAACCCACTCCTCACATTTGGCATCAGAGCATATGGTTAAGTGATAACCTTGGCTCTGTTGGGTGTTACTCATTGGAGATAGAGCCAACAGTACTCTAGAATGAGTGTGAGTGTAATAATAGCTATGAGCGCGTATTTGTTAGTGAATATAAAAATTATTTTATATTTTATTGATTGGTTTGTTGAGTGGTATATGGATTCTGGTCAATACGAGTAATTAACGTTATTGATAGGAATCTCTAAACACTTGTACAGAACAAATTCGACACGATATCGTTTTAAAATTTGTGTAAATTAAATAATTTTACCTAAATTATTTTCGCATATGAAAGAGGAAAATTCTGTGAATTATTTTAATATACGTTTGTTTGGTTGCTAGAAAGTGATGATATTAAATTATTATCATTAATGTTGAAAAAGAAATTGAAATTGTAACTCCAAAGTTAAGAAATAAATTCACATACAAATAGAATTGGAGAATAAAAATTGTAAACGGGATTTGTAATTTGAAGTAAAATTACAGAGGAATATTTGAAAATGGTTTTCAAGGGTTCGAAAAAATGTTTTTGGAGGGATAAAAGCTCTAAACTCTTTTAGGTCGCTGGAAAATAATTCCGATAATGATCGCGACATCATCGATGTTCATTTTCGGGTTTCCAAAAGAGGGATTGCTGCTAAGTTGTTTTAAATGGAAGTTGTTTGGAAAAATTTGGGTTTGGATTTTGAAATTCAAAGGATAATTGAATTGGTTTCAAAAAAATGGTTTTGAAAGATTAAAAGGACTCTGGAATGATATATAAAATGAATAGAATTATTATTGGATGACAGTTGTTTAATGGTTGGATTTGTTGCCTTTTGTTGCATTGGCTATATTGACATATATAGTTGTTAGTATGTGTTGTATATCGATATTATTTTCTATATACATGTTTCTCATAATTTGTTGAGTGTTTAGTAGGTGTGGATTGCACTTGCTTCACATTTGGAGCTCGCTTTCATGCTATATTAGCCGTATATGCTCGCTAATAATATATAAGGTACATATCTCAGATTACATATCGTACTTTTACACTTTTTCCCTGCGGGATGCCTCATTACTTTGATGAGATGTATATTTGTGACATATATATTTCCATTTTTTTCGGATCGAGCCGCGCAAAGGAGACTATGGCGAATTTTTTTGAAAATTTAAGGCGTTAGAATATTTTTGAGAAAATTGGAAAATTTTGAAAAGATAACTAAGTATGATTTGAAAACTTAGTAAAGTTATTGTAAGAAGTTTAACAATGGATTTTGGGAAAGTTAAAAAGTTAAGTGAATTTGAAATCTAATTTTAATGGATGTTTGAAAAGTTAATGGATTTCAACACTTTTTCTTACTTGGTAATTTCGAGGACGAAATTCTTTTAAGGGGGAAGTTTGTAATGACCCAGAATTTCTGTCATTTGAAATTCGTATATTTAATTGATTTTTAATATTAACAAGTAAAAATTGTAAGTCGAATAACTCATATTTCGAATATCTGGATTTAATTTGGTAATTTTAATCGATAAATTAATATTTGAAATTACAGAAATAATTGGAAATTGGATTTAATATGATCAAAATTGATTTGAAAAGTTGTATTAAATCATATTGGAGTTAGAATGATGTTATAGAACTTTTAAAATCGAATTAAAATTTACTTTGTGAAAATTGAATATTTTAATATTTAATTGACGAGTAAAAATAGTCGATTTTCAAATAGTCTTGGATTTCGACGAAACTAGTTTCATCGGATCCATAATGTTAAATTATTGTAAGATTTCAAGTTTCGTGTCAATCGGACTTACGGTCTGTCCAGGGCAAGCTAAAACGCACTGAAATCGATTTGAGTGAATTTTGAATTTAAATAGTCGATTCAAAAACTTATCTTCCAAATTTGATCGAATTGGCTCCTGATATATATATTCCATTGTGTTCGGAATGGGGGTAAAACATTATAAATGCCAGGAGGCACGCTTCGTTTGGAGTTCGAAAATTTTTTGGGTGAATAGTGTTCGTCAATTTTCTATAAAAGCACCTCATTTATTTCATTTTACACCAAAACCCTAGTTCAAGCTTCAGGCCGCCACCATTAATTTTAATGGCCGAAAATCACTAATATTCTTCCTCAGTTATCTTCAAATCCACTAATCGATTCAAAATAGTTTCAACTATAAAATTGTAGATCACATTCTCCTCTACAAATTCAACGGTTGTGATCGGAAACAAAGCTACGAATCGACGGCAATCCTCGCACGAAGGCGCTGCGTTCAATCACGGTTTTCATGACGTGGGAAGCACCGAATTTGACCGTGCTTTAGCCGATGTTTGCACTCGCGAGGGGCTTCGACTCGGCGGTGTTTGATCGTGTTAGAGTTCATCGTGGTGGCCACGACCATCTAGGGTTTGGGAAGGCCGAACGGGTTTGTGTGCATGCGTTAAAACCTGATGGGGAAAGAAGGTGTTTCAGCGGCTTGGATCTAAGGTAAGGAAATTAACGGCTGCGATTTGGTTTGAGGTTTAAAACTAAAAAGAAATTGTAAATATTTATATATTTAGTTCGTTCGAGCTTTAAAAATGTGTAACTCTTTCATACGAGGTCCGCTTTGGACGAAACAAATTGCGTTGGGTTCGTATTCACGAATACTACGCGATGGAGCTGGATTGGAATCGTTTGGAGATAGTTTGTATTTTGGGTAAAATTAAACGCGCGTTTAATTTTATTCGAAATAAACACTGCAACTGTATTTGAAACAAGATGAGAACTTCTCACTCAATCAGAAGTGTTTCGATTTAAATTTTAAATAGTTATATTTAAAATTGCTTGATGTATGCTTTGATGATAAATTATTAACTATTGTTTTGAAATAGACCCTTTCCGCCGTATATTAAGCGAATGTTATTTATTAGAAACATATACCGCGATATTCCATCTTGATGTGGAATTGGTATGACATATGTACTTGGAGTTGATTTTCCCGCATTATATAGCGGATGAGACCCTATTGCGCCGCATAATAGCGGATAATATTTTATTAAACCCATGTACTGAGATATTCCGTCTTGAAACGGGATTGGTATTGTGCTAACATCTGTGGATGCAGGGAAACAGGTTGGAGGGATCCAACTGGATTCCTCACCCGTATTGATTTATTTACAGATATTGTGATATATTCTGTTATCATATGATATATGATGTTTTGGATGTCATGATTGTTATATTTAGTGATGTTGCAGCATTGGGCCTATTTTGGAAAATTAAAAGTGCTAAAGTGATTATTTTCAAATTTAAAAGGATTTTAAAGTGATTTTTGAAAGTATATGTTTTATTAAATTTTTGAATTGATTCATTTTAATTAAATAAACGTTATAATTTTAATGTTATAAAAATTATGATTTTTGAGAAATATAGTTGAAATGTTATTTTTTTGAAATATGGAGTTAATGATTTTATAAAAATAGTTTAAATAGATATTTTTAAATTTATTATAAAAGCTTTATATATAAGATCTATAAAATTGGATTTTTATAAATCAAAGTGATGAAATTATAAAGGAGTTTCAAAGACGTTTTAAAATGATATTAAAAATTGATTTTTATAAAAGAATAGAATCTACGATTTTGAAGTTATAAAAAGAATGAATTTATAAATAGAGAATTATAAGTGATTTGCTTATAATTTGGATTTTGGCGTGTAAATGGGATATGGATAGAATCTGTTAATAAAGTGGTTTTATAAGTTGAAGTTGTTAAAAATATAAATGGAATTTATAAACATTGTTTTATAAATCCGAAAACGACTTATTTTGATGAGTTAATTATTATAGCTTATTAAAGGCGATATACCACGATTTTGGACAGTTGGATAACCCTTTAATTAAATATATCGAAGTGTTGAATTTCATTAGAGATTTACATTCATGATTTTGGACATTGAATAATCTGTAAATAAATGTTTTGGAAGTTATATTTTTAATAGAGTAAGATTATTGAGGATGTTTTAAAATGTGTTAAATATCGAATACATAGAGTTCAATATTCATTGTTGAAATAGACGTTTTCGAAAAGTATAAGGAAATAATTTGTATAGAATTGGGATTTATATATCTATCTTATTTTTGAATCCCTATACTAGTGATTTTGGGTTTTCGTAACGATGTTTTACGCAACATTCGTTTTGACCCAAAATAAAGGTGTTTAAAAGAACGTTTTCCTTAAAGAATAAAATATATACTTAATCGTGATTTAAGTATATGAAATATTTTCTAAGTGTTGAAAATATAAAGTGAATTGTGAATTACTTATTAATAAATAAGTATGGAAATGTTTTTCCAATATGAAGTGAAATGCTTTAAGATTTTATCTATTAAAGATAAATTGAA
Source organism: Allium cepa (assembly GCA_030765085.1). Taxonomy (NCBI): domain Eukaryota; kingdom Viridiplantae; phylum Streptophyta; class Magnoliopsida; order Asparagales; family Amaryllidaceae; genus Allium; species Allium cepa. The sequence continues at coordinate 587,913,521 of CM060938.1, forward strand.
AGTGAATATTTGAAATCGATTTGAGAATCGTATATTGATAGATATTTTCGGAAAATAATTAATTTGGGAAATTATTTGGAATCTGGTGATGTTGTGCATATCTATTGATATTTAAATGACCGACTATCAATAATTAGCTTTAAATGGGTATTTATTGTGATTTGCTTGAACTTGAATGCTACACTTATTTTAAAAATAAGAGCTTGTTATTCGCTTTAGCCGGGAGAGGACCTTTGTGTCATAAATCCCATTCCGAATAATGATATGTCTTAATGGATAGCATTTGAAGGCTGGTGTTGAAGACCGGATATTTTTGAAAACGGAAGGATTACTGTAACGTTGCGATTTTTCGATGCTCGAAAACCGACATCAATATGCCTACTGTATCAACTGCCGAGCAATCGTACCGTTAGGGTTAAAGAAGAGGTAGAAGATAGAAGAAGAAAGAAAAAGATAGAAATATATCAGAATCTCACAATCGCAGCGGAACAACATATAATAGATAAATGAATAATCTTTAAACGAAGAACTGTATCAGTTATTTCATTACATCATATTACATTACATTACATTGTCAGAGTGTACAACAACAAACAACAACAAACAGCGGAAAAGAAATACAATATACTAGTAATATGTCATGCCCTCCAGCTTGCCTCCAGCAACTCCTGGATTCCAGAATATCCTGATAAACCTGACTCTTGGCTGCCCGTGTGGAAATTGGTGGGCACCTAGAGTTTAGGGGGGAAAACAATAAACTCTGAGTCAGTCGTGTGACTGGTGTGAGACTAAAACAGTTTATTTTTAAAACATAGAACAGGATAATTTTAAAATAGATTCGCAATGCTTTTTAGAAAATGAGACTAACATAAGGCCTCCCGCACACACACACAATGCAAACGCAGAATCGGAGGAGATTTCTTCTTATGATAGTCAAAGATGCTTGATACGCATTAAAAAAACATTTGATATTATTACTAGTGCATAGTGTAGAAAAAAATTTCGAAAGTAAAGATATATATCTTAGCCAGCATCGGCATTCCGCACTTATGCCTACTATAGCTACCATCCAAACAGTGGGGCGCCACCATAAGTGAATGATAGGTTCTGCAACTAAAACCGTACAAGATCGTATAATTTCTTTGGATTTCCAACAAATGGTCAGGCCAAGAAACTTCCCATTGCCACATGGGTACGCCTCTGGAAAGACGACCCGAGAACCTAACCGGATCTCTGCCAACACAAGGCCGGGTTACCCCTAACCGGGCAACTACTGACACGAATATGTCATTGCCTGATCGTAACTGATCTATATCCGAGGATCCTCGATTTCCAACAACCACAAAGCAATAAATTTGCAGCAACAACATAGGTTAAGTATCTGGGCTCCATACCATGATACCACCTCTATCCAGAAGGAATGACATACACTAAAGGGGAGCTACCCCCTAATAACCTTGCCGCATCCTTCCTGTTTTGACCATTTTCGGGGTGTGAGGTCCGACGAAGTCTCGTCCACAAAGCCACGCTTTATATAAAAGATGTGCTTTGATCATCAAAAGCTCAAAAGCACTTCGTATGCCACATCACCAATTTAGGAATGTATCACTAGTAACCATCAACTACATAACCTCTAGGGTGTTAAGCTAAGAGAATAAATTCTCCGCCACCAACAGAAATATATTTGATAGAAACCAGCTTTACATCTCAAATTGTAATGTCAGACACACATCCATACAAGTCCGTTCCAAGATCGAACGGAACCGAAGGCACTTACAAAGAAGTCCTTGCAATCCGGATATTCACTAATCATGACCGGACTTCCCATCACAAAGGGTAATAAATTTCTGTATCGGAGATCAGCTGATGTAGAAACATTCGACGGTAATCCTTCCGTTTTCACAAATATTCGGTCTTCAACACCGGCCATCAAATGCAATTCATAACGACGTATCACATATTCGAAATAGGTTATACGACCCCAAGGTCCTTTCCCGGCTAACCCGAATAGTGAGCGCTTATTCAAAAATAAGTGTGGCATTCAAATTCAAGAAAATCACAACAAATACCCATTCAAAGGTAAATATTGATAGTCGGTTATTTAACTATCAATAGGTATGCTCAACATCACCAGATTCCAAATAATTTTCCAAATTATTTATTTTCCAAAATATCTTTACTAGATATACAATTTCCACACTTCAACCATTTGAAAACAATTTTCAAATCACTTTTCACCTTTACCGCTTTTGAAAACAAATTTCAAATCATTTTCCTTACGCGGAAATATTTTCATTTCAAAATGGTTCATTTAAACCAATTAAATAAATCCTTTCCGATTTACTTTATATATACGTTCCAAATCCGTAAAATTCATTTCCACACTTCAAAAATAAATCAACGTTTATTTTTAAACAAATTTCCCTTTCTTTTATAAATTCCATAGTGAATTTACAATTCCCAAAATATCTATGAATATACGATTTCCCAAACCGATTTCTAATATTCATTTTCAATTTATCTTTAAAAGATAAAGTCTCAAAATATTCAGTTCATATTGGAAAACATTTCCATACTTATTTAATAATAAGTAATTTACAAATCCATTTATTTTCAACACTTGGAAAATATTCAATATACTTAAATCGAAATTAAGTATATATTTCATTCTTTAAGAAATCATTCTCTTAAACACATTTGTTTGGGCAAAAACGAATGTTGTGTAAAACATCGTTACGATGACCCAAAATCACTAGTATAGGGATTCGAAATTAAAATAGATATATAAATCCCAATAATATACAAAACATTTCCTTTCGGAAATCATTTACTATAACAACAGTGTTATAGTCCACCATTTCCTTATTTCTCGAAAACGTCTATTTCAACAATGAATGTTGAAATCTATGTATTCGATTCATAATACATTTTAAAACATCTTTTTAAAATAATTAACTTCATTTTATAATATCGCTTTCCCAAAGCATAACCATTTATTTAATAATATATTCACTGTCCAAAATCGTGAATATACTTCACTAACCAAATTTCAATATTTCTACACATTTTATATAAAGAATAGTTCGCTATCCAAAATCGCGAATATACTTCTTTTAATAAATTTCTATATTGAATTTATCAAATTCCATTGATTTCGAATTTATAAACAATGTCTATAAGTTCCATTTCTATTTATAAACTTCGATTTATAAATCTCCTTTATTAATCCAATTCAATTTATATATCTCAAATATATACCAAAAGTCCATATTATAAGTTAAATACTTATGATTCATTTATTTAAAAAATCGTTCTTTTTAAACTTCTATTACTTATAAGATTCATTTATATTTTATAACAACTTCAACTTATAAAATCTCCTTTATTAACAATTTTTATTAATATCCGATTTAAATGCCCAAAATCCAGTTTATAAGTTAATTAATTATAAAATTTTTATTTTACAACATCTATTCATTTTATAATCTTCACAATTTATAAATCTATAATTTTTAATGAAATCCATTTTATACTTCATTTTAACACTTAATAAACTCGTTTTATAATTCCAATATTTTATATATACATATTTTTTTTATAAATATCAATGTTAAAAATCTTTATATACATCCTTTGTAATAATTCAAAAATCCGAATTTAAACTATTTTATAAATCTGTTTATTTTAAAAATCACCTTTTGTTTATATTTCACAAAAATCTTAATTGTTATAACATAAAAATTTATAACGTTTTAATTATTTAAAATGAATCAATTCAAAAATTTAATAAAACGTATACTTTGAAAAATCCTTTTAAAATCCAAAATCGTTATTTTTAAACTTTAAAAATGGATCCGATGATGCAACAAATCACCCAATAGTCAATCACGACAACAAACATCATATATCATCATATGATAATCAACAAACATCAAAATATCTGTAATCAAATAAATACTGGTGAGGAATCCAGTTGGATCCCTCCAATCTGTTTCCCTGCATCCACAAACATTAGCACAATACCAATTCCGTTCCAATACGGAATATCGCGGTATATGGGATTTATAAAATATTATCCACTATTATGCGGTGCAATAGGGTCTCATCCGCTATATAATGCGGGAAAATCAACTCCAAGTACATAAATAATACCAATTTCACTTTGCAGTGAAATTATCGCGGTATATGTTTAAATAACCTTCGCTTACTAACGGCGCATAGTGTCTATTTTAACAATCAATAGATAATAGATAATAATTTATCATTCAATCATACAATCAACAATTTTAAATCTAACTATTTAAAATTTAAATCGAAACTATTTGATTGAGTGAGAAGTTCTCACCTTGCTTTCCATTCAGTTTCGCGTTTTATTTTCGAATAAAATTAAACACGCATTTAATTTTACCCGAAATTATTATTAGCTCCAAACGACGCCAATACAGTTCCATAACGTATTGTTCATCCATACGGTTCCAAGGCAACTGGTTTCGTCCAAAACGGACCTCGTATGAACAAGTTACAACATTTTATAGATTACACGATTTATAATATAATTTATTTACATTTTCTTTTTAAATTTATAACCTATAATCATCTGGCTGTCCATCCTTAAACCCTTAAATCCTGGTTGCCCCTTCCTTTCTTCCCCGAAACATTTGTACCCAGGTTGTAATGAAACCCACGGCCGCCCTCATCAAAAAATTGTTGCACCTCGTATAAACACTTCTAGGTCGATCAACTAAGACCACCACGAAGCCAACGCCGAGCTCCACCTTCACCAGAGAACCGGTCGTGTGCGGTGGCCCCTGCGCGTGGAAAAACATGCTTGAACACACGGCTTTGAGCCCCGATTTCGACCACCACGAAGATCTTCGCGCCAACCCACCGTACGGATGTGAAGCATACACCATCCCCTTTGATTTCCTAGTTGAAAGTTTCTCACGAAAGGTTGTGGATCGATATAGATTAAGGGAAGAATTTTCGTGCTTTTCTGGCCATTGAATGATAGCCGGCGGCTACCAATTAGGGTTTAGGGTTTGAGCTAATGAAAGGCTAAGGCTCCTTTTATAGAAATTTTACCAAAAACACTATTCATTTCCAATTTTTCCGAACTCCACGCGGTGACCGGCATTTCTAGGGTTTATCCCGCGTTCCGGACACAATGGAATAGGTTTTGGAGGCTAATTCGATCATATGTGCGAGTTACGGCAATAAACGATCAATTTTAAATTAAATCGGTTAACCAAATTTCTATGGATTTTAGCTTGCCCCGGACAAACGGTAAATCCGATTGACACAAAATTTGAAACCTTATAATAATATAACATTACGAATCCGATGAAACTAGTTTCGTCGAAATCCAAGACTGTTTGAAAAATGGCTATTTTAACTCGTCAATTAAATATTAAAATATTCAATTTTCACAAATTAACTTTTAATTCGATTTTAAAAGTTCTATAACATCATAATAACTCTAATATGATATAATAAAATTTTACAAATCATTTCCAATCATATTAAACTCGATTTTCAATTATTTCTGTAATTTTAACTATTAAAAAATCGATTTAATTATCCAATTATTCGAAATAAAATTATTCGACTTATAAATTTCACTTATTAATATTTAAAATCAATTAAATATACAAATTTTAATTAACAGAAATTCTGTGTCGTTACAAACTCCCCCCTTAAAAGAATTTTGTCCTCGAAATTACCAAGTAAGAAAAAGTTACAGAATCCATTAACTTTCCAAAACAATTCGTTCGAATTGAAATTTTTTTCAAATCTCTTAAGTGTTTAACTTTTCCAAAATTCGTAGTTAAACTTCTTACAAAATCTTTAATAAGTTTCCAAATCCAAACTTAGTTTTCAAAAATTTCCCAATTTTCTCAAAAATATTCTAACGCCTTAAATTTTCGAAAAATTTCGCCAGCGTCTCCTTTGCACGGCTCGATCCAAAAAAAAAGACAGTATATATATCACAAATATACATCTCATCAAGTGATGAGTCATCCCACAGGGAAAAAAGTGTAAAAGTACGATATTTAATCCGAGATATGTACCTTATTTATTGTTAGCGAGCGTATACGGCTAATATAGCACGAAAGCGAGCTCCAAACGCGAAGCAAGCGCAATCCGCACCTACTAAACACTCAACAAACCATGAGAAACATGTATATATGAAAGTAATATCAATATACAACATATAGCAACACAACAAGTACATGTGCCAACATAGTAAATGCAACCAATCAACAAATGCAACCATTAACCAACTAGCATCCAACTATCATCCATAACCAAATAAATATTCATTCATATTCTCATTATTATCAACGAATTGGTTTTCCAATTTAATCACAATTGATTCATTAACATTGGATGTCTTTACTAACATTCATTCATATTCAATTTCAATTAGTTTGCATTTATTAATTTACATTCAATTTAGTTCAACACTTTTAGTTTCAACTGGTTGATATTAAATTGACTTTCATTCAATTATTCAGTTTCTCAACTTCATTAGCTTCTAATGAATTTACACTTACATTCATTATCCCATATTAATTCTTTTACATTCGATTGATTAACATTCAATCCATTAATTAATTCAATTGCTAATTCCTTTAACAATATAAAGTTGAATTTCATTTGTATAGTCAAGTTCACATTCATAACTTCATTTCATTAATTCGCTTATTAATTGACTTCGATACCAAAATCAACTTTATTTAATATTATTTAAGTTATATTCCATTTCAACATCCTTTGTTTAACTTAAATTAATACTTATAAATCCAATTCAGGTTTATTTTGCTTAACAAATTGTTTAACCATTTTTAACAATTTGTTTCACTTTCATTTTCTCATTTCATAAGTTATACAACTTATTTATTAACTTCCAAATCCATTAACTTATCCAAAGCTAAATTATTATTCATATTATAAGTTTAAAAATTGTTTCACTTATATTCATCAATTACAACTTGGATTTTTAATTGATTCACTTATACTCCCTTTAACTTAACTCCATCCTTTAAGTTAAATTTATTCTATCCAAATTCAAATTGTATAAGTTACCAACTCATTTATCATTCCCATAATATTTTAAATAGGATTCCAGAGTCTTTTCAACCTTTCAAAACCATTTTTGAAACCAATTCAAATTACCTTTTGAATTTCCAAAACCAAATCCAAATTTTCCAAACAACTTTCATTTAAAACAATTTAGCAGCAATCAATCTTTTGGAAACCTGAAAATGAACACCGATGATGTCATGATCATCATCGGAATTTTTTTCCAGCGGCCGAAAAGAGTTTAGAGCTTTAATTTCTCCAAAACAATTTTCCAAAATATCAAATCCATTCAAAACACTTCTATGGAATTTTTGTTTTTTTAGATTATAAATCTTTTACTTATGTAATTTCACTTCTTATATTTAAGATTATTTCACAATTGTAAATCACATTAATTATAATTTCATACTTATAATTCATTTGCTTATAAAATTTATTCTTTTACAGTATGTTTCATTTAACTTATTCAACAACCAAACAATCAATTCATATACACTTTAATAATTCTGAAAAATTTATTCCTTTGTATATAAAATATAACCAAGGTAAAATTATTTCATTTACCCAATTTCAAAACAATACTATGTCATTTTATCTCGTTTAAGAGTTTAGAAACCCTTATCGATCACGGTTGTACTTCCCGCACCGACCAGAATTCATAAACAATTAACCGATAAGTCAACACAATACAAAACAATTTATATTCACTAACAAATATGCCCTCGTATCTATTATTACACTCAAACTCATTCTAGAGTACTACCGACTCTATCTCTAATGAGTAATACCCAACAGAGCCATGGTTGTCGCTTAACCATAAGCTCTGATACCAAATGTAACATTGCGATTTTTCAACGCTCGAAAACCGACATCAATACGTCCACTGTATCAACTGCCGAGCAATCGAAGGCCGGAAAACCGTACCATTAGGGTTAAAGAAGAGGTAGAAGATAGAAGAAGAAAGAAAAAGATAGAACAATATCAGAACCTCACAATCGCAGCGGAACAACATATAATAGATAAATGAATAATCTTTAAACGAAGAACTATATCAGTTATTTCATTACATCATATTACATTACATTACATCATCAGAGGGTACAACAACAAACAACAACAAACAGCGGAAAAAGAAATACTATATACTAATAATACGTCATGCCCTCCAGCTTGCCTCCAGCAACTCCTGAATTCCAGAATATCCTGATAAACCTGAATCTTGGCTGCCCGTGTGGAAATTGGTGGGCACCCAGAGTTTAGGAGGGAAAAAAATAAACTCTGAGTCAGTCATGTGACTGGTGTGAGAACTAAAACAGTTTATTTTTAAAACATAGAACGGGATAATTTTAAAATAGATTCGCAATGCTTTTTAGAAAATGAGACTACCATAAGGCCTCCTGCACACACACATAATGCAAACACAGAATCGGAGGAGATTTCTCCTTATGATAGTCAAAGATGCTTGATACGCATTAAAAAAACATTTGATATTATTACTAGTGCATAGTGTAAAAAAAATTCGAAAGTAAAGATATAAATCTTAGCCAGCATAGGCATTCCGCACTTATGCCTACTATAGCTACTATCCAAACAGTGGGGCGCCACCATAAGTGAATGATAGGTTCTACAATTAAAACCGTACAAGATCGTATTGTTTCTTTGGATTTCCAACAAATGGTCAGTCCAAGGAACTTCCCATTGCCACATGGGTACGCATCTGGAAAGACGACCCGAGAACCAAACCGGATCTCTGCCAACACAAGGCCGGGTTACCCCTAACTGGGTAACTACTGACATGAATATGTCATTCCCCGATCGTAGCCGATCTATATCTGAGGATCCTCGATTTCCAACAACCACAAAGCATTAAATTTGCAGAAACAACATAGGTTAAGTATCTGGGCTCCATACCATGATACCACCTCTATCCAGAAAGAATGACATACACTAAAGGTGCGCTACCCCCTAATAACCTTGCCGAATCCTTCCTGTTTTGACCATTTCCGGGGTGTGAGGTTCGACGAAGTCTCGTCCACAAAGCCACGCTTTATATAAATGATGTGCTTTGATCATCAAATGCTCAAAAGCACTTCGTATGCCGCATCACCATTTTGGGAATGTATAGCTAGTAACCGTCAACTACATAACCTCTAGGGTGTTAAGCTAAGAGAATAAATTCTTCGCCACCAATGGAAATATATTTGATAGAAACCAGCTTTACATCTCAAATTGTAACGTCAGACACACATCCATACAAGTCTGTTCCAGGATCGAACGGAACCGAAGGCACTTACAAAGAAATCATTGCGATCCGGATATTCACTAATCACGATCGGACTTCCCATCACAAAGGGTAATAAATTTATATATCGGAGATCATCCGATGCAGAAACATTCGACGGTAATCCTTCCGCTTTCACAAATATCCGATCTTCAACACCGGTCATCAAATGCAATTCATAACGACGTATCACATATTCGGAATGGGTTATACGACCCCAAGGTCCTTTCCCTGGTAGCCCGGATAGTGAGCGCTTGTTCAAAAATAAGTGTGGCATTCAAATTCAAGAAAATCACAACAAATACCCATTCAAAGGTAAATATTGATAGTCGGTTATTTAACTATCAATAGGTATGCTCAACATCACCAGATTCCAAATAATTTTCCAAATTATTTATTTTCCAAAATATCTTTACTAGATATACAATTTCCACACTTCAACCATTTGAAAACAATTTTCAAATCACTTTTCACCTTTACCACTTTTGAAAACAAATTTCAAATCATTTTCCTTACGCGGAAATATTTTCATTTCAAAATGGTTCATTTAAACCAATTAAATAAATCCTTTCCGATTTACTTTATATATACGTTCCAAATCCGTAAAATTCATTTCCACACTTCAAAAATAAATCAACGTTTATTTTTAAACAAATTTCCCTTTCTTTTATAAATTCCATAGTGAATTTACAATTCCCAAAATATCTATGAATATACGATTTCCCAAACCGATTTCTAATATTCATTTTCAATTTATCTTTAAAAGATAAAGTCTCAAAATATTCAATTCATATTGGAAAACATTTCCATACTTATTTAATAATAAGTAATTTACAAATCCATTTATTTTCAACACTTGGAAAATATTCAATATACTTAAATCGAAATTAAGTATATATTTCATTCTTTAAGAAATCATTCTCTTAAACACATTTGTTTGGGCCAAAACGAATGTTGCGTAAAACATCGTTACGACGACCCAAAATCACTAGTATAGGGATTCGAAATTAAAATAGATATATAAATCCTAATACTATGCAAAACATTTCCTTTTGGAAATCATTTACTATAACAACAGTGTTATAGTCCACCATTTCCTTATTTCTCGAAAACGTCTATTTCAACAATGAATGTTGAAATCTATGTATTCGATTCATAATACATTTTAAAATATCTTTTTAAAATAATTAACTTCATTTTATAATATCGCTTTCCCAAAACATAACCATTTTATTTAATAATATATTCATTGTCCAAAATCGTGAATATTCTTCACTAACCAAATTTCAATATTTCTACACATTTTATATAAAGAATAGTTCGCTATCCAAAATCACGAATATACTTCTTGTAATAAATTTCTATATTCAATTTATCAAATTCCATTGATTTCGAATTTATAAACAATGTCTATAAATTCCATTTCTATTTATAAACTTCGATTTATAAATCTCCTTTATTAATCTAATTCAATTTATATATCTCAAATATATACCAAAAGTCCATATTATAAGTTAAATACTTATAATTCATTTATTTACAAAATCGTTCTTTTTAAAACTTCTATTACTTATAAGATTCATTTATATTTTATAACAACTTCAACTTATAAAATCTCCTTTATTAACAATTTCTATTAATATCCCATTTAAATGCCCAAAATCCAGTTTATAAGTTAATTACTTATAAATCTTTTACTTTACAACATCCATTCATTTTATAATCTTCACAATTTATAAATCTATAATTTTTAATGAAATCCATTTTATACTTCATTTTAACACTTAATAAACTCGTTTTATAATTCCAATATTATATATATATATATATATATATATTATAAATATCAATGTTAAAAATCATTTATATACATCCTTTATAATAATTCAAAAATCCAAATTTAAACTATTTTATAAATCTATTTATCTTAAAAATCACCTTTTGTTATATTTCACAAAAATCTTAATTTTTATAACATAAAAATTTATAACGTTTTAATTATTTAAAATGAATCAATTCAAAAATTTAATAAAACGTATACTTTGAAAAATCATTTTAAAAATCCTTTTAAAATCAAAAATCGTTATTTTTAAACTTTAAAATTGGATCCGATGATGCAACAGCACCCAATAGTCAATCACGACAACATACATCATATATCATCATATGATAATCAACAAACATCAAAATATCCATAATTAAATAAATACTGGTGAGGAATCCAGTTGGATCCCTCCAACCTGTTTCCCTGCATCCACAAACATTAGCACAATACCAATTCCGTTCCAATACGGAATATCGCGGTATATACGATTTATAAAATATTATCCGCTATTATGCGGCGCAATAGGGTCTCATCCGCTATATAATGCGGGAAAATCAACTCCAAGTACATAAATAATACCAATTTCACTTTGCAGTGAAATTATCGCGGTATATGTTTTTAATAAATAACCTCCGCTTACTAACGGTGCATAATGTCTATTTTAACAATCAATAGATAATAGATAATAATTTATCATTCAATCATACAATCAACAATTTTAAATCTAATTATTTAAAATTCAAATTGAAACTATTCGATTGAGTGAGAAGTTCTCATCTTGCTTTCCATTCAGTTTCGCGTTTTATTTTCGAATAAAATTAAACACGCGTTTAATTTTACCCGAAATTCTCACTAGCTTCAAACAACTCCAATCCAGTTCCATAGCATAGTGTTCGTCCATAAGGTTCCAACGCAACTGGTTTCGTCCAAAACGGACCTCATATGAACAAGTTACAACATTTTAAAGATTACACGATTTATAATATAATTTATTTACATTTTCTTTTTAAATTTATAACCTATAATCATCTGGCCGTCCATCCTTAAAGCCTTAAATCCTGGCCGCCCCTTCCTTTCTTCCCCGAAATATTTGTCCCCAGGTTGTAACGAAACCCATGGCCGCCCTCATCAAGAAATTGTCGCACCTCGTACAAACACTTCTAGGTCGATTAACTACGACCACCACGAAGCCAACGCCGAGCTCCACCTTCGCCAGAGAACCGGTCGTGTGCGATGGCCCCTGCGTGTGGAAAAACATGCTTGAACACACGGCTTTGAGCCTCGATTTCGACCACCACGAAGATCTTCGCGCCGACCCACCGTACGGATGTGAAGCATACACCATCCCCTTCAATTTCCTAGTTGAAAGTTTCTCGCGAAAGGTTGCGGATCGAGAGAGATTAAGGGAAGAATATTCGTGCTTTTCTGTCCATGAATGATAGCCGGCGGCTACCAATTAGGGTTTAGGGTTTGAGCTAATGAAAGGCTAAGGCTCCTTTTATAGAAATTTTACCAAAAACACTATTCATTTCCAATTTTTCCGAACTCCAAATCTCGCGCAGTGACCGGCTTTTCTAGGGTTTATCCCGCGTTCCGGACACAATGGAATAGGTTTCGGAGGCTAATTCGATCATATGTGCAAGTTACGGCAATAAACGATCAATTTTAATTTAAAACGGCAATAAACGGCATTTTAGCTTGCCACGGACAAACGGTAAATCCAATTGACATGAAATTTGGAACCTTACAATAATATAACATTATGGATCCGATGAAACTGGTTTCGTTTAAATCTGAGACTGTTTGAAAAATGGCTATTTTAACTCGTCAATTAAATATTAAAATATTCAATTTTCACAAATTAACTTTTAATTCGATTTTAAAAGTTCTATAACATCATTATAACTCTAATATGATATAATAAAATTTTACAAATCATTTCCAATCATATTAAACTCGATTTTCAATTATTTCTGTAATTATAATTGTCCAATTAAATCCAATTATTCGAAATAAAATTATTCGACTTATAAATTTCACTTATTAATATTTAAAATCAATTAAATATACAAATTTTAATTAACATAAATTCTGGGTCGTTACAATTACCGTCGAATGTCTCTGCATCGGCTGATCTCCGATATAGAGATCTTATCACCCATTGTGATGAGAATTCCGGTCGTGATTAGTGAATATCCAGATTTCAAGGGTTTCTTTGAAAATGCCTTCGGTTCCATTCGATCCCGGAATGGACTTGTATAGATTCGTGTCAGTTGTTACCTACTTTTGCAGAGGTAACCTGGCCTTGTGTTGGCAGAGATCCGGTTAGGTTCTCGGGGCGTCTCTCCAGAGGCGTTTCCATGTGGCAATTGGAAGTTCCTTGGTGTAACAACCGCATATTTGTTGATGTTATATTTAAATATTTTATTTAAATATATTTTTTGATACTCGAAATTAAGTCCGAAAAGCTACTTTTTGCATACGGTCGAATTAGGACTCGGGACCACACCCATTGAGTTTAAAATGCCGTTTGCGACCTTTTTGAGTATAAGCTTCGATATGTTTGGAGAAAGTTGATTTTTGCTACTTTTTCACTTTGGGTCTGGGTTTGGGCTCAGCCCTATGTTTAACTTATACTCAAATCTGAGCCACTCTTCCCCATTCACCCTCACTTTCTCCTCTTTTCTTTTTTAAAGCAACAATGGTGGGAGAGATGGGAAATTAAAACTCCAAAACCCTAGTTTTCTTTTGCAAATCAAGTTCTAGCTCCAAACTAATAGAATAACCTATTGGTAAGCTTCTCTTCTTCTTCTCCAACTCAATCTCTTATCAATTTCAGAAATTCCTAAACCTAACTTTGGGAATGTTCTTCTTTTAAAGCTTAGAATCAAGCTTCTTGAGTTGCATTTGAAGAGTGGTTGATTCTCCTTTGCTTTCAAGCAACTTCTTCAATCGTTGGGTTCAAAGGTGAGATTTTTAATCTCACATCTAGGTCTATGATTATCTTTGATTGTTAGGTATGAATTCCTAATACTTATTCGTGTGTATTTGATTTTGATTTGGATAGGTTTTGTGAATATTTCAAATTTTAGTGTTTTGGGTTCAAATCTTCAAAAATCATAGCGTTGTTGTTTGAACTTGTTTTTGGTGATGCATCGAAGAGCTTATAGGACCGGGTAGTCGATTGGCATAAACCCCTAGTGACCGTGCTCGCCCGATTGCATTTTGAAGAAGATAGCATCTTCATTTCATAGGCTGGAAAACAGCCTTGGTGCCAGTCAGTCGACTGGTTTTGAAATTCAGTCGACTGGCTGTAGCACATAGGTATTCCGAAGGCAAATTACAGAGGCTCGGGTCCTCTGTTTCCCTGCAATCAGTCGACGGGATTTTTAGGTCAGTCGACTGACTGCAAGAAATGAAATTTTCATGTTTCTGCTTCAGTCGACTAACTGCAGAGGTCCAGTCGACTGATTTGCTCCTATTTGCCTATTGTGCCTATTTGTGCATATTTTTGCTCGGTTTCCAAATTTAATCGATTCGTGATTATCCGATTTGTTGATTTTCATTTATTATCGACTTTGATGTCTTTTATATCGGGATTTTTGGGAATATCCATTTTGATGGATTCAGATCGATTTCTTTGGATTTTTTTTATTCACGTCTTTGAATGTGAATTTTGGTGATTGATTGTTCTACAATCACTTTTGTGATTTGTCACTTTAAAAATATAAAGGTTTTCTATACTAGTAGTAAATATCAAAACTCTTTCCTCAAAAAGATTTCAACTCTATTTTCAATATCCAAACTCGTTTTTAAAACCATTTTTCAATCTATTAGTATATACAAACCTTTACCTCGCTCGTATGAGAAATCTAATTAAATGACTTAGTAAAATGAGTGGTATGAAACGCTTGCGTTTACTTCGTCGGTTAGTTCTTGGACTTGCTCGATTGAATCTCTTGTGACAATTTTCTAGTGGAAACTTACAATTTGTTCGTAAATATTTAAGTTAAGCTAGTGGTTATGGGACATGATGCTAAACTCATATATTTACTAGCTTAGTGTAATTGACACTTCTTTATGGTCATTGACGATCATTTTTGTGGTTTAGACTAGCAATGTGCGATGTCTCTTTGTCTGCGAGGGAGACTAAACCCCGTTTTGTGGAGTTTCGACTCAAATTAGTGGGGTAGCAACCCATGGTCTTCGGACCGTTTGTGGAGCTTCGGCTCAATTTGTGATGGTTAGCAACCATGGAATTAGCGTTCCGTTTGTGATACACGTGTTGGTGAGCTTTATGCTCCCGTTTGTGATAGGCCTTCCCCCCTTTTGTGATTTCTGGATTTCTTGAGATGATTTCTAGAATTTGTGTTTCACCAATTTTCGTGATTTCCATTGATAAGATTTATCAATATTTGTGCATTGGTGAATTTGTGTGTCATTGACTTTTGTGATTGACATTGATATAATCGTCAATCTTTATTGTTTGGTGAACGAAATAAGGAGTATGACGTTTCTTTGATTCTTGTGTAGATTTTGTGATATTGATTAATCTCTTGTTGATTTTCAGTTACTTATATATATCACAGCCTGGCATTGTGATTATTATGTGTTTAGTCATATCTCTTACTCTATATCGTTTCATCTGATATTTATAGTTAGACTGTCCGTTTATTATTTTCTTATTAAATAATACTCGGGTCAGACCGAGATGTTACAGGTGCTCTGCTTGACTTCTCCTCATGGCTTCCTATCTGGAACCATCTTCTGACTTTTGGCAAACTACTTAGATTAGTAGTTTATTTTGTTGTATACACTTGAGATATAGACTCATAGTTGTATTCTTTTGTATAGCACGTGTTGCTATTCTTTTGTGTTATTGTGGATCTTTTTGACCACTACTCTGATATACACTTCCATGTGTTAATTAAGTATTCATATCTTCTTCCGCCTTTGTGATATGAATTATCTATGACTGATTTATGTTATGTTTATTTCTGTATTTGTTTCCGAAGATATTATTGCCACTGTGTAGTAGCTTTGAGTTTGTGTCGATATGTCGGATTTCCTCTTGATAAAGTATTGCATGTTATACTATCTGACATATCGATGCTCGCACAAAGCAATTACATGGATGGTCGCTCCTCAACAGCCTTATTCTCTGTGCTAGTTGACAGCATTCACCGTAATGTTCTTGGCTAGCGTGGGTATAGAGGTGGGGCATCACAGCTTGGTATCAAAGCCAAACTTCGGAACAATATGGAATGTTATAACAAGGATCATCGTCCTAAGTCTTTCTTAGGAGTCATGCTTTAGGATTTTATTCGAGTCTTCGTACCGATTCATCCTATTTTTCTTTTATGATTCCTTGTTTTATCTATCAAGAATTGCTTGATATTGAATTTGGTGAATAACCTTTTTCTTCTTCTTCTTTCTTTCTAAAGAAAGAGAAATGTCTAGACCAGGCCGCCCCAGAGCCGTACCATCTAGCACTCCACCCCAGGATGGAGTTTTTATGACTGCTCAACAGCTTCTTGATTTAGTGACGAATGCTCAAGCAGCTGGAGCTAACCCGGAACCTACTCACCCAAAGTAGGGATTTGCATGCTTGTGCAGCGATTACACTAATTTGGGTGGGGAGCCATTCAAAGGTTCCGAAACTATTATTGAAGTACAGGCTTGGCTAAGGTCATGCGATCGAATCTTTTCTCGCATGAATCTTATTGACCTACACCGAGTTCAGGTGGCCTCTAGTATGCTCCGAGAAAGAGCATTGGACTGGTACGAGCTTCTTATTTCTGAGATTAATGAAGCGGATCTCACCTGGGAGCAATTCCGAGAACGATTCGAGTTGAAATTTGTACCATAAGCAGAGAAAGTGACATTGGCTCGACGATTTATAGACCTTGTTCAAGGTGAGTCCTCCGTGACCGATTACGTCGCCTCCTTCGAGTTGCTTTCTAAATACGGGGTTGAATGCATCAACACCCCTTTAAAGAAGAACCAGAGGTTCGTCTATGGCTTAAACAAAAATCTCAAGAAGCCATTACTTCTAAAGTTAGAAGTTTCTTTCGACCAACTCATTGATATCGCTCTTCGTCTTGAAGAGGCGGATAGGGAGAATGATGTTGAAGTGGTGGGTTCCAAACCGAGCTTCAACAACAACAAGAAAAGGACTAGTAAATTCAAAGGTCCTTATCCCAATAAGAAAGGGAAACAAGCAACTTCTGTGGCAAAGACTTCTTCCTTTGGTCATGGGGAATGCTATAATTGTGGTTCGAAGGACCATTACGCGAACAAGTGCCCAAAGTCTCTCTCTTGTCGCTACTGAAAAGGTCCCGATCATGTTATATCTTCATGCCCCAAACTTCAGGGCAAGAAGGAGGGAAAGTTGAATGTTGCTCAAGCCCCTGGCAACACATCTCGAAATCAAGGTATGTCTCATTCTATCCTTGATGGCATTATCATATTTCGAGATCAACCTATTCGAGTTCTTTTTGACACGGGTGCATCCCATTCTTTTATATCAAAAGAACTTGTTGGTACTTTTTCTTTGGATGTTTTGTGTTTGATGACTTCTTTGAGAATTGCGAATCCGGTTGGTGGATCCGCGACAATCAGTTTATTGTGTAAAGATGTCGAGATTATATTGTGTGATTTTTCTTTCCGAGCCGATTGGCATGTCATGCGTTATTTAGGCTTTGGAATGATTCTGGGAATGGATTGGCTTAACCGTTATGAAGCTCATATCCTATGTCCCGAGCGGACTATTCATCTTCGACATCCTCTATCTATTAAGCAGATTTCTATTAATCTTAAAGATTCGGATTCCAGCTTGGTTGCATCTTTATATTCTTTAAATCCTCGTGATGACGATAATGATGATGAGGAAGATATAATTTCTCTTATTCACGTTGTTCGTGAATTTTCCGACATATTTGAGCCCGTTTTAGGATTACCACCTAAGCGAGCAATCGAGTTCAGAATTAATCTTATCCCTGGAGCTCAACCTATTACTCGTCCTCCTTATCGTATGTCCAATAAGGAAAATGAGAAGATGCGCAAACAATTATCTGAATTGGAGATGAAGCAATTTATTTTCTCTAGTTCCTCGCCTTGGGGAGCTTCGGCTATTTTTGTGAAGAAATCCGATGGTACACTTAGGCTTTGCGTTGACTACCGCAAGCTTAATGATCTTACTATGAAAAATAAATATCCTTTTCCTCGGATTGTTGATCTATTCGATCAACTTAGTGGTGCCAAAGTCTTTAAACAATTAGACTTAGCTACTGGATTTCATCAGTTTCGTATTGCAGAGGATAGCATTCCTTTGACATCGTTCCGTACTCGTTATGGATCTTATGAATGGCTCGTTATGCCATTTGGGTTAACAAATGCCCCGGCTTATTTCGTTGACCTTATGAATAGGGTTTTCAAGGACTTCCTCGACCATTTTGTTCTCATCTTTATTGATGATATTCTTGTGTATTCAAAAAACGAAGAGGAACATGAGAAGCATCTTCGGATTGCGTTGGAAACTCTTAGGAGTAATCAACTGAAAGCAAAATTTTCTAAGTGCCATTTTTGGCAATCTTGTGTAAAGTTTCTCGGTCATATTATTTTCGAATCCGGAATTTCCGTGGATCCTTCAACGATTGAAGCGATTCAAGATTGGAAGAGACCAGAGAATGTGACGGAGATTCACAGTTTTCTTGGATTGGCGGGTTATTACCGCCGTTTTATCGAAGACTTTTCTAAGATTATCGTGCCTCTCACTAGCTTAACGAAGAAAGGTGTAAAATACATTTGGTCGGACAAATGTGAAACTTCTTTTCACAAACTAAAGGAACTTCTTTCTGATGCTCCTACTCTTGTTATTCCCGAGGGGAATCAAGATTTTGTTGTTTATACCGATGCTAGTCGCGTTGGTTTGGGTGTCGTTCTTATGCAAAAAGAACGTGTTATTGCTTATGCTTCTAGGCAATTAAAGCCAGCTGAGACTAGATATGCCACTCATGATTTAGAGCTCGCGGCTATTGTTTTTGCTCTTCGGATTTGGCGTCATTATCTTTTAGGAGAGAAATTTGTTCTTTATACCGATCATAAATCCTTAGAATATTTATTCTCTCAAAAGGAACTTAATTTGCATCAACAGCATTGGCTCGAATTCCTTGCACCATATGATCTTGATACCCTTTATACTCCCGGAAAGGGAAATCGCGTTGCGGATGCACTTAGTCGAAAGCAACAAGCGGTTGTTTCTACGATGATATCCGAATGGAACGATCTCGAGATTTTATCCACTTGTGAGATTCGAGAGCGCGTATCTGATTTGTGCTCATCACTTGTTTTATGTAGCCTTGAGGCTCATCCTTCTCTTTTAGACCGCATTCTTGAAGCTCAAAGGCTAGATCCCGAATTGACTCTTCTTGGCCAAAATGTTAAGGATAAAATTGGTATTGAAGGTTTGAAAGACTTTGATATTGATTCTCGTGGCGGCATTCGAAAATTTGGTAGACTTATCGTACCAAATATTAGTGACCTTCGAAAAGATATTTTAGAAGATTCCCATCGCTCTAAATTTACCATTCATCCCGGTAGTAGTAAAATGTACGCGGATATGAAGCGACTTTATTATTGGGAGGGAATGAAACTTGACATCGCTAACTTCGTTAAGCGTTGCATAACTTACCAACTCGTTAAGGCCGAACATCAAAGGCCCGGTGGGTTATTGCAACCTTTAGAAATTCCAATTTGGAAGTGGGACCAAATTTCCATGGATTTTATAGATGGCCTTCCCCGTTCTCGTTCGGGTCATGATAGCTTATGGGTGATTGTTGATAGACTTACTAAATCCGCCCATTTTATTCCCGTTCGGTCTAACCGAACCGTTCCTCTTTTGGCCAAGCTCTTTGTTAAAGAGATTGTTAAATTACATGGAGTTCCTACTTCTATGGTTAGTGATCGTGATCCATTGTTTACTAGTGGATTTTGGAAGAGTCTTCAAAAAGCTTTGGGAACGAAGCTTAATTTTAGCACCGCTTATCATCCTCAGTCCGATGGACAAACCGAGCATGTGAATCAAACTCTTGAAGATCTTCTTCGTGCATGTGTTCTTGATTTTGGTGGAAGTTGGGAAGATCATATTTCTCTTGTTGAATTTTCCTATAATAAAAGCTTCCAATCTAGTATTGGTATGGCACCTTTCGAGGCACTCTATGGAAGGCCATGCCGATCTCCTTCTTGTTGGCTTGAGGCCGGCGAGAAGCTGGTTTAGGTCCAGATTTTATTCGGGATTCCACAGAAAAGATTGACCTTATTCGTCATAGGATGAAAGAAGCCCAAAGTAGACAAAGATCCTATGCCGATAACCGGAGAAGGAAATTAGAATTTTCTGTGGGAGATTTTGTGTTTGTTCGTGTTTCACCTATGAAAGGTGTTGTACAATTCAGTCGATCGGGAAAGTTAGCGCCTCGATATATTGGGCCATTTCCTATCGCTGAACGTATTGGTTCCGTGGCATATCGCCTTTTATTACCGGCTCAATTTTCTGCTATTCATGACGTGTTTCACGTTTCTCAATTACGAAAATGCCTTCGAGATTTCGATTCTATTCTTGAGCCCGGTGTTGTGGAAGAGATTGAAGTTTCACCTAATTTAACTTATGAGCAACATCCTATTCGTATCATTGCTTCAGAGGTCAAATGACTTCGAAATAAAGATGTTCTGCTTGTTAAAGTTCAATGGTCTTCAAATCCTAAGGATTGTTCTTGGGAATCTAGAGAGTTCATCGAGCGAACACAGCCTGACTTACTTCCTCGTGCTCTTTGAGGTGAACTTCTTATTTCAAACTTCTTTTGTGTTGAATATGCTTTTATGGTTGTTACAATATATCTTCTTCTTAAATATTGCGAGGACGCAATTTCTTTAAGGAGGGGAGCCTGTAACAACCCGCATATTTGTTGATGTTATATTTAAATATTTTATTTAAATATATTTTTTGATACTCGGAATTTAGTCCGAAAAGCTACTTTTTGCATACGGTCGAATTAGGACTCGGGACCACTCCCATTGAGTTTAAAATGCTGTTTGCGACCTTTTTGAGTATAAGCTTCGATATGTTTGGAGAAAGTTGATTTTTGCTACTTTTTCACTTTGGGTCTGGGTTTGGGCTCAGCCCTATGTTTAACTTATACTCAAATCTGAGCCACTCCTCCCCATTCACCCTCACTTTCTCCTCTTTTCTGTTTTAAAGCAACAATGGTGGGAGAGATGGGAAATTAAAACTCCAAAATCCAAGTTTTCTTTTGCAAATCAAGTTCTAGCTCCAAACTAATAGAAGAACCCATTGGTAAGCTTCTCTTCTTCTTCTCCAATCTCTTATCAATTTCAGAAATTCCTAAACCTAACTTTGGGAATGTTCTTCTTTTAAAGCTTAGAATCAAGCTTCTTGAGTTGTATTTGAAGAGTGGTTGATTCTCCTTTGCTTTCAAGCATCTTCTTCAATCGTTGGGTTCAAAGGTGAGATTTTTAATCTCACATCTAGGTCTATGATTATCTTTGATTGTTAGGTATGAATTCCTAATACTTATTCATGTGTATTTGATTTTGATTTGGATAGGTTTTGTGAATATTCCAAATTTTAGTGTTTTGAGTTCAAATCTTCAAAAATCATAGCTTTGTTGTTTGAACTTTTTTTTGGTGATGCATCGAAGAGCTTATAGGACCGGGTAGTCGATTGGCATAAACCCCTAGTGACCGTGCTCGCCCGATTGCATTTTGAAGAAGATAGCATCTTCATTTCATAGGCTGGAAAACAGCCTTGGTGCCATTCAGTCGACTGGTTTTGAAATTCAGTCGACTGGCTGTAGCACATAGGCATTCCGAAGGCAAATTACAGAGGCTCGGGTCCTCTGTTTCCCTGCAATCAGTCGACTGGATATTTGGGTCAGTCGACTGACTGCAGGAAATGAAATTTTCATGTTTCTGCTTCAGTCGACTGACTGCAGAGGTCCAGTCGACTGATTTGCTCCTATTTGCCTATTGTGCCTATTTGTGCATATTTTTGCTCGGTTTCCAAATTTAATTGATTCGTGATTATCCGATTTGTTGATTTTCATTTATTATCGACTTTGATGTCTTTTATATCGGGATTTTTGGGAATATCCATTTTGATGGATTCAGATCGATTTCTTTGGATTTATTTTTTATTCACGTCTTTGAATGTGAATTTTGGTGATTGATTATTCTACAATCACTTTTGTGATTTGTCACTTTAAAAATATAAAGGTTTTCTATACTAGTAGTAAATATCAAAACTCTTTCCTCAAAACGATTTCAACTCTATTTTCAATATACAAACTCGTTTTTAAAACCATTTTTTCAATCTATTAGTATATACAAACCTTTACCTCACTCGTATGAGAAATCTAATTAAACGACTTAGTAAAACGAGTGGTATGAAACGCTTGCGTTTACTTCGTCGGTTAGTTCTTGGACTTGTTCGATTGAATCTCTTGTGACAATTTTCTAGTGGAAACTTACAATTTGTTCGTAAATATTTAAGTTAAGCTAGTGGTTATGGGACATGATGCTAAACTCATATATTTACTGGCTTAGTGTAATTGACACTTCTTTATGGTCATTGACGATCATTTTTGTGGTTTAGACTAGCAATGTGCGATGTCTCTTTGTCTGCGAGGGAGACTAAACCCCGTTTTGTGGAGTTTCGACTCAAATTAGTGGGGTAGCAACCCATGGTCTTCGGACCGTTTGTGGAGCTTCGGCTCAATTTGTGATGGTTAGCAACCATGGGATTAGCGTTCCGTTTGTGATACATGTGTTGGTGAGCTTTATGCTCCCGTTTGTGATAGGCCTTCCCCCCTTTTGTGATTTCTGGATTTCTTGAGATGATTTCTAGAATTTGTGTTTCACCAATTTTCGTGATTTCCATTGATAAGATTTATCAATATTTGTGCATTGGTGAATTTGTGTGTCATTGACTTTTGTGATTGACATTGATATAATCGTCAATCTTTATTGTTTGGTGAACGAAATAAGGAGTATGACATTTCTTTGATTCTTGTGTAGATTTTGTGATATTGATTAATCTCTTGTTGATTTTCAATTACTTATATATATATATATATATATCACAGCTTGGCATTGTGATTATTATGGGTTTAGTCATATCTCTTACTCTATATCGTTTCATCTGATATTTATAGTTAGACTGGTCCGTTTATTATTTTCTTATTAAATAATACTTGGGTCAGACCGAGATGTTACAGGTGCTTCTGCTTGACTTCTCCTCATGGCTTCCTATCTGGAACCATCTTCTGACTTTTGGCAAACTACTTAGATTAGTAGTTTATTTTGTTATATACACTTGAGATATAGACTCATAGTTATATTCTTTTGTATAGCACGTGTTGCTATTCTTTTGTGTTATTGTGGATCTTTTTGACCACTACTCTGGTATACACTTCCATGTGTTAATTAAGTATTCATATCTTCTTCAGCCTTTGTGACATGAATTATCTGTGACTGATTTATGTTATGTTTATTTCTGTATTTGTTTCCGAAGATATTATTGCCACTGTGTAGTAGCTTTGAGTTTGTGTCGGTATGTCGGATTTCCTCTTGATAAAGTATTGCATGTTATACTATCTGACATATCGATGCTCGCACAAAGCAATTACATGGATGGTCGCTCCTCAACAGCCTTATTCTCCGTGCTAGTTGACAGCATTCACCATAATATTCTTGGCTAGCGTGGGTATAGAGGTGGGGCGTCACACTTGGCCAGACCGTTTTTTGGAAAATCCAAAGAAACAATACGAGCCATATACAGTTTTAGTTGTATAACCTGCCATGGAATGAGGCGGTAACCTGCTATTGAACATGGTAGCTATAGTAGGCATACGATAATGGTCGTATTATATCATACTTTCAAAATGTTCTCCAACACTTTGCACTTGTAGTAATAATATCAAAGAAATTTACGTATCAAGCATATTTAACTATCATAAGGAGAAATCTCCTCCGATTCTGCGTTTGCATTGTGTGTGTTTGTGTGTGCGAGAGGCCTTATGGTAGTCTCAATTTCTAAAAAGCATCGCGAATCTAATTTAAAATATTTCTTTGTTTATTTTTAAAGATAAACTGATTTAAGTTCTCACACCAGTCCCATGACTGACCTGGAGTTTACTGTTTCCTTCCTAAACTCTGGGTGCCCACCAATTTCTACACGGGCAGTCTAGAGTCAGGTTATCAGGTCATTCTAGAATTAAGAAGATGCTGTGGAGCACAAGGAGCAAGCTGGATGGCGTGGCGTATCAACTAGTATATAGTATTTTTTTCCGCTGTTGGTTGTTGTACACTCTGATAATGTAATGTAATATGATGTCATGTGATGTAATGTAATAACTGATATAGTTCTTTGTTTTAAAAGATATTCATTTATCTATTATATGTTGTTCCGCAGCAATTGTGAGATTCTGAATTGGTATGTTGTTTTTCTTTTCTTTTTCTTTTCTTAAACCCTAAGGGTTCGGTTTCCGGCATTTGATAGCTCAGCAGTTGATACAGTGGACGTATTGATGTCGATTTTCGGGAGTCGAATAACCCACTCGTCACAACAAGTCTTTTTATTAGAGTCCCGTTATCTTTTCATCTAACTTTCCAAAATCAATCATAGATTTCAAACAACACTGTTTTCTCAATAATTCAAATTTAAATTTTCAAAATTTTCTCAAAATTTTTCTAACTCCATAAATTTTTCGAAAAATTTCGCCAGCGTCTCCTTTGCACGGCTAGTTCGGTACGACTACAAAATGGCACCACAGGACCCCAAATTCAGAAAGAAAATAAAAAGCCAAACGGCTAGACAAGAAGATCATCAAATTTCATACTGAAATTTAAATATATACCTTTTTGTCGAGCAATTCAATTTTATCTACGAAAATCAAAACCCC
This sequence comes from Allium cepa, assembly GCA_030765085.1. Lineage (NCBI taxonomy): Eukaryota > Viridiplantae > Streptophyta > Magnoliopsida > Asparagales > Amaryllidaceae > Allium > Allium cepa. The sequence goes on from CM060938.1 coordinate 587,938,686, forward strand.
AATTCCATTTCCTTTAATATACCTATATATCCTGCTAGCCATAATATCCAATTACAACATTCAAATATGATTTTGCACATTCCTTTACAAAATTTTCAATATACTTCTTATACCATTTTTACTTTACTGTTGAAGTTATATATCTATTATCATTCAATCTTACATTTTCAATTTTATTTGAATTCAATTTACCATTTCAATTCTATTTGGATTCAATTTACCTTCTGAATATTGAATTTTATCAATTATCTTTTCTGCACAATTGATTCATCTTGCTAGTTTAAATTAGTTTCTTTTACTAATTCATTACAAATTCCAATTCACTTTATCTCAACCCATTTTTTTTCACATTTATTATCTTTAGTTCACTTCGAACTAATTTTACAACTTCATTTTATTCCACACAATTCAAATTGGTTTTCAATATTCAGTTCCAATTCCAATTTTATTCTTTTGTTTATTCCCAAACACAATTCAATTCACCATTTTGGTTTATACCCATTTATATTTAAACTGGACTTCAAATCGCATATGAATTTAATTTACCTTTCATTTATAAATATTGAATTTAATTCATTTCAAACCATATTCAATTTGTCATTTCTTCAATTAGTTTCACTTACTAATTTTATTTTAATACTCTGCTTTACAAATCAATTCAATTCCAATTCCAGTTCTACTTACAAATTCGAAAAGATTTTCAACCTTCAATTCACTTTCATTTATTTGTAATTGAAAATTTAAGTATTCATTCACAATTTATTTTCTACCTTAATAAATTTTATTCCAATCCTTTAATCTATAAGATTTCTCATATTCACATTCATACAAACTAACTCAAATCTTCAATTTCAATTTCATTTTGAATCCATACCATCATTTTATTTGACTTAAATTTTAAATCTCAATTTATTTATTAAATTTTCATATTAATTCCACTTGATTCAAATTTTTCCTTTCAAATTATTTGGTTTCCACATATACCTTTATCTAACTTCTCTTTAAGTTAGATTTTTATTCTAACAACTTCAAACTTCACAAATTATCAACTTAATGATATTCCATAAATATTTTATATAACATTCCAGAGTCTTTTCAACCTTTCAAAATTCATTTTTTTGAAATCAGTTCAAATTATTCTTTGAATTCAAAAATCCAAACTAGTTTTGCAAACAACTTTCATTTAAAACAATTTGGCAGCAATCCCTGTTTTGGAATAACGAAAATGAACTCCGATAACGTCGCGATCACCATCGGAATTATTTTCCAGCAACCGAAAAGAGTTTAGAGCTTTTTATTCCTTCTAAACACTTTTCCAAAACCTTTGAAAATCATTTTCAAACTCAATGGAATTTAATTTCCAAAAACTTCTCTGGAATTCTATTTCTAATTTTAAATCACATTTATAATTTACATTCTCAAATTTCATTTGTATATGGATTTTATTTCTAAACTTTTGATTATGACTTCAATTTCTTGTTCAATAATCAACGATAATAGTTTAATATTATCACTTTCTAACAAACAAGCATTCACATACTATAATAATTTATGGAAAATTATTCTTTTTATATACAAATAGTTTTGGGTAAAATTATTTCATTCACCCTACTTTAAAACCATATCGTGTCGAATTGTTCTGTAAGAGTGTTTAGAGATCCCTATCGATAGAGTTGTACGGACTATACCAACCATAATCCATATACCACTCAACAAACCAATCATCACAACATAAAACAATTATACATATTCACTAACAAATACGCGCTCATATCTATTATTACACTCAGACTTATTCTGGAGTACTGTTGACTCTATCTCTAATGAGTAATACCAAACAGAGCCAAGGTTGTAGCTTAAACAAATGCTCTGATACCAGTTGTGAAGCCCCGCAAATCCGTACCCCTTTGAGCTGGCGAATTTCCACAACAACTTTGCCAAAGAGGAACAAACCTACGAGTCTTTAGGGTTTAAAGAATGAAGAGGTAGAAGAAGAACAGAAAGCAATAAACAGAATCTCACACTTCGCAGCGGAACAATGTATAATAGATAAATAAATAATCTTTAAATCGAAGACTCATCACTGTTAATAATACAACATCAGAGTTTACAACGACATCAAACATCACTGACAGTTATTATAACTTGACCATATAAAAACTGATTTGCACTAACCATACGCAACGGACACTGCATATTAAAGAGATACGTCTCACCATCCAGCTTCATCTCCTGATCTCCACAGCAACTCCTTTCTGATTTTTCTCTCGAATAACTGATAACCTGACTCTAGGCTGCCCGTGTGGAAAATTATGGGCACCCAGAGTTTAGAAAGGGAACAATAAACTCCAGGTCAGTCATGGGGCTGGTGTGAGATTTTAAAAATAGTTATACTTTTACTAAAGGAAAACAAAATATTTTAAAAGAAATCCACAATGCTTTTTAGAAAATGAAACTACTATAAGGCCTCCCGTCACACACACAATGCAAATGCAGAATTGGAGGAGATTTCTCCTTATGATAGTCAAATATGCTTGATACGCAAAATCATTTGATATTATTATTATTAGTGCATAATGTGGAAAACGTTTCGAAAGTATAATATTAATCTTAACCAGCATAGACATTCCGAACTATGCCTACTATAGCTACCATCTAAACAGTGGTGACCACCATAAGTAAATGGCAGGTTATACAACTAAAACCGTACTGGGTTCGTATTGGGAGTTGGATTTCCAATAATGGTTAGGCCAAGGAACTTCCCAATGCCACATGGATACGCCTCTGGATGGACGCCCCGAGAACCTAACCGGATCTCTGCCAACACAAGGCCGGGTTACCTCTGCAAAAATAGGTAACTACTGACACGAGTATGCCATCCCCCGGTTGTAAACAACTTTTATCCGAGGATCCCCAACAACAACAATTACAAAGTAATATATATTTGCGATATTCACATAATTTAAGTATCTGGGCTCCATACCATGACACCTCTTCTATCCAGAAGGAAATACATATACCCTAAGGGGCGCTACCCCCTATAATCTTGCTGCATTCTTCCTGTTTTGACCATTCCGGGGTGTGAGGTCCAACGAAGTCTCGTCCATAAAGCTACGCTTTTCACAAAAGCCGTGCTTTGATCAACAAATGATCAGCAACACTTCGTATGCCACATTACCAAATTGGGAATGTATCACTAGTAACCATCAACTACATAACCTCTGAGCTCGTACGTCTCAGAGAAGGGTGTTAAGCTAAGAGAGAAAAATTCTCGCCACCAACAGAAATGTATTTGATAAAAACAAGCTCTACATCTCAAAGTGTAACGTTAGACACACATCCATACAAGTCCGCTCCGGGATCGAACGGAACCGAAGGCACTTCCAAAAAAGCCCTTGCAATCCGGATATTCACTAATCACGTCCAGAATCCCTATCACAAAGGGTGATAAAATCTCTATACCGGAGCAACCCGGTGCAGAGACATTCGACAGGTAATCCTTTCGCTTCCGAAAATACCCATTCTTCAACACCATCTTCAAAAGCAATCCCATTTCGTCGTATCGTTATTCGGAATGGGTTTTATGAAACAAGATCCTCTCCCTAATCCGAATAACGAGCGCTTATTTTAAAAATAAGTGTTACATTTAGATTCAAACAAATCACAATAATTTCACTTTGATCTTTTAAAGAAAGATCCATCACAGTCACAAGGGTTTGATGTGGGTTTCGAATATCCAGTTGGGATTCGACTCTCGGTCGCACCGAAATTCAATTTCCGATTAAAGGCCAATATTGAATAGTCAGTTATTTAACTATCAATCACCATTCACAACTGTGGCTGGATTTCAAAAAAAAATTTCCCCCAACTATTATTATTTTCAATATATCTTTGCAATATATATTTTTACTTTTCAACACTTTGAAAATAAATTCAAATCACTTTTTTTTTTCACATTTCAACCCTTTGAAAATAAATTTCAAATCAATTTTTTCCTTACGCGGAAAACATTTTCAATATTTATTCATTTCCACTGAAAATTCTACCGAGTTCAAATATTTAAAATAATATAAAATACTTATTCAAAATATACTTGGAACATCTAAAATAAACTATCTTAGAATATTTGCTTAAGTATTAGTCATGAAAAATATTATACTAATATCCCATATAAAATTGAAGTCCAAAACTAATTTTAAAATAAAAATTTGTAAATAGAGTATAAATATTTAAATAACTTTTTTCTAAATCAAATATAAATTTAAATCTTTAAAATAATCCCTTATATAATTAATTAAATAAATTTGTACTTTAAACAATTTCCAAACTAATTTTTCCAACAATATTATTTTAAAACCAAATCTAAAACTTTTAAATTTAATTCAAAAGCTATTTTAAAAATATACTCGGCTTTTTAGGAAAGAATTCTTTTTCCATCACAAAATGGTCCATTCCAATAAATTAATTAATAAACCCTTCTCGGTTTATTTTAAACTTACATCCCAAATCTGCAAATTCCTTTCCATACTCTTAAAAATAAACCAATATTTCTGTCATGACCTGATTCTTCGACTTCCGAAAATCGACATCAATACGTCCACCATATCAACTGCTGCATAGTCGAATGCCGGAAAATTAAACCATGAGGGTTTTTAAGAAGAAGAGGTAAAAGAAAAAAATAGAAGAAGTAAGAAAACAGAACATAAACAATATCAGAATCTCACATATCGCAGCGGAACAACATATAATAGATAAATGAGTAATCTTTAACACAAAGAACTATATCAGTTATTACATTACATTACTTTATCAGAGTGTACAACAACAATATACAACACAACAACAAGCATGGACAACTATAATAATATATCCTTACAAGTGAATTTATAGTGGAAAGAAAATATCATATACAAGTAATACGCCTCGCCATCCAGCTCGCCACTTGAGCTCCAAAGCACTTCTGAATCCAGAATGATATGATAACCTGACTCTAAACTGCCTGTGTGGAAAATTATGGGCATCCAGAGTTTAGGAAGAGAAAAATAAACTCCATGTCAGTCATGGGACTGGTGTGAGAACTCAAAATAGTTATTTATCTTTTAAAACAAGAACAACAAGAGAAGTGAAAAAATATTCTCAATGCTTTTGAAAAATGAAACTATCATAAGGCCTCCCACCACACACACAATGCAAACGCAGAATTGGAGGAGATTTCTCCTTATGATAGTCAAATATGCTTGATACGCAAAATCATTTGATATTATTATAATTAGTGCATAGTGTGGAAAACATTTCGAAAGTATAATATAAATCTTAGCCAACATAGACATTTCGAACTATGCCTACTATAGCTACCATCCAAACAGTGGTGCGCCACCATAAGCAACTAAAACACTACAAGGCTCGTATTGTTTCTTTGGATTTTCCAACAAATGGTCAGGCTAAGGAATTTCCTACTGCCACATGGGATCGCCTCTGGCGAGACGTCCCGAGAGCTTAACCAGCTCTCTGCCAACACAAGGCCGGGTTACCACTGTAACTAGGTAACTACTACACGAATATGCCACCCCCCGGTCCTTTGGGACCTTTATCCGAGGGCCTCGATCACCAAGCAACAACCACACAGAAAAATGAGATTGGAGCAACCACATAGGTTAAGCATCAGGGCTCCATACCTGACACCACCCTTTTCCAGAGGGAAATGACATACCCTAAAGGACGCGACCCTCATAACCTTGCCGCATATTCCTATTTCGACCATTTCCGGGGTATGCGGTCTGACAAAGTCTCGACTACAAAGCTATGCTTTTTCACAAAGCCACGCTTTGATCAACAAATGATCAATAAATTATCACCACACGGCAACACTCAACATGCCACATTAACAAATTGGGAGTATATCACTGATAACCTTCAACTACAAAACCTCTGAACTCGTACGTTTCAGAGAAGGGTGTTAAGCTAAGAGAATAAATCCTCTGCACCAACAGAAATGTATTTGAAAGAAATCTACTTTATATCTCAAAATGTAATGTCAGACACGTAACCATACAAGTCTGTTCCGGGCTCGAACAGAACCGAAGGCACTTTAAAAGAAGCCCTTCAAATCCGAGTATTCACAATCCCGATCGAATTTCCCATCACAAAGGAAATCTCCATACCGTAGCTAATGGTGCAGAGACAATTGATAGGCCATCCTACCGTTTTCACAAATACCCGGTCTTCACCACCGGTCTTCAATGCTATCTAATACGTCGTATCACTATTCAGAATGGGTGATCCGAATAACGAGCGCAATAATTTAAAAATAAGTGTAGCATTCAATTTCAATCAATTCACAACAAATAGTCATTCAAGGGTCAATATTGATAGTCGGTTATTTAACTATCAATCAATATTCACAACATAACCTGATTTCAAATAATTTTCCCAAATTATTTATTTTCAAAAATATCATTACAAGATATATTTTTCCACACTTCAACCATTTGAAAACCAATTTCAAATCAATTTTCACCTTTCAACTTTCATTTCAAAATGGTTCATTTAAACCAATCAAATAAATCCTTACCGATTTAATAAATTTACGTCCAAATTCGTAAATTTATTTCCACACTTTTAAAAATAAATCACTGTTTATTTTTAAAACAAATTTCCCTTATAAATTTCCATTGTGAATTAACATTTCCAAAACATCCACTTTTTATACGATTTTTCAAATTGATTTCTAATATTCATTTTTAATTTATCTTTAAAAGATAAAATCTCAAAACATTCACTTCATATTGGAAAACATTTCCATACTTATTTAATAATAAGTAATTCACAAATCTATTTATTTACAATATTTGGAAAATATTCAATATACTTAAATCATAATTAAATATATATTTTTATTCTTTAAGGAAAACATTCTCCTAAACACATTTATTTGAGTCAAAACGAATGTTGCGTAAAACGTCGTTACGACAACCCAAAATCACTAGTATAGGTATTCGAAATTAAAATAGATATATAAACCCCAATACTATACAAACTTTTTCTTTCGGAAATCATTTACTATAACAACAGTGTTATAGTCCACCATTTCCTTCTATTTCTCGAAAACGTCTATTGCAACAATAAATGTTGAAATCCATGGTTTTGATACTTAATACATTTTAAAATATCTTTAAATAGTTTTAATTCTATTTAAAATATCACTTTCTTAAAATATTTCTTTACTATACTATTCACTATCCAAAATCGTGAATATACTTCATTTACCAAATTCATCATTTCTGCATATTTTATTTAAAGGATTATCCACTGTCCAAAATCGTGGATATATTTCCTTTCATAAGCTATGATAATTAAACTTATCAAAATAAGTCGATTTTGGATTTATAAAACAATGTTTATAAATTCCATTTATACTTTATAACAACTTTACTTATAAAATTACTTTATTAACAAATTCTTTCCATATTCCATTTGCACGCCAAAATCCAATTTATAAGTTAATTACTTATAAATCTTTTATTTTACAAAATCTATTCATTTTATAACTTCACAATTTATAAATCTATAGATTTCATCCACTTATGAAATCCATTTATATTTCATTTTAATACTTATAAAAACTCGTTTTATAATCCCAATATTTTAATTTATAAATATCAATTTTATAAATCTTTTATATAAATCATTCATAATAATTCAAATATCCCAATTTAAACCATTTTATAAATTAATCAACTACTTATTTCAAAAATCACATTTCGGTTATATTTCACAAAAATCATAATTTTTATAACATAAAAATTACAACGTTTATTTATTTAAAATCAATCAATTCCAAAATTAAATTTTATTATGAATTCTCAACTTAAATTTAAAAAATAAAATTTTATTTATTTTCGGCATCTAACGATACCAAAAATATATTCGGCTAAATTTTAGCCTTTAACGATTTCAATCACAAAGATAATCACGCAGATTATAAATAGATCAACACACAACATTGAAACCAATTCAATCATTTGAGGAATCCAGTTGGATCCCTCCAACCTGTTTCCCTGCATCCAAAGATGTTAGCACAATACCAATTCCGCTTCAAGACGGAATATCGCAGTATATGGGATTTATAAAATACTATCCTCTATTATGCGGTGCAATAGGGTCTCATCCGCTATATAATGCGGGAAATCAACTCCAAGTACATATATAATACCAATTCCATTCAAGTTGGTATTCTCGCGGTATATGTTTTTAATAAATAACATCCGTTTAATATACGGCGTATAGGGTCTATTTCAATGCAACAGATAATAATTATCATCCAATCACACAATCAAGCAATTTTAAATCTAACTATTTAAAATTTAAATCGAAACAATTCGATTGAGTGAGAAGTTCTCACCTTGAGCTTTCGATAATAGTTGTAGCATTTTGTTTCGAATAAAATTAAATGAGCGTTTAATTTTACTCGAAATTTTCACTAGCTCCAAACGACTCCAAACCAGCTCCATTGCGTAGTGCTCGACAATACGATTGCAAGCAATTTGTTTCGTAATTTTTCAACCTCGCATGAATAAGTTATGATTTTTAGAAGTTTATACAAATTTTTATATAATTTAATATACAATTCCTTTTTATTTTTATAAACCTTGCAATCACGGCCGTTGGATTTCCTTCCTTCACATCAGGCCACTCACGACTCTCTTCTTTCATCACGTTCGGCTACAGGTGATACACGAACCCGAGAACCCAAAGCCGCCGTTTCTAAGCAAGTTTTCGTGCTCATTACACTCAACTTCACCACGATCCAACACCTCCATTACGTGCGCCATCCCCCACTCCATCAACGCCCCAATTCCGGTCGAGCTCGGTCCCCTATTCACTTCGAAAATCGTGCCCAAACACGCGTCTTCAACTTTCGATTGCCATCGATCCACCAGCTCGTTTTCGATCATAGCCGTTGGACATGAAGTACTCATCGGCCTCTTCTATTTTGTAGTTGAGAACTTTTTGAAAGTCGACGGATTTTGAAGAAAAGAGGGAAGAAGAACACGAAATTCTGGTCATTGCTTGTTAGGGCCGGCGTCTGGAAACCCTAGCCAGAATTGCTTGCAAATGAATTGATGAAGGGTTCCTTTTATAGAATTTTAACGAAAAACACTATTCACTCCAAAATTCCGAACTCCAAATCTCACGCGGTGACTGGCTTTTCTAGGGTTTAACCCACGTTCCAGACACAATGGAATAGGTTTCGGAGGCTAATTCGATCATCTGTGCGAGTTACAGCAATAAATGATCAATTTTAAATTAAATCGATTAAACCAAATTTCTGTGCGTTTTGGCTTGCCCCGGACAAACCGTAAATCCGATTGACACGAAATTTGAAAGCTTACAATAATTTGACATTACGGATCCGAAGAAACTAGTTTCTTCGAAATCCGAGACTGTTTGAAAAATGACTATTTTAACTCGTCAATTAAATATTAAAATATTCAATTTTCACAAATTAACTTTTAATTCAATTTTAAAAGTTCACAAACATTGTTCTAACTCCAATATGATTTAATATAACTTTATAAATCATTTTTAATCACATTAAACCCAATTTTCAATTATTTACGCAATTTCAAATATTAAATTACCGATTTAATTATCCAATTAAATCCAAATATTCAAAATAAAATTCATTTGACTTATAAATTTTGCTTGTTGATATTTAAAATCAATTAAATATCTGAATTTCAAATGACAGAAATTCTGGGTCGTTACAAACTTCCCCCCTTAAAAGAATTTCGTCCTCGAAATTGCCAAGTAAGAAAGAGTTACAGAATTCATTAACTTTTCAAAACAACCCGTTCAAATTTGATTTACAAATCTCTTAAGCGTTTAACTTTTTCAAAAATCCAATAGTTAAACCTCTTACAATAACTTTACTAAGTTTTTAAATCCATATATAGTTATCTTTTCAAAATCAACTATATCGTTTAACCTTTATAACTCAAAAATCAAACTTTTAGTTTTCAAATTTTTTTCCAAAATTTCCCGAAAATTTTCTATCGCCTTAAATTTTCAAAAAAATTCTCCATAACTTCCTTTGTACGAAGGAGCTTTTACAATATCACAATATATATAAATATATATACATCGACCCACACGGTCGAAAAACAGAAAAACAGTTCATATTTCCTATTTTTATTGCGTTGGCGTACCTTTTTAGTATTTTTAAGCAAAGCAGTTATTTATTTAGCATTTTGCGCAACCAAATCCCGCTAATGGTAGCCCCGGTACCTGTACTTACTCAATATAAACACGTAAGTGACATATATAAGAAGTTATTAACATTTTACTCTTTTAAACAACTACAACACATGCATATTAAAATAATTGCATACTAAACAAGGTTTATACGCAACTTATATGATTTCAGCATTACTTGTAATTGTCTACAACCAGTTCATATACAACGACATTCAATTATTCATTTTCAATTAGTTTACATTCACTAATTTACATTCAAGTTGGTCCACTTTCAATTCAAACCAATTTCCATTCAATTTAAAGTTACTTAACTTCCAATTTGAATTTGATTGCTTTAGCTTTCAATTTTATTCATTCAATTGCATATGAATTTCTATTCAACCAATTAACAATAATCTAACAACCAATGTACATTCAACACAACCAAATTCATTCACTTTACATTCAACATTCATTTTCACTTTGTTTACCTTCAATTTGGTTTAACATTCAATTAGCCTTAAATGAATTTACACTTGTATCCATTAATCCATATCAATTTATCACATTCAATTGATTAATATTCAATTCATTAGTTCAATTACTAATTTATTTTACAAATAAAGTTGAATCTCCTTTATATAACTCAAGTTCATATTCATTCAATTCACTTCATTATTTTACTTCGATACCCAAATCAACTTTATTCAACATTAGTTAAGTTATATTCCATTTCAACAACATATCTAATCCAGTTAAAATCCAATTCAAATTCCAACCCCAAAGTAAATTCTATTTAACTTTTACCAAAGTCAAGTTTATCACTTATTCAGATTCATACTTCGTTTTACTTAACAAAGTTGTTTAACCATTTTAATAATTGGTTTTACTTACATCTTCACATTTAATAAGTTATACAACTTATTATTCAACTTCCAAATCTGATTTAATTTATTTAACTTCCTTTGGTTAAATTTCACATCATATATTTTATCATACTAATTCAAATTTATTTCAACTTTACTAAAGTTAAAATCTTTATTATCTCATATTATAAGTTCAAAACTTGATTACTTATATTCATCAATTTCAACTTGGATTTTAATTTCAAATTTGTTTATCACAACAAAACTTCAATTTTCAATTTACTATGGTAGCAAATCCATCACACAGAAACTCGAAAATGATACTGATGATGCCGCAGTCATCACCCTTATTATTTCCCAGCAACAGTAGTGAATTCAGTGCTTTAGATTCTTTCAAAATTTTCTTTTATTTATAAATCACTTTTATAAATCTTGTCTCATATAATTTCACTATTTCCCTTTACTTATACAAGATTATTCCACAATTGTAAATCATTTCAATTATAATTCTATACTTATACAATTGTTGCTTTTATATAATTTATTCTTTCACAATTGTTGTTTTTATTCAGATTATTCAAACAACTTTAATTCATTTATATTTTTTTCTTTCATTTTCAACAATCAAACAATTCAATTTCACATACACTTTGATAATTCTGAAAAATTATTCCTTTATATATATAAAATTAATCGAGGTAAAATTATTTCATTTACCCAATTTAAAATGATACTATGTTGGTTTATCTCGTTTAAGAGTTTAGAAACCCCTATCGACGACAGTTAGCTAGACTGCATCGACCAGAATCTATACACAATCAACTGATAAGTCAACACAATACAAAACAATTTCATATTCACTAACAAATACGCGCTCATATCTATTATTACGCTCAACTCATTCTAGAGTACTGCTGACTCTATCTCTAATGAGTAATCCCCAACAGAACCAAGGTTGTCACTTAACCATATGCTCTGATACCATATTGTCATGAACCGATTCTTCGACTTCTGAAAATCGACATCAATACGTCCACTGTATCAACTGCTGAATAATCGAATGCCGAAAAATCGAACCATGAGGGTTTTTAAGAAGAAGAGGTAAAAGAAAAAAATAGAAGAAGTAAGAAAACATAACAGAAACAATTTCAGAATCTCACATATTGCAGCGGAACAACATATAAGATAAATGAATAATCTTTAAAACAAAGAACTATACCAGTTATTACATTACATTACATTATCAGAGTGTACAACAACAATATACAACACAACAACAAGCATGGACAGCTATACTAATATATCCTTACAAGTGAATTTACAACGGAAAGATAATATCATATACAAGTAATACGCCTCGCCATCCAGCTCGCCACTTGAGCTCCAAAGCACTTTCGAATCCAGAATGATCTGATAACCGGACTCTAGACTTCCCGTGTGGAAAATTATGGGCACCTAGAGTTTAGGAAGAGAACAATAAACTCCAGGTCAGTCATGGGACTGGTGTGAGAACTCAAAACAGTTATTTATCTTTTAAAATAACAACAACAACAAGAGAAGTGAAAAAATATTCGCAATGCTTTTGGAAAATGAAACTACCATAAGGCCTCCCCGCACACACACAATGCAAACACAGAATTGGAGGAGATTTCTCATTATGATAGTCAAAGATGCTTACTACGCAAAACAAATCATTTTTGATATTATTATTAGTGCATAGTGATGAAAACAATTCAAAAGTAGAATATAAATCTAAGCCAACATAGACATTTCGAACTATGCCTATTATAGCTACCATCCAAACAGTGGGGAGCCACCATAAGTGAATGGCAGGTTCTTCAACTAAAATCGTACAAGGCTCGTATTGTTTCTTTGGATTTTCCAACAAATGGTCAGGCTAAGGAACTTCCTACTGGTACATGGGATCGCCTCTGGCGGGACGTCCCGAGAACTTAACCAGCTCTCTGTCAACAAAAGGCCGGGTTACCTCTGTAACTAGGTAACTACTAAACGAATATAACACCCCTCCGGTCCTTTGGGACCTTTATCCGAGGGCCCTCGATCACCAAGAAACAACCACACAGAAAAATGAGATTGGAGCAACCACATAGGTTAAGCATCAGGGCTCCATACCTGACACCACCCTTTTCCAAAAGGAAATGACATACCCTAAAAGGCGTGAACCTCATAACCTTGCCGCATATTCCTGTTTCGACCATTTCCGGGGTGTGAGGTCTAACGAAGTCTCGTCCACAAAGCTACGCTTTTTCATAAAGTCACGCTTTGATCAACAAATGATCAATAAATAATCACCACACAGCAACACTCAGCATACCACATTACCAAATTGGGAGTATGTCGCTGATAACCTTCAACAACAAAACCTCTAAACTCGTACGTATCGAAGAAGGGTGTTAAGCTAAGAGAATAAATCCTCTACACCAACAGAAATGTATTTGAAAGAAATCTGCTTTATATCTCAAAATGTAATGTCAGACACGTAACCATACAAGTCTGTTCCGGGCTCAAACAGAACCGAAGACACTTTAAAAGAAGCCCTTGCAATCCGGGTATTCACAATCCCGATCGAATTTCCCATCACAAAGAAATCTCCATACCGTATCTAACGGTGCAGAGACAATCGATAGGTCATCCTACCGTTTTCACAAATACCCGGTCTTCACCACCGGTCTTCAATGCAATCCATTACGTTATATCACTATTCGGAATGGGTAATCCGAATAACGAGCGCAATAATTTAAAAATAAGTGTAGCATTCAATTTCAATCAGTTCACGACAAATAGCCATTCAAGTGTCAATATTGATTGTCGGTTATTTAACTATCAATCAATATTCACAACATAACCCAATTTCAAATAATTTTCCGAAATTATTTATTTTCAAAAATATCTTTACAAGATATATTTTTCCACACTTCAACCATTTGAAAACCAATTTCAAATCAATTTTCACCTTTCAACTTTCATTTCAAAATGGTTCATTTAAACCAATCAAATAATCCTTACCGATTTATTAAATTTACGTCCAAATTCGTAAATTTATTTCCACACTTTTAAAAATAAATCAATGTATATTTTTAAAACAAATTTCCCTTATAAATTTCCATTGTGAATTTACATTTCCAAAATATCCACTTTTTATACGATTTTTCAAATCGATTTCTAATATTCATTTTCAATTTATCTTTAAAAGATAAAATCTCAAAACATTCACTTCATATTGGAAAAAAATTCCATACTTATTTAATAATAAGTAATTCACAAATCTATTTATTTTCAATATTTGGAAAATATTCAATATATTTAAATCACAATTAAGTATATATTTTATTCTTTAAGGAAAACATTCTCTTAAACACATTTATGTGAGTCAAAACGAATGTTGCATAAAACTTCGTTACGACAACCCAAAATCACTAGTATAGGGATTCGAAATTAAAATAGATATACAAACCCCAATACTATACAAACTTTTCCTTTTGGAAATCATTTACTATAACAACAGTGTTATAGTCCACAATTTCCTTCTATTTCTCGAAAACGTCTATTTCAACAATAAGTGTTGAAATCCATGGTTTCGATACTTAATACATTTTAAAACATCTTTAAATAGTTTTAATTCTATTTAAAATATCACTTTACCAAAATATTTCTCTACTATACTACTCACTGTCCAAAATCGTGAATATACTTCTTTACCAAATTCATCATTTCTGCATATTTTATTTAAAGGATTATCCACTGTCTAAAATCGTGGATATATTTCCTTTAATAAGCTATAATAATTAAACTTATCAAAATAATTCGATTTCGGATTTATAAAACAACGTTTATAAATTTCATTTATACTTTATAACAACTTTACTTATAAAATCACTTTATTTACAAATTCTATCCATATTCCATTTACACGCCAAAATCCAACTTATATGTTAATTACTTATAAATGTTTTATTTTACAAAATCTATTCATTTTATAACTTCACAATTTATAAATCTATAGATTTCATCCACTTATGAAATCCATTTATATTTCAATTTAATACTTATAAAACCTCGTTTTATAATCCCAACATTTTAATTTATAAATATCAATTTTATAAATCTTTTATATAAATCATTCATAATAATTCAAAAATCCCAATTTAAACCATTTTATTAATCAATCAACTACTTATTTCAAAAATCACATTTCGGTTATATTTCACAAAAATCATAATTTTTATAACATAAAAATTACAACGTTTATTTATTTAAAATCAATCAATTCCAAAATTAAATTTTATTATGAATTCTCGACTTAAATTTCAAAAATCAAATTTTATTTATTTTCGGCATCTAACTATACCAAAAATATATTCGGCTAAATTTTAGCCTTTAACGATTTCAATCATAAATATAATCACGCAGATTATAAATAGATCAATAAATAGATCAACGCACAACATTGAAACCAATTCAATCATTTGAGGAATCCAGTTGGATCCCTCCAACCTGTTTTCCTGCATCCAAAGATGTTAGCACAATACCAATTCCGCTTCAAGACGGAATATCGTGGTATATGGGATTTATAAAATACTATCCGCTATTATGCGGCGCAATAGGGTCTCATTCGCTATATAATGCGGGAAATCAACTCCAAGTACATATATAATACCAATTCCATTCAAGTTGGAATTATCGCGGTATATTTTTTTAATAAATAACATCCGTTTAATATACGGCGTATAGGGTCTATTTCAATACAACAGATAATAACTATCATCCAATCACACAATCAAGCAATTTTAAATCCAAATATTTAAAATTTAAATCGAAACAATCCGATTGAGTGAGAAGTTCTCACCTTGAGTTTCCGATAACAGTTGTAGCGTTTTATTTCGAATAAAATTAAACGTGCATTTAATTTTACCTGAAATTTTCACTAGCTCCAAACGACTCCAAACCAGCTCCATTGCATAGTGCTCGACAATACGATTGCAACCAATTTGTTTCGTAATTTTTCAACCTCGTATGAATAAGTTATGATTTTTAGAAGTTTATACAAATTTTTATATAATTTAATATACAATTCCTTTTTATTTTTATAAACCTTGCAATCACGGCCGTTGGATTTGCTTCCTTCACATCAGGCCACTCAAGACTCTCTTCTTCCATCACGTTCGGCTACAGGTGTACACGAACCGAGAACCCATAGCCGTCGTTTCTAAGCAAGTTTTCGTGCTCCTTATACTCAACTTCACCACGATCCAACACCTCCATTACGTGCGCCATCCCCCACTCCATCAACTCCCCAATTTCGGTCGAGCTCGGTCCCCTATTCACTTCGAAAATCGTGCCCAAACGCACGTCTTCAACTTTCGATTGCCATCGATCCACCAGCTCGTTTCCGATCATAGCCATTGGACTTGAAGTACTCATCGTCCTCTTCGATTATGTAGTTGAGAACTTTTTGAAAAAGTCGACGGATTTTGAAGAAAAGAGGGAAGAATGACACGAAACTCTGGCCGCTGCTTGTTAGGGCCGGCGGATGGAAACCCTAGCCAGAATTGCTTGCAAATGAATTGATGAAGGGTTCCTTTTATAGAATTTTAACAAAAAACACTATTCACTCTAAAATTCTGAACTCCAAATCTCGCGCGGTGACCGGCGTTTCTAGGGTTTAACCCGCGTTTCGGACACAATGGAATAGGTTTCGGAGGCTAATTCGATCATCTGTGCGAGTTACAGCAATAAATGATCAATTTTAAATTGAATCGATTAAACCAAATTTCTGTTCGTTTTGGCTTACCCCGGACAAACCGTAAATCCGATTGACACGAAATTTGAAACCTTACAATAATTTGACATTACGGATCCGATGAAACTAGTTTCGTCGAAATCCGAGACTGTTTGAAAAATGACTATTTTAACTCGTCAATTAAATATTAAAATATTCATTTTTCACAAATTAACTTTTAATTCAGTTTTAAAAGTTCACAAACATTGTTCTAACTCCAATATGATTTAATATAACTTTATAAATCATTTTTATTCACATTAGACCCAATTTCCAATTATTTACGCAATTTCAAATATTAAATTACCGATTTAATTATCCAATTAAATCCAGATATTCAAAATAAAATTCATTTGACTTATAAGTTTTACTTTTTGATATTTAAAATCAATTAAATATTCGAATTTCAAATGACAGAAATTTTGGATCGTTGCAATTTCTCTTTAAAACCATTTCTCTTTCTTTTATAAATTCCCATTGTGAATTTACATTTCCAAATATCAACTGATATACGAATTTTAAATCGATTTCCAAATATCACCTTTAAACCAAATCAAATCCCAGATTGATTTTCAGTTTATTTCAAACACAAAATCAAATTCCAGGTTGATTTCCCAAATTAATTTTCCAATATCAAATCAATTTCAAATTGATTTCCAAGTTATATCCAAAACACTTAACTAAATATCCAAATCGATTCCTAAGATTTATTCTAACTCCAAATTAATTCCTGAATCGATTTCTAAAATTAATTTCAACTCTAAATTAAATTCCAAATTTAATTTCTAAATTTATTTCCTTTTGAAATAGATTTATTTATCTCTTTCAATTATTTAAAATACGTATCTTGAATAATTTCTTCAACTATTAAATAACATTACTCGAAATTCCTTTATTAAAATATTTTCTCTTATTTTTGGAATTTATTCAATAAGTCTTCAAAGATAAAACTTTATCTATTTAAATTTCCCTCTTTTAAAATTCATCTGATTCCTTTGAGTGAATTTATTATAAATTTTCTACCCAAATTTCAAAATCAATTTATTTATTTATTTCTGGTATCCTACGATACCAAAAATATATTCGGCTAAATTACAGCATTCAAGGGTTTCAATCACAAATAGTCGCACGAATTAAAAATAATCAATACACAACATACGAAACAAATTAAATATTTGAGGAATCTAGTTGGATCCATCAAAGGTGTTTCCCTGCAACCACATACGTTAGCACAACAATTAAATACTCATTCCACTTCAAGGTGGAATATCGTGGTATATGGGATTTATAAAATATTATCCGCTATTATGCGGCGCAATAGGGTCTCATCCGCTATCTAATGTGGGAAATCAACAACTCCAAATACATATATAATACCAATTCCACTTCGAGGTGGAATATCGTGGTATATGGGTTTAATATAATAACCTCCACTATTATGCGGCGCATACGGTCTAAACTAATATAACTATTAAATTAATTATTCAAGCGCACAATCAATCAATTTAAATCTAACTATTCAAAATTTAAATCAGAAAAATATTTGATTGAGTGAGAAGATCTCACCTTTGCCTTTTTGTTTTGCAACCATTTCCATTCCGGTTTGATTTCTCCATTCTAGACCTTGTATAAACATTTATATAATTTTTTTATCAATATTTGAAACAAATCGAACTATTCAATTTGTCATTTTATAAATTAATTCCTAATGATTCGATTTTATAAAAATACTTTCTTTTGAAACCGTATGTACACACTTATAAAAATAAACAATATTGGTTTTGACCTTATACAACTGCTTAAACATTTAAAATTCCTATTTAGTTTCCAGAATCTTAACACATACGCATAAATTTCTGTTTGAACAAATTACCTTTTACAATTTATTTTAACATTATGAACTTGTAACATGACTATTTAATTTCGAAAATATTCACTTATAAAAAAATTTCTTCACTGTCTATACATATTCAAAAATATGTATATATTGTCAAATTTAAATTGAAACAAATTCGTATATACCTAGCAAAAATTTCGAAGCCGAGCTATCGATAAACCCTAGCTTGTGCTCCAGGCGGACCGCCGCCCTCAGTGTCGTCACCACCGTTCGTGACCTATCAATTAATGTCATGTGTGCTCGAGAATGCCGACCAGATCTACTCCCGCTTCTACACCATTCGCCGATGTTGGCCTTCGAAATTTGCAACCACCAAGATCAAGATTTCGACTTCGTCGCTGCCTCCCTGATTTTCCCCCTCTTCGACATCACTTGCTCGACTCCCATGGCGCCGCGCTCGAGTTTGATGAAGATGATTTGTGACGAACGAATTCATTTTCGATTTTCATGTGAAATTTGATTCAAATTAAAAAGAAAGGGAGGTATGCTATTAATTGAGGAGGATGAACGTGGATTTGGTGTTTCAATCTCCTGCCATTCTTGATTTCGTTTTCGTTCTTCCCACTTTTCATTTATTTATTTTCTTTTGTTTTGAAGAGTTCGGCCGGTTGATTTCTAATTAGAGGAGACGCATGTTTTATTTTTCTTATTTTCCAACGCGTGTAAAAATTCTGCCACGTGAATGAAGAAAGAAGAAACGTATAAGATTGCCTCGTAAAAACATTGTTTATATTAAATATAAATTATTCAAATTTAAATTCAAATCGTCACGAAAATGCAACTTACAATTTCGAACTCCGATCGAGACGTGCCACTAGGCACTTAGAATGTTAAACCCCTATTTCGAACACAATGGAAAAGGTTTCGAGTCCTAATTCGATCGTATGGAGAAGATAGCTTTTCGAACCAGTAAAATATTGAATTTTCGATTTAAATTTCAACGCGTTTGCTTATCGTACGGCTAAACGATCACTCTGAATGCCATGAAAATTTAAACCCGATAATAATACAATATTACGGATCCAATGGAACTGGTTTCATCGAAATACGAGGCTATGCCTCGGAAAGCTATTTTTAAATATCAATTTAAACTATATAATTTCAAAACTGAAAAAAATAGTTTTCAAATTCAATTCTGAAGCTTCTATCATCTTCTGTTTTATCAATATGAATTTTCTAAGCCATTAAATTATTTTTAATAAGCTTAAAATTGAAAATTCAAATTTTTACCCAGTCTCAATAAATTAAATTTTACAATTAAATAGCCAAATTTATTCTAATATCTGAAATTCAAGTTAAAATAACTTTTCAAACATCTAAAAATCAATTAAATATTTCAATTTCTAACGTTCAAATTTCTGGGTCATCACAACCCACTCAATATACACAAAATCTCATGAATACACACACAACACACTTATATTGTCACAACACACGCACCATACTCGAAACATTAAATATACACAGCCCAAAACCTTACGCAGGGAAGAGTCTCATGCAGAGAAGAGAAATAAAGACTAAAATTCAAAAATATATGAAGGAAAATACATTGTGATATAAATAACTCAAACAATCAAAATATATGTTCGAATGGTTTTGATTAGCATAAGTATTGTGAGAAAGTTCTCACCTATAACTTTCTCTCCTCTTTTACCAACCTTTAGCTACCCTTACGCACACCACACAGTAGTGCAGCGACAAATACCAGATGCTCAGGATATTTATAAATGTACATATTTTAATTTGATGAATTTAGATAATTTATTCTATTTGATTTTTTTGCAAGTAGTTGGAAATGGAACTTGAATGCTTCCAGTCGAACAAGTTAGATTCTATGATGAGGTAAGGATGCGTACAAAAATATCCTAGTGATAAGAGAATTCTAGAAATAAATTTGAGTTTGGGTTCTCTTAGGCTTTCGGCTTAAAACTTGCTTATAAGGATATGTGCGTATGTGTATTTATGTGTGGGTGTGGGTGTCTATATATATGGTTTCATTCTTAAATCAAATTCAACTTATTCAACACGAATACAAGTTCATAAAATCATCCCTTTTCCAAGCTATTAATGTAAAGTCTCGTTTTCCCGTACCCTTTGAATTGACAATAAACCATACATGCCCAACTCAAATTGCATGGAAAGACGGATCTTTAAGGGTAATAAAGAAAAGTAGACAGAA
The DNA here is from genome assembly GCA_030765085.1 of Allium cepa. NCBI lineage: Eukaryota > Viridiplantae > Streptophyta > Magnoliopsida > Asparagales > Amaryllidaceae > Allium > Allium cepa. Next base: position 587,959,664 of record CM060938.1, read on the forward strand.
CAGAATCTCACACTAATGGAGTAACATATAATATTGGACAAATATTTTTACAGCGAAAATTTTTTAAATACATATATCAGAGTCTAACCTAACTTCATCTTGGACAGTTATAAACATCTGTCCTTACAATTGCTGACAAACATCAAACAAAATATACTAAGTACAGCGGATAATAGAATATTCCCATACGTCGATGAATATCTCCAGCTCTCCTCTGGAAACTCCAACTGTCTTCGACTAAACCTAAAACTACTCAGATCTGACCCTAGTATTGAAAATACCCAGATCAGGCTTGATAAACCAGCGTGAGAAAAACTCAATAATATATGACAGTGTCGTATATCAGCCTTTGAATAAAAATCCTTCGAAAAGAAAGAGTATCTTTTAAGACAAGTCCACACATAAACACAGAGATGTTGGTACCTACGATAACTAAAACACTTTTATATCAAAACCTTTGATATTATTTCTAATGACATTCTTTGAGAATCTTTGCAAATAAACTTATTAATCTCAGCCGAAATTTTTACCATTATTAAATTCCAACAAGCTAGGCTCTACAAATAAAACCGTAGGTTCTTATTGGAGAATGGATTTCCATACAAATGACCAGGCACAGGATCTAGCTTCCAAAGGGGTACACCTCTAGATGGATGTCCCGAGGACAATCACAAAGGATCCTCTACCAACACAAGTTCAGCATACCTCTGTAACTGGATAGTACCAAATATGTCATCTCTCGGTCGTTACCGACTTTTATTCGAGGGTGCTCTAGCATACAAACCACAATAATCAGATACACGACGTCATAGCATGCAAAGATATATCTAGAAGAGGATGATCATATCCTGCTTGGGAATGACCCACTTAGCCTTGCCGCATCTAACCCTGTTTTGGTCATTTTCGGTTGATGAGGCTAGAGGTAACGATTACCTTTCACAATCACATATCACATCACTTAGAATGCCACATGGCCATTTCCATTGACTACTAATTGCCTTCCATAAAAATACAACCCTTAAGCTCATATATCTCAAGGAGGGTGTTAAGCTAAGAGAAGTTGCCTTCTCCGCCACCACTGATGTACGTTTGTAAAAACCAATGTACGTAATCTTTAGAATGCAATGTCAGACAAACATCCATACAAATTGTCCAGCAAAAGGACAAACCGAAGGCACTCTCCTACTACCACTAGCAGCGAGTAGTCCTTGCAATTCGAAAAATCTCCACAACGAGGAGACCACTGCTATATATAAATCGGGAGCTACCCATAGCAAGTAAACAATCAGTCCGCACGCTATAAAGATGTAACAGCCTGCGAATCCGTACCCCTTGAGTCAACACTATACTACAACAATCAACTCAAGTTGCATAGAAATACGAACCATTTGGGTTAAAGAAGAAGAGGTAGAAGAAGAAAATAGAAATCAACATCAGAGTATAACCATCGCAGCGGAATAAAACATAATAGATAATAAATAATCTTTATATCAAAAATCAAATATCTCTGTTTATATATTACATCATCATCAGAGTACATCAATCACAGTCCAACAACAACATACAAATGGATACACAGTGTAACAACCCGCATATTTATCGAGTTTATATTTAAATATTTTATTTAAATATTAAATCGTTAATCGGATTTTGGTCCGAAAAGCTACTTTTTGCAAACGGACAAATTAGGACTCGAGACCACTTCCATTGAGTTCGAAATGCTGTTTACAACATTTTTAAGTATAAACATTGATATGATTGGAGATAGTAGAATTTCACTACTTTTTCACTTGAGACTTTGGGTTGGGCTTTTAGCCTATTAGACCCAACCTTCACCCCTCCTCTTCATAACTTCATTTCTATTTGCCTAAGCCTTCAAGCTTCTTCAAAAATGGTGGAGGGAATGGGAAATTAAAATTCCAAAACTCAAATTCAATTGCAATCCATCTTTCTACTCCAAATTCAAGAAGAAGATGTTGGATTCAAGCTTCTTGTGCTTAGATAGAAGAGGATTGATTCTTGCTTGCTTAAAACTTCATTTTCATTCATATTTGGTGCAAAGGTGAGATTTTTATCTCACAATTCTAGCCTATAACTATATTGGACTATTTGGAATGATTCCCTATCATGTTTGCATGCACATTTGCATTTGGTTTGGATTGGATTGGCGAAAAACTCCAATTTTTAGCGTTTTGGTGAATTTCCTGCATTTAAGTTGTTCTGCCAGGATTTGGCTCGCTCGGAGTTAGGTCGTAGGTCGTAAGGTCGCTAGGTCGTGGGTCGTTTGGGTGTAGGTCGCTCGGCATGACTCTGAGTCATCGAAATGCTTATTTGAGTTAGGTCGCGCCTCTTTTAGGTCGCGTCTCATTTAGGTCGCGCCTCTTTTAGGTCGCGTCTCCTTTAGGTCGCGTCTCTTTTAGGTCGCGTCTCCTTTAGGTCGCGCCTCTTTTAGGTCGCATCTCCTTTAGGTCGCTCTCCACTGGAACCCTTAAGTCGTTTGGCCTTAGGTCGTTGCACCGTTAGGTCGTTGGAAACCACTTGATCGTATGACCATGTTAGGTCATTAGGTCGCGATGGCTTTAAGTCGCGCAACTATTAGGTTGTTCGCCCCTTTTTGTCGTTAGGTCGCTCGACTGTTTTTGTCGTTAGGCCGCTCGACTATCTATGTCGTTAGGTCGCGAACCCACTTAGGTCGCTTAACCTTGTTTCCCTCTAGGTCGCGTGGTCTTTAGACCCTTAGGTCGTGAGCAGTTAGGTCGTTAGACCTAGGTTGCCTTTTCCCCTTAGGTCGTTGGACCGATAAGTCGCTTCACCTGTGCTCACGTCAGGTCGTTCGACCCATTCATCTTTAGGTCGTTCCACTTGCCTATCTCGTAGGTCGCGTTCCACCTAGGTCGCGTGAACCTATAGGTCGTTGGACCCTTAACTCGTAGGTCGTTGGACCTTATCCTGATAGGTCGCTCCCTTCACTAGGTCGTACCGTTTTGGTCGGGGCGCTGCCCCCTGGACCCCCACGACCTGACCGGGCAGGTCGAACCCCGTAGCGGTGGCGTTGCCCCCGCACCCCCACCTTGGGGGGTTGCCACCCTCCTGGACCCCCCTCCGTAGGGGATCTTAGATGAAAGGTGCATTTTGAGCTGATTTCCTTGGATTTCATTCACGTCTTTGAACGTGAAGTTTTTTTTCGGTGATTTGTCACTTTAATAAAATAAAGGTTTCAAAACTAGTAGTAAATATCAAAACTCTTTCAATAAAAGGATTTCAACTCTATTTTTAATAACAAAGCTCTTTTCTTAACCCGTTTTCCAATCTATTAGTATATACAAACCTTTACCTCACTCGGATGAGAAATCTAATTAAACGGCTTAGTAAAACAAGTGGTATGAAACGCTTGCGTTTGCTTCGTCGGTTAATTCTTGGACTTGTTCGATTGAACCTCTTGTGACAATTTTCTAGTGAAGATTTACAGTTTGTTCGTAAATATTTAAGTTAAGCAAGTGGTTATGGACATGAAGCTAAACTTTTATATTTACTAGCTTAGTGTAATTGACACTTCTCGTTGATCATGACGATCATTCTTATGATTTAGACTAGCAATTGTGCGATGTCTCTTGTTTGCTTGGTTAGACTAGATACCACTTTTGTGATTTCATTCACACATACCTTTTTACCTTCTTGGTTAGTCTAGACACCACTTGTGTGATTTCACTCACACATACGTTTTTGTTTGCGAGGTTAGACTAGACACCACTTGTGTGATTCCACTCACACATACCTTTTTGATTTTTGGTTAGTCTAGACCTCATCTGTGTGATTTCGACTCACACATATGGGGTAGCTCCCTATGGTCTTCGGACCGTCATGTGATAGGCCTCTTTCCCTTTTTCTGGGATTTCTGGATTTCTTATGCTGATTTTTGGAATTTATGTCATTGACTTGTTATGAGTACAAGTTTAGGGTATGATGCCCTCTTTGGATCTTTGAGAAGATTCTTGTGATTTCGATTTATCTCTTATTGATTGATCTTCTGTTGATCATCATTTGCATACTTATAGTAGTATGTCAGTATGGATATTTTATGTCATGCCATATCTTTTATTTTGTACCATGTCATCTGATATTTATAGCTAGACTGATCCGTTTATTATTTTCTTAAATAATACTTGGGTCAGACCGAGATGTTACAGGTGCTTCTGCTTGACTTTTTCCCGGGATTTGCTACTCTGACTTTTGGCTAACTATTTAGATTAGCAGTTTTTGTTGTATACACTTGAGACATAGACTCATAGCTGTATTCTTTTGTATAGCACGTGTTTCTATTCTTTTGTATTATTGTGGATCTCTTTGACCACTACTCTGATGTACACTTTCATGTGTTAGTTATATATTCATATCTTCTTCCGCCTCTGTGATATGGATGCTGTGACTGATGTGTGTTATGCTTATTTCTATGTTTGTTTCCGAAGATTATTTATAGCCACCGTGTGATAAGCAATTATATGGATGGTCGCTCCTCAACAGCCTTATTCTCCGTGCTAGTTGACAACACTACTCCGTAGTGTTCTTGGCTAGCGTGGGTATAGAGGTGGGGCGTCACAGCTTGGTATCAGAGCCAAACTTCGGAACAATGTAGAATAACTTAACAAGGATCATCGTCCTAAGTCTATCTTAGGAGTTATACCATAGGAATGATTCGAGTCTTTGTACTGATTCATCCTATTTTCTTTATGATTTCTTGTTTTATCTATCAAGATTGCTTGATATTCATTGGTGAATAACCTTCTTCCTTCTCTTCTTTCTTTCTTAAAGGAAGAGAATGTCTAGACCAGGTCGTCCCAGAACTGGATCATCTAGTGCTGCTCCCCAGGATGGAGTTTTTATGACTGCTCAACAGCTTCTTGATTTAGTAACAATTGCTCAAGCAGCTGGAGCTAACCCGGAACCTACTCACCCAAAGTCAGGATTTGCACGCTTGTGCAGCGATTACACCAACTTGGGTGGGAAGCCCTTCAAAGGTTCGGAAACGATCATCGAGGTCCAGGCTTGGTTAAAATCATGCGATCGAATCTTTTCTCACATGAACCTTATTGATCTCCACCACGTTCAGGTGGCTTCCAGCATGCTACAGGAGAGAGCATTGGACTGGTACGAACTCCTTATTTCAGAAATTAATGAAGCAGATCTCACCTGGGAGCAATTTCAAGGACGCTTCGCGTTAAAGTTTGACCAAAAGCTGGGAAAGTAACCTTGGCTCGACGTTTTATAGACCTTGTTCAAGGTCAATCCTCTGTGACTGATTACGTCGCAGCCTTCGAGTCGCTTTCCAAATATGGGGTTGAATACATCAACACCCCATTGAAGAAGAACCAGAGGTTCGTTTATGGCTTAAATAAGAATCTTAAGAAGCCACTACTCCTGAAACTAGAAGTCGCATTTGATCAACTAATTGATATCGCTCTTAGTCTCGAAGAGGCTGAAAAGGAAAGTGATGTTGAAGTGGTGGGTGTCAAACCAAACTTCAATAACAACAAAAAGAGGCCCAGTAAATTCAAAGGCCCTTATCCCAATAAAAAGGGTAAGCAAGCAACTCCTGCTGCAAAGGCTCCTTCTCCTAGTGGTGCGAGATGCTTCAAATGTGGATCTGGGAATCATTTTGCGAATAAGTGCTCAAAGCCCAAATCTTGTCGCTATTGTAAGAGCCCGGATCACTTCATGCATCAATGCCTCAAACTTGAAGCCAAGAAGGAGGGAAAGTTAAATGTGGCTCAAGCCCCTGGCAACACATCTCGTGGCCAAGGTATTTCTCACTCCATTCTTGATGGTATTATTTTATTTCATGACCAACCTATTAGAGTTCTCTTTGATATGGGTGCATCCCATTCTTTTATATCAAAGGAACTGGTAGACACTTTTTCCTTAAGTGTTACTGCATTAATGACTTCTTAAAAAATTGCGAATCCTGTTGGTGGATCTGCAACTCTTAGTTTGCTTTGTAAAAATGTGGAGATTATTTTATGTGATTTTCTATTCCTAGCCGATTTGCATGTTATGCGTTACTTAGGCTTTGGAATGATTTTGGGAATGGATTGGCTTAATCGTTATGAAGCTCATATCCTATCTCCTGAGCGGACTATTCATCTCCGACATCCACTATCTGTTAATCAGATTTCTGTTAATCTTAAAGATTCAGAATCCTATTTGGTGGCATCTTTATATTCTTTAAATCCTCGTGATAACGATGATGATGATGAAGATGATATTATTTCTCGTATTCACGTTGTTCGTGAATTTTCTGACATATTCGAGCCCGTTTTAGGTTTACCACCTAAACGAGCAATTGAGTTCAGAATTAATCTTGTTTCTGGAGCTCAACCTATTACTCGTCCTCCTTATCGCATGTCTAATAAGGAAAATGAGGAGATGCGAAAACAGTTGTCCGAATTGGAGACGAAACAATTTACTCGCTCTAGTTCCTCGCCTTGGGGAGCTTCGGCTATTTTCATGAAGAAATCCGGCGGTACGCTTAGGCTTTGCGTTGACTATCGCAAGCTTAACGATCTGACTATTAAAAATAAATATCCTTTACCTCGGATTGATGATCTATTCGATCAGCTTAGTGGTGCTAAGGTCTTTTCACAATTGGACTTGGCTACCGGTTTCCATCAGCTTCGTATTGCAGAGGATAGCATTCCTTTGACATCATTCCGTACTCGATATGGATCTTATGAATGGCTTGTTATGCCATTTGGGTTAATGAATGCTCCAGCTTATTTCGTTGACCTCATGAATCGAGTTTTTAAAGATTTCCTCGATCGGTTTGTTCTCATCTTCATTGATGATATCCTTGTGTATTCTAAAACTGAGGAGGAGCATGAAAAGCATCTTCGGATTGTATTGGAAACTCTTAGGAGCAATCAATTAAAGGCGAAATTTTCTAAATGCCACTTTTGGCAATCTCGTGTGAAGTTTCTCGGTCATATTATTTTCGAATCCAGAATCTCTGTGGATCCTTCAAAGATTGAAGTGATTTAGGATTGGAAGAGACCGGAGAGTGTGACAGAGATTCGTAGTTTTATCGGATTGGAGGGTTATTACCGTCGTTTCATTAAAGACTTTTCTACGATTGTCGTGCCTCTTACTGGCTTGACTAAGAAGGGAGTAAATACATTTGGTCAGACAAATGTGAAGCCTCTTTTCAGAAATTGAAAGAACTCCTTTCTGATGCTCCCATTCTTGTTATTCCCGAAGGGAATCAAGATTTTGTTGTTTATACCGATGCTAGTCACGTTGGTTTGGGTGTCGTTCTTATGCAAAAAGAACGTGTTGTTGCTTATGCTTCTAGGCAATTGAAGCCGGCCGAGACTAGATATGCCACACATGATCTAGAGCTCGCGGCTATTGTTTTCGCCCTTCGAATGTGGCGTCATTATCTATTGGGAGAGAAATTTATTCTTTACACGGATCATAAGTCTTTGAAATATTTATTTTCTCAAAAAGAACTTAATTTACGTCAACAGCGTTGGCTCGAGTTCCTTGCACCTTATGATCTTGATATTCTTTATACCCCCGGTAAGGGTAATCGTGTCGCCGATGCTCTTAGCCGTAAGCAACAAGCAGTTGTTTCTATGATGATATCCGAATGGAACGATCTCGAGATCTTATCCACTTGTGAGATTCGAGAATGCGTATCCGATTTATGCTCATCATTTTTTTTATGTAGCCTTAAGGCTCATCCTTCTCTCTTAGACCGCATTCTTGAAGCTCAAAGGCTAGATCCTGAATTGGTTCTTCTTGGCCAAAATATTAAGGATAGAATTGATATTGAAGGTTTGAAGGACTTTGGTATTGATTCTCGTGGCGGCATTCGAAAATTTGGTAGACTTATCGTACCAAATATTGGTGATCTTCGTATAGATATTTTAGAAGATTCCCATCGTTCTAAATTCACCATTCATCCCGGTAGTAGTAAAATGTACGCTGATATGAAGCGACTTTATTATTGGGAGGGAATGAAATCTGATATTTCTAACTTTGTTAAGTGTTGCATGACTTGCCAACTTGTCAAGGCCGAACATCAGAGGCCTGGTGGGTTATTGCAACCTTTAGAAATTCCAATTTGGAAGTGGGACCAAATTTCCATGGATTTTATAGATGGCCTTCCCCGTTCTCGTTCGGGTCATGATGGCTTATGGGTGATCATTGATAGGCTTACTAAATCCGCCCATTTTATTCCCGTTCAGTCTAACCGAACCGTTCCTCTTTTGGCCAAGCTCTTTATCAAAGAAATTGTTAAATTGCATGGAGTTCCTACTTCTATTGTTAGCAATCGAGATCCATTATTTACTAGTGGATTTTGGAAGAGTCTTCAAAAAGCTTTAGGAACGAAGCTTAATTTTAGCACCGCTTATCACCCCCAGTCCGATGGACAAACCGAGCATGTGAATCAAACTCTTGAAGATCTTCTTCGTACTTGTGTGCTTGATTTTGGTGGAAGTTGGGAAGATCATATTTCACTTGTTGAATTTTCCTATAATAATAGCTTCCAATCTAGTATTGGTATGGCACCTTTCGAGGCACTCTACGGAAGGCCCTGCCGATCTCCTTCTTGTTGGCTTGAGGCCGGTGAGAAGCTGGTTTTAGGTCTAGATTTTATTCGAGACTCCACAGAGAAAATTGAACTTATTCGACATAGGATGAAAGAAGCCCAGAGTAGACAAAAATCCTATGCTGATAATCGAAGAAGGAAATTAGAATTTTCTGTTGGAGATCCTGTTTTTATTCGTGTTTCACCTATGAAGGGTGTTGTACGTTTCAGTCGATCGGGGAAGTTAGCGCCTCGATATATTGGGCCATTTCCTATCACTGAACGTATTGGTTCCATGGCTTATCGCCTTGCATTGTCGGCTCAGTTTTCTGCTATGCATGACGTATTTCACGTTTCTCAATTACGGAAATGCCTTCGGGATTCCAATTCTATTCTTGAGCCTGTTGTTGTGGAAGAAATTGAAGTTTCGCCGAATTTAACTTATGAGCAGCATCCTATTCGAATTATAGCTTCTGAGGTTAAACGACTTCGAAATAAAGATGTTCCGCTTGTGAAGGTTCAATGGTCCTCAAATCCTAAGGATTGTTCTTGGGAATCCAGAGAATTCATCGAGCGTACACATCCGGACTTGCTTACTCCTGCTCTTTGAGGTGAACTTCTTATCTCAAATTTCTCTTGTTGTTAATATGCTTTTATGGTTGTTACTTTTTATTTCCATCTTATATATATATTGCGAGGACGCAATTTCTCTAAGGAGGGGAGTATGTAACAAACCGCATATTTATCGAGTTTATATTTAAATATTTTATTTAAATATTAAATCGTTAATCGGATTTTGGTCCGAAAAGCTACTTTTTGCAAACGGACAAATTAGGACTCGAGACCACTTCCATTGAGTTCGAAATGTTGTTTATATCATTTTTAAGTATAAATTGATATGATTGGAGATAGTAGAATTTCACTACTTTTTCACTTGAGACTTTGGGTTGGGCTTTTAGCCTATTAGACCCAACCTTCACCCCTCCTCTTCATAACTTCATTTCTATTTGCCTAAGCCTTCAAGCTTCTTCAAAAATGGTGGAGGGAATGGAAAATTAAAATTCCAAAACTCAAATTCAATTGCAATCCATCTTTCTACTCCAAATTCAAGAAGAAGACGTCGGATTCAAGCTTCTTGTGCTTAGATAGAAGAGGGATTGATTCTTGCTTGCTTAAAACTTCATTTTCATTGATATTTGGTGCAAAGGTGAGATTTTTATCTCACAATTCTAGCCTATAACTATATTGGACTATTTGGAATGATTCCCTATCATGTTTTCACGCACATTTGCATTTGGTTTGGATTGGATTGGCGAAAAACTCCAATTTTTAGCGTTTTGGTGAATTTCCTGCATTAAGTCGTTCTGCCCGGATTTGGCTCGCTCGGAGTTAGGTCGTAGGTCGCAAGGTCGCTAGGTCGTGGGTCGTTTGGGTCTAGGTCGCTCGGCATGACTCTGGGTCATCGAAATGCTTGTTTGAGTTAGGTCGCGCCTCTTTTAGGTCGCGTCTCCTTTAGGTCGCGCGTGTTTTAGGTCGCGTCTCCTTTAGGTCGCGCCTCTTTTAGGTCGCGTCTCCTTTAAGTCGCGCTCCACTGGAACCCTTAAGTCGTTTGGCCTTAGGTTGTTCCACCGTTAGGTCGTTGGAAACCACTTGATCGTATGACCATGTTAGGTCGTTAGGTCATGATGGCTTTAAGTCGCGCACTTATTAGGTCGTTCGCCCCTTTTTGTCGTTAGGTCGCTCGACTGTTTTTGTCGTTAGGTCGCTCGACTGTTTATGTCGTTAGGTCGCGAACCCACTTATGTCGCTTAACCTTGTTTTCCTCTAGGTCGCGTGGTCTTTAGACCCTTAGGTCGTGAGTAGTTAGGTCGTTAGACCTAGGTTGCCTTTTCCCCTTAGGTCGTTGGACCGATAGGTCGCTTCACCTGTGCTCACGTTAGGTCGTTCGACCCATTCATCATTAGGTCGTTCCACTTGCCTATCTCGTAGGTCGCGTTCCACCTAGGTCGCGTGAACCTAAAGGTCGTTGGACCCTTAACTCGTAGGTCGTTGGACCTTATCCCGATAGGTCGCTCCCTTCACTAGGTCGTACCGTTTTGGTCGGGACGCTGCCCCGCACCCCGCCGGGGGCGCTGCCCCCTAGACCCCCGCGACCTGACCGGGCAGGTCGAACCCCGTAGCGGTGGCATTGCCCCCGCACCCCCACCTTGGGGGGTTGCCACCCCCCCGGACCCCCCCTCCGTAGGGGATCTTAGATGAAAGGTGCATTTTGAGCTGATTTCCTTGGATTTCATTCACGTCTTTGAACGTGAAGTTTTTTTCGGTGATTTGTCACTTTAATAAAATAAAGGTTTCAAAACTAGTAGTAAATATCAAAACTCTTTCAATAAAAGGATTTCAACTCTATTTTTAATAACAAAGCTCTTTTCTTAACCCGTTTTCCAATCTATTAGTATATACAAACCTTTACCTCACTCGGATGAGAAATCTAATTAAACGGCTTAGTAAAACAAGTGGTATGAAACGCTTGCATTTGCTTCGTCGGTTAATTCTTGGACTTGTTCGATTGAACCTCTTGTGACAATTTTCTAGTGAAGATTTACAGTTTGTTCGTAAATATTTAAGTTAAGCAAGTGGTTATGGGACATGAAGCTAAACTTTTATATTTACTAGCTTAGTGTAATTGACACTTCTCGTTAATCATGACGATCATTCTTATGATTTAGACTAGCAATTGTGCGATGTCTCTTGTTTGCTTGGTTAGACTAGACACCACTTGTGTGATTTCATTCACACATACCTTTTTACCTTCTTGGTTAGTCTAGACACCACTTGTGTGATTTCACTCACACATACGGTTTTGTTTGCGAGGTTAGACTAGACACCACTTGTGTGATTTCACTCACACATACCTTTTTGATTTTTGGTTAGTCTAGACCTCATCTGTGTGATTTCGACTCACACATATGGGGTAGCTCCCCATGGTCTTCGGACCGTCATGTGATAGGCCTCTTTCCCTTTTTCTGGGATTTCTGGATTTCCTGTGCTGATTTCTGGAATTTATGTCATTGACTTGTTATGAGTACAAGTTTAGGGTATGATGCCCTCTTTGGATCTTTGAGAAGATTCTTGTGATTTCAATTTATCTCTTATTGATTGATCTTCTGTTGATCATCATTTGCATATTTATAGTAGTATGTCAGTATGGATATTTTATGTTATGCCATATCTTTTATTTTATACCATGTCATCTGATATTTATAGCTAGACTGATCCGTTTATTATTTTCTTAAATAATACTCGGGTCAGACCGAGATGTTACAGGTGCTTCTGCTTGACTTCTTCCCGGGATTTGCTACTCTGACTTTTGGCTAACTATTTAGATTACAGTTTTTGTTGTATACACTTGATACATAGACTCATAGCTGTATTCTTTTGTATAGCACGTGTTTTTATTCTTTTGTATTATTGTGGATCTCTTTGACCACTACTCTGATGTACACTTTCATGTGTTAGTTATATATCCATATCTTCTTCCGCCTCTGTGATATGGATGATGTGACTGATGTGTGTTATGCTTATTTCTATGTTTGTTTCCAAAGATTATTTATAGCCACCGTGTGATAAGCAATTACATGGATGGTCGCTCCTCAACAGCCTTATTCTCCGTGCTAGTTGACAGCACTACTCCGTAGTGTTCTTGGCTAGCGTGGGTATAGAGGTGGGGCGTCACACACAGCAACTCAATACAGCAGCAAATATATATAAATAAGTACGAGGGTACGTATTGTCATCCAGCTCGTCTCCTGAGCTCCACAGCATCACATTCTGTATTATATAATACTCGGTCTGACCCGAGCATTACAGTTAAATAACACCCGAGTCAGTCTGAATTACCAGCGTGACAAAACCACACCCAATTGATTATTAAAGTTTCAAAAATCCTTTGAAAACAAAAGCATCTTGTAAGACCACGACACAAATAAACATGTCGGGTTTTTACCTTACGATAGCTAAAACAATTTTTATAGAAATCCTCTGATATTATAATAGGGTCTATATACAAATACTTATAAAATAGCCGAAATTGTTACATGATTAAATTCCAGCTACTAGTCACAGAGTGGGTAATACAAACAAAACTCGTACAAGGCTCGTAGGGAGAATGGATTTCCAACTAATGACTAGGCACTGGGGCACCACCTATCGTAGTACGGGGCCTAGATCACCATACCGAGGAGTACGCCCGCTCCCCTGGAACACAAGACCGGGACTGCCCCTTACTGGATAATCCCGAGTGAGATCACCCCGCGGTTGGGATCAGCAACCGCCCACTAAGCCGAAATAAAAGGGACATCTAGACAGGGATGACCTCACCCTTCTTGGGTGCTACCCACCTAGCCTTGCTGCATAACCCCTGATTTTCAGTCATTCCCATTTGATGAGCCTTGAGGCTAAGCGTTACCTTTTAGAACATATCCCTTAGAATGCCCATCGTCCACCTGACGATGTTTCACGAGCATTCATCCCTACAAGTCCGTCCCGGGTTCGAACGGAACCGAAGGCACTATTCCTACTACATCATTTTGGAAATATCCTCAGGATTAGTAGAGATTAGCCCCTGTACTTCACTGCTCCATCTTCGAATCCAAACTCATTTCCACGAAACGTACAAACCGGATCAAATTGGTTTTCGAGAAATAAATCTCGATCCCGGTCTCTTCGAAACGACCAGCGTATTTTTGTCCAACATTGATAGTCGGTTATTTAACTATCAATTAAATTCACAAACAACCATCAACCAATAAATAATTTCCCAAATTATTTATATATCTCAAAATATCTTTACAAGATATATTCTCACTTTCAAAACCTTTTAAAAACAGTTTTCAAACTATCTTCCTTTTCTCAGAATAAATTCCGAGTATTTCCATTTCCACTGGAATCACCAAGCTCAAAACTTTAGATTTTTAAAATAATTTAAAAACACTTTATTGTAAAATATATTTAACGTTCAATTTAGAAAAATTTACTTTAATACTTAATTTATAATAATACTTTAAACAAAATACCAAATCATTCTTTAAATAATTATTACGATAATAGATCAAACAAAAATACTTACTTTGGAATTTACTTTTAAACACTTAAGTTAAAACTAATTTAATAATTTACTAAAAATACATACTATATAAACATTTGAAAATAAAGTTACTTAATAAAATATAAAACTAGATTTCTACTTTTAAAAAAAACAAAATACTAAGTTACTTCTTAATAATTACTGCTAAAATAGATTAAAAGAAGATACTTACTTTAGACCTTAAATATTAGAAATAATAAATTTTAAAAAACTTGATTTCTTTAAAAAAACAACTTTAAAACATTTAACTTATATTTACAAATTTACTTTTAAAACATGTACTTGGCCATCCAGAGAAAATTCCAACTTCAATCACTTAAATCAATTTCCCCAAATTGATTTCCAATTTATTTTATTTGAAATAAGTTTCTTTAATTTCTCAATTCATTTCAAAATTCATTAGTTATGGACTTATTATTAATGTTATTATTTTACGTTTGATTTTAAACCTTTTAACTGAAATATACAAATTTCCAGGCTTTTCCCAATTTTCTTCTTTATTCCTTTCAATAATTTAAATCTTAAAATATTAAATAAATGTTTTGTTCTATTAAATAATATCATTGATGTTTCAAACTTCATTAACTTTCTGTTTATTCAAAAATTCCTTTCCATATACAGAATTTTATTAATTAGTATTTTGAAACCACTAATATTCATATCCAATTCACTTTAGTTTATATACATTTTTTATAATTATTACTTAAGAGTTCACTTCTTTTATTTCCTTTCAAAGTCCAATTCTATACATTTGGATAAAACAGAGTACCGAAATATCCAAGCAGACTATAACATTCAATATTCTAATATAATTCATCATAGAATATCAATTAATCACAACTGTGGGTGTTTAATAATTTAAATAAATGTTGAGGGATCCAGTTGGATCCCTCCAACCTGTTTTCCCTGCATCCACATACGTTAGCACAATATAATACACCAATTCCAAAATATCATACTATATCACATCAATCAATTCAGCCACACAAACAATTATTTAAATTTAATCGTTCAAATTTAAATTTAACTGAGTGAGATTAACTCACCTTTGCTTTTATGTTGCAACTTATTTCCATTCACTTCCATTCCAGCTTGTTTTCTCGATTCTTAAACCTTGTACAAACATTTATAATTTTTATTAATATTCGATCAATTAAACAAATAAATTCCCATCTACTAACTTAATTTACTGAGAATTTTGGGTTTTAGGCTAATACTTTGTTTTAGGCTAATACTTTGTTTTAAACAAATTTTCCCTTTTTAAATAAAAATATATTTTTAGTAACTAAAATAATCCAATAAGTTTATTATACAAATATACCTCCATAATATATTTTATTTCTATTTTTATTTTTTTATTTTTTAAAATTAAACAAGTAGATCAAAATGTGTATAAGTTTATTCATTTAACTTTGTTTTATTTAATTTTGAAACTCACGTGTACTTATAAAGATAATCCATATCGATTTTTAAACTCTAATTTTATATAAGTTTCCAATCGTTTCAAAATTCCTATTTCCTTTTCTTCTTCCCAAAATCATACCTATCTAATTAAGCAACTATCTTAAATCTAGTTTGCCTAAATACTAATATTACAATCATTTTTTTTTCTTTTAGAAAATAAACAAAACAAAAGTATTACAAATAGAAAATACCTTATCCCCCGATTCCCAAAAGCGCTGCCTCACCAAGACTACCTCGCAAGCTCCTCCTCCAGCTCCAACGTCGACCCAAACTTCGAGTACAGCTTGAACACAAACCCTAATCATCTCATTCCTCCTCTTATCTAGCATCGACGCGATCGAAATCGCCTCCAACTTGCGCGTAACCACCATCGACAGACCGATGTACTACTGTCACGACGAAGACGACACGCACTCTACGCCAATGGCAACCCAACATCCTACCCCACGACCGAAACTATCCCACGTTCTACGAGATCGAGCCTTGCTCGCGAACCCCCCATACATCGCCTCGATCGACATCCACTGACACTCGTCGCCGCCTCCTGGTTCGAGCCACTCGATTTGATATTGCCATGCGCCCCCTCTTTTCTCTTTTTTTTAACACGAGAGTCGAACTGGTGAAGTAAGAAGGCGAAAAGGAAGATGAGAGCTTCGGCCATTTTAGTTTAATTTAGGGATCGACTATCAACTCTGAACGAAGGAAAATATCTCCTATTAATTTATTATCAAACGAAGAAGCGTGTTGGAGAAGGTAACGCAAGTTTTTTTTTAAACCCCTATACGCGATGCTAGCTATAGTATGCAATACCATATCAACGTGTTTACTTAATGTACAAACACACAACAACTCCGAAAGCTTCGAAATTTGAAATCCGATAATAATTTAACATTATGGACCCAATGGAACTAGTTTCGTCGAATTCCGAGACTGTGCCTGGAAAGACTATTTTTAAATTCAACTTAATCGACAAAATTTCAAAACTGAACAAATCACTGTTAAATCTAATTTTACAACTTTTATTATCTTCAGTATTATCAATATAAATTTTATGAGCCTTCAAATTATTTTTAACAGGCTTAAAATTCCAGATTCAACATTTTATTCAACTTCAAGTTATTTAATTCAATAATTAAATTATCAAATAAATTGTGATATTCGTAATTCAAGTTAAAATTACCCTATTGAATATTTAAAATCAATTAAATATTCCGATTTTAAATGCTCGAAAATTTCAGGTCGTCACATTCCTCCTCCCTTAAAAGAATTTCGACTCCGAAATTACTTGTTAGGAAGAATGGTCCAATACCCGTTACTATTTCCCTAAAACCAACAATTTAACATTCTACCAGCTATCCTTTTATAAAAGACCATTATCATTATTATTAACTTCTCTACTCTCCCATAGTTTTCAACTATTATTACTTGCTCAATCATTCAAATTTCAATTTAAACCAAATTTTGAATTATCAAAATTTTCTCAAAATTTTTCTAACTCCCCAAATTCCCGAAAAATTTGGCAAGCGTCTCCTTTGCGCGGCTAGCTCGGTACAACTACAAAATGGCCCTACGGCCTCCCAAATCCAAAACGAAAACAAAAGGCCAAGTGGCTCGATCGAAAAACCCAATCAAATTTCACCGAAATTTAAACACATACCTTTTTGGTGGGGCAATTCAAATTTACCTTCTGAAATCAAAACCAATTTTTCTTTCTCTTTTTCATACCTGCATATCCTTCATGACAATAATATCCAATCACAATATCCCAAAAACATTTTATCGACTTCCTCACAAAATGTCAATATTTACTCATTCAAATATCCACTCAGAATATATTTGTAATATAAATTCCAATCAAGAATTCACCATTCCTTTCTTAAGTTAATATAAGCATTTAATATGTTTCTTTATTTATTTTCACCTTACCACTTTAGTTTATATCTATTTCTATTCAAATAGATTCTTTCATTTCCATATGAATTTAATTTATCTTTAACTCTAAGTATTTAAATTTTATTTTCCATTTATAACTAATTCATGTCATTATTTTAAATTGGTTTCATTTACTAATTTATTCCAGTTTCCAGTTTGAAATCGTTTTGTCGTTAACAAAATTTTCCAAAATTTTCTAACTCCCAAAATTTCTGAAAATTTTTGGCAGAGTCTCCTTTGTACGGAGGAGCTTTTGCAATTTGACAAAAGATATAAATATATATACATCAACCCACCCGGTTGGAAAAACGAAAAAAAGTTCATATTTCCTATTTTTGTTGCGTAGGCGTACCTTATTTAGCATTTTTAAGCAAGCGGCTTATAATTTTAGTAACTAGCATAACCAAATCCAGCCACACGGCTTCCTGGTACCTGTACTTACTCAATTTAAACATGTAAGTGTCATACATATGAAATTTAACAACATTTCATTTATTTGCAATAGTTAAACACATGAATTCTAAAAGAAATTCACACTAAACATTTTTCCGTAAGCAACTTATACAGTTTCCATACTAATTCCACCGTTCCAATCAATTTATAACTATTTTCATTCAATTTGAATGGTTTTCAATCCATCCGTATACAACTTCATCAATTTGAATAGTTTAAAACTCAATCGCTTACATTTAATTTATTTTTAAGCAAACTGTACTCATATTTAATTCAATTGCTCTCAAAATCAATTAATTCTACTCCTATCAATTCATAGAATTTTAATTACTTCCCTTTACATCCAATGACAATTTATTCTATGCAATTTGACGAGATCTATGTGAATAAATAAGTACTTATGTTTTATGACCAATTTAAATTATTTTCAACTCAATTTATACTTAATTCAATTCCAATTTTAAATTTATTCACAATCCATATATTCTCATTTTTTTTGCATTTCAGATTTGAATCCATTCACTTGCATTTCATTTTATTAACCAAACTAGTTTCGTTATTCAAACAGGTTTCATTTAAAACCACTTGATCTAGCTCGAAATCTTTTATTAAATTTTATCCCTCTCCAAATTTATTCAAGTTCCATTCCTTTACAATTTAAATGGTTTTCAATTATTTATTTAAGAATTTTCATTCCATTAAATATTATCTATAGCTTACCAAATTTATTTCGATTAAAATTCATTTTCACTTGATTTAAGACCAACCCAATATCATTAAACTTTGTTTAAGTTGAATTAAATTCAACTCTCTTCCCTCTATTCAGCTTAACTTTATTTACTTCAATTTATTAAAAAATTTATACTTAAGCTCATTTTCATTTTACAAGTAATTTTTTCTCTTTTCTATTCAACTTAACTCTATCACAATCAAATCTCATTTCAATCTACAATTTCTTTTGATTAGTTATTACAAAATTTAACTTTTGAGATTCAGCTCATTCAATTGATTACAAGGCCATTTCCAATTTATTTCTACTTATTTGGATTTTATTCGTGATACAAACCATTACTATTTTAATCCAATTTCATTTTTATTCGATACATTTCTAATTATATTTAATTTGCTAACACTTCAAGTCATATTTTTATTTATAACTCAAGTTCTGATTCCACCATTCTCTTTTAATTTACCAACCAATTTATTAACTTACAATTCAATTTCATACTCGATCCATTTAATTAATTACAAGGCTACCTCCAATTATATTTTCTTCACTCATGATTCAAGTCGAATTTGATTTATAACTTGAGTTTTATTTCCAATCTTCATTATTAGCTTATAATTCAGCTTCTATTTTTACTACATTGAACTCCATTTACACATTTCATTAACTAATTTATTATCTAATTAGTTCTTCCCCTATTTATAATCCAATACTTGAATTTTAAATCCAAAATCTCTTCATTAAATTTTCTTAAGTTCAATTTATTTTATAATTCAAGTTTTGCATTTTTCGTTTTATTTTCCAATTCATCAAAAATATTTAATTTGGGTTTCTATCCCACTTTTTCAAATTCTATAAGTCACAACTTATTATTTCAATCCAGTTAAATTTTCATTTCCCAATCCAAGTTAATTTCATTTTTAACTTTTCCCTTTAAATTTAAATTCCAACATTTAAAGCTTATATTCTTCCTGATTTAAAAATCATCTCAATTTATAAGCTTATAACTATCTCGTCAGGATTTTTAAACACACGGATTTGGTTTCAAATCATTTTGAAATCTTCAACATCTCAAATCACATTTCTCAAAGGTCAAACCAATCCTGGTTTATTCCCAACAAATTTCCTTTGAGATTTCCAAAAACAACTAGCTTTTCCGAACAAATCGGTTTTTGGCAGCAATACGTCACTTAGAAATTCGAAAATGAATACCGATGATACGGCCGTCATCATCAGAATTATTTTCCAATAATCCAAGTGATTTCAATGCTATATCACTTTCATATTCCATTTAAAAATAAATTCCTTTCAGAAATATCTCTAAAACAAAAATGCTACTATTTATCTTCAAAATACTTTCAAATCTCCGGGATTTAAATTTTCGAATCCACATTAAATCAATTTTAACTATAATTCATTTGCACAGCTTATGCTCATACAAATTCTCATTTGATTATATTTCAATTTATAATTTACATTTATAATTCATATTTATAACTTTCATTTCATAATTGAATTTATCTCCTTAATCTTTGGTTATATTTTCAATTTCTAGTTAAATTTTTATGCAATGATGATAATTATTTAATATTATCATTTCTAACATTCAAGCAACCATATATTAGCTAAAATAGTTTACAACAACTTTTCTTTATATCAAAAACATATTTTTGGGTAAAATTATTTTATCCACCCATAATTAAAACAATACCGTGTCGATTTTTCTATTCAAGTGTTTAGAAACCCCTTCGATACAGTTGTCCAGACTGTGCCGACGAAGGTTCATATGCCACTCAATAAATCAATCAACACAATATTAAAATAATTTATATTCACTAACAAATACACACTCATATTTATTAATACGCTCAAACTCATTCTAGAGTACTACGGACTCTATTTTAAATGAGTAATTCCCACCAGAGCCAAGGTTATCTTCAAACTAAGCTCCGATACCAACTGTAACAGCCTGCAAATCCGTACCCCTTGAGTCAACACTATACTACAATAATCAAATCAAGTTGCACAGAAATACGAACCATTTAGGTTAAAGAAGAAGAGGTAGAAGAAGAAAATAGAAATCAACATTAGAATTTAACCATCGCAGCGAAATAAAATATAATAGATAATAAATAATCTTTATATCAAAAATCAAGTATCTCTGTTTATATATTACATCATCATCAGAGTACATTAATCACAGTTCAACAACAACATACAAATGGATACAAAGCAACTCAATACAGCAGCAAATATATATAAACAAGTACGGAGGTACGTATCGTCATCCAGCTCGTCTCCTGAGCTCCACAGCATCACATCATGTATTCTATAATACTCGGTCTGACCCGAGCATTACAGTTAAATAACACCCGAGTCAATCTAGATTACCAGCGTGAGAAAATCACACCCAATTGATTATTAAAGTTTCAAAAATCCTTTGAAAATAAAAGCATCTCGTAAGACCACGCCACAAATAAACATGTCGGGTTTTTACCTTACGATAGCTAAAACAATTTTTATAGAAATCCTCTGATATTATAATAGGGTCTATATACAAATACTTATAAAATAGCCGAAATTATTACATGATTAAATTCCAGCTACTAGCCACAGAGTGGGTAATACAAACAAAACTTGTACAAGGCTCGTAGGGAGAATGGATTTCCAACTAATGACTAGGCACTGGGGTACCACCTGTCACAGTACGGGGCCTAGATCACCGTACCGAGGAGTACGCACGCTCCCTTGCAATACAAGACCGGGACTACCCCTTACTGGATAATCCCGAGTGAGATTACCCCGCGGTTAGGATCAGCAACTGCCCACTAAGCCGAAATAAAAGGGACATCTAGACGAGGATGACCTCACCCTTCTTAGGTGCTACCCACCTAGCCTTGTTGCATAACCCCTGATTTTCAGTCATTCCCATTTGATGAGGCTTGAGGCTACCAACTGTAACAGCCCACAAATCTGTATCCCTTGAGTTAACATTATTCTATCTAAATCAACTCAAGATGTACAAAAATACGAACCATTTGGGTTAAAGAAGAAGAGGTAGAAGAAGAAAATAGAAATCAACAATAGAATCTAACCATCGCAGCGGAATAAAATATAATAGATAATAAATGGTCTTTACTCAAAAACAAATATCTTTGTTTATATATTACATCATCAAAGTACATCAGTCACAGTTCAACATCAATATCATACAATGGATACACAACAACTCAACACAGCGGAATATACATATATAAACAAGTACAGAAGTACGAATCGTCATCCTGCTCATCTCCTAAGCTTCATAGCATCATATCCTGTATCCTATAATACTCGGTCTGACCCGAGCATTATAGTTAAATAACACTCGAGTCAGTCTGGAATACCAGCATGAGAAAATCACACTCAATTGATTATTAAGTTTCAAAAATCCTTTGAAAACAAAAGCATCTCGTAAGACCACGCCACAAATAAACATGTCGGGTTTTTACGTTACGATAGCTAAAACAATTTTGATAAAAATCCTCTGATATTATAATAGGGTCTATATACAAATACTTATAAAATAGCCGAAATTGTTACATTATTAAATTCCAGCTACTAGCCACAGAGTGGGTAATACAAACAAAACTCGTACAAGGCTCATAGGGAGAACGGATTTCCAACTAATGTATTTAATTTTCACGCTGGTATTCCAGACTGACTTGGGTGTTATTTAACTGTAATGCTCGGGTCAGACCGAGTATTATAGGATACAGGTTATGATGCTGTGGAGCTCAGGAGACGAGCTGGATGGCGATACGTACTTCCATACTTGTTTATATATATATATATATATATATATATTCCGCTGTGTTGAGTTGTTGTGTATCCATTTGTATGTTGTTATTGTTGAACCGTTGTCAGGACCCGATTCTTCGTCTTCCGAAAATTCAACATCGATACTCACTTTATCGACTGCTGAGTAATCGAACGACGGAAAACCGAACACTGAGGGTTTTAAGAAAGAAGAAAAGAAGAAAAGAGGAGAGAAAAAGATAGAAGATGGAGAGGAAAGAACATAGAAAGAAAAGAGAACGGAACAGAAACAGAACAACATCAGAATCTCACAATTCGCAGCGGAACAACATATAATAATAAATGAATAATTTTTAAACCAAGAACTATATCATTTATTACATTACATCACATTTCATTACATCATATCATATCATCAGAGTGTACAACAATTACAACAAACAGTGCAGCGGATAAAGAAATACTATATACTAATAATACGCCATGCCATCCAGCTTGCCTCCAGCAATTCCAGAATATCCTGATAAACCTAACTCTTGACTGCCCGTGTGGAAATTGGTGGGCACCCAGAGTTTAGGAAGGAAAACAATAAACTCCGAGTCAGTCATGTGACTGGTGTGAGAACTCCAAAACAGTTTATTTATCTTTAAAATCAAAATAGAGGAATATTTTTAAAGTCAATTCGCAATGCTTTTAAAAATGAGACTACCATAAGACCTCCCGCCACACACACAATGCAAACGCAGACTTGGAGGAGATTTCTCCTTATGATAGTCAAAGATGCTTGATACGCATTTAAAAGAACATTTTAATATTATTACTAGTGCATAGTGTAGGAAAAATTCATTTCAAAAGTAGAATATAAATCTTAGCCAGCATAGGTACCATTATATTATGCCTACTAATAGCTACCATATTAGATGGCAGGTTCTACAACTAAAACCGTACAAGTCTCGTATTGTTTCTTTGGATTTCCAACGAATGATCAGGCCAAGGAACTTCCCATTGCCACATGAGAATGCCTCTGGATGGACATTCCCGAGAACCAAACCGGATCTCTACCAACACAAGGCCGGGTTACCCCTAACTGAGTAACAACTAACCGAATATGCCATCCCCCGGTCCTTTGGGACCTTTCAACCGAGCGCTCGCAATCAATTCACACAATCATAAAGTGTTTTCAACATGAGTAAGTATCTGGGCTCCATACCATGATACCACCCTTTTCCAGAAGGAAATGCACATATCCTAAAGGGCGCTACCCCTCATAACCTTGCTGCATCTTTCCTGTTTTGACCATTCACGGGGTGTGAGGCTCGACGAAGTCACGTCCACAAAAACATACTTTATACAAAAGCCATGCTTTGGGTCAACAAATGATCATAGAAATGATCACCAAGATAGACGATCAAATAAACGATCCTATCACAAATAATCAACACAATGATCATTTCACAGCAACACTCAGCATGTCACATTACCAAATTGGGAATATATAGCTGATAACATTCAACTACATAACCTCTGAGCTCGTACGTCTCAAAGAAGGGTGTTAAGCTAAAAGAATAAATTCTCCGCCACCAACAGAAATATATTTGAAAGAAATCTGCTTTATATCTCAATTTGTAATGTCAGACATACAATCCATACAAGTCTGTTCCGGGATCGAACAAAACCGAAGGCACTTACAAAGAAGTCCTTGCAATCCGGATATTCACAATCCTGATCGGATTTCCCATCACATATGGAGAACTCAATACCGGAGCAACTCGGTGCAGAGTCAATCGACAGGTCATCCTATCGCTCTCGCAAATACCGGGTCTTCAACACCGATCTTCAATGCTATTCACAACGACGTATCACATATTCGGAATGGGTTATACGACCCCATGGTCCTTTCCCGGTTAACCCGAATAGTGAGCGCTTATTCAAAAATAAGTGTGGCATTCAAATTCAAACAAATCACATCAATTACCCATTCAAAGGGAAATATTGATAGTCGGTTATTGAACTATCAATGGATATGCACAACATCACCAGATTCCAAATAATTTTCCAAATTATTTATTTTCCAAAATATCTTTACAAGATATATTATTTTCACACTTCAAAAATAAATCAATATTTATTTTTAAACAAATTCTCCTTTTCATTCATAAATTCCATAGTGAATTTATATTTCACAACATCCATGCATATACGATTTCAATTATTCATTTCAATTTATCCTCAAAAAGATAAATTCTCAAAACATTCACTTTATATTGGAAAACATTTCCATACTTATTTAATAAGTAATTCACAAATCTTTTATTTTCAACCTTTGAAAAATATTCAATATACTTAAATCGAAATTAAGTATATATTTCATTCTTTAAGGAAATCATTCTCTTAAACATATTTATTTGGGCCAAAACGAATGTTACGTAAAACATCGTTACGACAACCCAAAATCACTAGTATAGGGATTCGAAATTAAAATAGATATATAAATCCCAATACTATACAAAACATTTCCTTTCGGAAATCATTTACTATAACAACAGTGTTATAGTCCATCATTTCCTTTTATTTCTCGAAAACATCTATTTCAACAATAAATGTTGAAATCTATGGTTTCGAATCTCAACACAATTAAAAACATCGTTAGATCATTTTAATTCAATTTAAAACATCAAATCTAAACATTTTCTTTAACATATTATTCACTATTCAAAAACGTGAATATACTACGTTAATACATTTCATCCTTTTATTCATTCTATTTTAAAGGATTATTCACAGTCAAAAATGTGAATATAACTCCATAAACAAGTTACAACAATTTACTTATCAAAATAAGTCATTGCGAATTTATAAAACAACGTTTATAAATTCCTTTTCTATTTATTTTATAACATCTTTCTTTATAAATTTTCTTTATTAACCTATTCACTTTATATCTCAATTATGAACCAAAAGTTCACATTATAAGTTAAATGCTTATAAAACTATTATTTTACAAAATCGTTCTTTTAAATTTCATTCATTTATAAAATTCATTTTCACTTCATTCAAACACTTATAAAAACTCGTTTTATAATGTCAATATTTCAATTTATAAAACGTCAATATTTCAATTTATAAATCTCTTAATATAAATCAATTTATATTATTCTTTAAAACGTCTTTAATCTCCTTTATAATTTCATCATTCTGATTTATAAAATAATTAAATTTTATAAATCCTATATTTTCAACTTTTATAATAAATTCAAAAAAATCCTGATTTAAACTATTTTATAAAATCATTAGCATCATATTCTCAAAAATCAGTTTTTAACTATATTTCTCAAAAATCATAATTTTTATAACATTAAAATTATACGTTTATTTATTTAAAATAGATCAATTCCAAAAATATTTTATAACTTACACTTTCAAAAATCTCTTTAAAAACATTTTAAAATTCCAAAATTTGGTCCAATGATGCTACATACCAAATAGTCAATCACGACAACAACGATATCATATATCGATATGATAATCAACGAATATCAAAATATCCATAATCAAATAAATACTGTTGAGGAATCCAGTTGGATCCCTCCAACCTGTTTTCCTGCATCCAAAAACATTAGCACAATACCAATTTCGCTCCAGTACGAAATTATCGCGGTATATGGGATTTAAAATATTATCCGCTTAATAGACGGCGCAATAGGGTCTCATCCGCTAAACAAATGCGGGAAATCAATAACTCCAATATATACATATGCCAATATATATATATTGCTATTATATATAATACCAATTTCACTGTTTATGAAATATTCGCGGTATACGTTTTTAATAAATAACATCCGCTTACTAACGGCGCATAATGTCTATTTTAACAATCAATAGATATCAATCATCATTCAAACATGCATTCAAATATTTTAAATCTAACTATTTAAAATAAAATCGAAACTGATTCGATTGAGTGAGAAGTTCTCACCTTGATTTTTAATTTCGTTTTAGCGATTTATTTCGAATAAAATTAAACGGACGTTTAATTTTACCCGAAATTCTCACTAACTCCAAACGACTCCAATCCATCTCCATCGCGTAGTGCTCGTCCATACGATTCCAACGCTTCTTGTTTCGTGCGTTTTCGACCTCGTATGAAAAGGTTATGATTTATCAAAGTTTACTCGAATTTTTATAACTATAATTTACAACATAATAAAATTTAATTAAACCCTACACAATCGTCACCGTGAGATCCATGCCCCCCAAAATCAAGACCGCACGTTCTATTTCTTCCCCCTCTCACGTTCATTCTTCCAGTACGTGAAACCCATCTTCACGCGCATGAACTCCTCTAGGTCGCGACGAATACGAATGGTTTCAAGTCGATCAGGATACGCCGTATCGAAGGCCTTGGAGCAAGCTACCTTCGGCTGGAAGCTAGGGAAGCTCGGCCTCTCCATTGCTGGGAAAATGCGCACGCAACGTGATGGCTTTGGTCGAGATTTGCCGCCAATCCATCGCATGATTTTCGATCTCCACCGTTGGATCTATAGAGCTCGAGAAGCTCTACACTTATCTAGTTGGAAGTTTGTTGAATCGTTGAGTGGATGAAGAGATAAGAGGAGGAGAAGAAGATGATTTTTCTGTCCGTTCATACTATAGGAGGCGGCTGCGTTAGGGTTTAGAGATATTTTTTTTTTTTTTTTTGTGAGGGTTACAACTCCTTTTATAGAAAATCGAACGTAAACACTATTCATCCGGGAATTCCGAACTCCGATTTACGCGCCAAAACTGACGTTCCTAAGGTTTATCCCGCGTTTCGGACACGATGGAACAGGTTTCGGAAGCTAATTCGGACATCTGTGCGAGTTATGGCAACACACGATCGATTTAAATTAAACCGATTTAAATGATTTTCTAGGCATTTTAATTTGTACCGGACAAACGGTAAATCCAATTGACACGAAATTCGAAACCTTACAATAATATCACATTACGGATCCGATGAAACTGGTTTCGTCGAAATCCGAGACTGTTTGAAAAATGGCTATTTTAACTTGCCAAATTAAAAATTAAAAATAATTCAATGCGTTTCGATCTGCCACGATCAAACGACAACTCCGATTGATACGAAAATTGAAATCCGGTAATAACTAACTATTACGGATCCAATGGAACTAGTTTCGTTCAATTCTGAGACTATTCAAAAATTGACTATTTTCACTAGCCGATTAAATATTAAAATATTCAATTTTCACAAATTAACTCTTAATTTGATTTTAAAAGTTCTAAAATATCGTTCTAACTTCAATATGATAAAATAAAATTTTACAAATCATTTTCAATCATATTTAACTCAATTTTCAATTATTTCCATAATTTAACATATTAAATTATCGATTTAATTATTCAATTAAATCCAATTATTCAAATAAAAATTTATTTGACTTATAAATTCACTTATTAATATTTAAAATTAATTAAATATCAAAATTTTAATAAATTAAAATTCTGGGTCGTTACAATCTTCCCCCCTTAAAAGAATTTCGTCCTCGAAATTAACAAGTAAGAAAAGTTACATAATCTATTAACTTTCCATAAATCCATAGTTTAAACTTCTTACAATATCTTACTAAGTTTTCAAATCCTACTTAGTTATCTTTTCAAAAACAATTACTATTGTTTAACTTCCAATTCAAAAATCAAAGTTAAAGTTTTCAAAAAAATTCCCAAATTTTCTCAAAAATATTCTAACGCCTTAAATTTTCGGAAAAATTCGCCATAGTCTCCTTTGCGCGGCTCGATCCGAAAAAAAAATGACAGTATATATATCACAAATATACATCTCATCAAGTAATGAGGCATCCCGAAGGGAAAAAAGTATAAAAGTACGGTATTTAATCCGAGATATGTACCTTATATTTTATTAGCGAGCATATACGGCTAATATAGCGCGAAAGCGAGCTCCAAATGCGAAGCAAACGCGATCTGCACCTACTAATCACTCAACAAACAACATGAGAACATGTATATATGAAAATAGTATCAATATACATCATATAGCAACATAATAACTATATATGCCAACATAGCAAATGAAACTAAAGCAACAAATGCAAACATCAACCAACTATCATTCAACTAACATTCATAACCAATAAACACTCATTCATATTCTCATTAATATTCAATGAAATAGGTTTTCAATTTAAATCACATTTGATTCATTCACAGTGGATGTTTTTACTAACATTTATTTTCAATTAGTTTATATTCACTAATTCATATTCAAGTTGGTTCACTTTCAAATCAAATTCAATTCTATTTAAGATTCACTTAACTTCAAATTGAATTTCAATTACTTTAGCTTCCAATTTCATTAACTCTTAATGAATTATATACAATCAACTAACAATCATATAACAATCAATGTATATTTATTACAACCAAATTCCTTTGCTTATATTCATTCAATTATTCAACTTCCAATAACATTAGATTTTAATGAATTAACACTTATATCCGTTATTCCATATCAACTTTATTTGCATTCAATTGATTAATATTCAATCCATTCATTCAATTCAATTACAAAGTTGAATTTCATTTATATAACTTAAGTTCATTTTCATTTACAACTCATATTCATAAATATATTCATATAGTTTCATTTCTTATATATATAAGTTTATTTCTCAATTGCAAATCACTTTAATTATAATTCAATTCTTATAATTCTTTTTACTTAGATTATTCAAACAACCTAGCAATCAACTTATATACACTTAAATAATTCTGAAAAAATATTCTTTTATATATAAAACATAATCAAGGTAAAATTATTTCATTTACCCAATTTAAAAACAATATTGTGTCGAATTGTTCTATTCAAGTGTTTAGAGATCCCTATCAACAACGTTAATTACTCGTATTAACCAGAATCTATATACCACTCAACAAACCAATCATCACGATATAAAACAATTTTATATATTCACTAACAAATACGCTCTTATAGCTATTATTACGCTCAAACTCAATCTAGAGTACTACTGACTCTATCTCTAATGAGTAATACCCAACAGAACCATGGTTGTCGCTTAACCATAAGCTCTGATACCACATTGTCAGGACCCGATTCTTCGTCTTCCGAAAATTCAACATCGATACTCACTTTATCGACTGCCGAGTAATCGAACGACGGAAAACCGAACACTGAGGGTTTTAAGAAAGAAGAAAAGAAGAAAAGAGGAGAGAAAAAGATAGAAGATGGAGAGGAAAGAACATAGAAAGAAAAGAGAACGGAACAGAAACAGAACAACATCAGAATCTCACAATTCGCAGCGGAACAACATATAATAATAAATGAATAATTTTTAAACCAAGAACTATATCAGTTATTACATTACATCACATTTCATTACATCATATCATATCATCAGAGTGTACAACAACAACAACAAACAGTGCAGCGGAAAAAGAAATACTATATACTAATAATACGCCATGCCATCCAGCTTGCCTCCAGCAATTCCAGAATATCCTGATAAACCTAACTCTTGACTGCCCGTGTGGAAATTGGTGGGCACCCAGAGTTTAGGAAGGAAAACAATAAACTCCGAGTCAGTCATGTGACTGGTGTGAGAACTCCAAAACAGTTTATTTATCATTAAAATCAAAATAGAGGAATATTTTTAAAGTCAATTCGCAATGCTTTTAAAAATGAGACTACCATAAGACCTCCCGCCACACACACAATGCAAACGCAGACTTGGAGGAGATTTCTCCTTATGATAGTCAAAGATGCTTGATACGCATTTAAAAGGACATTTTAATATTATTACTAGTGCATAGTGTAGGAAAAATTCATTTCAAAAGTAGAATATAAATCTTAGCCAGCATAGGTACCATTATATTATGCCTACTAATAGCTACCATATTAGATGGCAAGTTCTACAACTAAAACCGTACAAGTCTCGTATTGTTTCTTTGGATTTCCAACGAATGATCAGGCCAAGGAACTTCCCATTGCCACATGAGAATGCCTCTGGATGGACATTCCCGAGAACCAAACCGGATCTCTACCAACACAAGGCCGGGTTACCCCTAACTGAGTAACAACTGACCGAATATGCCATCCCCCGGTCCTTTGGGACCTTTCAACCAAGCGCTCGCAATCAATTCACACAATCATAAAGTGTTTTCAACATGAGTAAGTATCTGGGCTCCATACCATGATACCACCCTTTTCCAGAAGGAAATGCACATATCCTAAAGGGCGCTACCCCTCATAACCTTGCTGCATCTTTCCTGTTTTGACCATTCACGGGGTGTGAGGCTCGACGAAGTCACGTCCACAAAAACATACTTTATACAAAAGCCATGCTTTGGGTCAACAAATGATCATAGAAATGATCACCAAGATAGACGATCAAATAAACGATCCTATCACAAATAATCAACACAATGATCATTTCACAGCAACACTCAGCATGTCACATTACCAAATTGGGAATATATCGCTGATAACATTCAACTACATAACCTCTGAGCTCGTACGTCTCAGAGAAGGGTGTTAAGCTAAAAGAATAAATTCTCCGCCACCAACAGAAATATATTTGAAAGAAATCTGCTTTATATCTCAATTTGTAATGTCAGACATACAATCCATACAAGTCTGTTCCGGGATCGAACAAAACCGAAGGCACTTACAAAGAAGTCCTTGCAATCCGAATATTCACAATCCTGATCGGATTTCCCATCACATATGGAGAACTCAATACCGGAGCAACTCGGTGCAGAGTCAATCGACAGGTCATCCTATCGCTCTCGCAAATACCGGGTCTTCAACACCGATCTTCAATGCTATTCACAACGACGTATCACATATTCGGAATGGGTTATACGACCCCATGGTCCTTTCCCGGTTAACCCGAATAGTGAGCGCTTATTCAAAAATAAGTGTGGCATTCAAATTCAAACAAATCACATCAATTACCCATTCAAAGGGAAATATTGATAGTCGGTTATTGGACTATCAATGGGTATGCACAACATCACCAGATTCCAAATAATTTTCCAAATTATTTATTTTCCAAAATATCTTTACATGATATATTATTTTCACACTTCAAAAATAAATCAATATTTATTTTTAAACAAATTCTCCTTTTCATTCATAAATTCCATAGTGAATTTATATTTCACAACATCCATGCATATACGATTTCAATTATTCATTTCAATTTATCCTCAAAAGATAAATTCTCAAAACATTCACTTTATATTGGAAAACATTTCCATACTTATTTAATAAGTAATTCACAAATCTTTTATTTTCAACCTTTGAAAAATATTCAATATACTTAAATCGAAATTAAGTATATATTTCATTCTTTAAGGAAATCGTTCTCTTAAACATATTTATTTGGGCCAAAACGAATGTTACGTAAAACATCGTTACGACAACCCAAAATCACTAGTATAGGGATTCGAAATTAAAATAGATATATAAATCCCAATACTACACAAAACATTTCCTTTCGGAAATCATTTACTATAACAACAGTGTTATAGTCCACCATTTCCTTTTATTTCTCGAAAACATCTATTTCAACAATAAATGTTGAAATCTATGGTTTCGAATCTCAACACAATTAAAAACATCGTTAGATCGTTTTAATTCAATTTAAAACATCAAATCTAAACATTTTCTTTAACATATTATTCACTATTCAAAAACGTGAATATACTACGTTAATACATTTCATCCTTTTATTCATTCTTTGTCTAAAGACTATTCATTTATTATTATATGTTGTTCCGCTGCGAATTGTGAGATTCTGATGTTGTTCTGTTGTTTTCTATTCCGTTCTATTTTCTCTTTTCTTTCCTCCCTATTTTCCATCTTCTTCTGTCTTTTTCTTCTTTTTCTTTTTCTTAAAACCCTAACTATTCGATTTTTCGACAACGAAAAATCGCGTATGTTACAACCGTGATTGATGTACTCTGATGATGATGTAATATATAAACTGAGATATTTGATATTTGAGTAAAGATTATTTATTATCTATTATATTTTATTCCGCCGCGATAGTTAGATTCTGTTGTTGTTTTCTGTTTTCTCTTCTTCTACCTCTTCTTCTTTAACCCAAGTGTTTCGTATTTCTGTACCACTTGAGTGGATTGTTGTAGAATAGTGTTGACTCAAGGGGTACAGATTTGCGGGTCGTTGCCCTTGGTATCAGAGCTTAGGTTGGTGATGACCTTGGCTCTGGTGGGAATTACTCATTTAAAATAGAGTACATAGTACTCTAGAATGAGTTTAAGCGTGTTAATAAATATGAGCGCGTATTTGTTAGTGAATAAAAATTGTTTTAATATTGTGTTGATTGGTTTATTGAGTGGCATATGAACCTTCGTCGGCATAGTCTGGACAACTATATCGAAGGGATTTCTAAACACATGAATAGAACAGTTTGACACGGTATTGTTTTAAATGTGGGTGAATGAAATAATTTTACCCAAAAATATATTTTGATATAAGGAAAAGTTTTTCTCAAACTATTTAACTAATATATGATTGCTTGGATGTTAGGAATGATGATATTTAAATTATCATTCTTATTGTATGAAAATTTAACTAGAAATTGAAAATATAACCAAAGTTTAAGAGAATAAATTCATTATAAAATGAAATTTATAAATATGAATTATAAATGTAAATTATAAATTGAAATACAATTAAATGGGAATTTGTATAAGCAGAATTTATACAAATTTATTATAGTTAAAATTTAAATTAAAACAGAATTTGAAACTTTAAAACCCCAGAGATTTTGGAAGTATTTTGAAGATAAATAGTAGCATTGTTGTTTTGGGTATTTTTGTAAGGAAATTGTTTCAAATAAATTTTGGGAAGGGATATAGCATTGAATTCACTTCCGTCGCTGGAAAATAACTTCGGTGATGACTGCAGCATCATCGATGTTCATTTTCGAGTTTCTAACTGACAGATTGCTACCAAATTGATTTGTTCAGGAAAATCTGTTTGTTTTTGAAATTTCAAAGGAAATTTGACGAAAATAAAAACCAGGATTGGTTTAAATTTTTGAGAAGTGTAATTTTGAGATGATGGTGATTTCAAAATGATTTGAAACCAAAAGCCGAGTATTTAAAAATCCTGATGAGATAGTTGTAAGCTTATAAATTGAGATGATTTTTTTAAATCAGGAAGGAAATATAAGCTTTGAATGTTGGAAATTTAAATTTAAAGTGAAAAGTTAAAAATGAAATTAATTTGGATTGATGAAGGAAATTGATAGCGAATTGATTTAAATCTGAGTTAAAATAAAATTGAATTGGAATAAAAATTCAATTGAGTTATTAAGTGGAATTAGATTCTTATCTGAATAAATGAAGAAATAAGTTGGATAAGGATTGGATTGAAATAAATAAATTAGAATAACTTGTAAAAGAATTAAAAATCCATAGAATAAAATATGCTTGGATTATAAATAAGTGTAAAACTCGAATTAAAAATAAAAGATGAATACATTCAAGCCTAGAATGAATGTGATTGTATAAAATAATAAGTTGTGACTTATAAAATTGAAAATGGAATACAAATCCCAAAATTAATATTTTGATGAATTGGAAAATGAAAAGAAAAATCCAAACTTGAATTATTAAATAAATTGAACTAAGAAAATTAAATGAAGTGATATTTGGAATTAAAAATCAAGTGTTGAATTTTAACCAGGGGAAGAACTAATTAGATAATAAATTAGTTAATGAAATTGAATTGTGAGTTTATGATGAAGTTTGAAAATAAAACTCAAGTTATAAATTAAATTCGACTTACATTGTTGGTGAAGTAAATGTAATTGAACTGTGAGTTCATAAAATTGGGTGGTAAATTGAGAATGGATAGTGGATTCAGAATTTGAGTTATTAATTGAGATTTGACTTGAGATGCAACAAATTAATTATAATTAGAAATGTATCGAATAAAAAAAATGAAATTGGATTAAAATAGTGGTTGTTTGAATTGCAAATAAAATCCAAATAAGTGGAAATAAATTGGAAATGGCCATGTAGTAAATTGGATGAGTTGAATCTGGAAAGTTTAATTTTATAATAATCAATCAAATGAAATTGCATATTTAAAATGAAATTTAATTGAAATAGAATTTAGTTGAATAGAAAAGAAAATTTACTTGTAAAATGAAAATAAGCTTAAGAACAAAATTTGGTGGGTTATAGATAATATTTAAGGAAATGAAAATTCATAATGGATTGAGTGGATAAATTAGTTATATTGAATAAATATAATGGATGGAATAAATAAGAATCAAATGGAAGTGAACTTAAGTTTGAAGTGGAGTAAATTGGGTAAATTAACTTAAGTTGAGAATAATTAGAAGCTCGACTACGAGTAAAAATGGAAGACCGTTAAATTAAAGCTTGATTTGAATTAATTCGAGAATGGTTAGTAACATGCAAGCTTGGAATGTGTCGAGCTAAATAAATGGGCGTGAATGAATTAAAATAAAAAGGAAATTTAATTGGTAATAAAGATGAACCAAAGTTGTTAATGGATTTTGAATGAGCTAGTTTGGTTAATAAAATGACATGCAAGTGAATGTATTCAAATTTAAAATGCAATGAAAATGAGAATATATGGATTGTGAATAAATGAAATAGAATTGAGTATAAATTGAGTTGAAATCAATTTAAATTGGTTATAAAACATAAGCACTTATTTATTCACATAGACCTCGTCAAATGGCATAGAATAAATTGTCATTTGATATAAATGGAAGTAATTAAAATTCTATGAAGTGTTAGAAGTAAAATAAATTGATTTTGAGAGCAATTGAATTAAATATGAGTTCAGTTTGCTTAAAAGTAAATTAAATGTAAGCGATTGAGTTTTAAACCATCCAAATTGAATGAAAATAGTTATAAACTAATTGGAACAGTGGAATTAGTATGAAAATTGTATAAGTTGCTTCCGGAAAAATGTTTGGTGTGAATTTCTTTGAGAATTCATGTGTTTAACTATTGCAAATAAGTGAAATATCGATAAAACTTTATATATATATATATATATATATATATATATATATATATATATGGCACTTACATGTTTAAACTGAGTAAGTACAGGTACCTGAAAGCCGTGTGGCTGGATTTGGTTGCGCTAGTTGCTAAAAATTTAAGCCGCTTGCTTAAAATGCTAAATAAGGTACACCTACGCAATAAAAATAGGAAATATGAACTGTTTTTTGTTTTTCCGACCTTGTGGGTCGATGTATATATATTTATCTCTTTTTTCAAATTGCAAAAGCTCCTCCGTACAAAGAGGACTCTGCCAAAAAAATTCGAAAATTTTGGGAGTTAGAAAATTTTTGAAAATTTTTGTTAACGACAAAACGATTTCAAATTGGAAATTGAAATAAATTAGTAAATGAAACTAATTAAAATAATGACATGAATTAGTTATAAATGGAAAATAAAATTCAATATTTAGAGTTAAAGATAAACTGAATTCGTATGGAAATGAAAGAATCAATTTGAATAGAAATAGATATAAACTAAAGTGGAAGATGAAAATAAATATAAGCAGCATATAAAATGTTTATACTAAACTTAAGAGGGAACGGTGAATTCTTTAATGAAAATTGATAGTACTAATATAATTTAAGTCAATATTGGAATGAATAGATATTGACATTTTGTGAGAAAGTCGATAAAATGTTTCTGGAATGTTGTGAATGGATATTAGTGCTAAGCAGGATATGCAGGTATTATAAAGAGAAAGGAAAATTGGTTTTGGTTTCAGATGATAAAAATTGAATTGCCCGACCAAAAATGTATGTGTTTAAATTTCTGTGAAATTTAATTGGGTTTTTGGATCGAGCCACTTGGCCTTTTGTTTTCTTTTGAATTTTGGGAGCCCGTAGAGGCCTTTTGTAGTTTTACCGAGCTAGCCGCGCAAAGGAGACGTTGGCAAAAAAATTCTAAAATTTAGGAAGATAGAAAAATTTTGAGAAAATTTTGACAATTCAAAATTTGGTTTTGAATTATAATTTGAATGATTGTATAAATAAGTTGTTTGGGAACTATGGAAAAGTTGGAAAAATAAGAATAATAATGGGTCTTTTATAAGGAGATAGTTGGTAAGATGTTGAATTGTTAGAAATTGTTTGGTTTTGGAAAATAGTAAACGGGTATTGGACCATTCTTCCTAACTAGTAATTTCGAGGACGAAATTCTTTTAAGGGGGGAGGAATGTGACGACCCAGAATTTTCGAGCATTTAAGATCGGAATATTTAATTGATTTTAAATATTCAATATAGTAATTTTAGCTTGAATTACAAATATCACTAATTATTTGATAATTAAATTATTGAATTGAATAATTTGAAGTTGAGTTAAAGGTTGAATCTGGAGTTTTAAGCCTGTGAAAATAATTTGAAGGCTTATAAGATTTATATTGATAATACTTAAGAGAATAGAAGTGTTGAAATCAAATTTTAAAATGGTTTATTAAGTTTTGGAATTTATATCGTTTAAATTGAATTTTAAAATAGCCTTCCGAGGCACAGTCTCGGAATTCGACGAAACCAGTTCCATTGGATCCGTAATATTGAATTACTATCAGATTTCAAATTTCGTATTGATTGGAATTGTTGTGTGACCGTACGATATATATAAACGCGTTGAAGTTTGCATTGAATTCCATAACTAGCATCACGTATAGAAAATAATAAAAAGTGAGAAGAAAATCACGTTACCTTCTTTAAGAAGCTTCTATGTTTAGTAAATAAAATAAAAGAAGATATTTTCTTCATTCTAAAAAAAAAACAAATCAAACCGAGACTCTCATTTCGCTTCAAATTCGTTCAGGATTGAAAACCCTATTTCCTTCGATGGCGAACCCCATTTTTCCCTTTATGAAAATCGAAATCAATTCGCCTTTAATAAAAGATATAAGGGCAACATCTCTTCCTATTCAAAATAAAATACCCGAAATGAAATCGGCCTTCTATTCGAGCTCGTAGGTCGCGGAAAATGTCTGGGAAGATTGGATCGATTTCGCGAGTTGACGAAGGGGCGTTATCGACTTCGTGACAGGGCAGCATCGAGGAGAGGTCGTGATGAAGTCGCGGTGGCAGATCGTAGACGGACTGAGCCCGTCGCATGACGATCGGAGGTTGGATCTGGGCATCTTGTGTTCGGCTTCGTCAACGGCGACGTGGAGATGATGGCGCGATAGGCTAGGGTTTCGCTGTGGGATGAGCTCGGCCAAGCACGTTTTGAATTTTGAGCAGAAGCTTTGTGATAGTGAATTCCTGTTCGCGTTTGAGGTATCGTTTTGTTTTAATTTAAATTTAACAATACTCATCTATGAATATATATATATATGCTTGTAAACGAAGGAGAAAATAATTTTAGATTTGTATGTGTATGAAATCGATAGCTATTTTAAATTTAGAAATGAATAAATAAACATAAATATGTGTATAGAAGATTTTGGAAAAAAGTTATAGGAATTTTAAAATATTGTTTAGGGTAATTAATGTATTTAATAAACTTATTTAAATTTATCTTAGTTATTGGAAATAGTTTATTATAGGAATTAGTTTAAGTACAAATTATTAAATTGAATTAAAATATGTAAAGGAAAATTAATAGTTCAATTTATTTCAAATATTAATAAATTATAAATTGTTATTCAAGGTCCAAATATCATGAAGGAAATAGTCAAGAGGGAAGTAGGTTGCGAACAGCAAAATACTCAAAGGTGAGTTAATCTCACTCAGTTATATTTAAATTTAAACTTAAATTTAGATGATTAAATTTAAATAATTGGTGGAATTGATTGATGTGTTATATCATAGTATATATTACATCTTGGAATGTCTGATTTATATTGTGCTAACATCTGTGGACGCAGGGAAAACAGGTTGGAGGGATCCAACTGGACCCCTCAACTTTTATTTAAATTATTTAATATTCTCTGTTCTGATTATTTGATATTCTATAATGAATTATGTGGAAATATTGAATGCTATGGCTTGATTGATATAATTGGTTATAATGAATTACCAAATATATAATTGGATTTTGGGAATGAAAATAAAAGAAGTGAAATTGTAAGTAAAATAAGTGTAGAATAAATTTAAGAATGAATTGGAAAAGAAATAAAGTGAATTTAAAATTTTAATAAATAAATCTTGAGTGTGGGAAGGAAAATTTGAATAAACGGGAAGTTAATGAATTTTAAAATGCAGTATTATTATTTAAAAAGAACAAAACATTTATCTAAAATTTAAGATCTAAATTATTGAAAAGAGTAAAGAAGAAACTGGGGAAAATAATAATAATAAAATCCATAACTAATGAATTTGGAAATGAACTGATAAGTAAAGAAATTTATTTCAAAATGGAATAAATTGGAAATCAATTTGGGAAATTGATTTAAGTGACTGAAGTTGGAAATTCTCCTTGAATAACCAAGTACGTTTTCAAAGAAAATTTTTAAATATAAAGTAAAAGTTTTAAAGTTGTTTTAAAAAGTATGTTTTGAAAAATTTATTATTTATAAATATTTAAGTTCTAAAAGTAAGTATTTCCTTTAATCTATTATAGTAGTAATTATTTAAAGGGTGACTTAGTATTTTGTTTTTAAAAGTGAAAATCTAGTTTTATATTCTATTAAGTAACCTTATTTTCAAATATTCATATAGTATGTATTTTTAATAAATTGTTGAAGTAGGTTTTTTTAAAATAAATCTTTTAAAGTATATTTCAAAGTAAAGTGTTTTAAATTATTTTAAGAATCCAGTTTTGTACTTGGTGATTTCAGTGGAGTTAGGAAATATTTGGGAAAGTTTATTCTGGGAAAAAAGATGATTTGAAACTGTTTTCAAAGGGTTGAAAATAGAAATATATCTTATGAAGATATTTTTGAGACTAATAAATAATTTAGAAAATTATTTATTGGTTGATGGATGTTTGTGCATATTAATTGATAGTTAAATAACCGACTATCAATATTGGACAAAAATGCGTTCATCGTTTCGAAGAGACCGGGATCGAGATTTATTTCTCGAAAACCACTTCGATCCGGTTTGTACGATTCATGGAAACGAGTTGGATTTGAAGGAGCAGTGAAGTGCAAGGGCTAGTCGCTACTAATCCTGAGGATATTTCCAAAATGGATGTAGTAGGAATAGTGCCTTCGGTTCCGTTCGAACCCGGGACGGACTTGTATGGATGAATGCTTGCGAAA
This sequence comes from Allium cepa, assembly GCA_030765085.1. Classification (NCBI taxonomy): domain Eukaryota; kingdom Viridiplantae; phylum Streptophyta; class Magnoliopsida; order Asparagales; family Amaryllidaceae; genus Allium; species Allium cepa. Next base: position 587,999,062 of record CM060938.1, read on the forward strand.
CATCGTCAGGTGGACGATGGGCATTCTAAGGGATATGTTTTAAAAAGGTAACGCATAGGCTCAAGCCTCATCAAATGGGAATGACTGAAAATCAGGGGTTATGCAGCAAGGCTAGGTGGGTAGCACCCAAGCAATGTGAGGTCATCCCTGTCTAGATGTCCCTTTTTATTTCGGCTTAGTGGGCGGTTGCTGATCCCAACCGCGGGGTGATCTCACTCGGGATTATCCTGTAAGGGGTAGTCCCGGTCTTGTGTTGCAGGGGAGCGGGCGTACTCCTGGTACGGTGATCTAGGCCCCGTACTATGACAGGTGGTACCCCAGTGCCTGGTCATTAGTTGGAAATCCATCCTCCCTACGAGCCTTGTACGAGTTTTGTTTGTATTACCCACTCTGTGGCTAGTAGCTGGAATTTAATCATGTAACAATTTCGGCTATTTTATAAGTATTTGTATATAGACCCTATTATAATATCAGAGGATTTCTATAAAAATTGTTTTAGCTATCGTAAGGTAAAAACACGACATGTTTATTTGTGGCGTGGTCTTACAGATGCTTTTGTTTCCAAAGGATTTTTGAAACGTTAATAATCAATTGGGTGTATCATGCTGTAATATAGCAAACTGGATCCCGATCTCTTCGAAACGATCAGCGTATTTTTGTCCAATATTGATAGTCGGTTATTTAACTATCAATTAATATTCACAAACAACCATCAACCAATAAATAATTTCCTAAATTATTTATTTATCTCAAATATCTTTACAGGATATATTCTCACTTTCAAATCCTTTTGAAAACAGTTTTCAAACTATCTTCCTTTTCTCAGAATAAATTCCGAGTATTTCCATTTCCACTGGAATCACCAAGCTCAAAACTTTAAATTTTTAAAATAATTTAAAAACACTTTATTGTAAAATATATTTAACATTCAATTTAGAAAATTTTACTTTAATACTTAATTTATAATAATACTTTAAACAAAATACCAAATCATTTTTAAATAATTATTATGATAATTGATTAAACAAAAATACGTACTTTGGAATTTACTTTTAAACACTTAAGTTAAAACTACTTTAATAATTTACTAAAAATACATACTATATAAACATTTGAAAATAAAGTTACTTAATAAAATATAAAACTAGATTTCTACTTTTAAAAAAAAAACAAAATACTAAGTTACTTCTTAATTATTACTGCTAAAATAGATTAAAAGAAGATACTTACTTTAGACCTTAAATATTAGAAATAATAAATTTCACAAAACTTGCTTTCTTTAAAAAAAACAACTTTAAAACATTTAATTTATATTTACAAATTTACTTTTAAAACATGTACTTGGCCATCCAAAAAAAATTCCAACTTCAATCACTTAAATCAATTTCCCCAAATTGATTTCCAATTTATTTTATTTGAAATAAGTTTCTTTAATTTCTCAATTCATTTCAAAATCATTAGTTACGGACTTATTATTAATGTTATTATTTTCCGTTTGATTTTAAACCTTTTAACTGAAATATACAAATTTCCAGGCTTTTCCCAATTTTCTTCTTTATTCCTTTCAATAATTTAAATCTTAAAATATTAAATAAATGTTCTGTTCTATTAAATAATATCATTGAAGTTTCAGACTTCATTAACTTTCTGTTTATTCAAAAATTCCTTTCCATATACAGAATTTTATTAATTAGTATTTTGAAACCACTAATATTCTTATCCAATTCACTTTAATTTATATACATTCTTTATAATTATTACTTAAGAGTTCACTTCTTTTATTTCCTTTCAAAGTCTAATTCTATACATTTGGATAAAACAGAGTACCGAAATATCCAAGCAGACTATAACATTCAATATTCTAATATAATTCATCACAGAATATCAATTAATCACAGCTGTGGGTGTTTAATAATTTAAATAAATGTTGAGGGATCCAGTTGGATCCCTCCAACCTGTTTTCCCTGCATCCACATACGTTAGCACAATATAATACACCAATTCCAAAATATCATACTATATCACATCAATCAATTCAGCCATTCAAACAATTATTTAAATTTAATCGTTCGAATTTAAATTTAATTGAGTGAGATTAACTCACCTTTGCTTTTATGTTGCAACTTATTTCCATTCACTTCCATTCCGGCTTGTTTTCTCGATTCTTAAACCTTGTATAAATATTTATAATTTTTATTAATATTCGAATCAATTAAACAATTAAATTCGCATCTACTAACTTAATTTACTGAGAATTTTGGGTTTTAGGCTAATACTTTGTTTTAAACAAATTTTCCCTTTTTAAATAAGTAACTAAAATTAATCCAATAAGTTTATTATATAAATCTACCTCCATAATATATTTTATTTCTATTTTTATTTTATTTTATTTCTAAAATTAAACAAGTAGATCAAAATGTGTATAAGTTTATTCATTTAATTTTGTTTTATTTAATTTTGAAACTCATGTGTACTTATAAAGATAATCTATATCGATTTTTAAACTCTAATTTTATATAAGTTTCCAATCGTTTCAAAATTCCTATTTCCTTTTCTTCTTCCCAAAATCATACCTATCTAATTAAGCAATTGTCTTAAATCTAGTTTGCCCAAATACTAATATTACAATCATTTTTTTTCCTTTTAGAAAATAAACAAAACAAAAGTATTACAAATAGAAAATACCTTATCCCCCGATTCCTAAAAGCGCTGCCACACCAAGACTACCTCGCAAGCTCCTCCTCCAGCTCCAACGTCGACCTAAACTTCGAGTACAGCTTGAACACAAACCCTAATCATCTCACCCCCCCCCTCTTATCTAGCATCGATGCGATCGAAATCGCCTCCAGCTTGCGCGCAACCACCATCGACAGACCGATGTACTACTGTCACGGCGAAGACGACATGCACTCTACGTCAACGGCAACCCAACATCCTACCCTGCAACCGAAACTATCCCACGTTCTTCGAGCTCGAGCCTTGCTCGCGAACCCTCCATACATCGCCTCGATCGACATCCACTGACACTCGCCGCCTCCTGGTTCGAGCCACTCGATTTGATATTGCCATGCGCCTCCTCTTTTCTCTTTTTTTTTAACACGAGAATCGAACTGGTGAAGTAAGAAGGCGAAAAGGAAGATGAGAGCTTCGGCCATTTTTGTTTAATTTAGGGATCGGCTATCAACTCTGAGCGAAGGAAAATATCTCCTATTAATTTATTATTAAACGAAGAAGCGTGTTGGAGAAGGTAACGCTAGTTTTTTTTTTAAACCCCTACACGTGATGCTAGCCACAGTACGTAATGTAATATCATCGTGTTTACTTAATGTACAAACACACAACAACTCCGAAAGCTACGAAATTTGAAATCCGATAATAATTTAACATTACGGACCCAATGGAACTAGTTTCGTCGAATTCCGAGACTGTGCCTCGAAAGACTATTTTTAAATTCAATTTAAACGATACAATTTCAAAACTGAACAAATCACTGTTAAATCTAATTTTAAAACTTTTATTATCTTCAATATTATCAATATAAATTTTATGAGCCTTCAAATTATTTTTAACAGGCTTAAAATTCCAGATTCAACATTTTATTCAACTTCAAGTTATTTAATTCAATAATTAAATTATCAAATAAATTGTGATATTCCTAATTCAAGTTAAAATTACCCTATTGAATATTTAAATTCAATTAAATATTCTGATTTTAAATGCTCGAAAATTCCGGGTCGTCACAAAAGATCCATGGTCTTCAATAATCATCATCTTCAGTATGTCTTCACGTTTGAACGTATACATTAGTTCGAAGTGGTTTTCGGATGGGATTTACCCAAATCCGACCCCAGTTCCTTTGAAGTCCAATACCGATAGAAAGTGAATATGAGTATACAGCATTTATTAAGTCTCTTTTCACTTTAATTCTTTTCGGATGATTTTGAAATCTCTTTCTTTTGACTTAGGATAATTTCTAAGAAATTAATTCTTTTGCTTTGGAAAATATTACAAATTTCCTTACTTAATTCTTGATCAAATTCTTTAACTTTTAGGCGGGTCAAAAACCATATTATTTAAACATCGCTTACGATAAACCCTAAATCAATCTTAACAAAAAATTTAAAGTAAATTAGATCATAGAAATCGTTCATTTTTGGAGATTGCTTAACTTTTGGACAATACCAATCTTCTTTTATTTTGGAAAACTTAACAAAATCTTTTTATTTAAGAGCATCGGGCTTTCCTTTCGATCTATTCCACCTCTCGTCTAAGAAAAGAAAACTAGGCCAGGTAAGTTTAGGGCACTGGTTCCTCCATCCCTAACCATAGTTAAACACCTTGATTTATCATCCCAGATCTCACAGGCGGGACAAATGTACTAGTCGTTTCCGCATACTAAGATTTTCCTTATTTTTGTATTGCTTATAAATATTCCAAATCATCTTTCAAAAATGCCTAATTATCCTTTTTAAAACATTTACAATTTATTCTGGGAAACATCGTTACATTTAAACTCATATTCCAAAAGTTATAGAATTCGCAGCAGAAAAGTGCCGCGGAAAGTGCTAAATAAGCTTATTTGAATTAAACAACTTTTAACATTCGATAATTCATATTTTCTAATCCAAATCTTTTTAAATCATTTAAATAGATTTATCAAATTTATTCCATATTTTTCCATAATTAAAAACATCCATTTAAACAGATTTTTTGTTACGGTCACTTAACTGCACTAGCGCGATTTTTCTGGAAAATTAATTTTGACTTATTTCAAAATCTACTCAACGAAACTTTGATTTTCTTTCTTCATTTAGAATATATGGATATAATAGTCCGGAATTTTCTTATCTCGAAAAATTCCGAGCCATATTTCATCCTATACATTCATTTGAACTTCTCGGCGTGAAATCGCGGACTACCGTTGTGCGACGCATCTAGTTTTAACATATTTTTCAATATTTAAAATAATCTATTCTAATTGTATTTCAACACTTATAAAATCATTACAAATCATTTTAAATCAATATTTTCACTTTTTAAAGTATTTAAAATATATTTTCACTATTACCATGTTATAATATTATTATATTCCCATTATTTTAATATTAAATTTTAAATTTCAATTTTAACTCAATTTCAATTCTATAAATTTAACTCATTTAAAACTTAGATTTCAAATTCACTTTCAATTTAAACTTCAATTCAACCTCAAACTAAACTTCACTTTTTCAAAATAGATTTCGATTTCGATTTCAATTTCACTGTTTGTCTCAATTTCAATTTAACTATCCTTTTCAAATCTGTTTCACTTCAAATTTCAAATTCTCTTTTATTTTAACTTTAATTTCACTTCTAAATAAAAAGAGACTTATTTTTCCCCAATATCTCATACTACTAAAATATGGTCTTATTAATCAAAGGGATTACTTAGTTAATAGAAATTTGATTTTCAAATTATCATCACAACCATACAACAATCATATAACACTAACATATTCAATACGGTAAATGTAATAACATTACTACGAATTATCCAACATATTCAAATAATCAATCAAACATCCATATCATCGAATGGTGATTATCTAACATAAAAATTAAATGTGAAAATCAATATAATTCAAAACGCGGTGAAAATTTCTCACCTTCGTATCCATTCCATCAAACTTTTTCGTAGGTTACATGCTTTCGAACAAACGCGTTTTTTTCAAACGTCTTGAATTCTTGCCTTAGCTTATTTTCTTTCCGAACGCTTTTGTTTTCCTTTCTTTTTCTTTTCTTTTCTTCATCTTTTCTTTTCTTTTTTTCTCTTTTGTTTTTTGTATATGGAGGAGAGGGAGTATGGCCTTGATGTGGAGGAGGATGTAGGCTCGGGTTCTGAAACAACCCGATATTTTCTGCCATTCGCATCCACACATGCCAGACTTGAATTGCTCAAAATACCGCACTGTAAATAAATTTGGAGCAAATGAAATACAATCACAGAATCACAGACACAGAAATATCAGAATAACTCATAGCGGAAATTAAAATACCATAGTAATTCATAAAGCTACTATAACAAACTCTCAAAAAACATAATACATAATATCAGTCTGAAACGTATATGACAGAAATCTAAATACATAGAAGTTTATAAATACCAGAACTGAAATAGAACAACTGAAACTGAAAGGGAATAGATAACTAGACAAGCAGAATCTCCAGCGATTCCTAACTCCAGAAAAAGAAATCCAAAGCTAAGCTGTAAATATTCAGGCTCACCCGAGCATAAAGTAAAACACAAAACACTCGAGTCAGGACATATATACTTATATAATGTAAACCAACTCAAGTGAACTGTAGTATTAATGCACTATAACTTAAAGGATGCTTAGGATCTCCCATCCTCTAAGGATCAGTTAAACCATAAATTTAAATACATTCCGTGGTTAAAATTTCAAAATAGTAATTTATACTTTGAAATCAACTATCATTTCAAATTCAATATCATTCAAAATCCATATCAAAATATCACATCTTTTCAAAACCACATTCATTTTTATTTAAAGTACCATTTCAAAACACATTTCAAAATAGTTTATATTTCAAAAGAAATTACTTCATTTTAAATCATTAAAATGAAGGTATTATATTTAATATTAAACAATTAAATTTCTAAAATTTAAATCTTTCAAAGTTTATTTATTCACTTAAATTTATTAAAACTATGAAAATTCAACTTTCGCAGCATTTAGAAAATGCTATGGAAAGTCACTTTTAAAACAATTCAATTTAACAAAAAACAGCATTAAAAAAATGCTGTAATAGGGTTACTTTAGTTCAAATAAAACCTTAGTTAATTTCAGCAACTACAACACTTACAAAGTGCTATAATAGCCCTTAATTCAATCTAGTCATTATTTCTTTTCTATTAACTACAGCATTTACAAATGTTGTAATATCCTTTACATTAGAAATAATGATATTTCAAAATGCTGTTAATTAAATTTCAAATATTGAATATAATTTCACAAACAATTAAATTTTTATTAAAACCATTTCACTTATAAAATCATATAATTTTCTCTTTTATAACCGTCATTTAATTTTCCTTAAATTCCTGATTTTATAAAGTTAAAATTCCATTCAAAAATCAATATTTAATAATAATTCACTTATTAAATTCCAACATTCAATTTCAATTCATATAATTAAATTTTTAACTTAACATTTAAGTTTAAATTTCAAAATATAACTTATTTTTCATTTTATTTACTTAACTTCAAAATTCACTTTTAAACAAAATTAAAAATTTTCTAATTTAAGTTATATTTCAAAATTCAACTCAATATTCATTTATTTCACATTTTAACTTATTCAAAATCCATTACTATATTATAAAATCATTTTAAATTCATTTAATTCAAAATATCTTAAATTTATTATATTTTCATATTTAATTTTAAATTCCATTTATAATTAAATCAAAATTTCCAAAATAACTTATATTTCAAACTTCCACTTTATCATTAATTTATTTCACTTATAAATTCTCAGAGAAATCAAAATACTTTGCAAAAATCATTTTTAATTAAGTTTAAATCAAAATATTATGATATTTACCTTTCTAAAATATTTTGAAAATTTTAGAAAATATATTTTAACCACGGGTCTGTATATCATTTTCTACACCAGGTAAAGTGATACGGGTAATATATAATTTCAACACGCAATTTACAAGAAAACCCAGGTTTTATCATTTCAAACCCGCAGTCCCAAGTAAAATGAAATAATTGAAAATCGTTCAGGCCTATCATTTCAGCCTATAACGATTTTCCCCTATTCTAAAGTCTGTTCGGGTATGTATCATTTCAACCCATAGTGATTCTAATCTAAAGGGAACTTGTACTGTGATAAACTGATATAAATAACAAAACAACATAAAATAACAGTAATATATGATATAACAGGTAAATAAGCATGGGTGAACATCATATGATCATAACATAGCAGATATAACGTGGTGATGCATTCTACAGATTCAAATGTGATCGATTTACAGTTATATAAGTATAAAACTATCTGGTGAGAATAACTCGCTGGTACAAGCTGGAGACGACAACTAAAACACACAAACTGAGATCTTCGGAGGCACGAAAGCACGAATAAGATTTGAGATTGGGAGAGCCAAAGATTAATCACCTTGAATACATTCAAACAAACAAATAATCTACATAAGTTTTCAACCCAAATTCAATTAAATAAAGCTAGAAATGAATGCACAAAACATCACCAAAGTGTTTGCACTTGCTTTCTACCACTTGTGTCTCAGTTATAGGCTGGAAAGGCACGGCTAAGGAGTGTGTTTGGGTCTGGTTGTGGGTTCATATGGTTGGCCTAGCATGATTTAATGATGGTGCAAAGGTGTGCGAGCTAGAATTCACAAAACAAGGCCACTACAAGTGGTTTCAAGGCCTAAATAGGCTTGGCCAAAAAAAAGATGGGCACGGCCATCTCTGGTGGGGTCAGAAGGTGATGTGGCAGAGGGTGCAGGACAGGTATGAGGTGGTAGTGGTGGTGTAGGTAGGGGCCAAGGGGGTGTTTGAGGTGGTGGAACATCATGGTGCTTGGCTATGTACATTCAAGTGGAGTTTGGAGCAAGATGGTAGTGGATCTTCAACCTAAGGACCACGGCATGGATTGGGGTTGGACTGGAGGTGGTGGTGACTGGTTGTGGCAGGGGCCGAGCCTAGAGTAGAACAAAGCAAGAGCAAAAATCATATAATTCGAGTAAAAAGAAGAAAAAGAAAAGAAAGTTTACCAAAATTTTACCACAATGAAGAGGCCAAAATTTTTGTGAGATGAGAAGTTTATTTTACATGAAAATGAGATGGTGAAGTGGTCGGCTGAAAGTAGTGAGGAGTTATGGCAGTAAAAGTTGAAACGATGTTGGTTGAAAATGAAGAGACAAGAATATAAAGAGACTTAGTAGATAAAAGGGCATAAAACTCTTCAAATTACCAAAAATTCTTTTGCAATTTTAAATACATGAAAATTATGTATAAATACAGATAAAAATACAAAACTATAGTAAATAAACAAAAATAAATAATTAAATATTAATTAAATATAATTCAATTAAGAAAATAGCAAAAATTGTAAACTAGGCTTAAAAATTTGAAAATAATGCAATAAACTTTGGAAAAATTATAACATTACTTTAAAATATTTTAAAATAAAAATATATACCTAACATGTCATATAACACATATTAGAACATAATATGACAAATAAAAATATTATTTATATAAATTAAAGTAGACAATTTTATTAAATAAATCAATTTACATACATATTGTAAAAAGCATAACTTTCACAATATAAATTGGATTTCAACCAAACGAAAAGCGGTATTCTTAAAATTCAATATATTTTCATAATAAAAGATAAAATTCAAAATTCAAAAATTTAAATTTTAAATTTAAAAGTCAAAGTTTGACCAGATTGACCAAAAATCCACTTTTTTGGAAATATAATATTTATTCAGGTTTGAAATTATAATTCACACACAATCAAAATATACTTTTAAAATAACAAAATTTATTCATTTTAATAAATAAAATATAGTTTTTAAATCAAGAGTTTCAATTTAAATAATTAAAATAAACGATTAAAATGATCATTGAGTTGTTACAGATTTAGGGTGTATGGTGCTCGGCCTCGGGGTGTAGGCGCTCGGCTTGGCTAGTAGGGAGGAGGTACGGCCGAAGGTAGGTGGGCAGGATAGGAGGTGGCACGGGTTGGGTATGTAAGGAGGAGGGGGTGTAAGGTGATGGTAAGGGAGTATGGAGGTGATAGCTTGAAGGTAGAAGGGAAATGGAGAGGTAGGACGCCATGGAAATGGAGGAAGAAGGAGGAAGTAATGGAAGAGGAAGAGAATGAAGTTTAGAAATTTTGTAGAATGAGAATGTAGTGAAAAAAGAAGGGTTTAGGTTTGTATTTATAAGTGGAGTTTGAGTGACTAATGTCTTAAATACCCTTGCCTTACTTTTTGACTTTTGCATATCATGATAAGAAGTGTATTAATGGTGAAATGATGGTAGGATGTAAGTTTGTACTTAATGAAATGATGTTTGCCTCTTTTTCTTAAACTTTAAAATGTTAAAATAACATTTGCTTCTTTTCCATGTAAATTAGTAACATCTCATTACTGTGATTTGAATTTATGAAATGATTACTCTCTTTTTTCTTGAATTTTGTGTCAAAAAGAAAGAAGACTTTTGCTTGATTTGATTTGCATTAATGGTGGAATGATGTTTATGGAAAAGTGTGTAAAGAGGTAAAGAGGTGTCACCTTCTTATTGTTTGTAGATATTAAATCATATAGTTTTTCTCCTTTTCTATGTAAAAGTATTACATCTTATTAATAAGATGAGAAGTAAGATAATGATGTTGTTTTATGTAAAATCATGTCTTTTTAAATTTATTTATTTTAACTTAACTTCTCAAAAGTAAACTATTTTTGTCTTTTAGTGCTAAATTTAAAGTGTTTAAATAGTTTGCAAAACTTGTACTTATAAGTTAGAAAATGCATCAAGTTGTAATAACTTGTCGACAACTTGTTTTGATTGAAAACGGTGTTTTTGTCGACAAATTTTACCGTCAAAATTTGACGTTTTTATTAAGCTATATATTGAAGTAAATAAAACTTTAAAATGAACTCTTTACTTCTTTAAATAAAATAAAACATGTCTTTTTATATTTAAAAATCATATTTAATTATTATCAAAATCTCTATTTTTACAGTGTATGTAAAACTGACAAAATGCAACAAATTTTGGTTATTTTTGAAAAACAAGTATTAACATACTTTTAAATATATAAATTTACTTTTTTATCTTTATTAGATGTTTGAAATAATATTTACCTTTTTAAATAAATATTTAAATTCATTTATTTAAGCTTTTATTTATTATTAACAAACTTAATTTTTGTCGATTTGTTCTAAAATCCAAATTTATACTTTTTAATTTATTAACTATAAGAATAAATAATTATTTATTATATAAAACATATTCATTTAAGATTTAAACTCCTTTTTAAATTTAAAAATAAGTAAAATCTCTCATTTCCAAAGTAGCGAAATTACTGGTCGTTACAATTATTTTATTTTTGTTTTAGAGTTTTATAAAATATTATTTTCCATGTTTTTATGTTATTTCAATCTACTCATTTTTATTCTCCCATCCTGATTTTTTATTAGAGTTTGTAACAACCCGCATATTTGTCGATTTTATATTTAAATATTTTATTTAAATATTTTATCGATACTCGGAATTTAGTCCGAAAAGCTACTTTTTGCATACGGTCGAATTAGAACTCAGGACCACTCCCATTGAGTTTAAAATGCCGTTTGCGACCTTTTTGAGTATAAGCTTCGATATCTTTGGAGTAAGTTGATTTTTGCTACTTTTTCACCTTGGGTTTGGGTTCAGCCCTATGTTTAACTTATACTCAAATCTAAGCCACTCCTCCCCATTCACCCTCACTTTCTCCTCTTTTCAGTTCTAAAGCATCAATTGTGGGAGAGATGGGAAATTAAAACTCCAAAACCCTAGTTTTCTTTTGCAAATCAAGCTCTAGCTCCAAACTAATAGATTAACCCATTGGTAAGCTTCTCTTCTTCTTCTCCAACTCATTCTCTTATCAATTTACGAAATTCCTAAACCTAACTTTGGGAATGTTCTTCTTTTAAAGCCAAGAATCAAGCTTCTTGAGTTGGATTTGAAGAGTGGTTGATTCTCCTTTGCTTTCAAGCTTCATCTTCATTTGTTTGGGTTCAAAGGTGAGATTTTTATCTCACATCTATGCTTATATTTATCTTTGATTGTTAGGTATGAATTCCTAACACTTATTCGTGTGCAATTGCTTTTGGTTTGGATTGATTTGGTGAATATTCCAATTTTTAGTGTTTTGGGTTCAAATCCTTAAAAATCATAGCTTTGATGTTCAAATGCGTTTTTGGTGATGCATCGAGGAGCCAATAGGATCGGGTAGCCGTTGGGCATAATTCCCTATCGTCCGTGCTCGTTCGGTTGCGAATTGGTGGAGTTTACACATCAATTAAATGGGTTTCAATTTGCAGAACATCAGGTTCGGCCGACCGAACCACTGGGCCGGTCGACCGACCTGCTACTAAGGTGCATAGGTACCTTTCTGTCTCTGGTCCGGTCGACTGGCTATAGGGCTAAGCCGACCGACCTGCTTCCCGAGAAAATTTCTGAAATAGGGTCCGGTCGACCGAGCTCTGTATCCGGCCGGCCGACCTGATGCAATTTTGCCTATTTCGCCTAGTTGCTTGAATTTCCAACTTTAATCGATTCGTGTTGTTTCCTATTTGTTGTTATCATTTATTATGACTTTGATGACTCCTTCTTAGGGATTTTTGAATATCCATTTCAATGGATTCTTTATTGGTTTCGTTGGATTTTTATTCACATCTTCGTATGTGAATTTTAGTGGTTGATTGTTCCTACAATCTTATTCGTGATTTGTCACTTTAAAAATATAAAGGTTTCTATACTAGTAGTAAATATCAAAACTCTTTCTTCAAATGATTTCAACACTATTTTGGTACAAAGCTCGTTTCATAAACCGTTTTCCAATCTATTAGTATATACAAACCTTTACCTCACTCGTATGAGAAATCTAATTAAACGACTTGGTGAAACGAGTGGTATGAAACGCTTGCGTTTACTTCGTCGGTTAATTCTTGGACTTGTTCGATTGAATCTCTTGTGACAATTTTATAGTGGAGATCTACAATTGGTTCGTAAATATTTGAGTTAAGCAAGTGGTTATGTGTAACAACCCGCATATTTGTCGATTTTTATATTTAAATATTTTATCGATACTCGGAATTTAGTCCGAAAAGCTACTTTTTGAATACGGTCGAATTAGGACTCGGGACCACTCCCATTGGGTTTAAAATGCCGTTTGCGACCTTTTTGAGTATAAGCTTCGATATGTTTGAAGAAAGTTGATTTTTGCTACTTTTTCACTTTGGGTTTGAGTTTGGGCTCAGCCCTATGTTTAACTTATACTCAAATTTGAGCCACTCCTCCACATTCACCCTCACTTTCTCCTCTTTTCAGTTTTAAAGCATCAATGGTGGGAGAGATGGGAAATTAAAACTCCAAAACCCTAGTTTTCTTTTGCAAATCAAACTCTAGCTCCAAACTAATAGAAGAACCCATTGGTAAGCTTCTCTTCTTCTTCTCCAACTCATTCTCTCTTTGATTTCGGAAAATTCCTAAACCTAATTTAGGAAATGTTTCTCTTTTAAGCTTAGAATCAAGCTTCTTGAGTTGGATTTGAAGAGTGGTTGATTCCCCTTTGCTTTCAAGCTTCTTCTTCAATTGTTTGGGTTCAAAGGTGAGATTTTTATCTCACATCTATGCTTATAATTATCTTCGAATGTTAGGTATGAATTCCTAACACTTATTCGTGTGCATTAGCTTTTGGTTTGGATTGATTTGGTGAATAGTCTAATTTTTGGTGTTTTGGGTTCAATTCTTAAAAAATCATGGCTTTGATGTTCAAATGTGTTTTTGGTGATGCAACGAGGAGCTCATAGGGTCGGGTAGTCGATTGGCATAAATCCTTAGTGCCGATGCTCGTTCGGTTGCGAATTGGTGGAGTTTGCCCATCAATTAAGTAGGTATCAATTTGCAGAACATCAGGGTCGGCCGACCGAACCCCTGGTCCGGCCGACAGACCTGCTACTAAGGTGCATAAGCACCTTTCTGTCTCTGGTCCGGTCGACTGGCTACAGGGCTCAGCCGACCGACCTGCTTTCCGAGACTATTTGGAACAGGGTCCGGTCGACCGAGCACTGTAGGCGGCCGACCGACCTGATGAAATTTTGCCTATTTCGCCTAGTTGCTTTATTCCAACTTTAATCGATTCGTGTTGTTTTCTATTTGTTGTTATCATTTATTATGACTTTGATGCCTCCTTTTTAGGGATTTTTGAATATCCATTTCGATGGATTCTTTATCGGTTTCGTTGGATTTTCATTCACATCTTCGTATGTGAATTTTAGTGATTGATTGTTCCTACAATCTTCTTTGTGATTTGTCACTTTAAAAATATAAAGGTTTTCTATGCTAGTAGTAAATATCAAAACTCTTTCTTCAAATGATTTCAACACTATTTTATAACAAAGCTCGTTTTCTCAAACCGATTTCCAATCTATTAGTATATACAAACCTTTACCTCACTCGTATGAGAAATCTAATTAAACGACTTAGTAAAACAAGTGGTATGAAACACTTGCGTTTACTTCGTCGGTTAATTCTTGGACTCGTTCGATTGAAACTCTTGTGACAATTTTCTAGTGGAGATCTACAATTTGTTCGTAAATATTTAAGTTAAGCTAGTGGTTATGGGACATTGAAGCTAAGCTCATATATTTACTAGCTTACTGTAATTGACACTTCTTGATGATCATGACGATCATTTTTGTGATTTAGACTAGCAATGTGCGATGTCTCTTTGTCTGCGAGGGAGACTAAACCCTGTTGTGTGGAGTTTCGACTCAAATTGATGGGGTAGCGCCCCATGGTCTTCGGACCGTTCGTGTGTCAAAAATTAATGGCTAGCTACCATGAGATAGTGTCTCGTTCGTGTGATACATATGTTGGTGAGTTTTCATGCTCCCGTTCGTGTGATAGGCCTTCCCCCCTATTTTGTGTGATTTCTGGATTTCGTGTGTCGAATTCTGGAATTTTCTTCTTCACCTATTTTTGTGATTTCTATTGATATGATTTATCAATTTTTGTGCATAGGTGAATTCGTGTGCCATTGACTGGATTTCTTGAGATGATTTCTGGAATTTGTGCTTCACCAATTTTCGTGATTTCCATTGATAAGCTTTATCAATATTTGTGCATAGGTGAATTCGTGTGTCATTGACTTTTGTGATTGACAATGATATAATCGTCAATATTTATGGTTTGGTGAACGAAATCAGGAGTATGACATTTCCTTTGATTCTTGTGTAGATTTGGTGATATTGATTAATCTCTTGTTGATTTTATATCACAGCTTGGCATGGTGATTATTATGCGTATAGTCATATCTCTTATTTTATATCGTTTCATCTGATATTTAAAGTTAGACTGATCCGTTTATTATTTTCCTATTAAATAATACTCGGTCAGACCGAGATGTTACAGGTGCTTCTGCTTGACTTTACATCCGGGATAACCTCCTTGACTTTTGGTTAACAACTTAGATTAGTAGTTTTGTTGTATACATTTGAGATATAGACTCCATAATGTATACTTATTCTTTTGTGTAGTTCGTGTCACTATTCTTTTGTGATATTGTGGATCTTTTTAGACCACTACTCTGATGTACACTTCCTAGTGTAATATTCATATCTATTTCCGCCTTTGTGATATGAATTGTCTGTGACTGATTTATGTTATGTTTATTTCTATATTTGTTTCTGAAGATATTATAGCCACTGTGTAGTAGTTTTGAGTTTGTGTCGGTATGTCGGATTTCCCTCTTGATAAAGAAATGCATGTTATACTATCTGACATATCGATGCTCGCGCAAAGCAATTACACGGATGGTCGCTCCTCAACAGCCTTATTCTCCGTGCTAGTTGACAGCATTCTCCGTAATGTTCTTGGCTAGCGTGGGTATAGAGGTGGGGCGTCACAGCTTGGTATCGGAGCCAAACTTTGGAACAATATGGAATATTATAACAAGGATCATCGTCCTAAGTCTTTCTTAGGAGTCGTGCTTTAGGATTTAATTCGAGTCTTCGTACCGATTCATCCTATTTTCTTTATGATTCCTTGTTTTATCTATCAAGAATTGCTTGATATTTATCTTGAGAATAACCTTTTTCTTCTTCTTTATTTATTTCAAAGGGAAGAGAAATGGTTAGACCTGGTCGTCCCAGCGCCGGTCAATCTAGTGCTACTCCCTAAGATGGAGTTTTTATGACTACCCAGCAACATCTTGACCTTGTTACGAATGCTCAAGCAGCTGGTTCTAATCCGGAACCTACTCACCCTAAATCTGGATTTGCACGCCTGTGCAACGACTACACTAATTTGGGTGGGAAGCCATTTAAAGGTTCCGAAACTATTATTGAACTCCAGGCTTGGTTAAGGACATGCGATCGAATCTTTTCTCGCATGAACCTCATTGATCTTCACCGAGTTCAGTTGGCTTCTAGTATGCTCCAAGAAAGAGCATTGGACTGGTACGAACTTCTTATTTCTGAGATTAATGAAGCGGATCTCACTTGGGAGAAATTCCGAGAGCGCTTCGAGTTAAAATTCATACCAGAAGCTGAGAAGGTGACTTTGGCTCGCCATTTTATAGACCTTGTTCAAGGTGAATCTTCCGTGACAGATTATGTCGCGTCTTTTGAATCTCTCTCCAAATACGGGGTTGAATATATCAACACCCTATTGAAGAAAAATCAGAGGTTCGTCTATGGCTTAAACAAAAATCTCAAGAAGCCATTACTTCTAAAATTAGAAGTTTCTTTCGACCAAATCATTGATATCGCTCTTCGTCTTGAAGAGGCGGATAGGGAGAATGATGTTGAAGTGGTGGGTTCCAAACCAAACTTCAACAACAAGAAGAGGCCAAACAAATTCAAAGGTCCTTATCCCATTAAGAAAGGGAGGCAAGCAACTCCTGCTGCAAAGACCTTTTCCTCTACTGAAGGGAAATGCTTTAACTGTGGTTCCAGAGACCATTTTGCGAACAAGTGTTCAAAGCCTCGTACTTGTCGCTATTGTAAAAGCCCGGACCATTTTATGCATGTATGTCCCAAACTTCAAAATAGGAAGGAGGGAAAGCTTAATGTTGCTCAAGCCCCTGGCAACACATCTCGCGGCCAAGGTATTTCTCATTCTATTCTTGATGGAATTATTTTATTTCGTGAGCATCCTATTCGAGTTCTTTATGATACGGGTGCGTCCCATTCTTTTATATCAAAAGAACTTGTTAATACTTTTTCTTTGGATGTTTTGTGTTTAATGACTTCTTTGAGAATTGCGAATCCGGTTGGTGGATCCGCGACAATCAGTTTATTGTGTAAAGATGTCGAGATTATTTTGGGTGATTTTCCTTTCCTAGCCGATTTGCATGTCATGCGTTATTTAGGCTTTGGAATGATTTTGGGAATGGATTGGCTTAACCATTATGAAGCTCATATCCTATGTCCTGAGCGGACTATTCATCTTCGACATCCTCAATCTGTTAAGCAGATTTCTATTAATCTTAAAGATTTGGATTCCAGCTTGGTTGCATCTTTATATTCTTTAAACCCTCGTGATGACGATGATGATGATGAGGGTGATATTATTTATCTTATTCACGTCGTTCGTGAATTTTTTGGCATATTTAAGCCCGTTTTAGGATTACCACCTAAGCGAGCAATTGAGTTCAGAATTAATCTCATTCCTGGAGCTCAACCTATCACTCGCCCTCCTTATCGTATGTCCAATAAAGAAAACGAGGAGATGCGTAAACAATTATCCGAATTGGAGACGAAGCAATTTATTCGCTCTAGTTCCTCGCCTTGGGGAGCTTCAGCTATTTTTGCGAAGAAATCCGATGGTACACTTAGGCTTTGCGTTGACTACCACAAGTTTAATGATCTTACTATCAAAAATAAATATCCTTTACCTCGGATTGATGATCTATTCGATCAACTTAGTGGTGCTAGAGTCTTTTCACAATTAGACTTAGCTACTGGATTTCATCAGCTTCGTATTGCAGAGGATAGCATTCCTTTGACATCGTTCCGTACTTGTTATGGATCTTATGAATGGCTTGTTACGCCATTTGGTCTAACGAATGCTCCGGCTTATTTCGTTGGCCTTATGAATAGAGTTTTCAAAGACTTCCTCGACCGGTTTGTTCTCATCTTTATTGATGATATTCTTGTGTATTCAAAAACCGAGGAGGAACATGAGAATCATCTTCGGATTTTGTTGGAAACTCTTAGGAGTAATCAATTAAAAGCAAAATTTTCTAAATGCCATTTTTGGCAATCTCGTGTGAAGTTTCTCGGTCATATTATTTCCAAATCCGGAATTTTCGTGGATCCTTCAAAGATTGAAGCGATTCAAGATTGGAAGAGACCGGAGAGTGTGACAGAGATTCGTAGTTTTCTCGGACTGGCGGGTTATTACCGCCGTTTTATCAAAGACTTTTCTAAGATTGCCGTGCCTCTCACCGGCTTAACGAAGAAAGGTGTTAAATTCATTTGGTCGGACAAATGTGAAACTTCTTTTCAGAAACTTAAGGAACTTCTTTCTGATGCTCCTATTCTTGTTATTCCCGAGGGGAATCAGGATTTCGTTGTTTATACCGATGCTAGTCGCGTTGGTTTGGGTGCTGTTCTTATGCAAAGAGAACATGTTATTGCTTATGCTTCTAGGCAATTGAAGCCTGCCGAGACTAAATATGCCACTCATGATTTAGAGCTCGCGGCTATTGTTTTTGCTCTTCGGATTTGGCGTCATTATCTTTTGGGAGAGAAATTTATTCTTTATACCGATCATAAGTCCTTGAAGTATTTATTCTCTCAAAAGGAACTTAATTTGCGTCAACAACGTTGGCTCGAGTTCCTTGCACCTTATGATCTTGATATTCTTTATACTCCCGGTAAGGGTAATTGTGTCGCCGATGCTCTTAGCCGTAAACAACAAGCAGTTGTTTCTATGATGATATCTGAATGGAACGATCTCGAGATTTTATCCACTTGTGAAATTCGAGACCGTGTTTTCGATTTATGTTCATCTCTTATTTTATGTAGCCTTGAGGCTCACCCCTCTCTTTTAGACCGCATTCTTGAAGCTCAAAGTATAGATCCCGACTTGGCTCTTCTTGGCCAAAATATTAAGGATAAAATTGGTATTGAAGGTTTGAAAGACTTTGATATCGATTCTCGTGGCGGCATTCGGAAATTTGGTAGACTTATCATACCAAATATTAGTGATTCGTAAAGATATTTTAGAAGATTCCCATCGCTCTAAACTTACCATTCATCCCGGTAGTAGTAAAATGTACGCGGATATGAAGCGACTTTATTATTGGGAGGGAATGAAACTTGACATCGCTAACTTCGTTAAGCGTTGCATGACTTGCCAACTCGTTAAGGCCGAACATCAAAGGCCCGGTGGCTTATTGCAACCTTTAGAAATTCCAATTTGGAAGTGGGACCAAATTTCCATGGATTTTATAGATGGCCTTCCGCGTTCTCGTTCGGGTCATGATAGCTTATGGGTGATTGTTGATAGACTTACTAAATCCGCCCATTTTATTCCCGTTCGGTCTAACCGAACCGTACCTCTTTTGGCAAAACTTTTTATTAAAGAAATTGTTAAATTGCATGGGGTTCCTACTTCTATTGTTAGTGATCGTGATCCATTGTTTACTAGTGGATTTTGGAAGAGTCTTCAAAAAGCTTTAGGAACGAAGCTTAATTTTAGCACCGCTTATTATCCTCAGTCTGATGGACAAACCGAGCGTGTGAATCAAACTCTTGAAGATCTTCTTCGTGCATGTGTTCTTGATTTTGGTGGAAGTTGGGAAGATCATATTTCACTTGTTGAATTTTCTTATAATAATAGCTTCCAATCTAGTATTGGTATGGCACCTTTCGAGGCACTCTATGGAAGGCCATGCCGATCTCCTTCTTGTTGGCTTGAGGCCGGTGAGAAGCTGGTTTTAGGTCCAGATTTTATTCGTGATTCCACAGAAAAGGTTGAACTTATTCAACATAAGATGAAAGAAGCCCAGAGTAGACAAAAATCCTATGCCGATAACCGGAGAAGGATGTTAGAATTTTCTGTGGGAGATCTTGTGTTCATTCGTGTTTCACTTATGAAGGGTGTTGTACGTTTCAGTCGATCGGGAAAGTTGGCGCCTCGATATATTGGGCCATTTCCTATCACTGAACGTATTGGTTCCATGGCTTATCGTCTTTTATTACCGGCTCAATTTTCTGCTATCCATGACGTATTTCACGTTTCTCAACTTCGAAAGTGTCTTCGAGATTCCGATTCTATTCTTGAGCCCGGTGTTGTGGAAGAAATTGAAGTTTCGCCTAATTTAACTTATGAGCAGCATCCTATTCGAATTATTACTTCGGAGGTCAAATGTCTTTGAAATAAAGATGTTCCGCTTGTGAAAGTTCAATGGTCTTCAAATCCTAAGGATTGTTCTTGGGAGTCTAGAGAGTTCATCGAGCGATCACATCCGGACTTACTTTCCCGTGCTCTTTAAGGTGAACCTTTTATTTCAAATTTCTTTTGTGTTGAATATGCTTTTATGGTTGTTACTTTATATTCTCTTCTTAAATATTGCGAGGACGCAATTTCTTTAAGGAGGGGAGTCTGTAACAACCCGCATATTTGTCAATTTTTATATTTAAATATTCTATTTAAATATTTTATCGATACTCGGAATTTAGTCCGAAAAGCTACTT
Organism: Allium cepa; assembly: GCA_030765085.1. Taxonomy (NCBI): domain Eukaryota; kingdom Viridiplantae; phylum Streptophyta; class Magnoliopsida; order Asparagales; family Amaryllidaceae; genus Allium; species Allium cepa. Next base: position 588,019,577 of record CM060938.1, read on the forward strand.
TTTGAATACGGTCGAATTAGGACTCGGGACCACTCCCATTGGGTTTAAAATGCCGTTTGCGACCTTTTTGAGTATAAGCTTCGATATGTTTGAAGAAAGTTGATTTTTGCTACTTTTTCACTTTGGGTTTGAGTTTGGGCTCAGCCCTATGTTTAACTTATACTCAAATTTGAGCCACTCCTCCACATTCACCCTCACTTTCTCCTCTTTTCAGTTTTAAAGCATCAATGGTGGGAGAGATGGGAAATTAAAACTCCAAAACCCTAGTTTTCTTTTGCAAATCAAACTCTAGCTCCAAACTAATAGAAGAACCCATTGGTAAGCTTCTCTTCTTCTTCTCCAACTCATTCTCTCTTTGATTTCGGAAAATTCCTAAACCTAATTTAGGAAATGTTTCTCTTTTAAGCTTAGAATCAAGCTTCTTGAGTTGGATTTGAAGAGTGGTTGATTCCCCTTTGCTTTCAAGCTTCTTCTTCAATTGTTTGGGTTCAAAGGTGAGATTTTTATCTCACATCTATGCTTATAATTATCTTCGAATGTTAGGTATGAATTCCTAACACTTATTCGTGTGCATTAGCTTTTGGTTTGGATTGATTTGGTGAATAGTCTAATTTTTGGTGTTTTGGGTTCAATTCTTAAAAAATCATGGCTTTGATGTTCAAATGTGTTTTTGGTGATGCAACGAGGAGCTCATAGGGACGGGTAGTCGATTGGCATAAATCCTTAGTGCCGATGCTCGTTCAGTTACGAATTGGTGGAGTTTGCCCATCAATTAAGTAGGTATCAATTTGCAGAACATCAGGGTCGGCCGACCGAACCCCTGGTCCGGCCGACCGACCTGCTACTAAGGCGCATAAGCACCTTTCTGTCTCTGGTCCGGTCGACTGGCTACAGGGCTCAACCGACCGACCTGCTTCCCGAGACTTTTTTGGAACAGGGTCCGGTCGACCGAGCACTGTAGGCGGCCGACCGACCTGATGAAATTTTGCCTATTTCGCCTAGTTGCTTTAATTTCCAACTTTAATCGATTCGTGTTGTTTTCTATTTGTTGTTATCATTTATTATGACTTTGATGACTCCTTTTTAGGGATTTTTGAATATCCATTTCGATGGATTCTTTATCGGTTTCGTTGGATTTTCATTCACATCTTCGTATGTGAATTTTAGTGATTGATTGTTCCTACAATCTTCTTTGTGATTTTTCACTTTAAAAATATAAAGGTTTTCTATACTAGTAGTAAATATCAAAACTCTTTCTTCAAATGATTTCAACACTATTTTATAACAAAGCTCGTTTTCTCAAACCGATTTCCAATCTATTAGTATATACAAACCTTTATCTCACTCGTATGAGAAATCTAATTAAACGACTTAGTAAAACAAGTGGTATGAAACGCTTGCGTTTACTTCGTCGGTCAATTCTTGGACTCGTTCGATTGAAACTCTTGTGACAATTTTCTAGTGGAGATCTACAATTTGTTCGTAAATATTTAAGTTAAGCTAGTGGTTATGGGACATGAAGCTAAGCTCATATATTTACTAGCTTGTTGTAATTGACACTTCTTGATGATCATGACGATCATTTTTGTGATTTAGACTAGCAATGTGCGATGTCTCTTTGTCTGCGAGGGAGACTAAACCCCGTTTTGTGGAGTTTCGACTCAAATTGATGGGGTAGTGCCCCATGGTCTTCGGACCGTTCGTGTGTCAAAAATTAATGGCTAGCTACCATGAGATAGCGTCTCGTTCGTGTGATACATATGTTGGTGAGTTTTCATTCTCCCGTTCGTGTCATAAGCCTTCCCCCCTATTTTGTGTGATTTCTGGATTTCGTGTGTCGAATTCTGGAATTTTCTTCTTCACCTATTTTTGTGATTTCTATTGATATGATTTATCAATTTTTGTGCATAGGTGAATTAGTGTGTCATTGACTGGATTTCTTGAGATGATTTCTGGAATTTGTGCTTCACCAATTTTCGTGATTTCCATTGATAAGTTTTATCAATATTTGTGCATAGGTGAATTCGTGTGTCATTGACTTTTGTGATTGACAATGATATAATCGTCAATATTTATGGTTTGGTGAACGAAATAACGGGTATGACATTTCCTTTGATTCTTGTGTAGATTTGGTGATATTGATTAATCTCTTGTTGATTTTCAATTACTTATATATATCACAGCTTGGCATGGTGATTATTATGCGTTTAGTCGTATCTCTTATTTTATATCGTTTCATCTTATATTTATAGTTAGACTGATCCATTTATTATTTTCTTATTAAATAATACTCGGGTCAGACCGAGACGTTACAGGTGCTTCTGCTTGACTTTACATCCGGGATTACCTCCTTGACTTTTGGTTAACTACTTAGATTAGTAGTTTTGTTGTATACATTTGAGATATAGACTCCATAATGTATACTTATTCTTTTGTGTAGTTCGTGTCACTTTTCTTTTGTGATATTGTGGATCTTTTTAGACCACTACTCTGATGTACACTTCTTAGTGTAATACTCATATCCATTTCCGCCTTTGTGATATGAATTGTCTGTGACTGATTTATGTTATGTTTATTTCTATATTTGTTTCTGAAGATATTATAGCCACTGTGTAGTAGCTTTGAGTTTATGTCGGTATGTCGGATTTCCCTCTTGATAAAGAAATGCATGTTATACTATCTGACATATCGATGCTCGCTTAAAGCAATTACACGCATGGTCGCTCCTCAACAGCCTTATTCTCTGTGCTAGTTGACAGCATTCTCCGTAATGTTCTTGGCTAGCGTGGGTATAGAGGTGGGGCGTCACATTATGGGACATGAAGCTAAACTCATATATTTACTAGCTTAGTGTAATTGACACTTCTCGTTGATCATGACGATCATCTTTGTGATTTAGACTAGCAATGTGCGATGTCTCTTAGTCTGCGAGGGAGACTAAACCCCCTTTTGTGGAGTTTCGACTCAAATTGGCGGGGTAGCAACCCATGGTCTTCGGGCCGTTTGTGGAGCTTCGGCTCAATTTGTGATGGTTAGCAACCATGGAATTAGCATTCCATTTGTGATACACATGATGGTGAGCTTTATGCTCCCGTTTGTGATAGGCCTTCCCCTCTTTTTGTGATTTCTGGATTTCTTGAGATGATTTCTAGAATTTGTGTTTCACCAATTTTCGTGATTTCCATTGATAAGTTTTATCAATATTTGTGCATTGGTGAATTTGTGTGTCATTGACTTTTGTGATTGACATTGATATAATCGTCAATATTTATGGTTTGGTGAACGAAATAAGGAGTATGACATTTCTTTGATTCTTGTGTAGATTTTGTGATATTGATTAATCTCTTGTTGATTTTCAATTACTTATATATATATCACAGCTTGGCATTGTGATTATTATGTGTTTAGTCATATCTCTTACTCTATATCGTTTCATATGATATTTATAGTTAGACTAATCCGTTTATTATTTTCTTTTTAAATAATACTCGGGTCAGACCGAGATGTTACAGGTGCTTCTGCTTGACTTCTCACTTGGGATTGATTCCTATGACTTTTGACTAACTACTTAGATTAGTAGTTTTTTTGTTGTATACACTTGAGATATAGACTCATAGTTGTATTCTTTTGTTTAGCACGTGTTTCTATTCTTTTGCATTATTGTCCATCTTTTTGACCACTACTCTGATATACACTTTCATGTGTTAGTTATATATTCATATCTTCTTCCGCCTTTGTGATATGAATTGTCTGTGACTGATTTATGTTATGCTTATTTCTATATTTGTTTTCGAAGGATTTATATAGCCACTGTGTAGTAGTTTTGAGTTTGTATCGGTATGTCGGATTTCCTCTTGAAATAAAATGCATGTTTTATTATCTGACATATCGGTGCTCGCACAAAGCAATTACATGGATGGTCGCTCCTCAACAGCCTTATTCTCCGCGCTAGTCGACAGCATTACTCCGTAGTGTTCTTGGCTAGCGTGGGTATAGAGGTAGGGCGTCATAGCTTGGTATCAGAGCGAAACTTCGGAACAATATGGAATATTATAACAAGGATCATCGTCCTAAGTCTTTCTTAGGAGTCGTGCTTTAGGATTTAATTCGAGTCTTCGTACCGATTCATCCTATTTTCTTTTTGATTCCTTGTTTTATCTATCAAGAATTACTTGATATTTATCTTAAGAATAACTTTTTCTTTTTCTTTATTTCTTTCTTAAAGAAGAGAAATGGTTAGACCTGGTCGTCCCAGAGCTGGACCATCTAGTGCTACACCCCAAGATGGAGTTTTTATGACTACCCAGCAACTTCTTGACCTTGTCACGAATGCTCAAGCAGCTGGTTCTAATCTGAAACCTACTCACCCTAAATTTGGGTTTGCACGTTTGTGCAGTGATTACACCAACCTGGGTGGGAAGCCATTTAAAGGTTCCGAAACTGTTATTGAAGTACAGGCTTGGCTAAGGTCATGCGATCGAATCTTTTCTCGCATGAATCTTATTGACCTTCACCAAGTTCAGGTGGCCTCTAGTATGCTCCAAGAAAGAGCGTTGGACTGGTACGAACTTCTTATTTCTGAGACTAATGAAGCGGATCTCACCTGGGAGAAATTCCGAGAGCGCTTCGAGTTAAAATTCGTACCAGAAGCTGAGAAGGTGACTTTGGCTCGCCGTTTTATAGACCTTGTTCAAGGTGAATCTTCCGTGACATATTATGTCGCGTCTTTTGAATCTCTCTCCAAATACGGGGTTGAATATATCAACACCCCATTGAAGAAAAATCAGAGGTTCGTCTATGGCTTAAACAAAAATCTCAAGAAGCCATTACTTCTAAAATTAGAAGTTTCTTTCGACCAACTCATTGATATCGCTCTTCATCTTGAAGAGGCGGATAGGGAGAATGATGTTGAAGTGGTGGGTTCCAAACCAAACTTCAACAACAAGAAGAGGCCAAACAAATTCAAAGGCCCTTATCCCAATAAGAAAGGGAAGCAAGCAACCCCAGTGGCAAAGACTTCTTCCGTTGGTCATGGGGAATGCTATAATTGTGGTTCGAAGGACCATTACGCGAACAAGTGTCCAAAGTCTCTCTCTTGTCACTACTGCAAAGGTCCCGGTCATGTTATATCTTCATGCCCCAAGCTTCAGGGCAAGAAGGAGGGAAAGTTAAATGTTGCTCAAGCCCCTGGCAACACATCTCGTGGTCAAGGTATGCCTCATTCTATCCTTGATGGCATTGTTATGTTTCGTGATCATTCCATTCGAGTTCTTTTTGATACGGGTGCGTCCCATTCTTTTATATCAAAAGAACTTGTTGATGCTTTTTCTTTGTATGTTTTGTGTTTAATGACTTCTTTGAGAATTGCGAATCCGGTTGGTGGATCCACAACTCTTAGTTTGCTTTGTAAAGGTGTCGAGATTATTTTGTGTGATTTTCCTTTCCTAGCCGATTTGCATGTCATGCGTTATTTAGGCTTTGGAATGATTTTGGGAATGGATTGGCTTAACCGTTATGAAGCTCATATCCTATATCCTGAGCGGACTATTCATCTTCGACATCCTCAATCTGTTAAGAAAATTTCTGTTAATCTTAAAGATTCGGATTCCAGCTTGGTTGCATCTTTATATTCTTTAAATCCTCATGATGATGATAATGATGATGAGGAAGATATTATTTCTCTTATTCACGTTGTTCGTGAATTTTCCGACATATTTGAGCCCGTTTTAGGATTACCACCTAAGCGAACAAGTGAGTTCAGAATTAATCTCATTCCTGGAGCTCAACCTATCACTCGCCCTCCTTATCGTATGTCCAATAAAGAAAATGAAGAGATGCGGAAACAATTATCCGATTTGGAGACGATGCAATTTATTCTCTCTAGCTCCTCGCCTTGGGGAGCTTCGGCTACTTTTGTGAAGAAATCCGATGGAACACTTAGGCTTTGCGTTGACTACCGCAAGCTTAATGATCTTACTATCAAAAATAAATATCCTTTACCTCAGATTGATGATCTATTCGATCAACTTAGTGGTGCTAGAGTCTTTTCACAATTAGACTTAGCTACTGGATTTCATCAGCTTCGTATTGCAGAGGATAGAATTCCTTTGACATCATTCTGTACTCGTTATGGATCTTATGAATGGCTTGTTATGCCATTTGGTCTAACGAATGCTCCGGCTTATTTCGTTGACCTTATGAATCGAGTTTTCAAAGATTTTCTCGACCGGTTTGTTCTCATATTTATTGATGATATTCTTGTGTATTCTAAAACCGAGGAGTAGCATGAAAAACATCTTCGGATTGTGTTGGAAACCCGTAGGAGTAATCAATTAAAGGCAAAGTTTTCTAAATGCCACTTTTGGCAATCTCGTGTGAAGTTTCTCGGTCATATTATTTCCGAATCCGAAATTTCCGTGGATCCTTCAAAGATTGAAGCGATTCAAGATTGGAAGAGACCGGAGAGTGTGACGGAGATTCGTAGTTTTCTTGGATTGTCGTGTTATTACCGCTGTTTTATCAAAGACTTTTCTAAGATTGTCGTGCCTCTCACTAGTTTAACGAAGAAAGGTGTTAAATACATTTGGTCGGACAAATGTGAAACTTCTTTCCAGAAATTAAAAGAACTCCTTTCTGATGCTCCTATTCTTGTTATTCCCGAGGGGAATCAGGATTTCGCTGTTTATACCGATGCTAGTCGTGTTGGTTTGGGTGTCGTTCTTATGCAAAAAGTACGTGTTATGGCTTATGCTTCTAGGCAATTAAAGCCAACTGAGACTAGATATGCCACTCATGATTTAGAGCTCGCGGCTATTGTTTTCGCCCTTCGTATTTGGCGTTATTATCTTTTAGGAGAGAAATTTGTTCTTTATACCGATCATAAGTCCTTGAAGTATTTATTCTCTCAAAAGGAACTTAATTTGCGTCGACAATGTTGGCTCGAGTTCCTTGCTCCTTATGATCTTGATATCCTTTATACTCCCGGTAAGGGTAATCGTGTTGCCAATGCTCTTAGCCGAAAACAACAAGCTGTTGTTTCTATGATGATATCCGAATGGAACGATCTCGAAATTTTATCCACTTGCGAAATTCGAGACCGTGTTTCCGATTTATGTTCATCTCTTGTTTTATGTAGTCTTGAGGCTCACCCTTCTCTTTTAGACCGCATTCTTGAAGCTCAAAGGCTAGATCCTAAATTGGCTCTTCTTGGCCAAAATATTAAGGATAGAATTGATATTGAAGGTTTGAAAGACTTTGATATCGATTCTCGTGGCGGCATTCGGAAATTTGGTAGACTTATCGTGCCAAATATTTGTGATCTTCGTAAAGATATTTTAGAAGATTCCCATCGTTCTAAATTTACCATTCATCCCGGTAGTAGTAAAATGTACGCGGATACGAGGCGACTTTATTATTGGGAGGGAATGAAACTTGATATTGCTAACTTTGTTAAGCGTTGCATAACTTGCCAACTCGTTAAGGCCGAACATCAAAGGCCCGGTGGGTTATTGAAACCTTTGGAAATTCCAATTTGGAAGTGGGATCAGATTTCCATGGATTTTATTGACGGCCTTCCCCGTTCTCGTTCGGGTCATGATAGCTTATGGGTGATCGTTGATTGACTTACAAAATCCGCCCATTTTATTCCCGTTCGATCTAATCGAACCGTTCCTCTTTTGGCCAAACTCTTTATCAAAGAAATTGTTAAATTGCATGGAGTTCCTACTTCTATTGTTAGAGACCGTGATCCATTGTTTACTAGTGGATTTTGGAAGAGTCTTCAAAAAGCTTTAGGAAAGAAGATTAATTTTAGCACCGCTTATCACCCCTAGTCCGATGGACAAACCGAGCGTGTGAATCAAACTCTTGAAGATCTTCTTCGTGCTTGTGTGCTTGACTTCGGTGGAAGTTGGGAAGATCATATTTCACTTGTTGAATTTTCCTATAATAATAGCTTCCAGTCTAGTATTGGTATGGCACCTTTTGAGGCACTCTATGGAAGGCCATTCCGATCTCCTTCTTGTTGGCTTGAGGCCGGTGAGAAGCTGGTTTTAGGTCCAGATTTTATTCGTGATTCCACAGAAAAGATTGAACTTATTCGACATAGGATGAAAGAAGCCCAGAGTAGACAAAAATCCTATGCCGATAACCGGAGAAGGAAGTTAGAGTTTTCTGTGGGAGATCTTGTGTTCATTCGTGTTTCACCTATGAAAGGTGTTATACGTTTCAGTCGATCGGGAAAGTTAGCGCCTCGATATATTGGGCCATTTCCTATCACTGAACGTATTGGTTCCAGGGCTTATCGCCTATCATTACCGGCTCAATTTTCTGCTATTCATGACGTGTTTCACGTTTCTCAACTTCGGAAATGTCTTCGAGATTCCGATTCTATTCTTGAGCCCGGTGTTGTGGAAGAGATTGAAGTTTCGCCTAATTTAACTTATGAGCAACATCCTATTCGTATCATAGCTTCGGAAGTCAAACGACTTCGATGTAAAGATGTTCCGCTTGTGAAAGTTCAATGGTCTTCAAATCCTAAGGATTGTTCGTGGGAGTCTAGAGAGTTCATCGAGCGAACACATCCGGACTTACTTTCCCGTGCTCTTTGAGGTGAATTTCTTATTTCAAATTTCTTTTGTGTTGAATATGCTTTTATGGTTGTTACTATATATTTTCTTCTTAAATATAGCGAGGACGCAATTTCTTTAAGGAGGGGAGTCTGTAACAACCCGCATATTTGTCGATTTTATATTTAAATATTTTATCAATACTCGGAATTTAGTCCGAAAAACTACTTTTTGCATACGGTCGAATTAGGACTCGGGACCACTCCCATTGAGTTTAAAATGCCGTTTGTGACCTTTTTGAGTATAAGCTTCGATATGTTTGGAGTAAGTTGATTTTTGCTACTTTTTCACTTTGGGTTTGGGTTTGGGTTCAGCCCTATGTTTAACTTATACTCAAATCTGAGCCACTCCTCCCCATTCACCCTCACTTTCTCCTCTTTTCAGTTCTAAAGCATCAATGGTGGGAAAGATGGGAAATTAAAACTCCAAAACCCTAGTTTTCTTTTGCAAATCAAGCACTAGCTCCAAACTAATAGAAGAACCCATTGGTAAGCTTCTCTTCTTCTTCTCCAACTCATTCTCTTATCAATTTCAGAAATTCTTAAACCTAACTTTGAGAATGTTCTTCTTTTAAAGCCTAGAATCAAGCTTCTTGAGTTGGATTTGAAGAGTGGTTGATTCTCCTTTGCTTTCAAGCTTCATCTTCATTTGTTTGGGTTCAAAGGTGAGATTTTTATCTCACATCTATGCTTATATTTATCTTCGATTGTTAGGTATGAATTCCTAACACTTATTCGTGTGCAATTGCTTTTGGTTTGGATTGATTTGGTGAATATTCCAATTTTTAGTGTTTTGGGTTCAAATCCTTAAAAATCATAGCTTTGATGTTCAAATGCGTTTTTGGTGATGCATCGAGGAGCCAATAGGATCGGGTAGCCGTTGGGCATAATTCCCTATCGTCCGTGCTCGTTCGGTTGCGAATTAGTGGAGTTTGCACATCAATTAAATGGGTTTCAATTTGCAGAACATCAGGGTCGGCCGACCGAACCCCTGGGCCGGTCGACCGACCTGCTACTAAGGTGCATAAGCACCTTTCTGTCTTTGGTCCGGTCGACTGGCTACAGCGCTCAGCCGACCGACTTGCTTCCCGAGAAAATTTCTGAAACAGGGTCCGGTCGTCTGAGCTCTATATCCGGCCGACCGACCTGATGCAATTTTGCCTATTTCGCTTAGTTGCTTGAATTTCCAACTTTAAGCGATTCGTGTTGTTTCCTGTTTGTTGTTATCATTTATTATGACTTTGATGACTCCTTCTTAGGGATTTTTGAACATCCATTTCGATGGATTCTTTATCGGTTTCGTTGGATTTTTATTCACATCTTCGTATGTGAATTTTAGTGATTGATTGTTCCTACAATCTTCTTCGTGATTTGTCACTTTAAAAATATAAAGGTTTCTATACTAGTAGTAAATATCAAAACTCTTTCTTCAAATGATTTCAACACTATTTTGGTACAAAGCTCGTTTCTTAAACCGTTTTCCAATCTATTAGTATATACAAACCTTTACCTCACTCGTATGAGAAATCTAATTAAACGATTTAGTAAAACGACTGGTATGAAACGCTTGCGTTTACTTCGTCGGTCAATACTTGGACTTGTTCGTTTGAATCTCTTGTGACAATTTTATAGTGGAGATCTACAATTTGTTCGTAATTATTTGAGTTAAGCAAGTGGTTATGGGACATGAAGCTAAACTCATATATTTACTAGCTTAGTGTAATTGACACTTCTCGTTCATCATGACGATCATCTTTGTGATTTAGACTAGCAATGTGCGATGTCTCTTAGTCTGCGAGGGAGACTAAACCCCGTTTTGTGGAGTTTCGACTCAAATTGGTGGGGTAGAAACCCATGGTCTTCGGGCCGTTTGTGGAGCTTCAGCTCAATTTGTGATGGTTAGCAACCATGGAATTAGCGTTCCGTTTGTGATACACGTGTTGGTGAGCTTTATGCTCCCGTCGGTGATAGGCCTTCCCCCCTTTTTGTGATTTCTGGATTTCTTGAGATGATTTCTAGAATTTGTGTTTCACCAATTTTCGTGATTTCCATTGATAAGTTTTATCAATATTTGTGCATTGGTGAATTTGTGTGTCATTGACTTTTGTTATTGACATTGATATAATCGTCAATATTTATGGTTTGGTGAACGAAATAAGGAGTATGACATTTCTTTGATTCTTGTGTAGATTTTGTGATATTGATTAATCTCTTGTTGATTTTCAATTACTTATATATATATCACAGCTTAGCATTGTGATTATTATGTGTTTAGTCATATCTCTTACTCTATATCGTTTCATCTGATATTTATAGTTAGACTGATCCGTTTATTATTTTCTTATTAAATAATACTCGGGTCAGACCGAGATGTTACAGGTGCTTCTGCTTGACTTCTCACTTGGGATTGATTCCTCTGACTTTTGGCTAACTACTTAGATTAGTAGTTTTTTGTTGTATACACTTGAGATATAGACTCATAGTTGTATTCTTTTGTTTAGCACGTGTTGCTATTCTTTTGTATTATTGTGGATCTTTTTGACCACTACTCTGATATACACTTTCATGTGTTAGTTATATATTCATATCTTCTTCCGCCTTTGTGATATGAATTGTCTATGACTGATTTATGTTATGCTTATTTCTATATTTGTTTCCGAAGGATTTATATAGCCACTGTGTAGTAGTTTTGAGTTTGTATCGGTATGTGGGATTTCCTCTTGAAATAAAATGCATGTTTTATTATCTGACATATCGGTGCTCGCACAAAGCAATTACATGGATGGTCGCTCCTCAACAGCCTTATTCTCCACGCTAGTCGACAGCATTACTCCGTAGTGTTCTTGGCTAGCGTGGGTATAGAGGTGGGGCGTCACAGAGTTACAAAACCAATAGCAAACAAACCATCGAATTACAATTTTATCATATGAATTTCTATTATTAACGTTAATTATTTATTACTTAAAAATCGGATTGTTACATACAAATTCGAGAAAACAACAGTTTCTACAAATACTAATAAATGAATGATTATCCAATTTCAAACATTCTTAACTCTGTGACATTTTTTTTTTTTTGAAACTCTTCGATACAAAGGACCTTCGGAAGGGAAGGCGGGCCGACTAACTCTAAAGAAGGGATTACATTCTGTTTGTCAGCTTCAATTCATGGCACCTATAACCCATTGGGTACTAATTACTCTATAACCTATTGTTCAACATCTTGACCGAATGAGATGTCTATCACTATCTCTCCACCTACTATCTTCATCCATCTAAATTTGGTTCATTTAAATAATCATAACATTAATAGTAAAAGAAATTATTTAAAGTGAAATTTTTGTATACATTCTTATTATTACAAAAGATTAGCAAAAGTCCAATAAAGCTAACCTTAAAAGTATTGAATAAAAGTCATAAGCAAAAGAAAGGCTACAAAAACAGTAATAGTGACCCAAAATAAATTATCATTTCCAATATAAAATAACCTATTAAATACAAAACAATATTAGCAAAAACTACAAGGTTGAAAACTTGCCTTCTTCAGTTTTGTGTAAACAATTAGATCCAGATAAACCATTTTAAATTCATGCAATTTGAGAAATACTTTCATACATGGCATATGCAATTTTGAATCAATGATAAGTAGTTCAAGAAAAAAATGAATTTGTGATCAGCTATAATGCTCCACCTTTATGCCCATATTACCCAAGAATTTCACAAGTAATATTGTCAAGTAATACGGCGAATAAGGTTGGTTAAGAGCGACCATCCGTAATATTGCTCTGGATGAGTATCGATACGTCGAATTATGTGTCTATATTTTTTTCTTCTTCTTACAAGAAGGGATTTGACGTATACAATTCAGGAGCAAAACAATAATACAGTGGCTTAAGATAATTCAAAACAATAATAATACAAGTTAAAAGAATATACATGACGACTGATATCAATACAACAACTAAATATACAACAAGTGCACAAATAAGACTAGCATCTCAAAAAAGGAACTCTACTACACAAATAACACTACATATCTACTCTAGCTAGTCCACATCCAAAGTCACTGAGTCCTTGTACCTGTCAAGACTCGGTCTGACCCGAGTGTTATAAAAATAATAAATAGGTCAGACTATTTCTAAATATCCAAAAGCTGAGATCGTATAATAAGCATGCACAATCATCAAAGGTATAGAAACTTGTATAGTGTATCAACCAAAACAAGTTCAAGTACCATAGTAATAATAGCTTTCAACGACATACATTTGTGGCAAGTATCATCTCATCTTTGGGGATTTGCGTCAATTATGTGTTTATTGATTTAAGCATTTAGACTTGAGTTTTAGTTTGAGATTTCACCATGACTCACTTTTTCCCTTCACCAAGTAATTTGGACTTGGAATGTTGGTTTTGTAGAAATAATAAAATGAAGAGAAATATGACAAAGGTGGGACTCTGGTGGTTTTGGAAACGAAGGTCAAAAAATTTGATCAACCCTCATCCAAAGAAAAAAATTAAAATTATGTGTGGTGACTTCATACCAAAAACGCATCTAAATTTGACGAACCGCCCTATCAAAAACCCCGTCATACTCAAAATCGAAGTCCCTTTAACAATGCCTTACATTTATAAGTAATTTAAGTCCACATGATGATTTGATCTAAATGCCTTAAAATTGTTTGCTAAAATAACGACTCGAGGTAGATCCAAACTTGTTGGATATTTTAAACTCGTTATCGAACCCAACCCATTGATCGAGGTAGATCCATACTTTTTAAACCCAATCCATTGAGCTTTTTAAATCTAGAGGGTAAAAATGGTACACTCGACGTGAACTATTAACATCATAATCATCAATTTAACTCGAACCTTTAGAAAATGGTTCATAAACAAAGGTTACTACTCAACTAATTAGTGTTGAAATTGTTTTCTCAAGAAACTAGGCCAATATTCTACACATTACACATAGAAAAATAAAGAGTACATAAATAACAAATAATATGAACATTCAAATGTTTAATATAGTGGGATGATAATAATCAGATCAAGCTTAAACTATGCAAGTGGTGATAAAAATCTAAGTAATAATTGAATCAAACATGATCCTTATAATATGAATCCAACCCGGATTTGAATCTAGGTAATTAAAGCCGAACTTATATTAACATGACAAATTCGGTCCAAGCTTGAGCCATTTGTAACGACTCGGTATTTCGAACCATTCGCAACCGCACGTGTCAGACTTGAATTGCTCAAAATATTAGATTGTTAATTTATATTTGGCAAAACACGGCATATACAGTAAATAAATCAATCACAGACAAGGAGTAATACAACAATAAGCAGCAGAATAGATAAATAGTTCATGAAGCTACTATATAAACATCAGAGTTTGAAACAAAATACAACAGAATATCTCAAATACAAATGAATCTCTAATACATAAGCAACTGACGAGTCTAAACAAAACAACTGGATAGCTGAAAACTGTATAGATATAGATGGATCTTCAAGCCAAGCTCCAAAGGTGAGTCTTAAGTACCGTGACACTCGGTCTGACCCGAGCATAAAGCAAAACACAAAATACTCGTGTCGGGATTAACATTCTTATATTAATGAATTCAGCTCAAGTGAAATGTCAACTGAAATACAAGTAACCTAAAGGACGTTTAGGATTTCCATCCTCTAAGGATTCATGGAACTATCTACTATGTAGTAATATACTCTAGTATAATATGTCTATAGTAAAGTAAAAGAATTAAAATAATGTTAAGGCATTGCCCATATCCCCCTTAACACCTTTTATATGTTCCCACAGTCTATACAGTACCGTAACCCCATCCGTAAATTAGAGGGCTATCAGAAGGAACTCTATAGGTATGGTACAAACCAAACTTGTAGAAGGCGCGATAGGGCATGTGACAAGGCAGTCGAGGCAATGCCAGGGTAGATATACCGTTTGCAGATCCGGACTGGTTGTAACGCACAGCAGCTACTACCGCCCACCTCGTGACACACCTCCAAATCAAAGGTGCACCCAATCAAATGTACTATATACAAACAGACTTGTTTGATACATAAATAAAACTGCAATAGCCTATAAAAATACCTATTATATCTACAGATCCAAACTTATTATAAAAATTAAGTAAACTTACTTTATAAAAATCTATATACATTTAGCAGATCAAATAAGACTTATACAAAAATATATATAACTTGTATGACTCCTACATAAACCTAACAGAATATATATAGACTAATATATATATATATATATAACTTATATAGTATAACACTGTAACCTATGTATATAATACTATAATATATATAGTAGAAACAACTTTATATATATGTAAACTATGGATTATGTACAGCAGCTTGTATATAAAATAAACTATTACAACTTTTCACCTTTAAAACTCACCAGATTAAAACTTATAATATGGTATACCTCAATATACTAGAATAAAATATAATATATAAAACATACATACAATACCTTAAAAATAAGGCGCTCGAGTTCAGGTGGAAGAGGGAGGGAAGAGGAATGGAGGCAGGCTGGTCTCGGCGTGAGTTGGTGGTGGTAGGCTTTGGCTTGGAAATAGGAGGGAGAAGAAGAGGGTTGCATTTGTTGCTTGGCACGACCATGTTGGAGAGGTGGAGGTTGGCCGCTTGGGGATTGGGCGATTGGTGGTAGGAAAAGAAGAAAGGTGGGTTTGGCTACCTGAAGCAGGAAGAGCAGGCAAACCTATGAACTCATAAACATACATACATACATATATACATATATACACATATATATATATATATAAATTTGAATATATCATAGCAACAGAGAAGAGAGAAGAAAAAGGAGAGGAAGGAGGCAAAAACAACCAGAAAGGAAATGAATGGCAATAGGTAATATAAAGTTTTTATATAATTATAAATTTTGTTCTTAAGCATAGAAAACGAACCGAAAGAATAATGGAAAGGCACAACCAACATATAGCGTATCTAGGGAACGAAAAAAGTCACTAACGCAAATTCAGGAATTATAAAAGTGAAAGGCTTTCTGTTTTCAATAATTAGATAGATGAAAGGACAGAAAAAACCAAAAGGTTAAAACTTGGTACCGGTACAGTTAAGCGTTGTATTGGTTTCGCGGCGTGTCAGATCTAGAAATATACAAATGAGTATACTGTGAAAATCAGCATGACGAGACGATCAAAATGGTAAACATATATCAGCGATACGATCATCCTATCAAAATTTTATATTCAGTACCGAAAATGCTGCTAAAACGCCGAAAATAAGATAAACGGAGCAATAGCAGTCCAAATTTGTTTAAACGAAATATGACATCTCCCTCAAAGGATGACTTACAAATTTATTATATTAAAAATATTTAGTTCTGATAAATATTTTATTATCATCATTTTAACTTATTTAAATTAAAAAATTAAAATTACACAATAGAATTTACTTTCATATTTCTCAATGAAAATTTACAGTTTTCTATATCTAAGTAGACGTATTCCAAATATCAAATTTTATTTCCAAATTCAGTTATTTAAAAATTTCACAAAAATTCAGTTAATTACGTTATTAAAAACCATTAAAACGGGTCGTTACACTCTCCCCCACTCAAAACTTTTTGTCCCCGAGAAGAAACGAGATAGGAGAATAGAAGCAGTCCAAAAAGAAAAAATAGATTTGATATATGAAATACTAGATACCACAATTAATTCCAAACCCATATATTTCATTTATATAAAATTGGTTTATAATCAATTAATTGATTCCATTTCATTTTATTTAATCAATCAAATTTATTGTGCTCACATTTGATGGGTTTCATTTCCATATATTTATTCAATTGGTTTGTTTCCAAATTTATTAACATTTATTACAAAAAATTTCACAACAAAATTTGTGTTATTTAACTCATTTATTAAATCTATGATCAACTATAGTAAATTCCACCTCAACATTCAACTTCAATTTTTCAAAGCCATATAAATTTTAATTTAAATGAATTAATATCCAATAGTTTAGTCTAATCAAAAAAATTCAACTAATAAATAGTCATTCAATTTAAAATTGATTTTCTTTCATTTTATCAACATTTCTTTCAAATAAATTCATTTTTTAATTAACTCGTTTATTTTATCCATTTATCTTCAGCTAAGTTGATTCCACGAAAATTCAAGTTCACTATTTTTAAGTTCATATTTACATGCTTAAATAATCTTCTTTTTATTTATTTAATGTATTTCACTTAATATATTTTGCAACATATATTAGGTGTATACATTTTATAACGATATAGTATTCAATAAATAAATTTTTGTTTTTATTATCTAATTTATTATCAGTAAATACCTTTAACAAAATATCATTTTTGATATCCTATTACTTATATCATAGTGTATATTATCCAGTTACATTCTAATTACATCTAAACTTTCTAGGTAAGTTTTATTAATGATTCCAATGTAATTAAATACTATTCGAATTTTCTTTAATTTCAACATTTATATTGAGCCAGATTTTAGTTTGAACCATTTATTACTTAAGTTTCTCTTGTATAACCCTCAATTATATATTCACTCCAACATTTTAACTTTTTGAATATTTTAGGTAAGTTGTATGTATTAAAATGCAATTTAGTATTATACAAATAATTTTTATTTAAATTCAACTATTTTAAGTTGGTTTAATTTCATTTATTATTTTAGATACTCCAATTATTCAAAAATTTCACTTTACTGCAATAATTGAAACCAGGTTTCACTTTAAACAATTGTAAAATAATTATACACATATTTTATAAATCACATTATACACAAGAAATTTAAATAAAATTCATTTTTCCAAAACAAAAGTGTAGCAAAGCTCCTAAGGGCCTCTCCACTTCGAGACTCAAAAATGAATGATGATGCTGCAGTCATCACCAGAATTATTTTCCAGCAACAAACGAAGTGAGTACAGACTTAATTCTTTTAGAATTCTTTAAAACAATTTTCATTCAAAATACGCTTTCAAATAATATATTTTCAAAACCTTGAAAACCAAATTTAGTTAAACACCGAAAATTAAATTTTTAAATATTTAATTTAAATTTATTTCATTTACACATCAAATAAACAATGTTTATAAAATTTCAACACCTCATAACATATAACAGTAGAAAATGATTTAGTAATGTTGACAAAATTAGTAAATGATAATCTAGCATTATCATTCCTAACAACCAATTTTATTAATAATAAAATTTTAGAAATTTATACTTTTATATATATATAATATGACCATACATAAAATTATTACATTTATCAATTTCAAAAACAATATTGTGTTAGTTTTCTATGTTCAAGTGTTTTGGAATTCCTATCGGTAGCGTTAGCTAGACGAATCGATCAAAACCTAAAATTCAAACTTAACAACTCAAACAACATAGTATAAAACATTTTATATTAATTACAAATACACTCCCTCACCCGATGATTCAAAGATGGATTTCAAAAGAAGGATAGGGATTCAAATTTTTTTTAGAGGGACCCTAATCAAAGAGAATTCTAATTAAAAGGAAAAACTAGAAAGGAAGATAAGAAAATCAAACTTCAAAAGAGACAGATTGATAGGCTTATAGCAACC
Organism: Allium cepa; assembly: GCA_030765085.1. Lineage (NCBI taxonomy): Eukaryota > Viridiplantae > Streptophyta > Magnoliopsida > Asparagales > Amaryllidaceae > Allium > Allium cepa. Next base: position 588,037,844 of record CM060938.1, read on the forward strand.
GCGGTGACCTCAACCAGGCCAACCGAGATTCCAAGAATAAAGTCGATGCGGAAATTCAAATTTCCCGCTTGAAGGAAAGAGAAATGACTTCCCAATATCAGGATAATCTCTGATTATCGGAGTGGAGTCAAGGTTACAAGGGAATTACCCTAATCGTTTGCTAAGAAACGGTTCGGGCTTGATAGCAAAATAACAGCATCGTAAACCGAGGACAGAGAAATCTTCAATGAATCAATGCTTGTTGTAAAGGAGTTTCAACCCTTTACAAATCAGACTAAGGTTACCGGAACAGAAATGGAGTTATGGGATGCTCCAGTATCAGAAGAACACGAATAGGGAGAGACAAGAATGAATTTTAGAATAAGAGGGGTATTTCCAAAATTCCAAAGGAAATCCGAATCAAAGAGGAGAAATTCAAGCTCGAACGGAGGTGATTCTATAATTAATTTTTACTCCATATGCTAAGTTTGCCTAAACCAAAGCTCTGATACCACTTGTAACGCTCCGATATTTCGAACCATTCGCATTCGCACATATCGAACTTGAATTGCTCAAACTATCAGATTGTTAATTTATATTTGGAAAAACTCAATAAATACAGTAAATAAATCAATCACAGAATCAAAGACACGGAGTAATACAATAATAAAAAGCCGAATAGATAAATAATAGTTCATGAAGCTACTATATAAACATCAGAGTTTGAAACAAAATACAACAGAATATCTCAAATACAAATGAATCTCTAATACATAAGCAACTAACGAGTCTGAACAAAACAACTGGATAGTTGAAAATTGCATAGATATAGATGGATCTTCAAGCAAAGCTATAAAGGTGAGTCTCAGATACTGTGACACTCAGTCTGACCCGAGCGTAAAGTAAAACACAAAATACTTGAGTCAGGATTAGCATTCTTATATTAATAAATTCAACTCAAGTGAAATGTCAACTGAAATACAAGTAACTTAAAGGATGTTTGGGATTTCCATCCTCTAAGGATATGTGGAACTATCTACTATGCAGTAATATATGCTATTATAATATGTCTATAGTAAAATAAAGTATTAAAATAGCGTTAAGGCGTTACACATATCCCCCTTAACACATTTTATATATTCCCATAGTCTATATAATGCCGTAACTCCCTCCGTAAACTAGAGGGCTATCAAAGGGCACTCCATAGGTATGGTACAAACCAAACTGGTAGAAGGCACGATGGGGCATGCAACAAGACAGTCGAGGTAATGCCAGGGTAGATATACCTTTTGCGGATCCGGACTGGTAGTAACGATAGCAGCTACTACCACCCAACTCGTGACACACTCCCAAATCAAAGGTGCACCCAATCAAATCACAAAAGCAATAGAATGGTATCGAAGAAATGTGTTTGATAGGAGAAATGACCTCATTTCGCCTGGCATGGCTCCTGTTTTACCCGCATCAAGCTGACTCACGGGAGTCAGGGCTACGTAAGTACCATATAGAATCATCATAAAACCATCCTACTTCATTCTAGAATCTCCACCACGTACACAGTTGTTAAAGTGGTTTTCGGTATTGGCAGAGAGTATGACAATATCCGATTTTGGTCTCTTTAACAACCAAACGCTTATTTCATACCGTGGTCCTTTTATTTCAAAATAATTCATACCTCATATTAAAATATCATATTCATTTAAAAACCATACCAGTTAAATATCATTAATCACTTAAATAATATTCATTCCTAGAATCGTAACATCAAAATTATAAAACTTTGAAATCATAACCCTTTGAAACCATAACACTTTGGAAATCATAGCACTATTGAAATCATAACACTTTTGACTTAAACAATTTTGATGTTGAAATTAGTATATATATTAAAATACTTTATAAATTAAAATAGTTTATATATATAGCAAAGTACTTTATGTATTCGCATATCGATTTAAGTCATCTCAAATTTAAAATTTCAATTCAAATCAATTCCAGTTTGACCATTTCAATTTAAAGTTCAACCCGAGTATCTTGTGAAATAATTGTATGAGTTTGTTCTCATATTATTGATATTCTGATTTGGTAAGCCAAATGCAGAATTGATATCCAGTTTGATTTGGAAAAATATTTCTCTATCTATCACCTATTCTTTGTCGTCTTCCTTGCAAATTTCAAGGATGAAATTTTTTTGGGGGGGGATCTGTAACGATCCCGATTTTTAACAAAAATTAAATTGATAATTAAAATAAATTTTTGAATAAAATTGTAAATTAATTTGAATTTTTCGGATTAAATAGGATATTTATTTATTTGGACATTTGATTTTAAAATCCAGTTGTGGATTTGAATTTGTATATTAAAATCTTATAAACAAAAAAGTAACATCCTAAAATTTGTCAATATAAATTAATAATATATTTTAAACTTTTGGAATTTAATTTGAAAATAAATTGGAAAGAAATCTTAAACAAATAAAAATAAGTGAAAATAATGTATAAATAAATTCCAATTTTATTTTGAGTTTAAAATATTGAAAGAATGAATGTTTTAAGGTCATTTAAATTTAAAAATCTTATACATATATACATTTCATATATGAGTAAAACTGAATACATCTTGAGAATTAATTTAAATTATTTAGGATATGTGTGAATATAACAAATAGTTATAGATGTTGTATTTCAAGTTTAAATTTGAAATTTAAATTTAAAATGAATGTTTTAAAAATAAATTGCATTTAAAAATTATTAAGAGATAATATATGTAATGTAAATATCAGTAAAATTCTTTAACATTAAACGTATGTATATATATATACACACAAATGAATTAAAGAATAAATTTATTTATAAAATGTATATTATATAAAAATTAAAGATTAAGAAATTTTTTTCTTTTGCTTTGTAAGAATCAAAAAAGGATGAACATACATAACACATAGAAAATAGAGTTGAATAATTAACATAATCTAGAGCTTAAGATTTCTTTTTACAAATGGCATGAAGCCATCATTACTTTAATAAATTGATCAAATAAAAAAATTTCAGAAACCTTTCACCTTCCCAATTCAAATTTATTTACCTCCTAATCTCTGAAAAGTTTAGTAATCAAAAGATTTATCAATCTTTAAACTCCAACACTCAAGCAAGAAAAATTCAGAAAAAAAGAGAAATAAAAAAAAGAAAACTATCTAGCTTTTCTTCAATTCAATTCAAAAGAAAATGGAAAAATATCTGAATCATCTTAAAGCTTTAGGCTCAGGTAAGTTTTGCTTTAAACTTTATGGTTTATAAAATTATGATTTTTAAAACCAAGTTTTAACACAAATAAAAAAATTCAAAACTGCAGATTTGTCAAAACAGTGAAGCTTTAGGTTTGCCAAAGAGAGCAGTGCAAAGTTTTTTTTCCAGAAAGAATTTAAAAGGCAAGTAACTCTCTTTTTGAAATTTTAACTTGAAAATTAAATCTCTAATGAAGGAAGAATGTAATACAATAATAATCAATCATTTACAGGGAAATCAAGATCAAAGGATTAATCTACTTCTGGTTTTAAGGTTGCAGAAAAAAAAAGAGGCTTCTCTGTTATAAATCCTAACTGTAAGTAATAAAAAAATATGTATGTGTGTGTGTATATATATATATATATATATATATATATATTGTTATTGATGAATTGTATAAGTGAATACAATAAGAAGTAAACAAAGATCTGTAACTATGATTTGCAGATCTAAACTCCAATTTAAAATAGGAAAAGAAAGAGTAGTTCCCAGGCCTTCATCTCTGATTTGAAACTGTCAGGAAAACTTCTGAAAATAATGTGAGTAAACCTATTCTTTATTCAATTATTTGTGTTTAAAGGCCTGCATGAGTGTGAATAGCTTTTGTACGTGGATGAATTGCTATGCTTGAGTTTATTTGCTTGAAAATGTTGTTCCCTTTTCCTTATGTTCTTCTGTTTCCTGTAACACTTTAGTTTATAGTGTAAACCATGCCAGATTTTGAATGATAACCTATGGTTTTGGACATGCTATGTGTTTTCAATAATGAATCAAAGTAAAGCTACGTGCTATTGTTTTTTTACTGAAAACTGAGTTACATTTAATTTTCAGGTTTACAAAGTAAACTATATTAGAACCCAAATCTCTCTCTCCCCCTCTTTGTTTCTATAATGATAGTAAACAGTTTAAAAAAAAGAAATGTTGTTTAACCATGTACCACATTTCAGTAATAAATCAAAGCAAGTTGTGATTTTCTTGTTTATTGAAACACAGTTACATATAGCTTTCTGTTTACAAGAGTAAACCATATCATAATCCAATTCAAATCTCCCTCTCTCCCCCATTTCTTTCTGAAAGAGACTGCAACACAAGTTGAAGTTTGTTTAAAAACTGTAATAGGTTCCAGTAATAAAATTTAAGCAAAGATTATACAATTTTTCCTGGAAACTATGCAATGCAGTCACCATCCATATATTTTTTCAAAAATTCGAACTTCACAGATTTTGATTTCAGTGATGTGATTGGAATCCCCTCTAGAAATAATGATTTTTGAAATTAAAATCCAGATTTTTCATTAGCCTTTCACTGAGGCATTTGGGATGGTCTGAAAAATGAGGTTTGGCAAAATTCTGGTGATCTAAGAAAGTATGGGCCTCGAGTTCGTTGTGGCAGCAATATCTAACGTTCGAGATCACCAGAAAAATACTAGATCAATTTATAAATCATTGCATCTTTAATTCGAGATCAAATTAGGGCTTAGTGACCCATTTTTGTTCACGTTCGAGAAGACGAGGTGAAAGTCTATATGAGTGGGTCGTATATGATATATATGCAAGTATGAACAACTAACTATATAATATAACTAGATAGATAATAATAGCAACGTAAATTAAAATACTCACACCAGGATTTTATACTGGTTTGGACCTCCCGTCCTACGTCCAGTCCCGAAGCTCCTCTTCGGATTTTCCTTTCAACTAACCCTCGCTTGACCTACAGGAACAGGTTTACAATAGCAGAGTTTCTTTATCAAGAATGTGTTCTATAACACTGATGTTGACTATTGAGTACAAGTGCTTCCAATATATATATATATATATATATATAGGATATTGAATGATGAATTCTGAATATATGGAAGTGTTAAATACAAGTAGTTGATTGCCAGAGAATAGGTACAAGTCAGGGTATAGGAAATAAGAGCATAAGTAAGCAGGTAAGAAAGCTCTTTGCATTCCTGATGCTATTTATAATGATGAAGAGTTTTCTTGTATAGTTGCATCTGTTGTAATCTTCCTAAAGTCGTTTCTGATGGTGATGAAGGGTTGTGATAAAGAGAAGCAGATGTGTCCTTTCGAATGTGACAATTGCTCTTGAAATTGCTCAGTCGAGTTCAAATTTAGACGTCTGGAGGAATGTTTCAGACGTATGGTCTTCATATGTTTTTTTGTGTCTGGTTGCTATTCAGACGTCTGAGTTTATTATCAGAAGTCTGATTCCTTTTGAATTGTAAACCAGAGAGTTTAACCAGACGTCTGAGCTTATTTCCAGACGTTTGTTTCCTTCCAAATTTTGAACCAGAGAATTTATCCATACGTTTGAGCATATGTACCAGACGTCTGATTTTCTCTGATTTGCAAATCAGAGAAAACGTTCAGACGTCTGGCTATTGCTCTAAGACGTCTGAAAATGTATATGATGCTTTATTTGTGTCTGTGCCATTTCTTTTCCACTTCTACCGATTTGACGTATTTTGATACTTCTCTTGAGTCTTGTTTTTTGTCTCTTTGGTGATGTTACTCTATCATCTACCTGTAAATATAGATATATATACATTCGATTTCCATTGTATAGTTGCTATCATCAAAATCATAGAGTTGATTTCCCAACAATCTCCCCCTTTTGATGATGACAACTATTCAATGCACTTATATATAGATTAAAAATCTCGCCCTGAATATGTGCTTATTTTTATTATTTTATGCTTATATTTAAATTTCTCCCCCTTTGACATTATCAAAAAGAATTCGTAATAATTAAGCTAATCGTCAAAAAGGAAGATTTTCATTAATAGCATAAAGGAGTAACAATCAAGGATGTGTATAAAAACATAAACAACTACGATTCCTTATTTTTAGAGTTTCTTTGGAGAAGATTGATTTGGATCATCCTCCTTTGGTGAAGCTTGATTTGTATCATCTTCCTTTGGTTCTTCTTTGGTAGAAGTGCTAACTTTTAAAGGAGATGTTAAAGCTTCCTTTGGAGGTTCGTCCACAAATAATTTAGAATGTTTTACATGAGGAGAAGGTACAGGGGTTGCCCAATCGTCGGAAGGTGGAGTTGGACCACGAACCCTTTAACACCTCTTTAAGAAACGATAGAACAGTTGAAAGAGAATCTTCAACTGTGGCTATTCGTGTAGCGAACGAAGTTTCAAAGCTCTCAATTCGGTTAGCCAAATACTTTTGATTTAGAGATAGTATATGTTGGTTTCGGACAGTGAGATCTTGAATACCTTCATTTGGATTTCTTTCTAGTCGAGTTTCTAAAATTTCTTCTTGTCCCGGATAATCAAAAGATTTAGGAGGAGGAGGAGTAATTTCTCGCTGTTGCTCTTCTTGTTGAGATGGAACAATGGGTGGTTGAGGAGGATTTTCAACTCTTCTAGATTGTCGATGATGCGTCCAATCTTCAAAGGACATGAATTCCGGAGGAATTTCAGGTAAGTGCATCAAGGAAAAGAATTTTGTGGAAGCATATTTTGGTGAAATTTCTTCAAACGTCGAGAGATAAGAAGGAATATTATGTGAACAAAGAAGTCTCATAATATAGGTAGGATAGATGATCGACGGCCTTGATCGAGTCCAAAAGTGTTTGAGCTCGTCGAAGATAAATTTTTCCCAATTTACTCTTGTCCTACTAAATATAGCATATAATGATTTATGCTCCAATTCAGTAATTTGCTTGTGACTACCCATTCTTGGAATAATTATATTAATTAACATCCGTGTTAGGAGTCGAGCTTTTGGACGTAAATACTTTGAAGCAAACTTGGGCATTTCGTCTTCCCAGATTTGGTGAGTAATAGTATTTCGAGGCTTGAATCTCATATCTGGTATGTTATGTAAGTCTTCCCCGGTGTCAGAAAAACCTAGGGTTCGTCCTATTAAACCAAGAGTCAATCGAATCGTATTCCCGTATGTACTAGACCAATGCCAATTGTCCTCGTCCTTAGTGTTCCATACTAAGGTACTATCGAGATTCGCATAAAATGAAAAATGGCTAATTGGTCTATTTGGATATCATTTGATGTAAAGTTAATTATAGTCTCTAATCCGGCATCTCACATAACTCATCCAATTCATACATAGGGAATTTTAAGAGATTGTAAAAAGGTCCAATGTGAAGTTTCTTTTTCTGGATATCTTCATACCTTTTTATAGAATGCGGAGCTCTATTCATCCACCGTTCAATTTGGTCGTCCGAGCAAACCTGGGGATTCGAAGATGTAGGTGGTTGATCTTGCTTTCTTTTGGACATTTTAGGTTTCTTAGTACGAGGCGGCATCGTGGTAATATTTGGTGTAGGATAGTGAATTGGAGCGAAAATTTTCTTTGAGAAAATCGTAGGAAGTAATACTTTTGAGATAAAAGAAAAAAGTGACGTTATCTGATCGATTTTAAATGGTCGATTGGGAATCAGACGTCTGGATTAGAAATCAGACGTCTGGTTTGCCCTAATTTTGGTCCAGAGGATAGAATCAGACGTCTGCTTTGTGACCCAAAAGTCTGGTTTTGAGCATAGTTATAAAATTGTAGACGCAATGAGATTTTTCAGACGTCTGGAATTGAAAACAGACGTCTGTTTTTGTTTAATTTCAAAATAGAAAACTAAGGCAGACGTCTGGATCTTATTTCAGACGTCTGGATTGTTCTGAATTACATTTCGGATATCTGGGGTGTATATCAGACGTCTGATATGTGCACACTCGTAAATTTTGAATAGTATATCCTTGTGTCAGACGTCTGAAACTTGCCGATGGGCTAAAAATGACTTAGAGTGTGATGATTTTACTTATATATCGAATGTAGATAACAAATAACTTTATTGTTGTAAAAATATAATAACAAATAAGTTTAGATACATTCAATAATTAATACAATTTATTTATTTAGATGGAGATGGAGTTTTTGGATTTTTTGACTCATTATCCTTCCATGGTCTAAGTGGAGACCATATATTTCCACGTTTATGAGTCCTTGGAGAGCCAGAAAATCGTCTTGGTGAGGGATCTGAAGAAGTATGATACGAAGAAGATGGATCCAATGAACTATAAGGTTTTGGTGGCGGTTCATGAGCATCTTTCTTTCGGGACGAACAAAACTTCATCGCCACTTGCTCGAGAAAGCTTAACCTTCGTGCTGTAACTTTTTGTTCGAAATAAAGCTCTCGTTGGAGATCCATCTGTTGTTTTTGGTGATGAAGGATTTCATCAATTTCTCCTTTGTGTTAGGAGAAATAAATAGAGAACTTTTAGTTTTCTTATTATCCGGTGTAAAACCCGTATGCTACGAAGACCACTTATATCTTGGCTCTTGCTTTGGTGTAGGTGTCGGAAGTCATTGTGGGGTGTCAACCGAGCTGTCCGTTGTTGGTGTTGAGACGGAGATAGATATATAGGAATATTCTGACGACATTGTTATATTTTGTTTCTTCCTTTTTATTATTAAAAAATTCAATTGTTTGAATGTAGTTTTTCTGTTTGGCTATATTTATATACTGAAAATATTAAATATAGGCAAACTAATTTTCTAAAAGTTTAAAGGTGCAGAAATCAATGATATAAATTGTGGTGATTACTTTGGTGACTAATTTTAGCCGTAAAAAAATTATTTTATATATATATATATATATATATATTAAGGAAGAAGGTCATTTAGTGAGCAAATACCTAAACTTCGTCGGAGTTTAGAGAAAGTTCGTTCATTTAATGGTTTTGTAAAGATATCGGCTACTTGATTTTCGGTATTTACGTATTCTAATGAAATGGTTCCTTCTTCAACATTGCCTCGTAGAAAATGATGTTGTATATCTATATGTGTGGTTCGTGAGTGATTAACAGTGTTTTTTGACAAATTAATTGCACTTGTGTTATCACAATAAATTGGAGTTTTGGTGATAATTTTATCAAAATCCGTTAATGTTTGTTGCATGTATATTACTTGCGCACATCCTAGAGCGGCGGAGATGTATTCGGCTTCGCAAGTTGATAGAGAAACACAATTTTGTTTTTTTACTAAAACATGAAACTAAAGATTGTCCGATAAAATGACAAGTACCACTAGTACTTTTACGATCTGTTCTACATCCACCGAAATCCGCATCGCTATATGAAACTAGTTCAAATGATGATCCTTTAGGGTAGAAGAAAGAAAAATATTTAGTACTTGACAGATAACGTAAAATTCGCTTAACCGCTCTTAGATGAGATTCTTTTGGTTTTGCTTGAAATCGAGCAGAAAGACATACACTCATCATAATATCCAGTCGAGTAGCCGTTAAATAAAGTAGAGAACCAATCATGCTACGATATAATTTTTCATCAAAATCTTTTTCGTTTTCATCTTTTTCTAATTGAATAGTGGTGCTCATTGGTGTTGGTTTGCTTGATGTTTTATTCATTTCAAATCGTCGTAATAAATCGTTACAATATTTTTCTTGATGAATGAAGATTCCATTTTCGAGTTGTTTTATTTGTAAAACTAAGAAGAAATTTAATTCTCCCATGTGTGACATTTCAAATTCATTTTTCATAATATTAGAAAATTGATTACATAGTTTTTCGTTGGTTGAACCAAAGATGATATCATCAACATAGGTTTGTACAACCAAAATATCGTTATCTTCTCTTTTAATAAATAAAGTTGTATCTATTTTTCCTATATAAAAACCAGATGTTATTAAGTGATTTTTAATACGTTCGTACCATGCACGAGGTGCTTATTTTAATCCATATAGTGCTTTATGTAATTTAAAAACATGATCATGATATTTTTTCTGAACAAATAGTGGTGGTTGTTCGACGTATACATTTTCCTTAATAAACCATTCAAAAAGGCACTATTGACATCCATTTGAAATAGTTTAAAATTGTTATGAGTTGCAAAGGTGAGTAATGTACGAATGGCTTCTAATCTTGCTACTGGAGCAAACGTTTCATCATAATCTATGCCTTCTTCTTGATTATAGCCTTGAGCAACCAAACGTGCTTTATTTCTAACAATATTTCCATTCTCGTCTGCTTTGTTTTTAAATACCCATTTTGTTCCTATTACCGATTGATCTTCAGGTCTTAGTACTAATTCCCATACGTTATTACGTTCAAACTGATTTAATTCTTCTTACATAGCTATTATCCAAAAATTATCATTTGATGCTTCTTTATAATTCTTTGGTTCAAAGTTTGACACAAATGCTATATGGCTTATATGATTGAGTTGATTTCTAGTTACTCTTGAATTAAGATCTTCAATAATATTATCTATTGGATGATCCTTAAGAGTTCTAGGAGATGATATCAAAGTATTATTTTGACTATTTGTTCCATTAGTAATAGAGTTTGTTGAATTTGTTAGTGGAATAATTTCTTCTTCATCATTAGTATGATGTTTAAAAAGATTTTCGTTGAATGAGACATGTAAGCTTTCTTCAATAGTATTATTTCGTTTATTAAAAATTCTATATGCTTTGCTACGTTCCGAATATCCAACAAAGGCACCTTCATCGGCTTTTGGATCAAACTTTCCTAAATTATCTTTTGTATTTAATATAAAACATTTTGAACCAAAAGTTTTAAAGTATGATACTTTAGGTTTTTTGCCAAAAAAAATTCAAAACAAGTTTGTTTAGTCATAGGGCGAATAGTTACTCGATTTAGTACATAACAGGATGTTGCAATAGCTTTAGCCCAAAAGTGTTTTGGTAATCCACTACTATTTAGTAATGTTCGTGCATATTCTTGTAATATACGATTTTTTCTTTTACGAAGCCATTTTGTTGAGGTGTATGAGGAAAAAAAGAAAAATTATGAGTTATACATTTCTTATTGCAAAAGTTTGTAAAAAGTTCATTCTCAAATTCTCCTCCGTGGTCACTTCTAATAATTTTAATTTTTAAATTCATTTGAGTTTTAATTCTTTTAGCAAATATTTTAAACATACCAAAAGTATCGCTTTTATGTTTTAAAAATAAAGTCCATGTATATCTTGAAAAATCATCGACTATTACGAACACATATTTGTTGTGATTTATAGACCGTACTTGTGTTGGACCAAATAAATCTAAATGCAATAATTCTAATGGTTGTTTTGTAGAAATATTATTTTTAGATTTAAATGAGCTTTTATTTAGTTTTTCAATTTGACAATCATCACATAAATTTTCTACTTTGTAATTTATTTTAGGTAATCCTCTTTATAACTCATATTTTGCCAATTTATTAATACTTTTAAAATTGATATGACAAAATCATTTATGCCATAACCATGGATCATCATGTTTGACGGTTAAACATAAGTTTGAATTTTTATTTGTATTCATGTTTAATACATAAATATTTTTGTTTCTAAATCCTTCAAAAATGAATTGTTTGTTATTACCTAAAATATTACATCTATCTTTTTCAAAATTTATTTGAATTTATCACATAATTGACTAATGCTTAGCAAGTTATGTTTTAAATTTTCTACTAATAAAACATTTGTAATAATAGGAGAGTTAGATATACCAGAGTTGATGACTTCTCCAATTCCTGTGACATATCCTTTTGAATTATCTCCAAAGGTTACCGTTCACCATCGATATATGTTATATTTGATAACATTTTTGAAATTCCGGTCATATGCTTGAAGCAACCGCTATCTAGTATCCAGTTCTCCTTATTTTTTATTTTGGGTACCTGCAAAATAGAAAATGTTTTAATTGGTACCCATATATTTTATTATGGTCCTATTTATTAGAGGAAGGTAGCCATACCCAAGATGGTTTGGTACCTTTATAAATATAATTTTTATTATAGACTACATTTTCGAAGTAATTAATAATATGCTTTTGTCTAATCAAGTTATTATTTGTTTTAGGAATCCAAATTTTCATATTATTGGTATTCAATTTAGTCTTAGACAAACTTCTAGCTTTTATATGTCTACTATTTTTAGCATTATTTTCTTTTTGTTTAAAAGAATTTTTGAATCCTATTCCATTTCTATTACCTGATGGCTTTGAGGTTTTGATAATATTTTTCGAATCTTGTTTACCTTTATTAAATTTTGACACATTATTGGTAATTTTATCTAATTTTTCTCTCAACTCTATATTTTCAATTTTCAACAATTCAATACTATTTTTAACATCAATATTTTCTTTTAACAAATTTTCTTTTTCTATAGAAATATTCTCTCTTTCTATCATATTATTTTTGATTTTTTGTTGAGATATTTCAAGTTCTTCTTCTAGAATAATTTTTTCATCTTTCAACATTCCTATCTCAAGTTCTAATCTATTTATTTTGACTATATATTCTTTGTTCAATTTTTTTATTTGTCTAAATTTATTGTCTAGTTCCATGCTAAGTTCTAATAGTTCATCATAGCTAAGTTCAGGACATACCTCTTCAGTTTGTGCCATAAAACATACATTAGCTTGTTCTCTGTCACTATCGCTATCACTTTCAGAAGATGAAGAATACGAATCATCCCAAGTTACTTTGAAAGCCTTCTTCTTCTTGAATTTTTGAATTTTGTTATTCTTTTTGTCATTATTGAGTTTAGGGCAATCCTTCTTCATATGTCCGTATTGATCACATTCATAGCACTTGATTTGAGATTTGTTTGTTGTGTTGGACTTCCCTTATTTTTGAAACTTGGTCATCTTTTCAAATTTCTTGAATCTATTATAATTCTTGGCAATAAAAACTATTCCTTCTTCATCTAAATCAAAGTCATCATTTTTTGTTGCTGGAAATGCTATATTCTTTTTCTCTGAATTAAGTTCTTTTCGTGCCTGCAAGTTAGCTTCATAGGACATTAAATTTCCTATCAACTCTTCAACTTTGAAAGTGGAAAGATCATTAGCTTCTTCTATAGCTAAAACCTTCCTTTCCCAATCTGATGTCAAAGAGTTGAGTATTCGAGATATTAAATCAAAATCAGTGAATTTAACTCCTAATGCCATAAGATCATGTTGGATAGTTTGAAATCTAGAATACATGTCAACAATAGTTTCATTTTGCTTCATTTTGAATGAAGAAAATTGGTTTTGCAGAATGGAAATCTTAGTTTGTTTGACCTTTGTTGTACCCTCATGTGTAATTTGTAAGGTACGCCAAATATCGAATGCAGTGGTGCATAACATGACACGTGAAAATTCATTTTTTTCTAAAGAACAAAATAAAACGTTCATAGCTTTAGCATTATTTGATGCTAAGGTCTTTTGTGCATCAGTCCAAGTGTTCATAGCAGTGGCAGGTACTTCATATCTATCTTGTGGCTGACCAAATTTCAAGACCATTAGCTTCCATAAAAATTCTCATACGTGTTGACCAATATGCATAGTTAGATCCATTAAAAAGTGGGGGTCGTACAGTGGATTGTCCTTCTTGAAAAATACTTTCCATATTAAATTGTTTCAAAAACGTGTTACTGTTATTTGATCAAAACCTTGCTCTGATACCAATTGAAAGTCTATATGAGTGGGTTGTATATGATATATATGCAAGCATGAACAACTAACTATAAAATATAACTAGATAGATAGTAATAGCAACGTAAACTAAAATAATCACACCAGGATTTTATACTGGTTCGGACCTCCCGTCCTACATCCAGTCCCGAAGCTCCTCTTCGGATTTTCCTTTCAACTAACTCTCGCTTGGCCCGGAGGAACAGGTTTACAATAGCAGAGTTTCTTTGTCAAGAATGTGTTCTATAACACTAATGTTGACTATTGAGTGTACAAGTGATTCTAATATATATATATGTGTGTGTGTGTGTGTGTGTGTGTGTGTGTGTGTGTGTGTATGTATATGTATATCTATATGTATATGTATATGTATATGTATATGTATATGTATATGTATATGTACATGTATATGTATATGTATATGTATATGTATATGTATATGTATATCTATCTAGAGGATATTGAATGATGAATTCTGAATATATGGAAGTGTTAAATACAAGTAGTTGATTGCTTGAGAATAGGTACAAGTCAGGGTATAGGAAATAAGAGCATAAGTAAGCAAGGTAAGAAAGCTCTTTGCATTCCTGATGCTATTTATAATGATGAAGAGTTTTCTTGTATAGTTGCATCTGCTGTAATCTTCCTAAAGTCGCTTCTGATGGTGATGAAGGGTTGCGATAAAGAGAAGCAGATGTGTCCTTTCGAATGTGACAGTTGCTCTTGAAATTGCTCAGTCGAGTTCAAATTTGGACGTCTGGAGGAATGTTTCAGACGTCTGGTCTTCATTTTTTTTTTGTGTCCGGTTGCTATTCAGACGACTGAGTTTATTATCAGACGTCTGGTTCCTTTTGAATTGTGAACCAGAGAGTTTAACCAGACGTCTGAGCTTATTTCCAGATGTCTGTTTCCTTATGTATTGTGAACTAGAGATTTATCCAGACGTCCGAGCATATGTACCAGACGTCTGATTTTCTCTGATTTGCAAACCAGAGAAAACATTCAGACATCTGGCTATTGCACTCAGACGTCTGAAAATGTATATGATGCTTTATTTATGTCTGTGCAATTTCTTTTCAACTTCTACCGATTTGACGTCTTTTGATACTTCTCTTGAGTCTTGTTTTTTGTCTCTTTGGTGATGTTACTCTACCATCTACTCGTAAATATAGATATATATATATACACATTTGATTTCCATTGTATAGTTGTTATCATCAAAATCATAGAGTTGATTCCCTAACACGAGGTTGCGCCATCAAGGAGTGATCGGACTGTGCAGTGACGGTGTCAATCGATGCGTCGCACGATGATGGAGTGTGGGTCCAAATTTGGTGACCGATAACGGTCGGAGGACGGCATGAGACGTGTTTTACTGATGATGGTTCTGATGGGTTTTGGGGTCGAAGGGTCTTGATTCACGTTTTCAAATCTTTTCAAATTCTGGGTGTTCGTGGTGTCTTGGGGGATGGTGGTCGACTTGTTGGTGACCGCAGCACCGACCAACGGCAGCAAAACTGGCTGTGCACGTGCATGTGTTGGACTGTGTGTCAGGTGGATAGTTTGGGGAAGAATGGGGGGCAAATCGAAGTGTTACTCGGGGGATTTGGTAGAGGACTCGAGGTCGGCTCGTGTAAAGTAAGCGTTGTATCGGGACATTTTTTTAAACTTAAACAAATTTTCGAAAAAATGGTACACGGGTCGATTTTGGTTAAAACCCGAAGTAAGAGGATGGTTGTCTCGGGAACAACTCGGGGAAACCACTGGTTGGACACAAAAATGATAAATTCCAGTTTTAACTAAATTTTTGAAACATAAAATTTAATAATTTTTTCTGAATAAATTAATGATAATTGTAAATGGAATACTAGGTAAATGGTATTGAAAATAATTATTTGAGATTTATGGAGTCCAAGAATATTTTAAATTTTAAATTTTCTTTTAGATAAAGGTTGTTTTTAAAAGTTAACTTAATAAAAATTCTAGAAGTAAATCAAAATATCAAGTGTTAACTGTTAACCAAATTCATTTATATGACGAAATAATGATTAACAATTAATGTTTTTGTAATGATTTTATAATTAATAATTAATCAATTAAAGAATAGTCAATTAACAAAGATAATTAAACTTAATTAGTTAACAATTAAGAATTAGTAAATTAAAATAATTAATTAAAGAATAATTAATTAATAAAGCCAATTAAGATTAAATTAATTCATAGTTAAGCAAAATTAAACATTGATTTAAATAATTAAAAGACAATTATATGGTTAATTCACCTTAACTACAATCACCTTAATCAGATGACTGACCATCATCAAATATTCTGTACTGGATTGATATTTCTATTGTGATACTATGATTGCTTTGTGATGAACTGTGATTTGTGATTTGTTCCTATATGTATGTGAAAAACCCTTTTTGCCCATAAAACGGCATTTGAATTTCGATGTGACAGAGAGTCGGATTCTAGTTGGTTATCCGAAACCCACATTAAATCGTAAGGATAAATCTTTGTGATTGATAAATTTACTTTATCTATGAATCTGTGAACGAAGATAAGCGTTATGGGTTATACCGCTTATCAATATTGATATGATTGAATCTGTGATAGTTGATGTTGTGCACTATTGTGTAAAGCCCCCTGAACTACACTATACACACACAAATATGGATTGCACGTGGAAATCGGTTAAGTCACAGATTCTTTTTGAAATAGTTTTAAAAATTGATTTTTTAATCCAAACGGTTTTTGGGAATGGATCGGATTTAAAATGGAAAAAAAAGCTTTTGAAAAGGGATTTCACAGATAAAGGTTATTTTTGAATAACTTAACTTAGTTTTGAATTTTGATTTAAATTTGAACTCAATATTTGAAATTGAATTCAATAATTTAGGAAACATGGTTTAAAAAGATTATGAAAGTTATAAAGGTGTTTATACAAGTTTTTAACCATTTGAAAATTGTTGTTTTGGGAATTCAAATTTAAACCCAAGTTTTTACTTAAATGGCTTTAACTTATGTGAAAGATTATTAAACCTTTTTTTTTGAAATCTAAGAGAATTTTAAATGGTATATCTTTCATATACAAGATTTGAATTGGAAACGGTTTGAAAGTTATAAAATTAAATCTTTAAATTAAAGATTTGATAAGTTAATTTAATTTGAAATGAAATTGTTTTAAAAAGCTATAGATGAATGTAACAATCTGATATTTTCGACCATTCGCATCCGCATATGTTGGACTTGAATTGTTCAAAATACCGCGTTGTAAATAAAATTTGGCAAATCTCAAAATATACAGTAAATAAATAATCACAGAATCACAGACACAGAAATCAGAATACTCGCAGTGGAATTTAAAATTAACTTAGTGGTTCATGAAGCCACTATTAAAAGTCTCAAAACAATATAATTTACATAGTCTTTAAACCCAAATATAGTTTGAAACAACAATAGTAAATCTCAATATTCAGTAGTCTTGATTACATAAATTAAGATAAGGAACTGAAAGGAAAATTTGCCAACAGCTTGAAAAGTGATCTACAGAAGTCCTTGCTTTGGAATGATGACTGAACTGCAACTCAGGCTGACCTGAGCGTGAAATAAAACATAAACACTCGAGTCAGGACATACATACTTATATAGTGTAAGCTAATTCAAGTGAACTGTATTAAAGTACAAGTAACTTAAAGGATGCTTGGGACCGCCCATCCTCTAAGGATCCGTTAAACTATTTATTATGTAGTAATACTTCGCTATTATAATAGTGTCTATTTGTAAAATAAACTTACTTTAAAACAGTGTTAAGGCTTTACATTTTCCACCTTAACGCATAAATAGTGTCAGTAGTTTATACAGTACCTGCATATCTCTTGATCGGGAGACTATGAGAAGATACTCCATAGGTACGACACAAATCAAACTCGTATAAGGCTCGCTATGGTAGGTGACACAGCACAACTAGGCAATGCCAGGGTAGATATACCAATTACGCTTCCAGACCGGTGATAACGTGTAGCACGCAGCTACCGCCCACCTCGAACAACACTGCTATATCAAAGGTGCGCACCAAAACAATTACAAAAGTAATAGAATGGCATACGAAGAAGTGCGTCCGATCAGAGGTGCTACCTCATTAATCCGTCGATCGCTCCTGTTTTAGCCACCTTATGCCAACTCGCGGGAGTCGGGTCCACGTATTTACCTCAAAGGAAACGTCACCATCATCCTACTTCATTTTGGAATCTCCACCGCGAATACGGTTGTCAAATTGGTTTTTGGTATCGACTGAGAGTATGCCCATATCCGATCCCTGTCTCTTTAACAACCAACGTTATTATTACCCATGGTTATAACTTTTAAAAATAGTTTATACTTCAATCAAAATACTTTATTTTAACTGTTTAAAGGTGAAGTTATTATTCTTTCAAGCCAATATAAATTCCAAAGGTTTAGCCTTAGTTTAATTGCATCGTCATTCAGCACTTGGATAAATGCATAAATATCCTTTTAACAATTTAAGTAAATTAAACTTTAGGCTTCAATATAATTTCAATAAAATTTAAACCTTTATTTAAACAAATTTATTTATAAGCTTTCCACCTTTATATAGTCATTTAATTCATTCCATATTTGATGGTCTTTATAAAGTAAAATTTGAAAATATATATCCAACTTCTTTATACTTTCTTATCAAGTGTAAAATTTTCTATGTATTTCCTTAACAATTTAGTTTAGTTACCGTTTCAAAAAAAATAAACTAAATTTCAATTAAAATCAAGTTATATTTTTAACTTCCATAATTCACAAATTTAACTATTAATTCATAGAAAACTTAACCTTTATAAATTCGCTTTATTTCATGTTATACCAAATTCTCGTGTATATTTTTTTTCTTAACTTAAATCCCGTTTATTTTACAATCAAAATTTTCAAGATAAGTTTATATTTAAATTCTTAACATTTATTTATTTACATATTAAACTTGTAAAATATCACAATACTTACAATAATCATTTTAATCCACTTTTAAGCAAGTATTATAACACTTAAATTTTAAAATATTTAATATTTTCAGAAAATATATATATATAACCACGGGTCTATATAATATTTTCTAACTTAGGTCAAGTGATACAGATAATATATCATTTCAATCCGTAATTTACAAAATAAATCCGGGTTCTATCATTTCGAACCCGCAATCCCAAGTTAAATAATAAACTAAATAAATGAATAAATAAATATCGTACAGGCCTATCATTTCAGCCTGTAACGATTTCTATTCTACATGGAACTTGAAGTGTGATTAAACAGTAAAAAAATAAAAAAAAAATTAAATAAATAAATAGTGTAACAGCATAATTAAACAGTATATAATAGAACTGATGATGTGTAGGTTTAATAACAGGATTTTTAACATCATCAATTTGTATCACAGTCAAATAAATGAAATAATAATTATTCTACAATCACACTTGTTATCAATTTACAGATATATAAGTACGTTGTCAGGTGAGAATACTCACCTTCTCGAAGCTGCAGAATTTATTCAAACAATGATATCTACCCCGAAAGAAGAGTACAGAAGGCACGATCAATTATTGGAAGATGAGACAAACTGATTTCGATCTTGAAACAAGATAAGTAAATAAAACTGAGTACGCGGATTCCAATTACAGACAAAGCAAATTTTTAAATAAAACAAAATTGGAACGAGCTAAAATAAAATGAAAATTGACTCAAATTGCTCGACCACTCCACCGCACGACTTGACCCATTAAAACAAAAGCTCAGCCTGCCCATTTATTTTTTTTCCAAAACAAAATTAAAAAAATAAATTTATACTGTATTTTTTTACCCTTTTTTACAAAATATTGTGACGTGTTAATAAAAAGGTGGCAAATCTTATGTGGGCAACATGCAATTCACGGCAGTGATACATAAAGGTGGCGCATGCAATATTTATTTATTTATTTATTTATTTATTATTATTATTATTATTCTCTGTTAGGAAACAAGTAAAATATCAAAATCTCCAAATCAAAACAATTTTATACTGTTCTTACGTATATCATATATCCTCATACGTAATGTTTCTAAATTTTAAAACACATGTGACCAACAAAAAAAAGGCGTACGGTCTGGAAATACTTCTTTCCTGAACACTCGCATAAACAAAGCAGTGGAATTATCTTAAAAATTTTAGGCTGGGCTAACCTTAGGTGGTGTATGCCTTTTACATTATATATTTTTTTCTTCAAACTGAAGTGCGTTATACTCAAATAAGTATGCAGTTAATCCTTAATTACATGATTAATTAATCTTGATTATAACTTATTGCTAAATTAATAAAACTTTAATTATTAATTAATAATCTTTAATTATCTAATTAATGATCTTTAATTTCAAATTGATTAACCCTTAATCAAATTATTTATTAATCCCTAATCATTAATTAATTAAATTAACTAATTATTCCTTAATTTCCTCATTAATTTAATTAATTTCAAATCATTAAATCTTAATTTAACTTTAAGATAAAAACATTTCTTAATTATGACTAAATCGTTATTAACAAAAACATTTGAAAACAATTAACTTTTGAATTTACTTTAAAATTTCATTTCAAAAATGAGATGTAAAATGAATACAATTTAACTTAACAAAGTTTAAATAATTTAAAAACCCTTTTAAATTACATGGTAAAGAAATGTTTGTCCTATAGAAGGATAAAAATATACAGGTGGCGATAAAATAAATATTCAAGTGCTAGGCTAAAACTGCATCAGAGATGCTTGGCAATGCACGACCAGATCGGAGAGGAGGGGAAGGAAGTTAGGCGTTTGTCATGCGGTGGAGCAGTTTGAACAAAACAATGGAAAAAAAACAAAAAAAAGGAAATAAAGTTGTAGCCATTACCTGATGCTACTGATTCTCACGCACGCAAGGAAGAAGAGAAGGCCAACAATGGGATGAAAATAAATTATGTACGTCTTATATATGCCAAAGAGAGTGTGTGGGTTCTATTTCACCAATAGCTTGCGAAAATGAAGATGTAACAATACTGAGGTGGTGATGGAATTGTGAACATGGGTTTCATTTATATAAGAGAAGTTGCTCAAATCACGTAAAGGAAAAAAATGGCAATAAATCATTTTTAAAATGGTCTAGAGATTATTCTACGTGATGTTTGCTTTATGAAGAGGTAAATTTGGTTGATTTATTAATTTATAAACGCAGGCAAAAAGATAAAATGAGAAACGCCAATTCAAGGCATGCGAAAATTTTAGGCAATATTTGTTAGAACGGCAAGAGAATTAAATGCATAGATTTATGTGGGAGAGGTCAAAGGCAAGAAATAACCATTTTGAACGTGTTTGATTAAAAGATGCAAACTGCATAGGTTAAAAAAGCAAGAAATAATAAAATTTGCTTTTTGAGTGGCACGCATTTGTTCTCGTTTGAAATTATTAAAAAGAGAATGCGTTGATAAATAAAAAGAAATGACAAGAATGATTGGAGCAAATAATTACAGTGGGTAAGAATTAATAAGCGAAAGAAACGGCAAGCAATTATATTTTTTGCTTTGAATAGAAATGGAAAAACTAGCGTTGATATCGGAGGAAACGACAATAATATTAGATTTCAACGTTACTTTATTCAAATATTTTATACTAAATTAAAATAGTTGCAGCAAAAGGGATGGTGAAAATCACGGCATGCGTAAATCAAGGGACAGTTTCTTTTATTAGTGAACATTCGTACGTGCAAAATTTAAGGAAGAAAATGCATTGATTTAGACGAGAAGTTAAAGGCAATAATTTTTTTTTTTACAATTACCTTGTTGCGTTGATTTTGAATCAGTCTATTGAATATTTTTCCTATCAATTTCACACTAGAGGTAAGGAAAGTTTGGAACAATTAATTACAGTGAGTAATAAATTTTATTACCAGTGTAGATTTCGTGAACTAAGGAGAACATAAAACGGCAAGCAATCAATTCGCACTTAAAACGGAAATGGAAAATTTGACCAAAAGAATAATGTTGAGCGACGTGTAAATATTAAAAATGATATCTTTAGAATGCGTACAATAGACGCAATTACTTATGCCCAAAATATAACGAAAATAACGGATTTAAATTTTATATGTTTTCTTATATATACGTTATTTATTCCATCAAATAACGCGCCTTTTAAACGCGTAATTAAACAGTTTGTTTATACATAAATTTCGAAATTTATTACTTAAAAAATATGATTTGTTTACATTGGGGTTTTTTTCGTTCATTTACCATTTACCTAGAAACCTATTACTAAATGTATATGAGTAACAGTATAAATTATTTATTTTTAAAAAGTATATAATCCATTATAGCTAAGGTAAAATTATTGTGTTGTTTTAACGGTACAGAAAAATGGAAAATTGGCGACTGTTTTATAAAATTGAACACAGAAAAGTGTTGATTCTTAGATAAAGAAACGGAAAAGAATATTTGATTTGAACGTTATTGAAAAATCAATGGGTTTTATTTATTAAATATGTGGAGTCAACGGAAATAAAATTTATTCCTTTCCCACTTAAAAATGCATGTCTACCGATTTATTTTATTTGATTATTTATATCCAAGGTAAGAAATTTAGACGCATGAAAAACCGACGCAATAATTAAATCAAACACACGCCCATTTTCATAATAAAAGTATCTCTTTTAAATTTACGTGTTCTCTTATGTAGTAAATATACGTTAAAAATGTTCCATCAATAACGCGTAATTAAATAGTTTATTTATACACTAAATTTTTTTCAAATCTTATTTCTTAATTAAAACATGATTTTGCTAGAAATTAAGTTATTTACCATCTTCAACAAAAAACCCAAATTTTCAATTAAAGTTAATTCTTAACCACGTCAAAATTTTAGAGATCTCATTATTTGTTTAAAAATTTGGGCAATTCTTTTAATCAATTCAAATTTTAGATTTATATAATAAACCCTCAAAGTTTTATAATGAAAAGTGAAAAATACTTGTTAAAACTTCGGGCTGTTACAATGAACCTTTGTGGAAAATTGGTAAACTTTGTGAAATAAATCTTTTTGTTTAAATGATTTAAAATGGTAATTTGTTTAAACCATTTGAAAAGAAATTTTTGGGGTAATAAGTGGTGACTTAACTAAAATCTCATATCCATATGTTTTAAAATATTGCGCTCATTATTCGGTTTAGCCGGAAGAAGACCTTGTGTCATATAACCCATTCCGAATAATGGTACGTCGTTATGGATAGCATTTGAAGACCGGTGGTGAAGACCGGGTATTTTCGAGAATGAAAGGATAACCCGTCGATTATCTCTGCACTGAGTCACGTCGGTACAGAGATTTCCTAAGTGATGGAAAGTCCGATCGGGATTGTGAATACGTGGATTTGCAAGGGCTTCTTCGTAAGTGCCTTTGGTTCTGTTCGAACCCGAAACAGACTTGTATGGTTGTATGTCTGACACTACACTTTGAGATATTAAACTGATCTCTATCAAATACGTTTCTGCTTGGTGGCGGAGAATTCATTCTCTTAGCTTAACACTCTTCTTTGAGACGTACGAGCTCAGAGGTTATGTAGTTGATAGTTATCAGTGATATACTCCCAAATTTGGTAGTGTAGCATGCTGAGTGCTGTTGTGTATCATTTGTTGATCAAAACATGGATTTTTTATAAAGCATAACTTTGTGGGCGAGACTGCATCAGGACCTCACATCCCGAAAATGGTCGAAACAGGAAAGATGCGGCAAGGTTATGAGGGTCGCTCCCTTTAGGGTTTGTCATTCCCCTCTGGAAAAGGGTGGTATCATGGTATGGAGCCCAGATATTTCACTCATGTGGATACTACAAATCTATTACTTTGTGATTATTTTGTGGTTGTTGGTGTCGAGCTCTCGGATAAAGGTCTCAAAGGACCGGGGGATGGCACGCTCTTGTAGTGTTACCTAGTTACAGAGGTAACCCGGCCTTGTGTTGGCAGAGATCTGATTAGGGTCTCGGGACGTCCTATCAGAGGCGTACCCATATGGTAGTAGGAAGTTCCTTAGCCTGACCATTTGTTGGAAATCCATTCATCCAATACGTGCCTTGTACGGTTTTAGTTGTATTACCTTCCATTTACTTATGGTGGCGCCCCACTGTTTAGATGGTAGCTATAGTAGGCATACGATACTGGTCGTATGTTGGCTAGGATTTATATTATACTTTCGAATGGTTTTTTCTACACTATGCACTAGTAATAATATCAAAGGAATTTTCTCGTATCGAGCATATTTGACTATCATAAGGAGAAATCTCCTCCAACTCTGCGTTTGCATTGTGTGTGTGGCAGGAGGCCTTATGGTAGTTTCACTTTCCAAAAAGCATTGCGGATTTATTTTAAATTCTTTCGGTTGTTTGTTTAAAAGATAAACTACTTTTGTTTGCTCATACTAGTCCCACGACTGACCTGGAGTTTATTGTTCCTTTCCTAAACTCTGGGTGCCCACTATTTTCCCACACGGGCAGTCTAGAGTTGGGCTTTTCAGATAATCGAATGGTAGGTGTAGATTCGATAGCTTCCAACCTTAGGATTTGGCAATCGCATTTGGATCGAGTTGCTTCACTTCATCTTGATTGGGAGTTCGAGCTATTTCTGGATTAGTGCCTTGGAGATGGAGATTACCGATACTGGAGTTCTTTCTTGAAGACTACCTTGGAGTTATTGTTCCGCTGTTGGTGTTATCTTTTCTTTCCGCCGCTATTATCTTGTATCATACCTCTGATGCATATTGATATTCATTGTATCATTCTATTGTATCAGATATTGTAATAAATGTTGTATATTAATATATTCTTTTTCTTACGATGTGTTGTACTTAATGTGTTATAAGCTCCGGCGAACCAGATTCGACGTTTGGATCTGCGGCATTTGAATACGAGT
This sequence comes from Allium cepa, assembly GCA_030765085.1. Taxonomy (NCBI): domain Eukaryota; kingdom Viridiplantae; phylum Streptophyta; class Magnoliopsida; order Asparagales; family Amaryllidaceae; genus Allium; species Allium cepa. Next base: position 588,062,531 of record CM060938.1, read on the forward strand.
GTCGTATTCAGTGCCAATTTTCGAAGGCCGAGTAAGGGTCGTTATAAAGATTCAAGTTTAAATATTCAAACATTTACAATATAAATTTTAGTTATATTTCAATAGTTAACTTTAAATTTATTCAAATTGGAAATTATTCCCTTAACCATTTTTATAACAATTTATTTAAATCCCAATTTATACAAATAAATCAATATTAAATGTTCAATCTCAACTTTATTCAAAATTTAGAATATTCATTGTTCAGTCTCAACTTTATTCAAAATTTAGAATATTCAATTAATCACTTTTTATAAAATCAAGGTATAAACCAAGTTATAATCGTATCTTTCAAAATCTCCAAAACTAATAAGTTTAAATGAATTCTTTCTTAATTTTAATTATTAACCAATTTAAATTCTAAGTCAACATTAGTTTGTCTTTCCAACCTTTATTGTTATAAATCTATTTTAAATATTAATACAAATTTTTTTAAATAAGTATTTTAAAACATATTATGTACTAATTAAATTAAATTTTATTAAATTAAATCTTATTATTAAATGTATTATGTTTTAAATCTATTTTATATATTTTGAAAAATAAAATTATAAGAAAAATTTTAAAAATTATATTTTCAAACTAACATATAAATTAAAATTTATAAAACATATTATTTAAAATCTAGATTTTATACATATATAAAAAAATAGCCTATGTATATTATATTTTAAAATCAATATATATTTAATTCAAAACTTTGGAAGTCGTTTTTCAAAATATAGACCAACGGTGTCCGTATATAATTATCTATCCTATTGTCAAGTGATACGGATATTTATCATTTCAATCTACAATTTAAATATTTATAAGTGTATATCATTTCAACCTGCAATCCCAAAGTTCAAAATCAATGAAAATCGCTTGGGTTTATCGTTTTAACCCATAACGATTTTCCCCTATTCTAAAAAATCGTTCGGGTATGTATCATTTCAACCCATAGGGAATTTTATACTAATAGGGAATTTGTAGAGTGAGAACAGTTATGATAATAATATAACATATTAACAACGAGTATATGTCATCAATAACAAGTTAAATAATAATATAAATAATAGATCATGGTATCATATGTCACAGATGAACAGTTAAAGATAATAGCATATCATATATAGCAATTAAATAACTAGGACAGCGTATTTCAACTGTCATTTCAAGTGCAATCAAACTTAATAAATATAAGAATGTTAATCGTGAGTGATTGCTCACCTTTCGAGGCTGGAGAGATTTGGCAATGAAATAGGTTATGAATCCAAATACAAATCCCGAAGTACGGCACTATGAACATGAATTTGTCAAGTAAAGTTGATAGCTTGGAAATGATGAAACGAATCAAACTAGCTCGACATAACTGAAACAAAATTATATATATTATATGTCTTCTCACTTAAATTCAATATTAATTTAAAACACAAATCAAAATAAATCTTTCATATATTATTTTTAGATTAATATTTCGTTCCAAAATTTTCAAATAAATATTTAACATATTTTATTCATACAAGAGTTACTAAAAATCTATTTTAAAAGGATGTTAGACCTTGAATAAACGTTTAAAACACATAATATGTGGCATACAATATAAATGTTTTAACTTGTAACATATAATGTATACAACTTGGCATGGATGGCCCAAGATGATCAACTTCATTTCAATAAAATATATACTAAATTAAAATCATCTCATTAAAAAATGAAATATGTCAAATAACCTCACTACAGATTTATTATATACAAACTTTATGTAAAATAAAGTAAATCGAAAAATAGGTATAGATTAATATATATATATATATATAAACTTTATATGTGTAATTAGGTGGAACGCAATGAAACCAAGTCTGAACTATTATTATCATATATATAATCTTCCTTTGAAAAGCATGAAAATGTACTATATACGAAAGACTTGTTTGATACATAAATAAAGCTGCAATAACCTATAAAAATACCTGTTATATCTATAGATCCAAACATTTTATAGAAATCAAGTAAACTTACTTTATAAAAATTTATATACACTTAACAGATCAAATAAGACTTATATATATATATATATATATAACTTGTATGACTCCTATATAAACCCAATAGAATATGTATATAGACTAATACATATAAAACTTATATAGTATAACACTGTAACCTACGTATATAATACTATAACGTATATATAGTAGAAACAACTTTATATATATATATAAACTATGGATTATGTACAACAACTTTTATATAAAGTAAACTATTATAACTTTATACTTTTAAAACTCACCAGACTAAAACTTATAATATGGTATACCTCAATATAATAGAATAAAATATAATATATAAAACATACATACAATACCTTAAAAGAAGGGGCTTGTGTTAAGGTGGAAAGAGGGAGGAAAGAGGAATGGAGGCGGGCTGTTTCTCGATGTGAGCTGGTGGTGGTAGGCTTCGGCCTGGAAATAGAAGGGAGAAGAAGAGAGTTGTGTTTGTTGCTTGGCACGGCCATGGTGGAGAGGTGGAGGTTGGCTGCTAGGGGATTAGGCGGTTGGTGGTGGGAAAAGAAGAAAGGTGGGTTCGACTACCTGAAGCAAGAAGAGCAGGCAAACCTATGAACTCAAAAACATATATATATATTAGAATATATCAGAGCAAAAGAGACGAGAGAAGAAAAATGAGAGGAACGAGGAAAAAAACAACCAGAAAGGAAATGAATGGCTACAAGTAATATAAAGTTTTTATATTATTATAAATTTTGTTCTCAAGCATAGAAAACGAACCGAAAAAAGAATGGAAAGGCACAACCAACATATAGCGTATCTAGGGAATGACAAAAGTCACTAAAGCGAATTCAAGAATTATAAAAGTGAATGGCTGTCTGTTTTCAACAGTTAGATAGATGAAAGGATAGAAAAACCAAAAGGTTGAAATTTGGTACCAGTATTGTTAATCGTTGTACTGATTTCATGGCGTGTCAAACCTAGAAATATACAAATGAGTATATTACGAAAATCAACACGATGAGACGATCAAAACGGTACACATATATCGACGATACGATCATCCTATCAAAAGTCGATATTCAGTACCGAAAATGCTGCTAAAACGCCGAAAATAAAATTAACGGAGCAATAGCAGTCCAAATTTGACAAGACGAAATATGACGTCTCCCTCAGAAGATGATTTACAAATTTATTATATATAAAATATTCAGGTTTGAGAAATATTTTATTATCATCACTTTAACTGATTTAAATTGAAAATGAAAATTACACAATAGAATTTACTTTCATATTTTATAATGAAAATTTACCATTTGCTTTGTCTAAATAGACGTATTCCAAATATCAAATTTTATTTCCAGATTCAATTATTCAAAAATTTCACAAAAATTCAGTTAATTACGTTATTAAACACCATTAAAATTTACAGGTCGTTACACCATTAGTCAGCATACCCAATAGTTATCGACTCTGGTTTTTTAGAAGAAAACTTAAATACATAGGTGTGTATCAAAACATTAATGCAACCCTCTTGAACTACAACAATGTGTACTAAAAGTCAAACAAATTCTTGTATTTCATAAAACAAAAATTGCACCAATGTGTACTAATAGTCAAACAAATTCTATTATTTAATAAAAAAATATGTTTTGCTTTTATACACATTGTAAAATTTACTAGTACAATCGCACAACGGTGGGAAACCGGCCATTCAGTTTTGAAATTTCAAAAATAAAACATTTGTTATAATTTATCATTAATTTTAATTAAGATGATATTTGATAAAAAAAATATTTATTTTTGGAAACAAAGGGTAAAATTATTTAAGAAAACAATAGCACTCGTTATGATTATGATGCAAACATAACAAGGTATCAAAATATTGAAAATTTAAGCAACTATTCGAGGAGGAAAATTAAATAAATGCATTATTAAAGCACAAAAAGATCCCAGTCTGCAAAATTTTATCTAGGTCTGTTATGGTGACGGTATGTATAATAAAAATTATGTACATTGCAGCAATGAGAAAAGCTAGTGCCTAGATATAAACACAATGCACAAGAATGCTAGACCCATAATAAAAGGCAAATGTGTTAATAAATAAATGACAACTTTACAATGTTTTGATGTAACAAGCATGACCATACACGGTATGTGCTTAGTATTATATATCACTATAATAAGAACTCAGCCCAATCGCCCTTAGGAATTACCTATCTTATAACAACAAAGTTCAAAGTACTGTCTATTATGGTTCTCAATTTCCATTTTCATATATCATATAATCGATTAGAACTTAATATAACAAAAAAATTACGCAAGTTTTTAGTAGCAATGTAACATGTTGAATATGCAGATATTAAACTAGTAAAAGAGAATTTTGTATCAAATATGGAGACCATGAATGTGATGTTACCTAGAACACAGCAACAAACATTTAAGAGTGGACAAAGACAAAAAATAAAAACTTTTATCATCAACACAATATGTAAGCTTATCCACTTACATGAACCACCTATGTATTAACAGAGAACAACCAATTATCTTCATTAAGTTACTGCAAAAAGGACCATAATATCAAAACGATGAGGATAAATGTGTTTCCTGTGAGTATTTATTGAAAAGATACATGTGCACATAGTGACAATATACAATAATATTAATATGAAAATAAGCATGGCATATAGGACATGAAAAATGATAGTTGCAATTAATAATATCTAGTATACACATATCAAACTAACAAGTATACAGATATCAAACTAACAGTAACTTAAAATAAAATGAATCAAAGATAATATGAATTATCCACAATTAGATAGCACATGTACTACCTAGTTTTATCATGTGAATATTATTGCCCATTGATATCCTGTTAAAATAACTTTATTGATAATGCCAAAGTAACTTATAGAGAAATGACTCAAAATCATAGTTAATTTTCTCCTTTTCAAAGGAACTCGGTGTAATTTTATTGTTTAAAAGTTGCTTGAGTAAAAGTAAGATGACTTAGTGTCATCCTTCTCTTGTTATACCAGTTGCACCTAACCAACCAAATTCAAAACTCGGTCTATTTTGAATTAGATGGAAACTTAATTCAACATAAAGCCTTGAAGGCCCATTTACTATTTGTAGGAATGACAATACTATTTTGCCACATTTGTTAAAGACATAGCAATTTGTAACCTAAAAAACTATATTTTTCATATATCAAGATATCTTTATATTATCCATTTTCTTGATTAATAAAGTAGACAAGTTCAATTACAAAAAGGGCTGCAACTTTTTGCACATGTTTTATTATACAAAAAAAATATTTAAATTATTATTTCATTTCTTTTATAATTTGTGTTCATATAACTATCTTGTAATAAATAGTTATTTTTCTCCCATATGTCACTAACAACATGCTTAATTATATTTTGTGTTCATTCATAGTGTGCTATTAAGTTTGAATGGGATAATAAGGAAGGCACGTCAACATGTGTTTTCCTGAGGGTTGAGCTGATAGGGTATTCATTTTTACTTTCACGGCCTTTTAGGGCCTGTATTTTTCAGCTCAAATTATGATGTTTAATTTTTCTATAGCTATGTACAATATGGAACTTTCCTATTTATTGTATAAATTAACCTAACGTAAAACGAGAGCGATAATTGACGTGAAATGCAAGATTGTTGTAATGACCAGGCATTTCAAACCATTCAAATCGATAATCATCCATTCATATCAGACTTGAATTGCTCAAAACAACATATTGTTAACTTATATTTGGCAAAATCAAGCATATACAGTAAATAAATCAATTACGGAATCACAGAGTAATATAACAATAAGCAGCGAAATAGATAAATAGTAGTTCATGAAGCTACTATATAAACAATAGTATTAAACAGAATACAGTAGATATCCAATACCCAGAAGTATCAATACAAAAGAAAATGATAAGTCTGCACAAACAACTAGAAACAAATGAAAAGTTGAATAGATAACTCCAAGCAGATCTCCAAGCTCCAAAGGTGAGTCAAATGCTGTGACACTCAGTCTGACCCGAGCATAAAGCAAAACACAAAACACTCGAGTCAGAATGAACATTTTTATATTAGTAAATTCAGCTCAAGTGAAATGTCAACTGAAATACAAATAACTAAAAGGATGTTTGAGATTCTCATCCTTTAAGGATCAGTTGAACTATCTACATATTTAGTAAAATGTGCTACATATGTAATGTCTAAAGTAAAGTAAACTATTAAAATAGCGTTAATGTGTTACACATATTCCCTTTAACACATTTTATATAATGTCGTAGCCTATACAGTACCATAAACTCTACCAAGTCAGTGGGCTATCAAGGAGCACTCTATAAGTACAAAACAAAACAAACTCGTAGAAGGCACGATAAGGCATGTGTCACGATCCAAAATCCAATGTTCGAAAATTGACATCAAATACCTCATTTGTATTTGACTGCCATAGATTCAAACATCGAACTCCAGTCGGATGGAGCTTATAACAACATTAGATGAATATAAACATCGGCAAAAAAATGAATATCATATATCAACACAGATACAACATGATACAATATCACATACAACATCGATCCCAAATATCAGAGTGATACAAATATGATACAACAGTAATACGACAACAGAAAACTTCAACAAGTTTCCAACATACTTCAACTTCAACATGGCCTTCAAAACTCCAACACTTCGAAAGATTTCCAAATCCAAAGCTTCCAGAAGGCTTCAAATCCAAGCAAGCTCCAAAACACGGATACCTGCTTCTAGGCTGCCCGTGTGAAAAATTATGGGCACCCAGAGTTTAGGAAAGGAACAATAAACTTCGGGTCAGTCATGGGACTGGTATGAGTAAACAAAATAGTTGTTTGAAATAAAAGCAGTTTATTCTTATCAAAAGCAAAACAAAAGAATTTGAAAAAAAAAATCCCCAATGCTTTTTGAAAATGAAACTGCCATAAGGCCTCCCACCACACACACAATGCAAACGCAAACTTGGAGGAGATTTCTCCTTATGACGGTCAAAAATGCTTGATATGATATAACTCTTTTAAATATTATTATTAGTGCATAGTGTAGAAAACAATTTCGAAAGTATAATATTAATCTTAGCCATCATAAACATTTTGTACTATGCCGACTATAGCTACCATCTAAACAGTGGTGACCACCATAAGTAAATGGCAGGTTATACAACTAAAACCGTAAAGATCGCGTATTGGATGATTGGATTTCCAACAAATGGTCGGGCAAAGGAACTTCCCACATAAAATAGAACGCCTCTGGAGGGACTTCCCCGAGAACCTAACCGGATCTCTGCTACACAAGGCCGGGTTACCACCGTGACTAGGTAACAATGACACGAGTATGCCACCTCCCGGTCGTTACCAACCTTTATCCGAAGCGCTTCTCAACCGACAACCACAAAGCAATAAGTTTGCAGCAACCACACAGTAAGTATCTGGGCTCCATGCCACGATACCACATATAATCCAGAAGGAAATGGACATACCCTCAGGGGGAGCTACCCCCAAATAAACTTGCTGCCACGATTCCTGTTTTGACCATACTCGGGTTGTGAGGTTTGACGAAGCCTCGTCCACAAAGCTACGCTTTTTCACAAAGCCATGTTTCGATCAACAAATGATCAGCATCACTCAGCATGCCACACTACCAAATTGGGAGTATATCACTAATAACCTTCAACTACATAACCTCTGAGCTCGTACGTCTCAGAGAAGGGTGTTAAGCTGAGAGAATAAATTCTCCGCCACCAATAGATATGTATTTGAAAGAAATCGGCAATTTGTAATGTCAGACATACAATCATACAAGTATGTTCCGGGTTCGAACAGAACCGAAGGCACTTCCGAAGAAGCCCTTGCAATGCGGGCATCCACAATCCCAATCGGACTCCCCATCACATATGGAGATCTCTATACCGGAGCAACTCAGTGCAGAGACATTCGATAGGTTATCCTATCGTTTTCGAAGACGCCCGGTCTTCACCACCGTCTTCAATTTCCATCCATTTCGTCGTATCACATATTCGGAATGGGTTATACGACACAAAGGTCCGCTCCCAGCTAAACCGAACAGTGAGCGCTCAATTTAAAAACACGTGGATGTATCAATCACAAAGATTTATATTAAAGGTTCGATGTGGGTTTCGGATAACTAACTGAAATCCGACTCCATGTCGCTTCGAAGGTAAAATGTCGTTTTACGGGCCAATGGGTTTTCACAATCACACAGAAGTAAATTTATCCCAGATATCTCAGCACAAAGCATTATTACATAGCATCACATCACATAACAGAAATATCAATCCAACACACAGCATTCAAGGACAATCAAAGCATCTTCAATTAAGATGAATAAATCATGTGGTTTTAAATTTATTAATCACATGATTACTTTCATTAGATATCTTTAATCACCGATTAATTATCATTAATTACAATTCATTATATCTTAATCATCTTCATTAATTAATCACTTCTTAATTAATTATCTTAATTAATTTCAAATTAATTAATCTTAATTATTAATCAATTAAATATTAATTACTTTTATTAATTAATTACTCCTTGTTTAATTAATAATTAATTACAAATTAATTAACCTTATTTATTTAATTAATAAACCTTAATATTAAGTAATAAATTAAGTAATCACTTTTTAAAATAACTATATTAACAAAATCAAAAATTATTTAATAAAACAAAAGATAAATTAATTACTTGATTATCCTTTTAAAATCTTATTCAATAAATCACTTTTATCACATTAGATACCTTAAAAGGTTAAGATTTAGTTTAAACAACATTTTATCTAAAAAAATTTTTAAGTTACATTATTTATTTATATAAATAACCTTATAGAAAAAAATTATATTATATCAAAACTAAATAAACTAAAATTTAATTTCTTTGAAACATTTTACTAAGTCTTAAATTAACTTAAAATTCCAATCAAATCATGGTTTGAACATAGTTTAAAAGTGTCTTAAAAATTTGAAAATTTTCAAAGTAAAAACTGTTTTATATATTGGTCTCGAGACCTTCTTCCGGTCACGCGTGAGAGTTTTTCACGTTTGCCTCGGGTTATATCAAAATCAATCCGAGTAGCCCATGTTTTAACTAAAAAAAAATTCTAAGTATTTTAAACCTAGTGCACCAATATTTTACTCGAGTGGATACTCGAGCCACCACACGTTCTTCCCCATGCTTACTTCGAGTCCATACCCTTCTTCCCCAAAACCCACTACTGATACAACAATATGTGCCGTGCACATGCACAGTTGAGTTCGCCGCCGTTAATTGAATCTCCAGCCACCCCCAAGTCGACGACAACTCACCTGAGCCCCACGAGCGCTCAGGTATCCCAAACGTTGACGAACTCGCGATCGAAGATCACCACCCAAAATGTAATAAAACCAGACCACCAGAAACACCTCGTCCTCCCACGTCTGCTCATCAGAAGCCATGAAAGTCAAGCTGATGCTTCGTCTGCATCATACGCCGCGATCCCCACCGGAGCGATCAACTCCGGTGGTCTGACGAAACCACGATAACTTGTTTTCTGCTTCGACAAAAATAGGGTTTAAAACCCTAGATGAACGTCGCACGACCATTACCAAACAAATAAAAAAATTGAGTATTTTTCCCCCAATCAATAACACTCCAGCCACCTCCATCCTTATCCTCGTCCATCATCATCGTGCCGATGACCAGAATTCGGCCAAAATCCCAAACTCGAATATCTCTGCTTATCTCAGCAATTACTAATTTAAAAATTATGAATTTGCTTTCAAAAATCATTAATTTTGATAAGCTTTCAGATAGTATACTCGAAACTAAGGTTTATAACATTTGGATTTCTACATGTTTGAATTGTAACTGTATTTTCAAAAAAAAAATCAGATAAACTTTAGTTCATTTTGCTTAAATTCATTTTTACAATTTAAGACATGTCAAAACAAACAACTTTTGTTTGAATTCTAAGATCAAACAAGGATCAGGGGTAGGGGAGTTGGATTTTGTACAGGGTTATAAGTTTCTATAACCTGGAACAAGATGATTCAACTTTAAACTGATAAATACAGGCAAATATATGCACATATTCATGGATTCTGTGCATACAACAAATGTTCAAACTCACATCAAACATCAGAACTTAAAAACATTTACTCACCGAAAAGAAAATTTTGAAACAGAAAACACTTTGTCTTGTCTTTGAAACCTGCAGTTACATCTTCCTATTTTGTTATCTTGAATGATATTTGAGTTTGATATTTTTTTATTTTTTTCTTTTCAGGTTTGGCTAAGTTGTTTGAACCAACTGGAGTAAAGGATGTGTATATATAAAAGAAACAGGTTTTTAAAAAAGTAGGTTTTAACTGGTTAGTATTCTTCCTTTGATCAGATTTTTTGCTTCTTTTGTTGACTAATATTTGGTCAAAGATTTTTTCGTTGAAAATTGAAATGATTTGTGTATGTGCTGAGATGATGGCATTTAATGTGCATGCTTCCTTCTAAGTTTACATGTAATCTTTTTTTTTCTCTTTGTAAGTACATTTTTGTTTTTTGTTTGTAGATTTTTTTTTCTTGCATACATTTTGTTTTATTGTTTCCTGGTTTATATAATATTCACACACACTTATATTGGTTTGCTTTGCTCATATAAAAGTCATAGCAACATGCTTTCATTTTTGTCTTGTTTTATATTTTTCTTTGTTAATTAATATTTATTTAAAGCTTAAACTACCGAACACTTTATTTATATCCACATATTTTTTTGTAACACTTAATATTAATAATATTTTATTTTATTTTGAAACTTTTCAAATTAATTTACCAAAGTTCAAATAAGTCACCAAATTTATTTTAAAAATTTTGGGATGTTACAAATATCCCCCTTAAGAAAATTTCATCCTCGAAATTTGGAAGAGAGAGAAAAGCAAACAAAGAATACGAATTCAGGAAAGAATAAAGAAATGGCTCACCATTTTAAGCCGAGATATCCATTCTGCAATTGGGATATGATTTCTGCATGTTATCCTCGGTTTCCCAAGTGCATTCTTTTGGATCGCCACTCCACTATACTTTAACCAGTTTTACAACTTTGTTTCTCAATCACTTTTCATCATGATCCACAATCTTTATCGATTCCCTCTTTACTGCCAAGTTGGGAGTGATCTCAAGATCCTGCTGAGTTGCTTCTTCAATAACACTATCTGTGTCGTGCATAAATTTTCGAAGGTTAGAAATATGAAACACATTGTGCATGCCAAATAACCAACTAGGTAGCTGCACTCGATATGCTAGAGGACCGATCCTCCCCAGAATAGGTAAAGGACCAATATAACATGGTGCTAGCTTTCCAGTTTTCTCGAATCTCAATAAACCCCGCATTGGAGACACTTTCAGAAATACAGAATCCCCAACTTGAAATTCCAAATCTCTTCTCCGGCGGTCATAATAGCTCTTCTGACGACTTTGAGAAATTATTAATTTCTTTCGAATAAAATCAACTTTCTCCGTGGCTTCTTTAATCATATTCGGTCCAAGGACGAGTCTATCACCTGATTCGATCCAGCATGCAGGTGATCGACACGGACGACCATACAAAGCCTCATATGGAGCCATTTCAATGCTGGCTTGATAGCTATTGTTATAAGAGAACTCGACCAGATGCAAATGGTCTTCCCAAGAACCACCAAAATCAAGTATGCAAGCACGCAATAGGTCTTCTAAAATTCGGTTAATCCTCTCAGTCTGCCCATCAGACTGTGGGTGATAAGCAGTGCTGAAATTCAGTTTTGTTCCCAATGCGACTTGGAATGCCTCCCAAAATCTACTAGTGAAGATCGGATCACGATCACTCACTATGCTGCTAGGAATACCGTGGAGATGAACAATTTCCTTTATATATAGCTCTGCTAAGCTTGCTGCAGTCCGAGTGGATTTCACTGGAATGAAGTGAGCAGTTTTGGTTAGACGGTCCACTATAACCCAAATTGCTTCATTTCCCTTCTAGGTTCGTGGCAATCCGTCGATGAAATCCATCGATACCTGATCCCATTTCCACTTTGGTACTTCCAAAGGTTGAAGTAAACCCGCCACTTTCTTTTGATCGCTTTTAGTTTGTTGACAAGTAGCACAGCGACTCACATATATAGATATGCCCATTTTCATTGTCTTCCACCAAAACGTTCTTTTAACATCACGATACATTTTATTGACTCCTGGATGGATGCAAAGTTTGGACTTGTGGCATTCGTCCAAAACTTCACGTTTCGGCTCCGGAATATCAGGGACACAAATCCTTCCTTTCAATCTTATAACTTCTCTACTATCCATCTCAAAAATAGTATCTTCACCTTGGCATATTCTTTTATAAATTCCTCGAAGAAACTCATCTTCTTTCTGTTGTCTCGTAATCTCTTTGAGAAGAGTAGGAGCAATAACAAGATGAGTGAGAATGGAATGCTTTCTACTCAAAGAATCGGCAACTACATTGGCTTTTCCAGTTATATACAGAATATCTAGGTCATAGGATGCCAGAAATTCCAACCAACGTTGTTGTCACAGATTTAAATCTTTCTGGGTGAAGAGATACTTTAAAGATTTGTGGTCGGTGAATAATTCGAATTTTTCACCTAAACAAGAAAGATTTATTTAGTATATATTAAGTTAAGTTAAACTTGGAAAATTTCTTTTAGAAAATCTGAAGGAGATTCTTACCCAGAAGATAATGTCACCAGATTTTTAAGGCGAAAATAATAGCCAAAAGCTCCAAATCATGTGTTGGGTAGTTTCTCTCGTGCGGACGTAATTGTTTACTCCGTAGGCAATTACCTTCCTATTCTGCATTAATACTGCACCTACCCCATCACCACAAGTGTCAGTATAGACAGATAAGCCTTGGTTCCCGTTAATGATAGCGAGAACAGGAGCAGCGTTAATCTCTTTTTCAATTCCCGGAAAGCTTCATCACATTTTGGAGTCCAATTGAACTTGGCATTCTTCATGGTTAGCTTGGTTAATGGGCTAGCAATCTTAGAAAAGTCCTGAAAAAACTTCCTGTAATAGCCTGCTAAACCCAGAAAACTTCGAACTTCTTTCGGAGTCGTGGGTCGCTTCCAGTCAAGAATAGAAGAAATTTTACTCGGATCAACAGAAATCCCTTCTTCATTAACAATATGGCCAAGAAATCTGACTTCTTTGACCCAAAAGTGACATTTCGAAAATTTAGCGAATAAGATGTTCCTTCTCAAAATTTCCAAAACAATTCTGAGATGTTCAGCATGCTCCTCTTCAGTTTTGGAGTAGATTAGGGTATCATCAATAAATACAAGAACAAATTTATTCAGCACCTCCCGAAACACTCGGGTCATCAAATCTACGAAGTACGCGAGAGCGTTGGTTAGTCCGAAAGGCATAAATAACCACTCGTAGAACACATCCGGACCCCTAAAAGCAGTTAGGTGAACATACTCTTCGGCAATTCGCAACTGATGGAATCCCTGAGCTAGATCCATCTTAGAAAAGAATCGTCCACCATGAAGTTGATCGAATAAATCATCGATCCTGGGTAAAGGAAACTTGTTTTTGAGAGTTTGCTTATTGAGATCGCGATAGTCGACACACAATCTCAAAGACCCATCAGATTTAGCTACAAATATTACCATTGAACCCCATTCAGAGACACTAGGAAGAATCAATCCCTTTTTTAGAAAATCACCGGTTTGCTTGACTAGTTCAATTCTTTCTCGCGGTGCCATCCTGGGACTAGCATGAATGACAGGACGAGCATTCGGAATTAAATCAATTCTGAATTCAATTTCTCTATGTGGGGGTAAAGATTCAACTTCTTTGAATACATCGGCAAAATGCTGGACAATAGGAATGGACTCCAGACTAGGTTCTGGATATCCTAAAGTATACATCAATTTATCCCTTTTCGGACTGGGGTCTTCACAAGAAATTTCAACGGAATCTCCAAGTTTAGTTTTGACTAGAATAGTTCGATTGCTGCAATCTAACTTGGCTTCGTATCTCGATAACCAATTCATCCCGAGTAGGATTTCAAATTCATTGAAGTCGAGAACATAAAGGTTAATAGAAAATCTATGGCCAGAATAAGAGATAGGCACTCTCCGGCAATATAGACAAAGATTTGCAGGACCACCTACTGGATTCTTCACACAAATAGGTTCATCGACAAACTTGAGTTTAAGTTTTAATTCATCCACGATCTGTTGGGAGATAAAGCTATGTGAAGCTCCCGTGTCGAATAAAACTCTAACAATTCTTTCACCAACAATAAGATTACCCTCCAAAACTCCATTTCCTTCATTCACCTTTGAAGTTGAGGGGTTATCTTTTATTGCGCACAGTTTCGCTATTTGTGCTTGTTTCTTTTTCGGGCAAATCTTAACTCCATGTCCTGGATGGTGACAATAATAGCATTCCTTGGATCTTCGACTTGTCTTTACAGGTTGATCTTTCTCAATTTGTTTCTTTGTCTTCTCACAATCATTTACTAAATGGCCTTTCTCCTGACAGTTACAAAAGGTAACATTTCTGGCTGAATTCTCTTAATTACTCTTCTTCTTCTGCTTGCCTTGAACCAGTTTCTTTCCTTCAAATTTTCTTTTCTTCCAATTTGAACTACTTGAACTCCCCTTCTCTTCCGGAACTTCCTGCATATCTAGAGTAGCATATCGATAACCCATGTCAATCAAGTCTGAAAAAGATTCTTTAATGTGGGCTGTCATTCTCTCGTGATACTCCTTATTCATTCCCCGAATGAATCTTTCATTTTTCTTCAAGGGTGCACTCACTAGCTCCGGACCAAATCGAGACAATTCATTAAATTTATTCAAGTACTCCTAAAATGATAGACTTCCTTGCTTCAAATCTAGGAACTCCTGGTACATTCGAGAAATACCAGCAGATGATACGTATCGCTGCTCAAACACTTCTTTAAATTGGCTCCAAGTAAACTTATCTTCTGACTCATCCACAATAACTATCTCCTACCAAGTCGATGCTTCCTCTTGGAGTTGCCAAGAAGCTATTAATCGCTTTTGATCGTCTTCCAACTTCAATCCTTTAAAAATTCTTTCACAGGATCGGATCCAGGCTTGGGCTTCTACAACGGATTCCTTTCCATTAAACGGCTTTCCACCAAGTCTTGAAAAGCTTTTACACAGATCAGCCAGATTCGGCTGAGATTGAGTAGGCACAATTGCAGTTGCAGGGACTTGACCAGTTGTTGTGGTATTTCCACGTTCCCTACCTTGTCCTCTTCTTCCGCTCGTTCTTACTATCTGTAAATAGCAAGAAACTTGGTTTAGGCATACGGACAACATATCTTAGGAAACATCAACAGTTTAAAAGGAATAGACTAAGGAAATTTGGGTTTCGGTCTTTCTGTTTATACTCATTCTAGGGTATATTTCACCCTTTCTCTAATGAGCCATCTAATGTGTTATACTCCGTAGCTAAAGTTCTTACTCAACCTTCATCTCTGGTACCATTTTGTCATGATCCAAAATCCAATGTTTGAAAATTGACATCAAATATCTCATTTGCATTTGACTGCCAAAGATTCAAACATCGAACTCCAATCGGATGGAGCTTATAACAACATTAGATGAATATAAACAGCGAAAACAAAATGAATATCATATATCAACACAGATACAACATGATACAATATCCTATACAACATCGATCCTAAATATTAGAGTGATACAAATATGATACAACAGTAATACGACAACAGAAAACTTCAACAAGTTTCCAACATACTTCAACTTCAACAAGGTCTTCAAAACTCCAACACTTCAAAAAAGATTTCCAGATCCAAAGCTTCCAGAAGGCTTCAAATCCAAGCTAGCTCCAAATCATGGATAACCTGATTCTAGGCTGCCCGCGTGAAATTATGGACACCCAGAGTTTAGGAAAGGAACAATAAACTTCGGGTCAGTCATGAGACTGGTATGAGTAAACAAAACAGTTGTTCGAAATAAAAGCATTTTATTCTTATCAAAAGCAAAACAAAAGAATTTGAAAAAAAATCTGCAATGCTTTTTGAAAATGAAACTGCCATAAGGCCTCCCACCACACACACAATGCAAGCGCAAACTAGGAGGAGATTTCTCCTTATGACAGTCAAAAATGCTTGATATGAGAAAACTCTTTTAAATATTATTATTAGTGCATAGTGTAGAAAAAAATTTTGAAAGTATAATAATATTAGCCGGCATAGACATTTCGTACTATAGCTACCATCTAAACAGTGGTGACCACCATAAGTAAATGGCAGGTTATACAACTAAAACCGTAAAGAGCTCGTATTGGATGATTGGATTTCCAACAAATGGTCGGGCAAAGGAACTTCCCACATAAAATAGAACGCCTCTGGAGGGACGTCCCCGAGAACCTAACCGGATCTCTGCTACACAAGGCCGGGTTACCACCGTGACTAGGTAACAATGACACGAGTATGCCACCTCCCGGTCGTTACCAACCTTTATCCGAAGCGCTTCTCAACCGACAACCACAAAGCAATAAGTTTGCAGCAACCACACAGTAAGTATCTGGGCTCGATACTATGATACCATATATAATCAAAAGGAAATGGACATACCCTCAGAGGGAGCTACCCCCAAATAACCTTGCTGCCACGATTCCTGTTTTGACCATAACCGGGTTGTGAGGTTCGACGAAGTCTCTTCCACAAAGCTACGCTTTTTCACAAAGCCATGCTTCGATCAACAAATGATCAGCAGCACTCAGCATGCCACACTACCAAATTGGGAGTATATCACTAATAACCTTCAATTACATAACCTCTGAGCTCGTACGTCTCAGAGAAGGGTGTTAAGCTAAGAGAATAAATTCTCTTCCACCAACAGATATATATTTGAAAGAAATCGACTTTATATCTTAATTTGTAATGTCAGACATACAACCATACAAGTCTGTTTCGGGTTCGAACAGAACCGAAGGAACTTCCGAAGAACCCCTTGCAATCCGGGCATCCACAATCCCGATCGGACTCCCCATCACATATGGAGATCTCTATACCGGAGCAACTCAGTGCAGAGACATTCGATAGGTTATCCTATCGTTTTCGAAGACGCCCAGTCTTCACCACCGTCTTCAGTTGCCATCCATTTCGTCGTATCACATATTCAGAATGGGTTATACGACACAAAGGTCCTCTCCCAGCTAAACCGAATAGTGAGCACTCAGTTTAAAAACACGTGGATGTATCAATCACAAAGATTTATATTCAGAGTTCGATGTGGGTTTCGGATAACTAACTGAAATCCGACCCCCTGCCGCGTCGAAGTTAAAATACCGTTTTACGGGCCAATGGGTTTTCACAATCACACAGAAGTAAATGTATCCCAGATAGCTCAGCAAAAGCATTATTACATAGCATCACATCACATAACAGAAATATCAATCAAACACACAGCATTCAAGGATAATCAAAGCATCTTCAATTAAGATGAACAAATCATGTGGTTCTAAATTTATTAATCACATGATTACTTTCATTAGAAATCTTTAATCAATGATTAATTATCTTTAATTACAATTGATTATATCTTAATCATCTTCATTAATTAATCACTTCTTAATTAATTATCTTAATTAATTTCAAATTAATTAATCTTAATTATTAATTAATTAAATCTTAATTACTTTTATTAATTAATTACTCCTTAATTAATTAATAATTAATTACAAATTAATTAACCTTATTTATTTAATTAATAAATCTTAATATTAAGTAATAAATTAAGTAATCACTTTTTAAAATAATTATATTAACAAAATCATAAATTATTTAACAAAACAAAAGACAAATTAATTACTTGATTATCCTTTTAAAACCTTATTCAATAAATCACTTTTATCACATTAGATACCTTAAAAGGTTAAGATTTAGTTTAAACAACATTTTATGTAAATTTTCTTTTAAGTTACATTATTTATTTAATATAAATAACCTTATAGAAAAAAAATTATATTATATCAAAACTAAATAAACTAAAATTTAATTTCTTTGAAACATTTTTACTTAAGTCTTAAATTAACTTAAAATTCCAATCAAATCATTGTTTGAACATAGTTTAAAAGTGTCTTAAAAATTTGAAAATTTTTAAAGTAAAAACTGTTTTATATATTGGTCTCGACACCTGCTTCCGGTCACGCGCTAGAGTTTTTCACGTTTGCTTCGGCTTATATCAAAATCAACCCGAGTAACCCATGTTTTAACTAAAAAAAAATTTCTTAGTATTTTAAACCTGGTGTACCAACATTTTACTCGAGTGGATACTCGAGCCACCACACATTCTTCCCCATGCTTACTTCGAGTCCATATCCTTCTTTCCCAAAACCCACTACTGATACAACAATGTGTGCCGTGCACATGCACAGTTGAGTTCGCCGTCGTTATTTGAATCTCCAGCCACACCCAAGTCGACGACAACTCACCTGAGCCCCACGAGCACTCAGGTATCCCAAACGTTGACGAACTCGCGATCAAACATCACCACCCAAACTGCAATAAAACCAGACCACCAGAAACACCTCGCCCTCCCACGTCTACTCATGCCATGAAAGTCTAGCTGAAGCTTCGTCTACATCATACGCCGCTATCCCCACCGAAGCGATCAACCTCGATGGTCTGACGAAACCACGATAACTTGTTTTCTGCTTCGACCAAAATAGGGGTTAAAACCCTAGATGAACGTCGCACGGCCATTACCAAACAAATAAAAAAAATTGAGTATTTTTCCCCGAATCCATAACACTCCAGCCACCTCCATCCCTATCCTCGTCCATCATATCGTGCCGATGACCAGAATTCGGGAAAAACCCCAAACTCGAATATCTCTGCTTATCTCGATAATTACTAATTTAAAAATTATGAATTTGCTTTCAAAAATCATTAATTTTGATAAGCTTTCAAATAATATACTCGAACCTAAGGTTTATAACATTTGGATTTCTACATGTTTGAATTGTAACTGTATTTTCAAAAAAAAAATCAGAGAAACTTTAGTTCATTTTGCTTAAATTCATTTCTACAATTTAAGACATGTCAAAACAAACAACTTTTGTTTGAATTCTAAGATCAAACAAGGATCAGAGGTAGGGGAGTTGGATTTTGTACAGGGTTATAAGTTTCTATTACCTGGAACAAGATGATTCAACTTTAAACTGATAGACACAAGCAAAGATATGCACATATTCATGGATTCTGTGCATACAACAAATGTTCAAACTCACATCAAACATCATAACTTAAAAACATTTACTCACCGAAAAGCAAATTTTGAAACAGAAAACACTTTGTCTTGTCTTTGAAACCTACAGTTAAATCTTCCTAAATATTTTTTTTGATCTTGAATGATCTTTGAAACCTGCACGCATGTCTACATATATTGAAATAGTTATAAATTAAAATAATTTGTATATTAAAAGTAGGTTATAGATTAAAGTAGTTTATATATTAATATATATATATATATATATATATCAAAATACTTTCAAATTAGAATTGTTTCTTCCAATTCCATAAATCAATTCATATCAACTTTAGTTCCAAAAATTTTAAATTAAATCTCAGTTTAAAAAATTTCAATTAAAAGGTTAAAGGTTCATTTCAAATTCTCATTAAACCAATTTTTATTTTTTTATCAATTTCAAATCCAGGATTGAACTACAAATCTAAACCACTTCCAATTCAATAGGGTTTCAAACTCTAAATATTCAAACAACTTACAATAACGCAATTTAATAAACTTCATTTATATTTCAAAATTCAACTTTAGTCCTATTAAATTTTCAAAATATTCACTTAATCATTTTAATAACTCTTAAATAAAATCTCATGCTACAAATTTAAGTTAATATTAAATATTCGATCTCAGATTTATTTAAAGTTGAAAATATTCGTTTAATCACTTTTTATCGAATCAAATTATAAAATCATATCTTTTGAAATCTCAAATAAATAAGTTCAAATAAAACCTTATTTAAATTCAATTCTAAACAAATTTAATTACAAATCAATTCTTATTTAAATTCAAATTTTAACAAATTAAATTAAGAATCAATTCTTATTTAATTAATCTTTCCAGCTTCCATTTACTTAAAGTCATTACAAAAATCTATTTTTAATATTTATAAAAAAAAATACTTAACATATTATTTATATTATTAGTTAAATTAAATTCTTAATAAATTTTATTATATTATTTATAATTAAATTAAATCTTATTATGATTAAATCTATTTTAAATCTTATTTTGTATTTTTAAAAAATAGTAAAGTTACACGTAAAATTATATAATTTGCAATTTAAAACTTAAGTTATAAATTTAAAATCTCCAAAACATATAAATTCAAAATCTAATTTTATAATTTTTAAAATAAATATTTATATTATAATTTAAAATCAATATTTATCAAAATCCGTATATTTTCCTTTTAAAAATTTTGAAAATCATTTTTTTTCAAAATAGACCAACGGTGTCCGTACATAGTTTTCTAACCTACGGTCAAGTGACATGGATATTTATCATTTCAATCCGCAATTTATTTAAATATACGGGTATATATCGTTTTAACCCGCAATCCCAAAATTCAGAATCAATTAAAATGGCTTAGCTTTATCATTTCAACTTGTAACGATTTTCTCTTAATTTACAAGATCGTTCGGGTATGTATCATTTTAACCCGTAGAGATTTCTAAACTAACAAGGAACTTGCAGAGGGAGAACAAAGATGATAATAATATATCATATCAACAACAAACATTTATCATCGGTAACGATTTAAATAAAATATATACAACAGGTTATAGTGTCATATGTCATAGGTAAACAATTGCAGATAATGGCATATCATATTTAACAATTAAATAACTTAACCATTCAAATTTAACAGCATATTTCAATCGTCATTTCATGTGAATTAAATTTACTAAATATAAGAATGTTAATCGTGAGTGATTGCTCACCTTTCGAGACTAGAGAAACAATGAGAATGGAAAGCATAGACATGGATACACACAAACAAGCTAGAGTTGTGGAAATAATCTCCGGACAGCAAAGGAAATAAGCAAAACAAGGTGGACGATCTTGGATTTGATGAAAATACAATATATATATATATATATATATATATATATTATATTTAAAAATCAATATTCAATTTAAAAATGCATATTTAAAATAAAATCTATATATATACACACACACACACACATACACACACACATACTTTAAAAAATCAATATCTAATTTTAAACACTTGTTTAAAATCTTTATATACATATATTTTAAAACCAATATCAAAATAAAATGTTTTTATATACATTTCAACATCATCATTTCTTACTACATATATATTTAAAAATCAAAGGGTGTGTGTATATATCTATATATATTTTAAAATCTACTATGTATAATTCAAAGTACATATAATATATTATCTAAAACCAATATTATAACTTGAACGCATATATATTCAAATCAAAGTATATATAATATATAATTTATTTTTTTGAAAGAGGGGAGGCTGCAGCATGACAGTTAGGCTGTGTTGTTCAATGGAGTTGAAGTCTCGGCTGATAAGTGGAAGAAGGGAGGAATGTAGGAGGTTTGCGGGGAGGAGGACTGGGTGTTGGCGGGTCTGCTGGCGGTCGGCGGACGTGAAGCTGTGGAAGGCGGATGGGGTGTTGCACACGGCGGGGTGGTGCACATGGCGGGGTCGAGGGTGTAGCTTGGGTCTATCATAGTCGAGCAAATGGTGGAGTCTCTGGCTGGTGGCTATTGCGCTTCAGGTGGTGATGGACGAAGGTGGAAGGTGGTCAAGGCGGAGAGGGCAGTGGCTGGAGGAAAGGCCTTGCGGTGTTGGAGTCAAGCGGAGGAGTTGTCGTGGGTGTTGGGGAAACTTGCAGTGGGCTTGGTGGAAGGCTATGGGGTTGGAGGGGTCGGGCACGTGGATCTGGAGAAGGAAGATGGGTAAGGCTCGGCATGGCAGTGGCAAGGAGAAGGTTGCGTTGTGTGTGGGTGGAACAAGAGATGGCAGAGGATAGTTAACTGCTCGGTCGTCAATGGAGGGGCGGATGTGGGTTAGTGGTTGAGTGACGTGGCCTTCGTGTTGTCACTTGGAGGGTTTTCTGCATGAGAACGCTGCAGTTAGGCGAGAAGGTTGAAGGCACGGGCGGCAGACGTGGGCAGTGGAAAATTGAGGAAGGCGGAGATGAATTGGGTGGTGCTATCGATGGTTGTCAGGGCACGGTGGGAAGCTTGAAGGGAGGATGCGGATGGTTGCATAAAAATAAATCTTAGATTCATTTTTTTTTCAAAATGAAGGAACAAAACAGAGGAGAGAATGTAGAAAGAGGAACCAACCAGAGATAATAAATTGGAGGCAAGGGAAAAGCAAAAGTAACTGTTGAATTCAATGAATATTAATAGCTTGTGGCTGTTTGGTTTGCATGGTCGGTAATTTGAATGCCAAAAGACATGAGACGGCACCGATACGGTTATCGTTTTCGCAGATTCCGCCGCGTACCGGACTTCAAAACACACAATTGAATATGCTGTAGAGATCAGCACGACGAAACGAATAGAATGGTGTACAGATATCAGCGATACGACCAGCCTATCAAAAACGATATTCGTTGTCTAAAATGCTGCTAAAATGACAAAAATAAGACAAACAGGACAAGAGCAGCCAAATTTGACGAAACGAAATATGACGTCTAACTCAGAAAATAGTCTTCAATTTTATTATATAAAAATATTAACGTTTGAAAAACATTTAATTTTCATCAAATAAATTGATTTTAAATTGAAATTGAAAATTATAACTTATATATTTTCTGATGAAAATCTGACATTTGCTACATTAAAATAGACTAATCACAAATATCAAATTTTCATTATGAAGTTTAATTGTTTCAATTTCAAGAAAAATTCAGTTAATTACGTTATTTAAACCGTTAAAATTTTACGGTTCGTTACAATTTTGCGACATACCATACAAATCTGGTAAAGTAATTAGGTAGCTCAGCTCGACTTCAATGTGAATAAATGATATAAGGTAATTGTATCATAGTTCAGTGTCGTCTTCATTTAAAAACATAGCCCAAAAATGATGCTTTATCTGAACTTTGATAATGAAAATCATTGAAATAAAGGACTGAGCTATGTACATTCAAAAAAGGTCTGAAATATGTTTGATTCAGCTTGCAAGATTTTTAGTGCAAAAATACCAATCTTATAGTAGATGAAATGAACTTGATTTGTATGTGAAACAGATTCAAGATGTAATGATGATGTTTCATTTTCCTTCTTAGGTTAGCTGGGTGGTTTATGAGGCATTTCATCCAAAATCCTTAAATTTAATATCACCATGTTAGAATTTTTGAATGCCCAAGCAGTAATTCCATAAACAGTAATAGTACCAAAACCCCCAAATTGAATCTCTAAATAAAAACCTGATGGTTGAAAGGCGAAGGTAATTTAACAACCTAATCTAGTTAAATAAGTAAGATGATGAGAAGAATAGATACCTTTAAGGATTTGAGTGGAAGAGGCAGCAAACGAATTCGCACCAAGGTCGCGATGTTGAAATATCACAAAGGCACGAAAATTCAAGCGACGACAAGGCAGTAGCTTGATACGATTAGCAGAGGGCTTGATGGTGTGGCTATGATGATGAAATTGGGGAAAATATAGGATTTGGGTAGATGCGCTTAGAGAGGGAAAAGTTGCGACAAAGTAGGATCCAAAAAGATTGATTAGTGCTGAAAAATTGATCGGATTTGATGATTAAACTAGAGAGACAGAGAAGACTGATTGATGCAATTAGATTTGGTGATATGAGAGAAATTCACTGTCAAATATTGATTTGAATAATAGAATCAGAGAGGGAAGAAAGAAAACAGAAGTCCGTAGAGCAGGAGAGAACACAGAAGTCTGATTGAATGATTTTTAGACTTGAGAAATTGATTTTGAGCAATTGACACCAAACAAACCTTTCTAAGGGCCGGTTTTGATGGGGTGTTACAAAATTTTGATGCAACATTTGTATCAAAGTACTGCTCGTTTTTATAATGCATTAGAATCCATTTTCTTATATATGACATTGTTGGAATTAGACCTGTCAAAATATGACCCAACCCATTAACCCAACCCATTTACCCTACTTTTAAGTGGGTTGGGTTAACCCATTTATGAATTTTATTAAATGGGTTATGGGTTGGGTTGACCCATTTTTAAAATGGTTATAAGTGGGTAACCCATTTATCCATTTTGTTAAAAACATTAAATTTTAATATAAATTTGAAAAATAAGAATTTTAAACATACAATGTAGTTTTCATGAAAATTGACAGTTGTACTTAAAAAATAACAGGCCACTGCATCTTCATATTTGAACTTCACCTACTGTAGAAGCCGCTATTTTTTCTGTTCAGACTGCAATTAAAATTTCTAATTCCAAGTTATAAATTCGAAATTTCCAAAAATTTCAAAATTTGAATTTCAAATTTCAAATTTTCATATTCCAAATTTCAAATTCGATATTTCCAAAAATTTGAAAATTTAAATATCAAAATTTCAAAATTCGAAATTTTCAAAAATTTCATAATTAAAAATTTCAAAATCCGAAATTTCCAAAAATTTCAAAATCCAAAATTTCCAAAATTTAAAAATTTAAAATTTTCGAATTTCAAAATTCGAAATTTCCAAATTCAAATTTCAAATTTCAAAATTTAAATTTTAAAATTTTCAATTTTTAAATTGAAAATTTAAATTTTCGAATTTTAAAATTTCAAAATTCGAAATTTCAAAATTCGAATTTTGAAATTTGAAAATTGGAATTTGAATTTTTAAAGTTCAAAATTTTGAAATTTTAAAATTCGAAATTCGAAAATTTGAAATTTGAATTTTGAAAATTTGATATTTGAAATTTAAATTTTAAAATTTTGAATTTTGTACTGTGAAAATTTTAAATTTTGAATTTTCGAATTTTCGAAATTTGAAATTTTTAAATTTGAATTTTGAAATGTGAAATTTTGAAATTTGAAAATACATTTTTTTAGAATTTTTTCATATAAAAAATCGACTTATGTGAGTCGAAAAGCAAAAAAAAATTGCTTTTGCAATAAGTTGAAAAATGACTTTTAAAAGTCGGTAGATTTTGTTTATCCATATTGACTTTTTAATTTTTTCATTTTATAAGCAAAAAACAACTTATTTATTGTAATTCAAACGGCCTCTAAATCTTTAAATGGGTTAAATGGGTAACCCGTTTATTAAATGGGTTGGGTCATATATGGCTAGGGTCATAAGTGGGTAAAAAAGAATGGGTCATAAATGGTTGGGTCAAACTCGACCCAACTCATTTTGACCCAACTCAACCCATTTGATAGGCCTAGTTGGAATGAACACATGCATATTCAATAGACCTCTATATAAATGTGAAAACAACCACCTTACCTAAATAAACATACGAAATCAAATTTAGCAATACTGACGTATTGGTTTAAATAAATCATGCTTGAAATCTTTCTCAACTGACTAAATCTTTCTCAACTGACTGTTTATATACTTAACTAATGGCAATGTCATGGCTTTTACGTCGGAATAAAAGAACTTCAGCCTGGAAACAATTATTTCAGTGAAGACTTCAACTTTGCATTTCATTTCTGCACTTGTTATCATAGGCTATAGCTACCAAAACCGATATGAGCTCAGCAGCTTCTTCAGTTAAAAGTATACACATCCTTCTAAGAAATAAAAGAAGGCTATGAAGAAGAAGATCAGCAGTCATGAATAAATAAACAATGAGAATCTTAAAAAATTACACCATATCCATGAAGAAAGTAACTGACATTGATCAATTAAAAAAAATCACTGAAACATGGCAAGAAAACATGTACACTTTACATTGGTAACATCCCATGATGTTTCACAAGATACTTCCAGCTAACACAAAATACAATAGCAGCAGTAGCAATAGCAGAACAGAAGGTGAAAATAAAATCATTATAAGGAATATCTGTGGATTTATGAAAAACAC
The DNA here is from genome assembly GCA_030765085.1 of Allium cepa. Lineage (NCBI taxonomy): Eukaryota > Viridiplantae > Streptophyta > Magnoliopsida > Asparagales > Amaryllidaceae > Allium > Allium cepa. The sequence continues at coordinate 588,088,718 of CM060938.1, forward strand.
CTGTGTACAACACAGCTATATTGGTTAAATGGTAAAACAATTGCAATGCATAATCATTGTCTAATGCCATAAGCTAATTTAAGCATCAAAATTTCAACGACTACAGGAAACAGGAAACATGCTGCGCAGCTACCACAATATTGAGTGTCTTCAATGTTTGGAGCTATCTGAGTGCGATTTAACTGCAGGTAGAAAGAACACAGTTGGATTAGACAATAAGTCGTTAAAGAGCCAAGGTGCATATTTTCTAATATTTAGCTCATTTTCTCAACTATATTGGTAGTTGGTATATCTTTTCAGCTTAAGAATTTATCAACCACCAACATTTTTAAACAAGGCATTTTGGCAACTCGCATCTGAACCCTACATCTTTACTGATAATGGCTCAGAAGAGAAAATCCAATTTCATACGGACAATAGCACCTTTTGGCATCAGGAACAAAATATTATATTTTTGAACTGCAAATTTACCATCCCAAATTTTATTTTTGATGCACTCCATTATATGATCTTTACAAAGTGGGTATTTTTATACAATTTACTGATAGAGAGGGTTATATGCAAGTCATTAGGTTGGTTTAGTAAATCAACTTTATATGTGAGGGTTTCACATTAGTCATAATAGACACGAGACAGAGAGACGGTATCAAAAGGAAAGATGCAATATGATGAATGCATAAATTGTTAGAAAACTGCTATTAGAAACTGCAATCGTTTCGTTTACTTTTAACGTTATGCAGTTTCCAATCTTAATATGACCCTATTAATTAGGTCATAAATAGAACGTTTCATTTACCTTTAACGTTATGCAGTTTCTAATCTTAATGTGACCCGATTAATTAAGTCATAAATAAACGTTATATAATTAGAACATTAGGTCTGTGATTAATCTTAAGCGTTGAATTGGTATATGATGGACGTACCAAATTTAGAGTTGAATGTTATACAAAGGATTGGGTCCTCTCTCTCCTGATAGAGAGATGTATTCTTCTCCATCAAGAAACATATAAAGAAATAGGGTTAGAGAGAAAAACCGAATTACGAGAAGAAGAGTAATTATTAGAAGTCGGAAGAAGAAAATGACAGTCATTACATCTTCCGCTGTTAATCAAGGTACGTCATCTTAAACAAAAAAACAAAAAATCATATTAAGTTTTGTTTGTGAAATATTCGGTATTGGTGATTCTTTGACTATTACTTGAATTGTTCATCATTAATCATGAAAGATCGAACAATAAAGAATTTCTGACATTTGGTATCAGAGCCACCAATCAATAACTGAATATTTCCTATGATTGCAATTGATCTGTTTTATGTTTTATTCATGATGTTTAATCAAGTATGTGTTATAAGTCAATTATGCACATGAGATTTATGATTTTGTTAATCACCAAAGTGGTCAAAATCAGAATAATCATTTAGTGCATAAGTGACATAATGATTATTGATGGAAATTGTCAGTTATAATAATAATAAAAAAACTGGCGTCACTAATGGTAAAATCTGAGAACTTACCCAAAGGAAAGTCTTGTTCTATAACTAGTTGACATGAAGAGGTTTAATAGATATCTTGATTAAATAAATATTGATCATCCAAAGATGTCAGTTTTATTTAATTAAATATATTTATTACTTATGTTTTGGTATTCAATTATGTTAAATATAAGATAGTATCTACCCAAAGGAGTGCTATATTATACTGTTATGTACATATCTGAATCGCATTAGCTATGAGCTTATAGTAATTTCAAATTTTTTTTATTTAATTTGCAGTAGTTTCCATGAATACACATGTTTCATCTGTTACATTGTTCACTGGTGTTAATTTTTCTGCATGGAGAGAACAAGTCAATTTCCATTTAGGTGTTCAGGATCTTGACTTGGCACTCCTTTAGGATAAATCTGTTGCTCTTACAACAGCTAGTAGTGAGACAGAAAAATCACACCATAAAGCATGAGAACGCAGTAACAGATAGAGCCTCATGTTTATTAAGATGACCGTTGCTAACAACATCAAGTCAACAATTCCACAAACATAAATTGCTAAGGAATACATGCAGTTTGTGAAAGAGCGTTTTCGTTCAGCTGATAAGTCACTCGCTGGTACTCTTATGGCAGAACTCACGACCACGAAGTTTGATGGGTCGCGAACTATGCAAGAGCACATTATAGAGATGACTAATCTTGTAGCAAGGTTAAACTCCCTTGGACTTACAGTAGAGGATTCTTTTCTTGTCCAGTTTATCCTAAACCCGCTACCTTCTGAATATGGACCTTTTCATATTAACTATAACACTATAAAGGATAAGTGAAATGTTAATGAATTGGCCAGTAGACTTGTTCAGGAAGAAGGACATTGTTCAGGAAGAAGGACGTTTGAAAAATCAAGTGAATCACTCAGTAAGTGTTGTGAGTAATAAAGCTGGTAAAGAAAAGAATAGAAAATCAAATCATTTCAAGAAGAAAAAAGCACCTGCTAAGAATGGGCAGGATAAGGAAAAGAAGAAACTAAAGGATGTTCGATGTCATTTCTGTAAAAGAAAATGACATTATCAAAATGACTGTCCGAAAAGGATAGCTTGTTTCGAAAAGAAAGGCAATCATCTATCTTTCGTATGTTTTGAATCAAATTTAGTTTAAGTTTCTATTAATACATGGTGGCTTGATACTGATGCTACAACTCATGCCTCCAATAACATGCAGGGATTTCTTATGATCCGAACCATAAATCCAAATGAAATTTGTTTTCTCTTTATGGGAAACGGAATGAAATCCACAATAGAAGGCATTGGGACTTATCGTCTAATTTTAGAAAGTGGATATGTATTAGACTTATATAGTACCATTTATGTACCTTCATTATCTAGAAACCTTATTTCCGTAAGTAAATTGGATATTTCTTGTTTTAGATGTACGTTTGGATCTGGTTGTTTTGATTTATATAAGAATACTGATAATGTTGGTTCTGCTATTCTAATTGATGGTTTATATAAATTGAAACTGAATGACACTTATGCGAATTTCTTGCTGAATATAATAAATAATGTTGGATGCAAACGTAGCATGTTGAATGAAAATTCTGCTTTCTTATGGCATAAAAGACTAGGTCACATATCCAAAGAAAGAATGATGAGATTAGTAAGTAATGCAATTTTGTCAAATTTGAACTTTAGTGATCTAGAATTATGTGTGGATTGTATTAAAGGTAAACAAACCAAACATAATAAGAAAGGAGCCACTAGAAGCAGTCAGCTTCTTGAAATAATACATACTGATATTTGCGGACCTATGGACACTCCAGCCTTTAATGGAGAAAAGTATTTCATCACTTTTATTGACGATTTTTCCCGCTATGGTTATGTCTATTTGTTTCATGAAAAATCTCAATCTGTGAATGTCCTTAAGACGTTTGTAAAGAAAGTTGAGAGGCAATTAGATAAAAAGGTGAAAATCATAAGGTCTGATAGAGGTGGTGAATATTATGGCAAATATAATGAATCAGGCCAGTGTCCAGGTCCATTTGCAAAATTCCTCGAAAGTCATGGCATATGTGCGCAATACACAATGCCACTTATACCACAGCAAAATGGTATAGCAGAAAGGCGCAATAGGACGTTAATAGATATGATTAGGAGTATGATGTCAGATTCTACACTACCTAAGAATTTGTGGTCGTATGCTCTCAAAACCGCTAATTATTTGTTGAATAGGGTTCCTAGTAAAGCTGTTCAAAAGACTCCTTTTGAATTATGGACTAACAGAAAACCTAGCCTAAGACACCTGCATGTTTAGGGTTGTCCAGCGGAAGCGAGAATTTATAATCGACATGAAAAGAAATTAGATTCTCGAACGATTAGTGGGTATTTTTTAGGTTACCCTGAAAAATCTAAAGGATATGTGTTTTACTATACTAATCATAGCCCAAGAATTATAGAAACTGGTAATGCAGGATTCATTGAGATTGGTGAAGTCGGTGGGAGTACTAGAAGAGAGATAGTGCAAATAAAGGAAACAAGAATAAATGTTACATTGCCTAGAATAGTTCCTCCATCCACTATTACTCCAAATGTTGTTCCAGCTGTTGGAGAACAGCATGATGATGAACAACATATAAATGAAGAAGTACTTCCTGAAGGAAATGACTTACATAATGCTGATATGCATGAACCACAACAAGTGGCGTTAAGAAGATCTCAAAGAGATCGTAGGTCGGCTATTTCTAATGATTATATGGTTTATATGCAAGAATCAGATTATGATATAGGAATCAATAAAGACCCAGTTTCGTTTTCACATGCTGTAGAAAGTAAAGAGTCAAAGGAATGGATTAATGCCATGAAAGAAGAACTAAAATCCAAGCAACAGAATGAAGTTTGGGATCTCGTTGAGTTACCAAATGGCTGTAAAAGAGTCGGATGCAAATGAGTTTTTAAAACCAAACACGACTCTAGTGGTAATGTCGAACGGTATAAAGCTAGACTTGTTGCTAAGGGTTACACTCAGAAAGATGATGTTGATTACAAGGAGACATTTTCTCCTGTTTCGAAAAATGACTCACTAAGAATAATAATGTCATTAGTAGCACATTATGATTTGAAATTGCATCAAATGGATGTGAAAACAGCCTTTCTGAATGGAGATCTTGATGATGATGTTTATATGGATCAACCTGAGGGTTTTTCTGTAAAAGGTAAAGAACAATTGGTGTGTAAACTTAAGAAATCAATATATGGGCTTAAACAAGCATTCCGGCAATGGTATATAAAGTTCAATACCATTATTACATCTTTTGGTTTTAAGAAAAATACGGTTGATCACTGTTTATACCACAAGATCAGTGGGAGCAAGTTTATTTATCTAGTCTTTTATGTTGATGACATCTTGCTAGCTGCAAATAATTTAAACATATTGCATGAGACTAAGGAATTTCTCTCAACGAACTTTGAAATGAAAGATATGAAAGAGACGTCCTATGTCATTAGAATAGAAATATTTCGTGATCGGTCACAAGGAATATTGCGATTGTCTCAGAAAGGATATATCGAAAGGATTCTAGAGAGATTTGGAATGAGTAAGTGTTCACCTGGGAAAGTTCCTATACAGAAAGGTGATAAATTCAATCTCATGCAATGTCCTAAGAATGATGTTGAACGAAAGGAAATGGAATCAATTCCATATGCATCTGTAGTTGGTAGCCTAATGTATGCTCAAACCTGTACTAGACCGGATATCAGTTTTGCGGTCGGTATGTTAGGGGGTATCAAAGTAATCCAGAAAGGGAACATTAGCAAGCTGCAAAGAAAGTGTTAGGGTACTTACAAGGCACGAAAGATTACATGCTCATGTATAATAGATCCAATGAATTGGAGGTGATTGGATATAGCGATTCAGATTTTGCTGGATGCATCGATACTAGAAAATCGACTTTTGGTTACCTGTTTATGTTTGCTCAAGGAGTCGCATCATGGAAAAGTGTGAAACAAACTATCGTTGCTTCATCTACTATGGAGGCAGAATTTGTGGCATGTTATGAAGCCACAATTCATGCATTATGGTTGCGGAACTTTATTTCAGGACTTGCGGTTGTCAACACCATTAGCAAGCCGCTGAAAATTTATTGTGATAACTCTGCAGCAATGTTTTTCTCAAAAAACGACAAGTATTCTAAATGTGCCAAACATATGGAACTGAAGTATCTTGTTGTGAAAGATGAGGTTCAGAAACAAAGAGTGTCAATCATGCACATCAAAACAGAACTTATGATTGCAGACTCTTTGACGAAAGGGTTACAGCCAATACAATTTAAGGAACATGTTCAAAGAATGGGTCTTGGTTGTATTAATAATAATTGATGTGTGACATTCTGAGCTCCTTTGTGTGTTTCTGATATACAATAATGTGTCTCTTGTTTTAATGTGGTAGTACGTACTTTATGTAATTTTAAACAAGAAAAAGTCTTATAAAGATATTATGTTTAATCATTATGATATAAGACATTATGTGGACCATTATTCTGTTTATATAAATTATGCATATAAAATGATAGATTGCTGCTATTGTAGTATATAGAAGGGAATGCATTGAATTAATGATGCATAACCGCCATAACTCTCAGCAATTTATCATAGTATGATGTTCAACACTTGATATTATGAATAATCGGGTCAAGTGGGAGAATGTTAGAAAACTGCTATTAGAAACTGCAATCATTTCATTTACTTTTAACGTTACGCAGTTTCTAATCTTAATATGACCCTATTAATTAGGTCATAAATAGAACGTTTCATTTACCTTTAACGTTATGCAGTTTCTAATCTTAATGTGACCCGATTAATTAAGTCATAAATAGACCGTTCTATAATTAGAACATTAGGTCTGTGATTAATCTTAAGCGTTGAATTGGTATATGATGGACGTACCAGATTTAGAGTTAAATGTTATATAAAGGATTGGGTCATCTCTCCTGATAGAGAGATGTATTCTTCTCCACCAAGAAACATATAAAGAAATAGGGTTAGAGAGAGAAACCGAATTCTGAGAAGAAGAGTAATTATTAGAAGTCAGAAGAAGAAGATGATCAATCAAGGTACGTCATCTTAAACAAAACAAAAATCATATTAAGCTTTGTTTGTGAAATATTCAGTATTGGTGATCATTGGACTATTACTTGAATTGTTCATCATTAATCATGAAAGATCGAGCAATAAAGAATTTCTGACATAAATATCAGTGCACACAGAATAGCATGTCGTACAAAAATAACGAGTCATACTCTCATTATCATTGCAACTAAAACTTGTATGTTATACTCTCATATCTGTACAATTTATTGACAGAGGGGGTTTTATGTTGATCGTGGCTCATGAAGTTGGTTTAGCGAACAAATTTATATGCAATGTTCAAATTGCAATTTAAAGCTTCTGATTATCATATCAAATCTGATCTTGAGGAAATATATTATTTGATGTTTTGATTCCAGAATGTTAGAACAGTACTTTATTAAAATCTTTAGTTCTACTTGATCTAAATGGAGATAAAAATACAAATTACAAACTACTAATAAAAATGATCAAGTTCCTTACCCCTGAGCAGTTTCCATAGGTTTTCGATACGGCATGAGCCGGTGATCTTTAGCAGCATTCTTCCTCCTCTTTTTCTCAATAACTTTGTCAACCTTGCCTTGACCCTACAAATTAAGAACAATGTTTGAAGTAATGTAAATCAATAGAATAGGTTGACAGATATACTGTTAGATCAACAAAATTTTCACTTTTTTTTTTTGGTGAGAAGGCATCCTGTAAATTTGAAAAAGCAACTTATTGCCACGGCATTTGAAACTAAATAAATGGCTACAGTGCACTTATGCATTCAAAAAAATTCAGCTTAAATGATGGATATTTTAACTAATACAATATCACAATTTCAATAAATATATGTCATCGCATATTTTTGTTTCAGCAACAAAGAAAATTAACTAAGCATAATTATTATCTTTTATTAGTATTATCATAAAATGTTAAAGGGAAGCAAACTATATCCTTTCAAATAAAATTTCAATTGTTAATAAGAAGAATGATAAACTTGGATTCCAGCTAATTTTAAAATTTCAAACTTTAAAATTTCAAGAATCAAACATGAACTGGTAATAAAAATGCACTTATCATAGTACATTTAACACTGAAACATTATGGTGTATAAATTAGTGAATTTACCTTATTAAAATTCCTCAGGAAAAATGTCATGCTATGCTAATTAGACAACAGCTCTCGCATATACATGACAGATGGTGGGCAATTGGTTACAGGCTATGCTTCTTTTTGGACCAGATATGTCTAATAAAGTAGGTAAGCAAATAGGTAATCATATGAGAATAATCTGGTTCAGATTTGGATCGAGGAAGTTCTGATTTCATAATAAATTTGGATTTGAAAGTTCTGATCCCAACAGCTAAGTTGGTTTCATGCTTTCGATGTTTTGGATACTTTACTGATCTATTCCAGATACAAAATCGGATACATATGAATATTCGATTTCAATCAGAATACCTACCAGATTTGAATTATACAAGATATTCAATAATTCAAATACAACAACAACAACAACAGAGCCATTATTCTCAAACAAGTTGGGGTTGGCTAGATATGGAACCCGAAACTAAATATTCAATAATTCGAATAGTTTAGAAAATTCTTTTACCTCCTACGGGATTTGATGCTTTTCCCATCTATTATTTTTTCAAAGATGTTCAATAATTCGAATAGTTTAGAAAATTCTTTTACCTACGGGATTTGTTGCCTTTCCCATCTATTCTTTTTCCGAAGAAAAAAAGTTTCATATTATTTATTTTTATTATGACTATACGTAAACATGTTTTTACCTTTCATACAATCAGTATCAATATTCCAACTTGCACGTGCTTTATCAAAAATTGTTCTACACCTCCCCATATAAATTAATAAAACATGACTGTTATGTATACATAACTATTAAAGTAACCCACAAACTGTAGAAATTACCTTTTTCTGTTGCACATCGCCTCGTACGATATCTAATATGTTAACAGATATTGCAAGTAGTATGTGTGTGGCTTGTTTACAGAGAGAATTTGTAATTTGTTTCTTTTTGCAAGCTTAGTACAAGCTAGCTGATTTAATCATTCAGTTCAATAAACAAATATGAGAAAGTGTGTTATAGTTGTTTTGAAATATGTATAAACAAGCAAAACCTAAGCAAGCAAAGACACTGAGTGGTACAAGGGGAACTTCTTTCCTTCTGGAGATATTTTATTGCCACAAGCATTTCACTTAGCAAATTATTGCATCTCAAGCGCAAGTGATAATATGTGTTTTGTGATATATAAATCTGCTTTCAAAAACAAGTAAATCAAGCCAATCTCCAAAACCAAAAAGCATGGACTTCTCAGATGCAAAGGTTACCTTCAGTTCTTCATACTTCTTTGTGAGCATCAAATTTCGGATTTCAGCTGATCAGAAAGTATTAAAAAAAAGAAGGTTAAACTTCTAAAGGGAGGAAAAGTAGGAAGCATTTTAATGTACGTGTGTGTGAGCGTGCGGGGTTGTGTGCATGCGTGTGTGATATGAGAAACTGACATTTCTTGAGGAAATAAGGACGCTTCCCGTGCTTTGCTGCTTCCTTTTCTTTCTTGTAATGTTCTGACCGAATCTCTGATTCAGCGTTGCGATGAGGAGCTGATTTAATTTGCTTGTCCTGAAATATAGCAATTTTCACTTGCAGAGTAAGAACAAAGTTCGAAACGTTTTATTACAGAAAATTAATGGGAAACATATTGTTTTCAATAGATCAATTTATGAAAGCCTGAATTTACAGTGGTACAGATCTAAAATTATCCAATGTCAAGAAGTATTTTTTACCATGCAAACTAGGCTACAAAAAGATCCAACTTAATATTTGTACAGTTGGCAATTTACAATATAACAAGATGAAAATCATGCTTCTTGAATGAAGAATTTATTGACTCTTCATAGCATGCGATGTTGCAATGTTAATGGCCCTAAAGTCAACTAATTTCACTCACATTTCGGAAGTCTAGGTTAGATAAACAATTACTTGCTGCATTTCTAGGATTCTACCTTCCCAGTTGAAACAATGGACAATTATAACCTACTATTTGACATCGTTAAAAAAAGTAACAGAAATTGAAAGGCCCAGTACTATGCCATAAAATGAAATAACTATGAGTAGCCTATCATCTCAAGTCTGAAGTAATCTAACTACGTAAGCCAGTTGGGCATGTTGCTTTTAGTACATTACTCGCTTAAGATGATGGTTGAAAGATATGTGGTAAAGAATCAAATTCAGTGACGTCACTTTCTAGAGCTAGCACTTACAATCCAAGAAAGTTGATTCTTCAGCTCTTCAATGGTATTTGGATCTTTCGATTTTTTCAATAACTTCTTAAGATTCTGTTCAATTAAACAACAATCCAGTAAATTGGCGGCCAGAACAATAACAAGAATCGCCTATAAAACTAGCCTACAGTAATAAAAAATACCTCTTTCTCGGTTGGAAGTTGGACTTCATACAAAAAGTCATACCTCTTCCTAAATCTATCGTACAGAAAGAATTGGTGATTATAGGCACTGTATGTCTTATAAACGCTACACCAAATAAGAATCAACATAGAGATATGGAACACTTATTTTGAAGCTAAAATATACATAAATGAAAAAAAAAAAAATAGAACCAAAGCATAAATTTTCATAGCATTGATACATTCACAACTTTAGCTCCATAATATTATAAATTAATTGCAAAATGCAAAAAGTAAAACAAAAATAATTAAATAAGACAAACATGTTTTTCATACTTGACTATTTGGCCATTATATTTCAACTAAAATAATTTCCCCAGAATCGCTTATGTTATATTTTAAGCTTTGATTTCGGCGTTCGTATCAAATGTCCTTAAATTTTGGTTAGCCTGGAAATCTAACTGAATCATATTATTATATATAAAAGTACACACGATAAAAGTAAAGAAGATGATAATCTGTATGTACATAGATATGCAAAGAAAGTGAGAACATAGAAAGCATACCCTTCTGGATCAAGATTTCCAGAAAGTGAGTCGAATCGTGGGTCTCTAGCAGCCTAAGAAAAACGAAGCATTATGCAGTCAAAGAGATAAAATATAATGTGGTTTCAGAATCTCTATAAGAACAACTTGAAACTATGTAAACGTAATTGTTTATTATTTTCTATCGCAACACAAACTGTTAACTGCACATAACAAATAAACTTTTCTAACATCTAAATAAATTGTAACATGCTTTAATTTCCAATCCAATAAAAAGGACTGAATTTCATGAAAATAAATATCATTTACGAAATTGTAATTACAATACCAAAATAGACGGTATGAAATAACGAACCGTCTTTTTAGGTGCTTGAATGATTTCTCTAAATACTCCAACAGCCTTTTTACTGCTCATCTCAGAAGGCCTAACATACATAATGTTCCACGGTTACGTTAGAAAGAGTCCTTAATCTAATAAAATCATAACAAAACCTAAAAGAACAAAAAATTGCACCTGTTTTTATTCAATCTTTTACCATTCTCATTAGTTTTCCCATGCTTAATCCGTGCAGCATGGGAACCATCAGACAAAGCTTTCTGAAGCTCTTCAAATGTAACATCAGCTAGCTCTCTCTCAATCTCTTTCTCCTACAAACAATAAATCAGGGTTCTTAATTTGAAATTAAATATACAGTAATTGGATGATAAATCAATTTATGTGCAAGCTACAAAACTTTACATTTGTTTATTATTATAATTATAATGTTTCTAACTGCACGAGCATAGACATTTTCATATTTATCATTACTAAGCAGATCTTAATCAATATATTCGGTTATGAATTCACATTTAAGGGTAGTACAGATAATAGAGAACTAAATTAGAATAAAAAATTAGGTTTACGTTTAAATGGATAAAATAACGTAACCAGTCTAATCATAATCAATATATTTGGTTAGAAATCTGCATCTAAGGGTAGTACAGATGATATAGAACTAGATAAGAATCAAATAGCAGGTATACATCATGGATAAAATAAATCAAAGCATTATACATTAAAAAACGGGCATTTGTAAAATACAGTACGTTGGTACCGAAGTTTTAAAACGCGAAAGCGTACATGAGATGGGTCGGGCGAAAGCCTCAAAACGTTGAGACGTAAGTTATTCGGGTAAACATGAGGCATAAGTTATTACTGGTTTGTTATTAATAGTCTTTGATTAATACATAAAACTTTACAATTAATCACATATAACTATAAATAAATAACAATATAAACACTTAACCTTAAAGAGTTTGGTCTTAGTCATCCTATTCATCAATAAAAATATAAATAATTAAATCTAAAAATAAAATTTAAGCACTTGATGATATACATACAAATGATTCAATCCTTATTAGAACGTTCGAAAAAATCATATTAAGTTTTCAATACCATAACGGGATGTATTTTAACTTTTTTCTTCCTCCCACTATTTTTCTTTGATTTTTTTCTACAATTTTGAAAATTATTTTTGATCGGTGGAATCAATCCTTATTGCAAGCAGTAGAAAAATTATTATTTATTTATTTTTTTCTTTCTACCGGTTTAAATCTATCCGCAAAATTTATTTGGAGGTTCAATGATAACAATTTAGAAATTTTCTTTTAACTACGATTTGGACTTGAGAAAATCAATTAACTCTTAATCGTTGTTACAAAAATAGTCTTACGTCCTAATGTTAATTTTGAAATTGAAAAATAGTAAAACACTAATTTTTATTTTCTTGTTTTTTTTTTGGCTTGGTATTAAATAAGCGAAGTTCTATAACTTTTGTTAGTATCAATATTTATAAATAAAGATTAAAAAATTCCCGAGTCGCATGTCTTAGTAATTTGAAAATGCGAAACGTATAGGCGTAAGCTTCAAAGGTAAAAAGCCTTTTAGGAAAGCCTCTAGAGTCTAGACATTTTATCTCCTCTGCCCTGAGGCGCTCCTTGAAGTGAGTATCTAGACGGGTTTTTTAAAACATTACTGGGTACATACCACAAATGAAATTAACGGAAAAAACAACTCATACATTGATCTAATTTTGAAACATGCATTATTCTAAATTGAGACAATATAAGTGCCAGCTACATCATAACATGGCAGCATTTATGACACACACACACACATCATTTGAGTATCACTTCGGTTTGATACCATGTTTAAGTACATTAACAATGTTCGAAAGCAACATTTTTTAGCCTTGAACCAAAGTTATGTAGGCAATGTAATCTCGTATAGCCCAAAAATATAAAACGAGTGCACAATTTCTTGAGTGACATCTCACTTGACGGCATTCTGTCTTTACTGTTATGTGTGTGTGTGTATTATTCAGACAAAAACAACATTAAAGGTTGACAAGGATTCATCCCTTATATAGTTAACACTTCTGCTCTCACTACTTGGATTTGTACATGTCCAATCATATTTTTGACAAGGCACAGATAACAAATGTATCAAGGTAACAAAGATTTATCTAAGAAAATAAAATAGACTAGAAAACTTACCTTCTTCCCCAACTTTTGCACCAAAGCTTCTGAACTTACCATGATTTTTGTGATCTGCACATTTACTTTTATGTCACTAAAATACTTAAATTCAGCCATTTATCACAGATGACAATCATATCATCATCATCATTATTCCCAGTTGAACTAAAAGTTAAATCTAACAATTCAACCATTTATCTAACAATTTGTTCTACACAAATATCTATGATTAGATTAAGAATATGCTTTGATAGACCATCATAACAAAAATCCGTTAATTTTGATCAAAAGAAGGATGTTTTGCTTGTTTTAGACGCCAATTTAATTAATATACAAAAGTAGAAACGTTTTTGGATCCAAAAACAAATTTCTAAAAATACCAGCGATAAATATTTTTAACATGGAAATTTTATATATTATTAGTTCAACATAAATCAAATCCTAATTTGAAACCAAGGCAGAAAAAAGAAAAAAGCTTAGAACCTTTATTCATCTCTACTACTAATAAAGGAAATTGGTTGAACTAATTTACTCGGTGTCTTTTTGAAATTTCAAAAATGCCCTTGCTTTTCGTTTACATGTATGCACTCAAAAAAAATATCAACGTATATAATAATACAAACAATCCCTGTGCGAAGCACAGGTCCATACTTCTCTGCTACTAATAAAGAAAATTTGTTTAACTAATTTACTCGGTGTCTTTTTGAAATTTCAAAAATGCCTTTGCTTTTCGTTTACATGTTTGCACTCAAACAAAATATCAACGTATATAATAATACAAACAGTCCGTGTGCAAAGCACAGGTCCATACTAGTACTGTTATAATAACGGCAGAAAAATGTAACTTAACTAATGACCTGGAAAATGAAAAAGGCAGACTCAGTGTTGCAAAAATTGCAGCAGGTAAAGAATTCTATCATACTACAAAAAGTAAAAGAGTCCTTCCTGAGGTTATATTGTTTTTCACCATGCCATGGAGTATGCAACCCCATTTCTTTTTCCTATAACCTTTTCTTATCGCCCAGGCCTGGCAAATAATATTTTGCTTTCTCAAATACAACCTCATATGCTCCTTGATCTATACTAGTGTAGTCAAGGTGAAAAGGCACAAAAAAGTGCAAGGCACAGCCTTGCGCTTTTTTGTGCACCTTAGATGCGTTTTTTTCTGCTGCCCTGCTATCATATCTGCAGCTAAAACTACTACTAAATATGCAATTTGACTATAAAAAATTGCATATACGTGCAATTTTGATGATAAAACTTCACAAGTTCACATCACAAACCAAAATGATTCAAATTTTCATAATAAATTTTTTTAAATTAGTTTCAATCAAATCGGATTTGTTTAAAAAAAAATTACTTCAAATCAGTTTAAACATTTTATTTTAAAAAAAATTAATTACTTCATAATAAAAATGTTATGTAAAAAAAATTAAACTTATTTTCAAAATAAAATGTTTAAAAATTAACATTACAAATCAGATCGGTCTATTTATTTTCCAAATTATAACAACTTTTAATTTTGAAGTTTTAAACGAAACAGTTACACAATTTCAAACAAATTTAACACAAATCAGTTTTAACATTATTAAACTGTAAACTATTAACTTAAATAAATTAAAATTAAAGATTTAAAAAAAACACATACCACTGAGAAGCTTGAGGTTGGCTGGCGGCAGAAGGCTGAGAAGTGTCCACTGCAGACAAGAACGGCGGCAGGGGCAGGCAAGGTCGACGAGAGGCAACACAGACGAGATAACGCGGCAGGTTGCGACGAGGTTTTCGGTTCTCTCTCTCTCTCTCTTAGGTACGTATGTTTTGTTTCTGCACTCAGATAGTTTACGATTTTTTTTCCCGGGTGCGACTTCGGACTTAATGGGCGTTGCTAGACTGAATACTCCAAATAAAGCCCATTAGGCCATCTCCAGGCTAGATCTTCACCCTCACTCCGCTCTCTGTGTAAGGTTGAATGAAAGCGAAGCAAGAAAGGAGCGAGCCATGGCCCCAAGGCTATGGCGAAGTGGAGCGAGCCATGGCCCCAAGGCTATGGCGAAGTGGCCCGATCTCAATAACACCGAGCCTTCGCAGGGTTGGCCTCGAGCGTCCGAGCCCGTCGCACCAAAAAGCAGAGGGCATAGGAACGCGTAGAGGGTAAGACCCGGAGTAAGGCGTAGAGTGAACAGAAGGAATCCCCTTTGGTCAAGGGGGGCAGGGGGGACATATTCAATCTAGGCTAGGTGAGGAGGGGGTTCGGGGGAGGAGAGGGTTACGGACTGAATATTCAAGGTACTGAATATTCAGTCCGTAATAGGCTGGGGTATTCAGTGGTTGGGCGCCCATTTAATGGGCGCCTACCCCCCTCTCCTTTTATATTTTTACTGGGGAGGGGGGTACTGGCGCCCATTTAATGGGCGTCAGGGCTTGGGCGTCCATTAAATGGACGTCCAAGTTCAATTCAGTTTTCTGAATCCAAAACTGAATATTAAGCTTAATATTCAAGACTGAATATACGACTGGAGAAACATTTCTTAATATTCAAGCATTAATTTATACCACTGGAGATGCTCTTAGGCACGTCATGCGGTTATTACGCCCGGATCCATACTCACCGATCGTACAGAGAACGTGTAAGAACATGGAGAAAAGTGGAAGGTATTGTCGAATGTAGTAATATGAAAGGCAAACAAACAGGTATTTGTATCTTCATTTTTGTTGCCTCAGCTTAACAGTTAAGGGGGGTAAATCCATCGGACCGGACCGGACCAGACGAAGGTTTGTTCGGTTTCTGTTCTAACAAAATCGGACTGGACACGGACCAGATGAGATTTATATTCTTACAATTTTTGTTGTCCTATCTCGTGTCCTAAATTAAATCGAACGGACATGTACATACGTTTTTCGGATGCGGACTCGAACAGGCACGGACAGACATTGCTATTTGCATTAAATTTTTTGTTGCTTAATAGAGTTTCCATTAGCTATATTATTTTTAACAATGTGTATTGAAGTATAAGCATTTTATGAATTCTTACTCAATTAACCGACCAATTAGTTGTCATATATGTTTTGAGAAATATATAGGATATACTGAATTATAAAAAACTCGGACGAATTCGAACGAACACGAATTGGATGAAATTTTTGCTCATACAAATTTTGTTGTCCTAGCTCATGTCCTAATTGAAAATCGAACGAACTTGGACGGACGTATTTCGACCACGGACACGAACGGACATCGAAAACTTATACAAAACTAATAGCCATATTAACAGCAATATCTATTCATACTTAAATAAAGGAAAACTGATCACATTTTACGTCATACAGTGAAATCAAAGGCATACGGCAAACCTAAACCTACGTAACAAGTTTTAGTTAAACCAACGTTATCGCATTTTAATCCTGCATAGTTTAATAAAACCAATTTATCACATTTTAACTCACAGTAACCAAATTATCATTTTAATTCAACACATTCTAATCTATATATATAGAAATACCATCACTGAAGCTTTTGAAGTCACTTAAATGCTCCTGTCAAACTGAATACCAGTTCAAGGACAGTTTTGTCCCGTTTCTTCCGATTCTCCAACACGTTGAACCTTTTCAATTACCAAAACTACACATTCATGCACCTTTCGCATCCCTACCCTCTCAAGTACATACATGAAAAACAAATCATTTTCCATCTTCAATCTACCTCTCTAATCCATCTGTTATTCATCACAACCATAAATAACTCAAAAAGGCTTTTCGACAAGAAACTCAAATATCAAAAACCTAGGTTTTATAGATGTTTTGAATGGAGGCGAATTTTGTTGATATCTAATTTTCAAGCTATCTAAAAGAAATTTTGAAATTTAACCTTTCGCATGGAAATCATTAATTGTTTCACTACTTCAGCGCTTCATCTTCTTTGTTGCATCCATTTATTGCCTTTGAAGTTATTTTTAATGTCATAGGTTCTGAAGACTACGATTATTTAATCTATAAGATTTACCATAATTAGCTAAAACGGTATAACAACAATACTACAATATGAGGAATAAAATTGGTGCATGGATTAACATTGATGAATTTTATGTGAAACCATGTATGCTTGTTTCCAGTTAGATTCATTTGCATATGAGGGTTAAGATCCTTAACTCCCTTCAAAATGCTTTGTTAATAGCATGACATAAAACCGCAGTTAATAAAAAAGGTTAATTGTGACGACCCGAAATTTTTAAGCCTTTTAAATCGGAATATTTAATTGATTTTGAATATTCAATAGAGTAATTTTAATTTGAATTACGAATATCATGATTTATTTGATAATTAATTATCGAATTAAATAACTTGAATTTGAATAAAATGTTGAATCTGGAATTTTAAGCCTGTTAAAAATAAGTTGAAGGCTTGAAAAAATTTATATTGATAATACTGAGGATAATAGAAGTCGTAAAATTGAAATTAATAGTGGTTTGTTCAGTTTTAAAAATATATATCGTTTAAATTGAATTTAAAACTAGCACCCCGAGACGCAGTCTCGGAATTCGATGAAACCAGTTCCATTGGATCCGTAATATTGAATTATTATTGGATTCCAAATTTCGTATTAATCGGGGTTAGTGTGTAAGGGTACAATATAAAAACGCGTTGAGGATTTAATTGATAAAATCAATTAGAAGTTGAATTTAAAAATAAGTGAACACTGTAGCGTGGAGTCTTCAACACGCTTCCTCACCTTTTATTTTCCAGCCGAAGTAATGCGTTCCCCTAGCTTCTTCCTCACACTTCTTCGTTTCATTAAATAATTAAACATGGTAGATAATTTCTTCATTCCTGTTTCGTTCCCCTCTTCCATTTTTATTCATTCGAAAATAAATTCGAAATCAAAAGGGGCCGAACCCTCCTCAAACCGAATCAAATAAATTTCGATTCAAAATCTTAAGGGCCAATGTCGTTCAAACTTGTATCGCTTTCGAATCAAGGCACAGAGGTCGAAGTATGGGCGAGGGTATTTGCGAGCGGGCCGTGTTATAGGGGAGGCACAGCTTGATGTTCGCAAGGCGATTTGGGTGGGAGAGGTCACGGCGTCAAGTGGGTTGTTCGCGTGTGGTGATTCCAGTGGTCTGGTTCGTGCTCACGTCGCGATGATCTTCAACGCTCGTTCGAGTTAGGGTTTAGGTCAGTAGGAATCGCGTGGCCAGAGGGAAGGTGTCGAGTTGCAAGTGTTGAAGCAGAAGTGAGCTCGAAGTTCGTCAGATTGTTTGAAGGTAATTTCGTATGTTAGTTTACTGATTTAGTTAATTTTACTGATAGCTATTTGAAATATAAAAAAAATAAAAAAAACCTTAATTAGTTAAATAGTAAAGTAAATTTGCTGCAGAAAGGTATATAAAAATGAAAATATACAAGTACATCCACATTTTTATATGTACTATAAATAGAAATTTGTATATATGGAGGATTTTGGTAAAATAGGAATATTATAATATTGAAGAGTTTATTTAAAAAAAAAAAAAAATTGAATTTACTTGTTTAAAAATGAAAACACGAGTTACTCAAGTTATAAATGGAAATCTAATTGTTCCAATTGACTCGGATGTTGATAAAAATTTATGGAATGTTTATACAAGGTTGTAAACCGGGAAACCAAGACAGAATTGAAAATGGATTTCAAACAGCAAGGCAAAGGTGAGTTAATCTCACTCAGTTACTTCAAATTTAAAGTTAAATGATTAAATTTAAATAATTGTTTGAATGGATGGAATTGATTGATGTGATATGGTATGGGATATTCTGGAATCGATATATTATTATGCTAACGTCTGTGGATGCAGGAAAAACAGGTTGGAGGGATCCAATTGGATCCCTCAACATTTATTTAAATTTATTTAATATTCTCTGCTGTGAATATTGATATTCTGTGATGAGTTGTATTGGAATATGGAATGATTTGTTGATTGGATATATTTGAATAAATGAATTATCAAATTTATATAGATTGGATTTCGAAAGAAAATAAAGGAAATGAATTTGTAAGTAAATAATTATAGGAAATTTGAATAAATTGGAAAAGAAATAAAGTGCCCTTTTAAAATTTTAATAAATAAATCTTAAGTTTAGTAAAGGATATTTGAATAATCAGAAGATTATTGAATTTTAAATTTCAGTGTTATTGGTTTAAAGGAATGAATCATTTATTTTTAATATTCAATTTATTGAAAAGAATAAGGAAGAAATTTGGAAGAAGCTGAAATCGGTATATTTCAGTTAAAGGATTTAAATTCAAATGGAAATAATAACGAAAATAATTAAGGGCATAATTAATGAAATTTGAAAATGAATTGAGTAATTAAAGGAACTTATTTCAAATAGAATAAATTGGGAGTCAATTTGGAAAATTGATTTAAGCGTTTGAAGCTGGAATTCTTCCTGGCTCGCCAAGTACGTTTTCAAGTAAATTTTAAATATAAGTTAATTGTTTTAAAATTTGTTTTAAAGGGTATGTTTTGAACAATTTATTATTTCTAATATTTAAATTCTAAAGTAAGTTTTTCTCAAAACTATTATGGTAGTAATTATTTTAAAAGTGACTTAGTATTTTGTTCCAAAAGTGAAAATTTAGTTTTATCTTTTATTAAGTAATTTCATTTTCAAATATTCATATAAGATATATTTTTAACAAATTATTAAGGTAGATTTTAATTTATATGTTTTAAAAGTATATATATATTTCAAAGTAAAGTGTTTAAAATTATTTTAAAAATTTATTTTGTGCTTGGTGATTTCAGAGATGGATAGAAAATATTTGGGAAAAGTTGATTCTGAAAGGAAAGATGGTTTTGGAACTGTTTTCAAAGGATTGAAAATAGAAATAATATCTTGTGAAGATATTTTTGAGATTAATAAATAATTTGGGAAATTATTTATTGTGTGATGGATGTTGTGAATATTAATTGATAGTTAAATAACCGACTATCAATATTGGACAAATGCGTTAATCGTTTCAAAGAGACCGGGATCGAGATTAATTTCTCGAAAACCACTTCGATTCGGTTTGTACGTTTCGTGTAAACGATTTGGATTCAAAGATGGAGCATTGGAGTGCAAGGACTAGTCGCTACTAATCCTGAGGATATTTCCAAAATGGATGTAGTAGGAATAGTGCCTTCGGTTCCGTTCGAACCCGGGACGGACTTGTATGGACGAATGCTTGCGAAACATCGTCAGGTGGACGATGGGCATTCTAAGTGAAACGTTCTAAAAGGTAACGCTTAGCCTCAAGCCTCACCAAATGGGAATGACTGAAAATCAGGGGATATGCAGCAAGGTTAGGTGGGTCATACCCAAGCAGGACAAGATAATTCCCCTGTCTAGATGTCCCTTATATATATTTCGGCTTAGTGGGTGGTTGGTCGCGCCAACCACGGGGTTTATCTTGTTCGGGACTGTTCAGTAAGGAATGGTTCCGGCCTTGTGTTGCAGGGGATGAAGGGAGTAGTCCTCGGTACGGTGATCTAGGCCCCATACTGTGACAGGTGGTACCCCAGTGCCTAGTCATTGTTGGAAATCCATTCTCCCTACGAGCCTTGTACGAGTTTTGTTTGTATTACCCACTTTTGTGGCTAGTAGCTGGAATTTAATCATGTAACAATTTCGGCTATTTTATAAGTATTTGTATATAGACCCTATTATAATATCAGAGGATTTCTATAAAAATCGTTTTAGCTATCGTAAGGTAAAAACCCGACATGTTTATTTGTGTCGTGGTCTTACGAGATGTTTTTGTTTTCAAAGGATTTTGAAACTTTAATAATCAATTGGGTGTGATTTTCTCACGCTGGTATTCCAGACTGACTCGGGTATTATTTAACTATAATGCTCGGGTCAGACTGAGTATTATAGGATACAGGATATGTTGTTGTGGAGCTCAGGAGTCGAGTAGGATGGCGATACGTACTCATGTACTTGTGTGTGTGTATATATATATATATATATATATATATATATATATATATATATTCCACTGTTTGAGTTGTGTATTCTGAGTTGTTGTGTATTCATTGTATGATATTGATGTTGAGTTGTGATTGATGTACTCTGATGATGTAATA
The DNA here is from genome assembly GCA_030765085.1 of Allium cepa. Lineage (NCBI taxonomy): Eukaryota > Viridiplantae > Streptophyta > Magnoliopsida > Asparagales > Amaryllidaceae > Allium > Allium cepa. The sequence goes on from CM060938.1 coordinate 588,109,894, forward strand.
TATAAACAGAAATATTTGATGTTGAGTAAAGATTATATATTATCTATTATATTTTATTCCGCTGCGATGGTTAGATTCTGATGTTGATTTTGTTTTCACTTCTTCTACCTCTTCTTCTTAAACCCAAATGGTTCGTAATTTTGTGCAACTTGAGTTGATTGTTGTAGAATAGTGTTAACTCAAGGGGTACGGATTTGCGGGCTGTTACAGTTGGTATCAGAGCTTAGGTTGGTGATAACCTTGGCTCTGGTGGGAATTACTCATAGAATAGAGTCCATAGTACTCTAGAATGAGTTTGAGAGTATTAATAGATATGAGCGCGTATTTGTTAGTGAATAAAAATTTGTTTTATATTGTGTTGATTTATCGGTTGAGTGTTTATGGATTCTGGTCGATGTGTGGGACGCCATGTCATCGATAGGGATTTCTAAACTCTTGAACAAGATAATCCGACACAGTATGGTTTTAACTAGGGTAAATGAAATAATTTTACCCAAATTTATTTTATGTATATAAAAGAAAATGATTTTCTTAATTATTATAGATGTACATGGATGTTGGATGATAGAAGTGATAAATATTAAATTATTATCATTGTAAGATAATTGAATAAAGTTTGAAATAATAACTAAAAATTAAGGAATAAATTAACATAATAGATGAAATTTATGAATGTGATTCATAATGGAAAAAAGAATTGAATTCATAATTCAAAACTAAGAAACCAATTCATATCAGATGAATTTGTAAATGTAAATTATAATGTAAATTATAGTAGGATTAATGATTAAATAAAATAAAATTCCAAAGTAATGTTTGAATATAAATCTAAAAAGTTGGAATTTGAAAATTTTTGAATTTAAGTTCCTTTGAATTTGGAAATGATTTACAAAGATTGGGAAAGATATTATATTTATGAGAGATATTTTTGAATCGGATTTGAAATCTAGAGAGATTTGGAATTTAAAAATATTAGATGGACTTTAGAAAGAGAATAAAAGCATTGAACTCTTTTGGTCGCTAGAAAATAACTTCGGTGATGACTGCAGCATCATCGATGTTCATTTTCGAGTTTCCAGAAGTGAAAATTGCTACCAAATTGTTTTGAATTGAAATTGTTTGCAAGACTGGTTGAGTTTTGAAACTCAAAGAGATAAATTGAATTTATCAAACGGATTTTGGATATAGAAAGTTTTAAAGGGAATTTTGAAATGTGAAGGTTGTTTAACTTTGGAATTTGTTGAAAAACAAAATTTCAACGGTGTAAGTGAAACTGAGAACTGGAATTTAAAATTTAATTGTGTGGAGTTATGTGGAATGGGAAATTTAGTCAGGAAGGACTAAAGATAATAAATGTTTGGACATAACATTTATTGGTTAAATAATGAATTGGTGAATGAATAAATGATCAAATAATGTACTTATAAAGAGAAGTTGATATTAATAAGAAGGGATTGAAAATTTGAATTCAGCAAATAAAATTTAACTTAAGTAAATGAAAATGAAGGAAATATAAGCTTTTAATAATGGAATTTAAATTTAAAAGGCAAAAATGAAATTAACTGGATTGGAATAAATTTAAATAGGCTGAAATAATATCCAGTTGAATTCGAATTAAATTGAAATCGAATTGAGTTAAATAAAACCGAGTCAAAATAAAATTGAATTGGAATAAGAATTCAATTGAATTATTTGATGAAATTAGATTCATACTTAAGCAAATGGAAATTGAATAAGGATTAGAATTGAAATCCATAAATCAGAATAACTTATAAGAGAATTAAAATTCCATAAAAATAAAAATGCTTGGGCTATGAATAAGCATAAGGCTCGAGTTAAAAATAAAAGATGAATATATTTAAGCCTTGAATGAATGGGATTGTATAAAATAGTAAGTTGTGACTTATAAATTTGGAAATGGAATACAAAGCCTAAATTTAATATTTTGATGAATTGAAAAAAAAATCCAAACTTGAATTATAAAGTATATTGAACTTAAGAAAATAAAATGAAGTGATATTTGGAATAAAAATTCAAGTGTTGGATTATAAATAAGGAAAGAACAAATTCGTTAATAAATTTGTTAATAAAATTGAATTGTGAGTTATGATGAGGTTTGAAATAAAACTCAAGTTATAACTAAATTCGACTTAAATTGACGATGAAGTTGATGTAAATGACTTGTGAGTTTAATAAAATCAGGACTTGAGTTATGAATTAAAATTAGACTTGAAGTGTTAACAAATTAAATATAATAGGAAATGTATCAAATCAAAATGAAATTGGATTAAAATAATAATGGTTTGTACTGAGAATAAAATCCAACGAAGTGAAAATATAATTGGAAATGGCTTTGTGATAAATTAAATGAATTGAATCTGGGAAGTTGAATTCTATAATAACCAATCAAATGAAATTGAAAATTTAAAATGAGATTGGATTGAAATAGAATCAAGTTAAATTAAAAAGAGAACTTGTTTGCAAAATGAGAATGAGCTTAAGTGTAAAATTTGTATAAATTGAAGTAAATTGACTTAAGCTAAATGAATGCAGGAGAGTTGAATTGAATTCAACTTAAACAAAGTTTAATAATAGTTGGATTGGTTTTAAATCAAATAAAAATGAATTTTAATTGAAATAAAATTCGGTGAGTTGTCGATAATATTTAATGAAATGAAATTCTTAATTTAACAATTGTAAACCATTTAAATTGTTGAAGAATTGAAATAACTGGAGAGGATAAGTTGGGAAATGGTTATTAAATGAAATAGCTTGGATTTTCTTCAAGCTAAATAAAATAGTTTGGAATAAACAAATTTGGAATGAAATGTAAATAAATGGATGTAAATGAATCCGAAATGGAATTGAATTAAGTGTAAGTTGAGTTGGAGTCAATTTAAATTGATTATAAAACTCAAGCACTTATTTATTCACATAAATCTTGTCAAATTGCAAAGGATAAATTATTATTGAAAGTGAATAGAAGTTATTAAAATACCTTGGATGAATAGGAATAAAATAAATTGATTTTTGAGATCAATTGGATTAAATATGAGTTCAGTTGCTTAAAATAAATTCAAAGTAAATGGTTGAGTTTTAAACCATTCAAATTGGTGAAGTTGTATACGAATGGATTGAAAACCATTCAAATTGCATAAAAATGGTTTATAAATAAATTGGAACAGTTGAATTAACATGGAAACTGTATAAGTTGCTTACAGAAAAATGTTTAGTGTGAATTTCTTTTAGAATTCATATGTTTTAACTATTGCAAGTGAGTGTAATATGTTAAACTTCTTATATTTGGCACTTACAAGTTTAAATTGAGTAAGTACAGGTACTTGGAAACCGTGTGGCTGGATTTGGTTGTGCTATATGCTAAAAATAATAAGCTGCTTGCTTAAAATGCTAAATAAGGTATGCCTACGCAATAAAAATAGGAAATATGAACTATTTTTGGTTTTTCCGACCGTGTGGGTCGATATATATATATTTATCTCTTTTGTCAAATTGCAAAAGCTCCTCCGTACAAAGGAGACTCTGCCAAAAAATTTCAGAAATTTTGGGAGTTAGAAAATTTTTGGAAATTTTGGAAAATTTTGTTAACGACAAAACGATTTCAACTGGGAAATTTAAATAAGTTAGTGAATGAAACTAATTAAAATAATGACATGAATTAGGAAAAAAAAAAATTAAAGTTTAGAATTGAAAATAAATTGAATTCGTATGGAAATGAAAGAGTCAATTTGTATAGAAATAGATATAAACTAAAGTCGGAGATGAAAATAAATATAAGACACATATAAAGTGTTTAGGTTAACTTAAGTAAGGAATGATCAAAATATATTCCGAATTAATATTTGGATGAGTAAATATTGACATTTTGTGAAAAGTCGATAAAATGTTTTGGGATATTGTGATTGGATATTAGTACTAAGCAGAATATGCAGGTATTATAAAAGGGAAAAGAAATTGGATTTGATTTCAAGAGATAAATTTGGAATGCTCGACAAAAAGGTACGTAGTTAAATTTGGTATGGAATTTGATTGGGATTTGGATTTGGATTGAGCCACTTGGCCTTTTTGTTTTCTTTTTGGATTTGAGAGGCCGTAGGGCCATTTTGTAGTGGTACCGAGCTAGCCGCGCAAAGGAAACGCTGGCGAAATTTTTCGGGAATTTAGGGAGTTAGAAAAATTTTGAGAAAATTTTGAGAATTCAAAATTTGGTTTTAAGTTGAAACTTGAATGGTTAAACAAATGGTATAGTCTGAAACTAGAGAAGGCTTGGGAAGTTAATAAGAATGATAATGGATCTTTTATAAGAAGATAGTTGGTGAGATGTTGAATTGTTAAAAACTGTTTGATTTTAGGGAAATAATAATAAACGGGTATTGGACCATTCTTCCTAATTGGTAATTTCGGGGACGAAATTCTTTTAAGGGGGGGGGGGGAATGTGACGACCCGAAATTTTTAAGCCTTTTAAATCGGAATATTTAATTGATTTTGAATATTCAATAGAGTAATTTTAATTTGAATTACGAATATCATGATTTATTTGATAATTAATTATCGAATTAAATAACTTGAATTTGAATAAAATGTTGAATCTGGAATTTTAAGCCTATTAAAAATAAGTTGAAGGCTTGAAAAATTTATATTGATAATACTGAGGATAATAGAAGTCGTAAAATTGAAATTAATAGTGGTTTGTTCAGTTTTAAAAATATATATCGTTTAAATTGAATTTAAAACTAGCACCCCGAGACGCAGTCTCGGAATTCGATGAAACTAGTTCCATTGGATCCGTAATATTGAATTATTATTGGATTCCAAATTTCGTATTAATCGGGGTTAGTGTGTAAGGGTACAATATAAAAACGCGTTGAGGATTTAATTGATAAAATCAATTAGAAGTTGAATTTAAAAATAAGTGAACACTGTAGCGTGGAGTCTTCAACATGCTTCCTCACCTTTTATTTTCCAGCCGAAGTAATGCGTTCCCCTAGCTTCTTCCTCACACTTCTTCGTTTCATTAAATAATTAAACATGGTAGATAATTTCTTCATTCCTGTTTCGTTCCCCTCTTCCATTTTTATTCATTCGAAAATAAATTCGAAATCAAAAGGGGCCGAACCCTCCTCAAACCGAATCAAATAAATTTCGATTCAAAATCTTAAGGGCCAATGTCGTTCAAACTTGTATCGCTTTCGAATCAAGGCACAGAGGTCGAAGTATGGGCGAGGGTATTTGCGAGCGGGCCGTGTTATAGGGGAGGCACAGCTTGATGTTCGCAAGGCGATTTGGGTGGGAGAGGTCACGGCGTCAAGTGGGTTGTTCGCGTGTGGTGATTCCAGTGGTCTGGTTCGTGCTCACGTCGCGATGATCTTCAACGCTCGTTCGAGTTAGGGTTTAGGTCAGTAGGAATCGCGTGGCCAGAGGGAAGGTGTTGAGTTGCGAGTGTTGAAGCAGAAGTGAGCTCGAAGTTCGTCAGATTGTTTGAAGGTAATTTCGTATGTTAGTTTACTGATTTAGTTAATTTTACTGATAGCTATTTGAAATATAAAAAAATAAAAAAAAACAAAAAAAAAACCTTAATTAGTTAAATAGTAAAGTAAATTTGCTGCAGAAAGGTATATAAAAATGAAAATATACAAGTACATCCACATTTTTATATGTACTATAAATAGAAATTTGTATATATGGAGGATTTTGGTAAAATAGGAATATTATAATATTGAAGAGTTTATTTAAAAAAAAAAAAAAATTGAATTTACTTGTTTAAAAATGAAAACACGAGTTACTCAAGTTATAAATGGAAATCTAATTGTTCCAATTGACTCGAATGTTGATAAAAATTTATGGAATGTTTATACAAGGTTGTAAACCGGGAAACCAAGACAGAATTGAAAATGGATTTCAAACAGCAAGGCAAAGGTGAGTTAATCCCACTCAGTTACTTCAAATTTAAAGTTAAATGATTAAATTTAAATAATTGTTTGAATGGATGGAATTGATTGATGTGATACGGTATGGGATATTCTGGAATCGATATATTATTATGCTAACGTCTGTGGATGCAGGAAAAACAGGTTGGAGGGATCCAACTGGATCCCTCAACATTTATTTAAATTTATTTAATATTCTCTGCTGTGAATATTGATATTCTGTGATGAGTTGTATTGGAATATGGAATGATTTGTTGATTGGATATATTTGAATAAATGAATTATCAAATTTATATAGATTGGATTTCGAAAGAAAATAAAGGAAATGAATTTGTAAGTAAATAATTATAGGAAATTTGAATAAATTGGAAAAGAAATAAAGTGCCCTTTTAAAATTTTAATAAATAAATCTTAAGTTTAGTAAAGGATATTTGAATAATCAGAAGATTATTGAATTTTAAATTTCAGTGTTATTGGTTTAAAGGAATGAATCATTTATTTTTAATATTCAATTTATTGAAAAGAATAAGGAAGAAATTTGGAAGAAGCTGAAATCGGTATATTTCAGTTAAAGGATTTAAATTCAAATGGAAATAATAACGAAAATAATTAAGGGCATAATTAATGAAATTTGAAAATGAATTGAGTAATTAAAGGAACTTATTTCAAATAGAATAAATTGGGAGTCAATTTGGAAAATTGATTTAAGCGTTTGAAGCTGGAATTCTTCCTGGCTCGCCAAGTACGTTTTCAAGTAAATTTTAAATATAAGTTAATTGTTTTAAAATTTGTTTTAAAGGGTATGTTTTGAACAATTTATTATTTCTAATATTTAAATTCTAAAGTAAGTTTTTCTCAAAACTATTATGGTAGTAATTATTTTAAAAGTGACTTAGTATTTTGTTCCAAAAGTGAAAATTTAGTTTTATCTTTTATTAAGTAATTTCATTTTCAAATATTCATATAAGATATATTTTTAACAAATTATTAAGGTAGATTTTAATTTATATGTTTTAAAAGTATATATATATTTCAAAGTAAAGTGTTTAAAATTATTTTAAAAATTTATTTTGTGCTTGGTGATTTCAGAGATGGATAGAAAATATTTGGGAAAAGTTGATTCTGAAAGGAAAGATGGTTTTGGAACTGTTTTCAAAGGATTGAAAATAGAAATAATATCTTGTGAAGATATTTTTGAGATTAATAAATAATTTGGGAAATTATTTATTGTGTGATGGATGTTGTGAATATTAATTGATAGTTAAATAACCGACTATCAATATTGGACAAATGCGTTAATCGTTTCGAAGAGACCGGGATCGAGATTAATTTCTCGAAAACCACTTCGATTCGGTTTGTACGTTTCGTGTAAACGATTTGGATTCAAAGATGGAGCATTGGAGTGCAAGGACTAGTCGCTACTAATCCTGAGGATATTTCCAAAATGGATGTAGTAGGAATAGTGCCTTCGGTTCCGTTCGAACCCGGGACGGACTTGTATGGACGAATGCTTGCGAAACATCGTCAGGTGGACGATGGGCATTCTAAGTGAAACGTTCTAAAAGGTAACGCTTAGCCTCAAGCCTCATCAAATGGGAATGACTGAAAATCAGGGGATATGCAGCAAGGTTAGGTGGGTCATACCCAAGCAGGACAAGATAATTCCCCTGTCTAGATGTCCCTTATATATATTTCGGCTTAGTGGGTGGTTGGTCGCGCCAACCACGGGGTTTATCTTGTTCGGGACTGTTCAGTAAGGAATGGTTCCGGCCTTGTGTTGCAGGGGATGAAGGGAGTAGTCCTCGGTATGGTGATCTAGGCCCCGTACTGTGACAGGTGGTACCCCAGTGCCTAGTCATTGTTGGAAATCCATTCTCCCTACGAGCCTTGTACGAGTTTTGTTTGTATTACCCACTTTTGTGGCTAGTAGCTGGAATTTAATCATGTAACAATTTCGGCTATTTTATAAGTATTTGTATATAGACCCTATTATAATATCAGAGGATTTGTATAAAAACCGTTTTAGCTATCGTAAGGTAAAAACCCGACATGTTTATTTGTGTCGTGGTCTTACGAGATGCTTTTGTTTTCAAAGGATTTTGAAACTTTAATAATCAATTGGGTGTGATTTTCTCACGCTGGTATTCCAGACTGACTCGGGTATTATTTAACTATAATGCTCGGGTCAGACCGAGTATTATAGGATACAGGATATGTTGCTGTGGAGCTCAGGAGTCGAGTAGGATGGCGATACGTACTCATGTACTTGTATATATATAATATATATATATATATTCCACTGTTTGAGTTGTGTATTCTGTGTTGTTGTGTATTCATTGTATGATATTGATGTTGAGCTGTGATTGATGTACTCTGATGATGTAATATATAAACAGAAATATTTGATGTTGAGTAAAGATTATATATTATCTATTATATTTTATTCCGCTGCGATGGTTAGATTCTGATGTTGATTTTGTTTTCTCTTCTTCTACCTCTTCTTCTTAAACCCAAATGGTTCGTAATTTTGTGCAACTTGAGTTGATTGTTGTAGAATAGTGTTAACTCAAGGGGTACGGATTTGCGGGCTGTTACATTAATCGTATATTAATTGTTTGTATACATCCTTAAGAAGGCAACGATAAAATGTAGACCAATAAAGGTATTGACTGATTATGGTTGCTTCTTTTCATGGTAAGGATATATAAATAGCAAGTTGAATAAAATTCAAATGAATCATTTCAATTGTAGGCAAGTCTAAGATTTCATAGTTCAATTTTAATAATGATTTGCTTTTTCTTTTCTTTTTTGTTACATATAAAATTTATAGTTTCATGAATGAAGGATTTCTCTATATTTGTTAAAACTTTGACTTTCCATGTATTTAAGAAACTTATATTGTATTAAGAGACATTTAATTCATGTAATAATACTAGGAGTTTTTACTTAATAATTAGATCAAATTTCATCCATATGCAATTGGATGCATACTTGTTAAATGTTATTACTTATGCATATGAACATATGTTAATTTCTACTTTCTTTTATTATGTTCTTATTTAGTTTTATATATTTCGGTAAATTGCAAAGAAAATAATTTAATTATATGCTATAATATAAAAAATTGCAATTAGAAATATTTACAAGGCCACAATAATATGCACTTATTTAAATTGTGTTATAAACTTATGACGATTATGACACATAAGGCAGTATGTTGAAATCAATTGTACAGTGCGAATGATTTGTTACCGAGGAAATTTGTGTAAATTGTTTATTTGTTTAAGGAAATATTTAATTACAAATCAAATTTGAGAGAATACGGAAAAGGTTTGTGCATGTTTCAATATATAATAATCGTTTTATAACCATTTGCCACTACAGTTACAACTTGTTCAAATGGTACAATATTCGGTAGTACAGTTAAAATCGGCACAACTATGACTTTCTAATTTTTATAGGAAAATTGAAAATACCAGTACGTAGTAGGTTTAGTTGATTTCATAACTATCATGTTAATCTTTTGACTATTATATAACCGTTAATCTGACAATGACATGAAATAATATATGCAATTGTTAATCTGACAATTATATTTTATGTATTACTCCACTATCTAAACTATTGAATGTTTTTTTTCACATGAAATTGACTTAGTACATTACCAAGTTAATTTAATCGGTAAAATAATAGAATCAAATGTTTGTGAAATAGTTAAAAACCGTCAATTGTACAATGATGTCTCGGTCTTAGTCGGATTATACTACAAATCAACAGGAAGATAGCAAAAGAGCAAGGGCCGGCTCAATGGTATGGGTTGCTCTAGCCGAACAAATAATAAAACTTTTTCATTGCTCGATTTTGTAACAAACACCGTAACATTTTGAGAAAATAAGAGTTTTAATACTACAATTGGAGCAAAAGATAAAAGTTAATCAGTCAATTAAATAGTTAGTAAGCATTAACAATTAAGTAAGGATCCAGAACAAGCATTAGTAACCATTTTTATAAATAAAACATTACACTTTATTACACAAGTTCATAACGCAAATTTTACTGAATTTTTGGAACAAACTTGGAAATGCACAAGTATAGAATATTAAACCAGTACTAGCAATCGGCCATTACAAAGAAACCATTGGCAAACATTAACTAACCACTAATTTACAACATCACCGAATATAAGTTTAATAATGTCAAATACTATGATATTATATGTTTGTGATTAGAACATCGTATGTTTATTCATTTGACTTAAAAAACAAAGTTACACAATATACTCAAAATGCTAATGCTCTAAAAGAAATGAAGTTCAATACAGGTTGAACATAAGATAAAGTTGATAGAGTCAGGGGTTTGCCTTATAGGCAATTATGTAACTTATTGTAAATTATTAACTCTCTAATAAAATCTCGTTTGTAATAAAATATTTTTTTCTTCTAATGTATATACATGTTGTAACGTGTTCTAATTAATTAATCATTTAACTTAAATAGATTTAGTAGGAAATTCATAAGTGGTGTATTTCATGACAGTGATTACAATTGTGACACCCCACCTCTATACCCACGCTAGCCAAGAACACTACGGAGTAATGCTGTCAACTAGCACGGAGAATAAGGCTGTTGAGGAGCGACCATCTGTATAATTGCTTTGTGCGAGTACCGATATGCCAGATAAAAATATAACTTTTCATCTCAAGAGGAAATCCGACATGCCGATACAAACTCAAAGCTACTACACAATGGCTATATGTAATCTTCGGAAACAAATATAGAAATAAACATAACACAAATCAGTCACAGATAATTCATATCACAAAGGCGGAAATAGATATGAATATATATAACACATAAAAGTGTTCATCAGAGTAGTGGTCAACAAGATCCACACTATCACAAAAGAAATAGCTAACAGTGATATACAAAAGAATATGGATACAACCATGAGTCTATATCTCAAGTGTATACAACAAAAACTACTAATCTAAGTAGTTAGCCAAAAGTCAAGGTAATGATCCTGGATGAGAAGTCAAGCAGAAGCACCTGTAACATCTCGGTCTGACCCGAGTATTATTTAATAAGAAAATAATAAACGGATCAGTCTAGCTATAAATATCAGATGAAATGATATAGAATAAGAGATATGACTAAACGTATAATAATCACAATGTCAAGTTGTGATAAATAAGTAATTGAAAATCAACAAGAGATTAATCAATATCACAAAAATCTTCTCAAAGATCAAAAGGAATGTCATGATCCTTATTTCATTCACCAAACCATAAATATTGACAATTATATCAATGTCAATCACAAAAGTCAATGACACACAAATTCACCAATGCACAAATATTGATAAAACTTATCAATGAAAATCACAAAAATTGGTGAAGCACAAATCCCAGAAATCATCAATAGAAATCCAGAAATCACAAAAAGGGGGAAGGCCTATCACAAACGGGAGCATAAAGCTCACCAACACGTGTATCACAAACGGAACGCTAATTCCATGGTTGCTAACCATCACAAATTGAGCCGAAGCTCCACAAACGGCCCGAAGACCATGGGTTGCTATCCCATCAATTTGAGTCGAAACTCCACAAACGGGGTTTAGTCTCCCTCGCAGACAAAGAGACATCGCACACTGCTAGTCTAAATCACCAAAAATGATCGTCATGATCATCAAGAAGTGTCAGTTACAGTAAGCTAGTAAATATATGAGCTTAGCATCATGTCTCATAACCATTAGCTTAACATAAATATTTACGAACAAATTGTAGATCTCCACTAGAAAATTGTCACAAGAGATTCAATCGAACAAGTCCAAGAATTAACCGACGAAGTAAACGCAAGCGTTTCATACCACTCGTTTTACTAAGCCGTTTAATTAGATTTCTCATACGAGTGAGGTAAAGGCTTGTATATACTAATAGGTTGGAAAACGGTTTTATAAACGAGTTTGATGTTGAAAATAGAGTTTAAATAATCTTTGATAAAGAGTTTGAATATTTACTACTAGTATAGAAACCTTTGCATTTTAAAGTGGCAAAGCACAAAAATGATTGCAGAAACAATCAATCACCAAAATTCACATACGAAGACATGAATTAATTCCAAATAAATCGATATCAAATCCATCAAAATGGATATTTCCAAGAATTCCATATTAGAAGTCATCAAAGTCGAAAAATTGATAGCATCAACTAGGAATCAAAACGAATCGATAAAAATTAGAATCACAACCCAAATAGGGGAAAATAGGCATAATAGGCATTTAAGAGCAGTTCAGTCGACTGGCTCAATGAGTTCAGTCGACTGATCACAGTCCCTGAAAATATGCGGGATACTGGTCAGTTGACTGAACTCAGAGAGTCAGTCGACTGACTGCAGGGAAACAGAGCCCCATGGCTCTGCAGATGGCCCCCGGAATGCATAATAGCTACAGCCAGTCGACTGACTGGAAATGTCAGTCGACTGACTGGAGCTTGCGCAATTTTCCAGCCTATATGATTGCTATGCAATCTCCTCCAATTCGCAAACGAACGAGCAATAGCGCTAGGGATTTATGCCAAACGGCAACCCGGCCCTATAGGCTCTTCGATGCATCGCCAAAAACAAGTTCAAACAACAAAGCTATGATTTTTGAAGATTTGAACTCAAAACACTAAAATTTGGAATATTCACAAAAACCAATCCAAATCAAAATCAACTGCACATGAATAAGTGTTAGGAATTCATACCTAACAATCAAAGATAATCATAGACTTAGATGTGAGATAAAAATCTCACCTTTTCACAAAATCAATGTAGAAGAGGCTTGAAAGCAAAGGGAGAATCAACCACTCTTCAACACAACCCAAATGAGCTTTCCCAAAGTTAGGTTTAGGAATTTCTGAAATTCAAGAGAGAAGGAGTTGGAGAAGGTGAAGAGAAGGCTTACCAATGGGTTCTCTTGAATTTGGAGCTAGAAGTTGATTTGCAAATAGAAAACTAGGGGTTGAGTTTTAATTTCCCATTCCACTCACCATTAATCTCTTTAGAACTGAAAAGTAGAGGAAGAGGGAGTGAATGAAGAGGGGGTTTCAGTTTGGGGTATTAAGTTAGAACATTGGGCTGAACCCAAACCCAAACCCAAAGTGAAAAAGGTCAAATTTTTAGCTAGCTCCAAACATATCAATGTTTATACTCAAAAAGGTTGCAAATGGCATTTTGAACTCATGGAAGGGGTCTCGAGTCCCAATTTGACCGTATGCAAAAAGTAGCTTTTCGGAAAAAAATCCGACTAAGGAAGAAATATTTAAATAAAATATTTAAGTATAAAATCGATAAATATGCGGGTTGTTACAGACTCCCCTCCTTAAAGAAATTGCGTCCTCGCAATATATAAGATGGAAACATAAAGTAACAACCATAAAAGCATATTAACACAAAAGAAATTTGAAATAAGAAGCTCACCTCAAAGAGCATGAGTAAGTAAGTCCGGATGTGTTCGCTCGATGAATTCTCTAGATTCCCAAGAGCAATCCTTAGGATTCGCAGACCATTGAACCTTAACAAGCAAAACATCTTTATTTCGAAGGCGCTTGACCTCCGAAGCAATAATACGAATAGGATGTTGCTCATAAGTCAAATTAGGTGAAACTTCAATTTCTTCCACAATACCGGGCTCAAGAATGGAATCTGAATCTCGAAGGCATTTCCGTAATTGAGAAATGTGAAACACGTCATGAATAGCAGAAAATTGAGCCGGTAATAAAAGGCGATATGCCACGAAACCAATACGTTCGGTGATAGGAAACGGACCAATATATCGAGGTGCTAACTTTCCCGATCGATTGAAACGCTCAACACCCTTCATAGGTGAAACACGAATAAACACAAAATCTCCCACAGAAAATTCTAATTTCCTTCTCCGGGTATCGGCATAGGATCTTTGTCTACTCTGGGCTTCTTTCATCCTATGACGAATAAGGTCAATCTTTTCTGTGGAATCATGAATAAAATCTGGACCTAAAACCAGCTTCTCACCGGCCTCAAGCCAACAAGAAGGAGATCGGCATGGCCTTCCATACAGTGCCTCGAAAGGTGCCATACCAATACTAGATTGGAAGCTATCATTATAGGAAAACTCAACAAGAGAAATATGATCTTCCCAACTTCCGCCAAAATCAAGAACACATGCACGAAGAAGATCTTCAAGAGTTTGATTCACACGCTCAGTTTGTCCATCGGACTATGGGTGATAAGCGGTACTAAAATTAAGCTTCGTTCCTAAAGCTTTTTGAAGACTCTTCCAAAATCCACTAGTAGACAATGGATCACGATCACTAACAATAGAAGTAGGAACTCCATGTAATTTTACAATTTCTTTGATAAAAAGTTTGGCCAAGAGAGGAACAGTTCGATTGGAACGAACGAGAATAAAATGGGCGGATTTAGCGAGTCTATCAACTATCACCCATAAGCTATCATGACCCGAACGAGAACGGGGGAGGCCATCAATAAAATCCATAGAAATTTGGTCCCACTTCCAAATTGGAATTTCTAAAGGTTGCAATAACCCACCGGGTCTTTGATGTTCGGCCTTGACAAGTTGGCAAGTCATGCAACACTTAACAAAGTTAGCAATATCAGATTTCATTCCCTTCCAATAATAAAGTCGCTTCATATCCCCGTACATTTTACTACTACAGGGATGAATGGTAAATTTCGAACGATGAGAATCTTTTAAAATATCTCTACGAAGACCACTAATATTTGGCACGATAAGTCTACCAAATTTTCGAATGCCGCCACGAGAATCAATATCAAAGTCTTTGAAACCTTCAATATCGATTTTATCCCTAAAATATTGGCCAAGAAGAGCCAATTCAGGATCTAGCTTTTGAGCTTCAAGAATGCGGTCCAAAAGAGAAGGATGAGCCTCAAGACTACATAAAGCAAGAGATGAACACAAGTCGGAAACACGACCTCGAATTTCACAAGTGGACAAAACCTCGAGATCATTCCATTCGGATATGATCATGGAAACAACCGCTTGTTGCTTGCGACTAAGTGCATCGGCAACTCGATTTCCCTTTCCGGGAGTATAAAGAATATCAAGATCATAAGATGCAAGGAATTCGAGCCAACGCTGCTGACGCAAATTAAGTTCCTTTTGTGAGAATAAATATTTCAAAGACTTATGATCAGTGTAAAGAATAAATTTTTCTCCCAAAAGATAATGACGCCAGATTCGAATGGCGAAAACGATAGCTGCGAGCTCTAAATCATGAGTGGCATATCTAGTCTCAGCTGGCTTCAATTGCCTAGAAGCATAAGCAATAACATGTTCTTTTTGCATAAGAACGGCACCCAAACCAACACGACTAGCATCAGTATAAACAATAAAATCTTGATTCCCCTCGGGAATAACAAGAATAGAAGCATCAGAAAGGAGTTCTTTTAGTTTCTGAAAAGAAGTCTCACATTTGTCTGACCAAATGTATTTAACACCTTTCTTCGTTAAGCTAGTGAGAGGCACGCCAATCTTAGAAAAGTCTTTGATAAAACGACGGTAATAACCCGCCAATCCAAGGAAACTACGAATTTCCATTACACTCTCCGGTCTCTTCCAATTTTGAATCGCTTCAATCTTTGAAGGATTCACGGAAATTCCGGGTTCGGAAATAATATGACCGAGAAACTTCACACGAGATTGCCAAAAGTGACATTTAGAAAACTTTGCCTTTAATTGATTACTCCTAAGAGTTTCCAACACAATCCGAAGATGTTTTTCATGCTCCTCCTCGGTTTCAGAATACACAAGAATATCATCAATAAAGATGAGAATAAATCGATCGAGGAAGTCTTTGAAAACTCGATTCATTAGGTCAACGAAATAAGCCGGGGCATTCGTCAACCCAAATGGCATAACAAGCCATTCATAAGATCCATACCGAGTACGGAACGATGACAAAGGAATGCTATCCTCTGCAATACGAAGCTGATGAAAACCAGTAGCTAAGTCTAATTGTGAAAAGACTTTAGCACCACTAAATCGATCGAATAGATCATCAAACCGAGGTAAAGGATATTTATTCTTGATAGTAAGATCATTAAGCTTGCGGTAGTCAACGCAAAGCCTAAGTGTACCATCGGATTTCTTCACGAAAATAGCTGAAGCTCCCCAAGGCGAGGAACTAGAGCGAATAAATTGCTTCGTTTCCAAATCGGATAATTGTATGCGCATCTCCTCATTTTCTTTATTGGACACGCGATAAGGAGGACGAGTAATAGGTTGAGCTCTAGGGGTAAGATTAATTCTAAACTCAATTGCTCGCTTAGGTGGTAATCCTAAAACGGGCTCAAATATGTCGGAAAATTCACGAACAATGTGAATAAGAGAAATGACGTCTTCCTCATCATCATTATCATCATCACGAGGATTTAAAGAATATAAAGATGCAGATAAAGTGGAATCCGAATCTTTGAGAATAATAGAAATCTGCTTAACAGATTGAGGATGTCGAAGATGAATAGTCCGCTCAGGACATAGGATATGAGCTTCATAACGATTAAGCCAATCCATTCCCAAAATCAATCCAAAGCCTAAGTAACGCATGACATGCAAATCGGCTAGGAAAGAAAAATCACACAAAATAATCTCGACATCTTTACAAAGCAAACTAAGAGTTGCGGATCCACCAACTGGATTCGAAATTCTCAAAGAAGTCATTAAAGCAACAACACTTAAAGAAAAAGTATCAACAAGTTCTTTTGAAATAAAAGAATGGGATGCACCCGTATCAAAAAGAACTCGAATAGGCTGTTCACGAAATATAATAATGCCATCAAGGATAGAATGAGACATACCTTGATTACGAGATGTGTTGCCAAGGGCTTGAGAAAGATTTAACTTTCCCTCCTTCTTGCCCTCAAGCTTGGGGCATGAAGATATAACATGGCCGGGACTTTTGCAGTAGCGACAAGAGAGGGGCTTCGAACCCTTATTTGAATAATGGTCTTTTGAACCACAATTATAGCATTCTCCACAACCAAAGGAAGAAGTCTTTGCCACAGGGGTTGCTTGCTTCCCCTTTTTGTTGGGATAAGGACCTTTGAATTTGCTAGGCCTTTTCTTGTTGTTGTTGAAGTTTGGTTTGGAACCCACCACTTCAACATCACTTTCCATATCCGCCTCTTCAAGACGAAGAGCGATATCAATGAGTTGGTCGAAAGAAACTTCTAATTTTAGAAGTAATGGCTTCTTGAGACTCTTGTTCAAGCCATACACAAATATCTGATTTTTCTTCAATGGGGCGTTAATATATTCCACCCCGTATTTAGAAAGAGATTCAAAGATGCGACATAGTTAGTCACGGAAGATTCACCTTGAACAAGGTCAATAAAACGGCGAGACAAAGTCACCTTCTCAGCTTCTGGCACAAATTTTAATTCGAAACGTGCCCGGAATCGCTCCCAGATGAGATCCGTTTCATTAATTTCAGAAATAAGAAGTTCGTACCAGTCCAATGCTCTTTCTTGGAGCATACTAGAAGCCACCTGAACTTGGTGAAGATCAATAAGATTCATGCGAGAAAAGATTCGATCGCATGATCTCAGCCAAGCATGGACTTCAATAATAGTTTCAAAACCCTTGAATGGTTTCCCACCCAAGTTGGTATAATCGTTGCACAAGCATGCAAATCCAGACTTAGGATGAGTTGGTTCCGAATTAGAACTAGCTGCTTGAGCATTCTTAACTAAATCAAGAAGCTGCTGGGCAAACATAAAAACTCCATCTTGGGGAGTAGCACTAGATTGACCGGCGCTGGGACGGCCTGGTCTAACCATTTCCCTTCCTTAAGAAAGAAAGAAAGAAAGAAGAAGGAAAAGGTTATTCACCAAATGAATATCAAGCAACCTTGATAAATAAAACAAGGAATCAAAAAAGAAAATAGGATAGAATGGTACGAAGACACGAATTAAATCCTAAGGCACGACTCCTCATATGGACTTAGGACGTGTGATCCTTGTTAAATTATTCTACATTGTTCTGAAGTTTGGCTCTGATACCAAGCTGTGACGCCCCACCTTTATACCCACGCTAGCCAAGAACACTACGGAGTAATGCTGTCAACTAGCACGGAGAATAAGGCTGTTGAGGAGCGACCATTTGTATAATTGCTTTGTGCGAGTACCGATATGCCAGATAAAAATATAACTTTTCATCTCAAGAGGAAATCCGACATGCCGATACAAACTCAAAGCTACTACACAATGGCTATATGTAATCTTCGAAAACAAATATAGAAATAAACATAACACAAATCAATCACAGATAATTCATATCACAAAGGCGGAAATAGATATGAATATATATAACACATAAAAGTGTTCATCAGAGTAGTGGTCAACAAGATCCACACTATCACAAAAGAAATAGCTACCAGTGCTATACAAAAGAATATGGATACAACCATGAGTCTATATCTCAAGTGTATACAACAAAAACTACTAATCTAAGTAGTTAGCCAAAAGTCAAGGTAATGATCCTGGATGAGAAGTCAAGCAGAAGCACCCGTAACATCTCGGTCTGACCCGAGTATTATTTAATAAGAAAATAATAAATGGATCAGTCTATTTATAAATATCAGATGAAATGATATCGAATAAGAGATATGACTAAACGTATAATAATCACAATGCCAAGCTGTGATAAATAAGTAATTGAAAATCAACAAGAGATTAATCAATATCACAAAAATCTTCTCAAAGATCAAAAGGAATGTCATACTCCTTATTTCATTCACCAAACCATAAATATCGACTATTATATCAAAGTCAATCACAAAAGTCAATGACACACAAATTCACCAATGCATAAATATAGATAAAACTTATCAATGAAAATCACGAAAATTGGTGAAGCACAAATCCCAGAAATCATCAATAGAAATCCAGAAATCACAAAAAGGGGGAAGGCCTATCACAAACGGGAGCATAAAGCTCACCAACACGTGTATCACAAACGGAATGCTAATTCCATGGTTGCTAACCATCACAAATTGAGCCGAAGCTCCACAAACGGCCCGAAGACCATGGGTTGCTACCCCACCAATTTGAGTCGAAACTCCACAAAACGGGGTTTAGTCTCCCTCGCAGACAAAGAGACATCGCACATTGCTAGTCTAAATCACCAAAAATGATTGTCATGATCATCAAGAAGTGTCAATTACAGTAAGCTAGTAAATATATGAGCTTAGCATCATGTCCCATAACCACTAGCTTAACTTAAATATTTACGAACAAATTGTAGATCTCCACTAGAAAATTGTCACAAGAGATTCAATCGAACAAGTCCAAGAATTAACCGACGAAGTAAACGCAAGCGTTTCATACCACTCGTTTTACTAAGCCGTTTAATTAGATTTCTCATACGAGTGAGGTAAAGGCCTGTATATACTGATAGGTTGGAAAACGGTTTTATAAACGAGTTTGATGTTGAAAATAGAGTTTAAATAATCTTTGATAAGGAGTTTGAATATTTATTGCTAGTATAGAAACCTTTGTATTTTAAAGTGACAAAGCACAAAAATGATTGTAGAAACAATCAATCACCAAAATTCACATACGAAGACGTGAATTAATTCCAAAGAAATCGATATCAAATCCATCAAAATGGATATTTCCAAGAATTCCATATTAGAATTCATCAAAGTCGAAAAATTAATAGCATCAACTAGGAATCAAAACGAATCGATAAAAATTGGAATCACAACCCAAATAAGCAAAAATAGGCTAATAGGCATTTAGGAGCAGTTCAGTCGACTGGCTCAATGAGTTCAGTCGACTGATCACAGTCCCTGAAAATATGCGGGATACTGGTCAGTCGACTGACTGCAGGGAAACAGAGCCCCCATGGCTCTACAGATGGCCCTCGGAATGCATAATAGCTACAGCCAGTCGACTGACTGGAAATGTCAGTCGACTGACTGGAGCTTGCGCAATTTTCCAGCCTATATGATTGCTATGCAATCTCCTCTAATTCGCAAACGGACGAGCAATGGCGCTAGGGATTTATGCCAAACGGCAACCCGGCCCTATAGGCTCTTCGATGCATCACCAAAAACAAGTTCAAACAACAAAGCTATGATTTTTGAAGATTTGAACTCAAAACACTAAAATTTGGAATATTCACAAAAACCAATCCAAATCAAAATCAAATGCACATGAATAAGTGTTAGGAATTCATACCTAACAATCAAAGATAATCATAGACTTAGATGTGAGATAAAAATCTCACCTTTTCACAAAATCAATGTAGAAGAGGCTTGAAAGCAAATGGAGAATCAACCACTCTTCAACACAACCCAAATGAGCTTGAATCTATGCTTAAAAGAAGAACATTCCCAAAGTTAGGTTTAGGAATTTCTGAAATTCAAGAGAGAAGGAGTTGGAGAAGGTGAAGAGAAGGCTTACCAACGGGTTCTCTTGAATTTGGAGCTAGAAGTTGATTTGCAAATAGAAAACTAGGGCTTGAGTTTTAATTTCCCATTCCACTCACCATTAATCTCTTTAGAACTGAAAAGTAGAGGAAGAGGGAGTGAATGAAGAGGGGGTTTCAGTTTGGGGTATCAAGTTAGAACATTGGGCTGAACCCAAACCCAAAGTGAAAAAGGTCAAATTTTTAGCTAGCTCCAAACATATTAATGTTTATACTCAAAAAGGTTGCAAATGACATTTTGAACTCAATGGAAGGGGTCTCGAGTCCCAATTTGATTGTATGCAAAAAGTAGCTTTTCGGACAAAAATCCGACTAATGATGAAATATTTAAATAAAATATTTAAGTATAAAATCGATAAATATGAGGGTTGTTACAACAATTGTTACAATCATGAGTGTTTTATCGCAATTTAATAAACACACTATTTTAAATATTCCTAGTCAGGATGTATCGATACTAAATACCGATGCATCCATTAAGACTAGAGTACGTAACGCTCTTCTAATGTTGGGCAATGTAATGCTTGTGACTATTGGAAGCACTAAAGAGTTACGTACTGATAATTATTGGGTAATTATGGAATGACTCGCTAATTATTTTTGTGAATATAACTAAAGTCAAGCAGAAAATACCACTGTGATAATATTACATAGTTGCTTTGACTTGAAAATACGGTTGATTTTTAATATGGAAGTTCCGCTTTGATTATAGTTAAATCATAGCACGACATCTGTCGAATGACTATAGTTGGATCAAGTGGAAGCATTTGAAGTGATACATTATTCAATAGAAGATTCATCTCCTCAGTCAAATGGATTTGGTATCACGGTCGATTAAAGTCAAATCAAAGTCAAAATCTCTAGCCAAAGTAGTTTAATTAATAGTAATTACTATTATTGAACCAAAGACTTTGTTTTTGGATTATAAAGTTGAATGACATTATTGGAATTTTGACTATTATCGAATCCATAAATCCTAATGTGATTTAGTTCTAATGAAGAGAACGGGTGTAATAATTTAACTATTGGGTAATGCTCAAATAATTAAAATTGGATTTTACCAAAGTTATATAAGTGATAAATTTGACCATAACGTAAAAACAACTGCTCGGCGATGTATGAACATTAATTCCAATTGTTCGATGTTAATCGTCCATCGAAATTTACATCTCAGAGCTACATAACCGAAACGTTAAATACTCCTGCTACCACCCAATTTAATAATTATATTTATTATAAATTAAATAATATTTATGAAATATTAATTATAAAATTTCATTTAATTTGCGATGGTCAATTTAAAATAATGCGTACATTATAGTTATAGACGCATGTATCAATATACAATGTCGATATGTGTTCAAACTGAATTTAAGTGCATATTTATTTGACCAGACTTCAAGCAATTTGGAGGCCAATATAGGGAAAAGCATGGCTGGTCACACTAAGGTAGGAAGGAGGGGTTGGATCATTTAACATGTGTTTGAAATGGCAAGAGAGATAATTGGATCCAGAACCACTTTTAGCTCTTATCATCTTTTGTTATTCAAACACTCATAACCCCTTTATTTCCACACTAAGTTTTTGCCCCCTCTCCTTACATCAGACCAACCGCCCTTCTTCCCTCCTTCTTTAATTTTTCAAGCCATTAAAACATATAAATAGAAAATCAGTGGTTGTTGTATCCAAATTGATAGCCCTTTCTCGATTCTGAATATCGATTCAAGGAGTTATTCGATTCAGCATTCCATGGTGTTTCATCTAGGCTTTGGACAAGGTAAATTCTTTGTTTATATATATATATATATATATATATATATTAAGTTTTCGAAAATAAAAACATGATATATATATATATATATATCTTGTGATTCGAATATAATATATCTATATACATATTATCCAATTTAAATATTGTATCTAATTATATTATATATATATATATATCATAAAAAATATGTATGTGAACTTTTAGTATAATAGGTATACATATTTAGAATTATTTTTGACAATATATAAAAATTAAATTGGTCTCTATATTGAAACCAATATAAAAGGGGTTTTTTGAAAAACAATTTTAAAACCCTAAATTAATCTCTATGGCTGAATGTGTACATACACACACATATTATATATATGTATATATATATTAGAATAATGTTCAAAAATACTACACACACACACACACACACATATATATATATGTGTGTGTGTGTGTGTTTGTGTTTGTGTGACCTGTGTTATGTTTCAACGTAAATCACTAAAAAGTTAGTTTTCAAGGTATATTTAGTATACAGTCTTTCCGGTTAGAAGTCTCGCTACGCACCTCCCCAAGCAAGAACGATTCTCTACTTGTTGCGGAAGAAAGATCCGCAAAAGAACTAGGAGATTCTCTACTTGCATTGGAATCAAGATGAGTAGAGGAAGAACAATTCGATATTCAAGTTCTCTTTAACTTATTTTGTTTCGACAAGAATGATTCAATCACACTTTAACTTATTTCGTCCGGTACTTGTTCGAGTGGTAAGATTCTCCCTCCGTCCCGGGTTCCCCTAAGGAAAACGCATTTGTCAATACTTTAGCATTCGGCAAGAATTTCGATTGAAAATCGGGATGAAAGAGAGCTAGAGAGGTCCCAAACCGTTTAAAATTTAATATATTTATTTTAATTTGAAATCATGTCGATCTTAATCTAAAATATAAAATTTGATTTTGAAATCATAGTTGTTTTCGTTAAAATTTACAATTATTTTATATCGTAATGTAACTATATGTGTGTGTGTGTATTTATACAAACCTTTACATTTACAAATGTTATTTTATTACATATTAAACTATACATATTTTATATGTACGTATATATTAGACGACACCCATGTACATCAAATGGCTGATATGTCCATTCCGGTATAAATCCCAACACTTATATACGGACATGTTAAACCATATATAATATTTATGTCGCACGTACACGTACATACATATGTGTTATGATATATATATTATACTATTAATTATAAATATAACTTTAATATTAATATTTATTATAAATTAAATAAAATACTGATTTTATTTGAAATAAATTTAAATAAGATTGTAACGATTAGGATTTTCGACTTTCGAAAATTGACATCGTTACATTTGGTATCAGAGCATTTGGTTAAGCGACAAGCTTGGCTCTGTTGGGTGTTACTCATTAGAGACAGAGTCAGCGGTACTCTAGAATGAGTTGGAGTATAATAATAGATATGAGCGTGTATTTGTTAGTGAATATAAATTATTTTAAATTGCGTTGACTTATCGGTTGATTGTTTATAGATTCTGGTCGGTGCAGTCTAGCTAACTGTATCGATAGGGGTTTTAAACTCTTAAACGAGATAAACCGACATAGTATCATTTTAAATTGGATAAACGAAATAATTTTACCTCGATTATATTTTACATATAAAGGAAATAATTTTTCAGAAATTATTAAAGTGTATATAAATTGATTGTTTGGTTGTTGAAAATGTAAGAATATATATAAGTTTATTAAAAGATGTTTGAATAATCTAAATAAAAGAATAATTGTCTGAGCAAATGAATTATTAAGTATGGAATCATAATTAATGTGATTTACAATTGTGAAATAATCTTATATATAAGAAGTGAAACTATATGAATATATTTATAAATATGAGTTGTAAATAAAAATGAATTTGAACTATGGATTGAAAATGTTGAATCCCGTTTATTTTGGAAATTATTTTCCAAATTTAAAGTTAAATAGTGAAATTATATGAGAAAAAGACTTATAAGTGTGATTTATGAATAAAAAGGAAATTTTGAAAGAATATTAAGCACTGAATTCACTACTGTCACTGGGAAGTAATAAGGGTGATGACTGCAGCATCATCATTATCATTTTCAAGTTTCTGTGTGATGGATTTGCTACATAGTAAATTGGAAATTGAAGTTTTGTTGTGATAAACAAATTTGAAAATTAAAATCCAAGTTGTAATTGTTGAATATAAGTAATCAAGTTTTGAACTTATAATATGAAATAATAAAGATTTTACTTTGGTAAAGTTGAAATAAATTTGAGTTGGCATAATAAAACATATGATTTGAAATTTAACTAAATGAAGGTTAAATAAATTGATTTGGATTAGATAAGCTATCGAAATGGAAATTAAACTGAAGTGATTATATAAAATAACTTTGAAGTTTAAATTAGTTGTATAACTTGTAAAGTGAGAAAATGTAAGTGAAACCAAATGATAAAATGGTTAAACAATTTTGTTAAGCAAAACGAGATATGAATTTGAATAAGTGACGAAATTTGACTTTGGTAAAAGTTAAATAGAATTTACTTTAGAATTGGAATCTGAATGGGATTTATAAGTGGAAAATTAAGTTAAGTTAAACAAATGATGTTTGAAATGGAATATAACTTAAGTAATGTTGAATGAAGTTGATTTTGGTATCGAAGTAAATTAATAAAGTGAAGTGATGAATATGAACTTGAGTCATGTAATGAAATTCAACTTTTGTGGTTAAATGAATTAGCAATTGAATTGAACTAATGACTTGAATATTAATCAATCGAATGTAAAAGAATTGATATGGAATAATGGATGTAAGTGTTAATTCATTAAAAACTAGCAAATTGGAAATTGAATAATTGAATGGAAGCCAATTTAATATCAACCAATTGTAATTAAAAGTGTTAAACCAAATTGAATGTAAATTTAATAATTTGGTTATGTTGGCTATGATTTGGTTGTTATATGATTGTTAGTTGATTGTATATAATTCATTAAGTGTTAATGAAATTGAATTGATAAATGGAAAGCTATGTAATTGAATTTGAATTGAAAGTGAACTAATGTGAATTGGTTGTAAGCAATTAAAATTTGTATCGAAACCTTATAAAATGCTTATGGGAATTATTTTGATTGCATTGCTTATAAAAACTATGTGTTTTCTATTGAAAATTAGTGAAATGTAAATGAATTTCCTATATATGTCACTTACATGTTTAAATTGAGTAAGTACAGGTACCAGGGCTGTAGTTGGCTGTGGTCACGCTAAAATGCTAATAAATAACTGCTTTGCTTAAAAATGCTAAAAAGGTACGCCTACGCAATAAAAATAGAAAATATGAACTGTTTTTCTGTTTTCCGACCGTGTGGGTCGATGTATATATATTTATATTTATTGTGATATTGCAAAAGCTCCTCTGTACAAGGGAGGCTTTGCCAAAAAATTTCGTAAATTTTGGGAGTTAGAAAAATTTTGAAAAATTTTGGAAATTTTTTGCCAACGAAAGGTCAATTTCTAAATTGAAATGAAAATGTAGGAATTGAACTAGAAAAGTGTAACCATCGGATTTTGGAAAGTTAAGAAATTAACATGAATCTGAAATCGAGTTGGAACGGGTTGTTTTTGAGAAAAAAAAAGTTAATGAATTCTGTAACTTTTTCTGACTTGGCAATTTCGAGGACGAAATTCTTTTAAGGGAGGAAGTTTGAAACGACCCAGAGTTTCTGTCATTTGAAAATTCGTATATTTAATTGATTTTAAATATTAACAAGTAAAATTTGTAAGTCATATAAATTATATTTCGAATATCTAGATTTAATTGGATAATTAAATCGATAATTTAATATTTGAAATTATAAAAATAATTGGAAATTAGGTTTAATGTGATTAAAATTGATTTGTAAAGTTGTATTAAATCATATTGGAGTTAGATGATGTTATAGAACTTGTAAAATTGAATTAAAAGTTAATTTGTGGAAATTGAATATTTTAATATTTAATTGACGAGTAAAAATGGCCATTTTTCAAACAGTCTCAGATTTCGCCGAAACTAGTTTTATTGGATTCGTAATGTTAAATTATTGTAAGATTTCGAATTTCATGTCAATCAGATTTACGGTTTGTCCGGAGCAAGCTAAAACGCACTGAAATCGGTTTAAGTGAATTTTAAATTTAAAATAGTCGATTCAAAAACCTATCTTCCAAATACGATCGAATTGGCTCTCGATATATATTCCATTGCGTTCGGAAAGGGGGTAAAACATTATAAACGCCAGGCAGCACGCTTCGTTTCGAGTTCGGAAAAAATCGGATGAATAGTGTTTTGACAATTTTCTATATAAGGACCCCATTCTCTTTGTTTTGCACAAACCCTAGGGTTTCAAGCTTCAGTCGCCACATATTTTTCAATGGCTAAAAACGTTCGTTTCTTCTCCTCTTAATTTCTCCCAATCCACGCCTTATTTCAAGAAACTTCCAACTGGAAATTTGTAGAGCACGACGAGGTCTTGAAGATCAACGGTGGTGAACGAGTATTATGCGGTGGATCGGTGGCAAAATGGTGATGAAGGCGCGACGTTCGTGCACTGTTTTCGAGGAGTATGGACCACCGAGCTACACGAAATTCAAGGCGTTGGTGGCTAGCGCGTAGGTCCGTTGATTGGCGGCTTCTGATTGTCGGCATGTGGCTCGAGGCGTCGCGTTAATTTGAGATGGTGGCGGCTAATTGGGTTCGATTTTCACGCGTAAGCCTGGGAAGAAGGAGAAGCATGAAGCATCGGCCTAGATTCTAGGGCAAACGAAATCAACGGCCCAGATGAGAAAGGTTATAAAAAATAAAATAAGAATGCAAATTGATTTATTTAAATTCGTACGAACTTTAAAACATTGTAACTTTTTGATACGAGGTCCGTTTCGCACGAAAAGAATTGCGTTGGAATCGTATGCGCGAGCACTACGCAATGGAGCTGGATTGGAGTTGATTGGAGCTAGTGTGAATTTTAGGTAAAATTAAATGCGTGTTTAATTTTATTCGAAACGAAACACTGTAAATGTTATTGGAAGCAAGGTGAGAACTTCTCACTCAATCGAATTTGTTTCAATTTAAATTTTAAATAGTTAGAGTTAAAATTGCTTGATTGTGTTGATTGTATGCTTGGATGATAAATTGCTATCTGTTGTATTGAAATAGACCATATACGCCGCATATTAAGCGGAGGTTATTATATTAAACACATATACCGCGATATTCCACCTTGAAGTGGAATTGGTATTATATATGTAGTTGGAGTTGATTTTCCGCATTATATAGCGGATGAGACCCTATTGCGCCGCATAATAGCGGATGATATTTTATATAAACCCATGTACCGCGATATCCCGTCTTGTAACGGGATTGGTATTGTGCTAACATCTGTGGATGCAGGGAAACATGTTGGAGGGATCCAACTGGATTCCTCAAATAATTGAATTTGTTTCAATGTTGTGTGTTGATTATTTATAATCTCTGTGTGATTATCTTTGTGATTGAAATCGTTGAAGGCTAAAATTTAGCCGAATAAAATTTTGGTATCGTTAGATACCGGAAATAAATAAAAATTTGATTTTTGAAAATTCAGGTTGAAAGTTTATATTAAAATTTATTTTTGAGAATTGGATAAATTTGAAAGAAGGAATTCTAAAATAATAAAGTTTTATTTTTAATCTTATTGACTAAAATTTCAAAATATGAGAAAAACTTTAATAAATGGATTTCGGGTAATATTATTTAAAAGTTGAAGAATTTATTCAAAATACGGATTTTAAAGAGTTTGAAAAAATAAAAGAATTGGTTGTCTTTAAAAGGAATTTATTTTTAAAAAGGAAATAAAATTTGAAACCCATTTGGGAATTGATTTTTGGCGATTGAATTTAAAGTATTTTTAAAATCCATTTGGAAATTTATTAGGTGTTTTAAAATGAATTTGGAATCAATTTGAAAATTGATTTGGGGTTTAGTAGAAATTGATTTCAATTTGAGATTTGAATGAAATTCACTTGGTGTTTAATTTCTTGGGAAATCAATATGGAAGTTGATTTGGTTGTTTTTGAAATCAATTGCAAAATTGAATTGTTGTTGAAAGTGAATATTTGAAATCAATTTGAAAATCGTATATCAGTGGATATTTGAAAATTTAAATTCACCATGGAATTTATAAAGGAAAGGGAAATTTGTTTAAAAATAAACATTGATTTATTTTTGAAGTGTGGAAATAAATTTACGGATTTGGAACATAAATTTTAAAGTAAATCGATATGGATTTATTTAATTGGTTTAAATGAACCATTTTGAAATAAAAGTGTATTCTCCGTGGAAAGCCGAATAAAATTTCTGAATAGCTTCGAAATATATATATATATATATATATATATATGTATGTATGTATGTATGTATGTATATAATTCTAGAATTGGTTTTGAAAAGGATACTTTGGAGAGATTAACTTCTTAAATTGTTTTAAATCCTTTAAGTAAAGATTTATTAAGTTGATATAGAAATGATTGTTTCTAAGATTTAATCAATAATTGTTTTAGAAAATAGTTATTTAAATAGTTACACACTATCTACTAATTTTTATTTTGAAAATTAGTTTGGGCTTAAGTTATATGTAATATTGGTATAATATCTTTATAACTAATATTTTAAGTAAAGTGTTTAAAGAAAAATAGTTTTATTTCAAAGTGTTTTCCCGTTGTATTTTGGATAAGTGTTATAAATTATTTTAAAGTATTTGAACTCGGCAGATTTCCAGTGAAAATGAATAAATATTTGGAAGTGTTTCCGCGTAAGGAAAATGATTTAAAATTTGTTTTCAAAAGTTGTAAAGGTGAAAAGTGATTTGAAATTTGTTTTCAAATGGTTGAAGTGTGGAGAAATATATCTTGTAAAGATATTTTTGAAAAATATAAATAATTTGGAAAATTATTTGGAATCTGGTGATGTTGTGCATATCTATTGATAGTTAAATAACCGACTATCAATATTTACCTTTAAATGGGTATTTGTTGTGATTTGCTTGAATTTGAATGCTACACTTATTTTAAAAATAAGCGCTCGTTATTCGGTTTAGCCGAAAGAGGACCTTTGGGTCATGAATCCCATTCGAATAGTGATACGTCGTAATGGATAGCATTTGAAGACTGGATATTTTCGGAAACGGAATGATTACCGTCGAATGTCTCTGCATCGGCTGATCTCCGGTATAGATATTTTACCACCCTTTGTGATGGAAGTCCGGACGTGATTAGTGAATATCCGGATTGCAAGGGCTTCTTTGGAAGTGCCTTCGGTTCCGTTCGATCCCAGAATGGACTTGTATGGATGTGTGTCTGACGTTACAATTTGAGATGTAAAGACGGTTTCTATCAAATAAATTTCTGTTGGTGGCGGAGAATTTATTCTCTTAGCTTAACACCCTTCTCTGAGACGTATGAGCTCAGAGGTTATGTAGTTGATGGTTACTAGTGATACATTCCCAATTTGGTAATGTGGCATACAAAGTGCTGCTGATCATTTATTGATCGAAGCATGGCTTTTGTGAAAAGCATAGCTTTGTGGACGAGACTTCGTCGAACCTCACACCCCGGAATGGTCGAAACAGAAAGAATGCAGCAAGGTTTTAGGGGGTAGCGCCCTTTAGGGTATGTTCTTTTCCTTCTGGATAGAGGTGGTATCATGGTATGGAGCCCAGATACTTGACCTATGTGGTTGCTGCAAATTTATTACTTTGTGGTTGTTGGTATTAAGGATCCTCAAACAAAGGTTGTTTACAACCGGGGGATGACATGCTCGTGTCAGTAGTTGCCTACTTTTGTGGAGGTAACCCGGCCTTGTGTTGGTAGAGATCCGGTTAGGTTCTCGGGGCGTCCCGCCAGAGGCGTTTCCATATGGCCCAGGAAGTTCCTTAGCCTGACCATTTGTTGGAAAATCCAAAGAAACAATACGAGCCTTGTACGGTTTTAGTTGTATAACCTGCCTTGGAATGTGGCGGTAACCTGCTATTGAACATGGTAGCTATAGTAGGCATAGTTCTGAATGTCTATGCTGGCTAAGATTTATATTATACTTTCGAAAGGTTTTCCACTATGCACTTGTAATAATAATATCAAAGAAATTCACGTATCAAGCATATTTGACTATCATAAGGAGAAATCTCCTCCAATTCTGCATTTGCATGGCGTGTGTGGCGGGAGGCCTTATGGTAGTTACATTTTCTAAAAGCATTGCGGATCTATTTTAAAATATTTCTTTGTTTGTTTTTAAAGATAAAATGTTTTAAGTTCTCACACCAATCCCATGACTGACCTGGAGTTTATTGTTCCCTTCCTAAACTCTGGGTGCCCATCATTTTCCACACGGGCAGCCTAGAGTCAGGTTATCAGGTCATTCTAGAATTCAAGAGTTGCTGTAGAGATCTGGAGGCAAGCTGGATGACATGGCGTATCAACTAGTATATAGTATTTCTTTTCCGCTGTTTGTTGTTGTAAACTCTGATAATGTAATGTAGTGTGATGTAATGTAATAACTGATAAAGTGATTTTGTTTAAAGATTATTCATTTATCTATTATAAGTTGTTCTGCTACGACAGTGAGATTCTGATATAATTTCTGTTGCTTTTCTTTCTTACTTACTTCTTCTATCTTTGTCTTCTTCTTAAACCCTAAGGGTTCGGTTTTCCGGCATTCGATTGTTCGATAGTTGATACAGTGGACGTATTAATGCCCATTTTCGAAAGTCGAAGAATCGGGTCCTTATAAAGATCCAATAAATTTGGACTTCATATGCCCAATAAGATCCAAAATGGAATAAAATTTTGAAATTTAAATACCAAAGATACACTAAACATAAATTTAAATTGTGCTTATTTTTAAAATTTTATGAATTGGGGACATTGGCATTTTCAAATATTAATTTTTTGCGAGGGAATCTAAATCATTAATAATCCTTATAATAAATAATAATAATCCTTGAAATAAGTTGGTAAATAACATTTATCAATTAATATGCGATAAGTTCAAATCTCATATTATCAATTTTCTCTTATGAATCATGATTAAGTGTGTTGAGAATTCTTTAACTCACTTTATAGTGTGATAATTTAATAATTTATCTTCGTTTAAAATGTGATTAAGTAACTTTAACTTAAATTATCCATTTCAAGTTGTCAATTATTAGAACACTTAAAATTTTAAAAGTAGCTTACATAGTTAAGTAGCAACTTTTTCACATAATAAATAAGTAATTTACAAAAATTTCCATGCTAATAAATCATTCACACTTTAATGTTAATTTTAACATACTTCCTTATGTGTCATAATCCCATAAGTTAATAATATAATTTAAATTAGTGCATATTATTGTGGCCTTGTAAATATTTCTAATTGTAATTTTTTTATAGGCAGATTCTATTTATACACCGTAATTTTTTTTACATGCACCAAAACAATTGTCAAAATCATATACACTTTATTTACTTATTATACATCATCCATATTACAACATTACCCCTATTTTAGATTAAAGTAAGATGATAAATTCATCTCTTTCCCTCCTTCCATCTCTCTCGCTCTTTCCATCCCTCTCTCTTTCTTTAATCGATCAAACCTATAAATTATAAATTACAGTTTCCTAAATTTAACTTTAAATATTCCAAATTTTAGTTTTTGAATAACTAACTTGCGAAATCACTTTCTCAATTATCCCACCAATGTTTGATATTGATAACAATTTTTGAATATAGGTACAAATATGATTATAAATTTAGGGATATGTTATCTTAAAATCATTTTAAGGAGAGTTGAATTGGATAATGGAATCAAAACAACTTGTATAAATTTTGCATGTAAACTTGTAATTTGAATAATAACATTGAACAATGAATTAAAAATCAAATGCTAAGCACAGATAAATTCTGAATTTTAATGAATATAAATTCTGATGTTATATTCTAGCTTTGACATGGAAGTTTAACTTTGAGTTTAAATTGTAAAAATTTAAAATTATAAAAACTTGATGTTAAAAATAGTTTGAATGGAGTAATTTTGAGTTAAAAATCACTAAAATATAAACTTCGAAGTAAAAACTATTCAAATATAAGGGTAGTTTGTCCTAAATTTTATTAAAAAATCAATGGTGTATGACAATTAATTTATGGTGTACGAATATAATCAATCTTTTTTATATTATAGCATATATAATTAAATTATTTTCTTTGTAATTTACTGAAATATATAAAATTAAATAAGAGCATAATAAAAGAAAGTACAAATTAACATATGTTTACGGGCATAAGTAATAACATTTGACAGGTATGCATCCAAACACATATGAATAGAATTTTGATCTAATTATTAAGTAAAAACTCCTAGTATTATTACACGAATTAAATGTTTCTTAATACAATATAAGATTCTTAAATACATGGAAAGTCAATGTTTAAACAAATATAGAGCAATAATTCATTCGTGAAAATGAGAAATGTTATATGTAATAAAAAGGAAAATCATTTTTTAAATTGAACTATGAAATCTTAGACTTTCCATTTACACTTGAAATGATTTGTTTGAATTTTATTCAACTTACTATTTATATATCCTTACCGTGAAAAAAAGCAATCGTACTCAGTTAATACCTTTATGGTCTACATATTATCGTTTCTCAACGAGAATCTATACAAACAATTTATATATGTTTATCCTTTTTTATTAACTACAGTTTTACTTCATACCATTAACAAAGTATTTTGAAGGGAGTTAAGAATCTTAACCCTGAAATACAAATGAATCTACCTGGAAACAAACATACATGGTTTCACATAAAAATCATCAATGTTAATTCGTGTACTACTTTTGTTCCTACCTACACTTGGCATGTAATGTTAATGTAACCAGATTTCAGGCCTCATATTGTAGTATTGTTGTTATACCATTTTAACTAATTATGGTTGGTCTTATAGATTAAATAGTCATAGTTTTCAAAACATTAAAAATAATTTCAAAGGCAATAAATGGATAAAATGAAGAAGATGAAACGCTGAAACAATGAAACAACTAATGAGACAAAATTTAGTTTTTTCTTTGCGAAAGAATAAGTTTGAAATTTTGTTTTAGATAGCTTGAAAATCAGATAACAATGCTATCGAATTCTACTTTAAAACTATTGTACCATTTAGAAAAATATTCTTGTGGTCCCTTTCTCTTTATTGGTTGAATTCTTTTTGGATCTAATGCATCTTCTATTATGATACCATTGGAGGTAAAACTAAAGAATCGACGTACAAATACATAACTAATTCAAGAATTCACCAAAAATATAATGCTAAAAGATATATTTTTACATTACTTTCATATCTAAGAGTTTCAAGGATATAGTATTGTTCCTTATAAATAACACACCTAATATCTTCATTACCTCAGTGAAATTTGCCTCCATTCAAAACAACTGCAGAATATAGGCTTTTGATAATTGGTTTATTTTTGAAAACCCATTTTGATTTATTTATGGTTGTGATGAATAACAGACGAATTAGAGATGTAGATTGAAGATGGAAAATGATTTGTTTTTCATGTATGTGTGTGAGAGGGTACGAATATGAGAGATGTGTGAGCGGGTAGTTTTGGCAACTGAGAATGTTCAACATGTGGAAGAATTGGAAGGAATGTGATAGAACCGCCTTACTCTAGTATTTAGTTTGACAGGAGCATTTAAGTAACTTCAAAAAGCTTTATTTGGTGGTATCTATTCTATTATATAAGAAACCCGGTATGGTGTTGATTTTTCTCTTGCATCCTATTTGTTTTCAGCTCTAATGCTTCATTCTCAGTCATATGAAAGACATTTTACTTTTTAGCCACCCAAAAAATTTAATTTATGATTCCAGGCCCTAATAAGTACATGTACTACAACAAAAAGAGTTCTATAGTGGCACATAACCGCTATTAAACAGAACTACAATGGTTTGATAAATGTCAACATGTTATAAAAACAATGCAGCGGTTATAATACAAAAAATACCACTATAAGATAGTAAGCTTTCATAGCATGTTTATGCCGCTATGATATTTTTCGAGAATAGCGTACTATTGCCGCTATAAATAACATTTGTGGCGGTTGTATAAACACTATATATCGATATGTTATAGTAAATTTTAAATCAATTTCAAGCGTACACATACCCTTGTAAAATGCATAGATACAATAACGCTTTCAAGCCACTACCCTTTGACATTAAGCAACAGCATTACATTACTTTTTTACAGTGCTTATATCACATAAATGTATCGCTTTTTAAGTGTTATATATATATGATGCATCCTTCTACATATTACAGTTTAGTAATATCATATCAAAATTAATCTTCTTTAAACACATAACAATATGAATAATGTAAGAAACGAAAAATATAATAATTGAAAAATGTAACGCTTTATATCAAACATATCAAATATCCACAAACATCATATTAAACATGATCAAACATACACGTAATATCTATTACATTTGTTTTCAGCACATACCAAAAAGTAGCAGCAAATGTTTTAAGTATACGATAAAAGTTGTCTATGTTTAGGTAAGAATAAGTACATATCACATACCATATAAGCAGTCCATCTGTACCTAAGAAGTAGTCAATATTCAGACTCTGCTTTTTTCACAGTTGCACCAATATATATGAGAATTAACAATGTATATGACAATAATTGGGGCGACTAATTGAATAATGAAGTAGTTTTTTCTCCGTTAAAATAAGTCATTAATAAAAGTGGTAAAAATATTACTAAATGAATATATGTCAAAAAAACTAGTAATGTAAGAATATTATTAATATATAAAACAAGAAAATAGTGTCAAGGACAAAATTTCTCAACATTTTAGCCTCAAGGACTAGCCTTCAGTATTTTAGCATGAATGACAACTTTTGAATTTCAATTGGAATGCAAAAAAGAATTTAACGAATATAACAAACACACAAATGAGTCTAGAGCGGCGTCAAGCTTAGGCGCCATTGTCGGCGAGGATGGTTGCTGCGATGACGTTGGCAGCGAGGGTAGTTGGTTCGACGGTGGATGGCAAGGCTAGGGTTTTGAAGTAGCTTGATTTGAAATCATCTAATAATGGAAAATTAATGGCTCTGATAGTAAAGATGCCGTAGTGAAGTGTTGTTTTAGAAGAAACAACAATTCAAGGAAGAAGAAGAGCAAGTCGAGGAAAAAGAAGAGCAAGCCATGGAGGAATTATTAAAGAAGAAGTGGTTTCGACTGTTAGATATCAGTTTTCCAGTTTGTAGGTATCATTTTCGAAAATATTTGTTATTTTTTAGTTTGTGATTTTTTCTATATAACAAAATTATTATACTATAATAAATTCATATTTTGAAGCTGTTTAATTGCACTCATATTTGTTTGATTGATAATGTATTGTTGTGTTGAGTTTAGTGAGGATAAGTTTTTAGTTGTCATTTTTGTTTTTCTGAGTATCATTTTTAAGATAATGCAGTGTGAAAGTTTTTTACTGTTATGTTTGTTTGATTATATAAAAAAAGTGAAGTTGTCACATAATAGATATGATGATCGTTGAGTTGAATTAGTATTTCGTTAGTATCAAATATTTAATGAATTTTGTTTGAGTATTACTATTAATTTGAGGATTGGTTTTTAGCCATATTTTTTAGTGACACCATGTCTCATTTTTGTAAAAATTGTTTTATTTTATGCTTAGAGATGAACCGCTGTCGTGCTCGCCATTATGCACACTATCTTAGTTGAATGAGACCCATGTTATGCTGCAGTGGAGCCACTCGATTTGGCTTGCATCGGACAATAGAGATACTTGAGTCAAAGCATCATATATAACCTAACGATGCAATTTCATGAGGTTGATAGATGTTGAATATGGATGGTCTATTTGTGCTATAAATATGATGATGAATTGATGTTCTACCAGGATGATTGTTATGATTGAGATGCTTATTCAAGAATGAATTACAAGCTTGGAAAATGATGATCGAATTTGATAAATTTGAGAACCTAGAAAATTATGGGCTGTTTATTTGAATATCAGCTGTTAGGTATCATTTTTAGTTGTCAGTAGCAGTTTTTAGGTATCAGCTTTCAGATAGCAGTTTTATGTATCAGTTTTTAGTTACCAGTAGCAGCTTTTATGTTAAGTTATCGGTAGCATGTGATCGTGGGGGATGGTGTTGGGGGTGACGACGAGGCTAGTGGTGCAGGTGATAGCGATGGGTGGTTGTGCGATTAGTGATGGTTGATACTGATCACATGAGTACAAGTATAATAATGTCAAATACTATGATATTGTATGTTTGTGATTAGAATATCGTATGTTTATTCATTTGACTTCAAAAATAAAGTTACACAATATATCAAATGCTAATGTTCTAAAAGAAATGAAGTTCAATGCATGCTGAACATAAGATAAAGTTGATAGAGTCAGTTTGTAACTTATTGTAAATTATCAACTCTGTAATAAAATCTCGTTTGTAATAAAATATTTTTTTCTTCTAATACATGTTGTAATGTGTTCTAATTAATTTTTAATTTAACTTAAATAGATTTAATAGGAAATTCATAAGTGGTGTATTCTATGACAGTGATTACAATTGTTGTAATCATGAGTATTTTATCGCAATTTAATAAATATACCATTTTAAATATTCATAGTCAGGATGTATCCATACTGAATATCGATGCATTCGTTGAGACTAGAGTACGTAATGGTCTTCAAATGTTGGACAATGTGATACTCATGACTATTGGGAGCACCAAGGAGTTACGTACTGATAGTTATTGGATAATTATGGAATGACTCACTAAATTATTTTTTATTAGTGAGTATAACTAACGTCAAACAGAAAATACCACTATGACAATATTACATAGTTGCTTTGACTTGAAAATACTGTTGATTTTTAATGTGGAAGTTTCGCTTTGATTATAGTTAAGTCATAGCATGACATCGGTCGAATGACTATAGTTGGATTGAGTGGAAGCATTTCAAGTGATATACTATTCAATAGAAGATTCATTTCCTCGGTTTAATGGATTTGGTACCACGGTCGATTGAAGTCAACTCAAAGTCAAAATATCTGGCTAGAGTAGTTCAATTAATATTAATTGCTATTATTGAACCAAAGACTTTGTTTTTGGATTATAAAGTTGAATGACATTATTGGAATTTCGACTTTTATCAAATGCATAAATCCTAATGTGATTTAGTTCTAATGTAGAGGATTGGTGTAAATAATGTAACTATCGGGTAAAGCTCAAATAATTAAAATTGGATTTTTCCAAAGCTATGTAAGTGATAAATTTGACCATAATGTAACTATTCAGTGATGTGTGAACATTAATTCGAATAGTTCGATATTAATCATCTATCGAATTTACATCTTAGAGTTACACAACCGAAACGTTAAATACTCCTGCTACCACCCGATTTAATGATTATATTTATTATAAATTAATTAATATTTATGAAATATTAATTATAAAATTTCATTTAATTTGCGACGATCAATATTAAATAATGTGTATATTATAGTTATAGAAACATGTATCAATATATAATGTCGATATGTGTTCAAACTGAATTTAAATGCATATTTATTTAACCAGACTTGAAGCAATTTGGAGGCCCATATAGGGGAAAGCATGGCTGGTCACACTAGGGTAGGAAGGAGGGGTTGGATCATTTAACATGAGTTTGAAATAGAAACATAAATAATTGGATCCAAATCCACTTTTAGCTCTTATCATCTTTTGTTATTCAAACACTCATAGCCCTTTATTTTCACACTAAGTTTTTGCCCTCTCTCTCCCTACATCAGACTAGCCACCTTCTTCCCTTCTCTTTTAATTTTTCAAGCCATTAAAACACAATTTAAATATAAATAGAAGATCAGTGGTTGTTGTATTCAAATTGACAGCCCTTTCTCGATTCTGAATATTAATTCAAGGAGTTATTCGGTTTAGCATTCCAAGGTGTTTCATCCAGGCTTTGGACAAGGTAAATCCTTTATATATATATATATAAATTTCGAAAAGAAAAATATGATATATATTTATATATCTTAAGATTCAAATATAATATATCTATATACATATTATCCAATTTAAATATTGTATCTAATTATATAATATATATATATCACAAAAAAATGTGTGTGAACTTTTAATATAATAATTGTATATATATAGAATTATTTTTGACAATTTATAATAATTAAATTGATCTTCATATTGAAATCAATATAAAAAGAGATTTTTTGAAAACAATTTTAAAACCCTAAATTAATCTCTATGGCCGAATGTGTACGTATACACACATATAGTGTATATATATACATGTATATACATATATTAGAATAATGTTCAAAAATACTATATATATATATTTGTATGTGTGTCCGTGTGTGTCTGTGTTATGTTTCAAGGTAAATAACTAAAAAAAATAGTTTTCAAAGTATATTTAGTATATATATATTTATTTAAAAGTTAAAATTTTAATTTTAATTTGAAATCATGTCAATCTTAATCTAAAATATATAATTTGACTTTGAAATCATAGTTGTTTCCATTAAAATTTGCAATTATTTTATATCGTAATGTAACTATATGTGCATGTGTATTTATATAAACATTTACATTTACAAATGTTATTTTATTACATATTAAACTATATATATTTTATATGTACATATATATTAGATGACACACATGTACATCAAATGGCTGATATGTCCATACCGGCGTAAATCCCAACACTAATATACGGACATGTTAAACCATTTATAATATTTATGTCATACGTACACGTACATACATATGTGTTATGATATACATATTATATTATTAATTATAAATATAATATTAATATTAATATTTATTATAAATTAAATAAAATACTGATTTTATTTGAAATGTGATTAACTTTAACTTAAATCATCCATATTAAGTTGTCAATTATTAGAACACTTAAAATTTTAAAAGTTGCTTACATAGTTATTTAGCAACTTTTTCACATAATAACTATGTAATTTACACAAATTTCCATGCTAATAAATCATTCACATTGTAACGTTAATTTTAACATACTGCCTTATGTGTTATAATCGCCATAAGTTAATAATACAATTTAAATTAGTGCATATTATTGTGGCCTTGTAAATATTTCTAATTGTAATTTTTTTATAGGCGAATTCTATTTATACACCGTAAATTATTTTACATACACCAAAACAATTTTCAAAATCATATATACTTTATTTACTTATTATACATCATCCATATTACAACATTACCCCTATTTTAGATTAAAGTAAGACGATAAATTCATCTCTTTCCCTCCTTCCATCTCTCTCGCTCTTTCCATCCCTCCCTCTTTCTTCAATCAATCAAACCTATAAATTATAAATTATATTTTCCTAAATTTAATTTTAAAGATTCTAAATTTTAGTTTTTGAATAACTAACTTGTGAAATCACATTCCAAATTATATATGGAATGCGCAAGCTATTTTTGGGTTTATTCCAAAGAGAGAGCTACTCTGCCACACTGCAAAACCCTAAATTCAAAAATACATCTTGACCAACGTTTTAAAAGCATGCACACACCATTCCATTAACAATACCATCACAAAAAAATAACATGCCACAATATCCAAATGAGAATTGAAAATCATCTAAAAAAGGTCGAACAAGTCGTACAATAACATAAAAACGTATAAGTCAACTACTCCTTACCCAACCAAAGAAACAACAACAATAAAACCAACACCGTCAATCACGAATCCGTCTAAGCTCAAATGAGGTGTCTCTCTTCTTCTTCTTCTTCCGTTTGTACACGATGGGAGCCGATCCTTGACCTTCTTCGAATGTAGAAGCGGGTGTCGGAAGTGGAATTTCTTGTTGTTGACTTCGCCCAAAATTGAGTTCTTCTTATTGAATTTCCCACTACGGTGACTCTTGCGCATGCTCGTATGTCGACTGCTCAACATATCTAAATTGTTGTTCTCCTTCATGCCAAATGGACGATTCAGTATGAGTTTCTTTGCTGGTGTATTGCTGCTCTACCTTGGGCCAAGTGGGCCATCCAGCTGTAGTTTTGCCACCTGGATGTTATGAAGCCTCCCCCTCCGCATGTGCCTAGCTTGTCCACTTGCTATTGTAGTATGTGTCTCCTCTGTAAAACGTGATGGCTCTTCTGCAGCGGCTTGGCCGACCTTCTTAGCTTGTTCCGACCCAAAATCGTGTCAAGTATTCGTTGTAGGTCAAGGCACTTGCTTTTGACCTTGTTTGGCTCCATATGACTTTCTTCTATTTCGCCCATCACATCCAAAGCGCTGTATATTCCGCTTACCTAAACTGTAAGTCATAACAATGCATCAATATGAGATAAAAACTGAACTATCAAAAATTTGAAATTACAATACTTACCACATCACGTTCTAGAGGAGCACGGGGAGTGTACGCAACCAACTTCCTTGCCGACTTTTTAAGAATATAATGACGAGTAATTCGCCAATACCAATACTCATATTCGATCAAAGGTGTCGGAGGTTCGTGTGCTCGTTCGGCACGATCAATTCTTGATTGCCAAATTGCAATACTTTACTCCAAAAATGCCATACAGCTAGTGGGTTCAGGATCAAGAGGGACAATAGAATCGGGAATGTGCTGATAATCAAAGTAAAACTGTCTCATTACCCGATCGAGTGCATATAACTCAAAGTATAAAAATAGAATCAGTCGGCTCTTAGCAATCCAATCGGCGAACGAGTACTCAATATCCGGATTCCCAAACTTATAAACTAATGAATATGGTTCCCATTTAACCGCATCATCGGCCAACAAATCCAACTCATTACAGCAAAACTGTACATTTCTTGGCGTCTCACGCCAACTCCTAGCACAATTCCACCTAGCCCCGAATGGAAGATACGGATCTAAATCGGTAGGAATTCTAATAGACGGGCGTCCAATTGCAATATGCGACCATTACCATAGTTGCAACAATGTTCTAGAACCCCCTAAAACTTTTCGACGTTGCAAGGCGATGTGTGACAACTCACTATACAAATGGGAGAAAACAGAACTACCACAAGAATGATAACCACAATCAGCCAAATCATCCAAACAGGTAAAATTTTCAAATTTAATCTCCCTTTCGAATGATCGGGAAATAATCGGCAACTCATAAAATACAATATCATGGCATGAGTACGACGAAGTGTATCCAAATCGGTCGCCCCTTCGGGTAGTGGTTCAAAAAATTCACTTTTAAACCAAGTCATTGAAAATTCACTTTTAGACTTAACCGCCTCTCTAAGCAGAAAAATACCAAGCAAGTCATGAGCCAATTCGATGTAATCGATATCTAAATTTTGTGAACATACCGGCGACCATCTGCTTTAAGACCGAAAAGAAAATGCACATCCATTAGAGTCACTGTCATCTCCCCGACTCTCATATGAAACGTATTTGTTTCCGGCCTCTTTCTATCGCATAAAGTGATAATAAGGTGATGATCGAGCCGAATGTAGTCGATTTACATATCTTTCCAAAATTCGGAGATTCATAGATTCGGCTCCAATCTTAGATCTTTATAATCGATCTCCTTAAGCTTGCTCGAATGATCGCATATCTTTACAGTTTCAACACCCTATAATGTATAAACAAATCAAAATTAGTGCTTCATATTTGCATTCCTTTGGTTTACCGATATCGAATATTTACCTCCATTAATGTGTAGTTTTGGCTCCTATGGTGTTTTTGAAGATAGAGAACACTTTTATCTTCGGGCCTGAAAGACAGTTCTATAGACAACAAAAACCATTTATCACTACAAAAGCTATGTACAAAGTTAGTGTTTTGGCTATACGAACAATCATAATTCCTTTTTCATTTTCAACAAACAAACCTGCAATTGTAGCACATTGACATCCAAAATCAACATGACTACTCTTCCATTAACAATAACAATCATTTTTCAATTGGTATTCATTTTGCAACAATTTTTTTATACCTCTAATCAAATAAGAAGATGAGATTTCTTCCATTCTACGCTTAATCTAGTGATTGATTGAAGAAATAGAGGTAGAGCAATGTTTTTGAGGTGATATATTTGGATTTGGAAGGGGTTTGGAGTTGGGAATGTGGAAGGTTTTGTGAAAATTTGAGAGAGATGAAAAAATGAGGAATGAAGTAGCTCTCTGTCCATTTCGTGCCCGAATTTGTACTTGCGCATGCCATAAATGCGCAAGCACTATCCTATAGCTTGCGCACTTATGGAATTCGCAAGCTATAAGTATAAAAAATATATAATTGCGCATTCCATAATTGTGCAAGTGTTATGCAAAACGAGGTCTAGTTTTGCAATTAGTTTTCTTTGAGGCCTACTTGCGCAATATGTTTTCTCCCGGAGCACTGTTTGAAAAACTGTCCTAAATTAAAACATTATTGAAGTTTCTGTGGTACTATCCATTTTTACTATCACTACAAGATAATGTTGCTTCTCTTGAATGATGATAATGTCTTATAAACAATTAATCAGCTGAAATCATAAAGAAACTAACCTGATATTGTTATCTGCCATAATTGTCATGGGTACAACTCATTAAGGCATCAACAGATCCACGATGTGGCATTAAACCATTCATTCTTCACAATGACGAATGTTGCTTCTTTTTCAAAACAAATCCCAATTCTGGTTGCTCCTAAACCATTGCTTTCAAACACTACAACAATACCATTATCAAACCTCAGCTGGATCCCTCTACATCGACTCTACCTCCCATAGTCGTATCGAACAACATAGTAATCATTAATGTTTTATATTAATATCAGAGGTTAGATATTGCATCGGACACACCTATACACGCCTAAACAAGAGTACACACAGCACAACCCTATGTATAAAAACACACATAGTTCTCATACAAATGCACATATATGCTGTATCACACGCATACAAGTAAACACATACACACGCT
The DNA here is from genome assembly GCA_030765085.1 of Allium cepa. NCBI lineage: Eukaryota > Viridiplantae > Streptophyta > Magnoliopsida > Asparagales > Amaryllidaceae > Allium > Allium cepa. The sequence continues at coordinate 588,153,180 of CM060938.1, forward strand.
AAAACGCATAAGTTAATGCATATATTTGAAGAACTAATCAGATTGAAGTTTTGTTTTGTGGCTATACAAGTTGTTGATTTTAGTCAAAAAATACAAATGAAATTCCCTTCATATACTATACAGCTACAAACAAGATATTATTAAGTTGAATGTCTTAGTATAAGGCAACAAACCTGGCAATGCCTTTATTCACTCGTCATCATTTATGAATCCAATAAATATTTAAAAACAAATGTCAAATTAGCAAATCAATTATCCAGAACCGCAACATCAGTATTGCCTTGTCACTTGACATCGTGTTGGCTTGGACATAACATTGGAGAAATAACTATATGCAGCAAGATGACTGGATCTGAGGTTATTTTAGCATGATTGTAAGGATGAAGAGTATGAGGTGTTTAGACTAATTTATTGTGGAAACCAATATGTATTTCCCCACCCAGCATGCCTTGGTTGCATTTATACCCAAAGCTTGCACAATGTTATGTTTAATAATCTTTTATAGCCAATATGTATTACAAAACTAACAATCTAAATGAAATGGGAGTACATGAATAACCTGGAATGGTCCGGTGGCAAGCAGTGTGTTCCTTCAAGAGCTAATACTGAACCATGTAGGCCCATCTCCTTCGATCTTACCCTTGTAATTTCACTTCCTTGCTTCAGTTTTTTAACTTGTGATCGAATGATGTCATCAGCCATTTTTATGCACATGGATAGAGCTTTTTTTCTATTGAATTGATATTAAAATGTAGGATTCTTGGTTCATATTATATTGCCCTTAAAGTCAATTCGGAAGATCCATTATGGTTAAGAGTTAACGTATATGACATGCCAAAAGTAATCAAGATTGGGAAATGCTACAATAAGTTTTGCTATTTGAGCAAATAAAATCTAAATGAACTGTTAAGGAAAAATATGGTTATAAGAAATTTTCATGTACAATCATGATACTGCAATAATTATGAGTTAAAACAAAGCATGATAATATATGTTGAGTTTCGACATTCCGCGTTCCAAACGCGTTCCTTTCACCGTATCTAGCGTTATCAATGGTCGAAGTGTTAAGGAAAATGCAATCATGTACAATCATGATACTGCAATAATTATGAGTTAAAATAAATCATGATAGTATATGTTGAGTTTCGCCATTCCCGCATTTTGAACACGTTCGCTTCACCGTGTCTAGCATCATCAACGGTCGAAGTCTCCCATGCCGGCGTCCCAATTGAACATCCCTCCATCGCTTCCATCGAGCATATAATCTGGTCTTGGCCACACATTGTAACAAAAGGAATCCCCAATTTTACGTGCCACCAATCCCATATATATACCACGAATATTCTAAATATCCTGCGATGTGGGACTTTAACATTCAATCCACGCACCCACTCCATTTACAATGTGAGCCACACCTAACAATCTCCACATTGGCAAGCATTGCTTAAGTCGCCTTGGAGTTATAACGAGTCCTCTTCGTAGTTGATAAGGTTGCTACTCCGAGTTCTCATAAGCAGGAAGGAGCGACTGCTTAACCATATCTCCAACTTGACGAGCATCCTATGCTCAAGCCCTTAGGAGCCATGCTTCGGTCATGCTGCATCATACCAGTCCCATCGAACCATGGAGTTCTGATACCATGTTGAGTTTCGGCATTCCCGCGTCCCTATCGCATTCGCTTCACCGTGTCTAGCATCATCAATGGTTGAAGTCTCCAATGTCGGCGTCCCGATTGAACATCCGTCCAACGCCTCCATCGAGCATATAAAATGGTCTTGACAACACATTGTAGCAAAAGGAATCTCTAATGTTACATGCCACCAATCCCATATATATACCACGATTATTCTAAATATCCCGCGATGTGGGACTTTAACATTCAATCCACGCACCCACTTCATTTATAATGCGAGCCAAATTTAATTGCATTCTAATGATTAACAATAGATGTAAATTAACCAAGAAGTACCTGCATATAATCTCTATAAGTAACCAAGTATATGGATGACCTTGAAAGCATGAGAATGGATTAGAAACTAAAGCTGAAATTCTCTATGAAATATGACAGTTGATATCGTTCTAGAGTAAGTCCCAAGCATAATCGATGAAAAATTTCTGTACCTAACCAAAACTTCTACAAATCCAATGCATGATCTTTATCCGATAGAAACAAAAGACATCCCGATCCTTGTCGTGGTTGTTCACTGCATATTATAATGCATTGTTAATGAATCAAACAAAGCAATCAAATCAAATGAATAATTGCAATACTACCAAACTACAAGCAACCAAATAGAACTAAATTTAGTTTCTTGATATTGATAGAAGAATGAAACTGAGAAGAATATTGTAGCGGTATAATTTAGTATGATTTATCATTATCCAACATTATCGTTTACTTATTTACTATACCAAACATACACACAAATTATTTTGTATATGCAATGTTTTACTTTATAATTTAATCAATACACACAATCTTATTACCCTAACACGGTTATATACAAATTTTTCTTGCACAATACTCATGTCGTTACTTTGCTTAGATTCAAAACTGAGAAACAACACACCAATTTAAACCGTGGGTTTTTAAACCATGTAAAATACTCAAACAACTTATTCTTAAGATATCGTTTGTTGGCAATAATAATCCTATTTCACCAATATTAGTTACAAAATGGAAGAGATGCAGGTTGAACATTACAATGAAATAACTGCAACAATCAACTCAAAAACATCATCAGCTCGTATAAAAATATTAAAAAAAAATCATACTATTCAGATAGATTCAAATCTAGTGGAGGTATTGCAATTTGTACAACCATGGGGCTTTCTAAAACTGATACATGGGAATTTAAAGCTTTATACCGTGCCTCTACCAAATCATACCCATATCAATCATTACAGTGATGCTTGTCCTGGAATTCATCTGACTGTGATAGCTCACTTGGCCTTGGTTGATTGTCGTTACTGGAGACTCCGATAAAAACCTCAGATATTCCTTGCTTTTCTTGATGTTTGGAATTTGATGAACCATAATTTCGAAGATAAGCAGCTGAATCAATCCAAAAAGTTTAATGGAAGGATCGAGATATGAAGAGGGAAACAACGAATTGCGATGAATGGGGGAGAGAGAGAAATTTTTTACATACCAAGGAATTGGGAATTAGGGATTTGGAAGTAAAGAGGCGGAAGTTTTCTAAGTACTAAGGAACAATGAGGCGGTAAATTTTGGGTTAAGATTATTAGGTTAGGCGGATATTATTTAGATCAAGGTGGGAATAGGAAAATAATTTTTTTGTTACGTTTATAATACAGTATGAAATAGTATTAGTTGCATTTAGATTGAAACGCCACGAATTATTGTTACTGTAAATGGTTTTTCTTGTAGTGGTGCCTACTAATAAAGGTTCAAAAATTAGTTAGGAACAACAAACCGAAATAGCAAATTTCCGTCCATTAATTTGTTTCATTCAGCTTATTACACAACAAACAGCTGTGATAAATGTTCATTGTTTTATTTGCATTCAAAATGGTTTGCTGTAACAATTTTTTTTTTTGGAAATAGTATTTAGATACAACATGTCACTGGAAAAACATACCACAACTCACATGTCACTGTATGTTCATATCACCCTACGCAAATTTCAAACTTATGACCTCTCGGATCAAAGTCGAATCACTTAACCACCGGAACAATTGCACTTTCTACTTATTACCGATACAAACATACTTTGTTTTGATCTTATTGTACTATCTATGATTCAATACAGTTCGAACAATGCAACTATATAAAACTAGCAATGATACTGAGGTGGGACTGCAAAAGAAAAAGCAAAGGACACAATGACATGGAAAATTATAAAGGCTGCAACTTAAGCTCTTCAAATGCTCACATAACAGATAGGCGCATTCACTTTCAGACAAAGGAAAACAAACCATTAACACCTGAAATCAAATATCATTCGTTGTGTTAAAATGGATAATCTATTCAGCGAACGATGATGTAAAAACTGTTGGAAATTATGTTTTGAAATAAGTGAATTGTTAAAAAAAAAATTGAATAAGTGGAAGTTGGCTCCTATATGTGAATAGTCCCACATTGTAGGATTATATGCAAGAATCAAGTATTTATACTTGATTCTTAGAGGCTAAGTTGGGCCCTTTGGACACCCAATGATGCTCTTTTGTGAGGAGAGAGGCCATGCTTGACCACCACACACGCGCGCGCACGCCGACCGACCGACTCGACCCGACCCGGGCCGGGCTCGGGGTCGGGTTCGGGCTTGTAGTGGTGTAACACTTATATTTTTGCTACAAATTTATTAACCGTTGTTGACCGGGCTGGAACGATAAAGTCTATTCAAGCCCGTATTGAAGTACGTTACACAACGTTTATTAATTTGACCCGGTATTACTCAGATCCGCTTTTCCAGACCACGTTCCCCCCAACCAATAACGTTTTTTTTCGGTTTTCATTTTTTTTAAAACCAAACAAACAAAAATTCGAGCAATAATTTTAAAGTGCAAACAGAATCGCTTCGTCGGTGCAACGAATCGATACCATAAATCTTTAAGAGGCTGTTTTATCCTAGAGGCGTTGGTGATTGATCCGAACTGCTTGCACCATTGAGCAGATCGCCAAAACGTCTTCAAGAAAGTGACTCCGTCCACGACTCAGCCGAAGTTAGCCATTGTTTCCAACAATTGACGACGTCCGACAACAATGACTTCTACTGCAGATCTAGATGCTGCCGCTCCCACTTCCTTCTTCCAACTCCCGATGGTCTCTGCTGCTTCCTTCAGATTCGAGGGCCTCCACTTCAAACGCTGGAGACAGAAGATGGAATTCTTCCTGACCACCAGAAAAGTGGTGGCTGTGCTGACAACCGACAAACCGCAGCTACCCAGTAGACCAGACGACGAAGCAGACGTAGATCAGATGCGAGCCTGGACAGAAAAATCAAAGGAGTTGCAGAACTGGACAGAGCAAGATTACATGTGCCGAAACTTCATACTCAACGGCCTCAGCGATGACCTGTACGACTACTACAATTCTGACAAGTCAGCCAAAGAGATCTGAGAAGCACTACAAAAGAAGTACGATACCGAAGAGGCTGGAGCGAAGAAATATGCAGTCAGCCGCTACCTCAAATACCAGATGACAAATGACACGTCAGTAGAGATGCAGTCTCATGAGCTTCAGAAAATTGCTTATGAGATCGTCTCCGAAGGTATGAGTTTGGAAGAACAGTTTCAGGTTGCTGTTATTATTGATAAACTGCCCCCAAGTTGGAAAGACTTTAAGAATATGCTTAGGCATAAGACTAAGGAATTCTCCTTAGAGAGCTTGATCACTCGCCTCCGTATTGAGGAGGAGGCTCAGAAACAGGACCAGAAAGAGGAAGTGCTTGTTGTCACCAACAACAACACTAAAAAGTCCAAGCCAGCAATTCTGAAACCAAATCAGAAAAACTTTAAGAATCAGAACCGCATCTGCAACAAACAGAATTGGAACCCTCAAGGGAACCAAAGAGGACAGCAGAAACCGACCCAAAAGAATGACTCTAGACAGTTGTTTCTGTGCTACAACTGTGGAAAACCAGGTCAATGGCACGCAAGTGCAGGAACAGACCAGGCCCTGCACCGCAAGCTAACCTGGATGAGGAGCCTTTGACGGCTATGATTTCTGAGATTCACCTTGTTGGTGGATCAGAGGGTTGGTGGGTAGAGACTGGTGCATCCCGCCATGTCTACTATGATCGTGCTATGTTTAATACATACACGGCTGTCGATGATCAGAAAGTTCTGTTGGGAGATTCTCACACCACTACAGTTGCAGGCATTGGAAATGTGGAAATAAAGTTTACCTCTGGAAAGATAGTTCTTATGAAAGATGTGATGCATACTCCATAGATGAGAAAGAATCTGGTTTCTGGTTTTCTCCTTAATAAGGCTGGTTTTACTCAAGTTATAGGGGCTGATTTGTATACTTTGACTTATAAGGGGATGTTTGTAGGGAAGGGTTATGCTTGTGAGGGTATGTTTAAACTGAATGTTGAATCTAATAAAGTAACCAGTTCTGCTTATATGTTGTGTGACTTTAATATTTGGCACTCTAGATTATGTCATGTAAATAAGCGTATAATTCATAACATGATCACATCAGATTTGATTCCTAAAATGTCACAAACTGATTTTGATAAATGTGAATTCTGTAGTCAAGCAAAAATCACTAAGAAACCCCATAAATCAGTTGATAGATTTTCTGAAACCTTAGACTTGATTCATTCTGACATATGTGAGCTAGATGGTACTTTGACTAGATATGGACATCGTTATTTTATCACTTTCATAGATGATACCTCTGATTTCACTTATGTATATGTTATGAGAAATAAAAGTGATGCATTTGATATGTTTAAATTATTTAAAACTTAAATTGAGAATCAATCTAATAAGAAAATTAAGAGACTTCGTAGTGATAGAGGAACATAATATGAATCTAGTTCATTTCTTGATTTCTATAAATTGAATGGTATAATTCATGAGAGAACTGCACCTTATTCACATGAAATGAACGGTAAAGCTGAAAGAAAGAATAGGACCTTTACCAAATTAGTTGTAGCTATTTTGTTAAATTCAGGTGCAGCAAAACATTGGTGGGGGGATATTTTGTTGACTGTATGCTATGTATTGAATAGAATGCCTAAATCAAAAAGTAAGATTTCACCTTTTGAAATTTTAAGAAATTATAAACCGAATGTATCTTACTTTAGAACTTAGGGATGTTTGGCATATGTTCATATACCCGATCCTAAGAGAATAAAATTAGCAAGTAGAACATACAAATGTGTATTTATTGGCTATGCTATTAATAACAAAGCATATAGATTTTATGACCTGAATACACATAATATAGTAGAATCTATTGATGCTGATTTTTATGAAAGTAAATTTCCTTTCAAATTGAGGAATAGTGGGGGCACGTCAAATAACACCGTGCCTATTAGAACAGAACTTAATGAATCTTCTGAAACTGAACCTAGAAGAAGTAAAAGAGCAAGAGTTGATAAAGATTTTGGCTTGGATTTTTGCACTTTTACTATAGAGTAGGATCCAACAAACCTCCAAGAAGCTTTATGTTCTTTAGATGCCGATTTTTGGCAAGAGGCTATAAATGATGAGATGGATTCCTTGGAATCCAATAAGACTTGACACTTAGTAGATTTACCACCTGGTTGTAAGTCTATAGGTTGTAAATGGGTACTTAAAAAGAAATTAAAACCTGATGGAACAGTTGAAAAATATAAAGCCCGTTTGGTAGCTAAAGGTTTTAGGCAAAAAGAAAATATAGACTTTTTTGATACTTTTTCACCTGTAACTAGAATCCCATCCATTCGAGTACTAATTTCATTAGCATCTATTTATAATTTAATTATACACCAAATGGATGTTAAAACTGCCTTTTTAAATGGTGAATTAGAAGAGGAAATTTATATAGACCAACCTGAAGGCTTTGTTATTCCTGGTCAAGAACATAAAGTTTGCAAATTAGATAAATCATTATATGGTTTAAAACAAGCACCTAAACAATGGCATGAAAAATTTGATAATTTAATAATCACAAACGGTTTCAAAGTTAATGAAAGTGACAAATGTATTTATTATAAATCTGAAAATGACATTTGCACTATAATATGTTTGTATTGGATCAAATATTCATGCCATAAACACTGTTAAATCTTTGTTAAGTGCCAATGTTGATATGAAAGATCTAGGTGAAGCGAGTGTAATTCTTGGTATTAAGATTACTAGGTCCGAAAATGGACTTTCTTTGGATCAATCTCATTATATTGAGAAGATCTTAAAGAAATACAATTACTTTGACTGTAAACCTGCATGTACACCATATGATCCTAGTGTAAAACTTTTTAAGAACACTGGTGAAGGTGTAAGACAGTCTGATTATGCGAGCGTCATTGGCAGCCTTCGGTATGCCACTGATTGTACTAGACCCGGCATTGCCTATGTCGTTGGATTATTATGCAGGTTTACCAGTAGACCTAGTATAAAGCATTGGCACGTTATTGAGAAGGTCATGAGATACCTAAAACGAACCATGAACCTTGGATTACATTATGAAAAGTTTCCAACTGTTCTTGAAGGTTACACCGATGCAGACTGGAATACTTTATCTGATGACTCAAAGACAACCAGTGGCTACATCTTTAGCATTGCTGGAGGAGCTGTTTCTTTAAAATCCAAGAAACAGACTATTTTGGCTCAGTCTACTATGGAGTCTGAGATGGTAGCACTAGCCACAGCTAGTGAGGAAGCAGAGTACTTAAGAAATCTGCTAGCTGAGATTCCTTTATGGGAAAAACCGATACCAGCTGTGTTGATCCATTGCGATAGTACCGCGGCTATTGCAAAAGTTCAGAACCGTTATTACAACGGTAAGAGACAGCAGTTACGTCGTATGCACAACAATGTTAGAGAGCTACTCTCTTCAGGAGCTGTTAGAGTGGATCACATACGCAGTGACGAGAATTTGGCAGATCCTTTGACGAAAGGATTGGCCAGAGAGAAAGTCCTTACGACTTCTAGAAAAATAGGACTATTGCCCTTAGATTGTTGAGTCACGTACAATGGTAACCCGACCTAATGACTGGAGATCCCAAAAACTAGGTTCAATGGGTAAGAACAAGTTGTGAAGTGATATGAGTTGAACATGCCATTTTTCATATATATAGAAGCATGTATTCCTGAAATGATTAGAGGATGAGTTAATAGAAACTCTTAATGAGATCTATACTCTATTTGGAGTGGAGTACCTACCTTCAAGAGTACTCTTGATAGACTCACCTGTGTGAATGTGGAAATTTGGCCGTTTCCTATGGAGTTTTGGGCAAAACTCCTAAAGCATTCCCTAAACTGGGATAGACGTGCATGACCATAAATGCACGGGCTTATCTGATTGCACTCTAGAAAGATTGTGTGTGGTCTGATGTCAGGAATAGAGTTCAAGACTACGTGTCACTCTAGTAAAAACTGAATCTTATTCACTATGCAAAGGTTCAAGTCGAACGACACCTTTGTTTATGCACAATCTTATGTTTTCAGAAATTTCTCGAAAAATATTTTTTAAAAATTCAAGTGGGGGATGGTTGGAAATTATGTTTTGAAATAAGTGAATTGTTAAAAAAAAATTGAATAAGTGGAAGTTGGCTCCTATATGTGAATAGTCCCACATTGTAGGATTATATGCAAGAATCAAGTATTTATACTTGATTCTTAGAGGCTAAGTTGGTTCCTTTGGGCACCCAATGATGCTCTTTTGTAAGAAGGGAGGCCATGCTCGACCACCACACGCGCGCGCCGACCGACCGATTCGACCCGACCCGGGACGGGCCGGGCTCGGGTTCGGGCTTGTAGTGGTGTAACACTTATATTTTTGCTACAAATTTATTAATCGTTTTTGACCGGGCTGGAACGGTAAAGTCTATTCAAGCCCGTATTGAAGAACGTTACACAACGTTTATTAATTTGACCCGGTATTACTCAGATCCGCTTTCCCAGACCACGTTCCCCCCCAACCAGTAACGTTCTTTTCGGATTTCATTTTTTTTTAAAACCAAACAAACAAAAATTCGAGCAATAATTTTAAAGTGCAAACAGAATCGCTTCGTCGGTGCAACGAATCGATACCATAAATCTTTGAGAGGCTTTTTTATCCTAGAGGCGGTGGTGATTGATCCGAACTGCTTGCACCATTGAGCAGATCGCCGAAACGTCTTCAAGAAAGTGACTCCGTCTACGACTCAGCTGAAGTTAGCCATTGTTTCCAACAATTGAAGACGTCCGACAACAATGACTTCTACTGGAGATCTAGATGCCGCCGCTCCCACTTCCTTCTTCCAACTCCCGATGGTCTCTGCTGCTCCCTTCAGATTCAAGGGCCTCCACTTCAAACGCTGGAGACAGAAGATGGAATTCTTCCTGACCACCAAAAAAGTGGTGGCTGTGCTGACAACCGACAAACCGCAGCTACCTAGTAGACCAGACGACGAAGCAGACGCAGATCAGAAGCGAGCCTGGATAGAAAAATCAAAGGAGTTGCAGAACTGGACAGAGCAAGATTACATGTGCCGAAACTTCATACTCAACGGCCTCAGCGCTGACCTGTACGACTACTACAATTCTGACAAGTCAGCCAAAGAGATCTGGAAAACACTGCAAAAGAAGTACGATACTAAAGAGGCTGGAGCGAAGAAATATACAGTCATCCGCTACCTCAAATACCAGATGACAGATGACATGTCAGTAGAGAAGCAGTCTCATGAGCTTCAGAAAATTGCTCATGAGATCATCTCCGAAGGTATGAGTTTGGATGAACAGTTTCAGATTGCTGTTATTATTGATAAACTACCCCCAGGTTGGAAAGACTTTAAAAATGTGCTTAGGATCAAGACTAAGGAATTCTCCTTTGAGAGCTTGATCACTCGCCTCCGTATTGAGGAGGAGGCTCGGAAACAGGACCAGAAAGAGGAAGTGCTTGTTGTCACCAACAACAACACTAAAAAGTCCAAGCCAGCAGTTCTGAAACCAAATCCGAAGAACTTTAAGAATCAGAACCGCAACCGCAACAAACAGAATTGGAACCAGCAAGGGAACCAAAGAGGACAACAGAAACCGACCCAAAAGAATGACTCTGGACAATTGTTTCTGTGCTACAACTATGGAAAACCAGGTCAATGACACGCAAGTGTAGGAACAGACCAGGCCCTGCACCGCAGGCTAACCTGGTTGAGGAGCCTTTGACGGCTATGATTTCTGAGATTCACCTTGTTGGTGGATCAGAGGGTTGGTGGGTAGACACTGGTGCATCCCGCCATGTCTGCTATGATCGTGCTATGTTTAATACATACACGGCTGCCGATGATCAGAAAGTGCTGTTGGGAGATTCTCACACCACTACAGTTGTAGGCATTGGAAATGTGGAAATAAAGTTTACCTCTGGAAAGACAGTTCTTCTGAAAGATGTGATGCATACTCCAGAGATGAGAAAGAATCTGGTTTCTGGGTTGCTCCTTAATAAGGCTGGTTTTACTCAAGTTATAGGGGCTGATTTGTATACTTTGACTTATAAGGGGATGTTTGTAGGGAAGGGTTATGCTTGTGAGGGTATGTTTAAACTGAATGTTGAATCTAATAAAGTAACCAGTTCTGCTTATATGTTGTGTGACTTTAATATCTGGCACTCAATATTATGTCATGTAAATAAGCATTGACTCTAGAAAGATTGTAATCTAGAAAGATTGTGTGTGGTCTGATGTCAGGAATAGAGTTCAAGACTACATGTCACTCTAGTAAAAACTGAATCTTATTCACTATGCAAAGGTTCAAGTCGAACGACACCTTTGTTTTTGCACAATCTTATGTTTTCAGAAATTGCTCGAAAAATATTTTTTAAAAATTCAAGTGGCGGATTGTTGGAAATTATGTTTTGAAATAAGTGAATTGTTTAAAAAAAAAATTGAATAAGTGGAAGTTGGCTCCTATATGTGAATAGTCTAACATTGTAGGATTATATGCAAGAATCAAGTATTTATACTTGATTCTTAGAGGCTAAGTTGGGCCCTTTGGGCACCCAATGATGCTCTTTTGTGAGGAGAGAGGCCATGCTTGACCACCACACGCGCGCGCGCGCCGAACTACCGACTCGACCCGACCCGGGCCGGGATCGGGTTCGGGCTTGTAGTGGTGTAACACTTATATTTTTGCTACAAATTTATTAACCGTTTTTGACCGGGCTGGAACGGTAAAGTCTATTCAAGCCCGTATTGAAGAACGTTACACAACGTTTATTAATTTGACCCGGTATTACTCAGATCCGCTTTTCCAGACCACGTTCTCCCCCAACCAGTAACGTTCTTTTCGGTTTTCATTTTTTTTTAAAACCAAACAAACAAAAATTCATGCAATAATTTAAAGTGCAAACAGAATCGCTTCGTCGGTGCAACGAATCGATACCATAAATCTTTGAGAGGCTGTTTAATCCTAGAGGCGGCGGTGATTGATCCGAACTGCTTGTACCATTGAGCAGATCGCTGAAATGTCTTCAAGAAAGTGACTCCGTCCACGACTCAGCCGAAGTTAGCCATTGTTTCCAACAATTGAAGACGTCCGACAACAATGACTTCTACTGCACATCTAGATGCCGCCGCTCCCACTTCCTTCTTCCAACTCCTGATGGTCTCTGCTGCTCCCTTCAGATTCGAGGGCCTCCACTTAAAACTCTGGAGACAGAAGATGAAATTCTTCCTGACCACCAGAAAAGTGGTGGCTGTGCTGACAACCGACAAACCGCAGCTACCCAGTAGACCAGACGACGAAGCAGATGCAGATCAGATGCGAGCCTGGATAGAAAAATCAAAGGAGTTGCAGAACTGGATAGAGCAAGATTACATGTGCCGAAACTTCATACTCAACGGCCTCAGCGATGACCTGTACGACTACTACAATTCTGACAAGTCAGCCAAAGAGATCTGGGAAGCACTGCAAAAGAAGTACGATACCGAAGAGGCTGGAGCGAAGAAATATGCAGTCAGCCGCTACCTCAAATACCAGATGACAGATGACATGTCAGTAGAGAAGCAGTCTCATGAGCTTCAGAAAATTGTTCATGAGATCATTTCCGAAGGTATGAGTTTGGATGAACAGTTTCAGATTGCTGTTATTATTGATAAACTGCCCCCAGGTTGGAAAGACTTTAAGAATGTGCTTAGGCACAAGACTAAGAAATTCTCCTTAGAGAGCTTGATCACTCGCCTCCGTATTGAGGAGGAGGCTCGAAAACATGACCTGAAAGAGGAAGTGCTTGTTGTCACCAACAACAACACTAAAAAGCCCAAGCCAGCAGTTCTGAAACCAAATCCGAAAAACTTTAAGAATCAGAACCGCAACAAACAGAATTGGAACCCGCAAGGGAACCAAAGAGGACAGCAGAAACCGACCCAAAAGAATGACTCTGGACAGTTGTTCCTGTGCTACAACTGTGGAAAACCAGGTCAATGGCACGCAAGTGTAGGAACAGACCAGGCCCTGCACCGCAGGCTAACCTGGCTTAGGAGCCTTTGACGACTATGATTTCTGAGATTCACCTTGTTGGTGGATCAGAGGGTTGGTGGGTAGACACTGGTGCATCCCGCCATGTCTGCTATGATCGTGCTATGTTTAATACATACACGGCTGCCGATGATCAGAAAGTTCTGTTGGGAGATTCTCACACCACTACAGTTGCAGGCATTGGAAATGTGGAAATAAAGTTTACCTCTGGAAAGACAATTCTTCTGAAAGATGTGATGCATACTCCAGAGATGAGAAAGAATCTGGTTTCTGGTTTTCTCCTTAATTAGGCTGGTTTTTCTCAAGTTATTGGGGCTGATTTGTATACTTTGACTTATAAGGGGATGTTTGTAGGGAAGGGCTATACTTGTGAGGGTATGTTTAAACTGAATGTTGAATCTAATAAAGTAACCAGTTCTGCTTATATGTTGTGTGACTTTAATATTTGGCACTCTATATTATGTCATGTAAATAAGCATATAATTCATAACATGATCACATTAGTTTTGATTCCTAAAATGTCACAAACTGATTTTGATAAATGTGAATTCTGTAGTCAAGAAAAAATCACTAAGAAACCCCATAAATCAGTTGATAGATTTTCTGAACCCTTAGACTTGATTCATTCTGATATATGTGAGCTAGATGGTACTTTGACTAGACATGGACACCGTTATTTTATCACTTTCATTGATGATACCTCTGATTTCACTTATGTATATCTTATGAGAAATAAAAGTGATGCATTTGATATGTTTAAATTATTTAAAACTGAAATTGAGAATCAATCTAATAAGAAAATTAAGAGACTTCGTATTGATAGAGGAACAGAATATGAATCTAGTTCATTTCTTGATTTCTATAAATTGAATGGTATAATTCATGGGAGAACTGCACCTTATTCACCTAAAATGAACGGTAAAGCTGAAAGAAAGAATATGACCTTTACCGAATTAGTTGTTGCTATTTTGTTAAATTCAGGTGCAGCAAAACATTGGTGGGGGATATTTGTTGGCTGTATGATATGTATTGAATAGAATCCCTAAATCAAAAAGTAAGATTTCACCTTTTGAAATTTTAAGAAATTATAAACCGAATGTATCTTACTTTAGAACTTGGGGATGTTTGGCATATGTTCGTATACCCGATCCTAAGAGAATAAAATTAGCAAGTAGAACATACGCATGTGTATTTATTGGTTATGCTATTAATAGCAAAGCATATAGATTTTATGACCTGAATACACATAATATAGTAGAATCTATTGATGCTGATTTTTATGAAAGTAAATTTCCTTTCAAATTGAGGAATAGTGGGGGCACGTCAAATAACACTAGAAAGATTGCACTCTAGAAAGATTGTGTGTGGTCTGATGTCAGGAATAGAGTTCAAGACTACGTGTCACTCTAGTAAAAACTGAATCTTATTCACTATGCAAAGGTTCAAGTCGAACGACACCTTTGATTATGCACAATCTTATGTTTTCAGAATTTGCTTGAAAAATATTTTTTAAAAATTCAAGTGGAGGATTGTTGGAAATTATGTTTTGAAATAAGTGAATTGTTAAAAAAAAAAAATTGAATAAGTGGAAGTTGGCTCCTATATGTGAATAGTCCCACATTGTAGGATTATATGCAAGAATCAAGTATTTATACTTGATTCTTAGAGGCTAAGTTGGGCCATTTCGGCACCCAATGATACTCTTTTGTGAGAAGGGAGACCATGCTTGACCATTACATGCGCGCGCGCGCCGACCGACTCGACCCGAACCAGGTCGGGTTCGGGCTTGTAGTGGTGTAACACTTATATTTTTGCTACAAATTTATTAACCGTTTTTGATCGGGCTGGAACGATAAAGTCTATTGAAGCCCATGAAGAACGTTACACAACGTTTATTAATTTGACCCGGTATTACTCAGATCCGCTTTTCCAGACCACGTTCTCCCCCAACCAGCAACGTTCTTTTCGGTTTTCATTTTTTTTTTAAAACCAAACAAACAAAAATTCGAGCAATAATTTTAAAGTGCAAACAGAATCGCTTCGTCGGTGTAACGAATCGATACCATAAATTTTTGAGAGGCTGTTTTATACTAGAGGCGGCGGTGATTGATCCGAACTGCTTTCACCATTGAGCAGATCGCCGAAACGTCTTCAAGAAAGTGACTCCGTCCACGAATCAGCCGAAGTTAGCCATTGTTTCCAACAAAAACATTAGTTCAAACTTATCAAATTTGTAGATCCGAAGCTTTGTTCCTACCTACACCAAAAGTTTACAACATTATTGCTGTCTTTGACTTTAATATGCTACAACTCAAAATGATTTTATCACTTTGTTCTGAAACAAACGCATGCTTTTTATTTGTAATTTTTTCTACCTATTTTAGACACTATAGTTGCATAAAATGCATGGGAATGAACTTAACCTTCTTGTTATAATTTGGTTTACTTAGTTGTGTTCTGTACTTAGTTATTTTATAGGAATGAAAATAGAACAAATGTTAATATCACTAGCCTTGCTATCTTGTACTTTCCACAATAACCAACCACGTACTTACATAGTTGCATGCAGCCAGTGCCTACTTTTCCTGAAACATTTATAAGTTGAGTATCATCCTTACATGGGACATGCAAAATCCTTTAGTATCTGCCTCCCTAAAAGCCATGTATGATTTTGTTCAAGCTTTTTGACATTCAAAAACCCTTTTTCGCATACAAGTAATACTGGGTATACAGCTATCGTGTTATTCATTATAATAAGTTTTTCAAAATTTGCATACAAGTAATACTGGGTATACAAATTTGCATACAAGTAATACTGGGTATACAGCTACCATGTTATTCATTATAATAAGTTTTTTCAAAATAATATGTGCTCGTAGTTTAGGTTCCCACTCATTCTTATTATATATAGATTTGCACATGGCTACGTAAAAGACCATTTGTATTTGAATAAAAAATCAGCATTTTACAAGACATTCCGACCTATAGTATTACCAAACAAGCACTGTTTATCGTTGCACCTTATGTGTTATTCATAGTTTTATAAGAAAATAAAATGTTACATATCTCGATTGTGAAGAAATTGTTAACACAGAAGTTCCACTGGGATATGCGGAAAGTTGACACGACCAACCTCAGGACAGCCATGGTAGTACAAATTCGTCAAATATAGCACATAATATTGCAACATATAATCAAATGAGAGATATTTTGGTTGCTACGAGAAGATGTTGATGTATTAAATATTTATATGTTCTTTATGTTAATTTGACCTTGTTTGTGAATTTGTATTAAGCGTTTGAATTTAAATTTGAATTTAAACTATTCATTAATCAAATTTATTAATTAATGATCAATAATTATTAATTATTTCAAATAAAAAGTAAAAATCATACATTTCACAGTTATAAATACTTTCCATCTAACCTCTAATTTTCAACATTTAAATCGAATTTGTCCATTAACTTAGAACTTCTAAACTTTAAACCAATTTTTCCACTAACACACCTTTTAATTCAAATAAATAAGCTCATATTTTTTTACAGGAATTTTCTTAAATGTTTAACAATAACAATTTGATTTTACTGCTCACATGATTTTTGAAGTAAAAGATACTTTATTATGGACAAATTCATATACTTCAATAATATGACTTAAAAATCTAAATGGTTGCCTTGTAAGGAAAATAATACATATTATCTACCTATATTGATTTACAACTCGGAAATCATAACTGAATAAAAGCGAGTACTAGTAGATAAAATAGATGAGAGAGTATAAAATGCGGATATACTCAGACCATTAATACGAAATACTGGTAGTCCGGCACCCTATAAAGCCAAACTAATTAAACAAAGAGACATATGTATATGAGTATACAGTTGACAAGCACTACACATACTTTTCATCTATTCGACTTTCTTCAATGAAGCTAATCTTCATGGGGCAAAAGGAACGAATAAACAAAACACCAAATCCGACGAACTTCACTCGAAATAGAAGCTACCTTCTTGTTCAGCTGAGCATAGCTTCTTGGATAGTTCAGTTCTATCCTTCTGATTCAGGCAAGAAATGTTGGTGCATAAAGACTTGAAGCTATTATAAATTGCTTCCATTTGAGCCATTTATCAAAAGATCTTGTTTCTTCCTTACGGAATTTGGGTCAAACTGACACCATATTTCACAAAGATATATATATATATATACACTCAAAGATAGCTTATCATAAATAAACTCAATCAAAAGCTGTCAACATGCCTGACAGGTAACCAAAACAACCCCAAAAAAGAAAACCAACACCGAGAACCCACAACATAGGATAAAATGAAACAACCAAAATGGAACCAATAGACACCAACGAGAAGCAGAGGCATAAAATCTCTGGCCTAGCCACACAACACACCCGATGAGCTTCTGGATACCACCGCCCATCCAACATCGTAATCGAGCTCCGGCAAGGCCACCGCCCGACGACGATGTTGAGGGACCATAAATCAAAGAAAAGCAAGCCCATCCGCCGCCCCTCCAAGATAAACGGAAGTAACGGACAACACCACCATAACTGTAAGACCGACAGAAGGAAGAGGATAATGAATTCCTTGAAGCAAACTCCATACAGAAGAGGAACAAAGAGTTAAGGACCACCCCAGAAAATCAAGAGCCTGTAAGCAATAGTCACACTGTTAGAAAACACGGGGGAGGGGGGGAAGGATTGGGGGGAAGACGGACTGGGAGGAGACTAGTAAGCCAGAACTACCAGTCCCCGTGTCGGCAATCATCCAATTCCCGCTCTATAAGAAGACTGAGAGCAGGATATAGATAAAAGGTTCACTAAGCGACCAGAACGAGCACTGACCGAACCTCTGAAAGGTCGGCCCCGAAAAGCTAAGAAAACATCATCTCTTACCCGCCGAATAACGGAAAGGGGATCCATGGGAACTTCTTCAAACATTGCCTTATTCCTCGCACACCAGACATGCCAGCAAATCAGACAAGGAATCAAGCGAAAGATGATAGAGCAAAGAGATTTCCCAGAGCAATCAAACCACCAAGATGACAGCAAATCATTCGATGAGGTGATGATGTCACGGACCCCCAAAAAATTACCGAAATAATTCCAGCAGGATCTGGCACACCAGCCACCGAAAAGCAAATGATTAATCAATTCTGTTTTCCCGTTGCCGCAGCACCTGCATCGGGAAACAAACGGAATGCCAATCTGCTGGAGGTTCTCATCAACCGGTAACCCATAATGGAAAGTTCTCCACATGAGGAGAGAGACTTTTGGAGGAATTCGAGCGTCCCAAATGAAGGAAAAAAGAGGAAGGACTGGAGATGGAGTTCGAGAAGAGCTCCAGGCCTTAAGAATAGAAAACGGACCCCCGTCCCAACCGGAGTGGCCGCTATGAGAATCAACGAGCAATTTGACCGATTGCATATGTTTCCAAGTCTCACTGGCGTAACCTGGAGAGCCTGCATAACCAGACGACGCCAGTCTCCGGTACTTAGCATGAAGGAACTTGGCCCATAAGGAATCGTTAGTACCAAACCTGTACCACAACTTACAAGCGAAAGCCGAGCAGATGTCCTTCGGGTTACGCAAATCTAATCCACCCTCACTCTTAGGACGACAGATAACATCCCAAGATACCCAGTGGTGTCGGCGATTGTCACCCTTCGAACCCCAAAAGAAAGAGGATGCCAAAGATTGGAACGAGCGAAAAAAAGAGGCAGTAGGGGTCATAGCGGCGAAAATATGAGTGCCCATAGAGCTCAGAACCGATTGAATGAGCACTAGTCTTCCAGCTTGAGACAGAAGGGACACATTCCAACGGATAATCTTTCCCCTTACTTTATCCATAAGCGGATCGAAAATGGCGTTAAGTTTCCTACCACGGTAAAGAACTATACCCAAATAAGGGAGGGGAAGGGAAGCAGCCTTGAATCCAGTAAAAGATTCGACCCAAGAAACTCTCACAAGGTCCATGTCCTTCGCGGGGACGAAGCAACTCTTCGCAGAGTTGACCAATTGGCCCGAACACCTCTCGTACTGATTAATGAACCGAATGAGGCTGCGAACAGAGGACCGAGTTCCGTTGGAGAAAATGACAATGTCATCCACGAATGACAGAGAAGAGACGAGCGGACACCCACTCGGAAGACCAAAACGCTGAATCTGACCAAAAATCGTCAAAGTGTGGATGCCACGAATGAAGGCCTCGGCCGCGATAACGAAAAGAGAAGGAGATAGAGGATCGCCTTGACGGATCCCTCTACCAGCTTTGAAAAAGCCATTGGCCGCTCCGTTAATGAGAACAGAATACCAACAGTTGGAAATGAGTCTCCATACCTAATCGATTAGGGTTTTAGGGAAACCGAAAGCATGAAGAACCTTGATGATGAAAAACCAGGACATACGGTCGTAGGTGTTTTCCATATCAAGTTTGAAAATAACGTTAGAACCCTAACCTTATGGTCAATCTGAGAAACAAGTTCTTGGGCTAAAAGGACGTTATCAGTGATCAAACGACCTTTAACAAAACCCGCTTGAGAAGAAGATATAATGCGATCAAGGTAAGGAGCCAAACGAGTGGCCAAAACCTTGGATATCACTTTGTTTGCGAAGTTACAAAGGCTGATGGGGCGGAACTCCGAACACGCCCGAGGATTATCACACTTTGGAATTAGGACCAAATTAGTGGATGACAAACTAATGGGAAGAGCGGCCCCGGAAAAGAAATGCTGAATTGCCAGGCATAAATCAGCTTGGATGATATGCCAAGTAGTTCGAAAGAAGGATCCATTAAAACCATCCGGCCCACAGGCACTATCCTTACTAAGAGCAAAGACACAGGCACGAACCTCATCTGTCGAAGGCGGGGAAGCCAAATCTTCACTTCCCACCGCAGGAACAATCCGAGGTATGTAAGACAGGATGTCCGAAGCCGGATCGGACACAGAGGGAGATCCCAGATATGATTGAAAATGAGAGACTAACACCTCTTTGACTTCAGACGGAGTCGAAGCCACAGATTGGTCCGTTCTCACAATCTCGCGAATAGAAAGCAAATTAGCTTTCTTTCGAATAGAAGAATGGAAGAATTTGGAATTCGTATCACCTTCGACCACCCACTTTATCCTCGCCATTTGACGGAGGTAGGAGTTCTCAATACGAAGTTCCGAGGAGAAAGACAATTGAGCGCAACCCCAAAGCTCCTTGTTTTCCGCCGAAGGACTCTCGTCGAACAAAGCTTCGGCAAGAATCAGGGACTCTTCTGCCGCTCGCACCCGGTCGAAAATATTCCGAAAAACAAGGGAATTCCACGTCTTAAGACAAGCCTTAAGACGCTTCAGTTTCCCAGAAAAAGCCCCCATGGGAGCAGCCACAATGGGAGAGGTCCACGATTCCTCAACCACCTAAAGAAAACTATGGTGGGAACTCCACATGCTAAGATAACAGAAAGAAGAAGGCCCCGATAAAGATTGTGAAGCGCACCGTAAAACAAGAGGCGCATGATCAGAGCAAGACCGATGAAGATGAGAAATAGAGAAAGAGTAAGGGAGGTTGAACCAATCAGCAGACCCAAAAATCCTATCCAACGTGGAGAGGATCCGGTTCGGACCTTCCTGATTGTTATACCAAGTAAAAGCGGAACCAACGAAAGGAATTTCAGATAACCCAGATCTCGCAATGAAAGAATTGAAATCTGAAACCGAGTGACGATTGATGGCGACCCCTCCCAATTTTTCAGCCTGACTAGCGACAACATTGAAGTCGCCACCCACTACTGAAAACGAGCAACCGATATCAGCTAGAGACAAAATGTCATCCCATAGAGATAATCTATCTAACCGGTCACACTTGGCGTAAACCGCCGAAAGAAGGAACGGTTGCGGGGAAAAGGAGGAAGTACACAAGACATATAATAGTTGAGACGAATCAAAAACCGGGCGAACAATGCATTCTTTGGACCAAAGAATCCAGATTTTACCTGAAACATTAGATAAAGCACCACTAAAACCTAACGACAACACGCCCTTTGTGATCTCACCGGGACCCACAAAAGGTTCTAAAATAGCCACCAAGCCAATGGAATGCTTACGGACAATCCGCTTAAGCCTAGCAGAAGATGCTTCATTGCCAATACCACGAATATTCCAGAAGAGAAAGTTCGACATGAAGCCAACACCAAGCAGAGAAAAAGAGAACAGCTAAAAGAGACCACTCAGACGAAAATCAGATACGATACAAGGAGGATAGAGCAGATCTATCAGTCTGCTCTATCGCCGCTATAGAGCGAGTACGAATAGTGCGGGAGATGACCGAAGCGCCACACGATCTATGACTAGAGGATCTGCGCAGAGACTGACGCAAAGGTTCGGAAACCGAAGACTCACCTAAACTCTCCATCGAACCGGACAGAGGAGATGAGGAGCTGGATGGGAGTGAGTTCTCGGTAAGACGGGAAAGCCGCTCATTAATCAATGCAATTTCCTCTACAGAAAGCATCAGAATGACGATCGATAAGGCACAAGGAGAAGAAGGAAGAGAGCACCGGGATGAGCAGCAAATAGGCGAAGACTCAGGAGGAACCGGGACAGATAGAGGATATCGATAGAATGTAGGGGAGCTGAAAAAACGCATCCCACGATGCTGTAGGAACCTAACCCAAGCCGGACTGCCATTGGAGAGGCAGCCCCGCGAGACAGGTGAGGTTCGCAGGGTGGCTCTAGCAGAAATATCACCCGATCGGGTCGCAACTGACTGGTAATATTCTAGTCTGTCCGCATAGTGGACCGCATCAGGGTACACTATGCAATCAGGAATGGAACACCTCCTGAGCCAATCGACCCAAACTGGGTAATTTCCCCGTAGAGACCAATGGGAACTAATCAGAATAGGGAGACTATAAGCCACAAACGATACATACCTGGCCTCGCTATGGCTAAGAATAAAATACCAACAAGGGTAACCACACTGTTCGCTCCAAGCGGAGATCACAATGCCTAAATGACCTGACACGTCACCAAACATCAGAAGGGTAACAGTATCAGGGAGCACATGCCGAAACGCGCCATGGCTCATAACCATAAAGAATAAACCAACAGATACTAGCCGACAAGGAACCAAAATCCCATAATCAACGACTAACAGGATATGCACTACCAAAAAACTCACCTGGCCGGCCAACATAGCCCTTACCTGCAGCTGAACGACGAGGTAAACAAATGAACAGCCCACCAAAACCTGACAGAACAAATAACCACTACCTGCTGCAACAAAGCAAAGTGATAATCCTAGCAATCACCCGAAAACTGCAGACCAGCCGATGCAATCATCAGATCAGACCCAAAAGAATAAAAAACCTAACAGAGCCACGCAAAGCAACAGCCCGGAACTAATGCAACGAAACAGAACAACCCAAAACCACATCAAAGAACCTATTCCGGGATACGCAATCCACCTACACTGACACAAGTGAACAACCCAAATCATCATGACTGGAAGAGGTGATGAAATCCCCTTCAGTCAAAGTTACAGCCGATGAAACAACTGGGCCAAACACAAGCTCTGATCGACGCAGCAAACCGCCCCAACCACAAGCCTTAAGATCAAGACAACACAAATCCACATCGAACAACCCCCCTAGAGAAACGCAATCCACCAGGATAGGCACAGGCCCGCTAGCCACGGCAGATGGACTCGAAGAGGCGGTGAACTCCTCTTCAGTCACATAGTTACCCAAATCTACAGAACCACAAAACACCGACCCCACCAGCAGAGGCAACTCCCCCCGAGGCATCAACTCACAAGAATCAGAGAAGAGAAGCATCGTTTTAAATGGGGGATGAAATCCCTTTTCGAAACCACACCAAACCCTGAAAGAGAACACGGTTCCACCGACCAACCACCAGCCTCATCGAGGCAATGACGGGTCGGCATACGAGTTTGAAGACCATCACCCGATACGGGTAAAAGCTCCAAAAAATAGTAATCGACCCATACAAACCGAGATCTGCAGAGATCCCTAAAAGTAGCCAAGCAATAAACCCTAACCTCGAACGAGTTAACACCAGTAAAAATCACCGAACAAGGCCCTGAAACCTCCGCCAATAAGGCGGCGCCAATTGCTTCGAACGATGGACAATTACGCACAAATGAACCGGAGAGGAGGAACTCTCCCTCGTTCGAGAACGACATCGATTCCAACAATCAAGAGGATTAGAAACGATAGATCCTCCGAAATAATGCAGAAAATAGAGCAGTAAAAAGAAGAGCGAAGATTCATTAGAGAAGAGAGAATCGCAGTAGCTAAGCAGGAGAAGCCATTAGAGCCGTTGGAGGAAATAATTCACAAAGATACATTCCTTATCACTTATGTCTTTTGCTTTGACATTTGTTCGTAAGAGTAGTTATTTGCAATCTTGAAGAATCAAGATTTTTTTTTATCTTAGTTGGCATTTGAATACCTTTAAAAATTATTGAGTTGCTTTCACACCATATGTGCCAAATTAGACAGGTTATGACAATACCGATTAATTGGTGGAATGCATTTGAGCCTTCAATATTATTCGATAACCGTCCAAAATTTTTAATATACCACAGCTGTTGATTCCCTCAATGTCAATTCTATTTTGAAAACTGTTCCAGATTATATTTGAGTATGGGCAACTAAAAAGGAGGCCGTCTCAGTCTTCCTGGTGAAGAAGGCAAAGATTACATTGTTGATAAATATGCAGTTCCATTTTGTGATTCTATCTTTTGTGTTCAACTTGTTTAGCCTAGCTAGCAGTGCATACAGTAACATTTTAGGTGCACACTTATTGCTTTAAATCATCTTACACTAGGGGTATTCTGCTGATTTTCCTTTGACCAGTTCCTAAGCAGAACAAATTTAAAATTACCTTTATTATTGGGAACCCAGAACCAGATATTTTTGTTTCATGATGATTGACATTAACAATGCTGATTAAATGACATATGGAGGTAGGAAAACAAGAGTATTTTACTTTTAAACTCTTTTTAAACAATAGTGTTGTTATTCATGATTTCTTCCTCTTTTAAAATTACTTTTAAACTCTTTTTAAACAAGGTTGAACTTTTGTTTAAACACCCTTAAAGATAGCCAATTCTAACAAAACCTAACCTTTGAAACAAAGAAGCAAAATTTAAATCTCTTTTTTAAACAACCAATTAAATTCCTAAAATACTTTTAAAAGTTCTCCCTTTTTAAATACTCATAAACGCATTTGAAAAGACTTTCCAAAATATCTTAAGTAGATAACTCTTTTACTTAAAAAGTAAAAATCAAAGATTTCTATAACTACATCCATAGCGACTATCACTATATGGACCATAATTTATAAACTTCGTTTTGTAAATCAAATAATTTTTAAACCATATTTCTTTCTAAAATTTAAAGTACTCCATATCTTTGTAAAAGCATTCAAAACAAAAGTCAAGTTCGGAAACCATTTAAAATACTTTAGAAAACAAAGTGGTAAATCGCTTAAAAGTGAGCATGGGATTTCAACGTCGCAATAGAACCGACAACAAGCAGGTTAACTATAACCAAGCAATATTCACTTTCACATACTCAAGCATTTACGTATTCGATAATATATGTGTTATCCACCCTTTTGACCAGGCCATACTCAAACGAATTAAACAAATCAAGTAGGAATCTAGAACGATAACTACTAAACTTAGATGCCAAACAGGGTTAAGAGACAAGGTTGCCAACATGCAAACAACCTCCCAAAGTGGTTCGTACACCACATTACTTCAAGTACCAGACCGAAGTTCAACATTCAAGCAAAGTCATGGATTGGTACCAATCCAAGCCTATGCATCAGTACCAATCCCCAATTTTTGCCCAACACGACTTCATATCCACACAAACAAGCCTAGAAACCAAGTATGACCAAAATCACAAGGTGAAAGCAAGGCCGTCGTAAAAATGCCAAAACCAAAATCCATTAAGTGGTCCATCCCCATAGATCGGCACCGATCCGTAGGATTGCACCTAATTTGCCTCAAACTCCTCTACTTCCATGAATTGGTGATTATGGCCTATTCAAGCTTCATAAGATCGATCACATACAATTCTCTATAGATCCACTCTAGTAATTGAAACAAGCAACGCTATTCCATCACCGATCCATACCATTGGCCCAGAAACAAGCTTTTTGTAATACAAACAAGATGAAAACACAAAGCTAGCAACAAGTTGCTACAACACAAAGTATTGAAAACGATCCGTAAAGCCATCTCATGGATTGATACCGATCCATGCCTATGGATCAGTATCTATCCCAACTTCTGACATAAGCACGTTTTCTCATGCTTAACTGATGCCAGGATGTAGGGAAAGTGGTAGAGATCATGGAGAAGCGTATCTCAGCAACCAACAACTATAAATAGGAGCCTAGAGGCTCGTTTTGGAAGAACTATTTGCTTTCTTGCAATTATTACATATTTCTTTGTAATCACCTGTGGAGTGATACCGATCCATAAGAACTATGTTTGCAAAACATCAACCAAATCAGCAACAAAGCTAAATGAACGTAGGCAACGATTAGTCGAACCACTATAAAACTTCTATGTCTTGTTATTTATTGTTTTTGCTTATTTTTTCACTCTTTTCTCTACTATACCTATTTGGGTGTTTATATCAGATTTTGGTATACATATTTTGTTGCTTTCACTGAGAGATACTTGAACTCATTGATTTAAGATTCGAAAAAGTTTAAACGACGAGACAATCAACTAGGAAGACCGCTACTTGAGGAAATCAACAAGGGAGCAACCAAGAGGAATCTTCAAGATCTAACCTCCTATCCATCTACATAACCTGGGATGAGATGGAGACCATGATGAATGAAATGCAGGAAAGGATGATAGCCCATCGGAACGAGATGATGGAATGTTTCTTCATGATAGTGGGATAAATTGGAATAGCCGGAGTAGCTACAAACTAGAATCGAAGACCTAAAGCCGGAGCAAGTGCATCTGAGAGCAGAATGGAGCAACTTGGAAGGACTCCCGAAGGAGTTGTACGGATTGGTACCAATCTCCTAGCATCGATCGGTATCGATCCCCAAGGATGTGGGGCATTTCCAACGTCGACTTGGGTGGAAATGACGTATGGCCAAAAAATAATGCCGAGCATTTGAACGTGAATCAGAATGTAGACACACGATCAGAGGTGTACTTGCCAGAATTCCCTCGTAGAAATGGGGGGCAAGTGAAAATGCAAACTTGAGAATTCCTTTAGATGATAACAACATACTTGCTGAGATGGTGATACAAGAAGTGAGGGGTGGACTTCCTAACCGAAGCTTGAAGGATGTGAACAGGAGTCCATTCACTTCGAACATTTGGTAGTTAGGAACCTGCCTGATTTTAATCTACCAACTTTGGAAATGTATGATGAACAGACGGATCCAACAGTCCATTTGATGAGGTACATCTGACATATGGAAGTGCTGGGTGCGTTTGAAGAAGTGATGGGACGGTGCTTCCCTTTATATTTAATGGATTTGGTACCATATGGATCAAACAGCTGGAAAATGGTTCCATAAGCACATGAACCGAGTTGGTGGAGAAATTCATGAAACCGTTCCAGGTTCATATTTCACGACCCAAAAATGTAATGATGCTATCGATTGTGAAGCAGAGGGTCGAAGAGACCCTCATAAGTTTTTTAATGAGGTTTAATGCGGTAGCTACCATGATTGACAGGCCAGACCCATCAGTGGTTCTGATGGTGGCAATTTCTGGAGTAGCCAGTAAGACGGATTTCATGATTGCTTTGGAGTAGGATCCATTAGTGGACCTTGCAGAGTTTTATCATGAGGCTAAAATATACCTACGTTAGGAGGACGCCGAAGCTGAAAAGGAATAAATTAATTGCATGGATGATAGAGGACCGTTCAGAGCATGATCTAACAAAGATAATGGAAAACAAAAGACGGAATATGGCTTTGAAGGATCAAAGCGACAAAAAAGGAAATTGAAATTCTCTTCTTATACAGATTTGAGTGAAACCTTGGAGCGGAATTACCTTAAAACCAGGGGACGAATCCCTTATCGAAAACCAGCAAGGAGAGAGCCCACTGACCGTGAAAGGAAATCCGAAAAGTATTACTTATTCCATATTCTAGATGGACATAACACAAATGATTGCAGCCACTTACATGATATGATAAAAGAAACAGGTCAGAAACAACCAATTACAGCAGCATGTGAGAAACTGAGCTGCAGTGGTGAAATAAGAACAGCCATCATCTGCGGTGAATGGAAACAACCTTGGATTAAGATCAAGGATAGTTATCTCTTTATTGGGATGGTAGGGAATCAGATTAGATTCTCGTACTTATCTTCACATTCAATAAACAATGCAATATTACAGTCGAGCCACTTACTTGTGTCTGGGATCTCAATCGGTCCCCAGGCACGCTCTAAGTTGGATGCTAAGTTATAATGCTAGGTGAGGTGGCTATCATGATGTTTGGCTTTATGTTTATTAGTGTTTGAATTCGAATCCAGTAGATGGATCCTTGATTATTTAAATCCACTTGAATGTGATAATCGATATTGATCGTGGTACCCCCGATCAAAGAGACGGGTCAATGACCATAAGGTACGAGTTCCCATGTTGGAGAGTGATTGAATGGACTTATATGATATTGATCGCATTAAGTGCCGATCGGGGAGACAAGGCCAGAGTGCAGGGTGCAGTCTCCGTCAGAGAGCAAATGGATGGACTTGTACGATATTTATCGCGTTAAGTCCCAACCAGAGAGTTAAGACTAGAATGCAAGGTGCAAGTCCCCTAGCTAGAAAGCAAGTGGACGGACTTGTGTGACATTGATTGCGTTAATCCCCGACCAGAGAGTCGAGACTAGAGTGCAAGGTGCAAATTCTTTTGTTGGAGAGCAAGCGGACTGGACTTGTACGAAAAGTAAGTCACTTGTTGGAGTCGAAAAAGATGGGCTTGCTTGGTCATTGAGTCCCCTCATCGAAGAACGAGTGGATTAGGCTTAACAAGGTCCGAAGAGACAATGGATTTGATTATCGGCCCGAAGCGGCTAATGGTCCGAAGAGACCATATACTTAATTATCAACCTGTAATGGCTATGAATTTAATTAGCGATTCGGAGAGATCGTGGACTTAAGTATCAGCCCAGAATGATCATGGATTCCATTGACAATTCAGAGAGATTGAGAATTTAAACTAGTAATCAGGAGAGGTTGACCTTTCGACTAATGATCTAGAGCGATCAAGAATTGAATCAGTCATCAACACATGACCCAAAGAAATTGAGATTTAGACTTTGGTTTTGAACACTATTTGACCTTGAAATGATTTGTTAGAGATTATCGAATCGAGCCATTGATTTCAATAGGTAACTACTAACTCCTGGATGAATGTGAGATGATCTTGATTCATGATGCAACGTATAAGATAACAATTTCTGGAGAACATGGAATGATAATCAATTACTAACACTTAAGCAAGGACTTGAGTCCTTAGCTATCATGGTCTGGAATGATCTTTGATTTACAAGTGAATCCAAAGGAACAGGATGATTCATCTTGATCAGCTGATAGCCAAAGAACTTTACTACTAATGTTGCATCGACTTCGATATCTGTTCTTGAATAAATCACACCTTCCATTAGTAGGGCATGCTTTGGAGGGCAAGTGTTATCCAACCTTTTGACCAGCCATATTCGAATGAATTGAACCGATCAAGTAGGAATCTAGAACGATAACTGATAAAATTGGATGCCAAACAGGGTTAGGAGACAAAGTTGCCAGCATGCAAACAACCTCCAAAAGTGGTCCGCACATCACAATGCTTCAAGAACCAGGATTGAAGTCCAACATTCAAGCAAAATTATGGATTGGTACCAATCCATACCTATAGATCGGTACAAATCCCCACTTTTTGCCCAACACCACTTCAAATCCACACAAAAAAGCCTAAAAACCAAGTATGACAAAGATCACAAGCTGGAAGCAAGGCCATTGTCGAAATGCCAAAACCAAAATCTATAAAGTGATTGATCGGCACTGATCCATCTCTATGGATCAATACTGAACCATAGACATGAACCCAATTTGCCTCAAACTCATTCTACTTCCATGAATTGGTGATTATAGCCTATTTTAAGCTTCATAAGATCGATCACACACAATTCTCTATCGATCTGCTTAGGCATTTGAAACCAATAACTCCATTCCATCGCCGATCCATCCTATTGATCCAAAAACAAGCTTTTTGCAGTACAAACAAGATGGAAAACATGAAGATAACAGCAAGTTGCCAATACACAAAGCTTTTAAAACGATCCATAAAGCTATATTATGGATCAGTACCGATCCATGCCTATGGATCTGTACCTATTTACCCCAAATGTTGCATGGCTATGTTTTCTTATGCTTAACTGATGCCTGGACATAGGGAAAGTGGTGGGGATTGTGGAGAAGTGTATCTCGACAACCTACTGCTATAAATAGGAGGCTGGAGGCTTATTTTGAAGGATCTTTTTGCTTCCTTGTAATTATTGCATATTTCTTTGTAATTGCATGTGGAGTGGTGTTGATCCATAAGAACCGCTGCAAAACAACAACTAAACCAGCAACAAAACTAAGTGGACGTAGGCAACGATCAGTCGAACCATTATAAAAATTCTATGTCTTGTTATTTATTATTTTTGCTTATTTTCTTCACTCTTTTCTCTACTATATTCATTTGGATGTTTATGCTAGATTATAGTACAAAATTTTTTTAAACAAAAATCAACAAGTCAGGAATCATTTTGGATCCTTTTACATTATTTTCATTCTTCGAAGTGCTTCCATAACGATCTATCTGCTATGAAGATACTTCGACTTTCTTTTCACTTTGTTTTTGTCCTCTACAACACAATAGTTATTTATGTCATCCGCTTTCAAGAAGGAATCAAATCCAAACAAGCAATATAAATATTACACACAACATAAACATACAACTACCAAATTATTAAAACATTTTATCAATTAAAACAAATTTTAAAGTGAGAAATCTCACATTGAAAGAAACCTAGACTTTGGGAAAAGTCCACTACTCCTTGCTACTACCCACCAACCCCTACTACTTGCGAACGATAACTCAAAAATCTTGAGATAACTTTAGTTGGGCTCAGTCATGATGGAAAGGAGAGGCTTTGAATTTAAGTTTTTGCCTTAAAAATAAGGTCAAAAAATGGTTTTCTCATTAGTTTTTGACATGGTTCCTCTATGAATTTGGAAAAGTGAAAGACATTAACGTTCTTCCTTATTCAATTCTCTATAGTTTTAAAATAATAATAACACGATTTGGAGTCGTTTTATGGAGTTATGGTCAAATGAAGAGGGGGTATTTTGTAAAAACTAGGACAAAAGCGACGTGGATAAAATTGGGATTTTTACATGTTTACTCTTTGAATTCAAAAGGCTGATAAATATGAAATTTCTTGCCTATTTAATTTTCTATGATTTTAAAATAATAATCACTTGATTTAGAGTAATTTTGTTGAAGTTATGACTGAATGAAGAGGAAAAAGGAAGAAGACATGAAAACTAGAGTAAAGGAAACATAAATATAAATCAAAGTGGTGCTTTCTTTGTTTGGACTTAAGAATTTGCAATGAAAGAGATGAAGAAGAGAAGAGAGTGAAGAAGAAGCCATTAATGAGTTTTGAGAAAAGAAGGAAGACATGGAAGAAGCGAAAAAGGAGAAGAGGATAGTAAAGTGAATTTATGAAATAGAGATGGAAAAGTAAAAAAGAAATGTTCTTTTTATAAAAATTAGAAGTGACAAATCACAAATTTATCCTAAGCTAATACCCTCCACCGTAAATTTGAAAACTCACCCCTTAATGTCACTTTTCCATCGTATCCTTTTTGCTAAAGTACCATTGTCTTGTTTTTTGTGTTTTGTTAATTTTTAAATTGTAAAAGAAAAGTCCACTTTACCTAATCCTTAAGTGTCTCTTTTATACTTATATTTTTAAACCCTTAAACTAATAATGTTGTTTTTCTTACATGTACATATGTACAATAGTATATACAATATGTTCTGACAACTTTCAGTTGATGAAAGGTTGAAATTCCAAAAAACAATTTTCGGTCACATTTTCAATTTTTCATCGAACTGCTTATTTTAAACTAAATTTAAAAAAAAATTTACCATCATTAATTATTAATTAAAAGAAGATTATTTAATTATTACAAACTATAATTGAATATTTAAAGTTTATCATATAATCATCAATCGAAGCAATAAAATTCCGGTCATTACATCATGCCTTGTTGGACTATGCTTTGGGCCGGGCTTGGGTGTGATCCTATAACACATGTAACATGGCTGATGGAATTTTGGTAAGTTCCATAAAACTCATGTACACTTGGAAAGGCATCGAAATGTCAAGATACTACCATCCTATTGCTCCTTGTCATATAATAAAAAACACACATCATCAAGCGTAACTCAATGCTACTAATGTTCATATATATATATATATATATATATATATATATATATATATTAGTCTTTTATATAATAGGAGGTTATCGAATGTTCAATAGTTTGGAGATCTTTTATCTGCTCGCGTTGGGCTACAAGGCTTCATAATCTGAATTATCCTTGCATATAGAAAACGATATTGAATTTCTCATGGGTAAAGGAGTGTATTGTTTTGAGATTTGTGTTAAGTGTTGAGTAAGAACACTGAATAGTATTGGATATCTTTATGCAAGCATTATGTCTGCTCGACATTGTATGTTCAATGGATGGTTATAAGTGGTTGTGTATGGATATTCACAAAGTAGGATGAAACTTGTAGATCACTTGGAACGAACAAGAGAAATTAAACTCATAAACCACTCGGATAAGGACGTAAAATTTTAAATGAAAGATGGTAATGTCAAAAATACATGAAGGACCAAATTGATTGGTATAAGGCATTAAGGATTAATGATTGGTATGCATAGTCGATTGATTTAATGCTTATTTTGCCTATTGTTTGAACATGCTCTTACCAGATACATATATGAACTCCTAATTTACACCTTAAAACAGTTAGGATTAAACTAGAGATCATGCAAAGTTACAAAATTAGAGTAATTTCACAAAAATCTTTTATGGTCGAAATTACATAATGATTCCTTTAAGTATCTGAATATTAAGGTGTTAGTTAATCAAGTTGGAATGAATGATTTAAAAATGAGCAATAATCTTGTCACAAGTCAAGTTGTGTTTTTTAGGTCTTAAACGACGAAGTGTTGGGAGAGATAATGTTAGCAATGGAAATTTAATTAAAGTTAGAACTCTACAACATATAGCACAAGTCTATAAATATCGATCTAACAAGTATTGGCTTGGACTGAGAAAGGACTCTCGCTAGGAGTTTACTTGGTAATTCTAAAGAAACTCACCTCCCAAAATTATACGCTTTCAGGATATTAAAATGATTCATGTAGAGCTCTCAATTTCTATTATATTAATAGGTTATTAGTTACTCTAAAAAGTTGTAGACATCATTGTTACACTAATGTTTGTCTAACTCCTATCTTAGGCTAATAGGTTATCGGTTACCCTTTAGAACGATGAAAGTGTCATTACTACCTTAATAGTTATTTTTATAAAACCATGATTATATTGTAATTCCTAGGTTAATTAATTTGAATGAAACCGTGGATGAAATCTTGTTACAGTGTAGTTGGATATGAACACCTATAATCTAATTGGAATATTACCATGTAAATTACACGTATATCTACTGTGAGGTGTTATGTTAGTGAGATTAATACAAGGTGGATACCACATGTCCAAAAAAACTAACTTGGATGATGCATAGATTAATTACACG
The DNA here is from genome assembly GCA_030765085.1 of Allium cepa. NCBI lineage: Eukaryota > Viridiplantae > Streptophyta > Magnoliopsida > Asparagales > Amaryllidaceae > Allium > Allium cepa. The sequence goes on from CM060938.1 coordinate 588,186,213, forward strand.
TACTTCGATATATTTTAATATGTTTAGTTTTATAATGTAAATGTGTGTTGATTGCCTATTACACTAAGGTATTGATCATATAGTATTCTATATTATATTATAGATTAACCATTTGAGCATAGAAAAATAGTAGGATGATGTGTGGTTATATTATAACTATGTAGGCTTGGTGTTGAGGTTAATATCAACTATACATAGGCCTTCAAATTGAACTATGTTGCGAACATTTTATTTTCCATAGTATTATTCTGTGTTCTCAAAGCTAGATCATTGTAAAGCTCGGATAATTACATTCTAAGAGTTGTCCACCCTGATATTTTAACAATTCGCCTTCTTAATTCTAAAGGTGAAACTTAATACATTCATGGTATTCATGTATTGATCATCTAGGCATCCGAAAGATAGGTCATTAGGGTAAAAGAAAAGAAAAGACAAGAAGAATGAAAAATAGAATCTCACAACGCATGGGAACCATATACATAAGATAATACATGCAGTCATTCCCAAAATGAAACATCAGAGTTACAACAGGTACTAACTTCAGCTAGGGACAGTTATAACTTCCCACCCCTACAATGCTGATGAATACCTATATACAAAGCAGCCGACATAAGTGGATAACGAGATAACGATGAAGTCTCCTATTCCATGCTCCTCCAAAATGCATCTGTAAGAACTTGGACTACTTGGCTACTTAAAAATTAAAGTACATAAGAGTTTAAGGGAAAGAAATAAAAAAGTTTGATTTAGACATGGGTTTGGTATGATTAAATCAAACATATGAATTTTAAAATATATAAAACCCTTCAAAAAATGAAGGTATCTCGAAAGATCACCCCGGACACAAATACGGATGGGTTTTCACCTTTTGATAATCAAAAGCATTTTTATAAGAAATTTCGTGGTATTATAATATTATTTAGGGTTTAAAATAAATATTTAACATAACCGAAGTGGTTACATTATTTACATTCCAACATATTCAATATACATCCAAATCCATAAAGCACTGTGGCAAATTGATTCCAACAACAACAACAAGGCTACTGGAGTATGACCTGTCATAGGACATCTCTAGGGGAAATATACTAAGGTCACAAGCCTTGCAACCCTTGCATAGCAAGACCAGCCTACCCCTCCTTGGATAGTACCGAATATAATTATTCCTCGGTTGTGATCAACAACCATACTGGACTTGAAGCATACATCAAAAAAATACCGATCTAGATCAGGAATGATCATACCATAATGGTAGCGAACCACATAGCCTTACGACATATCTCATATTTTAGTCATTTCTAGGTGTGAGGCACGAAGCAACGATTACCATTTTTAGTAAACCTATATTGAAATGCTAAAAATGCCCTCCAAGCAACAATGCTATGCCAATATTCATCTATACAAGTTGTTCGAGGATCGAACAAACACACAAACTTACTATCGTTCATTTTGGAATCACCGTCCAGGATAGATACTACAACTCCACAATATGCTTCACACTGATTCAGATATGAAGCATTTGTTAGTTTAAAGACGTTTGGATAAATCATACTTATTCGTAACCGGTGTTTTCAAACTAAAGCAATGAATTTATAGCTAACACAATTTTTGTTCTTTTAGAAGTATGTGAACAAATATAGGAGGCCCCGTTAGGATCAAGGATACACAGTCTTAAAAGCGAACTACGTTTCATAGAAATGAGTCCTCCATAGGGGATCTCAAATCATATGAAATCAAAAGCTTTTATATACTTCTTAAGTCAAAACAGGTCAAGTTGTTAAAAACACTCTGATTTTATATCTCATAGATAAAGGAAAGTCTACTCATCGACTTTTAGTGCTATATATAAGATGACATACTTTGTCAACATTTTAGTACTACTTTATCATATATGTTTTGTATTAATGGTAGCGACAAAGAAATACCATGTTTAAAAACAAAGACCTTTTAGAATTATCAAAAACCAATATTATAAACTTATTTCTAGTCTTCGGTTTCAAAATTATTTATTTTAATCCAAAGTTTGATTTAAAAACAACAATTTTCTTTTATACAAGCAAATACCTTTTTAATAAATAAATTCCAACCCACTTTAAAACATCTTTGTAAAGAATTTAGAAAACAAGAGTCAATTTCAGAAAAATCCTTTAAACCATTTTTAGAATGGTAAGGTAATAAACCACCTTTAAAACAAAACAAGGGATTTTCAATGTCGTATAAAAACAAGTCATCAAAACAAGATGCATATTCCATCACATCATATATAGTAAAATGCAAATAAACATCCACAAGTTGAGGAACTCCTTGGAGTCCCTCTACAAAATTTTACCTAGCAAGTCATCATATATACACTTCGAAGTGTATTGTCGTGACCTATTCGCTACGCCCACCTCGACTTCTTTTCCTTTACTAGTTCCCTCTCTATATCCTATATATCATTTGCTTTCAAGCGGGAACCAAAACAAACATTAGTAAGTACAAACAATTATACACATCATCAAAACACATAAACTATTACGACCAAATAATTAAATTTACAAACTTACTTTTAAGTGAGCATTACTCACTTATACAAACACAAACTTCACCCGATGCTAATGCGACCTTGCAAACAATACATGGATCCAGCTTCCTTCTATAAAACTTGCTTTTAAAGACTCGGAGGACCATGTTTGGGCTCGGAAATGGCTAGGGAGGGCTGGGCCTAGGTCCTTTAAGGGGGTTTTGGGTTTGATTTTTGTAGATAAGTGAGGTATAGATTGATGGTAATCATTTTAGAAACTTGTTTTTGAATTTAAAGGAAGAAAGAAGTGAATTTGAATTTATGTTCTTTGCAAAACAATTGATGAAGTGTAGTGAAGAGAGTGGAGAGGAAGAGAGTTTTGAAATGGAAAATAAAGTAAAGTGAAAAAGGAGGTGTTCTTTCAAGAAATTTAAAATTGGCTAATTACCAAATTACCCCTCCCTAAAATAAACTAATACCCTCCATGAAAATTTGATAACGCACACCCCCTCCTACATTCCATATTCGCCCCCTCCTTATCACACTAAGTCATCGAACCTCCTTTTTAATATCCTTTTGTAATTATAATTTGTACTTTATTTTTTTTTACGTAAAAGAAAAGTCCACTTTTTTGCTTAATTACTTTAGTACATTTTAATTAGTTTTAAATCAAACTATTTTAATCAGTGAACTTTTTTTTCTTATTTTTATGCATGTGTATACTAGTGTAAACAACATGTTCTAACAACTTTTGGTCGATGCAAAGTCGAAAATCCAAAAAAACGTTTTCGGTTACATTTTTTATTTTTCTTTGAACTACTTATTTTTGTAAACCAAATTTCGAAAACAGCCTTTATTATCATAAGTTATTACATAAAGAGGTTAATTTGAGTTGTAAAATCCATTATTTAGTTATTTAATAATATTTTAAACATTTATACTTAAAGTGATTAAATTACGGGTCATTACATTCTCCTCTCTTAAAAAAATTTCGCCCCAAAATTAACACACAAAAATGATAACTCAAAAAGGATATATATTATATATAATGCAACTCATTTCAAAGAAATACATGCTAACGATATGCCATAGGCGATAAATGCACTATCAAGGCAACTATTAATCTATCAACAACTCAAGATAAGCATTCCTTATGTTATCATTTGTTTTCCAAGTGCAGTCTCTAGGATCTTCGCTCCACTGAAACTTAATTAATCTCACAACCTTATTCCATAGTTGTTTTACATCTCAATCAACAAAGGAAATTTGATGCCTTATTATGGTCAACTTCAGTTCCATTTAATTGATGAATCATGCACGTATTTCTTTAAATGCAAAACATGGAAGACATTATGTACCCTTGACAATATCTCAAATAACTCAACCATAGGCAAGCAGCCCAATCCACTCAAGAACCCGAAAAGGTCCAACCTACCTAGGTGCCAGTTTTGGTAAGTTCCATAAAACTCATGTACACCTGAAAAGGCATCGAAATGTCAAGATACTACCATCATATTGCTCCTTTTCATATAATAAAAAACATATATCATCATGCGTAACTTAATGCTACTAACGTTTAGATATATGTTAGTCTTTTATTTGATAGAAGGTTATCAAATGTTCAATAGTTTGGAGATCTTTCATATGCCCGCGTTGGGCTACAAGGCTTTATAATCTGAATTATCTTTGCATATAGAAAAATGATGTTGAATTTCTCCTAGGTAAAGGAGTATTTTGTTTTAAAGTCAAATAAGAGATAGAGTATTTGAATGTAAGCATGTAAATAATATTGAAAACATAAGTTGAGATTTCTGTCAAAGTGTTGAGTAAAAACATTGAATGCTATTGGATATCTTTATGCAAGCATTATGTCTACTTGACATTCTATGTTCAATAGATGGTTATAAGTGGTCGTGTATGGATATCCACAAAGTAGGATGAAACCTGTAGATCACTTGGAACGAACAAGTGAAATTAAACTCGTAAACCACTCGGATAAGGACGCAAAATTTTAAATGAAAGATGGTAACGTCAAAAATAAATGAAGGACCAAATTGATTAGTCTAAGGCATTTAGGATTAATAATTGGTATGCATGATCGATTGATTTAATGCTTATTTTGCCTATTGTTTGAACATGCTCTTACTGGATACATATTTTAACCCCTAATTGACACCTTAAAACAATTAGGATTAAACTAGAGATCATGCAAAGTTAAAAAATTAGAGTATTCACAAAAACTTTTATGGTCGGAATTACACAAAGTGATTCCATTAAGTATCTGATTATTAAGGTGTTAGTTAATCAAGTTGGAGTGAATGATTTAAAAATGAGTAATAATCATGTCACAAGTCAAGTTGGATTTTTTAGGTCTCAAACAATGATTAGTGTTGGAAGAGATAATGTTAGCAATAGAAATTTAATTAAAGTTAGAAGTCTACAACATATAGCATGGGTCTATAAATATTGATCTAACAATTGTTGCCTTGGACTGAGAAAGGACTCTCTAGGAGTTTACTTAGTAATTCTAAAGAAATTCACCTCCTAAAATTATATGCTTTCAGAATACTAAAATGATTCATGTAAAGCTCTCGATTTCTATTATATTAATAGGTTATTAGTTATCCTTAAAAGTTGTAGATATCATTGTTACACTAATGTTAGTCTAACTCCTATCTTAGGTTAACAGGTTATCGGTTACCCTTTAAAACGCGAAAGTGTCATTAATACCTTAGTAATTATTTTTACAAAACCATGATTATATTGTGATTCCTAGGTTGATCAATATCCGAATGAAACCATGGATGAAATCTTGTTATGGTGTAGTTGGATATGAACACCTATAATATGATTGGAATAATACCGTGTAAATATACTTATATGTATTCTGAGGTGTTACATTAGTGAAACTAATACAAGGCATAAACCACATGTCCAGAAAACTAACTTGGATGATGCGTAGATTAATTACACCTATTTCGATATATTTTAATATGATTAGTTTTATAATTTAAATGTGTGTTGATCGCCTATGACACTAAGGTATTTATCATACAGTATTCTATATTATATTGTGGATTAACCATTTGAGCATAGAAAAATAGTAGGATAATGTATGCTTCTGTTAGAACTACATGGGCTTGGCCTTGAGGTTAATATCAACTATATGTAGGTATTCACATTGAACTATGATGCAACCATTTTATTTTCCATAGTATTATTTTGTGTTCTTAAAGCTAGATTGTTATAAAGCTCAAATAGTTATGTTTTAAGAGTTGTCCACCCTGATATTGTAACGATCTGCCTTTCTTATTTCTAAAGACGACACTTAATACATCCATGGTATTCGTGTGCCAATCATCTAGGCATTTGAAAGATAGACCGTTGGGGTAAAAGAAAAGAAAAGACAAGAAAATGAAAAACAAAATCTAACAACGCATGGGAACCGTATATAATAGCACATAAGATAGTACATACATTCACTCCCAAAATGAAACATAAGTGTTACAATAGGTACTAACTTCAGCCAGGGATGGTTTTGACTACCTACCCCCACAATGTTAATTCATATCTACATATAAAGCAATAGAAATAAGATGGATAACTAGATAATGGTGAAGCCTCCTACTCCGTGCTCCTCCAATACACATTTGTAAGAACCTGGACTACTTGGCTACTCAAAAATTAGAGTACCTAAGAGTCTAAGGAAAAGAAAGAAAACCTTCGATTCAGACATGGATCTGGTTGGAGTAAACTCAAAACATATGAATTTTTATATTTATAAAATCCTTCAAAAATAAAGGTATCCCAAAAGACCATGTTGCACATAAGCACGAATAGGTTTTTACCGTATGATAACCAAGACATTTCTATAAGAAATTCCATAGTATTATAATATCGTCTAAGGTTTAAAATAAATATTTAACATAGCCGAAATGGTTGCATTAATTACATTCCAACTGTAACGACCCTAGATTTTGGCCCCGGTTATTTTAATAAATATTTAATCTAAATTAAATGATATTTAAATTGACCATATTAAAATGATTATGATTTGGAAATACTGTCAATTTATTTCTTTAAATTGTATTTTTAAAGGGAATTGGACTTTGGGAATACAAAATAAATCTTTTGATAATATTTTAATAATATTTATTTTATATAATTGAATTAAAACACTTTACTTTGTTTACCTCTGATAAATATACATATGAATAATAATGCTTGAAATTTAAATAAATCTCTTTATAATATTTATCTTATACCATTAAATTAAATTACTTTGTCTTGTTATCATGTGATGAAATATACATATGAATGAAAATATTTAAATTAAAATCTAATTCTATTAATATAAAATACAAGTGAAACATGTAAATCTTATTTAGTTATTGATAATTGAAACATAAATATAAATAAATAAGTAGACTCATCAATCTAAGTTTAATATTAATAGTCAAATATAAAACACAAATCAAAATAAAAATACAAATCAAAACAAGAAATAAGTAGTTAATACTTCCAATATTATTTTAAATTTGCAAGCCCATAGAAAAACATATATAATATAATAAGTTTAAAATGTAACTAAATCATATTGTACATAATTTAAATATTGATAGTTAAGAATGAAATATAAATATAAATGTAAATAAACCATCTTGAATATAACTTAAATATTGTTAGTCATAGTTAGAATACATAATAAATTTAAAAACCTTTTAGAACAAGTCTACCTGCAAATATGATCAAATAAATAGCTTCATGTACAAGTCAAGTGTGACCTGCAAGTGTATATTTACACAACACTTATGTGTATAGAGTTCAAACTAGAGGATAATAAAAACAAGTAATATAATAACAAAACAAAATATCTTCATAATTAAAGCTTCATACATAAGCCAAGTATGTACCTGCAAGATTTATACACTTACATACAAATGTTCATCTACAGCAAACATAATTATTCTATGAAAATATCTTTAGAAACCCAAGTACAAAATGCTATCAACTCAGCCTACAAATTGGTCTATGCAGATGCTTACAAATCTATTCATCTAGACACTAATATGTCAGGTGAAGAAAAAATAAGACAATGCTTGGCTAGTTGATACCTAACTTAAGCTTCATGTTCTTTCATATATATATAAATATGATTGCTTCTGAACCATTTAGTTCGTTCAGTCAAAATAATTAGCAAAACTGGAAAAAAAAGAGCAAGTTTAAAAATTTAAGTTTAAAACTGCAGTTCATAACAAAATCTCAAGACAGATTCAAATTAGCAGTTTCAATCTTCAGTTTCAAAGCAACAGAGATTAAGGACAGTTGTAGCTTCAGGTTTCAAAAGTAAAACATCAGTGCTTCTGTTCAAAAGAACTTTCTGGTGAGTAAACTTACTATTTTCAAATCTAAATCTGTGTATTTAACTTAAAATGGTATGTGCTGTGATGTTTATGTTAAACCAGTAGTACAAAGAACTTTCTGTTGCTCTGGAAAATATGATTTGTCTGATCTTCAATGTTTTTCCCAAGATTCTGAACATAATAAGCAAAGAAATTGTAAATACTTCAAATGTTTTAACCTTAAATATTAATGCTAATCTAAGTTGTTTATCCAAATCAAGGCCTGCAACTTTGTTAGAGTTTTACAGTAATCTATACATACTGTATTTCAAGTTTTAGGTAAAATAATTAAAAGGATCAAATTTCAAATGTTTAAATTTGTTAATTCAATAGCATATTTAGATTTCATACACATAATTATGATTTTTAGCATAAAAATTATGATTTTTAAGCAAGAGTATGAAGAGCAGTTTTATAATGAAACTTAAATGGGTTTTTGCAAATTTTGGAAGGTTGAGTTAATTTTAATTTCTGTAAATTGATATGAAGCAAGTTTGTAATCCATTTAACACAAGAAAAATGCTGGAAAAATTATTTAATGAATGGATTTTGGGTTTGAATCTAAAATAGGGTTTAAGTTCATATTTTCAATGCTCTGTAAAACAAATTGTTTTCGGCATCATAGGGCAACCGAGTGGAACGCGATTTTAGGTGGAGTTAGGGGGGATGTGAGTGAAGTTCTGGTGGAGTTCCATCACCTCCGGTGATGGATGGTGGCCGCACTAAGAAATTGTCGGTGGGTGTTTGCTGTCGCATGTTCGAGCTACGGGTCATATTTTGTTTTCAACTTGTAATTAAAAATCTGGGTTTCGATTTCGATGCTAGGGATGATTTGTGGTTTGTGGATGCTGTCGCGAGCCACCGGAGGAGAGGCGAACCACCGTGCATGTGCACGGTGGCGTGAGCATGTCAGTAAGGTCGTGGGTGGCTCCGTATCGAGTGATACTTGAGTGGGAAGAGGAAGTTACTTCGGGTCCCTGGGTGTGAACGCGAGAATGTTGTTAAGTGCAGTTTTAGTTTTACTTAAACTTAAAATAAAAATAGAAGAAAGAAACTGGAAAGAAGAACAAGTTGAGGTGAGGAAGGAGAGACGCGGGAAGAACAGGGAGAGGCTCGGGATTCACTCGGGTAAAAATTGAATTTGTCTCAAGTCTGATTGTTTTTGCTTAAATGCTTAAGTATTTTGATTAACAAAGAATAAGAATGATTAAGGGATCATCTTGGTTAGTTCAAGTTAAAATTTGATTAAAAATTTGTTGAAGTTTGTAAAGGAAGATGATTCATATAAAAGTATAAGGTTATTAAAAGTTAACTTATACTCGAAATTAAATTAAAGTAATACCTTTAAATTAAATTTGAAATTAGAAATTAATCATATGTTTAATCAACTTAACTTAAGAACGTTAGTTAATTACTTCAAGTTAATTAATAAATGGTAGTTACTTAAGTAATTAAAGACAAATGATTAATTAGTTGATAATTAATAATTAATTCATTGTAAATAAATGATTAATTAAATAATTTGTGATAGTTAAATATGTAACTACATTTTAATTATTAATAAGTAAGTTATTAATTAACAATTAAAAATAAATTAATTAACTGAGTAATTAAGAAACAGTTAATGAATAAAGGTTTAATAATTAAATAATTAATTAAAGATTAGATAACTAATAAACTAATAATTTATGATAACTAACTAATTAATTGATCATTAATAAGTTAATTAATCAGTAATTAATTAAACAGAATAAAATAGTTTATTCTTAAGCAATTAATTAAGCTAAGTAAAACTAAACTGTTTGGTATACATTGATAGTTCTGTCTGATTTACTTTGATATCTGTTGATGATATTTCTGTGATATGTGGTGATATATTATAGATATTCTGTGATGGTCTCTGATATGCTGTGATATATCTATGATGACTGTATATGTTTATTTGTGATAAATGTTGTTTGAACTATAACTTGAATTAAACTGTTAAGTTAATTAGACAACTTGGCCCTTAAAATGGCGTTTGGATTCGATGAGACCGGGATCGGAAGAATCAAATTTGATTCTCCGAAAACCACATCGATCCAAATTAAACGATAGGTCGTGACTTATCAAATGGTGATCGAGATGGTGTTTTCAGAATGCAAGGGTTATCGTCGTTGACTCTGAGGGTGATTCCAAAATGAGTGTGACGAGATAATGCCTTCGGTTTCGTTCGAACCCGGAACAAACTTGTATGGATTGAATGCTTTCAGCACATCTTCAGGCGGACGATGAGCATTCTAAGAAATATGTTCTATAAAGGTAATCGCAGCCTCAAGCCTCATCAACCGGGAATGGCGAAAACAGGGGAGATGCAGCAAGGTTAGGTGGGTCATGCCCAAGCAGGACAAGATATTTCCCCTGTCTAGATGTCCCTTTATATTTCGGCTGTGTGGGCGGTTGCTAGCTACAACCGCGGGGTTTATCTTGTTCGGGACTGTTCAGTAAGGAATGGTTTCGTCCTTGTGTTGCAGGGGGTCGGGAGTGATCCTCGGTACGGTGATCTAGGCCCCGTACTGTGACGGGCGGTGCCCCAGTAGCCCTGCCATTGTTGGAAATCCATTTTCCCTACGAGACCCTACGGTGTTGATTTGTATTACCCACTTTTGTGGCTAGTAGCTGGATTTAATAGATGTAACAATTTTGGCTATTTTCTATTTACTTGAAAACCCTAGACACTATTATAATATCACTGGATTTCCTATGAAATGTTTTGGTTAGCGTAAGGTAAAAAATTACCTGTATTTATTTGTGGGAAGTCTTACGTGATACCTTTATTTTCAAATGTTTTCAAAGTTAAACAATTTAAACCGTTTACTCATACCAGATCCATGTCTGACCCGGAGTTTATATTTTGTTTTTCATAAACTCTTGGGTACTCAAATTTTTTATGAGTAGCCAAGTGATAGGTTTTGGACCTTGATTTCTGGAGGAGCTTGGAGCAGGAGTTTCCAGACGTATGTAGCTATCTATCTAGTCCCGCTGTGTTAATTGATGTGTATTGTACCTCTGATGTATGTAGTGATAGATGTATGCATGACTGTCATATGTATTGATATTGTATAACTCTGATATATGTAAAACTATGTAATATTAATGTGATATATTATATTTTATTCCATTCCGTTGTGAGATTCTGATGTTGTTGTTCTTTTCTTTTCTTTCTTTTCTATTTCTATCCCTTTCTTTCTTAATGATGATACGTCTTTCTGGTAGTAGAAGGGCGGGTCGTCACACCAACATATTTACTAAACATCCAAATCCATAAAGCACGTAATGACAAATGGTTTCCAACAATGACAAGGCTACTACAGTACTGCTTGTCATAGTACATCTCTAGGGAAAACATACCGAGGTCACAAACCTTGCAACCCATACTTGGTAAGACCAACCTATTCTTTTCTGGATAGTACCGAATATAAACATCTCTCGGTTGAGATCAACAACCGTATTGGGCTCGAAGCATACATCAAAGAAATATCGATCTAGATCAGGAATGATCATACCATATGGTAGCAACCCACATAGCCTTGCAGCATATCCCCTGTTTTAGTTATTTCTGTGTTTAAGGCTCGAAGCAACAATTGATATTTTTACCAAACCCATATTAGAATGCTAACACTGCCCTCCAAGTAATAATGCGTTGGAAACATTCATCCATACAAGTTGTTTCGAGATCAAACAAACATACAAACTTACTACCTTCTATTTTGGAATCACCACTAGGATAGGAATTACAACTCCGCAGCTTATTCACACTGATTAAGAACACAAAGCATTTGTTATTTTTAAGTGGTTTGAATAAATCGTACTTATTTGAAACCAGTGTCTCCAAACTAAAGCGATGAATTTCCAGCTAACTCAATTCCAATTCTTTTAGAATTACGTGAACAAATATTGAGTCCCTGCCAGGATCTTGAATATACATTTCCAAAAGCAAACTACCTTTCATAGAAATGAGTTCTCCCTAGGGATCTCAAACCATATGAAATCAAGAAGCTTTTATATACTTCCAAAGTCAAAATAGGTCAAATTTTCAATGGTGGACAAACCACAATCTTGTGTAAGTACATAGTTTGCATATGGAAAATCGAATATCAAATACTTATCACCACTTTTCGATTTCAGCCCCGTACTATTCCTCCATTAAAAATGGAGGCGGATAAGTTAGAGAATTACCCTTGCCTCGACGTACATTCTTAAGCTCTCACAAATATATTCCATACTTTTAAAAGAGCCGGAGTAACTTCCAAAAGAGCCAAAACTGCATGCCTTCTACTTAGAGCATTAGCTACCACATTGGCTTTTCCAACCATTCATAAAATATTCGGGTCATATGCTATAAGAAATTCTAACCAACGTTGTTGCCTTATATTCAAATCGTTCCATATAAAAAGATACTTCAGGGATTTGTATTCTGTGAAGAGCTCAAACTTTTCACCTAGCAAGTGATGCCTTCGCATCTTTAATGAAAAGACAGCACCTAATAATTCCAAGTCATGAGTTGCATAATTATGCTCATGAGGCTTTAGCTGCATACTAGCATAAGCAATAACTCTTCCGTACTGCAACAATACCGCATCTAAATCTATGCCACAAGTATCTGTATACACTTATAACCGTTTACCTCCATCTAGAATACCTGAAAGCGGAGTACTGATTAACCTCTTCTTTAACCCAATGAACTCTTCTTCACACTTCGAAGTCCAAATAAACTTAGCATTCTTCTTTGTCAACTTTGTCAGGTGTGAGGCAATCTTGGAGAAGTCTTGAATGAATCTCTTATAGTATCTTACCAAGTCTAAGAAGCTTCATACCTCCATTGGAGTCTAGGGTGTTTTCTAACCTTGAACACCCGCTACTTTCTTTAGATTAACTAAAATATCATCCCCCAACACAACATGTCCAAGGATGCTTACTTTCGATTGCCAGAAATGGCACTTAGAGAATTTAGCTCTTAAATGTTATTCATTAACATTTCTTGCACAATCTTCAAATAGCATTTGTGTTCCTCCTCGATCTTGGAATAATAAGAATATCATCTATAAAGACCAGCACAAATTTATTAAGCAGATCTCTAAAAAACCGATTCATAAGATCTACAAAATAGGCGCATGCATTAGTTAGCTCAAAAGGCATAACAAACCTCTTGTAGAAACAGTCTATGCCTGTGAATGTTGTCAAAGGTATATTATCTTGTGCTATTATTAACCAATGAAATCCCATAGCAAGATTCATCTGTGAGAATACCGCGCTCCATGGAGTTGGTTGAATAGGCTATCTATACAGGGTAAGGGATACTTGTTCCAAACCATCTATTTGTTTAGCTCACGGTAATCAACATAAAGTCTTATAAAATTACTGACTTTGCAACAAATACTATACTTTCTCCCCAACTTGAGTGACTTGGCCTAGTTAGTCCCTTTCTTAACAAACCATCTGTTTAATTTCTTAACTCATCCTTCTCTCTTGGAGCCATCTTACAGATAAAATGAATAACAGGTTTCTAACCGGGAACTAAGTCAGTACGAAATTCAATCTCCCATTATGGACGTAGACAGTTAACTTCTTCAAACACATATAGGAAGTCCTTAACTATTAATATCGACCCTAACTCTTTTTGGGACGAATCAAGTTTATACAAGAAAGTACTCATCAGCTTGTTTAGCTCTCTACAAGACACTTCAATATGCTCCCCTCTATTATTTTGGAGATAGTTTTAAAACAAGAAATGATTTTGAAATTAATATGATTAAAAGTAGTTTTTGAATTAAGGCTAAAATATTTAAATTGATAGAGATGACTTTAAAAGGATAATTTGAGAAAACAAATCATTTTGAAAATTTTATGGATTCCATTCCACTAGTGAAGGTCGTGGGTTCCATCCCACTAAAGAGGTTGTGAATTCCATCCTACTATTAAAGCGAGAAGGTAGATTCCATTCCACAATTAAATCTTAATAAAGATTTTAGTGCTACTATGAAGTTCTAATATAAATCTGGACTCTATTACTTATCTTGAACTCTTGAACTCTTGATACTCATGAGTCTTCAGTCATGATTTCTTCAATATTGAATTCGTCAGTCTTGAATCTCTATACTCAGTCTTGAATCTTTATACTGTGCAGTATTCATTCTCAATACCTGCATATATAATATCCTGCATATACATATATATCTTGACAAGAATATTAGTATTTATATTTTATAACAAGTCCTAAGGTTATTGTCATCAAAACCATCATTCCAAGAACTAATATAGAGTATGGTGACATTAGCACCAAAAATAGATGTGATTGACCACCCAGTACCCAACTCATGCTTCAATTCTGACGGAGCATCAAAGTATTCCCCCGGGAAGAAAAAACCAGAATGAGCGCGACTCAACTTTCCATCAACTAGCGTAATCCCACGATTTAATGGAAAAGAGTATAAACCTAAAGTGAACATAACTTGTCTTCCTATTTATCACGTATACCCCAAACTTGGAGGCACGAGAGAGAAACAAGATGAATGTCAATTGACAATTAATCGCTTGACTCTAAGTCTTCAGAGGTTAGGTGGGTGTATAAACACGACTATGACGAGACTCGACCATCCATGTAGTACATTTATCAACCTAAGACCAAGGGTGGAAGTACGATCATCCAAAAAGTGACTGCGATAGCTTAATACTGTGATTCACACCTAGTGTTTATGACAACTCAAGGCTATGACCGAAAGGATACCTAGGGATAGAATCATCAAATCAATGCCCAAGCTCATGGGCGACCGATTATCACTCCAACCCGAACGACGAGTAATAGATCATGAGTACATTGAATGGAAAGCATGTTACTCGAATATACAAGTAGATTCAAAATCAAAGCAAGAGCCGGCTATGCAGTTGTGCGTAACATGAATTTGGCCCATACTCGACATTTGATTCAAAACGCATCTAAGCATTATCTTCGGCCATATGCACATAATCGCTCAAAGCATCTAAAACCCATCACTATCAAACTCAACAGTTCATGACTAGACTTTATGATTTGATCGGAATGACTGTCGTCCTTGACCATCCCAACTGGATTTCATGTTGATTGTTACGTGAAACAGTTACATTTGAACTCAAGGATCAGCTATCAGTATATAGGAATCTGACACTCATATTCAAGTTCACTCAGGGCACATGTTACAATCCGTACAAGTACAAACATACTAATCTATTTATGTATGAAGTGATAAACATCCGGTTCAAGGCCATATGCCAGTTCAAGTATGAAAGTCATATATGGCTTGTCCTATTGTTTGGTTTCAAGTCCACATGGTCTAATATGTTCATGTCAAATCAAAAACTACTAAGTTCCATTAAAACAAGGGATCAAAACCGATCTCGTTGCTTGAGCAAATCCATTTAACCATTTTTCACCTGATAACATAACGCCAATATCAAGCAGCAACAACACGGTTGGTTCTATAAATATATAGACCATAAAGATGAAGAAGAGGAGACTAAAGAATCCAAGTTTACACCCGTTGAGCTAACGATCGACATACGGTCAGCCATGATGACCCATCATGAGTCTAAAAGATCGAATCATAGCTCAATGCGATGATGATAAAGGAATTAAAAGGCTTTCTCTTGATGTGTTCACTTGGACCCATTCTAACATGTGTGTGATCTCACCAATTATCACGAGCCATGCATTGAATATCGACCCGAGGCATGTCTCCGTGAAATAAAAGCAACATGGCATGGATCTGAAAACATTTGTGGCACTTAAAGAGGAGGTGGATAAACTTTAAAAACAATGGATTTATCCACGACGCCTTCTACCCAGAATGGGTATCCAATCCAGTTCATGTAAAAAAAGCTGAAGAAAACTGGCGGACACATGTCGACTACTCTGACCTAACAAGGCATGCTCGAAAGACAGCTTTCCACTTCCGAGGATCGACTGGTTGATAGAATCAATTGCTGGATATTAACTGCTCTCATTTATGGATGCGTACTCCAGATGCAACCAGATCCTGATGTACGTCCATGACCTGGAGCACACCAACTTCATTGCCGATCTAGGGTTATATTATTATGTTGTGATTCCATTTGAACTAAATAATACTGAAGCTACTTACCAAAGACTAGTCAACCGAAAGTTCAGAGATCAAATCGGGCGACTGATGGAAGTACATGTTGATGATATGCTAGTGAAGTCATGATGATCAAATTACCACATCGATGAATTGGCGGAGATGTTCTGTATCTCCAAAAAATATGGAATGAAACTAAATCCCTAGAAATGCTCTTTCGTCATTGTGTCAAGGAAATTTTAGGGTTTCATCATCAACTCTCATGGAATCGAAGCCAATCCCAAGAAGATTTAAGCAATTCGACACATATAGGTACTGAAGATGATTAAGTAGGTACATACTTTAAATGAGAAGGTTGCCACCCTAAGCCGCTTTATCTTTAGCATCACTGACAAGTGTATTCCTTTCTTCGACTTGATTGGGAGAGGGAAAATGATTTTTGAATGGACGCAAGATTGCATAGATGCGTTTCAAGCTCTAGTAGATCACTTAGAGAGACCTCCCATCATATCCAAGCCACTGGATCGTGAAGATTTATACATCTATTTAGCTATGTCGGTACATGCCATAAGCATCGCAATGCTATGCGAAAAGAAACAGATCCATAGACATATATATGATGTAAGCAAGAGATTGACAGGCTCACTCTATTAACCTCTATATTGACCAGCTGTTACGACAGGTCCTACAACAATCTTAGGCATTTGGAAGGTTACTCAAATGGAATATCGAGCTAAGCCAATTCGATATCACTTATCTCCCTTGGAGAGCTATCCATGGAAAGACATTAGAAAACCTCATATCTGAATTCACTACATCAGACGACTTTTCGAATAGTAGTGGAGAACCAACCAACCGATGGAAAATGTACATGGATGGAACTTCTAATGATCGGTGTTCTAGCCTTGGAGTTGCATTAATGACTCCTGAGGAATAATCGATCCACCATGCCCTGAAACTCAACTTCCCTGCAACAAATAACAAAGTAAGTATAAAGCCTTGATCATGAGGCTCAAACTTGCTAGAGAAACGGGAGTGGAAACTTTACATATCTTTTATGATTCTTTGTTAGTAGTATGCAAAGTTAGGGAAGTTAATCTTGATGGGGGTAGCATCTTGCTCCTTATCTCGACCAGGTCCAATAGCTACTAGCCGACTTTGAGTATTGCACCATTGCACACATCCCCAGAGATCAAAATGACACTGGCCAAGCTGGCCAGTTCTGGGGATATGCACCGAATAAACTTTGTTTCAGTTGAAGTACTTAACATTCCAAGCATTAACAGATGGAGATCGACTAGATCATAGAGATACAGCCAGAAAAGGAGTCATGGATTACTCCTATCAAAGACTATCTACAGTGGGGAATTCTTCTTTAATGGAGGAATGAAAAATGATAGATCCTCCTCAAAGCTTCATGTTGCATCATCCAAGATAGAGTCATGTATAGAAAGGGCTTTCCCCATTCCCCTGCTTCGGTGTATCACCCATGATGATATCAATTGATTCTTGAGATAAGTCCATGAAGAAGAATGAGGCGATCATACCAGGGGAAAAACCTTGACAAAGAAAATACTTCGCTACGGGTATTACTGGCCAACTGTCAATCAAGTTGCAGCTGATCACGCTATTAATAGTGATAAGTGCCAGATGTTTTGCAAAAATTCCAAGGGCCCCCATCATTGAAAATTACTCAAATGGTCACTCTATAGCAGTTTGCCACTTGTTGTATTGACATCATTAGCTCCTTGCCAATTTCTAAAGGTGGTGCGAAATACGTCATCATAGCAGTGGATTACTTCACCAAATAGGTTGAAGCTAAACCTTTAGCTACGACCACAATGAAAAAAAGTAACCGACTTCATTATTCGGAACATCATCTGTTGTTTTGGCCTTCCACGAACCATTATAACTGATTATGGAATCCAGTTGCATAGTATTAAATCCAAAAATTCCTACCGACAACATCATATTAAAAGGAGATTTGCGGCAATTGCTTTCCCTCAAGCTTATGGACAAGTTGAAGCCATTAACAAAATAATGAAGTCCATTCCAAATAAGAATTTGGTAAAGGCTAGAGGCAAGTGGATCGAAGAATTCTCATAAGCATTATAGGCATACAGAACCACCCACAAGTCCGCGACTGGCCATACTCCATTCTCCCTTGCTTGCGGCTCCAAGGCCATCATTCCTGTAGAACTTGAAGTCTCCTCTCGTAGAATGACTTATTACAACGCTATTTCATTATAAAATAATATATAAATATGGATCTGCAATCCAATTGCAATTAATCTAAATGGAATTGGTTACGACTCATGAGCGTACAAACATATCCGAGAGCCAATGACAAGAACATGTACTTGAACGTGCAGATGTATATTCAGTAAATTCGATTTCTTGAAATCGATAGAAATTGATTTTTCACCTGAAGTTATTAAAGAAAAGACTACATCAGATAGCTTGAGCATACTAGTGCTATAAAATCGGGCATGGATACAACTGATGGAATACAATCCAGAATTTATACAATTGAAAATCGATAATTTAATGGAAGGATGGAGACTATTCAGGAAACTGGATGGATTTCTTTTCGACGGCTCTATCTTGCTTCGATTCAAAGCACATCATGTATGCAACAAGTCATACTTTGGGGGAGGGGAAAATGTTACCAGGTATTTTGACCTGGCTATATCCGAACCGACTGGACAAGTTAGACTCAATTGTCGTCAAGGCCAGTAGCTCAGAGCGATGACCGTGGAGTCCAAAAGTCAAGCATAGATGGTAATATGAAGCAGAAGCATGAAAGCTCACTACTCCTGGAAGATGGATGAGGTACGATCCATATTTAACACTATGGATCATATCGTATTGATTCCACAACTTAATTTTGCAACGATGATCGATCAGTAACTCAAAATCTACAGATACTATCAATTTGAAATTTGAAGTACAAGCTTATTACAATATATGGAACACCCCTTAGGGATCTCATTCCAATTGGAGGAAGCTGGAGGGATTGGCATAACTCCCTTTGGAGGGATTGATAGAAATTAGAATTCAAGCAACACTACTTCATGGAAAATGCGATATCTCACAAACTTTACGTCGAAATTGTAAGAAATTTGGGAAGCAAGTAGCTAACATCATGGGGCATCCCTCATAGGAATTGAAGACCATTTGATGCACTAATAGGGATCAGTACCAATACTATTATGGGCCCCGATGGACTTGCATATTTTTGGGTAGCCTCGTCTTGGTCTTCCGAAGCTTCTGTCAAAATTTTAGTCCGATCCGTGCACATTTTCCTCTATAAATACTACAGTCATGGCATCACAAAAGGGATCCTTCTTTCTCTTGAGGCTCTGCCCTTTTTATTCCTTACTTTTTTACTAATGGATCCTAGCTGATCCAAACATTCTTGTAATAATAATCAAGTGGAATATCAATAAAAATATAAAGTGGACGCAGGCCAAGATTGCCGAACCACTATAAAAATCTGTATAGTTTATATAAATATAAACATAAACATAAATTAATATAAATATAAACTACAAAACTTAAAAAATATAATTTTTTTATATTCCAGATTGAATACACAGAAGCTCTAAATTTAATTATATTAATATATTTATATTATGAATTAATTAGTTAAATAACAATAAATAAATGATGGAAAATATTTAAATAATAAATATTTTAATTTTTAATTTTCAATAAATAAGAAATGATAATTTATAGCTTTCAAAAAAAATTCAAATATTTCTATGTCATTTTTTTGTTAATTAAATACTTTTAGTCAAATTTAAAAACATAAAAACTTGTTTGGATAATCTGATTTTCTGACTGAGAGTTCTAGGATGACAAACTAATTTTAGAAAATTTAAAATTAAAACTCCGAGACATAATTTATTTTATATCAATTCATTGATTTGTATAATGATTAAATAATTACTAGCAAATTATTTTTGGCCGTTAAAAATCATAATTAATGTAGATATACAATTGAAAAATATTAGGTCATCCATTTATATGATATAGTCATATAGTTTAATATAAACCATCTAAACAAATTAATTAACATATTAGTATATGTATACATTAATTAATAAATTATAATGATTTGGCTGTGTACATCAGATCCTTATTGGAAAATTTGTTTTTGTAAACATATACACATAATTATTCAATATTTGACAATATCAATACCAACAGGAATCTCACCTAACTAACAATACAATAATCATAACATATATGTACGTGCGTACGTATGTATGTATATACGTACATATGAACAATATACAATATATGATCAACCTTATAATGGTGAGTTCTCTTTTGAAACCTTCTCTACTCTATAGATTACCAGTCCTTGAATCATTGACCCATTTGCTATCAAATAGCTGTTAATTTGAATTGATTTGATTTGAGTTTTGTTGAATTAAGAAGGTGTAATTCGGCCAAGATAAAGGAGATAAGATGCGGCAAAAGTCTTTTTAAAGTTAGAGTTAGGATCCTCTTTATAATGGTTGAATCAGAGAGAAAAGTGGATCACATCACATACCTTTTCTCACTAAATCACTACCATCAACCACAAACCCTTTTACTCTATTTTGGCAACCTCCTATGTCTAATGTTTGCTGCCAAAATTTTTCCTCTAACTTCGTGGCCTGATAGCCCATTTAAGCCCAAGAAAATATATTTAATTAAATCCAATTTAATTCTTAATCCATATCTCATATCGATCGATATATTTATAAATAAATACACAACAATATTTATTCCTCAAATCAAATTCAAAATTTGTAATTAATATTTCATAAATATTGATTTATTTAATTATTTATAATAAGTATAAACTAATTAAATCATTTGGTCTAAAGAAAAGTCATTATTTTGGTTGTGTGACTCGCAGGTGTAAATTTGTTTGGCAATTAACATCAAACTATTCAAATGTTAACGTTCACACATCACTTAGCAGGCGGTGTGACATTTTGTCCAAATTTATTGCTTACTTAGTTTTTGTGAAATCCAATTTCACTTTATTAAGAGTTACCCGGTTATCACATTTATTTACATCAATCCTCTTCGTCAAAACTCTATAACTTTGGATTTACAGAATTTGGTAGTGGTCAAAATTCCAATATCATCCATATTCAACTCTATAGTCCAAACATAAAGTCTGTGGTTCAATAATAGCAGTTATTATTAACCTAAATGCTACGGCGAGAGAATTTGAGTTTGAGTTGATCGTGATACTAACCTCGTATAACCGAGGAGATGAATCCTCTCTTGAATAATGCTTCATTTTCAATACTTCCACTCGACCTAACTATAGTCACTCGATGGAACGCCATGTCATGATTTGACTATAATAAAAAACGAAGCTTTCTTATTGAAGGTCCACAATGTTCTCAAGTCGAGAGAACTATGTAAATCAGTCATATTGATATTTTCTATTTGATCTTAGTTATTTTAGCCAAAAATACTATTGAGTGAGTCGTTCCATAGTTATCTAATAACTATCAGTACGTAACCCTTGGATCCCCAAAAACGGCCGTGAGTAATACACTATCCAACAATTGGAGAGCGTTACGTGCTCCAGCCTTAATGGATACATCGATGTTCAATCTCGATGCATCTTGACTAGGAACATTTAAAATGGTATGTTTGATTTTCAATGTGATAAATTACTCATGGTTACAACATTTTGTAACTATCATCACAAAACATACCATTTATTGGTTTTCTATTAAATATACTTTTAATTAAAAGTAATTAATATAACCACATTATATCAAGTATATAATAAAAAATACTTTAATTTCGAACAAGATTGTTTACCGAGTTAGATATATGTAACAAATTATATAATTACTCTAGGTTATACCTCTAACTCTCTTAATCTCCCACTTGCCCTTGGGGTCAATTATGAAATTATATTCCAATTTCTCCAATTGGTTTCCTCAAGACCAATTTGTTTTGTCCCTCGGTGAACGGGTATGTTATTATGTTTCAATTATCTACTAAGTCAATCTACGCCCTCGATACTGATAAACTACCATTATCATGTGGAACAATTTCGAGTATGTCTCTCGACTTCCAATGAGCTCTAAGTTTTCTTATAAACTATATAATGACATTGTTATCATATAACAATGTTATGATATTTTCAAAATTTGTAATTACCCTCAGCTTGGTTATAAATTTATGCATTTATACTTATATACATCGTTTTATTATGGCATTATTTAAGACGATGTACTTAGCGATTTTCATTTAATCAGCCATAGTCATTCATTTGTAGCATTTCCAAATTACAGATGCTTAAATTGAATTTATTATTGACGTATTAAACTCAATATCACTTATGAAGTTTGAGCCCGAACACTCCCTCAAAAGGATTTCACTGTTTTTTAGACAATTCTCCAGTATTTCGTAAATACACGAGAACATTCCAAACTATCATTTAGTGATATCAATTTGGATTTGATATTTGCTTCATGTATCAAACATATAAGCAAATCATGATATTGTAGACAACAAACATGCATGATAATTCCTATTGCCAATGCATAAAGAATCAATCATACATTTTTTTGTAGTAAATATTTTAACAAGACGTCCTTGTATATCACTTTGGGACATTCCCAATATCTTTTATACTTACTATAAATGACATAATTTACAAATCTGACATTGAATATTAAAACAACTAAGGCTAATTTTAATCCAAGTACTTCGTTAAAAATCAGTAATATGTTGTTTACTTATAGCTTTAAAAATATCAATGTACCTTTTAACTTTCTTTCTTATAACACTTCGTCTGCATTTCGATCGATAATCAAACTATTTGATATTTCTATCAAAATATTTATTCAATTCCAATGCTTATAAAATGATACTTTCTATGATTTCTAGGATCATATCCAAGGATGCACAAACTCAATATTGCTTCCACTGACTTTTAAACATTTTGGTTATCGTGTGTAAACAGCATACTCTAAATCATTTTTAGAATTTTCTATTACCAAAACATAAAGTCATATTAAGCGATAATTTTGTGAATAAATCCAAATTAACTTGAGCATGTTGAATATTCAGTCTATTACGCTAATTTCGACAATTAAAATTTGCAATGTTATTCTTATCAATATTGCGCATTATACTACAACTGCATTTGTCTTACTCTCGAAGACACATTCACAGCTAATGGATCATATCCCTTTCGGGTACATCTACCAAAATCATATTTTGATAATCCGTTTGGAATTTATTTCGAATTTGTGCATCGTACCATATCATAAAGTTAATACTCTTGATGGTTTAATTAAACAACCAAGGATTATATATTTTCAACATTGATAAAAAAATCATAGTTTCTCTTCAATATGCAAGATTACTTATTAAAAATTCTAACGTGATCTGTTTGTTTAGGTAAGTTAATTTCATTTCATCTCATGTAATGGGTTATCTTTGGATCGTATCCAATTCCATTTTACTATCAATAATTTCTCAAAGAAATTCCTTCACTATGAAGTTGGTATTTCTTAAAACAACAATCGTTGCTCAATGCAATGGAATATGTATTCATAAACACTTTATGAATTCCCTTTTATTTAAAAATGATTTAGTTTTAGTTTACAAAACTTATATTTAGAACATAAATATGTCATCCAGTGACAGTCCTTTCCAAACTCCTTTTGGGGAGATTCATACAAGATCCCTCATAAATAATTATTACATGCAGACTTTCGACTCACACAACCGATCAACTCGTTGACCTAATATATGTTGGGGTTTCTTATGAACCCTTATTTTGTATGATTTTGTAAATTATTATTTAGATGAAATAATATCAACCTCGTGTACTATTATTAAGTACATGTTCTTGT
Source organism: Allium cepa (assembly GCA_030765085.1). Classification (NCBI taxonomy): domain Eukaryota; kingdom Viridiplantae; phylum Streptophyta; class Magnoliopsida; order Asparagales; family Amaryllidaceae; genus Allium; species Allium cepa. The sequence continues at coordinate 588,210,121 of CM060938.1, forward strand.
AGAAAGAAATTAACTCAACTTTACTCACAATCAATCGTATCCAACAAAGTTTGATTACTCCTTATTGATACATCTTTATGTACCATAAGGAGAAATGACTTTTGAGATCGAATCTTTACTCATACTAGGTATAAATGGAACTCCTTCCAATATAATCACTCATTCGATCAAATCAAATCATTTCTATTGCATGTTATATTATTTTCTTTTGTTTTATACTCTATGAATCTACCTTAGACATACTACATGTGTATCAAATATACATGTCCATGTCCGTGATAACTCATTGGTAAATATGACAAAGTACGTGGAATCGTTTTTGTATCAATAGACTTATGATTGCGTACATATATATATATATGCATTAATCCAAAGAGTTTGTCAACTCTTATGATGCTCCCACTAAATGGGTGCATAGCCCTTAATAGTTTGAGATACATTTCACCAATATCATATGATTCACAATCATATAATAAAATTATTTCTCAAAACTACGGCTTAGTCTATAATTCCAAATAATTGTAAATGTATGATACTTCTTATTTTCTATTGCATCACTTTTGTTATGAAAAAATATATCATATTGTGATTGTATTTCGTTATGAATATTCATAATATTCACACCAAAATATAACTGTATATTTTTCAGTCGACATCGAAAAATTGTCATTATTTCATAAATAATAATCAATATGTTTTACGAAAACATTTTTCGTAACTTGATGCAATCCATAAGTGCTACATGGCATAGTCCCATTATTTTCGCTATTACTATAATAGAATGCTAAATTTGGAGGTTCATCATTCACTTAATATAGGTTATTTATTTCATATACTATAACTAGTTTACAACGGAGAGTTCTTTAACAAATATCTTGAACTCAAAGAAATCTCATAAGAAATAATTTTCTATATGAAAATACATCGAAATATAAATCATGTTTCCTGTTCCAATATTAAGTATCAATTACTATTGTAATTTCATATGTTTCTTTATGAAGCAAAGGTGACTATTCACTTTCTTCATCCTAACTGTACCTTAATTTACATCTACTCATATACATATGTTTATCTTTTCAAATGGTCGACCCATTCAAAAGAATTCTTTAACTACAACATCATAACAATCTCTTTACAAAAGCGCACTCGATCTTCCTTAACATTTAAGGACAACAAATATATTGCACTTTGCGTAAGCTGATCAAACTGACATTTCAGCGATCGAGTTCTTTGAACTATTTTGTAGTTTTGGTCCAGTTACACATTTAACACAATACAGTCTTTATTATAATCAATCAAATTGAATACTCGATCTCATAGTACTATTTATTGGCTTATTTCGAATGAAATTTCATTAAAGTATCGTACATTATGAATTATGAACGTTCTCTATATAACAGTTACATGCGATAATATATGGATCAAATATCTATAGTCTTATACTGCTTTTGGAGTTCGAAACTCATAGAATGCAATACATGATCTTGACCAAATAAACGTGTAAGCGGCAAATTATGAACGTATTTACTAGTTGTAAAATGAGGCGCTTGCATAATGTTGAAACGTTAACATGAAATAAGCATTTGTTATATTAAGTATATTTTATATATTTCTATTTGTCAATTTTCAATTCAGTTTAATTGTATATCTTATTTAATAAAAAATGTATCAATCATTTTAAATGCACAAATTTATCATTGTAGATTATTATAACATATATTCTAAAAATATTAGAAGGGTTAAATGCTATCATTTCATTTTTCTAATAAGGCTCCCACTATTCTTTTATGTTTCAGCAAACTATAAGAAAAACATAGAAGTCTTCCGATTTCACTAATGGGTGTTCAGACTCGTAATCTTAAGGTTCCAACCTTGAGGAAAGCTCAATAAATCATACTCCCATATATGATGGATAACTCCTTATCAGTTGTATCACAACAAATCCTAACATATGGTTCCTTGTCCTAATCCTACCGTTACCTTAAGGAAAGCTCAACAAGCAAACATTCGAACCTATCATTTCGCGACATCCTACGTATAATGCATATATTTAGAGGAAAGCTCAATGAATATGTGTGGTTATCTTACCTCATCTATTCAATATATTAATAGTACTACACATAACATCCCCAGCTTGAGGAAAGCTCCACAACTAAAGGGTCTGCAAGTAATCTATTAATATATAAATGATAGAAGACAACTTTATATTAAAGATTCATAATCTTCAATATATTATTGAGTGATATTGACTTATGGAATAATGTATTTCTTATGAAATGCCTTATGATTCAAGTGTCGAACACATTTGAATCATGGTATACATACAATTGTATGTACTTATCCCTTAAGTCTGTTTAGGGTTTCTTTAATGTTCCACATTTAGTTTATACATTAATATTATATAAGTTTTATTATTACATGACTTTTATATTTCATACTATTTATATAATAGTCTTATAATTTAATTATTTTTAATTAAATATCATTTAATTATTTTTAATTAAGTAAAATTTTAATTAATTTTATATTATTCTAATATAAAATTTATATTAAATATTTATTACATATTATAACCTTTACGGCATTACACATATATCTTATATATGTGTATATTCATTTAATCAATTTAATTAATTTATATAATTAGTTAACTTCTAATTAATTTATTTAATTAAACAATTCAAATTAAATTATATTAATTTCACAATTCAATTCATATAAAAACATGTATACTTATGTTATTTTAAACATTTTAAAATATTATAACATGTATCATAATATATAATACATGCATATTTTTTTTATTAATTAACTTATTTAAGTAATTTATTTTATTAATCCAATTAATAAAATTTAAATTTTCGAAACTAATATATATTTTTTCAAACATTTTGAAAATTTTATTATATTATATATTTATATCTTATTTTAAATTTAACTTCTAAATTTAAATCTTATATTTTAGTTTTAAAATAACTTTGATAATCTATATTATAACATTTGCGATATACTTCTTATTTTAAATTTAACTTTTAAAAAGTAGGACTTTTATTTTCAATTTCAAAATAATTTCGAAATTAGCCTAAGGCCCAATTCAAATTGGGCCTCTTCCATTAGGGGCAACCTTTTAGGCTCATATATTCATTCAGGCCAGGCTGATAGTCAGGTAAGGTCGAGTACTAGATTACACAAACCCAATCCTAGACACTAGCTTTCTAAACACCCTACTATCTTTGGCGTGAGCTTGATTTGCTAACCCTAACACGATTGATTAGACCGCAAAGGCTATTGCTTTTGATATCATTGTTGGAATTGTGCTAGCCCACAATAGAAGTTAAATGTGCATTTCAAATTTTTTTACCCTATAGGATCTTTATTTGCCTATGAAGTCAAATTTATTTAGAACACTCCTAAATTCAATTTAAATAAAATAATATATTTCCTTTAACTCATAAATTTTAGTTAGAAATTTATTTCAATTATTTCCAATTTATATATAAATATACATATTGTATGTGTGCATGTGTAACAGGATATTCCATGTAAGGTATAACATGCCTGTATATAGATGCTGGTATTTACATCGCAACAAACATGTTAGCCCATCTTATATGTATTGTATGTTGTCCAAACATATGTGTATAATTATAATTATTATATATAAAACCCAAGTGTAAATATATATATATATATATATATATATATATATATGAGAAAATATTATAAATATATTTATATATAACATATTATAGTAAAATATTAAATAAACTTGCATATATATATATATATATATATATATATGCAATATACAAGATATAAGTTTAATTATTTTAAATATGTGTATGTATATGTATTTATTAAAGTAAAATAATTTTATATATGTAACCATATGTATAGGTAAATATAAATATAATAATTAATGAAAATACGAGTTAGAATAATTTGTATAAATATATCTTAAACTACAAAACTTAAAAATTACAATTTTTTCACATTCTAGATAGAATACACAGCAGCTCTAAATTTAATTATAATTTAATATATATATATATATATATTAAGATTTAATTAGTTAAATAACAATAAATAAACGATCGAAAATAATTAAATGACAAATATTTGGAATTTAAAAATTTTACAAAATTAGGAATTATACACATTTTTTTTAATTTTTAGAAGTCAAAATTTTATTTTATATTAATTAAATACTTTTAGTTGAATTTGAAAATGATTTTTAAAATTATAAAAATTGGTTTAAAAAGTCTAATTTTTTGACCCAAAGCTTCTATGATGATTAATTAATTTAAAAAAAAAAATTAAAGTTGAATTTTCAAAGCATAATTTAATTTATATCAATTTATTAATTTGTATAATGATTAAATAATAAAAATATATGAAATATTACCAAAAAAATTATTTTTAACCATTAAAAATCATAATTAATGTTGATATACAATTAAAAATATATTGGTTTAGTTATTTATGTGATATACTTATATAGTTTAATAAAAATCATATAAACAAATAAATTAACATATTAGTATATGTATATATTAATTAATAAATATTAATTAAAAAATATTAATTAAAAAATTATAGTATTTTCATTTGTGTGTATCATATCCTTAATAGGAAAATTGTTTTTTATTATAAACATATACACATAACTAATCAGTATGTGACAGTATCAATAACTATAAGAATCTTACCTAATTAACAATACAATAATCACAATACACACACGTCTATGTATGAACAATATGCAGTTATACAGAGGTTATGTACCATATATATATATAACCAAACACTTACCTAAAACTGATGCCCTTAAGTCCGCCTTGTAATGATGAGTTCTCCTATTTGAAACCTTCTCAATTCTATAAATTGATGGTCCTTGAACAACAGACCCTTTTGTTATCAAACAGTTGCTAATTTGAATTTGATTTGAGTTTTATTGGAGCTTTAAAAGGTGTAATTCGGAAAAGATAAAGGAGATAGGAGGCAGCAAATGTCTTTTTAAATTTAGGATTAGGGTTTCTTTTATAGTGGTAGAATCGGAGAGAAAAGTGGATCACATCATATACCTTTTCTCACTGAATCTCTACCATCACACACAAATCCGTTTACCCTATCATGGTTGCCCTCTATATCTAATGTTTGCTGTCGAAATTTTTCCTCCAACTTCATTTGGGCTAATATCCTATTTAGGCTTAAGTATATATATTTAATTAAGTCCAATTTAATTCCTTATCAATATCTTATATCGATCGATATATTTATAACGATTATGAAATAATACACACACACAACATGATTTATTCCTCAAATCAAATTCAAATTTTATAACTAATATTTCATAAATATTAATTATTTTAATTAATATGTAACAATTATAAACTAATTAAATTGTTTGATCTAAAGAGAATTCATCATTTCGGTTGTGTGACTCACAAGTGTGAATTCAATCAACGATTAACATCGAACTATTCGAATGTTAACGTTCACACGTCACTTATCAGGTGGTGTGTCATTTTGGCTAAATTTATCGCTTACTTAGTTTTGATAAAATCCAATTTCACTTTATTAAGCGTTACCCGGTTGTAACATTTATTTACATCAATTCTCTTCACCAAAACTAAATCACTTCGGACTTATGAAATTTGATAATGGTCAAAATTCCAATGCCATCCATATTTAAATATGTAGGATCGATTTCACCCTAGAGGGATACTAATAAAACAGAGTGATACTAATAATAATAAAAATTAATGCGGAAATATATATATAATAATTGCAGCATAGATAATAGGAGAATAATAAAACAGGAATAGAACAACATAAATTTACCTAGCTTCGACAAAACTCTGCCTACGTGCTGCCCCCAAGGTTTCTACTAGAAATTAAGTAGTCAGACGCTTACACACGTAAACTTGTGACACCCATTAATGACTAACCCAACTTTATGCTCAAAACCCTTCCACAACTCAACCATTGAGTTGCGAATTCTCAAACTACACCACCGTAGTTCGTAACCTAGTTACACAACTAGAATTTTACAAAAGTTAAAAAGAAATTACAAAATAAAAACAAACACAAAAGCCTATATAATCACTAAAGCCCAAATTCAATAAAGTAGACCGGCCCACTTAAATTAGAGAAAAAATCTCCCTTTTATTTTAGTTCTTCTGCGTTAAACTTTGGCTGATCTTTTTCGTTCCTTCTCAAAATCTAGGGTTTTGTGATGAAGCCGCCGCTTTGATCGAATTGATTGCCGATATGGTTTCGTTCTTCAATTTGCTTAAAATGCTTCTTTTACCGGATCTCTAGCTTTATTACTTGCGGCGGCTTCAAATTGTCGAGCTTGAATTGGTACGTGATTTTCTCCTTTTTGATTTTGATTTTTGCTCGACTTTTGATTTGAGTTATGGATTATATTTTGATTTATTCTAAGTGTTCGCTCTGAAATATAGTCTTGAACTCCAATGCTTTTCTTCCAATGATGTTACTGGGTTTTATGGGAATGAAAACCTATATTATCGTTTCCTATATTTGTATCTGAATTTTTCAAACATTTGCTTGGCCGTTCAATTATCGATTGAATACTTATGATTTATTTCGACTGGTTCAGTTCAAATATTTTTCTGATATACTTTGCTTGGTCACCACGGCTTGCATTTGGTTTTCAGATATTTTCAAATCTGTGAAGCTTGTTCATCATGCTCGTTCTATTTTTAGATATTTTTGACTTTTGTTGAAATTGTTCATCTCGGCCTTGACTTGATTTGAAACTTTTATGTTAATATTGATATAATTCATGGCTTTTTTCTTTAACTGCTATTATGTGATCTTCTGCACTTGAATTTGGTTCTAGTCTTGTTGTCACATTAGAACCGGTTCAATCCTAAATGCCTGCACTTAGTTGCACTGTCCTGTTGCATTGACTTGTACTGCTTGTACTTGGGGTCTGGTCTTCATAGTTGCATATGTATTAGTTCATGTTTATTTGAGTCTTGTTGTAGTTGCTTTGCACATGTCTGAATGCATGTTGTACTGGTCACATTAATTTTGAACTCTGAAAAGATGAATTTGAATTTTTCACTTGAGTTACCTACTGTTGAACTTCTGAGCCTATGAACTGATATGTGTATACATGCTTACATGTATGTATTTATGTAACTGTGCTTGAATTGATTTGAACTTTTTTTTAAAGTCTGCTCTGGTTTTTGCCTTTGTTTTTCATGAGCATTGCACATCCACGCTGGTATGGTTCATCATTCTCTGGAGTCTTGTTTCACTTGCATGTCTTGAATACATTTCTGGTGGGGTTTAGTTCACCACCTTGTCATGTGAGTGTGTTGAACTGAGCATGTTTGTTGCTTTCTTTTGATTCATGTGCATTGGCTTGTTGTACATGTTGATTGTTTGTACTGATTTTGATTTGTTTCTGATGTTTTGTTGCTCTGTTCACCACTTTGAGTCCGCATTGTTGTCATGTGATCTGGTTGCATACACATTGTGGTTATAGTCTGGTTGTGTTGCATTGTGTTGATTGAATCTTTTGAAGTGATATGTGAATCTGAACATGTTCATGCATTGTCCTTTTGTACATGTGACCACTTTGACATGTTGTATGTGTTATCCTTACACTTGATTGTTGGGGTCTTGTTGTACACACTGGTCTCTGGAGTGCTTGGTTCACTAAGAATTCGCTTCCATTGTGCTTACTTTGTATATGTGTTGATGTCTTCATTTCATATTGCTTCTGACCATGTCATGTTGAGTTGCTTCACATGTACATCATATATGGTAGCATGTTGTATGTTGGTCTAGCTGTGTCTGGTGTATTTTGAGTCTTATTGCACTAAACTGTTAGTTCGATCTTGTTTTGTCCTCTTGAATTCTTGTCTTTGGTATGTGTGGGTTGTTGTAGTTTCTTCAAGTCACCTGAGTTAAATCCACCATTTGGTTGGGTATGACCTTGTGCTCACATGTCTCTGTAATTTTATCAAGTGTATATCAGTGTGCATTGCCTTATGGCATGTACAGTGATACACTATGCATGTCACAAGCTGATCGTGTATGATGGATTCAAACGAAAATGATGAAGAACGACCCAAATAATTGAGGCAAATAACATTTTCAAAAACACATACTTTAATTTTCACTGCAAAATATTTTCTTTTTCAATTTTACCGCGTCGGTGTTTATTTTGTAGATAATTCAGATATGGGATACATGCTGGAACAAATTTGAAGATAAAATACGAGTGTGAGTGAATATATGTAGTGAGGTCTGTTTCCCAGGGAATTGGCCGAGCAACTTAGTACTCGGCCTCCCCTATCGTTCGGTTCAAGATGGAGCGTTCGGCACTAAGAAGCATCAGGTATTGAATACCTTCCGGTCGAAGAAGAACGCTCGGCATAAGATCTTCGGCCTCAGAATATCGTTCGGCCAAAGGCATCGTCCGGCCAGAAACCTCGCTCGGCCTTTAAGTGGCTCGGCACCATAACGCTCGACATCCAAGCACGCTCGGCATGGCAGAATAGTCCGGCATAAGACATCGTTCGGCATACAAGTTACGTTCGGCCAAGGATGTCGTTCGGCATCAAGTGACGTCCGACATTCCATATCGATCGGCATCCACACCCAATTGGAAAGTGTTCGGCACTCAAAGCATTTGGCCTAGCAATCGTTTGGCCATGACACTGCTTCAGCTCCTAGCATTGTTCGGCTATGACACTGGTTCGACTTCTAGCATCGTTCGGCACAAGTACTCCCCACAACATTCAGTGTGTTCGGCTTCAACCCGCTCGGCCAAAGGAGATTGTTCGGCATGAAGGGGTACGTTCGGCATATGGACGTTCAGCATTTGATCGTTCGGCCTTCCTTGTTCGGCGCACAGAGACCACTTCACTTGGGCCAAGATACCCAACTAACAGGCCCACCAGGGATGTCCAACCCACCTTCCCCTATAAATAGAGGGGCAGGGGCACAGAAAAAAGGGAGATTTTAGAGAACACCGGGGAGACTCTGCCATTTTCAAGACTCATCCCAGACTTATTTCTTTTACTTTGCAATCGTATTCTGGTAACTAAAATGGGATTTTATCTGTAATCACCCATCGAGGAAATCAATGGAAATCAACTTCAAAGTGGATGTAGGCAGTTACGCCGAATCACTATAAATTTGGTGTTCTTGTTCTCTGCAGTTAAATTCATACTCTATTCTCTGTTTTAATTTACTTTCTTCATTAATCTCTCTATACAATCTTTCTAAGGGTGTTAGTGACCAATTTTGGTGCTAATATTTTGGTGCTTTCACTAAGAAATTAAATTCTCAGGCTATTAGGATCTACTTTGCAGCTACTGGATTGCACAAATCCCCCAAAGGAGATCCATAATCATCTATAAGGCATCTGTTGATTCTACTCAGAGTTACAACCAACAACTCTACCATGGGAAGACCACGAACTAGATCAACCTCTCAAAATGCAGATGCCCACGAAACCGCTAGTATGCAACAATTGGGAACTAGCAATCAACAAGCGATTCGAGGTGCAGGGCCCTCCAACCAAAACCAAGCAGAAGTTGTTTCCCGAGTAGAATTCAATGACTTGATAAGAGAACTTAAGGAAAGTAGAAGGAAACTTGCTGAGAAAATGCAAGCCAACGCCGACCTCATGACTCAGCTTACTCAGCAGCAGCATCAGAATGCTGGAGGTAGCCCTGTCCCTTACTCTGAAGATGACAGTTCGACTTCTGCTAATGAACCTCCTAGGCGTAGACGCCGTAAGGATGAAGATGCACATGCATGTGCTACTGATCGATCTACTAGAAACCAAGACCCAAATCGGACGGGACATCAAACTGCACTGTCCCGTGGAACGAAACCCAACATCCCATCTTCCATACAAACCCCGGATTTGACGGCTATGGTCAGGCAGTTGATGAAAGAAAACCAAGGTCTAACTAATGAAGACTGGGGAGTGTCTAAGAGTCATACTTCATTCACGGATACCATTCTACAGGCTGAATACCCAAAAAAGTTCAACATGCCCGCCATTCCAGCCTACGAAGGGAAGACTGACCCCAGGCAGCATGTGATGAGATACGGATGGATGATGGATTCTGCAAGATCTAATGATGCAACCAAGTGTAGGTGTTTCCCCATCACCTTGTCCGGGATTGCCACCATGTGGTTCACTCGACTCCCACCACGATCTATATCCACCTTCGACGAATTAGCAATGAAATTCGTAGAACAATTCCGGATACACACCACTCGTCCAAAGGACGTGATGTCCTTATCAAGTGTAACTCAAACTCCAGGAGAGTCATTTAAAGCATACTTTCAAAGATTTCATGTTGCTGCTACCGAGGTGAGCAATCCTAATGACCATGCGATTTTGATGGCATTAATGCGTGGAGTGGATCCGGATTCTGAATTTGGAGATTGGTTGGAGGGAAAGTCCCCAGCTACGCTGGAATGTTTTTATTCGAAAGCTCATCAGTTCATAAGAAGGGAAGAAGCCCGGTGGACAAGGCGAGACAAGGCATCAGGGCCTGTTCAAGAGTCTGTGAAAAGTAACGTCGTCGTGAAACAAACCGGAGATACTTTTGGAAAAACTCAAGTTAATGTTCAGAACAAGCCCGGGCACTCTAAAAAATCCGGAGTTGGAAATCCCGGAAAGAAAAAAGAAACAGGGAAATGGAAATCAAGGATCCCAACATACAATGAATACACCCCGTTGAACACATCACTTGAAAACATCTATCTATCAACTTGCAACACTTTCCAATATAGAAAGCCACGTCCAAAGGAATCGACAGAAGAACAGAAGCGGACAGGGAAGTATTACCATTTTCACGAGTCTTATGGGCACAACACAGAGGAGTGCAGACACCTCCATGATGCCATAGAAAAACTAATCAGACAGAAAAAGCTGTAGGAATTTGTCAAAGACCCACAGGATGGGAGGCAAGAAACATCGGACCCTATACGCGGGCCAGCCCTACACCAACCGGAACAACTTACTCGGACTGTGGGTAGATTGGTTATTAACATGATTGCTGGCGGACCTCATCCTGCAGATAAGAATTGGAAGGAGATGGAGCGATATGCTAACTCCTTAAGACATGCGAAGTACGAGTGTTGTTCGAACGTGAAGGATGGGACTCCTGCAAAGCAGCAGCGCACGATGAATGATGATATCGTATTCAGGAACAGAGATGCAGATAAGGAAGAGGCTCCTACCACTGACCCAATGGTCATATCTGCAACCATCGGGCCGACATTCCTAAAGAGAATTCTAATTGATTGCGGAAGTTCCGTTAACATCATCTTTCGGAAGGCATATGATCAAATGAAGCTGGAGACCAAGGATTTGAAGCCATCCAAGGCCAGAATCCATGGCTTTAATGGCGCAGCGACTGATGCAGTGGGATATGTGGAATTACCAGTTGAACTGGGACAAGTTGAACGCAGAAGGGTGTGAATCTTACCATTCATAGTACTGGATGTTGATTCCCCGCACAACGTATTTCTAGGTCGTCCAGCCCTGGCGGAATTTAGGGCTGCTTTGGCCCCATGGTGTTTGATGTTAAAATTTCCAACAAACAAAGGGGTTGGAGTGGTACACGGCGACCAGGCAACCGGCCGTGCATGCTATGTAGCCGAGCTCAGGGAGGCATGGCGTAGGGAAAGGAAAGGTTGTAGACAGCTCTGTCTACATCCAAGGTTCTGACAATTGACAAGTAGCGTCCGAGCCCTGGTTCGGACGTCATTCTCGGATCCACAGAGACATAGATCCGAGAGACGATGATTGGGAACCCAGGGAAACAAATGCGGCACCGGATGAACTAACCATCGACATCTTAGTTAGCCGTAGCGACCCATCACGAGTTTTGAAAATAGGATCACAGCTCGACCCCGTGGCAGCTGGGAACCTTACTGACTTCCTCCGAGTGAACCTTGATGTTTTTGCTTGGACGCATTCTGATATGTGCGGGATTTCTCCTGCAATCGCGAGTCATATGTTGAACATAGACACAAGACATGTTCCTGTAATACAAAAAAGGAGTGGCATGGACCCGGAGAGGTCCGCGGCTCTCAGAGAGGAGGTGGACAAACTCAAAACCAACGGGTTCGTCCGCAACACCCTCTACCTTGAATGGGTATCTAACCCGGTGTTAGTAAAGAAAGCGAATGGAAAATGGAGGACTTGTGTTGATTACTCCGATTTAAACAAGGCATGTCCAAAGGATAGTTTCCTGTTGCCAAGGATTGACCAACTCGTCGACTCAACTGTCGGACATGAGTTACTATCATTTATGGAAGCGTACTCTGGTTACAATCAAATTCCGATGCACATCCCGGACCAAGAACACACCAGCTTTGTCACAAACGTGGGATTGTATTGCTATGTAGTAATGCCATTTGGATTGAAGAACGCAGGAGCGACTTATCAACGCCCGGTGAATCGAACGTTCAAAGACCAGACTGGTAAAACAATATAAGTCTATGTGGATGACATTCTAGTGAAGTCATGGCAGTCAATTGACCACAACCGAGACCTAGTGGAGATGTTTGACATACTCAGGCATTATGGAATGAAGATCAATCCGTTGAAGTGTTCATTCGGCGTAGCATCAGAAAAGTTTCTGGGATTCATTGTGAATGGGGAATCGAGGCTAACCCAGAAAAGATCCAGGCTATCCGAGATATACAAGTACCCAGAACCATAAAGCAGGTGCAAAGCCTGAATGGAAAAGTGGATGCGCTAAGTCGATTCATATCCAGGGCTACAGACAAGTGTGTTCCCTTCTTCGACATTATAAAGAAAGGAAAGAGAAACTTCGAACGGACATCCGACTGTGAGGAAGCATTCCGGGCTCTGGTAAGGCACTTGGAAAGTCGCCATGTACTGTCCAAGCCGATAGACCATGAAATGTTGTATGTATACTTGGCGGTATCCCAACACGTTATCAGTACAGCCTTGGTCCGCGAGGAGGACCGGATTCAAAAGACGGTTTACTACGTCAGTAAACGCTTGATAGGGGCGGAAAGAAATTATCCAAATATTGAAAAATTCGCCTATTGCTTGGTGATCGCATCACGCAAGCTTTGCGCCTACTTTCAAGCACACTCAATCGGCATCTACACTAACCAACCCTTGCGACAGGTACTCCAACGACCGGAAACTTTCGAAAGGATGCTGAAATGGAATATTGAGTTAAGTCAGTTCGATATTACCTATTTGCCGCGGAGGGCCATAAAAGGACAAGCTCTAGCCGACTTCATTGCTGAATTCACTGTGCTAGATGAACCGAGCAATCACGGAATCATACCCCCCGTTCGATGGAAGATGTACACCGATGGGGCATCTAACGACCGTTGCTCGGGGGTAGGTATAATCCTCGTGACTCCTGAAGACCGACCAATCTGCTATGCTTTGAATCTCGAGTTTGCAGCAACAAATAACGAAGCCGAATATGAAGCATTGGTTGCTGGCTTGAGACTTGTTATCGAACTGGGAGTGAAGTCAATTGAAATCTTCTATGACTCGTAGCTGGTAGTATATCAGATGCGAGGAGACTATCAAGCGAAGGGATAGAGTCTTGCTCCTTACCTTGCTCGGGTTCGAGAGCTGCTGGCGAATCTGGAATACTACGACATCTCGCATGTCCCACACGAACAAAACAGAGAAGCCGATTCGTTGGCAAAATTTGCAAGCACTGGTGATGCTCAGAAAATGGGATTCTTCCCTATTGAGCCCCTCTATGCTCTAAGTATAGACGTAATGGAGATAGATTTGTGTTAGAAATCAAACTTGAGAAGGAATCATGGCTGACCCCAACCAAGCAGTACCTGCTACAAGGGGATGTACCTGAGAAGAGGAGCAAAAGACGCCAAGTCCTTCGTAAAGCTTCACGTTATGTAATACAGGATGGAATAATGTATCAAAGGGGATTCTCGACCCCACTACTCCGATGCATTTCCCATGATGAGGTAAAACGAGTCTTGGAGGAAGTCCATGAAGGAGAGTGCGGCGACCATACTAGGGGGCAGACAGTAGCAAAGAAGATCCTCCGCTATGGATACTACTGGCCAATTGTGAATCGGGATGCTGCACACTATATGAGAAGATGTGATAAATGCTAGGTATATGCAAAAATCCCGAGAGCTCCGCCGACGGAACTCACGCAAATGGTAAGTCCCTGGCCATTTGCAATGTGGGGAATCGACTTAGTTGGTTCTTTACGCATAGCTAAAGGTGGAGCGAAATATGCAATAGTTGCGGTCGACTACTTCACCAAATGGGCAGAAGCAGAGCCTCTGGCTATGATAACCACCAAGAAGGTTATTAATTTCGTCGCACGAAATATCATATGCTGCTTCGGCCTTCCACGGACCATCATTACAGACAATGAGACTCAATTCGAAAGTAAGGAGTTCAAAGAATTTTGTCAGAAATATGGCATTGAAAAGAAGTTTGCAGCGGTTGCTCACCCAAAGGCCAACAAACAAGTGGAGGCCGTAAACAAGATAATCAAGTCCATATTGAAAAAACGTTTGGAAAAGGCTAGAGGCAGGTGGATGGATGAACTTCCAACAGCACTTTGGGCCTACAGGACCACCCACAAGACCGCAACTGGCCACACTCCATTCGCGTTGGCGTATGGCACAGAAGCTGTCATACCCGTGGAACTTGAGGTCCCATCGCATCGGGTAACTTATTACGACCCCGAGTCGAACCAGAATCTTTTATTGGAATCGTTGGACTTCTTTGATGAAAAACGCGAAGAAGCCAATTTGAGAGCGACCGCATACAGACATAGAGTCGCTAAATATTATAACGAGAAGGTCCGACCAAGAATGTTTAGTGTGGGAGACCTCGTGTTGAAACGAGTTTTCCCGATCCTGTCTCATATGAATCCCGCATGGGAAGGTCCATACGTCATCGAACGGAAACTTAGAGAAGGAACTTTCAAGATAGCGACCGTCGATGGTGTGACACTCCCCCGAGCATGGAACAACGAGCACTTGCGGCGTTATTATACTTAGTCTATTTCCTTCATGCCGTAGTTGCATTTATTTCCAGTACGTTTGCATTCTAGTTCTTGGCATGTAATAAAGCGATTTAGCTTGCTCTCAATAATAAAGGCTTGAAGCCATCTTTCCCATGAATTACTAATGTCTCTACAAATGATGATCCTGTGATGGGCAAATAAAATTATGTTATCCCGACTAACGTATGAACGTGCACGGACGACTAAAAATCTCCAAGTCCTCGGAGTGCGGACTGGAGTACTCTAAGTCTCCGGAGCGTGGACTCAAGTATAAACGACTAAAAATCTCCAAGTCCCCGGAGTGCGGACTGGAGTACTCTAAGTCCCCGGAGCGCGAACTCGAGTATAAACGAATAAAAATCTCTAAGTCCTCGGAGTGCGGACTGGAGTACTCTAAGTCCCCGGAGCACGGACTCGAGTATAAACGACTAAAAATCTCCAAGTTCCCGAAGTGCGGACTGGAGTACTCTAAGTCCCCGGAGCGCGGACTCGAGCATAAATGACTAAAAATCTCCAAGTTCCCGGAGTGCGGACTGGAGTACTCTAAGTCCTTGGAGCGCGGACTTGAGTATAAACAAATAAAAATCTCCAAGGCCCCGGAGTGCGGACTGGAGTACTCTAAGTCCCCAGAGTGCGGACTCGAGTATAAACGACTAAAAATCTCCAAGTCCCCAGAGTGCGGAATGGAGTATTCTAAGTCCCCGGAGCGCGGACTCGAGTATAAACGAATAAAAATCTCCAAGTCCCCGAAGAGCGGACTGGAGTACTCTAAGTCCCCGGAGCGCGGACTCGAGTATAAATGACTAAAAATCTCCAAGTCCTAGGAGTGCGGACTGGAGTACTCTATGTCCCTGGACCGCGGACTCGAGTATAAACGAATAAAAATCTCCAAGTCCCCGGAGTGAGGACTGGAGTACTCTAAGTCCGCGGAGCGCGGACTCGAGTATAAACGACTAAAAATCTCCAAGTCCTCGTAGTGCAGACTGGAGTACTCTATGTCCCCGAGCGCGGATTCGAGTATAAATGAATAAAAATCTCCAAGTCCCCGGAGTGCGGACTGGATTACTCTAAGTCCCCGGAGCGCGGACTCGAGTATAAACGACTAAAAATCTCCAAGTCCCCGGAGTGCGGACTGGAGTACTCTATGTCCCCGGAGCGCGGACTCGAGTATAAACGACTCAGAATCTCCAAGTCCCCGGAGTGCGAACTGGAGTACTCGATGTCCCCGGAGCATGTACTCGAGTATAAACGACTAAAAATCTCCAAGTCCCCGGAGTACGGACTGGGGTACTCGAAGTCCCCGGAGCGTGAACTCGAGTATAAACGGTAAAAATTCTCCAAGTCCCCAGAATGCGGACTGGAATATGCTAAGTTCCCGTTGTACAGATTAAAAAATGTTCTAAGTGCTTGAAGCATGAGAGGAAAACGAATAACTCTCTGGGAATCAACGGGCCGTGTGAAGACAAACCAAGAAGTCTATGTTACGCACAATAGCATGGACTCGAATCACAATCACAAAGAAAATTGAATAATAAGAATCTTTTGAAAAGACAGAAAAGGAAACTAAACTCTATTCAGGAAAAGTTTTCTGCTACAAGCACTCCAAAATTTGGAGTCAACAGTCTATCTACAAAAATTACAAAAAATTATTACACGACTCAAATTGACTCTCGTTGAACGAGGACAGTAGTCATTTCTTGTGCTTCTTCAACTTCTTCCTGGACGGCTCTTCCCCAGAGCGTTTACCCTTGGAACCTTTCCTTGATGGAGGAGTAACAACTGAAGAAGTAAGGGGAACATACAAGGGCTTGGACCTGCCAGGAAGGATGACCTTCAATGGCTTGTTCAAGGGATCATCCAGGTCCACTTCACGCGGCTCAACCTTGACCTTGGCAGTATCTCTTTTCTCTTTCTCGAGCCGCTCCTTCATGCTCAATTCAGATGTATGCTCAGAGGCGCCTATGACTTCTACTTCATAACTCCCAGAGGAGGAATCGGACTTGCCTTCGTCAAGAGCCCCAATCACTTGGGCATCTGGCCCAGGAACTTCACCAGCATGAGCAGCCCCACCAGTCTCTTCCACCTCTTTGGCGACATCGCTCCTCGGAGTGGGATCGGGATCGGAACGACCTGCACAAAATCAGAAAAGACGAGCATTAGAATGTAATAGTACTTCACAAAGAATGACGACTTTCAAAATCTCAAAGTGAAAGGCTATCTACCAGGCCTTGGCAAATTCTCTGCCGTCAAAGGGGTTTCGCCCTCCGGGATAGGAGACAAAACATGAACGCTCAGGCCGAGGGATTCTGGATCATAACCAATATGTTGTTCAAAGGGATCGAGTATCGGCCGACCGGCCGGCTGGGAAGACACGTGAATAGGAGACTCGGCCCCGGATGGACTGGCGACAACTTCTTTCCCTTTCCTTGAGGGGGAACCTTTGCAGTAAAGGGCCTTGGCCGCCGATAGGTCCGAAGGCTCATTTCCCTTCATAAATTCTTTTATCAAATCCCCCTCGTCAACCTCCTCGACACCGCACTCGGCCTTCCTGATCTGAATTAAGGTTTCCCACGCCTCGAGTAATGATTCAAGATAGCTGTCGCCCAAAAAGTTAAGTCACAGTGCATGAGCACGCGGGCGTTGAATTCGGCAATGAGTGGGTCGAACGCGGTTTTGATCTCTTCTCTACCTTCTTCCCTGGCTTCCTCAAGACGGGAATCAATGTCCGTCAACGCCGTCTTCTTTCCCTCTTCACGGGCCTCGCTCTTTAACATCTCAACCCTTGAAAGCTCGCCCTCGAGTTGTTCTTCTAAAAGTCGGGTGGCGACAATATCGTCACAGTATTGCTGTGACTCTTCTTGGGCAGCCGTTTTCTCCTCTTTCTCTCTACGGAGAAGCTCTTCAAGTTCCTTGACCCGGGTGCTGAACCATCCCTCTCCTTTTGAAAGGAGTCATTCTCCAAGGCCAAAACCCCACATCGTTGAACCGCCTCGTCAAGCTCTTTCTTATGAGTTGATTCCAAGCGAGTAACGGCCTCGGCAGTATCCCTGGCACTCCGATGGGCGACCTCGAGTTCAGACTTATAAGTGGCGATTTCTTCGTCTTGGGCCTTAATGATGTTTCTATCGTGGATGGCCTCAAGCTTCAAACGGTCTATCTCATGCTGGCGCTCCACAGAGACTTCGGAAAGTTTCTCAGCTAGGTGGACAAATGCATCATGTTGAACATAGACGTCATTTGTGCAGGCAAGAGAGCTTTGTTTAACATAACCAGGAATAAGATGAATCGCTGGAAGGAATTTCAGGCCATCGAAGTAGATTCTCGAAAATTTGTCTTTATGCTCAGCCAGCTTCTCTGACACTGTTGGGTCTGTCGCAGGAACAGGGGGTGACGGCTTTGAAAGTTCGCCCCTCCGGTGAGAACCTCGGGACTGTCGAGTATAAGAGGAGTCAGAGTGTTGGTCTCGAGGAGCATCGGGTTGCGACCTCTTATGGTCGTGCTTGTCTTTGCTATGCTCCGCATGAGACGAAGTATCCTGGTGGTGCTTTGGCTGATAGTAAGTTTTCCTCCAGGATGAGGAGTCCCGGGAATGATAGTCTTTGTCGCCATTGCCGTCTCCATCTCAACGTCTTCCGGAACCCGAATCCCGTCCTGGTTGTTGACAAATGGACGAACCGCGAAGACGATCGAATCTGTGTGAGCGCCCCATGTCACCTGCACGAAATTCAAATAACAACGAATTAGCGAAGGGAGATGTGACGACAAAAATCTAAGTGCGAATTGAAGTGCAAATGTTCGTGTGTGTCCTAGTGCTTCCCCCGACGGACCAGTAGCCTTGCTAATAGGGGTTTTCTCTCCCTGACTTTGGGTTGGAATGCCCACATCGCCTCTGATGGGCGAATGGAACTTGAATGCCTCCGGATCATTGAAGTCATAGTTGAGCAGATCTTTCGGAATGGAGAGGTTCGAGAGGCCCTTTAGCGAACTTTCAACGTGCTGCGAAGAAGCCTCCTTCTCTACCGGGATGAGCGTAACTTCGGAAGTTCCGCCAACCTTCTCCTTCCTAATCTTACATGTCACTTTCTTTTTCCCCTTCGAAGGGGAAGATGACGTTTCAATATCATGCACTTCGACTAGTGAATCCTGAGTAGGACCCGCATTCTCACCTTGTGTGTCGGGTGCTTCACCCTCTCTGATTTCCCCCTCCTCCTGTGCACCGGGGGTGTGGCATGACGACGATTCAGCCAACTTCTTCCCTTTACCGGATGCGGGATTGGGGATGGAGACGCCCTCAGGAAGGCTCACTCGACGACCTGCTGTTAACAGCCCGATCCTTGACAGTAACTCGTTTGAAATGAGGGTTCAGATGTCTCTTCCTCGCCAGAAAGAGCTCTAACAGCCTCAACTGCCTCTGAATAGCCGCGGCCCTCAGGACGTGGATTGATATCTGAAAAAATGAAACAAGAGTTAGAAAAAGCATTGCCTCGACCGAAATATGAGCATCGCTCTAAAAAGAAGACTTACTTCCTTAAACCCATCTCCTCGCAAAACCAGGAGGGCAGCACATGTAGAACCATACCTGTTTGTATAGGGAAAACTTGCTCCACGCTCCGGTTAGAATTTGGCACTTGTGGTGCGGCTCGAGGAACACGAAGGAGGGGCTATCTCTCCGCTTCTTGATCATATAAATATATCTGATGTCGCCGGGAGTTGGAGGCCTGGAGAAGACAACCATAAAAAGGAGGTAGGTCCCATAAATGAACGCATGACCGTTTGGGTGCAACTGTGACGGGGCGACGTCTATGTATTGCAACACATCCCGAATAAATAAATTGAATGGAGGCACGCTGCCCACTCAACACATAAATTTATTGCAGGCGGTGTATCCGACTGGGGGCAGGTGTGAACGATCATGGCCCGACGGAACCAACATGTCGGCAAAAGGGATTCTATGGATCGAACATATTCGCCGAAGCGCGGTTTTGTTAATCTTTGAAGCCTGTGAATCGATCGGATTATCCAAGAGAATCGTTGACTCCAGGGCACCAGGAGCTAAGTTATGAGTGGGGGAGGTCGACGGATTAGAAGTATCTACGTCCCCTTTTTTGGAAGATGGCCCGGGTCTGTCCGAGATTGTGGCGGAACTGGATTTTTTAGACATTTTTTGACGGGAATCGAATCATGCAGAGCACTTGTATGAACTATACTCAAAAAATGATCAACGTTAGACTTAACAACATAAATTTCCCCCCGTGTGGTGTGTGACCTAGTGCAATCAATCATGTATAAGCATTGGAAATTCGAGAGTCGCAAGGTTACTGAGCTTAAAGATCATCACCTTCGAAGACCGTCATCGCTGACCGTCTCCAAAAGCCTTCCTAATGGTGACTATAGTTTCAAGTTCAGGGAACATTAGAGGAAGTTATCCGGTTACGTCAAGAAAAGTTCAGATTATAGCTACTGAAAATAGAAGGTTATTAGTCCAAATCGGTTCGATATGCTAGAATGTTAGAGTCATTGTTCTTGCTTTACGACCGTTCGGCATAACCATTCGGCATGTTTTAGTTCGGCATTCATGTGTTGTTCGGCTAAATATCGTTCGGCTTGTATGGTTCGGCATTTACGTTTGTTCGGCTAAGCTGTCGCTCGGTGAAGTTATCGGTCGGCCTAAAACTCACGATCGACCTAACTATAATTCGAACCAGTTAGCGCTCGGCAGAGTATCGTTCGGCCAAAATCCCATTCGGCCGAAACGACACTCAACATCCTCTCCGGTAACTCATGCCTCCTCCCAAACCTTCCCTCCTACCGTCCGGCATGTGATGAGTCACACCGAACCAGAATTATGCCGAGCTCCAACGTTCAGCAGTCCACCTTAAAATCCTTCCCTCTATTCCACCATCCTCGACCGAGCAATGAGGGCCGATCGTTCGGCAAGTCGTACAAGGATATGCTATTCGACATCCCGACTACCTCCTTCTCCTCTCCATCCTTTCTTCCTCCAATCTCGTTCGGCACGAGGGAATTATGTCGAACCTTAACAAATCTCCCAACGGCTTCCTAGAAGGTTCATCTCTATTCACTCCTCCTTCCACCCTCATCATTTAACACGGAAAACCCTTAGAATATCCAAACCTAGGCTCGATTCACCCTATCGATTACGGAACTCGAGCATCAAACGCTTTTAAGTTATGGGAAGGAATTAGAATCGATACCTAGTCAGTGGGATGAAGACTTGGAAAGGATTGATGGATCATTGGAGTTTGTTAGCTGGAAAAATGAGCAAGTACAAGGCAGCGGTGATAAAATGTGAAAAGAGGAGATGGAGGAGGGCGCTGGACTTTATAGAGAAGAGGAAGAAGACGAAGACGCTATTCCCGGTGAAACCGGTCAAAGCCGCAACGTTCGGTCCGGCCCCTGCACTACGTTCGGCACACGAGGAGTGTTCGGTTTCAACTGGATCGTTCGGCATTTTGCACCACGTTCGGCATAGGAGAATTATGCAACCCCCAAGAGTGATGAACCAAGGTTCGAAGCGAAGCATGAAGGATATGCAATCCAAAGCGTATCACGTTCGGTCATGCGATACACTTTGGGGGGCAAGTGTTTCCCAGAGAATTGGCCGGGCATATTATTACTCGGCCTCCCCTATCGTTCGGTCCAAGATGGAGCATTCGGCACTAAGAAGCATCCGGTATCGAATAACTTTCGGCCGAAGAAGAACGCTCGGCATAAGGTAGTTCGGCCTCAGAATATCGTTTGGCCCAAGATATCGTTCGGCCAAAGGCATCGTCCGGCCAGAAACCTCGCTCGGCCTTTAAGTGGCTCGGCACCATAATGCTCGGCATCCAAGCACGTACGGCTTGGCAGAATGGTCCGGCATAAGACATCGTTCGACATACAAGTTACGTTCGGCCAAGGACGTCGTTCGGCATCAAGTGACGTCCGACATTCCATATCAATCGGCATCCACACCTTATTCGGCATTGGAAAGTGTTCGGCACTCAAAGCATTCGGCCTTATCTCGTTCGGCCTAGCAATCGTTCGACCATGACACTGGTTCCGCTCCTAGAATCGTTCGGCCATGACACTGGTTCGGCTCCTAGCATCGTTCGGCACAAGTACTCCCCACGGCATTCAGTGTGTTCAGCCTCAACCCGCTCGGCCAAAGGAGATTGTTCGGCATGAAGGGGTACGTTCGGCATATGGACGTTCGACATTTGATCGTTCGGCCTCCCTTGTTCGGTGCACAGAGACCACTTCACTCGGGCCAAGATACCCAGCTACCAGGCCCATCAGGGATGTCCAACCCACCTTCGCCTATAAATAGAGGGGCAGGGGCACAGAAAAAAGGGGAGATTTTAGAGAACACCGGGGAGACTCTGCCATTTTCAAGACTCATCCCAGACTTATTTCTTTTACTTTGCAATTGTATTCTGGTAACTAAAAACGGATTGTCTCTACAATCACCCATCGAGGAAATCAATGGAAATCAACTTCAAAGTGGGTGTAGGCAGTTACGCCGAACCACTATAATTTGGTGTTCTTGTTCTATGCATTTAAATTCACACTCTATTCTCTGTTTTAATTTACTTTCTTCATTAATCTCTCTACACAATCTTTCTAAAGGTGTTAGTGACCAATTTTGGTGCTAACAAGGTCAAAATTGTAAATTAAAATTTGTGAGTAATCGAAATCGTAATTTAATTGGAGAATGTATATATATAGTGAGAGCTCAAATTTGTACTATTTGAATTGTAATAAAATATTCGTTTGAATAAAATATTTGTTTGAATATTAATTCTGTGTTATTTATTTTATTCATCAAATATTTATTTAATTATGTGAAAAATAAAATAGTACAATAACAAATACATTTAAACGAACATATATGTGTTTATTATCATCAAACAAAAATCATAGGCTATTGTACTCTATAATCTCTCCCTTTTGATGATAACAAACATATGTTAAGATTTTAACTCTATTAAATATTTGATCTTGATGAATTCCATTTGCTCCCTCTATTTGAATATCCCCTACAAAAAAGCACCCCCCTCCACATATGCATGAAAATAAAATAAAAAATATGCAAATGAACCTAGATGGGAATATGCAAATAAAAAATATGACTTGACTTATTTGCCAAAATGTTAATCTCTCTCTCCCCCTTTTGTTATCAGCAAAAGAGTAATAGTGTTAGAAAATTGAGGTAAAATGATAAACATTAATACAACATTAATACCTAATCGAGTATAAATGTTAAATTTCAATAAAAATTCAAACAAAAATCATAATAACTCCGTTAGTCCCATATTCCACTTTAGAGTGATAGGGGTGATGTCGGCATATAAAACCATATTGCCATGTCCATTTGTGGTATATTTATGACAGGAATTTGAATACCTACTAATCATACATAACCGTTAGGACTTTTAAATGAGATTAGTAGTATTCTTTAAAATAAGTAAAAATGAATTTCAAGCATCTTCTAACCAAACATAACCGTGAGGACTTTTAAATGGGATTAGATTTAACTCATTTATCTAATAATCAATTTTGATATGTGTTCCATACATGCATAACGGTGAGGACTTTTAAATGAGCATGAAAGCACATAATCAAAAACTCCTAGTAATTCTTCTATGCATAACCGTGAGGACTTTAAATGAGAGTGAATACTTTGGATAATTTTATTGCTAATTAATTTAAAAAAATGAATAATTTCCTGTTTAAAATACCACATTTTGACGTACCATACTAGATTTTGGTAAGTGATGGTCGTTAGATATATGATAGAAATAGAGATGGTCATGGAATTTTTACCAATCAAAGTTATTACAAATTTTGTTTAAATTTTTAAGAAATTTACTACATGTACTGTCTGAAGCCATAATATATGATTAATATCAACACTCATCATTTATATTTCAGTCATTATTTATCTTTTGATAATCGCTAGGGACTCAGATTAGTTAACATATGCATTTAAGATCAAAATCAAATTTCTAAAATGCCTAAACTGAGATGAAGTCAACAAAAACTATTTTCTAGAAGGGGTTTTATAAAAATGTCTGCCAATGGAGAATCAGTTGAAATGAAATTTATGCAGATATTTTCTTTGAAAATATGATCTCTAATGAAATGATGTCTAACATCTATATATTTTTGCCCGTGAGTGATGTACAGGATTATTTGTGAGATCAATTGCACTTTTGCTATCACACATTAGTGGGACTCTTTTAAAATTTGCGCCACAGTCTTGCAAAGTTTGTATCATCCATAAAACTTGAGCAGATCAACCACTTAGAGCAGTATACTCTGCCTTAGTGGTAGATAATGCAATACAATTTTGTTTTTGACTTGCCCACGCAACTAGTGAATGTCCTAATATAAAACACGTTCCACTAGTACTTTTTTTAACAACTAGAATGTCAGCATAATCCGCATATGAATATCCTTTTAACTCAAAGTTGTCATTAGTTAGATACCATAGACTAACCCGTGGGGTGTGCAACAAATATCTAAAAATCTTTTTTACAGCTTTTAAATGAGATTCTTTTGGATTTGATTTAAACCATGCACATAAACAAACAACGAACATAATGTCTGGTTTAGAAGCAGTAAGATAAAGAAGTGATCCAATCACACCTCGATATTTCTTTTGATCAACTGCCTTACCTTTTTCATCATTGTCAAGTTTAATAGTTGTGCTCATAGGGGTTTTTGTAGGTTTAGCATCTTTCAATCCAAATTTGTTGACAAGTTCACTAATATATTTCGTTTGAGAGAGGAATATACCTTTATCACTTTGTTTGATTTGAAATCCTAAAAAGAATTTTAACTCTCGAACAATGCTCATTTCAAACTTCTCCTGCATGACTTTTTCAAATTTCTCTCATACAAGTTGTTAGTGGCACCATAAATAATGTCATCAATATATATTTAAACAATCAAAAGATCATCATTTTCATGCAATATAAGTAATATGGTGTTTAAACAACCCTTTTTAAACCCATTTTCAAGGAGATAAGTGTTAAGACATTCATACCAAGCTCTAGGGGCTTGTTTTAATCCATATAGTGCTTTCTTAAGTTTATATACATGGTTAAGGTATTCATGACTTTCAAAACCTTTTGGTTGTTCAACAAATACATCTTCTTTCAAAATTCCGTTAAGAAATGCACTTTTAATATCCACTTGTCTTTGTTTAAATCCTTAGCAAGCAAAAGCTAACAATATCCTAATGGATTCTAGTCTTGCTACTGGTGCAAAAGTTTCATCATCAGTTCCTTCAATTTGATTATAAAATTTTGCAACTAACCTAGCTTTATTCCTAATCATATTTCCAGATTCATCAAATTTATTTTCAAAAATCCATTTTTTGTTCCTATGACCGGATAATCATTAGGTCTAGATGCTACAGTCCAAACATCATTTCGCTCAAATTGGTTTAGCTCTTCTTGCATAACCATAAAATAATTTTCATCATTAAGAGTGATATCTATGTCTTTGGGCTCAATTTCTGAAATAAATCCACTGTACAGACACAATACAAATTTCAAAAGGAGGAACGAGTTTGAATACCTGTGATAGGATTTATATTACCAATTCTGGAGGATGATCTGCTTTAAATTTCAATCTCTCTGGATCCAGATTTCTCTGGACTTATTTCATGGTTGTAGTTTCTTTTGGATTTTCATTTTCATCCTTTTCGTTCTCCTCTTCAACATTGCTTTTGATCGTTTCCTTGTTTTGATAACCAACACCTTCATCAAACTTCACATTGATTGACTCCATGACTGTTCTCGTCCTTTTTTGTATACTCTATAAGCTTGGCTTCAGGACGAGTATCCTATGAACATGCCTTCTTCAGATTTTGGCTTAAATTCTCCCCAGTTGCTAACCTGTATTAAGAATAAAACACGGACAGCCCAAAACCCCAAAATATGCAATGTTTGGCTTTTTGTCGAACTATGGTTCATATGCTATTTTCTTAAGAATCGGCCTAATCATGACTCTATCATTAGGTTGTATTTACTTCCTCCGCCCAAAAGGACAAGGGTAGTTCATAGTCGTTTATCATAGATCTAGCCAACTCTTGTAAGGTTCGATTCTTTCTCTCGACTACTCCATTTTGTTATGGAGTACATGAGGCAGAGGATTCATGTTTAAATCCATTTTCATCACAATAATTTTCAAATTCATAATATTCAAATTCTCCACCATGATCACTTCTTAGTGAAATGATAGAAACTTATTTTTTATTTTGAACTAATTTTTGTGAATTTAGTGAAGTAAGAGAAAGTTTCCAATTTTTTATCTAAGAGGTATACCCACGTGTCTCTAGAGTAATCATCAACCAATACAAAACAATATTTCTTACCACCAAGACTTGCAATATCATTAGGTCCAAACAAATCCAAATGAACTAGTTCAAGGACTTTAGAAGTGCTTACATTCTTCTTGGCATGGAACGATGATTTTTTAGGTTTTCCCATGGTACATGCTTTACATAAATTTCTATTTTGAAATCATGTGATGGAAAACCTCTTACCAAATCTTTTCTTTTTAATTTGTTTAACAGATTCATGCTAGCATGTCCTAATTGTTTATGCCATAAATTTACTTCCACATCCTTAGTCACTAAACATTTTGAAAGAGTAAGATCATCAAAAGATAGAGAGTATATATTACCTTTCCTTTTACCTGAAAATAAGGTTTCTTTTGATGATTGGTCAACAACTTTGCACAAGTTAGAATCAAAAACAACATTCATTCCCTTATCACATAACTGGCTAATTGAGATCGGATTATGGTGTAGATTCACAACATATAATACATCATTTAAGGTAAACATACCATTACCTACTTTACCTTTACTGATAATTTTGGATTTATCGTTGTTTCCCATTGTGACTCTCCCACGTTTTTGCTTTTCTAGGCTAAGAAACTTTGATTTGTCGCCCTTCATGTGCCTGGAGCAACCGGAATCTAGATACCATTCTTGTTCCTTAGCCTGCCAACGCACCTCACTTGGTTCTTCACTTTCACTGTCATTTGTTTATCCTGAGAAGCACTGATTTACTTTTTCATTGTATTCATTACTAAATTTGGCAAGACGAGATTCTTTGATTTAGGAGGTTCCTTCATGAACTACTTTAAGTGTATGCCAAAATTTCTACACTGTTAAATAATGTGAAACATGACTAAATTCAATTTAGTCTAATGAGAAAATAATAGAGTTCATAGCCTTGGTATTAGCAGTTAGCAGTTTAATTTCAGAATTTGTTCATTGATCCATAGGTTTTTCTATTTCTTGATTATCTACCATAATTGTTGGTGTCCTATATCCCGTTTCAACAATATTCCAAGCATATATGGGTTTCAGAAAAATTTTCATTCTATTTTTCCAATAAGCGTATTTACCCTTGAATATTGGTTGCCTAACTATGGACTGACCCTCATCAAAAACTTTAAAGGAAACCATTTAAAAAATCAAAATTTTAATTGAAAAATGTTTTTGCTCCTAGCTCTGATACCACTTGTAGGATGGATTTCACCGTAGAGGGGAGTGAATAGGGTGATATTAATAATAATAAAAATTAATGTGGAAATATATGTATAATAATTGCAGCATAAATAATAGCAGAATAATAAAAACAGAAATAGAACAACATAGATTTATCCAGCTTCGATAAAACCCTACCTACATGCTGCCCCTAAGGTTTCTACTAGAAATTAAGTAGTCAGATGCTTACACATGTAAACTTGCGACACCCGCTAATGATAACCTAACTTTAGGCTCAAAACCCTGCCACAACTCAGCCACTGAGTTGCGAATTCTTGAACTACACCACCGTAGTTCATAACCTTGTCAGATGACTAGAATTTTACAAATGTTTAAAAGAAATTACAAAATAAAAACAAACACAAAACCCTATATAACCACTAAATCCCAAATTTAATAAAGTAGACCGACCCACTTAAATTAGAGAGAAAAAAATTGGCCTTTTGTGTTATTTCTTCCGCGTTAAAACTTTGGTCGATCTTTTTCGTTCCTTCGTTCCTACTCAAAAGCTAGGGTTTTGTGATGAAGCCGCCGCTTTGTTCGAATTGATTGGTAATATGGTTTCGTTCTTCAATTTGCTTCAAATGCTTCTTCAATTAGATCTTTAGCTTTATTACTTGCGGTGGCTTCAAATTGTCGAGCTCGAATTGGTACGTGATTTTCTCCTTTTACATTTTGATTTTTGCTCGACTTCTGATTCGAGTTTTGGATTATATTTTGATTTATTCTAAGTGTTCGCTCTGAATCATAGTCTCGAACTCGAATGCTTTTCTTCCGATGATGTTACTGGGTTTATAAGGAACGAAAACCGATATTATCGTTTCCTATATTTGTATTTGAATTCTTCAAACATTTGCTTGGCTGTTCGATTACCGATTGAATACTTGTGGTTTATTTCGACTGGTTCAATTCGAATATTTTTTTGATATACTTTGCTTGGTCACCACCGCTTGCATTTGGTTTTCATATATTTCAAAATCTGTGAAGCTTTTTCATCACGCTCGTTCCATTTTCAAATATTTTTGACTTTTGTCGAAATTGTTCGTCTTGACCTTGACTTGGTTTGAAACTTTTATGTTAATATTGATATAATTGATGGCTTTTTTCTTTAACTGCTACTGTGTGATCTTCTGCACTTGAATTTGGTTCTAGTCTTGTTATCACATTAGAACTAATTCATTCCTAAATGCTTGCACTTAGTTGCACTGTCCAGTTGCATTGACTTGTACTGCTTTGTACTTGGGGTCTGGTCTTCATAGCTGCATATGTATTTTTTCATGTTGATTTGAGTCTTGTTCTAGTTGCTTTGTACAGTTTGAACGCATGTTGTACTGGTCACATTAATTTCGAACTCTGAAAAGATGAATTCGAAATTTTCACTTGAGTAACCTACCGTTGAACTTCTGAGCCTCTGAACTGATATGCGTATACATGCTTACATGTATGTATATATGTAAATGTTCTTGAATTGATTTGAACTTGTTTTTAAAGTCTGCTTTGTTTTTTTCCTTTGTTGTTCATGAGCATTGCACATCCACACTGGTCTGGTTCATCATTCTTTGGAGTCTTGTTTCACTTGCATGTGTTGAGTACATTTCTGGTGGAGTTTGGGTCTGGTTAATACTTCATGTGTACTGCCCTTTGTACATGTTATAATTAGTTCACCACCTTGTCATTGAGTGTGTTGAACTGAGCATGTTTGTTGCTTTCTTCTGATTCATGTGCACTGGCTTGTTGTACATGTTTGTTTCAACTAATTTTGATTTGTTTCTGACATTTCATTGCTCTGTTTCACCACTTTAAGTCTGCATTGTTGTCATGTGATCTGGTTGCATATGCATTGTGGTTATAGTCTGGTTGTGTTGCATTTTGTTGATTGAAGCTTTTGAAGTGATATGTGTATTTAAACATGTTCATGCATTATCCTTTTTTACATGTGACCACTTTGACATGTTGTATATGTTATCCTTGCACTTGATTGTTGGGGTCTTGTTGAACACAATGGTCTCCGGAGTGCTTGGTTCACTGAGAACCCGCTTCCAATGTGCTTACTATGTACATGTGTTGACGTCTTCATTTCATGTTGCTTCTGACCATGTCATGTTGAGTTGCTTCACATGTACAACATGTATGGTAGCATGTTGTACGTTGGTCTAGCTGTGTCTGGTGTACTTTGAGTCTTGTTGCACTGAAATGCTAGCTCGATCTAGTTTTGTCCTCTTGAATTGGTATGTGTGAGTTGTTGCAGATTCTTCGATTCACCTGAGTTGAATCCACCATTTGGTTGGGTTTGACCTTATGCTCACATGTCCCTATAGTTTTATCAAGTGTATATCGTTGTGGTACAATGCATGTCACAAGTTGTTCGTGTATGATGGATTCAAACAAAAATGATGACGAACGACCCAAATAACCGAGGCAAATAACATTTTCAAATATACACACTTTATTTTCCACTACAAAATATTTTCTTTTTCAATTTTACTATGTCAGTGTTTATTTCGTAGATAATTCAAATGCTAGATACAAGCTGGAACAAAGTTGAAGATAAAATATGAGTGTGA
The DNA here is from genome assembly GCA_030765085.1 of Allium cepa. NCBI lineage: Eukaryota > Viridiplantae > Streptophyta > Magnoliopsida > Asparagales > Amaryllidaceae > Allium > Allium cepa. The sequence continues at coordinate 588,240,324 of CM060938.1, forward strand.
GTGAATATATGTAGTGTGGTTAAAATTATAAATTGAAATTTGTGATGTAATCGAAACTGTAATGTAATTGAAAAATATATATATATGTAATGAGAGCTCAAATTTGTACTATTTGAATTTGTAATCAAATATTTGTTTGAATAAAATATTTGTTTGAATATGAATTTTATGTTATTTATTTTATTCATCAAATATTTATATAATTATGTGAAAAATAAAATAATACAATAACAAATACATTTAAACAAATATATATATGTTTATTATCATCAAACAAAAATCATAGGCTATTGTATTCTACAAAATCTACTATCCAAAAACAAAATCCTTGGTTCAATAATAACAGTTCTTATTAACATAAATGATCTAGCTAGAGAATTTGAATTTGAGTTGACTTGAGTTGACCTTGATACTAACCGCATATAACCAAGAAGATGAATCTGTAGGATCGATTTCACCCTAGAGGGGGGGGGGCGGGTGAATAGGGTGATTGTGTAAATTATTAAAATTAATCGCGGAAGCTTATTAATTTATTTCAATTCAGATCACAGAATAGCAGCACAGATATTGCAGAATATAAATAACAGAAAAAACAGAACAACACAGAATTTACCCAGCTTCGGCAAAACCCTGCCTACGTGCTGCCCCCAAAGTTTCTACTAGAAATTAGATAGTCCCTCGCTTACACACGTAAACTCGCTATACCCGCTATTGACTAATCTAACTCTACGCTCAAAACCCTGCCACAACTCAACTACCGAGTTGCGAATTCTCAAGCTACGCCACGTAGCTTGTCCCCTAGTCACATGACTAGAAATTTAAAACGGTTTAAAAGAAAAATACAATTTAAAAACAATTTAAATACAAAACCCTATTTAATAAAAAAAACTAAGTCCAAATTAAAAGGCCGGCCCCTTATTCACTTCTTCAACCCGTTCCTTTTATTTTTTCGTTTGTGAAAAAAAATGGCCGCTCCTCTTGCAGATTTAGGGCTTCGTCCCTTTGGTTGCCGTGCTCTTAAATTAGGGTTTCAAATTGAAGTCGCTGCCTTTGTTGGTTGATTGCAATCACTGTTTCTCTGATTTGCTTCAATTGTTTGCGGCTTCTCCTCCTTGATCGAGTTCGATTGCTTCGGTATGTAATTTGTACTTTTTTGTTTTCTGATTTGATGCTTGCTCGAACTCCGATGCTTTTTCAATTGCCGATGATGATGATTTGGGTTTTACAGTTTGAACATGATCGATCAATTAGTGCCGATGATGACTGTAGGTTTTATAAGGATTTGATTTCCTTTAATTCGTTCGTATCACTTTCCTAATATTTGCGACTTGATGCGCACGGCTTTCCTGATATTTTTTGCAACTTTCTAATCACGGTTTTGAATTGAGAACGTTCGATCCTTCTTAAATAACAATGCAGAAACTTTCCTCTTTTTAATTGCTGACTATTTCAAAAATAAAGATACGAATTTTTTTCTCTTTCCTGTTTTGTGCATTGTGTAACTTGCTTCTCTGCTACTATATGTATTCATCAATGTTGGCATCTGCATTGCATTTCTCAGTGAACTCCATTTCACTTTGTTGCATTTGGTCTCGAGTTTCACTGTTGCATGCACTTGTTGTCACAGTATTGCAGTTGGGTTGCTGTACATATGAACTTGCATTCTTCGAGTTGTATTTACACCACCTCTTGAGCTTTAGTAGTTGTTTGTTTCACTACCATACTGAAATTCACTGTTGCACTTGAGTTTTTGCTTGCATTGTCACTTGATGTTGCTGCAATCTTCACTTCTGGTTAGCCACTGTTGCATTACTGTGTCTTGTGGCATGTTGATGCATTTGCATGTTTGGTTTGCTTCTTTTCTGGTTGGTGTTGCTGTTATGTTGATGGCTAACCTTTGCTAGTTCATTCATGACATGTTGTCCATGTGTGTTCCTTTATGTTTGACCTTTGTTGTCACTGGTTCATTGTGAAGTAGCTGTCTTCACTGATGCTGCACTTAGTCTTGTCTTTGATGTTCCTCTCATTGCATATGAACTTGGTCTACTTGATGCTGTAGCTTTCAAGTATATGTGCATCACTTGACTTCATTCCACTGCGCATTTCTCTGGTTTCTGTAGTTGTAACTGGTCTTTGTAGTTGCTGTCCACTTATGTACATGCTTCACTGCAGCCTTCTTTGCATTGTTCATTTTACTGTCTTTATTGTGGCATACTTTGATTCTTTTGCAACTCGAGTTGCACACTACTGTCTTGGTTTTGGGGCTGCTGGTTACATATGCATTCTGGTTCATTTTCGAGTCTAGTTGATGTTGCTGAAATCTGTAGCATCTTGGTTTCACTGATGGCCTGTTGTAGTGGTTGCTGCTGTGTTGCCAATTGGGCTTGTAGTTGATTCTTTGAGTCTTTGTTCATTTGTCATTGTTGATGTTCTTTGTAGTTTGTATCTGCATTTTGCATTTTCCATGCTTTGGTCATTGAAGTATGTTGTCACTTGTTGACTGCATGTTCATCATTTCATATTGAGCTGTTTGTTGTCATGTTCACTTGTGTTGAATCCAGTTTCAAAACTCGGATTTGACCTTGTGCTCGTGTCGTATTTTTGAATTTATTGCACCTGAGTTGAACCTGTCCGTATATTTGGGTTTGACCTTGTGCTCACCTGTCCCTGTAGCATTATCAAGTGTATATATCGGCGTGCACGGCCTTGTGGCATATACAGCAATACACTGTGTATGTCACAAGTTTTTCGTGTGTGATGAATTCAAATGTAAATGATGACGAACAACCCAAATAACTGAGGCAAATCATACTTTCAAAAATCCTATTTTATTTTATATTGTAAAAATATTTCTTTTTCAATTTTACTGCGTTAGTGAATATTTTTGCAGATTGCTCAGATGCTGGATTCAAACTGGAATGCAGTTGAAGACAAAATACGAGTGTGAGTGATATGTAGTGAGGTTATAAATGTAAATTGAAGTCGTGATGTATTCAAAAATGTATATGTATAGTGAGAGCTTGAAATTGTACTATTCAAGATTGTAATAAATATTTGTTTGAATAAAATTTCTGTTTGAATTCAAATTCCATTCAAATTCTGTGTAATTTATTTTATTCAACAAATATTTATTTAATCTATGAAAAATAGAATAGTATGTTACCAAATACATTTAAATGAATATATATGTTTATTATCATCAAACAAAAAACATATAAGCGCATATTCAACAATCTCCCCCTTTTGATGATAACAAACATATATTTAAGATTTTAACCGTGTTAAATGTATTTGATCAATGATATACTCTAATTGCTCCCCCTATTTGAATGCTTCCTCTTTACATGATGCTCCCCCTACATATATGCATACAAATAGAAATATATAAATGAGCCTATATGCAAATGGAAAATTATTTGACCTTTGCTTGATTTTATTAGACAAAATCTTAACTTTTCTCTCCCCTTTTGTTATCATCAAAAGAGTAATAGTGTTAGAGAAAATAGAGATAAAGTAATCGATATCAATCCAACATTAAAACTCAATTGAATATAAATATTAAATTTCGATAAAAAGTCAAACAAAAATCATAAATGTTTTGTTAGGCGCATATTCCACTTTTAGAATGATGGAAATGATGTCATCATATAAACCATACAGTTGTGTCTATTTGTGGTATATTTATATCAGGAATTTGAATGCCTACTAATCATGCATAACCGTTAGGACTTTTAAATGAGATTAGTAGTATTCCAATTTAATTTTAAAAAATAAATCAAGTATCTTCTAACCACGCATGACCGTGAGGACTTTTAAATGGGATTAGAATCAACTTGTCTATTAAATCAATTAATTTTGATATGCGTTCCATACATGCATAACCATAAGGACTTTTAAATGAGTATGGAAGCACATAAAAAAAATCCAAGTAATTCACCCATGCATAACCGTGAGGACTTTTAAATGAGAGTGAATACTTTGGATATTTTTTTTTTTTAAAATATATGAAATGAAAAACAAATGTTTCCTGATTATAGTACCACATATCGACCAACTATATATATATGTTTTGATAAACCATGGTCGATAGAAATATGATAGATATAGAAATGGTCATGGAATCTTTACCCAACAAAAAGTTTTATAACTCTTGTTTGAATTCCTAAAGAAAATTTTCAAATATACTCTCTTGAGTAATGCAAGTTAAATATCAACACTTATCACCTCTTTAATCACTATTTATCTTTTTGATAATTAGCAGGGAGTCAGATTAGTCAAAATTTGTCATTTAAAATCAAATAAAAATGACTAATCTGAAAATATGGTCAAAAATGATTTTCTTGAAGAACTTTTATGAGAAAAAAAATTCTGCTAATTGAAAAATATTTGTAATGAAAAATATGCAGATAATTTCTTTGAAAAACGATGCAGTTACTAAATGTCTCACCATAAATCACATTCAACTAGTAATTTTTCTATCAACTAGATTACCAGTGTAATCTGCATCTGAATTTCTCTTTTACTCCAAAATATCACTAACTATATTTGATAGACCAGATTATGAAGTGTGCATGAAAACTCAAACAGCATTCTAAATGGCATTCACTCGAATTTGGATTGAAGCCGTGTAAATAATCAGAAAATCGTGAATATAGAGTTAGCCGAATTATAACCAAATGCATTATCATCCAACAAATCACAATATTTAATCCAAACAAATATGTATGAAGTAATTCAAAGATTAGTGTTTTTGGCATAAATATAATTGGCCAACTATTTTGAATAAGTCAGAATCAAAGTCATCATCTTTTCATCATCTCGATATTGGCTGATTCAGAATATGGTGCGGATTTTCACATTTAATATATCGTTCAAATAAATATACCATTACCTGTTTTACCATTACGATATTTTTCGTTGTTTATCCATTGTGATTCTGTCACCTTTATAATAGGCTAAGGAACTTTGCTTTGTCGCCCGTTGTGTTTCTGGAACAGCCAAAAGTCCAGAAAAACACTATTATTGTTCCTTAGCCTTCCACCACACCTACACGATGAAAGATTTATGTGACCTATTTGTTTTTATAGGTCCATGGTTGTTAGTGGCAGAAAATTTTGAAAAACAATTTTGTAAAGACCCAAAACTATTTATAATTGTTCCCTTTGGCACCCAAATTTGTTTAATTTTGAGAGATTTTATATTTGTGCCTTTTGGAACCCAAATTGGTATGGTTTCCACATGTTTGGATCTATTCCAACAATTATTGTGATTGTGTCCAAATTTTCTACAAATTATGCACATGGAATTTTCTTGATTAATATCGATTTCAACATTTTCAGATTGATTATATCCAAGTCCTTGTTTAGCTGTATTAACAGTTTGCTTCCCTAATAGCAGATTCAACGATTTCTCACTTTTTGAAAATTTATCTAAAGTTATTGACAATTGTTGAACTTGTATTTTGAGAGATTCATTTTCGTTCAATAATTGCGTGCACTTTTTGATAGAATTTTCTCTCCTAGTATTTTCGTTCTCTTTCAAAATCAGAATTTCATTTTCAAGTGATTTTATATTAGTTTCTGATTTTTTAATTTCTTCTTCGAATGTTGGACACTTATCACACTTAGGGATCTTACTTTGATAGGTTTTAACTAATTGGTCAAGTTGTTTATTTAAATCTATCAAAGTATCTTTTTGTGATTCAAGTTTGGCATACTTCTCCCTAAGTCGTTCGAAACAACCATTCACTTCGTGGAAATATATCAGTAATTCAGAATGAGAAAGTTTTGATACCTCACTTGGCTCGTCATCATCACTGTCAGTTATTTCACCATGAAGACACAAGTCTGCTTTTTCATCCTCACTGTCAGCACTTTGATTATCTTCATCACTTGTATTCCACGTGGCAGCAAAACTTCTCCTTTTTGATTTCTTTTCAAAGTCGCGTCGATTTTGAGGACAATTTGGCTTGATGTGTCCGGGTTGGTTGCACCTATGACAGATGATCTTTTGTTCTTCTGGATTGTCCAATATTTTATTTATTCTGCTTTTCAATTTTCGATTTAGAGCTGAATTTCCGTATTTGTAATTCCACCTTTTGACTTTCTTTATTATCAGCTCCAATTCCGCTGCTCCATCATCATTATCATCACTATCAATTTCTGTAGTTCCTTTAAGAGCTATTGGTTTCTTTCGAGTATCACCTCCTTCACGTTCTTCCTTGAACTTCATTTCAAGCTCATAAGCAGTGAGGTTTCCGATGAGTTCTTCGACTTTCATTTGTTTCAAATCTTTTGACTCTTGAATGGCAGTCACTTTGGCTTCAAAACTTCGTGGAAGGACTCTGAGGATTTTTCGGACTATCTCCAACTCTGTATATGGTTTTCCAAGGGATTTTGATTTGTATACGATATTGGAAATTCTTCCATGCATCTCTTTGACATTTTCTTCTTTTGCCATTGTGAAATTCTCGTATTCGCTGCTTAGCATGGCAAGGTGAGATTCTTTAACTTGAGATGTTCCTTCGTGAGTCACTTCTAGTGTGTGCCATATTTCCTGTGCAGTTAGACAATGTGAGACATGATTAAATTCAAATTGATCCAATGAACAGATAATAGAATTCATAGCTCTAGCATTAGCATTTTGTAATTTATTTTCTAGTTCTGTCCATTGATCCATCGGTTTATCTATTTCCTGATTATCTACAATTACAGTTGGTGTTCTATAACCTGTCTCAACAATGTTCCAAGCGTCAATGGTTTTCAGAAAAATTTTCATTCTATTTTTCCAATAAGCATACTCACCATTGAACATTGGTGGTCTAACTATGGACTGACCCTCAGCAAAAGCATTATTAAAAGAAGCCATTTTAAAAATTCAAAATTTTTAAAATAAAAGTTGGTTTTTGAAAAACGATTTTTTTTTAATTTAAAAAATAGAAGTTGACTTCTATTCCTTGCTCTGATACCACTTGTAGGTTCGATTTCACCCTAGGGGGGGTGAATATGGTGATTGTGTAAATTATTAAAATTAATCGCGGAAGCTTATTAATTTATTTCAATTCAGATCACAGAATAGCAGCACAGATATTGCAGAATATAAATAACAGAAAAAACAGAACAACACAGAATTCACCCAGCTTCGGCAAAACCCTGCCTACGTGCTGCCCCCAAGGTTTCTACTAGAAATTAGATAGTCCCTCGCTTACACACGTAAACTCGCTATACCCGCTATTGACTAATCTAACTCTACGCTAAAAACCCTGCCACAACTCAACTACCGAGTTGCGAATTCTCAAGCTACGCCACGTAGCTTGTCCCCTAGTCACACGACTAGAAATTTAAAACGGTTTAAAAGAAAAATACAATTTAAAAACAATTTAAATACAAAACCCTATTTAATAATAAAAACTAAGCCCAAATTAAAAGGCCGGCCCCTTATTCACTTCTTCAACCCGTTCCTTTTATTTTTTCGTTTGTGAAAAAAATTGGCCGCTCCTCTTGCAGATTTAGGGCTTCGTCCCTTTGGTTTCCGTGCTCTTAAATTAGGGTTTCAAATTGAAGTCGCCGCCTTTGTTGGTTGATTGCAATCACTGTTTCTCTGATTTGCTTCAATTGTTTGCGGCTTCTCCTCCTTGATCGAGTTCGATTGCTTCGGTATGTAATTTGTACTTTTTTGTTTTCTGATTTGATGCTTGCTCGAACTCCGATGCTTTTTCAATTGCCGATGATGATGATTTGGGTTTTACAGTTTGAACATGATCGATCAATTAGTGCCGATGATGACTGTGGGTTTTATAAGGATTTGATTTCCTTTAATTCGTTCGTATCACTTTCCTAATATTTGCGACTTGATGCGCACGGCTTTCCTGATATTTTTTGCAACTTGCTAATCACGATTTTGAATTGAGAACGTTCGATCCTTCTTGAATAACAATGCAGAAACTTTCCTCTTTTTAATTGCTGACTATTTCAAAAATAAAGATACGAATTTTTTTCTCTTTCCTGTTTTGTGCATTATGTAACTTGCTTCTCTGCTACTATATGTATTCATCAATGTTGGCATCTGCATTGCATTTCTCAGTGAACTCCATTTCACTTTGTTTCATTTGGTCTCGAGTTTCACTGTTGCATGCACTTGTTGTCACAGTATTGCAGTTGGGTTGCTGTACATATGAACTTGCATTCTTCGAGTTGTATTTACACCACCTCTTGAGCTTCAGTAGTTGTTTGTTTCACTACCATACTGAAATTCACTGTTGCACTTGAGTTTTTGCTTGCACTGTCACTTGATGTTGCTGCAATCTTCACTTCTGGTTAGCCACTGTTGCATTACTGTGTCTTGTGGCATGTTGATGCATTTGCATGTTTGGTTTGCTTCTTTTCTGGTTGGTGTTATGTTGATGGCTAACCTTTGCTAGTTCATTCATGACATGTTGTCCATGTGTGTTCCTTTATGTTTGACCTTTGTTGTCACTGGTTCATTGTGAAGTAGCTGTCTTCACTTATGCTGCACTTAGTCTTGTCTTTGATGTTCCTCTCATTGCATATGAACTTGGTCTACTTGATGCTGTAGCTTTCAAGTATATGTGCATCACTTGACTTCATTCCACTGTGCATTTCTCTGGTTTCTGTAGTTGTAACTGGTCTTTGTAGTTGCTGTCCACTTATGTACATGCTTCACTGCAGCCTTCTTTGCATTGTTCATTTTACTGTCTTTATTGTGGCATACTTTGATTCTTTTGCAACTCGAGTTGCACACTACTGTCTTGGTTTTGGGGCTGCTGGTTACATATGCATTCTGGTTCATTTTCGAGTCTAGTTGATGTTGCTGAAATCTGTAGCATCTTGGTTTCACTGATGGCCTGTTGTAGTGGTTGCTGCTGTGTTGCCAATTGGGCTTGTAGTTGATTCTTTGAGTCTTTGTTCATTGGTCATTGTTGATGTTCTTTGTAGTTTGTATCTGCATTTTGCATTTGCCATGCTTTGGTCATTGAAGTATGTTGTCACTTGTTGACTGCATGTTCATCATTTCATATTGAACTGTTTCTTGTCATGTTCACTTGTGTTGAATCCAGTTTCAAAACTCGGATTTGACCTTGTGCTCGTGTCGTATTTTTGAATTTATTGCACCTGAGTTGAACCTGTCCGTATATTTGGGTTTGACCTTGTGCTCACCTGTCCCTGTAGCATTATCAAGTGTATATATCGGCGTGCACGGCCTTGTGGCATATACAGTAATACACTGTGTATGTCACAAGTTGTTCGTGTGTGATGAATTCAAATGTAAATGATGACGAACAACCCAAATAACTGAGGCAAATCATACTTTCAAAAATCTTATTTTATTTTATATTGTAAAAATATTTCTTTTTCAATTTTACTGCGTTAGTGAATATTTTTGCAGATTGCTCAGATGCTGGATTCAAACTGGAATGCAGTTGAAGATAAAATACGAGTGTGAGTGATATGTAGTGAGGTTATAAATGTAAATTGAAGTCGTGATGTATTCAAAAATGTATATGTATAGTGAGAGCTTGAAATTGTACTATTCAAGATTGTAATAAATATTTGTTTGAATAAAATTTCTGTTTGAATTCAAATTCCATTCAAATTCTGTGTAATTTATTTTATTCAACAAATATTTATTTAATCTATGAAAAATAGAATAGTACGTTACCAAATACATTTAAATGAATATATATGTTTATTATCATCAAACAAAAAACATATAAGCGCATATTCAACAGAATCCTCTCTTAAATAGTGCTTCAGTTCCAATACCTCCACTTGATCCAATTATAGTCACCCGATGGAACACCATATCATGATTTGACTATAATCAAAGAGGAGTTTCATATTAAAGATCCATTGTATTCTCAAGTTGAGCAAACTGTGTAAATACATCACATCAATATTTTCTATTTGTCCTTAGTTATGTTTGCCAACAGAAAACTATCGAGTGAGTCATTCCATGGTTATCTAATAACTATCAGTACGTAACCACTTGGGGCCACCCAATAGCCATGATTAATACACCATCTAACATTTGGAGAGCGTTACGTAATCTAGGGTCAATGGATATATCGATATCCAGTCTCAATGCATCTTGACTTTAACATTTAAAATGGTATATTTGTTTTTCATTGTGATAAATTACTCACGATTACACTTTGTAACTACCATCATAAAACACATCATTTATGAATTTTCTATTAGATACACTTTTAATTAAATTAATTAATTAATATAACCACATTATATCAAGTATATAATAGAAAGAAAAACCTTTGATTCCGAACAAGATTGATTAATGAGTTAGATATATGTAACAAATTATATAATTGCCCTATAACATCCCCTAGGCCCAAAACTAAGCGCTTAGATGCTGCAGTGATCTATAATATTAGCTTTCGGCAATTAAGTATGGCTATGCTAATGGTATCTGTAATATCAGAAGCACTTGAATATGAAACAAACACAGATTTCAAACAACATTTACTTCATTACATTTAAAACAGATGTTCCATATTCAACTTACATAATCCCATTATGTTCCCAAGCACGGATAAAATATACATATTACAAATACACCAAGAGCGGTATATGAAGGTACCCTCTTGGATGATCACAGTCATAATAGATTTAATACATAACACAGTGGAATTACAACAAAACCTAAAACTCAACTCCTAATAGCTATCCATTTGCCTCCTGCATGCCTCTAGTAGCCTTATTCATCACCTTACTAAACCTAAAAAAGACCTTAATCCCTCAGCCTACTCAAATTAATTTTGAGCACACGAGAGTTTAAGGGGAAAACGTAAACTTCGAGTCAGACATAAAGCCTGATGTGAATAATATTATACATCCCGTTTAATATGTTAAGTTAGACCACACCGCTTAGCGAAACGGGTTTCCCCTCACTAACGTTGTTTTAAAACCTATCTTTGCAAAACCATTTTCTTGCAATCAAAACTGACTAAACACTGTAAAGCATCATTATGTGAACATACATAAATATCACGTGATAATGAACTATCTATTCGAGAACATAAGTTTTATTTGGATAACTTTTAATCTTCGGCTGATTCGGGCCTACCAGACAATATAATCAAAATTAATATAACACATGTTAGATATTCTTCTTTTGGATTACTTATCCTTAACTATATGTTAAATACTTCACTTATAGATGGTCTATCCTAAACTATCTGTTAAATACTTCACTTCTGGATGGTCCGTCCCTAACTTAAACATCTCCTAGGTCTTTCTGATCCTAATGGTTTTTCAGGCTCACAAATAAACTATATGTATACAAACATATATTCCTTTCGGTGTGTAATCATAATTTTAGTCTACCTGTGACAAAGCCCTACACATTGGAATTTTGGGCAACAATTAGCTGGGGTTAATAGCTATTGTATAGGGAGCGATCCCATACTAGTCCCATTTGGCATTCTAATATCTGAGTCATTTTCATTTAAGGATCCCCTTCCATAATTTTCCTTGGAAACATTTTCAAAATGATTTAAAACCATTAAATCAAAATTATACAAAGAAAATATATATTCTTTATACTTTACTCAAAATGACGTTACCATGTTATATACATATATACACTCAAACCTTTGTTGATGAAAACATTTAAACATTTGAAAATTCTCCTTTCTAAATCTTTGAAACCAAGTGAAAACCTTTTAATTATCTAGGCCAATATGCCAAATGTTACCTTTCGAAACCATTCATCAAAACTTTCGTAACCTTTGAAAAGCAAACCTTTCAAAAGCAATAAAACTTTGGACATCCTACTTTTAAAATCACTTTAAAACATTATCTTAGAAATACATTGGAAGACCTTCCATCTCTAACCTTTCAAAACTATTGAACTCAAACCTTTTGAAACCATTAAACTAAAACCTTTCGAAATCATTGACCTTAAATCTTTCGGAACCATTAAACTCAAACTTTTCGAACCCTTTCGATAGACAAATCTTTTGAAACCATTCAATAAGCATACCTTTCAAAGGCATTAAACATTCTAAAATATAAACCTTTCAAAGGCATTAAACCTTCTAAAACATAAACCTTTCGAAGACTTATTGGGTTCAATATATAACAAGTGGAAAATCTACTTTTAAAAACCTTTCGACTTCATTGGAAGCAACCTTTCGACTTTGTGGAAAGCTCTACTTCGAAAGCTTTAAAACTTAACTTTTGAACACTAGATTTCAGCCTTTGAAACTCCTTCGAAAGTTAGGTTTATATTTCAATTAGAAAAATAAAGATAAATCACCTAAGTCAAAAGCTTTCTCTTGAAAGCATAGAGAAGCGGCTAGTTTTGAAACAAGTAAACCTTTCGACTTTGTCGGAAGATTTCAAAACAAAACAATAACAAGGTAGCAGTAACCTTTCGACTGTCGAAAGGTTTAAAAAACCTTTATTTGAAATACTTGACTTAGTAAAAAGCAACCAAGTCGAAAGCTCATTTTCAAAAGCAAGCAGGTGAAAGCTTTTGATTTATAAAATAAACATATCCCAACCTCTTTGTCCATCAACCTTTCGACTAAGAAACCTTCGCTCTTATCCAATTCATTATGTACAAAATAACTCGATACCATAGGCATTGGTTTTACCTTGTTGGAAGCTATTAACCTCTCGACCTTGTCGAAAAGTCTGGGTCAGAAGATTTGATCCCGTAAAAGGCTGAAACATGTTAATCGTATGATTTCTTTGTTTTTAACTTAAAACGATAATTTTTCAAATAACCTGCTTTGTTTGTCAAATTCTCATTGGTTAACAATATTTTTCAGATAAGTGCCGCCACTATTTTCAGAATTAAATAATAATTTTATTTTATTCCTTAATTAAATATATAAAACATTTTAGCTCCATACCTTAAATAATTTTATATATTCACCAAAGCACTTAAGAAAAATATGGAAAAATTCTAGAAAATCCATTTTAATATGTTTTCCAACATATGAAAATTCCAAACCCAAATAATCATCATTTTAGCCGTAAATAATTAATAATCCAATAAATCATTTTCTTCACACGAAAATTAACATAAAATACATATTAATTTGGAAAATTATAAAAATTGAAAGCCATCTCTAAAATATCATTTCTGGCCTATATTTGAATTTTCAAGGCATTTGGATGCCAATTAATAGAGTTTCATATTAAACATATCATAAAAACTAATATGAACATCCATAATTCACCAATAAGCATATATAACTTCATCAAAAACATGGCATAAACTTGCAAAATCATTTTGGATCTAATCTAAAAACCAAAAACCATAAGAAAGTGATATTAAGTAATTATTCACCTTAGCTTAAATGAAAATGAACGTGAGTTCTATTTCCTAAGGGTTTAGGGTATAAGCCTTCCCTATTTTCCATTTTGCCCTTGCTCATTCCTAACACCTTTGTTTATGTTATCTATTTTTAATTAACACACTAACAAGGCATGGTTACCCTTAGTCTAATCAAATCTCAACATATTGATCTTCACATTATTTTATTTAATTTACCCAATTAATTATTCTAAATAATGTTATAAAAATATGTGATGTTACATGCCCCTAGGGCAAAACAACTCTATCTATCTCCCACTTGCATTTGGATCCAATTATGGAATCTTATTCCAACTTCTCAAATTGGTTCCCTCAAAACAAAATTGTTCAGTCTCTCATTGAATGGGTATGCTATTATGTTTCAATTATCTACTAAGTCAATCAATTCCTTTTATGCCGATAAACTACATTTATCATATGGAACAATTCAGAGTATGTATTTCGACTTCTAACGAGCTCTAAGTTCTGTTATGAACTATATAGTGGCATTGTTATCATATAACAATGCTATGGGATTCTCAACATTTGTATTTACCTTCAGCTTAGTTATAAATTTATGCATTATATTTGTATACATCATTTTATTGTGGCGCTATTCAAGGCGATGTACTTCGCCTTTTTCGTTGAATTAACCTCAGTCATTCATTTGGAATATTTCCAACTTATAGATTCTTAACTTGAATTTATTATTGGCATATTGTACTCAATATCATTTATGAAGTTTGAGTCCGAACACTCCTTCATAAAAAGTATGTTGTTTTTCACACAATTCTCTAGTATTTGGTAAATACACGAGAACACTCCAAACTATCATTTAGTGATACCAATTTGGATTTCATATTTGCTTCATATATTAAATACATAAACAAATTATGATATTATTTACAGTAAACATGCGTGATAATTCCTATTGCCATTACATAAGGAATCCATATCACATGTTTTGTATTAAACATTTTAATAAGGTGTCCTTTATATCGTTTTGGGACATTCCCAATATCTTTTATACTTACTGTAAAAGACATCATTTACGAATCCGATGTCGAGTATTAAAACAACTAAGGCTGATTTTAATGCAAGTACATCGTTAAAATTTAGCACTGTGTTGTTTACTTACAATTTTAAAATTTTCAATGTCCTTTTAATGTTCTTTCTTATGAACACATGCTTTCTCTACATTTTGACTGATAATCAAACAATTTAATATTTCTATCAAATTTTTTATTCAATTCCAATGCTTATAAAACGATACTTTCTACCATTTTTTAGATCATATCCAAGTACACACACACTCAATATTGCTCCCACTGACTTCGAAACATTTTGGTTATCATGTGTAAACAACTTACTCTAAATCATTATTTAGAATTTTCTATTTCGATACATATGTACCAAAACATAAAGTCATATCAAGCGATAACTTTGTGAGTAAATCCGAATTAATTTGAGCATGTTGAATACTGAGTCTAGTACGCTAATTTCAATAATTGAAATTTGTGATGTTATTCTTATCAACGTCGCTCATTATATTCCAACTGCATTTGTTTTGCTTTTGAAGACACATTCGCAGCCAATGGATCATATCCCTTTCGGGTGCATCTACCAAGATCATATTTTGATAATATTCTTGGTATTTGTTTTAGATCTATGCATCATACCAGATCATAGAGTCATTACTTTTGATGGTTTAATTAAACCACCGAGGATTGTATATTTTCAACATCGATTAGAAACTCATAGTTTCTCTTCAATATGCAAGACTACTTATTGACACTTTAATGCGATGTGTTCGTTTTGGTAAGATAATTTCATCTTATTTCATATAGTCAGTTTACAAACTTATTTAGTAGTTATAAAATGAGGTGCTTGCATGGTTGTTGAAACTTTAACATGCAATAAGCATTTATTATAGTAAGTATATTTTATATTTCTATTTGTCAATTTTCAATTCAATTTAATTATATATCTTAATTAATAAACGTTTCATCAATCAGTTTAAATGCACAAATTTATCTTATAGATTAATATAACTTTATATAGCATATGTTCTTACAATATTAGGAAAGGTAAATATTATCATTTTATTTTTCTAGTAAGGCTCACATAGTCTTTTAGGTTTTAGCAAACCCTAAGCAAAACATTGAAGTCTTTCCACTTCACTAGTGAGTGTTGGGACTCATGTATCTTAGGAATCTGACCTTGAGGAAAGCTCAACAAATCATACTCCCATATACGATGGATAACTCCTTATCGGTTGTATCACATACAAATCCTAATCCGTGGTTACTTATTTAATCCTGCCTTACCTTGAGGAAAGCTCAACAAGTAAAGTGGGACTGTTCGCTCGGACCTATCATTTTGCGATAGCCCAAGTATAATGCACTTACCTTGAGGAAAACATAACAAATATGTGCAGTTATCTTACCTTGTCTATTCAATATATTAATAGTACTATACATATCCCTAGGAGAAAAGCTCAACAACTAAATAGTATGCAAGTAATCTATTAATATACAAATGATAGAGGACAATTTTATATTAAATATTCATGATCTTCAATATATTATATTGAGTGATATCGAATTATGGAATAATGTATTCCTTGTGAAATGCCATTGTAATTCAAGTCTCGGGCACATTTAAAATCACCGTATACATACTATGTACTATCGCTTAAGTCAGTTTAAAGTTTCTTTAATGTTCCACATTTAGTTTATATATTTATATTATATAAGTTTTATTATTAACTATTATATTTCATATACTTATATAACATTCTCATGTATAGTATTATATTAATTAAATCTTATTTAATTAATTTTCATCCTTTCCTTTTTCCATGTCAGATCCCTGCTCCTCTTGTACCTCCCCTCCCATCAACTGCCAAGACCATCCCCCCGATCTCTCCATCCCTATCCTTTCCTCTATTGCTCCTTCCCTGCCACCCGGTTCGCCTTCCATTCCTCCCGCTTCCTCCTCAGCAGCTACTTCCTCTTCTTCTCCTCTTTATCCACCTCCACTTCCTTATTAACAAGCATGGAGTTCTCTATTTAAGAAGAAGCCAAGGAACGTAGGAAACTACATTCCTGTCGATATGGTATTATTTTACTCTGGTGTTCCTGTTGATATGGTATTATTTTACTCTGGTGAATCTATGGTTCCTCTTAAGGAGGTTCTATCTGCAAGAAAACAAATTTGGAGTGATTTCATTATTGGTTTCTCCCCTAATAAACCCTTAGCCTACACTATTGTGATTCAACGCCTTAAAAAGGTCTGGAAATTGAAAAGAAGCGTCACAGTGAAATCAGACGTTCCATCTTACTAACTCTGAGGCAAGAAAATGATATTGGAGGGTGACCTTATCATCATGAGAAATAAAATGTTTATGGTCGAGCAATGGGATCCGGATGACAACAATGTTTGTGGGTCGATTGAGAAGGTTCCTATTTGGGTTCAGGTCTATAATGTTCCTCTCTTTGCTTGGTCTCCAATTGGCATTAATTGTTAGCAAATAGAATTGGCACACTTTTATGTTTAGATGAAATGAGTAAAAAGTTGGAAAGACTGTCCTGTGCTAAATGCCTAATAGAAGTTTCACCTAGCTCTAAACTCTTAAAAGCTTTTCCTATCAGAACGTTGCATGGTCATTCAAGTGCACTACCAATGAAAGCCCGAGATATGAGTGTTACACTCTTTTTTTGGCATAACCCAGAGTTCTGTCACAAAGCCACTATGAAGGGATCAGAAATTGAAATTGAAATTGCAAAAGGAAATAATATTAATATGAAGGGCAAGAGTTATGGTCAAGTTAATGATAAAAACAAAAGGGATTTTGCTCAGAGGAATAAGTGGAAAAAGGTAAAGAACTCTAGGAAAAATGATTTGGTCAAGGATGGGAAGAGGGTTATTGACGTTGATAATGGTGCAAAAGAAAGGCAAAAGCAATATGCTTTTAATGTTGGATTAAATGAAAAGTCTGCTGTTGTATTGGAAGAAGGTGAGATTTTGTCTGAAGATATGAATGTTAATAAAGAGGAGTTAGTAATTGGTAAAAAAAGGGGTTGGATGTATGCCTAAAGCTTTTGATGGTATAACCTTAACAAATAGTTTTAGTTCTTTACAAGTTGATGAAGAAAGTGTAGAGAAGATAATATAGGAGCAATGTTGTGACGTAGATGGAGAAACTCAGGGTAAAATCATTTCTAATGAAAAGGAAATAGCTTTAGATGATGTAGGTGGTGTTGATATTAGTTCTCGCACTACTGAACATTCTTTAGACCAGAACAATGGTACTGTGGTTCCTGATGTGTGCATTGATGATTCATGCATACTTAATGCATTAATACATGCAAATTGGGGTTCTTTAAGTGATTCCTAACTATTTGAAACCCTTCCAGTTACCAATAGTATCATGCATAAGCAGTCAAGTCGCATGCAACTTGCACCAATATGCAACTCCATGCATTATTGATCCTCGTCCCATGCAGAATAACTCTCAATCCTCATCCAACCATATTTCCAATGCATCTCCAACTTCAACTCTCTCTTCAGACAAATCTCCTCCTCTTTCATATTCAGTGCCTATCTCCCCAATCCTCATATCATTCCGACCACAACTAGTTTAATCGAGTTAGATAAAATTTGTTCTTGGAATCTTAGTGGTGCTCACAAGCAATAAAAATCACTTCAGGTCAAACAACTTATTCAGTAAGAAAATGCTGGCATCATCTCCTTGATTGAAATAGAAATTATCCTTTCTCTATCCATTTCTATAGTTAAATTCATTAACTCTTCTTGCAAAATTTACCATATTCTTGATCATGCTCCTTATGGTAGGGTCTTGGTTCTTTTTGACCATCTACTTTCAAACTTCAACTAATTCTCTCTCACAAACGGTTTATACATTTTCATTCCTACCATATTTCCACTTCAACTTCTATGTATCTCACATTTGTTTATGGAGAACACTACCTCTGCTAGATAGTCCCTTCTTGGTTATCTCCCCTACCTCAGTCAGGAAACACATCCTTGGATCATCCAAGGAGGTTTTAATTGTATGCTGAAAGCTGAAAGTAATGATAGATTTGGTGGATGTCCCTTAACCATCAATGATATTGCTCCTCATAATATTGCATTGCACTAGTCCAATCTCCATCAATCGCCTTCTTTTGGGCCCTCTTTTTCATGGAATAATAATAATAGATCCGGGGTCAGAACTCTTAGAAGAATTGACCACACCATTGTGAACACCCCCTTTATCCTTCTTTGGTCTTTCCTCATTTGTCAAACCCACCCTCCTATTTTTTCAGATCGTTCTCCTATCTCCGTTTCATGTAATGTAGTGCCCGTTAAAAGAAATTATCCTTTTCATTTTTTTAACATCTGGACTAATGAACCAGATTTTTTGTCTATTTAATAGGAAATGAAGCATACCGTATCTCAAAGTTTATTCGTATAATACTGTAAGAATGTGGATCTGATATTAGCCCATTCGTATTGTACTTGGCCCATATATGTAATAAACAGTATATATACAATACAAAGAGTATCTGTATTGTATCACTTCAGTTTCTTCAATAAAATACAGAATACCATTTCATCTCTCTTACACTTTTCTGATTACAATATCAACTCAATAAGAAATATACAATCAGATCATAATCTGTTCAAACTCACACATGGTATCAGAGCAATAAACAAGCCTAACGGCAGCCTCATCAGAAAAGATATCATCATTTGAAAGCTTTTAACCCATCAGGTGAAATCTCATCATTTGGGTTAGTTATAGAATTTGCTGTTCTTTTTTGAAAAACAGGTACCATACCAAGAAATCAGATAGATTTCTGATTGCAACAAGTTTTTCATCAAAAGATTAAAGAAAATTCATAGCAAGAAAATCCAGAAAATCAGAAAACCAATTAAAGAAAAACAGTCAAAGACAAAAAAAGTAACTGCCTCGCCAAAAATCATCAGAAACAGATTCATCACTTGAATCTTGGCTGCAACTAACATGTTCTTGCCGTAAATAGAGTAATCTTGAATTGGTAACCCCTCTGAATATTCAAGCTAGATTCATCTGATCAGAATTCTGTAATCATGGCTGAAGGAGATAATGCCTCAGCTACGTCAGATAACACAAATAACCCACTGCAACAAACTCTCACTGATGCAACAGAGAGACTGATCAAAACTATTATCAGTCCTCAAAGCCAGCTAATCACTGTGCATCTTGAAGAGGACAACTATCTCCTGTGGAAATTACAAGTTGAAATAACAATGCAAGGATATGGACTGGAAGGTTTCATTCTTGGGTCAAATCCAATTCCTCCAAGATTCATCACCGATTCACAAAACAAAATGATTTGCAATAAGGAATACACAAAATTCTACAGGCAAGATAGACTAATAAGTTCTTGGCTGTTATCTTCAATTGATACAAAACTGCTATCACAAGTTATAGGTTGCAAGTCAGCAAATGACATATGGGTTACTGTTGAAAGAATATTCAATACCCAGTCTGCTGCCAAGGTTATGCATTATAAATGACAGTTGCAAAATATTACTAAAGGGAATCAATCAATGAGAGACTATTTGTCACAAGTCAATAATATCTGCAATATGTTAGATGCGGCAGGACACAAAGTGTCTGAAACAGAGCAAGTGCTGAGCATCTTGAATGGACTCAGTGAAGAGTACGAAGCAGTTGTTGCAGTTGTGTCATCTCAACCAAGCCTGCCATCTGTACAATTTGTTCATGCAACACTTCCTGCACATGAGGCAAGAAAAGATCACAAGAAACCTTAAGACACAGATATGTCAGTCAATTATATCTACAACTCAAGAAACAAAGGACAGAATCAAAATAAGCAAGGAAAAACACATCATAGAGGAGGCAGTTCAAACAGATCTAGAGGCAGAGGTAGGAGGAACAACAGCAACAACAACAGACCCAAGTGTCAAATCTGTGAAAAAGTTGGTCATACAGCGATGAAGTGTTACTTCAGATTTAATGCTAATTATGTGCCAAACCAGAATCAAAACAATCAAGGAAATGGAAAAGCAACATCAGAACACATCCATGATGAAAGCTGGTACCCAGATTCAGGAGCAACCAATCATATAACAAATAATCTTGACGACTTAAATCTTGACAACAAAGAATATAGAGGTAAACAGTCAATATGCATGGGGAATGGTGAGTTAGTCAATATTACTCATATTGGGAAAACCAGTATTGATAGTAAAAGACAATTATATTTGAATAACTTATTGAGAGTTCCCAAAATAAAGAAAAATCTCATCAGTGTGTCACGGTTTGCAAGAGATAATAATGTTTATTTTGAATTTTATCTAGATTGTTGCTTAGTTAAAGACATACTGACTAATGAAAATCTCTTGCAGGGTGAAGCAGTGAAGGGATTATACAGATTCAATCTTAAAAACAGTAGCAAACTTGAGAGAAATCAGAAGTGTTGTAACTTAGGTGAAATTGGTCAGTCAGAAAAGAATAGAAATGTGTTTGATTTGTGGCACTACAAAATTGGTAACGCAAACACAAATGTTGTGAAGCAAGTACTTGAGAAAAATAGAATCATGTTTGATGATATTTCTTTACCATATGTGTGCACATACTGTCAAATGGGTAAAAGTCATAAATTACCCTTTAATGATTCTCTAACCAAGTATTCAAAACCTTTAGAATTGGTTGCAACTGACTTATGGAGACCTGCCCCATTTTATTCAGACTATGGTTATAGATATTACATATCTTTCATTGATGCATATTCTAGATATACATGGATATATTTTCTGAAAGCCAAATCAGAAACTTATAATGTAGTGATACATTTTATTTTATTAACTGAAAAACAAACTGGGAACCAAGTTAAAATCATTCAGTCAGATGGTGGTACTGAGTACAAAACACTTAGCAATTACTTTGCTAAGAAAGGAATTGTACACAGAATTACATGTCCTTACACATTAGAACAAAATGGTCCAATAGAGAGAAAGCACAGACACATTGTAGAAACTGGGCTAACACTACTTGCTTAAGCATCATTGCCATTAAAATTCTGGCCTGATTCCTTTAATACTGCTGTTTATTTAATTAATAGACTTTCCACAAAAATTCATAAAGGAATCAGTCCAGTAGAGAAGCTATTAGATGTTAAGCCAGATTACCAAAGTCTGAAAATGTTTGTGCTTTCCTCATATAAGACCATACAATAACAACAAGTTGTGTTTTAGGGCAAAACCATGTACTTTTATAGGATATGGAGCAAATCAAAAGGGATACAAATGTCTTGATGAAAATGGGAAAATCATAGTTAGTAGACATGTTGTATTCAGTAAACATGTTTTTCCTTTTAGCAACAAAGACATTAAAACAACTCAAAAAGTATATAATCCAAGAAATTCTATTCCTAGTATACTTGTTTGCAGTGATGCTCTTTATCCTGAGGTGATTGAAAGGACTGCTGAGGCTCATGATCCACGACTCACAGTGTCAGATCAACCAGGTCATGAATCGCTGAGCTCATCTAGCTATCTCAGTCAAACTCCTGTACATTCAAAGCATTCAACACAGTCAGCCAATGAAAGAGAGTCAACAAATTCACAAGTACAGCCAGAAAATGACAATGGCCAAACAAGTGTAGAAAAAACACCACAGGTAAAGACAGGGCATCTAATGATTACAAGATCAAAAAGTGGAATCTTTAAACCAAAAGTATATACAGCTGCATAAAATTTAGAGGAACCACAAACCTTTGAGCAAGCTGCAAAGGACAAACACTGGAGGACAACAATGGATGAAGAATACAATGCCTTAATAAAAAACAATACATGGAACCTTGTACATCCACCAAATAATAAGAATATTATAGGGTGCAGGTGGACATACAGGCTAAAAAGGAATATAGATGGAACAGTGTCTAGATATAAAGCAACACTTGTAGCTAAAGGCTACACACAGCAATATGGAATTGGATTTTAATGAAACCTTTTCTCCAGTAGTTAAACCAACTACTATACGAATTATTTTAAGTATCGCTCTGTATAATCGGTGGAATATTAGACAGTATGATGTCAATAATGCTTTCTTGAATGGAACATTGCAAGAAGAAATATATATGGAGCAACCACCAGGTTACAGGCAGAACTCAAATCATGTGTGCAAGTTTAAGAAAGATATATATTGCCTTAAACATGCTCCAAGAGTCTGGTTTGATAAACTGAAAGCCACATTAATTCAACTTGCCTATCAGTCCACCAAATCAGACAATTCTTTATTCATTAAAATTAACAATAAGACAAGCATTTATATTCTAATATATGTTGATGATCTTGTCATTAGAGGAAATGATGAGGATGAAATTAAAAGTCTTGCTCAATATCCAGACAAGAAATTCTCCATCAAAGACTTAGGCTCACTGAACTATTTTTTAGGCAAAGAAGTTAAGAGAAAATCCAAGTCAGAAATTGTTCTTTGTCAAAGGAAATACATTCTGGAGCTACTGGCTAAAACTAAAATGGACAATGCTAAGCCCCAGCCTACCCCAATGATAAGTCATCAATACTTATCCAAAAACAAGGAAGAATACATAACTAGCACCAAACAATATAGAAGTATTGTTGGTGCTTTACAATATTTAACTATCAAAAGGCCAGACATCTCTTTTAGCGTTAACAAAGTTTGTCAATTTATGCAGGATCTAAGGGATGATCACTGGAGAGCAGTTAAAAGAATTTTAAGATACTTAAAAGGAACAACCAACTATGGACCGTATATGAAGAAAAGCAAAAATCTAAATGTAACTGGATATACTGATGCTGATTGGGGAACAGACCCAGATGATAGAAGATCAACTACAGGGTATTGCATATACATAGAAGACAATCCAGAGTCATGGTGTTCAAAGAAACAGTCAGTCATCTCCAGATCCAACACAGAGGCCGAATACCAAAGTTTTGCAAGTGCAACTGCTGAAATCATGTGGATATAGTACTTACTACATGAATTAAACATCAAGTTACAAGTCAAACCAACGTTATAGTGTGATAATCAAAGCACAGTGTACATGTCGGCTAATCCAATATTACCCTCGAGAACTAAACATATAGAGATAGATCTCTATTTTGTTAGAGAACAAGTACAGAAGGGAAATCTACAAATTAATCACTTATCATCTGCTTACCAGAGAGAACACACTTACCAAGGCTTTGTCGAAGCAAAACTTCATCAGATTCAGAAATGAATTAAAAGTAGTTGCAGTTCTCACCGATTCAAATGAATCTGAAGAAGCCTCAGAGTTACAATGCAGTAAAGTCGAAAGCTTTAGCATAAAAAGCAACAGATCCGTCAACAGTGCCAAAAGAGCTTCTTATGATAAGAGAACCGCTTATAAATCTACTTCGAAATCTCAATGGAGAAAAATTAGCAACTCTGATGCGAAGAACAACAGATCTGACAACAAAGTTGACATAACAAGGGACAAAAGCATAAAATAAGCCTCGCATGACAAAGGAATCACTCATTAACACAGTATGGTGACGAAATCTCTCAGATCTGAGCAAGTTTTGCTTTGAATTGAAGTAAAATTCACAAATTTTGTATGGCGGCGTAAGAGAAACGAAGACGCTATGAAAACCCTAACGTTGATTTGAGGGGGAGTAATAGGAAATGAATCATACCATATCTCAAAGTTTATTTGTATAATACTGTAAGAATGCGGGTCTTGGATATTAGCCCATTTGTATTGTACTCGGCCCACATATGTAATAAACAGTATATATACAATACAGAGAGTATCTGAGTTGTATCACTTCAGTTTCTTCAATAAAAAACAGAATACCATTTTATCTCTCTTACACTTTTCTGATTACAATATCAACTCAATAAGAAATATACAATCAGATCATAATCTGTTCAAACTATCACACTATTATTTATGTTGCTTGGACTAACATTTTTTATGGTAATGACAGTTATATTTTTCAAAAAAAAACTTAGGCTTACTAAAAATGCTTTAAGACAGTAAGGACCAAGTTTGGTGGAGGTGACGTGCTCTCTTCTCAACTCACTTTCTAACTCAAACAGGTTCAAATGGCTATGCTTCAGGATCTAGACAATACTAGTCACTTTGGTTTGGAGCACACTATCTCTGAAGACCTTGATAAAGCCTTTTCAGTGGAGATGGACATGTGTAGGAAAAATCTTAGGAAAGAGTGGGATGTCAAAGGAGATATAAATTCTGAACTTTTCCACAATTTCCTTAAAATAAAAAACTCAATAAACTCTATTGTGCAGATTTATGATGAGAATGGTTCCTTACGTTCTAATCCTCCAAGGATTGATCATGCTTTCTGAAGCTACTATCAGAACATCCTTGGTTCCCATTGCGACACACCTCCTAATTTAAACCTTATTGTCAGCTTGAACTTGCCTAAGCTAAACTATGAGGACCATGATTTCCTTTCAACTCCTACCTCTGAGGATGAAATCAAGGCTGCTATCTTCTCTATGAATAAAGAATCTTGTGCCGATAGCGATGTGTTTAGTATTGGTTTCTACTTCACTTGCTAGGATATTATATCCTTTGACCTCATTAAAGCAGTTAAAAATTTCTTTAACCATTCCAAGATGCTTAAAAGTTTCAATGCAACAAAACTGGCCCTCATCCCTATAACATTTTGTGCCAACTCTATTAGTAACTTCAGGCATATTTCCTATTGTAAATCCTTCTATAAGTGTATCTCTAAGATTATTTCTACTAGACCAAAGCATGTTCTGCCCTCTGTGATTTCCCTGAGTCAAGCTAGTTTCCTCCCTGCTAGAAACTCTCTTGACAATGTCCTTATGGCTTATGAGTTGTTGAATGGTTATAATAGAACTAACATCTCCCCTAGAGTAATGTTAACTCTAGATAACAAAAAAGCCTATGATTCTATCCAGTGGGAAGCTATCATAAGATTCATGGCCAAAATGAATTTTCCTACATCCTTTGCTTGCTGGGTGTATTCTTGCATCTCTACAGTAACCTATTCCCTAGGAATCAAGCTAACTTGGTGGGTTATTTTGCAGGGACTAGAGGCATAAGGCTAGGAGACCCAATGTCTTCCTACCACTTTCTTTTTAGGAAGTGTTAACTCGGCTAATTGATGTGGCAGCTTGCTCCAAGGATTTTGAATTACACTCCAAATGCTCCAATCCTAGAATTACCTCCCTTATGTTTGCTGATGACTTGATAGTCTTTACTAAATCCACAGCTAAATCCCTCCAAATTTTGATCGATGTCCTTGATGTTTATAAAAATTTCTCTGGTCTTTAGGTAAATTATGAAAAATCAAACATCTTAATAGCTGGGCTTCCTAGCCATATGCACTCTTCCTTTATACATATATGCAACTTTCCACCTGTTCAGGGTAACATTTCATATTTAGGGATTCCTTTAACCATTTGCAAGCCTAAATATTCCAACCGCCTTCTACTTTTTGGAAAAATTACAGAAGTAATGTGTAGATGGCGTAAAAGATGCATTTCCCAAGCTAATAGTACAGCTATGACAGTTTATTGGAGTAGAGCATTTTTATTGCCAGCCAAGTTAATAAATAAGGTTAAGAGAGCTATTAATCATTTTCTTTGGCCTGGTGATATGTTCTTTGGGAAGCTATTCCTATAGCTTTTAGCAAGGTTGAGAAAAGGTTATCCATGGATGGTCTTGGTATTAACATTGCATTTTGGAACAAGGTAGCTTCAACCAAACATCTTGATGATTTTATTAACAACAAACAGAGTTTATGGATCAGGTGGGCTACAAAGTTTCATATATCAAATAAAAACTTTTGGTTAATGGAGCCATGCCCTCTCTATGGTTGGATTTGGAGAGGGATACTAAGATTAAGAGAGAAGGTTCTACCTATTATTTCCTGCAATGCCAATGGAAGATCTGAAGTTAGTCTCTTGAATGAACTCTGGTTAAGGTATGGTCATATTTTATCCAAATTCCTTAGCTATAGTGAAATGCAGCAGACCGGGATCACCCGTTTGGCTAAGGCTATTAATTACATTAATGAGGATCACATTTCTCTTCCTTATTGTAGTAATTCTAGAGTCAGAGTTATTTGGGATTCCATAGATACATGCCCGGGGAGTCTATCTAAATACATTTGGACTAGCAGAAAGAAACCATTTCCATTTCGATAGTTTACAAAGCTTTCGAAAAGGTTGAACCTACCAAATCTTTTAGTTGAAGCAAGAGAATGTGGACCCCGAAAAATAGTCAAAAACTCAACTTCATGTTATAGAAGCTAATTAGAAATGGTATTCATACTCTTGGTAACTTGCAATATAGGGGACTTGTTATAAATAGAAATTGTTTTTTCTGCAAATTAGGACAGGAGAAATTTTTTCAATTTTTTTTCAACTGTCGTATTCTTTATGGCTTATGGAAAAATATGTTATGCAAAGGAGACATGCACATCCCATTTTCATATAATTTTGTAGAGTGGAATCTCATCTTCAAGGTTACTAGGTGGAAAGATGAGAACCTCCTATCTTATTATCTTGAAGATTTTCATTTATTTTATTTGACAAGAAAGAAATAAGAGATGTTTTGAGGGAAAAGAGGCCAACAGGTCTGTTTTATTTGCAATTAGTTCAAAGGGAATCAAAAGAGCCCACCCTAATTCAACTTTTGCTTTCAGTCGGGATCTTCTTGAGCTATGGAATTGACATTTTGTTATAGCGTTTTCTATCTGCGTTGTTTCTGTTTCTTTTGTTAGTCCCCATGGTGTGGTTGTTTATTAAGAGTTTTTGTCCTTTTCTTTTTCCTAGATTGTCTGTTTGCAATTCTGGTGTGTATGTAACCTTTATTTTATTTCTACTTTTCTAATAAGATCTAGAAGGGCCAATATAATACCCTGCTTGCCCCATTTAAATCTTATTTAATTAACTAAAATTTTAATTAATTTTATATAATTTGATATAACATTTATACTAAATATTTATTACATACTATAACCTTATAATATTACACATATATCTTATATATATATATATTCATTTAATTAATTAACATTTAATTAATTTACTTAATTAATTTATGTAATTAATTAGCTTTTAGTTAATTTATTTAAGTAAACAATTTAAATTAAATGTATTAGTTCCAAAATTTAATTCATAAACATACATGTATACTTATCTAAATTTAAACATTTTAAAGTATCATAACATGTATCATAAATATAAGACATGCATATGTATTTTTGTAAACTTACTTATTTAATTAATTTATTCTATTAATCTAATTAATAAATTTTGTAAATTCGAAACTGACATATATGTTTTCAAAAATTTTGAAAAATTTATTATATTGTAACTATTATAATATATTTATATCTTATTTCACATTTAAGTTTTTAGTTTAAAATCTTATATTTTAATTTTCAAATAATTTTAAAATTTATATTAGAACATTTATGATAACTTTCTTATTTTAAATTTAATTTTTAAAATTTATAACTTCTATTTCTAATTTCAAAATAATTTTGAAGTTAGCCCAAGGCCCACTTCAAATTGGCCTTTTCTATTATAGGCAACCCTTTGGGCTTATATATCAATTCAAGTTTGGCTGGTAGCTAGGAAAGATAGAGTACTTGATTACCCAAACCCAATTCTAGACACTGTCTTTTTAGACACTCTACTATCTGGGTGATAAGCTTAATTAACCCTAATATGACTAATTAGGCCGCATAGGCTACTGAGCTCTGATACCATCTAGGCCAGCCCGTAGTGGAAGTTATGGTGAAATTTTTAAAAAAACCCTATAGGATCTTTATTGGACCTATAATTTAAATCTTTTTTTATTTTTTTAAAATATTTACACACACACATATGTATGCATGTACTAAAGTAACAAAATTTGATATATATAACAGTATGTATATATAAATATAAATATAATAGTTAATGCAAATATGAGTTAGAATAGTTTATATAAATACATATAAATATATAAATTATAAAACTTAAAAATTATAATTTTTTCAAATTCCAGATTGAATATACAACAGCTTTAATTTTTATTATATTACTATGTGTATATATTATGAATTAATTAGTTAAATAACAATAAATAATTGATAGAAAATATTTAAATAATAAATCTTTTGAATTTTAAAATTTCAGAAAATCAAGAATGATATTTTATAGCTTACAAAAAAATTTCAAAAATTTCCATGTCAAAATTTTATTTCTTATTAATTAAATACTTTCGGTCGAATTTAATAATGATTTTTTAAAAATATAGAAAACGGTTTGAAAACTGATATTTTGACCAAGAGCTTCTATGGTGACATATTAATTCTAGAAAATTAAAACTGAATTTTTGAAACATAATTTATTTTAGATCAATTTATTAATATGTATAATGATTAGATAATAATAGAAATATAAAAAATTACCAACAAATTATTTTCGACCATTTAAAATCATAATTAATGTAGATATACAATTGAAAATATCAATTTAACTATTTATATGATATAGTTATATAGTTTAATGAAAATCATATAAAAAATTAATTAACATATTAGTATATGTATATATTAGTTAGTAAAATAATAATTAGTGAATTATAATGATTTCGGTTGTGTGTATCAGATCCTTAATGGAAAATTTGTTTTTCTATAAACATATACACATAACCAATTAATATATGACAACATCAATGCCTATAGAAACACACCTAACTAACAATACAATATGTGTGTGTGTATAACTAAACACTTACATAAAACTGATGCCCTTAAGCCAACCTTGTAACAATGGGTTCTCTTCTTTTGAAACCTTCTCGATTCTACAGGTTGCTAGTTCTTGAACCGCAGACCCTTTTCCTATTAAATAGCTATTAATTTGAACCGATTTAATTTGAGTTTTGTTAGAGCTTGAGGAAGGTGTAATTCAGACAAGATAAAGGAGATGGAGGCAGCAAAAGGTCTTTTAAAGTTAGGATTAGGATTTCTTTTATAGTGGTTGAATCAAAGAGAAAAGTTGATCACATCACATACCTTTTCTCACTAAACCTCTACCATCCATCACAAAGCCTTTTACATTATTTTGGCTACCCCTAATATCTAATGTTTCCTTTCAAAAAATTTCCTCCAACTACATGGGCTAATAGCCTATTTAAGCCCAAGTAAATATATTTAATTAAATCCAGTTTAATTCTTTATCGATATCTCACATTGATCGATAATTTTTAACTATTACAAATATATACAAAACAATATTTATTCCTCAAATAAAATTCAAAATTTATAATTAACATTTCATAAATATTAATCAATTCAAAAAAATTGTAAACTAATTAAATCATTTGGTCTGAAGAGAATTCATCATTTCAGTTTTGTGACTCATAGGTGTAAATTTGGTCAGCGGTTAACATCGAACTATTCGAATGTTAATGTTCACACGTCACTTAGCATGATATTTTGGCTAAATTTATCACTTTCTTAGTTTTGGTAAAATCCATTTTCACTTTACTAAGCGTTTTCCGGTTGTGATATTTATTTACACCAATTCTCTTCATCAAAACTATATCACTTTAGACTTTCAGAATTTGGTAATGGTCAAAATTTCAATATCATCCATATTCAACTCTATAGTTCAAACATAAAGTCCTTGGTTCAATATAACAATTATTATTAACCGAAATGCACTGGCCAGGGACTTTAACTATAAGTTAATCGTGATACTAACCCCATATAACCGTGGACACGAATCCTCTCTTCAGTAGTGCTATACTTCCAATACTTCCACTCGAGCCAACTATAATCACTTGATGGAACCCTATGCCATGATTTGACAGTATTCTCAAGTTAAGAGAATCGTGTAAATCATCACATTGATATTTTTAAACTTAGTTATATTAACCAACAAAAACTATCAAGTGAGTCATTCCATAGTTATCTAATAACTATCAGTGCGTAACCCTTTGGTGTCCTCAAAAGCCATGAGTAATACACTGTCTAACATTGGAGAGAATTACATACTCCAGTCTCAACAGATACATCGATATCCAGTCTTGATGCATCTTGACTAGGAACATTTAAAATCGTGTATTTGTTTTCCATTGTGATAATTTGCTCATTATTACAACACTTTGTAATTACCGTCATAAAACATACCATTTATGGATTTTTTGTTAAATATACTTTTAATTAAATTAATTCATATTACCACATTATATCAAGTATATAATAGAAAGAAAATACTTTTGATTTTTACGATATTAGTTATTAAGTTAGATATATGTAACAAATTACATAATTTTCCCTAGGGCATGCCTCTAACTCTATCAATTTAGGTGCATATTTATTGTCCTAAATAATATTACACCAAGCAATTTCTGTAGATAATCCTAAGTAGTTTTTATATCAAAGCATCCACTGTCATTAGGTAGCCAAAACCAAAAATATTTGTTATTAAAATGGTGAATTTTGATGTTTTGGATTGTTTGTACCATATTAGTGGGCAAAAATTTCAAGTTTCTTCCCAATTCATTGTTATTTAGGAGGTGCAAAACTTATTTGTTTGAGCCACCATTGTTTGCTAGGTACTACCAACCTAATTCGTCAACCAGAGATAAAGCACAAACCCATGGATCAAACCACAAGTCAGTACCTTCTCCATTGACTTTTTTTCTAGCGATTAAACCTTTACACCATTGTCTAGCTTTGAGTAAGGTCTACCAGATATTGGAAGCACTATTGTCCATCTGAATGACCCAGAAACTTTTACTAGCACAGTATTTATCATGCATCCATTTTGCTCATAGACTTTCTCCCTGTAAGAATTTCCACATCATTTTAATTGACACTGATTTGACTACATCATCCAATATTCTAATTTCCAATTCCCCTTCAGATTTAATTTTTCACACTGAATCCCATGACAGGTTATGTGACTTGGATATTCATATGAATTTAGAGCTTAATAAGTTTATTCTTTAATAATGGATGATGGAAATTGACATAATTACATCCAGAATTGAATCAATGGGGGGATAACTGACTTTACTAATTCAATTCTACCACTTATATTCAATTTCCTATTGGACC
Organism: Allium cepa; assembly: GCA_030765085.1. Lineage (NCBI taxonomy): Eukaryota > Viridiplantae > Streptophyta > Magnoliopsida > Asparagales > Amaryllidaceae > Allium > Allium cepa. The sequence continues at coordinate 588,271,809 of CM060938.1, forward strand.
AGTGATTGAACTTCTTGTAAATTTTATCACAGAGTCGTAGCTTTCAGTTTGTTGCGAGAATGAGGGATTCCTAAATAAGTAGTAGGAAATAATACGATTTTCAGCCTTAAAATGTCAGTAATTTCTTGTTTACTCGAGCCCCTTTACTAAAAAAGATAGATGATTTATGTTCATTCATAGATAGGCCTGTGTTTAAGTCCAAACTCAGCATGATTTTTTATGCAGTTAGCATTCTTTGTTGTAGCCTCTACCATCGTTAAAATATCATCTTCCTGTAACAAGTGGTTAATAGCAGGCACTGTTTTATGAATATGTGTCAAATTCCCGTAGATATGTTTTTACTCCCTTAAAATTGAGAAATATTCCATTGCAATTGCCAATAAATAAGGTGACAGAGGTTCCCCTTATCTCAATACTCTATTACTTTCAAAGTAGCCATAAGGTGAACCATTCACTTAAATAGAAAATGTTGGGGTAGAGATGCATTCCTTAGTAAGATTTGCAATTTTGAAAAAAACCCAATTTAATCAGCGTATGGTGAATGAAGCCTCTGTTTAACTTATCATATGTTTTATGCAAATCAATTTTCAGATAAAAGTTGTTGGAATTCTTTTTGTTAAAACCTATGACCATTTCATATGCTAAAAGAATGTTTTGGGTAATCATTTTGCCTAGGATAAATGCATTTTGATTTATAGAGATTAAACTATTTAGGAATCCTTTTAGAATTTTGTACACAACATTACAAAGGGATATTAGTCTATAATCAGAAATGTTTAAGGGATTATATGTCTTTGGAATTAAGCAGATAAAAGTATGACTAATTTCTTTGATAAATTTACCTGATTCTTGAATTCCAAGCATAACACTAAACACATCTGTTTTTATCTACTCCTAGTGGCATTTAAATTTTTTTGCATTCATACCATCTGGTTTGGGAGCGCTATTATCATTAATTTGGAAAACTGCATTTCTAACTTCTAATTGAAAAGGACGGTCAAGATGTTCTCTTGCTTTTTTAGTAAGAATTCTTTTCCAAACAATGTCTGAAAATTTGTTTTTAACATGGACTAAAATGAACTGATTTGAAAAGAAATTAATGGCTTTTTGAGCAATATTGATGTTGGAATCAAATTACCATTTTAATCTAGGATAAACTTGTATTTATTTAAAGTTTTAGGGATTTTCATATTACTATGGAAAAAATCTAAAATATCTATCCCCTTAAGTTAACTACTTTAATTTCATCGTTTGAGAATTTTCAATAGCAATATGTCACATTATATTTGCAAGATATTCAGCTTTTTTATTATATTGCATAACTTGGTCATCATCTTGTGGGTTTAAAGTAAGTTGGTATAGATGATGTTAGCTTCATTACTAATTCTTTTACATAACTGCTGATTGTTTTCTCTTGATTTCTGCCAACATTTCAATGCTTTTTTAAAGCATTTAGTTTGGCGAGAAAGACATACAAAGAATTACCTTTAGGATAATCGTTAAGAGCTTGATCAACTACTGCTTTATAATCCTGAAGTAAACACCAAGAATTGCTAAATCTAAAGGAAATTTTGTAAGGGTTATGTTAATCCAAAAAGTGGGTCAACACGCTAGATTAAGTGTAAAAGCACCAGTCCTATTTATCAAGGCAAATAAAATAAAAAAGAAATAGTAAATCACAAAAAAAGTAAAGAGACAAGATATTTTTATAGTGGTTCGGCAGTTAATGAAGCCCTCATCCACTTTATAGCTTTTATCAGCTGACTGTTGTTACAAAATTGATTTGGTTTACAATATGATTGAATCACCTAAGTTAGATCTAAACAACAAGTACTCGGAAGCAACCAGATGATCTCAATTACTCCTTTGTGACTGTTATGTGGGAGAAGAAGAGGGGGAATAGTAATGCAAGAGTTGCAATAGCCAGTCCAGAGAGTTCCCTTTCATGTTGTGGATGGGATATTATAGGGGTTGGAGAGTACTTGGGCCAGAGCCACTTTGCCAGAAGCCTCCACTCAGTGTGAAGAAGGAGCCTAAAAAGTTTGGAGGTCATAGGAGCTAACTATTTGGATCGGTACCAACCCAAATAGTTAAGCATTTTTTATGCTTCAACTACTTAGCTATCTTCCTTGCTTCGTTTTGATGCTCTCCATATATTTTCATATATTGTTGACTTGTTCTGATGACGATTAACCTATGTGTAAGATAAAACCGCATCTTGAATCGGATGAGTCTGCACTTCTTGAACTTCGATGCTTGGAATATTACCAAACTTGTTAGATGAGATTAGTAGGGGCATAAGGTCATCATGCAAAAGGAACAGAGCCACTATGAATTAACAATTTGGTCCTGTGATGATCTGAAAAGTTAGATTATTTTTGGCCTACACTTCTTAGAGGCTTTTATCTCATTCTTTTAGGCCTATTGGTGAAGTCTTAGTTATCTTGGCTCTGTTTGGATGTTCTAACTCCTATTGAATTCTACTAGGTTAAAAAGCCGATTAATATTTTCCCCCTAGTGTACGCCTTCATTGAAAACAAGGTGTGCTCTGGAATTGACTATCTTTGGATTTCCATTTTAAGGATTTTCATCGATCATGTTAAATCTCATGATACGTCGGTGAGATTTCAGCTTTCGCATTTCATTGCTTGTGATACTCAGTAATTTGGACTTGAGTTTTTCAACGATATCTACGAACATCAAGAAGGTCATGCTGGAGAAATTTGGTGTGGCATAGGAGAAACAGTTCGCATCGGTACTAATCCGAGTACTTTAAAAATTTTTTGCAATAGAACATTTTTTTATTAATTTACAACCAACCCAACCTAATCACTTCACTTTTGTTCTTGTAGCACTCAATCCAAACCCTTAGTCGAGTCGATCAGAGCATCTTGTCCACTAAGGAAACACCGCCGTCGACTTTCACCACTAGCATCTCTAGCTACCACATTTTATTCGTCGCTGATGATGCAAGCAAGGAACTGCCGCCAAAGCTTCTACCTCCATAAATACTACCGATCTGATTCGAGTGAAACCCTAGTTTTAGGTCTCCCTAAACTAAAGATCAATTTATCTTCCCTAATTTGGAGGTTAGTAGCATGGATTTTAGCATATTACTACATTAGTGATCAGTGATGAAGTTGTGTTGGTGATGGATACAGTGGAAGATTCGAATTGATTATGAATTTGTGGAAGAAGATAACAAACCGATTATTGAATTTTTTCATGGAATGATGCTAGGGTTTTCCCCTGGTACTCGACTTGTTTTGCTATCTTCATCCTCAGATTTAGAATTGGCTGGCACCAGGTTACACAGTCGATCTCGGCACAGTATCTTGCGAAGTGATTTTGGTTTTTTTGGGAGGTGATAATAGCTTAGGGTAGCATCTTCTGTGCAGCACATGCTGTTATCCCCTTCCAGAGAACTAAAATTGACTTATGCCGAGAATTCTTTAGTTTATTCGGACCTATCAATCTATATTCACTTGCTACGGATTGTTCTTGTCATTGCATATTCGATGTACCTAGAGTAGGATGGGGTTTTCTTGTCGCTTTGGAAAAGGGATCCGTTATCGGTCATTGATCGATAATGGTTAAGTATGGAAGAAAAGAATTTAATGGGTAATACGAAGCGCTCTTTCCGTTGTGAATGAGCCATCTATACGAAATGGTTTGTTCAAAGCGTTTAGGACACCTGACCCATTCTCGCTTATATTACTCATCACTCATACTCCAAATTAAAATTTATAATCTGATCGGTGGTTAGTGCACATCAATTATCTCTCGGATTTCAAGTGTCAACAACGCAGGGGTCTATAGTATATAGATTAAGCATACATGACCATTTTGAACACAAGCTTTCTTATATAGTATTTCATGCAAATCTTCTCGGTGCAAACCAGTTGAGGTAAGCTCATCTCTTTCTGAAGCGAAGTCAACATCGATCCCTACTGGATCTACCGTTTCCATAACTTCAGGTCAATATGGACGTCTGATTCCAGTTGGTCCCGTCGTCGATCGTACTCCTCCTAATTTCAGATTCTTGCTTGATCCTCCAAAGATAGCTCCTTCAATTCCTACACACAAGTTATTGCAAAGCATTTGCTTACAATATGGTATCCTAAAGGCTAACGTGCTTCTACCACCGAGAGGAGAATTTGCTCATAGGCTACCTTTTGGATATGTGGCTTGCCATCGATATATATGCATGTACGATGCAGTTCCCACTTTCAATCACTTCTTAATGACAACACTTCAAAACATAGGGTTGGCCCAATTCCAGATTCTTCCAAATGGATATGCCATGCTGACGTGCTTATATGTACTGTTCATGCAGACGCTTAATCCCCTAAGATTCACCGAGTTGTAGTATCTTCTATTGTTCAAGAAGAGAGACGCTAATCCACACTTGTTTATATTGAAGTGCAACGTAGCTGGAAACTTATACTGGATCTTCCCAGCAAAGTTCCTTCATTTAAGTATCGGTTCTTTTTCGGTAAGTGTCCAAAAGGATTCACCCTTTATGGACTACGGGGGTAAATCTCCTTAACCATGCTCGGAGTTTCCTTTAATTGCGATAAGTTTTCTGAATGGTCATATATTCCTTACAGTTCTTCCAAAAATTAACAAGGACCCAGCACTCGGCACCATTCTTAGCACCTTGAGAGCGGTCGATGCTTAGGAGTGCATGATTAGACTCTTGCATACATATGAGAACCTTCATCGATGTGTTCTTTTACATGCTACGAGATCCGTTGGATTCGATAGCGTTCCTTCCTGTTCTAGAGCCCAAACCCATTCTATTTCCTCTCTCTCTATTACATTGGCGAAGATGATGATGATGATAAAGAAGAAAGTGGCCCATCTTGTGGATCAAAGAAGAACCTCGAGGAGATTCAAATTCAAGTTGGGGTTGATAGTCTATCCAAAATGCCTTCGATTCTAGAAGAGAAAGAGGAAGATTTTATTCAATGGAAGGGCAAGGCTCCGCTTATTGAAGAGAAGGAAGAAGGAGGAATCAGTAAGGAGCATCCTTTAAATGAGGAAGAAATAAATTGGGATACTGATGAAGGTGGCATCAAATTAGGCAACAAAGCCTCGGATTTAAGCCCCGGTCATGAACCCTCACCTTATTTGAAAGAGCCTATTGAGCTTCTTCCAAGACTGAGATTGTATCTAGCTCTCTACCGGAGGGCGCTGACATTGATTTGGGAGATACAAATAACTTTTTTGAGAATATGGTGACTTGATGGATGACTTTACTTTAGAAGGTTTGACTTCCCAGTCTACTTAGACCACCATTGCAAGAAGCAATGTTCTGACATTAGTTAGTGACTGATATGGTTTGTGTTTTCCGCTGGGGTCATTGAATTGCAACACAAAATTCACTAGGACCACACACTTTATATTATTATTTTTGTCTTAGGATGTTTTAGTTCATCAAATGCCTTTTTCCTAAAGCCATTTTATCAGTTGCTGCAGGAATCATGTCTCGTGGTCTTTACAATGATCTTGATCGAGTTTTGGAGTATCGACATTCGCAGAGACACTCTTAAAGGTACCATGCTTCCCTGACGAGGAGATGAAAAGGGGGAAGAAGAGGAAAGCGGAAGAGCATTTCCATGCCGAAAAAGATCCAGGCAAAGATAGGAGAAGTGGCTATGAAAAGAGGAAGGGACTGACTGAGCGGGGAGATCCATCTAAGACGTTGAAAAGAGAACAAGAACGAGAATCCACTTCACGGCCTCTTGTTTCCACTGGGATAAATTTTCCTACTTCCAGTGCCATGACCTCTTCCACTCATACTGTTATGACCTCCATTTCCTAGATATCTAGACATGAACCTTACATTCTTCCTGCTGGTCCCCGGCATCTACAAGCTGCATTCCTTAATTTTTTCTTAAAGGGGGTAGTTTTTGATAAGCCCAGTCTAAAGTAATTTCATGTCGAATATTATTCACCCCTTTCTAAGCAACAGAGCGGTATGGAGCAAGCTAAAGAGTGGGAAAAATTATGCATACAGCTATCTACTGTTAACAGTAACAACTACTTGGAATTCCTCTCGTTTGAGTTTGAAAATGTGAGTACGAGAAGAAGCTCGTAGACGGTGATGCAGGGATCGAGAGGCTAAAGAAAGAGAGAGATAGGGCTCTCAAGAGGTAGATCAAAAGCGCTTCTTTTCTTAAGGAGCTAAAATTATCCACTAATTAAGCCACAATCTTATTTAAAGATGAGATAAAGAAGTGCCATATGGATGAGGCAACTTTGAATGAAAATTTGAGGATGAGCTAGACAATGGTTGTGATGCAGAAGAAAACATTATCGAGCAGGCTCAAGAAATTACCTCTCTTCGCAAACAAATTTTGAATTTCGAGCCGAGAAGAAACAGCTGGCGGTACAGAAGGCTAACACTGATGCCAGCTTTTCAAAGCTTCAAGATACCTTCACAAAAAAGATGGAAGGCTTGGATTCTACTATTTTAGTCTTCTATATCAACTCCGTTCTGCATCAGAGGAGTCTTAGTTACTTGGGTCCATTATTCCCTCGTATGCTTGCTATTGTCTGGGAAGAGATTCTGGACTAATTTGAAGACAGGGGTGGAGGTTATACTGAAGAGGCGTTGGTTCAAGCATATCCAAATGAAGAGACCGACCAAGCTTTAGGGGAGGGCCAGGAAATCTTGAAACGGGAGAGGGAACGATAAACTATTGATGCCATGGTCGCCGCTAAGGCTATAATCAGGCATTTTCCTTCAGACCTTGCTGAGCCTTCTTTACATCTTTACGCTGATAAGGGGATCATTTCTACTTCTCCTGTGATTATGCATCCATTAAAAGAAGTAAACGACAATGGCTTTGAAGTTTTGGTGCATGGACAAACCCCTACAGTAGGTAATTTTCTTATCTCTTCCATGCTTGAAGACTTTCAATTTAGGCCGGATGAAATTGCCGAGATAACCGCCCTTTATTCTAATATTATATATCAACCCTCTCTTCCTATTGAGTTGGGTCCTCCTCACGGTGCATGATCTACTACCATTTTGACCACATAAATCATCGTGGCTGCATCTGACTCACGGCCCAGTTCACACTCCGAGCAAATTGGAATGCTGCATGGTTTGGGTGACCTTTCTGTATCTCAAGAGGAGGATTTGGCAGCTACTAACACACGAGGGTAGGCTGATTTAGCTAGCCGACCAGTTAAAGCAAAGACATTGTAACAACTGATATTTTCAACCATTCGCATCCGCACATGCCGGACTTGAATTGCTCAAAATACCACGTTGTAAACAAAATTTGGCAAATCTCAGGACATACAGTAAATAAAAATCACAGAGCACAGACACAGAGTAAGAAATGCAGCGGAAGTAAAAGAGATAGTAGTTCATGAAGCTACTATGAAAATATATCGGAGTTAAATAAAATACAATAGAAAAAATAAAGTAGAACAGAAGTCTCAAGATGATAACCAAGTACAAGCTGAATACAACAACAGAACTGGAATAGATAAAACTAGATAAGCAGATGATCCCCAGCGATTCCAATCTCCAGAAAGTGGAATCCAAATCTGTGAATAACTCAGGCTGACCCGAGCGTAAATAAAATACAAACACTCGAGTCAGGACAATATATACTCATATAATGTAAACCAAGTCAAGTGAACTGTAATAAAGTATAAGTAACTTAAAGGATGCTTGGGACCGCCCATCCTCTAAGGATCCGTTAAACTATTTACTATGTAGTAATATTTCGCTATTATAATAATGTCTATAGTAAAATAAACATACTTTTAAATAGCATTCCGGGCTACCCATATCACCCTTCACACATAATAGTCCCAGTAGTCCATCCAGTATCAGCATATCTCCGAGAGACTACCCTAAATACTCCATAGGCTACGGGAGAAAAACGAACTCGTAGTAAAGGCTCGATATGGTAGGTGACACGGCACACAAGGCAATGCTAGGGTAGATATACCAATTACGCACACGGGCTGGTGGTAACGTAGCAGCCACATACGCCCACCTCGGAACACACTCCAAACCAAAATCGAAGGATGGCCATCTAATCAATCACAAGTAAGAGTATAGTATCGAAGGAATGTGTCCGATCAGAGGAATGACCTTAATTGGCCCGAGATCGCTCCTGTTTTAGCCACCTTATGCCAACTCACGGGAGTTGGGTTCACGTAATATACCTCAAGAACGTCGCCACCATCCTACTTCATTCTAGAATCTCCACCGCGTACACGATTGTCAAAGTGGTTTTCGGTATCGACAGAGAGTATGCTAGATATCCGATCCCGGTCTCTTTGCCAACCAATCGTTATTATAACCCGTAGTTATAATTTAAAATGGTATTTATACTTCAAAACAGAATATCATTTCAAATCCAAATCTTTATCAAAATAAAGATTAAATTAATTCCAAACCATTTCAAAAATATCATATCTTTCCAAAACTTCATGTCAAATCATTTCAATATATTAAAATATGATATCTTTACAAAACTTCATTTCCAATCATTTTAATATATCAAAATATCATATCTTTACAAAACTTCATTTCAAATCATTTCAATATATTAAAATATCGTATCTTTACAAAGTTTCATTTCCAATCATTTTAATATATTAAAATATCATATCTTTACAAACTACCTTTCAAATCATTTCAATATATCAAAATATCATATCTTTACAAAACTTCATTTCAAATCATTATTCATTTCATTCAATTTAAAATACCATTTCAATTCACATTTCAAAACAGTTTATATTTCAAAAATCATTTTTAATCATTAAAATGAAGTATTATATTTAATAATTAAATTATTAAATTTCCAAAATTTTCAACTTTCAAAGTTCATTTATTCACTTAATTTTATCTAAACAGTGAAAATTCACTTTTCGCAGTATTTAGAAAATGCTACGGAAAGTTACATTCAAAACAATTCAATTTAACTAAAGACAGCATTTTAAAAATGCTGTAATAGGGTTTACTTAAATTTCAAATAAACTTAGTTAAATTCAACAATTATAGCACTTACAAAAATTGCTATAATAGCCTTTAATTCAATTTAGCTTTTTAGTTCATTATCATCAACTACAGCATTAACAAATGCTGTAATATCATTTACATTGCAATTAATAGCATTTCAAAAATGCAGTTAATTAACTTCAAATATTCAAGATAATTTCACAACCAATTATAATTTTATTTAAAACCTTTTTTTTTAACTTATAAAATCATACATTTTCACATTTATAAACAACATTTAATTTTCCTTAAGTTCATGATTTTATAAAGTTAAATTTCCATTCAAAAATCAAGATTTAATAATAATTCACTTATTAAATTTCAACATTCAATTTTAAATTCATTGAATTGAATTTCAACTTAACACCTAAGTTTAAATTTCAAAATATAACTTAATTTCAATTTTATTTATTTAACTTAAAATTTCACTTTTAAGCCAAATTCACAAATTCCCATTTGGTTATATTTCAAAATTTCAACTTAAATAATCATTCCTTTCACTTTTTAACTTTACTCAAAAATCATTAATATATTATAAAATCATTTTATATTCATTTTAAATTCAAATTATCATAAATTTATCATAATTTTATATTTAATTTAATTTCCAATTATAATTAAATCAAAATTTTCAAAATAACCTACATTTAGATTTTCTAACTTTTCCATAACTTATTTAACTTATAAATTCCTAGAAAATAAATTGTACTTTACAAAATATTTTTTTATTAAGTTTAAATAAAAATATATTAATATTAACATTTCTAAAATATTTTAAATTTTTTAGAAAAACATATTTTAACTACGGGTCTGTATATAATTTTCTACGCTAGGTAAAGTGATACGGGTAATATATCATTTCAACCCGTAATTTACAAAGAAAATCCGGGTTTTATCATTTCAAACCCGCAGTCCCAAGTACATGAAATAAATTGAAAATCGCCCAGGCCTATTATTTCAGCCCATAACGATTTTCCCTTATTCTAAAGTCCGTTCAGGTATGTATCATTTCAACCCATAGTGATTCTAATCTAAAGGGAACTTGCAGTGTGATAAACTGATATAAATAACAGAACAACATAATATAACAGTAACATATGATATAACATGTGTTGAAGCATGGGTGAACATCATGTGATCGTAATATAGCAGATACAATATGGTGATGCATTTTACAGATTCACGGGTGATCGATTTACTAGTTATAAAAGTACAAAATCGTCTGGTGAGAATAACTCACATGTTCAAAGCTGGAGATAGCAAGAAAAAGCACACAAACGAATCCCGAATGCACGATAACCCGACATAAGACTTGAGTGGAGTGGAGAGCCAAGTTTTATCTTGTGGACAACACAAAAACAAGACAAGTATAAATATGATTTCAATGCAAATTATCAAAAGAAACGATCTAGAAATTAATGTAGTTATAAATCAATTGGTTTGACCATTTCCTCAACCATCATATGCTCAGCCAAGTGGTGGGTATGGTCAGCCAATAGTGGTGCATAGGTCTGGTATGGGTTCAGTATAGGATCGGCTACAAGGTGATAAGGTGAGTGGGAGTTACAAGTAGAGAAGGTAATGGAATACAAAGGGTTCTAAGGCAAATGGTGGCTTTTGTTGCACCATAGGGTTCGGCCCTTGCTATTGTGGGTCCAGCCATGCAATGTGAAGGTAAGGTGGGGTCTGATGTGGAAGCTAAAGATGGTGGAAGATCAGGTGGTGGAGGCTATTGGTGATGGCCATGGTGGAAATTGAAGGTGATGGATATAGGATGCAACAATCTACACACAATGCAACATATCATCATTTCTAGGTTATACATGGGCTCGGCCTCAAGCTATAGGGGCATGGCCAGGTGTCCAGATGGTGGTGGGTAATGTGGCAGAGGGTGGAGGTCAGGTCTGAGCTCCTGGTGGTGGTGGAAGTGGCGGCTAAAGGAAGGTGAAGGTGGTGCTAGCAAACTAGGCTCGGTTTGTGTGAATAGGTGATGTATTTGTGGATTTTTGGTGATGATGCTTGCCATATGGTTGCTCGGCCTGGCCATGGTAGTGGACTAGAGAGGTTGCTGGTTGGAATATCAGGTGGTGGAGGTCGGCCTAGGGCTGGAGGTGAGGTGGCCAATCCTATCTAGTTGAGAAACAATGCCAAAATTCAAATAGAAAATAGGAAAAACAAGAAAAGAAGAGATGAAGAATTATCTAAACTTGACAAGCAATGGCCGTGAAATTTTTTTGTGTTTGAGAAGGAATGTTGTACGTGAGAAAGAAGGTGATGTGCTGTAGAAATTAGAAAGATAATACACGGCAATAATTAAAAGATGTAGGTTAAAAAAAAATGAAAAGGCGGAAAAGGAAAAGGCTTTGGAAGTTAAAGGATTTTAAAACCTTTCAAATTTCCACAAATTTATTTATATAAGTTTAAATTACTAAGAATAATAATAATTTCAGTAAAAAAAATTTTGAAAATATAACCAAATATAAAATATATGTAAATATTTATTAATTATATAAGGTTAAAATAAGAAAATAGCACAAAATTGCAAACTGGTCTAGAAGAATGGAAAATAAACAGAATGAACTTTAGAAAATTTATATGGACTTGTAAAAATATTTATAACAATGATAATAACATAAAAAAATGCGTTCACAAAATAAATATATAAATTTTAATTAAATAAATTTAAATGAAGAAAATAGCAAAGAAAAATAGAAACTAGGCTTAATAAATTGAAATAAATTTCAATAGACTTTAGAAAAATTATATTATCACTTTAAAAATATTAAAAGACAAAAGTATACTTAAAATAACATATTAACACATATTAAAATAAAATATGATAAGGAAAATATAATTTTTATAATTTAAAATAACCAAAATTGCTAAATAACTCAAATTGTATTCAGTATTGAAATATACATAACTTTCACAATTTAAATCCGTTTCCGACGAAATGTAAAGCAGTATTCATGTTATTAAATCTATTTTCATAATAAAAGATAAAATTTAAATATTTAAATATTAAAAATTTAAATTTAAAAGTCGAAGTTTGACTATTTTAACCAAAATTCACTTTTTGGAAAATTATTCTATTTAGTCATATTTGGAATTCTAATCCATATCAAAATCAAAGTTTATATTTAAAATAGCAAAATTTATTCTTTTTTCATAAATAAAGCTTTTAAATTTGGAAATTCAATTTAAAAATAATTTTAAAATACAGGGTTGTTACACTCTCCCCCACTCAAAACTTTTCGTCCCCGAAAAGGAACGAGGTACGAGAAAGCACAGAAAGGATAGAATGAAATAGGTTTAAGATAAGATGACAAGAAGATTGAAACTATACTTGATAACTGTTGTTATAGGTATGTTTGACAAGGTGGAGTTGATCAAATCAAGAACACAAGCACGAAAAGATCCTTTAGAATCTAATTCACCCTTTTCCGTTTGACCGTCGGCTGTGGATGGTAAGCAGTGCTCAGATCCAGATGAGTACCAAAGATTTTCAAAGATTATAGAAAGATTTCTAAACAGACTGGTATAAGCAATAGCCTCCCCATTTTGTAGCAAGATAAGGAAAATAAGGACAACTAAAAGATAGTTTGAAAAACAAAATAAGATAATAAATTTGAAACCACGATGCTTTGATATCATAATACTTCAGAGATGTTATTATTTGGAAATCATACTACTAAAATCATAACACTTTTAAAATAATCTTCATTTAAACCATTTAAATTCAATGTCAAATAATATTCATTTCAAAATTGTAACATTTCTAAGTTCTTCATTCAATTGTAAAATTTCCAAAACATTGTATTTTCAAAAACAACAGTACTTTTAAAGTGCTACAGTAGATATATTAGTATTTCAATCAGTTAAATTTCTGAAATATTCATTTGGATATCATTTAACTTATGATTTATTTAAAACAAACTTTTATGAATGGAATATCCAAATTAAACTATACTTCATTTATTAAGTCAAAAGTTCACTATTTTACTTAACTCTTAATTTAACAAATAACCTAACACTTTATTTAAAATACCCATTTCATAAATAGATATTCCTTCAATAAGTTACACTTGAAATATCCATTTAAAAACCAAATTTTTAATTATCAAATTTTAGTGATATTAAAAATACATCTTAACTATTTAAATCATAATTATTCGTTTTACAAGACATATCTATTTCATAAATAAAATATTTATCATAGAAAATATAACAATCAAATTACTTTACACATTTATTCATTTAGACATCAATTAAACTATGATTCCAGATTAAATATACTTTATTACAAAATGTCCCATTCAAATATATTTTATTTATCTATTCAAAGATACATTGTTTATTATACAAACATATTCATTTCAGGAAATAACCTTTATTAAAATTCCTAGGTTAGACTTAAGGTTCCATATTAAATCAAATTTGATTATTAAGTTATTTAAATAAAATTCTCTAAATTTTCTTTTTCTCTATTTACCTATGTTAATCTTTTATAACTAAAATTTAAGTGTATAACATTTATTATAACCACTCAAATTTTATTTATAAAATCTTTTTATATTGTATATTATCTAATTACATTGTTAACTTTTAAAAATTAAGGTAAGTTATATTTAAATGCAACTGATTATTATACAAATAAAACTTTCTAATTCCCTCATCTCAATTTTGAATCATTTATCTAAAATTTTGACTTTTTTTTATAATTGAAATGATTCTTTTAAGATAAAGTTTAGAATAAAATATCAGATACCTTCAAATCATTTAGAGATAAATAAATATATATACATAATTTGTTAAATCAAATTTAAATCATATATCTATATATATTATAAATCTAGTCTTATTTTTTTAGAAATTCAAATCAATTAAATTTTCCAAAACAAAGCTGTAGCAAGACTACAGAACGGTCTCTTCATTTCGAAACTCGAAGATGAACGTCAATGATGTCGCGGTCATCATCGAAGTTATTTTCCAGTGACAAAGAGAAGAGCACTAATTTTAAACTTTAAAATTTCTTGGAAACAAATTTCTATTAGAAAATACTTTAAAAATATACCCCTTTTAAAACTTTAAACACAAGGTTTGAAACCATCGAAATTTTAATTCTCAAATTTCTTGTTTTAAACTCATTTCAGTTCCCAAATCGATTTATAAACAGCTATTTATAAATTCATTTATAGAACAATAAATGATAAATCAAGTATTATCATTTCAAATGATTAATTTAAATCAATTTATTAAGTTCCATAAATTTACTTATATCAAAATTTATTTTATTAACCAAAATTTTAAAATAATATTGTGTCAGTTTGTTCTGTCAAAGTGTTTTAGAAATCCTATCGATAGCGTTGATCAGACGAATCAATTGGAAACCCAAACCGACATCAACAACTCAAACAACACAATATAAAACAAAACATTAATATTGATTTACAAGTACAATTCGAAATGTTTGGAACATAGATTGAAAACAAAAGACAAGATGATTGAATAACAAAATAGGGAGGTGGATAAGCTTAAATAAATCGCGGGCAACCTTAACCGGGTCAACCGTGACTTAAAGAATAAGATCGATGTGGATTTTCTAGGGTAATTCTACATTCGATCTCAATAGATAGAGTTTGGAATAACAAAAGATATTAGCATCTAAACCAAGGATAGATATAAATCTCTAGTGAATCGATGCTAATTGTAAAGGAGTTTCCCCCTTTACAAATGAATTTTTGAGATTGGCGGGACCGCCAATTCACTATAAAGCTCATTCGAAGTGGAGTTATGGGATACTCCAGAATCAAAAGGAGATGAGTAGTGAGAGACACGATTGAATTTTGGAACCACAGGGACCGTTCCAGAATTCAAAAGAAATTTGAACCAAAGAGGAGGAGATTCAAGTTTGGATGAAAGTGATTCTGTAACTAAATTTACCATACAATCTAAGTTTTTGCCTCAAAGCCGAAGCTCTGATACCAACTGTAACAACCCGATATTTTCAACCATTCGCATCCGCACATGCCGGACTTGAATTGCTCAAAATACCGCGTTGTAAATAAAATTTGGCAGATCTCAAAACATATAGTAAATAAAAATCACAGAACACAGACACAGAGTAAGAAATGCAGCGGAAGTAAAAGAGATAGTAGTTCCTGAAGCTACTATGAAAATATATCAGAGTTAAATAAAATACAACAGAATAAATAAATTACAACAGAAGTCTCAAGATGATAACCAAGTACAAGCTGAATAGAACAAGAGAACTGGAATAGATAAAATTAGATAAGCATACGATCTCCAGCGATTCCAATCTTCAGAAAGTGGAATCCAAATCTGTTAATAACTCAGGCTGACCTGAGCGTAAATAAAATACAAACAATCGAGTCAGGACAATATATACTTATATAATGTAAACCAACTCAAATGAACTGTAATAAAGTACAAGTAACTTAAAGGATGCCTGGGACCGCCCATCCTCTAAGGATCCGTTAAACTATTTACTATTTAGTAATATTTCGCTATTATAATAATGTCTACAATAAAATAAACATACTTTTAAATAGCGTTCCGGGCTAACCATATCACCCTTCACACATAATAGTCCCAGTAGTCCATCCAGTATCAGCATATCTCCGAGAGACTACCCTAAATACTCCATAGGCTACGGGAGAAAAACAAACTCGTAGTAAAGGCTCAATATGGTAGGTGACACGGCACACAAAGCAATGCCAGGGTAGATATACCAATTACGCACACGGGCTGGTGGTAACGTAGCAGCCACATACGCCCACCTCGGAACACACTCCAAACCAAAATCGAAGGATGGCCATCTAATCAATCACAGGTAAGAGTATAGTATCAAAGGAATGTGTCCGATCGTAGGAATGACCTCACTTGGCCCGAGATCGCTCCTATTTTAGCCACCTTATGACAACTCACGGGAGTTGGGTTCACGTAATATACCTCAAGAACGACGCCACCATCCTACTTCATTCTGGAATCTCCACCGCGTACACGGTTGTCAAAGTGGTTTTGGGTATCGACAGAGAGTATGCCAGATATCCGATCCCGGTCTCTTTGCCAACCAATCGTTATTATAACCCGTAGTTATAATTTAAAATGGTATTTATACTTCAAAACAGAATATCATTTCAAGCCCAAATCTTTATCAAAATAAAGATTAAATTAATTCCAAACCATTTCAAAAACATCATATCTTTCCAAAACTTCATGTCAAATCATTTCAATATATTAAAATATGATATCTTTACAAAACTTCATTTCCAATCATTTTAATATATCAAAATATCATATGTTTACAAAACTTCATTTCAAATCATTTCAATATATTAAAATATCGTGTCTTTACAAAACTTCCTTTCCAATCATTTTAATATATTAAAATATCATATCTTTATAAACTTCCTTTCAAATATTTCAATATATCAAAATATCATATCTTTACAAAACTTCATTTCAAATCATTATTCATTTCATTCAATTTAAAATACCATTTCAATTCACATTTCAAAACAGTTTATATTTCAAAAATCATTTTTAATCATTAAAATGAAGTTATTATATTTAATAATTAAATTATTAAATTTCCAAAATTTTCAACTTTCAAAGTTCATTTATTCACTTAAGTTTATCAAAACAGTGAAAATTCACTTTTCCTAGCATTTAGAAAATGCTACGGGAAGTTACATTCAAAACAGTCAATTTAACTAAAGACAACATTTTAAAAATGCTGTAATAGGGTTTACTTAAATTTCAAATAAACTTAGTTAAATTCAAAAATTATAGCACTTACAAAAATTGCTATAATAGCCTTTAATTCAATTTAGCTTTTTAGTTCATTATCGTCAAATACAGCATTTACAAATGCTGTAATATCATTTACATTGCAATTAATAGCATTTCAAAAATGCAGTTAATTAACTTCAAATATTCAAGATAATTTCACAACCAATTATAATTTTATTTAAAACCTTTTTTTAACTTATAAAATCATACATTTTCACATTTATAAACAACATTTAATTTTCCTTAAGTTCATGATTTTATAAAGTTAAATTTCCATTCAAAAATCAAGATTTAATAATAATTCACTTATTAAATTTCAACATTCAATTTTAAATTCATTGAATTGAATTTCAACTTAACACCTAAGTTTAAATTTCAAAATATAACTTAATTTCAATTTTATTTATTTAACTTAAAAATTCACTTTTAAGCCAAATTCACAAATTCCCATTTGGTTATATTTCAAAATTTCAACTTAAATAATCATTCCTTTCACTTTTTAACTTTACTCAAAAATCATTAATATATTATAAAATCATTTTATATTCATTTTAAATTCAAATTATCATAAATTTATCATAATTTCATATTTAATTTAATTTCTAATTATAATTAAATCAAATTTTCCAAAATAACTTACATTCGGATTTTCTAACTTTTCCATAATTTATTTAGCTTATAAATTCCTAGAAAATCAATGATACTTTACAAAATATTTTTTTATTAAGTTTAAATCAAAATATAATAATATTTACATTTTTAAAATATTTTAAAATTTTTAGAAAAACATATTTTAACTACGGGTCTGTATATAATTTTCTACGTTAGGTAAAGTGATACGGGTAATTTATCATTTCAACCCGTAATTTACAAAGAAAATCCGGGTTTTATCATTTCAAACCCACAGTCCCAAGTAAATGAAATAAATTGAAAATCGCTTAGGCCTATCATTTCAGCCCATAACAATTTTCCCTTATTCTAAAGTCCGTTCGGGTATGTATCATTTCAACCCATAGTGATTCTAATCTAAAGGGAACTTGCCGTGTGATAAACTGATATAAATAACAGAACAACATAATATAACAGTAACATATGATATAACAGGTGTTTAAGCATGGGTGAACATCATGTGATCATAATATAGCAGATATAATATGGTGATGCATTTTACAGATTCACAGGTGATCGATTTACTAGTTATATAAGTACAAAATCGTCTGGTGAGAATAACTCACATGTTCAAAGCTGGAGATAGCAAGAAAAAGCACACAAACGAATCCCGAATGCACGATACCCCGACATAAGACTTGAGTAGAGTGGAGAGCCAAGTTTGATCTTGTGGACAAGACAAAAACAAGACAAGTATAAATATGATTTCAATGCAAATTATCAAAAGAAACGATCTAGAAATTAATGTAGTTAGAAATCAATTGTCTTGACCATTTCCTCAACCATCATATGCTCAGCCAAGTGGTGGGTATGGTCAGCCAATAGTGGTGCATAGGTCTGGTATGGGTTCAGTATAGGTTCGGCTACAAGGTGGTAAGATGAGTGTGAGTTACAAGTAGAGAAGGCAATGGAATACAAAGGGTTCTAAGGCAAATGTGGCTTTTGTTGCACCATAGGTTTCGGCCCTTGCTGTTGTGGGTCCAACCATGCAATGTGAAGGTTAGGTGGGGTCTGATGTGGCAGCTAGAGGTGGTGGAGGCTATTGGTGATGGCCATGGTGGAAATTGAAGGTGATGGATATAGGGTGCAACAATCTACACACAAGGCAACATATCATCATTTCTAGGCTATACATGGGCTCGGCCTCAAGCTATAGGGGCATGGCCAGGTGTCCAGATGGTGGTGGTGATGTGGTAGAGGGTGGAGGTCAGGTCTGAGTTGGTGGTGGTGGTGGAAGTGGCGGCTAAAGGAAGGTGAAGGTGGCGCTAGCAAACTAGGCTCGGTTTGTGTGAATAGGTGATGTATTTGTGGATTTTTGGTGATGATGCTTGCCATATGGTTGCTCGGCCTGGCCATGGTAGTGGACTAGGGAGGTTGCTGGTCGGAGTATCAGGTGGTGGAGGTCGGCCTAGGGCTGGAGGTGACGTGGCCAATCCTATCTAGTTGAGAAACAATGCCAAAATTCAAATAGAGAATAGGAAAAACAAGAAAAGAAGAGATGAAGAATTACCTAAACTTGACAAGCAATGGCCGTGAAATTTTTGGTGTTTGAGAAGGAATGTTGTACGTGAGAAAGAAGGTGATGTGCTGCAGAAATTAGAAAGATAATACACGGCAATAATTAAAAGATGTAGGTTAAAAAAATATGAAAAAGCGGAAGAGGAAAAGGCTTTGGAAGTTAAAGGATTTTAAAACCTTTCAAATTTCCACAAATTTATTTATATAAGTTTAAATTATTGAGAATAATAATAATTTCAGTAAAAAAAATTTCTAAAATGTAACCAAATATAAAATATATAAAAATATTTATTAATTATTTAAGGTTAAAATAAGAAAATAGCACAAAATTGCAAACTGGTCTAGAAAAATGGAAAATAAACAGAATGAACTTTAGAAAATTTATATGGACTTGTAAAAGTATTTATAACAACGATAATAACATAAAAAATTGAATTCACAAAATAAATATATAAATTTTAATTAAATAAAATTTAAATGAAGAAAATAGCAAAGAAAAATAGAAACTAGGCTTAATAAATTGGAATAAAATTCAATAGACTTGAGAAAAATTATATTATCACTTTAAAAATATTAAAAGACAAAAATATACTTAAAGTAACATATTAACGCATATTAAAATAAAATAATATAAGGAAAATATAATTTTTATAATTTAAAATAACCAAAATTGCTAAATAACTCAAATTGTATTCAGTATTGAAATATACATAACTTTCACAATTTAAATCCATTTCCAACGAAACGAAAAGCAATATTCATGTTATTAATTCTATTCTCATAATAAAAGATAAAATTTAAAATTTAAACTATTAAAAATTTAAATTTAAAAGTCAAAGTTTGACTATTTTAACCAAAATTCACTTTTTGGAAAATTATTCTATTTAGTCATATTTGGAATTCTAATCCATATCAAAATCAAAGTTTATATTTAAAATAGAAAAACTTATTATTATTTTCATAAGTAAAGCTTTTAAATCTGGAAATTCAATTTAAAAATAATTGTAAAATACAGGGTTGTTACAGACATAGCAGCCGATGATTGATCAATAGATGGTAGCAGTGGAGAAGGATAAGGTGAAGAGAAACAAAGGTCGTAAAAAGAGTTTTCACAAATCCCGCAAGCATAAGGGTAAAGGAGGATTTACCGGTGGCAATGCTTCAGAAAGCAAGATCACCCCTGGTGGGGAGAAGCTTGAGAAGTTGCCAATCAGAGACGGGAAAGGTGGTAGGGAGGTAGTGACAAAAAGCCATGATATGTCCGTGTAATCATGAAGTGGAGTCTTTGCATATTTGGTTGCTTTTTGTACAAGTGCAGAGTCTGCACTTAGCATTTCTTCTCGTTGTTGCAACAGAAGTATTTGTATTTGTATTTTTCTTGGCCGATATTGTGTGGGTACGGCCCCTGCTGTTTATTATTGTACATGAAAAATGATATAAGTGATAAAATTGTTGAAATTTTGACTGTCATTTCACTTGTCTACTTATCTATATTTCTTGCATTGTTGCCTCTTATATACCACTATTTTTTACTCAGCATTATTATTTCCCATACCGTTTTATTTAGTCCCGTAATTACTAGAAAAATTCTTGTTTTGGGTAATATAATAGTGAAGTATTTGCTATTTTGGTTGAGTGTCGGTGTGTACGCACCCCTAGTTCACGGGACTATTTACTCCGAACACTTGATACAAAACTGGTGCCCCTAGTAGCCTTCAGGGTGCCCTCAATTGGTTCTATACTGCAACTCCTATCTTTGGAAACTTATGGTTATATTGTCCTCGTTTTATATATCCCATTTTGACTTCTAACTTAAGATATCCGTGAAGCATTTTAGCTGCATTACGGCGAATGATTCGCGCACTTAAAATTCTATTATGTGATTCCATCACAATGCTAATGTTCAAGCTATTGTGCACACTTGTTGCTCCTTAAAGTGTTATTTCCTTAGCTTCAGAGATGGTGTGTGGCTTTTTGTAATACGAGAGTTTCTCATCTTTGGATGCAATTTTACGGATCCAAGTAGTGGTGTGCATACTGGGATCAAGGCTTGCTCGGTCGCAGTTTTGCGAACCAAGACGCAGTGCACGGCTTACGAGATGCACGGCTTAGATAATTTTGTTTGCCTTGATGTGACTCCACAATCCAAGAGGAGGTGTGTGGTTTATGAAATGTCGGCTTTGATTCTGACCTTCCTAGTGTCGTTGGGCAACACCGGTTCTTAGAAGGTTAGGATCGAATTCCATCGATCAACGGTTTGAGTCAATTTGCTTCCGTCGACTCAATGGGCAAATGGGTTATACTTGATTGTAGTTCCATTATCTCAAGTAGCGATCCGATGGTTTTGAGTCTATTTAACCCCGTTAGCTTGGCATGTTACGTATGTGATCACAGTTTTATTAGTTCAAAAAGCAAAGCAATTTCATTTGTTGAAATGGAAGTTGGGCAAGTTCTGCCTATTTACAATGCCTCTGGTATCTTGGGATGGCTTATTTGCAGAAATAGGAAATGCATAAAATATTCCTGTATAATATAATGAAAAAAACCAATTCACTCTTCTAAGCACGGGAATTTGGTCTCCATTAATGATTGTTTTCTTGAACGTGCCATCCTCTGGCTTCTGGCCGATTACACAAGGCCCTTCCTAGTTTGGTCTGAATGTTCCTGGTATTGGGTAGATTCGTTTGAGGACAAAGTCTCATACTTCGAAAGTATAGCTAAGGACCTTGGAGTTGAAATGTTGTGCGGCCCTTTTTGGTAAGCAGCAGTCCTTGGCTTAGCTTCTACCCGCTTCTCATCGACTATATTGAGCAACTCGAGTGGGAGTTGCTCGTTCTGCCTTTGATCTAAGTTTTGCCTTCGATAAGAAGGGACATCCATTTTGACTAGGATCATTTCTTCTGAACCACATTTTAGTGCGAATGGAGAGTGCTTGGTTATAGATTTGTGCATTGTTCTGTAAGCCCATAGTGCAAGTAGAAGTTCATCAACCCAATTTCCTTTAGCTTTAGTTAGTTGCTTTTTGATGGTGGACTTGATGATCTTGTTTAGTGCCTTTACTTGCCCATTTGTCTACTGATATGCAATGGCGGAAAAGCTTTTCTTGATTCGGAAGTTTTTGCAAAATTCTTTGAACACGACGCTTTTGAGTTGAGACCCAATATCCGTGATTATTTTTTATGGCACTGCAAACCTGCAAATAATGTTTTTATTGATAAAGTTATTAACTTTCTTTGCGGTAATAGTGGCCAGTAATTCTGCTTCGGCCCATCTGGTGAAGTAATTAACAGCAATGATAGCGTATTTGGCTCCTCCTTTGGCTAGTGGCAATACACCAATCAAATCAATTCTTCGGATTGCGAATGGCCATGGGCTGACCATCTGTGTTAGCTCCATTGAAGGAGTTCTTTTGATCTTTCCTATTCTTTAACATTGGTGGCATGTTTTGGCATAATCTGCTGCATCACGATTGATCATGGGCCAAAATACCCATATTGGAGAACTTTCTTTGCAAGGATTTGCCCCCCGGTGTGATCTACGCAGTCTTCTTCATGAACTTCCCTAAGGGTTCTTCGAGCTTCGTCATTGGTCACACACCAAAGCAAGAGGGTAGAGAATCTCCTTCAGTAGAGTATTCCATCATGTATTACGAACCGTGGTGCCTTTCGAAGGAGCTTTATCCATCGATTCTTATCTACGAGGAGTGTTCCACTTAGCAAATAGTCCTTGATCGATACCATCCATGTTTCGGATTCTTTGGTTGTTTCGAAATTCCATTTGATATCCATTTTGTCTATACTTGGAGCATCCAGAATTTCAACTAGGACCAGTCCCATTGACTGAGCTTCTCCGAAACTTGCCAGTTTAGCTGGATAGTCCACCTTCGTGTTTTGTTCTCTTAGGATATGAGTTATGGTGTAATGCTTGATGTCGTTCAGCAATTCCTGCAATTGGGGATAAATATAGGGCGAGGTTCTCTCCCAGGGCTTGATATTCGTCTCTCACCTGATAGACGACTTGCTAAGAGTCGCTATAGATATGTATGGATTTTATCCCAAGCTCCTTTGCAAATTTCAGCTCGACTACCAATGCTTTATATTATGGTTCATTGTTTATTGCAGGGAATTCCAAGCGTAAGGTGTAGTAAATAGATCGTCCTTCGGGTTTCGAGCACGACTACTGTCCTCGAGCAAAAGTTATTAGATGCACCATCAAAGAACAACCTCCAATGTATCTCCACTTATGGAGTAACTTCTTCTTCATTATCTCATATTGTAAACTCGACAATGAAGTCCTCCAGGGCCTGACCATTGATCGATCTTCGAGGATGGTAAATGATTTCATATTGAATCAATTCAATGTTCCATTTGATAGGATGTCCTAAGGTCTCGGGGCGGTACAACGCCTACTTCAAGGGTTGATCTGTTAGTACTTTGATCAGGTGTGCCTTGAAGTATTGTTGTAACTTTCTGGTTTTGATCATGAGTCAATGTGATAATTTTTCCGACTTAGGGTAGTTCTTCTCGGCTCCAGTAGACCGTTTACTGATGTAATACACATGTCGTTGGGCCCTAGCTTCTTCACATACGAGCATGGCACTTAGTGCATGGGGTGAGATTGCTAAATAGATAACTAAGCCTTCTCCGTCTACCAGCTTGGATAGGATCAGCGGAGTCTCTATATATCACAGCAGTTCTTCGAAGGCAGTCTGGCAAGCTTGATTCCATTTGAAGTTCCTCTTTCCCTACTTTAGTGCGTCAAAGAATGGTATACATTTGTTGGTTGCTTTTGAAATGAACCGGCTTGGGGCTACAACTTTTCATCCAAGCTTTGTAACTCTTTCTTGTTCCTTGGGGCCTCGACTTCCCGTAAAGCGGTAATTTGTTTGGGATTAATATCGATGCCTCTGGCACTTACAATTAATCCTAAGAACTTTCCAAAGGCTACTCGAAAGTTACATTTAAGTGGATTGAGTTTCATTTATACTCTCTGAGTATTTCGAACATTTCGGCTATGTTATTCAAGTGATTGTGGTTACGCGCAATTTAACTAGCATATCATCTTCATAAACTTCCACAGGCTTTCCCGATTTAATGTTTGAACATGGCATTCACCAGTCGCTAGTATGTTGCCCATCATTCTTTAAGTTGAATGGAAACACTTTATAGCAGTATAATTCCAGATCTGTGATAAAGCTGGTGTTTTTCTAGTCTGGTTCATGCATCATGATCTGGTTGTATCCCGAATAGGCATCCATGAATGAGAGCAATTCATGTCCACTGTTCCATCCACAAGATGGACGATTCTTGGTAGTGGAAAGTTTTCCTTTGGGCAAGCTTTGTTTAGGTCTATGTAGTCGATACAAGTTTACTATTTTCCATTGGATTTCTTGACCAACACCGGGCATCATGCATACAACCATTTGCGATCAGCTTATCCACTTATTCTCTCAGTGCTTTGGACCATTTGGGTCCTAGGCCTTTTCTGTCTCACTTGTATACTCGGGATCGATGTTGAGTGCGTAGTACGCTTCTCTGACGATACCCTGCACATGTCGGAATGCATCCAAGCGAATATGTCTAAGTTGGCATGAAAAAAATTTGACTAGTTCCCGTCACATTTTGTTTTCAAGATGTAACCCAATTTTCAAGACCTGGGTGGGGTCATCTACATCGATTGGGACATGCACTGTCAATTCTACTAGTGCTACCCGATCCTCCCCTGAACTCTTCTTTGTAGGGTCCAAAGCCTTGTCAAATCGGTTACGGCCCCCAAGCCAGGGGCAGCTCTATAATTGCTATGCAGTAAGTTCAATAATGTGGAGTGTTTTCGCTACATTATTCTTCTTTTCTTTTCTTCTAGACCCGCAGTGTTATGCGATGTAGCATTCTCTAGCAAATTTTTTGTCTTCTTTGATCACTCCAACTCCATTCTCTATTGGAAATTTCATGGTTAGGCACCACTAGGATTAAACGATCCTAAAATCTGCTAAGGCAGGCCGACCTAACAAAGCGTTGTAGGCGGACATTTCATTTATGATCACAAAGGTTTGGATGAGGAAGACTCTTCGGTCGCCTTTCCCATGTTCCACGGGTAATTCAATTGTTATGATAGGTTGATTAGGTTTATCGGTGAATCCTTGGATCTTTGTTCGACAAGCGGATACCTCTTTCATACTGGTCATCATCTAATCAAACATGTTTCTGAACAAGATATTGATAGAGCTGCCACTGTCCATGAAAACACATTGGACAATGGCCGGTCTGATCCCTACCATCACGGCCATGGGGTTGAGGGTTGGAACTTCAATTCCTTCAGTGTCTCGATTCTGGAATGCTATACCATCATTCTGGATTCTCTGCCGCTTAGCAGGAGTTCCAACTTTAACCACAAAGCACAAACTTTTCCGGGCATGTTTCAATGAGCTTACATCTCGCTCCGTTTCTCCCCAACTCTCTCACGGGATGAGATCCTCTAGATATTGTTCCAATGATGAGTCTTCGGTAGATCCATTTGGATCCCTCTTCGCTAGTTCTAGTTTGGTTTCCTTAATCTTTAAGAGCTTGGGGTGCAACACGCTGGTCAAGATTTTGTGGTATTCTCATATACTGCTGAAGCTTGTTTCTCTGAATTAGCTCTTCAATCAGGCTCTTTAGGTATTGGCACTCATTCATGTTGTGATCATGTGTTTCATGTAAGCGGTAATACTTTCTAGAATGCTTTTTATGTTCAATCATTTTCTTTTTAGGCGGCTTCTTATACTCCTCCGTCCCTTGTGCTGCAAGGTAGATGTTTTCTAGAGTATCATTGAGCGGGTGTAGTCTTTGGGCCTGAAGCCTTTATGTCACTTATTACCTCCATCTAACTTGTTGGAATTCTAGTTCGTCCTTTCTAGTTCCTATCCTTTCCCACATTTCTGGTAGCAGATCCGAAGGTGTTTGCGCCTAGGTTAGCTACCATGCCATTTTGGCCAACATCAGTTGGTTGTGGGTTAGTAGGCTTTCCTTCTAGCTCCTTCGCGTCTTCCAATCTCAAGTATTGCCTTGCCTTTCAGTTAAAGTCCTTCCTAGTGGTAGGTTTTTTCATTTTGATCCATTTTTTGAATTTAGCGTCGGGGTGGATAGCACAGACTAAGGACATGTAAAGCATATCTTCATTTAGGCTACTTACTCCAGTCACCGCAGTGTTGAATCGACTTATAAAGGATTTCAAAGATTGATTTCGTCCTTGGAATAGGCTTGATAAGGACATCACGTATTTTATGCGGTGTGAAGCCTAAACCGATCGAGGAATTTTGTTGCTAATTCATTAAAAGTTGAGATGGATTTTGGTGGGAGCTTGGTGCAGCACATAGAAGCAATTCCCTCTCGGAAGACAGAAAAACATCTACATTGGACAACATTTGAAGTGAAAGTGTACGTGCAGTACTAAGGATCGTGTAATATAATATATAAATGCGGAAACTGATAATAGCAGCAAAATAAGAATTAAAGTAAGCACACCACGAATTTTTATATTGGTTCGAACTTCCCGTTCTACGTCCAGTCCCAGAATATCCTCTGGATTTAGACTGAACCCCTCACTTAACCCGGAGGAATAGGTATACCACACCTGAGCAGCCGAACAGGAATTTTTCCGCCTCAACAGCCGAAGAGGACTTTAACTTAATACAAATAATTTGTTGACGAGTGTGTTCTGAATAACATGGATTGTCTTTTGATAGTACAATTTTTCCTATAATCAAATCCTCAAGAATATGTAGTGTGTGTGAAGATTTAGAAGGAGGATAATCTCGTAGAATTGAAGTATATAAATTAATTTAGAGATTCTAGCGATCTTGAATGAGAATGAATGCTTTTATTTGTAGAAATAAATAGAGAATGTATTTCAGAATTATAAACAAGAATTGGTAATTGTAGGAATGAATTAAACATGTTTATATAGTTGTAGAATAGTTACAATCTTTCATGAAGAGTTTCAATCAAAGGTTGTGACCATATCTCTTGGATTGAAGGTGATTCCTCTTTACGAACGATCGCAACTCTTCAGAAAAATAGCCATTATTTCTAGGTCAGTTAACTGAAAATTCTGGCCGGTCAGCTAAGTTTAAAATCATGCACAAAACAGAGCATATCTGTGCATTAATAACAGGTTCGGTCAGCCGAATTTACTGGTCGGTCGACCGTCCTGATGTTATGTGCATAAATCATATTTTTTCAAGTATAAAACAATATACAACTATTTGTAGTGTGTGTGACTACTTGAGGAATGATTTTAACAATATTCTAAGACTCAATATAATAAAATATTAGTACTAATCTCTGGATTGTAGTCTCGTCTCCTTTGTAGTGCACAATATACTTTTATTCTCTTTTTGTCGCCTTTGTATAGTATTCTCTTTGTAGTTTGTCTCATGATCTCTGAAGCTTGTGTCATGAATCAAAACCTATGAATCAACATTCTCTCCCTTTTTGATTGATGACAATACTTATGTGACAAAGTAGTATATATTGTAATTCTCCCCCTGAATATATGACGACTTTTCTGTAAAAACTTGTTAGCTTTTATATATTTCTCCCCCTTTGTCATCGACAAAAAGGAATACTTATGATGCATAAAATGTAAAAAAAATACGAAATCATGTATCAAATTTAGGAACATAGAATTAAAAAAAAAGTAACATGTTAATGATATATTACTTAACACAGCATACAATAGAAATATTGTTCACAATAAAAACAAAATAGAAATAATCCAACAAGATCACTCCTCACAGTCGTCGGTATCCCAAAATTCTGGACGAATATTTTCATCAGGAGGAGCCTGCTCTTTACCATGACGCTGAGTATGAGAAGTATGAGTTCCTGATGTTCCTGAACTTGTATTTTCCGAAGTTGACCAAAAAAATTTGGTGCCGGTTTTTTTCCGGGAGCAAGATGAGAGGCACCGGCTTCAGAAGTGCATGATAACGCATCCTAAAGATTAACAAAGAAGCCTTTGATTTTCTTGAATCTTCCGTCTATTTTCCGTAGAAGGGCATCTAAAACTAATTGATTTCGAGCCAGAAGATCAATAGCAGCTTCCGTACCAAGTCCGGGTGTTGGTCTTTGAATTGTGGACTGGCGAATTAAGCGTTCCGTAGAATGAGTGGTTGGATGTGGTGTGGAATGGCTACAACATAGTTGATCTCTAGAAGTAGCACGCCATTGATCAAATTTTATAAATCCTGGTGGAGCATCCGACAACTTCATTAATTTAATGGTCCTTGAATCAAAATGATGTACTTTGGTAGTTTCGGATTCTGGAGCATGTGAGACTGAGTTGTTGATTAATCTCATTATATATTCTCCATAATAAATATGAAGCATCTTGCCTTGATTAAATGAGAGAAACTCATACATAAGTAATTGTGCCCAACTGACTCGTATATTCCCACCTATAGCATATAAAGCTTTAAAATTTTCAGGATACACTAAGTGGTAGGATCCGACTCTTGGAACAATGGATTTCATCATGAAACGATGAAAAAGTCTAGCTTTTGGTCAAAGAGATGATGTTTGTCTGAAATTTATAGCATCATCTTCAAAAAAGAGATGGCTTATTTGGTCGCGTCTCATTACATTGCAATCCACATCATGTAACGATATTCCACCCGGTCGAGCATTCAAAATATGATTTATTCTATCTAGTGAAAGGAAAATTGCTATACCACATAACGACGTCCAAAAACAATTTTCAGTGTTTCTAGGAGGATTAACAAGGTTTAGGTTAGCAAGAAATAATTTGACCATAATGTGGTTAATTTTCAAATTGTTCTTTCTATGGTCAAGAAAAGTATCAAGCCCACTTTCAATTGCGGCATTTTCAATACTGTAAGGAGAGAAATCGGTATAACTTACGAAGGATTCCTCGAAGATCTTGGCATCTTGAAGTTTTATCCATCTTTCGAGTGCTTTATCACTCACAAGCCATGAGGCTATTTGAGAATCCACTGGAGTTGATGAAGAAGCACCGGTAGATTTAGTTTTCTTTCTAGGAGGCATTTAAATTTGATAAAATTTCAAAGGAATCTGAGGTAAAAATCTGAAATTGGGAAATTAAAAATGAAGAGGTAGGTAAAAAAATGAATGGATGGGTTAAAAATTTATAACCGGTAGCACCAGTTTTATGTCGTTCGGTCGACCGAAATGTCTGGTCGGTCGAACGACTCTGTTAAATGAACAAAAGAAACTTTCGGGAAGGATTCGGCTGACCGACTCAGGATTTCGGTCGACCGACCCTGTTGTCTACCCAGACGTGCTTGTTTTTTTTTTAAAAAAAATTGTAAAAAGAGAAATTTTATTATTTTGAATGATATTAACACAACTTATAGAAAATCAGCAACATATGTATATATATATATATATATATATATATATATATATATATTAAAGAATGCTTAGCCACCGGTTGTTAATATCGACGTTCCCAAGAATTCGGAGATGGAACATGCTCTATAGGTGACCACGTAGGAGCTACTGGTGATTGAGCAGGATTTGAGGAGGTTGAGGGTCTAGATGTGGGTTTAACAATGTCTTCCTTTTTCGACGAACAGATTTTTAAGGCCATCCGTTCTAGAAAGCTTAAACGTCTTGCCGTAACTTTTTGTTCATAGTATAACTCCTTTTGTAGATCCATTTGTTGTTGTTTGATAGTGGTGTACCTCATCTATTTTCTGTTTAGTTGAAGGAGATATGACCATAGCATTCTTGCCTTTCTTCTTTTTCGGTGTATAACCTGTATGAGTGTTCTCCCATGGTTTCCAGCCATGTCGGGGGTCTTTATCCAGGGAAGGAGAGAATTTAAGGACACGGTTAGGTAAAGGAAAAATAGGATAGTGTCCGTTTTCAAGAATACGATCGGAATCATCGTCGGGAGATGTATAAGATAAATGAGAGTTTTCGGGATTGTAAGAATCATTGTTAGATGACATTTTCAAATAATTTTGAATATAAACTTTTCTTAGTATTTGTTTGAAAACTGAATATAGTTTATATAAGTATTTGTTTACTTTGGTTAAGAATTAGTATTTAATTCTCATCACAGGTAATTAATAGCAAAATAATTTGTAAAAATAGTGTTATGAAAATATAGTTTAAACTAAAAAGGTGATTGAAACAAGAAACAACTATAGCTTAAGTGGCTATAATACACCATGTAACAAGAAAGTAAGAGGTCATGGGTTCAAATCTCACTTTGGTCAAAAAAAAAATTTGTTTTAAACATTTTGTATATTTTTAGTTATAACTCTTTTAGAGACATTATTCCTAAATCTCGTCTAAGTTTGATAAAACTATTTTCATTTACTGGTTTAATAAAAATGTCAGCAATCTGATTTTCAGCATTAATAAACTCTAAATTTATCAATCCTTTTTCCAAACAATCACGAAGAAAATGATGACGAATATCTATATGTTTTGTTCGTGAGTGATTGACAGAATTTTTAGAAAGATTTATTGCACTAGTATTATCACAATAAATTATAGACTTTTCAAGATGACAATTAAAATCCTGAAGTGCTTGTTGCATGTAAATGACTTGTGCACATGCCAAAGCAGCAGATATATATTCTGCTTCACATGTCGATAAAGAAATGCAGTTTTGTTTTTTACTGAACCAAGAGACTAAGGAACGTCCAGTGAAGTGACATGTTCCACTAGTACTTTTTCTATCGTCCGACTTCCTCCAAAATCAGCGTCGCTATAGGAAACTAATTCGAAAGGACATTCTTTTGGATAAAATAGTCCAAAATATTTGGTTTTAGTTAGATAACGAATAATGCGTTTAACTGCTGGCATATGCGATTCTTTGGGATTTGCTTGAAATCTAGCACATAAACAAACACTCATCATTATATCAGGTCGACTAGCAGTTAAATATAATAACGATCCAATCATACTACGATATAGTTTTTGATCAACACTTTTGCCCTCCCCATCTCTATCGAGATGAATTGTTGTGATCATAGGAGTTGGTTTGGCAGAAGTGTTTTCTAGACCAAATCGTTTAATTGAATTATAACAATATTTTTCTTGATTAATAAAAATTCCATTTTTAATTTGTTTAATTTGTAATCCAAGAAAATATGACAATTCTCCTATCTAATTTGTTTGTTTGCTCCTTTGATTTTTCTTTATTGCTCTTCCTCTTCTTATTGCCTTGACAAGATCTCTTTGTAGCCATTTATTCTAGGATGTTGTTACGATCTCTAGAATACCAGGCTCTGATAACAAATGAAAGTGTACGTGCAGTACTAAGGATCGTGTAATATAATATATAAATGCGGAAACTGATAATAGCAGTAAAATAAGAATTAAAGTAAGCACACCAGGAATTTTTATACTGGTTCGAACTTCCCGTTCTACGTCCAGTCCCAGAATATCCTCTGGATTTAGACTAAACCCCTCACTTATCTCGAAGGAATAGGTATACCACACTTGAGCAGCCGAACGGGAATTTTTCCACGTCAACAGCCGAAGAGGACTTCAAGTTAATCAAAATAATTTGTTGACGAGTGTGTTCTGAATAACACGGATTGTCTTTTGATAGTACAATTTTCCTATAATCAAGTCCTCAAGAATATCTAGTGTGTGTGAAGATTTAGAAGGAGGATAATCTCGTAGAATCGAAGTATATAAATTAATTCAGAGATTCTAGCGATATTGAATGGGAATGAATGATTTTATTTGTAGAAATAAATAGAGAATAGATTTCAGAATTATAAACAAGAATTGGTAATTGTAGGAATGAATTAAACATGCTTATATAGTTGTAGAATAGTTACAATCTTTCATGAAGAGTTTCAATCAAAGGTTGTGACCATATCTCTTGGATTGAAGGTGATTCCTCTTCACGAACGATCGCAACTCTTCAGAAAAATAGCCGTTATTTACAGGTCGGTTGACTGAAAATTCTGGCCAGTCAGCTGAGTTTAAAATCATGCACAAAACAGAGCATATCTGTGCACTAATAACAGGTTCGGTCAGCCGAGTTTACTGGTCGGTCGACCGTCCTGATGTTATGTGCACAGATCATATTTTTTCAAGTATAAAACAATATACAACTATTTGTATGTGTGTGTGACTACTTGAGGAATGATTTTAACAATATTCTAAGACTCAATATAATAAAATATTAATACTAATCTCTGGATTGTAGTCTTGTCTTCTTTGTAGTGCACAATATACTTTTATTCACTTTTTGTCGCCTTTGTATAGTATTCTCTTTGTAGTTCGTCTCATGATCTCTGAAGCTTGTGTCATGAATCAAAACCTATGAAGCAACATGAAGCATTAACTCCGTTCATGTACCAACTATACTTGTACAAGTAAAGTTTCAGATCTTTAGTTCCGTCGTAAGATGGAATAGTCGGCATAACAAACTTTTCAGGGTACCGTTCATTCGAAATGTCAATAGTGAGGGGATTCTGGCTTGGAGCGGATCCCTATTCGTCATAACACCTATCCTTAATATCATCTATCAAGCGCTTGATCATATCCATGATATATGCCTCTGATGTCCAATAGTCCATGGGTTGGATATCAGTGACTATACCAAGTGTTTGATTTTGCAAACGATCTTAATAAGTTGGCTGAAGTCTAGGCTCTCTTGTCTTTGGGAGTGACACTCCCTCGGAGTTCCGTTAGCTTGTAGGTAGGGGCATCTTGGACCTCCCTGTCGGTATAGAGTGCATTAGCATTTTATTCCAACTTGTCATCTTCAAGTTGCTCGCCATCTTTAGAGTCAGAGCGATCCACTGTTATATCTTCCCCTAGGATTTTCGCCCCTAGATTCAAGTTTGTAGCAGGTTTCTTTACAATTGTTGGAGTACTTACGTTTCCTACTATGATGATTCCTGCTGCTCCACCTACTACTTATGTTTGCTTCTGCTTTCCGTTTCTTCTGTTTAAGTCAGAAACAAAAGAGTTTTCCTGCTCTGTGGTAGCCACTGGTTTTGGCATGATTCTTGGAGCAGCTGGTGATTGAAGGTTAGGAGGGAATTAATTTTTCCATAAGAGCTTTTGGAAGTTCTCCTAACACCTTATTCAATTCGCCTTTAGTGATGACTTCATGATTGATAAAAGATCCCAACACCTGACTATGGCGTTAGCTCCAAAATTTGCTCTAATTAGAAGATTATTGGCGTTGTTGACTTTAACTTGCTGAGGATTGGTCTCTCCTCTAGCTATAACAGTCCCATGGATTCTCTTGAAGCAGTTATCTTTCTCCCTGCCATTGATCTTTAATGGCAATCTTCAAATGTTCTAGAGCTTACTTGATGGATCTAGTTCTGGTTATGGCAGATCCAAAGAGGAAAACTATATCTATACCCGAATCCACTGATTTCTCAGTGAAAGCACCAAAATGATAACCAAAAAATGGATCGAAACCCTGCATTGAGTGTGTATCAAGGTGAAGGAAAAAATGCAATAGTAAATCATAGAAAAAGTAAAGAGACAAGAGATTTTTATAGTGGTTCGGCTGTTAACGAAGCTTATGTCTGCTTTATAGCTTATATTAGCTAACTGCTGTTATAAGATTGATTTGGTTTACAATATGATTGAATCACCTAAGTTAGATCTAAATCACAAGTACTTTGAGGCAACCAGAGGATCTAAGTTTCTTCTTTGTGACTATTGTATGGAAGAAGAAGAGCGAAGAATAATAATGGCGGAGTTGTAGCAGCTAGTCTAAAGAGATCACTTTTATGTTGCAGATGTGATTATATTAAAGGGGTTGGAAAGCACTTGGGCTAGAGCCACTTCGTCAAAAGCCTGCACTCCGTGTGAGGAAGGAGCACAGAAAGTTTGGAGGTCATAGGAGCTAACTATTTGGATCGTTACCGATCCAATCGGATCGGATCGGTACCGATCCAAATAGTTAAGCAATTTTGATTCTTTAACTACTTGGCTATCTTCCTTGCTTCATTTTGATGCTCTCTATATATTTTCATAGCTTGTTGACTTCTTTTGACGATCATTCACCTTTGTGTAAGATATAATCGCATCTTGAATTGGATGAGTCTGCACTTCTCGAACTTCTATACTTGTAATGTTACCATACTTATTAGATGAACTTTAAAGAGACATAAGGTCATAAAGGAATATAGCCACTATGAATTAACAATTTAGATTGGTACTAATCTGATTGGATCAGATAAATGCCGATTCGAAAAGTTAGACCATTTTTGGCCTATACTTTATGGAGGCTTTTATCTTGTTCTTTTAGGCCTATTGGTGAAGTATCAACTCATCTTGGCTCTGTTTGAATGTTCTAACTCCTATTGAATTCTACAGGGTTATAAACCCAGTTAGCAGGTTGTAAGGGTGAGGGGAAAATCTGACCAAGGTATAAGTGTGATCACTCAAAGAGTGGGAGCCAAAACAAATATTAAAATGAACGAATTTATTTTCCCATAGGATTAACAAATACCCTATCAATCTTACTATGAATAGAGAAGTTTGTATCACCTTAGCAAGTATAAAAATTACCTATGTACTCTGGTTCAATTAAATTTGAATTAGTGATGGAGTTCATAAATTCTAACCCTATTAAAGAGTTATGAATCCCTTTATTTGATCTCTCACGAGAGGATATGATGGCACTAAAATCCCCCTTAAGTATCCAAGGAAGATTGAATTGTTTAGCATAGTCATTAATGCATTTCCATTACTTCTTCCTGTGCTCAGCTGAATTAGAACCATAAACGATGATACGTATAGTAGTAAGGCCTCCAACATTGTGAAGTATACTTGTTGTGTATTGATCATTTATGTGCATAATGATGTTCGACCAAGCAGAAGAGTCCCAAAGAAGTAAAATTGCACCTTTATGAAATGTCGTGTTACTGTGAGTAAATTTCCATTTGGGTCCCAGTTTATACATAAGTTTTACAATGTTATCAGTACATAATTTATTTTTATCTAAATTAATGAATGAATTATTATTATCATTAAGAAGTTGAATTAAACTAAGTTGCTTTGTAGGAGAGTTAAGACCCCTAACATTCATTGAGGTACCCGTGATTCTAAGGATAGTGGCAGCACCTAAATTCTTATTATTTTTTGTTTTTTGGTTTGCTTCTTAATTTGAAAAATTAAACTATGCCATGCAAGGTTTTCGATGACATCCTATTGTTAGGAACTAGAGATTGTGGTTTTGATGACAACAACCTTTGTAACTTATTTATTATAACTTATATACTAACACTGCTGTCTAGATATATATGAATGTTATTATGCAGGATATATATAAGGCAGGTATTGATTATTGAAGACTGTACGGTATAAAGATCAAGAATGAAGAAATCAAGTTTGAAGACACACGAGTATCAAGATCAAGATTTCAAGATAATTGTCTAGGTGTGTTAAAACTTCATAATAACATGGAAATCTTCATTCCAAATTTCATTTGGGATGGAACACATTTCTACCTTATTAGTGGCTTACAAACCCACGGCAAGTAGCTTACAAACCTGCGACAAGTGGCGTACAAACCCACGAACATCCTGGTTTTGTACAAGTTCTCGAGTCCTGATGTGAAAAAATATTCTGCAGGAAGAAGCTTGCAAAACTACTTCAAAATGGTTTTCCAAAATGATTTTCAAAACTGCTTTTCAAATGATTTTCAAAAGGATGTTTTAGCCTTAAAATATTCTTTGTTTTTGTTTTTAAATAAACTCTTGTTTTAAACTTTGTTTGTTTTTAAAACTATCTTTTGATTTTTAAATATTCTTTATAATATATATACTTGAGATTTCAAATCAAATTTATATATACATTCTAAAAATATATTTTTCTACTCTTCTTTATTTTAAACATAGGAAAACTAGTTTATTTTACTCCAGAATCATTTCATCTTTTTTTCCTTTCAATACCATTTTCAAACAAATTTTACATTGTTTTAACTAAGGGATGTCGACGTCATGGGATACCCCATGTCGACATGGTAGCCGTTAAACTCAATAGTTTCAATTTTCAAAAGAAGTGTCTATTCGTTTAAATCTATTCACGAATGGTTATGACCGTTACTGGTCTATAAATAGCCTTCAAAATGAAGTTTTAACTAACTATTTTCTTATTTTCTTCACTCCTTCTTCTCCACAAATCCATACACTAAAATTTTCATATTTTTAAGATCATGTCGAAATTCTACCGAATTATCAAGTGAATCAAATTAGAGTCCCATTCTTGTTTGATTCTGTGCCCTCTCTCGAAGATCAAAGTGCTAATCAGAGTTATAGAATCAATTTGTAATCAAAAGTTTATCGAGTCTCTCTATAAGGTGTGGTTGTGCCTGGAAATCAATTGGGTGATCTTGTCCCGTAAATCAAGAGAGTTCGCCCTGGACTTAAAGACAAGAGGGTATCTCAAGGCCTTTAGAAATTGAGGATTGTAATATCTACATTGGTATAATAAAAATCTGTACGAGGTATTGCCTTGGTATAGGATTGGACGAAGGGTAACTCCATATCAGTATAAAATCCGGTGTGTTCTTTCCTTTTACTGCTTTTTATTTACTTTCTGCATCTACGATTTTTATGTGATTAAGTTCTGCATTTGTTTGTGTCATAATTTTAATTTAGTCCATATAAATCTTAGAATCCATTAAACACTATTCACCCCCCTTTATTGTTAGATTAGCCTAAAGATCATTAATCCGCACTCCCTTTCACCTAAGTCAAATGGAGGGTTAACCAAAGTGGATTTCCTAGCTGATTTGAGTCTGATTGAATATAAGGTAGGAGTTGAAGAGATGAAATGTCAGTGGGAACACATTGCTCAGTGGTTCTATCTTTGGAGGGAGAAGTGTCCAAGTTTTCAGCTGTTTCACTGAGGCTATCTTTAAGACTAGAGATCTTTTCCACATCCACCTGAGGCATAAGGTCGTTAATGGGCATGTCATTATGAGGTGTTGAGTTCGAGTTTGTTGGCTGAGGATTGGATGGAGTCAAATCATTTGTAACATAATGTATAAACTTGGACGGTAATGGATAATTTTGAACTAATGACTTTTGACGGTTGTTAACAATGTTTGCTTGATTTATAGTAGCATTTTTACTCACCAAATTCTAGGTATTATCTAGTGCCTAAGACGTAGATTCAACTGCATTATCATTAGTCATAGGTAGTATTTCGAATTTGTAACGGAAGCAACATTCCTTGGTGCACAATTCCTGCCATTCATGACAATACTATACCAACCACCTCGAGCATTAGGTGGTTCCAGTGCTAGTAGGTTGTTATCATGATTATCGATAATGTCATTATTCAACTGATTTCCAAAAAAATTGTCTATATCCATCTAAGCATTAGGGGAATTAGAATTTTGATCATTTTTTGGAGACCAAAGTTTTGTAAATTGATAGGAGTTACAATTTCATTATATAAAAATTAATAAATTTTTCCATGCGGATTTTATTCTAAAAAAGGAAATAATACCGTACGGATTTATTTAAATAAAAAATTGATTTTATAAAATATATAAGAAAGGCCAAAAAAGATAGACACACACACACAGTCTTTATTATATAACATCATTTTAAGTTATAATTTATTTTAATATATTAATTTTAACATAAATATAAATTTATAAGCGTGTTTACGTTTTATATAATATTAAAAGAAAAAATATATATACACATATATATGTATATATTTTAATAAAATATAATACATTTGTCTTTCGGTCCTTCAGTTCATTGATGATACTATGATATTCTTATCTCCTTTACCCTAGCAAGTTATAACTCTTAAATTTATTTTATATAGTTTCAAACTTTTATCTGGTTCAAAAATCTACTTTGATAAAATTTCTGTTTTGGTCCTAAACGACATTAATAATGTAGAAAATCAAATTGCTATTACCCTAAACTACTCATCATGAAATTGCTTATTTATTGCTTAGGTTTTTTAATTAAATCAACGAAACTTAAGCATGATGACTGTAACAATCCACATCGAAACATGCCTAAATTTCGACTCAGAAAAGGCCCATTGAGACTTAAATCTATTCTAAGGTTGGGTGTTGGTTGAAAAAATAAGTAACTATATAAAGCAATAACTATTCTTTCTGATCTCACAGCTGGTAGGATACAATATAACAGCAAATTGTACCTACTTATTTTAAAACCATTTGAAATGTCATAATACAAAACATCACCAATATGTCAAGTGAAATCTATTACATCATTTATCCAAAATACATAGGTACAACATAAAACATCGTAAATATAATAATAACAACCACAAGCTTAAGCCGCTCCATCTTCAAGCATCTCCATCGTCATCACTTCATCCTTAACATGTGTTGTAATGAGGAGGTAGTCGGAACAACAAATGTCTGATGAATAAAAAACTCGAGCCTTACTATTTTAGTCTTGGGCAGTATATTTCAAAATAATACTATTCCTAACGTACATAAAACGATTTAATACTTCTTACGAGCAAAAAGAGGCTGGTCCAAAATCAATCACTTAATTTCTTTCATTCCAGAAGCAGGTTTCTAAATCCCGTAACCCAAATCCTATATCATAAATGTCTAATAATACGAGAGATAGTACATAAGCTACCTAATACCTTTTATTGGAAAACAAGCAGACTCTAGCCATTTAAGACCTCAATTGAGGCATATCCCATCATTTAATACATATTCCCAAGGTGGATCCCTCGAAGATGACTATTTACTTGACATCACATGGAATTTCTTGAGCCACTTAATACCTTATCCTAAAGTGGACCCTTATCGAGATATCACCTATCGTGCCTAATAACAAACCCCTTGGCCATTTAAGACTTCACCTAGGGAAAAAGGCGGGCCCTCAAACAACCACTTAATACGTCAAGATGTCGAAACATGTCCTCCGTATTATTCCCCATACTCATAATAACATCTCACATTAGTCCGACTATTCCTAGGAACTTGTAGCCAAATTAGCTGGGCAGATTCACCCTATAGAATTTGGGACTAACCTCATGTCATTATAATTATTTGTGATAGGAGATGTCTCATATCAACAAGAAGTGTACACAACAA
The DNA here is from genome assembly GCA_030765085.1 of Allium cepa. Classification (NCBI taxonomy): domain Eukaryota; kingdom Viridiplantae; phylum Streptophyta; class Magnoliopsida; order Asparagales; family Amaryllidaceae; genus Allium; species Allium cepa. The sequence goes on from CM060938.1 coordinate 588,310,921, forward strand.
CTAGTAGCCTCAAAGTGAATGGCAGACATCTGTCGTGCAACACTACTGACCTTGCATTTCTATGACTTAGCCATAATTTAAATACTCTCCATATATAATACTCACCTCGCCATTTCATAAGTAAGGCCTTATAAATATTATGCCTTAAAATATCAATTACCTTCCTAAAGGGGAATCAACGACAATTATTACCTCTTTGAGTACGCAATTATACATTATAATTATCCGTTTATTATGCTAACACACACACACACACACCCCCCCCCCCTAATTACTTCTAAGCATGCGGTTCATATGCCCTAAATTAGCGTTAAATGTCAATTCCTTTAACCATAATACTAATATAAGTCATTTCCCTTCAGATTTCCTAGATTTCAATCCGAAACAAAGATTAATTATTCATATCCAAAACTGCAATAAATAGACATTTGAATAGAAATAGAAACCTAATTTATTACATCAATCCAATGGAATATCCTAAACAATAGAAATTACAATCCTAACTTCATATTCTATTCAACTCTTCTTTTACGTAGAAATAAGTGAAGGAATTATGTATAGAATAAGTGGTGCAAAATACGAATATGATTCATGCTCTGCACCCTTATTTCGCTATTGAAAACTCACAATTTGAATCAAAGAAGAAGAAGAAGAAGCAGAATAGACTACGAAATTATCAAAAATTTCAAAAATAATATAATTTCCATTAAATTAACATAAATAATTGAGAATCTCTATCTAGAATTGATATTTTGAAATAAAAAGGAATTTTCGGGGATTTCATCTATATTTTTTGCAATCCTAAAATCCCTAAGGCATATTAAACCCATAGATATATTCTAATCAATTATTGAAATAATAATACTAAGGTTTCCACTCACAGATTATCCTTAGCTTTTCTTATATGGATTTGCAACGCTAATGCAACTTTTTTCTAGATCTCCTTCTTTTGATATATATACAAAGCGAAGGATATATATATATATATATATATATATATATATATATATAATTTTGTTCGACTCAGGGAGATTGGAGGAGAAGAAAATAGATTAAAAGGATAATTAGAAAAGGATTAGAATCTTTACCTAAATCTCTTGTAGAAATTTTGAATCTAACTGAAGAGAGAAAATAGAAGAGGTTCGTGGAGCCTTAGAAATTTTGTGAATAAAAAGTGGGGAGGATAGGGTCTTATTTATAGAAATTTAAATGTACCAGAATCGTGGGGTTAAATTAGATCAGAAATAGATAAATCTGGACCATTTAACATCATAAAACCCCAGTCGCCACTATGAGGTAGCGACTGACCACCTATGTGCGATTGGTCGACTGCTAGGGGCCGCCCGGTTGGGTATTATAGGTTGACCGCTCTTCTTATTTCGAGAGCATTGGTTTGATTCCGTTGCTCGTTTATTTTATTCCCTAATTAACTTTAACATTAATTTTTTAACTTAATCCCCAATTAAACCTACAGTTATTTTTTAAAATTCAAACCTTAAATTTAAATATTTTTTTGAATTTGAATTCAAATTCAAACTAAATTAATTTAAATCTAAAAACTTCAAATGCTTGTAACTTCTTCATTTGATTCCGTTTTTAGCATATTACATATGGAAACAGATCAGAATTTCACCAAGAACGCAATGGAATAATTTTCATAGTCAATTTCCAATTTTATAAAATTTCCATTTTCAACCCTATCTTATTTTATTTTATTTATTCAATTCATTTTAAGGTTAATGCTACGGGGTGTTATATTCTTCTCTTTAAAAAAGGATTTTTCCCCAAAATCTTTTAAGGTCGATCAGTGTAATGTGCAATAATATCAATGTTACACAACCATCTACTTAACTAAAGTGCAATATGATTATGTACTACAGACATACAAAAATGAGCTTAATCCTAGCGTGAGTGTGTAAATTGTGTTATGCAAGAATGTATGGGAATACCCTAAACATGCATAAAAATTTCTACATGAGTGTAAAGTGATTGTGAAAAAGTGTGGCAACCATCTCCTACCATCTAGTCTAGCAATAATGTTGCAACCAAAATGCAAATTTTAGAGAGAAAATTTACCGGTGAAAAGCTTTGAATGAGTGACCTTCATCTTCTCCTTGGTTTCCCATGTGCTTTCCACTCGGTGTCTCCCCATTGTGCTCGGACTCACCTAATTACTTTGTTATGGAGTCTCCTAGTTCCGTGCTTCATAATGCGTGCGGTGGCACAGGGTACCATTGGCTTCATTTATAGTTCACTCAACTGATCAGGCTCAACTCTAATAGCAGTGGAATGAAGGTATTTTATAAGGTGAGAAACATGGAAAACATTATAGATGGTATTTTCTAAGGTAAGAAACATGGAAAACGTTCTATCTTTTCTAAAACTCTGAATGGCCCAACCAATCTAGGTGCCAATTATCTAGGCTTTCCAAACCTAACCACTTTTCTAAGAGGGAAGACTTTGACAAATACCATATCGGACCAAATCGGGTCAGAGAAAAATGTTGTCAGTGGCTTCCCACCAACAACTAGGTGATTTTCATGGCTTCCCATAAAGTGTTTCAAAAGGGGTCATACCAATCATTGCTTGATAGCTATTATTATACGCAAACTCAACTAAAGGTAGATGTTGCTCCCACCATCTTCCAAAATCCAAAACATAAGCCCTCAATAGGTCTTCCAAAATTATATTTACCCTATTAGTTTGACCATCAGTCTGTGGGTGATATGCAGTGCTAAGATTCAAAGAAGTTACCAAAGCAACTTATAGGCTCCTCCAAAACTCACTGACGAACAAGGGGTCCATATCGTTAACTATGCTCATAGAAATTCCATGCAACCGAACTACCTCCTTGATGTAGATCTGCATGAGGTAACTATGCTCATAGAAATTCCATGCAACCGAACTACCTCCTTGATGTAGATCTGCTTGAGGGAGGTGGTAGTTCTATTGTTCCTAACCAAAATAAAATGGGCACTCTTAGTGAGTATATCCACAACAGCTCGAATAGCTTCATTACCCCTCTGACATTTAGATAATATTTCCACAAAATCCATTGAAATATATTCCCACTTCCAAGTTGGAATTTCCAATGGTAATAGTAACCTTTCAAGCCTACCTTGCTCAGTTTGTACCCTTTGACATGTCAAACACTTAGCAACAAACTCAGTTTACAATCTTCTTCATATCCTTGTACATCTTGTATCCTCTAGGGTGAACGGTCATCTTTTAGTGGTGACAATACATAAGCACATTTCTTAACAAATTATCAACCATTGGGACACCAAGGCATCTATCTCTTCCTAAGCATCATTTCTTATCAACTAAGTACCTATTAGCATGTGGAAAATGCTCTTCCTTCCTCAACTTTTCCAAAATCTCTACTAAATTCTCATCCTTTACTTGCTCAAGCCTTATGCAGTCTATCATGGTTGGTCTTATCTCCATAATTGCCAAAAATCCTTGGATGGGTTCTGTTGGAGGGTGGAAGTTAATATTTAAGAGGAACTCCAACTGCCTCCATTTATACACAACACCTAGAGTATCGTTCCTCCAACCAAGGGTGTCCGTGACTACGTTCCCTTTTCCATGGGTTTATCGAATACAAAAGTAAAACGATGGTGTAATGTTACATCCATCTCTACTACCCAAGATTTAAATCTTTTTGGAAAAATAGGTATCTAAGTGATTTATGGTCAGTGAATAACCCAAACCTTTCTCCCAAAAGATAATGCCTCCACATCTTTAAGTCAAAGACTATAGCTGCCAACTCCAAGTCGTGAACTAGATATCTTTTCTCATTCAGTTGCCTACTAGCATAAGCAACTTCTTTTCCTTCTTGCATTAGAACTGCTCCTAATCCTGTGCCACAAACATATATGGAAACCGTAAATGGTTTGGTTCCATTAGGAATAGTGAGCACAAGTGCACTAGTCAATAACTCCTTAAGCTTCCCAAGTGCCTTAGTGCATTTATCGTCCCAAGAAAAGATTATGTTCTTCTTAGTCAAATGGGTTAAGGGGTTTGATATTCTTGAAAAGTTCTTGATGATCTTTCTATAGAAGCTTGCCAATCCGAGAAAACTTATAACCTTCGATACATTTCTCGAAATCTTCCATCCTTGAAAAACTTTCACTTTAGCGAGGTCTATTGCCAGTTCTTGCTTAAAAACAATATGTTTAAGGAGTCTAACTTATTTTCTCTAAAAGTGGCATTTAACAAATTTGGCCTTAAGCTGCTTCCTTCTTAAAATTTCTAATACACCTCTTAGGTGGTCCTCATGCTCCTCTTTGCCCTTGGAGAAAACCAAAATAGCATCTATGAACACAATGACAAATTTATCGAGTTATCCTTTAAATACCCTACTCATCAAATCCATAGAGTATGTAGGGGAATTCATTAATCCAAAAGGCATCACATCCCACTCATAGCGTCCATTTGGTGTGCAAAATAGAGTTTTCAACTAGCTTCCTTCTATAATCCTCAATGGAAGGAATCTAGTTGTTAAGTCTAGTTGAGAAAAGACTTTAGCTCCTCCAAGATGATCGAATAAATCGTCTATCCTAGGTAAATGGTGCCTATTATCCCTTGTCAACTTGTTTATTTCCCTATAATCGACATAAAATCTCAACGAACCATCTGCTTAGTGACGAAAACAACAGAGGCTCCCAGCTTCAAAGTACCCCGATGGATGAATCCTTTCTTTAATAGCTCAGCAATTTGCTTAGCAAATTTTCTTCTTTCTTTGGAGGCAATGTATCTTAATAGCAGGGGGGCTGGCCTTGTTTATTTCTTCAAATCTATTCAAAACTCGATCTCTCTTTGGAGTGGGAAACCCAAGACTTCCTCAAAGACATTGGGAAATTCACAAACTAGGTATGGATGATTGCTCTCCAACAGATAGATTTTGTGAGTATAGATCGCTTAACTCAACTAAATCTTAGAGTGTACATAGAATTTCAACATCACGACCTGCATAGCTTCTTAATCATACAACTCTTATATCACAATCATGAATCGCTCCATAATATGGTAACCAATCCATACCCAGATAAGCCCATATCCCTCAAAATTTAGAATGTACGTATTACATATGAAATCAACGTCGCATATGTCCAACACTAGGTCTTTACAAATGAATGAGAGACATGTAAAACCCCTAATAGGATTAAAGACCACTATTGGGCTGGTGACAATCTTGGTTTGAAGATTTAATAAGTTCACTACACTCCTAGCTATAAAGGAATGTGATGCCCATAAATCAAACAGGGTACGAATTGTAACCCCTTAAACAAGAGTTATACCTTCTAATGCTGCCTTCCCTTAGTCTCTCGATGGTCTACTTGCAATAAGGATGGCTTCAATAGCGTAAGCTTATCTGCTTAATCCTTCCTTTGCAAACTTAGAGGGTTGATTCTTGAGGTGCCCTTCCTTGTGGCAATTAAAACACTTCACTTCAAAAGCTTCCTTCATCAGACCCACCTACAATCTTTAGCCTCATGAACTTTCTTCTGACATCGCTTGCACACCTTACCATCCTTCTTAAACTTCCTCTTTGACTTCTTGTTAGCCTAAAATCTTCCCTTTTTAGACCCTCTTGCTTTGGGGTGGGTGCTGCCTTCTTCTTTTCTGCTCCTTATCCTCCATATTGGCCATGTGTAGCATTGCCATCTCCATCAACATCTCATATGTGGCACCAATGGATACTTAGATCAACACCATTTCTATCAATGGGGAATTTAGTCCTTTTATGAAGCTCATGACATTTTTCATTGGTATATATATCATGCTCATCCTGAATTTAGCCAGCTCTGTAAACTTAGCTATGTAATCCTTTAGAGTGGAGTCTCCTTGCTTAAGCTAAATGAATTTCTCCAGTTGTAGACTCACTTCTGCCCTAAAAATAAACCCGATCTCAAATCTATTCTTGTACTCATTCCACGAGAAAATCCTTCCAGCGTTTTCCTCAATCACCAAGTTCCACCAATCTAAAGCTTCTCCTTTGATGCGCCAAGTTGTCATCCTCCTCTTTAGTTGATCTTCCCAACCAAGCTCTGTAAATATTTTCTCACATTCGTTGACCCATTCTTTAGCTTCGAGATATCTCTCGGTTCCAGAGAGCGTCTTCCCTCCCATATTAATAAAGTCCTTACACAATTTAGGAAAGTCAATAAGAAGAGGTGACACATCAGCATGAGGGTTGTAAGTGCCACCGGTGCAGATAGAGGAATAGGAAATTGCTCGATGGTCATAAAATATCCATGAGTAGGAGGTCATCCCAGGGCAGGGATCCCAATTATAGAAGAAGATTGATTACCAGTCATATCAACTATTTGTTGATCAAACTTTAGTGATGACTTCCTAACACAGTATTTTGTGCGATAAGAAAAAGGATTACCTAGTATGTGCGCGTACATTCAAAGAAATAGGGGTATATATATAGTAAGAATTTTTTAAAATCCTTTTTGAAACACCTTTTCAAAAAATAACAATTATGCCACTCATATGTACAGTTTTCCTATTGATTGGGTAACCTAAGCTCTGATACCAAATGTAGTAACCCACCTTGGAACACACCTAAATTTAGACCCAGAAAATACAAATCGAAACTTAGATACATTCCAGGGTTGGTTTAGTTGGAAAAAGAAGTAACGGTATAGAGCAATAATTATTCTTTCAATACGAACAGCAAATGAAATAAAATATAATAGAAAATTATACCCATTTATTTCACAACCATTTGAGATGTCATAATAAAAAACATCATCAATCTAAAAAACATCATCAATCTATCAAGTAAAACCCGTTTACATCATTTATCCAAAGTACATGGGTACAACATAAAATGTCATAAAAGATAATAATAACGACCACAAGGCTAAGCCACCCCATCTGCAAGCATCGTCACCGTCATCACTCCATCCTTAACCTATGTTATAATGAGGAGAGAGTCAGAACAACAAATATCCAATGAATAAAAACCTCGAGTCTTACCATTTCAACACTTGGGCAGTATGTTTCAAAATAATAATATGCCTAACGTAAATAAAACTATTTAATACTTCTTATAAGGAGAGGAGACGGATCCACAATCAACCACATAATACCTTTCATTCTTGAAGTAGGTTTCTAAATCCTATAACAAAAATCCCACGTCATTAATATCGAACAATGCAAGAGATAATACCTAGGCCACTTAATACCTTTTATTGGAAAATAGGCAAACTCTGGCCATTTAAGATCTCAATCGATGCAAATTCTATCATTTAATACATGTCCCTAAGGAAGACCCCTCAAAGTAGACTGTCTAATTGACATCGCATGGAATCTCTTGATCTACTTAATACTTCTTTATCCAAAGGAAGATCCTAGATCAGTCACTTAATATCTTATCCCAAAGCGGAACCCTATCAAGGTACCATATATCATTCCTAATAACTAGCCACTTGGCCATTTAATACTTCCTTTGGGGAAAGATACGGGTCCTCAAACAACCACGTTAAGGATGGAGTGATTAATGCACTACAACAAAAGTACAAATTAATTGCGTTCGAGGTTAGCGTTTGAAGGTTACACGCTATTTTAGTCTCGTACTAATCCTAGCAAAAAAACGCAAACGCTATATAGCAAAAATTTTAAAGCGGGCTACCAATTTACGTTAGAGGCCGCGTTCCTTCGAAATTATTTCCGCACTCCTATCTTCTATAGTTCCCTTCTCTTTCTTCCAAAATCAACTAAAACCCTAGAAAATTCTCTCTTCATCCGATCTAACAATTTTTAATGCGCAAAGTCTTCCTCTCTATTCGCTCCATCTTTCTCATCTTCATCCTGATTTCTCTATTTTTCCTATTTTACTTTAACCCGCTTCAATACTTTGGTAACACCCTCATCGAACCCTACATCAGTAATTTTTTCGACTTATAAGATTTTGGTTGTGGCTCAGATTTGTACAGAGGGACGCAGGACAGACTTGAGCAGAGAATTCACTGACGAGATCTAATTTTCGACTTCATCACCCAATTCACATTCATCTCATTGACGTTCGATTTCCAATTTCAGGTATTCCTTTGCATGCTATTTAAAAGACCATTTGAACATATTTTCTATATTTATTTGTTATGAGGAATTCATAAAGAAATAAGAGGTAATAGTGAAAACTATAGATTATTGTTTGCGGATTGGAGATTTTACAATGAGAAAACACCAAATTACTTCAAGCAATGGCCATGGCGATCAGAACAAATAACATAAATCAAAAGATTTCCTTTATAATGAGTAGTGGCATGCCTACGCTGGGCCTTCAGTGTCTGTTCGAGGGGTTAGGGAAAAGATTTATTCTTTCCTCAAGGCACAACAAAGAACAGGTAAAATTATTTGAATTATGCTCTCATTCTTGTATGAATAATGTATCTTCGTTTTTGATACACACTTGCTGAATGTGATAAATTTTCTAAGGATTCCGCTTTTTAGAAGTATTCAGTTTGGTTGGTTAAAAAAGTATTAAGTGGTTATTATCAAATAAATGAGTATCTTCCTTATTTTTTATTAAACTCATTACTTAAGATGATCATGATGCTGAAGGGATACCTAGTTAGTGCATTGCTACAGAAAATACTTAGTAAATTTTTATATGTCTTAAGTTAATCTAGCTCTTACTATTAAAAATGAAATCAAGCAAGAAAATTTTGGATAATGATTCTGTAACTTGGTCTTGAAAATTAGATCATTATATGTAAATGCAGATTAGTTTCACTTGGTGAAATTAACAACAATACATCGTGTAATCAAGCCAATTTCTTTAGCATAAGCAATCAATCACTTTTTCATATACCATATAAGTGTAGATATGTTTAAGCTGAGAATTAGTGTGTGAAAATGATGGTTAACTATGTGATTAAAACAAAATTTAACTTGTAGATGATAATTGCTTCCCAGCTTAACTGCTCATTCCAAACATGACTGATAACTCTTTGTCTGCATACTAGTAAATTTTTCCCCAAATATTTTGAATTTAAAATCATACAAAGGCATTGCTGATGCTTAAGTAATATGTTAGGAGCATCAGTAAAGCCATAAAGGTTTAGTATTAGGTTATCAAGTGGTTTGGTTAGCATTTCGCATTTTACTGAACATAAATATATTTCGAGGTTTATGCAATTTGCCAATATACCCATATAGGTCTGGTGTTAGATTATATGTTGATATGATTAGCATTTTTCATTCAATTGGATATAAATATATTATAAGGTTATGTAATCTGTCCTAAAAAAGGAAAATCGCAATACAAGTTTACTGCAGAAATTTTTTTACGGTCCACCTTCGAGAATATGTGAACCAATGAATAAAACATTGTAAAGACATTAGATATAGCTTGCATGAAAGCTAGTTGTGTCACTCTTTTATGTACAAATGACCGACTTCACATTACAAGTGTGAAAGTATTAATGATGTTTGATAAATTAAATTTGCAAAAAACTTTGTCCACTTAAGTCGTTTAAGCCTTTAGTTATCACATTTTCTAAAGCAATACACTTAACACATATTGCTTACAGTTCTATTTTCAATATATACATAATACTCATTTTATTTTCTTTCCCAAAATACGCTCAAGCTGAATCCTTTGACATTCACGCCTCTCGGTTGAATGCTAAAAATGTTATTGTGAATTTAATATTAGTCATAAGTTACATGTAAAATAACTTCTTAAAAAAGCTCATTTTATAGAAAGAGAGAAAAGAAAAGAAAAGGTCAAAACTGGCAATCAGTATGTGCTATAAAACTAGTTTTATAAAAAAAGATAAACTCTAGAATTATATGTAAAATAAATTCATAAACTGCTAGCCTCCATTATTGTTGTTGAAATCACAACCATCATCATTTGTTTACCAACTCTCATAAGTACCCATAATAACATATCAAACCACATGCTTTGATGCTAAATGAATTTAACTAAAATCATGCCATGTTTAAACCAAAAGGTTTTTATCCATAAACATAGCATTAATATATTTAAATCACTATGTTGACTAACACATCAATTCACATAACAATCCTCTACATACATACAAATACTCTCAACCTAGTCGATCTTCTTAACAGGTTTTGCCTTGAACCCACCTCTGTCTCTCTACTCAAGGAGGTATTCCATATGCGTTCCGAAAATCTTATCCCAAATAAAAAAGAAAGGCTATGAGTAATTATATTTGTTTCCATACAGCTGATGATGAATATCATGGTAGACAGAGTTTTTTCTGAACAACACGTGCAGTACATTGCCTGGAAGCCACAGTCCACAGTGGTTGTCCACTGTTTCAGTGGTGGCAAATGAGAAGAAGACAGCGGTCAGAGGGGTCATGTCAGCTGCAAGGAAGGAGAGGGAGCCTTCTATAGTGTCTAGGATAAGCCCTTCGATATGGTGGTTGTATAGGGCATAATAGGCATAGGAGACTATTAGGCAGATTAAATGTGAAGGGCTACATCCTCAAAACTAGGACTCAACCTCATTCAAAGACTTTCGTTCATTTACACTCAATCCAGTTCACTTTATCACTTCTCAAAGCACCTTTGTACTAGTCAATACACTCTAAAAAGCCACACTACATTATATCTGACATGTTTTTACCATTCACTGCTGAAGAGGCTATGTGGTTGGATATACATAGGATAATGTTTCATGGTATGAGTTCGTTCATAGTGAGCATCATGGATTGTATTAAGAAGTATAGGCCCCATGAGAAGGAGGAGTTTGAAGTGCCAGGGCAGTTGCCTAAGAAGATGGTGATAAGAATGGAGTAGTTGCCTGGGCCATTGAAGGAGAGGATGAGGTTCAATGAGCTGATGGAGGAGATGGAGGAGAGTGATAGGAGATGGAGCCAGTCGTTGTATGGACACTATTAAAGGTATAGTTACATGTTGATTTTGCTCTTACTTAGTTACTTAAGTTTGCATACAGTACTGTAATATTGGTATTTTATCCTTTTAAATTATATAAATTAGTTGTATGAACAAAGCGTTTGACTTTTAGGTTTTACATTTCCTGAAATTGGAATAACTCATGCTAGTTCTAGTAAAATCGGTAACATGGACCAAATTGTGATTCTTTTGTTTATTTGCAGTATGCGTGCTGAATGTTATGTACCTATTTTTTTCTACTTTTAAATTTGATAAATCACATGAATTGACAAAAAAATGGCTAAAATATTATGATTTGTCTAGTGCTAGCACTCCTAATAATGCAAGTTGGAATTGGAAATTACAAAGCCGCAACATATATAGGCTGTAAACTGTATTTAATTGTTGAAAACTAAAGAAAAGGAGAATGCCTTTTGCTTGTCTTAGATGGTTGATAAGTTTTGTTGGTTTCCTTGATTGTTGATAATGTTTTATTAGTGCAGTCAATGCCCTTAAACTAAGATTTCGATGATAAAGTGTCTTGCTATATCTGCTCATGCGTTGACACTCTAGGCAATTACATATGCATTGTGAATCATATCCACATGTGAATAATGAGTGCATGAATAATCAAAATTTTATGGTATGTTTCAGCGATTTTCCTTGTTCTTCTTATCTTTCAGGATTTGTTTCTAAGATTGATATTTCAAAAACAAGCAGACTATTTCAATTATAGCTGCTACATCTTTCCTCCAGGTTATTATTTCTTATCATAATATAAAATTATTTCTATTTTAAAGTATCAAATGTAATCATTTTGTGTAGGAATTCCTATTGTTCATCAAATGTAATCAAATCTGTTATAACATATTTTAGAAGACCTAATCATGAGTCAAACTATTTTGATACAAGATCAAAAGTTTTAATAATTTAACTAGTCAGATCGTGAAACCATGTTGATAAGATAAGAATACGATGAAATAAATTGGTTTAACATAGACTATTTAAAACCACATTGATAAAAAATGTATGTTTGGGCAAGATTTGTTTTATGATCAATGTTAAAGATCTTTCGCTTGCTATACATGAGTTTCTTCCCAAGTAATCTAGCATTAGCGGAAATACTCAGATGTATATGAAATTACTGTTCATCTGGTTCATTAGCATGTACATATTTGTGAGTCACTACTCTAAATTCAGTGTGTTTCGTTACAACACACATCTCCAAGCATCACAATTTTTTTGGATTTAATTCAGACCTTCCTCATATGTGACATGCATCTGCAAAGATTTAGAGATTTTTACACATACAAAAGATTAAACTCTTCAGGTTTAATAATGGAAATTTTTTATTGTTGAAAGATAGGTGCAAACCCAATAACAAAGTCAAGAATTTTTTTTCTAGCAGCCTACATCCAAAGTAATTAGTTCATGGTCATAGTAGGAACAGCAGTATCAAAATTATAAACAAAAATAGGAAAAACTCAGTAATATTTACAAATAAGTTAGAGTTATTTACAAGCTTATTTACTAGGAGTAATACCTCTGGCATGCCTTCGTTATAATGATAAGAAAACATATACCAACCCATTATGTCTTTGAAATTCCTTCTTCTTATTTTCTTTTCTTTTTTCTCTTCGTTTCTTCTTCATTTTTTTTGGGTGTGTGTGTGTTTATAAAACCAATCTTACTTTTCTGTACAGCAAATTAGTCATCCTGTGTATTTACTGTGGGTGTCATTGAGCTAACAATGTATCCTTTTGAAACTAAAATAATCTTACAGTTTTGAAGTACAGTTTTGAAATACCTTAATCATGTGTATATGTTATCCAGTGTATTTTTGCTCTGTACAGAAAGAAATGATTGGCGATGAGGCCATTGCCAGAGCTCTTCTGGCTGCCTGTAAAGGAGCCCATGAACATGTTTTAAGCATTTACGACTAGTATTATCAAATTGAGCATTTTTACCTTCACCTAAGCTCAGATTACGCTTCCTCCGTTTGACATTGGTCATTTTAGGTGAGTGGACATCTTCTGCTCATGCAAATAAAGTGGGAATGGCTATGGTTGGTTCTTCCTATGTATTTGGTGGTAGTTTTTCAAGAGAGCAAACAATAATTGCAAATCAAGGAACATGTGAAAAAATTGCTATAACAGGTTTGTCTTTCTTGCATTTGAACATTCAGAATGAAACACGTATATACACAGGATGACTAATTTACTGAATTTTTTTTCTTCATTTAATAGCTGTCTTGTGATTCTTCCACATCTTGAGTAGTTTTAATATTGCTATATGAGTATGTTTACACTCACTTATGCAAAGGATTTTTGAGGATTTTCACTTTCCACCCACTCAATTTCTCTACACAAACATATAAATTCATACCCAAACTAAATTATCCAGAACAAACAAATATTGTAGAAAAAAAATGATGAGTTATCATATAAAAATGATGAGTTATCATATAAAAATGATGTAAGGGCGATGGGATATGAGACCGCTTCTAAGTAAACAAATTTCCAAAAATAATTGGTCTGAAAATTTCTATATTTGATAGGTACTTCTGTATAATATATCCGACACAAATGAACATAATTTCAAATAAAAAAGAGTATAAATACACCTTGATAACAATAACAAGTTCACTCTGTAGATAAGTATGAGTGTCTGATATTCAATTTATATATCAAATTCAAACCAATACAGCTGAAGTAACCCGAATCTTTCAAAAAAAAAGTTCAACAAATGAATAAGCTATATACATTTTAGTATAATATATCCAATACAAATTATTTGCATTTCCAATTATGTGGTAAGAAACAATCATAGTAAAATAATCAAGTTGTATGTCTCATGGCCAATCCAGTTTGTGGTAGAACTGATGTGACTGTGATGGTGCTGCCGTGGGCAAGTGAATGTGACTTGTTAGGTTGACTGGAAGATGGATGTGTACACTGTGTACACTATGATTTGGAAAATAGTGGCTGTAGATGAGGAAATATGAATTTCTGTATGAAAGTATGGTAATGTGGTCAGTGGAGGATGGGGATTTGCTGTCAGTGGGATGTGGTAGCTTGGTCTGGTTAGAGAGGAGGGTAGAGGTGGTGATGTGCACAGAAGTTAGAGTGATATGTTAATGATGGTGGCAGGCAAGCAGGTGATGTAGGAATGGTGAAAGTTAGGGGAGAATGGATGTTGTAAGTGCACAAAAGTGATGTTGTATAGGTAGTAATAATATGCCAGGGAAGTTTTGAAATGCCAGGTGATATGGTTGTTCAGAGAGGAAAATGTTATATGTTGGAGGTAGACTGTGATGTAATTTCAGGTGAAAGTGGTGGTATTTGTTTATGATGAAGCTGGTTATATGTGCAGTGGATAGGAAGTGATACTGGGTGATGGCCAGGTATCTGGACTTGTTCATAGCAAAACGGTACAAGGTCATCAAATATTACGAACGAATAAAGAAAATGGACATTAATGAATGACACATGTTCAGTTTATTTTTTTTACAAAGAGTTCATAGTTTTGCAAGCCCAAGTCCCCAAGCCCATTACATAACATCAGTCCCAATATAATGGATAACTCTTAAAGGGATTTAGAAGACTCTCTTCTTTGTTGAGTTCTTCTTGAGTTAAAAGTATCCCCGAATAATTGAAAATTTTCACTATGCATTTCACTTAATTAATAATACAAAAAAGAAGTACATGCATCCCTGTATGAAGATTACTTGCAGTTTTGTACCTGATATGAAATTTTGTACAGCTTGCCGTTCGTAGCATCAGTTCATGCATTCAGTAGCAATCGGTATTTGAATTTTTATACATGGTATGACCATGCTTCAATTATGTATTAGCATTAGATTTCTTACTTTGATCTCGTGTTACTTGCAGGTATTTTGGACTATCCTATGTATATGTCACAACAAACTATTTATCAGTGTCAACTTTGCTACTGTCAGTTCCGTTCTCTTATGAATTAGCTATGGTGCTTTTCAATTTTAGAAATGAATTTTGTTGTTTTGTAGTTTAATTTTGGTAATTAGTGATTTCTCTTCTTTTTCAGACCTCCCAATGGAGCCTTCAACTTGAATGGCCACAAGAAGTTGTTTGCCTCTTTGAAGTGCTTGCCAACAGTCATTATCTCGTGAATCAGATCTTCAATGCAGGTTATTCCATATTTTCCTAAAACCTGAATAAGACAAAACTTATATATAATTATTATTTGTTCATAAGCTGAACTTCATAATTCAATATTTAATGCCATTTGCAAAGACCCCAGGTAATTCAGAAAATGGAAATTGATGTATTCATAATGTAACTCAATGTAACTTAATGACATATTCGTATGGGAGCTATTAAAGGAGCACCACAAATCAAAAAGTTGATGATAAAATATACAAATTAATTACTTGCTAAGGGGGTTGAATGAATTTAGTCATGGCAAAATCCCCAATTATCATTTTTTTTAATTCTCGTTATGGAATCCACAAAATGATGGTTAAAAGTGATGATAATAATGGATGCCCAGGAATAAACCACTAGTTCGAATCACTATTAATGGAAAAACAAAGCTTATAACAACAAACCTGTTCAATAGCTGAGTTGGTAATTTACTCCATTGCCTACAAGTCATTGTCTACTTTGTCATTTATTGTCTATAAATTTAGTATATTCAACCTGGAACTGTCATTGTCTACTTTGTCATTTAATCAGGAACTTGGTTAACACTGAAGCAACCTGGAGCAATGTTTAGATCCTTGCAAGAATCTTCTGTAGCAGCCATTTCCGTATCATCGTCTCCATAACCGAGTATTTGTGTCCATTTGTTAGACTATTTTGAGCTATTATCATGTGACCATGTCTTGTAGTATTTGTGGTCGTTTGTATTTTGAACTATTATCATGCGACCATGTCTTGTAGTATTTGAAATATTAGCAGAATTATTTGAAACTTTTCCACTGGTTTGATTGTGTATTTCCAAATTAGAATTCACTGCAACGTTATCATTGTTACATATAGTTGTTGTTATCTTCTCGATTTGTTATTTTTGGGATCCACGTTTTAATATATGTATGTATATGTGTGTAATGTGTATACATATATCTGTATGCGCATATATATATATATATATGTATATGTATATAATAAAAAGAAAATTGAAACAAATGCTGAAAATTAATATTATATAGAATAGCGTTTGAAAAACGCTATTGATTCATCAAACGCTATCGCAACTTATATGAGATGTAAGATTTATGCATCAAAAACGCTATAATAGAATCAAAAATGCTATAGTAGAAAATATAAACGCTATGCAAGCATGACAATAAATGCTATCGAAAAACATTGTAATGCTATAACATGGTTTGATGAAACGCTATAAAATGTGCTCGAAAACGCTATAGAAGTTAAGTGAAGGATTATATTCCCTATAGCGTTTAAGTTTAATAACAGAGAAAAAACGCTATGATAGGTTGCAAACGCTATGCCCTTTTGTAAACGTTATTATCTATTATAGCGTTTTCCTTCCTGCTATGTAATGCTGCCGGCCTACCATAGCTTGTGGTTCCACGGCGTTATCTGAAACGCTATGGTAGCCTGTTATAGCGTTTTTCAAACGCTATGAAACCCATAAACTGTTGTAGTGATGACAATTATTACCTCTCTAACTATGCAATTATATGCTATAATTATATGTTTATTACACTAGTAGAAATAAATTTTTATATTCATGCCTAATAACTTCTAAGCGTGTGGTTCATACACCCTGAACTAGCATTAAATGTCAATTCATTTAACCACAATACTAATAAAAGTCCTTTCCCTGTAGATTTCCAAGATTTCGATATCCAAAACAAGGATTAAATATTCATATCTAAAACTGCAATAAATAGACTCGTAAATATAAATAGAAACCCAATTTATTACATCAATCCAATGGAATATCCTGAACAATAGGATTGCATTCCTAACTTCATATCCTGTTCAACTCCCCTTTTACATAGAAATAAGTAAAGGAATTTTATGCAGAATAAGTGGTGTAAACTACAAATAGGATTCATGCTCTATACCCTTATTTCATTATTGAAAATTCACAATTTTAATAAAGTAGGAGAAAAAATAGAATAGACTGTTAAATTATCAAAAATTACAGAAACAATACAAATTCCATCAAATTAACATAAATAATTGAGAATCTCCATTTAGAATTAACATTTCGAAATAAAAAGGAGTTTTCAGAGATTTCGTCTATTTTGTTTCGCAATCCCAAAATCCCTTAGGCATATTCAAATCCATAAATATGTATATTAATCAATTACTGAAATAAAAATACTAAGGGTTCCACTCATTGATTATCCTTTGCTTTTCTTGTATAGATTTGCAGTGCCAAAGCTACTCTTTCCTTGATCTCCTTTTTTTGATACACACACACACACACACTGAGGGATAGGTATATATATAATTTTGTTAGATTTAGGTAGGTTGGACGAGAAGAAAATAGATCAAAAGAATAATTTAAAAAAGGATTAGAATCCTTACTTGAATCCCTAATAGAATTTTTGAATCTAACTGAAAGGTGCAAAATGGCAGAACTTTGGGGAGTTCTTGAATATTTGTGAATTAAAAGTATGGAAGATAGGTCCTATTTATAGGAGTTGAAATGTATTGGAATCATATGATGAAATTAGATCAGAAGTGGATAAATATGGAACCATTTAACAACATAAAACCCCAGTCGCCACTATGAGGTAGCGGTCGACCGGTCGACAGCTATGGGCCGAGCGATTGGGTCCTATATGCCAACTTCTCCTCTTATTTCGGGAGCATTGATTTTTTCCATTGCTCGTTTATTTTATTCTCTAATTAACCTTTGGTGTTAATTGTCTACCACAACCTCCAATTAAACCTACAGTTAATTTTTAAAATTCAATCCCCAAATTTAAATATTCATTTGAATTCAAACTAAACTAATTTAAATCTGAAAACATCTAACGCTCATAACTTTTTAGTTTGAGCTTCATTAATGCAATGGAATAACTTTCGTGGTCAAATTCCAAATTTTATAAAAAATTCCACTTTAAACCCTACCTTATTTAAGTCAATTCACTTAATTCGTTTATGATTAATTTTATGGGGTGTTACAATCATTGGCTATCAATAATAGATAAAATAAGTAAATGATTAATAATTTGGAACTGTAAATTCGTTTCAACGGTTAGTAGGATAGTGTTAGTTAAATCTGTCCTATTGGCTCTACTCATCTATTGGATGTCCTTCTACCTCTTTTTGAAATGGGTAATTCACAAGATAGAAAAAATTAGAAAAAATTCCTTTGGGGAAAGACAACTATTATGGTAGTTTAAGCTACCTTGTTCATTGGGAAATGGTTTGCAAATCCGAAGGAGGAGGAGAGTCAAGAGTCATATACTTACATAACCTTAACATATCCCTACGAGGGAAATGGTTGTGGATGTTTAGCACTAATAATAATAACCTTATTTGGAAAGAATTAATATCAAACCACTATTACGGAGGTTCTTTTAATTTATATCATAACTCGGATTACAGTTTAATCACTTCTCTCCTTTTTGATAATTTAGTTTAAAGAATGTTGATATTTTCAAACTCGGAGTGAAACACATTGTTCATTCGGGGAATAAAATGTGACAAATGCAGATTACGGATCTTAAGGCTAGGATTAACACTAGAGGGGGTGAATAGTGTTAATAAAGAATTACTAAATCTTTTTCAGTTTACGTTAATTTAGACATCGATGTATGCAATAATACAGACACGGATATGATCACAAAAACAAACACAGATGCAGAAATAAAATAAAAGCAGTAAAGGAAAGAACATACCGGATTTTATATTGGTTCGGAGTTACCCTACATCCAGTCTCGCAACACAAGTATGGATTTCCTTTCAAAAGCAATTGTACAATTACAGCCTCGGTTTCAAGGCTACGAGGTACACCCTCCAGAATTTCTATCCTCTGGGTAGAGATACTTGATTTCCGGGGCACAAGTTTACCCAATTGATTTACCAAGGCTACAATCACACCTTTTCTCTCTTGATGATTTCCAAGGCTACAATGACACCTTTTTCTCGCTTAATAGATTACAAATAAGTCTATAACTTTGAATAGCACTGAGAATCTTGTAGAGATAGTGATAGAGAATCAAACTAGAAGTAATCGAGTTTGATTCAATGTTGATTTCGGCAGAGTAATGGTAAGAATATGTATTAAGAAATGTGGAAGAAGAGGAGGAGTGAAAAATCAGAAAATCTGATGTAAAATTCGTTGAAACTAACCCCTATTTATAGAAGAACAACAGCCATGTCCATTCATGAAGAGGTATGGCGAATAGACACTTCTTTTGAAATTTAAATTTTGAATTCAACTGACACCATGTCGACATGGTTACCCTAGGCATGTCGACATCCCAAAGCAATTTTTGGTGATTTGATTTTCTTTGAAAATAACCTTTATCTTATATTAAAACTATTTTAAACTTTACAAATATACTTGACTATAGTTAAAATTCATAAGTAAATATAGAGAATAATATATATATATATATATATATATATTAACTGTAATTTTTTATTTAAATCTAAGTGTAAAAGTTAAATATGTAATTCAAAAAGATAGTTTAAAATCAGAGTAATTTGACTTTGAAATTAAAGATAATTTTGAAGCTAAAATTATTTAAAATCAAGATAGAGGGATTTGATGTTTTTAAAAGGAAAGTTTTGAAAACAAGCTAATTTTGTAAAATCATTTGAATTAAAATTAGCGGATACAAAACAATGTTCCACTAGATTTTTGTAGGTTCCATCCTACTTAGGGTTCCATCCCTTTAACAGACTCGAAGTGGATTCCATTCCACGAATAAATTGGATTTTAAGATGCCAGTGCTTTTCTACGAGTTTTAACAAAAAATCCTAATAAAAATACTTATGCTTGAAATCTTGAACTCTTGATAATCCTGATACTCATGAGTCTTCTATCTCGATATCTTGAATCTCTATACTGTACAGTCTTCATTCTTGGTACCTGCATGGTTAAATCCTGCATATACATATTTATATTTTATAATCTATTCTAAGGTTGTTGTCATCAAAACCATCATCTCATGGGCTAACAATCTCCCCATTTTTGATGATGACAACATTTGTTTATAAAATATTACTTCTATCCTAATGACTCCCTCTAAAACTAATAACTCCCCCTTAATTTATACCTAAATACCCTATTTTATATTTCTCCCCCTTTGTCATCAACAAAAAATCACTCCCCCTCATTCTTGGATTTCAGTACCTGCATTGATAAACTATACAATGGAATATATAATATATTGATTAAGAAATAATTATACTTATGATCATGATAACTACTCAAAGACTATATACATTTCAATGTATATATATGTGTTTTATACAACAAACTTCAAACCACTATCAAGAAATCAATTCACACAGAGTATCAGTTCAAACCAAATCAATTCAAACAAATCAAACAAGGTAATGAAATCAAATGTTACGAGAAACTTCAACCCATCATTCTTCTCCAAATATAGGGTTTGCTTTAATTGCATCCCATTTTCATTGTCGGTGAGAGAGACAGGAGGATGTTCTTCTTTATCATCCTTGTGCAGAGAGGAGATCATCCATCGTATCGCATCGAAGTGCCTTTCTTATTCCTTGATCATCTGCATTTGACTTAATTCTAAGTGATGTTGGTTATGTAGAATAAACGAGAGAATATTCTTGAATGAATTAAGGGTTTCTTCAAGATTTTCGGATAGATTGTGAATAGGATTAGCCATAGTTGAATTTGTGAAAGAAATAAAGTATATAGATGATAAGAAATAAATTTTAGTGAAGAATTATGAAAGAAACAGGTATTTATAGGTGTAGAAATTCGTTTGAAATGAAAAGACATTTGATAGTTATTCAAATTTCAAATTCAAAATAAATTGTCATTTCTGACCAGTACATGTCGACATGGTCATATAGGGGATGTCGACATGGGTTAGTGAAAACTTATGACTAATTTGATTTTGTGAATAATTGCGTGTGTATATATATATATATATATTTATATTTATATAATATACTAACATTTATTCTGGAGATAAGATAAGGTAGATAACAGAAAGGAAATTTCATTTCATTGCATACTACGATAATACAACGATTAAGCACACAACAAACTACATGAATATTCGAAATAAAGCAAACTAAAACAAATACAATACGATACGAGAAGATAAAACTAGTTAGAGGACGAAGATGATGAAGATAGTCCAAGTTTCTTGCTGACTTTTGAAATGAACTTGTTCATCTTCGAAGAAATATTATCCAATTTTTTATTAACGGATCGTTTAAGAATCCGTTGATTCTCAACAATAGTCTTTTGGTTTTTGAGAAGGGTTTTAGTGGACGGATTTGGAGGATAGTCAATACTTTCCAAAGAGGTTTCACCTTCTTCTTCTTCTTCTTCAATTTTCATTTCATCCCCTTCTTCTTCTTCTTCCTCTTCTTCCATTTCCTCATGAGCCAAACGCTCTTCCTTTTCGGTAAGGGTCTCATAAGGTTGAAAAACAAATGAAATTTTCATAAGCGAAATGTTGGAATGATTGGAAACCTTTTTAGAAACAAATTCTTCGCCTTTGAAATCCACTCCAAAATAGTTAAAAATCCGAGTGAGATAAATTCCATGATATAAAGTATTCTCACCCATTTCAAGATTTTTGGGACGAAGTTCATCTAAAATAACTTGCGTCCAATTTATGTCATAATTTCCAAAAATAGCAAACAGTGCTTTGCAAACTTTTGAAGTAGGATTGTTAAAATTCCCTGATCTTGGGGTCAAAGTATGTTGCAAAAGAAGATTGACAATTCTTGCTTTTGGTCGAAAATTTCTATTTTTAAATTCAAAATCATCATCTCTTTTGAAAATGTGATAAAATGCTTCATGATCATGTTCATCAATTTTAAAGTTAGAAGGATCCATTCTCGAATTCTTACAATTGAGAATAATACCCAAAAGATCATAATTTAAAACAATTCTAGTGCCTTTGACACTACTCCAAATTTCATTCTCATTACCATCATAAAATTCGCGATTTAAATTCGCATAGAAAATTTTGACAAGATTGGGATAGCAAACAAAATCATTTTGAGAAGCATCAATAAGACTAAGAACTCCGTTGTTTGCAAAAAGAGAATCAATTTCATAAGAAGAAAAATCTTGAAAAATAGCAAATTTTCTAGGATGGACTTTGGCATAGTTAGCATAATTGATATGCTTTTATTGCCTTCGGATCGTTGAATAATTGCTCTTTGATTTTTCTGGAAATTCTCATGGTGGATGGGTTGCTTGAAGAAGTCATTAAAGTAGAGAGTAGGGAGCTTGAAGTTGTGAAGAGAGAATTTGAATTTGAAAATGAGAGTGAAAAGATATGATAAAAAATAGTGAATAAATAGATTCTCAAAGGACCTATTCTCTGGTCAAAAGGTAGCTTTTCAGAGAATTGAATGATGTGAAAAGGTGGAGGGAAATTCAAACATTTGAATTCAAATTTTGAAATTCAAATTCAGGTACCGATGTTGACATCATGGTAGGGACCATGTCAACATGTGCCTTTGAATTTCCATGAATTGATTTTTCCTAAGTTCTCTAATATATATATATAAATATATATTATTTTTAATGCCTATATATATCTGAAAATGTTATTAAACTTCAAGTATATTTCAGAAAATATTATTATACTATTAAAAAATAATAATAAAATAATGAAATAATAATAAAAAATAGAAAACAAATTTTAAAATTCAAACAACACACCAATTCAAAATCAATCAATCAAACAATCAAGCAAATAATTCTAAGCAAGCAATTTCAACCAATTGTATTGTAAACGTGTACCTTTTTCTGAGTCCGCTTCTTTGAATTCGTCGGAGTCATGAACAGCCGTGAAACACAAATTCGAATTATCTGTCTTCTGATCATTATCACTTGAGGACGAGTCTGATTCATCTAGAGTAGCAGTAAATGCACGCTTCCTTTTCTTTGCTGGATCATTGTTCATAGGAGAATTTTGCCTATCTGGATACAGACAGTCTCTTTTGAAATGGCCTGGTTTATCACAGTTGAAATATTTGTCATTATTTGGCACTACATTCTGATTTCCAGAATTCTTATAGTTGTTTCTCTTGAGATTATTCATCTTTCTGTATTTCAGGAATTTCCTAAAATTTCTGGTCATAAAGGCTATCTCTTCATCATTATCGCTGTTTGAGTCTGATCCATCGGTCAATGCATTGAATGCCATTGATTTCTTTTCATATGCTTTACTTTCTCTTCTCTCGATCATTTGAACTTCATACGACATTAGATTTCCAACTAATTCTTCTATCTTTAAAGTACTGATGTCATTTGCCTCTTCGATCGCAAGTGTCTTCTGATCCCATTCTGGAGTTAGAGAATTTAAAATCTTTCTGACTTGATCTTCTTCATAAAATTCCTTTCCCAAAGATATTAGAGAACGCCAATATCCTGAAATCTACCATACATATCTGAAATAGACTCATTATGATTCATTTTAAATAATTGAAACTGATTTATGAGCATGGAAATTTTGGTCTCTTTAACTTTGCTTGTTCCATCGTGAGTAACTTGCAAAGTTTTCCAGATTTCATATGCAGACTTACAAACTGACACTCTATTGAATTCATTTCTATTTAGTGAACAAAACAGAATATTCATAGCCTTAGAATTATTTTGTGCAACAGTGTTTTGCTCAGCAGCCCACTGTGCAAAATTAGTTGTGGGTTCAGGAAATTTAGTTTGTGTGATATTTCAAGTGTCTAATCCTATAGATTGTAAATATATTTTAATCCTACATGCCCAATATGCATAGTTACTGCCATTAAAAAGTGGTGGTTTGACAGTAGACTGACCCTCTACAAATGAACTAGTGAAAGGGATACTAGTGTTAGTAACAGTAATAGTGTTGATAGCCATTTTGAAAAAATTTCAAAAATCAGATTATGAAACTTTGAAAACCTTGCTCTGTTACCAATTGTGAGAAATGTGGATTATGGGTCTTAAGGCTAGGATTAACACTAAAGGGGGAGGGGGAGGTAAATAGTGTTAATAAAGAATTACTAAATCGTTTTCAGTTTGTGTTAATTTAGACACCGATGTATGCAATATACAGACACAGATATGATCACAGAAACAAACACAGATGCATAAATAAAATAAAAGCAGTAAAGGGAAGAACATACCGGATTCTATACTGGTTCGGAGTTACCCTACATCCAGTCCCGCAACGCAAGTACGGATTTCCTTTCAAAAGCAATTGTACAATTGCACCCTCGATTTCAAGGATACAAGGTACACCCTCCAAAATTTCTATCCTCTGGGTAGAGATACTTGATTTCCGAGCCACAAGTTTACCCAATTGATTTACCAAGGCTACAATCACACCTTTTCCCTATTGGTTGATTTCCAAGGCTACAATCACACATTTTCTCGCTTAATAGATTACAAATAAGTCTATAACTCTGTATAGCACTGAGAACCTTGTAGAGATAGTGATAGAGAATCAAATTAGAAGTAATCGAGTTTGATTCAATGTTGATTTCGGCGGAGTAATGGTAAGAATATGTATTAAGAAATGTGGAAGAAGAAGAGGAGTGAAAAACTAAAAAATCTGATGTAAAATTCGTTGAAACTAACCCCTAGGTATAGAAGAACAACAACCATGTCCATTCATGAAGTGTTATGGAGAATATACACTTCTTTTGAAATATAAATTTTGAATTCAACTGACACCATATCGACATGGTTACCCTAGGCATGTCGACATCCCAAAGCAATTTTTGGTGATTTGATTTTCTTTGAAAATAACCTTTATCTTATATTAAAACTATTTTAAACTTTACAAATATACTTAACTATAGTTAAAATTCATAAGTAAATATAGAGAATAATATATATATAGATTTTAACTATAATTTTATATTTAAATCTAAGTATAAAAGTTAAATATATAATTCAAAAAGATAGTTTAAAATCAGGAGTAATTTGACTTTGAAATTAAAGATAATTTTAAGGCTAAAATTATTTAAAACCAGGATAGAGGGTTTTGATGTTTTTAAAAGGAAAGTTTTGAAATCATTTGAAAACAAGATAATTTTGTAAAATCATTTGAATTAAAATTAGTGGATACAAAACAATGTTCCACTAGATTTTCGTAGGTTCCATCCTACTTAGGGTTCCATCCTTTTAACAGGCTCGAAGTGGATTCCATTCCACGAATAAATTGGATTTTAAGATATCAGTGCTTTTCTACGAGTTTTAACAAAAATTTCCTAATAAAAATACTTATGCTTGAAATCTTGAACTCTTGATAATCTTGATACTCATGAGTCTTTTATCTTGATATGTTGAATCTCGATAATGTACAGTCTTCATTCTTGGTACCTGCATGGTTAAATCCTACACACACATATATATCTAAACTTATAATGTCAATGTTTATATTTTATAATCTATTCTAAGGTTGTTGTCATCAAAATCATCATCTTCCGGACTAACTTAAAACCTCTAGCATGAATGTTAGATCTCTTTCATCCCCTTAAAATTTGAATATAAACCACTCTTTGAGATAAGTAATTTTGAAAATGTAACAATATCATAAATATATAGACCTAACAAAACCTTTCCCTAGGATTTCTCCTTTAATAGAACCTTGGAAGGTAACACCTTAAGAATTTTTGCTACTCTTTGTAATAGGTTAGCACTTTATATTATCGATAATGAGAGCGATATAACTACCCAGGGTTGGGATACGAACTAAGCTTTTATGTGCAACTAGTATTACATATTACTTAATTACTTAGGCATTTAACTAAAATCTTTTAAATTTATACGAAAAAGTAACGCTCCACCTAAAGCCAAATTGCATAATTGGGTTATTATTCATAAGAAACTAAACTGTATAGAATGTTTGGAAAAGAAAAACTTGATAATTAATAAAAAAAATGTGTCTTTTGTATCCTTGAAATAGAAAATATTTCACACTTATAATTTAACTGTGACATAACCAATGACGCCAATTTAAGAGTTCTCAATTTTTTTGAGTTCAACACTTTTTTTTTTGAATTACCTAGAGAACCAAGCTTCGCTTGTAAACTCTAGGGAAGTATGTGCCTGCCAAACACATACTTCAGGTACTTGTTACAGGGTTGTCAGTTTCGGGGCTCGAACTCGTGACCTTCGATCACGCAGTCTGGACCATCAACCAACTGCACCAACCCTGTTGGCTTCTTGAGTTCAACACTTTTAACAACAAATTAAATAGAGATTCTTATTGAAATAGAATAAGATATTTTTCTCTCATGACAATAGGATTTTACTTGACACTATTTGTGTTATCACTAGCTAGTACATTTGGTTTGAACGTAATAATAGAGTCTTCAACAAAATCTATTCTTCACTTCCTAATCTAATTTATAGTATCTCATTATAATGCTTTAGCTGGACCACCAACCCCAATTACAAATTAGCCAAAAATATCAATTTTAATAGTTATTTTAAAAGGGTTAGATCTTGTACTGATCTAAAACATATTAACATAAATACAAATACCCATACTATCTTCTTCTAACTTGGCATTAGCTCTATTAACTTTATTCCCATCATTATACCCAATTATGAATCTTACGCTCCACATTCTTCTCTTGTTGCGCTTCTTACATATATACATACATGCATATCCATACACACACACACACACATATATATATAATATACTCTTTTTTACATATATGTCCGCTTTGTCTGACTAACTTTTTGTTTATTATGTTTCAGATTGTTCCTTATGCGGAATGGACTCACCTGGAGAGCATGCTCATAGGTCGATCTTCCTTTACAGCATGGTTTCAAGTGTTGGTCGCCACATGCTCTTCGTCCTTTGTTTTAGTCATTCCTTTTAGGGGTTTAAACTGCATGGGGAGGGTTTCTTTTTATTCATTATTGTAAAAGGGGTATTGCTACTTGTCAATCTTGTTGACAGTAATTTTTTAAACCGTGCAATAAAATTATATGAGTGCTCTCCTCGTGCATAATCACTCATTTTCTCAAAATATATAATTCATTTGCAAAATTAATTTTTGTATTTAAAATTAAAAGGTATTTTTATATCAAGATATAATTTTAAAATTTGAAATTTTAAAGTTTAAACATAAATTATAAAGTACCATATTTATATTTGTAAATATTATTTTATGTATATATAGGTATATGGGATCACCTTTATATTATTACATACACACGCGTCTATATGTATGTTTATTCAAGTATAAATACACTTTTTTACTACATTAATATATATGTTTGTATGAATGTATGTATTGAAAATTGGTTCTTTATTATTGACATTAAAGAACACTTAGTCGACTCATCTTCTTAAAGAAAGCCCGATTGGTAGGGAAAAAGAGGATGATGTTGAACTAGTGAATAATGCATATATCTACAATATTACAAATACATGTCCTTTGACCTAAAAATAAATCCATAACTATTACCTGACCCGTCTTCTTTCCTGTTTATGCGGCGCAGCTTTAAAGACCCTAATTCATTTTCCCGTCTTCATCATATCTTTTGCAATGCAATAAACAAAGAATCCTTCGTTGTATTCATCCATTATCTCGTAGCTGAATCCCTCATATGCGCAATATTCTTTCATTTTTTCTAGTGTTGGTCATCTTCAGAGTTGATTTGCTCATTAGATAAGTGATATCAGTTAGTATAAGTTTTTCCTTTCAATATTATTCAATCTCTACTAACTAAATATGTTTTTATTTTTTTCTTCTCACAGATGATAGACTGTAGTGACTAGTGAATGTGAGGCCAGTTGCTGTAGTTGATCTTTGTTCCCAAATTGAAGTTTAATTGCTTAGACTTCTTCTAGGGTGAGGGGGTATTATTGTCCTCTTTTGATTCCAGTTTATTGTTAATAAGAGTCTATTTATATTTGTTGCAGTTGCATTGGAAGAACGAACGAATATTGCACCATTTCTGGATGTGCCTCAAATGTGTACATACTTCATCACAGTCCAGTCCTCGTTATTTTTTTTTTTGGTGTTAATTCAACCAAGAATAACTTTGTATGCACGACTAGACATTTTCCTGCTGTTTACTATATTCCAGATATTGGATACCAGTAGTACTTATCATTATAATATCTAGTTATCTCCCATGTCTCAAACGTAAGAGAAATTATGATATTCATTCCATTTCCAATAGTCTTAATCCCTCTTAGTGAATATTGTTTTTTTGAATTACAATGTTCAATTCCCTTATTTTAGTAAATAAGTTTGTGTTCCATTAGGAATCAGATATGATGGATAAACTTATAGATTTTTATAGTTATTATATGATATATGTCCCATCCTAATAAATCTACTAGATTTTTTACATTAATCCAACGGTCTGTCCAAAGTACAATATTTTTCCTATTGATTAGCTATCCTTTTATGCACTGTAAGGCTTCTCCTTTGTGTTTAAGCATGTTTTCATAATGCAAGACATTTGTTGTTTACAGTTATAGTCTAGAAGTTGTTTTGATAACCGTAATTTTGTTTTATCCATGCAGATCATGGTGTATCCTTACTTAATAGTTGTTAAACCAGTTTTGACGTAGAAACCCTTATGAGATCCTAAAAAATTTTGAGCCTAATATCACCTTCTAATTTTGGTCTACATAATTTGCTCTATGAAATATTGTGAGTTTTGTCAACCCAAAAAAATATCAACTCATATACTATCAAGTCTAATAATTGTTACAGTGCGTATGTAATAAACTAGCATCCACTACAAGATTATTAATGTAGTAACTGTTTGTAAGAGTTTAGCTTTACATGTCATTGAAGGTAGGCTACTGTCCTAGTTATTAAATTTGTCTAGAACCCTCTGAAGTAGACTAGTACACTATGAATAGTGAAGGTAATCTAAAGAGATTGGGACCTCCAAATATTTATTAGGCAAAGTTCCTTCCCCCATTTGCAAAATATCTCAAATACGATTCTTGTTTTGGCAACTTGTACTGAAGTAGTCTTACTTTTCAATTGGTTGGTATAAAGTCCAACATATTCACCCATCTTAGTTGCAACATTGCTGATACTTTAAGTACTTTTATCATCAAATGTTGCAAACAACATAACATCATCTGTATATGATAGATGTTATAATTGGCTGCATTTTATTAATTGCTGTAATCTCTTTTCTTCTCATTGCTCTTTTAACACTTAAAGACAGGTATTCCATAACTATGCTAAATGGATAGGGGATAGAGAGTCGCCATATCTGATACCTCTGGTAGATGTAATAAAACCACTTTGAATGCTATTAATAAGTATTAAACAAGTAGGAGTAGATATACACCGATATATAAGCATGACAATCTTATTTTGAAAACTCATTATCTGTTATGCAAAAAATGCACAAATGCGGAAAAAAACAATAAACAAGATCTAGATTGAACATCGCTCAATCTAACAGAAATTATTCTATATCTACAAATAAATAGTAAATAACTATAAAGAAGAAAAGAGATACACAATATTTATACTAGTTCCACAATCATCAAGATAGTGTACGTCTAGTCCAAAGAAGAGAGATTTTATTACATATGAGAGAGTTATAAGAGATTACAAGATAAGAGTTTACATAACCAAAGTCCTAAATTAGGGTTAACAAGAAGAGACACTCCGTTTAGGGATCCTTGGCTAAATGCCAGTATAGGTTTACAATGAAGTCTATCCTCAATATGTAGCCAGTGTAAATTCATGTGACTCGTCGATTGGATTACCAGGATATGGCAAGAAGATAATAGAGACAGCACTACAAGAATTACTGTTTATAGCAACGGGAGGGGGCAACGACCACCAACGGTTATTGACCAACGGCTTCCAACGGCGAGCAACGGCGAGCTTTTTCCCGGCATTTTTTAAAAACAAAAAACACATGCCGTTGGAAGCCGTTGGAATATAGCCGTTGGCGGTCGTTGCACGCGGTTGGAAATCCGCGACTAACCTGCAGATCAATCTTGTTCCTTCTCATTCCCCTTTCATCCGAAATCAAATCCGAAAACCCTAATTTTCCCACCCTAAAAAATTTCCAACCCCATTTTATCCCATTATACACGTTCTAGCATCTCCATCTTCGTTTGCAAGCTTCACAACCTCCAAAATCAGGTATTATTTGCTAAAACCCTAATTTTGTTAAATTTTTAATTTTAGGTTAAATTGGTAATTGTTGTGTATGTATTGTGCTATTGTTTGTGTAGTGTAGTGTATTGGACCTTAATTATTGTTATTAAACTAATTATTGCATGTTTAACTATGATTTGTTAAATTAGGTTTATTATTAAATTAGTTTCAAACTTAATAATTGTTACTAACCTAAGCATGAACCTCACTTGTTATTATATTGGTGATTGAATTGCGTAAAAGCGTAAGTAGAAAGTGATGATATTAACATATAAATTGTTCACTTTTGACATGTTATGATACAATATATACGTGATACATTTTGTGCATGACTGGATGTGATTTGTGATACGATTATATGTATAACATTGTTTGTTTATTTTATACGTTGCGCACACACACTGAATTTTTTTTTTGATTTTGGAAAAAATCATTATATATGCGTTGATTCAACAAATTGTTTGTAGATAAAAAAGTTCAAATTTTATGAAAATAAAATTTAAACTTTTATATCGCTAATTTTAAAATTTAAACCCTTAGAGTGTTTTTGGTCCCGTCTAATAAGTATTGTATATGATCGTTGTGTGGATATTCGTTTTTTTAACAGAATGGACATCTATATTCATCGTATACAGTTTTTGTTGGTTTTGTCCCTGTATTGGACAAGTTACAAAAAAATAACGTAATTAAATCTCGTAAATCATTTCAGTTTAAACGGTTCGCAAAATTTCGGCAGCGCTTCCCTTTATGTTCCCTGTGTACACGCAATTGTGTACTGTTCAGGGAACTAAAGCGAAGTGCTGTCGAAATTTTGTTGAATCGTTTAAATTGAAATGATTTATGCGATTTAATTACGTTATTGTATTTGTAATGGGAGGTAGGATGACCCATCAACAAAGTGTCAATTGTCAATTAATATCAAATTCGCTAATAAAATTGTTTAAATAGAATATAATGTTCATTTCAAAATAAGCTTTAAGTATTATTTTAACAGATATAACAAAAACAAATGGTTAGAGTTCATTTGCGTCAGCACGGTTTCGTGTCGAACTATTTGATTTGGGATCGTCATGGGGAACAGTTAGCATCTAATCCTGTACAAGATGAGGAGGTGGTGAGTAATGAAATTGGTACGACAAATCTTGTAGAACATATGGTTGAAGATGTTGCACGTTCAATGTTTCCTGTTCCTCAATTAACTGATAACGATGGTAATGCTGAAGAAGAACCAAATATTGGGGCAAAAAAATAATATGATTTGTTAGATGCCGCGAAAAAATCCCTTTGGGAAGGATGCACAAGCGGAACCCAATTATCAGTAACTGCTGAATACATTGCGATGAAATCCAAATACAACCTCACAGAATCTGGATTTACGACTGTTGTACAAGCTGCGAAACGACATATGCCTCCTAATAATCTAATGTGCGAAAATCATTACGAAGTAAAAAAACTGATGTCGGCTTTCGGTTTACCGTATCAAAAAATAGATACATGTCTAAAGGGTTGCATGTTGTTTTGGGAAGAAGATATCTACCTTAGAAATTGTAAAATATGTAATCAGGAAAGATACAAACCAAGAAAGAAAAAGGGAAAGGAAGTCTCGTATAAGCGTATGCATTATTTACCAATTACTCCTAGACTTCAAAGGTTATATGCATCTTCTGTAACTGCGCAACATATGAGATGACACGGTGTGAGAACACAGGAAGAAGGTACGCTAACACATCTAGCTAATGGGGAAGCATGGAAGCATTCTGACCAGAAATATCCTGATTTTGCGTCCGAAATTCGTAATGTTAGACTCGGTTTATGTACGGATGGATTTTCCCCATTCTCTCAATTTGGTTCGAAATATTCGTCCTGTCCTATAATTGCCACACCTTATAATCTACCTCCTTGGATGTGTACGAAAACTCCATATATGTTTCTTACAGTTGTCGTCCCTAGTTCCGATGATCCAACACAAGAAATCGATGTTTATTTACAACCATTGATTGATGAATTAAAAAAATTGTGGTACGAAGGAGTAGAGACATATGATATTTTCCAAAAAAAGAACTTTCGCATGTATGCTTCTTTATTGTGGACAATCAGCGATTTTCCTACATATGCAATGCTTTCAGGCTGGAGTACGGCCGGTCGTCTAGCTTGTCCTTATTGCATGGAAGAAACATGAGCAATTTTTTTACCTCATGGAAAGAAAGTTTCGTGGTTTGACTGTCATCGATGTTTTCTTCATATTAATCATCCTTTTAGAAGAGCTAAAAAAAACTTTACAGCTAATAGACATGAAACTTTGAGACCACCTACGGTTTGGTCAAGCGAAGAAATTTATGTACTTGTAAAGGATTATCCAAAGATACATGAAACCGGAGAACAAATTGAAATTCAAGGTAAATCATCGATTCATAACTGGTGCAAACAGAGCATATTTTGAGAATTGCCTTATTGGAAAAATCTCTTGATTCGTCATAATATTGACATGATGCATAATAAGAAAAACGTGTTTGATAATTTGTTTAATACAATTTTGAATGTTAAAGGGAAGACGAAAGATGATTTGAAATCAAGACGTGATATCGAAGTAATATGTAATCGTCTTGAGCTTCATATAAAACCAAATGACACAAAAAAGCCAAAAGCTTGCTATGAGCTAGACAATAATCAAGTTAAATTACTTTTAAAATGGGTGGAAGGATTAAGATTCCCAGATGGCATATCTTCTAATTTTCGTAGATGTGTTGACTATAAGAACAATAAACTTAGCGGGATGAAAAGTCATGATTGTCATGTTATGACGGAAAATTTGTTACCCGTCGCTTTTAAAGAACTGTTGCCCGTAAAAGTTTGGACTGTTGTAACAGAACTTAGTCTGTTTTATAAAGAGATTTGTTCAACTACATTAAAAGTTGATCGTCTACGTAAACTTGAGGAAGAAATCCCGATATTGCTTTGCAAACCGGAAAAATATTTCCTCCAGGTTTTTTCAATGTTATGGAGCATTTACCTATTCATCTTCCATTTGAAGCACGTCTTCGAGGGCCTGTGCAATATGGATGGATGTATCCATTTGAAAGGTATATTAATATTTAGTTTATTACATATTGGTTTAATTAAATGTATAAAAAATTAATTTAAAATAATTTTTGCTAGGTATTTAAATCATCTAAAGAAAAAAGTTAGACAGAAAGCTCGAGTTGAAGGTTCGATTTGCAAATCGTACATCGAAGAAGAAGCTTCGTTTTTTCTCTCTCACTATTTCAGCGACCATGTGAACATATCATTTGAAAGTGCTACGCGTAATGATGAAGGCATTGATGAAGATGATTGTCAAGCGACTTTATCTATTTTTAAAAAAACTGGTCGGCTTGCTGGTAAATGTGTGAAAGTATGGTTGGATGATAGAGATTATCAAGTAGCACACACGTATACTCTTCTCAACTGTGCCGAAGTTGCACCATTTATAGGTAATATATATACACATACGTCTACACATGCATATCATCTACACATATGTATACGCAAATATGCACACATGTATTTTAATCATAATGCAACATTTGTTCTATAATTGCAGTATTTACGAATCACAACATCCAAACGACGATATCGGTAAAGAATTTGCTGCTTGGTTTTTAACTACGTTTTTGATACAACAAATTGTGTTGTAGATGAAGGATTGAAACATTTAGCTATGGGACCAAAAAGGATAGTCAAGGCATCCAATATTCTTTGTCAACGGATATAAATTTAATACCAAAGAATACGGTGCCGAAAAATCAACTAACAATACTGGTGTATTTGTCAAAGGTAGTGAAGATCCAAATGATCACATAAATGACTTTTATGGCATGCTGACCCAGATTTTGTAGTTGACATATTTCACCCGACCCGCAGAAGAAGTATTTTTGTTAAATGCAACTGGTTCAGCAACGTTCCAGGTTCTGGAATAAATGTGGATCCAAAATATAATCTTATAGAAATAAAACATACTTCGAGGTATTATAAGTACGATCCTTTTGTACTTGCCAAACAAGCTCTTCAAGTTTATTATGCTCCTTACCCATCTTTAAGAAGAGATAAAATAGATTGGTCGGCTGTTTTTAAAACCAAACCAAGGTTTACATTTGATGGACAGAATATTCCTGAACAACAAGCTTACCAAGCAGATATCGAGGAAAATAGAGGAATAATAGTATCCGACGATCAAATAGATTTTAGATCTCTAAACGATGAATCAAATGTATTAATTGAAGCATTTGAGAGTATAGAGGAATAAAATATAGAGTGCGAAGAAGAGTCTGAATCCGAAAACGATGAGGATTGATTACTAATCAATATTTTGAGAAGGTAATTTTTTTTTATTTTTCTGTTTCCAAAGTAATTTTATATGATATGTATCACATAGTCTCTTTTATGTTACGCCATAATGTATGTTACAGCATGTTCATTATTTTGACACCATTTGCATATTAAATTAATCAATGTTACTCTTGCTTTTCTTTATACTATGATTTCATATAGGTATGTCGGGAAGCAGACATTCACACTCCGGATCTTCCAGCTCACAGAGAGGTGATGATGCTGGTCCTTCACAGCAGGGTGTTCGGCCTACGGTATGGCTGAAACCCAAAGCCGATGGCAGCTAAGTATAAAGTTTCAAAATTAAATTTCATTCCATACAATCTTTTATCAAATATATATAGTAGTAACGAAATATTAAATGTTTTTTTTCCTGTTTTACACAGCGGTGGGTTTTCGTTGGAGCCTTCCAACATAGTGCTCATGATCTCGCGAAGGGCGTATATGGCTCGTATGACCTCGTGTTGGCCGAGGTGGACTGCGATACCAAAGGGGGTGCAGGAGGCTATCAACCTTTTTAAATAACCTTTTTAAAATGGGGACCGCTCCTCTTCTTCATCCTCTTCCCGCTGACCCGTCCCATCCTTCTACATCTCTTCAGCCTTGTCCTTCATCTCCCATTCTTGTACCTCCCTCTGAGCCACCCTTACTTCCTCTGCCAAACCATACTTCTTCAAAACTCCCCACTGTCAGTAATTCTCTAGTCACTGCTCTTCTTGCTGAAGCTTCTCCTAAGCCACCAACACCTCATCACTCATCCTGTTCCTTGCCCACACAATCCCAATCCCATCCTCCTCTAGCTTGGACCTCTCTTTTCAAAGCTAAACCTAATAATGCTGGATCTTATGTGCCTCATGACATACAACTAGAGTTCAATGGAGATGCCATAGTGCCTCCTTCTGAAGTAGTCAAGGCAGGAAGCTCTATGTGGCAAGGTTATCTCATTGGATTTTTCCTAGATAATCCTCTTTCATACTCTACTGTATTGTATTATCTCAAGAGAGCATGGAAGCTAAGTGGTTCCATTACTGTCAAATCTGATGGTTTTCTGTTCTTGTTCAAGTTCAGTAATGATGATGATAGGAAAAGAATATCTGAATCTGACCCAGTAGTGATGAGGAGTAAGCTTTTTATAGTGAAGCCATGGGATGAAAATATAGGCAATAGTGTTAGTAGCATCAAAGCAGTACCAGTTTGGATTAAACTATCTAATATTCCATTGTATGCTTGGTCTCCATTGGGTATAAATTGGTTAGCAGCTAGGGTTGGAAAACTTCTTTGTATGGAGCTTCAACTGAAAAATTTGAGCGTATCTCCTTTGCCAAATGTTTAGTTGAAGTATATCCAAACAATGAACTACCGGAAAACTTTTCAATAATGTTGCTTGATGGTACCGAACAGATTGTGAAAGTTGAATACTTGTGGAAACCAGAAATTTGCACTATATGTAAGGAGTTTGGGCATTTGGTAAATAACTGTAAGAAATTTGATTGTTAAGGAAATGTTGAACAATGTGTAATAAATGAACAATAGAAATCTAGTGATGAGAAAAGGAATAAGATGAAGAAGGGGAAAACCAATGATAAACAAGATAAAGTGAAGCAAGTATGGCAAAAGGTAAATAAGAGTAAGGGAAAAAAAAAGAATTATGAGTGAAGATTTGAAAGACAATGTTTTGAAGATGCAAGGTGAAAAGGTAAAAATTGTAAATGATGGAAATGAGTAAAATATAATTGGGCATAATGATGTGCATAAAACACCAAGTGGTGAACAAGTTTGTTCTGTTACCACACTAAACAAGTACCACTTGTTGCAATCTGTAGTGGATGAGCAAGTCTTATTGGAAATACTTGATGAAGAGGAAGGTGAAATAACAAATGAAGAGTTTTGTGAAGAACAAAGCAATGATGCTTCCAAAAACAACACTTCTTCTGTTGATGGAAAAGAAAACGTAAATAAAGATCTGACTACAAATGCTGAAGACCAAAATTTGTCTACAAACGATTTTACCATTAGAAGCAATAGATTTGAAACTGGTAATGAAATATCTGAAGTGCATGCACATTCTGATACTCTTGTATCGGACTTTGACAAAGACCGGTGCAAAACTTTTGAGCATCAAGTTACTCAATTAATTACCTCCATGCATAATTCTTCTATTGATGAACAACCACCTGTTCCATCTCACTACAACTTTTCTATTGAGTTGCCTGGTTGGCCAGCTTGTATCCCCTTCTCCCATTTTCCATCAGTTCCTCCACTTGTCTCTACCTCCATCCAATCAATCTCACAACCACTCTCCCCTCAGTCTTAGTCTCGTTGAAACTAGATCTCTTTCTACAAAGAGAAGAAATAACACTTCCTTTCCTCAATAATATTTTATGTCTAAAAGAATTGCATCATGGAATCTTAGAGGAACTCACAGTAATTTGAAACTTGATCAGGTTAGAAGTATTGTCTCTGAGTACAATATTTGTCTCTTCGGTCTGCTTGAAACAAAGCTTAATCTAACTTTATCCATTAAAGCTGCTTCATACATCAACCCAAATTGGTCCTTTCATCATAACCTTGACAGTGCTTCTTATGGTAGGATTCTAGTTATCTATGATCCTGCTGTCTTGACTCTTACTCCCCTCCTATCTTCTAGACAGTACATCCACTTTCATGTTCTTGAAGTTCTAACACAATCCTCCTACTACATTACTTTTGTATATGCTGATAACTCGGTCAATTCCAGGAATGTTTTCTTCAACTCCTTGCCACCTTTAAGACAATCTTCTTACCCCTGGATTGTGTTTGGTGATTTTAACTCCTGCTATGATTACAATGACAAATTTGGTGGAATACCACTAACTTCAGAAGAACTTGATCCTCTCAACCTAGCAGTTTTTGAATCTGAATTGATCATGGTTAACAAGTCAGGAGAAAAGTTTTCATGGAATAACAGAAGTCGAAGTGGTATTCATACCTACACAACAATTGATCATACTTTCTGTAATTTCCAAGCAATCAACCATTGGCCTTCCCTTTCTGTTTTCCTTCCTCAGCCCATTCTGTCTGATCACTCCCCTTTAATCTTAACTCTTGGTCACCATTTTAGAAAGGAAAAGAGAAGTTTTAAATTTTTTAATGCTTGGGTTAACATGATTTCTTTCTTGTTTTAGTTACTAAAGTCAACTCTGAATTTTCTTGTTTTGGTAATATGATGTATAAGTTTTGCAGGAAGTTAAAAAGAATTAAACAGGAGATCAAATCGTGGAATTCTTCCACTTTTGGTAGTGGATGCCTTTTGTCAACAATACTAAAGGAAAAGCTGAAGATACAACAAGTCTATATGATAGAGCATCCTCTTGATGTTTAAGCTGCTGCAGAAGAAGGTAAATTATTCAAGGAGGTCAATAATGCCCTGTACATGGAGGCTAGCATGAAGAGACAACGACTGCATAAAAGATGGATAGATGAAGGAGATAAAAAACACTAAGTTCTATCATGAATCATTAAAGGTTAAGCATGCTAGAGAAAATATTTATCGTATATTTGATGAACATGGTACTCTGTTTTCCACTGCAGATTCTGTTGTTAAGGCATTCATAGACTACTTTTCTAATCTGCTTGGTAACTCTAATGGTTTCATCCCTGATCTTGACCAAATTTCAACACTTGCTCTTCCTAGCATATCTAATCAGGAAGAAGCATCCCTTATTAGACCAGTTACTGATGAGGAAATTAAGACAACTCTTTTCTCCATGAATCAGCATTCTTCTGGTGGGCCTGATGGGCTAAATGTTACCTTTTTTATCTCTACTTGGAGTGTGCGTGGTAGTGATTTCTGTAAAGCTATACACAATTTCTTCAACAAATGCAAGTTACTAGGTGAAGTCAATTGCACTAATATTGCACTTATCCCCAAAGTTAATCCACCAACAAGTGTCTCCTCTTTCAGACCTATTTCATGCTGTAATGTAGTTTACAAATGTATCTCTAAAATACTTGCTTCTCGTCTAGTCAATGTTTTGCCCACTGTAGTCTCTAGTAATCAGGCTGCCTTCATTCCATCTAGGAGTATTCTTGATAATATCCTCCATGCTCAGGAATTATTGAAAGGTTATGGTAGAAGTAAGGTGCCCCCTGCTGCTGCAATTAAAATTGATATATCCAAGGCATATGATTCTATCCACTGGGATTCTATTGTTAGGGTTATGGCTGACATGGGATTTCCTAAAAATTTTGTATCCTGGATATATGTGTGCATCTCCACACCCTCATTCTCTGTTGTTTTAAATGGTAGACCTGTGGGTAATTTCAGAAGTAGAAAAGGCATTAGACAAGGTGATCCAATATCTTCTTATTTATTTTTGTTGGTTATGGAAGTATTTACTGTTATTCTTCGATCAAGATACACACAGAAGATAATTAAGTTCCGCCTAAAGTGTTTTCAGCATCACATAACTTCTATTATGTTTGCTGATGATGTAATGTTGTTTACAAAACCTGAGATACCTTCCTTGAATGAAATAACTGAGGCATTGCAAGTTTTCTTCAGTATGACCGGTCTATCAATTAATCAAGAAAAATCTTCTATGTTAGTTGCTGGTGTTAATCAAGTTCAAGCTGCTGCTTTACATCAACACATTGGTTTCTCTTGTATGGACACTGACATAAGATATCTTTGTCTACCTTTAGTATCAAAAAGAATTTCAAAGGCTGACTGTATTCCTCTTTACAACAAGATTACTTTTGTAATGTCTGCTTGGGATAATAGGCACTTGACCCAGAGTGGTAGACTAGTGCCGATTAAATCAGTTGTATTTTCCTCTCTTGTCTACTGGGCTCGTACTATGATTCTACCTGTCAAACTAGTGCATCTAGTTAGATCTGCTATGAATAGATTTTTTTGGACTGGTAGTATATACAATAGGAAGCCGATACCTTGTTCCTTTACAAAATTGGAAACTTCAAGGAAACTGGGTGGTCTTGGAGTTATTGATGTTAGGAAGTGGAATATTGCAGCAATAAGTAAACATTTTGATGATCTCATCAACAAGAGAGACAGCTTATGGGTTAAATGGACATGGCATTACAACATAAAGAATAAGTACTTTTGGTGTATGGCCATTCCTCTGAATAGCAGTTGGATCTGGAGGAACATGTTGAAACTGAGAGAAGTCTACCTACCCATGATCCAATATCCTGTTAATGCTAATACATCTGTTAGCTTCTGGCATGAACCATGGGTAAGTAAAGGGCATATTTTGTCCAAGGTATGTGACTATAATCAGATTATGCAGTCAGGAATTCACATAGTTGCAAAGGAAAATGAATACATTTATGAAGGCAAAATAGGGCCGCGATATAATAACAACCAACTATTAAGGAAACTGTGGTGTGAGATGCAATTAAAATACTTACCTGCTAGCCAATTTGAATCCGTTGTTTGGGATATAAAGCCACATTCTATCAAAGGAGTCTACAATCATGTCTCTGTTACTGCTCCATTGGCTGCTTCTAAATGGTACTCGGTGATTTGGATTAGTGATTCAGTTCTAAAAGATAACTTGATGTTGTGGAAAGTTATTAATCAAGCTTTGCTTACTAGAAGTGTTTTAAACAAGTATGGTTTGGGCTGTTCTTCTAACTGCCTGTTTTGTGATATGTATGAAGAAACTCCTCAGCATATTTTCTTTGATTGTCCTGCCCTTCATTTCCTTTTGGTTAGAATTAGTTCAAAAACATGGATCAACCTACTAACTGCAAACTCTGGGGCTGTCTGGAATATTTTTTTCAAAGCCACTAGGATGAAAAATGATGGAGGCAGGATTCTAGTTGTTTGTTTGAAGATATATATATGACTATGATTTGGAGAGAAAGGAATGCAATAGTATTTGAAAACCAAAGAAAGAATTGGGAGGTGCTGTGGCATGAAGTTAGGTATGGAACTTATAGACAATTGAAGAACAGTCAAACTGCTTACCCTCTTGATATGCTGCTTGTTTGGGCTTGACTCTTGTTGCTTTTCTATTGTTTTTATTCTCCTTGTTCTTTTTCTTATTTTTGTACCCTTTATTGTTTTGCAATAAAACTGGTAGGGGCCCTGTTAACCCCGCTGGCTTTGCCAAAAATTATTGCATTATGTAGTCATGTACATTATGTCAATTCATGTTTTCACTATTTATAGCAACTGTATAACTCATATTTTATCAAACGTGCAAGGGGAAGTGGACTTGGCCGATTCTGATGTTTCTGTTGTCCGGCGCCATTGGAGCAGCAAAATTGCAAAAAACTATCGCGAAACAATAAACAACATCAAAACATCAGGAAAGAGGCCTCATTAGATGAGTGAAGCTGTCTTTGATGAGTTCGCCACCTGGTGAAGCAACGAGGATTTTGTGGTAAATATATCATATATTTAATTTAAATTGTTTGAGGCGAATAATATATAAATAATTAAAACTGTCAAAACAATTTTTGCTTTCAATTTAAATTTGCAGATGCAGTCCGAGAGGAATTCTGCAAACAGGAGCAGGAACCCCGTTACACATCGCGGTGGTTCCAAATCTTTCCAACATCACCGGGAAGATTTGGTATAATTATTAAATAAGATAAATAGTTAATTATTTTAAGTTTTAATTTGTTAAAATATAAATAATGTATATTTATATGTGCATATTTCAGGAGAGACAACGCGGGGGGGGGGGGGGGGGGGCTGTTAGTTATTGGGATGTGTTTACCCATACACATGCCTTGACTCAGGTCGATGATTCCGGCGTAGTTTCTTACCCTTGGGACCACGATGACAAAGAGCGTGCTGCCTATGTAAGTATAACATAAGTAACTATAACATACAAGTTAATTCAAATAACGTTAACTAAATTCAATTATATTTTGCATGACAGCAAAAGGTCCATGAAGCGCGGACAACCTTACTTGAGGAAACGGGACGAGCTCACTTGACCCCCGATGAGGAGGACACCATTTTTGAGTCTGTCATGGATCCAGTGACCTGCGGCAGACGCTACGGATATGGAAGTCAATCGGTAATTTTAAGTTAAATTTTAAAATAATTCTTCTGATTAATTAGTGTGTTAATCATATGTGTGTGTTAATTATTAGTGTGTGTTAATCAATTCTTTAATTGGCTTGAATTCGGGTTTAAGTTAGTAAATATCCTTATACTAGTGTATTTCATTCATATTTTGAACTATCATGATTTAGTTTGTTTTATGAACTTGTTAGTGAATATATATATATTAGTTAATTTGCAATTATTTTAATACTAATTTTTTAGTGTAGTTGATAACTTAAATTTGTTTACAGGTTCAGACAGCCCAAAGAGAATATCAAAAGGCTCAAGATAAGGAAAAGATTGCGCAGCTACGGGCCGAGCCTGCCGAGATGCGGGAACGCAATTTGCTGCATGAAGCAAGGACGGAGGAGATGAACCAGCGTATGGCGGAGTTCATCGCACAGTATGGACAGCCTCCTTCATTTGGTGGTTCTGGTGCGGAGTGATTTAGGTACGTTTTGTTATTGGCATGTATATTTTGGAGTTGGTGAGAATTTGATACATTTTGATGGTTTCTATGTATATTTGGATTTGATACATTCTGATGGTTTGGTTGTGGATGTTGGTTTGGATTTGTTGATGTTGGTTTGGATTTGTTGATGTTGGTTATGTTGTGTTATGTTTGGATATTGGTTATGCTGAAATATATGCATGATTTGGCTATAAATATGTTTGGATATGTTTTGATATAGTTATTATATATATATGCTCGAAATGGAGCTATTTTGATATAATTGTGGTTGTGTGTGGCTGTAAGCAAGCACTGCTGGTTTTATAAAAAAAAATACCCAGATTTCCAACGGCTTCCGACGGCGACCAACAGCCAAAACGTCCGACGGCTTCCACGGTAGTTTGGTCAACAGGATTTGCCACGTTGGCAAACTTGCCGTTGGAAGCCGTTGGTATAACCCCGTGGTTGCCATTGGAAACTGTTGAAATGTATACGAACGGCTTTTCCAACGGCCTCCAACGGCTTTCCAACGGCCTCCAACGGTCTCCCGCCGTTGGAAGGAGCCGTTTCTCTTGTAGTGCAGGTTATAGTGGTAACAAATGGTGCAAACATAACAAGTAATTCACTTATTCATTTAAATAGAAAAGATGAAAGAAAACAATCCCAAAGTAATGCGATTACTGAGAAAGAAATAATATGCATAATCTTTTGTATATATATTATTCCATAACATGTGGATGCATTTATTTCATTGCCATCTCATGCAAATGCGATCCAATAATTTATGCATTTCCATAATGAACACACATAATTACTTTCTTTTTTTCATATTTGTTTTCTTCTATTTGTGATTTTGTATCACCAAAATTTAACACTCTACCTTGATGCAAAATCACATATCTTCAATACCCTACCATGATTTAAATTCTCTTTTCAACATAAAGCTCTTTTAGAAAATGAATTCCACCTTTAACCAAAATCTCTTAATGAGATAGAAATCAAAAATGAATACTTACCCAATGGGTTCTGGCAAGGCCATCTCCCATCACACCTTGCTAACGAGTTCAGACTATGTCTCCGCCCGCCAACAAAATGTTGTAAATACCCAAAAATCAAAAGAAGATAAATACCAAAATTATCTCAATGCCATTAAGGCCAAAAAAATCCTCTCAATCACCAATCCAAATATAGAGCCAAAAAAGCCAATGGACATATTAAAATGGCTAATCCAAATCTCTATATGCAAGACAAATATCTCTCATTCCATATACCATCATGTGGCACCATAAGCCGCCGAGCATAAAAATGAACCGAGTTCGAGGCACACTCAAACGAACCAATATAAATATCAACAACTCCAAAGCTAGCTAGCAATTTCACGATGTCCCTAAAGTCCACACATTATTTGCATGACTCCTTTAAGATGACATCAAAAAACAGACGACGTACCTCAATGGCACCAAATCCGCTAAAAATCAGCTACTGAACTTTCCAAGAGGAAGCATAAGTAGATAAGCCTCAACGACGCCAAATCCATCACAAAAATCAACTACATCAGCTGAACTGTTCAGTATTATGATCACTACCATAAATTCTTGAAGAACCAAGTGGACTACAAATACGGTGTAATAAAAGAAAATGAATCCCCTTTTGCAATCTCCTAAATTTTCCATGTAAATCAACATAAGACTTACACATCAGTGTTGGGCCATGAAGCAGATATATGTTCCCAAATCGAGATGTCCTTTCAACACACTAAACTCCTTAACACCAAAGTTCCAAGACTGGAACACTCTTCTCTCTCAACATAATCTCCTCCATCTTTATCTTCTATATGCGAAAATCTCTCCATCAAAATGAGTAATAGCATAATTATCACCGGATCTACCGCTCTTTGTAGAAACCACTGATGCATAAATTTAAACAAATCACCTTGCTCGTATACCACTCTACCGTGCAAAAATTTCACAAACGTAGAAAAAACAATAAACAAGATCTAGATTTGTCAATTGAACCTTACTTAATCTAACAGCAATTATTCTATTACTTTAAATAAATAGTAAATAACTATAAAGAAGAAAAGAGACGTTTAACAACCCAATATTTTTTTGAAATTTATTTTTATTTGTTTTAAATTATTTATATAGTGAAGTAGAAATTTGTCTAGAATTAAGGGTAATTTATTGAAATTTTCAGGTTCAGACTCCTATTTTTAAGCAATTTCTTCAATTCTTTTGATATTTCCTATGAATTTAATTATTTATTTTACTTCAAAAATGTTTTAAAAAATCATTTTTATTCCAAATTTCGTATCATAATATTTTTAAATGAAGTAAATAATTTTCCAAAGCCATTGGTAATTTTCTTGTAATTTTTATGTCCTGTTTGCTATTTTTAAACAATTTCTTTATTCCTTTTTCTATTTTTCCCCAATTTAATT
Source organism: Allium cepa (assembly GCA_030765085.1). Lineage (NCBI taxonomy): Eukaryota > Viridiplantae > Streptophyta > Magnoliopsida > Asparagales > Amaryllidaceae > Allium > Allium cepa. The sequence goes on from CM060938.1 coordinate 588,355,425, forward strand.
ATTTATTTTATTTTGGAAATGATAAATAAATTATTTTATTTCAAATTTTCACTTCATAACATTTTTAAAATGAAGTATATATTTTCCCAAGACTAGTAGTGATTTAATTGTAATTTCTGGACACTATATTGTATTTTTAAGTAATTTCCTTCATTCTTTTTATATATTCTTTAAAATTAATTAATTATTTTATTATATTTTTACTTAGTTTCGGTTTGTAAAGTATATTTCTAAGTTATTTTTTTTATATAAATTAAAAAGGAAAAGGAAATGCCAAAGGTTTAAAAAGTTACAAAAACTTAAGGCTTTTCACCTTCAAAACTCTTCACTTTCAAAACTCCTCATTTATGTGCATTTTTGGCCGTACACTATTTTTCTTAGCCGTGTATTTTCATTACATTTCATGTGAAAAATTCCTCATAACTTCATTTCTCTCGGCTTCATCAAAAAAAGTTTGGTAATGGCCTCCATTTTTTTTTCACTTTTCTTCCTATTTCTATGCAATTTTTGCCTTGTTTCTCTTCATTGTTTGGATCGGCCTCCCCCTTATTCCATGACCACCACCACCCTACATCTCTTCCATGCCTTCCCCAACATCTACCCCACCAGCCATGACTTTGTCCGAACCCATCTTGATGGCCAAACCCTTCAAATTGCAACCTAAATGCCTAAAAACAATGTTGTTGACCACTACTTGCCATACCACTTCATCCACCACCCTAATCACCACCATAGCCGCCGCCACCACCTCTGACCTGACCACCACACACCCCTCCAACCTTTTCCCAGTCATGGTGCATGCACAGCCTGAGCGCACTTCACATGGCCGAGCCCTATAGCCAGCCGAAAACTCCACCTTTTGCTTAAAAACCCCTTTACCTCCTCATGTATAAAACTCCACCTTGCCCATGCCTTGAACCCGACCCATGCCAGCCAAAACTTGACCAAATCTGAACCAAACCATACCCTAGGCCGTGACAAAGGTTTGAGGAAGCAAGGAAAAAAGTTTGGCAATTCATTTCTCTTTTATTTCAAAGTTATTGCATTTTAAAGTCGTATTGAATTGTGTTGTTTTGATTGTTTGTTTGTTTTGGGTTGTACACAAGAGTTTTAGCTTGGATTCGATCTCCACTCAAGTACGTAGTCGTGTCATCGTGCTTTGTTTTCTGTTGTGCCATAGGTTTTGAATTCTTCAGCAATTAGAGGTGAGTAAAGCTTACACGACAATTATACTTATGCAGTTGTAAAATAACAACAACTGAATGTGTAAAAAATATTTATGATGTTATAACTGCCATGTGATTTATATATATGATGTTAAACATGTTAAATTGTATATCATATCACCTGTTACATGTCATATCACCTGTTACTGTTGTATATTGTTAAACGGTTCATTTATATCTGTTTATCATACTGCAAGTTCCCTGTAGATTAGGTTCACTATGGGTTGAAATGATACATACCCAAACAGACTTTAGAATAAGAAAAAATCGTTATAGGCTGAAATGATAGGCTTGAACGGTTTTTAAATTATTTATTTTGACTTGGGATTGCGGGTTTGAAATGATAGAACCCGGATTTTTATTCGTAAACTGCGGATTGAAATGATATATATGCGTATCACTTGACCTAGGTTAGAAAACTATATACAGGCCCGTGGTTATTTTTATAAATTTTCTGGGAATTTTTAAGTAATTTTAAAAGTGTATATATATGAAAATTTGATTTAAATTGGATTTTTAATTATTAAATATAGAAATTTGGAATTTTCTATAAGTTGTTGAAAAAAATTGAGTAGTTGCATTGAATTTTGAAATATAACTTAAGTGGAATTGGAATTTGGTTAAATAAAATTTAGTTATATAAATAAAAATTGGAAATTAAAATTTATTTGCAAAAAAATGGAGGAAAATTTAAGTTTTAAATTGTTTATTTAATATGTGAAGAATTGGAAAATTTACACTTGAATCTATTAAAGGAATTTGTTGAAATTTGATTTAATAATAAGGAATTTATTATGATAAAAAATAATTTGTTTAAATGATATGTAATGAACATTTTTTAATGTTAAATTATGATTTTAGAATGTTTAAAGAGTTTAAAATGAAGTTTATTATTTGCTGGAAATACACTAAAAATCTGGAATTCTCTTTTGATAGCATTCAGAAATGCTATAGTTTCTGAATTGAACTAAAATTGAGTAAAATGAGCTATTACAGCATTTCTGAAATGCTGTAGTTGCTGCAGTTAAACTTATAAGCTAAAATTTAACACAGATCTATTATAGCATTTCTGTAAATACTGTAGTGGTCTGCTGTCTTTGCAGAAATGAATAAAAACCCTTGTTTTGAAATCTGAGCTACCGCAGCATTTTTGAAAATGCTGTCTTTGCTGTTTTGAACTAAAATTTAACTAAAATTGTGTTTTAACAGTAGTTTTAAGTGTTGTCTTTGCTGAATTTGTGACGACCCGGAATTTCTAACAACTTAAATTGGAATTGTTAATTGATTTTAAATATTTAAAAGTTAATTTTAACTTGAATTTCAAAATATCAATATTTACTTGATAATTAAATTATTGAATTATATAGTTTAACTATTGAATCATATAATTTGAAATTGGGTAAAACGCTAAATCTGGAGTTTTAAGCCTGTTAAAAATAATTTGAAGGCTTATAAAATTTTTATTGATAGCACTGAAGGTAGTGAAAGTGTTGAAATTGAGTTTGGAAGTGTTTTGTTTCGTTTTGAAAATATATCGTTTAAATTAAATTTAAAAATAGCCTTCCGAGGCACAGTCTCGGGATTCGACGAAACCAGTTTCATTAGATCCGTAATAGTTAGTTATTATCGAATTTCAATTTTCGTAGCAACCGGAGTTGTCGTTTGACCCTGGTAGCTCAAAACGCTTAGAACTATTTTAATCGATTTAATTTTAAATTGATCGTTTATTTTCGTAACTCGCGCATACGATCGAGTTAGCCTTCGGAACACGTTCTATTGTGTTCGGAACGCGGGTAAAACCTTATAATCTCCTAGCGGCATTCATTAAGAAAAGTTCAAAATTTTAATTGGCGTTTAACGGGACGTTTTGAAGTATTATAATATATTATATAGTACGTTAGCCAGAGATATTTTGTTTTCAACAATCGTACTCACGAAGCTTCCTTAAATCTATATCTTATCTTCGTCTCCCTCAAGTTCTAGACCGTAATCAAACTATCGAGAAAGAAAAGGTAAAAGGGGGCCGAACTTCCTTCTCCCTGTACATCTATATTTTTTTTTTCGAAATTCACTCTCAGATGAAACCCTAAAACAATCTTTTGCAACTCACACTCCGTTCCATGGACTTAAATCATGAATTCCAGTTTCGAGAAAAAAAAAAGAAAGCAAACAAATCCTTTCGTTCAAGCTTGATTCCAGATCGAAGTCGTGGGGGAAGGCTCGGTTTGAATCGAATTTCATGTGGCTAGGGTTTGGCATGGGTCACGTGAGGAGCGAGGTGGCGGGGCGTGATCGATGTTGGGGGTGTGGGGTGAGCTAGGGCAAGGGACCGTAGCAGAGTTTGTCATCTCGACTGCGATTCTCGAGGAGTGTGAGCAGGGACGAATGCGAAGTCGCGTGGTGGCTGAGGAGGTGATGTAATATCGGCTAGGGTTGGTGCTGCGACATTTAACATCTCGGGTTGGATTTTGGCAGCAAGGTAGTTTATTTTTTTATTTTTATGAATTTTATGCTATATAAAAAAGAAAGAAAGAAAGAGTTGTTTTACAGTGAATTTAAAATTTTTTAATCTCAGAATAGTGCCGTCTTGATTTAATATAGGTTAGAAGAATTTTTTATTCAGGAAGTATAAATTGACTTTGTAATTTATATCTACATATACGTGTAAATATATTCCCATCCATATTTTAATTAGAAAACAGTAAATACATATAAATATATAAGATTTTTGGGAGAATATAAAATATTTATATAAAGGTAAGATTTTTTAAAACCCATATAAATTATTTTTATATGTAGTTTGGAAATGGAAATATATATATATATATATATATATATATATATTTATGAATACGATCTTTGAATATAAGAGAATTTATAAAAGTTAGATTTCGAAATCTATAAATTATTTTTATAAATATACAAGTAGTGTCAAGAGGAAAATTTCTAGTTTAAAATTAAATCATTAATCGAATTAATAAATGGAAATTTACTGTTCGCTTTTTTCAAATACTAATAAATTATATAATGTTATTCGAGGTCAAAACCATGGGAACAAGCCAGTTTGGAAAGGATTGCAAACAGCAAAATAAAAGGTGAGTAAATCTCACTCTGTAGGATTATTATCTAAATTTAAATGGTTAAATTTAGATAATTGGTTGATCGATTGAGTTGATTGAATGTGTGCTAATGATCTTGTGACTTTGGTTTTGGTTGGTACTCAAGTTAATTGTTGTTTGACTCGAAGCATTTGGGTTTCAAATGATTTCAAACTCAAATCGTTGATAAGAAAATGGTTCAGTTTAAAATCAAATAAAGGTTTAATGATTGGTGATTCATTAATTAGGTAGGATAAATTAAATGAGAAATTAATTAATTAAATTCATTAATAATTTGGGTTAATTAATTAAGTTTAAATTAATTAGAATGATCATTAGGTGATTTAATAAGTAATTATTTAATGAAATTAATAAAATATAATTACCTTGTGTAATTAATCAAGGGAGAGTAATTAAGATGATTAATTAAGGAGAATTTGATTTATTTAATGAAGTAAATAAAAGGATAATTAATTATAGGTTGAGATAAATCCAAATCGATTAATATTGTGGTTTAATTAATGATTAATTATTTAATGTAAATAAACTGGGATAAATTGAAATGCAAATGGGAAATCATTAATTTATATAATTAATCGTGTAAATAAAGATCGGTAAATTAAAACTGATTAATCCATAATAAGAGACTTATGAGGAATTAGTTAATATAACTAAATAAGGATTAATGTAATTAATATAATTAATTAATTTATGAAGTAATTAAGATTACTTATTGATTTTGGGTTAAGAATAATTAATATCGTGAAATTAATTAAAGATAATTTCTTGAATGTAATCGAAAAATAATTAATCCAGGGTGATTAATTAAGATGAATGGATATGGAAGAGCCGATTAATTAATTGATTTGGAATTAATTAATGAAGAAATCTAAGTGATTGAGGTTTGAAATTCAATTAGAATCAATTGAATTGATTTGTATGTGATTAAGCTTTGCTTATGGGTGATTGGATGGTATTGGATGCTTTGAATGAGTTTATATCTCTGATATGAAATGTTGTGTATTTCATTTAGATAACTTGGGTTAGGATGACATGAGTTTCGAAGAGACCGGGTCGAGTATTGGGAAATACCCGAAACCACTTCGAATTTTTATAAATTGATTTGTCAATTCAATAGGCTGGAATGAAATTATTTAAGTGAATTAGATTATTTTATCTAAGTTGGTACTTAGAAATTGATGTATGGAATAAGTGTTGTCTATAGCAAATTGTAAATTTGTTAAATTGATATAAGTTACCCCGGGTTTTATATAAGTTGTTTGCTTTGGCATTCCATGTTAGTTGGGTTTACTCACGCTGGTTTCCAGCTGACCCGGGTATTACTTTAGTGTAATGCTCGGGTCAGACCGAGTATTGCAGATTTTCAGGTAGGGACGTTCTGGAGCTCAGGAGTCGAGCGGGATGGCAAGAACGTATAGAATATCTCTGCTGTACTATATTATTGTATATCTGAGATATGGCGAGTGTATATATTCAGTGTCTGTACATATGTGTAACTCTGATGTATATTAACTGTAATCAACAGATATAGTATTCTTTTTGTAAACTATGATTATTTATTATATTTTATCCGCTGCGAATGTGAGTTGTTGATGTCTCTGTTCTTCTTCTTCTTCTTCTTCTTCTATCTCTTTCTTCTTTTTCATAACTATCTGGAATTTTCGGCTTCGAAAATTTCGTTCGTTACATTTGGTATCAGAGCTGAAAGGTTAAGCGAGAATCTTGGCTCTGGTGGGGATTACTCATGAAATAGAGTCTGAAGTACTCTAGAATGGGTTGAGTGTATATATATGAGCGCGTACTTGTTATTTTCTTATATAAAGGTTTTAAAATGATTTTATATAAAAGTATATTTTGATATATAAAGAAATATTTCCTTCTAATAAATATTAAGGAGATTGGTTGCTGAATTATTGAAATTAAATTAAGAAGTAATATAAAATATAACATAACTGAAAGCTTGAATTGGAATTAAATTAAGTAGAAATAGAAATACAACCAAATTAAAATTTAATTGATTGTAAATGAAATTCTAGATCTGGTCCCAGAATTTGAAAATTTGTTTCAAAGTAATGAAAAATAATAAATAAGTATTATTTGGATAGCTGGGACTGGTTGCAAACAATGGGTTGTTTGAAAATTTGATTTGAAATAAACTCTATGAGGTTGAGTTTTGGTTTTTCCCTGAAGTGTGATGTAAAAACCCAAAAGTGATATAAGTTTTGAACTTATAAGAGGGAAAGAATTTTGAAGTTTGAAGCGGGAATTCAAATTGAGTAAGGTTGATTGGATTAAGTAAATTGGAATTTAACTTTGGGGAAGTTAAATAAGTGGAGAAAAAGCAACCTGAATTGGAAATTTCAAGATGAAATTGGAATTTAACTTGGAAAGTTAAATGGTTGATTTGAATTGGGAATTCGTGTGGTCTCAAAACGGGTTTGAAATTTAAAAATTGAAAATGGATGGACGTTTTAAAAATAAATTGGATGATATCATCCCATTGTTAATGAAATCTTTAAATTGAGAATGGTATTGTCTAAATAAAATAAATTTGAATAATTGAATTATAAATTAAACTTGTTTAAGAACCGGCTTTAAACAGGAAGATAAAATTGAGTAATAAATTAAAATTTTAAAATTAAATTGTGTTGAATTTTTATTTGAACCTTGAAATACATAAGTGAAGATAATATAAAATGGAATTTTGAGAATTGGACTCTGAATTAAATTGATTATAAACTTTGAATAAAAGTTAATTTGGTTTAAAAAGTTAAACCAATCTTTAAGAATTTAACTCGAATTTATATGATTCGAGATAGTTTAAATTCAAGATTGAAATTGAATTACTTCAAAATTTAATTTGGTTTGAATTAATTGAATTGGTGATTGAAGATGTATAAGTTTAAGAATTTAAATGAGAAATTGAATTGGATTATGTTGAAATAATTTGAATTTGAAATAGGTTAAATTGATAATAATTCAAATTGATTGGAATAATTTTAAATTTAATTAAAGTTGAACAAGATTAAAATCAAATGGAAGTGTACATTGAATTGTTGGGGAAGTGAACAGTTTGACTCTTGACTATTTTAAATAAATTGTTTTAATACAAACTTATTTTTCTAAGCTATTAAATATATACAACCTTTCTTTTTAAAGCTAACTTATTTTATATTTGTTTTACCATTATATTTGGAGCTATTTAATCATTTTTCAACTGCTTTCTAAACTAATTGCTATTTTTTAACTATTTCACAAACTAATTTCTGTTTTACAACTATTTGGCAATTATTTAAAAATTTATGAAACTATTTAACTATTTTCAACTATTCTATAATTAGTTAACTATTTATAGCTATTTTGCAAACTAATAATTATTTTTCAACTACTTATTTATTTTTAAAATTTTCAAGCTATTTTCTGAATATAATCTGGTTGGAGTTCAAATTGTTATTGATTTAAATACCCAATTGAGATAAAAATTGAAGTGATAATCCAAATGGGGATTAAGGCAATTGTAAATAAGTGAAGGGGAATTTAAGGAAATGTGAATAGAAAGAAAATTGATTTGGCTGATAATCAATGGAAATAAATACGTAGGATGTACGTATATTATTCTATTCGCATAGTGATTTGACCAGATTCGAGCACAGAATTTCGAGATAGTTTATTGATCCGAGTTGGGGATTTTTCACTTGATTTTCAACAGCGAACCTGGATATGGATTGTTGATTGGTTCTGGATATTCTCTATCATAGTTATGGCTATGCAAGGAGAATGACGGTTTCTGATCAAGAAACCATATCTGTGTCCGCACTAGGAAGTCGGGTGGACGATACTAGTTCGGAAGTAAAATTATGTGATCGAGTGAGCAATCAGATTGGTATGGCATACGGATGATAAGAGTACATCGTACGGATTTGGATGAAATTGATATTGAAAGAGAAGAATCAAATTTGAATATTTGATTTTGGATAAACAAAGTTATATATCTTTGTTATATAAGATAAATCTTTCCTTATTAAATCTATTAACGGAAGAAAAGGATTTTTGAAGGTGTCTGAAGTATAAAAGGAGTTTTAAACAAGTTTGAAAAGATCCAAAGTTTTTAAATTTTTATATAACTGAATATATATATAAAGGATCTTATGAGGATTTTGGAAAAGGTTTTGGGAACCTTTGAATTTGGAAAGGCTTTTGATTTTTAGGTAAAATCAATATTGAATTTAGAAAGCCTAGTTTGAGAATTATCGATTTTGGGATAATCGACTATGTGTAAAGGAGCTTTGTATGATATCATACTAGGTGTATGATTTGAAAGATACTATATGTGTATAGTATAAAGTGTTTTGATAATGGCTCTGAGGAAGAAGGCGCTCCTTTGAAATGAACTTCTCAGGAGTGCCACCGGGTGGTGCTGCCTTGAGCCCCAAGGGGGTTCTAAAGTTGATCCTGTGAGGAGTTCGAAAAAAACTAGTTCCTGGGGATTATGAGTAGTGTATACCATAGCGGAAGTCGTGTGTGCCGCTGAGAGCCAACAGTCTGTGTTTGATTTTATATCGGTAGACTGCGATCTATGGTATAACATAGCGAAAGTCGTGTGTGCCGCTGAGAGCCAACAGTCTGCGTTTGATTTTATATCGGTAGACTGCGACCTATGTAGGAGTGGAGAAGTTTCATTTTGACAGCGAAAATCAGAGGTCGCGGAGAGCCTATAGTTACATGGATTTTTGCTGTGATGGCAACGTAACCCTGGAATGTAAATGTGATCTGTTGTGGGTTCCATGGCATAATCAAGAGGCCGCGGAGAGCCTGCAATTACATTGACTTTTGCTGCGATGGCAACGTAACCCTGGATGTAACTACGACCATGATGGGGGTGATGATTTCCAGAGCATCCTCACCAAAGATATTTCCTTTATTTTCAAAAATTGTTTTCTATATTTTCAATAAAATTAGTTTCCTAGTATTTTCATTGGATGTTGAAAACGAGTTTACCAAGTACTTATAGATTTTCAGTCTTACGCCTGATCAACGTATACCTGAATTTCTGTGAGAACAAGGATGGACTGGTTGAGACATCGAGTTATAAAAAGTATTTTTATAAAGAGTTATTTTAATAGTATGATGTGAATTTAAAAGCATTTCTAAATTTTTTAAATAAAGATGTTGGAATTTTGGAAAATCAAGGAAATCCAAACTGGAATTTTAATGAAGTGATTTTGTAATTAAAATCGAATATTGATTTAGAAGTTGGAAATAAGCTAATTGGTTAAATAATTGTTGGATTGAGTATGTTAATAAAATTTAACCCGGTTTAATAAAATGGGTTGTAATTTAATAATGGAGATTGGAAATGAATTCAAACTGTGAATAGAATTCGACTTGGATTTGATGATCAATTAAAATAAGTTGAGATGTTGTTCAAAATAAAATAGAGTTAGATTGAAAAATAGTGATGGTTTGAATTACAAATAAAATTCAAGTGTGTCATAAATAATATCAAACGTAAATTGTAAGTAAATTAGATATAATGGAAGTGTTGTCAAATGAAATGAAATTGAATTATAATAGAAATGGTTTGCGTTGCAAATAAAACCCAAGTAAATAGAAATAAATTGAGAATGACTTTGTATTAATAAAATAAATTCGATAACGAATTAAGGAAGTAAATGAAAATTTTAAAATGGGTTAATTGAATTCAATAATAATTGGATGAAGTCTGATTGAATAAAAAACTAAATCAAGTTATGATTGGAATTGGATTATCAGACTGAACTTAAATTTGGTGGTATATAAATTTGAAGTATAAATGAGTTAAGTATGTGCTTGGATATTATTTTGATAAATTGAAAAGGTGAATTTGAAATTAAAATTTAAAATGGATGGGCTAACTGAATTTAATGGAAGTTGCTTAAATGAGAATCAAATAGAAGCAAACTTAAGTTTGATGTTGGAATAGACTAAAGTAAATTCACTTAAGTTTAAAAATTTATGGAAATTTGGCTTCGAATAAGAGTGAAAGCCCATTAAATAAAAGCTTGGATTGAATTAATTGGGAATGGCTAGAAGTATACAAGAATGGAAGGTGTCGAGCTAAATAAATGGTTGGTGAATAAATTAGAAATGAAATGGGAGTAGTTACAGAATGAGTTGAAATTAATTTAAAGTAGTTATAAACTAAATAAATACTCTATTAAGCGAATATTGTCGAATTGGTATAGAATGAATCATCGTATGACGTAAATAAAAGTAATTAAATTTCTGTGAATTGATATGGACTAAATAAATTGGTTTTAGAATTAATTGAAGTGAATATGAGCTTGTTTGGATTAAAAATCAATTGGATGTAAGAAATTGAGTGCAAACCATTGAAACTGAATGAAATGGCTTATGAATTGATAGAAAGCAATTGAATTAACTTTAAAGTTATATAAATCGCTTATGGAAAGCGTTTTGGTGCTTGTTGCTTATGATATACATTTGTTTAGCTGTTGAATATAAGTGAAATGCTAATAAATTCTCTATATATAGCACTTACACATTTAAATTGAGTAAGTGCAGGTATCGGGAAGCCATTTGGCTGGATTTGGTTGTGCTATTTGCTAAAATAAATAAGCCGCTTGCTTAAAATGCTAAATAAGGTACGCCTACGTAATAAAAATAGGAAATATGAACTGTTTTTATTTTTTTCGACCAGGTGGGTCGATGTATATATATTTATATCTTTTGTCAAATTGCAAAAGCTCCTCCCATACAAATGAGACTCTGCCAAAAATTTTCGAAAATTTTGGGAGTTAGAAGTTTCTGAAAATTTTTGGGAAAAATTTTGTTAACGACAAAATGATTTCAAATTGGAAATTAAGTAAATTAGCAGGTAAAACTAATATGAATCAGTTATAACGAAAGATAAAATTTAATACTCAGAAGTGAAAATAAATTGAATTCATATGAAAATGGGGAAAACAGATTTAAAAAGAGATAGATATGATAATTTCTGTAAGGAAATATGTACAATAATTTTTAAAAAAAGGGGCTATGATTGGATATTATTGCTTGGTAAGATATGCAGGTATTAAAGGGAAAAGAAAATTGGATTTGATTCCAAAAGATAAATTTGAATTGCCCAACAAAAAGGTATGTATTTAATTTCTGTATAAAATTGGATTGGGTTTTTGATCTAGCCACTTGGCTTTTGTTTTCTTTTGGAAATTTGGGAGCCCGTAGAGGCCTTTTGTAGTTGTACCGAGCTAGCCGCGCAAAGGAGACGCTGGAAATTTTTTTCGGAAATCTAGAGAATTACAAAAATTTTGAGAAAATTTTGATAATTCAAATTTGGTTTTAAATTGAAATTTGGAAGATTGAGCAAAATGGTATTGTTTGAAACTATAGAAGGTTTTGTGATGTTGGTTGATGTGATAATGGGTTTTAATAAAAGAAAGTTGGTAGGATGTTGATAAAACTGTTGGCTTTGAGGGAAGCGTAAACAGGTATTGGTTCATTCTTCCTAACTAGTAATTTCGGGGACGAAATTCTTTTAAGAGTGGAGGAATGTGACGATCCAGAATTTCTAACAACTTAAATTGGAATTGTTAATTGATTTTAAATATTTAAAAGTTAATTTTAACTTGAATTTCAAAATATCAATATTTACTTAATAATTAAATTATTGAATTATATAGTTTAACTATTGAATCATATAATTTGAAATTGGGTAAAACGCTAAATCTGATTTTTAAGCCTGTTAAAAATAATTTGAAGGCTTATAAATTTTTTATTGATAGCACTGAAGGTAGTGAAAGTGTTGAAATTGAGTTTGGAAGTGTTTTGTTCCGTTTTGAAAATATATCGTTTAAATTAAATTTAAAAATAGCCTTCTGAGGCACAGTCTCGGAATTCGACGAAACCAGTTTCATTGGATCCGTAATAGTTAGTTATTATCGGATTTCAATTTTCGTAGCAACCGAAGTTGTCCTTTGACCCTGGCAGCTCAAAACGCTTAGAACTATTTTAATCGATTTAATTTTAAATTAATCGTTTATTCCATAACTCGCGCATACGATCGAGTTAGCCTTCGGAACACGTTCCATTGTGTTCGGAACGCGGGTAAAACCTTATAATCGCCTAGCGGCATTCATTAAGAAAAGTTCAAAATTTTAATTGGCGTTTAACGGGACGTTTTGAAGTTTTATAATATAATAAATTATATAGTACGTTAGCCAGAGATATTTTGTTTTCAACAATCGTACTCACGAAGCTTCCTCAAATCTATATCTTATCTTCATCTCCCTTAAGTTCCAGACCGTAATCAAACTATCGAGAGAAAAAAAAGGTAAAAGGGGGCTGAACTTCCTTCTCCCTGTACATCTATATTTTTTTTCTTTTCGAAATTCACTCTCAGATGAAACCCCAAAACAATCTTTTGCAACTCACACTCTGTTCCATGGCCTTAAATCGCGAATTCTAGTTTCGAGAAAAAAAAAAGCAAGCAAACAAATCCTTTCATTCAAGCTCGATTCCAGATCGAAGTCGTGGGGTAAGGCTCGGTTTGAATCGAATTTCGTGTGGCTAGGGTTTGGCGTGGGTCACGTGAGGAGCGAGGTGGCGGGGCATGATCGATGTTGGGGGTGTGCGGTGAGCTAGGGCAAGGGACCGTAGCAGAGTTTGTCATCTCGGTTGCGATTCTCGAGGAGTTTGAGCAGGGACGAACGCGAAGTCGCGTGGTGGCTGAGGAGGCGATGTAATATCGGCTAAGGTTGGTGCTGCGACAATTAACATCTCGGGTTGGCTTTGGCAGCAAGGTAGTTTATTTTTTTATTTTTATGAATTTTATGCTATATATATATAAAGAAAGAGTTGTTTTACAGTGAATTTATAATTGTTTAATCTCAGAACAATGCCGTCTTGATTTAATATAGGTTAGAAGAATTTTTATTTCAGGAAGTATAAATTGATTTTGTAATTTATATCTACATATACGTGTAAATATATTCCCATCCATATTTTAATTAGAAACAGTAAATACATATAAATATATAAGATTTTTAGGAGAATATAAAATGTTTATATAAAGGTAAGATTTTTTAAAACCCATATAAATTATTTTTATATGTAGTTTGGAAATATGTATATATATATATATTTATGAATACGATCTTTGAATATAAGAGAATTTATAAAAGTTAGATTTCGAAATCTATAAATTATTTTTATAAATATATAAGTAGTGTCAAGAGGAAAATTTCTAGTTTAAAATTAAATCATTAATCTAATTAATAAATGGAAATTTACTGTTCGCTTGTTTCAAACACTAATAAATTATATAATGTTATTCGAGGTCAAAACCATGAGAACAAGCCAGTTTGGAATGGATTGCAAACAGGAAAACAAAAGGTGAGTAAATCTCACTCTGTAGGATTATTATCTAAATTTAAATGGTTAAATTTAGATAATTGGTTGATTGATTGAGTTGATTGAATGTGTGCTAATGATCTTGTGACTTTGGTTTTGGTTGGTACCCGAGTTAATTGTTGTTTGACTCGAAGCATTTGGGTTTCAAATGGTTTCAAACTCAAATCATTGATAAGAAAATGGTTCAGTTTAAAATCAAATAAAGTTTAATGATTGGTGATTCATTAATTAGGTAGGATAATTTAAATGAGTAATTAATTAATTAAATTCATTAATAATTTGGGTTAATTAATTAAGTTTAAATTAATTAGAATGATCATTAGGTGATTTAATAAGCAATTATTTAATGAAATTAATAAAATATAATTACCTTGTGTAATTAATCAAGAGAGAGTAATTAAGATGATTAATTAAGGAGAATTTGATTTATTTAATGAAGTAAATAAAAGGATAATTAATTATAGGTTGAGATAAATCCAAATTGATTAATATTGTGTTTTAATTAATTATTAGTTATTTAATGTAAATAAATTGGGATAAATTGAAATGCAAATGGGAAATCATTAATTTATATAATTAATCGTGTAAATAAAGATCGGTAAATTAAAACTGATTAATCCATAATAAGAGACTTATGAGGAATTAGTTAATATAACTAAATAAGTATTAATGTAATTAATATAGTTAATTAATTTATGAAGTAATTAAGATTACTTATTGATTTTGGGTTAAGAATAATTAATATCGTGAAATTAATTAAAGATAATTTCTTGAATGTAATCGAAAAATAATTAATCCAGGGTGATTAATTAAGATGAATGGATATGGAAGAGCCGATTAATTAATTGATTTGGAATTAATTAATGAAGAAATCTAAGTGATTGAGGTTTGAAATTCAATTAGAATCAATTGAATTGATTTGTATGTGATTAAGCTTTGCTTATGGGTGATTGGATGGTATTGGATGCTTTGAATGAGTTGATATCTTTGATATGAAATGTTGTGTATTTCATTTAGATAACTTGGGTTAGGATGACATGAGTTTCGAAGAGACCGGGTCGGGTATTGGGAAATACCCGAAACCACTTCGAATTTTTATAAATTGATTTGTCAATTCAGAAGGCTGGAATGAAATTATTTAAGTGAATTAGATTAGTTTATCTAAGTTGGTATTTAGAAATTGATGTGTGGAATAAGTGTTTTCAATAGCAAATTGTAAATTTGTTAAATTGATATAAGTTACCCCGGGTTTTATATAAGTTGTTTGTTTTGGCATTCCATGTTAGTTGGGTTTACACACGCTGGTTTCCAGCCTGACCCGGGTATTACTTTGGTGTAATGCTCGGGTCAGACCGAGTATTACAGATTTTCAGGTAGGGACGTTCTGGAGCTCAGGAGTCGAGCGGGATGGCAAAAACGTATAGAATATCTCTGCTGTACTATATTATTGTATATCTGAGATATGACGAGTGTGTATATTCAGTGTCTGTACATATATGTAACTTTGATGTATATTAAATGTAATCAAAAGATATAGTATTCTTTTTGTAAACTATGATTATTTATTATATTTTATCCGCTGCGAATGTGAGTTGTTGATGTCTCTGTTCTTCTTCTTCTTCTATCTCTTTCTTCTTTTTCATAAATATCTGGAATTTTCGGCTTCGAAAATTTCGGGTCGTTACAAAATTAAAATGTTTTCAAGTGTAACTTATAACAGTTTTTTTCTAAATGCTGTGAAAGGCTAGAATTTTAATAATTATGGGTTTTGACTTAGTAAACGAACTCCGAATGACTTGAAACTTTGAAATTTGAATATTTGACTTGAAAGAATAATAACTTCACTTTTAAATGATTTAAATGAATGAAATAAATTGGAAAATGAATCATTTAAAGGATGATTTGAATTAAACTAAACGAATGTTATCTTTGAACTGTAAAAAGGTATTTATGTTTGATATTTGAATTTAAATTCAAATAATGATTTTTAAAGGGAAGTTTAGAAAGGATATGATATGATAAAGAATTGGGTTTTGAAATGACATTTTATTTTGAAGTATAAAGTATTATTTTAAAGTTATAACCACAGGTTATAATAACGATTGGTTGCTAAAGAGACCGAGATCGGATATGGACATACTCTCTGTTAATACCGAAAATCACTTTGACAACTATGTACGCGGTGGAGATTCCAGAATGAAGTAGGATGGTGGCGACGTTCTTATGGTATGTTATGTGGACCCAACTCCCATGAGTTGGCATAAGGTGGCTAAAACAGGAGCGCCAAAAGGGGTAGCTCCTCTGGTCGGACGCATTTCTTCGATGCCATTCTATTACTTTGTGATTGTTTGGTGCCCACCCTCCGATTTGGGAATGTGTTCCGAGGTGGGCGTATGTGGCTGCTGCATTACCACCAGGCCGTGTGCGTAATTTGTATATCTACCGTGGCATTGCCTTGTGTGCCGTGTCACCTACCATATCGAGCCTTTATTACGAGTTTGGTTTTCTCCCGTAGCCCATTCGTATATTTTGTAGTCTCCCGATCAGGAGATATGCAGATATTGGATGGACTACTCGGACTATTACGTGTTTGGGGCTATATGGGTAACCCTGTGATGCTATTTAAAAGTATGTTTATTTTACTGTTAGACATTATTATAATAGCGCAATATACTATATAGTAAATAGTTTAACGGATCCTTAGAGGATGGGCGGTCCCAAGCATCTTCTAAGTCACTTGTACCTTAACTACAGTTCACTTGAGTTGGTTTACATTGGATAAGTATGTATGTCCTGACTCGAGTGTTTATGTTTTATTTACGCTCGGGTTAGCCTGAGTTTATTCACAGATTTGGATTTCCACTCTCTGGAGGTCTGGAATCGCTGGAGATTTATCAGCCTATCTAGTTATCTATATTTCAGTTCTGTTATTCTATTGTCAGCTTTGTATTAGTGGACTTCTTTGTATTTGGGATTTGATGTCGTATTTACTTTCAGACATATATCATGTATTTTGTATTTGGTTTTGAGACTTTGTGATAGTAGCTTCATGAACTACTATGGTATTTATTTTTCCGTTGCGAGATATTCTGATGTTCCGTGTCCGTGATTCCGTGATTTGATTTTCATTTGCTCCGAATGTTTATTACAATCTGTTATTTTGTACTATTCAAGTCCGACATGTGTGGATTATTGTCGATTTGAATAGTGGAAAATAATGGGTCGTTACAGTTGGTATCAGAGCTTTGGTTTTAGGCAAACTTTTGCCTGCGGAGCAAAAACTCATTAGAGATAGGATAGAAATATCCTAGAATGAGTGAAATCAACTTCAGAATCATTTCTTTGTGAGAGAACGTATTTTCAAAGTATAAAATGATTTTAAAATGATTTTATAAGGATTTTTCAAAGATTATTTTGATATAAAAATTTTCTTGTTTTAAAAGCAATTTTTCTAAACTTCTTTCCGTTCGTATCTACCTTGTTTGAAATTTCTGTAATTAGGATGTTCATCCAAGTGCATTTATCTCGTTTCGTCTTATCTTTATCTTATCTCTGCCTTTGTCCTAATATTCATTCTTGAATTTTCAGGATGAATCGTAGAAATGCTAGAGGTCAGGGTCGTGGTGCTGCCCCAGTTCTAGCCCCAGCTCATGTCCGTTTCACTGTTCTTTGCAAATAATTTACCCAGCTTGGAGGAATCAAGTTCACTGGTTCTGAGTCTATCATTGAGGCTCAGCAATGGCTGAGGGGTATCGAGAGGATATTTACTGATCTTGAGATTACTGATGCCCAGAAGCGTCAGTTAACCGCATGGCAGTTGTAGGAGGCTGCCCAAGATTGGTGGGAGTCGGTTACGGCTAACACCATTGAGGCTGATCTTACTTGGGAATAGTTCAGGTATCTTCTTTTGTTTCTTTGAATTCTGTTTTTCTATTTTTTCGTGCCTTTTCTAAGCTTAATTATCATTCTTTCCTGGGAGGCTTGTGTTGCTAAGTGGATGCTCGAAGCCGGGAAATCCCAGCTTTATAGAGAGTTCATGGACCTCAAACAAGGAAGCATGTCTTTTTTAGAGTACGAGAGAAAGTTTAACGAACTTTCTAAGTTCGGACCTGGTCTGATAGACACTCCTTTGAAGAAGAACGAGAAATTTATTCCCGGTGCTCGTCCCGAGTACTATAGTCGTCTCATTTCTCATGTTCATGGCATCTTTACCCAGCTTATGGATACGGCTCTTTGTTATGAGAACCCTACTTCTAAGGGTCCTGCTTCAGTTGGTGCTCCTTCATCTCAGACTTCTTCTGCAAATTCTAAGAAGAGAAAGCCCAGTTTCCAACAGCAGAAGACGAATTGGCTTAAGAATCCTGGTTTGGGATCTTCATCATCTGCTCCATTTCTGAGGCAGCAAGTTGACCTTTCTTCCATCACCTGATTCAAGTGTGACCAGAAGGGACACTATGCTAATAGTTGTCCTACTATTGTTGGTACTGCCAATCCTCTCCTTGCTCAGCCAGCTAGGCGTGATCTTTGCCACATCTGTCTCCAGTCGGGCCATTTCAGGAAAGATTGCCCTACCCAACAAGAGGTAAGCCTTCTGGTATATTTGCTGTCACCTCTGCCTCTTCTCCAGCACCTGCTCCTCCAGCTCCTAGTGATGACCAAGGTACTCTCCAGGGTTCCTTTTCTTTATTTCAGCATCCTGTTCGTGTGCTTTTTGATACGGGTGCATCCCACAGTTTTATATCTGTTGATTTTTGTGATAAGTTCGAGCATCTCCTCACTCCTGGGTATGTTTCTGAATACTTATGCGTTTCAAATCCAATTGAGGGTCCCACAAACCTTAATAGGATTTGTAAACAAGTGAAGCTTATTAATTCTGATCATCGTTTCAGTGGTGATTTCTATATTTTGGGCTTCGATGCTTTTGATTTGTTGCTTGGTAGTGATTGGCTTGGTATGCATGATGCTCATATCTCTTATAAAGCCCGGTCTGTTTACCTTAAGGATGATCCGGGTAATTCCTTTGTTATTCAGTGCCGCATGCCTCAGGATTTTGCTGGTAATTTTATTTATTCTCTGGATTCTGCTCCTGATGATTTTTATTCGACTCTTATGGTCAAACTCTTTCCTGATGTTTTTGGTGGAGTCACTGCTTTGCCTCCTAAGCGGGAGATAGATTTCCGCATTGATCTTATTCCTGGTACTCGACCTGTTGTTCTTCCTCCTAGAAGAATGGCAACCCGCGAGAAGGTTGAGTTAGCAAAGCAAATTGAGGACTTGTTCTCCAAAGGTCTGATCAGACCTAGCCATTCGGAATACGGAGCAGCGGTGGTTTTCGTCACCAAGTCCGATGGATCTTTGAGGATGTGTGTTGATTATAGGGAACTGAACAAGCTCACTATGAAAAACAGATTTCCAATGCCTCGCATCAATGATATGTTTGATCAGCTTTATGGTGCTACTTGTTTCTCTCTGCTTGATCTTGCCACAGGTTTTCACCAGCTCAGAGTTGCTGAGGAAAGCATTCCCAAGACTACTTTTTGGATTGAGAATGGGTTCTTTGAATGGTTAGTCATGCCTCTTGGTTTGACTAATGCTCCTGCTTTCTTTGTGGATTTGATGAATCGTGTTTTTCGTGATGTTCTTAATAAATTTGTTCTAGTCTTTGTTGATGATATCCTTCTCTTTTCTAAGACCAAGGCAGAGCATGAGTCGCACTTGAAATCTGTTCTAGAGATTCTTAGAAGCTATCAATTGAAGGCTAAATTTTCTAAATGCCATTTCTGGAAGGATGAAGTCCGATTCCTTGGACATATTGTTTCTGGTAATGGAGTTTCTGTTGATCCAGCCAAGATCGCTGCGATCAATGTAAGTCTTTCCTTCTTTCTCTTTTCCTTTATCATTTAATCATTCTATCTCTTCTGTTGTTTTCATTTTCCCTATTTCTGTTACAGGATTGGGAAACTCCTAAGACTCCAACTGACATTCGTAGTTTTCTAGGCCTTGCTGGTTATTATCGGAGTTTCATCGAGAATTTTGCCCGGATTGCTGCACCTCTCACTGCTTTGACTCGTAAGAATGCAAAGTTTATCTAGGATAAGAAGTGTGAAGTTGCATTCGCTGAGTTAAAGAGCAAGCTAACTACCGCACCAGTTCTTTCCGTTCCAAACGGAAGTGAAGGATTGATGGTATGTACTGATGCTTGTCGTGAGGGATTGGACGCTGTTCTCATGCATGATGGTAAGTCATCGCCTATGCTAGCCATCAGTTGAAAACCCATGAAGCTAATTATGCTGCCCATGATTTAGAGTTGCTTGCTGTTGTCTTTGCTTTGAAGCTTTGGAGGTATCATCTGCTTGGAACCAAGTTTGAGCTTTTCACCGATCATCAGTCTCTGAGATATATCTTCACCCAGAATGATTTGAATCAGAGGCAACTTCGTTGGCTTGAGTTTCTGGCTTCTTATGACCTCGACATTAGCTATACTCCCGGTAAAGCTAATGTTGTGGCCGATGCTCTGAGTCGGAAGAAGGCTTTGTTGTGTCAGCTTGTTGTTTCTTCTCCTTTTCTGGATCATATCAAGGCTAAGCAGGATGAGGATGAGATGCTTAGGTTGATGAAGGAGAGTGTTCGAAGCAGGGTTGGTGGTAGTAGTGGTAGTAGTGGAGCTCAGATTGATGATAGTGGTGTTTCGAGGATTAATGGCAGGATTTGTGTCCCGAATGTAGATGGGTTGAGGCAGGAGTTGCTTCGGGAGAATCATCGATCCAGACTTTCTATTCATTCTGGTGTATCGAAGATGTATCAGGATATGAAGAGGGTTTTTTGGTGGAAGGGTATGAAGAGAGATGTCACTATCTTTGTTAATCGGTGTGCGACTTGTCAGTAAGTCAAGGCCGATCATCAGAAGACCCTGTTTTGTTGCATCCCCTAGATATTCCCAGCTGGAAGTGGGAACAGGTTTCCATGGACTTCATTGATGGATTGCCGAGGTCTAGAAAAGGCAATGAGAGTATCTGGATTAATGTGGATAGGCTGACCAAATCTGCTCATTTTATTCCGGTCAAGTCTACCCGTTCTACTTCTAGCTTGTCTGAGATCTACATGAGGGAGATTGTTCGTCTCCATGGTGTTCTTCTTAGTATTGTTTGTGATCGTGATCCTATCTTTACCAGCCAGTTATGGAAAGCTTTTCAGGCATCTTTGGATACTCATCTGAATCTGAGCACTGCTTATCATCCACAGACCGACGGTCAAACGGAAAGAGTAAATCAGATACTTGAAGATCTTCTTCGTGCTTGTGTGCTTGATTATGGTGGATCTTGGGAAGATCATTTGCATATTGTTGAATTCACCTACAATAATAGTTATCAGGTATAATCTTATTTTCTATTTTAAGCTTATCTTAATCTTTTATCTATCTCTTTCTATCTTTGAATTCAGGCCGGTATCAAGACGTCTCCATTTACTTCTTTATATGGCCGACCTTGTCGATCCCCATCGTGCTGGATTGAACCCGATAATCGTCTGGTTCTTGGTCCTGATATGATTTTGGAAGCTTCTGAGAGAGTTGAGGAGATTAAGAGAAGGTGAGGGTTGCTCAGGATAGGCAGAAGAAGTATGCTGATAGGCGTAGACGGAAGCTTGAGTTTGCTGTTGGCGATATGGTTTTCTTTAAGGTCTCTCCCTTGAGGAATGTCATTCGTTTTGGTCGTAGAGGGAAGCTTTCTCCTAGATTCATTTGTCCTTTCCGCATTGTGGAAAGAGTTAGTTCCTTGGCTTATCGCCTGGAGTTACCCGAGAAGCTTTCTGGAGTGCATGATGTATTCCACGTCTCACATCTTCGCCGGTATCTCCATGACCCATCTTTGTTTGTTCAGCCTTCTGCTCTTGACAGCTTGGATATTGAGCCTAATCTGACTGTCGAGAGGAAGCCACTTCATATTGTTGACAGATGTACAAAGCAGCTAAGAAGGAAATCTGTTAGTCTAGTCAAAGTACAGTGGAGTACTGACGATCGTGATTATACTTGGGAGACGGAGGAAAGCATTCGTGCTTCGAATCCAGAATTGTTTATTCGAGGTACTATTTTGTTTTCTATCTTGTTTTCTTTATCTTTTTGCTTCCTTGTTTTTGTTCTTTTCGAGGACGAAATGGTTTGAGTGGGGGAGAGTGTAACAACCCAATATTTTTTGAAATTTATTTTTATTTTTTTAAAATTATTTTTATAGTGAAGTAGAAATTTTTCTAGAATTAAGGGTAATTTATTGAAATTTTCAGGTTCTGTCTCCTATTTTTAAGCAATTTCTTCAATTCTTTTAATATTTCCTATGAATTTAATTATTTATTTTACTTTGAAAATGTTTTAAAAAATCATTTTTATTCTAAATTTTATCATAATATTTTTAAAATGAAGTAAATAATTCTCCAAAGCCATTGGTAATTTTCTTGTAATTTTTATGTCCTGTTTGCTATTTTTAAACAATTTCTTTATTCCTTTTTCTATTTTCCCCTAATTTAATTATTTATTTTATTCTGGAAATGATAAATAAATTATATTATTTCAAATTTTCACTTCATAATATTTTTAAAATGAAATGTATATTTTTCCAAGACTAGTAGTGATTTAATTGTGATTTCTGGACACTATTTTGTATTTTTAAGTAATTTCTTTCATTCTTTTTATATATTCTTTAAAATTAATTAATTATTTTCTTATATTTTTACTTAGTTTCGGTTTCTAAAGTATATTTTTGAGTTATTTTTTTATATAAAAATAAAAAGGAAATGCCAAAGGTTTAAAAAGTTACAAAAACTTAAGGCTTTTCACCTTCAAAACTCTTCATTTTCAAAACTCCACATTTATGTGCATTTTTGGCCGTACACTATTTTCCTTAGCCATGTATTTTCATTACATTTCACGTGAAAAATTCTTCAGCACTTCATTTCTCACAGCTTCATCAAAAAAAGTTTGGTAATGGCCTCCATTTTTTTTCAATTTTCTTCCTATTTCTATGCAATTTTTGCCTTGTTTCTCTTCAATGTTTGGATCGGCCTCCCCCTTGTTCCATGACCACCACCACCCTACATCTCTTCCATGCCTTCCTTACCATCTACCGCACCAGCCATGACCTTGTCCGAACCCACCTTGATGACCAAACCCTTCAAATTGCAACCTAAATGCCTAAAAACAATGTTGTTGACCACTACTTGCCATACCACTTCATCCACCACCCTAATCACCACTATAGCTGCCACCACCACCTCTGACCTGACCACCACACACCCCTCCAACCTATGTCCAGTCATGGTGCATGCACAGGCCGAGCGCACTTCACATGGCTGAGCCCTTTAGCCAACCAAAAACTCCACCTTTTGCTTAAAAACCCCTTTACCTCCTCATGTATGAAACCCGACCCATGCCCATGCCTTGAACCCGACCCATGCCAGCGCAAACCTGAGCCAAAACTTGACCAAATCTGAACCAAACCATACCCTAGGTCGTGACAAAGGTTTGAGGAAGCAAGGCAAAAAGTTTGGCATTTCATTTCTCATTTATTTCAAAGTTATTGCACTTTAAAGTCGTATTGAATTGTGTTGTTTTGATTGTTTGTTTGTTTTGGGTTGTACATAAGAGTTGTAGCTTGGATTCGCTCTCCACTCAAGTCCGTAATCATGTCATCGTGCTTTGTTTTCTGTTGTGCTTTTGGTTTTGAAATCTTCAACAATTAGAGGTGAGTAAAGCTCACACGAGAATTATACTTATATATGCAGTTGGAAAACAACAACAACTGAATGTGTAGAAAATATTTATGATGTTATAACTGCCATGTGATTTATATATATGATGTTAAACATGTTAAATTGCATATCATATCACCTGTTACATGTCATATCATATGTTACTGTTGTATATTGTTAAACTGTTCATTTATATCTGTTTATCACACTGTAAGTTCCCTGTAGATTAGGTTCACTATGGGTTGAAATGATACACACCCGAATGGACTTTAGGATAAGGAAAATTCACCATGCGCTGAAATGATAGGCTTGAACGGTTTTAAATTATTTATTTTGACTTGGGATTGCGGGTTTGAAATGATAGAAACTGGATTTTTATTTGTAAACTGCGGATTGAAATGATATATATTCGTATCACTTGACCTAGGTTAGAAAACTATATACATGCCCGTGGTTATTTTTATAAATTTTCTGGATATTTTTAAGTAATTTTAAAAGTGTATATATATGAAAATTTGATTTAAATTGGATTTTTAATTATGAAATGTAGAAATTTGTAATTTTCTGTAAGTTAAAAATGTTGAAAAAAATTGGATAGTTGCATTGAATTTTGAAATATAACTTAAGTGGAATTGGAATTTTGTTAAACAAAATTTAGTTATATAAATAAAAATTGGAAATTAAAATTTATTTGAAAAAAAATGGAGGAAAATTTAAGTGTTAAATTATTTATTTAATATGTGAAGAATTGGAAAATTTACACTTGAATTTATTAAAGGAATTTGTTGAAATTTGATTTAATAATAAGGAATTTATTATGATAAAAAAATAATATGTTTAAACGATATGTAATGAACATTTTTTAATGTTAAATTATGATTTTAGAGTATTTAAAGAGTTTAAAATGAAGTTTATTATTTGCTGAAAATACACTAAAAATCTGGAATTCACCTTTGATAGCATTCAGAAATGCTATAGTTTCTGAATTGAACTAAAATTGAGTAAAAAGAGCTATTACAGCATTTCTGAAATGCAGTAGTTGCTGTAGTTAAACTTATGAGCTAAAATTTAACTCAGATCTATTATAGCATTTCTGTAAATGCTGTAGTGGTCCACTGTCTTTGCAGAAACGAATAAAAACCCCGTTTTGAAATCTAAGCTACCGCAGCATTTCTGGAAATGCTGTCTTTGCTGTTTCGAACTAAAATTTAACTAAAACTGTGTTTTAACAGCAGTTTTAAGTGCTGTCCTTGCTGAGTTAAAATATTTTCAAGTGTAACTTATAACAGTTTTTTTCTAAATGTTGTGAAAGGCTGAAATTTTAATAATTATGGGTTTTGACTTAGTAAACGAACTCTGAATGACTTGAAACTTTGAAATTTGAATACTTGATTTGAAAAATAATAACTTCACTTTTAAATGATTTAAATGAATGAAATAAATTGGAAAATGAATCATTTAAAGGATGATTTGAATTGAACTAAACCAATGTTATCTTTGAACTGTAAAAAGGTATTTAAGTTTGATATTTGAATTTGAATTCAAATAATGATTTTTAAAGGGAAGTTTAGAAAGGATATGATATTTTGAAATATCGAAATGATTTAGAAATGATTTAATCTTTATGTTGATAAGGAATTGGGTTTTGAAATGAAATTTTATTTTGAAGTATAAAGTATTATTTTAAAGTTATAACCACGGGTTATAATAACGATTGGTTGGTAAAGAGACCGGGATCGGATATGAACATACTCTCTGTCAATACCGAAAACCACTTTGACAACCGTGTACACGGTGGAGATTCTAGAATGAAGTAGGATGGTGGCGACGTTCTTATGGTATGTTACGTGGACCCAACTCCCATGAGTTGGCATAAGGTGGCTAAAACAGGAGTGATCTCAGGCCAAAAGGAGTAGCTCCTCTGGCGTACCATTCTATTACTTTGTGATTGTTTGGTGGCCACCCTCCAATTTGGGAATGTGTTCGGCGGTGGGCGTATGTGGCTGCTGCGTTACCACCAGCCCGTGTGTGTTATTGGTATATCTACCCTGGCATTGCCTTGTGTGCCGTGTCACCTACCATATCGAGCCTTTACTACGAGTTTGGTTTTCTCCTGTAGCCCATGCGTATCTTCTCGTAGTCTCCCAATCAGGAGATATGAAGATATTGGATGGACTACTGGGACTATTACGTGTCTGGGGCTATATGGATAACCCCGTGATGCTATTTAAAAGTATGTTTATTTTACTGTTAGACATTATTATAATAGCGCAATATACTATATAGTAAATAGTTTAACGGATCCTTAGAGGATGGGCGGTCCCAAGCATCTTCTAAGTTACTTGTACCTTAACTACAGTTCACTTGAGTTGGTTTACATTGGATAAGTATGTATGTCCTGACTTGAGTGTTTGTGTTTTATTTACGCTCGGGTCAGCCTGAGTTTATTCACGGATTTGGATTTCCACTCTCTGGAGGTCTGGAATCGCTGGAGATTTATCAGCCTATCTAGTTATCTATATTTCAATTCTGTTGTTCTGTTGTCAACTTTGTATTAGTGGAATTCTTTGTATTTGGGATTTGATGTCGTATTTATTTTCAGACGGATATTATATATTTTGTATTTGGTTTTGAGACTTTGTGATAGTAGCTTCATGAACTACTATGGTATTTATTTTTCCGCTGCCAAATATTCTGATGTTCTGTGTCTATGATTCTGTGATTTGATTTTCATTTGCTCTGAATGTTTATTACAATCTGTTATTTTGTACTATTCAAGTCCGACACGTGTGGATTATTGTCGATTTGAATAGTGAAAAATAATGGGTCGTTACAAGACGCAAAATATTTATACTGGTTCCACTATCATCAAGATAGTGTACGCTCAGTCCAAAGGAGAGATATTTTATTACACAAAAGGGAGTTACAAGATATTACAAGATAAGAGTTTCATAACCAAAGCCTTAAATTAGGGTAATAAGAAGAGACATTTTATTTGGTGATCGCTGGCTATATGCCAGGATGGGTTTACAATGAAGTCTACCCTCAATATATAGCCAGTGTAAGTTCATGTGAGTCGTCCATTAAATTACCTAGATATGGTAAGAAGATAATGAAGGCAAGTTATAATGACAACAAATGGTGCAAACATAAAAAGAAATTCACTCATTCCTTTAACTAGCAAAGATGGAAGAAAATAATCCTAAAGCAATGCGATTACTGAGAAAGAATTAACATGCATATCCTTTTGCATATATATTATCTCATAACATGCGCATGCATTTATTTCATTGTCATCTCATGTAAATTTGATCAAATAATTCATGCATTTTCATAATGAACACATGTGATTACTTATAAGTTTGCATACTTGTTTTCTTCAATTTGTGATTTTGTATCACCAAAATCTAACATTATCTTCATCATCTGACAGACAAATTCTCTACTGACTTTATCATGTGCTTTCTGTAAATCAATTTTGATGCAAATTTTTTAACTCCTTTTTTATTGAAATTCATGATCATTTCATAGGGCAGCGGTATACTTTTTGCAATATATTCCTCATTAGGACAAATGAAGATTGTGATTCAAATATTAAATATGAGAAGAAATACTTTATTCTATTGCCAATAATTTTGGAGATAATTTTATATAGCATATTGCAATAGGCTATAGGCCTATAATCTAAAATTCTTGAGGGTTTATCTTTTTTTGGAACTAAAATGATAAAAATATGATTGAGCTCTTCAAGAATTTCTTGATTATTGAAAACAAAATTAATCCATTCAATAAATCATCTTTGATAAGAGACCATTGTGCCTTGAAAAATTTGGATAAAGCAATCTGGGCGTGGTGATTTATTAGCTCTGACCGTGAAAATTTCCTTATTGATTTCAAGTTTACAACTGGTTTGAATAATGTACTTCCCCCTTCTTCATTTACAATTTTCCTAAAGTGAATGTTTTCAAATGCTACTATATTTTCCTCTTCATCATTATACAATGATGTGTAGAACTTTATTGCTTATTGTTGTATAGTTGTTGCATCATATATAAGTTCACCATTTGAATCACGTAGTGCACTTAGGTATTTTGAATTTCCTTATGGACATCTCTGCATATAAAATTTTGAGTTTGAGCCCCATTGTGTAAACAATTAATTTTGATTTCTGTGTTGTTTCTATATTTTCAAAGGCATCTCCTTTTTACATCGAGCACTTACTTTAATCATTTCTTCATGTGATTCAATATGTAATCTATCACATGCTAACAGTTTTTCTGTATATTCTTATTCAAGTTTACATAAGTCTCTGGGTCTTTAGGCTTTGTTTTATTCTATAACTTCAATTGTTGCTTCACGTTCCTTAATTTAATCATGAATTGTTGAATTGTGTTTCCTTAAGCTTCATATTGAAAAGCAGTATGTACATGTTCTGTATATTCTTCTTTTGAAGCCAAGAATTGATGTATCTAAAAGGTTTTCCTTTTTCTTGGGTACTTGGATTGTGTAATTTTGTGATGATAAGGGTATGAACACTAAGAGAGGATGATTTTTAAATACCAAAAATTTCGGAAAGCCATGTAGTATGACATTATTGAAAAGTACTTTACCTATATGAGTTTCTATATACTTTCTTCTTTGTGTAAAGGCATAATGTTACATTTTTGCTTCTGCAAGGCCACATGTGAGAATACAATTTGTAAATCCTTTGAGATGAGAAAAAAGGAAGTGTAAACCTCCTTTCTTGTCCTTAGGTTTCAAGTTCAACACATTGTTAAAATCTCCAATCAACATCTAAGGTTCATCTACTTAGTTTGAAAAATCTATCAGTTCTTGCCATAAAATTTCCTTATCTGAAAACAAGTTGCTAGCATATGTAGCTATTAGTAACAAAATAATCCCCTTATTTTCTTTCTATAAGCTATTTTTTGTGTCTTTTAGTTAACTTGCTTAAAATCCTCCATAGAGTTGTCCCAAAGAAATAGAATTCTCTCTTTAGTCCCATAATCTTTATTATGAAGATAATTCTAGTCTTTATTTAATTTCAGTATCATTTTTTCATGGTATTTAAATTAAATTTATTTTTCAATAACCCATTATGCTTGGTTTACTGGATATAAGGTAAGTTAAAACTTGATTCATTCTGAATCAGTATTAACCCCCTTACATTCTAAGAAATTATAGTTATTTACCGTGTTTTCTGGCCCTTATGCTTCTTTTAGGAGGCCTAGGCGCATTTGCAGTTGAAGTTTCTCCTATTTTTCTTTTCATATAGTGGATTTTCTAAAAAAAATGATGCAAATTTGGTTTTGTGGTCTATATTTTGAGTAATGTGTTTAATGAATTCGTTCTCAACGTTAAAGTTGTCTTCATATAAGTGCTAAATATTTCAAAAGGAGTTGAAGCAGGTGCTGATACTTTTTGGTTTATCGGTAGTTTTCCTTTGTTTGTGAGATTGATTATTTCTCAATATGTTTTTAAAGCACCTGGTTTCTGTTCAGTTTGTTTCTCTTTCCCTTCCTTATGTTGCCATGCTGTTTGTGAGTGGTCTTGTGTATCAGAATTTTTTTCATTTTTCATTTCTTATCTTCCTTGTGTTGCCAAGATGGCTATGGTTTTTCCATACATTAGTGAATTTAGTACCCAAAACCTTTACAAAATGAACATATGTATGGTTTAAATTCATAAGCAATCCTTATTGTAGTTTTATCACCTATTTTTGATTTAAAAGTCACTTCGGTTGGGTTGGTGAAAGTGGTATCTATTTTAACAAAGATCTGAGCATGCATAATTATTGTAGTGTTGCATCTAATCGGAGTCGGATATCTACTGCACTACTGATTCGGCTCAAAGATTCGTTGTCCTAATATTCAAGCTGGAAGTTGTGCAACTGGATCCAAACTGGCACATGAGATAGTTTTTCAATTGTAAATCCATACCTGTGCTCCAAATTTTCATTGTTATAAACCATGACTCCAAAATATATGGGCCATTAGATGTAATTCGTGTAAAATCTTCTATACCTGAGAATTTTATCATAATATTCCCATTGGATTTTGCTATAATTCATAATTATTTTTAGGTTTCCAAACGTTATCGATGTAATTCTTAAACTGCTAGTATGAAGGTTTGGAACCAAAAACAAAACAAATTAGTGTGTTCTTCCATCTGTTGATTGATCTTTGTAGGACTCTATAACGAACGGCCTTTTCGACCCCCAAATGTCGACATTAACATAGAACATTAGGGTAAAAGAAAACATAATATATGGAAATAAGAAAGAAGAACACAATATCATAATCTCACAAGCAGAACGATAATACATAATATCTCAAAAGACAAGATATATACAACAATCAGAGTAAACTAACCTATCATCTTGCTGGACAGTTATAACAGCCTATCCTCACAAATGCTGATAAATAAAACCATGAAGTGCAATGGAAAATAAATACTGTAGGTAATCGTCCAGCTTCTCTCTAAGAGCTCCAAAGCGTCTCGCTAAATCTGTAAATATACCCAAGGCATTATAAGAGAACAACGCCAGGATCAGTGTGGTAAACTAGCATGAGAAACTCAAATCATATAGATTTTTATATTTATAAACCTTTCAAAAATAAAGGTATCTCATAAGATCATGCCCTAAATAAACACGGATGAGTGTTTATCTTATGATAACCAAACTATTTCTATTAGAAAATCCAGTGATACTATAATAATGTCTAGGGTATGAAATATAAATAATTAAGTAGTTGTGATGCATGTGAGTATACATCACAACAATAATGAGTATACAGTCAAAACCACTAAGCGTGTTTGCTAATTATGTTGGATTCCACGGAGGGCCCTAGGTACTTCGAGAATGGTCCTTCTGCACAAGGATAGGAGATATTCTTCTAAAGCATCGTATAACACTAGCTAATGTACCATAGGAAATACATAGCTGACCACAACATTATGTTGAGTGCATCACTCACACATGTAAAACTATATGAATCTCTAA
The DNA here is from genome assembly GCA_030765085.1 of Allium cepa. Classification (NCBI taxonomy): domain Eukaryota; kingdom Viridiplantae; phylum Streptophyta; class Magnoliopsida; order Asparagales; family Amaryllidaceae; genus Allium; species Allium cepa. Next base: position 588,385,922 of record CM060938.1, read on the forward strand.
GGTAGAGGCACTAGCACCCTTAGGAAAAAAACCCACGGGTTATGCATCCTATCTTTGGTTATCCGCTGGTGAGGCTACGTCTGACTTTCCAACACACGAGTCACCATTTGAACAAATCTCAACACACAAGTCCCCAACCCGAACAGATCTCGGAACCACACATTGATTCCCTACAATCAATAGATCTCAGAATCATACATGGATTCCCATATCCTGAACAGATTGTTAAAAACTACATGCGCTCAAACATCTCAAACAGATCTCCAATCTCCATATAGATTCCAGCATCTCAACCCAATCACGAACCTCTTCCAAAGCATAGAACATGTATACGGTTTTGGAGTGGTTACGGTTTTGAGTCATCTCATATAAGTACACTCCCCTACCGAACGCTCCAAAAACCAATCGATCGATTTCTGATAAACTCAACTTTGGTCATTGGAAATAAATAGACAATACATTTGAGCACAGATCACCTCATAACTAAACAGGTTCGAATTTCCTTATCATTTGTCCTAGAAGAGAAAAACGAGTTTATACATATAATATAGCATCAATGAAGATAACTGTACCATCTAATTATCATGTTTCTTCCAGATATTTTCCAAAGTTATATTTGGTTAATTTCAACAATAATGAGAATGATCACATAAGGGAAACCGAGAAACTCATATACTATCCATAAGCAAGTAACACATAAAACATGATCAACACATACAAGCATAATCAAGTCATATAAACGACTTCAAATCCCCTTTTTATTTAATTAATTCTTTATTAATTAAAAACTTCTTATTATTAAAACTCCTTTTTACTCGATAACTTCACTTACTAATTAAAACTTCACTTATTAATCAAAACTTTAATTTTCAATTCTACACATATCAATACTCTCAAATGTATTAATATATTTACCTCAACGGTATAAGTATATTCACAAATCAATAATAAGTTTTACTTACTTAAAACACCTTCAAAGAGGTTAAAGCCAAATGTCACTCAAACATTGTTGCTATAAACCTCTTCTCTCTTTTATACTTTAAGACTTATACTTTCTATCTTTTTCCAAAGATTCCATGCTCGTTATCATCTTTAAAATTCCATTATTAAAGATCTGATTATTTTCAAAATAATGTAATTATATTTTCTACTTTAATATATAATTTAGGGGTTTAAAAAAACAAATGTTACTAAAACATCGGTTACTACAAACCTAAAACACTTCACACTTAATCAATATCTTTAAGCTGCCTTTTAAAGATTATATTACTTTTCAAAAGTATAATTAAATGGGTTAAAACAATTATTACTTAAACATCATTACTGTAAACCTAAAATCACTTTTATACTTGTCATTAACTTTGAAATGCATCCATTTAAATATCTGAGTACATCTTCACTTTTTAAACAAGGTGGTATACCTTTTTAATTATTTTCACAAAACCATTCATTATAACATAAGTGTTAAATTCCCAAAAAAACTTTTATATTATTTTTCAAAATACTTAACTTCTTTTCTAACTAAACCTTATTAAAATGATATATAATATAAAAGCTTTTATTCCTTTAATAAATCAATAACAAATTTTCTAAAAACTATATACACTATAAATTTACTCTTTAAAATACTTATAATATGGTTTAAAACACTTACACATAATTTTACTTAAAATGTCTATTTTATAATTTATTTAAAAACCATTAAAAAAAACATGTTTTTATAATTTTAAACTCATTACTTTAAAAATTCATAAATAATTATAAAAACGTATATAATCTTCAACTTCCCCTTTTAAAATACTTTAATAACTTTTCACAAAAACTTCTTTAAAAAGACTGAAAAAATATCAAAGTAAAAGTCTTTTTTTACTTGACTAAAACCATGATTTTCTACACCATTTGATTCACAATTTCAATAACTTTCCAAACCATTTCCTTTAGATCGAACACAACCAAATAGTGTATAGGACCAACCAATATATATATATTTCCATATATTCACATTAACTACTTTAAGAAGTGTTAAATACAAGGGATTTTCCAAGTATGTTTGTAAAGACATTTGCCAACGGCTTTCCCTTCGCATGCCAAACCCAACCACACCCTCCATGTCAAACTTGATCCACCATTGGCCATTGCGACCTACTCCTCCCAAACCCTTGACCAAGCGTTGACTCTGCCTCCACTACGCTACGTCCACCTATGGCCATCGTTACCACCACCGTGCTTCTCCTTAGGTCGTTCCGAACTCAATCTACACTATTTCACCAAGCTCGATCACTATTATCACAAAGCGAAAAAAGCCCAACAAACGACAAATAAATTGTTGCGCTTCACCAACGATAGCCGCACCACACATCAAGGCCTCTAATCAACTCGCCTTTGCTCTAAAAGTTCGAATCTACCATCACCTTGCCCAAATTCTACTCCTAGCTTCGACTTGCTTTAACCTAGGCATGGCTATTCATGTCGAGGCACATCCAACCCCCACCGCACACAAATTGACACATACCAACACATAACCCTCTCTCCAATGAAGGCAACAGATTTAAAATCATCGAATTCCGACACCCTTAGCTCTTGAAACAATTGAAAAAAAGGAAAAGAAGGGGTGGTAGCTTTGTTTATTGAAGGAAGAAATAAAATTTGAGAGAGGAGAGTAAGGAAGGGTTTGTTAGAACTGGGTCAGCCCATAGTGGAAGTTATGGGCGAATTTCAAAAAAAAATACCTTATCGGATCTTTATTAAGCTTATGAAGTCTAATTTACTTAGAACATTTCTAAATTTAATTTAAACAAAATCGTACATTTCATTTAAATTCATAAAATGTTGATCGAAATTTATTTAGTTTATTTTCAATTTATATACAAGTATACATATGTATCGTATACATATGTCTATGTGTGTGCATGTCTAACATGATATTCCATGTAAGGCATAACGTATTCGTATATAGATGTTGGGACTTACATTGCAACAGACATGTCAGCTCATCCTATATGTACTGTATATTGTCCAAATATGTGTATATATTTATACTAATTATATATTAAAATTGTAAATATATATATATATATATATATAATGAGAAAATATTATAGGTATATTTATACGTGAAGTATTATGTTTAAATAAATGTGTATATATAAATATATATATATATATATATATATATATATATGAGATATAAGGTTTTTTATTACACACATACATATGTATGCATGTATAAAAGTAACTCAATTACAGAGATCTAATAATATGTATATATAAATATAAAAATAACAATTAATGTAAATATGAGTTAGTATAGTTTATATAAATATATAAATTACAAAGTCAATTTTTTTAAATACATTCTTGATCGAATACACATCAGATCCAAATTTAATTATAATTTAATTATATTGATATATATTATGAATTAATTAGTTAATCAATAATAAATAAATGGTAGAAAATATTTATATACTAAATATTTCAAATTGTAAAATTTAATAAAATCAGGAATGATATTTTATAGCTTACCAAAAAATTTCAAATTTTTCTTTGTCAAATTTTTATTTTTTATTAATTAAATACTTTTGGCCAAATTTAAAAAAAATTTATAAAAATGTAGAAATTGGTTTAAAAATTGAATTTTCGAAACATAATTATTTTATATCAATTTATTGTTTCATACAATGATTGAATGATAATAAAAATATAAAAGAATTACCAAACGAATATTTTCGGTCCTAAAATTCCGAATTGATGTAAATATACATTTTAAAAATATTAGTTCAAATATTTATGTGATATAGTTATAAAGTTTAATACAAATTATATAAATAAATTAGTTAACATATTAATATATGTATATATTAATTAATGAAATTATTAAATAAAATATAATGGTTTTAGCTGCGTATATCTGATACTAAATGAAAATTCTGTTTTATTTATTTATTTGATAAACATATACACATAACTAATCAATATGTGACAACTTCAATGCCTATAAGAATCTCACATAACTAACAATACAATAATCACAGTGTGTGTATATATATATATATATATATATATATATATATTTGTGTGTGTGTAAGTATCTTTATATATAAACTATATACTATTATACAGAGGTTATGCATCATAGATAAACTAAGCACTTACCTAAAGCTAATGCCCTTAAGTTCACCTTGTAATGACGAGTTCTCCTCTCTTTGAAACCTTCTCGATTTGACAGATTGTTAATTAATCCTTGAATCACAGACCCTTTGATATCAAAAAACTGTTAACTTGAATTGATTTTATTTGAGTTTTCTTGGAGCTTTAGAAGGTGTAGTTTGGCCAAAATGATGAAGATAAGAGGTATCAAAAAGTCATTCCAAAGTTAGGTTTAGGCTTCCTTTTATAATGTTTGAATTAGAGAGAAACGTGGATCACATCACTTACCTTTTCTCACCAAATCTTAACCGTCCATGACACACCCTTTTTGCCTTATTTTTGGCCACTCCCTACACCATTTGATTGTGCTGAAATATGCCTCTAACATCATGGGCTAATAGCCCATTTATTCCCAAGTAAATATATTTAATTAAATCCAATTTAATTCCTTATCGATATCTTATATCGATCGATATATTTATAACTATTATAAATATATACAACAATGTATTTCTTAAAGCATATTCAAATTTTATAATTAATATTTCATAAATACAAATTAATTTACAACAATTATAAACTAATTAAATTGTTTGGTCTAAAGAAAATTCATCATTTCAATTGTGTGACTCGTAGGTTTAAATTCTGGTGATAACGTTCATACGTCACTTAGAAGGTGGTGTGACATTATGGCTAAATTTATTGCTTGCTTAGTTTCGATAAAATCCATATTCACTTTGTTAAGTGTCATTAGGTTGTGACAGTTATTTCCACAAATTCTCTTCATCAAAACCATATCACTTTCGACTTATAGAATTTGGTAATGGTCAAAATTTCAGTGTTATCCATATTCAACTCTATAGTCCAAACACAAAGTGCTTGGTTCAATAATAACATTTATTATTAACCGAAATGCTCTGGCCAGAGACCTTGACTTTGAGTTGACTTGAGTTGATTGTGATACTAACTCCATATAACTGAGGAGACGAATACTCTCTTGAATAGTTCTTCACTTCCAATACTTCTAGCCGACCGTAATACTGTCACTTGATGGATGCCATATCATAATTTGAATATAATCAAAGCGGAGCTTTCATATTAAAGATCCATTGTATTTTCAAGTCGATAGAACTGTGCAAATCAGTCATGTCAATGTTTTCTGTTTGACCTTAGTTATATTAACTAACAGAATACTATAGGTCAGTCGTTCCATAGTTATCGAATAACTATCAGTACATAACCTTTAGGTGCCCCCAGCAGCCTTGAGTCATACACTGCCTAACATTTAGTGAGCGTTGCATACTTTAGTCTTAATGGATACACTTATATCCAGTCTTGACGCATCTTGATTAGGAACATTTCAAATGGTATATTTATATTCATTGTGATAAATTACTCAGGTTACAACACTTTGTAACTGCTATCACAAAATATACCATTTATGAATTTTCTATTAAATATACTTCTAATTACTTTCATTAAATAATATAACACGTTATATGAAACACCCCACACCCCTTAATATACCCAAAAAGGGCACACCAAAGAATTTGGTGCATTATAGGTATAGTTAAAGCATCATAGAGACTAAGATTCACAAGACAAATGAATAAACATAGCGGAAACATTTAAATAGTAACTTATCATTAAAAATTAAACTTCATCTCAAAATAAAACAATAAATACATAACATGTCATAAAAACTCAAAATATCTTATGTCTCATGAAAATACATCTCAGTCTTATAAACTCAGAGTATAAAAGTAACAATAATAATAGTAATCCCTCTCACAAGTGCAAATCCATCATAAGCCAAATGAAAAAGATGAAGAGCAGAAGAATACATCTGAAATGAGAAATTTCCGAGAATGAATCTCCAAGAAACTAGAATCAACTCAACTCTGATGGCCTATTGGGGGAAAAGAGGGAAATAGAAGAGTGGGTTAGACTATATGTCTGGTGAGTGAAAGTAATTGCTAGCATTTCTAAGCAATGTAAAGATAATAAACGAAGAAATAGTTCTAGCTTGAAAGGAAAATACAAAAAAGACAAAACTCAGAAAAAAATACTATTTTTGACTCTATTTGACTGTTTGCTTTGATTGTGATTGTTTGTACTTGTCTTAAACTGCTGTGATTAGGCTGAAATCATAATCCTATCTCGATTGTTAACTTGATTAGGCTGAAATCCTAATTCTACTATTTAACCGGTTAATTCTATCTCTATTTTGCCAGTATGAGCTGATCCAATCATGTCGGTCCCACAGTAAAAGACACCTCTTAGCACTTGGAACGCAGTAGCGAATTATTTACCCTAATCGATGCCGTACGCTCGGCCATCATCGGTACACACTAACATTCGCCCCTGTTGTGACCTCTTATTTACCCTAATCAGCATAAGCGTGCCCAGCCTCACCTAACTTTTGTGAGACCATTAGTCCTAGACCTGAAAGGCAATGCTGCCCAGCCTCACCTAGCTGTTGTGAGAACATCATTCCTAGTCCTCAAAGGGAATGCTGCCAGTACTGGTCATATCAAACAAATTCTAGTTTGCGCCCTTTGTCCAAATCCCCTAGATTTAAGTCTTTATCTATTGGCCACTTATTTACCCTAATCAGTATAAGCGTGTCCCTGTCTCACCTAAGTATTATGAGACCATTAGTTCTTGACTGAAAGGAAATGCTGCCAGTATGGGCCCTACTTCTATGTTTGCTTATTAACTTAATTCAAGATCTATGTTTTAAAATAAGCCTCTTCTGTTATCTCTGCTATATTTGCTTATTAACTTAATCAAGACCTTAATTTTTAAAATAAGCCTCTTTTGTTATTTCTGATATATTTACTTATTAACTTAATCCAAGTTCTAAGTTTTAAAATAAGCATCTTTTGTTATCTCTGCTATATTTGCTTATTAACTTAATCCAAGGTCTAAGTTTTAAAAATAAGCCTCTTTTGTTATTTTTGCTATATTTGCTTATTAACTTAATCCAAGGTCTAAGTTTTAAATATAAGCCATCTCTTTCTTTCAAATTATAACCTGTGTTATAATTGTTCTTGCAGATGTTATTCTTATATTTTCTCTTTTTAGTTATAACAACTTGTTATAATTAAGCTTGTAAATATCTTAAATTTGCCTATGCCAGTCCATCTCTTTTTTATTTCAGTTTTTCTCATTTTACATCTGATTTCTATAAATTTAGTGTTTTTCTATTTTAATCCATATTTGCAAATTCTTCTTCTTTTTAATATTTGATTCGCATAAAAAGAAATAAAAGAAACAAACATTTACAAGCTAAATTCTAACTTAAAACAGATGTAAATAACTATAAATAACTGAATAAAAATAGCCGGATAAGATAGACTGAAAAGAACTCCTGAAATTTACTTAAATGTTAACTGTAAATAACTTATATAAAAACTGTCTCAAAATTGTAGAAAAACTACAACTACTGAGAACTCTATTATTTTAAATTACTTAAAAAATCTAAAATAATCACAAAACACTCACCTATGGTCCTTAGCTCTAATCCTTGGTCTTCTCGAATCCACTTTTAGGGCATAGAATATTTTTATCAAAAATATCTTCTTTCTAGAAAAAAATTCAATTTAGGGTTCAGCCTCGGGAAATGAACTCAATTGGAAGAAAATCTGAATGAGAAAAATAGCTAGGCCTAGGATTCTATCTTTTGTGTGACTTAGGGATCTCAGACCACTAGATTTGAAGATTAAATATGGTGCAACCACATACTAGACTCTCTAGGAACCGTCGGATGGAAGCACGAACGTACATGATTTGAGAAAAATCAAGTTGTGACGTGTACGCTTCGATCTGGACGAATCTACGTTCATTAACTAAGGCAGGTCGACCAAGCTTCTATGGGGGTGTACCCTAAGGTCGACCTATGTATAATGGGGGTCAACCCTAAGGTCGACCTGACCATTGGTATAGGTCGACCCATGCCTCGCAATTTTTTTTCATTTGAGTTGATTTCCTGTTTCTCTCGTATCTTCTCCATACTCACTTGGACGTCGACAAGTTATATATGGAAATTGATTAGAAAATCGCCATGGACCCAATGGAGCAACTCTCGTAGCTCAATTCTGACAATTTTAAAAACTTATTTTATTATTTAATTAATTTGTTAATTAAATATTATGGCTTAAATTTTGGGTTGTTATGTTCTTCCCTCCTTAGGGGATTTCATCCCCGAAATCTCCAAGGATAGAAGAATGAAATAAATATTTTCATTCAAATTCTACAACCACATATTCAACCATCATCTATTACATCCATTGTCCTTAAGCTTTCTAATGCAATTTATGATATATGCAATAGTGTAATGCCAATGTCCCTAACCAATGCAAAAGATAGGTGGTCTACTGAATCAGTGGACCTCCTTTTTATGCGATCATGTCCATGCCATGTATCCAAATGAATGTAAATTCCCTAATGATAATTGATAGTTCTACGTGTGTGCTACAATCATCATCCAAATGCAACAATCATATGATAATCACTTATTATAGCAAACTTGAAATAAAAAATGCAAGTGCACATACATCCATATGCATGTTCTTTAGTGACATAGTTAGGCTGATGCCTAGGAGATAATAGTACCTAGTTTGTGTATATGCGTCCATTAGCATCCACTAGAAAACACTTGCAGCCACTAGCATCCATCATACATAACATGTTCTAGTAATATGTTTACATTCATTCCTACCATCCATAGGTTAAATCCTAAGGTCTACCCTCCTAAAGGATACTAAAGGAAAGAACCTATTCAAAAATAAAGATGGAAATAGGAAATTCAAGACATACTATCGAAGAGATGCAGGTAAGAGGTACGTATTTTCTCTTCGGCCTCTCACAGAGCTTCTTCAACCCTGTCTCCGCACTGCACCTTAACCAATGGGACTTCTTTATTCCTAAGCTTCTTGATATCATGTCCAACGATCTTGGTAGGAAAGCGATGAATTGATGCTTCTCTCTCCACTTCAACTTCCTCATGTTATCTAGGTTCCACTACCTCTACTGAATCATGTAAGCACTTTCTCAAGTGAAAAAAAAATGAAAAACATCATAAACTCCTGCAAGCCTCTCTGTTAGCTTTGTCCGATACGCCATCTTTCCTACCCTTTCCATAATGGGAAACGGTCCTACAAATCTGGGAGCAAGTTTCCCATTTGATCCAAACCTCACTACCTTTCTTATCAAAGATATCTTAATGAAAACCAAGTCTCTTACCTAAAACTCAATATCCCTTCTCCACTTATCTGCATAGGATTTCTATCTATCTTAGGTCGTCTACATTCTTCTTCTAATCAAATCAATTTTTCCCGAAGTCTCTCTAACCATGTCGGGACCAAATAGCAATCTTTCTGTAGACCCCAACTAATATGAAGATGACTAGCAAGGTCTTCCATAAAGGGATTCAAAAGGAACCATCCCAGTGCTAGTCTAAAACTATTATTATATGCAAATTCCATTAAAGGAAGGTGCTCCTCCCAAGTTCCTCCAAAATCAAGAATGCACATCTTCAACGAATCCTCAAGAACTCTAATAACTCTCTCTGTTTGGCCATCCGTTTGAGGTTAATAGGTTATGCTCAATATAAGCAATGTACCTAACGCTTCTTGCAAGCTCCTCCAAAACTCGCTAGTAAAGATAGGGTCTCTGTCGCTCACTATGCTAGAGGAAACTTCATGAAGTTGGACTATCTCACGAACGTATATGGATGCCAAATAAGATGTTTTCCTCTTATTCTTGACCGGAATGAAGTGGACGCTCTTAGTCAAATGATCTACAATCACCCAAATACTGGTATTCCCCTTTCTAGATCGAGATAAACCATCTATGAAGTCCATCGAAACACTATCCCACTTCCATTCGGATACATTCAATGGTTGAAGCAATCCTCCAGGCTTCTGCTGCTCCGCCTAAACTCTTTGGCACATAAAATTATGCTACATCATTCTTCATGCCACTTTAATAAAACACTCTCTTCATGTCCCTATACATCTTATCACCGCCTGGATGAATAGATTTTCGAGAATGGTGTGCTTCTGCTAGAACTGATCTCACCAAATCACCAGTGCGGGGAACACAAAGTCTTTCATCTCTCCTTAGCCACCCTTTTACTATCGAAAGAATAGCATTGAAGGTGTCTAAGGATCTCTCCTCTATTAATCTTAACCGAAATATTCGTAATCTATGAATCCTCTCGCTGTCTTGAGCCACTCTGATCCACGAGAGTAGGATTAACCTCAAATGCTGAAATTTATGATATACTTCATATAGTAACGTGCTAAACCTAGGAAGCTTCTAACTTTGGTGGCTCTAGGGGGCCTTCCAATCCTGTACTGCTACTATCTTAGCGGGATCCACAGCTAAACCCTCTCTCGAGACTACATGCCCCAAGAAACGCACCTTCTTACACCAAAAGTGACATTTCGCGAACTTTGCTTACAACTGATGAACCTGAAATGTGTGAAGAACCTCCTCAAAATGAATAGCATGATCTTCCATACTCTTGGAAAACACCAGAATGTCGTCCACAAATATTACAATGAACTTTTTTTAGGACATTTCGAAAAACACGGCTCATCAAATCTACGAAATAACCTGGGGCATTGGTCAGCTCAAGCGGCATAACCGACCACTCAAAGAATCCATCGGGTTTCCTAAATGTTGTCTTATCGATGCTATCGCTACCGTAAGCTGATGAAATTCAGTAGCTAAGTCAAACTGAGAAAATACTAAAGAGCCAACCAAATGATCGAAAAGATCGTCTATCTTAGGAAGTGGGTAATGATTCTTCTTCATGAGCTTATTCAACTCGCTATAATCTATGCAAAGTTGAAGGGAACCATCCGCCTTTGTAGCGAAGATGACTGGTGCTCCCCACTCAGATATGCTCCGTATGATGAAGCCTTTCTCTAATAGCTCACCAATCTTCTTACTTAACTTCTTCCTCTCCCTAAGAGCCCTGACGAGCAATGCCACTGGCTTAGCATTTCATTCAGGTAGATCATAAAGTCGATCTTTCTCTTAGGGGGTAGTCCCCTACCCTCTTCAAAAACATCTGGGAAATATCTAACAATTGGAACTGAATTTAACTCTTCTAGAGATGAATCAAGGGAATAAAGGAAGCTCAACATGATTGCCCCTGTGGGTCGTAAGAAACCTCGAGAGTCCGCTCGCTACATGTCTCTAGTCTAACGACTCTCTTCTCGCAGTCCAATATCGCACCATAAGTGTATAACCAGTCCATCCCAAAAATCATCCATATTCTGAAAATCCCAGTATATAGGCATCACAATCAAACTTACGCATAGTATTAAAAATTTCAAACCTATACAAATCATGGATAAGTGTGTCGATCCAACTACGGGGTTTGAAACAACTATAGGGTCTACAACTAGAGAAATATCAAAGTGCAAACAACCCACCAAGGAACTAGAAATGAAAGATTGCGATGCTCCAAGGTCAAAAAGAGTTCGAATAGGAAAATAAAAAATAGAGATCATACCTTCTATAGGGACTTTCTTACCTCGATCCGGTGCAATACTAGAAGGTGCTGCATACAAAGCATGTACTTGCACCGTAGGTGCGCTTGCTCTCTGCCCCGTCCTCTAAAGACAAGCTATACAGAGGTGTTCAGGCTACCCACAGTTGTAACAACTCTCCTTCATTGTGTCCTTCTTATAGTCCTTTGTGAAATACCCAACCAATCCACAACCATGACATTTATCGCCTTTCTTGGTCTATCCCTTTTGAGGCCTCCTCCTTTCTTCTTGTCCTTATCCTTCCACCACTGCCTCTTAGAGTTTTTTGATTTAAAAACCTCCTCAACGTCTTCTTTCATAGCTACATCTGACATGAAATCCATCTCCACAAGTGATTCATATGTCACTCCCATTGGTAAATGTGTCAATACCAACCCTTGGAGGGGCTGGTTAAAACCCTTAGCAAACTTAGTGGCCTTCATATGCGGTGTATAATAAGCTCCATTCTGAACCGCAACAACTCATTAAAATTATTTATATACTCTTCACCGAAAGACTCCCTTGTTTTAAACTAATGAATTTCTCCCTTCAGCTGCCAAGATGCAAGCTGAACTCTTTGTCGGTCCTCTAATCCTAACAGCCTGAATATCCGCTCTATACTCCTCAACCAAGTTCATGCCTCTACGAAATCCTCCATGCTAGAAAAACATCTTGCCTCCTAGACTAATGAAATCCTTGCATAGCTTAGAAAAATTGGATGCTGCAGGTGGAATAATAGGATCTCCACTCGCTGGTGCTATATTGGACGCTTGTCCTTGCATCTCTGGTGCCATAGATTAGTGGTATCTGTGGAACCAGGCAATAGCTTGGACACCCTCTGGAAGATTTTGGGCGTCCGCCATTCTATGCAAAGAAAATAAAATTTAGGCTCGAAAGAATCGAAAGAAGGTTGAACTGGACTTTGAGGGGATTTTTATAAAAACTCTTTTATAGTTGAAAACTATTTCTATAATAAGCGTTTCTTTTTGAAAAATACTTTTAAAGATAGGTTAATTTTGAAAAATATTTTATTTTAAAGCAATTTTTTAGGAATCCTGTAATCTTAGGCTCTGATGCCAAGTGAAAACACCTCATACCCCTTAATATACCTAAAAAGGCATACCAAAGAATGTGGTGCGTAATAGGTATAGCTAAAGCATCATGGAGATTAACATTCACTAGACAAATAAATAAAAATAGCGGAAACTTTTAAATAATAACTTATCCTTCAAAATTACAATTCATCTCAAAATCAATCAATAAATATATAATATGTCTCAAAAACTCAAAATATCTCATGTCTCATAAAATCAGAGTATAAAAGTAACAATAATAATAGTAATCCCTCTCACAAATGCAAGTCCATCATAAGGCAAATGAAAAAGATGAAGAGCAGAAGAATACATATGAAATGAGAAATCTACGAGAATGAATCTCCAAGCAACCTGGATCAACTCAACTCTAATGGCCTATAGGGGAAAAATGGGGAATAGAGAATTGGGTCAGACTATATGTCTGGTGAGTGAAAGTAATTACTAGCATTTTTAAGCAAGGTAAAGATAATAGACTAAGCAATAGTTCTAACTTGAAAAAAGAAAAATATAAAAAGATAAAACTAAAATAAAATATTATTTCTGATTCTATTCGACCGTTTGCTTTGATTGTTTGATTGTGATTATTTGCACTTGTCTTAAACTGCTGGCTGAAACCCTAATCCCATCTCAAATGTTATTTTGATTAGGCTGAAATCCTAATTCTACCTTTTGATCGGTCTATTCTATCTTTGTTGTGCAATTATGAGCTGATCCAATCATGTTGGTCGCACAACAAAAGACACCTATTAGCGCTTGGAACGCAGTACCAAATTATTTACCCTAGTCAATGCCGCATGCTCGATCATCGCCGGTACATACTAACTATCACCCCTTATTGTGATATCTTATTTACCCTAATCGGCATAAGCGTGCCCAGCCTCACCTAACTGTATTGAGACCATCAGTCCTAGACCTAAAAGGGAATGCTGCCCAGCTTCACTTAGCTATTGTATGACCATCAGTCCTTTTCTTGAAAGGGAATGCTGTCGGTACTGGTCCTAACAAACAAATTCTAGTTTGCGCCCCTTGCCCAAATTCCTAAATTAGAGTCTCTATCTATTGGCCACTATTTACCCTAATCGGTATAAGTGTGTCTCAGCCACACCTAACTATTGTGAGACCATCAGTTCCTGACTAAAAGGGAATGTTGCCGGTACAGGCCCTACTTCTTTGTTTGCTTATTAACTTAATTTGTAAGATCTAAGTTTTAAAATAAGCCTCTTCTGTTATCTCCACTATATTTGCTTATTAACTTAATCAAGATGTAAGTTTTAAAATAAGCCTCTTTTGTTATTTCTGCTTTATTTGCTTATGGAATTATCAGAAAATCACCACAGACCCAATGATGCAACTACTGTAGCTCAATTCTGAAAATTTCACAAACTTATTTTATTATTTAATTAATTCATTAATTAACTATTATAGCTCAAATTTTGGGTTGTTTCATATATCAAGTACATTATAGAAAGAAAACAACCTTTATTATGAAAATGTTTGATCAACGAGTTAGATATATGTAACAAATTATATAATTTCCCCTATGGCACACTACTATAAAACATGTCATCTGCTTTAACTGTTTACCCCCTGTTACTTCGATTCGAGTATTGAAGCAAACGAAGATGATGCAACGGGACAAAGTTATTGCTTCGATTGTTGACTGAAGCAAAAAATGCGGAACAACCTAACCAAAAGAGGTCATTTACTTTAGTTATTTCTTAATAACTGAAACAAATGATCACTCATTTGCTTTGGTTGTTATGAACAACTGAAGAAAATATTAACTGAAGCAAAAAATAAAAATACCATCTCAAGTTTTAAAACCTGAAACAGTATCAAATCACAATGGCATTTTCATGCTAGATGGAAGTAACAACACTTAAAGCTTATCTATTATTCGCATATCGATTTTCCTTTCACCAAATTTGTGTTGTACCTAATTTTATAACATCTGAATTTTACTTAAGTAAATGAATTAGTAAGTATAGAAAATAAGTATCAACAACTAAGCCATTAAGATTTCAAGAGAAGACTTTCTAAGCCACAATAAACCGGGATCATCTTCCTTGAGTACTAGATCTTTCCAAAAGTGCCTTTGTACGTGACGCCTATGAAACTCATTCCTACTCTTTGCATTTGCAAGTCTCGATCACAAATCCCATCATCTGAATTTGGTCCCACTCCTTCCATACTTGTTATTTTACATTTTTAACCCGTATTGACCATTAAATCATGATTTTTTGTTTTATGGTACTGTCCCTACCATATTTCAATTCTTGTATATTTTTAGTGTGATGCTAAAAGCATCCAGTTTTGTGCTACAAGCTATCATGGTCAGTGGTTTTTGACCGACGAAACATTATTCGGTCGGCTGTTGCCTACATACCATAGTGTAAAAAAACAAATTTCCACCGGTAGCCTATAGCAAACAGTCATGTGCTTTTAGCATCCATCTATTATTATCCCATACCTTTTGTTTTAAATCACCACCTCCATCACATTTAATATTCTTTACCACCTCATCATTGTTTAGTGCCTATTCTAGAATTGAGTAGGCTTGCTTAACACTAAACTCAAACCCAAATCATATTCACTGTCACTCCACATTTCACATTCAAAACTCAAAGCACTAATCTCCTGAACAACACTAATGACTCCCATTGCTTTTATAAAGTGATGAAATGCCTGTGTATAATAGTGAAAATATATATTCTTTATGAGTACATTTATATGTAAATATAACATTAGAAATATATCAATGGAAATATATAACAGTGAAATTTTTATATATTTGCATGTAAATTACTACATGAGGCCATAAACAATCAAAGATAACTTTATGTGGAACTGTTTCGGTCTGGCAATTCAACAATCCATGTAATGTTTCAAAATTAAATGCATTATAGAAATAAATATTTACACCTATATTATATCAACAGGACATCTAACCAAGGCTAAAAGGAGGTACAGTAAGATATAGCTATATGTAAAATGGGCTAAGAGACCGATGTTTGCACCATCTGATTTGCAATCTTTAACCATAAACGTGCCTTATATGCAAGGTAGACACCTTCTCTACTGCAGACTATAGAAAAACTATAATGTAGCCAAAAATATTTGAAAGAAATTATTATGGAGTACATCAGCAAAAGAACTACAAATCATCATTTGCAAGAGTAGCTTATGAGCAACTAATAGTGTCCAAATAAGATAATAAATAACATACTTAAATGACTGCAGCTAAAATAGTAAATGATGAGTGTTGCTAATATATATTATCAATACTTTAATCTATTACAAGGAAGCAGTATAATAAAGCTCATGGTTAATGGAATGTAGCAACTTAGCAACCCAATTCATGGGTTGTGCCAAAATGAAATCAAAAGAAACAAAAGTACCTAGTTATGTTGTTGTGCCTCCCTAGACAGTGGCAAAAAGCCAATTTCTCTGCTGTCATTTACCAATCACATAAATATTTACACAAAACATAGTTGTTATAACAAATCCAGTAAGTCAGTTAAAAACTAATGAAATGAGTCATTTAATCCTTCACTTGTGTAAAAACAAACATCAAACAGAGAGCACATTTAATTCCATTTTTAATACTACATGGATTTAAAATAGTAAAATATTTCATGAATTCACTCCTCCCCTCTCACCCCCAAAGAATCACTCATTTCTGTCAAAAAGCAGTAACAAATTCAACATAGACATTTGTCACAAGCTACTGCAAAATTAAGGGAGGTAACTGGTTCAACTGTCAAATTTAACTACATATGAAGCAAAAGCCAATTTTGAGTGAACTTTAGCAAAGTGCTTCTCCCGTTGCACATTCACACAATAAATAACAATCTAGATGTAAAACAAATTTACTAGAAATTCCATATCTAAAAGTTTCCTCACATGTGATTGCAGAAAAATTCAAATAATAGGTAAATTGCATACAACTATGGGTAACGTACTTTTATCTATTAACCTAAACATTAATCAAATAAGATCTTATGTAATCTGAATAAAGCCAAACCTTTTGTATTTTTACTTCCAATTAGGTTGTTGGACATGTCTAAGCCTAAACTTTCTAAAAAATTATCATAGTTACAAAGGACTACAACTGTAAATCCACTAAGGTCTGCACAATTGATCTACATTTTCACTCCCATATCATATTTTCATCTGTTTTGTCGAAATTGTAAATAAAGCAACATATATCTTAAAAATTATTCATCGAGACAAACACAAACAAAATAAAAAATTACTAAATTATCAATCAGTATTAATAGATCAGGAAACAAAAATAAAACTAAATGTAATTATAACACATAAATTATTAAGGAAATTATATTGTACCCAGGTTGTGAAGGAGTGAACGAAAATCAACAAATACTTACATGAGGTTACAAGCTAACAGATAACGAGTAAGTGATGATTGGACTTAATATTTTACCAACATCAAATCATTCTGTACTTAGTCAAAATTTGAAGTTGAAGAAAATGTTAGATCAAGAATCATAGATTAACCTAACCTTGGTCGACAATCAATAATCTATGATCGAAGTTGGAGATGATGTAAGATACAAAATCGTAGTTTAATAATCGAATTTGTGACTAAGTGATTATCAAATTAGGGAAATGCGAGGGTAATACAATAGGTCATGGAGGCAAATTTGTGCTGGAGACCAGGTATTGTGGTGTAGAAAGGGAAATTTGATTTTGTTTTGGGATTTTTGCTATGGATTTGGAATTTAGGGCTAAGGTAAAAAGGAGGGAAAGCCGGAAAATGAATATTAGCTGGAAATTTAGTGGAAAAGAATGAAAATAATGAAAAAGAGACGTGCGTGTGCTCTGATTAAAATAATATGAAGTTGTTTCAGTTCTTTAATGCAAATAACACTATTTGCTTCGGTCGTTAATGACAACCAAAGCAAATTGCTTTTTTTATTTTCTATTGCTTTTCGTGTACCAATTGCTTCGGTTATTAAGGGGGAACCAAAGCAATAGATACTATTGCTTCGGTTGCGAACACAACCTAAGCAATGAGATAAGGCAACTTGCATATTTTGTATGAGTTGCACATCCTTAACTCTTTCCATCTTCCACTTGCATTTGTCTCAATTATGTGATCTTGTTCTAAAACTGATCAGATCAGTCCGTCAAGGAACCATGATGATATTATGTTTCAGTTACCTACATGTCAATCAACTCTCTCTGATGCTGATAAACTACATTTATCATGTGGAACAATTCGGAGTATCTCTTGATTTCCGATGAGCTCTAAGTTTTGTTATGAACTTTAACATTTGTGGGATTCTCAACATTTTAAATCTCCCTCAGCTGGGTTACAAATCTATGCATTTATATTTATAAACATCGTTTTTATCGCGGCGCTATTTAAGATGTTGTGCTCAGCCTTTTTCGTTGAATCGGCCATGGTCTTTCTTTTGGAACAATTCCAACTTAAGATCTTTAAGTTGAATACATTATTGAAATATTATACTCAATATCACTTATAAAGTTTGAGTCTGAACACTCCTTCATAAGGAGTTCATTATTTTTAAACAATTCTCTGGTATTTCGTAAATACACGAGAATACTCCAAACGATCATTCAGCGATATCAGTTTGGGTTTAATATTTTCCTCCTATATCAAATACATGAACAAATCATTATATCATAGGCAACATAACATGTATGATAAATCCTATTGCCAATGCATAAGGAATTCATCTCACATGTTTCATATTAAACAATTTAATATGTTGTCTTTTATATCAATTTAGGACATCCTTTATACTCACCAGAAAAGGTATCATTTACAATCCAACGTTAAGAAACTAAGGCTGATTTTAATACAAGTACATCATTAAAATCAACAATGTGTTGTGTACTTATAGTTTAGAAATATAATGTACATTTTAATGTTCTTTCTTATGAACACACGCTTCCTCTACATTTTGTTGGATAATCAAACTATTTGATATTTCTAACATAATATTTGTTCAATTCCAATGCTTATAAAATGATATCATCTATCGTTTCTTGGATCATATCCAAAGAGTCATAAGATCAATATCGCACTCACCAACTTCGAGACATTTCGGTTATTATGTGCAAACAACTTACTTTAAATCATTACTTAGAATTTTCTACTTTAACACGTATGTACCAAACATAAAATCATACTAAGTGAGAATTTTGTGAGTAGATCTGAATTAACTTGAGCATATTGAATATCGAATATATTATGCTAATTTCAACAATTGAAATTTGCGATGGTATTCTTATCAATGTTGCTTATTATATTTCAACTGCATTTGTCTTGCTCTCAAAGACACATTTATGGTCGATGGACATATCCATTTTGGGTACATCTACCAAAATCATATTTAGATAATGTACTTGGAATCTATTTCGGATCTACGCATCATACCAAACCATAGAGTCAACACTCTTAACGGTTTATTTAAACAACCGAGGATTATATATTTTAAACATTGAGAGAAAAAAAATGTGAGAATACTTATTAGACACTCTAACGTGATGCGTTCTTTTAGGTTATTTAATTTCATTTCATCTCATGTAATCAGTTTTCTCATTAGATCATATCCAATAATTTCTTAAAGAAATTCCTTAACTATGAAGTTGGTATTTCTTGAAACAACAATTGTTTCTTAATGCAATGGAACATGTATTTATAAACACTTTATGAATTGCCTTTTAGCTAAAACTGATTTATTTTTAGTTTACAAAATTTACATTCAAAACATAAATATGTCATCCAATGATAGTCCTTTCTCAACTCCTTTTGGGGAGATTCATAAAAGATCCATGATGAACAATTATTACGCGCTGACTTTCGACTTGCACAGCCTGCTAACTCATTGGCCTAGGATATGTTGGGGTTTTTTATGAATTATATTGTATGATTTTGTAAACTAATATTTAGATGAAATAATATTAACCTCGTATACTACTCTTAAATACATGACCTTATACAAAAAATTAAATCAACTTCACTCACAATTAATAGTACTATTCGGCAATGTTCGATCACTCTTTATCAATACATCATTACGTATCACATGGAGGAGTGACTTTTGAGATTGAATCTTTATTCAGTTTTAGGAACGTTCAAAACTCTTTACAATATACTCACCCATTCGATCAAAGTGAATCATTTCTATTGCATGTTGTATTACTTACTTCCGTTTTATACTCTGTAACTCTATCTTGGACATACTACATGTGCATCAAATACATATGTTCATGTCGGTGATAACTCATCGATGAATATAATAACGTACTTGGAACCATTTTGATATTTATAGACTTACAATATCATACATCTATATGTATCAATTCGAAGAGTTCATCAACGCTTATGATTCTTTCACTAAATGGGTGCGCGACCCTTAATTGTTTGAGATATAATTAACTAACATCATGTGATTCATAATCATGTAATAAAATTATTTCTCAAAACTACGGCTTAGTCTATAATTCAAAAATAATTGTTAATAATTTTAGATACTTCTATATTTTGTAGTGCATCACTTTTATATGAAAACAAATACCATATTGTTGTTGCATTTTATTATAAATATTCATAATATTCGCACCGAATATAACTGGCTATTTTTTAGTCGGCATCAAAAAATGGTCGTTAAATTTATGTTCGGTATATTTTACGAAAATAATTTTTGTAACTTTATGCTTTCAATATGTGATATAAGGCATGCTCCCACTATTTCGACCATTGCTATAATAGCATAGTGAATTTGGAGGTCCATTATTCACTAAATTTTTTTTATATGCTACAACTACTTTGCATTGAAGAGTTCTTTGATCAAATATCTTGAACTCAAAAAAAAAAAAATCTCATCATCAGAATACATTTTAGAATAGAAGTCATATTTCTTATTCTAATGTTAAGTATCAATCATTATTATTACAATTCTCATTTCTGTTATTTCTTTATGAAGCATAAGTGACTATTTACTCTCCACGTCCTAATTGTATCTTAAACTACATCTACTATTATACATTAGTTTTACTTTCAAATGGTTAAATCATTCAAAAAGAATACCTTTACTACAACAATGTAATGAACTCTTCATGAAAAGTGCACTTGATCTTCCTTAACATTTAACGATATCAAATATGTTGCACGTTGCATAAACTGATCAACTGACATTTCAACGATCGAGTTCTTTGATTTTTATTGTAGTTTTGGTCTTGTGTTATTAACACAATACGATCCTTTTGTAATTAATTAAATTGAATACATGATCTCATAATATCGTTTATTGGCTTATTTCGAATAAATAACTTCATCGAATAATATGAACTATGACCGCTCACCGTATAACACTTATATGTGATAATATATGGATCAAATATCTGTAGTTCTCATATCCCTTTTGAGTTTAAAAATCATAGGTTGCATACACGGTCTTAACCAAATAAACATATAAGCAACCATATTACGAACATATTAAGTAATTATAAAATTAGGCACTTGCATGAGTTTAGAAAACCTTAACAAGCAAGAAGCATTTATTAATAAGTATATTTTATATTTCTATTTGCCAATCTTTGATTCAAATCATCTGTATATCTTAATTGATAAATGTTTTATCAATGTATCAAATGCATAAATTTATCATTGTAGATTGTTATAACATTATATAGCATATATTCTTTCAATATTAGAAAGGTTAAATGTTATCATTTCATTTTTAAAATAAGTCTCCCATTAGTCTTTTAGGTTTCATTGAATCTTAAGTGATACATAGAAGTCTTTGGACTTCACTAGTGGGTGTTATGATTTATTTGTCTTGGGATTCTGACCTTGAGTCTACTTAACAAATCATAGCCCAACAAACGATAACTCCTTATCTATTGTGTCACAGCCAACTCCTAACACTTTGGTACCGTGACCTAATTTCACTTCGACCTTGAGTTTGCTCAACAAATGAAAATGAAATTATTCACTCATGCCTACCATATTGCAATGGCATAAGCATAATATATGTATCTTAAGTCTGCTCAATAAATACATAGAGTTATCTTATCCCGTCTATTCAATATATTAATAATACTACACATAACATCCACAGCTTAAGTCTGCTCAATAACTAAGGAGTATGTAAGTAATTTATTAATATATATATATATGGTAGATGACAAAATTATATTGAAGATTCATAATCTTTAATATATTATATTGACTGATATGGACTCATGAACAAGTATTTCTTATGAAATACTCTCGTGATTCAAGTCTCAAACACAACGAAAATCACGGTATATGTACAGTTACGTATGTATTTATTCCTTAAGTCTAGTTGGGGTTTCTTTGCTACAACAACCCATAATTTTTTATCTTCGAAATTTAATTTAATATAATAAAATATGTGATTCAAATAACTGCCCAATTAATAATAGTGTATTTTTTATTAAATTTATAGGATTTTTCATAATTTTTAGTTTGACAAATATTTAAATTTTTGTTTGATGCATATTGCGGCACACGTTGGTATTTTCGAAACCATACGGGATAAGTTAACTATAATATTTTATTGTTGTTTTGTGATTGTGATCGTGTTGTATCATCGTGCACAATCATATTTATTTCTGTCGTTCGTGGCTCGTACGCGAACATGATATCGTGTAGCGGTGTACTGCAAATGTAACAACTCATTATTTCGAATCATTCAAATCCACAATCATCTACACATATTAGACTTGAATTGCTCAAAACAACAGATTGTTAATTTATATTTGACAAAACTTTGCATGTACAGTAAATCAATCAATCATAGAATCACAAACAAAGATATAATAGCAATAAAAAGCAATGGAATAGATAAATGGTAGTTCATGAAGCTACTATAGAGCATCAGAGTCAAAAGAAAAATACAACAGACAATCTCAAGTACAAGGAATCCCTAATACATAAGCAATGACAAGTCTGAACATAAACAACTAGTATAAACTGAAATAACTGAATAGCTGAGTAGATAAAAGATAGATCTTCAACCAAAACTACAAGTTCCAAAGGTGAGTCTTATATGCTATGACACTTAGTCTGATCCGAGCACAAAGCAAAACACAAAACACTCGAGTCAAGATTAACATTCTTATGCAAGTAAATCAATACGCCACATAAATGATGTCTGTAGTAAAGTAAACTATTAAAATAGCGTTAAGGCGTTACCCATATCCCCCTTAACACATTTTTATATAAATGATGTAGTATATACAATACTGTAAACTCCACCAAATTGTGGGCTATCAGGGAGCACACCATAGGAACGACACAAACAAACTCATAGTGGGCGCGATAAGGCATGTGACAAGGCATGCGAGGCAATGCCTAGGGTAGGATAGCACTGCCGACCTCGAGACACACTCCCATAATCAAAGGTGCACCCAATCAAATCACAAAGTAATAAAATGGTATCAAAAAAGCAAGCTCGATCGGATTGCTACCTCACTTGGCTCGATATGGCTCATGTAGTCACATCAAGGTGACTCGCGGGGTCAGGGCTAGGTTCATACCTCATATAGACGTCGCTAAACCATCCTACTTATTTCTGGATTCTCCACCACATGCACAGTTATCAAAGTGGTTTTCGATACTGGTAGAGAGTATGACAATATCCGATCCCGATCTCTTTAATAATCAAACGCTTATTTCACACTATGGTCATTTTTACATTTTGAACAGTTCATGCTTCATATCAAATATCATGTTCATTTCAAAACCACATTACTTTCGAGATCATATTCACTTCAAAATCATATCATAAAATAGGTTAAACCATCATATCAAAGTATTCTCATTTAAATCCACTAAATCTAAATCATAACAGTTCTAACTTGAATGGTTTGAATATTGAAAGTAGTTTATATATTAGAATAGTTATACATTAAAAATAGTCTATATATTAAAAATGGTTTATATATTAAAAAGAGTCTACATGTTAAATAGTTTCAAATTAGAATTGTTTCTTCCAATTTCACAATCAACTCAAATCAACTTTAGTTCTAAAATTCAATTGAAACTAATCTTAGTTCAACAATTTCAATTAAAAAGGTTAACGGTTCAATTCAAATTATTATTAAAACCATTTTTAATTTATATCGATTTCAAGTCCAGGTTTGAACAACACTTTAAACAACTTCCAATTCAACAGGTTTCAAAGTTTAAATATTCAGACAATTTACAATAATTCAGTTTGATAAATTTCATTTATATTTCAAAATTCGACTTAATTTTATTTAAATTTGGAAAATATTCACTTAAGCGCTTTTAATAACATTTAAATAAAATCTCAAATTTCGAATTTAAATCAAAATTTAATATCTAACTTCAATTATATTAATTAGAAATTATTCGCTTAATTACCCTTTTATAAATATTTAAATAAAATCTCAAATTTCAAATTTAAATCAAAATTTAATATTCAATTACAATTTTATTTAAATTTGAAATATTCGTTAAATCGCCTTTATCAAAATCGAGTTATTAAGTTATAAAATCATATCTTTAAAAAAAATCAATAAGTTTCAAATTAATTATTATTTAAATTCAATTCTTAACAAATTAAATTACAAATCAATTTTAATTTATCTTTCCAACCTAAATTTATTAACATCATTAAAAAAATCTATTATCAGAATATTAATATATAATTTAAATAAATACTTATACATATTATTTATATACCAATTAAATTAAACTTTAACAAATTAAATCTTATTATTAATTTATTTTATATCTTATTTTATATATTTAAAAATAATAAAAATAACTTAAAATTTACATTTCCATAACTTAACTTATAATTTTAAAATTTTCGAAAGCACATAATTTAAAATCTAAAATTTCATAAACATATTAAAATAAAATCCTTATATTATATTTTAAAAAATTAATATTTATTAAAACACATATTAAAATTTTAAAATGAAATCTTTATATTATATCTAAAATCAAAACACATATATTTTCTTTTCTCAAAAATTTGGAAATCATTTAAAAAATAAACCAACGGTGTCTGTATAAAGTTTTCTAACCTATTGTCAAGTCATACAGATATTTGTCGTTTCAATCGGTAATAATTTTAATATTATAGGTACATATCATTTCAACCTGCAATCCCAAAGTTCAAATTCAATAAAATTGCTTGGGTTTATCATTTCAACCCAAAACGATTTTCTCTAATCTATAATATCGTTCAAGTATGTATTATTTCATCCCATAGGCAATTCCTAACTATAAGGGAGCTTGTAGAGTGAGAACAATAAAATAATAATATAAAATGACATAGTATATCAATGGCAAATATGATCATAATTAACCATTTAAATAAACATATATTCAAAAGTTCATGGTGTCATATGTCAATTAACGTATGTGGATAATTAAAATATTAACATATCATATTTAACAATTTAATTTCTAACCAATTACATTTAACGACACATTTCGAACATCATTTCGTGTGAATTAAATTAACTAAATATAAGAATGTTAATCGTGAGTTATTGCTCACCTTTCGTGGCTATAGAAATAATGATGCTGAAGAAGGTGATACAGACGCGCACACGGATACGGACATTCCACAACAACACTCAAAAACTACTATGACAAGTTTGACAGTGGCAAGCAAAGCACTGAATTCGATATAATCAAATATATATAATATATCATTATTATTATTTTTAAAATAATCTTTAATAAAACCCATATATTTCTTTTCAAAAAATTTCAAATAAATATTCAAACATAATATATATATATATATATATATATATATATATATTATCATAAGATCTATTTTGTAAATATTAACATAAATTTAAATAAAATACTTTAAAAATATTATTATAAAAGCTAACCGCGCATAGTATTGGAGATTGGTCGGTTGGATGGGATCTGCAAACTTTCAGGGAAGGTATGGCTACGAAGGCAATGGAGTGGGAGAGAGAGAGATGCAGAGATGGGCGCTGGGTCAGGTCGCAAGGCTGAGGTGGTATTCTGGCTGGCGTGTGGCTACTGGTTGTAGGTGACGAGGAGAGGTTGACAAGGCTGGGTGATGGGAAGGTCACTGCATGTGTGGTTGAAGTGGAGAGAGATGGAAACTGTGTTGCTTAGTGCTAGGAGGGGATGTCGATGCGTGGGTGGCTGCACGAGTAGGTGGCAGAGGATAAAGACTGCTCGTGGGTAACGTGGTGGAGCAAGTGATGGGGGAAAAGGCTCGAGGTGGTGGGCGGATCTGGTGGAAAGGAAGTGGGCTCATTAGGGTCGGCTAATGGGTGAAAGGCGGACGAAGGCAGCTCTGATGGCATGAGATGGGAGAGGGGAAGCGGATGGCGGTCTGGGTGTGATGCAAAAGGAAGGGCCGAGCAAGCTTTCTCATGCAAATATATACGAACTGTGTGTGTGTATATGTATTTATATATGTATGTACGTATGTATGTATTAGAAGGAGGTGGGTCATGTGGTGGGCGAGGCTAAGGGGAGGAACCTCGACATCAGGTTATGAAAGTGGTGTGGTCGGAACAAAGAAACTGGGGTCGTTGCGTGGAGGATATTGGCTGCTCAGGTGGGTAGGTGTTGTATGGCAACATGGAGATGGGTCTATATGGAGTTGCAGTAGGTAAGTGGGCCAAGGTGTGGCTGCGGAGAGGAACAGGTGGTGGGTTATGGTGGTGGGAGGCGGAGTGTGTTTGGCAAGTGGATGGTTCGAGTTTGTAGAAGCAAGGATGCAGGCGGAATGTCATAGATGAGCAGGTTATATGAAAGATGATGGACGAGTAAAACATTGCTTTCCTATATATATATATATATATATATATATATATATATATATATATATATAAATCTATTTGCTTCCGCATCCACAAGCGCATCTTCAGAACTACTACGCTCCGCCGCATAGAAGCTAAGGCTTTCTCGACTCTATTCAAACAAGGAAAAAACCAGGTATGGATATCCTTGGCTTATTTCTTGATCTCTTTACTACGAGTAATTATATTTTATATTGCTGGTCTAGTCGTAAATATGATAGAAGAACTTTTAATATTGTATGTCCAACAACAGTAAAAAAAAAAAAAAAAAAAAGAGTACCCGAGCTCTCAAAAAATCGGACCAACCCCGTTTTGGTATCAGAGCAAGGTTTATCCTTACACAGTAAAACAAGTTTGGTATTGCTAATAACTCTAACTCAGGTAGCCACGAAGAGCGTAAATCCTAATAAGGTTAGATAACGGCTAATATAAAACTTTGCTTACCCAAAAGGAAACAATCAGGCTCAAAATCAAAACATAGCTAATGACGTATTTTACGATATGTTTTTAAGTTGTTATTTCTTTTGAATAAAAAACTGAGGAATGAGTAATTAATTTATGAAGTTAAGAAGATGAACCTTTTCAAAATAGATTTTCAACACTCAACTAAACGCCTGCAATATTTAAATCTAGAATACTCTTTTAAAGAAAGAAATATTGCCAGTATTGACAAATATAAGTTTTCTTGCTACTTTGAACAGCAATTTGGTCATCTGTTACACGGTAATAACATCCAACTAAATAGTATTATAGACTTTCTAATCAGTCAAGCAGGTAATCTCGAAACTCATAATAACGTAGTAACTAGGGCAATAAATAACCTAACAGAAACCACTAAGGAGAAAAACAAAATTTTAAAACAGATTAGTTCCAATTTAGACTTTCTTAAAGATCAAAACAATACTATTCAAAACCAGTTAGTTCATATAAAAAAGAGTATACCTACAAAAGACGATATAATCCAGCTTAAATTTTTGTTACAAACTAATAAACCAAAATATTTAGAAATCGAATCAAATAGAATATTAGAAGATTTACAAAGACAGACAAGTAACTTTGATCATAAGATTAAGAAGGTAGAACAAGTAATAGACGAAATAAAAAGGGTAGTAGCAAGTTAATGAACAAAGAGCTAATAGAAGCAAAAAAAGAAAGCGGACGAATTTAAAGCAGAAAATAACTTACGACCAGTCCCCGACCAAGGCTTTTCTAGATATTCCGGACATAGTCAATCGGATCAAGAATATCAACATTTATTCAACATTTTAATAAGCCTAAATCTTCAGTTAATTGAAAAGGTCAATCAACTAACAGAAAAGGTAAATAGTTTATCAGTAGGAAGAGACTGTCAACATTTACAAATAATAACAAAAAAGCCAGAACAGCTTTACAAATTTTGGAAACCAAGACAATGAATTTACAACCAGAAGCAGGATCTAGTAGAGCCTTAACAAGACTTAATTCCACTAGTATGACTAGAGATGAAATATCAAACATCATGTCTATATTTAATAAAAGGAAAGATAAACAAATAATACAACTTGATGAAGAAATAGATGTAGACAAAAATTTAGAAATATACCATAACCATCAGCTAGATGTACTAAATCCAAAGGTGCTATATCAAACAGGGATAATGAACTTAAACACTACTCTAATAAGGAGTACTCGTGAAGAAGAACTCAGAATAGTAGATAACAGTGAAATGATTAATATAATTTCCCCAGAAACAATAGAAAAGTTAAAGAATACAGGAAAAAGATTTTTCCATTTAGGTCTAACTGTAATAGGAATAAAAGCATTAACTAGAAAAGGCTTAGGAACCAAGTTGTTAACTTTAATCCTAGATAAATCATGGACTTCCGATATAGAAAAAGCATTAATATCAGGAATGGAAGTAGACTTAAACAATAACTCCGCTCTTATATATTGTGTACCAGATATCATTAAAAGTATAGATAATCTAGGAAATCTAAAAATGGGATTTCAAGCAAAAGGATTTGAAGGATATATTGGAAAGAATTTTATTATCAGTATAGGGTTATTAGGAAAAGCATCAAATAGATCAGGTATGAAGTTTAAGTTAAATTTAACAGGAATAGTACAAAACATAGCAAGTAAGGGCATTCAAATGATAGAACCTAGAAAAATTAATCCAGAAGATTTGGCAGGACTTGAATGGTCTCTAAAAGATTTTGTCACTAATGATAAAACATTACTAGTTCCAGAATCACACATTATATATAAAAATCAATTTAACGAACCAAGCATTAGGTTTAATAATTATAAAACAAAACAATCTGAAATAGAACAACATAGTGATGAAGAGACAGAATATAACAACTTAAATTGGGAAGAAGGACCAATTTATGATGACTATGATAGCAACATAGATCTAGAATATGATGAACTAGAAGACGTAATCGGATACTTACCAATCGATGAAGAAATAATACAACAAATAGATGAAACTCAAATAGAAGACGATTTTATTAAAGAAATTGAAAAATTGGAAACAGGATTTAAAACAGAAACAAAAATATCCCTAGTAGAAATAATGAATAAAAAGTTAACAGTTGAAAATATAAGAGAAGAAATTGATAATATGATAATACAATGTATGATGAACCTCCAAATGGATTATCAAACAGCATTTAACACCTTAAGCGAATACTATAACTTAGTACTAGTAGATGACATAAGTATAGGAAAAACTCCCTTAAGCGACATATATACGCAAAAAAACGAAACAAATTATCAAGATTCAATGATTACAGAAGCATCATCAAGTAAACGACCAAGAAGTGAATTCACAAGACCAGGAGTAGGATATGATGAAAAAACATTTGAAAGAGAACCATGGAATCCTCCTAGTATTAGTTACACAGAAGGAAACACCAAAATAGGAAAAGGAAGTAGAAAATCATATACAAAGATTTATAGTTCTAATATGCTACTATTAGAAAATCAAAGCCCTTAATTGTGACCAGATGAAATATTAATTTGGGAACAAAATGTCATACGATACTGGGAAGTTAATAAACGAGGAGATATGGACATGTTTGCAGTACTAGAAACCACGTTAGGCCCAATGGCCCTAGGCATATATCAAAGTTTTAAAGCAATAAATCCAGAAGAAATAATTAGACAAAAATCATTAGGAGATAATCCATATAATTTTACATCAATGATCCGAACAATAATAATTGGTATAGATCCAGCTAAAGGAAATACAACGTTACAAGATACAGCCATAAGAAATCTAGAACAATTAAGCATTAGTGATTTCAAATATATTAAAGAATTTAGCCAAGATTTTGCAACAATGATAGCACAAACAGGTAAGGCCTTTGATGACGAATTATGTGACAGGTATTTTACAAAATTACCAGGAGACCTAGGACGAAATATACATAAAGAATGGAAAGATAATCATGGAACAGAATACGGATTAGGCATAGGAATTAGAATCACTTTTGTTTTCCGAAAATTAGAAGAACTATGTAAGGAAGCCACTATGCAAGAACAAATCAAAAGACAAGCATGGGCATTTTGTAAAACAGCAATATATACACCACAAGCCTATGGATACAAAAAGAGAAAAAAGTTTTTAAGAAAATCAGTGAAATATGAAAAGCATAAGCATAGTAAATATGTTAAAAAACGGAGACCATATACTAAAAAATGTACATGTTATATATGTGGCGATCCAAATCATTTAGCCAACAAATGTCCAAATAGAGCAAATAATCAATATAGAGCTAATCTAGTAGACGAATTAGGAGAATACGATCTACAGAGTATAAACGATAATTCTGACAATGAATCTATTTATAGTATAGTTTCAGAAGAAGATAATAACCATCCTGATCCTATAACCTATACCCTAATGAATAGAGAAAACTGTTCACATGAATGGATACAAAGTAAAGGAAGCGATCACATACCCTGCTACAACTGCAATAGATATCCAGCAATTAATAAACGATTTCAATGTAATGAATGTTACAAAGAAATATGTTTTTTATGTGTTAAACAAATTTTTAACATCGAATTAACCAAAAAAGAAATAGAAGTACCAACAAAAAATTTCTTACAAGAAAGAGTAGACAAGCATGAAGTTCAAATAAGATTACTCCAATATGAATTAAATGAAATAAAACAAGAATTAGCAAACTTAAAACAAAAAGAAAAAAATACAGAAAAAGAAGTAATAACTGAAGTAAACGAAGAAAACTTCCAACAAACAACAGAAATAATTCAAGTAAAAGAGTTTTCCACAACCCTACTAACCCTAGAATGTAAACTATGGTTCGATAACAAAAATTTTATAACTACAACAGCTATAATCGACATCGGAAGTACAAAAAGCCTAATAGCACATAAATTAATTCCCAAAGAATTCCAAGTACCTTTAACATATAAACTTTTTTCTAAAACAGCTGAACAACGTATTATGCAATTAAAATATAAATTACCTGATCATACGCAAATCCAATTTAAAGATTTTTCTGGTAATTACAGTAGTAAATATGATTTAGGACAAACAAATATTACTCCACCTGAAATAAATAGTTCTGAATTTTTGTTAGGTCTCAATTTTATTTTAAATCTTAATGGTAGTATTTCCATTAGCAAAAATAGCATTACATTTAATAAAAATACATATACTTTACCCACCAACTTTTACCAAACCAAATCAGAGTTGCTGCACAAGTGTGGTGGTACCCTTGAATTAGATTTTTACAAACAACCTAACAAAAAATTCTTGTCAAATGAAGAAAAACGAGAAGCCTTTAGTCTGTTAGCACAAGAGAAAGCAAAAACATTAGAAAAAGGACCAGATATTTTTGATTCAATTAATTACCCATTAATTCAAAAATTAGAAAAACTAGGCCTTATAGGCGATGACATTACCAAAAGCAAAGTACAATATGTAGCAAAAATAAAAATAAAAAACCCAGATATAACAATAAGAACAACAAATATAGAATATTCTCCTGCATATGTTACAGAATTTAAAATCCAAATACAAGAAATGTTAAACCAAAACTTAATCAGAAAATCAGAAAGTCCCCACAGATCAGCAGCCTTTATTGTTAGAAATCATGCTGAAATTAGCAGAGGCAAACCTAGAATAGTATACAATTATAAAAGACTTAATGACAATACGGAAGATGATGGCTATAATATTCCAAATAAAGACACTTTAATAAATTTAATCCAAAACAAGAGGATCTTTAGCAAATTCGATTTAAAATCAGGATATAATCAGCTACAGTTAGAAGAAACCTTTAAACCATGGACTACATTTACATGTTCAGAAGGACATTTCGAATGGAATGTTCTAAGCTTCGGATTAAAAACAGCCCATCAGTTTTCCAAAGATTTATGGACAGTATATTTAAAAAATATGATTTTTGTTTAGTATATATTGACGACATCCTAGTAGCTAGTAATACAATTCAAGAACATGAGTATCATTTAAAAACAATCTTTGATGAAATATTAAAAAACAAAATAGTAATTTCTAAAAAGAAAATGGAATTATTTATAAGAAAATTTTCTTTTTTAGGACTAGAAATCGGAAATGGTAAAATAGAATTACAACCACATATTTCCCAAAAAATCTTAGAATTTCCAGACAAATTAGATAGTATAAAAAAGATCCAAGCATTTTTAGGATTAGTAAATTATGCCAGAAAATTTATCCCAAATCTTGCCAAACTAGTAGGACCATTATACGGTAAAATATCCAAAAATGGAGAAAGAAGATTCAATAATGAAGATATTAAGTTAATAAGAACAATCAAAGAAGAAGTTAAACGGATTAAACCATTAGAACTTCCATTAACCACAGATTATATTATAATTGAATGTGATGGATGCAAAGAAGGATGGGGTGCTATCCTTATTTGCAAACCAAACAAATTTTCAGCAAAATCAGAAGAAAAAATAGCATCATACGCTAGTGGCACATTCAGTAAAATTGGGCAAAATTGGACCAGTATAGACTTTGAAATACAAGCCCTTATTAATGCATTAGACAAATTTAAGATACATTTAACTAAAGAATTTACTGTTAGAACAGATTGTGAAGCCATAGTTAAATTCATCAATAATGAAAATTCAAAAAAGATAAACAAAACTAGATGGTTAAATTTACAAAATTTAATCCAAGGATGCGGCTATAAAGTAATTTTTGAACACATAAAGGGAAAAGACAACCATTTAGCGGATTTACTTTCCAGGCAATTAGCTAAATGTTTTTTTGCATTATCTCCAGGTAACAATGATGAATGCAGAAATAAAAACAGAGAAAGAAGCTAACACCACTCCAGATATTCAAAGAACAGAAAAGGAGGTTAAAACCCCTACAATACCAAGTAGTTCACAAATGCCAGGTAGCTCCCAATCAAATATAACACCAGCAAATGCTTTCAAAATTCCCACAATGACCTTTGGTCAATATAATATAGCTATTTTCCAAGATAATGACCCGAGAAAATTCAGGCCTATAGTTAGAATTACAGACAAATCACAACAATGCCTGCTAGACCATTTATGGAATTTAAAAACAGTAGACACAGACCGTAAACACAAAATGATTTTGGCAAATTGTTTTGCAAATTATTTTTCGAAAATTCAACAAAAGCCATTATCAAAGAACTTTTCCTGCTACGTAGTCTTTGAAGGGCTATATGTTGGTATTTTTAAACACTTTAGTCAGGTTCAGAATTCAGTCCAAAATTATCCTAATCCAAGATTTAGAGGATTTTACTCTTTAAACGAAGCTATAGAGGCAGCCAGACAGCAACTAGGTCTAAATTTCTACATAGATCCACAATGTCAACAATCTTATTCCCAAGTTACAACCTCAATACCAAGATCTCCAGAACATATAATGAATGACCAGGCGGCGCAAATCTATGCCCTGCAAGCTCAGTTAAACCAAAGCCAGCAGCAGTCTTTTTGCTCCAGAACAAAATTAAAGAATTAGAAGACTGTAGAAGAGAGCTAGCCTATATACAACAAACAAATCAACACTATGAAACCAGAATCTTTACTCTAGCCAAAGAAGTAAGACAGCTAAAGCAGGAAACAGGCATCCCTAGTACAACTTTATCCTATGACCAGCTCCAAGCTATGCTCAAACTCAAACCTAGAAAAGCACTAAAACCATTATATGATAAATGCCTTGATCTAGAGATCAGAATCAATGAACTAGTAGCACAAAGATGGGAAGAGCAAATGCAGATGTTACAAGACAAGCTAAAAGAATGGTCAGAGAATTCGCCAGGAGGATGCAAGGTGGTACAGGATTGTAGATCCAATATGCTAAGAGCAAGGATGGATTTTGACCTAACTCCAATAAGCTTTGACACTATAATAACATTGTTCGACCATGGTATGCTTTCAAGACTTAAACTCAATATAGACTGTAATACAGAATACCTAGATATGTTCGGATGGAAGCTCAGCCTAATACTTCACAGCATGCTTTCGTTTGGAAATCCAGTTACATTGTGCATAAATTCCACTTGCCCAAAGTTTTTGTTTGATAACAAAAACACAGAAAGGCCAGCTAAACACAGAATTTCCATTTTTGTTAATAAAAATTCACAGCCTTATGCAGTTCCTCAAGGAGCACAGATTTATGAATGGAAACCAATCTGGTTCCACAGTCATAGACCATGGGAATTTCACCAGAGGGAAGAATTATTATCACCGCCACCCCATTGGCGTGAACTCTATCTGTATGCTGAAACAACCACAAAACAAATATGGGGTTCCACAGGTTTTAAATATTTACTACCGTTTTATCCTATTGACAGTTTTGACCCACAGAGACATGTAATCAGATTTGCAGAGGATAGTGATCTAGAAGCCTTGGAGGACATAAGTGACATCATGGATGATGAGTCTGATGATTTGTCCATACCATCCACCCATAGAGCAGCATAAAGTATTAGAAGTTTCAACACTAAATCCAGCACATGCAGAAGACTCCCGCACTAAAATAAAGTAAACACCTGTCCAACTTTATGTCATTTATTATGCCAGCATTGTACCTTTGCAATAATTTATTTTGCCAGCTTTGTACTTTTATGAAATGAAGTGTCCTGTAAAGTTAGTAGGTGTAGGTAAATAAATAACCGGACTTACCGGCTGAATGGCCTATATAAGGCAGTTATGTATGTAGTTGTAATAAAAAAGTGAATATATAAAATCTTTAAGCTTTCTGCAAATTAATGGCAGCTTAAGCCCCTCCTGTTCATCTTCTTGCTTCCTCTAAATTAAAAACTCATTCCTCCTCAAAAAAAAAAAAATCTAAATCTATTTGCTTCCGCATCCACAAGCGCATCTTCAGAACTACTACGCTCCGCCGCATAGAAGCTAAGGCTTTCTCGACTCTATTCAAACAAGGAAAAAACCAGGTATGGATATCCTTGGCTTATTTCTTGATCTCTTTACTACGAGTAATTATATTTTATATTGCTGGTCTAGTCGTAAATATGATAGAAGAACTTTTAATATTGTATGACCAACAACAGTAAAAAAAAAAAAAAAAAAAAAAGAGTACCCGAGCTCTCAAAAAATCGGACAAAGCAAACAAACTAGAATATATAAATCAAACCAGTGAATAGCAAAGGCCACATATTAAATTTTGGAATAATAAAAGCTATTGGTTGTTTATATTCAACTGGTGGACAATTGAATGGCGATAGGAAAACCAAAAATGGCCATAGCATTAATTTCCAAGTTTCATTTATGTGTGCATTTTGTACATCCCATGTTATCGTGCCATGATATTCGAATTCAATATAATCAAGGTTGTGATTTTTTTAATTCAACCAAGACAATATCTAGAAATAAGGTCCATTTGACGGTCATTTTCTTTAGTTTAATGCTATCTTTAAATGTTGTGAATAAACGCTTTCATGAAGGTTAGGTCACAAATGTGAAAGTGGTTCACATTCAAGTAAACTTTTCGAGATATAAATCATGGAATGAGTAAGATTCAAAATAAAAGTTCTAGTATATCAGATCACCTTTCCAATTCAAGCCATAGATTCAATAAAATGGTATGAGCTAAAGCTAAGGATCTAATGCTAAAAAGTAAAATTACAGAATTTTAAAAATAACTCAGAGAGTATTTGCAACATTAAAATAGGTTTTAAATATAATAAACCTATGAATTGAGAAAAGATTTGTAAAAAAAATTGTGCATCTATGAATAGTTTTCAAGAAAGTCCAAAACCATCAAAAAGGTTAAATGATCAAATAATATGTCTCAAATATGGTTAATGATTTGGATTGAGTTTTAAACACTTAGTCAAAAAACAAGCTTAACTTTGCAATAGTATTCTCAAATAGTAAACGACTAAATCCGGAAAAGTTTATAAAATAGGAAAGGTATATATTATCATTAACTTTCTAGAAACAAAATTTTACATACGTAACAACCTGAAATTTAACCCGTAATAATTAATTCGTCAATTAATAAATAATAAAATAACTTCGTAAAATTATTAGAATTGAGCCAAGGGAGTTGCACCATTGTGCCCATGGTAATTTGCTGGCCAATTTCCATATATAGAATGTCAGAATCCGAGTTAATATGAGCAAGGAACAAAATAATCAAAGAAATGAAATATATATATATATATATATATATATATATATATAAGGCCAGGTCGACCAACCGTTCGACCTGGGCAACCGGGCGGTCGACCCGCTTGTCTATTTTAAAGAACGAACGAGCATTCATTCGAAAGTTGAACATCTAATTTGCATTATTTGGATTCATCTGATCCTTCTATTCTTGCATCTGATGCCCTTTATTCAGCCTATGACGTGGTTGCATCATATTCAATTCCCAAAGCCAACGATATGAGATCCACTTCTACTCCTTCAAATAGAACCCTAGGACCAACACTTTTTCTCATTCTAGATTTTCTCCGCTTGGGTTCACCTTTTAAGGAAGGACCCTAAAAGGAATAATTTTCCAAGAAGAAAATCTTTTTAATAGAAATATTCTAATACCCTCAAGTGGATCCATGAAGGCCTAAAGGTAAGAGCTAGGGACCAGAGTTGAGTGACTGTAATTATTTTACATTTCTTTAAGTAATTTAAAATAATAGAGTTTCAAATAGTTGTAGTTTAACTACGATTTTTGGAGTAACCTTTTTAGTAAGTTATTTACAGTTTTTAGAATTATTTTCAGTCTATTCCTTCTAGCTATTCTTTTTAGTAAATTTTTGTTTATTTCTGTTAATCATAGCTTTTCCTGTTTAATTATAGTTTATTTACAATATTTTAATTTATTTACTATTGTTTATGCATTATTTACATCTTCTTTCTACGCTTTGGATTTTCTTCTATTTTCAGTTTTCTTTTATTCCTCCTTCTTCTTCGCGTACGGATTAGAATAGAATTAACGCAAAATTGGATTAAATTATAAGAAATCTGAAATAAGGGAATATGAGATGTAAATCATAAAGGCCGGAATATAATTGGAATAGGAATGAAATTATGCCTAATTATGATATTAATTGGACTAAATTAAGAAGATTGGCTTAGTTATAACTTAGAATTATAACTAAAATGAACAAAAGAAGAAAGAAGCTTATTTTCACACATAGACATTGGGTTAAGTAATAAGCATGATCATAACATAAGTTATAAATTGATAAACTATGGAAACTATGGAAAACTATGGAAATTATGGTGCTTATTTTAAGACTTACGTTAAATTAATAATCAATAATAGCAATTGGTAAAAATAAATGCTTATTTAAATAATTTATCTAAGTTAATAAGCAAAGATAAGAGAAGGACCTGTACCAAATAGCATTTCCTTAATATTTCTATGGTTACGGTGTTTCACAAAATCTTGAAGTGAGACGAGGTGCTTCACATAATCCTAAAGTGAGGCGAGGGTACACTTATGCTTATAATGGTAGTAAGCGGTCAATCTATAGTGGTTCAAATAAAAGGGATTTGAACAAAGGATGCAACTAGATTTTTGTTTGATAGGGACCAGTACCTGCAGCATTTCCCTTATTTTTCTATAGACACGGTGTTTTACATAACCCTAAAGTGAGACAAGATGCTTCACGTAATCCTGAAGTGAGGCAAGGGGCAGCTTGCTGACTAGGGTAAATAAAAGGTCAAAAGAGGGAGCAACAGGTAGCATGGGCATGGTGGCAGTTATGCTGCGACTTCCATTTTGGTGCTCAGTAATTGCTATGAGTTCCAAGTGCTTAGTAGGTGTGTCTTTCGTAGGCACCAAAGTCTACTGTGTAGGGAAAAGTTCGGTCCATAGTAGCTTCTATGGAATAGCAGGCTGATCAAAGGGTAGAATTAGGAATTCAGCCGCATCAAAGCAGCTATCAAGGGCAGGTGCAAACAATCAAAGTTGACCTATCTTATTAATTGAGTACTAGCTAATTCGTATTTATTTCCTTTGTTTCCTTCTATATATTAGAACGGTTGTAAAGTCTATTACTTATACTTTGCTTAAAGATTCTAGTAATTACTATCATTTATCATTCACTAAACTTTTTTTCTGACTGACTCCTCTATTTTCCCCTTTTTTCCCCCTACGCAATCAACGAAGAGGACTGTAGATCGCGGTTACTTGGAGGGTTCTCGGAGAATATTTCTACCATTTATTTCTTTTATTCTAGCTTTAATTCTTTCTATGTACTAGGTTATTATGAGGGATATTATGTACTCTAATTTTTGAGACTATGAGTTTTTATGAGACATCTTGGGTTTTGTGACATGTATGTGTATTTGGTATTTGACTTATTTAGTTTATAAAGAAATTATGAAGATTTTGTTTTGAATAAGTTATTATTTTAGTTTCCGTTGTTTTTACCTATTTTATCTTGTAAATCTTAGTCTTTGTTAGTTCCAGTATACCTACAACGCACCATGCCTTTTATTGTGCTCTTTTGGGTGTATTAAGGGGTGTGGGGGTGTCTCACGTGGTATTAGAGCTTAAGGTTACAGGATCCCTAAAAAATTCTTTTAAAAGTAAAGCATTTTCCGAAATAACTTGTTTTTAAAAAAAATAGGAAAGGACTCCTAGAAATGTTTTTACGTATGAAGGACTTTTTACAAAAATCCCTCATAAGTCCAATTCAATCTCCTTTTGCCTATTTCCTAAACTATTCTTTTCTTTTCGGACAATGGCTGATGCTCCGAAACTTCTCGAGGGAATTCCAATCCTAGCCTGGTTTCGTAGGTACTTACAAGCCACGACACTAAAGGTGCATGGGCTAGCGCCTAATCCTGCACCAGCGGATGGGAAACCTATCAACCTACCTGCCACCATCAATTTCTCTAAAAGCTTTGTAAGGATTTTGCGAGTTTGGGCAGAAAGACTTTTTCTGGCAAGGAGAATTTTGTGGAAGCGAGAGCTTGGCTTAGGGAAACCGAGAGGATATTTGGCTTATTGGGATTGGAGGACCAGTAGCGGGTTCAACTAGCTCTTGGCAGTTGAAAGAGGAGGCATCTTATTGGTAGGACGTTGTTGAGTTGGAAGGAAGAGAAGTCGATTGGAGTGGGTTTAGGCAGAGGTTTGAGAGGAAGTTTCTGTCTCAAGCGGAAGAAAATTTTCAACTAGAGAGGTTTATCAAGTTGAAGGAAGGGAGTTTGTCTATTAAGAAATACATCATCGGTTCAATGAATTGTCGCAATTTGTTATGGAGTTGGTGGTATGCAGCACAAGAAAGCTATGAATTTTATGAAGGGATTGAATAAACCCCTTTAGGGATTATTGTTGACTCACATACCGATGGGAGCTACTTATGAGTCTTTGGTTGAGATAGCGCTTATGTCAGATGCAGTCAAGGAAGGAGAGTCTAAAGTAGTGGTTAAGTCAGAAGGTTCAAAGAAGACGAGGTGGAAAAACAATAAGGAGAAGAAGAAAGGTAATGACCCTCGAAAGCATATTAAGAAAGGTTTGAAGTGCAGTAACTGTGGGATTGCTGGACATGTGGCCAAGGATTACAAAAGGGATTAGATAAAGGGAAAGTACTTCAACTCCTGACAGTCCGGTCACTTAAGTAGGAATTGTGCCTAGAGAGCAGGGCAAGGGACTTGTAACAAACAGAAATTTTCACGCCGAAAATTCTAGATAGTTATGAAAAAGAAGAAAAAGATAGAAGAAGAAGAAGAACAAAATCAACCACATCTCACATTCGCAGCGGTAAAATATAATAGACAAACAATAACAGTTTACAAAGAATATTATATCTGTCGATTACGTTTAATATACATCAGAGTTTCACTTATATTCAGTCACTGAATATATACAATTATCATGTTTCAGATTAACAACAATAATATACAGCAGAAATACTCTATACACTCTTGCCATCTAGCCCGCCTCCTGAGCTCCAGAACGTCCTAATCCTGAAAATCTGTAATACTCGGTCTGACCCAAGCA
The DNA here is from genome assembly GCA_030765085.1 of Allium cepa. Taxonomy (NCBI): domain Eukaryota; kingdom Viridiplantae; phylum Streptophyta; class Magnoliopsida; order Asparagales; family Amaryllidaceae; genus Allium; species Allium cepa. Next base: position 588,426,031 of record CM060938.1, read on the forward strand.
TTACACCAAAGTAACACCCGGGTCAGGCTGGAAACCAGCGTGAGTAAACTCATCCAACATGAAATATAAAAAAATACAACGTATATAGAACCCGGGGTAACTCGAACTAATTTACAAATTCACAATTTGTTATAGACGTCACTTATTTCACGCATCAATTTTCCAAGCACCTAATTTAGATTAAATAGACCAATTTACTTAAATCATTTCATTCCAGTCTATAGATTTCACATATCAATCTATAAAAATTCAAAGTGGTTTCGGGTATTTCCAAACACCCGACCCTGATCTCTTCGGGTCTCATGTCATCCTAATCCCAGTTATCCAAATGAAATACACAACATTTCATATCAGAGATACCATCTCATTCAAAGCATTTAATACCATTCAATCATCCATAAGCAAAGCTTGATCTCTTCCAAAACTTCTTCTAATTAATTCAAATTGAATTTTTAATCTCAATCACTTAAATTTCTTCATTTGTCATTAATTAATTTCAAATCAGATAATTAATAAACCTTTCATTTTTCATCTTAATTAATCACCCTGGATTAATTATCTTCAATTACATTCAAGTAATTATTTTTAATTGATTTCACGATATTAGTTATCCTTAACCAAAAACAATAAGAAATCTTAATTACTTCATAAATTAATTAACTATTTTAATTACATTAATCCTTAATTACTTATATTAATTAACTTCTCATAAGTCACTTATTATGGATTAATCAATCTTTAATTACATCGTAAACTATATAAGTTTATGGTTTCCAATTATATTTCAATTTATCCTAAGCTAAATTAATTATATTAAATAATTAATCATTAATTAAACCGCAAATAATAATCATTCTTGATTCATCTCAACGTGTAATTATCTACCCTTCCATTTACTTCATTAAATAAATTAATTTCTCCTTAATTAACTATCCTAATTAATCTCTTGATTAATTTCACAAACTAATTATATTTTATAAATTAATCATACTCATTAATTAACCAACGCTTGATTAATTTCCCTAATCAATCAACTCTTAATTAATTACACTATTACATAATTAAGTAATTAAATAAATCACATTTAGTAATTACCCATTAAATACCCTCCCAAATGAATGTCATTAAGAAATTATCCTTTTATTACTTCATTATTATAAATCAACTTCATCAAGTGATTAATCTTAATTAATCATCCTTAAATTAATTACGTTAATTAATCAATCACGGTAATGAATCAATCCTTTAAATTGATTAACAAATTACTAAATCAATCTCTAATCATAAATTAATAATTTCTAATTACAAATTAATCAATCTCTAATTAATTAACTTATAACCTTTAGTTACAATTTAGTTAACCCTCAATCATTAATCAATTAAATAAATAAATTACTCTTTCAATACCTCATTAATTATCAAAACTTTTATTAGATCAAGATAAAATCATTTCCTTTATTAAATACCAAATCATATATTTGGTTTAAACATTTATCACCCACTTAATTATATTTTAAAATTTTAGTTTTAAAATAACTTAAAGATTAACCTAACGATTTTGGTTAACATACTTATAATTCCTAATCACATATCGAAGAAAACAATTGCTATATATATATATATAAGAATTTTATTTAAGAAAAGTTTAACTAAATTTCACTTTAAATTCCAAAACTTTGCTTTTCAAAACTCTTTAAAAACTTGTTTTAAAAACTTGCTAATCTCCTGCTTCGGGTTCCACCCGACAATAACTCGAGTCCTGCCCGAGACTTTCATCTTTTTCCTACTCTTTTTTTTCAAACCGCCAACACATTTATTTCAACTTAGTCAACTTACATTCAAGATATTGTAAAACCCTCGGCCCAAGGCCCAAAATTCCAATCCAACCTTCTTTCTCCCCTAACTTTCTTCATTCTACTGAAACTCTCGTCCCTAATCATCTCAAATGCCGACATCCACATGCTCAAGCACGCAGTGCACGTGAACACTGCCTCAGGTCAGCTAAACTACCTGTCGCCATCCAGCAGATCGCCTCCGATCATCTCCTCATGACTACGTGCCTGGAACCACGCTCTAACCTTTGAAGCAAAAATTCGAAATACCCAACTTAAAACTGAAACAGTTCATAATCATGATGTCATATACCAAAGAGGAAATGGAAGAAATAAAGAGGATGGAACAGCCGAAGAACACAGTTTAAGTGCAAGGCCTTTAGAGTATGACTACAGGTCTTGGGTAGGTGATTTAACAAACTTATTTGCTTACCAGAATATTTGCACTGATGTTGGTCTCAACAGTAAATAGAGGAGCCTCGGGTACTCTATATGAAGATAATTAATAACTTCACGCACATCATCAGTCCATCCAGCATTGTAAAAACGATCAGAAGTTAAACAAATACCACCAGGACCTCGATGGTTACTACAACAACAATCCGACCCTACTTTTCCATTCCGTAGACTAAATGTTTTAAGTATGTAGAGACAGAATCACTCGTAAGCCCAGGGACCACAATAACTAGAGGTGTTTTGTGCTATTTTTCCTGTATTTAGTAATTTGTTCCATTTAGTTTTTTTTTCTCTTTAAATTTTTCCATGCACCAGATCATTGGATTACTACTGGCCATCCATATTTTTTGATATTCAGTTAATATCTTAGAAGTTGTTTACTGGAACCCAAATCTGCAGGCCGAGTTTGATGAAAGAAAATGTTGTTAACGTAGCTATTAACTAGGTCCTTAATCTGGCCGTCACAGTTAGTAAGATTAGGGGAATTGCAAATTTGATTTTTGAACATATCAGAAGCCTGAAATTGAAGAGCAGAGAAGATGTACTAATGTTCAAATATGCAAACAATTATCTATATACATATATACTTGTATTCATCTTAAAAAAAATCATGCAAACATTTCTGCAAACATTCATCACAATTTTCTTCAAGCATATACTGCTTGCACCAGGTTCTAACTGCTTTTAAGCTTAAGTTTATTCACAGTTATATACTGCCTAGCTTTACCCCGGTTGCACTTATCCTATGTTCGTATACAAACATTCTTGTATTACTGTTTCAAACATCCTTGACAACACACTTCAAGGCTTCATAAACTTAATGTTATAGCATCTAAAAATGCATATAATTTACTCACTGTAAGTTAAGGTTTGGGTTTGTTTTACCCACAGTTTTAAGATGACATTTAATGATATAGATTTTTAAAACACTTTGTACTTGGAAACAACAAGTTACCTTCTTGAATCAAAACTTAAAAATAAGCATATATAGGGTTACTGACTTTTTTATAGCAGTTTTAAAACTATTTTCAGAAAAACAAGAACAGAGGTTACTTTAGACAAGGGTCCAAGTTTTGATTCTCAGATGGAACCATTCAAGTCTAAGCACGCATGATCAATTTCATAGCAACATCACAATCCTATGTATGTTGATTTCAGATCAAAGTTCGTTTATACCTATAGCTATATATATATATAATATAAGAAGCCCTGTCAATAGTTTTAAGGTTTTGTTTACTCACTGTTCTTCCCACTGTTGCTCAGATTCTTTGCTTCAGGCTTTGCTTCCTGATCTTCTTACTCGAATGCCTCTTTCTTCTTTAAGTTTGTAATGGTTTTTTTTAATGCAGTCAAGTGCGAAACAAGGCAGTGATATAAAGAGTGGAAGTGTACAGAGTAAGCTAGGCTGAGGCATTGTACAGATCTTCAGATACTACATTTTTATTTTATTCCCTTTTTTTTTGATTTGTACACTGTTGTGACCTGACAAGAATTGAGTTTATATGGAAAAGCTTTGATGAATTATATTTTGTATGCTAAAGTTGAAATGTGCATTAATTGCTTGAGTTGATGTTGTCTGCCTCTTTGTTTACAAACCTTTTTATATGGATTTATATACATGTATATATATTTCGTATGTATAAATATAGGTATAGTTATACAATTCATCCTTTTTTTTCACCTGCATCATCGCTATTATATATACATTTGCTTTGTATATTATTATCATATACATACACTTACATTTACATATGCTTACCATCATATATATATATATATATATATATATATATATATTTAAACATTTTATCTTAAATCAAATTTATGGGATTCATAAATGTATATTTATATACATTATCCACAATTAAAGTTTGTATATATTTTCTATGAGATTTGTCATACCCAAAGATTTATAATCCAATATCTAATATAGTTTTTAAACCAATTTTAAATGTATCCAAATATTTTAATTACCAGAATTTATTTGTTTGACTTACTAAAACTAATATTCCAATAATTACATCAGTTAACCACTCAATATTCGATGGCCAAAAATTCGAGTCGTCACATTTCTCCCCCATTTTAGAACTTTTCGTCCTCGAAAAGGAACGAAATGAATTTATGAAAATGCTTAAAATCAAATAAATTTTCTTTGATCATTTAAAAATACTTTAAAAATCTATATAATATTATTCCAAAGTAGTTTTATAAAAATACTTTTATAACTCGATGTCTCAACCAGTCCATCCTTATCCTTACAGAAATTCAGTCATACGTTGATCAGGCATATGACTGAAAATCTATAAGTGCTTGGCAGACCCGTTTTCAACATCCAGTAAAAATACTTGGGAAAATAATTTTATTGAAAATATAGAAAACAATTTTTGAAATAAAGAAAATATATTTGGTGAGAATTCTCTGGAAATCATCACCCCCATCCATGGTCGCAGTTAACCCGATGGTTACGTTGCCGTCCCGACAAAATCCACAGATAACTGTAGGCCTCCGCGCCCCACGATTACACCATGGAACCCACGACAGATCGCAGCTACAACTGGGGTTACGTAGCTATCACAGCAAAAACCCATATAACTGTAGGCATCAGCGCCATCGAATTTCGCTGCCAAAAATGAAACTTCTCCACTCCACTTGACCATAGATCGCAGTCTACCGATGTTGCGTTGCCTTCCCGACAAAATCAAGTGTAGACTGTTGGCACTCATCCTCCACACAATTTCGCTATGGTCCCCACAGTAGATCGCATCGACATCGAGTTACACTGTCGTCACAGCATAACCCAAATGCCTCTGTAGGCATCAACGCCATCGACTTACGCTGCCCAATAATCCTCAGGAACTAGTTTTGTCCGCACTCCTCACAGGATCAACTTTAGAATCCCCCTTGGGGTTCAAGGCAGCACCACCTTGTAGCACTCCTGAGAAGTTCATTTCAAGGGAGCGCCTTTTTCCCCAGAGCCATCATCAAAATATTTTATACTATACACATATAGTATCTTCAAATCATACACCTAGTATGATCTCATACAAGGCTCCTTTACATAAAATCGATTATTCCAAAATCGATAATTCTCAAACCAGGCTTTCCAAATTCCAATATTGATTTAACCCAAAAATCAAAAGCCTTTCCAAAACCAAAGGTTCTCAAAACCTTTTCCAAAATCCTCATAAGATCCTTTACATATATTCAAAAATATATAATTCTTAGAACTTTGGATCTTTTCAAACTTGTATAAAACTCTTTTTATACTTCAAACACTTTCATTAATCCTTTTCTTCCGGCAATAGATTTTACAAGGAAAGATTTTTCTTATATAACAAAGATATATAACTTTGTTTATTCAAATAAAATATTCCAATTTGATTACTCTTTCCAATATCAATTTCATTTCCATTCACATTCACGTAAATTTTCATTCACTTATCCACATTTACCTTAGTCCCCATTTGGATTATCACTTTAATTCTCATCTCAGTTGGGTATTTTATCAATAACAGTTTGAACTCTGACTAGTTTAGAAAATAGCTTAAATTTTTCAAAATAGATAAGTAGTTGAAAAATAATTATTAGTTTGTAAAATAGCTGTAAAGCAGTTAACTAATTGTACAGTAGTCGAGAAATAGTTGAATGGGTTCAGAAATTTTAAATAATTGCAAAATAGTTGGAAATTAATAATTTATTTGTAAAATAGTTGAAAAAATAGTAATTAGTTTAGAAAACAAGTCCAAAAATAATTATAAAACAAGTATAAAATAGTTTGACTTTAAGAAAGAAAGATTGTATATATTTAATAGCTTAGAAAAATAAATTTATATCAAAACAATTTATATTGAAAATAGTCGAGAGCCAACTGTTCACTTCCCCAACAATCCAATGTAAACTTACACTTCCATTTAAATTAATACAATTCCAATTTGAATAACTCCAATTCCCATAGAAATTTATTTAATCCCAATTCAAGTTGAGTCAACCCTGATTCCCTTCCCAATTTAAATAAAATTCCATTTGATTTTAATCCTGTTCACTTTAATTATAATTTCAAATTATTCCAATCAATTTGAATTATTATCAATTGAACCCATTTCAAATTCAAATCATTTCAATTTAATCCAATTCAATTTCCCATTTAAAATTTTAAACTTATACATCTTCAATCACCAATCCACTTAATTCAAACCAAATTCAATTTCAATCTTTAATTTAAACTATCTCGAATTATACAAATTCGAGTTAAATTCTCAAAGGTTGGTTTATCCTTTTAAACCAAATTAACTTTTATTCAAAGTTTTTTTTTAAATCAATTTAATTTCTGAGTTAAATTCTCAAAATTCCATTTGAAATTATCCTAACTTATGTATTTCAAGGTTCAAATAAGAGTTCAATACGATATTTTAACAATTAATTTATTACTAAATTTTGTCTTCCAGTTTAAGCCAATTCTTAAACAATTTTAAATTTCAATTATTCAAATTTTCAGTTTAAAGCGATTCCATATTCTTAATTTCAAATTAAAGTTAGATTTTCCTTTTATCTTAACAGTGGATATATTACCAAACTTCATTTCTCAATCATTTCCAATTTCTAAATCTCAAACCCGTTTTGAGATCACACACATTCCCAATTCCAATCAACCATTTATCTTTCCAAGTTAAATTTGAATTTACTTAATCCAATCAACCTTACTAAATTTGAATTCCCGCTTCAACTTCAAAATTCTTTCCCTCTTATAAGTCAAAACTTATATCACTTGGGTTTTTACATCACACTTCAGGGAAAAATCAAAACTCAACCCCTTAGAGTTTATTTCAAACCATTTTTGATTTATGTATATTCTTTATTCATACATATTATTTCCTTTACACACGAGTTCATCCTTAAATTTTAGACCACTTCCGGTTTTTTTTAAATCAATTTCCAAACAACCCACTGTTTGCAATAAGTCCCAGTTATTCAAAGAATACTTACTTATTATTTCTCATTATTCTAATTTAAAAGTTATACTCATCTTATAAATTTACTTCATTTGGTTACTTAATAACAAATATATCATTATCAATTACTTAAATTTTTGATTTGGTTGTATTTTTGTTTTCACTTAATTTAATTCCAATTCAAGATTTCAATTCGGTTGTAATATATTATTTCTTAATTTAATTCCAAAAATTTAACAACCAATCATCTTAATATTTATTAGAAGGAAATATTACTTTATATATCAAAAATATATTTTTATATAAAATCATTTAAAATCTTTATATAAGAAAATAACAAGTACGCACTCATATATATACACTCAACTCATTCTAGAGTACTACAGACTCTATTAAATGAGTAATCCCACCAGAGCCAAGGTTCTCGCTTAACCTTCGGCTCTGATACCAAATGTAACAAACCGAAATTTTCACACCGAAAATTCCAGATAGTTATGAAAAAGAAGAAAAAGATAGAAGAAGAAGAAGAACAAAATCAACCACATCTCACATTCACAGCGGATAAAATATAATAGATAAATAATAACAGTTTACAAAGAATATTATATCTGTCGATTACGTTTAATATATATCAGAGTTTCACATATATGCAGTCACTGAATATATATAATTATCATGTTTCAGATTAACAACAATAATATATAGCAGAAATACTCTATACACTCTTGCCATCTAGCTCGCCTCCTGAGCTCCAGAACGTCCTAATCTTGGAAATCTGTAATACTCGGTCTGACCCGAGCATTACACCAAAGTAACACCCGGGTTAGGCTGGAAACCAGCATGAGTAAACTCATCCAACATGAAATATAAAAAAATACAACGTATAAAGAACCCGGGGTAACTCGAATCAATTTACAAATTCACAATTTGTTACAGACGTCACTTATTTCACGCATCAATTTTCCAAGCACCTAATTTAGATTAAATAGACCAATTTACTTAAATCATTTCATTCCAGTCTATAGATTTCACATATCAATCTATAAAAATTCGAAGTGGTTTCGGGTATTTCCAAACACCCGACTCCGATCTCTTCGGGTCTCATGTCATCCTAATCCCAGTTATCCAAATGAAATACACAACATTTCATATCAGAGATACCATCTCATTCAAATCATTTAATACCATTCAATCATCCATAAGCAAAGCTTGATCTCTTCCAAAACTTCTTCTAATTAATTCAAATTGAATTTTTAACCTCAATCACTTAGATTTCTTCACTTGTCATTAATTAATTTCAAATCAGATAATTAATAAACCCTTCATTTTTCAACTTAATTAATCACCCTGGATTAATTATCTTCAATTACATTCAAGTAATTATCTTTAATTAATTTCAAGATATTAATTATCCTTAACCAAAAACAATAATAAATCTTAATTACTTCATAAATTAATTAACTATTTTAATTACATTAATCCTTAATTACTTATATTAATTAACTTCTCATAAGTCACTTATTATGGATTAATCAATCTTTAATTACATCGTAAACTATATAAGTTTATGGTTTCCAATTATATTTCAATTTATCCTAAGCTAAATTAATTATATTAAATAATAATCATTAATTAAACCGCAAATAATAATCATTCTTGATTCATCTCAACGTGTAATTATCTACCCTTCCATTTACTTCATTAAATAAATTAATTTCTCCTTAATTGACTATCTTAATTAATCTCTTGATTAATTTTACAAAGTAATTATATTTTATAAATTAATCATACTCATTAATTAACCAACGCTTGATTAATTTCCCTAATCAATCAACTCTTAATTTTTTATTTTATTTTTCAAGGCAAGCTGGGTTATCTGGTCCCCTACCAGTTAATTAAAATAAAAAGAAAAGAAGAAGCAACTGTAAACAAGCTCACAGTTGCAACAAGATAACAAACAACACGTAAAAGAGAAGAAAACTATAACACAAAGAAAAAAAATGAAAAAACAAAGAAAAAACACAGAGAGGAGAACGGCACTAGAGCCATTCAGCCGAGACAAAGGATGTGAAATCAAATTTACAATCCTTCATTCCCATCTTAATATTGGCGTGTAATGCATCCAAAAGCTGATCCCTACTCCTTATCTTGTTTTCAAAGCTCCTCAAATTTCTTTCTTCCCAAATGAAGTTCAAATATCTTTTGATGAGAAAAAAGTACACAAAGCTTTCATTTTTCTTCCACCTAGTAGCCTTCCCTATCAGAGCCCACTCAATAGTTGATATGCCATGGATATAATTAACATTCATCACAGTCATGAGATTACTCCACAAGCCCAATAGTTCACCACATTCAAAGAATAGGTGACTCACAGTCTCAGGAAGCATCTTGCAGAAGAAGCAAAGTGGATCAACAGGCAACCCGTAGTTCAACAATCTGTCTTTGGTTAGCAGGGCACTATTAACGACCTTCCATAACATTAAGTTGTCTCTGTGTGTGGATTTTCTGGACCATAAGACTTTATGCCACTTTATGTTAGTTGAGGCAGGATAGTTCACAAGCATTTTATAAACAGAGGAGATTGAGTGAGATTTTCCTGTCCAAAGAATAACATCATTGGGAGTGGGAATGAAAGTGATTGATTGATACTTATTCCAGACAGCTCTAATGTCTTGGTTACTGGTATATGGCAGAGATAACCTGCCATCAATTATGAAATCAGTTGCTCTAGCAAGATTACTAATACCAGATTGAAAGATCTGCTGAGGTGAAAAGATTTTGCATAAGATCAGTCCATCAGCCATCCAAGGTGCACTCCAGAAGTTAGCAGCACTGGAAGTAGAAAGGTTAACTTTGATTAAGGGAAGTAGTGATGATCTTGACATCAGGAGGTTTCTCCATGTCCAACTAGAATTTTGTGGCACAGTCATTGTCCAAAAATTCTTACTGCCCAAATTATGAGTTTTTGTCCATTGTACCCACAAGGTGTCAGCATTAGCTAGCAAGGCATTCATGAGTGTACTGATAGCAGCTCTATTCCAAGTTTGTAAATTAAGAATTCCTAGACCTCCTTTGTTCTTAGGTAACTCCATAATGCCAAAAGAGCAAGGTATGATTTTCCTAGAAAGGATGGAGCCAGTCCAGAAGAACCTTAACATAGCTTTTCTAATCATTTTAATGAGTTTAATGGGGAGTATGAATGCCCTAGACCAGTACACTACCATAGAGGAAATGACAGATCTGATTAGCACAAGCCTGCCTGCTTGAGACAGAAATCTATTGGCCCAACAATTCATGGAGCTACAGATTTTGTCATACAGAGGCAAGCAATTTGCAGTGGTTATTCTGGAAGAGCAAAGTGGAAGACCTAAAACATGCTGTTGTTCATAGCTTGGAGGCCAGATAATGACATTAAGTGAGTTTCATGTTCAGATGAGATTCCAAAGGTGATCATGTGTGATTTGCTTAAATTGAGTTCAAGACCAGTCATAAGGTAGAAATTGTGTAAGGTAGTTTTTATGTTATCCAGAGAAGTTTGTTCAGGTTTAGTGAATAACAATATGTCATCAACAAAGAACAGAGAGGTAATTTGAGGGGATGTGCATTTTGAGTGAAACAATATTTTCTTCTGCTCATAGTTATTAGTCAACAAAACATTTAAAACTTCCATCACAAGAATGAAAATGTAAGATGAGATAGGGTCTCCTTGCCTGATCCTTTGCTTGCTGTTGAAGTAACCAGTATTGCAACCATTATGAGAGATTGAGAAAGAAGGGGTAGATATGAAGTTGTATATCCATGCCACAAAGACTTGAGGAAATCTCGTGAGGGCCATAATTCTTACGATCGAACTCCAGTGAATGCTATCAAAGGCCTTCTTCAAATCCAGTTTCAGCATTGCATTCTTTGAAGCTTGGGCACGACCATACCCTTTAATCAATTCGTGAGTTAGTAAAAGCTATGTTAATTAAGTAATTAAATAAATCACATTTAGTAATTACCCATTAAATACCCTCCTAAATGAATGCCATTAAGAAATTATCCTTTAATTACTTCATTATTATAAATCAACTTCATCAAGTGATTAATCTTAATTAATCATCCTTAAATTAATTACTTTAATTAATCAATCACGGTAATGAATCAATCCTTTAAATTGATTAACAAATTACTAAATCAATCTCTAATCATGAATTAATAATTTCTAATTACAAATTAATCAATCTCTAATTAATTAACTTATAACCTTTAGTTACAATTTAGTTAACCCTCAATCATTAATCAATTAAAAAAATAAATTACTCTTTCATTACCTCATTAATTATCAAAACTTTAATTAGATCAAGATAAAATCATTTCCTTTATTAAATACCAAATCATATATTTGGTTTAAACATTTATCACGCACTTAATTATATTTTAAAATTTTAGTTTTAAATTAACTTAAAGATTAACCTAACGATTTTAGTTAACATACTTATAATTCCTAATCACATATCGAAGAAAACAATTGCTATATATATATATAAGAATTTTATTTAAGAAAAGTTTAACTAAATTTCACTTCAAATTCCAAAACTTTGCTTTTCAAAACTCTTTAAAAACTTGTTTTAAAAACTTGCTTATCTCCTGCTTCGGGTTCGACTCGATAATAACTCGAGTCCTGCCCGAGACTTTCATCTTTTTCCTACTCTTTTTTTTCAAACCGCCAACACATTTATTTCAACTTAGTCAACTTACATTCAAGACATTGTAAAACCCTCGGCCCAAGGCCCAAAATTCCAATCCAACCTTCTTTCTCCCCTAACTTTCTTCATTCTACTGAAACTCTCGTCCCTAATCATCTCAAATGCCGACATCCACATGCTCAAGCACGCAGTGCACGTGAACACTGCCTCAGGTCAGCTAAACTACCTGTCGCCATCCAGTAGATCGCCTCCGATCATCTCCTCATGACTACGTGCCTGGAACCACGCTCTAACCTTCGAAGCAAAAATTCAAAATACCCAACTTAAAACCGAAACAGTTCATAATCATGATGTCATATACCAAAGAGGAAATGAAAGAAATAAAGAGGATGGAACAGCCGAAGAACACAGTTTAAGTGCAAGGCCTTTAGAGTATAACTACAGGTCTTGGGTAGGTGATTTAACAAACTTATTTGCTTACCAGAATATTTGCACCAATGTCGGTCTCAACAGTAAATAGAGGAGCCTCGGGTACTCTATATGAAGATAACTAATAACTTCACGCACATCATCAGTCCATCCAGCATTGTAAAAACGATCAGAAGTTAAAGAAATACCACCAGGACCTCGATGGTTACTACAACAACATTCCAACCCTGCTTTGCCATCCCGTAGACTAAATGTTTTAAGTATGTAGAGACAGAATCACTCGTAAACCCAGGGACCACAATAACTAGAGGTGTTTTGTGCTATTTTTCCTGTATTTAGTAATTTGTTCCATTTAGTTTTTTTTTCTCTTTAAATTTTTCCATGCACCAGATCATTGGATTACTACTGGCCATCCATATTTTTTGATATTCAGTTAATATCTTAGAAGTTGTTTACTGGAACCCAAATCTGCAGGCCGAGTTTGATGAAAGAAAATGTTGTTAACGTAGCTATTAACTAGGTCCTTAATCTGGCCATCACAGTTAGTAAGATTAGGGGAATTGCAAATTTGATTTTTGAACATATCAGAAGCCTGAAATTGAAGAGCAGAGAAGATGTACTAATGTTCGAATATGCAAACAATTATCTATATACATATATACTTGTATTCATCTTAAAAAAAATCATGCAAACATTCCTGCAAACATTCATCACAATTTTCTTCAAGCATATACTGCTTGCACCAGGTTCTAACTGCTTTTAAGCTTAAGTTTATTCACAGTTATATACTGCCTAGCTTTACCCCGGTTGCACTTATCCTATGTTCGTATACAAACATTCTTGTATTACTGTTTCAAACATCCTTGACAACACACTTCAAGGCTTCATAAACTTAATGTTATAGCATCTAAAAATGCATATAATTTACTCACTGTAAGTTAAGGTTTGGGTTTGTTTTACCCACAGTTTTAAGATGACATTTAATGATATAGATTTTTAAAACACTTTGTACTTGGAAACAACAAGTTACCTTCTTGAATCAAAACTTAAAAATAAGCATATATAGGGTTACTGACTTTTTTATAGCAGTTTTAAAACTATTTTCAGAAAAACAAGAACAGAGGTTACTTTAGACAAGGGTCCAAGTTTTGATTCTCAGATGGAACCATTCAAGTCTAAGCATGCATGATCAATTTCATAGCAACATCACAATCCTATGTATGTTGATTTCAGATCAAAGTTCGTTTATACCTATAGCTATATATATATATATATATAATATAAGAAGCCCTGTCAATAGTTTTAAGGTTTTGTTTACTCACTGTTCTTCCCACTGTTGCTCAGATTCTTTGCTTCAGGCTTTGCTTCCTGATCTTCTTACTCGATTGCCTCTTTCTTATTTAAGTTTGTAATGGTTTTTTTTAATGCAGTCAAGTGCAAAACAAGGCAGTGATATAAAGAGTGGAAGTGTACAGAGTAAGCTAGGCTGAGGCATTGTACAGATCTTCAGATACTACATTTTTATTTTATTCCCTTTTTTTTTGATTTGTACACTGTTGTGACCTGACAAGAATTGAGTTTATATGGAAAAGCTTTGATGAATTATATTTTGTATGCTAAAGTTGAAATGTGCATTAATTGCTTGAGTTGATGTTGTCTGCCTCTTTGTTTACAAACCTTTTTATATGGATTTATATATATGTATATATATTTCGTATGTATAAATATAGGTATAGTTATACAATTCATCCTTTTTTTCCACCTGCATCATCACTATTATATATACATTTGCTTTTTATATTATTATCATATACATACACTTACATTTACATATGTTTACCATCATATATATATATATATATATATATATATATATTTAAACATTTTATCTTCAATCAAATTTATGGGATTCATATATGTATATTTATATACATTATCCACAATTAAAGTTTGTATATATTTTCTATGAGATTTGTCATACCCAAAGATTTATAATCCAATATCTAATATAGTTTTTAAACCAATTTTTTAAATGTATCCAAATATTTTAATTACCAGAATTTATTTGTTTGACTTATTAAAACTAATACTCCAATAATTACATCAGTTAACCACTTAATATTCGATGGCCAAAAATTTGGGTCGTCACAGGACTAGTGCACCAGTCGTGCAGATCCAGGCTTTAGACGTAGTACCTTCGGGCAGCATTCTGGATAGAGGTAGGAAAGTCACAGCTGAAGGTTTGATTTCTATACCTAATTTTCCTATTCGGACTTTATTCGATTCTGGAGCATCACACTCTTTTATCTCTAGTTCTCTTGTGGATTGTTTGCACTTCCACATTTCTTTAGTGGTCGACCCTATTATTGTTTCAAAACCCATTGGTGGATCGGCACACTTGACTATGATTTGTAGGGATTTGAAAATTTATATCCTAGGCATATAATTTGACTATGACGCTTATGTTTTGGGATTCTCGGGGTACGGGATGATCTTGGGTATGATTGGCTATCCACATATGGAGCTATATTAGACTGCGAGAGGAGAGTCGTTAGATTAGAGACATGAAGTGGTAGGACTCTCAAGGTATCTTGCGACCCACAACAGTCAGTCATGTTGAGTTTTCTCTATTCCTTTGATTCACCTTCAGCTGAACTTGATTCAGTTCCTGTTGTCAGAGATTTTTCTGACTACTTTGAGGAGGTTAGGAGACTACCCCCTAAAAGAGAGATTGACTTCAGGATTTATTTGACCGAGAATGTTAAACCAGTAGCATTACCAGTAAGGCACATGACACCTAGGGAGATGAAGTAATTGAGAAAGCAAATTCATGAGCTTATAGAGAAGGGATTCATAAGAAGGAGCTTATTAGAATGGGGAGCACCAATCGTCTTTGCTACTAAGGCGGATGGTTCTCTTTGACTTTGCGTTGATTATAGAGAATTAAATACGCTCATAAAGAAAAACTGATATCCATTCCTTAGGATTGATGATCTTTTTGACCAATTAGTTGGCTCTTTGGTATTATCCCAGCTTGATTTAGCCACGGGATTCCATCAGCTTAGAGTCGTCGATGACAGCATAGATAAGACAGCAGTTAGGACTCTAGACGGACTTTATGAGTGGTTGGTTATGCCTTTTGAGCTAACCAATTCCCTAACCTACTTTTTCGATTTAATGAGCCGTGTCTTTAGAGAAGTTCTAAATAAATTCGTAGTGGTATTTGCGGATGACATCTTGGTATTTTCCAAGAATATGGAGAAGCATGCTGTTCATTTAGAGGAAGTTCTTCGCACACTTCATAGTTATTATTTGAGAGCTAAATTTTCGAAGTGTCACTTTTAGAGAGAGGAGGTACGTTTCTAGGGGAACGTAGTCTCGAAGGAAGGTTGGGCTATTGACCTTGCCAAGGTTATTGTAGTACAAGATTGTAAGATCCCCATGAACATCACTGAGGTTAGGAGCTTCCGAAAATTGGCTGGCTATTAAGGAAGTTCATTGGAGACTTTGCCAAGATTTCGGCACCACTCACGCGCCTTAAGATTTCGGCACCACTCACGCGCCTTATTGAGAAGAATAATGCTTTTGTAGGGGGCGTGGATTGTGAGAATTCCTTCACAAAGCTTAAAAGAGCCCTTACTAGTACACCAGTGTTAGTACTACCCGATGGAGCTAAGCCTTTTACCGTATAAATGGGATGGGCCTAGGAGCGGTGTTAATGCAAGAAGGGAGGGTGGTATGTTATGATAGTAGGCAGTTGAGGACACATGAGAAGAACTAAACTATCCACGATTTGGAGTTGGCTGCCATAGTTTTTGCACTCAAGTCTTAGAGGCACTATTTTCTTGGAGAGAGGTTCGAGCGTTTCATCGACCACAAGTCACTGAAGTATCTATTCTCGCAAAAGGACTTGAAATTGAGGCAACAAAGATGGATGGAGTTTTTGGCCTCGTATGATTTTGAGATAGCTTATATCCCTAGCAAGGGTAATGTAGATGCGGATGCATTGAGTAGAAAGAAAGCAACCCTTGGTCCTTTGTTTGTAGAGTGGAGGAGCTTGGAGTTCATTTCTACTTTTAATTTTAAGCCCTCTACGGACATTACTCCTGGATTGTTAGAGGCATTAGAGGTGAGGCCTACCCTTATGGATCAGATTGGCTCGAACCAGTGAGAGGATTTGAAGCTTATTAATGTGATGGATATGATTAGCCGAGGAGAGGTCTCTAGACATCTCCAATGTTATTCCATTAATAGCAAAGGGTCATTTAGGAGAGATGGGAGGCTTTGTGTTCCCCGTGCCAATGATTTGTTGAGAGCGGTTTTGGAGGAGTCACACTATTCCCATATGACTATTCATCCGGGTGGTGACAAAATGTATCAGGATATGGAGAGGATGTTCTATTGGAACGGCATGAAGAAGGACGTGGCAGAGTTCGTAGCTAAATGCCTCATTTGCCAAAGGGTAAAAGTAGAGCAGCAGAAGCCCGGTGGATTACTTCAGCCCTTAGATATGCCAGGATGGAAGTGTGACAATATTTCTATGGATTTTATTGATGGTTTACCCCCTTCTAGGAAGGGGAATACCAGTATTGGGTGATTGTTGATTGGTTGACCAAGAGTGCCCACTTCATCCCAGTTAAGAGTAAGCACGCGACATCATATTTAGCATCCCTTTATATTCGAGAGATAGTCCAACTTCACGGAGTCTCTTCTAGAGTGGTGAGTAATAGAGATCCTATTTTCACTAGTGAGTTTTGAAGAAGCTTATAGGGATGCAACTTAGATTGAGTACAGCCTATCACCAACAGACGGATGGCCAAACGGAGAGAGTGAATAGAGTGCTTGAGGATTTGCTAGGGATGTGCATTTTGGACTTTAGAGGAACTTAGGAGGAGCATCTTCCATTAGTTTAGTTTTCGTATAATAACAGTTACCAAACGAGCATAGGAATGCCACCATTTAAGGTTGTATATGGGAGACCTTGCAAGTCCCCTTTATGTTGGGTGGAGTCTATGGAGAAGTTGCAACATGGGCCTGATATGGTGAGGGACACATCAGAGAGAGTGGATTTAATTCGGCAAAGGATGAGGACAGCCCAAGATAGGAAGAAGTCTTATGCGGATAAGCGAAGGAGAGACGTTGAGTTTGAGGTTGGAGACTTATTTTTTATCAAAGTATGCCCGCTTAGGAAGGTGATAAGGTCCGGATCAAATGGAAAGTTAGCCCCTAGATTTGTTGGCCCATTTCCTGTCATAAGGAGAGTTGGTAAGATGGATTACCGAGTGAAGTTACCAGATAGACTCACAGGAGTACATAACATTGTCCATGTTTCGCACTTTCGAAAGTGCTTACATGACTCGGTGGAGGTTTAGTGCCTAGTCAGTTAGAGGAGGCGAAGGTAGAAAGGGAAGCATCTGTTCAGCGTATCCCCACCAAGACTGTTGGAAGAGACATCAAGCGACTAAGGAATAATTAGGTTCCTCTAGTAAAGGTGCAATGGGGAGATGATGTTGCAGACGCCACTTGGGAAGCAGAACAGAAGATTCGTACTTCCTGTCCTCATCTTTTCGATAGTAAGTTTTTAGAATTTATTATTTCCATCTTTAGTTTTGAATAGGTTCTTTCCTTTATTATCCTTTAGGAGGGTAGAACTTAGGATTTAACCTATGGATGGTAGGATTTGATATAAAAACGTTATTAGAACATGTTATGAATGATGTATGCTAATGGTTGCGAGTGTTTGTTAGTGGATGCTAACGGACGCATATAGGTACACTAAGCACTATTATTCTTTAGGGATCGGCCTAACTAGGACACTAGAGCATATACATATGGATATGCGTGCATTTTTGTTCCATTTTTATGGTCGCTATAAATGGATGATTATCACATGATTGTTGCACTTGAATGATGTTTGTATCAAGCATATAGAACTATCAGTTGTCATTAGGGAATTTTTGCATTCATTTGGATACATGGCACGGACATGATTGCATAAAAGAAGGTCAACTGAATCAATGGACCGTCTAATCTTTTGCATTAGATAGGGACATTCACACTACACTAATTCCATAAGTATCATAAATTCCATTAGAAAAACTTAAGGACGATGGATGAATCGTCGATAATTGAGTAGTTGGTTGTAGAATTGGATGAAAACATTTAGTACATTCTTTTATCCATAGAGATTTCAGGGACGAAATCCCTTATGGAGGGGAGAATGTAACAACCCAAATTTTAAACATAATAATTAATTCATTAATTAATTAAATAATAAAATAACATTGTGAAATTATCAGAACTGAGCTACGGGAGTTACATCATTGTGTCCATGGTACTTTTCTGGTTAATTTCCATATATAGAACGTCAGAATCCGAATTAATATGAGCAAGAAACAAAATAATCAAAGAAACAAACAAAAACATAAGGCCAGGTCGACTGGCCGGTCGACCTGGGCACAAGGGCTGTCGACCCGCCTGTCTATTTTTCGTTCGAAAGTTGAACACATAATTTGCATTATTTGGCTTTATTTGGTCCTTCTATTCTTGCATCTGATGGCCCCTATTCAGCCTATGATGTAGTTGCATCCTATTCAATCCCCAAATCCAACAGTCTAAGATCCACTTCTACCCCTATAAATAGAACCCTAGGCTGAACACTTTTTCTCATTCTAGATTTTCTCCGCTTGGGTTTAACTTTTTAGGAAGGACCCTAAAAGGAATAATTTTCCAAGGAGAGAATCTTTTTAATAAAAATATTTTAGTACCCTCAAGTGGATTCATGAAGGCCTAAAGGGAAGAGCTAAGGACCAGAGATGAGTAATTGTAATTATTTTACATCTCTTTAAGTAATTTAAAATAATAGGGTTTCTAATAGTTGTAGTTTAACTATGATTTTTGGAGTAACCTTTTTAGTATGTTATTTATAGTTTTTAGAATTATTTTCAGTTTATTCCTTCTAGCTATTCTTTTTAGTAAATTTTAGTTCATTTCTGTTAATTATAGCTTTTCCTATTTAATTACAGTTTATTTACAGTATTTTAATTTATTTACTATTGTTCATGCGTTATATACATCTTCTTCCTACATCTTGGATTTCCTTCTGTTTTCCTTTTTCTTTTATTTCTCCTTCTTCTTCTTCATGTATGGATTAGAATAGAATTAATGCAAAATTGGATTAAATTGTAAGAAATTTGAAATAATGGAATATAAGATGTAAATCACAAAGACTGGAATATAATTGGAATAGGACTGAAATTTTGCTTAATTATGATATTAATTGGACTAAATTAAGAAGATTGGTCTAGCTATAACTTAGAATTATAACTAAAAAGAATAAAAGAAGAAAGAAGCTTATTTTCACATTTAGACATTGGATTAGTAATAAGCATGGTTATAATATAAGTTATAAATTGATAAACTACGGAAATATGGTAAGCTTTGGAAACTAGGTAAGCTGTGAAAACTGTGATGCTTATTTTAAGACTTAGGATAAATTAATAAGCAATAATAGCAATTGATAAAAATAAAGGCTTATTTAAATAATTTATCTAAGTTAATAAGTAAAGATAAAAGTAGGACCTGCACCAGATAGCATTCCCCTAATATTTCTATGATTACCGTGTTTCACATAATCCTGAAGTGAGGCTTGCTTCACATAATCCTAAAGTGAGGTGAGGGGTATATTTATGCTTATAATGGTAGTAAACGGTTAACCTATGGTAGTTCAAATCAAGGGGATTTGAACAAGGGGCGCAACTAAATTTTTGATTGATAGAGACCAGTACCGACAGCATTTCCCTTATGTTTCTATGGACATGGTGTTTCACATAACCCTGAAGTGAGACGAGGTGCTTCACATAATCCTGAAGTGAGACGAGGGGCACGCTTATGCTGACTAGGGTAAATAAAAGGTCAAAAGAGGGAGTAACATATAGCATGGGCATGGTGGCAGTTATGCATGCGACTTCCATTTCGGTGCTCAATAATCGCTATGAGTTCCAAGCGCTTAGTAAGTGTGTCTTTCATACACACCAAAGTCTACTATGTAGGGAAACGTCCAGTCCATAGTAGCTTCTATAGAATAGTAGGCCGATCAAAGGGTAGAATTAGGAATTCAGCCTCATTAAAGCAGCTATCAAGGACGAGTGCAAAAAATCAAAGTTCGCCTATCTTATTAATTAAGTACTATCTAAGTCTTATTTATTTCTAGTTTCTCTCTTTTCTATTTCCTTTGTTTCCTTTTATATACTAGAACTATTGTAAAGTCTATTATTTTCACTTTTCTTAAAGATTCTAAGTAATTACTACCATTCACTAGACTTTTAGTCCACTCCTCTATTTTCCTTTTTCCCCCTAGGCAATCAAGGGAGAGGACAGTAGATCGTGGCTACTTGGAGTGTTCTTGGAGAAGATTTCTACCATGTATTTCTTTTATTCTAACTTTAGTTCTTTCTATGTACTGGCTTGGTTTATTATGAGGGATATTATGTACTCTGATTTTTGAGACTATGAGTTTTTATGAGACATCTTGGGTTTTGAGACATGTATGTGTATTTGGTATTTGACTTATTTGGTTTATGAAGTAATTGAATTTTTTGTTTTGAATAAGTTATTGTTTTAGTTTCCGCTGTTTTTACCTATTTTGTTATCTGAATCTTCGTCTCTGCTAGTTTCAGTTATACCTACAATGCGCTATGCCTTTTAATGTATCCTTTTGGGTATATTTAGGGGTGTGGGGTGTTTCAAAATAAATTTATTTAGAGGATTAAAAGATGTTCTCAAAATGCAGAATTTCTTTTTTGCATAGTACAAATATTAACTAGCCAAAAACAGTTCGACTTTGAAGCCAAATTTCAAGATAGAAAACACTTGAATTTACAAATATCTATAAAATAAAAGTTATAGGTTCTTATCTTTCCATAGACAAAAGTTTACCTGAATCCATTCATTATTAAAAGATATGCTCAAAACACAGAAAAGGTTGCATAACACATATATCAACTAGCCGAAAACAACATTGACTTTGCAACATGATTTCAAAAATAGAAAACCTTTGAATTTGTGAAAGACTGTATAAAATAAGATTTTTAGATCTTTTTATTTGCTTCTTAGAAAACAAAAAATTTCATAAATCCATTTAGTAGATCAAAGGATATTCTCGAAATACAGAAAGAGTTTAGCATAGTACGTACATTAACTGGCCATAAACATCTTTGACTTTACAACAAGATTTCAAAATTGAGAACAATCAAATTTTCAAAAGACTATAAAACAAAAGTTGTAGATCTATTTCTTATCTTTCCTTAAAATCAAAAATTTCCTAAATCCAATTAGTATATCAAAAGATATTCTCAAAATATAGAAAATATTTAGCATAGCACATATTTAACTAGCCAAAAACATCTTCGACTTTGTAATAGTATTTCAAAATAGAAACATTAGAATTTGCAAAAGTATATAAAAGAATTGTTGTGGATATGGTTTATAGATTTCCAAAAAAAAATCATCCAAACGATTATAAGAACCAAAAGATATTCTCAAAATACAAAAAAAGTTATTGGATAGTACTTTTATCGAACAAACCAGAAAACATATATGACTTTTCAACAAGATTTCAAGGTGGTAACCCTTTGAATTTGCAAATGTGTATAAAAAAGATTCTAGATTTACGATTCAACTTTCTAGAATGTTAAAGATCATTGAAAATAGATGAGTACATCAAAGGTTATATCCAGATTATTGAAAAGGGGTAGACTGATTTCACCTTTCAACTTAATCATGTTATTACTCATATTATATATTATAAAATAATATGAAATTTTTAATTTGACAATACTACCAACCCTGATGAGATATTTTTCAAAACCTTGCTGAAATCCCTTTAGTTCCCATAGTTTTTATTTGATATTTGGCTTCAGAGAACGAAGAAGGGAACGATTTATTTATAATGGAAGTATAGGATATTGTGATAATTTACCAATGGACTACTAGATGACCCATACTCCTTTATGGCTATCTCTTAATACTTCTAAATGGTCAATGGTTCATTATACATATATTAGTACATGTATTCCTTTATTTGAAGGATATACTTATATATATGTGTAAATACTTATATATATATATACATATATTTCTTTATATTTATGTATATGTTTAAGAATATGAAATAAAAATATTTTCATTCATACAAAACATAATTTAATGTGCATGCACTTACATATTTTATTTTATTCATTTTCATTTTTTATAAGATTTATATTATATACATTTATACGGATGTCAATATTTGGTATGAACATAATTTATTCAAAGCATAAATGTTACTTACGGGGATGTTATTAGTATAAAATAATATTATAATATTCGTTTGTTATTACAATATAATGATATGGGGGCAATACAAGGATGCTATAATCTAGCATCTTAACTGGCCAACATCTAAACTGTATATCATCTTCAACGGCTATGGAGGAACCCAAGGTCTAGAACTTTAATTTTAGCTCTCCGAAGCATAGTCTTAATAGCCATAAATAGGAATTCGCACGTACTGGTACAAAGATCAAATTTTTCTATCTTACATAAAATATAGCTTGGTTCAAGGAACTTGTAATAAATCTCTCGTATTTAAAGACATCAAGCTGTAAAATTAGTTACATAGTGGAGAAAATCTTCACCAAGATCAAACCATTCTAAATCTCATTTTGTTTACCTATCTTTCATTATGGTTCACAAATCCTCATTGTACATTTCCTAATATGGCATTAATGAATTACCAAGATTGGTTAGAAGCACAACTAACATAATCTTTGCACAAAAAAAGAGGATCCATTAATAGCCGAATGAATTCATTAGGAAATGAGAATTGATAATAAAAACTTGAAAGACTCTAAACTTATTAAATAGGCTGGCTTTGGAAGAATGGACATTTGTGTGTTCTCGACATAGATAATTTTCGTAAGGAAGTACTTAGATAATTATGTCAAAGTTTACTGTTCATCTTTAGAAGAATGAAAATATATCTGGACAAGAAGAGAGATTCCTTTAAATGACGTTGACTTGTGAATTAAGCGATGTCATAATTATCTATTATATTATATGAAAGCTCGATTTAAATCGGTGTATACCTTCGTTTTCAATTTTCTCATAAATCTCTTGTGGTGTCATATGTCGAATTTTTTTCTTATTACCATACCTTTTAAAAAGAAATACCAATAGACGGATTGATGTTTTATAACTTATCTTCCCATCGTACTTCTTTCTTCTATCAATCATTATGCATGGTTCAATAAAAATAATTCTTCAGTTTTTTCCAACTATAGAGTCCTAATTTCATATATTCTCTTCATTCAACGATAACTTGATCACATTTTTTTCCATTCGTCTTATCAGTCTAATTAAGTAACAAGGAAACCTCGTTTCTTTTTTGGTACCATTGTTGTAAAATTCATATGAAGAGAGATAAGCCATAAGATTGGACATTTAATGAAGAAAATTTGAATGCATGACTAAAATAGGTATGCAATTAGTATTTTCCTCTACTATTATTTCAATATGTGGCTTCGAAGATGCCTTACAAAATTTCTTAGAAAGTGGAGTAAGAATCAAAAGATGAAATTCCTATGTCATGAGTTTATTTGTCTTACAAATTTTTCTATACTTCATTATCCTTTCTACAACATTGTATGTATCGGCGATTTTCAAGTATTAGACATCATTTATCCAGAGAGAAAAATGAAATGCTATAGGCTTTGGGCATCGAATTAGTATGCAAAATGTTCTTAGTAAATCGACTCATCTATTAGTATGTGTTGGTACTTTTATGCTTGGTATGATTATGTAGAACAGTGAGATTAATATTCGTATACTTGAAATTTCAAATTGATGAAATTCCTAATTATATACAATTTTTTTTGTATGTTTTTGTTTATTTTCTTCATCATTTCTATTTAATTTGAAGAATGATTGATTTTCTGGTATTTAGTTTCAGTAATCCAAAAAGTGAAAAATGGAAGCTTTGTGAATTATGAATGTCATACTAAGGTACACTGTTTAGTACAATTGTATAGTACTTACAAAATAATTGTGTGATCTAGACTTAGGCATTTAGCATCCAAATATTCTTGCTAAATTAACTCATTTATTAGTATATTTTTATGGTTGGTATGATTTTATGTTATAACGAGATCAATATTTATTTAATTAGACATTATTTTTCACTTATGTTATAAAATATTATTTAAATTTTGTATGTAAACTTTGCTTCCAATGAATTAGTACTTGCATTGTATTGTTCTATTTATGTCAATTTAATTCACTACTTAATAAAAAGTAATGTAAATGGAGGAAAGGAAACTAAAAAAGTTCCTCATATTTGTATTGCTTTTAAATCAGAAAGGAACTTGAAATTTTAAAAAAAAAATCTTTCTTTCTTTAAGCCATTAATTATCGCATAATGCTAGTACCTTAGGTATTGGTTTGATGATAATAACTAAAGAACATTGTATAAAATATAGTATTAATGTTTTATCAAGATATATATAGTATATAGCGCATGATATTAGACAAGTGTTGATTAAGAAGACTGCACAATATCAAGAGTATATTCAAGATGATGATATAAAGTTTCAAGAGTTCAAGAATGAAGACTCGTGAATAATGAAGAATTCAAGGTATTCCAGATAAGTTATAGAGTCATAGAATTTATGTTAAAACCTTGTTAGCACCTTCCTTATCTGTCTCACCTTATCTAATTTTGATTTAGAATGTTTTTTAAATGTTCCCTTTTTTGAATAATCTTTTGAAAATATTTCCCAAAATGATTTTTAATAAAGATATCATTTTAATGTTTTTAAGTTTATATATATATACATATATTGAATTTTTTTATAATTTAATAAGTTATAATTATATTGTTTTGTACATACATATATATTATTGAATACTCTTATTAAATCTTTTAAAATTAAATTTTTGTAAGTTATATTTTGATTAAAATGTGTGTAAACTATATTTAATTTTTTTTACAAAGAACCAAATTATTTTACAAAGTAATGGACTTTCAAATTAATATTTTTAAACTGTTTTCCAAAATATAAAGGGATATGTCAATATATCATATCCATGTATGTCGACATAGTGACCGTAAAATTCAAAATTCAAATTTGAATGGAAGTTTCATTTTATCTCTTCGCGAATGGACATGATTGTTGTTTCCATATATATACCAGACTTCCAAACGAATTTTTATTAACTACTTTCTTATTCTTCTCTCCTTTTTTCACTCTCTTGATTTCTAAATCACTTTCTATCAAAACTCTAACGAAATTCAACTAGAATCAAATTCAATCATCACTAGTTCCATTCCCTTTCATATACTCACTGACTTCTCTCATCTCTCTAAAGATCAAAGTGTTATTCAAGAGTTATAGGATCAATTGTAATCAGGATCAAAGATCTAAATCTGTAAACTCTGTCAAATCATATTCTTACATTTCGTGATGTACTTGGTATCCCTGAATTCCAAGCAGGTGTGATTGTAACCTGTTAAAATCAATTGGATGTGCTTAATGTCCATAAATCTAGTGGGTGTGGTCGTGGCCCGAAAATCAAGTTACTCTACCTAGAGGTCGAGATTCTAGATGACGTGTCTCGTAGCCTTGAAATCACGATTGTATTTTCATTTACTGGTTAAAAAGAAATTCACCGAAGGAATTGTGCTAGACTAGATGTAGAATAACACTGAACTAGTATAAAATCTTTGTGTATCCTTTCTTCTTACTTTTACTGCATTTACTTTTATTTGTACTTTGATTTTATAATTGTATCTGTGATTGTTAACTACATCATTCAAAGTAGAATACAAAAGAATTTGAAAACTATTCATATAATCAATTAAACATTATGCACCCTCCCTCTAGTGTTAATTTAGCCTTAAGATCCATATTCCACCGACTCACTTTTGGAATCGAAGCACTAGTTTTCAAAGTATTCATAATTTGATTTTTGAAAAAACAGTTGAATGGCAATTTTTAATAATATTTTTAACACTATTGTCGAAAAGATAATTTGCAAAATCATCGTAATGTCGCTTCATAAATTTTCATCTATTCATTGTAAAAAATCACTTGATCGTTTAAAAAGGTATGAATTGCAGGAACAGATGTGTTGCATGGCTTTTGATGAACATACACCTGATCAAACTCAACAAATCAAAAGGACATATGGAAATTGGATGCTCAAGACACATGAATGAAAATTTTGAAATTTTGAAAGATATAATTTGCGAAGATGGTGGATCAGGAATTTTTGGAGACAACTCTAAAGGATATGCGATAGGCATCGACAATGTTGATACTCATACTATTTCTATTATTTTATTAGTTAGGAATTTAAAGCATAATATGTTATCCCATTTTTGGTCAAAACCGGAATATCAACAAATTGGCAAGGAATGATGGAGATCAGTTGGAATCAAGGCTACGATCGATATCGCCAAAATTTGGTTGAGCTCCGATCGCGATGAAATTGATTGGAAATGATGTAAGGACTAGGAAAGGCTATGTTTCAAATTTCAGGTTAATCGGAGTTCGTATGAAGGAGATATAACTAAGCCAAAATGAAAGGAAGCACTGCCGAACCATCCATCCTCCACTTCCAAGCATTGCCGGTCCATACTTCCCTTCCTAGCCGAACCAACTCCACTTCCCTTTCTAGCTGAACCAAGCTACTCCTCCACCAACTCCCTGCCGAACCAACGCACTTCACACCTACCGGACCAATCCCCTCTCCACAAACCACCGAATCAACCTCGGCCGGACCAACCTCCACCGGTCCAACTCCATCCCCATGCACTGCCGGTCCACTCACCACCGAACCAACCTCCTGCCGAACCAAGACGTACCAGACCGACACTACTAGGCCAGATTGCATCAGCCCAGGCCCACCAGCAGCTATATACATCCAGGACCCCTTCCCCCAGCCTCACTCTATAAATAGAGGGGCAGGGGTACAACAATGGCAGACAAGTTTGAGAGCTCAAGCACGGATAGAACTTTCAAACAACTTTAAGTTACTTGTAATCAAAGCTTTGTACTTGTAATCTGAATAGAAAAGGAGAATAACATATAAAGTGGACATAGGCACGTTCTGGCCGAACCACTATAAATCTGTGTGCCTTTTACAATTTAGTCCCTGCTTTTTATATATTTGCGTAAATCACCCAAATCACTAAAAACAACATAAAATCGACTAGTTCATACGACTTGGAGGTGTTTGCCCATTTTTTGTGCAAACATTTTTGGTGCTTTCACTGAGAACAACTCAGGAGCGCTTTAATCATTGGCTCACAAAGATTTGTTGAGAGACTCTCTTTAAGAACCAGAAGTCTATCCGAGATTATGGCTCTTGGAAGGAAAACAAGTAGAAGACAGAGACCAGAAAGAAGTCAGCACGAAGGGAGTCAAGGGGCTTCCTCAGGAGAGAACTAAACTTCAGTCTTCATCACCAGGGATGAGATGGAGACAATGATGAGAAGACAAGAGGAGTTGATTCAGAATATGTTTTAGCAGATTGGGGAGCTTGGAGCACAGAATAGGGAAGCGGATGGAGTTCGGAACGGAGCAGGTTCATCCGGCATACCACCTGGATTAGGAGGCACACCCATGGAGAACATAGACCCAATTTCAGAGAGAGAAAGAGAAGCATCTGCACAACTTGGGAACAGCAGAGGATTGAACGCTCAGTCAAGGGGGCAGATCCCAGAATTCCCTCGTGGACTCGGGGGGCAGGTCGAAAGTAATGAACAAAGATTGCATCTCAGAGACAATGACAGGTTGGCGGAGATGGTTAGAAAAGCTATGAGAGGCGGTTTGGTAAACACAGATTTGGAGGATGTTAATAGGAGTCCTTTTACTCTAGCAATCAGACAAGCTAGAAACCCACCGGATTTCAAGTTACCATCGCTGGACATGTATGACGGGAGAACGGACCCCACGGTTCATCTAACGAAGTATATGAGGCATATGGAAGTGCTGGGGGCATCAGAGGAGGTTATGGCCCGGTGCTTTCCATTGTACTTGGCGGATATTGCAGCATTGTGGTATAGACAATTGGAGAATGGATCCATCGGAACGTGGAATGATTTAATTGAGAGATTTATGAGGCAATTCAGGGTCCACATTACAAGACCCAAGAATGTGATGACTTTGGCAACCCTAAAGCAGAAAACCGGAGAGACTTTAAGGAGTTACCTAACGCGATTCAATGCGGCAGCAGCTTCGGTGGATCGACCAGATCCATCCATGGTTATGATAGCGGCTATGTCCGGGATAGCTGACGGAACAGAGTTGAAAAATTCATTAACTAAGGATCCACCCGTGGATCTAGGAGAATTCTATCATGAGGCGGAAAAGTTTCTATGATTGGAGGATGAGAACGCCGAAAGAGAAGAAGGAGAAGGAATTGATATTTATACGATCAAAGGAGGAAATCCCCTTGAGAAAGGGGCAGAGACTAATAGAGGTAAAAGAAAGACTGAGAATGATGGGGACAGGTCAAAGCAGCAACGGAGGGAGCCGCAATTCACCACTTACTCTAAGCTGAATGAGAGTCTGGAACGAATTTATCAGGATACTAAAGAGCAGGTTCCATATCGTAGACCGATGCAAAGGGATCCAACTTCTGACGAAAGAAAATCAGACAAGTTTTGTGTATTTTATGAATTGAACGGTCATAACACTAATGATTGTAGGCATTTGAAGGACGAGGTGGAAGGGCATATCAGGAACGGTATGCTCCTTCAGTATGCGAGGAGGCGAACTCCAGCAGTGGAGCCAGAGCGACCACCGTCTACATCGGCTAGAGGTGACCCTGGATCGGGGCACCGTTTGATTATCCATTGATTGCTTGATTAAAATAACGATGAACAAGTTGTAAACCTCTCACTAACGCGGTTAAATAATTTACACATGTGAGCGATCGCGCACGATCCATAGGCATGCTCTGAATGACTACCAACCGCGTTATAGTAAGAGTTTACGCTTTAACATCTTCATTTTGCTTTTTGCTTTGATTTTGATTTGAACATTTAAATTCTGCCTGCTTGGACATTTCTGTTGTAAGGTTCATATGATTATTGCTTTAATATTTACAATTCTATGAAAAAATCTACTTGTATGCCCGTTGGATTGCGAACGGTCCAGAGCACCTCTTGCATGGCAGTGAACTGCCGAAGTCTTTGATTCGGAAACTCCCCCAAACAATAACTCCGGCACTGATAATATTAAGTCCCCCCCGGGCACACTCATTCGCCTCGAACGGCACCCGACCTCGAACGGTCACAACTCGCCTCGAACGGCACCCGACCTCGAACGGTCACAACTCACCTCGAACGGCACCCTCACCTCGAACGGAACCCGACCTCGAACGGCTACAACTCGCCTCGAACGGCACCCGACCTAGAACGGTCACAACTCGCCTCGAACGACACAAGTCACCTTACCTCAAATGGGTCGATCACGAATGGTCGTCATTTGAGGTCCGCCACTTGACCGTGCACGGTCGCACTTCACCTCAAATGGCTCGATCCCGAACGATCGTCATTTGAAGTTAGGCGCTTGACCATGAACGGTCGCGCTTCATCTCAAATATCTCGATCCCGAACGGTCGTCATTTGAGGTCACATAAAACTGTAAACTCCTTTGCAGGACATCAACAGGATATGAACATCCAGCTCATGGCATTACAAAACACGCCTTCCTATCACAAGGCATGTTTTGGGGGGCAAAGTGTTATCCCATTTTTGGTCAAAACCGGAATATCAACATATTGGCAAGGAATGATAGAGATCAGTTGGAATCAAGGCTACGATCGATATCGCCAAAATTTGGTTGAGCTCCGATCGGGACGAAATTGATTGGAAATAATGATAAGGACTAGGAAAGGCTATGTTTCAAATTTCAGGTTAATCGGAGTTCGTATGAAGGAGATATAACCAAGCCAAAATGAAAGGAAGCACTGCCGAACCATCCATCCTCCACTCCCAAGCATTGCCGGTCCATACTTCCCTTCCTAGCCGAACCAACTCCACTTCCCTTCCTAGCCGAACCAAGCTACTCCTCCACCAACTCTCTGCCGAACCAACACACTTACCACACCTACCGGACCAATCCCCTCTCCACTAACCACCGAATCAACCTCGACCGGACCAACCTCCACCGGTCCAACTCCATCCCCATGCACTGCCGGTCCACTCACCACCGAACCAACCTCCTGCCGAACCAAGACGTACCGGACCGACACTACTAGGCCAGATTGCATCAGCCCAGGCCCACCATCAGCTATATACATCCAGGACCCCTGCCCCCAGCCTCACTCTATAAATAAAGGGGCAGGGGTACAACAATGGCAGACAAGTTTGAGAGCTCAAGCACGGATAGAACTTTCAAACAACTTTCAGTTACTTATAATCAAAGCTTTGTACTTGTAATCTGAATAGAAAAGGAGAATAACATATAAAGTGGACGTAGGCACGTTCTAGCCGAACCACTATAAATCTGTGTGCCTTTTACAGTTTAGTCCCTGCTTTTTATATATTTGCGTAAATCACCCAAATCACTAAAAAAAAAATCGACTAGTTCATACGACTTTGAGGTGTTTGCCCATTTTTTGTGCAAACATGATCTATTAATTATTGGTCAATTGTGTGATAAGAGTTTCAAAATTAAATTCGTAAAAGATAAATGTCATATCGAAGATAAGGAGTCAAACATTATCTTTGAAGGCATTAGGAAATGAAACATCTATAGATTAAGTACGAAAATCTCAAATAATAACCTGTATCTTTTGGCTAAATCAAGTGTTCCTTGGATTTTCCAAAAAATATTTGCTCATTTCAATTTTAAACTAATAACTAAAATTGCTAAAAAAATATCAAGATAGAGGTCTACTCAGACTAAATTTTAGTGTTAATAATTTATGTAATGCATGTCAATCAGGAAAACATAGAAAAAGTTTTTTAAATCCAAAAATATGATTTCTACCTCTCAACCTCTTGAACTTATTCGCTAAGATCTTTTTGGTGCCTTACAGATGAAATTTATAAATCACAATAGATATGTATTTATAACCGTAGATGATTATTCTAGCTTTACCTAGATGATTTTTCTAAAAAAATTAAAATTAATGCTTTTGAAATGTTTAAATATTTATTAAACTAATTCAAAATTAGGACTGTCGATGGATAGCCAAAAATTCGAAATCTGTCCGCATCTGCATTCATAAAGCGGATAAATATCCAATATCCGAGAAAACAGACGCGGATATGAAGACATCCACATCCGAAAATTATCCCTAGGTATTTTTCAAGATTATATGTATTTTAGTACAGTGAAAAATATTTATTTATAGTATTATTAATTTAGAATTTTATATTATACACACTAAATGCATATTAATTGCTCAAAACTATTTATTATCCTTTTTTTATTTTTAACACTTCTATAATTAGTGGGATTGAAAAAAGTTTATGTTTAACCAAAATTTTCCATTTATATTTCTTGATTTATCGGTCGTCAACGGATTGGATAATTATCCGATATCCTTCCTCCATGGATGCGGATATCCAATATCCAAAAATGATTTCAAATGCGGATGCGGATATGGCACTATCCGCATCCGAAAGTATCCATTGACAAGCTTATTCAAAATCAAATGACTAGTAAAATTAAAACTATTTGGAGTGATCACGGTGGAGAATTCGAAATTAATTTTTTTTGTAAATTTAGGTAATAAGAAAGGTATAAACCCATAATTTTTCATTTCCAAGAGTACCACAACAAAATGGAGTGGTAGAACGTAAAAGTAGAACAATTCGAGAGTGCGCTAGAACTGTGATAAATGATAGTAATTTACCTAAAATGTTTTGGCATGAAGAAGTTGGCATTACATGTTATATAATAAATAGAATTCCAATAAGACTATTAACTAAGAAAACACCATATTAATTATTCTATAATAAAAAGCCTAAAGTATCATATTTTATAGTTTTTGTTGTAAATGTTTTATTTTAAATGCTAAAGATAATTTGGTTAAATTAGATGCTAAATCAGATAAAGGAATCTTTGTTGGATATTCAAATAGAAGTAAAGCTTATATGATTTTCAATGCTAGAACTAACACCGTTAAAGAGACATTACACGTCCCATTTGATGAAAATTTTAAAATTTATAATCCAGGCATTGATGAAGAAGAAAACATTGATAACCTAAATGAAATTAGTAATAATTAGATTATCGAAAATGAAAATAATAATAATTTAGAAAATCCACATCCAAATAAAAGAACAAAATACTTGAAAGATCATCCTATAGAAAATATAGTTGGAAATATTGAATTTGTTGTTAAAACTAGAAATCAACTAAATAAAATGAGTAACATTGCTTTTTTCAACTATTGAACCTAAGAATCCAAAGTAAGCATTAACTAATGATTCAAGGATTCTTGCTATGCAAGAGGAATTGAATCAATTTACAAGAAATGATATATGGGAATTAGTTCCAAGATCTGAGGATAAATCCATAATACGAACTAAATGGGTAGATAGAAATAAAATCAATGAACAAGGAGAGGTTGTGAGAAGTAAAGCACGATTAGTTGTACAAGGTTATTGTCAAAAAGAAGGAATATGTTTTGATAAAACTTTTGCACCTATAGAAAGATTAGAAGCAATACAAATTTTACTTGCTTTCACTAATCATAATAGTTTTATGTTATACCAAATGGATGTTACAAGTTTTTTTAAATGGCTTTACTA
The DNA here is from genome assembly GCA_030765085.1 of Allium cepa. Lineage (NCBI taxonomy): Eukaryota > Viridiplantae > Streptophyta > Magnoliopsida > Asparagales > Amaryllidaceae > Allium > Allium cepa. The sequence goes on from CM060938.1 coordinate 588,459,200, forward strand.
AAGAAGATGTATATGTAGAACAAACTCTAATTTTTGAAGACGAAAAACCACCTAACCATGTTTACAAAAGAATGCTTTGTATGGTCTGAAACAAACTCCAAGAGCTTGGCATGACAGACTTAACTCGTATCTATTACAATTAAATTTTGAAATAGGAAAAGTAGATAGTACACTTTTTATTGAAAGAGATAAAAATGATATTTGGATAATACAAATATATGCAGATGATATCATTTTTGGATTTACCACCGATAAACTAAATAAAGAATTTTTAGAAATGATGACTAAGAAAATTTGAAATGAGTTATATGGGAGAACAAAATTATTTTTTAGGATTGCAAATGAAACAACTAGGCAATGGAATTTTTATTAGTCGATAAAAATATGCTAAAGATTTTAGTTAAGAAATTTGGTATGTCAAATACAAGTGGTAAACCAACTCCCATGACAACTAATGAAAAATAAATAAAGAAGAAAATTCAAAAGATGTGGATCAAAAATTATATTATGGAATGATTGGACCACTCTCTATATAACTACTAGTAGACCTTATATAATGCATAGTGTTCGCCTTCGTGCAAGATGTAAATCTCAACCTAAAGAAACTCATTTAAAATCCATAAAAAAAATTTGAGATATGTAAACAACACATTAGACTGTGGACTCTTTTACCCAAAAGAAGACTCCTTTGAATTAATTTCATATAGTGATACTGACTATGCTGTTTGCAAACCAAACCGAAATAGTACAAGTGAAACTTGTCGTTTTTTCGAAACTCTCTGATTTCCTGGTTTAGTAAAAGAGAAAATATGCATCTCTGTCTATGATAGAAATAGAATATATTTCAATAGCATTAGCCTTTTCATAGATTATCTATATGCAATCAACATTAAAAGATTTTGGTTTAAATTTTACTAAATCACCAACATAGTGTGATAATACAAGTGCGATAAATCTATCTAAAAACCCAACTCATCATGCTAGAACTAAACATATTTATATAAGACATCATTTTGTAAGATATAATGTAAACAAAGAAATAGTATCACTTGAATTTATAATTACTGAAAGTCAAATAGCTGATATGTTAATAAAACCATTGAATCAAACATCCTTTACTAAGTTAAGAAGAGAGTTAGGAATTTGTTCTCTATAATGACCCGTATTTTTCATCATTAAATTTGGAAAATTTAATGATTTTAAATATTGGACTTGGAATATAAGTTGATTTTAATATGAAGTTATCGATCAAATAAGTGGAATAAAACTTAAGTTCCAAATACAGAGATTTATTGGATAAATTTAATTAGCGAATTAATAATCGAAAATCTTGTAAATAATTGAATTGGATTTGAATATGAATCATAAATGATTTCTAATGTTGATATAGATTTTATTCGAATTAGAATTAAGTTAATAAGTTTTTAAAACTGAAATTTCAAGTGACATCACCAATTTTTGGAATCGTTGATTTTATCGACGTTTTAAAATAGCAAACAGGGGCACAATCTCAAAGTTCGACGAAACTAGTTCCATTGGATCTGTAACAGTGTATTATTATCGAATTTCAAGTTTCGTAATGTTTGTATTTACCATTTTGTCATACGATCTGAAAAGCTTAGAAATAATTTGATTAAATTTAATTTAAACAGTCGATTTAAAAATATATCTTCTATATACGATCGTATTAGGCTTCGAAATTTGTTCCATTGCATTCGAAATAGTGATATAATATTAGGAACGCCTGGTAGCACGACTCAATAGGGGTTCGAAAATTCAAGATATGCTAAGCATGATATTTTGAACATAAAATTTATAAATTTCAAATCAAGGGTCAAATTCAAGCCACCTAACTCGTTTCAGCCGATCTACCCTACAGCCACCTATATTACTGACCACAGCCGCCTTCTTTACCATTTAAACCGCATCCCTCTACTTTTTTTTAGCTGGAATGAAATCAAAATCAACTAATAAAAAAAAGGGATCAAATTTGATCAACAAATATAAAAAAGTGCAATCACGAGAGCAGGCACGCGTGTGTTTTAGGGTTTCAAGAGGTGGCTGTGATAAGTCTCGCGCGAGCAAGCTGGGGTGGTGGCGATGTTGGTGGTTCGAAGGAATGAAGCGGCAAGTGTGCGAATGTTGAAATAGGGCGCGATAGTGGATAGGTCGTAGGGCGTCACGAGGTGTTGGAGGGAAACGCGTACGTGCGTACATAGGAGGGGTCGACGCGGTAGATTCAGGCAAGGCGGCGATGTTAAGGTTTAGGCGAGATCAGATAATGGGCGGCAAACAAGGCTCAGGCATGAGGAGGAGAAGGTTTGAGCACTTGGTTGTGCGAGAGTCAGCCTTTCCGGAGGCGCCAATGGCATGCAGAACGCAGAAGACTGGTCGTCGACAAAGCGGCGGTTTTAGATATTTGTCAGTGGCGGCGGCGTGTCAATGGAGTTCTGGTCATGTTTTTAGAACCAAAGAAGGATTGTCCAGTTAATTTCAGTAATTTAGCTTAACTTTGTAATTAAAATAAATATAATTGTTTTAAATGATTTGAATACTTATAAATGTCATAATGTATTCTTACAAGGTCCAAATTGCACGAAATAAGTTTTATTGCACTTGTGGCATCAAATACTACACATAGAGTTGGTTTTGGATTTTTTCAAAGTCGTCTTGGATTTTAGGAAAAATTAAAATCTGAATATTCGGTAAATTAAAAATTGTGGTCAGTAAATCTCAGTCCTTTTGGATTGTTGGATTTAATTGATAAAAATTAAAATTGATTATTGGATGCTTGGTTGAATTTATAAATTATTATCAGTTTGGATGTTATATATATATGGTAGTATGTGTGTGTGTATATATATATATATATATTAGTAGTTGGATATTTTTTCCGCCATTGGAGCGGATGAGATCCTATGCGCCTCGCATAATAGCGGATGACCTTATATTACCATGGTATCCCCTTTAAAGTGGGATTGATATTTTATGTTATCTAACATCTGTGGATGCAAGGAAACATGTAACAACCCACATTTTTTATGATTATATATTTAAATATAGCATCGTTAATTATGCTAAAGTCCAAAATGTCACTTTTTGTAAACAGTCAAATCCGGACTCGAGATCACTTTCATTGAGTTCAACTCGACGTGTACAACTTGTTTAAGTATAAACATTTGTGTTTGGAGTTGATTAGAATTTTGGTATTTTTATTTGGGCTTTGGGTTGTGTTCTAACCCGTTAACCCAACGAGATAAGCCAAACCCTTCTACCAAGTACCCTTACTCCTCTCCTCTTTATTCATTCCAGTCTCAATTTCCTAAAACTTTCAAACTAAGGAAAAAATAGAGGAGAAGAGGGAAAACTAAAATTCCTAGCCCTAGCTTTTCTTAGGAAATCAAATTCAAGTTATAAATCAAAGAGAAGCTTAGGTAAGCATCCTCTTCATCTTCCCTGTCTCAATCTCTCTTCAATTTCCAGAAATTCCTATCACTTAATCTAGGAAATCTTTGCATATGATACTAGGTTAGAGATTCTAGAGGTGTGGTTGAGGAGGAATTGATCATAGCTTGTTTTAGAGTTTATCTTTTCTATTTTTGGATTTAAAGGTTAGTTCTTGAACTCACATCTATGTCTATAGCTTTGATTGTTGTTAGGTAAATAAATCTCTAACATTTATTTCTTACTCATTTTCTTTTGAACTGAATTAGTTTAGTGAATTTTCCTAATTTTGGAGTCAAAATTTGTGAAAACCATAGAATAGGAGTTTAGACATGTTGTTTTGGGTGAATTGAAGAGCCTTTAGGGCAGGGTTGTCACTGGCATAAATTCTTAGTCGTGGTAGCTCAGTCAATCGCTTTCAAATCCAAGAAGTTGTGTAGGTTTTCCCATTTAAGGGCACTGTCCTGCTACAGGCGACAGACGTTTAAGGATTATCCATAGACGTCTGGCACCTCAGGGTTACAATTTCTCAAAATAGGGGCCATACGTCTGCGGATTTCCCACAGGTGCTTGTGGCTGTCGAATTCTGGAAATTTGTCTTATTTTTATATGGATTTCTTATATATCGATATTTGATTATCCAAATAATTATTGCCATTCAATATCAACTTTGATGATCTCTTTTCTAGATTTTTGATCTTTCTATTCTATGGATTTGATATCGATTTCCATGGTTTTAATTCACGTCATTGAAATGTGGATTTTGTGATAGATTGCTTTTACAATCATTTCTGTGATTTGTCACTTTTAAATACAAAGGTTTTATGCAAGTAGTGAATACTAAAACACTTTCACAAAAGTGATTTCAAAACTAGTTTTAATATAAAGATCGATTTTAAAACTATTTTTCAATCTGTTAGTATATACAAACATTTACCTCATTCGGATGAGAAATCCAATCAAATGACTTAGCAAGACAAGTGGTATGAAATGCTTGTGTTTACTTTTTCGGTTAATTCTTATACTTGTTCGATTGAAATCTCGTGACAATTTCCAAGTAGGAATCTACAATATGTTCGTAAATATTCAAGTTAAGCCAATGGTTATGGGACATGAAGCTAGACTCATTTATTTACTATCTTAGTGTAATTTACATTTATTGATCAATGATGATCATTTTGTGATTTAGACTTGCGATGTGCAATGTCTCTTTGTCCACGTGGGGGACTATACCCCGTTCTGTGGAGCTCGGCTCAGTTTGGTGGGGTAGCGACCTATGGTCTTTGGACCGTTTATGGAGCTTTGGCTCATTTGTCTGCAAGGGTGGACTATACCTTGTTATGTGGAGTTTTGGCTCATTTTTTTATGGGTTAGCGACACATGAGATAGCCTCCCGTTGGGGATACACGTGTTGGTGAGTTTTCTTGCTCCAGTTTGTGATAGGCCTCCCCCATTTGTGCTTTCTGGATTTCTAAATATTGATTTCTGGAATTTGTGTTTCACCAATTTTTTTAGATTTGCATTGATAAGCTTTATCGATATTTTTGATTTGGTGAATAAAATTAAAGAATATGATATTCTTTTTGGGTGTTTGAGAAAACTTGAGATATTGTATGATTTTTATTATTATTACATATATTTGTCATATCTCTTATACTATCTGATCTTACATGATAATTATGGCTAGACTGATCCGTTTATTATTTTTCTTCTTAAATAATACTCGGATTGGACCAAGGTGTTTTAGGTACTCCCACTTGACTTCTTACCAGGGGCTAGCTTTTGAATTTTGGCTAACTACTTTAGCTTAGTAGTTTTTGTCTTTCATGTATATGAGATAGAGACTCTTTGATGTATACATATTCTTTTGTGTCATACAAGTACCTATTCTTTTGGCATGCAGTGGTTCTTGTATGACCACTACTATGATGTTCGCTTCTATGTATTATATTCACATCTGTTTCTGCCTTAGTGATATGAATATATATGCCTGATTTTATGTTACCATTATTTTATGTTGTTTTCGAAGAGCATTTGGCCACAGTGTAATAGCTTATGAGTTTGTATTGAATATGTCAGATTTTCCCTTGAAATGAAATGTGTGATATACTATCCTACAAATCGGTACTCGCTTAAAGCAATTATACATTTGGTCGCTCCTCAACAACCATATTCTTCGCTCTAATCGACGGCATTACCCAGTAGTGACCTTAATGAGAGTACATAGATAGGGCATCACAACATGGTATCAGAGCCGAATTTCGAAACAATATAGGATATCATAACGAGGATCATTATCCTAAGCCTCTCTTAGGAACCGTTCCTTAGGATTTAATTCGAGTCTTAGGATTCATCATGTTCTATCTTATTTTATGATGCCTTGTTTTATCAACCAATTTTATTTGAATTCATTCTGAGAATGACCTTTTTCCTCTTCTTTCTTTTTGTTTAAGAAGAGAAATGATTAGAGCAAATCGTCCTAGCACTGGTCAATCCAGTGGTCCTCCTCAGAATGGCGTATTCATGTCTGCTCAACAGCTTTTGGATCTTGTAAAAAATGCCAAACTGTTGATCCCTTCCTGAGCCTACTCATCCTAAATCTGGATTTGCATGCTTGTGCAGTGATTACACCAATTTGGGTAGAAAGTCATTCAATGGTTTCGAAAGCATTATAGAAGTGCAAGCTTGGCTTAGAACATGCAATCGTATCTTTTCTCGCATGAATCTATTGGATTCACATCGAGTCCAAGTGGCTTCTAACATGCTCTAGGAGAGAGCATTAGATTGGTATAAGCTTTTAATTTCAGAAATTATTGATGCAGATCTTACTTGGGAGCAATTCCGAAAAAGGTTCGAGTTAAAGTTTGTACTTGAAGCAGAAAAGGTAACTTAAGCTCGACGCTTCATTTATCTTATTCAGGGCGAATCTTCTTTGACTGATTATGTTGTATCTGTTGAATTCCTCTCTAAATATGGGGTAAAGTATAGTAATACCCCGTTGAAAAAGAATCAAAGGTTTATCTATGGTCTGAATAAGAATCTAAAAAAGGCTTTACTTATAAAACTCGAAGTGCCTTTCAATCTGCTTGTAGATATTGCTCTTCGACGTGAAGAGGCCGATAAGGAAAGTGATGGTGATGTTGGGGGTGCCAAAAAGAACTTCAACAACAACTAGAAGAGGCATCTCGATAATAAGTTCAAAGGCCCTAATCCCAACAAGAAAGGGAAGCAAACAACTTCAGTAGCGAAGACTCCTATCCCTGGTCATAGAGAATGCTACAATTGTGGTTCTAAGGACCAATATGAAAATAAGTGTCCAAGATCCCTTACTTGCCGCTATTGCAAAAGTTTGGGTCATCCTAAATCTTCATGTCCCAAACTTCGAAACAAGAAGGAAGTAAAGCTGAATATAGTGAAAGCTTCTAGTAACCTTCTCTTGGCCAAGGTATTTCCCATTCTGTCCTTGATGGCATTATTATATTTCATGATCATCATATTCGAATTCATTTTGACATGGATGCATCTCACTCTTTTATATCAAAAGAACTTGTGGATAGTTTGTCTTTAAATATTATGGGCTTGATGACTTCACCGAAAATTGCAAGTCGGTTGGTGGATCCGCAACACTCAGTTTATTTTGTAAGGATGTTGAGATTATTTTATTTGATTATGCTTTCCATGTTGATCTGCATGTTATGCGTTATTTAGTTTTCAGAATGATATTGGAAATGGATTGGCTTAATCGTTATGAAGCCCACATTCTATGTTCCAAGAGGACTATCCATCTTTGACATCCCCAATCGATTAACCAGATTTCTATTGTTCTTAATGATTCTGATTCCAATTCGATGGCATCCTTATATTCTCTAAACCCACTTGATGACGACAATGATGATGAGGAAGATGTCATTTCCCTCATTCACATTGTTAGTGAATTTTTCAATTTCTTTGAGCATGTTTTAGGATTACCACATAAGCGAGCAATTGAGTTCAGAATGAATCTAATCCCTGGAGCTCTACCTATCACTCGTCATCCTTATCGTATGTGCAAAAAGAAAAATATGAAGATGCATAAACAATTATCCAAATTGGAAGCAAAACAGTTCACTCGTTCTAGTTCCTATCCTTGGGGAGCTTCATCTATCTTTGTGAAGAAATCCGATCGAACACTCAGACTTTGCATTGACTACTGCAAGCTTAATTACCTTACCATTAAGAATAAATATCTCTTGCCTCGGAATGATGATCTATTCGATCAATTTTGCAATATTAGAGTCTTTTCATAGATAGACTTGGTAGCCTGTTTCCATCAGCTTCAAATTGCAGAGATAGTATTCCTTTGACATTATTCCATACTCGTTATGGATCTTATGAATGGCCTTTATGCCATTCGGTTTAACAAATGCTCAAGCTTATTTTGTTGACCTTATGAATCGAGTTTTCAAAGGCTTCCTCGATCGATTTGTTCTTATCTTTATTGATGATATTCTTGCTTATTCTAAAACCGAGGAAGAGCACGAAAAACATCTTCGAATTGTGTTGGAAATTCTTAGGAGCAATCGGTTGAAAGCAAAATTTTCTAAGTGCCTTTTTGGCAATCTTTTATGAAAATTTTTAGGCTATATTATTTCCGAATCCGAAATTTCCGTGGATCCTTCAAAGATTGAGGCGATTCAAAACTGGAAGAGATCGAAGAGTGTAAGGGAAATTCACAGATTTCTCGTGTTCGCGGGTTATTACCGTCGATTCATAAAAGACTTATCTAAAATTTCCTTACCTGTTACTAGTTTGACAAAGAAGGGAATCGAGTACATTTGGTCAGACAAATGTGAAGCTGATTTTCAGAAATTAAAAGAACTTCTTTCTGATGCTCTTATTCTTGTGATTCCCGAAGGGAACCAAGACTTGATTGTTTATACCAATGCTAGTCGTATTGGTTTGGGAGCTGTTCTCGTGCAAAGGGAATGTGTTATCGCTTGTGCTTCTTGGCAGCTAAAGCCTGCCAAGACTAGATATGCCACTCATGATTTAGAGCTCGCGGCTATTCTTTTCGCTCTTAGAATTTAGCGTCATTATCTTTGGGAGAGAAATTTGTTCTCTACACAGATCATAAATATTTAAAGTATTTATTCTCTTAAAAAGAACTTAATTTACGTCAATAACATTGGCTCGAACTCCTTGCATCTTATGATCCTAATATTCATTATATTCCCGAAAAGGGAAATTGTGTTGCTGATGCCTTAGTCATAAGCAACAAGCTGTTGTTTCCATGATGATATTTGAATGGAATGATCTTGAGACATTACCCACTTGTGAGATTCAAGATTGCGAATCTGATTCATGTTCTTCTCTTGTTTTATGTAGCCTTAAGGCTTATCCTTCTCTTTTAGACCGCATCCTTGAAGCTCAAAAGCCCGACTCTGAGTTGGCTCATCTTAGCCAAAGCTGTAGAGATATAAATAATATTGATAGTTTGAAAGACTTTGAAATTGATGCTCGTAGAGGCATTTAAAAATGTGGTAGACTTATTGTGCCAAATACTAATGGTCTCCATAAAGACATTTTCGAAGATTATCATCATTCTAAATTTACCATTCATCCCGGCAGTAGTAAAATGTATACGGACATGAAGCAACTTTATTATTGGGATAAAATAAAATCTGACATTGCGAACTTTATTAAGCGCTGCATGACTTGTCAACTCATAAAGGCCGAGCATCAGGGGCCCGGTGGGTTATTGCTACCTTTAGACATTCCTGTTTGGAAGTGGGATCAAGTTTCCATGGACTTTATCGACGGTCTTCCCCGTTCTTGTTCAGGTCACGACAGTTTATGGGTGATTATAGATAGACTTACAAAATTCGTCCATTTTCTTCCCGTTAGGTCCAATGGAACCGTACCTCTTCTGGTTAAACTCTATGTTAATGAAATTGTTAAATTGCATGGAGTTCCTACTTCTATTGTTAGCGATCGCGATCCATTATTTAGTAGGGGATTTAGGAAAGATCTTGTAACGACCCACTTTTTCGACTTTCGAAAGTTGACATCAATACATCCACTGTATCAAATACGAACAATCGAATGCCGGAAAACCGAACCATTCGGGTTTAAGAAGAAGAAGATAGAAGAAAAAATAGGAACAATAACAGAATCTCTAATTTCGCAGCGGAACAATATATAATAAATAAAGGAGTAATCTTTAAAACAAAGAACCACATCTGTAACATCCCGCCTTTTCGCACACTTTAAACCGACACACGTGCCAGTTCAAACCATACGGAAGGGCGGATTGTTATGGGGTAAATAAGAAAAAACAGTGAAGAAATAGAAACAACACAGAATCTCACAGCGGAAGGATAAAATATAATAATAAATATATAGTTCAAAACAGTTTACAAATACTTGATTTGCTTTATACAATAAATATCAGAGTTACACATACCAATACAATCAATGCAGCGGAACAGTATGAGTGTGGTGCAATACTATAGATAATAATAATACGACTCCTTCGTCTTCGTCCTTCAAAGCTAAAGTCTTCTATCCTGAAACGCTCGGACTGACCCGAGCGAATTTGAAAAGACAAAAACACTCGAGTCGGACTAAAAGATCTTATGTGAGTTAAATTAACAGAAATAAATATGATTACAGTAACTCAAGAGATGTTCGGGATTTACATCTCCTAAGGATCCGTTAAACTATTTACTATGTAGTATATTGCGCTATTATAATAGTGTCTATTTATAAAATAAACTTACTTTTTAATAGCGTTAAGGGGTTACCCATATAGCCCTTAACACAAATAATGCCAATAGTCTATACAGTACCGTAATACCTCTTGATCGGGAGGCTACCAGAGGATACTCCATAGGTACGACACAAATAGAAACTCGTAGTAAAGGCTCGGTATGGTAGGTGACACGGCACAACTAGGCAATGCCAGGGTAGATATACCAATTGCTATCCAGGCTGGTGGAAACGCGTAGCCGCAGTTGCCGCCCACCTCGGACTAACTCCCCAAAATCAAAATATAGAAGTGGCCACTGAATCAATCCAAAATCAAAGTATAATATCGAAGAGGAGGGTCCGATCAGAGGAATGACCTCATTGGCCTGAGAATCGCTCCTGTTTTAGCCACCTTATGCCAACTCACGGGAGTCGGGTCCACGTATTTACCTTACAGGAAACGTCGCCACCACCTACTTCATTCTGGAATCTCCACCGCGTACACGGTTAGTCAAAGTGGTTTTCGGTATCGACAGAGAGTATGTCCATATCCGATCCCGGTCTCTTTGCCAACCCATCGTTATTATAACACCCCGGTCATTTAAAAATAGCTCATACTTTAAAACCAGAATAAACATTTCCATTTTAAAATTATGAATACGATATCATTTTAAAACCCAAAAAAAATATGATATCCTTTATCCCAAATATAAACCTTTTCAAAAATCCAAATGCTTTAAAATTTATAACGTCTGAAAGCTAAATATCCTTTCAAAGCATAATATTTCGAAATTCATAATTTAAAAACCATAACTTTTAAAACTTGAATGGTTTGGATATTCAACGGTATATGAATTAAAAGGTTTAACTTAAATGTTACTTTGTAAAGAAAATAGTTCTCATGGCTTTACAAATACATTTCTTTATTAAAGTCTAAATCAAAATTTGTATTATCTCTCTCAAGTTCCAAAACCACTTCAATTTATATATATATACGTATATCCATTTTGAGTAACAATATTTCAAACTAAAATTGGATTTTATTCTTTCAATAGATCAATTGTTCTATTAATTAGTCTTGAATATTCACATAAAATCCATAAATAATAAGACTTCAGTTTCTAGTAATAAAATATATATTTTTTCCCAATTCAAATTATACTAGAATATTCATTTCAATTTATTTTGGGAAAAATCCAATTGTAAATATCATATCTTAAAATTTCCAAACTTAACATTTAAACATATGATATAAATTATTAAACTCCATTTTCTTAATTTTCTTCCATTTTTAATAAAGATTTTTATACACCTTTTAATTTCAAAATTTTCAACTTCATATGTATATATATATATATATATATGGAAGAAAATATTTATACAATATAAAATTTAAGATTATTATAAACCGTATTCCATCCAAACCATAAAAATCACATAAAAATAGTTATATATAGACCGCGGTGCCTGTATATAATTTTCTATCCTATGGTCAAGTGATACGGATATTTATCATTTCAATCCGCAATTTAAAAGATATAAAATTTTGCGGTTGTATATCATTTCAAACCACAATCCCGAATGAAAGGAAATATGCATGATAATTTGCAATTTTATGAAATACAATAAAACATCCATCAACATCACCCATCATCCAATCACAATCATCGAGCAATATCAATCAATAACAATTTATATTTGATAATATATAACAGGTAATAACTGGCAATTTTATTCAGATTAAATTTAACAACTATTAATCTAACAGTTTATATTCAATAATAATCTATATAACTGTTAACTATCAGTTTATAGGCAAACAAATATATTCTAACTATCAATTAATACGCAATAAATAAATTAAATTAACAGTTAAATTTAATAAATGCAATTCAACAAATATGAGTGAAATAAACATGCCAAATACTCATAAATAAATTTATATTCATTTCTAAAATTAATTTAACAAACATAAAAGCTTCTAGTAGTTGTGAGTGGGTTAAAACACTCACCTTTTGAATTTAAATTGAATTCAAATCCAATTTAAACCCAAAATTTTGACGGTCTCAGAATTTGTCCAAACAAGCGTCAAAACGTCAGAAATTCCGATACGATCCCATCAAAACAAACCGCGTGCGAATCCGAGCTCGTATGCAAAAGTTATGAAAATTTGAAAAATGAAAAATTCTGGTCCTGGGTCGACTTCGGGTTCGACTTCGGTGCGCCGCCTCAATTCCCCGGTGCTTGCTTGGAGTTTTCGCCAAAACGACCCGGAGCGACCCGAGTCATTTTCTTCCTGACCCGAAGTTTCTCTAGGGTTTTCTCCCCTGAAACCCGAAGCGCGACCAGAAGCTACTGCAGATCCAATTTTTTTTTTTTTTTTAAAATTTGAATTTTTTTTTTGAACTGACTGGATCTAGGGTTAGCCCCCATTGAAGAAGAAGAGAAGCTTGAAGAAGATGAACGTACAGCAAATAGACAATAGAATGGAGCTAGGGTTTATAACTGTATATTTATAGATAGGGTTGGGTTAGAGTAGATAGACTAGATAGATGAACGTACGAAACAAACTAAGGCCCAAAAAGCCCGTTCTGACCCCGGAACGAAATTTGTCAAACCCATATATCCAGATAGGTATTTTAAAATATTCTGAACGCGATGGAAAAAGTTTCACGTCCAAATTTGATCGTATGAAGAAGTTATGCTGAAAACAAGATTTCCAAATTGATTTCAAATTGATTTTAGTAAAATTGATTTTCAAGGAGTTTCGCGTCCGTACGATCAAACGACAGGTCCGATCGATACGAAACTTGAAACCCTATAATAATTCACCGATACGGATCCGATGAAATTGGTTTCGTCGAAATCCGAGTCCGTGGCCAAAATGGCTATTTTTAATCTTCATTAAATAAATTTAATAAATTATAAAAATCCAAATTTTATATTAAATTCTAAAATTGGCCAAATTTTATTTCTTATATGATTCGTAATCAATTGAAAAGATTTAACAGGCTTAGCTGTGAATTAAAAGTTAACAGTATATTAATTGCAATGTTAATTTCTACACTTTCTTATATTTAAGAATTTTATAAATTATATTCTCAAAACCCATACTTTAGATTTTTAATCTTTATATTCTCAACTTTCACCTAAAATAAAGATGCCATAAACATTAGTTCCTGATTCACATCATTATTCTTTTAGTCTAATTTAAATCTCAATAACGTAGTATTTAACGTTAGAATCCATTTTATTATGCATAAATTACAAATTTTACTGACCCAAATTTTCTTCTTTTCATTCCATATCAATTGTCAATCCTATAAGAAAAATTAACATTAGGTTCATACTTATTACAAATAACTCCAATTTCTTCCAAATAATAATTACATAACTATTAAATATTAAATCCATTTAATTGCAACAAATTCAATTGATTGCAATAAATTTCCAAATAAATTTGGATCTTTATTTGGTTATACAAAAAAAATCCGTTATCACTTACCTAACAAAGTTATTATTACTTAAGATCTCATTGCATCCACATTTTCACATTTTCATTTCCTGGTTTCTTTACTTTATTCTACATAAATTATTATAAATGGGATTTTTCTTGGTTACATCTTATTTGTATTTAACATTACTCATTCACCAATTCATTTCACTTTAACTGCGGTAAATTGGCGGATAAATTGAATTTGATTCCCAAAATTTAAATTAACAAGCAACAAGAATAGGTAACACACAATAGTCGTTACGCTAAATTCTAGTCACCTAAATAAGCTTTTATTACTTTACAAAATGGAATAACTTTTAAACTCATAAATGTAATACCAAAACCGTTATAAATCCAATAAATTTCCAAATCGAAGTTTGTACACATTTTACACAACTATTATGATTGCTCACAGAACGTTGAATTTATTAAATGGCCATTTATTATAATTTAATTCTCTTAATTGAATCAAATGCTTATAATTTTTACATTCTTACCATTCCTTCCCATTATAAATTTATTAACGGATTTACAAATCTCTATCTTCCAAATATTAAATAACCAAACTGATTACAACCACTGTTCTTATCAAATTTTCATAAATTTGTTCAAATCTATACTCTTTTTCCATATAAATAAATTTTATGTTACTACTAGATTTTTTTATCCACTACAGCCATTAAATTTTTACTATCTACGCTTATTACATCTTTGTATTAATGAATCCCACTCAAGTTAATATTTATATTAATATTCACAAATTCAACATTTATATGTTTCTTAAAATTAACTTTCAACCAAATGTGCCAATTTACATTTCATTTCTATTCAATATATATTCATTTTATTCCGTTCATTCGGGTACTGCATTGAAATATATTTATTCTCTAATACTAACGTTATTATCATTAAATTATGATTGGATTCCAAGTTTTTATTCAATACCTTGAACAATAACTTACATATTAACCAAATCCTTCTTCTACTTAATTCAAATTGGATTATGTTCCAATTCCTATAACCTAGGTCTTGAGTCACCATTGACATAATTAAATTTATCGTTTATTTCAATCTTCATTTATAATTTAAAGTTCTACTAAACTAAATTACAAAACTTATGAACTTTAACAAATTTAATCCACCAATTAAATCTTTCTGATGTTTATATATTGCAATTAAATTCAGTTATTATTTCATTAATACTATTTTAATTAACTAATTATGACTTATAACCACAAACACAAATTTTCGTTATTTCAATCTATGTCATATAAACAATTTAAATTATTTACTTTTAATTACAGTTACTAGCTAACCCCTACATTTACTCCATTAAAAATCCTAAGACTTCTATTTCAATTTAAATTAGATTAGAAAACATATCAAATTGATTCATTTAATATCATTGAATTTAACGGGTCGTTACACTCTCCCCCACTCAAAACTTTTCGTCCCCGAAAAGGAAAAAGAAGAGAGAAGGAAGAATAAACAGTACATCTTATTTCAAATATTATTTATAAACAATAATTCACTAAATTTATTTTCTTAAATAAAATATACCTATTTATAATCATTATATTCTTTTATACTTAGATTATTAAAGCTGGAAAACATTTTCACAAAATTCTAAGTCCAAAATTTATGGAAAATTTTGGCAGAGTCTCCTTTGTACGGTGAGGCTCGGGAGAAAATATAATATCAAAATATACAAATATATTACATATATTATCAAAATATTATATCCCAACACGGGAAAATAGCGCTTTAAACGTAATCCGAAAACGTACCTATTTGTCGGGCAATATACGCTTATTATTATGGAACCAAAAGCAGTAGCAGTTGCTTCCATCACCTGTATTCACTTATATAATCTAAAAGGTTAAATATTTATATGAAAGTGAAATGTTTAGGTGGTTTCGACCATTAATCAACCAATCAAATGCAACAACTATAGATTTTTAACAAACAACACACACCACAAACTAGCAACCATTAATCCATCAACCAATTTGTTGTTTGGGTTCAAACTTGAAATTTGTATGAAATGAAATTAACTATCAAGTGCATCCTTTACTCAACAGTCTTAGATGGAACAAGGATAGATTATTTATTCATCCAACAACTTCAAATTCCTTACCCAACAAACATAAATCAACAATAACAATTCAAACCAACAACCAAATTAACTTATTATACATTTATTTCATGCTTCAGTGGGTTGATTTTCTTTCTTTCATTCATGGAGGGATTTCTTTGTTTCTTACAATTTTATTTTCCATTTATTACAAAATTCATTATATTTGTATTCCAATTTATTGACTAAAGTATATATCATCTATTTATACTACCTACCTTTACTTATATAGTAAAATTTCCAATTTATCTTAAGCTTATACAATTAATTCTCATTAACAATAGCAAATTAATAGAATACCTTTTACCTCAAGCTTCGCTTATAAGATTTCTCCTTTCATTTTCTTAATAACATTGCAACTTTTATTATATGGTAAGTTATGTATGTTTTAAGAATGTAAGTGAAAATTTACAAGTTTCTTCTCAATTCCATTTTATTAATTTTAAACTAGTAGCTTTCATACCGTATTGAAGTTTATAACCCTCCACATCAATCCTTATTTAATAAAGAATTTCATTTTATCTACTTAAGTTCATATCACCTATTTATATTACTTATCTTTAACTTGAGATTCCAATTATAACTTAAGTTTATACCAATAATTTCTCATTTATAACAACGATTTATTGAATACTTCACTATTTCCAAAATTTCTACTTGTATAATATTCTAATCCAATTTCTTAATTAACATTTCAACTTTTATATTTGGTAAGTTATTTATGTCAAAGAAAAATGCAATTAAACTTATACAAGCTTTATCTCATCTTTTAATTAAATTTAATGTTAATCAATATTACTCTTTGTAACAATTTCAAATTTCTCTTTATAACTTTTCATTAATTCTCTTACCTACATTAGAGGTTTCAATTAATTACTTACCTTTTATTTCACTAAAATAATTTAAAACAATTAATTAATGGAAATTTAAGAATTAAATACCGGGTCAAACCTCAAAATTACTTTAAAAATAATAGATAATTAATTTCTTACAACTTTTATATCTCTAATTATTCTTTAAAACAATTAAAATTTTAAATAATTTCAAAACAAATCTGCAGTAGAATTTACTACAGTGGCCTTTCCCCTTCGAAACTCGAAAATGAAAGTCGATGATGCGGCCGCCATCACCGAAATTATTTTCCAACGACAGAGAGGAAAGTACAAACTTATTTTCTTCAAAATCCTCTTAAACCAATTCTTTCGAATTATACTAAATATTTATATAAGAAAATATTTATAAACCAAATCATTATATTTCATAAATCCTTTGAAAGCAGATTTTCAAAATCCCGGACTTAAGTTCTAAAATCTCCAATTTGATTTATTATAATTTCAACTTAGCTTCAATTGTTATAAATATTTTTATTTCCTAACACCCAATCTATAGCAACCAAATATATATATATATATATATATATATATATATATATATATATATATATCTTTATAAAAATATTTTTATATATAGAAAATATAATAGGCAAAATTATTTCATTCACCTATATTAAAAACAAATATTATGTCGGTCTGTCCTATTAAGTGTTTAGAAATTCCTATTGATGTCATAGCGTCCCATGCATCAACCAGAATTTATAAATACAAAGCGGAACAGATTAACACAATATCAAAATCTTTTTATAACACTAACAAGTACGCTCTCTCATATATATACACTCAGCGACTCCCATAGGGTATTACTACCCTATTAACAAAGAGTCGAACCCCACAAAACCAAGGTTTATCGCTAAACCAAAACTCTGATACCAACTGTAACATCCCGCCTTTTCGCACACTTTAAACCGACACACGTGCCAGTTCAAACCATACGGAAGGGCGGATTGTTATGGGGTAAATAAGAAAAAAACAGAGAAGAAATAGAAACAACACAGAATCTCACAGCGAAAGGATAAAATATAATAATAAATATACAGTTCAAAACAGTTTACAAATACTTGATTTGCTTTATACAATAAATATCAGAGTTACACATACCAATACAATCAATGCAGCGGAACAGTATGAGTGTGGTGCAATACTATAGATAATAATAATACGACTCCTTCGTCTTCGTCCTTCAAAGCTAAAGTCTTCTATCCTGAAACGCTCGGACTGACCCGAGCGAATTTGAAAAGACAAAAACACTCGAGTCAGACTAAAAGATCTTATGTGAGTTAAATTAACAGAAATAAATATGAGTACAGTAACTCAAGAGATGTTCGGGATTTACATCTCCTAAGGATCCGTTAAACTATTTACTATGTAGTATATTGCGCTATTATAATAGTGTCTATTTATAAAATAAACTTACTTTTTAATAGAGTTAAGGGGTTACCCATATAGCCCTTAACACAAATAATGCCAATAGTCTATACAGTACCGTAATACCTCCTGATCGGGACGCTACCAGAGGATACTCCATAGGTACGACACAAATAGAAACTCGTAGTAAAGGCTCGGTATGGTAGGTGACACGGCACAACTAGGCAATGCCAGGGTAGATATACCAATTGCTATCCAGGCTGGTGGAAACGCGTAGCCGCAGTTACCGCCCACCTCGGACTAACTCCCCAAAATCAAAATATAGAAGTGGCCACTGAATCAATTCAAAATCAAAGTATAATATCGAAGAGGAGGGTCCGATCAGAGGAATGACCTCATTGGCCTGAGAATCGCTCCTGTTTTAGCCACCTTATGCCAACTCACGGGAGTCGGGTCCACGTATTTACCTTACAGGAAACGTCGCCACCACCTACTTCATTCTGGAATCTCCACCGCGTACACGGTTAGTCAAAGTGGTTTTCGGTATCGACAGAGAGTATGTCCATATCCGATCCCGGTCTCTTTGTCAACCCATCGTTATTATAACACCGCGGTCATTTAAAAATAGCTCATACTTTAAAACCAGAATAAACATTTCCATTTTAAAATTATGAATACGATATCATTTTAAAACCCATAAAAAATATGATATCCTTTATCCCAAATATAAACCTTTTCAAAAATCCAAATGCTTTAAAATTTATAACGTCTGAAAGCCAAATATCCTTTTAAAGCATAATATTTCGAAATTCATAATTTAAAAACCATAACTTTTAAAACTTGAATGGTTTGGATATTCAACGGTATATGAATTAAAAGGTTTAACTTAAATGTTACTTTGTAAAGAAAATAGTTCTCATGGCTTTACAAATACATTTCTTTATTAAAGTCTAAACCAAAATTTGTATTATCTCTCTCAAGTTCCAAAACCACTTCAATTTATATATATACGTATATCCATTTTGAGTAACAATATTTCAAACTAAAATTGGATTTTATTCTTTCAACAGATCAATTGTTCTATTAATTAGTCTTGAATACATAAAATCCATAAATAATAAGACTTCAGTTTCTAGTAATAAAATATATATATTTTCCCAATTCAAATTATACTAGAATATTCATTTCAATTTATTTTGGGAAAAATCCAATTGTAAATATCATATCTTAAAATTTCCAAACTTAACATTTAAACATATGATATAAATTATCAAACTCCATTTTCTTAATTTTCTTCCATTTTTAATAAAGATTTTTATACACCTTTTAATTTCAAAATTTTCAACTTCATATGTATATATATATATGGAAGAAAATATTTATACAATATAAAATTTAAGATTATTATAAACCGTATTCCATCCAAACCATAAAAATCACATAAAAATAGTTATATATAGACCGCGGTGCCTGTATATAATTTTCTATCCTATGGTCAAGTGATACGGATATTTATCATTTCAATCCGCAATTTAAAAGATATAAAATTTTGCGGTTGTATATCATTTCAAACCACAATCCCGAATGAAAGGAAATATGCATGATAATTTGCAATTTTATGAAATACAATAAAACATCCATCAACATCACCCATCATCCAATCACAATCATCAAGCAATATCAATCAATAACAATTTATATTTGATAATATATAACAGGTAATAACTGGCAATTTTATTCAGATTAAATTTAACAACTATTAATCTAACAGTTTATATTCAATAATAATCTATATAACTGTTAACTATCAGTTTATAGGCAAACAAATATATTCTAACTATCAATTAATACGCAATAAATAAATTAAATTAACAGTTAAATTTAATAAATGCAATTCAACAAATATGAGTGAAATAAACATGCCAAATACTCATAAATAAATTTATATTCATTTCTACAATTAATTTAACAAACATAAAAGCTTCTAGTAGTTGTGAGTGGGTTAAAACACTCACCTTTTGAATTTAAATTGAATTCAAATCCAATTTAAACCCAAAATTTTGACGGTCTCAGAATTTGTCCAAACCAGCGTCAAAACGTCAGAAATTCCGATACGATCCCATCAAAACAAACCGCGCGCGAATCCGAGCTTGTATGCAAAAGTTATGAAAATTTGAAAAATGAAAAATTCTGGTCCTGGGTCGACTTCGGGTTCGACTTCGGTGCGCCGCCTCAATTCCCCGGTGCTTGCTTGGAGTTTTCGCCAAAACGACCCGGAGCGACCCGAGTCATTTTCTTCCTGACCCGAAGTTGCTCTAGGGTTTTCTCCCCTGAAACCCGAAGCGCGACCAGAAGCTGCTGCAGATCCAATTTTTTTTTTTTTTTTTTAAATTTGAAATTTTTTTTTTTGAACTGACTGGATCTAGGGTTAGCCCCCATTGAAGAAGAAGAGAAGCTTGAAGAAGATGAACGTACAGCAAATAGACAATAGAATGGAGCTAGGGTTCATAACTGTATATTTATAGATAGGGTTGGGTTAGAGTAGATAGACTAGATAGATGAACGTACGAAACAAACTAAGGCCCAAAAAGCCCGTTCTGACCCCGGAACGAAATTTGTCAAACCCATATATCCAGATAGGTATTTTAAAATATTCTGAATGCGATGGAAAAATTTTCACGTCCAAATTTGATCGTATGAAGAAGTTATGCTGAAAACAAGATTTCCAAATTGATTTCAAATTGATTTTAATAAAATTGATTTTCAAGGCATTTCGCGTCTGTACGATCAAACGACAGGTCCGATCGATACGAAACTTGAAACCCTATAATAATTCACCGATACGGATCCGATGAAATTGGTTTCGTCGAAATCCGAGTCCGTGGCCAAAATGGCTATTTTTAATCTTCATTAAATAAATTAAATAAATTATAAAAATCCAAATTTTATATTAAATTCTAAAATTGGCCAAATTTTATTTCTTATATGATTCGTAATCAATTGAAAAGATTTAACAGGCTTAGCTGTGAATTAAAAGTTGACAGTATATTAATTGCAATGTTAATTTCTACACTTTCTTATATTTAAGAATTTTATAAATTATATTCTCAAAACCCATACTTTAGATTTTTAATCTTTATATTCTCAACTTTCACCTAAAATAAAGATGCCATAAACATTAGTTCCTGATTCACATCATTATTCTTTAAGTCTAATTTAAATCTCAATAACGCAGTATTTAACGTTAGAATCCATTTTATTATGCATAAATTACAAATTTTACTGACCCAAATTTTCTTCTTTTCATTCCATATCAATTGTCAATCCTATAAGAAAAATTAACATTAGGTTCATACGTATTACAAATAACTCCAATTTCTTCCAAATAATAATTACATAACTATTAAATATTAAATCCATTTAATTGCAACAAATTCAATTGATTGCAATAAATTTCCAAATAAATTTGGATCTTTATTTGGTTATACAAAAAAAAAATCCGTTATCACTTACCTAACAAAGTTATTATTACTTAAGATATCATTGCATCCACATTTTCACATTTTCATTTCCTGGTTTCTTTACTTTATTCTACATAAATTATTATAAATGGGATTTTTCTTGGTTACATCTTATTTGTATTTAACATTACTCATTCACCAATTCATTTCACTTTAACTGCGGTAAATTGGCGGATAAATTGAATTTGATTCCCAAAATTTAAATTAACAAGCAACAAGAATAGGTAACACACAATAGTCGTTACGCTAAATTCTAGTCACCTAAATAAGCTTTTATTACTTTACAAAATGGAATAACTTTTAAACTCATAAATGTAATACCAAAACCGTTATAAATCCAATAAATTTTCAAATCGAAGTTTGTACACATTTTACACAACTATTATGATTTCTCACAGAACGTTGAATTTATTAAATGACCATTTATTATAATTTAATTCCCTTAATTGAATCAAATGCTTATAATTTTTACATTCTTACCATTCCTTCCCATTATAAATTTATTAACGGATTTACAAATCTCTATCTTCCAAATATTAAATAACCAAACTGATTACAACCACTGTTCTTATCAAATTTTCATAAATTTGTTCAAATCTATACTCTTTTTCCATATAAATAAATTTTATGTTACTATTAGATTTTTTTTATCCACTACAGCCATTAAATTTTTACTATCTACACTTATTACATCTTTGTATTAATGAATCCCATTCAAGTTAATATTTATATTAATATTCACAAATTCAACATTTATATGTTTCTTAAAATTAACTTTCAACCAAATGTGCCAATTTACATTTCATTTCTATTCAATATATATTCATTTTATTCCGTTCATTCGGGTATTGCATTGAAATATATTTATTCTCTAATACTAACGTTATTATCATTAAATTATGATTGGATTCCAAGTTTTTATTCAATACCTTGAACAATAACTTACATATTAACCAAATCCTTCTTCTACTTAATTCAAATTGGATTATGTTCCAATTCCTATAACCTAGGTCTTGAGTAACCATTGACATAATTAAATTTATCGTTTATTTCAATCTTCATTTATAATTTAAAGTTCTACTAAACTAAATTACAAAACTTATGAACTTTAACAAATTTAATCCACCAATTAAATCTTTCTGATGTTTATATATTGCAATTAAATTCAGTTATTATTTCATTAATACTATTTTAATCAACTAATTATGGCTTATAACCACAAACACAAATTTTCGTTATTTCAATCTATGTCATATAAACATTTTAAATTATTTACTTTTAATTACAGTTACTAGCTAACCCCTACATTTACTCCATTAAAAATCCTAAGACTTCTATTTCAATTTAAATTAGATTAGAAAACATATCAAATTGATTCATCTAATATCATTGAATTTAACGGGTCGTTACAACATCTGTTATTACAATACATCATCAGAGTACATACAATACAACACAGCAATGGCAGTCATTATAACTTGCCCACATGAAACTGAACTTGCACCAACCCAAATGCAACAGACACTACATAATGTAAGTGATACGTCTCGCCATCCAGCTTGCCTTCAGATCTTCACAGCATATCTTTTTTGACTTCGCTCCAGAATAATGATAACCTGACTCTAGGCTGCCCATGTGGAAAATTATAGGCACCTAGAGTTTAGAAAGGGAACAATAAACTCCAGGTCAGTCATAAGACTGGTATGAGATCTTAAAAACAGTTATCTTTCACAAAGAAAGGAAAATAAACCCAATATTCTTTTGGAAAATGAATCTACCATAAGGCCTCTTGGCACACACACAATGCAATCGCACACTTGGGGGAGATTTCTCCTTATAATTGTCAAACATGATTGATACGAGAAAACTTATTTGATATTATTATTAGTGCATAGTGTGAAAACATTTCAAAAGTATAATATTAATCTTAGCCAGCATAGGTACCATTATACTATGCCTATTATAGCTACCATTTAAGAATGGCAGGTTATACAACTAAAATCGTAAAGGGCTTATATTGAACGATTAAATTTCCAACAAATGATCGGGCTAAGGAACTTCCTATGCCACATGGGTACGCCTCTGGAGGGACGACCCGAGAACCTAAACGTCTCTCTTCCAACACAAGGCCGAGTTACCTCTGTAACTAGGTAACTACTGACACGAGTGTGCCATCCCCCAGTCGTTACCAACCTTTATCCGAGGATCCTCAACACCAACAACCACAAAGTAATAAATTTGCAGCAACCACATAGATTGAATATCTAGGCTTCATACCATGATACCACACTTTTCCAGAAGGAAATGGACATACCCTAAGGGCGCTACCTCCAACAACCTTGCCGCATCCTTCCTGTTTCGACCATTTCCGGGTTGTGAGGTTCGACGAGGTCTCGTCCACAAAGCTATGCTTTTCACAAAAGCCATGCTTCGATCAACAAATGATCAGCAACATTTCATATGCCACATTACCAAATTGGGAATATATCACTGGTAAATGTCAACTACATAACCTCTGAGCTCGTACGTCTCAGAGAAGGGTGTTAAGCTAAGAGAATAAATTCTCCGCCACCAACAGAAATGTATTTGATAGAGACCGGCATTATATCTCAAAGTGTAACGTCAGACATAAATCCATACAAGTCTAGTCTAGATTCGAACAGAATGAAAAGCACTTCAGAAGAAGCCCTTGCAAATCCGAATATTCACTAATCGCGTCTAGACTCCCCATCACAAAGGGTGATAAAATCTCTATACAGGAGCAACTCGGTGCAGAGACATTCGACATGTAATCCTTTCGCTTTTGAAAATATCCAGTCTTTAACACCATCTTCAAATGAAATCCCATTTCATCGTATCATTTTTTGAAATGGGTTTTATGACACAAAGTCCTTTCCCGGCTTAACCGAATAATGAGAGCTTATTTTAAAAATAAGTGTTACATTCAAATTTCAAGTAAATCACAAAAATTTCCACTTTGATCTTTTAAACAAAAGATCCATCACAAAGATTCGATGTGGTTTTTGGATAACCATTTGAAATCCGACCCCCGGGCGCATCGAACTTTAAATACCATTTAAAGGCCAATATTGATAATCGGTTATTTAACTATCAATCAATATTCATAACAATCACCAGATTTAAATAAGTTCCCAGATAATCTATTTTCAAAATATCTTCGTAAGATATATTTTTCACACTTCAACCCTTTGAAAACAAATTTCAAATCACTTTCCTCACTCGGAATTAATTTCCACTGAAAATCTGCCGAGTCCGAATACTAAAAATAATTTAAATCACTTATCCAAATATATATATATATACTTGGAAACATTTTGAATAAAAACTATTTTTAAACACTTACTTAAATATTAGTTATGAAAATATTATACTAATATCTCTTATAAATTTTAAGTCCAACTAATATAGAAATAAGATTATTTGATAGAATATAGCTATTTAAATAACCATTTTCTAAATCAAGTATCAAATGAACTTTAAAATAATCACTTATATAATCAACTAAATAAATCTTTACTTTAAAGATTTAAAAGCAACTTAAGAAAATAATTTCTCCAGTACATCTTTTCTTAAAACCATCCTTGAAACTTCCAATTTACATTTATAAGCTATATTAACAACATACTCGGCTTTCTAGGAAAAATACACCTTCCATTCTAAAATGGTTCATTTAAATCAATCAATAAATCCTTCTTGATTTATTTTAAATTTACATTCCAAATCCGTAAATTTCTTTCCACACTTTTAAAAATAAATCCATATTTATTTTTAAAAACAAATTTCCCTTCCTTTTATAAATTCCCATTGTGAATTTAAGTTTCCGAATATCCACTGATATATGACTTTCAAATCGATTTCCAAATATTCACTTTCAAACATCAAATCAAATTCCAAATTGATTTCCAATTTTATTTCCAAACACCAAATCGATTTCCAAATTTATTTCAAAATTTTGTTTCCAATACTAAATCATTTTCCAAATTTATTTCAAAAATTTATTTCAAATACTAAATCAATTTCCAAATTGATTTCTAAATTTATTTCCCTTTTAAAATAAACCTTTTAATTTTTCCCAAACTACTTTAAAATCTGAATTTTAAATAAATTCTCCAACTTTTAAACAACATTACTCGAAATCCATTTATTAAAATCTTTTCCCTATATTTTGGAATTTATTCAATAGGATTTCAAAAATAAAACTTTATCCTTTTTTTTAAATTCCTTCTTTTAAATTTATCCACTTCTCAAAAATTAATTTTACCATAAAATTTCTACTCAAATTTCAAAAATCCAATTTTATTTATTTTTGGTATCCTACGATACCAAAAATATATTCGGCTAAACTATATGCTTCAAAGATTTCAATCACAAATATAATCATAAAAGGATTATAAATAAATCAACACACAACCTATGAAACAAATTCAAATATTTGAGGAATCCAGTTGGATCCCTCTAACTTGTTCCCTACATCCATAGATGTTAGCACAACAATTAAATACCATTTCACTTCGAGGTGGAATATCATGGTATATGGGATTATATAATATCATCTGCTATTATGCGGCGCATAGGGTCTCATCCGCTATATAATGTGAGAAATCAATCACTCCAAATATATAAATATATGCTATCACAACCAATCAATCAATCAATAACTGAAATTTCAACTATTTTAATTTGAGTGAGAAAATCTCACCTTTGATTTTAATTTGCAGTTCATTCCAACTCATTTCCATTCCGGCTTGTTTCTCGATTTCAGGCCTTGTATAAACATTTATACAATTTATTAATATACGAAATAATCGAGAAATAAATTTTCATTGGATGATTTTAATTAACTATTTAAACTAATACTTTTAATTTTAAACAAATTCCTTTTAACAAATTTATTTAATTAAAAATTAAATTTAAAACTAAATTTCCTTTAATAAAATATTTTTTTAGTAACCAAAAATAATTAAATAGGTTAATCACCATAATATGTTATTATAAAATAAATTAGTTAGTTAAAATATATATATATATACATATATTTATTTTCTTTTAAACTATATATTTATAAAAATAATCTGTATAGATTTTTTAAATTCTTATTTTTATAAGTAACTCTTATATTTTTCAAAATTCAAAATAATTTCTTGTTTAAACATTCTTCCCTTACTACATATATATATATATCTATAAGCCTTTTGATTTGAAAAAAATAAATTGTTTTCTTATATCTTACATCAAATATATTTTCTGTTTTCGGTATTTTGATAAATCTGAAACCAACAGTTAGTTTAGAAATTTAAGTTGCAATCGACATGCAGAAGAAAAAATGTGAGAGATACTCACATCACGACGACGACCCAGTCAAACCCTTAACTTTGACTTACCTCTTCGTTCACCACTGACATTGTCTCCATCAACCATCTCCGCCTTGCTGTCGCGCATTCGCTCGCGACCTACGAGCACCTTATCCAAACGAACTGCGGCTCCTACGTTCGCCGCAACGCCACTTCCACGACTTTCGCTTGTCTCCCCTTGCATCTGTGCGCGCGAGCCTACTCAAATCCAAGCCCAGATCAAAACGATTCCTATGGTCGCGAACCCCAAATTGCGACCTCCACTGCGTCGATCCCGAGAAGAAATATAATTCGATTCCCTTCACATGAGAAAAACGTGCTGGATTAATTCGAGAATCAAATTAAGAAGAACGGACGCGATTCTTCTCGATGTCGGCCACTTTTAACTGATATCGATCTGAACAAGGAAATATGGAGGAGGCATATGAGAATTTTTATTATTATTTCTATGCTTTGGTTTGTCTCGGCAATTAAATTTGCTCAAATAAGTTTTGGTCTTGAAAGAAATTGGTCTTTGTTCTCAAATGAATTTGGATTATATTTCTCACTTTTACAAAGCTTGGCTGATATAATTTTTATTTTAAAATCCAACGCGTGTCATGAGAAAGATGCCAAGTGTTTTGAAGAGAAGAACGTGTACAACTTGTCATGAGAAAATAATATTATATTAAATACTGTATATGTTATTTTAAATTCAAATTTAAATTAAATCATAACAAATCACGCAACTCACAATCTCGACCTCCTATAGAGGTGTGCCGCTAGGCTTTTATAATGTTAAACCCTATTTCGAACACAATGGAAAAGGTTTCGAGTCCAAATTCGATCGTATGGAGAAGATAGCTTTTTGAACCAGCTATAATATTGAATTTTCGATTTAATTTCAGTGCGTTTACTTATCGTACGGCCAAACGATCACTTCAAACATTATGAAAATTGAAATCCGATAATAATACACTATTACGGATCTAATGGAACTAGTTTCTTCGAATTACAAGACTGTGCCTCGAAAGGCTATTTTTAAATATCGATTTAAACTATATAATTTCAAAACTTAACAATTCACTTTCAAATCCGATTCTGAAGCTTCCATTATCTTCAGTATTATCGATTTAAATTTTCCAAACATTCAAATTATTTTTAATCAGCTTTAAAAATCAAGATTCAACATTTTACCCAACTTAAATAAATTAAATTCAAAAATTTAACTGTCCAATTCATAGTTATATTTGAAATTCAAGTTTAAAATAACTTCCAATATTTAAAATCAATTAAATATTTCATTCTCAAATGTTCAAAATTTCTGGGTCGTCGCATTCTTCCCCCCTTAAAAGAATTTCGTCCCGAAATTATCAGTTAAGAAGAATGATCCTTAACCCATTTATCATTTTCCCAAAACCATACAGTTTTATCAACTTGCCGAAACAAATCTTTTTATTAAAGACCCGATATTACTTCAACTAACTTTCCAAAATCTTTCAAAAATTCCAAACAATATTGTTTTCTCAACAATTCAATTTTAAATTTAAATTCAAATTTTAAACTTTCAAAATTTTCTCAAAATTTTTCTAACTCCCTAAATTTTCGAAAAATTTCGTCAGCGTCTCTTTTGCACGGCTAGCTCGGTACGACTACAAAACGCCACAACGGGCCTCCAAATTTCAAAAAGAAAACAAAAGGCCAAGCGGCTAGACAAGAAAGTCATCAAATTTTATATAGAAATTTAAATACATACTTTTTGTCGAGCAATTTCATTTATCTTTGAAATCAAAAATCCAATTTATCTTTTGCCTTTAACACACCTGTATATCCTACTATCCAGTGTCCAATTTCAACATTAAAAAAATCATTTTGCACATTTCTTTATAAAAGTTTGAATATTTGTTTCATTCAAGTCTGTACGATATACATACATCATTTGTACGCAATA
Source organism: Allium cepa (assembly GCA_030765085.1). NCBI lineage: Eukaryota > Viridiplantae > Streptophyta > Magnoliopsida > Asparagales > Amaryllidaceae > Allium > Allium cepa. The sequence goes on from CM060938.1 coordinate 588,488,084, forward strand.
TCAAATTTGATCGCTCACTCGATCACACAATTTCACTTCCGAAGTAGTATCGTCCACTCGACTTCCTAGTGCGGACTCAGACCTGGTTTCTTGATCAGAAACCGTTACTCTCCTTGCATAGCTATAAACTATGATAGAGAACTTTCAGAATCAACCAAAAATCCATATCCAGGTTCTCCGTCGAAAATCGAGCAAAAAATTCCAACTCGGATCGATATTACTATCTCGAAATTCTGTGCTCGAATTCCGGATCAAATCGTTATGCGAATAAAGTAATATACTTACATCTCACGAATTTATCAATTGATTATTAGCTATATCAATTTTATTTATTCACATTGATTATTTTCATTCTTTTATTCATAATTACCATTTCACAATTCCCAGTTTAATCTTCATTCACTTATTAACTTAGAACATTTCCTCAATTCCAAATTTTACTTAAGAATTTCACCATTTATTTCTTAAGTTCAATATAAATATTCCATATACCTCCTATATTTATTTTCAATTCACCACTTTGGTTTATATCTACTTATATTTATGCTGGATTTCATATTCCATACGAATTCAATTTATTTCAAACCATATTTAACATGCCATTACTTCAATTAGTTTCATTTACTAATTTCATTTTAATACTTTGCTTCATTTTGTCCAACTTGACAGAATTTCCACTTCACTTAATTTAGCTCAATTCAAATTCAATTTCAATGTTTGGCTTGAATTCCATTTACTTACCGTTGTAAATTCATTCATACGTTCACAAATTTATTTTCTACCTCAATAAATTTTATTCCATGATTATTTTGAATAGGATTCCAGAGTCTTTCCATCTTTTCAAAACCATTTTTGAAATCAATTCAAATTATCTTTCGAATTTCCAAAACCAACCCCAGTTTTCCAAACAACTTCAATGTTTAAATAATTTGGCAGCAATTCCTCTCTTGGAAACTCAAAAATGAACACAGATGATGTTGCGATTATCATCGGAATTATTTTCCAACGATCGAAAAGAGTTTAGTGCTTTTATCTCTCCAAAACATTTTTCCAAAATCTTTGAAAACCATTTTCAAATTCAGAGGAATTTTAGATTTCCCAAATCTCCAAAGGAATTTAAACTTTTCCAAAATTCCCAAATTTCAAATCTTTTCAAAATCATTTCCAAATATTTCTCTGGAATTGTATTTCAAATTATAAATAACATTTACTATTTATATTTACCAATCCCATTCGTATATGAATTTATTTCTTATCCTTTGGTTACGTTTTCAATTTCTTATTCAATAATTAATGATAATAATTTAATATCATCGCCTCCTAACATCCAAGCAACCATATAACTATAATAATTTACGGAAAATTATTTCTTTTATATATAAAAATAATTTGGGCAAAATTATTTCATATACCCTATTTTAAAACAATACAGTGTCGGTTTACCTTGTTTAAGAGTTTAGAAACCCCTATCGATGCAGTTGGCCAAACTGCACCGACCAGAATCTATAAACAATCAACCGATAAGTCAATACAATATAAAACAATTTTTTTATTTTCACTAACAAATACACGCTCATACCAATTATTACGCTCAAACTCATTCTAGAGTATTATTGACTCTATCTCTAATGAGTAATTTCCCTACCAAAGCCAAGGTTGTCTCTTAACCAAATGCTCTGATACCAAAATGTAACGACCCATTTTGTCGACTTTCGAAAGTCGACATCAATACATCCACTGTATCAAATGCCGATAAGTCGAATGCCAAAAAACCGACCGTTTGGGTTTAAGAAGAAGACGATAGAAGAAGAAACAGAAAAAATAACAGAATCTCACATTTCGCAGCGGAACAATATATAATAGACAGAGGAGTAATCTTTAAAACAAAGAACCATATATGTTATTACAATACATCATCAGAGTATATACAATACAACACAACAATGGCGATCATTATAACTTGCCCACATGAAACTGAACTTGCACCAACCCAAACGCAACAGACACTACATAATGTAAGTGATACGTCTCGCCATCTAGCTTGCCTCCAGATCTTCACAGCATATCTCTTTCGACTTTGCTCCAAAATAATGATAACCTGACTCTAGGCTACCCGTGCAGAAAATTATGGGCACCCAGAGTTTGGAAAGGGAACAATAAACTCCAGGTCAGTTATGGGACTAGTGTGAGATCTTAAAAACAGTTATCTTTCACAAAGAAAGGAAAAGAAATCAGCTATGCTTTTGGAAATTAAAACTACCATAAGGCCTCCCGACACACACACAATGCAATCGCACACTTGGAGGGTGATTTCTCCTTATGATAGTCAAACATGCTTGATATGAGAAAACTTATTTGATATTACTATTAGTGCATAGTGTGAAAAATTTTAGAAAGTATAATATTAATCTTAGCCATCATAGGTATCCTTATACTATGCCTACTATAGCTACCATTTAAGAATGGTGGATTATACAACTGAAATCGTAAGCGGCTCGTATTGAATGAATGGATTTCCAATAAATGGTCAGGCTAAGGACTTCTTGTGCCACATGGGTACGCCTCTAGAGGGATACCCCGAGAACCTAACCGGCTCTCTGCCAACACAAGTCCGAGTTACCTCCATAACTAGGTAACTACTGACATGAGTATACCATCCCCCGGTCGTTACCGACCTTTAAGTAAGGATCCTCAACACCAACAACCACAAAGTAATAAATTTGCAGCAACAAATAGGTTAAATATCTGGGCTCTATACCATGATACCACCCTTTTCCAGTAGGGATTGGACATACCCTAAGGGGTGCTACCCAAAATAACCTTGCCGCATCCTTCATGTTTCGACCATTTTCGGGTTGTAAGGTCCGACGAGGTCTCGTCCACAAAGCTATGCTTTTCACAAAAGCCATGCTTCGATCAACAAATGCTTAGTAGCACTTCGTGCCACATGACCAAATTGGGAATATATCACTGGTAAATGTCAACTACATAACCTTTGAGCTTGTACGTCTCAGAGAAGGGTGTTAAGCTAAAAGAATAAATTCTCTACCACCAACAGAAATGTATTTGATACAAAATAGCTTTATATCTCAAAGTGTAACGTCAGACATGTTGAATATGCGAGTATATGATTTTTGTTTAATGACAATAAACATATATATATATATATATTCATTTAATTGTATTTGTTAATGTACTATTCTATTTTCACAGATTAAATAAATATTTTCTGAATATAATAAATAACACAGAATATAAATTCAAATAGATATTTTATTCAAACAAATATTTATTACAATTTTAAATAGTACAAATTTGAGCTCTCACTATATATATGCAAATTTGCAATTCCAATACATTTCTATTTACATAACTATGCTCACTACATATCGCTCATTCACTCGTATTTATCTTCAACTTCATTCCAGGTTGAATCCAGCATTCGAGCAATCTGCAAAAATACACACTGACAAAGTAAAATTGAAAATAAAATATTTTTGCAGTGTAAAATAAAATGTGATTTTGAAAATATTATTTGCCTTAGTCATTTGGGTTGTTTGTCATCATTTAAATTTGAATTCATTATACACGAACAGCTTGTGACATGCACAGTGTATCACTGTACATGCCACAAGGCCGTGCACACCGATATATGCACTTGATAAAATTACAGGGATAGATGAGCACAGGTCAAACCCAAATGAAAAGCCCTGTTCAACTCAAGTGCACAGGACAACATGAATGTACAGACAACATGATCACGAAACAATGCTACAAGTAATGAACCAGACCCGACATGTATAAATTCGAGTTCAACGCAATAAATGAAACTGACTAGGCAGAGTCAAACTGGCAACACATCAAAATTTAGTGTAGACCAAAACTGCATCAAGAAAACATAATTAAAACACAATGCAGAGAAACCCAAACCAACACATACAGCATAAGTATATACACGTATAGTCACACATGTATAAACACAGTGTGTGTGTGTATATAGACAGTGCAGCAAAACCAAACTCCAAACTGACTCAAAGGAACACAATGCAATAGTCAATGGTGAAGCAACTCGACTACAACAAACCAAACTCTAAGCTTGCAAATACAATTCGATGAAGCAGACCATCAACCAGACTATATACATGAACTGGCTTGAAGACCAATGAACAACAAGTGCACATGTATGCACATGACAGTGAAACGGGCCAGACAGTAGTACAATTGCATGAACACATAAACAAAGACAGACAACATGGAATCAAAGTAGCAAGGCTACAAGAATCAGACTCAAGTACACATGTGCAGACGCACAACAATAATCAGTGAATGATATTGCCAAGATCAGGTCGAGTAATGCTACAAATATGAACACATATATGTAGTGCATTGAAACTAAATTGTGAAACCAAACCACAAGGAAGTCAAACCAAGTCAAATCCGTAAGTCAATCAAGGAAGTCGAACAACTCAGAAAACAACTGTAGCAAGTTCAACCACGAAGGTCGAAGTCAAACATTATCACGGTATCAAGCCGAAGTCAACAAGAACAGAATCAATTATTTCCAAAGTCAAAAGTCCAAACAATTCAAAGCCGTGGTTGTCAAGAAATGGTACAGCTCAAAATTGAAGCCGTGACAACCAAGTAAAGGAAATATATGATTATGAATAAGTCAAGAAAAATCACCATCATCCATATGAAAATCAATGGCCGGAACAAAGAAATTGACGAATTCAAATAAATGCATATGAACGAAAATCAAGGGTTTCGAACCCTATATAAACAATGAACATCATCGACAAATTGATCATTCGAGTTCAATTAACAACAGAGCATAATCATTCAACTCGAATCATCGATCGAGTTCAAGCGAGCAAATCAGAAGAAGCATAATGCATAAATTACTTACCAAAGTCAGGAGTAGAACTCGATCAAAAATTGGGGCAGCCGTGTACAAAGCAGAGAGATCTACAATCGATCGTCAAAGCAATCACGAGAACAATCCATCTGATCAAACAACAATCGGCGCCTTCAGTTTTACAAAGCCATAGTTTCAGAGTAGAGAGCAATGAACGAAAAAGAACGCAAAAAAGGAAGACAACCATTGTCTAAGATCTAAGTATAAGGAAGCAGGTTAAGAAAAGAATAAAGGGATAATATTTTCACTTAACAAAAATTTGGACCGGCTTCAAGTTATATTTGGGCTAAATATTTAATTAGGGTTTTGTTTTTTAGTTCAATTGTTTTAAATTTGTATTTCCTTTTTAAACAATTGTAATTTCTAGTCGCGTGACTAGAGGACGAGCTGCGGTGGTGTGGTTTGAGAATTCGCAACTCAATGGCTGAGTTGTGGCAGGATTTTGAGCATAGAGTTAAGGCTATTAGATAGCGGGTGTCGCGAGTTTACGTGTGTAAGCGTCTAACTGCTTAATTTCTAGTAGAAACCTTAGGAGCAGCTCGTAGGCAGGGTTTTGCCAAAGTTGGGTAAATTCTGTGTCGTTCTATTTCTGCATTTATTATTTCGCTATTATCTATGCTGATATTATTCTGATATATCTGTGTTGAAATAATTTTGTATAAACTTCCGCATTAAATTTTTATAATAAATAGTATCACCCCATTCACCCCCCTCTAGGGTGAAATCGATCCTACAAGTGGTATCGGAGCAAGGTACAAAAGCCATTTTTGTTTTAAAAATTGATTTTTTTAAAAAAACCAATATTTGTTTTAAAAAATCGAAATTTTAAAATGGCTTCTTTTAATACTGCTTTTGCTGAGGGTCGGTCTATAGTTAGACCACCAATGTTCAATGGTGAATATGCTTACTAGAAAAATAGAATGAATTTTTTTCTGAAAACCATAGATGCTTGGAATATTGTTGAGACAGGTTATAGAGCACCAACTATAGATGTAAATAATCAGGAAATAGATAAATCGGTGGATCAATGGACAGATCTAGAAAATAAATTACATAATGCTAATGCCAAATCTGTGAATTCTATTATTTGTTCATTAGATTAATTTGAATTTAATCGTGACTCACAGTGTCCAACTGCGCAGGAAATATGGCACACACTCGAAGTGACTCACGAAGGAACGTCTCAAGTCAAAGAATCTCGCCTTGCCATGCTAAGTAGCGAATACGAGAATTTCACAATGGCCAAGGAAGAAAATCTCAAAGAGATATACGGATGACTTTCCAATATTGTATACAAATCAAAAACTCTTGGAAAATCATACACGGAATTGGAAATAATCCGAAAAATTCTCAGAGTCCTTCCACGAAGTTTTGAAGCAAAAGTGACTGCCATTCAAGAATCGAAAGATTTAAAACAAATCAAAGTTGAAGAACTCATCGGAAATCTCACCACTTGCGAGCTAGAAATGAAATTCAAGGAAGAGCGTGAAGGAGGAGATACTCGAAAGAAATCAATAGCTTGTAAAGGAACAACTAAAATTGATGATGACGACGATGATGATGGAGCAGCAGAGCTGGCACTGGTAATGAAGAGATTCAAAAAGTGGAACCACAAATAATAAAATCCAGCTCTAAATCAAAAATTAAAAAGCAGAATAATAAAAGTTCTAGATAACCCAGAATAGCAAGAAATCATCTGTCACAAGTGCAACAAACCTGGACACATCAAGCCCAACTGTCCTCGAAATCGACACGGCAAAGAAAAGAAATAAAAAAGGAGAAGTTTTGCAGCCACGTGGAATAAAAGTGAGGATGATAATAAAAGCACTAACAGTGAGAGTGAGAAAGCTGATATGTGCCTTCGAGATGATATAATTGATAGCGATGATGACGAGCCAAGCGAGGTATCAAAACTCACTCACTCAGAATTACTTATATATTTCCATGAAGTAAAGGGCTGTTTTGAACGAATTAGGGAGAAATATGCTAAAATTGAATCACAAAGAGATACTTTGATAGAATCAAATAAAAAACTTGACCAATTAGTTAAAAACTATCAAAGTAGGATCCCTAAGTGTGATAAGTGCCCAAAATTTGAAGAAGAAATTAAAAAATCAAAAATTAAAAGTAAATCGCTTGAAAATGAAATTCTGATTTTAAAAGAGAGTGAAAATATTAGGAGAGAGAATTCTATTAAAAAGTGCACTCAATTATTGAATGAAAATGAATCTCTCAAAACACAAGTCCAACAATTGTGTACAACTTTAACAAAATTTTCCAAAAGTGAAAAATCGTTGAATATGATATTAGGAAAAAAACCGTTAATACGGTTAGACAAGGGCTTGGATATAATCAATCTGAACGTCTTAAAAGCAAAATTAATCAAGTAAAATCCGAGTGCACAATTTGTAGAAAAATTGGACATGATCAAAGCATTTGTTGGTATAGATCCAAATACGTGAAAACCATACCAATTTGGGTTCCAAAAGGCATAAATATAAAATCTCTGAAAGTCAAACAAATCTGGGTGCCGAAAGGAACATATATAAATAGTTATGTATCTCCAGAAAACTATTTTTCAAAATATTTTCCACTAACAACCATGGACCTATAAAAACAAATAGGTCACAAAAACCTTTTATCGTGTAGGTGTGGTGGCAGGCTAAGGAACAACAACAGTGTTATCTGGATTCTGGCTGTTCTAGAAACATACTGAGCGACCAATCAAAGTTTCTTAGCATAGTATAAAGGTGACAGAATCAAAATGGAAAACAACCAAAAAATATCGTAAAGGTAAAACAGGTAAAGATATTTTGAATGATATATTAAGTGTGATCATCTGCACCGTAATCTGATTTAATCAGCCAGTAATGTAATGATGAAATAAATGATGATTTTGATTCTGACTTATTCAAAAATTTTGGCCAATTATATTCTTATGCCAAGAACACTATAAAAATCTCTAGAGTCTTTGAACTACTTCATGCATATTAGTTTAGATTAATAATAGTGTTTTATTGGCTGACGATAATACATTTGGTTATTTACGGCTGACACTATATTCATGATTTTGTTTATTGGCACGACTTCAATTAAAATCCAAAAGAATTCATTTAAAAAGTTAAAAAAAGATTTCAAGAAATCATTGCAAATGTCATGGTCCGGTCTATGACATTCAATTAATGATAATCTCGAGTGAAAGAAAAATTCAAATGCAAATTACACTGGTAATCTAGTTAGTAGAAAAATTACTAATGGAACGTAATTTATGTTGAGACATTCTGTAGCTGCATCGTTTTTCAAAGAAGAAATCTGCATATTTTTCACTTCATATAATTTTCAAATTGCACATATTTTTTCTTTTATAAAACCCCTTCTAGAAAATCATTTTTGTTGACCTTGTTTCAGATTAGTCATTTTGGAAAATTTGATTTTATAATTATTTTTGGATTTGATTTTAAATAACTACATGACTAATCTGACTCCCTACTGATTATCTAAAAGATAAATAGTGATTGAAAAAGTGATGACTGTTGATATTAATCATATATTATAACTTGAGACGACATAATTAGTAAATTTCTATAGAAATTTAAACAAGAGTTATAAACACTTTTGTTGGTAAAAATTCCATGATCATATCTATTTCTATCATATTTCTATTGACCATCACTCATCATAATTCAATATGGTTTATCAATATGTAGTATTTTAAACAGGAATCATTCCATTTTCGTTTTATTTTAAAAAAAAAATCCAAAATATTTACTCTCATTTAAAAGTTCTCACGGTTATGCATGGGTGAATTACTTGGAATTTTTGATTATCTGCTTCCATGCTCATTTAAAAGTCCTCATGGTTAAGCATGTATGGAACGCATATCAAAATTGATTTACTAAATAGATAAGTTGATTCTAATTCCATTTAAAAGTTCTCATGGTTATGCGTGGTTAGAAGATACTTGAATTCATTTTGTTAAAATAAAAATTTAGAATACTACTAATTTCATTTAAAAGTCCTAACAGTTATGCATGGTTAGTAGATATTCAAATTCCAGGAACAAATATAGACACAACTATATGGTTTTATACGATGACATCATTACTATCGTTCTAAAGTGGAATATGCACCTAAAAAGTATTTATGATTTTTGTTTGATTTTTTATTGAAATTTAATACGAGTTTTAATGTTGTATTAATGTCAATCATTTTATCTCTATTTTTCTATCACTGTTACTCTTTTGCTGATAACAAAAGGGAGAGAGAAAAGTTAAAATTTTGAAAAATAAAGGTCAAATATTTTCTATTTGCATCTAGGCTTATTTGCATATTTTTATTTACATGCATATATGAAGAGGGAGCTTTGTATAAAGAGGAAGTATTCAAATAGGGGGAGCAAAATGAATGATCAAATACATTTAACAAATTCAAAATCTTAATTATATGTTTGTTATCATCAAAAGGGGGAGATTGTTGAATATGTGAGTATATGATTTTTGTTTGATGATAATCAACATATATATATTCATTTAACTGCATTTGTTAATGCACTATTCTATTTTCACAGATTAAATAAATATTGCTGAATATAATAAATAACACAGTATTTAAATTCAAACAAATATTTTATTCAAACAAATATTTACTACAATTTTTAATAGTACAAATTTGAGCTCTCGCTATTTAATACAAATTTGCAATTATAATACATTTCAATTTACATAACTGTCCTCACTACATATCGCTCATTCACTCATATTTATCTTTAACTTCATTCCAGATTGAATACATCATATGAGCAATCTGCAAAAATACACACTGACAAAATAAAATTTAAAATAAAATATTTTTGCAGTGTAAAATAAAATGTGATTTTGAAAATATTATTTGACTCGGTCATTTGGGTTGTTCGTCGTCATTTAAATTTGAATTCATCATACACGAACAGCATGTGACATGCATAGTGTATCACTGTACATGCCACAAGGTCGTGCACATCGATATATACTCTTGATAAAATTACAGGGACATGTGAGCACAGGTCAAACCCAAATTAAAAACCGGGTTCAACTCAAGTGCAATAAAAATAATGTCACCATATTGGCACAAGGTCAAACCCAAGTTTTAAGCTGGATTCAACACAGGTGCAAATTCAAATGAAATAGTCAAGACACATAAATCAAGCCTCGACCAAAGTTCTAGTCGTACCCATGAAAACAGAGGCTAGATAGTCCAACTCGACCAAGACCAGACTGCATTATCAAAGTGATGATATGGATTGATACAGATGAACCAGACCCGGCATGTACGAATTCGAGCTCAATGTAATAAATGAAACTGACCAGGCAGAGTCAAAATGGCAACACATCAAAATTCAGTGTCGACCAAAACTGCATCAAGAAAACATAACCAAAACACAATGCAGAGAAACCAAAACGAACACATACATATATACACGTATAGTCACATATGTATATACACAGTGTATGTATATGTAGACAGTGCAGCAAAACCAAACTGCAAACTGACTCGAAGGAACACAATGCAACAGTCAATGGTGAAGCAACTCGACTACAACAAATCGAACTCCAAGCTTGCAAAAACAAATCGATGAAGCAGACCATCAACCAGACTATATACATGAACTAGCTTGAAGGCCAGTGAACAACAAGTGCACATGTATACATATTACAATGAAACATGCCAGAGAGTAGTACAACTGCATGAACACACAAACAAAGACAGATAACATGGAATCAAAGTAGCAAGACTACATGAATCATACTCAAGTACACATGTGTAGACACACAAGAATAATTAGTGAATGATATTGCAAAGATCCGGTCGAGTGTGCTACTGTGACGACCGCCCATGACTCCCGCACCAAAACAAGAGAAAAGAGCGCTGAAGGGCATGCCAGGTAGCCATGGACAGTAGTCAGGGTAAAATAAGCATCGCAGAATCTCTAGCGTACAGCTCACAGCGCATGGATAAAATACAATGGAGACATATAATATAGTGAAGCTCTATAGAACATAACATCATCATATAAGCAACATAGCAGTTTTATACAAACATATGAATCATTCATACATCAAAGCCTCACTACAACACTCAATCAGATACAACAGCGGAACACCCAGTACACATAGTAAGAAAACTAATATGCAAAGCCTCCTGCTCGTCTTCGTCATCATCAGCGGAGAACTCTAAGCACAGCACCTGCCACCTGCTACCTAGTCTGCCCATCCCAACATGGATGAACAGCCCAAGGTAATAAGAGGAGACATAAAACCTTGAGTCAGACAAAGTCTTAGTGAGTAGTAAATCAACTATCAAATATACCAAAAGAGCATAAGGAATAAAAGGAATAGGAACCAAACCATCCCACTCCACCTCTTTCTACAGTGATAGCCCCCAGACACACACTAAGGAAAAGCAAGCATAATATAGCAGATAATTAAAGTAAAGCAATAATCACTCGAGTCAAGGGCGATGCTTTCCAAATACAAACCCCCAAGGCCTAAACCAAGATCAGATAAGCACCCAGAAAATACCGCTCTTGAGACCGAATGATAATACAACCAAACATCCATGACTCTGGCTATCACTGTTATCTTTGCCATGATTTCACCGTTAATTGAATGACCACCTGTCAAGGGCTAATGGTAACCCTGGTTCTAGACATAACTCCGCACGTCGTCGCAGCCCGTGCCTAGGAATTTTCGCAACTACCCAGAGTACTAACACGTCGTCGCAGCCCGTGCTTGGAACGTCGTCGCAGCCCGTTCCAACGTACTCTTGCTTTGAGCATGCTAGAACCTTCAACAACGATAAGATCTCAGCCTCCTAGCCATCCTCCTCGACGACTATTCCCATACTAGCTCAAGCGCCTCTCAAGCTAACCATTATCACCAACCCGGATCGCATCACCGAGTTATCAACATAACTTTACACGTCGTCGTAGCCCGTGCTTGGAACGTCATCATGACCCATCCCATCTCAACATCACACTTTGCCTCATCGCATCATAGAAAAGTCCCATCTCAATCTCATGCTTTGCCTTCTCGCATCATGGCAAAGTCCATCATCATCGAATCCATCCATATGAGCTTCCACATCCGCTTCATATGCCATAGGCAGCTTTCAACATTCAAGAGCCTTCCCACTTAGCTTTTGAATCACCTTCAACCCTCTTGTTCCAAATCAACTACTAGCTAACTTGAAACAATCAAATCAATCATTCGTCCAAACAATCAATCATTCAAACAAGATCTAATGAGCAATATTAACTATAATGGCAATTTCGTAAATAAATGAGCATAAGTCCAAAATGCATGATTCATAGGTTTTTAGCATAGATCTATCAAATATAAAACATGGGTTTTGTTTCTATAACTTAATAAATGGACTTGCATAGGTAAACATCTTCACAACAATGGATCTATACTTGGATCTAAGGAAAATGCACAAAATCACTATCTACAACACTCCAACAAACCACCAATCCAATATACTCCTTTGGTTCCGCGTGAGAGATAACTACCACTCACCAAATCATCTAAACACCTCAAAAACTAAACACTTCAGATCTGGACAGCGAAGAACAAGGCTTGATCCGGCAAAGTCTCGCTTAAATCGATGAAATCTAGCTTGAACGGATGAAGATCTTCAACTTTGGCTCTTGGATCTTTGATCTCGATCTTCGATCTTGGATGGATGTTAGAACTAGATTGGAATAGAGAAAAGAAAATGAAGAAATGTTGTAGTCGAGCTCTCAAAATGGCAGCACTTCGTCGCTTCAAAAACCGGTGCCAAAAAGTGAGCCAAACCCCTCTATTTATAGGCTGAAAATCCCATAGGTCGTCGCCCTTTAGGTCGATCACGACTTATCATGAGTCGTCCACGACCTAGCGACCTAGCCCTTAGGTCGGTCGCGACTTAGCGACTCAACTACCCCGACCTACGACCTAACATTAAGGCACTCACGCGACTTAACCCAGACACGACACAAAGCCTTCGACCTAACTTATGTCGCTGCCGACTCAACTAGCATGCCAACCTACGACCTAAGACCCTGCCGACTCAATTCCTTGCCGACCTAACACAAACGAGTCCACAACCTAACTTCCCAGGCCTTCATGCGACCTAACCATAACGACTTACGACTCAAGTCCTGGCACGACTCATCATACAAACGACCTAACAACTTACTCTTATGACCGACCTAACTGACCAACGACTCAATGACCTAAGCCCCCAACGACTCATCGTGCTTGCCGACCTATTCCCCTAGCGACCTAACGCTAACCCTTAGGTCGCTCAACGACCTAACTCTAAGTCGCTCGCACGACCCAGCGACCTAACGCTATAACGACCTATCTATACACAGCAACTCTAGGTCGCTAGTCCCCCTAAGTCGGTCAAATACTTATGTTGGTTCAATACCTTAGGTCGTTAACACGTTCGACCGACTCATCCCTAGGTCGCTCATTTTCCTCACACGACCTAAGACACTAAGTTGGTCAACTCTCTTAGGTCAGTCATATCCTATCTCGGTCACACTCTAAGTCGTCCAACCTTTAGGTCGGTCGCATCCTTAAGTCGGTTAAACCCTATAAGCCGACCATCCTATGAGTTGTAACTCGTACACGACCTAACGTATGAGTCGGTCACGACTCAACACTTAACACACGAGTTATTCTCCATACGACTTAGGCTAGAGACAACACAACCAGCACTAACGACCTGTAAATTCTACGATCTATCGATACGTAAAAATATGGGTCGTTACATTCTCTCCCCCTTAGGAATTTCGCCCCCGAAATTCCAAGCAATCAACAGCAATCAAAATTATTCCGCATGCCTATCATCCATAGCAACCGGCAAACCATGCATCCAATTCTAGCCTAGCATGCAGAATTCTAAGACTTAGAACAAGCTACAAATTCATAAGATGCCACGACACTTTAGGGCCATACCTCGAAGAGTCCGGGATGAGCTGCCTTCATCCTCTCTTCCTCCTCCCATGTACAGTCGTTAACATCATCATTCCATTGTACCTTGAGCAACGTAATCGTCTTCCTCCTAAGCTGTTTCGTATCGGTTTCAACAATACGAAGCGGCTTACGAGGTCTCGTAACCACTGGATCAACCTCTAAGTCTTCACAGCTATTAGCAGAAACCACCGTAGTTGGGTCATGCACATATTTCCGTAGATAAGATACATGAAAAACATTGTGCACACCCACCATCTTTTCCGGTAACTCCACTCTATAAGCGAGTTTTCCAATTCGCTCGATAATCGGGAATGGTCCAACAAATCTCGGAGTCAATTTTCCTTTCTTCCCGAATCTAATAACACTCTTCAAAGGAGAAATCTTCACAAAAACCATATCACCTACGTCGAACTCCAAATCCTTTCGACGATTATCTGCATAACTTTTCTGACGATCTTGGGCTGCCTTCATTCGTTGTCGAATGATCTCTACACAATCCGAAGTCTGTCGAATCATCTCTGGCCCAAGTATCAACTTTTCTCCGGTTTCCAACCAACATGTCGGAGAGTTACACGGTCTTCCATATAATGCCTCATATGCTGCCATACCAATGCTCGACTGATAACTGTTGTTATATGCAAACTCCACCAAATGAAGGTGATCTTCCCATGATCCTCCGAAGTCCAAAACACATGCTCTAAGAAGATCTTCCAAAACTCGGTTGACTCTCTCAGTCTGACCATCTGTTTGAGGGTGATAAGCTGTACTCAAACACAACTCGGTTCCCAAAACTTCCTGGAAGCTCTTCCAAAATCCACTAGTGAACAATGGATCTCGATCGCTCACTATACTCTTCGGAACACCATGGAATCGAACTATCCACTTAACATAAAGCTCAGCCAGCTTCGATGCAGTCCTAGTCGATCGAACAGGAATGAATCTTGCACTCTTAGTCAACCGATCTACTATGACCCAAATTCCTTCATTTCCTGCCCTGGTCCTAGGTAGACCATCGATAAAATCCATCGATATCTGCTCCCACTTCCATGTAGGAACCTCTAATGGCTGAAGTAATCCACTGGGCTTCTTCTGCTCAGCTTTCACCAACTGGCAGTTCATACACTTGGAAATAAAATTTCCAACATCCTTCTTCATGCCTTCCCAGTAGTAAGTTCTCTTCATATCCCGATACATCTTATTCCCACCTGGATGAATTGTCAACTTCGAGTGATGACCTTCCCTCAGAACTTCATCTCTCAATCCATCAATGTCGGGAACAACCAATCGTCCTTGCTTCCGAAGCCAACCCTCTCGATCGACCTCAAATCCCTTATTCTTCTCTGGGTCCAATCCGGATTCCAAATCTCGGATAATCTTAACAAGCCTATCATCTCTCTTTTGGTTCTCGCCAATCCTTTCCACAAGAGTAGGTCTTATCGATAAGTTTGCCAACATTTCAGGTTCCAACTCACATCTGGGCCTGAAATCAAATCCAGCCAAATACTCAAGGTTCTTCCATTCCGAAAACATGGCTCCCAAACCTGCATGTCTTCGACTTAACGCATCAGCCACCGCGTTACCTTTTCCCGGAGTATAGGCTATACCAAAATCATAAGATGCTAAGAACTCTAGCCATCTTTGCTGTCGAAGATTCAAATCCTTTTGGGAGAACAGATACTTCAACGACTTATGATCTGTAAATAACTCAAATCGAACTCCCAATAGGTAATGTCTCCATATCTTCAAAGCAAACACAATCGCTGCTAACTCTAAATCATGAGTCGGATAATTCCTTTCATGCGGCTTCAGTTGTCGACTAGCATACGCAACAACTTTATCCTTCTGCATTAGCACTGCTCCAAGTCCAGTGCCACATGCATCGGTGTAAACCACCATCTCATCATTCCCACTAGGAATAGTCAAAACAGGAGCACTCGTCAGTCGCTCTTTCAGGATTACGAAAGCTTGCTCACACTTATCATCCCATCTGAACACTTGGTTCTTTTTCGTCAATCCTGTCAACGGTGCAGCTATCTTGGAAAAGTCTTTAATAAACCGACGATAATATCCTGCTAATCCAAGAAAACTTCTTACATCAGATGCATTCTTAGGTCTAACCCAATCCTGGATTGCTGCCACCTTAGCGGGATCAACCGCTACTCCATTTCCAGAGATAACATGGCCTAAGAACCTCACTTCACTCTTCCAGAAGTGACACTTTGAAAACTTAGCCTTCAGCTGATGTTTCCGCAAGATTTCCAAAACAATCCTCAAGTGTGTCTTGTGCTCTTCTTCAGTTCTGGAATAAACCAAAATATCATCCACGAATACAAGCACGAACTTATTCAACTGATCTCTGAATACTCTATTCATAAGATCCACAAAATATGCTGGTGCGTTAGTCAACCCAAACGCATTACCAGCCACTCATAAAACCCGGACGGTGTCCTGAAAGCAGTCTTCGGCACACTATCCTTAGCCACTCTCAACTGGTGAAATCCCGTTGCCAAATCCATCTGAGAAAACACCTTGGCCTCGTGAAGCTGATCAAACAAGTCATCTATTCTCGGCAATGGATACTTGTTCTTCTTAGTCACCTTGTTCAGCTCACGGTAATCAACACACAACCTCAACGATCCATCCGCTTTGGTTACGAACACAACTGGTGCACCCCATTCGGACACACTACGCCGAATAAATCCTTTCTGCAAAAGGTCATCAACCTGCACCTTCAACTCTAACTGCTCTCTAGGCGCCATCCGCCTAAGAGGCATCACAACAGGTCTGGCTCCCTCAACTAGATCGATACGAAACTCGATCTCCCTATGCGGCGGCAACCCTTTGACTTCGTCAAAGACATCCTCAAATCCATTCACAATAGGCACCGATGACAGTCCATCCCGTGGAACAACCAGCGAATACATGAAGCTCATGAAGACGTCTTCCTCATGCTTACATCGTATCACAACCTTTCGCCCTTCCACATTCCCAACTGTCACCTCAAGCCTCTCACAATCAATCCTTGCCGCATATTTCCTAAGCCAGTCCATACCCAAAATAATTCCGAACCCCGCAAAGTTCAGAACAAAGCAATCACAAACAAACGAGCAATCATGACTCGACACAACTAGACCACGGCATATCATACACAAACATGACGAACCCCCAACTGGATTAGTCACAACCAATGGCCTATCAACAATATCCGGTCTCAAACCTAACCGGTCTACCAAATCATTACAAACAAAAGAATGCGACGCTCCAGTATCAAACAACACTCTAACCGGAACACCACAGATAGAAAGAGTACCTTGAACCACCACACTCTTCCCCTTCTCTTCAGCAGTAGGAGTCTTTGAAGACGACGGCACAGCTCCCAAAGCATAAGCTTGCACAATCTGCCTTTCCTTCCTCGGCTCTGGACAATCCCTCCTGAAATGCCCTGGCTTATCACAGTTGTGGCATTTCGCCGGCGCCTTTGGATTCTTACAATCCTTGGAGAGATGGCCCTTCTGCTGGCAATTATAGCAAGTTACCTCTCCTTTCGGTTTCTTCTGGCCATCCCTACTCTTCTGCTGCTGCTGCTTCCTCTTCCTATTGCCACTCTGCTGTGGTTTAGATCCTTCCCTGGTTACAGCAACAACAGAACCTTCCCTAGGAAACAAACTCTCATGCCTAAGAGCTTTCTCCACAAGCTTCTCAAACGGATCGTCCAAATGATCCACTAACTGCCTCCCAAGATAAGCATCCAGACCAGTCACAAACTTTTCGTTCTTCTGGTAGGGAGAATCAATATATGATCTGGCATACTTAGACAAAGCTTCAAACTCAGAAATATACTCAAGAACAGGCCTCCCACCCTGCTTGAGCTCTACAAACCTCTTGAACAAAACAGACTTCTGAGCCGTAGAGATGAACTTGGATTCAAATCTAACTTGGAATTGCTCCCAAGTAATCTCTTCTTCTGGAGTATCTATGGTGATAGAATTCCACCAATCAACAGCTCTTCCCTGAAGCTGTCTCGATGCAAGCTTCCTCTTGGTTGCATCCTCAATCCCCATGTCACCAAGGATTCTTCGGCAAGCATCGATCCATCTCTGCACCTCAATGGTCGACTCTGTCCCCAAGAAAGCTTTTCCTCCAAGAGAAGTATAATCCTTGCAAAGCTTGGCAAAATCCACCGGTCTTGGAGCTTGGACTTGAACTCCCACATCCACTGACGATCCTGAAGCTGGTACCCTCCTCATGATCGAAGTCATCATCGCTTCGAACATAGTTCCATAATCAATAGCTCCTTCAGTAGCACGGCCTTCCCTTGCAGCTGGTCTCCCTCTTCGACTCATCCTTAATATCTGTAAAAAGAATGATTAGAACACCTTAAGAAATAACTGCATAAGGAGTTCAAATCCATCTAAGCTACTATATTATATATAGTAATCATCCATCAAAATACAATTACGTCTCTCTTACGTAGTTACGTCAGCGAGCGTTGGTTAAAATCGGTTAACCAAAGCTCTGATACCAAATGTGACGACCGCCCATGACTCCCGCACCAAAACAAGAGAAAAGAGCGCTGAAAGGCGTGCCAGGTAGCCATGGACAGTAGTCAGGGTAAAATAAGCATCGCAGAATCTCTAGCGTACAGCTCACAGCGCATGGATAAAATACAATAGAGACATATAATATAGTGAAGCTCTATAGAACATAACATCATCATATAAGCAACATAGCAGTTTTATACAAACATATGAATCATTCATACATCAAAGCCTCACTACAACACTCAATCAGATACAACAGCGGAACACCCAGTACACATAGTAAGAAAACTAATATGCAAAGCCTCCTGCTCGTCTTCGTCATCATCAGCGGAGAACTCTAAGCACAGCACCTGCCACCTGCTACCTAGTCTGCCCATCCCAACATGGATGAACAGCCCAAGGTAATAAGAGGAGACATAAAACCTTGAGTCAGACAAAGTCTTAGTGAGTAGTAAATCAACTATCAAATATACCAAAAGAGCATAAGGAATAAAAGGAATAGGAACCAAACCATCCCACTCCACCTCTTTCTACAGTGATAGCCCCCAGACACACACTAAGGAAAAGCAAGCATAATATAGCAGATAATTAAAGTAAAGCAATAATCACTCGAGTCAAGGGCGATGCTTTCCAAATACAAACCCCCAAGGCCTAAACCAAGATCAGATAAGCACCCAGAAAATACCGCTCTTGAGACCGAATGATAATACAACCAAACATCCATGACTCTGGCTATCACTGTTATCTTTGCCATGATTTCACCGTTAATTGAATGACCACCTGTCAAGGGCTAATGGTAACCCTGGTTCTAGACATAACTCCGCACGTCGTCGCAGCCCGTGCCTAGGAATTTTCGCAACTACCCAGAGTACTAACACGTCGTCGCAGCCCGTGCTTGGAACGTCGTCGCAGCCCGTTCCAACGTACTCTTGCTTTGAGCATGCTAGAACCTTCAACAACGATAAGATCTCAGCCTCCTAGCCATCCTCCTCGACGACTATTCCCATACTAGCTCAAGCGCCTCTCAAGCTAACCATTATCACCAACCCGGATCGCATCACCGAGTTATCAACATAAATTTACACGTCGTTGTAGCCCGTGCTTGGAACGTCATCATGACCCGTCCCATCTCAACATCACACTTTGCCTCATCGCATCATAGCAAAGTCCCATCTCAATCTCATGCTTTGCCTTCTCGCATCATGGCAAAGTCCATCATCATCGAATCCATCCATATGAGCTTCCACATCCGCTTCATATGCCATAGGCAGCTTTCAACATTCAAGAGCCTTCCCACTTAGCTTTTGAATCACCTTCAACCCTCTTGTTCCAAATCAACTACTAGCTAACTTGAAACAATCAAATCAATCATTCGTCCAAACAATCAATCATTCAAACAAGATCTAATGAGCAATATTAACTATAATGGCAATTTCGTAAATAAATGAGCATAAGTCCAAAATGCATGATTCATAGGTTTTTAGCATAGATCTATCAAATATAAAACATGGGTTTTGTTTCTATAACTTAATAAATGGACTTGCATAGGTAAACATCTTCACAACAATGGATCTATACTTGGATCTAAGGAAAATGCACAAAATCACTATCTACAACACTCCAACAAACCACCAATCCAATATACTCCTTTGGTTCCGCGTGAGAGATAACTACCACTCACCAA
Source organism: Allium cepa (assembly GCA_030765085.1). NCBI lineage: Eukaryota > Viridiplantae > Streptophyta > Magnoliopsida > Asparagales > Amaryllidaceae > Allium > Allium cepa. The sequence continues at coordinate 588,508,223 of CM060938.1, forward strand.
ATCATCTAAACACCTCAAAAACTAAACACTTCAGATCTGGACAGCGAAGAACAAGGCTTGATCCGGCAAAGTCTCGCTTAAATCGATGAAATCTAGCTTGAACGGATGAAGATCTTCAACTTTGGCTCTTGGATCTTTGATCTCGATCTTCGATCTTGGATGGATGTTAGAACTAGATTGGAATAGAGAAAAGAAAATGAAGAAATGTTGTAGTCGAGCTCTCAAAATGGCAGCACTTCGTCGCTTCAAAAACCGGTGCCAAAAAGTGAGCCAAACCCCTCTATTTATAGGCTGAAAATCCCATAGGTCGTCGCCCTTTAGGTCGGTCACGACTTATCATGAGTCGTCCACGACCTAGCGACCTAGCCCTTAGGTCGGTCGCGACTTAGCGACTCAACTACCCCGACCTACGACCTAACATTAAGGCACTCACGCGACTTAACCCAGACACGACACAAAGCCTTCGACCTAACTTATGTCGCTGCCGACTCAATTAGCATGCCAACCTACGACCTAAGACCCTGCCGACTCAATTCCTTGCCGACCTAACACAAACGAGTCCACAACCTAACTTCCCAGGCCTTCATGCGACCTAACCATAACGACTTACGACTCAAGTCCTGGCACGACTCATCATACAAACGACCTAACAACTTACTCTTATGACCGACCTAACTGACCAACGACTCAATGACCTAAGCCCCCAACGACTCATCGTGCTTGCCGACCTATTCCCCTAGCGACCTAACGCTAACCCTTAGGTCGCTCAACGACCTAACTCTAAGTCGCTCGCACGACCCAGCGACCTAACGCTATAACGACCTATCTATACACAGCAACTCTAGGTCGCTAGTCCCCCTAAGTCGGTCAAATACTTATGTTGGTTCAATACCTTAGGTCGTTAACACGTTCGACCGACTCATCCCTAGGTCGCTCATTTTCCTCACACGACCTAAGACACTAAGTTGGTCAACTCTCTTAGGTCAGTCATATCCTATCTCGGTCACACTCTAAGTCGTCTAACCTTTAGGTCGGTCGCATCCTTAAGTCGGTTAAACCCTATAAGCCGACCATCCTATGAGTCGTAACTCGTACACGACCTAACCTATGAGTCGGTCACGACTCAACACTTAACACACGAGTTATTCTCCATACGACTTAGGCTAGAGACAACACAACCAGCACTAACGACCTGTAAATTCTACGATCTATCGATACGTAAAAATACGGGTCGTTACAGCTACAAATATGTACACACATATATATGTAGTGCATTGAAACTAAACAGTGAAACCAAACCACAAGGAAGTCAAATCAAGTCAAATCCGTAAGTCAATCAAGGAAGTCGAACAACTCAGAAACCAACAGTAGCAAGTTCAACCACGAAGGCCAAAGTCAAACATTATCACGGTATCAAGCCGAAGACAACAAGAACAGAATCAATCATTTCCAAAGTCACTGGCTGAATTCAAGTTACAGAGAAAAATTCAAACCGAAGTCAAAAGTCCAAACAATTCAAAGCCATGGTTGTCCAGAAGTAATACGGCTCAAAATCGAAGCCGTGACAACCAAGTAAAGGAAATATATGATTATGAACAAGTCAAAAAAAATCACCATCATCCTTATGAAAATCAACGGCCGGAACAAAGAAATTGACGAGTTCAAATAAATGTATAAGAAGGAAAATCAAGGGTTTCGAACCCTATATAAATGATGAACATCATCGGCAAATTGATCGTTCGAGTTCAATTAACAACAGAGCATAATCATTCAAATCGAATCATCGATCGAGTTCAAGCGAGCAAATCAGAAGAAGAAAAACACATAAATTACTTACCGAAGTCAGGAGTTAAGCTCGATCAAAATTAGGGCCACCGTGTACAAAGCAGAGAGATCTACAATCGATCGTCAAAGCAATCACGAGAACAATACATCTAATCGAACAAGAGAAGGCGCCTTCAATTTTACAAAGCCCTAATTTCAGAGCAGAGAGGAACGAACAAAAAAGAACGCGAAAAAGGAAGACAGCCATCGTCTAAGATCTAAGTACAAGGAAACGGGTCGATAAAAGAATAAAAAGGATAATATTTTCACTTAACTAAAATTTGGACCGGCTTCAAGTTATATTTGGGCTAAATATTTAATTAGGGTTTTGTTTTTATTTAAATTTTTTTAAATTTGTATTTCCTTTTTAAACAATTGTAATTTCTAGTCGTGCGACTAGGGGATGAGCTACGGCGGCGTATTTCGAGAACTCGCAACTCAATGGCTAAGTTGTGGCCGGATGTTGTGCATAGAGTTAAGGCCAGTTGATAGCGGGTGTCGCGATTTTACGTGTGTAAACGTCTAACTGCTTAATTCCTAGTAGAAACCTTGGGGCAGCACGTAGGCAGGGTTTTGCCAAAGTTGGGTAAATTTTGTGTCGTTCTATTTCTGCATTTATTATTCTTCTATTATCTGTGCTGTTATTATTCTGATATATCTGTGTTGAAATAATTTTGTATAAACTTCTGTATTAAATTTTTATAATTAGTAGTATCACCCTATTCACCCCTCCTCTAGGGTGAAATCTATCCTACAAGACATACATCCATACAAGTCTGTTCCGGCTTCGAACAGAACCGAAGGCACTTCAAAACAAGCTCTTGCAAATCCGAATATTCACTAATCACGTCCGGACTCCCATCACAAAGGGTGATAAAATCTCTATACCGGAGCAACCCAGTGCAGAGACATTCGACAGGTAATCCTTTTGTTTTGAAAATACCTGGTCTTCAACACCATCTTCAAATGCAATCCCATTTCGTCGTATCATTAATCGGAATGAGTTTTATGACACAAAGTCCTCTCCTGGCTTAACCGAATAATGAGCGCTTATTTTAAAAATAAGTGTTACATTTAGATTTCAAGTAAATCATAACAAATTTCCACCTTGATCTTTTAAACAAAAGATCCATAGCAAAGATTCAATGTGGTTTTCGGATAACCATTTGGAATCCGACCCCCGGTCGCATCGAAATTCAAATACCATTCAAAGGCCAATATTGATAGTCGGTTAATTAACTATCTATCAATATTTACAACAGTCGCCAGATTTAAATAATTTCCCCAAATTATCTATTTTCAAAATATCTTCATAAGATATATTTTTCACACTTCAACCATTTGAAAACAAATTTCAAATCACTTTCCTCACACGGAATAAATTTTTAAATATTTATTTCCACTAAAAATCTGCCGAGTCCGAATACTTAAAATAATTTAAATCACTTATCCAAATATAAATATACTTGGAAACATTTCGAATAAAAACTATTTTTAAACACTTGATTAAATATTAGTTATGAAAATATTATACTAATATCTCATATAAATTTTAAGTCCAAACTAATATTAGAAATAAAATTATTTGATAGAATATTACTATTTAAATAACCATTTTCTAAATAAAATATAAAATAAATCTTTAAAATAATCACTTCTATAATTAACTAAATAAATCTTTACTTTAAAGATTTAAAAGCAACTTAAGAAAATAATTTCTCCAAAGCATCTTTTCTTAAAACCATCCTTAAAACTTCCAATTTACGTTTATAAGTTACAATAACAACATACTCAGCTTTCCAGGGAAAATACACCTTCCATTCTAAAATGGTTCATTTAAATCAATCAATAAATCCTTCTTGATTTATTTTAAATTTACTTGCCAAATCCTTAAATTTCTTTCCACGCTATTAAAAATAAATCCATATTTATTTTTAAAAACAAATTTCCCTTTCTTTTATAAATTCCTATTGTGAATTTAAATTTCCAAATATCCACTGACATACGATTTTCAAATCGATTTCCAAATATTCATTTTCAAACATCAAATCAAATTTAAAATTGATTTCCAATTTTATTTCCAAACACCAAATCGATTTCCAAATTTATTTCAAAAATTTATTTCCAATACTAAATCAATTTCCAAATTGATTTCAAAATTTATTTCAAATACTAAATCAATTTCCAAATTTATTTCTAAATTTATTTCCCTTTTAAAATAAACCTTTTTATTTGTCCCAAACTACTTTAAAATATGAATTTTAAATAAATTCTCCAACTTTTAAATAATATTACTCGAAATCCAATTATAAAAATATTTTTCCCATATTTTGGAATTTATTCGATAGGATTTCAAAAATTAAAACTTAATCCCTTTTTTTAAAATTCCTTCTTTTAAATTTATCCACTTCTCAAAAATTAATTTTACCATTAAATTTCTACTTAAATTTCAAAAATCCAATTTTATTTATTTCTGGTATCCTACGATACCAAAAATATATTCGGCTAAACTATAGCTTCAACGATTTCAATCACAAACATAATCATACACAGAATATAAATAAATCAACACACAACATATGAAACAAATTCAAATATTTGAGGAATCCAGTTGGATCCCTCCAACCTGTTCCCTGCATCAACAGATGTTAGCACAATAATTAAATACCAATTTCACTTCGAGGTGGAATATCACAGTATATGGGATTATATAATATCATCCGCTATTATGTGGCGCATAGGGTCTCATCCGCTATATAATGCGGGAAATCAATCACTCCAAACACACACACACACACACACACTCTATCACAATCAATCAATCAATCAATAACTGAAATTTCAACTATTTTAATTTGAGTGAGAAGATCTCTCCTTCGATTTTAATTTACAGTTCATTCCAGCTCATTTCCATTCTGGCTTGTTTCTCGATTTCTGACCTTGTATAAACATTTACGCAATTTATAAATATTCGAAATAATCGAAAAATCAATTTTCATTGGAAAATTTTAATTAACTAATGATTTTATTTTAAACTAATACTTTTAATTTTAAAAAAATTCCTTTTAACAAATTTATTTAACTAAAAATTAAATTTAAAACTAAATTTCCTTTAATTAAATATTTTTTTTAGTAACTAAAAATAAATAAATATGTTAATCACCATAATATGTTATTATAAAATAAATTAATTAGTTAAAATGTATATACATATATTTATTTTCTTTTAAATTATATATTTATAAAAATAATCTATATAGATTTTTGTTGAATCTGTTTTTATAAATAACTCTTATATTTTTCAAAATTCAAAATAATTTCCTGTTTAAACATTCTTCCCTTACTGCATATATACATATATATCTATATATCTATAAGCCTTTTGATTTGGAAAAAAAATCATTTTCTTATATCTAATATATTTTCTACTTTCGGTATTTTGATAAATCTGAAACCAATAATTTGTATAGAAATTTAAGTGCAATCGACAAGCAGAAGAAAAAATGCGAGAGATACTCACATCATGACGACGACCCTGTCAAACCCTTAACTTTGACTTGCCTCTTCGTTCACCACTGACATTGCCGCCATCGACCATCTCTGCCTTGCTACCGTGCACACGCTCACGACCTACGAGCACCTTATCCAAACGAACTGCGGCCCCTACGTGCACCGCGACGCCACTTACACGACTTTCGCTTGTCTCCTCCCGCATCTGTGCGCGCGAGCCTTCTCAAATCCAGAACGAAACGATTCCTATGGTCGCGAACCCCAAATTATGGCCTCCACTGCGTCAATCCCGAGAAGAAATCAAATTCGGTTCCCTTTACGCGAGCAAAATGTGCTGGATTAATTCGAGAATTGAATTAAGAAGAACAACGCGATTCTTCTCGATGTTGACCATTTTTAACTGATATCGATCTGAACTGGGAAATAGGGAGGAGGCAGATGAGAATTTTTATTATTATTTCTATGCTTTGATTTGTCTCGGCCATTAAATTTGCTCAGATAAGTTTTGATCTTGAAAGAAATTGGTCTTTGTTTTCCAATGAATTTGGATTATATTTTTCTCTTTTACAAAGCTCGGCTGATCTAATTTTTATTTTAAAATCCAATGCATGTCACGAGAAAGATGCCAAGTGTTTTGAAGAGAAGAACATGTACAACATGTCTTGAGAAAATAGTATTATATTAAATACTGTATATATTATTTTAAATTTAAATCGTTACAAATCACGCAACTCACAATCTTGACCTCCTATTGAGGCATGCCGCTAGGCGTTTATAATGTTAAACCCATATTTCGAACACAATGGAAAAGGTTATGAGTCCAAGTTCGATCGTATGGAGAAGATAGGTTTTTGAACCAGCTATAATATGTAATTTTCGATTTAAATTTCAGCGCGTTTACTTATCGTATGGCCAAATGATCACCCCAAACATTATGAAAATTGAAATCTAATAATGATGCACTATTACGGATCCAATGGAACCGGTTTCATCGAATTCCAAGACTATGCCACGGAAGGCTATATTTAAATATCGATTTAAACTATATAATTTCAAAACTGAACAATTCACTTTCAAATCCAACTCTGATGCTTCCATTATCTTCAGTATTATCGATTTAAATTTTCTAAACCTTCAAATTATTTTTAATCAGCTTTAAAAATCAAGATTCAACATTTTACCCAACTTAAATAAATTAAATTCAAAAATTTAATTGTCCAATTCATAGTTATATTTGAAATTCAAGTTTAAAATAACTTCCAGTATTTAAAATCAATTAAATATTTCATTCTCAAATGTTCAAAATTTCCAGGTCGTCATAGGTCTACAAAAGGCTATGTGAACAAAGCGTAGCACCGCTTATCATCCTCAGTCTGATGGACAAACAGAACGTGTGAATCAAACTCTTGAAGATCTCCTTTGTGCGTGTATTCTTGATTTTGGTGGAAGTTGGAAAGATCATATTTCCCTTGTTGAGTTTTCTTATAATAACAGCTTCCAATCTAGTATTGATATAGCACCTTTCAACATAATCTATCGAATGTCATGCGATCTCCTTCGTGTTGGCTTGGAACCGGTAAGAAGCTGGTTTTAGGTCTAGATTTTATTCCTGATGCCATAAAAAAAGATCAACCTTGTTCATCATAGGATGAAAGAAGCTCAGAGTAGACAAAAATTCTATATTGATAACCGAAGAAGGAATTTGGAATTTTATATGGGAGATTTGGTATTCATTCATGTTTCAGCTATGAAGGGTGTTGTGCATTTCAGTCGATCGAGAAAATTAGCACCTCGACATATTGGCCTATTTCCCATCTCCGAATACATCGGTCCCGTGGCTTATTGCATTTCGTTACCGGCTCAATTTTATGCTATTCATGACGTATTTCACATTTCTTAACTATGAAAATACCTTACAGATTCTGTTTCTATTCTTGAGCCCAATGTTATTGAAGAAACTGAGGTTCCACCTGATATGACTTATGAGAAACATTCTATTCACATCATTACTACGGCGGTTAAATGCCTTCGTAACAAAGACGTTTCGCTTGTGAAAGTTCAATGGTCCACAAATCCTAAGGATTGTTCTTGGGAATCCAGAGAATTCATCGAGCGAACACATCCTGATTCACTCTCTTGTGCTCCTTAAGGTGAATTTCTCATTTCAATTTTCCTTTTTGTGATTGTTATGTCACAGAATGTTACTCTTTATTACCTTCTTATATTTTGCAAGGACGTAATTTCTTTAAGGAGGGGAGCCTATAACAACCCTCATATTTTACAATTATATGTTTAAATGTTTTATTTAAATATAGCATCGTTGATTATGTTGAAGTCCAAAATGCGACTTTTTATAAATAATCGAATTCGGACCCGAGACCACTTTTACTGAGTTCAAATCGATTACAACTTGTATAAGTATAAATGTTATTGTGTTTGGAGTTAATTAGAATATTGGTATTTTTATTTGGGCTTTGTGCTGTGTTCGAACCCATTATCCCAACAAGATAACCCAAACCCTTCTATCAAATACCCTAACTCCTATCCTCTTTATTCATTCCATTCTCTATTTCCTAACACTATCAAGCTAAACGAAAAATGGGGGAACAGAAGGGAAACTAAAATTCCTAGCCCTAGCTTTTCTTAGGAATTCAAATTCAAGTTATAAGTCGAAGAGAAGCTTAGGTAAGCATCCTCTTCATCTTTTCGATTTCAATCCCTCTCCAATTTTCAGAAATTCCTATCACTTAATCGAGGAAATCTTTGCATGTGACACTAGTGGAGATTCTAGAGGTGCAATTGAGGAGGAATTGATCTTAGCTTGTTTTAGAGCTTATCTTTTCTATTTTTGGGTTCAAAGGTGAGTTCTTGAACCCACATCTATGTCTATAGCTTTTATTGTTGAGGAATTCCTAACATTTATTTCTTATTCAATTTTTTCGAATTGAATAGGTTTGGTGAATTTTTCTAATTTTGGTATTTTTGGAGTCAAAATTTATGAAAAACCTATAATGGGTGTTTAGACATGTTGTTTTGGGTGAATTGAAGAGCCTTTAAGGCTGGGTTGTTGCTTGGAATAAATCCTTAGTCGTAGTTGCTCATTCAATCGCTTTCAAATCCTAGAAGTTGTGTAGGTTTGCCCATTTAAGGGATTTGAAAATTCTACCCCGCTACAGGCGATATACGTCTGTGGATTATCCATAGACATCTGTGACCTCAGGGTTACAATTTCCCGAAATAGGGGACAGATGTCTGTGGATTTCCCAAAGACGTCTATGGCTGTCGAATTCTGGAAATTTGGCTTAGTTTTATGTGGATTTTCGACATATCGATTTTGGATTATCCAAATAGGTGTTTTCATTCAATATCAACTTTGATGATCTCTTTTCTGGATTTTTGGTGTTTCCATTCGATGGATTTGACGATTTCCATGGTTTTAATTCACATCATTGAAATGTAGATTTTTTTGATAGATTGTTTTTACAATCGTTTCTGTGATTTGTTCCTTTTATATAGTAAATACTAAAACACTTTCACAAAAATGATTTCAACACAACTTTTAATACAAAGCTCGACTTTAAAACTGTTTTCCAATCTATTAGAATTTACAAACCTTTACCTCATTCGGATGAGAAATCCAATTAAACCACTTAGCAAAACAAGTGGTTTGAAATACTTGTGTTTACTTCGTCGAATTCTTAGACTTATTCGACTGAAATCTCGTGGCAATTTTCGAGTAGGAATCTACAATTTGTTCATAAATTTTTAAATTGAGCCAGTGGTTATGGGACATGAAGCTAAACTCATTTATTTAATAACTTAGTGTAATACACACTTATTGATCAATGATGATCATTTTGTGATTTAGACTTGCGGTGTTCAATGTATATTTGTCCGCGTAGGGGACTATACCCCATCCTGTGGAGCTTCGGCTCAATTTGGTCGGGTAGCGACCCATGGTTTTCAAGCCGTTTGTGGAGCTTCGGCCCATTTGCCTGTAAGAGGGGACTATACCCTGTTCTGTGGAGCTTTGGCTCATTTTTTATGGGCTAGCGACCCATAGGATCGCGTCCCATTGGTGACACATGTGAGTTTTCATGCTCCCGTTTGTGGTAGGCCTCCCTCTTTTGTGCTTTCTAGATTTCTATATATTGATTTCCAAAATTTGTGTTTCACCAATTTTTGTGATTTGCATTGACAAGCTTTATCAATATTTGTGATTTGATGAATAAAATTAAAAAATATGATATTATTTTTGGATGTTTGAGAAAACTTATACTATCTCATCTTACATGATAATTATAGCTTGACCGATCCGTTTATTATTTTTCTTATTAAATAATACTCGGGTCAGACCGAGGTATTTCAGGTACTCCCACTTGACTTCTTAGCAGGGACTAGCTTCTGACTTTTGGCTAACTACTTTAGCTTAGTAGTTTTTGTCTTCCATATATACGAGATAGAGACTCTTTGATGTATACATATTCTTTTGTTTAGCCCATGTACTATTCTTTTGGCATGTGGTGGATCTTGTATGACCATTACTATTATGTTCACTTCTATATATTGTATTCATATTTGTTTCCGCCTTAGTGATATGAATATCTGTGCCTGATTTTATGTTATGATTATTTTATATTATTTCCAAAGGACATTTAGCCATTGTGTAGTAGCTTTGAGTTTGTGTTGAATGTGTCTGATTTCCTCTTGAAATGAAATGCATGATATACTATCTGACATATCGGTACTCGCTCAAAGCAATTATATAGTTTTTCGCTCCTCAACAGCCTAATTCTTCACGCTGATCGACGACATTACTCAGTAATGTCCTTGGTTAGTGAGAGTATAGAGGTGGGGAGTCAGAAAACAGGTTGGAGAGATCCAACTAAATTGCTTTAAAATGTTGATTTTAATTTCATATATAGTGATATATAATTTGAATGAATAATCCATTACAGATTATTTTGTGGTTTGAATATTTGGATGTTATAGTAGCACCGGCCTTAATTTTGGTATTTTAAATACCATAAATATTATTTTTGAATTTGAAGTAATTAAAAGGGGAATTTGAATATAAAATATTTATATCAAAATTTGAATTATCTTAATAGAAATTGATTTGGGTAAAATAATAATTTGATTCGGAGTTGCACTTAACTGCTCGTAAAATATTTTAATTAAAGATTTAAAAATAAATTATATAAAGGATTTTTAAATGTGGAATTTTTAAGCGATATTCTGGATTTATGGAAAATAAGTTGAAATCGATATTAAAAATAGATTTGAAAAATAAAGGGGATTTATGAAGGAATGGATCTAAAAAATATGATTTCATAAATGAGATTTCATAAATGAGATTAACTTTTATAAATAAGTGATGTTGAAAGGGGATTTATAAATTTATAAATGATGTTTATAAATAAAGGAAAAGATATCGGTGGGTAAATTAGGAATATGAAATTCACAGGGTGAAATTTTATCGAGATACGACAATCGAGTTTGGAGAAAATAACGGATTCTATTTTTGAACTATGGAATGGCTAGGAAATCGAAATGAAATTGATGTATTGTGAATCGAGAGGAATTTAAAAATTGAAATGGTTTTTAGGATTTTTAAAATATTTATTTTATCAAAAAGATAGGTTTATGTTTAATGAATTTTTTTTATTCATTCAAACTATGTAATTTAAAGCTATTTAAGTATTAAAATACTTTGTAAGTGAATTTTCCAAATATTTAATATTAATAGGTATAAAATTCTAAATTTTTATATATAGCTTTGTAAATCAATTAGTTTTATTTGAAAATGATTTATCGATGTTTATTTAAAGTGTTTTAAATATTCTACATAATTACTTAAACATAATTTTTTTTAAAATAATTTATTATTCTTTAAAAATACTTATTACGTATATAAATTTTTGAAAAGATTGTAATTTACTTATAAATGCTCTCGAGATTAGTAAATGGGGTTATTTAACGGATATGATTTTTGTACAAGAAATCTTATAGTGGAATTCTAGAAATGTAAGTAAATTTCCAAATAGTTAAAATAAAAGAACTTCAAAAAGATGAATTAAAATTCATAAAAGAAGTTAAAAATGGGTAGTTGGAATTATAGGCAAGGTAAACCGATTTTGGAAAGTCTAACGGAAGTTAATTAATAAAATTTTGGAAATTTATAGATTCGGCTATAAATGAGTTAAGAAATTACAATTATATTGTAAATATTTTGAGAAATAGAAAAAAAATGAAATATTTCCTAAGTATGGTAAATAAAAGGGTTTTGGAAAATAACCGGTCATATCTTTCTAAGCATTAGAGTGGAAGGTTTTGTAGTATATCAACTACAGAAGGAATTACATAGAAATATTTTCTGAGTAACGGATTATAAATTTGAATTCGGAATTATTTCTAAGTAATGATATGGCTTGGAAATATCGTTGTATGGATATAGCATTTGAAACTGTTTTCTAAATACAGAAATATGGGAAGAAAGTGAATATATATCTTTGAAAGACATTCTGAATGAATATTTTGCAAAAATTTATAATATGGGCCTAGTGACTGCTTATGTGTGTAATTTGATAGTTAAATAACTAACTATAAAATCTGACAAAATTCGTTGATCGTTTCGAAGAGACCGGGATTGGATTTAATTATCGGAAAACCATTTCGATCCATTTTGTGCGTTACGAAATGTGGAATTATGATGCTAATGGAGCACTGATTTGGAGATTCGATTTGTCTAGACCTAGGACAACTTATATGGAAGAATGCTATCATTGCATCATTGCCTAGAAGGCAGTGTTAGCACTCCAAGTATGAATTCTATTAAAAAGGTAAACGTAGCCTCAAGCCTCATCAACCGGGAATGACTAAACAGGGGAGATGCAGCGGGGCTAAGTGGGTTGCACCCAATTAGGGTATGTTATCACTTTTCTAGATATCCCCGGAATATATTATAATTATGGATATGGTTGTGCATGAAAAAGAGAGCGCTCAAAAAGGGTAGGAACACCTGGGGTGATAACATGTTTGGTACTATCCAGGTTAGGGGTAGGCCGGTCCAGTGTTGGCAGGGGATCCAGGCGAGGTCCTCGGTATATTTTTCTAGAGGTGAACTATGGCGGATGAAACCCCAGTGGCCCAGTCATTATATGGAATCCAATATCCACTACGACCCTTTACGGTTTTAATTGTAGATCCCAGTATGCAAGAATTTAATTAATGTAACAATTTCAGCTATTTTAATACGTACTTGTACTTAGACACTATTATAATATCACAGGATTTTCTATAAAATTGTTTTGGTTATCGTAAGGTAAAAAACCATCATGTTTATGTGTAGCATGGTCTTATGTGATACCTTTGATTTCAAAAGATTTCTTAAACTTAAAATCCAATTGAGTATGTCTTCTCACCCTGGTTTTTCAGGCCGACTCAGATGTTACTTTATTATATGCTCGGGTCAGATAAAGTATTACAGATTATGGTTAGGATGTTATAGAGCTGGAGGAGACCTAGGCATATTCAACGTACTTGATTTATATTCCGGTATGTGTGTTATGAAAGTGGGGAAAAATTACTATAACTGTCCAGATTGATTGTTGATTGTTGAACTTCGATGATTGTATGTATATAACAGCTACAGGTTCTTTTGTATAAAAATCTATTATTATATATTATATTTTGTTCCGCTGCAATTGTGAGATTCTGTATTGTTCTCTCTGTTTTTCTTCCATCTTTTTCTTCTTCACCCCTAATGATTCGTATTTTCGTTCATTTTGAGTTGAATGCATGTGGTTTATTGCCGACTCAAAGGGGTATGGAGATATGGGCCTTTACATTCTCTATCGAAAATATAAAAATAATGAAGTAAACAAATTACGAAACATAAAGAAAAACAAAATAATCAAAATAATACTATGTATGTCGACATGCCTTAACCTTATATATCGACATATAATGGTAAATTCTATTTTTTATTTTCCCTCCAAAATTCAAATGGGTGGTTATATAACAAAAAAATTTCGACTTTCCTCTTCACTTTTCTATATTATCTCAATATTAAAATTCTAAAACAAATAAACAATGGCCTCCTCTAATGTGATGACCCGGAATTTTCGAGTATCTAAAAATCGGAATATTTAATTGATTTTAAGTATTCAATAGAGTAATTTTAACTTAAATTACGAATATCACAATTTATTTGATAATTGAATTATTAAATTAAATAATTTGAAGTTGGGTAAAATGTTGAATCTGGAGTTTTAAGCCTGTTAAAAATAATTTGAAGGCTGGAAAAAAAATTATATTGATAGTACTGAGGATAATAGAAGTTGTAAAATTGAAATTAACAATGGTTTGTTCAGTTTTAAAATTTTATAGTTTAAATTGAATTTAAAAATAACCTTCACATAAACAGTCTCGGAATTCGACGAAACCAGTTCCATTGAGTTCGTAATACTGAAATATTATCGGATTTCAAATTTCATAGCTTTTGGAGTTGTTGCGTGAACGTACGATATATAAACGCGTTGATATTGCATTGCGTACTGTAGCTAGCATCACGTATAGGGGTTTAAAAACTAGCGTTATCTTCTCCAACACGCTTCTACATGTAATAATAATAAAAATAGTAGATATTTTCTTCGTTCAGAAAACAGTCGCGTAATCTCTTTTCCTTCGTTCTGAAATAATAGCCGATCCCTAAACTAAACTAACAAAAATGGCCGAAGCCTCATTTTTTTCCCCTCTCTCTCGTCTTCTTTATTTCGCCCTTTCCAATCGAAATTGTTCGATTCTTAAAAAAAAAGAGTGAGGCTCGATCAGGAAACGGGCTTCGACGTCGATTTGGGAGAAAACTTGCTTGATGTTTTCGCGAGATGGGTTCACGTTTTCGAGAAGGGGGAAAAACAGTGGAGCCTCGATTCGAACTCGCGATTTGTTGATGGAGGTGAAGCAGTGGGTCAAGGCGATCATAGGGTTGCTGGCATTCGAGTGGCCCTCAGGTGGAGGTCGCGACGGTGTTAGATGCAGCTGAGGAAGCTGCGTCACTGGATGAGGTTGAGCGACGATGAAGGGTGGCGTACACGCGCGCGCTCGTATGGGGGCGGCATGGCTACGGTTCATCAGCGAGGCACGCGAGTTCCTGGGGTGGAGGCTGTTCGCGAGGTCTAAACTGTGATGAATCAAGCCGCGGTGGATCAGTTTGCAAAATAGAAGCAAAGGTGAGTTAATCTCACTCAGTTAAACTTAAATTTAAATGATTAAATTTAAATAATTGTTTGAATGGTTGAATTGATTGTTGTGTTATATAGTAGTATATACTACACCTTGAAATGATTGATTTCCCTCATTTTATAGTGAAGATATTTTATATTGTGCTAATGTCTGTGGATGTAGGGGAAAACAGGTTGGAGGGATCCAACTGGATCCCTCAACATTTATTTAAATTATTTAATACCCTCTGTTGTGATTATTTGATATTCTATGATGAATTATGTTGGAATATTGAACGCTATGGTTTGATTGGATATAATTGGGTATAATGAATTACCATAAAAATATATAAATTGAATTTTGGAAAGAGGATAAAAGAAGTGAATTGTAAGTAAAATAATTATAGAATAAATTCAAAGAATGAATTTGAAAAAAAGAAATAAGTGACTTTAAAATTCTAATAAATAAATCTTGGGTATAGAAAGGAAAATTTGAATAAATAGAAAGTTAATGAATTTTAAATCTTCAGTGATATTAATTAAAAGAACAAAACATTTATTTAAAATTTAAGATTTAAATTATTGAAAGGAATAAAGAAGAAATTAGGAAAATCTGGAATTTGTATATTTCAGTTAAAAGATTTAAATCAAACAGGAAAATAATAATAATAATAATAATAAGTTCTTAACTAATGGATTTTGAAATGAACCGTGTGAGTAAAGAAATTTATTTCAAAGAAAATAAATTGGAAATCAATATGGAAAAAATTGATTTAAGTTATTGAAGTTGCAATTTTCTCTGGATAGCCAAGTACATGTTTTTAAAAGTAAATTTTTAAGTATAAATTAATTGTTTTAAAGTTGTTTTTAATGAAAGTAAGTTTTGTAAAATTTATTATTTCTAGTATTTAAAGTCTAAAGTAAGTATTTTCTTTTAATCTATTTTAGCAGTAATTATTAAGAAGTAACTTAGTATTTTGTTTTTAAAAGTAGAAATCTAGTTTTATATTTTATTACGTAACTTTATTTTCAAATGTTTATATAGTATGTATTTTTAGTAAATTATTGAAGTAGTTTTAACTTAAATGGTTAAAAGTAAATTCTAAAGTAAGTACTTTGTTTAATCTATTATCGTAATAATTATTTAAAGAATGATTTGGTATTTTGTTTAAAGAAGAAATCTAATGTATAGTTATAAGGTAACCTTATTTTAGTTATTTCTAAAGTATTATTATAAATTAAGTATTAAAGTAATTTTTCTAAATTAAATGTTAAATATATTTTACAATAAAATATTTTTAGATTAATTTAAAAATCTAAAGTTTTGTGCTTGGTGATTCCAGTGGAAATAGAAAATACTCGGAATTTATTCTGAGAAAAGGAAGATAGTTTGAAAACTGTTTTCAAAGGGGTTTGAAAGTGAAAATATATCTGGTAAAGATATTTTGAGATAAATAAATAAATAATTTGGGGAAATTATTTATTGGTTGATGGTTGTTTGTGAATATAAATTGATAGTTAAACCACCGACTATCAAAATTGGACAAATGCGTTGATCGTTTCGAAGAGACCGGGATTGAGATTTATTTCTTGAAAACTACTTCGATCTGGTTTATACATTTCGTGGAAACGAGTTTGGATTCGAAGATGGAACGGTGAAGTGCAAGGGCTAGTCGCTACTAATCCTGATGATATTTCCAAAATGGATGTAGTGGGAATAGTGCCTTTGGTTCCGTTCGAACCCGGGACGGACTTGTATGGATGAATGCTTGCGAAACATCGTCGGGTGGACGATGGGCATTCTAGGGGATATGTTCTATAAAGGTAACACTTAGCCTCAAGCCTCATCAAATGGGAATGACTGAAAATCAGGGGTTATGCAGCAAGGCTAGGTGGGTAGCACCCAAGCAGGGTGAGTTCATCCTTGTCTAAATGTCCCTTTTTATTTCGGCTTAGTAGGCGGTTGTTGATCCCAACCGCGGGGTGATCTCACTCGAGATTATCCAGTAAGGGGTAGTCCCGGTCTTGTGTTGCAGGGGAGCGGGCGTACTCCTCGGTACTATGATCTAGGCCACGTACTGTGACAGGTGGTACCCCAATGCCTAGTCATTAGTTGGAAATCCATTCTCCCTACGAGCCTTGTACGAGTTTTGTTTGCATTACCCACTCTGTGGCTAGTAGCTGGACTTTAATAATGTAACAATTTCGGCTATTTTATAAGTATTTGTATATAGACCCTATTATAATATCAGAGGATTTCTATAAAAATTGTTTTAGTTATTATAAGGTAAAAACCCGACATGTTTATTTGTGGCGTGGTCTTACGAGATGTTTTTGTTTTCAAAGGATTTTTGAAACTTTAATAATCCATTGGGTGTGATTTTCTCACGTTGGTATTCCAGACTGACTCGGGTGTTATTTAACTGTAATGCTCGGGTCAGACCGAGTATTATAGGAAACAGGATTTTGATGTTGTGGAGCTCAGGAAGACGAGCAGGATGACGATACGTATTCGCGTACTTGTTTATACATATATTCCGCTGTGTTGAGTTGCTGTGTATCCATTTGTATGTTATTGATGTTGAACTGAGATTGATGTACTCTGATGATGTAATATATATATATAAACAGATATACTTGATTTGGGTAAAGATTATTTATTATCTATTATATTTTATTCCGCTGCGATGGCTAGATTCTGATGTTGTTTTCTTTTTTCTTCTTCTACCTCTTCTTCTTTAACCCAAATGGTTCGTATTTCTGTACAACTTGAGTTGATTTAGGTAGAATAGTGTTGACTCAAGGGGTACGTATTTGCAGGCTATTACATCTAATCCCAAACGTTCTAGAAAAAAATTCACATTTTCCTTCCATTCCCCAAACCAAGGCCTATTCCAAAACACTAACATGGCTATGATCACTAAAATGAGGTGAAATGAAGAATATTCTACAAATGCTTACTGAAATTCAAGCGGTGCAACTTCATATGACTAAGAAACTATGGAAGCAAAGCAAAATTCTTCGCAATTTGAAAAAATATCTATTGGATAATCCTACGTATCAAATAATTATTGAAGATAATTCTGCAAATTTGGCTATTCATAACCCCATTGAAGGCAGCAATGATGAGGAAGAAGAAGAGTAAGAGGAATAACATATGGAGAAAGGACGAAGTTCGATGCAATGACGAAGTATATTTCGATCGAGATGGAAATCTCACCGGACAAAAAGGGTGTTTTTGCCTTCATTATCCTCACTGCTCAGTTCACAAATCCCCAATCATTAGGAAATCATGTGTGATATGTATATTTGATTTGACGGTTTTACTTTGAACATATATGTATAGTTTAGGGTTTGATTGGATCGTGATTACTTTGTATTGTGATATTGAATGAATATATAGTTTGGTATGGTTACTATTAATGATTCATGTTATGACTCATCATTTCTTATGTATCATTCTTATCATTATTACTATAGTATCTTAGTTAGGAGTAGTTATAGTTAGTGTTGGGCGAATTTTCACCACCGAACCAAATCCATCCCTAGCCGAACCAGGGTATCACCGGTCCAACTCCAAATCCATCCCTAGCCGAACCAGGGTATCACCGGTCCAACTCCATCTCCATGCCTAGCCGAACCACTCACAACCAAAGACATTTCCAACTACTGCCGAACCAACACCAATCAAGCCCACACCGGACCAACCCCTCTCCCATGCTCGCCGAACCAACCTCCACCGGACCAAACGCCATGCATCCACCACGATTCCATCTTGCCACCGAATCACCTCACACCGAACCAGCCCACGCCGAGCCAAAATTCCAACCACACACCACCGAATGAAAGCCACTCGCCTACCACCGAATCAACCTCGTCCAGCTACGACCGAACCAACCAGATGTGCCAGGCCAGATTACTTCAGCCCAGGCCCACCAGCGGCTATATACATCCAAGACCCCTGCCCCCAGCCTCACTCTATAAATAAGGGGGCAGGGGTACAACAATGGCAGACAAGTTTGAGAGCTCAAGCACGGAAGGAACTTTCAAAACAACTTTCATATACTTGTATACACAGCTTTGTACTTGTAATCTGAAAGAAAAAGGAGAATAACATATAAAGTGGACGTAGGCACGTTTTGGCCGAACCACTATAAATTTGTTTGTCTTTTACAGTTTAATCCCTGCTTTTCATATATTTGCGTAAATCACCCAAATCACTAGAAACAACATAAACTCAACTAATTCATTCAACTTGGAGGTGTTTGCCCATTTTTTGTGCAAACATTTTTGGTGCTTCCACTGAGAACCGAGATAGAAGCTACAGCTTCTCCTACTCAACCTTCTTCCTCACAGCATCGTTCCTTACTCCGACAACATGACTTCCAGGCAGAGGAGAGATGTTAACAAAGGAAAGAACGTCGCAACTAGCAGTATCCCAGATCCAGTGGCTCCGAATCAAGAGAATCATCCCGTGTTAACAGCAATACCAGATGAAAATCAGGCAATTCCAACAGCCCCTGCTGCGGAACAACCAATTACTAGGGCAGATCTAGACAGGGTTGTGGCTGAAGTAACTAACCGCTTCGCATCTCAACAAGAAGCCCTGGTGGACCAACTCATGTCACGCCTAAGGGATGCTGAAGAATCCAACCGCAGCACTGAATCATGGGGTGAGTCCCAATCTGGAGGATCTGGGAGGCAACAAAGACCTTTCTTCTTCGAAGAGGTTAACAACATAAACAACCATGGTAGGAGCCGATCCAGGACTCATCCCGAATTCCAACCCGAGGAAACACTTGGAACCGAACCCAGCGGGGGAGGTGCCAGGCAGGGGTCGGATGTAGCTGAGCCTGTCATGCTACCTAACCATGAAAACACCAGTAGACGGGGCCGAGCTGGTGTCCAGCCCGAAGTTGGACCCAAGGAAGTGTTGAGAACAGAACCCAGCAAGGGAAGATCAAGGCAAGGGCCAACTATGGCTGACCCCAGCATGCCCCCAGAAGACCAGACGCAGCCTCTGGAGAATGTTAGGAGTGACAGACGATACCATCCCTACAAGTCATCTGGACGGAATCAATCCCGCAGGGAAGAACCAAACTCATTTTTGTCCGCTCCAAGTTCTGATGAAAGGATGGCGCGATCGTTCAGGGAGTGCGTCCAACGGGAGCAAAGGGACCGGGGGATAGGTGCTAGGGTAACCAGCCCCTTCACCCGCAATATCGAGACTGCCATCACCCCCCGAGAATGGAAAATGCCAACGATGGAACCTTCCAAGGGAGCCTCTGACCCCATCGTACACTTACAGAGGTACACCCAGCATATGCTCATGAGCGGAGCAACAGAGGAAGTGTTGTGTAAATGCTTCCCACTATTCTTGGCAGATCTAGCTACCTCCTGGTTCTGCCACCTACCCCAAGGGTCCATCAGCTCATGGGAAATGTTGAAAGAAAAGTTGATCAGTCAGTTCCGCATTCATGTGGAGCAACCCAAGGACGCTTATTCCTTATCTAATATCAAACAGAAACCCGGAGAGACATTGCAACAATATCTAACCCGATTCAACGCCACGGCAACCGCAGTCCAAGATGCCGACGACAAACTTATCCTAATGGCACCCTGTAGTGGCGTACATCCAGATACTAAATTTGCTAGAAGACTAACCAAGGAAAAACCAGCTACTTTTCCTGATTTCTTCCATGAAGCTGGAAAGTATGTGAGACTTGAGGACGCTGCCACTGAGAGGAAATTAGGGCAACAGGCTAAGACGGCTACAGACAGGGTCCCCCTGCAGCAAAGGATGTTCGAAGAAATGACTCTAGAGACAATGTTGGGGACAAAAAGGGAGAAAACCGCTTATATCGATCTGGACCAAGATTTGACTCTTACACTCCTTTGAATGAAACGATCGAAAACATCTTCCTAGCCACTCAAGACGAAGTTAGATACAAGCGCCCCCCGCACAAGAAGGAGTCAGATAACGCACTCAAATCTGGAAAGTTCTGCCGCTTCCATGAATCCCACGGACATGACACCAATGAATGCCACCATCTCCGGGACTTGATTGAAGAACACATCAGAAGAAGGAGATTGGAGCGCTATGTAAAAGGCCAGAACAGGACTTCAACTCCTGCCAACGAGAATCCTGGACTACCCCCCCGAAACAGGCGGGGGAAATCGCAACACCAGCGGCTTTAGTCAAGAGAAGATACTATTCCACACCATATCAGGAGGACCGCACATCACCGACAAAAGCTGGGCGGCGATGGAAAGATACGGTAAGTCACCGAGGAACGCTGAAGGCTGCGTTAATTCTGTTATGGAAGAACGCCACCCGAAACGGAAAGAGAATGACGACATCACATTCAGTAAGCATGATCTAGAGGGAAGCCAATACCCACATATGGATCCTATGGTCATCTCTGCCTGGTTCGGACCAGCCAAAGTCTTCTGAATTTTAATAGACACTGGAAGCTCGGTGAATATCCTATTCAAACATGCTTTCGACAAAATGAAGCTATCAATGAAGGATGTGTCTCCCTGCAACAAACCATTACATGGTTTCACTGGAGATGCGAAGATGCCCCTCGGGGAACTGGACCTTTTTGTTGAAATAGGAAGTCATCCCCGCTCCGCTGTGCAGAAACAAACATTTGTACTAATAGAGAACCACTCGGCCTACAACGCCTTTTTGGGAAGACCAGCCTTGTCTGACTTCCAATTGTCCTATCCCCGTGGTGCCTGAAGGTGAAATTTCCAACCGATAACGGAATAGGAGAAATAAAGGGAGATCAAGACGCTGCTCGAGACTGCTATGTAACTGAACTTCGCAATAACCGCAGAAAAGATAAAGGAAAAAATGCAGAGACTACTCTCTGCATGAAAAGCTTGGAAGCATAGCAACTAAAGAAGGCCCCTCCTCTTCGATATACCAGTGATCGTTTCAATGAATTAGACCCCAGGGACGAAGAGGAGGAGGCCACCGCCGAGCCTGCAGAGGCTATGGAATTCGTATCTGTAGACAAACATGACTCAAGTAGACTATTCAAAATCGGATCTCAACTAAAAGAAGAGTTAAAGGATCAACTCATTGATTTTCTTCGCCACAACATGGATGTATTTGCATGGACGCACGTTGATATGACAGGAATCTCCCTAGATGTAGCATGCCACGTACTGAACATCGATCCCACGAAGGTGCCAGTAAAGCAGAAAAAGAGAAGCATGGGGGCAGAACGATCAGCAGTCCTAGAGGAAGAAGTGAAGAACCTACTTGCCAATGACTTCATACGAGAAGCCATCTACCCAGAATGGATCGCCAACCCGGTACTGGTAAAGAAAGCTAACGGGAAGTGGCGAACATGCATCGATTTCTCCAACTTAAATGACGCTTGCCCGAAAGACTATTTCCCGCTCCTCCGAATCGACCAACTCGTGGACAGCACTGCCGGGCACGGACTCTTATCCTTTATGGACGCATACTCGGGATATAACCAGATCCCTATGCATGCCCCCGATCAAGACCACACTAGTTTCATCACTGACCGGGGATTATACTGCTACAAAGTAATGCCTTTTGGACTTAAAAACGCCGGAGCTACTTATCAGCGCCTTGTCAACAAAATGTTTGCGGAACTAATAGGACAAACTATGGAAGTTTATGTGGATGACATGCTGGTAAAATCGAGGAAAGCCAACGATCAT
The DNA here is from genome assembly GCA_030765085.1 of Allium cepa. Classification (NCBI taxonomy): domain Eukaryota; kingdom Viridiplantae; phylum Streptophyta; class Magnoliopsida; order Asparagales; family Amaryllidaceae; genus Allium; species Allium cepa. The sequence goes on from CM060938.1 coordinate 588,530,485, forward strand.
ATAAACACTTGGACGAGATGTTTCAAGTACTTCGCCAATATGGAATGAAACTGAACCCTCTAAAGTGCTTCTTCAGAGTATCATCGGGAAAGTTCATGGGATTCATCGTTCATGCCAGGGGGATTGAAGCAAACCCCGAGCAAGTTCGAGCTTTGCAAGATATCAAGATACCATCCACTCGAAGAGAGATGCAAAGCCTAAACGGGAAAGTGGCCGCCCTGAGTAGGTTCATCTCTAAAGCAACCGACAAATGCATCCCTTTCTTCGAAGCTCTAAAGAAAGACAAAGGAAAGTTCGAATGGACTGACGAATGCTCGACAGCCTTCCTTAACTTAATCAGACACCTCCAGAGACCACCAGTACTCTCAACTCCAAATGAAGGCGAGGAACTATACCTATACCTTGTTGTATCGTCCCACGCTTTGAGCGCCGCTTTGGTGAGAGAAGACAACCGCGCGCAGCGACCCGTATACTTTGTAAGCAAGTGATTCACAGGGGCAGAAGCCAGATAACCTAAACTTGAAAAGCTAGCATACTGTTTGCTTATCACGTCACGGAAACTCCGACACTATTTCCAGTCTCATTCCATCAGAGTTTTAACCGATCAACCACTAAGGCAAGTGCTCCATCGCCCCGACACTTCTGGGCGATTACTTAAGTGGTGCATCGAACTAAGTCAATATGATATCACTTACCATCCTTGCACCGCTATCAAGGGGCAATCCATAGCTGATTTCATTGCCGAATTCACTACTAACGAAGGTAAGGACCAATCTGAAATAGCAGAAGATATCAAGTGGAATCTCTTCGTAGATGGAGCGTCAAATGAACAAGGCTCGGGGGCAGGTGTTGTGATAATCACCCCCAGGGGAAGGAAGCTGCACAACGCCCTAAGGTTGGAATTCGCTGCCACCAACAATGACACAGAATACGAAGCGGTGATAGCTGGATTAGAACTGGCCTTGGAGATTGGAGTCGGCTCTTTATGTCTCCATAGTGATTCTCAACTCATTGTAAATCAAATACTAGGAGACTTCCAGACTCGAGGAGAACGACTTACAGCATATCTAAAAAGACCAAGCTGCTGCTCAATCAATTGAATCACTATCAAATCAAACACATTCCTCGAGAAGAGAACCAAGAGGCCGACGAACTAGCAAAGCAAGCTAGTATGAAGAACATCACTATCTTCGGAGCATTAACCATCTCAAAACAGCCGGCACCAAGTTTCGAGCAAGTGAATCTGATAGCTGCGATCGACGAAGAAACTTGGATGACTCCTATCCGGAAATATTTACAAGATGGCACACTACCCGACAGGCGTAACGAAATCAAGAAAATCTTGAGGAAAGCTTCCCGCTATACATTACAAGAAGGCATCCTCAATCGGCGTGGCTTCTCTAATCCCTTATTAAGGTGTATCGCTGGAAGGGAAGCCAGGGAAGTCTTATCCAACATCCATCAAGGAAGTTGCGGAGATCACACTGGAGGGCAGACTCTGGCCAAGAAGATACTCCAATATGGATATTACTGGCCCACTTTAAACAAAGATGCCTTGGACTTCGTCAAGAGATGCGACAGATGTCAGAAATTTGCCAAGATTCCTCGACTACCCACAAATGAGATTGCTCAAATGACCAGCCCTTAGCCCTTTGCAGTATGGGGAATTGACTTGATTGGCGAACTGCCAGCGGGCCGAGGCGGAGCCAAATATGCTATAGTGGCGGTTGACTATTTCACCAAATGGGTGGAGGCGGAACCTCTAAATAAAATATCTTCTGCAAAAGTTATCAACTTCTTGATCAAAAATATTCTGTGCAGGTACGGAGTCCCACTCAAGATCATATCAGACAACGGACTTTAATTTGACAGCGAAGAATTCGCCGATTGGTGCCAAGATCACGGAATTCACAAAAGCTTCTCATATGTAGCTTATCCTCAAGAAAACGGACAAGTCGAAGCTGTCAACAAGATTCTCAAAACCTTAATCAAGAAGAAACTTGAAAAGTCAAAAGGCGCTTGGGTGGACGAACTTCCTACGGCACTTTGGGCCTATCGCACATCTTACAGAACTTCAACAGGGCATACTTCTTTCTCTTTGGCATACGGATCGGAGGCCATGCTCCTAGTTGAAACTATAGTGCCCTCTCACCGCAGGATCCACTACAACCCGGAAGAGAACGAAGAACTCCTCATGCCTTTGGATCTAATTGAGGAGAGAAGAAACGATGCAGCACTCACAGCAGCAGCTCACAAGCAAAAAGTTGCAGCACAATACAACTCCAAAGTCAAGCACCGCAGCTTACAGGAAGGAGATCTCGTCCTCAAGCGGATCTTCCCGCGCCCCGGAGCGCTAGATCCAATCTGGGACGGACCCTATGTAATTCATAAAGATCTCCACAACGGAGCTTATATTTTGTCAACAGTGGACGGAGAGGTGTTCCAGAGGGCATGGAACATCCAACACCTCCGTCAATACTTTTCTTAACTTGTACTGCCCATATGAAGTGAATTAACAAAGAGAATCAGTGGATGTAGGCATTTTCGTGCCGAACCACTTTGAAAATCTTGTCTCTTTTTAACTTGTTCCTTTATATCTTGGCTGCTTGTTAAGCTTTATCCTTTTCTGTTGAACAAAATCGTGTATAACGACATTTCCATACTAGAACTTCACGGCGCAACCTCACCTGGACAAGACTCAACAGGTACTATGCGATTCTATGCACTCGCCAATGAGACACTTTTGCTCCAGCATCTCTCTGCTGCGGGTTAACTCATTGCTCGCGACTGCCCTCAAAGCCAACTGTAATGAGCCGATTATAAACCATCAAGAAGGTCGACTATAGCCGATGGCAGCTCATTACGGCGTTCGGCTCGCCGGCAACTGTGAACCTACTTTAAGCCCCAACATAAGGTGTGGCCAGCCAGGGGTAGTTCACGGTTGACGATCGGCACCCACGCTAGCCGGCCACAGTAAATCGAATAACACCCACGATTACGGGCCATAATGGCTCGGGTAGTTACTGTGCGCGATCTCGGCTCTGATATGTCTTAAGTGCGGCTGTGGTAAAAAAGATAAACTCCCCGCGGAGGCGTAAGATGGGTGACAAATGTCTCCAAGACCCACAGCTAGGGAAAGTGACTATAAAACCCGTTTGCCACAAACTTAAGCATATCGATGGCCTTCCGTGACTGGAAGTTTTACTTTTCCTATATTTCCATTCCATTTAAATACTTTTCTTGTATCCTGCATAACGGTCCCCAAAGTACAGGACACTAAATGGGAGGCATTCGCTCACGAGAATCTGACCCCGCAAACTAGGTGACAAGGCACTCAGCCGCATCCATGGTCAATTACCCAAGGTGTCCAAAGCTATCCCCTGCAGCCAGAACATGAAGGGCGGTACTCTTTTCTCTTGTACATAATCATGTAGCTAGGACTTATTCAAACATTGCAAGATATGAAATTATATATTAAGCAAGAACTTAGCATTAAGCACAATTGAATCACTAGCACATGCACAGCTGTATTTCTTATGCAACACATCAGAATAACAAAAGCATTCAAATATAGCAGAATCTGTTTATGTTATAAAATTACAGAAAGCCATTCTTTACAAATAATATAATTACAAGTTGCATTAATGTTTCGGACTAACATAGACAGCAACTAAAATATGTGCAAGTCAAGTCAAAAAATCGGAGCTTCGCCTCCATCCCGCTAGCCCTCCGGATCTACTTAACTGCAGGATCGGAGCTCCCAGCATGATGACCAGAGGCCCCACCTGTCCAATTCAGGAAAAGAGTCCATTAAACCGACAACGAACGATCAAGTTATGAAAAGATAAAAAGGGAAAACTCACCAACACCCGCTCCTTGGTCCTCATCCCCCAACTGCACACCGGCTTCCTCCGCAGCAAGTAGCCGCATCCCCTCCTTCACCGCTACCTTCTCCTCCTTTGAAAACTGGGCGGTAACCACGTCCATCCTAAATGCCGCTCCACCTTCCTTATCCGCATCGGCCTTGGCCTCCTCCAAAGCCTGGAGATATATCCTAGCCATGATCCGGGGATAGTCATCCATCCAGGATAGATTACCCTGCTTCCAAGTACGGAAGTACATATCCTGCAACATCTCATCCATCATCCCCTCATTCTCCTCAAACTCCCTCACCCGGGCCTCGGAGGACAGCAACTTAGCGATGGCAACATCCCTCTCCGATCGATATCTCAAGCGGTCAGCCTGGAGAGACCTCCTCATCTCCTCCATCTCTTCCTTTACCCTGGCCTCTACCTGCTCGAGATCCGCCCTTCGAACCTCGTCCACCGTAGCAATGGCTATGTCAATCCGCTCCTTGCAGGCGGCCTCCATCTTTCGCAACTCAGCCTTGCTAGCCTCCTCCATGGTTTTCTTTAGTCGTCGGGAGGCCGCCTCATGCTGAGATATCTGGATAGCCTGATCGGCAAGCTGTTTGGCCTGATCAGAGACCTGTAGCCGCAACCGGATGTTAGCACTTCTGATTTCCTCCCCAGCCTTGGCCAGTCGAGCGTGATGCTCCATTAGCCTCTTGGTTTCCTCAGCCACCCGATCGATGCTTGCCTTGGCCTCATTCCCCATGGTCACAATCCGAGTAGTAAGCAAATCGAGGTCTAACGAATTAGCCTCATCAAGCACCCGTACCATGGGATTGCGGGGAAGAAGATGCTCACCCGTGACCTCGTCAAAAGAGATGTCCTGAAAAATCGGGTCCAGATCTGGGTGGCCCGCAAATGGGTTGCGATCCAAACCAGGACGGTCTATCGAAGTGACGGTTGGATTTTCGGACGGATGAGGGGAAGGCATAAACTCAGTATCCTCCTCAGTAATATCATGGATGGGCTGGACTGGAGGCTGAGGGCCAGGTGAAGGTTCAAACGAAGATCGGTCCCTCTTCCTCTTTTGCATATCTTCTTCAATAACTCCAAGAAGAGGGCGATATCTAACTACATCCCCAGGACGGCTAGTTGGCGGCTTTGGTTTGGCGGAAGCTTTGAGTAGCTTATACTGTTCGAGGCGGTGCCGAATATCTGATGTCTTGGCCGCCTTACCTGCTCCTGGAATAAAAACCAAGTGTTACGAACATACAATGATCCATAATTCAAGAAATATGTTAAGTTAAAAAGAGTGAGAAGGCACATCTATTATACAAACCCTGCGGAGGAGTAGGATACTGCAATAAGTCCTGATCTCATTCCAGGACGGAAGCGAACCATAAAATATTCCTAAGTCCCTATTGTAAATGGAGTCTGCAGAAGTCAAAAGTTCACCTTGAATCGCTGGAGTCGCCTTAGCTAAAGAACTTTTAGAGAATGGATCGGCGCCAGCCCCAGCCTTGTCAACCTCCTTTGCCTTCTCAACCAAAGCCGATCCTCCCTCCGACTCCCCAAAAGCTTGACGGAAAGCATCATCCGTCCACTCATGAATCTCTCCCGCTTGCCCGGAGGTTAAGGCACCAACGCCACTACCGCTCTGTCCATCGCCTCCTTCACCCTCACCTCTATCTTCCTCCACATCTTCCTCTCCCGGAGCAATTGGGCAAGTGCTAGGAGAGGGACCATCAGACTTCTTAAGCTTCTTACCTCCAACAACGGGAGGCTTTGTAAAAGGTTTCCTCTTGCCACTTTTCACCGTGGCCCCTTCCTTGGCTTTGGCAGCCTTCTCCTCAGCCGTATCCCTCTGCTTAACCACGGACTGGTGTGGTAGGATCAAGTTGTGCTCTAGGAGAGTAGCATTCCTGATCAGGAAAGAAGCCGACCTGTCCCGTCCCGAAATGGCCTTTATTTCTGCAGCCATCTGGACCAGGGAATCACTCTCCACGACCGCAAAGCCACCTGTCGCTAGCAAGGAATAGAAGCATATCAGAAGAAGCACTGCAGTCGGAACAAGGAAACTGTAAATAAAGTTCAACTTACAGCCAGAAGTGAAGAGGCGGAAGGAGATAGAATCGTCCTTGATAAAAAAACCATTCTTTCTTAAACATGGTGAACTTCGAGTATAAGTCCAAGACTGGTTTAAAGGGCACGGCCGCTTCTAAACTAACATACGGAGACCCCTTCTTGTAGCCTCTCAGATTATACAAGTATCGGATTTCCCGGTTAGAAGGGGGGCGCCCATACCTCCTCTGGAAGTTAACGAAATAACACACCAGGATAGCGTAGGAATTGGGCTGGAGCTGGAGAGGTGCCACCTTCAGGTAGGTAAGAAGCTGACTATCCATGCATTGATCGGAGGAATGGCCCCACACATACAGTGATATCTGTTGTAAGCGAAATATCCTTCAGGAGGGTCATATGGCATAACTCCCTCTCCCGGCAACAGCATGCGGGCCCTGTCAATCCCAAAGGAACGAGAGATGACATCAAGCTGCTCCTCCCTGAGGGAGCTAGGAAAACAGCCGGGCGGAGAATTCGAGAGCTCCTGGGGGACATACCCATCTACTAGCGATATCGGAGCAGGCCCAGGACGTTCGGCCCGAACTGGGGGCACTGTGGAGGACACTTCTTCGTCCTTGGACTTCCTTTTATCTGATCGAGTTTCTACTTTTTGAGACATTTATCTGCAACACCAAAAACACAGAAAAGCACATTATTAGAACAAGGAGGCGCAAAGATACAAACAATCAAGGTTCATTCGGCATTCTCAGTATAAGGATCATTCGGCATTCCCAATATTAGGGTTTATTCGGCATTCTCAGTATAAGGTTCATTCGGCCTTCTCGGTACAAGGTCCATTCGGTATTAAAATCTTTAAGTTCATTCGGTAAAACGAAGTAAAACGAAGAAGCCATTCGGCAGTCACCTGATTCGGCAGAGTGATTGATTCGGCAGGAAGTTCTGATCCAGATAGCTCATTCGGTAGGGAATAACAGAAGCCCTAGGCCCATACTTATAGGGGAAGGTTGGATAACCGGACCAGCTGGTTCGGCTCTCAGGCCGAATATGGTCGTTAAATCAAAACAAAGCACGACATATGTTAAACATATGCCCTACTTTGGGGGGCATGTGTTGGACGAATTTTCACCATCGAAACAAATCCATCCCTAGCCGAACCAGGATATCACCGGTCCAACTCCAAATCCATCCCTAGCCGAACCAGGGTATCACCGGTCCAACTCTATCTCCATGCCTAGCCGAACCACTCACAACCAAAGCCATTTCTAACTACTGCCGAACCAACACCAATCAAGCCCACACCGGACCAACCCCTCTCCCATGCTCGCCGAACCAACCTCCACCGGACCAAACACCATGCATCCACCACGATTCCATCTTGCCACCGAATCACCTCACAACGAACCAGCCCACGCCGAGCCAAAACTCCAACCGCACACCACCGAATGAAAGCCACTCGCCTACCACCGAATCAACCTCGTCCAGCTACGACCGAACCAACCAGATGTGCCAGGCCAGATTACTTCAGCCCAGGCCCACCAGCAGCTATATACATCCAAGACCCCTGCCCCCAGCCTCACTCTATAAATAAGGGGGCAGGGGTACAACAATGGCAGACAAGTTTGAGAGCTCAAGCACGGAAGGAACTTTCAAAACAACTTTCATATACTTGTATACACAGCTTTGTACTTGTAATCTGAAAGAAAAAGGAGAATAACATATAAAGTGGACGTAGGCACGTTCTGGCCGAACCACTATAAATTTGTGTGTCTTTTACAGTTTAATCCCTGCTTTTCATATATTTGCGTAAATCACCTGAATCACTAGAAACAACATAAACTCAACTAATTCATACAACTTGGAGGTGTTTGCCCATTTTTTGTGCAAACAGTTTGTTTATTTTTGTTGATGACAAAGGGGGAGAAATATATAAAATCTAAGCGTTAATTAAGGGGGAGTTTTGTAACTCAAGGGGTTATATTATATTTTATATATAGAGTTGTCATCATCAAAAAGAGGCAGATTGGTAGTACCTTAGGAATTGGTTTTGATGATAAAACCTAAAGGACACCAAATAAAATATAGGTACTAATATTTTATCAAGATATATATGGTATACAGTGCAACATATTAGACATGTGTTGATTAAGAAGAATGTACAGTATCAAGAGTAGATTCAAGATGCTGATATAAAGTTTCAAGAGTTCAAGAATGAAGACTCATGAGTAATGAAGAATTTAAGATATTCCAGATAATTATAGACTCATAGAATATATGTTAAAACCTTGATGGCACCTTCCCGATCTCTTGCACCTTCTCTAATTTTGTTTTAAATTGTTTTTCAAATATTATGCTTTTTAGAATAATCTTTTCAAAATATTTCCCAAAATTATTTCCAATAAAGTTATCGTTTAATGTTTTTAAGTTTATATATATTGAATTTTTGTTTATATTTTAATAATTTATAATTATATTGATTTATATATATATATATATATTGAATATTCTTATCAAAACTTATAAAGTTTTACTAAGTTATATTTTGATTAAAATATGTATGAACTAAATTTAAATGATTCTACAAAGTATCAAATTATTTTACAAAGTAACTGTAACGACCCACAAATTTTTAAAATTATTTAAATAAAAGGCTGATAATATAAATAATATTATTTTGAGCGATAGTAAATAATAGAATCTTGTTTTGAATAGATAATTATAAAAAAAATATTTCCTTTGGAAATATATCGATAAAATGGCTGAAAACCGTTTTACCGATAACGACTCTATAATAGTAAAACGTCGCATACGGAGCTGGATACATTTTTTTCATGGCTTCAATGCTTGGCAAAATAATGGCAAAATAATTGGCAAAACAAAATTAAATCATATTATATATATATATATATATATATATATATATATATATATTAGTAAAACCACCTCAAACTATCATCAAAGTTTTCCCCTGCCTTTCTAGAACCCACGGCCACACCCCTTTTACCCCTTGGCCAAGCCTGATTCATCTCATCATCAAGGCCGTGAGTACCTTGGGATAGGCAATTTGGTTCGATAGAGTTTTAAGCCATCATAGCAAAGCTATTGCCAATTTTAAATTAGCCCGAGGGAAAAAGGAAGGTGAGAAACTCCTAATGTTTGGTTATGATTGTTAACGATGGTTTTTTAATATGATTATTGAATACATATGCAAGTCACGTTAATACACGTCGATAAACAAAAAGGAAATCACTTTCCTTTATTGAATGAAATGGTGTATATGAAATGTTTAAAACTCTTAAAAATGGTTTAGTATGATTTAGAAATGTTTTATAAATATTTAAAAGTGTTTTGAAAATTTTAAATGAATATTGAAAATTGAGTCAAAAATAGGCATAACGGTAGTTCGTGATTTCACGCCTTAAAAGTCAAACAAGTATATAAAATGGAATATAGCTCGGAATTCTTCAAGGTAAGAATTTTACAAACTATTATATCTGTCGAAATAAAGAAATAAGATCCATATTTTGATAAGTAGGTTTTCAAATATGAGTAAAATAAGTTTTTGGAAAAATCGTGGTTTTGCAGTTCGGAATCCATAAAGGATTTCCCTGAAAATGATATTAAAAATTGTTTAAAAATATGAAATAAATCCTAAAAATCTTTTAAAATATTTTAAAATTGATTTGAGTTATAAAAAAGGAATTTCCAAATAATAGAAAAGTCATTTTAATCAATATATCTTAAAAAGAACTTTTCGCAGCACTTTTTCTATAACTTTGAAATATAGATTTAAATGCAACCATTCTTTTTCAAATATTTTGTACATGTTTATTTAAGGATTACTAAAGTAATTTAAAGTTGATTTGAAGGATTTATGAAATGGTTAAATAAATGTTAAATGATTTAGGATCGATCAAATAACTTGACCGTATTATGGGTGACAAAGAGATAGTGTCTAGGCCTGAGTTTAGAAAACTAGTATCCTGCTCTCCATGGCTATCCAAACTAGCCCAACGGAGGGGATAGTAAATTTGCTTTACTCGGATCAAAATTTTCAAACTATAAAGGATATAATTTTCCAAATATATATAACTTGGATTTTATGGAGATAATCTTCTTATACTTCGTGTTAAAGCCCGAAGAGGGAACTCCTGCTGGAATTTAAAAGGTTATTTTACCATTATTTTGCTCGTAATATTTGCTGAAAACGGGAATTAATATTGAGTAGAATAAGATGATTTCTATAGATTTTGCTCACTTAATATTTACTGGTTTTGGATTAACATCCTTGATAATGTGGTTTTAACTCAATCAAAATTTTGAGTTCGAATTAAGAAATATTTTTTAAGATTTGAATGAAACGATTTGAAAATATTTTCCTACCTGAAAAATGAAATGATTTTGAATTATTCCAAGTTTAAAAAGGTTTTACATAATCAAAGGATTTGATAAATGAGGTTTAATGATTCCGTATATGCTGGAAAGAATGTTTTGAAAATATATATCACTAGAATATATTTTGAAAAAAAGAAATCAATCAATCAAAGAATAATTCTCTATTCACCTAACATCTTTTTATCGATGATAGTTCGATGAAACTGGGGTGGGTTTTGGATGTTTTCTATCCTAAGACCACTTCAAACCAATTTAGATATTCGAAATGAAGACAGGGAAATGATTTGGAAGATGGAATATAGGGCAGCTTATCACTGACCCTCGAAAGAAATTTCTCATATTATATTATGTGGCAGTAGTTCTTCATCTGAGATTTTCGATGCAAGGACTTCTTGCTACTAATCCTAGAGGTAATTCCCAATAGGATGTAATAGGAGAGTGCCTTGGTTTGTCCTATTCCTGGATAACTTATACAAATGAATGTCTAACGTTGTATTTCTAATTACATATATTGATCTCTATGAACCTATCATCTGTTGGTAATGGAGAATGCAATTTCTCTTAACACCATTTCCTGAGACATACAAGCATAGGAGTTATACGTTTGTAGAAATCAGTTATGGGACCATGGAAAGGTAGTGTGGAATTCAAAGTGGAATGTGCTATGTGAAAGGTAGTCGCTACCTCAGGCCTCATCACCCGGTAATGGCTTAAACATGGTATCCCGCAAGGCTAAGTGGGTCGAACCCATTAAGGTATGGTCATCACCTTTCTAGATAACCCCCTATATTTTGGGTATGCAATGTATGCTATGAGACGTCTCGGATAGGTCGGTAACGACGGAGTGATATCATATTTGGTTCTATCCAGGCCATGTATGAGTACTAAATATGGATAGATCGGTCTGTCCAAATGCAGAAGATTGTTTGTATATCTTTGGTACATTCCTCTAGAGATGTAATGTACGGAACGTTGTCCCTTACCTTCCATCGTATGGAAATCCATTCTTCAATAAATGCCTTCGGACATGATTGAAACTATTATGCCATCAAATTTAACCAATGTAATAATTTCGGTTATTTGAATATATTTACTTGAAAAATGTTTACAAAGAATGTTACTAAAAATAATATTCCAGATTTTGTGCAGCAAATGTTTTGGTTATCAAAAGGTAAAAACTCATTTGGTGTTTATGTACGACGTGGTCTTGTGAGATACTTTTTCTTTTAAAAACGCATATTTTGAGTATCTCACACCAGTCCCATGACTGACCTGGAGTTTATTTTTTCTTTTCCCTTAAACTTTGGGTGCCCTAATTTTTCCAAGCAACCTAGTACTCGGGTTTAGTTAGAAAAAATCTTGATGGAGCTTGAATTATAGAGTTACAAGATTCTTTTAAAGATTGTTATCCTTTTCCACCAGACCAATGTACTAGTATTCCACATTTGTAAGGACAAATATTTATAACTGTCCATTTTTTATTCTAATAAATGTATTTATATTTTTACTATAAAGATTAAGTGTTGAAATGATATATGTTATTCCCTTCGTGTGAGATTTTGTTCAATCTTTATTTTCTTTCTTACCCATGATAATCTACCTCTCCGGTACTTGAATTTGCGGCACGTGAATACTAAGGATGTATTATTGTCATTTCTTAAGGATTGAGGAGGTGGGTCGTCTCATTTGGTATCAAAGCTTAGGTTGAGCAAACACCCTGGTTTTGAAAGGGGTAAAGCCTCATCGGAAATAGGTTTAGTAATACCTTAGGATGAGTAACTCATTATAGATAGGGTTAGTAACACCCTAAAATGAGTTTGAGTGTATGTGAGCATGTATTTGTTAATGCTATATACGAATAATTTTGATTTTGAAAATTTGTAAAGGAAATAATTTTACCAAGAACTATATTTTTGAGAAATTATTAAATTTTCATAAGCAATAAAAATAAATTTAGTAAAATGTTCGAAGGATTTATGAAAGGATAAACCATTTTGTCATAAAAAGAAATTTAGATAGTAAAAGCTATCTTTAGAAATGAACCTTAGGTCATTTTCTAAGTATTGATAAACCTTAGTTTAAGGAAAGTGATACCAATCGAATAGCAAACCTCTCTAATTAAATGAGTCATGCCTAAGAAGAAGGGTATAAATAACTCAACATGAGAATAAGTTAGAATAAGAAAATTAGCTATTGCCTATATCTAAGGAAATGTTGGTTACATTGTAGAAATCATATGGAGGAAATTACTCCAAAGGACAGACTTCCAGAGCAAATTGGAGCGAGAAGGACAGCCTCATTATTCTTTGTAGTGACGAAGAGGAACAACCAAAATATCCACCTAACAATGATGGACTCTTTATTGAGGAAAAGCATGCCCCATACACTCGAAGGGGTGAAGACGAATATCTAATGGCTGGAATGCTCATTCCATCCACGGCTCCATAAATAATTACAATTTTTAGTGATGACAAACCCAGGTAAGCCTTAGAAAGAAATTGGATAACGAATCTTGCAAACTCCACGTTAGAACCCATAAAAGAAGTGGAACCCATGGAAGAAGAATCGGAACCCATGGAAGAAGAATCGAAACCAATGGAAGACCCAAATGCCATAATATCTAGCTAATATAGCAAAGTGATCTGGGATTTGGATGGAGAGCATATTGTATGGCAAGAAGAATCATCCAGTTCCTATATAAACTGGGATGAAATGGGGAGCAATGATGAAGAAATATCGAAAGAAGAGGAAGGAGTTAAATGTTTTGAAAATCTTTAGGAAGTGGGTGTGCAAGGCCGCTAAGAATTGGAAGAGGGCGGGATAGTTCCATGAATACTTGTTGGTATAGGACATGTCCCATGGAACCAACCATAGCGACCTCAGGTTGAGGGAGAAAAGCAACCGGAAGAGGACAACAATAAGGCCGATGATGATCTAGAAAATGATGAGGAAGGAGTTGGAGAAGTTTTTATAGATCTTGGGTACTAGAGCCGGCCATAGACTTTAGATTCAGTGGAGTAAAAGAGATGTTGGGTAGGGTAGTTAGGGTAGCTCTATTTTATATATATATATATATATATATATATATATAGCAGTTTGGTTGGGATCTTATTTTGTACCGTATTAGTGCTAGGAAGGGGGGTTTTCTTTTTGACTCAAGTTTATATTGAAATGATGAATGTAAAAATATGGAAATATATAATATGATATTTTGTGACAACTTCGCATTACATGAATCTTTTAATGAGAACTCTATAGGGAAGAAGTAAGAAAATTTTAAATGAAGGATTTTTCTTTTTTAAAAAGGAAATGGTATTATGAAATAAATTAAAGGCTTGGAAGCAGAATCTTTCAACAAACAATCTAGAGAAGATCAAAGATAAGAGAAATTACAATATAAGAATTAAATAACATTAAGTTCTAACTAATAAAGAAAGTTTATGGTAATTTATCAGTTTAATGAAATATTTTTAAAATGAGTTTTTTTCTATATGTTTAAAGATGTGTTATTTATCTTTTGAAAAGAAATGTGTTTTTAAGTAAAAATATTTGGAAATAAAAATGTAAAATGATTATGTATAAAGTATCTTCATAAAAGTTTGAATAAATAATGAAAATTTATGAAATATTTCTTACGAAGTATATGGATTATTTTGTCGCAAAAATTTAATCTAAAATTTGAGTATAAAGCTTTAAGGTGTTTCACCGGTCCAAAAAAGGGTTATCACTCGATTCTCAATGATGAATATTGATGAGGATTTGTGGCTGGATACTTGAGTTTTCTATCATAGTTAAGAGCTATGCAAGGAAAAGCTAAGTTCTGATTAGAAAGTCTGGTCAGAGTCCGCATTAGAGGATCGAGAGATCGATACTAGATCAGAAATAAAGTTGTGGATTTGAATAGAAGATCGATTCAGGTATTATGTACAAATGATCATTGTACATCATATGGGTATAGGTTTAAAAATAAATGGTTTGGGCAAATACTTTTGGGTTTTGTTTTGATTAATTTCAAGGAAGAAATTTTTTTAGGGGGTGAAGTCTGTAACGACCCGCTAATTTATCGCCATGATAAAAAATATATATTTTTAAAATTACTCAAATAAAAGGCATATTATACAAATAATATTGTTTTAAGTAATAAAAAATAATTGCAATCTTATATTGAATAGATATTTATAAAAAATATTTCCATTGGAAATATGTCGATAAAATGGCCGAAAACCGTTTTATCAATAACCGGCTCCATAATAGTAAAAGTCGCATACAAAGCTGGATACATGCACTTATTTTTATAATTGAACAATAATATAAAATAAAATTAATTACTTTATTTTTTGAAAAATAAAATGTATTTAAGTCATCACCAATAATGGTATCGTATTTAAAAAAAGATTTATAAGTTTAAATTAATGATTTAATAATTCTTATAATTATTCAAATAATTATTTTAAAATGATGATAATTCATTTTAAATAGTTATAAAGCAATAATAAACAATTTGTAATAATTACATAAAGACGTATACTTAATTTAAAAATAAAAGAAAATTCATATCGCTTTATCGAAATAATAATGATTTTTGTAAATATTTATCAATATTTATTTATATGGTTTTAGAAATAAAATGTGATCATTTTAATTAATTAATAACAATGAGAAATTTATCTTTAAATTTTGTTTACATTTATATGTAATTTAAGATATAAGTGAAAATGTGATTGAAAATCAGTTTCTCGACCTTCAACGATTTAACGAATAAAAGTCGTTCATAGGTTGTTGCAACCTTATTAACATATTATGCACATATATATAACATACATACATATACACTTTAACTTACACAAAAACATGCAAACATATATACATACATATAAGAAATATATAAGATATTTCCTAATTTCTTAAGCCTTAACCAAACCAAAGTCAACCAAGTATACACAAGTACAAACACACAGACAAACACATGAGTTCACCTATGTCAACATCACTTCGTCTGAACCTAGAGAGAGGAGAAGGGTGTGGGTTAAGGGCAAAATGGTAATTATACCACTAGATATTTGTTCCAAATTTTCTCCTATTAATACCCATACACTTTCTCAAAAAAAATTCACCATCTTCTTACTATCTTCTCCTCTTCTTTCATGCTCTTTTCATGGCTTCAATGCTTCGAAAAATAATGGCCAAATATTTGGCAAAAGAGAATTAAAATCATATTATATATATATATATATATATATATATATATATATATTAGTAAAACCACCTCAAAACAATGGCGGTTGGATCTTGTATTCCCGAAACCCTAGGCGCGGATGATGAAGATGACGGCGGTGGCTGGAAGGAGGTTAAAAGTAGGGGAAAGACAAAGCTATCATTTGTCGAAGCTCTCAAATCAAACAAGGAGGCGGCCAAGGCTAGATCATGGATTGAGGCAGTCGGATCTAAAATCGAGCTTAAAGGAAATGCAAACTATTACGCACCACAGTCAAATGGAGAAGAGGTATATCAATTGATAGATGAGGAAGATTATGCTGAATCAAAAAAATTATGGCAACATTCGATCTATGCTTATATGGCAGGGAAAAGACCTTATTTCGTTCACTTTAATGCATATATTAAGCGAACATGGAAACCAAAAGGATCATGGGATATTTATCCTCGCGACAATGGGTTTTACTTGATAAAATTTGAATTGGAAGAGGATTTTCAGCGCATTATCAACAGCGGTCCTTGGTTTATGGATAGCAGGATTATTTTGATGAGGAAATGGGAAGCTGATTTCAACTTTGAACATGCTATGTTAACAACATATCCTATTTGGATTAAATTCAATAATCTGGATCTTGCTCTATGGAACATGAGATGTATAAGTAAACTTGCAAGTATTGTAGGAAGGCCAATTGACATTGATGAAAACACAAGAAAACTAAAAATAATAAAATTTGCTAGGGTACTTGTTGAGATTTCAGCTAGTACAGTGTTGCCAAAAACAATAAAAGCGATTGACAAGCAGGGATACATATATAAACAGGAGGTGGAATATGAATTCGTTCCATCAAAGTGTGGTGAGTGTCTATGTTTTGGTCACACTAATCATCAGTGCCAAAATAAAGTTACAGAAAGACAGAAGATTTGGGTAGAAAAACCAAAAAACATAACTGATCTACCTGATTCAAGCAACCCCAAAAACAAGGAGGAGACTACAAAAAATATACAAAATGTCTCCCCTGACAGAGATGACCAGCCTAAATATCATCAGAAGGATTCTATGGTATCGGACTGTGTATCATTGCAAGCATCTCTTCTATCTCCTGCTCAGATAGTGAAGACACCTTATATAAAGGATCATCTGAACAGTTCAGAATCCCAGGACCCATTTCACGATCATCCAGAGCAGGATCAGGCAGAGGATCCACCAACCGTTGAGCAGAAAAGAGGGGAGGAGGGACTTCCAAATTCTCTATCAGACATCCACAAGATGGACATTGAACTGGATTAACCTGAAGATGAAGAGGAAGAAGAATTGTCAGAAGATACAAGTAAGTTCACTGAGTGTAATATTGATTATGATAACCAATTCATAAAGAATGATAAAGGTAGACGTTCTGTCTCGGTAGGTACTGCTCCGGTTACTCGGAGCAAATCTACCAAAAAATAATATGTCCATCATTTGTTGGAATGTGAGAGGTCTTAACAATGACACACGTATGTTAGACCTCCACATGTTAAAGGCTAAATATAGACCCACTATTTTAGCCCTTTTGGAGAATAAATTAAATAACAACAATTTGGAGATGATGAAAACTCAGTTTGGAAATCAGTGGCAATTCATACTATCTCAAACTAATGACAGAATTACAGTAGGATGGGAAAGTAACTACTGGTCTGGTCATATCATTGATAACAGTGATCGGCAATTAACCATTACCTTTCATAATAAAGGGGGATTAGAAATAACAACCACTTTTGTATATGCTAAGAACTTAGCTTCGGAAAGGTTGATCTTATGGAAACAAATTACCGATATCTCCAAAAACATTAGTACTCCTTGGATAGTAACTGGGGATTTTAATGTTGTTCTTAAAACTAATGAAAAGAAAGGTGGTCTTACACTACATGTGGCACAAGTGGCTGAATTTAATAACTGTGTATTATCTACTGGTCTTGCTGAAGCATTCCATTCAAGTCCGAGAAATGTTCGACAAGTGATCACTATCCCCTTTTGTTACAATTCAATGATGATGACACTATGCATAAGGGAAAACCATTCCGATATGCTAATCACTGGCCTCTGTTAGATGGATTTGGTGAAGTTGTGAATTTCAACACAGTTAAGATTCCTCCAGGTAACCACATGTATCGTTTTGTAATGCTTATTAAAATTATGAAAGACAGACTCAAAGACTGGAATAAGTGCAGACCCAAGAACACTGATAAAATCACTAATATCCAACATTCTTTAGAAGAAACTCAACTTAAACTTGATGAAGACCCTTTAAATGAAGGCTTGAATGCAGAATTTTATAAGTTACAAAGAAGCCTCAAAGAAGAAATTCACAAGAAAGCTGTTGAGTTGAAACAAAAAGCAAATGAAAGATGGTTGAAACAGGGTGATGAATATAACAAATTCTTCTACGCTAAAATGTCCATACGACAACATCATAACAACCTGCTGAACTGCATAGATGAACAAGGAGATACATCAAGACTTATAAAGAACATAGAGGAACAAGCTATTACCTATTTTACAAACTTATATAATGGGGATAATGATGATCAATTACCTCAGGTCATTTGCAGAAGGAAAATCTCTGCTGAAGGAAGCAATATGTTGACAGCTCCTATTATAGAAGGGGAATTGAGGGATGTTGTCACCTCCATCGACAGTGACTCCTCCCCCGGACCTGATGGAATGGCGGCAGCCTTCTTCAAAATGTGCTGGATAAACCTGAAAGATATTATGTTAAAAGCATATAATGAAGCTTTAAATACAGGGGAGTTCATTCAAGAAATCAACCATACATTTATATCCCTCATTCCTAAAGTCCAAAAACAAGATAGAATTGAAGAATATAGGCCGATAGCTTGTTGCAATGTCACATACAAAATCCTTAGTTAAATTATTTGCAAAAGATTGAATAAAGTCTTACCAGACTTTATATCACAATGTCAAAGTGCATTCATCAACGGGAGACTCATCTCTGAAAATTCTCTAATGGCTCATGAATTGACAAGGAACTTCAATAAAAAGGGAGCAGAAAAATTATGCATAAAAGTGGATTTGCAAAAGGCTTATGATAAAGTCAACAGAAATTTCATTACTCATATGCTAGAATCAATGGGGGTCCCAATGAAGCTAATAAAATTGATAGGGTTCTGCCTAGACACTCCAACTTTCTCCATACTGATTAATGGTAGCCCTACAGGATATATTCAAAGTAATCGAGGAATAAGGCAGGGTGACCCTCTATCCCCCTACCTATTTGCAGTAGCAATGGAATGGTTTACCTTACAAATGGAACTGGCATATAATCAGGGATTTATTCAACCAATATATAATAACCTTCCATGTGTTACTCATTTACTATATGCAGATGACCTCCTAGTGGTGATCAAAGGTAATTTAAAAGGAACTGATAAAATTAAAGCAATCTTTGGAGAACTGGAAAGGTATGCGGGCCTCAAATTGAATGAAATGAAAACCAAATGTTACTTCAGCAAATACTGTCTTAACAAACAGTCCATGCTTGACAAACTTGGCTTCACTGAAGGACATCTCCCAGTCAAGTACTTGGGAGTACCTCTTTCAAACAACAATATTACAGATGCGGAATGTGGTAAGCTTATTAACGAAATCAGGGACAAATTACAAGGTTGGAGGTCAAAACTCTTATCATTTGCTGGAAGAGTGGAGCTAGTATACACAGTCATAACTTCCAAAGTTAGATTCTGGCTCCAATCTTTTCAAATTCCCGATTGTTCTATTGCAAAAATCAACTCAGTATGTGCTGATTTTATCTGGAGGGGAGGGATGCACAAGGTGAAATACTCAGACTTATGCAGGAAAAAGAAAGAGGGTGGAGTTGGATTGAAAAATCATTTTGAACTTAAAAAGTGTACTGCTTCAAATTAGCCTGGAATGTATTAGCTTCAAACAAACTATGGGCTTCCTAGATGACATCTAGATATCTGAAAGATAACTTCTGGACTACTAGAATAGATAACAATGCTTCAGTTACTTAGAAAAACATTCTTAAAACCAGAGAGGATTTTCAAAAGTACTTAGATAGAAAGATTTCCAATGGAAGGAAAACTGTCATCTGGAGAGATCCATGGCTTAACTCTAAAAGTTTGATAGACGGGCTTGGTTGGGACGCATTCTCCGCATATGGAACAAACAAATTGGAAAGTAGCAGATATTGTTGAAAATGGAGAATGGCAATGTAATAATAACTTACTAACTCTCAATTACCAGGAAGAAATTCGAAAGAAATGTATCTACGAAGAAGAAAATGAAGATAAATGGATATGGAAGGTGAGTGCAAATGACCATTTCAAATTCAAAGTCATATGGGAAGAATCAAGAAAGAAAAGCGCTGAGGTTAAATGGTCTGATATAGTATGGAACAAATCTAATCCCCCCAAAATGGCGCGCACACTCTACAAGGCGATTCTGGGTAAACTACCCATAAATGACAGACTAAAAAAATGGAAAATTGTGGAAGACACAACATGTCTCTTTTGCTACAGGGAAGAAGAAACTCATGACCACTTATTTTTTGACTGTGAATACCCGAAAAGAATCTGGAACAACCAAAATAACCGAATTTAGCTCAACTAATGTGCTACAAACCTAAAAGAGGAACTGGATTACCTGCACGATGGGAGTAACTTCTCTAAGCTAATGAAGGAGCTCGGAAAAATTGGCCTCACAACCTGCTTGTGGTTCATCTGGAAGGAACGGAACTGCAGGACTTTTAAAGAAAAAAAGCTAGACACGTTAGCTCTCACAAATCGAATCAACAGAGAAATTGCTATTATTATCGAAAGAATCCCTAAGAAAATACTCACCACTGCATCGGCACAAGAAGAATTATTACTGGCGAAGTTGAGGAAGATGGAACCGAGCGGACAAATTCAACCAAGGAGTTGGCAGCCGCCATAGTTGTAACCTATTATGGAAAGGGAGTGGAAGAAGATAGTTTGACAGTGTTGTTTGTCGGCCTATTGTTTTATTATCTCTTTATATGCCGTGTTTTGCTATGGGCCGCAAAGCCTGATTAGAAATCTAATTAACCTATTTTCAAAAAAAAAACCACCTCAAAACTATCATCAAACTCTTCCCCTATCTTCTTAGAACCTACGGTCACCCTCTTTTTTCCCCTCGGCCGAGCCTTCTTCCTCTCATTATCAACGCAGTGAGCAACCTAGGGTGGACCAAGCCCATTCATGGTCAAAGAGTTTGGTTTCGTAGAGTTTTAAGCCATCATAGTAAAGCTACAACCAATTTTAAATTAGCCCGAGGGAAAAAAGAAGGTGAGAAACTCCTAAACTATAGTTATATAGGCTACTGAATATATATGTGTGTGTGTGTGTGTGTGTGTTTAGCTACGATTGTTAATGATGGTTGTTTAGTATGGTTGTTGAATATGTATGCAAGTTAGTTTAATACACGTCGATAAACACAAAGGAAATCACTTTCCTTTATCGAATGAAATGGTGTATATGGAATTTTTAAACCTCTTAAAAATGATTTAATATGATTTAGAAATGTTTTATAAATATTTAAAATTATTTTAAAATGTTTAAACGAATATTGAAAATTTGAGTCAAAAATAGGCGCTTCGCGTAACGGTAGTTCGCGATTTCGCGCCACAAAAGTCAAACAAGTATATAAAATGGAATATAGCTTGGAATTCTTTGAGATAAGATTTTTCTAAACTATTGTATCCATAGATTTCAAAGAAATTAAGATTTCAATAAGTAGATTTTGAAATATGAGTAAAACAAGTTTTTGGAAAAATCATGATTTTGCAGTTCGGAATCCATAAAAGGATTTCTTCGAAAATGATGTTTTAAAATTGTTTAAAAATGTGAAATAAATCCTAAAAATCATTTAAAATGTTTTAAAAGTGATTTGAGTTGTAAAAAAAAGGAATTTCAAATGATAGAGTAGTAGTTTCGATCAATATAGATTAAAAAGCACTTTCGTAGCACTTTTCAAAGCACTTTTTCGCAGCACTTTTCTATAACTTTGAAATATAGTTTTAAACACAACCATTAATTTTCAAATATTTTGTAAATGTTTTTTAATGATTAATAAAGTATTTTAACGATGATTTGAAGGATTTATGGAATGGTTAAATAAATGTTAAATGATATAGGGTCGATCAAATAACTTGATCGCCTTATGGGTGATAGAGAGACAGTGTCTAAGCTTGAGTTTGGAAAACCAGTTTCCTGCTCTCCTTGGCTATCTGGACTGGCCCAATGAAGGGGACGGTAAATTTGATTTATTGGATAAAAATTTTCCAAAGTATAAAGGATATAATTTTCCATATACATAAAACTTGGATTTCATGGAGGTAATCTTCTTATACTTGGTGTTAAAGCCCGAAGAGGGAACTCGTACTATTCATGAAATTTAAAAGGTGATTTTGTTGTTATTCTGTCCATAGTATTTCTTAAATATGGGAATTGATATTGAGTAAAATAAGATAATTTCTATATATTCTGCTCACTTAATATTTACTGATTATGGATTAACAACCTAGATAACATTGTTAACTCAATCAAAAATTTGTGTTTTGAATTAAGAAATCTTTGTTAAGATCTAAATGAAATGATTTGGAAATATTTTTCTAAGTGAAAAATGAAATGATTTTGAATTATTCCAAGTTTAAAAAGGTTTTAAGTAATCAAAGGATTCGATAAACGAGGTTTAATGATTCCGTATATACCAAAAATAATGTGTTGAAAATATATATCTCCAAATGATATGTTGATAAAAAGAAATTAATCAATCAAAAAATAATTCTCTATTCACCTAACATCTTTTTATCGATAATTAGTTGGAAGAAGCCGAAGTTAGATTTGGATGATTCCTATTTGAAGACCACTTCGAACCAATTTACATATTCGAAGTGAAGACATGGAAATGATTTGGATGATGGAATGTAAGGTTGCTTGTTCCTGTCCCTCGGAGGAAATTTACAATATCGTATTATGTGATAGTAGTTCTTCATTTGAGATTTCGATGCAAGGACTTTCGGTACTAATCCTAGGGGTAATTCCCGATAGGATGTGGTAGGAGAGTGCCTTCTGTTTGTCCTGTTTCCATACAATATGTATGGACGAATGTCTGACATTACATTTTTAATTACATAAATTGATCTCTATGAGCATATCATGGTGTTAGAGAAGACAACTTCTCTTAGCTTAACACCTTTTCTTGAGACGTACGAGCTTAAGAGTTATATGTTTGTAGAAATCAGTTGTGTGACCATGGAATGGCAGTGTGGCATTTAAAGTGGAATGTGCTATGTGAAAGGTAATTGCTACCTCAGCCTCATTACCCGGTAATAGCTTAAACAGGGTACGCCGCAAGGCTAAGTGGGTCGTATCCATTAGGGTACGGTCATCACCTTTCTAGATAACCCTCTATATTTTGGTATGTGGTATATGCAATGAGACGTCTTGGATAGGTTAGTAATGACTGGGGTGATGTCATATTCGTTTTCTATCCTGGCCAACTATGAGTACCAAATAGGGATAGAACGGTCTAGCCAAATGCGGAGGATTATTTGTGTATCCTCGGTACATTCCTCTAGAGGTGTACTGCATGGAAGGTAATCCTTTACCTGCCATTGTATGGAAATTCATTCTCTAATAAGTGCCTTCGAACTTGATTGTAAACCAATTATGTCGTCAAATTTAACCATTGTAACAATTTCAGCTATTTGAATATATTTACTTGAATAGTGTTTTCAAAGAATGTCATTAAATTTAACATTTCTAGATTTTGCATAGTAAATTTTTTGGTTATCATAAGGTAAAAACCCGTTCCGTGTTTATGTGCAGTTTAGTCTTATGAGATACCTTTTCTTTTCAAACTGTTTATTTTGAGTTTCTCACGCCAGTCCCATGACTGATCCGGAGTTTATTTCCCTTTTCCCTTAAACTCTTATTACCCTAATTTTCTCAGGCAGCCTAGTAGTTAGGTTTAGTTAGAAGAAATCTGGATGGAGCTCGAAGCATGGAGATAGAAGATTCTTCTGAAGATTGTGATCCATTTCCACCATACCGATGTCCTATAGTATTCCTCATTTGTAAGGACAGATATTTATAACTATCCATTTTTAACTCTAATAAATCTGTTTAAATTTCCATTGTAAACATTATGTATTGAAATAATATATGTTATTCCCTTCGTGCGAGATTCTGTTCTGTCTTTATTTTCTTTCGTACCCATGATAATGCACCTCTACGGTAGTTGGATTTGTGACACGTGAGTACCAAGGATTTATTAGAGTCAATTTCCAGGGATCGAGGAGATGGATCGCCTCGGTAATGGATTTTCAAAATAATATTTTTAAACTATTTTTCTAAACACAAAGGTGTAACGTCCCGCCTTTTTGTATACTTTAAATCGACGATAAACCACACACGTCAGACTTAAACCATACAGAAGGGCGGATTGTTATGCGGTAAATAAGAAAAAACATAGAAAGAAAAAACCAAAATAGAATCTTGCAGCGGAACGATAAAACATAATAATCAAATAAACAGTTCATGAACCTGTTACAAAAACATTCGATTATACTTATACAATATATATCAGAGTTACACATACCAGAGAATAATAATTAATGTAGTGGAACAGTATGAATGTAGTGGAACAATATAGTATATAACAGTAATAAAATCTTCGTCTTCGTCCTCCAAAGTAAGGCTTTCAAATCCTGAAATGCTCAGGATGACCCGAGTGAACTGAAAGAACAAAACAGTCGAGTCGAAACTAAAATATCTTATGTGAGTTAAATCAACAGAAATAAATATGAGTGCAGTAACTTTGATGCTTAGGATTCACATCTCCTAAGGATCCGTTAAACTATTTACTATGTAGTAATATTTCGATATTATAATAATATCTATAGTAAAATAAACCTACTTTTAAATAGCGTTAAGGAGTGACCCAATATTCCCCTTAACACGATAACAGTCCCAGTAGTCCATCCAGTATCAGGGCATCTCCGGATTGGGAGACTACCATAAATACTCCACGGCCTACAAGAGAAAACCAAACTCATACAAGGTGCGATAGGGTAGGTGACACGGCACAACTAGGCAATGCCAGGGTAGATATACCAATTATGCTTCCGGGCCGGTGGTATTGCGTAGCGCACAACTACCCCCACCTCAAGCCACACCCCCAAGTCAAAAATATCAAAAGTGGCCACTGAATCAATCCAAAAGTCAGAGTATAATATCGAAGGGATGGGTCCGATCAAAGGTGCTACCTCATTAGCCCGTCAATTGCTACTGTTTTAGCCACCTTATGCCAACTCACGGGAGTCGGGTCCACGTATTTACCTCAAAGGAAACGCCGCCACCATCCTACTTCATTCTGGAATCTCCACCGCGTACATGGTTGTTAAAGTGGTTTTCGGAGTTGGCAGAGAGTATGACAATTCTGATCCCGGTCTCTTCAACAACCAAACGTTATTATAACACCGTGGTCATTTCAAAATAGTATATACTTTAAAACCTAAAATATCATTGCTATTTCAAACCCTATCCTTTAAAAATAACATATACTTCAAACCCCAATTCAATAATATATCATTTCCATTTCAAAAACGATTCAATAATATATCATTTAAATAAAACCCAATTTCCAATCACTAAATCTTCTTTTAATCTATATAAACTTGATATATTCTTTTGAATCATCTTAAACCTTCAATTTCAACTAATTCATTTCCTAACCATAAAACTTTCAAAGTTATAAAAACTCCAAAACCCAACACTTTGAAGCCATAATACTTTAAAATACTTAAATTTCGATAAAACATTTCAATTTTGATATATTTCAGGCCTTTAAATATTCCAAAGTTTCCAAACCAAATCTGATTATCTCATATATATCTTAATCCAATTTTCTATTATTTAGTTTAGAAATATTTATTTAATACATTCAATATCATTTAAATAAAGCTCTAGTTTGGAATATTTGTTAATAACCTTAAACCCTCATCAAGTTATAAAATCATGCCCTTTTAAAATATCACATTCAATAAGTTCCAGTTTGCTGCAATTAAATAACATTCTTAATTTAAAACAATTTTTAAGCCGATGTCAAATCCATCTGCTCAACCTTAAGTTAACAATAGCATTATAAACTCTATATATATTAAAATATAATTTAAATAAATACTTAGCCATATTATATTTTAAATAAAATCAAATTTTATTATTAAACTTATTATATAATGAACAAAATTATACATAGCTTAAATTTAAGAATTTAACTATATATAAAATAATATTTATATAATACTAAAAAAATTAATATTTATATAAATCCATATATTAGTTTCCCAAACCATAAAAATCATTTTAAAAAATATTTATATATATAGACCAACGGTGTCTGTATATAAATTTCTATCATATGGTCAAGTGATGCGGATATTTATCATTTCAATCCGCAATTTAAAATATAAAAATACGGTTGTACATCATTTCAAACCACAATCCCGAATCAATAATGACAAATCATTAAAGAACTTGCAGATTACGATGATATAAATAAAACATCCATTCATCCATCATAAAATCATACATCCATCACAATCGTCATCCAAAACAATCAATCAATATCAATATATAACTGATAATATATAACAGGTAATTAACTGGCAGTTATATTCAATAATAAATTAAATAACGATTTAATTTAATAAATGCAATTAACTGAGATGATAATTTAAAAATATACAAAATAGTCATAAATAAATTCATAATCACAAATAAATTAAATTTAACGAACATAAGAAATTTTAGAAGTTGTGAGTGGGTTAAAACACTCACCTTTTGAATTTAAATTGCATTTAAATCCAATTTAAACCCAAAATTTGAACAGTCTCAGAATTCGCCCAAACCAGCATCAAAATGTCCAAAATTTTATTACGATTCCATCGGAGAAAACCACACGAAATTTCGGCCTCGTATAAAAAAGTTATACGTATTAGAACATTTGAATACGAAATTAAAAGTAAGTAAATTAAACCATCGTTACCATCACTATTCAGACACGTCATCCCCCCCTTTCTCATGCAAATTCCACGCACACAGCTCCTTCATCACGCTACAGGCACGCAACCCTAATCACGCATGCTACGCAACTGCAACCGTCCTCCTCCGGCCATCGCGCGGTCGTGGCTTCCGCCCCTCCCCCAGACCACGCCGCACGCCCCTGACCTATCGTCGACCCCAAGTCGACCGTCCTCCATGCACAAAAACGAATAGCCGCAGCCAATTTGCGCAAACCCTAATTGAATTAAATCTCACAATCTAACCATCCAATCGTAGAATAAACACCACTGATGCACTCTCCATCGTCCACTCCACAATACCCAAAAATGATATGACGATCCGACAGCGTTCATCGACGCACGATGAACGACCGTGAATTAAACCTCAATTTCTGGCCACCTAAAAACTCAAATCGAGAAATGGACTGCAGATCTGACTTGCGCTCTTCGAGAGCTTCGAATCCATATAAAATTTTATATTGTTTGGAGAGTTTGAAATTTTTGCTTTGGATTTGATTTGGAATTGTATTTGGGAATTAGAGTTTGCAGCCATTAAAAAGAGGAGCTAATAAAACATATAGAAATGAGGAATAAGAAATGTGTAACGACCCGAAATTTTCTAACCCGAAAATTCCAGATAGTTATGAAAAAGAAGAAAGAGATAGAAGAAGAAGAACAAAAACACCAAACATCTCACAATCGCAGCGGATAAAATATAATAATAAATAATAACAGTCTACAAAAGGATACTATATCTGTCGATTACATTTAATATACTTCAGAGTTTCACATTATATACAGTCACTGAATATATAAAATTACCATGTCTCGGATTAGCAATAATATAAATACAGCGGAGATACTCTATACCCTATTGCCATCCAGCTCGCCTCCTGAGCTCCAGAACGTCCTAACCTGGAAATCTGTAATACTCGGTCTGACCCGAGCATTACACCAAAGTAACACACCGGTCAGGCTAGAAACCAGTGTGAGTAAACCCATCCAATATGGAATACATGCATACAACTTATATAAAACCCGGGGTAACTTATGTCAATTTAACCAATTCACGATTTGCTATAGACAACCCTTACCTCACATATAAATTTCTAAGTGTCGAACTAAATCATCTCATTCCTGCCTATAGGTTTCACAAATCAATTTATAAAAAATTCGAAGTGGTTCCGGTTATTTCCTAATACCCGACCCCGTCTCTTTGAAACCTATGCTATCCTAACCCAAGTTATTCAAATGAAATACACAACATTTCATATCAGAGATATCAACTCATTCAAAGCATCCAATACCATCCACTCATCCATAAGCAAAGCTTAATCACATCCAAATCAATTCAAATGATTCTAATTGAATTTCAAACCTCAATTACTTAGATTTTTTCATTAATTAATTCCAAATCAATTAATTAGTCAACCCATCATTATTCATCTTAATTAATCCCCTGGATTAATTATTTTTCAATTAAATTTATGTGATTATCTTTAGTTAATTTCTCGATATTAATTGTTCTTAACCAAAAATGAATAAGAATCTTAATCACTTTATAAATTAATCAATTATTTCATAAATTAATTATTTGTATTAATTACGTTAATTCTTAATTACTTACAGTAATTAAATTCTCATAAGTCATTATTTATTGAATTGATTTAATTAATCAATTTTTAATTACATCAATTGTTATATAAATTAATAACTTCCAATCATATTTTAATTTGTTCTAATCCAAATCAATTACTTTAATTCAACCACAATATAAATTTTTCTCGATAAATATCAATCTGTAATTAACTACCTTTTTATTTACTTCATTAAATAAATAAATTATTCCTTAATTAACTATTTAATTAATCTCTTGATAAATTTCACAAAGTAATTATATATTTTCTAATTTATTTCATGACATAATTACACATCAACCATCAATTGATTGTTCTAAGTTAATTTAACTTAATCCTTAATTAATACAAACCCTTAATTACTAAACTAATTAGCACAATCATTAATTAATTGAATTAATCCATTATCAGTTCAAATTATTCTGCCTATTTAATGAATCACCAATCATTATACCCTTATTAACTCAAGAATCAAACAAAATCCAAAGTCACAGATTATCAGCACACATTCAAACAACTCAATCAATTAACTAATTATTTAAATTTAACCATTTAAATTTAAATAATACCAGACGAGTGAGATTTACTCACCTTTGCTGCTAATTGCAATCCCCTTCAATCTTGACTTTGGTTTCATCAAAATTTTGACCTTGTAAAAACATTTACAATTTATTATCATTTGAACTAATCAATTACCACTAAATAAATTAATTAACCAAAAATGAAATTTAAACTATTTCCCTTTTAATAAAAAAAATATATTTTTAGCTATCATAAGAATTGAATCGGTTTATTAAACAGATCTGTCTCCATAAAATAATATCTTAAAGCTAAGCTAATAAGTGAAAATATGTATATATAAAAATCATTTATTTACAAACTTACTATTATATATATTATTCACTTATTTGTTTGTTTATTTTTTATTTGTTTTGAAACTCTATGTACTGATGTATATAGAGACTCCATTTAATCAATTAAAGTAAAGAAAATAAGGTAATATACCTTAGTGCCGACGTCTCCACTATCACAGCCAAAACCTTAATCGCACCTTAGCCCAAACCCCAAACTTGATTTGCACGACTCCCCACCGTAGCCGCCTCCTCCCTCGAACACGCTTCCTCGGCCGCAGTTGTTCAAGATGACATCAAGTCGTACCATCGCGACCCACGCGCCATAGATCGCCGCCTCCACTTCGCGCGCGCGTACGCGAATCCCATCGCGTCTCCAATCTGAGCTACAACCGAACCTCCGTGATGCGAAATTCCATAGGCTGCCGATCGAAAACCCTCTCCAGCATCATTTGCCCCCCACTTGCGTATCACCGTATCGCGATTCAATCGCGTCATTCCCTTTTTTTTCGATTGTACTCGACTTCGAAAAGAAATGAGGTCTCCGCTTGATTTTGAGGAACGAGGCGTTTCGATTGTTTTAGAAATCGAACGGCTTCGGCCATTTTTTTTTCTTAAGTTCGATCTCTAGCTGGAAGAATAGAGAAGGAACGAGATAATATAACCATTTGGGAAATCTTCCTGCGTACGATTGTTTAAATAATTTAATATTAAAAATACCTCGCGTCGCACCGTGAAAATTCGAACCCCGAATCAGACATGCCGCCAGACGATTATAAGGTTTTACCCACATTCCGAACACAATGGAACGTGTTTCAGAAGCTAATTTGATCATATGCGCGAATTACAGGAGTAAACGATCAATTTAAATTAAATCGATTAAAATAATTTCTAAGCGTTATGAGCTGCCACGGTCAAACGGCATCTCCGATTGCTACAAACATTGAAATTCGATAATAACTAACTATTACGGATTCAATGGAACTGGTTTCGTCGAATTCCGAGACTGTGCCTCGGAAAGCTATTTTTAAATATCGATCTAAACGATATATTATTAAAATTGAACAAATCACCTTTAATTTAAAGTTCAACCATTCTATTATCTCCAGTATCATCATTATAAATTTTATAAGCCTTCAAATTATTTAAACAGGCTTAGAAATTTTCGATTCAACAATTTACCCGATTTTGATTATTAAATTCAATATTTAAACTATATAATTCAATGATTTAATTACCAAGTAAATATTGATATCTTGAATTGAAGTTAAAATTAACTTTTAAATATTTAAAATCAATTAATTATTTCAATTTAAATTGTTAAAAAATCCGGGTCGTCACATTCCTCCCCTTTTAAAAGAATTTCGTCCCCGAAATTACTAGTTAGGAAGAATGGTCCAATATGGTCCAATACCCGTTTACTTTTTCTCCAAAACCAACAGTTTTATCAACATCCTACCAACTGTCCTTTTATTAAAACCCATTATCACATCAACCAACTTTCCAAAATCTTCTATACTTTCAAACAATACCATTTTGCTCAATCATCTAAATTTCAATTTAAAACCAAATTTGGAATTATCAAAATTTTCTCAAAAATTTTCTAACTCTCTAAATTCCCGAAAATTTTTGCCAGCGTCTCCTTTATGCGGATAGCTCGGTACAACTACATAAGGCCTCTACGGGCTCCCAAATTCAAAAAAAAAGCCAAGTGGCCAAATCAAAAACCCAATCCAATTTCATACAGAAACTTAAATACATACCTTTTCGTCGGGCAATTCAAATTTATCTTTTGGGATCAAATCCAATTTTCTTTTCCCCCTTTATATATCTGCATATCTTACTTAGCAATAATATCCAATCGTAACCTCTTTAATCATTTTATACATTTTCCTACATAAGTTTCGTACCCACTTTTATTCAAATTAGTTTTCCCCACTTTCACACGGATTCAATTTATTTTAAATTTTGCATATTGAATTTTATCTTTCAAGTATAACTGATTCATATTAGTTTCATTTACTAATTTACTTAAATTTCCGCTTTGAAATTGTTTTGTCGTTAACAAAAGTTTTCCCAAAAATTTTCTAACTCCCAAAATTTTCGAAAAATTTTGGCAGGGTCTCCTTTGTACGGAGGTACTTCTGCAATTTGACAAGAGATATAAATATGTATACATCGACCCACACGGTCGGAAAAAGCAAAAACAGTTCATATTTCCTATTTTTATTGCGTAGGCGTACCTTATTTAGCATTTTAAGCAAGCGGCTTATTTATTTTAGCAAATAGCACAACCAAATCCAGCCAAACGGCTTCCCGGTACCTGTACTTACTCAATTTAAATATGTAAGTGCCATATAAACAAAATCTATTAGTATTTCACTTATATTCAATAGCTAAACACATGTATATCATAAGCAACAAGCACCAAATCGCTTTCCGTAAGCGATTTATATAACTTTAAAGCTAATTCAATTGCTTCCAACCAATTCATATGCCATTTCATTCAATTTTAATGGCTTGCAACTCAATTTATTATATTCAGTTGATTTTTAATCCAAACAAGCTCATATTCACTTCAAATGATTCATAATCAATTTTATTTAATCTCTATCAACTCATAGCATTTTAATTACTTTTATTTACGCCGAACGACAACTATTTTTAGCAATTTCGACGATATTCGTTTAATAGAGTATCTATTTCAATTCATAACTACTTTAAATTAATTTCAACTCATTCAGAATTTAATTCCATTTCATTTCTAATTTATTAACCAACCATTTATTTAGCTCGACACATTCCATTCTTGTATACTTCTAACCATTCCCAAATTAATTCAATCCAATCTTTTATTTAATGGGCTTTCACTCTTATTTGAAACCAAACTTCCATAAATTTTAAACTTAAGTGAATTTACTTTAGTTTATTCCAACATCTAACTTAAGTTTGCTTCTATTTGATTCTCATTTAAGCAACTTCCATTAAATTCAGTTAGCCCATCAATTTTAAATTTTAATTTTAAATTCACCTTCTCAATTTATCAAAATAATATTCAAGAACATATTTAACTCATTTATACTTCAAATTAATATGTCACCGAACTTAAGTTCGGTCTGATAATCCAATTCCAGTCACAACTTTGATTTAGTTTTTATTCAATCAGACTTCATCCATTTATTATTTAACTCAATCGACCTATTTGAAAATTTTAATTTACTTACTTAATTCGTTATCGAATTTATTTTATCCATATAAGGCCATTCTCAATTTACTTCTATTCACTTGGGTATTGTTTGCAACTCAAACCATTTCTATTATAATCACTTCTCTTATATCCAATATATTTGTAAATTTCATTAAATATTATTCAAATCACATTTGAATTTTAATTGTAATTCAAACCATCACATTTTTCAATCCCACTCTATTTTATTTTTATTTTACAACATCTCCTCTTATTTAATTCATCATCAAATCTAAGTCGAATTCTACTTAAAATTCGAATTCATTTCCAAACCCATTATCACTTACAATCCATTTATTTACCCAAGTTAAATTTTATTAATATACTCCATCAATTAATTATTTAACCAATTAGTTTACTTTCAACTTCCAAAATCAATGTTCAATTTTAATTATAAATTCACTTCATTAAAATTCCAGTTTGGATTTTCTTTTATTTCCCCAAAATACCAACTCCTTTATTTAAAATTTTTAGAAATGCTTTTAAATTTACATCATACTATTAAAATAACTCCTTATAAAAAAATACTTTTTATAACTCGATGTCTCAACCAGTCCATCCTTGTTCTCACAGAAATTCAGTCATACGTTGATCAGGCGTAAGACTGAAAATCTATAAGTACTTGGTAAACCCGTTTTCAACACCCAGTGAAAATACTTGGAAAATAATTTTATTTAAAATATAGAAGACAGTTTTTGAAAATAGAGGAAATATCTTTGGTGAGAATGCTCTAGAAATCATCACCCCCATCCATGGTCGCAGTTAACCCAATGGTTAAGTTGCTATCCCGACAAAATCCATAGATAACTGTAGGCCTCCGCGCCCCTCGATTACACCATGGAACCCACGACAGATCACAGCTATAACTGGGGTTACGTAGCTATCACAGCAAAACCCATATAACTGTGGCATCAGCACCCTTGAATTTTGCTGCCAAAAATGAAACTTCTCCACTTGACCATAGATCGTAGTCAACCGATGTTGCGTTGCCTTCCCGGTAAAATCAAGTGTAGATTGTTGGCACTCATCCTCCACACGATTTTCTCTATGGTCCCCACAGTAGATCGCAGTGACATCGAGTTACACTATCGTCACAGCATAACCCAAATGCCCCTGTAGGCATCAGCGCCCTCGACTTTCACTACCCAATAATACTCAGGAACTAGTTTTGTCCGGACTCCTCACAGGATCAACTTTAGAACCCCCCCCCCCCCCTGAAGCTCAAGGCAGCACCATCCGATGGCACTCCTGAGAAGTTCATTTCAAGGGAGCGCCTTTTTCCCCAGAGCCATCATCAAAATATTTTATACTATACACATATAATATCTTCAAATCATACACCTAGTATGATATCATACAAAGCTCCTTTACACAAAATCGATTATCCCAAAATCGATAATTCTCAAACTAGGCTTTCCAAATTCAATATTGATTTTACCCAAAATCAAAAGCCTTTCCAAATCCAAAGGTTCCCAAAACATTTTTCCAAATTCCTCATAAGATCCTTTATATATATTCAGATATATAAAATTTTAAAAACTTCGAATCTTTTCGAACTGGTATAAAACTCCTTTTATACTTCAAATACCTTCAAAAATCCTTTTCTTCCGGCAATAGATTTAACAAGGAAAGATTTATCTTATATAACAAAGATATATATAACTTTGTTTATTCAAAATCATATATTCAAATTTGATTACTCTTTCCAATATCAATTTCATTCAAATCCGTACAATGTACACATAACATCCGTACGCCATACCTATCTGATCGCTCACTCGATCACACAATTTCACTTCCGAACTAGTATTGTCCACCCGACTTCCTAGTGCGGACACAGATCTGCTTTCTTGATTAGAAATTATCATTCTCCTTACATAGCCATAACTATGATAGAGAATATCCAGAACCAATCAACAATCCATATCCAGGTTCGCCGTCGAAAATCGAGTGAAAAATCCCAACTCGGATCGATAAACTATCTCGAAATTCTGTGTTCGAATCTGTATCAAATCACTATGCGAATAGAATAGTATACGTACATCCCACGTATTTAACTTCATCGATTGTTAGCCAAATCAATTTCCTTTCTATTCACAATTGCCTCAACTCCATTGAATTATCACTTCAATTCTTATCTCAGTTGGGTATTTAATCAATAACAGTTTGAACTCCGACCAGTTTATATTTAGAAAATAGTTTGAAATTTTTTTTAAAAAAATTAGATAAGTAGTTGAAAAATAATTATTAGTTTACAAAATAGCTATAAAATAGTTAACTAATCGTAGAAGAGTTGGAAAATAGTTAAATTTTTCAGAAATTTTAGGTAATTGAAAAATAGTAATTTATTTGTAAAAAAGTTGAAAAATAGTAATTAGTTTATAAAACAGTTGAAAAATAGTTAAATAGCTTCAAAAATAATTGTAACAAGTATAAAATAATTTGGCTTTAAGAAAGAAAGGTTGTATATATTTAATAGCTTAGAAAAATAAGTTTATATGAAAACAATTTATATTGAAAATAGTCAAGAGTCAAACTGTTCACTTCCCCAACTAGTTTCCATTTAATTGACTCAATTCTAACTTAAATAACTTCAATTTCTATTGAAATTTATTTAAACCCAATTCAAGTCGAATCAATCTTGATTCCCTTCCCACTTTAAATCCAATTCCATTTGATTTTAATCCTGTTCACTTTAATTATAATTTCAAATTATTCCAATCAATTTGAATTATTATCAATTGAACCCAATTCAAATTCAAATCACTTCAATTTAATCCAATTAAATTTTCCCATTTGAATTCTTAAACTTTTACATCTTCAATCACCAATTCAATTTAATTTCAGAATCCAATTCTCAAAATCCCATTTTAAAATTATTTTTACTTTTGTATTTTAAGGTTCAAATAAGAGTACAATTTAATTTGTTTCAAAATTTAATTTATTACTCAGTTTTATCTTCTAGTTTAAAGTCGGTTCTTAAACAGTTTAATTTACAATATAATTATTCAAATTTATTTTATTGATACAATACCATTCTCAATTTAAAGATTTTTTTATTAACAATAGGATGATATCATCCAACTTATTTTAAAACGTCCATCCATTTCCAATTTCCAAATTCCAAACCTATCTTGAGATCTCTCAAACTACCAATTCAAATTAACCATTTAACTTTCCAAGTTAAATTCCAATTTCATCTTAAAACCTCCAATTCAAGTTGTTCATTCAAACTTATTTAACTTCTTTTAAGTTAAATTCGATTTACTTAATCTAGTTAACCTCATTCAATCCTCAAACTTCACAATAATAATCTTCTCACTTAAAAACTTATCAGTTGGATATCACATCCCATTCCAAATTTCAAACTCAACATTAGAGTTTATTCAAACTATTTTTTATTCATGTATATTCCTTATTCACACATATTATTTATTTTACACACGAGGCCATCCTAAAATTTTAGATCTCTTTTGGTTTTTAATTCAAATCAAACTTTCAAACAACCCATTGTTTGCAACAAGTCCCAATTATCCAAATAATACTTATTTATTATTTTTCATTACTTTAAAACAAAATTTTCAAATTCTGGGACCAGATTTAGAATTTCATTTTTTTAATCAATTAAATTTTAATTTGGTTGTATTTCTATTTCTACTTAATTTAATTCCAATTCAAGACTTCAGTTTGGTTGTATTATATTACTTCTTAATTTTAATTTCAATAATTAACAATCAATCACCTTTATATTTATTAAAAGGAAATATTGCTTTATATATCAAAATATATATTTTATATATAATCATTTAAAATCTTTATATAAGAAAATAACAAGTACGCGCTCATATATATATTCTCAACTCATTCTAGAGTACTACAGACTCTATTAAATCATTAATCCCCACCAGAGCCAAGGTTCTCGCTTAACCTTTCAGCTCTGATACCAAATGCAACGACCCGAAATTTTCTAACCTGAAAATTCCAGACAGTTATGAAAAAGAAGAAAGAGATAGAAGAAGAAGAACAGAAACACCAAACATCTCACAATCGCAGCGGATAAAATATAATAATAAATAATAACAGTCTACAAAAGGATACTATATATGTCGATTACATTTAATATACATCAGAGTTTCACATTATATACAGTCACTAAATATATAAAATTATCATGTCTCAGATTAACAATAATATAAATATAGCGGAGATACTCTATACGCTATTGCCATCCAGCTCGCCTCCTGAGCTCCAGAACGTCCTAACCTGGAAATTTGTAATACTCGATCTGGCCCGAGCATTACACCAAAGTAACACCGTGGTCAGGCTGGAAACCAGCGTAAGTAAACCCATCCAATATGGAATACATGCATACAACTTATATAAAACCCGCGGTAACTTATGTCAATTTAACCAATTCACCATTTGCTATAGACAACCCTTACCTACCATATAAATTTCTAAGTATCGAACTTAAATCATCTCATTCCTGCCTATAGGTTTCACAAATCAATTTATAAAAAATTCGAAGTGGTTCCGGTTACTTCCTAATACCCGACCCAGTCTCTTTGAAACCCATGCTTTCCTAACCCAAGTTATTCAAATGAAATACACAACATTTCATATCAGAGATATCAACTCATTCAAAGCATCCAATACCATCCACTCACCCATAAGAAAAGTTTAATCACGTCCAAATCAATTCAAATGATTCTAATTGAATTTCAAACCTCAATTACTTAGATTTTTTCATTAATTAATTCCAAATCAATTAATTAGTCAACCCATCATTATTCATCTTAATTAATCCCCTGGATTAATTATTTTTCAATTAAATTTATGTAATTATCTTTAGTCAATTTCTCGATATTAATTGTTCTTAACCAAAAATGAATAAGAATCTTAATCACTTTATAAATTAACCAATTATTTCATAAATTAATTATTTGTATTAATTACATTAATTCTTAATTACTTACAGTAATTAAATTCTCATAAGTCATTATTTATTGAATTGATTTAATTAATCAATTTTTAATTAAATCAATTGTTATATAAATTAATAATTTCCAATCATATTTTAATTTGTTCTAATCCAAATCAATTACTTTAATTCAACCACAATATAAATTTTTCTCGATAAATCTCAATCTGTAATTAACTACCTTTTCATTTACTTCATTAAATAAATAAATTATTCCTCAATTAACTATTTAATTAATCTCTTGATAAATTTCACAAAGTAATTTTTTTTATATTTCATGACATAATTACACATCAACCATCAATTGATTGTTCTAAGTTAATTTAACTTAATCCTTAATTAATTCAAACCCTTAATTACTAAACTAATTAGCATAATCATTAATTAATTGAATTAATCCTTTATCCATTCAAATTATTTTGCCTATTTAATGAATCACCAATCATTATACCCTTATTAACTCGAGAATCAAACAAAATCCACAGTCACAGATTATCAGCACACATTCAAACAACTCAATCAATCAACTAATTATTTAAATTTAACCATTTAAATTTAAATAATACCAGACGAGTGAGATTTACTCACCTTTGCTGCTAATTGCAATCCCCTTCAATCTTGACTTTCGTTTCATCAAAATTTTGACCTTGTATAAACATTTACAGTTTATTATCATTTGAACTAATCAATTACCACTAAATAAATTAATTAACCAAAAATGAAATTTAAACTATTTCCCTTTTAATAAAAAATATATTTTTAGCTATCATAAAAATTGAATCTTTTTATTAAACAGATCTGTCTCCATAAAACAATATCTTAAAGCTAAGCTAATAAGTGAAAATATGTATATATAAATCAATTATTTACAAACTTACTATTATATATATTATTCACTTATTTGTTTGTTTATTTATTTTTTATTTTTTTTGAAACTCTATGTACTGATGTATATAGAGACTCCATTTAATCAATTAAAGTAAAAAAATAAGGTAATATACCTTACTGCCGACGTCTTCACTATCACAACCAAAACCCTAATCGCACCTTAGCCCAAACCCCAAACTTGATTTGCACAACACCCCACCGTAGCCGCCTCCTCCCTCGAACACGCTTCCTCGGCCGCAGTTGTTCGAGACGACATCAAGTCGCACCATCACGACCCACGCGCCCTAGATCACCGCCTCCACTTCGCGCGCGCGTACGCGAATCCCATCGCGTCTCCAATCTGAGCTACAACCGAACCTCCACGATGCGAAATTCCATAGGCTGCCGATCAAAAACCCTCTCCAGCATCATTCTCCCCCCACTTGCGCATCACCGTATCGTGATTCAATCGCGTCATTCCCTTTTTTTCGATTATACTCGACTTCGAAAAGAAATAAGGTCACTGCTTGATTTTGAGGAACGAGGCGTTTCGATTGTTTTAGAAATCGAACGGCTTCGGCCATTTTTTTTCTTAAGTTCGATCTCTAGCTGGAAGAATAGAGAAGGAACGAGATAATATAACCATTTGGGAAATCTTCCTGCGTACGATTGTTTAAATAATTTAATATTAAAAATACCTCGCGTCGCACCGTGAAAATTCGAACCCCGAATCAGACATGCCGCCAGACGATTATAAGGTTTTACCCACATTCCGAACACAATGGAACGTGTTTCGGAAGCTAATTCGATCATATGCGTGAATTACGGGAGTAAACGATCAATTTAAATTAAATCGATTAAAATAATTTCTAAGCGTTATGAGCTGCCACGGTCAAACGGCAACTCTGATTGCTACGAAAATTGAAATCCGATAATAACTATCTATTACGGATCCAATGGAACTGGTTTCGTCGAATTCCGAGACTGTGCCTCGGAAAGCTATTTTTAAATATCGATCTAAAAGATATATTATTAAAATTGAACAAATTACCTTTAATTTAAATTTCAACCATTCCATTATCTCCAGTATCATCATTATAAATTTTATAAGCCTTCAAATTATTTAAACAGGCTTAGAAATTTCAGATTCAACAATTTACCCAATTTCAATATTAAATTCAATATTTAAACTATATAATTCAATGATTTAATTACCAAGTAAATATTGATACCTTGAATTTCAAGTTAAAATTAACTTTTAAATATTTAAAATCAATTAATTTCACAAAATGAATTAGGGTTTATACAGGGTATATATAGCAAGGCTGAAATAGAATGGACCGGATCGATTGGATATACGCGTTGAACGATAAAGTGGCCCGGAAAGCCCGTTCTGCCTCCGGAACGAAATTGGGTCAATCCATATAAACGCGGTAGAACAGGTTTCAAGTGCAAATTCTATTGTATGAAGAAGTTATGCTAAAATCAGTTTATTTCAAATTGATTTCGATTGATTTCAATTTCATTGATTTCCAAGGCATTTCGAGTCCGTACGATCAAACGACAAGTCCGATCGTTACGAAACTTAAAATCCTATAATAATTCACCGATACGGATCCAATAAAATTGGTTTCGTCCAAATCCGAGCCAGTGGCCAAAATGGCTATTTTTACATTAATTTAATAATTTAATAATTAATAAATTAAATCACTTTTCAAATTTCAATTCCATACTTAACCGATCCTATCATTTTTGATCTCTTAAACAATTACAGTGATTTAAACAAATTTAGATGTTAATTTAACGTTGACTCATCCTTCAATTCCAGCGTTAAGTTTCAATTTCATTATATTCAAAAATTATAAATATAATTCTCAATAGTTCCATTTAATTAACTAAATTAATAATTATTTAATTAAATAAATTAATAATTATTCCATTTATTATTGTCAAATAAGATGATTTAACATTAGATTCAAAACTATTACGTAAATATTCTCACATCCATCTTAATTTCAAATAACGTAATATTTTTAATATTTAACTCCACTTTTTTTTAAGCAAAGGCTAGCGGGGTTAGCAGGGCCCCTACCTGATTTTATTGCAACAACACAATAAAATACAGAAGCTTGTTCAAAGAATTGACACAAGCAAAGGAAAACACACAGTGATAAACAAGGAATGAAAAGAAATAAAACAAGCAAACCGAGGAAAACTAGAGAAGAAAAAAAACACTGACCACCAACTAACTCCACACATCCCTGAATCCAGTGGGAATTGTTGGTAATAACATCAATGCCTGATAGATATCCTTCTTCAAAACTTCCTGTCACGACCTGAACTCGATGTCCAACAAACAACATCAAATTCGTTTCGCGGGAGCTTGTAACACCATTAAATGATAAATAACACGGTGGAAATAAAAGATGATATCACTGATATAACATGAATACAATTCTGATACATCAATTTGATACAATGATAATCATCAACATCAGAGAATATACAACATAGAATACAGCGGAACACGATACAATATGAGATAAGTCTTCTCAGAATATAATACTGCAACTCTGATCCAAAAAGCTCCAAAGACAAAGCTCCAAAACTCCTATCTCGACCCACCATCAAGATTGCACCAAGCTAAACAAGTCTCATCCATATCCAAAGAAACTGAACTAGCTCCAGATGATCTACTGAACCTAATTATCTGAAAAACCAAACTCTAGACTGCCCGTGTAGAAAAATTTGAGCACCCAGAGTTTAGGAAAGAAATAATAAACTCTGGATCAGTCATGGGACTGGTGTGTGCAAACAAAATAGTTTATCTTTAAAACAATCAAAGATTTAAACTTTTATAATCGCAATGCTTTTGAAATGAGACTACCATAAGGCCTCCCGCACACACACACACAATGCAAACGCAGAATCGGAGGAGATTTCTCCTTATGATAGTCAAAGATGCTTGATACGCATTAAAAAGAAACATTTGATATTATTACTAGTGCATAGTGTATGAAAAATCATTTCGAAAGTAAAGATATAAATCTTAGCCAACATAGACATTTCGAACTATGCCTACTATAGCTACCATCCAAACAGTGGGGCGCCACCATAAGTAGATGGCAGGTAATACAACTAATACCGTACAAGGTACGTATTTGAAGAATGGATTTCCAACAAATGATCAGGCCAAGGAACTTCCCACTGCCACATGGAAACGCCTCTGGAAGGACGCCCTGAGAACCCAACTGGATCTCTGCCAAACAAGGCCGGCTACCCCCCTTCCCGGGGAATAAGAAACCTCAGATATACCACCCCCGGTCCTTTGGGACCTTTAAACGAGAGCTCTCTAACCAACATCACACCATAATAATAAGTGTTTCAACATGAGTAAGTATCTGGGCTCCATACCATGATACTACCCTTTTCCAGAAGGAATGGTCATACCCTAGGGAAGCTATCCCTGAAAACCTTGCCGCACAATTCCTGTTTCGACCATTACCGGTTTGTGAGGCTCGACGAAGTCTCGTCCACAAAGCCACGCTTTATACAAAAGCTGTGCTTTGGGTCAACAAATGATCATAGAAATGATCACCAAGATAGACGATCAAACAAATGATCCTATCACAAATGATCAACACAATGATCATTTCGCAGCAACACTCAGCATGTCACATTACCAAATTGGGAATATATTGCTGATAACCTTCAACTATATAACCTCTGAGCTCGTACGTCTCAGAGAAGGGTGTTAAGCTAAGAGAATAAATTCTCCGCCACCAACAGAAATATATTTGAAAGAAATCTGCTTTATATCTCAATTTGTAATGTCAAACATACTATCCATATAAGTCTGTTCCGGGCTCGAACAGAACCGAAGGCACTTACAAAGAAGTCCTTGCAATCCGGATATCCACAATCCTGATCGGATTCCCCATCACATATGGAGAACTCTATACCGGAGCAACTCGGTGCAGAGTCAATCGACAGGTCATCCTATCGCTCTAGCAAATACCCGGTCTTCAACACCGGTCTTCAAATGCTATCCATAACGACGTATCACATACTCGGAATGGGTTATACGACCCAAAGGTCCTTTCCCGGCTAACCCGAATAGTGAGCGCAAAATTTAAAACATATGGATATGGGATTTCGATTAAGTCACAACTTAATAATTCCAAAGTTTCTTTCAAATGGTTTAAACCAATTACCATTTCAAATCTTTTAAACAAAAAGATTTATTTCACAAAGTTCACTCGGTTTCACAAAGATTCATTTACGGATTTTCAAAACAATTTCCGTCTCAATTGGATTAACTCATTTAAATCTTTAAATCAAAGATTTATCTCATAGCTTTCAAAACTTATTTCCAAAGATTCATTCATAACTTGGAAAATAATTTTTGATTCAAACTTGAAATCTCTTTAATATAAATTGGAAGTTCATTACTCATATGAAAGCTTTTTATCACTTAGAAACAATAGTTTTATTTTGGAAAAACCCCGATTCCATTTATACAAGTTACAATCTTTGGTTTAATTCAAATTTCCAAATCAACGCTTAAAAATGGTTTAAACCCGTATAACTTGTAAAATCCTTTTTAAATCATAAATACTGAACATAGAATTCGATTTCAGATTTTTGAATTTCAATTTAAATCCGATTATTCAAATTCCAAATCTTTATTAGTTATTCAAAAATAACTTTTATTCTTAAAACAGCTTTTCAAAAGCTTTCCACATTAAAACTTAATTTATTTCCAAAACTATTTGAATTTGAAATTCAAATTCAAACTTATTTAAAAATCTGTGACTTAACTGATTTCCACGTGAAATCCATATTTGTGTGTGTATAGTGTGGTCCAAGGTTTAACACAATAGTGCAACATCATTCAATCATCACAGATTCAATCAATATCGATAAGCGGTATAACCAATAACGCTTATCTTCATTTACAGATTCATAGATAAAATAAATTTATCAATCACAAAGATTAATTATTATAATTCGATGTGGGTTTCGGATAACTGACCGGAATCCGACTCCC
Source organism: Allium cepa (assembly GCA_030765085.1). Classification (NCBI taxonomy): domain Eukaryota; kingdom Viridiplantae; phylum Streptophyta; class Magnoliopsida; order Asparagales; family Amaryllidaceae; genus Allium; species Allium cepa. The sequence goes on from CM060938.1 coordinate 588,573,762, forward strand.
TGTCGCATCGAATTTCAAATGTCGTTTTACGGCAAAGGGGTTTTCTCATCAATACGGAATAAAATTACCAATCAAAATCCAGCACAGAGTAATTCACATCTCATAGCATCACAATTATAAACAGAAATATTAATTCATTATACATCACTTGATGACAGTCAATCATCTTCTATTTAAGGTGAAGGTGATTTAAAAGAATTAACTACGTAACTATTTTTAATGATAAACAAATTATTCCTAAATCAATTAACTCAATTAACTACAAATTACAGATTGATTTACTTTAATTATTTAATTAACAAATCTGAAATTACAAATTAGTTCAACACTTAATCATTGACTAACCAATCTTTAAATTTTTAAATTAATCAATCTCTGATCACTTAGTTAATTAAAATTCTGAAGTTAATTAACTACATAAACTTTAATTAAGTTTTTAAAACTTGTATTACATTAATCACCTAATTAAAGTATTAATTGGATTTTTAACATTTTTAAGTATTTAATTAATTTATTTAACTTGAAATAAATCCTTATTTGAGTTGTCCAACGGTGATTACTTTATTGGTACTTGAATTTGTTTACAACATTAACTTTAAATTTAATAAGCTTAACCTTTTTCTGAAAACAGGTCACTCGAGTTTCACACTAATCCACCCGAGACGTCACTCGTCCTCACGCACTCCTTCTTTTCTCTTTTTTTTTTAACTTTTCTTTTAAAATAAAATACTGCAGTTGAAAAAAAAAACAAACCAAGGCACTCCCCTATTTACTCAGTTTCACATTCTTCTTCCCAACACCTCAGAAACCATCAGATACACGTTTGCACGTGTACGTGCACAACCACGCTTTCCATCACTTAGCGACGACGAACTCACCAGCACGTCACAAACGATCCCCAGCCTCGATTCGCACACCCCAAAATCCAAAGTCATTGCTAAATCGAAACCGAGCCATTGATGCGAAACTGGAGCAAAAGCCATCATCATGAAATTGCACGCTCCTCCTCCTCTGACCACCTGAACGTCACCACCCTCCGGCCTCGTCTCTGGCAAACCCCAAACTAGCCTTCCCCTGAGTGTCGTTACACTCGATCAACTGTAGAGGCTTCAGCGATCAAATTTCTACGCCCCACCAAAACTAGGTTTACGAACTTAAACCACTCGCCGTCGCCAACACCGTGGTCTAACCACCACTCCATTATTTTTCCCAGACGCACCAATCACCCTCCTACCTCCACGTGGGAGCCCACTCCCCAAAACCTCTCCGGCCGCCTGAATTTCATAAAAACCCAATCCCAGTTCATCTATGAACTGGTCCTTTATCTTAGCCCTAAAAATCATGATGCTTGCTTTAAAATTCATATTACAGTATGAGGATCCAATCTTCATATCTGAATTCGACAATTAAACATCTTGAAATTTAACTTGTTAAGAGCTTTGCTCAGTTATGTTAATTTCCAGAAGCATAGATAAGTTATTTCGATTCGAAATGATTTTCAACACTTAGTTCATGAGCAAACAACAATTTTTGTTTTGATCTTAAGTCTAAACAGTTAATAGGTCAAGAGAAATAAATTTTTTCTTTCTAGAGTTTAAACAGAGAATATACATATATGAACAAAACCTGCATACCATTCATTTTCCAGAAAACTCATACATATATATATAAACACCACCATATTTATTCACTGATATGCAAGCAATCGATTACATTTTTAAATTTCAAAAGATGAGATTACTCACAGGTAAAAACAAAGAAGATTGTTTTTTTTTTTTTTAAAGATTTTGCTCACCTTTTTGTTGTACTGGAAGAACAGTGTAACGCCCCGAAAATTTTCAACTTTCTAAAATTCAACATCGATACTCACTTTATCGACTGCCGAGAAATCGAAGGCCGGAAACCCGAAATGTTATGGTTTAAGAAAAGAAAAGAGGTAGAAGAAGAGAGAAAAAGATAGGAAATAGAGAGAAAAGAAAATAGAAAATAGAACGGAACAGAAAACAACAGAACAATAACAGAATCTCACAATTCGCAGCGGAACAACATATAATAAATAAATGAATAATCTTTAAACAAAGAACTATATCAGTTATTACATTACATCACATTTCATTACATCATCATCAGAGTGTACAACAACAACAAATAGTGCAGCGGAAAAAGAAATACTATATAAACTAGTAATACGCCATGCCATCCAGCTTGCATCCAGCAACTCCAGAATATCCAGAATATCTTGATAAACCTTAACTCTTAACTGCCAGTGTGGAAATTGGTGGGCACCCAGAGTTTAGGAAGGAAAACAATAAACTCCGAGTCAGTCATGTGACTGGTGTGGGAACTCAAAATAGTTTATTTATCTTTAAAAATCAAAAATAGAGGAATATTTTTATTTCAATTCGCAATGCTTTTAAAAATGAGACTACCATAAGGCCTCCCGCACACACACATAATGCAAACGCAGAATCGGAGGAGATTTCTCCTTATGATAGTCAAAGATGCTTGATACGCATTTAAAATAACATTTTATATTATTACTAGTGCATAGTGTAGGAAAAATTTATTTCAAAAGTAGAATATAAATCTTAGCCAGCATAGACAATTCGAACTATGCCTACTATAGCTAACTATGTTCAATAGCAGGTTACCGCCACATTCCATAGCAGGTTATACAACTAAAACCCTACAAGTCTCGTATTGTTTCTTTGGATTTCCAACGAATGATCAGGCCAAGGAACTTCCCATTGCCACATGAGAATGCCTCTGGATGGACATCCCTGAGAACCAAACCGGATCTCTACCAACACAAGGCCGGGTTACCCCTAACTGAGTAACAACTGACCGAATATGTCATCCCCCGGTCCTTTGGGACCTTTAACCGAGCGCTCGCAATCAATTCACACAATCATAAAGTGTTTTCAACATGAGTAAGTATCTGGGCTCCATACCATGATACCACCCTTTTCCAGAAGGAAATGCACATATCCTAAAGGGCGCTACCCCTCATAACCTTGCTGCTTCTTTCCTGTTTTGACCATTCACGGGGTGTGAGGCTCGACGAAGTCACGTCCACAAAAACATACTTTATACAAAAGCCATGCTTTGGGTCAACAAATGATCATAGAAATGATCACCAAGATAGACGATCAAATAAACGATCCTATCACAAATAATCAACACAATGATCATTTACAGCAACACTCAGCATGTCACATTACCAAATTGGGAATATATCGCTGATAACATTCAACTACATAACCTCTGAGCTCGTACATCTCAGAGAAGGGTGTTAAGCTAAAAGAATAAATTCTCCGCCACCAACAGAAATATATTTGAAAGAAATCTGCTTTATATCTCAATTTGTAATGTCAGACATACAATCCATACAAGTCTGTTCCGGGCTCGAACAAAACCGAAGGCACTTACAAAGAAGTCCTTGTAATCTGGATATTCACAATCCTGATCGGATTTCCCATCACATATGGAGAACTCAATACCGGAGCAACTCGGTGCAGAGTCAATCGACAGGTCATCCTATCGTTCTCGTAAATACCGGGTCTTCAACACCGATCTTCAAATGCAATTCATAACGACGTATCACATATTCGGAATGGGTTATACGACCCCATGGTCCTTTCCCGGTTAACCCGAATAGTGAGCGCTTATTCAAAAATAAGTGTGGCATTCACATTCAAACAAATCACATCAAATACCCATTCAAAGGGAAATATTGATAGTCGGTTATTGTACTATCAATGGATATGCCAACATCACCAGTTTCCAAATAATTTTCCAAATTATTTATTTTCCAAAATATCTTTACAAGATATATAATTTTCACACTTCAAAAATAAATCAATATTTATTTTTAAAAAAATTCCACTTTCTATTCATAAATTCCATAGTGAATGTATATTTCAAAATATCAATGAATATACGATTTCAATTATTCATTTCAATTTATCTTCAAAAGAAAATTTCTCAAAATATTCACTTTATATCGGAAAACAATTCCATACTTATTAAATAAGTAATTCACAAATCTATTTATTTTCAACACTTGGAAAATATTCAATATACTTAAATCGAGATTAAGTATATATTTCATTCTTTAAGGAAATCATTCTCTTAAACATATTTATTTGGGCCAAAACGAATGTTGCGTAAAACATCGTTACAACGTCCCAAAATCACTAGTATAGGGATTCGAATTTAAGATAGATATATAAATCCCAATACTAAACAAAACATTTCCTTTCGAAAATCATTTACTATAACAATAGTGTTATAGTCCACCATTTTCTTCTATTTCTCGAAAACGTCTATTTCAACAATAAATGTTGAAATCTATGGTTTCGAATCTCAACACATTTTAAAACATCGTTAGATCGTTTTAATTCTATTTAAAACATCAAATCTAAACATTTTCTTTAACAAATTATTCACTATTCAAAAACGTGAATATACTACGTTAACACATTTCATCCTTTTATTCATTTTATTTCAAAGGATCATTCACAGTCAAAAATGTGAATATAACTCCATTAATAGGTTTCAACAATTTACTTATCAAAATAAGTCGTTTGCGAATTTATAAAACAACGTTTATAAATTCCTTTCTATTTATTTTATAACAACTCCTTTTATAAATTCCTTTATTAACCTATCTCAATTCATATCTCAGTGATATACTAAAAGTTCATATTATAAGTGAAATACTTATAATTTATTTGTTTGCAAAAATCGTTCCTTTGAACTTCATAATTATAAATCTTATAACTTATAAGATTCAATTATTCATCCAAATATATTCTTTAATAATTTCACAAAATTTATAAATCTTACTATTTACAAATTTCATTTATAACTTCACCATTTATAATTTTATAAATTCCATTCATTTACAAAATTCATTTTCACTTCATTCAAACACTTATAAAAAAAACTCGTTTTATAATGTCAATATTTCAATTTATAAATATCCATTTATAAATCTCTTAATATAAATCAATTTATATTATTCTTTAAAACGTCTTTAATCTCCTTTATTATTTCACCATTTTGATTCATAAAATAATTAAATTTTATAAATCCTATATTTCAACTTTTTATAATAAATTCAGAAATCCAATTTAAACTATTTTATAAAACTCATTAACCCCATATCTTCAAAAATCAGCCTTTTACTATATTTCTCAAAAATCATAATTTTTATAACATTAACAATTATACGTTTATTTATTTTAAAATGAATCAATTCCAAAAATATTTTATAAACGTATACTTTCAAAAATCACTTTGAAATCATTTTAAAATTCCAAAATTTGGACCAATGATGCTACACACCAAATAGTCAATCACGACAACAACGATATCATATATCGATATGATAATCCACGAATATCAAAATATCCATAATCAAACAAATACTGCTGAGGAATCCAGTTGGATCCCTCCAACCTGTTTTCCTGCATCCACAAACATTAGCACAATACCAATTTCGCTCCAGTACAGAATTATCGCGGTATATGGGATTCAATAATATTATCCGCTTAATAGACGACGCAATAGGGTCTCATCCGCTAAAAAAAATGCGGGGAATCAACAACTGCAATATATACATATGCCAATATATATATATTGCTATTATATATAATACCAATTTCACTGTTTATGAAATATTCGCGGTATATGTTTTTATTAAATAACATCCGCTTACTAACGGCGTATAATGTCTATTTTAACAATCAATAGATAACAATCATCATTCAAACATGCATTCAAATATTTTAAATCTAACTATTTAAAATAAAATCGAAACCGATTCGATTGAGTGAGAAGTTCTCACCTTGATTTCAATTTCGTTTTAGCGATTTATTTCGAATAAAATTAAACGGACGTTTAATTTTACCCAAAATTCTCACTAACTCCAAACGACTCCAATCAAATTCCATCGCGTAGTGCTCGTCCATACGATTCCAACGCAACTGGTTTCGCACGTTTTCGACCTCGTATGAAAAAGATATTGATTTTACAAGTTTTACACGATTTTTATAATTATAATTTACAACATTTATATTATCTTTAACCTACACTAGCTCATGGCCGTCCATCATCTCCAGAGCAAATCAGAGCCATCAACTTCGTCTCCCTCAACATCAGTAACACGCTCAAACCCATCGGCCGCCACATGCCCTAATCCACGCGACGCACACGAGCACTTCCAAGTTGATCAAACACCTCCATTTCGTGCGCACGCCCCCACTCCATGCTCGGCCAGAGTATCTCGAGGCTCGGCCCTTCCTATCATCAGAAAACGCGTGCGCAACGGCCTGACTTCAAACAACAATTGCCGTCAATCCACAACTCCATTCCCAATCTCCACCGTTGGATATGTAGAGCACACTAGCCTCTACGTTTTCCTAGTTGACAACATCTCGAATTGATGAGTGGATTGAAAGATATTTGGGAAGAGCAATGGTGATTTTCGGCCGTGGGTTGAGGGGGGTGGCGGCTGCAACGTTTAGATTAGGGTTTTATTCTTTTTTTTTATTTATGAGAGGGGCTATTTATAAGAAAAAAAATCGAACACTATTCATTTTGATTTTCCGAACTCCGATTTACGCGCCGTAACCAGCGTTTCTAGGGTTTACCCCGCGTTCCGGACACAATGGAACAGGTTTCGAAAGCTAATTCGGACATCTGTGCGAGTTATGGCAATAAACGTTCAATTTAAATTAAACCGATTTAAATCGATTTCTAGGCGTTTTAATTCGTACCGGACAAACGGTAAATCCAATTGACACGAAATTTGAAACCTTACAATAATATCACATTACGGATCCGATGAAACTGGTTTTGTCGAAATCCGAGACTTTTTGAAAAATGGCTATTTTAACTCGCCAAATTAAAATTAAAAATAATTCGATGCGTTTCGAGCTGCCACGATCAAACAACAACTCCGATTGACACAAAAATTGAAATCCTGTAATAACAAACTATTACGGATCCAATGGAACTGGTTTCATTCAATTCTGAGACTGTTCAAAAATTGACTATTTTCACTAGTCGATTTTAATATTAAAATATTCAATTTTCACAAATTAACTCTTAATTCGATTTTAAAGGTTCTAAAATATCATTCTAACTCCAATATGATAAAATAAAATTTTACAAATCATTTTCAATCATATTTAACTCAATTTTCAATTATTTCCATAATTTCACATATTAAATTATCGATTTAATTATTCAATTAGATCCAATAATTCAAATAAAAATTTATTTGACTTATAATTTCACCTATTAATATTTAAAATTAATTAAATATTCAAATTTTAATAAATTAAAATTCTGGGTCGTTACAAACAGAGAGGAATTTTCTTTTAAGCCAGAACTTTCTTTTCTTTTCTTTAGATCTTGAAATTGAATCTTTGAGTTGATTTGCTTTCAGATTTACAAGCTTTAACCTCTGCCTTGCTTGATTTCTCTCTGGTTTATAGTTCTTTTCCTATTTTTCTATTTTCTTTTTCTGAACAAACAGGGACTAGATGTTTCCAGGTTGCTTGAGTTTATAAATTTTTTGATGTTTGGTTTATCTTTTCCTTTCAGGCTTTGCTTATTTTCTTACTAAACAAATGAAATAGGATGCATTACATACCTAGATATAGAAGAAGATGGGTTGTACAGACAATAATATATTTTGTACAATACAAGGCATGGCTTACTTCTTTTATTAACTGCATATATTATTCTATAAAGCAAATCTCGGCTGAGAAGATCTCAAGACATGTTGAGGAGATGTTTTTGTGCATGGGTACTAAATGCAAGTGTCTTTGTTTACAACCCATGCTGTTGAATCATGTATGCACAGTTCCTTTTGCTTTATGCACAATGGTTTTGTTATTTCTTTGTTTTTGTTCTTTACATAAGTACATGACAACCTTGTTTATTTAAGTATTTATATTTGTATGTTATTTCTTTATGTTTGCATTTGTTTGTTTTCATATTTGTTTTACTGAGATACTTTTAGTACTGTTTTTTTTTAAGTGTACATACTTATATGCATTTGTTTTATTAACATGTTATTTGATTTTTTTTTTCTTACTTTATGTTTCATATGTTCTTATCTTTTATTGTTCACGCTTGAGTAAATCGAATTGTTTTGTAATTTATCTTCTAATTATATTTCTAACATAAGTATTACATTCACAACGTACATTTTATTATATATATATATATATATATTTTCTTAAGATTGATAAGTAGTTTTATTATATTTTGTTTTAAACTTTTTTTTATTTATAATTCAATTCATTCGCTTTGAGTTTCAAATCAATTTCAAAAACAAATAAATATAAATTTCTTATTAAATTTGAAAAATTCAACCAAATCCATAATTTAATCTAAAATTCAATTAAATTATAAATTGAAATTCGTCTTTAAAACTGGGATCGTTACACTTCCCATGACACATCCCCATCCCTCCTCTTCTTTTCAAAACATATCAAATTTCTCTCCAGCCACACAATTGACATGTATTTTTTCAGACAGATAGTTAAGCATCTAGCTTTCATAGTACGCCACCTAGTTGCTTTATAAATCATATCAAGATCCACAGCCCTAAGCCCTGACAGCATGTTACAACCAGCAAGCTTCATCATTTTATCAAAAAGCACCAAAGTAAATGAACAATGAAGAAACAAATGGTGTATGGTCTCGATTGCATTATCACAGAAAAGGCAGTTCAAACCAGAATCGAAACCCATATCCGTCAACCTGCTTTTAGTTAACAATGCACTCTGAACAACTTTCCATAGCATCAGGTTGCCTTTAGGTGAAGAATCAACAGACCAAATAACCTCACACCATTTAAAGGCAAGGCTACCAGGTCTTTGCAGATGTTTATACACAAGAGATACAGAGTGAGGTTTGGCATCCCAATTATTTGCAATTAATCCAATTATTTAACTTCAAGTTCCAATAAATTAATAAATCCTGCCTTCCATTCTATTAATTCAACTAATTATCATATTGTCAATAAAATTTACGTTATTCCCAATTATTACCTTAATTTACATTAACGTAACATTTAATTTAGATTTATTGCAATTAATTACCAGTTTTCATTTCACATACTAAATAAATGGTTAACTTACAATCCTTGTTACCATTTACGTTTATTCTCACCTATAAGCTATTAATAACAAACAAATGTTGCATTTTATTTAGATCTAATTCAATAAATTAAATGAATGGGTAACAATTAATAATTATCACTATTGCCAAATTTATTCACATTCATGCTTTAATTATCGACTAACAATTATTATAATTACTTATCTAGCATTGATTCTATCTAATTGCCATTTATTACATATTATTTCATTAATTAATATAACTTTTGAATTTATTTCCCCATTTACTAATTTCACTCAATTGTAACCTCACAATTGTTTCAATTAATTGGTATTGCATTGAAATTTTTATTTATTAGCTTACATCAACATTATTACCTTTAATTGCAAATTGATTACCAATTTTATTCAGCACCCTAAATAACTAACATATATTAATTCAATACTTACATTTGTTTCCCTATGTTTAATTTTTAACAAATTATATTATTCCCACTATTTCAATTAATTTGAATTCCATTCTAGTACCAATTTATTACTTTATACATACATACGTTTCTATGAAATTTATACTTTCACACTTTACGTTATTATATTAATTGTCATTAAAGAAATGTTCATTATTGGTCACCAATGATTATACCAACTCACATCACACTAATTCTATTCAATTCCCACTATACATACATTACGTTTCTATGAAATTTATACTTTCACACTTTCCGTTATTATATTAATTGTCATTAAAGAAATGTTCATTATTGGTCGCCAATGATTATACCAACTCACATCACACTAATCCTATTCAATTCCCATTTATTACGCAGATTTATATTAATAAATCAACATTTACATTTGTTACTTACATTCAACTTATAACCAAGTTATAGTATTTTACATTATTTCATTTATTGCAATTTCATTCAAATAGTTAATAATTAACTTTGGTTAACCTTGTTACTTTTCATTTAAGTTATTATCTCCTTATTAGTTAACAAATTTTTCATTTTTTCCATATTAAATTACCAAAACGTTATCAAATTAACAAATTTAAATCATTGAAATTTACGGGTCGTTACACTCTTCCCCACTCAAAACTTTTCGTCCTCGAAAAGGAAAAAAAGAAGGGGAAAGAAGGAATTAAGTAAACAATATATCTTATTAAAAATACTAACTTTATAGACAAGTAAATTTAAAAATTTTTGAAATTTGAATAAAATATACTAATTTATAACCATTAATTCTTTTTATACTCAAATTAATAAAGTTTGGAAAATATTTTCAAAATATTTTTAAGTCCAAAATTTACGGAAAATTTCGGCAGAGTCTCCTTTGTACGGAGAGGCTTGGAAAAAAAATATAATATCAAATATAACAATATATAAAATATATCTTCCAAAATAATATATCCCAACATGGGAAAAATAATATAATAGCGCTATAAAACCGTAATCCGAAAACATACCTATTTGTCGGGCAATTAACGCTTAATTATGAAACCAAAAGCAGTAGCAATTGCTTCGATAACCTGTATTTCACTTATATAATCCAAAAAGGTTAACAATAATATAAAATAAAATATTTAAGTTGTTTCAACCATAAACAAACAAATCAATAAACAACGTTCACTTGCAACAAGGCATATTGCCGTCACATGGAATCAATACAAATCAATCATTCGTTCATATTAAACAAACAAATGTTAGTTCAGGCTTAGACACTTTTAAATTGTATAGAACGACAAATAAACTATTAAGTATACCATTTACTCAATAGTCTTAGATAAAACTGAATATATTATTCATACATCCAAACAATTTAATGTATCCTTGCACAAACAACCGTAAACCAAAACAACAACAAATTCTAACATTATTAAAGTTTATTCTTATTAATTTCATCTCATATATTTGTTGTTTGATTTCCTTTTTGTCCATCTACTGATTTATCTTTTTATTTTACATTTACTTCTTACAACTTTTTACTTCTATTCATTGGTTCAATGTTTATTTCATTTATTTTCATTTATTACTTACAATCTTATCTCATTTATTAATGCCATCATTTATTAATTATTACATAATTTCATTTATTCATATTCATTTATTTACAGTATTCATCTTTCTGCTTATTTTCAAAATAAATAACTTCAACATTTTCTTAAGTCTATAATTACTTACTTACAACATTTACCTTCTATCATATTTTATTATAGTAAGATTCCATTATAACTTAAGTTTATAACAATTACAACATAAAATTCTTATTTATTTAAGAATTTCATTGAATACTTTCATTATTTCAAATTTTACTTGTAAAGTTTACCATTACATTTTCTTTTATGATTTTAACTTTTTGTAGTTGGAAAGTTATATATATGTTAAAGAATACAATTGAAAATTATACAAGTTATCTCATTTCTTTTAATTTAATTTAATGTTCAATAGTTACATCTTTTGTTTTATAGATTACAATTTCAACTCTTTTAATTTCCTTTATAACTTAGCACTAAATCTCTTATTCCATTTAGAGGTTTCAATTATTAATTACTTACATTCCATTTCACTGCAATACTTGACGCTATAAACTAACGGAACTTAAGAACTAAATACCGGATTAAATTTCAAATCATTTTAAAATAATAGATAAATATATACTTACAACTTATATATCCAATTAAAATTAAAAATTCACTTTTGTTTATCAAAATAAATCTGTAGTAAAACTACTACAGTGACTTTCCCACATCGAAACTCGAAAATGAATGTCGATGATGCATGCACTCATCACCGAAATTATTTTCCAGCGACAGAGAGGGGAGTACAAAACTTATTTCTTTCCAAAATTTCTTTTAAAACATTTCTTTCAAATTATATTGAAATATTTATATCAGAAAATACTTCTAATGATATTATTATTATATTCCAAATCATTTGAAAGAAATTTTCAAAAACCCCGGAACTTAAGTTCTAAATTTCCAATCTTTCATTTATTTTATTTTCAATCTTATTTTACTAGATTGCACTACTTAACAACCAATATATTATAACCAAATATAACCTTTATAAAAAAATTATTTTATATATAGAAAATATAATAGGAAAAATTATTTCATTCTCCTATATTCAAAAACAAATATTGTGTCGGTCTGTCCTATTAAGTGTTTAGAAATCCCTACCGATGTCATAGCGTTCCATGCACCAACCAGAATTTATAAAAACAAAGCGGAACAAATTAACACAATATTAAAACCTTTTATAACACTAACAAATACGTCTCTCATATATACACTCAGCAACTCATCATAGGGTATTACTACCCTACTAATAAAGAGTCAGACCTCATAAAGCTAAGGTTTATCGCTAAATCAAAGCTCTGATACCAGATGTAACGTCCTACCTTTTTGTACACTTTAAATCGACGATAAACCACACACGTCAGACTTAAACCATACAGAAGGGTGGATTATTATGAGGTAAATAAGAAAAATCAGAGAAAGAAAAAACCAAAATAGAATCTTGCATCGGAACGATAAAATATAATAATCAAATAAACAGTTCATGAAGCGGTTTGCAAAAACATTCGATTATACTTATACAATATATATCAGAGTTACACATACCAGAGAATAATAATTAATGCAGCGGAACAGTATGAATGTAGTGGAACAATATAGTATATAATAGTAATAAAATCTTCGTCTTCGTCCTCCAAAAGTAAGGCCTTTAAATCCTGAAATGCTCAGACTGACCCGAGCGAATTGAAAGGACAAAACACTCGAGTCAGAACTAAAATATGTTAGTGAGTTAAATCAATAAAAATAAATATGAGTGCAGTAACTTAAGAGATGCTCAGGATTCACATCTCCTAAGGATCCATTAAACAATTTACTATGTAGTAATATTTCGCTAATATAATAATGTCTATAGTAAAATAAACTTACTTTTAAATAGCGTTAAGGAGTGACCCCATATTCCTCTTAACACAATAATAGTCCCAGTAGTCCATCCAGTATCAGCGCTTCTCCAGATTGGGAGACTACCTTAAATACCCCACGGGCCATGGGAGAGAAAAAAAACTCGTACAAGGCGCGATAGGGTAGGTGACATGGCACAACTAGGCAATGCCAGGGTAGATATACCAATTACGCTTCCGGGCCGGTGGTAACGCATAGCGTGCAGTTACCGCCCACCTCGAGGCACGCCACCAAATCAAAAAAATCAAAAGTGGCCACCGAATCAATCCTAAAGTCAAAGTATAATATCGAAGGGACGTGTTCGATCAAAGGTGCTACTGTTATCCCGCCTTTTGGCAAGGCCGAGATACCAAGGAGTTGACTGGAAAAAACAGGATCACACGTCCTCGACATTGAATGATTGCCGGATAACTACAAATACCGATGAATTTTGCCCGGGTCCGGATCAGGCTATAATCGATAAGGCACGTCAAGCAAAGCCATAGAAGCCAACGTTCCGAATTTCGAGACAATCCGAGTTCGTGTGCTCAAGTCATCGCCATTGGAAAGTGAAAGGAATAGCCTTGGTTCGAATCCACCCTCGTATGATATAGTTCAAATCCATCAGTCATGTATTACTTCGAATCCATGAGGAGTGCCTTTACTTCGACTCCATCGAGCGAGCCCTCAGATAGCCATGCGTCGAATCCATACTCGTATGCCCTAGTTCGAATCCATGAAACCTTATTCTACTTCGAATCCATCAAGTAGAATCCATCGAATCCATGCAAGTGAAGAGGCTTCGAATCCATCCACGCGTGCCTAAAGATCGAATCCATTGGAGCATTCCCACCTTCGAGTCCATCAAGGAAGAGTCCTTCGAATCCATGCAATTGAGGGAGCTCCGACTCCATTCCTTGCATGTCTTCGAAACCCCATGTTGAGACAACTTCGAATCGATCCACAGTAACATATTTTGATCGATTCGAATGAGTACCGGTTCCATCGATTCGAAGGTAACGAACCTTCGAATCCAACACCTCGAATCCACCAAGAAAACGCGGCTAAAACCTAGGATTCGACCCAGTAAACTTAGAGAAACAAGAGGATCAACCCGGGAAGTTCGCACCACGTCATCATTCTCACGTGCAGGAGCATGGATTCGACCCTATGGATTCGAACCATATCGATTCGAACGAATCCATAGGACGAGGAGCACCATCTTGAATCGATCATAACTTGAGATCTACAAGTCCAAATGCTATGAAATTTTCGCAGGAGCTTGTGTATACATAGAAGAATGTCCACGCCAAGTTTCATCACGATTGGACACTTTCTTGATCGATTCGAACCAAGGGTCCAATCGATCCCAAAGTGGGCCCGGATCTCCAGAATTCGGCCGTATGGGCCCCCTCACGTGCCAGAAGCGTTCTCCCCTGAATTTAGGCTAAATATCAGCCTCCTACACCTATAAATAGAGCCCCTGGTCATTCAGAAAGGGAATCGGAGAATTTTAGAGATAAAGCACGCCCGGACACTGCCAGAATCATTCTACACCATCTCCTCTGCAGGTGATTTCGAATTTAAGTCTATTATCTGCTGTACTTTGCTCGAGAACACTTGTAATCTTCAAGAATTAAGCAATAAAGAGATAAAACTTCATAGTGGACGTAGGCAAATTGCCGAACCACTCTAAATTGTTGTCTTCCGTGCAATTTACTTTTCTATGACTTGGAGTTTTTGTTAGATAATCCTCATTTTCAATTTAATTTCTTCATTTATTATCTCTTCAAAAACTTCCGAAGGGTGTTGCCCAATTTTGGTGCAAACAGTTTGGTGCTTTCACTGAGAAAACCCAGGTTTTCTCTTGGTCATTGGATCTATCATCGATATCGGATTGCATAATTCTAAGAGAGAGATCCAGACTTCAATTTCAGACTCCTTCCATACTATTCAGATTTACCAAAATCTAGGAAAGGATTCTACACCTCAAGATGGTTAGCACGAGAACCACTTCTACTGTCGCCGGCCAAGAAGGCCGAGATAGACAAAATCCCCCGCAACTCCCTCCACCCAATCAAGATGATACCGGGCACTCAGATCCATCAGGTCCGGTCACTCGACAAGAGTTCCAGGCATTACTCCAGGAATTAACCCAAAGTCGACAACAGCTGACTGAACAACTACGTGCCAATGCTGAGTTGACTAATGAACTAAACCGCCAAAGGTGTAGAAAATCCAAAAGGGACCACGCCCCTCATTCCTCCACTGAAAGCTCTGGCTCGTCTGATTATAGTGGCAGATCTACCCGTCCCAGGCTAGACGGAAACCATGCGCATACCGCTGGTCACCAACAGGCATTAACTATTGGGCAGATAAGAGTTGGCCCTTCCGCTGGTTTTCACACAGGACCCTCCTCACGAGGAGGCACTGTTCCACAACATACTATGGACAACCAAGCCACCGCCACTGCAGTTGATATAGGAGTTGATACCCGAAATCACTCCAATAAAAATTACCACCAGCAGGAACATACTCCGGGGCCATATGTCCCAGAAGACACCGAGCCAAGGAGGCGAGATACGGATCGTCGATAGTACCCGATCCTACCTCGCACTGTGTAACCCGACCACACTTTGGCTCACCACCCTCCGAATATAGCAACACCTGACCTCTCAGCCTTGGTACGCCAAATGATCCGTGAAAGTCAAGGCTTAACAAATGACGATTGGGGAATCTCCCGAAGTCATACTCCGTTCACCGACGACATATTATACGCTGAACCTCCTCGGCGATTCAGGATGCCGACTCTTCCCATGTATGAAGGAAATTCCGACCCTAACCAACATATTTTGAAATACGAATGGTCGATGACTGCTGCAAGAGCTGATGATGCAGTAAAATGCCGTAGTTTTCCCATTTCTCTGGGGGAATTGCGACAATGTGGTTTACACGATTACCACCACGATCCATTTCTTCATTTGACCAATTGGCCACTAAATTTGCTGAACAGTTTCGTATGCACATTGCCAGGCCTAAAGACGTAAATACTTTATCTAGTGTCACTCAAGCTCCAGGAGAGACACTCAGGCGATATTTGGAAAGATTTAAGGCCGCTTGTGCAGAGATCACTAACCCCAATGATAATTCAATCTTGATGGCCTTGACTAAGGGGATTGACCCCGACTCTGAATTTGGAAATTGGATAGCTGGGAAACCTCCCGCATTGTTGGATCGTTTCTACTCCAAAGCCGCCCAATTCTTAAGGCGTGAGGATGCGAAACAATCTAGGAAGCAGGACGATGCGAGACCCGGCAATGAAGGGGTTCAAAGTAATGTGGTGGTTAAACAGTCAGGGGAGAGCTCAGGAAAAGTACATTTGAATATTCAAAACAAGCAAACCCAGCCGAGGAACGGCGATAATAGAAATAAGAAGCAGGATCAGAATCGTGGCCCGCGGCGTAGGGCGCAAATGTTTGAAAGCTATACACCACTGAATATGTCACTGGAAAACGTGTATCTACAAACTTGTAATGCGATGCAGTATAAGAAGCCAACTCCGAAACCGTCATCGAAGAGACGGATTCAAACGGGGAAGTTCTGTAGATTCCATGAGAGTTATGGACATAATACCAATGATTGCAGGAATTTGCAAGACCTTATTGAAAAATTGATCAGGGAAAGGAAGTTAGATCAATTCGTGCGGGCACCGCAGGCTGGTGGTGTGGGCCCGTCAAACCAAAATCGTGCACAAAACCAAGAGACACAGGAGGAGCCCGCTCGTACAGGCGGGAGGTTGGTCATAAATACAGTTAGTGGTGGTCCTCATCCAACGGACCGAAGCTGGAGGGAAATGGAATTATACGCCAATTCGATCAGGCATGTGAGTTTTGAAAGTTGCAGTACAATTGATGAAGGGGCTCCGGCCAAACAACAGAGGACGATGGCAGATGACATCGTATTTAGAAACCGAGATGCTGATAAAGTCGAAGCTCCAACTATAGACCCACTAGTCATATCCGCCCAGGTTGGTGCTGCTTGGATGAAGAGGATCCTGGTGGACAGTGGGAGTTCAGTAAATATCTTGCTTAAGAGAGCATATGATCAAATGAAGATGGAAGCCAAAGATTTAAAACCTTGTCAATCTAGAATCCATGGCTTTGATGGAAGTGCTAATATACCCACTGGAGTGGTGGAGTTGCCAGTGGAGTTGGGAGTTGGAGAACGCCGAAGAGTCCGAATGTTACAATTTGTTGTCTTAGATATCCACTCTCCGTACAATGCTTTTTTGGGCCGACCGGCCCTTGCTGAATTCAGGGCAGCAATCGCCCCATGGTGTTTAACTTTGAAATTCCCCACTGATCACGGGATTGGGGTCATTCAAGGAGATCAGGCTGCTGGGAGAGCCTGTTATGTTGTCGAACTGCGAGAGGCGCAAAGAAAGGAGAAAGGAAAGGGCGTGGAGGAATCTCTCTGCGTCCGTTTCGCCGATGATTGACAATTAGTGCCTGGGCCTCGGCCCGGGCACCACGACCAATTCCAGAAAGATCTAGACCCCAGAGACACTGAAGGAAATGATGAGTCTAAAGAAAGTCAAGCTTCCCCCGCCGAACTGACAATTGATATCCCAGTTAATGATGATAATGATGATTCAAAAATGTTAAAAATTGGGTCTCAACTAAACCCACAAGCGCAACTGGAATTGGTCGAATTTCTCCAAGAGAATCTAGATGTATTCGCTTGGACACACTCTGATATGCGTGGAATCTCGCCAGACATCGCGAGCCACACCTTAAATATTGACCCACGGTATATCCCGGTCAAGCAAAAGAGACGTGGTATGGATCCAGAGAGATCTGCCGCCCTCAAAGAAGAAGTTGATAAGCTAAAGACGAATGGGTTTATCCGAGATGCTTTATACCCAGAGTGGGTATCCAATCCTGTACTTGTCCGAAAACCGAATTGGAAATGGAGAACGTGCATCGACTACTCTGACTTAAATAAGGCTTGTCCGAAAGACAGCTTTCCACTTCCCCGAATCGATCAACTTGTGGACTCAACGGCCGGGCACGAATTATTATCTTTCATGGATGCTTATTCTGGTTACAATCAGATACCCATGCATGTGCCTGACCAAGAACATACGAGCTTCGTAACTGACCTGGGACTATACTGCTACAAGGTCATGCCTTTTGGATTAAAGAATGCCGGAGCAACTTACCAGCGCTTAGTCAATCGAATGTTTGCCGACCAGATTGGGAAAAATATGGAAGTTTATGTAGACGATATGTTGGTAAAATCGCGATACTCCGCTGATCACGTCAAAGACTTAGGGACAATGTTCAATGTCCTCCGGAGATACGGGATGAAGCTTATCCGCTAAAATGTCATTTTGGAGTCGCATCCGGAAAATTCCTTGGGTTCATCGTCAACGTCCGAGGAATAGAGGCCAATCCCGAAAAGATTTGGGCAATCAGGAATTTTCAAACTCCAAGGACCATAAAACAGGTTCAAAGCCTAAATGGAAAGGTTGCAGCACTGAGCAGGTTCATCTCGAAATCAACTGACAAATGCATACCCTTCTTCGACCTGATCCGAAAAGGGAAATGAAACTTCGAATGGACTACGGAATGAGAGGGCGCATTTCAATCACTGATTCAGCATCTTTCCACACCGTCGATTCTTTCAAAACCCGTTGATCATGAACAATTATACCTCTATCTGGCCGTATCTGAAAACGCAATCAGTGCCGCGTTAGTTCGGGAGGAAGACCGAGTACAGAAACCAGTCTATTATGTTAGCAAACGATTAACCGGAGATGAGAGGAATTATCCAAGGTTGGAAAAATTGGCATACTGCCTAGTCATCGCCTCGAGGAAGCTCCGTCCATATTTTCAGGCTCATCCCATCAACGTGTACACCGATCAGCCGTTACGACAAGTCCTTACATGACCTGAGACGTCCGGCAGTTTACTAAAATGGAACATTGAACTGAGTCAATTCGACATCACATATACTCCGAGAAGAGCCATACACGGTCAAGCCCTAGCGGATTTCATTGCCGAATTCACTGTACCTGAAGATTTACCTGAAACTAGTAAATCCCCCGAATACATATGGAAGCTATATACTGATGGTGCATCCAACGATCGGTGCTCGGGTGCAGGGATAGTGCTCGAAACTCTCGAGGGCAGATCCATATGCTATGCTTTAAAGTTTGATTTCCGTGCAACCAACAATGAAGCCGAATATGAAGCTCTACTTACTGGGTTGAAGTTGGCCCGTGACCTAAGAATTATTGCTGTGGAAATCTACTGTGATTCCCAGTTGGTAGTATGCCAAGTTCGGGGTGAATATCAGGCCAAAGATTGAAGATTAGCCGCTTTTTTAGCCCGGGTCCGGGAAGTACTTGATCAGTTCGATTATTATACCATTTTCTACGTACCCCGAGAGCATAATCAAAAAGCCGATTCGTTGGCAAAGTTGGCAAGTACAGGCGAAGCTCAACACTTGGGACTCGTTCCTGTCGAGACTTTATCCTCTCCAAGCATTGATCGAGCATAGAATGAATTCACATTTGAAGCTACTTCCAACAGAGAATCGTGGGTGACCCCCTACCGGGATTACATTGAGCGTGGTATATTACCCGAACGACGAAGTGAGAAAAGACAAATTCTTCGAAAAGCTTCATGATTTGTCATTCAGAATAGAGTTATGTATCGAAGGGGATATTCTGTTCCCCTTCTCCGATGTACACGATGAAGTCAAACGGGTGTTACACGATGTACACGAAGGAGAATGTGGCGATCACACTGGGGGGCAAGCACTTGCCAAGAAAATACTTTGATATGGATATTATTGGCCTACCGTAAATCGTGATGCTATGGATTACGCCAAAAGGTGTGATAAATGCCAAAAACACGCTCGAATTCCCAGAACTCCACCTACCGAGATAACCCAAATGGTCAGCCCATGGCCATTTGCAATATGGGGAATTGATATAATTGGTGCTTTGCCTTTAGCTAAAGGTGGTGCGAAGTACGCCATCGTCGTAATTGATTACTTCACCAAATGGGCCGAAGATGAACCTCTTGCAACAATTACAACAAAGAAAGTGATCAACTTTGTGGTACGCAACATCATCTGCCGGTTTGGACTCCGCACACTATTATCACCGATAATGGAGCCCAGTTCGACAGTGTCGAATTCAAGAACTTCTGTCAACGATTTCACATCCACAAGAAATTCTCTGCAGTAGCACACCCCCAAGCAAATGGTCAAGTTGAAGCCGCCAATAAGGTTATCAAGTCTATTTTGAAGAAACGACTGGAAAAAGCCGGGGGCAAGTGGGTTGATGAACTGCCTATGGCTCTGTGGGCTTACCGAACGACTCACAAGACTACAACCGGACACACTCCGTTTTCTCTATCCTATGGCTCTGAAGCCGTTATTCCAGTCGAATTGGAAGTCCGCTCTCATCGTGTGACATATTATGATCTGAAAACGAATGCCATATTACTTGCTGAATCTCTAGATCTACTTGATGAGAAGCGTGAAGAAGCTGATTTGAGGGCAGCCGCATATCGGGGTCGAGTCGCTCGAATATACAATGCCAAGGTCCGCCCGCGAACCTTTGAACCTGGCGATCTCGTACTCAAGAGAATTTATCCGGTCCCTTCGCACATGAAGCCAAGTTGGGAAGGGCCGTATGTGATTTCACAAAAGCTCGGAGATGGCACGTTCAAGTTATCAACTATTGACGGTCTTACTTTACCGAGAGCTTGGAATAGCGAGAGTCTCCTTCGCTACTACACATGACAGGCTTTATTTATCTATTTTTAGTCAGTTTCTTCCTTAGCATTTTATTTTTTCATTTTGAAGTTTGAACTTGTAATAAGGCAACTGATTATGCCATATTTCCTTTATTTCAGCAATAAAATGCCATCTCTTCGAGCCAAAAGTTGTGATTCACTGAAAATGATGCATAGTATCACGATGCACGAAGAGCTAAATTCCATCACGCGGTGGGATTTATTCAAATAGGGAGTGACTGTGATACGACCGGTCACTCACTAAGTGAAACCTGAGCTTGGGGACAGAACACTACACCAGCATTTACAAGGATTGATACACGACAATCCTTTTACTAACTCCAACTTCCCAGAGTGCGAATTGGAGTATAAACAATCAGCAATTCGTTCCCAGAGTGTGAAAGGACTCCAACTTCCCAGAGTGCGAATTAGAGTATAAACAATCAGCAATTCGTTCCCAGAGTGCGAACGGACTCCAACTTCCCAGAGTGTGAATTGGAGTATAAACATTCAATAATTCGTTCCCAGAGTGCGAACGGACTCCAACTTCCCACAGTGTGAATTGGAGTATAAACATTCAACAATTCGTTCCCAGAGTGCAAACGGACTCCAACTTCCCAGAGTGCGAATTGGAGTATAAACATTCAGCAATTCGTTCCCGGAGTGCAAACGAACTCCAAATTCCCAGAGTGTGAATTGGAGTATAAACATCCAGCAATTCGTTCCCGGAGCGCAAACGGACTCCAAGTTCCCAAAGCGTGAACAGAATGTAAACATCAATTCCAGATTCCCGGAGCGCGGACTGTGTTACAAGTATCGCTAACTCTCAAATTCCCTGAACGTGAACCGGATTATCGATCTCAAATTATCCTAAGTCCCCAGAATGTGGGCATGTGCTTAAGATTTGCAGAAAATGCGATCAACCACCGAAATACAAATGTTGTTCCCCGAGACTAGGGGGCAGAAAAGCTAAGAGTTAGTCACTAACCAAAGTGATACTATATCCGGAGTTCAACTCATTCATCAAATCGTGACACGAAATTATATTTCCATACTTGGTATATATAAAAAAAACATTGCAAAACACTTAAGTAAAAGAAAAGAGCAACTTCCCATTCAATCAATTAACAAAAACAAGTTTGATTACATGGCAAGTCAAAATGTTTCAATTAAGTGGAAGCTGAATCCACATATATACACGGCTCTAGAAGAACAAAAGAAAAGGTAAAAGAATTGCCATTTCACAACCACATGATAAAACAAGAAGTTCACTCCTTCTTCTTTCGTGGTTTCTTCTTCGGAGTTGAGCCGCTAGACCCACTAATCGGCTTCCTACGAGACTTTTTGTCCTTCTTTGGAACATCCTCAGGATCTGGCATAATATCAACGTCTTCCTCAGATAAAACAAGAAGTTCACTTCCCATTCAATCAATTAACAAAAACAAGTTTGATTACATGGCAAGTCAAAATGTTTCAATTAAGTGGAAGCTGAATCCACATATATACACGGCTCTAGAAGAACAAAAGAAAAGGTAAAAGAATTGCCATTTCACAACCACATGATAAAACAAGAAGTTCACTCCTTCTTCTTTCGTGGTTTCTTCTTCGGAGTTGAGCCGCTAGACCCACTAATCGGCTTCCTACGAGACTTTTTGTCCTTCTTTGGAACATCCTCAGGATCTGGCATAATATCAACGTCTTCCTCAGTGCTGGAAGGGATAGAGATCCTCTTGTGAGGGTGAACTGAAGGCATGGGGGCGGTGACAGGTGTTTGTTCAGCAACGCTCAAGACAGTTACCGTGCCACCGGGAGAGATCACCATTAAAGAAGATAAGCTTGAAGGAGCAGTGTCGCAACTATGACCACCAACCATCACCATCGTGGCCATTTCAGCGCTTATCTCAGCTAAAATCTCTTCTTCTCGAGTCAACTGAGCTGCGCTAGATACGCTGGTGGTTGTTACGACAGAACTGAAGACTGGAGCAGCTCCACTCGTCGCGAATGAAGGACCACGAATAGGGTCAAGAGAGTGACCAAGTAGCTCTTCAATCATTTGAACATCGAATGACATCGAGCTCCCCTCACCCATCTCACCGGCCATGGCAGCAGTTGAGATCGCCTCGGTGACAATAACTCCGCGCGTAGGATATAGAACCGGAGGAACTGGGGGCACGAATGTGACACTCTCAATCATTGAACAAAGGAGAGCAAAAGTAATCAGTGCAGAAAATTCTCTCGAAAATCGATACTTTAAGACATGAGGGAAATAATCAAAGTACCTTCTTTGCCTTGCCTTGGAACTTGAACAGGCTTGGAGACAACAACCTTGCCAGAGGACAACTCTGGTTGGTCCGGGTTGTAAGCAGGAATAACTTGTGGATCAACCACGGTGGTAGCTTCGGATGAAGTAGGGATAGGGACTTCGATGTTCTCGCTATGATGCGCGACACCCGAACCTTCACCAATCTCCGCTTGATGAATGCCAAGTCTTTCTTTCTCAACAGAAATTATCGCCTCGTGAAGAGTTTTTCTCTTATCCTCGCTAAGCAAACTTGACTCGAGCTCAAACTCATCTAACACTCCATCCGGGCAAGGCATCCTCTTGTTCTCCAATAATTTCTTCCAGGCATTGTAGAGAGGCATCGAGTAATCTCCTAGCCAGGAGAGATTTCTATGTTCTAACACATTGGCATTATATGTGTCCAAGAGTTCGTCAAATTCGGCCTCCATCTTGAACCTCTCTGCCTGGACTCTCTCCTCCACCTCCGTATCAACCTCCTTAACCCTTGCAACTGCCGCATCACGCTCATCTCGGAGAGACACAGCCTGCTCACACGCTTCTTGCACGACCGTATTAGCATCGTCTTTTTCTTTGTTCATATCAGCAAACTTAGCCTTTAATTCCTCTAGTTCTTTGACTGCCGCATCCCGCTCGGCTTCAACATTTTTGTATCGATGGCCCAAATCTTCAACCAAAGTGCAATGTTCCTGTTGCATCTTCGCCATCTCAACTAATGTCTCATCAACCTTTCTTAACGACTCAGTTTCGACCTTACGGGAAGATTCCGCCTCAGATTGGAGAATGTCAACAATGTGATTCTTCTGAGCCAAGTCGGCCTCCAGTTTCTCGATAATTTTGGCCCGATCAAAGGCTGCTTTTAAAGCTTTAATAGTCGCTTTATACCATTCTTTGTACTGAGCATAGAAATCACGGGTGTAGCTAAGTGCCGTGGTCATGGCGTCTTCGGGGATTCTTTTAAGATTAAGAGGAAAAATACAAGCGTCGAAGCAAATCTTCGGAAAATCCCTCTTCAATTGAGCAAGTCTGATTGCCCCTTCACCAGATGGTTCGATAGGGGCCTCCTCCGCAGCCGTGGTCGTAGCAACCTCAATTCTAGAACGGTGTGGCTCGAGCCTCGAAACCTGCGAAGACGGTTGATGTCGCAGAGGCTCAGACACCTGAATATGGCTTCAGGGTGGCGGAGGAGAACAAGAGGAGGAGCGGTGTCTCCGATCTCTATCCGATCACTCCTGACTGGAATAACTGCGATGATAGTCCCTGGCATAATATTCCTGGCGATGATAGTCCCTGGCATAATATTCCTGGCCACGATGCCTCCGTTCACGATCGCGATCGGAGTCTCCACGTCGAGATTCGTAATAAGACGAAGGGTGATGTACTCGTCGGAGTTTGTCCAATGTAGAGTGACGGCCAGACATAGCACCTGAAAAAGAGAAACAATTCAGTTAAATACCAGGCGAAAGCAATACGATTTGTACGGAAGTCGTGTAGTGTTATGAAAGTGTATGCAAATGTGCAAAACCCCCGACCAACCAGAAGTGTCGACTGCACTAACAGGTAAAGGCTCGCTTATTTCTAATGCTACCCGGAGTTCATCCAACCCAGACTCGTGGTGGAGAGATACATATTCCGGGATGGGAATGTCATTCAGTCCTATAAACATATTTCCTGATTGATGAGGAGCAGCGTCAGAGGTAATAATTCCGGGGATCAAACGAGATACGACTACAGACTTCCGTCTCTTAAGTTTAGGGACAACAGCCTTGCCTTTCCGCTTTTCTTCTACTCGGGAAAGATCAGCCGCTAACTCGGTATCAGTAGGCGTCCTCTCATCATCGCTCATTTCTCTTATGACTATGTCGGGTTTCCTTTTCACCGTCTTCTTCTTTGTCTTCGAAGCAGGTTTCGCCAACCCCTCGACGACAATACTCTAGTACGTCTCAATTAAACCCAGCATCCTTAAGTTATCATCAGTTAACACCGAGTCGATGTGCCGCAAATCACTCGGGACCCCTTGTAAACTTCGGACAACGCCTTTGTAGTGACCACCGTCAGGCCTTGAGATGATAGCTGCAAGTAAAACGCCTGATATCAGTTCAAGTGTTGGCAACGACTATTAAAGAAAGCTTGTGCGATTTACGACACTTACGTCTAGACAGCCATCGCCTAGCGAACCCTGGGGGGCAGCGAACAAAAAACCATTCATTCTTAAAATAACTGAATCTGGTCCAGGCTCCCGTCACGATCTGGCAGTTTCTAACTGCTTCCAAGAAGGTGAAAGATGGACTATCGCCCCTGCTCTTGAAGTTGAATATGTGTCTAATCTCAGTTGGCCTTGGCGGATGAAAGAGATGATCCATAAATAAAACGAAAACACTGTTCAGTAATGCGTGTCCATTGGGATGAAGTTGTGAGGGGGCAATTCCAATGAACGATAACATCTCCCTGATATATTGGTTAAATGGAGGAAGAGTTCCGGCCGCGCAGGCATGGCGATAGAAAGCAGTGTACCCCTCGGGCGGATTGTGAGGTCTGTCATCAACGCCCGGTAGCAAAACGTCGTCTGGGCATAAGTTATGTTTCAAACATATCTGACCCAATAATGCTTCGGAGATATTGGATTGGACGGAATCAACGGGGTCCTCGACAAATAAAGCCTCCGGCAATTCGTCCAGAGCTGGATCTATTACTTCAGGAGGGATTTCTGGAATCTCAAGCACTGGAGGAGGCGAGCTTTGTACCTCTTGTTGTTGAGAACTTGAAGACTCCATAATTAACTAACTCACCAGAAAGCAGCGTTAAGTACAAAAGAAGCCCGTGTATTCCCCGGTGTGAAGTATATGAATATGTCGTGCAGTGCAAGTGCTGTGAAGAACTTAAACAGATTTTACAAGTTGGAACAAGATGTATGAATGACAAACTTTGGAATTTGAGAACGGAAATGACCGTCATCACTGACCGTAACTCCCACACCATCCAGATGCTACTGACCAATTCAAGTATAAATCTGTCATATTGTTGGTTAGGTCACAGTTCCATCGACGAGCTTCAAAAAGGAGGTCAAGTCTTACAGTCAAGTTCAATCATGCAAGGCCGAAGCTCGCCGGAGTCAAGTATGCTAAAGTTCATCAAAGCTCAATTTAAAATTGGTCGTTGTTCAGATTTTGGACCAACTCAGAAGAGCAGTGTGCTCGGAAACAAAGATGTTCGAATCGATCGACTCGAATCGATACGAGTCGAATCAGTGAAGATCTGAGTCGAATCGATGAAGATCGAATCGATGAGCTTCGAACCCGTGTGGTTCGACTCGTTGAGAATTGCTTCGAACCCATCGAGGCAAGGTAACTTCGTATCAATCAAAGTTCCATGCCTTCGAATCGATCATTGGACCATTACTTCGAATCGATTGACACGAAGCTCCTTCGCAAGCATCGATTCGAAACCATACTATGTGAATCGATTCGAATGACAACTTTCTGAGTCGATACGAGGAAGAGAAGGACAATGTCCTTCGAAACCTCTGCTCCTCCGAGACAACGCTCGGGGTCAATACGATTCGAAGAGATTCATTTCTCAATACCATCGAATCGACCCATTACAGATCTCACAACTCTTCAAAATTTTCAAAAGAAAAGATCGAATCGATGCCAATAAATCCCAATTTCATCATTCTAAACTCGAGTCGATCCCTTGGTTACCTGATTTGATTCGATTACAAATGAAAGCTTGAAGGAATTTGATTGATTCGTGGAAAAGCACGTTTGATTTGGCTCTGGGAGTCCGATTCCAAGAAGCAGCTAAAGCAATAGTAAAAAGTAAAAGTGAAAATGAAATCGGCCTCGTGTATTTATATGGGTTCCAGGATGGATTAGTGGCGCTTCGTCTCCCGGTCATGTTGACCGCTTGCCATAGGTCACAACCCCATCGATTCGAACAACTACTTTCGAAACCAACAAAGCTTCGAATCCATCACAACATTGAATCCTTCAGAGACTTCGAATCCATCGTGGCTCCGACTCCTTCGTAAACTTCAAATCCGGCAAGGCAGCATCGATGCGAGGCATCATCGATTCGAAGAAGCACTTGAACAAGAGCTGGATCGAAAATCCAATCGACGCGAAGTGTTAATTCTGTCGCACCATCGATTCGAAAGCTACCTATTCGAACGGACATGCTTCGAATCCACCAGGAACTATCGATGAGAATGAACGCGTCGCTTCGACTTGGAAAATCACTTGTCTACCTACGATTCAAGAGAGGATTAATACAAGAGAATGATCATAGACAATCATAAAAACAATGTTTTGGCTTGAATCTCATATCGTTTCAGGAGAGAATCAATGCAGAATTCGATAACAAACCGAACCAACAACGACTTGCAATAATGCAACGTAAACCAAAGTCAAGGTGGCACGTATATGGACATATGTATGACTAATACTTGATCTTTAACATTTACAGGGATCAAATGTTCATCTCGTCATGGTTTCAACAACTAACAGTCAAATCACAATCATGCGACGGTTAATCGCAGCGATAAAGAATACAACTTTCAGAATAGCATGTCCCGATTGTCCAACGTGAAACTGCGACTTTTCAAAGCACGTCATGTTTACACAAGACGTACTTTGGGGGACAAATGTTATCCCGCCTTTTGGCAAGGCCGAGATACCAAGGAGTTGACTGGAAAAAACAGGATCACACGTCCTCGACATTGAATGATTGCCGGATAACTACAAATACCGATGAATTTTGCCCGGGTCCGGATCGGGCTATAATTGATAAGGCACGTTAAAAGCCAACGTTCCGAATTTCAAGACAATCCGAGTTCGTGTGCTCAAGTCATCGCCAGTGGAAAGTGGAAGGAATAGCCTTGGTTCAAATCCACCCTCGTATGATATAGTTCGAATCCATCAGACATGTATTACTTCGAATCCATGAGGAGTGCCTTTACTTCGACTCCATCGAGCGAGCCCTCAGATAGCCATGCGTCGAATCCATACTCGTATGCCTTAGTTCGAATCCATGAAACCTTATTCTACTTCGAATCCATCAAGTAGAATCCATCGAATCCATGCAAGTGAAGAGGCTTCAAATCCATCCACGCGTGCCTAAAGATCGAATCCATTGGAGCATTCCCACCTTCGAGTCCATCAAGGGAGAGTCCTTCGAATCCATGTAATTGAGGGAGCTCCGCCTCCATTCCCTACATGTCTTCGAAACCCCATGTTGAGACAACTTTGAATCGATCCACGGTAACATATTTTGATCGATTCGAATGAGTACCGGTTCCATCGATTCGAAGGTAACGAACCTTCGAATCCAACACCTCAAATCCACCAAGCAAACGCGGCTAAAACCTAGGATTCGACCCAGTAAACTCGGAGAAACAAGAGGATCAACCCGGGAAGTTCGCACCACGTCATCATTCTCACGCACATGAGCATGGATTCGACCCTATGGATTCGAACCATATCGATTCGAACGAATCCATAGAACGAGGAGCACCATCTTGAATCGATCATAACTTGAGATCTACAAGTCCAAATGCTATGAAATTTTCACAGAAGCTTGTGTATACATAGAAGAATGTCCACACCAAGTTTCATAACGATTGGACACTTTCTTGATCGATTCGAACCAAGGGTCGAATCGATCCCAAAGTGGGCCCGGATCTCCAGAATTCGGCTGTATGGGCCCCCTCACGTGCCAGAAGCGTTCTCCCCTGATTTTAGGCGAAATATCAGCCTCCTACACCTATAAATAGAGCCCATGGTCATTCAGAAAGAGGATCGGAGAATTTTAGAGATAAAGCACGCCTGGACGCTGCCAGAATCATTCTACACCATCTCCTCTGCTGCTGATTTCGAATTTAAGTCTATTATCTGCTGTACTTTGCTCGAGAACACTTGTAATCTTCAAGAATTAAGCAATAAAGAGAAAAAATTCATAGTGGACGTAGGCAAATTGCCGAACCACTCTAAATTGTTGTCTTCCGTGCAATTTACTTTTCTGTGACTTGGAGTTCTTGTTAGATAATCCTCATTTTCAATTTAATTTCTTCATTTATTATCTCTTCAAAAACTTCCGAAGGGTGTTGCCCAATTTTGGTGCAAACAGCTACCTCATTAGCCCGTCAATCGCCCATGTTTTAGCCACCTTATGCCAACTCACGGGTGTCGGGACCACGTATTTACCTCAAAGGAAACGATGCCACCATCCTACTTCATTCTGGAATCTCCACCGCGTACACGGTTGTTAAAGTGGTTTTCGGAGTTGGCAGAGAGTATGACAACTTCCGATCCCGGTCTCTTCGACAACCAAACGTTATTATAACACCGTGGTCATTTCAAAATAGTATATACTTTAAAACCCAAAATATCATTTCTATTTCAAATATCCTTTAAAAATAACATATACTTCAAACCCCGATTCAATAATATATCATTTCCATTTCAAAAACGATTCAATAATATATCATTTAAATAAAACCCAATTTTCGATCACTAAATCTTCTTTTAATCTATATAAACTTGAAATATTCTTTTAAATCATCTTAAACCCAAACCTCATTATGAAATCATATCTTAATCTTCAATTCCAATAGGTTTCAAATCAATATATTCAAAGATAATTCTTTAAATAAATTCAATTTCAACTAATTCATTTCCTAACCATAAAACTTTCAAAGTTATAATAACTCCAAAACCCAACATTTTGAAACCATAATACTTTAAAATACTTAAATTTTGATAAAACATTTTAATTTTGATATATTTCAGGTCTTCAAATATTCCAGAGTTTCCAAACCAAATCTGATAATCTTATATATATATATATATATATATATATATATATATATATATATATATATCTTAATTCAATTTTCTATTATTTAGTTTAGAAATATTTATTTAATACATTCAATATCATTTTAATAAATCTCTAATTTGGAATATTTGTTAATCACCTTAAACCCTCATCAAGTTATAAAATCATGCCCTTTTAAAATCTCACATTCAATAAGTTCCAGGTTGCTTCAATTAAATAACATTCTTAATTTAAAACAATTTTTAGCCGATTTCAAATCCATCTTCTCATCCTTAATTTAACAATATCATTATAAACTCT
This sequence comes from Allium cepa, assembly GCA_030765085.1. Lineage (NCBI taxonomy): Eukaryota > Viridiplantae > Streptophyta > Magnoliopsida > Asparagales > Amaryllidaceae > Allium > Allium cepa. The sequence continues at coordinate 588,604,101 of CM060938.1, forward strand.
ACATATATTAAAATATAATTTAAATAAATACTTAACCATATTATATTTTAAATAAAATCAAATTTTATTATTAAACTTATTATGTAATGAACAAAATTATACATAGCTTAAATTTAAGAATTTAACTATATATAAAATAATATTTATATAATACTCAAGAAAATCAATATTTATATAAATCCATATATTTCTTTCCAAAACCATAGAAATCATTTTCAAAAATATTTATATATATATATAGACCAACGGTGTCTGTATACAAATTTCTATCCTATGGTCAAGTGATACAGATATTTATCATTTCAATCCGCAATTAAAATAAAAAATACGGTAGTATATCATTTCAAACGGCAATCCCGAATCAATAATGATAAATCAATAAACAACTTGCAGATTATGATGACATAAATAAAACATCCATTCATCCATCATAAAATCATACATCCATCACAATCGTCATCCAAAACAATCAATCAATATCAATATATAACTGATAATATATAACAAGTATTTAACTGGCAGTTATATTCAATAATAAATTAAATAATGATTTAATTTAAATAAATGCAATTAACTAAGATGATGATTTAAAAGTATACAAAACAGTCATAAATAAATTCATAATCACAACATAAACTAAATTTAACGAACATAAGAAATTTTTGAAGTTGTGAGTGGGTTAAAACACTCACCTTTTGAATTTAAATTGAATTTAAACCCAAAATTTGAACAGTCTCAGAATTTTCCCAAACCAGCGCTAAAATGTCCAAAATTTTATTACGATCCCAGCGGAGAAAACAACGCGAAATTTCGACCCCGTATGCTAAAGTTATACGTATTAGAATATTTGAATACGAAATTAAAAGTAAGTAAATTAAACCATCGTTACCATCACTATTCAGACACATCATCCCTCCCTTTCTCACGCAAATTCAATGCATACAGCTCCTTCATCACGCTACAGGCATGCAATCCCAATCACGCACGCTGCATAACTGCAACTGTCCTCCCCTGGCCATCGCATGGCCGTGGCTTCCACCCCTCCACCAGACCACGCCGCACGCCCCTGACCTATCGTCGACCCAAAGTCGACCGTCCTCCACGCGCAAAAACGAAGAGCCGCCGCCGATCTTTGCAAACCTTAATTGAATTAAATCTCATAATCTAACCGTCGAATCGCAGAACAAACACCACCGATGCACTCCCCATGTCCACTCTACAATACCCAGAAATGATTTGACGATCCGACAACGTTCATCGACGCATGATGAACGGTCGTGAGTTAAACCTCAATTTCTGGCCACCCAAAAACTCAGATCGAGAAACGGACTACATATCTGACTTGCGCTCTTTGAGAGCTTCGAATCCATATAAAATTTTATATTGTTTGGAGAGTTTGAAATTTTTGCTTTGGATTTGATTTGGAATTGTATTTGGGATTTAGGGTTTGCAGCCATTTAAAAGAGGAGCTGATAGAACGTATAGAAATGAGGAATAAGAAATGAATTAGGGTTTATACAGGGTATATATAGGCAAGGCTGAAATGGAATGGACCGAATTGATTGGATATACGCGTTGAATGATAAAGTGGCCCGGAAAGCCCGTTCTGCCTCCGGAACGAAATGGGTCAATCCATATATCAAAATAGATGTTGTTAAATATTTTAAACGCGATGAAACAGGTTTCAAGTCCAAATTCCATCGTATGAAGAAGTTATGCTAAAATCAGTTTATTTCAAATTGATTTCAATTTCACTGATTTCCAAGACGTACGAGTCCGTACGATCAAACGACAAGTCCGATAGTTACAAAACTTGATATCCTACAATAATTCACCGATACGGATCTAATGAAACTGGTTTCGTCGAAATCTGATTCAGTGGCCAAAATGGCTAATTTTACATTAATTTAATAATTAATAAATTAAATCACTTTTCAAATTTCAGTTCCATACTTAACCAATCCTATCATTTTTGATCTCTTAAACAATTACAGTGATTTATACAAATTTAGATGTTAATTTAACGTTGACTCATCCTTCAAAACTAGTGTTAAGTTTCAATTTCATTATATTCAAAAATTATAAATATAATTCCCAATAGTTCCATTTAATTAAATAAATTAATAGCTATTCCATTTATTATTGCCAAATAAGAGGATTCAACATTAGGTTCAAAACTATTACATAAATATTCTCACATTCCATCTTAATTTCAAATAACGTAATATTTTTAATATTTAACTCCACTTATTTGCAATTAATCCAATTATTTAACTTCAAGTTCCAATAAATTAATAAATCCTGCCTTCCATTCTTTTAATTCAACTAATTATCATATTATGAATAAAATTTACATTATTCCCAATTATTACATTAATTTACATTAACGTAACATTTAATTTAGATTTATTGCAATTGATTACCAGTTTCAATTTCACATACTAAATAAATGGTTAACTTACAATCCTTGTTACCATTTACGTTTATTCTCACCTATAAGCTATTAATAACAAACAAATGTTGCATTTTATTTAGATATGATTCAATAAATTAAATGAATGGGTAACAATTAATAATTATCACTATTGCCAAATTTACTCACATTCATGCTTTAATTATCAACTAACAATTATTATAATTACTTATCTAGCATTGATTCTATCAAATTGCCTTTTATTACATATTATTTCATTAATTAATATAACTTTTGAATTTATTGCCCCATTTACCAATTTCACTCAATTGTAACCTCACAATTGTTTCAATTAATTGGTATTGCATTGAATTTTTATTTATTAGCTTACATCAACATTATTCCCTTTAATTGCAAATTGATTACCAATTTTATTCAACACCCTAAATAACTAACATATATTAATTCAATACTTACATTTGTTTCCCTATGTTTTATTTTTAACAAATTATATTATTCCCACTATTTCAATTAATTTGAATTCCATTCTAGTACCAATTTATTACTTTATACATATATTACGTTTCTATGAAATTTATACTTTCACACTTTCCGTTATTATATCAATTGTCATTAAAGAAATGTTCATTATTGGTCACCAATGATTATACCAATTCACATCACACTAATACTATTCAATTCCCATTTATTACGCAGATTTATATTAATAAATCAACATTTACATTTGTTACTTACATTCAACTTATAACCAAGTTATACTATTTTACATTATTTCATTTATTGCAATTTCATTCAAATAGTTAATAATTAACTTTGTTTAACCTTGTTGCTTTCCATTTAAGTTATTATCTCCTTATTAATTAACAATTTTTTCATTCTTTGCATATCAAATTACCAAAACTTTATCAAATTAACAAATTTAAATCATTGAAATTTACGGGTCGTTACAAAAGGGATATATCAACATATCCTATCCATGTATGTCGACACAGTGGCCATTAAATTCAAAATTCAAATTTGAATGGAAGTGTCTTTTCGTCGTATCTTTTAGCGAATGGACAAGACACTTGTTTGTACATGTACTAGACTTCCAAATGAATTTTTATTAACTACTTTCTTATTCTTCTCTCCTCTTTTCACTCTTTTGATTTTTAAATCAATTTCTATCAAAACTCTGTCAAAATTCAACTGAAATTAAATTCTATCATTACTAGTTTGATTCTCTTTTATATACTCTTTGATTTCTCTCATCTCTCTCAAGATTAAAGTGTTATTCGGGAGTTATGGCATCAATTGCAATCAAGATTAAAAATCGGAGTCTGTAAACTCTATCAAATAATACTCTTATACTTTGTAGTGTGCTTGATATCCCAGAAATCCAAGTAGGTGTGATTGTAGCATGTTAAAATCGATTGGGTGTGCTTAATAGCCTATAAATATTGTGGGCATGCTTGTGGCTCGAAAATCAAGTTACTCTACCTAGAGGTCGGGATTCTGGAGGGTATGTGTCGTAGCCTTGAAATCAAGATTTTATTTGCATTTACTAGTTAAATAAAAATCCTTACAAGGAATTGTACGGGACTGGATGTAGGTAAATCTGAACCAGTATAAAATCCTGGTATGTTCTTTCTTATTACTTTTACTACATTTACTTTTATCTGTACTTTGATTTTACGATTGTTAATTACATCATTCAAAGTAGAATCTTAAAGAATTTGAAAAATATTTATATAATCAATTAAACACTATTCACCCCTCCCCTCCCCTCTAGTGCTAATTTAGCTTTATGATCCATATTCGGCTGTTTCACACATAATCTATCAGTACATAATATTCGATGTTATCAAACACTCACCTAAGACTTTATTTTTCATGATATAGATATGGAAGAATGATTAAGTAACAAATTTAGAAAGTAGATGATGATTTTAAATAGAGATTTGATGAGAAAGAAACAATTGTTTTCTTAAAAAGGTTTTTCTTCTATATTACATGTTTACATTATCTTTGTTTCAATCGTAATGCTTTCAAATAATACTTAAATTTTATAGTAATATAGATTTTAAATTGTTTTTTTAGAATTTATTAAACTATCATGGTTGTTGTTTTAAAATTTTGTTATATATTTCACTATTGTGGAACAAGATTGTTCATATTTAAATGTAAAACAGTTGGTAAGAATTAACAAAACGGTATGACTAATTCAAAATCACAAACTACATAAAGATATTTTAAAATAAGATATCATGAGAGAATTAAGAAGAGAGGAAAAAATACTAGAACTAATTAGAGCCTTTAAAATTCTTTGTTTTACTGTTCTTTAATATATAATGTATGTATGCACGCATGCATGCATGAATGTATGGTGAAATGCAAATTTGACTCTTGGATTCCAATTCCCTCATTTCCTTTTTTCTCTTACAACATTATATATATCACATTATATACAATTATTTTTTTATTTAGTATGTTATCTATCTTTCTGCATATTATGGAACCTTCATCCTTTCATGTACATATCTCTACTTATTTAACCATTCAAATAAAAGGGAACCCACTCAAATTTAATTTAATTTTCTCTATCAGTAAAATAATATATATTTATTACATAAAAAGTTTAATACCTTTATCAAGCAAATTAATGAACTATAGTTATTTGGATTTATTTAAATATAAATTTAATTACTTAGTTAATTCAAATATTATGACTTAAATGAAAATAGTATGATGGCACTACTGAGAACTTCGTAAATAATCACATATATTAGGAAAAATGTAGGTATTTGGACTGCAAACTCTTGGAATGAACTAATAAAACATTATGAATCATTATTAAAATGATAACTTAATATATTTGAAATAAAAATATGTTTAAAACAAAACGGGGGAGAAAACTTCTAGAATTAATGATAGGTGTGGAAAATTCCTCTACTTACTATTGCTGGGGAATTTCACTAGAAGGACAAACTTTACAGTCCAATTAATTTCTAGGGCGCACATCCACAGAAATTAATTTCAAGGCCAAAGTTAGCAGAATAATTACTTTTAAGGACAAAGTCAGCAGTCCAATTACTTTTAAGGACATAATTTCATAGGTTTTTAGGCCTTAGAAACTAATTATTTTCCATTTTGTCCTTAAAAGTAATTATTTCAGTTGTGTGTCCTAGAAACTAGTTGCACTTGCTAAAGAGGCCCTTGTGGCTAATTTCCACTATTTATAATTTACTGTGATAAATGAATTGTAAATTTATGTATATAATTTTTGTGGCGTTATTATTATATTTTTATTTGGGCTAAGGATTATTTTTTTTAAAACCATTTTTGTCAAGAAAAATGTGGTATTCATGTTAAAATGGTTATTTTTAGGATTTGCTAAACAAATTAATAAAGATTAGTCAATTGATTTCATTTAAATCGTTTAAATTTGATATTTTTAATTAGTTTAAATATATGGAAATAATGATTTATTTAAATAGTTAAAATTTATTATCTAATTAGTTTAAATGTTGGACATAATGAAAATATCTTGAAACAATAGAGTATAACTTATTTAAAATATCATGAGGAAATTAAAGAGAGAGGAGAAATATGCTAAAATTAATAAGAGTCTTTAAAATTCTTTCACTTTGCCATGATTTAACAGATATATTTAATAGATATAATGAAAAGTGTGTGGTGACTCTTGGCCTCGAACTCCTCATTTTTCCTTTTTTACTCATCACGTTATGTGTCGCCCACTTCATACACCTGTCTTATGCTATATACATAAAAGATCCTGATATTTTTTCTTTTTCCTCATAATTTTAGAATTTAGATCTCTAATTCCCCTTAACTCGTGTGTATATTTTCACATTTTCCTCCCCATATTTTCAGATTTAACAAACTTTAGTATATTCAAGTATGACGTCATGTCCCTTTGACTTCTAATTTTATTAAATTTACTCATTATGTTAAATTCTGTTTATTTCTCTGCAAAGTTCAAACCCTAATCAGTTTCTTTTTCTCATCAAAAATAAAATATTTGTTCTTTTTTTCTTCATTCATTTTAGTTCCTCTTTAATATCATACTCTATAAGGATTCAAAATCATATCATAGATTCAATTTCATATTTCAATCAACATATGGTCGTATAATATGATGGTGAGGTTAAACTTTGATGATATTCAACCCACTTTCCCCTTAAATTAACTAGATTTTTGCTAGATATAGTTTAATTCATTTTTTATATTCTATAACTATTAAAAAAAAGATTGAATCATCATGGATTTTTTGTTTTCGCTAAAGCTGCAATCATTTGGAAGATATATCTATACAATATTTAAGAACTGAAATGCTCAACATACTTAGAGTTCATTTTCTTATTCCTTTCACCTAAAAATAAGTAAGGGTTATCTTTCATTTATTATTTTTATAAATTAAGTTGAGATCATGATTTTTGACGTGGAATTAAAATACTAAAAGTGATTTCAGTTATTTATTAGTTATTTTTCAAAGAATAACCTCATCTGTATTAAACCAATTTACTTTTTCTTTTATAATCTACGGACTTATTTTTGGATCTTTTATTTTGCAAATATGCATAGTCAAATAGTTGGTAATCTTATACCATATACATAAAAGATGGATCTCTCATAATATTTATTTATTTTTCTTATAATTTTAGAATTAAAATCTCTAATTCTCCTTAGTTCATTTGTATATTTTCACATTTGCCCCTCTAGATTTTTACATCTTATCATATACTTCTCTTATACATAAAAGATAGATCTCTCTCCTAATATTTTTTCTTTTTCCTTATAATTTTAGAATTAAAGTATCTAATTCCTTTTAATTCATGTGTATATTTTCACATTTACCCCTTTAGATTTTTACATTTAACAAAATTTAATATATCTTATTTTATGTTATATTATCCTATCATATACTTCTCTTATACATAAAAGATGGGTCTCTCTCCTAATATATTTTTCTTTTTCCTTATAATTTTAGAATTAAAATCCTTAATTCTCCTTAACGAATATGTATATTTTCATATTTACCTCCTTAGATTTTCACGTTTCGAGTGTAACACCATGCCCCTTTGACTTCTCATTTAATTAAATTTACTCAATATGTTAAATTTTGTTCTATTTCTCTGCAAAATTCAAACACTAATCGGTTTCTTTTTCTCGTCAACATTTTTCTTTATTCGTTTTAATTCCTCTATAGTCTCGTACACCATAAGGACTCAAAATCTATCATAGATTCAGTTGCATACTTCAATCAATTTAAGGTCGCATAATATGATGGTAAGGTTAAATTTTGATGATATTCATCCCTCTTTCCCTCTAAATTAACTATATTTTTGCTAAATATAGTTTAATTCAATTTTCATATTATATAACAATTAAAATTTTGTTTGCATTATCACAGATCTTTAGTTTTCGCTGAAACTGCAATTATCATCTCAGAAGATACGTCTGTACAGTATTTAAGAATCGAAATGCTTAATATATATAGAGTTTATATCTTATTCCTTTCACCTAAAAATAAGCAAATATTAGTTTTTATAATGTATTTTTATTTATTAGTTTTATAAATTAAGTTGAGATCATGATTTTTGATGCGCAATTAGAATAACGAAAGTGATTTCAATTATTTATTCGTTATTTTTCAAAAAATAACCTCATCTGTATTAAAATAATTACCTTTTCTTTTGTAATCTTTAGACTTATCTTTGGGTCTTTTAATATGTAAATATGCAAATCAAATTGTTGGTAATTAAAAATGAAAATAAAAAAGGTTGAAAGTTAAATTATTTATATTTAAAAATAGCGGATTGTGGCTAGGTTATTTGAATTTAAAAGAAATTAAACAAAATCAACTTGAAATTTTGACAGTTTATCTATTTCAGCTTTAAAATTCCACATTTAATTACCTTTATTAAATATATATAAGTGTAAAGTTAATTTTTCTCTTCCAAATTTAATTAGTTTTGATCATTTTATATTCATTCCATTCCTTTGTATTATGAATACCTATGCAGTTCAATCCCTAAGAAAAATATTTTTTCTCTACTAAGATAAAATTCGGTCACTTTGTTCCCCTTTTTCATTGAATGTTTCACTTTAATATCGAGCTTTACATAAAATTTAAGTGATTTGAAATTTTCTATTGTATATATCAAAGTTGGATATCTCTCAGAATTCTAATCTATTTGTTGTTTCTTTCCATTTATTTTTTCTTTAATCTCGAAATCCACAAGAACTTAATATACTAAATAGATTAAAGTTGGAAATTTTCTAATCCTTTTATTCTTTTCTTATAAGTTTTGAACTAAAGTCTACTTCTCCTTTTTTATGTGTATATTTTCACACTTACACCTTTAAAAAATTAATTTAAGAAGCTTTAATAATTCTCGTTAACGTCAAGCCCCTTTGACTTCCCCCTCTATTAATTTCACTCATTTTATTCAATTTTATTTCTCTATAAAGTTCAAACCCTAATAAGAAGTTTTTTTTTTCTCATAAAAATAAAATATATGTTCTTTTTGTTTCCTTTTTTCATTTTGATTTCTCTTTAATCTTTGATTCTACAACGACTCAAAATCATATCACTATTTTGGTTGCACAATTCAATCATTAGAAAGGGTCTCATAATGTGATGATAAGGTTAAAAATTGGATAATATTCAACTCCTTTTCCCACTAAGTTCACCCAATTATTTTTATTACTCTATATTTAACTCATTTTTTATATTCCATATATATATATATATATAATTTGCTTTGAATGATCACACGTCTTCACTTTAGATTGAAATTGAATTCATTTTTTGGGAAGATAAGCATGTACACTATTTTAGAATCGGACGGTATGACACAACTAGAGTTTATTTTCTTCTTTCTTTTTCGTGTAAATAAGTAAGATTCTGTACAATATATTTTTATTTACTATTTTTATACATTAAGTTCAGATCATGATTTTAGATGTGCAACTAAAATATTTAAACTGATTTCAATTATTTATTAGTTATTTACAGTGAATAATCTCTACTTTAATAAATTAAATTGTTTTTTACGTTGCAGGTTTATTTTTTGGATCTTTTGTTTTCCAAATATGCATAATATAGTTGTTAAAAATTAACAGTGTAAACAAATAAAATTTAAAGTTAAATTTTTTATATTGAACCTCATGAAAAACAATGGATGGTTTCTAAGTTGTTTTTGGATTTTAATAGAAGTTACATGAAATCAATTTGAAATTTTAGCAGTTTAGTAGTTTTCAATTTTAAAATTTCTCATTTAATTAATTTTAACATACCTAACTGTGTTAGTTGTTTCTTTGTCTTCTTTCTATATTAGTTTTGCCTGTTTCCTTATGACTTTCCTTTTTATTAGTTTTATACGTTTTATTCAAGTCTATTTCATTTTCCTATAAAGCTCAAACCCTAAGAAAATGTTTCTTTTTAAAAATAAAAAAAATCGCTTTGTTTTTTCTTTCATTTGGGTAATTGGTTATAAAATTTGATCATGGAATGTAGTAAAATTTACGAAGATTTGATATCATTTGAAATGATATTGGTCAAGTCCGAAAGGCATAAGTTGGATGTACAGAACTCACCATGTAGCTTGAAAATAACTCTGGCGATGACTTCAACATCATCGGCATTCTTTTTCAAGGTTTTAAGTGTGCGATGCTACAAAGTTGTCTTAGTAAAACAAATTTTGATTTAACCCCAAAGTATGATTTGATATACAAAAGTTATATGTATGTATTATTTCAAAACGATATGAAATGAAAACTAATGTTTAGTTCTAAAAGTTTTCTTATTGAGTTATTTCATGGATACATATAGCTTATGCATTAGGAAAGTATGAATGTGCATCATAATATGATATGCTGTATGGTAGTTTTCATTTGTTAAAATGAAATGGAATTTTCAATAGTTTTGGATAGTCAGGAACTTCCAAATGATTATAGAACTTTTAATTAAGTGTTTTAGAGGATTAAAAGTGAGTTTATATAATACTTGTTAGAAGTAACAAGTTAAAACAAGTTTAAATTTGTTTTTTTTTTTGGAAAAAGGTACTTTATTAAAACTATATAAAGCATATATTTCCTTGATATGCCTCATTAAAACCTTACAACCCCCCTAACCTATATGGGTGCCTTGTGAGGAAAAAGAGTGCATATCAATTCCATATATTAACAATACAACAAGTCAATATAGAGCTAAGCTGTCAAACAGATGGAGGAGTAAAAACAAGAAGAACAGTCTCAAAACCATCCGTATGATCAGCTTGCTTCAGTGATCTTGCACAATGCCTATCACCTAAGTTACATAGGAAAAATAAAAGCCATACCAATACAAAACGACGGTCTACTAGGCCTACCACGTTCCACTGCAATAGAAAATCAGTGGGGAGAGAGAGGATAATCGTTCCCAAATTCTCAAATCAAAATCTCTAACTATCAGAGGAAGGGAGAAACTTGATGAGCTTCATCTGACAGCGAAGTAAGTCTTTGTACTTCTGATGCTGAGTAACAAATACCCGATATTCAACTGGGTTGAAAGAGGGCATGCAGATCTGTTACCTTAAAAAGATTTAACAAGATAAGTTTTTCTTCTTCGTTTAATTTGTGGATCTGTATCCTATGCTGAATAAGATGTTTTCTTTGAGTTAGAATCTGATTAATTTTAATTTCAAATGGTTCTTCTGTTCCGTTAAAAACCCTTTTGTTACGCTCGCACCATATATTCCAGATGATAGTTGTACATATTATGCTTGTAATGCATGCATTAGCTGGTTGGAATTTTTCCTGTGCTTTTTGGAAATCCATCAGAAGGGGGCTGATCTCATAATTGATTCCTTGTTTGATATTGAGTTTAGGAAGGATGGCATCTAAAATATTTCTAGAGTAAGAACATTGGAAAAAAAGGTGATCTCTATCTTCATTGTGATTAGCGCATAGAGCACACTTTTGGTCTATAGTAGGAGACCATTTGCTAATCCTGTCTTTTGTATGCAATTTGTCTCTGATGGCCAAAAGAGAACAAGTTGACATTTTTGGTGCGCAGCCTTTGTCCCAAATGAGTTTAGTCCATTCATACTCTTCATATTTATTTCTAAAAACATTCCAGGCAGATTTTAAAGCTAAATGGCCTTGTTTGCTAGGCAGCCACCACCAAAAATCATGTTGCATATGATTGAGTATGTGAATTTTCTTGATAACATTGTGAGAACGGATGGGAATAGAATTGAGGTTTTGTTTCCAATTATTATTATATATGAGATTCGAGACCTTTTTGTGGCAACCCCTCGATGTATACATGCTGCTCCATCCATAGTTGTCAATCAATGAAGATCCTTGAATCCATGGATCGAACCAAATGTCAGTTGTGTCTCCATTCACTATTTTCCTGTCTATATATCCTTTGCACCATTGTCTAGCACGTAGAATAGTTTTCCAAGTGTGGGAAGCATTATTGTCCATTTTGACAGTCCAAAAATTAATATTTTTACAATATCTGTTATGCATCCATCTTGCCCACATAGAATTACCATTAATATAGTTCCACAGCAGTTAGTTGCTGAGGCTACAGCTATGTCTTCAATTTTCCTGATTCCCAATCCCCCTTCTCTTTTGGTTTTTCATACTTCATTCCAACTCATTTTATGTGATTTTGATTTCCATAAAAAATTCGCACATAATGAGTTAATCTTATGAATGATTGTTACAGGAAATTGAGCTACTTGAAGCCAAAACTGCAGCATGGGATGGATGATGGTCTTAATAAGTTCAGCTCTCCCACTGACATTGAGGAATCTGGTTTGCCAATTATTAAATTTTTTGTTGATTTTGTCAATAAGCCATCCAAAGTCTCTAGTTTTCAAGGCGTTATTGGAAAGGGGAATTCCCAAATAAATGATTGGCAAATTATCAATTTTGAAATTAATAATTTCTGCAATTTCCTGTTTATAACTGGCACCTTTACTGAAAAATAGCCTTGATTTTTCGGCATTTAATTCAAGTCCAGAGAAGTTTTTCATATTTTGTAAGATTTGATGGATAGTTTCTGCATTTTTGATGGTAGCTTTTGTCATTATGAGAATATCATCAGCATAAAGGAGATGGGTAATTATCGGTTCTACTTGATAAATAGGACTGATATTTCCTTTGATGTGTTCGATGTCCAAGTTTAACGTGAGATATTCCATGGCTATTGCAAATAAGTAAGGCGACAGAGGATCTCCTTGTCTAATTCCTCTCGAGCTATTAATAAAACCATATGGGGCACCATCTATTAAAATAGAAAATGTGACGACCCGGAAATTTTAACGAATTAAATTGGAATAATTAATCGATTTTAAAATTATTTGAAAGTTAATTTAAAACTTGAAAACAAGATATCAATATTTACTTGATAATTAAATCATTGAATTATATGTTTTAAATATTGAATTTAATAAATGAAAATTGGGTAAAATGCTGAATCAGAAATTTTTAAGCCTGTTTAAATAATTTGAAGGCTTATAAAATTTATAATGATGATACTGAAGATAATAGAATGGTTAAAATTTAATATAAAGGTGATCTGTTCAGTTTTAATAATATATCGTTTAAATTGAATCTTAAAAATAGCCTTCCGAGGCACAGTCTCGGAATTCGACGAAACCAGTTCCATTGGATCCGTAATAGTTAGTTATTATCGGATTTCAATTTTCGTAGCGTTTGGAGTTACCGTTTGTCCGAACGGATGAGAAACGTGTTGAATTAAAATCGGAAAATTTATATAAGATTAAATAAAGAGTTAAATATAAATTACCAAAGATTTTTTTTTTTAACTGTACAAGATATTTTTGTAAGTCACAATCGTGCGCAGGAAGCCATTTCCAAGCTATATACATCTTTGTCTTCCTCAAGCTTCCTGATGGTAATCGAATTCGAGAAAAAGAACAAAAAAATTGATGAATGACCGATACCTCGGTAAATTTCCATCGTCTCGTTTGATAAACGAAATCACATAAAGGGCCAAACCCCTCTTCTTCCAAATCAAAATCAAGCTCCCCGTTCTCTCCCTTCGAACGATTTCCAGTTCTCGAAAAAAAAAAAAAAAAAGAGGTGAACGAGCGTTGCTCGAAGTCGTGAGGCAGAGGGGTTCAAGATCAAAGTTATTTGATTTCGTTCCGATTAGAGGGAGTTGGAGCGGCGGTGGCTACAGGCGTATGAGAGAAGCCGTGAGGCCGCGACTTGGTTGCGTTTGGGGTTAGGGTTGTAAGGAGGCTCGATCGCGACTTGTACGGCGACAGCGCGAGGCTTCAAAGTCGAGCTTAAGGGAGGAGCGTGGGACCGGAGATAAGTATGGTGATGGTCGTGGAATTGGCTCAGGGAACTCAACGTCTCCACGCGTGCGAGCAACTTAGTCGAAGTCGAAGTCAACAGTGAGGTATAGCTTTAATAAATTATTATTATTATTTTTCCATCTCTGTGTTTTATCTGAAGAAAACAAATTTTATAAATTCATTTACAGTAAGTATATGTAAAGGCAATTTATATATATATATATATATTTATGAATACGATGTTCGAATATGAGAGAATTTATAAAGGTTAGATTTTGGAAATCTATAAATTATTTTTATGAATGTACAAGTAGTTTCAAAAGGAAAATTTCTAGTTTAAATTTTAATCATTAATTTAATCAATACATGGGAAATCACTGTTCTCTTGCTTCAAATATTAACATGTTATATAATGTTTATTTAAGGTCCATATACCGTGAAGAAAATAGTCGGGAATGAAGTGGATTTACAAATTTAAGGGGCAAAGGTGAGTAAATCTCACTCTGTCTGGTGCTTATTTAAATTTATAGGGTTAGATTTAAATAACTGGTTGAATGTTTAAGTTGATTGGATGCATATGGATGATGATGTGATTTTGGTTTTGATTGATTCTCGAGTTAATTGTAAATTAACTTGAAGTATATGGGGTTTTAAATTGTTTCAAACATAAATCATAAATAAGAAAATGATTTCATTTTAAATTTAGTAAGGGCTTGATGTGTCGTGATTCATTTAAATTAGTAAGGAATTTGAAATGAATAATTTATAGATTTTATTAATTAATGATTTGGGTTATTTGACTTAGTAATTAACGAGTTGAATAAATAAGGGATTGAGTTGTAAGTTAATTAAATAAGTAGAAGGAATTCAGAATAATCATTTGATGGTGTGATAAATAATTACTTAATGTAAGTAATAAAATATAATTACTTGGTGAAATTAATCAAGAGTTTAATTAAGATAGTTAAGTAAGAAATAGTTAATTTATGAATAAAGTAAAATGAAGGATAGTTAATTATAGTTTAGGATTAATCGAAAATGGTTAATACCGTGGTTTCATTAATATAACGAAATTTGATAGAATAACTTAAAATATAATTGAAAATCCTTAATTTGTATAATTAATGAAGTAATCAAAAATTGATTAATTAAGATTGATAAATCTATAATAAGTAACTTATGGGAAATTAATTAGTTTAAGCAATTAAGGATTAATGTAATTAAATAAATAATTAATTCATGAAGAAATTAGGATTTCTTAATAATCTCGGTTGAGACTGATTAATATTGTGAAGTTAATTTAAGATAATTACTCGAATGCAATTGATAGATAATTAATCCCGAGTGATTAAATTAAGATGGATAATGATGGGTTGACCAACAATTTGATTTAGAATTAATTAACGTTAAATAAAGTAATCTACGTGATTGAGATTTGAAATTCAATTTGAATAAATTGAATTGACGTGTATGGGATTAGGCTTTGCTTATGAATGATGGAATGGTATTGGATGGTTTGAATAAGTTGATATCTCTAATATGAAATGTTGTGAATTTCATTTGAATAATTTGGGATTAGGATAATATGAGTCTCGAGGAGACCGGGGTCAGGTATTTGGGAAATACCCGAAACCACTTCAAATATTTATATATTGATTTGTGAAATCAATAGGCTGGATTGAAATGATTTAAGTAGACTGGAACATTTATCTAAGTTTAGTACATAGAAATTAATATGTGAATAAGTGTTGTCTATAGCAAATTGTGAATTGGTTAAATTGATACAAGTTACCCCGGGTTTATATAAGTTGTTTGCTTGGGTATTTCATGTTAGTTGAGTTTACTCACGCTGGATTCCAGCCTGACCCGGGTGTTACTTTGGTGTAATGCTCGGGTCAGACCGAGTATTACAGATTTTCAGGTAGGTACGTTTGGAGCTCAGGAGGCGAGCTGGATGGAAAGTACGTACGGAGTATTTCCGCTGCAGTATATTATTGTGTATCTGGGACATGATTTATATGTCTAGTGTCTGTATATATATGTGAGACTCTGATGTATATTAAATGTAATCAACAAATATAGTATTCTTTTATAAACTATTATTTATTATTATATTTTATCCGCTGCGAATGTGAGTTGTTGATGTTTCTTTTCTTCTTCTTCTTCTATCTCTTTCTTCTTTTTCATAACTATCTGGAATTTTCGGGTCCGAAAATTTCGGGTCGTTACAGAAAATGAGGGAGTAGAAATACACTCATATATAAGAGTAGCAAAAGAGATAGGAAACCCCATAGATATCAGCATATGATGGATAAATTCTCTACTGATCTTGTCATAGGCCTTGTGCAAATCAATTTTCAAACAAAGATTGTTCGAATTTTTTCTATTAAAACTTCTGACCATTTGTAGGCTAGTAGAGAGTTTTCAGAGATTAGCCTATTAGGGATGAAAGCGTTTTGGTTAAATGATATTAATTCATTCATGTATACTTTCATCCTGTTGCATAGTAGGTTAGCAAGAATTTTATATGTGACATTACATAGCGAGATAGGCCGAAAATCTGACATTTTTGAGGCATCTGGAATTTTTGGAATAAGACAAATGAAAGTGTGGTTAATTTCTTTGATGATTTTACCAGTTTGAAGTATACCATTCATAGCTTTCCAAATGTCCATTTGAATTTTGTCCCAATGAAGTTTGAAAAATTTAGAATTGATGCCATCTGGTCCAGGAGAACTATTATCATTAATTTGGAAGATAGCTTCTTTGATTTCTTCCAATAAAAAAGGTTTACATAATTGGTTCTTTGCATTGTTTGAAAGAATTTTCTTACAAATAATGTTTGGAAATTGGTTTGGGCCATGGGGTAAGAAAAAGAGATCTGAGAAATATAAAGAAGCTTCTTGAGCAATTTTCTCTGACGCTGAAATCCACATACCTTGATGGTTGACCGTAAGATAGTTTTTTCGACATGGTTTGTAATCTGCAATTTTACTGGAAAAAAATTCCGTTGGCCTGTCCCCTTTAATAAGCCAATTGATTTTCATTTTTTGTTCATTTTCAATGGCCATTTTCTTCATCATATTGTGTAATCTATCACAATTATTGGAGTATAATTGCAACAGGTTAGCATCAACAGGATTAGCAAGTATCTGGTTATAGATACTGTTATTATGCTCTTTCAGACTATTAATTCTTTTCTGCATATTATTATGATTACATGACCAATTCTTCAGATTATATTTCACTTTATTCATTTTGCAAAGCAAAGAATACAGAGGGCATCCAATGAAGTGGGATTCCAAAGCCTCATTGATTACAGGGGTATAATCAGGGTAGCAGTGCCAAGAGTTTTTATATTTAAAAGGTTTGATTTTCTTTTGAATACTCTGTACATGTAGAATGATTGAAATAGGGGTATGGTCACTTAGTGAATGATTACCGAAGTTAATGCCAAAGTTGTTAAATTTGTCTAACCAGTTGTAGTTAACAAAAGCTCTATCAATCTTACTATGAATAGAGAATAAGTTACCACCTCTCTAAGTATAGAAATTACCCGAGAATTCTGGTTCCACTAGTTTGGAAATAGTGATACAGTCATAGAAGTTGGGATCTCCATTAGAGTTTAACCTGCCGTTGTTTATTCTCTCATTGTAATAAAGAATTGTGTTAAAATCTCCTACCACTAACCACGGTAGGTTAATTAGCTTGGATAATGTGATGATATCTTCCTATAGATTTTTTCGACCATCTTCTTCATTATATGCATAAATAACCGTGCACACAATACTTATATCATTGGCATTGTGAAGTATACAGGAAATGGATTGGTCAGAAGTATGAAGAACAATAGTGGTCCATATAGAAGAGTCCCATATAATAATAATTCGACTTTTTCGATCACCCGTAGCATTGTGTGACATTTCCCATTTTCTGTCTATTTTATTCATGAAGTTTTCGATAGAATTAGTTGAGAGTTTATTTTCCAGAATGCCAATTAAGGAGTATTTATTCATTTTAATAATACCAATTACTTCTACCTGTTTGTAGAGGGCATTCATCCCCCTAATATTCCAAATGAGGAATTCCATTAACAACTATTAATAGGAGAGCTACTTTCTTCCATAGGGGTAGCTTTCCCGGTGATCTTTGATTTTTTGGATTTCTTGTTTTTGTTTTTTATTTGGATAACAAGATTCGACCATTCAGGGTTTTCTATTACATCGGAATTCAATGATGCTTTAAACTCAAACGGCACTTCCTCTGATCTTGTTTTACGAGATGGCTTATTTCTGGTGGAATGCGAAAGTTCTAGTGTCTCTGGTTCAGTTTGTATGATAGTAGTGGGAATTTCCGAGAAGATTGAAGCATTGTCGTTGTGAAGAGAAGAAGTAGAGCTTGGTTCAGTATGTAATTTGTGGGGGTTTGTATGGTTGTGGTCAGTCTGAGTGGCCAAGTTATCTGCTATGTTGTAATCTTCTACCGTGATAGGGTTCACGCAGTCTTTATTTGTCTGTACAGTTTGTTTGTTAACCAAATTGATTTGATTAATTTCTGGAATCTTATCATTTGAATCTGATTCAATGTGATTATTTTGTATTGGCCCAGTATGAATCTGTTGTTTAGTCTGATTCATTGTTTCCATAGTTGTAAAATGATTAATTGACTTTGTTTTGCTAACACTGTTTTCCGGGGCATTTCCATTAGAATCGATAATCATTTCTGTATCATTGTTATCTGTGTTACTATTCGCTTTGGGAAGCCACACTTTGCTAAATTGACAATGAATTTCTGAGTGTCCAAAGCTCAAACAATTAGAACATACACTAGGTTTCCACTCGTAGATAACTTCTTGCCATATTAGTTCGTCTTTATCGTTTAGGATAGGAAGTTTATTGGGAAATTTAAAGTTGTTATCAATTTCAGTAAGAACTCTTGCAAAAGCAATCTTGATAATTCCTTCTGTAAACTTGTCAAGCCTAATAGGAGTTCCGAGCACTGAGCCTATCCGACTAATTCCTTCTTCTGTCCAGAAGTCAAGTGGCAGATTGGGGAGGCGAATCCAGATCGGAATAGACTTAAG
This sequence comes from Allium cepa, assembly GCA_030765085.1. NCBI lineage: Eukaryota > Viridiplantae > Streptophyta > Magnoliopsida > Asparagales > Amaryllidaceae > Allium > Allium cepa. The sequence goes on from CM060938.1 coordinate 588,622,945, forward strand.
TAGGTCTTTATTGAGTTGCATTCCGGGATTCCATCTTTTCATGATCATCAGTTTCTTGTTATAATAGTATGGTCCACCCTCTAGAACGTTCAGACAATCTTTTTATTTGCTGAACTTAATCACGTAAAATCCATTTTCCATTGAAAAAATAGAGAATTCCTCCGCTGGTTTCCAAACTCTCATAATATACTCTTTGAAGTAAGGATAGTACGGCTTAGGTCCGACCACGTAAACAACAATTGCGTTTCTCCGTTGTTTTCTAGCATCCGAAATAACGTCAGTGGACATTTTTGCGCACTTAAGTGAATTGACTTCGCGGGGTTGATAAAATTTCAGTGGGATAGACATCTGTATATTGTTGCCTTTGACAACCTCATTCCACACTTTGCTAATTGGGGAGGCAAAATTCCATTTAGTGGGAGGTTGATTGGTATTCGGTGGTAATTTTTGTGAGTACGTTATAAGGGGAGATAGGTTTTGTTTTTGAGCCGGAGGAACTCGATGGTTACCTGAAGGAAAGGAACGGTCTGATTGATCCGCTTCCTTGGGTTGACGGTCGATAGAATTCAGCTTGTTTTGTCTCCTCCATTTACGCGACATCACAGGAGTAAATCCATCGTCGTTGTTGGTGGGCAAACGATCCAGCTGCAGTGGTTCAAAACCAGGAGGATGGTCGGACGGGGAAGGCGGCGGGTCTGGGGTTGGGTGTGTCAGTAAACTAATCGAGGAGGATGCGTCCATGACAAGGATTTTGGCGATGAGGGCGATGAACAAGGAGGACGGGGAACGTCAGAAGCAACGAAGAGAAGATTCAATCGCCAGTAGGGTATGGCGGCTAGCTAGGGTTTTCCCTTGTATGACCATTTTACCAAGTTTAAATTTGTTGAACATACTGGTTAAGTAAAAAAAATGATGTTGGTATATACTCTTAGGACATAATGGAGTATTATATGAGTATGAACTTAAGTTATAAAATGTTTATAAACTAGAAGTTATGATTTATGAATGAATCATAAATGATTTAGTATTAAAGGGATATACTATTTAGATAAATGAATATGATTAAAAAGATACTGGTGTAGTTAAGAAACTAATATGATAATTACGTAAGTTGTACATAGATTGTTTTATTCGCATGACTGTTCTTGATCTAATATTCGAGCACATGTTTTCAAGGTGGTTTACACTGGTCAGAACAAGGATTTTTCACTCAATTTTTAAAGGTGAACGCTTGGTGCAGATTCTTAATACGATCTTGAAGTTTTCTATCATAGTATATGGCTATGTAAGAAGTACAGAGCTTTCTAATTAAGGAACCTGATCGAAGTCCGCACTAGAGAGGTTAAGCACTAGAGAGGTTAAGTGATCTATACTAGTTGGGAAGTGAGATCTATATGATCGAGCAAGTGATCAAAATAGATAATGTGTACGGATGATATATGTGCATCATATGGGCTTTAGTACTTTCATGCTATGTTTTGATTGGCTTAGGGAAATGAATCTTTGATTTGTTCAAGGGTGGCATGAATAATCATCTAAGTAATAACCCGAGGCCGCTGAGCAAAAGGTACGCTCAGTGGATTGATTTTCATCCTTATGCGATGGGAGGGCTTGACTTGAGCAAACCATGAGCTATTTTGTTAATGATTAGGATACTATTAAGTATCAATGTATGGCTGCTTCTTTGGTTGCTCATGTTGGAAATTAAAGAAATATGCTAAGTGAGGGAGAATGTAACGACCCGGAATTTGGAACACTTTGTATTTAAATATCTGAATTATTTAAATATTTGTATATTTGATTAAATGTTATTAAAATGATTTGATAAGCATTTAACTCCCTTTTAAATCATAACTAGTGATAGGAAACTTGTTTTGGAAAAATGTTTACAAAAGTATATTCTTCGAAGAAAAACCAACAACATAACCAAAAATTGGTTTATCGATGAACAACTTTTCAATCGATATAAGTTGTAGAACTCTTTGGCACATAATAATGATCAAGTAAACACGTTAGCAACTAATTAACACACTCTATTCTTCATAAAGCATGGAATGTTCTAGAAAGTGCTATTAGGATAAGAGATAGTATTATGTGAAAGGTATAAAAGTAATTAGCCATAAAGAAGAAGTGACATAAAGTCGTCGTGATGAGAAGCAATTAATGAATCAGGGTTTTGAGGGAATTTTGGTCTTTCCCCATTCATATCCCTAAACCTATATAAGGAGAGGTGCACCCTTAGATAATATTCACAACAATTACAAAGCTTGAGTTGTAAAAATAAACAGCTTCTCTTCTTCCTCCTCTCTTATGTTCTAAAAGAAAGAGTTGCAAATTAACTCCAAGTTACTTCAAACTTTCCCACATGACTTAGTACAATATTATAGAACCTCCTACCAAGTCAAAATTAAAGAATAAAAGCCAAACTTCCCTAACCCCCCTTGGGCCGTGAGCATATAGAGAGGAAGGAAGGCAAAGAAGGCAAGGCAATGCAAGAGGCAAGGAAGGAAATGTGGTTGCTAGTTTGTGTTGGACTTTGGTTAGCTTGGATCTTGGTTATTGTTGGACTAAAGGTGAATTAACACCTCACTTTAAATGAAAAATATAACACATATATGTTGTGTTTGATTGTGTTAACGTTGTTTAAATTGTTGTTAACTTATGTTAAAAAAATGGTTGTAACTTCTTGGTTTAAAAATAAGTGACATATGTGATCCATGTACATGGGTTGTACAAACTTCGAATGGACTTGAATGAACTTGTATGATATGTGACTAGACCTTGAACAAAACACATAAGTTGTAGTTTAACATAGGTTGAGATATGACTTGGATTTAGGAGGGTAATTATAGATATGATCGCCATAGAAGCAGTTCGGATGTGACAATTGTTATGAGACATTGTAGAGAGATCCATAGGGATTTCTCCCCATATTTACAATGTTTTATATGTATTTTTGTTGCTATTAAAAGCTTGAATAGTAAAAAAGTTAAGTAACATCTTGAAAACGGCCAAAACATCACTAATGCAAAACAGCCACATTTAACCTTGATTTTTGAACTTCAATTGTTTCAGAAAGGACTTCAAGTTCGAGCGATTTGTTTCATTCTTTTTAATATTATTGCCTAACTATTTTTGGAGTATTCTAAAAGCAAATGTAGATATTTATGAATTTTTAAGAATTAGTTATGAATTTTTAAAGAGAGGAATTTTAGAATAAAGCATGTTCTTTTTCAAATTTTGTTGATTTTTTAAAACTTGTTATTTTTAAGAAATATTTTAGATAAATGTTTTAAACCTATTATAAGTATTTCCAAGTAATTTAAATATTTTCGAGAAGGGATTAAAATTTCTAAATAGCTAAATAGTTGATTGTTTAATTACTTATTAGAAAAGTAATTAATTATGCTTAACATTAATAAGCCGACGAAGTAATCTTACCTATTTGTGAGAGTTAAGATTAATGTTGAGTAGGGACAGAACAATAGAGCTCTAACCTACTGGGCTTCCCTCTTAACCGAGGAATAGGTAAGTGGAAAATGTTGGAAACATGTTAATCGAGTTGATTCCTTATTGTCTATGGAAATCATTACCATTGCGCTTAACATTAACGAGGTAGACTTATCTATTTATGAAATTCAAGTCTAATGTATTCAGGAAAGGCTTGGAGCAACCAGTGCCTAAACTTACTTAGTTTTTCTCTTGGGTAAGGAAGAGTTAAGTTGGAATGTTGGGAACGAGTTAAGTGTACAAATCGTGATTTGTATAAGCAATCATTTTTAGACCTTGATAGTTAACTAGTCTATACTGAACTTAACAGAATATGAACTTAGAACTTTGAAAGGGTGTTATAAAGTAAATGGAAAGTATAAAAGCAGTTTTGGGTTTATAGTATCGATGTTTGTGCAACATCTACTTCAACCCATTTAACCATACTTTTGAAAAGTAAATGGATCTTTAAAATGGAGTTTTAAAGATAATGGGATAGTAAAGGGATTTTGGGTTTTTCATAAATAATGTTTTAGCAACATTTGTTTTTAAATCCTTGGATAATATTATAAAGTGTTAAAATATGGTTAAATAAGTTTGCAAAATACTTGGGTCTTTAGAACAAAGGTTTGTAAAGATAGTAACAAGTAGGGAAATGGATTGGGTTTGTTGTGACAATGTGTTGATCACATTCGTCTTTTGATTATACACAGAAATGTAAATAGATCTTTAAAAAATGATTTAAAGATAAGAAAATGCGAAATAATTTTGGATTTACAGTGACAGTTTTTAAGTAACCTTTACCTTAAACCTTTTTGAATGGATTTGTGAAAGTACCTAGATCCTTAAAATGAACATTTTGAAGGAAATAATAAATATTGAAATCTTTTTGGAAGAGATAGAAAAAGTAGAAGATTATTAGGTAAATGAAGTTTACCAATAAAGGAGTTTTGTTTAACATAATGATTAATTAAATGGAAGGGATTAAAAGTTGCTTAAGTAACTTAATCATTCTTTGTGTGACTTGATTGTGTTTTAGATGTTAATAGCGTTTTGTGTTTTTATTTTATGGAAGGTAACCTAGACTTGGTTTCATTTACAGATATATATCTTATACTAAATAGTTAATTAGTCGACTATCGAACTTGACCTAATATTGACTTAGGAAGTTATCGAAATGCTTCATGATTCATATTAATGAGAACCTCCAGGAAAGAGCATTGGTATGAAATGTCTCTAGCTTTCACTTACTTCTAAATGAACCGGAATTGAGTTTACCAAAAATTCATCTATTGATTTTGAAGTGTCCCAGATCGGTAAGTGTTCTATTTATCAAAAATCACTTAAATACTAGTACACAAGTTCTACATTTTGAAAGTGGTTGAAGAAAGGGAATCTATATGGAGATTCAAGATCTATTTAAGATGCTCGAACATATATAAATCTTCGTGATATATTTAGGATGTGGGAATCCATGTGTGATTCCGAGATCTGTTCAGATATGGGAATCCATGTGTGGTTTCGACATTACTCAAGATGTGAGGAATCCGGTTTGGGATTCGTGTATTGATCGAGTGATGAAGACCCATATGAAAGATGCCAAACGTAGCATCGACATCGAAAATGACTAAAACCAAAGTAGGGTGCATAATCTCGAGTTTAGCTTACCTAGGAGGGCATATCACTTCAGATCCAGAGTATGCTTATCGATATGTTCTGCATGGGAGTTGTTGATACGTGGTGCAATGCAGTTCACCGTTGGGCCAGTTATGTTTATCTTATAGTATATCTCATCTACAGATATACGATGCTCGAAAGGAAGTTTTTGATCCTTGTTATGGAGTTTGGATTCGGCTAGATTCGAGGAGAGCTCCACAGAAATCCTTACACCTATGCAAACGTGCCGTAGTGGTATTAATTGCATACTTATTATTGTTATGGCGGTCACAGAACAGCTAATTGATATGATTTATATGCTACACTCTAAACATTATCTATCATATCACTATATATTGAACCCAATGAATGGTTGGTTTCTTTGAAGCCAAAACTGTTGTGAAATTCATATGGTCTCAATGGTTACTGTCACTTGTCACTCATATTTCTTGTGTTTCTCACGCTAGTTTACTAGACTGATTCGGGTATTATTTTCTTAGTGCTCGGGTCAGCCCCATGTATGTTTCTAGATTTAGCTATGGTTGCTTTGGAGCTTATGGAGAAGAGTTGGAGTCATACCTATCGTAGTATTTATTTCTGCTGCATTACTTTGTGTGTATCATCAGCATTTGTGAGGATATGTTGTTATAACTATCTGGGATGATTATGGTAACTCTAAAAAACTTTGTTCTTAGGATGATAGTTTCAATTATCATTTGGTATTATATATGATTGTTTCATTATGAGTGTTACCCTGCCTTTTGTCAAGGCCAGGATATCAATAAATTAGCCAAAAAGGTTGGATATCCGAATTGGAGATCGATTAGGAACAAGGCTGTGATCGATACCGTCAAAATTGGACCAAGCTCCAATCAAGGTAGGATCGATGGGGAATGATAAACAAGGCTCGGTGAGGCTACACCTCAAATTTTAGGTTAATCGGAGTTCGTATGCTCGAGTTATGGATGGACCAATATTGGTGAAAATTGGTTTCGTACCGACACGTTCGTATCAATCGTTATGGTGTTTGGTTAGGATTGTTCGACATTTGTTTCGATACATTTCATATTGATCGAATTCGTATCGATCAAGCAACTTCAGCAAGGAAATGGGTTGATGGATGTGGACTGGTGACTTTATATTGATACATGCGTACCGATTGGATGGATACGGCAAAGCAAGTTGGCACGCTTCATATCGATCAAAGCTTGGATCGATACGAGGAGTAGAGAAACCGGTAGGTATGGGGTTTAATGGATATGCAAGCATACACTTCCAAAACTCTTTGCACCTATAAGAAGGAAGGATGCTAGATGGATATGAAAAGCACTTAGGAGCCATTTCGTATCGATCACGTTCGTATCGATCGATACAAAAGAATCGGTCAAGGGAAGTAGCACATTGCATGGATCGAAGCGCAAAACTTCGATCGATACGTAATTGATAAATGCATGATTGATGGATATGAAGCTCTGGATGGATATGAAGGTTCCAGCCTACATGTGCAAAATCATTCTTGAATCGATCATAACTCTCACACTGCAAGTCCAAATGCTACGAAATTTTCACAGAAGCTTTCTTATTCGCTCAGGAACGTCCATAATCAATCTCGGCTCCATTGGGTTATTTTTATATAGATACGAAATGCACTTGGATCAATCAGGATCGATCCCAAACGACCCCAGATCGATCTGGTAGGTCCATCCATGTGTGAGAAGAGGTATTCCGAAGTTTGAGTGATATATTTCCAGATCTACTCCTATAAATAACACCCTCATGGTAACTAAAGAGGGGATCTTCTTCTTCATTTCTAACTAGACTCTGCCATTTTGGTTATTGATATTCAAAGGATTGTAACTATAATCACAGTATAAAGGAAATAAAAGGATCAATTTAAAGTGGACTAGTGCCAAACCACTATAATCTTGTGTCTTCTCTTACTTTCTTTCATTTTAATTTTGTTATTTCTTCATTTTTACTCTCTACATCATCTGGATCTGAGATCTATGTTTGGAAATTAAGGATTTGTGTGTTAACATTGGTGCTTTCACTACTTCTGGGGTTTGTGGCCATTTTTGGTGCAAACACTTTGGTGGTTTCACTAAGAAAACCAACACCCACTACATCAGATTTGAAGTTTAGATTCGAAAAGATAAAGGATCAAATCTAGGAGGAACCATGGTTAGGCAATAGACAAGGAGACAGGTGGCGAAAAGGAGCCATCAAGTGGGAAGTCAAGAGGCTTCCTTCGGAGCTGAAGTAGATTAGGCATCCATCTACATCATGAGCAATGAGATGTAGACTATGATGGATTCCATGCAGGAGTAGTTAATGAAAAAGCAGGAGGAGATGGTGTAGGACCTTCTCAGGCAGTTCGGATAGGCAGGAACAGGAGGAAATGGTAGAGCACAGATCTGGAGCACGGATCCATGGAGCTAGACTAGAGGGACTCAACAGGTAATCAGATGGAGGAGCTCAGCAGGGGGCAGCCCCAATCAGAAAACAGCTATCAATCTAGATGGATCTAGACTCCAGGGCATACCCCCGTGTAATGTTGGACCAATTCATGGAAGAATGCCAACTGACGCTGCACAACCAGTGCGAACAAGCATACAGGAGTGTGTGATGAGGAGTATGTACCAGAATTCCCTCTAGAACTTGAGGGCAATTAGGAAATGAAGACGGAAGGCAACCCCTGGTGGATAACATTGGATTAGCTAGAATTATCAGGCGAACAGTACGTGGAGGTCTGACAAATAGAGATCTGGAAGAAGCAAACAAGAGTCCATTTACCGATAACATCGGGATGGTTAGGAATCCACCAGAGTTCAAGCTACCTGCTCTAGAAATATACAACGGTAGGACGGATCCTACCAATCATTTGATGAGGTATACAAGGAACATGGAAGTGTTAGGGGAATCAGAGGAGGTTATGGCCTGGTGTTTCCCCTTGTACTTGATGGATATAGCCGTTATGTGGTTCAGGAAATTGGAAAACGGATCTATTAGGATGTGAACAGAATTGGCGAATAAGTTTTTGAAGCAGTTTCGGGATCATATCAAGAGGCCAAAAAATGTGACGACACTGACGTCCGTAAAGCAAAGGACAGGAGAGTCGCTCAGGACTTTCTTAACCCGATTTGATGCAGCGGTTGCTTCGGTGGATTTGCCGGATCCATCAATGGTTTTAATAGCGGTAGTGTCAGGAGTCAGGGACAACTCGGATTTCAAGGTATTATTAGTACTGGATCCACTAACGCATCTTAGGGAATTCTTTCACAAGGCCGAGAGATTTCTTTAGCAAAAGGATGCAAGCTTGGATATGAAACCAAAGGAAGTAAGTGTGGTTAAGGATGGAGGACCATCCGGTGAAAGCTCGGTTAAGGATAAGGATACAGGGAAGTCGGATAATGATTCTGGCAGAGCAAGGCAGCACTGGAGGGAACCAAAATTCTCCACTTACACAGGATTGAATGAAACATTGGAATGGATATACATGGAAACCCAAGATTGCATTCCTTATCGAAGGCCAGAAAGAAGGGAACCCTCGGAATGCGAGAGGGCATCAGGAAGTCACTATCTCTTCATGATCTGGACAGGCATGATACCAATGGCCGAAGGCTTCTAAAGGATATAATCGAGGAGCACGTAAGGAATAGTTAGTTATGGCAATATGTCGAGACTCGAAATGCGACAGTGGAACAGGAGTAGCCACTGTCTACCTCAAAAGACGATGACGCAAGGCCTTGGAATGATGGTCGGTTGGTCGTCGACAAATTGGGATGGTATGGAGTAAGTAGCAAACTCTGGACAATGGCTAAGTCACTTACTTATGTACAGGGATAGAGATATCCCCTAGGCATGCTCTGGGATGATGATACACCGTGATGCTCTAGTTCGTGAAATCTGCTTTTTCTTTCTGCTTTGGTCATTTGCTTTTTTTAGTTTGGTTTTGGAGTTCGGTTTGGACTATTGGGTTTTTTGGTTTTCTAGTTTCGATTATGGTTTGAATGCTTGTTTTTTGGTTTGAATCTTGGTTTGGATTATTGATATCTGGTGTTCTGATTTGATTTGGATTTCGGATTGGATTTTGACTGGATTTTTATCTGATTTTTGGTAAAAAAGTCATCGAGTATGGATTATGCCTGGCAAGGGGTAAGTCACTTTGTCCGAACTGGAAAATCGGCTTATTCACGTCGTTAAGTATGGATTATTCTCGGTAAGGTTCTGAAGAGACCAGGATTCGGCTTAGAACTTAAGCCACATCATTAATCAGCGTTCAGGGACATTGAACTAGGATCACCATCGATCTAGGACTGAAGTAAAACCATTGCTTAATACAGGCCATCGAGTGTGGATTACGGTTGGTAGGAACCTGTAGAGGTTATGGATTCAGAAATTGACTATGAACGGCTAAGGATTTGGGCATGAACCAGAAGTGATCCCAGATTTGGCTAAGGGCCCGGAGCAGTCCCGAATTTGAATGTCGACCCGGAGAGGTCTTGGATTTGGTTATTGGTTGTTGGATATGGATAGATTAGAACTCGGTTGTCGAGTTCAGATGGATATGGAATTGACTAAGCATCTGGTTACTGGATTTGGAATCGGATATCGACTTATCGTGGATTTGGATAAGGATATGGTTAAGGCACTTGGATAGAATGGCTTGGTAATCGATTGGCTTAAGGATTGGACGATATGGCTATGGATGCAATATGGACTTTAGATGTCGGATTAAAGCTATTCAAAACAAGCCTTCCTATTGCAAGACATGTTTTAGGGGGAAAATGTTACCCCGCCTTTTGGTCAAGGCCAGGATATCAACAAATTGGTTAAAAATGATGGATGTCAAAATTGGAGATCGATCCGGAACAAGGCTGTGATCGATACCATTAAAACTGGACAAAGCTCCAATCATGGGATCGATAGGGAATGATAAACAAGGCTCGGTGAGGCTACACTTCAAATTTCAGGTCAATCGGAGTTCGTATGCTCGAGTTATGGATGGATCAATATTGGTGAAAATTGGTTTCGTATTGATCATTATGGTGTTAGGTTTGGATCGATCGACATCTTTATCGATATATTTTGTATAGATCGAATTCGTATCGATCAAGCAACTTCAGGAAGGAAATGGGTTGATGGATGCGGACTGATGACTTCGTATCGATACATGCATATCGATTGGATGGATACGGCAAAGCAAGTTGCCATGCTTCGTATCAATCAAAGCTTGGATCGATAGGAGGAGAAGAACAACTGGTAGGTAAGAAGTTTGATGGATATGAAAGCATACACTTCCAAAACGCTTAGGACCGATACAAAAAAAGGATGCTGGATGGATACGAAAAGCACTTAGAAGCCATTTCGTATCAATCACGTTCGTATGGAACGATACGAGGAACCAGTCAAGGGAAGGAGCACATTGCATGGATTAAAGCGCAAAACTCGGATCGATACGTAATTGATAGATGCATGATTGATGGGTACGAAGCTTTGGATGGATACGAAGCTTCCATCCTACATGTGCAAAATCAATCTTGGATCGATCAGACTCTCAAACTACAAGTAAAAATGCTATGAAATTTCACAGAAGCTTTCTTATTCACTCAGGAACATCCATGATCGATCTCAGCTTCGTTGGACCATTTTTGGATCGATACGAAATGCACTTGGATCAATCAGGATCGATCCCAAATGACCCCAGATCGATCTGGTAGGCCCATCCACATATGAGAAGAGGTATTTCGAAGTTTGAGGGAGATATTTTCAGATCTACTCCTATAAACAGCACCCTCATAGCAACTAAAGGGGGGATCTTCTTCTTCTTTTCTGGCTAGACTCTACCATTTTGGTTATTGATATTCAAAGGATTGTAACTGTAATCACAATATAAAGAAAATAAAAGGATTAACTCAAAGTGGACGTATGTCGGAGATAGCCGAACCACTATAGATCTTGTGTCTTCTCTTACTTTCTTTCATTTTAATTTTATTAATTCTTCATTTTTAATCTCTACATCATCTGAGATCTGTGTTTGGAAATTGAGGATTTGTGTGTTAACACTGATGCTTCCACTACTTCTCGGGTTTGTAGCCATTTTTGGTGCAAACAGTGAGATTATGATATTGTGTTCCTTCTTCCTTGTTCTATTTCGTTTTCTTTTATTTTACCCTAATAGTTTGTCTTTCCAGGACTTGGGTGCTCGGCACGTGAATACCATGATGTATTAATGTCGACATTTAAGGGTCAAAAGGAACGTCGTTATAGGGCTCCAAAGCATCCATAACTAAATTTGAAATATACTCAGTATGACATGAGTACTATAAGAAAATAAAGCCCAGATCTGCCTGGTAAACTAGCATGGGAAACATAAATCATGTGGATTTTCAATGTTGAAACCCTACAGAAATAAAGGTATCTCGTAAGACCACGTCGTACATAAATATGGACTTGTTTTTAACTTACTAAACTAAACTATTTCTATAAGAAATTTAGTGATATTATAATAATATTTAGGGTTTAAAATAAATATGTAATGTTGTTGGAATGCTTGCATCTCATGTTCCAACATATTTGGGCACAACTAAGTCCGTAAGGCACTTCTTGGAAAATAGATTCCATATAGTGATAAGGATATTAGGGTACCGCCTGTCACGGTACACTTCTAGAAAAATGTATCGAGGTCGCAAAACATTTGCACCCTGCCAACATAGAGTCGGCTAACCCATTCCTATATTGTACTGAATATGTTATCACTCCAGTTGTTGGCCAACAACCGTACTGAGCCACTAGCTTACGTGATTGGTTCAATATCGACCTAGATTGGGTAACAAACATACTCTAATGGTAGCGAACCACATAACCCTATTGCATATCCCTTTTTTAGTCATTACCGGGTGTAAGGCTTGTGACTAGGTTTTACCTATTAGCAAAGCCCATTTAGAATGCTAACACTGCCTTCCAGGCAATAACGCAATGCCAGTATTAATCCATACAAGTAGTTTTACTACCGAACACATCGAAGGCACTACTTCTACTACATTCTCAGGATTAGTAGTAAGCAGCCATCGCACTTCAACGAACTCCATCTTTGATTTCATCATCTTTAAGATGTCTCCAACTTGATGTTATGTCGGTTCAAAGTGGGTTTTTGGACAATATATCCGATCCTTTTCTCTTCATACCGATAAAGGATATTTTCAATACTGGCCAAGATTTGATAATCAGTTATTTAACTATTAAATAACAATCAATACAATTAGATATTTAACTTCATATAGAAACCAACCATGGTTAAACACATAAGCAGACACTAAGCCTTGTTAATTAATCATTTCATTAACCAAAATATATTTCCAAATATTCTTATTAAAATACCCTTTTCAAAAGATATATTCACAACCATCTCTACTCTTTTCAACACCTGAAAATGTTGATATGCTTATCTCAACTGTATTAGTATACCTACATGAACATTTCACTTTCATTACTTAAAAAACTTTTCCAAATACTTATATCTATAATATAAGTATATCCAAAAAACATTACATTACCGATACTTAGAAAATATTTCCCTCTTTTTCCAAAATCATGTTCAACCATGCCAAAACAAACGTCACTTAAAGCATTGTTACTATAAACCCAAACCACTTTCCTTTTGGTGTAAAGTAAACAGTCGTATAGAAATTAGGTCGAATATATTTATCCCCACTTGCAATTTCAAACTTATACTCTCCCTCAATTAACAATGCAGTTAGATAAGTTTGCGTACTATCCTTGCCTCGACATACATTCTTAATTCCCAGGATAAGGATGTGTTTCTCTACCTTAGAATTTGGTGTTAAGTATGAAAAGAATACTTTCCATACCACCATAATTTTAGAATGATCATTTACAAAAATCCAATCTCATTCCTTTTAATAAACTCCTTTTTATAAATCTTCAAAGTGTTTATAAAACTCATTTTTATAAATCTCATTTCTATTTATAAGAATCCTTTTCATAAATCCCATTTACTGTTTATAGAACTCCCTTTTATAAATCTCTAAATTTATTTATAAAAAATCTTTAATAAAGCTTCTTTTTTAACTCTCTAGATTTATTTATAAAACTTCTTTATGAATCCCCTGATTTTAAAACTCATACACTTATCACAAATTTCCATTTTCAAGATAGGTCTAAATAGTTTCCATAAAACGATCATTTCATATACTACCATAAATTCACAACTGTGATTTTTTATTCAAATTTACCAAAATAATATCATTTTCCTTTTGATAAAATATTATTTACAATTATATTCCTTTATTTATAAAATACCATTTATAGATCAATTCCTTTATTTATAAAATATTGTTTATATATCTCTCTTATATACAACATTTTATATAAAATGTTTCACCAATATTTATTCCAAAATATTGCTATCTCCTTTTAAAATAGAATTACTTTATTACAAAGATAAATTCCCATTTATTTTCCTTTAGAATAAACATTCGTTATTATATGAACTTTTTTGTAAAACAAATACTTCCTAAAATACTTTTTAAAATATTTCCAAAGAAAGTCAAAGTAAAATAGAGATGTTCAAAAACCGTTTCTAAATAAAATACCATAGGAAATTCCAAAATTCTATTTAAAATCATTTCCCCAAAATACCATAGAAATGCTTATGCCCTAATCGGCCACCCACATGTCGCGACCCTCATCTATGAGCTACAGCTCCCCATTTCGCTCCTATAAGTGATCCTTAGCACAAGAAACACACCCTTACACTCCAAATCACCTAACTCTGCCTTCATCACTACCCAACCAAAACCCTAAGTATAGCCTCTCCACGTCGGTCCTCCCCAATCAACGATGCAACCCTCATTCCCTATATAGATTTAAAACTCTCAACTATATGAACTCAACGGATCTTGTTTCACATTTTTTAGTTAAGCGGATGATTTGATTTTGATTTTTAAAGAAAGAGGCTTGGTTTTTCAATTTACAGGAATAGGGAAGCAAAATAAAAGAGGGAAAAGTGAGAAAAAAATGGAGAATAGTCTAAGTATGGTGTTATTTTATTTTACAATTTCTAGCACTTCGCTACACAGAATTTCGTTTGCGTACGAACTGCGAACGATAGAAATAAAAATACGATCGCACACAACAATGCGACATGATCTCAAAACAACAAAAAAATACAGCGGTAAACTTATTCTGTGAAATTTCAAGAATATCATCGTTTGCCGAAAAATTCGTCAAATGATATTTTAAATATTTTCCAAATTAAAAATCATGGAAAAATCCTATAAATTATTTTAAAAGCATGTCACTAAAAATTGAGTCATTTTATTAACAACTGATATTTTTATTATTTGTTGTATTTGAATCAAATTCGAACATTTAAATAAATTAAATACTCTAGTTCGAAACGTTAAAATTTTTGGGTTGCTGCAGTCTTTAGGAATACACAGAATTTATGCATGATCTAAAAATTTAACTGATGACTTGACAGCCATGTTTGAAGGCAAAATGGCGAAACATTCAATTTTAAGGTATCATTTTTAAAAGTAACATAAAGTTTGACTCATTTTATTCTTTTAGTTTAGACCAAAATCTTAGGTTATAAAAAATATTTTGAATAAACTTAATAGGGAAAAGGTGTAATTTAGTTAATTTAAAAATTGAATAACATGTTTATTTCTTGGTTTGGTGTTGATAATGTTACAAATGAATAATATCATATTTTTCCATCTTCAAAATTAAGTCAATTAATTTTTAAAAAATGAATATGCGTGTTAATGGTAATTAACTCATTTAATTGGGAAGACTATTAATACTGAATAGATATGTAATCAATTTTCTTATTGATATTGGAATCAAACAAGAATGGTATAATTAACAATTAACTAAAGTTAATCTTATTTAATTTTCTATTTATTTTAAACAAAAATTTAAGTAATAAACTTAATTATCATAATTTATTCATGTTGCATGTAACAATAAATGTATGTTCGTTCTCCCAGGCACCCATATTTTATGTTGTTTAGTAATGAACTTTTTTATACATTTCAATAATTATCAACAAACTAAAGTTAATAATCTCATTTATTTCACATTTTCAATTATGGTAAACATATTCACCATTTTTAAATTTTAGTTAGAATAGAATAAAATTAATTAAGTTAATCATCATTTTAACTCTATAATTCAATTCCAATTTAAATTAGAGCCACACCAAATGATACTGTCGTGCAGTACACAAAAAGGAATTAATTTTTATCAATTCAATTTAGAAAAGTGCTATTATAACTAATGTTATGCTTTCAAGTTATAAATGACTTATAGTTGATGTTATTGTTTATTGTATAGCATAATTATATCCAAAATATTTAGTTTTATTTAGTGCTCTTTGAAATTATTCAAGCATATTTATCATTTAAGATTTGTTAATAGTTTTCCATAAAAAACCAATCCAAAAGTTTATGTTTGACCTTCATGTAACCAAAAAATTTCAATAAATGCCTAGTTAAAATATTATGTAAACCCCGTGTACTTGGCATGGGTTCACACTTGTTAACAAGTCAAAGTAGAACATTTGAAACCAATTGGAGTACTTCAACCTTTATAAGTATCACTTTAGAAATGAGATTTTATATCCATGCATTTTATTAGTAGGTTGCTTGAGTTGAATAGATAAAAAGAAAACATTTAGGTTATTTTGATAGATTGACCAAGTCATAACTATTATGTCAACAAGAATGACACTCGCATTAACTAAGCTTTTGATGAAGAACATTTTGAATCTTCATTAATTCCAACTAGTATCACAAGCAACCACAATCCATGTTTGCCAACGAGTTTTGAGTAAGATTACATGACATTTTAGGCACTAAACTAAAGGTAACTACCACTTATTGCACTTAAAATGTTGAACAATCAAAATTATTGAATAAATGTAACGACCCGTATTTTAGTATCGGAGGATCATAAAATAATTTTATTTAATTCATTTGGTGTTGCACGATTCCCATATTTTAGGGATACGGTTTTAAGCATGTTTTACACATCTATGATTTATCCCAAATTTCTATGTGGTCATTTTACCCTTGAAGATCTTATTTTGGCTATAACTTTTGATATTAACCGAATTAGAAGCTCTAACTTGTCTTCAGGATTGTGGTTGAGTGGTCATATAGGAAAATCAGTTGAATGTTAGGAAGTTATAGCAGTTTTAAGTTTTAAAATCTACCGTCTAGAATTAGAAGGGGTTTAATGGGCCGAATTAGCAAGCCCATTAGGCTAGTCAAGTTTGGCTATAAATATGAGGCGAGAGAGACCATTTGAAAGTTTATCTCTCATCTCAAATCAGCCATAAACCTTAACTCCTCTCTAATTTTCCATTTATCTCATTAGATTTCATCTCAAGTCATCTCTAATTGCAAATTAGTGGGTAGATTTTCAACGAGGAGCTTGATCTCATCACTTTGATTGCATCTTCATCCAATTTCTCACTGTCCAAATCGAATCTTCTTCATATTAAATAGGTTTGGTAGATTTGGTGAGTGGTTATGATCTCTCACTAGTCAATGATGGACTATATGTTGTAGTCAAGTGATTATAGGTTAGAATTATCAAATTAAATTGATTAGACTTAAGTAATTTCAGATTTAGAAGCCTTAGATTAACCTAATTAAACATATAATTAGGATTGGGTCGTTGGCTAGCGTCATTTGTGTATATTTGGCCATGAAATTCAATGTGTTAGATTAGATCTGTGCTAGAATTGTGATGGTAGATTGAATTGAATGGTTTTTATGTTCATATTGGATGTAATTAGATGATTTGCTATGTTTGATTTGGTGTAATGTCATAATTGCTTGCTATGCTTGATTTTTTTGCTAGTGTTGTGCATGTTTTAGGACTTAGATTGGTGGTCGGAGCATATTGGGCGCAAAGTTCATTGGAATCACACGAAACTTAAAGGTAGGCTCTAAAGCACGCAGAAAGACCTGAAAATTTCACAACAATTGAAGCTAAGTATTTGGATCGGCACCAATCCCATTGGATCTAATCGGTACCGATCCAAAACTAACACGCCAATTGAACAGAAATCCACAGGGGAAAATGAGCATGGATTTTAGAGTTCCTTTATGAAGTTGGATCGGAGGATAGGCTAAGTATTGAAGATCTTACAGGTACAAATACCTGATATACATGGAAATAATAAACTATACAACTTTGACTTTGCATTACTACCAAAGGAATTTGATAGTGATTGCTTCCTAGGAATGGACAATTTACGACATCTCCCTCCATTCAACAAATATTATTTTGAACTGGATGGCGTTCTTGTGCCTCGAGTAACGCTACCCGCTACAATTGCACCCCATTATACACCAGCAGCACAACGTGGTGAAAAATCTGCTACATTAATTGAACATGTAAAAACACCAAACATAATACAACCAAAGATTTTGTACATACAATATACCAACCACCAACGAATTTGAAATATTAATACACAATATGTTAGAACCTCTTTATTCAGACAATCCATTAAAATGGTTTGACAAAGCACCACGGTTGTAACGACTGCGATTTTTCGTCCACGAATGCCGACATCAATACGTCCACTGTATCAACTGTCGAGCAATCGAAGGCCGGAAAACCGTACCGTTAGGGTTAAAGAAGAAGAAAAAGTAGAAGAAGAGAGCAAAAAGATAGAACAGAACAGAACAGAAATTACAGAACAACATCAGAATCTCACAATTCGCAGCGGAACAACATATAATAAATAAATGAATAATCTTTAAACAAAGAACTATATCAGTTATTACATTACATTACATTTCATTGCATCATCAGAGTGTACAACAACAAACAACAATAAACAGCGGAAAAGAAATACTATATAATAGTAATACGCCATGCCATCCAGCTTGCCTCCAGCAGCTCTCGAATATCCTGATAAACCTAACTCTTGACTTCCCGTACGGAAATTGGTGGGCACCCAGAGTTTAGGAAGGAAAACAATAAACTCCGAGTCAGTCATGTGACTGGTGTGAGAACTCAAAACAGTTTATTTTTCTTTAAAATCAAAATAGAGGAATATTTTTAAAGTAAATTCGCAATGCTTTTAAAAATGAGACTACCATAAGGCCTCCCGCACATACACACAATGCAAACGCAGAACCGGAAGTGATTTCTCCGTATGATAGTCAAAGATGCTTGATACGCATTAAAAAGAAACATTTGATATTATTACCAGTGCATAGTGCAGGAAAAATCATTTCGAAAATAAAGATATAAATCTTAGCCAGCATAGGCATTCCGCACTTATGCCTACTATAGCTACCATCCAAACAGTGGGGCGCCACCATAAGTGAATGATAGGTTCTACAACTAAAACCGTACAAGATCGTATTGTTTCTTTGGATTTCCAACAAATGGTCAGACCAAGGAACTTCCCATTGCCACATGGAAACACCTCTGGAATGACGTCCCGAGAACCAAACCGGATCTCTGCCAACACAAGGCCGGGTTACCCCTAACTGGGTAACTACTGACACGAATATGTCATCCCCCGATCGTAACCGATCTATCCGAGGATCCTCGATTTCCAACAACCACAAATTTTGCAGCAACAACATAGGTTAAATATCTGGGCTCCATACCATGATACCACCTCTATCCAGAAGGAATGACATACACTAAAGGGGCACTACCCCCTAATAACCTTGTTGCATCCTTCCTGTTTTGACCATTTCCGGGGTGTGAGGTCCGACGAAGTCTCTTCCACAAAGCCATGCTTTATACAAAAGCTGTGCTTTGGGTCAATCAAATGATCATAGAAATGATCACCAGGATAAATGATCAAACAAATGATCATATCACAAATGATCAAACAATGATCATTTCACAGCAACACTCAGCATGTCACATTACCAAATTGAGAGTATATCACTAATAACCTTCAACTATATAACCTCTGAGCTCGTACGTCTCAGAGAAGGGTGTTAAGCTAAGTGAATAAATTCTCCGCCACCAACAGAAATATATTTGAAAGAAATCAGCTTTATATCTCAATTTGTAATGTCAGACATACAATCCATACAAGTCTATTCCGGGATCGAACAGAACCGAAGGCACTTACAAAGAAGTCCTTGCATTCCGGATAATTTCTAATCACGTCCGGACTTCCCGTCACTAAGGGTGATAAAACCTCTATATCGGAGATCAGCCGATGTAGAGTAACTCAACGGCAATCCTTTCATTTTCAAAAATATCCGGTCTTCAACACCGGTCATCGAATGCAAATCCATTACGACGTATCACAAATTCGGAATGGGTTATACGACCCCAAGGTCCTTTCCCGGCTAACCCGAATAGTGAGCGCTTATATTAAAAATAAGTGTGGCATTCAAATTCAAGCAATTCACAACAAATACCTATTTAAAGGTAAATATTGATAGTGGATTATTTAACTATCAATAGGCGTGTTCAACATCACCAAATCCAAATAATTTTCCAAATTATTTATTTTCCAAAATATCTTTACTAGATATATATTTTCCACACTTCAACCATTTGAAAACAATTTTTCAAATCACTTTTCCTTACTCGGAAATACTTTCATTTCAAAATGGTTCATTTAAACCAATTTAAATAAATCCCTACCGATTTACTTTATATTTACGTTCCAAATCCGTAAATTTATTCCCACACTTTAAAAATAAATCAACGTTTATTTTTAAACTAATTCCCCTTTCTTTTATAAATTCCATAGTGAATTTATAATCCCAAAATATCTATGATGTACGATTTTCAATCGATTTTCAATATTTACTTTCAATTTATCTTACAAGGATAAATTCTAAAACGTTCATTTCACATTGGAAAAATATTTCCATACTTATTTAATAATAAGTACTTCACAAATCTATTTATTTTCAACATTTTAAAATATTCAATATACTCAAATCAAAATTAAGTATATATTTCATTACTTAAGGAAAACATTCTCTTAACACATTTATTTGGGTCAAAAACGAATGTTGCGTAAAACATCGTTACGACGACCCAAAATCACTAGTATAGAGATTCAAAGTTTAAATAGATATATAAATCCCAATACTATATAAAACATTTCCTTTCGGAAACCATTTACTATAACAACAGTGTTATAGTCCACCATTTCCTTCTTTCTCGAAAACGTCTATTTCAACAATAAATGTTGAAATCTATGGTTTCGATTCATAATACATTTTAAAACATCTTTAAAATAATTAACTTCATTCTATAATATTCATTTTGCCAAACATGAATATTTTATTCAATAATGTATTCACTGTCCAAAATCGTGAATATATTTTCTTTAATAAACTTCAGTATTCAATTTATCAAATTCAATTGATTTCGGATTTATAAAACAATGTCTATAAATTCCATTTCTATTTATAAGCTTCGATTTATAAATCTCCTTTATTAATCTAATTTATATTTCGTTTATATGCCGAATCTAACTTATAAGTAAATTACTTATAATCCGTTTATTCACAAATCCATTCTTTTATATCATCATTTGTTTATAAATCTAAAATTCTTATTTACTTATAAAACTAAGTACAACTTTATTTTAACACTTATAAAAGCTCGTTTTATAATTCCAATATCTTTAACTTATAAAATATAAATTTTATAAATCTTTTATATAAACCGTTTATAATAATTCAAAAATCTCAATTTAAATAAACCAATCTCTTTACTAATTTACAAAACGTTATTTAAAACTTATATAACTCCAAAATTACACTTAAGTATTATTTTCCCAAAAATATAACTTTTATAACCATAAAATTAAAATGTTTATTTATTTTAACAATTCAAAATTAAATAAAACGTATACTTTCAAAAATCACGTTAAAAATTCTTTTAAAAACCAAAATCATTATTTTTAAAACTTCAAAAATGGATCTGATGATGCAACAGCACCAAATAGTCAATCACGACATCCAAATATCATATATCGATATGATAATCAACAAATATCACAATATCTGTAAATAAATCAATACAGTTGAGAAATCTAGTTGGATCCCTCCAACCTGTTTCCCTGCATCCAAAAACATTAGCACAATACCAATTCCGCTCCAGTACGGAATTATCGTGGTATATGGGATTTATGAAATATTATTCGCTTAATAGACGGCGCAATAGGGTCTCATCCGCTATATACTGCGGGAAATCAATTCCAAGTACATAAATAATACCAATTTCACTGTTTGTGAAATATTCGCGGTATATGTTTTTAATAAATAACATCCGCTTACTAACGGCGCATAATGTCTATTTTAACAATCAATAGATAACAATCATCATTCAAACATGCATTCAAGAATTTTAAATCTAACTATTTAAAATAAAAATCGAAACCGATTCGATTGAGTGAGAAGTTCTCACCTTGATTTCAATTTCGTTTTCAGCTTTTATTTCGAATATACCCGAAATTTTCACTGACTCCAATCGACTCCAATCCAGTTCCATTGCGCAGTGCTCGACAATGCGGACCCAACGCAATTCGTTTCGTCAAAAACGGACCTCGTATGAAGAAGTTATGATATTTTAAAGATTGCACACGTGTATAATACAATTTTATTTACAAATTTTATTTATTTATATACCCAGACTCAATCCAGGCCGTCCATTTTCAACCCATCAGATCTGGCCGCCCTCTTTCTCTTCTCCCCTCTCCAGGTTTTCAGGTGAAAACCTAACCCATAGCCTCCCTTCTTCAACGAATTATTGCGACCTCCACACTCGACTTGAAGACGATCGGAGACCATCGTTGCGAAGCCCCGCTCGAGAGCCACCATCGGCTGCCACCATGTTGAACTCGGCCTCCCCTATCACCTCGATTTGCGTGAAAAACGCAGCCCCTTCTTGCTCGATTTTCCGTTGATTCGAATCTCCGTTTTCGATCATCTACGTATGGATTTGAAGCTTTCATCGTCCTCTACAACTTTGTAGTTGAGAGTTTTTGCTAATTGTTGATGGATTGAGAGGAAAATGAGAAAAAAGTTTCGAAATTTTCTGGCCAATAATCAAGAGGGTGGCGGCTGGGCATTGAAAATTAGGGTTAGGGTTTTTGCTTTTGCAAATTGAAGATGTGAGGTCCTTATATTGAAAATCGACGAAAACACTATTCACCCGAAATTTTCCGAACTCCAAACGAAGCGTGCCGGCTGGCGTTTCTAGGGTTTACCCCACATTTTGAACACAATGGAACGTGTTTCGGAGGCTAATTCCATCGTATGTGCGAGTTACGGAAATAAACGATCAAATTTAAATTAAACCGATTAAACATTTTTCTAGGCATTTTAGCTTGCATCGGACAAACGATAAATTCGATTGACACGAAATTTGAAACCATACAATAATATCACATTACGGATCCGATGAAACTAGTTTCGTTGAAATCCGAGACTTTTTGAAAAATGGCTATTTTAACTCGCCAAATTAATATTAAACAATTTCGATGCGTTTCGAGCTGCCACGATCAAACGATAACTCCGATTGCTACGAAAATTGAAATCCGGTAATAACAAACTATTACGAATTCAATGGAACTAGTTTCGTCCAATTCTGAGACTGTTCGAAAATTGACTAATTTCACTAGTCGATTTAAATATTAAAATATTCAATTTTCACAAATTAACTCTTAATTCGATTTTAAAAGTTCTATAACATCCTTCTAACTCCAACATGATAAAATAAAATTTTACTAATCATTTTCAATCATATTTAACCCAATTTTCAATTATTTCTGTATTTTCACATATTTAATTTTCGATTTAATTATCCAATTAAATCCAATTATTCGAAATAAAATTAATTCGACTTATAAATTCACTAATTAATATTAAAATTCAATTAAATATATAATTTTTAATTGACAGAAACTCTGGGTCGTTACAACGGTATTGTAAAATTGAACTAATGGAACAATACAAAGACCCTAAAGTCAGAGTTAACAGTATCATGGTATCTCCAACTGATAAAGAAGAATTTGCAAAGAAAATAAAAGACCTATTAAATTTAAAATTAATATAGAAAAGTTTCCGTACCCACTCATCCATAGCTTTCTTAGTAAGAAATCATGCTGAAATTAAAAGAGGAAAAGCTCGAATGGTAATAAATTATAGAAAACTTAATAGCTATACAAAGTTTGATGGATATTTTATTCCTTCGGCTGAACATCTAACAAAACAAATTCGAGGAGCAAAATATTATAGTAAATTTGATGCAAAATCAGGTTTTTGGCAATTAAAACTTGCTGATAAACAATCCATAGAGCTAACTGCCTTTAGCTGCCCACAAGGGCATTTTGAATGGTTAGTTATGCCTTTTGGATTAAAAAACGCACCATAAATATTTCAAAAATGGATGAATTCTAGGTTCGGACATTTACCTTTAGTATCTGTCTATATAGACGACATTCTTGTTTTCTCTAATTCTGCAGAAGAGCATAAACAACATCTTCTAGCAGTTGTTCGAATACTACTTCAAAACGGTGTTATTTTAAGTCCTAAAAAAATTGAATTATTTAAAAGAGAAATAGATTTTCTTGGAAAAAGAATTAAAAATGGACAAATAGAATTACAACAACACATTTATACTAAAATTAAAGATTTTCCCGATACATTTAAAACATTAAAAGAACTCCAAAGTTTCTTAGGATTATTAAACTACGGTAGAAAATTTATTCCTAATTTATCCGCTAAGACCCAAAATTTACAGAAAAAGCTTACTAACGAACAAGCAAATATAAACAACATAATGGAGAACAACCAAGAAGATGGAACACAGACAAAATTCCTATTACCTTACAAAAGCAAGAAGAAGAAGAAATACAAAATATTAAAGACCTAATAAAAGATCAAAAGATCCTCTATTTTCCTTCAGATGAAGAATTGCTTACACTACAAACTGATGCTTCTGACAATTTCTGGGCAGGAGTATTAATTGCAAAACAAAAAGATGTTGTAGCATATTCCTCTGGAAAGTTTGGTAAACCCCAGATTAAATACGCTACCTATGACAAAGAATTACTAACTATTAAATTAGCAATCGAAAGTTTACGAATTTATCTCTTGCATAGACAGTTTATAATAGAAACAGATAACAAATCTGTTGCTCAGTTCTTAAAAAAGAAAACTGTAAACTATCTAGAAGAAAACCTTCGGAGAATTAGATTAGCTATGTATTTAGAAATTTACAACTATGATGTCAAATACATTCCAGGCTACACTAACATTGCAGCTGATCTTCTTACCAGGTTATGAAACATGGATGAGGACGATATAAAAAGAATCAAAGAATTATTAGAAACCATGAAAAGACAAGAAGATTTCAAACAAGTGAAATCATCTAAAAAAGCCAAGCAAACCTCCATAGAGGCTTCATCTTCACAGGAATCCGAAGAAACAAATGCTCCCACAGGAGTAAATGAAGAAAATGTCCAACGGACCAAAACCACTCAAACAAACAAAGGCAAGGCAATACCTACCAATACAACTCAGAAATTTGTTCCAATGAACAAAGTAAAAGCAATTTCTCCCACATGAGTACAAAGACCATACATCTCAGCGGTGGTCAAAGATTGGTACAATCTAGACATGAAAGCATCGAATCCTAACTTATATGACAATTTCAATGGATGCTTTAAAGCCATCCAAGCTGCAGACCATAGAGATGCAAATTTCTGGTTAACTCAACTGGAAAAGGCTTATCTGGGATTAAAGCATACAATATCCCAGAAAGAGAAAAAGTTACAAGAAACTCAGAAAATAGTGACTAAATTGTCACAACATTCTTTTACATCTAGATCTGAAGCACTAGATTTGAAAGAAGCGGAGTTGTTCACTGATAACACAGCTGAACATAGCCATTTGAAAACAATATTTTCTCAAATGCAAACATCCGATCTCGTAAATCTAAGAATTCAAGATTTTCTAGAATTACTTAAACTTTATGAAATAGATAACACAAAAACCAAAGAGATGGAAGCTGAAATGACAATCCGGGATATGATCTCCTTATATCAGCAACATCTCATTGATGAAAGCAATCTTCTTCTATTCTTCAAAACGTTAGAAGACACAGAATTAGTTAAACTCTTAGAAAATGAAGAGTTAATTCTCAATAACAACAGAAGACCACGGCTTATAGCCTGTTTTTCTGAAATACAAAAATATCAAAAACATATCAAAAAGGGCTTAGTACACGAAATTTATGTCAACACAAGCCATCCTGAAGAATATTCAGGTTATATTCCAGAAATATGTACAGCAAAACTTGCTGAACATTCAAGCAGATTTTTTACTATGTTCATGTTCAGAATTTGGAGCGTTTGGGAAGAAAGACAGTACATACGTCTTTATCCCTCCATCCGATTATGGGAATTACATCGGGTAACCGAAAATCCTCAACATGAATTCGTTAAATTCAACCGCAAAGAATTTAATGAAGAAAGTGAAAGAATCGTAGCAGCACAAGAGTTCTTCTCAGAAGCCATTAAAAAAGCAAAATCGGATCGCACTCTACCACTGAAGGCAAAACAGTATTACTATTGGACTACCTATCGGCTTTCGAACCATCAACAGAAAGAATAATGATGGTTCAGCGTTTTTTAGACAGTCTCAAAATTGGCCCAGTTGGCACAATGGCTCAAGAAGAATACTTTGAAGAACAAGTAGAAAAAGAAAGACTTAGACAAGACTCTATAATGAGAGATACTATGGGTACTGACCCTTTTGACGACGAATCTCTAGCCAATCTAGAAATTCAAAATTAAAACAGAAGCATGGTGGACCAGCATCCAGAATAAAAGGACAAAGAACACATCCTTTACACTAGGGTGACATATCACCCCTCAGCCTTTCCAACTCATCCTCTGCACAGAATAAACTAAAGGACACATCCTCAGCCTAAAAGTCATCCCTTAGCCTTTCCAACTCATCCTCTGCAAAGAATAAACTAAAGGACACATCCTCAGCCTAAAAGCCTAAAAGGGACACATATTAGCCCTATAATAGACAGATGTCTAGCCTAAGTAATAAGAAATAAAGGAGATAAGACACTATAAAAGGAGGAGACTACTCTGAAGATGACGATCAGAAAAAATTTCTTCATTTTGGTGCTTTCTCTTCATTGCATCTGAGCTCTGTAATATTATCTACTGTAGTAATAAAATTTCTGTTTCCGCAAGAAGTTTCTGTTGCTGTATCTTTTCAATTCCGCATTCAAGTTTTCTGCTTTCAAGTTTGGGTTTTCAATTTGGTATCAGAGCCTGGCTAACACTAGGTAAGTTATTCTGTTTTAGATCATTCTGTTTTATATTTTCTGAACTCTATCTTTCTGTATATGTTCTGCTGAAGTAGCAAAAAAAAAAGAGAGTACAAAAAAATTTTAATTTTTAAAATGAAAGCTTAAGTTATTCTTTTGAGCATGATTCGTTATGAGTCTGCAAAACTTCTGTGGCAGCTAAAACTTTTTTCGAATTTTAAGTCAATTCGATGACCTACTTATTACTGATTATTACGCACTGGAGCAGGAAACGAACGATTGCTGTGCTCTACTTAAGTGAAGCAACGATATAGGCTTGTGGTTGTTAATTCGAGGCCTAACCCTACTATAAAACCACGGTAGGCTAGGAAAGCCTTTAGGGGTATCATGTTTAGCCGCTTAATCTAGGGTCAAAACTAATCTGTAACTTTAGGTTTGCGAATCAAGATTTATTATTCGAATGAAAGCTTTTATCTATTTGCAAATGTTTTGTATAAACTCACAATTGAATTGTGTTCAAAAGACCCTTGTTTATGGAAAATAATAAGATTGTTATTCTGGACACACATAAGTGTCAATTTGATCTAAATACTGAACAATATGAGCATGTTGTTCATATTCCCACTCATAAAAACCCAGTAAATGAGATTCATAATTTTATGATTGATCTTCTTCAAGAAATTAAATTAGAAGTTAAAGATATAAGTAGTAAACTACAAAAACAAACAGCGACCTTAGGATTTGGTCGAAACACACCAACAATCCATTCGCTTAACAGCATTAGAATGGTCAAATATTCTTCTAAAGAAAATAACAAAATAAATGTTGAAGAGATTGATCCCATCTACTATAAAACTTATCTTATTCTTCAAGAAAAAGAACTTGCAGAAGAAATAGATAGTACTGAACTTTATTCTTATTATGAAGAACATTCTACGGCAATAAACTATTTTAAATATAAAGAAAATGAAGAAAATTCTTCATTTGAAGATTCTGAACAAGAATCTAAAAATTCCATAGAATTTGATTATAATTCAGATACATCAGATAACCTTGTTTACAACATAAACGCTAATGAAGCCGGATCTAGTAGAGGTGCTCTAATTTTACCTCCGCAACCTCCTCCAGATACTGCTTCTGTTGTAAACGATCTTAACTTTGATATAATTATGGACGATCAAGAACAGGAAGAAAACACATATAATAGGCCTCATACTGATCCTTACCCGGAAATGCTTAGACATGGTACTAGATCAGATTGGATTAAATTTCACTCTTCTAGAAAGCAACTTAAAGATTTTTATAACGAACAACCCTCTTCAACATATACCCTAACTTTTAATATAGATAGACTCCCACATAGAAAAATAAGAAAATATATTATAACATGGCTTCAACATATAAGTGGAACAATCTATATATTACCTCCGAATATGAATGTAATGGAATACATACATTACGCTACCAGCTATTGGACAGGAGATGCTTTAGCTTGGTTATTAAACCTTGAAAGAATAAATCCAAATGAATTACAAAGAATTAGAAATATTCAATCTAAACAAGAAGCGCTCGGGGAATTATTAAAATTATTATTAGCAGACTTTACAGGAGAAACTTTCCTTGAAGATACTGATTATGAAAAACAATTATTAAAAATACAATTATGCGGCATATGTATGTTAGAAGAATTCGCTGCAAAATACATAGGCCTACTTTTCCATTTAAAAAATAATGACCAGAAAGTTTTCTGGGTAAAAGGCTTTTTTACAAAACTACCTTATCCATGGAATAATATTATTCAAGAAAGAAACGACATTTTAAGACAAAGTAATACGGATGAAGGTCATAACACGGGCTTATAAAAAAAGGCATGTATGGATACTATGGAAAGGGTTTGTGAACAAGCTAGTGCACACAAACAAATGAAAAATAAAATTAGAAACTCAAAACTGGGATTTTCTTGTTGTACCAAATACACTGAAGATATTAACACACAGCTTGGATGTTCTCCTAAATTCGAGCGAAAGAGAACACGAAATTTCAAAAGAAAAATAAAACCAAAATATCGTATCACTAGGAAAAAATGGAAACCAGAATATAAGAAAAAATTTAGAAAAGAAAACAAGTTTTCTTAGAAAAAGTTTATTAAAAAGAAGAATTTCCGTAAAGGTTGCAAATGTTTCAAATGTAATAAAGAAGGACATTATGCTAATGAATGTCCTACAAATATACAAAATATCGTTATATCAAATATCGAAGAATACAGTATTAATGTTGGCACTATAGAAGATATATCTAGTGATGCTAATTCGTCTGTATATGAAATTGAATCAGTTTATTCTAACACTACTGAAAATGAAGATGAAATTAATGGTTCCTTTGATAATTTTAAAATAAACGTGATCACAATCAATCAGACACATAACCAAATAAAAATTATTCCGTTAACCATATATGTTGTACTTCCCAAAAAGGAAAAGGTAAATTCTCCAGGTTATACATTATATGCAGCAAAGTGCTCTAGATTAAGAAGGTACTTCACAACCGAAGTATTCTTAGATCTACTAATAAAAATCCCACTCGGATATTATGGAAAAATTTATAATATACCTAAACATACTAAAGAAAATATTTTTATAACTTATGGATTAATAGAACCTCTTTCTAAAACTAACGCTTCTATACTATGGAAGATAAAGACTATATTATAGAGCAAGGAGATCCATTAGGACTACTTGTTATACATAAATATGAAGACCTTCCAATTATAAAAGAAGAAATATACGATCACGATCTATCTACCCCATTAAGTGGTTCTACATCCCGATCATCAAGGAATAAAGAGTCAAAATCATATCAAGAATATAGGATATACATGAACACTTTTACGTTTGAAGAAACATCTAACCCTCAAATGCAAGATAGCACAGCAGAACAATTTGAGGTCACGGACGAAGATTTAGAAAAATTAAAAGAAGCAATCCCTCATTCAGATAAAAAAGGATATTTATAAACCTTTAACTTTTAAATCTAGATTTTTGAATCAACATACATATATATTTGAATGTATGCAAGGAAATGTAGAGTTGAAGGGAGAGGAAGATTTTACTTCCATAAGCCTTTTAAATAAAAGTAAGATAGAAAAACTAAAAGCCAAATATCCAAAAATGAAATACCTTCATATAGGTCTAATACAACTAAAAATAACAGGATTGTTTAGATCCGGAATTGATACTCCAATAATGATAGTTTGTATGGATGTAAGAATTATCAATAATCCTTTAAATAGTATTATTGGCGAAGCTAAGTCAAATTTAGCAAATAGATTATTTGGAGTAAATATACATCCCGATTTTTGTATAAGTCTTGATGATCAAAATATAGAAAAAGCTTGTACATTATCGGGAAATTTACAAAATATAGAACTTCTTTCTGGCTCTAAAGTTCTTGGCATACAATGGGAACATTGTATGGCCTTGAATGATACTGCTACATTCAAATCAATTACACCCAAACAATTCGTTAAACTGTTCGAAGTCGGATTAGGAAAAATAATTCAACCCAGATTGATTGACATAAGACATTTAAAATTCGATAACGAAATTCAAGTTTTTGTGAAATCACTTAAACCAAGAATTCAATTACCTACAAAATATTTTATAGCATCAGGAAATACTATTTCCACCATAACCAAGAATAATGAAGAAAATACAAATTCATCCAACACATTAAAAAGAACTCAATCATATAATAAAATGTCTGATGTGGAATTAACTCCTAATATATTAAAAACTATCAGTCAACGTATGAGCTTTAAACAAGAAAATCCAATAGAAGGAAGAACAATGAGAATACTTGAAAAAAAAAGAACAGGAATCAAACCGAATGGTTATAAAGGTTCCTACAGAAAATATAAAACATCATGATTAGATCCATAGATCTTAAAAGAAAGGCACAGTTACATATATATCTTCCAATAACGATATGTATCCCTGAATATCAAGAATTCACGGTACATGCGTTACTGGATTCTGGTGCAGAAGCCAGTTTATTACAAGAAATATATATTCCCCAGCAATTCTGGGTACCTTTAGACAAAAAAGGAATGCTAAACGATTTTATGGGAAGGCAAGTCCCTGTTACTCATAAAGAAAAACACTTACAGGTACAAATACCTGATATACATGGAAATAATAAACTATACAACTTTGACTTTGCATTACTACCAAAGGAATTTGATAGTGATTGCATCCTAGGAATGGATAATTTACGACATCTCCCTCCATTTAACAAATATTATTTTGAACTAGATGGCGTTCTTATGCCTCGAGTAACGCTACCCTCTACAATTGCACCCCATTATACACCAGCAGCACAGCATGGTGAAAAACCTGTTACATTAATTGAACATGTAAAAACACCGAACATAATACAACCAAAGATTTGTACATACAATATACAACCACCAACAAATTTGAAATATTAATACACAATATGTTAGAACCTCTTTATTCAGACAATCCATTAAAATGGTTTGACAAAGCACCACAGTATTGTAAAATTGAACTAATGGAACAATACAAAGACGCTAAAGTCAGAGTTAACAGTATCATGGTATCTCCAACTGATAAAGAAGAATTTGCAAAGCAAATAAAAAACCTATTAAATTTAAAATTAATATAGAAAAGTTTCAGATGCAACTCATCCCCAGCTTTCTTAGTAAGAAATCATGCTGAAATTAAAAGTGGAAAAGCTCGAATGGTAATAAATTATAGAAAACTTAATAGCTATACAAAGTTTGATGGATATTTTATTCCTTCGGCTGAACATCTAACAAAACAAATTCAAGGAGCAAAATATTATAGTAAATTTGATGCAAAATCGGGTTTTTGGCAATTAAAACTTGCCGATAAACAATCCATAGAGCTAACTGCCTTTAGCTGCCCACAAGGGCATTTTGAATAGTTAGTTATGCCTTTTGGATTAAAAAACGCACCACAGATATTTCAAAAATGGATGAATTCTATGTTCGGACATTTACCTTTTGTATCTGTCTATATAGACGACATCCTTGTTTTCTCAAATTCTACAGAAGAGCATAAACAACATCTTTTAGCAGTTGTTCAAATACTACTTCAAAACGGTGTTATTTTAAGCCCTAAAAAAATTGAATTATTTAAAAGAGAAATAGATTTTCTTGGAAAAAGAATTAAAAATGGACAAATAGAATTACAACAACACATTTATACTAAAATTAAAGATTTTACCGATACATTTAAAACATTAAAAGAACTCCAAAGTTTCTTAGGATTATTAAACTACGGCAGAAAATTTATTCCTAATTTATCCGCTAAGACCCAAAATTTACAGAAAAAGCTTACTAACAAACAAGCAAAATATAAACAATATAATGGAGAACAACCAAGAAGATGGAACACAGACAAAATTCCTATTACCTTACAAAAGCAAGAAGAAGAAGAAATAGAAAAGATTAAAGACCTAATAAAAGATCCTCTATTTTCCTTCAGATGAAGAATTACTTACACTACAAACTGATGCTTCTGACAATTTCTGGGCAGGAGTATTAATTGCAAAACAAAAGGAAGTTGTAGCATATTCCTCTGGAAAGTTTGGTAAACCCTAGATTAAATACGCTACCTATGACAAAGAATTACTAGCTATTAAATTAGCAATCAAAAGTTTACGAATTTATCTCTTGCATAGACAGTTTATAATAGAAACAGATAACAAATCTGTTGCTCAGTTCTTAAAAAAGAAAACTGTAAACAATCCAGAAGAAAACCTTCGGAGAATTAGATTAGCTATGTATTTAGAAATTTACAACTATGATGTGAAATACATTCCAGGCTACACTAACTTTGTAGCTGATCTTCTTACCAGGTTATGAAACATGGATGAGGATGATATAAAAAGAATCAAAGAATTATTAGAAACCATGAAAAGACAAGAAGATTTCAAACAAGTGAAATCATCTAAAAAAGCCAAGCAAACCTCCATAGAGGCTTCATCTTCACAGGAATCCGAAGAAACAAATGCTCCCACAGGAGTAAATGAAGAAAAGGTCCAACAGAACAAAACCACTCAAACAAACAAAGGCAAGGCAACACCTTCCAATACAACTTAGAAATTTGTTCCAATGAACAAAGGAAAAGCAATTGCTCCCACGGGAGTACAAAGACCATACATCTCAGCGGTGGTCAAATATTGGTACAATCTAGACATGAAAGCATCGAATCCTAACTTATATGACAATTTCAATGGATGCTTTAAAGCCATCCAAGCTGCAGACCATAGAGCTGCAAATTTCTGGTTAACTCAACTGGAAAAGGCTTATCTGGGATTAAAGCATACAATATCCCAGAAAGAGAAAAAGTTACAAGAAACTCAGAAAATAGTGACTAAATTGTCACAACATTCTTTTACATCTAGATCTGAAGCACTAGATTCGAAAGAAGCAGAGTTGTTCACTGATAACACAGCTGAACATAGTCATTTGAAAACAATATTTTCTCAAATGCAAACATCCGATCTCGTAAATCTAAGAATTCAAGATTTTCTAGAATTACTTAGACTTTATGAAATAGATAACACAAAAACCAAAGAGATGGAAGCTGAAATGACAGTCCAGGATATGATCTCCTTATATCAGCAACATCTCATCGATAAAAGCAATCTTCTTCTATTCTTCAAAAAGTTAGAAGACACAGAATTAGTTAAACTCTTAGAAAATGAAGAGTTAATTCTCAATAACAACAGAAGACCACGGCTTATAGCCTGTTTTTCTGAAATACAAAAATATCAAAAACATATCAAAAAGGGCTTAGTACACGAAATCTATGTCAACACAAGCCATCCTGAATAATATTCAGGTTATATTACAGAAATATGTGCAGCAAAACTTGCTGAACATTCAAGCAGATTTTTTACTTTGTTCATGTTCAGAATTTGGAGCGTTTGGGAAGAAAGACAGCACATACGTCTTTATCCCTCCATCCAATTATGGGAATTACATCGGGTAACCGAAAATCCTCAACATGAATTCGTTAAATATAATCGCAAAGAATTTAATGAAGAAAGTGAAAGAATCCTAGCAGCACAAGAGTTCTTCTCAGAAGCCATTAACAAAGGCGAAATCGGATCGCACTCTGCCACTGAAGGCAAAACAGTATTACTATTGGACTACCTATCGGCTTTCGAACCGTCAACAGAAAGAATAATGAAGGTTCAGCGTTTTTTAGACAGTCTCAAAATTGGCCCAGTTGGCACAATGGCTCAAGAAGAATACTTTGAAGAACAAGTAGAAAAAGAAAGACTTAGACAAGACTCTATAATGAGATATACTATGGGTACTGACCCTTTTGACGACGAATCTCTAGCCAATCTAGAAATTCAAAATTAAAACAGAAGCATGGTGGACCAGCATCCAGAATAAAAGGACAAAGAACACATCCTTTACACTAGGGTGACATATCACCCCTTAGCCTTTCCAACTCATCCTCTGCACAGAATAAACTAAAGGACACATCCTCAGCCTAAAATCCTAAAAGTCATCCCTTAGCCTTTCCAACTCATCCTCTGCAAAGAATAAACTAAAGGACACACCTCGGCCTAAAAGCCTAAGAGGGACACATATTAGCCCTATAATAGACAGATGTCTAGCCTAAGTAATAAGAAATAAAGGAGAGAAGACACTATAAAAGGAGGAGACTACTCTGAAGATGACGATCGGATAAATTTTCTTCATTTTGGTGCTTTCTCTTTATTGTATCTGACCTCTGTAATATTATCTACTGTAGTAATAAAATTTTCGTTTCCGCAAGAAGTTTCTGTTGCTGTATCTTTTCAATTCCGCACTCAAGTTTTCTGCTTTCAAGTTTGGGTTTTCAATTTGGTATCAGAGCCTGGATAACACTAGGTAAGTTATTCTGTTTTAGAACATTCTGTTTTATATTTTCTGAACTCTATCTTTCTGTATATGTTCTGCTGAAGTAGTAAAAAAAATTAGAGAGTACAAAAAAAAGTTAATTTTTAAAATGAAAGCTTAAGCTATTCTTTTGAGCATGATTCGTTATGAGTCTGCAAAACTTCTGTGGCAGCTAAAACTTTTTTCGAATTTTAAGTCAATTCGACGACCTACTGATTACTGATTATTACGCACTGGAGTAGGAAACGAACCATTGCTATCTCTACTTAAGTGAAGCAACGATATAGGCTTGTGGTTGTTAATTCGAGGCCTAACCCTACTATAAAACCAAGGTAGGCTAGGAAAGCCTTTAGGGGTATCGTGTGTAGCTGCTTAATCTAGGGTCAAAACTAATCTGTAACTTTAGGTTTGCGAATCAAGATTTATTATTCGAATGAAAGCTTTTATCTATTTGCAAATGTTTTGTATAAACTCATAATTGAATTGTGTTCAAAAGACCCTTGTTTATGGAAAATAATAAGATAGTTATTCTGGACATACATAAGTGTCAATTTGATCTAAATACTGAACAATATGAGCATGTTGTTCATATTCCCACTCATAAAAACCCAGTGAATGGGATTCATAATTTTATGATTAATCTGCTTCAAGAAATTAAATTAGAAGTTAAAGATATAAGTAGTAAACTACAAAAACAAATAGCGACCTTAGGATTTGGTCGAAATACACCAACAATCCATTCGCTTAACAGCATTAGAATGGTCAAATATACTTCTGAAGAAAATAACAAAATAAATGTTGAAGAGATTGATCCCATCTACTATAAAAATTATCTTATTCTTCAAGAAAAAGAACTTGCAGGAGAAATAGATAGTACTGAACTTTATTCTTATTATGAAGAACATTCTACGGCAATAAACTATTTTAAATATAAAGCAAATGAAGAAAATTCTTCATTTGAAGATTCTGAACAAGAATCTGAAAATTTCATAGAATTTGATTATAATTCAGATACATCAGATAACCTTATTTACAACATAAACGCTAATGAAGCCGGATCTAGTAGAGGTGCTCTAATTTTACCTCCGCAACCTCCTCCGGATACTGCTTCTGTTGTAAACGATCTTAGCTCTGATATAATTATGGACGACCAAGAACAGGAAGAAAACACATATAATAGGCCTCATACTGATCCTTACCCGGAAATGCTTAGATATGGTACTAGATCAGATTGGATTAAATTTCACTCTTCTAGAAAGAAACTTAAAGATTTTATAACGAACAACCCTCTTCAACATATACCTAACTTTTAATATAGATAAACTCCCACATAGAAAAATAAGAAAATATATTATAACATGGCTTCAACATATAAGTGGAACAATCTATTTATTACCTCCGAATATGAATGTAATGGAATACATATATTACGCTACCAGCTATTGGACAGGAGATGCTTTAGCTTGGTTATTAAACCTTGGAAGAATAAATCCAAATGAATTACAAAGAATTAGAAATATTCAATCTAAACAAGAAGCTCTCGGGGAATTATTAAAATTATTATTAGCAGACTTTACAGGAGAAACTTTCCTTGAAGATACTGATTATGAAAAACAATTATTAAAAATACAATTATGCGACATATGTATGTTAGAAGAATTCGCTGCAAAATACATAGGCCTACTTTTCCATTTAAAAAATAATGACCAGAAAGTTTTCGGGGTAAAAGGCTTTGTCCATGGAATAATATTATTCAAGAAAGATACGACATTTTAAGTAAAAGTAATACGGATGAAAATCATAACACGGGCTTATTAAAAAAGGCATGTATGGATACTATGGAAAGGGTTTGTGAACAAGCTAGTGCACACAAACAAATGAAAAATAAAATTAGAAACTCAAAACTGGGATTTTCTTGTTGTACCAAATACACTGAAGATATAAACACACAGTTTGGATGTTCTCCTGAATTCGAGCGAAAGAGAACAAGAAATTTCAAAAGAAAAATAAAACCAAAATATCGTAAAAGTTTTGAGGGTTAGATGTTTCTTCTGTGCTACCTCAAATTGTTCTCCTATGCTATCTTGCATTTGAGGGTTAGATGTTTCTTCAGACGTAAAAGTGTTCATGTATATCCTATATTCTTGATATGATTCTGACTCTTTATTCCTTGATGATCGGGATGTAGAACCACTTAATGGGGTAGATAGATCGTGATCGTATATTTCTTCTTTTATAATTGGAAGGTCTTCATATTTATGTATAAAAAGTAGTCCTAATGGATCTCCTTGCTCTATAATATAGTCTTTATCTTCCATAGTATAGAAGCGTTAGTTTTAGAAAGAGGTTCTATTAGTCCATAAGTTATAAAAATATTTTCTTTAGTATGTTTAGGTATATTATAAATTTGTCCATAATATCCGAGTGGGTTTTTTATTAGTAAATCTAAGAATACTTCGGTTGTGAAGTACCTTCTTAATCTGGAGCATTTTGCTGCATATAATGTATAACCTGGAGAATTTACCTTTTCCTTTTTGGGAAGTATAGCATATATGGTTAACAGAATAATTTTTATTTGGTTATGTGTTTGATTGATTGTGATCATGTTTATTTTAAAATTATCAAAGGAATCATTAATTTCATCTTCATTTTCAGTAGTGTCAGAATAAACTGATTCAATTTCATATACAGGCGAATTAGCATCACTAGATATATCTTCTATAGTGCCAACATTAATACCGTATTCTTCGATATTTGATATAACGATATTTTGTATATTTGTAGGACATTCATTAGCATAATGTCCTTCTTTATTACATTTGAAACATTTACAGCCTTTATGGAAATTCTTCTTTTTTATAAACTTTTTCTAAGAAAACTTGTTTCTTTTCTAAATTTTTTCTTATATTCTGGTTTCCATTTTTTCCTAGTGATACGATATTTAGAAATTAGGTCGAAGTTCAAAAACCGTTTCTAAATAGAATACCATAGGAAATTCCAAAATTCTATTTAAAATCATTTCCCCAAAATACCATAGAAATGCTTATGCCCTAATCGGCCACCGGCATGTCGCGACCCTCATCTATGAGCTACAGCTCCCCATTTCGCTCCTATAAGTGATCCTTAGCACAAGAAATACACCCTTACACTCCAAATCACCTAACTCTGCCTTCATCACTACCCAACCAAAACCCTAAGTATAGCCTCTCCATGTCAGTCCTCCCCAATCAACGATGCACCCCTCATTCCCTATATAGATTTAAAACTCTCAACTATATGAACTCAACGGATCTTGTTTCACATTTTTTAGTTAAGCGGATGATTTGATTTTGATTTTTAAAGAAAGAGGCTTGGTTTTTCAATTTACAGGAATAGGGAAGCAAAATAAAAGAGGGAAAAGTGAGAAAAAAAATGGAGAATAGTCTAAGTGTGGTGTTATTTTATTTTACAATTTCTAGCACTTCGCTACACAGAATTTCGTTTGCGTACGAACCGCGAACGATAGAAATAAAAATACGATCGCACACAACAATGCGACATGATCTCAAAACAACAACAAAATACAGCGGTAAACTTATTCTGTGAAATTTCAAGAATATCATCGTTTGCCGAAAAATTCGTCAAATGATATTTTAAATATTTTCCAAATTAAAAATCATGGAAAAATCCTATAAATTATTTTAAAAGCATGTCACTAAAAATTGAGTCATTTTATTAACAACTGATATTTTTATTATTTGTTGTATTTGAATCAAATTCGAACATTTAAATAAATTAAATACTCTAGTTCGAAACGTTAAAAATTTTAGGTTGCTGCAGTCTTTAGCAATACACAGAATTTATGCATGGTCTAAAATTTTAAATGATGACCTGACAGCCATGTTTGAAGGCAAAATGGCGAAACATTCAATTTTATGGTATCGTTTTTAAAAGTAACATAAAGTTTGACTCATTTTATTCTTTTAGTTTAGACCAAAATCTTAGGTTATAAAAAATATTTTGAATAAACTTAATAGGGAAAAGGTGTAATTTAGTTAATTTAAAAATTGAATAACATGTTTATTTCTTGGTTTGGTGTTGATAATGTTACAAATGAATAATATCATATTTTTCCATCTTCAAAATTAAGTCAATTAATTTTAAAAAAATGAATATGCGTATTAATGGTAATTAACTCATTTAATTGGGAAGACTATTAATACTGAATAGATATGTAATCAATTTTCTTATTGATATTGGAATCAAACTAGAATGGTATAAATAATAATTAACTAAAGTTAATCTTATTTAATTTTCTATTTATTTTAAACAAAAATTTAAGTAATAAACTTAATTATCATAATTTATTCATGTTGCATTTAATAATAAATGTATGTTCGTTCTCCAAGGCACCCCTATTTTATGTTGTTTAGTAATGAACTTTTTTATACATTTCAATAATTATCAACAAACTAAAGTTAATAATCTCATTTATTTCACATTTTCAATTATGGTAAACATATTCACCATTTTTAAATTTTAGTTAGAATAGAATAAAATTAATTACAGTTAATCATCATTTTAACTCTATAATTCAATTCCAATTTAAATTAGAGCCATACCAAATGATACTGTCATGCAGTACACAAAAAGGAATTAATTTTTATCAATTCAATTTAGAAAAGTGCTATTATAACTAATGTTATGCTTTCAAGGTATAAATGACTTATAGTTGATGTTATTGTTTATTGTATAGCATAATTATATCCAAAATATTTAGTTTTATTTAGTGCTCTTTGAAATTATTCAAGCATATTTATCATTTAAGATTTGTTAATAGTTTTCCAGAAAAAACCAATCCAAAAGTTTATGTTTGTCCTTCATGTAACCAAAAAATTTCAATAAATGCCTAGTTAAAATATTATGTAAACCCCGTGTACTTGGCATGGGTTCACACTTGTTAACAAGTCAAAGTAGAACATTTGAAACCAATTGGAGTACTTCAACCTTTATAAGTATCACTTTAGAAATGAGATTTTATATCCATGCATTTTATTAGTAGGTTGCTTGAGTTGAATAGATAAAAAGAAAACATTTAGGTTATTTTGATAGATTGACCAAGTCATAACTATTATGTCAACAAGAATGACACTCGCATTAACTAAGCTTTTGATGAAGAACATTTTGAATCTTCATTAATTCCAAGTAGTATCACAAGCAACCACAATCCATGTTTGCCAACGAGTTTTGAGTAAGATTACATGACACTTTAGGCACTAAACTAAAGGTAACTACCACTTATTGCACTTAAAATGTTGAACAATCAAAATTATTGAATAAATGTAACGACCCGTATTTTAGTATCGGAGGATCATAAAATAATTTTATTCAATTCATTTGGTGTTGCACGATTCCCATATTTTAGGGATACGGTTTTTAAGCATGTTTTACACATCTATGATTTATCCCAAATTTCTATGTGGTCATTTTACCCTTGAAGATCTTATTTTGGCTATAACTTTTGATATGAACCGAATTAGAAGCTCTAACTTGTCTTCAGGATTGTGGTTGAGTGGTCATATAGGAAAATCAGTTGAATGTTAGGAAGTTATAGCAGTTTTAAGTTTTAAAATCTGCCGTCTAGAATTAGAAGGGGATTAATGGGCCGAATTAGCAAGCCCATTAAGCTAGTCAAGTTTGGCTATAAATATGAGGCGAGAGAGACCATTTGAAAGTTTATCTCTCATCTCAAATCAGCCCCAAACCTTAACTCCTCTCTAATTTTCCATTTATCTCATTAGATTTCATCTCAAGTCATCTCTAATTGCAAATTAGTGGGTAGATTTTCAACGAGGAGCTTGATCTCATCACTTTGATTGCATCTTCATCCAATTTCTTACTGTCCAAATTGAATCTTCTTCATATTAAATAGGTTTGGTAGATTTGGTGAGTGGTTATGATCTCCCACTAGTCAATGATGGACTATATGTTGTAGTCAAGTGATTTTAGGTTAGAATTATCAAATTAAATTGATTAGACTTAAGTAATTTCAGATTTAGAAGCCTTAGATTAACCTAATTAAACATATAATTAGGATTAGGTCGTTGGCTAGCGTCATTTGTGTATATTTGGCTATGAAATTCAATGTGTTAGATTATATCTGTGCTAGGATTGTGATGGTAGATTGAACTGAATGGTTTTTATGTTCATATTGGATGTAATTAGATGATTTGTATGTTTGATTTGGTGTAATGTTATAATT
This sequence comes from Allium cepa, assembly GCA_030765085.1. Lineage (NCBI taxonomy): Eukaryota > Viridiplantae > Streptophyta > Magnoliopsida > Asparagales > Amaryllidaceae > Allium > Allium cepa. The sequence continues at coordinate 588,663,612 of CM060938.1, forward strand.
GCTTGCTATGCTTGATTTTTTTGATGGTGTTGTGCATATTTTAGGACTTAGATTGGTGGTCGGAGCATATTGGGCGCAAAGTTCATTGGAATCACACGAAACTTAAAGGTAGGCTCTAAAGCACGCAGAAAGACCTGAAAATTTCACAACAATTGAAGCTAAGTATTTGGATCGGCACCAATCCCATTGGATCTAATCGGTACCGATCCAAAACTAACATGCCAATTGAACAGAAATCCACAGGGGAAAATGAGCATGGATTTTAGAGTTCCTTTATGAAGTTGGATCGGAGAATAGGCTAAGTATTGAAGATTTGATGGGTCGTCTTCAATGGATCGAATGATGATGCATGGAAGAGAAGACCTGAAGGCTAAGAGAGATGGATCGAGGTCTAAGGCATCAAGGGAAGTGCACTAGAGGTTGCAAGAGAAACTGAGCTGGAAATGGCTGAGGCCTTGGGTCGACACTGATCCAATTAGATCAGATCGGCACTGATCCAAATTTGGCTCCAATGGTGATCGATCTGGGGTCGAGACTTTGGGGTTGTAGTGGATCATGATGGAAGTTTTGGCTCGCTACTTGCTTTTAAGGTTTGGAAGTTATAGCATATAAGGTTTCGGCTCTTTGGTCGACGGCTCGGTTAAGGAGTAGGATCAAAGGAGTTGATGGATAGCTCAGGATGGAATAAGGCTGTGGTATAATGGAATAGGTTGAGTTGCAGGACTCGTGATCAGAACTATATGTGGGAGTTGATTGGAGTTTTGAAAGCTTTGATGATTTAGGAGTGTCAAGGAATCGTTGATAATTCGGAATGTTCTAATTGTTTTCAAATAGAGGCACTATATCTTGGAGCACCCAAGGGCTCGTAGCGCCAGTAGTGTATCTTGGACTGCTTTGAGAGGGTCTAGTGTCAGATGGTATGAACTTACTGTAGGAGACAACCGTGCAGGGTTTCTGACCTGAAAGTACGGGGGAACACAATCGAGAACTGGGATTTTCATTATTCTCTAGAAAGTGAGGACAGGGCCATAGGAGTTATCATATATTCAAGGATTTAAAATATGATAGCAAGGATTTAGTTGATGGATGCTATGGTTGTTATGTTTGTTATTTCTCTTAAGTAGGCCATCATCTATAGGAATGCTGGAGAAGGGATTGGGAATAAGGTCAATGGAAGAGGCTGCTTAGATTCTTCTATCATGTTCTGTTACAGTATCCTATTATCATTTATTTAAATAGCATATTATATCTTATTATTATGTGCTAACATTTTGGTTGCAGGAACATGTCAAGTATGGTTTCTTTTTGTCCCTGTCTAATACCATATTTTCCAATATAGCTTTTGGTAGTCATTTACCGCTCACACCAGACATTTGTTTGACCCAATATTTTTATGTTTCCTCTTATCATCTTGGGTACTCTTAAATGAATAGACTAGGTGATGGGTCTAAAGTCGCAGTTACTGTACGAAGATGAGCTTAGAGAAGCTATGATGAATTACTCTATGTTTGTAGATATTTTTGTTATCTGTTCTATGTACTCTGAGAGGATTGCAGTAAGGAATGTTGTACCTAATTTATATGATATTTGCATCCATATTCATGATATAGTGGAGACATTACTTTCATTTGTTATGGGTCACTATATTCTTTTGTATATTTTCTATATTATATTTATCCATGCGCAGTGAGATATGCCATGGGTTTTTCTGCTTTAAATTTCAACCCTGATGATCGTCCCATATCTTCCTGGCATGTTTATAGCACTCCTTTAGGTCATTGATGTGGGGGTGATGTAACATCCTGGTATTTTCAGCTATTTGCATCCACACATGTTAGATTTGAATTGCTCAAAATATCAAGTTGTTAATTCATATTTGGCAAAACTTAGCATAAACTGTAAATAAATAATCACAGACACAAAGTAATATAACAATAAGCAGCGGAAACAAAAAAATAGTAGTTCATGAAGCTACTATATATATATAATAGAGTTAAACAAGATACAACAGAAGTCTAATATACATAGAAGTCTCCATACAATAGTCAAATACAAGATCAGAATATATCACAGGAGTCAACTAAATAACAGCAAGCTGAATAGAGAGATGGATCTCCAAGCGAAGCTTCAACTCCAAAGGTGGGTATCGGATGCTGTGACATTTAGTCTGACCCGAGCGTAAAGCAAACTACAAAACACTCGAGTCAGGATTAACATTCTTATATCAATAAATCTAATTCAAGTGAAATATCAACTAAAATACAAGTAATTTAAAGGATGTTTGGAATGTTATCCTCTAAGGATCCGTGAAACTATCTACTATGTAGTAATATACGCTATTATAATAATGTCTAAAGTAAAGTAAATTATCAAAATAGCGTTAAGGCATTACTTATATCCCACTTAACACATTTTATAGTGCCATAGTCTATACAATACCATGATACCCTGTAAACTGGAGCTATCAGAGGGCACTCCATAGGTACGACACAAAACAAACTCATGGTGGTCTTGATAGGGTAGGTGACACGGCACAACTAGGCAATGGTAGGGTAGATATACCAATTACACTTCAGGGTTGGTGGTAACGCAGAGCCGCAACAATCACCCACCTCGAGCCACACTCCCAAATCAAAGGTGTGCACCAAATCAATCACAAAGTGATAAAATGGCATACGATGGAGTGTGTCCGATCGGAGCAGCTACCTCACTTGGCTCGTTAATTGCTCCTATTTTAGCCACCTTATGCTAAATCACGGGAGTTAGGTCCACGTATATACCTCAAATAGAACGTCTCCACCATCCTATTTCATTTTGGAATCTCCATCGCGTACACGGTTGTTAAAGTGGTTTTCGGTATTGGAAGAGAGTATGACAATATCTGATCCCCGTCTCTTAACAACCAAGCATTATTATAACACCGCGGTCATTTCAAAATAGTATATATTTCAAAACCGAAATATCATTTCCATTTCAAAACCATATCAGTACGATATCATTTTTCACTTCGAATATATCCACTCCTAAAAATCATAGCACTTTCAAAGTTATAACACTTTCGAAACCAAAATACTCGAAATTATAACACCTTTGAAATCACACTTTGAAATCATAATACTTTGGAAAACCATAACTTTGAAATCATAACTTCCACCACTTGAATAGTTTAGATATTAGTAATAGTATATATAATAAAATAGTTTATATAAAATAAAGTAGTTATGTATAAAAATAGTTATAAGTTAAAATAGTTTATATAAAAATAATTAGAATATTAAATAGTTTATAATAAAATTATTTTTATAATAAAATAGTTATATTAAATATAGTTTTATATTAAAATAATTTATAAAGTAAAATATATTAATAGGTTTAAATATAATTTAAAATACTTTATATAATAAATAGCTTCCTCAAATTTCACAAATCGATTCAAATCAACTCAAATTCCAAAATTTAATTTAATCCACTCTCAAATCGTAAATTTCAATTCAATTCAGTTTCTAAATAAACCATTTCAAATTATATCAATTTCAAATACCGATTTGAACCACAAAAATAAACCATTTCAATTTCAGTATATTTCAAAGCTTTAAATATTCCATAATTTGAAAACTAAATTTGATAATTTCATATATATCTTAATTTAACTTCATTATTATTTAGTTTTGAAAAATTCGCTTAATAAATCCAATATCATTTAAATAAAACCCAAATTACAAATAAATTAAATATTTCCTTCAATTTATTTAAACCTAAAATATTCATTTATTCACCTTAAACCAAAATCAAGTTATAAAATCATATCCTTAAATCTCAAATTCAATAGGTTTCAAATCGATTTTAAAATTAATATAACTCTCAAAAGAGTACGATTTCAAATCAAACTAATTTTATCTTCCCAGCTTTAATTTATTCAAATTATTATAAAATCAATTTTAAAAATAAAATTTAAATAAATACATAAACATATTAAATATTAATTAAGTCAACTTATGATTAAGCTTAAATCTTATTATTAAACTTATTTCATATTAAAACTAATTTATATATATTTAAAAATAGTAAAATTATAAGTAAATTCTTAAAATTTATAATTTCAAAACTAACTTATAATTTTCAAATTTTCGAAACATATAATTTTAAAAATTAAGAATTTAACTATATATAAAATAACATTTATATATATAATATTTTAAAATCAATATTTATACCGTATATACCTTTTTTAATCCTTGGAAGTCATTTCAATATATATTGACCAATGGTGTCTGTATATAATTCTCTATCCTATGGTCAAGTGATATGGATATTTATCATTTCAATTTGCAATATAAATATCTACGGGTATATATCATTTCAACCCGCAATCCCAAATTCAATTCAATGAAAATCGTTTGGGTTTATCATTTCAACCCGTAACGATTTCCTCATATTCTACAAATCGTTTGGGGATGTATCATTTCAGCCCATAGGGAATTCTATACTAACATGAAACTTGCAGAGTGATAACATATGTGATAATAATATAGCATGCATATATCATCAATACAAATAACAGATAATAGTGTCAGATGTCACAGGTGAACAAATATAGATAATACTATATATATATATATATCAATGTAAATAACTAATAGCAGCATATTTCAATTGTCATTTCAATTGAAATCAAATTTAATAAATATAAGAACGTTAATCATGAGCGATCGCTCACCTTTCGAGGCTAGAGAATACAAAAGATGACACAGATACGCATACTAATAGAGACACGAGCAAATCCAAAAGATGTTGTGACCAACTGGACATTGGTGAGACAAGGGCAAGGCACAATGAACTGGATTTGATGAAGATCAATGGTATAAGTAAACTAATGTGTGTGTGTGTGTATATATAGAACTATATATATTAAGTCATTTCTAATTTTAAGCATATATTAAACTAAATATATATATATATAATTTAAAATCATTGTTTTAAATCAAACACATATAATAAAATCTAACATATGTACATAATATATTTTGAAATAAATACATATATGAATATACAAACATATCACTTTGTATATATACAACACAAAACAACAATATATATGAACCTTTAATTTAAATCTATATACATTTCAACATTAAAATAACCATATATGTAAACAGTTTAAAATCAATAGTTAATACACAAATCTGCTAATGCAGACTAATAATGCAACAAAACAAAATAGTTGAACAGATTAAGCAAAATGTACTCATTCAAATAAAAGCATGCAACTGGAAAGAATACAGAATGTATAACTATATATAAAATTTACATAATATATATATATATATATATATATATATCAGTTGCTAAGTCAAATCAAAATATTAATATAAATTTGTAGACATTCAAAACATACTAATTTATGGCAAAACAGGCTAACGGATGTGCAGACAATACATACATAACTAAATATATATGTAAACGCCCCACATATATATATACCTACATACCTTATAATATATATCGTATATAAAAATGAAATGTAAACATTTATGTATTAGAAAACTGACATAAATATATACTTAAAACAATATATATATATAATATAATCTATATAACCTACATATGTACATCACTACTGACATATACACACATATGAACATATATTTGGCAACAGACTAACTTCAAAACTATATATATATATATATATATGTGTGTCAAATACTATACAAATATATAACTAAACTTATACAATCTCAAAACAGGTATATAAACATATACCAAACTTACATAATATAAATATATATAACAAATCAATATGATTATAAACTTATATATGTATATACTTTGAAATCAATATATATAACAATTATAAACTGATATATATCAACTTACTTATAAAGATACTAAATATTTTACTTTATAATATTTTACACGATCCTTTATTAATAGCACATAGCTTCTAAAACCCGTATATACAAACCTTAAACATACTTTAACTCAATATAATTATAAACATATAGGTCAGCAACATATATACCAGAATACACGCATATATACCCGAGCAAACAATTATCTGAAAAGCACGGGTCAGAGAAAAAGAAGGGAAGGAGAAGATGTCTCGGGTTGCGTGGCTGGAAGAGATTGTTGTCTCGGTGATGATGATGTTGATGGCTGCTGCTGGAGTGGCCGAGCCTGAGTAGGAGGGAGGAAAGGAAAAGGTGAAAGGGAGGAGCTGATGGTTTAGAGATAGGCGGCACGGGTTGAGGTGATCAGTGATTGATGTGGTGGCCGTGCGAGTTGCACTATGGGGCTCGAGCTATGGCAAAGGAAAGTGGTGAGGCAGGTTGAGGCTTCGGTTGGAGTAGAGTAATGGATCGGCGGTAGAAGGAAGGGAAGAGCAGCCAAAGTGGAGGTGGAGGCCAGAGAGGAAGTGGTTTCAATTTTATACGAAAGTTTCTTTTTTAAACATCAAGGATGAAGAGAATGCACATGGCCGAAAGTTATGAAGGAAAAGATAAATCAATGAACCAGCAATAAATTTAACTTTGGGAGTAGGGGAAGTCAATACGCTTGAATTCAAGACTAAAATAAAAGCTAATGTCCATTGAATTTCAACCAGTGGAAATTTTGAATGGTTACGGAACACAAATAGACTCGAACGGGTACCGATACGGTTGACCGTTTCACGGTTTCCACAACGTAACGGACACCAAAAAACAGGAATGAATATGCTACGGAGATCAGAACGACAGGACGATCAAAACGGTGTATATATATCAGTGATAGGACCATCTTATCAAAAGTCGATATCGGTATCGAACTACTGCAAATCCGTCGAAAATAAGATAAACGAAGCAATAGCAGTTCAAATTTGAAGAAATGAAATATGAGTCTCACTCAGAAGATGGTTCACAAATTTATTGTGTAAAAATATTCAAGTTTGAAAATATTTTATTATCATCTTTAACTGATTTGAAATAAAATAAAATTTACACAAGAAAATAGACTTCCATATCATCTGATGAAAATTTACCATTTGCTATGTTTAAGTAGATGTATTCCAAATATCAAATTTTCAATTCAAAAATTTATTATTTGAAATTTCACAAAAACTCAATTAATTAAATTAATAAAACCGCTAAAATTTACGGGTCATTACACTCTCCCCCACTCAAAACTTTTCGTCCCCGAAAAGGAAAGAGGTAGGAGAATGGAACAACCAAAAAGAAAAGTAGATTGAAAACAAAATAAAACAATTAGTTTAAACCATATAAATTTCAATTAAATTTTTATATTCAACAATTGATTTTAAATTCAAGGTATTTCATTAATTATTTCAATTTATAAATTCCTTTAACATCATTTACATTGTAAATTATTTGATTACATATTTAACTTCTGAATGATTAAGGTAAGTTACATTGGAATGCAATTGAGTATTTTACAAGTAAATTTTTTTCTAATTCAATTATTCAAGTTTAAATATTCATTCAAAAAAATTTGCTTTGTTTTATTATTGAAATCACCTTTAACATAAAATTTAAGAATTAAATTTCCGATTCACTTCTAACAATTTAGAGATAAACATATACATATATATTATAATATCAAATCAAATCTATAATCATATATTTATATATATAATAAATCAAGTATACCTAAGAATATTAAATCAAATTCATTTTTTTTCAAAACCAAGTGTAGCATAGCTACAGAATGGTCTTTCCACTTTGAAAATCGAAAATGAATGTCGATGATACGGCCATCATCACTGGAATTATTTTCAAGCGACAAAAGAGAAGAGTACTAATTTGAACCAATTTTTTTGAAATAATTTCTATTCGAAAGTCCTTTTAAATAATATGCCCTTTAAAACTGTAAACCAAAGTTTGAAACCATCAGAAATTAAATTCTCAAATTCTTGATTTAAATTCATTTCAGTTCAAAATCAATTTATAAACGATGTTTTATAATTTCATTTCACTATTAAATTTTAGAAAATTATACTTATATATATAATATAATTATACAAAATTTATTTCATTTACCAATTTGAAAAATAATATTGTGCCAGTATGCTCTGTTCAAGTGTTTTGGAATTCCTATCGATAGCGTTGATCAGACGAATCGATCGAAACCCCAAATCAACCTAACAACTCAAACAACACAATATATAAAACATTTTTATATTAATTACAAATACACACCCTCACTCGATGATTCAATGATGGATTTCTAAGCAAGGATAGAGATCTAAATCTAAGTGAACTCTAAACAAAGTGAATTCAACTAGAAGGTAGGCTCGAAAGGAAGATGAGATTGATTAAATAGCAAAAGATAAAAGATGGATATACTAATATTAATCGCGGGTGACCTTAACCGAGTCAACCGAGACTTCAAGAACAAGATCGATGCAGAATTCTGAGGCAAATCTACATTCGATCGCAAGAGATAGGATTCGAGCATAGCAAGAGATAATAGCACCTAAACCGAGGATATAGAAATCTCCAGTGAATCAATGCTTATTGTAAAGGTGTTTCACCCCTAAAAATTATATAGTGGAGCTATGGAATACTCCTGAATCAAGAAAACATGAGTATGGAGAGAAAAGAATGGATTTCAGAACGGAGGGAAAAGTTCCAAAAATTCAAAGGAAAACCGAATCAAAGAGGAAGGAATTCAAGCTCGAATGAAAGTGATTCTGTAATTAAATCTACTTTATATGCTAAGTTTTGCCTAAAACCAGAGCTCTGATACCACATGTAACATTCTGGTATTTTCAACCATTCGCATCCACACATGTCGGATTTGAATTGCTCAAAATATTAGATTGTTATTTTATATTTAGCAAAACTCAGCACATACAATAAATAAATAATCACAGAATCACAAACACAGAGTAATATAACAATAAGCAGCGGAAAAAAAGAATAGTGGTTCATGAAGCTACTATATATATATATATATATATATATATATATATATATATAACAGAGTTAAACAAGATACAACAGAAGTCTAATATACATAAAAGTCTCCATACAATAGTCAAATACAAGATCTGAATATATCAAAGGAGTCAACTGAATAACTGTAAGTTGATTAGAGAGATGGATCTCCAAGCGAAGCTCCAACTCAAAAGGTGGGTCTTGAATGTTGTGACACTCAGTCTGACCCGAGCGTAAAGCAAAACACAAAACATTCGAGTCAATATTAACATTCTTATATCAATAAATCCAACTCAAGTAAAATATCAACTGAAATACAAGTAACTTAAAGGATGTTTGGGATAACCATCCTCTAAGGATCCATGAAACTATCTACTATGTAGTTATATACGCTATTATAATAATGTCTAAAGTAAAGTAAACTATTAAAATAGTGGTAAAGTGTTACCCATATCCCCCTTAACACATTTAATAGTGCCATAGTCTATACAATACCATGATACCTCGTAAACTGGAGCTATCAGAGGGCACTCCATAGGTATGACACAAAACAAACTCGTAGTGGTCTCGATAGGGTAGGTGACGCGGCACAACTAGGCAATGCCATATTCGATATACCAATTACACTTCCGAGCTGGTGGTAACATAGAGCCACAGCAATCGCCCACCTCAAGCCATACTCCCAGATCAAAGATGTGCACGAAATCAATCACAAACTAATAGAATGGCATACGATGGAGTGTGTCCGATCGGAGTAGCTACCTCACTTGACCCGTCAATTGCTCATGTTTTAGCGAGCATATGCTAACTCACGGGAGTTGGGTCCACGTATACACCTCAAATAGAACGTCGCCAACATCCTACTTCATTATGGAATCTCCATCGCGTACATGGTTGTTAAAGTGGTTTTCGATATTGGCAGAGAGTATGACAATATCTGATCCCGGTCTCTTTAACAACCAAATGTTATTATAACACCGCGGTCATTTCAAAATAGTATATACTTCAAAACCAAAATATTATTTCCATTTCAAAACCATATCAATATGATATCATTTTTCACTTCAAATATATCCATTCCCAAAAATCGTAGAACTTTCAAAGTTTTAACAGTTACGAAACCAAAACACTTGAAATTATAACACCTTTGAAATCATAATACTTTGAAAAACCATAACTTTGAAATAATAACTTCCACCACTTGAACACTTAAGATATTAGTAATAGTATATATAATAACATAGTTTATAAAATAAAATAGTTTATATAAAAATAGTCATAAGTTAAACTAGTTTATATAAAACAAAATAATTAGAATATTAAATAGTTTACAATAAAATTAGTTTTATAATAAAATAGTTATATTAAAAATTGTTTTACATTAAAATAATTGATAAAGTAAAATATATAAATAGGTTTAAATATAATTTAAAATAATTTATATAATAAATAGCTTCCTCAAATTTCACAAATCGATTCAAATCAACTCGAATTCCAAAATTCAATTTAATCCAATCTCAAATCATCAAGTTCAATTCAATTCAGTTTTCAAATAAACCATTTCAAATTATATCGATTTCAAATACCGATTTGAGCCACAAAATAAACCATTTCGATTTCAATATATTTCAAAGCTTTAAATATTCCATAATTTCAAAACTAAATTTGATAATTTCATATATATATCTTAATTCAACTTTATTATTATTTAGTTTACAAAAAATCACTTAATAAATCCAATATCGTTTAAATAAAACCTAAATCACAAATAAATTAAATATTTCCTTTAATTTGTTTAAACTGAAATATTCATTTATTCACCTTAAACCAAAATTAAGTTATAAAATCGTATCCTTAAATCTCAAATTCAATAGGTTTCAAATCGATTTTAAAATTAATATAACACTCAAAAGATTACGATTTCAAATTAAATTAATTTTATCTTCCCAACTTTAATTTATTCAAGTTGTTATAAAATCTATTTTTAAAAATAAAATTTAAATAAATACTTAAACGTATTATATATTAATTAAATCAACATATTATTAATAAACTTATTTCATATTAAAACTAATTTATACATATTTAAAAATAGTAAAATTATAAGTAAATTCTTAAAATTTATAATTTCAAAACTAACTTATAATTTTAAAATTTTCAAAACATATAATTTTAAAAATCAAGAATTTAACTATATATAAAATAACATTTATATATATGTATATAATATTTTAAAATCAATATTTATATAAAACCATGTATATACCTTTTTTAAATCTTGAGAATCATTTCAATATATATATATATACCAATAGTGTCTATATATAATTCTCTATCCTATGGTCAAGTGATACGGATATTTATCATTTCAATTCGCAATACAAATATCTATGGGTATATATATCATTTCAACCCGAAATCCCAAATTCAATTCAATGAAAATCGCTTGGGTTTATCATTTCACCCATAACGATTTCCTCATATTCTACAGATCGTTCGGGTATGTATCATTTCAACCCATAGGGAATTTTATATTAACAGGGAACTTGCAGAGTGATAACATATATGATAATAATATAGCAGGCATATATCATCAATCTCTACTACTAATAAAGAAAATTCGTTGATCTAATTTACTCGGTGTCTTTTTAAAATTTCAAAAATGCCCTTACTTTCCGCTTACATATTTGCGCTCAAACAACAACTATACAATAACACAAATAGCCCGTGTATAGAGCACGGGCCCATACTAGTATAAATAATAGATAATGGTGTCAGTTGTCACAGGTGAACAGATACAGATAATTATATATATATATATATATATCAATGTAAATAACTGACATCAACATATTTCAATTGTTGTTTCAATTGAAATCAAGTTTAATAAATATAAGAATGTTAATCGTGGGTGATTGCTCACCTTTCAAGGCTAGAGAATACAGAAGATGACACAGATACACACACTGATACGGACACGAGCAAATCAAAAAGATGTTGCGACCAACTGGACATTGGCGAGACAAGAGCAAGGCAGGATAAACTGGATTTGATGAAGATCAATGGTATAAGTAAACTTATATATATGTATATATATATAACTATATATATCAAGTCATATTCTAAATTTAAGCATACATTTAATTTAAATATATATATAATTTAAAATCATTGTTTAAATCAAACACATATAATAAAATCTAACATATGTACATAATATATTTTGAAACAAAAACTTATATGAATATACAAACATATATATACAACATAAAACAACAATATATAAACCTTTGATTTATATCTATGTACATTTCAACATTAAAATAACCATATATGTAAACATTTTAAAATCAATGGTTAATAAACAAATATGCTAATGCAGACTAATAATGTAACAAAATAAAATGGATGAACAGATTAAGAAAAATGTACTCATTCAAATAAAAGCATGCAACTCGAAAGAATAAAGAATATATAACTATATAAAATTTACATAACATATATATATATCGGTTGTAAGTCAAATTAAAATATTAATATAAATTTGTAAATGTTCAGAACATACTATTTTATGGCAAAACAGGCTAACAGATGTGCATACAATACATACATAACTAAATATATATGTAAAAGCCCCACATATATATACCCACATACCTTATAATATATATCGTATATAAAAAACTGAAATGTAAACATTTATGTATTAGAAAACTGACATAAACATCATACTTAAAACAATATGTATATATTATATAATTTATATAACTTACATATGTACATCACTACTGGCATATATATGGCAAAAGGCTAATTTCAAAACTATATATATCAAATACTATACAAATATATAACTAAACTTATACAATCTCAAAACAAGTATATAAACATATACCAAACTTAAATAATATAAATATATATAACAAATCAATATGATTATAAACTTATATATGTATATACTTTGAAATCAATATATATAACAATTATAAACTGATATATATCAACTTACTTATATAGATACTAAATATTTTACTTTATAATATTTTACATGGTCCTTTATTAATAGCACATAGCTTCTAAAACCCATATATACAAACCTTAAATATACTTTAACTCAATATAATTATAAACATATAGGTCAGCAGCATATATACCAAAACACGCATATATACTCGAGCAAACATTTATCTGAAAAGCATGGGTCAGAGAAAAAGAAGGGAAGGAGAAGATGTCTCGGGTTGCGTGGCTGGGAGAGATTCCTGTCTCGATAGTGATGTTGTCGATGGCTGCTACTGGAGTGGCCGAGACTGGGTAGGAGGGAGGAAGGGAAAAGGTGAAGGGGATGTCGTGGGTTTGTTGTTGGTGGTTCAGAGACAGGCGGCATGGGTTGAGGTGTTCGGTGGTTGATGTAGCGGCCGTGTAAGCTACGCTTGGTGGTGGGGCTCGGGCTATGACGAAGGAAAGCGGTGAGGCGGGTTGAGGCTTTGGTTGGAGTTGAGTGATGGATCGGCGATAGAGCGAAGGGAGGAGCAATCGAAGTGGAGGTGGAGGCCAGAGAGGAAGTGGTTTCAATTTTACACGAAATTTTGTTTTATAAACATCAAGGAAGAAGAGAATGCACAACGTCGAAAGTTACGAAGGAAAAGATAAATCAATGAACCAACAATAAATTTAACTTTAGGAGTAGGGGAAGTCAATACGCTTGAATTCAAGGCTAAAATAAAAGCTGATGTCCATTGAATTTCAACCAGTGGAAAATTTGAACGGTTACGGAACACAAATAGACTCGAACGGGTATCGATATGGTTGACCGTTTCACAGTTTCCGCAATATACCGGACACCAAAACACAGGAATAAATATACTACAGAGATCGGCACGACGAGACGATCAAAACGGTATACAAATATCAGTGATAGAACCATCCTATCAAAAGTCGATATTGGTATCGAAATGCTGCAAATCCATCGAAAATAAGATTAACGAAGCAATAGCAGTTCAAATTTGAAGAAACCAAATATGACTTCTCACTCAGAAGATGGTTTACAATTTTATTTCGTAAAAATATTCAAGTTTGGAAAATATTTTATTATTATCAATTTTAACTGATTTGAAATAAAATAAAATTTACACAAGAAAATAGACTTCCATATCATCTGACGAAAATTTACCATTTGCAATGTTTAAACAGACGTATTCCAAATATCAAATTTTCAATTCAAAATTTTATTAGTTAAATTTCACAAAAATTCAATTAATTAAATTAATAAAACCACTAAAATTTACGGGTCGTTGTAGATGGTATGGGATGATCGTCATAATTAAAAGCTTAAAGAGTTGTTGAGAGCTTATGTCTTAGACTTTGGAGAGTTTTGAAAAGACCCTTTCCACTCAGTTAGGTTCTCTTATAATAAAAATTATTAGACAAGTATAGGCATAAAACCTTTTAGAGCGCTTTATGAAAGGAATATACATTTCCAACATGTTGGTTACAGATGGGTAATATAATTATTCTTGGTATGAATTTGGTTAAAGTTACGACAGAGATGTTGAGCTTATTATCGATTGAATGAAGGTAGCTCAATCGAGCAAAAGAGTTACGTTGATTGACAGTGTAATGATGTGGATTATGATGCTACACATTAGGTTTTCATGCAAGCATCACTAATGAAGAGTTTTATACGATTTGGAATATCTAGAAAGCTGGCATTTAATTATACAGGATCATTCCCTATCACCTCAAGAATCAAGAAACTCATTTGCCGTGTCAAGTTAACAGCTACTTTGGTAGGGTCCGGAATGTGTCTATGTTTCTCAATTGAGAAAGAGTGTATATGAGATCCCGAAACTATTATAGAGCTAAATGCTTTGGAAGATATGATAGTGGAACCTAAATTACTATTAATAGAAGATTGATTCGTACTGGGGACCAAGATACAAAAGACTTAGATACATGGTCATTAGATTGGTAAAAGTTCAATGAAGAGTGACTATATCAGATAATATACTTGGGAAAATAAGGATAAGTTTAAAAAAGCCTGTCTCGAGTTGTCTTTTTTCCTTTAGTGTTCGAAGAAACATTATTTTTATACAGTATTATCCCTTTGTGTCTATGATGATATATGAACTTAAATAGGTTTTGACAAATATTTATTTTATGCAGGCTTTTACATAAAAAATTCTTAACACGTTTCAGTTTTGTTCGACTTAGTGATGACACCAATAAATAAAGTATCATAAGACAAATACATTTATGATAAGCAACTAAGTTTATCAAAATTAGTTGCATCATCCAAAATATTACCATCCAACAAAAACAATACTGCATACCTCGTCAATCACAAAATGGCGAATAAGGTCTACTATTGTATTGTCATGCTCGTTGACTCCATAACTTTCATCTAATTTAATGTTGTCATCCTTGAGTTTTGAATATGTTGCAACTAGTGGAATATTTCAATAATTTGGGCGACATATGTCTCTGTAAAACTCTAAAATAATAAGTTAAAAATACCGCATTGTCTTTAAAAATACGCTTTATGAAAATTTCTTATTTATGAAAGATTTTTTTTTAAATTGGTATGTTTTTATATATTTTCTACATTAAGCTCCACTGTTTTCGTAATTTAATTAAGGAAAATGTCGTGGACTTAGTAAAAATGGAAACATTTATTAAAAAAAAGGGGCTATATAGTTTTAGAAACTTACTAGTTTTGTGGAAATAATGTTAAAATAAAAGGTTTTGATTTAAAAGGCAAAGAACGAAATCCATCTTATATCTTTCTACCCAAGTATGGTTTAGGCTGAAAATCTTGGCATAAGAAAGTTGGAAAGTATGGTTTGGGTAAACATATATATTTCAAATTAAGAAAAGAGTAAGTCAAGTAGTTTTAATTGTATCAAAGAATACCGCAGATGTAAGAAATTTTTTGGTTTGAAGTTTTAAAAGGCCAAGTAGGGCCTACTTCAATCCTTATAGGGAGTGTTAAGTAACAAATAGGTATTTTCTTGATTACATTAGGCAATCTTAATGGAATGGTAAATGGAGGCTTGGCGCTACAGTAGTAAAGTCGGTACCATATAGGTGAGGATATGATACATGTATGCTACGAGTGGTCTAGGTATTGTGTTGTTCCCCTAAAGGCTACGGACAGACCAGGTGGACGAGTGGGAAAATATATTTTATTGGATTTATATCACAGTAGATATAGCCATGTAGGCCTATGTAAATCTTGGAATTGTAGGGTTAAGTATTGCACTTACTTGAATATGAAAAATAAGGGGGAAGTAGTCCCTAAATTAATGTGAAACTTCATTAAGGAAATTGTATGGGAATTCTAGATTTTGTTGGATAACCATGGTTTAGTGGACATAATTAGAAGTTGTTACAAATTGAAATAGGATTTAAGTAGTATTTTAATTCATTGGATTGAAGTGTGTAGCAATGTAATTTTTTTATAAATTATCCAGTTTAGTATAAAAATGTATCGTTTGAAATAATAGGAAATATACCCAAAATAAAGAGATGTACAAAATATTGATGTTTACCGTATTTTGTACTGTCTATTTCAATAAGAATCGAAAAGATAATTTCGTATAATTACAAACATAACACAAACCTCTTTCAGATAATTTATGGAAAGTAGCAAAGTTTACATTTCATTTTGAGGAAGACGTAATTCCAATGCATTAAAATGTAGAAATCCCAAAGTATGAACTAAATTTTTTGTCATTATATCTATTGGGTTAAAACAGAATTAGGGAAAGATAATTTTTTTGGAAATCCTAACTACAAAGGATATTCTAGATAAAGTTGAAGTCAAGATTGTGTAAGGAATGATTAATCCAAAGATTTGAGATCCTATTTGGAAAAATATATATAGTATTACAGTTGCATGCAATGAGGATGCGAATGTGACTTTTATGAAAAATGAGATTTGGAAGATTTTCATAAGACTTTGAGAAGAAAGGGTAAGATTTCTTTCATTCATCTCTTAGATAAAAAGGACACTATTTATTTAGCAAAATTATCATGGGGCATTGACTTAAGTGATTGATATACTACTGGGATGATTTAAGTTTATGTCTACGTGCATTGAGGTTGCATAGGGCTATGTTTCGATAAGAACATATTTATGCTCAAGTTATTAGTTATGGTGCATATCAGCATTAGTTTAGGTGAGTTGGTAGCAAGGACTGTAGAGGTTTACTTATGCACGTACGTTTGTAGTGGTTTAGATTGAGTTTACATGCCAGTAGTAAAGTCGGTAAATTAAGATGGAAGAATGGTCCAGTTGAGAGCATTTGGAAGCGCTAAGGAAAAATCTGAGTTTACTGTCTAGAGCTCTTTTCTGGTAAATTTCCATTTTAGTTAGTATAGTTACTTAGGCACTCGGTATTTAGCTTAATATATTCCATAGGTAGGAATGTTTGGATGAAAGGAATGGCTGTAAACATGTCAATATGACATGTTATGGGTGATGGATGATGGTGGATGTATTGCATGGATTATTTCTTTATGCACTTATGATAGTATATATTCAAAGTACTACACACGTTTGCATTATCTCTTACGTATTGTTTAGCTTGTTAGATATTATACGTTTGGATGCTTGGTTATAGTTTATCTTATTGAGCATTATGCATATGGACTTTGTATATAGATGGAATGGTTGCGCGTATATGTAGAATTGCAAGAATATTTACATAGGATGTTGCGTACATTTCGGATGCATAACATATTCACTTGCATTATAGGAGGTCGACAAGTTCACAAGACCGTCTAATTTTGCATTAGTCATAGGTTCATATGCATTCCACGCCTATATATACATGGACGTAACTAGAAATTTATTTTTGCGGTGGGTGAATAATAGAAGAAATTAAATAATTTGCTATAATTTTACTACCAGTATCAACAAAATAGCCTACAGTGGTATAAATACTCGATGCCAGTATCAACAAAATAGCCTATTGTGCTACAATTTACTGTCAATTTATCGGTCAAGCACTTCATTGCTACAAATACAATGCTACTGCTAGTATCTATTCACTGTTACTTGTTTGCAAGTTGCAACTTCATTGCTACTAGCCTACTGAAGTACTGCCTAACCAATAACTAGGGTTTAGGCTTATGTTTACATCTAAAATTCAAATCTAAAATTTTGAATCTAAAATTGGAAACATCAATCACAAATCACAATGCAAACTATGGTTTATGAAATTCAAATCTAAAATTGGGAACTTACTAGATTTTCCTAGAGACTGGAGAAAGACTAAAGGAGGACTGAGACTGGAGAAGGAAAGCTGGAGGCTGAAACTGGAGCCGGAGTCGTTGACTACCACTGGAGAAGGCCAAAAGAGGGAGCAGCTGAGAGCGATCATTGAATCTGGAGGAGCCTGAGCGATGGGAGAAGAACATGACGCGTCCTTTTTTTTCATTTTTTTACATTGTCTTTTTTGTGGGGTGGGCAGTTGCCCACCACAATTGCTAAATAGATCTGTTCATATATATGTGTGTGTGTGTGTGTGCACGCGCGTGCGTGTTGCATTAGAAATTTCAAACTAAAGACAATGGTTTATGTATATGCGAGTTACATTAATACATTATTAGAGATTTCAGGACGAAACCCTTTTAAGGATAGAGAACGTAACATCTCGAGAATTTTAATAATAAATTAAAATATTAACAAGGGCAATAATGTAATTTCACTTAAAAGGAAAAAATAGTAACTTTCTAAAAATGAAGGAATTTGGAATATCTAGTTTTCCCATTGTGTAAGTAGAATTTTCTCGCCCAAATTGATATATAAGTTGTTAGAAACAGATACCGTATGAAGAAGTACATAATATTTACCATAGCATGCATTTCGTGTTTTGCGCCTATTTTGAAAAATAAAGTTTGATAATTCATACAAGAGTAAAGAAACACTTATTTGTTAATAAACAAGTTAAGTATTTATGAATTACTTTGAGCAAGAAAAAGAAAAGAGAGAAAGTACAATGATGTATGTGCAACTGAAAAAGAAAGAATATATGAATATATTTAAAAAGAGTACAATTTTGCCAATAAAAATTAAAAAATAAGAAAAAAATATTTAATGCAAAGAGAGAGCATTAATTACCATTTTCATAGAATTTATTGTTGTAATTAATATACGTTACATATGTTAGAAAGAGAATATAACAAAATACTTGAAGGAAAATAATACATCTAATGTTATATGTTTAAAAGCGAATATACATAGAAGTAGAAGGCTATTTTAAAACAAATATTTTTACATGCATAAAGGTAAGGAAATTAACTAGATTAACAGAGCAATTTATTACTAAACGTATGTTGCTTATGTTAGAAGAGAGAGACAATAATATATTTAAGGAAAATACAATTATTAGAAGATCGATTTATACCAGGGATCTAGATACAAAAGAGCTTAGAAACAAGGTCATTAGATTGGT
Source organism: Allium cepa (assembly GCA_030765085.1). Lineage (NCBI taxonomy): Eukaryota > Viridiplantae > Streptophyta > Magnoliopsida > Asparagales > Amaryllidaceae > Allium > Allium cepa. The sequence continues at coordinate 588,682,999 of CM060938.1, forward strand.
AGAAGTTCAATAGAGGGTGGCTATATAAGATATTATACTTGGAAAAATGAGGATAAGTTTAAAAAGTCTATCTCTAGTTGTTTTTTCCTTTTGTGTTCAAAGAAGCAATCTTTTTATATTGTATCATCCCTTTGTGTCTAGGATGATACATGAATTTGAATAGACATTGACAACATATTTATTTTATGTTAGGTTTTATGCAAAAATTCTCAACACATTTCGTTTTTGTTCGAGTGATGACACCAATAAATAAAAGTATCACGAAATAGAAACATCAAATGGTAAATAGTTAATTTTATCAAAAATAGTTGCATCATCCAAAAGTATTACCATCCAACGATAAACAATATTACACATCTCGTCAATCACAAAATGGTGAGTGAGGTCTACTTCTATATTATCATGCTCATTAACTCCATGACTTTCTTATACTTTAGCGTCGTCATCCTTGAGTTTTGAATATGCAGCAACTGTTGGAATATTTCAATAATTTGGACCACATATGTGAAATAAAACATTTTAAGCTATTTTGGTGTAAAGCCTAATTAAAGTGATTAAAATTTGAATTAAAGCTAAGAAGCTTAAGGATATAATTGTCATGATATTAATGTGTAGATACTGGGGCAATTCTAACTTACTGAAAGACCAAATTAGAAAATCTCAACATTATAAATAAGGGGCCATGGTCCACAAATTACATAAGCTTAGTTATTCTTCTAATATCTTCTATGTAAATAATTTGGATTTATGGTTTGTATCTCAATTTGGAAGATCAAAACCATTCTTTTTTTCTCCTTCAATCAACAACTATGGATTCAAGTATGATTCCACTAATTTATTTACCTTCCTCTGATTTCTTCTCAGTCAAATCAATATAGGTCATATATTCAGATCTAAGATGTCGTGATTGATTAATCCTATAGTATATTGAAATCCTAACAAGTGGTATCAGAGCACCCATCATTGATTTCATTGGGAAATTTTTATATGAGCAAGTTTTGATTGAATTGAACTACATTTAGAAGTCTTTGAATTCATATAATTTCTTACTCAAGTTTCAAATATTCTTGATCTATATATTAAGAATTTTTTGGTGATGATTTTGGATTTGGTCTAATATCAGTTCTTTTCTATATATTATAAATTGAAATGAAACTGTTTTGATGTAGAAAAAAAGATAGATCTAAATGATCTGTATGTTATTTATGAAATAAGTTAGAATTTTGAAATTATTATATTATGGGAAATAATCAAAATTCTTCCAATTTTGGAAAATTACTTATGTTGATTAGAGTATCCACATGTTTATTGCCGTATATTTTGTAAATAAGTTATGAATTTTAAGGAATACTTTACATCTGATATGTGTTAGCACCAAAATTGGTCACTAACACCCTTGAGTAGAGTTATGTAGAGAGATTAATGAAGAGAATAAATTAGGACTGAAAAATAATGTAATTCAATGAAAAAGAATAACAAAAATGAGAACACCAGATTTATAGTGGTTCGGCGTAACTGCATACATCCACTTTGAGTTTAATCTTTATTGCTTTCTCAATTACTTGAATACAAATACAATCCGTAAATCCATCACTTGGATACAAGTTTGAGTTAAAAAGAGGAGAGTACATGAAATGGCAGAGTCTCCCCAGTATTCCCGGAAAAAAGGTCCCTTTTCAGTGTGCCACTGCCCTTCTATTTATAGACGAAGATGGGTTGGACTTCCCTGGTGGGCCTGGTGGCTGAATATCTCGGTCCAAATGGAATAAGCCCTGTGTGCTGGGTGGAACATGCCGAACGGTCGGCATGCCGAGCCCTCCTTTCCAAGTCGATGGATCTCTCTGTTGAATGGAGGAAGCGGGCCGAACGATGCTGGGATGCCGAGTGAGGCGTGGATGCCGAGTGAAAGGATACGCCGAGTAGAGGGAATGCCGAACACAAGACATGCCGAGCAAAGGATATGCCGAGTGAAGAGCAGGCCGAGTGGAGGGAGTGCCGAGTGAAATGCTTCGTGCCGAGTGCAAACCTGGATGGACGTACGTTCTTCAATGCCGAGTACAACCCTTGACTGCCGAACGTTCAAACGTGTCGAGTGCTCATTTGTGCCGAGTACTACCCTGCATGCCGAACGTTCTAGTTGCCTGGTCAATGCGAGTGCCGAATGACTGGAAGCCGAACGTGCCTTGTACGTCGAACGTTCTTGGTGTCGAGTGCTCCTATATGCCGAGCATTCCATAATTGTCGAACGATATACAATATCGAACGATTCTCAATGCCGAGCGTCCTTCTAACGTCGAACGCTCTTGATTGCCAAAACATGTCGACTGCATCAAACTCATATATCCTCAGGCCCTTCTTGGTCAGAATCTTGTCTAATGCTAATGATAATTTCTTCAACTGTCATCTTGTAACCGAGCCAAGATGTCGTTAACATTTGCCCCTCAAAGTGTGTCGTGTGAAGCAACACAACACGCTTTGAATCAGCGAGTATTCCTTGTCTTCAGAAAGAAATCCATCATGTTTCCTGAATAGTCATTATCCTTCGACTTTATACTCCCAAGCTGTCATATCCTTCTTTGGCCGTCTTGACGCTTGGTTGATTCCCAATATTATAAATCCAGGGTTGTAGTTCATCAGTGACCAGCCGTGTCTGATTCTACAGAGCTAGCAAGCTTCGGCTATCTGATCTAGTCTTTCCTTAATAACCCTTAGTGAGAACTCAATTTCTGTTGATTTCAAGAAGTCGGACTTGTTCGGATGTACACATGCACGTTTGGGTACATGTTCTTTACATTGGCTCTCGGATGCGTTTTATATGCTCATAAGTCGTCGCTAACTCCGTCCAGTTTAATTGCAATTCAATTGCGATTCCTTGTTTGTATTTTCTGTGAAATAAGGGTTGCAATCAGCCACTCGAGGAGTTTTCCAAACCCCTCTTAAAGCAAAAGCTCTATGATTTTGCTCACAGCTTCAACCTGTCCATTTGCAGGTATAATGGATTATGGAAGGTCATAAGGACAGATGACGTTATGGATAAAGAAGTTGATTATTTTCTTCATCAAGGTCGTGGTTAAGAGTTCTTTATCTGCCCATTCGGTGAAGTAATCAATTACTATGATGGTGCATTTCGTTCTACCTTTAGGATTGGTAAGAAGAGGACATCAATGCCCCCAAGTGGGAAACGGCTGTGGACTAGCCATTTGAGTAATTTCCATCGGTGGGGTTCCTGGATTTTTGCAAACATCTTGCACTTTTCGCATTGTCTAGCATGATCGACCGTATCTAGATTGATAGTTGGCCAATAATACCCGTAGCAGAGTATCTTCTTTATCAAGGTTTTCCCCCTGATGCTATTACCGCATTCTTCTTCATAGAATTTGCTCAAGATATCATTATGGGCGATGCGCCGAAGCATGGGGATGGACAAACTCCTTTTGACAAACGACTTATTCTTAGATGATTTGGTATGAAGATTTGAGGAGGATCTGTCGTTTTCCATTCCTCCGTTCAGTAAGAATTCCTCATTGTAGATAGTCTTTGATGGGAGTCAACCATGACACCTTTTCATTTTGTTCGCTGAGGTGTGTAATGATGTAATACGTGAAGTCGGTTAGTGGCCCTTGGACTTGGTCGAGATAAGGAGCAAGACAATGCCCCCTAGCAAGATCAACTTCCTTAAATTTGTATACTACCAATCAAGAATCACAAAAGATATGTAAAGTTTTCACTTCAAATCCTCTAGCAAGCTTGAGGCTGGCAGTCAAGGCTTCATACTAAGCAGCGTTGTTTGTTATAAGTAAATCGAGTTTCAGGACGTAGCAGATTGATCGTTCCTCAGGAGTCATTATCATGACTCCTATGTCATAACACTGATCGTTGGATGCTCCATCCGCGTACATTTTCCATCTCATGGTTGGTTCTCTGCTACTCTTCGAGTAGTCTTCTGAGGTAGTGAATTTGGGTTGGAGGTCTGCTGATGCCCTTCGAGGGAAATAAGTGATATCGAATTAGCTTAGTTTGATATTTTATTTAAGTAGTCTTTCAGACGTCTCAGGTCATTGTATGCCCTGTCGCAACGGCTGGTAGGCATAGAATTTGATGGATTGAGCCTAAAAGTAAGAGTGGAGCTTTCATAGTGAAGTCAATAGATATTATGCTAGCTTTTGTAGCTTCGGGTTGATATCCAATGCATGGCTCGTGATAGTTAATGAAATCACATATGCATGTCAGAATGGGTCCAAGGGAACATATCATCATTTATTCAGAAAAATCCAACTAATTCATTTATGATCACTACACTGAGCTGTGATCCGATATTTAGCACCCGGGAAGGGGTCGCCATGGCTGGCTGTAATGTCGACCGTCAGCTTAGCCGGTGCCATCCCAGATTCTTTGAGTACAGATGTAACTATTTTGCATAACATTCAATGTGAAATATGGTTGGGACGACCAATGTTGACGGTTAATCTAGTCGAATCCTAGAGTCTTGTCATGAGTTATTAAGTCTAATAGTGAAGGACTCTGAATGCTCTAATAGATTATCAGCGAATGGCCAAAGATCAGGCTTAAAAGCGCATTGAAGGAAATGTCGAGTGGGGGTCAGCCTCGAGTGGCGTGCAACTGTATTGCTGGATCTTGCTATGAGTTTGAATTTGCTCGTATATTCGAGTAACGCACTTTCTATTCAATGCATTCGCAATCCTTTACCCGTCCTTCGGGTTGAGTGAAAGTCAATTGCCCATGAGCTTAGGTATCGATTTAATGATTCTATCTCTAGGCATCTTTTCGGTCGTTGCCTTGAGTAGCTGTAAGCACTATATATAAGTTTTAATACTGAGCTATCGTAGCCAGTCTTTGGATGACCATGCGTCTTCTCCCAGTCTCGGGTTGATAAATGTACTGCATAGAGAATTTTTGACCAGGTATTCGCAGTTTACCCTCCTTTCCACACTCTGGAGGTCATAGTTTTTCAAGAATCATCTGAGTCACATTCGTATGTGCTTGGTACGGATCGGTATTGGCCCCCGATCTGAGGTATGATATAGCTCGTAGCTTCGGATGCCATCTCGATTGGTTCTGTATTGAGTCCTCCCTGTAGCCGTTACCTTAAGTTGTAAAGGGCGCTAAGCTAGCGATGTAGCGAGTCTCATTTCTCTTCTTTCAATGACTTGTTCTTCTGCCCTCGGTCTTGGGTTAGCAGAGTTAGTTTGTGGACGGTCTAATTGCATCTGTAGCGAGTTTATACTCCTCCCGTCGACTTTAGGTCGTAGTTGGTGAATGAATGGTCGAATGGCATTCTTCATTTGTCTATGGTCGCAGTCGCATTCTGGGGACTAGAGGCAGTTGAAGAGCCATTAGTCACACCTATTTGATGTTTATACCCCAGTCCACACTCTGGGGACTGAATTTTAGCAGAAAATGGTAGAACCGCATTTTCTTCGATTAATTCCTCTGGCACTAGTCAACGGCGAAAGTCGAAGTGTAGTTGGTCACATTGCGACAACTTTAATTTGATGTTTCTCCTACTGAATTGCAGGAAGGAGTTGATTGGCGGATGGTTGTGTCACATCCGTCTATGTTGCATGCACAACCCGCCAGATCATTGGCTAGAGTTAGCGGATGTACGGTTGTGTCATGTTCATTTGCGGTAGGATGGGCAATCACATCCATTTAGGATAAGACGTTCAGCTGGGTTCGCTTTGCGAATCTACATCTCATTGTCGAATCAAGGAAGAAATTTTGGCTTGTTGGGTTGGAGTGCATCCCTATAAGATTATGCTATAGGTCCCGTGCTGGGAATAAGAGTTGATGCATGAATGGACATGTCATGCCCGCTTAGTGCTAGATGGTCGGATTGCATCCGATTTTTTATGACAAGTGCGCCCCCATGTCCGGGAAAGAGTTGGAAAGCAGATAGTCAAACCATATCCCCTTTTTGTACTACAGAACTTGCTGAGGAACCAGAGTTGATAGAAGGGGAGTCGAATTGCATCCCTCCTGGTATTTACATTCCAGACCATGCTTTAAGGACTGGAGTTGGTTGATGTGTGATCTGTCACACCCATTTGGCATTCGCGCTCCAGTCCACGCTCTCAGGACTACAGTGAGTTGGTGTTTTACATTCCAATTCGTGCTCTAGGAGTCTGAGTTTGTTGATGGGTGGTCGGTCACACCCATTTGGTATTTTAGGATTATATCCGCCCTCCGGGGACTTAAATTGTTTTACGGGTGGTCAGTCACGCCCATTTTGGTGTTTATACTCCAGTTCACGCTTTGGGGACTTAGAGTTATTTAATGTTTATACTCCAGTTCACGCTCTTGGAATCTGGAGTTGAGGTTATACTCCAATTCGCACTCTGGGAACCTAGAATCGAGGTTTATACTCCAATTAGCAATTTGGGAATTTGGAGTTAACTGACAGATGGTCAGTCACATCTATTTAGGCTTTTCAGGAGTTTATTCGCATTCTGGGAATGATGGATCTATCGGGATCGTGGATGGTCGGATCACATCCACCTCTAGTCAACAAGTGAGGTTGTTAGATGGACGGATCCATCCTCTTTGAAACTACATTTATAAGTTTGTACTCCAGCTCGCACTCTGGGAGACCAGAGTCAGTTAAAGGATTGTCATGTATCAATCCTTTTTTGGCTTCAGTGTGGTGACTTGTCCACATGCTCAGGATTTAATTTGGCGAGTGATTGGTGGGATCTCGATTATTTTCCACTTATCTACCATCAATGAAGGACGAGTTTTAGTTTATGGACGGTTGAATCGCATCAGTGTTCATTTGGACCCCACTTCTGCCGAGCCTAAGGAGTAAGATTAGTGTTCTGGCAAGCTTTGAGCTCGAGCAGAGGATGGGATGGTCGAACTCCATTGTTAGCAGGTTAATAATCCTTCGGTCGATTACATGCCGAAGTTTGCGGAATAGAGAATGGTCGGAATCCACTCGTCTATTTATCGATATTTATACACCACTCTGCATTCTGGTGACTTAGTGTTATTCTCCCCCCGGTTGATTCGCGCCCGATTTATACTCATGCTTCGGTCCATGCTCCGGGGACTTAGAGATTTGTCGAACGGTTTATGCTTTAGTCCACAGTTCGAGACGCAGGGATTTTTGTCAACTCGTTTATACTCCAGTCCGCATTCTGGGATTTTAGAGTAATCTAGTCCGCTTCTGGGATTTGGAGATTCTTCTCAAGTCTTCTATAATCTAGTCCGTGCTCTGGGGACTGAGAGTACCGTAGTCCACACTCTGGGGATGTAGAGGTTTTTTAAGCCGTTTATACTCTAGTCAGCACTCAGGGGACTTAGAGCACTCTAGTCCGCACTCCGGGGATGTAGAGGTTCTTAGGTCATTTATACTCTAGTCCGCACTCAGGGGACTAGGAGCACTTTAGTCCGCACTCTGGGGACATAGAGGTTTCTGAGTCGTTTATACTCGAGTCCGCACTCTGGGGACTTGAAGTACTCCAGTCCGCACTCTGGGGACTTGGAGGTTTAAGTCGTTTATACTCTAGTCCGCACTCTGGGGACTTAGAGTACTCCCGTCCGTGCTCCGGGGATGTAGAGGTTCTTAGGTCGTTTATACTCTAGTCCGCACTCAGGGGACTAGGAGTACTCCCGTCCGCGCTCAGGTGATTGGAGCGCTTGATGAAGACAAGTCCGGAACCTCCTCCTATACCGACGGGGGTTATGAAGTAGAAATTACAGGCGCCTCTAATCACATATCCAAATTGAGCATGAAGGAGTGGCTCGAGAAAGAGAAGGTCAGGGTCAAGGTCGAGCCCCGAGTTGTGGACTTGGACGATCCTTTGAACAAGCCGTTGAAGGTCATCCTTCCTGGCGGGTCCAAGCCTATGGAAGTTCTCCGTACTTCTTCAGTTGCTACCCATCTATCAAAGAAGAGTACCAAGGGTAAATGCTATGGAGAGGAGCCGTCTGGAAAGGAGTTGAAGAAGTACAAGAAGTGATTACTATCCTCGTTCAACGAGAGTTAGTTTAAGTCATGTAATTATTTTCATCTGTTTCCTTAGTCCTTGTAAATAGAATGTCAACTTCGAACTTTGGAGGGGTTGTAATAGGAACTTATTTCTCATTAAAGTTTAGTTCCTTTTTATGTCTTACAAAAGACTCTTATTGTTCAGTTTTCTTTGTGATTGTGATGTTGATCCAAGCAGTTGTGAGTAACATAGACTTCTCGGTCCATCTTCATATAACCCGGAAACACTTCGGGAGTTGTTGAACTTCCATTCTGTGCTTCGAGCACTTAGAATACATTCTAGCCCGTATGTCAGGGATTTGACAAATTCAAGTCATCTGTGTCATAGTTCATATTCAGGGAACTAGGAGATCCGAATTGCTTATATTCGAGTCCGCACTCTGGGGACTTAGAGTACTCCAGTCCGCGCTCTGGGGACTTGGAGGTTTAAGTCATTTATACTCTAGTCCGCACTCTGGGGACTTGGAGATTTGAGTCGTTCATACTCTAGTCCGCGCTCTGGGGACTTATAGTACTCCAGTCCGCACTCTGGGGACTTGGAGGTTTAAGTCATTTATACTCTAGTCCGCGCTCTGGGGACTTAGAGTACTCCAGTCCACACTCTGGGGACTTGGAGGTTTAAGTCATTTAAACTCTAGTCCGCGCTCTGGGGACTTAGAGTACTCCAGTCCGCGCTCTGGGGACTTGGAGGTTTAAGTCGTTTATACTCTAGTCCGCGCTCTGGGGACTTAGAGTACTCCAGTCTGCGCTCTGGGGACTTGGAGGTTTAATTCGTTTATACTCTAGTCCGCGCTCTGGGGACTTAGAGTACTCCAGTCCACGCTCTGGGGACTTAGAGTACTCCAGTCCGCGCTCTGGGGACTTAGAGTACTCCAGTCCACACTTTGGGGACTTGGAGGTTTAAGTCGTTTATACTCTAGTCCGCGCTATGGGGACTTAGAGTACTCCAGTCCGCGCTTTGGAGACTTGGAGGTTTAAGTCGTTTATACTCTAGTCCGCGCTCTGGGGACTTAGAGTACTCCAGTCCGCGCTCTGGGGACTTGGAGGTTTAAGTCGTTTATACTCTAGTCCGCGCTCTGGGGACTTAGAGTACTCCAGTCCACGCTCTGGGGACTTGGAGGTTTAAGTTGTTTATACTCTAGTCCGCGCTCTGGGGACTTAGAGTACTCCAGTCCATGCTCTGGGGACTTGGAGGTTTAAGTCGTTTATACTCTAGTCCGCGCTCTGGGGACTTAGAGTACTCCAGTCCGCGCTCTGGGGACTTGGAGGTTTAAGTCGTTTATACTCTAGTCCGCGCTCTGGGGACTTAGAGTACTCTAGTCCGCGCTCTGGAGACTTGGAGGTTTAAGTCGTTTATACTCTAGTCCGCGCTCTGGGGACTTAGAGTACTCCAGTCCGCGCTCTGGGGACTTAGAGTACTCCAGTCCACACTCTGGGGACTTGGAGGTTTAAGTCGTTTATACTCCAGTCCGCGCTCTGGGGACTTAGAGTACTCCAGTCCGCGCTCTGGGGACTTGGAGGTTTAAGTCGTTTATACTCTAGTCCGCGCTCTGGGGACTTAGAGTACTCCAGTCCACGCTCTGGCGACTTGGAGGTTTAAGTCGTTTATACTCTAGTCCGCGCTCTGGGGACTTAGAGTACTCCAGTCCACGCTCTGGGGACTTGGAGGTTTAAGTTGACAGTAGTCGTATTTCCACTCTTTAATTTGTATTCATCTACCATATCGAGGCTAATGTTGTCGAATGAACAGTCGAACCATGTTTGCTCATGGAATGGGATCTTGCCCCCAGCTCAAGGGACGAAATTTGAAAAATGGACGATCGATTCTCGTCCGCTTGGTAATTATAGCTCTTCCAATCGAGTCAAGGAAGGAGGTATATGACAGATGGTTGGATCACATCCGTGTTGGGTTAGAGAGCAGAATCTCTTACAATTTGCTTCGTATCTCCTTCTTTTGTGTTGAAGGCAGGATTTGGTGTGTAGATGATCAAATCACGTCCACTCTAGACAGATCTTGGCGTCACTGAGCTTCAGAAGAGGCCTCTGTATTTTGTCAAACTTTGTTCTATGACTTGATTTGAGTGGGCGATCAGGCCATACTAATTCCAAGCCTTGTTCAGGTCTCCGAGTCAAACTTGGAGGTCAATGAATAGATGGTCAGTCATGTCGACTTTATATTTTGGCTCTAATCGTAATGAGCTTTTCAATCTCTAGTTCTTGGCCCTAAATTAAAGGCACATGATTGATGATGAGCGATTGAATTATTCTCATCTAGATGTACTCCACACGTCCGATCATGGTCTGCGTGGATTGGTTGGTGACCAAATCTGAGTATCCAATCTCCTGCATCGTTTTGAAAGTAGTTTAGTTAAAGTTAGTCGTAGTTCATAGAACAATTGAAATAGAAATGGAAATGATTCAAAGAAGATTATGATAAATCTCATTGATAGATGAAGTAGCATCGTGTGCTTGCTATTCGACTTTTGCCCTTGGCTCCTTTCAAAGGGATGTCGGCCGTCAGCAGTCCAATTGATAATCATAGCCCTTTATTAATAGGCATCGGATATTCGCTGCCCGCCATTCTGCAGGACATGTACATACTATTGAAGCTTTACTTTCTAGATCAGCTTTTTGATCACACCTCGGAGGTGTTTGTAATCGCCCGTGTTAGGATCAGTGAGCATTGGGGAATATACAACATTCCCCTGATTTTCTTTAGACTTTGGTGTACTCTCTCGAGGTTGGTTTCCAATATCACTCCGAGTCGTGAGTCTTCAAGTAGGGGTTGTCAATTGAATCTTTCAAAGAGCATATGAGCCAAATTTTGAGGTCTTGTTTCGGCTACTAGGATCTACAACCTTAGTCAACGGCCTTCATTGTTATTTTCCTTAGTCTGTTCTGCTCCTCCACACTTTGATTTAGATTCATTACTGTCATAGAGACGATCCATGGTCGTTGGAGGCTCTCCATCTAACCGGCTGCTAAAATATATATGGAGGTCGATTATCCTCAAGTGATCAATATAATATCCCTTTGAGAGTATCGTTCGAGTAGCAGTTGTTTGTCCGCTCCCTTTTTGTCGTTCAGAAGCTGTCGCTAGATCCTCTATGTAAGGGTCGTACCCGAATTTTTTTTTTTTTGAAAATAGGGGTCATTCGGCATTAGAGAGCGTTCGGCCTTAGAGAGCACTCGGCATTTAGGAACGTTCGGTATCCGAGAGCGTTCGGCATTCAGGAGCGTTCGGCATTGGTTCTGTTCGGCCTAAATTTCTATTCGGCCTTATTTCTGCTCGGCCAAATTTCTGCTCGGCCAAATTTCTGTTCGGCCTTCTTTCTGTTCGGCCTGGAGGTATGGTCGGCATTCGGATGTATGGATCGGCCTGGAGTGTTCGGCATACGCCTTTTCTGGGGCGATCGGCATACGCCTTTTTTGGAGTGTTCAGCATACGCCATTTCTTGAGCGGTCGGCATACGCCTTTTTTGGGGTGTTCGGCTGAATTGCCTTTGGAGGAGGGTCGGCCTTTATTCAACTTGAGTGCAAACTTCAACGTCCAATCCTTAGATCTTGCGTACATCAGTGAATCCAATCCTTTCACATGAACATGAATACTTGATTAACTTACGGCTGTCAGCTTCCTTTAGATTTCTTTCAAATCTGAGTAGAATAGGAAGTTTTCTAGTAAACAACTGGATCTATCTCACGAATATGGAAATCCAATAGTAGATGATGAGATCCAATCAAGCTGAGAATTCAATTCTCAGTGAAAGCACCAAAATGTTAGCACCAAAATTGGTCACTAACACCCTTGAGTAGAGTTATGTAGAGAGATTAATGAAGAGAGTAAATTAGGACTGAAAAATAATGTAATTCAATGAAAAAGAATAACAAAAACGAGAACACCAGATTTATAGTAGTTCGGCGTAACTGCCTACATCCACTTTGAGTTTAATCTTTATTACTTTCTCAATTACTTGAATACAAATACAATCCGTAAATCCATCACTTGGATACAAGTTTGAGTTAAAAAGAGGAGAGTACAAGAAATGGCAGAGTCTCCCCGGTATTCCCGGAAAAAAGGTCCCTTTTCAGTGTGCCCCTGCCCTTCTATTTATAGATGAAGATGGGTTGGACTTCCCTGGTGGGCCTGGTGGCTGAATATCTCGGTCCAAATGGAATAAGCCCTGTGTGCTGGGTGGAACATGCCGAACGGTCGGCATGCCGAGCCCTCCTTTCCAAGTCGATGGATCTCTCTGTTGAATGGAGGAAGCGGGCCGAACTATGCTGGGATGCCGAGTGAGGCGTGGATGCCGAGTGAAAGGATACGCCGAGTAGAGGGAATGCCGAACACAGGACATGCCGAGCAAAGGATATGCCGAGTGAAGAGCAGGCCGAGTGGAGGGAGTGCCGAGTGAAATGCTTCGTGCCGAGTGCAAACCTGGATGGACGTACGTTCTTCAATGCCGAGTACAACCCTTGACTGCCGAACGTTCAAACGTGTCGAGTGCTCATTTGTGCCGAGTACGACCCTGCATGCCGAACGTTCTAGTTGCCTGGTCGATGCGAGTGCCGAATGACTGGAAGCCGAACGTGCCTTGTACGCCGAACGTTCTTGGTGCCGAGTGCTCCTATATGCCGAGCATTCCATAATTGTCGAACGATATACAATATCGAACGATTCTCAATGCCGAGCGTCCTTCTAACGTCGAACGCTCTTGATTGCCAAAACATGTCGACTGCATCAAACCCATATATCCTCAGGCCCTTCTTGGTCAGAATCTTGTCTAATGCTAATGATAATTTCTTCAACTGTCATCTTGTAACCGGGACAAGATGCCGGTTAACAACATGTAATATATATATATATATATATATATCAGGTACGTGTGTTATTTCAGAAATTTTGATTAATTAGAGATAAAGTATGTTCCTTCAAGGTGTTTACGTTGATTTTATTATTGAGCAACATCATACATAGAAATAAATTTTAATATGACATTAGTTTACATTTTAGACTACATAACGGTCAATTGCGTTTATTTTTATCATAAATGCATTAAATATGGTTGTTATGGTAATGAATTAATTAACTTACTATCATAAATGCACTAAATGTGTTGGTCATATTAAATTAAGTGATGTAGCTTGTTTGTATTTGAAATATAAAAAGATATATGGTTTATTATTTGATGCATTTAGATTTGACAATTGCATATAACTTGTATGTATAACCCATGTTTGTTGAAAATATAGTTCACTTTCATGCCTTGGACCGAGTAGTAATTAAATAACATATGGACTTTTTAAATTCAATATTCATTGCAAATATTCTTTATTTATATATACTTTAATCAATGTCAATTTTTTCGATTATGAAAATCATATTTTAGTATATGCTTTTCCTTTATGTACATGTTTTGGAATTTGACGTTAATATTTGTGACAAATATAGAATGAATGGATTAAGCTAATATATAAATAATAAACTAAAGATAAAGTGATACATCAACATTCTTTATAGCTATGTTATGATTTAGATATACATCATGGCTGCTATGTTCCTTCATGTTATTTAGTACGACGCTTACTATGTCATTTATATATAACTTAACATAGCATTTAATTATGGTGTTCATCTGTGAAATTTGTCATGTAATTTATTTATGATGCATTGTATCATTTTTATTTCGAGAATGTCATGAATATAACCACATACTTAAAGCAAAAGATTATAAAACACCTATGATCAGAACATGTTGTGCCACGCTGATAATTTTGAGAATTTTCAAGTGTCATATTGACCTAAAGCATTTTTAAGAGTGTATTATAGCACTCGAAATATATTGTACATACACTAAGAAATAAACTTAAATATATTTTTGGCATCTCTTTGCAAACAAATAGTAAATATTCTACATTTTAAGTTAGCTAATTGAAATAACATGTCAACAAAGTGACCTCTCTTGTTTTAATTGTTCGTGAAAATGTTAGGTATTTGTGTGTATTTATTCATGCGGATATTACCCGATTCAAATGAAGACTAATATTTGATCGAATCACTTACGCATGTATGATGATAAATATGTGACCATTATAAGATTTTACAAGTAAACTACTAATCGACCCAAAGGAAGAATGTTATTTGATTTGAATTTATTGTCAGTGTTTGATCATTAATACAAGAATATTACTTACAGTTAATGTTACTGTCCGAAGACTTAATCTAAGTAATTAATATCTGTACCGGGTACATATCGGTACAGTACCGATATGTGATATTTTGAAATATCGGGATAATATCGGTGATATATCGAACATGTGTAGAACATGTTATTAACCATATTATATGGTTTTATAATGTTATAATGAGGTCATGTTGTCAAATATTTGGATTAATATTTCTAAATTACAATTAAAAAGTGATTGTGTATGGTTACAGATTACAAATATGTTTACTGAGATGTTCTATCAAACATAAGTCATAGAATAAGCTTAAAATCATGAAACGCGCATAATGCGCATTTTTATCGTTTTATTCGTTTTTATACCATATTTGTTTTCTACATCATCTGATCATCTATATTAATTTGCAATTTTGTTTATATTTATAGTCTCTTCATTTTCATTTTCATTTAATGTATTAGATGAGTAATGTTGATTTGAAATCAATTATGACTTCTAACATGTTCTTTATCAATTTTTAAAATATATGACTTTACCACTATTCAAAGTTTTAGTTCGTGATGCATGATAATAACTAACAAAATTAAATTTCATAACTAATTTACCAATTAAAAATGGTGAACTAGAATATAATTAAAATGACAAGTATCTCTTAAATGATCTAGTTTTAGTGGTATAATCTTCATACGAAATAAAACAAATAAAATAATAGAATAAATAGAGTTTTATCTGTTAAAAGACGAATGAAACAGACTAAAAATTATGGTTAAAACTAAAAATATTATTGCATTAGGATTTCTACATATTGTCAATCACTATGTACTAGAAACCAATATTGAGAATGTGGAGATATTTATTTATAAATTTATTTTCTCCAAGACATACGATAATGGACGATATTCTCAAAAAATATCGGTGATTTTACACTAAATATCGGAGTGATATATCAGCAAATATTAGATGATATATCGGTAAAGATATTCTAGGTGATATTTGAAAAATATATCAATTAAGGAGCGGTATGAGATATATCGACGCTATATCAGAGATATTATCTGATATTAAGGACATATGACTTGATATTAATGTTTTGCTCGGTATATTAAGAAAATACTTACCAATTGTTTTGAATTTACTATAGATGATGTTTGAATAAGAGCATATATGTTTAATCTTTATTTTTTGCGATTTTCAACTAATTTTACTAAAGTTTTTTTCTAATTTTAATAATGTTCTCATCTTATTTGGGACTAACTCTCAGAATTAGCAAAAGAACATGTTGTTTTTTCTTGACTTCGTGGATCTAACTCTTGCAATTAGGAGGATCACAACCACCCCTATTACGGTTGAATGTTCTTATAATGTTATGAAGAACATTAAAATGTGAGATAATCCAAATTGCAAGAATTAAATGATCATAAGGCAGAATATTTCAAAAGATAATCAATCTTAAGGAGTTCTTTAGAAACCGAAAAACATTTTGCTAAAAATGATAAGGGAAATAACTATGCTTTACATTGCTTGATTCCAAAAAGTCAAAATAAAGGAAAGGTAAATGAGTACTATACAAAAAAAATGTTGCTTCAAAAATTAAATGCAATCAAGTTATTATTTTGGTACTCTCTTTATTTGCAATATAACCATTTTTAAGATTATTATTAATTATTTTGTTTAAGAATAAAATGACCACTTATTGAGCTCATTTCGCATTATGGTAAGAAAAAGTGGGATTGAAGCATGATAATATAGAAAGCACTCATTTAACGTACATTGTAAATAAATGTATAAACAAGGATAAAGAAGTCACTAAAGATCTAGAAGAAAAGAAATAACTTACGGGTAAATTTATAGTTGCTTCTTTTATGAAATCTATGGACACATAAAGTGAATTTTACTAGATATCACACATGTCGTATCTAAAAATGTATGCATATTATTTGGATTCGCTTGATATCTTTGTTATACTTTCATTTAGATAGATTTTGGTTTTTTATTTTAATATGAACAAATTAGGGTATTATTGTTCATCTAGAAATAATAAGATTAATTTATGAAAAAAAATTCAAATATTACTAGAATTAATATCTTGAAATTCATAATAAGTACCTCTTATAATGAAGCCTTGAAATTGGATAAGGTGATTAATGTAACTATTTATTCCATCTTACTAAATAATTCTAGATTGAGGCACTAAGGATAGCAAATACTTTATTGATATTCTAAGCAACTTAAAGACTACAAGTTTTATAAATCCGCACTAAGAAGTTTTTTTAAGATGGGAAATGTTACACTTTTTGAGAATGCTGAGTTTGGAGGGAGAAATAAAGTATGAATCATTGTCTTTAAGAAGAATTATCATCTTTGATTCAACTGCAGTTACTTCTTCGGATAATGTATAGGTTTTTTTTAGTTTCACTGACAAGAAATAAATTAGAAACCATAATAAGACAATGTTAAATAAAATTTTCAAACATGGATCATCGTCTTTGAGGAGAATAATTATGTTTGATTCAACTATAGTTACTTCTTCGGATAATGTATATGAATTTTTTTTCGTACGCAAGTAGTGTTGCAGTGGTAAGATACCTGCTTCCTGGTAAATAGGTTGTAACAACCCTAGATTTTTATGTATATTTTAATTTTAAATTTATTTCATTTTGAAATTATTTTAAACTTGTTTTATTTCAAATATTTCATTTTTAAATATAAATGTTGATTATTATGGGAATTATATTTTCAAACTAGTATAAATTGGATATTTTACTAAAAAGTGTATTTTTGTTCAAACTGTTCAAACACTGACTTTTAAATTTCAAAATTTAAATATTTAAATTCTTAAATTTTATATTTCATTATGAAAATAGATTTAATAACTTGGATATTTCTTTTTGTTTCGTTGAAAATGGACTTAAATTGTGAAAGTTATGTATATTTCAATATTGAATGCAATTTGTTTTATTTAGCAATTTTGTTTATTTTAAATTATATAAAATTTATTTTCTTTGTCATACTTTATTTTAATATGTGTTAATATTTTATATTATATATATTTTGTCTTTTAAATATTTTTAAAGTGTTGATAGAATTTTTCCAAAGCTTATTGAATCTATTTTCTAATTTTCAAGCCTAGTTTCCATTTTTCCTTGCTATTTGCTTAATTTAATTATATATATTTAAAATTTATTTATTTATTTTATGCATTCACTCTTATTTGTTGTGTTTTACTTTATTTTATTCATTTTACAGGTATTTAAATTTAAATAAAATTTTCCAAAGTCTATTGAAGTTATTTCTAATTTCTAAAGCCTAGTTTGCAATTTTTAGCCATTTTCTTAATTTAAATTCTATTTAATTAAAATTTTATTTTTTTTTATTTTTTTCATATCTGAGTTTTATCTTTATTTATCAGTTTTATAAGTATTTATAAATTACTAATTTATACAAAAGAAATTCGAAGAGTTTTGTGACTCTTTAGCTGCTTGAGACCTTTTGTTTTCCACCTCTTCGTTTTCCAACCTCTTGCATTCAATTGCTTTGGCCGACCTAATTCTTTCTCTCAGCCACATATTTCTCTCATAATTCACGAATACAAACCTTTCTCATCTCCAAAATAGCCGGCCATCTCCATTGCTTGCAAAATTTTTGGTCAAAATTTCTTTTCTTTTCATGTTTTCTTTGTTTTCTTTTGTGATTGCACTTGCCTTCTTCATCTTTATTGGATCGTCCTGCCCTCCTCCGCCACCTTGGCCACCTCCACCACCACCCCCTCTGGTCAACACTTCCTCCAGCCCATCCCCTTGCCATATCTGTGCACCATGATGAAGTAGATCCACACAAAAATGAGCAAACTCCACATATATGTCCATAACCGAACTCACCTTGCTTCCATCACCTCCTCCATCACTTTGGCCGACCATACACCACCACCACCAGCAAATTCCTGACCTGAGCCCACTGCCACATCATCCTCCAGCCCACTACAGACCTGGTCGTGCCCTCCTTGGCCTTGGCCGAGCCCTCTAGTGCATAGGAATCCATGATATTTTCCTTGTAGTGTTAGTTCATGCTCATATATCTCTACTCCTTTATATCCATGCAATGGTTGACCTATGAACCCAAAACCAGATCCAAACCCACCCCTTAGCCGTACATTTCAGATCTGGAGTTGAAGCATAGGTGGTAGAAAGCAAGTGCAAACACTCCGGTGATGTTTTGTGTATTCATTTGTAGCTTTGTTTAATTGAATTTGGGTTGAAAACCTATGTTATATTTATTTGTTTTGTCTCATGTATCCAAGGAGAATTAATCTTTGGCTCTTCCACTCATCTTTGTGTCGTGTTATCGTTCTTGTTTGGATCTCATTCATGCATTCGTCGTTGTGTCTCCAGCTCAAAACAGTGAGTTATTCTCACCAGACAATATGTACATATATAACTAGTAAATTGACCCCTTTTGAATCTGTAAAATGCATTATCATGTTACACCTGCTATATTATGATTATATGATATTCACCCATGCTTATACACCTGTTATAACATCTGTTACTATTATATTATGTTGTTCTGTTATTTTTATCAGTTTATCACACTGCAAGTTCCCTATAGACTAGAATCACTATGGGTTGAAATGATACATACCCGAACGGACTTTAGAATAGGAGAAAATCGTTATGGGCTGAAATGATAGGCCTGAATGATTTTCAATTTTTTTTTTTACTTGGGATTGCGGGTTTGGAATGATCAAACCCGGGTTTTCTTTGTAAATTACGGGTTGAAATGATATATTACCCGCATCACTTTACCTAGGCTAGAAAATGAAATACAGACCCGTTGTTAAAATATGTTTTTCTAAAAAAAATTAAAATATTTTGGAAATGTAAATATTATAATATTTTGATTATATTTGATTAAAAATGATTTTTTTACAGCATTATTGATTTTCTGAAAATTTATAAGTGAAATAAATAAAGGGTAAAGTTAGAAATCTGAAATGTAAGTTATTTTGGAAATTATAATTTGGTGATAAATGGAATTTAAATTAAATATGAAAATATGATAAATTTATGATATTTTGAATCAATGAATTTAAAATGATTTTGTAATACATTAATGATTTTTGAATAAAGTTAAATGTGAAATGAATGAATATTTATGTTGAAATTTTGAAATATAACTAAAATTGGAAATTTGTGAATTTGGCTTAAAAGTGAATTTTAAGTTAAGTAAATAAAAATGAAATTAAGCTATATCTTAAAATTTTAAACTTAAGTGTTAATTTAAATTTAATTTAATGAATTTAAATTTAATGTTGGAATTTAATAAGTGAATTATTATTAAATTTTGATTTTTGAATGGAGATTTAACTTTATAAAATCATGAATATAAGGGTATTTGAATGATTGTTTTAAAAGTGAAATTATATGATTTTATAAGTTAAAAATGATTTAAATAAAAATATAATTATTTGTGAAATTATACTGAATATTTGAAGTTAATTGACTGCATTTCAGAAATGCTATTAATTCTAATGTAAATGATAACACAGCATTTGTAAATGTTGTAGTTGATAATAATGAACCAAATGGCTAAGTTTAATTAAAGGCTATTATAGCATTTTTGCAAATGTTATAATTGTTGAATTTAACTAAGTTTTACTTGAAACTAATGTAACCCTATTACAGCATTTTTAAATGCTATCTTTTGTTAAATTGAACTGTTTTGGATGTAACTTTCTGTAGCAATTTCTAAATGCTGCGAAAGTTGAATTTTCATTTTTTTTAATAAATTTAAGTGAATGAATGAACTTTGAAAGATTAAAATTTGGAAATTTAATAATTTAATTATTAAATTTAATAACTTCATTTTAATGATTTAAATTAAGTAATTTATTTTGAAATATAAACTATTTTGAAATGTGTTTTGTAATGGTATTTAAATTAAATAAAAAAAATGAATGTGGTTTTGGAAAAAAAAAATGATATTTGATAACTTGAAATGGATTTTTGAATGATATTGAATTTTGAAATGATATTTGATTTTGAAGTATAAAATACCATTTTGAAATTTTAACCACGGGATGTATTTAATTTATAGTTTAACTGATTCTTAAAGGATGGGCGATCCCAAGCATCCTTTAAGTTATTGTGTACTTCTACTACAGTTCACTTGAGTTGGTTTACATTATATAAGTATATATTGCCCTGACTCGAGTGTTTTGTGTTTTACTTTACGCTCGGGTCAGCCTGAGTATTCACAGCTTTGGATTCTCTTTTTGGAGCTGGTCTTTGCTGGAGTTTCTGCTTATCTACATTTATACCTACATTCTGTTTCAGCTATTCTAGTTTATCTCATGTATTAGTGAACTTCTATGTATTTGGGATTTCTATTATGTTGTTTTCAGACTGTATTATGTATTTAGTTTGAGACTCTGCCATAGTAGCTTCATGAACTACTATGTATTTTATATTCCGCTGCGAGGTATTCTGTTTGTTCTGTGTCTGTGATTCTGTGATTTGTATTTCATTTGTTCCAAATTTATTTACAATGCGGTATTTTGAGCAATTCAAGTCCGACATGTGCGGATGTGAATGGCTGAAAATATCAGGTTGTTACAGTTGGTATCAGAGCTTTGGTTTTAGGCAAACCTTAGCCTACGGAGCAAAAACTCATTAGAGATAGGGTAGAAATACCCTAGAACGGGTGAAATCAATCTCAGAATCCTTTCCTTGTGAGAGAACGTATTTTCGAAGTATAAAATGATTTCCAAATGATTTTTAAAGGATTTTCAAAGATTATTTTGGTATAAAAAATTTCTTATTTTGGAATCAAGATTTTTTTTGAACTTCATTACTTCTGTATCCACCTTGTTAGAAATCTCTTGGTCAGGATTCTTATTGATTAAGATTCCTTGAACTTTGGAACGCTCCCACTTGTCCTGAAATCCAGTCTTGTCTTCCCTATTTTACCCTTTTGATTTTGGCATTCCGTAACCCCACTTTGGAATGACCTCTCTACAGAGCGGTGATTCTGTAAATCTCTGAATGATTTATAAAGGGGTGAAATTCCTTTATAATTGGCATTGATTCACTGGAGATTTCTGTATCCTCGGATGTCGATGCTATCTATCTCCTGCTCTACCCAGATTCTATCTCTGGCGATCAAAGGTCGATTTGCCTTAGATTTCCGTATTGATTATATTCCTAAAGTCTCGGTTGACCGGTTAAGGTCGCCCGCGATTTATATAGGCTTATCTATCCTCTATTTGGTAATTAAATTATCTCATCTTCGTATGAGTTTATCTTCGAACTAGTATTTTATTTGATTAGAGTTCCTCTAATTTTGAATCTTTGTTTGTTTGAAATCCTTCCATGAATCATCCTTTGGAAATTTGTGTTTGGTTGTATTTTGATATTGTGCATACATCGAAATTATTAAGGATGGCCATTTTTCTATATATAAAAGTGAAATGTTTTTGATAAGGATTATATACCTTTCAAAAATGAAAATTTGAAATTTCGAAAGGATTTGAAATTTTGAAAATATATGAGAAATTTAAATTTATATAAAATGATTTATAACTGAAAGGTTTTGAATTTGAATTTCAAGGAATCGAACTCTGGTGTTTTGAAATCGGTTTTAAGATTTTGGAAAATATATAATAATAATATGATTTAAAGATATTTTCTGAATAAGAAATATTTCAAATGTATTTGAATGAATTCCAAAGATTTTGAAGAGATTTTAAAGAAGTTTCAAGAAAGTAAAAGTCCAGAACCCACTTATGTCGCTGGAAAATAATTTCGGTGATGAATGCATGCATCATCGACATTGATTTTCGAGTTTCTGAGTGGGGGAGAGACCACTCTAGTAGCTTTGCTATGCGAGTGATTTTGTGAAACCAATTTTGATTTTTGATTTTGAAGTATGTTTTGATATTCGAAAGATATATATATACACACATTTGAAATGATTTAAAGTAAGCCGGTGTTCAGTCCTCGAGATTCAGATTTGTTTTGGTATAACACTATCTTTTGAAATTGATTTACTGATTTAGTGTTGATTTCCAACTCTTGGATTGAAAATATGACTTCTTCGACTATTTTAAGATTCGAGCACTTCCAAATCAAGGTTAATTTTTCAAAGCTATTTTTTTTTGAAAGGTATAAGGTATTTGATAAAGAATATAAGTTTAGTTTGTATGTTTCAAGTATGAAATAATATGGTTTTTTATAAGTTGAAACTGTTTTGTTAAGTAAATAAATAAGGCTATTTTGAATTTATACTAATATGAAATTTAGTTTTGAAATGTTTTGGATAAAAATTAGTCTTCAAATGTTTGAGAAAAAATTGATTTTAAATGTTTTAACTTAGTAACATCTTTATGAAACTATTTATTTAACAAGTTGGAATAGATACATAAGCTGTATGTATGTTGTTTTGTTCGCATAATTAATCTGATCCAAGTTTGAGTACACAAGTTCGAGGTGAATTACACCATTTCGTGTTAGGATTTTTCATTTGATTCTTGATGGCGAATATTTGATATGGATTTTGGGCTTGATTCTAGAATTCTCTATCATAGTATATGGCTATGCAAGGAGACTGATGGCTTCTAGTCGAGAAACCATATCGAAGTCCGCATTAGGAAAGTCGAATGGACAATACTAGTTCGAAAGCGAACTTGTGTGATCGAGCGATCGAATGTAATGTTGCGAAATGATGACATATGTACATCTTATATCCTAATATCATTGGTATACTTGACGCTGAAATTGAAAGCTGTTGGGTTGGATATCTTTGTAATTTAATTGGAATTTTTCTTTCATGAAAAACTACTATCAAATTTAAAATCATTTTTCAAAATTATTTTTCTTTTATTCTTCTTAAACTAACTGTTTTATTCTATTTTTCATACAAACTATTTATATACAAAACTATTCTTAATTAAAAATCTATTAGTAAGCAAAGATGTTCAATCGCATATGGCTTTTCATGCAGCAAAGTTTATTTTTTTTGAAAATTTTGATCCTTATATAAGATAAACTTTATGTAAGTATAAAATGATTTTTGAAAACCATTGATTTTGATAAATCAATAATTGAAGCTTGTATTTGTATGAAAGGATATTTGGTTTACCTATAATTTGAGTTTATTTAAAAATAATGGATTTATGAAATAAATATTCCAACACTAAGTAATAATGAAGTAAAATTTGAGATATATGAAATTGTGAAATTTAGTTTTGAAATATGGTATATTTAAGCCTTGGAACATATTTAAGATTTAATAGTTTATTTTTTAAATCAAATCTATATTTGAAATTGATAATATTTGAAATGGTTTTGTTGGAAAACTAAATTGAAACTGATGGTTTGAATTGAATTAAAATTGGAAATTTTAGATTTTGGTTTAATTGAATAAATTTTTGAAATGTAAAGAATTAAGGGCATGTTTTATGATTTCAAATGTATGATTTCAAAATGTTATGATTTTCAAAGTAAAATGATTTCAAGTATTTGGTTTCGAAAGATTTATAACTTTGAAAGTATTATGATTTTTGAAGTGAATACATGTTTGAAATGGAAATGAATTTATTTGACCTAAATTTTGTTGATTTGGAAATTTGGATTATTTTCTAAATCTATTGTTTAAGAAACTTTGAAACTAAATTTATGTAATTTGGAAGAAATGATTTGGTGAAATCATATATGATTTTGAAGCTGAATTGATATTGAAATGGTTTGAAATTGAGAACCTTGTTTATTTAAATACTTTGATTTGGGAGTTATCGAACTTATATAAAAAGTTGATTTGTATAAGTATACAGTAGATTTGAAAACTATTGATTTGAAAACTGTTGATTTGAAAAGGTACCCAATTTTGAAAAGTGAAATCTTATATAATCGAAATCTATATAAGTGTGATTTGATATACTATTGTTTTGAAAAGTATTTGATTTGAAATGAAATCTTATATAAAATGAACTTTATATAAGTATGATATTTGGAAGTGATTTTGAAAGGTACTGTATGATACATATTTTCGAAGTAAAGATATGGAAAGTGCCTTCTGCTTGATATCCGCTTTGTGGTCACACTGTGGATTCATTCTATCGATATTATTCTCTCTCTTTGATTTGGGTTTTTCGAATATGATACTCGAGTGTCCATCGAATTCCATGGCGATCTCCATGGTCTTATGATCGCGACTGCATAGCGCAACTGCCTGGCTGAGTTGGCCTAGGGGTACAGATTGTTTCCTGGGGGATCCAGGCGTAACCATTGTGTATCCTGCACTCTATGTAGGTCGCATTAGTAGCGTAAATGCCTGGCTGAGCTGGACTGGGGGTACGGATTGTTTCCTGGGGGATCCAGGCGTAACCATTGTGTATCCTGCATTCTACTCGTCATCATGGCGTAACTCGCAGGGCTGAGAAAGCTTACGGATACGGATTGTTTCCTGGGGGATCTAGGCATAACCATTGTGTATCTGCGATCCATGGTTAGACAACTGTTTCGGTTTGGTTGATTTGTTTGGATTGTACTTTCCATATCTGTTTTTAAAAGTGTTTTTATTATTTTCACTGGGTGTTGAAACAAGTCTACTAAGTACTTGGAGAATTCTAGCTTTGCGCCTGATCAACGCATAGCCAGAGTCTGCAGGAACGAAAGTAAACTTGTTAAGGCATCGAGTTATAAATGTATTTTGATAAAGTATTATATAAAGAATATTTTGATCAGTTATTTTCCCTTCTAAAAATTTAAAATGTTTTAAATACTGTTTACTTTGAACCATCAGATTTGAATCAAATGACTATTCATCATACTAAAAAAAAATTAAATTGAAATGTATAATGGTTCAAATAATTGTTCATCCTTGTCTTTCAACCTGCTTTACCTCCTAGCTATCTTTTTTTCCCTACCTTCTTTTGGGGATGTATTCCAACCTATTGCTCTTTCTTGTTGTTTCTCCGCTTCCTTCCTTTTCGAGGACGAAAAAATTTGAGTGGGGGAGAGTGTAACAACCCTAGATTTTTGTGTATATTTTAATTTCAAATTTATTTCATTTTGAAATTATTTTAAACTTTTTTATTTCAAATATTTCATTTTTAAATATAAATGTTGATTATTATGGGAATTATAATTTCAAACTAGTATAAATTGGGTATTTTACTGAAAAGTGTATTTCTGTTCAAACTGTTCAAACACTGACTTTTAAATTTCAAAATTTAAATATTTAAATTCTTAAATTTTATATCTTATTATGAAAATAGATTTAATAACTTGGATATTGCTTTTCGTTTCGTTGAAAACGGACTTAAATTGTGAAAGTTATGCATATTTCAATATTGAATGCAATTTGTTTTATTCAGCAATTTTGTTTATTTTAAATTATATAAAATTTATTTTCTTTGTCATACTTTATTTTAATATGTGTTAATATGTTATATTATATATATTTTGTCTTTTAAATATTTTTAAAGTGTTGATAGAATTTTTCCAAACCTTATTGAATCTATTTTCTAATTTTCAAGCCTAGTTTCCATTTTTCCTTGCTATTTGCTTAATTTAATTATATATATTTAAAATTTATTTATTTATTTTATGCATTCACTCTTATTTTCTGTGTTTTACTTTATTTTATTCATTTTACAGGTATTTAAATTTAAATAAAATTTTCCAAAGTCTATTAAAGTTATTTCTAATTTTTAAAGCCTAGTTTGCAATTTTTAGCCATTTTCTCAATTTAAATTCTATTTAATTAAAATTTAATTTTTATTTTTTTATTTTTTTCATATCTGAGTTTTATCTTTATTTATCAGTTTTATATGTATTTATAAATTACTAATTTATACAAAAGAAATTCGAAGAGTTTTGTGACTCTTTAGCTGCTTGAGACCTTTTGTTTTCCACCTCTTCGTTTTCCAACCACTTGCATTCAATTGCTTTGGCCGACCTGATTCTTTCTCTCAGCCACTTATTTCTCTCATAATTCATGAATACAAAGCTTTCTCATCTCCAAAATAGCCGGCCATCTCCATTGCTTGCAAAATT
The DNA here is from genome assembly GCA_030765085.1 of Allium cepa. Lineage (NCBI taxonomy): Eukaryota > Viridiplantae > Streptophyta > Magnoliopsida > Asparagales > Amaryllidaceae > Allium > Allium cepa. The sequence goes on from CM060938.1 coordinate 588,709,240, forward strand.
TTTGGTAAAAACTTCTTTTCTTTTCATGTTTTCTTTGTTTTCTTTTGTGATTGCACTTGCCTTCTTCATCTTTATTGGATCGGCTTGCCCTCCTCCACCACCTTGGCCGCCTCCACCACCACCCTCTCTGGTCAACACTTCCTCCAGCCCATCCCCTTGCCATATCCGTGCACCATGATGAAGTAGATCCACACAAAAATGAGCAAACTCCACATATATGTCCATAACCGAACTCACCTTGCTTCCATCACCTCCTCCATCACTTTGGCCGACCATACACCACCACCACCAGCAAATTCCTGACCTGAGCCCACTGCCACATCGTCCTCCAGCCCACTACAGACCTGGTCGTGCCCTCCTTGGCCTTGGCCGAGCCCTCTAGTGCATAGGAATCCATGATATTTTCCTTGTAGTGTTAGTTCATGCTCATATATCTCTACTCCTTTATATCCATGCAATGGCTGACCTATGAACCCAAAACCAGATCCAAACCCACCCCTTAGCCGTACATTTCAGATCTGGAGTTGAAGCATAGGTGGTAGAAAGCAAGTGCAAACACTCCGGTGATGTTTTGTGTATTCATTTGTAGCTTTGTTTAATTGAATTTGGGTTGAAAACCTATGTTATATTTATTTGTTTTGTCTCATGTATCCAAGGAGAATTAATCTTTGGCTCTTCCACTCATCTTCGTGTCATGTTATCGTGCTTATTTGGATCTCATTCATGCATTCGTCGTTGTGTCTCCAGCTCAAAACAGTGAGTTATTCTCACCAGATAATATGTACATATATAACTAGTAAATTGACCCCTTTTGAATCTGTAAAATGCATTATCATGTTACACCTGCTATATTATGATTATATGATATTCACCCATGCTTATACACCTATTATAACATCTGTTACTATTATATTATGTTGTTCTGTTATTTTTATCAGTTTATCACACTGCAAGTTCCCTGTAGACTAGAATCACTATGGGTTGAAATGATACATACCCGAACGGACTTTAGAATAGGAGAAAATCGTTATGGGCTGAAATGATAGGCCTGAATGATTTTCAATTATTTTTTTTTACTTGGGATTGCGGGTTTGGAATGATCAAACCCGGGTTTTCTTTGTAAATTACGGGTTGAAATGATATATTACCCGCATCACTTTACCTAGGCTAGAAAATGAAATACAGACCCGTTGTTAAAATATGTTTTTCTAAAAAAATTAAAATATTTTGGAAATGTAAATATTATAATATTTTGATTATATTTGATTAAAAATGATTTTTGTACAGCATTATTGATTTTCTGAAAATTTATAAGTGAAATAAATAAAGGGTAAAGTTAGAAATCTGAAATGTAAGTTATTTTGGAAATTATAATTTGGTGGTAAATGGAATTTAAATTAAATATGAAAATATGATAAATTTATGATATTTTGAATCAATGAATTTAAAATGATTTTGTAATACATTAATGATTTTTGAATAAAGTTAAATGTGAAATGAATGAATATTTATGTTGAAATTTTGAAATATAACTAAAATTGGAAATTTGTGAATTTGGCTTAAAAGTGAATTTTAAGTTAAGTAAATAAAAATGAAATTAAGCTATATCTTAAAATTTTAAACTTAAGTGTTAATTTAAATTTAATTTAATGAATTTAAATTTAATGTTGGAATTTAACAAGTGAATTATTATTAAATTTTGATTTTTGAACGGAGATTTAACTTTATAAAATCATGAATATAAGGGTATTTGAATGATTGTTTTAAAAGTGAAATTATATGATTTTATAAGTTAAAAATGATTTAAATAAAAATATAATTATTTGTGAAATTATACTGAATATTTGAAGTTAATTAACTGCATTTCAGAAATGCTATTAATTCTAATGTAAATGATAAACAGCATTTGTAAATGCTGTAGTTGATAATAATGAACCAAATGGCTAAGTTTAATTAAAGGCTATTATAGCATTTTTGCAAATGTTATAATTGTTGAATTTAACTAAGTTTTACTTGAAACTAATGTAACCCTATTACAGCATTTTTAAATGCTATCTTTTGTTAAATTGAACTGTTTTGGATGTAACTTTCTGTAGCAATTTCTAAATGCTGCGAAAGTTGAATTTTCATTTTTTTTAATAAATTTAAGTGAATGAATGAACTTTGAAAGATTAAAATTTGGAAATTTAATAATTTAATTATTAAATTTAATAACTTCATTTTAATGATTTAAATTAAGTAATTTATTTCGAAATATAAACTATTTTGAAATGTGTTTTGTAATGGTATTTAAATTAAATTAAAAAAAATGAATGTGGTTTTGGGAAAAATATGATATTTGATAACTTGAAATGGATTTTTGAATGATATTGAATTTTGAAATGATATTTGATTTTGAAGTATAAAATACCATTTTGAAATTTTAACCACGGGATGTATTTAATTTATAGTTTAACTGATTCTTAAAGGATGGACGATCCCAAGCATCCTTTAAGTTATTGTGTACTTCTACTACAGTTCACTTGAGTTGGTTTAAATTATATAAGTATATATTGTCCTGACTCGAGTGTTTTGTGTTTTACTTTACGCTCGGGTCAGCCTGAGTATTCACAGCTTTGGATTCTCTTTTTGGAGCTGGTCTTTGCTGGAGTTTCTGCTTATCTACATTTATACCTACTTTATGTTTCAGCTATTCTAGTTTATCTCATGTATTAGTGAACTTCTATGTATTTGGGATTTCTATTATGTTGTTTTCAGACTGTATTATGTATTTAGTTTGAGACTCTGCCATAGTAGCTTCATGAACTACTATGTATTTTATATTCCGCTGCGAGGTATTCTGTTTGTTCTGTGTCTGTGATTCTGTGATTTGTATTTCATTTGCTCCAAATTTATTTACAATGCGGTATTTTGAGCAATTCAAGTCCGACATGTGCGGATGCGAATGGCTGAAAATATCGGGTTTGTTACATAGGTCGTGGGTTCGATTCCCGTCTGTTATACTCTCAATTTGAAGGCGCGGAGGTGGGTCTCCATAAAACCCAAAAAAAAACCTGTTGGGGGCAGCAAATCTATGCGCTGGGATAGTAGGTAACGTTATAGAGGACAATAAAGTTTAAGATTTTCCCTCTACCTCAAGGTAGCATGATAATTGGTTATGAATAACTATTCAAAACTAAAAAGGGATAAGTAGGTAACGTGGAAAGGTATATGGTTCATTATAGAAAAGACTGTACTAAAAGACAATAAAGTTTTATTTCTAAAGAGATTTTCTTTTTTATTTTACTGAAAGACTCCTTAGAATTATTTTGTAATTTGTTGCAGGTCATAATTTTAAGCAATATCGGAAGAATATTAAAGTCGTGTTTCTCAATGGAGACATTCACGAAACAACTAAAAAACACACTTATGGATTACTCTTTTATATCATGGATTCAAATACACCACTATTAATGGGATAATATTTGGATTATCACAAAAGAACTAGGCAAATAAGTGCATAAAAAGGTTTGATATGCAAACTGTGAATCAATCAATTCTCTTTTGCCAAAAGAGACAAATGTTATCTTATGTAATGATATAAGAACAACGTTGAAGCTAAAGAACTGCAAAATCCCTCATGCATTTGCAGTGTGGAGTCTAATGCGTGCTAAGGCATATACAAGAATGGATATTGCATGTATTAATTGGCAGACATCTCACTGACATTGAAAATGGATCAATGATTGACAACCATTTTGGCTACGAGATATCTTTAAGGAACAAATATATCATATGCTCGTAAATAAAAGATCAGCTTAGCCGAAGATCATGAAGCATTACGATTTGAATATTTTGGATGCCAAAAGCATAAAGATCTGCTTCAGGTAATAAATTTTTTTGGTGGAGCTATGTAAGGAAGTTGTCATACAGACACTTATAGATTCATCTATTATGTAACTAATATTTATTTTCTGTTAAGAGGCATCTAATGATGGAAAATAATTGCAAAACTTTGTTACAAGGTTGTGCAATATTGAAAAAGAAATTGAAAGACCGTTAAAGTAATATAACGACAATAAACAATATATTATTTTTCAATAAGGGGACGGTGCAAAATAGATTGTAATTCATAAAGCCTATTGTGACAAACTCCATTATGTTGGATCCGCTTACAAAAGGATTATCACTCATGATCATTTATGAGCATGTGACTCAATTGGTATAACTTTTATGTAAGGATATTTTGGTTCGGGAGAGTTTGTATTAGACATAGTCATATGACACATTGCTTTATACTTCAGTTATAGATATATTAAGTATTTTTTTCGATCATAATTAGAGTAATAAAGTTTCTATGCACTTCAAAAAATTCAAATATCGAACTTTTTTATTTGATCTCATTAAAATGGAACACATGAGCAGATTATTAGAATATTTCAATAATTTGGACGATATATGTAAAATAAGACATGTGCTATTTTGGTGTAAAGTCAAATTAAATTGATAATTTTTTTAATCAAAACTAAAAGACTTAAAGATATAATTGTCACGATATTAACGGGTAGATAGCAGAACAATTCTAATTTGTTGAATGACCAAATTAGAAAATGCCAATATTATAAACAAAGGTGTTATGGTCCCTAGATTGCACAAGCTTTAGTTATTCTGCCAATCTCTTCCATGAAAATAATTCGAATCTCGGGTTTGTATCAATTTGGAAGATCAAACCAATTCTTTTTTTTTCTCTTTCAACCAGCAATTATTGATCAGGTATGACTTCCGCTAATTTAATTACCTTTATCTGATTTCTTCTCAATCAAATCAATATGAGTCACATATTTGGATTTAATATTTCGTAATTGATCAATCATAAAATATATTGAAATCCTAGTATTGCAACCACAACACATCAAACATAATACCATTTTGTACGTTATCACTGACAACGAACAACTGAGGTGGTAGTGCATTACACATTTATTTCCAAAGAAAAAAAAAAAAAAAAAATACTTAGTAGATGCTGTTAAGCAACTGAATAATAAATAATATATCAATTTCAACCATCAGGTATGAAAACAAATTGTAATAAGAAATCTCTTTAAATTTCCTTGCAGTCTATGCTTCGTTTAACAAATTGAACCAAAGAAATAAAAGTCAGTTATACGTTTTTTGAATTAGCTTTAACGAGAGGGAGAATTAATTTAAAGGACAAAGATTTGTATATTTTTTGCCTCAAGGACAAGACCTCAATATTTTTACCACAACGACAAACATTCTTCTAAAAATTATTCATAAGGACAAATATTTTCCAAAATTATTCATAAGGACAACAAAACTGCTACCGAGCTAAAACTGATAACTAAAAACTGCGACCGATAATTACAAACTGATATCTAAAAACTGCCATCAGTAACTAAAAACTGATACCTACAGAAAGTTGTCATTCAATATAAAATATTGAAGGTCTGTCTTTGAGGTTAAAAAGTCGTGAAATTTTGTCCTTGACAATAATTTCCTGTTACTGAGATATGTTCTTTACAAATCCAACATCCATATTATCACCCATAATATACGTTCTTTTTGATTTTCACTAATGATTATCTCACTATTATAAATTTGAATTTTGGGGTTTTCTGTGAAGATGTGAGAGAAATGAGCTCGCAACGAGGTTGATAATTTAGAAAGTGTAGGAGGTCAAATTTTTTAGCGGCTCAAGTTTTGTTGTTTTAAATGTAGTACTTTTATGGTGCGAAACAACGCGCTTAAATACACAAATAACATAATATGGGCCAACAAGCCAAGAATTATCGTCATGATGAACCACCCGACCCGCCAATAAAGCCCAAACAAAGCAACAAAACCTTAATCAAAGCTTCAACAAAACCAAAGAAATCAACTGCCGGAGAAATGGAGTGTGCAGCGAAACTAGGAAGTGGAAGCACGTGCGTGGCTGGCCCACTTACAAGGCGGTGCGGTCTCTGCGGCGCCGTCGCATACTGCTCCAAAGCCCACCAGGTTATCGCGTTTTCTTTTCCTTTCTTATGGTTTTATTCTTTCAGTAAGGACTGGAATTGATTGTGGTTTCATTTTATATGCGCAATCAGCTGCTGCATTGGGAAGTTCATAAAGAAGAATGCCAAAGGCTCGCAAAGCAAATGAGGGATGCTGATTTATTGGATGAATTTCCTTTTACATTCTACAGGGTATATGATACGTTTATCTTTCACTATAATTTCAAAGCCCAATATTTGATTTTGAATGGTCCTAGTACTTTGTTCAGTTTATTTTTTTCTTGCAAATTTTGATTGGCATTTGGTGTTTTGTAACAACCTGCTCAGATTATTTTATAAGACCATCACTGGGGGCTTTTTTATTTTGAAGAGATGTGAAATGATTAGACCCCAATTAAGTTAGGGAGTGGATTTTGGTCTGTGCAAGTAGAGATTTTGAGGAAGAACCTTTATGTTTTTGGTCAAAAGAGTCATTTGAGATGAAAATGTTCTATTTAAAAAGTTTCTAAAAGGTCAAAAGCAGGCAAAACAAGTAGCATCCAAACATGTCCTATTACATAACCAAAATCCTAGTATTACACAATGCTTTTCATAATTCGACTTGTCTGTCGCCCTACTCTACTTACACTGACCCTTTTGTAAGCCTTTATTCTTAGGAAGTCATGCTTTTAAAATGATACTCAGAAGGTTGACACAATACCAACCTATTTTAGTCTAGTTGTTACCTTGTTCAGTATTCATACCTTGGACGACTAATGTTATTGTTAATGCCAATCATTTTTTTTGGAAATGCTTGAGCTGTTAACAAAGGGAAGCTAAATATTTCACCAGGCTGGAATATGTTGACTCTACTATGAAGTGAATGATGTTGTTATGACAGGGTGATGGGAAGCAAGAGACAAGATGCTCAATTTTGACAGAATTGGGTCTTCATCGGGTTGGAATATGGAAATATGAATGCAGCTGTGGACCTTCGGTTCTCGCATCCAAATGTTCATGGTTTATTCTCTGGAATTTTTCTACCTTCTCTTGTATTTAAGAGTTTACATTTTAGTGCTCATAGTAAGTTAGATATGCAATAGATAGATTGTATTCGATATACTCGGGTTGTTTAAAAGAAAGGAGATTGCAGTAGGAGATAAATTTAATAAATTTGTAGCCTTATGCTGTAGTGAAGTAACTGTTTAACCTATTTTATGTACGTACGTATGTACAGTGAGAGTTGAAAATGTAACTGTTTAACCCAATTTGACCATTAATCTGCTTGCCTAAGTAATTATAGCATGTAGTTTTTTTTACATGGCAATAAAATATATGATGTACATGATGATATAATTTAAAATGTATGTGGTATTTTCTCCAATCAACAAATAAAGCGCACAAGATGCACAAAAAAAACCCTTTCCCTAAAAAAAAGAAATAAATAAAATAAACAAAAATATTCATGGTTTATTGTTTAGCATTTTCAAACATTCTATTACATTTAATTGTCAACATCTTCACGTTCATAGTAAGTTAAATTATGATTTGGTAGATATAATAAGTAGGCTGTATTTGATATATTTGACTTGTTTAAAAATGAGGAGATTGTGCTTGGAGATCAATTAGGAAATCTGTAGGCAAATGTAGTAGTGAAGTTCGACATCATCGTGCTACACACACGTAATATATGAGTCAGATTCCATGACACCCTTCTTTCATGCGACTCATTATCATTCTTATCATAGTTTTAGTTACACTATATCAAATGCTACAAAGTTTTGTTGATTTATTCAAAATCATGCTTGAGATCATCTCCACAAAGTTTAGATTCATTTGAGTATCTCTAGCACAATGCAATCGATATTTCAATCAACAATTAAAATAGACGTCCTAACAATTAACATTGACTTATAATTTTGGATAGGCTAGAAGTTTTGAGTTGGTCTCATTTTTTATATACATAATATTTACAATGTATAGTAAAGATTTACAAAGAATTATAAAGTTTCAGATTGTGTAACTAAGATACGAAGGAAGTGCCAAATGAGTTATAAAAAAATCGTGCCATGAAACCTTCTTATGTGTATAAGGATAAATACTTTTGTATTCTTTTCCTCCTGGTGCTTTTTTTTAATCTTGAAATTCAAAAATAAAATAACTCACATTGTCTATTTTGTTTTTTGTTTTCATTTAGTAACATTTACGAGTATTTGTGATTGATAAATGAAACAAGTATGTATTGACACAACATCTCTATAAGGTCTTCGGTTTTATTTTCTATAAGGTCTTCGGTTTTATTGAAAGTCTCTCTAATTTATATACATTTAATTACTTTTTTCCCAAGACACTAAGAGAGTCTAACATTAGACATAAAGCATATACATATGTTACTTTGCTAACAAAATTACCATCATAACTTTCTAGTTCATTGTAGCAATGTCATTGTATCATGAGTAGCGATAAAACAAACTGAAATCAAAAAGTACTTATATAAACTACCAATCATAATTCACACGGTAAAAGTTCAAGGCTTAAGAAAATTCAATTCATTAGTTTCCATTGTGTCCTTTTGAAATCCTCAAAATCCCCTCTATATATTTCCATCACACGTGCATGTGTATCTCTAATATCTACGCTCCAACTAGGCAAAAATCTGTAATAACTTCTTCATACTGATTCAGAATCGAACAAACTTTAACTAATAAAATTGCATATACATTACAGACGATGTGGAATATTCAGATACTATATTTTGAACATACGATGTAGTTTTTAACGGCGACTAGCAGTTATACTTAGCGAATAACTTGCTACATTCTTATATCATTAGGCACAATTCACTATTTTTTTCATTTAAACCGTAGTAACTTTTTTATACCGACTCAGAATCAATCGGAACTTTGACCAATGAACTCACATCTACGTTACAAATGATACAGAATACTCAGATACTTTATACTCTTAACGTACGTTGTAGTTCGCCAATGTTATTAATAGTTATACTTAACAAATAACAAGCTACTTTTATACTATTAATAAAGAAAATTCAATTTATCAGTTTTCATCGTGTCTTGTTGAAATCACCAAAATGTCATCTACATTTTACTATCATCCGTGCATGTGTACTTCCCATATCTACACTCCGACGAGGTAGAAGTCGTTATATTTTTTCAAACTACGGTAACTTCTTCATATTAACTCAGAATAAAATGAAACTTCGACTAATGTAATTACATCTACACCCCAGACGATGCGGAATATTCAAATACTTTATATTCTAAACATACATTATAGTATATATCATGGTAACTAATAGTTATACTTAGCAAAAAACATGCTACATCCCAATGTCCCTAGACAGAAGTCGTTATTTTTTCGTTTAAACTGCAGTAACTTTTTATACTAATTCGGAATCACTTTTTATACTAATTCGGAATCAGGCAAACTTTGATCAATGAACTCGCATTTAACTTATAGACAGTACGTAATACTCAAATATTTCATATTCTAATTTATGATGTGGTTCGATGACTAACACTTGTACTTAGCAAATAACATGCTACATCTCTATCCCTACCATTAATTTAGAAAATTCAATCCATTAGTTTCACCGTGTTCTTTTTAAAATCCTCAAAACACCCTCTACATTTTTTTCATCACGCATGGATGTGTACCTCCTATATTTACACTCCGACAAGAAGGATAAAGTCGATATTTCTTATTTAAATTGCAGTAACTTCTTCATATTGATTAGACGAAACTTTGACTAATAAAACACATCTACATTACGAACGATGTGGAACACTCAAATACTATGTATTCTAAACGTACGTTGTAGTTATTCTCGGTGACTAACAGTTATACTTAGCCAATAACAGGTTGCATCCCATATCACTAGGCAAAAATCAATATTTTTTTCGTCTAAACTGTACTAACTTTTTCATACCGACTCGGATTTTAGCGAAAGTTTGACTAATGAACTCTCATCTACATTATGGATGATAGGAACACTTGGATACTTTATATTTTGAACGTACGTTGTAGTTTTCTATGGTAATTGACAATTCTTGGCAAACAACAAGTTACATCCCCTTATCCAAACTCCGACTAGGCATATGAATATTTTTTGTTCAAACTATAATAACTTCTTCATATTGACTTGTAATCAGATGTAACTTTGATAAATAAACTCGCATCTAGCTAATGGACGATACATAATACTCAAATATTTTATATTATAAACTTATGTTTACATTGTAGTTCTTCATGATGACTGTCAATTATGCCTATCTTATATCGCTAGGTGGAAGTCGCTATTTTTTTCCTTTTAAACCACTATAACTTTTTCTTACTGATTCGGAATCAGACAAAACTTTCATTACTGAACTCACAATACGTTACAGACATGCAACACTCGAATACTTTATATTCTGACGTACGATGCAGTTCTCTACGACGACTGACAATTATAATTGGTAAATAACATACTACATCCCATATCTAAACTCCACCTAGCAAAAGTTGTCGTTTTTTCATTCAATTTGCAATAACTTTTCATATGATTTAGAATCAGACGAAACTTTGACTAATAAACTGGCATCTACATTATAGACGATGTTGAACACTGAGATACTTTATATTTTAAGCGAACGCAGTAGTTCTCCATGGTCAGTAGCAGTTATACTTTACATTTCAGTCTACATCCCAATATCCAAACTTTTGACTAGGGAGAAGTCTCTATTTTTTATTCAAATTGCAATAAATCCTTCACACTGACTCGAAATCAAATGAAACTTTGATTAATGAATTCGCATTTACGTTACAAACAATATCGAACACTCGGATACTTCGTGTTTTGAACATATATTGTAGTTCTTCAAGATAACTAATATTTATACTTTAACAATAACAGGCTGCACACACCAAAACTCCGATTAGAAAAAAGTCACTAACTGTAGTAACTTCTTTACACTGACTTGGAAGCAAACGAAACCTTGACCAATAAACTCACACCTACGTTACATACAATACGTGACATTTAGATATTTTGTATTCTGAACGTATATCGTAGTTCTCCAAGGCGACTTACAATTGTACTTAACACATAATATATTACATCCCAATGTCTAAACTCCGACTAGGCAGTAGTCATCAATTTTTCCATTTAAATTGCAGTAACTTCTACTGATTTGAAATCGGGTGAAACTTTAACCAATAAACACACATCTATATTACAGATAGTATGGAATACTCGGATTCGTATTCTAAACGTATGCTTTAGCACTCCATGATGACTAATAGTTGTACTTAGCAAACAATTGGCTACATCTCTATTTTTAGCAAATAACTGATCACGTCCCATATCTAAACTCCGACTAGGCGGCAATACCTATTTTTTTAAACCGGCTCGGAATCCGACAAAATTTTGTTTAATGAACTTGCATCTACATTACGAACAATACGATACACTCAAATACTTCACATTTTGAACATACGCAGTAGTTCTCCACGACGCCCAACAATTGTGCATAGCTAATAGCATGCTACATTCTCATCTCTAAACTTCAACTAGGCAAAAGTTGTTATTTATTTCGTTCAAACTGCAAGGATTTCTTCATAATAGCCCGCGTTAAAATCTTGACCAATTAACTTGCATCTACACTACAAACTATAAAAAATACTCGGTTAGTTTTTGTTCCGAACGTCCATTGTAGTTCTTCATATCCTGAATAATAATTGTATTAATATAGCATTATGTAATTAACATATGTGTTTTGCATGCTGCTATACTAGTGTGCGTGCGTGCGTGCTAGAACTAGAATAGGAACACGATCTTTTGGTCTTACCGTGAAGTTTCAAAAATATCTTTATATGCAACGAGGTTTTGAGTTTGGATCCCACAAAGAAAAAGTTAAATATAAATTTCAAATTAAAATTTTGATACGTAAATAAGGTAAAAGTTCGAATCCCAGTTTTAGCCACAAAGTATATGTATTTTTTTCACATTTTTCAACCTATGTTTACTAAAACTGAGTATAGAATTAATTTAATAATATCAGACCATCATATAAGTGTTATTTATATACATGTCCATTACACATGACGAAAATTCCTATTTATTAATAGTTGGAATATAATTGCAAAATTTTGATTCGACAGCTAATTTCCAAAAATATCCTTATTATATACACTTGACGTCACAAGTCCGAATTCCATCATGGTAAAATCTAATCTCTATTTTTAATTGGAAGTTTGGAATAATATTAAATTCATAGGTAAGTTTGGAATAATATTAAATTCATAGGTTTTAATATCGACCATGACAATTTTGTACATATTTTTCTATTTTCCATTTTTTCTACTGTTTTTTCTATTATTGGTATAAATAAATCATTATAACCTCTTCGTTTATTTAAAATTTATGTCTAATGAACTCTATTTTGATTTTTTTTATAATTTAGCATATTTTGTGAAAAAACATTCTTTCTAATATATGAAAATAAAAGACAATTCATCTTACCATAGATAAAATTTTCTTTTATAAATAGTCTATTGTATGATATTTAATTATTTTTCTTATACTGAAAAGCTATATTAAAAGAAATAATACGACTTAAAAATTATATACATATACATACACACACATATACATATATGCATACATACCAGTGTTCTAAAAAACGCGCCTGAGGCGCGCCTTGAGGCGAGGCGTAGGCAAAAACGCCTAGAGGCGTAGATCGTGAGGCATTTTACCTCTGAGGCTTAAGCCTCAATCGATTGAGGCGCAAAAAACGCGATTTGCATATGCATCAGAGCCTCAATTAGCAGTGTACGCATTTAAAAAAAATTGTGTACCTGCCTCAAATCCCTACCTTCCTGCTTTGCTTTTCATTTTCAGCTGACTTCAGAGGAAAAAAAGGTAAAACCCTAAAGTTAAAAACTGGAATCGAGCTCGATTCTTGGAATGGAATCCTCGATTCCATTTTTTTTTGTTTCCTGTTTTTTAGCAATCTTTCTTGGACTGATATTTTGCTTTCTTTTATTTATGGCTAAGGTAATTTGAAATGAACAAGAGGGATACTGCATGGAAGTGGGTCAAAGATTTACAGGATTTCACCAATTCAAAATATTTTCTTTGTGGATTTTGTGATAATAAATGCACCGGAGGAATTGCTCGTTTTAAACAACGCATGTACTCATGTTGGGATTCCAAAAGTCCCACAAAATGTAAAAAATGAATACATTAAGACTCTAGAGAGAATTAAATGTGTTAAGCAATCAAAACTTGATATGTTTCGTGAGATTGGTAGGAGTGAAAGCATTGGGGATGATAATGATAATTTAAAACTTGAAAGTGGAAGTGGAAGTACTAATGTTCCTAGGTCTAGAGGAGCAATGGATAACTTTGTCAATTTAGAGGCAAAGCAAAGTACTTTGAATAGTCGCTATAAGAAAGATGAAGGAAAGGAAGTTTGCGAAAAAATTGGATTATGGTTTTACACTAGTGCAATTCCATTCAATGTGGCAAACACTCCATATTATCAAGTGGCAATGGACCATGTTGCAAAATATGGTCCCGGATTTAAGCCACTTCTAGTAATGAGTTAAGGACTTGGATCCTTAAAGAAAGCGTTGAAGACGTTGACAATATGATTGGAGCTTACAAAAAAGATTGGAAGAAGTACGGATGTACTTTTATGTCCGATGGTTGAATGGATGATAAAAGTAGGGTTATTATCAATTTTCTAATTAATAGCCCGAAAGATACATGGTTTTTGAAATCCATTGATGCATCAAATACAATAAAATGCAGATTTGTCGGTTAGATACTTCAACAGTGTTATTGATGAAGTTGGAGAGGATAATGTAATTCAAATCATTACCGATAATGCTTCGAACTACAAAAGAGCCGGTAACCTTCTAATGAAGGAAAGGAAGAAATTATGGTGGACTTCATCTGCGGCTCATTGCATTGATTTGATGCTCGAAGATATTAGCAAATTGACGGTGTTTAGCCAAACCATTCAAAAATAATAATATTAGGAACAAACAAGTTGTTAATTTTAAGATATAGAATTAACTTATATTGCTAACTTCATAAGCAATGATTCAAAAGGAAAGGGTGTAAGAATTGAGAATCATGATGTTGATGATTATGATCCTTTATTCGAACCGCAGACACGATATCTTTTTGATGCTAGTGATGATGATAGCTTGAATGGCAGCATGCTTATGGATGAGGAGGAAGATATCATTTGATCTTTTTGCAATTTATGTTGAATTGTTGATTTACTTTAAATGTGCAAGAATGATTGTATTTTGTTTGAATTGTTTCGAATGCTTTATGGTTCTTATTTACTATTTGACGCTTAATGTTATTTCATGTCAAAAATTCAGTGTAAGTGTTGCGCTTTTTCTTTACCCGAAAGGCTTGCGCCTCAATGCTTCGAGGCTTACGCCTCGCCTCACGGACCCAAAAACACCTCGCATACGCCTTTTGCGTTTTAAAACATTGATACATACACACATATACATGCATATATATATATATATATATATATATATATATATATATAGTTTTTAATCCAAAATCTAATATTTTGAACATTTCTAACTATATGTTTTTTTCCAATTTTTTTTTGTTTAAATTAAAAATCATACAATATGCAAAGTTCGATTATTTTGACTAAAGATGCCTTTTTTTTCAAAAGATGTCTTTTTTATATACAGGTGCATCACAAGCATGTACAACCTAATAGAAAATATCAACCTAACTTTCAATTTCATTAGTAAACAATTTCCAGTTGAATATATTTTCTTACAATTAATGAACAATGACAAAGTATGAAGCTAATCTAATAAAACAAACAATAATCGTTAACTTTAATAGTTTGATTAGCATTGTGAGTTATGTTGATTATTCTTTGATTGCACCTCCACCATACATAATCCTTTTGTTATTGACGTCGGTATCAAGACCCGAAAAAGAAGGGAAGAGTACAATTACTGAAAAAATATTTAATGTGTTGGACCACCATATTGTGTATTTTAGACATCTCTGTAGTTTTTACATATATTAAACTGATATTATAATGTCAGCAATTGACATTTGAGTTTTTATATTTTAAAATTTAGTTTTGTGCCTTTCAATTGCGGACTGTGTGCCGTTCATAAAATTTTATGTCACACGCATTTCGCATGTTATTTATACCATTTGTTGTCTTTTATGCAGGGAGCACTTATCATTTGTATTAATCATTTTGTGTTGCACATGTGGAACACTAGCTCCAAGAACTAGTTATGTTGGCTTTAAAGCGCTCTCGTGTGCGTGTGTAATAATGAGTTGAAAGTGTTATTGTTGCCCATTAATCTGTTTGTCTAAATAATTATAACATGTAGCTGTTGTTAACATAAAGACAATATAACTGAAAATGTTTATAGTAGTACCTTCAATCAAGAAATGAAGTGAAAGATATAACTAACGCACGCACGCACGCAAAATTGTAAATAAATAAGTAAAAATAAATAATAATTAATAATGGTAGTAAAATATATACTTGCAACGCACTTAAATAGCCATCGCTTATTGGTTCAAATTATTGCCGTTTACCTTTTATTTTATTTAATTTGGTGCTTAATAAAGGATGGTAACCTGTTAATAAACATGTCTTAGGTAGTTTATGTGTACTACAAATCTGAATATGTCCAAGTTTCAAATTACCCTATGCAAGATTCGGACTTGTGATCTCGGATCCTTCGTCTGAGCGTCTTACCATTGGGACGTGGTCTTGGACTAATGTTCACTGTTTTTCTTATATATTGGGCTGAAATATTAGTCCATTGATGCATTGTGAATTCAGCGCATCACATCAATCTAAGAATTTCGTTAATATATACTTATTAATTTTTAAATTGCCAGGAAAAGCGAAAGTTGGCAACTTCCATGTTCACTGTGCCCATGTGCAGGCAAGTTTCATACCTACATATTCCCCTTCAGTCATTGCGTGAAGCTACCCTTTATTTTCGTTGCCTTTAACCATTACTGTTATGAGCCTTGTAGTGATATTCCCAAGATGTTAGTGAGTTCCGACATATACAGCGTTTCATTTTTTTGTTTGTTTGTTCATGACGTGCTAAAGCTCATGTTGTTTTAGTAAAATTGTTGAGAATTCAAGCTAGGATATTGTAATTTATCTTTATTTTCAACAATACTTCATCATATGAATCTTTTCCTTTGTTTTAACAGAACCAAGAAATTCGATATCCACTTGTATTGGTGGATGGAAAGATTATTATAAGTTAAGGTGCCTCCCGCTCTACTCGCCAGCTGCTCTTTTACTTCACTGGGTACATGTTTTACCGTTCAAACCATAAAAATATCTAGAATTTTAACTTAGCATTCTAGGTAGTACAAAGATCATACGTACTATGTAGAACCCGACGTAGTACAAAGATCGAACATCCTATGTAGAACCACATACAGCTTCAACGGTATTAAAAGTGCAGTAATTCGAGAGCATTGAGATAAATGATTAGAATATACATTTGAGATAAAATCGCTAGAGGCATCTTTAATTGAATGGTGAGTGCACATCTGGTTTTACAGTCCATTTTCATCTTCAGTCCATGCATAGAATTTACATCACTATTCATTTTGTTTCAAAATACGAACAATGTCCGTGTTTTGCATGATTTTCTTTTCTTTTATTTTTTAAGTGAAATCAGGTACTTAGGTGGTAGTATATATCATACTACAAGTTTATTGTTAACATATGTTTAGCAGTTCGAATCATGTTACCTATGATTCGAATCTACGACCTCATGGACCAAAGCCGTGGCACCTAACCACCGAGACAATGGTGTTGGACGGTTATATATTGTTTATATACATTTTAAGGTTACTTGGTCTGTAGCATTACACTAATAAGGTGATTCAGGTCTATAGCAAGATGCAGTGCTGGAAATAGGTTTCAAACTGGTAGTTGTGGACTAAGCTACTCAACCATTATTCAATAGGAATGCTTGTAGTACTCTAACATCTTTGTAGTGTGTTTATTTACTTTGCTTCTACCGTGCTGATTTTCATAGAATGATTATATTGTGTGTTCAACTGCAGCCATTAACAGTGTATCATTGCTTTCAAGTATCTGGGATTCAGAATTTGATTTCAAGGGATACAAACAGAATTAACATTCATTACATAGGTTAGTTAGCCTACATCTCGTTAAATGTCCACATTATTATAAATTTGTAATACATGTATAGAATATTCATCATTATAAATCTAAATATTTTTTCTCTAAAAAATTTGTTCTATGAACAAATGCCATGGTAAATATACATCCCGAACAGATTTGAGTTTTTTCAGCACAAACATCTTGTCAAAATAAAGTCAAATAGTTTACATGGCTTAATTTCTTATTACTTTGTTAACTAGGTTATAGAGGGGTACGTGTGCTACTGAACAGGGTTTAACATCTTTCTAAAATATCTTTTAGGGCCTGAGAAAGAACTTTTGCAGCTTGGGACTTTTGGGGAACTGAGGGCACTGATTCCTCATGTTGAGCTGCATATGGATATTATTGGACCAGCAATTCCACAATTTAGGTTTGTTGTTACTATCTGTGTAACTTTGTTAATATACTTACTGCATCTTGTTTCATGACTATCTGTAACGTAAACATAACAGTAATGTAAATAGTGCACTATACTATAAACTACAAGTCAGGACGAGTGCATGTGTAAACATGTATATGTAACCTGCTCCTATAAAATCCACCGTAAATCAAAATGTTATTAATCAAAATTTAAAAGGATAAGTAGATATGCATTTATGAAACCTAAAAAAGTCTTCACACCACATATATATCCCTTTTATAGTATTGGATAAATGTTTGGTCAGGATCAAATATGCAATATAAATAATAATAAATACTTCTTTCCAACTAATTTATTTTTTACTAAAATATTTTTTTTACTCTTTTTTGTGCAATATATTCTAACTAACTAATCTCATTAATTATTTATGTTGTTATGTGAAAAAGCTGGGTTTAACGCTTAATTTTATAATCACACCATTAGCGGGACAATATAAAGGCAAGTTTCACGCACTATTATATGTTTGAGCGCTAAGCTAAAAATAAAGCTTAGGTAAACATAGTCCAGTGGAGTTGAAGTCTTTGACAATACACTTTACAGTTTGATCTGAATTCCAATGTTTAATAATAGTTGTAACACTTTTATTGTCTCAATTTTTTGTTGTAAAACAAACTTTCTAAGGCGATCTTCTATTATTAATGGAAAATTGGTATAACACATCAGGTGACTTGATACTCGTAAAGAATATCACAAATAAAGTTGTGGAATCTGAATTGCAACCATGACAAAAAATTTATATTTTTATTTTCTAGATTATTTTCTGTTTTCTTTTTTATTAGTTCGCATATTCGTTTTTTTCCCCAATATTAGCGTAACTTTTTTTTAAATATCCCTTCTTAGTTTGTTTTACGTTTAATTCATCCTATCAATGTTCACTACCATTTTGCAAAAAACCATTACAATACCATTTTTACTGGTAAACGAAACCTCTTACCGTTATCATTACCATATTGTTTGTATAGTGAATATTGATATATCGATAAACTGGTAACCGTTGCATTGGCAATGAAAGATTACTGTTTTGTTTGGAAAAATCAAAACGCTTGGTATTTTTGTTATGTAATGATACATTTCATTGTGTAACTTCGTAAAATACATCAGCGACAAAGAAAAATGAATGCAATTAGTGTCATTTGAATAGAATATATGACTGAATTTGGCTATTTACATGTTTCTTTCTGAAAAATGTATCAGTAAAATAAAGAATATGAACGAGGTGGTAAATTACCATTGTGGTTGTTTTCAAAGAAAATATAACCGATGTTTTACCAAGAATCACGAGAAAATTTTCCATTACTGTATCGATTGTATTTGATACACCGAGTTCAAAATTGGTAACCAATTGATCGTTAATGGAAAATTTACCGTTATGATAATTTTCTAAGTTCTATTCTTTATCTTCACGTATAGTGAATCACTCAAACCATTTATGAGTAATTTGTTTTTTCCTTCGTAACTTTAGATTCTTTCAAATAAATTTGTATTTTTTTCTTTAATTTTCAAGACTATGAAAATCAAAAGTCACTTAGAACTATAAATCATTGGTATATGATCATCTTGCACATTTAAGTAAATACTCGAGAAACATTTATTTTTGATCTTTATATAATATATTTACTTTCTGAAAGTATTTTTTTTCAAGTACGACCCATTTCAGATGTAGTTTGTAATATAATTGACCGCTTCTTCACATTTACTAATTTAAAAAAGTTAATTTTTTTTTTGTAAATTCTCATGTTTGCATTTTTTTAAATTGAAAATCTCCAACATCACCGCAAAGCAAGGTTTGAGGTTTCGATCGAAATACCGAGATTCTAACCGTTCCGTTCCGATTTCCATAGGGATTGAAACAAAACCAACTGAAGCTCCAATTCAATAAAAAAACGATTGAAATTTAAATTTTATAAAAGGAAACCTGAAAGAAAATTTATTTAAGTTTCAAAGATATAAATATTCGAATCCAAAACTAACTTTTGAAACGTATAAAATCACAAAATATAAATAGTGTAACTAAGAAAGTTAAATATGAAGTAATAATTAAATATTTGTTAGAGTTGTAAATATTTATAATTAATCAATATTGTTCATTGTATCTTATTTTCCAATTAAAGGTAAATTACACAACTTGTTTCAATTAATCAAACAGATATATGTGTAATGATGTAAAAAATACATAATGCAAGCCGAAACCGAAACTTGAAGCGAAGTTACCAAAATTTACAAATTTGATTGAAATTCTAAAATTACGAAAGATCGAAATTGAGACCGAAACCGAGCGCTCGAACCTTGCTTTAAAAGTATATACTTTTCACACGATCTTGTTTTACAAAACTAACATTTTAATTTGTTTTGATAATTTATTTTTAAATATAGTAAATTTTGAATTTGGCATTGCTGTCGGAGTCTAGTGTTACTTTTTTTTTGCAATTGTGTATAGCATGAATGGAATTTGCTAAACATAAACGAACACAGAAAATAGAAAAAAGAGATTGAATTTAAAACATACATCCAACCACAAACGACACGCAACCCTTTAGTGAATTATAATGCTACAAACCAAACTTATATATTAATTTTCATATTTGTATAAAAAGTATATTTTATTGAAATCTTGAATTTACCAAAATTTTGATATAGATTTACTAGTCCGATATTTTATGAATTTTAATTCTATTGATACCATTTTTCAAAGTCACTTTGTTTGAACTATGCATATTTCTTATATTAATATTTTAGGAAATAAAAAATAATCAATACTTCATGCAACTTTATTTATTTTTGTTTGTAATATGTTACTAGATTACATGTTTTTTCATTTGTTATAAATTTATATATGTATTTGATTCTAAAGCAATTCTAACTAGCTTTTGTAAGATTCGATTTTTAATATTAAAATATGTTTTTTTTACTATTTGAAATGGTTTAATCTTAAAACCATCTGTAACTATGATTTTTGTTTATATCATGATTTTTTGTTTTGCCAAATTAATAATAATGAATGCTATCTTCAAAGACTTTGATCATTTTACATAAATATGAATTATTATTATTATTATAAATGTTTTTATGCATACAATATGTCAAAGTACATGTTATATTTTTTTTGGGTAAATTTCTATGAACGCATTGATCAAACTGTTCACGATTATCTTTACCATAACAATGCTAATTAAGATTGAAGCTTTTACATATTATCCAATAAAACTTGTAATTATTTATGATACACACATCTCCAAATCAAACTCGAACTAATTTCAAAGTTTACATTCGTTCCTAAATTTCCCGAGGTTTATACGCAATAAGAAAGTTTAATAACAAGACTAAATCATGGTACTACCAAGATTTGTACATGGGATCGCTATGTCTACAAAATCAATTTGTAGCATTTAACAGTAGTAGAAGTAGTCAAATTAGACTCTTAGTAACAAGACTAAATCATGGTTCTACCAAGATTTGTACATGGGATCGCTATGTCTACAAAATCAATTTGTAGCATTTAACAGTAGTAGAAGTAGTCAAATTAGACCAAGTGATAGGTCATGATGAATGTTGCATCTCAAGTTCATCTTGTATATTGATTACTTTACCTATTTTAATGAACTTACAATAGCAATAAGTGTAAAAAGAAAATGTCAGTTGAAATTCATTAGAGTTCAGAATTGCTTGTACGTGTATCTTCATAGCTCTTCTTGCTTTTAAGTCCTCATTTTGTTATGAATAATAAACACAACGTATATGAATTTCAATAGTTATAAAAAGCCTAACTTTATATGTTCGTTAATCTTCTCAACATAGTAGGAAGTAAGTCATATCATTTTCCAATAGTTAGTTAAATTAGACAGTCTACACCAACCAATAGGTCAACTTAATTTTCTTTTCTCTATTTGTTAGAAGAGATTCGACGACCTTAATCACATCATATGATGATTCAATAGAGTGAACTACATCAAATGTGTTTTTGTCATCACGACATGTATCAATATACATTTTCAGCATACCAACATACTTTTTTTTACCGCAATTAATATTCAAAGTTCCAGTGTTTACCTTTTGGACCACAAAAAAGATGTCTTGTCAAGATTGGGAAGTGCAAATGCTAAGATATCTTATAAATCTTTGAAGTTGAACTAGCTATCTATTAAATAATAGTAAAGCATAAGAATTTCTAGCTCTCTCGTTGATTATAGGAGTTTTCTCTCTTCTACTTGATTCTCTCTTGATATTTTATTTTTGAATATTTGAATTTATCAATTACATTAACTACATCTCTCCCATCATTTTACAATCTGGTGTGTATATATATTTAAAAGTTTAAATATTATTTACAAATAATTATTGATTAACTTCTAACGTTTTATATTCAAGTTCATGTATTTAGATTAATTACATAATCCAAAATATAAACTCATTAAATAAATTCAGTCAACTAATATTTATTAGTAATTCTAATAAATACTAAAGAATAACAATTCAATACGTATACAACTATTGTACTAACCAAAATGATAAAATCAATTTTTTATTCGATTATGATATATACATCACATCACATAAAATAATAATAACAAGTTTAATTTGTTATTCGTTTATCTCAATAAATTTATCATGCATTACATTGTAAAATTCTGCTTTTAACTTAAAATACCTAAATTTAAAATTACCACACTTATTTACAAAACCCACCTCGTTTTCTCCTAATATTTTACATTTCAATCCATATATTTAAATTAATTATGCAATCTTAAGTTTAAACTAATTAGATAAATATAAAGTGATAATTGTTAGTTTGCATACTAATGAATATATGAAAATTTCAATATGTACATCATACTCATATTAACAAAAATGGTAAGATTACATTTTGATTGAAGTAAGATACACAAGTCACATGACATACAATATAACATAAACAATAGGGAACTTTTGTAAAATACCCTTTTTAATTTCAAAATACAAAGTTCTCCCTTAAAAAACATATTTAAATAAAGACGGTTTTTTCCTGGGTGGAGCCTCCTTTAAATTTGCCATCCACTCCCCCTTTAACAACGCCCTTAATAATTTGTCTTTTTCACACATAGTGAGTGCCATCTGTACTATTTATATTGCATTTCACGCATGTCTCGTGTACCATTTGTGTTAATTATTTTTACTTGCACATGTGTAGCATGTTTCTTTTACACTAACTATTTTGCGTTGCACACGCAGAGCACATGCCATTTGTAATTTTACGTATTTGTTAACATTAATCACATGCTCAAGCATTTATAGTTTTCCCGTATATTTTTATTGGTAGGGATGGTGAGGTATTAAACCTTTGCAAGTATATGCATTGTTCTGGTTCAGGAGATGGTTGTTCTTGCAAAGCTTCATGTTGTTCATGTACTGATTCCGGTTCAGAGAGTACACAAAAGATGGATACAAGGTCTGTAGTGACTATAAAATTGCATAGAGGTCTCTATCATGAGGTTTATAAAGACATAAATGAGGTTTGTTTATTCGAAGTACGTTTTTTTTCTTTGAGAATATTTATCCCGAGTACTTTGGATTTCAAATCATTATCTTATATATTCTGTAGTTATAAAATTGTATCTCTTAACAGTAAGCATAATACTAACTTTTAATGAGTATTTGGTATTTGATGAATATAAAAATCAAGTATGTTTACTCACTATATAAGGGATTTGGAATTGTAATTAATGATATTTGATCATTAAGATAACGAATTGATCTGTTTTCCTCTGAATTTAACTTGCTCCATTATCACTCTTGCAGGAATCTTATCCCCATTTAGTTGTTGCTCCCAATGCTGGTATTGCTGCTTATTCTAGTTGGATACCCACTATCGTAAGCCTTTCAATCATCAGAAACTATCAATCTAGCAATCTGTTTTCCACAACCATTATATGTCTATAATCTACTTGTTTTTATGATATCGTATCGTAATGTATGCCAATGACGGGTTAGAATTACTCTTAAACGTTTATGCAATTAAAAGCATAGTCTTCTGTTTAAACAAGCATCCAATTATCTTAATTAATTATACTTAAGAGCACTGAAAGTTTTTGATGACTTTTAATCTAAAATTTATCACGATAAATAGAAGCACCACGTAATGCAAACATTGTCCAGAAAATTATTTGATGAAATGTGGCTGATGTGGATAGTATATATTGTGGGATCATTTGGAATTCATTCATTCAAATATTATGATATAATCAAGTCAAAATTCACTTTATATGAATTGGAAAACTTGTTATGACACATGAACTTTAGGGTGCTAGATTAGCATTCTACTTGTTACCTTTTTAGACTTTCCACATAATACTGGTGCCAGACCAAATAGAAAGGCAAGGGATGGATGCTTTCAAAGGAATGTAAGAAATTGGTTTGTATCTTCATCTGTTCTCTTATGAATTGCATTGGCGTTATATATTTCTACAGTTGCGATCCTTACTCATCATTTCACCTTAGTATCGTAGAATAATTTCTATTTACTACTCCGGTAATCAACTATTCAGTCTCGACGTGATACTCTTGTACTTTGGTTTTTATCCCTTAGTTCTAGATGTTTGGATGCATGGACTATCAATCTATATTGAAATTTGGATGTTGGGTACTCAGTGAATAAGAAAAAGAAACGGAAAAAAAAATACACATGTACTATTTTGATTTGGGAAGTTTACTAAACTATTGATCATATGTCAATTCATAGATATCAAAGTTGTGAACTATGAAGTTTCTCAATCTTGGTGGGAATGGGTGATTATATCCAAATGGTTCTCACCTCCATGCCACTAATTACGAACCCCTTGGCTACCTTACGGTCTTTCTTTAGGGTGATTTTTTATTTATCCCCAGTTTTGAAACAAATAAGTAAAAATCCCTGTACATTTTATAAAACTTGTGATTTAATTGTAAATATCCTCCTCTTTCCATACTTCTTCCAAATTCCTAAATAATCATGGACACATCTTTTTCTGTCCTTTTCTTTTTGTAACTCCACGTGAACAAAATTTGACTGAAAACGCGGTTTCAACATTAAATATTTGATTTTATGATCTTTCTAACAAGATCCATATGTTATATGTAAAAATTGATCAAAATTTGCTTGTGATATTATAGTCCAATACCTTTGAGGAAATGATTTCATACATGCATGCAAATGATATCTATCTCCGTAGTGCAAACCTATTACATACTGCTCTTATACAGACATGCAAATGATATCTCAATAGATTGTGTTTCTTTGCATATTATTTCTGTACATACATGCGGATAATAAGCAGCGATAACCTTTGCATGCCACTATAATATACATAAAAATAGTGGTAATTAGCGTAGCCTTATTTTATAAAATATACGTTTTATCGGTCGTGCTCAATTTTTTTTAATATATTTTACATCCCTGTTTCTATATCTGCCATGTCGTCTTATCACTTTCTTCATCGCTTCTC
The DNA here is from genome assembly GCA_030765085.1 of Allium cepa. Classification (NCBI taxonomy): domain Eukaryota; kingdom Viridiplantae; phylum Streptophyta; class Magnoliopsida; order Asparagales; family Amaryllidaceae; genus Allium; species Allium cepa. The sequence goes on from CM060938.1 coordinate 588,734,327, forward strand.
TCCATCGCTCTCGTTCTTCTTCATTGATTTTGTCCTGCGCTTGTTTCTTCTTCTAATTCTCGAATTCTCTTTCTTCTCCAATATATTTTGCTCATGTCCATTTCCAATCAATTTTTAGATCTCTCTATTTCTCCTTATTTTGTTCTTCAGCCATTTTCATCTTTTCTCTTTCAAATTTTCTTGTGATATATGTTTTTTAGTAGACATGGAAAAATAATTCTAAGTATTTGACTGGTAAAGATTTTACTGTTAAATATTTGCTTGAAAAATATTCATTTGGCAAATACTTAAACAAATATTTATGCAAATGTTTGTCATGCAAATTTTTGTCAACAAGTATTTGGAAAATATTTGCCTGTGTCAAATATTTACCCAACAATTTTTTATCATGCACATACTTGTCTGGTAGTGCATAGTTGCATAGCAGATACGACGGGTGGTCTTTTCATTTTTTTCAATTTTTTTGTTTTTGTTTTCAATTAACCTATGGTTTCAAATTTTGTAATCTGCTGTCATTGATATGAATGGAGTTTGTGAAATTGAAGATTGAATGAATTGAGAGAGGGAGGGAGGGGAGGGAGGGAGGGAGGGGAGGGAGGGAACGAGGGGGGAGGGGGGGAGAAGTGGGAAGGGGGGGAGTGTATTTGGTAGATTTCTCAAGATTAGAAGAAAATGATGATGAATCGAGTATGTTTTGCTGCATGGAGAAGATGAAGCGAGTGAGATAGCGTACGTGATAGAAAACGTTCGCATGTGGTTAGAGAAATTATTTTAAAAATAGAAATATTTTGTGTATTTGATAAATGGGTAGGACTTGCACCTAATGTTTTCTGATTATACGGATGTAGTTCAAAATATCCCTAAAAAATTTATGTCGCAAGGAGTGCAAAACCTTTGCATGCGTCTCGTATACATACAGAATGATTTTGCAACAGTTAGTGCAAATCTTTGTGTTTTTCTCATACGTTTACATGTATATGTTCCTAAATGATATCTCAGTAGGTAATGCAAAACATTTGCATATTGGTCATATACATATGTAATAGATAGCGTGATACCTTTGCATATATACATATAAATATTTGTAACGATCCTTATTAATAAGCTCTAAAAACAAAACTCTATCCTTAGATCTTATATATTAGCAGTTGTACTTCTATCTCTTCAAAAATGACTACTTTTTTACATTAAAAAAACACACATTTTAAAATTAAAATGTTGTAGTAGTATACAAAACAAAATTTTAATTTCCTAAAATCAGAACTTTAATATGAAAACAAAAATATTCGAACTCTTTTTAGTCCTTAGAAAGATGTTTTCACAAAATTAAACTATAAAGTATAAAGTATAAACATTGGAAAACAAAAATAAATCAAATTCATGTGAAATAATGGTAAAATAATTATTTTCAGAAATGCTAAGTTTAGAATAAGAGAATATCAAAATAGTTAACACATTTAAAATTTCCATTCCAAATATCACAAATTAATGATTTGCGAAATTTTGGGGCAAAACAAGCCTGAAAAATGCTAAAAAAAATACAATTCCATCATTTTAATGATAAGTCCATTAAAAAGAGTTAGGACAAATTTAAAAAATTCAAATCTAAAAAAAACTGCTATGTTAGCAAATATTTTATTTTATATTATTTTAGTTTAATTTTATGTCAATGGCACATAAAATAAAACTTCACGTACTATATTACATGAATTTAATACAAATATAATATAAATTGCTAAGTTATGAGAAAAAACAAACGGTATAAATTACGTCATTCATATATTCACTTACAAGTTAAGAAAGATTAATATGTGTTGTATTTATAAGTAGGCATGTCAATGGATCAGATTCGGTTAGGGTAGTTAAAAACTCGAGGCGATGTCATAACCGAAGACCGGTCCATGCCGATGGGTGAACTCAAACCAATTCCGTTGAGTTTTTGGATAACCTAAATACCTGAGTACAAACAAATTTTAGAATTAAATCAGATTGTGGTGAAATCTGGTTTATAAACAAATGTACGCAAACAAAGTTTACAAACAAATATGCAAAATGGTACACAAATAAAATGCACAAACATATTTTGTACTTCAAACAATTAATAAGCGGCCCGATGCTAAGAATAGTCTAGTTGGGTTCGGGTTTAAACCCATCCCGTTGAAAGGCCTATTTATAAGTGATGGAAATATTAACATCTCCCATGTGTTTTCAGATTCTTTTTTGGTGAGTGAGACTTCTTCCCTAAGTATTACATTAACTACAATGGTATTCCCTTACAAATAAAATAAAGTAAGGACCATCAGTGAAGTGTTAAGGCATTTAGAACATGGATCTGGAGGTCCTGATTCGAAACCTCCGGTCTTTTGCCAGTTTTTAGAAGAAGAAAAAAAAAAAGAATGTAAAGCTCTTTAGTATGGGATGTCTCTTTATGTATAATACACGTACAATGGGTATGGGTCTGTAAGAGTGTTACCCATTTTGAAACATCAGTGTAAGTCGATGTAAAGATATACTCCAACATGGTTATAAGGACATATGAAAATATTGTGTAGGTTTTATTATTGTTGTCCTGTTTAGTCTTATTAACTAAATTGTCATCTGTCTATTCACAGCTACCTAAACTCTTGAAGCAACTTAATTTTGTAGCTAACTGTGTTAGTATAATCGCCTTATTTACTAGGTAACGCTTCAAAATTTCAGTTAGGACAATTAGTTATATAAAGGAATCGATATTGTTTAACTTGGAGTTGCATATGAAACCTAAGAATGAATTAGCCCTGACCATATATGTGTGTCATGAGTAATTCACATCTTTCTTTAACAGGAAGTTTTAAATGAGATGAAGGTGCCTGCAATATTCACCGATTTCTGTGAAGAAGCTGCAAATTTAGCTGCCCGTTGCATCACTTCTGTAACTAAAAAGAATCCCGGAGTACCTGTAAATTAATTTTCTTTTCTTTTAAAATATAAAATTAAGAGTTAACTACTGTAAACTGATGATATATATTGTTGAACTGAAAATTCAGGTACAATTGAATCCATTCAGGCAGCCACTAGCAGTAGAAGACTCTGCTTTATACCTACCATGTTATTCAAATTGCTTTATCTTTGGGATGTGATTAATGATCATGTTATCTTAATGGTGGGCAAAGCAGTCATTTCACAAGGACGGAGTTTGAAATTCAAATGGAGAGTTTTTTAATTCATTCAAGAAGGAATAGAAGGGCAGCACAAAACATCTTCCATGGATCCCTGGTTCTCTGGATATAAAGGTTCTTTTTTCTAATTAAATATAAGTCCAGATTCAGGATCAAACAAAAATAAATAAAAAGACAGTTGAATACCGAGGTTAGTTTTTAAACATTAAATTCAAGTACTTAATTTAAGGTGTGAGTTATTTAGTTAGCTAGTTGATCGCTCTCATCATGTGAGCACCCCAACTCCAGACATTTAATAATAGCTGTGGGCACATGATGGTTTCTCCAACTCACCTATACTGTACATGAATAAGAATATCCGTGATCAAAATTAAACTATTCAGTAGCTGCATGTAAATTTGAAAAATTATAATATATTCTTTGATGCAAGAATCTGGCCATATACAAATACTGTCCAACGGTAAACTGAAATAAACATTTCATTTCTTCTTTCATTACTAGAGCGGAGTCTACTATTAATCCATGATACTTACATGCCATTCATTGAGTATTACAATTTAAGGGTTGATGATCAATAATGTGTAACTCTATGACTCTTCTTTCTTCAGTATATTGGTACAAAACTTTTTTTTACTGGGTAATATATACTTCTCATGTACGTTATTTGTGGTGGTAGGACAAATCTATTATCTAATAGCATTCGTCATGTATCAATAAGTTATATGGGGACTTCATTACTTACATATACTCTTGTAGATAAGGATGAAATTGTATCTACCACTGCTACTATTCCCTGTTTTCTTTAATAGTGTGAACAGGCCTGTCTAGTACATAGACAGCTGAGCTACAGCTAGGTAGTGTTGTGAAGTTGGAGGATCCATTGATAAGCACAATTATTGAGTGTATGGGATAAGGACCACAACCATCATTTTCCAATTATCAGTGGTATTGGCATCTTATGCGCTTTCTTTCTGCTGAACCTAGGATAATGCTTGTAAATTGTAAGTGCATTAAAATCACAATCATCTGCATTTAGTTTGATAGTTTATGTGCCTTGGAGAAGTGTCTTAACAACACACTCTTATTGTTTGGTGTAGATAGTAAGATTTATTAATAATGCATGCATTTATTTATAAAATAAATAAAGAAACAACAGTTATATTACAAATAGACGGTGAACTTTCATCTTCATGGACTTCTCCTTTTCTGCTTAGTTTAATGTGTAAACTGATGTTATTTGGTTCGTTTTGAATTCTCAAGTCTTTTATAGCTTTTTTTAAATGACAACTCAACACTTAGTTTATGTTATCTTAAACATAAAGAAAGCGCAAAAATACAAAGAAGTCGTAGGATGCTTGTTTGTTGTAGATAAGCTGTTCAAGAGTGACACAATTATTTTGACTGCCAACAATGATTGTGGCATCTCAACTCAACTCTCAACTTCTCAAATAAGCTTTTGTTCTCCACCACATCAATCAATTATTAGGACACGATAAGATAAAATATCAAATTATTTCAGTAATGAATTGGTTAGTAGTATCTTTTTGTTGCTTGCTTGCTTTAGCAAAATGGTGTTTAATTTTGTCCTGCAAATGACAAGGCAAGGTTTATGTCAAAATCCTTTACCTTTTTTATTTATTAATACAAACGATTGACTATATTAAACAAAATATCAAACCTTTTTTTAGCTATAGGTTATTTCATTATCATTACCGAACTACGTAACACTATCGGTATTTTTTTAATTTTTTTCCTCCCTTCGTTGGTAATCTCAACGTTAACGGTCATGGAAGGTACAAACGGTATTTTATTGGTTTTTTTATTATTGACAATGGGAACCATCATCTTATTTCATCATTCCATTTTGAAATGCCTATACGCATTCTACAAAATTTAGGCCTTCTTGAACATGTTCTACGTAGAACGCATTTACATATAAATTCAAAAAATGTAAAACATTGCATATAAATAATGGATTGACGAGCACAAAGTTGCATCATTTACAAAAAGTTTTTATGTGAATACGGGAGCAAGTAGTACGTTTTGTTTTATCAATTTAAAAAGAAAAGAAAAAAGCTCTTTTCGGGCAAACAACATTGCCCTTCCCACCCTTCTAGAATTAGTCTCCTTCCCTGTTAAAACTAGTGGAGCAGTACTTATCACCGACAGTGACACGAGCACTTGTTATTGGTAACATTTTGATAAGTTAATCAGTTAATTGCTTGTTCAAATTTCTCTCATAACGCTAGACATAAACCTTGAAGAGTTTTTAATTCTTGGATTTGCTCCTGTCGGTATCATGACTAGTTATTATGCTGAATAGACTAATCGTATTTAATAGTGTTATCAATTCCTTATTTGAACGTTTCATTAAATGACTAGTTCCTCTTGCCATAAATTCATGATACCTTCCAAAGTGTTAAAATATCTTAACATAAAATATTGATCAGTGTCTAACAATTCTATTCGACTAACAAAATGTAAACAAAAGTGTTCAGTTTCTCCGTGACCTATTTCTTTTTATTTTAGTCCATTGAATTTACATGACAATTTTTCTGTACTCTGTAAATTCCAAAACATCAAATGCAAATCAAAATTCCTTTTTCGTTGTTTATATTATCATTTTTGTGTATAATATTGTCAAAACAAGATTAGATATTTGTAGGAATAATGCAAGTAATTTCAAGAAGGGTGTGCTTGTGGGGGGGAAAATAAAATTCTCCACGCTAGCATAGCATCTGGGCGTCGAATGTGTACGATCCGGAAACGAGATTATCCCCATTTTAGCTTCTTTTCCACGAAGCTATGGGAAAGGTCTTTCGGCTACTTTAAGCGTGTGGGGAAGGGAATATCCCTCGTCAAACGCCAATGACTTCATTAAGGCTAGCGGCTTCCTCCCAACGATAACATTTCCCAATAAATTCCCCTCCTCTCCTCCAACACTCTCTTCAACTTCGCTTTCACCATCTTAACTTCATCACCTCGCAAAAAAAATGTTGCAAAACCAAATGATTTGCGAATCTTCGAAAAATTGAATTAACACCATTTCTTTAGATTGTCTCATTGAGTTATGCAATTTAGGGAGTGATAGTCAAAACAAATACTATAATGTTCAAAGAAGATGAATTATGTGGGAAAGTATGCGCTACAAAATATGAATTGGCTGGGAGCATGTGTTAGCGAGGACCGGTGGAGATTATGTTTTTATTCCCATGTATCTGCATTTTTAACTAGATTGTTTTTCAATTTAAGAAAATTTTGTCTTCATTTTACATATGAGTGTAGTAATGTTATTTTGAGGTATTGAAGATGATCGACTGAAGATTTGATTTTGGTGCAAGCTTTATTTTGCGGTACATCACTCCCAGTGTTGTACAAGAAGGTTAATCACAATGATCTCCCACCTCCTCTCTCCCTGTTGAATTTGGACGATTCAAATATTTGTTAAAGAGAAAAGAAATTTATTAATTGATTCAATCAAATCAATTAATTTGGCTGGTATATGAAAGGATATTTTGAAGGAAACTAATTAATTAATCAATCAATTAATTAATCAATGTATATTTGTTATATGAAGAAATAAATGATTAGGCATGGAGAATAAATGAAAGATATGGAAATGAAATTACGCCATCTATTTGTACTAAAAATCAAATCATGCAATTTGAAAAGATATCTAGGTAATCGGGAAATTGATTTGCTCAATCTCCAAGCAACCCTTCATTATCAAGTCTATTTAAATGAAGGTCTTCATATGAACAAGTAAGTGTAGTATCCACCATTATTCTTTCCTCTCTCTTTTGTACTCTTTTCTTTAGTGAAATAAAAAGTTGTTGAGTGTCTCCGTGGACGTAGGATATTCATATTCGAACCACATTAAATCTTCCGTGTCACTTATTTCTGTTATTTTTCTGTGAGACTGTATAATTCTTTTTAAGTGTCATAGGTATCTAAATAGGCAATACTAGATTCTGAACAAATAAACCGCTTCCGCTCAAATTAAAACAAATTCACTACAGTTTGGTATCTGAGCTAGCATTATTGTTCCTGTTTGGATATTAATGGCTACTTCTAGTAAGTCTGGTGGTAGATCTGATGTCAATTATGGAGTAACACGTTTTGACGAAAAAAGAGATTTGGTACCTGGAAGATGAAGATGAAGGCTGTATTGAAGAAGGAGAAGACTTACAAGGTTGTTTCTGCGCCTGAGAAATTGAAAGGTATTGATGCAGCTGATTTGAAAGAGATGGAAGATGAAGCTCTCACAACAATTCAGTTGAGCCTTTCAGATGAAGTTCTTAGAGAATTCTCTCAGAAGAAGACGGCGAAAGAACTATGGGATGCATTATTTGATGCATATCAAGACAAGTCTCTCACTAATCGGATTATTATTCAGCAACAACTCTATTCGTTCAAGATGAAGCCTGGAGCTGATCTCATGGAGCATGTAGATGCTTTGACGACTTTGATTATGAACCTGAAGGCAGCGGAAGTTGGTATTATCGATGAGGCTCAAGCTGTGATCCTCTTATGTTCTTTGCCTAAGGAGTATACTGCTTTTGCTAATTCCATGATTTACGGCCAGTAAAATTAGTCTGTCTAATGTAAAGGCCGGTCTTCATAATGATGTATTAAGAGGTAGATTGGCGAGCGCTAGCTTGGATAGTGATACTGAAGGCTTATCTGTTCAGAGAGGTAGAGGCCAAAGCAGGTCGAAGAAAGGTGGAGGACGAAATTCTTCACGGTCTCAGTCTAGGGGGCCTAAGAATTTGACTTGTCATTATTGTAAGAAACCAGGGCACTTCATAGCACAATGTCCCAAGCTTAAAGGTAGAAGAAAAGATCCAAAGCAAGCCTCGGCTTCTACAGTAGAGAAATCAGACACAGAAAGTGGCACCGATGTATTTGCAGCTTCTGGCTCTTCTGGGAAGAGCAACTTATGGCTGATTGATTATGGCGCATCTTATCATAGGACACCTGATAGGAATATGGAGGAGAAGTTCTGATGGGTAATGATGCTTCTTGCTGTATAGTGGGTGTTGGTAGCGTGATGATTAGGATGTTTGACGGTGTTATTCGTACGATCACCGATGTTAGACATGTACCTGATTTGAGGAGGAGCTTGATTTCTGTTGGGGCATTGAGTAGACTTTGCTTGAAGATTGTAGTGGAAGAAGAAAAAATAAAGATATCGAAGGGTTCCATGATTGTTATGAGAGGTGTGAGGGCAGGAAATCTTTATCTATTAAAGGGCACTACTATAATTGGTGAATCGGCTTCTGTTACATCTGTTGATTCAGATTCTTCCAGATTATGGCACTTACGGATGGGTCACATCGGTGAGCGCAGCATGGATAAGTTGAGAAAACGAGGATTGATTGATGGAGTTTATCATTCAAAACTTGGTTTTTGTGAAGAGTATGCTCTTGAAAAGCAGACGAAGATTTCTTTTGGTATAGGAGAGCATAAAACAAAAGCTGTCTTCGAGTATGTTCATACAGATGTCTGGGGTCCCTCCCCTTGTTAGTCTTTAGGTGGAACCAGATATTTTGTTTCATTTATAGATGATTTCTCTCGTAAAGTATGTGTATACTTTCTTCAGTCGAAGAGTGAAACCTTTGTCAAGTTTCGAAAGTGGAAATCTATGGTTGAGAAGCGGTTGGGAAAGAAATTGAAAATTCTCCGTTCAGATAATGACGATGAATTTGTATCATATGAATTCATCGATTATTGTGAGTTTGAAGACATTACACCACACCAGGCGACCCCAGTCTAATGGAGTTGCAGAAAGGATGAGTCAGACATTATTGGAGAGAACAAGATGCCTTAGACTGACTGCTAAATTGAAGAAGGGATTTTGGGCTGAAGCTTTATCTATGGCGGCTTTCCTCATCAATCGCACACCTTCCACTGCCATAGATATGAAGATCCCTAAAGAAGTATGGAAAGGAGAGTCTGTTAGCTATTCATTTCTCAAAGTGTTTGGTTGCCCAGCTTATGTGTATGAGAGCAAAGGGAAGTTGGAACCTAGAGCTCGCAAGTGTATTTTTCTAGGTTATAGGAGAGGGTGAAGGGATATAGGTTGTGATGTCCTATTAGCAAGAAGATCATTATGAGTAGGCATGTGACTTTTGATGAGAAGACTATGTTGAAGGTGGAGCCTTCCTCATCGGATTGACAATGAGAAGACATGTGAAGAATACCAGACACAAAACAAGTCATTTGTTGATTCTTTCCATAGACGTTTAAATGGTGTTTCCGATGACACCTTGGTTGATGAGGATAATACCAATGTTGGTACAGAGGATCAAACTCAAGGTGGAGCTCATTCAGAATCTAGGCCTATCAGACAAAGAAGAAAGCCTAAGCGGCTTGATGAGTTTGTTGGATTGAGCATCGAAGATATTAACTTCGATGATATGGCAACATATGCTTTGAATGTTGTCCATGATGAGCCATGTGATTATAGAGAAGCTATCGCATCAGTCAACAGTTCTAGTTGGTTAGTTGCTATGGAGGAGGAGATTGAATCATTGCAGAGAAATCATTCTTGGGATTTGGTGCCTCTTCTCACCGACAAGAGAGCTAAGTGGATCTATAGAGTGAAAGACGGTGAAAATGGCAATCTCAGATACAAGGCAAGGTTAGTCGCAAAGGGGCATGTTCAAAAGAAAGGGGTAGAGTATCATGATATCTTTGCTCCAGTGGTTAGGCATACTTCTATTCATATTCTTTTGGCATTAGTTGCTCATTATGATATGGAATTAGAGTAACTAGATGTCAAAACTGCATTCTTGCATGGTGATCTGGATGAGGAGATTTATTTAAAGCAGCCGGAAGGGTTTATTGATAGTAGCAGGCCAGATTATGTTTGCAAACTCAACAAATCTCTATATGGACTAAAGCAGTCTCCTAGACTATGGTATAAGATGTTTGATAAGTTTATGCTTTCACAGGGATACTCCAGAAGTTGCAAAGATCAGTGTGTTTATTTCAAGAGATGTGATGATGATATGATTTATTTGTTGTTGTATGTTGATCATATGTTGATTGCATCTCGGAGTATGGTCAGAATTAAGGAGTTGAAAGCGGAGCTCAGTAGAGAGTTTAACATGAAGGATTTGGGAAAGGCACAAAGAATATTGGGTATGCAGATAAGTAGGGATAGGAAGCGAAGAGAGTTAAGGCCCACTCAAGCGTAGTACATCGAGAAGGACCTCGCTCGATTTGAAATGGCGAAAGCTAAACCGGTTGGCACTCCATTAGGCTCTCATTTTAAATTGTCAAAAGACTTATCTCTCTCATCAGAAGAAGACAAGAGGTATATGGCTGATATACCTTATTCTAGTGCCGTTGGTAGTCTTATGTATGCAATGGTGTGTACAAGACCAGATTTGGCCCATGCAGTGGGTGTTGTGAGTCGATATATGTCTAACTCAGGCAAAGCGCATTGGCAAGCTGTGAAGTGGATTCTTAGATATCTTCGAGGCACTTTTTCGGTGGGCTTGTTATATGGTGGGGTGGATGGTGACATCTTTCTTAGAGGATACTGTGATTCTGATTATGTTGGGGATAGAGATGCTAGGAAGTCAGTGTCGGGCTATGTTTTTACACTTGGCATAGACTCGATTTCATGGAAATCAAAGCTGCAATCTATCGTAGCTTTATCGACTATCGAAGCAGAGTTGATATCGATTGTGGAAGCAACAAAGGAAGGATTATACTTCATTTGTTGGATGATCTCTCAATGGTGCAGCGGACAGTAGAGCTATTTTCAGACAGTCAGAGTGCGATTCATCTTATAGAAAATCAAGCTTATAGTTCACGGACGAAGCATATTGATGTTAGAGGTTTCTTTCTTATGCTTGAGGAAGAACGAAGCAAGATCAAATTGTTGAAAGTGAGTACTTTGGATAATCCTTCAGATATGATGACAAAGTCACTTCCTAAGGACAAGTTTGAGCATTGCTCAAACTTGATCAGTTTGATACCTGTTACTTGAGCGCCATGAGGCGCTAGATCCAACAACTTATATGTCGATTGCTTGATGATAAGGTGATGAAGAGAGATTGTTATATTTGAATCAAGGTGGAGTGTTGAATTTGGATGATTCAAATATTTGTTAAAGAGGAAAGAAATTGATTAATTGATTCAATCAAATCAATTAATTTGGCTGGTATATGGAATGATATTTTGAAGGAAACTAATTAATTAGTCAATCAATTAATTAGTCAATGTATATTTGCTATATGAAGAAATAAATGATTAGGCATGAAGAATAAAGAAAAGATATAGAAACGAAGATTACGCCATCTATTTGTACTAAAATCAAATCATGCAATTTGGAAAGATATTGGGTGATCGGGAAATTGATTTGCTTAATCTCCAAGCAACCCTTCATTATCAAGTCTATTTAAATGAAGAAATTTCATGTTCATATGAACAAGCAAGTGTAGTATCCACTATTATTCTTTCATCTCTCTTTTGTACTCTTTTTTTTAGTGAAATAAAAAGTTGTTGGGTCTCCGTGGACGTAGGATATTCATATCCGAACCACGTTAAATCTTCTATGTTTCTTATTTCTGTTATTTTTCTGTGAGACTGCATAATTCTTTTTAAGTGTCATTGGTATCTAAATAGGCAATACTAGATTCTGAACAAATAAACCACTTCCGCTCAAATTAAAACAAATTCACTACACCCCCCCGGCCTATACATACTTAATGTAGGGGTGAATTTAGACAAATGATTGCAAATCAACCCTAATACATGCGAAAACAATAAGATTGTGTTGTAATGCAACAAAACAAACGAAATTTGAAAATAAAACGCCAAATCAGCAAATCACACAAGAAAGTAAATAGAGGGTTCACACGGATTTATTGTGGTTCCACTATCGTAAGATAGTGTACATCCACTTGAGAAGAGGAGATTTTATTACTTTCAAAGAGAAGAATTACAAGATTGATAATGAAGACTAAGAAGAATATGAAGAAATATAAAATAGAAGATAATTTGTTTCTGATGCTTCTATTCATCCTCATCGCTACCTTTATATATGGATTATTACTTGAGGTTGAAGTAATTGATTTACGGTCATAAATCAATACCTAATCAATTCTCCAAATCATTCGGGAAACATTTACCATTTTATTTTTTCAGTTTTCCACAATTTATATGTATCCGATAAGATTTCTTCTTTAATCGTCTAATTAGAGAATTAATTAATTACTTCACTCTTTTTCAAATATTTCTTCTTTTTATGTAGCTAATTCATTGCCCTCTTTAATGCATATAAAGGAGGCAATATATTTAAGCAATTATCTCAAATATCTTTCAAATCTTTTTAAGTATGAAAATACTGTATCAAATCTAACACTTAGTTCAGTCAAGCTTGGGATTTAGTGTGTTTTTCGGTTTTCTTGAACAACTCGATATTCAAACTACGTAGCCTCACCTATCAATCGAACACCTCAAACCCAATGTGGTTCGTCTTCCAATGTCACAGGTCGTCATGGTAATGGTAGTAGGAGACACCTTGGCCTAAACTGATGAGAAGTTGATGAAGATTATTGATATCATGCATGAGAGACAAAAATATCTCGGCTAGAATCGAATAGCCCTATTTTGAGCTCGAATGGAGTTGATGTTGGCGAAGCTTTAATCATTCTTATGCAATCCAGTAAACTAAACTTGTTCATTTTTCTAGACGACGAAATAGCAAAAGCTGATTGATGGTTGTGATATCACATCTTCCAGTACTGGAAATGTCAAATGAGTGGATCTAGTTCCAAGCCATTAAGTAGAAATGATTGTTGTACTTTTGTATTAATCGTACGTTTTTTTTTGGTTTGTTGTATCCTTTTTTTCATAAATCATACTTTTTAAGTTTATTAATAAATGGATTTTCGTATTGATTTTATTTTAATAGCAATTAGGTTTAATAATTTTAAATAAATTAATTTTATTTCTCTTACTACAAATTATAATCAATAGTAAAAAAACAATTATTCTTCTTTCCTCTTTCAATCTTCAAAAACAAAATTTTCTTTCGTTTCCTTTCTCCTTTTCCAACCGCTTTCAAATTCTCCTTTCCTGTAAATTGCTTTCGCTTCGTCATAAATACACTTGAAATTAACAAATCTTCGAATATCATGACTTTCAAAGAAATGCATGTTTGGATGTCAATGCCAAGGCACCTCTAATAATGTCAAATTACAAAAAGTTTACATATTACGTGTTTGAAATTGTCGAAAACTAATACTAGACATCTTCAACTGACGCATACGTGTCAATCTTGGACCAACGACAATGGTTCATCATGTGGACAACTGAACAATACTTATGCATATAAATAAATTTCACATTGAAATGATAATATATAATATTGACTAAAGCACATATAATATAATGCAAGATATACAACATATACAAATAAACATACCATAAGTATTAACTAGCATAAATATTGGTTTTACATAAATACCGTCAAATTCGCAAATCCCCTATGTAACTGTCTCGTGCACAAATGTCCTAAAAAAATATGAGAATTACGTAGCAAACGTGTGCCAAATGGACTACATATAGGCATAAATTGCCTTATTCTTCCACCAATACTTTTATTCCAAGCCGGTAACACGTATGCATATACAAATAGGAATAATGTGGAAAAAAAGGACTGCATCATGGTACCAATGTGACTGTCTACATACTCTTATAGAATCAAGCTGGCGTAGTTTTTTTTTACAAAAATCATACCTAACCCTATTGCTCCTACAACCACATAATCACCACATGAAATATATGCGTATAAACAATCAACACAATAGCATGATATAACATATACATAATATCATGCTAACATCCATCAAGTAGTGTCACAACATGGTAATAATATATTTGCAAGCACACACACATATATGTCAAATAACAAAAAAATGGCAGACAAGGTAAATAGGGTACAAACAGTTACTAGGGAGGAGATCCTTGAAATCACTAGATCCACAACCCAAACCGACCTTTTCTTCAACATCTCCACCTACATCATCGACGTGGAGTCGGTCATGGGCGAAGGCAACTAAGGGGATCAAGGAAGATAACCATCAACTGAACGATACAGATCCATTGTTTGTTCATCCGACTCAGAAAAATTGTAAACAGATTTTCCTTATTCTTGAATCAAATTAGGATATAGCATAATCTAATTGGAATAACTCGTTAGTTGCATATGTGGTTGGAAGTTGACCACTATATGATCAATTTTGTAAATACATTGAAAAATATAGAAACCAATGGGATCTATTGAAATCTTTTATAAGAAAAATGGTTTCATCATCATCAGATTTGAAGGATTTGGAAACCTGGTATGCCACTCACAAGGAATATTCTTCCACCATCCCAATTTGGATTAAATTACTAGATTTAAATTTGGAATCGTGTTATAAGGATGATATTAGTAGAATAACTAGTTCGTTGGGAAAACCAATTTGAATGGATGATAACACAACACAGGAGGTTCGATTAAACTCTGCAAGGATCCTCGGAAGAACCCCAGCATACTGCACTTCAAAGTTCAACTAAGCAACCTTTACAATCGGATACAATGGCAGAACTTGCAACCATGGGAAATAAATTTACAGATCAAACAGCAGAACAACATGAAACCGATGGAAATATTTCAGATGCATCTGAAGAACTTGGTCTAGCATATGAAATATTAGATGACCAACAACAGTTCATTGATGAAGTGGCATAACACATTGGAGAAACAGGAAAATCAGATCCAGTTTATAGAAATGTACCCTACATTTTTGAGACTAATGTGAAACTTAAAATGAAGCATGGGATGAAACAACCCTTGATAGCTCCTCCTATAAGGCCAACTAGAATCTCAACTAGGGGTAAATGGATGTTTTTCATGGTATGTGAAGGGTATGAATAAAGAGAGCAAAATGCAGTCTGTATTCACACTTCTTCAATCCTACAAGTTGATCTTTGTAAGCCTGCTCGACACAAAGCTATCTACCAGATGCATTCATAGATTTATGACTAAATTCTCAACCAATTGGACTATTATCACAACAATGACATGGGAGCAAAAGGAAGGATAGTATTATCATTGATGCTAATATATGGATATTGAACATCTCATATAGTTCTCAGCATATTACTGCCAATCTTTTTAATAGTGGAGGTTTTCTATGTATCATCACTTTTGTTTATGCAAGCAATTCATATATAGAGAGGGAAAAGCTATGGAGTGATCTCATTCTCAATGCTTCATCTATTCACATGCCTTGTCTGGCTTGTACGGATTTTAATATTGCTTTAAACCCTAAAGACAAGAAGGGAGGATTGCTAACTCCTTTTTCTTATCTTAATGGTTTTAAAAATTGTATTTTACAATGTGGCATTGCTGAATGTTCTTTGCAGAATCGTAAGTACACTTGGAGAAGAAGGGGGATTGTAAGTAGTATTGAAAAGTAGTGGTGAATCATAATTTTATGCATACTTTTCTAGGCCTCATAACTATTGCATTGCCTACTTCAAAGTGCATAAGCAAAAAGCAAAAATAATAATAGGCCATTCGGATATATAATTACATGGTGCAACATATATGGTTATCATCAATGTATCAATGTGACATGAAGGGACATAAAGCTACTATTTTGGGATATTTTACTCATTGCTAAACTACAACAAGTAGAACATAGTCTCAAGAATTGGTACAAGAATCTCCCAAAATCGATGTTGTGAAAGTTCTATAAGATGAATACAATCAATCTTTTCTCAAAAATGATAAAAATCCAGAAGAGAGACAAATGTATGACAACATGATGCAAATTAATTTAGCTTTGAAAGACCAAATTAAATTACAACAGGAGTGGTTGATACAGAAAGAAAAACATTATGGCTATAGGAGGGAGATACCAACCCAAAATATTTTCTATGTCAAAATGTCGAATAAAAAGCATAAAACAAGAGTTTAAGCTTTATTATCTACCAATGGGGACTGTATTTATGATAGGGAGGCCATAGTTTAGAAATCTTTGAACTACTACCATCCTATGTTTAATAGTCAAAATGCATACTACTTTCCCACGGTTTGACTATAAATTTTCTATTCACCATGTTATATGTTGTCTACATCTCTATTTTGATAAACATTTTTGGTTTGCCTAGTTTTTTGAAGTCCCTTATCAACTCATGTGATAACAAGATATTCTCCATAACGCTTCTACCAGGAATAAAGGCAGATTGATTTTCTGCAATAAAAAAGACAGAAAACATTTTATTTTGTTATATATAATTTTGTAATAATTTTATACACAACATTAGCACATGCTGTAAGACTGTAATCAAAAATTAATCGAGGCTTATCTTTTTTGGGATTAGTGTTATGAAGGTATGGTTCAGGGCTTTTGCAAGCATCCCTTGTTGAAATATCTCAGTCATAACCATATCTCATCTTTTGACAGTTCCCAACGCGGTTTGAAGAATTTGGCTGAGAATCCATTAGGTTCTGGGCTCTTTGCATCATGAAGTGAGTCAAATGTTGCTTTTATCTCTAAAATATTCATTTCCATCATCACTTGTCCTACTTGTATATGAATGTATTAGTAACCCCACTTTCTCTATTTTAATCGAGGGTATAACACATGGTTTTTTGAATCTATTGGAGGATTGAGGCAGGAAGATCCCCTATTCCCCACTTGTTTTGCTGTGCGGAATACTTCTCATTGAGAATGGAAGATGGGTTTTCTCAAGGGCTACTGAAGCCTATTAACAAAATTCAACCTATTGTTTCACACTTACTATATGCAGATGATGTGCTTACTTTCCTGAAAGTTAATATATGCAATGCTCAAGCAATCAGACGTATACCCGATTAATTAAAAAAACACAACTGGCTTGTAAATTCGTCAACTAAAATCAAAAGTGTACCTCGGTAGAATTGTCCAAAATAAGTGGGATATCTTACAAGCATTGTGGATGGTAGAAGATAGTTTATCACCCAAATACTTAGGAGTCCCACTGTTTTCGTATTATGTCCATGTCTCTCAGTGTATGCCATTGTTGCAAAAATAACAACAAAGTTAGAAAGTTGGGATGGTAACTTATTATCAAGTGCAGGAAGAGCACAATTAATACAATGCACAACAATTCCAAGAGTATTCTAATGGTTACTTATATGCCACTTGCTCACTTCAATGCTCAATAAAGTAGAAAACCATCACTGCTAATTTTTTTCTAGTTTGCAAAATCACAAAAGATTTCTTGTCAACACTGTGTTCACCAAAATAGGAAAGAGGAATATATTTGAGAAGACTTGCTAATTTGTGGAAAACGACCATTATCAAACTATCATGGAATTTGTTGACCAAAAACTGCCTATGGACTACATGGAAAAACACAAGTGTTTAAATGATAATTTTTTTTGTTTTTGCCAATTAACAACAATTTCTTAGTTACTATGAAGCATATATTAAGAAACGGAGAATTTAGTATTAATGTATCCTTATTCTTGGTGGGGCTACAACCTCTTTATGGTTTGATCTTTGGTTCAACCATAAGTCATTGCTAGATTTACTTTGATGGGAAAGAGTAGCTAATTTCACAATCACTGATTACGTGGTATTCTGCAATCATTCAAAATAACCAATTTATGCCTGAATTATTGCCTGAAATTAGAGAGATTAAATAACATATTAATTCGGTTTTACTTTTACCAGAGAAGCCGACTGATTATTGGAAAATAAATGGAAAACAAACATTTTTTTTATGTTTGGAATGAAATTCGCATTAAACACCTTATGGTGGACTGGTATCATGTAATTTGGCACAAATATAATGGAATGAAAATGTCCATGTGTGCTTACAAAGCAGTAAATAAATAAAAAACTGCATACAATCGATCGACTATCAAATTGGGGACTTCAAATACCAACTCGATGTGAATTATGTGACTATAACAGATACTTGATTTCTTACATTCCCTTAAAATTAGGTCTCACTAAAATTAGCTATGGATATTTTACTGAGGAAATCAAAAATTCAAGACATGTCTCAACCAAAAAAAAAAAAAAAAACTTGCCCAAGCTTTAGCTTTTGTTCCTACGATCACTATGGTTGAACATATGGTAAGAGAGGAAAAGAAGGATCTTTGAGAAGAAGAGTACAAGATTGCAACAAGCGAAGTTTATAAAAAAGGAGGTGGTGTGTTCGGTGATGAGAATGTCCAAAAGAAGGCGGTACGGTGATGAAGAAAAGGAAATGATAAGGAGATGAGGCATGGAGTTGAATGATAATGGATGATGGTCATGAATTTTGGGCTTGTTTTTCTTTTATGACTATGTGGGCTAGATTGGGTGGAATTATGAATGAAGCAATGAAGTGTTTATTTGTTTTGATGTGTATTTCTAGATTGGTGTACTTGATGTGTTCTACATTGTATATATCGTTGGTTGTTGCACTCTTTTTCCTTACTGCCCTGGTAAGGTTTTTTAAGGAGCAAGACCAAGGATGTTCTTTATGTGTCATAAAGAACCTGTTTCAAAATATGTATGTATGTATGTTCCCACAAACATCGTTTGGTGTCTTGGAATCATATTCTTTGGCCATAAATCTAGGGTGGTCTTCGTCTGCAAGACTTTAAGGATGTTTACCGTACTTACCCATACAAATTCCGGACTCGACTCTTAGACAACAATTCTTTACAGGCTAATTTCACGAATCACAAGTATCGTTAATTGGCCAAACACTCATTCATTGACCAACCAGCCAATTCAATTAAACCATGGAAACAAGTGCATAAACATAATGTTCCCTTCGTTAGTCTATTCGACGTTGACCACTCATTCGAGGGCTTGAAAGTCGGTTCCATCTTAGGATTGCATGGGAAGCAATTTGGGAAAGACACCACCCTAGACTTCAATTCATTATGATATATGATGTTTGGATTCAGCCTAAGGTTTCTTAGTTCGTGTGGAAACTCTTTTATAATGGTCTTTTGCTCGATGCTAATCTTAAATCCATGCACGTTGTATTTGTACTGTTGTATCGATTATTCTAAATTGTATTATCTTTCTTGAAGATTTTTTAATGAATTTTAGCAAGTATTCGAATTAGTTTATAACTATCAATTTAAATTCAATTAACTCAACTTTATTCCTTTTAATAAAACATTAAGCCTATAGTAACAATGATAATTAATAACAAAACTATCATGTACCTTTTCAAATATCTTTTTCATTCATCTTTTCAAACACAAACACATTCCTCTTTTCTTAAACTTGCATCTTTCATACCTTTTCAAATATCCTTTTTCACTTTGTCACAAACTCATACTAAATGTGGGTTTAGGCATGAGGACCACACTATGCATTTAACATTGTACCGGGTGCATCGGGTATTAGGGTAGAAAAGGGAAAACTAAAAAAATTCTCTTTTATTCAATATGCGTAAGATCTTTTATAGTTTTATTATGAATAATGTTGTCAACATTAAAATCATTTTTAATGCTTTAATGGGATGAATCTGATTTGAATTTTAAGTTGTATTATATTATCATTATATTAGCAATACTAATTTGATTTACAATATTATTATTTATTTAAAATATTTAACTAGATAGTTTATTATCAATTTAAATAAGATTTACTCAATTGTAATTTAATAATAAAATAATTTTCATATATAATGATATGTATATAACTTTAATTTTGAATAATAAATACCCGAATACTAATAATTAACAAAGTAGTAAGCATATATAAGTTTTTTTAATATAGAAAATGGCGACTATCAAACCCAATCCAAACCCTAAAATCCTAATTTTCGTCCAAATTCTTCCAAAGAGCATAATATTGAAAATTAAAATAGACCTCTAGATGGAGGTATAGCAGCAGGAGGTGTAGAGGGATGGGAGGAGGTCAAACAGAGAAAAGGAAACAAAGAACTTTTGATGAACAAATAGGCGGGGGTCAAAAGAGCAGAGGGTTTCTGGTAATACAAAATCAAGTGGAGGAGCTGAAGGCGAATTCAAAGATGTAGGCGAAGAAGGTACAACAGGTGGATTCAAAGGTACATGCAGAGATGGAGCTAAAAATATATCCAAAGGCAGAGAAGGTGTTGGTCCGGAAGGTAGGACTTACAGTGGAGCGGGCAGAGCCGAATATATTACGCACACATTGAGAATAAATGGTTTCTCAGGATTTGATAAGATAAATATTGGAAACTCCAAATCAAAATATGAACATTCTACAAAGTTTCCTATATCATTTGCTGCTACTGATAAAGCAACTTAGAGTGAAGTGGCTAGAGGTATAACGACCATGCGTAATCCAAAAACGAAATTACACTTCACTGATCCAACCGATGTCAAAGACCTTAGAGTAGCGCTCAATAAAGAACAAACAATTAGTATAGGAAGTGAAGAGTGGAAGAATACGTTATAGTGTATGTGCTTGGACCAAGTCTGTACTATGTTCATTTTAAAGCTTTTCTAATAAGAGTTTTCAAAACCTAAGGTGAATTAGAAATATTCTTACGAACTAAGGAATTCTATATGATAACCTTTCAAATGGAAGAAGATTGCAACAAGGCGATAGAAGGTGATCTATACGTTTTTGATGGTTGAATCATGGTTATGAAGAAATAACACCCTTCGCTAAAACCGATAAGGATATGTTATCTTCTATACCTTTAGCGTGGAGATATCCAGATATCAATTTATGTTTGTTGTAACGGTTGCGATTTTCGACTCACGAAAGTCGACGTTAATACGTCCACTGTATCAAATGCCGCATAATCGAATGCCGGAAAACCGAATTGTTATGGTTAAAAGAAGAAGAAAAAGGTAGAAGAAGAAAATAGAACGAAAGAAGAACAACAGAAACAATATCAGAATCTCACATATCGCGGCGGAACAACATATAATAGATAAATGAATAATCTTTTAAAAAAAAACTATCTCAGTTATTACTTTACATCACATCCTCATCAGAGTGTATAACAACAATATACAACACAACAAAACAATGGACAGTTATACAAACGTGTCCTTACAAGTGAATTTACAGCGGAAAGATAATATTATATACAAGTAATACGCCTCGCCTCCTGAGCTCCATAGCACGCCTAAATCCAGAATGACCTGATAACCTGACTCTAGGCTGCCCGTGTGGAAAATTATGGGCACCCAGAGTTTAGGAAGAGAACAATAAACTCCTGACCAGTCATGGGACTGGTGTGAGAACTCAAAACAGTTATTTAGCTTTTTAAACAACAACAACAAGAAGAGAAGTGGAAAATATCCGCAATGCTTTTGGAAAATGAAGCTACCATAAGGCCTCCCCGCACACACACAATGCAAACGCAGAATTGGAAGAGATTTCTCCTTATGATAGTCAAAGATGCTTACTACGTAAAACAAATCATTTTTGATATTATTATTAGTGCATAGTGATGAAAACATTTCGAAAGTATAATATAAATCTTAGTCAGCATAGGTACCATTATATTATGTCTGCTATATCTACCATATTAAATGGCAGGTTCTACAACTAAAATCGTACAAGGTTCATATTGTTTCTGTGGATTTCCAGCAAATGGTCAGGCTAAGGAACTTCCTACTGCCACATGGGATCGCCTCTGGCGGGACGTCCCGAGAACCTAACCGGATCTCTGCCAACACAAAGCCGGGTTAACTTTGTAACTAGGTAACTACTACTCGAGTATGCCACTCCCCGGTCCTTTGGGACCTTTCTCCGAGGGCCCTCTATCACCAAGCAACAACCACACAGAAAATGAGATTGGAGCAACCACATAGATTAAGCATCAGGGCTCCATACCTGACACCACCCTTTTCCAGAAGGAAATGACATACCCTAAAGGGCGCGACCCTCATAACCTTGCCGCATATTTCTGTTTCGACCATTTCCGAGGTGTGAGGTCTGACGAAGTCTCGTCCACAAAGCTATGCTTTTTCACAAAGCCACGTTTTGATCAACAAATGATCAATAAATAATCATCACACAGCAACACTCAGCATGCCACATTACCAAATTGGGAGTATATCGATGATAACCTTCAACTACAAAACCACTGAGCTCGTACGTCTCAGAGAAGGGTGCTAAGCTAAGAGAATAAAATTCTCCGCCACCAACAAAGATGTATTTGAAAGAAATCTGCTTTATATCTCAAAATGTAATGTCAGACACGTAACCATACAAGTCTGTTCCGGGTTCGAACAGAACCGAAGGCACTTCAAAAGAATCCCTTGCAATCCGGGTATTCACAATCCCGATCGAATTTCCCATCACAAAGGAAATCTCCATACCGTAGCTAACGGTGCAGAGACAATCGATAGGTCATCCTATCATTTTCACAAATACCCGGTCTTCAACACCGGTCTTCAATGCTATCCATTACGTCGTATTACTATTCGGAATGGGTAATCCGAATAACGAGCGCAATAATTTAAAAATAAGTGTAGCATTCAATTTCAACCAATTCACAACAAATAGCCAATTAAAGGTCAATATTGATAGTCGGTTATTTAACTATCAATCAATATTCACAACATAACCAGATTCCAAATAATCTTCCCAAATTATTTATTTTCAAAAATATCTTTACAAGATATAATTTCCACACTTCAACCATTTGAAAACAAATTTCAAATCATTTTTCACCTTTCAATCTTTGAAAACAAATTTCAAATCATTTTCCTTAAGCGGAAAACACTTACAAATAGTTATTCATTTTCACTGGAAATCTGCCGAGTTCAAAAATTTAAAATAATTGAAAATTTCTAATCCAAAAATATATCTGGAAAACACTTTTAAATAAACTATTTTTCTTTAAACCCTTTACTTAAAATATTAGTCATAAAATATTATACCTATATTATATAAACTTAAACCCAAACTAATTTTTCAAAATAAAATTAGTAAATAGAGTATAACTATTTAAATAACTATTTTCTAAACAATTACTGATTAAATCTTAGAAATAATCATTTCTATAAACAATTTAATAAATCTTTACTTAAAGGATTTAAAATAATTTAAGAGGTAAATTTCTTCAAAGTATCCTTTTCAAAACCAATTCTAGAATTTTATATACATATATTTCAAAACTATTCAGAAAATCTTATTCGGCTTCCCAGGGAGAATACACTTTCATTTCAAAATGGTTTATTCAAACCAATTAAATAAATCCTTACCGATTTATTAAATTTACGTTCCAAATCCGTAAATTTATTTCCACACTTTTAAAAATAAATCAATGTTTATTTTCAAAACAAATTTCCCTTATAAATTTCCAATGTGAATTTACATTTCCAAATATTCACTTTTTATACGATTTTTCAAATCGATTTCAATTATTCACTTTCAACACCAAAATCAGTTTTCAATTGATTTCCAAAAACACAAAATCAAATTCCATATTGATTTTCCAAGAAAATTAAACACTAAGTGAATTTCATTCAAATTTCAAATTGAAATCAATTCCTACTAAACCTCAAATTAATTTCCAAATTCATTCCAAATTCATTTCAAAACACCAAATAAATTTCCAAATGGATTTCCAAAAGATCTATTTTTTGTTACCAAAATCAATTCCCAAATGGATTTCTAAAATTTCCTTTTTATAGAATACAAGTTCTTTTATTTTCCAACTCTTTAGAATCCATATTTTGAATAAATTTTCAATCGTCGAATAATATTATCGAAAATCCATTTATTAAGCCTTTTTACCATATTTTGGAATTATATTCAATAAGATAAAAATAAAACTTTATCATTTTAAAAAAATTCCTTCCTTCAAATTTATACGATTCTCAAAAATAAATTTAATTATAAATTTTCAACTTAAGTTTTCAAAAATCCAATTTTATTTATTTGCGGCATCTAACGATATCAAAAATATATTCGGCTAAATTTTTAGCCTTTAACTATTTCAATCACAAAGATAATCACGCAGATTATAAATAGATCAACACACAACATTGAAACCAATTCAAATGTTTGAGGAATCCAGTTGGATCCCTCCAACCTGTTTCCCTGCATCCCAAGATGTTAGCACAATACCAATTCCGCTTCAAGACGGAATATCGCAGTATATGAGATTTATAAAATACTATCCGTTATTATGCGGCGCAATAGGTTCTCATCCGCTATACAATGCTGGAAAATCAACTCCAAATACATATATAATACCAATTCCGTATCAAGTTGGAATTATCGCGGTATATGTGTTTAATAAATAACATCCGCTTAATATACATCATATAAGTTCTATTTCAAAACACAGATAATAACTATCATCTAATCACACAATCAAGCAATTTTAAGTCTAACTATTTAAAAATTAAATCGAAAAACTTCGATTGAGTGAGAAGTTCTCACCTTTGCCTTTTATTTTGCAATTCATTCCCATTCCGACTTGATTCTCCATTTTAGACCTTGTATCAACATTTATACAATTTATTAATATTTGAATTAATTTACAAATTTACTTTCATTAAATAATTTAATTTAACTAAAAATAGATTTAAAACTAAATTTCCTTTTAAAATAATCTTTGGTAACTAAAAGAAATCAAACAAGTTAATAAAACAAATAAATCACCATAAACTATTATTATTGTTATCATTATTTTTTTCTGCATATTTTGTTTTATTTTATTTTTATAACTGTCTGAAATTAATTTCTGCCCATATATATATATATATATATATATATATAAACACCTATATATATATATATATTAAATTAAAATTGAAGTTAAAAATTCATTTCATATCCTCTGCAAAATATAAGTATATATGCCTTACATACCTATTAGAAATTTATAAATATATATTTACTGTAAAACAAAAATTTTGCATGTATATTCATTTATATCTTCCTGTGTATATACGTATAAAATAAAGTAATGCCTTCGAAGTTCGACACCTCCGTTGCCATCATCGACAAATCCAGCCATCATTCCAGGCTACGACGCACACCAACGACATGCGGCACCCCACAATCATTGTCGAGTTCGACCGCG
The DNA here is from genome assembly GCA_030765085.1 of Allium cepa. NCBI lineage: Eukaryota > Viridiplantae > Streptophyta > Magnoliopsida > Asparagales > Amaryllidaceae > Allium > Allium cepa. The sequence goes on from CM060938.1 coordinate 588,759,544, forward strand.
ACCATCCTCTACCCTTCGTTCACCCAAACGAACGTTGCTAGCGAACCCAGACTCCACCCTATCGATTTTGAATTCGATTTCGCGACCCTAGCCTTACGACATCGACATCGGCCAATACGAGCTTCACTCGACTCCTCTCGAACACCGTTGCCACGCACGCCCTTGCTGTCGCCGAAACCCTAGCTGCGAATCACCTCGAGCCCAGCTAGCATCGCTGTTTGATTGTCGAACAACTCCAGGATCTCGCATCCAAATCGAGCTCGAGCTCGAGCTCCTCATCGTGTTTGCTTGCGATTTGAATTGAGGGAACATCAAAATCCACGTTCGAGTTGTTGAACGAGGTATCGGCTGCCCTTTTTTTTATTTGCTGATTTGGGTTAATTGAGGGAAATAGAACGGGTTTTGGGAAGAAAACAACAGTGACTTCCCCTTTTTCGATTTAAAAGGAGAGGCAATTATTTTTATTTTCAAATTTGGATTTAAACGTGAGACGAAGGGGGAGTTCGGCCATTATTCGTTCTCTCTGATTTTTTTCTCTGCAAAGGAAGATACACGTTTTAAAACGAAGATGGATTTGATTTGAACAAAGAGGCAGCGTGAATTAAGGATAATGGGTAGAAGTATCGGCCATTATAAAATAAAGAACGACGTGATTCGAAAAGTTTGTACGAAGATATTTTTTTTTCTTCTTTTGAGTACAAAATATGCCTGGCTACAGTAATCTGAGTTGAGGCCAAAAGTGCTGATGTGAGATGTATTTGACTAGTTGAAATATTATATTTAAATTTCGAATCAGCTATTATCAATTAAATTTTCAACGCGTTTATCTAACGTACGATCATACGGCAACTCCAAACACTACCAAATTTGAAATCCGATAATAATACAATATTACGGATCCAATGAAACTAGTTTCGTCGAATTCCGAGACTGTGTCTCGGAAGACTATTTTTAAATATTGATTAAAACGATAAAATTTCAAAACTGAACAAATCACTTTCAAATTCTGAAGCTTCTGTTATCTTCAGCATTACTAATATGAATTTTACAAGCCTTTGAAATATTTTTAATCAGCTCAAAACTGAAGATTCAAATTTTTATCCAACTTTAATAAATTAAATCCAATAATTTGATTGCCAAATTTATATTTATATTTGAAATTCAAGTTAAACTATCCTTCAAATATTTAAAATTAATTAAATATTTTCAATTTAAAATTCAGGGTCGTCACATTTGTTAAATGCTGATGGGCTTAATGCAATTTCTAGTGTACTAGGCAATCTTATCGAATCAGATCTTTCTATGGCTACTCGAAAGAGAATCAGTTTTGCTAGATGTCTCATTGAAATGAAGGCAGATTCAATTTTCCCAAAAGAAGTTCCAGTTGTCGTATACAATGGTGAGGTGTTCCCACAAGAAGTTCCAATTGTCTTATACAATGGTGAGGTATTTTAATAGCCAGTTACGTAGGAATGGATACCGTTAAAGAGAAGAGGTGCAAAATGAAGAAGCAATTCCAGTTAACGGCACAAACAGAGATGAACAAAATTCTAAAGCAAGTAAGAAAACAAATACAAATGAACATGATAAATCAGACATAGTGGCTAATCAAACTGAAGCAACATTCAACAAAAATCTCGATAACGAAGAAGCAATCACACAGTTCAATGTTGAAGAGACAATCACTATTCCAATTCCAAATTTTGATGCAAATATTTCTAAAAACAGGTATAAAAATATCACACAAGAAGCGGGCAATGAAGAAGGTATTGACAAGTTAAAAACATCAGCAACCACTACACCAAACAGCACATTTTGTAACACTTTTCCGCTTTCAATTTGTAACGGTTATAACCGTTACAAATTGCTAACGATTATCTCCGTAAGAAGCATTTACCACGGTAATTTTCGTTACCAAATGTAGTAATTTCGTAAATAGGTAAAATTGGTAAGGATGGGATCGTCATTTTTCCTATTATTGTTAATCATCTCATCTCTCACGCTTCTCTCCTTTCTACTTATTCTGTAAATCAAAATTCCATTCTAGGGTTTTCGCTTCCTTTCACCTCCGCCCCTTAACACACCCTCCGCCCCGGACTTGCTTTCGTCGCCTATAGATGCAAAAAAAAAATGTCGCGTTGCTAGTCTATAGTTTGAGTGCTTTAGTGCTTGTGTCAGGTGGTCAATGGGTGGCTCGCTGTCACAATATTCATTGATCTAATTGTCGAGATGCTATCTATGATTGACGAATGTGATGCGGTCGAAGTTGCTAGAACGAGACCCGAAACAATAGCCACTAGTGTCACCAAAAATCACGATATGGAATCCGAGTTTGCCTATCGCTTTGATTGGGTTCAATTTATATTTTTGTTACAGATAAGACATGAATCAAAGATGACAAAAGCTAGTATAATGGATACAAAGAGCATCACCAGTAAAGTTACAAGACAAGGTTCAAAACATGGTACAGGAAAAGCATCTGAAGTAAAAAAGGTATACAAAAAGATAAGTTATGTTTTTTACTCTCTTCTCAAGCGACTTCTACATCTTAAGTTGGTTTGTGAAGAAAACTCATAAATGACACGCAACAGGTAGCTCGACCACGGGTGTGTGGAAGTAGACAAGGATTTGGTAAGCAATCCCAGAATTCAAGGAAAAATTCAGAGTAAGTCCTCTTCACTTTAAGCATCAATTTAATATGTAATCGTAAAATTCCACTGCTTTATCCCTCAGAAAAATAACTTGCATATTGGTTAAAGAAGTATATTTCTTTTGGTTATTGTTCTTATTACTGTTATAATAAATACAGGCAAGAGAAGCCTAGATGGAGATAAAAAGGCAGCTTACAAAAATAAAGGAATGTAGGTCTGAAGGCATGCATTAGTTTCATATGTATATGTAAGCTCTCCATTATGAAAATTATCCATGCCTGACTGGTACATGTTGCGCCGTGTAATCTCCATATCAGTGTTGTATCTTATTGCTGAGCAGTAGTAGCACTTCAGTGACAAAATAGAGTTTAGTATAATTTTGCTATTTAGACGTTATGTTGCCATGGATTATAGAAACCAACTCCACTGCCTTTCTTAGTATAAATTAGTGGTTACCTAAGGCAGAATTATACTACTGCAAGAAGTAATTATAAATAATTCGATAAGAATCAGATGAAAAGGTACACAATGAGTTAATTATTACATGCACAACTTCCATCATGTTACAATCACGGCACAGATAATAATCACACATTTATGGACAGGCCAGCACATCTAGTTTGCAACAACTTATTGCTTTAGTGATCAAATACTCAAAATTTTGATACAACTCTACCCCTGTTTTCTAAGGACATATGTAAAATATAGTTCGGTTTAAAATCAACGTTCCAAAGAGATCTGAAAGCTTCACCGACGTAGCGAACATTCTCATTTTCCTCTTCAATACGTAATAACTGACCACAGTTGATTAAAAAGTTAATTATATAGAATAAGCTGATAGAATAAAGTAGATTTGTAAAACTTTAGACACTAAAAGGTCAAACGACATATGTAAACTAGGCCACTTCTGACCCGAAATAAAAGGCCTTACTTTGACATAAGCCCATCAATGGATACCTGAAATTCGTTTGCATCCGTATCCGAAAAGCGGATAAATATCCAATATTTGAAAAAAAAGATATATATACAATGGTATACACATTCAAAAATTATCTGTCCGATTTTTTCAAGGTTAAAGTTAATGTTTTGTGTATTTTAGTACAATGATAGACGTGTGTTTATTTTTTTATTAAGTTAATAGTTTGTATTATATGAATTTAATGTGTATTAATTACTCAGAACTATTTATTATCATTTTACTTGTTTATTTTTTGCACTTTTACAACCAATGAGGTTGAAAAATATTCATGCTCAACCAAAATTTTCTATTTATATTTCTCGATTTATCGATCATTGACGGATGGGATAATTATCTTATATCTGTCCATATCCATTGATGCAGATATCCAAAAATGATTTCGGATGCAGATGCGGATATGACACTATAAGGGCAACTTTTTTCAAATAGAGGGCAACTTTTATTATGATTTTCTTCTTTTTTTTCTCTTGGCGTGTATTTGGAATGCATACGGTATCTTTGTGTTTCTAGTCTTTTTTCAGTTGTGACTAAATTTTTGGACAAGTAAACAACTAGTGGTTGAAAGAAACAACATATAGATGTGAATAGTTAATGAAAATTTAATAATTTATAGACACAAAGCATAGACCTACATCTATGATAGATGCATTATGATATGTGCACATTTACCAAAATTTTGACGGTCCTCATAATGATTTGCAGGGAGAGTCGATGAACGGGAAAGAACCATGGCAAGGGGTGATCATCTATTTTTATATTTCAGTTTTACGTTGTTTTAATAGCACATCACCATGGAGTAATGTTTTTTACTTGTTAAAAATTATACAAATAATCCTTCAGGTAAGAGTACTTGTGGATGCTTACATGTCGTGACGGCCTCAGACTTAACTTTAGAATCTAATGCAAATTTAGAGGGTTTCCCCTAGAGTACTTGTGAATGCTTACACGTCGTGATGGCCTTACAATTTTAGGCTTATTTTCGTAATATATCTAAAAGTTAATATGGTATACTTGTAGATTCAAATTTTTTCCAAAAGCTATTATTAAATTTATTCTTAAAAGAATTCAATATTAATTTGATTTTGTAGGTGAATTCAAACTCAACATTGAATGCAACCATGCTACTCTAGCTGGCCATAGGTATGTTCTTATTTTGGTCATTGGTGAATAGTTTCATTTAGCGGTTAAGTTGATATTAGATGAGCGGTATTTTATGTACATGGTGATAATTATGGGTATTTTATGTACATGATGATAATTATAGCTGCTTTCACGAGCTTGAAACCTCAAGAATAAATGGAATACTTGGAAATGTTGATGTAAATACTGGAGATCCTCAGATTGGTATTATTCATACAACCGAAATACTGTCTTTCATTGAGCTTTGTGTTTAATAAGCCTGGAAATCTAACTTCTTTGCTTGTGTTAAAATGAAATAAATTTGTAGGATGGGATACTAACCAGTTCCTTACCAATATAAGTGAGGCCACTCTAGTTATGTTAAGCGTGATTCGAAATGTAAGTTGACTCAATTTAATCATGTTATCCTTTTCAACTATGTTAGGCTTTGTGCTGATTTTTATTACATATATGTTGTTTCATGAAACTGATGTTGAACTCGTTTTAATTTTAGGGTGGACTTGCCCCTGGCGGTTTCAATTTTGATGCCAAATTGTTAGTGCTATACCGAGCTCAATGATTTTTGTTATAATGATTACTTCTTTAATTTTTTATCCTTAGATTTCATTATTTATTGTTTATTGTTTAATAATGTAGGCGGAGAGAGAGTACCGATGTAGAGGATATGTTCCTTGCACATATTTCTGGAATGGACACATTGGCTCGTGGACTTCGCAATGCTGCCAAGCTTATCGAGGTAAATTCACGACTGATTTCTTTAAATAATACCATGTATAGACATAATATTTTTCTGAAAAAGGATACCATAATTACTTGTATAATGATATGTTATTCAGGATGGTTCATTGGAGGATAACCTGATTTGCTACAACACTACATCACTTATTTCTTTGGTGTTTCACCGTAAATGATGTGTTATAATAATTGTCTTTTTGAAGTTTTAAAATAATCCATTTCTTTAAAAATGATCTACATGATTGGAAAATCATATCTATGAGAATTGGTTCAATACAAAACTTTTTAGTACATAAATGTCGATATGAATTTTTGAGAAATTAAACAGTGGGGATGCAAAGACTCACTCTTTGATATCCGTGTATATATATGTATACACACACATGTATATATGTGTGTGTATCGTGTATGTACTATGTACTCACCGCCGCTACTGCCAAAAAAAATAAAACTAATGTTGTTTACTTCATCTTTTCTGCAAGGCAACAAGGTTGACGAAAGCCGGCTTCAGAAAATTAAGAACATTAAGTCTTGTGAGTAACATTGATCCTTGACATGCTAGTTTTACATACATAGTATTGTCTTTTAATCTCATTGCAGTGTGCATTGGTGCTATGTTTGTGTGTCTATAAATATGTATGTATGTGTATGTGCACGCGCGCGTGCTTGCTTGTATGCATAGATGTACACAAAATGTTAGTGTATGAACTGGTGCATATTGCTTATTTTTGACTTAACACCTTTATCCAGTTTCATATTTTATGTTCCCCACTATAGTAATTTATTTGATCAAGTAATAATATTTGAATGGCCTATCTCCAGGTATCTCATTGCAGTAAATGGGACCCCTGAAATTTACACCGTTTGGAAAAAAAATTCGCTTAAAAAATGGTGATGTTGTGGAGTGTAGGAGTTGCTGTAGGCTGTAGTATGGAGTGGTAGCTATGGTGATTTTGGTGATTCAGGTGGGGTGGCAGTTGATCAGAACTTTTGGTAGAGGAGGAGTATGTTGAAAGTTGTGGAAGTGGCAGTTCGATGGTGCTCACTGTTGTATTGGAATTCTGGTGGAGGAGAAGTAGCAGTAACAGTAGTGGGTAGAGTAGTGGTACGTATGCAGTCAAGTTTGGAATAGCAGTGAGTTGTATACAAGAGTGGCTGATGTATGCGATGCTCTGGTGATTGCTTTGAAGGGTTGTGCTTGAGTGTGTATGTTAAGTGAAGTGACAGCAAAGCGCGAAGTGGGATAGTGTTGTTGTGATTGAGTTGTGAGATGAGTGTTTATGGTTCGATGGCCACTTGCAGATTTGGTAATGGTTCAAGTGATTTGTGCAAAGCAGGTTTGAGAGGCAGGTTGAAAGGCAACAAGAGGTCGGTGATTTAATTTACAACAGTAAAGTCTGTGGTGAACTGAACTGAAGTGTAATTTATTAGTTTTTTTGGTGAACTGAAATTGAAATTAAAGCAGTGGCAGAACAGCAGCTGTAAGTGGCAATTGATGTATGGTGGTCGCACTGTAAGGAAACAGAGGTGAGAAGTGAATGTTGTGAAGTTGCTGCTATAGTGCTGTGTGCGGTAAACAGTGGTCAGGGAAATGAAGTGGGTTTGTAGATGGTGGTGTGAAGGAATGGTAGTAAGGTTGGGGGTGGTGATCAGTGATAGGGGATACTTGATATTGAAGTGGTAGAATGTGAATGAGTTTGTGGTGCAATTTGTAGGCAATTTAGGCATGGTTGTGGTTCGTGATTCACTGTAGTGAAGATGGTTGTGTTGAACTATGGTGGAGGGGTGTTGCAATGGTAAAAGAATGAATTGAGAAATGTGGTTCAAGAAGGTTATGGAAATTGTAACAGTTAAAACAAATTGCCTGATGGTTAGAGGAGTTTGATGATAACTGATGGTTTAAGTGGAGTAGTGATGTGGTCTGGCAAACAGCAGTAAAAAAACTGGTGAAGTCAGAGATGATGTAGTGTGTTTGCTGAAGCAATTGAAGTTTGGGCAGAGGATGTGATGTATGGTGAAGTTTGTTGATGAAGTGTTGTATGTAAGTTGGTTATATTGTTGCAGTGGAGTGTGTTTGGGAGGAGTTCAGGCAATTAGATGACAGTGGGAAATTGATGGTTTGGAGGTGTTGTGAAAGTGGAGAAGAATGTGGCTGATGGAGTTGTGGTCAGAAGTGAATTTGTAGAACTGAAGTTGCTTGCAAGAGTTGATGGTATAGGGGTGGGTCTGGTTTGTAAACAGAGAGGGTTTGAAAGTGTGGTGAATGGAGATGTAACAGTATCTAAAAGTTTGTACAGAATGTTTGTAAACAATTGAAAATGGTGAAATGTACCACTATAACTTTGAATTTGGAAATATTTTCTAGCCATTTTGTTCCTATTTTAAATGTTTTAAGCTGTTGCATATTTAAAGCTAACCTATAATATTACCACCAAGGCCATGGACGGATGTTAAATATACTATTTTGTCACGGTTTTAACCGTGAGTAAGTACTATTCTATCACGGTTATAAGTGTGAGAAATTACTATTTTGTCACGGTTATAACCGTGAGTAAATACTTTTCTGTCATGGTTATAAGTGTGAGAAATTACTATTTGTCACGGTTATAACCGTGAGTAAATACTATTCTGTCACGGTTATAAGCGTGAGAAATTACTATTTTTATCACGATTATAACTATGAGCAAAAGTGTGACTGAATTTGCCCACGGTACCTATTTTCACGGATATAACCGTGACAAATTAGTTTTGTCACGCTTATAACCGTGAGGAAATTGCCTTTCTGGTGTTGTGAACGAATGCAGTGAAATTTGTTTTAATTTGAGCGGAAGCGAATATTTGATTAGGATCTAGTATTGTCTATTTAGATATTAATGAAACTTAAAAAAATAAAATCAATTATGTAGTTTCACAGAAACAATAGCAGAAATAAGAGATACAGAAGATTTAGCGTGGTTCGGATATGAATATCCTTTGTCCACGAAGATCCAACAACTTCTTTTATTCCATTAAAGAAAAAAGTACAAAAGAGAGAGAAGAATAATGGTGAATGCTCTCACACACTCACCTGCTTATGAAGATGAAATTCCTTCATTTAAATAGACTTGATAATGAAGGGTTGCTTGGAGATTAAGAAAAACACTTTACTGATTACCTATATATCTTTCCAAATTGCATGATTTGATTTTAGTACAAATAGATGGCGTAATCTTGGTTTTCATATATTTTCTTCGATTGATTGATTCTCCATGCCTAATCATTTATTTCTTCATATAGCAAATGCATTGATTAATTAATTAATTGACTAATTAATTAGTTTTCTTTCAAAATATCATTTCATATACAAGCCAAATTAATTGATTGATTGAACCAATTAATCAATTTCTTTCCTCCTCAATAAATATTTGAATCATCCAAATTTAACACTCCACCTTGCTTCAAATATAACAATCTCTCTTCATCACCTTATCATCAAGCAATCAACATAGAAGTTGTTGGGTCTAGCGCCCCATGACGCTCAAGTAACAGGAATCAAACTGATCATGTTTGAGCAATTCTCAAACTTGTCCTTTGGAAGTGACTTTGTCATCATATCTGAAGGATTATCCAAAGTACTCACCTTCAATAATTTGATATTGCTTGGTTCTTCCTCAAGCATAAGAAAGAAACTTTTAACATCAATGTGCTTCATTCGTGAACTATAAGCTTGATTCTCTACAAGATGAATCGCACTCTGACTGTCTGATAATAGCTCTATTGTTCGCTGCACCATTGAAAGATCATCCAACAACTGAAACAAGTATAATCCTTCCTTTATTGCTTCCACAATCGATATCAACTCTACTTTGGTAGTCTATAAAGCTACGATAGATTGCAGTTTTGATCTCCATGAAATCGAGCCTATGCCAAGTGTAAAAACATATCCCGACACTAACTTCCTAACATCTCTATCCCAGCATAATCGGAATCACGGTATCCTCTAAGAGAGAATTTACCATCCACTCCACCATATAACAAGCCCATCGAAGTTCCTCGAAGATATCTAACAATCTACTTCACAGCTTGTCAATGCTTTTTGCCTGGGTTAGACATATATCGACTCACAACAACCACTGCATGGGCCAAATCTGGTCTTGTGCACACCATCGCATACATTAGACTACCAACAACACTAGAATAAGGTATATCGGCCATATAGCTTTTGTCTTCTTCCGATGAGGGAGATACATCTTTTGACAACTTAAAATGAGAGCCTGATGGAATGTCAACCGGTTTGGCTTTCTCTATTCAAAATCGAGCGAGGACATTCTCGATGTATAATAAAAGTGGCTACACTAATGAATTCCCATACATAATTTGCAAAGCAAAGATGATTGAATATGGGAAAAACTATTTACCTACTTCCTTTTCCTTTAAAGAATTAAAGTACATAGTTTTCAGCACTCATGAAGACAAAGTCTCAGGCCTTGATGGATTCTCTTCTTAATTTTATCAACTATGTTGGAATAAACTCAAAGAAGGACTTCTTGCCGCTATGCAGAGTTGTTATGGTAAAGGCAGAATTATTAAAGAAATTACCGTATCTTTTTATCCCTTATCCCCAAAAAACCCCAAGATTCTATGAATGATTGTAGACCCATAGCTTGTTGTAATTTTGTGTACTAAGTACTATTGAAACTACATTGTTGCAGAATAAAATCCACTCTTACTCTACTTATATCAGAAAATCAGCATGCTTACTTACCAAACAGAAACATTACAGACGGTATAATGTAGCACACGAACAAGTTAGGGGATTCAATTATACCAATGCTGGTAGAACATGCATTAAAGTTGACATTAAAAAAGCTTATAATTCTATCAACAGAAATTTCCTAATTCATATGATGCACCAAATGGATTTTCCTGATAAGACGATCAGAATGATCAAAGAAATGATTAACACCACCTCCTTTTCTGTTCTATTCAAAGGCATTCCCAAATGTTTTTTTAACAGCCACAATGGTATTAAACAAGCGATCCACTATCTCATTATCTTTTTACTATTATAATGGAGTATTTCACCATTTTTATGGACTTATAAGTAAGCATTGGGAAGATCAAACCCATTCACAAATTGAACATGTTCTCACACATCTTATATATGCAGATGACCTACTATTTTTTTGGAAAGCACATTGTCAGGCAGCCAACTCAATTAAAAAAGTTATTGAAAAAATGCATAAATTTACAGGGTTGCAAATGAATGTGTCAAAAAACAAGAATATTTTTAGCAAATGATGTTCTCAAAAGGAAGAAATATGTGATATTTTGGGTTTACAAGAAGGTGAATTACCTATCAAATATTTGAGTCTCCCTTTATCAAGTCAATATCTCAAAGTTAATACATGCAGTAACTTAATAGATAAAATTAAAACTAAATTGAAGGGTGGGAGTGTTAATGTCTAAGCATTGCAGACAAGAGTTGAGCTTATTCAATCTACCATTCAGCCTATAGTGATATTTTGGTGCCAAAGTTTTGAAATTCCTTCAATAGTGCTAAACAAAGTAATTAAATATGTTCTGACTTTATTTGAAAAGGAAAATTCAGTAAATTCCTTTGGAAATCATGTTCCAAAGAAAATTAGAGGGTGGAATAGGTCTATACAACTTTAAAGAAATTAACAAAGCTTGTGGTTTAAAAATGGTATGGAATTTTCTAACTAAGAATACATTGTTGTCCAAATGGATGAGAAATAAGTATCTACAACTAAGTCCCTTCTGGGACTGTTCTATCAATGCATCATAGTCAGGTAACTGGAAAAGAGTGCTTGCTCTAAGACAATTGGCCTTGAATGGTATGGATGGAAGAATAGTTGATGGACAATCTACTAGCCTATGGTTTGATCCATGAATCAATGGATCAAAACTTCTAAATTGACCGGGCCAGACTTCACTGGTCAGACTTCACTGGAATTATTGGGTGGTAATGAACTCAAAGTCAGCAGTAGAAAATGGCAACCAGGTAACTTACTCCAAACTAATTCTCTTACGGATGAAATTAATCAAATCATGAACTATCAAGGCAACAATGATTATTGGTACTAGTTAAAATGATACAAATGGTTTTTATACTTTCAAATCTGCTAATGATGTCATTAAATTACATTACAATGTTTTCAATTGGAGTAAGTTTATTTGGGACAAAGTTCATTGTCCAAAGATGAAAGATTTGTTTATTTAAGGCAATCACCAACAGACTATGAACAAAAAAGAACCTTATACAAAGACATGTTGCTTTTGAAAATGATAAGTGTGTGCTATGCAGTCAAAAAATAGATGGCTATGCAATCAAAAAGCAGAAGATGTTAATCATCTATTTTTTGACTGCAACTTCAATACATATATATATGGAATTGGTGTAAACTTCAATTTGGTATGCAAGAAAGCGACAGTTACATGCTACATAATAAAATCGAATTTTTCACCCAAAACTGCTAGCATAAAGACAGCTTAATTAAGAGACATGATCGGACTTATAATTCGATTGCATTTTGGTCAATTTGGAAACAACGAAATGCAAGAATTTTCACCGGAAAACTAAAAGACAGTTCACTATCTGTAGAAAGATCGAATTATACCTGAAAATTCTTATGCTCAAATAGAATAAAAAAAAGTTAATGACTCGCTATTGTAATCTAAAGCGGTTGAATTTTGGGAAATTCCATTTGATTACAAAGGCAGACCCCTGATCCACCTTAACCTCTACCTCCCAATCCCATGCATGAGTTAAGTTGATTAACAAGACGAAGCTCTACCTCCCAAAGAGTGATGCGATGAAAGTAATGCGCCTCTGGTAATTTACTTAATCTTAGGTGGTGGACATTTTTGGAAAACCTAGTTACAGTAATTGAACTAGTGTTCTTTCCTAATTTTTTGTACAATTGGTTTTCTTTTGTTATTTACACGTAGGCCTTTTGCATTTTAATTTGTGATTGGACATAGTGTATAAATTGTTATATACGCAGAGCAATAAAAGGTATTTTCTTAAAAAATATATAATTTAATATTATGTCAAGGATCACTAATTCAAGTGGCAAGTTGTATGACACTTTGTATTAAACTTATAGAGGTCATGAGTTCAAACCCCCTCCCCCCACCCCCTCTCAGAAAAATGTGAATGCACTGCTTAAATAAAATATCACTCTTATTCTCGATTTTTTTATTATATAAATTCAAGTAGCACTTGTTCAAATATAATATTTCATAGATTGATACTATAAATTTAGATGATTACAATTCGTCTTAATCAAATATCAAATATTCAAATCAAACGAATAATGTCCTGATATTTTAGTTATAATTAATGGTGTTGATATGTAAATATTTAATGATAATGTTAATATTATAATGTCTAATATAGTGGCAATATATGTTTATAATTATTGTCATATAATATTAATGTGTTCAGAATTTTGTTATGAAGTCATCGACATAAGTTGTGCATAAATGGAGATCATTGTGATTTATACTAGTTTGAACACTTAGGGATCAAATTGTAATTTTGAAAAGATTAAGGGTTTTGCAAACAAAATTACCTTCTTCCTCATTCAAGACCTAGCTACCACTTCTCCTTACTAGGTCGTAATTTCAGCACCACTACAAATCACCAGAAAAGCCACCTCCACCTACATTGTCCTCCCCGCAATGAGCTAGGTTGTCTATGCCCTCCATGTTGTGCTCGGTTTAGACATTCGAAACACTAATTGAAATCAATGTCGTTATCACCACCTTTGACCCCGCTTGAGTCTATACTATCATCTTCAACCATATGCTTTTGTGACGACGGTTGAATGAAGCAGAGAAAAATGCTTTGGTTGAGGTTCAACGTAATTTGATGACATGGATATCGTGTAATGATATTCATGAGTATTGTTTTTTCTTTCTTTCAAAAACAAACTTATTTAAAATTAGTTTTGTAAAATGATTTTAACTGAAATTTTGAAAAGTTTTTCTTAATAATCCCACCTGATGAATGCACCTTGAACAGTCAGCTTTGCCTCGAAGAGAACATTTCGCATTCAATGGTGGTTTTGTAAAGTTCATTATCAACACATAATTTATTTTGGAGAGAAAAGAAAATTGTGTTTTTAAAATAAAACCTCTATATAGATTTATAGCATGAATAGACAATGTTTATCTTACATAGATCCACTATTCAAGGTATGACCTACTATAAGTCAGATCCGATCTCATTTAAATAATTAAACACATTCAATTAGTTCATGCCCACACATATTTTGCCTGTTTTATTTTAAATCAATTTTAAAAATTTTGGTTACTAAATATTATACATATTAAATTTAAATTATTCTATTGGGCCAAAAGTAATCAAATAAAATATAATAATTATATATTTTATGAATCAATTTTAGGCCTTGTAATAATAGTAATAAAATAATAAATCAATTAATATTACCATTATATAATTTCTCCGTAACAATAATTTATAGCTTTTATAATTTATTTTCGGTTAAAAGATGAAAGTTCTGGTTGTATGACTTTCAAATGTGAGCTCAACACTTGGTATATCTAGACAATTTAAATTTTAAAATATGTACGGACTTTGCTGAAGTATGAAAGTGGACACGAGTTTAGTTGGTTACATATTATCTAGTTGATCCAATTTCATATCTTTTAAAGCGTCATCCTTAAACAATGATATATTATGCACATTTTCTCTTTGTTATAACTACATCATTTAGATATCTAAAGCTCAAATAATTGTCAAAGCTCTAATAGTATTTGTATTTATTTGCAAACTATAACATCAAAGTCCATGGTTCAATCCGATAATAATTATCAAGTAACTGATTTGCTTTGGCTAAATTTTTTACTTTATTTTGGCCATCAATTACGATGATGCTAAACTTATCTTCGAATGAGATAAATCTTCTGAATAATGTTTCACTTCAAGTGGTTTAAATTATACACAGTTATGGCCTTAACACAACCATCATCGTTGTGTGATTGACCATAATCAAAATATAGCATAGACATTTAAAATCACAATATTCTCAAGTTAAGAAGGACGACTACACGTCATCACATGAGATTTTTTATTTGATATTTAACCTAAAAGACTCTAGGTGAGTCGTTCTGTAATTATTACAAACGGCGAGGCGTACATGACCCTTTGATGCATCCAACGGTCATGAGTAAATCACATTTATGATACATGTCATATGGCAAGCGCTATCGTTCTTATTACTTTTTGACTATGAACATTTAAGGATAAAATTTTATTTTATATGACTCAATAATCATAGCCGTAAAGACGTTCGTAATTGCAACTGATTAAATTCTTTTCTTGAATATTCTCTACTTGTATAAATTTAACATATTTAAAACATTAATTATATACCTAATATGGCAATATTTACAGGAGAATATAAAACGAAATTTAAATTATATAATTATAAATTGCACAAGTATCACTGAGTACAACCTGATAACAACTCTATAATGTAAGGCCAAATCTTGTTCATCTTGTGCGCATTGTTTAACTTTTTTTAGTGAGAAACCTAGCGTGAACTTAGGTGGTGAATTTTCTTTATACGCTGTCCCGTTATTATAACGTTAACAAACCCATAAGTATTTATAAGGTCAATGTTTTTGCTTGATTGCTCTTCATAAACGAAGATGGATAGCTCACTTTCAAGTCATAACACGAGACTAAATATAATGCTCAATGATTAGACAAACATCTGTAATGCATGTGACTACGGACAATAAAGCTGCCTCTTCACCATCCACTTTTTCACATGATTCCTCTTCCACATTTATTCACCTCTACCAATCCAATTAAATATACTCATAAATACCTTTTTTCTTCATATATTTGATTCTCTGAATACGCACTTATTCGTACAGGTATCAGGCCAATAATTCAGGCTAAATTTAGAGTGGTGCTAAATGCCTGCTTTTTATCCCATCTCTATTTTATTTTATCAAGTCAATAACTTTACATCCTTAGTTTTACCCATTGATCATTATTATTTTACACTATCCATACCCATTACATTTTTTTATCCATCCATTTTTAATTAAATTTTTCACTATCACGTCTAGGGCTGAGCAATATTCAGTTCGAACCGAATTAACCGATCAAACCGGTTCATTTCGGTCGGTTCGGTTATGAAATTGTATCGGTTTGTAAAATAATTTTATTTTAGTTATCGATTTAACCAAATTAACCGAATTTTTATTATATTATTCAAATTCATGGCGTTGTAATACTCTTAGTAATTTGTTTAGTAATAAAAACCAAAGTTTATCTATTTAAAATATGTTAATTTTTCCTATAAAATTAAGAAAGTACTCAAAGTAGTTTCTCTAAATATAAATTTATGTTTTCTTTAAGCAAATTGATCATTGAATAACGACCTATGGTAATTTATCTTACCTACCTTTTTAATCTGATTAAATCGGTTATCAATCGAATTAATGGAAATTAATTTGGTTCGGTTCGGTTCGGTTCTAAATTTTTTCCGTTTCAGTTCGATTTGACATTTTTTAGCTTAAAACCAACCGAACCGACCAGACGCTCACCCCTAGTCACGCCTTCATTTCTTCCTCAATCTCGACGTCTCTCTTAGAAGAAAACTAGCTGTCTTAAATAAGTCGAAGTCCGACGTCGTCACAATCCACATTATTGCAGCTATCGACCTCGCACGAAAGTATGATTTTGCCTTTTCTTCAATTTTGCTTTTCCTTCTAAATTTGATCATCGGACATTGATGGTTTGAAGTTGAAAATTCGACAACCCTATCATTTTCTAACGCTCGAACGCGACTTGATGGCATGCAATTTTGCATAGTTTTTTTTTTACATTTCATACTATCGAATGATTAATTGTACATATGCTTTAAGTCATTCGGCGTTATGAAATTGTTTGCAACTGGTTTGGTATGTTGTACTACCGAATGAATTTTTTTTCCAATAACAAAAACAATATTTCATTCAACCTGAACACTCATTATGTCTCAGTGGCTCGAATTTATGACCTTCTAAACCTTTATCTAAAACATCATAACTATAACCACTTGATCTAGAGTTCTTTGAGACTACCGAATGAAATTTATTTTGAATATAAATCTTACGGCGGTGTAATATTTGTTGCAAGAGTAGACATTCTGATCTCTACTACCGTATGGAATGCGATTTTTTTATCTATGTATACAACCATTCAGCGGTATAATATTGTTCGGCGGTATAAAATCGTTTGGCTATATACGACCGTCCGCTATGAGTAAAATGGAGCACTGTTTTTTTTCTTCCTTTTTTTTGGTAAAAGCTAGTCAGTAACATGGTGCATTTAGCACAACTCTAAATCTAAGTTTTAGACATTATATTCGCGTCGTCAATATTAGTATAAATGGGTGTTCATCTCTTAAAAGATAACATGTCTGTCTTGAAAACCAAATATGTGATGAGCACGACTCCTTGCCAAAAATAAACATACATTGTCATAAAACAATAAGAAAGATTTGGTATATATCCCTCAGTGTATGTGCGCGCGTGCGTACGTGCACACACAAATGAGATATTTTCATTTTCACAGGATTAGCTTAATTCTGAAATAATTATGATGGTGAATGCTTACATAATTAGCAATTAACAAATTTAATGATATTGAATTCACATTAAAAAAAAGTAATTATGTTGCTTAAGCTTACATAATAAGGTGAGTGTACTTTAACTGTTTGTTGAAATGTCAACTTCAGTTTTGTTATCAATTCAATCAAATCCTCAGCACTTATACAAAGTATAATGCAGCCCATATTATTTTCTCTATTGAAATTATCATGCCATAGTTCCATATCAGTTGTAAGTATTCTTCCCATTCAAGGTTTTATGCCTTAGCTTTTCTAAATATAATAAAACAGTGGCATGTACATCCATAATAAACATCATATCGGATCAAAACCATCCAAAGAACTTCCACAAGATATCTAATTAAACTATATTCAGCAAAACCAGAAATATGCATATAAGAACATAAAAGTTTGGCTGCCTCATATCAGGACTTAATGCCATGAATTTAGTGAGATTACTCACAATAAGCACTTCCTTCTATTTGATCCAGAAAATTCCTGAATGCTTTTCCGTAACAACCCGCATATTTGTCGATTTTATATTTAATTATTTTATTTAAATATTTTATCGATACTCGGAATTTAGTCCGAAAAACTACTTTTTGCATACGGTCGAATTAGGACTTGGACCACTCCCATTGAGTTTAAAATGCCATTTGCGACCTTTTTGAGTATAAGCTTCGATATGTTTGGAGTTGGTCAGGTTTTGCTACTTTTTCACTTTGGGTTTGGGTTTGGGTTCAGCCCTATGTTTAACTTATACTCAAATCTGAACCGCTCCTCCCCATTCACTCTCACTTCCTCCTCTATTCAGTTCTAAAGCATCAATGGTGGGAGAGATGGAAAATTAAAACTCCAAACCCTAGTTTTCTTTTGCAAATCAAACTCTAGCTCCAAACTAATAGAAGAACCCATTGGTAAGCTTCTCTTCTTCTTCTCCAACTCATTCTCTTATCAATTTCAGAAATTTCTAAACCTAACTTTGGAAATGTTCTTCTTTTAAAGCTTAGAATCAAGCTTCTTGAGTTGGGTTTGAAGAGTGATTGATTCTCCTTTGCTTTCAAGCTTCTTCTTCAATCGTTTGGGTTCAAAGGTGAGATTTTTATCTCACATCTTTTTCTATATCTATCTTTGTGGTTAGGTATGAATTCCTAACATTTGTGCATATTCATTTGCTTTCAATTTGAATTGATTTGGTGAATTTTCCAAATTTTTGTGTTTTGGTCCAATTTTATGAAAATCCTTTTATGGACATTTGGACATTGATATTCGGGGTGTATCAAAGAGCTTTTAAGGCCGGGTTGTCGCTTGGCGTAAATCCTTAGTCGATATTGCCCGTCCGATCGCTTCCGATACGTTTTGGCCACTTTGGCCTAGGCAAATTGTTGGCCAGACCAGGTGACCAGACGTATGGTGACCAAGTCCAGACGTCTGGTTTGGACCTGGAAAGAAAAATGTATGCACGCATATTATAAAAAAATTCCAGAGAACAAAACCAGACGTCTGGCCATGGCTCAGACGTCTGTTTTGGCTATTCCAGACGTCTGGGCAGCTTTCTAAACTATTTTTCAAAAAACAAATCCAGACGTCTGGATTCTAAATCAGAGGTCTGGAGATGTTTATTTTTGCCTATTCAGGCTGTTTTGTGTGAATTTCCATTATTTATTGATTTTAACGATCCTATTAGTCGTTATCACTTATTATCGACTCTGATGACTTCTTTTTATGGATTTTTGGAAATATCCATTTCTATGGATTTGGTATCAATTTATTTGGATTTTATTCACGTCTTCGGATGTGAATTTTGGCCATTGATTGTTCTACAATCATTTTTGTGATTTGTCACTTTAAAAATCTAAAGGTTTCAATACTAGTATTAAATATCAAAACATCTTCATCAAAACGATTTCAACTATATTTTCAATATCAAACTCGTTTATAAAACCGTTTTCCAATCTACTAGTATACACAAACCTTTACCTCACTCATATGAGAAATCTAATTAAACGGCTTAGTAAAACAAGTGGTATGAAACGCTTACATTTACTTCGTCGGTTAATTCTTGGACTTGTTCGATTGAAACTCTTGTGACAATTTTCTAGTGGAGATCTACAATTTGTTCGTAAATATTTAAGTTAAGCTAGTGGTTATGGGACATGAAGCTAAGCTCATATATTTACTAGCTTACTATAATTGACACTTCTTGATGATCATGACGATCATTTTTGTGATTTAGACTAGCAATTGTGCGATGTCTCTTTGTCCAGGTGGAGGACAGTAACTCATTTTATTGAGATTCATCTCATTTCTTTGTGGGGTAGCTCCCCATGATCTTCGGGCCATTCGTGTGTCAAAAAATTAATGGCTAGCTACCATGAGATAGCTTCTCGTTCGTGTGATACATACGTTGGTGATTTTTTATGCTCCCGTTCGTGTGATAGGCCTCTCCCCATTTCTTGTGATTTCTGGAATTCGTGTGTTGAATTCTGGAATTTATGCTTCACCTATTTTTGTGATTTCTATTGATATGATTTATCAATTGTTGTGCATTGGTGAATTCGTGTGTCGTTGACTTTTGTGATTTCTGGATTTCTTGAGATGATTTCTAGAATTTGTGTTTCACCAATTTTCGTGATTTCCATTGATAAGTTTTATCAATATTTGTGCATTGGTGAATTCGTGTGTCATTGACTTTTGTGATTGACATTGATATAATCGTCAATATTTATGGTTTGGTAAACGAAATAAGGAGTATGACATTCTTTTGATCCTTGTGTAGATTTTGTGCTATTGATTAATCTCTTGTTGATTTTCAATTACTTATATATATCACAGCTTGACATTGTGATTATTATGTGTTTAGTCATATCTCTTACTCTATATCGTTTCATCTGATATTTATAGTTAGACTGATCCGTTTATTGTTTTCTTATTAAATAATACTCGGGTCAGACCGAGACGTTACATGTGCTTCAGCTTGACTTCTCACTTGGGATTGATTTCTCTGACTTTTGGCTAACTACTTAGATTAGTAGTTTATTTTGTTGTATACACTTGAGATATGGACTCATAGTTGTATTCTTTTGTATAGCACATGTTGCTATTCTTTTGTATTATTGTGGATCTTTTTGACCACTACTCTGATATACACTTTCATGTGTTAGTTATATATTCATATCTTCTTCCGCCTTTGTGATATGAATTGTCTCTGACTGATTTATGTTATGTTTATTTCTATATTTGTTTCTGAAGATATTATAGCCACCGTGTAGTAGCTTTGAGTTTGTGTCGGTATGTCGGATTTCCCTCTTGATAAAGAAATGCATGTTATACTATCTGACATATCGATGCTCGCGCAAAGCAATTACACGGATGGTCGCTCCTCAACAGCCTTATTCTCCGTGCTAGTTGACAGCATTCACCGTAATGTTCTTGGCTAGCGTGGGTATAGAGGTGGGGCGTCACATTTTCCTTCCTTTTAAATATTTTCTTCCTTTCTTATTTTTTTTAAGTATCTTGGGTAAATGATTTTCTGGCTATAACTTCTTATTTATATGAATGTTTTTTCACTAGGGTTTTATCAAGATAAAATTCCATTTTTGTCCTGGCTAACATTAGGCATTTTGCATTTTGTATTTTCACATTTCCCATCCTTAATACCCCGACTACATTAGTTGGTTATGGTCAGTGCTTTCCTCTTTTTGCTTTTCAGAAAATGGCTATTTTTGAATACCTCTCCACTTACTCAAGTCATGTTAAAAGTGACTTAGCTATATTTTATACATTTATTCATTTCTGGAAATCCTCTTTTCTATTTTTTACCTATACATACATGCTTACTTGTATTGTGTCTCATGTCAATTTGATGTTATTTTTTTTCTTGCTTAGCTTTAACATATTTCTACTCAAAGAAAAGCATACATGTGTGTGTGTGTGTGTGTGTGTGTGTGTATTTAATTTTCCTTGCTTCACAGAAATATATATATATATATATATATATATATATATATATACATATATTTCATATTTATAACTTAGTTAGGTCTGGGTTAAAAAAATCCAGTGCTTTAAGTAAGAATTTACTTTCTTACTCAAATAAAATATTTTATGCCTTTCATTTCAAAATAATTCATATGACCCAGAGACAAAATATCTACGCCTGGGTTAATAATTCACATTTCAAAATCATATTTGAAATGCTTTCTTTCCTTATATTTTTTTTTCCAGGAATTTTGGATCCTTCTTTGTGCCATTTCCAGTGTGCACGTGCACACATATCCTTGCACATTATTCAATCTCAGAAATTCCACCATAATTAAATCTAAACATTTCAAAACTAAATTACTTCATTAAAATAATTTTTCACAAAATTTTGGGATATTACATTCACCCCTCCTTTTAGGAATTGTGTCCTCACAATTTTCTAATACTTATAATAAGTATCTACTGATTCTAGAAAATTTATCAAACACATGCATAAGCAAACAAATTCAACCATAGCAACTATACATATTAAATTTTTCAGAAAATTTAAAATTACCTCTAATTTGCAAAAAGCTTCGGATAATCCATCATAATCTTTTCCTCTAACTCCCATGTATAATCATTAGGATCAAGACTCCACTGGACCTTTACCAGTTTCAAAGTTTTGCTTCTCAATTTTTTTTCTTCTTTAGCTAAGATCCCTACTGATTCTTTCTCATAAACCAAATTAGGATTGATCTAGACTTGGGTAGGCTTTTCCAAAATTTCTTCCTTATCATGTGTCCATCTTCTAAGTTGTGACACATGGAATACATTGTGCATTGTTTTCATTTCTTCTGGCAGCTCCAATTTGTATGCTAATGAGCCTACTCTTTTCGGAATTTTATAGGGCCCAACATACCTTGGTGTGAGCTTTCCTTGCTTGTCAAATCTCAAAACCTTTTTCATAGGTGAAACCTTGATGAAAACAAAGTCACCACTTCATATTCCACCCGCTTTCTTTTCATATCTGCAAATTTCTTCTGCATGTCTTGAGCTGCTGCCATCCTCTTCCTTACTAGCTCAATTTTCTCTGTAGTCTCTTTTATATACTCAGGCCTAAGACAGCTCTCTCTCTTGTTCCTACCCAACATATAAGTGATAAGCATGGCTTGCCATATAAGGCTTCAAATGGTGCCATCCCTATTGATTTTTGTTGATCCGATTAGTTGTTATCACTTTTATCGACTTTGATGGATTCTTTTTCTGGATTTTTGAGAATATCCATTTTGATGGATTTGGTATCGATTTTTATGGATTTGATTCATGTCTTCTAATGTGAAATTTTGGTGATCGATTGTTTTTACAATCGTTTTTTGTGATTTGTCACTTTAAAATAAAAAGGTTTCTGTACTAGTAGTAAACACTCAAACCCTTTCACAAAAATGATTTCAATGTTACTTTTAATACAGAACTCGTTCTCAAATCCGTTTTCCAATCTATTAATATATACAAACATTTACCTCATTCGTATGAGAAATCTTATTAAACGACTTAGCAAAAGTGGTATAAAACGCTTGCATTTACTTCGTCAGTTAATTATTAGACATGTTCGATTGAACTCTTGTGACAATTTTCGAGTGAAAATCTACAATTTGTTCGTAAATATTTAAGTTAAATCAGTGGTTATGGGACATGAAGCTAAACTCATTTATTACTACCTTAGTGTAATTTCACACTTCTTATTGATCAATGATGATCATTTTATGGTTTAGACTAGCGATATGCGATGTCTCTTTGTCCACGTGGAGGACTGTACCTCGTTTTATTGAGTTTTATCTCATTTCTTTTATGGGCTTGCGACCTGTGTTCTTTTATGGAGTTCGGTTCATTGGGCGTAACGATGTACTAGGTCATTGTTCTGGCTCATCAAGTTTATCGGGCGTAAAGCTGTACTACGTCGTTGTTCCAGATTATTGGAGTTTTAGGTTCATCAGACGTAACGTTGTACTACATCGTTGCACCGACACTATGGTTAGCGACCATGGGATAGCGACCCGTTTGTGATACATATGTGGTGAGTTTTTATGCTCCCGTTTGTGATAGGCCTCCCCCTTTGTGTTTTCTGGATTTCTAATTGATGATTTCTTGAATTTATGTCTCACCAATTTTTGTAATTTACATGATAAGTTTTATCAATATTTGTGGTTTGGTGAATATTTTAAAGAATATGACATTCTTTTTGGTGTTTTGAGATTTTTGAGATATTGTATGATTTTTGTTGTTAATTGTTGTATACTTGTCAAAGTATGACATTATTATTATCATACGTTTTTGTCATATATCTTATGCTATCTCATTTTATATGATATTTATAGTTAGACTCATCCGTTTATTATTTTCTTCTTAAATAATACTTCAGTCAGATCGAGGTATTTCAAGTGCTTCTACTTGACTTCTTATTAGGGTCCGCCACCTGACTTTTGGCTAACTACTTAGCTTAGTAGTTTTTGTTTTATATATTCGAGAAAGCGACTCCTTGATTTATACATATTCTTTTGTCTAGCATTTGTACCTATTCTTTTGTGATGTAGTGGATCTTATATGACCACTACTTTGATGTACACTTTTATATGTTGTATTCATATCTGTTTCTGCTTTAGTGATATGAATATCTGTGACTGATTTATGTTATATTTATTTTATATTTATTACCGAAGATCACATGGCCACCGTGTAGTAGTTTTGAGTTTGTAATTGATGTGTCGGATTTCCTCTTGAAACGAAATGCATGTAATACTATCTGATATATCGGTACTCGCACAAAGCAATTTCATAGATGATCGCTCCTCAACAGCCTTATTCTTCATGCTAGTTGACGGCATTACCCCGTAGTGTCATTGGCTAGTGTGAGTATAGAGGTGGGGCGTCACAGAGATAGGATTCTAAGCTGTAGAGGCGGCGGAAAAACGAAACCCTAGTCGCCATTGATGCAAGAAAAAACCCTAGAAGATGTGGATGAAACGATTTGTATTATTCACCTTATGGGCCTTCGGTCCATTATTCCCATTCCTATTTAGTTCATCCAAACTATGCTTTATTAAACACTACATTTGATAAGTAAATGTACATTCAAATACTTATCCCATTAAATTGGTTCATTTCATAATTTAACCATTCAAATATTTATTCTCTTAATTAATTATTCATATTATAACCATTCAAATAGTTATGAATGAAGCCATTATTTTACCTCATCACCCTCTAATTTGAATTTCAAACAAGTTAGATTAAGAATCATTTCAAGTTGTGCAAAATCTCGAATTTTGAAAGTGGATGATGCAATACCAAACCTGGATATTACAAATTCGAGTTGGATTAGAATTTTTTTTTTCTCACGACCATCGGCCATGGTTGTAAAATTTTATCGAGATAAAGAAAGTAAAGAAAGACGAGGCCTAAGGCTTGGTCGGAGTAGTTTGTTTATATATGTTTAACATGCCGATAGATTTGGGCCTATATTTTGAGGCTCTAGTCTTTTTTATCAAATTTTTCAAAACAAACAAACTTTGCTTTATTTCAAGAAGAAATCCATCAAAGGCGAAGAGAGAGGAAAAGGAGATTTATATGAAATGTGATGCATATCCTTTCATATAGGTATTTATATTATTAGAATTTCTGATCTTACTTGTAAGTGCCTATCCTTTAACATATGGAATCGATCAGTTTATACTTTTATACATATTTATTCTATATTTAATAATTTGGGTCTTCGATATTCAAACTAATTGGGCAATGGAGAGGAGGTAGAAAAAAGAGCGACGATATAATCAGGGCTGTCGATGAGTATCCGGAATTCGTCCGTATTCTAAATCTAAAAATTTATCCGATGTCAGAAGTGAAGGATACGGATACAGATATGACCATATTTGTATTCGATGATTATTCATTCGATTTTAATTAAGATTATAGTAGTTTTTTAATGTATTTTATTACATAAAATGATTGTCGTTTACTATTTATCCAGGTAAAACAATTAACAAGAAAATAAAAACAGGGACAAACTTAGAAAAAAATTAGCTGAATGACAACAAATTTGTATTTTAGGCTGAAGGTCAATGCTAGTTATAATTAGCATTTTGTATAGTGTAAAACTGAATATAATGCTAGATATAACTAGCATTTTGTATAGTGTAAAAGTTGAATATAATGTTAAATATAACTAGCATTTGTCCTTAAGCCTAAAAATGAAACTCGGTGTCCTTCCGTCTAATTTGTTTCCAAATGTTGTCATTTTCTTGGTGTATTTATTAGAGAGAATTAGGAAAAATGAAACTTTGAAAAAAAATTAGATCGAATGACATGAAGTTTTATTTTTAGACCAAATGACAAATGCTAGTTATATTTAATATTATATTCAACTTTATATAAAATGCTAGTTATAACTAGCATTACGTTCAATTTTACACTATGGTTATAACAAACATTATTCTTCAGTCAAAAAAATAAACCTGCTGTCTTTCAGCCTAATTTTTTTTCTAAGTTTGCCATTTTGCCTATATTTTTGTCTTTATTATTCCTTATATATTTAGTACAAAAAATGGATTTAAAGTAATTAATTTTTATTTATTTATTTGTTAAGATTTATTGGGTGTGAATTGATCAAAGAATATCCGATAAATATTCAATATTCATCTGCTTTCGTGGACAGGGATGTTCAAAAACGATATAGGCAGACATAATAGCCCAATATATTGTTTATGCTAGTTGCTAGACTAACACCTTAAAAAACGTGGATTCAACAACTATGACATTGATTTAATAACTAACAACGTTTGACCCAGTGTCATACTGAAATAAGGTTATGCATGAATCATTCATCATCAAAAGTTGATAATTTATTGATGCTACAAAACTCTGTGGTACATTTTTATCAAATAACGGGCTATCAACTAAACATTCCAGTGTATCTATTTGTGTTGTACAAGTTTCACAAACCAAAATAATAAACCGAATCACCTATTTTCACCGAATTCTATCTACACTGAACTGGAGCTACCCAGCCTCTACGTCTTATCAAAAATTATTATATTCCATAAATTTCCAATTGCACTTTCTCCGCCTAATAATATCCTGCCAAGTCATCAATCGCACCCCACACGACCCTGACACTCTGCAATGTCCAGCTGTCCTCCACTACTGGACAAACCCAACCCACCCAAAAAACCACCCGACCCACTCACTCCCCCATTCGCCTCCACGATCTACCCATCTTACCCTCCAATCCTCTCACCGTTTGCCACGTGGCATCCCCTTCCACCATCCGACGGTTGAAAACCAGCGCCTTCCTCACTCGTGGGTCCCACAGGTTCTTCTGTATCGCGCTCAAGTTCCTCGCCGCCACGTCATCCAGAATCGACTCGAGGTTCCCGACGTCCCGTTCCGGCACCGTTACCGAAATCGACGACCAGTCAACAACGTCGGGAAACGGCAACCGGATTCCATCAGCTATTATCACCGGAACGCAACCGAGCGCCACCGATTCGACCAACCTCGGACTCCATGGGGCCCACCCCAACGGGCATAAACAAAAAACCGACCTTTTTATCTCCGACCGATACCCCTCGTATCGCTTCCTCCTCAGGTAAAATTTCTTATTGCTGCTGTACTTGTTCCATATTTGCGTTCTCACCTTCCTGCAAACCGATGCAAATTGCTTTAATTCAGGGGCTGATTTCAAAAATATAATAAAAAATTCCCTTTATGAATTTTTAAATTATTTACCTGCTGTAAAATCGACCACTGATGTTTTTGGGATGAATCTCCATCTTGCCCCGGAAAAAGGCATAAATGTCCCTCTTCACCGCTGGCTTCACCGGCGTCCGAAGAATCTCCGGCGAAATGTACGGCGGAATCAGTACATGCTCCGCCTCCTGACATGGGTGCGGTGAAATTACGCCAAAAGTCTGCAGTAAGATCGAATTTTTCAAAAATTCTGGGATTTTATGCGCCATTGCTACGTCTTCCTGTACAAAAGTGAATAGATTGAAAGTTTAAAACAGCGCTTGTACAAATACTACACCATCAATGGACAATTGAGAAAGACTGATATACCATTGCGTGAAAACAAGCTCCATAGTCATGGGAAGCTACAAAGATGTGATCTTTGCCATGGGTTCTGTTCCAAAACTGAAATTTCGAAGCAATGTGGTCGATGGAAGAAGAAAGCAAGCTTCTTGCATGCGTCAACGAAGGAAACCCATTAACGGTGGAAAAGTTGCATGAGACATAGACAGGGACGTAGAAGAAATCCGCCTCGAATGGGTTCGTCGTTCTGAATTCTGAAGTGAGTAAAGCTTCGTGGATGGCCACCTCAGCCGCGAACAAGTGAGACCCACATCTCGGGTTCGATAGCCAGTCTTTGTTGTACCGAGAAGGAAGGTCGTATATGTAAATTCTCGGAGATGTTGGGTGTTTTTGAAGGATGGTTTGATGTTCGAATAGAGCTCGTGAAGTAGAAAACTTGGTTAAAGCAGTATTTTTGATTGATGGGTTTGGAGAAGAGTAGGAGGAGGAGGAGGAGAAGAGGAACAAGTAGAGGGAGAGAGAAAGCCATAGGAGGAGCTTGTAGTGTTTCTTGATGAAAGAAGGTTGGTGAAGGGTCTTTTTGCGGAAGAGCTTCATTTGTTTGAGTTTGAGTTTCATCGGGTTGAATATGTAAAAGAGGGAAAAGGAATGGTCTTTTTTGGTGAAGAAGAGCTTTCCAATGAGTGGGAAATGGAGTAGAAGAAAAGGAAGGAGACTTAGGAGAGAAGTGAAGGAGACGAACACAGAATAAAAGTAGTATGGTACTTGGTCTCTTGTTTTCTTTGGGCGCTATTTGTTGCTTGGTCTTTTTCTTCGTTTGTGGCTTTCCCACTTTTGACAGTTCTTTATTTAGTTGCAGCAAATTAGTAATTAAAAAAAGAATAGTGGATTGATGGATATTCTTTCTATGCACTGTCAGTTTATTTTCCAGAGAGTGTTCTATAGACGTAAACATGTATTCACCACACCTTTTCAAGATATTGTACACATAAAATCTGTGGATTCCAAATTTGATAATTGGCACCCTTATTTTATTGTTGTTGTTGTTTTTTCAATAACATGTAATAGCGCGAATCCGAATAATACATAGAGAAGCATATGATCTGTATCGTAATAATTGTAAGCAATGAATTATAGTTTTTATGTATACAATTTATTTTAACACGTTTAACTCGAATTACTTGGGTTAAAGTTTAGAAAACAATGAAGATCTGACAACATGTATTAGACCGCTACCGAGAATTCCCTAAATCATGAGCATTAAGTTTCAAACTTGCGAAGTTGAGTTTACCCATCGTGTTATAAAAAATAAAAAAATAAATCTCAAAATAACCTTACTTGGTAGAAAATTGTTTGATAAAATAAATTCATCCTTTCAAAACCACCCTGCCAAATCATGCACATGTCCATCAAAACAATAAAAGTTCAGAATTAGATACGTATCCTATCTTACAGTGCGATGTAACAAAGTTAGTCTCACATTGAACATCGTAGTTTGTTTACAAACTACCCACCGTTCAGAACAAATTCAAATTTAAATTAAAAAAAGGTTAAATTCTAAATTTACTTTTTCTAATTCATGTAGAATTGCATTATCATCATCAAGATCCACCAATTCAATCCAAAATTTTGAAATTTTTGGTAGAACTTGTAGTAGAAGGGTTTAATGGTCAAGATATTTCAGATAGAATATGAGAAAGGAGAAAAAGGTAAACGAGCTTGTAAATGTGATAAGAACACTTTGTCCTAGAATTTTTTTTAACTTTCTATTCTTATTAAATAAGAGCTTGAGATCGGATGTTTAATTAATAAGTATTTGGCAATTAAACGAATGTTTATTTGCTAAATGCCAATTATAAAGCGTTTATTCAAAACGTCCATTTGTCGGATGTTTTGGCATTTCATCCTTAATTTTTAAGGTTTTAAGTATAATGTATTGAATTTGTTAGAATGCTTCAAATATCAAACGTGCTTAAGAAATATGCATATTTCATACATAACTTGATACAATCCTCGATTATGATGAATTCAAATATACATGGTGAATTCAAATGCTACCTAAGGGTGTTTGTTTGAAAACAAATTATATTTGAGTCGGAAAAACTACACAACGGTTAGACCATTTCATTGTCATTTAATTTCGGAAGAAAACATTATTTTTAGTTTTTTATTAACATAGAATTAAAGTTATAATGCTAATATTTTGAAGAAAATAAATTATTTACATAATTTCAAAAGACAAAAGTATAAAAAATCATTTACACTAACATGAATGACAAAAATATTACATAAATGGGATGCAATAGGAAAAATTGTATAAATCTTAAAAACTTTCATATGAGGAAGAAAAGCAAATATAAAAATAAGGGATAATTTCTTATTTTAATCTTCAAAGGGTATAAAATGGCGAGACGTACAAAGATAGATATTTCATATAATTCCAGATAAAAATAAGGAAAAATTATAAAGAATTTAATAAGTGCATATAGCCATGATATCAACATGCACCCGTTGAAATTCTTCCTACTTGTTGCTTAAAAGCTCTTGTTAGTTTTTATTAGTATCCACATTTGAGGATTTTTGTACTATTTTTAAATGTACCGAAATACTCTTCATTGGGCATATGTAGAAATCTTTACTAAAAGTTCGATGGAACTATAATATTTTGATTCAATTGTAGATTTTTCAAAAAAATTTCAAAACTTTGTGTGATTAAGAGTTCGAACTTCTGACAAATGTTTAACGTTTATTTTTAAATTCAAATTCCTACAAAATCATATATACTATGTATGTTAACAATTTTTAATTTATGTTTATTGTAATTATAAACTAAATTAAAATATTACCATTAATGATTGAACATCTCTTAACCTTTCTATGCCAATTTTCCTTTTTAGAAGTCATTGTGGGACTTTGCAACTTGTGCAGCAATTAAACGGCTATAATGTGATTGTAAAACAACCTTATAATCCTATAAATACAATGAAGCTCAATCTACATGCATAGAACAACACATAATAAAATCCCCCAAACTACTGAGCCATAAGGTCCATAACTAATAATATTTTTTTTTGAAGTCAAACTATACTCTTTTGCATTTTCAATTTTTTGTCCTTTCAGAATATGAATGTTCAAACTTTCAAGTAATGTGACCCAACAGCATAAATATTCCATCAGTTAGTAGCTAGGAGCTGGCCCAGCTGGGAATGCAAAAATGGATTATAAGCACAAATGAAGAGTAACAAAGAGAACAAATGAATATACATATATATGATTTACTGTCCGTGATACAAAGTTCACGTGGATTATGGTCATTTTTTCTGTCATTGTACTTGTAACTCCACGGGTCATAACTCGTAAGTGCAACGACTGAAAATAATTATCAATCCTCGGCAGAGAATACAGCAAAAGGGCTTAGTAAAAAGAGCAGTAAATTCAGGCGTACACATGAAGTTATATAACAAATTATGTACATCATCGTTGCCATTAATAGAGGATGGGCTTTATTCACTTGCTGAGTATAAATAAATAATTGGGAAATAAAAGGTAAATATTAGGATCTGCAATCTTTATGTTTATTCACTAGATAGAAAAGCTTGTATGCAGTACATGAAACCCAACTGGATGCATAAAACCTAGGACAAAGCTTACTTTTAAGTCACATATGCTACTTAAGTCACAAGAGATCATATTTTTTTGGAGTAGAAATTTGGTTCTGATTTATGTTCTCCAAACTCAATTAGCTGTGATATATTCTTCCTTTTCAAGCAAGCGTTGTCATCTCCATGCTTCAAAGCAAGGCTAAGAAATTTCAACCAAAACCCACATATCTCGCACTACATCACCAAACTTCTACCATGCCATGCAAAATCAAACTGACAATGGCCATCCCAAGCTACAGCCATCATTTTCTGAGTCATTTCATCAGCCATCTCTGATGAATTCCATGGTTTTCTGACCAAACCACCTGCCATTTGTATTTTTTATAGTGTGAACTGATTCTCAGTTAACCATAGACAAACTTTTGAGCTTTACCTTTAAATAGCTTTATAAAATTTGCACAGTCAGTGAGCTAGAGAAATTTAAAAAACATTGTTCATGTACAGGTATCTTTAAAAATTCCCACCTTTTCCATATTGTAATACTTGCTGCATCCTTCCGATTTATCCATTTCCTGTATGTTTTTCTCTTCAAAATAAGTGGACGTGCGATCGTCGCATTTCTAGGTATTAATGAATTTTTTTTCCTGTATGTTGTTCTCTTCAAAATAAGTGGGCGTGCGATCGTCACATTTCTAGGTACTAATGAAATTTTTATTATTCCACTATCAATGTTGTTATAGTGCACGTCCATTGAAAAAAGAAAATAATTTTATTACCACTTGGAAAGAAAATCACATAAAATCACATAGAGATGCAATTGTTTCCATTGCATATTAAATATAAGCTTTGAAACTTGAAATTGAATTTATCCCGCAATGTGTGACTAATCAAAATCCAATATTGTATCATTTTTTTAAATATTCCACTTTGATATAATATATATCTTTTAAACAAAGCATTCAACTCCATTTACATCTTCATTCTTTGGGCATTCTCAAGCACAATAGTTACTTCCTTAATGAGCATCGACAATGTCATCACCCATTACATTCACTACTAGAAACATTGTTAATTGCGACGCCATTTTCCGACGGCTCGACGATTTTTTTACGATGGCTGCCGACAGCAAGCAATTGACATGACATAAATGAAAATAAAATAAACTAGTCGATGGCAGCCGATCGAAACCGTCGCAAATGAAAGCGTCAGCGGCCGTCGGAAGCCTTCGCAAAGTCGCGGATATCTTAACCCCAGGCCGATAGTTTTGCTCATTATCATCTTCCACCCCAAATCAGTTTCACACTACTAGAAAGGCTTCAGAAAGCGACAGAGCCTAGCGACGGCTAGCAACGGCTAAAAAAAGCTGTCGTTGCTAGCCGCTGCTTATCGCATTTATACAGACCTGCTACCCGAGAGAAACATTTTCATTTCCAGCCTCCCCAAATCTGCTCAGCTCCGCCGTCCCCCCGCAACCAGCCGCCGCCATCCGCCACCAGAAGCCGTTGCAACCTTCCGTCGCTAATTTCAACCTCTTTAAACTTGCCGGTATCTCCTATTTTACATTATTTTTGTTTAATTTAGGTTTAAATTAAATTAGTTGATGATTTAGGGATTTGGAATTGGATGATTTAGGGGTTTGAAATTGATGAATATATGTTATTAGTTTATGGTATATAGTTTATTATTTGAATTGGGTATATAATGGTATACCTTATGCAGAAAATTAGTTGATTATGTGTTTGAAAATGGTGACTATTGCGTATTAGGTGATGATAATTAGTGTTGATTTAGTGGTATTAATTAGTGAATTTATTGTTTACTATTTTGTTAAAAATTATGGCTAATTTAAAATCCAAAAAATAGTCCATGATTATTGAATAATATGTTTATTGATAAGTTTACGAGAATGTTTGTTATACCGTTGTAAGTGCTAACTACTTATTTAGTTCACAAAATCGTTAATTAAAATTTATGTAGTTAAACAAAAGTTAAAATACGTTTTAAAATTTTAGATTTAATTAATAAATATTTAAATAGTTAAATGAGTTATAAAATAGTTTTTGTAGTTGTTAAAATAGTAACTCATAGTTCCCATTTGTGAGATAAGGCATATTTTCCGAGTTAGTGATAGTTTCCATGAATTTTGATTCATAATTAAACGAATTCTATTTGGCTACATTACTAAAACAATTAAGATCATTATTTCACTACAGACCACTAATACTTCAATATTCATATTTTTAATTTGTGCTTTATTTATGTGAACCCGGGAGAATTTTTGATCCCGTCTGACAAGTAATGTATATGATCGTTATATGGATATTCGTTTTTCCACAGAACGTACATCTATATTCATCTGATACAACATCTGTTGGATTTGTCCTAGTATTTGGACAAGTTACAAACACAATAAAATAATCATATTTTATAAATCATTTCAGTTTAAACGGTTCAGAAAATTTCGATGGCACTTCCTTTTTCCCCTGTGTACACGCATTTGTGTACGATATAGGGAATAAAGGGAAGTGCTACCAAAATTTCTTAGAATCATTTAACCTGAAATGATTTAAAAAATATGATTACTTATTGTGTTTGTAATGGGAAGTGGGATAACCGGCCGTCAAAGTAAAAAAAGAAAAAATTTAAGAATTGAAAATTTGAATGTAGTATTTATTTGAATTTGTTAAAATAGTAAAGGGTTATATATGAATTTTTACAAGACTTTAATATGAAGTGTGTTATTCAATCTTCTAACCAAAATTTTACAAATCAGAAAATATGTTCGATTATTTTCTCGATCTTAGTTGGATGTATGAACCTCGAAAAGGTATGAAAGGATCAATAAAAGAACGTTTCTGTAACGGTGTACACGTATTTATTAGATTTGCTCAATCTAATAATCGAAATAACGTAGACATTCATTGTCCGTGTAGTAAGTGCAAACATCTGAAGCATTGGAAACTAGATGTAGTAGAAGTACATTTGTACAAGTTTGGTTTTGTGCCGAATTATTACTTATGGGATCGTCATGAAGAACTTGTTCAACCTACACCTAATCCCGTGGTGGTAGAGGACGATAATACTATGACCAATCCTATAGAAAACATGGTGCAAGATGCTGCACGATCAATGTTTCATACCTTTGACCAAGCTGATGATGGGAACAAAAATGTTGACGAAGAGCCGACCGCGGAAGCTAATTTTTTTTATGATTTATTGGATTCTGCTAAGAGGCCATTGTGGGATGGATGTACAAGCGGAACCGAATTATCTATAACCGCCGAATACATCACTATGAAATCGAAATTTAATCTTACAGAAGCTGCATTTACAGCAGTTGTACAAACTGCAAAACGACACATACCACCTAATAATTTGATGGGTGAAAGTCATTATAAAGTAAAAAACTTATGTCTGCTTTTGGATTGCCGTATCAGAAGATAGATACATGTGTAAAAGGTTGCATGTTATATTGGAAAGAAGACGCTCATCTTACTACATGCAGAATATGCAACGAGGAAATATACAAACCAAGAAAAAAGAAAGCAAAAGAAGTTCCATATAAGAGGATGCATTATTTACCCATCACTCTCAGACTTCAACAGTTATATGCATCTTCTGCTACAGCATGTCATATGCGATGACACAGTGTGAGAACACTAGAAGAAGGAACTTTGATACATCCATCTGATGGAGAAGCATGGAAACATTTCGATAAGACTTATCTTGAATTTGCGGCAGAGAGCCGTAATGTTAGGCTTGACTTATGTACGGATGGATTTTCGCTATTTTCTCAGTTTGGTATTAAATATTCATCATGGCCTATTATTATTACTCCTTATAATTTACCTCCATGGATGTGTATGAAAACTCCATATATGTTTCTAACGATCGTAGTCCATGGTCCCGATGATCTGACACAAGGAATTGATGTTTATCTACAACCACTAATCGACGAGTTGAAAAGACTGTGGCATGAAGGAGTTGAGATGTACGAAATTTTGAGAAAAAGGAATTTTCATCTGTTTGCTTCTTTATTATGGACTATTAGTGATTTTCTCGCGTATGGCATGCTTTCAGGTTGGAGAACATCTGGACGTTGTATGGATGAAACATGAGCATTTTCATTAAAGTATGGAAAGAAAATTTCTTGGTTTGACTGTCATCGGCGTTTTCTACGTATCAATCATAAATTTAGAAAGGATAAAAAGAACTTTAAAGCTAACAGAGTAGAGAGTATGCTACCACCTAAGGTTTGGACAAGTGAAGAGGTATATGAAATTGTAAAAGACTACCCAAAGATACATGAAACTGGGGTATAGGTTGAAATTCCAGGTAAATCGGACATTCATAATTGGTGCAAGAAAAGTATATTCTAGGAGTTACCGTACTGAAAAAAATCTCATACTCCGACATAGCATTGACGTCATGCACAACGAAAAAAACGTGTTTGACAACGTGTTTAATACATTTTGAATGTGAAGGGGAAAACCGAGGATGATGCGAATTCAAGACGTGATATATTACACTTCTGTAAGCGGCTCAAACTTCAATTATACGACGATAATAAGTAACCCAAAGCGTGCTATAAGCTAGACAATAAGCAAGATAAACTCGTTCTAAAGTGGGTGGAAGGACTTAGATGTCTATATGGGATTTCTTCTAACCTTCGTAGATGCGTTGACTTTAAAAATAGCAAATTGAGTGGGATGAAAAATCACGATTACCACATTATGATGGAGTATTTTTTTCTCGTGATTTTCAAAGAACCGCTGCCTGTAAAAATATGGAGTGTTATAACAGAATTAAGCGTGTTTTATAAATAGCTTTGTTCCACGACGTTAAAGGTAGATCGTATATGTAAACTTGAAGCAGAAATCCCTGTACTTCTATGCAAACTGGAGAAAATATTTCCGCATAGTTTTTTTAATGTAATGGAGCATTTACCTGTTCATCTTCCATCTGAAGCACTCCTTCGTGGTCCTGTGCAATATGGATGGATGTATCCATTTGAGAGGTAATTTAATTAATTTCGGTTTTTGTACCACCATATAAATTTAATTAATTTTGTTATAGGTATCTGAATCATTTGAAGAAAAAAATTAGACAAAAAGCACGAGTAGAAGGTTCGATTTGCAAATCGTACCTTGAAGAAGAAGCTTCATTTTTTCTCACATTACTTTAGTAACGATGTGAACTTATCGTTCGTAAGTGTTCCCCGTAATGAAGAAACTATTGAGCAAGATTCTTCTCAAATAATGTTATCTATTTATAGACAACATGGAAGACCTGCTGGAAAATGTGTGGAAATATGGTTAGACGATAGAGATTACCATGTGGCACACACATATGTTCTTCTAAATTGTGCTGAAGTTGCACCATTTGTCAGGTAATTATGATTTCATATATAATTCAATTATACATGTATATATTAATTATAAAGGAATATAATACATATTTGCAGCATATACGAATCACAACATCCATCTGGCGATCTCAGTAAACAATTTGCTGGATGGTTTACAAACTACGTTCATGGTACATAAAACTGCGTTGTTGACGAAGGATTGTGACATCTTGCTATTGGACCAAAAAGAAATGTCAAGACTTATCCAATATTCTTCGTCAACGGATTTAAATTCAACACCAAAGATTACGGGGTTGGAAAATTAACATATAACAGTGGTGTATTTGTCAAAGGAAGTGATGATCCAGAGGATCATATAAAATATTTTTATGGCATCTTAACTCAAGTTTTAGAGTTGACATGTTATATACAACCTGCAGAGAAAGTTGTTTTATTCAAATGCAACTGGTTTAGCAATGTTCCTGGCTCTGGAATTAGCATGCACAAAGATTATAAGCTAATTAGAATAAGACACACGTCACATTACTATAAGTATGATCCGTTTTTATTAGCCAAGCAAGCTTTACAAGTTTATTTTGTTCCATATCCGCCCTTAAAAAAAGATAAAGCCGATTGGTGGGCTGTTTTTAAAACGAAGGCAAGATATACATTTGATGGAAATAATATTCCAGATGAAGTAGCATATCAAGCGAATCTCGAGCCAAATACTAAAATAGTGATAGAATCGAATGTTTTAATAGATGTATTTGTATGTACCGAAGAAAAGATATAGAGTGCGAGACCGAGTCTGAATCAGAATATGACGAAGAATGGTCGTAGATGGCATCGCTTGTTGTATAATTCTAAGCTATGTATTAACAATAATGACTATGTTCTGTAATATTCCGAGCTATGTAATAATAATGATGACTATATATGATCTGTATCATTCTGAGTTATGCATTATTCTTTTCATGTACGCTTTTTTCGATAATTATGTGCAGAGTATGCTTATGTGATGATTATCACTTGATTAATAATTATGTGATGATTAATGATTATGTGATATTGATTGATGATTAGGTGATGCTCATGTTATCAGTACTCTCTTCTAAGTAGTGTATGATATTATATTTATGTTTGTGCCAGATATGTCTGATAGACGACGTAATCGACGTAGTACATCTCAGTCACCTTCACTTGGAGCAGGTCCGAGTAGCTCTGAGCCAGATCTCCATCAAGTTGCGGAGATATTTCCGAAAAGTGCTGGGTATGTATCAAACTTATTTGAATTATATTATATGAAATATATTGAATATATACATCAACATTTCCACAGAGGGTTCGAGGTGGAGCCGTCTGAGTTTATTTTACAAGTATCGAAGGAAGCATACAAGAGTAGGATATCCAGGTGTTGGCCTCAGTGGGATAACATCCCAACACATATAAAAATGTAATATGGGCTGATCTTATGGTAAGTACAACTTTGTAATATATAATTATGCCTTATATGAAACCAAAAACAATATGCCATCATGCCTTATGATATCAGTTTTACGTATTCTGTTCTGCTTATTGTTTTTAAATTATATAATCTCTTTTGCACAACACATATGATAATTCAATACGCAGGCAGCTGTACGTGTGGATCCACAGGATATGGATGTTTTTATAAATCATTGGAATAAAAAGATGCGGAAAAATTACAGAGAGACCCTGTCAAGGGCTAAGAGTTCAGGGAAAAAGCCAAGTTGAATGGAGGATGATATTTGGGATGGATTCCAATAATATTGGGAATCTGAAGCATTTAAAGTAAGTTATATTGTCGCTATATTTTTACATTTAAATGTGTTGAATTATTTTACTTAATAATGTGTATAAATTAATAGGAATTATCGGCAAGAAACAAGGATAATGGGAACAAAAACCCTGCTTTACATCGTGGTGGCTCGAAATCCTTCCAACAACATAGGAGGAAATTGGTAAATAAATTAACCAATATTTATGTAATTGATGTATATATTTACTAGTGTCTCTTTACCATATAATCTATTATTGTATATACTCATGCAAATTATCAATATAATCTATTCTTGTATATATTCAGTGGACAAAGTATGATAGGGAGCCTACAGTAGCTGAGATTTTCAGAGTCACACATGTAGTGGAGTATACAGATGAGGATGGGAATGTTTCATATGATTGGTCGGATGACAAGGCTG
Organism: Allium cepa; assembly: GCA_030765085.1. Classification (NCBI taxonomy): domain Eukaryota; kingdom Viridiplantae; phylum Streptophyta; class Magnoliopsida; order Asparagales; family Amaryllidaceae; genus Allium; species Allium cepa. Next base: position 588,797,906 of record CM060938.1, read on the forward strand.
CTTCTGTAATGGTAAATATGTTTATTTCTGTAATGAAAATATTTCATATTCGTTTATTTCACAGTAAATAAGTAAATTGTATAGCAATTGTGTCAAATATCTGTTCGTAATTGTAGAAGAGATATAATGCAGAGCATGCACGAGCGATACAAGTGAGTGGACGAGAGTCGCTTACGGTTGATGAGTCTAATTGGATATGGGATTCAATCATTGAACCGGCAACTCGAAATAGGCGTTACAGTTTCGGCAATATGGTATGTACTCAATGTTTACACGGTAGAAACCTGTATGCCATGAACTACTTATTTACTTGAGTTTATTACCAATAACTTGAGTTTTTTTATTGTTATTGTATGCCATGAACTTCTTAGTCACTTGAATTATTTCACAGGCTCTTAATTTCCAAAGGGCATATAGGAGATCCATAGATAAGGAAGAGATTGCTCGGATGCAAACACAATTGGATGAGCTCAATGATTAGCGGAAGAGTCAGTTGGCGATGCAGATAGATGAGCGTATTGCTGCCTTCTATCAGGAGCATGGGTCACTGCCCAGGGAAGGAGGTGCAGATGATGAAGGGTACGCTTATATATATATATATATATGTACATATTATGAAGGGTTTGACATTTGGTACTTTGGATGTTGTGATTGATACTTAGTGTTTTGGTGGATTTGGTATTTTGGTTGTTGTGATTGATACTTTGGCACTTGATATGTACTGGTCGTTTAATTTAGTTATGTGGTTTGGTTTGGTGGATTTTCATATTTGGTTATATTGATTTTCTTATATGATTTTGTGAATATATGTTGGAATATGCAATATTTGATGATTTGGTTGTGTTGATATTTATTATATAGTATGATGGAATAGTATTATATGTATGGAATGATGGAATTATATTATTTGGATTGATTGGGATTGAGGGTTGAAGGTGCTGTAATGTGGCAGCAAGTATATTTCAGTTTTGCAACAGCTGCAACGGTTAGCGACGACCCTATGGTCAAATATAGCAACGACTCGCAACGGCTAGCAACGACAATACTGCAACGCTTTGCATCAACAACCCGGAAAACCAACAACCCCAACGGTTGCTTCCACGTGGACATTTAGCTGTTACAAGCCGTTGCAAAAAGAACAACGAAGTCGTCGCTAAGGCCATCGCTTTCTTTAGTTGCAACGAGATATTTTGCAACGGCTTTTAGCGACGGCTAGCAACGGCCGCCAATAGTTATTAGCCGTCGCTAGACAGTGCTTCTTTTGTAGTGTCAGCTCCTCCCTGCCGTATGCAAGCTTCCACGCCATGAGCAAGTCTCCATCTTCAATTTTCAACTCTCTCCATAAGTTATTTCTCGGTAAGAAGGTCTAATTTATAAACCCCGTTTAATTTTGATTTTGTAAATTATGGTTAATTTATTGTTATAGTTATTTTTAATACCACATTAATTGTTTGTTATACCCCATTAAATGCTAGTTAGGTTGTTGTTATAATTGTTTATCATTTAAATGTTGAGAAAAATAATTTGTTTACAATATATGGGCCTTAATTGGTATATATGTGTTGATTAATTAGTGCATACGCGCATTAGAGCTAGTTTGGATTAATTTGAGTTGATGCTCAGGATTTAGTGTATGCATTTTTAAGATGATGAAAACGGCGATTTTGTGTACGAGTTTCTTAGAATGTAAATAAATTATTGTAAAAATTGTTATATAATAAGTTTTACTTTTTATAAATCCTTTAGATAGTTTTTTGCCCCGTCCGACAAGTATTGTATATGATCGTTATATGGATATTCGTTTTTATCACAGAACAGACATTTATATTCATCCAACGCGGTATTTGTTAGATTTGTCCCCATGTTGGACAAGTTATAAACACAATAAAGTAATTATATTTTGCAAAACATTTCATTTTAAACAATTTATAAAATTTCGCCAACACTTTCTTTTTGTTTCCTATATACACTCATATATGTACGATACAGGGAACAAAGGGAAAGTGATGTCGAAATTTTCTTGAATCGTTTAAAATTAAATAATTTACAAAATATAATTACTATTGTGTTTGTAGGAAGTAGGATGACAACCATCAAAGTGTAAATCAATAATGAAAAAATTGTAGATTATATTCATATAATTTGTGTAAATCAAAATAAAATAAAATTGAATAATATTATATATTTGCGAAAATTTAAATGTATGATTTAATCAAATAAAATGTCAGTACGTAAATGATTAATACATTTTTGTGTTTTAAAGTAGGAAAAATGATCAATTATTTTATTGATCGGAGTTGGATGTACTAACAAAGAAGAGAAATTGAAGGCTCAATAAGTAAATATTTTCAAAATGGTGTACACATCTTTATTGAATTCACTTTAAGAAATAATGGGAATGATGAAGAAATTCATTGTTCGTGTAGTAGAAATTATTGAAGCATTTCATACTGGATATGGTAATAGTTCATATGCGTCAATATGGATTCGTGCCGAATTATTTGGTGTGGGATCGTCATGGAAAACTTATAGCACATAATCCCGTACATTCGAAGAAGGAGGTAGATACTGAAATTTTTTCGATGAATCTCGTAGAAGATATGGTTGAAGATAAAGCACGTTCAATATTCCCTACTATTAAAATTAATGCTAACGATGTTAATGTCGAAGAAGAATCAAGGATTGGAGCAAAAAAAAAAATTGATTTATTGAATGTTGCTAAGAAACACCTTTGGGTGGTTGTACAAGCGGTACTCAACTATCAGTATCTGCATAATATATTGCGATAAAATCAAAATACAACTTTATAGAAGCCAGGTTTTACAGGTTTAGTCCAAGCTGCAAAATGACATATGTCACCCGATAATTTAACGTGCAAAAATTATCATGAAGTGAAAAAACTTATTTCTGTTTTTTGTTTGCCGTATCAAAAAATAGATACATGTTTAAATAGATGCATGATGTTTTGGAAATAAGATATCAATCTTAGGAATTGTAAAATATGTAATTGGGAAAGATACAAACCAAGAAAAAAGAAGGCGAAAGAAGTTCCGTACAAGTGTATGCATTACTTACCCATCACTCCTAGGCTTCAAAGGTTATACGCATCTTCTGTAACCGCGCATCATATGAGATGGTACTGTGTGAGAACACAGAAAGAAGGTACATTTGATTGGTCGGCAAGTTTATTATGCTACTTATCCATTTTTAAAAAGAGATAAAAGCAGATTGGTCGGTTATTTTTAAAACAAAGCAAGATTTACATTTGATGAAAAGAATATCCAAATGAACAAGCGTACAAAGAAGATATCAAGGAAAATGGAAAAATTACAATAACAGATGATCAAACTGATTTTGGACCTCTAAACGTTGAATCAAATATATTAATAGAAGAATTTGAGACTACAGAGGAAAACAATATAGAGAACGTGACATAGTTTGAATCAGAAAACGACGAGGACTGATTTAATAGCATATATGTTGAAAAAAGGTAATTTACGGGAGGATTGATGCTACATTTTTTTGTATGCTATATGCGATTATTGATGTTAAATCTTCAAATATTTACTCATAATTGAATGATATATTTTGCCATAATAAAATAATATGCATATGATAGGTATTATAGATGTCTTTCTTAAAACGTCGAAGATCTTCGCAGTTTAGTTCCTCCTCTTCAGCTCAGAAGGGGATTGTTCATAGTGGAGGTGGTGACAACATTCTGTCGCGGGAGGCACCTCGTACAGTGGTTAGATTGATACTGAAAATAAATTGCTCGCAATTATTAAATTTACTTCGGCATTATAAATATTTTGTATGATATATTAGTCTTGATTTGTCTATATCATGTTTAATGCAAGGGTTTTGAGCTTGAGCCTTCAAACATAGTTCTCAGCATACCTAAGCAAGCATACATGAGCCATATGACTGTGTGCTGGCCGAAATGGAGTAGAATCCTAGAGCATGTATAAGAGAGCATTTGGCAGGACTTCCTGGTAAGTGTAAAATTACATATCATTATATACAATCAATTTATAATTTGCTGACAAAGTATAGATGTATAACTTATATTTTTCCAACGTATATACAGGGGGCGGTAGACCTCAAGAGGAGGACGTTTCTCTTTGCCAACGCCATTGGAACTCTAAAGTTGCAAAGAATTACCGGGATATGATGTCTACCATCGGAAAATCTAGGAAGAAGCCAAGCAGGACGGGCGCCATCGTATGGGATGCTTGGGTCACATGGTGGTGTAGCAGTGAATTTAGGGTAAGTCTATAAGATATCACCTTAATTTTTTCGGTAGAGAATACATAATTTATTTAGAAAATATAATGTAAATTTTTAATTTGCAGGCGGAGTCAGACAGTAATTCGGTGAACAGGTAGAAAAATCCGATCACACACCTTAGTGGCTCAAAATCATTTCAACATCATCACGAGGACCTAATAAATTGATTAATTGCAATTACGAACAATTATTACAATTTTAGTACAAATTTGTATGAACAACAATAGTATACGCAAACTATTGCAGAAAAGAGCACGTGAGGCTCATTTCTCATATATGGACGTATTTGTGCATACTCATGCCATCAGGCAGACCGACGACGAGGGATCAGTGTCGTATGTCTGACATGAGGATGATAATGCATGCACCATACATGTAAGTATATTTTAAGTTATAAGTTATTAACAATGATCGTAGTTATAAAATATTATAATAATGTCATGTAATATTTAATTGCATTTAATTTTGCATTGCAGGAAAGATTTATGCAAGCAGTGTGCATATGCTTGAGCATTCAAGACGGGAGAATTTGACCACTGATGAGGAGGACGCTATCTTCGACTCTGTTATGGACCCGACATAGAGAAATAGACCTTATGGCCACGGCAATCAATCGGTAATTTATGAAAATTAACTAAGTTGTAGAAATGGCTTAATTTTTATAAAAGTTACATAATAGCTTTAACATATTTGACTTGTTTTGTAGGCTCCGGCCTCACCAAAGGCTTATCAAAAGGCTCAGAACAATGCTGAGATTAATGAACTTTGACAGCAGATTGCACAGTTACAGGAGCAGAACCGCCTCGGAGCAGTGCAAATGGAGAAATTGAACCAGCGTTTAGCTGAGTATGTGGAGCGTCATGGAGCATTCCCTTTATCTGGTGATTCCGGAGCCGATGTTGACTCATGAGTATGTTGTGCAGTTTTTTTTTAAAACTAGCGTATTTATACGTTGAGAGATTGTGAGGTTGGTTTATGGACATGTAGTATTTGACATTGATTTGTAGAGTTTGATATTGAATGTAGGACGTATATATTGTACATTGATGTTGGATGTAGATATTACAGTCGGATGTGTGAGATTAGTGATGGAAGGTTTGTCTTGTATTGATTGAAAATGTTTGAGTAGAGATTATAATGTTTGATTTTAATATTATTATTGATATTGATTTCAGCTTATATATTTGATATATATTGATTTTGATGTGTTGTGATATATATTGATATGGAAGTGTTGTTTGGCTGCAGATAAAAAATTACCCACATTTCTGACGGATACCGACAGCTTCTGATGATCTATAAGTCAAAATTTCCGACGAATATCGTCGACACCCAACGGTTTACCGATCGAATATTCCGATGGCTTCCGATGGCATTCAATGGTTTTCTGGTAAGTTTTCAAGCCACGTGGATGTTGTCACCATCGAAAAAATACTCGAAACTGTCGTCAGAAAAACCGTCGGATGCCATCGCAAAGTCATCGTCGATGCCATCGGAAACGGATGAAATCCATGTTCTATATTTAGATGAGATTTCCGATGGATCACGACGGCCGCCTACGTCTACGAGCCATCAGAAATCGTTATGTACCTTGTATCGACTTTTCGACGAGCTCCGGCAACGCCAGCATCTCGAACAAAGTATTTAAATGCATCATTTCCGTGTAGAACCTATCAATCTTTTCAATGAATACAAACATCATCATCTACCAATTCTCTCTCCCCTGTACCACCATGTAGCATTTAACATCTTAATAAGTGGATAAAGTTCGAGAAATGCTCGAAATTTGCTACAGGTAAGGACTCGGTGAACATGTCTGCTGTATTCTTCTCTGTGTGAACCTTCTGAAATCGAATTAGCTTCTCTTCATTCATTGAGACTAGAAATGATTCTCTCACATCTATGTGCTTCGTCCTTGAGCTGAAAGACAGATTTCTACTAAATGAATTGCATTTTGACTATCACTATTCTCTTCCACTCCATCATACACGAAGCTCAAAGCACACATCAACTGTCTTAAATATAATGCCTCCTTTGCCTCTTTAATAGTCGTTATAAGCTTTGTCTATGTAGTAGACAAAGAAACAATGGTCTGCAACCTCGCTCTACAATTAATAGATGTCCCTCCAAGGGTGAACACATATGCTGAGGTTGACTTCCTTTGATCTTTATCGTCGGCATAGTCAGAATCACAAAATCATACCAAGCTGAAATATCTATCTTTGCCACCAAAACAAGCCCACGGTCTAGAGTTCCTCTAAGATATCTAAAAATATACTTTCCTGCCTCCCAATGTGTCTTTTCTAGATTTTACATATTTCTACTAACCAATCCAACAGTCTGTGCAATGCCAAGCCTAGTGCAAGTCATAACGTACATCACTAACGACTGCAATCGCATAAGGTACCTTTTCTCCATTTAAGCTTTGTCCTTCTCTGAGATTGGAGAGCCTTTATTACGAAGTTGTATGTGCAAATGCATGAGTGTACTAATTGCCTTTGCTCTTCACATGGTAAACTGAGCAAGCATCTTCCTAAAATACTTCTTTTGAGTGAGGCTCAAAAGTCCTAGCTTTCTATCTCTTTGGATTTCCATACAAAAATTGTCTTTGCTTCGCTAAGGTCTTTTATCTCAAATTCCACCTTTAGCTTCATCTTTAAATTATCAATTTCGGCTTTATCCTTTGAAGCAATCAACATGGTATCAAAGTCGATGGTTCGAGAGACCATTAGATGATGTGAGAGGGACCGAAGCAAGACTCCTTGAGGCTTGAGAAAAAAAGATGACTTGTCAAGATAGAGACATGGTTAAGCAACCTGACCCACTACTGGAAGAGGACTCTTGGATAAACAATCCTTCTCCACTACGTCGAGGACTTGATATCTCCAAAATGACTTAAGTTGAAATACTCGCCTTATGGTGGAGATGGAAAGAAATGGAAGCAGTCTGGCCTAACTGTAGAGCTTCTTCAGCATGCTCGCTAAGAAAGTTTGAGGAAATGTTCGCCAAGGTGAAGATTGTTAGGTGTGACTCGCATTGTGGATGTGTGGATTGGACGGATAAGTCCCACATCGTAAAAAATATAGCATATAACGTGTTATATATATGGGATTGATGACATGTAACATTGGGAATTCTTTTTATTACACCGTGCAGCTAATGCCCCGCTATTATCCCGCTATAATGCCGCTATATCTCATAGCGTATTTCTACCGCTATGAGTTTTCCATATAGCCTCAAATATAATCTTTCCGCTTTAAGCTCCGCTATTTTCCCTATATCCCGTTATTCCTGCTATATTCCTCCATTTATGCTATATCTTCTTTAAAATAAATGAATTGAAAAATGAAATCTATACATTACAGAAATTATGAAATTAATTTAATTAAAATTTTAATATATTTTCAGAAAAGAATATACTCTAATATTCTACTAAATTCAATTATGTTATATAACGGTTTTACGTTTATTTACAATATATTCACACATGTTTTATTTTAAAATTATTTGTGTATTAATTATAATTCAATTGAATGTTAAATTTTCATTTAATTACAATTTATTTATTTGTAAAAACATTAAGTACAAGTTTTATATGTTATTTTAGAGTCATCCGCTATATCCTGCAATATCCTCGTTGTATCCCCGCTGTGAATTTTTGCACCTCCGCCGTGTTGAATCTGTCGAGCGTTTTAACTGCACAGTTATTACAAGCAAATATTGCCAAGACTATGTATGTGTACATTGGAAATCGATAAATGGATGTTCAATCGAGACGTCGACGCATTGAAAGCTTCGTTAGGTGGCGTCATCATACAATACAATTGCGCATGCATGAGAAACATTGGTTTGTCGAAACTCAACACTTATATATGTTTGTGAGATTTTTTGTCTCACAACATCAAACCAGTTATGAAATAATTATGATATTGCATGCTTCTGTAATTGGGAACCAAAAAACTTAAGCAATATTAAATTTGTCTTACTGGTAGTAACTAAGTTATTGAATGCTTACACAATTAAGTAGCTACACTTTAACTATTTGTTAAAATGTCAAATTCAACTTATAATCATTTCAGGTAAAATTAAACATAATCTAGTACTCAAAAACAAGAATAAAAGTGCACAAAAATAAAGAACGTAGAAATTTAAGTGGATCGGATTTAAAGGAATCATATGTCCATGTATCGATGTTTTTTCTTATATTCTCCCTGATACAATCTTTTAATTGCAAAAGGTACAAGTATTTTTAATATGAAATTTAAAGAATCTATCCAAGGGTCTCTTTCTTGGCTAAAGTGTTCTTCTATTTATACTTTCATGACATCACAAAGATCACTGATATTATGCTTTTGCGTTTGTTCACAGCCATCCGATCTTTCCACTTGTTATTCATCATATAACTTGCTGATTTGTACGTGAATTGTTTATGTGGCTATATGCATGTGCAATTTCTTTAGAGGGGAAGATTTGACTATAAATGGAAATTTTGAATTTGATGTAAGGTGTTGAATTTGAAAATTTTCATGTGGGACTAGTTTCTAAATTTGACTTGGAAGCTATGCTTGGTTTATAGACTTTTAAGTATGGTATGCATTTAGCATTGCAATTGATATTGGATATTGCTGCATGCTATAGTTTGGGGTGGAAGAACGGTCTACTTTTTAATGAATGTGGCATAGCCTGCTATGAGGTGGTGGTGTAGTATGCTCTTAAGATAGTGGTAGAATTTATTTTGGAGTTGCAACATAGTCTACTTTGGAGTGACGGCGGAGTCTATTTTGGAGTGGCAGCACAATCTACTTTGGATTGGCAACGTAGTTTGTCTTGAGGTGGCGAAGCAATTCCGAGATAGTGACATAGCCCAATCACTGGCTCATTATTGGTTTGTTGGATAATTTTAGAAGAAAGATGGAGAAAATATATGAAATGACTCGCTATTTTTATTAAAATCTTTTTTTTCTTTTCTTAGTGCAAACACAAAGACTTCACCCTTATTTATAATAGTTTACATAAATAAACAGTGGAGATTCACTTGATCTAATAGTTCTCCATAAATATCTTATAAATATTTTTTCATACAATTTCAAATATATTATTCCATAAATATCTAACATATATTCTAGATTCTAGATATTTTCTATGTGGAAAAATCTAGATTAACCAAATAAAAAGTCTATTTATTCCCAACATGATGGAATATCTCTAGATTTACCTTGATACCTACGACCATATTGTTAACCAAAAAATGGATCAATACCTAGAAATCAGATGAAAGCACCGCTTCAATTAAAAATGAAGGAAAAAGCCAAAAGAGTAAAAGCAAACACAAATTTTTTTATAGTGGTTTCGCATAATATCCAACATACGTCCACTTTAATCTTATTATTGGTCATTCTCTCTCTCGATTAGGACTAATTATTTCAGATATGACCACAATCTAGTGGATCTCATATTTATAATGGAATTTCTAAGTGTTTTAAAGGTAAAGGATAGGAGTGAAGAAGAAGAAGTTCCAGATCCAAAAGTTAGAGAGCTAGAGGAGATGAAGAAGAAAGCTCCTCCTCCTTTGGCTATAGGCAGGCTGGTATTTATAGAGAAACAGATGTATGGAGTTAGAAGTTTGTTTGCAATGATGTCCAAAAGGTGGTCCGAAGTAGCTCAACGAAAATTAAGGGCACACAAGCTAATACTATAAGTCGGTACCGAGCTATATTTTTTGGTGGAAGTGGAAATCTTCCACTTGTCATCTCTTTCCATCTTTTAATTGAGTTATTCTAATTCCTTTCCCTTTGGCTTTGAGTTGATTTTTGCGATCTATCTGCTATTTACTTTCCTTGCTTTCTTCTCGTTAATCCCTGGAGTTGCTCTTCGCAATCCTCAGAAAATCACTTGACTACGAGTTACTGGAGTAGCACAAGTGGTGTATGGAGTTTGGAAAGTGAAACGGGGAAGATTCATTGGTCGCTACTGACTTATCATAGCTCGGAACCAAGCTATATAATTAGCTATATCTTGGTTGAAACTTCTCCGAGCTATTTCTCTTGTCCTTCTAAGTGTATTTCTACGCTCGTGAACCATTTCGTACTTGTTTGGATCTTCTAAGTCTAGTTGAAATCTGCTTGACTAAAAATGGGTTAACAGTTGCTTCCAAAGTACGTCTTTCGAATGTAAGGTGTGCTTTGCTCAAAAACAAGTTTCATCAGCAATCGTTGTTCGATAGTTGAGCTCTTTGACTATTTCGATCTTGATGAATCATCCAGTACCTTGTGATTCTCTAGCAAATCAGAGGTTGTTCCAAACTATTACAACTAAGGACTTTATCCCTTGTTTATACATCATTATCATTCCGATTTCATTTCGAGTTATTACATTACATATCAAAATCATTCCATGTTCACCTGGGACTTATCTCTTTTACTTTAATTATAAGACATTCAAATCCTTTTATTAAATCTATATCTGTTCTAAGGTTCGATCTCTTAGTATCTTTAGCATTCACTTTAATGTGCTTTTTCTTCGAATTATTCATAATCCAATTTAGGACTCAGTCTCTTTGGACTGTTTAACTTCCAATCTTGGTTTCGATCTCTTCGGATCATTTATCGTCCAATCTACGGTTTTGATTTCTCTAGATCCTTATCGAGTCTGCTAGCTTTTCGACAAAGGAACTCAATGACCGAGCAAGCTCATCCGCTCACTCTTCGGTAAGGGGACTTTTTTTTGTACAAGCTCATCTACTCGCTCTCTAACAAGGGAGCTTGCACCTTGCATTACGGTTCCGTTTCTTCGAACGGGACTTAAAACGATCATTATCGTACAAGTCCATCTGCTTGCTTTTCGGTGAGGGTGCTTGTACCCTGCACTCCGGTTCCGTCTCTACAGATGGAATTTGAAGCGATCAATATTGTACAAGTCCATCCACTTGCTCTCTAACGATGAGACGTGCACCCTGCAATCTGGTCCCGTCTCTCTGGACGGGAGTTAAAGTGATCAATGTCGGTCGTCTTATTCAATGTGGATTTTTCAAAAGTCAAATATTCAAATCAAATAAAACAAGTAGAAGTCCTAACTATCCATCCCTAACATCCGACTTAGAGCATACCTAAGGACCAATCTAAGTCCCGTACACTTGTAAGTAATCCGAGGTTATTATTGTCCTGAATAGTCATCCCACGCATTCGACTCAGAGCATGCCTAGAGACCAATCTATGCCTCGTACACATGTAAGCGGTCTGAGCTTATTATTATTATAATTATTTAAAGCGATAAAAAGCAAAGTAAGGGAGTCAAACTTGACTCCCGACCATGCCGATCATGGGATTTCAAGTCTCGGACCAGACCTGCTTATTCCTTTATGCGTTCGCTGTAGATGGTGATTTCTTTGGCTGCACCATTGCAGTATTGTTCCTTACGTATTACTGCACGTGGTTGCTCCAAATTAGTTCTTCCATCAAACCATGAAGGTATTGATACTCATGTGTTTCATATCCATCAAGCATATGTAAGATGCAGAACTTTCTAGATTTTTTCTCTTGATCGGTGAACTCTCTCTTAGCTAGCTTTCGATAGGGTATTTGCCCCATAATGTCCAGATTCCCAGGGGAATCAATTAGCTCAATGTAAGAAGAGAACTTCAGTTACCTCCTCTACCATTTCAGTTCTCCATAGTCATCCTTAGCCCTTCTCTTTCTTTTGTCCTTTCTGTTTCCTTCTCCGGACAGTCCTCTGTCATCCACAACACTAATTTCAGCATCCTCGACATCGGCATCTTCCTAACGTAAATATGTAACGACCCAGAATTTGACCACTTTAAAATATACTATTTAAAGTGATTTTAAATATAAAATATGTAACTTTATATGATTCAAACAATATTAGATAGGATTTGGAAAAAGAAGTGTACACAAATAGTAACATTTGCCTATACCGACAAAAGTGATAAAATGTTGATTTCAGAAAGGTAAGTTACAATCGTTAAATAAATTATTTTAATTAATTTATGGGTATTTATATTTTTAAATACCATTATACAATTTATTTTTTAATTTGGTTTACATAAGTAAATAGTTTAACTAAAATGTCAAAATGTAACCATAAAACATTTTGTCGAAAATCAACGTTTTGTCGATTAAAAGTTGTCGCAACGTCGTCGCACCTTTATTTTCTTATATAGAAACATATATTCAAATAGTATAAATATTAATTAATTCGCCAATCAAGTTTACTTTTACTAAACATATTTAGGAAATTCTAGAATATAATTAACAAAAAGTATGCATAAAAAGACAAAAAGTACAAAAGTCAAAAAATAAAACATTAAATCAAACAAACATAATTATTACTTTCTTTACTTAATATATAAGTAAAAATGACATAAAATAATGATTTGAAATGTGATGTTAAGTATTAAAAAAGTAAGGTTATTTAAGAAGTAAGTAAGGTTATTTTGGTAATTTGGTAAAGGGATATTTTGGTAACTTGCCACTTCATTTTTTTCTATAAATACCAACCACTTTCTCACCTTTTTCACACTATTTATACCTTCTTTTTCTTCCTTCTTGAAGCTCTCTTTAATAGTTTCTTCTTCTCTTTATCTATACTAACTTTTCAAAATCATATCAAATAAACTCCAAACACAACCAAACTTTGCGAAAGACCTTAGAATGCCATTAAAATATGGTTTAACATCTAAGAAGTGAAGAAATGACGGAGGAAGGAGTGGAATAGGAAGGGGTTGAACCTATAGAAGAGGGAGGAGCAAGTCGTCAAGCTCTGGAGTAAGAAAAAGAGAAGGAACCGCCGTCAATTTCATTCCAAGGTGCTGCGGAAGCTCTGCCGAATTTTCCGAAGTTGGTTGAAGTTGAAAACAATAGTGAAGTGTTGAATTAAATGAATGCTGGTAGGAAGTTAATCAATGTGGTTAAAGGTGAGTACTCATATCTAAAGTTACTAATTTCTAAAAAAAATTCAAGTTAATAACATGAAAAGTTTAGTATATATTAGATGATTTAATGGATGATAACTTCGTTGATATTATGGTTGATTGTATGTTTGTGATATGGATGATTACTTGGTTTGATAAATAATAAGAAAAATGGTTAGAAAGCATAGTTAATTTAATAAGAATTTAAATTCATATAAATATGTGAATGGAAATTATTTAGCCTCTTAATGAAATCAAACTATCTTAGAAGATTGAAAATGATATAATACTATAATATGAAATGAAATGGAAAATGGATTTTAATATGAAAAATATTGTTTAAAATGAGTTTAAAATGATTTATAAATGTTTTATAAACATTTGAAAGTGTTCCATGAAGTTTGAAAAGAAATTGAAAATTTAGTCAAAAATAGGCGCATCGCGTAACGGCTGTTCGCGATTTCGCACCATAAAAGTCAAACGAGTGTAAAGTTGAAATATAGCTTGGAATTCTTCGAGATAAGAATTTTTCAAACTATTATATCCATAGTTTTCCAATGAAGAAAGAATATTGAGATTTCGATAAGTAAATTTTGAGATGTGAGTAAAATAAGTTTTTGGAAAAATCGTGGTTTTGCAGTTTGGAATCCAAATCTGGATTTCTTTGAAAATGACGTTTTAAAATTGTTTAAAAATATAAAATAAATCTTATAAATATTTTAAAATGTTTTAAAATCGATTTAAGGAATAAAAATAGATTTTCAAATAATAAAAAGTCGTTTTAATCAATATAGCTTTAAAAAGCACTTTCCATAGCATTTTTTCGTAGCATTTTTTCAATAACCTTTGAATTATATTTTTAGCACAACCATTCTTTTCCAAATCTTTTGTAAAGGTTCTTAAATGATTAATAAAATATTCTAAGGGTGATTTGAAGGATTTATGGAATGGTTAAATAAATGAATAAGTGTTTTAAATAATGATTTGAAAGTTTTATAAATTATTTCTAAAAATGAAAGGAATATGCGGAAAGGACTAGTACATTTGTTCCGTTTGTGAGATCTAAACGGTAAAATAAGGGGTGTAACTAAGGTCAGTAATGGAGCAACCAGCGCCCTTAACTTACCTGGCCTTCATTTTATCTTTTAGATGAGGGGTGGAACAAGATCGAAAGGAAAGCCCGGATGTTGAAAAGATCATAATTAGATTTTTCCAAGATAGAAGAAAAGAAATAAATTCTTTGAATTTATTATAAATGGTCTATATATAAGATTTATAAAATTGATATTTTATAAATGAAAGTAATGGAATTATAACAGTGTTTTATAAATATTAGAAATGGGATTGTAACCAAATTTGTATACGTATTTGTAAATAAAATGTAGAAATGAATTTATAAAGGATTTTATAAATAAAGGGATTTAAAAAGTAATGAATTGGGTATGAGAGTTATATTCACGATTTTGGACAATGAATAATCCTTTAAATTAAATGTGCAGAAGTAATGAATTTGATAAGAGAATTATATTCACGATTTTGGACAGTGAATAATCCTTTAAATTAAATGTGTAGAAGTAATGAATTGGGTATGAGAGTTATATTCACGATTTTGGACAGTGAATAATCTTTTAAATTAAATGTGTAGAAGTAATGAATTTGGCAAGAGAATTTTATTCACGGTTTTCGACAGTGAATAATCTTTTAAATTAAATGTGGTGAAGAAATGAATTCGGTATGGGAAATATATTGATGATTTGGACAGTGAATAATCCTTTAAATTAAATGTACAAAAGTAATGAATTTGGTAAGAGAATTATATTCATGATTTTGGACAATGAAAAATTCTTGAAATTAAATGTGTAGAAGTAATGAATTTGGTAAGAGAATTATATTCATGATTTTGGAGAGTGAATAATCCTTTAAATTAAATATATAGAAGTAATGAATTTGGTATGGGAGTTATATTCACGATTGTGGACAATGAATAATCCTTTAAATTAAATGTGTAGAAGTAATGAACTCGATAAAGAAATTACATTCACGATTTTGGACAATGTATAATCTTTTAAATAAAATGGATATTTTGAAAAGTGATATTATAAAAAGGGAATTTAAATTGTTTGAAAATAAAATAAGTTGTGAATTTACTTATTATTAAAATAAGTATATAAAAATGTTTTCCAAATATCCAACAAGTGAAATGGTTATGAATATTATCTTTTTAAAGATATTTTGAAGTGAATAATTCGAAAGTGTTTTGAATCATAAACGATTAATAAAATCAAGCCCGATGATTATTTTAGTGCTAGATTTTGTTTGTTGCTTTGATAGTTAAATAATTGACTATCAAGTTTGGCCATTTTAGTTCCTCAACTTGACGTGGAAACTAATTAGCCTTACACTTAGTACACTTGATGTGGAAATTAATTGTTTCTAAATCGATTGGTTGCTATAATTTTATATTCAAAAATGCTATTGACTTTCCTTATTTTGAAATTTAAATAACTTTGAAAAAGCCCATTTCTCCTTTATAATTGTATAAAACATTTAAGTCTCATTCCTTAAATAATTTTATATAACTATTAAAACACCTTGGAAAATTCTGGAAAAATTCCAAAAAATCAAATAATATGTTATCTTCAACATATAAAATTTTCGGATCCAACCAATAATAAATTTTCCCATAAAAAATTTAATAATTCAAAATACCATTTTCTTACTTAGAAATTTCATAATAATTCCAAAAAAATTCTGAAAATTCTGAAAATTGAAACTCGTCTCTAAAATAACTTTATAGATCATCATAAAAATTCACGAGGCTAACAGATGTCATTTAATATAGTTTTCATCTTAAAACATGTCATAAAATCTATATGAACATTAATAAATCATCAACATGTATATATAATTATTTTATCATTCAATACATGGCATATCTGTGCAAAATTATTCAGGTTTAATCTTAAAATAAAAACCATAAAAGTTTAGAGATGTTAACATTATTCACCTTTGCTTTAGAGATTAAGGAGCTTGATATTTGAATGAGTTTGATTTGAATTTGCTTTCCTTAAGCTTTTCTTTTGTTTCCTCTTCTTCTTTCCTTGTTAATGGTGGCTAACCTTGCTTTTAAATATTAAAAAGTGAGAATGAATGTGTATTAAGATACATGGCCTAAGGAAGATAATATAAGAATGACCTCTTTTCCATAATGCCCCTCCTCTAATTCATTTTAAACCCTTTTTAATTTAGTAGTTTAAAAAGCACGACTGCCTTAAATAAATCATATCTCAGTCCCCTAATCAACACATTGTTTTATTTATTTTATCTAACTAAATCTCCTAAATAATGATATCAAAAATATGGGTTGTTACAGACATCCCTCCTTAAAGAATTTCATCCTCGAAATTATAATAAGACTCAAAACAAACAAGAAGGTAAAAATATCATCAAAACAAGTCAGGTAAGTAACTCTAATCCTGCTCTTAACCTCCCAAGTATAGTCTCTATCATCGTCACTCCATTGGACTTTGGCTAATCTGACTGTCTTGGTTCTAAGCCTCTTCTCATCTCTCGCAATGATGCGAACTGGCTTTCTCACTATGGTCAAGTCCAGTTCTACCACTAAATCATCTAGCACTATCGGTGTAATAGCAGTATTCGGGGCTCTAACACACTTTCTAAGATGAGAAATATGAAAAACATCATGCACAACTGCCAAACTGCTCGGTAACTCAAGTCTATACATGAGCTTTCCGATCCTCTCAAAAATAGAAAAAGGTCCAAGAACCTATGAGATAACTTCCCCGACTTCCCAAATCTATGCACACCCTTCATCGGTGATACTTTGACGAAAACCTGGTCCCCAACCGAGAACTCCAAATCTTTCTGTCTCTTATCTGCATAACTCTTCTGCCTTCACCGAGCCTCCTTCATTCTAGCCCGAATGACCTCAATCTTTTCTGCTGTTTCTTTAACCAAATCTGGACCAAGAAGCAACCTAAACCCGATCTCCAACCAACAAACGGGAGATTTGCATGGCCTTCCATACAGAGCTTCAAACAGTGTCATCCCAATACTAGTCTGATAGCTGTTATCATTCTAAAATTCGACTAGATGCAGTTAGTCTTCCCATGATCCCCTGAAATCAAGAACACAGGCTCATAACAAATCTTCCAAGATCTTGTTAACTCTTTCTGTTTACCCATCTGTCTGCGGATGGTAAGCGGTACTCATCATAAGCTTGGTTTTCAAAACTTCTTGCAGACTCTTCCAAAACTCACTAGCGAACAAGGAAGCTTTATCACTAACTATACTGCTCGGAATCCTATGCAGTCTAACCTTATTCTTCATGAACAATCTCGCTAAAACAGGTGCCGTCTGCTTGACCTAACTGGAATGAAATGGGCACTCTTGGTCATTCTATCCACTATGACCCATATACTTTCATTTGCCCAGTTCAACCTTGAGAGTCCGTCAATGAAGTCCATAGAAATAGAATCCCACTTCCATACTGGAATATCTAATGGCTGAAGTAAACCACTCGGTTTCTGGTGTCCGACCTTTACCTCTTGGCAATTCAAGAACTACCTTACGCACAAACTAATATCCCCCTTCATTCCTTCTCCAAAGAAACTCCTCTTCATATCCTGATACATCTTGGTACCTCCGGGATGTATAGTGAAGTTCGAACGATGGCATTCTACTAAGACTTCCTTTCTTATGTTTCCTACACTTAGAACACATAATCTTCCTTTCTTTCTCAACCATCCATTCTAGTCAATACTGAAATCTTTCAAGTCATCGCTCTTGGTTCCTTTTTTTTAGCTTCCTGATCCATTCAGTTAACACAGGATCCTCTATCTGCTTAGAAGCAATCTGTTCGATCAACACCGGTCAAACTTCCAAACAAGACAATACAACTGTATTTCCACTAGACCCAAGCTCGAATCCCCACTGCACTATGTAATCCGCTAATGCTTCTAAATCTTTCCACTCAGCCATCCTTGCCAACACTGCAATCTGATGTATCCTGCTACATGCATCTAAAACCTTGTTGCCTTTGCCTGGTGTGTACTCAATCCCAAAATTATAAGCGGCTATGAACTCTAACCACCTCTGTTGTCTTATGTTCAGCTCCTTCTGAGGGAACAAATACTTCAGTGACTTATGATCTGTATAAAGCTCAAACCTTTCTCCCAAAAGGTATTGTCTCCATAACTTCAAAGCAAAAATCACTGCAGCCAACTCTAAATCATGCGTTGGATATCTGACCTCATGTGGTCTAAGCTGTCTAGAAGTACCAGCAATCACTTTACCTCCTTGCATTAGCACAGCTCCTAATCTTGTTCCACATGCATCGGTATAAACTACCAAGTCTTGATTCCCTTCTGGAACAACCAACATAGGTGCATGGGTCAATAAGTGTTTCAAACTCTGGAATGCTTCCTCACACTTATCAGTCCATACAAACTTCACATCCTTCCTCGTTATCCTGGTCATCGGTGCTACTATCTGCGAGAAATCCTTATGAATCTCAGATAATAACCAGCCAACCCAAGGAAACTCTTAATCTCGGTAACTGTCTCGGGTCTCTTTCAACTATTGATGGCCTCGATCTTAGTCGGATCCACAGATAACCCTTTCTTTGAGACTACATAACCAAGAAACTTCACCTCTTTCTTACAGAAGTGACACTTTGAAAACTCCGCTTTCAGTTGATGCTACCTCAACGTCTCAAGTACCACTCTAAGATGAACCTCATGCTCTCTTTCATCCTTAGAGTGAATCAAGATATCATCCATGAAAACCAGCATGAACCTACCCAAGTGCTCTCGGAAAATCCGGTTCATCAAACCCACAAAGAAAGCTAGAGCATTCGTCAGTTCGAACGGCATAACTAACCATTCATACGATCCATATCTAGTCCTGAATGTTGTCAAAGGTATACTATCCTCTACTACTCTGAGTTGATGGAAACCCGTTGCCAAATCTAACCGAGAAAATATCTTTGATCCACTTTGTTGGTCGAACAAATCGTCAATTCTGGGCAATGGATATCGATTCTGTATCGTACTCTCATTCAACCTACGACAATCGATACACAACCTCAATGATCCGTCCGGCTTCTTAGCAAACACTATCGCTGCACCCCACTATGAACTGCTCGTCCTGATAAAACTCTTATCCTCTAAATCCACCAACTGCACCTTCAACTCCCTCATCTCTAAAGGGGTCATCCTACTTGGCGGTCTACTCACTGGTTCTGCTCTCAGAACCAAATCTATCTGAAACTCAATGGCTAGCTTCAACGGCAATCCAACTACCGGCTCAAACACATCTACGTATTCTCTACACGAAAACTCGGCTCAACTCGTCATCTGAATCCAAGGCATCCAACAAAGCAAACACCGTACCACTAGAACCTCCTACGGTGAAAACAATTCGATTATTACAATTTGGTTGTCTAAGAGATATCTTCCCACCCTGGCAAAATATCTTAGCATCATACTCACTTAACCAACCCATACCTAGGATGATCTCGAACCCCACAAAATTAAACACATGCAAACTACACACAAAAGTATGACCTAAGAGGTCAAAATCAAACTGGTCACACCTCAACCCTAGAGTTGCATACCCTCCTATTGGATTCGTAATCCGTAAGGAAGTGACTAAATATGTGGGTTCAAAGTTAAGCTTATCTATCAAACATCTAGATATAAAATAATGCGATGCACTAGTATCAAATAAAACGCTAATGGACATACCATGAATCTGAAGCGTTCCCCCAAGAACTTTTTTTCCTTCTCCTAGGTTGTTGGCTTGGAAGCGGCAAACTCCAATGCATACAACTATTAGTACGTAACCCTTAGGTGCCTCGAGCAGTTATTATTAATACACTGCCTAACATTTGGAGAGCATTACTGTAACATCGCATATCTGGAGGCCAAAAGCTAAGTGCTATGGACGCTACAGTTATCCACAATATTAGCTTCCGGTGATGAAATACGATAATGTTAATGGTATCCATATTATCAAAAGCACTTGAATATGAACAAAATCACCGATTTTCAGAAACAATAATTTTCAGTGATTACATTTCTAATAATATCATACAAATTTAAAAAAGTCCCCAACGTAATCCCTATCATTGATCAAATATAATTTACAACAATAGCCAAGAGCAACATAAGAAGATGCCTCCTTGGTTGATCAAAGCAATATAGACATAACTATCTTAATACACAGCGGAAACAATTTAAAACAGAATTACTAAATTAGTTATCCGTCAACTACTTGCTCATCTTCGGATGCTTTATTCGCTAAAATTTTCTAAAACCTAAAACATAAACCCTCAGCTTACTCAAATCAAATTTGAGCACCCAAGAGTTTAAGGGGAAACAAAAACATCGAGTTAGGCATAAAGCCTGGTATAAATAATTTCTGTTACATCTCTATTTACTGATATATAGTGAGACCACGCCGCTTAGCGAAATAGGTTTCCTTTCATTAATGTCTCTTTTCAAAACATATATATTGCAAATCCTTTCCTGCAACCAAACTGGTTAAGCTACTGATTATAATATAATAATATAGAAATATCCATTATGCTAAAACATGAAATAAAATAGACCGTCTGTATAAAATCTGAACTATATGTTCTTTACTGGACTATCTGTCCTAAATTCTAAGCTAACTGCTCTATTCTGGGCTATCTGTCCTAAAACTGATTATAGCAAAATAGCAATATCTTTTATGCTAGATAATGGGCTATCTGCCCAAAATAGGTAAAAAGGGACTACTAACTGTCTTTAAAAAGTAGCAAGGTCTGTTATGCTAATAAATGAACAAACTGCTCATATCTGGGCTAACTGCCCCTTATCTGGACTAACTGTCATCTATGCTGATTGCCTTCAAAATAGACCAACCGTCTGAACTTAAATGAGCTAACTGCCCGAATTTTCTTTTGGGTTAACTAGCCTTCAAAATATATGGGCTAATTGCCCTTCAAAATTTTCCTTGGAAACCTTTTCAAAATGATTTAGTCTGTCAAATCATATATATACAAGGAAAATATATCTTTAACTTTAAGCTATTTTTCTTTGTTCTATATACTTTACTCAAACTATTGTTGATGGTGTTCAATAAGGATTATCCATCCTTTTAAAGTAAGTTAAAATCCTTTATAACTTAAAATTCTTAAGCTATCTGCCTAGTTATATATTCGAAACCTTTGTTTAAAACTTTTAAACAACCTTTCAAAAATATTGAAGGTAACTCCATCAAAACCATTAATAGTACCATTCGAATGCATTGAAGGTAACTTCTTCATATCCTTTAATAAAACCTTTTGAAATTATTGAAGGTAAACCCTTCAAAACCTTTAATAAAAGCCTTTTGTCTAAAAGCACTAAAATATATGACATTCGCCTTCTAAATCCTTTAAACCTTAGCCTTTCGAGAACATTAAAAGCATACCTTTTGACCTTGTCAAAAGGTTTCTTTTCGGCCTTGTCGAAAGATTTCACCTTTCGACTTTGTCGAAAGCTTGGGGTACCTCCCCTATAAAACCATTTATAAACCTTTTGAAAGCAATGAAACTAATAATCTTTCGTAGATGTTAGGTTCAATTTAAAACAAGTGGAAACCTTTCGAAACTATTAAAAGTTAACTATATTTAAACCTTTAACACTTTTCGACTTAAAACATTTGGATTATGCCTTCAAGTAGAGCAAAAGGATCATAAAGAAATTGGAGTCGAAAGTAATTGCTTCGAAAACTTTATAAAACCTTTTGAAATCTTTAGAAAGCAATGTAAAGTTGATGTTGGAACCAACCCTTCGAAATCAATGGAGAGAGGCGGCAAGTTTTATATAACAAAAGGTAACCTTTGACCCCATCTATATCGAAAGGTTTGTAAGCGGCAATTAAGCTTTCAACCTCGTCGTAAGCTATACCTTTCGAATTTGTTGAAAGTTTTCGATTAAAACACGAAAGCAAACCAATCGAAACCTTTTTCTTTTAAACAATTTAAAAATGTCGAAAGCTAGCAGGAGTATTCTTTTTAAAACCAAAACAAAGTTTCATCTCCTTCGAAAGCTCTAACCTTTCGTCCCTAAACCTTTTGACTTGTTCCATTTCACTACGTACCGGTTGCCTTATACCCTGAGCATTAGTATTTGACCTAGTCAAATGGTATGATATCTTTCGACCTTATCGGAAGGTTTGGAATGGAGGCGTAAGCTCTTACTAAATGAGTTGAAATATTAGAAAAACTATTTATTTGTACTTTAAAATAATTCTTCTGCACTCCACCTGCCTTGTTTGTCTAAATCTGATTGGTTGTCATAATTTTATATTCAAAAATGCAGCCGACTTTCCTTATTTGGAAATTTAAATAATTTGAAAACGCCTTTTTCTCCTTTATAATTATATAAAACATTTAAGTCCCATTGCTTAAATAATTTTATATAACTATTAAAACATCTTGGAAAATTCTGGAAAAATTCTAGAAAATTAATTATTATTTTCTTTCAACATATAAATTTTTTGGATCCAAACAATAATTATTTTTCCCGTAAATAATTTAATAATCCAAAATACTATCTTCTTCATTAGAAAATTCATAATAATTCCACAAAAATTCAAAAAATTCTGAAAATTGAAACCCATATCTAAAATAACTTTTTAAATCATCATAAAAATTCATAAGGCTAATGGATGTCATTGAATAGGGTTTTCATCTTAAAACATGTCAAAAAATCTATGCGAACATTAATAAATCATCAACATGTATATATAATCATTTTATCATTCAAAACATGGAAAATCTTTGCAAATTATTCGGATTTAATCTTAAAACTGAAACCATAAAAGTTTAGAGATGTAAGCATTATTCACCTTGGCTTTGGAGATTAAGGAGCTTGAGATTTGAATGAGTTCGATTTGAATTTGCTTTCCTTAAGCTTTTCTTTTGTTTCCTCTTCTTTTTTCCTTGTTAATAGTGGCCGGCCTTGCTTTTAAATTTTAGAAATGAGAATGAACATATATTAAGACACAGGACCTAAGGAAGATAATATAGGAATTGCCTCTTTTCCATAATACCCCTCCTCTAATTCATTTTATACCCTTTTTAGTTCATTAGTTTAAAAAGCACGACTGCCTTAAATAAATCAAATCTCAATCCCCTAATCAACACGTTATTTTATTTAGGTTATCCAATTAAATCTCCTAAATAATGTTATAAAAAATCTTAGGTTTACAGTTATACTCTGGTCTCAACGGTTACGTCGATATCTAGTCTTGATGCATCTTGACTAGAAACATTTAAAATGGTTTATTTATTTTTATTGTGATAAATTACTCACGGTTACAACATTGTAACTATTATCCAAAACATACCATTTATGAATTTTCTATTAAATATACTTTTAATTAATTAATTAATATAACTAAATTATATCAAGCATATAATAGAAAGGAAACACCCTTATTTTGAACAAGATTAGCCAACGAGTTAGATATATGTAAGAAATTAAAGCAATCAACATCGTATAAATCCATCCGCTCACTCTCTAACGATAGGACTTGCACCCTACACTTTAGTCTCGTCTCTTTGGATGGGAGTTAAAGCGATCGATATTGATCATCAAATTCAATGTGGATTTTTCAAAAGTTAAATATTCAAATCAAGGAAAACAAGTAGAAGTTCTAATTATCCATCCTAGACATCCAACTTAGAGCGTACGTAAGGACCAATCTAAGTCCTTTACACGTGTAAGCAGTCAAGGTTATTGTTCTATATAGTCATCCCAGACATCTGACTCGAAGCCTGCCTAGAGACTAATCTAGGCCTCGAACAACTGCAAGCGTTTTGAGGCTATTATTGTCCTAATTATTTAAAGCAAGAAAAAACAAAGCAAGAGGGTCAAACTTGACTCTCGACCATCCAGATCATGGGATTTTAAGTCTCAAACCAGACCACTCTTATTCCTTGATGCGTTCGCTTTAGATGGTGGTTGCTTTGGCCGCATCATTGCAGTTCAATTACTTATGTATTGCTATAGGTGGTTGCTCCGAACCAATTCTTCTATCAGACCAAGAAGGTGTCCATACTCATGTGTTTAATATCCATCCAACTTATGGAAGATGCAAAACTTTTGAGATCTTTTCTCCTGATGAGCGAGCTCTCTCTTAGCTAGCTTTCGATAAGGTATATGGCCTATAATGTCCAAATATATCCTCTCGGGGGTCTCAGTTAGCTCAGTGAAGATTACCTCCTCTACCATTTCGGTTCTCTGAAGTCATCATTAGCTTTTCCCTTTCTTTTGTCCTTTCTATTTCTTCCGACAGTCCTTTGTCATCCACACCACTAGTTTTAGGATCCTAATCTTTGGCATCTTCCTGACGTAAATATCTCTGAGCTTCATGGTAGAATTCCACAAGATTCATCAGTGGATCCCTTTTCAGTGTAACTTTGAAGTCGGTCTTGCTCATGACTTAAGATATTGCCTCCATTAAGATTATAGATGGATCTGGTTTATCAACGGCTGCAGCTGCTGCATGGAATCTTGTCAAATAGCTTCTCAAGATCTCCTTGGGCCTTTGTTTAATGCTTGATAGCGTCATCACATTCTTCAGTTGCGAGACATGAATTGTAAACTGTCTTAAGAACTTATTTACCAAATCAATCCACGTGCCGAAGGAATTGAGCCAGCTCGTAACGGAAGAAATGAGTGAATTTCAAAAAAATAATTATCCTATTAGATTTTAGTTGAGCCTATGAGTCCTAATTTATTTAGAACATTTCTAAATTTATTTTTAGTAAAATCATTTATTTTATTTAAATCGATTAAAGGGAAGTTTTTAATTTCAAATGTATAGTGTATCAAATATACCTAACATTTAATTAACATATAGGGAATGAAACCTTTCATCTGTTTCCCTAAAACAAGAATTAATTAAGAGTATCAATTGCATTAAATGGAGAGAGAAAACTTCCATTTTCTCTCTTTAATTTGAATTGATCGATACATTAAATGCCATTAATTAATAATTTATTCATGGCAAGATTTATTACTATGTCCATATGTATTATAACTGCACAGATTGTAGTTTGAGATTCATTTATTTTTATTTTATTTATTTATATAAGTATAAATATATATGAACCATACACACACACACACACACACACATATATATATGCATGTGCATGTGTAACATTATAATATTTGAAGGGTATAATGTGTCCGTATATAGATGTTGGGATTTACATTGCAACGAACACATTAGCTTATTTTGTGATTACTATTATTTTTTCAAATATATGCTTTAATCTTTTTATAATGGTTCGGCGTAATCTTCGGTCTACATCCTCTTTAATCTTTTTATTAGTTGTTCTCTCTTTTGATTACAACTAATTATTTCAGATTTGAACACATTCTAGTGGATCTCATATTTCTAGTGGAATTTCTAAGTGTTTTAAAGGTAGTGGTCGAAGTGAAGAAGAAGAAGTTCCAAATCCAGAGTTAGAGAGATGGAGGAGATGAAGTAGAAAACTCCTCCCTCTTTGATCGTAGGTAGGCTGGTATTTACAGAGAAATAGAGGCATGGAGTCAGGAGCTCATTTGCAATGAAGTACAGAAAGTGGCACGAAGTTGCACGAAGAAAATGGGTATAGAGCTATATTTTTTGTGGAAGTAGAAACCTTCTGCTTGTCATCTCTTTCCATCTTATAGTTGAGTTGTTCTAAATCCATTTTCCTTTGGTTTTGAGTTAATTCTTGCGATCTTTCTGATAGCCGCTTTTCTTACTTTTTTCTCGTTAATCCCTGAAATTGCTCATCTCGATCATTGGAAAATCACTTGACCATGAGTTACTGGAGTAGAACAAGAGGTGAATAGGGTTTGGGAAGTAAAACGAGAAAGATTCATAGGTCCATACTGACCTATCATAGCTCGACATCGAGCTATACACTTAGCTCTATCTTGGTTGAAGCTTCTTCAAGTTGTTTCTCAAGTCCTTTTAAGTGTGTTCCAAGCTCAAGAACCGTTTCATTCTTGTTTGGGTCTTTTAAGTACGGTTGAAATATGCTTGGCTAAAAAGTGGGTTGACACATATAAACCCATGTAGTTGACTTCTGTTATTCTTGTGCATCTTGTTTGGTGAATTTCGGTGAAGACATAGCTACTTTCCTTCGTTGGACTAAAGCAGTAGTTGGAGGAGAGCATAAATTGTGTGTGCATATAATTGTATTTTTCTTTGATTATTATAATGCAGTTGACACTGATCGCATTAGATCTGCGCAGATTACTATTTCTATTTGTAGTGCATTTCGCAGCACACTTAATTTAAGACAGATTCTGAATTGTAGGTTTTTCCCATATGAGTTATTGGCTGCATGGATATGCTAAATATTTCTTACTTGGCTTTACATACGGCATTGTGAAACACGCACTGTTCCTTGATTTGTTATAGTCTGTCTTGATTTGTCCAACATCATCGTCTTCAACTGGCTTTCCAATAGGAGCACAATCAACATCGATATGACCGGTTTCAAGAAAAATTGATATTTTTGGTATTGTTGAAGTTACTGGTGATAGAACTTTTAACTACATTTGAACTAGCCATTTTGGGTTTTTTCAACGAACTGGTTTTAATGGGTTGTGTGGAGCACCACTTTGGATTGTCTTTCATTATCTCCCAATAATGTTCAAATTTCAACGATGTATAGTCTTCCAATTCTCTATACATATTCAATGCTTCTTTTCTTTATGCTAAGGAAAGAAAAAAGGTGAATATCCACAAGAAGGTTCAAAACAATAAAAAATATATTTAATTAACCTTATCAACTCTTAGTGTCTTCAGTATTAGTTCCACTTATAAGAGTTCCCTCTACTAATTCATATGATACATAGACTTGCTGATCGCCATTTGTATAGCGTTTCGATTGTATGATAAGCTATTACTCCTTTTTTCATTGTACGTCCCCATATGATCTCGCCAAACCTTCAAGATGTGATCCCACGATTTCGAAGAACTTTGGTCCTTCCTAATAATTAAATCAACACTGACATACAAATATGAATTCGTTAGAGCTACATCTTCTTCTATCGACCAATATCGATTGTTGTTTCCCGAGTGGCTGTATGATGATTGTCTTGAACTTTTTTATGTAATGCTGTCTTTTTTTATTTATTTGAAACATTAGAAGCCTCTTTATCGATATTGGAACATTGAAATGATGAACTGTATCCATATAACTCATGAAATGTGGGAGGTTATGGGTCATTCACCGGGCTAAAAATAAAAACTGGTTGAAATGTTATTTCGGATAAACTGACTTGGAAAACATATTCATTGAATGTTGAACATGGCTTTCTACATTGGAAGAGTCATTTAAGGTGCTAGATAAAGGAAATTCACCAACTCTATGATGAACGACTATTGGATTGCCGAGAACTTAAAATATAAATCTCCTGCGATTCCATTCAAATAAAAAGATGATATCTATAGGCAAGGGCAAACAAAAGCACGAGAAATGGACGAAATTTAAATGCTATGTTTACAAAAATGACATAATGATAATAGTCACGAATTGGAGCCAAGTTGATGTTTATGCAAATCAATGAATACATTAAAATATCACATACATAGTTTGAGTGATATCTGCTATATTACTGTAAATCTCAAAATTAATTCAATGCTTTAAGTAAACAAATGAAAAAAATGTTGAGGTTGAAGAGAAGATACCATTAAAATTACTTACCTAATTTTCTATGCCACTGCTGTATGTTTGTTCTCTTTATAACAATATGCCTATTTTTTATGTATTTATAGCAAAAAATTTACCAAGATCAATAGCTTGATTTTGCCACATAGATATGATTTACCTTTTCGACAAAGCACACTTGCATTGGAATCTCCTTTCCGATTTAATTTTCACGTAAATCAGCTTTTTACCACATAGGCTTCAAATGGTAAACAATTGTTACCACATATTCTCAAGTCACAATACTTTGGGTTAGGATAGGAGACTATCAATAGCAAAGTGTCAACCCTAAATTAATATAAGATGACTCAATTAGGGGTGGACGCGGTTGATTAACCGCTCAAATCGGTTAATTTTTACGGTTAAACTAAACTAATAAGCGATTCGGTTAAGCGATATTCGGTTAATCATGGTCAGCTGTATCGACTAAACCACAAATTTTAAACCCCGTTAACCATTCGAATAGAACGGTTAACCGATTATTGTTCATGGTTAAACGGTTAATCGATTAACCAGTCAAGTTACAACGGTTAACCGATTAACTGTTTGCAAATATGCATAGAAATTAAAAGTTCAAAATTACAAGCATTACAACTAGTCACAGGCCGGCCACAACAGCATTATAACTAGTCACCATAGCACTGAAATTACAAGCATTGAATAGAAAATGACAAATGTAACCATAGAAATACAACTTCAAATCTACATCTACAAACATTGAAACCTTGCATAGACCATTACAAGTTTATAACCACAAAAGACAGCATTACAAAGCTAAAGCATTCATATTTCATAGTTCATACATGCCACACATTACAAACATTACAACTACAACAATTTCGTAAACTACAAAAGCCATCAACCAGTGTTACAACTTCGGTGACTCGGTCTCCATTCTCCAAGTCTCTCTGCCTAAAGGTAAACAAATGAAAGTTAGCCAAAAAATGAAAATAGAAACACACGATATTAGTACACATGAATGGCTAATTTCAATGAAGTAATCAATTCAGTCATTACCTAAACAAATTAATACATATGAAAAGTTTTCCATTTACTCTCATTTTCAAGGTAAGAAACATCAGAAATAAACAAAAAGCAGTATTAGAATCAAAACATGAACAACAATTATATAATTAACAAAAATATCAAACAATTTTAGAAATGAGTGCATCGTTGTATATATGTATGTGTGTGTATGTGTGTATGTTCAAAGAATTTAGACCCAAAAGTATATGCTTTTATTATTACCTCTAAGTTATAAAATAGCAGCTATTTCAATAGAAATGAATAAGAAAATAAGATCAACAAAATAAGAAATACACATCAGCCCGGTCATGCACATCCTCACGTATACATGCACATACAAAATACATGTAACGGCCATGCACATTTTTTAAAAAACCGTAGCCACAAGTACCATTTCTTAGCCATGCATATCACATATACACACGCAACCTCACATACTCAAGCTTGGTTCTACTTCATTTCTATTTACAGTTTTGCCTACAGTGATACCACAGGTGCACCTAAACTCAAGTGATTATAAACTAACACCTCTAATGTATTTATATTTGAATTCTGACACACACACACACACACACATATATATATATATATAAGGTCCATATTTTGTTGTAATTCAAAATATGTTAATTTCATGCACGCTGTTTGAACTAAGCCATCCATACTTTACAACAACAATTATAGAACTGAAGAAGCATTATTTTGTATTCGTACACTATTGGATCATTCATGTTTTTGTTAATTTATATACAACTGCATCAACGTCAAGCTAATATAAGCAGATAACCCACGCATGTCTTACATAATTTTGCCTGCCAAACATATTATGATTATCATCTTACAAGTACTAAATGATATTGAAGTTGCATTCAAATTAGGAAGAAAATAATGGTAGCCATGCAAATTTTTGAGCAGTACCGGCCTCATGACCAGTTCATTTTTATATGAATCTGGGATCATTTAGTGCTTAAAATTCCTTCTGGATATCACTACAACTAGTATTTTATTATTATTGTATTACTGCTACTAAACAATATTTTAATTTTTTGTTTTATATTTATTATTATTTGAATGTACACTTCACTGGGCAATGTCTATAGATTGCTGAGAAAAATGTAGCAATCTATAACATATATCTGTTAACTAGGTTGATCTACTATCCTTTTTGAGCTTCTACTCCTACACATCTCATTGACTTCGTTACGGTCAGGCCAACTGAGTAAAGGGAGCAAACATTACTTAAATACATGGTGACTGATTCCAAGTTTGACCAACATAAATAAACTATAAATGGTATCATCAATTGCAAGCAGCTACATTGTCTTAAACTAAAACCTTTCTCCAATTTAAAACATAAAAGCTCTATGAATTTATGTCCCTTCTACTGCACAAAAATTTAACCTGAAACTATGAATACGACTAAAGTTCATGTCAATGAAATCAAGACTATGGTGCCAAATCAAATATTTCAAAATCAGTCATATATTTCTGAACAGATCAACATAACAACTAACAAATCAAAAAATAAACCAAGCTTAACCATTCCAATGTAACAACTAACATATCAAAAATATCATTGTAAAAAATAAATCAAACTTACGTTTTTCCTCTTCCTGCTAGTATTCACCATTGCTCAAATCGACGATCTGGATAGTAAAGACTGAAGAGCAAGGCGACGGAGGATCCATTCGAATATCATGGATTCACGATTCGATTATAGAACAGAGGAAAATGAAATAGATAAGTAGATAACTATTTTATTTTTGGAAACGAATTCGAAGTATGAAGATAGTGAATAGCGGCTGGAGCCTCTCTTGATTAGCGCTACGTAAAATTGTTGGGCCAGGTTGTGAATAGTTTTGGGGTTTTCCAATAATTTAAAAATGTTTTCGGTTAACGCTTAGCCGATATATAACCACGGTTAACCGTTAACCGAACATATTTTGATCGGTTAATGTAACGACCTGATTTTTTTGAGCTCAAAAGTCGACATCAATATGTCCAATGTATCAAATGCTGGACAATCGAATGCCCAAAAACCGAACCGTTATGGTTTAAGAAGAAGAAAGTAGAAGAAGAAACAGAAACAATATCAGAATCTCACAATCGCAGTGGAACAATATATAATAGATAAATGAATAATCTTTAAAACAAAAAAACTATATCAGTTTATACATACATCATCAGAGTATTACAACAACAAAACACAACACTAGGCATTTATGACTACTTGTCCATATGAAAGCTGAACTTGCAGCAATCAATCCATACGCAGCAGATACAACATAATATAAGTGATAAGTTTCGCCATCCAACTTGTCTCTTGATTTCCACAGCATGCTTTTCTGACTTCGCTCCAAAACAATTGATAACCTAACTCTAGGGTGCCAGTGTGGAAAATTATGGACACCAGAGTTTAAAAGGGAACAATACACTCTAGGTCAGTCATGGGACTGACATGAGATCTTAAAATAGTTATTTACACAAAAGAAAAGGAAAAGAAATCCGTTATGCTTTTGGAAAATGAAACTACCATAAGGCCTCCCGGCACATACACAATGCAATCACACACTTGGGGGAGATTTCTCCTTATGATAGTCAAACATGCTTGATACGCAAAATCTTTTTGATATTATTATTAGTGCATAGTCTGGAAAACATTTCGAAAGTATAATATTAATCTTAGCCAGCATAGGTACCATTATATTATGCCTACTATAGCTACCATTTAAGAATGGCAGGTTATACAACTGCAATCATAAATGACTCGTATTGGGTGATTGGATTTCCAACCAATGGTCAAAGCTAAGGAACTTCCTTCATCGAATGGGTACGCCTCTAGAGGGACGCCCTGAGAACCTAACCGGATCTCTGCCAACACAAGGCCAGGTTACCTCTGTAACTAGGTAACTAACTGTCATGAGTATGCCACCGCCCGGTCTAGACCAACCTTTTCTGAGGCGCCTCAACAACCAACAACCACATAAGTAAATAGTCTGCGCTCCATACCAGAATGCCACTTTTTTATCTACACAAGTTAAATATCTGGGCTGCATACCAGATACCACTTTTTAACCAGAAGGAAATGCACATACCCTAAGGGCCGCGACCCTATAAGCTTGTCGCATCTTTCTTGTTTCGACCGTTTTCGAGATGTGAGGTTCGACGAAGTCTCGCCCACAAAGTTCGCTTTTCACAAAAGCCATGCTTCGACCAACAATAATCAACATTTAGCATGCCACATTACCAAATTAGGAATGTATCACTAGTAAATGTCAACTACAAAACCTTTGAGCTCGTACGTCTCAGAGAAGGGTGTTAAGCTAAGAGAATAAATTCTCCACCACCAACAGAAATGTATTTGATAGAAACCATCTTTATATCTTAAAGTGTAATGTCAGACATACATCCATACAAGTCCATTCCATGTTTGCACGGAATCGAAGGCACTTCCTCCATTTAAGGAAAGAAGCCTTTGCAAATCCGGATGTCCACTAATCATGTCCGAACTCCCCATCACATAGGGTGATATAAATCTCTATACCGGAGTAACTCGGTGCAGAGACATTCGACAGGTAATCCTTTCGTTTTTGAAAATACCCGGTCTTCAACACCTTCTTCAAATGCAATCTCATTTCGTCGTATCATTATTCGAAATGAGTTTTATGACTCAACGTCCTCTCCCGGCTAATCCGAATAATGAGCGCTTGTTTTAAAAATAAGTGGTTACATTTAGATTTCAAGTAAGTTACAATAAATTTCCACTTTGATCTTTTAAACAAAAGATCTATCACTAAGATTCGATGTGGTTTTCGGATAACCATTCGGAATCCGACCCCCGGTCGCATCGAAATTCAAATGCCGTTTAAAGGCCAATATTGATAGTCGGGTATTTAACTATCAAACAACATTCACAACAACCATCAACTTTAAATAATTTACCCAAATTATTTATTTCAAAATATATTCACAAGATATACACACTTCAACCCTTTGAAAACAAATTTCAAATCACATTCCTCACGTGGAATAAATTTTCAAATATTGTTTATTTCCACCGAAAATTTGCCAAGTCCGAATACTTTAAAAATAATTTAAATCACTTATCCAAAAATATACTTGGAAACACTTAAAGTAAATCCTATTTTAAAATATTTATTTAAAATATTAGTTATGAAATTTAACACCAATATCTCATATAAAACTTAAGTCCAAACTAAAATTATTAGATAGAGTATAATTATTTAAACAACCATCTTCTAAATCAAATACTAATTAAATCTTTAAAGTAATCACTTCTATATTAACTTAATAAATATTTACTTTAAATTTTTTAAAACAATTTAAGAAATAATTTTTTCTCCAAAAACATTCTTTTTTTTAAAACTAACTTTAAAGCTTTTAATTTATATTTAAAAGCTACTTTGAAAACATACTCGGCTTTCCAAAGAAAATACACTTTCCATTCTAAAGTAGTCCATTTTAAACAATTAATAAATCCTTCTTGATTTATCTCAATTTACATTTCAAATCCGTAAATTTTCTTTCCACACTTTTAAAAATAAACCAATATTTATTTTTAAAACAAACTACTCTTTATTTTATAAATTCCCATCGTGAATTTATATTTTCAAATATCCATTGATAAACAATTTTTAAATCCATTTTCAAAATTTTACTTTCAAACACCAAATCGATTTCTAAATCGATTTCCTAAATATTTATTTTCATACACCAAAACAATTCCTAATCGATTTTCAAATTTTACTTCATTTAAAAAAAATATCCCTTTTACTTATCCAAATTTATTTCAAAAACCCATTGATCCAATATTCACACTTTTATTTAGAATTTAAAATCTGAATTAAAATAATTCTTCAACTTTCAAACAATACTACTCAAAATCCATTTATTTTCATTTATTAAAACCTTTTCCCCTACTTGGAATTTATTCAATAGATCTCAAAAATCAATCTTTACTATTTTCAAATTCCTTCTTTTAAATTTATTCAATCCTCTAAAATTAATTTACTTAAAGTTTTCTCCTTTAATTTCCAAAAATCCAATTATATATTTCTGGTATTTTAAAATACCATAATATATTCGGCCAGACCATAGCCTTCAATAATTTCAATTATCAATATAATCATTCACAGATTATCAATAGATCACATCACAACATATGAAATAAATTCAACAATTTGAGGAATCCAGTTGGATGCCTCCAACCTGTTTCCGTGCATCCACAGACATTAGCACAATATAAAATACCAATTCCACTTTGAGGTGGAATATCGCGGTATATGAGATTATATCATCTCATCCGCTATTATGTGGCGCACAAGGTCTCATCCGCTATATAATACGGGAAATCAATCACTCCAATACACACACACACACACACTCTACTATATATAGTATCACCCAACATATAATTTATCAAATTCATCCAAGCACATCCAACAATTTAAAGTTAACAATTTAAATTAAACAAATCAACTCGATTGAGTGAGAAGATCTCACCTTTGATTTTATTGTTTGTAACCCATTTCCATTTTGACCATTTCTTCACGGGTTTCGACCTTGTATAAAAATTTATACAATTTATTAATATTTGAATTAATCGAATAGTTAATCACTATTTATTCATTTAATTTAGCTAATAATTCGAGTTTAAACTAATAATTTATTCTTAATCTAATAATTTAAATTTGAACTAATATTTTTCTTTAAAAATCTTTTAATAACTAAAAATAATTAAATTGGTAAATAAAACAAATTATTTGCCATTTTTAAATTTAATAATCTAATGACTTAGTTCAAAACTGGATTTCCTTTAATAAATCTTTTTAGCGACAAAAATAAATTAAATAAGATTATCAAGTAATTTAGTCTCCATACTGATTTAAAATATGAATATTTTTACTGTTTAAAATAGAACATGCACATCCCAAACCGAAGAAATTACCTTAATCCCACGTAACCATCCCAGACCGAAGAAACTTCCCAAAATTTGCACAGCACAAACCTCATTGCCGAACCTTCCTTGCCGTTGTCTCTACCTTGGCCTCGACCGCCATCTTGCCTGACGAGCTTCCATGGCTTTAATTCGATCACGACCAACTTCGTACCCAAAACAAAATTGCAACCTCTTATTGCTTCGAGAAACCCATAGAACTCGAGTGTCCACCCATCGCCTCGATCGAGCGTTGATCGGCTGATGAAGTCGCGATTGAAATGATTCGCGAATCCCCCAATCTCGACTTCAAGCCTTGCGATTCGATTCGATCCGAAGCTTGCCTATCTGCTTCGATTGATTATATATATATATATATATATTGAATTTGTGCAGAAACGAAAAGGGGAACGCGATTGGCCATTAAAAGGTTTTCGTTTGATTTTGATTCGAA
This sequence comes from Allium cepa, assembly GCA_030765085.1. Taxonomy (NCBI): domain Eukaryota; kingdom Viridiplantae; phylum Streptophyta; class Magnoliopsida; order Asparagales; family Amaryllidaceae; genus Allium; species Allium cepa. Next base: position 588,833,328 of record CM060938.1, read on the forward strand.
TGTCTGGAAGAAAGAAATCTCGGCTCTTTTCTTTCGTTCGATATATTATATTTTTTTATATAAAATATGAACACGTGTAAAAAAAAGTGACAAGTGTTATATTAGGGAAAACACGTGTAGAATTTGTCTTGAGAATACATTATATATATATATATATATATATATATATATATATTTAAAATTTTAAATTGTTTAGAAACAAAGTCTAAAATCTAGATCTCCTATCGAGGCGTGCCGCCAGGCGTTTATAATGTTAAACCTTCATTCCAAACGCAATGGAAAATGTTTCAAGTCCAAATTCGATCGTATGGAGAAGATAAGTTTTTGGACCTGTTTATTATACTGAGTTTCCAATTTAAATTTCAGCGCGTTTATCAACCGTACGGTCACAAGTCAACCCCAAACGCTACAAAAATTGAAATCCGATAATAATACAATATTACGGATCCAATGGAACTAGTTTCGTCGAATTTCGAGACTGTGCCTTGGAAGACTATTTATAAATATCGATTTAAACGATATAAATTCAAAACCGAGCAAAACGCTTTCAAATTTAACTTTTAAAAGTTCTATCACCTTCAGTATCATCGATATAATTTTTTCAAGCCTTCAAATTATTTTTAACAGGCTTAAAGTTGAAGATTCAAATTTTTACCCAACTTTCAATAATTAAATTTAATAATTTAATTACCAAACAAACAGTGATATTTTGAAATTCAAGCTAAATTAACTTTCGAGTATTAAAAATCAATTAAATATTTCATTTTCAAATGTTCAAAATTTCCGGGTCGTCACATTTAACGTCGGTCGATTAACCGAATGCTCGATTAACTGATTTTTTGGATTAAAGCGGTTCGATTAAGGTCGGTTCGATCGGTTAAATGTCCACCCCTACACTCAAACAATAATTTGGGTTTAAATTGAATAACCATGTTTTCTACGTTTCAACCAATAGCATTGTCTCATTTTGGAAGGTGTGTACTTGAAATTTTGTCATGGACCCTATCATGTTTATCCATCTTTTGCAAAGCGTACAAATCTACTATGTAGATTTGTTCTATTTCTACTGGACAGAAATCCCTTTTTGGCGGTGGTGTTAGGTATAGTTTGGGTCGTTATGGTAATGGTAAATATATCGATATCATACCATTACTAAACACATGGTAATCGATATTGAGCTTTATCTGCATATCAGTATTATAGGTATAATAATGGTAAGTTTGCCTATGATAATAGTAAATTCAATGTCAATGAGATGTCAAAATCAGTGCTAACGATAAATTTATCAATGGTTTTAATCATACTATTTTATTATAAAATTACTTCAAATAATGAAAACTTGTCGAAGTTTATGGAACTTTATATAAATATTTGTGCTTTAATTTATGATAATTCTACCTATTTCATTTATTTTTTAGCTTTGATTTTTGAGATGAGCCAAACTATTATTTCATGTAGCCGTAAATAATAATTTCTTAATGTTTCAACAACTATTAATTAGTTTTTTTCATTACTATAGAAATAACGCAACGCACTTTTGATGTCTTTGTCTATTGATAAATTTACCATTACTGACCATCGATATACCTGTCTGTCGGCTGTCACTGTTTTACGGCTGTAATGGGAAAGTAATGGTACCCGTTTTCGGTTTTCCAATAAAACTGGTCCAGTTGCGGTTTTCCTATGTCGATAATCTTGAGCCCACTAGTTTTTCGGTTTCATTTTGTTTTACTAGGTGGGCTCAGCGATTGTCTCTGGTAAAATAGAATTTGCCCGTGGAAAATTGTCGGGCTACACCTATGTCGCTTGAGCGGAGGTAATTATAACCTACTCTGGCACCCCGGCCTGTATACGACCGCCGTTTCTTCTTCATCAATGGATGCGAAGATCTCCGATATCGATGATTGGCCCGGTTCAGCTCCAAATCTTAAAGCTAATCTCTCCATTTTATCCTCCGATCACATTCAGCTGGCAAAGATGTTAATTTGTGAGGGACAAGGTCATCTTTTCGCGCACTGGCCTAAGCCTGGTCTTGATGATCACAAGAAATCTGCTTTCTTCGACCAGGTATTGCTCATGATGATTAATTGTGAATGTTTTGTATTCAAGTTTTGTTGTTGTCCAAAGGCTCTCTCGGTTTTGCTTAAGTTAAAAGTGTGCGTGTGTACATGCGTCGTCTGCGTTTATGTCATTTACAGCGTTAAATTCCATGGAGCTTAGCTATAAGGTTTTACATAGTGGCGGTGACGACGACGACAAGGGACTTTAGATTTAGAGATTAGAAGTAACCTCCACTTCTGTTTAAGCGGCGATGATCGTCAATGTGTGTTCAAGCGTCTCATAAGAGGAAATTAGTTCTTTTGCTTTTGGCTTGCTTCACTAACGAAATTAGGTTTAAATATCCATATCATGCTTGGTTTGCTGAATCTCATATTATCATGTGACTTATACCAACTATTACTTGCTTGGCTGAACTACCAATGCACGGCCAAATGTTAGTCAATATTTAGGCGCCATGTCCATCTCCGTATCATTTGATCAAACTTCATAAATCAAATGAACTGAGCATTTGTTCCTCTACACAAACACTTCTTATATGTAAATATATGAATGTATCCATGTATGCACACATGCTTCTATTATTATATGCTGCAAGATTTATCCAAATTACCTGAACAACAAACATGGACACAAGGACCCATTAACACCATAGCTTCTAAAGGAAGATTGTAATATCATTAACTGTATATCAAATTTCAAGGTGTCCAGGCTGAATTCAAGTTATCCTGGCGGGCTAGAGTCCTATATAAAGAATGCAAAGAGATTACTGAAAGAATCCAGGGATGGAATAAACCCTTTTCTTGATTTTACTCCTTCAGTTCCAGAAGGAGAAAAATTGATTTTTAGCGACGATAACTTCATGATGTTAGAGGAAGAAGGGGTTAAAGAAGCACGTTATGCTGCTTTTGTTCTTGTGGCTGGTGGCCTTGGCGAACGCCTTGGCTACAATGGGATTAAGGTAATTCTCATATTTTCATATTTGGTCAATCAATCACTTTAATTAAGATGTATGTAGCTTCTCATATTACCAATCATCTCTAACTTCACATTGCAGCTGGCACTTCCTGCAGAAGCTACAACAGGCACATGCTTCTTGCAACATTACATAGAGTCAATTATTGCATTACAAGAAGCTAGCTGCAAACGATATAATGACCAATCTGATAGACAGATTCCGTTAGTTATAATGACATCCGATGACACACATGCACCAACAAAAAAGCTTTTGGAGTCTAATTCTTACTTTGGAATGAACAACAAACAAGTCACTCTTCTTAAGCAGGAAAAAGTAGCATGTTTAGAAGATAACGATGCAAGACTTGCTTTAGATCCTAAAGACAAGTACAAAATTCAGACAAAACCTCATGGGCATGGTGATGTACATGCACTACTTTACTCCAGTGGCATTGTGAACCAGTGGAAGGATGCAGGTTTAAAATGGGTATTGTTTTTCCAAGATACAAATGGATTGATCTTCAAAGCTATACCCGCTTCATTAGGCGTAAGCTCCACAAAGGACTACCATGTTAATTCACTTGCTATTCATCGCAAAGCAAAAGAAGCTAATGGTGGAATCACCAAGCTCTCTCGTAATGGAAAATCAATGGTTATCAATGTAGAGTACAATCAACTTGACCCATTGCTTAAAGCTAATGGATATACCGAGGGAGACGTAAATTGTGAAACAGGTTATTCTCCTTTCCCTGGGAACATAAATCAGTTAATTCTACAACTTGGTCCTTATTTAGAAGAGCTAAGTAGAACCAAAGGAGCCATTGAAGAATTTGTGAACCCCAAATACAAGGATGCTTCTAAAACATCATTCAAGTCGTCGACTCGACTTGAATGCATGATGCAAGATTATCCTAAAACTTTATTGTCATCCGCTAGGGTTGGGTTTACTCTCATGGATGCCTGGCTTGCATATGCACCTGTAAAGAATAATCCAGAAGATGCTGCTAAGGTACCAAAAGAAAACCCATACCAGAGTGCAACTAGTGGAGAAATGGCCATATATAGGGCAAATTGTCGCCTTCTAAAAGAGGCTGGGGTTCAGTTTGGAGATCCAGTGATCGATGTATTTAATGGACAGGAGGTCGAAGTGTGGTCTCGCATTACATGGAAGCCTAAATGGGCGTTAACTTTAAAAGATGTGAAGGAAAAAGTACGTGATAAGTGCTATATATCTCAAAAGTCTACTATGGTAATCAATGGCCAGAATGTAATTCTTAATGGCTTGTCACTGGATGGAACAATTGTGATCAATGCAGTAAATGAAGCAGAGGTGCATGTGACTGGTCATGTGCAAAACAAGGGTTGGAACCTGAAACACATTGATTACAAAGATGCATCCTTTTTGGAAGAAACACGAATAAGGGGTTTTGAAGTTGACAAACTCGAGCAGTTGGAGCTGAACTATAATGAATCCGGGTACTTCTCTACTGCTGCTATTTAAAATTCTAGCATCTAATTGCTCTACCTTGAAATATCATACATGTTTATCGATTCTTTATCAATAAATGTTGGATCAAAAATGATTTGATTTCTACGGTTGAAGTTGAACATGGAAATAAGTGTGTTTGAACAGGGAATAATATTTATTTTGATTTTACAGTTACTTCTCTGGCTTCTTTCTTAAAAGATATTCTTACTGTTTTTTTTTTTTCTCCTTTCTTTCTTGCTAATCATATGGTTATGACCAATTTTCTCTTTCAACACCCAAATCCTTTGTCAATCAAGCAGCAATGAGTACGACCTTAATATAACATTTATATCAAGGCAACTCAGTTGTGCAGCATTACAAAAATACCACTAAATCATGGTGGTTGTTACAACAGTTCCAAATTTGGAAAAGTTTTACAAAAAAAAAAAAAAGGTCGATTAGTGATTTATATGTGGAGTTAATAACTGTGGTTGACCCTTGCTTGTGTTTTCTCATTCAGTTCTTGCCTAACAATTGTACTAAAACTTTAACCCTGATTCAGTCCGATTAAACCAAGGCTATAGAATCAGGGACATCATGGCATTGGAGCAGCAAAGATGATTTTCAATTTTCTTTTGTCATTAGAATTTTGAAACGGCTGTGGTTTATTGTTCTACAAATTCAAAATTCAGTCGTGCAATGATTTTATTGAGCGACTGGGTTATGATGTTTGAGTTCAGTAGGCTGAAATAATTGGAAGAATGTTTATGTAGTTGAATGGTAGTCAAAATACTTGAGGCATCTCTAGTAGTTGAACCTCCTGCTAAATGTCTTGTTGCTGCACCTATTTTCCATGCCGCAACCGTCCCTAGGGCAGTCTCTTCAACCGAACATGCTGAACACATTATCGTCTCTGACAAGACCGTCCCGTAATCTTACTCTTCTCTTGTCACATCAAATGATGTTGTTGTCACGGCCTCTTCTCATACTGCATTTGACCTCATTGTAGCCTCTTCATCTGAGCCTATGTCTGAAACTGGTGTTGTCACCAACAAGATCGAGATGCTACCGCAAGGTCGAGCTATTGGTTCTCCTATCACTGGCAAGAGTCGTCCTACAACCTAACTTGGTTCATCGGTGTGTTGCAACAACGAATGTCCCCCATGGCACAGTATGTTGTGGGAATTCTAACTTGAGACACTCAAATCAAAAGCGCTTTTCGCAGCGGAAAACGCGATCGTAATAAGAAGTGCAAAACCAACCAATCAATATCTCAATCCAAAACTCAATCCAATCCAAAATCAATCACAATCTTCAAACACACAATAGATAATCAAAACAATAACGATAAATAAATCACACTGATTATAGTGGTTCCGCTAACGCTTTGTTAGTGTACAAACGCTTTGAGAGAGAGTCTTTATTAATACCAATGAGAAGAGTATAAGAGATTAGTTACAATGATCAAAATTCTAATAGAATTGATTTGTGGAGAAGTGAATTGAAGAAAATTAGGTTTATATAAAATCCTAATCAGTGGAGGACAAACCCTAGACAAAACCCTTAATCTCCTGCCGTCTCACAGTCTCGAATCTTGAAAACAGCTTATATAATGAACCATCCTTCATTGACAAGTACCCGATTTGCCCCTTGAAAGCTCTACAAACGAATACACAACTGGTCCAGAAAACCAAAACTGCACCGCGACAGACGTCTGTCGCAACTTTCGAGCCGCGGTAAGCCTGCTGACAGAAGTCTGTCATAACTCTTGGGTTACCAAAACCCTGAGCGACGTCTATCACCGGTTGCTCCAGCAGCACTCCACCTTTTTCGTCATATACTCCTCCGAATTCCGATTTGCAAACCGTTTTCACCGTTATAAAACGACTTCCGACCTCTTCAATTCTCCGTACAGTGTCATTAAGATTCAACAATCCATCTCAACATTATATCCATCTCCAACTCCAATGGTATCATACTATCATCAACAATCGAACCAACTATCACCACTTCTACGTTCAATCAAACGTGGATGCTTTTCCAATGAGCTTCGGCAAAGCCACCGTTCATTGCACTCCATCAACGAGCTCTAGCAAAGCCTACGCCCGCTAAAGAAGTGTTGAAAACATCCAAATCCTAATCCGTCTCACCAATGACTAAAGTGCTAAAGAGTGTAAACTAGCACTCACCAAGAAGATAGAATCACAATCTCTCACCGATACTCTTCCTCATCCACAACCAAACTCTTCCCTCAACCGTGCCACCCCATGACACTTAGCACTTCAACAAGCAAATCAAGTTCGAGCAATGCTCGAACTTCCCGATGGACAATGCCTTAGTGAACGTATCCGCCGCATTATCCTTTATATGCACTTTCTAAAGATGTACTTGCTTATCTTCATTCATGACTGCTAGAAATGGCTCTCTCATTTCAATATGCTTAGTCTGTGAGCTAAACGCCAAATTCTCCGCCAAGTGACTAGCACTCTGGCTATCACATCGAACATCGACATTATCATGCTCGTATCCCAAGTCACACAACAATCACCTCAAGTAAAGTGCCTCCTTTGCCGCCTCCACCGCGGCTATCAACTCCGCCTCCGTAGTGGATAAGGAACTACGCTCTGTAATCTCGATTTTCAACTTATGGTTGTACCACCAAGTGTGAAGACATATCTGAAAGTTGATTTTCTTCGATCCCTATCACCGACGTAGTCCGAATCACAATAACCAACCAACTTGCATTTCATCCCCTTACTACCGCTAAAAATAAGACCATGAAATGATGTACCTCCAAGGTATCTCAATATAAGCTTCACAGCTTCCCAATGCGATTTTTCTGAATTAGTCATAAATCGATTAACCATCTCGATGACATTTGCAATATCGAGCCTTGTACACATCATAGCATACATTAAAATTCCAACCGCACTAGCATACAACACCTTTGCCATATAAGCCTTGTCTTTCTTCAAGATAGGCGATCCCTTACTCGAAAGCTTCATATGCAAAGGTAAAAGTGTATTTGACGCCTTTGCATTCTCCATGCTAAACTGACAAAGAACTTTCTCTATATACTCCTTTTGAGTCAATTTCAACTCAAAACATTTTCGATCCCTTTCTATTTCCATGCCCAATATCCTTTTTACTTCTCCAAGATCTTTCATTTCGAATTCTGATTTCAAACTCAATTTTAACTTATTGATTTCATTCTTATCCTTAGAAGCAATGAGCATTCGTCCATATACAAGAGTAAATACATCCAACAATCATGTTTCAACTTCTTGAAATATACATAAGCATCCTTGATGCTTCTATCAAAACCATTTTCAAGCATAAAATGATCAAATCTCTTGTACCATTGTCTAAGCGATTGCTTTAGACCATATAGTGGTTTCTTTAACTTGCAAACCAAATTTGACTTACCATCCAAAACAAAACCTTCCGGTTGCTCCATATGGATTTCTTCATTTAAGTCACCATGAAAGAAGACGGTTTTCACATCAAGTTGCTTCAACTCGAAGTCATGAATAACAACTATATCAAGTAATATCCGGATTGAAGTATGGCGCACAACCGGTGCGAATATCTCATCATACTCTTTTCTCTTCCTTTATGCAAACCCCTTAGCCACTAGCTCAACTTTGTATCTTTCATCGTTCTTCACCTTATATATCCATTTGCACCTAATATCACGGTTTCAAGTGTAACTAAATCCCAAGCTTGATTCTTCGACAACAATTGCATCTCTTCCTCCGTGTCACAAATCCACTTCGAGCTATCACTCGACTCCATAACGTTATCAAGGTCCATCGGCTCATCTTGGACCACATGAAGAGCATAGTTTCAATTATCACAAATGCTAAGATAGTTTCAATCACCATATCTATCAGGTGGCCTTATAGAACGACGACTTACCCGACTAGCAATACCATCATCCAAACTCCTTTCGGCTCCACCTTGAACTGAATCCTCTCTAGAATCATGTGTTAGGGATGCGGATTAAGGATCTTAAGGCGGAAATAACACTAGAGTGGGGTGAATAGTGTTTTAAAGAATATATGAACTATATGACTAAATTAAAACTTTCAACACAAATCTAAATAGAATTCTAACACAGACTGATCACAGAACATATAACAAATGCAAATAGTAAAGTAAAGCAAGTAAAAGGAAAGAACACACCGGATTTTTTACTGGTTCGGAATCCTCCTACATCCAGTCCTGCACCAAGGCAATATCCTTGTACAGATTTTTATAAGCCAATATCCAAATTACAACCCTCAATTTCTAAGGCCTTGAGGAACCCTTCTATCTCCGAGTCTAGGGTAAACTCCCTTGATTTACAGGACACAAGATCACCCTAATACTTTCTAATAACAATCCTTTTGAATGGATAGACTCTATGGACTTTTTAAATACAAATTAATCTTATAACTCTGAATAGCACTTTGATCTTTAGTAGAATGATGGAGAATCAAATAGAGAGAGTATCTAAATGATTTCCTATTGAGAATTTGGCAGAATGATGGCACGATCTTGAAAATATGAAGTTTTATGGATATGGAATGGTGGAGAAGAAAGAGTGAAGAAAATAAGAAAATTAGTTGTTAAAAAATTCGTTTTGGAAGCCTTTATATAGATGCACAACAGTCATAACCATTGTCGAAAGGTTTCTGAACGAACGGACACTTCTTTTGAAATTTGAATTTTGAATCCAATTGTCACCATGTCGACATGGGGTATCCCCATATGTCGACATCCCTCAGTTCAAAATTGTAGAGATGTTGTTTTGTAAAAGCATTTGAATTTAAAATAAGTTGAAACTTCTCTGAAGCAAAATAAAGTGTTTAAACAATATTTTGAGATAGAGAATGAATATAAAACATTATTTTAAATATATATATATATATATATATATATATATATATATATATATATATAAAATTGATATAGACCGTCAATTATATAAGTAATATTTAAAATCAGAATAAGTTTTGATGTTTTAAAAATAGAAGTTTTTAAAATCAGAATGGAGGAATATTTCAAGGCTAAAACAAAGTTTGAAAACATTTTTGAAAACATGATTTTGAAAGCTAAAACATTTTGAAAAACAGATTTAAAAACATTTTGAAAAATCTATTCAAACTGAAATTGCAAGAACCTTCCTACAGAGCTCCTCCATAGGACTCGAGAACTTGTACAAAGTAGTTTAAATGATTTTGATTTTCGTGGGTTTGTAAGCCACTTGTCATAGGTTTGTAAGCTACTTGTCGTGGGTTTGTAAGCCACTGGTTTCGATAGAAATTGGGTTCCATCCCAAAAGAAAATTGGAAGAAAGATGAGAGTGCTATTATGAAGTTTTAACAAAATACTAGACACTTATCTTGAGATCTTGAAATCTTGATTCTCTAGAGTCTTGAATCTTGAATCTCTAATCTCTAATCTTCATCTTGATGCTTGAGTTTTTATACTGATCAGTCTTCGATAATACCTGCATATACTTCCTATACACACACACACACACACACACACACACATATATATATATATATCTATATGAAAATGTTAGTATATATTTTATAAAGTAAAGTATAATAACTATATAAGGTTGTTGTCATCAAAACATCATCAACTCAGTTCCTAACAATCTCCCCCTTTTTGACGATGACAACCTTTATTTATAAAATATTCTTACCATACCATAACTCTCCATAACTCCCCCTTACTCCGTGACTTCTTCTCAAAACTACAACTCCCCTTTATTTCATGACCCCCCTTACACCAAGCACATATTTTTATAACTTTCTCCCCCTTTGTCATCAACAAAAACTATTAACTACTTAAGAATTCAAGAATGATTAGTATGAACAAATAATATGTATAGAACAAGCATGAAACAATGAGTATAAGTGAACACATTTTAGTTATTACAACATATATAAGAACATACATAAACACGAACAAGCAAAACAATGTAAAACAAAGAATAAAAAAGAAAGTACGCTTTAATGGCGATCCTTAACTATATGAGACTTATGAATCGAACAATTGGGGTAGTGGAGACAAAAGTTTCCACGTTGTTCAATTATGTTTCCATTAGTATCAACAAGGATCTCACCAACGCAAATAATGCTCTCGTCCTCATTTATAGGGACTTCGGGTTGAGGAAAAGGTTGATCTTCCTCTTGGTCTTCTTGTGGCTCTTCCATAGGTTCTTCTTCCTCTGATTCCATGGCTTGTGAAGAGTCTTCAATATTAATAGGATTTGTACGGTTATCCATAAGGAATTTTTGTACATTCCTAATAATATTCCTTTGCCTTTGTTGTTCTCTAGCCATCCTAAGTTGACTTACTTGAATTTCAGTCAACAATTGAAGGATATCTTTCATCTTCTCTTGCAATTTGATCACTCGAGCGTGCGTAGATCGTTGAAATGGACCAGAATGAGGAGATGTGGGTGAAGTGGGTTCATTAGTAGAAGAGGAGGCCATTATTTTATTGTTTCAGAGGTTATTTACAGAGAATATAGTGAAGAAAGAGAAGAGAAAACGAAATAAATAGATAAATAACCAAATAACTAACTTTGGAGGGAAATTCTATTTTCAAATTTTTGTTGGGTATGTCGACATCAGGGGATGGGGCATGTCGACATGTCTTTCAGAAAAAATGTAATTTTTATTTTGAATTTTTATTGATTATATTTTATATTTCAGATTTTGAACAAATACCTAATTCTTTTCTAAATTTTGTAAAATTCTGTTCGGTTAGCGGTTTAGTTAATATATCAGCAATTTGTTTTTCAGTATTTATATAATCTAGAGTTATTATTTCTTTAGTTATATTATCTCTAAGAAAATGATGTCTTATATCAATATGTTTAGTTCTAGCATGATGAGTTGGATTTTTAGGTAGATTTATTGCACTAGTATTATCACAATATATTGGTGATTTACTTATGTTAATTCCAAAATCTTTTAAAGTTTGTTGCATATATATGACTTGTGAATAGGCCAGAGCAGCAGATATATATTCTGCTTCAGTTGTTGACAATGAAACAATATTTTGTTTCTTTCTGAACCAGGAAACCAGTGAATGTCCTAGAAAGTGACAAGTTCCACTTGTACTCTTTCGGTCTGATTTACAACCAACATAATCAGCATCACAATATGATATTAAATCAAAAGTATTATTTTTAGGATAAAATAAACCATAATCTAAAGTGTATTTTACATATATTAAAATTCTTTTAACAGCTTTTAAGTGAGTTTCTTTAGGTTGTGATTGGTATCTTGCACAGAGACAATCACTATGCATAATATCAGGACGACTCGCCGTTATATAAAGTAGCGAACCAGTCATACCCCTATATAAAGTTTGATCACTATCTTTTGATTTATCTTCTTTACTTAAACCTACATTTGTTGACATTGGAGTTGGTTTCCCACTAGAGGTACTTAAACCAAATTTATTGATTAAGTCTTTAGCATATTTTTCTTGACTTATGAAGATTCCATTTTCTAGTTGTTTAATTTGAAGCCCTAAGAAGAAACTTAATTCTCCCATGTGACTCATTTCAAATTCTTTAGTCATTATATCTGAAAATTCTTTATTCATTATGTTATTAGTTGATCCAAAGATTATATCATCTACATATATTTGAACCAGTTGAATATCTTGATCATTTCTTTTAATAAAGTGTTGTATCTACTTTACCAATTTCAAAACCAGATTGAAGTAAATAAGATCTTAGTCTTTCATACCAGGCTCTAGGAGCTTGCTTTAGACCATATAGAGCTTTCTTTAACTTTTATACATGGTTTGGAAATTTATTATCTTCCAAAAGTGGAGGTTGTTCAACATAAACATCTTCTTTTACAAAACCATTTAGAAAAGCACTTTTAACATCCATTTGATATAATTTGAAATTATTATAATTAGCGAAAGCAAGTAGAATTCTTATAGCTTCTTGTCTTGCTACGGGGGCAAAGGTTTCATCATAGTCAATTCCTTCTTCTTGACAATAACCTTGCGCGACTAAACGAGCTTTATTTCTTACGACCTCACCGTGTTCATTCATTTTATTTTTATAAACCCATTTAGTTCCAATTATACTTTTATCCTCAGGTTTAGGAACAAGTTCACATACATCATTTCTGGTAAATTGATTCAATTCTTCTTTCATAGCAAGAATCCATGGATCATCAGACGATGCTTTCTTTGGATTTTTAGGTTCAATTGTTGATATAAAGGCTACATTACTCATACTACTTAATGGATTTCTAGTTCTTACTACAGATTCAATATTTCCTAAAACATTTTCTATAGGATGATCTTTTGATATTTTAAATCTCTTATTAGGTTGATTTATTTTACTAATAGTTTCATTAGATTGATTTAAATTTATAAAATCTTCTTCATCATCTATTTGTACAATATCTTTAAGATTTTCATCAAAAGATACATGCATAGTTTCTTCAATAGTATTAGTTTTTAAATTAAAAACTCTAAATGCTTTGCTTCTATTAGAATAACCAATAAAGAATCCTTTATCAGCTTTTGGTTCAAATTTATCTAAATTATCTTTTGTATTAAGTATAAAACATTTACTCCCAAATACTTTGAAATAAGCAACTATAGGTTTCTTATTATAAAGTAATTCATATGAAGTTTTATTTGTTAATGGTCTAACTAAAATTCTATTTAATATATAACAAGCTGTAGCAACTGCTTCAGCCCAAAAATATTTAGGTAAATTACTATCAGAAAGCATTGTACGAGCACACTCTTGAATCGTTCTATTCTTACGTTCTATTACTCCGTTTTGCTGTGGAGTTCTTGGAAATGAAAAGTTGTGAGTAATTCCCTTCTGAGTACAGAAATTCTCAAAATTTTCATTTTCAAATTCACCACCGTGATCACTTCGAATAGTTTTAATTTTGAAAGAATGTTGTTTTTGAATTCTTTTAGAAAAGTTTTTAAATATTTCAAAAGCATCACTTTTATGTTTTAAAAAGATTGTCCAAGTATATCTTGAATAATCATCTACTATAACAAAAACATATTTACTATGGTTAATTGATTGAACTTGAGATGGACCAAATAAATCTAAATGAAGTAATTCTAGAGGACTAGAGGTAGAAATAGCATCTTTTAATTTAAATAAACTTTTCTTAAGTTTTCCTAATTGACAAGCATCACAAATACTATCTATTTTAAAGTTTAACTTGGGTAGACCTCTAACTAAGTCAAGTTTTGATAGCCTAGATAATAATTTGAAATTCAAATGGCCAAATCTTTTATGCCAAATCCAAGGGTCACTTGTATTAGCCAAAAGACATAGGTTATCATTTGAAATTTTCATACTAAGGATATAAATATTTTTCTTCCTAATACCTTCAAAAATTATATTAGACTTGTCATCTTCAATGTGACATTTATCTTTTTCAAATTTAATTTTAAAACCTTTATCGCAAAGTTGACTTATACTAAGCAGATTATGTTTTAAGTTCCTAACTAATAAAACATCAGAAATAAGTAAAGTTTTAGAGTTACCGACATTGCCGACGCCAACCACATATCCTTTAGAGTTGTCACCAAAATTGACTAATCCACCATCTTGATAAGTAATGTCCTTGAGTATCTCGGGATTTCCAGTCATGTGCCTCGAACAGCCACTATCAAGTATCCATTTATCTTTCTCAATTTGCACAGTTTGTCCATTGGGTGTTGATTCGTCAAAAGCCATATAACATGTCTGTTCCTGCATAACACACCAATTCGGTGGATAACTTGATTTTTCAAAATAACTATATGCAGACTTATGAAACTTTGATGAAATGCATATATTCAAAACAGTTTTAACACAATTTTCCAAAAATGCCATTTTTATATTTTTCAAGTTTCAGATTATGAAAACAATGAAAACCAATGCTCTGATACCAATTGTTAGGGATGCGGATTAAGGATCTTAAGATGGAAATAACACTAGAGGGGGTGAATAGTGTTTTAAAGAATATATGAACTATATGACTAAATTAAAACTTTCAACACAAATCTAAACAGAATTCTAACACAGACTGATCACAGAACATATAACAAATGCAAATAGTAAAGTAAAGCAAGTAAAAGTAAAGAACACATCGGATTTTATACTGGTTCGGAATCCTCCTACATCCAGTCCTGCACCAAGGCAATATTCTTGTACAGATTTTTATAAGCTAATATCCAAATTACAACCCTCAATTTCTAAGGCCTTGAGGAACCCTCCTATCTCCGAGTCTAGGGTAAACTCTCTTGATTTACGGGACACAAGATCACTCTAATACTTTCTAATAACAATCATTTTGAATGGATAGACTCTATGGACTTTTTGAATACAAATTAATCCTATAACTCTGAATAGCACTTTGATCTTTAGTAGAATGATGGAGAATCAAATAGAGAGAGTATCTAAATGATTTCCTATTGAGAATTTGGCAGAATGATGGCACGATCTTGAAAATATGAAGTTTTATGGATATGGAATGGTGGAGAAGAAAGAGTGAAGAAAATAAGAAAATTAGTTGTTAAAAAATTCGTTTTGGAAGCCTTTACATAGATGCACAACAGTCATAACCATTGGCGAAAGGTTTTTGAACGAATGGACACTTCTTTTGAAATTTGAATTTTGAATCCAACTGTCGCCATGTCGACATGGGGTATCCCCATATGTCGACATCCCTCAGTTCAAAATTGTACAGATGTTGTTTTGTAAAAGCATTTAAATTTAAAATAAGTTGAAACTTCTCTGAAGCAAAATAAAGTGTTTAAACAATATTTTGAGATAGAGAATGAATATAAAACATTATTTTAAATATATATATATATATATATATATTATTGATATAGACCGTCAATTATATAAGTAATATTTAAAATCAGAATAAGTTTTGATGTTTTAAAAATAGAAGTTTTTAAAATCAGAATGGAGGAATATTTCAAGGCTAAAACAAAGTTTGAAAACATTTTTGAAAACATGATTTTGAAAGCTAAAACATTTTGAAAAACAGATTTAAAAACATTTTGAAAAATCTATTCAAACTGAAATTGCAAGAACCTTCCTACAGAGCTCCTCCATAGGACTCGAGAACTTGTACAAAGTAGTTTAAATGATTTTGATTTTCGTGGGTTTGTAAGCTACTTGTCGTGGGTTTGTAAGCCACTGGTTTCGATAGAAATTGGGTTCCATCCCAAAAGAAAATTGGAAGAAAGATGAGAGTGCTATTATGAAGTTTTAACAAAATACTAGACACTTATCTTGAGATGTTGAAATCTTGATTCTCTAGAGTCTTGAATCTTGAATCTCTAATCTTCATCTTGATGCTTGAGTCTTTATACTGATCAGTCTTCGATAATACCTGCATATACTTCCTATATATATATATCTATATGAAAATGTTAGTATATATTTTATAAAGTAAAGTATAATAACTATATAAGGTTGTTGTCATCAAAACATCATCAACACAGTTCCTAACATCATGTACATCACCAACACTACTGGAGGAACCCTATGGACCATGTGATGTAACATCAACCACTTCCTCCTCACAGGCATCTCCAACTACTCTGCTCCTTGGATAAAATGTAGGAATAACTTCCTTCTCCTTTGATTCACTATGAACCAAATCCAGAACATCTGATAAGCTCTCATTCTCCTTGAACAAAGCCGACTCATCAAAAGTAATATGAAGAGAATACACAACCCTTTTCGTTTTCGCATTTCAAATCCGATAGCCTTTTACTTCGTCCGTATAGCTAAGCAAAATCCCTTTGAAAGCTCTAAGTTCAAACTTATCATTTTTAGGATGTACATAAATCAGACTACCAAACACACGAAGATAACTCAAGTCAATGCTCTTTCCCTTCCACGCTTCCTCCGGAATTTTGTTACCAATAGCCGAGCATGAAATTCGATTAATAATATGCACCGCGGTTGACAAAACTTCAGCCCAGAATCATTTAGACAAACCCGATGTCAATCTCAAGCATCGAGCTTTCTCAAGTAGAGTGCAGTTCATCCTCTCTACAACACCATTCGACCGCGGATCTCCCGGTGTAGTAAAACGCCTCTGAATACCACGATGCTTGCAAAACTCCAAGAACTCATCGGAAACGTACTCTCCGTCATTGTCAGACCTTAGAACCTTCAAAGACTTGCCACTTTCATTGTATACAAGAGCTTTCCATGCTTTGAACTTTGCAAATGCCTCCGATTTGGCCTTTATTACATACACCCATACCTTTCGAGAAAAGTCATCAATAAAAGAAATATAATAGCAAGCTCCCCCCAACCAAAAAAGCACCGGTGTCGGTCTCCAAACATCCGTGTAAACATTCTCAAGAACCCTTCTCGAATTATGTTTTCCTTCACCGAATGATACTTTAGTTTACTTCCCCACGACGTATTCCTTGCGAAACTCTAACTTGTTGGTACTCCCTCCATCGATCATCTCTCTCTTCCGAAGAATATCCAAACTCCTCTGCATGACATGACCCAACCTCAAATGCACAACATAGTCGCATCCAAGCCATGAGAATTATCAACGCCTACACAAGTTTCACCTTCTATAGTTGTATCTTGAAGCAAATATAAACCATGAATCCTAGCGCCCTTCATCATCACAAGCGCACCCTTCAAAACCCGCAAGCTATCACTCTCAATTGTGATCTTACAACCCAAAGAATCCAGCTGTTTCAAAGAGATAAGAGGCTATCGAAGTTCCAAAACATAGCGTACATTAGTGAGAGTACAAACCGCAATGTCAAACATCCGAATTTGCACGGAACCAGTGCATTTCGACTTACAAATAGCCTCATTACCCATAACAATTGTATTTCCTTCTTTGTCGATATAAGAAGAAAAAGAATTCCTATTCGGCGTCATATGATAAGACGCCTTACAATCGAGCACACATTCGCTACCCGAAACATCTGATGCTACCACCGTCAACACATCTATGTCTTCCTTACTAACTATACTCTCCACCACGATGGATGAAGATGCTACTTTCTTTTTTGCATTCTCCTTATCCGGACACTCATACTTTTAGTGATCATGATTCTTACAAATATAGCACTTACTCTTTCTTTCCTTCAACTTTCCTCTCCAACCGAGGTTTCTAGATTTAGAACACCTGTGGTTTTCCTTCTTCTTATATCTCTCCTTCTCTACAAATAAACCGTGACCACTACTAGCACCACTACATCCATCACACAACTCCTTCATTTGATCCCGTAACTTCTCGCTAAGAAGATCCGGTTTGACATCATCGAGAGTCAAAGTGTCTCGGCTATAGATCAAACTATTTGAGAAACCCGTATAAACGGTCTAACAACAAACACGACGATATCATTGTATTTTGTTCTTACTTAATCTTTAAATCTACCACATTCATCTTCATTAGCAAATCATCAAAGATGTGCACCTTTATTGAAGTACCTTCCTTCATCTTATAGAAGAAGAACGTTCAAACAAGATCAAACGATTAGATAGTGACTTCTTCATATACAGCTCCTTCAACTTGTTCCAAATACCTTTAGCGGCAGTCTCACCACTAATTTCGAAGATAGCATTCTCCCCCATAGCAAGTTGAAGTGTAGTGAATGACTACTCTTTCATTTCCTCTCTCTCAATATCCGAGATGTCCGCCGACAACAATTGTGTGTCAAACACTACCCGATACACTCGATTCTGCCTAAAAACCGCTTTCATCTTCCATTGTCACTTTCCAAAATCATTATCGTCATTCCACTTGTCTATAACCAATTGTGATCCCGAAGTCGCGTACGATCCACGTACATAAAAGGCTATCCTACTTTGTTAACCATTGAGGAACTACCTGAGATATTATATGATCCCGGCATTTCTACAACCACCTGCCAACAACAAATTTCTGATACAAAATGTTGTGGGAATTCTAACTTGAGATCACTCAAATCAAAACCCCAAAACACAACAAAAAACGTGATCGTGGTAAGAAGTGCAAAACCAACCAATCAATATCTCAATCCAAAACCCAATCCAATCCAAAACTAGTCACAATCTCCAAACGCGCAATAGATAATCAAAGCAATAGCGATAAAATAAATCACACTCCGATTTATAGTGGTTCCACTAACGCTTCGTTAGTGTAAATCCACTTTGAGAGAGTGTCTTTATTAATACTAATGAGAAGAGTATAAGAGATTGATTAAAATAATCAAAATTCTAATAGAATTGATTTGTTGAGAAGATAATTGAATAAAATTAGGTTTATATAAAACCCTAATTAGTGGAGGATAAACCCTACGTTAAACTTTTAATCTCCTATCGTCTCATAGTCTCGAATCCTGAAAATAGCTTATATAGTGAACCATCCTTCATTGACAATGTAACGATCCTGAATTTTAATTTATTTTAAATTGATAATTTATTTTAATTTTGAATAAAATTGTGAAATTTATTCGTAAATTACTTTGAATTTCTTATAATTCATAAAAAAAGATATGTGTTTATTTTATTAAGTTTTAGAAGCGATTTCTTCTAGAATTTAATATATAAATAATGAATGAATGAAAATGTAAGATAAGTTGATAAGTATATAAGTTAAAAATAAATATCTTAAGATATTTGGTTATGTAAACTATATATACATTAAAACAAATTAGTTAAAAAATTCAACAACATAATAAATACAAAATCTCATCTATATTACAAAGCAATATAACAAAAGTAGTTAAATACATTCAAATATGAAACAAGTGTGTTCAAACAAGAATATAAATATCACTTATATTAAATATAGGACTTTATTCATATCACAATAAACAAAATAGGTATAAACAAATAAAAGAAGTCAAACATAATAAATGCAAACATCTCAGCCGAGACAAGCAAGTAAAAAGCAAATAAAAAAGAAGACAAAGAAAATATGCTGTAAATAAAATGATAAACAGTACACATAAGAAAAACTATGTAAACAAATTGCTAAAAACAAGAACTGTACATACTTCATACATAACAAATAGTATAAGTGTAAAACAAATAGGACAAAGCATTTAATGCCAATATCTTTAGCCACCATAACAAAATCCTTTCAGCCACAAAAAGAAAAAGAAAAAAAAAGTATCTGATCAAAACATTAACAAACCAATTCTAGTACAAAAGAAACATCACCCTGTACAAAATATTGTATACCATACCCTGTCACCTTCTTTTATATATATCCAACTCCTCATCATCAGTTCGTTCACCTTCAAAGCTAAGAAAAACTGAAATGAATATCAACTAAACTTAAACAAAAGCTTCAACTCAAACAAGAATTAAAGCCAGGAAATCAAAAGCAATTAATCATCACAGTTTTAGAGTTTCCAGAATACATTCCCAGACTATCTTTTGTTCTCTGTTGTTTCTCTGAAGCAAGGTGAGTAACTTCTTTTTTTTTTACTTAAGCATCTGAGATGGTTGCAAGTGTTTATCTGGAAAGTATGTTGTTGTAATCTCCTGTGTATATATGTTGATGTGTAAATGAATGTATGCCTATAATTGTTGAATTGCTCTGTTTTATTTTTTTTAAAACCCAGATTTACAAAATAAATCTCTATCTCCTTATCTACTCACTGATAGAATATAAAATATAAACAAAAGATGTTTTTTTGATCCTGAACTAAGTTCTAGAAATCAATTAAAGTTAAAACAATATGTGAAGGTCTCTGAAAAATCAAAGAACCGAGCAAAGCTCAATTTTAGCAAAATTTCGAATGTTTTAAATCATGAATTCAGGTACACAAATTCATTTCTCATACAAAAATATGATTTTTAAAGCAGAACTTATGATTTTTAGATCAAAGGATTGAGTGCAGTTTGTTTTTGTTTGGAATTTGGGTTTGGATTAAATTCTATTGATCAGAAGATTGTTGGTGGCCGAAGATTTGCGTAGTGGTGGAGGAACCTACGGTGATGGATGGAAAATTAGCCGGAGGTGGCGACGATGACGGTGGCGACAGCGGCGTAGGACTTTAGTTTGTAAACCTAGTTTTGAGTGGGGGGGATCTCGTGCCTCACGTCCTCGTTCGAGCATCGAATCCCTTGTGCCTTCGGGAAATGGTGGCTGGGTGGATGACGCGTTCATAGCAGGAGGTGGTGGCTCTCCGGTGGTCGAAATTTGGGGTACGGCGCGTTGACAGGTTTCGAGTGGAAGTCCTGTTACTCGTTTCCAGGTTTGGATTTTTACTCAAATTTGATTTTGAGTCCACCTGGAAGCAATCTAATGATGTAGTTGAAGTTTGGTGATGTTAGTGGATGGGGGATGATCGTCGTTGGTGGTCGGAATTGCCCACAACCTTCGTGCACGTGCATGGAGGCACTATTGGTGATCTGAGCATTTTTGTTGAGTGAAGTTGGATCGTTCGTTGTTTTACTCGAAGTGATACTCGAAGCGCTGGTTGTTTTGCTCGGGGAAGTTGGTATTTTGACTCGAAGAAATTTTCGTGAGTCTCAGGTATTGAAATTCCAGGTTTAAATAAAACAGAAACCTGTTCTGTTTTGCTTTTGACATTTTTAAATAAATTTTCAAAGTGCAACCAAAGTTTTAAACTAAGTCAGGGATTCAAGTGTGGTTTGAGACTTAGTTGTGAATGAATTAAACTGTTTAATTAAATGGTTTAATTTCTTAAAAACTTAGTTAAGTAAAATTAAAAGTTTTTGAGTTTCAAATGGAATTTGAAATGTAAACAAAGAGTTAAACAAGTCAAAGTAAACTTGAAATCTAGGCCTGAACTTAAGTTGAATTACAAATTTTGAAATAAGAATTTAAGTTTATAAATTAAATGTTAAATTATCCTTTAATATGTGAATTTAAAGAGAAGTTTATTTTTATTCCTTAAATACCTTTAATAACAAAGCATTATGTTAATATGAGGACTTAACAAGTTTAACAATTGGTTTTAAACTTTACTAAAGATAAAATGGTATTCATTTTAATTCTTAAATTTTAAATGAAAAAAAATTAAAATAAATTTGAGATAAATGGTTTCAAATATATATTGTGAGTGCTAATTAAATCATTAATAAAAGTGAGCTTTGTCTTAAAGATAATAATTTAATGACTTATAATTCATTAAAATTATTAAGGCGATTAAGGTGGATAATTGATTAATTCAATTAGATTATGATTTGGAATTAATTAATCAAATGATTAATAATGAAATCAGGATTAATCAATGAGATATAAATGGTTAATTAATAATTAATGTTGATTGACCTAAGTTAATTACTTTAGAAAGTAATTTAAAGAATAGTTAATAAAAGTTATTAACTAAGAATTATTAAACAATTAATTAATTAAGGAAATCAATTATAACTGTTAAATACTTAAATTAAAGTAATTAAGGAATTAATTGCTTATTGTAATTAATTTTGGATATTTTAAAAAGTTGATTAAGTAATTAGTAATAATCAATTATTTTAATAAATTAAGAATAATTAATTCAATAATAATAAATTTAGAGTTGATTAATTTATTTATGAATTAATTAAGGATTAAACGACTAATTGATGGGTAATTGAGAATTACTTAAGGAATTTAGTAATAATTAAATGGTGATTAAATTTTATAAATCAATAATTAAGCCTTATTAATTAAAGTGTTTGAAAAATTAATTTATATCAAATGATTTGTAATTAATAAATCAGGGTTGGATAATTAAATTCATAAGTAATTAATTTACTTGTAAATAAATTGAATTGATTAGGATTAAACAGTTAATTGATCATGCTTATGAATGATTGTATTATATGAGATGCCTTGAATTGATTGTCCTATCTGATCTATGATATTTTGTTCTATGGATTGTGCTATGTAAAATTTATTCATTTATTGATGATACATCTGTATATTATCTATGAATCTGTGAATGAAAGATAAGCGTTATAGTTTATATCGCTTATCAGCTATATTTCTATGTTTTAATCTGTGATGATTGAATGACGTTGCACTATTGTGTTAAACCCCTGGGCCACACCATATACACACAAATATGGATTTCACGAGGAAATCGATTAAGTCACAGGTTTTTGAAAATAGTTTTGAATTTGAATTTTTAAATTCAAATGGTTTGAAATGGAATCGAATTAAAGTGAAAAGCTTTTGGGAATGGAATTTTAAGATAAAATTTATTTCTAAATAACTTGATTAAGTTTTGGAATTTAAGTAATTTAATTTAAACTTAGATTCAAGATTTGAAATTGAATTATATGATTTGAAATTAAGGATTAAAGATGTTATGTTAGTTATATACGGGTTTGAAACCATATTTAAACTATTGTTTTGGGAATTCGAATTAAACCAAAGATTGTAACTTGTATAAATGAAATCGGGCTTTTCCAAAATAAAACTATTATTTCTAAATGATAAAAAAACTTTCGTTTCAAATTTTATAAAAGGGATTTCAAGTTTAAACTGAAATAGATTTCCAAGTTATAGATAAATATTTGGAAACGAGTTTGAAAATAAATATTTAGGAACGATTTGAACGCTATAAGACAAATCTTTGATTTAACGATTTAATGAACTAATCCAATTGAAATGGGAATTGTTTTGAAATCCACGAATGGATCTTTGTGAATGGGGTGAACTTTGTGAATTTTATCTTTTGTTTAAAAGATAAAGGTGTGTAAATTGTTTAAGGTGAATTGAATCTTTTGTTTAAAAGATAAAAGTGTGGAATTTGTTTAAACCATTGAAGGTTTTTGAAATGAATCTTTTTGTTTAAAAGATTAGAAATGGTAATTTGTTTTAACCATTCGAATGAAAGATTTTGGGCTTTAAGATGTGATTTAACTGAGACCCCAGTATCCGTATGATTTTTAATATTGCGCTCGTTATTCGGTTTAGCCGGAAAAGGACCTTTGGGTCATATAAACCATTCCGAATAATGATACGACGTATATGGATAGCATTTGAAGACAGGTGGTGAAGACCGGGTATTTGCGAGAACGATAGGATGACCTATCGATTGTCTCTGCATTGAGTCACGCCGGTATAAAGATTCCCTAAGTGATTGGAAATCCGATCGAAATTGTGAATACCCGGATTGCAAGGACTTCTTTGGAAGTGCCTTCGGTTCTGTTCTAAATCCAGAATAGACTTGTATAGAATGTATGTCTGACATTACATTTTGAGATATAAAGCAGATTTCTTTCAAATACATTTCCGTTGGTGGCGGAGAATTTATACTCTTAGCTTAACACCCTTAGAGGTTATGTTGTTGAAGGTTATCAGCGATATATTCCCAATTTGGTAATGTGGCATGCTAAGTGCTACTGATCATTTGTTGATCAAAGCGTGGCTTTTGTAAAAAGCGTAGCTTTGTGGACGAGACTTCGTCGAGCCTCACAAACCGGTAATGGTCGAAACAGGAATTGTGCGGCAAGGTTTCAGGGGTAGCTTCCCTAGGGTATGACCATTCCTTCTGGAAAAGGGTAGTATCATGGTATGGAGCCCAGATACTTACTCATGTGGACACACTATATTATTTACTGTGTGATGTTGTTGGTTAGAGAGCTCTCATTTAAAGGTCCCAAAGGACGGGGAGTGGCATATCTGAGGTTTTGTATATTCCCCGGGAAGAGGGGGTAGCCGGCCTTGTTTGGCAGAGATCCGGTTTGATTCTCGGGGCGTCCTTCCAAAGGCGTTTCCATGTGGCAATGGGAAGTTCCTTAGCCTGACCATTTTTTTGGAAAATCCATTCATCCAATACGAGCCTTGTATGGTTTTAGTTGTATAACCTGCCATGGAATGTGGCGGTAACTTGCTATTGAACATGGTAGCTATAGTAGGCATAAGTGCGAAATGCCTATGCTGGCTAAGATTTATATCTTTATTTTCGAAATGTTTTCTGCACTATGCACTAGTAATAATACCAAATGTTTCTTTTTAATGCGTATCAAGCATCTTTGACTATCATAAGGAGAAATCTCCTCCGATTCTACGTTTGTATTGTGTGTGTGATTGGGAGGCCTTATGGTAGTCTCATTTTCAAAAAAAAAACTTTGCAAATCTAATTTAAAATATTTCTTTGTTTATTTTTAAAGATAAACTGTTTTTGTTGCTCACACCAGTCCCGTGACTGATCCAGAGTTTATTTTCTACACGGGCAGTCTAGAGTTGGGTTTTTCAGATAGTCAGATTAGCAGGTTATCTAAATGTGGACGAGACTTGCTTGTCTTGGTGAATCGTGATGTTGGTTCGAGCTGCTGCTGGAGTTCTCTTTTGAAGACTATCTTAGAGTTAATTGTTCTGCTGCTGGTGTTATCGTTTTCTTTTCCGCTGCTATTTTATTGTATCATATCTCTGATGTATATTGATATCTATTGGATCATCTGTTGTATCAGATATTGTGTCAAAGCTGTATATCAATGTATTATTCTTTTCTTCCGCTGTGTTGTTTACTTAATATTGTTATAAGCTCTGGAAAATCGGATTTGAACGATCGAATCTATGACATTCGAATACGATATGAAGTATGGATGTCGATTTTCGAGCGCGAAAAAAAATCCGTGACGTTACGGTTGGTATCAGAGCTAAGGTTGAACTTTAGCTCAGGAGTATAACGCATTAAGTAACTCATTAGAGATAGGATGAAGTAAATCCTAGAATGAGTGTATCCCTAAGATATCCGTTTGAATGTCTCAGTAAATTCTCTTACTATCCACCGGTAGTGAGTATGAGTGCAAGAAGAGAACGAGATAGGGGACAGGAGAGTACACCATAAATGGTCAATACCCTACAACAGTGGAAATAATCTTCTCTATCTATTTCCTTTGATTCGTTTCCAAATTCTTTTGATTGCTTCGTAACAGCTCCAGAAAGAAGTTTCGGTGTGATGATGGTCCTACGAATCATTGTAGAAAATCCTTACTTCGTATCTTCATCAGTTTCTTACCAGTTTCTCGATTTAAACTTTAAAGAATATGAATTGAAAATTTGGAATTAAAATTTTATATAAACTGGAAAATTTAAATTGAGTTAGCTTGATTAATAGAATATGCAGCTAATTTTGAATTGTATCGATAAAACGATTTCGTTTAAAACTGAATTTGAAATTCTAATATAATTTCTTATGTAAACTGAAGTCCGAAGAGGGACAAATTGGTATTTATTTTGATATATTCCGACTTGAGTTTGGAATACATATCTTGTATTTGAGAAATTGTAGAGATTGAATCTATCTCTGTGTTATTTTCGTGCCTGCAAATTTCGGGGACGAAATTTCTTAAGGAGGGGAATTTGTAATGATCCCGAATTTTAATTTATTTTAAATTGATAATTTATTTTAATTTTGAATATAATTGTGAAATTTATTGGTAAATTACTTTAAATTTCTTATAATTCATATAAAAAGATATGTGTCTATTTTATTAAGTTTTAAAAATGATTTCTTTTAGAATTTAATATATAAATAATGAATGAATGAAAATGTAAGATAAGTTGATAAGTATATAAGTTAAAGATAAATATCTTAAGATATTTGGTTATGTAAACTATATATACATTAAAACAAATTAGTTAAAAAATTCAACAACATAATAAATATAAAATCTCATCTATATTACAAAGCAATAGAACAAAAGTAGTTAAATACATTCAAATATGAAACAAGTGTGTTCAAACAAAAATATAAATATCACTTATACTAAATATAGGACTTTATTCATATCACAAGAAACAAAATAGGTATAAACAAATAAAAGAAGCCAAACATAATAAATGCAAACATCTCAGCCGAGACAAGCAAGTAAAAAGCAAATAAAAAAGAAGACAAAGAAAATATGCTGTAAATAAAATGATAAACAATACACATAAGAAAAACTATGTAAACAAATTTCTAAAAACAAGAACTGTACATACTTCATACATAACAAATAGTATAAGTGTAAAACAAATAGGACAAGGCATTTAATGCCAATATCTTTAGCAACCATAACAAAATCCTATCAGCCACAAAAAGAAAAGGAAAAAAAAGTATCTGATCAAAACATTAACAAACCAATTCTAGTACAAAAGAAACATCACCCTGTACAAAATATTGTATACCATACCCTGTCACCTTCTTTTATATATATATCCAACTCCTCATCATCAGTTCGCTCACCTTCAAAGCTAAGAAAAACTGAAATGAATATCAACTAAACTTAAACAAAAGCTTCAACTCAAACAAGAATTAAAGCCTGGAAATCAAAAGCAATCAATCATCACAGTTTTAAAGTTTCCAGAATACATTCCCAGGCTATCTTTTGTTCTCTGTTGTTTCTCTGAAGCAAGGTGAGTAACTTCTTTTTTTTTTTTTTTTAACTTAAGCATCTGAGATGGTTGCAAGTGTTTATCTGGAAAGTATGTTGTTGCAATCTCCTGTGTATATATGTTGATGTGTAAATGAATGTATGCCTGTAATTGTTGAATTGCCTCTGTTTTATTTTTTTAAAAACCCAGATTTACAAAATAAATCTCTATCTCTTTATCTACTCACTGATAGAACATAAAATATAAACAAAAGATGTTTGTTTGATCCTGAACTAAGTTCTAGAAATCAATTAAAGTTAAAACAACATGTGAAGGTCTCTGAAAAATCAAAGAACTGAGCAAAGCTCAATTGTAGAAAAATTTCGAATGTTTTAAATCATGAATTCAGGTATACAAATTCAATTCTCATACAAAAATATGATTTTTAAAGCAGAACTTATGACTTTTAGATCAAAGGATTGAGTGCAATTTGTTTTTTTTTGAAATTTGGGTTTGAATTAAATTCTGTTGATCGGAAGATTGTTGGTGGCCGAAGATTTTCTTAGAGGTGGAGGAACCTACGGTGATGGATGGAAAATAGCCGGAGGTGGCGAAGATGACAGCGGCCACAGCGGCGTAGGACTTTTGTTTGTAAACCTAGTTTTGAGTGGGGGGGGGGGGATCTCGTGCCTCACGTCCTCGTTCGAGCATCGAGTCCCTCGTGCCTTCGGGAAATGGTGGCTGGGTGGATGACGCGTTCGTGGCAGGAGGTGGTGGCTCTCCGGTGGTCGAAATTTGGGGTACGACGCGTTAACAGGTTTCGAGTGGAAGTCCTGTTACTCGTTTCGAGGTTTGGATTTTTACTCAAATTTGATTTTGAGTCCACCTGGAAGCAATCTAATGATGTAGTTGAAGTTTGGTGATGTTAGTGGATGGGGGATGATCGTCGTTGGTGGTCGGAATTGCCCACAACCTTCGTGCACGTGCACGGAGGCACTATTGGTGTTCTGAGCATTTTTGTTGAGTGAAGTTGGATCGTTCGTTGTTTTACTCAAAGTGATACTCGAAGCGCTGGTTGTTTTGCTCAGGGAAGTTGGTATTTTGACTCGAAGAAATTTTCGTGAGTCTCGGGTATGTGAAATTCCAGGTGTAAATAAAATAGAAACCTGTTCTGTTTTGCTTTTGACATTTTTAAATAAATTTTCAAAGTGCAACCAAAGTTTTAAACTAAGTCAGGGATTCAAGTGTGGTCTGAGACTTAGTTGTGAATGAATTAAATTGTTTAATTAAATGGTTTAATTTCTTAAAAACTTAGTTAAGTAAAATTAAAAGTTTTTGAGTTTCAAATGGAATTTGAAATGTAAGCAAAGAGTTAAACAAGTCAAAGTAAACTTGAAATCTAGGCCTGAACTTAAGTTGAATTCCAAATTTTGAAATAAGAATTTAAGTTTATAAATTAAATGTTAAATTATCCTTTAATATGTGAATATAAAGAGAAGTTTATTTTTATTCCTTAAATATCTTTAATAACAAAGCATTATGTTAATATAAGGACTTAACAAGTTTAACAATCGGTTTTAAACTTTACTAAAGATAAATTGGTATTCATTTTAATTCTTAAATTTTAAATGAAAAAAAAATTAAAATAAATTTGAAATAAATGGTTTCAAATATATATTGTGAGTGCTAATTAAATCATTAATAAAAGTGAGTTTTATCTTAAAGATAATAATTTAATGACTTATAATTCATTAAAATTATTAAGGCGATTAAGGTGGATAATTGATTAATTCAATTAGATTATGATTTGGAATTAATTAATCAAATGATTAAGAATGAAATCAGGATTAATCAATGAGATATAAATGGTTAATTAATAATTAATGTTGATTGATCTAAGTTATTTACTTTAGAAAGTAATTTAAAGAATAGTTAATAAAAGTTATTAACTAAGAATTATTAAAAAATTAATTAATTAAGGAAATCAATTATAATTGTTAAATACTTAAATTAAAGTAATTAAGGAATTAATTGCTTATTGTAATTAATTTTGGATATTTTAAAAAGTTGATTAAGTAATTAGTAATAATCAATTATTTTAATAAATTAAGAATAATTAATTCAATAATAATAAATTAAGAGTTGATTAATTTATTTATGAATTAATTAAGGATTAAACGACTAATTGATGGGTAATTGAGAATTACTTAAGGAATTTAGTAATAATTAAATGGTGATTAAGTTTTATAAATAAATAATTAAGCCTTATTAATTAAAGTGTTTGATAAATTAATTTATATCAAATGATTTGTAATCAATAAATCAGGATTGGATAATTAAATTCATAAGTAATTAATTTACTTGGAAATAAATTGAATTGATTAGGATTAAACGGTTAATTGATCATGCATATGAATGATTGTATTATATCAGATGCCTTGAATTGATTGTCCTATTTGATCTATGATATTTTGTTCTGTGGATTGTGCTATGTAAAATTTATTCATTTATTGATGATATATCTGTATACTATCTATGAATCTGTGAATGAAAGATAAGCGTTATAGTTTATATCGCTTATCAACTATATTTCTATGTTTTAATCTGTGATGATTGAATGATGTTGCACTATTGTGTTAAACCCCTGTACCATACCATACACACAAATATGGATTTCACGAGGAAATTGATTAAGTCATAGATTTTTGAAAATAGTTTTGAATTTGAATTTTTAAATTCAAATGGTTTGAAATGGAATCAGATTAAAGTGAAAAGCTTTTGGGAATGGAATTTCAAGATAAAATTTATTTCTAAATAACTTGATTAAGTTTTGGAATTTAAATAATTTAATTTAAACTTAGATTCAAGATTTGAAATTGAATTATATGATTTGAAATTAAGGATTAAAGATGTTATGTTAGTTATATACGGGTTTCTCATATTTAAAGTATTGTTTTGGGAATTCGAATTAAACCAAAGATTGTAACTTGTATAAGTGAAATCGGGTTTTTGCAAAATAAAACTATTGTTTCTAAATGATAAAAAAACTTTCTTTTCAAATTTTATAAAAGGGATTTTAAGTTTAAACTGAAATAGATTTCCAAGTTATAGATAAATATTTGGAAACGAGTTTGAAAATAAATATTTAGGAACGATTTGAAAGCTATAAGACAAATCTTTGATTTAAAGATTTAATGAACTAATCCAATTGAAATGGAAATTGTTTTGAAATCCACGAATGGATCTTTGTGAATGGGGTGAACTTTGTGAATTGAATCTTTTGTTTTAAAGATAAAGGTGTGGAAATTGTTTAAGGTGAATTGAATCTTTTGTTTAAAAGATAAAAGCGTGGAATTTGTTTAAACCATTGAAGGTTTTTGAAATGAATCTTTTTGTTTAAAAGATTAGAAATGGTAATTTGTTTTAACCATTCGAATGAAAGATTTTGGGCTTTAAGCTGTGATTTAACTGAGACCCCAGTATCCATATGATTTTTAATATTGGGCTCGTTATTCGGTTTAGCCGGAGAAGGACCTTTGGGTCATGTAAACCATTCCGAATAGTGATACGACGTATGTGGATAGCATTTGAAGACCGATGGTGAAGACCGGGTATTTGCGAGGACGATAGGATGACCTATTGATTATCTCTGCACTGAGTCGCGTCGGTATAGAGATTCCCTAAGTGATGGGAAATCCGATCGGAATTGTGAATACCCGGATTGCAAGGACTTCTTTGGAAGTGCCTTCGGTTCTGTTCTAAATCCAGAACAGACTTGTATAGAATGTATGTCTGACATTACATTTTGAGATATAAAGCAGATTTCTTTCAAATACAATTCCGTTTGTGGCGGAGAATTTTTACTCTTAGCTTAACACCCTTAGAGGTTATGTAGTTGAAGGTTATCAGCGATATATTCCCAATTTGTTAATGTGGCATGCTAAGTGCTGCTGATCATTTGTTGATCAAAGCGTGGCTTTTGTAAAAAGCGTAGCTTTGTGGACGAGACTTCGTCGAGCCTCACAAACCGGTAATGGTTAAAACAGGAATTGTGCGGCAAGGTTTCAGGGGTAGCTTCCCTAGGGTATGACCATTCCTTCTGGAAAAGGATAGTATCATGGTATGGAGCCCAGATACTTACTCATGTGGACACGCTATATTATTTACTGTGTGATGTTGTTGGTTAGAGGGCTCTCGTTTAAAGGTCCCAAAGGACCGGGAGTGACATATCTGAGGTTTTGTATATTCCCCGGGAAGGGGGGTAGCCGGCCTTGTTTGGCAGAGATCCGGTTTGGTTCTCGGGGCGTCCTTCCAGAGGCGTTTCCATGTGGCAATGAGAAGTTCCTTAGCCTGACCATTTGTTGGAAAATCCATTCATCCAATACGAGCCTTGTACGGTTTTAGTTGTATAACCTGCCATGGAATGTGGCGACAACCTGCTATTGAACATGGTAGCTATAGTAGGCATAAGTGCGAAATGCCTATGCTGGCTAAGGTTTATATCTTTATTTTCGAAATATTTTCTGCACTATGCACTAGTAATAATACCAAATGTTTCTTTTTAATGTGTATCAAGAATCTTTGACTATCATAAGGAGAAATTTCCTCCGATTCTGCGTTTGCATTGTGTGTGTGTGCGGGAGGCCTTATGATAGTCTCATTTTCAAAAAAAAAAATTGCGAATCTAATTTAAAATATTTCTTTGTTTATTTTTAAAGATAAACTGTTTTTATTGCTCATACCAGTCCCATGACTGATCCAGAGTTTATTGTTTCTTTCCTAAACTCTGGGTGCTCAAAATTTTCTACACGGAAAGTCTAGAGTTGGGTTTTTCAGATAGTCAGATTAGTAGGTTACCTGGAGCTAGTTCAATCTTTGGATGTGGACGAGACTTGCTTGTCTTGGTGAATCGTGATGTTGGTTCGAGCTGCTGTTGGAGTTCTCTTTTGAAGACTATCTTAGAGTTATTTGTTCCGCTGCTGGTGTTATCGTTTTCTTTTCCGCTGCTATTTTATTGTATCATATCTATGATGTATATCGATATATATTGGATCATCTGTTGTATCAGATATTGTATCAAAGCTGTATATCAATGTATTATTCTTTTCTTCCGCTGTGTTGTTTACTTAATGTTATTATAAGCTCCCGCGAATCGGATTTGAACGGTCGAATCTATGGCATTCGAATACGATATGAAGTATGGATGTCGATTTTCGAGCACGAAAAAAATTCGTGACGTTACAGACAAACACCCGATTTGCACCTTGAAGCCCCACAAACGAATACACAAATTCTAGGTCGGAAAAAAATTGCACTGCGATAGACGTCTTTCACAACCTCTCAAGCGTTTGTCGCAACTTTCGAGCTGCAGTAAATCTGCTGACAAACGTTTGTCATAAGATGATTGACTTCTGTCATAACTCTCGGGTTATCAAAACCCTGAGCTCAAATGTCTGTCACTTTGTCACATGTTTCTCCAACAGTACTCCACTTTTTTCGCCATGTCTTCCTTCTCCAAACTTTGATTTGCGAACTATTTTCACCATTATAAAGCTACTTTCGACTAGAGATGGAAATTTAATCCGTGAGAATGGGTACCCATGTGGACCCGCCCCTAATCGAGCGGGGATTTCTCGACTTGGCGGGTAATGGGGCGGTGGTGGGGGATGATTTCAATACCCGAAACTGGGATGTTTTGGCGGGTACGAAGGTGACACTGTTCGTCCCATATCCAACCCTGATATATGTAGTTTTTGTTTATAGTTTTAACTGATATATATATATATATATATATATATATATATATATATATATATATATATATATATATTAGGAAAAAAAATATCTGACCCGTGACTATTTTAGTTTCATGTTGCTGCTTATGATTTGTCTACTTTTTAAATTATTAAGAGTTATGGAATTATGACTGTGTGGTTAGTTATGCTTTTTGTTTCAAACTTGAAGACCTATCTTTTATCTTTTAGGGATTATGAAATATAATTAATATTTTTCTGATTTAAATTTAAAACTTTTGTTTTTCCATTTATTTTTATTTATTACTTTTTTTCTTCATCTTTCCTTAGTGGATATCCAATAGGTTCTCCATAACCGATGGGTATTCCCCTACCCGAATCCGCTGAGTATTAAATGGGAATGAGGCGGGGATGAGTGGCATAAATGGGTAGCGTGGATGGGGGTGGAGAATGCATTCCCCTCATATTACCTGTACCATTTTCATCCCTATTTCCGACCTTTTCAATTCTCCATATAGTGTAGCCAAAATTCAACACAATGATGGACTCTTTATGTGTCAAACCCGTTGACCTGGCTGTTGCTGTAGATGCATGCTTAGATATAGCAATTGCCGGGGCTTCTTCCCTTGTTAACTTGAATACGGTTGTTGATGTCACTGATAATAAAGTCAACGAGTTAGTGTCTAGTGATGTGCTGTGCATAAAGATTCAGTGCATTGAGCTGTTTTTGAGTTGGATACATTGATGACTCAGTGGTTGATGAAGCTTCTGGCCTTGTTAACTTGGGCATAGTTGTTGTTGAGGTCGCCGCTAATACAATTAATAGGTTGGTGTCTTGTGACATCGAACTATTTTTGAATTGGATACAGTTGTTGAATCAGCGGTTCATGAAAGTTCTGCCCTTGTTAACTTGAACACGGTTTTTGTTGAAGTTGCTGATAATACAAGTAATGTGTCGGTGTCTTGTGATGTGCCTTTGCATGAAGATTCGGTGCATCGTGTTACTTTTGAATTGGATGGATGCACGCCTTCATCTATGAAGCCCATGCCCAATTTTGTTTTAGATCGTGTTGGGGACACGTCAACCTTGGTAAACATTCCGCGGAGCGCTCTTTTGGATCAAGTAGCTCTGGGTGTAGTTTTAGAAGGAGATCCAACGAGTTCGTCCATAGGAGCGCTAGAAACTTGATAAACTCGACATCAGATTCAGCCTCATCACGTGATCACATTCTTTTAGAAAGTACTTTTCCTCATATTTTTCTAAACACTTTTAAAATTTAGTCAAGCATATCACATAACTAAGAATATGAGATTTATTTGTATAATATCCTGGAAATTTTATAACAAATTAAAATATCAAGATGGTGAAAATTTAATTTTACATAAAAGTACAAAATAGTAGATTTTTACAAATGAAAGAACTTGGGCAATCTGATTTTCCCATTATGTTAAGTAGATTTTTCTAGCCCAAACTCATGTGTAAAACGTCATAAAAGGTTATCTTGTGAAGAAATACAGAATATTTATCGTAACCCGCATTTCAGGTTTTACATTTATTTTGTAATTAGGTTTAAGAATTAATTAAAAGAATAAATCAAAAATAGTTTATTAAGTAAATAATTGAATATGTTTGAATTTCTTAAAATAAGAGTCCAATTGTATTAATGTACATCGACTGAAAAGGGGGAAGATACTTACGCGCACATAGGGAAAATCTTTATTTACCATGTTAATGGAACTTATTACTATAGTTTGATGAAATTATATTTTATGTGTGTTAGAAAGTGAATGTAACAATATATTTAAGTAAAAAGAAATGCATTTAATGTTATATGTTTTGAAAAGCAAATATAACAGTATATGCATGGAAGTAAAGCGTTATTTTAAAGGAAATGTAAGGTGCGCTATCACTTTATTAGTAAAGAATAAAAGAGTAAATCCGATTTGAACTTGAAAATATTAATACCAATCATTATAAATTGCTTGTGCAATTAATTGGAAAAGAATAAGGTTTCTAATTAATACAAATAAATACACCCCCACGTGCACATGTACATTTGAATTAGATACATGGTTCCTTGTAATAGTCAATAATAATAATAAATACGTAGAACATTAATAAATGATATAACTTGATTTAGATCACAATAAATGATATTTATTCGAATCATAATTAATGTCATTAATGGGGGAAATATAAAAATTATATTTCTTAGACTAAAAGGAAAGGAATTTTACGTATACGTAAACGTAAGTAATATGTGAATAAGTGTAACAACGCAGTGTTGAGAAGCGATTAACTAAAATTTGTAATTATGATTTGATTAATTGAAATGGGTTTTCAAAGATTTAATGTGTGATTTTGGAATTTTGTTGGAAATAATGGGAATTTTATAATAAATCACTTTTGAGATAAATATTTTAAAATCGTGAATTATTGACAAATGAATAATTTAATTACTTTGAAAAATATTGATATTTTAAATTTGAAAAAATATCAAATTGTTTTAAACGTGATTGAAATATTTTTATAATGTTTAATGTTGATAGCAAATAAGATTAGAAGTTTATTTGAAAAGGAAATCTTATTTTAATTATATAAGGAGTTTTGGAATTTCTTCAATAAATGCATTCTAAATGTAATTATGAAGTGATTTTTTTTTTAGTAAAAATGAGTTAAAATATGGGAATAATGCTTATATAATTATATAACGAATAAAAATGAAGGTTTGTGTAAGAAATAATTTTAAGTAGAAATTGAAATTAATTTGGGTTAATAAATGAATTTAATTAAAGTGGGCTAAATTATGGGTTTTTTGTTATAAATAATTAAAATAAAAGGTTTGTGGAAAATTGTAATGACTCGAAATTTTATCGCTTTGATTTGTGAATATTTAATATTTAAATATTCAATTTATGGTTTTAATAAATAAAATAAATCTTTTAAAATTTATAACTAATAATAGATAATTCGTTTTTGTGTTTTGTTTACATAAATAAATAGTTCGACAGAAAACTGAAAATGTGATCGAAACCCATTTTTCGAATTTTTAGCTTTTTATCGAACTTATAGTTATAGGACATTGAAAATACTCTTGTATGTGTTTTAGAAAAAATACTTGCATTTTTAAAATGGTACATTTCATTTTGAAATATAAAGGGACAAGTAAATGAAAAATAGTAAAAAACAAAAATACATTTAAATTTTAGATTTGAAATGACATTTGATTCCTGAATTATCAAAGTGAACAAAAGGACTTAAAAGAACTTTAATACCCAATATGTTCTTACATGTTATGTACTTAATTGGTTATGAAATGATATTATAGTTGAAAAGAATATTTTCAATTTTTTACATTTCCTTATTCCTCATTTTACATCCTTTTTATATACTCATACGCACTACTCTCATACTCTCATTTTCATACTTAGCTTACTTTTCCTAAGTTTCCCTTTTTAATTTCTTCACTCAAGATTTATTTAAGAAAGTAAAGATCATCTTTTTGCTTGAAAAACCATATTAGCTTGGGTTTGCAATAATGAGTAAAGGTGAGAATCTCTGATTTTCTTGTTTATTTGTATGTGATAAAAGTGGGGAAATGTACTTCTAGTTTGTTTGAATTAGTCACAAATCTCTTGTACGTTACATAATAAGTTTAAAAATCAAATTTTGAGTTAAAAATGAGAAGACGTGCTCACTGTTGTTTACTGTAAACAACATCTACACGGTATTCTCTATATATTTACTAATAAATCATTTCCATCCTAGATTTCTAAAATCTATATCTCACAAAACCTTTTGATTTTGCCGAAACCGTCAACTAGTGAAATGTTTAACTCGAAGTCTATATTTTATATAAAATAGTCTGAGGTTGTTTCGTTGAGTGGAGATCGAGTTAGGGGTCGATAACAGTAAGTGAGTAAAAATTGTTTGGTTTTCGTTGATTACGAATCGACGAATGTCCTATACAATCGCGTTCGTATCGACAAAGAAAGATTTTTGGAGTTGTTCGTGTGATTTTTAAGGTTGTGATGAGGTCGCATGGCTGAGGTGATCGATTTTGGGTTAAAATTCGATTTTCGACGATCTCATCCACGAAGGGCCGAGCGGTTGGTGGTGGAGCTACCTGGGGTTGTGGCGAAGGTGCAGTGTTTGGCGCAAGTGGAGCGGTGGCATGTGGTGATCGTTCTAGCTCAAACTAGGGTTTTAAGTTGTTTGGGCGCAAGGCTTGAATTTCTCATTGCAGGTGGAGGTGAAGGCCATCGGTCGCGGCCAAAGTGTGCCAGGGAGGTGTGACGGCTAGTGGAGGTGCTATGGGCCAAATAGCATGGGTTCAGGCATTGCATGGTGGCAATGGAAGCTCGAGCTCGGTCCATTTCCTGGAGCCGATAATTACTCATGATTATAGAGGTCGAATGGAGCTCAGGTGAGGGATGGATGGTGGCGAGGTGATGGATGGGGTGTACAGGTCAAGGCAAATGTGCGATAGTGGTTGGCAAGGCGACGGGTGGTCGAGGGTAATCATGCACATGTACGTGTGCGTGCAATTTGGTTTTGGTTCCAATTTGAATTTGGCTTTAAGCTTTGAAATGGATTGTGTTTCGTGGGTATAAGCATTTGAGGAGGAAGGAGGATAGAGTAATAAGGTTTTGGGCTTGGGCCGAAATGTTTGGGTATAAGTTAATTTAAGTATTTAATTTAATTAAGTTAAACCTTTAAAAAAATCATATCTCTTTCATTCGGTATCCGATTCACTCGGATTTTCGACGTTAGGTTAATATTAGTTTATACACACTCCTGAAATTTTTTAACCCATATGTTATAGTGTAAATTTATTATAAAATAATACAGCCCGATGTATTTATGTCGATGGCTAATAGTATTTTATCACCGACATTTCTGATAGCAAAAATAAACACTGTTCTACTATATTTTAAATTTGTTAGATTTTATTGGATATCTATTTAGTAGAATAAACTCTCGTTCTGCTATTGTATAACATTGGACATTTATATGGTACGCAAATTGACTTGGACAGATGACGTTTTATCCGTCATTTGTCAATTATGAATCTTATTTACATATTTATTGTCAATGTAAATATCAGTGATATAATATGAATTGTTGAATTTAAAATAGTGGCAACTTGTCTAAGTATGAGTATGGTCGCTAAGCCTCTTTTCAAATTTTAGGAAGGTAAATGGATTTGGGTTTACTTGGACTATAAAATATTTTGAAGTAAGGTTTCTTCTAAAAATAAAATGGTTAAGTTAATATTATTTTCAATAGGTAAGGTTAGCTAGTTATTTATAAATAAATGTGTTATCCTATTTTTTGGACAAAACTGGAATATCAATGTTGTGTGCGTTTCCACCACCATCGGAACAAGAAGAAGCAAGCAAGCATATATAAGTCTGGGATTTCACTCATGATTCAAGTGCAAAGGTTCATTCAGTAAAGCAAGGCAAGAGTTCGTTCGACACTACACTCCCCGAGTTCATTCAGTAATAAGTGTCATCCGGTACTTAAAACCCCTCGGTTTCATCTGGGAGTTCAAGCGTATGAGTTCGTTCGGTATTCGAACTCCCCATGTTTCATTCGGCATTCTCAGATATTAAGGCTCGTTCGGCATTCGGCATTCATGAAGGCCCATTCGGTAGTACCCACACCGAACCACACCATCTCCAAGTAATGCCGGTCCACAACATCTTTCCCCACATAGCCGAACCAACCTCACCTCCATCGAATCACCTCCACCGAACCATCCATCGCCGGTCCAAACTCCACCGGTCCAACACCACACCCTGCATAGCCGGACCAGAACCCACATCCACACTCCTACCACCAAACCACCTCACTGCCAGTACCACCGAGCCAAGGCTTCTCCATCCCTCTCTCCAAGCACGACCGAACCAAGCTCCGCCGAACCAGATGTGCCAGTCCAGATTGCATCAGCCCAGGCCCATCAGCAGCTATAAACATCCAAGACCCCTGCCCCCAGCCTCACTCTATAAATAGAGGGGCAGGGGTACAACAATGGCAGACAAGTTTGAGAGCTCAAGCACGGAAGGAACTTTCAAACAACTTTCATATATTTGTATACAAAGCTTTGTACTTGTAATCTGGAGAGAAAAGGAGAATAACATATAAAGTGGACGTAGGCACGTTCTGGCCGAACCACTATAAATCTGCGTGTCTTTTTACAGTTTAGCCCCTGCTTTTTACATACTTGCATAAATCACCCAAATCGCTAAGAACAACATAAAATCGACTAGTTCACACGACTTTGGGTGTTTGTGGCCATTTTTTGCGCAAACATTTTGGTTCGTTCACTGAGAATTGAACTCAAGGACCTACCGCTTGGAAGTTGAATTTGAGAGTTTAGAGATTCAGATTGGAAGAGTCATGGCGAGACAATCAAGTAGAAGGCCAAGGCCAGAGCAGAGTCAACAGGAAGGGAGTCAAGAGGCTTCCTCAGGAGCAAACCAAGCTTCAGCTTCGTCACCAGGGATGAGATGGAGGCTATGATGAGAAGACAAGAAGAGATGATCCAGAACTTGCTCCAGCAAATTGGGCAACTTGGAGCATAAAACCAAGGAGCAACTGGAGTTCAGAACGGAGCAGGACCATCTGGCGTAGCACCAGAGCTAGGGGGCACTCACGTAGAGCATGTTGATCTGACCCCGGGAAGAGAGATGGGGGCATCCGAGCCACCTGGTAGCAATATAGGAATGAACGTTCAACCGGGGAGGCATACACATGAAAACTCCCGTGGACATGTCGAAGGCAGTGAACGAGAACTACAGCTTGGAGACAATGACAGATTAGCAGAGATGGTTAGAAGAGCTATGAGAGGCGGTTTAGTAAACAGAGACTTGGAAGATGAAAACAGGAGTCCTTTTTCATCTGCGATTAGGATGGCTAGAAACCCACCAGAATTCAAGCTAGCATCAGTAGAGATGTACGATGGGAGGACGGATCCTGCGGTCCATCTTACTAAGTATATGAGGCACATGGAAGTGCTGGGGGGCATCATAGGAGGTCATGGCCAGGTGCTTTCCACTGTATTTGACGGACATTGCAGCGTTATGGTTTAGGCAACTGGAGAGCGGCTCCATAGGAACGTGAGCAGATTTAACTGAGAGATTCATGAGGCAATTCAGGGTTCATATTGCGAGACCCAAGAATGTGATGACTTTGGCAACCTTAAAGAAGAAAACTGGAGAGACTTTGAGGAGCTTTCTAACGTGATTTAATGCGGCGGCAGCATCTGTGGATCGACCAGATCCATCTATGGTCATGATGGCGGCTGTATCTGGAATAGCTGATAGTACAGAGTTCAAGAATTCATTAACCAAGGACCCGCCTATGAATCTGGGAGAGTTCTATCATGAGGCTGAAAAGTTTCTGCGTTTGGAAGATGCTAGTGCAGAAAGAGAGGAAGAAGATGACGTTTACGCAATCAAGAGCGGAAACCCACCTGGAAAGGGTGCGGAGACTAGCAAAGGAAAGAGAAAGGCTGAGGATAATGATGACAGGACAAAGCGGCAATGGAGGGAGCCGCGATTCACCACTCACACTGAGCTGAATGAGAGTCTGGAACGAATTTATCAGGATACCAAGGAGCATGTTCCGTATCGTAGACCAATACGAAGGGATCCAACCTCTAACGAAAGAAAATCAGATAAGTTTTGTGTATTCCATGACTTAAACGGTCATAACACTAATGATTGTAGGCATTTGAAAGACGAGGTGGAAGGGCATATCAGGAACGGTATGCTCCTTCAGTACGTGAGGAGGCGAACTCCAGCTGTGGAGCCAGAGCGACCACCGTCTACATCGGCTAGAGGTGACCCTGGATCGGGGCACCGTTTGATTATCCATTGATTGCTTGATTAAAATAACGATGAACAAGTTGTAAACCTCTCGCTAACACGGTTAAATCATTTACACATGTGAGCGATCGCGCAGATCCACAAGCATGCTCTGAATGACTACCAGCCGCGTTATAGTAAGAGTTTACGCTTTGACATCTTCATTCTGCTCTTTGCTTTGATTTTGATTTGAACATTTAAATTCTTCCTGTTTGGACATGTCTGCTGTAAGGTTCATATGATTATTGCTTTAACATTTACAATTCTATGGAAAAATTACTTGTATGCCCGTGGATCGCGAACGGTCCACGAGCACTCTTGCATGGCAGTGAACTGCCGAAGTCTTTGATTCGGAAACTCTCCCAAACAATAACTCCGACACTGATAATATTAAGTCCCCCCCGGGCACACACAATCTGCCTCGAACGGCACCCGATCTCGAACGGTCACAACTCGCCTCGAACGACACCCGACTACGAACAGTCACAAACTCGCCTCGAACGGCACCCGACTTCGAACAGTCACAATTCGCCTCGAACGACACCCGACTTCGAACAGTCACAAACTCGCCTCGAACGGCACAACTCATCTCGCCACAAATGGATCGATCGCGAAAGGTCGCCATTTGAGGTCCACCCCCTGACCACCAACAGTCGCACCTTACCACGAATGGCTCGATCTCGAACGATCGTCATCCGAAGTAAGGCGCTTGACCGCGAACGGTCCCATTTCATCTTTT
The DNA here is from genome assembly GCA_030765085.1 of Allium cepa. Classification (NCBI taxonomy): domain Eukaryota; kingdom Viridiplantae; phylum Streptophyta; class Magnoliopsida; order Asparagales; family Amaryllidaceae; genus Allium; species Allium cepa. The sequence goes on from CM060938.1 coordinate 588,874,482, forward strand.
GCCGCGAACGGCACCGGCCGTGAACGGTCACATTTCACCCCAAGTGGCTTGATCACGAACGGTCGCCATTTGAGGTCCGCCCTCTGACCAGGCTCGGTCGCACTTTACCTCGAATGGCTCGATCCCGAACGGTCGTCATTTGAAGTAAAGCGCTTGACCGTGAACGATCACATTCCACCACAAATGACTCGATCTCGAACGATCGTCGCATGGATTTAGACGCTTGACCGCGAACGGTCGCACTTCACCTCAAATGACTCGATCGCGAACGGTCGTCATTTGAAGTTAGGCGCTTTACCATGAACGGCCGCGCTTCATCCCAAATAGCTCGATCCCGAACGGTCGTCATTTGGGGCCATATAAAACATCAAGCTCTTTACAGGTTGTCAAGAGGATATGAACCTCCAGCTCATGGCATTACAAAACACGCCTTCCTACCGCAAGGCATATTTTGGGGGGCAAAGTGTTATCCCATTTTTTGGACAAAACTGGAATATCAATGTTGTGTGCGTTTCCACCACGACCGGAACAAGAAGAAGTAAGCAAGCATATATAAGTCTGGGATTTCACTCATGATTCGAGTGCAAAGGTTCATTCAGTAAAGCAAAGCAAGAGTTCATTCGACACTACACTCCCCGAGTTCATCCAGTAATAAGTGTCATCCGGTACTTAAAACCCCTCGGTTTCATCTGGGAGTTCAAGCGTATGAGTTCGTTCGGTATTCGAACTCCCCATGGTTCATTCGGCATTCTCAGATATTAAGGCTCATTCGGCATTCGGTATTCATGAAGGCCCATTCGGTAGTACCCACACCGAACCACACCATCTCCAAGTAATGCCGGTCCACAACATCTTTCCCCACATAGCTGAACCAACCTCACCTCCATCGAATCACCTCCACCGAACCATCCATCGCTGGTCCAAACTCCACCGGTCCAACACCACACCCTGCATAGCCGGACCAGAACCCACATCCACACTCCTACACCGAACCACCTCACTACCAGTACCACCGAGCCAAGGCTTCTCCATTCCTCTCTCCAAGCACGATCGAACCAAGCTCCGCCGAACCAGATGTGCAAGTCCAGATTGCATCAGCCCAGGCCCATCAGCAGCTATAAACATCCAAGACCCCTGCCCCCAGCCTCACTCTATAAATAGAGGGGCAAGGGTACAACAATGGCAGACAAGTTTGAGAGCTCAAGCACGAAAGGAACTTTCAAACAACTTTCATATATTTGTATACAAAGCTTTGTACTTGTAATCTGGAGAGAAAAGGAGAATAACATATAAAGTGGACGTAGGCACGTTCTGGACGAACCACTATAAATCTGCGTGTCTTTTTACAGTTTAGCCCCTGCTTTTTACATATTTACATAAATCACCCAAATCGCTAAGAACAACATAAAATCGACTAGTTCACACGACTTTGGGTGTTTGTGGCCATTTTTTGCGCAAACAAAATGTTTAAAGTTGAAAGCTGTTTATTTTTATTAATTAAAGTTGCTTTAAAGTTTATTGTTTTATTTAAGTTATTTTAAAGTAAATTATTTAATAAATGTTATTTTTAAGTAGTTAGTTATTTAATAATGATTGTGTGAAAATTTATTAATTACTTATTAATAATGCTTTAAGGTAATAAATCTTTTATTTAATACTGATTAAGTGTATTAATTATGTAATAGTGATGATTTAAGGAATGTTAATTATTTTCTAATAATGTTTTAAAACATAAATAAATTATTTATTTAGGAGGTTTGTAAAGGAAATCAATTTACAATAAGTAAAGTGTTTAAAATAATAATTGTTTACGAAGAGAATTATTTTGAACATGAGGGTTGTTAAAGTTATATTTTAGAAAAGATCTTGGATTTTGGAAAGAAAGATTGGGTTACAAAGCTTTGATTGGATCAATTATATTAATCAAGTTATGAATCAAATAAATAAGTAATCCTTTAATTTTAGTGGTAGGGAAGCATTTTCCTTACTTAACACTGAAGGATTAATTATTTGGGGTTCATAATAAACAGTGGTTCAAAAACATTTGTTTTGAACCATTTAAAATGAATTTGAAATAAGAAATCCTTTAAATAGGTTTGGGAATATACTTATACCGGTGAGATAAATATATAAATAATTGATAATTAATTAAAGTATTTAATTACTGAGAATTATTTTAAAGAGGCTTAGTGGATCCCATATGGAAATAAATCTATGTTTGGATTGTTTGTTTTATTTGATACTTAAATAACCGACTATCAAAATCTGTACCTATTTTTAACTCTGGACACTTAAACGGTGTAACGACCCAAAATTTTAGTTAATTGAAATTTAGAAATTTAATCGGTTTTAAATATTCAAGAGTTAATTTTATAAGTTGAATAACTTATATTTTGAATATCTTGATTTAATTCGATAATTAAATTGTTAATTTAATAATTGAAATTGTAGAAATAATTGGAATTTGAATTTAATGTGAATAAAAAAGTTTTATAAAGTTGAATTAAATTCTATTTGAATTAGAATGATGCTAGTAAACTTTTAAAATTGAACTAAAAGTTAATTTATAGAAATTGGATATTTTAATATTTAATTAACTAGTAAAAATAGTCATATTTCATACAGTCTCGGATTTTGACAAAACAAGTTCCATTGGATCCGTAATGTTATATTGTTATAGGATTTCAAATTTCATGTCAGTCGGATTTACGGTGTACTCGTAGCAAGCTAAAACGCGTATAGATTTGTTTGAGTAAATTTTAATTTAAATAAGTCGACTTAAAAACCTATCTCCTAAATACGATGGAATTGGCTCTCGACATATTCCTTTGTGTTTGGAATAGGGGTAAAACTTTATAAACACCAGACGACACGCTTCATTTGGAGTTCGAAAATATTTTGGGTGAATAGTGTCGCCAAATTTTCTATAAAAGGCCAATTTTTTTTTCTATTTTTCACAAACCCCAATCCATTCAAGCCCTGTTCCCACTTCTCGTTTAATGGCTAGAAATGCACAAAATTTCTTCCCTCAATCTCTCTCGATCCATTAACAATTACAAGAAACCTTCAACTACAAAAACGAAGAGCACACCGAGTTTTATGGTTTCAACGGTCAAGATTTAAGACAGTGAAGTGGATCGATGGCTAGGGGCTCCAAGTCAGGGCAAAAATAAGTGGTAAAGGCGGAGCTTCGACGGCCCGGTCTCTGGCTGAAGGGAGGTGGGCTTGTGGGTGTTCGTTTGGCGAAGCCTAATCGTGGTCTAGGCAAGTTATTTGGCCGAGATAAATGGAGGAGAAGTGGAGGCTATGGGTTATTCACGAACGTAGCATGAACAGGGAAGAATGAAAAGAAATGTACGGCCAGATCTCGTTTGATGGAATCAACGGCCACGATGCAAGTAGGGTTCTAAAAAAAATTGTAAATAAATTATATATTAATTTGTATAATCTTTAAAACATCATAATTTCCACATACGAAGTCCGTCTTTGATGAAACAAGTTGCGTTGGATCCGTATTGACGAGCACTACATTTTAGAGCTAGTTTGGAGTTGATTGGAGCTAGTGTAAATTTTGGGTAAAATTAAATGCCTGTTTAATTTTATTCAGAATAAAATGTCGCAACGTCTATTGGAACCAAAGTGAGTACAACTCACTCTTTCTGACTTACAAATGTTTTTATATAAGTAAGAAATATATTTATTTGTGTTGATTGATGATTGTTTGGATAATATATGATATATTATATATATATTGATTGGTATTTGGATAAATTCCTGCCTATTGGAGCAGATGAGACCCTATATGTTTCCGTGGATGAGCGAATGACCTTTTGCACGCGCGTCTTCCTCGAAGCGGATATTGTACACATATGCTCTATGTATATTTGTTGCAAGTGATAAATTGGAGGGATCCAACTGGATTACTCACCAGTTTTGATTTTATTTACAAATATTGATATATATGCCATTATCGTGTGATATATGATGATTTGGATGCCGTGATTGATGTATTTAGTGCTGTTGCAGCATTGAGCCTATTTTTGGTAATTTAGAATTGTTAAAGTGATGATTTCAAATTTAAAAAGGATTTTCAAGTAATTTTGAAAATACATGTTTTATTGATTTTTGAATGGTTAAGGAATGAATTTATTTTAAATAAATAAAGGTTATAATTTTTATGTTATAAAAATTATGATTTTTATGAAATATACTAAAATGTGAATTTTGAAATTTTGAGTTAACTAATTTGTAAAATAGTTTAAATTGAAAATTTTGAATTATTATAAATGGTATGTATATAAGATTTATAAAATTGAATTTTTGTAAATCAAAATAATGGAATTATAAAGGAGTTTTGTAAATGATAAAATGAAGTTATAATTGAATCTTATAAGTAAATAAGATTTATAGATTTATAATTGATGAAGTCATAAAAGAACGAATTTATAAATAAGAGAATTAACTTATAATCAGATTTTGGCACATAAAGGAGATAAATGGAATTTGTTAATAAAGAAATTTTATAAATTGAAGTTTTTATAAATAATAAATGGAATCTATAAACATTATTTTATAATTCTGAAATCAACTTATTTTCATAAGTTAAATATGGAAGCTTATTAAAGGAATTTCATTCATGATTTTAGACAGTGGATAATCCTTTAATAAATGTGTAGAAGTGATGAATTTGATAATTGAAATTATATCCACGATTTTGGACAGTGGATAATCCTTTAATAAATGTGTAGAAGTATTGAATTTGATAAGAGAATTATATTCATGATTTTGAACAGTGAATAATCTGATAAGTTAAATGAATGTTTTCGTAAGTGATATTTTTAAATGGAGTTAAATGGTTTGAAGATATTTAAAATGTGTTAAGTATCGAATGCATAGATTTCAGCATCATTGTTGAAATAGACGTTTTTGAGAAATAAGGAAACTATGGACTATAACATTGTTGTTATAGTAAATGATTTTCGAAAGAAGATGTTTTGTATAGTATATGGGATTTATTCATCTATCTAATTATCGAATCATTATACTAATGATTTGGGTTGTCGTAACAATGTTTTACGCAACATTCATTTTGACCCAAATAAATATGTTTAAGAAAATATTATCCTTAAAGAATAAAATATATACTTAGTCATGATTTAAGTAAATGTAATATTTTCTAAGTGTTGAAAATAAATTGTTTTGTAAATTACTTATTATTAAATAAGTATATGGAAATGTTTTCCAATATTGAAATATTGAAAAGGGTTTGGAATTATACCCTTTTAAAGATAATTTGAAGTGAATATTTGGTAAGTGATTTAATTAATAAAAGATTAATTAAGAGGGCCCAGTGATTGCTTGTGGTGCTAGGTAATTATTTGTTGCTTTGGTAGTTAAATAACCAACTATCAAATTTGGCCATTGTAGTATATCGACTTGATGTGGGAACTATTTAGTCATACACTTAGTACGTAGCACTCTGCGTAGGCTTAATTATCGTTTGTGTTGAGGATGTTGATTCGTGTAGTGCGGAGTATTACTCCAATCTATCGAGCTTCCTTCTTGGATGAAGGATAGCAAGTTAAAGGTTGGAGACGTGGTAAGTCTATGAGATTAAATTTCTGTGTGAGGTTGAGAAATGCTTTTGCATTGTTGGTGCGTAGAGACCGGGATCGGTTTATCCGAAAACCACTTCGGACCAACATTTATGCGACGATTGTTGTGATAACCCAGATTTTTGGCATCTGACAATTGGATAATTTACTGAGTTTATTCTGTTGAACAGATAAATTCTTGTAATAAGAGATTTTCTGGATGGGTTTGAAAACTATGATAAATATTAAAATGTAAATATATAGAGATAATAAATTTTACAGTAAATTGACATAGATGAAAATAGATATATGCAAAACTCTATAAAGTTGGGATTTATTAATTTACAAATTGGGATTTATATATATTGTGATTTGAAGCACGGGTTTGGATCCAATATAATAAATTTTCAAAATTTATTTAAAGCTATCTATTTATTTTAAAAACTCTAAAGATAGATATTGATTTATTTAAAAATAAAATAAGATTTAATAAAGGATTTATTTTGCTTTCTTTTAAAATTTACTTAAACTGAAATAGTCTGTAAATATATAAAGAAAAGTTTAAAAACATAATTCAAAATCTATAAAATATAAGAAATATAAAATAAAGGCTTTAAACATTTGCAAGCCTTACAATACTTAAATCAACATTTGTAACTTGAGTAAGCATGCATATTAACATGTGGCACTCTTGTTTTTTTTTTTAATTTTTTTTGTATGTAAATAATTATCAAAGGATCAAACTAGGTTATAAATTATCTCTACCCTACTCTTTTCTTTCTTTTATTTGTTCATTCTACAAACAAAACTAAAGCCAGATGAAAATTAAAAACAAACCTGAGAAATTAGGCCTGCACAATGTCATATTTGCCTCTGCTCTGTTTTTCAAACTCTGACGACCAACTTCAAGAAAAAAAGACAATACTTTCAAATTATTCAAAACCTGATCAAGCGTGGATTTCAACTCAACATATAATGGATTCAAATTAAACCACTTAACTAAGCAGAAGATCATGCCTGTAGCAGGGGTAGAAGCACCAGTGTTCACCTTCTTTTGATAGGTGAGTTCAACCTTTAAGATTCTGCCTACCTGAAATATACATATACTTCTGCATGTTTTGACTTGAATGAATTCTTGTTTTTTTGCACCAATCCATGAGGTACCATATGCTATGCTTCAAATATATGAGAATTAGACATGACTGGCACTCTGCAAAACAAGAGAAAAGAAAAAGTAACACCCCTTAACTTTGAAAATCTATACCTCCCTATCCCAGAAATTTTAAGATCTGTTTAAAAAGGGAAATTTGCTTGTTTATAGATGAAGTTTGTTTTAAAATCATTTCGTTGTTTATAGTAATGTATATAGGGAGAAAACACATTTATACTGTAAATCAAGTTATGGCAGAGAGTGGACTATCATGATTTAACGAAAAGATTATATAAATGTTATCGTAATTAGATATCTTGATTTTTGGGTTCCTTTTGGAAATTTATAGTAGGAATTTGGGGTGGAAATTTAGGGTTGAACGAATGGGAGTTTTTGGTCGATTTCAGGCGAACAGGCTGATGACGGTTGGAGACGTTTGGCCAGGAGATGGATCGGGTAGTGGGGCGCACAAGAAAAATGCCGTGGCATTTCATCTTGGGTTTGGGTGTGGCGTCGGAATGTATTTAGGGTTTAGCACGTAATTTTGGTCGAGGTTGAATTTAGGGTTACTACGTCCTCATCATAGCATCGGAAGAGACGGGTCGTGGGGGAAAAGAGAGAGGGATCTCAGGTTTAGCTCCAGTGAGGTCGACGTGAATTCCGGTGATCGGAGATAGGTGGCGCAAGGTGGTTTAGGAAAACTGGTTACAACCTGTTGAGTTCATTCACGTTCGATTTTGTTCTACATGGCGTTTGGGGATTCAGAGTGATCGATCAGGGTGAGTTGGTTGTCGACGACTTGCGAAGGGTTTGGGTGACGATCGGAGGTGGTCGGAGGGGTCGTGCACGTGCACGGTGTATTCTATGTTTCAGGGTAGTGTTCGTTTTGGGGAAGAAGGTTGAAGCTCGGGTAAGGTCTAGGAGCAGCTGCCTGATATCTCGAGTATGGTGTCGAGTGGGAATCATGTGAAGCTTGCGTGTTTCCACTTTTAACGTTTAACTTAACTAAGTTTTGAAAGAAAAAAGAGACAGTAAAATGATTTTCTCGGGTCAAAACTCGAAGTAGTATACGGGTTGGACACGAAATTTAATTAAAGACAGTTTTTAAGATAAATATAAACAAGTTTTAGAAAAAAGTTTGATGAATTTGGTTTAAAACTGTTATATGATAAATACTTTAAAATATTTGATTAAAGAGAATAATTATGATTTTTTAAATTAAGTTTGATAAATACTTAAGTTAATTTAAACTCAAATTAAAATGATTTAATTAAGTAAGTTAATTTGAAAGGCAAATGTTTTAAATATGACTATGGTGATTAAGTAACTAAATAAGGATAAATGGTTTTCTTAAGAATAATCAAGACATTGAATAATTAAATAAAGTAATTAAAGAATTGGTAATTTATTTAATAAATTAATGTTTAAATGGGTAGTTAATTAATTAATTATGAGTTAATTTATCAAAGGTTAATTAATTCGTAATTAAGAATAAATTAATTAAGTAATTAGATATTAATTACTTAAAAGACAATTACTTAATGTAAGTAATTAAGAATAAATTGTTAAAGGTCAATTAATTTAATAGTAGTTAAAGGTTCGTTAGAGTAATCAATTAAAAGATTGATAAATTAAGATAATTAATTAAAAAGGTTAGTTAATTTATGAATGAGATTAATTAAAGGGTAATTAATCAATGGAGTGATTATAGAATAATTAATTTGAGTAATAATTAAGGATAAAGGTAATTAATGTAATGGGTGAAGGTTAATTGATTTGTGTACTAAATCAAAGGCTAATTACTTAATGTAATTTAAGAAAATAATTAAGGGATGATTAATTAATGGTTTGTAATTAATTAATATTAAGTAAGAAAGATTAAAAATGATTGAAGTAATTAATTTAAATTATTTAAATTAATTAGAAATGGTGTGATTAATCAATCTTGCTTATGAATGAGTGAGTTGCATGCCTTAGATTAGTTGATATCTCAATGTGATTTGTGATGCTATATGATAGTTTGGATTGAACTGTATGGTTTGTCTATCTGTGATAAATGGCTTTGTAGATATGTAATTCAGGATATGAATGGAATTGTTTTAAACTTAAGCAGCCTTGTTTTAAGAAGATATTGGATTCGAAGAGACTGGGTTCGGGTATCAGTACATACCCGAAACCACTTCGATTTGTAGTCTTTAATTATTATAGATTCGATATGTGGAATCAATGGGCTGCGATGGAATAATTTGAATAACTGGACCATTTAAACTAAGTAAAGGCACTTAGAGATTGATTGTGAATATAAGTTTTGACTATAGCACATTGTGAACTTGTAGATGAACAAGTTACCCTGGGTTTAAGTAAATCTGATGTGTTAGTATTTTTTGTTAGATGGATTTACTCACGCTGGTTTCCAGCATGACCCGGGTGTTACTTTGATGTAATGCTCGGGTCCGACCGAGTATTACAGCTTTTTTTCAGGTAAGGACGTTCGGGGGCTCAGGAGGCGAGCTAGATGGTAGGAACATATAGAGGTATCCCGTTGTGATATATTATGGTTTATTTGGAACAAGTTAGTTTTATTTGTCCAGTGTTTGGGTAAGTGTTGAACTCTGATGTAATAAAATGTAAATTTACTGATACAACTTTCTTTGTATAAATGATATTATTTGATATTATATTTTGATCCGCTGTGAATGTGAGGATCTACGTTTTGTTTCTGTTTCTTCTTCTACCTCATTTCTTCTTTTCCTAACTATCTGGAGTTTTCGGGATCGAAAATTTTGGGTCGTTACATTTGGTATCAGAGCAAAGGTTAAGAGAGAACCTTGGCTCTGGTGGGATTACTCATTAAGGTTAGGGTAAGTAATACCCTAAAATGAGGTGAGTGTATAAATATATGAGAGCGTACTTGTTATTTTCTTATATAAAGATTTTAAATGATTTTTTATAAGAATATATTTTTATATATAAAGAAATATTTATTTCTAATAAATATTAAGGTAATTGGTTGTTAAATCATTTGAATTGAATATAAGTGGTAATAGTAATGCAACCAAAATTTTAAATTGAACAAAGATAAGTTTGAAATGGATTCAAACTGAAATTAAATTTGGAGCAGAATTTTTAGAATAAGATAATAGTGAATTGATTTCCAGTTGTAATAACCTTGGTTATTGTTCTAAAACGATGAAATGTTTTAGGGAAGTAAAACATTTAGGGAAGTATGACTTATAAACCGGAACTGAAGATGATCTAAGTTATGAAGTTTTAAATCTAGGTCCAGAATTTGAAAATTGTTTCAAAGTGATAGAGAAATAATAAATGATAATATTTAATGTATTTGAATAAAAGAGTCCTATTTCAAACAAGAGTTGTTTGAAAATTTAAAGGAATTTGTTTGGATTAAAAAACCAAAGGTGGTTTAAAATTTAAAGTATAACTTGGTGTGTAAAGTAAATTAATATATATATGTGGATATACATAATATCAAAGATGATTTGAGATAAACTCTAAATGTTGAGTTTTAAATTTTTATTTGGAATGAGATGTGAAAACCCAAAGGTATATAAGTTTTGAACTTATAAGTGGATTTTTTTTTGAAATTTGAAGCGGGGAATTCAAATTTGAGTAGGGTTGACTGGATTGAGTAAAATTGAATTTAACTTTGGGAAAGTTAAATTAGTTTAGAACAAACAATCTGAATTGGAAATTTCAAGATGAAATTGGGATTTAACTTGGGATGTTAGATGGTTGATTTGAATGGGGAGTTTGTGTGATCTCAAAATGGGTTTGAGATCTGGAAATTGAAAATGGATGGACGTTTTAAGTAATTTGAATGATACCATCCTGTTGTTATTAATAATCTTTAAGCTGAGATTGGATTTGTTTAAATGAATGGAGAATGAGGTGTGGTAATATATCCATCATTAAGACAAAATGGGATCATTTTGGACTTAAGATTTGAATGTTTAAGATAAAACTTCAAAGGTTTGGTTTCAAAATTGAAATTTGATGATAAAATTGAATTTCAAAGATTTAGTTGTTTAAAAAGGATTTGAATTATTATTGAACTTTAAAATAGGTTAAAAATGGAATTTGGATTTAGACTTAAATGGTTTAAAGATATAAGTTAATTTGATCAACATTTAAAAATTTAACTCGAATTTATATAATTTGAGATGGTTTAAATTTGAAATTTGAATTGAATTAGTTCAGATTCAATTTGATTTTAATTAATTGAAATTGTGATTGAAGATGGATAAATTTGAAACTCAAATGGAAAATTTGAATTGAATTAATTTGAAATGAAATTGAAGTTGAATGAGTTCAAATTTAAACGGGAATTGGGATTAATTCAAACAAAAATTTGAAATGATTTGAAATTGAAGTGGGTTCAATTTGAAATTAGTCCAAAATGATTTAAATAATTTGGAATTGTAATTAAAGTTGAATAGGTTTAAAATCAAATGGAATTTGATTTGAATTTGGAAAGAAATTGAGCTTAATTCAACTTGAATTGGGGTTAAATCAATTTCAATGGAAATTGAGGTATTTAAATTGGAGTTGAGTCAATTTAAATGAAAGTGGAAACTTAAATTGAATTGATGGGAATGGATATTGGGAATTGAACAATTTGGCTCTAGACTATTTTCAAAATAAATTGTTTTAATACAAATCTATTTTTCAAGCTATTTATATATACAATCCTTCTTTTTAAACCCCAAACGATCTTTTACTTTTTTTATAAATATTTTTGTAACCATGCAACTATTTTACAACTGTTTTATAAACTAATTATTATTTTTCAACTACTTCATAACTGCTTACTATTTTAAAATTATTTTGCAACAATCTAATTATTTTACAACCATTTCATTATATTTTAACTATTTTGCAACTACTTGACTATTTTATAACTATTTTACAAACTAATAATAATTTTTCACGACGTATCTATTTCTAAATTTTCAAGCCATTTTCTAAATTTAAGCTAGACAGAGTCCAAACTGTTTATGTTTAAATATCCATTTGAGATAAGAATTGAGGTGATAATCCAAACAAGGATTTAAGCAATTGTGAATGAGTGAATAAAGTTTTAAAGTGAATATGAATAGAAAAGGAAATTGATTTGGTTAATAATCAATAGGGATAAATACGTAGGATGTACGTATATTATTCTATTCGCATACAGATTTGATCCAGATTCGAGCACAGAATATCGAGATAGTATATAGATCCGAGTTGGGATTTTTCACTCGATTTTCGACGGCGAACCTGAATATGGATTATTGATTGGTTCAGGATATTCTCTATCATAGTTGTGGCTATGCAAGGAGAATGATGATTTCTGACCAATAAACCAGATTTGAGTCCGCACTAGGAAGTCAGGTGGACGATACTAGTTCGAAAGTAAAATTGTGTGATCGAGTGGGAGATCAGATTGATATAACATACGGATGATATGTGTACATCATACGGGTTTGAATGAAATTGATACTGGGAATTTGTGGATAAGAAATGTAAAATGATTTTTGGAATGAAAAGTATATTTTGTGAAATATATGATGAAGTAAAATGGAAATTGGATATTTCTATGATTATGAAGAAAAGTAAAGAGTAATCAAATTTGAATATTTGATTTGGAATAAACAAAGTTATGTATCTTTGTTATATATATGATAAAACTTCCCTTGTTGAATCTTTTGCCAGAAGAAATGGGTTTTGAAAATATTTGAAGTATAAAAAGGGTTTAATAGAAGTTTGAAATGATACAAAGATATTTCAAGGTTATATATACACACACACACACACACACACACACACACGAAGGTCTTATGAAAATGATTTTGGAGAAATAGGTTTTTGGAACCTATGGATTTTGTAAGGGCTTTTGATTTTTGGGTAAAATCAATATTGGAATTTGGAAAGCCTAGTTTGAGAATTATCGATTTTGAAATAATCGATTTTGAGGAAAAGAGATTTATATGGGATTCATACTAGGTGTATGATATGGAAGATATTATATGTGTATAGTATAAAGTGATTTGAAAATGGCTCTGGAGAAAAAGGCGCTCCCTTGGAATGAACTTCTCAGGAGTGCCACAGATTGGTACTGCCGTGAGCCTCAAAGCGGGGGAGGCTCTAAAGTTGATCCTGTGAGAAGTCTGGACAAAACTAGCTCTTGAGGATTATGTGTAGTGTGTAGCAAAAGTTGAGGCGCTGATGCCTACAGAGGCATTTGGGTTATGCTGTGACGACAATTTAACTCGATGTCACTGCGGTCAACTGCAGACCATAGCGAAAGTCGTGTGCGCCGTTGAGAGCCAACAGTCTACGTTTAATTTTACATCGGTAGACTGTAACCTATGGTAACATAGCGAAAGTCATGTGTGCTGCTGAGAGCCAACAGTCTACATTTGATTTTACATCGGTAGACTGCGACCTATGTGGGAGTGGAGAAGTTTCATTCTTTTGGCAGCGAAATTCGAGGGCGCTGAGGCCTACAGTTACATAAAATTTTGCTATGATGGCAACGTAACCCTGAATGTAACTGCGATCTGTAGCGGGTTCCATGGCGTAATCGAGGGGTGGGGAGGCCTACAGTTATCTATGGATTTTGCCGGGATGACAACGTAACTATCGGGTTATCTGCGACCATGGATGGGGGTGATGATATCCAGAGCATTCTCATCAAAGATATTTCCTCGATTTTAAAAATGTTTTATATATTTTCAGCAAAATTATTTTCCAAATATTTTCACTAGGTGTTGAAAATGGGTTTACCAAATACTTGCAGATTTCCAGTCTTATGCCTGATCAACATATGACCGAATTTCTGTAAGAACAAGGATGGACTGGTTGAGACATCAAGTTATAAAAAATATATTTTTTTATAAAAACTATTTTGGAAATATTATATAAATTCTAAAAGTGTTTTAAAAATGATCAAAGAATATTTTAACTGGTTTTAAGTTATTAAATTCTGGCTTCGTTCCTTTTCGAGGATGAACAGATTCTAAGGGGGGAGGAATGTGAAAACCCCCATTTTTGGTATCTAACAATTGGATAATTTACTGGTTTTATTATGTTGAACAGATAAATTCTTGTAAAAAGGGATTTTCTTGATGGGTTTGAAAACTATGATAAATATTTAAATGTAAATATCTAGAAATAATAAAATTTACAGTAAATTGACATATATGAAAATAGATATATGCAAAACTCTATAAAGTTGGGATTTATAAATTTACAAGTTTGTGTGTGCGTATGTGTATTATGATTTGAAGCATGCGTTCGGATCCAATATAATAAATTTTCAAAAGTTATTTAAAGTTATCTATGTATTTTAAAAACTTTAAAGATAGATATTGATTTATTTAAAAATAAAATAAGATTTAATAAAGGATTTATTTTGCTTTCTTTTAAAATTTACTTAAACTAAAATAGTTTGTAAATATATAAAGGGAAGTTTTAAAACATAATTCATAATCTATAAAATGTAAGAAATATAAAAATAAAGGCCTTAAACATTTGTAAGCCTTACAATACTTAAAATCAACATTTACAACTTGAGTAAGCATGCAAATTAACATGTGGCGCTCTTGTTTTTTTTTTAAAATTTTTTTGTATGTAAATAATTATCAAAGGATTAAACTAGGTTATAAATTATCTCTACCCTACTCTTTTCTTTCTTTTTTTTGTTCATTCTAAAAACAAAACTAAAGCCAAATGAAAATTGAAAACAAACCAAAGAAATCAGGCCTGTACAATGTCCTATTTGCCTCTGCTCTGTTTTTCAAACTCTGACGACCAACTTCAAGAAAAAAAGACAATACTTTCAAATTATTCAAAACCTGATCAAGCATGGATTTCAACTCAACATATAATGGATTCAAATCAAACCACTCAACTAAGCAGAAGATCAAGCCTGTAGCAGGGGTAGAAGCAGCAGTGTTCACCTTCTTTTGATAGGTGAGTTCAACCTTTAAGATTCTGCCTACCTGAAATATACATATACTTCTGCATGCTTTTACTTGAATGAATTCTTGTATTTTTGCACCAATCCATGAAGTACCATATGCTACGCTTCATATATATGAGAATTAGACATGACCGGCACTCTGCAAAATAGGAGAAAAGAAAAAGTAACACCCGTTAACTTTGAAAATCTATACCTCCCTATCCCAGAATTTTAAGATCTGATTAAAAAGGGAAATTTGCTTGTTTTTAGATGAAGTTTGTTTTAAAAATCATTTCGTTGTTTATAGTAATGTATATAGGGAGAAAACGCATTTTTACTGTAAATAATCAAGTTATGGCAGAGAGTGGACTATCTTGATTTAACGAAATGATTATATAAATGTTATCGTAATTAGAAATCTCGATTTTTGGGTTCCTTTTGGAAATTTATAGTGGTAATTTGGGGTGGAAATTTGGGGTTGGAGAAATGGGAGTTTTTGGTCAATTTCAGGCGAATAGGTTGATGACGGTTGGAGACGTTTGGCCAGGAGATGGATCGGGTAGTGGGGCGCACAGGAATAATGCCGTGGCATTTCATCTTGGGTTTGGGTGTGGCGTCGAAATGGATTTAGGGTTTAGCACGTAATTTTGGTCGAGGTTGAATTTGGGGTTACCGCATCCTTATCATAACATCGGAAGAGACGGGTCGTGGGGGAAAAGAGAGAGGGAACTCAGGTTTAGCTCCAGTGAGGTCGACGTGAATTTTAGTGATCGGAGATAGGAAGTGTAAGGTGGTTTAGGAAAACTGGTTACAACCTGTTGAGTTCATTCACGTTCGATTTTTTTCTACAGGGCGTTTGGGGATTCAGAGTGATCGATCAGGGTGAGTTGGTCCTTGATGACTTGCGAAGGGTTTGGGTGACGATCGAAGGTGGTCGGAGGGGTCGTACACGTGCACAGTCTATTCTGTGTTTCAGGGTAGTGTTCGTTTTGGGGAAGAAGGTTGAAGCTCGGTTAAGGTCTCGGAGCAGCTGCCTGATATCTCGAGTATGGTGTCGAGTAGGAATCGTTTGAAGCTTGCGTGTTTCCAGTTTTAACGTTTAACTTAACTAAGTTTTGAAAGAAAAAAGAGACAGTAAGATGATTTTCTCAGGTCAAAACTCGAAGTAGTATACGGGTTGGACCCGAAATTTAATTCAAGACAGTTTTTAAGATAAATATAAACAAGTTTTAGAAAAAAGTTTGATGAATTTGGTTTAAAACTGTTACATGATAAATACTTTAAAATATTTGATTAAAGAGAATAATTATGATTTGTTAAATTAAGTTTGATAAATACTTAAGTTAATTTAAACTCAAATTAAAATGATTTAATTAAGTAAGTTAATTTGAAAGGTAAATGTTTTAAATATGACTATGATGATTAAGTAACTAAATAAGGATAAATGGTTATCTTAAGAATAATCAAGACCTTGAATAATTAAATAAGGTAATTAAAGAATATGTAATTTATTTAATAAATTAATGTTTAAAAGGGTAGTTAATTAATTAATTATGAGTTAATTAATTAAAGGTTAATTAATTCGTAATTAAGAATAAATTAATTAAGTAATTAGATATTAATTACTTAAAAGACAATTACTTAATGTAAGCAATTAAGAATAAATTGTTAAAGGTCAATTAATTTAATAGTAGTTAAAGGTTAATTAGAGTAATAAATTAAAAGATTGATAAATTATGATAACTAATTAAAAAGGTTAGTTAATTTATGAATGAGATTAATTAAAGGGTAATTAATCAATAGAGTGATTATGGAATAATTAATTTGAGTGATTAATTAAGGATAAAGGTAATTAATGTAATGGGTGAAGGTTAATTGATTTGTGTAATAAATCAAAGGCTAATTACTTAATGTAATTTAAGAAAATAATTAAGGGATGATTAATTATGGTTTGTAATTAATTAATATTAAGTAAGAAAGATTAAAATGATTGAAGTGATTAATTTAAATTATTTAAATTAATTAGAAATGGTATGAGTAATCAATCTTGCTTATGAATGATTGAGTTGCATGCCTTAGATTAGTTGATATCTCTATGTGATTTGTGATTCTATGTGGTAGAATATGTTTGGATTGAACTGTATGGTTTGTCTATCTGTGATAAATGGCTCTGTAATATGTAATTCTGGATATGAATGGAATTGTTTTAAACTTAAGCAGCGTTGTTTTAAGAAGATATTTGATTCGAAGAGACCGGGTTTAGATATCAGCACATACTCGAAACCACTTCGATTTGTAATATATAATTCTTATAGATTTGATATGTGGAGTCAATGGGCTGCGATGGAATAATTTAAATGACTGGACCATTTAAAACTAAGTAAAGGTACTTAGAGATTATTGTGAATATAAATTTTGAGTATAGCACGTTGTGAACTTGTAGATGAACGAGTTACCCCGAGTTTAAGTAAATCTTATGTATTAGTATTTCTTGTTAGATGGATTTACTCACGCTGGTTTCCAGCCTGACCCGGGTGTTACTTTGATGTAATGCTCGGGTCAGACCAAGTATTACAGCTTTTTTTCAGGTAAGGAGGTTTGGGAGCTCAAGAGGCGAGCTGGATGGCAGGAACGTATGGAGGTATCCCGCTATGATATATTATAGTTTATCTGGGACAAGTTAGTTTTATTTGTCCAGTGTTTGGGTAAATGTTGAACTCTGATGTAATAAAATGTAAATTTACCGATACAACTTTCTTTGTATAAATGATATTATTTGATATTATATTTTGATCCGCTGCGAATGTGAGAATCTGTGTTTTATATCTGTTTCTTCTTCTACCTCTTTTCTTCTTTTCCTAACTATCTGGAGTTTTCGGGATCGAAAATTTCGGGTCGTTACAATTGTGCAGGTTATTGATGATATTGATATTCAGGATTTTCATAGTAGAGGATTTCTTGTTGATCGTTTGGGGTTAAAATCCCAGTATACATCCAGTAGCAGTAGTCTCTTCATTATGAAATATCCAATGCAAGGACTATTCGCTACTAATTCTAGAGATTTTCCGACAGGATGTAGTACGAAAGTACCTTCGGTTTGTCCTGTTTCTGGACAACTTATGTGGATGTTTGTCTGACATTGTATTTCTAAAGATTATGTACATTGGTTTTTACAAACATACATCAGTGGCGGAGAAGGCAACTTCTCTTAGCTTAACTTCCTCCTTGAGGCGTATGAGCTCAATGGTTGTATTTTTATTGAAGGAAATTAGTAGTCAACGGAAATGGCTGTATGGCATTCAAAGTGATGTGATGTATGAAAGGTAATCGTGGCCTCAGACCTCATCAACTGGAAATGACCGAAATAGGGTTAGATGCAGCAAGGCTAAGTGGGTCACTCCCATTAGGATATGATCATCCTCTTCTAGATATATTTCTTCCTGCTATGACGTTTGGGATGTAAATTATTGTGGTTTGTATGTTATGAGGGCCCTCGAAAAAGGTCGGTAACGACCGGGGGATGACATATTCGGTACTACCTAGTTATAGAGGTAGGACGGTCTTGTGTTGGTAAAGGGCAGATGTTCTGTGCTTCTACACATCCATCTAGAGGTGTCCCCATCAGAAGGTAGTCCCTTCACCTAGTCATTTGTATGGAAATCCAAACTCCACTACGTGCCTGTTATTTTAATTGTATTACTCATTTTGGGCTATATGCTGAAATTTAATCAATGTAACAATTTCGGCTATGATTAATATTATTTGTGCAGTAGACACTATTATAATATAAAATGATTTGATATAAAATGTTTTAGTTATCGTGAGGTAAAAACATGTTCATGTTTACGTGTGGGTGTGTCTAACGAGATACTTTTGCTTTAAAGGAAATTTTGTTAATTTAATAAGTTCAGTTGAGTGTATTTCTCTTGCTGGTTTACTAGATTGGTCCGGGCGTTCTTCCATTTCAATGCTCGGGTCAGACCGAGTATATTTATAGGTTCAGATTGATGCTTTTGGAGCTTCAGCAGAAGAGCTGAAGATCTTTGAACTTTGATTGATAATAGTCCATGCTGATAACTAGTGATTGATCGTTGAACTCTGATTGATGTATGCATATACAATTTTGGTTTTGTAAAGATCATTGATATGATATTAATATGTTATTCCGCTACGATGTGAGATTCTATATTGTTCTGTTTGGTTCTTTTTTCTCTCTTTCTTCTCATCTCTTCTTCTCTCTTCTCTTCTTTCTCTTGACTTTCCATCAGTATGTGCATTTTGGGTTGGACATGTGTGGTTTAGTTTCGATTCAAAGGGTTTTGCGGGTCATCACACGTGGTATCAAAAATTAGATTTTTTATATTTCGAGACTTTGATGTGTAATCATTATGGATAGGGACAGTAGAATCATAGATTGAGTGAGTGTGTTATAGATATGAGCGAGTATTTGTTGGTGATTATAAAAATGTTTTATATTGTGTTTACTTATCCGTTGAGCTGTTTGTAAATTCTAGTCGGTATGTGGGATATCATGTTATCGATAGGGGTTTCTAAACACTTAAACAAGGCAAGCCGACATAGTATTTTTTTAAATTGGTTAAATGAAATAATTTTACCTCGATTATATTTTTATATATAGAGGAAATAATTTTTCAAAATTATTATAGTGTGTATAAATTGATTGTCTGGTTGTTTTAAAATATAAAAATATATGAGTTAATAAAAGTTGTTTAAATAATCTAAACAAAAGCAACAATTGTAAAAGAACAAATTATATAAGAAAATGAATTATAAATATGGAACTATAATTAAAATGATTTACAATTGTGAAATAATCTTATATATAAGAAGTGAAACCATATGAATATATTTATAAAAATGAATTGTAAATGAAAATGGATTTAAACTAAGAATTTGAGAATTTGAATTCCGCTGATTTTGAAAGCTATTTTTCAAAGTTCAAAGAGATTGTATTATTATAAATGTAAATAAGATAAATAAATTTGGAATGAATCTTATATAAGTAAAGTAATATAGTGAAATTATATAAATAAGAATTTGTTAATGTGATTTATAAATATAAAAAGGAATTTCTAAAAAGAATATAAAGCACCGAGTTCACTGCTGTTACAGGGATATTAGAAGGATGATGATTGCATCATCATTAGTATCATTTTCGAGTTTCTATGTGATGGATTTGCTACCAATATTAAATTGAAATCGAAGTTTTGTTTTGATAAACAAATTTAAATTTAAAATCCAAATTGAAATTGATAAATATAAGTGAAATATATTTGGAATTATGGTATGAGATAATAAATTTTAACTTTAGTAAAGTAGAAACAAATTTGAGTTAGCATAATAAAATATATGATTTGGAATTTAACTAAAGGAAAGTTAAATAAATTGAATTGAATTTGAACTGGATTAGAGATGTTATTGAAACGGAGATTAAACTTAAGTGGTAAGTGATTATATAATATGAATTGGGAAGTTTGAATAAATAAGTTGTATAAATTATAAAAAGGGAAAAGGTAAGTAAAACAAAATATTAAAATGGTTAAACAATTTTGTTAAGCAAAACAAAATTTGAATTGAATAGTGAAATGAAACATAACTTAAGTAATGTTGAATGAAGTTGAATTTGATGATCAAAATTAATTAATAAAGTGAAGTAATGAAAGGAAGTCATTAATGAATATGAATTTGAGTTATATAAGGAAATTCAATTTTAGTTGTAAAATGAATTAGCAATTGAATAAATAAATGGAAATAAATAAGATATCAAACCAATTTAAATTTAAAGTGTTAAACCAAATTGAATGCAAATAAAGTAAATATGAATCTTGAGTGCAAATTAAATAAATTTGATTATGTTGGATATACATTGGTTGTTAGATGGATGTTATTAATTGTATAGAATTCATTACAGTTAATGAAATTGAATTAATAAAATTGAAAGCTAAATAATTGATTGAATTGGAAGTGAACCAACTTGAATGTAAATTACTGAATGTAAACTAATTGAAGATGAATAAATGAATGTTAGTAAAATTCAATGTTAATGAAGAAAATGTGATTAAATTGAAAACCAATTCAATGAATATTAATGAGAAGTGAATTTATATTGATTTGGTTATAGATTGATTGGATAGATATTGGTTTGTTGGATGTTTGTTGGATGATAATTGTTTGATTGTTGGATTTGTTGCTTTTTGATCGCATTTGTTATATTGGCATATATAGTTGTTGTATTGGTATATGTTGTATATTGATATTACTTTCTATTTACATATTTCTCATTTGTTGTTGAGTGTTTACTAGGTGCGGATGGCGCTTGCTTCATATTTGGAGCTCGCTTTCATGCTATATTAGCCGTATATGCTCGCTAATAATATATAAGGTACATATCTCGGATTACATATCGTACTTTTTTATTTTTTCCCTACAAAATGCCTCATCCTCGAAGATGAGATATATATTTGTGATATATATGTTGTGATCCTGATATGATCGAACCGCGTAAAGGAGGCTATGACGATTTTTTTTGAAAATTTAAGGCATTGGATTTTTTTTTTGAGAAAATTGGAAATTTTTTGATAACTAAAATTTTGATTTTGATTTAAAAGTTAAATGATATTAGTTGGTTTTGAAAAGATAACTATAAATGGATTTGGAAACTTAGAAATTTTTTTATAAGAACTTTAACTAATGGAGTTTTGGGAAAGTTAAACACTTAAGAGATTTGGTAATCCAATTTGAACGAATTGCTTTGGAAAGTTAATGAATTTTGTGACTTTTTCTTACTTTATAATTTCGAGGATGAAATTCTTTTATGTAGGGGAGAATGTAACGTCCCAGAATTTTAGTCATTCGAAATTCAGATATTTAACCGATTTTAAATACTTAAGAGTTAATTTTATAAGTTGAATAACTTATATTTTGAATATCTTGATTTAATTGGATAACTAAATTGTTAATTTAGTATTTAAAATTGTAGAAATAATTGGAATTTGAATTTAATGTGAATAAAAAGGATTTATAAAGTTGAATTAAGTTCTATTTGAATTAGAATGATGCTAATAAACTTTTAAAATTGAATTAAAAGTTAATTTATAGAAATTGGATATTTTAATATTTAATTAATGAGTAAAATAGTTATTTTTGGATCTTGACGAAACTAGTTTCATTGGATCTGTAATGTTAAATTATTATAGGATTTCAAATTTCGTGTCAATCGGAGTTTAGTCGTAGCAAACTGTAACACATAGAAATTTGTTTAAGTAAATTTTAATTTAAATAAGTTGATTCGAAAACCTATCTTCCAAATACAATAGAATTGGCTCTTGATTTATATTCCATTGTGTTTGGAATATAGGTAAAACATTATAAACGTCAAGCGGCATGTTTCGTTTGGAGTTCGAAAATATTTCAGGTGAATGGTGTCGCGAAATTTTCTATAAAAGGCCAGACTTTTTTCTATTTTCACAAACCCTAATCCATTTAAGCCCTAGCCACCACTTCTTGTTTAATGGCCTGAAATGCATGAAATTTCTTCTCTCAATCTCTCTCAATCCATTAACAATTAGAAGAAACCTTCAACTACAAAAATGAAGAGCATACCAAATTTATGATTTCAACGGTCTAGATTTTAATACAATGAAGTGGATCGATGGTAGGTGTTCACGTTCGTGGCCAGATCGGGGAAAAAATACAGGGCAAAGGTGGAGCTTCGAAGGGCCAGCCTCTGGCCGAAGGGAGGTGGGCTTGTGGGCGTTCGTTTGGCGAAGCCTAATCATGGTCTAGGCGAGTTATTTGGTCGAGATAAATGACGGAGAGGTGGCAGCTATGGGTTTTTCATGAACGAAGCTTGAACGGGGAAGAAGGAAAAGAAATGCAGGCCATCGGTCGCGGCCAAAGTGTGCCAGGGAGGTGCGACGGCTAGTGGAGGTGCTATGGGCCAAATAGCATGGGTTCAGGCCTTGCATGATGGCAGTGGAAGCTCGAGCTCGGTCCATTTCCTATAGCCGAGAATTACTCATGATTATAGAGGTCGAATGGAGCTCAGGTGAGGGATGGATGGTGGCGAGGTGATGGATGGGGTGTACAGGTCAAGGCAAACGTGCGATAGTGGTTGGCAAGGCAACGGATGGTCGAGGGTAATTGTGCACATGAACATGTGCATGCATTTGGTTTTGGTTCCAATTTGAATTTGGTTTTAAGCTTTGAAATGGATTGTGTTTCGTGGGCATAACATTTGAGAAGGAAGGAGGATAGAGTAGTAAGGTTTTGGGCTTGGGCTGAAATGTTTGGGTATAAGTTAATTTAATTTTTTTAATTTAACCGAGTTAAACCTTTAGAAAAATCATGTCTCTTTCATTCGGTATCTGATTCACTCGGATTTTCGACGTTAGGTTCATATTAGTTTATAGTACACATTCTTGAAATTTTTTGACCCATATGTTGTAGTGTAAATTTATGATAAAATAATACGGGCCGATGTACTTATGTCGTTGGCTAATAGTATTTTATCACCGACATTTCTGATAGGAAAAATAAACACTGGTCTACTATATTTTAAATTTGAATAGATTTTATTAGATATTTATTTAGCAGAATAAATTCTCGTTCTGCTATTGTATAACATTGGACATTTAAATTGTATGCAAATTGACTTGGATAGATAACGTTTTATCCGTTGTTTGCCAATTATGAATCCTATTTACATATTTATTGTTTATGTAAATATCAGTGATATAATATGAATTGTTGAATTTAAAATAATTGCAACTTGTCTAAGTACTAGTGTGGTCGCTAAGCCTCTTTTCAAATTTTAGGAAGATAAATGGATTTGGGTTTACTTGGACTATAAATTATTTTGAACTAAGGATTCTTCTAAAAATAAAATGGTTAACTTAATATTATTTTCAATAGTTAAGGTTAGCTTGTTATTTATAAATAAATGTTTAAAGTTGAAAGCTGTTTAATTTTATTAATCAAAGTTGTTTTAAAGTTTATTGTTTTATTTAAGTTATTTTAAAGTAAAGTATTTAATAAATGTTATTTTTAAGTAGTTAGTTATTTAATAATGATTGTTTGAAAATTTATTAATTACTTATTAATAATGCTTTAAGGTAATAAATCTTTTATTTAATGCTGATTAAGTGTATTAATTATGTAATAGTGATGATTTAAGGAATGTTAATTATTTTCTAATAATGTTTTAAAACATAAACAAATAATTTATTTAGGAGGTTTGTAAAGGAAATCAATTTACAATAAATAAAGTGTTTAAAATAATAATTGTTTATGAAGAGAATTATTTTGAACATGAGGGTTGTTAAAGTTATATTTTAGAAAAGATCTTGGATTTTGGAAAGAAAGATTGGGTTATAAAGCTTTGATTGGATCAATTATATTGATCAAGTTATGAATCAAATAAATAAGTAATCCTTTAATTTTAGTGGTAGGGAAGCATTTTCCTTACTTAACACCGAAGGATTAATTATTTGGGGTTCATAATAAACAGTGTTTCAAAAACATTTGTTTCGATCCACTTAAAATGAATTTGAAATAAGAAATCCTTTAAATAGGTTTGGGAATATACTTATACCGGTGAGATAAATATATAAATAATTGATAATTAATTAAAGTATTTAATTACTGAGAATTATTTTAAAGAGGCTTAGTGGATCCTATATGGAAATAAATCTATGTTTGGATCGTTTGTTTTGTTTGATACTTAAATAACCGACTATCAAAATCTGGACCTATTTTTAACTCTAGAAATATATAGGAGAAACACATGAGTTATATTGCACAGTCATCTTTGATGATGTTGTACTGTGCGTATAAATCTTGTTTCGTTCTTCTAGGACAAATGACAAGGAGATCTGTCCAATTAAATGGTGTAACGACCCAAAATTTTAGTTAAATGAAATTTAGAAATTTAATTGATTTTAAATATTCAAGAGTTAATTTTATAAGTTGAATAACTTATATTTCGAATATCTTGATTTAATTGGATAATTAAATTGTTAATTTAATAAATGAAATTGTAGAAATAATTGGAATTTGAATTTAATGTGAATAAAAATGATTTATAAAGTTGAATTAAATTTTATTTAAATTAGAATGATGCTAGTAAACTTTTAAGATTGAACTAAAAAGTTAATTTATAGAAATTGGATATTTTAATATTTAATTAACTAGTAAAAATTGTCATTTTTCATACAGACTCGGATGTAACAACCCGCATATTTATCGATTTTATATTTAAATATTTTATTTAAATATTTTATCGTTAGTCGGATTTTAGTCCGAAAAGCTACTTTTTGCAAACAGTCGAATTGGGACTTGAGACCACCCCCATTGAGTTCAAAATGCCGTTTGCGACCTTTTTGAGTATAAGCTTCGATATGTTTGGAGAAAGTTGATTTTTGCTACTTTTTCCCGCTTAGGGCTTTGGTTGGACTGAGCCAATTAGTCACTTAACTCAGTTCCAACACTCTCCTCTTCATTCACTTCTCTTCTATTTTCCTAACACTCAAGCTCAAGCAAAAATGGAGGAAGAGAATGGGAAATAGAAATTCCTAAGCCCTAGCTTGCTTTGCAAATCCATCTCCTTGCTCCAAAGTTCATGAGAACCCATTGGTAAGCTTTCTCTTCTTCTTCTCCAACTCATTCTCTCTTTGAATTTCAGAAATTTCCTAAACCTAACTTAGGAAATGTTCTTCTTTTTAGCTTAGATTCAAGCTTCTAGAGTTGGATTTGAAGAGTGGTTGATTCCCCTTTGCTTTCAAGCTTCATCTTCATAAATTTTAGTGCAAAGGTGAGATTTTTATCTCACATCTATGACTATAATTATCTTTGGTTGTTGGGTATGAATTCCTAACACTTCTTCATGTGCATTTGCTCTTGATTTGGATTGGTTTTGTGAATATTCCAATTTTTGGGTTTTTAAGTCAAATTTGTGTAAAATCCTTTTATGGATGTTTGATCATGCTTTTGGTGATGCATCGAGGAGCATATAGGGCCGGGTTGCCGATTGGCATAAACCCTTAGAGCCAATGTTCGTCCGATTGCATTTTGGAAGAGTTTGCTCTTCATTTGAATAAGGCTGAAAAACAGCCCAGGCATGATTCAGTCGACTGAAATCTCTGTTCAGTCGACTGAACCTGAAACCCGAGAGTTTCCAGGCATGATTCAGTCGACTGAAAAACTCTGCACAGTCGACTGAAACTGGAAACAAAAAGTTTCCTGAACCTGGAAAATTTCCATGTACAGGGTCAGTCGACTGAAATTCTCTTTTCAGTCGACTGAACCTGCTGTTTGAGTCCAATTTGCCTTTTTGGATTGAATTTCCAATTTAAATCGATTCGTGATAATCCTATTTGTTGTTATCATCTATTATGATTTTGATGACTCTTTTTAGGGATTTTTGAATATCCATTTCGATGGATTCTTTATCGATTTCTTTGGATTTTATTCACGTCTTCGTATGTGAATTTTTGTGATTGATTGTTCTTACAATCTTCTTCGTGATTTGTCACTTTAAAAATATAAAGGTTTTCTATACTAGTAGTAAATATCAAAACTCTTTCCTCAAACGATTTCAATACTATTTTAATACCAAATTCGTTTATAAAACCGTTTTCCAATCTATTAGTATATATAAACCTTTACCTCACTCGTATGAGAAATCTAATTAAACGACTTAGTAAAACGAGTGGTATGAAACGCTTGCGTTTACTTCGTCGGTTAATTCTTGGACTTGTTCGATTGAACCTCTTGTGACAATTTTCTAGTGGAGATCTACAATTTGTTCGTAAATATTTAAGTTAAGCTAGTGGTTATGGGACATGAAGCTAAGCTCATATATTTACTAGCTTATTGTAATTGACACTTCTCTTTGATCATGACGATCATTTTAGGTTTTTGACTAGCATCGTGCTATGTCTTTGTGATTTGGTTCATCGGACGTCCCGCTGTACGACGTCGTTGTTCCCTTTGATTGTGATTTGGTTCATCGGATGTCCCGCTGTACGACGTCGTTGATCCTTTCCTTGTGATTTCTGGATCTCGTGTGTTGAATTCTGGAATTTATGTTTCACCAACTTTTACGATGGGCATTGATATATGTGTCATATATTGCGGCTCGGTGAATGAAATTAGGAGTATGACATTCCTTTTTATCTTGAGTAGATTATTGTGATATTGATTAATCTCTTGTTGATTTTCAATTACTATTTTATCACAGCTTGGCATTGTGATTATTATATGTTTATGTCATATCTCTTATTATATATCACTTCATCTGATATTTATAGCTAGACTGATCCGTTTATTATTTTCTTATTAAATAATACTCGGGTCAGACCGAGATGTTACAGGTGCGTCGGCTTGACTTCTCTCTTGGGATTGATCCCTCTGACTTTTGGCTAACTACTTAGATTAGTGTTTTTGTTGTATACATTTGAGATTTAGACTCCTTGATGTATACTTATTCTTTTGTCTAGCACTTGTATCTATTCCTTTGTATTATTGTGGATCTTTTTAGACCACTACTCTGATGTACACTTTCTAGTGTAATATTCATATCTTATTCCGCCTTTGTGATATGAATTGTCTGTGACTGATTTATGTTATGTTTATTTCTATATTTGTTTCCGAAGAAATTATAGCCACTGTGTAGTAGCTTTGAGTTTGTGTCGGTATGTCGGATTTCCTCTTGAGATGAAAAGTTATATTTTTATCCGGTATATCGGTACTCGCACAAAGCAATTATACAGATGGTCGCTCCTCAACAGCCTTATTCTCCGTGCTAGTTCACAGCATTCACAGTAATGTTCTTGGCTAGCGTGGGTATAGAGGTGGGGCGTCACAGCTTGGTATCAGAGCCAAACTTCGGAACAATGTAGAATAATTTAGCAAGGATCATGTCCTAAGTCTTTCTTAGGAGTTGTGCTTTAGGATTTTATTCGGGTCTTCGTACCGTTCTATCCTATTTTCTTTTATGATTCCTTGTTTTATCTATCAAGATTGCTTGATATTCATTTTGAGAATAACATTTTCCTCTTCTTTCTTTCTTTCTTAAAGAAGAGAAATGGTTAGACCAGGCCGTCCCAGCGCCGGTCAATCTAGTGCTACTACCCAGGATGGAGTATTTATGTCTGGCCAGCAGCTTCTAGATCTTGTTAAGAACGCTCAGGCAGCCGGTCCCAATCAGGAGCCTACTCATCCTGAATCCGGTTTTGCACGCTTGTGCAGAGACTACACCGATTTGGGTGGAGGGCCATTCAGGGGATCCGAGAGTGTTATTGAAATTCAAGCTTGGCTCAAATCATGCGATCGCATCTTTTCTCGCATGAACCTTATTGACCTTCATCGAGTCCAAGTAGCTTCTAGCATGCTCCAAGAAAGAGCATTGGATTGGTATGAGCTTTTAATTTCTGAAATCGTTGAAGCGGATCTTACTTGGGAGCAATTCCGGGGAAGATTCGAATCGAAATTTGTGCCGGAGGCTGAAAAAGTAACTCTAGCCCGGCGTTTCATAGACCTTGTTCAAGGTGAATCTTCTGTGACAGACTATGTCGCATCTTTCGAATCTCTGTCCAAATACGGGGTTGAGTACATTAATACCCCATTGAAGAAAAATCAGAGATTTGTCTATGGCTTGAATAAGAATCTTAAGAAGCCATTACTCCTGAAACTTGAGGTTTCGTTTGATCAGCTTATTGATATCGCTCTTCGTCTTGAAGAGGCCGATAATGAAGGTGATGTTGAAGTTGTGCGTACCCAACAGAACTTCGACAATAGCTTGAAGAGGCCTATCAAATTCAAGGGCCCCGATTCTAATAAAAAAGGAAAGCAACAAACTCTGGTAGCAAATGTTCCTACCTCTAGTCGTGGTCAATGCTACAATTGTGGTTCCACAGACCACCATGTAAGGGAGTGCCCGAAACCCCTCTTTTGCCGTTATTGCAAAGGTTCGGGTCATCTTTTATCTTCGTGTCCTAAGCTTCCAAGAAAGTGAGAAGGAAAGCTGCAACTTTTGGTCAAGGTAATTTCATTCAATCCTCGATGGCATTGTTTTAATTCGTGAACTTTCTATTTGAGTTCTTTTTGATATGGGTTTCATCTCATTATTTTTATATCAAAAGAACTTGTCAATTCTTTTCCTTTGAATATTTTGGGCTTATTGACTTCATTGAGAATTGTGTATCCGGATGGTAGATCCGCAACACTCAATTTGCTTTTGTTTAGATGTCGAGATTGTTTTATGTGACTTTTCTTTCCGAGCCAATATTTTTGCTTTGGCTTCGGAATTGACCTTTCTGCAAGGATTGGCTTAATCATTGTGAAGCCCATATCCTATTTTTCCGAGTGGATTATTCATCTTCGACATTTTCAATCTGTTAAGCAGATTTCTATTTTTCTTTGTGATTTTGATTCCATCTGGATGGCATCATTTTATTCCTTAAGCCCACTTATAAGGAAAGTGTTATTTCTCTCATTCATGTAGTTTGAGAAATTTTCCGGTATTTTTGAGTTTGTCTTATGATTATCACCTAAGAAATCTTTTGTGGGGTGTTAAGGTCTTTTCAGTTTGACTTTACCACCGGTTTTCGTTTGCTACGAGTTGCGGAAATTAGCATTCCACTTACCGCATTCCGTACTCGTTATGATTCTTATGAATGACTTATTTTGTCATTCAATTTGTCCAACTTATTTCATCCATTTTATAAATCGAATATTCTATGAATATTTCGATGAGACCATTCTTGTATTTATTGATTTTGGATGAAAATAGTAATTTAAAAATTTTGCAAATCTTTTTCATAAGATTTATTTATAAGTAAAACTGGATTTTTGCTCTTGAAACGAACAAAGAATATTCTTAAAACTTTTTAAGAGATTTATTTATCCTATAAAAGATGATTTTGTGATTGTATTGCCCGTTGAGTGCTTTAAGAATTTTGGTCGATGCGCTTGATCAACGTTATCGATAGGAATTTCCTAAACGCTTTGATGTGACAATCAGACACGATATATTGACTTGTAAAAATGTAAAATTTTTGTAGAAAGATTATTACATAAAAGTAAAAATGTAATTTTGGAAGTTTTAACTTTTTGGGAAAGAAAATTATTTAAAAGAAGTCCTTTCTTTTCGATATTCTTATTCTTTCTTGTGATTCCCGAAGGGGAAATCGTGTTGCCAATGCGCTTTGTCGTAGGCAACAGGTGGTTGAATTCTTTGATGTTGTCTGAATGGAATTATTTTTCTATCAAGTTCATCGGACGTTTTGGTATACTTCATTTTATTGAGCTTTATCTCATTCCTTTTGAGTACTTGCGTCCGATGTCCTTTTATTGTGTTCGGTTCATTGGACGTACCGTTTTTGTACTGCGTCAGTGTTCCGAATTATTTTCTTTTGATTCATCGGATGTACCGTTGTACTACATCGATGTCTTTGCTTTTGATTCATCGGATGTACCGTTGTACTACATCGATGTCTTTTCTTTTGATTCATCGGATGTACCGTTGTACTACATTTATGTCTTTTCTTTTGATTCATCGGATGTACCGTTGTACTACATCGATGTCTTTGCTTTTGATTCATCGGATGTACCGTTGTACTACATCGATGTCTTTTCTTTTGATTCATCGGATGTACCGTTGTACTACATCGATCTCTTTGCTATTTGATTCATCGGATGTACCGTTGTACTACATCGATGTCTTTTCTTTTGATTCATCAGATGTACCGTTGTACTACATCGATGTCTTTTCTTTTGATTCATCGGATGTACCGTTGTACTACATCGATGTCTTTGCTTTTGATTCATCGGATGTACCGTTGTACTACATCGATGTCTTTGCTTTTGATTCATCGGATGTACCGTTGTACTACATCGATGTCTTTTCTTTTGATTCATCGGATGTACCGTTGTACTACATCGATGTCTTTGCTTTTGATTCATCGGATGTACCGTTGTACTACATCGATGTCTTTTCTTTTGATTCATCGGATGTACCGTTGTACTACATCGATGTCTTTGCTTTTGATTCATCGGATGTACCGTTGTACTACATCGATGTCTTTGCTATTTGATTCATCGGATGTACCGTTGTACTACATCGATGTCTTTTCTTTTGATTCATCGGATGTACCGTTGTACTACATCGATGTCTTTTCTTTTGATTCATCGGATGTACCGTTGTACTACATCGATGTCTTTGCTATTTGATTCATCGGATGTACCGTTGTACTACATCGATGTCTTTTCTTTTGATTCATCGGATGTACCGTTGTACTACATCAATGTCTTTTCTTTTGTTTTGATTCATCGGATGTACCGTTGTACTACATCGATGTCTTTTCTTTTGATTCATCGGATGTACCGTTGTACTACATCGATGTCTTTGCTTTTGATTCATCGGATGTACCGTTGTACTACATCGATGTCTTTTCTTTTGATTCATCGGATGTACCATTGTACTACATCGATGTCTTTGCTTTTGATTCATCGGATGTACCGTTGTACTACATCGATGTCTTTGCTGTTTGATTCATCGGATGTACCGTTGTACCGTTGTACTACATCGATGTCTTTGCTGTTTGATTCATCGGATGTACCGTTGTACTACATCGATGTCTTTGCTTTTGATTCATCGGGTGTACCGTTTGTACTACATCGATGTCTTTGCTTGGGTTCATTGGGCGTACCGTTTTTGTACTACGCTGATGTCCCAAATTGTTTGAGTTTCTAGTTTTTCGGGCGTACTGTTTTTGTACTACGCCGTTGCACCGGCTCAATTTTCTGCTATTCTTGACGTTCCCCACGTCTTTTATCTACGGGAATGCCTTAGGGATTCCGGATTTCATTCTTGAGCCCGGTGTTATTATGGAAATTGAAGTTTCACCAGATTTCTTGCTAACTCTTTTGTGTACTTTATGGTGAACTTCCTATTTCAAATTTTCTTTTGTGTTGATATGCTTCTATGGTTGTTACTTCTTATATTTCCTTCTTACTTATTGCGAGGACGCAATTTCTTTAAGGAGGGGAGTCTGTAACAACCCGCATATTTATCAATTTTATATTTAAATATTTTATTTAAATATTTTATCGTTAGTCGGATTTTAGTCCGAAAAGCTACTTTTTGCAAACAGTCGAATTGGGACTTGAGACCACCCCCATTGAGTTCAAAATGCCGTTTGCGACCTTTTTGAGTATAAGCTTCGATATGTTTGGAGAAAGTTGATTTTTGCTACTTTTTCCCGCTTAGGGCTTTGGTTGGACTGAGCCAATTAGCCACTTAACTCAGTTCCAACACTCTCCTCTTCATTCACTTCTCTTTTATTTTCCTAACACTCAAGCTCAAGCAAAAATGGAGGAAGAGAATGGGAAATAGAAATTCCTAAGCCCTAGCTTGCTTTGCAAATCCATCTCCTTGCTCCAAAGTTCATGAGAACCCATTAGTAAGCTTCCTCTTCTTCTTCTCCAACTCATTCTCTCTTTGAATTTCAGAAATTTCCTAAACCTAACTTAGGAAATGTTCTTCTTTTTAGCTTAGATTCAAGCTTCTAGAGTTGGATTTGAAGAGTGGTTGATTCCCCTTTGCTTTCAAGCTTCATCTTCATAAATTTTAGTGCAAAGGTGAGATTTTTATCTCACATCTATGACTATAATTATCTTTGGTTGTTGGGTATGAATTCCTAACACTTCTTCATGTGCATTTGCTCTTGATTTGGATTGGTTTTGTGAATATTCCAATTTTTGGGTTTTTAAGTCAAATTTGTGTAAAATCCTTTTATGGATGTTTGATCATGCTTTTGGTGATGCATCGAGGAGCATATAGGGCCGGGTTGCCGATTGGCATAAACCCTTAGAGCCAATGTTCGTCCGATTACATTTTGGAAGAGTTTGCTCTTCATTTGAATAAGGCTGAAAAACAGCCCAGGCATGATTCAGTCGACTGAAATCTCTGTTCAGTCGACTGAACCTGAAACCCGAGAGTTTCCAGGCATGATTCAGTCGACTGAAAAACTCTGCACAGTCGACTGAAACTGGAAACAAAAAGTTTCCTGAACCTGGAAAATTTCCATGTACAGGGTCAGTCGACTGAAATTCTCTGTTCAGTCGACTGAACCTGCTGTTTGAGTCCAATTTGCCTTTTTGGATTGAATTTCCAATTTAAATCGATTCGTGATAATCCTATTTGTTGTTATCATCTATTATGATTTTGATGACTCTTTTTAGGGATTTTTGAATATCCATTTCGATGGATTCTTTATCGATTTCTTTGGATTTTATTCACGTCTTCGTATGTGAATTTTTGTGATTGATTGTTCTTACAATCTTCTTCGTGATTTGTCAC
Organism: Allium cepa; assembly: GCA_030765085.1. NCBI lineage: Eukaryota > Viridiplantae > Streptophyta > Magnoliopsida > Asparagales > Amaryllidaceae > Allium > Allium cepa. The sequence continues at coordinate 588,907,571 of CM060938.1, forward strand.
TTTAAAAATATAAAGGTTTTCTATACTAGTAGTAAATATCAAAAATCTTTCCTCAAACGATTTCAATACTATTTTAATACCAAATTCGTTTATAAAACCGTTTTCCAATCTATTAGTATATATAAACCTTTACCTCACTCGTATGAGAAATCTAATTAAACGACTTAGTAAAACGAGTGGTATGAAACGCTTGCGTTTACTTCGTCGGTTAATTCTTGGACTTGTTCGATTGAACCTCTTGTGACAATTTTCTAGTGGAGATCTACAATTTGTTCGTAAATATTTAAGTTAAGCTAGTGGTTATGGGACATGAAGCTAAGCTCATATATTTACTAGCTTATTGTAATTGACACTTCTCTTTGATCATGACGATCATTTTAGGTTTTTGACTAGCATCGTGCTATGTCTTTGTGATTTGGTTCATCGGACGTCCCGCTGTACGACGTCGTTGTTCCCTTTGATTGTGATTTGGTTCATCGGATGTCCCGCTGTACGACGTCGTTGATCCTTTCCTTATGATTTCTGGATCTCGTGTGTTGAATTCTGGAATTTATGTTTCACCAACTTTTACGATGGGCATTGATATATGTGTCATATATTGCGGCTTGGTGAATGAAATTAGGAGTATGACATTCCTTTTTATCTTGAGTAGATTATTGTGATATTGATTAATCTCTTGTTGATTTTCAATTACTATTTTATCACAGCTTGGCATTGTGATTATTATATGTTTATGTCATATCTCTTATTATATATCACTTCATCTGATATTTATAGCTAGACTGATCCGTTTATTATTTTCTTATTAAATAATACTCGGGTCAGACCGAGATGTTACAGGTGCGTCGGCTTGACTTCTCTCTTGGGATTGATCCCTCTGACTTTTGGCTAACTACTTAGATTAGTGTTTTTGTTGTATACATTTGAGATTTAGACTCCTTGATGTATACTTATTCTTTTGTCTAGCACTTGTATCTATTCCTTTGTATTATTGTGGATCTTTTTAGACCACTACTCTGATGTACACTTTCTAGTGTAATATTCATATCTTATTCCGCCTTTGTGATATGAATTGTCTGTGACTGATTTATGTTATGTTTATTTCTATATTTGTTTCCGAAGAAATTATAGCCACTGTGTAGTAGCTTTGAGTTTGTGTCGGTATGTCGGATTTCCTCTTGAGATGAAAAGTTATATTTTTATCCGGTATATCGGTACTCGCACAAAGCAATTATACAGATGGTCGCTCCTCAACAGCCTTATTCTCCGTGCTAGTTCACAGCATTCACAGTAATGTTCTTGGCTAGCGTGGGTATAGAGGTGGGGCGTCACATCGGATTTCGATAAGACTAGTTCCATTGGATCCAAAATGTTGTATTATTATAGGATTTCAAATTTCATGTCAGTCGGATTTACGGTTTACTCGTAGCAAGCTAAAAGTGTAGAGATTTGTTTGAGTCAATTTTAATTTAAATAAGTTGACTTAAAAACCTATCTTCCAAATGCGATGGAATTGGCTCTCGATATATTCCGTTGTGTTCGAAACAGGGGTAAAACTTTATAAACACCGACAGCACGCTTTATTTGGAGTTCGATAATATTTCGGGTGAATAGTGCCGCGAAATTTTCTATAAAAGGCCAAACTTTTTTCTATTTTTCACAAACCCTAATCCATTCATGCCCTGGCCGCCATGTAACGACCCAAAATTTTATTTATTTAAAATTTGAATATTTAATTGAATTTAAATATTAATAAGTGAAATTTATAAGTCGAATAAATTTATTTCGAATAATTGGATTTAATTGGATAATTAAATCGATAATTTAATATGTTAAATTATGGAAATAATTGAAAATTGGGTTAAATATGATTGAAAATGATTTGTAAAATTTTATTTTATCATATGGAAGTTAGAATGATATTTTAGAACTTTTAAAATCAAATTAAAAGTTAATTTTTGAAAATTGAATATTTTAATATTTAATTATCGACTAAAAATAGTCAATTTTTGAACTGCCTCAGAATTGGACGAAACTAGTTCCATTGGATCCGTAATAGTTAGTTATTACTGGATTTCAATTTTTGTGTCAATCGGAGCTATCGTTTGAGCGTGGCAGCTCGAAACGCGTCGAATTGTTTTTAATTTTAATTTGGCGAGTTAAAATAGCCATTTTTCGAAAAGTCTCGGATTTCGACGAAACCAGTTTCATCGGATTCGTAATGTGATATTATTGTAAGGTTTCAAATTTCGTGTCAATTGGATTTACCGTTTGTCCGGTACAAATTAATACGCCTAGAAATCAATTTAAATCGATTTAATTTAAATTGAGCGTTTATTGCCATAACTCGCACAGATGTCCGAATTAGCTTCCGAAACCTGTTCCATTGTGTCCGAAACGCGGGGTAAACCCCAGAAACGCTGGTTACGGTGCGTAAATCGGAGTTCGGAATTTCCGGGATGAATAGTGTCGATCGATTTTCTTATAAATAGCCCTCACTCAAATAAAAATTTTTTTTTTTTACAAAACCCTAATCTAAAACTGTAGCCGCCTCTAACATATTCAAAGGCCAGAATTCACTTTCGATTCTCCTCTCTTTTCTTCAAATCCGTGCAACGATTCAACAAACTTTCTAAATGAAAGATGTAGAGCATGGCAAGATCCTTATATTCAACGGTGGAGATCGAGATTGGAGTTGTATTTTGTGAGATTTTTGGCCGCGTTTTCTGTAGGCTGCGCACGCATTTCGAGGAGGAGGAGGGGGCCGAGCTTTGCAAGGTGGTGGCCGAGTATAGTACGTGTCGTGCTCTTCGCAATGCAACTTCCTGATCGTGTTTTTGTCGAGCGAGGAGATGGTGGTATCAAAACCTAATTTTCATGGTATGGGTTTGAGTTGCGGCCTGTAGAGAACGTAGGGGGAGATGATGAAGGGAACGGTCTTGATGTGCTGGGAAGAGATCTCAACGGCTGATGATATGTTAGGTTTATAAAAAATAAAATTTATGTTGAATTTTATGATAATAAATTCGTGTAACTTCAAATATTGATAACTTTTTCATACGAGGTCGAAAACGCGCGAAACCAGTTGCGTTGGAATCGTATCGACGAGCACTACGCGATGGAATTGGATTGGAGTCGTTTGGAGTTAGTGAAAATTTCGGGTAAAATTAAACGTCCGTTTAATTTTATTCGAAATAAATCGCTAAAACGAAATTGAAATCAAGGTGAGAACTTCTCACTCAATCGAATCAGTTTCGATTTTATTTTAAGTAGTTAGATTTAAAATATTTGAATGCATGTTTGAATGATGATTGTCATCTATTGATTGTTAAAATAGACATTATACGCCGTTAGTAAGCGGATGTTATTTATTAAAAACATATACCGCGAATATTTCATAAACAGTGAAATTGGTATTATATATAATAGCAATATATATATATTGGCATATGTATATATTGGAGTTGTTGATTTCCCGCATTTTTGTTAGCGGATGAGACCCTATTGCGCCATCTATTAAGCGGATAATATTTTAAATCCCATATACCGCGATAATTTCGTACTGGAACGAAATTAGTATTGTGCTAATGTTTGTGGATGCAGGAAGCAGGTTGGAGGGATCCAACTGGATTCCTCAACAGTATTTATTTGATTTCAGATATTTTGATATTTGATGGATTATCATATCGATATATGATATCGTTGTTGTCGTGATTGACTATTTGGTGTGTAGCATCATTGGACCAAATTTGGGATTTTTAAAATGATTTTCAAAGTGATTTTTTTGAAAGAATACGTTATAAAATATTTTTGGAATTGATCCATTTTAAATAAATAAACGTTATAATTTTAAAAGTTATAAAAATTATGATTTTTAAGAAATATGGTTAAAGTTGATTTTTGAAAATATGGGGTTACTGACTTTATAAAATAGTTTAAATCGGGATTTCTGAATTTATTTATAAAAAGTTTAAATATAGGATTTATAAAATTTAATTATTTTATAAATCAAGAGAATGATGAAGTTTTTAAAGGAGTTTAAAGACGTTTTAAAAGAATAATATAAATTGATTTATATTAAGAGATTTATAAATGGATATTTATAAATTGAAATATGGACATTATAAAACGAGTTTTTATAAGTGTTTGAATTAACTGAAAATGAATTTCATAATTGAATGGAATTTATAGAATTTTAAACAGTGAAGCTATAAATGGAATTTTATAAACAGTAGGTTTACAAAATTTATAAAGTTATTGAAAGAACGAATTTTGGATAAATAAACAATCTTATAAGTTATAAGATTTATAATTTGGGAAGTTAAAAGAACGATTTTGTAAAATAATCGTTTTATAAGTGTTTAACTTATAATGTGAGCTTTTGTTTTATAATTGAGTTATAAATCGAATAGGTTAATAAAGGAATTTATAAAGGAAGTAGTTATAAAATAAATAGAAATGGAATTTATAAACGTTGTTTTATAAATTCGCAAACGACTTATTTTGATAAGAAAATTTTTGAAACCTATTAATGGAGTTATATTCACGTTTTTTTGAATAGTGAATAATATGTTAAAGAAAATGTTTAGGATGTGATATTTTAAACAGAATTAAAACGATCTAACGATGTTTTGAATGTGTTGAGATTCGAAATCATAGATTTCAACATTTATTGTTGAAATAGACGTTTTCGAGAAATAGAAGGAAATGGTGGACTATAGCACTGTTGTTATAGTAAATGATTTCCGAAAGGAAATGTTTTGTGTAGTATTGGGATTTATATATCTATCTTAAATTTGAATCCCTATACTAGTGATTTTGGGTTGTCGTAACGATGTTTTACGCAACATTCGTTTTGGCCCAAATAAATATGTTTAAGAGAATGATTTCATTAAAGAATGAAATATGTACTTAATCTCGATTTAAGTATATTGAATATTTTCCAAGTGTTGAAAATAAATAGGTTCGTGAATTACTGAATAAATAAGTATGGAATTGTTTTCCGATATAAAGGGAATATTTTGAGAATTTATCTTTTTGAAGATGAATTGAAATGAATAATGGAAATCGTATATTCATAGATATTTTGAAATGTAAATTCACTATTGAATTTATAAAAGAAAGTGGAATTTGTTTAAAAATAAATATTGATTTATTTTTGAAGTGTTGAAAATATATATCTTGTAAAGATATTTTTGGAAAATAAATAATTTGGAAAATTATTTGGAAACTGGTGATGTGTGCATATCCATTGATAGTTCAATAACCGACTATCAATATTTCCCTTTGAATGGGTATTTGATGTGATTTGTTTGAATTTGAATGCCACACTTATTTTTGAATAAGCGCTTACTATTCGGGTTAACCGGGAAAGGACCATGGGGTCGTATAACCCATTCCGAATATGTGATACGTCGTTATGAATTGCATTTGAAGATCGGTGTTGAAGACCCGATATTTGCGAGGTCGATAGGATGACCTGTCGATTGACTCTGCACCGAGTTGCTCCGGTATAGAGTTCTCCATATGTGATGGTGAATCCGATCAGGATTGTAAATATCCGGATTGCAAGGACTTCTTTGTAAGTGCCTTCGGTTTTGTTCGAGCCCGGAACAGACTTGTATGGATTGTATGTCTGACATTACAAATTGAGATATAAAGCAGATTTCTTTCAAATATATTTCTGTTGGTGGCGGAGAATTTATTCTTTTAGCTTAACACCCTTCTCTGAGACGTACGAGCTCAGAGGTTATGTAGTTGAAGGTTATCAGCGATATATTCCCAATTTGGTAATGTGACATGCTGAGTGTTGCTGTGAAATGATCATTGTGTTGATTATTTATGATAGGATCGTTTATTTGATCGTCTATCCTGGTGATCATTTCTATGATCATTTGTTGACCCAAAGCATGGCTTTTGTATAAAGTATGTTTTTGTGGACGTGACTTCGTCGAGCCTCACACCCCGTGAATGGTCAAAACAGGAAAGATGCAGCAAGGTTATGAGGGGTAGCGCCCTTTAGGATGTGTGCATTTCCTTCTGGAAAAGGGTGGTATCATGGTATGGAGCCCAGATACTTACTCATGTTGAAAACACTTTGTTATGATTGTGTGAATTGATTACGAGCGCTCGGTGAAAAGGTCCCAAAGGACCGGGGGATGGCATATTCGGTCAGTTGTTACTCAGTTAGGGGTAACCCGGCCTTGTGTTGGTAGAGATCCGGTTTGGTTCTCGGGGATGTCCATCCAGAGGCATTCTCATGTGGCAATGGGAAGTTTCTTGGCCTGATCATTCGTTGGAAATCCAAAGAAACAATACGTGACTTGTACGATTTTAGTTGTAGAACCTGCTTCCTCAGGAGGTAGCTATAGTAGGCATAATATAATGGTACCTATGCTGGCTAAGATTTATATTCTACTTTCGAAATGAATTTTCCTACACTATGCACTAGTAATAATATCAAATGTTCTTTTAAATGCGTATCAAGCATCTTTGACTAACATAAGAAGAAATCTCCTCCAAGTCTGCGTTTGCATTGTGTGTGTGGCGGGAGGTCTTATGGTAGTCTCATTTTTAAAAGCATTGCGAAGTAATTTTAAAAATATTCTTCTATTTTGATTTTTAAAGATAAATAAACTGTTTTGAGTTCTCACACCAGTCACATGACTGACTCGGAGTTTATTGTTTTCCTTCCTAAACTCTGGGTGCCCACCAATTTCCACACGGGCAGTCAAGAGTTAGGTTTATCAGGATATTCTGGATATTCTGGAGTTGCTGGAGGCAAGATGGATGACATGGAGTATTACTACTATATAGTATTTCTTTTTCCGTTGCACTGTTTGTTGTTGTTGTTGTTGTACACTCTGATGATATGATGTAATGAAATGTAAAGTATAAAATGTAATAACTGATATAGTTCTTTGTTTAAAAATTATTCATTTATTATTATATGTTGTTCCGCTGCGAATTGTGAGATTCTGATGTTGTTCTGTTGTGTTCTGTTCCGTTCTATTTATTCTATTTTCTTTCCTCTCCATCTTCTATTTCTTCTCTCTTCTTCTATCCTCTTTTCTTTTTCTTAAAAACCTAAGTGTTCGGTTTTCCGTCGTTCGATTGCTCGGCAGTCGATAAAGTGAGTATCGATGTTGAATTTTCGAAAGACGAAGAATCGGGTCCTTACATTTGGTATCAGAGCATATGGTTAAGCGACAACCATGGTTCTGTTGGGTATTACTCATTAGAGATAGAGTCAGTAGTACTCTAGATTGAGTTTGAGTGTAATAATAGCTATGAGAGCGTATTTCTTAGTGAATATAAAAATTGTTTTGTATTGTGTTGACTTATCGGTTGATTGTTTATAGATTTCGGTCGATATAGTCTAGCTAACTATCGTAGAAAGGGGTTTCTAAACTCTTAAACAAGATAAACCGACACGATATTGTTTTAAAGTTGGGTAAATGAAATAATTTTACCTAAATATATTTTATATATAAAGAAATAATTTTTCAGAATTATTAAAGTGTATATAAGTTGATTGTTTAGTTGTTTGAATAATCTAAATAAAGAATAATTGTATAAGCAAAAGAATTATAAGAATTGAATTATAATTAAAGTAATTTACAATTGTGAAATAAACTTATATATGAGAAGTGAAACTATATGAATATATTTATGAATATGAGTTGTAAATGAAAATGAATTTAAAGTTAAATGGAAATTTACTTTAGAATTTGGAAGCTGAATTGATTTATAAATGTGAACTTGAGTTATATAAATGAAATTCAACTTTTGTAATTGAATTGAATGAATATAAGAAAAGGAATTTGGTTGTGTTGAATAAACATTGGTTGTTATTTGATAGTTGATTGATTGTATATAATTCATTAAGTGTTAATGAAATTGGAAGCTAAAGTAATTGGAATTCCATTGGAAGTTAAGTGAATCTTAAATAGAATTGAATTTGAATTGGAAGTGAACCAACTTGAATATGAATATTAATGAGAATTGAAAATGAATGATAGTAAACATCCACTGTGAATGAATCAAATGTGATTTAAATAGAAAACCATTTCATTAAATATTATTGAGAATATAAATGAATATTGATTTGGTTATGGATGATAGTTGGTTGATGGTTGAATATATATTGCTATTGGTTGCATTTGCTATGTTGACATATATAGTTATTATGTTGCTATATGTTGTATATTGATACTATTCTCTATATGCATGTTCTCATGTTGTTTGTTGAGTGATTAGTAGGTGCGGATCGCGTTTGCTTCGCATTTGGAGCTCGCTTTCGCGCTATATTAGCCGTATATGCTCGCTAATAAAATATAAGGTACATATCTCGGATTAAATACCGTACTTTTATACTTTTTCCCTGCGGGATGCCTCATTACTTGATGAGATGTATATTTGTGATATATATACTGTCATTTTTTTTTCGGATCGAGCCACGCAAAGGAGACTATGGCGAATTTTTCCGAAAATTTAAGGCGTTAGAAAAAAATTTGAGAAAATTGGAAATTGTGAAAACTTTAACTTTGATTTGGAATTGAAAGTTAAACAATAGTAATTGTTTTTGAAAAGATAACTAAGTATGATTGGAAAACTTAGTAAAATATTGTAAGAAGTTTAACTATGGATTTTGAGAAAATTAATAGGTTCTGTAACTTTTCTTATTTGTTAATTTCGAGGATGAAATTCTTTTAAGGGGGGAAGATTGTAACTACCCAGAATTTTATTTATTTAAAATTTGAATATTTAATTGAATTTAAATATTAATAAGTGAAATTTATAAGTCGAATAAATTTATTTCGAATAATTGGATTTAATTGGATAATTAAATCGATAATTTAATATGTTAAATTATGGAAATAATTGAAAATTGGGTTAAATATGATTGAAAATGATTTGTAAAATTTTATTTTATCATATGGAAGTTAGAATGATATTTTAGAACTTTTAAAATCGATTTAAAAGTTAATTTGTGAAAATTGAATATTTTAATATTTAATTATCGACTAAAAATAGTCAATTTTTGAACTGTCTCAGAATTGGACGAAACCAGTTCCATTGGATCCGTAATAGTTAGTTATTACCGGATTTCAATTTTCGTGTCAATCGGAGCTATCGTTTGTGCGTGGCAGCTCGAAACGCATCGAATTGTTTTTAATTTTAATTTGGCGAGTTAAAATAGCTATTTTTCAAAAAAGTCTCGGATTTCGACGAAACTAGTTTCGTCGGACCCGTAATGTGATATTATTGTAAGGTTTCAAATTTCGTGTCAATTGGATTTACCGTTTGTCCGGTACAAATTAAAACGCCTAGAAATCAATTTAAATCGATTTAATTTAAATTGAGCGTTTATAGCCATAACTCGCACAGATGTCCGAATTAGCTTCCGAAACCTGTTCCATTGTGTCCGGAACGCGGGGTAAACCCCAGAAACGCTGGTTACGGCGCGTAAATCGGAGTTCGGAATTTCCGGGATGAATAGCGTCGATCGATTTTCTTATAAATTGCCCTCACTCAAATTAATTTTTTTTTTTACAAAACCCTAATCTAAAACTGCAGTCGCCTCTAACATATTCAAAGGCCAGAATTCACTTTCGATTCTCCTCTCTTTTCTTCAAATCCGTGCAACGATTCAACAAACTTTCTAAATGAAAGATGTAGAGCATGGCAAGATCCTTATATTCAACGGTGGAGATCGAGATTGGAGTTGTATTTTGTGAGATTTTTGGCCGCGTTTTCTGTAGGCTGCGCACGCATTTCGAGGAGGAGGAGGGGGCCGAGCTTTGCAAGGTGGTGGCCGAGTATAGTACGTGTCGTGCTCTTCGCAATGCAACTTCCTGATCGTGTTTTCGTCGAGCGAGGAGATGGTGGTATCAAAACCTAATTTTCATGGTATGGGTTTGAGTTGCGGCCTGTAGAGAACGTAGGGGGAGATGATGAAGGGAACGGTCTTGATGTGCTGGGAAGTGATCTCAACGGCTGATGATATGTTAGGTTTATAAAAAATAAAATTTATGTTGAATTTTATGATAATAAATTCGTGTAACTTCAAATATTGATAACTTTTTCATACGAGGTCGAAAACGCGCGAAACCAGTTGCGTTGGAATCGTATCGACGAGCACTACGCGATGGAATTGGATTGGAGTCGTTTGGAGTTAGTGAAAATTTCGGGTAAAATTAAACGTCCGTTTAATTTTATTCGAAATAAATCGCTAAAACGAAATTGAAATCAAGGTGAGAACTTCTCACTCAATCGAATCAGTTTCGATTTTATTTTAAGTAGTTAGATTTAAAATATTTGAATGCATGTTTGAATGATGATTGTCATCTATTGATTGTTAAAATAGACATTATACGCCGTTAGTAAGCGGATGTTATTTATTAAAAACATATACCGCGAATATTTCATAAACAGTGAAATTGGTATTATATATAATAGCAATATATATATATTGGCATATGTATATATTGGAGTTGTTGATTTCCCGCATTTTTGTTAGCGGATGAGACCCTATTGCGCCATCTATTAAGCGGATAATATTTTAAATCCCATATACCGCGATAATTTCGTACTGGAACGAAATTAGTATTGTGCTAATGTTTGTGGATGCAGGAAGCAGGTTGGAGGGATCCAACTGGATTCCTCAACAGTATTTATTTGATTTCAGATATTTTGATATTTGATGGATTATCATATCGATATATGATATCGTTGTTGTCGTGATTGACTATTTGGTGTGTAGCATCATTGGACCAAATTTGGGATTTTTAAAATGATTTTCAAAGTGATTTTTTTGAAAGAATACGTTATAAAATATTTTTGGAATTGATCCATTTTAAATAAATAAACGTTATAATTTTAAAAGTTATAAAAATTATGATTTTTAAGAAATATGGTTAAAGTTGATTTTTGAAAATATGGTGTTACTGACTTTATATAATAGTTTAAATCGGGATTTCTGAATTTATTTATAAAAAGTTTAAATATAGGATTTATAAAATTTAATTATTTTATAAATCAAGAGAATGATGAAGTTTTTAAAGGAGTTTAAAGACGTTTTAAAAGAATAATATAAATTGATTTATATTAAGAGATTTATAAATGGATATTTATAAATTGAAATATGGACATTATAAAACGAGTTTTTATAAGTGTTTGAATGAAGTGAAAATGAATTTCATAATTGAATGGAATTTATAGAATTTTAAACAGTGAAGTTATAAATGGAATTTTATAAACAGTAGGTTTACAAAATTTATAATGTTATTGAAAGAACGAATTTTGGATAAATAAACAATCTTATAAGTTATAAGATTTATAATTTGGGAAGTTAAAAGAACGATTTTGTAAAATAATCGTTTTATAAGTGTTTAACTTATAATGTGAGCTTTTGTTTTATAATTGAGTTATAAAGCGAATAGGTTAATAAAGGAATTTATAAAGGAAGTAGTTATAAAATAAATAGAAATGGAATTTATAAACGTTGTTTTATAAATTCGCAAACGACTTATTTTGATAAGAAAATTTTTGAAACCTATTAATGGAGTTATATTCACGTTTTTTTGAATAGTGAATAATATGTTAAAGAAAATGTTTAGGATGTGATATTTTAAACAGAATTAAAACGATCTAACGATGTTTTAAATGTGTTGAGATTCGAAATCATAGATTTCAACATTTATTGTTGAAATAGACGTTTTCGAGAAATAGAAGGAAATGGTGGACTATAGCACTGTTGTTATAGTAAATGATTTCCGAAAGGAAATGTTTTGTGTAGTATTGGGATTTATATATCTATCTTAAATTCGAATCCCTATACTAGTGATTTTGGGTTGTCGTAACGATGTTTTACGCAACATTCGTTTTGGCCCAAATAAATATGTTTAAGAGAATGATTTCATTAAAGAATGAAATATGTACTTAATCTCGATTTAAGTATATTGAATATTTTCCAAGTGTTGAAAATAAATAGGTTCGTGAATTACTGAATAAATAAGTATGGAATTGTTTTTCGATATAAAGGGAATATTTTGAGAATTTATCTTTTTGAAGATGAATTGAAATGAATAATGGAAATCGTATATTCATAGATATTTTGAAATGTAAATTCACTATTGAATTTATAAAAGAAAGTGGAATTTGTTTAAAAATAAATATTGATTTATTTTTGAAGTGTTGAAAATATATATCTTGTAAAGATATTTTTGGAAAATAAATAATTTGGAAAATTATTTGGAAACTGGTGATGTGTGCATATCCATTGATAGTTTAATAACCGACTATCAATATTTCCCTTTGAATGGGTATTTGATGTGATTTGTTTGAATTTGAATGCCACACTTATTTTTGAATAAGCGCTCACTATTCGGGTTAACCGGGAAAGGACCATGGGGTCGTATAACCCATTCCGAATATGTGATACGTCGTTATGAATTGCATTTGAAGATCGGTGTTGAAGACCCGATATTTGCGAGAGCGATAGGATGACTTGTCGATTGACTCTGCACCGAGTTGCTCCGGTATAGAGGTCTCCATATGTGATGGTGAATCCGATCAGGATTGTATATATCCGGATTGCAAGGACTTCTTTGTAAGTGCCTTCGGTTTTGTTCGAGCCCGGAACAGACTTGTATGGATTGTATGTCTGACATTACAAATTGAGATATAAAGCAGATTTGTTTCAAATATATTTCTGTTGGTGGCGGAGAATTTATTCTTTTAGCTTAACACCCTTCTCTGAGACGTACGAGCTCAGAGGTTATGTAGTTGAAGGTTGTCAGCGATATATTCCCAATTTGGTAATGTGACATGCTGAGTGTTGTTGTGAAATGATCATTGTGTTGATTATTTGTGATAGGATCGTTTATTTGATCGTCTATCCTGGTGATCATTTCTTTGATCATTTGTTGACCCAAAGCATGGCTTTTGTATAAAGTATGTTTTTGTGGACGTGACTTCGTCGAGCCTCACACCCCGTGAATGGTCAAAACAGGAAAGATGCAGCAAGGTTATGAGGGGTAGCGCCCTTTAGGATGTGTGCATTTCCTTCTGGAAAAGGGTGGTATCATGGTATGGAGCCCAGATACTTACTCATGTTGAAAACACTTTGTTATGATTGTGTGAATTGATTACGAGCGCTCGGTGAAAAGGTCCCAAAGGACCGGGGGATGGCATATTCGGTCAGTTGTTACTCAGTTAGGGGTAACCCGGCCTTGTGTTGGTAGAGATCCGGTTTGGTTCTCGGGGATGTCCATCCAGAGGCATTCTCATGTGGCAATGGGAAGTTCCTTGGCCTGATCATTCGTTGGAAATCCAAAGAAACAATACGTGACTTGTACGGTTTTAGTTGTAGAACCTGCTTCCTCAGGAGGTAGCTATAGTAGGCATAATATAATGGTACCTATGCTGGCTAAGATTTATATTCTACTTTCGAAATGAATTTTCCTACACTATGCACTAGTAATAATATCAAATGTTCTTTTAAATGCGTATCAAGCATCTTTGACTAACATAAGAAGAAATCTCCTCCAAGTCTGCGTTTGCATTGTGTGCGTGGCGGGAGGTCTTATGGTAGTCTCATTTTAAAAAGCATTGCGAATTAATTTTAAAAATATTCTTCTATTTTGATTTTTAAAGATAAATAAACTGTTTTGAGTTCTCACACCAGTCACATGACTGACTCGGAGTTTATTGTTTTCCTTCCTAAACTCTGGATGCCCACCAATTTCCACACGGGCAGTCAAGAGTTAGGTTTATCTGGATATTCTGGAGTTGCTGGAGGCAAGATGGATGGCATGGAGTATTACTACTATATAGTATTTCTTTTTCCGCTGCACTGTTTGTTGTTGTTGTTGTACACTCTGATGATATGATGTAATGAAATGTAATGTATAAAATGTAATAACTGATATAGTTCTTTGTTTAAAAATTATTCATTTATTATTATATGTTGTTCCGCTGCGAATTGTGAGATTCTGATGTTGTTCTGTTGTGTTCTGTTCCGTTCTATTTATTCTATTTTCTTTCCTCTCCATCTTCTATTTCTTCTCTCTTCTTCTATCCTCTTTTCTTTTTCTTAAAACCCTAAGTGTTCGGTTTTCCGTCGTTCGATTGCTTGGCAGTCGATAAAGTGAGTATCGATGTTGAATTTTCGAAAGACGAAGAATCGGGTCCTTGCACGCCACTTCTTGTTTAATGGCTAGAAATGCACAAAATTTCTTCCCTCAATCTCTTTCAATCCATTAACTATTAGAAGAAACCTTCAACTACAAAAATGAAGAGAATAACGAGTTTTATGATTTCAACGGTCAAGATTTAAGACAGTGAAGTGGATCGATGGCTAGGGGCTCACGTTTATGGCCAGGTCAGGGCAAAAATACATGGCAAAGGCGGAGCTTCGAAGGGCCGACCTCTAGCTGAAGGGAGGTGGGCTTGTGGGCGTTCATTCGGCGAAGCCTGATCGTGGTCTAGGCAAGTTATTTGGTCGAGATAAATGGGGGAGAAGTGGAGGCTATGGGTTATTCACGAACGAAGCATGAACATGGAAGAATGAAAAGAAATGCATGGCCAGATCTCATTTGATGGAATCAACGGCCATGATGCAAGTAGGGTTTTAGAAAAAAATTGTAAATAAATTATATATTAATTTGTATAATCTTTAGAACATCATAACTTCTACATATGAGGTCCATTTTTGACGAAGCAAGTTGCGTTGGGTCCGTATTGATGAGCAATACATTTTAGAGCTAGTTTGGAGTTGATTGGAGCTAGTGTAAATTTTGGATAAAATTAAATGCCTATTTAATTTTATTCGAAATAAAACGTCACAACGTCTATTGGAACCAAAGTGAGTACAACTCACTCTTTCTGACTCACTGATGTTTTTATATAAGTGAGAAATAAATTTATTTGTGTTGATTGATGATTGTTTGGATTATATATGATATTATATATATATATATATATATTGATTGGTATTTGGACATATTTCTCCCTATTGGAGTAGATGAAACCCTATACGTTCCCGTGTATGAGCGAATGACCTTTTGTATGCACGTCTTTCTCGAAGCGGATATTGTACGCATATGCTCATATATATATATATATATATATATATATATTTGTTGCTAGTGACAGGTTGGAGGGATCCAACTAGATTCCTCACCAGTGTTGATTTTATTTACAGATATTGATATATGTGCTATTACCATGTGATATATGATGATTTGGATGTCGTGATTGATGTATTTAGTGCTATTGCAGCATTGGGCCTATTTTTGGTAATTTAAAAATTGTTAAAGTGATGATGAGGGCCTTCAGAAAATTATTATAAACTTCATTAATTTTTATAAACATATTTTTTTTTATAAAACTTTGCTAATTTTTATAAACTTAGTTTAGTTAATATTGTTGTTTTTATTATTATTAATAATAAGTATAAAACTTAGTTGACTTTTTTAATTTACTATTATTATTATTATTAAAACTTAGTTAATTCTAAAATTTTGGTTAATTTTTATAAAAATTAGTTTAATTTTTATAAAAATCGGTTAACTTATTATCAAACTTAATCAATATTATCAAATTTAATTGTTTATTATTATTTTAAACTTGTTAATTTTTATAATACTTAGTTAATTATTAAAAATTTATTGATTTTTGCATAAAATGTAGTTATATTCAAACTATTATTTATTATTATTATTATTATTATTATTATTATAAAACATAGTTGACTTGGTTAATTTATTATTATTATTATAAACTTAGTTAATTTTTCTCAAGTTATAGTTTATTATTACTGTTATTATTATATACTTAGTTTATTATTATTATTATAAACTTATTAAAAAAAATTCTAACATGCATAAAGCTACACTGAACTAACATGGGTAGACTGAATTAATGGTCCACGTGAATATAAAATCGAAATAATAAACTACACTAATTATATAGTGGCGGAATATTAAATTATATATTGAACAAGACATGAATCTCTAATTGTTATTCACTGCACCCTTTTATTTTGATTCAACTACAATATACAAACTATCATTGTGTACCTTGCAAATATATATGGCCTCGAATATGTTTGATGTTATAGTCTGTTTACAGCAAACAACAATGTATTCGAATGTTATATCAATGCTAATGGATAATATTATTTCATTTTTTTTGTATATGGATAGTTTATAATATGTAGGGCTGAGACACTGAGTTATCTAATTGTATACAGTAATGCTTCGAAATTTGTTTTGTTTTGGACTAAGAGTGTATCGGTTTATGGATCTATTGTTATCAATTCTATATCAACTCGCCTACAACTTTGTCTTTATTTCTAATTTTATATTACTGTTTGGATTTTCACTATTTTGAACCACCTTAATCAATCAAGCATTTGAAGCCATAAAATAAATAATTAAACATTGGTACCTGATCTTGCAACGGACTACATTGCAAAAGAAGACAACCCACCAGTGATGCATTTTGCTGCCAAATGATCAGAGTTACGATAAATGTACGCTGAATGATCAAAGAAAAACATGCAAGCATCAATTTACTTATTGCAATATTATGCACAATGAAATAGAATAAAAATAAAATATACAACCGGTGAATCAACAAACCATAGTTAAAAAAATGTAATATCAACGAAGTTCCAAATGATTAATAAAGAATCAAGCTTTGTTGCAACTCATTAGCGTTTTGCTTAAATAAGACCCAAATTTATCAATAATTGTAACAGGTAAGCAAATAATAATTTTAGATTGTTTAAGGTTACAAAAATATTTTCTAATCAAACCAAAAGATAAAACGAATACACACAGATATATCTTAAATTGCTACACCTGAAATGGTCTTTAACAATAACGGAAAGCAAGAATTACAAATAGCAAGGATAATCTTTCCTCCTTCAAGATAAAATGTTACTATGCCAGATGAGTTACAGCCTACAAATTACAAATAGCAAGGCGAGAAAAGCACTATACTATTAGAGTACAAGGGACAAAAACAATAGTGCTCTTTAATTAAAAAAACATAATAAAGCTATTTTTGCATAAAAAACAAACTATATAGAGATTTTCCTTTTATCTACTGTGTATTTGTCATTGGAGCTATAACAGAGTTCTCACATCAAACAAAAATAATGTACTGGCATAAATTTAGTCATCGTCCAAGTCAAAGTTGGTGTAAAAACACATATTTGCTCTATATATGGTAATACGGGAGAAAAAGGGAGAAAAAGAATCATGCATGAAAGAATTTGGTTGTGTAAAGAGATTATACCAAGTAATCATCTGTGACTGTATAACTAATTGTGGATCATACAATCAATAATGAGAACTAACTCTAGATCATAAAATAGAGGTATCAATTCTAGATTATACAATGGCATGAAAATTAATTTGTAAATCTAAAATCAACATAGATAGTTGGTTATCATGAAACTTTATCATAAATATATCAATTACTTGCCGTTTCCCCTGGTTTTACAATTATAATACTAGTTTGGTTGTCTTTTTTGTGTGTGTATACGTATACATAAATACATACATACAAAACTATATATAGACACACACACACATGGACATACATACATACATACACACACATATTTAAAGAAACACATATACACACATGTTCGAGAAGTAAGCTTATATTCTTTTCATGAACAAAGCGTTCTTTATTGTTATAAAAAAATCAAGGAGGAGATAAATTAATGTTAATTTACTTAAATATCATGGAGTATAATGCATCAAGAAGTAATTAAGAGAAGGAATGCACATACCACATAAGAAATTGAAATGCAAAATATGCTTTCCTTGTGTTGATATATGGTAACATGTAAAGAACTAATACACATATGCAAAAGCTCTCGATTATCTCCAAAAAAGAATACAGGTCAACAAGAAGGAAGAAGAAGAAGAAAGCAAAAGAAGACGATCAGAAAGATTGTAACAATCATGATAACATAAACGATGAAGCATATACCAAAAGGATATATGTATGTATGTATGTATGTATGTATGTATGTATGTATATATGTAAGTGTGTGTTGAAATAGTGAGCAGATTCATCCTACTTGAGCTCCATATATTGAAATATTGAAATAGTGTCTGCATTTTTATCCTGATTATACCAAATTTTTTTTATACCTTTAGGAGTATTCTGATGAATAACTCTAAGACTGTAACATATTAGTGCTCCAACATTGACAAATATAAGCGAAGGAGGATTAAGTGACATAGCTTCAGCAACAGTAAGAATGATCTTGTCTATCACATGTTCAAATTGTGGCTCAAGCAATTGAGCACTCACAACATCATGCAAAATTTCTACTCCCTTCACAACATACAAGTATGAACCGATGCCCTATTGCACATTCAGTGAGTAAGAATCAAGTTAGGAGTTATATAAAAATAATTGATGAGTAAATTTTTTATTACATACTTCTTTTTCCAACTCTATTTTGGTATCTAGATCGCCACATGAACCTCCACAGTCACTTAATGGCATTTCTACCAATGGGACATGGACAAGGTGATCAATAGTAGAAGAATCTGAAGATTTAGGCTGGAGCTGCCAAAGAAATCGCAAACCCACCAATGATGAGAATACATGTATGCAAGAATTAGCAGATAATGCACCTTTTTTGGGAATGTAAACAAGATTGGGTTCTCAATAGATATTGCAAAGAAAAGCATAAAAGGACCGACCATCCGAAAATTAAAATTAAAGTACAGATCAAACCCAGAAAATGAATTGCTCAAACCCCTTAAGTTCTGTTTCGAGCTAAATTTGTACAAAACTAGCCAATTAATCATCCTATGAGATCGACATATCATGTATGTTGCAACAATTCAATTTGTATTCTTGGACTTGTTACATGTTCTTTTTTTATGCAGGAACCTAAAAAAATTGAAAAGATGACAAAGTTTGCAAGGTATTTCCAATCTCAAAAGATATACTATTTAACAATGTAAATAATGGATTGGAAAAGAAGTTGAACATTCAATTTTATACAAATATAATGTAACTAATTGAGTTGTGGACAATATTCAATTTTTAAATTTATTGAGTCATGTGTACACTTTTAGTCTAGCTTAATAAATAAGCTGCTGGCTTATATGTTCTAATCTAGTTACATATAACACAAATTTCTATGTTTTATATAATGATAAACTATAACCTATTGACAATTATAAATCAAGCCTTTTAATCTCAGATTTCAGTCGAAATCATGGACTGACATGACGGTTCATATCTTGGGTTCTTAAGATCTTGAATGAAATGGCTGTTAAACAATTAAAAATCATGTTTGAAATATCGTCTCGCCCAAATTGAAAAAGTGGATCTCGGGTGAAATCTTGAGGGAGATGAAGGAGATTTAAAACTCTCTTCTGAATACAATATTTAGAGGTCTAGCACAACAAACATGACACATGACTCATCAAAAAAGCTGCTTAGGAAGTCAGTCTGAATTTAGTGACAGAGAGAATGGAGTGGCAAACTGTTATTAAAGAAGTATGTGTTTAGAATCTGGGGCACATGTTGTAATGATCCAAAATTTTCGGCCCCGAAAATTCCAAACAGTTAGGAAAAAGAAGAAAAGAGGTAGAAGAAGAAACATGAAACAAATCACAGAATCTCACTTCTGCAGCGGATCAAAATTTGATATCAAAAAATAACAGATATACAAAAGAAAACTGTATCTGTCAATTTACATTTATTTACATCAAAGTTACAACTTTTACACAAACAGTGGACAGTTAAAATTAACTTGTCCCAGATAAACAATAATAATAAACAATGGAATACTCCATAGTTCCTACCATCCAGATAGCCTCCTGAGCTCCAAAACATCGTAACCTGAAAATTTGTAATACTCGGTCTGACCCGAGCAATACATCAGAGTAACACCCGGGTTAGGCTGGAAACCAGCGTGAGTAAACCCATATAATATGAAATACCAAGCTATACATATGTGAATATCAGGGTAACTCGTACCCTTTACGAGTTCTCATAGTCGATCATTTATCACACACAATAGTTTTCAGGTTAAATGTCCATGTTACTCAATTCATTTCATTCCAGCTTGTATAATTTCTCATATCTAATTTATAAAGAATTTAGTTTACTAATCAAAGTTGTTTCAGGTATTACTGATACCCGACCCCAATCTCTTCGAATCCAACATTATTTCTAATCCAAATTGTTTAGTTTTAAAACAATATAATTCATATTCAGGATATCATACTACACAACAATTTAACTCAGATAGATAACCCATATTATTATAGTTTAAACCAAATGTATCATATCACATAGTATCACAAATCACATATCAGAGGTATCAGCTAATCTAAGGCACACAATATCATTCAATAAGCAAGATTAATTTGTCATAACATTTCTAAATAATTTAAAATAAAATAAATTAATTAATTTAATCACTTTTACCCCTGCTTACTTAACATCAATTAATCACAATATCCCTTAATTATCCTCTTTAATTACATTAAGTAGTTAGCTTAAATTAATAACACAAATTGATTAACCTTTACCCATTCACATTACATTTATCCTTAATTAATTACTGACGCAGCGGATTAACACACTTTGATCACGAGATGATGCTTCGTGTCAAATAAATCGATAAAACGATGATGGAACGATACAATGATGAATCGATGAATTGATAATACCCAAGATAATGCCCAAATCCTTCGATCTCACGAGATACCGGATTCTAGCTATCTTTAACACATTGATCGCGCACGATACCGGGTTAGAAGATCTACGATTCTTCGACGTTGATCTCGCGCACGAGATTCCGTGAATCGGCTTCAAATCCGTTGATTCGAGCGCACTCGAATAACCGAAAATGAAGAAAGGAGATAACACTCAACTTCCAATTTTAAAGAGGCACAAAGCACTCAAACAAAATTTTATTCAAAATCAACCAACTCCAAATGATACAACTCACCCGCTATTTATAGAAGTTACAACTACACACAGTTCGGCCAACCTAACTCACTCGACGACCTACAAGTTACGACCCACGACCTAAGTCTCACATGACTTAACAGTTCACACAACATACGCCTTAAAAAGTTACAACCCACACGACCTACGACTTATATACAATCGAGTTATAACATAAAGGAAATTCAACACGAGCTACGACACATGACATAACAACATACAAACGAATTACGAGTTACAATACATCATACATACGCGACTCAACAAAATATATCATCATGCGACTTAACAAAACATGCGACTTACGACCTATCTTCAATAGCGACTTAAGAGATGCATGCGGGAGAAGCTTCAGCGACTTAAAGAACTGACGAAAATGCGGCATAGTGAAACGACCTAAGGAGATGCGACCCAAAAAATGATGCTGCATAGGTAGTTCGGTCGCTGCCGACTTAAGGCTCTATTGGCATCCTCGTTAGGTCGCTTAGGTGACATAACTTGCTTCTGGCATACTTGTTAGGTCGCGAGCGACTTAAGGCAACCGAGCTATCATTCTGTGCTGCATCAATTACTCAAATTAATTATACTATAATTACTTACATTGATTAATTATCTTTAATTAATCACACTCATTAATTACTAACCCTTACTTAATTTCCTCAATTAATCAATCCTTTAATCACACTAAGTAATTAATCCTTAATTACTTCCCTTAAATAATTTACCTTTAATTACTTTCATCAAGTAATTTTTCCATTAGTTAATTATCCTCAATTAATTAACCTTGATCATTAATTAATTTAACCTCTAATTGCTAATTAAATTAATCAACCCTCAACAGATTAATCCTTTAATTGCTTACATTAAGTAATTATCATTTAAGTATTTAGTCTCTAATTACTTAATTAATTATTCTTTAATTACGAATTAATTAATCTCTAATCAATTAACTCATAATTAATTGAATACCCTTAAAATCATTAATTAATTAAATAAATAAATTACTCTTTAATTTCTTTATTAATTTAATTAGTCCTTAATCATCCAAGGTCTTAATTAATCATAAGATAAACCATTTATCCTCAATTAATTTCTTAGTTATCAAATTCATATTTAAACATTTGTCTTATAATTATCTTACTTAATTAAACCATTTAATTTGAGTTTAAAATAACTTAAGCATTTTAATTTAACAAATTTAAGTTAAACAAATTATATAATTTTCTTAAATAATTATTTAAGACATTTATAATATAAAGGAATAAATTTTAAGAATGGGTTCAAAACTAGATTCATTTGAATTTGAAAACTTATTTTTTTTAGACTTAAAATTGAACAAAATTTACTTCGGGTCAAAGCCGAATAAAATCGATCCCTTACCCGAGATCGTTGCCTTCTTTCTATTTTTCTCTTTTCAATTTAAAACTTGGATTTAATTTTAAACTAAAAACCTGTTACCCGAAACCCACAAGCTAACCCGAAAACGATCCCGAGTCACCCAACCATTTTTTTCGAGACCTCACTCGAGACTCCTCTTCTTCCCCCAAAATCAACAACAAAACTCAAAAACACCGATGCACAGCGATACCGCGCACATGCACCACCTTTCGGAGCAACTCCGACCAACCTCATCATCGCTAGCAAGTCTATCCTGACTTCCTTACCTGATTTCGACCACCAAATTTCCATATCGTCCACGAATCAAAAATCGAGTTAAACGAACCATAGGAATGAGAACTGGTCACCAGAAACCCACTTCGTATCTTCACCTCTGACCATCGGCCACCACGCCTTTATATCCAGAGCTTCGCCCGACACCCTACTTCCCTTTCCACCAAATGCGATGAACCGGAATTTTCGACCCCGAAAATTCCGGGTCGTTACATTTGGTATCAGAGCTGAAGGTTAAGTGAGAACCTTGGCTCTGGTGGGATACTCCTTAAGGATAAGGTCAATTGTACCTAGAATGAGTTGGGTGTAGTATATAAGAGAGCGTACTTATTATTTTCTTATATAAAAGTTTTAAAATGGTTTCAAAAGTAAATGATTCTTATATAAGTTTTTATTTTGATATATTAAGCAATAGTTTTTCTAATATATTAAGGTAATTGGTTGTTGTATTAATTGAATTAAAAATAATAATAAGAATTAAGTGGTAATAGAAATACAATCAAATGGGAAATTGGAGAATATGAATTGTATAAATAAGATAAGTTTGAAATGAATTGGTTTCCAGATATGATAATCTTGGTTATTATCATAAATGGTTGTGTTTAATAATGAAATGTTTTAGGAAAGTAAACATTTAGGTAAGTACGACTTATAAATTGGAAATTTTAAAGAAAATTTGATTTGAATTAAAACCAAAGGTGGATTAAAAATTTAAGGTATAACTTGGTATGCTAAGGAAATGAATATGTATACATGTGGGATATAATAATATCAAAGATGATTTGAAATAAACTATAATTGCTGAGTTTTAAAATTTTACTTGGAATGTGATGTGAAAACCCAAAGTGATAAGTTTTCAAACTTATAAATGGGATTGGATATTAATATGAAATTTTAAATTTTAAATGGAGAATTCAAATTTGAGTAAGGTTAACGGGATTAAATTAAATTTAACTTGGGGGAAGTTAAATAAGTTTGAATGAACAACCTGATTTGAAAATTTCAAGATGAAATTGAGATTTAACTTCGGGAAGTTAAATGACTTGATTTACAAGGGAGATATATAAGATCTCAAATGGGTTTGAGTTCTGGGAATGGGTAATAAATGCTATTGATGGATGTTTAAAATAAATCGGATGTTTATTTACTTTGACTTATCCTACTATCATCCTGTTATTATAAATAATCTATGAAACTGTGAATTGGTTTGTTTAAATCGAATTAAGAAGTGAATTGTGATATTTTATATCTATTGCAGAATTAAAAGGAAATAAAACTTTAATTTGAAATTATTTAAATAATTTTGATTTTCAAAGATAAAAATTGAACTTGTGAAAGTGAAATCACTTTGAACTTAAGAATTAAATGTTTAAAGGGTAGCTTAAAAATTTAAATTGTTAAGAATTAGTTTCAAAGTTTAAATTGGGTAATAAATTGGATTTCAAAGATTAAATTGTTTAAAAAAGGATTTGAACTATGATTTGAACCTAGAAATAAGTTTATGAAAAAGTATAGGTAAATTTAAATGGAATTTTGAAATTTGGACTCAGAATTTAATTATCTAAATTTTTTTAATTGTTAAATTGAAGTTAAGGTTAATTTGATTTAAAGGGATTAAATCAGCAATTGAAAATTTAACTCGAATTTATTTAATTCGAGATGATTTAAAAATTAAGATTGGAATTGAGATAAATTCAAATCGAAAATTTCAATTAAATTAATTTGAAGTGAAATTGAAGATTGAATGAGTTCAAATTCAGATGGGAATTGACTTGAATTTGGGAAAGGAATTGATGTTAATTCAAATTGAATTGGAATTGAATTAATTTAATAGGATGAGAAATTGATTGAAAATGGAGATTGGGAATTAAACAGTTTGCTCTGAAACTATTTTCAAATAGATTATTTTAATATAAACTGTTTTAAATCTATTTTTCCAAGCTATTTACCATATACAACCTTTCTTTTTAAAGCCTAACTATTTTATACTTATTTTACAATTATTTTTGGAACTATTTAACTATTTTGCAACTGTTTTATAAACTAATTACTATTTTTCAACTACTTATAACTAATTACTACTTTAAACTATTTTGCAATTATCTAACTATTTTATAACCATTTGACTATTTTATAACTACTTAATTATTTTACAACTATTTTACGAACTAATAATTATTTTTAAAATACTTATCCAATTTTAAGTTTTCAAGCTATTTTCTAAATATATATGGTCAGAGAGCAACGATTAATTACCAATTGAGATAAGAATTAAAGTGATAATCCAAATGGAAATTGAGGTAACTGTGAATAAATGAATAAGAATCTAAGGTATTGTGAGTAGAAAGGAGAAACTGATTTGGCTAATAATCAATGAGAATAGATATGTAGGATGTATATACATCATCCTATTCGTATAACGATTTGATCCAGATTCGTGCATAGAATTTCGAGATAGTACATCGATCCGAGTTGGGATTTTTCACTCAATTTTCGACGGCGAACCTGGATATGGATTTTTGATTGGTTCTGAATATTCTCTATCATAGTTATGGCAATGCAAGGATAATGACGGTTTCTGATCAAGAAACCAGATATGAGTCCGCAATAGGAAGTCGGGTGGACGACACTAGTTCGGAAGTGAAATTGTGTGATCGAGTGAGCGATCAGATCGATATTGCGTACGGATGATATGTGTACATCGTACGGGTTTGAATGAAATTAATATTGAAAATTTATGGATAAGAACTATAAAATGGTTTTTGAAATGAAAAGTATATTTTGTGAAATAGATGATGAAATAAAGTGAAAATTGGATATTTCTATGATTAAAGGTTCACTTTATGAAGAAAGGTAATATGGTTAATAACTTTATAAAGAGTAATCAAATTTGAATATTTGATTTGCATAAACAAGGTTATGTATCTTTATTATATATATGATAAAATCCTCTTTTTGAATCTATAGCCAGAAGAAAAGGTTTTTAAAAATATTTATAGTATAAAAAGGGATTTTATACAAGTATGAAGTGATCCAAAGATATTCAAAGTTATATATATCTATACATATGAAGGATTTTATGAGAATGATTTAGGAAAAGGTTTTAGAACCTATGGATTTTGGAAAGGCTTTTATTTTTGGGGAAAAATCAATTTTGGAAATTTGAAAAGCCTAGTGTGAGAATTATCGATTTCGGGATAATTGATTTTGAGAAACGGAGATTTATATGGGATTCATGCTAGGTGTATGATTTGGAAAATACTATATGTGTATAGTATAAAGTGTTTTGAGAATGGCTTTAGGGAAAAAGGCGCTCTCATGAAATGAACTTCTTAGGAGTAGCATAGGTTGGCACTGCCTTGAGCCCTAAGGAGGGGGAGGGGTTCTAAAGTTGATCCTGTGAGGAAGTACGGACAAACTGAAGTTCCTGAGGATTATTGGGTAGCGAAAGTCGAGGGCGCTGATGTATACATAAGCATTTTGGTTATGCTGTGACGACAGTGTAACTCGATGTCGCTGTGATCTACTGTGGAACATACCGAAAATCATGTGGAGGTGAGTGTCAATGGTCTACGTTTGATTTTGCCGGGAGGGCAACGTAACATCGGTAGACTGTGATCTATGGTCGAACGGATAAGTTTCATTTTATTTGGCAGCGAAATTCAAGGGAGCTGATGCCTACAGTTGCATGGACTTTTGCTGAGATGGCAACGTAACCTGGATGTAGCTACGATCTGTGGCGGGTTCCATGGCGTAATCGAGGGGCATGGAGTGCCTACAGTTATCTATGGATTTTGCCGGGATGGCAACGTAACCATCGGGTTAACTGCGACCATGGAGGGGGTGATGATTTCCAGAGCATTCTCACCAGAGATGTTTCCTCTATTTTCAAAAATGTTTTCTATATTTTCAACAAAATGTTTTCCAAGTATTTTCACTGGGTGTTGAAAATGGGTCTGCTAAGTACTTATAGATTTTCGGTCCTACGCCTGATCAACGTATGATCGAATTTCGATGAGAACAAGGATGGACTCATTGAAACATCGAGTTATAAAAAGTATTATTATAAAACTATTTTAGTAATATTATATAGATTTTAAAGTGTTTTAAAATTCTTAATAAAAGAGTTTATAGTTGAAAATGATCAAAGAGTGATTTAACTGAAATAGAAGAATAATTAAATATCCGGCTTCGTTCCTTTTCGAGGACGAAAAGATTCTAATGGGGGAGGAATGTGATAACTTGGATTTTTGAGCATCAGATAATTGGATAATTATCTGATTTAACTATTGAAAAATACAGATTTTTAGATTGAACGAATAAATCTGATAATAAATATTTATAGCTGGATAAATGTTTATTTGATAATCTCCTAGTATAATTATTTAAAATTGACAAATTATTCTTTTTTAACAATTAAATATGTGTTTGTTAAATATATATATATATATATATATATATATATATATATATATATATATATATATATATGAGTTGACTTTAAATTGAATTTGAATTTGAGGTTTGAGATTCAAAGAATAAATATCTTAAAATAAAATTGGATTGGAAATTCAAGAATAAATATATATTATTATTATTATTAGTGTATAATTAAGATTTAAAAATCTTCTCTTTTAAAAGTTATATAGGTATAAATACTAGAAAAGGTATGAATATAAATATAAAATATAAATTGATTTAAATTATAATAAATGATGGATTACAACTTAAAAAAAATATTGAGTATTAAAATCCATTTTATTTTTGAACATTTATTTTTGAAATTTCAAATCCAAGATTTCTATCTACAATTTGTCTACGTACACACACATTGTGATTTAGGAGTCATATTTTGAATTCAATATAATAAGTTTCAAAAGCTATTTGAAGTTAATATTTTAAAATAATAATAACCTTTATTATATGTTTTTTTATTTATGTAAAATAAGATTAGTAAAAAGGGTTTAATATACCTTCTTTTAAAATTATATATATAAGTATAAACCAAACTAAAAATATAATATAAAATCATACAAAAACATTAATATACATACAAAATACAAGTATAAGTTATTTATATACTAAATTACAAATGTAAATCTATTGTTACATGCAATTTACAAGTTTATACAAATTAAACAAGTGTCACATTCTATTTCACCTTATTTATGTTTAAAAATCATTAAGTCAAGGCTAAATATACTTATACTCTTTCTTCTCAACCCTTTTCTATCTTCATTTTCAAAGTTAAGAAATCAGTGGCCTGAGAACAATATACAAACCAAAGAAAAGATAGATTTGCAAACAAAACTTTTCCCATATCCAAACTCAAATCAGGTCAAAAGCTTAAATCAAGAATCAAACTGAACCTAGAAACAAATCAAAATAAAGTGAACAACTTTTGTTCAAATTCAAACCTGGAAGTTCAAGTTTCAAACTCAGATTTAAAACAAGTTTAGTTCATAATCAAACTTGAAAGCTAGTAGATCAACTTCAGAATCAAATAACAGAACATCTCAAACAAAACAAATCAAAGTTCTACATCGAGAGAACTTCCAGTTTTTCAAAGTGAATTTGCTCCTCTGTTCAAGCCCAAACCGGTGAGTAAATCAACTTTATTTTATTTTAAACTTGATGCATGTAATGATCCTTAAATTGTATGATATAAACGATGCTTGCTTGTTTGTATAATGTGATCTTCCTGTATATAAGAATGTGGTATAAGTGGACATGGTTAGAGAATTAGTAAATATATTATGTTCTTGCTTTATTGGTTTTAAAACCTTTCAAAAATCAAGATATCATTCTCTAGTTCTTTTTAGACTAGATTGTTCAAACAAAAAGCGTTTAGAATAGTAAGATTTTTAATTTAAAAATAGTTTTGAGTATGCTTCGTTTATAGATCTCTGTAAAATTAGGGAAGAAAGTGAAAAACTCTAAAATTCATTAAATTCAACGATCACAATCCTCTGATCTACATATATAATTTAATTCGACTTCCAAAATCATGAATTTTTGAGGTCAAATCAGGATTTTTAGTTTGGATTTGTATGAGTAATTCATGGTTGATCAGAAAGGAAACTTGAGCAAATTCTGGTGATCTTATGAATGCTAGGCGGTGGAATTTGATCGGAAGGTGGCCAAGGCAAAGGGAAGTAAGGGGAAAATAGTGTCATAATTTATAGGACGGTGTGGTGGCGCAACGAAGGTGGAGTAGGGTTTAAGGTTTGTTCAGAGTCGAGACTGGGTTTTGGTTGCTGTGGCATCGAGGAAGCATCGGAGTGATTCAGGTGCGGTGGAAAGGGAAGTAGTGTGTCAGGCGAAGCTCTAGACACGAAGGCGTGTTGGCCGATGGTCAGAGGTGAAGATACGGGGTGGGTTTTGGTGACCAGTTCTCGTTCCTGTAGTTCGTTTAACTCGATTTTTGATTCATGGACGATATAGAAATCTGGTGGTCAAAATCAGGTATGGAAGTCAGGATGGACTTGCTGGCGATGATGAGGTTGGTCGAAGTTGCTCCGATAGGTGATGCATGTGCACGGTATCGCAGTGTATCAGTGTTTTTGAGTTTTGCTGTTGATTTTGGGGAAGAAGTGGAGTCTCGAGTGAGGCCTTGAGAAAATGGTTGGGTGACTCGGGATCGTTTCCGGGTTAGGTTGTGGGTTTTCGAGTAACAGGTTTTCAGTTTGAAATTAAATCCAAGTTTTAAATTGAAGAGAGAAAAATAGAAAGAAGGCAACGGTCTCGAGTAAGGGATCGATGTTGTTCGGGTTTGGCATGAAGTAAATTTTGTTCAATTTTAAGTTTAAAAAGAAATAAGTTTTTAAATTAAAAATGAATCTAGTTTTGAACCCTTTCTTAAAATTTATTCCTTTATATTATAAATGTCTTAAATAATTATTTAAGGAAATTATATAATTTTTTTAACTTAAATTTGTTAAGTTAAAATGCTTAAGTTATTTTAAACTCAAATCAAATGGTTTAATTAAGTAAGATAATTATAAGATAAATGTTTAAACATGAATTCGATAATTAAGAAATTAATTAAGGATAAATGGTTTATCTTATGATTAATTAAGACCTTGGATGATTAAGGACTAATTAAATTAATAAACGAATTAAAGAGTAATTTATTTATTTATTTATTTAATGATTTTAAGGGTATTTAATTAATTACGAGTTAATTAATTAGAGATTAATTAATTCGTAATTAAGGAATAATTAATTAAGTAATTAGAGATTAAATACTTAAATGATAATTACTTAATGTAAGTAATTAAAGGATTAATCTGTTGAGGGTTAATTAATTTAATTAGCAATTATAGGTTAAATTAATTAATGCTCAAGGTTAATTAATTGAGGATAATTAACCGATGGGAAAATTACTTGATGAAAGTAACTAAAGGTAAATTACTTAAGACAAGTAATTAAGGATTAATTACTTAGTGAATTCAAGGATTGATTAATTAAGGAAATTAATTAAGGGTTAGTAATTAATGAGTGTGATTAATTAAAGGATTAATCAATATAAGTGATTCTAGTATAATTAATTTGAGTAATTAATTAAGGATAAATGTAATTAATGTAAATGAGTGAAGGTTATCAATTTGTGTCATTAATTTAAGGCTAATTACTTAATGTAATTAAAGAGAATAATTAAGGGATAATTAATTAATGGTTTGTAATTAATTGATGTTAAGCAGGAGTAAAAGTGATTGAAGTAATTAATTTAATTTATTTTAAATTAATAAAAAATTTATGACAAATTAATCTTGCTTATGAATGATTGAATGATACTGTGTGCCTTAGATTAGTTGATATCTCTGATATGTGATTTGTGATACTATGTGATATGATACGTTTCGTTCAAACTGTGATAATGTGGGTTATCTATCTGAGTTAAATTGTTATGTGGTATGATATCCTGAATATGAATTATATTGCTTCGAAACTTAACAATTTGGATTAGAAATAATATTGGATTCAAAGAGACCGGGTTCGGGTATCAGTAACACCCGAAACCACTTCGATCAATAAACTAAATTCTTTATAAATTGGATATGAAAAATTATACAGGCTGGAATGAAATGAATTGAGTAACATGGACAATTAACCTGAAAACTATAGTGTGTGATAAATGATTGACTATAAGAACTCGTAAAGGGTACGAGTTACCCTAATATTCACATATGTATAGCTTAGTATTTCATATTATATGGGCTTACTCATGCTGGTTTTCAGCCTGACCCAGGCGTTACTTTGATGTAATACTCGGGTCAGACCGAGTATTACAGATTTTCAGTTAGGGCGTTTTGGAGCACAGGAGGCGATATGGATGGCAGGAACGTATGGAGTATTCCGTTGTGTATTTTTATTGTTTATCCGGCAAATTAATTTTAACTGTCCACTGTTTGTGTAAAGGTCGTAACTCTTATGTAAGTAAATGTAAATTGAAAGATAAAGTTTTCTTTTGTATAACTGTTATTATTTGATATTATATTTTAATCCGCTACAGATGTGAGATTCTGTGATTTGTTTTCTGTTTCTTATTCTATCCCTTTTCTTCTTTTTCTAACTATTTGGAATTTTTGGGGTCGAAAATTCCAGGTCGTTACACCTGCTCTCTATTCATATCGACTTCTTAAGGAGCTTTTTAGATAGTCATGTGTTAGGTTAGGTTTGTTTTGGTAGATCTCTAAGTAGTGTATATAAAAACTCATCGACAAATTACATTTAAATATTGTATAAATGCATAAGCTTTATCCAAAACATTTTAGTTCTATTTCACTTTGATGAGGGCAAACTAGTTTATGTTTCTTGTAACCTAATTAATGTTGAACATATTAACAATAAATGGTAACATTAATACATTGCACACCGTCATCATCAAATGCGCGAATTCATGAAGTAGCAAGCTCCTCTAAATCAATCTTAACTACACGATGAAATATTTGAATCCTTGAAATATAGTCGATAAAGACTTTACACCTAATAGTAATTCCAGTCCGCCTATCAGTAGCATGCAATCTCCTTCCTCTTTGAGCTAAAAGAAGCAATCGATGTCAATCTAGCACTCAATGAGCACCCACTACTGTCATTCTACTCAGGTTTCACATCCAATATATCATGACGATCCTATGACCTACCAAATCATAATGGTACCATATGCTAAA
Source organism: Allium cepa (assembly GCA_030765085.1). Classification (NCBI taxonomy): domain Eukaryota; kingdom Viridiplantae; phylum Streptophyta; class Magnoliopsida; order Asparagales; family Amaryllidaceae; genus Allium; species Allium cepa. The sequence continues at coordinate 588,939,424 of CM060938.1, forward strand.
TTTAGAATGCATAAGGTTTCTTGTGAAAATACAAAATCGATACATTGCACCGAATTAGTCTAATATCTGCAAATTTTGATCATAGCATCTTAAACACCCTCAAATATAGAAAAATTATCTCATTTGTCAATAAGGAAAAGAAATAATGGAACAAAAAATACCAAAAAAGGTGCAAGGGTTACTTGAACACTTTCAAATTTAGAAACTATAAAACATCGAGCATTCACAATGTACTTGAATATTGCAGAAGTTCAATGAATCAAGGAATTTTAGGGTAAATGCAACTTTTATTGTGAGTGCTTTATTAAATCCAATTCCATCTTTATAAACCCCACTCATAGGAATATCAAATGAAATTTTCTATTGCTCTCTAAAATCCAATACACCCCGTGCTGATGAAAAATAGAAATCTTTAATTGCCCCTTCTTACATTACGATTCTATGTTAGCTCATCTATAAAATCTTTTCCAAATTCGATCAAATAGAGTCATGCATTAGAAAATCTTCATTGTGGTGATCAATCAATACATGCTAGGCATTATTAAAGTCATAATATACTTAATAAAATTAAATCACGAACGTTGGAGTAGAAACATATGGAACCAATTTTCATGCACAATAAGAATCATGTGGACAACATATTGTCAACGATGTTGCAAATCCAGTAACAAATACATGATATCAATCATCAATTATGATGTAACATTAATACATTTCAATGTTTGCATGCTATATGTGAAATGGATTTTCATCGATTGTATATTTGATTTAATTTTTGGATTTATTTAACGTTTAGTTGGATCAATTATTCATCTTCTGGGAATTTTCTATATGATGCCGTCCTTCATAAAAACACACAAATACAAATCATTATCATTTTCTTTTTACTCCTATTCTTTCATGACTTAGGCACTATATAGGCAAAAGGTTGTCTAATTAAAAGAGAACCTAACCTAGAAATATCAAAGATATCTTTTCCATGAAAAATATATGCATGTAACAAAATGGATTAGTTGTATTTTAACATATTCTATAAACCATCTTATAGTGAAGTGAATCATCTTTGATAACATAGATTATCGGTATCTTGCATGGTTATATGCTGATTGATTAAGCTAGGTATGTTGAATGGTAACAAGAATGAAATTTGAACCTTACCACCAACAGGGATAGGAGCATTCATCCTTTTCCAGCATAGCTCAACCCTTGAATCTCCATTATTGGAAACTGCAATTCCATCGGCATTAACTGCGACAACAGAAGTCATTGACCAAACATGGTCGCACTTCAGCATTAGTAGCTTGCGGCTACATTTCATTTTCTGACCATCGACCGCCTATCACATCACCACCTCTGCGTCCATTCTTCCAAATCACCTCACCAATATCTCTTTCCAATTCCTATTTGAACTCGTGTCTGCCATTTTGTCTGCTACTATCTTGTGCATCCTCTCCTTACAAGTTGTAGCCACCTAAAATCGATTTCGATTTAGAGGAAGGAAAATAATTAGATACCAAAATAGATTGAATACCTAAATCAAATTAGGGAAAGGAAAAGAATTGAATACCTAAATCGATCAATGGTGGTGCGTGACATATATTCTGATTCAATTTTCAATCGATTATCATTTTGATAAATAACAATATGTTTTCGGGTGGTGGGAATGATCTCTGGACAGTAGATGTTTTAGAGATTTTAGAGGAGTTAGAATTAGACAAATTTTAGATTTTTATTTTGTTCCGGCGCTAACAAAAATAGAGAATGAAAATTAGAGGCATGATAAGCGAGAATGAGAAAACAAACCCGCCTATAACATGTCTAACACTGCAAAGCTGCAATTATATTGGAGTCAAAGAAATAACAGTATTTAACATTCCAACGCTGCTATATAATGTAAGTAAAAACACAATTTCTTGTAGTGGCCATATTTCATCATAAAAGTTCATATAAACTTTCAAAATCATTTTCTTAACATAATTTTTTTTACAATTCAAATCTTTGTTTACTCAATTTGCCTTTTCCAATTAATGTTATAAAATTCAACTTTTATAATTTTACAATTACTAAGTTTTTAACACTAAAATTAGCTACAAAATTTTGGACTGCTAGAATTTCATAACATTCCGTTTTGTTTCAGTAGTTGAAACTACCAATCAACAACCAACAAGATTCACAACAAAACATTTCAACTAGACAAACAAATATCCTAATTATTCATTTTTGAATAATACTACTACTATTTACAAAATATTAGGAAACCAATTTTTGAAACATCGTAATTTTAGTTCTCAAATTTTCAGTTTAAACTCTCCTTTTTAAGACTAAACTTAGAAATCATGTTCATATAATCATTCACTTAATTTTCTTTAATATATCATTATTAAACTAGTGTTTATTTCATATATTCAAATCAACAATAATGCCAACTCCCGTGAACTGACTAAATATAACTGATAAACAATAAATGATAATAATTAAATATTATCATTTGCTAAAACAAACACATTATAAATAACTATATTAGTTATAAAAATATTCATTCCCTTATATATAACATATAATGTCAGGGAAAAATTATTTCATTTCAAAACTGTAGAAAACATTTTATAGCACTAACAAATACGCGCTCTCGTATATATATACGCGCGCGCACACACACACACACAGACTCAAACTCGTTCTAGGGTGTTACTAATCCTATATCTAACGAGTAAACCCCAACAGGCTAAAGGTTATCGCTAAACCTCGCTCTAGTACTAACTGTAACAACCCTCCTTTTTAGAAAGTTTAAATCGACAATAAACCACACATGTCTAACTGAAACTATTTAAAGGACAGATTATTAATGGAATTGTACAAATGAAAAAAGATACAAAAGAACAAAATACAGAATCTCGAAGTGGAAGGATAAAGTATAATACACAAAATAAATACATAAACAGTTCATGAATCTATTTTTCAACAAAATCATAATTTACATTTTTTTTCCAGGCAGATTAGACAATTACTGTAATAGTAGTAGATACGGTCCCCGACTCCATCTTCATTTTTAGAAATAAGCATCTTCGCTAAACTGAAATACTCGATCTGACCCGAATGTAAAGTGAAACAAAAACACTCGAGTCAGGACTAACATTCTTATGTATGTAAGTCAACTCAAGTGAAATGTATAGATAAATCAATAAGTGAAATTCTTAGGTTTAAATAAACATCATCTTTCACACTATAAATTTGTTCAATTCAAATACTGATTTTCATGTTCGTTTCCAATCGATTCATTATTAAATTAAACTCCAAATTTTAATTTTTCACTTAAAGCTATTTCACATTCCATGATCCAAACCGGTTTAACTTTCACATCAACTTAAAGTTCAACGGTTAAATTTCTCATTTTAAACTATTTACCCCACTTAAATCGAAATTATCCAGTTTCATCATTCAAATAAAATTCTTTAAATTTCAACATTTACTTTAAAATCAACTACTTTGAAATTACAAATTCATATCTTTCACACGATAATTTTTCAACAAATTAATTTATTAAATCAAATCAAATTTAGGATTAACTTAAACCTTTCCATTAAAATCTATTAAGTAAAAAAAATCAAACAACAAGTTTAAATCTAAAAATCCAATTAAAACTTTAGTTAAGTTAATTAAATTTGAATTTCATAATTTCAAGTTCAAATATAAATTTAAACTTACAATATTCCAATTTTATTTCTAAATCAATTTATTTAAACCCAAAGTGGTTTTATATCGGGTATATATCATTTCAGCCCAAAGTGATTTTCCTAACATCAGGGAACTTGGAGTGTGAGTACAATAATAACATAAAATGTCAATACCAACATGTATGCATAATAACAATTTAATTTATTCACATGCATAACTAACATATCACATGTGTTATATATCATAAACAGCATAAGTGCATATTCCAAATTCTAACATGCCATACACTAACATAACATATGAATATATAATATGACACATTTAAAATGAACTTGCAAGGTGATTTACAATAAAATAACACGGCAAATCATTTTTTCCAAACATAACACATTATTTCCACATAGCATAGGTAACAATATTATTAACATAGCTTGCGCAACATATGATTTTATTAACAAACACTTTTTCTTTCAACATAGCATACGTGACATATTTCAACATGACATATATAAAAAAAATTCTAATATAACAAACTTTATAACATATATATGTGACATATTTAACATACATATGTGCCAATTAATCAAATCAACTTAACATATTATTTGTGACATATAAAAAAACATGTGCATGTGAATAATATAACACAAATTCAAGGAACATACAACATATATCACATATTCTATCTAAAGCAAACATTTCTCATAACATTTCAATTGACGTTTATTTACCTAACAATAAAATTGTTAATCTTGAGTGATTCCTCACCTTTTGAGGTTAGAGAGTTTTTGACAACATAAATAGATAGATCCAAGTTGAAATCCAAACACGACAAGCTAATCAATTCTGTTAGTCCGTGAGATGATGGTTTTAATGACAACAACCTTAGAATAGATTATAAAATATAAATACTGACACTATAAGTTTAGATATATATGTATATGTAGGATTTAACCATGCAGGTACCAAGAATGAAGACTGTACAGTATAAAGATTCAAGATATTGAGATAGAAGACTCATGAGTATCAAGATTATCAAGAGTTCAAGATTTCAAGCATAAGTATTTTTATTAGGAATTTTTGTTAAAACTCCTAGAAAAGCACTGGCATCTTAAAATCCAATTTATTCATGAAATGGAATCCACTTCGAGCCTGTTAAAGGGACAGAACCCTAAGTAGGATGGAACCTACGAAAAATCTAGTGGAACATTGTTTTGTATCCGCTAACCTTTTATTCAAAATGATTTTTCAAAATTATCTTGTTTTCAAAATGATTTCAAAACTTTCCTTTTAAAAACATCAAAACCCTTTATCCTGATTTTAAATAATTTTAGCCTCAAAATTATCTTTAATTTCAATAGTCAAAATTACTCCTGATTTTAAACTATCTTTTTGAATTATATATTTAACTTTTATACTTAGATTTAAATATAAAATTATAGTTAAATACCATATATATTATTCTCTATATTTACTTATGAATTTTAACTATAGTCAAGTATATTTGTAAAGTTTAAAATAGTTTTAATATAAGATAAAGGTTACTTTCAAAGAAAATCAAATCACCAAAAATTGCTTTAGGATGTCAACATGCCTAGGGTAACCACGTCGACATGGTGTCAGTTGAATTCAAAATTTAAATTTCAAAAGAAGTGTCCATTTGCCATAACTCTTCATGAATGGACATGACTGTTGTTCTACTATAAGTAGGGGTCAGTTTCAACGAATTTTATATCAGATTTTCTGGTTTTTCACTCCTCTTCTTCTTCCACATTTCTTAATACATATTCTTACCATTACTCTGCCGAAATCAACATTGAATCGAACTCGATTACTTCTAGTTTGATTCTATATCACTATTTCTACAAGGTTCTCAGTGCTACTCAGAGTTATAGACTTCTTTGTAATCTATTAAGCGAGAAAAGGTGTGATTGCAGCCTTAGAAATCAATCAAAAGAGAAAATGTGTGATTTTAGCCTTGGTAAATCAATTGGGTAAACTTGTGGCCCGGAAATCAAGCATCTCTACCCAGAAGATAGAAATTCTAGAGGGTGTACCTCGTAGCCTTGAAATCGAGGGTCTAATTGTACAATTGCTTTTTAAAGGAAACCCGTACTTGTTTTGCGGGACTGGATGTAGGGTAACTCCGAACCAGTATAAAATCCGGTGTGTTCTTTCCTTTACTGCTTTTATTTTATTTCTGCATCTGTGTTTGTTTCTGTGATCATATCTGTGTCTGTATATTGCATACATCAGTGTCTAAATTAACATAAACTCAAAAAGATTTAGTAATTCTTTATTAACACTATTCACCCTCTCTCTAGTGTTAATCCTAGCCTTAAGATCCATAATCCGCATTTCTCACAAATCCGATCCAAAGCAACAATTCAAAAGCAAAGCACGACAACGCAAATCGAAACAATTGTGTCTTTTTTAAATAGAGGAGGAGAGGATGGAAGAGTTTTGAAGAGAGGAGGGATGGAGTTTGGAGTTTAGGAATTTGTGGATTCGTGGATTTAGGAATTTGGAGTTTCTATATTTTTGAGGATGAAGTGTGAGCATTAAGCTTCAGGTAGAGGAATGAGAAACCATCTGTTCGTACTTTGGTTTTTTCTCTAGGGGAAATTGAAAAGTCAATAAATGGGAAAGTGAGGAGTCAGAAGTCTCTTAGTGTTCTAGATGGCTCTTGGTACGTTTAGGAGCCCATTAGTCACAAAAGAGCCAAGGGTCTAGACAATACTTAGCCAAATACACACACAAATATACACTGCAAATTTATGTCAATTTTTCACAGTAATTTATATTTTTAAAGCAATAGGTATTTGATTTTTACAGAACGAAAAATGGAGTGGAGATTAAAATTCAATCTAGTATCATATAAAAGGAATAAAATTTTAAAATTCAAATTTAATTTTTCCAACCAAAAGTCAAAGTTTGACCAGAATTTGAAATTTCACAAAAAATATATTCAATTAAATTTGGTCAAATAAAACGCTCAACCTCATAAATTCAAACTTTTTTAATTTCAAATTTATTTTTTATTTAAATTCAAAATACTGCCATTTTAAAGTTATTAAAAGTTATGGATCGTTACATTTTATCTTAATTATTAGATGTAATATCAATTACTGCAATATTAATTTGTTTTCCCTTATCATATTTAAAAGGTTAAATGCCAATAAATTCAATATATATATGTCGAGTTAAATGGTGGTTATAAACTTCCATTTTATTGTTGCTAACATATTTGTAACTTCTATTGTCATTATTAAACAGTTATAACGTTCATTACATTAACAAAAGACATCCATCACTTACCAATTAATTGTTTTACCTCATTCCATTATTTGAAATCAACTTGGTATATTACCATTTAAATCATGCATTTTATTTTTCTTAAATAAATATGCACACTTACAATTTCGTTTATTATCAATTCATGCCATTAACTACGCATCGAATTCTCATTCACTTACATTCAAACCTATGTTATCATCCTTACTAAACTTAACTCGGAGTCCTGATGAAATCAAAGGGATGAGATGAGCTCCCCCTAGCTTAGACCGACCATAGATAGGAAGGTTTTCAGCCAGCCCTGCACAGAGATTTGATGGCCCCAACCATGTTATGTGATTTTATTGGGACCTACCTTCGCGCTTTGAAATGGGAGTAGGGCGGACGGGTATCGAACCTATGACCATTTTATTACATTCATTATTTTTACCGTTAACGTCTTTTACCATATTACTGCAATAATTAATTACATAAATTTCCTTGATTTCTAAATTAATTTCAAACATATTAAATGATGAGATCATAAATGAACACTTGTTACTTTTAAGTAATTTTTGTCGCATTTATAAATTTATTTTTTACAAACAAAGATTATGACTACTGACCACATCACTTATTTCATATCTATATTAACCAATTTCAATCAATTACATACAATCTTACCATTACATACAACATCTAATTTATTTCATTAATTATAATTATAACCAAATTAAGCTAAAATTTATTTTAGTTGATTGAAATTACATTAAATAGTTATCAGTAGCATTCGAACAACATTATTAAATCCTATTCCAATTATTTCCTCAATAATAAATCATAAATTTTAATTTCTCACAATATTAGATTTCAAAATCTTACTTAACTTAATAGTTTTTTATTATCAAATTTTACGGGTCGTTACACTGTGCATCGTAATTGAGGTATTTGGGTGGCAGTTTTTATTTGTTAAAACAAAATGGAATTTTCGATGATTTTGGATAGTCGAAACTTCGAAATTCATATAAAGACAAAATTTGAAGCTAAATGTTTATAATTGTTAAGTTTTATCTAATGCTTGTACTTAGAAGACAGTATAATTTAAATAAGTTTTGAACTGATTGAATATTCATGTTAAGTAAAATGAATTGGATATATACTTCAAGGATGTAGGAGTATTATACAAATATAAAATTAAGTTATAAAATGCTTAGTAACTTAAAGTAAATTTTATGAAATGGTTCACGAGCGGTTTTAGTATTAAGTAAGAAATACTAAGTGATAACAAATGTTGATGAATTGAATGTGAATTGAAATGAAAAGCAATTGAGGTAATTAAAGAAACCAATTGAATAGTATATGGATTTTGGAGTGATTCACACCGGTCCGAGTTAGGATTTTACACTCGATTCTCAAATATGAACGCTTAATACTGATTTTTGATATGATCCTGATGTTTTCTATCATAGTATATGATTATCTAAGGAAAATGGAGATTCCTAATCATAGAACCAGATCAGAGTCCTTACTTGAGAGATCAGGTGGGATTTACTAGTTCAAAAGTGAAATTTATGTTATCGAGTTAGTGGTCAGAGTTGATAATGCATACGGATGATATATGTATATCGTACGGGATTTGAAAATATTTGTGCTATGTATGTTGTCTGGTGGAAGGTATAGGAAATAACTCTTCAAATCGCTTGGGGTAGCATGATTGATCGGCTGAGTAATACATGAGGTTGTTCAACGTAAGGTATACCTAGTTGATCGATTGTCATCCTTGTGTGATGATGGGTTTCTAAACCTGGAAGAACCATAAGTTTTGATTGTCGATAATTAGGATACTATAAGTATTGATGTGTGATTGTTTCTGTGGTTGATCCTGCCAGAATTTCGAGGACGAAATATTCTAAGTGGGAGAGAATGTAACGACTTGGAATTTTGGACACTACGTATTTAAATGTATGAATTATTTAAATATTTGAATCATGAATTAATTTTATTAAAATGATTTAGTAAGCTTCTTATCCCCCTTTTAAATCATAAGTAATGATGGTAAACTTGTTTTGAAAAAATGTTTACAGAAATATATTCTTTGAAAAAATATCGATAATGTGGCCGAAAATCATTTTATCGATAAATAGCTTTTTTCTCAACAAAAGTTGTTTGAACTTTTTGTGCATATCTAATTGATCATTAAGGAGATAATTAGAAACTAAAAATATTTTCATGTTTATCGGTAACTAAATGTAATGGCGTCATAAGATATTTTAGAAATGAGCAAAAAAGAAAATGAGCAAATAAGGAAACATTTAACTCTTAAGCTAATGAACAAATGAATACATTAGCAATTAATTAACATGTATACCTCTTTACTGAGCTTGTAAGGTTCCATAATATTCTAATGGATAGGTGATATTATCATGATGAGGGTATAATGGTAATTATCCTAGAGGAGAAGTGACATAAAAGAGAAGTATGCATAAATGGAAATGTTAAGGTGTTAAGCATATGATAAAGTAGATGTGATGGGAGGTAAGCCTTCAAAGGGAGGTGAGAGCAAGAATATGCTTCATGATTTGAAGCCTATAAATAGAGGGGATGATTTCATTGATAAAATATAAATAAATTCCTAAGCTTGAGATGAAGTAGGAGGATTGAAAATGGTGAAGTGCTTAAGCACCAATTCACTAATTACTCTTTAACTTTTTCAGATGTGGGACAAATCTTCTCTAAATCTCTTTTAAACTTTGACTTTAGGCCTAAGACATCATGGGAAGCATGAATAGTAAGTAAGAAGTGGGATAAGGTGAGAGGAAGATCGGGAGGAGCTTGGATGGGCCGTGAGCATGGAGGAGAAGGAGGAAGATGTTGGCTTTGGTTTGGAAGTGCTAAATGTTGGACCTTTAGGCTTGTGTTGATGAAAGGAGATGGTTCATTAGTTCTTGTAACTTTATGCTTGGGTTAGACATGGATCTAAGTGAGTTATCACTCTATCTCTTAAGTATATATTGTGTGTGTGTATATGTTGTGTTTGAATTATAAAGTTAAAGTGACATTAACTAAGTAAAGTTGTAAACTTTGGACCCCATCTTGCTTTTGAAAGAAAATGATAACTTTATATTATATAACATCACTTCTATTACCCTTTCAACATGTACTGTGGCCTTAACTTAATGTTTAAATGGTTGTTTAACTAGTATGTTAAATTGATGTAAGTTTGAAAGTGTTTGAAATGGGAATAGGCGTTATAAATGCACTTCGAAATCTCTTGTTTTTAGGAATTTTTATAAATAAATGGAAGAAATTTTTCGAATTTATTTCCATGCTTTTTAAGTACCCTAAGAGTAGCACAAACTATAAAAATTTCAAGTCTTTACATCACTTAATTAAGTAGTTAAAACTAGTTTCAAAGATGGTGCTTTTCAATGTTGTTTTAACAATGACTTTTAATAGCACTTATAAATTATGTAGTAAGTCGCTTATGGTTTTAAGTGTTTAAAATGCGATATTTTAGCTATTTTTTTGAGATTTAATTGGTTTCTAAATTATTTTATTTATAAAATATCTTTATCTTCTTATAAATGTGTTTGAGTATGAAATAAAGAGTAGAAATTTAAATATAGTCTTAATGGTTATTAATGAATTTTGAAAGTAAAGTGTTGAAAAATGTAAAACATGATTTTAATCAAACTTCTATATTTTACATTTATATTTAATAATTATTTACAAATAATTCTAAAGTATTATTTTATATATATAAGTTTTGACAAAGGTGATTGACTAGGCTTAACACTAAAAGCCGACGAGTAAACTTGTTTGTTTGTGAGATTCAAGAACGAGCTTTCCAAGCAAGGGTTGGAGCAACCAGTGCCTAAACTTACCAGGCTTCACTCTTGAATGAGGAATAGTATAAGTTGAAATGTCGAAAACGTGTTAATCTTGTTTTTTACTTGTGAAAGTGCTCTAGTACCAAATGAAAGTGCTTCGGTACCAAATGAAAGTGCTCCGATACCAAGTGAAAGTTACGATGCTCTGATACCAAAAGAAAGTTACTGTGCTATAGGATCATGTAATATAGATAAACTACTTGTGTAGAATATAAAATAAGTAAGTAAGTAAATAAATTAGTAAAGAAAATGACACCGGAGATTTTTTTACCAGGTCGAACTCCCGTTCTACGTCCAGTCCAGACTCCTTCTGGAATTAAATTAGCAACCCTCACTTAACCCGGAGGAATAGGTTTACACCGCATAAGCAACCAAACAGGACTTCTACAGCCTAAGCAACCAATTAGGATTTCTAGCGCCTAAGAAACCAAATATGACTTATTTACAACTAGACAAAAATATCATGCTCTTTTAAATTGTGCTGATAAGTCAATTGAGTATAATCTTCTCATTTATGATATATAGTGTAATGTGCTTGAAGAATGTGGAAGATAGGGTGATCAATGATAAGAGATTATATGCAGTTTGTGTGCAAATTGAAAATAGAGAATCAGAGATAAGAATACAAGAATATTAAAATCAGTTAGATTCATTGTTTGTTGAATTCTAAAATCTATTTATGTAGATTAAAAAGTTGCAATCATTCATGGAAGATATCATTAAAAAGAAAAAAGTGCAACTGTTGATTTGAAGATGTTTCTCTTTGATGAAGAGAAGTATCTTTTCATAAAAAATAGCCGTTATAAATTTTCAGCCGGCTGAAAATTTAATTTAGCGTTCTAAATTTGTTAATTTCGAAAATAACTAAGAAATAAGCATTTTCAGGCCAAATTCAGCCGGCTGAATGAAACCGTTCAGCCGACTGAAACTTCATATCATTTTATGAAATGTTTTAGCATTCAGCCGGCTGAATTCTGTAGATAAATAAAATTTACAATATCTCATTTGGTTAGAGCACTTGCCTTCTAAAATATTGACCCGGGTTTGAGTCCCTCTCCATGCTATTTTTCTATAACTTGATTTTTCATTTAAAATATGAGTGTATACCAATTTTAGAAATTTTAATATTTGTAAACTCTAGACAAGACACTCTATGACTAATAATCTTTGTTTGTCACCTTCATCTTTTCTCTATCGTGTATATCTCTTCTTATATCTCCACATACATACTTTCAGCCTATTTTGTATTGTGTATCTTCATGTTAAACATATTTGTTTGTCCCTTTTTGATACTCATGAACCTGCAAGTTAACTTAGAGTTTCTTTGGTATAATTGCATAGTTGTTGTCATTGGAATCCAGCCATAGAGATTCTAACATTCTCATCCTTTTTGTTGATGATAACTATACAATTTTTTAAAAATATTTGTTCTATATATAAAATAATACAAATATTTTAAAGCTCCTCCTAAGTATGACATCTCCCTCTATAAATATGTATATGAATTTCTCCCCTTTTGCATTATCAAAAAGATTGAGGGAATATAATAAATTTTATAAAATATTGGTAAACAGCTAGATAAACCCAATATTAATTATGGAGAAAAATAAAATAGATTTTACTATATTTGCTGAAGTCCTTATTTCATTATAAGCACGCAATTCAATTAAATGTATGGAACATCCTTTAAAATTTCAAAATCTATTAATTTGCTTTTGTTTCTCAAAGTACCTACAATAAATAATAATCATGGATACCCACCTACTATGTTAGGGTCCGAGGGGTTAGGTCTTGGGAAACCATACCCATTTGGGTGTGGTTGAACCTTTATAAGTATAATTTTCATTATTATTTACCATATCGAAATAATCATTAATGCATTTTTCTCTATTTTTCTAATTAAAAGAAACCCAAATACTTAGATAATTTTTATTCATATTTCTCATCAATGATTTTATACTTCTAGAGAAATTATAAACGTTATTGGTCATAGAAGTATTTAAATTTCCATAACAATTGGATTTAGACTTTACTCGAGATTTAGTACTAGCACTAACATTTTAACTATACGTGAAAGCGTATATAGTGTTATTTCTTCGATAACTTTCATTATTTCCTAAACCATTTTCATCATATAAAGGTCTAAAACTAGATAAAATCATGTTTAAATCGTTTTGACCTTTATTAAATTTTGTGAATTCAGTGTTAAGTTTATCAAATTTAGCTTTAAAATCACACTTTTACTTTTCAAAAGACTCATTGCTATTCTTTAAAGTATCAATTTCTTTAACCAATTCAAAATTCTCATCTTTTAAAGCGTGGTTCTCTTTTACAAGAGATAAAATTTGAGTATTTGAGTTCTTTAAAGAGATTTGCAATATATCATTATGATTACTTAAGTTGTCAACTTCTAAATATTTTTTATTTAAGAAATCATCGAGTATCAAAAAATTATTTTTCAATTTAGAATTTCCATGTTCTAAATTATGTTTTTCATTTTCTAATTTTGCAAATTTGATTTCACCAGCTTTCATTTTTTCTAACATGATCAAATTTAGTTTTGATACGTTGTTAAAATTATCACATAATTCATCGTAATTACTTTGTAATTGATCATATGAACCATAAAGTGCCTTATTGTAGTCCTCATTGGTGGCTTTGACATGGATTTTGCTTGTATTTCAATTGGATCTTTTTCTAGCCATTATTCTATAATGTTGTGACGATCGATAGAATTCTAGGCTCTGATACCAAATGAAAGTTATTGTGCTAAAGGATCATGTAATATAGATAAACTACTTGTGTGGAATATAAAATAAATAAGTAAATAAAGCGGTAAAGAAAATGACACCAGGGGTTTTTATACCGATTTGAACTCTCATTCTACGTCCAGTCCGAGACTCCTTTTGGAATTAAACTAGAAACCCTCACTTAACCCGAAGGAATAGGTTTATATCGCCTGAGCAACCGAACATGACTTCTACCACCTAAGCAACCGATTAGGACTTCTACCGCTTGAGCAACCGAACAAGACTTCTTTACAACTAGACAAAAAATATCTGACTGTAGTATGCTCTTTTAAACAGCACCGATAAGTTAATTAAGTACAATCTTCCTATAATCTTCTCCTTTATGATATATAGTGTAACGTGGTTGAAGAATGTGGAAGATAGAGTGATCAATGGTCAGAGATTGTATGTAGTTTGTGTGCAAATTGAAAATAGAGAATAAGAGATAAGAATTCAAGAATATTAAAATCAGTTAGATTCATTTTTTTTTGAATTCTAAAATCTATTTATATGGATTAAAAAGTTGCAATCATTCTTAAAAGATAACATCGAAAAGAAACAGATGCAACTGTTGATTTGAAGATTTTTCTCTTCGATGAAGAGAAGTGTCTTTTCATAAAAATAGCCGTTATAAATATTCAACCGGCTAAAAATATAATTTAGCCTTTTGAATTTGTTAATTTCGAAAATAGCAAAGAAATAGGCATTTTCAGGCCTAAATCAGCCGGCTGAATGAAGCCATTCAGCGGGCTGAAACTTCATATCAATTTATGAAATGTTTTCGCATTCAGCCGTCTGAGGCTGAAACTTCATATCAATTTATGAAATGTTTTAGCATTCAGCCGTCTGATTGTTATTATTCAGTCGGCTAAATTATATAGATAAACAAAAGTTATAATAGATCGTTTGGTTACAGCACTTGCCTTCTAAACTAGTGACCCAGGTTTGAGGTCCACTCCATGCAATTTTTTGAAAACTTGTTTTTTCATTTAAAATATGAATGTATATGTGTGTATACCATGTTGAGAAGATTTAACATTTGTAAACTTTAGACACGACACTCTATGACTAATAACCTTTGTTTGTCACCTTCATCTTGTCTCTATTGTGTATGCCTCTTCTTGTTTCTCCGTATACATACTTTCATCATCTTTTGTATTGTGTATCTTCATGTTAAACATATTTGTTTGTCTCTTTTTGATACTCATAAACCTGCAAGTTAACTTAGATATTCTTCAGCATAATTGTATAGTTGTTGTTATTAAATTCCAGCACTAGAGGTTCTAACAACTTGCTTGTTTAAAAAAAGTTAATTAACTTTACTTCACACTAAAAGCCGACGAAGTAGGTTTATCTATTTCTAAGAGTTAAAGATTGATGTCAAGTAGGGATGGAGCAATGAAGCTCTAACCCATCGGGCTTCCTTCTTAAATGAAGAATAGTTAAATCGAGAATATAAGAAATGAGTTAAGTATAAGAAATATTTTAAAGATAAGAATAAGTGAAATGGTTTGGGTTGTGTTGACAATGTGTTAATATCATTTGCCTTTAACCCATTTTGATTATACTTACGTATGTAAATGGATCTTTAAAATGAATGTTCTAAAGATAATCATAAGTGAAATGGTTTGTATTTATTGTAGCAATGTTTGAGTAATATTTGTCTTAATCCCTTTGAAATTGATTTTTAAATATACTTATACGATTGAGATAAGTATACAAATACTTATGGAAAGTGTTGAAATGAATAGTGATATTTTAATCGAATAGGGAGTTTCATTTGTAAAGGAGTTTATTAAGTAAAAATGAGTTTTACTAATAAAAGAGGTATTTAATTAATAAATGAAGATTAATTAAAAAGGGGATTAGAAGTTGTTTATATGACTTGATCGTGCTAGTTTGTTTTGACTGTGCTTTGTGTGTTGCTTTCTTATGGATATTATATGGGGACTTGGTTTCCCATATGCGATTACTCTCATTGTATTGGATTATTTGTTTAATTGGTAGTTAAATAACTGATTATCAAATCTTGGCCAAGTATACTCTAGAAATATCGAGAAGAAACACAAGAATTATAAGGTACAATTATCCAAGGTGATATATATTGTACGAATAGACTTGTTTCACTTTTCCAGGATGAATGATAAGGAAATCCGTCCGCTTAAATGGTTAGGAGGTGATCTTTGATCTTATGTATTATCTATTTATTTCCCACGGAATCAGGGTTAAGATTCTTTGGAAATTGATCGATCAGTTTTGAAGCACCTGGTAAGCGAGGGAGTGTACTTATATGAGACTTGAAACCATAACCACTCTAAGACCATACACGTGTTCTATGATTTGGAAGAGGTTCGCGATTGCTTCGTGTTTACTTTGTGATTGCTTCGTGATGCTACAGTCTATATAGCGATTTGAGTTCTGTTAGAGATGCTCGAACACATATAGTTGTTCGCGATCTATTCAGGATGTGGGGACCATGTGTGATCCTAAGACCTATTGAGGTATGGGAATCCATGTGTGATTCTGAGATCTATTGAGAAATCCATCTGTGGTTTCAAGATCTATTGAGATATGAAAATCCATGTGTGGTTCCACGATCTGTTAGAGTTGGAGCTGGTATGGAAGAACTATTTGAGTGGTGACTCGTGGACTGGAATGCTGGACGTAGCCTTATCAGTGGATATGACTAAAACCAGAGATACGAGACAAAGCCAGTAGGGTTGGCAAACCTATAGGGTGTATGCGACTCTATTTCTAGAGATACTTATTAGGATATGCATGCGAGAGCGATGCATCAGGTCTTAGCAAACCTAGCTAAGGTTTTCCTATGGTGTAACAATCCATAATTTTAACCCATAATAATTAATTCATTAATTATTTAAATAATAAAATAACTTTATGAAATTATCAGAATTGATCCACGAGAGTTGCACCATTGTGTCCATGGTAATTTTCTAGTCAATTTCCATATATAGAACGTCAGAACCTAGGCACAAGGGTGGTCGACCCGCCTGCCTATTTTAACGAACGAACAAACATTCGTTCGTTCGAAAGTTGAACGCGTAATTTGCATTATTTGGCTTCATCTAGTCCTTCTATTCTTGTATTCGATGACCCATATTCAGCTATGACGTGGTTGCATCCTATTCAATCTCTAAATCCAGCGGTCTGAGACACACTTCTACCTCTATAAATAGAACTCGTAGGCCTAACACATTTTTTCATTCTAAGAATTTCTCCAATTGGATTTGCCTATTCAGGAAGGGCCCTAAGCGGGATAATTTTCCAAGGAGGGAATAGTTTTAAATAAAAATATTTAACAACCCCAAGTGGATCCATGAAGGCCTAAAGGGAAAAGCAAAGGACCAGAGGTGAGTAATTGTAATTATTTATATTTCTTTAAGCAATTTAAAATAATATGGTTTCCAATAGTTGTAGTTTTACTACGATTTTTGGAGTAACCTTTTTAGTAATTTATTTACAATTTTTAGAATTTTTTTAGTTTATTTCTTCTACCAATTCTTTTCTGTTAATTATAGCTTATTGCTATTTAGTATAGTTTTTTTATCTAAATTTCATTTATAGTATTTAAGTTTATTTACTATTATTTTTACTTTATTTACATCTTTTTCTACGTTTTGGATGTATATGCAAACGTTAATTTTCTTCTTTCTCCTCTTTCTTCACGTATGGATTAAAATAGATTAAATGCGATTATGAATTATATAAGTAAGAATATTGAATGAAGAAAATAAGATGAAAATTATAAAGACTGTAATAAATAATGGAATTGGACTGAAATGATAACTAATTATGATATTAATTGGAGTAAATTAAGAAGATTGCCCTAGTTAACTTAGAATCATAACTAGAAAGAATAAAGAAAGGAAGAAGCTTATTTTCACACTTAGACCTTGAGTTAAGCAATAAGCATGATTATAACGTAAGTTATAAAATGGTAAATTAGGGAAACTGTGGAGACTATGGCAGACTATGGAAACTATGACACTTATTTTAAGACTCAGAATAAATTAATAAGCGATAATCCAATTGATAAAAATAATGGCTTATTTAAATAATTTATCTAAGTTAATAAGCAAAGATAAGAATAGGACTTGTACCAAATAGCATTCCCCTAATATTTCTATGGTTACGATGTTTCACATAATCCTGAAGTGAGACGAGGTGCTTCACATAATCCTGAAATGAGGCAAGTGTACACTTATAATGGTAGTAAACGGTCGATATATGGTAGTTCAACTCAAGGGGATTTGAACAAGGGATGCAATTAGATTTTTGTTTGATAGGGACCAGTACCAATAACATTTCCCCTATTTTCAATGGACACGGTGTTTCACATAACCTTGAAGTGAGATAAGGTGCTTCACATAATCCTGAAGTGAGGCGAAGGGCACGCTTATGTTGTCTAGGGTAAATAAAAGGTTAAAAGAGGGTGCAATAGGTAGCATGAGCATGGTGGCAATTACGCATGCGACTTCCGTTTCGATGCTCAGTAATCACTATGAGTTATAAGCGCTTAGTAAGTATGTCTTTTGTAGACATTAAAGTCTACTGTGTAGGAAAACGTCCAGTCCACAATAGATTCTATGGTGTAGCAGGCCGATCAAAGGGTAGAATTAGAACTTTAGCCTAACTAAAATAGGATTAGGAGTTCAGCCTAATCAAAGCAGCTATTAAGGACAAGTGCAAACAATCAAAGTAAACCTATCTTTTTAATTAAGCAATAGTTTAATCATATTTATTTCTAGTTTATCGCTTTCCTGTTTCCTTTATTTCCTTTTATATATAAGAACTGTTGTAGAGTCTATTATCTTTATCTTGATTAAAGACTCTAGTAATTACTATCATTCACTAGACTTTTAGTCCGACCCACTCCTCTATTTTTCCCCTTTTCCTCCATACGCAATCAAGGGAGAGGACAGTAGACTGCATTTGCTCGGAGTTTTCTTGGATGAAATTTCTATTATGTATTTCCTACTTTTATTTTAGCCTTTTGTACTAACACTTGAGAGGGATATCTGTACTCTGATTTTTGTTGAGACTATGAGTTTTTATTTCATGAGGTATATTAGGTTTTGAGACATGTATGTTGTGTTTGGTATCCGACTTATTTGATTTATGAAGCATTTATGAAGTTTTGTTTTAAATAATTTATTTTAGTTTCTTCTGTTTTTACTTACTTCTTTCTTGTGAATCTTAGTCTCTGTTAGTTTTAGTTTATACCTACAGTGCACCATGTCTTTTAGTGTGTCCTTTTGAGCATACTAAAGGGTGTGGGGTGTTTCACTTAGTATCAGAGCCTAAGGTTGCAGGATTCCTAAAAATTTATATTAAAAGTAAAAGTATTTTCCAAAATAATTTCTTTTAAAAAGCATTTTTTAGAAAAGAACTTTTAGAAATAGTTTTTAGCATAAAAGAGTATTATAAAATTCCCCTCTAAGTCCAGTGCAATCTTCTTTCGATTCTTTCGAGCGTAAATTCTCTTTTCTTTGCATATAATGGCTGACTAGTTCCATAGAGCTACGATACCAGAGGTGCAAGGGCAAGTGCCCAATACAACACCAGTATGTGGAAATCCCTTTAATCCACCCATATCAGCCCCTTTTTCTAAGCTATGCAAGGTCTTTGCTAGTAAAAGAGGCAGAATGTTTTCTGCCACGGAAGATTCCGAGGAGACATGGGTTAGTTTTTAGAATATGGAGCAAAGGTTTAGGAAGTGAGGTTTGGAGCACCGACAGAGTGTTCAACCTATATCTAAGCAGCTGGAAGAAGAGCTTAAGGAGGTTCGTACAAACTCTAAAAAGCCTATTAGGAAATCAAATCTACGGTTTCGATGACAACAACTATCCAAAGGAAATCTAATATGCATATATATATATATATATATTTGTATATACAGGTACTTGCTAGAACAACATTACTAGAAAGACAATAATAAGGCTTAAAGGACACTACAAGTGACTACAAGTTGATAGGAACAAAGAAGCACAAGAAAACGAGCAAACAAAAATTGATATGCACAATATCATACGTCTGGGTGCACAAGTCATACGTTTGAAACAGTTCTCTGGAACAACAGATAGGCTGAATCGGACGTTTGGCAATTGCACTTAGACGTCTGATCTACTATTATATTCAAAAATATATATAGTACCAGATGTATGATACATATTCCAGACGTTGGATTTCAATTATGAACTTCAATTGCCACATTCAAATAGACATCTCCGCTTCTCTTCGCTGCATCTCTTCATCATCAACAGAAGCAACTGTAGAGCATTCGTCAATGGATGTAACTACTCAAGAAACCTCTCTACAACTATATATGTAATCAAGAATCAAGAAACATAGTCCTTACTCACTTACGCTCTCTAATTACATACTCTATCATATATTCTTGATCTCTAGCAATCTATACTTGTATTTCACTCTTCCATATATTCAGATCTTCACAAACAATACTCTAGATATATATTGGAAGCATTTGTACTAATTAGTTAATATCCGTGTTATAGAACGCACGTTTGACAAGAACAACTTATTGTAACTAAGCTTATTCCTCCGGGCGAAGCGTGAGTGTTTTACAGTCAAATTCCAAAGGGGAGATTCGAGACTAGACGTAGAACAAGAGGTCTAAACCAGTATAAAATCCAGGTATGCTTATTCTATATTTACTTAGATTAATATTGTTTTAGTTTCATCATACATTTTGTCACATATACTTGCATATACACTACACGATCCATCCTATAGACTTTCAAAGCCATGGTGGAAGGGAAAGAAGGATACGAGGAAAAGAGTAGGCCATAAGAATCGAATCAAGAAAAAAGTGAAGTGCCATAGTTGCTGAATGATTGGTCATTACACAAGAGAATGCAAGAAAGAGAAGATGAGGGGAAGGTGTTATAGTTGCAGGCAACCTGGCCATTGGAGTAGGATTTGCCTCTAGCAGACGGGGCAGGGTGCGAGTGTACCAGTATCACGGATTCAGACTTTGAATACAACACCTTCCAACAACAGACCAAATCTAGGAAGGAAAATTTGATTTCTATTTCTAATTTTCCCATTTGGACTCTTTTTTATTCTAGAGCATCACACTCTTTTATCTCTAATTCTTATATGGATTGTTTGCACTTATACATTTCTTTAGTAGTAGAACCTATCTTTGTTTCAAAACCCAAATGAGGATCGACACCCTTGTCTATGGTTTGTAGGGGTTTGAAATTTTTTATCATATGCGTAGAATTTTACCGCGATGCCTATGTTTTGGGATTTTCGAGGTATGGGATGATTTTAGGAATGGATTGGCTATCAACATGTGGAGCTATATTAGATTGCAAGAGGAAAGTCGTTAGACTAGAGACATGCATTAGTAGAACTCTCAATATTTCTTGCGACTCGCAAGCGTCGGTTATGTTGAGCTTCCTTTATTCCCTCAATTCATCATCATTAAAGTTAGATTCGGTTCCTGTCGTCTGAGATTTTTCAAACATATTTGAGGAGGTTAGGGGACTACCCCCCTAAGAGAGAGATTGACTTTAGGATTTATTTTGCTAGCCAGTAGCATTGCCCGTAGGCATATGGCGCCTGGGGAAAGGAAAGGATTGAGCAAGCAGACCCATGAGCTTTTGAGAAAGGTTTCATAAGAAGAAACATATCAAAATAGGGAGCGCCAGTCATCTTCGCTAACAAAGCAAGTAGTTCTCTTCGACTTTGCACTGACGATAAAGAATGGAATAAGCTCACAAAGAAGAAGAACCATTATCCACTCTCTAAGAAAGATGATCTTTTCGACCAATTAGTTGGCTCTTCAGTATTCTCTCAGATTGGTCTAGCCATTGGATTTCATCAGCTTAGGATAGTTGATGATAGCATGGATGAGACCGCAATGGATTTTTTGAGCGGTTGGTTATGTCTTTTGGGCTAACCAATGTCCCAGCTTATTCTATAGATTTGGTGAACCATGTTTTTAGAGTTGTCCTAAAATAAAGTTCGTGGTGTTATTCGTGGTTGACATTTTGGTAACTATTGAAGAGCATATTATTCGTCTAAAGGTAATTCTTTGTATGGTTCATGTTCGTCAGCTGGAGATAGAGTTCTTAGGGTATCACTTTTGGCATAAGGAAGTGTGTTTCTTAGGGCATAGAGAATGTCTATACATAGTAGGAATTTAAGAATGGTTTTGTACATTTAGGATCGGACAGTGGAAATCCAAAGAGAGGAAGGCTAAGATTGGGGATGTACAATATGTTCCGCTGATAAGAAAAGATGAAAACCCATGTGTAGATAATAACAGAAATTATAATTGTTTCATATAAGTGGATTTAACGGTAGTACCTTATAATAGATCTAACAGAAGACTTTAGTAAGGAAATGAGATTTCCAAGGTTTAAGAAAAGTACTCCTAGGTTAGTATGGACAAAATCCACTTTATGACAAGCCAATAAAATTAAAATTTTGAAATTTAAAAAAATATAATTATTAGAATTGAAACTTATCATTGTTAATATTTTCTTTCAAAAAACAAATATAGGGTTTTTTGAAGAATGGTATGAAATTTAAGTTGGTTTTTATATAATGAAAAATTGGAATTCTTTTTAAAGAATTATGGAGTATATGTATATAACTCACTAGTTTCTTTGTAAGTGAACAACGATTTTAAATATAAAAAACCTAGAGTATATCAAGTAGCGAAAACGTAGATTATAACTTTTATTTTTGTAATAAATGTTTTTATGAAAAATAAGGGAAGCATAGGCTATAACACTATTTTTATAGTAAGCAACTTCTAAGAGAAATATTTTTACGTAGGTATTTGAGATTTATTAGTAATTGTTTAATTGAATCCATACGCTAGCATTTTTAGGATGCAGTAACGGTGTTTTAAGCAACATCCGTTTTAACCAAATAAAAATGTACTTTAAAAGACAATTTCTAACTATAGAAACAAAATGGTTTGTAAAGTACACCTTTTTTTTTAATAAGTATAAGGAAATGTTTTTGCAGTTATGGGAATATTAAAATAGTTTTGAAGATGAGTTTTTCTAAAAGGAAAATGTGCAAGTTAGATATTATAAAATGTTTATCATGGAAGAATATAAATTAAACATACTTTAATCTAATGGAATGAAAAGAATAATGGTATAATTTTCTATTAAACCAGTAAAAATGTTTGGTGCAAGTTACAAGGAATACATGAAAGAGATATACAAGGTATGTAAAGCAACATATTTTGTATAGCCTATTTCGTAAAATGTAAAATAAGTTCCTTGTAATTTCACATAAACATGAAATTCTCTTTTAAATGTTCATAGAAGATTTTAGCGTTAATAATTTCTCATTTGAGAAAGTAGCTCCAATACATTAAGGTATGAGACCATGGGGTATAATCAGAAGATGTTTTGAAACACATAAAAACAGTTTAAAGATATTTTAAAAGAAAATGGTTTGGTAAAAAAGTAAATAAATTTTTGGAAATGAAAAACTTAATAAAAGTGGAATTTGAAAATTCAATTTTTCTATAAAAACTAAAAAGGTCTTTAAAAGAAAACAAGGAATAACTTTTGGACTTAGAATTTGAAAGTTTTCCCCTCTAGATTGGGAAATAATGTTAAGTAACCAAATATTTTTGAGTTTAATAGAAACTTAAAAATAACTCTTTTTAAAGACAAAGTTTTTGGGGTTTTATGTTTTGAAAATTTAGAAGTCTTAGATTTTGAAATGATAAATACCCAACCAAACTCTTATAAATGTGGAGTAAAGATAAACAATTTCCTAGGTGTAACAGGAAAAGTGCAAGACCATGTAGGGGATAGCAGTGACTACTTTTGGAAGCAATGATAGAAGTTCCCGTGAAATGTATAGGACACTAGTAAGAACCTAGGAATGTTGGTTCATGTGTGCAGAATAAAGAAAAACAGTAAAGTGAAGTGAGTAAGTTAGTAAGGCACGCATGGTTGAGAATGAATATTCTTGATTTTGGAAGAACTTGGGAAAATCATCTTTCTTTAGTGGAATTCATATGATAGTAGTCTTCAAGATAACATTAGAGTAGCACCTTTCGAAGCTTTGTACAAAAGACCGCGCAAGTCACCTTTGTGTAGGAGAGGGTCTATAGAGGTATTGCCTTGGTTCCGACATAGGTAAGAAGACTTCGAGGAGGATTGGTTTGATTGGGAGAAAATTCGTATTCGTATCCACATTCCTTTGATAATAAGTTTTTGAATTCCCTATTTTCCATCTCTAGTTTTGAAGAGGTTCTTTCCTTTATTATCCTTTGGGTGGATAGAACTTAGAATTTAACCTATGGATGGTAGGATTTGATGTAAACATGTTAATAGAACATGTTATGAATGATGTATGCTAGTGATTGCAAGTGGTTGCTGGTGGATGCTAATGGATGCATATAGGTACACTAGGCACAATTATTCTTTAGGTATCAGCCTAACTAGGACGCTAGAGCATATTCATATACATGTGTGCGCATTTTTATCCTATTTTTCATGATTGCTATAAATGGATGATTATCATATGATTGTTGCATTTGGATGATGTTTGTAGCATGCATATAGAATTATCAGTTATCATTAGGAAATTTTCGCATTCATTTGGATACATGGCACATGATTGCATAAAAGGAGGTCAGCTAATTTAGCAGACCGCCTAATCTTTTGCATTAGTTAAGGACATTTACACTCACTAATTGCATAATTATCATAAATTACATTAGAAAAACCCGAGGACAATGAATGAATGGTTGATGATTAAGTAATTGATTGTAGAATTGGATGAAGACATTTAGTACACTTTTTTATCCTCAAAGGTTTAAGGGACGAAATCCTTTAAGGAGGGAAGAATGTAACAACCCAAAATTTTAACCCATAATAATTAATTCGTCAATTAATTAAATAATAAAATAACTTTGTAAAATTATCGAAACTGAGCCACGGGAGATGCACCATTGTGTCAGTGGTAATTTCCTGGTCAATTTCCATATATAGAACGTCAGAATCCGGCTAACATAAACGAAATACAAAATAATCAAGGGAACGAGAAAAAAGGCCAGGTGGCACAAGGGCGGTCGACCCGCCTACCTATTTTAACGAACGAATGTTCGTTCATTCGAAAGTTGAACACGTAATTGCGTTATTTAGCTTAATCTGGTCTGTCTATTCTTGCATCTGATAGCCCATATTTAGGCTATGACGTTGTTGCATCCTATTCAATCCCTCAATTCAACAAACTATGATCCACTCCTGGCCCTATAAATAGAACCCTAGGCCTAACACTTCATTTCATTTTAAGATTTTCTCCAATAGGGTTCACCAATTCAGGAAGGACGCTAAGCGGAATAATTTTCCAAGGAGGAAATTATTTTAAATAAAAATATTTAACAACCCCAAGTGGATCTGTGAAGGCCTAAAGGGAAGAGCTAAGGAGCAGAGGTGAGTGGTTGTAATTATTTTAAATTTCTTTAAGTAATTTAAAATAATATGGCTTCCAATAGTTATAGTTTTACTACGATTTTTGGAGTAACCCTTTTAGTAATTTATTTACATTTTTTAGAATTATTTTCATTCTATTTCTTCTAGCAATTCTTTTTTAGTTAATTATATTTTATTACTGTTTAGTATAGTTTTTTTTATTTATTTACAGTATTTAAGTTTATTTACTGTTATTTGTACTTTATTACATCTTTTTCTACGTTTTGGATTTATATGCAAGCATTAATTTTTTTCTTTCTCCTCTTTCTTCGCGTATAGATTAGAATATATTAAACGCGATTATGAATTAAATTAGTAAGGATATTGAATAAATAAAATATGATGTACATTATATAGACTGTAATAAATAATGGAATTGGACTGAAATTATGGCTAATTATGATATTAACTGGACTAAATTAAGAAGATTGGCCTAGTTATAACTTAGAATCATAATTAGAAAGAACAAAGAAAGGAAAAGGCTTATTTTCACACTTAGACCTTGGGTTAAGTAATAAGCTTGACTATAACGTAAGTTATAAATTGGTAAACTGGGGAAACTATGGAGACCATGGCAAACTATGGAAACTAGGGCACTTATTTTAAGACTTAGGATAAATTAATAAGCAGTAATAGCAATTGATAAAAATAAAGGCTTATTTAAATAATTTACTTAAGTTAATAAGAAAAGATAAGAATAAGACCTGTGCCAAATAACATTCCCCTAATATTTCTATGGTTATGGTGTTTCGAATAATCCTAAGGCGAGACGAGATGCTTCACATATTCCTGAAGTGAGGCGAGGGATACGCTTACAGTGGTAGTAAATAGTCAATCCATGGCAGTTAAAATCAAGGGATTTGAACAAGTGATGCAACTAGATTTTTGTTTGATAGGGAGCAGCACCAACAACATTTCCCCTATTTTTCTATGGATACGACATTTCACATAACTCTGAAGTGGGACGAGGTGCTTTACGTAATCCTGAAGTGAGGTGAGGGGCACGCTTATGCTGTCTAGGGTAAATAAAAGGTCGAAAGAGGGAGTAACAGGTAACATGAGCATGGTGGCAGTTATGCATTTGACTTCCATTTCAGTGCTCAATAATCACTACGTGTTCCAAGTGCTTAGTAAGTGTGTCTTTCATAGACACCAAAGTCTACTATGTAAGGAAATGTCCGGTCCATAGCAGATTCTACGAAGTAGCAGGCCGACCAAAGGGTAGAATTAGGACTTCAGGCTAATTAAAATAGGATTAGGAATTCAGCCTAGTCAAAAAAGCTATCAAGGACAAGTGCAATCAAAGTAAACCTATCTTATTAATTAAGCAATAGTTTAATCGTATTTATTTCCACTTTATCTCTTTCCTATTTCCTTTATTTCATTTTATATACTAAAACAGTTATAGAGTCTATTACTTTTATCTTGCTTAAGGACTCTAGTAATTACTATCATTCACCCGACTTTTAGTCTGACCTACTCCTTTATTTTTCCCCTTTTCCCCATAGGTAATCAAGGGAGAGGACAATAGACTGCAGTTGCTCGGAGTTTTCTTGGAGGAAATTTCTATTATGTATTTCCCTACTTTTATTTCAACTTTTTATATTGGCACTTGAGAGGGAAATCTGTACTCTGATTTTTGTTGAAATTATGAGTTTTTATTTCATGAGATATATTGGGTTTTGAGACATGTATGTTGTATTTGGTATTTGATTTATGAAGCATTTATGAATTTTTGTTTTAAATAAGGTGTTTTAGTTTTTCGCTGTTTTACCTATTTCTGTCTTGTGAATCTTAGTCTCTGTTAGTTTTAGTTTATACCTACAATGCACCACGCCTTTTGATGTGTCCCTTTGGGTATACTAAGGTGTATGGGGTGTTTCATATGGTACGTTCATTGGAGATGTATGACACTTTGAAAGGATATCTCTGATCCTTGTGCATAGTTCAAATTCGGCTTCCCCGAAGAAATCAACGTGGAAATCCTACACAAATAGCGAACGTACCTTAGCAATTGTGATTGTATACCATTATTGTTGTAATGTACACTCACTTGCATCATAACTATGTGCTTATTTATATTTCACACCTTGAACATTATTATATTATCACTGGGTTTTATAATAGAAATGGTTTAGTTATCGCAAGGTAAAGATCTATCCGGGTTTATTGGCGGCGTGGTCTTACGAGACACTCTTATTTTGAAGGGTTTTAAGACATAGTAAATCTATATGAGTTGAATTTCTCACACTGGTTTACCTGATTAATCCAGGTGTTATTTACTTAATGCTTGGGTCAACTCGAGTATGCTTCCAAGTTTAGATGTGATTTATCAGAGCTCTTAGAGAGGAGTTGGATGATTTTTTACCATACTTATTTTCCGCTGCATTATTTGATTGTATCTATCAACATTTGTAGGGACAATTTTCTATAACTGTCCAGGCTGATTATATGTTAGTTTTTTCCGATTAATGTATCTATATAAAGGTTTTCTTTTTGGTAAAGACATTTTGAGATATTATATATAATCGTTTCGCATGTGAGATTCTGATATTGTGTTTCCTTCTTTATTGTTCTATTCCTTTTTATTTTTTTACCATACTCGACACGTATATACCATGGATGTATTAGTTCGACATTCAGGGGTCGAACAGGCGGATCGTTATAGATAAAGTTAGTAAAAGACTGCCTTCTTGTAAAGCTAATTGACTTTCGAGGGCTGCTAAAGCGTTTTCAGTAACTCGGTTCTATCGACAATTCGCATCTATGGGCTTTACTATTAACGTTTCTCAAATTGGGTAATTAACAAAATTGATAAAACTAGAAGGAAAATTTAAAGCTGAGAGGGCTCAAAAGTCTCTAACTTAAAATGACTCGTTAATTGGGGATTTACTATCTAAGCTTAAATCCTAGAGTAGCCTAAGCATCCCAAATCTTAAAGTCTTTAACATATCTCTTTTAAGTAAATCACTTTGGAGTTCTCTAGATAATGATATAACCGTTGGATCTGGGCCAGCATGCAGCCGGTTAGATACGTAAGTTTTCAAAATTCATTTCATTTTGGATCTTATTAGGCCTATAAAGTCTAAATTTATTTGAATCTGATCTAAATTAATTTCAAATAAAATCAATAATTTATTTTATTTGTAAATATAGTATTTTAGTGTTGCATTTATATTATATAATACCAAAATGCGTATCATATACACATGTGTATGTACGTGCACGTGCAACATATATAGTGTACATGGTTTAACATGTCCACCGTAAATAAGTATTGGGATTTACATTACAACAAACATATTAGCCCCTCCATATGCATATGTGATGTCTAATATACATACATGTTGTCTGCGAGCATAGCCCAGTTGGTCAGGGCTGCTTAGCGATTATGGAACAAAGTTCCTTGAGGTCGCGGGTTCGAGTCCTGGTAAATTGAGCTATGTTTCCAAATGGATTGGGGTGGTTATTCCCTTAGTACTGAATTAAAATGGTGGGGAATTGAAGCTCTAAAGTTGGGATAGCTGAAAAGGGGTACCGGTGTGGCGGGCAGTCGAGTTTCATAGTTCTACTCTCCGGAGTAGGGTTAAAAAAATATACATACATGCACACATGCATGCATGCATACATACATACATACATAACATAGTTTAATATGATACAAAATTATATTCATAAAACATATGAAATTTGTGTAAACACACACATGTATATATCTTTTATAATAATAACAGTTGTTAATTCAAATACGAATAATTTCAAATTCAAGTTTCAAATATCATATCTTGAGCTAGATTTTAAAATATCTTATAATTTCAAATTTAGAAACTACTTTTGTGATAACTTGTGGATAATAAGTATATATATATACACATGCACACATACGAAAATAAATATTTACATATGTATACTTTATAAATGAAATTGCGCATAATGTAAGTATATATATATTGTGTATATTTATGTTAAAATAATATTTAAAACTAATATAGAAAAATATAGATTTAAAAGCACACACACACACACACACACACACACACACACACACACACACAGATATATAGTCAAGGCTATACAAAATCAAATTTTTTTACTTTCTGTTTTAAATGTATTAAAAAGAATTTTTAATATATATATGGTTTTTATTAATATATATATATATATAATTTTGAATAATATTAAGTTTATAATGTTACAAAATTATATGTAATTTATATATTTATTTATACATTACAAAACAATATATTTTAAATATCTTTTTAAAATCATTATTTAATTCGAATTTTTTTCTTTATAGTCGTGAGTTACACACACTTATATATATGTATGTATTTAATTAATTT
This sequence comes from Allium cepa, assembly GCA_030765085.1. Classification (NCBI taxonomy): domain Eukaryota; kingdom Viridiplantae; phylum Streptophyta; class Magnoliopsida; order Asparagales; family Amaryllidaceae; genus Allium; species Allium cepa. The sequence continues at coordinate 588,968,898 of CM060938.1, forward strand.
AATACACACATGCATGCACACATGCATATACGTATATATATCAAAAATTATCACTGGTCTGAGTTTATGGACAAGATGGATGAGGCAAAGATATATCAAAAACAATTTTCGGCAGATGGCAGTGGATAATAATGCATCTCCTACGTGGAAAGGTATTATGAATATCAGAGATAAGCTGGCTATAAATTGCAACAGAGAAATTGCACTTGGCAAACAAACTATCTTTGGAGAGACCCATGGATTGAAAGAAAGTCACTGGTGGACATGATTGGTTGGGATACTTATTCAGCATTTGGTTCCCCTAACTCTACATTTGACTCGATTATTTAGGAGGGTATTTGGTATTGTGGCAGTATCCTATGTTCTCCTAAATAGCGAAGAAAAATAGCATACGTGCCTTAATTTTTTGGGAGAGAGGAAGACATATGGACATGCAAATACATTCGTAAGGATTTTACTACTAAATCATCTTGGGAAGCGTTTAGAACTACAGAACCTGTAGTAGCTTGGAGAAAAATTATTTGGGATAAGGCTAATTGTCGTAAGATGGCAGCTTTAGCTTATAAATTTAGTATTGGGAGATTGCCAGTAAAAAAATAGACTTTTTAAATGGGGCATAGATGAAAAATTATGTCCTTTATGCAGTAAACAAGAAGTGAATCATAACCATTTGTTCTTCAGCTGTGATTTTTCTAAGGAAGTTTGGGGCTTTTGTTAGCAGGCTACAAAGCTAACAACCAACTCTAACAATCTATAACAAGTAATATCATACCTAGTACGAATCAGGAAGCATGAACATTTGAAATCCAAAGTGTATGGCATCGCTTTGACAGTGGCTATTTGGAGCATTTGGAGGGAGCGCAGCCGAATATTATTCCAAGAAAAAAATAGTAGTGTGGAAGAAATTAGTAAGCTTCCAATTGAAGATATGAAGATTGTGGCAAAACGTATGAATAGAAGAATTCTTACCAGGAACAGGGCATAAGCAGGAGCCTTGTTTGGAGAAATGGACTGGATGTAGCGAATGGCAGGAATCCAAGATACAAGTTCAAGGAGCTATTGACTACCATGAAGGAGATCTACGTTTTTCTGCTTAGATTTAAAGTTGTAAAGTGTTTTTTATAAGGAATGTTTTCAGTACGTATGTACTTATGTCTGGAATTGTGGCTATTTTGGACTGATCGTTCTTGGCTGAGATGCTCTAACAATATTTTACTAAGTTTCAAAATATACACATGCATAAATAATCATCCAGTATTCACAGCAGAAACATATGTGGATTCATGATAATATACATATAATCTAATAGTACAAGGATGACATAATAATGAAATATGTGTATACATAAACGTAACTAAAGCTATTGCCTTGACTATAGCCTAGTTTAACACGTTGAAATGTTGAATCAGTTAACTCCTTGAATCTATATCCAAAACATCCAGAGAGAGCTACCAGAATGAAAGCATCAACCATCGATGTTCTATTTTTATTTAATATTACATTTTAATTGCTTGAAACAATGAAGAAGAGAAATGAATAGGGCTTGCCAGAAAATAGGGTAGAAGGAGGTAAAAATTAGAGTTGCTAAATTGGAGTTAAAGGCCTTTAAATAGCATAGTGTTAGAGGGGCTAAAAGTGGATCCAGATCCACTATTTCTTCGTGCTATTTCAAACCTTTTTGAATCCAATCCAACCCTAGTTTCCTACCATACATAACCGACTATCGCTGCTCATATTGGGCCTCCAATTACTTCAAACTCGATCAGATAAATATGAATTTAAATCAAATTTACCCGCACATCGATATCGTATGTTGATACTTGTGTATACTACTTTTATACACACACTATTTTAATGGTGATCAACACAAATCAAATAAAAATTATAATTAATATTTCATGAATATATGTAAATTTTATTAATTTATGACAATTATAATTTAATTAATTTTTAACAATTGTATTTTAATTAAATTAGTAGGTAACCGGAGCGTTCAATATTTTGGTTGTGTGGCACTTAGGTGTAAATTTCGGTCAGCGATTAATATCGAAAAATTTGAATACTAATGTTCACACACCACCTTAGCTAGTAATGTGAAATAATGAGCAAATTTATTCTTACATACCTTTGATAAACTCTAATTTTAATAATTTTAAGAAATACCTTGCAGTGACAATTATTTACACAATTATTTTTGTCAAGACTATATCACGTTAGGACTTATGGAATTTGGTAATGGTCAAAATTCCAATATCGTCCATATTCAACTTTAGAGTCCAAACACAAAATCCTGGTTCAATAATAACAGTTATTATTAGCCGAACTTCTCTGGCCAAAGGGTTTGACTTTGAGTTGACTTTAGTTAGCCGTGTTACTAACATCATATATTTGAGGAGACGAATTCTTTATTGAATAGTGTTTCATTTCCAATGCTTTATAGTCGTTCGTTGGATCCATGCCACAATTATAATCAAAGTAGAGTTTCCACAATGATGCTCAATGGTATTATCATGTTGGGTGAATTATGTAATATTTTCACATCGATATTTTATTTTTGAGTTTAGTTATATTAATCAACAGAAAAGTATCGAATGAGTCATTCCATGGTTACTCAATAACTATCAATACATAACCTCTTGGTGCCCCCGACGGCCATGAGTGATACACTACCTAACATTTGGAAAGCATTAGGTACTTTAGTATTAATTGAAGCATCGATATTCAGTCACAATACATTTTTCCTAGGAACATTTAAATTGGTATTTATTATATCATGACAAATTACCCATAATTACAACACATTGTAACTACTATCATAAAACATACAATTTATGGATTTTTCTATTAAAAATACTTTTAATTAAATAAATAATTAACGTGGAAAATTATATTAAGTATATAATAGAAAGAAAAACATTTTATTTTGTACAAGATTGATTATCGAGTTAGATATATGTAATAAGTTACATAATTTCCTATAGGGCATACCTCAAACTCTATCAATCTTCCACTTGTCCTTGGGGTCAATTATGGAATATTATTCCAACTTCATCGATTAGTTTTCTCAAAATAAATAGGGTCGGTCCCTTAATGAACTACTATGTTATTCTTTTTAATTATCTACTTTGTCAATCAACTCTTTCTGATGCTGGTAAACTGCTTTTAGCATGTGCAATTATTCGGAGTATGTTTCTTGACCTCCAGTGAGCTCTAGGTTCTTTTACAAACTGTATTGCGACACAGTTATCATATAGCAATGTCATGGTATTCTTAAAATTTGGAATCACCCTCGACTCGTTTATAAATCTATGTATTCATATTTGGACGTTGCTTTCATTTATGGCGCTATTCAAGGCAATGTACTGAGCCATCTCGTTAAATCGACCACAACCTTTTGTTTGGAACATTTCCAACATGAAGCTTCTTAATTAAGGTTTAAACCTAAATCTGATATCGACAAATTATACTCAATATCATTTATGAAGTCTAAGTCTGAATACTTCTTCATAAAGAGTGTTGTTTATTTAAATAATTCTCTAGTATTTAAATACTCAAGAATACTCTAAACTACCATTTAATGATTTTAATTTAGACTTGATAATTTCTTCTTGCATTAAATACATAAGTAAATTAACATATTGTTGACAATACAACATGTATGATAAGCCCTATCATCTTACTTGTTCCATATTAAACATTTTAATAAGGTATATTTGCATATTGTTTGGGACATTCCCAACATCCCTTATACTTATTATAAAAGATATCATTTACTTATTATATACCATATGAATATTTAATTAATTAACTTCTTAATCTTATTATTCTTTAAAAAAATTGAGAAATTTTATAATGTTTTCATAATGATTTTGAGAAACTATACTATGACATTTGTAGTTTATATCTTATTTTAAATTTAAATTTTAAATTTAAAACTTTAATTTCAAAATAATTTTGAAAATTAGCCCAAGACCCAATTCAAACTGGTCCTTATATATTTGATGCAACCTTTAGGCTCACTTCACCTTTTAAACCGAGCCGGTAGCCAGGTATGATGGCGTATTTGATGTCACAACAATCCAACCTTAGACACTACTTTTCTAGACACCTTACTAGATGGATAAGCTTAAGTATATAGCCATAACATGACTAATTTAGACCACTTGGGCTTTTGGGTTCTAATACCATTGTTGGATCTAAGCCAGCGTGCAATGGGTTAAATGGGTAACTTTGAAAAAAATATTCCATTTTGGATCTTTTTGAGGCAATGAAATCAAAATTTATTTAGATCTGATCTGAATTAATCTCAAATAAAATCAATATTTTATTTAATTTGTAAATAAGGTTATATTTCAATGTTATGTTTATATTATATTATATAAACACCGTATCATACACACATGTGTGCGTATGTGCATGTGCAATACATAAAGTGCGCATGGTTTAACATGTCCGTATAAAAGTGTTTGGATTTACACCGCAACAGACATATTAACCCCTCCATATACATATATTCTTTTTAATAACATTTGTCAACTCAAATATAAATGATTTCAAATTTAAATTTGAATTCGAAATTAAAACTTCAAATATCAGATTTAGATTTAGATTTTAAAATATCTTATATTTCAAATTTAAAAACTAGTTTATGATAAAAAATTTAATAAATATAAATATTTTATATATTTAAATACATATGAAAACAAATATTTACATATACTCACTTTATTAAATGAAATTATATATAATGTAAATATATATATAAGTGTGTGTGTGTCTGTTTGTGTGTGTGTATGGAAACTAATATTTAAAACAAATATAAAATAATATAGATCTAAAAATGCATATACATATACATATACATATACATACATATATATATATATATGTGTGTGTGTGTGTACATATATATATATTCATGGTTATACAAAACCAATTTTTTTACTTTCGGTTTAAATTCATTTAACAAAGAATTTTTTATAAATGATTTTCATAGGAATTTATTTAAAATACATTTTTTTTAAAATAAATTTTTTAACATTCATTCAAGGACCACTCTTGTTATCAATTTTTAACATTCATTCAAGATGCCAAAATGAGTGCTCTGCTTAAATTAAGTTTCACTCTTGTTATCAAATTTTTTAACATTTAAAATTTATGCGTATTAAACTTATTATATATATATATATATATATATTATATAATATATAAATTTGTGTATTGAATTAACTAATAGATCATATTTTGAAATACACATGCACGCATATATAAACGTACCCATATTTGTATAAATGATTTTTATTTAAAATATATAATTTTTTTAATCTTGAATAATATTATGTTTGTAATATTAACAAAACTTGTATATGTAGTTTATGTATTTATGTATACACTATAAATCATTTAGATTTAAAAACCCCTTTTCTAATTGATATTTATTTCGAAAAATTATTTTTTAGTATTTTTTTTTCTTTTATAGCCATGAGCTATACACAGATAAATATTACATACATGCATATTCATCATATATTGACAACACAAACATATGAGGATTCATTATAATATACATACAATCTAATGGTACACGGATGATATAATAAAGAAATATATGTATATACCAATGTAAATAAAGTTTTTACCTTGACTATAGCCTGATTTTAAAACGTCGAAACATTGAATCAGTTAAATCCTTAAATTTGTATCTAAAGCTTTCAAAGATAGCTACCAGACTGAAAGCACCAATTATCGATGTCCTATTTTTATTTAATGTTGTGTTTTTGTTCCATGAAACAATGGAAGAGAGTAAGGAATAGGGATGACCATAAAATGAGGTTGAAGGAGGCAAAAAGTAGAATTGCTAAAATAGGGTTAAAGGCCTTTAAATAGCATAGGGTTAGAGAAGCTAAAAGTGGATCCAAATATACTATTTCCTTTTACTATTTCAGATTTTTCTCAATCCAATTCAACCTTAAATTCCTACCATACATAAATGGCATCCTTGCCCATATTTAGGACTCCAAATTGCTTCAGAATCCTACTCACATAAATATGCCTTTAAATGCACATCGATACTAATTAATTAAACTAAATTATAATGATTATAATTTAATTAAATCAGATGGTAGTCCGTGTATTCAACATTTCGATTGTGTGACTCTTAGGTGTTTATTCAATCATCGATTAATATCGAACAATTCGAACATTAACGTTCACACGTCACCTTAACTAGTGGTGTGATACTATGGCCAACTTTATCACTTACATCGGTAAAATCCATTTCTACTTATTTTAAGCATTACTCTAAAGTGATAATTATTTACACAAACTCTCTTCATTAAAACTATACCATATTAAGACTTACGAAATTTGGTAATGGTCATAATTCCAATATCGTCGATATTCGACTTGGTTGTCTAAATACAAAGCCTTTGGCTCAATAATAATAGTTATTATTAACCAAAATACTCTAACCAAAGACTTTGACTTTAAATTGACTTCAGTTGACCGTGAACTAACCACATACAACCGAGGAGATGAATTCTCTATTGAACAGTGTTTCACTTCCAATGCTTCCACTCGATCCAACTATAGTCGTTTGATGGATGACATGCCATGATTTAACTATAATCAAAGCAGAGTTTCCACATTGTAGCTCCACAGTATTCTTAAGTTGAGAGGATTATGTAATATCGTCACATAAGTATTTTGTGTCTGATCTTAGTTACATTAATCAACATAAATCTATCGAATGAGTCATTCCATAGTCATCCAACAATAATCAGTACATGCCCTCCTGGTGCTCCCAACAACCAAGAGCGATAATCTGCCCAACATTTGAAGAGTGTGACGTACTCTAGTCTCAACAGATGCATCGATTCAAATCTCAATACATCTTAGCTATGAATATTTAAAAGGTATGTTTATTTTATTATGATAAATTACTCATGATTACAACACTGTGTAACTACTATCATAAAACATATCACCTATGGATTTTCTATTAAATATACTTTTAATTAAATAAATAATTAATATAACAAATTATATCAAGTATATAGTAAGACAAAAACACATAATTTCCCTTAGGGCATACCTTAACTCTATCAACATCATGGAAAGAAATAATTAGTACCTTATAATGGTTCCAAAAATCCATAAAAATCCAATACATCACTATATCCTTTTCTAGAAAAATATATATATCGTATTCCATATTTTTAAATCGGGACTCCAATTTAATACTCAATTAGGAAACAGACATCCTTTTGGAATGATCCATTGGCTTTTCCGGTAGCCTTGAAACATGAATTTCCTAAACCATTTTTAGCATCGAACAACAAGAATTATCTTATCATGGACATCTTTAGGCCTTACAATATCTTAACTAGAATATCTCTTTTAACCAGAATATAATAGGTAACGTGTTTAGCCAATTCCAAAGACTTATTAATATCGTAGACAGCATTAGTATGAACAAACATCACCATCACTTGGTTTAGTGTTGGGATAAAATGGATAAATAAAGTTACAAGACTATGCATAGGCTTTTATCCTTTTCCAAATCTCAAACCTATGGTGTTTTAAATTTATTTTGAAAATTATCGCAGGCCTAAAGTTAAATTTCAAATGTGGATAGCATTACATGAAAAACTAAACATCATTACTAGGTTAAGTACTAAAACTTATAAACAATTCCAAAAATAACCTTTGTTATTTTTGCAACTAGGCATCTGAATTCTCCTCGTGCTTGTACTTTGAATGCCACTTCACTTGGCATATATTATGAAATTTAATTGATATTTTTGACATTAACTTTAATACTACTACCCTATCCTTATATGAATACTATACTTGTTTTAGATTTAACTTCAACTATTCATCTTGAAAATTTTTGGATTAATCTTTTTCTATCACTTGCTGGGGTCATTAGAATGAAAGAAACAAATGTCTATTCAATAATACACATATAAACTTAACTGTTATTTTATAACAATTGCCTGGCATATCTCTTTGGATAGGGTCATACAGAAGTCTTTTGTAATGACCCACAAATTTGACATTATTGATATTAAATTAATTAAAAATTAATTTTTAATTAAAGGGTGGATTAGGTGTCACATTTATAACCATTACGTATGTCTTTCCAAATTGATCAGTTTAGTACATGTTTTAATGGATTTTGGGTTATGGTTTGCGAAGTAGAAGCATTATGGTGTTTAGGTAAGGTATGGTGCCCTTTCGGTACAGATGGTTACATGTAGCTAAACCCACCTCGTTTCCTATATATGATGCTTAGAAACCCTATGGAGAAATCGTTACCTTAGTTTTTCTCTTCTAATCTTGAAATCCCCCTAGTTACACTCTAATGGATGATTAACATAATAATGAAAGTCATTAAAAATTCAAAGGCTCAAACCCTAGCATATTATATATGGATTCAAAGCTCTATATAAGGCAAAGAGGCATCTAATTTTTTTTATCCATCCGACACTACAACTGATTAGAAATTGACAAAAAAAATTGAACCATTCATTTTAGGGATTCTTAATTGTCATGCCTCAGAATTTTAATTAGTATTATTCAGGATAATTAATTGGATAAATTAAATAAAATAATGTGAATAATTAGGGAGATGATATTAATAAATCCAATGGATGTGTAACAACCCATAATTTTGTGAATATTTTTAATTAAATTTTTATTTGAAAATTTGATTTCTAAAACATTTAAAAGCGAATTTTTAGAATTTTTTCAATGTAAGTTTGGAATTTGTTTGTAATTTATTTTTCAAATGCAATAAATAAACAATTTTTGAAAATTTTATATTTTGGTCAAAATTTTAATTTTCAGCTTAAATTTTTTAAAAATTTGAATTTTTAAATTTTAATCTTTTTCTTTGAAGCGGAATCTATTTATGATATCTGTTCTGCTTTTCGTTTCGTTAAATTCTGAGTTATACTTTTTAAATTAGATAAATTACAGCGTTTTACACGGAGTTATTTTCTGTATTTCAATTTCTATTTTTCTATGTTCATTTCTATATTTTTATTTTCTATTTTTGTTTATCTAAACTTTATTTATTGGATTTTACTTATGTGTATATCTTTTCATAAAAGGCTTGGAAGAAATCAAGGAGACATGCGTTACATTTCTTTAATGCTTGCCTTTTTATTTACCTACCCTCTTTATTACTTACCCTAGTCATTCGCCATTCATAGCCGTGAATTGCTCTTATTAATCACGTACAAACATCTCAAATGTGTGTGTATGTGTGTTTCTTTCTCCTTATTTCTTGCCTTCTATTTCCTAGCCCTTTTGTTTTCCTATCATTTACTCCTCTTTAGCCATTCAAATGTTTTCTTGCCATCCACTCCACTTCATAATTCACGTACACATTTACTTCACATTTCATTTCTAGAAATAAATGTATGCAAATAAATGGCTTGGAGAAACTTAAGAGGCATACGTTTCATTGTTTAAACTCTCGCCTTTTTCATTTGCATGGCCTTTATTATCTTCTAGCCATTTCCTCCTCATTCCTAGCCATGAATTACTCTACTCACAGCCTTGCATATCAAGTTGAAAATTCACGTACAAAAAAATTATTTCCCATCTCTCATTTTTTTATTTGTATTTAAAAATAAAATATATTATACATTTCTTCCTCCTTAACTTATGTCTTTCCGTTTCCCTAGTATTCATAACTCCTTAGCTCTTTTTTTCTTATATAGCCGTGTATTTCCTTTTATCATTCATGTCCAAAACTCTTCAAATATATCTCATTTTATTCCATTTCTCATTTCATCTCTTGAAAGAAAGAATTTTTTTTTATTAAATACATCAAGTATTTGTTGCCATTTTATTTTTCAAACCATTCAAAATCTTGCCTTTTATTGCATACCCTCTTTATTACTTACCTTTGCCGTTCATTCCTTTAATCTAGCCATGAATTTCTCTTTCCTATCACGCATAAAAACTTCCCAAAACTTCTCATTGTCATTTGCATGAAAGAAAATTATATTCAAGCTCTAGATCCATGGCTTCTCTTCCTTTTCTTTCTTTTTCTCTTTTTTTCTTCTTTGTTCTTCATGCTTGTACTCACCCTCTGGCCTCTAGCACACCTTTAACCATCATGACCAAGCAATATAAGATGATGGTTGAAACCATATGTGGTGTAACCAAGCCATTGATTGATTAAGGCAAGTTATGTCACTTTGATTCATTTATTTTTCCAGTGCTTTAACATCTATTGTTTTGTATTGAATCATATTCTTATGTATGTAATATTTGTTTGCATACAAGATTTGGATCTGACTCTTCATCCACTCAAGTTCGCATTATGCTTTGTCGTGCTTTTTCGTGCTCTGCGGAGTCTGGATTTTTATTCTGAATTTTTCAATTCTAGCTTTTAAAAGGTGAGTTTTTATCACTCTAGACATATGTACTTATATTTTTGTGAAAAAAACGACAAGTGAATATGTAGATAGTGATATGTCATTCATATATAGCTGTGATTACATGATGATAAATGCCGTTTACATATTTGTTACATCATTTGTTATGATATTATATGTATACTATTATTTTATTTTTGTTAATCACCACTGCAAGTTCCCTATCATTATGGGTTGAAATGATACATACCCGAATGGACTTTAGGATAAGGAATATCACTATAGGCTGAAATGATAGGCTCGGGTGATTTTTTATTGATTTTTGTCGTATTTATTTTTCTTGGGATTGTGGGTTTGAAATGATAGAACTCGGATTTTTCTTTTTAAATTACGGATTGAAATGATACATGTCCGTATCACTTGACTTAGGTTATAAAATATTATACAGGCCCATGGTTAATATTTTTAAAGTAATATTTTTCTAAAAATTTATTAGGTATTTTGAAATTTTGGAATATATGGAATTTTAACTTAAAATTTGATTTAAAATTTGAAATATAAAGAGATATCGGTTTTTATGAGTTAAAATGTTATAAGCTGATAATTGGTTTAAAGTGTAAAGTTTTAGTAAATGCAAGAAGCACGTACAGTTTTAATTTATGAAAGAAATGTGTAAGTCCTAATTAATGAAAGAAACATGTAAAGTTTTAATTAATGAAAGAAACTTGTAAAGTTTTTAGTTAATGCAAGAAACATGCAAAGTTTTAATTTATGAAAGAAACGTGTAAAGTCCTAATTAATGAAAGAAACGTGTAAAGTTTTTAGTTAATGCAAGAAACATGTTAAGTTTTAATTTATAAAAGAAATGTGTAAAGTCCTAATTAATGAAAGAAACGTGTAAAGTTTTTAGTTAATGCAAGAAACATATAAAGTTTTAATTAATGAAAGAAACATGCAAAGTTTTTAATTAATGCAAGAAAAATGTAAAGTTCTAATTAATGAAAGAAACATGTAAAGTTTTAATTAATGAAAGAAACATGTAAAGTTTTAATTAGTGTAATATTGATTAAAATAATAAATGCTCTTTACTGTAATAAAAATGTAAATTAAAACGTACATTTTATAATGTAAGTTTTAATTAGTGTAGTATTGATTAAATCATAAATGATCTTTACTGTAATAGAAATATAAATTTAAACATACATTTGATAATGTAAGTTTTAATTAGTGTAATATTGATTAAAATGATAAATGCCCTTTATTGTAATAAATGTAAGTTAAAATGTACATTTGACATTTAAGTTTTAATTAATGTAATAGTGTATTTTAAATTGATTAAAATGATAAATGTTCCTTACTGTAATAATAAAATGTAAGTTGATAATGTACATTTGATATGTAAGTTTTAATTAATGTAAATGGCATATTTTAAATGATTAAAATAATAAAGTTTTTTATTGTAATAATAATGTAAGTTAATAAGATACTTTTAACTTAACATAAGAATTTCAGCTTTAAATTGGATATTGCAGTAACAAAGTTTATTTAACTATAAGGCTATGATAAAATGACCATGTTAAAATTTGTAAGTATATAAATACTTTGATTATATAAAAGTGGAAAGTATTACATTCCGAAAATGCTATGATTCCTTAAGGCTACATTTCCAAAATTCTATGATAATTTGAAGGAATATTTCAAGTTTAGTAAATTGATGGAAATATTCAGTGATTTGGAAATTTGGGTTTTATTTAAATGATATATTATTGAATTAATTTTGAAATGGAAATGATACTATTGTGATATGGTTTTGAAATGAGTATGATTTTTTTTTGAAAGTGTATACTATTTTGAAAGAAATGATATGATTTTGAAATGGATATGCTAGTTTGGTTTAAAAGTATAAATGATTTTGAATAAATATCCATGGGTTATAATAACGTTTGGTTGTTACAGAGACCGGGATCGGAAGTTTTCATACTCTCTGCCAACTCCGAAAACCACTTTAACAACCATGTACGCGGTGGAGATTCCAGAATCAAGTAGGATGGTGGAGACGTCCTTTGAGGTATGAACGTGGACCCGACTCCCGTGAGTTGGCATATGGTGGCTAAAACAGGAGCAATCGACGGGCTAATGAGGTCATTCCTCTGATCGAACACACTCCTTCGATATTATATTCTGACTTTGAGATTGATTCGGTGGCCACTTTTTATTTTTGATTTGGGGGTGTGGCTCGAGGTAGACGGTAGTAGCTGCTACGCGTTACCACCGACCCGGAAGTGTAATTGGTATATCTACCCTGGTATTGCCTAGTTGTGCCGTGTCACCTATCCTAGCGCGCATTGTACGAGTTTGATTTGTGTCGTACCTATGGAGTATCCTCTAGTAGCCTCCCGATCAGGAGGTATTACGGTACTGTATAGACTATTGGCACTATTACGTGTTAAAGGCTATATGGGTAACCCCTTAACGCTATCAAAAAGTAAGTTTATTTTACTGTAGACATTATTATAATAGCAAAATATTATTACATAGTAAATAGTTTAAAGGATGCTTAGAGGATGGGCGGTCCCAAGCATCCTTTAAGTTACTTGTACCTTATATTACAGTTCACTTGAGTTGGTTTACATTGTATAAGTATGTATGTCATGACTCGAGTGTTTTGTGTTTTGCTTTACGCTCGGGTCAGACTGAGTGATACAGCATTTGAGACTCACGTTCGAAGTTGGAAGCTTTGCTTGAAGATATAGCTATCTATTTCACTTTCAGTTATCCAGTTGATTCCAGTTATCCGGTTGGTTCCAGTGATGTATTCTGATTCATACCTGGTTATCATGTTGAGACCTCCGTTGTATCTTGTTATCTTTGTTGTATCTTGTTTGACTCTGATGAATTTATATAGTAGCTTCATGAACTACTATTTCTTTACATTCGCAGCATTTTATTACTCTGTGTCTGTGATCTGTGACTATTTATTTACCGTTTATGCTGTGTTTTGCCAAGTTTAAATTACAATTCGGTATTTTAAGCTATTCAAGTCCGACATGTGCGGATGCGAATGGTTGAAAATATCGGGTCGTTACATTTGGTATCAGAGCTTTTGCTCTAGGGAAAACTTAGCATATATGGTAAATTTATTTACAGAATCACTTCCATTCGAGTGTGAATCGCTTCCTTTTTGACTCAATTCCTTTTGAATTTTGGAATGTTCCCTGCAGTTTCAAAATACATTCTTGTCCCCACTATTCATCTTCTTTTGATTCAGGAATGTCCCATAACTCCACTTCGAATGATCCTTAGAATGAGTCGGCGGCCTCTCCAATCTTTGAATGACTTGTAAAGCGGTGGAACTCCTTTACCGTAGGCATCGATTCACCGGAGATTTATATATCCTCGGTTTAGATGCTAGTATCTCTTGTTATCTTGAATTCTATCTCTTGAGATTGGAGGTAGATTTACCCCAGAACTCTACATCGATCTTATTCTTGAAGTCACGGTTGACCCGATTAAGGTTGCCCACGATTTATGTAAGCGTATCCATTCCTTATTCTGTCAATTTAATCATCTTATCTTTTGTGTAACAACCCGATATTTTCAACTATTCGCATCCATTATAAGTGTATAGGTAGACACTCATGCCGGAATTGAATTGCTCAAAATACCGCGTTGTAAATAAAATTTGGCAAATCTCAGAATATACAGTAAATAAAAGTAATCACAGATCACAGACACAGAGTAAAATAATGCAGCGGAATTAAAAGAAATTGTAGTTCATGAAGCCACTATACAAATATATCAGAGTTACATAAGATACAACAGAAGAAATAGAATACAACAGAAGTCTCAATATATAGAAGTTCATTATTACATGAAATAAACTAGAACAGCTGAATAGAAATAGATAAGTAAGCAGATAGATAAGCAGAATCTCCAACAAAGACTAGCTAGAGAAAGTGAACCCAAAGCTGTGAATTCTTAAGCCGACCCGAGCGTAAAGCAAAACACAAAACACTCGAGTCAGGACAATTCATACTTATATAATATAAACTAACTCAAGTGAACTGTAATAAGGTACAAGTAACTTAAAGGATGCCTAGGACCGCTCATCCTCTTAGGATCCGTTAAACTATTTATTATATAGTAATATTGCGCTATTATAATAATGTCTACAGTAAAATAAACTTACTTTTAAATAGCGTTCCGGGCTACCCATATCATCCTTCACACATAATAGTCCCAGTAGTCCATCCAGTATCAGCATATCTCCAGATCGGGAGACTACCCTAAATACTCCATGGGCTACGGGAGAAAAACAAACTCGTAGTAAAGGCTCGGTATGGTAGGTGACACGGCACACAAGGCAATGCCAGGGTAGATATACTGATTACGCACACGGGCTGGTGGTAATGCAGCAGCCACATACGCCCACCTCGGAACACACTCCCATATCAAAATCGGAGGATGGCCATCTAATCAATCACAAGTAAGAGTATAGTATCGAAGGAATGTGTCCGACCAGAGGAGCTACCCCTTTTGGCCCGAGATCGCTCCTGTTTTAGCCACCTTAAGCCAACTCATGGGAGTCTGGTCCACGTAAATATACCTCAAGAACGTCGCCATCATCCTACTTCATTCTGGAATCTCCACCGCATACACGGTTGTCAAAGTGGTTTTCGGAATTGACACAGAGTATGCCAGATATCCGATGCCGGTCTCTTCGCCAACCAATCGTTATTATAACCCGCAGTTATAACTTTTAAAATAATATTTATACTTCAAAATATAATATCATTTCAAATCCAAATCTTTATCAAAATAAAGAGTAAAATTAATTCCAAACCATTTCAAAACATCATATCTTTCCAAAACTTCCCGTCAAATCATTTCAATATATCAAAATATCATATCTTTAGAAAACTTCATTTCCAATCATTTTAATATATCAAAATATCATATCTTTTCAAACCTACATTTCAAATCATTTTAATATATCAAAATATCATATCTTTTCAAAACCACATTTCAAATCATTTTAATATATCAAAATATCACATCTTTTCAAAACCACATTTCAAATCATTTTAATATATGAAAATATCATATCTTTACAAAACTTCATTTCCAATCATTTTAATATATCAAAATATCATATCTTTACAAAAATTCCTTTCAAATCATTTTAATATATCAAAATATCATATCTTTTCAAACCACGTTCATTTCATTTTAATATATCAAAATATCATTTCTTTTCAAAACCACATTCATTTCAAATCATTTTAATATATCAAAATATCATATCTTTACAAAGCTTCATTTCATTCAATTTAAAATACCATTTCAATTCATACTTCAAAACAGTTTATATTTCAAAAATCATTTTAAATCATTAAAAATGAAGTTATTATATTTAATAATTAAATAATTAAATTTCCAAAATTTTCAACTTTCAAAGTTCATTTATTCACTTAAGTTTATCAAAACAGTGAAAATTCACTTTTCGCAGCATTTAGAAAACGCCACGGAAAGTTACATTCAAAACAGTTCAATTTAACAAAAGACAGCATTTTAAAAATACTGTAATAGGGTTTACTTAAATTTCGAATAAACTTGTTAAATTCAACAATTATAGCACTTACATAAATTGAGACAATAGCCTTGAATTCTATTTAGCTTTTTAGTTCATTATCATCAACTACAGCATTTACACATGCTGTAATATCATTTACATTGCAATTAATAGCATTTCAAAAATGCAGTTAATTAACTTCAAACATTCAATATAATTTCACAACCAATTATATTTTTATTTAAAACATTTTTAACTTATAAAATCATACATTTTCATATTTATAAATATCATTTAATTTTTCTTAAGTTCATGATTTTATAAGTTAAATTTCCATTCAAAAATCAAGATTTAATAATAATTCACTTATTAAATTTCAACATTAAATTTTAAATTCATTGAATTAAATTTCAACTTAACACTTAAGTTTAAAATTTCAACATATTACTTAATTTCAATTTTATTTACTTAACTTAAAAATTCACTTTTAAGCCAAATTCACAAATTCCCATTTTGGTTATATTTCAAAATTTCAACTTAAATAATCATTCATTTCACATTTCAACTTTATTCAAAAATCATTAATATATTATAAAATTACTTTAAATTCATTTTAAATTCAAATTATCATAAATTTATCATAATTTCATATTTAATTTAATTTCCAATTATAATTAAATCAAAATTTCCAAAATAACTTACATTCAAATTTTCTAACCTTTCCATAATTTATTTAACTTATAAATTTCCAGAAAATCAACAATACTTTACAAAAATAATTTTTAATTAAGTTTTAAATCAAAATATTATAATAATTACATTTCTAAAATATTTTAATTTTTTTAGAGAAACATATTTTAACAACGGGCCTGTATATAATTTTCTACGCTAGGTAAAGTGATACGGGTTATATATCATTTCAACCCGTAATTTACAATGAAAATCCGGGTTTTATCATTTCAAACCCGCAGTCCCAAATAAATGAAAATAATTGAAAATCATTCAGGCCTATCATTTCAGCCCATAACGATTTTTCCTTATTCTAAAGTCCGTTCGGGTATGTATCATTTCAACCCATAGTGATTCTAATCTAAAGGGAACTTGCAGTGTGATAAACTGATAAAATAACAGAACAACATAATATAACAGTAACATATGATATAACAGGTGTTTAAGCATGGGTGAACATCATATAATCATAATATAGCAGGTGTAACATGATAATTTATTTTACAGATTCAACATGGGTCAATTTACTAGTTATATATGTACATATTGTCTGGTGAGAATAACTCACTGGTTAAAGTTGGAGGCAACAATCAAATGCACAAACTGAGATCTTCAAAAGAACTATGGCATGACAATGATTCGAGTTTGAGAGAGCCAAAGATAAATTTCGTTGAACACATTCAAACGAGACAATATAACACACATAAGTTTTCAACTCAAAATACGACTAAACAATGTTAGGAATCAATGCATAAAACAAACCCCAAAATGTTTGCACCTGCTTTCAACCACCTATGCTTCAGCTCCAGATCTAAAATGGCACGGATAAAGGCATGGTTTGGATCTGGTTTGGGTTCCTAAAGGTCGGCCTAGCATGAGAAAAGGATGGGGTAGAGTATGGTAGAGAGATATGAGCATGAACACAACTACACAAGGCAAAGCAACAATGGTTTTCTATGCAACAAAGGTCACAGCCACAAGCGTCATGGGCAGGGCCAGGTCTGTAGTGGGCTGGAAGAGGGCATGGAAGAGGATGTAGGTCAGGAATTTGCTGGTGGTGGTGGTGTATGGTCAGCCAAAGTGGTGGAGGAGGTGATGGAAGCAAGGTAGTGGTTGGCTATGCAAGTGTATGTGGTGTATGCTCATATTTTGGTGGGTCTACTTCATCAAGAGGCACGGCCATGGCTTGGGGCTGGGCTGGAGGAGGTGTTGACCATATGTGGTGGTGGCGGAGGAGGCCAAGGTGGAGGAGATGGAAGGAGCTTAGCCTTGAAGGTGAAGAAAGCAAGAGCAAAATCGTAAGAAAACAAGAAGAAAATGAGTAGAAAGAAGAAGAAAATTACCAACTCTTTGCCTAAGGAATGAAGGCCATGATTTTTGTGATTGAGAAGAGTTTGTATACGGGAATGAATGAGAAAAAAATGTGCAGCTGAAGGAATTAAGGTCGGCCAAGCAAAATGAATGCATGAGTTTGGAAAATGAAGAGGTGGAAAGCAAAGAATCACATGCAGCTAAAGAGTCACAAAACTCTTCGAATTTCTTTTATATATATTTGAAATTTATAAATACATATAAAACTGAGAAATAAAGATAACAAGTCAGAAATAAAAATAAATATATAAAATAAATAATTAAATTTTAATTAAATAGAATTTAAATTTAAAAAATGGCTTAAAAATGCAAACTAGGCTTTAAAAATTTAAAACAAATTCAATGAGCTTTGGAAAAAATTTAAATACTCGAAAAATATTTATAAAAAAAGATAAGATCAAAAATTAAATGCATTCACAAAATGAATAAATAAATTTTAATTAAATATAATTTAAATGAAGAAAATAGCAAAGAAAATAGAAACTAGGCTTTAAAAATAGAAAATAAATTCAATAAGCTGTGGAAAAATTCAATCATCACTTTAAAAATATTTAAAAGTCAAAATATACATAATATAACATAAATATACAAATTATAATAAGATATATCAAGTAAAAATATCATTTATATAAATTAAGACAAAGAATATTGTTAAATAACCCTATATACACACAATTTTGTAAAGGGTATAACTTTCACAATTTAAATCCAATTTCAACGAAACGAAAAGCAGTATTCATGATATTAAATCTATTTCCGTAATAAAAGATAAAATTCAAGAATTAAAATATTTAAATTTAAAATTTAAAAGTCAAATTTGACCAGTTTTGACCACAATTCCTTTTTTTAAGGAAAATATCCAATTTATACCAGTTTGAAATTATAATTCATATAATAATCAAAATTTATATTAAAAATTAAATGTTTGAAATAAAACAAGTTTAAAATAATTTCGAAATAAAATCAAATCAAATTTAAATTACATGCAAAAAAAATCTAGGGTTGTTACACTCTCCCCCACTCAAAACTTTTCGTCCTCGAAAAGGAATGAGGTACGGAAAAGCACAGAAAAAGATAAAGCGAAATAAGATTAAGACAAGATGATAAAGAGATTGAAATTATACCTGATAACTATTGTTATAGGTAAGTTTAACAAGGTGGAGATTATCAAAGATTATAGAAAGATTTCCAAACAGAAAAATTATAGAAAAATGCCTACACCAACCTGAAGCAAGATAAGGAAAATAAGGACAACCAAAAGATAGTTTGAAAAACAAAATAAGATAATAAGTTAGGAAAAACAAAATAAGATAATAGGTTTGAAATTTCCATGGTTTCAACTTAATATTGATAATTAATTTTTACACAAGTTACATGAATCTTAAATATATCTAATTTCATTATCTTATCATCTAATCATCTTAAATTAACAATTTCTAATATCATGGATTTGAAAAATAATCATTCATTATACTCATAATGCACTTAATAAATTTAATTCTTCTTTATTCCTACTTAAAGTTAAATTTATTCCTCTCAATATATTTTATCATTTATGCCCATTATATTTACTCTTATTATAACTGCTTTAATTTATTGTTAGTTCCATTAACATCATTTTATATTGTAAACTATTCAATTAACCTTTTATTCTATTTACTCCTGTTAATCATTTTATAACTAAAATTTAAGTGTATAATATTTATTTTAACCATTCAAATTTTATTTATAAAATCTTTTTATATTGTATATTATCCAATAACATTGTTAACTTTTGTATAATTTGGGTAAGTATATTTAAATGCAATTGAGTATTATACAAATAAAACTTTCTAATTCCCTCATCTCAAGTTTGAATCATTTATCTAAAATTTTGATTTTCTTTTTATAATTGAAACGATTCTTTAAGATAAAGTTTAAGAATTAAATTTTTGATTCCTTCAAACCATTTAGCGATAAATAAATATATATACATAATATGTCAAATCAAATTTAAATCATATATCTATATATATATATATATATATATATATTATAAATCCAGTCTTATTTTAGAAATTCAAATCAGTTAAATTTCCCAAAACAAAGCTGTAGCAAGACTACAGAACGGTCTCTTTACTTCGAAACTCAAAGATGAACATCGATGATGTCGCGGTCATCACCGAGGTTATTTTCCAGCGACAAAGAGAAGAGCACTGATTTTAAACTTTAAAATTTCTTGGAAACAAATTTATATTAGAAAATACTTTAAATAATATACCCATTTTAAAACTTTAAACACAAGGTTTAAAACCATCGGAAATTAAATTCTCAAATTTCTTGTTTTAAATTCATTTCAGTTCCCAAATCAATTTATAAACAGCTATTTATAAATTCATTTATAAAACAATAAATGATAAATCAAGTATTATCATTTCAAATGATTAATTTAAATCAATTTGTTAACTTCCATAAATTTACTTATATCAAAATTTATTTCATTAACCAAATTTTAAAATAATATTGTGTCGGTTTGTTCTGCCAAAGTGTTTTAGAAATCCTATCGATAGCGTTGATCAGACGAATCGATCGGAAACCCAAACAACATCAACAAATCAAACAACACAATATATAAAACAAAACATAGATTTAAAAGTACAATTCAAAATGTTTGGAGATATTTTAGAAACAAAAGACAAGATGGTTAAACAGAGTAGTGGGATGGATAAGCTTAAATAAATCGCGGGCAATCTTAACCAGGTCAACCGTGACTTAAAGGAAAAGATCGATGTGGATTGACTGGAGTAAATTTACATTCGATCTCAAGAGATAAAGTTTGGAACAACAAAACATATTAGCATCAAAACCAAAGATATACATAAATCTCTGGTGAATCGATGCTAATTGTAAAGGAGTTTCACCCCTTTACAAGTCATTAGAATATTGACGAGGCCTCCAATTCACTATAAAGTTCATTCGAAGTGGAGTTATGGGATACTCCATAATCAAAAGAAGATGAATAGTGAGGTACATGAATGGATTTTGGAACCGCAGGGAACGTTCCAAAATTCAAAGGAAATTGAATCAAAAGGAAGAGATTCAAACTCGAACGAAAGTGATTCTGTAAATAAATTTATCTTATATTCTATGTTTTGCCTCAAAGCCAAAGCACTGATACCAACTGTAACTACCTGATATTTTCAACCATTCGCATCCATTATAAGTGTATAGGTAGACACTCATGCCGGAATTGAATTGCTCAAAATGCCGCGTTGTAAATAAAATTTGGCAAATCTCAGAATATACAGTAAATAAAAATAATCACAGATCACAGACACAGAGTAAAATAATGTAGCGGAATTAAAAGAAACAGTAGTTCATGAAGCTACTAAATAAATATATCAGAGTTACATAAGATACAACATAAGAAATAGAGTACAACAGAAGTCTCAATACATAGAAGTTCATTATTACATGAAATAAACTAGAACAGCTGAACAGAAATAGATAAGTAAGCAGATAGATAAGCAGAATCTCCAACAAAGACCAGCTCGAGAAAGTGAATCCAAAGCTGCAAATACTCAGGCTGACCCGAGGGTAAAGCAAAACACAAAACACTCGAGTCAGGACAATATATACTTATATAATATAAACTAACTCAAGTGAACTATAATAAGGTACAAGTAACTTAAAGGATGCCTGGGACCGCCCATCCTCCAAGGATCCGTTAAACTATTTATTATATAGTAATATTGCGCTATTATAATAATGTTTACAGTAAAATAAACTTACTTTTAAATAGCGTTCCAGGCTACCCATATCACCCTTCACACATAATAGTCCCAGTAGTCCATCCAGTATCAGCATATCTCCAGATCGGGAGACTACCCTAAATACTCCATGGGCTACGGGAGAAAAACAAATTCGTAGTAAAGGCTTGGTATGGTAGGTGACACGACACACAAGGCAATGTCAGGGTAGGTATACCAATTATGCACACGGGCTGGTGGCAACGCAGCAGCCACATACGCCAACCTCGGATTACACTCCCATATCAAAATCGGAGGATGACCATCTAATCAATCACAAGTAAGAGTATAGTATCGAAGGAATGTGTCCGACCAGAGGAGCTACCCCTTTTGGCCCGAGATCGCTCCTGTTTTAGCCACCTTAACCAACTCACGGGAGTCGGGTCCACGCAAATATACCTCAAGAACGTCGCTGTGACGACCGCCCATGACTTCCGCACTAAAATAGGGAAATGGTGCGCTGAAAGGTGTGCCAGGAAGCCATGGACGATAGTCAGGGTAAGATAAAACAGAAAACTCTATCGTATTACTCACAGCGCATGGACAAAATACAATAGAAAATATACATAGTGAAGCTCCATATAACAGAATCTCATCATATAAACTCTAATAGTTTGATACAACAATCAGTAAAGTCAATACATCAAGCCTCACTACATATCACTCAGAGAATATACAAACAGCGGAACACCCAGTACATATAGTAAGAAAACAATATGCAAAAGCCTCCAGCTCGTCTTCGTCATCAACAGCGTTGGCCACTATGAACATCACCTGTCACCTGCTACCTAGTCTGCCCATCCCAACATGGATGAACAGCCTAAGGTAATAAGAGTTGAACATAAAACCTTGAGTCAGACAACAGTCTTAGTGAGCAGTAAATCAACTATCAAACATACCAAAAGAGCATAAAGGGGTAAAAGGAATAGGAACTCAACCATCCCACTCCACCTCATTCTACAGTGATAGCCCCCAGACCCTCTAAGCATAAACAAACATAGCAAAGCAGACAATTTAAGTAAAGCAATTATCACTCGAGTCAAGGTCGATGTTTTCCAAGTACAAACCCCCAAGGCCTAAACCAAGATCAGATAAGCACCCAGAAAGCATCACTCTTGAGATCGAATGATGGTGCAACTAAACATCCATGACTCTGGCTATCACTGTTATCATTGCTTTGATATTACCGTTAATTGAATGACCGGCACCTTCTTTCAGCCGTCCGTCAAGCGCTAATGGCAACCCCGGTTCTAGACATAGCTCCGCACGTCGTCGTGACCCGTGCTTAGGACTATTGCATCTGCCCAGAGTACTAGCACGTCATCGTGACCCGTGCTTGGAACGTCATCGTGACCCGTCCCAACGTACTCTTGCTTTGAGCATGCTAGAACCTTCAATAACGATAAGATCCAAGCCTCCTAGTCATCCTCCTCGACGACTATTCTCATACTAGCTCAAGCGCCTCTCGAGCCATCCATTATCAACCAACTCGAACCGCATCATCGAGTTATCAACATGCTTAGGATGATCCCGTTTGGATTAAACCAAGCTCTCACATCATGCTTTGCTCCATCGCATCATAGCAAAGTCCATCATCTCAACATCATTCTTTGCTTCCTCTAATCATAGCAAAGTCCATCATCATCGAATCTATCCATGTGAGCTTCATCACTCGCTTCATATGCCACAAGCAGCTTTCACCATTCAAGAGCCTTTCCACTTAGCTTTTGAATCATTTTCGACCAACTTGTCCAAATCAAGTTATCAATCAACTAATCCATCAAATCAAACATTAATCCAAGTAATCAATCATTCAAATAAGATCTAAATAAACAATTACAACAATAATGGCAATTTCGTAAATAAAGAGTCCAAATCTAACATGCATTCTAACAAGTATGAATTATGAACAATATCTCTACAACTTGATGAATGAACTTGCATAAGTGAACATGTAGTAAAATAGATATCAAAACTTCATAGACGATGGATCTACATGCAGACTTAAGGAAAATGCAAGAAATCACTATCTTTAACACACAAACGAGCCACCGATCCAATATACTCCCTTGGGTCCGTGTGAGAGATAACTACCACTCACCGAATCACCTAAACACCTCAAAAACAACCAACTCCAGATCTGGACATCAAAGAATCAGACTTGATCCTCCAAAGTTCCGCTTCAAACGATGAAATCTCTCTTCGATGGCTGGAGATCTTCAACTTTGGCTCTTGGATCTTCAATTTGATCTTCAATTCAGATGGAAGGAATCACTAGATTAGAGTGGAGAAAAGAAGTGAAGAAGTGTTGTAGTCGAGCTCTCAAAATGGCAGCACTTCGTCGCTTCAAAATCCGGTGCCAAAAAGTGAACCAAACCCCTCTATTTATTGGCTGGAAATCCTTAGGTCGCTGCCCCCTTAGGTCGTCCACGACCTAACTCTTAAGTCGTTCGCGACTTAGCGACACAAGCCTCCACGCGACCTAACACTCAACACAACCGCGCGACCTAACGACCTAACACACGCGCGACTTAACATTAAGCATAAGCCTCAACGACTTACGACTTATGCCCCCACACTACTCAATGACCTAACCCCTTAGCCCTTATACGGCTTAGCGACTCAACTACAAAGCCGACCTAACGGCTTAGCAACATAGCCGCCTCAACGACCTAACTGATATACATGACCTACGACCTAACTGATATGCGACTTAGCAAATGCCGCGACCTAACCAAACCCAGACCACACGACTTAATTAAACACAGGGTCACACGACCTAACACTTATGCGACCTAATCACTAAGTCGCTCGCGACCTATCTATACACTGCTGTCTAATATAGGTCACTCACCACTAAGTCGCTGACTTTTATTAGGTCGCTCGAATCCTTAAGTCGCCAACCACCACTCACCCACTTATCCCATTAGGTCGGTCACTCTCTTAGGTCGTCCAATTCTATGAGTCGCCCAATCCACTAAACCGTTAACTCGTTCTAACACTAACAAGCTAACTCGTTCAAACCTATAGGTCGCTCCATTCCTTAACTCGTCCACGACTTAAGAAATACCTGACCTAAGCTACCCGCGACTTAAGCACCACACGGGTTAACTTTTACACGACCTAACTCCCATTCGACCTAACCTCTTAAGTCGCCTAAACCCTTAAGTCGCCAACTTCTATAGGTCTCTCCACCGTCCTAAGCACTACACGACTCAAACTCCAAACGACTTAAGCTTTGGTCGACTCATACTCTAAACGAGTTAACAACATCAACGACCTAATGCAACTATTTTACGATTTGTCGACACGTAAAATACGGGTCGTTACATTCTCTCCCCCTTAGGAATTTCGCCCCCGAAATTCCAAACAAACAAGAGCAATCAAAACTATTCTGCATGCCTACCATCCATAGCAATCATCAAACCATGCATCCAATTACTAGCCTAGCATGCAGAATTCTAAGATTAGAACAGGTTACAAATTCATGAGATGTCACGACACCTTAGGGCCATACCTCGAAGAGTTCAGGATGAGCTGCCTTCATCCTCTCTTCCTCCTCCCATGTACAGTCGTTAACACCATCACTCCATTGTACCTTGAGCAACGTAGTCGTCTTCCTCCTAAACTGTTTCGTGTCGGTTTCCACAACACGAAGCGGCTTACGAGGTCTCGTAACAACTGGATCAACCTCTAAATCTTCATAGCTATCAACAAAAACCACTGTATTCGAGTCGTGCACATACTTCCGTAGATACAATACATGAAAAACATTGTGCACACCAGACATCTTTTCTGGCAACTCCAATCTATAGGCGAGCTTTCCAATTCGCTCGATGATCGGGAATGGTCCAACAAACCTCGGAGTCAATTTCCCTTTCTTCCCGAATCGAATAACATTCTTTAGTGGAGAAATCTTCACAAAAACCATATCACCTACGTCGAATTCCAAATCCTTACGACGATTATCGGCATAACTTTTCTGACGGCCTTGGGCTGCGTTCTTCATTGCCGAATGATCTCTATACAATCCGAAGTCTGTCGAATCATTTCTGGCCCACGTATCAACTTTTCTCCAGTTTCCAACCAACATGTCGGAGAGTTACACGGTCTTCCATACAACGCTTCATATGGTGCCATACCAATGCTTGACTGATAACTGTTATTATATGCAAATTCCACCAAATGAAGATGATCTTCCCATGATCCTCCGAAATCCAAAACACATGCTCTGAGGAGATCTTCCAAAACTCTGTTGACTCTCTCAGTATAACCATCTGTTTGGGGATGATAAGCTGTACTCAAACACAACACGGTTCCCAAAACTTCCTGGAAGCTCTTCCAAAATCCACTAGTGAACAAAGGGTCTCGATCGCTCACTATACTCTTCGGAATACCATGTAATCGAACTATCCACTTAACATAAAGCTCAGCCAACTTCGATGCAGTCCTAGTTGATCGAACAGGAATGAATCTTGCACTCTTAGTCAAACGATCTATAATGACCCAAATCCCTTCATTTTCTGCCCTGGTTCTGGGTAGACCATCGATAAAATCCATCGATATTTGCTCCCACTTCCACGTAGGAACTTCCAATGGCTGAAGCAACCCACTTGGCTTCTTCTGCTCGGCTTTTACTACCTGGCAGTTCATACACTTGGAAATAAAATTTCCAACATCCTTCTTCATACCTTCCCAGTAATAGGTTCTCTTCATATCTCGATACATCTTATTTCCACCTGGATGAATCGTCAACTTCGAGTGATGACTTTCCCTTAGAACTTCATCTCTCAATCCATCTATATCAGGAACAACTAGTCGTCCTTGCTTCCGAAGCCAACCCTCTCGATCGACTTCGAATCCTTTATCCTTTTCTGGGTTCAATCCAGATTCCAAATCACGGATAATCTTGACACGCTTATCGTCTCGCTTTTGGCCCTCGCCAATTCTTTCCACTAGAGTAGGTCTTATCAATAAGTTTGCCAACATCTCAGGTTCCAATTCACATCTAGGCCTGAAGTCAAATCCAGCCAAATACTCGAGACTCTTCCATTTTGAAAACATGGCTCCCAATCCTGCATGTCTTCGACTTAACGCATCAGCCACTGCATTACCTTTTCCCGGAGTATAGGCTATACCAAAATCATATGATGCTAAAAACTCTAGCCATCGTTGCTGTCGAAGATTCAAATCCCTTTGGGAGAAAAGATACTTCAACGACTTATGATCTGTAAATAACTCGAATCGAACTCCCAATAGGTAATGTCTCCACATCTTCAAGGCAAAAACAATTGCCGCTAACTCCAAATCATGAGTCGGATAATTCCTTTCATGCAGCTTCAGTTGTCGACTTGCATACGCAACAACCTTATCCTTCTACATCAGTACTGCTCCAAGTCCAGTACCACATGCATCGGTGTAAACCATCATCTCATCATTCCCACTTGGAATAATCAAAACAGGAACACTAGTTAGTCGCTCTTTCAGGATTCCGAAAGCTTGCTCACACTTAGCATCCCAACTGAATACCTGATTCTTTTTCGTCAATCTTGTTAATGGTGCAGCTATCTTGGAAAAGTCTTTGATAAATCGATGATAATATCCTGCTAATCCAAGAAAACTTCTCACATCAGATGCATTCTTAGGTCTAACCCAATCCTGGATTGCTGCCACCTTAGCGGGATCAACCGCTATTCCCTTTCCAGAGATAACATGGCCTAAAAACCTCACTTCACTCTTACAGAAGTGACACTTCGAAAACTTAGCCTTTAGCTGATGTTTTTGCAAGATTTCCAAAACAATCCGCAAGTGTGTCTTGTGTTCCTCTTCATTTCTGGAGTAAACCAAAATATCATCCACGAACACAAGTACAAACTTGTTCAACTGATCTCTGAGCACCCTATTCATAAGATCCACAAAATATGCTGGTGCATTGGTCAATCCAAACGGCATTACCAGCCACTCATAGAAACCAGTTGGTGTCCTGAAAGCAGTCTTCGGCACACTATCCTTTGCCACTCTTAATTGGTGAAATCCCGTTGCCAAATCCATCTGAGAAAACACCTTAGCTTCGTGAAGCTGATCAAACAAGTCATCTATTCTCGGCAATGGATACTTGTTCTTCATAGTCACTTTATTCAACTCACGATAATCCACACACAACCTCAACGATCCATCCGCTTTGGTTGCAAAAACAAATGGTGCACCCCATTCGGACACACTACGCCGAATGAATCCTTTCCGAAAAAGGTCATCAACTTGACCTTCAACTCTTGCTGTTCCCTAGGCGCCATTCGCCTAAGAGGCATCACAACAGGTCTGGCTCCCTCAACTAGATCGATACGAAACTCGATCTCCCTATGCGGTGGTAACCCTTTGACCTCGTCAAAGACATCCTCAAATCCATTCACAATAGGCACCGATGACAGTCCATCCCGTGGAACAACCAGCGAATACATGAAGCTCATGAAGACGCCTTCTTCATGCTTACATCGTATCACAACCTTTCGCCCCTCCACATTCTCAACTGTCACCTCCAGCCTCTCACAATCAATCCTTGCCGCATACTTCCTAGGCCATTCCATACCCAAAATTATTCCAAACCCCGCAAAGTTCAGAACAAAGCAATCACAAACAAAAGAGCAATCATGACTCGATACAACTAGACCACGGCATACCATACACAAACAAGACGAACCCCCAACTGGATTAGTCACAACCAATGGTCTATCAACAATATCCGGTTCCAAACCCAACCGGCCTACAAGTTCATTACAAACAAAAGAATGCGACGCTCCAGTATCAAACAACACTCTAACTGGAACATCAAAAATGGATAGAGTACCTTGAACCACCACACTCTTCCCTTTCTCTTCCGCAGTAGGAGCTTTCGAAGATGATGGAACAACCCCCAAAGCATAAGCTTGCACAATCTGCTTATCTTTCCTCGGTTCCGGACAATTCCTCTTAATATGCCCCAGCTTGTCACAGTTGTGGCACTTCACCGGCACCTTCGGATTCTTGCAATCCCTGGAGAGATGACCTTTCTGCCGACAATTGTAGCAGATCAGTTCGCCCTTTGGCTTCTTCTGGCCATCCTTACCCTTCTGCTGCTGCTGCTTTCTCTTCTTGTTTCCACCTTGCTCCTTGGCCACAGCAACAACAGATCCTTCCTTAGGAAACAGATTCTCATGCCTGAGAGCTTTCTCCATAAGCTTCTCAAATGAATCATCCAGATGATCCACCAACTGCCTCCCAAGATAACTATCCAAGCTTGTCACAAACTTCTCGTTCTTCTGATATGGAGATTCAATATATGACCGAGCATACTTAGACAAAGCTTCAAATTCAGAAACATACTCAAGAACTGGTCTTCCGCCTTGCTTGAGCTCCACAAAGTTCTTAAACAAAACAGATTTCTGAGCTGTAGAAATGAACTTAGCTTCGAATCTAACTTGGAATTGCTCCCAAGTGATCTCTTCCTCTGGAGTATCAATGGTGATAGAGTTCCACCAATCCGAAGCTCTCCCTTGAAGCTGCCTTGATGCAAGCTTCCTCTTAGTTGCATCCTCAATTCCCAAGTCACCAAAGATCCTTCGACAAGCATCTATCCATCTCTGGACTTCAATGGTTGATTCTAGTCCCAAGTAAACCTTTCCTCCAAGAGAAGTATAGTCTTTGCACAACTTAGCAAAATCCACTGGTCTTGGAGCTTGAACTTGAACTCCAACATCTACTGATGGCCCCGGAGCTGGCATCCTTTTCATGATCGAAGTCATCATAGCCTCGAACATAGGAGCATAATCAGCAGCCCCCTCAACAGCACGGCCTTCCCTAGCAGCTGGTCTCCCTCTTCGACTCATTCCTAATATCTATTAGAAAATGATTAATATATCCTGAGAAACAACTGCATAAGAAGTTCAAATCCTTCTAAGCTACTATATTATATATAGTAATCATCCATAAAAATTACAATTACGTCTCTCTTACGTAGTTACGTTAGCGAGCGTTGGCTAAATCGATTAACCTCGCTCTGATACCAAATGTGACGACCGCCCATGACTTCCGCACTAAAATAGGGAAATGGTGCGCTGAAAGGTGTGCCAGGCAGCCATGGACGATAGCCAGGGTAAGATAAAACAAAAAACTCTATCGTATTACTCACAGCGCATGGACAAAATACAATAGAAAATATACATAGTGAAGCTCCATATAACAGAATCTCATCATATAAACTCTAATAGTTTGATACAACAATCAGTAAAGTCAATACATCAAGCCTCACTACATATCACTCAGAGAATATACAAATAGCGGAACACCCAGTACATATAGTAAGAAAACAATATGCAAAAGCCTCCAGCTCGTCTTCGTCATCAACAGCGTTGGCCACTATGAACAGCACCTGTCACCTGCTACCTAGTCTGCGCATCCCAACATGGATGAACAGCCCAAGGTAATAAGAGTTGAACACAAAACCTTGAGTCAGACAACAGTCTTAGTGAGCAGTAAATCAACTATCAAACATACCAAAAGAGCATAAAGGGGTAAAAGGAATAGGAACTCAACCATCCCACTCCACCTCATTCTACAGTGATAGCCCCAAGACCCTCTAAGCATAAACAAACATAGCAAAGCAGACAATTTAAGTAAAGCAATTATCACTCGAGTCAAGGTCGATGTTTTCCAAGTACAAACCCCCAAGGCCTAAACCAAGATCAGATAAGCACCCAGAAAGCATCGCTCTTGAGATCGAATGATGGTGCAACCAAACATCCATGACTTTGGCTATCACTGTTATCATTGCTTTGATATTACCGTTAATTGAATGACCGGCACCTTCTTTCAGCCGTCCGTCAAGGGCTAATGGCAACCCCGGTTCTAGACATAGCTCCGCACATCGTCGTGACCCGTGCCTAGGACTATCGCATCTGCCCAGAGTACTAGCACGTCATCGTGACCCGTGCTTGGAACGTCATCGTGACCCGTCCCAACGTACTCTTGCTTTGAGCATGCTAGAACCTTCAATAACGATAAGATCCAAGCCTCCTAGTCATCCTCCTCGACGACTATTCTCATACTAGCTCAAGCGCCTCTCGAGCCATCCATTATCAACCAACTCGAACCGCATCATCGAGTTATCAACATGCTTAGGATGATCCCGTCTGGATTAAACCAAGCTCTCACATCATGCTTTTCTCCATCGCATCATAGCAAAGTCCATCATCTCAACATCATGCTTTGCTTCCTCTAATCATAGCAAAGTCCATCATCATCGAATCTATCCATGTGAGCTTCATCACTCGCTTCATATGCCACAAGCAGCTTTCACCATTCAAGAGCCTTTCCACTTAGCTTTTGAATCATTTTCGACCAACTTGTCAAAATCAAGTAATCAATCAACTAATCCATCAAATCAAACATTAATCCAAGTAATCAATCATTCAAACAAGATCTAAATAAACAATTACAACAATAATGGCAATTTCGTAAATAAAGAGTCCAAATCTAACTTGCATTCTAACAAGTATGAATTATGAACAATATCTCTACCACTTGATGAATGAACTTGCATAAGTGAACATGTAGTAAAATAGATATCAAAACTTCATAGATGATGGATCTACATGCAGACTTAAGGAAAATGCAAGAAATCACTATCTTTAACACACAAACGAGCCACCGATCCAATATACTCCCTTGGGTTCGTGTGAGAGATAACTACCACTCACCGAATCACCTAAACACCTCAAAAACAACCAGCTCCAGATCTGGACAGCAAAGAATCAAGCTTGACCTCCAAAGTTCCGCTTCAAACGATGAAATCTCTCTTCGATGGCTGGAGATCTTCAACTTTGGCTCTTGGATCTTCAATGTGATCTGCAATTCAGATGGAAGGAATCACTAGATTAGAGTGGAGAAAAGAAGTGAAGAAGTGTTGTAGTCGAGCTCTCAAAATGGCAGCACTTCGTCGCTTCAAAATCTGGTGCCAAAAAGTGAACCAAACCCCTCTATTTATAGGCTGGAAATCCTTAGGTCGCCGCCCCCTTAGGTCGTCCACGACCTAACTCTTAAGTCGTTCACGACTTAGCGACACAAGCCTCCACGCGACCTAACACTCAACACGACTGCGCGACCTAACGACCTAACACACATGCGACTTAACATTAAGCATAAGCCTCAACGGCTTACGACTTATGCCCCCACACGACTCAATGACCTAACCCCTTAGCCCTTACACGGCTTAGCGACTCAACTACAAAGCCGACCTAACGGCTTAGCAACATAGCCGCCTCAACGACCTAACTGATATACATGACCTACGACCTAACTGATATGCGACTTAGCAAATGCCGCGAACTAACCAAACCCAGACCACACGACTTAATTAAACACAGGGTCACACGACCTGACACTTATGCGACCTAATCACTAAGTCGCTCGCGACCTATCTATACACTGCTGTCTAATATAGGTCGCTCAACACTAAGTCGCTGACTTCTATTAGGTCGCTCGAATCCTTAAGTCGCAAACCACCACTCACCCACTTATCCCATTAGGTCGGTCACTCTCTTAGGTCGTCCAATTCTATGAGTCGCCCAATCCACTAAACCGTTAACTCGTTCTAACACTAACACGCTAACTCGTTCAAACCTATAGGTCGCTCCATTCCTTATCTCATCCACGACTTAAGAAATACCTGACCTAAGCTACCCACGACTTAAGCACTACACGAGTTAACTTTTACACGACCTAACTCCCATTCGACCTAACCTCTTAAGTCGTCTAAACCCTTAAGTCGCCAACTTCTATAGGTCGCTCCACCGTCCTAAGCACTACACGACTCAAACTCCAAACGACTTAAGCTTTGGTCGACTCATACTCTAAACGAGTTAACAACATCAACGACCTAATGCAACTATTTTACGATTTGTCGACACGTAAAATACGGGTCGTTACAGTCGCCATCATGCTACTTCATTCTGGAATCTCCAATGCGTACACGGTTGTCAAAGTGGTTTTCAGAATCGACAGAGAGTATGCCAGATATCTGATCCCGGTTTCTGTGCCAACCAATCGTTATTATAACCCGCGGTTATAACTTTTAAAACAATATTTATACTTCAAAATATAATATCATTTCAAATCCAAATCTTTATCAAAATAAAGATTAAATTAATTCCAAACCATTTCAAAAACATCATATCTTTCCGAAACTTCCTGTTAAATCATTTCAACATATCAAAATATCATATCTTTACAAAACTTCATTTCCAATCATTTTAATATATCAAAATATCATATCTTTTCAAACCCACATTTCAAATCATTTTAATATATCAAAATATCACATCTTTTCAAAACTACATTTCAAATCATTTTAATATATGAAAATATCACATCTTTACAAAACCATATTTCAAATCATTTTAATATATCAAAATATCATATCTTTACAAAACTTCATTTCCAATCATTTTAATATATCAAAATATTTCATTTCATTTTAATATATCAAAGTATCGTATCTTTTCAAAACCACATTCATTTCAAATCATTTTAATATATCAAAATATTATATCTTTACAAAACTTCATTTCATTCAATTTAAAATACCATTTCAATTCACATTTCAAAACAGTTTATATTTCAAAAATCATTTTAAATCATTAAAAATGAAGTTATTATATTTAATAATTAAATTATTAAATTTTCAAAATTTTCAACTTTCAAAGTTCATTTATTCACTTAAGTTTATCAAAACAGTGAAAATTCACTTTTCACAGCATTTAGAAAACGCTACGGAAAGTTACATTCAAAGCAGTTCAATTTAACAAAAGACGGCATTTAAAAATACTGTAATAGGGTTTACTTAAATTTCAAATAAACTTGTCAAATTCAACAATTATAGCACTTACATAAATTGATGTAATAGCCTTGAATTCTATTTAGCTTTTTAGTTCATTATCATCAGCTACAACATTTACAAATGCTGTAATATCATTTACATTGCAATTAATAGCATTTCAAAAATGCAGTTAATTAACTTCAAATATTCAGTATAATTTCACAACCAATTATATTTTTATTTAAAACATTTTTAACACATAAAATCATGCATATTCATATTTATAAACATCATTTAATTTTTCTTAAGTTCATGATTTTATAAAGTTAAATTTCCATTCAAAAATCAAGATTCAATAATAATTCACTTATTGAATTTCAACATTAAATTTTAAATTCATTGAATTAAATTTCAACTTAACACTTAAGTTTAAAATTTCAAAATATAAATTAATTTCAATTTTATTTACTTAACTTAAAAATTCACTTTTAGTGGTTTTCTATGCAACAAAGGTCACGGCCACAAGCATCATGGGCACGACCAGGTCTGTAGTGGTCTGGAAGAGGGCGTGGCAGAGGGTGTAGGTCAGGAATTTGCTGTTGGTGGTGTATGGTTAGCCAAAGTGGTGGAGGAGGTGATGGAAGCAAGGTAGTGGTTGGCTATGCAAGTGTATGTGGTGTATGCTCATATTTTGGTGGGTCTACTTCATCAAGGGGCACGACCATGGCTTGGGGCTGGGCTGGAGGAGGTGCTGACCGGATGTGGTAGCGGTGGAGGAGGCCAAGGTGGAGGAGATGGAAGGAGCTTAGCCTTGAAGGTTAAGAAAGCAAGAGCAAAATCATAAGAAAACAAGAAGAAAATGAGTAGAAAGAAGAAGAAGATTACCAACTCTTTGCCTAAGGAATGGAGGCCATGATTTTTGTGATTGAGAAGAGTTTGTATATGGGAATGAATGAGAAAAAAATGTGCAGCTGAAAGAATTAAGGTCGGCCAAGCAAAATGAATGCATGAGTTTGGAAAATGAAGAGGTGGAAAGCAAAGAGTCACAAGCAGCTAAAGAGTCACAAAACTCTTCGAATTTCTTTTATATATATTTGAAATTTATAAATACATATAAAACTGAGAAATAAAGATAACAAGTCAGAAATAAAAATAAATAATTAAATTTTAATTAAATAGAATTTAAATTAAAAAAAGGCTTAAAAATGCAAAGTAGGTTTTAAAAATTTTAAAAAAATTCAATGAGCTTTGGAAAATTGTTAAATACTTGGAAAATATTTATAAACAAAGATAAGAACAAAAAATAAAATGCATTCACAAAAATGAATAAATAAATTTTAATTAAATATAATTTAAATGAAGAAAATAGCAAAGAAAATAGAAACTAGGCTTTAAAAATAGAAAATAAATTCAATAAGCTTTGGAAAAATTCAAACATCACTTT
Organism: Allium cepa; assembly: GCA_030765085.1. Lineage (NCBI taxonomy): Eukaryota > Viridiplantae > Streptophyta > Magnoliopsida > Asparagales > Amaryllidaceae > Allium > Allium cepa. Next base: position 589,004,044 of record CM060938.1, read on the forward strand.
AAAAATATTTAAAAGTCAAAATATACATAATATAATGTAAATATACAAATTAGAATAAGATATATCAATTAAAAATATCATTTATATAAATTAAGACAAAGCATATTGTTAAATAACCCTATATACACACAATTTTGTAAAGGGTATAACTTTCACAATTTAAATCCAATTTCAACGAAACGAAAAGCAGTATTCATGATATTAAATCTATTTTCATAATAAAAGATAAAATTCAAGAATTAGAATATTTAAATTTAAAATTTAAAAGTCAAAGTTTGACCAGTTTTGACCACAATTCCTTTTTTTAGGAAAATATCCAATTTATACCAGTTTGAAATTATAATTCATATAATAATCAAAATTTATAGTAAAATTAAATGTTTGAAATAAAACATGTTTAAAATAATTTCAAAATAAAATAATGTCAAATTTAAATTATATGAAAAAAATCTAGGGTTGTTACATTTTGTTTCCAACTTATCTTCAATCAGAATTCTCTTGATTTGAGTCAATCAAATTTGAATCCCTATTCTTGCTTTGTAAACCTATATTTAAAATGTTTTATATACTATTTTGTTTGAGTTGTTGATGTTGATTTGGGTTTTCAATCGATTCGTCTGATCAACGCTATCGATAGGATTTCCAAAACACTTGAACATAGCAAACTGACACCATATTGATTTCAAAATTTAATAAATGATAAATTTTATATAATTATATTATGTATTTCAATTTAAATTATGATTTATAATTTTTAAATTAGATAAATTACAGCGTTTTACACGGAGTTATTTTCTATATTTCAATTTCTATTTTTCTATGTTCATTTCTATATTTTTATTTTCTATGTTATTTTATTTTATTTTTCTATTTTCTTTATCTAAACTTTATTTATTGGATTTTACTTGTGTATATCTTTTCATAAAAGGCTTGAAAGAAATCAAGAAGACATGCGTTACATTTCTTTAATGCTTGCCTTTTTATTTACCTAATCTCTTTATTACTTACCCTAGCCATTCACCATTCTTAGCCGTGAATTGCTCTTATTAATCACGTACAAACATCTCAAATGTGTGTATGTGTGTGTTTCTTTCTACTTATTTCTTGCCTTTTATTTCCTAGCCTTTTTATTTTCCTATCATTTACTCCTCTTTAGCCGTTCAAATCTTTTCTTGCCATCCACTCCACTTCATAATTCACGTACACATTTACTTCACATTTTATTTCTAAAAAGAAATGTATGCAAATAAATGGCTTGGAGAAACTTAAGAGGCATACATTTCATTTTTTAAACTCTTTCCTTTTTCATTTGAATGGCCTTTATTATTTTCTAGCCATTTCCTCCTCATTCCTAGCCAAGAATTACTCTACTCATAGCTTTGCATATCAAGTTGAAAATTCACATACAAAAAAATTACTTCCCATCTCTCATTTTTTTATTTGTATTTAAAAATAAAATATATTATACGTTTCTTCCTTCTTAACTTATGTCTTTCCGTTTCCCTAGTATTCATAACTCCTTAGCTGTTTTTTTCTTATATAGCCATGTATTTCCTTTTATCATTCACGTACAAAACTCCTCAAACGTATCTCATTTTATTCCATTTCTCAATTCATCTCTTGAAAGAAAGAATTTTTTTTATTAAATACATCAAGTATTTGTTGCCATTTTATTTTCCAAACCATTCAAAATCTTGCCTTTTACCGCATAGCCTCTTTATTACTTACCTTAGCAGTTCATTCCTTTAATCCAGCCATGTATTTCTCTTGCCTATCACGCATAAAAACTTCCCAAAACTTCTCATTATCATTTGCGTGAAAGAAAATTATATTCAAGCTCTTGATCCATGGCTTCTCTTCCTCTTCTTTCTTTTTCTCTTTTTGTTTCTTCTTTGTTCTTCATGCTTATACTCAGCCTCTGGCCTCTAGCACACCTCTAACCATCATGACCAAGCAATATAAGATGATGGTTGAAACCATATGTGGTGTAACCAAGCCATTGATTGATTAAGGCAAGTTATGTCACTTTGATTCATTTATTTTTCCAGTGTTTTAACATCTATTGTTCTGTATTGAATCATATTCTTATGTATGTAATATTTGTTTGCATACAAGATTTAGATCTGACTCTTCATCCACTCAAGTTCGCATTGTGCTTTGTCATGCTTTTTTGTGCTTTGCGGAGTTTGGATTTTTATTCTGAATTTGTCAATTCTAACTTTTAAAAGGTGAGTTTTTATCACTCTAGACATATGTACTTATATTTTTGTGAAAAAAAAATGACAAGTGAGTCTATAGACATTGATATGTCATTCATATATGCCTGTGTTGTGATTACATGATGATAAATGCCGTTTATATATTTGTTACATCATTTATGATGATATTATATGTATACCGTTATTTTATTTTTGTTAATCACAACTGCAAGTTCCCTATCACTATGGATTGAAATGATACGTACCCGAACGGACTTTAGGGTAAGGAATATCACTATGGGCTGAAATGATAGGCTCGAGTGATTTTTTATTGATTTTTGTCGTATTTATTTTTCTTGGGATTGCGGGTTTGAAATGATAGAACCTGGATTTTTCTTTTTAAATACGGATTGAAATGATACATATCCGTATCACTTGACCTAGATTAAAAAATATTATACAGGCCCATGGTTAATATTTTTAAAGTAATATTTTTCTAAAAATTTATTAGGTATTTTGAAATTTTGGAATATATGGAATTTTAACTTAAAATTTGATTTAAAGATTTGAAATATAAAGGGCTATCAGTATTTATAAGCTAAAATGTTATAAGCTGATAATTGGTTTAAAGTGTAAAGTTTTAGTTAATGCAAGAAACATGTACAGTTTTAATTTATGAAAGAAATGTGTAAAGTACTAATTAATGAAAGAAACATGTAAAGTTTTAATTAATGCAAGAAACATGTAAAGTTTTAATTTATGAAAGAAACATGTAAAGTTTTAATTAATGCAAGAAACATGTAAAGTTTTAATTAATGCAAGAAACATGTAAAGTTTTAATTTATGAAAGAAACGCGTAAAGATTTAATTTATGAAAGAAATGTGTAAGTCCTAATTAACGAATGAAACTGTAAAGTTTTAATTAATGGAAGAAATATGCAAAGTTTTAATTTATGAAAGAAATGTGTAAAGTCCTAACTAATGAAAGAAACGTGTAAAGTTTTTAGTTAATGCAAGAAACATGTAAAGATTTAATTTATGAAAGAAATGTGTAAAGTCCTAATTAATGAAAGAAAGTGTAAAGTTTTTAATTAATGCAAGAAACATGTAAAGTTTTAATTAATAAAAGAAACGTGTAAAGTTTTTAATTAACGCAAGAAAAATGTAAAGTTCTAATTAATGAAAGAAACATGTAATGTTTTAATTAGTGAAATATTGATTAAAAATAATAAATGCTCTTTACTGTAATAAAAATGTAAATCAAAACGTACATTTGATAATGTAAGTTTTAATTAGTGTAGTGTTGATTAAATGATAAATGTTATTTACTGTAATAGAAATGTAAATTAAAACGTACATTTGATAATGTAAGTTTTAATTAGTGTAATATTGATTAAAATGATAAATGCTCTTTATTGTAATAAATGTAAGTTAACATGTACATTTGACATGTAAGTTTTAATTAATGTAATGGTGTATTTTTAATTGATTAAAATGATAAATGTTCCTTACTGTAATAATAAAATGTAAGTTGATAATGCACATTTGATATGTAAGTTTTAATTAATGTAAATGGCATATTTTAAATGATTAAAATATAAAGTTTTCTATTGTAATAACAATGTAAGTTAATAAGGTACTTTTAACTTAACATAAGAATTTCAGCTTTAAATTGGATATTACAGCAAAAAAGTTTATTTAACTATAAGGCTATGATAAAATGACCATGTTAAAATTTGTAAGTATATAAATACTTTGATTATATAAAAGTGGAAAGTATTACATTCCAAAAATGCTATGATTCCTTAAGGTTACATTTCCAAAATGCTATGATAATTTAAAGGAATATTTCAAGTTTAGTAAGTTAATGGAAATATTCAGTGATTTGGAAATTTGGGTTTTATTTAAATGATATATTATTGAATTAGTTTTGAAATGGAAATGATACTATTGTGAAATGGTTTTGAAATGCGTATGATATTTTTTTGAAAGTGTATACTATTTTGAAAGAAATGATATGATTTTGAAATGGATATGCTAGTTTGGTTTGAAAATATAAATGATTTTGAAATAAATATCCATGGGTTATAATAACGTTTCGTTGTTAAAGAGACCGGGATCGAAAGTTGTCATACTGTCTGCCAACTCCGAAAACCACTTTAAAAACCATGTAAACGGTGGAGATTCCAGAATGAAGTAGGATGGTGGCGACGTCCTTTGAGGTATGAACGTGGATCCGACTCCCGTGAGTTGGCATAAGGTGGCTAAAACAGGAGCAATCGACAGGCTAATGAGGTCATTCCTCTGATCGGGCACGCTCCTTCGATATTATATTCTGACTTTGAGATTGATTTGGTGGCCGCTTTTTATTTTTAATTTGGGGGTGTGGTTCGAGGTGGGTGGTAGGAGCTGCTACGCGTTACCATCGGCCCGGAAGTATAATTGGTATATCTACCCTGGCATTGCCTAGTTGTGCCATGTCACCTACCCTAGCATGCCTTGTACGAGTTTGATTTGTGTCGTACCTATGGAGTATCCTCTAGTAGCCTCCCTATCAGGAGGTATTACGGTACTGTGTAGACTATTGGCACCGTTACGTGTTAAGGCTATATGGGTAACCCCTTAACGCTATTAAAAAGTAAGTTTATTTTGCTATAGACATTATTATAATATCGAAATATTACTACATAGTAAATAGTTTAACGGATCCTTAGAGGATGGGCGGTCCCAAGCATCTTTTAAGTTACTTGTACCTTATACTATAGTTCACTTGAGTTGGTTTACATTTGTTAGGAACCGAGTTGATGATGTTTTGATGACAATAACCTTGTATAGTTATTATACTTTACTTTATAAAATATATACTAACATTTCCATATAGATAGATATATATATATATGTATATAGGAAGTATATGCAGGTATCATCGAAGACTGATCAGTATAAAGACTCAAGCATCAAGATGAAGATTAGAGATTCAAGATTCAAGACTCTAGAGAATCAAGATTTCAAGATCTCAAGATAAGTGTCTAGTATTTTGTTAAAACTTCATAATAGCATTCTCATCTTTCTTCCAATTTTCTTTTGGGATGGAACCCAATTTCTATCGAAACCAGCGGCTTACAAACCCACGACAAGTAGCTTACAAACCTACGACAAGTGGCTTACAAACCCACGAAAATCAAAATCATTTAAACTACTTTGTACAAGTTCTCGAGTCCTATGGAGGAGCTCTGTAGGAAGGTTCTTGCAATTTCAGTTTGAATAGATTTTTCAAAATGTTTTTAAATCTGTTTTCAAAATGTTTTAGCTTTCAAAATCATGTTTTCAAAAATATTTTCAAACTTTGTTTTAGCCTTGAAATATTCCTCTATTCTGATTTTAAAAACTTCTATTTTTAAAAACATCAAAACTTATTCTGATTTTAAATATTACTTTAATAATTGACGGTCTATATCAATTATATATATATATATATATATATTTAAAATAACGTTTTATATTCATTCTCTATCTCAAAATATTGTTTAAACACTTTGCTTTGCTTCAGAGAAGTTTCAACTTGTTTTAAATTCAATTGTCTTTACAAAACAACATCTCTATAATTTTGAACTAAGGGACGTCGACATAAGGGGATACCCCATGTCGACATGGTGACAGTTGGATTCAAAATTCAATTTTCAAAAGAAGTGTCCATTCGTTCGAAAACCTTTCGCCAATGGTTATGACTGTTGTGCATCTATATAAAGGCTTTCAAAACGAACTTTTTTTTAACAACTACTTTCTTATTTTCTTCACTCTTTCTTCTCCACCATTCCATATCCATAAAACTTCATATTTTCAAGATCGTGCCATCATTCTGCCAAATTCTCAATAGGAAATCATTTAGATACTCTCTCTATTTGATTATCCATCATTCTACTAAAGATCAAAGTGCTATTCAGAGTTATAGGATTAATTTGTATTCAAAAGGTCCATAGAGTCTATCCATTCAAAAGGATTGTTATTAAGAAGTATTAGGGTGATCTTGTGTCCCGTAAATCAAGAGAGTTTACCCCAGACTCGGAGATAGGAGGGTTCCTCAAGGCCTTAGAAATTGAGGGTTGTAATTTGGATATTGGCTTATAAAAATCTGTACAAGGATATTGCCTTGGTGCAGGACTGGATGTAGGAGGATTCCGAACCAGTATAAAATACGGTGTGTTCTTTCCTTTTACTTGCTTTACTTTACTATTTGCATTTGTTATATGTTCTGTGATCATTCTGTGTTGCAATTCTATTTAGATTTGTGTTGAAAGTTTTAATTTAGTCATATAGTTCATATATTCTTTAAAACACTATTCACCCCCCCCCCCCCCTCTAGTGTTATTTCTGCCTTAAGATCCTTAATCCGCATCCCTAACAATTGGTATCAGAGCATTGGTTTTCATTGTTTTCATAATCTGAAACTTGAAAAATATAAAATGGCATTTGTGGAAAATTGTGTTAAAACTGTTTTGAATCTATGCATTTCATCAAAGTATCATAAGTCTGCATATAGTTATTTTGAAAAATCAAGTTATCTACCGAATTGGTGTGTTATGCAGGGACAGACATGTTATATGGCTTTTGACGAATCAACACCCAATGGACAAACTGTGCAAATTGAGAAAGATAAATGGATACTTGATAGTGGCTGTTCGAGGCACATGACTGGAAATCCCGAGATACTCAAGGACATTACTTATCAAGATGGTGGATTAGTCAATTTTGGTGACAACTCTAAAGGATATGTGGTTGGCGTCGGCAATGTCGGTAACTCTAAAACTTTACTTATTTCTGATGTTTTATTAGTTAGTAACTTAAAACATAATCTGCTTAGTATAAGTCAACTTTGCGATAAAGATTTTAAAATTAAATTTGGAAAAGATAAATGTCACATTGATGATGATAAGTCTAATATAATTTTTGAAGGTATTAGGAAGAAAAATATTTATGTGCTTAGTATGAAAATTTCAAATGATAATCTATGTCTTTTGGCTAATACAAGTGACCCTTGGATTTGGCATAAAAGATTTGGCCATTTGAATTTCAAATTATTATCTAGGATATCAAAACTTGACTTAGTTAGAGGTCTACCCAAGTTAAACTTTAAAGTAGATAGTATTTGTGATGCTTGTCAGTTAGGAAAACTTAAGAAAAGTTCATTTAAATTAAAAGATGCTATTTCTACCTCTAGTCCTCTAGAATTACTTCATTTAGATTTATTTGGTCCATCTCAAGTTCAATCAATTAACCATAGTAAATATGTTTTTGTTATAGTAGACGATTATTCAAGATATACTTGGACAATCATTTTAAAACATAAAAGTGATGCTTTTGAAATATTTAAAAACTTTTCTAAAAGAATTCAAAAACAACATTCTTTCAAAATTAAATCTATTCGAGGTGATCACGGTGGTGAATTTGAAAATGAAAATTTTGAGAATTTATGTACTTAAAAGGAAATTACTCACAACTTTTCATTTCCAAGAACTCCACAACAAAATGGAGTAGTATAACGTAAGAATAGAACGATTCAAGAGTGTGCTCGTACAATGCTTTCTGATAGTAATTTACCTAAACATTTTTGGGCTGAAGCAGTTGCTACAGCTTGTTATATATTAAATAGAATTTTAATTAGACCATTAACAAATAAAGCTCCATATGAATTACTTTATAATAAGAAACCTATAGTTGCTTATTTTAAAGTCTTTGGGAGTAAATGTTTTATACTTAGTACAAAAGATAATTTAGATAAATTTGCACCAAAAGCTGATAAAGGATTCTTTATTGGTTATTCTAATAGAAGCAAAGCATTTAGAGTTTTTAATTTAAAAACTAATACTATTGAAGAAACTATGCATATATCTTTTGATGAAAATCTTAAAGATATTGTACAAATAGATGATGAAGAAGATTTTATAAATTTAAATCAATCTAATGAAACTATTAGTGAAATAAATCAACCTAATAAGAGATTTAAAATATCAAAAGATCATCCTATAGAAAATGTTTTAGGAAATATTGAATCTGTAGCAAGAACTAGAAATCAATTAAGTAGTATGAGTAATGTAGCCTTTATATCAACAATTGAACCTAAAAATCCAAAGGAAGCATCGTTTGATGATTCATGGATTCTTGCTATGCAAGAAGAATTGAATCAATTTACTAGAAATGATGTATGGGAACTTGTTCCTAAACCTGAGGATAAAAGTATAATTGGAACTAAATGGGTTTATAAAAATAAAATGAATGAACTCGATAAGGTCGTAAGAAATAAAGCTCGTTTAGTCGCGCAAGCTTATTGTCAAGAAGAAGGAATTGACTATGATGAAACCTTTGCCCCCGTAGCAAGATTAGAAGCTATAAGAATTCTACTTCCTTTCGCTAATTATAATAATTTCAAATTATATCAAATGGATGTTAAAAGTGCTTTTCTAAATGGTTTGTAAAAGAAGATGTTTATGTTGAACAACCTCCACTTTTTGAAGATAATAAATTTCCAAACCATGTATACAAGTTAAAGAAAGCTCTATATGGTCTAAAGCAAGCTCCTAGAGCCTGGTATGAACGACTAAGATCTTATTTACTTCAATCTGGTTTTGAAATTGGTAAAGTAGATACAACACTTTTTATTAAAAGAAATAATCAAGATATTCAACTGGTTCAAATATATGTAGATGATATAATCTTTGGATCAACTAATAACATAATGAATAAAGAATTTTCAGATATAATGACTAAAGAATTTGAAATGAGTCACATGGGAGAATTAAGTTTCTTCTTAGGGATTCAAATTAAACAACTAGAAAATGGAATCTTCATAAGTCAAGAAAAATATGCTAAATACTTAATCAATAAATTTGGTTTAAACACCTCTAGTGGGAAACCAACTCTAATGTCAAGAAATGTAGGTTTAAGTAAAGAAGATAAATCAAAAGATATTGATCATTATATAGGGGAATGATTGGTTCGCTACTCTATATAACAGCGAGTTGTCCTGATATTATGCATAGTGTTTGTCTCTGTGCAAGATACCAATCACAACCTAAAAAAACTCACTTAAAAGCTGTTAAAAGAATTTTAAGATATGTAAAATACACTTTAGATTATGGTTTATTTTATTCTAAAAATAATACTTTTGATTTAATATCATATTGTGATGCTGATTATGCTGGTTGTAAATCAGACCGAAAGAGTACAACTTGTCACTTTCTAGGACATTCACTGGTTTCCTGGTTCAGCAAGAAACAAAATATTGTTTCCTTGTCAACAACTGAAGTAGAGTATATATCTGCTGCTCTGGCCTGTTCACAAGTCATATATATGCAACAAACTATAAAATATTTTGGAATTAACATAAGTAAATCACCAATATATTGTGATAATACTAGTGCAATAAATCTATCTAAAAATCCAACTCATCATGCTAGAACTAAACATATTGATATAGGACATCATTTTCTTAGAGATAATATAACTAAAGAAATAATAACTCTAGATTATATAAATACTGAAAAACAAATTGCTGATATATTAACTAAACCATTAACCGAACAGAATTTTACTAAATTTAGAAGAGAATTAGGTATATATTCAAAAATTGAAATATAAAATAATATAATATAATAATCAATAAAAATTCAAAACAAAAATTACACTTTTTTGAAGAACATGTCGACATGCCCCATCTCATGATGTTGACATACCCAACAAAAATTTAAAAATTGAATTTCCCTCCAAAGTTAGTTATTTGGTTATTTATCTATTTATTTCGTTTTCTCTCCTCTTTCTTCACTATATTCTCTGTAAATAACTTCTGAAACAATAAAATAATGGCCTCCTCTTCTACTAATGAACCCACTTCACCCACATCTCCTCATTCTGGTCCATTTCAACGAACTACGCACGCTCGAGTGATCAAATTGCAAGAGAAGATGAAAGATATCCTTTAATTGATGACTGAAATTCAAGTAAGTCAACTTAGGATGGCTAGAGAACAACAAAGGAAAGGGAATATTATTAGGAATGTACAAAAATTCCTTATGGATAACCGTACAAATCCTATTAATATTGAAGACTCTTCACAAGCCATGGAATCCGAGGAAGAAGAACCTATGGAAGAACCACAAGAAGACCAAGAGGAAGATCAACCTTTACCTCAACCCGAAGTCCCTATGAATACGGACGAGAGCGTTATTTGCGTTGGTGAGATCCTTGTTGATACTAATGGAAACATAATTGAACAACGTGGAAACTTTTGTCTCCACTACCCCAATTGTTCGATTCATAAGTCTCCTATAGTTAAGGATCGCCATTAAAGCGTACTTTCATTTTATTCTTTGTTTTAAATTGTTTTGTTTGTTCGTGTTTATGTATGTTCTTATATATGTTGTAATAACTAAAATGTGTTCACTTATACTCATTGTTTCATGCTTGTTCTATACATATTATTTGTTCATACTAATCATTCTTGAATTCTTAAGTAGTTAATAGTTTGTGTTGATGACAAAGGGGGAGAAAGTTATAAAAATATATGTGCTTGGTGTAAGAGGGAGTCATGGAGTAAGGGGGAGTTGTAGTTTTAAGAAGAAATCACGGAGTAAGGGGGAGTTATGGAATGGTAAGAATATTTTATAAATAAAGGTTGTCATCATCAAAAAGGGGGAGATTGTTAGAAACTGAGTTGATGATGTTTTGATGACAACAACCTTGTATAGTTATTATACTTTACTTTATAAAATATATACTAACATTTCCATATAGATATATATATATATATATGTATATAGGAAGTATATGCAGGTATCATCGAAGACTGATCAGTATAAAGACTCAAGCATCAAGATGAAGATTAGAGATTCAAGATTCAAGACTCTAGAGAATCAAGATTTCAAGATCTCAAGATAAGTGTCTAGTATTTTGTTAAAACTTCATAATAGCGCTCTCATCTTTCTTCCAATTTTCTTTTGGGATGGAACCCAATTTCTATCGAAACCAGTGGCTTACAAACCCACGACAAGTAGCTTACAAACCTACGACAAGTGGCTTACAAACCTACGAAAATCAAAATCATTTAAACTACTTTGTACAAGTTCTCGAGTCCTATGGAGGAGCTCTGTAGGAAGGTTCTTGCAATTTCAGTTTGAATAGATTTTTCAAAATGTTTTTAAATCTGTTTTCAAAATGTTTTAGTTTTCAAAATCATGTTTTCAAAAATATTTTCAAACTTTGTTTCAGCCTTGAAATATTCCTCTATTCTGATTTTAAAAACTTCTATTTTTAAAATCATCAAAACTTATTCTGATTTTAAATATTACTTATATAATTGACGGTCTATATCAATTATATATATATATATTTAAAATAATGTTTTATATTCATTCTCTATCTCAAAATATTGTTTAAACACTTTACTTTGCTTCAGAGAAGTTTCAGCTTGTTTTAAATTCAATTATCTTTACAAAACAACATCTCTATAATTTTGAACTAAGGGACGTCGACATAAGGGGATACCCCATGTCGACATGGTGATAGTTGGATTCAAAATTCCATTTTCAAAAGAAGTGTCCATTCGTTCGAAAACCTTTCGCCAATGGTTGTGACTGTTGTGCATCTATATAAAGGCTTCCAAAACGAACTTTTTTTAACAACTACTTTCTTATTTTCTTCACTCTTTCTTCTCCACCATTCCATATCCATAAAACTTCATATTTTCAAGATCGTGCCATCATTCTACCAAATTCTCAATAGGAAATCATTTAGATACTCTCTCTATTTGATTCTCCATCATTCTACTAAAGATCAAAGTGCTATTCAGAGTTATAGGATTAATTTGTATTCAAAAAGTCCATAGAGTCTATCCATTCAAAAGGATTGTTATTAAGAAGTATTAGGGTGATCTTGTGTCCCGTAAATCACGAGAGTTTACCCCAGACTCAGAGATAGGAGGGTTCCTCAAGGCCTTAGAAATTGAGGGTTGTAATTTGGATATTGGCTTATAAAAATCTGTACAAGGATATTGCCTTGGTGCAGGACTGGATGTAGGAGGATTCCGAACCAGTATAAAATACGGTGTGTCCTTTCCTTTTACTTGCTTTACTTTACTATTTGCATTTGTTATATGTTCTGTGATCATTCTGTGTTACAATTCTGTTTAGATTTGTGTTGAAAGTTTTAATTTAGTCATATAGTTCATATATTCTTTAAAACACTATTCACCCCCCTCTAGTGTTATTTCTGCCTTAAGATCCTTAATCCGCATCCCTAACAACATTGTATGAGTATGTATGTCCTGACTCGAGTGTTTTGTATTTTTCTTTACACTCGGGTCAGACTGAGTGATACAGCATTTGAGACTCATCTTCAAAGTTGGAAGCTTTGATTGAAGATATGAATATCTATTTCACTTTCGGTTATCCAGTTGATTTCAATTATCCGGTTGGTTCCTATGATGTAGTCTGATTCATACCTAGTTATCATGTTGAGACCTCCGTTGTATCTTATTATCTCTGTTGTATCTTGTTTGACTCTGATGTATTTATATAGTAGCTTCATGAACTACTATTTCTTTACTTCCGCTGCATTTTATTACTCTGTGTCTGTGATCTATGACTATTTATTTACCGTTTATGCTGGGTTTTGCCAAATTTAAATTTAAATTCGGCATTTTAAGCTATTTAAGTCCAACATGTGTGGATGCGGATGGTTGAAAATATCGGGTCGTTATAGGATATGTCTTAATGAATGGACTAAAATATGACTTCAGTAAATTAAGGAGGAATTTCCTAAGGGTAAACTTGGAAATGAGGCTACATTTCTTAATATAAATCTCTTCCTCCACTTTGATAAACTTTCGCTTTTTCATTCTTAACTCACATAAATTTCGGCCGGCCATTAAAGAGCTCCAGGAAGAGTTTAATTGAAGAATAGGCTAAGGAATTAAAGCTATGAAATTATCACATTCTCTAATCAACCAATCAAGGTGAATAATCATGTTTATCATCTCGTTTTTCTATGTTTGGATTTGTTATGGACTATACTCCATTCGTGTTTGTGATTTTGGTTAGGAAATAACCATTTAAACCTTTGTTTTGATAAGACATAGGTGCTTTAAAATGTTAATGGGATAATTAACCCGTTTTCATTCGGTTCTGGTTAAATTTTGAGTTTTTTAATCATCATATGCTTTGAAATTTTAATTTGTTGAAGTATATTATTTTTCAGATTTTTGGTTGTTTTTGAGGATTTTTTCTTAGTGATTTACTAAGGTAATTAAATTATTTAAGCCCAAGGGTTCATAGTCATCCTAGGAAAACTATGGAATATGCGGTGGATAGCCTACATCATCTTTTATAAAAAAATGTACGATGGATAATCCTCATTTATTTTAAAGGGATTTGGAACAGACAGTCCTATTAAAGTTTTGATTAATAGTCATTTTAAGATTTTAGAGGGGAACTCTAATAAATTTATTTTAGATGGGAAATCTAATATATTTCTTTTAGATGGGATATCTAATAAATAGGTGGATAGGATATCTAATGTATATAATTTATGGCTTTATTTCATATTATATTAAGACAAATCGTTTTGGATGCAAGGGCATGGTAAATGATTTGCATGTTTTGTTTTGGATACTAGTGTGGGGAAACCCGTTTCGCTAAGCGGTGCGGTCTCACTTGCTAGCCATTTATGATAAGAGATGATAGGAGAATATTCATACCAGACTTATTGTCTGACTCGAAATTTGTGTTTCTCCACAAACTTTCGGGTACTCAAAGTTAATTTGAGTAGTCTGAGCATGGGAGACTTTTAGGTTTTTGGATGAATAAGCTTCCGAAGACATGCAGGAGGCAGTTTTAGCTATATAGGAGCTATTTTGTATATTCCGCTGTGATGTACTAAGAACTGTAAAGTTCATATTCATTAGTTCTCTGATCATCATAAGGGGACATGTAACGACCCATAATTTTCGATAATTAAGATGTTAATTTAATAAGAAATTGTGAATAAATATTGGAAGATGCAATTTTTTTGTAATTTATTTAACGAAATATTAACTAAAGTGAAACGCAACAACGTTATTTATAGTTAATTATTTACAATTTGAATGGAATTCCAATTAGTTGAATAAGGTAAATGTATACTTGGTAATTAATTTAATATAAGAAAATGAACGTAAATATTGAATTAATAATAACAAATCAATGTTCTGTAAGTAATTATAATATTATTTGGAAATGGTAAGTTATAAAAGTATAATTAAGAGTTAGTGACAACAATTATTATAAGTTACCGATATATTTTTAATCCATTAAATTGAATTGGAGTCAATTGCAACAAAACTAAATAAAATAACATGTTAATGTTAATTAAGGTAATATTTGGAAATAATGTTAATGTCATTCATAAAAGGACAATTTGTTGAGTTAAAAGAATGGAAATAAAGATTTATCAATTTATTGGGATTTGAACTATGATAATTAGATTAATTACAATTAAATGAAATTAAATATCTAAACATTACGTTAATTGAAATTAAGATGGAATTTGAGAACATTAATGTAATAAATCATGAATCCAATGTTAATTTCATCCATTTGACAATAACGAATTGAATAATAGAATGAAAAGTAAATTAAATGGAATTATTGGAAATTAAATTTATAATTTCTGAATTTAATGAAATTGAGGTTAACATTGAAATTGATAAATTAATCAACTCTAAATTGACATCTAAATTTGTTTAAATAAGTGTAAATGATTAAGAAATTTAAAAAAGATAAAAATTATCAATTATAGAATTGAAATTGAAAATTTGATTTAATTAATTAAATATTAATTTATTTAATTAATGTAAAATAGCCATTTTGGCCACTGACTCATATTTTGGCGAAACTAGTTTCATCGGATCCGTAATTGTGAATTATTGAAGGATTTCAAGTTTCGTTGTGATCGGACTTGTCGTTTGATCGTACGGACTCGAAATGCCTTGAAATCAATTTAAATGAAACTAATTGAAATTAATTTGAAATATGTTGATTTTAATATAACTTCTTCATACGATGGAATTTGGACTTGAGACCTGTTCAATTGATTTTAAAATGTTCAAAAACATCTATTTTTATATATGGGTTGACCCAATTTCGTTTCGGAGTCAGAGCGTGCTCTTCGGGCCATTCACCGTTCAACGTGTAAATCAATCTTGTCCATCTATTATATTTTCAGTTGTGTCTATAAATACCATATTATAAACCCTAACAGCCTTTCTATTTCTCATTTCTGTACGTACAGAAATTTCTGTTGCTTCTCTCTCAATGGCTGAAAACCATAAATTTCACGATTCAATTTCAATACAAAATTCGAACTCCTCAATACATATCAAATTATATATTGGTCTGAAGCTCTCGGCGAGCGCATCTCAGACTTGAAATTCGTTTTCCGATTTGAAGCTCTGTTTGTCCAGAAATTGAAGAACTATTTTCGGCCGTTCTTTTTCGTTGCATCGACTGCAACTGATCAACGAATCAATGATGCAATCTTGTAGAGAGGACCGAGGGGGTTGCATCAGCGTGTTTTGTCTGGCAAACCAACGGATGGATCATCGCCTAAAATTAGATTAGGGTTGTGATATGGTGGTAGCGGCTGGGGTGTTCTCGACCGATAATGGTCAACCGCCGACATCGTCGAGCACGAGGGAGGGGCCGGCATTCGGTGAGATGTTGTCTGGCATGGGCACGGCCTCGATGGTCGGCGGTGGCCTGCGAACGTGATGGCGGCTAGCATGAGTGTCGGTGAATTGATTCAAGAATGAAGTGGTAGTGGGAGTGATGTGGCGGCATCGTGTTAGGTGTGTCTCTTTTTATTTTATTTAATTTTTGATTTCAAACGATCTAACTCGAATAACCTCTACATATAAGGTCCGATTTGCACGCGGTTTGTTCCGCTGGGATCATATCAAAATTCCGGACATTTTGACACAGGTTTGGATGAATTCCGAGATTGTTTGAATTTAGTGTTTAAATTGGATTAAATTCAAAAGGTAAGTGTTTTAACCTACTCACTACTTCTAAAATTTCTTATGTTTGTTAAATTGATTTATGATGTGATTAGAAATTTATTTATAACTGTGTAGCATATTTTGAATCATCATCTCAGTTTATTTGAATTTATTTAGATAAAATGGTTATTTAATTTATTATTGAATATAAACTGCCAATAAATAACTACTATTTATTATCTGTCCTATATTGATGTTATTGATTGAATTGGATGATGATTGTGATAAACGTTTCATGATTGATATTAGATGGATGGATGTTGTATTTTATATTGTTATAAACTACAAGTTGTTATGGATTTTTATTTCATTCGGGATTGCGGATTGAAATGATATATAACCGTTTTTATATTTTAAATTACGGATTGAAATGATAAATATCTGTATCACTTGACCTTAGGATAGAAAATTATATACAGACACCGTGGTCTATATATAAAATATTTTGAAATGGTTTCTATGGTTTTGTAAAGAAATATATCGTTTTAGATAAATATTAATTTTAGATATTATATAAATTTTATTTTATCCTTGATTTTAAGCTATGTATATTTTGTTTTAATATAGAATAAGCTTAATAATAAGTTTGATTTTTATTGAAGATAATGTTTAAGTATTTAAATTATATTTTAATATAGAGTTTATAATGATTTAATTAAAATTAAGGTTGGAAGATAAATTCGAGATTTATTTGAATTTGAATTTATTTAAGAATTAAACTCAAATAAGCTTGATGTGAAATTTATTAAATTTGAAATTTTAGAGGGTATGATTTTTGTAACTTGATTTAGTTTAAGGTGAATTAAATGAATATTTTAAGTATAAATAAATTGAAGGAAATATTTATCTATTTGTAATTTGTGTTTTATTTAGATGATAATGGATTTATTATGTAAATTATTTCAATTGAAATAATAGAAAATTTAATTATTGAATCGTAATTACCAAACTTAGTTTTGAAATTGTTGAATGCTTAAAGTTTGAAATATATTTAATTTGTAATGGTTTATTATGTGGATCAAACCTTTTTTGAAATCGATAAATTTGGAATAGTTTATTTGGAAACTACATTGAGTTGAAATTTATGATTTGGGTTAAATATAAAATGTAAAAATTCGAGTTGTGTTCGATTTGATTTGTGAAATTGAAGAAGCTGTTTTATTATATAAAGTATTTTAAATATTTAAAACATTTAAGTGGTGGAAATTATGTTTCAAAGTTATGAGTTTCACGGTATTATAATCGGAAAGTGCTATGATTTTAGAAAGGATATATTTGAAATGAAAATGATATCGTATTGATTTGGTTTTGAAAGGGCCATTATATTTGGTTTTAAAGTATAAGCTATTTTGAAAATGACTGTGGTGTTATAATAACGTTTGGTTGTTAGAGAGACCGAGATCGGAAGTTGTCATACTCTCTGCCAACTCCGAAAACCACTTTAACAGCCGTGTACACGGTGGAGATTCCAGAATGAAGAAGGATGGTGGCGGCGTTTCTTTGAGGTACATACGTGGACCCGACTTCCATGAGTTGGCATAACGTGGCTAAAACATGAGCGATTACGGGCCAATGAGGTATCCCCTTTTATCGGACACACTCCTATATTCTGAATTTTTGATTGATTTGGTGGCCACTTTTAATTTTTGATTTTTGGGGGTGTGGCTTGAGGTGGGCGGTAGCTATGCGCTATGCGTCACCACCAGCCGGGATGCATGATTGCTATATCTACCCTTGCATTGCCTAGTTGTGTCGTGTCACCTACCCTAGCGCACTTATATGAGTTTGGTTTTCTCCCATAGCCCATGGAGTAACCTCTGATGGCTTCCCGATTAGGAGGGACTATGATACTGGATGGACTACTACGACTATTACGTGTTAAGGGCTATATGGATAACCCCTTTGTGCTATTTAAAAGTAAGTTTATTTTACTATTAGACATTATTATAATAGCGTATATTACTACATAGTAAATAGTTTAACGGATTCTTAGGAGATGTGAATCCCAAGCATCTTTTAAGTTACTTCACCCACGTTAGACAATGGATAGGAGAGGTCAAATCCCGTAAACATCTCTGACGTCGTTCCACTCATATTTATTTTTGTTGATTTAACTCACTTAAGACCTTTTAGTTCTGACTCGAGTGTTTTGTCTTTTCAATTTGTTCGAGTCAGTCCGATCATTTCAGGATTTGAAGACCTTACTTTTGGAGGACGAAACGAAGATTGTATTACTATTATTTATTATATAATTCCACTCCATTCAGACTATTCCCCTGCTTTATTTATTATTCTCTAGTATGTATAACTCTGATCTGTGTTGTATAAGTATAATCAAATATTTTGTAAAACAACTTCATGAACTGTTATTTGATTATTATATTTTTGTCATTCTGCTGTGAGATTTTTTTTCATTCTCTGCTTTTCTTATTCACCCCAATAACAATTCGCATTTTTGTATCATTTGAATCTGAGGTGTGTGGTTTATCATCGATTTATAACGTAAAAAAAGGCGGGATGTTACATTTGGTATCAGAGCTTTGGTTTAGCGAAAACCTTAGCTTTATGGGGTCTGACTCTTTATTATAGGGTAGTAATATCCTATGATGAGTCGCTAAGTGTTTACATATATGAGAGAGCGTATTTGGTAGTGTTATAAAAAGGTTTTGATATTGTGTTAATTTGTTCCATTTTGTATTCATAAATTCTGGTTGGTGCATAGGACGCTATGACATCAATAGGGATTTTTAAACACTTAATAGGATAGACTGACACAATATTTGTTTTGAATATAGGTGAATGAAATAATTTTGCCTATTATATTTTCTATATATAAAATAATTTTTTTATAAATGATATATATTTGATTGTAATATAATTGTTGTTTGGTAGAGAAATTTATAAATATTGGTTGGGAATAAGATTCAAAATAAAATAAATGAAAATTGGAAATTTAGAACCAAAGTCCCGGGTTTTTCGAAAATTTCTTTCGAATGATTTTGAAATATAATAATAATGTTATTTAGAAGTAATTTCTGATATAAATATTTCAATATGATTCGAAGAAAAAAAACGTTTAAAGAAATTTTAGAAAAGAAATAAGTTCTAAACTACCCTCTATGTTGCTGGGAAATAATTTCGGTAATGAGTGCACGCATCATCGACATTCATTGTCGAGTTTCTAAGTGGAAAGGCCACTATAGTAGTTTTACTTTAGATTTATTTTGATAAATAAATATAAAATTTTAAAATTGTTTTAAATATAATTGGATATAATTTGTAGGTATATACAACTACCTATTATTTTTAGACGATTTGAAACAGAACCCGGCATTTAAATCTTAAATTTCTATAAATTAGAGATTTTCAATTATTGTAAAGGAATAAGATTTTAACCATTTAATGATTGAAATCCTAAATGAAAATAAGAAATTAAAGGCTAAAGTATAGCTGAAGTATATAAGAAATTTGAAATTGGTAACCTGTAAATAAAAAGGGATATGAAATATAAGAAAAGGTAACTATTGAATATTTATTTACCAATATGAAATAAGAAAAACTTGTATAACTTTCAACTACATTCTTAAAGGATATATATAACTTACCAAATATTAAAAGTTGAAATGTTTAATAAGAAAATGTAATGGAAATTGTACAAGAAAATTTATGTAACGAAAGTGCTCAATAATTGCTTTTATTAATAGAAATTGATGTTATAACTGTTATAAACTTAAGTTATAATTTGGAAGGACGCTGAAATTAAATGTGATAGAAAAGGGAACATTGTAAGTAAAAGATTTTAAACTTAAGTTAATGAAACTGATATGCCAAGTAACCAAATTAAACATGAATACTATGGATAAATGAAATTGAGAAATGAATGAATGTAATGCAATAAAAAGAAAGTTACATGATATGAATAAATAAAAATGAATTTATGTCAGTATAAGTGCAAATAAGTGAAATAAACACTGAATGAATGAATGGAAATAAAAAAATCTATGAGAAATAAATGTAAATTAAAGAGATAAATCATTATATGCATGAGAAGAAAATCAAACAAAAATGTTATTAACTGATATTAATAAGAATGTACTTGATCTATTGTTTGAAATTGTTATTTGTTTGGTTATGGTTGTTTGGGAAAGGATACTTTAAAATTGTTTGGATGCATGAATAATTTATTCAATTTTATCTAAGATTGTTGAGTAAATGGTATACTTAGTAGTTATTTGCCATTCTATACAATTTAAAGTGTCTAAGCCTGAACTAACTACTTGTTTTGGTTGATGTGGATGAATAAATTGATTTGTGTTGATTGTAGATGATTATTGTATGTTGGTTGCAAGTGATTGTGGTTTATATAGATTGTTTGTTAGTAGCTGAAACAACATTAAATATTTCATCTTATTTAATTATTTATTAAACTCCTTTTGGATTATATAAGTGAAATACAGGTTATGGAAGCAATTGCTACTGCATCCGATTTCATAATTAAGCGTTAATTGCCTGAAAAATAGGCATGTTCTCAGATTACGGTTTATAGCACCAGTATCTTGTTTTTCCATTGTTGGGATATATTATTTTGGGATTTTGTGATATATATTGTTATATTTGATATTATTTTCTCCCGAGCCTCTACGTACTGTTAGTCTGTGAGATGATGGTTTTGATGACAACAACCTTAGAATATATTATAAATTATAAATACTAACAGTATAAGTTTAGATATATATGTATATGTAGGATTTAACCATGCAGGTAACAAGAATGAAGACTGTACAATATAGAGATTCAAGATATCAAGATTGAATACTCATGAGTATCAAGAGTTTAAGAATTCAAGCAATTTATTCTCTAATTAGAAATTTTGTTAAAACTCCTCGAAAAGCACTGGCATCTTAAAATCCAATTTATTTGTGGAATGGAATCCACTTCGAGCCCGTTAAAGGGATGGAACCCTAAGTAGGATAAAACCTATGAAAAATCTAGCGGAACATTGTTTTGTATCCGCTAACTTTTTATTCAAAATGATTTTTCAAAATTATATCTTGTTTTCAAAATGATTTCAAAACCTTCGTTTTAAAAGCATCAAGAACATCTATCCTGATTTCAAATACTTTTAGCCTCGAAATAATCTTTAATTTCAAAATCAAATTATCCTTGTTTTTAAACTATCTTTTAAATGTAATATATTAAAATTTTAAATATTTAGATTTTAAATAGTAAAATTTTGTATATATTATTCTTTATATTTACTTATGTATTTTAATTATAGTCAAGTATATTTATATAGTTTAAAACAGTTTTATATAAAATAAAAGTTGTTTTCAAAGAAAATCAAAACACCAAAGAATCCTTTGGGATGTCGACATGCCCAAGTACCCCATGTCGACATGATGTCAGTTGAGTTCAAAATTTAAATTTCAAAAGAAGTGTCTATTCGTCATAACTCTTCACGAATGGACATGGCTATTGTTACTCTATAAATAGTGGTTAGTTTCAACGAATTTTAACAGAAGTTTTCCGGTTTTTCACTCCTCTTCTTCTTCCACATTTCTGAATACATATTCTTACCATTACTCTGCCGAAATCAACAATGAATCAAACTCGATCATTCGTAGTTTGATTCTTTATCACTATGTGAACAAGATCCTTGGTGCTATTTAGAGTTAAAGGCTTTTTGCAATCAACTTAGCGAGAAAAGGTGTGATTGAAGCCTTGAAAATCAATCAAGCGAGATAAGGTGTGATTGTAGCCTTGAGAAATCAATTGGGTGAATTTCTTTCTTGAGAAATCAAGTATCTCTAACCAGAGGATTATGATTCTGGAGGGTGTATCTCGTTGCCTTGAAATCGAGGGTGTAATTGTAAAGATTGTTTTTGAAAGGAAATCCGTACTTGTGTGCAGGACTGGATGTAGGGTAACTCCGAACCAGTATAAAATCCGGTGTGTTCTTTCCTTTACTGCTTTTACTTTATATTTGCATTTATGTTTGATTCTAATGATCATATCTGTGTCTGAATATTGCATACTTTGTGTTTAAATTGACAAAAACTCAAAAAGATTTAACAATTCTCTAAAACACTATTCACCCCACTCTAGTGTTTATCCTTAGCCTTAAGATCTTTAATCCGCATTTCTCACATTTGGTATCAGAGCAAGGTTTTCAAAGTTTCATAATCTGTTTTTTGAAAAAGTTTTCAAAATAGCTACCAACACTGGTATTGTTACTAACACTAGTATCCTTGTCACTAGTTCATTTGTAGAAGGTCAGTCTACTGTCAGACCACCACTTTTTAATGGCAGTAACTATGCATATTGTGCATGTAGGATGAAAATATATTTACAATCTATAGGATTAGACACTTGGAATATCACATAACTGAATATTCTGAATCCACAACTAATTTAGCATAGTGGACCGCTGAGCAAAAGACTGTTGCACAAAATAATTCTAAAGCAATGAATATTCTATATTTTTCACTTGATAGAAATGAATTCAACAGAGTGTCAGTTTGTAAGTCTACATAAGAAATCTGAAAAACTTTGCAAGTAACTTATGAAGGAACAAGCAAAGTTAAACAGACCAAAATTTCCATGCTCACAAATTAGTTTCAATTATTTAAAATGAATCCTAATGAGTCTATTTCAGATATGTATAGTACAGTTTAGGATATTTTGCATTCTTTAATATCATTGGAAAAGGAATTTTCTGAAGAAGATCAAGTCAGAAAATTTTTAAATTCTCTTACTCTAGAATGGGATCAAAAGACACTTGCGATCGAAAAGGCAAATGACATCAGTACCTTAAAAATAGAAGAATTAATTGGAAATCTAATGTCATTTAAAGTCCAAATGATCGAGAGAATAGAAAACAAAGCATCTGAAAAGAAATCAATGGCATTCAATGCATTGACCGATGGATCAGACTTAAACAGTGATAATGGTGAAGAGATAACCTTTATGACCAGAAATTTTAGGAAATTCCTGTAATATAGAAAGATGAATAATATCAAAAGAAACAACTATAAAAACTTTGGAAATCATAATGTAGTAACAAATAGTGTCAAATGTTTCAACTGTGATGAACCAGGCCACATCAAAAGAGACTATCTGTATCCAGAAAGGCAGAATCCTCCTACGAACAATGATCTAGCAAAGAAACAAAAGCGTGCATTTACTACTACTCTAGATGATTCAAGCTCATCCCCAAGCGATGATGATCAGAAAACAGATAATTCAAATTTGTGTTTCACGGTAGTTCATGATTCCGACGAATTCAGAGAAACGGACTCAGAAAAGGTATATGTTTACAATATAATTGGTTGAAATTGCTTGCTTAGAATTAGATGTTTAATTGCTTGATTGATTGATTTTGAATTGGTGTGTTATTTGAATTTTAAAATTATTTTCTATTTTTTTATTTTTTTGTTATTTTATTACTATTTTTAATAGTATAATAATACTTTTTGAAATATACTATAAGTCCAATAATATTTCAGAAATATATAGACATTAAAAATTATAAAGTATATATATATTTAGAGAACTTAGGAAAAATAAATCACAAATATTCACTGGCACATGTCGACATAGTCCCTACCATGATGTCGACATGGGTACCAGAATTTGAATTTCAAAATTTGAATTCAAATGTTTGAATTTCCCTCTACCTTTTCACTTCATTCAATTCTCTGAAAAGCTACCTTTTGACCAGAGAACATGTCCTTTGAGAATCTATTTATTCGCTATCTTTTATCATATCTTTTCACTCTCATTTTCAAATTCAAACTCTCTCTTCAAAACTTCAAACTCTCTACTTTAATGGCTTCTTCAAGCAACCCTTCCACCATGAGAATTTCCAGAAAGATAAAAGAGCGACTCTTCAATGATCCGGAGGCAATAAAAGCATACATCAATTATGCTAATTATGCCAAAGTCCATCCCCGAAAGTTTTCTATCTTTCCACATTTTTCTACTTATGAAATTGATTCTCTTTTTGCAAACAATCAAATTCTTAGCCTTGTTGATGCTTCTCAAAATGATTTTGTTTGCTATCCAAATCTTGTCAAAATTTTCTATGCTAGTTTAAACTGTGGATTTTATAATGGAAATGAGGATGAAATTTGGAGTAGTGTCAAAGGCACTAGAATTGTTTTGAATTGTGATCTTTCGGGTACCATTCTCAATTGCAAGAGTATGGGAATGGATCTTTCTAACTTTAAAATCGATGAAAATGATCGTGAGACATTTCATCACATTTTCGAAGGAAATGATAATTTTGAATTTAAAAATCGAAATTTTCGACCAAAGGCAAGAATTGTTAATATTCTTTTGCAACATACTTTGACCCCAAAATCGGGGAATTTTAACAATCCTATTTCAAAAGTTTGCAAAGCATTTTTTCCTATTTTTGGAAATTATGACATAAGTTGGGCACAAGTTATTTTGGATGAACTTCGTACCAAAAATCTTGAAATGGGTGAGAATACTTTGTATCATGGAATTTATCTCAATCGGATTTTTTACTATTTTGGAGTGGATTTCAAAGGCCAAGAATTTGTTTCTAGCAAAGTTTTCAATCATTTCAACATTTCGCTTATGAAAATTCCATTTGTTTTTCAACCTTATGAGACTCTTGCCGAAAAGGAAGAGCGTTTGGGTCATGAGAAAATGGAAGAAGAGGAAGAGGAAGAAGTGGATGAAATGGAAATTGAAGAAGAAGAAGGTGAAACCTCTTTGGAAAGCATGACTATCCTCCTAATCCATCCACTAAAACCCTTCTCAAAAACCAAAAGAAGATTGTTGAGAATCAACGGATTCTTGAACGATCCGTTAGTAAGAAATTGGACAAAATTTCATCCAAGATGAACAAGTTCGTTTCCAAAGTCAGCAAGAAACTTGGATTTTCTTGATCATCATCATCCTCTAAATAGTTCTACCTTATCGTATCTTGTTGCATTAATTTTAGTTTATTTTGATTTGAATGTTCGTGTAGTTCTTTATGATTAATCGTTGTATCGTCTTAAGCATGCAATGAAATGAAATTTTCTTTCTATTATCTAGCTTATCTTATCTCCAGAATAAATGTTAGTATATTATACAAATATATATACACACACAATTACTCACAAAATCAAAATATCATCAAATTTCACTACACCATGTCGACATACCCCCTATGACCATGTCGACATGTACTGGTCAGAAATGACAATTCATTTTGAATTTGAAATTTGAATATTTACCATATGTCTATTCATTTCAAACGAATTTCTACACCTATAAATACCTATTTCTTCCAAAATTCATCACTGAAAACTATTTCTTATCTATTCTATCTCTCATTCTTCTCACAAACCCAAATATGGCTAATCCAATTCATAACTTATCTGAAAATCTTGAAGAAACTCTTAATTCATTCAAGAATATTCTCTCGTTCATTCTTCGTAACCAGCGACACTTAGAATTGAGTCGTATGCAGATGATCAAGGAGCAAGAAAGGCATTTCGATGCAATACAATGGATGATTTTCTTCCTACACAAGGATGACAACGAAGCACATCCTCTAGTCTCTCTCACCAACTACAATGATAATTGGGATGCTATTAAAGCAGACCCTACCTTTGGAGAAGAAGGATGGGTGGAAGTTCCACGTAATGTTTAATTTTATTTGGTTGCTTTGTTTAAATTGTTTGCTTTGATTGATTTGATTTCATTTGCTTTGGCTTGGTTCGAATTTGATTGATATTTAGTAATGGGTTGATGTTTATTGTACAAAACATGTATAATTATACATTAAAATGTATATAATCTTTGATTCATTATTGTGACTATCAATATAATTATTTCTTAATTCTATATTCCATTGCATAAGTTTATTAATGCAGGTATTTTAGTTCAAGAATGAGGGGGAGTTATATAGTTTGGAGTTAGTTTTTTTTGTTGATGACAAAGGGGGAGAAGTTTAAAATAGGGTAGTTAGGCAAAGATTAAGGGGGAGTTATTAGGATAGAAGTAATATTTTATAAACAAAGGTTGTCATCATCAAAAAGGGGGAGTTGTTAGTCTGTGAGATGATGGTTTTAATGACAAAAACCTTAGAATATATTATAAAATATAAATGCTAACAGTATAAGTTTAGATATATATGTATATGCAGCATTTAACCATGCAGGTAACAAGAATGAGGACTGTACAGTATAGAGATTCAAGATATCAAGATTGAAGACTCATGAGTATCAAGATTATCAAGAGTTCAAGAATTCAAGCAATTTATTCTTTAATTAGAATTTTTCTAAAACTCCTATAAAAGCACTGGCATCTTAAAATCCAATTTATTCGTGGAATGGAATCCACTTCGAGCCCGTTAAAGTGATGGAACCCTAAGTAGGATGGAACCTACGAGAAATCTAGTGGAACATTGTTTTGTATCCGCTAAATTTTTATTCAAGATGTTTTTTCAAAATTATATCTTGTTTTCAAAATGATTTCAAAACCTTCCTTTTAAAAGCATCAAATACATCTATCCTGATTCCAAATACTTTTAGCCTCAAAATAATCTTTAATTTCAAAATCAAATTATCCTTGTTTTTAAACTATATTTTAAATATAATATATTTAACTTTTAAATATTTAGATTTTAAATAGTAAAATTTTGTATATATTATTCTCTATATTTACTTACGTATTTTAATTATAGTCGAGTATATTTATAAAGTTTAAAATAATTTTAATATAAAATAAAAGTTATTTTCAAAGAAAATCAAAACACCAAAAAATCCTTTGGGATGTCGACATGCCCAAGTACCCCATGTCGACATGGTGTCAGCTGAGTTCAAAATTTAAATTTCAAAAGAAGTGTCTATTCGTCATAACTCTTCACGAATGGACATGGCTGTTGTTACTCTATAAATAGGGGTTAGTTTCAACGAATTTTAACGGAAGTTTTCTGGTTTTTCACTCCTCTTCTTCTTCCACATTTCTTAATACATATTCTTACCATTACTCTGCCGAAATCAACATTGAATCAAACTCGATCATTCGTAGTTTGATTCTCTATCACTATCTCAACAAGATCCTAAGTGTTATTTAGAGTTATAGGTCTTTTGCAGTCAACTTAGCGAGAAAAGGTGTGATTGTAGCCTTGAAAATCAATCAAGCGAGATAAGGTGTGATTGTAGCCTTGGGAAATCAATTGGGTGAACTTGTTGCCCGGGAAATCAGGTATCTCTACCTAGAGGATTGTGATTCTGGAGGGTGTACCTCGTTGCCTTGAAATCGAGGGTGTAATTGTAAAGATTGTTTTTGAATGGAAATCCGTACTTGTGTGCGGGACTGGATGTAGGGTAACTCCGAACCAGTATAAAATCCGGTGTGTTCTTTCCTTTACTGCTTTTACTTTATATTTGCATTTGTGTTTGATTCCGTGATCATATCGGTGTCTGAATATTGCATACATTTATGTTTAAATTGACAAAAACTCAAAAAGATTTAACAATTCTCTAAAACACTATTCACCCCCCCTCTATTGTTTATCCTTAGCCTTAAGATTCTTAATCCATATTTCTCACACATACAGAGGGGACTCTTCCGAAATTTTCCATAAATTTTGGGACTTAGAAAATTTGGAAAATACTTCCCAAACTTTATTAATTTGAGTATAAAATGATTTAATGGTTATAAATTGGTATATTTTATTTAAATTAATTAATTTTGTAAATTTATTTGTTTATAAGGTTAATATTTATGAATAAGATATATTGTTTACTAAATTCTTTCTTTTTCCTTCTTTTTCTCTTTTCGAGGGCGAAAAGTTTTGAGTGAGGGAGAGTGTAACGACCCATAATTTTCGATAATTAAGATGTCAATTTAATAAGAAATTGTGAGTAAATATTGGAAGATATTATAAAAAATTTGTAATTTATTTAACGAAATAATAACTAAAGTGAAACGACAACAATGTTATTTATAGTTAATTATTTACCACTGGAATGGAATTCCAATTAGTTGAATAAGGTAAATGTATACTTGGTAATAAATTTACTACAAGAAAACGAACATAAATATTGAATTAATAATAACAAATAGTAATTGAATAAAATCAATGTTCTGTAAGTAATTATAGTATTGTTTGGAAATGATAACTTATAAAGGTATGATTAAGAGTTAGTGGCAACAATTATTATAAGTTACCGATATATTTTTAATCATTAAATTGAATTGGAATCAATTGCAATAAATCTAAATAAAATATTACGTTAATGTTAATTAAGGTAATATTTGGAAATAATGTTAATGTATTCCATAATAGGACAATTTGTTGAATTACAAGAATGGAAATAAAGATTTATCAATTTATTAGGATTTGAACTATAATAATTGGATTAACTGCGATTAAATAAAATTAAATATCTAAATATTACATTAATTGAAATTAAGATGGAATTTGAGAATATTAATATAATAGTTCATGAATCCAATGTTAATTTCATCCATTTGACAACAATGAATTAAATAATAGAATGAAAAGTAAATTAAATAGAATTATTGAAAATTAAATTTATAATTTCTGAATTTAATGAAATTGAGGTTAACACTGAAATTGATAAATTAATCAACTCTAAATTGACATCTAAATTTCTTTAAATTAGTGTAAATGATTAAGAAATTTAAAAATGATAAAAATTGTCAATTATAAAACTAAAATTGAAAATTTGATTTAATTAATTAATTATTAATTTATTTAATTAATGTGAAAATAGCCATTTTGGCCATTGATTCGGATTTCGACGAAACTGGTTTTATCGGATCCGTAACAATGAACTATAGTAGGATTTCAAGTTTCGTAGCGATCAGACTTGTCGTTTGATTGTACGGACTCGAAACGCCTTGAAATCAATTTAATTGAAACTAATTGAAATCAATTTGAAATATGTTGATTTTAATGTAACTTCTTCGTGCGATGGAATATGGACTTGAAACCTATTCAATTGATTTAAAAATGTTCAAAAACATCTATTTTGATGTATGCGTTGATCCAATTTCGTTCCGGAGTCAGAACGGGCTCTTCGAACCATTCACCGTTCTACGTGTAAATCAATTTTGTTCATCTATTCTATATTCAGCTGTGTCTATAAATACCCTGTTATAAACCCTAACAGCCTTTCTATTTATCATTCCTGTACGTACAGAAATTTATGTTGCTCCTCTCTCAACGGCTGAAAACCCTGAATTTCATGATTCAATTTCAATACAAAATTCAAACTCAAAAATTCAAACTCCTCAATACATATCAAATTATATATCGATCTAAAGATCTTGACGAGCGCATCTCAGATTTGAAATTCTTTTTTCGATTTGAAGCTCTGTTTGTCTAGAAATTGAAGAACTATTTTTGGCCGTTCTTTATCGTCGCGATCGACTGCAATTGATCGACGAATCAATGATGCAATCTTGTAGAGTGGACCGAAGGGGTTGCATCAGCGTGTTTTGTTTGGCGAACCAACGAATGGATCATCGCCTATAATTAGATTAGGGTTGTGATATGGTGGCAGCGGCTGGGGTATTCTCGACCAATAATGGTCGATCGCCCGCGTCGTGGAGCATGAAGGAGGGATCCACGTTCGGTGCGATGTCGTCTAGCGTGGGCACGGCCTCGATGGTCGCCGGTGGCTTGTGAACATGATGGCAGCAAGCGTGAGTATCGTGTGAATTAATTCGGGAACGAAGTGGTAGTGGGAGTGATGTGGCGGCATCATGTTAAGTGAGCCTCTTTTTATTTTATTTAATTTAATTTTTGATTTCAAACGATCTAACTCGAATGACTTTTACATACGAGGTCTGATTTACATGCGTTTTATTTTGTTGGGATCATATCGAAATTCCGGATATTCGACGCAGGTTTGGATGAATTCCGAGATTGTTTGAATCTTGGATTTAAATTGGATTTAAATTCGATTTAAATTCAAAAGGTGAGTGTTTTAACCCACTCACAACTTCTGAATTTCTCATGTTTGTTAAATTGATTTATGATGTGATTCAAAATTTATTTATGACTGTTTGACATATTTTGATTCATCATCTTATTTTTTTTGAATTTATTTGGATAATATAGTTATTTAATTTATTATTGAATATAAACTACCAGTAAATACTGGCTATTTATTATCTGTTCTATATTGATGTTATTAATTGAATAGGATGATGATTGTGATAAATTTTTGATGATTGATATTGGATGAATGGATACTGTATTTTATATTGTTATAAACTACAAGTTGTTATGGATTTTTATTTCATTTGGGATTGTGGTTTGAAATGATATATAACCGTATTTATATTTTAAATTACAGATTGAAATGATAAATATCAGTATTACTTGACCGTAGAATAGAAAATTATATACAAACAAAGTGGTCTATATATAAAAATATTTTGAAATGGTTTCTATGGTTTTGTAAAGAAATATATAGTTTTAGATAAATATTAATTTTGGATATTATATAAATGTTATTTTATCTTTGATTTTAAGCTATGTATAATTAGTTTTAATATAGAATAAGCTTAGTAATAATTTGGATTTTTATTGAAGATAATATGGTTAAGTATTTAAATTATATTTTAATATAGAGTTTATAATGATTTAAATAAAATTAAGGTTGGAAGATAAATTTGAGATTTATTTGAAATTTAATTTATTTAAGAATTAAACTCAAATAAGCTTAATGTGAAATTTATTAAATTTGAAATTTTAGAAGGTATGATTTTTATAACTTGATTTTGTTTAAGGTGAATTAAATGAATATTTCAAATATAAATAAATTAAAGAAAATATTTAGTTATTTGTAATTTGAGTTTTATTAGATGATAATGGATTTATTATGTAAATTATTTCAAACTAAATAATAAAAAATTTAATTGTTGAATCTTAATTACCAAACTTAGTTTTGAAATTGTTGAATACTTAAAGTTTGAAATATATTGAATTTGTAATAGTTTATTCTATGGATCAAACCTGTTTTGAAATCGATAAATTTGGAATAGTTTATTTGGAAACTGAATTGAACTGAAATTTATGATTTGGGATTTAGTTAAATATAAAATGTAAAAATTCGAGTTGTGTTGGATTTGATTTGTGAAATTGAAGAAGCTATTTTATTATATAAAGTATTTTAAATATTTAAACCACTTAAGTGGTGGAAGATATGTTTCAAAGTTATGAGTTTCAGGGTATTATAATTGGAAAGTGTTATGATTTTAGAAAGGATATATTTGAAATGAAAATGATATCGTATTGATTTGGTTTTGAAAAGGCCATGATATTTGGTTTTAAAGTATAAACTATTTTGGAAATGACTGCGGTGTTATAATAATGTTTAGTTGTTAAAGAGACTGGGATCGGAAGTGGTCATACTCTCCGCCAACTCGAAAAACCACTTTAACAACAGTGTACGCGGTAGAGTTTCCAAAATGAAGTAGGATGGTGGCGGCATTCCTTTGAGGTATATACATGGACCTGACTCCCGTGAGTTGGCATAGGGTGGCTAAAACATGAGCGATTACGGGCCAATGAGGTAGCCCCTCTTATCGGACACACTCCTTCGATATTATATTCTGACTTTGAGATTGATTTGGTGGCCACTTTTGATTTTTGATTTTTGGGGGTGTGGCTCGAGGTGGCCGGTAGCTGCGCGCTATGCTTCACACTAGACCGGATGCGTAATTGGTAAATCTACCCTAGCATTGCCTAGTTGTGCCGTGTCACCTACCCTAGCGCGCTTTGTACGAGTTTGGTTTTCTCTCGTAGCCCGTGGAGTATCCTGTGGTGGCTTTCCGATCATCAGGGACTATGATACTGGATGGACTACTGGGACTATTACATGTTAAGGGCTATATTGGTAACCCCTTAATGTTATTTAAAGTTAAGTTTATTTTACTATTAGACATTATTATAATAGCATATATTACTACATACACTACTACAAAACATGTCATTTGCACCGGTTGTTCATCTCCCTGTTGCATCAATTGTACAACCGATGCACAAGCAACCGATGTAATAAACTAAATGTTTTTGCACCGGTTGTAAAACCGATGCAAATAGTCATCTTTTGCATTGGTTGTCAGTAAAAACCGATGCAATATAAGATCTTTGGCTTAAAACCAGTCTCTTATATTGCACCGGTTGGCAGTTGCAACTGATGCAACAAGACATTTTTTGTATCAGTTGTTACTGTCAACCGGTGCAACATTGGGGCAATTGGCTTTAAAAAGTCTCCTATTTTGCATCGGTTATTTCTAACAACGATGCAAAATACCATTCTTTTGCTTCAGCTATTGGTAACCGATGCAAAAAAACACCTTCTCGCATATTACCAAAAATAGTCGAATATATACATATCATAACAAAATAATTATTGCATGCAATATTATAGTCATTTAAAATCAAGTTGGAAGGCAAATACATGTTGAATAAGGTAATACCAAATAAATATATTTCAATTATAGTGTTCATAATCCATATAAAATAGTGATTCATACATTCGTTTTAGTACTACAATTCAGATCTTTAGTACAAGATATATAGTCTAGATTGTTAAGTACCCTAATACACCAACGCTTCCACCATCATTCTCAACAGCAACTTTGATCCAAAACAAGAACCCGAGTTATAATAGATATGATGTCAATGAATAAAAATGCATTTGAAGTTAAGTAGTATATAAAAGAACTAATCCATTAATAAAGATTGGTGATACCAAGTCAATACCAAAAAATATTAAGGTTGATTTCCAATGCTATATTGATTTTCAGACATAGATAGCACGTATATAAGAAACTAAAATAAATGTGCCATCTAATATTTTCTTTTATAAATATATGTAAATAGAGACCACATGGTGCAAAAATAAGAGATAACATTGTGTAATTGGGTAGAAATTACTAACAATTCTACTCAAAGCAAAGGAATATAACTCTCTATTACAAGCAGTATATGACAAACCTGAAGATCTGGACTTGTGTGATAACATGTTAGCAGTCAGGAGAAGCTTTCAGGAACAATATCTTGCAGAGTTTGGTACTGCAACTAATACGGCCCATGCACTAACATGAATATATACTTATACAAACCAGTAGCAGTTTCAACTGTATATAGCTTCTCCCAAGAAAACTTACCTCTAAGAACCCATAAATAAAACAAATTTTCGTCAATTTCTGATATATGAGAAAGAGTAAGCATTTCCCTTATCTCCATGATTTCCCCATTCAAAGGCATTGGACAGATAGTCCAATCAAACGGCTCATTATCCATGTCAAAAGAGAGTAATCAATGGTCATATCTTTCTATTTTCCAATATATAATGCCTTTTGATTGCTAAACCATATCCCCAAGGCAATAGATTGAAATTGGTAAAGTCGATAGTTTTCGACTCACAATGCTCACAGTATACTAGAACTTCTGCCAAGAACATCGGTTTTATAAAGGTGTAAAAATCATGCAAAAATACAATTCGGACTATCTTGTAGAGATCGAACACATTAGAATACCCAAAACCCCAACATGAACCCATTAAACGTCCACAATAAGCTTTGGAATTTGGAATCACATCAGATTGTTGGGGTTCCACAGAAATGAGGTACAAGAACTATACTTTGATTCATTAGCCACAACAAATAGAAGATCATTGGCCGAACCCAAAACATCGATCGTGTGTAAGAATTGGGCAAATGTGCCAGTTGTTTTACGACGTATGACCGAAGGTTTAAAGATCCGATTAAGAAAACATGGTTCGGTTCACTAACGACTATGGAAGGATAGAGGCTGGAATGGCGGAGATGATTGTTGATGAAGTGCATTTCAGAGAGAAGGGAGGAGAAATTCTTTGACGAACATCTTAATCGGCACAACCTTTTCATTGGTAATCTGGATAACTTATGAAAACTATAAGATGAGTTACTGTCCCTACCTGACAAGAGGATCATGAATGGCCATGTGAAAATAAAAATAAGATGAGTTACAGTTCAATTTGAAAAGATGATATCCAAACCTTCGTATACAAATGCTTCCAAATCCATAAATATTTCTTCATATAACATTTATCCCTTTAGTCTGTAACAACGTATTTACTGAATAAGCGCTCTCTTCAATTAGCTAGGGTCATGCTTATCAAATTTCCTATGAACCTTCTAAATGCAACACCCTATTACCTCATTAATTTTTTTATTTCGCAGGATTAGAGCTGCTAAGTGTACAATAATATGCTATGTGAGTTTGTTTGGCTTTATATGGTATCGGCATTTGGTCCAATAAATAATCAGTTTTGAATGGTACCGTATACTTAAGCATTGTCCACAATTTAAAATTCCAATTTTACCAGTGAGTGAAATTAAGTAATTAAGCACTTTGTACCTGTTCATTTTAAACAAGGTGTAAAGAATTAACCCTTCTTCTGAATCTATAATATCTTTTGCATGGTTTAAAATTCCGGCCGGCACGTCGGAATTCCGACCATTTCGGTCCGTTTCCGACGATGACCGGACCGGAATTTGAATGGAAATCCATTTCCGGTGCAAAGTTTAAAAAAAAATCAGAGAGAGGCGGATTTGAGCTTAGAGAGAGGAAGAGAGGCAGAATCGAGCTGTGAGAGAGTAAGAAAGAGGCGCAGTTGGACGTGAAATTGAAGGTTGAATAGAAAGAAGTGCGGCCGACGAAGGAAGAAGAAGATGCAATCCTTTTTTACCGAATAGGGTTTGCATATTGCACTGGATTAGTATCTTCTTTGTTGGACCTTGTTGGTTGGGTTTTGTAAATTTATGAATAGATTAGTGTATAATTAACTAGTTTAGATTATTGTTTTGTGCTGGTTTTTTAACTTAGTGTCATTTGATTATTTTTAATAATTCAAGTACCAAATTATGCAATGCACACAGATAAATACAATAACAACTAAATCTTTATGAAGCTTTAACCAATTTTATATTATATATGTACATCTTTGTATCAAAACATACGTAACTTGAAGCAACTTAAAGAAAAAAGTTCTGGAATTCACGAACGGAAATCAAAAGAAACAAATCAAAGAAAGGGGAAAAAAGAAGAAGATAAAACCTGATGGTTTAAGGCATAGACGGGTTTGAAGTTTCCGTTCCGAAAGGCTTCAAAGTTTTAGATTTTCATATCTTAGTCAGTCCGAGACATTGATTTTCATTCTCTATAAAATGGAACTAGGGTTTCATAAAAAGAGGGACAAAGATAAAAAAAGGTTTTATTAGTGCTTTGCCAGGTTGATAGATATTATATTTGTATCTGAGCTTTAGGACTTAACTAATAAATAGTTATTTATCAATGTAACAATTGGATATCCTAATATAAATCCAGCTTTTGGGATTAAGTTGGTTTACCTTAAATTCAGTTACAATTGGATATCCTAATATAAATTTAGTTATTTATCAATGTATTTGTAACAAAGAAGAATAAAATCCGGAACCGGAATCAGAACGAAATATCCGGAATTTCCGAAATGGAACCGAAACTTCAAAATATTCAAATGACCGGAACGGAAACGAAAACGGGAATTTTGAACCTTGATCTTTTGAACCAACTTGTTAAACTATGCTTGATATATACTCTTGTACTGGACATAAAAAAATCAGTTAACTTCTTCCTATTAAACTATGCTCGATATATACTCTTGCACTGTACATGAATGTATGAAAAGCTGGGATTCCATGCTTCTCAAAAACAAGAATTTCCTAAACAAAAAGAAATGCAAACACCTTCTAAGTTTGCTGGTAGCCTTTATTAGTGTCATCTACTAATCGTATGCCATTGCGTTTTCTGTAGGATTAATGTTATTTATATTTATATTCATGAGCAGATTCGGTTTACTGGCTATTAAGATATGCATGTCCATATTTCATTGATTTTATGTTGAATTCCTCATTATAAATTTGATCATGTATGAGTTTTCTATTGTGTTTTATATTCATGCTTTTCTATAATTGTAAAATACACAGTAACTCCTACCCTTTGGAAATCAATCTGTTATAGAGTCTTTTCTTCAATGAAAACTGAAGTGGTATATTTTCATGTCATAACATATAGTTATTTGTTTTGAATAATTACAATGGTTTTTTTTAATAAAATTGACATTACTAATATCTTTATAAACACTATGTTTACCATCTTTACTATTAGTTTTTGTCAAGATTAGTAATTAATGAGAATTGTTAATCATGTTTCAACTGTAAATGCATATCCGAAACAGTTATGTTAGTAAAAACATTTTTACAAAGAGGGAGCTTAGCTGCTTCTAAACTACTTTAGGAGACACTGTTTGCATAATATTTTCCATACGATAGTGGGTAATATCTTGCTATAGAATAGTATTGGATGTATAACATAGAGGATGACGTTGATTCCTAATTAGCTTTTAGAATTGTACTGGATGTAATTATGATGCAAGCGCAGTGACAAGAACATGTTGTGTGCATTTAGCTTTGTAACAAATAAATAGAACTTTGAGGTATGGCACAGCAACATTTAATTTCACATATATCTGCGACTGAACAGTATCGGAGTTCAGAGTAAAGATGCATTCAAGTAAAATAAATACCTTTGCATTGAATCTTCCAACTGAATAAGCTGG
Source organism: Allium cepa (assembly GCA_030765085.1). Taxonomy (NCBI): domain Eukaryota; kingdom Viridiplantae; phylum Streptophyta; class Magnoliopsida; order Asparagales; family Amaryllidaceae; genus Allium; species Allium cepa. The sequence goes on from CM060938.1 coordinate 589,040,979, forward strand.
CTTTCTGCCTCCATAACCTGTTTAAGCCTTTCCTCGCTAATTCGACTTGTTTCTTCAAATTTTTTCTCAGTTTCATCAACCTTCTTTTCTAAAGAACTTACCAGCTCCTGCGTATCATGAAAGATAAAAATATAGAAAAAATACATAAGGATTAAAAAACATAGACCCATTACGTTACAGTTCATATTTAAATTCACCTTAAGTTTATTATTTTCAGTGGTAAGTTTATCCATCAGAGCTGTATCAACTATCAACAACTGGAACCACTTTTATCATACGAGCTTCCTCAACTGCCTTTTTCGCAATCTCCTTCTCCTTCATCATCATTGATTTGGTCTTATTAACCTCTTGCTGCATATTCTGCAAAGCAATCTGCAGTTTTGCATTTTCTTGTGATTTAGCTTCTTCCACGTCAGCCTACAAGTTAACACTCAATGCAGTTAGTTTATAAGGCTCCAACTGGAAATTGCAGCATTTCACATTTTTCTTTGCATGCATCTTGTTAAAACATATTATAGAAAATGTATCTACTCAATATTCATACCCTCATTCGCTTCTCTAGCTGTAGCCTCCAAGTAAGTTCCTCAACTTATTTTTCCAGCTTATTCTTGGGCGCTTGAAGAGCACCGGTTTCCTTTGCAGCCTAAACCCATTAAAAAAAAATAAGTAACCCATTAAAAATCAGTTGCATCGGAGATTGATTATGGTTTCTGAAAAAACCAGTCTTAATCTGAAATTATTGATTTAAGATTTTTATTATTGTTGCTTCTTATTCTCACTTGTACTAGCTGCCAATCCTCATCAACATATTCTCTTGATCAGTGCTTTAATCCTATTCTGGTTGTGTAAATTTCGGTGCCGCTAAATATGTTACAATTTATATAAAGCATTCAACAGTAATTCCTACATAACCTTCAGTAAACAATGAAAATAAGCAAAGCTATATAACCATATCATGCCGAAATTGAATGGTCTGAGTCTATATGTGTAAAATCCTTTATTTTAAAACAACAGTCTTTTGATACTATACATTGCCATACTCTGGAAAAATTATCTATATTAGAAACTCTTCAAACAGTATGAGTTGATTGTATTACAGCCCTCGTTGCTTGAGGATGTTGGATTACAACAAACAATGGTTCTGTATAAATTTTGCAGTGTGAAGAAGGAGATGTTGTTGGCTGCAAAAAAAGAAAAAAAATGTATTCAGGTATTAACAAAAGCTTGAAGTGGTAAAAGAAAACGAAAAAAGCTTTTTTTAATTGCACTTACCACTCCAACATGCCATTCTTGAGATGCCCAACTTTTATAATCCGTAGCATTCATTTGCTGCATTACATTAGCTTAGTTGTTAATTATACAGAAAATATAAAACTTAAAAATGTGGAAATTTAAAGCGTACCATTCTATAAATAGGGGGCACTTTGTTTTCCCATTTTTGCCTAGTAGGAAATACAGAGAAACTTTGTGACGATTCTTTGGTTCTAAATGTCCATCTGAAAGAATGAAGCAATGAGCATTCGTCTTAAATTAACTGGAACGATGGTTTGTGCAGATCATTTAACTTGTTATTTTGCCTTTTCTAACTTACCCAATGTACAAAAATGTGCAGAATTGTGCACTTTCTCTGAACAATAACCGAAAGCAATAACCTTCTGGTCTTTCCTGCACGTTCATATAGACCTAACAATTCCTATGTTAGAAATTAATTATTTGTTGGCAATTAATCTGTCGCAAAATTTTACAGCACGCACCAAAAATTCGACCAAGGTTATAGCTTGCATTGCAACTTGGAATTTCCTATTAAGATAAACATAATTTTCTTTACACAAAGTCACATATAAATACCATAAAGGTTTAAGTAAATGGTAAGCGAATCGAACAGCATACTTGAACAGACGATATTTTGAAATCAAAGAATCATGCATTGCCTGCATGCCCTCTTCCGCTATATAATTCATCTGATTACGCAAAATAAACAAATTCCGGTATATGTATCGGAAAATCACGTAAAATGACAGCGAATAATTCAGAAAAAACAACATCTGAAACATATCGAATGTATAGACAAAAAAAAAAAATAGTACCACGGAAAAAGAAAAGCTCTTCTCATTGAATAGTATAAAGCATGTATACATGTGTTACGTGATCAATCCACGGTGTGTATGTGAAAGAAAAACGTTTGGAAATTTCAAGAATGAGCAGTTTATAATCAGAAACACCAACTGGGAAGTTAAGAAAAGAGAAAGGGTGCATAATAAAGAGATGATGAAAAACTGACCGAGAAATAAGGGAGAGCAGCTTTGTAACCAACAAGAGTCGAGTAATGGAAGGAAGCCAATGCAGCAGTTTTAAGGCGTTCGGGCAAAGACAAACGGTCAGACATAATGCAGTAGCCATGTGATATGAGCATAAACAACACTACTAAAGCCGTTTGAAACAGTATTCCCGTTACATATACTCCGATCGATATCCACAACGAGCATATCTCAAATTTCGTGCAAGAGTACCTGAACGAGTATACATAACAGAAAGATTACATACAACCCATAAAACGATCACGACAAAATAACTAGTTTCTTATTGGTTACCAAAATGAGAATGACAGTGATAATTGCAAAGTTTTGATCAGAGGAACCGAAGCTAACATCCACTGCAATTTACTCACCTATATTACATGAAACCATGGCATAAGTGGTCACCAGTTAGCAGCTTTTAAACAAATTTGCATTTAGCCAGGAAAAAAGAACCAATTATTCGTAAATTGCTGAGATAAGGGTACAAATAGATTTAGTAAAAATAATAGTTGAAAAAACTGATTTTACTTACCTAGACTTTCATATCACGCCATAATGTTATTCGTCAATCAAAGTCGATATCAGCACAATACCGTTTTGGCAATAACAACACCCTATTCCATATCAAAATCGATCTCCATAATAGTGAAATTAGTTCTATGTGGACCTGATTCGATAACAAATGGGTCAGGCATGTCCAACCCATTAACCCAAACGCTCAGATCCAGCCCAGATCCCTCTGTCGCTCGCATTTGTATCCTAGTTGTTTGCTTTCCACATTGAAGCGGGTTATGGTAAAGTCAGGTGAGGCTGTTGAAATCAAGCTACTGCAAGCGAAGTTATACGTTGATGATGCTACCATATTCCCCTTCTGGTGGATTTGAGATGATAGATTCTGATTAAGGAAGCGAGGGTGGAATTTAGGATGAAAGGGTGGAATTAAAAATGAAAGGGTGGAATAAAAGTTAAGGACGTTATGGATTAAATTATTTTTAGGGTTTTGATTTTTATTCGGGGATAGGAGAGAGTGATGAAAGGGGCAGAGTGCGTGAAAATGTTTACCGCATCAAATTGGTGAAAAAAATGGTCCACCTCCAAAACTCAAAGAGTTCGCGTTAAATTTCTGACAAAATTTTAGAAAGGGAGAGAGCTTGTAGTTGCATAGGTTGACTTTAAAACCGATGCGACTAAAACTATTTGCATCGATGTATTTTCTACGGTTGTTGGTGACAACTGATGCAAATTTTATTTTTTATTACCTATTGTTTTTCACGTACCAATTGCATCGGTTATTAAGATAGAACTGATGCACATAGTTCTATTTGCATCAGTTTTTACTTCAACCGATTCGAATGAGGCGAAGCAATATGCATTTTTTGTACTAGTGGTAGTAAATATTTAACGGATCCTTAGGAGATGTAAATTCCGAGCATCTCTTATGTTACTGCACTCACGTTAGACAATGGATAGGAGATGTCAAATCCCGTAAACATATCTGACGCCGTTCCACTCATATTTATTTCTGTTGATTTAACTCACATAAGTCCTTTTAGTTCCGACTCGAGTGTTTTGTCTTTACAATTCGCTCGGGTCAATCTGGGCATTTCAGGATTTGAAGACCTTACTTTCTGGAGGATGAGGACGAAGATTGTATTACTATTATTTATTATATTATTCCACTCCATTCATATTATTCTGCTGCATTATTTATTATTCTCTAGTATGTTAACTCTAATCTGTGTTGTATAAGTGCAATCAAATATTTTGTAAAACAGCTTCATGAACTGTTATTTGATTATTATATTTTTGTCGTTCCGCTGTGAGATTCTGTTTTGTTTTTCTCTTTCTCTACTTTTCTTGTTCACCCAACAACAGTTCGCCCTTTTGTATGGTTTCAGCCCGACGTGTGTGGTTTATCGTCGATTTAAAATGTACAAAAAGATAGGACGTTACATTTGGTATCAGAGCTTTGGTTTAGCGAAAACCTTAGTTTTGTGGGATCTGACTCTTTATTATAAAGCAGTAATATCCTATGATGAGTCGCTGAGTGTATATATATGAAGAGCTTATTTGTTAGTGTTATAAAAAGGTTTTGATGTTGTGTTAATTTATTCCGTTTTGTATTTATAAATTCTGGTTGGTACATAGGACGCTTTGACATCAATAGGAATTTCTAAACACTTAATAGGACAGACCGACAAAATATTTGTTTTGAATATAGGTGAATGAAATAATTTTGCATATTATATTTTCTATATATAAAATAATTTTTTATAAATGATATATATTTGATTGTAATATAATTGTTGTTTGGTAGAGAAATTTATAAATATTGGTTGGAAATAAGATTCAAAATCAAATAAATGAAAATTGGAAATTTAGAACCTAAGTCCCAGGGTTTTTGAAAATTTCTTTCGAAAGATTTTGGAATATAATAATAATGTTATTTAGAAGTAATTTTTGGTATAAATATTTCAATTTGATTTGAAGAAAAAATTGTTTTAAAGAAATTTTTGAAAAGAAATAAGTTCTGTACTCCCCTCTATGTCGAAATAATTTCGGTGATGAGTGCATGCATCATCGACATTCATTTTCGAGTTTCTAAGTGGGAAGGCCACTGTAGTAGTTTTACTGCAGATTTAGTTTGATAAACAAATATAACATTTTAAATTTTTTTTGAATATAATTGGATATAAGTTGTATGTATATACATTTATCTATTATTCTTAAATGATTTGAAACAGAACCTGACATTTAGTTCTTAAATTCTATAAATTAGAGATTTTCAATTATTGTAATAGAATGAGATTTTAACCCTTTAATGATTGAAATCCTAAATGAAAATAAGAAACTAAAGGCTAAAGTATAGCTGAAGTATATAAGAAATTTGAAATTGGTAACCTGTAAATAAAAAGGGATATGGAATATAAGGAAAAGTAACTATTGAATATTTATTTACCAAAATGAAATAAGAAAAACTTGTATAACTTTCAACTACATTCTTAAAGCATATATATAACTTACCAAATATTAAAAGTTGAAATGTTTAATAAGAAAATGTAATGGAAATTGTAAAAGAAAGTTTATGTAATGAAAGTGTTCAATAAATTGCTTTTATTAATAGGAATTGATGTTATAAGTGTTATAAACTTAAGTTATAATTTGGAAGGTCTTTGAAATTAAATGTGTTAGAAAAGGGAACATTGTAAGTAAAAGATTTTAAACTTAAGTGAATGAAATTGATACCGAATTAAACATGAATACTATGGATACATGAAATTGATAAATGAATGAATGTAATGCAATAAAAAGAAATTTATATGATATAAATAAATAAAAATGAATTTATGTGAGTATAAGTGCAAATAAGTAAAATAAACATTGAATGAATGAAAGAAAAAAAATATGTGAGAAATAAATGTAAATTTAAAAGATAAATCATTATATGAATGAAAAGGAAATCAAACAAAAATGTTGTGAAATGAAATTAATAAGAATGAACTTGATCTATTGTTTGAAATTTTTGTTTGTTTGATTTATGATTGTGTGGGCAAGGATACTTTAAAATTGTTTGGATGTATGAATAATCTATTCAGTTTTATCTAATACTGTTGAGTAAATGATATACTTAATAGTTATTTGCCATTCTATACAATTTAAAATGTCTAAGCCTAAACTAACTACTTGTTTTGGTTGATGTGGATGAATAAATTGATTTGTGTTGATTGTATATGATGATTGTATGTTGGTTGCAAGTGATTATGGTTTATATTGATTGTTTGTTAGTAGTTGAAACAACTTTAAATATTTCATCTTATTTAATTATTTATTAAACTCTTTTTGGATTATATAAGTGAAATACAGGTTATGGAAGCAATTGCTACTGCTTTCAGTTTCATAATTAAGCGTTAATTGCCCGACAAATAGGTACGTTCTCCGATTACGGTTTTATAGCGTCATTATATTGTTTTCCCATTATTGGGATATATTATTTTGAGATATTGTGATATATATTGTTATATTTGATATTATATTTTCTCCCGAGCCTCTCCGTACAAAGGAGACTCTATCGAAATTTTTCGTAAATTTTGGGACTTAGAAAATGTTGGAAAATGCTTTCTAAACTTTATTAATTTGAGTATAAAAAGATTTAATGGTTATAAACTGGTATATTTTATTTAAATTAATTAATTTTGTAAATTTATTTGTTTATGAAGTAAATATTTTTGAATAAGATATATTGTTTACTAAATTCTTTCTTTTCCCTTCTTTTTTTCTTTTCGGGGACGAAAAGTTTCAGTGGGGGAGAGTGTAACGACCCATAATTTCCGGTAATTAAGATGTTAATTTAATAACAAATTGTGAATAAATATTGAAAGATATAAATTTATTTAACAAAATAATAACTAAAGTGAAACGCAACAATGTTATTTATAGTTAATTATTTACACCTTGAACGGAATTCCAATTAGTTGAATAAGGTAAATGTATACTTGGTAATAAATTTAATACAAGAAAACGAACGTAAATATTGAATTAATAATAGCAAATAGTAATTGAATAAAATCAATGTTTTGTAAGTAATTATAATATTGTTTGGAAATGATAACTTATAAAAGTATGATTAAGAGTTAGTGGCAACAATTATTATAAGTTACCGATATACTTTTTAATCCACTAAATTGAATTGGAATCAATTGCAATAAATCTAAATAAAATATTACATTAATATTAATTAAGGTAATACTTGGAAATAATGTTAATGTTATTCATAATAGGACAATTTGTTGAATTAAAAGAATGGAAATAAAGATTTATCAATTTATTGGGATTTGAGCTATAATAATTGGATTAATTGCAATTAAATGAAATTAATATCTAAGTATTACATTAATTGAAATTAAGATGGAATTTGAGAATATTAATGTAATAGGTCATGAACCTAATGTTAATTTCGTCCATTTGATAACAATAAGTTGAATAATAGAATGAAAAGTAAATTAAATGGAATTATTGGAAATTATTATAATTTCTGAATTTAATGAAATTGAGGTTAACACTGAAATTGAAAAATTAATCAACTCTAAATTGATATCTAAATTTCTTTAAATTAGTGCAAATGATTAAGAAATTTAAAAATGATAAAAATTGTTAATTATAGAATTGAAATTGAAAATTCTATTTAAGTAAATAATTATTAATTTATTTAATTAATGTAAAAATAGCCATTTTGGTCACTAACTCGGATTTTGACGAATCTAGTTTCATTGGATCCGTAACGGTGAATTATAGTTGGATTTCACGTTTTGTAGCGATCAGACTTGTCGTTTGATCGTACGGACTCGAAACGCCTTGAAATCAATTTAATTGAAACTAATTAAAATCAATTTGAAATATGTTGATTTTAGTGTAACTTCTTGATATGATGAAATTTGGACTTGAAACATGTTCAATTGATTTTAAAATGTTCAAAAACATCTATTTTGATATATGGGTTGATCCAATTTCGTTTCGAAGTCAGAATGGGCTCTTCGGACCATTCACCGTTCAACGTGTAAATCAACCTTGTCCAGCTATTCTATTTTCAGCCGTGTCTATAAATACCCTGTTATATACCCTAGCGGCCTTTCTATTCCTCATTTCTGTATGTACGAAATTTCTGTTGCTCCTCTCTTAATAGTTGAAAACCCTAAATTTCACGATTCTATTTCAATACAAAATTCAACCTCAAAAATTCAAACTCCTCAATACATATCAAATTATATATCGATCTGAAGCTCTCGACGAGCGCATCTCAGATTTGAAATTCATTTTCCGATTTGAAGCTCTGTTTGTGTAACGACCCAGAATTTTGGTCGTTAGATTTTGAACATTTAATTCATTTTAAAAGTTAAATGTGAATTATAACTAGATTTTGAATAATAGGATTTTGGTTAAATTAATAAGATTAGTTAAAATTCCAAATATGGCAAATCAATTGGATTAGACTAATAATAATTTAATATTTTTGGAAATGGAGTTATCGGTGAGTTTGGATATAAATGGTTATGGAAGTGATTTTTAAGATTTATTTGAAGACTAGTTTGATTTGAATTTTAATATTGACCTTTTGGATGGAATCAAAAGTCGATAGGTTAAATTTGGAATTTTATATTAATTAATATAATAATGGAATTTAATAATATAATAATGCAAATAACCAGATTTTGATTCGAAATGAATCAGAATAATTTCTAATGTGATTATAAATTCTATATGATTTATAATTAAGTTAGTAAAATTTTAAAAGTGAAATTTTAAGTGATTTCAACAATTTTGGAAATCGCTCGAATTAATCGACGAGTTAAAATAGCCTTCCGGGACATAGTCTCATAATTCGATGAAACCAGTTCCATTGAAACTGTAATAGTTAGTTATTATCAAATTTCAAATTTCGTTTGGGGTTGCCGCTTGCTCGTACGGGTGAGAAACGCATTGAAATGTAAATCGATAATTTAATATTTAAACTCGATTCAAAAGCTATCTTCCACATATAATCGAATTAGCTTCTGAAATACGTTCCATTGTATTCGGAATGCGGGTAAAACTTTGTAAATGCCTGGCGGCACGTGAGATTTGGAGTTCGTTTGTAAAAGTTTGTTAAAATTGAGAATATTAGTAAAATAATTTGATTACGCGTATATATATATACGTATAAGGGCTGAAACCCTAGTCTCCATTCACGGCCGCCGTTCTTTTTCTAATGGCCGACAACATCCCATATTCCCTCTCAATTTCCTTCTATCTGTAGATTGTTGCAATTGGTTTCAACTAGAAAATAGTAGGGGGGACCGTGATCTTTAAATCCAATAGGTGATTCGAGCTATCTCATCGAGGGAGGAGGAATTTTGCCTACAAGTGGTCGGCGTTTGTGCTCATCGTTCGAGGGCATAGATCGACCGAGTTGAGTTGGGCTTTGGTCGAAGGTAGAGCTTTTGATGGGCTTCGATGGGGAGGCATTGGATCGTCGCCGAACGTGACGAGATGGGGAGCGACATCGATCAATGACTGTGCGTGATGGGTATTCGCGTTGGTGACCAAGCAGGGAAGAATAATCTTTCTGTGGCCCGATTTTTCTTTCAATTAATTGAACGACTGATGGTAAAATAAAATTAAAATGAAAATAAATTGTTATATAAATTTTATGCAACGTTTAAAAAAATTCATATCTCTCTCATGCTTTATCAGATTCTGACGAAACAAGAAGCGCCGATGCAAGCTCGATTTAATTTTAGATTAAATCGAACAAGCTCGATTTAATTTAAAATTTGAAACGCCGATGCAAGGTCAGTTAATCTCACTCACATATGGATGCCATTGAATTTAAATAGTTAATATTTAAATATTTCAATGATTGGTTGAATATGAATATTAATATCAGTTTGGACTGATATTTATTTGTTGTGCTAATATCTGTGGATGTAGGAAAACAGGTTGGAGGGATCCAACTGGATTCCTCACAATATAGAAATTTTATTCGTAATCCGTGATATATTTCATTTGTATCCTATGATAGAATGATTTGGAATTTTGTTATGCCATGTATGGTTGAATAAATATAAATCTGGTATTTTTAAAATATAAATAAAATAAATTGGCATTAAAAGGGAATTGAAAGTAAATATTGAGAAATGAGTTTAAGGAAATTAAATTCAAGATATTGGTTTAGAATTCGAAGTGTTTTGAAATTGTGATTTAAAAGGAAATGAGGAATGGAAATGTATAAACTAGGTTTATAAATGAAATGGAATATTTATCGGTGGATAAATTTTGAAAGATAGATTTTCGGTGGGAATTCCCATAAGAAATGAAAATTATTTAAAAGTAATAGTGAAATTATTTCTTAATAGATGGAAAATGTGTTTTCCTTGGAAATTAAGTATGATTCCCAGGAAAGCTTTCAAAATATAAATTAGCAGTTTAAAATGTGTTTTAGAATATTTTATAAAAAATATATTATTTTTAATCTTTTTTAAGTATAGGTAAATATTTAATTAAGTAATTATGGTATTAAATTATTTTAATGGTAATTTGGTATTATGTTTTCTAAAGGAAATTTTAATATAAATATTTGATTTAATCACTTTATTTTAAAAGTTAATTTGGCTTAAATTACTTAGGAAACCTCTATATATTTCCTTAAGTATTATTTTTAATTAAGTAATTTCTAGTAGCTTTATTTTAAATATTTTAAGCATATACTTTGAAAGTGATGTCCAGGCAATGGGAAATGTGTTTGGAAATAAAAGGGAGTTTTATTTTTAAAAGTTTTGGAAGAAATTTACGAGATTGACACGTAAATTTGAATTGAGATAAATCGAGTAAGATTTATAAAATGGTTCTTTGGTTTATTCTGAAATGAAATTTTATTTCCCTGAAAAGCCAAGTACGTTTCAAAGTAGATTTTTAAGTGAAGGAATTTTTTTTTTAAAGAAATTATTTAAGTTGTTAAGTTTAAAGGTAAATAGTATTAAAATGGTTATAGTAGTAATTATTTTAAAGGGTTCATGGGTATTATGTTTAAAGATAATTTTTAATATTTATATTTTATCGAATAGTTTTATTTTGAGAATAAGTTTTGGTTAAAGTATTATTTGGAACTTGAATAGAATTTCGTAACTCCTATTTTCAAAAGTTTAGTTAGCTTAACCTTCACTTTAAAGAAAATAGTTATATATTTTTTTAAAGCAGTTTTATTTGAAATATTTTTAAAAGTACACATATTTTAAATAAAGTATTTAAGTATTTTATAATGTATTTCCAAGAATAAAGGATTTAAATTAATTTAAATCTAAAGTATTGGTACTTGAATGTTTTCAGAGGAAGTAAAAATTTAGAAATTTATTCCATGAGAAGAGTAGGGTTTGTGTGATGACCCGGAATTTTTAAAGCAATATCAATTTAATAATCTGTAATAAAAATTAAATTGATTTGATAGTCTTTGTAATGAGATTTGAATTAATTTAATAATTCAATAAAATAAATAGTAATTGATAGACTTTATCTTTTTAAATCTAATAAATTGTTTTCTCCTTATAATATATATAGAATATTGTATATATTGTATATATATCTTGTTTTAATCTGATTAATAAATAAATCTTGTTTTCTATAAAATTTATATCTTTAGTAAAATTGGAAATTATGATTTTATTTAAAAGTTAATTTTTTTTTAAAAAAAAGCTATTTAATAAATAAAATATGGTTTTAAATACCTAAGATAAATATTAAATGATTTAAAATATTTTAACTCAAGTTTAAAATTTAAATAAATAGCAATAAGGTTATTTTGATATTCTTTTAAATATAATGTGATAAAATAAATAATTTGTTAGTAAGAAGGCAATTTCTTTTAATAGTTATTTATGGTTATTAAATATGGTTATTTCTAAAAATATAATAATGCATTGTTTTAACAAATAAATTTTTAATAAAAATAATTGTTCTTCAAGAATTTAAATTGTGTGGTTATATTTGTAAATAAACTAGATTTCAAAATTTATTTTGAAACATGAATTCAAAGTTTTAAATCTAAAGTATAATTGTTTTTAATTTATCTTGATTTTGAAATATTTGTATAAGTTTAATTTTATAAGTATAGTTTGATTTATTTTATTTTAAAATCTATATACATGTAAATAAATGCATGTTAACAAATTAACTAAACTATCTTATATTAAACATCTAACCTAAACTACAAGTTAACTAAATATATAGCTTATTAACTTTTACAACAAGTGTAATTTTTTTGAAAACACAAATTAACATGTGTTAGAAAATAAAACATTGAGAGTGACAAATGTAATATTGGGGACATGTGGCATTTTTGTTTTTGGTTTCTTTTTATTTTATTTCAGTTTTTTTTTTAAAAAGCACATTCTCTTCCATCTTATTTCTTTTTGAAATCAAAAACTAAGAAACAATGGAAACAAATTTATGGAAATCATTTTCAAAGCCACTTCTGTAATCAAAAATCTGTTAAACATTTTCCAAAACAAAATCATCTTCAAAAGCCTCCACATCTTCAAGTTTAAAAGCAAATATGTCACCACCTTAAAATCTGAAGCCTGCCTACAATTTTTTTCAAAAATCTGAGACCTGCATTCTTCAACCTGGGTTGAACAAATGTCTGCACTTTTTCAAAACTAAAGCATGCATGCAGTTTTTAAAACGAAGAACATTCAGGTGCAAAGTTTTTAAAACAAGAATTCTACATTTCTTATTCCAGCTGTTAAGACAGTTCAGTGATAAAGCTTTTCATCAACCTGTTTTTCAAATTTGGGAATGCTCTGCCTCCATTTTAAATCTGTGTGTAACACTTTTCATAAAAAGCTTAAGTATAGTTGTAATTGCATGTTGATTTCGGAAGCTAAGAATGTTGTATATGATTGGATTTTCTGAGTACAAATATGTAGAATGTGTGCATGCCTGTTCTTTGTTTTTTTAAGCTCGGTTTTAATCAAAATCCATTATCATCTTATCTGATTTCTGGTTAGGACTTAGATTTCTTAACAAAAGTTGTTTGTTTAATGATAGATTAGTGGTTAAAATTATAACTAAGTTAAAATTTAAATTAAATGTTACAGGAGCCCAAAAAGAACAGGGCAAGTTTGATATAAGTGGAAATTCAAACATCTAAATTTAGCAATCCAGGAATATAAACTGAAACTTTATCCAAAATTACGATTTTTAGAAGTGAATATATAAATTTTAGTATTTGGATTTGAGAACAGATCGCGTTGAACTAAATTTGATGTTTTGGGTTGTCTCGGTTGATCTTGTTGTCCGGGATGGTCATGGTCCTCATTGGTGGTAGAGGAACGATTAGAGAGGTCGGGGAAAATACATGATAGCGATGAACTTCATCGAGGTGGCTGCGGTGACGTTTCCTTGTCCGGAACCCTAGTTTTAGCAAGGCAGTTTGTTTTGCTCGTGGCAATCTATAGAGATGATCGAGTGTTATGGAATTTTGGGAATCGCTAGAGGGAGGGTAGGCAAGGTTGTGGCCGGTGGTGGAGGATCTCCGGTGGTCGGAGGATGGTGGTTGAAGTGTTGACAGGTTGGGGTTGTTTTCGTTCTTACCCTTCGAGGTTTGAAGTAGATTACTCGAATTCAATTGTGAGTTTAAAACGGTGATCTGATGGATGTGTTTGGAAGGGAAGTTGGTCGTCGATGGGGTGAGACCACCGGAGGTGGTTGGTGATGATCGTAGGCACGGTGCATGTGCACCGTGCAAAATTTTATTCCTGATGATTACCTGGGTTTTAGCAGAGTGGGAACTCGAGAATTACTCGAGTATGTGCTGTGTACTTCTCGGAGTAGAGGGTTGGTTGACTCGATGTAGGTTTTAAGTTGGCTCGAGTAGATGGAGTTGTTCAGTTTTTTTTGGAACTGTCTGTAGTCTTGTTTTTAAATCAAATTTCAAAATGAATAGGCTGTATGGATAAGATTTAAACAAATTCAAATCTGAAGTGATGAATTATAGTTCAAAGTGTTTGAATCTTATAAGTTTTTCAAATTTGAAAGTAGTTCAGTTTTAAAAAAATAAGAAAGAAGAACCTGACAGTTTCTTCTGGAAATTTAATTCATTTTGAAAAATCTAAAACTAATTTAAGAACAACAGTTTGAATTCAAATTTAAGTTCAGGTTTTCTAAGGATTTTAAATCTTCTGTTTTTTTTAAAATGAATTTGTATTTTTAAATAAGAAGTTTTAAGATCAAGGTGTAAAGCAAGAGTTCAATTCAAATTTGAATTCAAATGATTTAAATAAGGAATGGGTTCAAATGTATTGAATTTAAAATCTGATATTTGAATAAGTTTAAAATTTGAATGTTTTTCAAACAAGTTTAAATTTAAATTGTTTATTAGGAGTAAATTTGTTTCCAAACAAATATTTTAAACTTGATTTCCTCTTTGGGTAAAGTCATTTATAAAAGACTTATAATAGAAAGTTAAATGATTATTAACTTGAATTTGAAATTTAAATAGTAATGTATTTTAAACTTAATTTTTATTTAAATTAAGACTTATCTTATATAAGTTTTATTATAAGTAATAAATGTTATTTACATTTACTTTGGAAAGAATAAATGGAATTTAAAATTTGATAATGCTTTAATAAATATCATTTTTGAATTTTAGATTCAAAAATGGAATTTGAGTTTAAATTTTAAATTGCAATATTCTAAGTACACTTTGATATTTATATAACTATTAATAAGGAATGGTTTATCTTAAAAATTATTAAGATATTAAAATGATTAAATAAATAAGATAAGGAAGAAGTAACTTATTTATTTAATTTATTTAATTAATAATTTGGATTAATTTAAACTAGAGATAATTAAGAAATAATTAAGGAATAAATAATAGTTAATGATGGTCATTAACTAAGGTTTATTTGATAATTAATTAATATGATTAAATTTTAATAATTAATTAGATTGATTAATTAATGATAATAAATTATGAAATTTATTTAAGTTCATTACTTAAATGAAAGTAATTAAGACATTAATTACTTAACGTAATTAATGAGTTTATTGAGATTGGTTTAGATTAATTAATTAAGTTTAATTAATTTTAAACATCTGATTTGATAATAATTACTTTATGTAATTAATGGAATTATTCAGTTAAGTAATTAGAGATAAGTACAGGATGTAATTAGTGGATAGTGCTGGGATTGTGAATGTAATTTGGATTAAATTATTTTGTATAATTAATCAAGAGATTAATTAAGAAATTAATTAAGGATTAATTAATTTGATAAGTAATTAAGGGTAGTTAATTACAGATTGAGATTAATCAAAGGTGATTAATAATTATGGTTTAAGTGATATTAATTACTGAAAGTAATTAATTTAATTGAGTAATTAATTAAATATAATTAAGAGTCATTAATTAATATAATTAATGATGTAATTAAGATTGATTAATTAATATTAATTAATCAATAATAAGTGATTAAGTGTAATTAATTAATTGTAATTAATTAAGGTTAAATGTAATTAATTAATAGTTAATTAATTAATGAAGTAATTAGAGGTTAATTACTGTATTGGGTTTAGGGTAATTAATTTTATGGAATTAATTAAAGTATAATTAATCAAGATTGATTAATTAAGATGATAAATTAGAGGTTAATCAATTAATTAATTGGTAATTAATTAATGATGATGTAAGCAAAGATTTATTTTGATATAAGTAATTAATTTAATTCATTTTAAATTAATTAAAGATGATGTAATTAATTTAATTCATTTTAAATTAATTATAGATGGTATGATTAAGTCATTGCTTATAGATGGTATGATTAAGTCATTGCTTATAGATGGTATGATTAATTCATTGCTTATAGATGGTATGATTAGGTCATTGCTTATAGATGGTTGATATTGATTACTTTGAATGGTTTGAATCTCAGAGATGAGATTAATAATGTTGAGTGATATGGGTGCATTGGTTGCATTGTGATGATGATATTTATTATCTTTGATAGTGATAGTATGGATTATCTGATGTTATGATAATGATAATTATCTGTTGTGAATCTATGAATTATCTATCTGTGTGTATATAGATAAAATAATTGAATTTGTTTTAAACTTTAAAACAACTTGGACCTAAAAGACACGCTTTGGATTTCGATGAGACCGGGATCGGGTTTCCATATTTGGATATCCGAAAACCACATCGATCCAAATTAACGATAGGTCGTGAATCTTATGTGAAGAGTGAAGACTCGAGGTGTAAGGGCTATACGTCAGTATAACTCTGTGGGTGATTCCGTAATGAGTTTGACGGAATAGTACTTATAGATTCGAGATGGAGATTCAGAGTGCAAGGGTTATCGTCGTTAACTCTGTGGGTGATTCCGTAATGAGTGTAACGAGATAATGCCTTCGGTTTCGTTCGAACCCGGAACGAACTTGTATGGATTGAACGCTTTCAGAATATCGTCAGGTGGACGATGAGCATTCTAAGATAATGTGTCCTATAAAGGTAATCGTAGCCTCAAGCCTCATCAACCGGGAATGGCTAAAACAGGGGAGGTGCAGCAAGGCTTCGTGGGTAGCACCCACTGGAGAGCAAGATTGATCCCTGTCTAGAGGTCCCTTTTTATTCGGCTTAGTGGGCAGTTGTTAGTGCGCACCAACTGCAGGGTTGTCTTGTTCGGAACTATTGAGTAAGGAATGGGTCCGGCCTTGTGTTGCAGGGGAGTGGGAGTACTCCTCGGTACGGTGATCTAGGCCACGTACTGTGATGGGCGGTACCCCAGTAGCCCTGCCATTGTATGGAATCCAAAATCCAATAAGTGCCAACGGTTTTGATTGTATTACCCACTTTTGTGGCTAGTAGCTGGAATTTAATAATGTAACAATTTCGGCTATTTCATATTTACTTGAAAACCCTAGACACTATTATAATATCACTGGATTTCCTATCAAATGTTTTGGTTAGCGTAAGGTAAAAACTTTTCCATGTTTATGTGTGGGAAGTCTTACGTGATACCTTTCTTTTAAAAAGGTTTTTGAAAGTTAAGCAACTTTAACCTGTTACTCACACCAGACCCATGTCTGACCCGGAGTTTATTTTTGTTTTCCATAAACTCTTGGGCACTCAAATTTTTACGAGTAGCCAAGGGATTCAGGTCAGCTTTGACGAATATTGGAGGAGCAATGGAGCAGGAGGCTTCTGCGTTAGATATTAGTATTCCGCTGTGTGTTCTGTGTTGTCTCTGGATTGTATTATGTTGTAAATACTAGACAGGTGTTTATAACTGTCTAGTATATGTTGTGTATTTGTGTACTCTGATAATGCTTGTAAACTATGTAATATCTTATGTTATTAATATAATTTATCCATTCCGCTGTTTAGATTCTAATGTGTTGTATCTTCTTCTTCTCTTTCTTTCTCTTTTCTATCCCTTTCTTTGTTATTAGCGATGCGACTTCCTGGAGTTTGGAAGTTGGGTCGTTACAGTTTGAAAACTGTTTTCAAAAGGGTTTGAAAGTGGAAATATATCTTGTGAAGATATTTTAAGGTTAATAAAAATTTGGAGAAATTATTTATTGTTTGATGAATGTTTGTGAATGTTAATTGATAGTTAGATCACCGACTATCAATATTGGACAATGCGTTGATCGTTTCAAAGAGACCGGGATCGAGATTTATTTCTCGAAAACCACTTCGATCTGGTTTGTACGTTTTCGTAGGAAAACGAGTTCGGGGTCGAAGATGAAGCAGTGAAGTGCAAGGGCTAGTGGCTACTAATCCTGAGGATGATTCCAAAATGGATGTAATAGGAGTAGTGCCTTCGGTTCCGTTCGAACCCAGGACGGACTTGCATGGATGAATGCTTTCGGAACATCGTCAGGTGGACGATGGGCATTCTAAGTGAAACGTTCTGAAAGGTAACACTTAGTCTTAAGCCTCATCAACCGGGAATGACTGAAAGTCAGGGGTTATGCAGCAAGGCTAGGTGGGTAGTACCCATCAGGGTAAGGGCATCCCTGTCTAAATATCCCTTTTTATTCGGCTTTGTGGTGCGGTTGCTGATCCCAACCGTGGGGTGATCTTACTCGGGATTATCCTTTAAGGGGTAGTCCTAGTCTTGTGTTGCAGGAGATTGGGAGTAATCCTCGGTACGGTGATCTAGGCCGCGTACTGTGACAGGTGGTACCCCAATGCATGGTCATTAGTTGGAAATCCATTCTCCCTACGCGCCTTTTACGAATTTTGTTTGTATTACCCACTTTGCGGCTAATAGCTGGAATTTAATCATGTAACGATTTCGGCTATTTTAATAAGTATTTGTATATAGACCCTATTATAATATCAGAGGATTTTTATAAAAAGTATTTTAGCTATCGTAAGGTAAAAACCCGACATGTTTATTTATGGCATGGTCTTACGAGATGCTTTTGATTTTCAAAGGATTTTGGAACTTTAATAATCAATTTGAGTGTATTTTTATCAGCTGGTATTCCAGACTGACTCGGGTGTTATTTCATTATAATGCTCGGGTCAGACCGAGTATTATATATACAGGACATGATGCATGGAAGCTCAGGAGAGGAGCTGGAGACCGAGACATATTAACCGTACTTGTTTATATCCGCTGCTGTGATTGTTGATATTGCCAGGCTGGTAATTGTTGTTTGTTTGAGATATAATCTGATGATATATTGTATAAAACAGATATAGTTTTCATTTTGTGTAAAGATCTGTTATTGACTATTATATTTTTTTCCGCTGCGATTGTGAGATTATGTTATTGTTTAGTTACTTCTTTCTTCTATCTTCTTTCTTTTTCCTCAACAATCTGTCTTTTTCGGCACTTGATCTTCGGCATATTATATTGTGGAGTATTTTGTGTCGATTTTCAAGGGTCGAGAAGGGAGGGTCGTCACACGTGGTATCAGAGCT
The DNA here is from genome assembly GCA_030765085.1 of Allium cepa. Lineage (NCBI taxonomy): Eukaryota > Viridiplantae > Streptophyta > Magnoliopsida > Asparagales > Amaryllidaceae > Allium > Allium cepa. The sequence goes on from CM060938.1 coordinate 589,059,747, forward strand.
TAGGTTGGCGGCAACCTAGGCTTTGGTAGGGGAAATTACTCATTAAATAGAGTCAATAGTACTCTATAATGAGTTGAGTGTATTAATAGCTATGACCGCGTATTTGTTAGTGGATATAAAAACTATTTTTATACTGTGTTGACTTATCGGTTGAGTATTTATGAATTCTGGTCGGTATGGGAAGTACAACCGTATCGATAGGGGTTTCTAAACTATTAAACAAGATAAACCGACATGGTATTGTTTTTAAAGTGGGTAAATGAAATAATTTTACCCAAAATTATATTTTGATATAAAAGAAATAATTTTCTGCGTTATTATATATATTTGGATGATTGGTTGTTAATATTTTAATCGAATGTAAGAATCTAAAATTTGAAATGGTTATAACTAAATAGAATTCTATAAGTATGATTTATCCAAAAGAAGAATAATTAACTAAAATTTGATTTAAACCAGAATTTAAATCCCATAATTTTGAAAAAGGTTTTAAACGAATTTAAACAAGAGTTCAGGAATTTGAAATCTTGGAAGTAAGGAAGCACTGAACTCACTTTAGTCGTTGGAAAATAATTCTGATGATGATGGCCACATCATCAGAATTCATTTTCCAGTTTCTAAAGTGATGGATTGCTACCGTAGTGATTAGTTATGATATTTGTTTGGACTTGTGTGATATACAAGGTGTTTAGAAATTTCAGAAGGGAAATTCGTTTTGGTAAAACCAAGTATTTTGGAATCCGAAGATTTGAATTGATATACCAAGTAGGTATGTGTTGATTATTATTTCAAAATGGTTTTGAAATAAAACCGGCAATTGAATTCTAGAAAATTCTATTTAAATAATGTGTAAAGTTAAAATGAATCAACTATTGAACTTATTAAATGAAGTTGATATTAATAAGAAGAAAATGAAAATTTTAATCCTGGAACTAAAATTTTACTTGAGAAAATGGTGGTGAATAAAATATATTTGAATTTAACTTAAGATAAGTTGAATAAAATTGGAATTGGAATTGAATTAAACTGGATATAAAGTTAAAATGTAAAATGATTATGTAATCGTGGGTTATAATTGAGTAATGAAAATTTATACTCTTAAGTTACTAAGAGTTATATTTAATCTTGAGTTGTGATTATAAGATGGAAATGACTAAAATGAGCGATATAAGCTTTTAAATAATAAGTTGGTGAATTTAAGAATAGAAAATGGAATTATAAACATAAATAGGTAATGGTTGAATGGTATGGCAAATTCAAAATTTAAATCCTAAATGGAGGTTAAATGTGATAAGGCAAAGAAAAATATAAGATGTGAATGGACTGATGTGAATGGACTTGGGTTAGTAAATAAGTTTTTAAACTTATATTTGAGAAATAAAATTGGATCGAATTGGATTTAACTTCGATTAAATGGAATTGAGATGGATTTGGATTTAATTAAAATCAAAATTCAGTTGTGTTATAGATAATATTGAATCGGATTAAATACTTATTTAAAATAGTAAGGGAAATGATATGAATTTGAGTTGGCTAAATAAAATTTGGGTGGACTTAAATTTATCAAAAAAGAATTGAATTGAAAGAAAATTTAGTTTAATTGAAATGATATTGAATAACTAAATTCTCACTCAACTAAATTCAAAGGAATTGAATGAAGATGAATAAAGGGAGTAATGGGATGAATAAGATTTTTGTAGCTTGTTAAGAAAATTTGAAAAGTAAAATAAAACCCAATTCTGATATGGGATTTAATTTTTGGCAATAAAAAGTTGAGAGTGTGATGAATAATGGAATTAGATTATAATAGCGATGGTTTGAATTGTAAATAAATTCAAGTGAGTGATATGATTTGAAGTGGCCTCATTGTTAATAAAATAAATTCAGAAATGAATTGGGAAAGTGAATTAAAATTAAAATTGGATAGAGCATATAAGTGAATTGAATTAAAATATGTAAATGGATAGTGAATTTGAAATGTAAGAATAGGAATTTAATTCAATCATTATGATGAAATAAGAATCTTTGAGTTGTAAATAATCCAGAATGGAATGATATTAATATAAACTTAAGTTAGATGATGAACTTGAAATGATAATAGGAATTTGATTTAATAATTGAGATGAAGTAAAAATTGTTTGGGTTGTAAATAATTTCAAATGGAGAAAATTTAATATGGTTTGAGTTGGAATTAATTTAAAAGGGGTATAAAACTTAAGTAATGGCCATTTGCTTGAATAGCATCAAATTTGCATTTAGACTAGTCGTTTTTGTTGTAAACAAAACTAATAAATTAAGGAAAGTAAATGAAGTTAGTTTTGAAAATATTGGAATGAGATGAAATTTAATTTAGTGGATTTGCATATAAATGAAGTGAATTATGAATATAATGCAAATGTATCAAATTTAAAAGTAAAAATTTGATTGTGAATCAATTTGGAATTGAATTGAAGTAAACTGAGGTAAGTAAAGCACATGTTAATCATATTGAAGTGAATATGAATTGAGAATAGCAAGCTCGGATACAAATCATACGAGTGGAATAAAATGAAGTTTGGGTTTGTTAGGGAAACTAAAATAGTGTTGAAATTTGTGGATTGCTTATAACAGATGGATTTCATGTAGGATTATGGAAATGTGTGGATTGGGCTTTGTAATTGATATGTTTGGCTAAGATAAATGAATGGAATGTTGTTGAAATTCTCATATTATTGAAAACTGATGTGTTTTTTTAAGTAAGTGCAGGTACGAGAGACAATCGATAGAGTTGGAGCGCGTATATGCAATATAATTAGCCGCTTGCTTTTAAAATGCTAATCAAAAGGTACGCCTATGCAATATAATTAGAAAATGGTATATATTGTGAAATATTTTATTTTTCGAACGTGTGGATCAATATATATATATATATATATATATATATTTATTTATTTATTTATTTATTTATGTCTATTGTGATATTGTGAAACGCTCTCCGTACAAAGGAGACGCTGTCAAAAAATTTCGAAAATTTTTGGAGTTTGAATTTTTTTGGGAATTTTGAAAATTTCGAGTTAACTAGGAAAGTGATTTCTGAAGTTATATTGAAAACAAGCTTTTGAGTTAAAAATGAAGTAATTGGTTTTGGCTTAAGCTAAAAAGTTTTGGGAAGTGAATTGAGTTTTTTTACTAAGTATGGATAAGTAAATGAATTTAGTAGCATTTTTCATACCTTAGCAAATTTCGAGGACGAAATTTTCTTTAGGGGGAGGAATGTAACGACCCAGAATTTTAGTCGTTAGATTTTGAACATTTAATTCATTTTAAATGTTAAATGTGAATTATAACTGGATTTTGAATAAGAATATTTTGGTTAAATTAATAAGATTAGTTAAAATTCCAAATATGGCAAATCAATTGGATTTGACTAATAATAATTTAATATTTGGAATTGGAGTTATCGGTGAGTCTGGATATAAATCGTTATGGAAATGATTTTTAAGATTTATTTGAAGACTGGTTTGATTTGGATTTTAATATTGGCCTTTTGGATGGAATCAAAAGTCGATAGGTTAAATTTGGAATTTTATATTAATTTAATACTGGAATTTAATAATATAATAACGCATATAACCAGATTTTGATTCGAAATGAATCAGAATAATTTCTAATGTGATTATAAATTCTATATGATTTATAATTAAGTTATTAAAATTTTAAAAGTAAAATTTTAAGTGATTTCGACAACTTTGAAAATCGCTCGAATTAATCGACGAGTTAAAATAGCCTTTCGGGGCACAGTCTCGGAATTCGACGAAACCAGTTCCATTGGACCCGTAATAGTTAGTTATTATCGAATTTTAAATTTCGTACCATTTAGGGTTGCCGTTTGCTCGTACGGGTGAGAAACGCGTTGAAATTTAAATCGATAATTTAATATCTAAACTCGATTCAAAAAGCTATCTTCCACATATGATCTAATTAGCTTCCGAAATATGTTCTATTATGTTCGAAATGCGGGTAAAATCTTATAAACGCCTGGCGGCACGTGAGATTTGGAGTTCGTTTGTAAAAGTTTGTTAAAATTGAGAATATTAATAAAACAATTTGATTATACACACACACACACACACACACACACACACACGTATAAGGGCTAAAACCCTAGTCTCCGTTCACGGCCGCCGTTCTTTTTCCAATGGCCGACAACATCCCATATTCCCTCTCGATTTCCTTCTAATCCGTAGATCTTTAGCAATTGGTTTCAAATACAAAATAGTAGAGGGGACCGTGATCTTTAAATCCAACGGGTGATTCGAGCTATCGTCATCGAGTGAGGAGGAATTTTGGCTACAAGTGGTTAGTGTTTGTGCTCGTCGTTCGAGGGCATAGATCGACCTAGTTGAGGCGGGCTTTGGCCGAAGTAGAGCTTCCGATGGGCTTCGACGGGGAGGCGTTGGATCGTCGCTGAACGTGACGAGATGGGGAGCGGCATCGATCAATGACTGTTTGTGATGGGTATTCGCGTTCGTGACCTAGCAGGGAAGAAGAATCTTTGTGCGGCCTGATTTTTCTTTCAATTAATTGAACGGCTGATGGTAAAATAAAATTAAAATGAAAAGAAATTGTTATATAAATTTTATTCAACGTTTAAAAAAATTCATATCTCTCTCATGCTTTATCAGATTCCGACAAAACAAGAAGCGCCAGAATCACAGCGACGAGCAACATGCTGTCATGTAGGCCTGGATCGTTTCGAGCAAGTGAAAATTTTAGATTAAATCAAACAAGCTCGATTTAATTTGAAATTTGAAACGCTGATGCAAGGTACGTTAATCTCACTCACATCTGGATGCCATTGAATTTAAATAGTTAATATTTAAATATTTGAGTGATTGGTTGAATATTAATATTAATATCAGTCTGGATTGATATTTATTTGTTGTGCTAACATCTGTGGATGCAGGAAAACAGGTTGGAGGGATCCAACTGGATTCCTTACAATATAGAAATTTTATTCGTAATCCATGATATATTTCATTTATATCCTATGATAGAATGATTTGGAATTTTATTATGCTGTGTATGGTTGAATAATATAAATATGGTGTTTTTAAAATATAAATAAAATAAATTGGGATTAAAAGGGAATTGAAAGTAAATTTTGAGAAATGAGTTTAAGCAAATTAAATTCAAGATATTGGTTTAGAATTCGAAGTGTTTTGAAATTGTGATTTAAAAGGAAATGAGGAATGGAAGTGTATAAACTAGGTTTATAAATGAAATGGAATATTTGTCGGTGGATAAATTTTGAAAGATAGATTTTTGGTGGGAATTCCTATAAGAAATGCAAATTGTTTAAATGTAATAGTGAAATTATTTTTAAATAGATGGAAAATGTGTTTTCCCTGTAAATTAAGTATGATTCCCAGGAAAGCTTTCAAAATATAAATTAGCAGTTTAAAATGTGTTTTAGAATATTTTAGAAAAAATATTATTTTTAATCATTTTTAAGTATAAGTAAATATTTAATTAAGTAATTATGGTATTAAATTATTTTAAAGGTAATTTTAATATAAATATTGATTTAATCACTTTATTTTAAAAGTTAAATTTGGCTTAAATTACTTAGGAAACCTCTATATATTTCCTTAAGTATTATTTTTAATTACGTAATTTCTAATAGCTTTATTTTAAATATTTTAAGCATATACTTTGAAAGTGATTTCCAGGCAATGGGAAATGTGTTCAGAAATAAAAGGGAGTCTTATTTTTAAAAGTTTTGGAAGAAATTTACGGGATTGAGACGTAATTTTGAATTGAGATAAATCGAGTAGGATTTATAAAATGGTTCTATAGTTTATTCTGAAATGGAATTGTATTTCCCTGAAAAGCGAAGTACGTTTCAAAGTAGATTATTAAGTGAAGGAATGATTTTTTTTAAGAAATTATTTAAGTTGTTAAGTTTAAAGGTAAATAGTATTAAAATAGTTATAGTACTAAATATTTTAAAGGGTTCATGGGTATTATGTTTAAAGATAATTTTTAATATTTATATTTTATAGAATACTTTTATTTTAAGAATAAGTTTTGGTTAAAGTATTATTTGGAACTTGAATAGAATTTCATAACTCCTATTTTCAAAAGTTTAATTAGCTTAACCTTTACTTTAAAGAAAATAGTTATATATATTTTTTAAAGAAGTTTTATTTGAAATATTTTTAAAAGTACATATATTTTAAATAAAGTTTTTAAGTAATTTAAATGTTTTAATGTATTTCCAAGAATAAAGGATTTAAATTATTTTAAATCTAAAGTATTGGTACTTAGATGTTTTCAGAGGAAGTAAAGATTTGGAAATTTATTCCATGAGAAGAGTAGGGTTTGAAAACTGTTTCCAAAAGGGTTTGAAAGTGGAAATATATGTTGTGAACATATTTTGAGGTTAATAAATAATTTGGGGAAATTATTTATTGTTTGATGGATGTTTGTGAATGTTAATTGATAGTTAAATCGCCGACTATCAATATTAGACAATACATTGATCGTTTCGAAGAGACCGAGATTGGGATTTATTTCTCGAAAACCACTTCGATCAGGTTTGCACGTTTCGTGGGAAAACGAGTTCGGAGTCGAAGATGAAGCAGTGAACTGCAAGGGCTAGTCGCTACTAATCCTGAGGATGATTCCAAAATGGATGTAGTAGAACTAGTGCCTTCGGTTACGTTCGAACCCAGGACGGACTTGTATGGATGAATGCTTTAGGAACATCATCAGGTGGACGATGGGCATTCTAAGTGAAACATTCTAAAAGGTAACGCTTAGCCTCAAGCCCCATCAACCGAGAATGACTGAAAATCAGGGGTTATGCAGCAAGGCTAGGTGGGTAGCACCCATTCGGGTAAGGTCATCCCTGTCTAGATGTCCCTTTTTATTCGACTTAGTGGTGCGGTTGCTGATCCCAACCATGGGGTGATCTTACTCGGGATTATCCAGTAAGGGGTAGTCCCGGTCTTGCGTTGTAGGGCATTGGGAGTAATCCTCGGTACGGTGATCTAGGCCACGTACTGTGATAGGTGGTACCCCAGTGCCTAGTCATTAGTTGGAAATCCATTCTCCCTACGTTCCTTTTACGAGTTTTGTTTGTATTACCCACTTTGTTGCTAGTTGCTGGAATTTAATCATGTAAAAATTTCGGCTATTTTAATAAGTATTTGTATATAGACCCTCTTATAATACCAGAGGATTTTTACAAAAAGTGTTTTAGCTATCGTAAGGTAAAAACCCGACATGTTTATTTGTGGCGTGGTCTTACGAGATGCTTTTGATTTTCAAAGGATTTTGGAACTTTAATAATCAATTTGGGAGTATTTTTATCAGCTGGTATTCCAGACTGACTCGGGTGTTATTGTTGAATATGCGATTATATGATTTTTGTTTGATGATAATAAACATATATATATATATATATATATATATTCGTGTAAATGTATTTGTTAATGTACTATTTTATTTTTCATAGATTAAATAAATATTTGCCGAATAAAAATTAATAGCACGGAATTTGATTTCAAATAGAAATTTTATTCAAACAAATATTTATTACAATTTTGAATAGTACAAATTCAAGCTCTCACTATGCATATACAACTTTGATTGCAATACAAATTCAGTTACATCACAAATTCACTTTTACATCTGACCTCACTAAATATCACTCATTCACTCAACTCGTACTTTATCTTCAACTTCATTCCAAATTGAATCCAGCATCTGAGCAATCTGCAAAAATAAATATTGACACAGTAAAATTGAAAAGGAAATATTTTTGCAGTATAAAATAAAATGTGAATTTTGAAAATAATATTGCCTCAATTATTTGGGTTATTCGTCATCATTTATTTTTAATCCATCATACACGAACAACTTGTGACATACACGGTGTATCACTGTATATGCTACAAGGCCGTGCACACCGAAATATACACTTGATTGGTTTATAGGGACAGGTGAGCACAGGTCAAACCCAAAACGCTGGGTTCAACTTAGGTGCAATAAAATAATGTCACAAACTTCAGCACAAGGTCAAATCCGAGCTACAAGCTTGATTCAACTCAAGTGTAATGCACAGTCCAACTAAAAGTCAACATGCTCACGAATGACTGCACAAATTCAAGAAGGCACAAACCACAAACAAAATGCAAAAGGTCAAGTCACTGATTCAACTCAACTGTAGCACCAAAGCACAAAGGCTCGAATGACCAAGTGCATCAGAAATATGGCAGCACAGAGGCAACTGACATCACAACAGAGTTCAACATAACTTGAAGTACAAGCTAATGCAGACTGATGAAAATCAATATACAGTGAATCAAGTCATGGTTCAAACCAGGGCAGTGCATCAAAGACACAAATGACTTGCAAACATCTCATGATTACAATGTGCACAGAACAGCTCAACTGTATGCAAAAGTGAAACGAAGTGGACAATGCACAATACTAAACAGAGGAATAAACATATCAAACATCATGAGCCAACTGTGCATGAAGCGGCTCATATAATATACAACAAACAACACAAGTGCATAAAGGTAGTGAAATGATGACTGGAAACACAAAGATAATGCACTCAAATACAGTGCAGAAGCAAACGACACTGCTTATCAATCCAAACCAAAAAATATCAGGTGAACATCAAAATACAGACTCGAGCTCAAGACAGTACAACCCACTATAAATATTGGTGCAGACAGCCTCAACAATGAAGTGGCTCAACAACATCAAAATGCACATAAGACTCAGTACACAACAGAGGCAACTGGCAACAACAGTTCAAAGTTAAAGTGAAGAAATACAAGATAAATCAGACCAAGCAGCAAGCTCCAAATGGATAATGCAAGTACAGACTCAAGTGTACAACTCGAAGCAATGCTTAGTGTACAACATACATATGAACAAAATTCATATGTACAACAAAGCTAATGAAGACTACAGACTGAACCAAGATATCAGCAACAACAACATGAAGGAAACAGACTACAAAGACATCAACAAGTATGACAGAAAGAAGTGCAACAAAGACCCCCAAGTTCAACATAAATGCAACAGTTAATGGTCAAAGTTGAGCACATAAACGACTTCAACATATGATCAGTGGCAAGCATGCAAATACACAGTGCAAAAATGAATGCATATATGGATGCAGATATGCCAAAATTCTTATGAAGTCGAAAATGAACGAAGTGCCAGAAATCCAAACAGTTTCAAGTTGAACAAGTTAATGCCGAAGTTCAAATAATGTTAACAGAAGTGTCAAAGCCGATATTGGACAAGTCAGAAATCAAGTGTGTATAAAAATTGAAAAAGTCAAAAATCAAATCCAAATAAAATAGGAAAGTTGCTGCCGTAACGATCAAGGAAGGATCGAACGGTTTCAAGCTAAAACCGTGACAATGAAGTAAAGGAAAGATACGATATGAACAAGTCAGAAATATCCAAAGCATTAAAACAAAATTAAATGGCCGAGAATACTCAAGTGACGAATTCAATCAAATGAATACGAACAAAAATTCAAGGGCATCAAATTATATATAAGCAACATCATCGGTAGTTCTCTAATCATAGAGTTTAAGCATTGAAACCAGAAATCAAAAATAGAAATTAACATACCAAATCAAAGCCGACTCGATCAAGGAGGAAGAGCCGCGAACAATTCTATCGAAGTAGAAACTAACTCGATAAAGCAGCCGAAATCATCTCAAGAGACGATCGACCAATAGAGCAAGCAAATCGAATTCGATCGAGCATTTACATTCGCGATCTTCCAAATTCTGAAAACCCTAGTTTCTGTAGAAAAAGGAACGAGCAGCCATCATCTCAAAAAGAGGGTTGGGCCGAAGAAAAAAAAGAAGGAGACGGTCGAAATAAAATAAAAAGAAGGCCGACCCTTTTGTTTTTTAATTAGGGTTTTTTGTATTTTGTTTTTAAATTGCTTTTTAATTATTTTTTTAAATTTTAAACCGTTGTAATTTCTAGTCGTGTGACTAGGGCACAAACTACGTGGCGTAGTTTGAGAATTCGCAACTCAGTGGTTGAGTTGTGGCAGAGTTTTGAGCATAGAGTTAGGTTAGTCAGTAGCGGGTGTCGCGAGTTTACGTGTGTAAGCGTGTGACTACTTAATTTCTAGTAGAAATCTTGGGGGCGGCACGTAGGCAGGGTTTTGCCGAACCTGGGTAAATTCTGTGTCACTATTTCTGCATTTTATTCTGCTATCTGTGCTGTTTTTATTCTGCGTTGAAATTATTTTAAAAGCTTCGCAATTAATTTTCGTAATTAATACTGTCACCCTATTCACCCCCCTCTAGGGTGAAATCGATCTTATAGTTATTTCATTATAATGCTCGGGTCAGACCGAGTATTATATATACAGGACATGATGCTTGGAAGCTCAGGAGAGGAGCTAGAGATCGAGACGTATTATCCGTACTTGTTTTTATCCGCTGCTGTGATTGTTGATATTGCCAGGCTGGTAATTATTATTTGTTTGAGATATACTCTGATGATATATTGTATAAAACAGATATAGTTTTCATTTTGTGTAAAGATCTGTTATTGACTATTATATTTTATTCCGCTGCGATTGTGAGATTCTGTAATTGTTTAATTCCTCTTTCTTCTATCTTCTTTCTTTTTCCTCAACAATTTGTCTTTTCCGGCACTTGATCTTCGGCATATTATACCGTGGAGTATTTTCTGTTGATTTTCAAGGGTCGACAAGGGCGGGTCGTCACAGTTTGTCCATAAATTGAAGAACTACTTTCAGCCGTTCTTTTTCGTCGCGATCGATTGCAACTAATCGACAAATCAATGATGCAATCTTGTAGAGAGGACCGAGGGGGTTGCATCAGCGTGTTTTGTTTGGCAAACCAATGGATGGATCATCACCTAAAATTCAATTAGGGTTGTGATATGGTGGTATTGGCTGGGATATTCTCGACCAATAATGGTCGATGGTTGGCATCATGGAGCATCAGGGAGGGACCAGCGTTCGGTGCAATGTCGTCTGGCGTGGGCGCGGCCTCGATGGTCGGCGGTGGCCTGTGAACGTGATGGCGGCTAGCATAAGTATCGTGTGAATTGATTCGGGAATGAAGTGGTAGTGGGAGTGACGTGGCGGCATCGTGTTAGGTGAGTCTCTTTTTATTTTATTTTATTTTTGATTGAATAACTTCTACATACAAGGTCCGATTTATATGTGGTTTGTTCCGCTGGGATCATATCAAAATTTCGGATATTTTAACACTAGTTTGGATGAATTCTGAGATGTTTGAATTTTGGGTTTAAATTGGACTTAAATTCGATTTAAATTGAAAAGGTGAGTGTTTTAAGCCACTCACAACTTCTATAATTTCTTATGTTTGTTAAATTGATTTACGATGTGATTAGAAATTTATTAATGACTGTTTTGCATATTTTGAATCATCATTTCAGTTTATTTGAATTTATTTGGATAAAATAGTTATTTAATTTATTATTGAATATAAACTGCCAGTAAATACCAGCTATTTATTATCTGTTCTATATTGTTGTTATTCATTGAATTGAATGATGATTGTGATAAATGTTTGATGATTGATATTGGATGAATGGATGTTGTATTTTATATTGTTATAAACTGCTTGTTATGGATTTCTATTTCATTTGGGATTACGGTTTGAAATGATATATAACCGTATTTATATTTTAAATTACGGAATGAAATGATAAATATCCATATCACTTGACCATATGATAGAAAATTATATACAGACACCGTAATCTATATATAAAAATATTTTGAAATGGTTTCTATGGTTTTGTAAAAAAAAATAGTTTTAGATAAATATTAATTTTAGATATTATGTAAATGTTGTTTTATCCTTGATTTTAAGCTATGCATAATTTGTTTTAATATAGAATAAGCTTAATAATAAGTTTGATTTTTATTGAAGATAATATGATTAACTATTTAAATTATTGTAACGACCCGCCTTTCATTCCATAGAAAGACGCATCATTAAGAAGAAAGAAAGGGATAGAAAAGAGAAAAGAAAGAAAAGAAAGGAACAAACAACATCAGAATCTCACAGCGGAATCAAATAAATTATATTATATCACATAAAACATTACATAGTATCATATACATCAGAGTTTTACAGCTAATACAACACAAACTAGATAGTTATAAACATCCGTCTAGCAATTACAATTCAAGTACATCAGAGAAAACAGATACAACTCAAACACAGCGGAACCACTATATATATCTACACGCTGAAGCCTCCTGCTCCATATCTCCTCCAGAAACTCGTCAAAGCAATCCTGAATCACTTGACTACTCATATGTAATATGAGTACCCAAGAGTTTAATAAAACATAAAATAAACACTCGGGTCAGACATGGGTCTGGTGTGAGTAAACGAGGATAAAAGTTGCTTAACTTTAGAAAATCTTTGGAAACAAAAGGTATCACGTAAGACTTCCCACACATGAACATGGAAAAGTTTTTACCTTACGCTAACCAAAACATTTGATAGGAAATCCACTAATATTATAATAGTGTCTAGGGTTTCCAAAATAAAATACAGAAATAGCTGGAATGCTTACATCTCACGTTCCAACATAGTTGGGCATAATCAAAACCGTACAGGAACTTATTGGATTATGGATTCCATCAATGGTAGGGCTATTGGGGTACCGTCCGTCACAGTACGTGGCCTAGATCACCGTACCGAGGAGTACGCCCGCTCCCCTGCAACACAAAGCCGGAACCATTACTTACTGAACAGTTCCGAACATGACCACCCCGCAGATTGGCCGTCGCCAACTGCCACACAGCTGAAATATAAAGGGACCTCTAGACAGGGGTAAATCTTGCTCTCTAGTAGGGGCTACCCACGAAGCCTTGCTGCACCTCCCCTGTTTTAGCCATTCCCGGTTGATGAGGCTTGATGCTACGATTACCTTTATAGGACACATCAATCTTAGAATGCCCATCGTCCAACCGACGATGTTCTGAAAGCATTCAATCCATACAAGTTCATTCCGGGTTCGAACGAAACCAAAGGCACTATCTCGTTGCACTCATTTTGGAATCACCCTCAGAGTCAACGACCATAGCCCTTGCACTCTAAATCACCATCTCGAACCTATAAGTACTATTCCGTCAAACTCATTACGGAATCACCCACAGAGTTATACTGACGTATAGTTCTTACACCTCGAGTCTTCACTTGCTCCACTTGGATTAACGACCTAACGTTTAAATTGGAATCGATGTGGTTTTCGGATATCCAAATATGGAAACCCGATCCCGGTCTCATCGAAACAAAACGCCATTTTAATGTCCAAGTTGTACTTAAGGGTTTTAACCAATCAACTCATTTCATTATTATCTATTTTCACACAAATAGATAAACTACATATCACAATAGATAATCACATTCTCATCATAAACAGATAATCATCACAAAACAGATAATCCATATTTTCTTACTATAACTAAACATCCATATCATACAGATACTACTCATCTCATTACTGAGATCACAATCATCCAATTAATATCATCCATAAGCAAAGATTTATTACCATCATCTATAATTAATTTAAAATGAATTAAATTAATTACAACCATCTCTAATTAATTTAAATTAAATGAAATTAATTACTCATCTATAAATCCTGCTTATATATCCTTTATTAATTAACCCGGATAATTAATTATTCGCTAAATATTCAACTTGATTAAACACCCTTGATTAATCATCCTCTAATTACAATAAGTAATTAGTCTTTAATTAATTTCACAAATTAATTAACCTAAATCATAAGTAATTAACATTTAATTACATCATTTATTAATTAGTTATAATTAATTACATTTATCCTTAATTAATTATAATCAATTAATCACTTATTAATTAATTATTACTTGATTAAACAATCCTTAATTACATCATTAATTATAATAATTAATGATCTCTAATTTTTATTTAAATAAATTACTTAATTTAAATTAATTACATTTAGTAATTAATCTAAAATTATTAATCACCTTGATTAATATTAATCCAGTAATTAATTACCCTTAATTACTCATTAACAAATTAATTATCCCATAATTAATTATCTTCACTAATTAATCCCTTGATTAGTTACAAAAGTAATTATCCCAATTTCTTAATTAAAAACCATTCTCACTAATTACATTCCAGTAATTATTATTCATTACTTCTCTGAGTAATCCTGCTCCATTAACTACATTACATAATTTCACTTATTAAATCATCAAATGATTATCTTAAATTAATTAAACTAAATTAATTAAGTTAAATAAATCAAAATATTACAATTAATTATAATCTCTTAATTACTTTTATCAAGTAATTATACTTAACCATTTATAATTGATTATATTCAATTAATTAATCTAGTTAATTATCAAAATTAATTACATTAATTAATTACTTAATTATCCTTAGATAATTATCATTATTATATGACAATATTTTCTTAATTGCTTACTTAAGAACATTTATCTAAGGTTAATTATTATTAATCATCTCTAGTTAAAAATTAATCCAAATCATTATTTAAAATCAAATAAATAAGTAAATTTTCTTAATTATCTTAATTATTCATAAAACAATTCATTTACTTATTAATGACTTTATTTACATTCAAATGTATTTAAAACAATACATTTCTAAATTTAATTCAAATTCCATTATAAAATTTAAGATTTTAAAATGTTTAATTATTTTAACATTAATCCAAATTTTAAATAAATTTATTCGTTGAAATAAAAGTGAAAACATTCATTACTTATATAAGAAAAGTTTTTTAACCCAATTTACTTAATTAAAGAAATCAAGCCTCTAAAATAAATTAATCAGTTTGCTTTTCAAATTAAAGTTAAACACACTTCTTATCTTTTTATTTAAATATTTAAGAAAAGAATTTTATCAAGTTTAAAACTATTTGAAAACAATTCTTTTTTTTAAAATCTATTTGAAAACATTTAAACATGTTCAATAATTTAAAATTTACAAAAAAAAACTGTTTTGAATTCAACCTGGATTCAAAGTAAACCTGAAACTATTCAAAACTAAATTTAAACCTTACTTAAATTTAAATTCTTCATTTTTAAAACTTTGAATTCAAAAGCTCACTTGAATTAAATTTCAATTTAAGCTTTTAATTTAAATCCCTGCCTAAATTTTAAATTTCATTCAAATTTAAAAAAAACCGCACACAGGAAGGTTATAAAAACCTGAAGCAAACAACCTGAGACCACAAATTATTACTTCGAGTTAACAACCCAAATGCTTCGAGACAGAAGCACAAACACCCGAGTGTAACTTCGAGTTAAATACCCTGCACAACCCCAAATGGTTCACCAGAATTTACATATGCACGGTGCATATGCACCGGTGCTCAGATCATCACCAGCCACCCTAGGCAACTCCCCCTAGTCGCCAATCATCCTCCAACAAGCTTACTACCATCAGCGTTTCCTCTGAAACTCGAAATCAAATTCGAGTAAAACTCCATAACCTGGAACATCGCTGCATCATATACCCCAAACCTCTCAACAGCCGCGACATCCATTTCCGATCATCTGAGACGTCGTGGCTCCGACCAACAATCTATCTATACCCCCTCTGCCGAATCCCAAAACCTCGAAGCACTACAGTAAACAAGAAGTAACAAAACTTCAACCCTCATCAAAACTAGGGCTAAACCTGGAAACCCCTATTTCCATCTCGTCCCATCTCTGATCATTTATTGCCCAATTTTCCACCACTCTCACGTCAATCTTCCACCTCAAGGAAGAAATACAGCCTCCAAAATCCACTAGATGATCAGATAGACCAAAAAATCCCACTTCTGTTCAATTCCCAAATGCTAACTCCATAGTTGATTTAAAAATGTGATGTTTGTTTTATAATTTATGATTTCAATCATGCATTCAAGTTATAATCTTGATTTAATAATTTCAGATGTTTGATATTTCTCATTTGAAACAAATACTATCAGTATTATTACAGAGACAACAATTTAATTTTCAATTTAGCTTAATTATGATTTAGAAACCTGAATCTATACGAAACATACACATTTTGCTTACATATTAATGCTAGCAGAGAATCAAATCCAGTGGAAATGAATTTCCATTAAAATCTGAGTTTCAAAACAGAGACAGGTATGTAGATAGTTTTTGGCATCAGTTACACACATATACATGTTTGTATATGTATACACAAAGCATCATCACAATATAATCAAACAAACTTGCTTACTTCTATCAGATCACATGCATAGATAATTTTAAAGAAATCTTTAAAATTGTGAAGTTATTCACCCAAAAATGAAGGCACTGTAGTTCAAATCATAGCAGTTTGATTTATTTTTTAAAATGACAGTTTTGTTTGAACTTGAGTTTTAGTACATTGCTTAAGTATTAATTTTAAAAGAAAGATCTGTTTTTAAAATAGAAGTTTACTCACCTTTAAATTGAGGATGCAGAGAACAATTCCAGATGCAAATTTCATTTTTCCAGTAATTTGATTTGAAGCTGCATTTGAAAGTAGAATCTGCTGTAGTTGATTTTACTTGTTGTTGTAGGTTTTTGAAACTGCATTTGCTTCCAGTTTGAATACTGAAGTATTGCATGCAGATCCATCTTCATATGCTTGAGTTTGAGTTGAAGATTACTTTCAGATTTGTAGATTTTTCACAGTTTTGATTTGCAGAATTTAGATTGTATTTGGGTTTTGGTTTTGAAGAAGAATTGGTTTTTCAGATTTGAATTTTTTTTTACTTATAAATCTGATTTTCAGTTTTTCATTGAAGATAAATGGTTTTAACAAAAATGCATTGTTACATTTTCTTATTGATATATTTTTAAATAAAAAGTTTTTAAAACCACTTGTTAACTAATGTTATAGATTAAGTACAAGTGTCTTCTTTATGTATTAAAAGCTTAACACATATACAATTTCAATATAAAAAGTAGATTTCTTAATTTATGAATGTGTTTTAAATCTATCTAAAACAATTTCTAATTTAATTTAACATGTTTATTTGAATGTTTTCAAAATAATATTTTTAAAACTAATTTTCAAAAGAGAAAATTTTAAAAAGAAAAGAAATGTTAAATTATATTTTATTCAAAAGTTTGAAATCAAAGTACTATACTCTAATATAAATGAACTAAACCTTATTTCATCTGCAAAACAATTTTTAAAATAAAACAAAATAAACCTTTATTATAAATACAATTCAAACTATTTTATTTTTATAGTCAAAATAAATACTTACTTATATTCCTTTGAAGATATAAGAAAGATTTTAAATTTAGCTTTGAAAAGTTTTCAATACCAATTTTAAATCAAGTTAATCAATTCAAAATTTATACATCTATATAAAATAAATTGGTAAATATTCTTTATTAAATTAAAACTCTTATTTACAATGTATACACATATACACATTATAAATAAAATATCTTTAGATAAGCTTAGAAAGATAATTTTATCATTTAAATATCTTTAACTTTTGAAAAGAATAAAATTACCAAAATTATTATTATCACTATTATAAATTTTGAAAAGAATATCATTTGTCAAATAAAATAATTATTAGATTTTAAAAGAAAATTTCTGTTTGAATTAAATTATTAGATCAATATTTCACATTTGTAAAATAATTATTAATGAAAATTATTAAATAAATATTGCCCAAATTTCCGGGACATCACATTCCTCCCCACTTAAAAGAATTTCGTCCTCGAAATTTAAAAGCAAAGATAATTTAATAATCCCATACAGATTTTAATTTTAAAGTAGCAAACATATGCTATTAACCAAATACTAGCAACCATAGCAACCAATTCAAACAAACAATTCTAACTATCCAGACAAAATTCTAGATAGGATTCCCTAGAGTTTCCCAAGTACAAACACCAGAATACTCGCTTTACAGAATCTAAACTAGCTATACCACTCAGATCTAGAGCTCCTATATATCTAGATCTACAAATCTAAACAGGATCCTGGACCACAGACAAGTCCCGACCAACTTCCAAATCTCCCAGAACTACTGATTCTAAAATCAGTGATAGACCATACACGTACTCCCTCAGAGATGCGTGAAAAACATAACAATTTCCAGCCATCCGAACAGGCAATTCAATCCTGTAGACCAAACACTTAATCCTTAAGAGAAAACAGAAAGATCCAATCTCTTATCCACACATCTCTCATATCGATCCTGGGCTACCTCCAACCTTCTAGATCAATCCAATCATTGCAGATGCTTCACGGAACAAATCTGGAAAAAGAAATAAATGATCTCCAGATCCTACTCAACAAAATGATTCTCCCAAAATCCGTCAAAGTCCATCACACAAACTCTACTACACAAATATCAGAAGACTTCAGACATACTACTCTTCTTCTGAAAAACAAAATAGATGCACAGTACACCCAAGCCTCCAGATCCAAAATAAATTTCCTGTGGAAATCCTCTGATCCAAGACAAAACTCAAATTCCCAATGAAACGTGTTGCTTCTATTCTGGAATAACTGCCATCATGCTTCCATTGCGCAACTCTGATTTGAGAATGCTGTTGATGAACTCAAATACAAACTTGATCAACTTATCCCGAAAACGTTGTCCAGCAAAATCCATAAAATCTCAGTGACCTATCCGATTCGGTCACAAACACCATAGCAAAAATTCAACCAGAAACTAGATCCGATCAACCTTTCCAGCTAAAACAAATCTCTCTCTCAAAGAGCCCTCCTATTATGTTGAACCACCGGTACAGCTCCAAGAACCCAGTCGAAACAGAACTCAATCTCTCGGTGCGGATGCAAATCTTAACTCCTTCAAAGATATCCAGAAAAATACCAAACCACTTCGATAACTCAAACATCCTCTAGAGATGCTTCAATCCAAACAAAGACTACTCAGAGAACTTCCGAACCATCGCGAGTCACTTTTGCGATTCCACTCAGTTCAGATCCCAAGAAGCCGTTCTCTCTTCAACAATCAGAACTGCTAAAGCCTTCAAATCAAAAGGAGAAACTAGTGGTCCACCTCCAACCACAAACATCACACCCAACTGAGCTTCCAAAAGAAATGGACAAGCTCCACCATCTGCCCGGCTTACTGACCAAAGAATCACAAAGATTTCTGAACCATCGAAGAAACATGCCACACTGCTGCTACTGTTGCCAAAGACTTCTTATCCAAAAGCTCATCGAATCACATAGCTACATCAGCCCTTTCCACAATAGAGCCTTCAGAAGACAGATATCCCTCAGGAAACTCGACTTCAAACCAAGCACAAAACACTCTGCCAAACTGAGTCTCAAACTCAATACAAACAGAGCTCCTTCCTAAGGTTGCCAAGATACCATCGGTGGCTTCAGTACTCCCAACTGATCCATATTCAAGAAAATCCACTCGCACGAGTGCAACCAAGCTTACAACCAAAGATAAACTTCGAATCTTGAAAAGATTTTCTACAGAGATCGGTAAAATCCTTCACACCAAACTGCAAAACTACTCAAGATGCCTAATACTGCCCTAGCAGATTCACTTCCAACCTCAAACATTCGGACTCCAACCATTGGTAGTTGTGTTACACACACCACTACCCTACCTTTAGAACTTATATTGGAAAACCTGAACAGGTAACCCAATCAAATAGCTAGAAATAAATTAGTATATAAATATTCAAAATGACAAATACGCTCTCTCAAGACAGACACCACTCCAGAGCATAGGTATTCGCTCAACCTAGTTCTCTGATACCACAATGTAACGACCCGTCTTTCATTCCATAGAAAGACGCATCATTAAGAAGAAAGAAAGGGATAGAAAAGAGAAAAGAAAGAAAAGAAAGGAACAGACAACATCAGAATCTCACAGCGGAATCGAATAAATTAAATTATATCACATAAAACATTACATAGTATCATATACATCAGAGTTTTACAGCTAATACAATACAAACTAGACAGTTATAAACATCTGTCTAGCAATCACAATTCAAGTACATCAGAGAAAACATATACAACTCAAACACAGCGGAACCACTATATATATCTACACGCTGAAGCCTCCTGCTCCATATCTCCTTCAGAAACTCGTCAAAGCAATCCTGAATCACTTGACTACTCATACGTAATATGAGTACCCAAGAGTTTAATAAAACAGAAAATAAACACTCGGGTCAGACATGGGTCTGGTGTGAGTAAACGAGGATAAAAGTTGCTTAACTTTAGAAAATCTTTGGAAACAAAAGGTGTCACGTAAGACTTCCCACACATGAACATGGAAAAGTTTTTACCTTACGCTAACCAAAACATTTGATAGGAAATCCACTAATATTATAATAGTGTCTAGGGTTTCCAAAATGAAATACAGAAATAGCTGGAATGCTTACATCTCACGTTCCAACATAGTTGGGCACAATCAAAACCATACAGGAACTAATTGGATTACGGATTCCATCAATGGCAGGGCTACTAGGTCACAGTACGTGGCCTAGATCATCGTACCGAGGAGTACGCCCGCTCCCCTGCAACACAAAGCCGGAAGCATTCCTTACCGAACAGTTTCAAACAAGACCACCCCGTAGATTGGCATCGCCAACTACCACACAGCCGAAATATAAAGGGACCTCTAGACAGGGGTAAATCTTGCTCTCTAGTGGGGGCTACCCATGAAGCCTTGCTGCACCTCCCCGGTTTTAGCCATTCCCGGTTGATGAGGCTACGATTACCTTTATAGCAATCTTAGAATGCTTATCGTCCACCTGACGATGTTCTGAAAGCATTCAATCCATACAAGTTCGTTCCGGGTTCGAACGAAACCGAAGGCACTATCTCGTTGCACTCATTTTGGAATCACCCTCAGAGTCAACGACCATAGCCCTTGCACTCTAAATCACCATCTCGAACCTATAAGTACTATTCCGACAAACTCATTACGGAATCACCCACAGAGTTATACTGACGTATAGTTCTTACACCTCGAGTCTTCACTTACTCCACTCGGATTAACGACCTAACGTTTAAATTGGAATCGATGTGGTTTTCGGATATCCAAATATGGAAAACCGATCCCGGTCTCATCGAAACAAAACGCCATTTTAATGTCCAAGTTGTACTTAAGGGTTTTAACCAATTAACTCATTTCATTATTATCTATTTCACACAGATAGATAAACTACATGTCACAATAGATAATCACATTCTCATCATAAACAGATAATCTGTATCATCATCACAAACAGATAATCATCACAAAACAGATAATCCATATTATCTTACTATAACTAAGCATCCATATCATACAGATACTACTCATCTCATTACTGAGATCACAATCATCCATAAGCAAAGATTTATTACCATCATCTATAATTAATTTAAAATGAATTAAATTAATTACAACCATCTCTAATTAATTTAAATTAAATTAAATTAATTACTCATCTATAAATCCTGCTTATATATCCATTTATTAATTAACCCGGATAATTAATTATTCACTAAATATTCAACTGGATTAAACACCCTTGATTAATCATCCTCTAATTACAATAAGTAATTAGTCTTTAATTAATTTCACAAATTAATTAACCTTAATCATAAGTAATTAACATTTAATTACTTCATTTATTAATTAATTATAATTAATTAATTAATCACTTATTAATTAATTATTACTTAATTAAACAATCCTTAATTACATCATTAATTATAATAATTAGTGATCTCTAATTTTTATTTAAATAAATTACTTTATTTAAATTAATTACATTTAGTAATTAATCTAAAATTATTAATCACCTTGATTAATATTAATCCAGTAATTAATTACCCTTAATTACTCATTAACAAATTAATTATCCCATAATTAATTATCTTCGTTAATTAATCCCTTGATTAGTTACAAAAGTAATTATCCCAATTTCTTAATTAAAAACCATCCTCACTAATTACATTCCAGTAATTATAATTCATTACTTCTCTGAGTAATCCTACTCCATTAACTACATTACGTAATTTCACTTATTAAATCATCAAATGATTATCTTAAATTAATTAAACTAAATTAATTAACTTAAACAAATCAAAATATTACAATTAATTACAATACATAATTAATCTCTTAATTATTTTTATCAAGTAATTATACTTAACCCTTTACAATTGATTATATTTAATTAATTAATCTAGTTAATTATCAAAATTAATTACATTAATTAATTACTTAATTATCATTATTATCTGACAATATTTTCTTAATTATGTACTTAAGAAAAGTTATCTAAGATTAATTATTATCAATCATCTCTAATTAAAAATTAATCCAAATCATTATTTAAAATCAAATAAATAAGTAAATTTTCTTAATTATCTTAATTATTCATAAAACAATTCATTTACTTATTAATGACTTTATTTGCATTCAAATGTATTTAAAACAATACATTTCTAAATTTAATTCAAATTCCATTTTAAAATTTAAGATTTTAAAATGTTTAATTATTTTAACTTTAATCCAAATTTTAAATAAATTTATTCCTTGAAATAAAAGTGAAAACATTCATTACTTATATAAGAAAAGTTTAAAACCCAATTTACTTAATTAAAGAAATCAAGCCTCTAAAATAAATTAATCAGTTTGCTTTTCAAATTAAAGTTAAACACACTTCTTATCTTTTTATTCAAATATTTAAGAAAAGAATTTTATCAAGTTTAAAACTATTTGAAAACAACTCATTTTTTTAAATCTATTTGAAGACATTTAAACTTGTTCAATAATTTAAAATTTACAAAAAAAAAACTGTTTTGAATTCAACCTGGATTCAAAGTAAACCTGAAACTATATTTAGTCTTGATTTCAAAACTAAATTTAAACCTTACTTAAATTTAAATTCTTCATTTTAAAACTTTGAATTCAAAAGCTCACTTGAATTAAATTTCAACTTAAGCTTTTAATTTAAATCCTTGCCTAAATTTTAAATTTCATTCAAATTTAAAAAAAAAACTGCACACATGAAGGTTATAAAAACCTGAAGCAAACAACCCGAGACCCTAAATTATTACTTCGAGTTAGCAACCCAAATGCTTCGAGACAGAAGCACAAACACCCGAGTGTAACTTCGAGTTAAATACCCTGCACAACCCCAAATGGTTCACCAGAATTTACATATGCACGGTGCATATGAACCGGTGCTCAGATCATCACCAGCCACCCTAGGCAACTCCTCCTAGTCGCCGACCATCCACCAACAAGCTTACGACCATCAGCGTTCCCTCTGAAACTCGAAATCAAATTCGAGTAAAATTCCATAACCTGGAAACATCACTACATCATATACCCCAAACCTGTCAATAGCCGCGACATCCATTTCCGATCATCTGAGATGTCGTGACTCCGACCAAAAATCCATCTATACCCCCTCTGCCGAATCCCAAAACCTCGAATCACTCGAAGCGCTACAGTAAACAAGAAGTAACAAAACTTCAACCCTCATCAAAACTAGGGATAAAGCTGGAAACCCCTATTTCCATCTCCTCCCATCTCTGATCATTTATTGCCCAATTTTCCCCCACTCTCACATCAATCTTCCATCTCCAGGAAGAAATACAGCCTCCAAAATCCACTAGATGATTAGATGGACCAAAAAATCCCACTTCTGTTCAATTCCCAAATGCTAACTCCACAGTTGATTTAAAAATGTGGTGTTTGTTTTATAATTTATGATTTCAATCATGCATTCAAGTTATAAGCTTGATTTAATAATTTCAGATGTTTGATATTTCTCACTTGAAACAAGTATTGTCAGTATTATTATAGAGACAACAATTTAATTTTCAATTTAGCTTAATTATGATTTACAAACCTAGATCTATACTAAACACACACATTTTGCTTACATATTATTGCTAGCAGAGAATCAAATCCAGTGGAAATGAATTTCCATTAAAATCCAAGTTTCAAAACAGAGACAAGTATGTAGATAGTTTCTGGCATCAGCTACACACATATACATATTTATATATGCATACACAAAGCATCATCACATTATAATCAAACAAACATGCTTACTTCTATCATATCACATGCACAGCTAATTTTAAAGAATTCTTTAAAATTGTGAAGTTATTCACCCAAAAATGAAGGCATTGCAGTTCAAATCATAGCAGTTTGATTTATTTTTTAAAATGACAGTTTTGTTTGAACTTGAGTTTTAGTACATTGCTTAAGTATTAATTTTAAAAGAAAGATCTGTTTTTAAAATAGAAGTTTACTCACCTTTAAATTGAGGATGTAGAGAACAATTCCAGATGCAAATTTCATTTTTCCAGTAATTTGATTTGAAGCTGCATTTGAAAGTTGAATCTGATGTAGTTGATTTTACTTGTTGTTGTAGGTTTTTGAAACTGCATTTGCTTCCAGTTTGAATACTGAATTATTGCATGCAGATCCATCTTCATATGCTTGAGTTTGAGTTGAAGATTGCTTTCAGATTTGCAGATTTTTCACAGTTTTGATTTTCCAGAATTTAGATTGTATTTGGGTTTTGGTTTTGAACAAGAATTGTTTTTTCAGATTTGAATTTTGAATTTTTTTACTTATAAATCTGATTTTCAGCTTTTCAATTGAAGATAAATGGTTTTAACAAAAATGCGTTGTTACATTTTCTTATTAATATATTTTTAAATAAAAAGTTTTTAAAACAATGCCACTTGTTAATTAATGTTATAGATTAAGTACAAGTGTCTTCTTTATGTATTAAAAGCTTAACACATATACAATTTCAATATAAAAAAATAGATTTCTTAATTTATGAATGTGTTTTAAATCTATCTAAAACAATTTCCAATTTAATTTAACATGTTTATTTGAATGTTTTCAAAATAATATTTTTAAAACTAATTTTCAAAAGAGAAAATTTTATAAAGAAAAGAAATGTTAAATTATATTTTATTCAAAAGTTTCAAATCAAAATACTATACTCTAATATAAATGAACTAAATCTTATTTCATCTGCAAAACAATTTTTAAAATAAAACAAAATAAACCTTTATTATAAATACAATTCAAACTATTTTATTTTTATAGACAAAATAAATACTTACTTATATTTCTTTGAAGATATAAGAAAGACTTTTAAATTTACCTTTGAAAAGTTTTCAATACCAATTTTAAATCAAATTAATCAATTCAAAATTTATACATCTATATATAATAAATTGGTAAATATTCTTTATTAAATTTAAATTAAAATCAAAACTCCTATTTACAATGTATACACATATACATATTATAAATAAAATATCTTTAAATAAGCTTAGAAAAATAATTTTATCATTTAAATATCTTTAACTTTTGAAAAGAATAAAATTCCCAAAATTATTATTATCATTATTATAAATTTTGAAAAGAATATCATTTGTCAAATAAAATAATTATTAGATTTTAAAAGAAAATTTCTGTTTGAATTAAATTATTAGATCAATATTTCACATTTTTAAAATAATTATTAATGAAAATTATTAAATAAATATTGCCTAAATTTTCGGGTCATCACAATTATATTTTAATATAGAGTTTATAATGATTTAAATAAATTAAGGTTGGAAGATAAATTTGAGATTTATTTGAAATTGAATTTATTTAAGAACTAAACTCAAATCATCTTGATGTGAAATTTATTAAATTCGAAATTTTAGAGGGTATGATTTTTATAACTTGATTTTGTTTAAGGTGAATTAAATGAATATTTCAAGTATAAATAAATTGAAGGAAATATTTAATTACTTGTAATTTGAGTTTTATTTAGATGATAATGGATTTATTATGTAAATTATTTCAAGCTAAATTATAGAAAATTTAATTGTTGAATCGTAATCACCAAACTTAGTTTTGAAATTGTTGAATACTTAAAGTTTGAAATATATTGAATTTGTAATGGTTTATTCTATGGATCAAACCTGTTTTGAAATCGATAAATTTGGAATAATCTATTTGGAAACTGAATTGAATTGAAATTTATGATTTGGGATTTGGTTAAATATAAAGTTTAAAAATTCGAGTTGTGTTGGATTTGATTTGTGAAATTGAAGAAGCTATTTTATTATATAAAGTATTTTAAATATTTAAACCATTTAAGTGGTGGAAGTTACTTTCCAAAGTTATGAGTTTTAAGGTATTATAGTTGGAGGTGTTATGATTTTAGAAAGGATATATTTGAAATAAAAATGATATTGTATTGATTTGGTTTTGAAAGGGCCATGATATTTGGTTTTAAAGTATAAACTGTTTTGAAAATGATCGCGGTGTTATAATAACTTTGTTTGGTAGAGAGACCGGGATCAAAAGTTGTCAAACTCTCTGCCAATCTGAAAACCACTTTAACAATTGTGTACATGGTGGAGATTCCAGAATGAAGTTGGATGGTGGTGGCGTTCCTTTGAGGTATATACGTGGACCCGACTCCTGTGAGGTGGCATAAGGTGGCTAAAACAGGAGCGATTACGGGCCAGTGAGGTATCCCGTTTTATCGGACATACTCCTTCTATATTATATTCTGACGTTGAGATTGATTTGGTGGCTTCTTTTGATTTATGATTTTTGGGGGTGTGACTCGAGGTGGGCGGTAGCTGCGTGCTATGCTTCATCACCAGCCCGGATGCGTGATTGGTTATATCTACCCTGGCATTGCCTAGTTGTGCCATGTCACCTACCCTAGCACGCCTTGTACGAGTTTGGTTTTCTCCCATAGCCCGTTGAGTATCCTCTGGTGGCTTCCCGATCAGGAGTGACTATGATACTGGATGGACAATTTAGACTATTACGTGTTAAGGGATATATGGGTAACCCCTTAACGCTATTTAAAAGTAAGTTATTTTACTATTAGACATTATTATAATAGCATACATTACTATATAGTAAATAGTTTAACGGATCCTTAGGAGATGTGATTCCCGAGCATCTCTTAAGTTACTGCACTCACGTTAGACAATGGATAGGAGATGTCAAATCCCGTAAACATCCCTAACGCCATTCCACTCATACTTATTTATGTTGATTTAACTCACATAAGACCTTTTAGTTCTTACTCGAATGCTTTGTCTTTTCAAATCGCTCGGGTCAGTCTGAGCATTTCAGGATTTGAAGACCTTACTTCTAGAGGACGAAGATGAAGATTGTATTACTATTATTTATTATATTATTCCACTCCATTCATACTATTCCACTGCATTATTTATTATTCTTTGGTATGTGTAATTCTGATCTGTGTTGTATAAGTATAATCAAATGTTCTATAAAACAGCTCCATGAACTGTTATTTGATTATTATATTTTTGTCATTTCGCTATGAGATTCTGTTTTGTTTTTTTCTTTCTCTGCTTTTCTTATTCATCCCAACAACAATTCGCCCTTTTGTATGGTTTGAGTCTGACGTGTGTGGTTTATCGTTGATTTTAAACGACAAAAAGGTGGGATGTTACAGGACATCTTCATATGTCGCTCTTATCATATTTTGTACATGTATATGTGATCTGATCATGGTTAACATTTGGGATTATGTAATTAAATCTTAAATTGAAATTCATAAGAAATGAGAAATTCTATTTTGTTGAAGTTAAAATTTTCATATTCTTGTGTTCCAGTGTATCAATATTAACCACATTCGCTCATCCAGAAATAACAACTATGGATGACTGCAGCATCAATAGCGATTAGTTTTGAGACTCACAAGGCGGGATGTTAAATTAATCAATGGTGAAACGACAACTATAGAGCAATTAGATGATACAGTCTTGTAGAGGAACTTGAGGGGGGTTAATCCATATGGTTGGATCATCGAAAGGTGCCAGATGAATAGGAAATTGATGATCTTTGAACGGAATTCATCACGGTTGCAGGTTCGATTTAGGTGATGGTGGGATCTAGCGATTGCAGCAAGGGTTGCTGGCGACACGATGGTCATATTGGTGGTGTTGGATCTGGTCATGGTGGCTCTAGGAATTATGCATCATATGTTGACGAATGTGGTTGACGGGTTACGTGGGAGGGGGCACTCGAGCGAAAGAGGTGATGCATTTTTTCAGTTTAATACCTATGAATTGGAAAATTACGAAAACAGCCTTATATCTTATAATTGTCATATCCTCTTCTTATGAACTCTTATTCATGCGTGGTTTGTTCCATTAGACTCATACTTAGATTCTGGATGATTTAGCATGGCGTTTGCTAAGTTTTGAGGTTGTTAACAAAAGCACATTAGTATGATTTATTTATTTTAATAAATTAAGGTTTAAAAACATTAAATTCTTTTATGGGAATTTTTAAATTAATATGTATTGTTTAGTTCTTTTGATGATTGGATGAGTTGTGTCATGGTTTGCATGTTATTGTTTTTGTATTATTAGATGTTTAATTATAATTAATTATGAATTTAAAATTATTAATCAATGGAAATTGGATGAAATTATGTAACTGTAGATAATATAGATAAATAAATGAAACAAGATTATTTAAATTTTTCTGAATGGTATCCGTAAATAACAGCGATTTAATAAATTTTACTGAAATTAAGTAAAAATATAATAAAGTAATCATTTATGAATTTCTAGGGAAACTCATAAATAACAGAAAAAATCCATTTTAAATTATGATTTGAAAACTTTATTTTTATTTGTATAAAAAATTGAGATTTCATGAATAATAATATAATTTTTTCTAAAATAGTATTGCTTTGAATAAATGACAATATAATTCATTTTGTGAACTTTATAAAAGAAAATATTATTATTATTGTAGTTCGTTTAATACAGTGAAAAGGATAATTTTTTGAGTAATAATAATAATGGTAAAGATATGTTTCCAAAAGAATTGAAGGGTTAAATTATTACAATTTTCAGATGAACAGAAATCAAAAGGAGTTTGAGGTCATAAAAATAAGATATTATTACATTTGAGCTAAAAAGCAATAACTGATTTTAGAAACTTTTAAGGTGATTTTAGAATATAGTATTATGTTAGTGTAAAACAATAATTTTACCATTTTAAAAAGTAATTTGATGTTGATTATTATTTTTTGATAGGAAAATACGGTATTTTAAAGATTTGAAGTAATATAAGTATCATGTAGAATTTTGAAGTATATTATCATTTTGGAGTAATTATTATTGTTTCGATATAAATAAAAGTGCTTTTAAAATAAATAAACAATAACAGAATGATTTTATATTTAAGAGAAAATACGGGTCGTAAATATATTATTTAGAAGGGTGTATTATATAATAAGTTATTCATTTGAACTACCCATAACAACCTGCACCCAAATTTTGAAAAAAATCGAAATTCAAGTCCATCAAAGCACAAATCGTTGGATTTGGTACCTGCAAATAAGCATGAGCATTATTAAAGATTTATAAGAATCTAAACTCACGGCGGAAATAATAATAAGACATAAAATATTGACCATGACCACTGCCTTAGAATTCACGGAATTCCTTGAATATCAGATTGTCGCATCAACATCGAGTATGAGAGAAAAGAAGATTTCTCCAACAATCAATCAAATCCAGCTCTAATGACTTGTTCCTCTAAATGTATCATATGGGTTGTAATAAGTAGGGGGTCAGAGTAACGTTCTAGTGATTGAAAAATCTATAGATTGTCCATAATATAAATTTATACTGATTGGTTTCCATTCAGTTATTATGTCCACTATTCTAAGATTAACCAAATTAACCTAATATTGCACACATGATATTCCTACCTAACATGATTCACCCACCTCCCCTTTTCAAGGTATAAAATACCGACGTAAGTCTATCAGCCACTTAATACTTCCAAATATGATGTGGGCTATTATCATCGTCATCATTGGTCTATTGAACCTAGCTATAGAGACCTTTGACCACTATTTATGGATTTATTATATATAATAACCTTATTACTAATGCACTTATCGTCATTAAAGTCTTGGCCATGTGAAAGACAATACCTAAGCCACTTAATACCTTACTAATGAGGACTAGGCAAACCCCTGACCATTTAATACCTATGTTCTAGGCAGGCATTTTTCATTTAATACCCAACCACAAGATAGACTCCTCACTAGTACTATTAGCCTAATTGCTTGGAATCTCACCGGGACACTTAATACTTCTCTATGGGAGAGAAGTGGACCTTAGATCAGTCACTAAATACCTTAAACCCCAAGCGAACCCTTCCTAAGATATCCCCCATCGCTCTTAATCGATAATTCAGATCATTACATACTTTTTAATTAGGAAAGTGGAAGGCCCTCAAACAACCACTAAATACCTATAACCCATAAGCAGATCCTATCATCCATAATCATTTCCTATGGGTCCTATGATTGGCGATGTTACATATTAGTAATAAGTGTACACAATTACTGGTAGCCTTTGAGTGAAGGGCATAATTGCATTGTGTCACTTTACTGACCTCGCATCCCAATCTTCTAAGTCCAATTAATTATTCCATGGGTCCTATGTTTAAAGATGTCTCATATAAGTAGGACGTGTACACAACTACTGGTAGCCTCAAAGTGAAGGGCAGAATTCTGTTGTGCAACATTACCGACCTAGCATCCCAACATACTAAGTTCAATTAATTTTCTAAGCTTTACAAATTTAAGCCATATTATCCTATGCTTTATAATTACTAAGTTTTATCATCCTAAATTAGATATTGGACTTAGCTTACTAATCTTCTTTCATTTATTTAAGTGTATATAGTTTACCTTAAATATTCAACTTTCCATAAATCCTATTTTTATCTGTTATTCCATAAATGTCAACTTCTCTATGATAAAAGATTATCATCCTAAGGACATTTTCCAAGACATTTATATATATATATATATGTATGTATATATATATATATGCTAATTTCCAATTAGCAATACCTTTCTAACTCTTTCAATGTTATTAACCTAACTTCTTTGTTAACCAGTATCATTAATCCATTTGCCCTATCAATTATTTGTAACTCCCAAATTCATTCCACTTTTATTACCCATTAATTGGAGTTACAATCTGTCCTCATTCTCCTTCTTAATTCCTATTCGCAAATCAATGTTATTGCTACGTATAGTAATATCCTAAATGAGCATTATGCATAAATTATCATATTTATTAGTGCGTTAAATACGTATAAATACATACTTCTACCAAATATATTCCAGTCACAAATCTGCAACTAGAGTATTCTTTTCCATATCTAATTTGTTGAAATTACATTTCTTAGGAAGATTCTGTAACGACCAAGAATTTCAGTCACTCGATATTCGTATATTTAATTGATTTTAAATATACAAAAGTTAATTTTGAAAGCTGGATAATGTATATTTTGAATATCTTGATTTAATTGGATAATTAAATTGTTGATTTAATATTTGAAATTGCAAAAATAATTGGAAATTGAATTTAATATGAATAAAAATGATCTATAAAGTTGATATAAATTATATTTGAATTAGAATGATGTTACAGAACTTTTAAAATTGAATTAAAAGTTATGTTGTGGAAATTGAATATTTTAATATTTAATTGACGTGTGAAAATAGTCATTTTTCAAACAGTCTCGGATTTTGATGAAACCAGTTTCATCGGATCCGTAATGTTAAAATATTGTAAGATTTAAAATTTCATGTCAATCGGATTTACGGTTATTCTGTGACAAGCTAAAACGCGTAGAAATCGGTTTAAGTGAATTTTAAATTTAAATTTGTCGATTCAAAAATCTATCTTCTAAATACGATCGAATTGGCTCTCGTTGTATATTCCATTGTGTTTGGAATGGGGGTAAAACATTATAAACGCCAGACGACACGCTTTGTTTCGAGTTCGGAAAATTTTCGGATGAATAGTGTCGCAGAATTTTCTATGAAAGGACGTTATAAATCTCATTTTTCACTTAGAAACCCAAGCTAAGGCTGGCCGCCAGTTTTATATTCAATGGCCGAAATGCTTCCACCTTCTTCCTCGATCATTTCTTAATCTATACATTTTCGAGCTTCGACTTCTAAATGAAACTTGTAGAGCAAGTTGTGAACTTTAAATCCAATGATGGATTTGCATTGAAGCGGCTTGGATTCGCCAGAATTTGGCGATAAAAGGAGGATGTTCGCGCATGCTTTTCAACGACCTGGGAAGGCCGATCTCGATAATATTCAAGGCGGTGATGGAGTCGACGTTGGGCTACGTCGTGGGGTTATCCGATTGTCGTTGAGGCAAGCAAGGTAACCGGGTTAATTTGTAAACAAACGGCGGTGCATGGGTTAAAAAGCGCGTACGTATAACGCCTGGGGAAGAAGATGAAACCCTCGACCACGATTTGTTTTGATGGAACGAACGGCCTGGATGATTTCTAGGTTATAAAAATTAAAATTAAAATTGAAATTAATTTATATATTAAATCGTATAAACTTTGTAATGCTATAACTTTTCATACAAAGTCCGTTTCTCACGAAACGAATTGCGTTGGGTCCATACTAACGATCACTACGCAATGGAGCTAGTTTGGAGATGATTGGAGTCAGTGAGAATTTTGGATAAAATTAAACGCTCGTTTAATTTTATTCGGAATAAAACACTACGACTGCTATTGGAACCAATATGAGTACAACTCACTCTTTCTGGCTCACTGGTATTTTTATATAAGTGAAAAATAATTTATTATATGATGATTTATGATTGTTTGGATGATATATGATATATTGATTGATATTTGGATATATTCCTGGCTATTGGAGCAGATGAGACCCTATACGTTCCCGTGTATGAGCGGATGACCCTTTGTACGTGCGTCTGCTTTGAAGTGGACATTGTACATATATTTCTAATATGTATATTTGTTGCATATGATAGGTTAGAGGGATCCAACTGGATTCCTCACCACTGTTGATTTATTTACAGATATTGATATATATGCTGTTACCATGTGATATATGATGTTTTGGTTGATGTGATTGATGTATTTGGTGCTGTTGCAGCATTGGGCCTACTTTGATAATTTAAAAATGTTAAAGTGATGATTTCTAAATTAAAAAGGATTTTCAAGCGATTTTGGAAATCGATGTTTTATTAATTTTGAACTGAGAAGAAATGAATTTATTTTGAATAAATAAATGTTATAATTTTTTACTGTCATAAAAATTATGATCTTTGGGAATTTTGAAATATGGATTTAATGATTTAGCTAAATAGTTAAATTGATATTTTGATTTATTTTAAATAGTTTTTATAGAAGATTTATAAAATTGATAATTTATAAATTAAAATATTGGAATTATAAAAGGAGTTTTTATAATTGTTGAAATGATGTTATAAATGGATTTTAAAAGTGAATGAAATTTATTGAATTAGTGAAGTTATAAAATAAACAATTTTGTAAATAAATGATTTATAAGTAATTTGCTTATAAATTAGATTTTTGTATATAATTGAGATATAAATAGAATTTGTTAATAAAGTGATTTTATAGGTTGAAGTTTTTATAAAATAGAAATATGGAATTTATAAACATTGTTTTATAAATCTGAAATCAATTGATTTTGATAAGTTAAATATGAAGTTTATTTAAAGGAACTTTATCTGCGATTTTGGACAGTGAATTATCATTTAAATTAAATGTTGTAATAATAAAGAATTTGGTTGCGAATTATATCCACGATTTTGGATAGTGGATATTCCTTTAATTAAAGGTGTAGAAATATTGAATTTGGATAAGAGAGCTATATTCACAATTTTGGACAGTGAATAATATATTAAATAAATGTTTTGAAAAAATGATATATTAAATGGAGTTAAATGATTTTCGAAAGAAAATGTTTTTGTATAGTATTGGGATTTATATATCTATCTAATTTTTGAATCCCTGTACTATTGATTTTGGGTTGTCGTAACGATGTTTTACGCAACATTCGTTTTGACCCAAAATAAAGTTGTTAAAGTGGACGTTTTCCTTAAAGAATAAAATATATACTTAATCATGATTTAAGTGTATGCAATATTTTCTAAGTGTTGAAAATAAATAGACTTGTGAAGTACTTATTATTAAATAGGTATATAGAAATGTTTTCCAATATAGAAGTTGAAATGCTTTTGAAATATATCTTTTTAAAGATAATTTGAAGTGAATATTTGGCAATTGATTTAATTAATAAAAGATTAATTAAAAGGGTCTAGTGATTGTTATAGTGATGAATATTTGTTTGTTTTGATAGTTAAACAACAAACTATCAGACTTGGCCAAATTTTAGTTCCTCAACTTGATGTGGGTACTATTTAGTCGCACACTTAGTACGTAGCCTTCTGTGTAGGCTCAATTATCGTTTGTGTTGAGGATGTTGCTTCGTGTAGTGCGGAGTATTACTCCAATCTATCAAGCTTCCTTCTTGGCCCGAAGGATAGCAAGTTTAAAGTTGAAGACGTGATAAGTCTATGAGACTTAGTTTCTGTGTGAGGTTGAGAAACGCTTTTGCGTTGTTAGTGCGAAGAGACCGGGACCAGATTTATCTGAAAACAACATCGGACCAACGTATATGCGACAATTGTGCAGGTTGCTTGTGATGATATTGATATATCGGATTTTCATAGTGGGAGACTGCTTGTTGATCGTTTGGGGTTAAAATCCCAATATACATCCAGTAGCAGTGGTCTCTTCATTTATGGAATATCCAATGCAAGGACTATTTGCTACTAATCCTAGGGACCGACGGGATGTGGTAGGAAAGTACCTTCGGTTTGTCCTGTTCCTGGACAACTTGTATGGATGTTTATCTGACATTGAATTTCTAAGGATTACGTACATTGGTTTTTACAAACGTACATCAATGGTGGCGGAGAAGGCAACTTCTCTTAGCATAACACCCTCCTTGAGACGTATGAGCTTAAGGGTTGTACTTTTGTGGAAGGCAATTAGTAGTCAATGGAAATGGCCGTGTGGCATTCAATGTGATGTGGTATGTGATTGTGAAAAGTAATCGTTACCTCAGGCCTCATCAAACGGAAATGACCAAAACAGGGTCAGATGCAGCAAGGCTAAGTGGGTCGCTCCCATTAGGATATGATCATCCTCTTCTAGATATATCTTTGCATGCTATGACATCGTGTATCTGATTATTGTGGTTTGTATGCTAGAGGGCCCTCGGTAAAGGTCGGTAACGACCGGAGGATGACTTATTCGGTACCATCTAGTTATAGAGGTGGGCCGATCTTGTGTTGGTAGAGGGCAGATGTTCTGTGCCTCTAGACATCCATCTAGAGATGTACCCCTTCGGAAGGTAGTCCCTTCACCTGGTCATTTGTATGGAAATCCAAACTCCACTATGTACCTGCCATTTCGATTGTATTACCCAATTGGGCTATATGCTGGAATTTAATCAATGTAACAATTTCGGCTATAATTAATATTATTTGTATATAGTAGACACTACTATAATATAAGAGGATTTGATACGAAATGTTTTAGTTATCGTAAGGTAAAAACATGTCCGTGTTTATGTATGGACTTGTCTTACGAGATACTCTTTTTTTGAAAACTAAGCAAAAGTTTGGAAACCTAATAAATTTAGTTGATTTTGTTTCTCACGCTGGTTTACAAGACTGATCCGGGCATTCTTCCCTTTCAATGCTCGGGTCAGACCGAGTATATTTATAGGTTCAGATTTGATGCTTTTCAAGTTTCAGCGGGAGAGCTAGAGATCTTCATTTTCGTACATCCGTATTTGCTTGATTATCCTTTGCATTGTTGCTTTGTTTTGTTGTTGTATATTATCAGCATTTCTGAGCACAGGTTATTATAACTGTTCAGGCTGATAACTACTGATTGATTGTTGAACTCTGATTGATGAATAATATATACAGTTTCTGTTTTGTAAAGATCATTGATATGATAGTATATGTTTTTCGCTGCGATGTGAGATTCTGTATTGTTCTGTTTGGTTATATCTTCTCTCTTTCTTCTCTTCTCTTCTTCTCTCTTCTTTTCTTTCTCCTGACTTTCCATCAGTCTTTTCTTTTTGGATCGTTCATGTGTGGATTATTGTCGATTCAAAGGGTATGGATTTTCGGGTCGTCACACGTGGTATCAGAGCTTAGATTTTTTATATTCCTAAGCTTTGACGTGTACTCATTACAGATAGGGATAGTAGCACCCTAAATTGGGTTTGAGTGTATTATATATATGAGCGCGTATTTTTTAGTGAATATAAAATGTTTTATATTGTGTTTGCTTACCGTTGAGCTGTTTGTGAATTCTGGTCGGTATGT
The DNA here is from genome assembly GCA_030765085.1 of Allium cepa. Taxonomy (NCBI): domain Eukaryota; kingdom Viridiplantae; phylum Streptophyta; class Magnoliopsida; order Asparagales; family Amaryllidaceae; genus Allium; species Allium cepa. Next base: position 589,096,121 of record CM060938.1, read on the forward strand.
GGGACGCCATGTTATCGATAGGGATTTCTAAACATTTAAACGAGGCAAGTCGACATAGTATTATTTTAAACTGGGTAAATGAAATAATTTTTACCTTGATTATATTTTATATGTAAAGGAAAATTTTTTTTAGAAATTATTAAAGTGTATATAAATTGATTGTTTGGTTGTTGAAAATGTAAATATATATAAGTTAATAAAAGCTGTTTGAATAATCTAAATGAAAAAAACAATTGTAAAAGAGTAAACTATATAAGGAAATGAATTATAAAGTATGGAATTATGATTATATGATTGACAATTGTGAAATAATCTTATATATAAGAAATGGAACAACCTGAGTATATGTATAAATATAAGTTATAAATAAAAATGAATTTGAAAATTTGAATCTTGTTGATTTTGAAAGTTATTTTTCAAAGTTAAAGTGGTTATATTATTATAAATAGAAAGTACGTGAAATTATATAAGTAAAAGATTTGTAAATTTGATTTATAAAAAGAAAGAATTTTTAACAGAATAGAAAGCACTGAATTCACTATCTTTGTGGAAAATAATAAGGGTGATGACTGCAGCATCATCAATATCATTTTCTAGTTTCTATGTGATGAATTTGCTACCAGTAGTAAATTGAAATTGAAATTTTGTTTTGATAAACGAATTTGATTTAAAATCCAAGTGTAATTGATAAATATAAGTAGAATAAGCTTTTAACTTATATTATGAAATAAAATTTTAGCTTTGGTAAAGTTGAAATAAATGTGAGTTAGCATAATAAATATATGATTGAAAATTTAACTAAAGGAAAGTTAATAAAGTGAATTGGATTTGGAATTATAAAGAATGAGTTTAGTGAATGGAAGTGAACTTAGGTAGATGTTCACGGAATTATGAATAAATAAGTTGTATAACTTATAAAATGAGATAACGTAAGTAAAACCAATTGTTAAAATTGTTAAACGGTTTTGTTTAGTAAAACAAAATCTAAATTTGAATAGTGAGATGAAATTTGACTTAAATAAAATTTAAATAAAATGAAATTTGAATTAAATTAGAGATGAACTTAAGTTTTATAATGAAGATGAAATGAAATATAAATTAAGTAATGTTGAATGAAGTTGATTTTGGTATCAAAGTAAATTAATAAAGTTAAGTGATGAATGTGAACTTGAGTTATATAAATGAAATTCAACTTTAGTGGTAAAATGCGATTATAGTGAATACTAGAATTCAATCTATATTGAATATGAAACCAATTGAGTGTTAAAGCAAACAGAATGTAAAGTAAAGAAAATTAAATAAATTTGGTAATATTGGATATACTTTGGTTGTTAACTTGTTGTTAGTTTATTGAGTAGAAATTCACATGAAATGGAATTAATGAAATACTAAAGTAATCGAATTCAAATTGCTAGTAAGTAAAAGTAAATAGAGTTGAATTTGATTGAATTTGAAAGTGAACTAACTTGAATGTAAATTAGTGAATGTAAACTTATTGAATATGAATGAATGAATGTTAGTAAAATCCAATGTTAATGAATCAAATGCGATTTAAATTGAAAATCAATTCAATGAATATTAATAAGAAAAGTGAATGTATGTTGATTTGGTTATGGATTGATTGGATAGATATGGTTTGTTGGATGATAGTTGTTTGATGATTGGATTTGTTGTTTTTGATTGCATTTGCTATATTGGCATATGTAGTAGTTGTGTTGGTATATGTTGTATATTGATATTACTTTCATATATACATGTTTCTCATTTTTTGTTGAGTGTATAGTAGGTGCGGATTGCGCTTGCTTCGCATTTGGGGCTTGCTTTCGCTCTATATTAGCAGTATATGCTCGCTAATAATATATAAGGTATATATCTCGGATTACATATCATACTTTTACACTTTTTTCCCTTCGGGATGCCTCATCCTCGATGATGAGATGTATATTTGTGATATATATATATATATATATATATTGTTATTTTTTTCTGGATCGAACCGTGCAAAGGAGACTATGGCGAATTTTTTTGAAAATTTGAGGCCTTAAAATTTTTTTGGAAAATTTATGATAACTAAATTTTGATATTGAGTTATAAAGTTAAACGATATTAGTTGGTTTTGGAAAGATAACTATAAATGGATTTGAAACTAGAAAAGTTTTTGTAAGTTTAACTATTGGATTTTGGAAAATTTGAAATGTTTAAAATGGATTTGATATCTAATTTGAATGAAATTTTTTTGAAAAAATTAATGGATTTTGAGACTTTTTCTTACTTGGTAATTTCGGGGACGAAATTCTTTTAAGTAGGGGAGAATGTAACGACACAGAATTTCCATCATTCGATATTCGTATATTTAATTGATTTTAAATATTCAGAAGTTAATTTTGTAAGCCGGATAACGTATATTTCGAATATCTTGATTTAATTGGATAAATAAATTGTTGATTTAATATTTGAAATTGCAAAAATAATTGGAAATTGAATTTAGTGTGAATAAAAATGATTTATAAAGTTGATATAAATTATATTTGGATTAGAATGATGTTACAGAACTTTTAAAATTGAATTAAAAGTTAAGTTGTAGAAATTGAATATTTTAATATTTAATTGATGTGTGAAAATAGCTATTTTTAAAATAGTCTTGGATTTCGACGAAACAAGTTTCAACGGATCCGTAATGTTAAATTATTGTAAGATTTAAAATTTCATGTCAATCAGATTTACGGTTTGTCTGTGGCAAGCTAAAATGCGTAGAAATTGGATTAAGTGAATTTTAAATTTAAATTTGTCGATTCAAAAGCCTATCTACCATATACAATCGAATTGGCTCTTGATATATATTCCATTGTGTTCAGAATAGGAGTAAAACATTATAAATGCCAGACGGCACGTTTTGTTTCGCATTCGGAAAATTTCCGGATGAATAGTGTCGTAGAATTTTCTATAAAAGGACGTTATAAATCTCATTTTTCATTCAGAAACCCTAGCTAGGGCTGGCCACCACTTTTATATTCAATGGCCAAAATTCTTCAATCTTCTTCTTCGATCATTTCTTAATCTATACATTTTCGAGCTTCGAATTCTAAATGAAACTTGTAGAGCACGTTGTGAACTTTAAATCCAACGGTGGATTTGCGTTGAAGCGGCTTCGATTCGCCAGAATTTAGCAATAAAAGGAGGATGTTCGCGCATGCTTTTCAATGCCCTGTGGAGGTCGTGCTCGATGATATTCAAGGCGGTGATGGAGTTGACGTTAGGCTACGTCGTGGCTTTATCCGATCGTCGTCGAGGCAAGCAAGGTGATCGCGTTAATTTGTAAACAAACGGCGGTGCATGGGTTAAAATTCGCGTATGTATAATGCCTGGGGAAGAAGATGAAACCCTCGGCCACGATTTGTTTTGATGGAATGAACGGCTTGGATGATTTCTAGGTTATAAAAATTAAAATTGAAATTGAAATTAATTTATATATTAAATCGTATAAATTTTGTAATGCTATAACTTTTTCATACGAGGTCCGTTTCGCACGAAACGAATTGCATTGGGTCCGTATTAACGAGCACAACGCGATGGAGCTAGTTTGGAGATGATTGGAGCTAGTGAGAATTTTGGGTAAAATTAAACGCTTGTTTAATTCTATTCGGAATAAAACACTGCGACTGCTATTGGAACCAATGTGAGTACAACCACTCTTTCTGACTCACTGATGTTTTTATATAAGTGAGGAATAATTTATTATATGATGATTTATGATTGTTTGGATGATATATGATATATTGATTGATATTTGGATATATTCCTGCCTATTGGAGTAGATGAGACCATATACGTTCCCGTGTATGAGCGGATGACCCTTTGTATGCGCGTCTGCCTTCAAGCGGACGTTGTACATATATTTCTAATATGTATATTTATTGCAGATGATAGGTTGGAGGGATCCAACTGGATTCCTCACCACTGCTGATTTATTTACAGATATTGATATATATGATGTTATCATGTGATATATGATTTTTAGTTGATGTGATTGATGTATTTGGTGTTGTTGCAGCATTGGGCCTATTTTGATAATTTAAAAATGTTAAAGTGATGATTTCTAAATTAAAAAGGATTTTCAAGCGATTTTGGAAATCGATGTTTTATTAATATTGAATTGATAAGAAATGAATTTATTTTGAATAAATAAATGTTATAATTTTTATTGTCATAAAAATTATGATCTTTGGGAAATATAATCAAAACATGATTTTTGAAATATGGAGTTAATGATTTGGGTACATAGTTAAATTGATATTTTGATTTATTTTAAATAGTTTTTATAGAAGATTTATAAAATTGATAATTTATAATTAAAATATTGGAATTATAAAAGGAGTCTTTATAATTGTTAAAATGATGTTATAAATGGATTTTATAAGTGAATGAAATTTATTCAATTAGTGAAGTTATAAAATAAACGATTTTGTAAATAAATGATTTATAAGTAATTTGCTTATAAATTGGATTTTTGTATATAATTGAGATATAAATAGAACTTGTTAATAAAGTGATTTTATAAGTTGAAGTTTTTATAAAAAAGAAATATGGAATTTATAAATACTGTTTTATAAATCTGAAATCAATTGATTTTGATAAGTTAAATATGAAGTTTATTTAAAGGAACTTTATCTGTGATTTTGAACAGTGAATTATCCTTTAAATTAAATGTTGTAATAATAAAGAATTTGGTTGGGAATTGTATCCACAATTTTGGACAGTGGATATTCCTTTAATTAAAGGTGTAGAAATATTGAATTTGGATAAGAGAGCTATATTCACGATTTTGGACAGTGAATAATATATTAAATAAATATTTTGAAAAAATGATATATTAAATGGAGTTAAATGATTTTCGAAAGGAAATGTTTTTGTATAGTACAGGGATTTATATATCTATCTAATTTTTGAATCCCTATACTATTGATTTTGGGTTGTCGTAACGATGTTTTACGCAACATTCGTTTTGACCCAAAATAAAGATGTTAAAGTGGACGTTTTCCTTGAAGAATAAAATATACACTTAAATATATACAATATTTTCTAAGTGTTGAAAATAAATAGAATTGTGAATTACTTATTATTAAATAAGTATATGGAAATGTTTTCCAATATAGAAGTTGAAATGCTTTTTAAATATATTTTTAAAGATAATTTGAAGTGAATATTTGACAATTGATTTAACTAATAAAAGATTAATTAAAAGGGCGTAGTGATTGTTATAGTGATGAATATTTGTTTGTTTGTTTTGATGGTTAAATAACCAACTATCAGACTTGGCCAAATTTTAGTTCCTCAACTTGATGTGGGAACTATTTAGTCGTACACTTAGTACGTAGTCTTCTGTGTAGGCTTGATTATCGTTTGTGTTGAAGATGTTGATTCGTGTAGTGCAGAGTATTACTCCAATCTATCGAGCTTCCTTCTTGGCCCGAAGGATAGAAAGTTGAAAGCTGAAGACGTGATAAGTCTATGAGACTTAGTTTCTGTGTGAGGTTGAGAAACGCTTTTGCGTTGTTGGTGCGAAGAGATCGGGACCAGATTTATCTGAAAACAACTTCGGACCAACGTATATGCGACAATTGTGCAGGTTGCTTGTGATGATATTGATATATCGGATTTTCATAGTGGGAGACTGCTTGTTGATCGTTTGGGGTTAAAATCCCAATATACATCCAGTAGCAGTGGTCTCTTCATTTATGAAATATCCAATGCAAGGACTATTTGCTACTAATCCTAGGGATTTTCCGACGGGACGTGGTTGGAATGTACCTTCGGTTTGTCCTGTTCCTGGACAACTTGTATGGATGTTTATCTGACATTGAATTTCTAAAGATTGCGTACATTGGTTTTTACAAACGTACATCAATGGTGGCGGAGAAGGCAACTTCTCTTAGCATAACACCCTCCTTGAGACGTATGAGCTTAAGGGTTGTACTTTTGTGTAAGGCAATTAGTAGTCCATGGAAATGGCCATGTGGCATTCAAAGTGATGTGGTATGTGATTGTGAAAAGTAATCGTTACCTCAGGCCTCATCAAACGGAAATGACCAAAACAGGGTGAGATGCGGCAAGGCTAAATGGGTCGCTCCCATTAGGATATGATCATACTCTTCTAGATATCTCTTTGCATGCTATGACGTGATGTAACTGATTATTGTGGCTTGTATGCTAGAGGGCCCTCGGTAAAGGTCGGTAACGACCGAAGGATGACATATTTGGTACCATCTAGTTATAGAGGTGAGCCGGTCTTGTGTTGGTAGAGGGCAGATGTTCTGTGCCTCGGGACATCCATCTAGAGGTGTACCCCTTGGGAAGGTAGCCCCTTCACCTAGTCATTTGCATGGAAATCCAAACTCCACTACGTACCTGCCATTTCGATTGTATTACCCAATTGGGCTATATGCTGGAATTTAATCAATGTAACAATTTCGGATTTGATTAGTAGTATTTGTATATAGTAGACACTACTATAATATAAGAGGATTTGATATGAAATATTTTTGTTTTCATAAGGTAAAGACATGTCCGTGTTTATGTGTGGACTTGTCTTACGAGATACTCTTCTTTTGAAAACTAAGAAAAAGTTTGGAAATCTTATACATTTAGTTGAGTGTGTTTCTCACGCTGGTTTACCAGAATGATCTGGGCGTTCTTCCCTTTCAATGCTCGGGTCAGACCGAGTCTATTTATAGGTTCAGATTTGATGCTTTTCAAGCTTCAGTAGGAGAGCTGGAGATCTTCATTTTGGTACATCTGTATTTGCTTGATTATCCTCTACATTGTTGCTTTGTTTTTTGTTGTATATTATCAGCATTTGTGAGGGCAGGTTATTATAACTGTTCAGGCTGATAACTATTGATTGATTGTTGAACTCTAATTGATGAATAATATATACAGTTTCTATTTTGTAAAGATCATTGATATGATATTATATGTTTTCCGCTGCGATGTGAGATTCTGTATTGTTCTGTTTGGTTCTATCTTCTCTCTTTCTTCTCTTCTCTTCTTCTCTCTTCTTTTCTTTCTCCTGGCTTTCCGTCAGTCTTTTCTTTTTGGATCGTACATGTGTGTATTATTGTCAATTCAAAGGGTACGGATTTTCGGGTCGTCACAAATTTTTTGTTATGATTTCCATAATTAGTTTAAAAAACAAAAGATCAAGGACAAAATGAAAATTTTGCCTCGTTTGAAATTACAAGGGATGGTTATTTTCTTTTTATTGGAATTGATAGCGTAAACTATGGAGAATAAATCTGTACATTACACATCTCTTCCTTTTTATTTTCATATATTCCTTGTTAAATTAAACGTTTTCACTTCCTATGCAATTTGGAAATACAAATGAATTTATAAAAATCAAACGGAAGTTTTCTTCCAAACTAAACTATGAAAAATTCCCAACTCAACATAATCTAAATCATACTAAAAATAATCTAAACCTAATTTCAGATTTGGAATAAATTTCAGATCTAATTAATATTCATATCTACAACTTTTGGGACCGATTTCTAAATCAAGGTGCAACAATAATTCCTATCAGATCTCCTTAGAATATTTAGGCGATGTTTATTTCATTCAAAATTTAGCCTACAACTCACAAATGTTTATTCATTTTGGCAAAAAAATCGAATGTGTATCACGAAATAGATTCAAAATAATAAATAATATATAAATTTCTCACTAACCTTTTAAAAGCATTTCAAATCAAAGGTATTTTCTTTCTATTATATACTTGGTGTAATGCGGAAATATTAATTAATTAATTTAATTAAAAGTATATTTAATAGAAAATCCATAAATGGTATGCTCTGTAGTAGTAGTTACAAAATATTTTAACTATGAGTAATTTATCATAGTAAAATTAAATATACCATTTTAAATGTTCTTAGTCAAGATGCATTGAGACTGGATATAGATGTATCGATTGAGACTACTAGGGGCACCTAAAGGTTACGTACTGATAGTTATTAGATAAATGTGGAATGACTCACTTAATAGTTTTCTATTGGTTAGTATAACTAAGATCAAAAAGAAAATATCAATGTGACTAATTTACACAGTTCTCTTGACTTGAGAATATTGTTAATCTACAATGTGGAAGCTCTGCCTTTATTATATTTAAATAGTGGCATGACGTCCATCGAACGGCTATTGTTGGGTCGATTGAAAGCATTGGAAGTGAAACACTATTCAAGAGGGGATTCGTCTTCTTAGTTATATGATGTTAGTATCACGGTTAACTGATGTCAACTCAAAACCAAAGTCTTTGGTCATAGCGATTTAGTTAATAATTATTGTTATTGAACCAAGGAGTCTGTATTTGGACTATAAAGTTGAATGTAGACGATACTAGAATTCTGACTACTACGAAATTCCATAAGTACTAATGTGACAAAGTTTTTGACAAAGGTAATTGGTGTAAATAATTGTCACTATTGGGTACCACTTATAATAATTAAAATTGAATTTTACCAAAGATGTGTAAGCGATAAATTGATCTAAAATGTCACACCACCTACTAGGTGATGTGTGAATGTAAATATTCGAATAGTTTGATATTATTCGCTGACTTAATTTACACCTTTGAGTCGCACAACCGTAATGAAGAATTCTTTGTAAAACCACATGATTTAATTAATTTATAAAATGCTATAAATTGATTAAATTAATTGATAATTGAGAAATATTAAATATTATTTATTTGATGTTTGGAAATTGTTTTTAATTATTTTAATGCATTTATAAAAGTTGTATTTGCTAGCATTGATATACGATATCAATGTAATTTAAAGATAATTGCATTAAATAATTTGTGAAAATTTTATGTCATTTGATGACATTCTGTGAAAAGAAAGAATTGGAGAGAGATAAACAATCCAAGGAATTAATTAGGAAAGTTTTAATTTAAGAATGGGAAAGATTCCATTCTTTCAAATAAAACATATTCTCTAATTCATTATGTGTATATAGTTCATTCTTTCTCATTCGTACCTTTTATTTATCTTCTCCTAACTTTTCATGGCCGAAAAAAAATCAAATTTCCTAAATCCTTCGACTCCAAATTAAAATATGAAATAAAATAAAATAAAAGTGGTTCATCTATCTCTTGCAAGGATAGGATGGAGATCTTGAAGAACTGAGGAGATATCATAAGGTGTGACTTTAGGCAAAATCCTAAGGTTAATTTGTTTTCAAGGTGCACATCAAGGCTTTGAATAATAAGATCGATTTACAGAATCTAAGAGCTTTTGATTCATCATTCAAGGTGTGATTTGCTGCAACTTCTCAAGGTAATTTCTAATTTCACATGCTCGGATTTTTGTGATTTATTTATGTTTATATTAACCATGTTGTAACATGAAAATTGATAGCCCCTTTTGTAAGGGGACCCCGCCCTCACTTAAGCGGATATTGTCCCCAACTTAGTCACCTCCGCCTCATGGGACAAGCCAAGGTTTGAGATTTTGTTCCTCAAAAGGTCTCGACTTTGTTATGAGGTGAAGGCTTTGTTATATAGGCACCCACTTCATAGTGTTTTTTCCACGATGTGGGACTATTATTCCTATTTTGAAGGGATGTTACACTTTTCTCAGTTAAAAGTTTGTCCGTTATGTTTATTTCCTTCAGATCTACATTTGCTATGTTTTACATTACAATAATCATAAATTAATTTATAATGAATATTTTATAATATTTACATAAAATATTTCTAATGAGTTGTAATTAAATTCTTATTTTAAAATTAATTTCTATTGTTGCATCATTAATGATTAGATACAATCACTTTGAATACTGTTTTGCAAGCATGAAAGGGTTTGATCTAAAATTTTGAGTGAACTTTTATGCAATTTTAAGTTATATATATATATATATATATTCTAAATTTATATCTATAAAATTTCCTAACTCTTGTTTCATTTCCAGACTAAAAGTTCAATTTAAGTTGTTAATTTGGAATGAAATGTAAGTTATCAAATTGAAATTTTAGTTAGAAAGTTTTGGTTTAATATTACATACATATGCTTATGCAAATGTATATGCGTATACATATAAACTTCAAATATTTCCATCTTTAATCGCCAAAGTTTGATTTGGCCCTTTTTAATTTAAAAGTAAGACAATTATATACATACATACAGACATATATATATATATATATATGTTTGTATGTATGTATGTATTAATTACTACTAGTTGATGTTTATGTCATTGTATCATAATACCTCTTACATGTAAACCAATGTTGTATTGATCGATTTGTTAAAATGAAAATGAATAAATTATTGATTCCACTTCTTCATTTCATACTTTATTAGATCCTTATGTGATTGCATTCAATTTATTCTTATTCATTCTTTTCTACGTCAGCAATGAATCTTACTTACTTTATGTCTAGCATTTTGGTCATAAATTAAAGTACGAATATTTTTGACATGTTCACACTTTTCATATCTCACACTTAATTAATTTAAATTTAAATTTATAAATAAAAACTTTCCCTTAATTGATTTTATTTAATATATATATGTACTAATTAATTCAACTAAAGGCGGAGAGAAATGAATGGTTTCTCCTTCTTCGTATTTTGAAACATCTTCCCTTATTTATTACATAGGGTAAGAGAAGGAAATAAAAGGTTTCTTTCTCTAAATTTATTTTACATGCTTTTATTACATATATTAGTACTATTAATATATTCACACAAATGGATGTATTTGATACATCTATTATAATACTATAAATTAAGTTACATTCAAATCTCCAATCTAACAATTTAAATAAAATAAAGATTTCATTTAAAAGAAAATATAGATAAGATCTAAATGTATTTAGACTTAATAGGCCATTAAAGAACCAAAATGGTAAAAAAAAAAAAAATTGAAATTCACTCAAGTCTTCTGTCGTGGGCTGGCCTAGTTCCAACATTGTACTTAAAGGGTATTTTAGTAATTTGCTTAATCCATTTTGCATAAAAACAATTTCCTAATTTCTCTCCTTTATTTTTTTTTATTTCATTTCATATTTTCAAAAATGCCATCTTCTTTTTCAAAGCTCTAAAATAACATTTTAATGGTTTCCATAGTTTTTAAAGTTTAAAAATCCTTCTATTTTTCCACTTTTAAATTCTTAAAAGCTTATTTAAAAACCCTGCCTTCCCTTTCTACATCTTCTTCTTTCCAAAAATTAGCCCAAACACCCTCTACAAAGCATGGCCGAGCCCGACCGGAACCATATTTTACTTTCCAAGGTCAAATATCTGGTCTTTTGCAAAGTAAATCCAAGATCTAAGGCCAATCCAAGTTGTAGTGGTAAATCTAATTGATTAGGTTAAGTTTTGGAGAGTAAAGCTCAAATTTTAAGCAAGTTTAAAACTTTATGTTATTGCTAATATTTAAAGATTTTGATCTAGATTGAAAATATATTGTTTTGATGCTTTATATATGTGAGATTATATATATTGTTTAGTTGTGAACTTGGAAATATAGTTTGATGTTAAGTGGTGATTGAAAGTAATGATATTTACTTTGTGTGTGATATTTAGCATGTGTATAAGTGTTTGAGCTTATGTGTTAGTTATTGTATGCTAAAAGAGAAGTTAGCACTTGATTTGTGTTTGTTGTCGACATGTAGATCCCTTGATTTTAACCTTATTTACTTATATGTTCTTTAGGAAAATATTTTACCAAACGTTTCCAAAACTTTTACCTTTGATTTATAAATGTTTTTTTACAAAATTTACAAAATAATTTAAGATTTAAAATGGTAAGGTTTTATAGGAGAATCTTGTGTATAAAACTAGTTTAAAGTTATGGCATCCATAGCGATAGTCACTATGGACGGAGTTCGTAAATCAGAGATTTTCGCGCGAACTAAAATGGGATTTTCACTTATATATTTTTGCAAGAGTGATTAAAACTATATTATATAAGTATTAACAAGTTTTAATTATTATTTTATTTATTTATTTATTTAAAATATTAATGATTATTTAATTAATTGATTAAGTAAAGGTAATTAGTACTTCCGTATTAATTAAGATAATTGTAATTAGTTAATTAAGAAAGGTTTAATTAATTATAAATTAAATAATGTTAATTATTTCATTAAATTATTTAAGTAATATTTAATTATTTATAGATTTTTAATTAAGTGAGGTTTAATTTATAAATTAATTATTAGTCGGGTAGGATTTAATTATTTCTTGATTATTAATTAAGTTAAGATTTTGTAGATTTAATTATTTATTTAATTTTTAAAAGAAAAAAGCTACATGTCTCTATTTTTGATGCTGTTATAAGGAAAGTCCCTGTGGAAATGAATATGTAAATTAAGTCCCAATTTTTGGAAACTCTAAAATGCTATATAACTTGCATTTTTTTGATAGAAAAATGCAACGGAACTTGTAGTTTTTGGAAAAAAATAAATTTCTATAAAATTCGAAAATGTTGAAAAGCTATACTTATTTACGAATAAATAAATTTTAATTTTTAACTTTTGAGAAACTTTTTAAAAAGCGCAATTGAACTTGCATTTATCAGGAAAGTTGGAAGCTATTTGCGCTTTCTGATTTAAAAAATAGGGACCTAATTTACATATTCGTTTTAGCAGAGTCTTTTCTTATAACAATATTAGAAATAGAAACCTGGTGTGCAAAGCCCCTAATTTCTATTAAATAAATGTTTATTTTTAGTTGTTTTATTTTCAAGGATTCTTTTGTTTTAAAAGGCGGCTTTCTTTTCAAAGAATAGTTTAAATACAAAGGATTCTCTTTATCTATGCCTTTAAGTAGCCAAACAAAAATGGAACACATTATTGATGACATCTGTTTGGTAGAATAAATCTCTGTTCTGCTATAATTAAATGGAATAGATTATTGATGACATCTATTTAGCAGAATAAATCCTCGTCTGCTATTAAATTAATCTGGACATTTAATTGTATACCATTTGTTTTATATGGGATAATTGACACATTAACTATAGTTGGTTAATTATGGATTTGATTTACATATATGTTTTTTTTGAAATGGTACTTAGATACAACATGTCACTGGGACAACATAACACAAATCACATGTCAATGTATGTTCGATCATGCTACGCAAGTTTTAAACTTGTGACCTCTCGAGCCAAAGTCGAATCACTTAACCACTGAGACAATGGTGCTTGTCGATTTACATATATGTTTCTTTTGTAAATACTAGTTATGTGACCTGAAAGTCAAATCAAATTAAATGGTAACTTGATTTAATACCATGGTGGTCGCTAAGCCACTTTCCAAATTTGTAAAGTTATGGATTTAAATAACTTCAGTTATTTAATAATTTGAGGTTAAGTATTTATAAATGATGTTTTAAGTTAAGTCATTTAATTATTTTAATGGAGATTTTTAAAGTTATATAATTATATTATTAATGATATTTTAAGTTATTTGATTATATTATTAATGTTGTCAGTTAATTAGTTTAATTTTGTTTTAAAGTTAATTAATTATTTAATTAATGATGGGTTTTAAATTAATTACTTATCTTATTAGTGTTGTTTTAAAGTTAATTAATTAATTATTTATGATTTTTAAAAGTAATTAATTAATTGAATAAAGGTATTTATAAATGATAAATTATTTTATAAAAAATATTTTACTTAGTAAAAATGATTTGTTTAAGGAGATTTATAAATGATATTTTGAAAGGGAGATATAGGTGATATTTGGTAAAGAAGTTTTATATGGGGTTTATAAATCAATTAAGAGATTTATAAAGAAGTTTTATAAATTAATTTGGAGATTTATAAGTGGATTTGAAGTATGAAAAGGGCTTATTGAAATAGGATTTTATAAAAGGAATAAGATTTGATTTTGATAATTGGTCCTTTTTAATCACGGTGGCATGGAAACATTCTTTTAATACTTAACACCAAAGGATAATGGTTTGGTTTATAATAAGAAATATTTCAAATAATATTCATTTTGGCCCATTCAAATATGATTTGGAAAGGAGGAAAATCTTCCTTAAGTTTTGTTAATACACTTATACCGTTGAGATAAATATATGGATGTATTTTCTAAGTATTGAAATATAATGTTTTGTAATATACTTATACTAATGAGATAAGTATATAAATATTTTTCAAAGTTTTGGAAAGAGTATAAAGGGTATGTTACTATATCTTTTGTAAAGGCATTTTGAATCAAATAATTGAAGGGATACTAATTAATGAAAGATTAATTTATAAAGTTTAGTGGATCCTATATGGAATTAAATTTATGATCGATGCTTGTTTATTTGATAGTTAAATAACCGACTATCAAATCTAGTTCAAAATTTAATTCTGAAAATATCTATGAGAAACACGAGGGTTATGTGGCATAATCATCTTCGATTGTGCGTATAAACCTCATTTTATTCTCCTATGACAAATGATAAGGAAATTCATCCACTTAAACGGTTAGGAAGTGATCTCAGGTCTTCTGCATTGTTTGATTATTTCCAAAAGTACTAGGGCTGAGTCTATTGGAAAATTATTGAACGTTGATTCGAAGAGACTGGGATCAGATAAGTCATTATTAGGAGCAATCATTCCTCGACCTATAATCGATTTTCATGGATTTGATATGCGTGTGAAACTGGGGCCATGGCTGCTGCACATTATTTTTGAAGCCTTGGTCGGCCTTTCATGTTAAAAGGAGGCAGCTAGCTCTGATTTGTAAGGGTTCCATGTGAGACGCTTGGTATATTTTTCTAGAGGTGTACTGTGGATGGTGGTACTCCAGTAGCATTGTCATTGATGGAAATCCAATTTCCAATATGTGCCCCCATGGATTTAGTTTATACCTATTATGCTGGAATTTAATTAATGTGATAATTTCAGCCATGATTAATATTTATTTTACCCTAGACGTTATTATAATATCACTGGATTTTATAATAAAAATGATTTGGTAATCATACTGTAAAAACCCTTTATTTTTTATGTGTGGAATGGTCTTATGAGATGCCTGTATTTTCAGAAAGGTTTGTATAACATTATGTAATCCATTTGATTATGTTTCTCTTGATGGTTTAACCAGACTGATCCGAATGTTATTTTTCTTATATTGCTCGGGGTCAGCCCGAGCATATTTTCCAAATTTAGCTTCACACTCTAGAGCTTCAGGAGATGAGCTGGATCCTCCAAGGTGTATTCACATATTTTATCTTCTGTTGTTTTGTTCTTGTTGTATTTATCAGAAATTGTAAGGACATATTGTTATAACCGTCCAGGGTCTGATGATAGGATAATTATACTCTGAATTATGTATGTAAAAGTTTGCTTTTTGTAAAGTATATTGATATATTATAGATTACTCATCATGTTACGAGATTTTGTTCCATCTTTTTCTCTTCTTTCACCCTAATGATCAGTCTTTTCGATACCTAGATGTTCGATACGTGAATGTCGTGGATGTATTAATGTCGACTTCTGAGGATCGAAAAGGCATGTTGTTCCAATAAGTATATCAGAATGTACTCTTCTTCCTTCACTAAGATTTTTCCCATTTAGTTTTTCTTAGTTTGGTTTTAATCAGGCACTGCATTGATTTAAAAGTATCGAACTCCCTTTGGTGCAACAAACTATGTCATATTATATTGTACTCATTTTTCTTCACTAAGATTTTTCTCACTCAATTTTTCTTAGTAAGGTTTTAATGAGGCATTACATTGATCCACAAGTATCATACTCCTTTGGATGCAATAAAATATTGAAGTATGTCATATTATATTATACTCTTTTTCCTTCACTGAGATTTTGGCTTCAACAAGGCATTATCCTGATCTAGAAGTATCAAACTTAATTTTATGAAATAAGATATTAAAATATATCATTGTACTCTTTTTCTTGCACAAAGATTTTTCTCACTAGGTTTTTCTTAGTAAGGTTTTAACGAGGCATTTTTTGATCCCGAATTATCAAACTCTTTAGAAGGAATATCATTTTTAATATGATATCTATGATTTTATAAGTTGCACTATTTACTTCGTTCAAGATTTTCCCATCGGGTTTTTTAGCGGAGGTTTTTAATGAGGAACAAACAATATCCACATCGACTGAATGGATATTTGCAAGCAAGATAATAATGAGGGTAAGCAATGATCATACATGTTTCAAAAGGGACAATGTCAAGTTACCATATAAGTATCTAAGATTTTGAATACACATACTCAAGGGGGTAGTGTTATAATATATGTAAGTTATAAGGGTGAGTACGCTATATGTTACATAGCATTATTGTAATTTTCATCTTGTATGACATGCTTATAAATAGAGCTCCATTATATTGTATGTTAGCACTTGCGGTGAATAAAATATCCCCTCTCACTTTCTCTAATGGCTTCATATCTTCTTATAGTTTACAACAATATATATAAATTGTATGGATGAATATTCTATATGTTACATAGGCATTATTGTAATTTCCATTTTGTATGACATGCTTATAAATAGAGCTACATTGTGCTATATGTTAAACACCTATAGCGAATAAAATATCTCCTCTTTTTTCTCTAATGGCTTCTTATTTTCTTATAGTTTACAACATGTTATCAGCATGATCTCTAAATAAAAAATTATAGGTATAAAGTTGTGATAATTTATAAGATTGGATCCATTCTCTTAATGTAGATATATCACTTCCTCTTATTCAATTAATGAAATCAGGAATTACATTTTAGATTACGTATTTAACGTTTCTTCTAATTGAAACCAATATTGTTTATTCTTTTAAAATTTGTATTCGATCAATAATTAATTTTGAATCAATTCAAAATTTCTAACAAGTGGTGTTAAAGCCACTCATCATTGATTTCATTTAGAATTTTTAATTTTTATATTTGAGTAAATTTTGAATGGACTTTGTTTATAAGTTAGTGAATTCATGTAATATCTTACTCAAATTACAAATCTATTTGATCTATGTATGAATAATTTTTTTGTGATAATTTTGGATATGGTCTAGTACCTAATTTTTTTTCCTAAATTAAAATATTGAAAAACTATTTTGATGTTGAAAGAATGATTTTAACGGTCTGTATATGGTTTTGTAATAAAATAAAATCTGGAAATGATCTTATATTTTGGGAAATAATCTTACTTCCCTAAATTTCGAAAAGAACATGCGTTAACTTGAAGATCAACATGTTTGTTTTGATATACTTAGTAATGAATTATGGAGTTAATTTTTTTATGAGGGAAATAATTTGGATCTGTGATATATAGTTGTTATTTTTATGTTCATGAATGATATGGACAGCTCTGCATAATTTAGAACCATTAATGTAATGGAATATAAAATTTTATTATATGATTATATTATTTTACTCGGTTTTTTATTAAGCATAATATATAAGAGGTATTTTGGTTATTTTAGAAATATTGATCATTGAGAAATAAAGTTCCCCTTTAAGGTGTTCATTTTGATTTTTTTTATTAAGTAATATAGTAGCTAGATCTGAGGTGAAGTTTTATTGATTTATGTAATGTTTTTCAATTGACTACTATATCTGTAAAGAAATCATTTTGTTACGGCAATAGTTCAAATTTTAGACCACATAACTGCTAATAGCATTTTTTTAGCATATATGCATTAAAATATGGTCATTATGGTTATAAATTAAATCACCTTATTGTCATAATGCATTCAATGCATTGGTTATAGCAAATTAAATGATATTGCATGTTTATGTTTTGAATAAGAATAGACATATAGTTTATTATTTGGTGTATTTGTATTGAAAGAAAGAAATAAACATAACCTAAAGTTGTGCAAAGTAATAAGTTTGACAATAATTTGAACTTTTGCAAAGCAATTTTTTAAACCAAAATTCATATAACTCAAAATTCGATACATGAAGTCTTGAATTATGGAAATATTTGTTGATAAATTCTATGGACTTGAAATCTTATTAATATTTTTTTAATTAGTCGAAACGTATAAGCTTCTAAAAAAGAATTTAGCACAAAATTTGAGAACCTAAAGTTCATCATAAATGAATGAACTTAATGTAATTCATGAATTAGAAACCCAAAGCTTTCTTGAAACCTCATGACTCATGTTAGACCAAAAAATGGTATAACACCCCTGATGCCGATAATGACAAGCTAGTTCTTGACTTTAACATATGTAGGCAATTAACCATATGTCATTGATTAATGATGCAATCAAAGAAACCAAGATCCAACTTGCCATCATAAGACTAAGTGTTTGATAAAATCATTAAAATATGTCTTCTAGGGAAAGCTTGCGCTCATTTCTCTTTCCATTAGGCTCAACATTCCAAATGGAACTCGACATCCTCAATAAAAAGTGGCATGACGACATTATGTCCTTCTCCGTTAATTTTTAGATAAGTCCTTCTCTCAAATACTTACATCAAATCATATGATCAGATGAAAATGATGAAGATGTGACAAGTTGGGGACATGATCTATCAAGCATGATAATAGACCATATGCCTTTTTTGTTCTCATGTATGAGAATTCAATGCTCATATAATCATGCGTATATAAGCTCGTTGTTGTCCAAAACTCGATGAGAATGACCATGTTGAGGCTATGCATCAGTGGTTGTTAATGGTTCATCGGCTACGGTCATGTCAAGATTTGAACTTTACGACTGTCCCATATCAAGTTATGCAACCAGGATAAAAACATCATGAAGTTGAAAGCTTGTCGAGGCTAATTATATCGAGTTTCGAACTTGGCGAGTCTAAGTATTTTTAAGCCCAAATCGATAATGATTGAATAAATCATAGTCGAAGTCCATATGCCAATCCAAGCCTTTGTTGCTATCAATGATTACAACCAAATTCAACTTTCCCAATTCGATTTAGGATTTGCTAGAGTATGACTTAAGAACAAGAGAGAGAAATGAAAAAAAAAATCAACCTCGGCATGGAGCTCCTTCGCCTCTATTTATATAGTTGGGAGGGTAGTAGGTACCACAAATCTTTAGCCTCGCGATGCTTATCGTTGAGCATGGATGATAGCAGCCTTATTGGCATCGACATAATTAGAGTCATCGCGCTTTAATGCTTATGCTTTTGTTCCTTTATTATGAGACCTTGGTATAACCTCAATGCTCGAGGCCATTCCTTGATGATCCTCGATGTCATTGAAGCAAGATATCGATGTTATTGATGAACCTCGACAACGGCAGTTGTCGAGATGGCCCATATAAGATTGATGCTATGTTATTTCTTGATCCTTGATGATGTCTATAATTTTTGGTTCTCGTCATCGACATGAAGTGGTCTATTTTAAAGAAACATGACGTCTTGGAAAGGACTGGCATGGTTCTTTTATCACCATCTTGTGTTATTCGA
Organism: Allium cepa; assembly: GCA_030765085.1. Lineage (NCBI taxonomy): Eukaryota > Viridiplantae > Streptophyta > Magnoliopsida > Asparagales > Amaryllidaceae > Allium > Allium cepa. The sequence goes on from CM060938.1 coordinate 589,115,520, forward strand.
TGTCCACAAGGACTTTGACGTTGATGTTCATACTTTCATCTAAAGCTTCGAACCTCGACATGAACCTTTGCTTTAGACCTCGACAAGAACCTTTGCTTCAAACTCGACATGAACCTTTAATCTTTGCATTGACTCCTGAGCTCATATCCTTTGTGAACTATTGGGATAATAGTTAGCCACCTCTAGTTTAGGAGAAGCTTTTTACTCTTTAGCGTAAAAACCAAATTCCTTTGTGTTGTCCAATCCTCAATAAGATTTCCTTGCTAGACTTATTTTCCAATAAAACATAAAGCACAAGATATTATTTGTTATTAATTCTCCTTCATAATTTAACTGATTTATGCTGGCATTCATTGCCTATATTATTTGTGTGAGTTAAAATTATAATTAGTATAAGAGAAAGAGAAGCATATAATAATAAGTTTTCGAATGGAGGCCTAGAAAATCATCTGGTAATATTATAGGAGGGAGCTTAAGAAAATATTTACAGTTGAAGTCTTGAATCTCATAGGAGACAAGAAATTCATAGCTTATAATTGAAGAAGAAGATCAGAAATCTATCTGATAATTATATAATGGAAGATGTAAATCCCATCTGGAAACAATCAAAAATCCAAAAATCCTCCTCTGTCGATGTTAATAAAAGAAGTCTGATAATTAATATTGGTAATAATATAAGAAGTGTAAAACTCCATTTTCTAATAATAGGGGTAATATCAGAAACCCCTGTCTGGGGATAATAACAATTGAAAACCAGAAGTTTATATCTAGACAATATAGAAGAAGTCTAGAAACTCTTATCTGGTAATAGATATATAAGTCTAGAAATCCTTATTTGGAAATAATTATAATGGAAGATCAGATCCCCTTCTTACAATAATAATAGAAGTCTATAAATCCATATCTGAAAATAATAACAGAAGACTAGAATTCCATATCTGGTAATAATTAGAGAAGGCTAGAAATCCTTATCTGGTAATAATTAGAGAAGACAAGATATTCTTATCTGGTAATAATTAGAGAAGACCAAAAATTCATGTCAAGTAATAATAATAGAAGCCCAAAAATCATCATTTGGAAATAATTATAGAAGTCCAGAAACTTATAAACCGTAATAATAACAGAAGATCAGAAATCCATATCTAGTAAAAATCAGAGAAGACCATAAATCCATATCTGGTAATAGTAGAAGTCAGTTGTCATGTGAGACCCTCCGGGCTTTTAGTTGTCTTAATCCTTTGTTTTATGCCACACTCTGAGCTTTAGATGTTGTTAGTCCTTTGTTTGTTCCACTCTCCGGGCTTTTAGTTATCTTAACCCTTTGTTTCATGCCACTCTCCAGGCTTTGGATGTTGTTAGTTCTTTGTGTGCGCCACTCTTTGGGATTCGGATGTTGTTAATCCTTTGTATGCCTCCCTCTTCGGGCTTCAGATGTTGTTAATCGTTTATGTGTGCCACTCTTTGGGCTTGGACATCTTAGTCCATTTTTTTAACCCCTTACCACCATCTTAGATGATGAATCAGGTCGTCCAGTGTATTTGGTTAGCTCACATCAAGCAGGAACAAAGACTTACCCTACCACCCTTTAGGAGGTGCTTTAAACAGGCTTTATAGGTAGGAATGAAGGTTGTTTCGGTGATTTGGTCAGGCCATTGTCAGGCGGGACCAAAGGCTTACTCTATCCTCTCTCTATGTGGTGCCTTGATATGGCCATGTAGGTAGTATCAAGGGCTTGCAGATGCTTTAGACTAGCCATTTTGGACACAACAAAAGGCTTACTCTGACCTCCCTCTAGTATGCACTTTTACCTGATCATCTTGGCGTAACCAAAGGATTTCTACCATATTAGGTAGTTCCATTACTTTAGGAGAATCCTAGTCCTGTCCATGCAGATACACTTGAAAATCTGATCTTCATTCATCCATTGTTGGGAAATATAGCCATAAATGTTCTATGTTCCATGGTCTAAGGACTATGTTTTCATCTAGTTGGCATAATTGATAAGCTCCAGGTGGAATCACTTTATGTATAATTAGGGAACCTTCCCAGTTTGGTCCAAGCGGTCCATCTGTCAAATTTTTAGTGTTAGCCATCACTTTGCAGAATACTAAGTCCCATTTTGGAACGATCTTGTCCTTACTTTCCAATTGTAGTGTTTGGTCACCCTTTTTTGATATTCAATAGTTCGTATGGTCGCTTCATCTCTTAATTCATGGATTAAGTCTAAAGATTCTTTCTTCAACTCTTGGTTTGGGTCAAATGCATATGCAATTCTTCGATGCGGAGGCATTTTGACTTCAATTGGAAGCATGACCTCACATCCAAATGTTAAAAAGTATGGAATATGGCCATAGTAGATGTTCTGTACACCCGTAATACAAGTGGCAGTTCTTCTACCCAACTTCCTTGGGTTTTCATTAACCGCTTCTTAAAAATAGTTTTGATAGTTTTATTGGTTGTTTCAATGACTCCATTAGCCCTTGGATGTGCTATGGAAGTGAAATTTTTGATAATTCTGTTCTTGTTGCAAAACGTATAAACTCTTCACTTTCAAATTGCATCCCATTATCGAATATTATTTTGTGTGGGATCCGAAATATAGTAACAATTCTTGATCATGAATTTGAGCACCTTTCCTAAGATAATATTTGGAAGTGGTTCTACTTTCACCCACTTGGTGAAGTAATCAATAGCGACTACCACATACTTGGCTCCTCCCTCAGATATGGGAAAGGGTCCGATCAAGTCAATTCACCATATATCAAAAGGCCATAGGCTTGAGGTCGTAATTAATTCGCTTGGCGGAAAACGTGGTACTTTGGAATACTTCTGGCATCTATCTTTTCACATAGTCGATGGTTTGACTGGTCATCGGGGGCTAATAGAAACCTTGTCTCATGACTTCTTGGCCTTTATCTCATTAGGGTGGTCTCCACAAAATCCTTCAAGTGCTTCCTTTAATAATCTTGACTTGTTTTCTTGACTTACACATCTCAAATAAGGAAGGGCGTATCCTTTTTTGTAAAGTATTCCATCCATCATAGGAAATGTCGGAGCTTGATGTTTGATTCTTCTTGCGACCGCCTTATTAACTGGTAGTGTCCCATTAACAAGGTATTCGACAATTGAGGTCATCCAATTATCCTTATATTTATTATTAATTTCTAGATGAACAAGTCCCTCCTAAGGAGATCTGTCTTTGGCTTCTCTTTCCTTATTTTTATGTGCTAAGGCCTAAGACCTGGTTCGTACTAATGATTTCTTTCCTAATTCAAGCACTTTGTCTTCGAAACTGGGGTGTAGTTGAAAGCCCACTAGCACGATTCGAATTTTTAGGGCTCCTTTTGAACTAGCCAATGTTTGCTCTAAAGTTGGACAAATACCTCAAAGTCGGATCTTCTTCTTTAGTTAAATTTTGTTTGATTTGATTGACATGGGGTCTTTATGTTCCAGCACGTAACAGAATGAATTTAATCAAGTGTAGAGACAATTCATGAGTGCAAAGATTGGAAAGCGGATAAGGAAAGTAAATAACATGGAATTTTTATAGTGGTTCAGCTCGAATATGCCTACATCCACTTTCCATTTTGTTATTCTCTCTTTAATTTGGTTACAAGTACAAGATATATATTCGAAAATAGTAAAACTTTAAGTTGCAGAAGTGATGGATTTTCAGCAGAGTTTTTCTCTTTTTCCCCAAAAATCTATCCTCATTGTTGTTGTGAAGCTATGGTATTTATAGAGTGGAGTTGTGAAGTGCGAAGGAGAAGTTATAGCTTCCTGAGCTTGGTTCGGCATTTGAGTCAGGAGTAGCTGGATTGGCATTTGGTCTAGGAGTTTGCCTGGAGTGGTGGTCCTTCTTTGCTTTGGTTCGGTATTCCTACCCTGGAGCATCTTACTTGCCGGACCAAAGATTGATCCGACATGTTTGTGTACTGGACCAAATGTTTGGTCCGGTGATGGATGTGTCATGCCAGACTATACATTTGGCCCGGCATATTAGATAATGTCGGAACAAATATATGGTCCGGCAATGTAGGACCGGATATTTGGTCTAGCATATCTAAGGAAGCCGGACTAGACACTTGGTCCGGCATGCTAGCCATATGTTTGGTTCGGTTACTATATTCCCTATACCCCTACTTGTCTTTACTTCATACTTTCTTCGTGCCGCACAAAACCGAGCCAACACATGCCCCCCAAAGTATGTTGTGTAACTGCACATCATGCTTTGTTTTTTGGTTTAGCGTTGGGCATCCATTACCAAATAGAATTGGCGACCGTTCGTCTTCCCCTCTTTTTCCTTTAAATATATGTTTTTCCCTTCACTCTATTATTTCTACTTTTCTCAACCAAATTTCTTCAATTCAACTAGATCGACTGCAACTAATCTGAGCTTTCTTTTTCTTGTTCGAATTTGGCTATTCTCGCACCGTCATAGCTTGAGGTAAGTTTCTCTTAACTCGATTGCTAGTTATAAGGTTCTATGGTTTCAATGTTTAGGAGAATTTAGTGCGAGGATGGGTGATTCTGATCTTGAGTCGGTAAGGAGGTACCTCGTTTGAACGAGCGCCGAAGGATCATGATGTTTGGATGGTCTTTATCGTCCCAGTGGTAGTTGAGATATCAGGAGATTTGTGTTGGGAATGGGTATGTAAAAAATCACCCATCCATCAGGTGTTTGATCCATTGCTTGACCGATTAATTGAGTTGCTATTGGCAAAGGCATTAATGGCAGTATTCTAGTTTTCTGGTATAGTGTCAAAACTGAGTATAGATATTTTTCTAGGTAAGGTCATAGGAGGGTATACTTTGGATCGGCAGTGGTGTATGGTGATTTTGGTTCGGCATTCGACATAGGATAATTCTGGGCTAGATTTGCCAAGCGCATTTTTTTATAGGTATGCCGAGCCAAAAGAAGGTCTTCCATTAGATGGTTAGGCTGGGGGTATGGATTCAAATGGGCTAGATGATAGGAGATTCCCATGCATGTTTTAACTTCTATTTATAATCTGGACCTATGCTTGACCATCGTGTTCTTACACAGAGAATATGTCTTCTGGTCGTGAGCTTTGTTCCAAGTTTGCAGCTTCATAGCCTACCGGGGTTGGCCCTTCTTCTTCTGATGCTCCAGCCAATCCTCCCAGGAAACCCAGTTCTGCTTACTCTTTGTTGGAAGGTTATGCTCCTAATAAAATGCTAGTTAGGCCTTCGAAATGTTATCCCAACGTGTTGACAATAGAGAAAGATGAACTCTATAGCTACTTCCTTTGGGATAGATTACTGAGATATATATTACCTGGTCCAGATGATAAAGCATGTTTTCCTCCAAGTGGATATATGGCATATCGCAAGTATCATTGTATATGTGGCTTGATTCCTCCGCTTACCAACTGGATTGCAAGCTTTATTATCTATTTGAAAGTCGCTCCCATGCAAATTCATCTGAACTCTTATGCTATCCTGACATGTTTATACCTTATATGCATGAAGCAGCATCGGAGACCCCCCACCCATAGAGAGATCAGATACTCGTATAATGTGAGGAGTTATCGGAAGGGGGGGGGGTCCTTTTATCAGTTTAGAGTCTGCCCACAAATTCAAACCCTTCCTGGATTTATATTCTAAGTTTAGTATGTTCAAGAAGGAATATTTCTTTATACATGATGATACCGTGGCCCAACATGCTTTCACTTCTGGTTGTAAGTTATTATATTATCCTTTTTCTAAACTTTTTTTCGACCTGGCCTTTTATTGCTCCACAATTTTTAGGTTGTGTGAAGGCGGCGGAGGATGACGGCTTAAAAAAGATGGCCAAGGAAATATTGGCTATCTCGGAGGCCGAGCGAGAAGCCTCATTCGTACTCCATGATGTATCCCTCTTATTTTACAACTTGATTGGCCCCAGATAATCTATAAGATTAGGCCAAGTTCTACTGAGAGAGCAGTGGGAGCCGGAGCCGACGAAGGTGACGAAGACAAAGGTAAGGGCCTAGGTAAGGGAGATGGTGTGGTTGAAGCCCTAAAGAAATTGAGACATAAGAAGAGTGGAGTTCATCCTCCCCGCTCAAGGAAATCTCTGCATATTCGAGATGCTCCCTTCCCTGGCGACGAGGGAGGTTCTCATTTGGGAGCATAAAGTGAAGAGGAGGAAGGATTGGATGGACATTCTAAAGCAAAGAAATGGGATGTTCATGATCGCCAGACGTGGATATCATAAGCAGTGAGGGATTGGACATGGACTCTTAAAAGAATGCCGAGGTCGTGCGAGAGTGGCCCGAGCAGTTGGAACAATTCGAGCTAGCCCCATGGCCAACTTCTGCCATCGATCTTTCCTAGGAGAACGTGGTTTTGGTTAATCTAGGTGAAATACTTCCTCTTCCCCCACAAGGTGGAGCAGGAATCGGCAAGAAGTTCGGGCTACCTCTAGGTACTTTTGATTACTATATGAATTTTAAGATACTTCTTGAAATTTTTTTGTTTTTCGACGAGTCCTAGCCTCCCCATGCTCCTTAATCCAATGAAGTTCAGTCGCCATGTATTCTCCTTCCTTCAAGTGGAGTCCTATCCTTATGTATTCTTATTTGAGTGAGACCCTGCCTTGGCCATATGATCTGGTCTACCCCAAGGGTATGTAGAAGTTTGCTGTGTCTTGGTGTCTTGAGTGTTTTGGATTTTTATTCTTTCTTGCTTTCTTGGATCTAATGATTTTGCCTGTATTCCAAGGAAAGGGAGAAACCCAAAGCTGAATGAAGTCTCTAGGCGGCTTGAGCAGTTCAAACGGATGAAAATGACTTTCGTTTCTTCCAAGGCGACTTTCCAAGGAAAAATCTATGCAAGAGAATATTAGGGAGAGACCGTCGAGCCTGGATAAGGGAGAGAGCCGTGAGTCTTCCCCGAAACATGAGAGGTCCTCGGGTAAGGAAGCTACCTCCCCTGGCTCCGAAACTTCCTCCTGCCATTGCCGTCATTATCCAATGGGTTCCAAAGTGAATGAAGTGGCGGATGTGTTGGGAGAGAGCAATATTGATTCTTTTTTCCTGGATTTTCAGCGGCGTTGCGGAACCCCTTTGAGAGTCATCCTGATATAAATCCCGACTATGCGAGTCGTCATGCGGCGGATCCCGATACCGAGTTCCTGTTACCCCGAAATCCCTTGGTCCGGATCCTGGATGAGGCGAAGACCCTTGATTTTGCTAACTTGGCAACGCGAATGGTCTAGAATACAAATGAGACCAGAAATATAGTTGACTATTAGTCCTGTTTGGCCAAAGCTAGTGAAGAAGTAGGGAGTGCTAATGTGCGGTTGCGTCTAGAGATGGAGGACCTTCGCAAGGAGCTCAGGAAGGAGGAGGCTAAGTTAAAGGAAGTAGAAGCATCCTGCGCCTCTGAGATGACGAAAGCCAAGGAAGAGGCAAAGAAAGCGGATGCTGACCTATGTAAGACGCAGATTGACATGGCTATCAGTTCAGTGGATGAGGCCTGGTATAAGGATCTAGAGGGAATCCGCTCCATCAAGGGCAAAGTGAAGAAATCGAAAGAGGCCTTGGCTGAGCTAAAGGAGTCTCGGGGCAAGTGGAAAAAGGAGAAGGACTCATATTAATATAAGATCGACAAGTTAAAGGTAGAATATGCTCAGTTGAGGAGGGATAAGGAGCAGTATATGAATAATGTGGCGGCCCTCCAGACCGAAGTTGATAAATCCAACTACTTTTGCGAAACGATCATCCAGATGTTGAAGGATACTTATTTCATATTCTAGAAGCATAGGAACCTTCAGTGGATGGATGACTACCCACAGGTGATGGCCTGGATCCATGCTCGGCTTATCAAGTAGACTAAGACTGTAATTGTGTAGGAAGAAGGTGCTGTGTACGACGTCGAGATGGTGAACATCCAGTTCACAGTGAAGGAGACCAAAGCCATTGCCAAGTGGTAGGAGTTGTTGGCTGAGGATGAGGACGATGAGGGCGAATTGGATCTCGAGGGGCTCGGTGATCCAAGTCATGTTGCCGTAGGTATCTTGACTTTTTTCTTTATCTTCGTCATCACCTATTCTAGATTGCAAAACTTATAATTATGCTTACTTACCTCGTGCAGGGATGTCTTGAAGGTTAAGTTGGGCCTTCGCAAAAGGAAAGCGAGCCTCTTGGGAAATCAGAGCTCTCGAAGGAAATGGCTGGAGGGAGCAGGCTGAGCGGTAAGGGCAACCCTTCTTCTTAGTCAAGGAAATTTCTTTTTCCCTTTTCTGCATGCATTTTTATATGGACGTTCTACATATGTATATAAATATAAGCGATGGGCTTTGTACGAGGAAAGTTTAACATTGTACTGCTCAACTTCTGTTTTTTTATATGCTCATCTGGGATAACTTTTGTGATGCGTGCTTTTTATAGTCTGCTCTGTACATTCGTGAACTGTTTACCATTTAGTTAATTGCTATAGTGTTTATAGATACAGAGAACCATAGAAGTGTTGTTATATTCAAGTCCGATCGCGAATGATAACTACTCGGGATAATGCCCATGTCGTGAGTATTGTTCGATTTATCATTGCCGACATGTGCAATGCCGATCGTCAAGTGCGAACTACCCCTGACTGCGGCCATGCCTTAATCGTGTGGATTATAATCGGTTCGCAATTACTGGCAAGCCAAATTATGACGACCCGACTTTCTTACCATAGAAAATCGCATCATCTTGAAGAAAGAAAGGGATAGAAAGAGAAAAGAAAGAGAAGAAAGAAGAAACAACATCAGAATCTCAACAACGGAATGAATAAATTATATTAATAACATAAATATTACATAGTTTACAGCCACTATCAGAATTACACAAATTATACATCACATACTAGACAGTTATAAACACATGTCTAGTAATACAACTCAATACAATACAAGGAAACTACTCAGAGAAACCAACACAGCGGAACACTATATATAACTATAATGTAGAAGCCTCGTGCTTCATTGCTCCTTCAGAATTTGTCAAATCTAACCTTAATCCCTTGGCTACTCCTAAAAATTTGAGTACCCAAGAGTTTAAGAAAATAGAAGATAAACTCCGAGTCAGACATGGGTCTGGTGTGAGTAACAGGTTAAGGTTGCTTAACTTTGAAAAACCTTTGAAAAGAAAGGTACCATGTAAGACTTCCCACACATAAACATGGAAAAGTTTTTACCTTACGCTAACCAAAACATTTGATAGGAAATCCAGTGATATTATAATAGGTCTAGGATTTTCTAGTAAATATGAAATAACCTAAATTGTTACATGATTAAATTCCTACTACTAGCCACAAAAGTGGGTAATACAATCAAAATCGTTGGCACTTATTGGATAATGGATTCCATACAATGGCTGGGCTACTGGGGTACCGCCCGTCACAGTATGGGGCCTAGATCACCGTACCGAGGATTACTCTTAATCCCTTGCAACATAAGGCCGGAACTATCTCTTACTCCGGAAAAGACAACCCTGCAGTTGGTGTACGTTCCAACTGCCCACACAGGCAAAAAAAAGGGACTTCTAGACAGAGGAAAATCTCATCCTACTTGGGCATGACCCACTTAGCCTTGCTGCACCTCCCCTGTTTTAGCCATTCCCAGTTGATGAGGCTTGAGGCTACGATTACCTTTAGAGAACACATCTCTTAGAATGCTCCTCGTCCACCTAACAATGTTATGAAAGCATTCAATCCATACAAGTTCGTTTCGGGTTCGAATGAAACCGAAGGCATTATCTCATTACACTCATTTTGGAATCACCCTCAAAGTTAACGACGATAACCCTTGCACTCTGAATCTTCATCGAATCTGAAAGTACTACCCCGTTAAACTCGTATTGGAATCACCCTCAGAGTTTTAATGGCAATAGTCCTTACACCTCGAGTCTTCACTCTTCACTTGAGATTCACGACCTATCGTAAATTTGGATAGATGTGGTTTTCGGATATCCAAATCTGGAAACCCGATCCCGGTCTCATCGAAATCCAAAGCGTAACTTTTAAGGCCAAGTTGTTTAAAGTTTAAAACAATTCAATTTCATTATCTATATACACACAGATAGATAATTCACATACCACAATAGATAATCATCATTATCATCACAACAGATAATCCATATTATCATTATAAAAGAAAATCCATATTATCATCACAAATAGATAATTCATATTATCATCCCAATGCAACCAAAGCATCCATATCACACAGCATTACTTATCTCATATCTGAGATCTCAAACCATTCAAGGCAACCAATATCATCCATTCATATATAAGCAATGATTAATAATCACACAAAATATAATTAATTTAAAATGAATTAAATTAATTACATCATTTCTAATTAATTTAAAGTGAATTAAATTAATTACTTTATCAATATAAATCTTACTTTCATAACCATTGATTAATTACAAATTAATTAATTACTTATCCTCTAATTAATCACCTTAATTAATCTCCCTTGATTAATTATTCTTTAATTACATTCATGAAATTATCCTTTAATTAATTTACAAATTAATTATACTTAGCCAAATACAGTAATTAACCTTTAATTACTTCGCAAATTAATTAACTATAATTGATTACATTAATTCTTAATTAATTACAGTAGTTACTCTTTAATTACTTATCATTGATTAATTAATTATAATTAATCAACCCTTGATTACATCATTAATTACATTACCTAACGATCCCTTGATTACTTCTTAATTAATTACTAACCATAATTATTAATCACCCTTGATTTATCACAAACAGTAATTAACTACCCTTAATTACTTTATTAAATAAATTAATTACTCCTTAATTAATAATTAATCTTTAATTATTTATATTTATTAATCACCCTTGATTAATCTCATTCAATACCCATAATTAATTACATTACTTAGTTATCTTTAGATAGCATAAATTAATTACACCAAGTAATTAATTATTAATTACTTTTACTAAGTAATTATCCTTCATATTAATTGCACAAGGTAATTAACCCAAAACTACTTTCAAATCTTCAATTAATTACATCCTGTAATTACCCTCACTAATTACGTCACTAAGTAATTACACTTTATAAATCTCATTAAGTAATTAAACTTAATCCCATCATCAAGTGATTATTTAAATTAATTAAACAAATTAATTAACTTAAACTAATCCTATTAATTAATTAATTACACTGAGTAATAATTAATTATTCTAATTAGTTTCATTAAGTAATTACACTTAAACAATTTCACGATTGATTATCCATAATTAATTAATATAATTAATTATTTAAAATTAATCACATTAATTAATTATTTAATAATCCTTAGTTAATGATCTACATTAACTATTAACAAATCTTTAATTACTTCTCCTAAGTAATTAAAATTTGATTAATCATTATTAATTACAAATTAATAAATCTTTAATAACCAATTAATTAATCTTTAATTACTTAATTAATTAAGTGATCAACTGTAACTTAATTAAGCTTTAATTACTTGATTAATTATATACCTAATCATAAATTAATAATATATAATTATCTAATTAATGATCCCTAATTTTCCTTAATTAATTAATTTAAACCTTTAATTACTTAATCAATTAATCCTAACTTATTGATTAATTAAATTAATTAATTACCCTTACATTTCCTTATTAATAAAATGAATCACCAAATATTAAAACTTAATTATCCTTAAGATAGTAACATCTTTCTTATTAATGGCTTAATTATCATTTTCAAATACATTTGAAAACATTTTACTTTAAATTCTCTTTAAAATTTCATTTCAATGTTAAGATTCAAAATGATTAACAATTTAAACTTTTACCAATTTTAAATCAATCTATAAACCTTTTAAATGAACGTAAAGAAACATTAATCTTATATAAAGTAACTTATATAAAGAAAAGTTTCAAACTAAATTACTTGATTATATTTATAACGAAGATTCAAAATAAATTAATCTTTAACTTAAAAATTAAGTCAAACTAATTTATATAACTTTCTATTCAAATATTAAAGAATTCTTTTATAAAAGAATACAATTAAGGTTTTAACATTTTCTTGGAAAACAATTCATTTACAAAATACTTTTAAATATTTAAAGTTGTTAAAACATTTTGATTTTTATAAAACTTACTTATTTCAAATTTGGATATAATTTAATTTGAATCCAAGCTTGATTTAAAACTCTGTTTTAAATCTTACTTTCAAAATTTCACTTTAATTTTAAAATCTAGAAACATGATAGGTATAAAACCTGTAACAGGTAAATGATTCGAGCCATCATCAAAAACTTCGAGTCAAAACCCTCGTAGCTTCGAGTAACTCTTGCAACTGACACGAGTAAACTCGAGTACTCTTCTTCCCACTTCAAACTACAGATACACCATGTCCTCCGTGCACCTGCACCAACACTGCCGCCCTTTCCGACCCCTCGCGATGACTTAAGCATGTCGACGATCATCCTCCAACTCAATTTCGACCCTCAAATCGTTAGCAGTAGCTCGAAATCAAAATCGAGCTTTAAAGTTCAAACCTGAAACCAGATTCAGACCTGGAAATCCCCTCATTCTCGCGCCTCTGACCACCGGTGCTTCTGATCTTCCAGCATCACCTTCGACAAACATCCCACAATCAATTCCCTCGATTTGGTGGAACTCAATCCACCAGGGAAGTTGAGAGAAACAAAATTTTCGACCATCAGAAAACTAGGGTTAAAACCTTCATTTCTTAATCACCTTCTCCACAGTGCATCGATAAACTTCCAACTATTTTTCCCAGATTCTCCTATCATCAGTTCATCACCAAAGAAGACGTTGACCTCCCCGACCACCTAGATCGACAGTATCTTTCCAAAACATCATTTCTGGTCAAACCAGAAATGCTCATTCATTTTCAAACTAAAAATTGTGATTTTAGTTTTAAAAATCAAGTTTTAGTTTAAGTAATCAATTTATAATCTTAGATCAATGAATCTGGATAATTAAATTTTCACTTACACAAAGTTTGTTCTGTTATTTTTATTTCCAGAGCGATATAGATTTTTTTATCTTAAATAAAATTCAAACTTTAACCTATGTTACACAAACACATTTTGTTTGAATCTTAAATCTTAACATAGATTAGATCAAATGAAATGGATTTTTAGCAATTCTTAAACCTGGAAACTTAAGAACAGAAAAACTAAGATACACAACAGCATGCACAACTATATATATTCATATATATACCCAGCAATGCACTTGTAAATAGGCATACAAACATACTTAATTCCAGAGTAAATCAAGCAACTAGATTCATGATTAATTTTTAAAAGATTGATGTTGCTCACCTGGCATGCATGATGAACATAGCAACCTTGTTTTTGAAAAGCTTGAAACTGGAATGTGCTTTGATTTGAAAATTTTGAGTTGCTGTGGTTTGCTTATGAATTTAAAAAATGCAATTGCATGTTTTCTTTTAAAAACCTCAAGTTGAAGATGAATGTAGGCCTAGTTGTTGCTTCAAAACAGAATTAAAGAAAACTGCAGGCTTTTGAGTTGTTAGAACTTGCTTTTGGATTTCTAGTTGAAGAAAGTTATAGGCTTATATTTTGATTTGCATTTCTGGTTTTGAAGATGATTTAGTTGAATTTTGATTTGGTTAGAGGAAATACTGGCTTCAGATTTGTTTTTGAGGGGATCTACATGTTTTGTTTTGAACAAAATTTCCTGGTTTTGTGGAAGATTGATCAAAGATTTTAGATTTTGGTTTGAATGTTGATTACAGATTTTTCAGCTGAAGTTTTTCTTAAGTTTTGAAAAAGAATGGAAAAGATAATAAAGGTGAGAAGAAATGTGTTTATATAAGTAAATTTTTTTGATTTAATTAAAATAAAAGAAAATGAAAATTAAGTAGGGCACTTGTTTTTAATTTTAACATTTGTCACATTGTTTAATCTATGACTTAACACATGTCATTAGATGTCTTAAGGAATTTACATATGTCTTTTAAATATTTTATTTTAATTTAAATTGTTTATAAAAGCTTTTAACTTAATTTATTACTTCTTATGTATATTTATAAATAACTACCATTAAATTTTGAAAATAACAAATCCTATTTCTATAAAATCTATTTATGTTTATAAAAACTAAGTATTATAATTATTGTTTGAGAATAATAAATTTAGTAATTTAATAATTTATAAAAGAGATTATATTACTTCTATTATTAAATGAATTAATATATCATATGCTATATTGCATTTTAACTTCTTTTTTTAAATCATATATATCAAGTAATATTTGAAGGAAATAAAACAAACCTTTTATTTAAATTCAAACTTAAGCTAAAACTCTATTTTTAAATAATTAAATATTTATCTTATGTATTTTAAAACTACATAGTTATTTATTAAATATCTTTGAAAAGCTTAATATTAATTTAAATCATAATTTCCAAATTACTAAAAATATTAGGATTAGAAAATTTCTTTATTTACTAAATTCCAAACCAAATCTTATCTAATTACAATGTATACAATTATATATATTATAAATAGAAAACAATTTATTAGCTTTAAAAAGATAAAATCCACCAATTTAAATATTTATTAAAAGAAGATTATTAAATCAATTCAAATTTTATTAACAAAAATTATCAAATCAATTTAATTTTTAACACAGATTATTAAATTTATATTGCCAAAAATTCCGGGATATCACATTCCTCCCCCCTTAAAATAATTTCGTCCTCGAAATTTAAAAGCAAAGGTAATTTAATAATCTATCTAAAGATTTTATTTTAAAACACAAGCATATATTATCAATCATATGCTAACAACCATAGCAACCAATTCACTCGAATAAACAAATCTAACTATCCAGACAAAATTCTGGATAGGATTTCCTAGAGTTTCCCAAGTACAAATACCGGGATACTCACTCTACAGAATCCAAACAACTTATACTACTAAGCGACACAGCTCCTATTCAACTAGATCTACAAAACTAAATAGGATATCAGACTACAAACAAGTCTGACTCAACAATCACATCCTCCTAAATTGCTGGTTTCACAACCAGAGATAGATCATACTCGTGCTCCCTCAGAGTTACGTGAAACACATCGAATCCCAGTTATCCAAACTGGCAATTCAACCTTGAAAATCAAACACTAATCCTCACAAGAACACAGAAAAGATCCAAAACACCTCGGAGCTGACTTACCCAGTCTTACCCAATCTTATAGCTCCTTAGGTCGGAGAAAACTTACCCAAAATCAAATCTCCGACTCCGGAATCCAAATTCCTTCGTCTCTTATCCACAAAACTTTTCTGACGATCCTAGGCTGCCTTCATCTCTCCCGATCAGCTGAACCTTCGCCGATGTCTCTAGAAACAAACTGGACCAAAACAACCCAACAGAATGATCTCCTCAAGATCAATCCAAAACCATGAACACTAACTCTGCTACACAAACATCAGAAGACTAACTTGTTTCTCCTATCCGGAAAAGATAAAGCAAAAGCACTTCCAAACTGCTTCCGCTGCACAACTCTGATTTGGAGTAGATGAAAATGCTGATGAAGAATACGAGCACAAACTGGACAACACATCTCAGAAATATGGTTCAACAGATCCATAAATGAAAACTCAGATGTCCTACCTGATCGTAAGCTGCTTCACCAAACCCTCGCTCTAGAATTCGTTCTTTTACTAAACTGAACTACTGGTAGCACTCCTAGAATCCAGTCGATAAGAAAACTCAACCTCCATATGAGGACAAACTTTTGATAACTCAAGAGAACATTCAAACTATCGCAAGTCACTTTTTCTATCAATCCAGACTAATTTCCAAAGAAAACTGCTCTCTCTTTACCAATCAGAATAGCTTACACTTATCAATCCATCGAAGAAATGGATCCACTCTACTATTTCGAATTTCACCTCCAGAGAAACTGCTTTGCCAAAGGATCTCCTTGCCAGCACAGAACTCTTCGAGCTGCACTGCTGACACCGACACCAAAGACTTCCTAATCCAAAGCTCTTCGAGAAACTCGAACCTCAAACCAGACAGAAACATCATGCTGAACCCAGCCACAACATCAAAGCAGATATACTTCCTAAATTTGTTCCAAAGAAACATCTTCGGAGACATCCATAGTCACTGCGTCTCATCACGCATCTACTACCTTTTGAGGTTGCCTAGATACCATCACTCGCTTTTGCCTAACCGATAGATCCAAACTTTACTCATCCAACTTGCACTACCAAGATGGACTCCAAACCTTTAAAAGGTATCCTTCAGAGATCGATGAAATCCTTACATCAAGCTGCAAAGCTCACTTGAGACTGTATTAGGTCTACAGTCTCGATAGATACACTTCCAACCTCAACATTCAAACTCCAACCATTGGTAGTAGTAGTCGTGTTACACACTCCACTACCTTATCTACCTTTATAACTTATATTGAAAAACCTGAACAGGTAACCCAACAGATAGGTAGAAGTATGTATGTATATATATATATATATATATATTCAAAATTACAAATACGTTCTCTCAAGAAAGAAATCACTTCAAAGCCTAGGTATTCACTCAACCTAGCACTCTGATACCAAATGTGATGACTCAACTTTCTCACCAAAGAAAATCGCATCATCTTGAAGAAAGAAAGGGATAGAAAGAGAAAAGAAAGAGAAGAAAGAAGAAACAACATCACAATTTCAACAGCGGAATGAATAAATTATATTAATAACATAATATTACATAGTTTACAACCATTATCAGAGTTACAAAGATTATACATCACATACTAGACAGCTATGAACACCTGTCTAGTTATACAACTCAATACAATACAAGGAAACTTCTCGGAGAAACCAACACAGCGGAACACTATATATAACTATAACGCAGAAGCCTCCTGCTCCATTGCGACTTCAGAATTTGTCAAAGATAACCTGAATCTCTTGGCTACTCGTAAAAATTTGAGTACCCAAGAGTTTAAGAAAACAGAAGATAAACTCCAGGTCAGACATGGGTTTGGTGTGAGTAACAGGTTAAGGTTGCTTAACTTTGAAAAACCTTTGAAAAGAAAGGTATCACGTAAGACTTCCCACACATAAACATGGAAAAGTTTTTACATTACGCTAATCAAAACATTTGATAGGAAATCCAGTGATATTATAATTGGTCTAGGGTTTTCAAGTAAATATGAAATAGCCGAAATTGTTACATGATTAAATTCCAGCTACTAGCCAAAAAAGTGGGTAATACAATCAAAACCATTGGCACTTATTAGATTTTGGATTCCATACAATGGAAGGCTACTGGGGTACCGCCCGTCACAGTACGGGGCGTAGATCACCGTACCGAGGATTACTCCCAATCCCCTGCAACACAAGGCCGAAACCATCCCTTACTGGATAGTCTCGAACAAGACGACCCCGTAGTTGGCGTACGTTCCAACTGCCCACACAGCCGGAAAAAAAGGGACTTCTAGACAGGGAAAAATCTCGTCCTACTTGGGCATGACCCACTTAGCCTTGCTGCACCTCCCCTGTTTTAGCCTTTCCTGGTTGATGAGGCTTGAGGCTATGATTACCTTTAGAGAACACATCTCTTAGAATGCTCATCGTCCACCTGACGATGTTCTGAAAGCATTCAATCCATACAATTTCGTTCCGGGTTCAAACGAAACCGAAGGCATTATCTCATTACAGTCATTTTGGAATCACCCTCAAAGTTAACGACGATAACCCTTGCACTCTGAACTTCTTCTCGAATCTGAAAGTACTTCCCCGTTAAACTCGTATTGGAATCATCCTTAGAGTTTTAATGGCGAATAGTCCTTGCACCTTGAGTCTTCACTCTTCACTTGAGATTCACGACCTATCGTAAATTTGGATCGATGTGGTTTTCGGATATCCAAATCTAGAAACCCGATCTCGGTCTCAACGAAATCCAAAGCGTATCTTTTAAGGCCAAGTTTTTTAAATTTTAAAACAATTCAATTTCATTATCTATTTACACACAGATAGATAATTTACATACCACAATAGATAATCATCATTATCATCACAACAGATAATCCATATTATCATTATAAAAGATAATCCATATTATCATCAAAAATAGATAATTCATATTTTCATCCCAATGCAACCAAAGCATCAATATCACACAGCATTACTTATCTCATACCTGAGATCTCAAACCATTCAAGGCAACCAATATCATCCATTCATATATAAGCAATGATTAATAATCACACCAAATATAATTAATTTAAAATGAATTAAATTAATTACATCATTTCTAATTAATTTAAATTGAATTAAATTAATTACTTTATCAATATAAATCTTACTTACATAACCATTAATTAATTACAAATTAATTAATTAATTATCCTCTAATTAATCACCTTAATTAATCTCCCTTGATTAATTATTCTTTAATTACGTTCAAGTAATTATCCTTTAATTTATTTATAAATTAGTTATACTTAATCAAATACAGTAATTAACGTTTAATTACTTCGCAAATTAATTAACTTTAGTTGATTACATTAGTTCTTAATTAATTAAATTAATTACTCTTTAATTACTTATCTTGATTAATTAATTATAATTAATCAACCCTTGATTACATCATTAATTACATTAATTAACGATCCCTTAATTACTTCTTAATTAATTATTAACCATAATTATTAATCACTCTTGATTTATCACAAACAGTAATTAACAACCCTTAATTACTTTATTAAATAAATTAATTACTCCTTAATTAATTTAATTATTTATATTTATTAATCACCCTTGATTAATCTCATTCAGTAATTAATTACCCATAATTAATTACATTACTTAGTTATCTTTAGATAACATAAATTAATTACACTAAGTAATTAATTATTAATTACTTTTACTAAGTAACTATCCTTCATATTAATTGCACAAGGTAATTAACCCAAAACTACTTTCAAATCTTCAATTAATTACATCCTGTAATTACCCTCACTAATTACTTCACTAAGTAATTACACTTTACAAATCTCGTTAAGTAATTAAACTTAATCCCATCATCAAATGATTACTAAAATTAATTAAACCAATTAATTATCTTAACCTAATCCTATTAATTAATTAATTACACTGAGTAATTAATTATTCTAATTAGTTTCATTAAGTAATTACACTTAAATAATTTCACAATTGATTATCCATAATTAATTAATATAATTAATTATTTAAAATTAATCACATTAATTAATTATTTAATAATCCTTAGTTAATTATCTACATTAACTATTAACAAATCTTTAATTACTTCTCCTAAGCAATTAAACTTTGATTAATCATTATTAATTACAAATTAATAAATCTTTAATAACCAATTAATTAATCTTTAATTACTTAATTAATTAAGTGATTAACTGCAACTTAATTAAGCTTTAATTACTTGATTAATTATATTCCTAATCATTAATTAATAGTTTATAATTATCTAATTAATGATCCCTAATTTTCCTTAATTAATTAGTTAATTTAAACCTTTAATTGCTTAATCAATTAATCCTAACTTATTGATTAATTAAAGTAATTAATTACCCTTATATTTCCTTATTAATAAAATGAATCACCAATTATTAAAACTTAATTATCCTTAAGATAATAACATCTTTCTTATTAATGGCTTAATTATCATTTTCAAATACATTTGAAAACATTTTACTTTAAATTCTCTTTAAAATTTCATTTCAATATTAAGATTCAAAATGATTAACAATTTAATTTTACCGACTTTAAATCAATTTATAAACCTTTTAAATGAACGTAAAGAAACATTAATCTTATATAAAGTAACTTATATAAAGAAAAGTTTCAAACTAACTTACTTGATTATATTTATAACGAAGATTCAAAATAAATTAATCTTTAACTTAAAAACTAAGTCAAACTAATTTATATAACTTTCTATTCAAATATTAAAGAATTCTTTTATAAAAGTATACAATTAAGGTTTTAACATTTTCTTGGAAAACAATTCATTTACAAAATACTTTTAAATATTTAAAATTGTTAAAACATTTTGATTTTTATAAAACTTACTTATTTCAAATTTGGATATAATTTAATTTGAATCCATATCTTAAGCTTGATTTAAAACTCTGTTTTAAATCTTACTTTCAAAATTTCACTTTAATTTTAAAATCTAGAAACCTGGTAGGTATAAAACCTGTAACAGGTAAATGATTCGAGCCATCATCAAAAACTTCGAGTCAAAACCCTCATAGCTTCGAGTAACTCTCGCAACTGACACGAGTAAACTCGAGTACTCTTCTTCCCACTTCAAACTACAGATACACCATGTCTTCCGTGCACCTGCACCAACACTGCCGCCTTTTCCGACCCCTTGCGATGACTTACGCATGTCGAAGATCATCCTTCAACTCAATTCCAACCCTCAAATCGTTAGCAGTGGCTCGAAATCAAAATCGAGCTTTAAATTTCAAACCTGAAACCAAATTCAAACCTGGAAATCCCCTCATTCTCGCGCCTCTGACCACCGGTTCTTCTGATCTTCTAGCATCACCTTCAACAAACATCCCATAATCAATTCCCTTGATTTGGTGGAACTCGATCCACCAGGGAAGTTGAGAGAAACAAAATTTTCAATCATGAGAAAACTAGGGTTAAAAACTTCATTTCTTAACCACCATCGCCACAATGCATTGATCAACATCCAACTATTTTTCCCAGATTCTCCTATCATCACTTCATCATCAAAGAAGACGCTGACCTCCCCGACCACCTAGATCGACAGTATCTTTCCAAAACATCATTTCTGGTCAAACCAGAAATGCTCATTCATTTTCAAACTAAAAATTATGATTTTAGTTTTAAAAATCAAGTTTAAGTAATCAATTTATAATCATGGATCAATGGATCTGGATAATTAAATTTTCACTTACATAAAGTTTGTTCTATTATTTTTGATTTCCAGAGACAATACAGATTTTTTTTATCTTAAATAAAATTCAAACTTTAACCTATGTTACACAACCACATTTTGTTTGAATCTTAAATATTAACATAGATTAGATAAAATGAAATGGATTTTTAGCAATTCTTGAACCTAGAAACTTAAGAACGGAAAAACTAAGATACACAGAAGCATGCACAACTATATATATTCATATATATTCATATGTATATACGCACACACACACACACACCCAGCAATGCACTTGTAAATAGGCATACAAACATACTTAATTCCAGAGTAAATCAAGCAACTAGATTCATAATTAACTTTAAAAGAGTGATATTACTCACCTGACATGCATGATGAACAGAGCAACCTTGTTTTTGAAAAGATTGAAACTGTAATGTGCTTTGATTTGAAAACTTTGAGTTGCTGTGGTTTGCTTATGAATTTTAAAACTACAGTTGCATGTTTGCTTTTAAAAACCTCAAGTTGAAGATGAATGTAGGCCTAGTTGTTGCTTCAAAACAGAATTGAAGAAAACTGCAGGCTTTTGAGTTGTTAGAACTTGCTTTTGGATTTCTAGTTGAAGAATGTTACATGCTTATATTTTGATTTGCATTTCTGGTTTTGAAGATGATTTAGTTGAATTTTGATTTGGTTAGAGGAAATACTGGTTTCAGATTTGTTTTTGAGGGGATCTACAGGTTTTGTTTTGAACAAAATTTCATGGTTTTGTGGAAGATTGATCAAAGATTTTAGATTTTGGTTTGAATGTTGATTACAGATTTTTCAACTGAAGTTTTTCTTAAGTTTTGAAAAAGAATAGAAAAAGGAATAAAGGTGAGAAGAAATGTGTTTATATAAGTAATTTTTTTTCATTTAATTAAAATAAAAGAAAATGAAAATTAAATAGGACACTTTTTTTAATGTTAACATTTGTCACATTGTTTAATCTATGACTTAACACATGTCATTAGATGTCTTAAGGAATTTACACATGTCTTTTAAATATTTTATTTTAATTTAAATTGTTTATAAAAGCTTTAAACTTCATTTATTACTTCTTATGTATATGTATATATAACTACCATTAAATTTTGAAAATAACAAATCCTATTTCTATAAAATCTATTTATGTTTATAAAAACTAAGTATTATAATTATTATTTGAAAATAATAAATTTAACAATTTTAAATAATTTATAAAAGAGATTATAAATTACTTCTATTATTAAATGAATTAATATATCATATGCTATATTGCATTTTAACTTCTATTTTTAAATCATATATATCAAGTAATATTTAAAAAGAAATAAAACAAACTTTTTATTTAAATTTAAACTTAAGCCAAAACTCTATTTTTAAACAATTAAATATTTATCTTATGTATTTTAAAACTATATAGTTATTTATTAAATAGCTTTGAAAAGCTTAATATTAATTTAAATCATAATTTCCAAATTACTAAAAATATTAGAATTAGAAAATTTATTTATTTACTAAATCCCAAACCAAAGCTTATCTATTTACAATATATACAATTATATATATATTATAAATAGAAAATAATTTATTAGCTTTAAAAAGATAAAATCTACCAATTTAAATATTTATTAAAAGAAGATTATTAAATCAATTCAAATTTTGTTAACAAAAATTATCAAACCAATTTAATTTTTTACACAGATTATTAAATTTACATTGCCAAAAATTCCGGGATATCACACAGATGCCAATGATGAACTGCCTAGGCTATAATTTGTGCCTTATTCGTGGCTTATGATCGGTTCATTATTGCCGGCTTAGGGGTTCTGATCATCAACAGTGAATTTTCGAGGCTTGTTTTGTGCCTTTTACTTTCACTACTGCTGGTGAGAGTCTGTGATTGCTCGCAGTAGGAATGGTCCTCAGACAAAATAATTAAACAAAAGAAAATTTAAACAAGATAAGTAATATGGGACACTGGATTTTATAGTGGTTCGGCTAAAATATGTCTATGTCCATTGTCTTTCTTTTATTGCTTTAGTACACGCTTCTTTACAACTCAAGAGAAGTAGCGGCAAGAGATGTTGGAGATTCTACGCTTTCCCAAACACCTCTCCATCTACTGTTGACAAGATGTAAGCTTCATTGTGAAGGTCTTTATGTACAGCAAATGGTACTTCCCAAATTTGATCTAATGCTCTAGGTCGTGGAAAGACTCGTTTGAGCACCAAATCTCCGTCTTGTAGTGTTCGAGGCTTCACTTTGGAATTGTATTGCCTTGCCACCTTTTAACTATGAGCGGCTGCTTTGAGGGCGACATTATTTCTCTTTCCCTCGATCAAGTCGAGCGATATGTTTAATAGATCCTCATTTTCTTCCGGATTATAGTGTATTCTTCGGCACGAGGGGGCAATTGTTTCAATGGGGAGCATGGCTTTGGTTCTGTATACCTGTACGAATGGAATGTGCCCTGTCATAGTTTTATAAGAAGTTCGAGAGGCCTACAAAGCCGTAGGCAATTCGTCGACCCATGCCCCCTTGGATTTTTCCTGTTTCTTCTCGATCAGCGTTTTCAGCACCTTGTTTACTGCTTCGACTTGTCCTTTTGTCTGTGGATGTGCCACAGCTGAAAAATGTCGGGCGATCCCATGCTTGTGGCACTAATTAGCGAATTCCTTGCTGTCAAATTAGAGCCCATTGTCTGATATGATTTTCTATGGTACCCCATACCTGCACAGGATGTTACGTATTAGAAAATATATCACTTTGGTAAATGAAATTTTGTTTAAAGATTCCTCTTCCGCCCATTTTGTGAAGTAATCCGCTGCCACTATAACGTATTTTTCTCCTCCTCGGCCCATGGGGAGTTCCTCGATTAGGTCGATCCCCCAGATGGTGAAGGGCCAAGGACTAACCATCTAGGTCAGAACGGTAGGCGGCTGTCTCGAGATTTTGGCAAATCTTTGGCACTTTTCGCATCTTCTAGCAAACTTGGTTGCATCTTTGTTCAGTGTAGGCCGAAAGTACCCATAGCGTGGGCTTTTTTTGGCTAGAGTTTGACTGTCGGTACGGTTGCCGAAAATCCCTTGGTATATATTGTTGAGAATATCTTTTGCTTCGTTTCCTATAACACACCTCAGTAGGGGATTGGAAAACCCACGACGGTATAGGATGCCCTCCTGGATGGCGTAGCGGGATGCCTTCCTTAGGACTTTTCTAATTTCACTGCGATTTGCCGGTAGGATCCCTTCTTGTAGGTATTTGACGATGGGGGTCATCCATGTCTCTTCGCTACTACTGATGGGCATGATCTGAAGATACTCGAAGCTGTGTGTAGCTTGCATCATGATGGGGGTTGCCCAACGCTAACTTCTTTAATGAGGGCATCCGCTTCTGGATTCTCCTCCTGTGGGATATGTTTGATTACATAGTAGTCTAGCTTGTTCAGGAGGGTTTTAATCCTTTTGAGGTAAGAGGCAAGTCTTTGCCCATGAGTTTGGAATTCCCCTAGGATTTGGTTTACGATTAGCTGCAAGTCACTGTGTATGCGTATTGATTTGATTCCTGTTCCCCTAGTGATTTCTAAGCCAGGTATTACTGCTTCGTATTTGGCGTCGTTATTGGTTGCGGCGAATTCTAGCCTTGGCGCGTAACTCAACTTTCTTCCTCGGGGTGTGATGATTACTATTCCTACCCCCGAGCTGACTCGTTGGATGCTTCGTCCATAAACATATTCCACTCGATTGCTTCATCTGTTCTGATGGTCGTATCCTTGTCTTGAATGGTGAATTTAGCTATGAACTCAGCCTGGGCCTGCCCTTTTATTACGGTGCATGGATGGTAGGTGATATCATACTGGCTTAGCTCGATGCACTATTTTAGCAGGTGCCCTGATGTATCTGGTTTATGTAGGACCTGTCATAATCGTTTGTTTGTTAGCACCCTTATAGAGTGAGAATGGAAGTAATGCCGCAATTTCCTGGATGCTATGAACAAATGGTAGGCCAATTTTTCGATCTTCATATATCTAGCCTCTGCCCCTGTAAACCTCTTGCTGATGAAATATACTGGTTTTTGGATATGGTCATCTTTTCGTACCAAGGCGGCGCTCAATGCATGAGGGGACATAGCTAAGTACAAGTAGAGGCTTTCTCCATCTACCGGGGTAGAGAGCACTAGCGGTTTATGCATGTGTTTCGGAAGGCTTTAGAAGGCCAAGTGACATTCGTCGGTCCATTCAAACTTCCCTTGTTCTTATTTAGAGCTTTGAAGAATGGGATGCACTTGTCTGTGACCTTATATAAATCTACTTAGAGCAGCTGCCTTTCCGTTTAGACTCTGCATTTCCCTTCTGTGGCTGGTATTTTGATTCCCTTCAAGGCTTGGACCTTTTCGGGTTTCACTTCAATCCCTCTTGCATGCACAATGAAACCCAAGAATTTTTCCGAGGATACTCCAAAGGAGTATTTTAGTGGATTCAACTTCATTTAGTACTTGCGCAATACTTGAAACATTTCGTTTATGTTGTGTAAATGATTTTTTTCCTCTTGATTTAAAAAGCATGTCATCGACATACACTTCCATGGAATGACCAATCTGCTACTTAAACATCTTATTAACCAAGCGTTGATAGGTTGCACCAGCATTCTTAAGCCCGAAGGGCATGACCTTGTAGCAATATAGGCCCAAATCTGTGATGAAGCTAGTATATTCTTGGTCTGGTACATACATAGGAATCTGGTTGTACCTCGAATAAGCATCCATAAATGACAACAATTCATGCCCTGCTGCTCTGTCCACCAATCGGTCGATTAGAGGCAGGGGAAAATAGTCCTTGGGGCAAGCGTCATTGAGATTGGAG
This sequence comes from Allium cepa, assembly GCA_030765085.1. NCBI lineage: Eukaryota > Viridiplantae > Streptophyta > Magnoliopsida > Asparagales > Amaryllidaceae > Allium > Allium cepa. Next base: position 589,141,363 of record CM060938.1, read on the forward strand.
AAGTCGATGCGGATTCACCATTTCCCATTGGATTTTTTTACCAGAACGAAGTTGGAGATCCATCAGGGGTAGATAGCCTCACAAATAAAATAGTTGGCGAGTAGATTTTTTACCTCCTTGTTGAGGGAAATTAAGCATTCCATCCCCATGCTCCTTTTCTTCTGCTAGACCGGGATTTTGGTTGGGTCTATGTTTAGGTAGTGACAGGCCATTTCGGGGCATATTCCTACCATATCTTCATGGGTCCATGTGAACACATCCAAATTTCTATGTAAGAACCCTATCAATTGGATTTTCAGAATTTTGTCTAGCTGCGACCCTATCTTGAAAAGCCTTGTGTCATCGCGATCACTTGCTGCAACATGTTCCATAGCTTCCATGAGCTCGGTGCTGGCCTCTTCCACTCTGTCCCTCGGATCTAGTTCATTAAACGGGTTGCTAGTATACTCGAGAGAAGGGGCCTTCTTTGATTGCTATGCTTCCATAGTTTTGGCATAGAGGGCGGCCTCTACATTTTTTCCCTTTTCCTTCCTTTTCCTTGGGGGATTTCTATCACATAGCAATTGTGCGCTGCGTCTTAGTCGCCTTCTACTTCTCCTATTCCCCCATCGGTAGGGAACTTCATTCTTAAGCACCAAGGCGCTAAGACTATCTAGAAATCTGATAGTGCTAGTCTGCTTAGAAATGAATTATAAGTAGAATGCCCGTCTACTAGCATAAATGTTTGTTTTCGGATAACGGATCGAGGGTGACTTCCTAGTTCCACTAGTAAGTCCAATTGCCCTAGCAGAATTGTGGCTTCTCTAGTACATCCATATAGGGGCTTATTGCAGGGTGATATATCTTTCATTGATAACTTCATTTTACTGAAGGCATGTTTGAACAATATATTCACTGAGCTTCCCGTATCGACCAAAATGCGGAATGCCTCTGTTGGGCCGATCTAGGCTGAAATGACCAGGGATCAGTATGTGGTACTGCTTTCCAACAAGTCCTCATCGTTGAAGGTTATCTTGGTCCTTTCTCTTCGTTTAGCGAGGCACCCTTCTGTAATGGAATGAACATACCCTTATCCATTCTTCAAAGATTTTGCATACCTCTGCATCTCGGTCCAACATCCGTCGGCTAAATGCGGGCCCCCTGATATAGTATGGACAATTATTTTCTTTGATTGGAGTGGCTCGCACTTGCTTCTTCTTTCTTATTTCCCTATCGGAGCGACCCAGGCCCTTCGTGGGTCGGAGCGGAAGAGTTATGCTTTTGTTGTACGTACCATTCCAATTTCTTTTTTCGGATGTATTCTTCAATAAGGTCCTGTAAATGTTGACATTCTTCTGTGTTATGTCCTTGAGACTTATGGAAGTGACCATACTTTCCGATCCTAACCGCAACTTCCGATTCCTTCTTATATGGAGGGCGTTTGTACTTCAATTCGTGTTGAGTGGCTAAGTAAATGTTTTCCATAGTGTCATTTAGAGGAGTGTAGGAATCAAATCTCTGTCCAGGCATGTACCATCGTTTATTGCTTTTTAAGTTTCGAGGTTTCCTTGACGGTTACTTTTATCGTCATTGATTGGCGCTCCCTTCTCCTCCAGGTGGGACTCTCGTGTTTCCATAGGAGCCGGAACCCCCTACGGGTTGCCCGCTATGTCGGATAGTCGCTGCATCTTCCAATCTCATATATTTTCCTGCTTTATGGTAGAATTCCCGAAAAGTTAGAGGCTTCTCTTTTGTCAGTCTTCTTGCAAGTTTTGAGTCCGGGTGGATGACTCCGCATAGTGCCATCAATTAAGTCTTTCATCCACATTTTGCACCATTGCTGCAGCTGCATTAAAACAGGTAAGGTATTGCTGCAGTGGTTCCCCTGATTTCTGTTTTATGTCAGACAAGTAATACACGCCCCTAGGTTGTTCCACATGAATTCGGAACTGGCTTCTGAACTTTTCCTTCAACATTTCCCAAGAACTGATGGATCCGTGAGGCAAACGAGAAAACCATGTGGTTGCTAAACTTGACAAAAATAGTGGAAAACATTTACATAGTACTCTTTCAATTGCTTCATTCATGAGCATGTGCTGAGAGTGTCGTTGTAGGTGGACGATTGGGTCGGAGGTGCCCTTATATGGAATCATGGTAGGCATTTCCATTATCTAGGCATGGATGTTGCCTCTATGTCCCTAGTGAAGGGGCTGGATATTCTGGCACCTATCCCCCTTTTGAGTTGTTCGCGCCAGAGGTACTCCCTGAAGAGACGCGTCATTCTTTCTTCAGAATCGAGAGTAGCCCTGGGAGGAGAGGGGCCCTCTATTTGATAGTGGTGGCATCTGGTGCCTTGATTGAGGCCAGACTGGCGCTGATGGGTTCGAAGAGTGATAGGATCAACCATAGATGGTCCATGTCTGGGGCCCTCTTGATTGGGTCCAGCTCTTGACGACCTCTATGGACCAGCTTCGAGTTGAGTCGTGGCTCATCTTCTTGCCCTTGGATCTTCCTGATTGAACCCATCATCGGCGGGAGACATGTTCCTTCTACGTGACTCTTTAGACTGGGATTCACCCTGGGATCTGGTATCATGAGTGGATTCCTCCATGCTCCTTAAGCGTGTCATGAGTTGGTCCACCAAAGCTTCTTGTTGGGTAGCAAAGTTGTCAGTCATCTTATTCACAACCCTTTCTAAGTCTTCTCGAATGACAACTGAGCCTAGATGTATGGAACGAGTAGTTGGGTTTTCTTGATCCTCTTGGATGGGGTTGAGCGTATCTGCAATAGCTGCATTCTTACCCTTGTCAGCATTTCGCTTAGAGGGAGCCATGTTCTAATGATGCGCTAAGGTTTGAAGATCAGTGGATAGGAGAGTTTTGCTTTCTATGCCCGCCCTCCCTTCTAAGTGAAAGCACAAAAAAATTTTGCTTAAAAGTTGGACAAACACCTGAAAGTCGAATCTTCTTCTTTAGTTAAATTTCATTTGATTTGATTAGCATGGGGTCTTTATGTTTCAGCATGTAACGGAGTGAATTTAAACAAGTGCAGAGACAATTCATGAGTGCAAAATTTGGAAAGCAGATAAGGAAAGTAAATAATACAGAGTTTTTATAGCGGTTGAGCCCGAATGTGCATACATCCACTTTCCATTTTATTATTCTCTCTTTAAATTGATTATAAGTATAAGATATATATTCGAAAATAGTAAAACTTTAAGTAGCCGAAGTGATGGACTTTCATCAGAGTTTTCTCTCTTTTTCCCCAAAAATCTATCCCCGTTGTTGTTGTGAAGCCCAGGTATTTTTAGAGTAGAGTTACGAAGTGCGGAGGAGAAATTATAGCTTCCTGAGTTTGGTTCAGCATTTGAGTCAAGAGTAGTTGGGTCAGCATTTGGGCTAGGAGTTTTCCTGGACTGGTGGTCCATCTTTGCTTTGGTTCGATGATCCTGCCCTGTGGCATCTTACTTGCCGGATCAAAGATTTAATCACACATGTTTATGTACTGGACCAAATGTTTAGTCCGGTGAAGGATGTGTCATGCTGGACCAGACATTTGGCCCGACATATTAGATAATGCCAGACCAAATATTTGGTCCAGCATATTAGAAGATGTCAGACCAGATATTTGGTCCGGTATATCTAAGGAAGCCGGACCAAATACTAGGTCCGGCATATTCGGGGATGCCAGACCAAATATCTGGTCCGGCATGCTGGCTATATGTTTGGTTCGATAACTATATTCTCTATACCTCCACTTGTCTTTGCTTCATACTTTCTTCATGCTACAAAAAACCGAGCTAACAGCCAACTTCACTAATGAACCGGCTTAGGAATTCCTTCCTTTTGGTACCTGATGTATAGAGAAATCATCATATTGGTTTAGCATCTTCAAAAATTTCTTCACATATAAGATCAATTTAGCATCCTTGGTCTGATATGTCTATTTTAGTTCGTTCACCAGCTAAGAGTCACTAAAGACTTCAATTCTTGGGATCTTTTGTTGCAATAATCCCTGCCACCATCGATTCATATTCCACTACATTATTAGTAGCTGGGAAGCCCAACTTCATTGCATAATGCGAATGATGCCCATTAGAGGTGATAATGATGTATCCTTCTCCCGCCCATCGTTCATTTGACACTTCATCTACAAATAATTGCCATTTTGGCTTTTGGACCTTTTCCTTTTCTGATTGCTCTTTGGTGAAACTCGTGCATGCGTTAAAAATATTAGCCAGAGCCTGCCCCTTGATGGTTACTTAGGGTATAAACTCGATATCGTATTGATTAAGTTCTATTCCTCACTTCACTAATTTCCCTAAAGTTTTTCGTTTATTGAAGACCTGTTTAAGTGGAAAATTGGTTAGCACTTTGATTGTATATGCTTGGAAGTAAGTTCTTAATTCATATTGTAAGTTTAGGCAATATACGAGCTTTTTTATAGCTAGATACCTGGTCTCGGCATCTTTCAATCTTATACTCATGTAGTATACAGGAAGTTGAGTTTCTTTTTCTTCCCTCATCAACACCAAACTGATCGCATATTAATAGACGACCATGTATAGATAAAGATTTTATCCTTCTCTAGGACTGGATAATATTGATGTCTCCTCAAGATGGTGTTTCAATTCTTCGAAAGCTTTATGACAATCTCCTCCTTATTTGAAAATTTTCTTTTTAATTACGTGAAAGAATGAGATGCATTTATCGATGGCTTTAGAGATGAATCTATTCGACACTACAACCTTTTTGTTTGAACTCATTACATCTTTAGTTGTTTTCGGTTCTGCCCTCTATTTTATAGCTTGAACTTGATCAGGGTTGCCTTCAATTCCTCGAGCACCGACGATGTATCCCAAGAACTTTTCTAATTGCACCTCAAAAGGGCACTTCTATGGATTAAGCTTTGTTTGATGCTTTTGCAATACCTCGAACATTTCTTAAGTGTCTTTTAAATGGTTTCCTTTTGCATGAGATTTTAGCAACATGTCATCTACATATACTTTCATATTCTGGTCGATTTATTCCTTGAACATCACATTCACCAATCTTTGGTACGTAGCACCTGCATTCTTTAACCCAAAAGGCATCACCTTGTAACAATAAGTTCCCTAGCATATAATGAAGCTTATATTTTCTTCATCCAGTTTGAACATGGTAATTTGATTGTAATCTGAATAAGCATCCATGAAAGATATAAGTTTATGCCCATTGGTTTCATCAACTAGCTAGTCTATTCTTGGTAAGGAATAGCAATCTTTTGGGTATGCTTTGTTGAGGTCGGTGTAGTCAACACAAGTCCTCCATTTGCCATTTATTTTGTAGCTAATACGGGATTGGATAACCATCTAGGATAAAATACTTCCGTAATAAACCCATTCTCAAGTAACTTCTTGATTTCCCCTTTCAAAGCATCAGACCGAAATCTATCGAATTGCCTCTTTTTTTGCTGAATGAGGTTATACTTGAATTGATGTTTAAAGCATGGCATATAACTGTTGGATGAATCTCAACCATATCTGAAAAGTTCTCAAAAATATGTCTTTATTGGCTTGAAGAAACTGAATTAACTCCGACTTAAGGTTGCTTTCTAACTCCCTTCAACACATATCTCGTCACGGTACACTATGGGTTTTATTATTCCCGTTTTTCCTCGATAATCTAATTCAGTGATTATCTCCCCATTTTTTACTACTTTTTCCACCAGGCTAGCATCCGTTGTCGCCCTTTTTCTCCTAGAAGAGTTATACTTTTTATGCATATTCTTAGTTGTTCTATTGGGTCACGCTTTCGCTTTGGATGTTAGATGCAGAAATCCTTCATCCAAAGGCTAAAAACAGTAGATGAATCGCAGTAAGAAGAGTTTTCTCGTTTATATCGTTTCATAGTAGCAAAATACATTTCAAAAGAGCTGAACTGCTCCCCATTTATAGTTCCCCAACCACTTTTGTTAGGAATTTCACCATTGAGTATTTATGTCAGACGAATGCATCGACTTCATCTAGGGTTGGGTATCCAAAGAAAGAATTGTAGTATGATGGCTGATCAATGATCATGAATAGCGCCTCAAAAGTTCTGTACATGATGGTACTCCCATTTGCACCAATAGTATTAATTATCCTACTGAAGTTGATCCTTTATTATTAAGTCCAAAGATGGGCTCAAGGCTTGGTTCCAGCCCGACCTATGAGTTTCTCGTTTGGTCAGAAGCATGTTTAAAGATCAGATTGATAGCGCTTCCAACGTCCATAAGAATCTTTGTAACTATAGAGAATCCAATCTAAGCAGTGCTTATGAGAGGGTTCTTATGAGGATGTCAGAATCCCTTTAGTTCTTGCGGAGTAATATTAGGATTAGGCTTTTGGATATTAAATTGGGGATTCTTGAGCGGTGACTCTTCTCGGATAGAAAATATACTTTCTTTTGCTTTCTGATGTATCTATTGGATATTTCTTTGCTGCTTCCGGCCAAATGTTGTCCTCCATGGATCATCTCAATCTTGTTGAGAGATGAGCTGATATTTAGCCGATCTTCAGCTTCTAGAATGTCCTCGACATTGCTAGAGAATTTGTTGATCGTTAAAAGTGTGAGAAATCTTTTGTCCCTCCTAAATGAAATCCTTCAAGTGTACGTGGATTTTCTTTCGAATAATTCCTACTAGCATGCGTATTCGTCTGTCTTATGGCCATTCGCCTTATGGTATGTGAAACAATCACCTCCCTTTTTCTATTTCGAATAAGGTTTGGCTTTGAATGAGGCTGAAAAATTAACCTTCTCCTTGGAGCACATATATAGCATAGTGGTTTATTCAAGGCAACAAAATTGGTGTTTGGATTATTCTCCCATCTTGACCTCTTATGACTATGGTCGAAGCCAACTTTTGTAGTCTCCCTCCTGGTTTGATTCTTTTTCCTAGCATGATACATCTTGTCCATTTGAATAAACTTGTCTGCTTGAAAATGAAAGTCTTGGAGATCTTTGCATCCATGGACATAGGGTTCCTTCCAAAATGGAGTATGTGCGATCGGTCGTGAATGCACTACTATCAGCTCATCTCTGTCATTCATTCCTTTAGCTTTTAAAGTCTCTACATTGAACCTTTTAAGGTAATCGCCTAACAGCTCTCTCGGGTTTGGCTTATGTTGACTAGCATCGTGTAATTTATAGTCGGGTCTTTGCAAAGGTAGAACTAAGCAGAGGACTCATAAGAAAACTATTTCTAGGAACAGATAATCTATTCACAGTACCGTTGATACCACTTAGTAGTCGCCCCTTGGAGAGTGATAGGGAAGAGTCTACACTGTACTACACTAGAAGCGTTATAGAGATCCATCCGACTCTCGAATGTCATCAAATGATTGTTAGGATTGGTAGTTCCATTATACTTCAAGGATGGAATCTTCGCATGAAGTAGATCTTAGTAAACATAATTTTGTCTGTGAAAGGAGCCCCCGGGTGATCGTCGTTGACCCTCTCATTGAGAGTTCCTTTTCCTTTATCATTGAATGCATCTTTTGCTATCTTTTCAACAATTTCCCTCAAATAAGCATATTCATCGCGGTAGTTGTTCCTTTCGGGTTTGTATCCTTTAGTGGTTGAGTTCCCGGACTGCTCTTTGGACTTCTCATCTATTGTCCTATGGTAAGTTAGCTTGACAGGTTGATTATATTTCTTATTTTGTGGAGTTATGTTGATCTTGCTTTTACTTCTGAATAAAGAAGCATTTAAATCCCTCCTCGGAGAGTTCACTTCATCTCCTGCCATATGTCTAAGCACTTCTGGATGACTTTTGAGTAAGCACCATTTCTAAAAGACCTTTCATTTCCAGCAGTTGTTGTTCCATGCTCTTTATCTTAGCTATGTTGTTGTTGGATTGCGCTAGAATTAATGGTTAGCCCATTTTTGCTCCCTCTAAGTTGAAAGTGGGAGCAATATTTTCCTCCAGAGTTGTCTTGTGTACTATGTCCTCATTCATACGACTAAGCCCTTTCGATTTTATTTTTCCTTAAATAAAAATTTGATTCATTAATTTCGAAAAAAGAAAATTAGATAAGTCGAAGGTTCAAGCCCTACTTCTAGCACCAAAAATGTTAGATCAAAAAAATGATATAATACCCTTGATGCCGATAATGATAAGTTATCTCTTAACTTTAACATATATATGCAACTAACCACATGTCATTGATTAATGAGGCTATAAAAGACACCAAGATCCATCTTTCCATCATAAGAAGTGTTTAATAAAATCATCAATGAGGATGATAATATGTCTTCGAGAGAAAGCTTGCGCCCATTTCTCTTTTATTAGTCGTTATGCTCGACATTCCAAAGGGAACTCGACATCCTTAGTAGAAACTGGCACAACGATGTCGCGTCCTTCTTCATGAATTTTCTTCTCTCAAAGATTTATGTCACATCATATGATCAGATGAAAATGTTGAAGATGTGACAAGTTGGGGACATGATCTATCAAGCATGATAATATATCATATGCACTTTTTGTTATCAAATTTGAGAATTCAATGCTCATATAATCATGCGTACACAATCTCGCCATTATCCAAAACTCGACCAGAATGACCATGTCGAGTCTATGCAACTGGGACAAAAACATTGTGAAGTTTAAAGCTCGCCTTGACTAATCATATCGAGTTTCAAACTTGGTTAGTCTAAGTTTTTGAAAGCCCAAATTGATAATGATTAAATAAGCCATAGCCGAAGTCCATGCCAATCCAAGCCTTTGTTACTATTGATCAAAAATGATACTAGTTGAATTCAGCTTTCCCCATTTCGATTTAGGGTTTGCTTGAGTATGATTTAAGAACAGGAGAGCAAAATTAAAAAAATTGGCCCTCTACATGGATCTCATTGGCCTCTATTGGCTTGGGCAATCATTGGCCTTGCTATGCTTCAGCGTTGACGAGCATTGATGATAGCCGCCTTATTGGCTTCGGCATGGATATGGTCGTCCTGCTGTAATGCTTATGCTCTTATTCCTTCATGATGAGACCTCGATATGACCTAAATGCTCGAAGCCGTTCTTCTTGGATTATCCTTGACACCATTTAAGCACGACATTGATGTCATTGATGAACCCCGACATCAGCAGTTGTCGAGATTTCCCATATAAGGTTGATACTATGTTACTTATTCACCCTTGATGATGTTTATAATTTTTTGTTCTCGTTATTAACATGAAGTGGCATGTTTAGAAGAAACTCAACATCATTGGATAGGGGTGGCATGGTTTTATGTCACCATCTTGTGTTCTTTGATGTCGACAATGACTTTGAGGTTTACATTCATCTTTGCATCTGAAGCTCCGAACCTCGACATGAACCTTTGCATTAGACCTTGACATGAACCCTTGCTTCAAACATCGACATAAACCCTTAGTCTCGGCGTTGATTCCTTGGCTTATATCCTTTGAGAATTATTAGGATAACAACATGATAATATAGTACTTCTAGAAAAAGTTAAAAGTGATAAATACGTCATTGTATAAGATAATGATAGTTATTCAAGATATTTCAAAAATCACCAAATGAGGTACATCTTACTTACATCTTTACATTTACATATTATATTGACCAAATATCCACAAGATACTGTGTTTTATGACATTTCAAACATCAGATTGAAAAGTAATTGTTAATTTAGTCTTGGAAAGGGATGTTCATTATTTATAAAGTATGAATTCAAATAACATTTCAATTCATATTTCCCACATTCATTTCAATTTATATGCTACAGTTAGTTTAAAATGTTTTTATCCATTATACACTTCCAATTGTGTAAAAGTATACATGGTCAATTCAAAGATCTTGTGCAATGCAAAGCCTAATTTCATTTCAATATATGCAACTTCAATTTAATTAGGCCCTCTATTGCTTTCTCATTGAATATCTAATTGTGGATCTGGTTTCTACTAATCTCAATATGTTACAAATCCCAAAGTTTTGGTAAATTAATTTTGGGTGCATTTGCCAAATATTTAATTGAAAAAATACATTTTAATATTCACTAGAAGAGATAACCAATATGATATACTCTTTAAGATGTTTTAGGGTTTTATTTATATTTATATTGCATCCAAACATCACCAAAGAGATGCTATAGAATTTTTTTAAATTTCAATTCCTTAAAAAGAAATGCACTATCCCCTGAAGCGGCATCATATAAAAGTTTTGAAGTAGTGACAATATTTTATCTTCAAAAGAGGTTACCAAAATTACACTCCAGAACTAGCGATTTTATCTCTCATGTCATAACTTTTATTTAGCATATCTAAATTTTTAACGATGTTCAAAATTTGATATGACATTTCAAATATAGTTACAATAAAAATCTCCAGCGGGGATATTTTATGCTACTCTGGATGTAGTGATTATGTCATTTATATAGGAAAATATATTGTAATTTATGACATTCCAAAAATAGTGCATATAAAGTTTCTTTAGAAGAGATATGTAACAACCTGAAAGCGATGTTTATAAAATATCCTCAGAAGTGATATAATATCCTTGTATATCATTACAAAAGCATTGCCTCTGGAAAAATTTCAAATATGATATAACATTTCAAGATGACTGTGCCAATAAAAAACTCAAAGAATTTTTTAATCAAAATAGAACGAGAGGAAATGAGCGCAAAATACATTTACAAAATTCAATCTATAGTTGGCATGGACTTGTAACACTATCAGACAAATTTAAGAGTAAATAGTGATCTATGATCTATTTCTTTTCAAAAATATACCGTGAATTAAATATCATATGCATAACTATTGTTGAATAAACATATTTAGATACCCTTCTGAAGAGATAATCTTTATGTCATATCATAATTTATATGAAAATTAAAATACGGTCTTGAAGAGATCTTTTTGTGTAACCGATATGATTGCATATTTCTATAACATTCAAGTGCCCAGAAGATAACCTTATTTCTGTTGTAAATAATTTTTTAATTGAACTCTCTAGACGAGATGTCAATATATAATTCGAACCACATATTATTCTCTAATAAATAATTATAAATAATGTCCAAAAAGAGATATTTGAAATATAGTTTAAGAATAAACTTTAACAACTCGAAGTTGTGTAAATAATTTATTTGAACCAGAAGTTCAACATGGTTTGGACTAAAAACTATTAAGTTATATTTGAATTATTAATTCGAAGGACGTTGTTCTTTAGCATAAATATGCAGAAAGTCTCAATTATATTATATATCAGCATAGCTTCATACAGTTAAGTGGTCAAAAATGAGCATGAATTTCAAATTTTGATAATGGAAATAAACAAAACGTTATATGAAATATTTGACATTAAACTAGAAGTTTGATAACCATTACATAGAAAAACGTCCAAGACCCGATTCAGATTCGGTTAAGCTTTTTTGGGTATGAAACTTTCTAGTGACGGCTTAAAGCTGTCATAGCCGTAGAACTCATAGAGAGCTTCGTTTTGACTGGTTATGGCTCCCGTAGCTCTAATGGAGCCAACAGTTATGGCCCTCCGAAGAATCGATATCCACAGGGTGCAACATCTACGGTGCAAGGTGCAACATCCGTCCAAAATAACGAAAAAGTGTCGTACGACTTTTAGAAATGGATGCATGGATTTGAATCGGAGTAGTAACATGACGCACCACTCTCCTGCGATGGTAAATCATAGACCAGCCATGGGGTTCTGGTTTTACAGAAAAAATCCATGTGACGAAAAAACGAAGGGTAAAAAACTTCCAAGACCCGACTGAGGTTCGGATAGTCTTTTTGGGTATGAAACTAATTAGTTTCGGATTTAAGGCATCGTAGCCGTAGAACTCACATAGAGCTTCGTTTTGACTGGTTATGGCTCTCGTAACTCTAAACGAGCCAATAGTTATGGCCTTTCGAAGAATCAATATCCACAAGGTGCAACATCTACGGTGCAAGGTGTAACATCCGTCCAAAATGCCGAAAAAGTACCGTACCACTTTTAGAATCGGGTGCATGAATTTGAATCAGAGCAGTAACATGGTGCATCACTGTCCAGGGATGGTAAATCATAGACCAGCCATTGGGATCCCATGACCAAGACCAGATTGAGATTCCGATAAGCTTTTTGGGATACGAAACTAACCAGTGACGACTTAAAGCTATCATAGCCGTAGAACTCACAGAGAGCTTCATTTTGAATGTTTATGGCTTCCATAACTCTAAATGAGTCAACAGTTATGGCCCTCCGAAGAATCGATATCCACAGGGTGCAACACCTACGGTGCAAGGTGCAACATCCGTCCAAAATGCCGAAAAAGTGTCGTACAACTTTTAGAAATGGGTGAATGATTTGAAACGGAGCAGTTCCATGGGGAACCACTCTCCGACGATCATAAGTCATAGACCAGACACGGGGATCCCGTTTTACAGAAAAAATCCACATGACGAAAAAACAAAGGGTAAAAAACGTCCAAGACCCGATTGAGATTTGGATAATCATTTTTAGGTATGAAACTAACCAGTGACGGCTTAAAGCAGTTAGAGCCGTAAAACTCACAAAATTAAACTTTGAAGTTTTGAAAAACTATAAGACTTAGATCCTGAAGATCTTTAATCTTGATAAGTGAAAAGTAACTAGAACTTATTGTGTATCATTGATAAATCAAACTTGTTGCATATGTACTTTCAAACTAGGTATTTTGATCGTTATAATGTGGTTTTGTAAGGAGTCACATTAACATCAATTGATACACAAAACATTAACATTTTGCGTCCTTGTAATAGTTTTTTTTTAAATCACGAACTCAAATGAAAAAGAATATGTAAAACTATAAATATATAACACATGGACACACATATATATACATACACATAGATATTTAACGAAGAACCTGAAGATTATTATGACCTCATCTTATAGATTATGCACACATATCATTTGGTGTTTTAAAATTCAATCAACGTAAATGTTAAATGACATGAAGTCGTGTATGCATTTGAATGATCTACATAATTAGTAAATTCCTCCAATCAGTTAGATCGATGAATGAGAACAAACTCTAGAAATAATCCATATTACTTGAATGCATCTTATCAATTGATAAAACCATAATCCTCCTATATGTAATATGTATGATGTATTTTCTAGTAGCAATATTATAATGGATCAAAATGAGAATACAAAGATGATAATTATTCGATGTGACAATGTGTGTCAACATTGAAGGGGAGGATAAAAGGGGTACAAGTTCATTTTGATTATCAAGATTAAATATTTGTTGACATATACAATGTTGTAAAGTGTCGAGTAGCTTGAACAAATTACCAATAATATCCCTATTAAACTTGCTCCAATATAGATTAAATCCATGAAGGATCAAAAGGGTATAGACCATATCTGAAGTGCGGTAGAGAAGTCGGTTTGAAATATTTTTGAAGTAAGTAATATAAATGCCAAATAAAGGAGATGAGTATTTTTAAAGAAACACCGAATGGTGCTCTAGAAGAGACCCATGACATAATTATCAAATAACACAAGAAGTGGTTAAGGTATAAAACATGATAAATAAAGAGATCTCAATAAATTATGTCTAAAACTAACAAGAAATAATCATCGATGATAAACTTGTAAATAATAAAGCGTTTATGTTTATAAATAGATTAAAGATCTTGAATTAGAGAATGACATGATTAAAAACATATGGTTGATTATTTGGTGTATTTATTTTGGAAAATAATGTATGATATAATGAAACATATAGAAGAACAACATGAAGTTGTGCAAAGAATTTTTTGAACTAGAAGTTATATAACTCAAAGTATGAGACCTAAAGCATGAATTATGAAAATATTTATTGACAAAATCTATGGGCTAGAAATATTATTAATATTTTTTAATTAGTCTAAATGTATAAGCTTTTAAACAATAAGTTAGCACAAGATAACCTAAAGTTCATCACAAATGAATGAACTTGAAGTAATTCACGAAGTAGAAACCCGAAGCTTTCTTGAAACTCCATGACATGATAATATTATACTTCTAAAAAAGTTAAAAGAGATAAACACATCATCATATAAGATAATAATAATAGTGCATTCAAGGAATTTCAAAAATCACCAAATGAGTTATATCTTACTTACGTCTTTGCATTTACATATTACATTGACCAAATATCCTAATGATATTGTGTTCTATGATATTTCAAACATTCCCCAGATTGAAAATTAATTGTTAATTTAGTCTTGAAAAGAGACATTCATTATTTATAAGGTATGAATTCAACTGACATTTTGGTTTATATTTCTCATATTTCATTTTGGTTTATATGTTGTAGTTAGTTTAAAAAGTTTCCTTCATTGCATACATCCAATTATGTAAAAGTTTAGATGATCAATTTATAGGTCATATGCAATGCAAAGTCGAATTTCATTTCAATATGTACAGCTTTAATTTAATTTTTCTCGTTGTTGCTTTCTCATTGATATATCTAATTGTAGATCAGATTTCTACTAATCGCACTATTTTATGAAACCTGAAGTTTTGATAAATTATTTTTGGGTGCATTTGCCAAACTATATAATAAAAGAAATGCAATTAATATTCTTCAGAAGAGATAACCCATATGCCATACTCTTGAAGAGATGTTTTAGAATTTTATTCGTATTTATATTGCAAAATGCCAACATCCCAGCAGAGATGTTGTAGAATTTTTTTAAATTACAATTCCTTAAAAAGAAATGTAATATCCCTTGAAGGAACATCATGTAAAAGTTTAGAAGCAATGACAATATTTTATTTCCAAAAGAGGTATTGTATATCAATACTACACTCCAGAAGTAGTGGTTTCATCTCTCACATCTAATTTTTATTTAGCGCATCTAATTTTTTTACGGTATTTAAAATTTGATATGACATTTCAAATGTAGTTACAACAGAAATCTCCAGCAAGATATTTTATGCTACTCTTAAAGTAGTAATTATGTCATTTATATAGGAAAAATATTGAGTACTGATGACATTCCAAAACCAGTGCATATTAAGTATCATTAGAAGAGATATGTAATACTCCAGAAGTGATGTTTATGAAGTATCCCCGAAAGTGATATAATATCCATGTATAGCACTACAAAAGCATTTCCTATGAAACATTTTCAAGTATGGTATAGCAATTCAAGAAGTGATATGACAATAAATAACAACAAATAATTTGTTAATCAAAATCGAACTAGATGAAATGGGTGCAAAATACATTTATAAAATTCAATCAACCATTGTCATAGACCTGTAGCTCCATTAGACAAATTTAGGAGTAATAGTGATATATGATTTATACTTTCAAGAATATATCATGAATTAAATATCATATACATAACTATTCTTGAAGAAATATCTTTAGATGTCCTCCATAAGAGATTATCTATATGTCATATCATAAATTTCATGAGAATTAAAATATGGCCTTAAGGAGATCTTTATGTGAAAAAAATGTAATTGCATATTTCTATAACATTTCAAGTTTCCAAAAGGTAATCTTATTTCTGTTGTAAAGAATTTTTTTTGAATTCTATAAAAGAGATGTTAATATATAATTTGAACCATGTATTATTCTATGATAAATAATTATAAATACTGTTCAAATGTTAATAAACTAAAAAGAGATAAGAATCCATTAGAAAAGAGGAGAAAATGTTGTTCACACTGATATCAGTTACATAAGATTGATTGATACAATTACATTACATAGGCTCCTTTATATATAGGCCTTGGAGCATGAGATGGAACATATCCCATGATGTGGGACCAAATAGAAAAACACAAAAGCATATTCACTTTTATATTTACATATATTATAACACCCCCTTTGAATATGCGTCTTCGAAACCTTGGATGCTCATATGGTTTCTAAAATTGTTTCTTTTGAAACGTCCATGAAAATTGCACCCCCTCGTTGTTATCTTGCTTTCATACATCCATTCAGTCGTTATAAATATTGTCTATTACCGTAACAAATGGATTTTATCGGGATCCGAAGGTCGGCATTCTTACGTCCACTATATCAACTACCGAGCAATCGAATGCCGGAAAACCGAATTGTTAGGGTTAAAAAGAAGAGGTAGAAGAAAAAGATAGAAGAAATAAGGAAACAGAACAGAAACAATATCAGAATCTCACAGTCGCAGTGGAACAACATATAATAGATAAATGAATAATCTTTAAACAAAGAATATATCAGTTATTACATCACATCACATCATCATCAGAGTGTATAGCAACAATATACAACACAACAAAACAATGGGCAGTTATACAAACATGTCCTTAAAAGCGAATTTACAGCGGAAAGATAATATCATATACAAGTAATACGTCTCGCTATCCAGCTCGCCACCTGAGCTCCAAAGCACTTCTGAATCTAGAATGACCTGATAACCTATTTCTAGGCTGCCCGTGTGGAAATTGGTGGGCACCCAGAGTTTAGGAAGGGAACAATAAACTCCAGGTAAGTCATGGGACTGGTATGAGAACTTAAAATAGTTATTTATCTTTTAAAACAACTACAAGGGAAGTGAAAAGTATCCGCAATGCTTTTGGAAAATGAAACTACCATAAGGCCTCACCGCACATACACAATGCAAACGCAGAATTGGAGGAGATTTCTCCTTATGATAGTCAAAGATGCTTACTACGCAAAACAAATCATTTTGATATTATTATTAGTGCATAGTGTAGAAAGCATTTCGAAAATAGAATATAAATCTTAGCCATCATATACATTCCGAACTATGCCTACTATAGCTACCATCCAAACAGTGGGGCACCACCATAAGTGAATGGCAGGTAATACAACTAAAACGTACAAGGCTCGTATTGTTTCTTTGGATTTCCAACAAATGGTCAGGCTAAGGAACTTCCTACTGCCACATGGGATCGCCTCTGGCGAGACATCCCGAGAACCTAACCGGATCTCTGCCAATATAAGGCCGGGTTACCTCTGTAACTAGGTAACTACTACTCGAGTATGCCACTCCCCGGTCCTTTGGGACCTTTATCCGAGGGCCCTCTATCACCAAGCAACAACTACACAGAAAATGATATTGGAGCAACCACAAAGGTTAAGCATCAGGGCTCTATACCTGACACCACCCTTTTCCAGAAGGAAATGACATACCCTAAAGGGAGCGACCCTCATAACCTTGCCGCATATTCCTGTTTTGACCATTTCCGGGGTGTGAGGTCTGACGAAGTCTCGTCCACAAAGCTATGCTTTTTCACAATGCCACGCTTTGATCAACAAATGATCAATAAATAATCATCACACAGCAACACTCAACATGCCACATTACCAAATTGGGAATATATCACTGATAATCTTCAACTACATAACATCTGAGCTCGTACGTCTTAGATAAGGGTGTTAAGCTAAGAGAATAAATTCTCTGCCATCAACAGAAATGTATTTGAAAGAAATCTGCTTTATATCTCAAAATGTAATGTCAGACACGTAGCCATACAAGTCTGTTCCGGGTTCGAACAGAACCGAAGGCACTTCAAAAAACCCCTTGCAATCTGGATATTCACAATCCCGATCGAATTTCCCATCACAAAGAAAATCTCCATACCATAGCTAATGGTGCAGAGACAATCGATAGGTCATCCTATCATTTTCACAAATACCCGGTCTTCACCGTCGGTCTTCAATGCTATCCATTACGTCATATCACTATTCGGAATGGGTTATCCAAATAACAAGCACAATAATTAAAAATAAGTGTAGCATTAAATTTCAACCAATTCACAACAAATAGCCATTTAAGGGTCAATATTGATAGTCGGTTATTTAACTATCAATCAATATTCACAACATAACCTGATTTCAAATAATTTCCCAATTATTTATTTTCAAAATATCTTTATAAGATATATTTTCCACACTTCAACCACTTGAAAACAAATTTCAAATCACTTTTAACCTTTACAACTTTCATTTCAAAATGGTTCATTTAAACCAATTAAATAAATCCTTACCGATTTGCTTTGAATTTAAGTTCCAAATCCGTAAATTTATTTTCACACTTCAAAAATAAATCAATGTTTATTTTTAAAACAAATTTCCCTTAAAAATTTCCATTGTGAATTTACATTTCCAAATATTCACTTTTTATACGATTTTTCAAACCGATTTCAATTATTCACTTTCAATTTATCTTTAAAAGATATAATCTCAAAACATTCACTTCATATTGGAAACATTTCCATACTTATTCAATAATAAGTAATTCACAAATCCATTTATTTTCAACATTTGGAAAATATTCAATATACTTAAATCCAAATTAAGTATATATTTTATTCTTTAAGGAAAACTTCTCTTAAACACATTTATTTGAGTCAAAACGAATGTTGCGTAAAACATCGTTACGACAACCCAAAATCACTAGTATAGGGATTCGAAATTAAGATAGACATATAAATCCCAATACTATATAAAACTTTTATTTTCGGAAATCATTTACTATAACAACAGTGTTATAGTCCACCATTCCCTTTTTCTTCTCGAAAACGTCTATTTCAACAATGAATGTTGAAATCTATGGTTTCGATTCTTAATACATTTTAATTCTATTTAAAATCTCACTTTCCTAAAATATTTCTTTAATATATTATTCACTGTCGAAAATCATGAATATACTTCATTTACCAAATTCAACATTTCTACATATTTTATTTAAAGGATTATCCACTGTCCAAAATCGTGGATATATCTCCTTTAATAAGCTATAAAAAAATGAACTTATCAAAATAAGTCGATTTCGGATTTATAAAACAAAGTTTATAAATTCCATTTATACTTTATAACAACTTTAACTTATAAAATCACTTTATTAACAAATTCTATCCATATCCCATTTACACGCCAAAAATCCAATTTTATAAGTTAATTACTTATAAATCTTTTATTTTACAAAAATCTATTCATTTTATAACTTCACAATTTTTAAATCTATTGATTTCATCCACTTATGAAATCCATTTATACTTCATTTTAATACTTATAAAAACTCGTTTTATAATTCTAACATTTTAATTTATAAATATCAATTTTATAAATTGTAACGACCCAGAATTTTTATAAATTAAAATTTGAATATTTAATTAATTTTAAATATTAATAAGTGAATTTATAAGTCAAATAAATTTTTATTTGAATTATTGGATTTAATTGGATAATTAAATCGATAATTTAATACGTTAAATTATGGAAATAATTGAAAATCGAGTTAAATATGATTAGAAATAATTTGGAAAATTTTATTTAATCATACTGGAGTTATAGAGATATTTTAGAACTTTTAAAATCGAATTAAAAGTTAATTTGTGAAAATTGAATATTTTAATATTTAATAATTGACTGTAAAATAGCCAATTTTTGAACAGTCTCAGAATTGAACGAAACTAGTTTCATTGGATCCGTAATAGTTAGTTATTACCGGATTTCAATTTTTGTGTCAATCGGAGTTATCGTTTGATCGTGGCAGCTCGAAACGCATCGAATCGTTTTTAATTTAAATTTGGCGAGTCAAAATAGCCATTTTTCAAAAAGTCTCGGATTTCGACGAAACCAGTTTCATTGGATCTGTAATGTGATATTATTGTAAGGTTTCAAATTTCAAGTCAATTGGATTTACCGTTTGTCCTGTACAAATTAAAACGCCTAGAAATCGATTTAAATCGGTTTAATTTAAATTGAGCGTTTACAGCCATAACTCGCACATACTTCCGAATTAGCTTCCGAAACCTGTTCCATTGTGTCCGGAATGCGGGATAAACCCTAGGTACGCTGGTTACGGCGTCTAAATCGGAGTTCGGAATTCCCGGGATGAATAGTGTTTACGCTTGCTTTTCTTATAAATAGCCACCATTCTAAATAAATAAAAAAATATCAAAACCCTAGCCATCTTTTACAGCCGCCACCCCTGTTTTCAACGGCCAGAATTGTCCTAACTTCCTCCCTCAATTACTCCCAATCCATTCATCGATTCACGAAGCCATCAACTACAAAGATGAAGAGCACGACGAGAGCTACGAGATCAACGGTGGAGATCGCGAATGGCTTCACGGATTGATGGGAAATGGAGTGAAAACGTGGGCTGTTCATCACCGTGCGCGCGTGCCTATGGGGGGCCGAGCCTTGAGAGCTTCTGGGCGTGGGTAGCTTAGGTTTGTGGCTTCGAAGCTATGGTGTTTGATCGTGTCGAAGTTGAGTGTGGTGGGTGCTAAAATTAACCCTAATTGTTGTTGATGGGTTCGGCTATAAGGGGGGTGTCGGCCTGTAGAAGATGAAGAAGAAAGGGTGTTGCGTTCAAGGGTCCAGATGCACTCAAGTTGGATCTGAGGGCTGTGGATAGTTAGGTTATAAAAATTTAAGTTTATGTTGTATTTAAGTTATTAAAAACGTGTACAATCTTGTAAAATTCATAACTTTTTCATACGAGGTCGAAACTGCGCGAAACCAATTGCGTTGGAATCCTATGGACGAGCACTACGCGATGGAGTTGGTTTGGAGTCGTTTGGAGTTAGTGAGAATTTTGGGTAAAATTAAACGCGCGTTTAATTTTATTCGAAATAAAAGCTAAAACGGAAATTAAAACCAAGGTGAGAACTTCTCACTCAATCGAATAGGTTTCGATTTTATTTTAAATAGTTAGATTTAAAATATTTGAATGCATGTTTGAATGATGACTGTAAATTATTGATTGTTAAAATAGACATTATGCGCCGTTAGTAAGCGGATGTTATTTATTAAAAACATATACCGCGAATATTTCATAAACAGTGAAATTGGTATTATATATAATATCAATATATATATATTGGCATATGTATATATTGCAGTTGTTGATTTCCCGCATTTTTGTTTAGCGGATGAGACCCTATTACGCCGTTATTAAGCGGATAATATTTAATAAAAACATATACCGCGATAATTTCGTACTGGAGCGAAATTGGTATTGTGCTAATGTTTTTGGATGCAGGAAAACAGGTTGGAGGGATCCAACTGGATTCCTCAACAGTTTTTATTGATTTCAGATATTTTGATATTTGATGGATTATCATATCGATATATGATATCGTTGTAGTCGTGATTGACTATTTGGTGTGTAGCATCATTGGACCCAAATTTTGGGATTTTAAAATGATTTTAAAAGTGATTTTGAAAATATACTATATTTTTGGAATTGATCCATTATAAATAAATAAACGTTATAATTTTTAAAGTTATAAAAATTATGGTTTTTGTGAAATATAGTTAAAAAGCTGATTTTTAGAAATACGATTAAAAGTCGATTTTTGAGAAATATGAACTAATGATTTTATAAAATAATTTAGATTGGATTTTTGAATATATGATAAAAGTTTAAATATACGATTTATAAAATTTGATTATTTTATAAATCGAAATGATGAAATTATAAAGGAATTTAAAGACGTTTTAGAATAATAATATAAACTGATTTATATTAAGAGATTTATAAATGGATATTTATAAATTGAAATATAGACATTATAAAACGAGTTTTTATAAGTGTTTGAATGTAGTGAAAATGAATTTCATAAATGAATGAAATTTATAGAATTATAAACTGTGAAGTTATAAATGAAATTTATAAATAGTAAGATTTATAAGTTTGTGAAGTTAATTGAAGAATAGATTTGGTTAAATAAATGAATCTTATAAGTTATAAGATTTATAATTATGAAGTTTAAAGAACGATTTTATAAAATAATCGTTTTATAAGTATTTAACTTATAATATAAACATTTAGTTTATAATTGAGTTATAAACTGAAATATGTTAATAAAGGAATTTATAAAAAAGAAGTTTTTATAAATAAATAGAAATGGAATTTATAAACGTTGTTTTATGAATTCGCAAACGACTTATTTTGATAAGTTAATTGTTATAACTTATAAATGGAGTTATATTCACGTTTTAGACTGTGAATAATCCTTTAAGTTAAAAAGTATAAAAAGGATGAAATTTGTTAACATAGTATATTCACGTTTTTGAATAGTGAATAACATGTTAAAGAAAATGTTTTAGAATGTGATATTTTAAACAGAATTAAAACGATCTAACGATGTTTTAAAGGTGTTGAGATTCGAAACCATAGATTTCAACATTTATTGTTGAAATAGACGTTTTCGAGAAATAAAAGGAAATGGTGGACTATAACACTGTTGTTATAGTAAATGATTTCCGAAAGGAAATGTTTTGTATAGTATTGGGATTTATATATCTATTTTAATTTCGAATCCCTATACTAGTGATTTTGGGTTGTCGTAACGATGTTTTACGCAACATTCGTTTTGACCCAAATAAATATGTTTAAGTGAATGATTTCCTTAAAAGAATGAAATATATACTTAATCTCGATTTAAGTATATTGAATATTTTCCAAGTGTTGAAAATAAATAAAATTTGTGAATTACTTATGAATAAATAAGTATGGAAATGTTTTCCAATATGAAGTGAATATTTAGAATTTATCTTTTTGAAGATAAATTGAAAAGAATAATTGAAATCGTATATGCATGAATATTTTGGAATATAAATTCATTATGGAATTTATATGTGAAAGTAGAATTTGTTTGAAAATAAATATTGATTTATTTTTGAAGTGTGAAAATTATATATCGTGTAAAGATATTTTGGAAAATAAATAATTTGGAAAATTATTTGGAATTTGGTGATGGGTGCATATCAATTGATAGTTCAATATTCGACTATCAATATTTCCCTTTGAATGGGTATTTGATGTGATTTGTTTGAATGTGAATGTCACACTTATTTTTTGAATAAGCGCTCACTATTCGGGTTAACCGGGAAAGGACCATGGGGTCGTATAACCCATTCCGAATATGTGATACGTCGTTATAATTGCATTGAAGATCGGTGTTGAAGACCGAGTATTTGCGAAAGCGATAGGATGACCTATCGATTGTTTCTGCACTGGGTAGCTCCTGGTATAGAGATCTCCTAAGTGATGGGAAATTCGATCGGGATTGTGAATACCCGGATTGCAAGGGCTTCGTAAGAAGTGCCTTCGGTTTTGTTCGAGCCCGGAACAGACTTGTATGGATTGTATGCCTGACATTACAAGTTGAGATATAAAGCCGATTTCTTTCAAATATATTTCTGTTGGTGGCGGAGAATTTATTCTTTGCTTAACACCCTTCTTTGAGACGCATGTGCTCAAAGGTTATATAGTTGAAGTTATCAGCGATATATTCCCAGTTTGGTAATGTGACATGCTGAGTGATGCTGAAATGATCATTGTGTTGATTATTTGTGATAGGATCATTTATTTGATCGTCTATCTTAGTGATCATTGTGTTGATCATTTGTTGACCCAAAGCATGGCTTTTGTATAAAGTATGTTTTTGTGGACGTGACTTCGTCGAGCCTCACACCCCGTGAATGGTCAAAACAGGAAAGAAGCAGCAAGGTTATGAGGGGTAGCGCCCTTTAGGATATGTGCATTTCCTTCTGGAAAAGGGTGGTATCATGGTATGGAGCCCAGATACTTACTCATGTTGAAAACACTTTATGATTGTGTGAATTGATTACGAGCGCTCGGTGATAAAGGTCCCAAAGGACCGGGGGATGGCATATTCGGTCAGTTGTTACTCAGTTAGGAGTAACCCGGCCTTGTGTTGGTAGAGATCCGGTTTGGTTCTCGGGGATGTCCATCCAGAGGCATTCTCATGTGGCAATGGGAAGTTCCTTGGCCTGACCATTTGTTGGAAATCCAATTACCAATACGAAACTTGTACGGTATTAGTTGTAGAACCTGCTATTCACTTATGGTGGTCACCACTGTTTGGATAGTAGCTATAGTAGGCATACGATAATGGTCGTATGTTGGCTAAGATTTATATTCTACTTTCGAAATGAATTTGTTATACACTATGCACTAATAATAATATCAAATGTTATTTTAAATGCGTATCAAGCATCTTTGACTATCATAAGGAGAAATCTCCTTCGATTCTGCGTTTGCATGTGTGTGTGTGCGGGAGGCCTTATGGTAGTCTCATTTTTAAAAGCATTGCGAATTGAATTTAAAAATATTCCTCTATTTTGATTTTAAAGATAAATAAACTGTTTTGAGTTCTCACACCAGTCACATGACTGACTTGGAGTTTATTGTTTTCCTTCCTAAACTCTGGGTGCCCACCAATTTCCACACGGGCAGTCAAGAGTTAAGGTTTATCAGGATATTCTGGATATTCTGGAGTTGCTGGAGGCAAGCTGGATGGCATGGCGTATTACTAGTTTATATAGTATTTCTTTTTCCGCTGCATTGTTTGTTGTTGTATGTTGTTGTACACTCTGATGTGATGATATGATGTAATAAAATGTGATGTAATGTAATAACTGATATAGTTCTTTGTTTAAAGATTATTCATTTATTATTATATGTTGTTCCGCTGCGAATTGTGAGATTCTGTTGTTCTGTTGTTTCCTTTCTGTCCGTTCTATTATCAAATTTTCTTTTTCTCTGTTTTCTCTATTTCTATCTTCTTCTTTCTTTTTCTTTTCTCAAATTCTTTTTAAAAACCCATAACATCTCGGTTTTCGGCCTTTGATTTCTCGGCAGTCGATAAAGTGAGTATCGATGTTGAATTTTCGAAGAACGAAAATCTCAGTTTGTTACATTTGGTATCAGAGCTGATGGTTAAGCGACAACCATGGTTCTGTTGGGTATTACTCATTAGAGATAGAGTCAGTAGTACTCTAGAATGAGTTTGAGTGTAATAATAGCTATGAGTGCGTATTTGTTAGTGAATAGAAATTGTTTTATATTGTGATGATTGGTTTATTGAGTGGCATATGAACTTTCGTCAGCGTGGTCCGCAAGACTATGCCGAAGAGGTTTCTAAACACTTGAATAGAACAATTCGACATAATATTGTTTTAAATTGGGTAAATGAAATAATTTTACTTGATTATATTTTTATATATAAAGGAATAATTTTTCAGAATTATTAAAGTGTATATAAGTTGATTGTTAGGTTGTTTGAATAATCTAAATAAAAGAATAATCGTATAAGTAAAAGAATTATAAGAATTGAAATTTTAATTAAAGTGTTTACAATTGT
The DNA here is from genome assembly GCA_030765085.1 of Allium cepa. Lineage (NCBI taxonomy): Eukaryota > Viridiplantae > Streptophyta > Magnoliopsida > Asparagales > Amaryllidaceae > Allium > Allium cepa. Next base: position 589,166,492 of record CM060938.1, read on the forward strand.
GAAATAAACTTATATACATAAGAAGTGAAACTTTATGGATATATCTATGAATATGAGTTGTGAATAAAAATGAATTTAAAGTTAAATGGAAAATTTACTTTAGAACTTGGAATCTGAATTTATTTACAAGTGGGAATTTAAGTTATGAAAAACAAATGATGTTTGTTAAATGGAATATAACTTAAGAGTTGTTGAATATGAGTTGTAAATAAAAGTGACAAAGGTGAACTTGAGTTATATAAATGAAATTCAACTTTAGAAATTGAATGAATTGAATGTTAATCAATTAAATGTAAATTTAAGTTGATATAAAATAATGAATATAAGTGTTGATTCATTAAAATCTAATGTTATTAGAAGTTGAATAAAAAAATGAATGAATATAAGCAAAGGAATTTGGTTGAAATTAATATACATTGATTGTTATATGATTGTTGATTGATTGTATGTAATTCATTGAGTGTTAATGAAATTGGAAGCTATGAAATTGAATTCAAATTGAAAGTAAATAAATTTGAATAGAATTGAAAGTGAATTGGATTTAAATTAGTAAATGTAAACTAATTGAATTGAGAATGAATGTTGATAAAAAAATCCAATGTAAATAAATCAAATGTGATTTAAATTGAAAACCATTTCATTGAATATTAATGAGAATATGAATGAATATTATTGGTTATGGATGTTAGTTGGATGTAGTTGGTTGATGGTTGAATGTATATTGCTATTGTTGCATTTGCTATGTGACATATATAGTTGATATGTTGCTATATGTTGTATATTGAGATTATTTGCATATGTGCATGTTCTCATGTTGTTTGTTGAGTGTTTAGTAGGTGCGGATCGCGTTTGCTTCGCATTGGGAGTTCGCTTTTGCGCTATATTAGCCGTATATGCTCGCTAATAAAATATAAGGTACATATCTCGGATTAAATATCGCACTTTTACACTTTTTTCCCTTCGGGATGCCTCATTACTTAATGAGATGTATATTTGTGATATATATACTGTCATTTTTTTTTCGGATCGAGCCGCGCAAAGGAGACTATGGCGAATTTTTCCGGAAATTTAAGGCGTTAGAAAAAATTTGAGAAAATTGGAAAATTTTGAAAACTTTAACTTTGATTTTGGAGTTGAAAGTTAAACAATAGTAGTTGTTTTTGAAAAGATAACTAAGTATGATTTGAAAACTTAGTAAAGATTGTAAGAAGTTTAATTATGAATTTTGGAAAAGTTAATAGATTCTGTAATTTTCTTACTGGTAATTTCGAGGACGAAATTCTTTTAAGGGGGAAAGATTGTAACGACCCAGAATTTTTATAAATTAAAATTTGAATATTTAATTAATTTTAAATATTAATAAGTGAATTTATAAGTCAAATAAATTTTTATTTGAATTATTGGATTTAATTGGATAATTAAATCGATAATTTAATACGTTAAATTATGGAAATAATTGAAAATCGAGTTAAATATGATTAGAAATAATTTGGAAAATTTTATTTAATCATACTGGCGTTATAGAGATATTTTAGAACTTTTAAAATCGAATTAAAAGTTAATTTGTGAAAATTGAATATTTTAATATTTAATAATTGACTGTAAAATAGCCAATTTTTGAATAGTCTCAGAATTGAACGAAACCAGTTTCATTGGATCCGTAATAGTTAGTTATTACCGGATTCAATTTTCGTGTCAATCGGAGTTATCGTTTGATCGTGGCAGCTCGAAACGCATCGAATCGTTTTTAATTTAAATTTGGCGAGTCAAAATAGCCATTTTTCAAAAAGTCTCGGATTTCGACGAAACCAGTTTCATTGGATCCGTAATGTGATATTATTGTAAGGTTTCAAATTTCAAGTCAATTGGATTTACCGTTTGTCCTGTACAAATTAAAACGCCTAGAAATCGATTTAAATCGGTTTAATTTAAATTGAGCGTTTACAGCCATAACTCGCACATACTTCCGAATTAGCTTCCGAAACCTATTCCATTGTGTCCGGAACGCGGGATAAACCCTAGGTACGCTGGTTACGGCGTCTAAATCGGAGTTCGGAATTCCCAGGATGAATAGTGTTTACGCTTGCTTTTCTTATAAATAGCCACCATTCTAAATAAAAAAAAAAAATATCAAAACCCTAGCCATCTTTTACAGCTGCCACCCCTGTTTTCAACGGCCAGAATTGTCCTAACTTCCTCCCTCAATTACTCCCAATCCATTCATCGATTCACGAAGCCATCAACTACAAAGATGAAGAGCACGACGAGAGCTACGAGATCAACGGTGGAGATCGCGAATGGCTTCACGGATTGATGGGAAATGGAGTGAAAACGTGGGCTGTTCATCACCGTGCGCGCGTGCCTATGGGGGGCTGAGCCTTGAGAGCTTCTGGGCGTGGGTAGCTTAGGTTTGTGGCTTCGAAGCTATGGTGTTTGATCGTGTCGAAGTTGAGTGTGGTGGGTGCTAAAATTAACCCTAATTGTTGTTGATGGGTTCGGCTATAAGGGGGGTGTCGGCCTGTAGAAGATGAAGAAGAAAGGGTGTTGCGTTCAAGGGTCCAGATGCACTCAAGTTGGATCTGAGGGCTGTGGATAGTTAGGTTATAAAAATTTAAGTTTATGTTGTATTTAAGTTATTAAAAACGTGTAAAATCTTGTAAAATTCATAGCTTTTTCATACGAGGTCGAAACTGCGCGAAACCAGCTGCGTTGGAATCGTATGGACGAGCACTACGCGATGGAGTTGGTTTGGAGTCGTTTGGAGTTAGTGAGAATTTCGGGTAAAATTAAACGCGCGTTTAATTTTATTCGAAATAAAAGCTAAAACGGAAATTAAAACCAAGGTGAGAACTTCTCACTCAATCGAATAGGTTTCGATTTTATTTTAAATAGTTAGATTTAAAATATTTGAATGCATGTTTGAATGATGACTGTAAATTATTGATTGTTAAAATAGACATTATGCGCCGTTAGTAAGCGGATGTTATTTATTAAAAACATATACCGCGAATATTTCATAAACAGTGAAATTGGTATTATATATAATATCAATATATATATATTGGCATATGTATATATTGCAGTTGTTGATTTCCCGCATTTTTGTTTAGCGGATGAGACCCTATTACGCCGTTATTAAGCGGATAATATTTAATAAAAACATATACCGCGATAATTTCGTACTGGAGCGAAATTGGTATTGTGCTAATGTTTTTGGATGCAGGAAAACAGGTTGGAGGGATCCAACTGGATTCCTCAACAGTTTTTATTGATTTCAGATATTTTGATATTTGATGGATTATCATATCGATATATGATATCGTTGTAGTCGTGATTGACTATTTGGTGTGTAGCATCATTGGACCCAAATTTTGGGATTTTAAAATGATTTTAAAAGTGATTTTGAAAATATACTATATTTTTGGAATTGATCCATTATAAATAAATAAACGTTATAATTTTTAAAGTTATAAAAATTATGGTTTTTGTGAAATATAGTTAAAAAGCTGATTTTTAGAAATACGATTAAAAGTCGATTTTTGAGAAATATGAACTAATGATTTTATAAAATAATTTAGATTGGATTTTTGAATATATGATAAAAGTTTAAATATACGATTTATAAAATTTGATTATTTTATAAATCGAAATGATGAAATTATAAAGGAATTTAAAGACGTTTTAGAATAATAATATAAACTGATTTATATTAAGAGATTTATAAATGGATATTTATAAATTGAAATATAGACATTATAAAACGAGTTTTTATAAGTGTTTGAATGTAGTGAAAATGAATTTCATAAATGAATGAAATTTATAGAATTATAAACTGTGAAGTTATAAATGAAATTTATAAATAGTAAGATTTATAAATTTGTGAAGTTAATTGAAGAATAGATTTGGTTAAATAAATGAATCTTATAAGTTATAAGATTTATAATTATGAAGTTTAAAGAACGATTTTATAAAATAATCGTTTTATAAGTATTTAACTTATAATATAAACATTTAGTTTATAATTGAGTTATAAATTGAAATATGTTAATAAAGGAATTTATAAAAAAGAAGTTTTTATAAATAAATAGAAATGGAATTTATAAACGTTGTTTTATGAATTCGCAAACGACTTATTTTGATAAGTTAATTGTTATAACTTATAAATGGAGTTATATTCACGTTTTAGACTGTGAATAATCCTTTAAGTTAAAAAGTATAAAAAGGATGAAATTTGTTAACATAGTATATTCACGTTTTTGAATAGTGAATAACATGTTAAAGAAAATGTTTTAGAATGTGATATTTTAAACAGAATTAAAACGATCTAACGATGTTTTAAAGGTGTTGAGATTCGAAACCATAGATTTCAACATTTATTGTTGAAATAGACGTTTTCGAGAAATAAAAGGAAATGGTGGACTATAACACTGTTGTTATAGTATTGGGATTTATATATCTATTTTAATTTCGAATCCCTATACTAGTGATTTTGGGTTGTCGTAACGATGTTTTACGCAACATTCGTTTTGACCCAAATAAATATGTTTAAGTGAATGATTTCCTTAAAAGAATGAAATATATACTTAATCTCGATTTAAGTATATTGAATATTTTCCAAGTGTTGAAAATAAATAAAATTTGTGAATTACTTATGAATAAATAAGTATGGAAATGTTTTCCAATATGAAGTGAATATTTAGAATTTATCTTTTTGAAGATAAATTGAAAAGAATAATTGAAATCGTATATGCATGAATATTTTGGAATATAAATTCATTATGGAATTTATATGTGAAAGTAGAATTTGTTTGAAAATAAATATTGATTTATTTTTGAAGTGTGAAAATTATATATCGTGTAAAGATATTTTGGAAAATAAATAATTTGGAAAATTATTTGGAATTTGGTGATGGGTGCATATCAATTGATAGTTCAATATTTGACTATCAATATTTCCCTTTGAATGGGTATTTGATGTGATTTGTTTGAATGTGAATGTCACACTTATTTTTTGAATAAGCGCTCACTATTCGGGTTAACCGGGAAAGGACCATGGGGTCGTATAACCCATTCCGAATATGTGATACGTCGTTATAATTGCATTGAAGATCGGTGTTGAAGACCGAGTATTTGCGAAAGCGATAGGATGACCTATCGATTGTTTCTGCACTGGGTAGCTCCTGGTATAGAGATCTCCTAAGTGATGGGAAATTCGATCGGGATTGTGAATACCCGGATTGCAAGGGCTTCGTAAGAAGTGCCTTCGGTTTTGTTCGAGCCCGGAACAGACTTGTATGGATTGTATGCCTGACATTACAAGTTGAGATATAAAGCCGATTTCTTTCAAATATATTTCTGTTGGTGGCGGAGAATTTATTCTTTGCTTAACACCCTTCTTTGAGACGCATGTGCTCAAAGGTTATATAGTTGAAGTTATCAGCGATATATTCCCAGTTTGGTAATGTGACATGCTGAGTGATGCTGAAATGATCATTGTGTTGATTATTTGTGATAGGATCATTTATTTGTTCGTCTATCTTAGTGATCATTGTGTTGATCATTTGTTGACCCAAAGCATGGCTTTTGTATAAAGTATGTTTTTGTGGACGTGACTTCGTCGAGCCTCACACCCCGTGAATGGTCAAAACAGGAAAGAAGCAGCAAGGTTATGAGGGGTAGCGCCCTTTAGGATATGTGCATTTCCTTCTGGAAAAGGGTGGTATCATGGTATAGAGCCCAGATACTTACTCATGTTGAAAACACTTTATGATTGTGTGAATTGATTACGAGCGCTCGGTGATAAAGGTCCCAAAGGACCAGGGGATGGCATATTCGGTCAGTTGTTACTCAGTTAGGAGTAACCCGGCCTTGTGTTGGTAGAGATCCGGTTTGGTTCTCGGGGATGTCCATCCAGAGGCATTCTCATGTGGCAATGGGAAGTTCCTTGGCCTGACCATTTGTTGGAAATCCAATTACCAATACGAAACTTGTACGGTATTAGTTGTAGAACCTGCTATTCACTTATGGTGGTCACCACTGTTTGGATAGTAGCTATAGTAGGCATACGATAATGGTCGTATGTTGGCTAAGATTTATATTCTACTTTCGAAATGAATTTGTTATACACTATGCACTAATAATAATATCAAATGTTATTTTAAATGCGTATCAAGCATCTTTGACTATCATAAGGAGAAATCTCCTTCGATTCTGCGTTTGCATGTGTGTGTGTGCGGGAGGCCTTATGGTAGTCTCATTTTTAAAAGCATTGCGAATTGAATTTAAAAATATTCCTCTATTTTGATTTTAAAGATAAATAAACTGTTTTGAGTTCTCACACCAGTCACATGACTGACTTGGAGTTTATTGTTTTCCTTCCTAAACTCTGGGTGCCCACCAATTTCCACACGGGCAGTCAAGAGTTAAGGTTTATCAGGATATTCTGGATATTCTGGAGTTGCTGGAGGCAAGCTGGATGGCATGGCGTATTACTAGTTTATATAGTATTTCTTTTTCCGCTGCATTGTTTGTTGTTGTATGTTGTTGTACACTCTGATGTGATGATATGATGTAATAAAATGTGATGTAATGTAATAACTGATATAGTTCTTTGTTTAAAGATTATTCATTTATTATTATATGTTGTTCCGCTGCGAATTGTGAGATTCTGTTGTTCTGTTGTTTCCTTTCTGTCCGTTCTATTATCAAATTTTCTATTTTTCTATCTTCCTCTCTCTCTATTTTTCCTATCTCTTCTCTCTTCTTTCTTTTTCTTTTCTTTTAAAAACCCCATAACTATTCGGTTTTTCGGCAACGAAAATCCGCGTACGTTACATAAATCTTTTATATAATCATTTATAATAATTCAAAAATCCCAATTTAAACCTTTTTATAAATTAATCAACTATTTATTTCAAAAATCACATTTCAGTTATATTTCACGAAGATCATAATTTTTATAACATAAAAATTTCAACGTTTATTTATTTAAAATGAATCAATTCCAAAATTAAATTTTATTATGAATTCTCAACTTAAATTTTCAAAAATCAAATTTTATTTATTTTCGGCATCTAACGATACCAAAAATATATTCGGCTAAATTTAGCCTTTAACGATTTCAATCACAAAGATAATCACGCAGATTATAAATAGGTCAATAAATAGATCAACACACAACATTGAAACCAATTCAATCATTTGAGGAATCCAGTTGGATCCCTCCAACCTGTTTCCCTGCATCCAAAGATGTTAGCACAATACCAATTCCGCTTCGAGACGGAATATCGCAGTATATGAGATTTATAAAATACTATCCTCTATTATGCAGCGCAATAGGGTCTCATCCGCTATATAATGCGGGAAAATCAACTCCAAGTACATATATAATACCAATTCCATACAAGTTGGAATTATCGCGGTATATGTGTATAATAAATAACATTCGCTTAATATACGGCGTATATGGTCTATTTCAATACAACGGATAATAACTATCATCCAGTCACACAATCAAGCAATTTTAAATCTAACTATTTAAAATTTAAATCGAAACAATTCGATTGAGTGAGAAGTTCTCAACTTGAGTTTCCGATAACGGTTGTAGCATTTGTTTCGAATAAAATTGAACGTGCGTTTAATTTTCCCCGAAATTATCACTATCTCCAAACGACTCCAAACCAACTTCATTGAGTAGTGCTCGACCATACGAACCCAACGCAATTCGTTTCGTGCGTTTCCGACCTCGTATGACAAAGTTATTGCATTTTAAAGTTTACACAATTTAAATATAATTAATATTTACAAATCTATTTCATTTTTTAAACCTTCTACTAATCTGGACCGTTGATTACTTGGCCCCAACATCAGGCCTCACCCTTTTTTTCTTCTTCCTCTACGTGAAAAATCACGTACACGATGAAACCCAAACACGCGCCTCTTCCACTTGATGTCGCTCCATGCTCCGATCACCAGGCAACGATCAGACGAGCTCAACTCGTGCGCCACGCCACGCCCTACCCACGGCCCTAAGGGCTTGAAGCTCGGCCCTCCCTGCTGCACGCAAAACAAGGACGAACGCACAACTTTGAATGCGAATTGCCAGCGTTTGGTAGCATCATTTCCGATCACAACCGTTGATTTTATAGAACTCGTCGTGCTCTACAATGTTGTAGTTGAGAGATTCAGCTAATTGTTTGTGGATTGGAAGAAAATAGGGGAGGAAGGAGATGAATTTCTGGCCTTTGTTTCTGTTAGTGGCGGCTGAAGCATTTGAGAGGAAATCCTAGTTTTGTTTTGCAAATGAAGAGAGTGAAGCCCTTTTTATAGAAAATCCAACAAAAAACACTATTCATCCGACTTTTCCGAACTCTAAATCTCGCGTGGTGACCGTCGTTTCTAGCGTTTAACCCGCGTTCCAGACACAATGGAATAGGTTTCAGAGGCTAACTCGATCATCAGTGCGAGTTACAGCAATAAACGATCAATTTTAAATTAAATCGATTAAACCAATTTCTATGCGTTTTGGCATGCCCCGGACAAACCGTAAATCCGATTGACACGAAATTTGAAATCTTACAATAATATAACATTACGGATCCGATGAAACTAGTTTCGTCGAAATCCGAGTCTGTTTGAAAAATGGCTATTTTAACTCGTCAATTAAATATTAAATATTCAATTTCTACAAATTAACTTTTAATTTAATTTTAAAAGTTCTATAACATCATTCTAACCCCAATATGATATAATAAGACTTTACGAATCATTTTTAGTCATTTTAAACCCAATTTCCAATTATTACTGTAATTTCACATATTAAATTATCGATTTAATTATCCAATTAAATCCAGATATTCAAAATAAAATTTATTCGACTTACAAATTTAACTTGTTGATATTTAAAATCAATTAAATATCTGAATTTCAAATGACAGAAATTCTGGTTCGTTACAAACTTCCCCCCTTAAAAGAATTTTGTCCTCGAAATTTCCAAGTAAGAAAAATTTAAAGAATCCATTGACTTTTCAAAACAAACTGTTCAAATTTGATTTACAAATCTCTTAAGTGTTTAACTTTTCCAAAAATTCAATAGTTAAACTTCTTACAATAACTTTACTAAGTATTCATATCCATATATAGTTATCTTTTCAAAATTGACTATATCGTTAAACCTTTAACTTCAAACCAAAACTTAGGTTTCACAAAAAAATTCCAAAATTTTCCGAAAATTTTCTAACGCCTTAAATTTTCAAAAAATTTCGCCACAACCTCCTTTGTACGGAGGAGCTTTTACAATATCACAATAGAGATAAATATATATACATCGACCCACATGGTCGGAAAACAGAAAACCAGTTCATATTTCCTATTTTTATTGCGTAGGCGTACATTTTTAGCATTTTTAAGCAAAGCAGTTATTTATTTAGCATTTTGCGCAACCCAAAACCCGCTAACGGTAGCCCCCGTACCTGTACTAACTCAATATAAACACGTAAGTGACATATATAAGAAGTTATTAACATTTTACTCTATTAAACAACTACAACACATGCATATTAAAAGAAATGCATACTAAGCAAGGTTTATAAGCAACTTATATGATTTCAACATTACTTGTAATTGTTTACAATCAGTTTATATACAACGACATTCAATTATTCATTTTCAATTAGTTTACATTCACTAATTTACATTCACATTTGTTCACTTTCAATTCAATCAATTTCTATTCAACTTAATTTCACTTAACTTCCAATTTGAATTTAATTGCTTTAGCTTTCAATTTTATTCATTCAATTGCATACGAATTCGTATTCAATAATTTAACAATAATCTAACAACCAATGTATATCCAATACAACCGAATTTATTCCCTTTACATTCAACATTCATATTCACTTTGTTTACCATCAATTTGGTTTAACATTCAATTAGCCTTAAATGAATTTACACTTATATCCATTATTCGATATCAATTCATTACATCGATTGATTAATATTCAATTCATTAGTTCAATTACTAATTTATTTTACAAATAAAGTTGAATCTCCTTTATATAACTCAAATTCATATCCATTTAATGACTTCATTTCATTAATTCATTTTGATACCAAAGTCAACCTTATTCAACATTACTTAAGTTATATTCCATTTCAACATCATTTGTTTAACTTAACTTAAATTTTCATTTCAACAACATATCTAATCCAGTTAAAATCCAATTCAAATTCCAACTCCAAAGTAAATTCTATTTAACTTTTACCAAAGCCAATTTTCATCACTCATTCAGATTCATACCTCGTTTTGCTTAACAAAGTTGTTTAACCATTTTAATAATTGGTTCTACTTACATCTTCACATTTAATAAGTTATACGACCTATTATTCAACTTCCAAATCTGATTTAATTTATTTAACCTCCTTTAGTTAAATTTCACATCATACATTTTATCATACTAATTCAAAATTATTTCAACTTTACTAAAGTTAAAACTTTATTATCTTATATTATAAATTCAAAACTTGATAACTTATATTCATCAATTTCAACTTGGATTTTTATTTCAAATTTGTTTATCACAACCAAACTTCAATTTTCAATTGATTTCTACTTACTTGAATTTTCCTGCAAATTTAAATCATTTTTATTTAACTCACAATTCAAGTTTTAATTTAACTAATTCAACTTTTTCTATAACATGCATTAATTAGTTATCATATTAATTTACTTGGATTCAGTCCATTCTATTTTTATTTTTCCCAAGTTTGGATTTTTATTCAACTTAATCCCAATCAAATCTCATTTCAATTTATAAACCTCATTTATACATTCACATTACCAATTTCATTCCATTAATGAATTTTATCCTAAATTATAAATCACATTTTTTTAATTTACATGCTCAAATTCCATTTGTATATAAATTCATTCCTTTGGTTATTATTTCAATTTCTATATAATAATGATAATACTTCAATATCATCACTTCCAAACAACCAAGCAATCATATATTATAAACATTTATAGAAAATCATTTCCTTTATATACAAAAATAGCTTTGGGTAAAATTATTTCATATACCCTATTTCAGAACAATACTGTGCCAATTTATCTTGTTTAAGAGTTTAGAAACCCCCATCGAAACAGCTGGCCAGACTGCACCGACCAGAATCTATAAACAATCAACCGATAAGTCAACACAATACAAAACAATTTCATATTCACTAACAAATACGCGCTCATATCTATTATTACACTCAAACTCATTCTAGAGTACTGCTGACTCTATCTTTAATGAGTAATTCCCAACAGAACCATGGTTGTCACTTAACCAAATGCTCTGATACCAAATGTAACAAATGGATTTTATCGGGATCTGAAGGTCGGCATTCTTACGTCCACTATATCAACTGCCAAGCAATCGAATGCCAGAAAACCGAATTGTTAGGGTTAAAAAGAAGAGGTAAAAGAAAAAGATAGAAGAAATAAGGAAACAGAACAGAAACAATATCAGAATCTCATAGTCGCAGCGGAACAACATATAATAGATAAATGAATAATATTTAAAACAAAGAACTATATCAATTATTACATTACATCACATCATCATCAGAGTGTACAACAACAATATACAACACAACAATGGACAGTTATACAAACATGTCCTTACGAGTGAATTTACAACGGAAAGATAATATCATATACAAGTAATACGTCTCACCATCCAGCTCGCCACCTGAGCTCCAAAGCACTTCTGAATCCAGAATGACCTGATAACCTGTTTCTAGGCTGCCCGTGTGGAAATTGGTGGGCACTCAGAGATTAGGAAGGGAACAATAAACTCCAGGTCAGTCATGGGACTGGTATGAGAACTTAAAACAGTTATTTATCTTTTAAAACAACAACAACAAGGGAAGCGAAAAGTATCCGCAATGCTTTTGGAAAATAAAACTACCATAAGGCCTCCCCGCACACACACAATGCAAACGCAGAATTGGAGGAGATTTCTCCTTATGATAGTCAAATATGCTTACTACGCAAAACAAATCATTTTGATATTATTATTAGTGCATAGTGTAGAAAGCATTTCGAAAATAGAATATAAATCTTAGCCAGCATAGACATTCCGAACTATGCCTACTACAGCTACCATCCAAACAGTGGGGCGCCACCATAAGTGAATGGCAGGTAATACAACTAAAACCGTACAAGGCTCGTATTGTTTCTTTGGGTTTCCAACAAATGGTCAGGCTAAGGAACTTCCTACTGCCATATGGGATCGCCTCTGGCGGGACGTCTCGAGAACCTAACCGGATCTCTGCCAACACAAGGCCGGTTTACCTCTATAACTAGGTAACTACTACTCGAGTATGCCACTCCCCGGTCCTTTGGGACCTTTATCCGAGGGCCCTCTATCACCAAGCAACAACCACAAAGAAAATGAGATTGGAGCAACCACAAAGGTTAAGCATCAGGGCTCCATACCTGACACCACCCTTTTCCAGAAGGAAATGACTTACCCTAAAGGAAGAGACCCTCATAACCTTGCCGCATATTCCCGTTTTGACCATTTCCGAGATGTGAGGTTTGACGAAGTCTCATCCACAAAGCTATGCTTTTTCACAAAGCTACGCTTTGATCAACAAATGATCAATAAATAATCATCACACAGCAACACTCAGCATGCCACATTACCAAATTGGGAATATATCGCTGATAACCTTCAACTACATAACCTCTGAGCTCGTACGACTCAGAGAAGGGTGTTAAGCTAAGAGAATAAATTCCCCGCCACCAACAGAAATGTATTTCAAAGAAATCTACTTTGTATCTCAAAATGTAATGTCAGACACGTAACCATACAAGTCTGTTCTGGGTTCGAACAGAACCGAAGGCACTTCAAAAGAAGCCCTTGCAATCCGGGTATTCACAATCCCGATCGAATTTCCTGTCACAAAGGAAATCTCCATAACGTAGCTAACTGTGCAGACACAATCGATAGGTCATCCTATCGTTTTCACAAATACCCGGTCTTCACCGTCGGTCTTCAATGCTATCCATTACGTCGTATCACTATTCGAAATGGGTAATCCGAATAACGAGCGCAATAATTAAAAATAAGTGTAGCATTCAATTTCAACCAATTCACAACAAATAGCCATTTAAGGGTCAATGTTGATAGTCGGTTATTTAACTATCAATCAATATTCACAACATAACCCGATTTCAAATAATTTCCCAAATTATTTATTTTCAAAATATCTTTATAAGATATATTTTCCACACTTCAACCATTTGAAAACAAATTTCAAATAACTTTTAACCTTTACAACTTTCATTTCAAAATGGTTCATTTAAACCAATTAAATAAATCCTTACCGATTTACATTAAATTTAAGTTCCAAATTCGTAAATTTATTTCCACACTTCAAAAATAAATCAATGTTTATTTTAAAACAAACTTCCCTTATAAATTTCCATTGTGCACTTTTTATACAATTTTTCAAATCGATTTCAATTATTCACTTTCAAATTATCTTTAAAAGATATAATCCATTCACTTCATATTGGAAACATTTCCATACTTATTCAATGATAAGTAATTCACAAATCCATTTATTTTCAACATTTGGAAAATATTAAATATACTTAAATCCAAATTAAGTATATATTTTATTCTTTAAGGAAAACTTCTCTTAAACACATTTATTTGAGTCAAAACGAATGTTGCGTAAAACATCGTTACGACAACCCAAAATCACTAATATAGGGATTCGAAATTAAGATAGACATATAAATCCCAATACTATACAAAACTTTTCCTTTCGGAAATCATTCACAATAACAAAAGTGTTATCGTCCACCATTCCCTTTTTCTACTCGAAAACGTCTATTTCAACAATGAATGTTGAAATCTATGGTTTCGATTCTTAATACATTTTAAGACATCTTTAAATCGATTTAATTATGTTTAAAATGTCACTTTCCTAAAATATTTCTTTAATATATTATTCACTATCCAAAATCATGAATATACTTCATTTACCAAATTCAACATTTCTAAATATTTTATTTAAAGGATTATCCACTGTCCAAAATCGTGGATATATCTCCTTTAATAAGCTATAAAAAATGAACTTATCAAAATAAGTCGATTTCGGATTTATAAAACAACGTTTATAAATTCCATTTATACTTTATAACAACTTTAACTTATAAAATCACTTTATTAACAAATTCTATCCATATCCCATTTACACGCCAAAAATCCAATTTTATAAGTTAATTACTTATAAATCTTTTATTTTACAAAAATCTATTCATTTTATAACTTCACAATTTATAAATCTATTGATTTCATCCACTTATGAAATCCATTTATACTTCGTTTTAATACTTATAAAACTCGTTTTATAATTCCAACATTTTAATTTATAAATATCAATTTTATAAATCTTTTATATAAGTCATTTATAATAATTCAAAAATCCCAATTTAAACCATTTTATAAATTAATCAACTACTTATTTCAAAAATCACATTTCGGTTATATTTCACAAAGATCATAATTTTTATAACATAAAAATTTCAACGTTTATTTATTTAAAATGAATCAATTCCAAAATTAAATTTTATTATGAATTCTCAACTTAAATTTTCAAAAATCAAATTTTATTTATTTTCGGCATCTAACGATACCAAAAATATATTCGGCTAAATTTAGCCTTCAACAATTTCAATCACAAAGATAATCACGCAGATTATAAATAGGTCAATAAATAGATCAACACACAACATTGTAACCAATTCAATCATTTGAGGAATCCAGTTGGATCACTCCAACCTGTTTCCCTGCATCCAAAGATGTTAGCACAATACCAATTCCGCTTCGAAATGGAATATCGCGGTATATGGGATTTATAAAATACTATCCGTTATTATGCAGCTTAATAGGGTCTTATCCGCTATATGTTGTGGGAAAATCAACTCCAAGTACATATATAATACCAATTCCATACAAGTTGGAATTATCGCGGTATATGTGTATAATAAATAACATCCGCTTAATATACGGCGTATATGGTCTATTTCAATACAATAGATAATAACTATTATCCAATCACACAATCAAGCAATTTTAAATCTAACTATTTAAAATTTAAATCGAAACAATTCGATTAAGTGAGAAGTTCTCACCTTGAGTTTCCGATAACAGTTGTAACGTGTGTTTCGAATAAAATTAAACATGCGTTTAATTTTATCCGAAATTATCACTAGCTCCAAACGACTCCAAACCAGCTCCATTGCGTAGTGCTCGACCATACGAGCCCAACGCAATTCGTTTCGTGCGTTTCCGATCTCATATGACAAAGTTATTGCATTTTAAAGTTTAAACAATTTAAATATAATTAATATTTACAAATCTATTTCATTTTTCTAACCTTCTACTAATCTGGACCATTGATTACTTAGCCCCAACATCAGGCCGCACCCTTTTTTTCTTCTTCCTCTACGTGAAAAATCACGTACACGATGAAACCCAAACACGCGCCTCTTCCACTTGATGTGGCTCCATGCTCCGACCACCAGGCAATGATCAGACGAGCTCAACTCGTGCGCCACGCCACGCCCTACCCACGACCCTAAGGGCTTGAAGCTCGGCCCTCCCTGCTGCATGCAAAACAAGGACGAATGCACAACTTTGAATGCGAATTGCCAACGATTGGTAGCTTCGTTTCCGATCACAACCCTTGATTTTACAGAACTCGTCGTGCTCTACAATGTTGTAGTTGAGAGATTCAGCTAATTGTTTGTGGATTGGAAGAAAATAGAGGAGGAAGGAGATGAATTTCTGGCCTTTGTTTCTGTTAGTGGCGGCTGAAGCATTTGAGAGGAAACCGTAGTTTTGTTTAGCAAATGAAGAGAGTGAAGCCCTTTTTATAGAAAGTCCAACGAAAAACACTATTCATCCGACTTTTCCAAACTCCAAATCTCGCATGGTGGCCGGCGTTTCTAGGGTTTTACCCACGTTCCAGACACAATGGAATAGGTTTCGAAGGCTAATTCGATCATCTTTGCGAGTTACAGCAATAAACGATCAATTTTAAATTAAATCGATTAAACCAATTTCTATGCGTTTTGGCTTGCCCCGGAGAAACCGTAAATCCGATTGACACGAAATTTGAAATCTTACAATAATATAACATTACGGATCCGATGTAACTAGTTTCGTTGAAATCCGAGACTGTTTAAAAAATGGCTATTTTAACTCGTCAATTAAATATTAAAATATTCAATTTGTACAAATTAACTTTTAAAAGTTCTATAACATCATTCTAACCCCAATATGATATAATAAGACTTTACGAATCATTTTTAGTCATTTTAAACCCAATTTCCAATTATTACTGTAATTTCACATATTAAATTATCGATTTAATTATCCAATTAAATCCAGATATTCAAAATAAAATTTATTCGACTTACAAATTTAACTTGTTGATATTTAAAATCAATTAAATATCTGAATTTCAAATGACAGAAATTCTGGTTCGTTACAAACTTCCCCCCTTAAAAGAATTTTGTCCTCGAAATTTCCAAGTAAGAAAAATTTAAAGAATCCATTGACTTTTCAAAACAAACTGTTCAAATTTGATTTACAAATCTCTTAGGTGTTTAACTTTTCCAAAAATTCAATAGTTAAACTTCTTACAATAACTTTACTAAGTATTCATATCCATATATAGTTATCTTTTCAAAATTGACTATATCGTTAAACCTTTAACTTCAAACCAAAACTTAGGTTTCACAAAAAAATTCCAAAATTTTCCGAAAATTTTCTAACGCCTTAAATTTTCAAAAAATTTCGCCACAACCTCCTTTGTACGGAGGAGCTTTTACAATATCACAATAGAGATAAATATATATACATCGACCCACATGGTCGGAAAACAGAAAACCAGTTCATATTTCCTATTTTTATTGCGTAGGCGTACATTTTTAGCATTTTTAAGCAAAGCAGTTATTTATTTAGCATTTTGCGCAACCCAAAACCCGCTAACGGTAGCCCCCGTACCTGTACTAACTCAATATAAACACGTAAGTGACATATATAAGAAGTTATTAACATTTTACTCTATTAAACAACTACAACACATGCATATTAAAAGAAATGCATACTAAGCAAGGTTTATAAGCAACTTATATGATTTCAACATTACTTGTAATTGTTTACAATCAGTTTATATACAACGACATTCAATTATTCATTTTCAATTAGTTTACATTCACTAATTTACATTCACATTTGTTCACTTTCAATTCAATCAATTTCTATTCAACTTAATTTCACTTAACTTCCAATTTGAATTTAATTGCTTTAGCTTTCAATTTTATTCATTCAATTGCATATGAATTCCTATTCAATCAATTAACAATAATCTAACAACCAATGTATATCCAATACAACCGAATTTATTCCCTTTACATTCAACATTCATATTCACTTTGTTTACCATCAATTTGGTTTAACATTCAATTAGCCTTAAATGAATTTACACTTATATCCATTATTCGATATCAATTCATTACATCGATTGATTAATATTCAATTCATTAGTTCAATTACTAATTTATTTTACAAATAAAGTTGAATCTCCTTTATATAACTCAAATTCATATCCATTTAATGACTTCCTTTCATTAATTCATTTTGATACCAAAGTCAACCTTATTCAACATTACTTAAGTTATATTCCATTTCAACATCATTTGTTTAACTTAACTTAAATTTCCATTTCAACAACATATCTAACCCAGTTAAAATCCAATTCAAATTCCAACTCCAAAGTAAATTCTATTTAACTTTTACCAAAGTTAATTTTCATCACTTATTCAGATTCATACCTCGTTTTGCTTAACAAAGTTGTTTAACCATTTTAATAATTGGTTCTACTTACATCTTCACATTTAATAAGTTATACGACTTATTATTCAACTTCCAAATCTGATTTAATTTATTTAACTTCCTTTAATTAAATTTCACATCATACATTTTATCATACTAATTCAAATTTATTTCAACTTTACTAAAGTTAATACTTTATTATCTCATTTTATAAATTCAAAACTTGATAACTTATATTCATCAATTTCAACTTAGATCTTAATTTCAAATTTGTTTATCACAACCAAACTTCAATTTTCAATTTATTTCTACTTACTTGAATTTTCCTGCAAATTTAAATCATTTTTATTTAACTCACAATTTCAAGTTTTAATTTAACTAATTCAACTTTTTCTATAACATGCATTAATTAGTTATCATGTTAATTTACTTGGATTCAATCCATTCTATTTTTATTTTTCCCAAGTTTGGATTTTTATTCAACTTAATCCCAATCAAATCTCATTTCAATTTATAAAACTCATTTATACATTCACATTACCAATTTCATTCCATTAATGAATTTTATCCCAAATTATAAATCACATTTTTTTTTTAATTTACATGCTCAAATTCCATTGGTATATAAATTCATTCCTTTGGTTATTATTTCAGTTTCTATATAATAATGATAATACTTCAATATCATCACTTCCAAACAACCAAGCAATCATATATTTTAAACATTTACAGAAAATCATTTCCTTTATATACAAAAATAGCTTTGGGTAAAATTATTTCATTTGCCCTATTTCAAAACAATACTGTGTCAGTATCTTATTTAATAGTTTAGAAACCCCCATCGAAACAGTTGGCCAGACTGCACCGACCAGAATCTATAAACAATCAACCGATAAGTCAATACAATACAAAACAATTTCATATTCACTAACAAATACCGCTCATATCTGTTATTACACTCAAACTCATTCTAGAGTACTGCTGACTCTATCTCTAATGAGTAATTCCCAACAGAACCAAGGTTGTCACTTAACCAAATGCTCTGATACCAAATGTAACAAATGGATTTTATCGGGATCCGAAGGTCGGCATTCTTACGTCCACTATATCAACTGCCGAGCAATCGAATGCCGGAAAACCGAATTGTTAGGGTTAAAAAGAAGAGGTAGAAGAAAAAGATAGAAGAATTAAGGAAACAGAACAGAAATAATATCAGAATCTCACAGTCGCAGCGGAACAACATATAATAGATAAATGAATAATCTTTAAAACAAAGAACTATATCAGTTATTACATTACATCACATCATCATCAGAGTGTACAACAACAATATACAACACAACAATGGACAGTTATACAAACATGTCCTTACAAGTGAATTTACAACGGAAAGATAATATCATATACAAGTAATACGTCTCGCCATCCAGCTCGCCACCTGAGCTCCAAAGCACTTCTGAATCCAGAATGGCCCGGTAACCTGTTTCTAGGCTGCCCGTGTGGAAATTGGTGGGCACCTAGAATTTAGGAAGGGAACAATAAACTTCAGGTCAGTCATGGGACTGGTATGAGAACTTAAAACAGTTATTCATCTTTTAAAACAACAACAACAACAAGGGAAGTGAAAAGTATCCGCAATGCTTTTGGAAAATAAAACTACCATAAGGCCTCCCCGCACACACACAATGCAAACGCAGAATTGGAGGAGATTTCTCCTTATGATAGTCAAATATGCTTACTATGCAAAACAAATCATTTTGATATTATTATTAGTGCATAGTGTAGAGAGCATTTCGAAAATAGAATATAAATCTTAGCCAGCATAGACATTCCGAACTATGCCTACTATAGCTACCATCCAAACAGTGGGGCGCCACCATAAGTGATTGGCGGGTAATACAACTAAAACCGTACAAGGCTTGTATTGTTTCTTTGGATTTCCAACAAATGGTCAGGCTAAGGAACTTTCTACTGCCACATGGGATCGCCTCTGGCGGGACGTCTCGAGAACCTAACCGGATCTCTACCAACACAAGGCCGGTTTACCTCTATAACTAGGTAACTACTACTCGAGTATTGTAACGACCCTAGAATTTAATTTAATTTTAATTTATGACTTGTTTAATTTTTGAATTAAAATTGTAAAATTTATCGATTTAAGAGATGCGAGTTTCCCCGATTCAAATAGAAAATATATTAAGTCAAATTGATTTGAAAATTTGCATATATGTGTATATATGGGAATATATATATGTATTTGAGCATATATGAGTAAATTTAAAATTATATATATATAGATATATATATTTGATTTGAATTTAAATACTATATATGTATGTGTATATAGAAAAATATAAAACAATTATTATTAAAGTAAAATTCATGATAAATATTTAAACTAAAAATAGAAGTAAAATAAATATTTGAGTTATAAATAGAGATAAATAAAAGTTAAGTATGGAACCAAACAAACATATTAAACATCTATGTACAAACAAAGTTATAGAATAAATAAATAAAAAGCAAAAGAAGATAATAATAATTTACATAAGCATGAACAAAAAAAAAATACTATCACTTGTACCAGCAAAGAAATAAATTGCAGCTAGCAAACTGCATAATCAACAAGTAAAAAGCAAATAAAAAAAATATAGGTAGCCCGTAGAGTTTTAAAATGCAAAGCTATGAAACAAGCAAAGTATAAGTAAGTATGTAAGGCAAAGTAAATAACAAAAAAAAAAAACAAATATATTAGCATATGAACAAGGACAGGTAGGTAGGGGATGAAGTAAGGCAAAAAGCAATATGTATACAAGTATGTTAAAGTAGGATATCAGAGAGTTATCTTCAGCCATGAACATATATTGTACAAAGTAACATCACTTAGTTGTACAAAATAAAAATAATAATCACCCTATAGTACAAGATAAAATATATCACCTGTACAAAATGAAAACACCCTGTATACTTCTTCTTATATATCCATCCTCATCACATTCGATCAGTTCAAGGCTAAGAAAAAAATTGAAGTAAACAATATCTTAAAACCCATAAACAAGTTCAATCAACTCAACCAAGAAAATATAAGAAGAAGAAGCTTTAGCCTGCAAATCCAAACTGCTGTTTCAACATAAATACAACTCAGTTTTTCTTTCCTGGAAATCATGTGAGTAACTCCAACTTCAAAAATGTAAAGTATAAATTAGTTTGAATAATTTTGCTGTGATCAATATTGTTTTTTTTATGCTTGCAAATTTCTGAAATTTGATACATATAGGCATTAGGAAAATAGTAACTTGTCTGTTTAGTCTCGGA
Source organism: Allium cepa (assembly GCA_030765085.1). NCBI lineage: Eukaryota > Viridiplantae > Streptophyta > Magnoliopsida > Asparagales > Amaryllidaceae > Allium > Allium cepa. Next base: position 589,187,716 of record CM060938.1, read on the forward strand.
GTACAGAACAACCAAAGAAAATCCAGTTTCTCATTTTCTAATCAGTGTTATACTTTGGTTTTAAAACAAAATAATTGTATTAAGTACGAGTTAAAATCTAAATATGATTTCGGAGACAAAAAATTGCATATAAAGGAAAGATCAAAGTTTTACAGTAAGAACTTTAAAATAGTCAAATTTCGAAATTCTTAATTCATAAATCCAAGGTTACAAACTGAACCCTTATACTAAAGTATGATTTTTGAAATAAAAATTATGATTTTTAGATAATGGGTTTAATTGCAATTCGACTTTGAACAAAAATGGGTTTTTGACCAATTTCTGGTGGTCGGAGACACTACTGAGGTCAGGGTTTGGGCTGAAGCTAGAGGAGTGATCGGCGATTCAAGGAAAAATGCTAGGTGGGTGAGCAGATGGCCGTGGTGGAGGCGGCGAGCAGATGAAGGTTGTAACCCTAGTTTTACTTAGGACGAAGGATTCGATTCGTTCGTCACCGATAGTGCATCGGGTTGCAAGCCACTTTGGGTGATGGAAGAGGGGAAGTAGTCGAAGTCGTAGCCGAAATTTCAAGCTCTCTGGTGGTCGAGGCGACGTGGACGAGGCGATGTTGACAGGGTTGAGGAGTACCTGTTCCTTTTTGTTCCAGGTTTGGTTACAACTCGAATTTGACTTCGAGTTATGGGGTGAAGGATTTGATGCTTGCATTGGGTTGTAAGGGGGGATGTCGACTTGTCAGAGGCCGGAGGGGAGTTCGCCAGCGACCGGCGTTGCTGTACACGTGCGCGTTTCCCTCCCTGTCACGTATGGGTCGTGAGTATCTGGTGATTAGCGTGGGGGGGAGGGGGGGTGACTCGAGTGGGACTCGAGCAAGTGGAAGGTTTTTCTCGGGTTCAAGCTCGAGTGCGCGCGTATGATTACCTGATACTTGCATATTTAACTTAAACTCTAAACTGGGAAAAAAAAAGAAAGAAAGAAAAGAAGAAGGAGGAGGACGCGACAGGGAGGGAAGAACGACTCGGGGAATTGGGAAGGAATCTCGAGTAATACTCGAGTAAACTGGGTAATCTCGGGTTTTTGGGTCAAACTGAGATAGTATGTTGTAAAGGTGTGAATTTGGACAACTTGTTTTCTACAAGTTTTAAACACTGAAACTTAGTAAAGAGTTTAACAGTTGAAGTCAAGAAATTTAAACAAGTTTTCATTATTTTAGTTAATGCTTCAACAAAGTTTTTAACATCTAATTATTATTTTTAATCAAGTAATTAAGTTAAATATGAAATTGATTAACACTTAAAGTTGTAGTTAATATTAAATTGATTTTCAAAGTTTAAAGAAGATTTCTTTGAAAATGTTAATTAGTGAATAATTAATATTAAGTAATTATTTTAGAAAGTAATAAGAATAATTTCATTTTAATTACAATTAGAGTTTGAATTAATTTATGTTTAAGTGATAAGTAAATTGTAATTAACTACTCAAGTTAATTAATTAAGGAATTTAATTAAGAACTAATAATTGATTAACTAAGTAGTTAATGGAAAATAAATTAATAATTAAAGTTATTAATTTATGGTTAAAGAATAGTTAATCAAGGTTAAATAAATTGATTATGAAGTAATTAATTTATAGAGTGAATAAAGGAATTAAGTAATTAAGACTTAATGATTGATTAAGAATTTATTGGTTAATTAACTAATTTGAAATGAAGTATGTAATTAATTGATAATGAATTAACGATTGGTTATACAGGGCTAAGTAATTAGTTCCCAAGAAATTATTTTTAATTGAAGTTATCACAATAAGAATTAAAGATGATTACTTATGGATTATGTAGGATATCTGATTTGTTGTAAAATGAATTGATATTTCTGTTTTGAAATTGTGATGTGTGAGATTTGATTTACCCTGTGCTGGATTATGATTGGTAATTTTATTCTGTAAACCCTTGACCTGTATATGACATTTGAATTTCGATGCAACAGGGAATCGGATTCCAGTTGGTTATCCGAAACCCACATCGAATCGTAATGATGAATCTCTGTGATTGATAAGTTTATTTCTCTATGAATCTGTGAATAGAGATAAGCGTTATGGTTTATATCGCTTATCGTTATTGATATCTCTGTAATGATTGATGTTGTGCACTATTGTGTAAAATCCCTGGACCACACAATGCACACACAAATATGGATTTCACGAGGAAATCGGTTAAGTCACAGATTTTTAAATAAGTTGAATTTGAAATTTTAATTCAAATATTTTTGGAAAAAAAATTAAGTTTTAATGTGGAAAAGCTTTTGAAAGCTGTTTTAAGAATAAAATTTATTTTGAATAACTAATAAAGATTTGGAATTTAAATAATCGGATTTAGATTGAAATTCAAAAGAAATCTGAAATTGAATTCTAAATTCAGTATTTATGATTTAAAAAGGATTTTACAAATTATGCGGGTTTAAACCATTTTTAAGCGTTGATTTGGAAATTTGAATTAAACCAAAGATTATAACTTGTATAAATGGAATCGGGGTTTTTCCAAAATAAAACTATTGTTTCTAAGTGATAAAAAGCTTTCATATGAGTAATGAACTTCCAATTAATATTAAAGAGATTTCAAGTTTGAATCGAAAATGATTTTCCAAGTTATGAATGAATCTTTGGAAATAAATTTTGAAAGCTATGAGATAAATCTTTGATTTAAAGATTTAAATGAGTTAATCCAATTGAAACGGAAATTGTTTTGAAATCCGTAAATGAATCTTTGTGAAACTGAGTGAACTTTGTGAAATAAATCTTTTTGTTTAAAAGATTTGAAATGGTAATTGGTTTAAACCATTTGAAAGAAACTTTGGAATTATTAAGTTGTGACTTAATTGAAATTCCTTATCCATATGTTTTAAATGTTGCGCTTACTATTCGGGTTAGCCGGGAAAGGACCTGGGTCGTATAACCCATTCCGAATATGTGATACGTTGTTATGGATAGCATTTGAAGACCGGTGGTGAAGACCGGGTATTTGCGAGAACGATAGGATGACCTATCGATTGTCTCTGCACTGAGTTGCAACGGTATAGAGACTCCCTAAGTGATGGGAAGTCCAATCGGGATTGTGAATACCCGGATTGCAAGGACTTCTTTGGAAGTGCCTTCGGTTCTGTTCGAGCCCGGAACAGACTTGTATGGATAGTATGTCTAACATTACAAATTGAGATATAAAGCCGATTTCTTTCAAATATATTTCTGTTGGTGGCGGAGAATTTATTCTCTTAGCTTAACACCCTTCTCTGAGACGTACGAGCTCAGAGGTTATGTAGTTGAAGGTTATCAGCGATATATTCCCAATTTGGTAATGTGACATGCTGAGTGTTGCTGTGAAATGATCATTGTGTTGATTATTTGAGATAGGATCATTTGTTTGATCGTCTATCTCGGTGATCATTTCTATGATCATTTGTTGACCCAAAGCACGGCTTTTGTATAAAGTGTGTTTTTGTGGACGAGACTTCGTCGAGCCTCACAAACCGGTAATGGTCGAAACAGGATTGTGCGGCAAGGTTTTCAGGGATAGCGTCCCTAGGGTATGACCATTCCTTCTGGAAAAGGGTAGTATCATGGTATGGAGCCCAGATACTTACTCATGTTGAAACACTTATTATTATGGTGTGATGTTGGTTAGAGAGCTCTCGTTTAAAGGTCCCAAAGGACCGGGGGTGGCATATCTGAAGGTTTGTAATATCCCTTGGGAAAAGGGGTTCCCGGCCTTGTTTAGCAGAGAACGGTTTGGTTCTTGGGGCGTCCTTCCAGAGGCGTTTCCATGTGGCAATGGGAAGTTCCTTGGCCTGACCATTTGTTGGAAAAATCCATTCATCCAATACGAGCCTTGTACGGTATTAGTTGTATTACCTGCCATCTACTTATGGTGGCGCCCCACTGTTTGGATGGTAGCTATAGTAGGCATAGTTCGAAATGTCTATGTTGGCTAGGATTTATATCTTTACTTTCGAAATGATTTTTACTACACTATGCACTAGTAATAATATCAAATGTTTCTTTTTAATGCGTATCAAGCATCTTTGACTATCATAAGGAGAAATCTCCTCCGATTCTGCGTTTGCATTGTGTGTGTGTGCGGGAGGCCTTATGGTAGTCTCATTTCTAAAAAGCATTGCGAATCTATTTAAAAATATTTCGTTGTTTGTTTTTAAAAGATAAACTGTTTTTGTTGCTCACACCAATCCCACGACTGATCCGGAGTTTATTGTTTTCTTTCCTAAACTCTGGGTGCTCATTATTTTCTACACGAGCAGTCTAGAGTTGGGTTTTTCAGATATCTAGGTTCAGTAGATTATCTGGAGTTAGTTCAGTCTTTGGACCACACCAGTCTTGCTTAGCTTGGTGCATCGTTATTGGGGGTTCGAGCTATTGCTGGATTGATTCTTGGAGATGGAGTTGCAGTTCTCGGAGTTCTCTTTTGAAGACTATCTTAGAGTTATATTGTTCCGCTGCTAGATGTTATCTATTTTTCTTTTCCGCTGCTATTTCTTGTATCATATCTCTGATGTATATTGATATCTATTGGATCATCTATTGTATCAGATATTGTATAAAGCTGTATATCAATGTATTATTCTTTTATTCCGCTGTGTTATTTACTTAATGTTGTTATAAACTCCGGCGAATCGGATTTGAATGGTCGAATCTACGGCATTCGAATACGATATGAAGTATGGATGTCGATTTTCGAGCGGGCAAAATCCGAAACGTTACAAGTATGCCACTCCCCGGTCCTTTGGGACCTTTATCCGAGGGCCCTCTATCACCAAGCAACAACCACACAGAAAATGAGATTGGAGCAACCACAAAGGTTAAGCATCAGGGCTCCATACCTGACACCACCCTTTTCCAGAAGGAAATGACCTACCCTAAAGGAAGAGACCCTCATTACCTTGCCGTATATTCCTGTTTTGACCATTTCCGGGGTGTGAGGTCTGACGAAGTCCCGTCCACAAAGCTACGCTTTTTCACAAAGCCACGCTTTGATCAATAAATGATCAATAAATAATCATCACATAGCAACACTCAGCATGCCATGTTACCAAATTGGGAATATATCGTTGATAACCTTCAACCACATAACATCTGAGCTCGTACATCTCAAAGAAGGGTGTTAAGCTAAGAGAATAAATTCTCCGCCACCAACAGAAATGTATTTGAAAGAAATCTACTTTGTATCTCAAAATGTAATGTCAGACACGTAACCATACAAGTCTGTTCCGGGTTCGAACAAAACTGAAGGCACTTCAAAAGAAGCCCTTGCAATCCGGGTATTCACAATCCCGATCGAATTTCCCGTCACAAAGGAAGTCTCCATACCGTAGCTAACGGTGCAGAGACAATCGATAGGTCATCCTATCGTTTCCACAAATACCCGGTCTTCACCGTCGGTCTTCAATGCTATCCATTACGTCGTATCACTAGTCGGAATGGGTAATCCGAATAACGAGCGCAATAATTAAAAATAAGTTTAGCATTCAATTTCAACCAATTCACAACAAATAGCCATTTAAGGGTCAATATTGATAGTCGGTTATTTAACTATCAATCAATATTCACAACATAACCCGATTTCAAATAATTTTCCAAATTATTTATTTCCAAAATATCTTTATAAGATATATTTTCCACACTACCACCATTTGAAAAAAAAATTCAAATCACTTTTAACCTTTACCACTTTCATTTCAAAATGGTTCATTCAAACCAATTAAATAAATCCTTACCAATTTACTTTAAATTTAAGTTCCAAATCTGTAAATTTATTTCCACATTTCAAAATTAAATCAATGTTTATTTTTAAAACAAATTTCCCTTATAAATTTCCATTGTGAATTTACATTTCCAAATATTCACTTTTTATACGATTTTTCAAATCGATTTCAATTATTCACTTTCAATTTATCTTTAAAAGATATAATCTCAAAATATTCACTTCATATTGGAAACATTTCCATACTTATTCAATAATAAGTAATTCACAAATCCATTTACTTTCAACATTTGGAAAATATTCAATATACTTAAATCCAAATTAAGTATATATTTTATTCTTTAAGGAAAACTTCTCTTAAACACATTTATTTGAGTCAAAATGAATGTTGCGTAAAACATCGTTACGACAACCCAAAATCACCAGTATAGGGATTCAAAATTAAGATAGACGTATAAGTCCTAATACTATACAAAATTTTTCCTTTCAGAAATCATTTACTATAACAACAGTGTTATAGTCCACCATTCCCTTTTTCTTCTCGAAAACGTCTATTTCAACAATGAATGTTGAAATCTATGGTTTCGATTCTTAATACGTTTTAAAACATCTTTAAATCGTTTTAATTCTATTTAAAATGTCACTTTCCCAAAATATTTCTTTAATATATTATTCACTGTCCAAAATCGTGAATATACTTCATTTACCAAATTCAACATTTCTACATATTTTATTTAAAGGATTATCCACTGTCCAAAATAATGGATATATCTCCTTTAATAAGCTATTAAAAAATGAACTTATCAAAATAAGTCGATATCGGATTTATAAAACAACATTTATAAATTCCATTTATACTTTATAACAACTTTAACTTATAAAATCACTTTACTAACAAATTCTATCCATGCCAAAAATCCAATTTTATAAGTTAATTACTTATAAATCTTTTATTTTACAAAAATCTATTCATTTTATAACTTCACAATTTATAAATCTATTGATTTCATCCACTTATGAAATCCATTTATACTTCATTTTAATACTTATAAAAACTCGTTTTATAATTCCAACATTTTAATTTATAAATATCAATTTTATAAATATTTTATATAAATCATTTATAATAATTCAAAAATCCCAATTTAAACCATTTTATAAATTAATCAACTTCTTATTTCAAAAATCACATTTCGGTTATATTTCACAAAGATCATAATTTTTATAACATAAAAATTTCAACGTTTATTTATTTAAAATGAATCAATTCCAAAATTAAATTTTATTATGAATTCTCAACTTAAATTTTTTAAAAATCAAATTTTATTTATTTTCGGCATCTAACGATACCAAAAATATATTCGGCTAAATTTAGCCTTTAACGATTTCAATCACAAAGATAATCACGCAGATTATAAATAGGTCAATAAATAGATCAACACACAACATTGAAACCAATTCAATCATTTGAGGAATCCAGTTGGTCCCTCCCACCCGTTTCCCTGCATCCAAATATGTTAGCACAATACCAATTCCGCTTCGAGATGGAATATCATGGTATATGGGATTTATAAAATACTATCCGCTATTATGCGACGCAATAGGGTCTCATCCGCTATATAACGCGGGAAAATCAACTCCAAGTACATATATAATACCAATTCCATACAAGTTGGAACTATCGTGGTATATGTGTTTAATAAATAACATCCGCTTAATATACGGCGTATAGGGTCTATTTCAATACAACAGATAATAACTATCATCCAATCACACAATCAAGCAATTTTAAATCCAACTATTTAAAATTTAAATCGAAACAATTCGATTGAGTGAGAAGTTCTCACCTTGAGTTTCCGATAACAGTTGTAGCGTTTGCTTCGAATAAAATTAAACGTGCGTTTAATTTTATTCGAAATTATCACTAGCTCCAAACGACTCCAAACCAGCTCCATTGCATAGTGCTCGACCATACAAACCCAACGCAATTCGTTTCGTGCATTTCCGACGTCGTATGACAAAGTTACTTCATTTTAAAGTTTACACAATTTAAATATAATTAATATTTACAAATCTATTTCATTTTTTCAACCTTCTACTAATCTGGACCGTTGATTACTTGGCCCCAACATCAGGCCGCACCCTTTTTTTTCTTCTTCCTCTATGTGAAAAATCACGTACACGATGAAACCTAAACACGCGCCTCTTCCACTTGATGTCGCTCCATGCTCCGACCACCAGGCAATGATCAAACGAACTCAACTTGTGCGCCACGCCATGCCCTACCCACGGCCCTAAGGGCTTGAAGCTCGGCCCTCCCTACTGCATACAAAACGAGGACGAACGCACAACTTTGAATGCGAATTGCCAGCGATTGGTAGCTTTGTTTTCGATCACAACCGTTGATTTTATTGAACAGGTCGTGCTCTACAATGTTGTAGTTGAGAGATTCGGCTAATTGTTTGTGGATTGGAATAAAATAGAGGAGGAAGGAGATGAATTTTTGGCCTTTATTTCTGTTAATGGCGGCTGAAGCATTTGAGAGGAAACCCTATTTTTGTTTTGCAAATGAAGAGAGTGAAGCCCTTTTTATAGAAAATCCAACGAAAAACACTATTCATCCGACTTTTCCGAACTCCAGATCTCGCGCGGTGACCTACGTTTCTAGGGTTTAACCCACGTTCCAGACACAATGGAATAGGTTTCGGAGGCTAATTCAATCATCTGTGCGAGTTACAGTAATAAACGATCAATTTTAAATTAAATCGATTACACCAATTTCTATGCGTTTTGGCTTGCCCCGGACAAACCGTAAATCCTATTGACACGAATTTAAAATCTTACAATAATATAACATTACGGATCCGATGAAACTGGTTTCGTCGAAATCCGAGACTGTTTGAAAATTAGCTATTTTAACTCGTCAATTAAATATTAAAATATTCAATTTGTACAAATTAACTTTTAATTTAATTTTAAAAGTTCTATAACATCATTCTAACCCCAATATGATATAATATAACTTTACGAATCAATTTTAGTCATTTTAAACCCAATTTCCAATTATTACTGTAATTTCACATATTAAATTATCGATTTAATTATCCAATTAAATCCAGATATTCAAAATAAAATTTATTCGACTTACAAATTTTACTTGTTGATATTTAAAATCAATTAAATATCTGAATTTCAAATGACAGAAATTCTGGGTCGTTACAAACGCCTTATTAAAAACCTCTATTAAGAAAACTTAATGGAAAAAACTTGAACGAGGAAAAGAGTGCAACTTAAAATCATGGATATCATACAATGATATTCCTTCTAAGAGTTTGATACTTCGGGATCAATATAATGCCTCATTAAAACCCTTACTAAGAAAAACACAATGGGAAAAATCTTAGTGAAGGGAAAAAAAGTACAATGACATATCTTATTTTCTCATTTCTTCAAATGAAGTTTGATACTTCTGGATCAAATTAATGCCTCACTAAAACCTTGCTAAGAATAACCTTATGGGAAAGTCTTAGTGAAGGAAAAAGAGTACAATATAGTATGAGATATTTCAATAATTTATAGAATCAAATAGAGTGCTTCTGGATCAATATAATACTTCATTAAAAACCTTACAAAGGAAAACCCGATGGGAAAAACCTTAGTCAAGGATAAAAATACAGTTTAACTTAAACCACATATTTGAGATGTTATTTCTTGAAAAGATGTTTGTTCTTTTAGATCAAGGCAGTGCTTCATTAAAACCTTAGTAAGAAAAACCCAGTGGGAATAATCTTAAATAAGGGAAAAGAGTACGCTGTAACTTATTTTCAAATGTTACTAGGGAGTTGATACTTCTAGATCAAGATAATGCCTCATTAAAACCTTGCTAATAAAAATCCAGTGGGAAAATCTTAGTTAAGGAAAAAGAGTGCATTATAAAATACTTATAGATGCTCCCCCTGATTTAAAATTTTTCTCTGAGTTCATATTCGTCTTTCGATAACTCAAATTGGTTATAGATATTTCTGGATCTATAAATATGAATCTCATTAATAATACAATTTATTAGTAGTTTCCTTCGATACAATCAAATTTTCTAAGATTGTTTCTTCCAAATATGGTTTGCATTTTATGCATTTTTTATGCTACTTTTATGAAAAACACTTCATGTGCATTCATTTTTGTGCTTCAAATTAGTTTTGCGTATTGCAACTATACATCTTTCATGAATATTAAAAATTTCATTACAATAATACTAGAAAGCAGGAAGTAATCTACTCATCTTGAAGTATATCAAGATTTTCATTACAACAATACTTAAAAAAAATTGTAATCTACACTTCATGTCTTTTGAATTCTTAATAACTACAAAAGTTATATATATTCTTAAAAAATATGTATACTTTAATAAGTATTTGCATATCGCAACTATCACTTTAATGGATATTAAGAGTTTCATTACAACGATACTTAAAAATAGAAAGTAATCTACTCATCATGAATTATATCAAGATTTTCATTACAACAATATTTAAAAGTTGGTTGTAATCTATGCTTCTTGTTCTTTGCCTTCTTTATAACCACCAAAGTTATTTATGTTCTTTAGGAATTTATATACTTTCATCATTTAATATGATTTAAACCATATTTATACCTTCGTGGTATATTAAGCATTTCAAGTACTTTTGCTACTTTACAGACTACATGTCCATATTTCTCTATTAGTAAAGGATTCATGATGGCCAGTCATGTTTTCCCCTAATTAAAGATCCTTAATTTATTTGTAAACATAAAAGCTTTATTATTTACAAATTTATCATCAATAATTACTTCTTGTTAGTTCTAGACATGATTTATTGAGATCTCTTTGATTATCATGTTTTAGGTACCTAAACCACTTTCTAGAGTTTTTTGGCAATCATGTCATTAGTCTCTTCAAAAGCACCCTTAAGTGTTTCTTCAAGAACACCCATCCCTTTTATTTGACATCTTTATTACTTGCTCCAAAAGTATTTCAAACTGACTTTTGTTCCATATTTCAGATATGGTTTACACATTTTGATCCTTCAGGGATTCAAAGCTATATTGGAGAAAGTCTAATGGGGATATTATTGATAATTTATTCAAATTAATCGATATTTTGCATCATTATGCATGTTAACAAATATTTAACGCTGATGATCAAAATAAACTTGTATCCCTTTATCCTCCCCCTCAATGTTGACCAACATTGTCACATTAAATAATAATCATCTTTAGATTCTCATTTTGATCCACTATCATATTGCTACTAGCAAATACACCATACATATTAATAATAGTAGGATAATTCTTTTATCAACTAATAAGATGCATTCAAGTGATATTTGTGAGCTTTCGGCTCATGTTTAAATATGGGATTCAATTATGCCAAATTTCGTGAAATATAATCTAGTTGAAATTGTACCAATTTTTTCTAAAATTAGCTTCTGGCTTTCAATTTTAGAAAAATGCAAAGGTATTCTTTGACGTTTTCATTATAGTTCCAATATGGTAACCATTCATTTATATATCCTCAAAACTCAACAAATTTCTTTTAAATTTATTTGAGTATAATGTATTTGGATTAAGATATATGTAAATTTGGTAATACTATTTGCGCTCTTCCGGACCCTTCAATTATATTAACAGATTTGCTATAGTTGAAATTTTTAGCTAAAATATTTTCAGACAGTTTAGAGAAAAACTTCTTGTTTTTTAAGATCATATGAGTCGTTGCACTATCTAGTAGGCATATATTACCCGCTCAAATATTGTTGGTCCATATCTTAAGAACTAAAAACAATATAGTTAGTCAACTACTAAATTTATAAGCATAAATAAATGCTAGTACTTTCCAGATTTTAAAATAGACTATTGATTAAAGCTAACATTATTTCAATAGTTATGAAAGGAAAAACATACAAGCACCACCTTCTAACTGATTTATTGAACTGAAATAAAATAAAATCCACATAGAAGACTTTAGGCTGCTACTATTGATCAATTCGACCATATCATTTATTATTGCATGTAGATTTTCATCATTAATGAAGTTTCCTTCATCAACTTCGAAGAAATGATCTAACTTTATGTTAGTATTACTAGACAATCCTTTCACATAATTTTAATTTAGAAGTAATTCTAAATATAGAGGAATTGTATTTCCTAATAGATTTGAAGACTTGAAACTTTAAGTACAACCACTCGCGTCTAGTGTTTAGAAGTGTGACCATGTTTTGGTGGTCATAATGCTCCTTCAGGGAGTTCCATAGGTAAAGATGATCATTTTCACTTAAATGTTTTATTTTAAGTTTGTCATGGATATGACACCTTAAAAACATAAGAGCCATTGTTTTATCCTATTGTATTATCATTTTTATGGCATTTTCTAAGCAACGAGATTGTAATTGGATGTCAACATCCAATATCTATGATAAAAGTTTATCTTCTAATAAGTCCAAAGCTTTAAATTCAAGCATGGTTGTGTTTATCATATTACCAACTATAAGTGGAAATAAAAATGCATAAGCATCAAAATATTGTTTATGTCTATATAATCAATACATTTCATAAAATAAGAAACTATATCTGATAGTAGTTACAGTGAAAGAATAAAAATATTAGTGCAAAATAGTAAAAGACAACCAAATATAATCTATAAAAGCGACTATAATTTCTTATTTACATCCTTTTGATAGCTCTAGATCCAATCTCATTAATTGCATTTATTACTTTTCTTGAAAATGCAAAACTATCCTTGAAAATATGGAAAGGCCTTTCTATGGACCGATAGGTAAAGAAGGGGTGAATTATAATCAAAGATTATGTTGACTTTACTATGTTTACTTTCATAATATAAGCAGATTTAAAAATATGAATAGGTAATATTAAATACAGGGTTTTTCCATCCCATCCTTCTCCATCTATCATAATGGTGGCAACACAGGGTTTTTCAACAGCAAGCAGGGGATCAGGCAAGGAGACCCCATATCTTCATACATTTTCATTCTTGTTATGGAAGTTTTGAATGTTATGTTGATAAATAACTATGAACAGAAGAAGATTTTGTATCATTCTAAATGCAAATCACCGCAAATAACATCTTTATTCTTTGCTGATGACATCTTATTATTCACTAAACCTGATCAAGTTTCCCTTGAAAACATTAAAACAGTTCTACAAAACTTCTACCTTATGACTGGTCTTCAACTCAACCTAAGCAAATCTCACATGATCACCTCTGGGATCTCTTCTGAACAAGAAACTCAAATATTGTCATTATCTGGTCTTCAAGCTATGAATAATAGCATGTGCTATCTGGGACTTCCACTTTGCTCATCCAGGATTACCACTGCCAACTGCTTGCCACTGTATGACAAAATTTGTAGCTCCATGAACTGTTGGGCAAATAGACTTCTTTCTCAAGCTGGCAGGCTTGTGCTCATCAGATCTGTCATTTCCTCAATGATTGTGTACTGGGCTAAGGCATTCATTCTCCCCATCAAACTCATTAAAATGATAAGAAAAGCTATGTTAAGGTTCTTCTGGTCTGGAACCATCCATAATAGGAAATTAATACCCTGCTCCTTTGGTATTATGGAGCTTCCAAAAAAAAAAGGTGGTCTTGGCATTCTTAACTTACAAACATGGAATAGAGCTGCTATCAGTACGCTTATGAATGCCTTACTAAACAACGCTGACAACTTGTGGGTTCAGTGGACTAGAACCCATAACTTGGGTAGAAAGATATTTTGGACCATGACTGTGCCACAAAATTCCAGTTGGACTTGGAGAAGTATTCTGATGTCAAGAGCATCTTTTCTTCCACTAATCAAGGTTAAGCTCTCACCCACCAGTGATGCTAGCTTCTGGAATTCCCCTTGGTTGGAGGATGGTATGATATTATCCAACATTTTCACTCCCCAGCAAATCATGCAAACTGGTATTAATCGTGATGCGTTTGCATCTGATTACATTACTGATGGGAAGTTGTCTCTACCATACACCAGTAATCAAGTCATTAGAGCTGTTTGGAACAAGTATCAATCTATGAGTTTCATGCCTGCCATGACTGATGAAATACAGTGGAAAGGAAAACCACACTCTATTGCTTCTGTTTATAGATTGCTTGTTAATTCTCCTGCTACTAGTAATATAAAATGGCACAGAGTGCTATGGACCAGATATTCATCTCACAGAGATAACCTAATGTTATGGAAAGTAATTAATAGTGCTCTACTTACCAAAGACAGATTAATGAGTTTTGGGATGCTTGTTGATCCCCTTTGCTTCTTCTGCAAGTTGCTTCCTGAAACGGTTAGTCACCTATTTTTTGAATGTAGCTCTCTTTTGGGAATGTGGAAGTACCTCATGTCTGTTTTGAGTATAAATCATATCCATGGTATTGCCAGTGAAGAGTGGGATCTCATTGGAAAGGCAACGAGGTGGAAGAAAAAAGAAAGATTTGTGTATTTTTTTGTGATCAAGAGATATCTTAACTTCGTATGGGATGAAAGAAATTTGAGGTGCTTTGAGAACAAGATGAGGAACAGTGATCAGCTGATGCATGCCTTTCATGCAAGCATAAAAATGGGAATAAAGGACAGTAAATTTGATTTTACATCCTTTGTCTTGAATGATTGGATATAGTGCTCCTTCTTATCTGTGTTTTTCCCTTTTTTTGTATGTTCTTGTGAGTGTTGTAATTTCTTGTTTTTTTTGTTAGCTTTTCGCGATTGTGAGCATGTTCATAGTCGCTTTCTTTTCTTTATTTTAATAACATCCTGGTAGGGGACCAGTCAACCCCGCTTGCCTTTCAAAAAAAAAAAAAAAAAAAAAAAATATTAAATACCATTTATTAATTCATAACAAATGGAATAGTGAGAAACACACATATATACCATGTATATACGTTATGATCCATGTCAACTATAAGAGATTTAAAAGAATAATAAATGTATGAAATATTCATACGCATCTTTGTTGGACTATTCTCATTAATCAATTAATTTTATTTAACGATTTATTAATTGCTACTGATTATTATATGAATTAATATATATGGCTATTTACATATTATAAGTTAAACAGAGAGAGGAAATTTGTACATCACATAGTATATGAATAATATCATAAAAAACAAAATAGTTTGACTTAGCAACTAAAAAATATGTTGTATGAGTTACAACTATTAATAACAATCAATAAGTATACTCTTGTAACATGACAATAATAGATTAAAGATTAAACATATAAAATAGTAAACATTGGAATACCTCTTTGCTGAAAGAGGAAAGATGAATGAGTTTTATATATAATATAAAAGAATTGATGGGTGTATAAATATTAACATTCATTTTATAAAGAATCCAAAATACTTATTTAATGAGCAAAAGGAAGAAAACTTGATCTATTATATTTTACCTTTTGAAAGACATGATTGGATGCATAGAAGAAGAGAAAAAAATTAGGAAATAAACTACCTATTAGAATAACTTGTTTTCTATTAAAAAAGAGAGTAGGAGAGTAGATATATTTCTATGTATTTATTTGATTTAGTAAAAGCACCAAATATGTCAACAAATCTTTTCTAGAGATTTATTATCATTATTATTATCACCACTTCTGGAGTGAACAAATTTCTACGCATTTATTTGGTTGAGTAGTTAATACCATTGGCAAATATTTTTAGAACTTCATGTTCCAATTTTACTTTAAAATAAAGTATTTGTTTAGTACTTTAGATCCTAAATGGTACAACTTGATTTTCATTATCAAACGTCAGGTTTGATTGCAGTTGGAATTTACCATAATCTGAATTAGCTTTTCTAACAATTCAAAGCTTCACATCTCAAATTTATATATTTGAGTTTTGATATATAAACCTTTTTTTGGGAATGCAAACTTATATGCATAATTTTTATTTGAGAACTTCATGTCTCCAATATTAAATAAATACAATGAAACAAGAGGACTTTTCATAATTGTATTCGAACATGAGAATCATAATACTTTTTCTCTTCGAGGAAATAGTATTTACCATAATTGTAATGTTATTTCAACATATTATTTTTATGTTATGTCTTCTGGACATATCAACATCTTCTTCTGCAATTGGTTACTTTTTTTTCATGGCTTTATTTCAACTTATGAATACTTTAACCTTTCATCTTCGCACATATGAACTTCGGGTTCTTATTCTTTCATATAGATTTGATACAATCTTCTAGATACATGTTATCCTTATATTTGTTTCTCTAAGAAACAGTGAAATATTTCTTCTGGAAATATAAATCATATGGTAAAAAAATTCTACTGTTCTCATTCAAACCAATATCCAAACAAAAAATTTCAAAATGAAAACCTTTTTTTCCACCAAACAATGGAATGAGATCTAAAAGTTTAGGTCTACAATAAAATGAGATCTAAAATGAGAAGATTAATAAAGCAAGATCTATGAAGTAATATAATATATATATATGTATGTATGTATGTATGTATCTATTATATGTATGTATGTATGTATCCATGTATATGTATGTATATAATGAAATCTAGAAAATTAGATCTATGATAGATAAGATCTAAAAAGAAAATTACATTTTAGTCTATGGAACAACTTTAGTCTCAGATAAAATTTAAAATTATCATAAAAAATGGATATACATGAATGACAATTAAACAAGAGATCCAATGATCAAAATCTACAGATCTACATGATAGTAAAATCTACAGGAGATTTGAAAAATTAGAATTAAAAAAAATAAGATCTACAACAAAACAAGATTTGAAATACATGGAAAAAAAAAAAGATATACAAATATAATCAGATCCGAATAACACAATGAGATCTAAAAGAAAAAAAAGATTAATAGAATGAGATTTGAAATATTT
The DNA here is from genome assembly GCA_030765085.1 of Allium cepa. Classification (NCBI taxonomy): domain Eukaryota; kingdom Viridiplantae; phylum Streptophyta; class Magnoliopsida; order Asparagales; family Amaryllidaceae; genus Allium; species Allium cepa. The sequence continues at coordinate 589,204,391 of CM060938.1, forward strand.
AATCAATTAGATTAGAAAGATAGCTTACCCTTTGGAAGATTTATAAGAGCTTGGTGCTGATAACGTGTTAATAAACTAAAAAGAGATAAGAAGCCATTAGAAATGAGGTGAAAATGTTATTCACACTGATATCAGTTACATAAGATTGATTGATACAATAACATTACATAGGCTCCTTTATATATAAGTCTTAGAGCATGATATGGAACATATCCCATGATGTGGGACTAAATAGAAAAACACAAAAGCTTATTCACTTCTATATTTGCATATATTATAACACAAAAGAGATATTAGAAATACAATTGAAGAATAAACCTCAACAACTCGAAGTTGTATATATAATTTAACTAAACCATAAGTTTAAAATGGTTTAGATTGACGACCATTAAGTTATATTTGAATTATTAATTCGAAGGATGTTGTTCACATTCAAATAAAAATATGCAGAAAATCTCAATTATATTATATATCCGCATAGATTCATGCATTTAGGTGGCCAAAAATGAAAATAAGTTCAAGTTAGATAATGGAAATAAACAAGAAGTTGTATTAAATGTAGCAAATTTTAATATCAAACTAGAAATTTGACAACCATTACATAGAAAAGTTTGACTTCGATATTAAATTATTGAAGTTCTGACAAACAATAAGACTTGGGTCCTGAAGATCTTTATTCTTGATAAATCAAAAGTAACTAGAAATTATAATATATCTATTAACTTATTAAAGTTAGTATATAAGTTATTATTGATGAGTCAAATTAGATGCATACGTACTTTCAAACCAGATGTTTTAAATGTTATAATGCGGTTTTTAAGGATTCACATTGACGTCCATTGATAAACAAAAATTAATAGTTTGGATCTTTTTAATAGTTTGTTCTAAAATCACTAACTCAAATGGTAAAGAATATGAAAATCTATAATATATATAATATGTCGACACATGTATATATCCATGTATACAGATATTTAACTAACAACTTGAAGATTGTTTGACTAAATTGATATGAACTCATCTTATAGATTATGCATGAATATCATTCAATGACTTAAAAATAAATTAACATAAATGTTAAAAGAGCTAAAGTTGTGTATGTATTCGAATGATCAATATAATAATTAAATTCCTTCAATGGCTAGATCATCTAACGAGAATAAACTCTAAGAATAAGCAATATTAATTGAATGCATCTTATCAACTGATAAAAGCATTATCTTCTTATAATTGATATATATATATATAGCATATTTGCTAGTAGCAATGTTATAATGAATCAAAATGAGAATCCAAAGAAGATTATTATTTAATGTGGCAATATTCTCAACATTGAGGGGGAGGAAAAAGGAGATAAAAGTTCATTTTGATTATCAAAATCATATATATAACATACACAATGATGTAAAATATTAAGTAACTCGAATAAATTATCAAAAATATACATAGTAAACTTGCTCCAGTATAGATTTAAATCCTTGAAGGATCAAAAGGGTATAGACCACATCTGAAGTGTAGTAGAGAAGTCAGTTCTAAATATTTTTAGATTAAGTAACAAAATTGCTAAATAAAGGAGGTGAGTGTTCTTGAAGAAACACCAAACGGTGCTTTAGAAGAGACCCACGATATAATTATCAAACAACCCAAGAAGTGGTTTAGGTCTCTAAAACATGATAAATAAAGAGAACTCAATAAACTATGTATGGAATCGACAAGAAATAATCATTGATGATAAACTTGAAAATTGTAAAGCGTTTATGTTTATAAATAGATAAAGATCTTGAATTAGAGAAAAACATGATTGGTCATCATGAATCATTTTCCTAAATGAGAAATGTGGACCTATAGTCCGTAAAATATAATGAGAAAAATATTATAAAGCGGCAAAACCACACTGAATTTATTAAAGCACATACAATGTCATCGAAATGTTAAGTGTCATGGGCATGATACTTTCAGAAATAATTGAATTTGTTGAAGTAGTGAAAGTGTTTGAAACACTTAAAGTACCCCAAAGGTACAAATATTGTTTAAATCATATTAAATGATGAAAGTATACAAATTCCTGAAGAATATAAATGACTTCGTTGGTTACAAAGAATGCAAAGAATAAGGACTGTAGGATACAACCTTTTATTGTTGTAATGAAAATCTTGATATAATTCATGATGAGTAGATTGGTTTCTATTTTTAAGTATTTTTGTAATGAAACTCTTAATATTCATTGAAGTGGTAGTTGCAATATGCAAAACTTATTAAAGCACCAAAATGAAAGTACATGAAGTACTTTTCATAAAAGTAGCATATTAATTGCATAAATCAAAGCATATTTGGGAGAAACAAGCTTGAAAAAATGGACTATACAAAAGGAAACTATTATAAATAGTGAACGTTTAAAGGAGGGAAATAGAATTACTGCCTTCTGATTTTAGTTTTCTCAGTGCTTATCTAAGCTATGTCACACATATATGGATTAGAAGTATTTGTAGCTAATTTAAATTATCATACATGTATTCAGGCTTAAAGGGAATATAAAATCAATGGGAGCATACATAGTATATCATAATGTATTCTTTTTTGTTCATTAAGTTTTTCCCACTGAGTTTTTCTTATTAAGTTTTAACAAGGCATTACATTGGTCTAGAAGTATCAAACTCCTTTTGATGCAATAAACTATTAAAATATGTTGTACTATATTGTCTTTTTCCTTCACTAAGATATTTTCCACTAGGTTTTTCTTACTAAGGCTTTAACGAAGCATTACCCTGATCCAGAAGTACCAAAATTCTTTTGATGAAATAATATATTAAAATATGTCATTGTACTTCTTTCATACACTAAGATTTTTCCCACTAGGTTTTTCTTAGTAAGGTTTTAACAAGGAATTATTTTGATCTCGAAATATCGAACTCTTTAGAAGGAATATCATTTTTAATATAATATCTATGATTTTACAAGTTGCACCATTTTCATCGTTCAACGTTATTCCCATTGGGTTTTCCTAACTAAGCATTTTAATGAGGCAACATACAATATCTGTATCTAATGAATGGATATGTGCAAGCAAGATAATAATGAGGGGGAGAAGTCATCATACACGTTTCAAAAGGGACAATTTCCGGTTACCATATGAGCTTCTAAGCTTTTGACGATGCATATTTAAGGAGGAGGGTAATAATATATGCAATTATAAGGTTGAATATGCTATATGTTATATGGGCATTATTGAAATTTTCATTTTATATGACATGCTTATGAATAGAGCTTTATTGTGTTGTATGTATACACCTATGTGAATAAAATATTTCCTCTCTCTTTCTCTAATGGCTTCTTATCTTATTATAGTTTACAGCAGAAATGATTTGTAATTTATATTTTATGGATTTCAAAATATATTTCATAAATTTTTAAATACAATCTATTGTTTCAAAAATATATTTTAAGTGTTTGGAATAAAAAAAGATATTGATTTGGATATTATAATTTTAATTTAAATATCGTATTTAATTATTGAAAATTAATAAATGATTGTTATGAGTAATATTTGGTTTTCCAATTTATTTTTAAGGTTTTAAAGGATATAAATGATTTTTCAAAATTATTTATGAATATTATATTATTACTTAAACAAAAATGTGACGAAGCGGATTTTGTCCGTTCGAAAATCGACATCCATACTTTACATCGTACTCGAATGTCGTAGATCCGACCGTTCAAATCCGAGTCGCCGGAGCTTATAACACCATTAAGTAAACAACACAGCGGAAGAAAAATAATAATACATCAATGTACAACATCTGATACAACATCCTGATACAACAGATGATACAAAAGAATATCGATATACATCAGAGATATGATACAATAAAATAGCAACGGAAAGAAACTAAATAACACTAGCAGCAGAACAAATAACTCTAAGATAGTCTTCAAGAAAGAACTCCAAAACTGCAACTCCATCTCCAAGAACCAATCCAGAAATAGCTCGAACTCCCAATAACGATGCACCAAGCTAAGCAAGGTCAGTCATGTCCAAAGACTGAACTGACTCCAGATAATCTACTGAACCTAACTATCTGGAAAAAAAACCCAACTCTAGACTGCTCGTGTGGAAAATAGTGAGCACCCAGAGTTTAGGAAAGGAACAATAAACTCCGAGTCAGTCATGGGACTGGTGTGAGTAACAAAAACAGTTTATCTTTTAAATAAAACAAGAAGATAATTTTAAAGTAAATTCGCAATGCTTTTTCTGAAAATGAAACCACCATAAGACCTCCCGCCACACACACAATGCAAACGCAGAATTGGAGGAGATTTCTTCTTATGATAGTCAAACATGCTTAATACGTAGAAAGTTCTTTGATATTATTATTATAAGTGCAAAGTGCAGAAAACATTTCGAAAGTAGAATATAAATCTTAGCCAGCATAGACATTTCGAACTATGCCTACTATAGCTACCATCCAAACAGTGGTGACCACCATAAGTGAATGGCAGGTTCTACAACTAAAACCGTACAGGGTTTCGTATTGGATGAATGGATTTCCAACAAATGGTCAGGCTAAGGAACTTCCTACTGCCACATGGGATCGCCTCTGGCGGGACATCCCGAGAACCTAACCGGATCTCTGCCAACACAAGGCCGGGTTACCTCTGTAACTAGGTAACTACTACTCGAGCAAGCCATTCCCCGGTCCTTTGGGACCTGTATCCGAGGCGCCTCTAAGCAACAACCACACAGTAAATGAGATTGGAGCTACCACATAGGTAAATATCTGGGCTCCATACCATAATACCACCCTTTATCAGAAGGGAATGACACACCCTAAAGGACGCGACCCTCATAACCTTGCCGCATCTTTCCTGTTTCGACCATTTCCGGGGTGTGAGGTCCTGATGCAGTCTCGTCCACAAAGCTACGCTTTGGTACAAAGCCATGCTTTGGGTCAACAAATGATCAAAATAATGATCACAAAGATAAATGATCAAACAAATGATCATATCACAAATGATCAAACAATGATCATCAACACACAGCAGCACTCAGCATGCCACACTACCAAATTGGGAGTATATTGCTGATAACCTTCAACTACATAACCTCTGAGCTCATACGTCTCAGAGAAGGGTGTTAAGCTAAGAGAATAAATTCTCCGCCACCAATAGATATGCATTTGAAAGAAATCTGCTTTATATCTCAAAGTATAGTGTCAGACATGTAACCATACAAGTCTGTTCCGGGTTCGAACAGAACCGAAGGCACTTCCGAAGAAGCCCTTGCAATCCGGGATTCACAATCCCGATTGGATTTCCCATCACTTAGGGTATCTCTATACCGGAGCAACTCAGTGCAGAGACAATCGATAGGTCATCCTATCGTTTTCGCAAATACCCGGTCTTCACCACCGGTCTTCAAATGCTATCCATAACGACGTATCACATATTCGGAATGGGTTATGCGATACAAAGGTCCTTTCCCGGCTAAACCGAATAGTGAGCGCAACATTTAAAACATATGGATATGGGATTTCAATTAAGTCACAACTTAATAATTCAAAACTTTCATTCAAATGGTTTAAACTAATTACCATTTCAAATCTTTTAAACAAAATATTTATTTCAACAACATTCAATGGTTTAAACTATTTCCACACTTTAATCTTTTAAACAAAAGATTTAATTCACAAAGTTCACCCCATTCACAAAGATCCATTTACGGATTTCAAATCAACTCCCATTTCAATTGGATTAACTCGTTAAATCTTTAAATTAAAGATTTAACTTATAACTTTCAAATCGTTTCCACAATTTGGAAAATCATTTTCATTTTTAACTTGAAATCCTTTTAACACAAATTGGACATTCACTTCCCATATGAAAGCTTTTTATTATTTGAAAACAAATAGTTTTCGTTTCATAAAGATCCAATTTTGTTTACCCGAGTTAAAGCCTTTGAATTTAAATTCAAATTTCCAAATCAATACCTTTAAAAATAGTTTAACCCATATAAACCCATTTATAAGTTGAATAACATTCTAAACCCTAGTTTCCAAATCATAGAATTCAATTTTAAATATTGAATTCGAATTTAAATCAAATTATTTAAATTCCAAAACTCAATCAAGTTATTCAAAATAAATTTCATCTTTGAAATTCCATTTCAAAAGCTTTTCATTTTAATCCCAAAACATTTCCAAAACCATTTGGATTTAAAAATTCAAATTCAAAACTATTTCAAAATCTGTGACTTAATCGATTTCCTCGTGAAATCCATATTTGTGTGTGTATAAGTGTGGTCCATGGGTTTAACACAATAGTGCAACATCATTCAATTATCACAGATTTAAACCACAGAAATATAGTTGATAAGCGATATAAGCTATAACGCTTGTCTTCCATTCACAATTCACAGATATATGCAGATGTATCATCAATAAATGCATAAATTATACATAGCACAATCCATAGAATAAAATATCACAGATCATATAGGACAATCAATTCAAGGTATCTAATACAATCATTCATAAGTAAATTCAAGCATTCAAAAATTATTGATAAGTAGGATTAATTAATCATTTAATCCTAATCAATTTAATTTATTTCCAAGTAAATTAATTACTTATGAATTAATTATCTAATAATGATTTATTAATTACAAATCATTTGATATAAATTAATTTATCAAACACTTTAATAGATTAAATTATTCTTAATTAATCATATTGATTAAATCAATCTTTTAACCCAATTACATAATTAATTAACTTTAATAAATCAAAATATCCAAAATTAATTACAATAAGTGATTAATCCTTAATTACTCTTATTAAGTAATTACATTTAAAACAATTTATAATTGATTATCTAAATTAATTAATCTAATTAATTATCAAAATTAATCACATTAATTTAATTACTTAATAATCTCTAGTTAATTTATCTTCATTAACTAATAACATTTCCTTAATTACTTTTCTTAAGAAATTATCTTAGATTAATTATGATTAATCATCCCTAATTATAAATTAATCTAAATTATAAATTTAAAATCAAATAAATCATTCTTTAATTACCATATTAATTAAATTAACCTTTAAACCAATTTCATAATTTATCATTCAAATTAACTTAATCCTTAAACCTTAATTAATGATTTTAACTTTTAATTACTTATTTAACTAACCCAAATCATTAATAAATTAATAAATAAATTATTAACTTAAGACAAATCTCATTCTTATTAGTGATTGACTTTCCCCACACCAATATATTGAAAACTATTATTTTCAAATTTATATTTAAATTTCATTTTTAATTCCAAGATTTAAAATGAACCCTTATTTATTTTATTTTATTTTATTTTATTAGAAGTTTAAATCAAATTCCTTGTTAAATTCACATATTAAAGGAATATTTCACCTTTTAAACTTATTTAAGGATTTAAATTTATCAACTTAATTTAATCCCAAAATATGGAATTCAGTTTCGGATTTTAGTGCAGGTGGACAAATTTTGATTTAAGCTTTGATCTCAATCTTCCTTTACTATTTCAAATGCCATTGTTTAAATGTAGATTTTTTTGCTTTTTTTTATTCTTTAAATACTTCAAAGTAAAATAAACAAGTTTAAATTTTTAAAACTTTATTTATTACTAACTTAAGTGTTCAAACTAAACTGGAGTTTAAAATTAAACTTTGATTTTTTTTTTCAGTTTAAATTAGAAAAACCCAATACTGTCAGTTTTAAGCAAAACCTGAAACAAAATAACTTACACGAGCCATGCAAACTGACTTCGAGTCAGGCTTCCCACTTACCCGAGCAAAGCACCTACCTACTTCGAGATTTCCAGAGATTTACCCGAGTGACCCTGAACTCAAAGAAAAAAAATTTCCAAGTATTTTACTTTAAAACCAAATCCTACTTCGAGTCATCTACCCCTCTGCTTCGATTCAACGCTTAAATACTTCGAGTAAACACTCGAGATAAACTCGCGTGCAACCCTATTCCTCCCAGGCCCATTCAAATGCCCAGACCACCAAACACGGTGCTCGTGCACGTGCACGACGCCGGCGAGCGAACTCAGGCAACTCCACGTCATCGAGCGAGTCGACGATCGTCCTCGAATCAATCTCAGATCATCACAAAACCCATCCTCCTCGCGAATTCGAATTCGAGTATAACTCGAAACCTGGAACACGCAAGCGCAACCCTACCTCAAACCTGTCAACGCGCCGCCCACGAAGCTCCGGCCACCAGAAAATTCCAACCTCCGGCCATCACCTCGTCGCCTCACCCTCTACCAATTCCCAAAAGTACGTAACACTCGATCGTCCCTAGACAACTAACGAGGCCAAAACAAAACTGCGTCAAAAACTAGGTTTAAAATTTTTAAACCAATGTCGCCGCCACCACCGTGGTCTAACCACCGCCCCACTATTTTTCCTCGACACTGCATTCACTCCTCTATCTCCCCAGAGAACCACGACCCCTTTCAATACCGAGATCACCAAAATTTGGTCGAAAAGCGATTTCCATTCAACTAGGAACTGCTCTCGACCCCCGCATCTAAAAATTATGAATCTTGCCTTAAAAATCATATTTTCCAATATGAATTCGAGTTGTATACTTGAATCAATGTTTTGCAAAATTCGAAATTTCCCAGAATTTAAAGTTTCACTGTAAAAACTTGATTTTTCCGTTATATATTCATTTGTACTTCATGAAACCATTTGTAGATTATAGCTCATTCTTAAACACGACTAACTTGTTTTAAAACCAAAGCCTAATATGGATTAGAAAAGAAGAAATTGAATTTCTTTGTTGTTTTATACCCTGTAACTAGACAGAGGAGAAAAACACTGGCATATGTGTATATATACAGAACATTTTCAAGATATATATACTCAAGTTTAAATTACAAACTGTTACTCACCTTATTTTTTTTCCAGAATGAACAGAGAAGCTTTGATGTTGAAACAAGCTTTTGACTACAAGCTGGAACCCTACCTTTACTTTCTGGTTTGTTGTTGTTTTGTTTTGATGTTTGTTCAAGTTTTTGTTTTTTTTTTCCTTTTTTTTCTTTTTTTTTCCAGACTTGAGTGAATCGAACTAGAATTATGAAGGTGATATAAAAAGAACACAGGTTGAAGTGTACAGGGTTATATGATATTGATGCAAGGGATTTTTTATCTGTACTTGAAATGTTTTGTTTATTTTGTTGACCAAAGATTTTTATCTCAAATTGTTGGCTAAAAATTGTTTTGGAAGCTGCAAATCTCATGTTTTGGTGGCTGAAGTGATTACATTAATTACCTTTGTCTTGTGTTGCAAGCTTTATATCATGTGTATATATTTTTGTTTGCTTTGTTCTTAATTATGCAGATTGTCTTGTTTGCATTTATTAGCTTGGCTTCTTTATACTTGTTTTTTTTTCTTTTTCCTCTAGCCTACTTTCTTTGACCAGAAAGATTTTTTTTTTTTTTTTTTTTTTTGAAGGCTGAAATGATTTCCATGTGTGTTTGAGAATAGATTGTATTTAATGCTATGTTTCCTTCTTAGCCTACATGTAATCCTATCTTTGTATGTACTTAGATTTCTTTGTAGATGTTTTTCTCTTGCATACTTTTGTTTTTCTTTAGTTATTGGTTATAGTCTTAACTTATGTGAAAATATATTCTATTTTGTTTGTTTCATCAGTTTGCAAGTATAAATACTTGACTATATTTTGTACCTTGTTTATATAGTATGAGGATATCTTGTTTTATATTTTCCTGTCATGTTTCACATTATCATTCACATCTAATTTGATTTGCTTACTTTATATTTTCATAGACATTTTATTATTTTACTTTATGTATTAACTATAAAGTTGTTTTAGTCCTTCGTTATAAAACTTTAACTCACATGAAAATATATGCTTTTGTTTTAGTTATATTTTTATACGTCATTTGCTTATTATTATTTCAAACCATTTGTAACAACTACTATTTATATAAAAATCAAATTTCTAAAGATATTACCTTAACAACATTGTTTAAAAATAACTCCTTATTTAAAATGATTTATAAAAGAAACCATTTCTATGTTAATAAATAACATATTTTAGTTGAATTTGGAAAAATCAAATCGATTAACCATTTAATTTCACAAATTTTAAATCAAAAATTAAATTAATTATCAATTTAAAATAAATTAAAATTCGGGATCGTTACAGACTTCCCCCCTTAAAAAGAATTTCGTCCCCGAAATTTGCAGGCACGAAAACAACAAAGGTAGATACACCAAGATAGAGAAATATCTTCCTAGATCAACTAGGTATAAATTCTGCATTTGGCTTACCAAATCAGAATATCAACAATATGAGAATAACTCATTTAACACTTCATAAGATATTCGGGTTATCCAAATCTACGAAATGTGGAGAGACATTGATTAGTTAGAAGGGATAACTAATCATTCGTAGAATATATCCGGACTCAAATTATATTCACATATCTGTCTACTTTTGGGTATAATTTCAAAATTTTAGTTTAAAAACCAAAGTATATCTATCAACCATAGCAACCAAAGCAAACAAAGCAACCAATACATCCAAACAAAAATTTTTGGTCTATCCGGAGTTTGTGTCCCATACTAATATATCAAATCTTCTTCCTGGGTCTACCAGGAACAATCGAAGAATTGACAAGAGATGCTAAACAAAAGAGATAGATTTAATCTTCTATAATTTTTCGACTACTAGGAATGGATTCCAAATGCAAGTCAGAATACCACAAAATATATATCAATTTGTCCCTCTTCGGACTTCGATCAACCCAAGAAACTACAACAGAACTTCAAATTCGGTTTTAAACGAAATAGTTTTATCGATTCAATTCAAATTTAGCTTCATATTCTATTAATCAAGTTAACTCAATTTAAATTTTCTATTCCAAATTTTCAATTCATATTCGTTAAGGTTTAAATCAAAAACTGATAAGAAACCGATGAAGATACGAAGTAAGAATTTCCTATAACAAGTCGTAGGGCCATCATCACACCGAAACTTCTTTCTGGAGCTGTCACGAAGCAATCGAAAGAATTTGGGAACGAATCAAAGAAAATTGATAGAGAAAGATTATTTCCACTGTTACAAGGTATTGACCATTTATAGTCGTATTCCCCTGTCCCCTATCTCGTTCTCTTCTTGCACTCATACTCACTATCAGTGGATAGTAAGAGAATTTACTGAGGCATTCGAACGGATATCTTAGGGATTACTCATTCTAGGTTTACTTCACCCTATCTCTAATGTGTTACTTAATGTGTTATACTCCTGAGGTAAAGTTCAACCTTAGCTCTGATACCAAATGTGACGAAGCGGATTTTGTCCGTTCGAAAATCGACATCCATACTTTACATCGTACTCGAATGTCGTAGATCCGACCGTTCAAATCCGAGTTGCAGAAGCTTATAACACCAATAAGTAAACAACACAGCGGAAGAAAAATAATAATACATCAATGTACAACATCTGATACAACATCCTGATACAACAGATGATACAAAAGAATATCGATATACATCAAAGATATGATACAATAAAATAGCAACGGAAAGAAACTAAATAACACTAGCAGCGGAACAAATAACTCTAAGATAGTCTTCAAGAAAGAACTCCAAAACTGCAACTCCATCTCCAAGAACCAATCCAGAAATAGCTCGAACTCCCAATAACGATGCACCAAGCTAAGCAAGGTCAGTCATGTCCAAAGACTGAACTGACTCCAGATAATCTACTGAACCTAACTATCTGGAAAAAAAAACCCAACTCTAGACTGCTCGTGTGGAAAATAGTGAGCACCCAGAGTTTAGGAAAGGAACAATAAACTCCGAGTCAGTCATGGGACTGGTGTGAGTAACAAAAACAGTTTATCTTTTAAATAAAACAAGAAGATAATTTTAAAGTAAATTCGCAATGCTTTTTTTGAAAATGAAACTACCATAAGACCTCCCGCTACACACACAATGCAAACGCAGAATTGGAGGAGATTTCTTCTTTTGATAGTCAAACATGCTTAATACGTAGAAAGTTCTTTGATATTATTATTATAAGTGCAAAGTGCAGAAAACATTTCGAACGTAGAATATAAATCTTAGCCAGCATAGACATTTCGAACTATGCCTACTATAGCTACCATCCAAACAGTGATGACCAACATAAGTGAATGGCAGGTTCTACAACTAAAACCGTATAGGGTTTCGTATTGGATGAATGGATTTCCAACAAATGGTCAGGCTAAGGAACTTCCTACTGCCACATGGGATTGCCTCTGGCGGGACGCCCCGAGAACCTAACCGGATCTCTGCCAACACAAGGCCGGGTTACCTCTGTAACTAGGTAACTACTACTCGAGCAAGCCATTCCCCGGTCCTTTGGGACCTTTATCCGAGGCGCCTCTAAGCAACAACCACACAGTAAATGAGATTGGAGCTACCACATAGGTAAATATCTGGGCTCCATACCATAATACCACTCTTTACCAGAAGGGAATGACACACCCTAAAGGGTGCGACCCTCATAACCTTGCCGCATCTTTCCTGTTTCGACCATTTTCGGGGTGTGAGGTCCTGATGCAGTCTCGTCCACAAAGCTACGCTTTGGTACAAAGCCATGCTTTGGGTCAACAAATGATCAAAGTAGTGATCACAAAGATAAATGATCAAACAAATGATCATATCACAAATGATCAAACAATGATCATCAACACACAGCAGCACTCAGCATGCCACACTACCAAATTGGGAGTATATTGCTGATAACCTTCAACTACATAACCTCTGAGCTCATACGTCTCAGAGAAGGGTGTTAAGCTAAGAGAATAAATTCTCCGCCACCAACAGATATGTATTTGAAAGAAATCTGCTTTATATCTCAAAGTGTAGTGTCAGACATGTAACCATACAAGTTTGTTCCGGGTTCGAACAGAACCGAAGGCACTTCCGAAGAAGCCCTTGCAATCCGGGTATTCACAATCCCGATTGGATTTCCCATCACTTAGGGAATCTCTATACCGGAGCAACTCAGTGCAGAGACAATCGATAGGTCATCCTATCGTTTTCGCAAATACCCGGTCTTCACCACCGGTCTTCAAATGCTATCCATAACCACGTATCACATATTCGGAATGGGTTATGCGACACAAAGGTCCTCTCCCGGCTAAACCGAATAGTGAGCGCAACATTTAAAACATATGGATATGGGATTTCAATTAAGTCACAACTTAATAATTCAAACCTTTCATTCAAATGGTTTAAACTAATTACCATTTCAAATCTTTTAAACAAAATATTTATTTCAACAACCTTCAATGGTTTAAACAATTTCCACACTTTAATCTTTTAAACAAAATATTTAATTCACAAAGTTCACCCCATTCACAAAGATCCATTTACGGATTTCAAATCAACCCCCATTTCAATTGGATTAACTCGTTAAATCTTTAAATTAAAGATTTAACTTATAACTTTCAAATCGTTTCCATAATTTGGAAAATCATTTTCATTTTTAACTTGAAATCCTTTTAACACAAATTGGACGTTCACTTCCCATATGAAAGCTTTTTATTATTTGAAAACAAATAGTTTTCGTTTCATAAAGATCCAATTTTGTTTACTCGAGTTAAAGCCTTTGAATTTAAATTCAAATTTCCAAATCAATACCTTTAAAAATAGTTTAACCCATATAAACCCATTTATAAGTTGAATAACATTCTAAACCCTAGTTTCCAAATCATAGAATTCAATTTTAAATATTGAATTCGAATTTAAATCAAATTATTTAAATTCCAAAACTCAATCAAGTTATTCAAAATAAATTTCATCTTTGAAATTCCATTTCAAAAGCTTTTCATTTTAATCCCAAAACATTTCCAAAACCATTTGGATTTGAAAATTCAAATTCAAAACTATTTCAAAATCTGTGACTTAATCGATTTCCTCGTGGAATCCATATTTGTGTGTGTATAAGTGTGGTCCATGGGTTTAACACAATAGTGCAACATCATTCAATTATCACAGATTTAAACCACAGAAATATAGTTGATAAGCGATATAAGCTATAACGCTTGTCTTCCATTCACAATTCACAGATATATGCAGATGTATCATCAATAAATGCATAAATTATACATAGCACAATCCATAGAATAAAATATCACAGATCATATAGGACAATCAATTCAAGGTATCTAATACAATCATTCATAAGTAAATTCAAGCATTCAAAAATTATTGATAAGTAGGATTAATTAATCATTTAATCCTAATCAATTTAATTTATTTCCAAGTAAATTAATTACTTATGAATTAATTATCTAATAATGATTTATTAATTACAAATCATTTGATATAAATTAATTTATCAAACACTTTAATAGATTAAATTATTCTTAATTAATCATATTGATTAAATCAATCTTTTAACCCAATTATATAATTAATTAACTTTAATAAATCAAAATATCCAAAATTAATTACAATAAGTGATTAATCCTTAATTACTCTTATTAAGTAATTACATTTAAAACAATTTATAATTGATATCTAAATTAATTAATCTAATTAATTATCAAAATTAATCACATTAATTTAATTACTTAATAATCTCTAGTTAATTTATCTTCATTAACTAATAACATTTCCTTAATTACTTTTCTTAAGAAATTATCTTAGATTAATTATGATTAATCATCCCTAATTATAAATTAATCTAAATTATAAATTTAAAATCAAATAAATCATTCTTTAATTACCATATTAATTAAATTAACCTTTAAACCAATTTCATAATTTATCATTCAAATTAACTTAATCCTTAAACCTTAATTAATGATTTTAACTTTTAATTACTTATTTAACTAACCCAAATCATTAATAAATTAATAAATAAATTATTAACTTAAGGCAAATCTCATTCTTATTAGTGATTGACTTTCCCCTCACCAATATATTGAAAACTGTTATTTTCAAATTTATATTTAAATTTCATTTTTAATTCCAAGATTTAAAATGAACCCTTATTTATTTTATTTTATTTTATTAGAAGTTTAAATCAAATTCCTTGTTAAATTCACATATTAAAGTAATATTTCACCTTTTAAACTTATTTAAGGATTTAAATTTATCAACTTAATTTAATCCCAAAATATGGAATTCAGTTTCAGATTTTAGTGCAGGTGGACAAATTTTGATTTAAGCTTTGATCTCAATCTTCCTTTACTATTTCAAATGCCATTGTTTAAATGCAGATTTTTTTGTTTTTTTTTATTCTTTAAATACTTCAAAGTAAAATAAACAAGTTTAAATTTTTAAAACTTTATTTATTACTAACTTAAGTGTTCAAACTAAACTGGAGTTTAAAATTAAACTTTGATTTTTTTTCTTCAGTTTAAATTAGAAAAACCCAATACTGTCAGTTTTAAGCAAAACCTGAAACAAAATAACTTACACGAGCCATGCAAACTGACTTCGAGTCAGGCTTCCCACTTACCCGAGCAAAGCACCTACCTACTTCGAGATTTCCAGAGATTTACCCGAGTGACCCTGAACTCAAAGAAAAAAAAAATTCCAAGTATTTTACTTTAAAACCAAATCCTACTTCGAGTCATCTACCCCTCTGCTTCGATTCAACGCTTAAATACTTCGAGTAAACACTCGAATAAACTCGCGTGCAACCCTATTCCTCCCAGGCCCATTCAAATGCCCAGACCACCAAACACGGTGCTCGTGCACGTGCACGACGCCGGCGAGCGAACTCAGGCAACTCCACGTCATCGAGCGAGTCAACGATCGTCCTCGAATCAATCTCAGATCATCACAAAACCCATCCTCCTCGTGAATTCGAACTCGAGTATAACTCAAAACCTGGAACACGCAAACGCAACCCCACCTCAAACCTGTCAACGCGCCGCCCACGAAGCTCCGGCCACCAGAAAATTCCAACCTCCGGCCATCACCTCGTCGCCTCACCCTCTACCAATTCCCAAAAGTACGTAACACTCGATCGTCCCTAGACAACTAGCGAGGCCAAAACAAAACTGCGTCAAAAACTAGGTTTAAAATTTTTAAACCAATGTCGCCGCCGCCACCGTGGTCTAACCACCGCCCCACTATTTTTCCTCGACACTGCATTCACTCCTCTATCTCCCCAGAGAACCACGACCCCTTTCAATACCGAGATCACCAAAATTTGGTCGAAAAGCAATTTCCATTCTACTAGGAACTGCTCTCGACCCCCGCATCTAAAAATTATGAATCTCGCCTTAAAAATCATATTTTCCAATATGAATTCGAGTTGTATACTTGAATCAATGTTTTACAAAATTCGAAATTTCCCAGAATTTAAAGTTTCACTTTAAAACTTGATTTTTCCGTTATATATTCATTTGTACTTCATGAAACCATTTGTAGATTATAGCTCATTCTTAAACACGACTAACTTGTTTTAAAACCAAAGCCTAATATGGATTAGAAAAGAAGAAATTGAATTTCTTTGTTGTTTTATACCCTGTAACTAGACAGAGGAGAAAAACACTGGCATATGTGTATATATACAGAACATTTTCAAGATATATATACTCAAGTTTAAATTACAAACTGTTACTCACCTTGTTTTTTTTTCCAGAATGAACAGAGAAGCTTTGATGTTGAAACAAGCTTTTGACTACAAGCTGGAACCCTATCTTTACTTTCTGGTTTGTTGTTGTTTTGTTTTGATGTTTGTTCAAGTTTTTTTTTTTTCTTTTTTTTTCTTTTTTTTTTCCAGACTTGAGTGAATCGAACTAGAATTATGAAGGTGATATAAAAAGAACACAGGTTGAAGTGTACAGGGTTATATGATATTGATGCAAGGGATTTTTTATCTGTACTTGAAATGTTTTGTTTATTTTGTTGACCAAAGATTTTTATCTCAAATTGTTGGCTAAAAATTGTTTTGGCAGCTGCAAATCTCATGTTTTGGTGGCTGAAGTGATTACATTAATTACCTTTGTCTTGTGTTGCAAGCTTCATATCATGTGTATATATTTTTGTTTGCTTTGTTCTTGATTATGCAGATTGTCTTGTTTGCATTTATTAGCTTGGCTTGTTTATACTTGTTTTTTTTCTTTTTCCTCTAGCCTATTTCTTTGACCAGAAAGATTTTTTTTTTATTTATTTTTTTATTTTTTTTGAAGGCTGAAATGATTTCCATGTGTGCTTGAGAATAGATTGTATTTAATGCTATGTTTCCTTCTTAGCCTACATGTAATCCTATCTTTGTATGTACTTAGATTTCTTTGTAGATGTTTTTCGCTTGCATACTTTTGTTTTTCTTTAGTTATTGGTTATAGTCTTAACTTATGTGAAAATATATTCTATTTTGTTTGTTTCATCAGTTTGCAAGTATAAATACTTGACTATATTTTGTACCTTGTTTATATAGTATGAGGATATCTTGTTTTATATTTTCCTGTCATGTTTCACATTATCATTCACATCTAATTTGATTTGCTTACTTTATATTTTCATAGACATTTTATTATTTTACTTTATGTATAAACTATAAAGTTGTTTTAGTCCTTCGTTATAAAACTTTAACTCAAATGAAAATATATGCTTTTGTTTTAGTTATATTTTTATACTTCATTTGCTTATTATTATTTCAAACCATTTGTAACAACTACTATTTATATAAAAATCAAATTTCTAAAGATATTACCTTAACAACATTGTTTAAAAATAACTCCTTATTTAAAATGATTTATAAAAGAAACCATTTCTATGTTACTAAATAACATATTTTATTTGAATTTGGAAAAATCAAATCGATTAACCATTTAATTTCACAAATTTTAAATCAAAAATTAAATTAATTATCAATTTAAAATAAATTAAAATTCGGGATCGTTACAAAAAAAGATTGGGAAATTAGTATTTAAAACATATAAATCCTTTTATTAATTATAGATATGTTTTATAAATAAATTTTTCTATATCTTTTTCTAAATAAATATACATGTCATGTTTGTACTAATTCTGTGTAACAAGAAATTTAAATAAACTGATTAGTAATACCATCTGCTATGGAACTTTCAATAAAACTTTTGCGAATATTCTTTGGACTTGTTATACTGAATAAGATATGTAAGTGAAGTTCATTAGCATTATGCAAACGAGTGGACATCACTGGGTAGTATGGAACGTCCACGTCGATATTTGTCTAATTGCTTTGTGTAAGTAAGTGTCATTCAATAGGGTTAAGTCTATGAGGTATTATATTTATGGTGATCCAAACGGAGAGTAAGCTGGATAAGAGCCATAAGTGTGTCTATCTCGTATGTACTCCTATTATTCAACGTAGAGCAAATCAGAATGTCTAGTATTCATCCTAGTTGCCTGATTGCGGGGTTGCTCCCCAAATTCGTGACACTTTTGTTGTATATACAGAGAGCCACTGCCCTCTGTGTCACATAGGTCAGTAGTCAATTACTACTAGGGTACTTGTAGGGCCACGATCATTGTGTAGCGTTATCTTGCATTTGATGGATATTGGGTCAGGATGGTTGTCGATGTGACCAATGACTTTAACAGTAGCGCTGAGAGCGTATGAGGATAGTTCCTGGAGCAGGCTGAGAGCTATCAGCCTCCCATATTGTATTTACTGATATAGACGCATACTTATTCACCTAAATAAGATCATTATAGGAATAGTTGAGAGCCAATAGGATCATTTGTTGAGGCCAATGACGATATAGTTATTTATGAAACTAAGAGTACATAGGACTTTGAGTCTAGATGAATATCTATGATATTGATAGTTGAGTAGATTAGTTGTCATCTGAAAGACCATATGATTATTTCATAAACTGAGAGCCATGATGATTATTATGAGGTTGAAATTCTAGGTGGTCACTACGTGGTTACAAACTTCTTGAATATTCAATAAAACAAGTATCGATATAGTCGTGTAACTCCATACAATTTGATTATATTTCTATCAAGGATGGCTACAGATGCTGACAGCATGGAGTTGGACCTTGTATGTGCCTTCAATGGTTATTTGAGAGATGACCTTGGCTACCAAGGGTATGCCATATTTATATTATCATATACGCTTGATTTGGATGTTTGTTTATTCCCTATCATATATGTTTAGTATAACGGATCTTGGGTATGCCTACTTTACGATTATCTAAGAGATATTATTGAGCATTTCCTATAGCATGTCCTATGTTGTTAGTTATCTTATACTTAGTGATGTTTGGATGCATGTATTGTTTCACTCATTTGACATTATACACTTAGTAAGTAGTTTGTGATTTTCTATACGGCTGATATTGCTTATACATGGTCTTGTAATGTGTTGCTACATTGAGGAATCCTTATACTATTTTATGATGTTTTTGAGATGCTATGTTATTATCATGATATATTGACACATAAATTTTAGACATAGTCTGACTCGTATGTTATTCATATAATACTCGGACCAGTCCGAGACATTTTAGGTACATGGACAAAATGATTAAGTTATAGAAGTTAGGTGTAGATGAAGGATGGAGTATTACAATATATCGTTATGTATTGTTCAGTTACATGTATGCATGACCATGTGTTGTATATTGGATATATACATTGTATTTATTTTTGTGAGAGCGAGAATCTGATTCATTTTATATCCCACTCAGATTTATATATATTATTATTACATATTATCACCATATTTATTGCTCTATGTTCCCGGATATTTATTTTATATTATGTCTTGTTCTATCCTGGAATCACATATGTTTATTGCTTTGTGTCAATATCGAGTACGAATAGTTGTGTTGGTTATATGATTTTGAAATTTGTAAAGGTGTTAGTCCGAGGAAATATTCATGTATGTCAACCTAATATTGCATTATTCTTCGTATTATCAGACAAAATTACCTAGTAAAACGGTTTGGTAGTATGGGTATAGAGGTGGAGTGTTACAGATAGTATGGTGATGATACCATGATATTTGACTATGTGAGATTATTTTTTATGGGCTAGGCTAATCGTTGATTATATATACATTTTTGTAGTGCATGCATGTTCGGACCAACCTAAATTTTGTCGTGTAATTTTGTTATGGGTAATTACGGTTTTCCTTTCATTTCCAGATAAAATTTAAATCATTTTAAGTCTATTTTAAAGGTACGGTTATCACTTTATTTAGTTGTTTTCTGGTGGAATAGGGATTTGATCTAAGGATTTTTTATTCAACATTCAGTGTGCACATTTAAGGCCACATCAATTGGTAATTTTATATCATTCTCAACTTTATGATTTTGTATTCTCAATCATTTATTTTATATTATGTATTTTTCCATCCTAGAATCTCACATGTTTATTGCTTTGTGCAAATACCTAGTACGAATAGTTGTGTTGGGTATATGATTTTAAATTCATACAGCCTAAGGGAATATTCACACGTGTCAGCCCAATATCGATTCATTTTTCATATTATCATACAATATTACCTAGTAATATTCTTTGATCATATGGGTATAGAGGTGGGGTGTTACAGTTGGTATCAGAGCAGGTATAGAACAATACAGAGTATAAGAAACACGAGTACTTAACTTAGATGAGACTTAGGGTCTCTATCCACTAGGGTGTATTAGGTAGATAGTCTATAGCAAGGGATAATAGGAGTGTGTGAATATTACTTATTATACAGTGATTACTAGGGTAATCATCGAAGGACGTATTTGTAATTTTCTTGCTATATAATGTTTATCTCTTCAACCATTTAGACTGTAAATCTCTGTGTGAGATATAGAGTAGTTCATGAGGGTGTGAAGGTAGAAGTTGTTGATTCGACTTGTATTTTCGGCTCGGCTGATAAATATTAGACCTCGGTGTGGCATTGAACCGTATAACTTATGCATTAAGAATCAAAGTGCACGGTGGAAGTTGATGGATCACTTTCCACCAAGCAACTTAGTCTTCGAGCTCTATTAATTAGCTTGTTATATGTTTTGGGTTTTTTGTATGTTTGCATTGATTGATGGATGTTTTATTGTGGGGTATATCCAAAGTATATTATTCAGTAGGAGTTGTCACTCAAAGTGGGTGTCCTTTTAAGTTTTGATATTATGGTCCTAGTCGTGTCTTCGGTCGTGAAGCTCTTGCAAGGGATAATTAAAAAAAAAATCACATAAAACAAAACTATATATTTTTATGTAAGACTTAAAATGTGATTAAGATTAATATGAAGACGAAAGCTTGCTTGTTCTTTTTATAAATGGTTGATTGGTGATGTTTGGATTATTGTAAGTAATGTCTTTTAAAAGTATTCTAATAGATTATATATAAGTATTCTAGTACAAGCAAGAATATGTTTTAGTTAAAAAATCCTTCTGGTTATAGTATATATATATGGTTTGTAGAGATGTTTTGTTAATGGAAAGCAAATTTTTTTTTATAGAAGATTAAGTTTTTTAAAGTACATTAAAGTAAGTATTTAAATGAAATTTTTGAAATTGATTTCATGTTAATTTGTCTGTTGAGTGCTTTAAGAATCCTGATCAATGTGCCTGACCAACATTATCGATGAAATTCCTAAACACTAGGATGGGACATATGGACAAAGTATTTGAAAAGTTTTGAAAGGTGATATAATATTCTGAAAAAACTATAACATACTTTGAGCTGTCTAGAAATTAATATTTTGAAATAAGATTTTGAAGAAAGTTATATTTGATGTTTTGGAAAGATTTGAATGATATGAAGAGTTTTTTTTGAAATAAGAATAGTATCTTAGAAAATGAAGAATTATTTTTTGAATGAAGTGGATAGTTTGAAGGGAAGTATGTGTAATATTCCAAGGAAGTGTTTAGAAAGGATAATAGTATTTTAAAGAAGTATTTTGAGCTATATTTTGTAAAGAATATAAGTAATGATTTAAGAAATGATATAAAACATTTTGATTAGAGAAATTTTATTTTGAAATAATGTTTTAGTAAAGTTTGTGGTATGAAAATATGTATAAAGTTTTAAAGTCTTAGAAATTGTTTTAACTTGAGAATATATATGTACGGTAAAGTTAATAATTTGTTTAGTAGATATTTGATATGATGATTCCAGCCACTGAGCATGAATGGATAGCTAAAGTCGATGGTGAGGCAATGTTGATCATACAGTCAACACTGTAGCCAATTGACGAGGTGAACGACTAGAAACTCGCGGCAAGGGATTGTCATTATATTTATAGATATATTAGCACTTGAATTTGTTTGGTATGTGATGGTATGTTTATGTCTGCTACGTAATAATTTATTATAAATCGGACGAATTTTATCGAATCTATTTATGATACCAAAGTCTCTCACACACGCACACGCACATGCACACGCACGCACGCACACACGCACACGCACAGATATATATATATATATATATATATATATATATATATATATATATATATATATATGAGTTTTTAACTCAAGACTGATTTTTGAAACTAATATGGCATTAAAATGCTTAAGGAAAAGAGTTGATTGTTTTGAGAAAATTATTTCATGAATAACAAGAATTTTTTGAAAAGTTTTCAAGAGGAAATTGAAGAAAATATTGGGAGTACTTCTATGGAATTGGAAGAAGTAAATGTAAAATTGTGAAGGTGTTTCATGAATGTTTAGAACATAGTTTTGATTTTGTGAGTTTTGTAGTAAAGTGTAATTTATAATAAACTTTGTAATAAGTAGTGAATGACTTTGAAATTTGAGTTTTGAGAAAATTTATTCAAAGAAATTTGTGTATAACACTTGCAGAAATTAATAAAGGGTTATCATTCAGGTTATAAAGAAATGGGGTTTCTGAAAAGTGAATTTTGAAGTATTTATATACTATTGGCTTGCATTGAAATTAATTTCTATTTAAAAAGAGATATAAATTTGGTTTTTGAACAATGAAGGTTTAAGTAAAGAAATGTTTAAGAACTTTGATATGATGATTTTGGGTGCAAATGTATTGTTTTAGGCATAAAGTAAAAATATAAACCATATTTTTGGTAAAATGAGTCTAGTATTATGAAATTGAATTCTTGAAACTAAAATAATATTATAAATCTTGGAGGTAAAGTAAAATTTTGGAAGTTGTAATGTATTTAAAGTAAAATAAATACAATTTTGGAAAATGTGTTTTGAAAGTATAAGTAATTTTAAAAAATGTGAAAGCAAATAATGAGTTTGGAGTTTTGAAATTTTATAGAGTTTTTTGAAGAAAAAAGTAATTGTCTGTTTATTATGTATTATGTTAAGGCATTACATTAAAGAGTTGAAAAACTTTTATTTATGGAAATTAAGCTTTTTCAAGTAAATATTTTGGAAAGTGTGTCTTTTAACTAAAGAAGTTTTGAAGTTATTATTATAAATTTGAAATCATGTCTGGCTTTAATGATTTATGATTTTAGAAAAGTTTCAAGAATAAGTTATAAATTTTTGTTTCAGGTGCTTTATAAAATATTGAAATATGTTTTATGGAATTGAGATTTGAAGAGGAGGAATTGTTTTATAAAAATACGATTTCAATAAAACCCTTCTAAAATGTAAAATAAATACTCCAAAGTTTTCTAAAAAAAATCCAACATCCAAAATGTATTTTGAATTTCGAGACTTGGGTATTATCCTTGTTCCACTCATAGCCCATGGGTATAGATGATGGAATAGGGATGATAATCCATTATTTTGAGAAGCCATCGAAGGGTCTAATAATTGATGTTGTATTATATGAGCTTCGTATTGATTTATGAGATGATTGCATGCTATATTTTAATTATAGATGGGTGTAGTAACACTAAAATTATTAGCTCGTTATGGATTTTCCTTATAAGAAATTGCTGGGATGTAATTTTCTTAAGCGGGGAGTTTGTAACAATCCGGTGTTGAGAAGCTATTAATTAAAATTAACAATAGTGCTTTATTGAAATAAAATGTGTTTTGTTAAAAAATATTAGAATTTGATGATAAAAAATTATTGGGAAATTTTAATTAATGAGGACATTATTCGTTAAAATGAAGTAAATTATTTTGGAGATTAAATATCTTAGAGTTGTAAATTATTAATAAATGATGATGTTAATTACTTTTGAAGAATATTGATAATTTCAAATTAAAGTGATTTTAATTGTACTAAAATTATTTGAATAATTCCATAAAGCTTAATATTAATAATAAATGTGATAAGAAATTTATTATTGAAGGAAAAAGAATTTTTATTTTATTTTAATAAGGTTTTGCTTAATATTAAGCTTAAATATAATAGTTGAAATAAAATTTCAACTAATTAAAATAAAAAAAATTGAAAAAATAAATTCTAAAAAATTCTGTAATGTTGAATAAATATATGGGAGTTGTAAATTTAATTTTTATTTGAAATTTTGATAGTGATTTGAGGAGAATAGGAAATAGTTTTCTAAATGTAAATGAGAAGAAAAATAATTGTTTTAGCTTCTATACAGCCTAAAGCCTAAACTAAATTTTCTTTATGAAATATAATGTCTAGATCCTTCCTGGTCTAGAAGCTTCTCCATCTTTTACTCACAAAAGCAATTCATATTCACACTTTTCTTCTTATTTTCTACATCCTTGAAAGAAAATATGGAAACTCTCCATCCATCAAAATAAAAATTAAATGAAATAAATTTCCATTGCATCCTAAATTTAAATATAAGTTTCTTGACACCATTCTACATTAAAATCTAGATTGAAGTTCATGTTTTGATAAAGTATAGCGCTTAGAAGAATTTACAGTAAATAGATAAGAGGAAAAATAGGAAGCAAAAGATGAATTGAAAGCTTCTTTAAGTTCAAGTGAGTCCTCTAACCCATGAATCTATGTCGATGTTGACGTATGTCAATGTGTGTATGCTTTGAACATCACTTGTATGTTGGATTGATGAACGTGGCATCAAATTGTAGAACACGATAGGGGAAGGAAAAGGAAGATGCCTGAATTGACATTTACAGTCGACCGGTGAACCTTCTATGCCTGATTAGCTTTTTTTAAAAGAAAATTTTATATATTTATTTAAGAATGTAATTAAATATAAGTTTTATACTTTATGGTAAAGGAATTATTTTGAAGAATTATTTATAGAAATTTGATATTAATTATAATATTAAATATTCATTTCTTAAAGAAATTAGATTTTTTATCTTAGTGACTATACTAAAATCCTAGAAAAATATGAAATGAGTTCTAATTAATATTTTATGGATTTCAAATATATTTCACAAATTTTTGAATACAATTTATAGTTTTGAATATATTTTCTATGGGTTTGGAATAAAAAGAAATTGATTTGATATTATAAATTTAACCTAAAAATCTTATTTAATTATAGAAAATTATAAAAAAAAAATTTGAGCGATATTTGATTTTACACTTTATTTTTAAGGTTTTACAGGATAAAAATGGTTTTTCAAATGTTATTTACGAATATTATATTATTATTTAAACATAAAGGTTGAGAAATTAGTATTTTAACTATTTAATTTTTTATTAATTATAGATATTTTTAAAAATAAATATATCCACATCTCTTTCTAAATAAATATACATATCATATTTGTACTAATTCTATGTAATGAGAAATCTAAAGAAATGCATTAGCAATACTGTTTGATAAGGGACTTTCGGTAATATTTTTTCAAACATTCTTTAGACTTGTTATATAGAATAAGATATGCTAGTGAAGTTTAACAACATTAAGAAAATGGTGAACGTTGTTAGGTGGTATGGGACACCCGTGTCGCTGTTTGTCCGATTGTTTTCTTTATGTAAATGTCACTCGACGGGGTCAAGTCTATGATGTATTATATTTATGGTGATGCAAATTAAGAGTGAGTAGGCTTAAAGTCATAAGTATGCCTATTCTATGTGTACTCCTATTATTTGACATGGAGTAAACCAAATTGGCTAATATCTATCATAGTGGTCGGATTACAAGGTCGCTCCCTAAATCTAGCAATAAGTTACCACCGAGGCACTTGAAGGGCAGTGACAATTGTATAGCGTTGTCATGCATTTTATGAACATTGGATCACGATGGCCGTCGAGGTAATCAATGATTGTAGGAGTAGCATTAAGAGCGTGTGAGGAAGGCTTTTGGAGTAGGCTGAGGGCTTGCAGTCTTTCGTCTAGTATTTATTGATATATACACAAACTTATTCACCTAAATAAGATCGTTATAGGTACGGTTGAGAGACGATCGATCAGTCATTGAGACCGATGTCGATAAAGTTATTTATGAAGCTAAAGGCATATGGTATTGAGAGTCCAGATGACTATCTACGATACTGAGAGTTAAGTACATTTGTTGAGGTCCGAGAAACCATATGATTATTTCATAAGCTGAGAGCCATGATTATTACTATGAGGTTGAAATTCTAGATAATCACTACGTGATTAAATATCTCTTTATTATTCAGTGGACCATGTATCCGTATTGTTGTATAATCCCCTACGCATTGATTATATTGCCATCGAGGATAGTCAGAGATGTTGAGAGCATGCAGTTGGACCTTGCACATATCTTTTATGATTATCTGAGAGATTACCTTTGCTACCGAGGGTATGCCATATTTGTATTATCATGCGTGCTTGATTTGGATGTTTTTCTATTCACTATCACATGCACACACATATATATCTAGTACGACGAACCCCGGGTATGACTACTTTAGAATTATCTAAGAGATAATCTTAGGCATTACAGAGAGCATATCCTATATAGTTAGTTATCTTATACTTAGTGACATATGGATGCATGGATTGTTTCACCCATTACACTTAGTATGTAGTTTACATGATTTTCTATTTGGATGATATTGATCATACATGGTCCTATGATTTGTTGCTAGATTGAGGAATCCTTATACCATTTTATAATGTCGTTGAGATGCCATGCTATTATCATGATATTTTCACAAATACATTTTGGACATAGTCTGACCCTTGTGTTATTCATATAATATTCGGGTTGGTCAGAGACATTTTAGTTCAAAGACAATGTGATCAGCTTGTGGATGATGGGTGTAGATGGAGGACCGGGTATCATTATGAACTGTGTAGTTACATGTATGTATGGCATTGTGTTGTATGTTGGACACATACATTGCGTTTATTTTTGTGAGAGCAGGAATTTGATTCATTTTGTATCCCACTCGGATTTTATATATTTCATTATATATTATCACCATGTTTATTACTCTGTGTTCCTTGATATTTATTTTATATTATGTATCGTTCTATCCTGAAATTGCACATACTTATTGCTTTATGCCATACCAAGTATGAATATTTGTGTTGGTTATATATTTTGAAATCCGTAACGGTGTTAGTCCAAGGTAATATTCACGTATGTCAGCATAATATCACATCATTCTCTATATTATCAGGCAAAATTACCTAGAGAGCGTGTGATAATAAATGTCATTTAAATCCCCCTTAGAAAAGTAATTAATTAGGCAAAATAAAAAGGATTTCTTATAAGGCCTGAATAATGAATACAGTGAGATGTGTGATAATATACTTAAAGAGTGTTATGAAATATGTCTAGGTTAAAGGGATGCAAGATCAGCCAAAAACACATAGAGGTATGTCCATCTAATCAGGCTACAAGTAGTATGACTTTGGGGATGATGTGAGACATTGCATATACTAAGTAACTATGGATGACGCGAGGTTAGTCCAAATTTTATAGGGTAAATCTACCCAACTAATTTGGCTACCAGTTTCTTTGAATAATCTGACTAATGTAAGACGTCTCTGTGATCGTATGGGTCATAATACGAAGGACCTGCTTCAGATAATTAAGTGGTTGTTTGATGGCCCGCCTATTTCTCTTGTATGAAGAATTAAATGGTCAGGAGTGAGTTTAGGCGTGGTTGAGGATATCTCCAAAAGGTCCGCTTCAATTGAAGTATTAAGTGCCTGAAAAAATTTCTATGCAATGCCAGCAAGATAGAGACTTATGTGAAGTCCGCCTTAGGAATAGATATTAAATGTGGGAGGCCTACCTTAATTGAGATCTTATTGGTTAGAGTTTACTTATTTTCAATTAAAAGGTATTAAGTGGCTTGGTTTCTATCTCTCACATTGGTAGACATTAATAACGATGGTAATAGGTTAATGATTATAGGAGAACCAACTTCGGGGATTGAAGGTATTAAGTGGTTGTTTGAGGGCCCGCTTCTTTCACTTATATGATGTATTAAATGGTTTTGAATATATTTTAAAATGCGATAGACATATTCTTATTTAAATTATACTGCCCATACTAAGAACTGATATAGAAAGGCTTGAGATTTTCTATTCACTGGACTTTGTTATTCTAAATCCCTCCTTGTTACAACATATGTTAGGGAAGAAGACAACGATCAAGACGGAGACGATGATGAGAGGAGCTTGTGGAAGTAGTCTATTTATCTATTTATGCTATTTTTTGATGTACCCACTTAAAGTTAAAAATGTATTTTTGAGCAAGATGTTGTAACGGTTATTGTTGACATTATGTTATGGTTTTGTTTTACGATATTTGGAATTTGAAATAAAATGGGTATTGTTTATGCTGTTATATTTTATCCTTTCACCGTGAGTTCACGATAAATAAATAAATAGCTCTGTATTATTCTTTTTACCAACCAACATCTAGCTTTGGAATGGGTCTAAGTTTCGATGGGCCTTTTCTGGGTCAGGATTCAGGCCTGTTTTGGGGAAGGTTGTTATATTTGGTATCAGAGCCTAAGTTATCCAATCAATGGGAAAAGTATATGTATGAGTGACGTATTTTTTATTTTTGAAAATATTTTCCAAAAACCACTACTATATATACACTCTATTTTTGAATAAACGAGCACACACTAGGAAAATCTTTCTTTCAGCATATAATACTATCTTAGGAAATTATAATTAAAAGGTCAAATTATGGATAGTTGATATTGCTGATAGTCATTCTTCTTTCGGGCTGTGAACCCTACCGGAGGAAGACCTTCCATTCAAGGAATGGTCAAACGGTTTAAACAATACCTTAGGAGAGTAGGTGAAGTCCATGTTCCTCAGGCTTTACTGACGGTTTCTGCTACACTGCCTGTCGATGCAGCACCCCATCCCTTTGTCTTTCCAAAGATATGTAAGGACTTTCTTAATATGAGAGGAAGGGTATATTCTGGAACAGAGGGTTTTTTAAAGTCAAATACTTAGATAGATTACTATGAGAAGATATTTTCGAAGCTCGGTTAGGAGGATCAGCTGAAGTGGAGAATGGCAGCTGGCACCTCAAGGGAGAAGCCCGAGATTGGTGGAGTATTGTGGCTGAGGATAATGTTGGTAGGATTTTCACTTGGGATGAATTCAAGGATTCGAGGCAAGGTTTATATCAAAGGCCAAAAGTAATTTTACAATTGGAGAAATTTATACAGCTTAAGTAGTGAGACTCCCAGGAGTACATTAGTACGTTACAGAGCTGGTTAAGTTTAGGCTGAGCTTGATCGATACACCTATGAAAAAGGCCATGAAGTTTGTGAAGGGGTGAACTCTCCACATAGAGAATTGTTGTTAACCCAAGTGCCCGCTGACACCATATACAGGATGTTAATTGAGATGACTTTGCTGTAGATGGCTAGTGAGGAAGAAAATGAAGTGGAAAAGGAGAAGGGATGACTTACTAAAAATCAAACAAAGAAGGGGAAATTTTAGGCAAATAAGAAGTCGAAAGGAAAGTTCAAGAAAGAGAGTAAGATATGTAAGAGATGCCAAAAGAAGGGTCATGCAGCCAAAGATTGTAGAATGAGTCTGATGAAGGAAGCTTTTAAGGGAAAGTGTTATTACCGTCATGAGGATGGGCACCTCAATAACTAATATCCAAAGCTGGTGAAGGAAGGGCCTGGTGGGCAAGCCTATGCCATTGAGGATGCCCCTATTTCGAGTAGACCACCCTCTAGAGACCATGAGAAGTCAGCATTGGAAGGTATAACTCGTATTTTTGGGTTGCGGTTCATATGCTATTTGATTTCGAGGAATCACTTTCCTAGGAATGTAGTAAACTCCTTAAATCTTCAAACCTAATTTGTCGCCAGTCTATAATAGTCTCTAATCCTATTGGGAGTTGACACGTCTCTTTTTTTAATTTGCAAAGACCTAGTTGTGGACATATATGGCGTTGACTTCATATGTAATGCAAATATTCTAAATTTTAAAGGGTATGGACTTATCTTGGAAATGGATTAGTTATTATACTATAGAGAAATTTTAGATACGATAGAAGGTTTGTTCGATTAAAGGGTTGTAAAGGGCAAAACTTAGAGGTCCACTCTACACCCCCAGACTTAGTCGAGTCAAGTTACTTGTAATCCCTGAGCCACGTCATATTGAGATTTCATCCATACCCATATTCCGAGAATTTCTCGCTGACTTTAAGGAATTCTTAAGTCACCCACCCGAAAGGGAGATTGACTTATAACCGATTTGAAGAAAGATGTTAGACTAGTCGCACTAACACTAAAACTCATGGCCTTCAAAGAAAGACGCGAGTTGGACTAGAAAATCTTTAAGCTATTGCATAAAGGATTCAAAGAAGGAGTACTTTGAAATGGGGAGCCCACGTTGTTTTAATCACTACGGCAGTCGACTCATTGAGACTGTGCATCGACTATAGGGAACTTAACAAGTTGACAAGGAAGAATATGTATCCCTTAACTAGGATAGACGATTTGTTCGATCAATTTATAGGAGCCAATGTCTTCTTCGAAATGGACTTGTCAATTGGATTTCACCAGTTGAGGAACAAAGGGGATAACAAGTCGAAGACTGCATTCCACACACCACATGGACTCTGTATGTGGAAGATAATGCTTTTTGGAATGACGATGCCCCCGCATACTTTGTAAATTTGAAGAGTGGAGTATTTAGGGGACAGCTTAATAAGTTCGTCGTAGTGCTTATTAATGATATCTTAGTATTCTCTAAGAGTGAATGAGAGCATGATAATCATTTAAAGGAGATATGTGGGACCTTGAGGAAGCACCAACTTCGAGCCAAACTTGCAAAATGCTACGTTTGGAAGAAGGAGGCAAGGTTTCTTAGACACATCATTCATGGGCATGGATTTGCGACGGGCCCCACAAAAGTTAAAGCTATTCAAAGTGGAGAGTTCCAAAGAGTGCAATAGAAGTTAGAAGCTTTCTCAGGTTAGCAGGCTATTATAGAAATTTCATAAATAACTTTGCAAAAATAGCAGTCCCTTTAACCTGCTTGACCAAGAAGAATCCAGTCTTTACTTGGGATGATAAATGCACTGAAGCTTTCGAGAAGCTTAAGAAACTATAGACAAGTGCACCTGTGCTTAGCAATCCCAATGAAACAAGGCCTTTTACAGTTTTCATAAAATCATGCGAAAAAAGATTAGGAGCAGTACTTATGTAAGAAGAAAGGGTAGTAGCTTATGCTAGTAGGCAACTGAAGGATCATGAGAAGAGATACCCAGTTCACGACTCGAAGTTGGCAGTTATTTTATTTGCCTTTAAGATGTGGAGGCACTATCTTTTGGAAGAGGTTTGGGTTGTTATTGACCATAAATCACTCAAATGCTTATTTTTCCAAAATTATTTAAACCTTAGGCAGCAAAGGTGGAAGGAGTATATAGCATGATATACAATATACCTCTGGAAAAGGAAATGTCATCGCCGACATGCTCAGTTGGAGGCATGCCACCTTCGGTGCTATATTTGAGTGGAGGTAGTTGGAGTTCCTCACAAATTTCAACTTCCAACTACCAATAGAACCCATCTAAGGCTTTTGGCAATGATGGAGGTTAGGTCGGCTTTCATGGACCGCATTGGGCTTGAGCAAAAGAAGGAGGAGAAGTGTGGAGATTTTGGATGAGTTAAGAAAAGGAGAACTTTTCCCCCACGTCAGTAGATATGCAATTGATGAGAAAGGATGTTTAAGAAGGGATATACGCCATTATGTCCCTATGATTGATAGAGTGATGGAAAAGTGCTTGCAAAGTGTCATAACTCAAAGATGACCATTCATCCCGGAGGAGACAAGATGTATGTGGATACAAAGAACAATTCCTTTTGGCTGCGAATGAAGAAGAAGTAGCTGAGTTTGTTGCTAGAAGGTTAACATGTCAAAGAATAAAGGCTGAGCAAGGAAAATATGGAGTACTATTGTAACCATTGGAGATTCTAACTTGGAAATAGGAGCATAGTTCGATGGACTTTGTAAAAGAATTGCCTAGGAGTCAAAGGAGCAATGAAGATATTTGGATTATATTAGATAGACTCACTAAGAGTGCCCATTTTATTCCTGTTGGGAATAATAGGACCGCAACGTCTTTAGCAAAAAATTATATTAAGGAGGAGGTTCGACTACATGGGATTCCAGTAGGCATTGTTACTGACAGGGACCCTTTATGACTAGAGAGTTTTGGAGCAGTTTGCAGGCGACTTTTGAAACTTCTTGAATCTTACCACTGCTTACCATATATAGACTGATGGTCAAAATAAAAAGGTGAATAGAATCGTGGAAGACTCATTGAGGATTTACATCATGGACTTCAGAGGATACTGGGAGCAGCATCTACCATTGGTTGAGTTCGTATATAATAAAAGTTACTAAGCGACGATTGGTGTAGCTCTCTTTGAAGTGCTTTATGGGAGGCCATGCAAATTGCCAAATTGTTGGTATGAAACCACCGATAAAATTATTCTTGGACCAAATTTGATTCATGATACTTCAGAAAAAGTAGAGTTCATTAGGTAACGTATGAAGGCAGCATAAGACCTCCATATATCCTTCGTCAACAAGAGAAGGAAAGAGTTAGAGTTTAAGGTTGGAAACTTAGTATTTATCAAAGTCTCCCCTCTTACAAAAGTCAAAAGGTTCGGTAAGTCTAGGAAATTGACATAAAGATTTGTTGGGCCTTTCCAAGTTTTGAAAATGAAAGGAAGATTTGATTATCACATGGAGTTACCAGACAGAATGGTAAGCGTCCATGATATTTTACACATCTTAAATTTATGGAAATGCATTCATGGTACAGCCGGTGTGGTAGAGCCTGATCAATTGGAGGATATTGAGATCGATCCAATAGTGTCATATGCTATTGCATAAACTATAGAGAACGGAACTAGGAAGCTTCGCAATAAAGAAATTAGGCTGGTTCGAGTACAATGGGGAAACAGCCGGTGGAAAGCATATGGAAAACTAAAGGAATAAGGATATATCGTCCCGAGCTTTTAAATGTTAAACTTTTCTCTCCAAAATTAGGTTTTTGGCTGCATCGTAATTGCTAGATTGGATGGTAGGAGATTATTGCTACACTTTTCATTATCACTTTGCACTCATGTAGAAATCTTTATGCATGTTTTGGGCATCTGCATACATACTTATACGTCACCAAAACGTACTCACGCTAGGATTGAGCTCACTTATAACATGTCTGCAGTACACAATCATATTGCACTTTTGGGTGAGCAGATGGTTGCGTAGATAGCTTGGTTATATAACATGGATGTTTATTGTACATTACACGACTAGCCTTTAATACCCCAAAAATGTACGTAAAATTTAACAAGAATTTAATAGAGATTTAAATGGAAAATTTAATAAGGAAATTAAACTAAAAAAACATGGTCATAAAAGGAAATTCTCATAGACGTCCGAATTTTGCTATGAAACTTACACCAATGTGTTCGTGGTGATTTTTCGAATTATTTTCATATATAACACTTTGTAATCCGATTTAGTATGGAGAAGTTATGGGAGTTTGAACGAATTAAGAAATTAAAAATACAAATTTACAAGGCTTTGGGTCAACCCAAGAAGGCCTTAGGTCAACTGATAACGATCGACCATAGCTTAGGGGTGGTCGAACCGACACGGGTAAAATCAGGGGATTAGCGATCGAAAGAGACGTGGATAACGACCTAGATTCGTTGCTTGAATCTGAAGTATTAGATGAGAGGACTAGATTATCCTAAGCTAATCCAATGGCCCTAGACCTAACTCTAACTCTATAAAATTGTAGCTAATGAATCCTTAATATTCTAATGGAAGCCTACAATAACTAAACTCTATCAATTTTTTTCCTTAAAACCCTAATTTTCTTAAATCAAAATCAAACCATAATCAATCTAAGAGGCTAAAGAAAGCAATTAAAGGAGCACTAAGGCGATTTATGGAAGAAGCCATCGATTGGAGGCCAAATTCTCAAGTGCAAGAGCTTAGGCTAGAGGTGAGTGGGCACAGATTAATGATTTGATTTATGTAATTGATTTTAAATTACTCTAATTGATTAGAATGCTAGAAACCCTAAATTTGAACTTGTTAGATTTAATTTGAATTTTTCTAAAACTTAGATCCTATACTTTAATTTGTAATTGAATTATAAAATTTATCGACTATGGTAGATTGAGAACCCTAAATTAAAAATCCTAATTGAATTGAAATTAGACACTAAGATGACATTAGAAAAATTAGGGTCGACTAACTAGAAATTAGGGTTAACTGGAATTGTTGATCGGTTAGATTTAGTGAAAATTACTTATAATTAATCAATAATTAAAAAATGGCGAAATGCTAAAATTTATACACGAACATTCGACCCTAGGAATTCTGGATCGATCGAAAGCGATTGACCTGGGGTTGGTCTGGGTTGACCGTTCAAATGAAAAATGCACGAATTGAACCCCGATCTGAGGCTTAGGTTTATAATTAAATTTATATAATTTCAAAAGAAATATATATATATATATATATATGGAAAATTGACTGTTTGAGTCTATTCCTAGTTAATTAAACATACTAGAGATGGTAGGGCTGTGAATTCCTTATCAAAGCGCAATAGGTTCATGCAGTTTGGGTAACAGTTGAGTACCAAAATAAGAATGAAAGTTGGCTAGGGCAATGTATTTCACAAACACTCAGGGGATACCATGTAGCACTTAGAAAGATACCATGTGAGTGAGCCCGATATTAATAGGAGTTATTTTATGCATGGTTCTGGTGCGATAGGTACAGGTAGACGTCGATGTAGGATGATAAGTGGCTACAACTAGAGACATTTGACACTATGATCGAGAGGTGGACAATGGGTGGATACTATGAGTCACACTATTGGTTTACAGTAAAAGTTTGCATTTCAAGATTCTCTTCTTGAGCGCAGTAATGATAGGTAGTTTCAGATAACTTAAAGAATGTTAGCCGATTGTTAGTGTGAGTATAGTTCGACTCATTGTATTAGATAAAAATCCTTAGGTACTAGACTTTAGGAATACATGGACACTTGTTACACACCCTTCATCATTTAGAGTAGTTTTAAAGTTAATTTCACTTATCGTGACTCATTAAAATTATTACCATTTACCAGACTTTCGTATGACTCATTTTTTTCCATCTTTTTCCCACCACAGGTGGACAGGGCAGTAGGTGATTTGCCTATTCAAATACTTGAAAAGGGTCGTTCTTTTTTTGGAGTCTGCTTCACTACATCTTCTCTTAATGTATCACTATACCATATTAGTAAAGTTATTTTCCTATGTCAGACTTCAAGCGGTATTTTGCTATGTACTCTATTTTAGATCACATATCGATATTCTTTTAGGACTATGATTTGATATTTTTCGAGACTGATATTTTCTGTGGTACCTACATGTTTTATTCCTTCCACTATGAGTTTGAAAGTTTAACTATCGTTAAATTATATCTGCTTGTGTTAGACTCTAAATTATTAAAAGTTAAAACCTCGACGGTCCGCATTTCTCAACACGGCGCGAAGTCGAAAGCAACTCTAAACTTTGGATCGGTGTTTCGGAGGGTTATCACATCGCCCCTTAGGAATATTTCGGGGATGAAATCCTTTTAAGGGGGAGAATCTAACACGCCGTAAAATCAACCATAAATAAATATATTAGATAAATTAATTTAAATTAGGGTAAAATGAGAATTTTTCAAACATTGGAATTTGACCATGAAAGTTATGTCATTGTGTTATGGCTAAATTCTAATCAATTTCTATACATAATATGCTGAAAATGGAGCTCAAACGAAGAAGTTATGTAGTTTGAAGCTTTTGGGTTTAAAATAATTTAAATAGAATTTAAAAAATAATTAATTTCCAAATTTGAATTTCGAAAGTTAACAGTGATTATACTTAGGGATTAAATTGAAAAGGATTTGATCAAGAAATGGTGTGCAAGATATGAATTCTTATTCGTAATTTGCACTTCTATTTGTACAAATTGAATAAAAATTCCATTGTATAATTTATGTAAAAAAGAGTTGAATGGAGAGTAAAATTAATTAAATTGTAAGTTTCCATTAATATTGTTTTATTCCATTGTTTTAATATAGAATAAGTTGGAATTGGATTCTAAGTATAATTCTATTGATTTGATTTTGGAATCTTGGATCTATGGCAAATATGCTATTATGGAAATGAGACTGTACAACATTAGAAGACTTAACTTTTAGTTTAGGGCGTAATCTCTACATGCATAGAAATTAATAAATGCGTACACTTATATATAAACTAGCATAAATAACATAATATTGTAACGTATTAATTGCTTAAATAATTAAGTCAATAATTGTCATTTAACTCCCCCTAAGGAAAGTAATTAATAGGCGAAATAAGAAGAATTTCTTATAAGACCCATATAACGAATACAATGAGATGCATGACAATACACCTAGAGAGTGTTATCAAATATGACTAAATTATAGGGATGCAAGAGCAATCAAAATCACATAGAACTCTGTCCAGCTAATATGGATACCAGAAGTGTGACTTTGAGGCTGATGTGAGACATCGCCTATACTAGAACGATGTGAGGTTAGTCTCAATTCTATAGGGTAAATCCGTTCAACTAATCTGGTTACCGGTTCATAAGAATAGCAGACTAATATGTGAAGTCTCTGTGTGCTATGGGTCATAATACGAAAGATCTGCTTTGGGGAATTGAAAGTATTAAGTGGTTATTTGAGGGCCCCCTCTTTCCCTTATATGAATGATTAAATGGTTGGGATTGGGTTTAGGGACGACTGAGGGTTTATGCATGATTGAGGATATCTTAGAAGGTCCTCTTCAATTTAAGTGTTAAGTGTCCAAAGAGATTTCCATGCAATGTAAGCTAGATAGGGACCTGTGTGGAGTCCGCGTTAGGAATAGGTATTAAATGATGGGGGGCTACCTCAACTGAGGTCTTAATTAGTCAAAGTTAGCATATTTTCCATTAAAAGGTATTAAGTGGCTTAGATTCTATCTCTTGCATTGGTGGACATTAATAACGATGGTTATGGGTTATTAATTATGGGGAAACCTGCTTCGAGGATTGAAGGTATTAAGTGGTTGTTCGAGGGCCTACCTCTTTACCTTATACGAAGTATTAAATGTATTTGAATATAGTTTAAAATGCGAAAGACATGTCCTTATTTAAATTATGCTGCCCAAGTGCTAATACAGAAAGGCTTAAGATTTTTATTCACCAAACATTGTTGTTCTGACACCCTCCTCTTTACAACACAGGTTAGGGGAGGAGAAGATGATCAAGATGGAGATGACGATGAGAGGGGCTTGTGGCAGTAGTCTATATATCCATTTTCTGATGTATCCATTTGATGTAGAAATGTATATTTGAACAAGATGATGTAACAGTTATTGTTGACTTATGTTATGGTTTTGTTCTGTGACATTTGGAACTTGAAATGAAATGGGCACTGTTTATGCTATTATATTTTATCCTTCCGCTGTGTGTTTTGAATGACTAGGTAAATAGCTCTGTATCGTTCTATTTACCAACCAACAGCCAGCTTTGGGATGGGCTTAATTTTTTATGGGCCTTTTCTGAGTCGTGATTTAGGCCTGTTTTGGGGCGGGTTGTTATAGACAGAGGAGCGTCATCATCTAAGATGCAGTCCTCCTTCTAGCCATCCATGAGAAAACTGTAGTATCTCTTTGATGCACGAGATTCTTCATTATACCTTTTGATATGTAACGACCCGCCTTTTTGGACAGTTTAACCCGACGATCAAATGCACATGCCGATTCCAAACCATTCATAAGGGCAGATGGTTATTGGGGTAAATAAGAAAAGAAAAGAAAGAGATATAAAGGAAATGAAATAACACAGATTCTCGCAGCGAAACGATAAAATATAATAGTCAAATAAACAGTTCATGAAGCTGTTTACTATACATTGACAATTATTTATGCAACATTTATCAGAGTTATACATATACAACAGAACAATTAAAATAATGCAGCAGATAGCATGATGCAAGGGTAATAATAGTAATAGTATACCAAATCTTCGTCTTTATCCTCCAGAATAGATCTTCAAAAATCTGAAAAACTCAGGACTGACCCGAGCGTAATGGAAAGACAAAACACTCGAGTCAGGACTAAAATATTCTTATGAAAGTTAAATCAATCGTAAATAAATATGAGTGTAACGGCGTCAGAGATGTTTACGGGGTTTGACATCTCATATCCAGTGTCAACGTGCGTGCAATAACTCAAGAGATGTTACGGGATTTTCCATCTCTTAAGGATCCGTTAAACTATCTATATGTAGTAATGTACGCTAAGTAGATAATGCCTATCAGTAATATAAAGTATCAAAATAGCGTTAAGGCGTTACCATAATCCCCCTTAACACATTTTTATAATGCCATAGTCTATACAGCACCGTAAGCCCCACCGTAAACTGGTGGTTATCAGAGGGTACCCCATAGGTATAACACAAAACCAAACGTAGTGGTCGCGAATAGGATAATCAATATGACAAGGTACATGAGGCGATACCAACTAGGATACTAGTAGTTGCGTGATCCGGACTGATGTTGAGCATAGCCAGCAGCTACCCCAACACCGGGAAATAACACTCCCAAATCAAGGGGTGCACCCAAATCGAATCACAAACGTAATAGATATAGTATCGAAGAAGTGTGTCCGCTAGAGGTGGCGAACCTCAATGGCCCGGCGCGGCTCCTGTTTTACTCATGTCAGGGGTCATCCAATATCGTTCTCTTTCTTCAATCAACGCATTCACCAAATCATCCACTTCATTCTGGATCAACACTCCGCGTATAATAGTTATTAAAGTGGTTTTCGGTATTGACAGAGAGTATGTCCATATCCGATCCCGGTCTCTTTAATAACTACGTATTATTACACCGTTGGCTCTTCTACATTTCAAATCGATTCATAATTGATATCAAAATATCATATTCGCTTCAAAAATCAAATCCATTTCAAATAACATCGTATCTTTTCAAATGTAGGATTTTGTTTCAAAAATCATTTCTCGCATCAATATCTCATTTCGATTTCAAATCGTTTCGAATTTCAATTTAGGTTGCAACTTCATTTAACTCAATTCGTATTTAAATTCAAGATTTAAATATAAACATTTCACATTATTGACCAGCTTAGAATTTTAGAAAATAGTTTAAGTAGTTTAAAAGTAGTTTTAAATAATTAAAATAGTTAAAATACTTTAAAATCTTAAAATGGATTTGAAATAGATAAATTTAGTTTTTAAAATAATTTAAATTGGGTTAAGTAGATTTAGAATAGATTAAAATAGTTTAAGTATTCAAAATGGTTTATATAACCGAGTAATTTGGAAAACAAAATAAAACAGCTTCAAAACCAATCCATTTCAATTATAACTTCCCAATTCAAATCAATTTCGATTTCCATTCTACCGATTCAATTTCGATTCCGATTCAATCAGCGTCAACTTTGACTTCAAACTTATTCAATTTTAAATTCACTTCAATTAATTCAATTTCAATTTTATATACACTTTCGATTAATTCAATTTCAATTTTTATATTCACTTTCGATTAATTAAATTTCAATTTTTATATTCACTTTCAATTAATTCAATTTCAATTTTTATATTCACTTTCAATTAATTCAATTTTAATTTTTATCGATTTGGAGCTTGATTTTTCAAAAATGTCCATTTATAACACTTAACAAAATTATCCAACAATATTTAAGTTTAAATCCAAATTTCAAATATGATTCAATTCCAAGCTCGATTTCAAAATATCATTTTTATATCACTTTTACTTAGTAATATTCAAAGCTCGAATGAAGGTTAAATCTTTAAACAAATCAATTTTCGAAATTCAATCATATCCCCATTTTTTTAATTTCCAAAGTCTCCACTTTAATTATTTAACATTTCTTTTAACCAAATTTATTTCAACATTCCAAACCCAATTTTTCGATAAATTCGATTTCTATAAATTGGTTTCTATTTATAACTTTTAAATCAAAACATTTAAATAAATTTCAAATCGATGATTTCAAAAATTATTAATTTAGCCAATTCGGTGTCTGTATATAATTTTCTATCCTATGGCCAAGTAGTTACTTATTTCAATTAAATGTCAGGGATGAGTATATATTACTTAAACCAATCACAGTGTCATATGTATGCATAACAGTATATATAAGCAAATAAATATCCAAACATTTAAATATCAACCAATAACATCCATCAAAATACATCATCCAATAAACAATACAATTCATGGCAGTTTCATAGTTATCAATGTCAGGTAATTTAATCGCAATTCAATTTTAATTTCAATTTAACTGTCAATATAATTTTCAACGGTTAATTCAAATGACAAGCTATATGACAATTAAATTTTTATCAAACAACGACAAATAAAATCACAACACTTCATAATATCAAATTTAACTAGCATAAAGATATTTAATACGTTGTGAGCGTTATAAAACACTCACTTTGATTTTTACGATTTTAAATCAAATCGAACGACGTTCGATTTAACTCAAAATTTTCTCAAGCTCCAAACGATTCCAATCCAATTCCATAGCGTAGTGCTCGTCCATACGATCCCAACGCGCTTCGTCTCATCAGTTTTCGACCTCGTAGCACAAAGATATCGTATTACAAAGTTAATACGATTTTTATATATATTAATTTTATATTTCAATTATAATTCACAACCCAGACTCACATCTAGCCGTCCATCCCCCTTAATGAATCACGGCCGCACGCAGAGCTTCTTCATCACACGTTCGTTCTCCAGAGAATGCCGAACCCAACCTCCACCAAAACCCTAAATCAACGCGACCAATCTGAACAACTAGAAGACGATCAACTGGTGCCATAATGAAGTCCATCCCCTCCTCAACACTCGGCTGCAAAGGCTTGGAGCTCGGCCTCCCCCTCTCTCTCGAAAAGCGCACGTAACTTCGGCCGTTTAAATAGAGATTGCCGCCAATCCGTGCAACGAAACTCGATCACAACCGTTGAAATTAAAGATCGCACTACCCTCTACGTTTTTGCAGTTGAACATTTCTCGTATTGATTCACGGATCTGAAGAAAATAGAGGAGGAAGGATGGTGTTTTCAGGCCATTGAATATGACAATGGCGGCTGTAACCCAAGGCCCTTTTTTTTGTTTTTAATTTGTGAATAAAGGGCTATTTATAGGAAACGACGAATACTATTCATTCGGCTTTTCCAAACTCCGATTTACGTGCGGTAACCCACGTTTCTAGGGTTTATACCGTGTTCCGGACACAATGGAATAGGTTTCGGAAGCTAATTCGATCATATGTGCGAGTTATGGAAATAAACGATTGATTTTAAATTAAACCGATTAAACAATTTTCTAGGCGTTTTGGCTTGCCCCGGACAAACGGTAAATCCGATTGACATGGAATTTGAAATCTTACAATAATATCACATTACGGATCCGATGAAACTGGTTTCGTTGAAATCCGAGACCGTTTGAAAATGAATATTTTAACTCGCCAAATTAATATTAAAACAAATTCAACGCGTTTCGAGTTGCCACGGTCAAACGACAACTCCGATTTCTACGAAAATTGAAATCCGATAATAACTAACTATTACGGATCCAATGGAACTAGTTTCGTCCAATTCTGAGACTGTTCAAAATTTGGCTATTTTCCAGTCGATAATTAAATATTAAAATATTCAATTTTCACAAATTTACTTTTAATTCGATTTTAAAAGTTCTACAACATCATTCTAACTTTAATATGATAAAATAAAATTTTACAAATCATTTTTAATCATATTAAACCCGTTATTCAATTTATCCAATAAATTCCAATTTTTAAAATTTTATTAACTCTATTAAAATCCCGATATAACTTACATTCACATTGGAAACCAATTTGAATCATATTAAATCAAATTTAAATTATTCACTCTATTTTCATATATTAAATTTCAATATCAAATTAATCATATCAAATTCGAAATTTAATTATTCAAACATTTGTAATATTAAATTTTAAACAAATTTGATTATTCTTAAATCACTATCTTTTGAAATATTCAAAACAAACTTAAAAATTTAACTTTTGAAATGAATTAAAATTATAGAACAACCATTTCCATTTTACGGTTATTCAATTCCCATTATTTATTTATTCAATAAATTCCAAATATTAAATTTAAACAATTTCGCTTATCCAATAATTCATTATCTCTTGAAATATTGAAATTGAACTTATAAGATTCAACCTTTAAAACCAATTCACAATTTAGAACACTATTTTCATTTTACCGTTATTCAAGTATTCAATAAGTTTTAAATATTTAATTTAAACAATTTACCCGTTCAATATTCAATATTTGATTTTAAATAGATTTTACTTATCAATCAGTTACTCTATAATACCCAATGAATTCAACATTTATTATCCTATTCAACTATTGATTGCAAAGGCATTCACTAAGTAGCTTTTATTTTTCATTACTTGGATAGTTATTGTTGCAATTCATTCCAGTTATTATTATTTCAAACGAATTACAAATTTTTTTCTAACATTAAATCACGAAAACTTATTAAATTAGCTATTTTAATTATCGAAAATTTACGGGTCGTTACATAATAGGTTGCATGTTTTTGTATACGGGTGAACTTGATTCTCCCACTGTTTCATTCCCACTGTTAGTTTTTTGGATTTAATCGAAGTCTACAATTTCATTGTTTATTTATTTGGATAGAAATTTATTTTTTAAAAAGACAACGTGTGTGGAACAATCACTTTTTGTTCCTCCGTGTTGTAGAAAATATATCCCCTAGAATTCTTGTGATATCCTACAAACTTACACAAAGCTGATCTTGCCTCAAGCTTATTTGGGCCAATGTTCTTAACATAGGCTGGACAACCCGGCACCTTCAAATAATTGAAGTGGGGTTTCTTCCTATGTCATATCTCATATGGCGTCTTAGGCACAGATTTAGTAGGCAACAAGTTCAACATATGCACTACTGTTTCTAGCACGTATCCCCCAAAGGAAAGAGGTAACTAAGCCTTACTCATCAAGGGACGAACCATATCTAATAGGGTTTGGTTCCTTCACTCCGACATGCTGTTGTATTGCAGAGTATATGGTGGAGTAACCTGAGAGATAATCCCATTATCTTGTAAGTATTAATGGAAATCCTGTCCAACATACTCGCCTCCTCGATCTGATCGAAGAATCTTAATTTTACGGCCCGTTGGTTTTCTATTACATTTTTATATTTAACAAATTTCTTATAGACATCATATTTGTTCTTCATAAGATACACATATCATAGTCTCAAGAAATCGTCGGTGAAGGTAACAAAGTCAAAACTAATATCTTTGGTAATTATAGACATCACGCCACATACATCACTATGTGCTGACCATCCTTAACTCTTTCATTACTTCCACTAAATGTGCTTAGTCATTTTACCTTTGTGACATGACTTACACGTGTCAAATGATTCGAAATCAATTAACAGTAGACAACCTTCGGTATTCAATTTCTGTAGTCGTTTCTCACTAATATGAACTAGCCAACAATGCCAAAGATGACTATCATTTATATTATTCTAAGAATTATTCACTGAGCACACATAATTAGTATTAATCACATAAAGCCATTTTAGGAACACCATCACAGTCTTTATTTCCATTCAGATTAATGTTCATAACATTATTTGCATAATGAAATATATATCTAGTTTCAAACAATCTAGAAACATAAATAATCCTACAAATAAAGTGTTTTACAAAATAGCAATTATTTAATACTAATACTACCCCACTAGAAAAAAACTAAATGATAGCCTCCTACTATCGCTGCATCTATAATAGATACATTAGCAGCTTGGATCCTCATCTCTCCTTTGTCATGCGATACCAGTTCCTGAGCCCTTGTAACGAACTATATATATGAGTACCAGATCTAGTATCTAAAACCCAAGACATTTTATCGATTATAAAATAATTTTGAATCAAAAATGTGCCTGATAGAGCCGTAAAACCATTCTGCTTCGTTTCTCTATAAATCTTCAAGTAGTCAAGACAATTCCTTTTCTAATGACATTTCTTATGGTAGTGGTAACATTCACCCTTGTCATTGATCTTCTTACTTTTCTTTTTCTTACCTTCTCTTTTTCGCTTCTTCGAACTCTTCGAGATGCACTACCTTTTACAATAAATACAGTCTCTTGATCCTTGGACAGTACTTGGTTGACCTCAACATATTAAGGATCCCCACGAGATTCCCATTCAATTTTTTTATGCTATAATTCATATGAACAATTCACACTAGGGTGTATGCGAACCATGAAACAAATCTACTTGCAATTAATTGCTTATTTTTACATCCAATTGTGAAATTCTATCAATATAGCCTTATTAACACGTAATTGTCCACTTTCTGTCATTTGGTTATCTTTGTATTGAACAGCTTCTTCGTAAGCTTGTACCGTACGG
The DNA here is from genome assembly GCA_030765085.1 of Allium cepa. Taxonomy (NCBI): domain Eukaryota; kingdom Viridiplantae; phylum Streptophyta; class Magnoliopsida; order Asparagales; family Amaryllidaceae; genus Allium; species Allium cepa. The sequence continues at coordinate 589,249,236 of CM060938.1, forward strand.
AATGTGACTATTCACCAAAATGAGCCTTGGGACTATCAAATATCTCATGGACAAACATATTTTCGTGCAGCCTCTACAATGGCTTATCTAATGTAGACAGCACGAAAACTTGGGCAATCTCTAGGCCTGACACCCATTTTTCATAAGCAAGTCATAGTTTGAGGTCACATTATCAACAAATTGTCCTTTAGGTTTGCATGTAATAGAAGTCCAAAGGTGCTCGTAAGTCAATGCCATTCTAGTTGCTCTTAGCTAGTCGGCATAGTTAGGTCCGATAAGCTTATCGTTTTTAGAAAATAGTTTTGAAGTTGTCATTTTCTGCAAGTTTAAGTGGTAGATTATTTGGACAAATCATAGTGGATGTTCTTATTATATTAGTAAGATTAAACTTTGTGTTTCATTTTACTAATAAGCTTCAACTAAACATTTATGTTTCGCCAAACCCTAAGTTGAAATATAGAAGTCTTTTGACTTCACTAGTAGGTGTTAGGACTCGTATGTCCTGGGATTCTGACCTTGAGGAAGGCTCAACAAATCATGCTCCCACATACGATGGAATCCTTAACAGTTATATTATATACAACCCCTAACCAGTGATACTTTGTCCTAATCCCGCTTTACATTGAGGCAAGCTCAGCAATTAAAGTTGGATTATTCACTCGAACCAACTATTTCATAACGATATAAGTATAATGCACATACCTTGAGGAAAGATCAACAAATATATGCAGTTATCTTACCTCATCTATTGAATAATATTTATAGCACTACTCGTAACATCCTTAGGTTGAGAAAAGCTCAACAATTAAAGAGTATGCAAGTAATCTTATTAATATATAAATGGTAAAGGACAATAATATATTAAAGATTCATAACCTTTAATATATTTAATATTGAGTGATATCGACTTATTGAATAATATAATTCTTATGAACTACTCTCATGATTCAGGTGTCGGACACATTTGAAATCATGGTATACATACTTTTACGTATGTATTTATTACTTGAGTCTAGTTGGGTTTCTTTAATGTTCCACCTTTAGTTTATACATTCATAATTATATAAATTATATCACTATATAACTTTTATATTTTATATTACTTATATAATAGTTTTATATATAAGATTACATTAATTAAATCTTATTTAATTAATTAATTAATTTTATATTATTTTAATATAACATTTATATTTATTATTTATCATATACTATAACCTTTACAGTATAACACATATATTATATACATGTGGGTATTATTTAATTAATTAACCTTTTAATTAATTTATTTAATTAAAACATTTTAATTAAATTATATTAATTTCAAAATTCATTTCATATACATACACGTATACTTAAGTTAATTTAAACATTTTAAAACACTATGGCATATATAATACATGTACACATTTTTAAATCAATTAAATTATTTAGTTAGTTTATTTTATTATCTTATTAATAAAAAAATTAAATTTCGAAATTAATATGTATATGTTTTTAAACATTTTGAATTTTTTTATCATATTATAACTTTTATTATATATTTATATCTTATTTTAAATTTAAAATCTTATAATTTTTAATTTTCAAACAATTTTGAAAACTAGCCCAAGACCTAATTCGAATTGAATCTTTTTTATTAGGGACAACCTTTAGGCTCACATATCTATTCAGGCCAGCTGATAGTTAGGTAGGCAGAGTACTTGATTACCCAAACCTGGTCCTAGATACTAACTTTCTATACACCTTACTATCTAGGCTATAAGCTTAATAGTTAACCCTAACATGACTAATTTAGACCGCATATGCTATTGGACTCAGATACCATTTTTCGAACTAGACCAACCCATAGTGGAAATAATGGGTGAATTTCAATTTTTTTACCTTATTAGATCTTTATTGGGCCTATAAAGTCTAGTTTATTTGAAAAAATCTAATTTTTATCTAAATAAAATCTTTTATTTTATTTAAATTTAAAAATTGATATAGTTTTATTTAATTTATGTTACGATTTACATACATATATCCATAAATACAAACATATATGTGTGTGTGTATACACGCATATTCAAATACACATATATATGTGTCTGCGTGTGTAATATATCAACCCGTGCAAGATATAACATGCGCGCGTATAGATTTGAGATTTACGTCGCAACAGACACGTTAGCTTATCCATTATGCAAATATATGTTTGTGCACTTTTGTTCATATATATAAATTATTTTAAATATATACACACACACACACTTTAATTAATTTTTCTATATAAATATAAATGTATGTTATATATATATATATATAAAAACTTTAGTTAATCTTTTAATAAATATAAATGTATACAAATATATATACACACACACTTATAAAAATAATTATGAAATATTAATAATATATATTCATATATATAATTATATGAATATATTCAGATCAATCATAAATATAAATAAAATAAATAATAATTTTTTTATATAAAATCAAAAGCAATATATGCGTACGTAAATAAAATAAATTTTTGTATTTAATTTTCTTATTTTTAATATATATACATAATTTATTAATTACTTATATATAAACGTATAATAATACAAATTAATAGTTATAAATTCATAAAAAAATTACTTGGTCTGTGCATGACCCGAAAATAATTATTTGTTTTAAATATTATTTTAACAAATTTTCGTACAGTTTTAATTCAAAATAATACAATAACAACAACAATGCCATTATTCCCAAACAAGTTGGGGTTGGCTAGAGATGGAACCCGAAGCTAAATGACAAAAGTAATTTAAAGGTTAAAACAATAACAATAACAATAATAAAATTAAGTCAAATAGCTAAATTAATAATAGTAGTAACTAATTAAAATAAAGATAGAAATACATATGTAGAAAAAAAATATAAAAATATAAAACAAATAAAAAATGAAAAATGAAAAATAAAAAAATGATGATAACAGTACAAATAGTAATAATGGTGCTGATAGTAATATTAATCAAAGACCAAGCGCTACGTCTTAGACACTTTTTCCCTTAATCCTATAATCTAAAACTTAGAAGACTTATAGCTCATGGTTCTGGTACGTGGATCGCTAGCTTCCACGCGTTCATATCCGTTACCAGCTCTTCGGCTATATTCCAACCCTTCAAGTCTCTTTTAACAACTTCCATCCATGTCAACTTTGGTCGACCTCTACCTCTCTTTGAGCCAACGACACGGCCTATAATTCCAACGTGCACAAGTGCCTCGAGCGGTCTTCGTTGGAGATGTCCAAACCATCTTAAGCGATGTTGAGTTAGTTTCTCCTCAATTGGTGCTACTCCAATTATTTTAAAATATTAATACAAAATTATTTTGAAATTATTTCAAAATGTTAATATAAAATTATTTCAAAACATAATTTTGAAATTTAATTTTTTAGTAAAATTCTAAATTATATATTGTACATGGTAAATTTATTTCATAATTTTATGATTCAAAAATAAATTTATAATTAATTATTGATTTTCTCCTTATTTCTAAAATATTTTTAAATAACAAAAATATGTTTTTTAAATTTTCTACCTAGCAAGTATTTTATGATAAGATAATTTTATAAAATTAAAAATACAAATTGACATAATATATACATGTACGTATATTAACGTTTTTAATTTATGTAATTAAATAATTAAAACAATATTTAAATAATTATAAATATATATAATATTTTATTACTGGTGAGTATAATATATGTATAATACATTATATATAATTTTATATAACATTTATATATAAAGTATGAAGAAGTAATTAATTATAAACTATATTTATATGCATATATTTACAATATACATTTGTATATTATTAAAATAAACAAAAAATGTTTTTTTTTTAATTTCTAGGTCATGCCATTATAGGTATGAACATGACAAATTTTTTACAAGTATATACATACAAACAAGCCATCTAAAAGTTGGATGCTTAAATAGCAATTAGAGTTGAGATGCTTAAATAGAGGAAAGGAAGGAGAGAATTTGAGATCTCATCTTTAACTCAATCTTCTTCCATCCGAGCCATCTAAAAGGAAGCCATTCTCTCCCATATTTAAGCCGCCTATATCTCTATCATGGCAGCACAAAACATCCCATTAATGGGCTATGAACTCATCTATGTCCAAACAAATAATTTTTCATTTTAAATCTATTTAAAATGCTTATCGATATCGTATATCAATTAATATAACTTTTATAAATATATTAAATATTTGTTTATCAGATCAAAATTAAATTTATACTAACATTTCATAAACATTAATTAATTTAATTAATTTATCATAACTACAAATTAATTAAATTGTTTGGTCAAAGGCGAATTCATTATTTTGGTTGTGTGACTTTTCAGATGTAAATTTGGTCATTTATCAATATCAAACTATTCGAATTGTAACGTTCACACATCACTTAGCAGGAGGTGTGATATTTAGCCAAATTTATTGCTTACAAGGTTTCAGTAAAATCCAATTTTACTTTGTTAAGCGCTACCCGATTGTGACTTTTATTTGCACCAATTCTCTTCGTAAAAAACGTATCACTTTGGACTTACTGAATTTTATGATGGTCAAAATTCCAATATCATCCATGTTGAACTCTATAGTACAAAAATTAAGTTCTTGGTTTAATAATTATTATTATTAATTGAACTACCATGGCCATAGATTTTGACTTTGATTTGACTGTGATACTAACCCCATATAACTGAGTAGATGAATCCTCTCTTGAATAATGCTTCCCTTCCAATACTTTCACTAGATGGACGTTATGCCATGATTTGACTATAATCTAAATGCGGCTTTCTTATTGAAGATCGATAGTTTTCTCAAGTCGAAAGAATTATGTAAATCAGTCGCATAGATATTTTCTGTTTGACTAACCAATAGAAAACTATAGAGTGAGTTATTATATCGTTATCTAATAACAAACAACATGTAACCCTTAAGTACCCCCCATCGGTTATGAGTAATACATTGCCCAACATTTGGAGAGCATTACGTGCACCAATCTCAACGAATACATCGATATCTAGTTTTAATGCGTCTTGACTGGGAACATTTAAAATGATATGTTTTATAATATTATGATACAACACTCATGATCGCAACTATTTTAATTACCAACAGAAACACACCATTTACGGATTTTTTGCTAAATATATTTTACCTAAACATTTAATTATTTATAATATATTATAACAAATATTTAATATAAAGAAAAAAAAACCTTTATTACGAATGAAAATTTATTACAGAGTTAATTAATTTACAATAAATTATAGAAATTCCCATTAGGCAAACTTCTAACTCTATCACTAAGGATGGATAGATGGATAGCTTTATCATTCACCTAAGTGTTCATACGGCTGAGCTGGCCAACCAACTATCAACAACCTGGAAGAGACTTGGAATCTTGTGGTGGACCATGTTGAGAAGCCAGTTAATGACCGGGCACGAGGCGGCCCGAAAAGAAGGCCTGATGCCATTTGGAGTTGGTTGCACTAAAGCCACGCTAAAGATGGTCCATGCTAGGGCCATTCTTACCTTATTAGGGCGGGCTTAGATAGGAGTCGGTCGTCGGCTAATGTGATGTCGGACGAATTGTGTTGTCTTTCAAGTGCTGGTAGAAGTAGTTCGATATAGAGGAACCTATCGGGACCGAGCCAGACCAAGTCCAAAAATTGTATAAGTGTGAAGACTGCATTGGAATTGTTGGAACTGGGCCAATCGAAAATGGGTAAAATAGGTAGATTTCAAAAAAATTCCTATTTGGATATATTAGGCCTATAAAGTCTAAAGAGATTTTAAATCCAATCTAAAATGTGCTTTAAATAAAATCCTTGTAATGACTCGGATTTTTTTTTCGTCGTTTGATTTTGAATATTTAAAATTTTTAAATATTGGATTGGGAGTTATAGTTGAGTTAGTAAGTTTTCAAAACTGAAATTTTGAGCAATTTCGAAGTTTTGGAATCGTTGATTTAATCGCTGCATTAAAATAGCAATCCGGGACATAGTCTCAGAATTCGACGAAACCAGTTCCATCGGACCGTATTAGTGTATTATTACTGAAATACAAATTTGGTAGCTTTCAGAGTTATCGTTTGCTCGTACGGAAAATAAACGCGTTGAACTTAATATTGAAAATTCAATATAATAACTGGGTTCAAAAAGCTATCTTCTCTATACGATAGAATTAGGACTCAAAACATTTTCCATTGCGTTTGAAATAGGGGTATAACATTATAAATGCCAAGTGGCATGCCTCGATAGGAGTTCGAGTTTTTGAGTTGCGTAGTCGAGACGTTTTGAAATTTTAGCAAATAAATTGTCTAGTCAAATATTCATATCAGTTTTTATTTTCACATTTTCAAACCATTGTACCATTGTCTATCCATACATGTAACCTTCATCCCCTTCAGTTCTTTTAAATCACGACGTTATCTCTTTTAAATCGCCTTTTCTCCAATGTTAAATCTCGATCCCCCTTATCTATTTCAAAAGAAATCAAGACTGCTTCTCTTCCTGTATCGTTCGAAATAGAAAAAAAAAGAGGAAAATGAAATTTGTTCGAACATATAAAAAACTCTTGAGTGAATCATGATTTTTGGGATCGCGACCAGAGCAACATTTGAATCATTGATGGCGAGGGAGTGAAGCTCACGCGTAAAGGGGAGGGGGTCGCGTGCATGTAAGGTTTTGGTAATGGAAAGGGCTACTATTGTGGGTGGTTGCGTGAAGGATGGATGGTGCCTCAACGTTCGAAGGAAGGGACAGTACGACATGGTGGCGGCGGTGATTTCGTGAAGCGGGTCGCGACCTGAGAGGAGCGCATGCGAGTGTATGTTGGCGGTCCGAAGTTGTGCCCGAGTGCGATAGGTTCTTGTGAAGGTTTAGGCGATGTCGTGAGCTAGGGAGGTGGCGCGATTTGTTACGATTTTCTGGCTGGAGGCAGTATCGTAAGCGATGTTGGTCAAAGGGGTGGCGGTCGATTTTAGTCATGAGTTCTGGTTGATCGCATTTTGACGGTTAAATCAAGAAGGAGGATCGGCTATAGGAGATGATCCGGCCTAGAACTATAGCTTGAATGAGAGGTAGAGGTATTTTAATTAAAAACTAATTATATAATTTTTTGGTTAGTTAGGGATTTAAAATTTAGATAGCTAATAAAAAATTATAAAATTTTCATACGAGGTCTAAAATCGTGAAAACAAGTCTGGATTGAAATGGATTGCAAACAAAAATCAAGATGAGAATTTCTCACTCATTTTGGATTGCCACATTTAAGTTTAAATTATTGGATGCTTGATTGGATTGATAAATTTGGATTATCTATTGGAGATTATATAATATATAGTAGTATATATATCAGTAATTGGAGTGATATTCTCGTACATTAAAGCGGATGAGACTCTATGCACCCTGCATAATAGTGGATGATCCTATATACCGCGATGTCCCCCTTGAAGTGGGATTGGTATTTTATATTGTAACATCTATGGATGTAAGAAAATAGGTTGGAGGGATCCAACTGGATTCCTCAACTATATTAGTGTTTTTCATATATATAAAAATATATCATGTGATTGAATAATCTACTAAATTATTGTGTGTTTTAAATTTGTAAATGTTGTAATGACATGGTAAATAACTTTGGTATATTAAATACCATAAATATTATTTTGAATTTTTAAGGAATTAGAAGGATATTTTTAATATAAAAATGTGTACGTTGAAATTTGGATTATTTAAAAGAGATTCATTTGAATAAGCAATAATTGGTTTTGATCGTACTAAATAATGTGGGGAAAATATTTTAAATAGAGACTTTAAAATAAAGTATATAAAAGGATTTTTAAGATTGGATTTTAAAATGATATTCGGGAAAGAAATAAGGAAAGAAGTTGAAATCGATGTTAAAAATAGATTGATAAAAATGAATAGAATTTATAAGACATCTAGATTTATAAAATGGAATTTTAGAAGTGAGATGAGTTTATAAAGAGTGAAACTCAAAGGAGTACAAAAGTTTATAAACGATGTTACAAAAAAGGGAAATCAATATCAGAAGATAATTGGAGAATATAAAAGTCATAGGGTGAATTTATATTAGATATGGGAATGGGGTTGAGGAAAAATAATGAATTCTATTTTTATAAGTGAAAATGGTTAAGGGATCGAAATGAAACCGATGTACTGTTAATCGAGAGGAATTTATAATTAAACTTTTGGTCATTGAGATTTAGAAATATATTTTTATTAATAAGTAAGTTTTGTTTTAAAAGGGAAAGTTTTATTTATTAAACTACGTAATTTAAAATTAGTTAGTATTGAAATACTTTAGAAGTTAATTTTTTTTCAAATACTTAATATTTATTTAATAAATCCAAAAAATTTAAAACCGCTTTAGGAAGTGATGTTATAAAAAGTGTTTCAATATTTTAGATAATTTCTTGGACATATCTTAAAAAGTGGATTATTGTTATTCTTTTAAGTACTTATTTCTATTTACATATACATATATATAGAGTTTTGTAATGGTTTAAATTTATTGATAGAACTTCTCGAGAGTTGGAAAAGGGCTACTTAGTAGATGGAATTATAAGAGAATTCTGAAATGGAATTGGGAAAAAGTAATAAAATTTCCCAAAGCAGTTAACCAAAAGTGAACTTCGAAAAAAATGAAACAAATTCATAAAAGAAGTAGAAAGGGAGTCGAGATTATAAACAAGCCTATTTGACTTTGGAAAATAGAAAAAGAAATTAATTAAAGAATTCCAGAATTTGTAGAATTCGTTATAAACTAGTCATGGAATTTACAAATACAATTGTGAATGATTTTGAGAATATAGGAAGTAGGAAATTAATGAAATATTTCCTAAGTGTTAAACATAAAATGGATTTGGAAAAAAATATTCTAAGTATTGGAATGGTTGGAAATATTCCGTTGAATATATGCAATGATTTGAAATGGTTTCAAATGTTGAAATATTGGTTGTTGTTTGAATATATATCTTGGTAAAGATATTTTGAAATAAGTATTTGAAGAATTATAAAATAAGGCCTAGTGTTTGCTTATGGATGTCTTATTGATTGTTAAATAACCGACTATCAATATTGTCAATTTCATTAATTGTTTCGAAGAGGCCGGGATTGGATTTAATTATCTGAAAAGCACTTCGATCTGCTTTGAACGTCATGAATGAATATAGTGAAGATGATTAAGACGGTGATTTGGTTTCTCCAGACCCATAACAACTTGTATCGACGAATGGTATCAGAACATCGTCATTGGAGGACGATGAACATTCTAAGTGGAATTGTCTATTGAATGGTAACATTTAGCCTCAAGCCTCATCAACCGAAAATGAATAAAACAAGGGAGATGTAGCAAGGCTAAATGGGTCGCACCCAATTAGGTTATTTTGTCACTTTTGTACATATCATCAGAAACTTATATTTTATGGATATGGTTGTGCATGAAAGAAGGAGCGCTCGATTGTAAGGGTGGAAACACCTGGGGTGATAACATATTCGGTCTATCCAGGTTAGGGGTAGGTCGGACTTGTGTAGCAGGGGATCCCGGCGAGGTCCTCGGTACATTGTTCTAGAGATGTACTGCTATGGACGGTACCCCACTGGCCCAATCATTGTATGGAATTCATTCTTCAATAAGCTCCATACAGTTTTGTTTATGCCCAACTATGCTAAAATGTGTGTGCAAGCATTTCAGCTATTTTCTATTTACTTGCTTTAGACATTATCGTATATCAGACGATTTTGATTAAAATGTTCTGGTTATCATAAGGTATAAATCTGTCGTGTTTATATGTGACGTGGTCTTACGAGATACCTTTATTTCCAAAAGACTTTGAATTAATAGTAATAATTCAAATTGAGTGTGTTTTTCTCACGCTTGTTTTCCAGACTAACTCGGGTGTTATTTTATTATAATGTTCGGGTCGACCGAGTATTACAAATTCAGGTTAGAATGCTATGGAGCTCAAGAGCCAAGCTGGATGATAGAGACGTATCTTCATACTTGGTTATATTTCCGCTGTGTGAGGACAAGTTATTATAATCATCCATTTGATGTATTGAATTGTTGTACTTTGATGATGGTATGTTTATTAACAGTACGGTTCTTGTATTTAAAGTCTGTTATTACATATTATATTTTGTTCTGTTGTGATTGTGATATTCTGTGTTTTTGTTTCTATTTTTCTTCTGCCATTTTCTTCTTCACCCCTAATGAACTTGTATATCCGGCACTCAACTGCTCAGCATTTTATACAGTGGACGTATTAATGTCGATTTTTAGGGGTCGAAAATTCCGGTCCGTTACAGTTGGTATCAGAGCTTAAGGTTAAGCGAAAACCTTGGCTCAGGTGAGGAACCCATTACAAATAGGGTCGATTCTACCCTGGAATGAGTTTGAGCATATTAATAGATATGAGGGCTCATTTGTTAGTGAATATAAATTATTTTATATTGTGTTGACTTATCGGTTGAGTGTTTATAAATTCTGGTCGGTACAATCTGGACAACTATATCGATAGGGATTTCTAAACTCTTACGCTAGGCAAACCGACACAGTATTGCTTTAAAAAATGGGTAAATGAAATAAGTTTACCCACACCATATTCTGTGATAAAAGAAATAATTTTCTGAAATTATTATATATAGTTGGATTGTTTGGATGATAATATTATATTCAAATAAGACTATCAAATTGGAAATGGTAAATTTAACCAAAGGAAAATTTGTATAAGTATAAATTATACAAATGGATTATAATTAAAATTTGATTCAATCCACAATCTAGAAATTTAATCCCAGGAAGTTGGAAAAAAAATTTCAAAGTGGCGGGGAAAAATAATAATAAAAATACTATTTATGTGAACGGTTTTGAAAGAAAATTGTTTTAAAATGGACTTTGGAAGAGATATAGCACTGAACTCACTTCAGTCGCTGGAAAATAATTTTGGTGATGACAGCAGCATCACCAGTATTCATTTTCGAGTTTCTAGGTGACGAATTGCTACCGTAGTAATTTGATCCGGTGATTTGTTTTGGGAAAAAAATCAGGTTGATTTTTGAAAGTTGAAGGAAATGCTTGTTAAAAACAGAGCTATATATTTATATTATTTCAAATGGTTTGAAATAAGAACTGGTGTGGAATTTTAAATTCCTAGCTAAATGCTCTAGAAAATATCAGAAAAAAGTTTTTAAAACTTGTAGGAGGAGGATGATATTTATAAGGAAAGATGCATGAAATTTTAATTTTGGAATTAAAATTTACATTGGAAAAGTTAAAATGGAATGTAACTTAAGTTGAGTTGAAGGAATTGAATTTTAGAAATTTAATCAATTGTGATTGGCATGGAATAAATTAGTGAAGAGGACTAATTAAATGAATTAAATTGGGACGTAAATTGATTGAATGAAAGGAAATTGTATGTGTATAAATGGAAAGAACAAATAATGTGAATTGAAATAAATATTAATAATTGGATGAATTGAATGAAATGAAAGATATAGAATATAAAGTTGAGTTGTGAAATGGGTATATGACTATAAGTTATAAAGCTGGAGATGGAATCAATTCAAATAAAGAATTTGTGGAATGTAGAAAATAAATTCTGTGAATCGGAATTTAACTTAAGTTAAGTTAAATATAATTTGAATTGGAATTAAAAATGTTATTGAGATAAATAGAATATAAAGTTTGAATTATAAAATGATGAAATAACTACAAGCTAAATATTTTGAATGAATAAAATTTAAAGGGAAAAAATAATTATGGAACGGCGAATAAGTTTATATAGCTTAAAAAAATTGAAATTTATGGAATAAAAATATACTTAGGCTATAAATAGATGTATAATTTTGGGTTAAAAATAAAATGTTAATATACTCGGGTATAAAATTGATGGAATGAGAAAAACAAGTTGAAAAATATATAAATCAAAAAAATGAATAGAACAACCAAAATAAAAACGGTGTGGCATTTTAAGGTAAATAAATAAAAAATCCAAACCCGGATTATAAAATAAATTTGGACTCAAGTGGATTAAATAGAATGATATTTGAAATAAAAATCAAGTATTGAATTATAAATTGGAAGTGAACTAATTACATAAATTAATTTGTTAATCGAATATGAGAATGGAATTTAACTTGATTAAATAGAATGGATTGTGGGCTGAAATTAAAGTTGAATATAGAAATTGAGTAATAATAAAATTCGACTTATATATAAGCTGATCAAATATAAGTTGAATGTGATCAAATAAAATTGGATTGAAATAAAAAAGGCTTGGGTTATAAATAAATTCAATGTGTGCAAATTGATTATGGCCCTGAATATTATTCGAGAATGAATTTGAAAATGAATTTGTAAACATTGTGGATATGAATGAAATGCAAATGAATGGATTGAATTTGAAATAGAATAGAATTAAATATAAATTGATTTGAAATCAATTTAAAATATCTATAAATGGAAATGGTTATTTTATTAAAAGGATATCGCCGAATTTGCATGAAAATTTGTCGTTTGGCGTAAACGAAAGCAAATAAAATTCCATGAATTGGTAGAAGGTGAATAAATTGATTTTTAATCACTTTGAATTGGATATGGGTTTATTTGATGTAAATATGAATTGAATGCAATAAAGTTTATTCGAAAATCGTTTCGAAATTAAGGGAATGGTATATGGATCGATTGAAAGTAATTGAATTATTATCGAAACCTTAAATTGCTTATAAATCTTTGTTTGGCGTGTTGTTTATGAAATCCATGTGTTTAATTAATTAAATGAATGAAATGTTATTGAATTTTCACATTATGGCACTTATGTGGTTTAGTTAAGTAAGTGCAAGTATCCAGATGCTACTGGGCTTGAGTTGGGTCGCGTAATTGCATATAAAATAAGACGCTCGCTTCAAAACGCTAGATAAAGGTACGTTTTCAGATTAAATATAGAAAACATATAAATATTGATATATATTTTTGTTTTTCGACCATGTGGGCCGATATATACACTTTTATCTCTGTTGTAATATTGCAAAAGGCTCTCCGTACAAGGGAGACTCTGTCAAAGTTTTTCGAAAATTTAGGGAGCTAGAAATTATTTTGAAAATTTTTGTTAACTAAAATGGTTGATTTTTGAATTGCAATTGAAATAAAAGGTTTTCGAATTAGAAATAGAAACTAGAGGATTTGGAATGAAATTAAAAAGTTTAAAAAGTTGAATGTCGAGTTTAACTAAGTGGGTTTTGAATAAGTAATGGGTTTGGAGCAATTTTCCTACCTTAGCATTTTCGGGTATGAAATTCTTTTAAGGGGGAAGGAATGTAATGACCCAATTTTTTTTAGTCGTTTGATTTTGAATATTTAAATGGTTTAAATATTGAATTTGGAGTTATAGTTGAGTTAGTAAGTTTTCAGAACTGGAATTTTGAGCGATTTCGAAGTTTTGGAATCGTCAATTTAATCGACGCGTTAAAATAGCGATGCAGGCACAATCTCAAAATTCGACGAAACCAGTTCCATTGGATCCGCAATAGTGTTTTATTATCGAAATTCAAATGTCGTAGCTTTTGGAGTTATAGGTTAGTTGTACGGGATATAAACGCGTTGAAATTAATTTCGAAAATTCAATATAATAATTAGGTTCAAAAAGCTATCTTCTCTGTACGATCGAATTAGGACTCGAAACCCTTTCCATTACGTTTGGAATAGGGGTATAACATTGTAAACTCCAAGTGACATGCCTCAATAGAAGTTCGGATTTTGAGTTGTGCAATCGAGACGTTTTGAAATTTTAATCAATAAATTGTCTAGTCAAATATTCACATCAACTTTTATTTTCACCTTTTTGAATCACTATACCATTGTCTATCCATACACGTAACTTTCATCCCCTTCAGTTCTTTTAAATCGCGACTTTCCTTCTTTCAAATCACCTTTCCTTCAATACTAAATCTCATTCCCCCTTATCTATTTCAAAAGAAATTAAGACTGCTTCCCTTCCTATATCGTTCGAAATCGGAAAAAAAGAGCAAAACGAAATCTATTCGACCATATAGAAAAATCTCGAGCGAATCGCGACTTTTGGAATTGCGACCGGCTTTTGGAATTGCGAGCAAACACTATTCAAGAGCGAATCTCGACTTTTGGAACATATTCGGTCTATCTAGGTTTTGGGTAGTAGGATTTGTGTAGCAGAGGATCCCAGCGAGGTCCTCGGTACATTGTTCTAGAGGTATACGGTGATGGGTGGTACCCCAGTGGTCAAGTCATTGTATGGAATCCATTCTCCAATAAGCGCCGTCGGTTTTATTTGTGCCCAACTATGTTGAAACGTGGGATGCAAGCATTTCAACTATTTTCTATTTACTTGGTTTAGAAACTATTGTATATCAGACGATTTTGATAAAAATGTTTTGGTCATCATAATGTAAAACCTGTCGTGTTTATGTGTGACGTGGTCTTACAAGATACCTTTATTTTCAAAGGATTTTGAAATTAATAGTAATAATTCAAATTGAGTATGTTTTTCTCACGTCGGTTTTCCAGACTGACTCGGGTGTTATTTTATTGTAATGCTCAGGTCAAACCGAGTATTACAGATTCAGGTTAGAATGCTATGGAGCTCAGGAGCCGAGCTAGACGACAGAGACGTATCTCCTTACTTGGTAATATTTCCGCTATGTAAGGACAAGTTATTATAATTGTCCATTTGATGTATTAAATTGTTGTACTCTGATGATGGTTTGTATATTAACAGTACAGTTCTTGCATTTAAAATCTGTTATTATATACTATATTTTGTTCCGCTGCGATTGTGATATTTTGTATTGTTGTTTCTATTTTTCTTCTACCATTTTCTTCTTTACCCTTGATGAACTAGTATTTCCGGCACTCGACTGCTCGGCATTTTATACAGTGGACGTATTGATGTCAATTTTCGAGGGTCAAAAATTTCGGTCCGTTACAATCCTTATTTATTTATTTAGTTTAAAGGATTTTGAATTTAATATAAATTTAAATGTATGAGCTTATTAGATATACCTCTATGTGTAATAGATACTTATTAAAGTTGATTCAAAGAAGGAAACCTTTTGTTTCTTTCTCCAAAACTTATGCAATCAATTTGGAGAATACATAGTTTTATATGAAGGGAGAGACTTTCCTTTTCTCCCTCTAGTTAGATTAATGAATTATTCAAATGTCATTGATGATCAATTAAAAATTGGCATGAAATATGAGTAAATCCAAATATGCTAATAGTATATATTATGCAAGTGCAACATATAAGAAGTGTGCATAATTAATGTTTCCTTTATATATGCATTTATTGTGCATAGCTTTATTTAAAATACATATATGTAATAAAATTTAAATATATATACATATACATATACATACATATGAATATTTTAAAATTAAATTTCACTATTGTATAAGTTCAAAATTAAAATCAACATTTTGGACCTAATTTCAAAATTAGGAAGGATTTAAGACTAACAATACGATTTTACACATAAGTACATTTTATAAATCTTAAGTTAAATTGTTATGCACACACATATACTAAAAATTTTAAATTATGTTTCAAACCTAAAATAACATGTATATGCATAAAATATGTAAAATCTAATACATGCTTCGAAAATTAAAGTAACAAATTAAAGTCTAACTTTAATTTGAAAGGAAATCAAAGGTTGATGATACTTTACACAAAAGTCTAGTTATAGTTATTTAATAATTTCCTTTTTAACTACTTTCAAAATATGCAAATATTCAAAGCAACAAACACAAACCATATGTACACAATTTCCAAAGTGATTTCAAATAGAAAACATATGTAGTTTATTCATATTTTTATATGTAATCATTAATAGAATTACGTCATTAGTTAAAAATTAGATTTCAATCAAAAATATAATTTTTTGGACAACATATTTGAAAACAACAACAAATCAAGTGGGACAAACTAGGCATATATGTTACAAAGGTTTTGGATCTAAAATGCATAAACAATACGAACAGTTAATTAAATGTGAAATGATATAGAATATATCTAAAGATGACTGGATGAATAGGTAATCGATCAACGTAGATCTTAAAATGGTTCAAATTAAAATAACGTGGTTTAATTAATTTGTATGAAAATGGGGATCTAATCTATGTAACCGAACAAACAAATATACAAATGAGATATTATATGCGACGAATCAAGTTCACATAGACAAGGTGAATGATGAATAGTGAAATTAAAACTATTACCTTGAGATGTAGCCAAGATAATTGTCAGGATCCGAATCTTCGACTTTCGAAAATCGACATCAATACGTCCACTGTATCAACTGCCGAGCAGTCGAATGCCGGAAAATCGAACCATGAGGGTTTAAGAAGAAGAAAAAGGTAGAAGAAGAAGAAGACAGAACAGAAACAATATCAGAATCTCACAGTCGCAGCGGAACAACATATAATAGATAAAAGAATAACCTTTAAAACAAAGAACTATCTCAGTTAATACATTTTATTACATCAGAGTATACAACAACAATATACAACACAATACAAGAATGGACAACTATACAAACATGTCCCTACAAGTGAATTATACAGCGGAAAGATAATATCATATACAAGTGGTATGTCTCGCCATCCAGCCCGCCACTTGAGCTCCATAGCACTTCTGAATCCAGAATGACCTGATAACCTGACTCTAGACTGCCCGTGTGGAAATTGGTGGGCACCCAGAGTTTAGGAAGAAAAATAATAAACTCTGAGTCGGTCATGTGACTGGTGTGAGAACTTAAAACAGTTTATCTTTAAAACAAAGTACAGGATAATTTTAAAATAGATTCGCAATGCTTTTTAGAAAATGAGACTATCATAAGGCCTCCCGCACACGCACACACAATGCAAACGCAGAATCGGAGGAGATTTCTCCTTATGATAGTCAAAGATGCTTATACGCATTAAAAAGAAACATTTGATATTATTACTAGTGCATAGTGTAG
Organism: Allium cepa; assembly: GCA_030765085.1. Classification (NCBI taxonomy): domain Eukaryota; kingdom Viridiplantae; phylum Streptophyta; class Magnoliopsida; order Asparagales; family Amaryllidaceae; genus Allium; species Allium cepa. Next base: position 589,266,309 of record CM060938.1, read on the forward strand.
GAAAAATCATTTCGAAAGTAAAGATATAAATCTTAGCCAACATACGACCATTATAGTATGCCTACTATAGCTACCATCTAAACAGTGGTGACCACCATAAGTAAATGGCAGGTTCTACAACTAAAACCATACAAGGCTCGTATTGTTTCTTTGGATTTTCCAATAAATGGTCAGGCTAAGGAACTTCCTACTGTCACATGGGATCACCTTTGGAGGGACGTCCCAAGAACCTAACGTTACGGTAAGATCTCTGCCAAGACAAGGCCGGGTTACCTTTGTAACTAGGTAACTACTACATGAATATGCCATCCCCCGGTACCTTTGGACCTTTATCCAAGCGCTCGATAACCAACATCACACAGTAATAAATATAGTGTGTCAACATGAGTAAGTATCTGGGCTCCATACCATGATAACACCCTTTCCAGAAGGAAATGACATACCCTAAAGGGCGCAACCCTCATAACCTTGCCGCATATTCCTGTTTTGACCATTTCCGGGGAGTGAGGTCTAACGAAGTCTCGTCCACAAAGCTAGGCACAAAGCCACGCTTTGATCAACAAATGATCAATAAATAATCATCACACAGCAACACTAAGCATGCCACATTACCAAATTGGGAGTATATCGCTGATAACTTTCAACTACATAACCTCTGAGCGTGTACGTCTCAGAGAAGGGTGTTAAGCTAAGAGAATAAATTCTCCGCCACCAACAGAAATGTATTTGAAAGAAATCTGCTTTATATCTCAAAATGTAATGTCAGACACGTAACCATACAAGTCTGTTCCGGGTTCGAACAGAACCGAAGGCACTTCAAAAGAAGCCCTTGCAATCCGGGTATTCACAATCCCGGTTGAATTTCCCATCACAAAGAAAATCTCCATAACGTAGCTAACGGTGCAGAGATAATCGATAGGTCATCCTATCGTTTTCACAAATACCCGGTCTTCACCACCGTTCTTCAATGCTCTCCATTACGTCGTATCACTATTCGGAATGGGTAATCCGAATAACGAGCGCAATAATTTAAAAATAAGTGTAGCATTCAATTTCAACCAATTCACAACAAATACCTATTTAAAGGTCAATATTGATGGTTGGTTATTTAACTATCAATCAATATTCACAACATCATCCGATTTCAAATAATTTTCCAAATTATTTATTTTCAAAAAAATATCTTTATAAGATATATGTCCCACACTTCAACCATTTGAAAACCAATTTCAAATCAATTTACACCCTTACAACTTTCATTTCAAAATGGTTCATTTAAACCAATTAAATAAATCCTTACCGATTTATTAAATTTACATTCCAAATCCGTAAATTAATCTCCACACTTCAAAACAAATCAACGTTTATTTTTAACTAATTTCCCTTTCTTTTATAAATTCCATAGTGAATTTACAATTCCAAAATATCTATGAATATGCGATTTTTAAATCGATTTCTAATATTCATTTTCAATTTATCTTTAAAAGATAAAATCTCAAACATTCACTTCATATTGGAAAAACATTTCCATACTTATTTAATAATAAGTAATTCACCAATCTATTTATTTTCAACACTTGAAAAATATTCAGTATACTTAAATCCAAATTAAATATATATTTTATTCTATAAGGAAAACATTCTCTTAAACACATTTATTTGGGTCAAAACGAATGTTGCGTAAAACATAGTTACGACAACCCAAAATCACTAGTATAGGGATTCGAACTTCAAATAGATATATAAATCCCAATACTAAAAAAACATTTCCTTTCGGAAATCATTTAATATAACAACAGTGTTATAGTCCACCATTTCCTTCTATTCCTCGAAAACGTCTATTTCAACAATAAATGTTTAAATCTATGATTTCGATACATACACATTTTAAAACGTTTTTGAATCGTTTTAATTCAATTTAAAATATCTCTTTTCCAAAATATTTCTTTAATATATTATTCACCGTCCAAAATCATGAATATATTTCATTAACCAAATTCAATTTCTATATATTCTATTTAAAGGATTTTCCACTGTCCCAAAATCGTGGATATATTTCTTTTAATAAGTTATAATAATTAAACTTATTAAAATAAGTCGATTTTGGATTTATAAAGCAACGTTTATAAATTCCATTTATATTTTATAACAACTTCACTTATGAAATTACTTTATTAACAAATTCTATCCATATTCCATTTACACGCAAAAATCCAATTTATAAGTTAATAACTTATAAATATTTTATTTTACTAAAATCCATACATTTTATAACTTCACAACTTATAAATATATAGATTTCATTCACTTGTAAAATCCATTTATATTCCATTTTAACACTTATAAAAAAAACTTGTTTTATAATTCCAATATTTTAATTTATAAATATCAATTTTATAAATATTTTATATAAATCATTTATAATAATTCAAAAATCCCAATTTAAACCATTTCATAAATAAATTAACTACTTATTTCAAAAATCACATTTCGGTTATATTTCACAAAAATCATAATTTTTATAATATATAAAAAAATTCAACGTTTATTTATTTAAAATGAATAAATTCCAAAATTAAATTTTATTATGAATTCTCAACTTAAATTTTCAAAAATCAAATTTTATTTATTTTCGGCATCTAACGATGCCAAAAATATATTCGGCTAAAATTTAGCCTTTAACAATTTCAATCACAAAGATAATCACGCAGATTATAAATAGATCAATAAATAGATCAGCACACAACATTGAAACCAATTCAATCATTTGAGGAATCCAGTTGGATCCCTCCAACCTGTTTCCCTGCATCCAAAGATGTTAGCACAATACCAATTTCGTTTCAAGACGAAATATCGCGGTATATGGGATTTATAAAATATTATCCTCTATTATACGGCGCAATAGGGTCTCATCCGCTATATAATGCGGGAAATCAACTCTTACATAAACAATACCAATTCCAATCAAGATGGAATTATCACGGTATATGTTCTTAATAAATAACATCCGCTTAATATACGGCGTATAATGTCTATTTCAAAACAATAGATAGCAATTTATCATCCAAGCATACAAATCAGCACAATTAAGCAATTTTAAATCTAAGTATTTAAAATTTAAATCGAACTAATTCGATTGAGTGAGAAGTTCTCACCTTGATTTCAATTTCGGTTTCCTCGTTTTATTTCGAATAAAATTAAACACGCGTTTAATTTTACCCGAAATTTTCACTAGCTACAAACGAATCCAATCCAGTTCCATTGCGCAGTGCTCGTCAATACGAACCCGTCGCAATTTGTTTCGTCCAAAACGGACCTCGTATGAACAAGATATTGCATTTATAAGTTTACACGAATTTATATATAATTAAATTTACAAATCTTTTTAAATAAACCCTACGAAATCAAGACCGTGCATTTTTCTTTGCTTCAGATCTGGCCATTCGCCCCCCTCCTCTTCTTCGTTCATCACAGTGAGCAAAAGAACCCAAAGCCGCCTTTTTGCCCAAATTATCGCACGCACATCGAACGCTTTTACATCGATCAAGCAACATCGTTTGAAAGTTCGTCTCATTCTCCACCACCAGCCGAAGACCGACCAAGCTCGGCTGTACCCCCTGCTTGCAAAACGAGGCCGAACACGACGACTTCATGCTCGATTTCTGGCCACCACATCACGATCCAGGCGACCATCGCCGTATGGATCGATAGAACTCGCCATCCTCTTCGTCTTTGCAGTTGATAAATTCTTGTGAAAGTTGATAGATTGGAAGATAATAAGGGAAGAAAATCATGAGTTTCTGTCCATTGATAAGAATAGAGGCGGCTGGCCTCAGAAAGCCTAGGATTTTATTTCCTTTGCAAAAATGAAATATAGAGGGGCTTTTATAGAAAATTCAACGAACACTATTCATCCGAATTTTCTGAACTCCAAACGAAGCATGCCGGTTGACGTTTCTAAGGTTTACCCCGCGTTCCGAACACAGAGAAACATGTTTCAGAGGCTAATTCGATCATCTGTGCGAGTTACGGCAATAAATGATCGATTTTAAAGTAAACCGATTAAACGAAATTTCTATGCGTTTTGGCTTGCACCGGACAAACGGTAAATCCGATTGACACGAAATTTGAAATCGTACAATAATATCACATTACGGATCCGATGAAACTAGTTTCGTCGAAATTCAAGACTGTTTGAAAAATGGCTATTTTAACTCGTCAATTAAATATTAAATATTCAATTTTTACAAATTAACTTTTAATTCGATTTTAAAAGTTCTATAACATCATTCTAACTCCAATATGATATAATAAAATTTTACAAATTAATTTTAATCATATTAAGCCCAATTTCCAATTATTTCAGTAATTTAACATATTAAATTATCGATTTAGTTATCCAATTAAATCCGATTATTTGAAATAAAATTTATTCGACTCTTTAATTTCACTTATTAATATTTAAAATCAATTAAATATACAAACTTTAATTGATAGAAATTCTGGGTCGTTACAATAATGCACGTTAAATGATTAGATAACTCCTAGATCCAGAAACCAACCTCTAGATGTTGATATCAAGAGGTATAAACCACCATTTGTTTTAACTTTATTTTGATTTGATTTTTTAATTAATTTAAGCCTTGGACGCCATTATTTTAGTTGGAATCGAAGATGGGAAAAGAGAGGAAAAATGAATTGTCCGTAGAATGAATGAAACAAAAGGGATTTGGGTTTTAAGGGAAACATTAAAACCTTTCCAATTCCTCCCTTAAAATCTTCCCATTTTTATTGCTCCTTAAATCTCAATCAAATCAAATCCCATTTCTATACATGTATGGTTAGCCAAATAAAGTGCCTAGGTAAGCCTTCAAAATTTTCAAATCCACTTGGTAGTTATTTGTTTTAAATCAAATTTAAATGTTTGGTGATATTGTATATCAATATGTACAATATAACTTTTACAAACCCACTTTATTAAATACCAGGGGCATTCAAACAAATAAAATAAAATTTAATAACTAATATTTCATAAATATAATTAATTTAGTTAATTTAAATGATAATTAATTAATTAAATCGCGTGGTTTTTTTGAGTATTTATTATTACGGTTGTGCGACTCAAAGGTGTAAATTCAGTTAGTGATTAATGTTCAACAGTTCTAACGTTAACATTCATATGCCAACTTAGCTAGTGGTATGGCATTTTGGTTGAATTTATTACTCATACGTCTTTATTAGTAAAATCCAATTTCACTTATTTAAGCGTTACCCTACGGCAACAATTATTTACACCAATTTTCTTCATTAAAACTATAATATGTTGGGACTTATGGAATTTGGCTTTGGTCAAAATTCCAATATCGTCCACATTCAACTTTGTAAATCTAAATGCAAAAGCCTTGGTTTAATAATGATAATTACTATTAACCGTGCTGCTTTGGCCAAAGACTTTGACTTTGAGTTGACTTAAGTTGACCTTTTAATACTAATCTATTATATCTGAGGAGATGAGTTCTCTCTTGAATAATGTTTCACTTCCAATGCCTCCACTTGATCCAACTATGGTCATTTGATGGATTCTATGCCATGATTAAACTATAATTAAAATGAAGTTTCCACATTGAAGTTTGACGGTATTCTCAAGTTGAGCAAATTGTACAAAACTATCACATCGATATATTCTATTTGATCTTTGTTATATTAACTAATCGAAAACTATCAAGTGAGTCATTCCATAGTTATCCAATAACTATTAGTATGTAACCCCTTTGTTCCCCCAGTAGCCATGGATGATACACTGCCCAATATTTGCAGAGTGTTGCATGCTCTAGTCTCAATAGATGCATCGATATCTAGTCTCGATACATCTTAACTAGGAATATTTATAATAATATGTTTATTTTATTGTAATAAATCACTCATGATTACAACACATTTTAACTACTATCACAAAACAAACCATTTATGGATTTTCTATAATTAATATATTTTTAACTAAATACATACTTAGTATAACACATTATATCAAGTATATAATAAAAAGAAAACACCGTTTAGTTTGAACAAGATTGGTTATTGAGTTAGATATATGTAACATATTACATAATTGCCCCCAGGGCATACCCCTACATCTGAGATGGTCGAGCTTCTCTTGGTGCTTTGCTTAGTAAAAATGTTAGTTTGAGACCAACATGGGCATAGGTCAGCCTTTTCGGTCGGTGGTGGATCAATTTGGTTGACTTTGATTGGCCATATTGTATTCACTTGGCCTGCTAACTACTTATGAGAAAATTGAGTGCCCTCCAAGTTGGTATTTATTTACGGGTGCAAGCTTGAAAAATCATTCAAAACTTATTAATTGATGGTACTGCAACGTATTCAATGCGCTTTCCATATGACTTTGTGCAATAGCCTATGGTGGTTCATTTTTCAAACATGACATAGGATTCTTACGTCTCTCCACGTGCATGACTTGGCTTAATACCGATCTCTTTTAAACGGTTGGGATTCCCTTTGACTTTTGAATTCTACACATGCATTTGAAAGCGAGCGTATATAAATACCCCTTGCACTTCTCCCCTAATCCCATATAATCGCTCTTCATGACATTTTTTCAAAGGTTGTCATATTTTGCAATTCTTTACTGATAGCAAGTCGATGACTTCATCATCTATTTCCTTTCTAACCTCTTTTTCATGCATTTTTTATCAAATTTAGCAGGGATATTAAGAAAGAATGAAGCTCTTTGGTGTTGAACTGTTGCCTGTTGATTGCAGCACAAACTATTGAATGAAAACATCTGCTTTGGGAAGACTACACCTGTAACGATCTAGAATTTGACCACTTTAAAGTATACTATTTAAAGTGATTTTAAATATAAAAAAGGTAAGGTTATATGATTCAAACAATATTAGATAGGATTTGGAAAGAGAAGTATTGTGATAACCTGGATTTCTTGACATTTTTAATTGATATAATAATTAGGTTAATTAATTGAAATACTGAATTATAGATTGAACAAATGAATCTGATCAAATAAATATTTATATTTGTAATTGTGTTGTGTATATGTATAGATAGATTTTAAATAGAATTATTATACACAAATTGAGTTTGTGTTGATCTAACATATACTTATATTTGAGTTGATTTCAAATTGGATTTTTATTTCTATTCACCTATTCACAGTTGCTACAATCCCATTTGGATTATCACCTCAATTCTTATCTCAATTAGGTATTTAATCATGAATAGTTTAAACACTGTCCAGCTTAAATTTAGAAAATAGCTTGAAAAGTTTAAACATAGATAAGTAGTTGAAAAATAATTATTAGTTTGTAAAATATCTGTAAAATAGTTAAATAATGATAAAATAGTTATAAAATAGTTAAATAATTGTAAAATAGTTATAAATAGTAATTAGTTACAAAATAGTTGAAAACAGTAATTAGTTTATTAAACAGTTGTAAAATAGTTAAATAGTTTCAAAAATAATTATACAATAAGTATAAAATAGTTTGGGGATTAAAAAGAAAGTTGTATATATAAATAGCTTGGAAAAATAAGTTTATATTAAAACAATTTGTATTGAAAATAGTCCAGAGCCAAGCTGTTCAATTCCCAATCTCCATTCCCAACAATTCAATTTAAATTTCTATTTTCATTTAAATTGATTCAATTCCAAATTAAATAACTTTAATTTCCATTGAAATTGATTTAATCCCAATTCAAGTCGAATTAATCCTCAATTTCTTTCCTAAATTCAAATCAAATTCCATTTGAATTTACTTATTCAACTTTAATCACAATTTCAATTAATTCAAATAAATTTAAAATTGAACCAATTTTAATTCATATCAATTCCGGTTTGAATTAATCCCAATTCCCATTTGAATTTGAACTCATTCAACTTCAAATTCATTTCAAATTAATCCAATTCAAATTTTCCAATTGAATTTTTAAACTTATCCATCTTCAATCACAATTCCAATTAATTCAAATCAAATTCTATTTGAACTAATTCAATTCAAATTTCAAATTTCAACCATCTCGAATTATATAAATTTGAGTTAAATTTTTAAATGTTGATTTAATCCTTTAAATCAAATCAACTTATATCTTTAAACCATTTAATTCTGAATCCAAATTCCATTTTTAACCTATTTTAAAGTTCAAATAATAATTCAAATCCTTTTTAAACAACTAAATCTTTGAAATTCGGTGAATCTTTGAAATTCGATTTATCACCAAATTTCAATTTTGAAACTAAACCTTTGAAGTTTTATCTTAACATTCAAATCTTAAGTCCAAAATGATTCCATCTCATCATAATAATGGATATATTACCACACCCTATTTCTTCATTCATTTAAACAAATCCAATTTTAGCTTAATGATTATTAATAACAACAGGATGGTATCATTCAAATTATTTTAAAACATTCATCCATTTTCAATTTCCAGATCTCAAACCCATTGTGAGATCACACAAACTCCCAATTCAAATTAACCATTTAACTTCCCAAGTTAAATACAAATTTTATCTTGAAATTTCCAATTCAGATTGCTTGTTAAACTATTTAACTTTCCCAAAGTTAAATTCAATTTTCCTAATCCAACCAACTTTACCCAATTTGATTTTCCCATTTTAAATTTTAAACTTCACATTAATAATCTTTTCCAAATTCAAGATTTCAAATTCAGTTTGAATCCATTTCAAACTTGTCTTTATTGAATTTCTGTTTGGTTGTATTTCTATTACCATTTAGTTCTTATTATTTAATTCCAATGGTTTAACCACCAATTACCTTAATATTTGTTAAAAATAAATATCGCTTTATATATCAAAATATAATCTTACATAAAATCATTTAAAATCTTTATATAATAAAATAACAAGTACGCTCCCATATATTTATATACACTCAACTCATTCTAGGGTACCATTGACCCTATTCTTAATGAGTAAACCTACCAGAGCCAAGGTTCTCGCTTAACCTTCAGCTCTGATACCAAATGTAACGACCCGGAAATTTTGATCCCGAAAATTCCTGATAGTTAGGAAAGAAGAAAGAGATGGAAGGAGAAGAAACAGAAAAAACCATACTCGGAATCTTACATTCGAAGTGGATAAAATATAATATCACATAATATTCTTTACAAAGAAAGTTGTATCAGACAATTGCATTTAAATACATGAGAGTTACAACGTTTACACAAATACTGGACAGTTAAATATAACTTATCCCAGATAAATAACAATATAACATAGCGAAACACTCCATACGTTCATGCCATCCAGCTCGTCTCCTGAGATCCAGAACGTCCTTACCTGGAAATCTGTAATACTCGGTCTGACCCAAGCATTACATCAAAGTAACACCCGGGTCAGGCTGGAAACCAGCATGAGTAACCCATCTAACATGGAATACAGCAGCATAAAACTTACATAAAATCCGGGGTAACTGGTATCAATTTACATACTTATAATTTGTTATAGACATCACTTATTTCACGCATCAATTTCTAAGTACCAACATTTAGATTAAATGGTCCAATTTACGTAAATCATTTCATACCAGCATATTAATTTCACATATCAATCTATAGAGAATCGAAGTGGTTTCGGGTATTAACTAATACCCGACTCCAGTCTCTTCGAATCCAATGTCATCATAACCCAAGTAATTCAAGTGATTAAATTTAAATGCTGGATGTCACTTTTACACAGCAATTCATCAAAGATAACCACATTATCTCTGTTCAACCCAACATACCATATTACAAAAACATTTCATTTCACAAAGCATCACAATTACACATTATGGATAACAGATAATCCAAGGCATTCAAATATCGTTCAATCATTCATAAGCAAGATAAATTGGCCATACCATTCTAATTAATTTAGATAGATTAAATTAATTACTTCCATCATCTTTAAATCCTGCTCACTCGACATTAATTAATTACAAGTCAATTGATTAATCATCCTCTAATTTTCCCATCTTAATTAATCATCCTTGATTAATCATTCTCTAATTACATTGAGTAATTAGCCTTTAATTAATTACACAAATTAATTATCCTAAACCATTTACAGTAATTAACCTGTTTAATTACTTTCATTAATTAAATCAATTAATGAGTCTCTAATTACTTCTTTAATTAATTATTGTTCAAATTGATCGCATTTAATAATTAATCTTTAATCAATCACATCATTAATCAACCTTGATTAATCACATTCAGTAATTAACTATCCTTAATTATTTACCTTAAATAACTCTTAAAAATTAATTAAATCTTTAATTAATTTCACCAAGTAATTAATCCTTAATTACTTCCACAAAGTAATTAACCTTTAAATTAATTACATCCAGTAATTACCCATTAATAACTTCACTAAGTAATTACCCTTGATAAATCACATTAAGTATTCATACTTAATTAAACACTAAGAGGTTATCTTTAATTAATTAACAAATTAATTAATTTAAACTAATCACATTCATTTGATTAATTATAATTGGATAATTCATCCCTTAATTATCCTTATAAACAAATTAATTAATCTTTAATTATAGATTAATTATCTCTTAATTATTAATTAATAAAACTTAATTAAGTAGTCCTTAATTAACATTAATCAACACCCATTACTTAATTAATTAATTTCTAATTAATCAATCTTTAATTATTTAATTAATAATCCTTAATTACAATTAATTAACCTTTATTTAATTGATTACAACCCTATTAATTAAATCCCTAATCATTAGTTAATTAAATTAATAATTATTCTTAATTAATTACTTGCTTAACCCTTTATACTTAATTAATTATACTTAAATTTCTAAATTAACTTAGATAATCTAAAATCATTAAAACCGTAATTATCTTAAGATAAAACCTTATGTTATTTATGCCTTAATTATCATTTAAAGCATTCTATTTTAAAAATAACTTTACTTAATTAAATCATTAATTAAGTTTTAATATACTTATTCAACTTAATAATTTAGAGATTACAAATCTCAACTTACTTTAAATGCTTTAAAATATCATCAAGTAATGGTTTTAAATCTAGTTTAAATTTAAATAAACAAACTTGCTTTTTATAAAATCTTTATAATTCCATTTCTACTTAAGTTTTAAAATAACTTCAAATTAATTTAACAAAATTTAAAATTAAATAAAGTTTCAAAACATCATTAACAATGTTTAAGAAAACATCTATTATATAGTAAGTTATATAAGAAAGTTCAAAACTAATTTCATTTTAAAATTTCAAAAAAAACAAGTTTTAAAATCCTTTTTAAAAAAATTGTTAATATTTTCTTCAGGACAAACCCGAAGATCACTCGGGTCTAATCCGAGTTCCTTTCCATCAAAAAAATTAGTTGGTTTTTAGTTTAAGTCTTAATTAAAACCTGTAACCAAAAACTGTTAACAAGTTTAAAAACACTCAGCATTACTCGAGTTCAAACTCGAGCGAACATCCCACAGACTCGATGTGACGCCCCACCTCTATACCCACGCTAGCCAAGAACACTCCGGAGAAGTGCTGTCAACTAGCACGGAGAATAAGGCTGTTGAGGAGCGACCATCCATGTAATTGCTTATCACACGGTGGCTATAAATAATCTTCGGAAACAAACATAGAAATAATCATATCACAAATCAGTCACAGATATCCATATCACAAAGGCGGAAGAAGATATGAATATATAACTAACACATGAAAGTGTACATCAGAGTAGTGGTCAATAAGATCCACGATAATACAAAAGAATAGCAACACGTGCTATACAAAAGAATACAACTATGAGTCTATATCTCAAGTGTATACAACAAAAACTGCTAATCTAAACAGTTAGCCAAAAGTCAGAGTGATGAATCCCTGGGAAGAAGTCAAGCAGAAGCACCTGTAACATCTCGGTCTGATCCGAGTATTATTTAAGAAAATAATAAACGGATCAGTCTAGCTATAAATATCAGATGACATGATATAACATAAAAGATATGGCATAAACATAAACATCCATAACGACATACCACTATAAGTATGTAAATAATGATCAACAGAAGATCAATCAATAAGAGATAATCAATATCACAAGAATCTTCTCAAAGATTCGAAGGGGGCATCATACCCTAAACTTGTACTCATAACAAGTCAATGACATAAATTCCAGAAATCAACACGAGAAATCCAGAAATCATAAAAAGGGAAAGAGGCCTATCACATGACGGTCCGAAGACCAAGGGGAGCTACCCCACATGTGTGAATGGAATCACACAGATTAAGGTCCAGACTAACCAAAAAAAGCAAAAAGGTATGTGTGAGTGGAATCACACAAGTGGTGTCTAGTCTAACCTCGCAACAAGAGACATCGCACAGTTGCTAGTCTAAATCATCAGAATGATCGTCATGATCAACGAGAAGTGTCAATTACACTAAGCTAGTAAATATAGAAGTTTAGCTTCATGTCCCATAACCACTTGCTTAACTTAAATATTTACGAACAAACTGTAAATCTTCACTAATAAAATTGTCACAAGAGGTTCAATCGAAAAAGTCCAGGAATTAACCGACGAAGTGAACGCAAGCGTTTCATAGCACTTGTTTTACTAAGTCGTTTAATTAGATTTCTCATCCGAGTGAGGTAAAGGTTTGTATATACTAATAGATTGGAAAATGGTTTAAGAAAAAAGCTTTGTTATTAAAAATAGAGTTGAAATTGTTTGTTAAAAGAGTTTTGATATTTACTACTAGTATTGAAACCTTTATATTTTTAAAATGACAAATTACAGAAGAGATTGTAGAAACAATCATCACAAAGATCACATTCGGAGATGTGAATAAAATCCAAGGAAATCGGCTTAAAAGCATCAAAGTGGAAGTTCCCCAACGACCAAACGTGGCCGAGATAACCAGAGATGGTTTGTCTCGAAGAATGGTCAACTCAGCATCTCAACAAAGCAAGTTCTGTTGAATGTTTTTCAGATAAGATCGCCTACGGAGGGGGGGTCCAGGGGGGTGGCAACCCCCCAAGGTGGGGGTGCGGGGGCAACGCCACCGCTTACGGGGTTCGACCTGCCCGGTCAGGTCGCGGGGGTCCAGGGGGCAGCGCCCCCGGCGGGGTGCGGGGCAGCGCCCCGACCAAAACGGTACGACCTAGTGAAGATAAAATGAGGTCTAACGACCTAAGGACTCAAGGGTCTAACGACCTAACGACTCAAGGGTCATACGACTCAGCGACTCAAGGGTCCAACGACTCAGCGACTCAAGGCTCCAACGATCAGCGACTCAAGGGTCCAACGACTCAGCGACTCAAGGGTCCAACGACTCAGCGACTCAAGGGTCCAACGACTCAGCGACTCAAGGCTCCAACGACTCAGCGACTCAAGGCTCCAACGACTCAGCGACTCAAGGCTCCAACGACTCAGCGACTCATGGACGAACGACTTAACTCCGAACGACCTAAAAATGGCCAGAACGACTCAAGTGCAGAAAATTCAACAAAACGCTAAAAATTGGAGTTTTTTGCCAATCCAATCCAAACCAAATGCTAACATGCATGCAAAAATGATAGGGAATCATTCCCAACAGTCCAATATAATTATAGGCTAGAATTGTGAGATAAAAATCTCACCTTTGCACTAAAATTTATGAAGATGAAGCTTGAAAGCAAGGAGAAGCAATCCAAAGCTTGAATCCAATATCTTCTACTTGAATTTGGAGTTGAATAATGGAGTTGCAATTGAATTTGAGCTTGGAGTTTTAATTTCCCATTCTCTTCACCATTAATGCTAAAGCTTGAGTTAGTTAGGAAATTTATGAAGAGTGAGGAGAAGAGGGTTGGAACTTGGGCTTAATAGGCTAAACTAACCCAAAGTCCAAAGCGGGAAAAGTTAGTGAAATTTCACTAACTCCAAACCTATCGATGTTTATACTTAAAAAGTTGTAAACGACATTTCGAACTCAATGGAAGTGGTCTCGAGTCCTAATTTGACCGTTTGCAAAAAGTAGTTTTTCGGACCAAAATCCGATTAACGATTTAATATTTAAATAAAAATATTTAAATGTAAACTCGATAAATATGCGGGTTGTTACACTCGAGCTACAACTCGAGATAAATTCTTCTTCTCAGACCAACACAAAACCACTGACACGCTCGCCTGTGCACTTGCACCATTGCCAGAATCACCTCTGGCCTCCGATGATCCCTCCGACACTTCATCCATCATCGCTGAAACCCACTCCAATCATTAGAACACTCGCACAAATCCTCAATCGAAATCGAGTAGTCCAGTTGAAACTGAAAAAAAAAACTTGCCAGAAAACATCTCGATCGGCCAACTTCGATAACTGGAGCGCCAGAAACTCTGGCGATATCTCCACGAGTCATCCACGAAGCCACCTTCCAAAGCCAAGCAACTCGATGCCTTAGATACGACGCAGCATCCATTTTTGCAAGATCAACCATAACTAGGATTAAAAACTTAAACAACCCACCGCCGCCGCCACGGTGATCTGAAGCTCCACCAAATAATTTTTCCAACCTTCCCAATCACTCTACCATCTCCAATGGAAACCAAGAGCTCCTCGATCATCTAGATCAAACAGAAGTTCCTAAAAAAATTCCAGACATTCCTAAATTTATAACTCAAAACATTATTAAAAATCGTGATTTTAGTTTTAAAAATCTTAACTTTCAAAACGGATTCGAATTATAATCCTGAAATAACAAACTATGATGTTTCAAATTTGACATATTTGAAATTTTATCTGTAGTTCCAAATTTTCCAAAGAGACTTAGCTTTGATTTATTTAAAACTATTTTTAAGATTTAAATCTTGTTAAAACTAACAAGTTTTGAGTAGATTCTACTAAAATAAATCAAAGGGATGGGAAAGATTTTTGAACAGATCAAATGCCTGTAAGCCTGGAAACAAGCATGTCTGATTTTCAGACATGCACAACCAATACACTCAAATATATGTACAAATTTAAACATATTCAAGAAAATTTTCAATCTACAATAATCATGTTTTCAAACAACAAATCTAAATCTAGATTTTAAAGGATTTATTCACAGTTTTGAAATGTTGAACAGAGCTAACCGTTTACCCAACATGCACATTTCATTTCAGACATATAATTCATCATCATTCAATCAATATATATCAAACACTGATGATTATTCAAGCAACTAGACTTAAGATAAATTAGTTGAGTTTACTTGCCTTTTCAAAAAGCAGAGAGAGTTATATATATATATTTTTAAAACGGGAACTTGAAAACTTTGAATCGTAGAGCTTTGAAAAATTGGAAGCTTTTGAACTGCATCTGCTTTGATTTCTTTAAAACAGGAAAGCTTGCTTTGAAAGTTTGTTAATAGGCTTGTATTTGATATGAGTAAATTGATTATAGGTTTTGATATAAGGAGGTTATAGAATTTTTGAAAAATGCTTGACATATTTTGGTCTTTTGATTTGGAAAAAGATTTACAGGGATTTACTCTAAGGAATGAATCATAGGGTTTTGTTTTGATTCTGGAAAGTGATTTACAAGGTAGTGATTTTTCTGGTTTGAGAATAGAACAGGTTGAAATTTTCTTTGTTTAGAAATGGGAAAAAGAACAAAAGATGGAAGATGTTTGTTTATATAAACTATTTTATGGTTTATTAAAAAATCAAAGAAAATGAAAATAAATCATGACACTTGTCCCATACCATACTTAACTATCTAACACTTGTTAATTTGTATGCATAATTTTTAACGCTTGTAATTTCATTTTATTAAGAGGTTTTTAATATATATTTATACTATTTTAATATTACATTTTAAATTAGCTCTATATTAAAGATAAATATCTTAAGTGTATAAATATTTAGATTATCATTTTATTAATCAATATATATTCCAAAGAAAATAATATCTCAATTATACACTTAAAAATAATTATACAAGTTTAATATATCCTTTAAAGATAATGATATAAAACTAATCTTATACTAATAAAAATCATATATGATATTTTTTAAATCCAAAATATTTTAAAATATCTATCTTTTAAATCTCAAATTCCTATCCAAATTCAAATTCAAGTTCAATTTAAAATCCAATTTGAAATCAACTCAAATATAAGTATATATTAAATCAACACAAATTCAATTTGTATATAATAATTCTATTTAAAATATATATACACACACACACAACACAATTACAAATATAAATATTTATTTGATCAGATTCATTTGTTCAATCTATAATTCAGTATTTCTATTAATAACCCAATTACTATATCAATTGCAGATGTCAAGAAATCCGGGTTATCACAAGTATACACAAAAATAGTAACATTTGCCTATATCGACAAAAGTGACAAAATGCTGACTTTAGAAAAGTAGGTTTCAACGATTAAATAAATTATTTTAATTTATTTATAAGTGTTTATATTTTTCAATGACATTATACAAATTTATTTTTAAATTTGATTTACATAAATAAATAGTTAACTTAAAACGTCAAAATGTGACCGTAAAACATTTGTTGAAAATCAACGTTTTGTCGATTAAAAGTTATCGTAACGTCGTCGTGCCTTTATTTTCTTACATAGGAACATATATTCAAATAGTGTAAGTATTAATTAATTCACTAATCAAGTTTACTTTTACTAAAATCACATAGAAAATTCTAGAATATAATTAACAAAAAGTAAGCACAAAAGGATAAACATGTCATTTCAATGCAAAAAGTAAACATCAAATCAAATCAAACATAATTATTATATTTTTTACTCAATACTTAAGTGAAAGTGACATAAAGTAATGATTTGAAATGTGATGTTAAGTGTTTAAAAAAATAAGGTTGCTTAAAAAGTAAGTAAAGAGTATTTTGGTATTTACAAAATATTATTTTAATCCAAAACTTTTTATACAAATGAGCATCTACTTTCACACTTTTTTACACTTCTTCTTCTTTCTTTTTCAAGCTTTTCTTCCACTCCCTAATGGTTTCTTTTTCTTTACGAACTTTTCCTAAAATCAAATCAGATCAACTCCAAACACCACCAATCATTGCCAAAGACCTTAGAATACCATTAAAATATGGTTTAGCATCTAAGAAGTGAAGAAATGATGGAGGAAAGGGGGGGATAGGAGGAGGCGAACCTATGGTGGAGGGAGAAGTAAGTCGTGAAGCTTTGGAGTAAGAAAAAGAGAAGAAGGCGCTGCCGAAATCAAAAGAAAAGTCTACGAAAAAGTTTGGAGGAGTGGAACAATTGGATGATAAATTGGTTGATATTATGGTTGATTATATGTTTGTGATATGGATGATAACTTGTTTGATAAATGATACGAGAAATGGTTAGTAAGCATGGTTAATTAAATGAGAATTAAATTCATATAAATGTGTGTATAAAAATTATTTAGCCTCTTAATAATTTCAAAATATCTAAAAAAGATCAAAAATGATATTATAATAATATAATATTATAATATGAAATGAAATGAAAAATGAGTGAAATGATTGAAAATATTATTTAAATAAATTAAAATAGTTAAAATATGATTTAAAACAAATTTGAAGTGTTTCGGACAAGTTCTGAAGCAATTCACAAAATTGGTCAAAATAGAGCTCGTCACGTAGCGGTAGTTCGTAAATTTTGACCCGTAACTTCAAATTAATGTAAAGAATTATTTATAAGTCAGATTTCTTTGAAACAAAATTCTTTTTTTCACAATGATAATAGTTTTTCAATGAAGAAAGAAAATCAAGATTTTGTTAAGTAGATTTTGAAATATGTCTAAAACAATTTTCAAAAAATATCGTGGTTTTGCAGTTCGGAATCTAAAAAGCGATTTCTTTATAAATGGTATTTTTAAATGATTAAAAATATGAAATAAATTTGATAAGTCTATCAAAATGGTTTAAAAGAGATTTGGAAAGGAAAATATGAATTTTCAAATATTAAAAAGTTGTTGAAATCTAATAAGCTTATACAGCACTTCCCGCGGCACTTTTATGCTACGAATTCTATAACCTTTTGAATATGAGTTTAAACGTAACGATATTTTTCTAGAATCAATTATGAATTTTTTTTAAAGGAAAATTAAGAATTTAAAAGAGAATTTGGAATCTTATAACCAATTCCAAAATAAAGCTAATAACTGAGTATGCGGAAACGACTAGTACATTTTTCCCACTTGTAAGATCTGGAAAGATAAAATAAGGTGTTTAACTAAGGTTAGGGATAGAGCAAGTAGTGCCCTAAACTTACCTGGCCTATATTTTCTCTTTTTAGACGAGGGGTGAAACAGATCAAATGGAAAGCTAGGATTCTCTAAAAATCACATTTAAGTATTTCCATGATAAAAGAAAAGAAAAAAAAATTCTTTAGATGTTAATTAACCACTTAACATCTTTTATTTGACGATCGATACGAAGGCAGCGAGATCGGATTTGGGTGATTCCTATCTGAAAATAGGGATCGAATTTGGGTGAATCCTATCTGAAAATCACTTCAGACTAATTTTCGAAACCCCATATGAACTTAACATCTTTTTATCGATGATTAGTATGAAGGAACCGAGATCGGATTTTGGTGATTCCTATTCGAAAAACCGGGATCGGATTTGGATGATTCCTATCTGAAACCCCTTCAAACTAATTGTCAAAATGAAACATATTGAAAACAAAGATCTTCATAATGTAGGATTACTTGCCATTAGTCCCTAGAGGTGAAATTTACCATATTTAAGGTGGCAGTAGTACTCTGTTATGAAAATCTTAAATTTTCATGAATATGATTTGAAGTTAAGGAAGAAATCTTTGATTAAGATTTAATGAATGATTTGAAAAAGTTTCCTAAGTAAAAGAGAAAATGATTGGAATTATTCCAGGATCTAAAGAGGTTTAAGTAAACCAAATGATTTGATAAATGAGGCTTAATGATTTCATGTACACTTGAAAAGAAAATGGAATAAATTGAAAATAATATATCCAAGAAAGATATTTGATTTAAATAAAAGATGAAGTAATTGACTGATGATTGATATCCATATATGAACTAAACATCTTTTTATTGATAATTGGTTTCGAAGGAACCGGAGTAGGATTCATGTGATTCCTATATGAAAACCACTTCAAACCAATGTATCGAAAGTGAAGATATATGTAAGATGATGATTATTGAAGACCGGGGATCTTCATAGCGTAAGGACTGCTTGTTGTCATGCTTTAGGTCGCTCCCATTATAGAGTTATTTGTAGTAGTGATATCCTCATTGTGGAGATTTTTTCGGATTTCAAGGCTTCTCACCTAGTAACAGCCTGAAAGTGTCTTCGGTTTCGTTCGGTCCCAAAACGAACTTGTATGGACGAATGTCTAACATTGCATTTCTGAGACACAACATTTGACTTTTACAAATGTACATCTGCTCGGTGGCGGAGAATGCAACTTCTCTTTGCTTAACACCCTTCTTTAAGACATACAAGCTCAGTGGTTGTATGCTTGTAGGAGTGAAATAATAATCAAAGGAATAGTAGTGTGGCATTCAAGTGGAACTTGGTATGATCAAAGCGTGGTTTTGTATGAAAAGCAAGGCTTTGAAGAAATTGATCATAGTCTTGCGAGCCTCACAACCCGGGTATGATTGGATTCTATGTGGTCAAATGTATGCTCGCATTACGGATAGTAGTGATTTGGGTTATCAGAAGTTCTGATCCCTAGGTACCAGATACGTCAGGGCCTCATGGCAGGGCTGCGCGATGTCTGAGTCTTAGATGTTATTCGTACATTATATCCACTTTTAGCCATTTGTGTTGTTGTATAACGGCGTCTTAATCTTGGACGTAAGCCATGGATACAGATTGATCTTTCCACTAGTTCCCTATCATGTTGGAAATCCAATCCCAGTATGGGATTTACGGTTTTGATTGTAGTCCCAAAATAGCTGTAATGACTTGCAAACTTTTCAGCTACCCATTTTGGTATCTTATATTCCGTTTGGTATATTCCATCGACCTAGTCCGAATATATTACCTTAGACTTAGTCTGGGTAATGATACCTTATTTTAAAAGTGTTTTCAAAAGAATGTCACTAAAAATAATATCAAGTGTACTTATAAAGTGTTTTAGTTACCATAAAGTTAAAAACCGTCCGTGTTTATGTGTGGGAATGGCCTTTTGAGATACCCTTCTTTTCAAAAGTTTTGATAACATCGTCATAATCTATACATTTGAAATTTCAAGTATCTCACGCTGGTTTATCAAGCTTGATCCGGGTATTTTTAATACTCGGGTCAGATCTGGGTGTTTTAGAGTGAGTTGTAAACGGTTGGAGTTTCCAGAAGAGAGCTGGAGATCTTCATAATTGTATGGACGTATTCTATTAATCGCTACATCTATTGCATTTGTTTTTTATTTTCTGCATTTGTAAGGACAGAGATTTATAACTATCCAGGATGGATCTAGGTTAGACTTTGATATTGTATTTTAAAATTTTCCACTGTAAAGATTATAATATATGTTATTCCATTCATGTGAGATTCTATTCTGTCTTTATTTTCTTTCTACCCTTAATGATCCGCTTATTCGTGCGATTTGAGTTGAACATGTGTGGTTTATTGTCGATTCAAAAGGTATGGAAAAACGGATCATTACAACGCCTTGCCTCTTGGATTGGACTCTTATCTACCGGCCAAGGTTCTGATAGTGGTCGGACATCAGTCTTGGGCTAATGATCCTGGTGAAGCTAGGGTGCTTCTTAGGCGGTGTTAAGAGTGTGGGCTGACCTACCTTAGAATAGACGCTGATATGCTTCTTCTTCACTGTTTTTTCTATTCTTTTCAACAAAATTATATGAATATCATCGCAAACCTAGCAGGGTAGGCATTATGCCCCCACGCTAGCGGAATGAAATAGATATTCTATTACAAACCCTGATTAGAGTAATTTGTTGTGTTGCTTAATCATCTGTGCGACTTATTGAGTGAAATTCCTTGTGTGTCCAATAGTCCTCATATTTATTCTCTAGAAATTTCTTTCTTTGTATGATTATGCTAAATATTAATTGTAATAATAAGGTAGGATGGATATGGCCGTTAACATAGCCAAGTGACAGGCGGATGTAGAGTGGAGGTTTGTCCGAAATGAGCCGTAATGCAAATTTTCTCACGGGTCTCTTAAGCGGCTGTTAGTCGAGGGTAAAGTAGAAGACGAACCCAAGACCCAAGCACCTGGGGCTGTTAGGTTAAGCTGGGGGACACATCGCCTATCGTAAGGAGACCATTGATCCTGAATTGAAGCGAAGCACATTTTCTTAGCTTAGACATTTTAGTGTAAGTAAGTCACTTGATGGTGAGGTGGGCTATACGAAGCCTTCTCATAAGGACTTGATGGTTAGATGGGCTATACGCAACACGTTTATGAGAAATAGATAGATGAAAAATTATTTATGCTACCTATATAAATCATTGAAGATGGTCCTAGTCAGGCTAGTTCATTTTATACTATAAAATAAAAATAAATAGATGCTGCATATTGGAGTGATTGGAAGTTTTAAGGAAAATAAGAAGTTGGGCTAGAGGAGCAAAGAAGAATAGGATCAAGTGAGGGAAGAATATTGGTGAGTGTCATCTCACTTAATACATAGCAATAAGATCTAGTGAAGGCAGCCTTTTATATTTGATGAATGAGTAGATTCTATATTTTTAGATAATTAGTATGCATGACTGATGTTGTATGGTTCTGTGTTGAATGTTTTGATATGAAAGTTTTATATTTTAAATGTATGATTATAAATTATATGCTATTCTTTTTAGATAAAAATCAAAAAGGTTGTGTGATTAAAACCCTTATCATGTTCATGAACTGAAGTATGTTGACCCTTTACCTGTTAGATAGGAAACTGAAGTAATTATTATTAATTGATCATATAATGATGTTCATTAAAAATCTGGCTATGGAATATTTTTATAAAGTATGGTCTAAAGTTTAAGGAAAAAAATTGAAGGCAGCTGAAATGAGAAGGTTCTGCTTATGTCTTAGCTCTAAATAATGTGCAAGTGGTGCAATGATTTGATCATGTGCTGAGCTACTTCACACTGTAGATTCCCTAAACTGATGTTATGGCACAATTAGTCTCAAAAAAAAGGGATCTACTTGAAGAGATTAGTGAAGAGAATTGGGGTTTAGGATGTACCTCATAAAAATTCATGGCCATGTGTTTGTAGTAATAGAATTATAAAGAAAATAAATAATAAAGATCTAATTAATAATAAGCATCAGGTAACATGAACACTTGAAAATCCAGATGCATATATATATATATATGTGTGTGTGTGTGTGTGTGTGTGTTTGTTGTTAGTTTATGATTAGGGGATGTTTTTTCTGTTACGAATGGATGCTTCTATAAATAATGAACCAACTGAAATATTTATGAAAATTTGAAGAATGAATGTTTGGCCATCTTATGATGTATGTATTGATTAGTTTATCAATATGAGATGACATATAGACTTTAACCTATTGGAAAAAATGGTGCACAGGAAACTATGTGTCATTAAGTTTTGAAATCTTAGTAACAAACTAAGGACATAGGTCACCTTATCATCAAGCAAGATGATTAAGGCCATTGGGATGCTGAATTAATCAACTTAGCGTCAGGAAGGATATGAGTTTGTACATGGCATGTTTGTGCCCAAAGATCTTAGTGTGCTGGGTTAACAAAGGTGAAGCCCCAGGCAATGTGCACATAGAGTTCAAGTGGTAGAGCATTGACCTAATAATTGTTAAACTCAGGGTTGTAGTGCTTTTAGTAGGCCAGAGAGAGAAGCTTGTGTCATGGGTGCAATGTTTTGGCTGGTTGATATGATGTATATGAGATGATAGTTTAGCTGTTAGGATATATTTATATTTGCATTTTTAGTAAAAATGGTTCTGCATTTTATATAGTTGAACGAAAAAAGCTAACTTTTGTAGTATGTAGAAGTTCATGCAAATTAAATATGCTTTAACATTGGGAATTGTTTTTAAGTATGACTGTAAATCTGAAGCATAAAAGCAATTGCTATGTGGAATGCACCAACTACTCAAGAAATCACTGCTGTATTTGAAAATGAATTTTTAATAGGCTATTACAGCCATTCTTTGTGTAAAGTGTTAAGTGAATACTCATACCAAACCCATAAGTCTAACCTATTTGATTGTTTGCATTATTTAGGTGCCTCATGTATATGGGGCAGCTCATGGATTGCCTATAGGAATATGAAGGAACTAAATGGTAACATGTAGTGGAGAAAATGCTGAAGGAGGAGCACTCAAATATAGTTAGTTATAACATGAATCAAAGCTCTTAAATATGAGCCACCATCTACTTATACCTAAAATGTAATAGAGCATGAAGTGCAATGTTGGTTAGAAATGGGTAAAAACTAGTGTATTAAAGTTGCAATTGTCAGTAGTATATGAATGCAAAATGATGTAAGAACTACCTGTTTTCTGTTTATAGCTGAAATGAACTAAATGTCTAAGAGTTTTATTGTAACGATCCTGAATTTTGAACAATTTAAATTGAAAATATTTAATTAATATTTGAATGATGGTTTAAATTGAATTCCCAATATAACTATGAATTGGCGATTAAATTTTAAAATTTAATCTATTGAAAGTTGAATAAAGATTTGAATCTTCAATTTTAAGCTGATTAAAAATATGTCAAAGGTTTAGAAAATTCAAATTGATAATACTGAAGATAATAAAAGCTTCAAAATTGAATTTGAAAATAATTTGTTCAGTTTTGGAATTTTTTCATTCAATTTGAATTTAAAAATAGCCTTCCGAGGCACGGTCTCGGAATTCGACGAAACCAGTTCCATTGGGTCCGTAATATCGAATTATTATCGGATTTCAATTTTCGTGGCGTTCGGAGTTGATATGTGAGCAAACGGCACCTAAACGCGTTAGAATTCGTGTTGAAAACAAATTGTATTTGAAAAAAAATGAAAATTAAAATGATAATGAAATAAAATAAGAGAAAAAGGAGATTACAAAATCTCTAGTACACTGCTATGTATCTCCTCTGCAAAAATCGCGTACCTTCAGCCACCCTACCCTATACGCCGTCGTCTCCTTTTATTTTATTTGTTCGAAAACCCTAAGCAAAATCATTCAGAGAAAAAAAAAGAAAGCGAGCAATAATGGCGGCACCGTCCCTTTTCTTCGTCTTCACAAAAATTTGGGCTTTCGTGCAAATTGGGGATGCCGACGTTAATTGTTTCGATCGTCTTCGTGATGCCGGCTTCGACTTCAAATCGTTCGCCTCTGGAGACGCTTGTCGTTGCTGGGTTGAAGTTCGCCTTCGCTTGAAACTGTTGCTTTCGTCGTTTATTTGGCCGCATCATCTTCTACTCCAGCTAGCAACAGTGAGTTTTTTTCTCACGATTAATTTTTATTCAAGTTTTTAGATTTGTTTGAATTGGGTGCTTGGTTGCATGCTATGATTTGGGGTGTCATTTGTTATCATTTCCTCGGTTATTTGAATTTAAACTAATAAGAACGGATAAAACACTGCATGTTTGTTTGTTGGGTATTATTTGCTATCATTTGCTCTGATAATTTGATTTAAACTGATGAGAACAGATGCTATAAATTTTGTTTTCAAACTGATGAGAACAGATGCTATAAATTTGTTTTTAAACTGATAAGAACAGTTTGTTGTGGCTGCATGTGATGGATCTTTGAATCTATATGAGGAAAATTTTGTTTGCATGTGCTTGTTTGAACTTCAGTTCATATGTGATGTACGTACGTGTCTGTAAAACCCCCTATTCTTGTTCTCAGATGCAAGCTATTTCAAAACCCAAATCATTTCCTCTTTTACCTGTCAGTCTTAAGTTGTTTAAGGAAAATGTAGTAAGGAAATAAAAATACTTTAGTTCTGAAAATACTTGTGAGCAAACCACTTTTCTAAATTCTTTAAGTTGATATATATGAACTGCTTTGTGGTGTTCTTTGATGTTTTGTTGTGTATTATGCTTGCATGCCTATATAAGAATGATCCTAGTTATAAAGGTCTGTGAACATCCTATAATCTAAAAGTAACAAAATTTACAAGTTCAAAACAATTGTTTGATGAATCTGATGCATTGCTAAAATTCTTGAATCCATTATGTGATGCTTGAATGTTTGTTTAGGTATGGAATTGAAAGTATGTATGTGAATATGTATTTATGCATATGCATGTCACTGTGAGTAACACCTAATTTAAAATAAATAAGTAGGATTTCATGCTGGTTTAAGTCTTAGCTTTGCATTGATCAAAGTGTTCAACTGGGTATAGTTCTGATGCATCTAATTGAATAAAAGAAATTTTTTGAATTAAACCCATGAATGCATGCCTGGAAAATGACCTTTCCCTTCACTGTTCCTCAGCTTTCAGTTTTACAGTAAAAGAAAAAAAAACTATGGTTAGAATCCCAATCTTTTCTCTACTCATTCTTTCTGAAATAAATTGTAACAAGTTGAAGTTTGTGTTTGAGCTGCACACGAATGAAGTGTATGCTTGAACTAGGTAGTGAAACTAATGCTTGTTTGGCTTGCAAAGGAAAAAAAAATCTTTGAATCTGGTGAAGGAAAATGTACTAAGGAAAATGAATACTTGTGAGTAAACCTTGGTTTCTCAATCTTTTTGATTGCTTTGTGTATGCTTGGGTGATATAGGAAAATTAAACTTGTTTGCATGCAAGAATTTTGATATATGATTTGTTGCTTGATTGTGCATGTTGATGTTTCCAAATAATGGTTCCTGTCTGATTTCAGGAAAGAAAAAAAAAGAAAAAAAAATAGTCAAACATGTATATATATACGTAGTAAATGGAAAGCAAGAGTGTATAGGCATTTATTATTATTGTTTGATTTGACTAGTACAATAACCAAAGTTTTGTTACTTCTTGCCTGCACATATTTTACCAAATAAGTGTATATATAAGTTTTGAAGGTTGCATGTTGACTGTGTACTTTTTAATCTCTGGTTTTGTGCCTTAAACTTGCACCATGTTTAGTAACAAACTAAGTAAGTTTTGAAATTTTCTTTCTTTTACTAAAAAAAATGCAAGCCCAACCTTTCTGTAAATTTCCATACCCTTGTTACAAGTTGTGGCACTATATTTGGACTTGATCATGGCTTCCTCTGTTGTATACTTGTCCACTGCAGTTTCCTCATTGATGCATTTGGACTTGACTGTTGCACTTGTAGTTGCATTCCATTTGGTTGCATTTGGACCTGACTGTTGCACTTGTAGTTGCATTCCATTCCGTTGCATTTGACTTGGTGTTTCTGGTCTGCATACTATTCGGTGTTTCACTGTTGCACTATGTTGGTCTAACCCTGTTGCAATTAGTTTATTTTGTTAGCACTCATTTGTAGTCTGCACCACCATATGCTTTTGTAGCCTGATCTTTGTTGAACATTTGTTTTGCTATACTGTTCACTTGAGTTTGAAATTGTTGTCTCATTTGAAACAGTGCAGTCCCTTTGTTTTTGAGGTATATGCATGTTGACTAGTTCACTTGCTCATATGTGTTGATCCTCTGATGCATTTCTTATGGTCTGTTTCTTGTTGTTATGAGCTTAATGAGTTGTGCTCATTTTGGTCTGCATTCTGTAAACTTTGAGTGGTATTTGTGAATCTTTCGTTGCTTCATGTCTTTGGCATTTCTGAGACTCTGCCTTGATAGCCTGCTTTGACATTGCTGTTTGTATTGCTTTGTCTGATGCCTTCTTGACTCTTTTGTCTGTGCATTGGCCTTGAGTTGAACCTAGTTTTGAAACTTAGGTTTGATCTTGTTTTGATCTGATAGCTGTGTGTTTTTGTTTGGTGCACACGAGTTGGCGAGGCGGTACACATGTGTATAAATATACGTGTGTACTGCAGACACACAGGATTGACAGATTTTAAAAAATTGAAGTTGTTAATATGGAAATCCATAATAGATTTAAATTGATTCATGTGATTCATCATCTCTGTTGCTTAGTTTACATGAATGCATGTTTGTTTGGCCATAGTCATTTTTGCTCTGTTACATCCCAGATTTTATTCGCTGGTTTGAGATATGTGTACTCCTGTACACTACTTATCATCACTTGTGGGCATTTACATCATTTATACTATGTGTTGATCCAATTGTTGTTATCTCCACTGCCTACACCTTGCATCTTTACCGCTGTTACCATTTTCTTTCCGTTCATTGCAAATTTAATTACTTGAATTAAGATTAATCCTGACTCGAGTGTTTTTGTGTTTTGCAATAAACGCTCGGGTCAGACCGAGTATTTTTACAGCGTGAAGATTTTCTCGCAGCGAAGTTAGAGAGAGGGGGATTAAAGCTTTACTTCAGTTTTCAGGATTTCTTTTGTACTTTAAAAAAAAAGATATATATATATATATAGATAATTGTTCCGCTGTATTTAAATGTATTTCATTGTATAACTCTGATATTTGTATATAAAAAAAAAAGTTCATTTATGTGAAATGTTATTATTATTCTGTGATTCTGTGGCTGATTCTGTTTAAATGTCATAAACTAAATAACAATCCGTCATTTGAACGTTTCTAGTTGGTTTAATTACCGACTAGAGGCGGTCAGAGCGGCGGGTCGTTACATTTTATATGGCATAGTCCCTCTCTAAAATGAGTAAATTTAATATGAATTGTATATTTACTATGGGTTACCCATTTCACTAAATTTATAAACAGTGGGTAAAACTATATATGCATAGACTGCCTTTGCTAAGTGTTGCAGTGTTATGTCAAGAAAAAAATTGATACAAAATGGTTTCTAAAAATTAGCATACAAGCTTCTAACATATGTATATTTACTTACTAATTTGAATTCATAACAAGCTATAAAATATATGCTAGACCATGTAAACTAGCGGGCTGATGTCCTGTAGTGCATAAAGAATAAGGTAGTGGTATTCCTTGTGTCCTTTAGTAAAGGTAATGTTATATATATTTATATGAATTGAGCTAAAAACTTAAGAAATATAGCAAAATAAAAATATTTAATGCAATGGAAAGTACAAGTGTTGTCATATGAGTTATTTTTATGGTTTGGCTTGAATAAATAAATCATACCGATTTGTTTACTATATCTTTACTTATACTAAAGATATATATATATATATATATATATATATATAAGCTTGAAAACATAACTGTTTTTGTTGTGTTTGTAGATTAGTTTATTTTGACTAATCAAATAACTTTTGCTTAAGTAAATTCCACAAATGCTAGCAAAAGAGATCTATATATCATTACTTTATGGATTAAATATTACTTTTATATACTTGTATTTCTATATCAGTCAGAGTTCGATCCTGGAATTAAGAAAAATTTTTGGAAAGTAAGTGACCTTGGATACAATTTAATGTATGTCAATATATTTGCTTTATTTTTGGGTAAAAAACTTTTGGGGTCACTTCAGTTGGTATTAGAGCCGTGTTACTATAAAACACAGCTAAATAATTAGGTTATAAGGTTTGTTTTGTAATGACACATTGATTTATCCTTATGTAAACACTAGTTAGATTTAGCTGTACCTTTTTACTTACATTAAGCAGTATGATAATATGTAAGGTGTTAAACTAATATAACCTAAATTATTGATAGAGATCAATGGTAGGAAGAGGGCATAGTCAGGGTGCAAGAGGGTCAAATGATCCTCAATTGATGAATGTCCAAGACTTCATGAGGGATCTCAAGGATGGAGTAGGACCCAGACAAGAAAATTCATATGAGGAATTGTCCAAACTGTTAAAAACTTATAACAATCTTGATGGAAAGAGTTTTGAGGGAACTGAAGGGGTCATGGGAGTTCAAACATGGTTAAGAAGTTTGGAAAGAATTTTTGCTGATATGCCAGTCGAGGTTCCAAGAAAAAGGCAAATAGCCTCAAAGCGGTTAAAAGGAGTTGCTCTTGACTGTTGGGAATTCATCATTACAGGAAGACCCAAGAATACATTACTTGGGATCAATTTAAGGAAATATTAGAGGCCAGATTTCTACCTGCTTTAGCTAAGGCTTCACTATTAGAAGAATTCATAAGTTTATGACAGGGACCATTGAGTGTAACTGAGTATACACAAAAGTTTGTATGCTTGTCAAAATATGGAACTATGCTAATAGCAGATGAAGCATCAAAGAATGCCAGATATATACAAGGTTTGAATGCAACTTTGAGTAGAGCTACGTTGTCGTACCAAGATAAAACTTTTGATCAAGTACTGGATTTGACCCTAGCATTTGAAAAGCATGATATTACTAGAGAGAAATTTAAGAATATGAGGAACAATAGTAATAGAAAGGGCAAAAATAGAGCTCACCGTTATGACAAAAAGAAAAATGAAGCAAAAGTAAAAAAGGTGAATGAACCTGCAACTATCGAGAGTAAGAAGAAAATTATATGTTATAATTGTGGAAAAGAGGGGCATATAAAGTCTAGATGCCAAGCTGAAAAGGTAGCCTCATTCAAGTGATATAACTATGGAAAAGAAGGCTATATCAAGAGGAATTGCCCTGAATTTAAGATGCTTGCAAAAGTAGGAGCTTTAGAGGGGAAAGGAAAAGCTATTAGTGGAGCAGTTGCAGAAGAACCTAGTCAAGTGAAAGGTATTCTCTTTATTAAAAAAAATTCCCATAGCTGTAATATATGATACTGGTGCAACACATTCTCTAATATCTTATGATATAGTGGAAAAACTAAAACTCACATGCATTTTAGTAGATATGTCTTTGTTTGTTAAAAGTCCTATAGGGAGTTTTCGTATGCTAGGGATGAAATGTTTGCAAATAAAAGTATCTATTAGTGGGCATATATTTATTTCAGATCCATAGCCTTGAATTATCCTGGAATAGGAGTAATTCTAGGTGTGGATTGGTTGAAGAAATTTGGAGCTATTATAAATTTAGAAGAGTCCACTATTTCTTTAAAAATCACTGATGGTAAAAGAGTCACTATGTTGTGTGAGGCTGCAAAAGAAGGATACCGAGGACATGTAAGAAGTTTAAACACTGAAGAAACTGAATTAAAACTGGAAAATATACATGTAGTAAACTAGTATATTGATTTGTTTGAAGAAGTTAGTGGAATACCTCATAATAGGCCAGTAGAATTTGAAATAAAATTAATACAGGGTGCAAGTCCTATTGTGAAAAAGCCAACTAGAATGGGGCTAAAAGGGTTGATTGATTTAAAGAACAACTCATAGAATTGGAACAAAAGGGATTTATAAGACCTAGTGGCTCATGTTGGGGATCACCGGTAGTGTTTGTTAAAATGCAGGATGGGACTTTGAGAATGTGCATAGTTTATAGGGAGCTCAATAAGGTTACAATAAAAAATAAATATCCATTGCCTAGAATTGATGACCTATTTGATCAACTAAATGGAGCTAAAGTGTTTTCTAGACTGGATCTTGCCTCTGGATTTCATCAAATGAAGGTAGAGGAAGAAAGTGTGAAATATACAGCCTTTAATACAAGAAATGGATTGTATGAATTTCTTGTTATGCCCTTTGGGTTAACAAATGCACCATACTATTTTGTAGACTTAATGAATAGGATATTTCGATATTATTTAGATAAATTTGTCTTGATTTTTATTGATGATATTTTGATTTATTCAAGGACCGAGAAAGATCATGAGAAGCATTTGCATTTAGTGTTAAGTAGATTCAAAAAACATACTCAAAAAGGCAAAATTTTCTAAATGCACTTTTGGAAGCATGAAATAAAAAAATTAGGCCATATAATCTCAGAAAATGGAATTTTAGTAGACCCTAATAAAGTGATAGCAGTGCAAGCATGGAAAAGGCCTAAAAACTGCGAGTGAAGTTAGATCATTTTTGGGGATGGCTGGCTATTATGGAAGATTTATAAAGGATTTTGCAAGGATTGCAATCTCACTGGCTAAGTTGACAAGAAAAGAACAACCATTTATATGGACTGAGAAATGTGAGAATGCTTTTGAGCAATTGAAGAAGACTCTTGTAGAAGCTCCTATATTAAAAGTGCCTGAAGGGAATAAGGGGTTTATTGTGTATACTGATGCTAGTGGATCAGGTCTTGAAGCAGTGCTAATGCAACATGATAAGGTTATAGCTTATGCCTCAAGATAGCTTAACTAAGTGAAACAAAATGTGGAACACATGATCTAGAACTTGCTGCTGTAGTGTATGCACTGAAATTATGGAGACACTATTTACTCGGGGCAAAAATTGAATTCTACACTTATCATAAATCTTTGAAATACTTGTTTTCACAAAAAGATTTAAATATGAGCCAGCATATGTGGGTATAATTCCTAGCTTCCTATGATTTAGACATTTTATATACACCAGGTAAAGCAAATAAGGTAGCTGATGCTTGAGTAGGCAGCATGTTAATTTAGCAATGTTGATGTTGCAAGAATTTAAAGCCCTATCAATTCTTGCAGAGGTGGAAATAGCTAACCTAGTTGGGGGACCAGTAGAAACAAACAATGACATGATAGAATATGGTAAACTCAGTCTCGTCACTATCAGGTCAGTTTTAGCAGATAATGTAGGAGCCTCACAAGACCAAGGTCAGTTTTTGAAAGACAAAAGAACACTTCTGTTAAGAGGAACAAAAATTGAAAATTTTGAAATTGGTGAAAATGGTTATTTAAAAAATAAGGGAAGGCTCTGTGTACCTGATGATAGAGAGCTTAAAAGGGAAATTATGGATGTTTATCATAGAACTAAATATACAATACATCCCGGTGGGACAAAAATGTATCATGACTTAAAGAGGAATTTTTGGTGGAGAGGTATGAAAGGGGTGGTAAGAAAATATGTAGCTCAATGTTCAACATGCCAACATGTAAAAGCTAATTATCAACGGCCCTCTGAAATGTTGCAACCTTTAGAAGTGCCAAAGTGGAAATGGAAAAGTATATTAATGGATTTCATTGATGGTTTATCAAGAACTAAAAAGGGGAATGATAGTATTTGGGTAGTGGTGGATAGATTGACAAAAGTAGCACATTTTATACCTATAAGATCTGATAGGAATGCAAGTAAATTGTCCCAAATGTTTGTAAAAGAAGTAGTTAGATTGCATGGAGTACCAAAGACTATTATAAGTGATAGAGATACTTTGTTTACATTAAAGTTTTGGAGCAGTTTTCAAGAATAATGAGGATTGAATTATGTTTAAGCACGGCCTACCGTCCACAAACTGATGGACAAACTGAGATTGTAAACAAAATTATAGAGTATTTATTAAGAGCGTGTGTGTTAGACTTTGGGGGGGGGGGGGGGGAGTTGGGAAGGCCACATTTACTTAGTTGAATTTGCCTACAATAAAAGCTATCAATCAAGTATAGGCATGGCATCCTTTGAAGCCTTATATGGTAGGCCTTATTTGTCACTTGCATGCAGATGGAAGCCGAGGATAAAACATTATTTGGACCTGAACAAGTAAAAGAGACCACAGATTGAATAGCATTGGTAAGAAAAAGAATGAGTGTAGCTCAAGATAAGCAAAAAGCATATGTAGATAAAGGAAGAAAACCAGTGGAATATAAGGTGGGGGAATTTATAAAGTTTCTCCAATTAAGAGATTTTGAGGTTTGGTAACGAAGGTAAATTGTTTCCCAGGTATGTTGGACCATATGAAGTTGTTGAAATAATAGGGAGATTGGCATATAGATTGAAGTTGCCTGAAGAATTAAGTGGAATGCATGATGTATTTCATGTTTCACAATTGAGAAGATGGGTGCATGACAAAGAAACTATATTGGAATCTCCAACACAAGTGAAAATCAGATCTGATTTGGTTTATGTGAAGGAGCCTATTGGGATAGTCTCTAGAGAAGAAAAAAATAGAGAAATAAAAATATAAAATTAGTAAAACTGCAATGGAGTCTTGATCCAAGTGATTGCACATGGGAAGTGGAAGACAAAGTTAAATCTAATTATCTAAAAAAAATTTCTATTTAATTTTGTTTGTGTGAGGACCTAATATATGTGGGTTCCTAATATGGTGATGATTGAATGCATAACATGAATTTGTTTTGATAGAAATATATCATATGACCAGTTTTGATAAAATATGGTGCGGTATTGATTGATATCTAAATGAACCTAACACATTGTGATATGTATGAATAAGATAATTGTGGGACATAATTCCTTAAAGGAAGGGTGTATGTGATAATTCAAATTATTGCGATGAGTTTTTGATCGAAATATGTTATATCTAAATAAGTATTCAGAAAAAAGGAAGGAAAACGAAATAAGTGTCTAAGATAAAAATAGTATAATATATGCTTGCAAGAAATGAATAGTATATAGTGCTTAGAAAAAATAAATGTACAATAGGTATTAGCTGTACAAGTAGACTACACATGATATTTGCATGGCACGTCAACAATGAGAGGAAAAATGAAAATTGCATGAGTAGCCTAAATGTCAAAAATAACAGCTCTTTCTATAAAAAAAAGTGGCTATAACCATAGACACAAAATAAATAAAACCCAAAGAAATAAATAGGAAGAAGTACCACCAAAAATAGAAAGGTGAAGGAATTGGTTAAACAGAAGGTATAGGTGAGTGTAGGCAGGGTAGAATTGACATTTCTTAGCTCAGAAACCCTAATATGCACCTACATAAATCATTGAAGTAGGTCCTACGTAGGCTATTTCATTTTATACTATAAACTAAAAATACATATAGGCTACATATTGGAGTAACTAGAGGTTTTAAGGAAATCAAGAGGTCGGGCTGGAGGAGCAAAGAAGATTAGGATCAAGTGAGGGAAGAATATTGGTGAGTATCATCTCGCTTAATATATGGCATTAAGACCTAGTGAAGGCAGCCTTTTATATTTGATAAATGAGTAGATTCTATATTTTTAGATAATTAGTATACATAACTAATGTTGTATGGTTCTATGTTGAATGCTTTGATATGCAAGTTTTATAATTAAATGTATGATTATAAATCATATGCTATTCTTTTTAGATATAGATCAAAAAGGTTGTGTGATTAAAACCCTTATCATGTTCATGAACTGGAGTACGTTGACCCTTTAACTTGTTAGATAGGAAACTGAAGTAATTATTATTAATAGATCATATAATGATGTTCATAAAAAATATGGCTATGGAATATTGCTATAAAGTATGGTCTAAGATTTAAGGATAAAATTGAAGGTAACAAAAATGAGAAGGTTCTGCTTATGTCTTAGCTTTAAATAATGTGCAAGTGGTGCAATGGTTTGATCATGTGCTAAACTACTTTGCATTGTATATCCTTAAACTGATATTATGACACAATTAGTCTCAAAGAAAAAATGGGATCTACTTGAAGAGAATAGTAAAGGGAATCGGGGTTTAGATGTACCTCATAAACATTCATGGCCATATGTTTGTGGTAATAGAATAAGAAAGAAAATAAATAACAAAGATCTGATTAATTATAAGAATCAGGTAACATGAACATATGAAAATCCATATATATACATATACATATACATATACATATATATATATATATATGTTTGCCATTAGTTTATGATTGTTTATGATTAAGGGATGTTTTTTTCTATTATGAATGGATGTTTCTATAAATAATGAACCGATTGAAATATTTATGAAAATTTGAAGAATGAATGTTTGGCTATCTTGTGATGTATGTATTGATTAGTTTATCAATTGGAGATTACATATAGGACTTTAACCTATTGGAAAAAAATGGTGCACGGGAAAATATGTATCATTAAGTTTTGAAACCTTAGTAATAAACTAAGGACATAGGCCACCTTATCATCAAGCAAGATGATTAAGGCCATTGGGATGCTACATTGATCAACTTAGCATCAGGGAGGACGTGAGTTTGTACATGGCATTTTTATGCTCAAAGATCTTAGTGTGCTGGGTTAACAGAGGTGAAGTCCTAAAAATGTGCACATAGAGTTAAAGTAGTAGAGCATTGACCCAATAATTGTTAAACTTAGGGTTGTAGTGCTTTTGGTAGGCCAGAGAGAGAAGTTTGTGTCATGGGTGGGATGTTCTGGCTGGTTGATATGATATATGTGAGATGATAGTTTGGCTGTTAGAATACACACACACACACACACACACACATATGTTTGCATTTTTAGTAAAAATGGTTCTGCATTTTATATAGTTGAATGACAAAAGCTAACTTTGTAAATTAGCACAAGTTTATGCAAATTAAATATGCTTTAACATTGGGAATTTTTTTAAGTATGACTGCAAATTTGAAGCATAAAAGCAATTGCTATGTGTGCTATCCCGCCTTCTGGCAAGGCCGAGATATCAAGGAATTGACTGAAAACAAGGATCGCTCATCCCGAATGTCGAGTAGGAACAGATTCACTATGGATGTCAATGAATGTTGTCCAAGTCCAGATCAAGCTACAATTGATATGACATGGCAAGCAAAGCTATGTAAGGCAACGTTCCAAGTCTCAAGTCAATCAGAGTCTGTATGCTTAAGATATGATCGATACCATTCAGGGAAGTTGTAACAACCCGCATATTTATCGATTTTATATTTAAATATTTTATCGTTCGTCGGATTTTGGTCCGAAAAGCTACTTTTTGCAAACAGTCGAATTGGGACTCGAGACCACCCCCATTGAGTTCAAAATGACGTTTGCGACCTTTTTTAGTATAAACTTCGATATGTTTGGAGATAGTTGAATTTTTCTACTTTTCACTTAGGGCTTTGGGTTTAGGTTGGGTTCAGCCCAATGTTCTAACTTAATACCCCAAACTGAAACCCCCCTCTTCATTCACTCCCTCTTCCTCTAATTTCAGTTCTAAAGAGATTAATGGTGGAAGAGAATGGGAAATAGAAATCCAAAACCCTAGTTTCCATTTGCAAATCAATTTCTAGCTCCAAACTCAAGAGAGCCCATTGGTAAGCATCTCCTTCTTCTTCTCCAACTCATTCTCTCCTTGATTTCAGAAAATTCATAAACCTAATTTAGGAAATGTTTCTCTTTTAAGCTTAGATTGAAGCTTCTTGAGTTGTTATTGAAGAGGAATTGATCTTAGCCTGTTTTTAAAGCTTCTCCTTCATTGATTTGGGTTCAAAGGTGTGATTTTTATCTCACATCTTAGTCTATAACTATCTTCGATTGTTAGGTATGAATTCCTAACACTTATTCGTGTGCATTTGCTTTTGGTTTGGATTGATTTGGTGAATATTACAATTTTTGGTGTTTTGAGTTCAATTCGTTAAAAATCCTAACTTTGATGTTTGAACATGTTTTTGGTGATGCATCGAGGAGCATAGAGGGCCGGGTAGTCGATTGGCATAAACCCTTAGCGTCGTTGCTCGTGCGCATGCAATTTGATCGAGATTTTGCACCTCATCCAAAATAGGGAAGGGGAGTGCTGGCAACAAGTTCGGCCGACCGAGCCCCTGGGCCGGTCGACCGACCTGCTGCCCAGGCACTTCCTGCCTCTGTTTGGAAGTGCCGGTTACAGGCTTCGGCCGACCGAGCCCCTGGGTCGGTCGACCGACCTGGTGCCCAGAGCACTTCCAGACCCTGTTCGGTCAGCCGACTCAGGGAGTCCGGTTGACCAACCTGCTGCTATTTGCCAACTATGCCTATTTTGCCTAGTTGTCTGAATTTCCAACTTTAATCGATTTGTGTTATTTCCCTATTTGTTGTTATCATTTGTTATTGACTTTGATGACTTATTTTCTTCGGTAATTCTTGGAATATCCATTTCGATGGATTCGGTATCGATTTCTTTGGATTCTATTCACGTCTTCAAATGTGAATTTTAGTGATTGATTGTTCCTACAATCTTCTTTGTGATTTGTCACTTTAAAAATATAAAGGCTTTCTATACTAGTAGTAAATATCAAAACTCTTTCTTCAAATGATTTCAACACTATTTTATAACAAAGCTCGTTTTCTCAAACCAATTTCCAATCTATTAGTATATACAAACCTTTACCTCACTCGTGTGAGAAATCTAATTAAACGACTTAGTAAAACAAGTGGTATGAAACGCTTGTGTTTACTTCGTCGGTTAATTCTTGGACTTGTTCGATTGAATCTCTTGTGACAATTTTATAGTGGAGATCTACAGTTTGTTCGTAAATATTTAAGTTAAGCAAGTGGTTATGGGACATGAAGCTAAACTCATATATTTACTAGCTTAGTGTAATTGACACTTCTCTTTGATCATGACGATCACTTTATGTTTTAGACTAGCATGTGCGATGTCTTTGCTTTTGATACATTGGATGTACCGTTTGCACTACATCAATGTCTTTGCTTTTGATACATTGGATGTACCGTTTGCACTACATCAATGTCTTTTCTTTTGATTCATTGGATGTACCGTTTGCACTACATCAATGACATACTTTTGATACATTGGATGTACCGTTTGCACTACATCAATGTCTTTCCTTTTGATTCATTGGATGTACCGTTTGCACTACATCAATGACATACTTTTGATACATTGGATGTACCGTTTGCACTACATCAATGTCTTTGCTTTTGATTCATTGGATGTACCGTTTGCACTACATCAATGACGTACTTTTGATACATTGGATGTACCGTTTGCACTACATCAATGTCTTTCCTTTTGATTCATTGGATGTACCGTTTGCACTACATCAATGATATGCTTTTGATACATTGGATGTACCGTTTGCACTACATCAATGTCTTTGCTTTGTGATTCATTGGATGTACCGTTTGCACTACATCAATGTCTTGGCCATCCTTTTCTTGTGATTTCTGGATTTCGTGTGTTGAATTCTGGAATTTATGTTTCACCGACTTTTATGATTGGCACTGATATATATGTCATTTATTGTGGCTTGGTGAATGAAATTAGGAGTATGACATTCCTTTTTATCTTTGAGAAGATCTTTGCGATATTGATTAATCTCTTGTTGATTTTCAATTACTTATATCTATCACAGCTTGGCATTGTGATTATTATACGTTTAGTCATATCTCTTATCGTATATCATTTCATCTGATATTTATAGCTAGACTGATTCGTTTATTATTTTCTTGTTAAATAATACTCGGGTCAGACCGAGATGTTACAGGTGCTTCTGCTTGATTTCTCTTCTGGGTTATCATCTGACTTTTGGCTAACTACTTAGATTAGTAGTTTTTGTTGTATACATTTGAGATACAGACTCTATGATGCATACTTATTCTTTTGTCTAGCACTTGTATCTATATTTTTTTGATATTGTGGATCTTGTTTGACCACTACTCTGATGTACACTTTCATGTGTTATATTCATATCTATTTCCGCCTTTGTGATATGAATTATCTGTGACTGATTTGTGTTACGGTTATTTCTATATTTGTTTCCGAAGATTATTATAGCCACTGTGTAGTAGCTTTGTGTTTGTATCGGTATGTCGGATTTCCTCTTGAAATAAAATGCATGTTATACTATCTGACATATCGATGCTCGCGCAAAGCAATTACACGGATGGTCGCTCCTCAACAGCCTTATTCTCCGTGCTAGTTGACAGCATTACACCGTAGTGTTCTTGGCTAGCGTGGGTATAGAGGTGGGGCGTCACAGAAGTCAACCGTCACTTCGTACCCATCTAGTTTGTATCCATCAAAGGGGGCCTCTACTTGTGTCCATCACCTCACAGCAATTTCGTTTGCATCCATCAAAGTGCATCATTTCGTATCCATCGGCTGAAGAGTCTTGTTCGAACC
Organism: Allium cepa; assembly: GCA_030765085.1. NCBI lineage: Eukaryota > Viridiplantae > Streptophyta > Magnoliopsida > Asparagales > Amaryllidaceae > Allium > Allium cepa. Next base: position 589,305,109 of record CM060938.1, read on the forward strand.
CATCGGCATACGAGTGCACTTCGTATTGATCGACTATTGTCTACTTCACATCCATCCACTACAACACAGAAGTCCACTTCATATCCATCCAAAGGTGGCCTTCTTTGTATCCCTCATGTTCGTATCGATCCAAGCGACCATGCTACGTATCCATCGTCATCAACTAGTTCGTACCCATATAAGGATTGTCGCTTCGTATCGATCGCTTCATTCACATCAAATCGATCAGTCTATTCACGTACTTCATATCGATCAACCATTGATCGATACGAAGGACACACTAAAAATCGATGCGAATGTCGACTCTTTGATCGATGCGAACCAATCACCAATAATCGATACGAACAAAGCTAGTTTTGTTTGATACGAACAGAAGACTATACGATCGATACGAAGTGTGGAACTTCCATCAATACGAACTGTGCATCCTCCACCAATGCGAACGAGGCAGCATCATCGATACAAACTAGGCAAATATTGGGATGACTCAGTCAACTCGGCGTAGAGAGCGGATCGATTCGAAAGTCGCACGCCACATCAACACATGAGACGAGCCTAATATCGAGTCGAAGTAATCGATGCGAACGTGTCGATTCAAACAGAGCAGCCTAAAGAAAATGCAATCTTGTATCGATCATAACTTGCAAACCACAAGTCCAAATACTATGATATTTTCACAAGAGCTTATGCACAACCTAAATAATGTTCGTACCAAATTTCAACTCGATTAGATCAAATCTTGATCGATATGAAATTCATTCGCATCGATCACAGATCGAGTCGAAATCGCCTGGGATCGATCGCGTGGGATCACCTACGTGCCGGAAAAAATCTCCCGAGATCTGAGCGAGATATCTGCCTCCTATGCCTATAAATAGAGCCCTAGGGCCTACAGAAGAAGGATCTTTTGGCTCTTTGACATCCAAACTCTACCGAATTCAACTTTGCACTCCATAATTGCTATTGACTTGAATTTCAACCCTTTAATCCGCTGTAATCCATTGAAATCGGTTGTAATCAACAAGTGGATATCAATAAAGTCATCATACTTCATAGTGGACATAGGCAATACGCCGAGCCAGTCTAAATTACTGTGTCTCTGCATGTTTTCATTTCTATTTTTGAAGTGTTTGTTAGATAATCATCATTTTACATAGGCAAATACTTTCGAAGAGTATTGTGTCCAATTTTGGTACAAACATTTTGGTGCTTTCACTGAAAAAACACAGTTTTTCTCCTGCTCCTTGGATCTACTATCGATACCGGATTGCACAAATCCAAGAAGGGGATCCAGATCTCAAGTTCAGAGTCCTTCCAACCTGTTCAGATTTGCATAAAATCTAGGAAAGACTTCATTATCTACCATTGTTAGCACAAGGACCGCCTCCACAACTGCAAATTAAGAAGGACGGGATAGACAAAATCCCACGCAATTGCCTCCATCCAACAATAACGTTGCCAGACCTTTAGATCCATCAGGCTTGGTTACCAGACAATAGTTTTGGATGCTGCTTCAACAGTTGACCCAAAGTCGGCAACAACTGACTGAATAGCTGCATGCCAACGTAGAGTAACCAACCAGCTAAACCGCCAAAAGCATAGGAGATCCAGGAGGGATCATGCCTCTTATTCATCCACCTAGAGTTCGGCCTTATCTGACTACCATCATAGATCTACATGCCCACGACTGGACGTAAGCTACATCCAACCCACCGTACATCAACCTACTTTGAACAGTGGACAACTGAGAGTTGGCCTATCGACCAGCTTCTAGACTGGACCCTCCTCCTAGAAAGGTAATGTTCCTCACTACACCACAGACAACCGTGCTATCACCGTCGTTGTTGCACTGGGGGTTGATGCCCGTAATCAACCAGATGTGAGCCATCATCAACGTGGACGTACTCCTGAGCCATACGTCCGTGAAGACTTGGAACCAAGGAGGCGAGACATGGACCATCGACAGCATCTGGTCCGACGGTTCAGCCTCGCATTGTGGAACCTGACCAGACCTTGGCTCAATGCGCAAAGAATGTACAGATGTCAGACATCCCCACTATGATTCAAGAGAGTCAAGGCCTCACAAATGACGACTGGGGAATCTTCCGGAGTCATACTCCCTTTACAGATGAGATACTACATGATGAACCCCTTGGCGATTCAGAATGCAGGCTCTACACGTCTGTGTAGGAAGTTTTGATCTGAATCAACATATCCTGAAATACGAATGGCTGATGAATGCTGCAAGAGCTGATGATGCAGTGAAATGCCATAGTTTCCTATTTCTTTAGGGGCATAGCCATCATGTGGTTCACTCGTTTGCCTCCCCGATCTATTTCTTGCTTTGACCAACTAGCAACCAATTTTGTTGAGCAATTTTGAATGCATGTTCCAAGGCCAAAGGACGTTAACACTTTATCTAGTGTCACTCAAGCTCCTGGAGAGACACTTAGAAACTACTTAGAGATGTTTCATGCTGCGTGTATAGAGATAAGCAATTCCAATGACAACTCTATCTTGATGGCATTGACCAAGGGGATTGATCTCGATTTCGAGTTCGGAAACTGGTTGGCTGGGAAGCCTCCCGTGTCGTTGGACCGTTTCTCCTCCAAAGTAGCCCAATTCTTGAGTAGGGAGGACGGAAACAGTCTAGAAAGTAGGACGACGTAGGGCCCAGCGTGGAAGGGATCTAAAGTAATATTGCAGTCAAGCAGTCCGGGGAGAGTTCCAGAAAGGTTCAATTGAACATTCAGAATAATCAAACTCAACAGAAGGACGGTGGGAGTCAGAGTAGAAAACTAGATCAAACCGTGGTCCGCGACGTCGATCTCCAATGTTTAATAATTATACTCCACTGAATGCATCGCTAGAGAATGCATATCTACAGACCTGCAATACTTTGTAGTACAAGAAGCCTGCTCCGAAGCCATCATTGGAGAGGCTGATCCAGACAGGGAAATTTTGTAGGTTTCATGAGAGTTATGGCCACAACATAAATGAGTTTCGTCATTTTCAGGATCTCATCTAGAAGTTAATTAGAGAATGGAAGTTGGATCAGTTTTTGCGGGTGCCGTAACCAGGAGGCGCGGGCCGATCGACTCAAAATCGTGTACTAAACCAGAAAAGACAGGAGGAACCCGCTCGTACTAGTGGGAGGTTAGTGATAAATACAATAAGTGGTGGTCATCATCCAGCAGACCGATGATGGAGGAAATGGAGTCGTATGCCAGCTCTATCAAGCATGCAGACTTCGAGTGTTTAAGTAGTTGTGATGATAGGGCTCCGGCCAAGCAACAGAAGACGATGACCGATCACATTGTGTTCCGAAACAGAGACGCTGATAAGGTCGAAGCCCCACTATCGATCCATTTGTCATATCTTCTCAAGTAGGTCCTGCTTGGATGAAAAGGATTTTGGTTGACAGTGGAAGCTCCGTGAATATTTTGTTTAAGCAAGCTTATGATCTGATGAAGATGGAAGCCAAAGATTCAAAATCCTGCCAGTCTCGGATCCATGGCTTCAATGGAAGTGCTATTATACCCACTGGAGTGGTGGAAATACCAGTGGAGTTGGGAGTTGGAAAACGCCAGAGAGTCCGGATATTGCAGTTTGTTGTATTGGACATAGACTCCCCTTATAAAGCATTCTTGGGCAGACCGGCGCTTGCTGAATTCCGAGCAGCCATTGCCCCATGGTGCTTGACTCTAAAGTTTCCCACTAATCGAGGAGTTGGAGTCGTGCAAGGAGATCAGGTTGTTGGACGAGCCTTTTATGTTGCTGAGCTGTGCGGGGCACGGCGAAAGGAGAAAGGGAAGGGCGTAGAGGAATCTCTCTGCGTCTATTTTGCTGAAAATTGACAATTGATGCCTGTGCCCAGGCCCGGGCATCCCAACCAATTCCAGAGTGATCTTGACCTGAGAAACACTGAAAGTAAAGACAGTCAAGCTTCCCTGGCTGAACTTAAGGTCGATGTTCCGATCGATGATGAGGACGATTCAAAGATGATAAAGATTGGATCTCAGTTAAGCCAGCAGATGCAGTAGGAATTGGTTAAATTTCTCCGGGCGAATCTCGACGTATTCGCCCGGATGCGCTCTGACATGTGTGGGATCTTATCGGACATTGCGAGCCACACCCTAAATATTGACCTGCGGCGTATCTCGGTCAAGTAGAAAAGCGTGGTATGGATCCAGAGAGGTCTGCACCCTTAAAGAAGAGGTCAATAAGTTGAAATCGAATGGGTTTATCCGAGATGCTTTATACCTGGAGTGGGTATCTAATCCCGTACTTGTCTGAAAGCCAAATGGGGAATGGAGGATGTGTTGAGATTACTCTGACTTGAACAAAGCTTGCTCGAAAGACAGTATTCCACTTCCCCGAATTGATCAGCTCGTAGATTCAACGGCTTGGTATGAGTTATTATCTTTTATGGATGCTTATGCCGGTTGCAACTAGATACCCATTCACTTACCGATCAAGAACATACTAGCTTTGTGATTGATCTGGGACTCTACTACTACAGAGTCATGCCCTTCGGACTCAAGAACGGTGAGGCAACATACCAACGATTGGTCAATCAAATGTTTGACAACCAGATCGGAAAGACCATGGAAGTATATGTGGATGAGATACTGGTAAAGTCATGATTCTCCACTGATCATGTTAGAGACTTGGAATCAATGATCAGCGTTCTTCGAGAATACAGGATGAAGCTAAATTCACTGAAATGTCACTTTGGAGCCGCATCCGAAAAATTCTTGGGTTCATTGTCGACGCTCGAGTAATCGAAGCAAATCCTGGAAAGATCTGGGAAATTAGAAATCTTGAAACTCAGAGAACCATAAAGAAAGTCCAGAGTCTCAATGGGAAGGTAGCAGCATTGAGTAGGTTCATTTCAAAGTACACCGATAAGTGCATCACTTTCTTCGATCTGATCTGAAAAGGGAGATGAAACTTTAAATGGACCACGGAGTGTGAAGGTGCATTCCGAGCAATGATTCAACATCTCGCCACATCGCTGATTTTTTCAAAGCCCATCGACCACGAGAAATTATAGCTTTACCTGGCGGTATCAAAGAACACAATCAGTGCTGCCTTAGTTCGGGAGGAAGACCGAGTGCAGAAACCGGTCTACTATGTTAGTAAATGGTTAACCGGAGCTGAGAGAAATTGACTGAAGCTAGAGAAATTTTCCTACTATCTCGTTATTGCCTCAAGGAAGCTCCGTCCATATTTCCAAGCTCATCTTATCACTGTTTACACCGATCAGCCGTTACGATTGGTCCTTATGCGGCCTGAGACGTCTGGTATGTTACTCAAGTGGAACATTGAATTGAGCCAGTTTGATATCACTTACACTTCGAGGCGAGCTAATTAAGGACAAGTCCTAGCGGATTTCATAGCCGAATTTACCGTCCCAGCGGACTTGCCCGAAACCAATGAATCTCCCAAATATATCTCAAAGCTGCATACCGATGGTGCATCGAATGACCGGTACTCGGGTGTTGGAATAGTACTTGAAACCCTCGAAGGTCGGTCCATATGTTATGCTTTGAAGTTTCATTATCGTGCAACCAATAATGAAGCTGAATGTGAAGCCTTGCTTGCTGGATTGAAACTCGTCCGAGATTTGAGAATTATTGTTGTGGAAATTTATTGTGATTCCCAGTTAGTCGTATGCCAAGTTCGGGCTGAATATCAGGCTAAAGATCGAAGACTGGCTGCTTATCTAGCATGAGTCCAGAAAATACTTCATCAGTTTGATTATTATGCCATCTTCTACATACCTCGTGAGCGTAATCAAAAGGCGACTCATTTGCAAAGTTAGCGAGTACGGGTGAAGCACATCAAATGGGGCTTGTTCCTGTGGAGATGTTATCTTCTTCAAGCATTGATCAGATGGAGACAGAATTTGTACTTGAAATCACTCCCCACAAGGAGGCGTGGATGATTCCGTACAGAAATTACATCGAGCATGGAATGCTGCTTGAGCGCAGGAGTGAAAAGAGACAGATTCTTCAAAAAGCTTCGTGGTTCACCATTCAGAATGGAGTCAAGTATAGAAGAGGATATTCCGTTCCTCTTCTCCGATGTATCGTCCACGATGAAATTAAACGAGTGTTACATGATGTATATGAAGGAGAATGTGGCGATCACACCGGGAGGCAAGCTCTTGCAAAGAAAGTACTCCGATGCGGATATTATTGGCCAATTGTAAACCGTAATGCAGCTGACTACTCCAGAAAATGTGATAGATGTCAAAAGCATGCTCGAATTCCTAGAGCCCCACCTACTGAGATAACCCAAATGGTCAGTCCATGGCCATTTGCAGTATGGGGCATCGATATCATTGGCTCTCTACCTCTGGCCAAAGGTGGTGCAAAATACGCCATCGTCGCAGTTGATTACTTTACCAAATGGGCCGAAGCTGAACCACTTGCTACAATCACGACAAAGAAGGTGATCAACTTTGTAGTTTGCAACATTATCTGCGATTTGGTCTCCCGCATACCGTCATCACTGATAACAGAAGCATGTTCGATAGGGTTGAATTCAGGGATTTCTGCCAACGATTCCACATCCACAAGAAATTCTCTACAGTTGCACACCCTCAAGCGAATGGCCAGGTTGAAGCTGTTAATAAAGTTATCGATTCTATTCTAAAGAAGCGACTAGAAAAGGCCGGGGGCAAGTGGGTTGATGAACTTTCTATGGCTTTATGGGCATACCGCACAATCCACAAGTCCGCGACCGGACACACTCCATTCTCTCTATCCTATGTTTCAGAAGCCGTTATTCCAATTGATATGGAAGTAGTCTCTCAACGTGTGACTTATTATGATCCAAAGACAAATGTCATATTACTTACTGAATCCTGGGATTTGTTGGATAAGAAGCGTGAAGAGGCTGATCTGAGGGCAGTCGCATATCGAAGTTGAGTCGCTGGATTATACGATGCCAAGGTCCGACCACGAACCTTTGAACTCGGCGATCTTGTCCTCAAGACAACTTATCCAGTTCATTCGCACATGAAACTGACTTGGGAAGGACCGTTTGTGATTGTACGAAAACTCGAAGATGGCACGTTTAAGTTATCGACCGTTGACGGTCTTACTTTACCGAGAGCCTGGAACAACGAGAGTCTCCATCCCTACTAGACATGACAGGATTTATTTATTTTAGTCTATTTTCCATTTGCAATTTGATTCTGCATTTCAAAATTTGAATTTGTAATTAGGCAACTGACTTCACCATATTTTCTCATTTCAGTAATAAAATGCCATCTCTTCGAGCTAGAGCAGTGATTTATTGAATGTGACATACAACCATCACGACGCATGAAGAGCTAAGCTCCATCATACGGTGGAATTTATTCAAATAGGGAGTGACGATGATATGACCAGCCACTCGCTAAGTGAAGCCCGAGATCGGGGGCGAGCCACTACACTAAAGCCAAAAAAAGGATTGATACACGACAATCCTTTAATCAACTCTGAACCCCCAGAGTGCGAGTTGGATTATAAACTCATAAGTGCGATTCCGAAGAGGGTGGACCCATCCACCTAACGACTTCGACCGTATCATGACCAAGTTTGAGGAGGAAGGATCGGTCCATCTAATAACCTCACTTGTTAACTCGAGGTGGATGTGAATCGACCATCCAAGATCCTAATAAATCCATAATTCCTCGAGTGCGAACGAAATTCTAAAAGCCTAGACAGATGTGACTGACCATCTGTCGGCCAACTCCAAATTCCCAGAGTGCGAATTGTAGTATAAACATCAACTCCAAATTCCCAGAATGCGAATTGGAGTATAAACATCAACTCCAAGTTCCCAGTGTGTGAATTGGAGTATAAACACCGACTCCAAATTCCTAGAGTGCAAGTTGGAGTATAAACACTAGCTTCAAGTTCCTAGAGTGCGAACCAGAGTATAAATGCCGACTATCCCTGGATTCCCAGAGTGCGAACCAGGGAGTCGACCACAAATAACTCTGAGTCCCCAGAGTGTGATCAGAATATAAATATAACTCGAGTATGATTGACTACTCGCAAGATAACTTAAGTCCCTAGAGCATGGACACTACTTAAAAACTTAAACCGGCGTGATTGACGTCGAAGTTCAAATACAAATCCCTATAGAGCGGATGTGATCGTTGTTAAATAAGCGAGTAGAATTCGACCACTCAACTCATGCCGGTGTTAAAATCGATTCGACGATGTTAAGCTCGGTGAAATGAAGGCAAAATGCAATTGCTGGCCGATCTTTGCAACTCATCCCCAGAACTGGGGGCAGAACTTAAGTGTTGACCGTTGACTGAAGCAATGCAATGTTAAAGTTCAACATAATCTCCAGTTATGACTCATGTCTATGATTTCTGGACTTGGCAAATAAAGAAAAACGCGATTCAAAGGTTGAAACTCCACAAGTGCACTGAAATGAAGTTCAAATACTGAAACACTTAAGCATAAAAGACAGTATTATAGCCAAAGACAAAAACAGATTTCATTTCAACTAACTGTAAATGAAGTTCACGTACAAGTTTTTCTAAAGTTCCTACTAGCAGGGGCTGCACCCGGATCTATACACGGCTTATGAAAGGAAAGCAAAAACAAATTTCTATCTACCAAAAGATGTGCCGAAGAGGCATGTCTACTCTTTCTTCTTCCTCGACTTCTTTTTCGGCGTAGACCCGCTGGAGCCGCTAATGACTTTCCGCTTGAGCTCTTGCCTTTTGGCGGACGGTCTCCAGGCAGGAGCATGATCTCAACATCCTCCTCCGAACTCGAGTGTACGGGAATACTTTCTGCAGGTGGAGTCAGGGGAGTCGGATCAACTATAGGGGGCGGAATGGGAACACTGGTGTCAACAATTCTAACTTCAGGTGATATCATTCTCAGCGGAGCCGGACCAGGCGCCGCCATTCCACCTTCAGAACTGCCACCACGACCCACAACCTCCATTTCAGCATTGATTTCGGCTAATATTTCCTCTTTATGAATCGATTGAGCCTTATTGAGTGCATCGTGGTTTGCGTTGAAGAGCCAATAGTAGGCGCAGGTCCACTTATGGAAAATGGTAGGTTCGCAAAGGGGTCAATGTGGTAACCGAGGAGTTCATTCATCATCTGCTTATCGAAAGAAAGTGCGTTCCCTTTGTTCCATTGATCGGCATAATCGTTGTTGTGGTAGTCGCTGTAGTTATAATAGCCTCCTGCATTTGATGTGATTCTTGGGTTGCAGGAGGCGCTATCAGTGTAACTCCAGTCACTGGACAAAAAAGAAGAGAGACTATTAGTAAACACTTCAAGACAAGTTTCTTATTTTGAATGCACATGAGATATGTTCAGAGTACCATCCTCGGTTTAGCTTGCAGATGCTGAGCGGCTTCGGAGGTGTGCTCTTTAACAGGGGATAGCTGCAGCTGTTCTGGATTATAAGCAGGGACAGTTTGGGGCTCAACCGCTGGTGTAGGTTCAGACTGAGGTGGAGCAGGAATCTCAAGGCTTGTAGAGTGATGCTCCACACCTGAAGCTTCCCCAATCTTCGGATGTCGGTGCTGATCTTCTCCCTTTCATGTGAGAACATTGACTCATGGAGAATCTTCCTTTCATCTTCAGTCAGCACACGATTCTCGAGCTCGAACCCGTCGAATGATTCATCCAGATACACCGCCTTCTCCTCCTCGACCAATCGGCCTCAGGTGCTATAAAGATGTGTTGAATAGTTTTCGAGCTAGGCCAAATTTCTATTTTTCAACACGTTAGCGTTGTAGGTGACAAGAAGATCTTCTATATCAGCCTCCAGCCTGGACTCCGCTATCTGAACTTTCTCCTCAACCTCAGACTCCACCACATGGTCTCTCTCCACTGTCGCATCCCGTTCACCTTAAAGCACCACGGCTTGATCACATGGCTCTTGAGCTATGGCGTTGGCATCATCCTTCTCTTTAATGATTTCAGAAAGTTTGGACTAAAGCTCATTAAGCTCTCTGAGGGACGCATCTTGCTCGGTAGTAGCGGTGGTGTTCCGATGACCCATTTCCTCCACCAGGACGTAGTGTGATTGCCTCATCCTCTCCATGGCCGAGTTGGCCTCGTTGGCCTTTTTAAGGGCCCCCATTTCAGATTTTCAGGAGGACTCAGCTTCAGTATTGAGCACCTGGATAATACGGTCCTTTTGAGCAAGCTCATTCTCCACCTTCTCAATGATAGCTTCCCGCTCAAAGGTCACCTTCGATGCTTTTTTCGCGGCCTTCCCCCACTCCTTTTATTGAGTGTAAATGTCATGAATGTAATCATGCATCGTGTTCTCAGCCTCTGTTGGAATTCTCCTCGAGTGCGGGGGGAAATATAACCACCAAAGCAGATGTTTGTAAAACCTTCTTCAATTGGGCAATTTTAATTGCTCCTTCCCCAGTAGGCTCGGTAAGGACCTGCTCTGCAATTATGGGGGCCACTGTTTTAGTTATATGGTGTTGAGTTTCATGCCTTGAAACGTGAGAAGACGGCTTGTGCCGTGAAGTTTTCGGAGGATGTGAGACATAAACAGGAGGCTATGTAGGGTTTCTAGGAGGGGGAGAATGAGATCGGGATCGATCCTGTACTCCCTATCTCTGTCGTGTCACTCCTCACTAGAGTATCCACGGTCATAGTCCATATCTGCCTCTCTTTTGTGTGGATTATAATATGTTGAAGATTGGCGAGCTTTTCGAAGACTCCCTAACATCGAGCCTCGGCCAGACATTGTATCTGCAATGTAAAAGAGGAATAGAGTTAGTAATCTCCTAGGGTAAACAGCTTACGGTCAGTAATCGTGTAGTGCCGTGAAGTGTATATGAATGTGCAACCCTCCGACCAACCGAAAGTGTCGGCCATGCTTGTGGGCAGAGATTCTCTTAAATCTAATGCACACTGAAGCTTATCCAACCCGACGTTATCCTGAAGTGACACATAATCCGAGATTGGAATATAGGCGAGCCCTTCGAAGAGGTTTTCCACCTACGAAGGAGGAGCCTCTGAAATTTTAATCCAAGGAACAGGAAAAGACACGACCATGGATTTCCGTCTTCTAGATTTAAACCATTTGAAAGCAGCTGCCTTGCCTTTTCTCTTTCCTTCGAAACCCTGAAAGGCATCAGAAGGCCCGGCCACAAGTTCATCATCGGTGGGCATTCTTTCTGGATCACCTCCTCGGTTATAACAACTTCGGGCGTCTTAAGTTTCGCTCGTTTCTTCAAGACAACCCTTAGTGGTCTCTCGAGCCTTATACTTTGGTTACGCTCGATCAATCCAATTATTCTCAAATTTCTATCTGTCAGAAACGAGTCAATGTCCCTATCTTCACTCGAAACTTCTTGAAAAACACGAACTATCTCTTTGAAGGTCATGGAATCATAGCTGTAAAGGAAAAAGAGATATAAGTTTGGCATCAGTTATGATCATCTTATTAGCTACTTGAGAAGACTGCGGTACTTACGTCTGAATATCCATTGACCGGCGAATCCTGGGGGGCACCGAACATAAAACCATTCCGTTTTGAAGTAACTTAACCTGGTTCAAGACCCCATTATTACTTGACAATTTCTGATCGCTTCCAGAAATGTGAAAGAAGGGTTATCTCCTTGGTTGTTGATGTTGAATAAATATCCAACCTCGATCGGTGTCGGGAGTCAAAAGAGATGCTCCATAAATACGATGAATAAGTTATTCAACAGAGCATATCCGTTGGGGTGTAGTTGGGATGGCACGATTCCAAGAAAAGATAGCACATGCCTAATGTATTGGTAGAATGAGGGAAGTGTTCCAACCGCACACACATGGCGATTGAATGCGGTAAACCCTTTTGGTGGATAGTGCAGTCTATCATTCGGTCCCGATAATATCACATCGTCTAGTGACAGGCTGTGCCTTAAACATATTCGTCCCAACATGTCTTCAGATATGTTGGGTGGTATAGAGTCTGGTGGATTACTATTAAACGTAGCACCTGGTAGCTCATCCGAAGCCGGATCTATAACTCCGGCAGCGATGGCCGGTATCTTGATTGTTGGGAGGAGTGAACTCTGAACTTCCTGCTATTGTGAGCTTGAATGTTCCATAACTAATTAACTTATGAGAAATCATCATTAGACGATAATAAGCCTGTGCATCCCCCAGTGTGAAGTGTGTGAATGTGTTGTGCGGTGCAGTGCTGTGTATTACTTGAAGAATTATACAGTGTTTGAGAAAATATTCAATCAAAGAGACTTTGAAGTTCAACCGGAGTGACCATCATCGCTGACCATCACAACCGTGCCATCCGGACTTTAGTGACCGATCCAAGATTAAAGTTCATTTGATTCGTTTAAGTTACAGTTCCATCGACGAGCTTCGAAGGATAGTCAAATATGTTGTCCAACGGTTATGTCCAATTATGCCAAATTGAAGCTCGTCGGGGTTAAATGTTCGATTGATCAAAATTTTCGTATCCATCCAGGTCAAGGCGTGGATCGATCACCAGAGATGCAAGTCGTATCGATCCAAAACACAGCAATTCGAATCGGACAAGGAGGCCTCAACTTCGTATCGATCGAAGGTTGATAGTTTCGTATCGATCAGTTCATATTAACTTCGTGTCAATCGTCAAAGGCCAATACTCTTCGTATCGATTTCAAAATCCATGGTTTCATATCCATCATCTTGGATCGATACAAAACCCCCATAGATCCAATTCGATACGGGAAAATTTCAGCCATCTACTATAGATGCCAAATCGATACCAGAGATCGAGGATCTGTAATTTTCGTCTCCCCAGCGATTACCCATCTTCTTCTCTAAGCCACCGAGGCGCCATTAGAGAGCGCATCTTCGACCTCACTACGGCTTCATCCCATTGTCAACAACAATGGAATCAGCCATGAATATGAATGGGTTGGCATTCGAACTCGAGTCTCATTGTTCTGATGTAAATTTATGGGTTAATTACCTAATTGGAGCAATCGGTTTGAGGAATTAACAAATTAGATAGCTCGAAGGAAGGCGGTTTCTTTTTCTCTTTTTTCCTGATCGATGCGAATACTAGGGAATTAAAATGAGCTAGTGAGAAAAAATGCTAAGTCCTAAATGCTTTTATATGGGTGCTAAAACTGAAGGAAAAAGACGATTCGACTCCCGGTCATTTTAGCCGGTTCTAGCATGTCTCTCATTGTATCGATATGAATTTGTTTTTCGTATCCAACAGCTCATGCTTCATCGATATGAAGTTGGCAAACATAGATTTTTCTAAACTCTCTGATTCCATCGATGCGAATTGCACTGTTCGTATCCATCGAGCCACAGTTCCTAGAGGTTTCTATCCATCGATACGAATTGGCTGTTCGCATCCCTTATTAACCTACGGAGATGAAAGTTGCAATGAAGGTTTTTCTGAAGCGCCAGGTTACATCGATACAAGCGCGTGCTTGTGTCCGCTGTTTTCGACTCCATTCAGGTGCATCGATACGAACTGTATAGTTCGTATCCATCATGATGCAACCCCTGATGGAATGTATCGATCGATATGAATAGACCCTACAAGATCAGCTACCCTATTTGTCCGTCATGGGCCAATCGATACAAAATCATAACCTAAAACCAACTGCAATGGAGTTCACCGAAACTCATATCTATTGATGCGAATGTCTATTTTGTATCCATCATTATGAATTACATCGATATGTAAACTGTCTTTCGACCTTTCACATCGATCCAGGAGAGGATCGATATAAAGTAACGTTTCAAAACAACTATCAAACGTTGTTACAGCTCGAATTTCGCATCGGTTCAGGAGAGGATCGATACGGAATTTGAGGCGGGAAAACTGACAGTGACTCATGAACATGCAACGTTAACAAGAGTCAGATTAACATATATGCATGGATGTCGGACTAATATTCAATTTTCAAAATCCACAGGAATTGAATACTCACCTGATGATGATTACAACAACAAACAGCCAATCGATATCATGCAGCAATCAGTTACAACAGTACAGGGTACTATAGTTGGCATTCAGCGGCTCATATTACTAAAAATCAGTCAGGAGTTACAATTTTGAATGGAAAGGCGACGATCACTCCGCAAGTCAGACACGACTATTCAAGATGAAAGATGCGACTATTCAAAGCATGTCATGTTCACACAAGACATACTTTGGGGGGGGGCAAATGTTATTTCGCATTTTGGCAAGGCCGAGATATGAAGGAATTGACTAAAATCAAGGTTTGCTCATCCCGAATGTCGAGTAGGAACAGGTTCACTATGGATGTCGATGAATGTTGTCCGAGTACGAATCATGCTACAATTGATATGATATGGCAAGCAAAGCTATGTAAGCCATCGTTTCAAGTTTCAAGTCAATCAGAGTCCGTATGCTCAAGATATGATCGATGTCGTTTAGGGAAGTCAACTGTCACTTCATACCCATCTAGTTCGTATCGACTGAAAGGGGCCTCTGTTCATGTCCATCACCTCGCAGCAATTCTGTTCACATCCGTCAAAGCGCATCATTTCTTATCCATTGGTTGAAGAGCATTATTCAAACCCATCGGCATATGAGTGCACTTCATATCGATCGACTATTGCCAACTTCGTATCCAACCACAACAACATGGAAGACCACTTTGTATCCATCCAAAGGCGGCCTTATTCGTTTCCCTCATGCTACGCATGCATCATCATCAACTGGTTCGTATCCATAAAGGATTGTCGCTTTGTATCGATCGCTTCATTCACTTCGAATCGATCAGTCTATTCACGTACTTTATATCCATCAACCATTGATCGATACGAAGGACCACTTGAAATCGATGCGAATGTCGACTCTTTGATCGATGCAAAGCAATCGCTGATAATCGATATGAACAAAGCTAGTTTTGTTCGATACGAATAGAAGATTACACGATCGATACGAAGTTTGGAACTTCCATCGATATGAACTGTGCATCCTCCACCGATGCGAATGAGGCAGCGTCATCAATACGAGCTAGGAAAAAATATTAGGATGACTCGGTCAACTCGGCATAGAGAGTGAATTAATCCAAAAGTCGTGTGCCACATCAACACACGAGCGCATGCCCAATATCGAGTCGAAGTAATCGATGCGAACGTGTCGATTCGAATAGAGCAGCCAATAGAAAATGCAACCTTGCATCGATCATAACTTGCAAACCATAAGTCCAAATGCTATGAAATTTTGACAGGATTATACGTATAACCTAAAGAATGATCCTATCAAATTTCGACTCGATTGGATCAAATCTTGATCGATACGAAATTCATTCGTATCGATAACGGATCGAGTCGAAATCGCTTGGATCGATTGCATGGGCCCACCCACATGCCAGAAGAAGTCGAGATCTGAGCGAGATATCAGCCTCCTACGCCTATAAATAAAGCCCCAGGGCCTACAGAAGAAGGATCTTTTGGCTCTTTGATGTCCAACCTCTACCGAATTCAACTTTGCACTCCATTGTTGCTATTGTACTCAAATTTCAACACTTTAATCCGCTGTAATACATTAAAATCAGTTGTAATCAGCAAGTGAATATCAATAAAGTCATCAAACTTCATATTGGACGTAGGCGATACGCCAAACCACTCTAAATTGCCGTGTCTCTGTGTGTTTTCATTTCTGTTTTTGAAGTGTTTGTTAGATAATCCTCATTTTACATTTCTATTCTTCATTTTTATCTCTTCAAATACTTCCATTAAGAGTGTTATGCCCAATTTTGGTAGAAACAACGTTGAATGCACCAATTAGTCATGAAATCACTGCACGTATTTGAAAATGAATTTTAATATGCTGTTACATCCATTCTTTATCTCAAGTATTAAGTAAATACTCATACCAGACCCTTAAGTCTGACCTATTTGATTACTTGCATCATTTTAGTGTCTTATGTATGTGGGGCAGCTCAGGGATTTCCTATAGGAAAATGAAGGAACTAAATGGTAACATGTAGTGGAGAAAATGCTGAAGGAGGAGCATTTAAATATAGTTAGTTATAATATGATTCAAAGCTCTTAAATATGAGCCACCATCTACTTGTGCCTAAAATTTAATAGAGCCTAAAGTGCATTGTTGGTTAGAAATGGGTAAATACTGATGTATTAAAGTTTCAATTGTCAGTAGTATATGAGTGCATAATGATGTAAGAACAGCCTATTTTCTATTTGTAGGTGAAATGAACTAAATGTTTAAGAGTTATTATGTGGCAAAGTCTCTCTCTGAAATGAGTAAATTCAATATGAATTTTATATTTACTATAGGCTACCCATTTCACTAAATTTATACACAGTGAGTAAAACTGTATATGTATAGACTGCCTTTGCTAAGTGTTGTAGTGTTAAGTCAAGAATATTTTTTGATACAAAATGGTTTCTAAAAATTAGCATACTAGCTTCTAACATATATGCATTTACTTACCAATTTGAATTCATAACAAGCTATTAAATATATGCTAGACCATGTAAACTAGCGGGCTGACATCCTGTAGTGCATGAAGAATAAGGTAGTGGTATTCCATGTGTCCTTTAGTAAAGGTAATGCTATATATATTTATATGAATTGAGCAAAAAACTTAAGAAAGATAGCAAAATAAAAATATTTTACGCAATGGAAAGTACAAGTGCTGTCATGTAATTTATTTTTATGGTTTGGCTTGAATAAATAAATCATACCGATTTGTTTACTATATCTTTTCTTATACTAAAGCAATATATATATATATATATATTTATATAAATATAAGCTTGAAAACATAACTGTTTTTTTGTGTTTGTAGATTAGTTTATTTTTACTAATCAAATAACTTTTGCTTAAGTAAATTTCGCAAATGATAGCAAAAGAGATCTATATATCATCACATATATGGATTAAATTTTAGTTTTTTATACCGATATTTCTATATCAGTTAGAGTTTGATCCTGGAATGAAGAAAAAAATTTGGAAAGTAAGTGACCCTGGATACATTTTAATGTATGTTAATATGTTTGCTTTATTTTGGGGTAAAAAAATTTTAGGATCACTTCAGATCGTGGGCGGCCTTGGAAAGAAGCAAACTGTTGAGCGGCCCATTGGATCTATTGAGAAACCTACCATTGGTTGTGGAATGTCCTTGTTGCAGCATGATAACACCTTCTTCGCTTACCTGAAGAAGTTTTGTAACATTCCCTTGCTTTCTGTTGGTTTCCCATGACTACAGTGACCCCATCTTGGATGGGAAACTTCCTATTGAGGCGGTTGCGGGAGATGATTACATCAAGCTCGATAAACGCTGGTCATCCTATTCACAAGTTATACACAGATGTTAATTGACAACTATAAAGTTTACCTAGATCTTTATAACGAGGGGCTTTTGGTCAACTGTTGTTACGAGCAAGGTTGCACCCACCGGGACAATGTCCACAACTCCAAAGCCATAAACGGGCAAGGCGCACGAGGGGAGTCTAGAAGCAGCAAACTTGATAACTTTAAATACATTCTTTAACATGACCTTAACCGAGCTGCCCCCATCCATGAAGACCCGACGTATATTGGGATTGGCTAAGGAAAGAGTAATGACCTTGAGATCATGATAGGGTAGGACATTTCTTCCCTATCTTGGGCCTTGAAGCTGATCGTCTACTCTGTTCCCACTCGGGGCACCTTAGATGATTGGGACACAAATGAGTAAATGTTCTTGGTAGTGCCTGATTCACTTCGATATCTGGACTGGGCACTTTAGCCGCTGCTGGCCATATTCAGTCCCCCGCATAAGGTTAGGACCTTAGTGATGGCTTGAACCGTGGCGTTATTAGGTTGAGGTGGCTGATTTCGTCATTCCTAATGGTATTCCCTTTACTCCACATGTTGTTGAACAAATTCTAAGGGTACTCCTTCCTAAATGAGCCTTTCAATCTCATCCTTAAGCATATGGTAGTCTATTATGGAATGTATATTGATTCGATGAAACTTACAATACTTGGCGTCGCGACGAGGTTCCTCTTACTTTACGTCTTTGATGGTGGCCAGCCCTTGATATTGCACTTGGCTCCTGCTGGCGAGTTTGATGGCCGTAGTATCCCTATTCAAGTGTGAATAATTATGATACCCAAGCTTATAGAGAGGGTTTCTCTGGATGCCTTCTATTATTGGCTTGACGACCGTCGTTGCGATGATTGGTGTTGTTACGAGGTCCGGTTAGGTGGGGCGCTTTGCCTCGCTGTCGCTATCTGAAAGATCTGCACCTTCCATCCCATCATGCCATTCTCTCTTAACAAAGCTGACCGTGGAGCTCTCTTTACATCCTGGACTTGTACTGACCCCTAAGCATAGGGCCACAACCAAGCTTCTCACATCTACATCCCTAACCTAGGTGGACTCTTATTAAAGCATAAAACATACAAACACAAGCTTTTAGAAGGACTCTGCTTGATATTGTCTAGCTCGCTGACCAACATGACATGGGTACAGGATGTGAAGAAACGAGTCTTGAAGTCCATGCACAATTGGACCCAGGAATGGATACTGCTCGATTGTAGGTGAAAGAACCAATGGGAGGCCAATCTTGTAAGGTTCGAAGGGAAAAACAAGCACTTTATTGAGCCGAAGAGCTGTCCGGCATAGGTGATGGAGTTGAATGCCATGATGTAGTTGGGTGGGACTGCACTCCCATCATACTTATCAGTTGGCGGTAAGCATACTTCCGATGGATGTAAGTATACAAGATTTTATTGGAGAACAGTTTTGCATTCTCATCATCCGAGAATGCCTCGGTGTTAGCACTGCGAGCTTGCATCGTATTGAGCTATTGGTGAAGGACGTGCATTTCTTCCCTGAGGCCGGTGTCGGCCTTTTGTAGGGTGTTCTAGCCACCACATGCCAAGGACTCGGTATACGTGGGGGTAGAGTAAGAGATTGGCGACAAGATGGAGAACGACAAGGACGAGTCAGAGATCCCCCCTAAGCACCAAGGGGAATCGTATAGGCGGGATCTGGAATGCATGGATCGCTCTCCTCTTTGCCTGTTCTCAGCCACATCCCTATGGGATCGAGAGTGTGCCGAGGGAGTCATGTGCACCTTGCTGATGGCAGAGGGACTGCTGTTGACACGGTTAAATGTAGAAGTTCATGGACGATTAAGAGTTGGTGACTGTTTCATTGAAGGGGAATGACCGTGGGTTGGCCTTACGGGCGAAGCCATGTCTAAGGCGAGATCATTTCAGTTAGGCACGTTAGTGGCGTACCTTCAAAGATGGATGGGGATGTCCATCACTAGAGTTTCAGGCACCATCTTTTCATGTGCCTCAACAGTATTTAGGAGATAGTAACCGCTAGAAGACATTGGCCTATAAGCGGGAAGGTCGATCAGGTCGACTTTCGAAGGATCTACTGACAAATGTCATGGTAGCTTGCGCATCCATCTGCATCCTCAAGCTATTCACTTTGTGGGTTAGCTAATCCATATTTGACAATTGTAGCAATATAATATGGCATACTTTTTGCTGAAGTCAAGATTGGGTTGAGCAGCACTGACAAGACTGTTGCCTCTGGTTTGGTGTTTTTAGAGTTATTATCTTCGAACGATGGAGGATTGTCCATGGTAACAAGTCAGATAAGGTCTTGTGGAATTGAGAGGTGTGGAAAGGGAAGAGCATTTAGGGAGAGGCCTTCTTTCTTGTGCTAAAATGTTGACTAGTTTTCAAGCCAACCTCTAAATGATACGGGTGCATTGAGAAAAGAAAAGGTTAGTTGCTAATTGCTAGGCTTAAAATAGTGAAAATGAGGAGTTAAATACACGAATGAAACATAAATAACACAAGATATAGAGTGGTTAATCAAAGCTACCTACGTCCACTGTGAAGTTCTGTTACTATATATTTATCTTATAACTATAGGTATTTACAAGAGAACATTAAAAAAAGGGTACTCTAGCCTAGTAAAGCTATGTAAAAGGAAATACGGGGCTTCAAGAGCGTTGAATTGAGTATAATATTCAGGATTCTTGAATGTTTCAACCAGAGTTCAACCCCTTTGAAGTTGCAAGGCAGGAGGTATTTATAGCAGTTAAAGTGGATGGCGGATGGCTGAGATCGTGTTGTAGAGTTGGCGGAAAAAATGCTTGATCGTTGATCTGACTATAAAGGTTGATGGTCGATGGTTGTAAAGTGTGTCAGAGGATGTGCGGTGGATGAGAATGTACTTATTTCCTTTCTGTACTATGCATGGGCTTGCATTAAATACTCATTTAATGTTAATAGTAAACCACATCAGTTCAACCGTCCAACTGTGGTGCTTAGTATGGATGAATGGACAACTTTTTCATTCACTTGAGTGTTCACATGGCCGAGTTGGCCGATCGACTGTCGATAATATGAAAGAGGCTTGCAATCTTAGAGTAGACTAAGTGGGGAAGACGATTAATGATCAGGCATGAGGCGGTCGAGAGGGGCGTGATGTCGGTTGGAGTTTTCTATATATAAGCCATGCTAATAACGAGCCATGGTAAGACCATTTTTTCCTGATGTGTCGTCTACTGGGGTAGCCTTGGATATAAGCCGGCCGTCGGTAGATTTGATGCGGGCGAATTGTGTTGGCCTTGAGCTACTGTTGAAGTAGTTCGATATAAAGGAACTGGTCGGGACCAAGCCGAACCTAGTCTAAATTTTGTCTCAGTGTGAATGTTGCTTTGGGATGAGATGGTCGAGCCTCACCTTGATGTTTTGCTGTGTAGAAACGTTAGTTTGAGACCAGCATAAGCTTGGATCGACCTTTGTGAGTCATGATAGATCAATTGATCTGACTTTGGTTGGGCAAGACTATCTTCATTGTCCTGCTAACTACTTACGAGAAAATCAAGTAACACTTGTACACATCTATATGTTGCACGTGCATTGCACATGTATATGTGTATTTGATAACGAATACATTATATATTATATATATGTTATCCATAAAATGTTCTCAAAATTAAAGTATGAAAGAAGGAGTCAAGAGGACGTTTCGACAGAATAAATAGAAAGCTTTCGACGAGGTCGAAGGCTACCATCAAAAGTCAATATGCAGAGAGCTTTCGACAAGGTTGGTGGCTCCCTTTCGAAGATAATGGATAGCGGACGCTGTTGAATATACTAGTATATGATTTTTGTTTGATGATAATAAACATATATATATATATATTCATTTAAATGTATTTGTTATTGTACTATTTTATTTTTCACATAATTAAATAAATATTTGCTGAATAAAATAAACAACACAGAATTCAAATTCAAATGGATATTTTATCACAATTTTGAATAGTACAATTTCAATTACAACACAATTTTCAAATTACAACACGAATTTTTCACTATACAATTGTTACATACATTTGCACCTCACTACATATCACTCGTTCACTCACATTTGATCTTCAACTCTATTTCAGCTTGAATCCAGCATCTGAGCTATCTGAAAAATAAACACTAACGCGGTAAAATTGAAGAGAAATAATCTTGCAATGTAAAACAGAATGTGTTTTTGAAAATATTATTTGCCTCAATTACTTGGGTTGTTCGTTATCATATTTATTTTGAATCAAACACGAACAACGTGTGACATGCATAGTGTATCACTGTATATGCCACAAGGCCGTGCACATTGATATACACTTGATAAAACTGCAGGGACAAGTGAGCACAAGGTCAAACCCGGGCTGAGGCTGGATTCAACTCAAGTGCTTATGAGTCTCGAACAAATTAACATAACCATACTCAAGTTCAATGGTTCAATAAACATGAAAACATGTGAAACCAAACTCAGGACGGACTCATATTTGAATCAGACTCCAAAACCCAGGATAGAAAGAACTTTAAGTTCATATGCAAAAATAGTTCACCAGACTTCAAAATGGACAGACAGATGTGACTCAATACAACACTTCAAATATACTATGTGACAACTAGACCAACAAAAACTCCAAGTAGACCTCACATGAACCAAACTGCAATACATAACAAAAGTGTCACCAACAAGTCAACAGGGCAAAGCCTCAATATTAAATTGCAACGGAACTGGAGTATGAAAACAGTAAACAATAAAATGCAACTAAGATGAACACACACACATATACATAAATGTATGTATGTATGTATACAAGTGGAGATGGCCAGCATTCAAAGTGTAGACAAATCCCAATATCAAGCTTCAGATCAAGCAGTGATGAACCAGATTAAAATAATATATGTACTGTCATGAACCGTTTTTCCATACCCTTTGAATCGACAATAAACCACACATGTCCAACTCAAATTGCACGAAAAAATGGAACATGAAGGGTAATAAAGAAAATAAGACAAAATATTATGTCACACAAATGAAATAACATATAATATTGACTAATATCTTTACAGCGGAAAACTTTAAATACATATATTAGAGTCTAACTGTCACGACCCGAAAATCAATGTTCGAAATTGGAATCAAATACCTCACTTGTACTCGACTGCCGAAGATTTAAACATCGAACTCCAATCGGATAGAGCTTATAACAACATTAGATGAATATAAAACAGCGGAAACAAAATGAATATCATGCACTACATCACAGATACAACATCATCATAATATCCAATACTACATCAGAGTATCTTAATACATATATATATCACAACTCCAAATAGGACATCACAATAGAACAATAAGTGATCATATGCCAAAAAGTCTTCAAGGAAATAGAGTGATAGCGAACATCCAAAACTAAGCACCTTGAGATCCAAAAGCTTTCAAAATATCTCCAAGGCAAAAGCCTCCAAATACCGATACCTCCAAACCCAAAAGGACTCCAAAATACTGCTAGCACCAAAACACGGAAAACCTGCTACTAGGCTGCCCGTATGGAAATGATGGGCACCTAGAGTTTAGAGAAAAACAATAAACTCTGGGTCAGTCATGGGACTAGTATGAGTAAACAAAAACAATTGCTTTAAAATAAAACAAGATTTATAAAAGAAAACCGTTTATGCTTTTGGAAAATGAAACTACCATAAGGCCTCCCCGCACACACACAATGCAATTGCACACTTAGGGAGATTTCCCCATATGATAGTCAAATATGTTTAATACGAGAAAAATTCTTTGATACTATTACTAGTGCATAGTGTGAAAACATTTCGAAAATATAAATTAGTCTTAGCCAACATAGGTACCATTATACTACGCCTACTATAGTTGCCACCTGAGGTAGCAGGTTATACAAATTACAATCGTAAAGGGCTCGTATTGTTTCTTTGGATTTCCAACAAATGGTCAGGCTAAGGAACTTCCTATGCCACATGGGTACGCCTCTGGAGGGACGTCCCGAGAACTTAACCAGTTTTCTACCAACATAAGGCCGGGTTACCTCTGTAACTAGGTAACTACTACATGACTATACCATTCCCCGGTCGTTTGCGAACTTTATCCGAGGGCCCTCCATCACAACACACAGTAAATGAGATTGCAGCAACCACATAGGTGAAGTATCTAGGCTCCATACCATGATACCAACTTTTTCCAGAAGGAAATGACATATCCTAAAGGGTGCGACCCTCATAACATTGCCGCATCTTTCCTGTTTCGACCATTTCCGGGGTATGAGTTCCGATGAGGTCTTGTCCACAAAGTTATGCTTTACATGAAAGCCATGCTTTGATCACAAATGATCATCAATAAACAGCAGCACTTAGCATGCCACACTACCAAATTGGGAGTATACCGCCGATAACCTTCAACTACATAACCTCTGAGTTCGTACGTCTCAAAGAAGGGTGTTAAGCTAAGAGAATAAATTCTCCGCCACCAACAGATTTGTATTTGAGAGAAATCTGCTTTATATGTCAAAGTGTAGTGTCAGACATGCAACCATACAAGTCTGTTCCGGGTTCGAACAGAACCGAAGGCACTTCGTCTAATAAAGGAAGAAGCCCTTGCGAATCCGGGCATCCACAATTAGGATCGGACTCCCCATCACATATGGAGGTCTCTATAATGGTTCCAGTGCAGAGACATTCGATAGGTTATCCTATCGTTTTCGAAGACACCCGGTCTTCAACACCGTCTTCAAATGCTATTCATTTCGTCATATCACTATTCGGAATGGGTTATATGACACAAAGGTCCTCCCCCGGCTAATCCGAATAGTGAGCGCTCAATTTTAAAACACATGGGTGTATCAATTACAAGGATTCACATTCAGGGTTCGATGTGGGTTTCGGATAACTAACCGGAATCCAACTCCCTGTCGCATCGAAGTTTAAATGTCGTTTAACGGGCAAAAATGTTTTCACATACATATAGAAGCAAATCACAAAGCAATCCACGTCACACAGTATCATAATAGAAATATCAATCCAGTGCACAACATTTGATAATGGTCAACCATCTTCAATTAAGATGAATGGTTGAAGTGAATTAACACATACTTATTTTTATTGATTATTTTAAATCAATGATTAGTTATTCTTAACTACGAATTAATTAAATCTTAATTGGCTTTATTACTTAATTATTCTTTAATTAGTTATCTTAATTTATTAATTCTTAATTGTTAACTAATTAAATTTTAACTACTTTTATTAATTAATTGTTCTTTAATTAATTAATTATTAATTATAAAGTAATTACAAATCATTAATTGTTTAATCATTATTTCATCATTATAAATAAATTTGGTTTTTAAGTTAACACTTGAATATTTGATTTACTTCTCAATTTTTATTAATTTAAATGTAAAGCAATTTTATTTAAAAAAAAATATTTGAAATATCTTTGAACTTCATTAATTTCAAAAAAATCATTTCACTACCATTTACTTCTCCTTCCATTAACAACTATCTTTATTTTCTAAAGAATGGATTCAGAAACTAGTTTAAACTAATGATTTCAAAATTTTAAACTGGAATTAGCTGTTTTCATGGCCAACCCGAGGTCATCTCGAGTCGTCCCTGGGAAAAAATGCCCCTTGCTTCGCGTTTTTACCCAGATTGACCCGTATAAATTTTTTTCATGAAAATATGTTTTAAGTTTTTAAATCTCCCAGGCACATACGTAACTCCCTTCGAGCAATAACTCGAGCTAACGTTCAAATTTTACTACTGCCGCTTCTGGTCACCCTTCTTCTTCCCAAACCCATCAGCACTGATACAAACAACCACCACGTGCATGTGCACCGTTGAAGCCGCCACCTCCGGCCTCCAAGATCACCTCCAGCAGACCACCCTTAATCCCCTCTTGCTACCCAAACACGAAGAAGCTCATATTAAACTCGAAAACAAAATTGAGTTATCTCGATCAAAATAAGCACATCGGCCATCACTAGAAAATGGCCTCGCCCTACCTCCTCTGGCCATCAGCGGTCACCAAAACTTGATCGAGGCTTCGCCAACGTTAGACGCCGCGATTGGCACCGGTGACAGGAAGTCCGATCATCTAACGACAATGCAGCACCATTATTTCAAACACGAGAAAAAATGGGTTTAAAACCCTAATTCAATCTCGAATCAACAATTTAAAGATTTATAAATTCAAATTGTATTTTTCTGAGGATCACAAACCCCCAAGCTAGCTGTGACGAAAACTCGAAGCCCATAAACGCTTAGATTATCAGAATTTGACAAAATTTAACTTTTCTGATCAACCCTAATTTCTCAGTAAAAACTTTATGAAAATTCTGATTTTACTTTCTAAAATCATCATTTTCAATAGTGATTCAGATGTCATTATAGAGATTAAAATTTATGAGGTTCGAATTATTGCCCTATTTGGATTGTGACTGTGTTTTCACAGTTTCCAGAAAAATCCATATTGTTTTGCTTTGATTAGTTACTAAAACATAATGCATGTCCAAACAACACTTTAATTTGTTTATCATTCAATTACAACAGAAAACAGAGAGAGGGGGTTTGAGTTTGGCATGGTTTACTCTATAAACCAAAGACTTAGAGGAACAGGGAAGAAAATTCTGAACGTAACATTCCCAGGCCAAAAAGAAAACACAAGCACATAAATTTGTTCACATGCAAAGGTTTTTCAACATCAATTCAGGCATTCATACAACAACAAGTGATTGGATAGATTAGAGGTCTACTCACCTTTGCTTGAAAACAGAAAGCTTCTGATAGTTTTTAAAATAAGGATGAAGCCTAAATAATTTTCCTTCTTTTCCTACTTTAATCTTAAAGCTTAAATCTGTATCTTGTAAATAAAAATCTTTGCTTATTCTTTGTTGTATTTGTTTACTTAATTCATCGGTAACAAACAATCCTTAATTTACTTACAGTTTTGAAATCTTATGCACAGAGAACAGGGTCTGCAGTTGAAAACCCAGAAATTAATTTTAATCTTTGAACTTGATTTGTTTCCTGCAACTGATTGATATAATTTTCTTAAATTCTTGCTTTATTACTGATTAACAACTTCAAATTAAATTTTTTAAAAGAATTTCACTTGCCTTAGATTACTTCAGAGAATCCAGCTCAGCCTCTTTAGCCAAAACTGAAGCACTGTGTTTACACTAATCTGCAGTATGAATTTTTTATTAAAACTTGATTTTAAAATTACAAATTCACTAAGCTATGAAGTTCAAAGGTTACCTGAGAGATGGAATGTAAAACTACAGCTTGATGTTTAAGTAAATATTCATATTCTAGATTTTTTTCCCAATAGGAAGTTACAGTTTTTTTTTCTTCTGCTTTTCTCTTTTTTTCCTTGGGTGTTGGAATTTGAAATGTTCAAATCTTTGTTACTATTCTTCCAGATATGTTGAGAGGCTAAATAATTTGAAAATGGAAGCTGAAAAGTTTTTTTGTGATTTTTAAATTTTATTATTTTATTCAGTCGATTATATTGAATGCCACTTGTTAAAAATAATCATGAGATCTAAACACTTGTTAATTTTACTCTATCTCCCTTATGAATGTTTAACACTTGTAATTTACAAAGACAAAAGAATTTTTAAATAAATTTTTTTATATCAAATTCCCTTTATAATATACCCATTATCCATTTGTGTGTGTGTATACACAATGTAAAAAAAGAGAGAATTATTTTAACCAATTTTTACATTATATAAATTACACCTTAATGATTTCAAATGCCAATTATTTTTCTAAAACATTTATTATAAATTTAAATTCAAATTCCAATTCCAATTCAACTTGAATTATAACCATTTATGTCCATATATATATTCATACATATACTTGTACAATTTAAATTCAATTTCAATATATAATCAAATCTACTCATTATGCAATATACATATATATAAATATAAAATTTTAAATTCAAATGACTTTTTAAAACATTCATTATTTCAAAATTTTAAACTCAAAAGAAATTGGAATTTTATTCATACATAATTTATCACTCATTTTATTTGTTTTGAAAAAAAATCAATTTTTTTTCAAATTAAATTCCAAAAGTTCAAATATATTACTAATTTAAATTGATAAATTTTGGGATGTTACTGATATCCCCCCTTAAGAAAATTTCATCCTCGAATTTGAAAGAGAGAGAAAAACAAACAAAGAATATACGGATTCAGAAAGAATAAGGAAATGGCTTACCAGCTTAAGCCGAGATATCCACTCTGCAATTGGGATATGATTCTGCATATTATCTTCAGTTTCCCAAGTGCAGTCCTTTGGATTGCCACTCCATTGAACTTTAACTAGTTTCAAAACTTTGTTCCTCAGTTGTTTTTCATCTCGATCTACAATCTTTATCGGTTTCTCTTTTAACTGTTAAATTGGGAGTGATTTCGAGATCCTGTTGAGTAGCTTCTTCAATAATACTATCTGGATCGTGCACATACTTCTGAAGGTTAGAAATGTAGAATACATCATGCACGCCAGATAACCAGCTAGGCAACTGAACTTGATAGTCCAGAATAGGAAAAGGACCAATATATCATGGTGTCAGCTTACCGGTCTACCCAAACCTCAATACACCTCGCATTGGAGATACTTTGAGAAAGACAGAATCTCCAATCTGGAATTCTAAATCCATTCTTCTACGATCATAATAACTCTTTTGACGACTTTGAGATGTCCTCAATTTCTTCCGTATAAAATCAACTTTCTCTGTGGCTTCTTTAATCATATCCAGTCCAAGAACGAGTCTATCACCTACCTCAATCCAGCATGCCGGTGATCGACATGGACGACTATATAAAGCCTCAAAAGGAGCCATCTCAATACTGGCCTGATAGCTATTGTTATAAGAGAACTCGACAGATGCAAATGGTCCTCCTAAGAACCACCAAAATCAAGTATACAAGCACGCAATAGGTCTTCTAAGATTCAGTTAATCCTCCCAGTCTGCCCATCAGACTGTGGGTGATAAGCAGTGCTGAAATTCAGTTTTGTTCCCAATACGTCTTGAAATGCCTCCCAAAATCTACTAGTGAAGATCGGATCACGATCACTCACTATGCTGCTAGGAATGCCGTGGAGACGGACAATTTCTTTCACATATAATTCAGCTAAACTTGCTGCCGTGCGGGTAGATTTCACTGGCAAGAAGTGGGTTGTCTTAGTCAAACGATCCATAATGACCCAAATTTCTTCATTGCCTTTCCGAGTACGAGGCAAACCTTCGATGAAATCCATCGATACTTGGTCCCATTTCCACTTAGGTACCTATAAAGGCTGAAGTAAACCTGCCATTTTCTTTTGATCGCTTTTGATTTGTTGGCAAATAGCACAGCGACTCACATATATAGATATGTCCCTTTTCATCGTCTTCCACCAGAATGATATCACAATACATTTTAATGACTCCTAGATGGAAGGAAAGCTTAGATTTGTGACATTCATATAAAACTTCACGTTTCAGTTCCGCGATGTTAGGGACACAGATTCTTCCTTTCAATCTTATAACTCTATTGTCGTCGACTTCAAAACTAGTATTTTCACCACGATGCATTTTCTCATAAATTTGATAAAGGAACTCATCTTCTTTTTTGTTTGCTGGCGACTTTCTCAAGAAGAGTAGGAGCAATGACAAGGTGAGCAAGAATAACATGCTTTATACTCAAGGCGTCGGCCACTACATTGGCCTTTCCGGGCGTATATAGAATATCTAGGTCATAAGATGCCAGAAATTCCAAACAACGTTGTTGTCGCAGATTTAAGTCTTTCTGGGTGAAGAGATATTTCAAAGATTTGTGATCGGTAAATAATTCGAATTTTTCACCTAGAATAAATAGAGTTCAATAAGTATATTTGTCAAGTTAAATTAAATTCGTAAATGGTTAACAAAGCTGAAAAGACTCTTACCCAGAAGATAATGTCGCCATATTTTCAAAGCGAAGATAACAGCTAGAAGCTTCAAATCATGGGTTGGGTAGTTTCTTTCATGAGGACGTAATTGTCTACTCGCATAGGCAATTACCTTCCCGTTCTGCATTAATACTGCACCCAAACCTTCACCACAAGCATCGGTATAAACAGATAAACCCTAGTTCCCGTTGATAATAGCGAGAACATGGGTGGTGGTTAATCCCTTCTTCAACTCTTGAAAAGTTTCGTCACATTTCGGAGTCCAATTGAATCTTGCATTCTTCATTGTTAGCTTAGTCAATGGACTAGCTATCTTCGAAAAGTCCTTAACAAACTTCCGATAATAACCTGCTAATCCCAAAAATCTTCGAACTTCCTTTGAGGTAGTGGATTTTCTCCAATCAAGAATAGCAGAAATTTTGCTAGGATCAACAGAAATCCCTTCTTCATTAACAATATGGCTGAGAAATTTAACTTCTTTGACCCAAAAATGGCATTTGGAAAATTCTGCAAATAGAATATTTCTCCTCGATAACTCCAAAACGATTCTAAGATGCTCGACATGCTCCTCTTCGGCCTTAGAATAGACCAAAATATCATCAATAAACACGAGCACAAATTTATTCAATACTTCCCAAAACATACGAGTCATATGATCTACGAAGTATGCTGGAGCATTGGTTAGCCCGAAAGGCATGACTAACCATTCGTAGAACATATTAGGACCCCTGAAAGCAGTCAAATGAATACAATCTTCAGCGATTCGTAGTTGATGGAACCCCTAGGCTAGATCCATCTTCGAAAAGAAATGAGCGCCGTGCAATTGATCTAATAGATCATCAATTCTAGGTAGAGGAAATTTATTCTTGAGAGTCAGTTTATTGAGATCGCGGTAATCCACACACAACCTCAAAGATCCATCTGATTTAGCAACAAACACGACGACTGAACCCCATTCAGAAACACTAGGTCGAATTAACCCCTTTTCTAGTAAATCATCGGTTTGCTTGACTAATTCAACCCTTTCCCTGGGTGCCATCCTGCGACTTGCGTGAACGACAGGACGAGCATTAGGTACTAGGTCAATTCAGAATTCTATTTCTCGGTGTGGAGGTAAAGATTTCACTCCTTCAAACACATCTGGAAAATCTCTAACAATGGGTATGGATTCCAGACTGGTTTCGCGGTAACCCAAATTATACATCAACCCTTCTCTTTTAGGATTAGGGTCCTCACAAGAAATCTCAATGAAATCTCCAAATTTGGTTTTAATCGAAATCAATCGATTATTGCAATCCAGTTTGGCTTCGTATTTTGCTAGCCAATCCATTCCGAGTAAGACTTCAAACTCGTTAAAATCAAGGACAAAGAGACCAATAGGGAATTAGTAGCAAGAATATGAGATAGGAACGTCTTTACATTAAAGACAGAGGTTCGTGGGACCTCCAACTGGATTCTTTATGCATATAGGCTCACCAACAAAATCAGGTTCAAGATTCAATTCATTTATAGCTTGTTGAGAGATAAAACTGTGTGTAGCGCCCGTGTCAAACAGAACTCTAACAATGCTATCATAAATAGTGAGATTACCTTCCAGAACTCCTTTCCCTTTTTCTGCTTTGGAAGATGTAGATTTGTCTTTGACTGTGTACACCTTGGCTGCCTGAGCTTGCTTCATGGTTAGGCATTCTTTAACTTCGTGTCCCAATTTCTAACAATAATAACATTTCCTGGGCTTTGCTTGAACGGATTGATTGACTTGTCTCTTAGGCTTCGTACATCTGTTTGAATAATGGCCCTTTTCTAAGCAATTAAAGCAAGTGACATTCTCTACTGTGCTTCCCTGATTACTCTTCCTTTTCCCCTTACCCTGCTATGGTTTCTTGCCTCCAAATTTCCACTTCTTCCAATTTTGATTGCTCGAATTTTCTTTCTCCACCGGGGCTTCTTGCATATCAAGTGTAGCAGATCTGTACCCCATATCAACCAAATATGAAAAGGATTCTTTGACGTGGCCAGTCATCCTTTCGTGGAACTTCTTATTCACCCCATGAATGAACCTTTCAATCTTCTTTAAAGGTGTGTTCACCAATTCTAGACCGAAATGAGATAATTCATTGAATTTGTTTAGATACTCTTCGAAAGACAAACTCCCTTGCTTTAAGTCCATGTACATTCAAGAAATCCCAGCTGATGGCATATAGCGCTTCTCAAATACTTCTTTGAATCTCTCCCAAGTAAACTCGTCTTCTAGCTCATCTACAGTGACTTTCTCCCACCATGCTAAGGCTTCTTCTTGAAGTTTCCAAGAAGCTATGAGTCGCATCTGATCATTTTGCAGCTTTAGCCCTTTAAAGATTCTTTCACATGATCTGATTCATGCTTGGGCCTCAACAATCGACTCCTTGCCGATGAAAGGCCTACCACCAAGCCTTGAGAAACTCTTATATAAATCAGCCAGATTCGGCTGATGCTAAGTAGATAAAGTTGCTTCTGCTGTTGGGGGAACTTGGCTAGGTGTTGTGGCATTTCCTCGCCCCCAGCTCTTCCTCTTCGTCCGCTCATCCTTACTATCTATAATTAGTAAGAAAATTGATTTAGATATTCGAACGAGATATCTTAAGGAATATCAGCAGTTAAAAGAAATAGACTAACGGGTTAGCGCACCAGCGACCTAACGGGTTATGCCTTAAGCCGTTCAAGCGACCTAGTGCATTAATCCTTAAGTCGCGCCATTTTAGGTCGCAAGCGAGCTATGTTGACCGACCTAGCGAGGGTAGCGACCCTTATATCGCTCAGGGTCCATAGGTCGCTCAAGCGGGATAAACGACCTAACCAGTTAAGCTGCAGTTTCTTTATATCGCATTGCCTTAGGTCGATTCCGAGGATAAGTCGCTTAAGCTGTAGTGTTTTCTTAAGTCGCTCCGGGATGTCGCTTTAGTAAGTCGCACAACCTTATGTCGCTGCCGTGATTTCTTTAGGTCGCTCAGGATATTGTGATGTAAATATTGTTAAATTGTATGTTGTTATTGTTGAGTCGCTTGATGTGTTGTAATTCATAATGTTCTTAGGTCGTGTGTCATTTGTCCTTGAGTTGTAAGTCGTAGGTCATATGCATTATTGTAATTTTGTTTAATGTTGTAAGTCGCCAGCAGATGGAGTCGTAGGTCACGTCTGTTAGGCCGTTAACGACTTGTGTTAGGTCGTTGAAGCTGTGGCTGTGTGAGTTGTAAATTGCTATAAATAGGGGTGTGGTGTCACTTGTAAAAGTGGTTGATTTTGAATGAACTTTTGTTTGAGTGCTTTGTGCCTCTTTAAAATTGGAAGTTGAGTGTTATCTCCTTTCTCCATCTTCGGTTATTCGAGTGCGCTCGAATCAACGATTTTGAAGTCGGTTCACGGAATCTCGTGCGCGAGATCAACGTCGAAGAATCGTAGATCTTCTAACACGGTATCGTGCGCGATCAACGTGTTAAAGATAGCTAGAATCCGGTATCTCGCGAGATCAACGGATTTGGACATTTATCTTGGGTATTATCAATCCATCGATTCATCTTTGTATCGTTCCATCGTCGTTTGTTCGTTGTGCATCATCTGGTGACAACTTATTGTTAATCCGCTGCGTCAATCTAGTAAAAGCTTAATCAAAGCTAGATCCGAGATAAGTTAGTTCAAGCCGAGTTAAAGCCGAGAGCTAGAAGTTGGAGTCGTGCATCAATTTGTAAGTTGAATTCGATTTTTTTGAAGAACATGCCTCCGAGACGTGCTAATTGATTTCAAAATGTTGAAGATGTGTATTGAAGACAAGAACCTGAACAGATGGAGCCGCGTATCAATGAAAAGTTTGATGAAGGTATTAGGAAGTTAGAGAAATTGATGAATGACATGAATCAAAGTCAAAGGAGAAGGCCACCAATCTCGAACCATGGAGGAAACAGGGTTTCGCCATCGGTTTCAGAAGCGAGGAGGGTGTCACCACAATCTTGTCGAGAAAGAAGAGAATCATCAGTTTCAATGAGACAAGAACACCATGAGTACAGAAATGAAGAGAGAAGAACTCCACGGGGGTCTGAAAATGAATCATATCGTGATATTGAAAGACAGGGTAGAAGAACTATGCATGATCATGAGATGTAGATGGACGGGATAGATATCGAAGTACATTTCATTATGATGAATGTAATATCCCGGAATTTCCAGGAGTTTAAAATGCTGATAATCTCTTAATTTAAATTATTTGAATTAATAAATTGTTATTTTCAAAGATAATTAATCAAGTAATATTTTAATTATTATTGTAAATTGGTTTTATATTAAGATTAATTAATTTATTTGTGTAAATAAATTCTAAATTGATTTATTATTTTCAAAATTCATAAGTATGTTTAAATACAAAATCTGTATATTTAGATATGTGTATTTTAAATTGATTTTAAAATAGGATATATTATTTGAAAATAATAATAAGCTTATTTTAAAATAGTTGTTTATATTCATTTAAATTTATTTTAGATTTGGTTTTTAAATTTGACTTTGAAATGAATATAAATTTGAATTCAAAGATATACATGCATCTTAAAATATAAATAATAATATGGTTTGGTTTTAAATATATAAATAATGTTTTTAATATAAAATAAGATTTGTTCTATATAAATTTGATTTGTATATGTCTAATAAAATAAATGAAAAGTTTTTGAAATAACATTTTAAAGTAAGGTTGAAATGTTGTATAATTTTATTTAAAATTTTATTTAGTTGCATTTCTTTATAAAAGATTGTATTTATAAACTAGCATACATTTATAAATGTATTTGTTTACTTGAAATTTAATTAGAAAAGTACTTTTAAATGAAGAATAACATGTTTACTTTTAAAACACATTTGTAATTAGGAAGATAATTTTAAAAGCTTTTAAATTTCTTTATAATTAAAAAAATAAACTTAATAGTGACAAATGTTTAAATTCTAAAACATCTTGATAACAAGTGTTAAACCATTTGTGTAAATAGAGACAAGTGTCACATTATTTTAATTTTCTTTTATTTTTATTTAAATCTGAAATTAACATTTATAAACATTCTTTCCCTTCATTTTTCTTTTCTTTCAAATTTTGTGTTCATGTCTAAAAGAGAAACCAGAAACTTTTCCCTGCAAATCTTTCACTCTTCAAAAATCTTCAAAATTCAAATCTAAAACCAGAAAATCCTCAAACCATTCTGTTTTCAAATCCTGGAAAACACTTGCAAGCCTGCAACAATGTTTATGTGCAACCTGTAGCAATGCAGTTTTTCTCAAAAGCCTGCACTTGTTCACAAAAACAAATGCCTGCAGTTTTCTTAAATCAAAAATCTGCATTATGATTTCAAGAATCAGATGCAAGCCTCCAATCCATGTCTGTCTCAACACTTTCAATTGCATGCAAGTCTCAAGGGGTATTACCTGAAGCTGTCACCTCTGTCAAGTGTGCATGCAAATGATTTGGGGTCAAGTTTGTTTGCCTGTTTTTCAAAATGCAACCTGAGATACTCCAGTTTTTAAAAGCTTCAGGATCAAGTCTTTTCAAGTTTCAAGTTCAATTCTTTTGCAATTTCCTGCTCTTCTTCATGAGGCTCTGCACTTCATAAATAGGTTAGTAAACATTTAATCCTAAACATAAAGTTGATTGTTAATTGTTGCTTA
Source organism: Allium cepa (assembly GCA_030765085.1). NCBI lineage: Eukaryota > Viridiplantae > Streptophyta > Magnoliopsida > Asparagales > Amaryllidaceae > Allium > Allium cepa. The sequence goes on from CM060938.1 coordinate 589,340,096, forward strand.
TAAAATCTTTGTGAAATGATAACTGCATGTGTGTACTTTTGTGAATATGATTTTATTTGAGTATGCATGCCTGGTATAAGTATTGTCACCCCTCTGTTCCTTAATTCAGAGTAAAATTTTAAACAAATTCTTTCATTCTTCCCTGATTTCTGAGGGGCCTGAGTATTTTCAAACAAATTAAATTTGTTTAAGTATGAACTAGAATCTAAAATTAGTTAAACATGTTTTAGGTATGTAGTAACTGGGAAGATATAGTTACAGTACAAACTTTATAAAATATGTTAGAAATCAATTAACACAATTCTCTGATTCATAGATAGATTGAATTGATGTTGGATGTTATGATTTTTAAAATCAAAATCAGGTTTTTAAATGAAGTAAAATATGTGAATTTGGGGTTTCTCTGCAAATTTGATTTCTGCCCATTTCTGTTGATTTATGTAACTGGGTGACTTGAGATTGTGGTTGGAGCTAGATGAAGCATCAGTAAGTATAGTAAAAATCATTGAAATTTTTTTAAATCACCTTGATGTTTGAATTTGTCAGAGATTTGTTTTTAACATAGTTTTGGTAGCCTACTGGAAAGTTTATCACTGCATCGTCTATATTGCATCGAGTGAAGTGAAAATTGGAGTGAGGGAAGCTTGGTGGGTCAGTAGCCAATGGCCGGAGTTGTGGCCCTTGCAGTTGATCATAGTCGTGAGCATTTGGGTTTTTCTGGTGGTAGTTTTAGGGGTTCAGTCCAACTTTTATGCTCGATTTTGAATTACGATAGATGTTGGGGTTTTGATGGTCGTGGAGGCCTGAGGAGAGGTGGGATGACTTGTCGGTGAAGTCGCCGTTGGCCAGGGTTGGCTCCGGCATCGGTGCAGGTGCACGTTGGAGATGTTGTGTCGGGGGGGTTTTGGGTTTTGTTTTGTTTGTGTTTCAGGATTTAGTTGGGTAGGAGGGGAGAAGACTCGGGAGAAAAACTCGTGAAAATTTTGGTTGTGGCTCGGGAAGGAACTCGGGGGTTTCTGGATCATTTGGGTATGTTGTGTTTTAACTGTTTTGGTTTTTTACAATTTATTTTAAGTTTAATGTAAACAGTTTTAAGGATTTAAAATCCTTGAGCTTTGTTTTCTTAGATTCCAGTAAAGGTTGAACCCAAATAAGTGTTAACAAAAATTTAAAATTTAAATGAATAAGTTTTAAACTTTTAATAGTTTAAATTAAAGAAAAAATTCTTGTTTATGAATTTGAATTGTTTTATAAATGAAATTTATATGATGTGTTTAAATGTTTAGCTAATGTTGTTTCAAACTTATTTTGGAAATAATAAAGTAAATTTATAATTTTTATTGATTAACAAATAAAGTTTAAGATAACATATTAACTTGGAATTAGATCTATTAATTAATAATTAGAGAAAGTGATTAATGATTTCTTATAATTTAATTTAATTAAGGAATTAAGTTAAATAAAGATTTCAAGATTTATTTAAGATAATATTTTATCTTAAATAATAAGTAAGCATTAATAATTTGAAATTAGTTAGTTAATTAAAGAAGTTTAAGTTAATTAATTTATTTAATTAATTATTTAAAAGGGGTTAATTAAGTAATTAATTAAGTATAATTATTTATTTAATTAACTGTTAATTAAGATGATGATTTAATTAATGACAAATGATTAATTAAATTGTAATTACTTATTAACTAAGTAATTAAGGGTTAATTAAAATAGTAATTAATTAATAAAGGTTTATTTAAGTTTTAATTGGGTTTTCTTAATTAATAAATAAAGGATTATTAATTTATAATGTTAGTTAATTAAGAATTAATTAACTATTTTTATTTAAGGTTAATTAATTTTAATTAAGGATTAATTAATTATATTTATGGATTAATTAATTTGTAATTAAGATTGATAATTAATAATTAAGTTTATTAATTAATGATTAAGAGTTAATTAATTAGTTAATTAAGTTTAATTAATTAATTATAAAAGTAATTAGTGATTAATTACTTTGTATTAAAGGATTGATTAATAATTAAGGTTTATTAATTAATAGTTGGAGATAATTAATCTGATAATTTAAGATTAATTTGGGTTAATGAGTAATTATGGATGTATTACTCAATGTTGTTTTATGAGATGAGTGTAATCAAGTAAGTTAATTAATTTGTTAATTAATTAAATATGGTCACTTGATAAAAGATTAAGTATTATTACTTAATAAAGTTTTGATAAGGTTAATTACTTAAGATAAGTAATTGATTAATTACAGAGGTAATTGAGTTAGGTAGATTACTGATTGGAAGTAATTGTTAAATGAATAATTACTTGTTAAAGTAATTAAAGGTTTATTACTTGGTGTAATAAATCAATGAATTTATAAAGTAATTAAAAGTAATTGAGAAGTAATTAATAATAATTAATTACTGTATTTAAGTTGATTAATTAAAAGCAATTAATCTAAGCATGATTAATTAATTAAGGTTCATTAATTGATATGATTAGTGAAAATAATTAAGGATTAATTACTTATTTAAGAGTTAATTAATCAAGGTTGATTAGGATTAATTAATTGATTTAACTAATGTTAATTTAAGCAAGATTTATTTTGATGAAGGTAATTAATTTAATTAATTTTAAATTAATTAAGTGATTAGGTAATTAATTTAATTCACTTTAAATTAATTAATTAGAGATGATTAATTTAATTCATTTTAAATTAATTATGTTATGGTTTGAGTTAATCATTGCTTCTGAATGATTGGATGACATTGATTGTCTTGAATGCTGTGTGATCTCAGTAATGAGATAAGTATGGTTGTGTGATATGAATGCTTGGTTTAATTATGATTATCAATTGGAATGTTAATATATGGATTATCTATTATGATATGGATTATAGGAATTACCTGTTATTTGATAATGTTGATTATCAATTGTGGCATGTGAATTATCTATTCTGTGTATATATAGATAGTTGAATTTAGTTGTTTTAAAACCTTTAAAACAACTTGAACCAAAAAGACACGCTTTGGCTTTCGATAAGACCGGGATCGGGTTTCCATATTTGGATATCCGAAAACCACATCGATTCCAAATAACGTTAGGTCGTGAATCTAAGTGGAGCTTTGTGAAGACTCGAGGTGTAGGGGTTATACGTCAGTATAACTCTGTGGGTAATTCCGTAATGAGTTGACGGAATAGACCTTATAGATTCGAGATGGTGATTTAGAGTGCAAGGGTTATTGTCGTTAACTCTGAGGGTGATTCCAAAATGAGTGTAACGAGATAATGCCTTCGGTTTCGTTCGAACCCGGAACGAACTTGTATGGATTGAATGCTTTCAGAACATCGTCAGGTGGACGATGAGCATTCTAAGTGATATGTCCTATAAAGGTAATCGTAACCTCAAGCCTCATCAAACGGAAATGGCTAAAACAGGGGAGGTGTAGCAAAGCTTTGTGGGTCGAACCCACTGGAGAGTAAGATTTACCCCTGTCTAGAGGTCCCTTTATTTCGGCTGTGTGGACGGTTGAATAGCTACAACCGTCGGGGTTGTCTTATTCGGAACTGTTCAGTACGGAACGGGTCCGGCTTTGTGTTGCAGGGGGTCGGGAGTGATCCTAGGTATGGTGATCTAGGCCACGTACTGTGACGGGCGGTACCCCAGTAGCCCTGCCATTGTATGGAATCCAAAATCCAATAAGTGCCAACGGTTTTGATTGTATTACCCACTTTTGTGGCTAGTAGCTGGAATTTAATCATGTAACAATTTTGGCTATTTCTTATTTATTTGAAAACCCTAGACACTATTATAATATCATCGGATTTCCTATTAAATGTTTTGGTTAGCGTAAGGTAAAAACTTTTCCATGTTTATGTGTGGGAAGTCTTACGTGATACCTTTCTTCAAAGGATATTTAAAGTTAAGCAACTTTAATCGTTTACTCACACCAGACCCATGTCTGACCCGGAGTTTATTTTTGTTTTTCATAAACTCTTGGGTACTCAAATTTTTTCGAGTAGCCAAGGGAATTCAGGTTAGGATTTTTAGTTGGCTTGACGAATTCTGGAGGAGCAATGGAGCAGGAGGCTTCAACGTGTAGATGTATATATGTTTTCCGCTGTGTGTTCTCTGAGTTGTATTGTATTGAGTTGTATAACTAGACAGGTGTTTATAACTGTCTAGAATGAGTTGGTTATGCTGTGTATCTCTGATGTATATAATACTATGTAAAGTATTATGTGATTAATATAATTTATTCGTTCCGCTGTTTAGATTCTGATGTGTTGTTTCTTCTTCTTCTATATCTTTTCTCTTTTCTATCCCTTTCTTTCTTAAATCATGACGCGTCTTTCTGGGTAGTGGAAAGTCGGGTTGTGACAATGAAGATGGCGATAGAGGTATTATTCATTATCGAGATCGAGACCAAGTACGAAGTCAATATCGGAACGTAGAAGATGATCATCGATGGGAGTCAGGAATGAAAATAGAGATTCCAGAATTCAAAGGGGGAATGATAGCGGAAGAGTTTCTGGATTGGTTATCAAACGTTGAGGAAATTTTTGACTTCAAAGAAGTACTCGAGCATCGTAGAGTTAAGTTGGTTGCTACATGACTGAGGGGAAGAGCTATGGCATGGTGGCAGCAAACTAAACTTACATGGGAAAGAATGGGAAAGTCGAAGATCGTTTCATGGGAAAAGATGAAGAAGTTGATGAAGGCTACTTTTTTGCCTTATAATTATCAATCTCTTATGTATCAACGCTTACAGAATTTGAGACAAGGGACAAAGTCGGTAAAAGATTATGCAGTTGAATTTTATCAACTGATTGCTAGAAACGATATCATGGAAACGGAGGAACAATTGACATCTAGATTTGTTGGAGGATTGAGAATGCAAATTCAGGATATGGTGAATATGTTTGATCCAAGATCCGTTGTTGAAGCACACCAGAAGGCTCTAGCTTGGGAAAAGCAAGGTAGAAGAGGAGGTGGTGCATTTACAAGTTCGATCAATCAGGTGAAAGAGGCTAGTAGAAATACTAATGTTTCCAAGGCTGTTAGTAAACCGGTTGTCAACGAAGTTGCTAAGACCAAGGTCAATAACAATTTCAAGTGTTATAACTGTCAAGAGTTTGGTCATAAGAGCAATGAATGCCCGAAGCCTAAGAAGCGAGCGATGGTTGCTGAGATTGAGGATGCAGAAATAGAATGTTTCAATTCACCACAAGTTGAGAAAGAAGAAGAATTATTGGCGGGAGACGAGGGATATTCTTTAATGATGAGGAGATCTTGCTTGACGCCAAAGTAGGAAGAGGAGACTAGTTGGTTGAGGAGTAATATCTTTCAGTCAATGTTCACTATTTTGGGAAGGGTTTGTATTTTGTTATCGATGCAGGAAGTTGTGATAACATCATTTCTACAGAAGCCGTAAAGAAGTTAGCGTTAAAGACAGAGAAGCATCCCAAACCCTACAAATTAGCTTGGTTAAGGAAAGGTGGGGAAGTGAAGGTTAGTCAAAGAACTTGTGTAATTTTTTCCATTGGAAAGAAGTGTAAGGATGAAATTTGGTGTGACGTGGTAGATATGGATGTATGTCATTTGTTGTTAGGAAGACCGTGGCAGTTTGATAGAGCCGTGCAACACGATGGTAGAACTAACTGCTATAGTTTCATGTTCAATGGTACTAAAGTCACTTTAGTTCCTAAAAAGCGACAACAAAGTGAAAGCAAATTGGAGGAAATCGAGGAACTAAAAACTCTGTTATCTTTGAAGGAGTTTGTCAAAGAAGTAGAGGATGGGCCTGAAGTGTTTCTGTTGATTGGACGTGAAAGTAGTGAAACGAATGAAATTCCTGAGGAAGTTAAGCCAGTGTTGAAGGAATTTGAAGATGTATTTCCTGAAGAATTACCAAAAGAGTTACCACCGTTGAGCGACATACAACACCAGATTGATCTTGTTCCGGGAGCTGTGTTACCACATGACCACACTATAGAATGAGTCCAAAGGAGTACGAAGAGTTGAGAAGGCAGGTGGAGGAGTTACTTGAACAAGGGCGCGTATAAGAAAGTTTAAGTCCTTGCGCAGTACCAGCCTTGTTAGTGCCAAAGAAGGATGGAACTTGAAGAATGTGTACAGATAGCCGAGCACTAAACAAGATTACAGTGAGGTATAGAATTCCGATGCCAAGATTGTATGATTTGTTAGATCAGTTGAGCGGAGCTGCTATCTTTTCAAAGATTGATCTAAAGAGTGGATATCATCATATTCGAATTCGACCAGGGGATGAATGGAAAACCGCATTCAAAACACGGGAAGGGTTGTATGAATGGTTGGTCATGCCATTTGGTCTTTCGAATGCACCCAGTACTTTTACGCGAGTGATGAATCAGATCTTTCGACCGTTTATTGGAAAGTTCGTGGTGGTATACTTTGATGATATATTGATATACAGTGGAAGCACAAAAGAACATCTACAACACTTGCGGGAAGTGTTGATGATACTTCGTCAGGAATAATTTTACGCGGCAACAAAGAAGTGCATGTTCATGACACACAATGTTTTGTTTTTGGGGCATGTGTTGTCCAAGGAAGGAATCCATGTGGATCAAGGTAAAGTTGAAGCAATCAAGGATTGGCCATAACCCAGGACTGTAACTGAAGTGAGGAGTTTCCATGGTTTAGCATCATTCTACCGAAGGTTTATTCCACATTTCAGTAGCGTGATGGCACCAGTGACAGATTGCATGAAAGGAAAGCAGTTTGTGTGGACTGAAGAGGTTGATTCTGCTTTCCAACAGATCAAGACACTTTTGACTACAACACCGATTCTTACATACCCGGAGTTTCAGTTGCTCTTTGAGCTAGATACTGATGCGTCTAAGGTTGGAATTGGTGGAGTATTAAGTCATAAGGGACGTCCAATTGCTTATTTTAGCGAGAAACTTTCTAGAGCCAAGACAAGATATAGTACCTATGACTTGGAGTTCTATGCTATTGTCCAAGCCATAAAGCATTGGAGACACTATTTGTTTTATAAAGAGTTTGTGTTGTATACTGATCATAAAGCATTGAAACATTTGCAGGGGCAGGATAAGATTGCAGCCAGACATGCGTCATGGATCGCATACTTGCAACAATTTACATTTGTTGTAAAGCATAAGTCGGGAGTTACAAATCGTGTGGCAGATGCATTGAGTAGAAAAAATCATTTGTTGACTACGATGAGAGTTGAAGTGACGGGTTTTGAAGTATTTCCAGAATTGTTTGTTGAAGATCCTTACATTTCTAAGATTATAGATGAAGTCGAGAAAGGGAAGACGGATGAGTATCTGTTGGTGGATGGTTTTCTATTCAAAGGAAATCGATTATGTATACCAGAGTGCAGTTTGCGGATGAAGATTGTGAAGGAATTGCATGAAGAAGGACATGTGGGAAGAGATCATACCTTGCAGTTTGCGGATGAAGATTGTGAAGGAATTGCATGAAGAAGGACATGTGGGAAGAGATCATACCTTGAAGTTGATTTCTCAATCATATTTTTGGCCTTCCATGAGGAAAGAAGTTGAAAGATTTGTGCAGAGATGTCACATATGTCAAGTTTCCAAAGGGACGGCTACAAATGCAGGATTGTATATGCCATTGCCCGTGCCTACTAGACATGGGTTGATGTTAGCATGGATTTTGTTTTGGGTTTTCCAAGAACTCAACGAGGGAATGATTCTATATATGTTGTGGTGGATAGATTTTCGAAAATGGCACATTTCATAGCTTGTAAAAAGACCGCTGATGCAGTCCGTGTTGCTCAATTGTTCTTAAAAGAGGTTTATCGACTACATGGGCTACCTAAGACCATTGTTTCTGACCGGGATACTCAATTTCCAAGTCATTTTTGGTTGAGTCTGTGGAAGATGGTTGGAACTAGGCTGAATTTTAGTAGCGCCTATCTTGCACAAACGGATGGGCAAACGGAAGTGGTGAACAGATCTTTGGGAAATTTGTTGAGATATCTTGTGAAGGATAATTTGAGGAGCTGGGATGTGAAGTTGTGTCAGGCAGAATTCGCACATAATCATGCTTTTAATCGAAGTACTGGATTCAGTCCATTTCAAGTAGTATATTCAACAATTCCAAAAGGACCATTGGATTTGTCGATAGTTCCACGTCAGAAAGGGGTTGTTAAACGAGCTTGTGATTTCGTGAATGAGTGGCAGGAGTGTCACAGAATTGTTCATGAATGATTGCTTAAGTCAAATGAGAAGTATAAGCAACTGGCAGATAAGAAGCGAAGGAGTATGGACTTCAAAGAGGGTGATTTTGTTTACGCAGTATTGACGAAAGATCGTTTTCCAGTTGGAACTTACAACAAATTGAAAGCTCGAAAGATTGGTCCAGTAGAAATCTTGAAGAAGATTAATGATAATGCTTATCGGTTAAGATTGTCGTATCATGTCCATACTGTCGACATTTTCAACGTCAAACACTTGATTCCATATCATGGGGATAAGTGTGTCGAAGAAGAGGAAAATGTGAATTCAGGGTTGAATTCTTGTCAACCTGGGGAGGATGATGCAGCGCATCACGAGATTCGCCTAGAGTCGTGACCTAACTCGAGAGGGTTAGCGCACCAACGACCTAACGGGTTATGCCTTAAGCCATTCAAGCGACCTAGTACGTTAATCCTTAAGTCGCGCCATTTTAGGTCGCAAGTGAGATATGTTGACCGACCTAGCGAGGGTAGCGACCCTTATATCGCTCAGGGTCCATAGGTCGCTCAAGCGGGATAAACGACCTAACCAGTTAAGCTGCAGTTTCTTTATATCGCATTGCCTTAGGTCGATTCTGAGGATAAGTCGCTCAAGCTGTAGTGTTTTCTTAAGTCGCTCCGGGATGCCGCTTCAGTAAGTCGCACAACCTTATGTCACTGCCGTGATTTCTTTAGGTCGCTCAGGATATTGTAATGTAAATATTGTTAAATCGTATGTTGTTATTGTTGAGTCGCTTGATGTGTTGTAATTCATAATGTTCTTAGGTCGTGTGTCGTTTGTCCTTGAGTTGTAAGTCGTAGGTCGTATGCATTGTTGTAATTTTTGTTAATGTTGTAAGTCGCCAGCAGATGGAGTGGTAGGTCGCGTCTGTTAGGTCGTTAACGACTTGTGTTGGGTCGTTGAAGCTGTGGCCGTGTGAGTTGTAAATTGCTATAAATAGGGGTGTGGTGTCACTTGTAAAAGTAGTTGATTTTGAATAAACTTTTGTTTGAGTGCTTTGTGCCTCTTTAAAATTGGAAGTTGAGTGTTATCTCCTTTCTCCATCTACGGTTATTCGAGTGCGCTCGAATCAACGATTTTGAAGTCGGTTCATGGAATCTCGTGCGCGAGATCAACGTCGAAGAATCGTAGATCTTCTAACACAGTATCGTGCGCAATCAACGTGTTAAAGATAGCTAGAATCCGGTATCTCATGAGATCAACGGATTTGGGCATTTATCTTGGGTATTATCAATCCATCGATTCATCTTTGTATCGTTCCATCGTCGTTTGTTCGTTGTGCATCATTTGGTGACAACTTATTGTTAATCCACTGCGTCACATTTCCTCTCTCCCAGCTCTTCCTCTTTGTCCGCTCATCCTTACTACCTATAATTAGTAAGAAAATTGATTTAGATATTCGAACGAGATATCTTAAGGAATATCAGCAGTTAAAAGAAATAGACTAAGAAAATTTGGGGTTTCGGTCTCGGTTATACTCATTCTAGGGTATACTTCACCCTGTCTCTAATGAGCCATCTAATGTGTTATACTCCGTAGCTAAAGTTCTTACTCAACCTTTAGCTATGATACCACATGTCACGACCCGAAATCTAATGTTTGAAAATTTGCATCAAATACCTCACTCGTACTCGACTGTCGAAGATTCAAACATCGAACTCCAATTGGGTGGAGCTTATAACAACATTAGATGAATATAAAACAGCAGAAACAAAATGAATATCATGCATTACATCACATATACAACATCATCATAATATCCAATACTACATCAAAGTATCTTAATACATATATCACAACTCCAAATAGGACATCACAATAGAACAATAAGTGATCATATGCCAAAAAGTCTTCAAGGAAATAGAGTGACCGCGAACATCCAAAACTAAGCACCTTGAGATCCAAAAGCTTTCAAAATATCTCCAAGACAAAAGCCTCCAAATACTGATAGCCTCCAAACCTAAAAAGATTCCAAAATACCGCTAGCACCAAAACATGGAAAACCTGCTACTAGGCTGCCCGTGCGGAAATGATGGGAACCCAGAGTTTAGAAAGAAACAATAAGCTCCGGGTCAGTCATGGGACTGGTATGAGTAAACAAAAACAGTTGCTTTAAAATAAAACAAGATTTATAAAAGAAAACCGTTTATGCTTTTGGAAAATGAAACTACCATAAGGCCTCCCGGCACACACACAATGCAATCGCACACTTGGAGGAGATTTCTCCTTATGATAGTCAAATATGCTTAATACGAGAAAAACTCTTTGATATTATTACTAGTGCATAGTGTGAAAACATTTCAAAAATATAATATTAATCTTAGCCAGCATACGTACCATTATACTATGCCTACTATAGCTGCCACCTGAGGTGGCAGGTTATACAAATTGCAATCGTAAAGGGCTCGTATTGTTTCTTTGGATTTCCAACAAATGGTCAGACTAAGAACTTCCTATGCCACATGGGTATGCCTCTGGAGGGACGTCCCGAGAACTTAACCAGTTCTCTACCAACACAAGGCCGAGTTACCTCTATAACTAGGTAACTACTACACGACTATGCCATTCCTCGGTCGTTTGCGACCTTTATCCGAGGGCACTCTATCACAACAACCACACAGTAAATGAGATTGCAGCAACCACATAGGTGAAGTATCTGGGCTCCATACCATGATACCACCTTTTTCCAGAAGGAAATGACATACCCTAAAGGGTGCGACCCTCATAACCTTGCCGCATCTTTCCTGTTTCGACCATTTCCGCGATGTGAGGTCCGATGAGGTCTCGTCCACAAAGCTACGCTTTACACGAAAGCCATGCTTTGATCACAAATGATCAACGAATGATCATCAACACACAGTAGCACTTAGCATGTCACACTATCAAATTGGGAGTATATCGCTGATAACCTTCAACTACATAACCTTTGAGCTCGTATGTCTCATAGAAGGGTGTTAAGCTAAGAGAATAAATTTTCCGCCACCAACAGATATGTATTTGAAAGAAATCTACTTTATATCTCAAAATGTAGTGTCAGACATGCAACCATATAAGTCTGTTCCGGGTTCGAATAGAACCGAAGGCACTTCGTCCAATAAAGGAAGAAGCCCTTGCGAATCCGAGCATCCACAATTACGATCGAACTCCCCATCACATATGGAGATCTCTATACTGGAGCAACTCAGTGCAGAGACATTCGATAGGTTATCCTATCATTTTCGAAGACACCCGGTCTTCAACACCGTCTTCAAATGCTATTCATTTCGTCGTATCACTATTCGGAATGGGTTATATGACACAAAGGTCCTCTCCCGTCTAATCCGAATAGTGAGCGCTCAATTTTAAAACACGTGGGTGTATCAATTACAAGGATTCACATTCACGGTTCGATGTGGGTTTCGGATAACTAACTGGAATCTGACTCCCTGTCGCATCGAAGTTTAAATGCTGTTTTACGGGCAAAAAGGGTTTTCGCATACATATAGAAACAAATCAAAAGTCACAGTTCAGCACAAAGCAATCCATGTCACACAGTATCACAACAGAAATATCAATCCAGTGCACAACATTTGATAATGGCCAATCATCTTCAATTAAGGAGAATGGTTGAAGTGAATTAACCACATACTTATTTTTATTAATTATTTTGAATCAATGATTAGTTATTCTTAACTACGAATTAATTAAATCTTAATTGGCTTTATTACTTAATTATTCTTTAATTAATTATCTTAATTTATTAATTCTTAATTGTTAACTAATTAAATTTTAATTACTTTTATTAATTAACTATTCTTTAATTAATTAATTATTAATTATAAAGTAATTACAAATCATTAATTGTTTAATCGTTATTTCATCATTATAAATAAATTTGGTTTTTAAGCTAACATTTGAATATTTGATTTACTTCTCAATTTTTATTAAGTTAAATGTAAAACAATTTAAAATAAAAATTTGAAATATCTTTGAACTTCATTAATTTCAAAAAAAATCATTTCAATACTATTTGCTTCTCCTTCCATTAACAACTATCTTTATTTTCTAAAGAATGGATCCAGAAACTAGCTTAAACTTATGTTTTCAAAATTTTAAACTGGAATTAGCTATTTTCATGGCCAACCCGAGGCCGTCTCGAGTCATCCCCGAGAAAAAATGCCCCCGCTTCGAGTTTTTACCCAGACTGACCCGTATAAATTTTTTTTACGAAAATTTGTTTTAAGTTTTTAAATCTTCCCGGCACATATGTAACTCCCTTCTAGCAATAACTCGAGCTAACGTTCAAATTAAACTACTGCCACTTCGAGTCACCCTTCTTCTTCCCAAATCCATCAGCATTGATACAAACGACCACCACGTGCACGTGCACCATTGAAGCCGCCACCTCCGGCCTCCAAGATCACCTCCAGCAGACCACCCTCGATCCCCGTTTGCTACCCGAACACGAAGAAGCTCAAATTAAACTCGAAAACAAAATCGAGTTATCTCGATCAAAATAAGCACAGCGGCCATCATCAGAAAATGGCCTTGCACCACCTCCTCTGGCCATCAGCGGTCACCAAAACTTGACCGAGGCTTCGCCAACGTTAGACACCGTGATTGGCACCAGTGACAGGAAGTCCGATCACCTAACGACAACGCAGCACCATCATTTCAAACGCGAGCAGAAATGGGTTTTTAACCCTAATTCGATCTCGAATCAACAATTTAAAGATTTATAAATTTAACTTGTATTTTTCTGAGGATCACAAACCCCCAAGCAAGCTGCGACGATGAACTCGAAGCACACAAACGCTTAGATTATCAGAATTTGACAAAATTTAACTTTTCTGATCAAACCCAATTTCTCAGTAAAAAAATTATGAAAAATTGTGATTTTACTTTCTAAAATCATTATTTTCAGTGGTGATTCAGATGGCATTACTGAGATTAAAATTTATGAGGTTCGAATCCTTGCCTTATTTGGATTGTGACTGTGTTTTCACAGTTTCTAGAAAAACCCATATTTGTTTTGCTTTGATTAGTTACTAAAACATAATGCATGTCCAAACAACACTTTAATTTGTTTATCATTCAATTCCAACAGAAAACAGAGAGAGGGGGTTTGAGTTTGGCATGGTTTACTCTGTAAACCAGAGACTTAGAGGAACAAGGAAGAAAATTCTGAACATAACATTCGCAGGAAAAAAAAACACAAGCACATAAATTTGTTCGCATGCAAGGGTTTTTCAACATCAATTCAGGCATTCATACAACAACAAGTGATTGAATAGATCGGAGGTTTACTCACCTTTTCCTAAAAATAGAAAGCTTCTGATAGTTTTAAAAATAAGGATGAAGCCTGGATAATTTTTCCTCCTTTTCCTACTTTAAACTTGAATTTTAAATCTGCATCTTTTAAATAAAATCTTTGCTTATTCTTTGTTCTATTTGTTTACTCAATTCATCAGTAACAAACAATCCTTAATTTATTTACAGTTTTGAAATCTTATGCACAGAGAACAGGGCCTGTAGTTGAAAACCCAGAAATTAATTTTAATCTTTGAACTTGATTTGTTTCCTGCAACTTATTGATATAATTTACTTAAATTCTTTCTTTATTACTGACTAACAACTTCAAATTAAAATTTTTAAAAGAATCGCACTTGCCTTAGATTATTTCGGAGTTTAGAGAATCCAGCTCTGCCTCTTTAGCCAAAACTGAAGCGCTGTGTTTAGACTAATCTGCAGTGTAAATTTGTTTATTAAAACTTAATTTTAAAATTACAAATTCACTAAGCTATGAAGTTTAAAGGTTACCTAAGAGATGGAATGTAAAACTACAGCTTGATGTTTAAGAAAATCTTCAGATTTTAGATTTTTTTCTCAAGAGGAAGTTGCGGTTTTTTTTCTTCTGATTTTCTCTTTTTTTCTTTGGGTATTGGAGTTTGAAATGTTCAAATCTTTGTTACTGTTCTTCCAAATTTGTTGAGAGGCTAAATTATACGAAATGGCAGCTGAAAAGTTCTTTGTGATTTTTAAATTTTATTATTTTATTCAATCAATTATATTGAATGTCACTTGTTAAAAATAATCATGAGATCTAAACACTTGTTAATTATACTCCATCTCCCTTGTGCATGTTTAACACTTGTAATTTACAAAGACAAAAGAATTTTTAAATAATTTTTTTATATCAAATTCCCTTTATTAATAAATATACCCCTTATTCACTTGTGTATATATATATACAATGTAAAAAAAGGGAATTGTTTTAACCAATCTTTACATTATATAAATTACACCTTAATGATTTCGAATGCCAATTATTTTTCTAAAACATTTATTTTAAATTTAAATTCAAATTCCAATTCAACTTGAATTATAACCATTTATGTCCATATATATATTCATACATATACTTGTACAGTTTCAATTTAATTTTAATATATACTCCAATCTACTCATATATGCAATATACATATATACATATAAATTTTAAATTCAAATGAATTTTTAAAACATTAATTATTTCAATATTTTAAACTCAAAAGAAATTGGAACTTTATTCATTTATAATTTATCACTCATTTTATTTGTTTTGAAATTTATTTTCAATTTATTTTCAAATTGAATTCCAAAAGTTTAAATATATTACTAGTTTAAATTGATAAATTTTGGGATGTTACACTAACCTAAATTCAGCTTCGACAGTTATAAACATCTGTCCTTACAATTACTGACAAACATCAAACTAAAACTGACAAAGCATAATAGATAATAGAATATGTCGTATGTAGATAAATATCTCCAGCTCTCCTTTGGAAAACTCCAACCATCTTCAACTAAATCGAAAACTACTCGGATCTGACCCGAATATTGAAATACCCCGATCAGGCTTGATAAACCAACGTGAGAAACTCAAATATAAATGACAGTGTCATATATTAGCCTTTGAATAAAATCCTTTGAAAATAAAGAGTATCTCATAAAACCACGCCCACACATAAACACCGACGGGTTTTTACCTTATGATAACTAAAACACTTTTATATCAAAATATTTGATATTATTTGTAATGACATCCCTTTGATATAATTTGCAAATAAACTTATTAATCTTAGCAGAAATTGTTACATTGATTAAATTCCAGCATACTAGGTTTACAATCAAGTCCGTAGGTTCTTATTAGAGAATGAATCTCCATACAAATGACCAGGTGAAGGATCTACCTTCCGAAATGGGTATACCTCTAGATGGATGCCTCGAGGAACAACATAAAGGAACCACTACCAACACAAGCCCGGCCTACCTCTGTAACTAGATAGTACCGAATATGTCATCTCCCGGTCGTTACCGACCTTCATCCGAGGGCCCTCATAGCATACAAACCACATTAATTTATCCCGAATGTCGTAGCGGGAATAAATATATCTAGAAGGGGATGACCATACCCTACTTGGGAATGACCCACTTAGCCATGCTGCACCTAATTCTGTTTCGGTCATTTCCGGTTTGATGAGGCTTGAGGTAATAATTACCTTTTCACATAACACATATCATATATTTGAATGCCACATTGCTATTTCCATTAATTAGTAATTGCCTTCCACAAAAATACAACCCTTGAGCTCGTATGTCTCAAGGAGCGTATTAAGCTAAGAGAAGTTGCCTTCTCCACCACCACTGAAGTACATTTGTAAAAACGAATGCACGTAATCATTAGAAATGAAATGTCAGACAAATTTCCATACAAGTTATCCACGAATAGGACAAACCGAAGGCACTCTCCTACTACCACTAGTAGCAAGTAGTCCTTGCAATCTGACAAATTTTCACAACAAGGAGACCACTGCCATAAACAACTCTATAATGGGAGCTACCCAGAGCATGTCAAAAAGCATTCCTCACGCTATGAAGATCCACGGTCTTTAATAAGCATCATCTTCAAAGTGTCTTCATATTCAAACGTATATATTGGTTCGAAGTGGTTTTCGGTAGGAATTATCCAAATATTCTTATAAAAATACGACATCGATTTATCGATATGCGACAAAATTTGTCAATTTTTGTAAAACAAGTTTTATATATTTATCAAACTATAATAAAAATAATAATATTATTATCAAGTGAATTTGATATCGAGTACATATATATTTAAAAGGAATTATTTATTCTTTAAACAAATTTCATGAATATTTATCAAATTTATTGGAATCCGACTTTTGTCAATTTTACAATGGAAATCCAAAATCTTTATTCAGTATCAAAAATAAGTTTACCATTCTTATTTATCATATAAAACTTGATTGTTTAAGTATGAAAATTCTACATTTGAATATTTAAATAAATTAAATATTCCATTTTCAAAGTGGCAAATCTACGGGTCGTTACATTCTCCCCTACTTAAAAGAATTTCATCCCCGAAATTATCCTGAACCTAAACCCACTATTCTTTTTACCTAAATCATTATTTCACAAACTTTAACCCATAAGATGTTTCCAAATCATCCATATGTAATACCTGATTTAATCTTCTATTTGAATCAACAACTTTATTTTCAAACTAGTATCAATCTCTCGATCCTCTTTACGGACTCTGATCAAGCTTTTAGATTAGGTACACTTGCTTTCCTTGCATAGCTCTCAACTATGATAGAAAACTCGAGTAACTAACTACAAAATATCATCAATGCTCACCGTCAAGAAATCGAGTGATAAATTCTTTTCCAGATCAGTGTAAATACTTCAAAGTTCTGTACTTAGGTATTAGATCAAAATTTGTGAGACGATATGATTTACGTACAAATTACTATTTATTCTTATTGGTTTTTTCTCAGTTATACCAAATTCTCTTTATTCACATCCTTTATTTTTTTCATTTATTTTTTTAGTATATTTTCTTTAATACTATTATTGTTTATGAATCATTTCGTAAAACTATTATTTAAGTTTATTATATCTTATGAACACAACTATATAGATCCATAACTTTTAAAAACTTAAGTCCAAATCCTTAATTAATGGTAGAATTTATTAATAAAGCTTTTCAAGGTTATAATTACATTTTAAAGAGTCATGATTTTACTTAAGTGTATAAATAGTTCATGAATTAAATTTAGTTTTGTGTGTGTATATATATATATATAATATGTACATATATATATATATATATATATATCCCAAATTACCAACCGATTTTATATCCAATTGAATTAAAGTTTGTGGTGGGTTGCTATCATTTCAAATTCATGGTTACAAAATTTATTTATGATTTAATGCTATTATAAATTTATCCACTTTTAAATCTTTTTTATTTATAATCACATTTATAACTTATACTTATCCAGTTTCATTTACTTAAACATTTCGCAATGGTTTATCTTTTATTATAATATTCCATAAATTCCTTAGCTTTGAGTTTGGTGTGATTCAGAAATTTTCGATCGTCTAAAATCGTCGAGAATCTCACTTTATCTTATCAATTAGTGATACCAAATTTAACTTTGGTTTAAACACTTTTATAAATATTACTAATCAATTTATCAATTAATGATTCACATTATCTCTTTTACTTAAGAAAATTATATAGATCGAATAACTTTAAAACAATACTAAGGAACTGGATACTACCAATAGTACCATATATCCTCTTAACAAGAAGAGTAATACTTAAAAGAAGTGTTTACCATCCGAACACGTTTCCTGCCCATTTTTAGTTTATTCCGAGCCATTCGAATTAGTTATCTTAAAATGTCTCTTTTTATTTCAAATTATACCCTTTTCAAAATCCTTTAGAGATTACTTTTGTTTATAAAACCTATTTTATAAATTCATTTTATCTTATATTAATTAACTTCATTTAAATCTCCACAATTCTGTTAAATTACTCGAATTTTAAACCTTCATTCCTTTTATATTTTCCTTTTACATAATCATTTTATGTTATATCATTTTTATCTTATATGTCCATTCCTTAAACCAAATCTTACTATGAAACACCTTAAAGTCAAATCGTGAAACTTAATTCACAAGATATTTGGACTTTAACTTTTAAATTAAACAATTGATCAATTTATGATAGTAACTTAACATTATCATTTCTTAATTTTTTATTTTGGAATAAGTATTAAAGATCTTAATTACCTTATCAGAATTCTTACTTAAAGATTATCTTTGAAACATCTTATAGTCAAATCATAAAATTCTAATCATAAGATGTTCATATTTAAATTTCACTAATCTTGATTTCTAACTATATAACTTTTCAGTATATATACCTTATATTCAAAATATAATCCTAGGTAAAATTATTTCATTTATCAATTTTTCAAAACAAAACTTTTATATATAGCATTAACAAATATGCGCTCGTATATATAACACTCTCATAACTCATTCTAGGGTGTTACTAACTCTATCTCTAATGAGTTACTCATCCTAGGATATAACTAACCCTATCTTTGATGAGTCTTTACCCCATCAAAGCCAAGGTTCTCGCTTAACCTTCAGCTCTGATACCAAATGTCATGAACAGTTCTTCCATACCCTTTGAATCAACAATAAACCAACAAGTCCAACTTAAATTGCATGAAAATACGGAACATGAAAGGCAATAAAGAAAATAAGACAGAACATAATCTCACACGAATGGAATAACATATAATATTGAACAATATCTTTACAGCGGAAAACTTTTGAATACATATATCAGAGTCTAACCTAAATTCAGCTTGGACAGTTATAAACATTTGTCCTTACAATTGCTGGCAGACATCAAACTAAAACTAATAAAACACAACGGATAATAGAATATGTCATACGTAGATGAATATCTCCAGCTTTCCTTTGGAAAACTCCAACCATCTTCGACTAGACCTAAAACTACTAGGATCTGACTCGAGTATTGAAAATACCCGGATCAAGCTTGATAAACCAGCGTCAGAAACTCAAATATAAATGACAGTGTCATATATCAGCCTTTGAATAAAATCCTTTGAAAATAAAGAGTATCTCATAAGACCATGCCCACACATAAACACGGACAGGTTTTTACCTTATGATAACTAAAATACTTTTATATCAAAATATTTGATATAATTTTTAATGACATCTCTTTGAAATCATTTATAAATAAACTTATTAATCTTAGCCGAAATTGTTACATTGATTAAATTCCAATATAATAGGTTTATAGTCAAGTCCACGGGTTCTTATTAGAGAATGGATTTCCATAAAAATGACCAGGTGAAGGATCTACCTTTCAAAATGGGTACACCTCTAGATGGATGCCTCGAGGAACAGCAAAAAGGAACCTCTACCAACACAAGACCGGCCTACCTCTGTAACTAGATAGTACCGAATATGTCATCCCCGGTCGGTACCGACCCTTCTCATAACATAACAAACCGCATTAATTTACATACCGAACGTCATAGCGGGAAGAAATATATCTAGAAGGGGATGACCATACCCTACTTGGGAATGACCCACTTATCCTTGCTGCATCTAATCTTGTTTCGGTCTTTTCCGGTTTGATGAGGCTTGAGGCAACAATTACCTTTTCATATAATACATATCATATCTTTGAATGCCACATTGTCATTTCCATTAACTGCTAATTGCCTTCCACAAAAATACAACCCTTGAGCTCATACGTCTCAAGGAGGGTGTTAAGCTAAGAGAAGTTGCCTTCTCGGTCGCCACTAATGTACGTTTGTAAAAACCAATGTACATAATCATTAGAAATGCATGTCAGACAAACATCCGTACAAGTTTTCTAGGAATAGGAAAAACTGAATGCACTCTCCTACTACCACTAGTAGCGAGTAGTCCTTGCAATCTGAAAAAACTCCACGACGAGGAGATCATTGCTGCAAATAACATTATAATGGGAGCTACCCAGAGCATGTCAACAAGTAGTCCTCATGCTATGAATATCCACGATCTTCGGTAATCATCATCTTCAACATGTCTTCATATTCGAATGTATACATTGGTTGGAAGTGGTTTTCGGATATATCTAAATCTTTTTATAGAAATACGATATCGATTTATCGATGTGCGACGAAATTTATCAATTTTTATAAAACAAGTTTTATATATTTATCAAATCATTATAAATTAAACTAATATTATTATCAAATGAGTTTGATATCGATTGTGTGTGTGCATATATATATTTAAAAGGAATTATTTATCCTTTAAACAAATTTCATGAATATTTATCTTCTTTATTGGAATCCGACTTTTGTCAATTTTATATTGGAAATCCAAAATCTTTATTCAATATCAAAAATAAGTTTATCATTCTTATTTATCATATAAAACTTGATTGTTTAAGTTTGAAAATTTTACATTTGAATATTTAAATAAATTAAATATTCCGTTTTCCAAGTGGTAAATTTATGGGTCATTACATGTACAACGGTGTAGAGCAAGACATGATCAACCATTCTATAAGTTCTGGCATCAAGTTCACAAACAAAATTAAATGGTGATGCAACACTAATACTAGAGACTACAAGACCACAACAACATGTAGACTCAATAATGAACCGGCTCGAAGCAACAACCCAAAACAAACACAAAGCATACATCAGTTCAGACAAACTCAAGTATGAATGGTGAACTTAATGGAACCAAACTAAGCTAATGAACAAACAAAACAACCAGACCAGGCACAAGCTTAAACTTAGAGGCAACAACAAAAGTTTTCTAAGCAATGTTAATGAACACAGCAGTTCAAATCAGATTATGCTAACAAGTGCACAAGTGTGTCAACACATCAGGGTAACAAGAAAATGAATCAAGCAGTTAAACCACACCAGACTCTGGAGAATGATGGAGCAGACAGACTCAAGTGCACAAGGACAAATGAACACACATGAAAAAAGTATCAAAACTAGACACCAAATGGCACAAGTGCAGCATAGATCAAACAACAAGAGATCCAGGAGGAACCACATTGCAACAAGTCTCGAACACGTGATTATACACATATATACATACATATGTATGTATATACATGTTTATATGTGCACTGTTACTAACAGTAGAAACAAGTCCTCAGCCAAAGCACATAAACAAGTCTGGCCACAAAAAGTAACATAAATATATGCAACCAAACCAGAAACAAGAGCAGACGACAAAATGTACGTGCATATAAACCAAAGCTAACATAAGCAAACATGCAGAGCAGTGGACAGAGCGCAACAACACAGTTGTAGATCATGGAAGATCAATATGAAATGTAGACTTAGATCAAAGCAGTGGACAAACTGGCCAGAGCTACGAAATATATATGTATGCATATATGCAACTATATACATACACATATTAGCACAAGTTCAGGGAATATACTCAAAGTATATAAAACAGAAACAATTCGATAAGTCAAGGAAGGTAACTAGTAGGCAAACACAAATGAACAGGTCATAAAAAAATTAATCAAGTCAATTATCTCAAAATTAAAAGCGTCGAAATCAGAGATGACAACAGAGTAAAGAACGGAACCAAATCAGAAAACCAAATAAGTAATCAAGTAAAGGACATCATAAAAATATTCGAAATTAAACCAATCAGGATTAATCATATGTATTCAAGCTAAATCAAATGGCCGAGCAAAATTAGCTTACGAATTCAAACGAAATATTCGAACTATAATTTAGGGTTTTATCCCTATAAATACCATTAACATCACCGGCATTCAAAAGCATCGAGTTCAAGCATATTAACAAGAATAATTAAGCAAAATCACATACCAGAATTACTCAATTTGAACTCACCAAATTGAAATAGGGTAGTGAAATCAAAACAAGATAATCGATCGACAAAGCAATCATCGCGAAAATATCTATGCGATCGATCAACTGGAATCGACATATTCAATTTCTAGAACCCTAATTTTCAGAAAGAAAGAGGAAAAAGCGAGGCAGCCATTTTCACAAAGCAAAGGATACGGGCCAAAGAAATAAAAAGAGAAAAGGGGGAACAATTGTTTATCACGGTTTTTCTTTGGGCCTTTATTATTTATATTGGGCTATATTGTTAAAATTAGGGTTTTTGTTTTTGAGTTATTTTAATTTGTATTTTTCTTTTAAACTTATATAAAATTCCAGTCTTGTGACTAGGGACGAACTACAGTTGTGTAGTTCGAGAATTTGCAAATTAGTGGCTGAGTTGTGGCAGGGTTTTGAGCGTAGAATTAATTTAGTCGACATCGGGTGTCGCAAGTTTACGTGTGTAAGCATTTGACTAACTAATTTCTAGTAGAAACCTTGCGGGCAACACGTAGGCAGGGTTTTGCCGAAGCTGGGAAAATCTATTTTGTTATATTTCTATTTCTATTTCTATTCTGCTATCATCTGTGCTATAATTATTTTATATATTTTCGCATTAATTTTTAAAATTATTAGTATCTCCATATTCACCCCCTCCTCTAGGGTGAAATCTATCCTACAGACACTTTACTTTTTGGCGCCAAACCATTTGAAACGTTATGGTTTAGCCTTCATCATTTCTACAAGATGAGTATTCAACCAATTCAACCCTTTCAAAAGCATGTATAGCCTTTTGAAATGGTTAAGGCCATTTTTACTCCAAGAAATTCACCTTTCGACTGAGTCGAAAGGTCCTTTAACAAAGACTAAGAGTTCAGACTAAACCTTTTGAAGAAGTCAAATGGATGCAGTCCTCAATGTGTAACAGCTTCAAAACCTTTCGAAAGGATTGGAAGGTTCCATCTCATAGTATACAAGGAGTTCTTACCTTTCGAAGAAGATGAAGAATTCAAAGCAAGTATTAGCAACCCCATGGTGACCTTTTTGAAAGTATAGCAAGCTTTTCAAATCGGCTAAAACAAATCCAGGATACCTTTTGACAACGTCGAAAGGTGCTACGAAGAAAGCAAAACTCAGAAGTTAGCAAAGGCAAAGGAATGAAAGAAAACCTTTCGACAACTTTGAGAGGAAGCACAGCCTTCAACAACATTGAAGGGAAATACGATTCTCGACAACATTCAAGTGAAGTGCAAACCTTTCGTTAAGGTCGAAGGGTTTACAACAGTATAAGAAAGGCAAACCTTTCGACAAAGTCGATCATGAAGGCATAAGAAAGGCAAACCTTTTGACAAAGTCAAAAGGTTCATAATGACATAAGAAAAGCAAACCTTCCGACATTGTCGAAAGGTTCATAATGGCATACAAGGGGAAAACATTCGAAAATGTCGAAGGTTCATAATGGCATATGAGGCGCAAACCTTTTGAAAAGGTCAAAAGGTTCATAACTGCATATAAAAGGAGGACCTTTCGACCCGATCGAAAGTATGGACTCTAAAGAGGGGCCGCCTGCATCTATAAATAAGATCCAAGGGGTCACGTTTTGGGGGATCTGTTCTCTCTTGTTCTAAATTTGTAATCTTCTTAAAAAAAGCATTGTAACCCTAATTGGGTAATTTGGGAATTTAATAAAATAAAGTTTTTCTTGGATAAAGAGGGAAGTCTTGAGCTTTGTTAATACTTTGTTGTTTACTAAAACCTTTATTTTATTAAACTCTATTTTCTGGGTTTAACTTCATCGAAAGTTTCTTATCGGCAAGGTTAACAGCATGTTTGATCCAAGCATCTTTTATAACCTTTCGAAGTTATCAACTCTGTGGACCAAACCTTCTGACGAAGTTGACGACTCAACCGACCCGAACATTCACTACAATCTTACGAAGCCAATAGCTCTGTGGTCTAAACCTTTCAACAAGGTCGACAGTTCTTATGCACTCGCAACACCTGTAACCTTTAAAAGCTATAAACTTGATGGTCTAACCTTTTGACAAGGTCGAAATCTACTTCATATCCACAAAAGTATATGATTTCCCGCTTAAACTCAATTAAAGTTATCGCCTTGGCCTTCGACAAGACTGAAACCTACCTTTTAAGGACTTAATTAAGGGAATTTCAACCTAAACCCTTGCAGAAGATTTCTCGCTAGCTCAACAAAGTCGAAAGGTTGCCTAATCCACAACATATACCTTTAGATGACGTTGAAAGGTTTGGTCTACGAATTATCAACAAATAAAGTCAAACTGAAAGGAAATTCCCAAGGGAATTTCACTCACTTTTCTTGCAATAAATTATCAATCTTTCTCAGCATTACTTTGGGGGTGTTGACAAGAAATCTTGTTAACAATTTTGGTGCTAGAGGGAGGGGTCAAACATCCAATCTTGTGGTTTCTTTATCATAGATTAATTACAGAAAGCTTTTCATTCAAAAGAAGAGGAAAATAGAAAGAACAATTAAAGATAATGACATCTCAAATGAAGAGTCTATGCCATAATCAATTTTGGAAAACAATATCATCCCAAACTTTAACTTAGAAAATACATAAATTGGACAGCATTCAACCCTGATAAATAATGAGATTAAAATTCAGTATCTACAACAACAAATCATATCAATGCGAGAATTTCTTGAAGGGATTCCATCTCAAGAACCATTAGGGATCATGGAAGGAGAAGATTAAGCATAACCCCCAGATAAAGATCAATATGAGAATCAAAAAGTCAGGATAAGAAGACCATTGGGCAATCAAACAGTTTAACTATGGAGGATAGCGAAGATCACCATGACTACGTTTACAGCCAAGTCATATAGGGCACAATGAAAAATGCACTCAATGAATTAGGGACACTTTTCATCCCACGAAAGACCCCTTTCTCGGAGGAAATAAAGGCAGTCTGTATTCCTCCTCACATTCCAATTTCCCCATAAAAATACGATGGAACCTCTGACCCAAGGGATCACTTGGAAGCTTTTGATATACAAATGGATTCCTATTATACCTTCGGCGCAATTTTCTGTAGACTTTTTTTCGAAAACTTTTCAAAGAGCAGCTATTAAATGGTATAGGAATTATCAATTAAATACCATATGTTCTTGGAAAATTTCTCTTACGACTTCGTAAAATGGTTTTATATGTTCAAAGATCCAACTATAGAATCCTACATGCTAGCTAATATCAACCAAAGACCAGAGGAATTGCTGGGTGAGTACATTAAAAGATTCAATGAAGAGGCATTGAAGCAGAAAATCAACCAATAGAGACAAGTTAATAGCAGTTCGATCAGGGCTAATCGAACAAACTCCTTTTTGGAAGGAACTTCATATACATGGGTGTAAGAATCTACATCATTTCTATCTACAAGTATTCAAATGGACGAAATGTATCATGCTATGAAGAAATCTTGGCAAAAATAGAAGATGGGAAATTTTGACTCTAATCATCTCAGCAAAAGACCTAATGGAAGAAAAACAGAAGAGATAGCCAAACAATGGCATCTAAATAAGAATTTGTTGAATTAAACAAACCCCTTTCCCATATCTTTTCCATAACAAAAAATGATGACAGTTCACTGTTTCCTATAAGACAAGAACTCCCACTGAACCTGATAAAGGAAAGAATTACAGCGACTATCATAAAGTAAACAGACATGAAACTGACAACTGCAATGCTTTGGCAAAAATAGTTCAAAATATAATCAAATTTGGATTTTTAAAGGAGTTTGTCAAAAAGGATTAGAAGATTTCCTACCTTAGAAGGAGACACTCAATCACTGAAAAGTCCTGATAGAAAATCAGAATAAGCACTCTCTTTTAGACACTAATCTGACTTCGAAGCCTTGCAGCATTTATCTATTATAAATTTTCTTTGCTTATGATTTCTTCGAATTGGGTTGTACTTAGAATTGGTCGTATGTTAATATGAAATTCTAGTGTCATTACAGTTGAAAAACAAAACCAATCCATGACATTCAATATACTGCTGTAGCACAACAAATCTCTAGCAACTTAAGAAAGACGATTCAAATGTCTGATGTAAAGTGGCTACCAAAGGAGGAGCCAACACAATACAATGATCTGCCTTCATGAAATCTTAAACTACTGTCAGTCCTTCACCAATGCCGGAGAAAAAAACTTACGAATAGATCATTCTATTGCAGAGCAATGCTCACCCATGTATG
The DNA here is from genome assembly GCA_030765085.1 of Allium cepa. Classification (NCBI taxonomy): domain Eukaryota; kingdom Viridiplantae; phylum Streptophyta; class Magnoliopsida; order Asparagales; family Amaryllidaceae; genus Allium; species Allium cepa. The sequence continues at coordinate 589,366,357 of CM060938.1, forward strand.
GTAGCCTATCTAAAGGAGAAAACAATACAATTCAATTCAATCTTTGACAAGATATTTTACGAAGATAAATTTCTCAAATCTATCTTCAAAGAAAAACTATTTTCAATTATCCCGCAACCTGGAGAAGAACAAATGTTTACCTATTCCAGGAACTAATTTGAATAATCCTCCAAAGGTACTATATAGACCAGTAAATGCCCACAAAGAAGTTCCAGCTAAGAAATCTCAATATTTTAAAGTTTTCTAAAACTATTGGTAAATAAAAGCATATTTATAATTTTTAAAGAAATTTTTTAAAGGCTACTTACTAACAATGACTTAGATTAGTGAACCTTATTCCCGACTAAAAGACAATTGGTTCATGAGTCATGACCAGTCTCTTATTTTAAGATCTGTGTCTCTGCTATGAGAATGATTCTAAAACCTTTAAAGAGCGTAGCACAAACAAAGATTATCATACATCCAAATTATAGTTCTGAGAGTAATCCCTCGATATATTAGAAGGGTTCATTTACAAAAATATTTCTTTCTCTCGAGAGGAAGCCAATATTCAAAAAAAAAAAAAACGTTTCCGTCGGCCAACAATGATTTTAAGATGCATAATTTTAACCTACGGTCAATCCATAGCACCTCCTAGAGGGAGGGATGTAATGTACCCATCAAAAGCCTACGGCTAATTCGTAGTGCCTCCTAGGGGGAAGAATAAAACCCCTAACGTCCATATCACCTCTTAGAGGAAGGGCAAGATAAGCACCCATAGCAACCTTCTCGAGGAAGGTCAGCTCAGCAAGCATATTATCTCTTTAAGACAAGGGAAGCCCAGGAAGAGGCTCATCAAATAATGGACTAAGATGTCCAAGCGCAAGAGGAGGCTCATCAAGCAGAGAACTAAGAAGTTCATGCTCAAGAAAATGCATCAAACAAATAAAGAAGGATAAAGATGTTTATAATGCAAAACAAAAGTCAAAACCCAAGAGAATGATGGGTTAAGGAAAGAAATCTGTCCAACGTCCAAAACGAAAATGAAACCCAAAGAATTGGTACTGACAAAGGCAAAAGGGATAAAGGTATCCGATGCCAAAATTTGGAACGGACAAAGGTTCCAAAATCATATCCAAAGGGGACAATATATGGATTAGCAAACTTTAGAACATCAAATGCATCGAAAATAGTTTCTACATCTAAAGAATAAGAAACGTGTCACCTAAAATAAAGGAACATGAAACAAAGGAATGGATAAAAGAAATCTACAAAAAATGATACCAAAAGCAAAGATCTACATAAGAGTCAAAGGGATAGATTATACAACGAGTTCTTACATCAAAGATGAAAGTGACTCCATTCAAAGATAGATTGAGTAAACCAATCCTTGAAAATAAAGTGTCCATTTAAGGTAGAAGAGTCTATATATATTATATATATGTATATATATCAATATGTTATTTGAACCATTGCAATACTAAATGGTCAAGCAATAATACGGAACCACTATTCGAGTAATTGTGAGGCTTTGTGAAGCTATTCGGTCTAATATAACAATAGTACTACCAATTTATAGGAACTTTAGGAATCACACATTAATTAAATGTGTTATAGCTAGACAGACTTTTGATTTTGTACATATACTAGATGAATTTATAAATAGTTTATTCGTCAGGTAAGATCAAGACAAGATTTCGGTGAATTATTGATTTTGCGAACTTTCAGATTCCTCATCTCTTTTCATGAAAATTTCATATTGAGTTTTGTGAAGCCAAAATTTCCACATTGGCTTTTATGATTATTTACTGATTCCATATGCTTCATTTCCATGCTGGATTCTCTTAATGATGTCATATTGAATTTCTGAGTCCACAGATACTGAAGTTTCTCATTGAATTTTATGATGGTTTATGGATTTCCTATTTCGGATTTTGGATTTCCTTGTTGGATTTTGATGATTTCATATTGAATTTTTGATTTTGTGAATTCTAAAGTTTCCCATTGAATTTTTATAATGATTTTTAGATTTCATATTTCGGATTTCCTTATGGGATTTTTGATGATTTCATATTAGATTTCCGCTTTCATAAGTTCTAGTTTCCCTTGTTGGATTTTTGATGATCTCTTACTGGATTTCTAATTTAGTGAATTCTAGACCCCCCTAATCAGTTTGATGGTGATTTGTGAATTCCATATTGAGGTTTTATGTTGATTTCCTACTAAATACTGATTTCATGGGTTTCAAATTTCTTGATCTAATTTTGAGAATTCTGAATTTTGATGTTGATTTTCATGACGATTTGTAAATGATATACACTTGATTTGCCCATGGGCCTTTTTATAATGGTTTCTTATCGATTTCTTGTTTCATGAATTTTTAATTTCTTGACTTCTTTGTTGGATTCCCATGTTAATCGAAAGATTTCATATTGAATTTCTGACGTTGTAGTAGAAAGATTTTTGTGCAAGTTATTTAACAAATGTGTTCCTAACGGTTTTCTGATTACATTCCTAGATACCTGGATTTTCAGATTTTTTTTTCCTAGTGATCCTATATATTTGCGAATCTTGAAGTTTCATATTTGTGTGGATTTCATAATTCTAATTTCCTTGTTAGAGCTTTGATGATCTCTTATCATATTTTTGATTTTGTGAATTTTAAATATTGAACATTTCATGATAATTTACGAACTTTCTATTGAGTTCCTAAGGTTAGATTTTATATAAGACTTTCTTGATACCAGTAGGACTCTCATCAAAGTGCAAGAATGGAAAATAAAGTCATAGCAAAGAAGCTAAATAAGACTGCCAAGAGCAGGAAACTAATCCTCGATGGTCGAAGAAAAATATAACTTGATAACAGGTGATTAAGTGTATGCGATGGTCTTTTTGGGGAAGGTCTGTTTACTAAAATTGATAACAGCGGACTAGGTGATATCATTTCATATATCTATAATGGCCATATAATTGCTTGAATGCTCTGCCTAATAAAATAACGAGATAGTATCTAGAATTACAACGATACTCATTATGGTTTAGCCTCAAGTTTAAGATCCCTATAGAAGTTATTGTTTGTTTCGCAGAAAGTAATGGGGAGATCTTTAGGAATTTTGTCCTAAAGAACAAAAGTTTCTTTCATACGTGAGGGAGGGGGCGAATGTTATCCATAAAATGTTCTTGGAAATAAAGTATGAAAGAAGGAGTCAAGAGGATGTTTCGATAGAATAAACAGAAAGCTTTCGAAGAGGTCGAAAGTTATCATTAGAAGTCAACAAGTAGAGAGCTTTCAACAAGGTTGGAGGCTCCCTTTCAAAGATAATGGATAGAAGAGACTTCACCTTTTTGTGCCAAAGCATTCGAAACATTTTGGTTTCATCTTCTACCAGATGAGTATTCAACCAATTCAACCCTTTCAAAAGCAAGTATAGCCTTTAAAAACGGTTAAGGCCATCGTTACTCCAAGAAATTCACCTTTCGACCGAGTCGAAATGTCATTCAACAAAGATTAAGAAAGAGGATTTCAGACCAAATCTTTCGAAGGAGTCGAAGTGATGCAGTCCTCAAAGTGTAACAGCTTCAAAACCTTTCAAAGGGTCAGAAGGTTCCATCTCATAGTATCAATGGAGTTCTTACCTTTCGAAGAAGATGAAGAATCCAAAGCAAGTATTAGCAACCCCCAGTGTCCTTTTCGAAATCATAGCAAGCCTTTCGAACCAGTTAAGACACATCCAGGATACCTTTCGACAACGTCGAAAGGTGCTATGAAGAAAGCAACATTCAAAAGTCAGCAAATGCATAGGAATGAAAGAAAACCTTTCGATAACATTAAGAGGAAGCACAACCTTTGACAAAGTGAAGGGAAATACAGTTCTTGACAACATTCAAGTGAATGCAAACCATTTATCAAGGTCAAAGGGTTCACATCAGTATAAGAAAGGCAAACCTTTCGACAAAGTCGAAAGGTTCATGAAGGCATAAGAAAGGCAAACCTTTCGACATTGTTGAAAGGTTCATAATGGCATATAAGGAGAAAACCTTTCTACAAATGGCATATAAGGCGCAAATCTTTCGATAAGGTCGAAAGGTTCATAGCTGCATACAAAAGGGGGACCTTCCGACCCGGTCGAAAGTATGGACTCAAAAGAGGGGACGTCTGCATCTATAAATAAGACCCAAGAGGTCACGTTTTGGAGGATTCGTTCTCTCTCATTCTAAATTTGTACTCTTGTTAAACAAAGCATTGTAACCCTAATTGGGTAATTTGGAAGTTTTTATAAAATAAAGTTTTTCTTGGATAAAGAGCGAAGTCTTGAGCTTTGTTAATTACTTTGCTGTTTACTAACATCTTTGTTAGATTAACCTCTGTTTTACAGGTTTAACTTCATCGTAAGTTTCTTGTCGACAAGGTTGACAACACGTTTGATTCAAGCAACTTTTATTACTTTTTTAAGTCATCAACTTTGTGGACTAAACCTTTCGACAAAGTCAACGACTCAACTGGCCCGAAATTTACTGCAACCTTCTGAAGCCAATAGCTCCGTGGTTTAAATCTTTCGACAATGTCGGCAACTCTTATGCACTAACAACACCTATAATCTTTTGAAGCTACAAACTTGATGGTCTAACTCGACAAGGCCAAAATCTTCTTCATATCCATAAAAGTATATGATTTCGTGCTTAAACTCAAGGAAAGCTATCGCCTTTGCCTTCGACAAGATTGAAACCAACCTTTTAAGGACTTAATTAAGGGAATTTCAACCAACACCCTTCCTTTATGAATTTCAACTAACTTATCGATTAAATCTTGTACCTCCAATACCATGAATCTCTTTACGTTCTAAAGTAATTAGAGAAATTTAACAGTAGACTAATTCTATTACCACCCCTCCTTTTGCCTTTTCCACCCATCCTTTGAAAAAAAACGTACCCAATCCTTTTCCTTTCTCACCCCAATTTCTTCCAAAAATACCCTTCCTCACGTCTTCCTCCTTTTATTCCATTTTCTTCTTGCTATATAAAGTGATCATAGCCTCCTTAGAAAAACCGTTGACTAGTAATAGACAAAGAGATTGGCGATCAGATCTAAACACAAACAAGGTATTTTAATTTTCTTTGTATCACTTCTATTGTCTGTGTGCGATTTTTAAAACCCTAAATTTATCATTTCTATTGTCTATGTGCGATTACCGAGCATGGTTTATGGAATAACCACATCCAAAATTGACGTTGTAACTTTTGTTTTTGTTTTAGAGGCTGTTGTTATTTTATTTTTTCTGGTAGATCGTTCAAAAAAATAACATGTAGATCATCACAGCCGAAGAGTTCGCATTTGACTCATCTCGATAGAATCCACTAACCATAAATAAAGCAAGAAACATTTGCATTCGTTTTGTTAAGAAAGATGATTACATTGAACAATTTGTTTGTGGAGCTTCTTGTACTACTTGTATTTGTATTCTTATCACGGAAACTCTAGTTCTAGTACTTGTATTTGAATTTTATTATGGAAACTCTAGTTCTTGTACCTGTATTTGAATCTTGTCGTATTTCTTTGTAGAACAAATTAGTATGAATATTGTTATAAAAATTATTCTGTTGCTTGTCTTACGATCTTGTCTTACAATCTTATTCGAATAATTGGTTTGACATATGCTTTGTTCAGCGGTGGCCCAACCAATTGGCTGCCCGAGCCACAATTTGTTCTAGTTGCCCTCCTAACACAAGTACTATTATTTCTTTCGCAAGATAATATAATGTTAAACAAAAGAATATCACACTCGATCAAATGGATGACAATAGTTGATTCAAAAAATATATCAAATACTAGTTTCTTATACAAAATGCTACAACTTTTTAAGAAGTTCAAAGAAAAATGCTTCTCCTTGCATTTTTTGAAGCAAAATCTTCAATTAAAGTGTCATAATCAAGTTTCTCTAAAAAAGAACTTTCAATTGAAATCATTGCTAATCCATTCAATATCTCTTGTGGCATGGTTGTTCGAAGATAACTTTTAATTAACTTTAATTTAGAAAACTTCTTTCCATGGAAGCAACCGTTACCAGTATAGTTAGTAAAATTCGATAAGTAACCCATGCACATTGAAATCCTCCATCATCCACATAAGATCTTATGAAGTCAAGAATGTCAATCGACTTGGTTCTTAGGTAGCATAGTTTGTAAAGCTTTTAAATCTTGGAATAAATCTTATCCATATAGATCACATTGCATGTTGTATTTCAAATAACTTTCTAAACAAGTGCACCGTCCCATCAACTCTTCTTTATCAATTTCCATTAACTTTCATTTAACATGAATCCGAAAATTTTATCATACACTTCTAATGTCAAATCGATCTTTGAATGATGTTACTCTAAAATTTTCTTTCAGTGATTGACTTTCCTCAACATTGGCTTCAATATTTTCATCAAAAAATTTCTTTCTAGGAATAACTCTTTTCTTCTCAAATATTGGTTCGATACCAACATGTACAGCAAGTTCATTAGCTTCTTTCATCATTTCTTCAAAACCATATTCTCTAATGTTTTAAAAAAATATACCGAGTTCTTTTAATTTTGGAATGGCATCCTCTAAATTCATATCCTCATTTTGAAGTGTTTTGCTTACTTGATTTACATTGTTTAATAACTTATACCAAACGCAAAGACTAATCAAAAACTCAAAATTCTCTAGAACATTCTCACATAAGCCTTTAGCTTCTGCCATCACCATATCCTCTTTAGAGTTATTTGCAATTTCAATCAAAGCATCTCTCAACATTGGCGCTTGAAGTCGAATAGCTCTCTCACTTTCGACATGACTTTTCTACCAAGTAGTCGATAATGACTTAGGTGTTAAACCTTTTACATACTTTTTAAGAACATCCTACCTATGAGTAGATCCCCAGAATAATATATAAATTTTTTAAACGGATGCAAAAATTTTTTTTTTGCTTTAGCACAATATTTAGCCATATCACACAGTGCAAGATTCAAACTATGACATCCATATGGTACATAAAACGCTCTTGGATTTATGTCAAGAAGTCTTTTTTGAACACCTTGATGCTTACCTTTCATATTAGATCCATTGTTATAACCTTGCTCCTTATATCATCAATGTTAAGTTTGAGTTAATCCAAAATGCTTTTGAGTTGTTTAAATAGACCAAGTCTAGATGTATCATCAACCATTATAAATCTAAGGAAAAACTCTCCTATCTTAACTTCATCAATATCTTCAATATCCACACATCTTATGATTATAGAAATTTGCTCTTCATGACTTAAATTCGGTGTACAATCAAGCATAATGGAAATTAGCTTTTACGATATTTTTTATTATATTCTCCTTGATCTTATTTGATAATAAATTTATTATCTCATTTTGGATCCTATGACCAAGATAATGATATTGATTTCTTTATTTACTATACATCAAAGATGGTCTTACATGATTGGATCAAACTCCGCTAGAAACTCAATAATTTTGCAAAGGAGTCCATTATTCTTTTCATAAATCTTCTCACACTTTCCGTGAAGGGCCAAACCATTTCAAGTATGTGTTTTCACAACCCCAACTATTCGAATTAAAATCATCTTTCAACGGGCCTTTTCTTTGTCAATTTGAACTTCCATTTTTTATCAACCGTTTCTTTTAGTCGTAGCCCTTTTTGCAAATCAACCCATTTCACTTCACAATGTTCCGGATTAGTTTCATGCACTCTAAGTTTTTGGGAAAGATTATGCCAATCATCAATTCCATCATCGGATAACTTACTTGACATCATTTTATTTTTGAATAATTTACAACAAAAACAAAATACTTTATTCAATGCATTTGAATATATAAGCCACTTCCTTTCATGTTCTTCTCCATTTGGAAAATGATGGATGTAATGCCTAGATGCAAAATTTCTATTCTTTCCACATTTCATGACATTTGGAAACTAATCGTCCTTTTTTACGATTTTGATAGGGCCTTTTTGAACTATAATTATTCTTTTAGTGTCATTTATAGTTCCCCAATACCCTGGATCATAATCCACATCCACATTTTTGTTAAAATCAAGTTCACTTTCATATATCTCTTCATTAACAAACTCTTCGTCTTCTTCAGTATCATTTTTTTCATTGACATGTACTTCATCTTCCTCATCCATAGGCCCCATACTAATGTATTCATATGCATGCTCTTCAATGACATGGACTTCATCTTCCTCGTCCATACTAATGCTTTCATTTGCTTGACTTGCACCAAGTGATTATTGTGCTCTCGCATTAAATAACTTGGAAATTGGACCTACCAACGATGTAGATATCGCATCTTGACATTACTCCACTCTTCTATTATAAGCTCCGGAGTTTTGTTTTCTAAAACTAACTCAATTTTTATCTTCGTTTTTTGGCATGGTACCTAATAATATATATTAAACAAATTAACTTGCAACGAAATGTTCTACTAGTATAATCATTATTTAAAAAGACTCAACATATTTTTACAACTAAATTAGAATATAAACATATACAGATATACTGATATAACATATATTTATACAAAATATTTTCATAAGAGGACCTTTTTTTGACTAAACATAGGAGGACTTTTGTTTTGGTTTTTTTAGAAAATTTTATAGGTTATAGATCTCTGCTACATTTTGAAACGTGATTCAGATCTCTACCACCCAAAATTAATCAAAATGCCCCTAAATTGACTATATTTTTTTAGAACTTTTTTCAATTAATTGTTTTATTTCAACTAAAAAAGGTGTCATGACCCAACTAGATTTTAATATGACAGTAGATTTCAAATTTCAATTGCAGCGTACAAATACAGCTCAATCTCGACAAGAATTGGATTGTACTCTACAAAATGCAACTCAACGGTTCAGTTTTAATTTTTTGTGCCGTCATTCCCAAATTAAAGCATAAATCATTTCACAAATTAAAGCAAAGACCACTCCAAATTGTGCTATTATTCCCAAATATCATTTCATTAATTAATTAAAACATTAACTATTTCAACTTCCAATTTCAGCAATTTAAATCATATGCAAATTTAGAATAATAAAAAAGCACAAAATTTTCCTTGAATCTCAAATTTTCAGTTTGGAGAAGGTGAATGACAAGAGGATAGAGAAGCGCAGACGTGTAGAGGCTAGGTTGCTGATGGAGTATCATGTAATGTTAGATTCGCACCTTCGGAATCGGTGGAGCCGTGGTGTAGTGGAGGAGACTGTGGAGTGCTGAACTGTTGATGGAAATCTGGAGCCTGGAGGAGACACAAAAATAAAATAAAATTGAAACTAGAAGTGGAAGCCCTAATGTTTTATCTAGAATTGGAGACTAAAGAGTAGAAATGGTGCACGAGTTTCATTTTCCTTAGGGCTGCAGGCTGCTGCTCTTCTTATTTCAAGGCTAAACCTTTTTTTTGGGTCGCCCCTGCCCCAGTGGGTCGCCCAAACCCGTGGGCTTGCTAGGCTGCCTACTGGGCTGGCTTTGGCTCTGTTGATATGTGTGTGTGTGTGTGTGTGTGTGTGTGTGTGTGTGTGTGTGTGTGTATTAGGGTTTGTTTCATGATGTTTGATTTGAACAAATTCTGCTTAGTTTGTTTCATGATGTTTGATCGGTTTCATGTTCTGATGATTGTCTTACAAGCTTATGTTTAGGTTCACTATATTGTTAGTAAAGGTTCATGCTGTTTGGTTTATGTATTTGATATCGTTAGTAAAGGTTTATGTTGTTTGGTTCATGTTGTTAGTGAAGGTTCATGTTGTTTTATATGTTGCAAGTATTTCTTGCTGTTTGGTCCATGTATTTGATTTGCATGCATCAAGTTTCATATTTGCATGTTCAGGTTTCAAATTTGCATGTACCAAGTTTCATATTGTTTATTTCCTGTGTTTGATTTGATTTGCAAGTATACTTCTTGTAGTTTTTGATAAAAAAGATGATTGAAATGATAAAACTGAGAGAATTTGTATTTCACTTTGTTGCAAATACAACAGATTGTGTACTAGTATTTATATTGTGCAATACATCAATATTTTGATAAATACACTATTAGGCTGAGCTTATAGGCCCAGACCCGAAACACTGTGATTATAGTTATCGGTTCTATGATATCTCTCATCATAATTCGCCTCTTCAATTAGATCTAGGGTTTCTTTCTACTTTTTGTCTCTTCATCGCCACTTCTAACTCTGAGTTCCTATTTCAATCTAAAGAATTTTTTTGTAGAAAGCGGCTTCGTAAGGATGTCTGCTCTTTGATAAAAGGCTGGAATGTGTTTACTTTCAGTCTTCCACTTCTAACCTTCTCACGAATGAAGTAAAGATCGATTTCAATATGCTTCTTTCATGGATGTAAGATAGGATTTACGGTGAGGGAAACCGAACTGAGGTTGTCGCACCAGATAATTGGTGTACTTTTGAGAACAATTTTGATTTCATCCAGCAATGATTCTATCCAAGTGATCTCTGCTACTGTGCTGGCTATGGATCTATACTCAGATTCTGTGCTAGAGCGATAAACGGTAGCTTATTTCTTGGAGCTCTAGGAAATTGGGTTGCTGCCTAGGTAAATACAATACCATGATGTCGATCTTCGATCATCAGGGTCGGAGGCCCAGTTTGCATCGGAGTAATCCTGTATATTTAATTGCTTTGTATTTTTAAAGACCAAACCATGATTCAAAGTCCCTTTCAAGTATCGTAAGATGCGCTTAACTGCTTTCCAGTGTTCATTGAGAGGTTTATGCATGTATTGACATACTTTATTCATGCTATAGCTTATATCTGGTCTGGTTATAGTAACGTATTGTGATGCTCCCACAATGCTTCTATATTACTTTTCATTTCTTCAACTCTGTCGTTTGAGAGTCGAAAATTGCTAGTCATAGGGGTAGGTAATGAATTGGCCTTATCCATATTTTCTCTTTTCAGTATGTCTAAAATGTGTTTTTTTGACCTAAGAATAGTTCTGTACTCGATTTCTGTATGACTTCTATACCTAGAAAGTATCTTAGATCACTCAGATCCTTAATGGAGAAAGCTAGATCCAAATGTTTTATTGTCTGGTTTATGATTTTGTTTTCGCTTCCTGCAATAATGATATCATCCATATATCAGTATATATGTAATTCTGTCATGCTTGCATTGTATATAAAGGGAGTTGTTTGATTTTGTTGGTGTAAAGCCTTGCTCCATCAGTGTTGTCTTAAGTTTTTCATTCCATACTCGTGGAGCTTGTTTTAGATCATAGATAGCTTTATGTAGCTTGCACACAAGTCTGATGTTGTTCCCTTTTTCATACCCTTCTGGCTGTTCTATAAATACAACCTCTTTTATATCTCCATTGAGGAATGCATTGTTTACATCCAATTGTCTGATTCTCCATTTCTTGTATAGAGTAATGGTCAGTATGACTCTTATTGTAGTTGGTTTAACTACAGGAGAAAATGTCTCATTAAAATCAAAACCATACTGTTGATTATACCCTTAGCTACAAGTCTTGCTTTATATTTTGGAAATGCTTCCATCAGGATTTCTTTTAATCTTATAAGTCCATTTGCAACCAACTACATTGCTGTCTTTAGTTCTAGTTATAAAACTCCAAGCTTTGTTTTTAATGAGTGCTTTATATTCCTTATCCATTGCTTGTTCCCAGTTGATGTTTGTAACAACATTCTTATAGTTGCTTGGTTAAGTCTGATCTAATTGAGCATTGCACACTTTTCGCTTATATATTCCACTCTTTGATCTTGTGATCATATGATGTCTTGTTTTTGCAGATTGAGGATCATGTGCACTGATATCATCATATGTATGTTGAGACTTGGATGGAGACCTTTCTTCCTCTAAGCTGATATCATTGTTCTGGCTTGTATTATTAGAAGGATTTGAGATCTCTTGAAGATCATGACCTGATCCTATATCTTCTTTGGGTACAGTGAGTTGTGATTCATTGCTTCTCTGTATGCCTCCTTCAGTTGGAACGGTACTCCAGTCTGATATAACAGGTATTGAGGATAATGATGTATTGCTTTTGTCATACACTTTCTTTGTGGTTCTGATATTTTCATGTGCAAAAGGAAAAATATTTTCATTAAATACAGCATGTCTTGAAACAAATATTCTACCATCATTACTCAAACATCTATATCCCTTTTGATTGTTTCCATATCGTAGAAATGTACAAGGGGTAGACCTTAGACTTAGCTTATGATTATTATAAGGTCTAAGGCATAGGAAGCATAAGCACCCAAATGTCTTTAGGCTTTGATAGTCTGGTTTAACCCCAAATAGCACTTCAATAGGGTTTAGGTGTTTGAGTACTTTGGTAGAAAGTCTGTTAATCGGATAAACTACAGTGTTGAATGCCTTTGGCCAAAATTTTATGGGTAGAGATGCTTGAGCTAGTAGAGTTAGCCCTGTCTCTACTATATGTCTGTGTTTTCTTTCAACTAGCCCATTTTGTTCCGAAGTATATGCCCCTTTTTAAAAAGTGTTCCCTTAGTGGTTTATATTCACTGCCTCCATCAGTCTGTAATATTTTGAGTTAACTGTTTATTTACTTCTCTGCTTGTGTTATAAACTGCACCACAGCCTTGTATGTATCCTCCCTTGATTTAAAAAAATATATCCATGTATATATAGAGTAGGCATCAACAAAGGATATATAGTACCTGTATACGTATTCAGAACTTACTGGTGCAGGTTCCCATACGTTTGTGGCCACCAGTTCAAGTGGTTTACTGATTATAGTACTGGAATCTGCAAATGGTAACTTATGGCTTTTGCCTAATTGATAGTAGGTACATATGTACGGTACAGATACATCAAAAGAAATGTTATTATTATTGAGTACTTGTTTTACAACATTCACACTAGAATGTCCAAGTTTACAGTGCTATAAGTCAAAAGTATCTTTGCCTTTCTTAACATTTGATACAGAATTGTTGCACCACATATTTCTAATTTTGCCTTTTTCTGTATTTCCAAAGTTGAACTTGTATAAACCCTTGTTCAGTTTACCCTGTAGTAATATTTCTTGATTCAGTAAGTCTTTAACTACACAGAATTTTGGGTGAAACTCAAAATACACATTGTTGTCATTAGCAAATTGCGATACACTCATCAAAATTTTCTTAATTTGAAGAACTCTTAACAAGTTATTAAGGTAAATATATCTCTTACCTTTGATACTGCTAGTTCCAACATGTGTGATGTTTATAGCTTCACCATTACCCATATGTATAGTATGCTTACCTGTGTATTCTTTATTGTCAAGATTGAGGTTTTGAAGATTACTTGTGAGGTGGTTGGTAGCACCTGAGTCTGGATACCGGTCTTTATTTGTTAAATCTTTTGTTATGGTAAGCCTTTCTGAACTTAACTATTGCATTCTTGTACCTTCCGACTGATTGCTTGATCTTTGGTCAATGTGTACTATATTTGCTCTTGATTCACTATTTTTCTGATAACTTTAGTAATATTCATTGCTGAGTCTGAAGTAGCATTGCCTTGCTATGTGACCAGGTTTCCCACAAATCCGACACTTTATTCTGTTGTTATTCCGTCTATTATTCCAACCTCTTCCTCTCTGACTGGCACCACCTCTTTGATTATATAAATCTTGTCTGACATTTTGATTTTCTTGCTTTTTCCTTGTGCCTTGTTTTTTGATTTGATGCATAATTGATTGATAGTTCTGTTTTTTTCCTCTGTTCCACCCTTCCTTCATGTGATATAGAATTGAGCGAACATATTGCATATTGGGTAGATTTTGTTATGATGAGATGATTGCAACAGAAGATTCATATTTTGCATCTAAACCATTCGGCATAGTAAGAATTTGCTCTGTTTCTGATACTGTGTGACCAGCAATATCAAGAAGATCGCAGTATGACCTTATCTTAGTCAGACATTCTTGCATTGTCATATTATCTTTCCTTAAGTTTTGCAATTGTCGCTTGTAATACATGATTCTTGTGGCTGATTACGTGTTGAATATTTGCTGTATTGCAGTCCATATCTCGTATGATGTCTTACCTCCAACAAGTTGAGATAACAGGGCTGGACTAACAGATGATAACAGCCATGCTGCTAACAGGCTGTCTTGTCCTTGATAGTTGGTGAATTCTTTGTTGATGATTCTTTCTCCTTTGCTGTTGGTGACCAATCTTGCAGGAATATCTACAGTTTCATACAGATAATCTTCTAAACCATAGTCTCTTATGCTGGTTTCAACATGATATTTCCATAATATGAAGTTGTTTTCATCAAGTGCAGTGGTTACTAAGTTATTCTTTGGTTTGATGATATTGCAGGAATTTGTTTTACTAAGTTATTCTTTGGCTTGATAATATTGCAGGAATTTGTTTCAATGGTTGATAATTCTTGATTGTTTGGTCTTGACCCTTCCCGATTCTCTATTCCACTTGATGCTATGGATGATACATCGTCAATCTCCTGCCATGGTGGAGTGTCTGGAAGTGATATTGAGGTTTTTGATATTGGATCTATTATGGTGCAGCCAAACTTGCGAATCTTGATGCAAGATCCTTGGCGTGGCACCTTAATTAGAGGTTCTTGATTAAAAACACGATAAGAGAGATGATGCTGCACTCTCAAATGATGAGAATGCCTATAGCTGAGAGCAATAGAGGATGGTGGATGATGACACCGATCTGACACCACCTTTGGATGCTTCGATGATGAGGCTGAAATTCCCTGATGAGATTTAGGGATGATCAGGAATTTACTACTGTCGTTTGACAGTTTTGTGCTCCGATACCATGATAGAAAAGATGATTGAAATGATAAAACCGAGAGAATTTGTATTTCACTTTGTTGCAAATACAATAGACTATGTACTAGTATTTATATTGTACATCATACATAAATATTTTGATAAATACACTATTGGGCTGAGCTTATAGGCCCAGACGCTTGATTATAGTTATCGGTTCAACGATATCTCTCATTCATAATCGTTTTATATTTGACTTGGTTTGCTTTATGTATTTCATTTGATTTGCAAGTATTCTTGTACTTTAATATTTACTGATTTGCAAGTATTTGGTTTGTTCTAAGAATTTGATTTGCAGGTAGTTCTTACGGTAGCCATCAATGTATTATGTGTACACGTGGATATATAAGCAACCACGTTAATGATAACCGTACAAAGTATGTACCATGTGAACACTAAACGTAGCATTCATCGGGTACGACGTTGTTGTGTAACATGAAAGACATGTTAACCTCGTTCATATTGAGCTGTAGACTGTTGAAAACTCTCAGGTTGCTGCAACCCTGAAACTAACGAGGTTATAGATCAACTCTCGTTTGTCTATAGCGTAGTTTGCCTCGAGACTACGTTCAAAATAAATTATACCGTTGTATTTCTTTCGACCAATTCTACTTATGCTAAGTGAAAAAGATGTATAAAATGAGGATAAAAATGTCATTTAATTTTAAAATAATTTGGTGGTGGAAAAGGTTAAAAGAGGGGTGGATACGTAATTAGCCTCAATAATAATAATAATTTGGTTGGTATAAATTTGCTATTATTATTGATGGAATGGAACGGACAGGAATGCATGATATCAAAAATTCTAAATGGCGGGTAAATACGTTGGATTGCAAAAACTTTATTTGCGTTGGGGATTTATTCGTTGCTGATGGGTGAGAGATTGGTAACACGACTATCTCGGATATGATCCTCTAGATGACGAGTGGGAACTCAAATGTACTTGGAAGTGTTTATATGTAAATGCAACCCGGGCGCATGTTCATCTCCAAATAGATCATTCCTTCTTCCTCTTTTACACACGTTGATTCTTTACCGTCCATTAACCCATATCCATCCCCAAATATGTCCTTCGTTCGACCTCTTTCAAACCCTAGAATTCTCAGCAGCAACTTGCAATTTTCATACGAGCAAAAAAATGCGCTGCTGCCTTGATTGATGCTACAATTGGCCGACAATAGAAGACAGATTTGACTGCCATTGATTTTGGCTGATAGCAATCAAGGTCTGGCCGAATTCTTATTTTAATATTACTGTATTTTGCTTGGATCCTATATTAAGATTTTGTAAAAATTATGAAAGAAACTATTTGGTTTTGTTCTTTGTTTATACATCATACGTTTAATAAAATTCTAGAGATATGCTTGTTGAGAGTTGAAGTAACGATCGTAGTAGTGGGAAGACCAAGCAAAACTATTAATCATTCATGGAAGAAACTAGAACATAAACAGGAAATAAACACAGATGTAGGATCATCTAGGCAACTTAAGACTCGATAATTAAAAAGAAATCAAAATAAAATTAACATGCTAAAAACTAGCTCAGCAACACCCATTATCATTGAAGCAATACCTATTATTATTGAAGCCTAAGGACTAGGACAACACAGATATTTTTATAACAATGCTTACTACATATGGAATACGATACCTTAATTTGGTGTGCTGCAGTGGTCAAAGTTTTGTAAATCACTATTGATTAGTAGAACCTTTGCGCAATTTGTATCGTTAAACTATAGCGAGATAATGCCCGAATCAACTGTCAACAGATTTTGCACCAAGAGTTCAATTGTTCACTTGACTGAATTTTTGGTGTTAAAATTACTCAATTTATCAGTATTTTTTTTCTTCGTCAATAAAAAACTAAGAACATAAAATTAAAATGTTAAACAGAAATTTAAAGTACTCTTCATATCTAGATTTTAAATCATGTTAATTGGTTAAGTGACCGATGTTACAACTAATAAGCCGAAAAAGTTCAATGATTGAAAGACAGTTATCATGAGTGAGTATTACTAGATAATGACAGCTTTATCTACCAGATGAATATTTAACATGATAGGCACCGGAATAAAAGAATTTTATTATCCATACAAAATTAGAACAATTAACATTTTTAGCTGCGCTTAAAAGTTCGATATATCCCTATTTTACCATTATTAGCTGTCTTACCATTTTTAGGAATATTCGATCAGAATATAGCTGTCTTGAACACACTGTGATGGTGCAATAAGTAATAGTCGCATTCGAAGTCTGAAATGGAAAGATGGAGACATCTGAATAAATGGCATCACCCTACCTATCTTGTTATTTTTGATTCTACATCATAAATAGATAAATAATTGACATATTAAATTTATCATGAGTGAGTATTACTAGATAATGACAGCTTTATCTACCAGATGAATATTTAACATGATAGGCACCGGAATAAAAGAATTTTATTATCCATACAAAATTAGAACAATTAACATTTTTAGCTGCGCTTAAAAGTTCGATATATCCCTATTTTACCATTATTAGCTGTCTTACCATTTTTAGGAATATTCGATCAGAATATAGCTGTCTTGAACACACTGTGAGGGTGCAATAAGTAATAGTCGCATTCGAAGTCTGAAATGGAAAGATGGAGACATCTGAATAAATGGCATCACCCTACCTATCTTGTTATTTTTGATTCTACATCATAAATAGATAAATAATTGACATATTAAATTCTTGTCCATATTTGTGAAACTTCTTAAAATAAGTAACCTATGGATGTGTTTGGAATCACAATGGTGATTTCGAGTACAATTAGTATTCTTAAGCTTATAGATATTGCTATGATCCCATGATTAACAACCACAGCGTATAACTTTTGAAGTTATGCAAGTAAAGGTGCCAATACAATTGATGAAAATACAAATAGAAAAACAACCACCAATCTCAATATCCAATTTTTGGGTTGACTAATGAATTCACATGATTGATTATTCCAATGTCTCTACAGGATTTGAACCATGCTCAAACACATTATAACTGTACCACTAACCACTGAACTGGCGGATTGTTCTTAAACGAATGAACTCAAGGAAATATACATAAGACTTGTTATAATCATTATCATTTTATTTTATTACCAAAGCCCAGTGGGTTTGCCCCCGTCCACGTGCTTGGTAGGCTGTCCTCTTTGCCGAGCCTGCAAATATGGTCTTTATGAATTATTCTCTTAATACTAGCGTATGAGCAACAATTATATGTAGTGCTTTGTTTCAGGATCTGAGAAAATTAACAAAATCTTAGTTGCTTGAAATCCAATTGATGGTGCAACAAGAATTAAATCAACATATTTTCCAATATTATTTAATTTGTGAAGTAATTAAATCTACTATTCTTCTTTGTGTATACCAAGTTATGATGGATTCATGAGATTTCTTCCTTTAAAATAAAATTGGGAGATGTTAAATTTACGAGTTCTTCAGATCATTACCTTTTTCTTCCTCCAATAGATCCCTTTTCTTTTGCGACAAAGTGTTAATCTCTTTGTGATTGTGTTGTGCACTGGAAAAGAAGAAGAAAAAAAAAGAACTGTTGGAGGGGAGAAAATCCACAAGCAGAAGGAGCAATTTTGGTACATATTTCAAATTTTATCTTTTAATGTATACATTTCAGCCTGTATTGCTTGAAAATGGGTTTAAAAATAGTTTAATTTTTGTAGGCCACATGACCTTATATGCTTAACATGCTTAAATTTCCTATCCTTCTGCAACTAATAGTGTGCATTTTTCATTTGAAAACTTTCCATAAACTTTTATCATGTTAATTTTTTTCTCCAAAAGACTTCCTTCGAACTAGTCTTCTTTTCAGTAGATGTTTTATTCAAAACACACATTTTGGTTTATTACGAGATTATACACACACACACACGAGGCTTTCTATCTTCCAACTCATCGTTGTCACTTATCGCTGCTTGTTCATCATCTGATTATTGGAGTTCGGTGAAAACGTAATGGAAGCCCTAGAATTTTGTTTAAAATAAATAAAAGAATAAAATTATGATTTTATCTGGAAAAAAAATTAGGATTTGAAATAAATTCAGTTGATAAATTAGGGTTTAACATTGGAGGTGAAGGGAAGATGAATAGCCGATGAAGGTGGATTGAGAAAAATGAGCAGAAATGAGTTATCGTGGTAAAAGAAGAACCGCTCCAGAAATGGGAAGATGAAATGACGGCGCTACCCTCCTCCGTTTTTCTCGTATGCTCCTTGTGATAAGGTTGTTTCCGGAAGTCCAAAAAAGGCTTCACGTTGACTGCTTTGACCAGGTATTTGCTTTATATATATGTGTGTGTGTGTGTGTGTAATGTATGTATGTATGTATATGTATAATTAGTAGAATAAAAATAATAATAATACTAATACATAATGTTATGCTATGTACATTGCAGAATTACAATAAATTGATGAGAACATCTGATGCAATCTGATTGAAACCTTCTTGTAGCAGTATTTACCTATATTTAGGCTCTTTTGTCAATAGGAGCATCCGTTCAATGGTTTTATGCTCTGATATGATAAGTATAGCTGTCAATATTGAAATATATATCTTGTTGGTAGGGAAAAAAACATATATTCTATTTCATTCAGAACACTACTTATTTTTTATCTTTCCTTCTGGAAAATTGGTTTTCTGGCTTACAATCGACTCTTGGTACACTTTCAAAACTTCATCTGTCTGTTGAGGTGTAAATAATGCTTTTTGAGTCTGTTCTCTTATTTTTACTTGATAATCGGTAGGTATCATTTTTTTCAAATGGTTATCTCAGAAGTATACATCTATAGTATTTGGATCTATATTTTTAGTGGGTTGAACACCATTTTAGCTGTGTGTAAGACTGAATCTAACGCGAGGGACCAGTTATAGCAATGATAACGATAGTTTGTCATAATGATATGAACTTTACATAATGCATTTTGTCTATACACACACGTGTATATGTGTGTACAGACATACTTACACATGTATAAGGTTACATACAACTGTCAATTTTCTCGAACTCATACTACATTGCATGCAAGTTGCACTTTAATCTAATTTCATCATACACTGGAACTCAAAAGTTACTTTCATGTTAGCTATGACTGTAAGGGTGTATTTTTTGCTAAGCGAAAGGGGTACTTTGAAAGGGGTAAGTTGAGAAATGGGTAAATTGAGAAAAGGGAATGTGTTTTTGTGTTAGAAAATGGTTAGAGGAAAGGGGTATGAAAAAAAGGTATTGGGAGTGTTAACCCACCTTTTGCCAAGGCAGTATACATGCAAATTTAACCCACAGACTTCACAATTACCGATGAGTTTAGAGTGATGATTGTGGGACCCAGAAATCAAATACAGATAATAACATGAAGTCGAGATTGAATGAAATTGATATATGTAAGGCAGAATGTTCGAAGTATGGAATTTGGTTCAACACATAGAAGCAAGTGCATTTCGATAGAAAACAATTAACAACTCAACAACCATAACAGGGATCGAAGTGACACTCTACGAACAGGAAGAGGGAACCCTAGGAAGTTCACTGTAACGATCCGCTTTTCGGTACAATTCAAGCTGATAATAAATCACACATGTCCAACCCAAATCGAACGGAAAGACGGATAGTTAATGGAAAGAAAGAACAAGAGAAGAGAAGGAGAAAAGAAACTAAAATAACACAGAATCTCACAGTCGCAGTGGAACAACATATGATATAATATTAATGATCTTTACAAAAGAGAAACTGTATATACATATATCCATCAGAATACAAAAATAATCACACATCAGTCTGGATGGTTATAACATTTTGTTCTCACAATGCTGATAATTTTAATACAAAACCGCGGAAATAAACATATACGTGAATAAGCCTCTGGGCTTCGAGCTCGTCTCTTGAAGTTCCAAAGCATTCCAACTAAATCTGTAATATGCTCAGTCTGACCCGAGCATTATAATAAAATAGCACCCGAGTCAGTTTGGAAAATCAGCATGAGAAAATACACCTAACTAGATTTTTTTTAAAGTTATAAAAACCTTTCAAAAATCAAAGATATATCGTAAGACAACGCTGCACATAAATACGGATGAGTTTTTACCTTACGATAAACAAAACATTTCATATGAAATCCTTTGATGTTATAATAACATCTAAATTACAAGTACTTATTAATCATAGCCAAAATTGTTATATTAATTAAATTTCAGCATACTAGGTTTTACAATCAAAACCGTTAGACACGTACTGGAGATTAGATTCTATACTATGATAAGGTAAGGAACTACCTTCTGAAGGTACATCTCTATATAAATGCACTGGTGTTTGACAAGAACATCTTGTACCCCTGCCTCACAGGATTGGCCTACCATTGACTAGTAGTACCGAATATGATCACCCCTCTTAGGCCCCGAAGCATACATGAATAAATAGTAACCGATCTAGATTTGGAATGACCATACCCTACTTGGAAGCTATCCACTTGGCCCTGCTGCATGCCAGATTTTTGTCATTTCTCGATTGACGAGGTCTGAGGCTACGTATTACCTTTTTATAGCACTTTCCATTTGAAATGCTAACGCTGCCCTTCAGGCAACAATGCAATATCAGCATTCATCCATACGAGTTCATTTTGGGACTGAACGAAACACTTGAGAGCTTCATCTTCAAAATTCCATCAAACCACTGCCAAAGATGCGCTTTGTCACTTTAAAATCAAATGCATACTCAAATTCTCGGATCCAAGCTCATATGAAATGAAAACCCCAACTCTAGTTTACTAAACCCAAACGTATCACTGTACAACGTCGATCCCTCCCTTTTTGTTGCTGTACCACCGCATGCATATACCCAACAAATAGATCTGCATCCACTAGCCTAAAGATGCTTGCTCTTTTTTTTCTTTTCTTTTTAGGAATTTTATTTTGGAGATCGGCTATTTTTTTCTTTTTATTTGAAAGTCGAAATCCTCTGGTTGGGCTTGTTTACTATAGTAAAGGGGAGGGATGGGTTCTGCGTACGGGTCTAATTTTGAAGTTGATGGTTCATGGCTTAGTATAGTCAAATCTATACATATTATTATTTAAATACAAAATATCTAGCTATATAATTTCGGACCCTAATCGAGACGTGCCATCTCGCGTTTTATATGTTATACTGTTATTCCGAACGCAATGGAACTAGTCTCGAGCTCTAATTCGACCGTATGTAAAAGATAACCTTTTGAATCCAATTATTATATTAAATTTCCGATATTAAATCCTATGTGTTTCGATCTCGCACGAACAAACGATACGACGATCGTCATAAAATTTGACGGCGTATTATAATTCACTGTTACGGATCCAATGAAACTAATTCCGTCGAAATCCGAGACTGTGCCCCGGAAGGCTATTTTCACTAGTTAATTAAAACGAGTTATTTTCAAAATCAGTTAAATCACTTGTAAATTCAATGTAGAAGTTTTATTATCTTCATTCTTATTAAAAAGAATTTAAATAAGCCTTTAAATCATTTTTATCTAACTTAAAACCTAAAATTCAATTTTACACAATTTTGATTATTAATTTAAATAATTAAATTATCCAGCAAATTGCTATATTTGAAATTCGAGTTACTTAATTTATAAAATTTACTTTTCAATATTCAAAATTAATTAAATATTCCAATTTTCGAATGACTAAAATTCTGGGTCGTTACATTCTTTCCCCTTAAAAGAATTTCGTCATCGAAATTGCCCAGGTAATAAAAACGTCACAAACTCATTAATCTTTCATAAACAATTAGTTGAAATAGATTATCAATTATCTAAGTCTTTTAACTTCTTATAAAAACTTTTTTAAGTCTTTCAAATCAATTCATAGTTACTAACTAATATATTCCAAATTATAAAACTAAAATCCAAATTTAAATTATATTTTTTTTACAAAATTTCTCAAATTTTTTTTACCGCCTTTAATTTATGAAAAATTTCGCCAGCACCTCCTTTGCGTGGTTCGGTCGTAGCAAATCACAATATATAATCACAATATACATCTCATCTTCGAGGATGAGGCATCCCATAGGAAAAAATATAGAAGTATGGTATGTAATTCGAGATATGTACCTTATTA
This sequence comes from Allium cepa, assembly GCA_030765085.1. NCBI lineage: Eukaryota > Viridiplantae > Streptophyta > Magnoliopsida > Asparagales > Amaryllidaceae > Allium > Allium cepa. The sequence continues at coordinate 589,389,269 of CM060938.1, forward strand.
TTAGTATTAGCAAGTATATACAATCAATATAACGCGAAAGCGAGCTCCAATATGAAGCATATGTCATCCTCATCTACTAAACACTCAACAGATAATGTGAACAAGTTTATAGAAAGCAATATCAATTTATAATATAGAATATACCATTACTATATGCAAATATAGCAAGGATAACAAAAGATACTGTCAAACCAGTTATATTCATTCAATTAATTCATAACCATATCAGTTTGCATTTTTTAATGTCAACATTGTATATTTCCATTTCTTATTAACCTTAAATTGGTTCCCCCTCAATTTTTTAATATTCAATTATTAACATTCACTGAAATTACATCCAATCTCAGGTAAACAACAATTTACTTACATTCACTTATTCACATTTCTTATCTACATCCAATTTATTCATATCCAATTCATGAACATTCCGGTAAGTGTGCATTCCATTAATCTATATTAAATCAATTTTCATCCAATCAATTTGCATTCAATTTAAACCAAATTCCATTATTCATATTAATTTCACTTACATTCCATTCATTAACATTCACTTATTAAAATTCACTTTAAATTCAATTTATGTATAACAACATTTCAAATATATTCGATTCAATATACAACTTAAGTGGAATTTCATTTTATAACCCAAGTTCATGTCAATTTTATTTATTCATTATAAATCAAATGCAATCATTTGATTCAATTCATTGTTTAATCCCAATATTCCATATTTAATTTATCTAGGAATTATTTCATAAATCGTCACATTTTACTTCCCTTAAATGAAATCTTATTTCACTATCATTTAGTATGTTTCATCAATACTAATATTATTTATGAACCATTCCGTACAGCAATTTACTTAAGTTTTTATTACAAACATTTTTATATAACACTTCAAATGTTTATTTTTACTTTATAACTCAAATTCATTTCCATTCTATTCATTCATTACAAATCGAATTCAATTTCAATTTCACTTAACTTTGCTTGTTTAAATTTCATTTCAAAATTCATTTATTTAACTTAAGTTAAATTCTAATTTCAAATCTCAATTCCAAATTTTTTCCCTATCTATTCTATTCTCAAATTATAAATTCAAAAACTTACTATTTTAGGTTTTCTCAAAACATTTAAATAGAATTTCAGATTTTTAAACACCTAGTTTTATTTCAAATCATTTTGAAATTATATATTTACATACCTCCTTTGTATATCAAATTACACCTCCGGAATCTAAAACAAATTTGTCTTATCAAAACAAAACTTCAATGGTAGCAATTCTTCACCTAGAAACTCGAAAATAAACGTCGATGATGCTGCAATCATCATCCAAATTATTTTCCAACGATTGAGGTGAGTTCAGAGCTTTTATCTCTTTAAATCCTATTTTAAAATATTTCTAACCAAAGTATTTTCAGAATAATACTATTTATTTTCTAAAACCTTTCAAAAAACAATTTCAAAATCAATGAGATTTAAATTCTCAAACTTCTTATTTTAAATCCAATTTTATCAACAAATTATATATATAAATATACTTAGACAATTTCATTTCCTTTCCATTTATAAATCAAATTTATAAAATATCACTTCTTATGTAATATTATTCCACAAATGTTGATTATTAGCATAATCAATATTATGTAATTTATACATATAAATTCACTTTCATATATAATTCAATTTACATATGTTTATCTTTGTTTAGATTATAACAATGACAACTTTTATTAGAACAACAACAAATGATAATAATCAAATATTACCATTCGCCAACAACCAAACAATCCATATATAATTATAATAATTTCTAAAAATTATTCATTTATATATAAAAATATAATTTATGTAAAATTATTTCATTTACCCACTTTTAAAATAATTCTGTGTCGGTTTGTCTTGTTTAAACGTTTAGAAACCTCTATTAATATTGTGGCGTCCCACGTGCATACCAGAGCTCATAAACCACTCAACATATAAATTAACACAATATAAAATATTTTTATAATTACTAATAAATACGCGCTCATATACATACACTCAAACTCATCATAAGGTCTCGCTTACCTTATCTCAAATGAGTAAATTTCCACCAAAGCCTAGGTGTTCGCTCAACCTTGCTCTAATACCACGTGTAACGACCCGTTTTTTCGTATAATTCAAGCTGACAATAAACGACACATGTCCAACCCAAATCGAACGGAAAGACGGATAATTAAGAGAAAGAAAGAAGAAAAAAGGAAGAAGAGAAGAGAAGGAGAAGAGAAAAGAAACTAAAACAACACAGAATCTCACAATCGCAGTGGAACAACATATGATATAATATCAATGATCTTTACAAAAGAGAAACTGTTATATACATATATCCATCAGAATATAAAAATAACCACAATCATCAACCTTAACGGTTAGAAATCTTGTCCTCACTGATAATTTTAATACAAAACAGCGAAAATAAACATATACGTGAATAAGTCTCTGGGCTTCAAACTCGTCTCTTGAAGCTCCAAAGCATTCCAACTAAATCTGTAATATGCTCGGTCTAGCCCGAACATTATAATAAAATAACACCCGAGTCAGTCTGGAAAAGCAGCGTGAGAAAACAACATAACTAGATTTTTTTTTAAAGTATAGAAACCTTTCAAAAATCAAAGGTATCTCGTAAGATCACGCCGCACATAAACACGGATGAGTTTTTACCTTACGATAACAAAACATTTCATATGAAATTCTCTGATATTATTATAGTGTCTAAATTACAAGTAGTTATTAATCATTGCCAAAATTATTACATTAATTAAATTCCAACATACTAGGTTCTACAATCAAAACTATAAGGCACGTTTTAGAGATTGCATTCCGTACTATGACAAGGATAGAAACTACCTTTTGACGGTACATCTCTAGATAAATGCATCGGGGTCTGACAAGAACATCTTGTACCCTTGCCACACAGGACTGGTCTACCACTTGACTAGTAGTACCGAATATGATCACCCTCTTGGGCCTCGAAGCATACACGAATAGATGGTAACTGATCTAGATTTGGAATAACCATACTTTACGTAGGAGCTACCCACTTGGCCGTAATGCATGCCAGATTTTTGCCATTTCCAAGTTAATGAGGTCCGAGGCTATATTTTACATTTTATAGCACTTCTCACTTGGAGTGCTAACACTGTCCTCCGGGCAACAATACAATATCAATATTCATCCATACGAGTTCGTTCTGGGACTGAACGAAACACGTGAGAGCTCCATCTTCAAAATTCCATCATCTTCAAGATGTTTTCACTTCGAAACGCATTCGTTGGATCGAAGTGGTTTTGGGATAACGTACCCGGTCCCGGTCTTTTCGAAACAACTTTCGATAATTCTCGGTAACCCCAACCCTGGTTTTTTAAGAAATAAACAGTCGAAGAAAAGATCGAAGATCACCTCCTAACTGTTAGTCGAAAGATTTTCTTATCATTGTCCTAAGAGAACGAAACGAGATTTATGCGCACATTACAGCATTATCGGAGACGACTATGCCATATAACTCACGTGCTTCTTTTAGATATTTCCAAAGTTACGTTGGGTCCAATTCCGATAGTCGGTTATTTAACTATCGAATAATAAACATTCACTCGGGAATTTATTTCATAAGGAAAACCAACATTGGTTAAACATACAAGCAATCACTAGCCTCTTTAATAAATCTTTCATTCATATAAGCCACTTTGTATTTTACTTGTATAAAAATACTTTTACAAAGGCATAATCGCAAATCCATATATTTCGATACTTAGAAAATATCCATATACTTATCTCAACGGTATAAGTATATTTACAAAGCTGAGAAAGATTTCATTTTTATTTGATTTGAAAATCATTCATAAACTCCTTATAATTCTCTAGATCCATTTATAAACCATTTTATAAAAAATTTCAAACCATTTATAAAACTTCTTTTATACATCTATAAACCTTTTTTTTTATAAATATCTAACCATTTCTAAAATTCTTCACTTGTAAATAATCCTCCTTACGTCTATAAGCTCTTTTATAGAACCCAAGTCTTTCATCTCTATTCATGGGTATCAGCAAAACATTTATAAATAATTAAAAATCCTTTTACTTAAAACACCGTTATATGATGATAATGATATAATAATAATGATAAACAATAAACAATGTAAATAAATGAAAATTATTAATTGTAAAACTTCTTAAATAATAATTAATAATTAATAATTTCAAAATATTGTTTAAGAAACAATAATAATTAATCTTCACCATTTTTATAAATAATAATGATTCATTTTCAAAACCTTATTGATAACCCTTATTATAAATTTCAAACCATAATTATTCTTGAAATAATTAACCTTTCAATTTACTAACCTTTTATAAATTCCTAAAACATATTAACTATAAACAATAACTTTTAAACAATATTCAAATAATTAAATAACTTTAAAATAATATTACTATAATTGAATCACTCTAAAATATTATTAACATACTTAAATAACAAAAAAACAATATTAACATATTTAATTAACTTAAAAACAATATTAACATTTTAATTAACTTAAAAGCAATATTAATATGTTAAATTAGATAATCTTTAAAACAAAATATTTTCGAAACCCAATTTCGGATTTTAAAATCGTTTCTTGTCTCAAAAACCAATTCCGACTTAAACGACAATTTATAGTATTTTTAAAATACTAATTTGAGGCCAATAACCACCCAACACTTAACCAATATCGATATGTTTTATTTTGAAACATATAACGATGTTATAATCATAATATCCACAATCAGGTTCATTATTCAATAATCCATATGAAAGGAATATTAATGAAACAATTCAACAATAGCAAGGAATTCTGTTGGATCCCCAACATGTTTTCCTGCACACAAACGTTATATATAATCATAAAGTAAATTCAACCGCTTCGAGGCAGGATTCGTATACAAATGGTCATCCGCTCTTTCATTGGAACGTAATAGAGTCTTATTTGCTCCAATAGGCGGGAATATATCCAACTAACAATATAATATAGTATATTATCCAAACAGTCAATAACGATCAGAATTAAATATAGAATCATCCAAATAAATAATATTTATTGACTATAAATTTTTCGATTGACCAAAAAGGTGAGATTAACTCACTTTGATTTTTAGTAGTTGCCGATGCATTGCGGTTTGGAACTAAAATCGAGCGATGCCCGATTTTAGCTCAAATTTCAACTGCCTCCAAATTCGTCCAAGCCAATTTCATCGTGAAGCCTACGTTGTTACGAGCGCAACGCAAAAATCCGTGCCTCAATTGGACCTCGTTTGAAAGAGTTATTAAATTAATAAGTTATCGATTTTTAAATTAATAAGATAATAAAACTAACTATAAATCATTCCCAAGATTACAAATATACCCTTCTTCCCCAATTTGAATGCTCTGCTTCCCTCCAGTTTCCCACGTTCATAATTGCCGCACCTCTACGTCCCTCTTTTTCCCTCTACGGTCAATGAACTACCAAGCCATCACCAGCGGCAGCTTCCCCTCCTCGAGCTACACTTCCACGTCACAACCGTCCACCGATCGAACCTTCCCATGAAATGCGACGTCACCTCCAACTCCCCACTGCCGTACCCACGATGGACCACCCCCAAGCCATCGCAGTCCACCAAACTATGGCCAAAGATGCACTTTTTCACTCTAAAACCATATACACTACAATTCTCGAATCCAAGCCCATATCAAACGAAAACCCCAACTCTAGTTTACTAAACCCAAACGCATCACTGTACAACGTCGATCCCTCCCTTCTTGCTGTTGCACCACCCGATGCATATACCCAACAAATAGATCTGCATCCACTAGCCTAAAGGTGCAAGCTCTTTTTTTTTCTTTTTGGGAATTTTATTTGGAGATTAACCATTTTTTTACTTTTAATATGAAAGTCGAAATCCTCTAGTTGGGCGCGTTTAATATAGTGAAGGAGAGGGATGAGTTCTGTGTATGGGTCTGATTTTGAAGTTGATGAGTCATGGCTTGGTATAGTCAAATATATATATATATATATATATATATATATATATATATATTTTAAATTCAAAATATCTAGCTATATAATTTCGTACCCCAATCGAGACGCAACGCCTGCCGTTTTATATGTTATACCCCTATTTCGAACGCAATGGAACCGGTCTTGAGCTCTAATTCGACCGTATGTAGAAAATAACCTTTTGAACTTAATTATTATGTTAAAATTTTGATATTAAATCCTATGCGTTTCAATCTCGCACGACCAAATGATACGTTTGATCGCCATGAGATTTGACGGCATATTATAATTCACTATTATGGATCCGATGAAACTGGTTTCGTCGAAATTCGAGACCGTGCCTCGAAAGGCCATTTTCACTGGTAATTAGAACGAGTTATTTCCAAAATCAGTTAAATCACTTTTAAATCCAATCTAAAAGTCTTATCATCTTCATTCTTATTAAATATAATTTAAATAAGCTTTTAAATCATTTTTATCCAACTTAAAACCTAAAATTCAATTATTTACACAATTTCAATTATTAATTTAAACAATTAAATCATCCTATAAATCGCTATATTTGAAATTCGAGTTATTTAATCTATAAAATTAAGGAAGTGTTCGTTTGTTATTTTTAATTTTGGGTTTTTGTCCATACAAAAATGCACACAACACATTTATATTGTCGAAAACGACAAATTTAGAAAACGAAGTTAACATACGAAATAGAAAACAATTTTTTATTCTCTGCGTTTTGGAAAATAACACAAGCACGTGAAACAATCCATTCTTCCGTTGTTCCTCTATCCCCTTCGTCCTTCCATCCGTCTTTCTTTCATCCTTTCCATCGTCCCTCCATTCTTCTCATATTTGAGATACATATTGAAAACCGAAAACACAAATTCGTTTTTAAAACAAACACCACCTAAATTTTCAATATTTAAAATTAATTAAATATTTCAATTTTCAAATGACTAAAATTCTGGGTCATTACATGCAACTTGAAAGGATTAGTACCGGTCCCTCCATAAGGATCGGTACTATTCCCTTATAGGGATCCATTATATTCAATTCTAGCAGTGATTGGTCAATATCTCAACATCTACACATCCAATTGACATGAAACTTGGAGGACAAACTAGTTACAACATGTGAAACATCGTATAGGGATCACATATCATTTGGAGTAATTCGAAGGAATCGGTATCCATCCCTCCATAGGGATCAGCTGATTAGCCTTCACAACATATTGCAACAAAGATTGAACAATAACTTGAGTTCTACTAATCCAATTGGCGTGAAACTTGAAGGCTAAACATAATACAATATGGAGAAGCTCCCCTAGGGATCGCATGACTTGAAAGAGATTAGAGGGATCGGTACCTATCCCTCTATAGGGATCGACAGAAATCAGAATTCAAGTAACATTACTTTACGGAAAATGCGATATCTCACAGACCGTACATCGAAATTGCACGAAATTTGGGAAGCATGTAGCTTACATCATGAAGCACCCTTCATAGGGATCAGTACCGATCGCCAGTGTGGTCATCAATGGGCCATTGAAATTTTTAGGTGGCCTCGTCTTGGTCTTTTGAACCTTCTGTCAAAATTTTAGCCCGATCCGTGCACATCTTCTTTTATAAACATAGCAGACATGACGTCAGAAAAATGATATTCTTTCTGCTTTTCTTTATCTTCAACATAAGCTACACTCTGCTAATTTTATTCTTGGATTTTGAATTGTAACCGTAAACGAACTTCAGTATAATAAAAAGGATTATTTGATAGTGGACGTAGGCCGGAGTTATCGAATCACTATAAATCTTATATTTTTTTTGCTTGCTTTTCAATTGTTTTAATTTTGTTATTCGTTTATTTCTTTTTATATTTCTATGATTGAATTGGATACTGATACTTTTACATAATTGAGTGTTGGTGGTCAATTTTGAAGCCAATAGGGAGGTATTGGGAAGGAGAAGTATATAAATGTTGAAGGAAAATTAGTCATGGGTATCAAATGCCAACATAACATTTTTCTTGCACCAAACAAACCGGATCTCATTATTCATTTGTTTCTCTTCATATTTTTGTGATTGAATTGGATACTGGTACTTTTACATAATTGAGTATTGGTGGTCAATTTTGAAGCCAACATGGAGGTATTGGGAAGGGAAAGTGTAAATGTTGGAGGAAATTAGTCGTGGGTATCGAACGCCAACATAACATTTTTCTTGCATCAAACAAACCGGAAAGAAGCTTGTTTACCTCATTATGACATCCGACGCGTCAGACATCAAAACTGGATAAAATATTACTACGAAAGCACCCTAATGTTTGGCAAAAAGTATTAAGCTTGTTCTTTCTTTGAATATATGTGTGTGCATGCACGCATGTGTGTGTGCACACACATACATATATAAGTATGTATGTATTTAAAAAGGGAAGGATCAAAATATCCTCTTTTATAATTCTCCTTTCATTCCCTTTTGTCTTTTTGTGCAATAAAAATTTGGACCGAAGTTTCTTAATATATTTTATTCGTTAGCAGGATCATATTTGCAAAAAAATAAAAATAAATGAGTCATCTAGGAACCTTTAAACCTTTCAAAATTATATTTCACATCGACGGTTGATATAAATATTTTTGACACATCATATCCACTTGCAACCGTGAATGGGTCAAAAGTGTCGAAATGATTTAAAATTTTGTGAAGATGATCTTGCTAACATATCCGTAGAAAATCACTTCAATCCAATTTTTTTTTGTATAAAACGGCGAATGAGGGATTTGTGACAGGAAGGATCTTTCTCATTTCCCTTATTTAGATTGCTAAGGTTATCCTAAAAAATGTAGAAGATATGTTTGTAATGTCAAGTAGTCCTTTGTTTATTTGTAGCTGATTAATATATGATACACATTTTATTTTGTGACTAATTCTTATTCCACCTCCCTTGCACAACGTCCAACTCAATAATGCTAAAACTGGAAACATGTCTTTTTTGAGATTTTTGAAGCCAACAATTTAGAAGTTAAATATTCTTGTATACATGGCATTATTCTTGATTATTAACTTAGACAATACAAAGTTACAGAACTTTGCATGTAAGTTTTCATCTAAAAGTATAGTTTATGGCTTGATGTCGAGATGGATGATACGTTTACGTTTTTTTTGAACATAAGCGAACGCTTGACACTCTTGGATTATAAATTATAATTGAATTTTCCATTCTAAGACAACACCATTATTATTGTTGAATTTTCATTTGTTCAATGAAAAAATCATCAGGCCCGGCCTTTTGGTGAAGCAAAGGAAGCATCCGCTTTGGGCATCATCCAAAACTAGGGCACCACTCTCAGCAGATGCACGTAGGAAAAAATGGTGGAACTCCAATCGACGGCGAGGCGATAAATCAGATGCGACAACAACAACTCCAAACTTCAATAGGCCTTAAGCGACACTGGCAACTCTTGAACGATGACAACACAATCGGACGCGACAGACGACAGGTGCTCCCTGCTTCAATCTAACTTTGACAGAGGCACACGGGGTCGTGGCAGCAGTGCAGCACAACAATTTTCAATTGACGATCATCATCTTCTTCGTGGATTGTGGAGGACCAAAAGGCAAAAGGTTGATGTTTATGCGTTGAGTTTGGTAATTTTTCAACTTGTGTATTTGTTGAATTTCACCAATTATTTTGAAATTTATGTTAGTTTTTCCAAACAAAAGTACACTTCTATTTGATTTTTAACAAAAATAGATGTTAATCTGTTGATTACTTCTCAGATAATCAACATCAATACTTTGCATAACCACCAACATTGTTTTCCACCAATTAATCCATCTGAACCTTGATCGTTGGCACGACTTACCTATTAGATAGTATCAACGAGCCTAAGCTGCGTTGTTCAGAGTTTTATTTTGTTACCATATATGATATCTGCTACTCATTCCCTCTGTGTTACAGACTTAAAGTATAGTAATACCACAGACATGTCAAGACATACAATTTCTATATTTACTTCATTAACACATCTTCCTTCCATGCTCATCTGTGTTTTCGTTTTTAAATAATAGAAAAACGAAGATGTAAAAATAGAACAGTTGTTCCTTTTACATTAAGTTACCATGTGTTTACTCATTTTTCCATTTCAGTTTTATTGTATCCTAATTTTAGGTTTACTTGTATTACTCACGTGATGATTCAAATTGTTAGCGTGGAGTTATTTCATTACGACTTTGTATAACATTGAAGTGGTAAGTAGATGAACATTGTCTGCACAAGACGTCATCCTTTTGTATATGCCACTGCAAATTGCTCCGCTGATCAATAAAAAAGTTACAATATCTATAATTAATGAAAAGACTTGTGAGTCATGCTAATTAATAGTTTAATTAATACATTAAAAATATGAAAGTTGTGCTAATAAACATACAAAGAATGTAAAAAATATTATTAGTAGTTTTTGTACAAGGGCCTTGCTTTTTCAATTTGCTTTAGGTACCAAAACTCCTAGGACTGGTCTTGCAAATCATAAGTGTTAAGTGATACGTAGAGCATATATGATTGCTTTTGATTTTTGATAATTACTGCTGTAGCATATTTGTTTACGAGGTTAAAGTAATTTTTAATGCACAAAGGTATTAGATGATGTGAACCTACAGGATTGCAGGAATTTTGAGTAACATGATTGCAGTTAAGATTTAAGTATCTTTTATCCATCAGTCACTGCATTGACATCGAGAACATATACCGCATATATTGTGGAATAAAGGCATTTTTTTCATCGAACTTGAACTTGAAGTTGAAGATATCTTACGTAATGTCTCAAATGTCCATTTAACTCCAATTTCAAGGATTGTAAAGATGAATTTATCTTAAATCTAGCGCTACAAAATTAAATATCGAAAACACAAGTCTACTGTTTGTGGATGTTCTGTTGTCAGATTGAACTATGCGAACGACTATAGAAAAGTTTAGAAGAATTGGAATTAATGTAAACATTTCATCCATTTGAAAAAAATATGGAAATAAAAATGACTTGCAGATAACTTTTTATTCATAGTTCTCGACTAGAGTTGCTTCTCAATTTTCAAATTCTGACCATAAAAACCACATGTTAGATGAGTGATTAAAGGAAATTTCAAATCGAAACAATATTTTGAACGTATACTATTTGCATTCTTTGGTGCTAAGTCTCATTTCAACCAGAGACTTGGTTTTGGTTTTAGTAGATCAAACAAGTTTCAATCTCGAGAGGAAGGAAGTGTCACGTTCTCCTTAACTAGATGATCATTATCAGCACATCACATAAATTGTGATTCAAGATTACTTGCATATTGTAGTGTGTTGATACTAACTTGAAGGAATAGTAGTTGCAATCCAACTTACCTCTGCAAAAAAAACTCACGTGTTATTATGTTAATTTCGTCTATCTAAGGGACTTCATAACATAGTTTATCTAGGATAACCCATATATATATATATATATATATATATATATATATTATAAGCTGCTCATGATTTAACATTGTCATTAATTGTCCATATTACGGAGGTGAGATACGCCATGGTCGCCAGCCGAAAAAAACCTGAAGAACGAACCTTATGTTTATTCGTTTATATGTCGTGCTTCAATATTAAGAGGGGATGGTGATGAATTTTGTTGTTTGTTTTCAATAGATTTCGTAGTAAAGGAATAAACTGTTTGGAAAAAACAACTAATTTGCAAAGAAGCGCCTTCTTCAGCATAAATATGAAATCGATTGAAGACAAATAATTTATTCCTTACTTTTTCCTGTATTTCTCTTTTACTTCTCATTTACTCCTCAGTCTAAATAAGAATAACTACAAACGATTTATTCTTCGTTTTTAACGTGAAATCAGTTGAAAACAAACATAATTTAGCATCATTTTGTTTATTCACGTTGTCTTTGCTTCCATGCCTCCTATATGAGAACACTCTGCCACACTAGTAACCCTTAACCTAGTATCATCTTCTATATTCCTACTACATTTCTTCTACGTCTTATAATACCAAAGCATGATGTAGAAATGTATAAATATGATTGCTTTTTTTATTGCTTAATTTGATTCTTCATATTCTTTAAGCTGATAACGATAACATCATCCTGTCTATATTAATATAGGCAATTTATGACAACAATGATACCATAATTGTAGGCAGCAGTTCGCTTCTTATTATTTTGAGCAAACTATTTAAGAAGACCTCAATTAGAGGATACCGCCTATACCTTATTTGAATTCTTTTGCAGTGATGGGTTGGATTGCAACTTTTACTACTTTGCATTAGCCATTGTAGATCCTTATGGAAGTATTTATTTATTTTTGAAATGATACTTTATATACAACATGTCACTGGGATAACATATACATGTCAATAAACGTTCGAATCACGCTATGCAAGTTTCGAACTTGTGACCTCTCGTACCAAAGCCGAATCACGTAACCACTTAGACAATGATGTTTGTCCTTTATGGAGGTATTTTTGAACTTAAAGTTGTGAGGCCAGCCGACAAAGATCATTCAGTTAAGGAGAATACAATACTTGCTTTCTTTCGAGATAAGAACTTGCTTCTCAGTGATCTCAATAAACCACTTGTTTGGTCAACCAATCTTATACTAAATCCATGGGTGAAATATGGCTTAGCATCGGAAGATTTCAAGTAGTTGATGTTTAAAACATTGTTTTGTTTTAAGATTCCTTTAATCACTCATTCGACACGTGAATTGATAGTTAAAGTTTGAGAATTGGGCAGCAATTCTCGTTGAGAACTTCAAATACAAAGTTATATGCAGTTCATTTTATCTCTATTTTTTTAAATAGATGGAATTCTTACATTGATTTCAATCCTATCAATTTTTCATATTGTCAGTTGTATCAGGAACTTTGATCTAACGATATGACATTCGTAAATGGTACGCTTGCGTGTTTGATATCTTACTTTGTAATCTTAAATCTAGGGCAAAACTCTGAAAGTGTGCTATGGATCGTGTAATATGAATATACGATAATACATAATATAGTGATGATAGCTATACAGTAAATAATGCAGAATATAAAAGCAGTATAATAAAAATAATACCAGAAATTTTTATACTGGTTCGGAGCTCCGTCCTACGTCCAGTTCCAGACTCCTTTTAGAATTCCACTAAAACAACAACCCTCACTTAACCCGGAGGAACAGGTCTATACAGCCCCTGAGCAGCCGAATAGGGACTTGGGCAGCAGAACATGATTTTGCCTCAGCAGTCGAAGAGGACTTTACACAGCTGAGCAGCAGAACATGACTTCAACTAATACAAAAGATTGTTTGACTTTTTGTGTTCTGATAACACAGATAAGTCTGTTTATAGTACACCCTTCCTATGATCTTCTCCTCGGGTATAAATATGTATATTTGAAGTTTATGAAGATTAGAAAGGAATAGTATTGCTTAGAGTATACTCGCAAGAATATTCAAGAGAGTTAGATAAGAGAGATAAACAGATTCAGTGATTTGGAATGAAGTTATGATATGTATTTATAGTTGTTAAATAGCAGCGACCATTGGCGAAGAGTTCTGGTTGAAGTATTGTGTCCAAATCTCTTCGTAGAGATTCGTAACTCTTCACGAATGGTCGTGTCTTTTCAGAAAATATTGTTGTTATAGAAATTCAGTCAACCGAGCCTCTGGATCGATTTTTATTATATATTATATATATATACTTGTGCGCCCGTGCATGTTGCACAAATACTAGCAGGTCAGTCGACTGATCTGCCAGGTTAGTCGAATGACCTGGTATTATCTGTGCAATTTGCACAGTTTATACAGATATATAATATATATATTACATGATTCTAACTTTAAAGCTTTGATAATATATATATATATATATATATATATATTATATGCTTAATAAGTCATTTGAAACTAAGAGGATTATATATATAAGCTAATATATACGTAAACACCTAAGAATCAAAAACAAAATAATATAAAAGTTGGTGCACTGATTTTGATGTCTTGTCTCCATGTAGTATATATTCTCTTTTTATCGTAACAGTCGTCGAATCTGTATGTTGCAGTGATAGCTTCATGTCATGAATCAAAACCAAGTCTCAACATTTCCCACTTTTTGATTGATGACAACCTGTAAATAGATATAGATTTCGACTGTATATAATATAATATGAATACTTACTCTCCCTGAATCTTTTGCAATATATATATACTGCATTCTTAATGTTAGCGAAAATTTTCTCCTCCTTTGTCATCAACAAAAAGAATAAAGAACATGAATAATCGTATGGTGCATGTATAGATATTCAAATCATAGCAATAAAAGAAACAAGCATTCATACATTGCAACATCACAAACAAGAGTTTTAAGGTAACAACGTCATATATAAAACAAATAATACGAAACATTGGCTATTTAGTACAAGCCATGTTTTAATGTTTTGAAATGAAAGGCTAATGTTTGTAGATCATAAAAAACAAATACTAAGATAAGCAACAACTTACTGTATTATACGCTTACCTCTATCACTATGAGAACTTCGACAACCTATATTACCACCATCGCCTTCATTTCCACCATTGTTGCTACTATTCGCTTGATCATCGGAAGAGGAGGAGCAAGTGAAGACAGGTTGTTTGCTTGGATCACCTAGTGTAGCCGTGGAAGAGCCCGATGAACATGAGATCGCTTGCCATAACTTTGTGAAAACTCCTTTCACTTTATCAAGCTTTTTGTCAACCCTAGTGATGTGTGTGTCAAGAATTTGATGGTTACGGCATATCATGGAAATAGACTCATGTGGAGGAAGATCCAGATTTGGAATCATAATTTTGTCTTGTTGACAAATAGTTGATCTTTGGCGAGTCGGACGTTGAGATGATGCTTCGCCTTGTTTTTGAGGTGGTTGACCTTGAGGTATTGGCGTTGAGTCCATTCTTCAAAGGAAATGATGGGAGGAGGTCGAGCAGCCGATAATTTCATTAATGCTGGAAACTGGAGTTTAAGTAGCCGACGGTAGAGACCGGTGAGTCGGGTTTTGGAATCTCAAATTCTTTTAGTAAGCGCATAATGTACTCACCGTAACATATGACATTCATGCGGCCATTGTTGAAACTTAAAAACTCATCAAGAATTAACTGGAGCCAATTAACTTTGATATTTTCGAAGATGGCATATAAAGCTTTGAAATTGTGTTCATAAACAAGTTCGTAACTTCCGGTTCTTGGAGTTACGGTTTTCATTAACGCTCGGTGCATAATCCTAGCTTTAGGCCTTAAAGACATAGATTTGAGTTGACGCATATCATCCTTTAAAAGCAAATGACTTATACGATCACGAACGATCATATCACAATCAACATTACTTATTCAATTACATCATTTTCAGATTGTAGGATGTGAGCCATTAAAGAGAAAAATACCGGTTTTTCACAAACCAAACTCCATACGGAATCAACTTGGTTTTATATATTTTGGTGACCCAAATTAAGATTGACATAGAATAGCTTAACCATATTTTGGTTTATCTTGTGCTTGTTTTCATCAATATTAATTAAAGACTCCAAATTGCTACGACGAGCCAATTCTTGTATATGATAAGGAGAGAAATTGGCAAATTTCATAAACGAACCTTCAAAAATACGAGAATCTTGCATTCTTCTCCATCGTCTAACCGCAGTGTCGTCGAAAAGCCATTGTTGGATTTGCTCTTTGGAAGAAGGTTGAGAGGATGAAGTTGCTTGACCTTTTCTTTTTGGAGCCATTGAGTGTAGGTTAAAAATTTTGGTTTTTGAAGTTTTAGTGTTTGAAGAAAATTGAAAAATCTGAAGTAAAAGTGAAGAGCAAAAGTTAAATTTGGAGGATAAAAGATGAGGTTGTGTTGGTAGAGGCAATTAATTTGGCTCAGATCTACGAACCAGTCGACTGAATCAGGTGTTCAGTCGATTGATTCTGAATTTTGATATTTTTTGAACTTTTGGTTCAGTCAACCGAATGCCTGATTCAGTTGACTGAATCTGGGCGATAAAGATTTTAACTTCTGGTTCAGTCGACTGACCCAATATGGCAGTCGACTGAATCTGCTGTAATCATATTTTGATTACAGAATTAGTCGACTGACCCACGACTGGCCTGTGCCAGTTTCCCCAATAAGCATGTTTTTGTGAAGTTTTTGTGTATGTTTGTTTATATTATATATACACGAAAATATAATTTTATTTATATGATTGTTAGTACCAAAATGATCCAATCATAATACGATACAGTTTTTGGTCTACACTCTTGTCGTTTTCATCTTTGTTGAGATGTGCTGTTGTGTTCATAGGTGCTGGTTTGGCAGAAATGTTTTCCATTCTGAATCGCTTGATCAAATTATTACATTATTTTTCTTGATTTGTAAATATTCCATTTGAAAATTGTTTTATTCGAAGACCTAGAAAATACGATAATTCTCCTATATGAGACATCTCGAATTCTCTAGTCATTATTTCAGAAAACTCTTTACATAATTTATTTATTATTAGTTGATCCAAATATAATGTTGTCTACATATATTTGAACTATTAAAATATCATTTTTAGAATGTTTTATAAATAGAGTCTGATCTACTTTTTCTATTTCGAATCCTGATTCGATTAAATAGCTTTTAAGTCGTTCATACCAAGCACGTGGTGCTTGTTTTAAACCATATAAAGTTTTCTTAAGTTTGTAGGCATGATTTGGATATTTTTCATGAACAAACAAAGGTGGTTGTTACAAAAACATTTTCTTTAATATAACCATTTAAAAATGCATTTTTAACATCCATTTGATAGAGTTTAAAGTTATTAAAACACGCGTAAGCCGGTAAGATCGTATTGCTTCTAGTCTGACTGGACCAAACATTTCTTCGTAGTCTATTCCTTCTTCTTGGTTATACCCTTGTGCTACTAATCTAGCTTTGTTTCTAGTTATATTTTCTAATTCGTCTGCTTTGTTTTTATAAACCCATTTAGTTCCTATAATAGTCTGATCGGTCGGTCCGGGTACTAGTCCCAAACTTCATTTCGTTGAAACTGATTTAGTTCTTGCATAGCAATGATCCAATTTTCATTGGATGACGCTTCCTTAATATTCTTAGGTTCTATAGTAGAAAGAAAAGCTACATGACTCATTAAATTTAGTTGATTTCTAGTTCGAACATTTGAATTTATTTCTCCAATTATATTTTCTGTAGGATGATTTCGTAAGATTCTTGGAGGGGATCTTATTGTATTGGTGATATTTCTATTTTTTGAATTATGAATAATGTTTTCATCTTCTCTAGAATTATGAATAATGTTTTCATCTTCTCTTATATTATTTATTTGTATATTCGTGTTATCATCAAGTAAATCATCGTCATTATTAAAACTTGAAATATGTTCAAAGTTTTCATTAAAAGATATGTGGAGTGTTTCTTCAACAGTATTAGTCCGTTTATTGAAAATTCGATAAGCTTTGCTTCGATCTGAATATCTAAGAAATATTTCTTCATTACATTTTGAATCGAATTTGTCAAACTGATCTTTGGTTTTTAACACAAAACATTTTGATCCAAATACTTTAAAATAAGATATGTTTGGTTTTCTATCGTTAAAAAGTTCGTAAGGTGTATTCTTAATGAGGGGTCTAATAGAAACACGATTCAATACATAACAGGCAATTGCAACGGCTTCTGTCCAGAAATGTTTTGGTAACGTGTTTTCGTTTAGTAAGGTTCTAGCACTTTCTTGTAGAGTCCGATTCTTTCGTTCTACAACTCCATTTTGTTCTGGAGTTCTAGAAAACGAAAAGTTACAAAATATTCCTTTCTTTTTACAACAGTTCGTTTTCAAATTCACCTCCGTGATCACTTCTAATATTTGTAATTTTAATACCTTTTAAATTTTGAATTCGTTTAACAAATGTTTTGAAATTCTCAAAAGCATCATTTTTATTTTTCATAAAGATAGTTCACGTATATCTAGAAAAATTATCAACTATTGCAAACACATATTTATTGTGATTTATGAATTGAACTTGAGTCGGTCCGAATAAATCCATATGAGGTAATTCAAGTGGTTGTAATGTTGAAATGACTTTATTAGATTTAAAAGAAAATTTAGTTAATTCCTTGGAATTATCTCCAAAAGTGACATTTACGTTTGCCGATGATATATTCCTTGGAATTATCTCCAAAAGTGGCAGAACCTCCATCAGAGTATGTAATTTTTGTCAGCATATCTTTGTCTCCTGTCATGTGTTTTGAGCAAGCACTGTCGAGTATCAATTTTCCTTTTTTCTTGAGTGGGACCTGTAAAAAATATGAGATGACATTGGTAGCCACCTTTTTTAATAGGGTCATAAGAGTTAGATCTTAGGAAACCAAACCCAAGCGAGTTCAGGATCCCTTTTATAAATATAATTCTTATTATTATGAACGTTTTCTATGAATGATCTAATATACCTATTTCTTATTAACTTGTTATTTGTTTTAGTAACCCATTGATAGTTTTAGAAACTGATTTTTTTGAAAATATGAGTGTTTTATTAGACTTAACATTGTTTAGATTACCGGATTATGAATTCTTGACTTTCCTCTTATAACCTAGTCCCTTTTTATTATTAGCAGGCTGTGAATTTTCAATAATTCTAGATAAATTCTCTCTTCCTTTATTAAAATTCGAGACATTTTTAGTGATTTATTCTAGTTTGGTCTTTAGACTCGAATTTTCTAGTTCTACCATTTTGATATTAGTTTTCAAATCATGATTTTCAGAAACAAGAACATCATTCTTTTTTTTAGTCTCAATTTCTTGACTCAATAATATCAGTTGAGAATTAACATTTGAAAGTGATTCTTGAGTTTTCTCAAGTTCTTCTTTCAATATTTTTTTCTCGTCTTTAATCTCTTTCGAATTCTACCTTGTTCTGATTTTCAACAGCCTCTTTATATTTTCTTTTGAAACTTTTTAAAGTATCTTATAATTCTGAGTTTATCTCTATCATATCATCAAAAGTTAAATCACTAACCTCATTGTCTTTGGCAATAAAGTATACGTTGGCTTGTTCATTATCGCTGTCACTCTCGCTTTCTGAGGAGGAGTCTGAATCATCCCATGTAACTGAGAAAGCTTTCCTTCTGAATTTGTCCTTTCTTTTATTGCGATATTCTTTCTTTTGATCCGGACAATCATTCTGTAATGCCCCTTTTGTGACAGTTAAAGCACTCCAGAACTGATGAAGACGGTGCTTTATTGCTGTTTGAGCTTCTCTTGCCATTATTTCTGTTTTCTTTTCTATACTAAAAGAATTTCTTGAAGTTTTTGGCAATAAAGGCTAGGTTGTCTTCGTATGAATCTGATTTTTCTTGTTCTGCATGGAATGCTATATTCTTTTTATCTTGAGTTTGAATTCGTTTAGCCTGCAAATTCACTTCATAGGACATTAGATTTCCTATTAACTCTTCTGGAGTTATTTTGGAAATATCATTCGCTTCTTCAATAGCGTGAACTTTTCTTTCTCATTCTTCCTTTAAAGAGTTAAGGATTTTGGATACGATATCAAAATCCAAATATTTTTCTCCTAGTCCTACTAATGAATGATAGATATCCTAAAATCTTGAATACATATCGTTTATAGATTCATTATCTTTCATTCTAAAGCTTTGAAACTGACTTTTGAACATGGACATCTTGCTTTGTTTGACCTTGTAGTTCCGTCATGTGTAACTTTGAGTGTACGCCATATTTCATATGCAGTGTTGCACATGCTAACACGGTTAAACTCATTTTTATCTAAGGCATAAAACAACATATTCATGGCTTTTGCATTTGCTGTGCCATCTAGTTTCTGTTTGTCCAAGTAGAATACTCCTCAGTAGGAATAGTGTATTCTTTCTGAGTTATATTCCATGAATCAAAACCATTTGCTTGTATATATATTCTCATTCGTGTGGCCCATAGTTTATGTCATTGAATAATGGTGGACGTGCAGTGGATTGTCCTTCTATGAAGCTAGTGTTAACAATAGTGCTAGTGTTAGTTTTCATATTATTATAGTATCAGATAACTGTGTTACGGTTATATGAAGAACCTTGCTCTGATGCCAAGTGAAAACGTACTATGGATCGTGTAATATGGATATACGATAATACAGAATATAGTGATGATAGCTATACATTAAATAGTGTGGAATATAAAAGCAGTATAATACAAATAACACCAGAGATTTTTATACTGGTTCGGAGCTCCGTGCTACGTCCAGTCACAGACTTCTTCTGAAATTTCACTAAATCAACCCTCATTTAACCCGAAGGAACATGTCTATACAACCCCTGAGCAGCCAAACAGGGACCTGAGCAGCAAAATAGGATTTCGCCTCAGCAGCCGAAGATGATTTCACACGCCTGAGCAGCAGAACATGATTTCAACAAATACACAAGACTATTTGACTTTTTGTGTTCTGATAACACATGTAAGTCTGTTTACAGTACACCCTTCTTATGATCTTCTCCTCGAGTATAAATATGTAAATTTGAAGTTTATGAAGATTAGAAAGGAATAACATTGCTTAGAGTATAGTCGCAAGAATATTCAAGAGAGTTAGATAAGAGAGATAAGCAGATTCAGCGATTTGGAATGAAGTTAGGATATGTATTTATAGTTGTTAAATAGCAGCGACCATTGGCGAAGAGTTCCGGTTGAAGCATTGCGTCTAAATCTCTTCGTAGAGATTCGTAACTCTTCACGAATGATCGTGTCTATTCAGAAAATATAGCTGTTATAGAAATTCAGTCAACCGAGCCTCTGCATCAGTCGACTAAATATTCAAACGATTTTTATTATATATTATATATACTTGTGCACTCGTGCATGTTGCACAAATACTAGCAAGTTAGTCGACTGACCTGGTATTATCTGTGCAATTTGCACAGTTTACACAGGTATATATAAGTGGAAATTAGCCACAATGGTCTCTTTAGCAAGTGCAATTAGTTTTTAGGACACACAACTAAAATAATTAATTTTAAAGAAAATGCAAAATAATTAGTTTCTAAGGTGTAAATACATATGAAATTATGTCCTTGAAAATAATTGGACTGTTGACTTTGTCCTTAAGAGTAATTATTTTGATGATTTTGGCCTTGAAATTGATTTCTATGGATGTGTGTCCTAAAAACTAATTGGACTGCAAAGTTTGTCCTTCTACTGAAATGCCCGTAAATATAATATATACACACACACACACTATATGATTCTAACTTTAAAGCTTTGATAATAAATAAATAAATGTATATATTATATGCTTATATAAATCATTTGAAAATAAGAAGGTTATATATATATATAAGCTAATATATACGAAAACGAGGAGAGATCTTAACAATATTGACCTAAAACTCAAAACAAAATAATATAAAAGTTGATGCACCGATTTTGATGTCGTCTCCATGTAGTATATATTTTATTTTTGTCGTAACAGTCGTCGAATCTGTATGTTGCAGCGATAACTTCGTATCATGAATCAAAACCAAGTCTCAACAAACTCATCTTAAAAATTATGAAGATTGAATTCAAAGGAATATGAGAATTTAGAGCTGAATCTGAATTATGATACAAGATATCTTCAACTTCCGGATCGATGAAAAAGAATGTTCTTATTGCATGATTTGTGGAACATATGGTATATGTTACCAAGACCAATGCAGATTCTAAAGTGTGATCTACTTTAGATCAGTGTTCAAGAGATACTTGAATTTTCGTTGCTATTCTGTTATTCCAATTCTTGTAATTCCATAAGCTTCCATCGTCCAATACCTTTGTACAACAAAGATTACTTCAATTGTGTGGATAAACTTGTTGCAATTGTAACAAATTAGGAGTTTCATGAACAAGTTTACTTGAAAACTTACTCTTGTTAAGGCCACAATCTTTGAATTACTACAGGATAAATACTTTTGTTACTTACTATCGGCTTATAAGGACAAACATTGCTTATCTGTTGGGATACAAGTCAGTTGTATACATCAAGGTATGTATTGAAAATCCTGAAGTACTTAAGTAGATACATAAGAAGTTTGAGATGATATCGGGTGCTTCAATACCATCTTTACTCTATGTATCACTTTCGTTTAGTTTCTCATGTTAAAATTGAAAAGAGAGTTATTTTCAAAGATAGAAAAAGATGATGATTTAAAAGAGCATAAACTTTCAGAAAGATTTTCATTTGAGGAACTGAAGATTATAATGGATAACTTCAACAAGAAGCTCAAATAAGCTGATTTGATTATGTTTTAAAGGAGTAACGAATGGTAGTAGCGTCATGGTAAAGCTTTTAGACAAAATCAGATAAGCGGGGGTGATGATAATTGGTAGCGTTGATCTTATTCATTTGGTAAGTTTTATAGGATTTTGGTCTGAGAAGATTATCGACTATTATTATATGAATACATGCATAATGGATCATCAGTCTAAAGAATATTCAACAAAATTAACGGTGTTGCCTTGGAATGAAAATTCAAGTTCAAATTTTAACTCAAGTGGCCAAGACGTTGCACATTTGTGAAAATTGCGAACGGTGTATCAGCCATTTCGATGTTAAGGCGCAAATTATAGATAAAGCCTTTCATTGGGAGTTGTCTGATTTTCGATTATCTAAGTTAATAGACATGGATCAAAGTTATGTAATGACTAGGATGAAATATATGCTTGAGTATTTGGCTTTTTAAATCACCGAGGAACAAGTGGAAACTAATGAGTTGATATGAATATTCCCTTCACTTCTGTTTATTTCTAATCACCCATGTAGTTGGTTTTAAAGCATTAGGCTTCTTAAATTGTAAACCTTTTTTTTTTTTGCTTACTTGTATTTTTCCAGTTACATGCCAACACCAACTTCTGCTAGCGCACAGTTGCCTGCATGTGCACAAGGTAATGATATTACAAATACAACCGTACGAGTCGCTATCTTAGTTTAGCAGAATCATCATCATTCTTTCCCCTTTCTCTTTACTCTCAGCGATCCTTTGTTCGGCAGATTTTTGTTGGTGGCATTGATCCCAATCTCACTAAGGCGAATTAAAACCGTTAGTTTTACTCTTTGGAGAAAGTACGTATGCTAAAGGTCATCGCGCAAAAGCATATTCATTTGACAGGTACTTCCGCTAATATACTTGATTCTCTTATAAGATTGTACAACAACAACATATTTTGTTCTCTTTGGCATATATCCGAAGAGTTGGTAACGGACAGGAACGCGTGGAAGTTAGCGATTCGCGTACCAGAACCATGAGCTATGAGTTGTATAAGTTTTAGATTATATGATTAAGGAAAAAGAGTCTAAGACGTAGCGTTTGGTCTTTGATCAATATTACTATCAAAACCATTCTTACTATTTGTGATGTTATCATCATTTATTTATTACTATTATTATTATTAATTAATTAATTAATTTTTTTTAACATTTTTATTTCTACCTTTATTTTTATTTTTTACTTGGTCACGATTATTACTAATTTATTTATTTGACTTTATTTTATTATTGCTATTGTTATTATTATTATTATAATCTTTACA
Source organism: Allium cepa (assembly GCA_030765085.1). Lineage (NCBI taxonomy): Eukaryota > Viridiplantae > Streptophyta > Magnoliopsida > Asparagales > Amaryllidaceae > Allium > Allium cepa. The sequence continues at coordinate 589,412,918 of CM060938.1, forward strand.
TTACTTTTATCACTTAGTTTCGGGTTCCATCTTTAGCCGACCCCAACGTGTTTGGAAAAATGGCTTTGTTGTTGTTGGTTGTCACATGTCTACACGTTCCATGGACTATTTGTTGTGCTCCTATTGCCATGGTTCAGAACTTTGATGATTTACCTCATTTTAACCCAAATTTTATGCTACCTTGGAGCGTTAATGTCTAAATAGACCGCAAAACTGCTCTCATCCAAATCTTAAAGATTCCCTACCGTCTAGGTTTTTTTTTTTTTGGATATTATTGTATACGTAGTTAATCTGCTTTTATATTCAGATTTTTTTTTCCTTTTTTTAATTGAAAAATGCTGGTTGTATATAAAGTTTTAATACTGCTTCATATATTTATAAACATACGATGTCTTTCAACGTAGGGAGTTTGCTGAAGAATTTCAACATACGTTGTCTTCTGAAGAAGCGATTCAAAGGATGAATGGAGAAAGAACTTTTATAGCTCAACAAACTGTTATGATCCCATGGGGTTGAGTTCAATCTTTGTATCTTCGGTTAAGGAAATGTTCATAGTTATAAAAACAATTTGTTCTCTATTCGTGTAATGATAAAATACTTCATTTGTTTGGATATTTGATTACTGTTCTCATTATTTTAGTGCGTTAAGAGATAATATTATTATTAATATATTATAGTATGTTAATTCTATTTATTGCTTGATTATATTATATTAGTTAAAGGTGCATGTGTCATAATCTGTGAACTGTTTTATCATAATGATTGAAATAGGGGATTTTTTAAAAGCATTTATTGATACCAATTGAAATATGCGAAATTGGAACGTGCAATAATACTAAAGGCGTTTTTAGGCAGACAAATAGGCCATTATATGTAGATGTTTCGAATTTTGGAGATTTTTTATTCCACTTCTCATTTATCTAGGTGTGGTGCTTTTAACCAATTATTTGCCGTATTGTTAATAGTAGTGGCATTTTCAGTCATAAATAAGCCATGTTTATTTACACTTTCACACCCATTTTCTATATTTATATTCATGTTAATGATATTGTTTTTTCTTTTCTTCTTCGAGGAGTTGAACATGTTGCATTTTCATGGAAACTGGAGTAAATATGTTCGTAATACATCATATGATTGTGGCTCAGGTGCTTTCCGTGCTTTGGAAGCTGACGCCGAAAGTTTTAAAGTGAAAGAAAGCGTATGTAAGTGTAACCTCTGTTTCAAAAAGGACTGGATGCTTTTCACAGATATCGAATTCGAAAAGTAAAGCTTTGTAGATATAGCCTTGTTTTCACAGTTCCATTTCTTGGATTCAAACAGCAAGGCCTGTTTAGCACTGTACTCCATCTTGCTGGCAAATGCGATGACACCAGGTTATAAACAATATTCTTTTTGAGAAAGATAAAAATGCTTATCATATTCGTACTTCTTTTGGACAGAATATTATAATAGTAAATTACACTGCCACTTATATTCATCACAGATATGCAAACTAGAGTACGGGACCAATTCTCCCCGTACTTAAATTTCATGTTCTGTTTTATAGGCACATCATATTCATCCATTTATCAAAAATAAATAAATTAATAATCAAATTAAAAAAATGAGTTTTGGGTGGATATAATGCAATTTGGACGGTGCATAAGAAAAAGAGACTGCGAGCAGAATACAATTTATGGATCCAAGTTGTTCCTTGTTCAAACATGGATTAATATACGAGACTGCAAGTTTTGAACAAATAACAAAAACAACATGGGTCTAGTAAATTAAACCACACAAAAAGATGTATGAGTCAAAAAAACACCCTGTAATCAGCTAAAATTTTCTGTATTAAAACGCATTTCTTATCCAAAACAAATTTAATGGGAGCCCTGTCCCAGATTTTCGCAGAATGTACAACAAATATGAACACAAATTCTTGGAAACTCCACGCAACAAACACCTGAAATTTGGCCTATTATGAAGTCATCCTTTTTGTGCCCAGCGACGGTAATCCCGGACATTTCTCTCCCGTGCGCTTTACAGTATATTCATCAACTTAAGTACAAAACTTAGCGCACATGTAATTAGTAAAGCTTAAAATATTTCATTCTCGGTAATAAACTGATAGCACTCGATGTGTAAAGGTGTAAGCAAGTAAATAAGAGAATTTGCAGGGAAAATGTGAAATGTGTGCACACTTTAAATTTGGTACCACGTATATATCCCTTCTTTTTTATGTTGCCTGGATAAATACAAACCCTAAAGAGCCGTTTCCTCTCCTTTTTCCCTGTCATTCAAACAAAGTTTCAAATAAAAACATCTTTTGCTCTAATAATAAAGTAATAAACACCAAACACTTCTCAACAGTTAGAGCATATGATCAAAGCTTGAACAACATATAACCAGTTGGAAGACCAAATTCATTTCAAACACTGCAATGGAGTCGAGCAGCAATCAAATAGTGTACCAGCAAAACAGTTCTTCTTCTGCTTCTCTTGCCTTTGTATGTGCTTCAGGTTTCTTCTGTGTGGTTTTGATATTCTTCTACTGCTTCTGCTACTGCCATGAGCCTAATCAAAGCAACTGCATTTGCTGCTTTTTCAAAAAGCTGAAGCCGAAAAGCCCTTTGCTTTTACCTATAGTGTCGTACAATAAAAGAAAGAATTTAACGCAGGGATGCGTGGTTTGTTTGAACGAGTTCGATGATTGTGAAGAGGTTAAGTTGATTCCAGCGTGTGGGCACGTGTTTCACCCGGAGTGCATTGATATGTGGCTGCAGAAGCACGTGTCGTGCCCGGTGTGTAGATGTGAGAAGATGTTTGCTGCTCCTCAAATTTTAGAAGAAGAAGAAGAATGCGACGAAGAAGAAGGAGTTCAGTTTCGTGGAGAGGAGTTGATGGAGATGAGATTGGAGAGGAGCAGAAGTTGGCGTTGTAGGGACCAATGTAATGGTGTACGAAGAATGCAAAGGTCTTTTAGTTTTTGAGGGAATTATGTGTTTAAGTTGTGATTTTGTAAATTAACGTTATATTACCTTCTTAGAACTGATGTTTTTGTTTTTTTGTTTTTTTTAAAATACATATAATAACGTTGAGGTTGATGAAAAAGAAAACTGGGAGTTGTTTAAAGAAAAATAGTAGTTTGTTTCCAGGAGAGTTTGAACAGTGCATTGAAGCCAAATTTTGTGAATGGCTTAGCTGGGAGATGTTGCCTCTGATTTTGGTCAGGCCATTTGAAAAGAGAACAATGGCTTTGTACAAATCCATTTGATTAATTGTCATGATGCATCTTACTTTCTTTTTATGGAACTTCGTTTCTGTTTAACACGTATGGAAAATTCTAACAGGTAAAACAAATAGTTCACACGGATTCGGGTGTGGTCCACTTGTAAACGTCGAAACTAACCATTAGCACTCACTGATAGTGGGAAAGCAGGAACTTGGTTAACATTTTAACAAAGGAATCCAATGGTATGGATATTTGTATCACCATTGGATTGCCCCTGAGTTCCACCTTCTCCATAAAGACAAAAAAATTCAATGATCCGAAAGATTCGTATCATCATTTTGTGTTTAAATAGTCGGTCCCTATATATATGTGTGTATGTATGTATATACATCGTTGAACTAAGTTTTTATCTTTATACTAACTATTAGAGCATTTCCAACCGAGTGTCTGATTAAAGCAGGGGTCGGTTGAGCTCTTCTAGGTTGTTTGGCATGAGTTGACCCTTAGTCGGCTTTTTTTAGCCGGCTAAGGTTTTATTTTCTTAGTCCGCTAAGAATTACTTCTTTTGCTCCGATTAGAGGTGAGTTTTGGTTGAATGAGTTTGAATGAATGTGTGGCAATACACACGGTCGGAAATGCTCTTACAACGACTTAATGGTATGACCGACCATTAATTTATATAATTAAAGAAAAATATTTAGTCTAGTTTTTCATTAATTTTTGTTAAACAACTAATGATATGCTAGAAATAATTAAAAGTTAAAGAGATTTAAGGATACATTAACGAATAGAAGAAAGTAAATTAGATGGAGAGATTCAATGTGACATGTTAAAGACATATTCTTTGTTTTTTTAACTTCACATAATTTGGTTTAGCAAACCTACAGTAAACAATCTGCATAACAATGTGTTTGATGAATAGATGTTTTAAACATGATATTAGATCGACATAATGGGAATTGTTATTTTGGAGCTGTAAGATTATTCTAAAGTTATTTGATCTAACATATCGAAATGAAATATGCATGCTTTGTTACATTAACAATCTTATAAATAATAAATAAATAAAAAAGGTGAAATAAATTTTGAAAAGTATGAAATTTTGCAATCTTTTAAACCAATATTTAATGCCTTATACAATTTACCATTTAATTATTCACACACAGTCTTGTAACTGTCGCATAAAATATTGTACATTATAACTAATGGTAATACAAGATTTTTAACTAGTTTTATTTGTTATTATAGAGGTATGTTTAGGGCCATCTCAACCAAATAGAGGCCCTAAGCAACATTGATTACTTTAAGATTTAACTGCATCAAAAATAATACCTAACTCATTCAAATTTTCACATACGAATGATACGGCACGCGCTTGGTGCGTGAATTATTTTCCTTATATATTGCATATGTTTAAATCAATCAAAAAAAAAAAGATTTGTAAAGTAGCATTTAGAATTTGTAAGCAAGCTTAATTTTGGATCTTATTTTTAGAAGCGTTTTGAATTGTAAAACATATTTAATTGTTAGATCCTACTTTTAGGGGCGTTTGCATGTGTAAAAGAAGTTTAGTATTGGAATACACAAAATAGAAAAGTTGAAAGAGACATCAAAAAAGCAAGTCGACTCAATGCAGTAGTACATTAAAGATTTGGAAAATAAATTGGTGAAGAGTGAAAAGAATTAGAAATGGAGAGATAGAAAAGAATACGAGCAGAATGCACTATCATACAGTTGAGAAAATAAATCAAGATGTTGAAATCAAAAGCAAGAGAAGAAATAGAACCACCATCATTTGATCTCAATATAACTCAGGAAATTAGAAGAGAAAGAACAATAGAATGTAATCTATATCTTGCGAATAACATAAACCCTAAGATCTAGAATTACATGATTATCACATATGTAATGAATTAATAAAACATACCTCCAGACATCTTGTATACGAATCAGCAATGGTTGTTGTCGAAAGCTGTTTCAATGGAGAAGGAAATGGTTTCTCTCTCTTTTCCTATATCTTTCTTTATTTGTTTTCTATATACTTTGTGATGGGCAAATGTTAATATTTATAGGTAGAGAGGGGACCAACTTTCCAGATTTGTAGACTTAATCTTGATCGTCCATCAAGATCAAGATGAGAGAAATTAATGCTCTAGTTTACAATCGATTTATTTATTAGCATATTAATAGGAAAACCCTTTAGATTCTATTGACCACATAACGAGGAAGGAAACGTTTGAGGAAGGAAACGGTTCATTAATGTACCACATAATGAGGAAGGAAACATTTGAGGAAGGAAACAGACCATTAATGTATCATATAATGAGGAAGGAAACGTTCCATTAATGTTTTCGCATTAATTTCCTTACAAAACGTTCAAATTTCCTTACAGTCTCCCACTTGGTCAATAGTAAAATCCATTAATGTTTTCGTATTAAGGTCATAAGGCGCGCATGATATGCTAAACTTTTCTTTAGTCAGTTATCATAAGTGTCTTGGCTAATCTAGTGATCAATGGAAGTCATGACGTGTACACATTATTTTACAACATGCTTACTTACATGTACTATGATATTGACAACTTTCATAACTAGACCGTAGACAAGCATAACTTAATGGTCACATAATGTCTTGAAGCAAAAGACCGTTTCTATTATCATTTATCTAAACATAAATGTGTACACATTATAAAACAGAAATAAAAGATGTCCAAATTATTAAGAGCTCAATAATTGTCATGTCTAGATAAGTACAAAATAAATGACATAATAAGAAGATAACTAGGAACTATCTACAAGACTCATGCTATCAGTGTGTCTCTGAAAGGTCTTTGGAGGTAGTCCTTTTGTGAATATGTCTGCCACTTGTAAGTCTGTACTTATCGATTCAACAATAATTTTCTTTAGTTTAACATCTTGCTTCAGTAGTAGGTATTTAAGGTCCATGTGTTTGGAACCTTTGGTTATCCTATCATGCTTGGAGAAAAAGGTTGCAGCTTCATTGTCGCAGTCGACAGTTAGTGGCTTAGAGATAAATCTTAAGGTGCCAAATTGTGAGACAAAATTACGCAGCCATGTTCCCTGAATTGAAGCCTCATAACATGCTACGTATTCAGCCATCATGGTGGATCCGAAAGGCATCTCAGATTTCTGGCTTCTCCATGATATTGCACCTCTACATAAGAGGTACATATAGCCAAGAATGCAGATCCTAGTGTCAGGACATCCAGCAAGGTCTGAATCAGAATAACTAGTAGGTAACTTGATTTTCTATAGATGAGCATGTAATTCTTTGTTTCCTTTAGGTATCTCAGTACCTTCTTTGCAGCTTTCCAATGAGCGATTCCTGGGTTACTTTGAAATCTACCCAGCATACCAACTGCATGACTGATTTCAGGTTTTGTACAGACCCGTGAATACATCAAGCTCCCTACAAGAGATGCGTAAGGATATTTGGTCATTTCTTCTCGTTCCATAGGAGTCTTTGGGCACTGCTCAAGAACAAGTTTGTCTCCTTTCTGCAGTGGGACAGGACTAGAGGAACATTTCGTCATGCCAAATCTCTCAATAATTTTGTCAATATATGTTTTTTGAGACAATCCTAGAATTCCTTGTGATCTATCATGGAATATTTCTATTCCTATCACATAGGAAGCCTCACCCATATCTTTCATTTCAAAGTTCGTTGAGAGATAATCCTTAGTTTCACGTAATAAACCAAGGTCGCTGCTAGCTAATAATATGTCATCAACATGCAGAATCAAAAATATAAACTTGCTCCCATTGAACTTGAGGTATATACAAGGGTCAACTATGTTTTCTATGAAATCGAAAGCGGTAATGATTTCATGAAACTTTAGATACCATTGTCTAGAAGCTTGTTTCAGTCCATATATTGATTTCTTAAGTTTGCAGACCATGTCTTCCTGTTCTTCAATTATGAAGCCTTCAGGTTGACGCATGTAGACTTCTTCTTCCAAGTCTCCATTTAGAAAGGCTGTTTTCACATCCATTTGATGTAACTCGAGATCATAATGAGCTACTAATGCCATTATAATTCTAAGAGAATCTTTCCTGGAAACAGGAGCAAAAGTTTCATTATAGTCAATGCCTTCTTTCTAATTAAAACCTTTGAAAACAAGTCTAGCTTTATATCGTTCAATTTTACCATTGCAGTCACGTTTGGTCTTGAACTTACAACCGACTGCTTTATGTCCTTGCGGAAATTGAACGATTTTCCAAACTTGATTATTATCCATAGATTTCAGTTCATCTTTCATGGCATCAATCCACTTAATAGAATTAACATCCTTAATGGCTTGTGAATAAGAAATTAGGTCCATAGTTCCTTCAGATTCTATTAGATAAAGCATATAATCATCAGGAATAGTTGATCTTCTTTGTCTTTGAGATCTTCTTAATGCTAGTTCCTGTGGTACTTCATCAATATTATGATTGGTGACAATTTCATTATGGAGTTGTTGATCATTTATTGGGTATTCCTCATTGTGAACAGGTTCAACAATGGGATGATTCCCAATATCTTTCGAAATAGAGGGTAAGATAATGGGTACCCTTATTTCATGAATGACCACTTCTTGTTGTTTTGTACTCCTACTGATTTCACAATTCTCATAGAATTTGGCATTGCCGGTTTCAACAATTCTTGTACTATGGTTAGGACAATGAAATCTATATCCTTTAGATTTTTCTGGGTAATCTATAAAGTAACCATAGTCTTAAAATCCAATTTCTTTTCATTTGGATTGTACAGTCTAGCATCAGCTAGGCAACCCCAAATTTGGAGATGTCTTAAACTAGGTTTCCATCCTTTCCAAAGCTCAAAAGGAGTCTTTGGAACGGACTTACTTGGAACTCTATTTAAGATGTAGACAGCTGTTCGTAATGCATCCATCCATAATGATATAGGTAAATTTGCATGACTCATCATGGATCTAACCATTTCCATGTATGTACGATTTCGCCTTTCAGCTACACCATTCTGCCATGGAGATCCAGGCGTTGTGTATTGTGCAACAATTCCATGTTCTTTTTGAAGAAGTCTAGCAAAAGGTCCAGGATGTTGTCCCGTTTCATCATACCTTCCATAGAATTCACCACCCCTATCTGACCTAATGATTTTCACTTTTCTTTCTAATTGCCTTTCGACTTCAGTAATGAACACTTGTACAACATCCACTGACTGAGTTTTTACATGCAACAGATAAAAATAGCAATAACGTGAAAAATCATCGATAAAAGTGATGAAAATTCTCTCCTCCAAAAGTTGGAACATCAAAAGGTCCACAAATATCTGTATGTATTATTTCAAGAAGTTGTGTACTTCTTGTGGCTCCTTTCTTTGTGTTTTTTGTTGTTTTTCCTTTAATACAATCAACACATGCTGTAATGTTAGCGAAGTCTAGGTCCGGTAGGACACCATCTTTCACTAACCTCTTGATTCTTTCACTGGATATATGACTCAGTTTTTTATGCCACAAGTAGTAAGAATCATTCTTGGATGACTTTCTTTTAGTTTCTTTTCCATGCAGGGTGAGTTGGATTTCAGCATTTTGTTTAAGATGAAGTTTATAATGTCCATCAATTAATATTCCAGAACCAATAAGACTAGAATTTTTAAATAAACTAAAATTTCCATTTCCAACTTCAAAAGAATATCCAAATTTATCAAGTACACTTACAGAAATCAAATTACGGGAAATAGATGGAATATAAAGAGTTTGACATAAATCTAACTGATAACCGCTATCTAAAATAAGATGAAAAGTTCCATAATCTTCAACTGGAGCTTTATCTTTATTCTCCATGAAAATGGAATTCTCACTTGGGCTTGTGGTTTGGATCGTAATGAATCCCTGCATAGAATTCGAAACATGAACGTTAGCAGCAGTATCAATCCACCAAGTAGAAGAAGGTACATTAGTAAGATTTGATTCGAAATGACTTACGAAACCCATTGTGTTACCTTTCTTTTCGAACCATGCTTTGCGCTTAATGCAATCTTCCTGGAAGTGTCCAGGTTTCTTGCAGAATTTGCAGACATCGTCCTTCTTTTTCTTCTTGGATGGTTGAGTGGCGTCATCAGATTTGGGTGGTGCTCTTTTATGCTGTGAGTTATTCTTTTTGTCAGCTTGTTTTCCAACCCCTTGAGTGAAATAAGCAACTTTAATGTCTTGCGAGCCTTGCCTAGACTCCTCTTGAACCAGTTTATTAGTCAATTCATTTAGACTCCACTTTTCCGTAATAGTGTTGTAATGAATTTTGAATGGTTCATACTGAGGTGGTAAGCTAGTGAGAATAAATTGGACGAGAAAAGCATCGTCCATAACCAATCTCAAGTTCTTAAATTTGGCAGCAAGGTTAATCATTTCAATGACATGAGCGCTTATTGAGCGAGAACCATCAAACTTCATGGTTACAAGATCTGCCATAAGTTTCCTAGCAAGAGATTTGTCTGCAGTGTTGAACCGATTTTCAATGGATTTCAAATATTCTTTTGCGCTTTCAGTTTTGGGTAGGGAGGTTTTGATGTTGGTATCTATCACCATTAGCATAAACATCATGCTGAGCCTATTAGATCGTTCCCAATCATCATGGAGTTTGTTTTCCTTAGGCGTACTTGTGTCAGTAAGTGAGGCTGGCTTTTCCTTTAGGAGAGCCATGTCCAGTTCAAGTATGCCTAAAGAAAACTCAACTTGCTCTTTTCATTCTGAGTAGTTGGTTCCATTGAGTCTGACGATAGACGTAGCGTACGAATTAAGGTTTGAGGGAATTGCAACTGCAGATATAAAAGAAATGTAGGCTTCTTTATTAGAATAAAACACATGTCATAATAAGAGGTTAGGTTTAGCGCATCCTGTGGGTAGGCAGTAGAACCATACTCATGAAAGAATGATAAACATCAATGTTTCATGCGTTATTTTGCAAGCAGCAGCTACCTGTGGATGGGACTGCATGCATCAGACTAGAGGAAACAAGGAAATTAAGCGTGGAAGCGAAAACTAAAACAAGAGAGAAAAGAGATAAACATTAATGTATTTTTTTTTGCATAAAAGTTTGTCATTCTTTCAAGTAATCCACAACAAGGATAATAAATGTTTAGTAACTCCAAGTAAATTCCATACATGAATTTAACATATAAATAATTATTTTGCAAATCATGTATAGACAATTATTTTGCAAGTTCCAAGTCATGAATTTAATGTCAAACTAGGAAACAATTGTGTTCAATATGTATACTTTCTCAAAAGTATTCGCATGAAATAAGTTGTTCCATATTATACAGTAGGTCAAACATTAAAGTAGAAAAATCAACTTTTGTGGAAATATAAATTTTCCAGATCCAAATCTAAGCATACAGTAAACAGAACAATATTGATAATCATGATTACTATAGCAACTTAAATAATACGAATATTAAACTTGAATCATATTAACACTAATAATCATTATCATCATCATAGTAAAATTACAAATATCATATCATATATCTATGCTAGTTTTGTTTTATATATTGATGGATAATCATGAATTCTAAAACCTTGCTCCGATACCACATGTAATCTATATCTTGCGAATAACATAAACCCTAAGATCTAAAATTACATGATTATCACATATGTAATGAATTAATAAAACATACCTCCAGACATCTTGTATACGAATCAGCAATGGTTGTTGTCGAAAGCTGTTTCAATTGAGAAGGAAATGGTTTCTCTCTCTTTTCCTATATCTTTCTTTATATGTTTTATATATACTTTGTGATGGGAAAATATTAATATTTATAGGTAGAGAGAGGTCCAACTTTCCAGATTTGTAGACTTAATCTTGATCGTCCATCAAGATCAAGATGAGAGAAATTAATGCTCTAGATTATAACCGATTTATTTATTAGCATATTAATAGGAAAACCCTTTAGATTCTATTGACCACATAATGAGGAAGGAAACGTTTGAGGAAGGAAACGGTCCATTAATGTACCACATAATGAGGAAGGAAACGGTCCATTAATGTTTTCGCATTAATTTCCTTACAAAACGGTCAAATTTCCTTCCACAGAATTAAAAGAAGCCTTCAGAGGCAACAGAAAAATCCCTGATAGTGCATGAAAAAACACAGAAGAAACCACGTTCTTTAGTTTTGAGGGTTAAAAAGCGCCAAAGAAGGAGTAAAATTGATCCCGAATGCCAGTATGAAATTGTTCACAGAAAAACAAAGAAAAATGTTGACAATGAAAACCAAAAGGAGCAACTTGAAACCGAGAAAGGTTAAAAAGAAAATACAAGTGAACAAGAACAAGAAGAACAAAATGAAGAATCTAATTATGAAGATGAATCTGAAACTGAAAAGATGAGCAAGTCACTACAATTGAAAATGAAGAAATTATTGATGTTGATGGATACTCGCCATGAAGCAAAACTTACAAGAGTAAAGATAACACAAAAAGCAGTATTCTACAATAATTGAATGAAGAACAGCAAAACAAAATTCTTAGTTTTTTTAAATTTAAAGAAAATGAGAAGTAAGATTTTTGATATTTTTTCTTTCATTATATTTGTAATTAAATAAAATTAAAAAACAACAACTTGTCAATTATTGATTTTCAATTACAGCATTGTAGCATATGAAAAGATGAAGGGAACACAGGAAAAATCACAGTAGTGAAATCAATGCTAGAAGCCGTTTTGTTTAAAGGGGTTACAAATAGATAGGTTTGCATTAAATTAGAATTATGATAGTAAAAACGTGTATTTAAATGTATAAAATGAAAGAATGATAGGTAAACCTAGCATTAAACTTTTCAAAGTGCATATAAATGAATTGAACGAGAGGGTGGCAGCTAAAAGTAGCATTAGTATTTGTAAAATGTAGATAACTGGTATAGGATGGGAGAATGATTGTTAAAACTAGCGTTCATAGTTTTTTAAGTGCATATAAGTGTATAAGATGAGAGAATGATAGTTAAGACTAGCATTCATAGTTTTTTAAGTGCATATGAATGTATATGACGAGACAATGATAGTTAAAACTAGCATTTAAAGTTTCAAACTATAGATAAATGTATTGAATAAAAGAATGGGAATTAAAAATAACATTGATATTTGTAAAGAGCATATAAACATATCGAATGTCCAAGATGATTGTTTAAACTATCATTTGCATATTTTCAGTGCATACAATGCAGTAAACATGTAAATGGTAGTGAATACTAGCATTAGCATTCCCGGTTAAAAAAAAATTATCCCATAAAATGTACAACCTTCTTTGTTTGGTTTAACAGCTTATTGATTGGTTTTATTACAATCAAAGATGTATGAACACAGTTACTACTTCACTACAATGATGATGGTAATTATAAGCTTTTCATTATAAATGTTAAAAAATAATATAAAGTATTCTAATACATTTGAATGTGCAAAATGCTTTAGTACATGATCAGCAAACTGTGATCAAAGACACAATCATACCAACAATATATGCCATTGTCAAATATGAATTTATGGAGAAAATTTTCTTCCCTCTACATTACACAAACCATTGGAGCTCGTTGATGCTAAACTATGAAATAATGCAGTGGAGTCATTATGATTCAACCAAACCAAAAACTAGATCAACAAGGACTTCAAACCCCAACTATAACTAAGCCCTTATTCTTGTAAAAAAAGTATAATTTTGAAATCACTCTTACATTAATATACATCATTAATTTTTCTTCTTGCAGAAAGACAAAATTGAATTGATGTTCAAAAAGAAATGGGCAGAAGTAGGAATATTGAAAAAAGATTTTCACAAACCTAAAGGGTTGCAGCCAAAAAGCCCACCGCAAGATTCTGATTCGTAAGTAACTATTTCATTTCTTCTCTTGTCATTTTTGTTTGTATATTCATCCAAATTTTGCTTTTTATTTTTAAATATAGCTGAATACATCTAATGATCAAAATGATAGTTAAACCTACAACTGAAAATTTTAAAGTGCATAAAATTGGAAAATTTGGAAAAATTAAAAAAATGACAGTTCAAACTATCATTTATATTTTTTCAGTGCTTATAAATTTATCAAATATCCAAAATGATTGTTTACACTAGCATACATATTTTTAAAGTCTTTTAGACTGGACTAAACATGCAAACTGATAACCAAAATATCTTTTGTATTTTTAAATTGCATTACAATGCATTAAATATGCAAAATGATAGTTAAAACTAGCATTGCTAATTGACAGTTCATTGAACTGCATCTATTGAACAAAAAGACTATGTATAAGCTGCATATTCCACATGCAGCAATGGTGTCTCTATGAATGCATTGATTAATATTATGATCAAAATATAAAGCTATATTTTAGAATTATAGAGTAAAGAAAGCAATATTATTTTATCATTAGGTTTTACTGTAATATTAACTAATATTTCTATATCTGAAATAGACTTGATTGTGCGTTCTTTTTCATGGCAAAAATTGAAAAAACTGGACAAGGATGAGATGCCAGAAAAATATCCAAAGGAAGTGCTTAGAAACCTAAGGGCTGCAGTGGTGTATAGCATACTCAATGATCCACAATGCAAGTGGTCAGTGGAGAAATCCTATAAAGATTCTACATAAGAATAGCTGTTGCATTTTAACTTCTTAGAACTTTGGATTTATTTGAATTGGACCACTTTTGCTAATTAAACTAAGATGGAGTCTGAGATGAAGTCTTATATGTTTTCCAATGCTTGTATTTTGTTCTCAGTGTATAAACTGCTCAGATGGATTTGAACTTCTCGATTTGAATTTGATCAAATTATAGTTGTCTGTTTTCAATGCATGAACTGCCATGTATAAACTATGGATATATTCAAGTGTCATATTATGTGTTTTTTGATGCTTTTACTGTATTTTGATGTGGTGAATAATGTTTTATACTGAAATGCTAGATAGAACTAGCATTATGTGAAAATACATCTCTCAATGATTGAACTGTGATGAATAATGTGTGAATTTATCCATATAGCATTTTTATATGATTTTCAATGTTTGAACACTGTTTTAAGTGTGACGACTATTGTTTACACTGTAAAGCTAGTTATAACTAGCATTTAGCTAAAAGGCTAAATGTAACTATCATTCAACTGTAATGATAGTTATACTGTAATGTAGTGCACGTTGATTGTTACTTTGATTGCCAAAGTAGGTTTAGTGCACAAGTATCTTGTAGATCTTCTAACTTTTCAGGCCTATAGCCCATTCTTTTTTTTAGCATGCATAATTTATCACAAGAAATTTTATATTTCCTTCCTTCCCATAGAAAGTTAGCATTTATCTTATTTTATTTCTTTAAAGTGGTAGTACGAAGTTGATATATCAGTAGCCAATATAGCACCATAGGATATATTACACCATAAATCAGTAGCCAGTATATCACCATATGATATATTACACCATTAATCAGTAGCCAGTATTTGCAATCCCATTTATCTACTTTGTTTGTTATTTTCTAGAACAGAGAGGTGTAATCTGCATAATGAAGGTATTCCATAAGTTGCACTTTACAAATTAGTGTTAATTCTTTTTCTAGCTGCTCTTTCTAACAATAAGGAAAGATATTGCATTGCAGTATAGAAGAAATATGGGAGCAGATGTTCCTATATATCATATAAACAGTACATCATCATACTGACAATTCATCACAAAACTACTTAAGTAATCTTCAGCTAATCATATAAATAGTATATCATCATCATCATCAGATCCTTCATTCTTGTACAATAGCTTACTCAGTTCTATACAATGACAGATTATGGGTTTCAATGTTGAAATTGTATTTCAGGCGTGATGCATACTGATTATAATGAAATGCTAGTTACAACTGGCATTCGAATGAAATGATAAGTACATCTAGCATTGAATAGAAATGTTAATACTGAAGTGCAGAGCTCATGCAAATCTTTAATTCATATTAAATATTTTGCAATATGAATAAATAATAAATTCCTAAAAACAGAAATTCAACAATAAAGAAAATATAGGAACCATAGATGTTAGAAATTAAAACAAAATACCCAAAACGTATCACATTTTATTTTCTAATGATTTCACAAAGTCTAACTTCATTCTTCTATAAGCTTTAGCAGCTTTACACTTAAAAAACTGCTCCATTACACTAACAAAACACATAATTTTTCTTAACTTTTTGAAGAAGCAAGACAATTCCTTTTTTTTGTGGCCAACTTCATTACACTAACTGCATCTGTTTCTTTTACTTTGAGAATATCCAAATCCACCATGCCTCTTTGTAGATAGTCTTCCTGCACCATGAAACCTAATCAAAACATCATTTTCAGCAGCAATTGGCTTATCAAAATCTGGAATTGGATTGATAGCATTAGCATGCGAAGATCTGAAAGCATTAACAGTAATATAGTCCTCCACGAAATCATAAACTGATAATCTAGACTTGTTAATGCACTTAATTTCATGGGCACATGGAAAACCAGTAACTTTCCATTGATTATAACTGCATAATCAATTTTTAAGATCAACAACCTATGACTTAGGAGATTTAACTTCAAACACAAATTCCAAAGACTTATAAACATCCCAACCAAAGCCATCATCTACTAACTTAGACAAACGTTCCTCCATAACAGGAAAAGATTCGTTGTCCACAAACAACATTCTCTCTTCATCTCTCCATTTTCTCCATAACTTTCACTCGAATACCATTCAAGCAAGAAGTTATAGGCATAACTCTATCTTCCAAAATCCATGAGTTGAAACTTTCTGCTACATTTGAAAAATATCCACCATAATGCTTTCCTTGAAAAAAAAATCTTCCCAATGGATAAAAGGTTTATCTCTTAGAAAATTCTCTACGCACGTACCCCAAATATCCTTAAATTTAGAAAAATATCGCTCAAAATCATACATATTAGAAGCTCTAGCACAAAGTTTGAACAACTCCACAATAGATAAATCACCTTTAGCTGCCTTGACAACAATACCAATATTCTATTCCATGTGAAGTAAATAATAGCTATGATATGAAGAAGAAAATATTTTCGAAACACCTAAAATGAGACCCCATTGACGATCCGACATAAAAACTAAAGACCGATCTTCATTAAGCATTCTTTCAAATGGGATAAAAACCAAGACCAATTAGATTCATTTTCATGTGAAACAATACTCATAGCAAGGAAAGATACCTACAAAATAAATAATTAATGACAGCTCAGTAGGAAGAAACATGAATTATATTAAACATCAGAACCTGTATTAAATGTTAATAATTTGTATTATACACAATTAAATTAGATTCAAAATGATATATAAATATAGTATATGTTATTTTAAAGCCTTTTAGTAACCACCGCATAAAATTTCAGTTCTTGTTTTTGTAAACATTTCTACTATAAACATTTCCAGTGTAACCAGCTCGATCATTGAATAAAATAAAGCAAACAATTCTTGTGTAAACATGGCTGCATTATAATTATGTAAAACTTTAAACAATGATAGTTTAATATATCATTACCAAAAAAATAAATAAGTAAATAAAACAAAACTAAAATGAAACTCATATCTTGGTTACCATTTTTAGAAGTAGCAGCTAACAAAACACCCGGTCTTCCCTTCAATGCAGCTACATTTAAAAATATTAATGGCCGACAATGTTTAAATCCAAGTAGACAAGCACCAAAAACCAATACAAACTCTCTCAAACTGATTGGTTGAAGCACTAAATTCCATGGCCACATAACTACCAGGATCATATTTCTGCGACGCCTCTAAATACCAATTTAAATCATTATATGACATGGCATCATCCCCATATATTTCTTTCAAAGCCAACTATTTTCCGCTATAAGCATAATAATATGAAATATTAGAAATGTACTCTCTTCTAAATTCCTTCATAATATATTTTGGCTTCTTCATAGGACCATCTCGAATTTGATCAACAATTAAAGATTTAACAAATCTACTTAAAATATTAACTTTATTAACATCTCTAAGACCGGCTCCACACGAATGATCAAAATTGTAAGTTCTAATAAAAAACCAAGTGAGTAGACCAGGATCTGAAGAAGCATTAAGATAAAACTTACAACCATCCTCCAAACAAGAGGAATTAACCGAAATTCTATCTCGAGAATTTCTTATGAAAATCAAATCATAACCATTTTTTATTTGATATGCCATTAAAAACTCCTGAAAATCCTTAGCTCCATTAAAACAAAAACCAAGAAAATCCACAACAGTTTTTTGAGAACCTTTCTTCAACATATCTTTCAAATAATAAGAAGAATCGGCATATGAATCACTATTTGAACCAGAATTACTACCAATTGAAGTGCTTTGAACACTTTCATAGTCTAAACCACAGCCATCAATATCAGTTTCCATAGCACAAACATTTTCCTTAATAGTAAATTTAAAATATTCACTCTTCTTGAAAATTAGAAAACACAGAATACTAATCAAATATGAATCAGTATCAATGGTTATATTCTTATTCTCAAGAACATAAGATATCTTAGTAGGAAATGGACTAAGATGTGGCCAAACTTCACAGATTTCAGTCTTAACATCAAACAAAGAAGAGCCTGTGGTAAGTCGAGTAGAATAACAATTCTCATTATGTTCAAAAATAATTAGCAAACTATTTGCTTCATCATTGTAGATATTAGCACTGCAAAAGAAATTAAAAAACCAATTAACAAACTTACTTAATCTTATTAATACAACAACAGAAATTGCTAAATTGACATAGCATAACAAATGAAAATCAAATTAAGAGCTAAATGAAAGAAATATAAATTAATTAAAAAGAAGATGGTAAATGAACATAGCACAATCAAATTAAAACAAAATATGAATACAACAGCAAAGCATGCTATATAAACATAGCATAACGCAACAAACTACATACAAAATTCACTAGAATGATAGATGAACAGTAAAATTGTAAAACCTTAAACTATGCTGAAGAAACATAATGATACACAATAAAATCTTACTTTGCCATTGAAACAAATCTAAAATAGGTACTGAAATCTGGAAGAAGACAAACTGTGCAACCTAGAAAAACAAAAATATACTTAATAATCGAACGATATTATATCAGAGGAAGATAAGAGGAATATCGAAACAAATAAGAGCAATATACCTGAATGTAAGGAAATTGTTTGATAAAGATCCAAAGCACGAAGAAGATCGACGATAAAGAAACACGATGAAGATCGATGACAATCGAGAATCTCGAATGCAGAAATAAAGAAACATGCATCCTTGAATCGAGAAGATCGATGAACTAAGATTAATAATATCAAAATGAAGGTGGAAAAGAAAGTAAGGAGAAAATTTGAATTTTACATAAGCCTGTTCTTAGAATGAAAAGATAAAGCCCGCATCCTTCAAACGAAAAAAATAGTCCGCATCCGTAGGCCCAAAAAAAGAAGTAAAAACTTCCTCCAACCTATTTTCCTGTTTTCTAAATATTTGCTGTTTTTAGAGAAAATTTTTGCACTAAAAATAATTATATAGGTGTTTCATGAAATATGTATTTTGGAAAGGCCGTCTTTTCAAACTTTTAGAACGTTGTCTCACTAAACTTCGCTATAGTTTATTCATATAATTCAGAAGAAAAAATGTCATAATATTTGTACGTATTAACCAAAGTTTCAATATATAGGGATTAAATTAGAAATGTATCATAAAATAAATAAGTCCATGGAGTAACGTAGCACTAAGGGAATACTTTTTAAAAATGGGATTGTTAAAGGAACTTTAAATTTGAAGCGGTGGGGGGACTATTTTGTGGACTCTACTGTAAATTAAAATGCTAGGGGTTGTATAGTTTATACTAAAATATTATACTAAACCATATTTCCGATTTTTCCATGTCTCTTCTCTATGATTCAAACTACTTTCTCATCGGAGATAAACTATTGAACTCAAACGCCCCCAAAGAACCCTAGTTGTTAAAATTTGCAAAAAACAACAATGGTCGGGACAAAGCAATCAAACATTTCAGATGGCAGTGATCGGGTGAGCAATGTCAATGTGGCTGGACGTAGGAACGATGGACAAAAAGGTAATTTTTTCAATTCTGGTGATATAATGTCAATGAAAGTAATTGAATAGGTTCGTTCTACAAGCATCAAAATTTGTTATTCGTTAAACATAAATGATTTATTTTATAAATACTTTAAATGTTGTCGAAAATTGTAAGCGATGGGTAATTGTTAAATTTTTGGAATAATTATTGGCTATGGTCAAAGTAGGTTAATTTTTCTAATATATTGTTGCCATAAACTTCATATTCTACCGGGTGTTGTTGATAAAGGCTAGGTTATCTTGTTGTGGTAAGGATTTGTCAAAAAGTTCCTATTTTTTGATATCTTATTGTTGTATACTTAATTTCCGTCTAAGTGTTGTCGAAATAGGTTAAGTTATTCATTTGGTTGTTGCCATACACATGTTATTCAATAGGTTTTTGTTGAATTTTATTAATTTCCTGTAGATTTATTTAATTTTTAACACCGATTTAAAATATACCATTTACATTAAATCTACGTAAATGTTGCAAGTAAAACAGTGGATAGAAAAGAAAGGTTACGACCTACGGGGTCAAACCAAACAAAAAATATCCAAAAGAAACAAACTGTTAGCGAGCAGTATGAAATCGTGCCTTCAAAATGTCATAGAATGCAACAAAGAAAATGATAAAAATAAGGAATTTACTTGTAAAGATAGTGGTGATGCTAAGAGAACTGGTGCAACTGAATGTAATGGTGAGGAATATGGAGATGACGAGAGTAGTGGTGAGGAGGATAGTAATGATAACTGCGGCGAAAAAGAAGTAGTGGCTCATGACAATGGGAAGGATGTTCGTAAATGAGAAAAAGTTCGGACTAAATGTAGAGGAAAAGTTACTTAGGAGAATCAAACGAATTGAAAGAAAATGTTGACAAAGAAAAGGAAAATGAGACAAGGAAGAAGAAGAGGCCGATCCTTTAGTGAGGAAGGAAAACAGCAGAAAAATAAAGACATCCATTGAAGATTTTGAAAGTGAGAAGCAACCACTGCTATTTATTAGCTATAAAGACCATGTAGCTAGTCATATTTGATCTTTTACGATAAGTCGACTAAATTCCAGGTTCGATATGGCTGCACTGTTTAAAGGCTGAAAAGTCAACGTCTCTTCATCGAATACTCGAAGTTCCCTTAAAACTTGTATACCCTTAGTTATTTCTTTCTGTTAAAAAGATTAAAAAAATAATTCAACACGCCTGGACTAATTTTTTTTTCAACTTTCGATTCGACAAGCCCTCATCTTTTTGAGGCAAAATTGTCGACCATGCTTCATCAAAAATATAGAGTCCTCATAAAATTGATACCCCCTAACTTACTTCTACTATGAAGTGTAAAATATAGTTCAACAAGTCTGGGCTAAAATATCGATCAACTTTAAAGTTTGTCATGTCCACGCTATTGAGAGGCCAAATAGTCAGCATGTCTTCATCAAATACCTGAAGTTCCCTTAAAACTCATACCCCTTGGTTATTTCTACTAGATAAGAAATAATTCAACAAGCCTGGAACAAAAAATCTTTCAAGTTTTGAAGGTTCACTATTGCTTTGTTTTGTTTTTTCGACAAATCATCATCATTTTATATTAAATTTTATAGGACCTTCAAATGAATTCAGATAGCCGCACATATTCAGAAAAATTCAAAGAAAATGTTAACAACTACACTAAATTACACAAAATATGGACAAAATAATAAAATGTCATTCATTTTTCATTCATTATGATTACATACCTGAACATGAACAAAATAACATTTCATTCATTCACCAAAATATGAATAGGATAATAACAAGTCATGAACCCAACAGAATATGAATGCAAATTCATTCACTCAACATACTTTGCAATCTTTCTTCATACTGCTAAGTCCAGTCAATGTAGTTTATGTTACAAAATCGTTCTTAGTACCTAAAAGTTGGAGTTGGAGGTTATGGAGAATTTCGAGGCTATAGAACTCCTAACTAAATGTGAGTCGTCTACTAACCAAACACCACCACTCTAGGGTGACATGGTGGAGTAACGGTTGTTGGAATGAAGGTACTACTTTCGTGCATTGCTGAAAGAACAATAATACCACCAAATGTCTCCACGATGATAAAAACCGCTTTGGGAATTTGCATCCAATATCTTTAGTAACAATATTTGGTGCATGTATCTTATTTTTCATCTCCATAAATCCACATTCATCGTATATGGATTTATACATATTCTCATTAACTACCACGATATCTAACATTGCATCACGTATAAATCCGTAAGGTTTTAGTGGTCTTCCATAACGCAAATTCAACTATTTCACAACGACCCAAAAATTTCAATTGTCATCTCTAAGCACATCCCCCATAGCAAAGATGGATGAACTCATAACTTGAGGCATTTGTATTAAATAGAAATCAATAACCTTATTGATTTCGGATAAATTTCTTTAACATCGAGTCTTGCAAGAGATCCTAGAAGCAGCATTTGATACACACAACAAAGAAGTCTCGATATGTTCAAATAGTAACAAATATCTTTTTGTTGACTTTGATTTTTTGGATGGTCTACACTTAGTATTTGAAGGAATCGTGCTAGGTCATAATGGGTGAAATCGGTAGATTTCAATTTTTTTAATTTTGGATCCATCGAGGCTACGAAATCAAAGGGTTCATCAGATCCAATTTGATATAACTTTATATAAAATCTTATTTAATTTTATTTTGTTTAAAAAAATATTTTTGGTAAAATCCAATTTTACTATTATAAGTGGTGCTTAGATGGTTATAATCATTTACACCAATTCTTCCGATCAAAACTATATTACATTAAGATTTATGAAACTTGGTATCGATCAAGAATTCGAATAAAGCCCACATAGGTCAAATACAAAATTATTGGTTCAATAATAACAGTTATCATCATCAAGGACCTCTAGCTCAAGTGGTTAGAGGTATGACGCTTTAGATAACGGTTCTAAACGTTATGGGTTCGAGCTCTCGGGACATCATAATGAGTACTATGTTTGAATAAATATCGCTTCTTCTAAAAAATAAAAATTATTATTAACCGTACTAATCTAGAGACTTTGATTTTAAATTCACTATGGTACCAGTCTCTTATCATCGAGGAGATGGTTTCTCTATTAAATAATGTTTTATTTCCAATACCTCAACTCAAACCCAACTATAGTTGTACGATAGATCGTCATGTCATGATTAAACTGTAGTTAAAGTGGAGTGTCCACATTGAAGTTTCATAGTATTCTTAAGTTAATAGAATTGTGTGGCATCATCACTTAGAGATTCTCTATTTGATCTGAATTATATTAACTAACAAAAAAACTTGAGTGAGTCATTCCATAGTTATCAAATAACTATCAGCAAGTAACCCCTTGGTGTCCCTACCATTTATGAGTAATATATTGCCCGACTTTTGGAGAGCATTACAAACTCTAGTATCAATAGAAAAGTCGATATCCTTTCCCAAATCATTTTGACTAGGAATATTTAAAATATTATATTAATTTAACGTGATGAATTTCTTATGTTTACAGCAAATTGTAATTACTATCACACAACATATCATTTAAAGATTTTCTATTTAAATTACTTTAAACTAACTAGTTATACCACAATCTAACAAAATATATTATAGAAATGAAACGCTTTATTACAAACAAGATTGGTTATTGAATTAGATATATGTAACAAATTATACAATTGTCCCTAGGACATACCCCTAACTCTACCAATCTCCCACCTACATTTGATGGAATCTTGGTCCAACCACTTTGATTTGTTTTCTCAAAAATAAATGGGTTAGTCCCTTAGTGAATGGATATGCTATTTTGTTTTAATTATCTACTTTTTAATCAACTCTCTCCGACCTTGAAAATATGCCTTTATTATGTGGTACTTTTCAAAGTATATTTCTTGACTTTAGTGAGTTTTAGGTTTTTCAAAGATTTGTATCACAACATTGTTATCATATAATAATGACATGGGACTCTTAACACTTATAATCGCTCCTAGCTCAATAATTAATTTGTCTTTTATTTATATTTCTTTTATTTTAACGTTATTTAATATGATATAATTTAGCCTTTGTTGAATCATCCGCTGCAAATTATTTAAATTAAAGTTCTTAACATGGGATTGAACATTAACTTAAGATTGACATACTATACTCGATGTCACTTATGAAGTTCTACTCTATGCACTCCTTCATAAGAAGTTGTTTCTATAAATAATTCACCAATATTTCATAATTACTCGAGAATGCTGTAAACTTTTATTTAGTGGTCTTAACTCAAATTTGATGCTTGCCTGATGCATCGAGTACATAGGCAAAATGTGAAACTACAGATAATGCAGCATGTACGATAATTCATATTGCTAACACATAAGAAATTCACCTTACATGCTTCCAATTATATATTTTATTACGGTATGTGTATATCATTTTGGGACAATCCTAATGCCCTTATTGATTACAAAAGTGTCAATTTCAAATCCAATATCAAGAATCATACAACCAGACTAAAATACTTTTAACATGAGCACATCAATAATAATAAGTTTATAGTTTACTTATAGTTTGAAAATATTTTAGTACCTTTATAATGGTTTCTTACAGACATATGCTTTCTCTGAAGTTCGATTGAAATTCAAGCTATTTGATTTTAGCATCACAATATTTACTCAACTCTGATGCTTGTTGAATGATACTTTCATGTTATTTCTTGGTTCTATCCAATATCCCACAAACTCGAAATCTCTCAAACTGATTTCTTGACAGTTTAGTTGTTATATGCAAAGTGTCTATTCTAAATCATTATTTAGAATTTCCTATTTCAACATATATGTTCCAGGACTAAAAGTCCCACCGAACAATAATTCTACGAGTAAAATCTGGATTAACTTAAGTATGTAGAATGGCAAATCCGTTATGTTAGTTTCAACAATTGAAATTTATGATGTTATTCTATCAACATAATGTACCATATTCCAACTGCATTGGTCTTTTTCTTGAAAACACTTTGTGGCCGACGAATCATATCCCTTCTATCCAATGGTAGAATTTGCCTATTGATAGCTGAGGTGTAACAACCAGAAAGCTATACTTTGATACATACTTTCTTTATAATAATTACAATATATATATAGATCATGCCACCTAGTATATCATGTCTCCAGACTCCACTATCCTAAATAATATCGATAAAGAAAATATAGGAGTGGGTCACACATATGTCTGAGTAAGTAAAGCCAATGTAAAACTTATATACTACTGTAATAGTGACATAACATGGTTTAAGCCCAAGTATAATACCTTGTCATGCCGCATGTGCTACAGAACGATATTACACTAACTAGATTTGATCTAGTCTCGAACACCTATAGTAAAGGATCCCCTATATGAAATCCAATCTCACTACCTACGTTAAAGGATTTCACATTTACGTAATCCAATCTCACCACCTATTGTAGAGGACTAAACGTTTATAACTATCCGATCTCGCCTCCTATGGAAAAGGACGGTCTTGAAATAGACTCACGCCTGGCCCCACAACGTGCTTTATAGGTCGACTTTTATCCATACCAAAACTCCTTTAGACCATCCCCGATGCTTTATAGGAGAATGCTCATCACTAGTTTAATTTAAGGACCAGCCGCATGCGCTACAAGATTCAGGTATTCGTTTAATGCCCAAAATACACGCACATATACATACATACATACATACATACATATAATCGTCGAGTTATACGATCCAAGACCTTATGCTCAACGTTAGTATTTATATGTTCCCATCTAGATTTCACCTACTTGCCCTATTGCTAAAGTTACACACACTACATTCATTCCTCACCACCAGAGCTACACTTCTATACATGCTTCAATGATTTGAAAATCACTTCAAGACACACATACTATAATGATACATCATCCCTACCATTAACCTATACATCCAACCAACATTCAACTAAAGAAGAACAAGCGCTCAAAGTCCTAAGAGATCATCGCACAAAAACTAAAGTCGCTACATGTAGATTTGGGCAGTTAAAACTTCTGAATCCCCTTTCTTGGATGTTCATCGATAGACCAGTGTGAACCCACCAATGCTCGTCTCAAAAACGCATTTCTGTTTTTGTTTTGTATATTTGGTTTTCCAGATTTGATTTATTTACTTCTATCTTTGTTTTTGAAGGTTCTACATCATATATATACATTGTTTGTTATGTTCTAGGGCCCTAACATATGTGTTTACATCATTTTAAGGTTTCTATAGGTTACTAATTCTAATTTTTTAAGTTTAGTTTTTACGAACTTTTTAATGAAATATATTATTCTTCTTTCTTAATTTCTAAGCCATTATACAAATTAATATGCATTATAATTTAACCTTGAGTTGGCCCTAAACCATCTTATAACATTATCGTAGCATTATATCAAGATCTAAGAAACCGCATTCATTAAAATTCTAAGATTGCTTCATGCCTTCTCTATTATATCCGTGTCTAGCCAGGCGCTTTCCTTTTTCACACCGACACCTTTTCAGATCATATTTCTCATCCGTATGATCATTTTGAGGGGCGGATTGCTAAATTGCGTCAAGAAGCGGAAGAGATATGTTGACTTAAAGTTGGATGATGAATTTTGAAAATTGTGCATGAAAAATCATCACTATTCTTCATTGTCCCGACCTGCAGCACCCCCTACTTTAGAATTTCTCCTTTCGAATATTACAAATTTGTAGCATTCTTCTGTAGCTTTGATCTTCTGCTAATTTTAGGAAATTTTGTTGAGGATTGAGAGGGGTATTGCATTTTGATTCTTGATTGGTTTTTGAGAAGAAGGAGATAGAATGAGAAAATAAAGGAGTTGGTTGTTCCTAAAAGAAGTAACTATACGTATTTCAGTATTAATATATTGGAGGGAACCATCTAACCGTTATTTTTAATATTCAAATTCAACTCAAAAGCATAAAACCCACATAACTCCAAAATTCACTTGCATCTCCTTATTTCAACTTTTGATTTGAACAAATGAATATCCATTTCGATCAAAAACATGAGAGCTGCACAATGGTGCGACTCCTATAAGCTAATTCAACTATTTGTAAAATCACCATTTTTCCATTTAACTAAAATTTATCAAAATGCCCTCCAATTCACTTTCAAATTTATTTATTAATATTATTACCATTTAATTATGATATTGCTAAGTTTTCAGGGTACTATATACGTGACATGATAATATGTTAAGCATTAATATAATTATAAGCAAGTAAAATTACATATGCCTTATACCTAGAATTCACATTTTGAAATAAAAAACCAAGCTCCTTGAATCCCGTTATAAATCCAAAAGTTGCTAACTCCTGAATAAGGCTACCATCGACAATCAAACTGTATTTAATTGGAGGTGCTTAGCTTGAATTTTTTGAGTATATGGAAGGAGTATGGCTAGCCTTAATTCATGAATAGGAGAGGAAAAATGATCAAATAAAAAGATTAAATAAAGGAGATACAAGAGAGTAAAAAGTGGATCTAGATCCCTTTATTTCTCTTACCATTTCTCCTTTTTTGAATCAAAATCCCCTTCATCATATCGTACATAGCCAACCTCACCTAGCTCTCATTACGGATGATCAGCCCCATATAGCCTCAAAATTATTCCAAGCTCAATCAATAATGATCATATTTAAATCCAACTTAAACATATGTCGGTATCATACGTTGATCGGTGTATTTATAACTATTACATGCACACACATTTAATATTAATCAATAAACATCAAATAAAATTTTATAGTTATGTTTCATAAATATTAATTAATTTATAATAGTTATAATTTAATTAAATCAAGTGGTAATAGGAGTATTCAACGTTTTCGTTGGTCGACAATTAATATCGAACAATTCGAATATTAACATTCACACGTCGCTTAGAAGATGGTGTGACGTTATTAGAAGTGCAAAGGATCCCTAATATGGCTAACTTAAATAACTGTGTATATAACTATAATCAAACTAAATAGTAATAAAGTAAAGTAAGGTAAAAATAAAACAATCACACAAGAGTTCTTATACTGATTCGGACCATCCATCCTATGTCCAATCTCAAAGCTCCCTTCAAATTTACACTAATCAAACGCCCTCACTTAGCTTGGACGAATAGATGTTACAAGAGTTTGCTAACTTGACAATGTTGTATCCTGTCAACATGGATTTTGACCTATGTTACAAGAATTTGCTAACTTGACAATGTTGTGTTCTATCAACATTGAAGTATATCACTAGGGAAAATAGAAATGTAGTTCTTGGTGATGTTAAAAGTAAGTTTAGAACTTTGGAAGCATTTGAGTTTAGAGTGCAAGAGAGAATATCAAAATAAGAAATATGATTCCATTAGATTGCTTAAACTTTGTCCATGGACATGTATAAATAGATGTGAGAAGTCTCTTTCAGAAGTTGCAAACCATTGTTGAAAACCATGGAAGAAAGAGTCGCAACCAGTAAAAGAGAAGAGACATGTCTTTTCAGAGTATAGCCGTTATAGGATTTCGGACGTCTAGAAGAAATAGTCAAACTTTGACTTCTAAAATTATTTCTCCGAAAATACAAAGAGTTCAAAAATTCAGAATACCAAACGTCTAGCATATGAACCTAGATGTCTGTCTTTTGAAGACAAAAGACCAAAAAAGTTTTAGTTCAAAATCATGTGACCTTAGACATCTGAGGAATGTTGCTAGACATCTGTGTTTCTATAAACGCTAAAACTTGCTTAAAACTTTGTTTGAGTGATTTAAAAACTTTTCGATGCAAATGTGTCAGCTCATATCACTCAAGGGAGATTGCATATGCATATCTAAGACATTAACAAAAGATATGTGACCCTTACAACTATTTATCTTCATGCGAACTCTTTGTTGATACATCATTGTAGCTTATTGAGCCTTTGATATCTTCGTGTCTGCAAATGTGTGTATTCAAAGCTTCTTTTTGTTCATTATGTACGTGCTTGCTAGCTTATAGATTCTTTGATTTAATTAAATAGTTGTTGTCATTAAAATCCAACAAGAGAGGTTCTCCCCTTTTTTGATGATGACAACTATATGATTCTATATATAATTATTTCATTAAAAAAATATTATGATAAGATTACAAGCTACCCCTAATTATAATATCTCCCCCATCAATATGTGAATATACTTCTCCCCTTGTTATTATAGAAAAGAAACTGGAAAAGGTGTATATGTATGTATAATCTTCTCTTTAATGAATGCTCCCCCTTTCACCATACTTTCTCCCACTTTTTCATCAACAAAATGTAGTAAAATTAGAATGAAACAAAAAAAGACGTACGTATTTCTCCCCTATTATTTTAGAAAACGAGGATCAAAACTGTAATGACCCACCTTTCATTCCATAGAAAGACGCATCATTAAGAAGAAAGAAAGGGATAGAAAAGAGAAAAGAAAGAAAAGAAAGGAACAGACAACATCAGAATCTCACAACGGAACGAATAAATTATATTATATCACATATAACTTTACATAGTATCATATATATCAGAGTAATACAGCTAATACAATACAAACTAGACAGTTATCAACACCTGTCTAGCAATTACAATTCAAGTACATCAGAGAAAACAGATACAACTCAAACACAGCGGAACCACTATAATATCTACACGTCGAAGCCTCCTGCTCCATTATCTCCTCCAAGACTCGTCAAAGCAATCCTGAAACACTTGACTACTCATACATAATATGAGTACCCAAGAATTTAATAAAACAGAAAATAAACATTCAGGTCAGAGTGGGTTTGGTGTGAGTAAATGGGGTTTAAAAGTTGCTTAACTTTAGAAAATCCTTTGAAAACAAAAGGTATCATGTAAGACTTCCCACACATAAACATGGAAAAGTTTTTACCTTATGCTAACCAAAACATTTGATAGAAAATCCAGTGATATTATAATAGTGTCTAGGGTTTTCAAAATAAAAATACAGATAGCTGGAAGGCTTAAATCTCACGTTCCAACATAGTTAGGCACAATCAAAACCGTACAGGCACTTATTAGATTATGGATTCCATCAATGGCAGGGCTGCTGGGTACCGCCCATCACAGTACATGGCCTAGATCACCATACCAAGGAGTACGCCTGCTCCCCTACAACACAAAGCCGGAACCATTCCTTACCGAATAGTTCCGAACAAGACCACCCCGCAGATTGGCCGTCGCCAACTGCCACACAGCCGAAATATAAAGGGACCTCTAGACAGGGGTAAATCTTGCTCTCCAGTGGGGGCTACCCACGAAGCGTTGCTGCACCTCCCCTGTTTTAGCCATTCCCGGTTGATGAGGCTTGAGGCTACGATTACCTTTATAGGACATATCAATCTTAGAATGCTCATCGTCCACCTGACGATGTTCTGAAAGCATTCAATCCATACAAGTTCGTTCCGAGTTCGAATGAAACCGAAGGCATTATCTCGTTACACTCATTTTGGAATCACCCTCAGAGTTAACGACGATAAACCTTGCACTCTGAATCACCATCTCGAATCTGAAAGTACTATTTCGTCAAACTCGTCGCGGAATCACCCACAGAGTTATACTGACGTATAGTTCTTACACCTCGAGTCTTCACTCTTCACTTGAGATTCACGACCTAACGTTTAATTTGGATAGATGTGGTTTTCGAAATTCCAAATTTGGAAATCCGATCTCGGTCTCATCGAAATCCAAACGCCATCTTAATGTCCAAGTGAATTTAGTTTGAATTATTAATTCAATTCATTATTATCTATTTACACACAGATAGATAAATTACATATCACAATAGATAAGCACATTCTCAACATAAACAGATAATCTGTATCATCACCACAAACAGATAATCATCACAACCAAATAATCCATCACAAACTATCATATTTTAACCATGCATCCATATCATATAGATACTACTCATCTCATTAGTGAGATCACATCCATCCAATCAATATCATTTATAAGCAAAGATTTGTTAACCATCATCTATAATTAATTGAAAATGAATTAAATTAATTACTTCTATCTCTAATTAATTTAAAATAAATTAAATTAATTAAAACATCTATAAATCCTGCTTAATACCCCTTAATTAATTAACCTAATTAATTAATCATTCACTAAGTATTCCACTTGGTTAAGCATATTTGATTTATCATCTTCTAATTACAATAAGTAAATAGTATTTAATTAATTTCATAAAATAATTAACCTTAATCATAATTAATTAATATTTAATTACTTCATTAATTAACTATAATTAATTACATTTATCCTTAATTAATTACAATTAATTAATCACTTAATTATTAATTATTCCTTAATCAAACAATTCTTAATTACATTATTAATTATATTAATTAATTATCTCTAATATTTAAATAAATTACTTAATTAAAATTAATTACATTTAGTAATTAATCTAACATTTACAATACAATTATTAATCACCTTGATTAATATTAAATCCAGTAATTAACTACCCTTAATTATTCCATAATTAATTATCTTCATTAATTAGTTCCTTAATTAATTACAAATTAATTATCCCAATTACTTAATTAAAAATCATCCTTACTAATTACATTCCAGTAATTATTATGCATTACTTCTCTGGGTAATCCTGCTCCATTAATTACATTAAGTAATTTCACTTATTTAATCATCAAATGATTTACTTAAATTAATTAACTTAACAAATCACATTATCAAAATTAATTACAATAAGTAATTAATTTCTTAAATACTTTTATCAAGTAATTATGCTTAACAAATTACAATTGATTATATTCAATTAATTAATCTAGTTAATTATCAAAATTTATTACATTAATTAATTACTTAATTATCCTTAGATAATTATTTTTATTAATTAACAACATTCCCATTAATTACTTACTTAAGGAATTTATCTTAAATTAATTATCAATTAATCATCTCTAATTAAAAATTTATCCAAATCATTATTTAAAATAAATAAATAAGTAAATTCTTAATTATTTCCATAATAATTCATTTACTTATTAATGACTTTATTTACATTCAAAATGTATTTAAATAATACATTTCTAAAATTAAATTCAAATTTCATTTTAAAATTTAAAGATTTCAAAATGTTTAACCATTTTAAACATTATCCAAATTTTTAAATAAATTTATTATTAAAATAAAAGTAAAGATCCATTATTACTTATATAAGATATTTATATAAGAAAATCCAAAACTAAATTACCAACAAATTTTATTTAAGAAATCAAGCTTAAAAATAAATTATTTATTTAACTTTCAACTTAAAGTTAAACATTTCATAACTTTAATTCAAATATTAAGGAAAGAATTCTTTCAAATTTAACACGTATTTGAAAACAAATTCATTTTGAAATTTACCTTTAAAACATTTGAATCTGTCCATTATTTAAAAAATTTACAAAACTGTTTTGAATCAAAATCTTGTTTTCAAAGTAAACCTGAAAACTATATTTAACTTGATTTCAAAACTAAATTTAAATCTCACATAAATGTAAATTCTTTCTTTTAAAAACCTTGAACTCAAAAGCTCACTTGAATTCAAATTCATCCTAACTTGGAATTTAAATTCTTGCTAAAATCTTGTTTTAAAAATTTAAATTCTTCCAAGTTTTAAATTTTTTTTCACACCTTCAAGTTTTAAACCTGTAACATCATTAACCCGAGAAACCCCCCATAACTACTCAGAGTTCCCAACCCAGCTGCTTCGAGACAGAATCACGAAAACCCGAGTGTAACTTCGAGTCATCTCCCTGCATCAACCCCACAAGTTCACCAGAGTTAAAAATATGCACGGTGCATATGCACCAGTGCTCAGATCGTCCCCACCCACCCTAGGCAACTCCTTATAGTCGCTGACCATCCACCAACAAGCTTACGACCATCAGAAACCCCTCTTCAACTCGGAATTAAAATCCAAGAAAATAATGTAACCTGCAAACACAACCCAGTAAAACATTCCCAACCTATCAACGGCTAGAAATCCCAACTCCGACCATCATTATCACTGCAACTCCGGCCATAGATCCATCTTCGACCCTCTCCCGATTCCCAAAGTATTTCATCACTCGATGCAACAGAGAACATGTGATAAATCCAAAACTTCAACACTCAAAGACTAGAGTTTTGAAACCTGTAAACAACTATTGCCATCGCCACCACCCACTAACAAAACTTCTGACAATTTTCCCCTACCACCACATCTGTATTCCACCTCCAGAAAGATCCACAGCCTCCAAAATCCACTAGATCATCAAACAAACCCAAAAACCCCAATTTTGCTCAAACAGAAATACTAACTCCACAGTCATTTTAAAAATGTGAAATTTGTTTTAAAATTACTGATTTATAACATACAATCCTGTTATAAACTTGTTTAAATAATTAATGATGTTTGATATCCTTGCTTATTGAAAATGTTTACTGTAGTATTTGTATCAGAGGTAACAGATTTTTTTCAATACAACTAAATTGTGATTTATAATCAAAATGTCATACCGAGCAACCTCCTTTACTAACATAACAAATCCTAACTGAAATAAATTCAAGAGGTATTTGGTTTTTCCTATTTAAATTTTAAGTTTTATAAACAGAATCAAGTATGCAGTTTTCCTGTAAACCTATAAATCTGTTTATACATATTCACACACAATATTCATCAAAATAGAAATTCAGACAAGAATGCTCATTCCTAAATATTTACATTCATCGGATAATTTTAAACCTTTTTGCATTGTGAGGTTACTCACTTCCAAAAAGAAACAGAGAAGTTCTCATCCAAACAGTTTAAATTTATGTGAACTAGTACTTGAGTTCTAGAAATTGCATTTAGCTTTGATTTTTAAAGAAAAACTATTTTTAAAATAAAGAAGTTTACTCACCTTTAGATTGAGGATGCAGAGAACAATTCAGAGAAACATTTTCACCATTTCCTGAAACTGCAAATTGAACCTGCATGTTGAATTTCCTGGAACCCGATTGCTAGTTGAAGTTGCTTTTCTTGATTTTTGAAGTTGAATCTGTGTTTGCAATCGCTAGTTCACTTCCAGATTTGATTACTGAAATTGCTTTTACTTGTTGATGTAAATTTTTGAACTTGCATGCAGACCCTTATCTTCATTGCTCAGATTTGAAGTTGAACTTCATATTGATGTTGTAACTTGCTTTCAGATATGCAGATTTGGGTTTTTCCTATTTGATTTTGCAGTTTTATAAACGTGCATTGTGTTTGGGTTTTGTATATTTTGTATCTAAATCTGATTTTCAGTTTTCAATTTGAAGAAAATGATTTTACAAAATGCAATGCTAAGTTTCTTAATATATTTTAAATAATTTTTTTAAAACAATGCCACTTGTTAAATTAGGATGTAGATAAAGTTACAAGTGTCTTCATTATGTATTAAGAGTCTAACACATGTGCATTTTAATATAAAAAGAAAATTCTTAATTTATAAAGTATTTAAATTTATTATAAAACCATTTCTAATTTAATTTAATATAACATGTTCTAAATGTTTTATCCATATTTAGCCTTTAAATAAATACATATAAACTTCCTTATAACATTATACATTTAAATGTTTGCTTTAATATTTTTAAAATAATATTTTAAAACTAATTTTCAAAAGAGAAAATTTTTAAAAGAAAAGAAATGTTAAATTAAATTTTATTCAAAAGTTTTCAAACCAAAATATTGTATTTTAATATAATTGAACTAAATCTTATTTCAAAAGAATTTTTTTTAAAATAAAACAAAATAAATCTTTATTATAAAATACAATTTAAACTATTTTATATTTATAAACAAAATAAATACTTACTTATATTTCTTTTGAAAATATAAGATAGATTTATAAATTAACTTTTGAAAAGTTCCAATGCTAATTTCAATTAATTTAATCAATTCATAATTTACACACACACACACATATATATATATAAATTTGAAAATATCCTTTATTAAATTTAAATAAAAAACCAAATCCCTATTTACAATGTATACATATATATACATTATAAATAAAATATCTTTAAATCAGCTTAGAAAGATAATTTTATTATCTAAATATTTTTAACATTTAAAAACAATAAGATTCTCAAATTAAATTATCATTATTATAAATTTTGAAAAGAATATCAGTTATCAAACTAAATAAAAATTAATCTTCAAAAGATAATTCCTGTTTGAATTAAATTATTAAGTCAATATTTTACATTTAAAATAATTATTAATGAAATTGTTAAATAATTATTGCCTAAATTTCCAACACATCACATTCCTCCCCCCTTAAAAGAATTTCGTCCCCGAAATCTAAAAGCAAAGATAATTTAATAATCCCATACAGAATTTAAATTTTAAAGTAGCAAACATATGCTATCAACCAAATACTAGCAACCATAACTACCAATTCAAACAAACAATTCTAACTATCTAGACAAAATTCTAGATAGGATTCCCTAGAGTTTCCTAGGTATAAACACCGGGACACTCGCCCTATAGAATCTAAACTAGCTACACCCCTCAGGTCTAGAGCTTCTATATATATAGCTCTACAAATCTAAACAGGTACTAGACCACAGGAAAGTCCTGATCAACTTTCAAATCTCTCAGAACTACTGATTCTAAAATCTGTGATAAACCATACACGTACTCCCTCAGAAATACGTGAAAAACAAAACAAATTCCAGCCATCGATCTGACAATTAAATCATGTAGACCAAACACTTAACTCTTAAGAGAACACAGAAAGATCCAATACTCTTATCCACATATCTCTCCTGTCGATCCTGGGCTGCCTTCAACCTTCTAGATCAATCCAATCTTCGCAGATGCTACACAGAACAAATCTGGACAAAGAAATAAACGATCTCCAAATCCTACTCAACAAAATGGTTCTCTCAAGATCCATCAAAATCCACCACACAAACTCTACTACACAAACATCAGGAGACTTCAAACATACTATTCTTATTCGAAAACACAGAACAGATGCACAAGACAAACAAGCTTCCAGATTCAAAATGAATTTCCTGTAGAAATCCTCTGATCCAAGACAAAACTCAAATTCCTAACGAATCGAGTGCTGCTTCTATTCTGGAATAGCTGCTACCATGCTTCCACTGCGCAACTCTGATTTGAGAATGCTGTTGATGAACACAAGTATAGACTTGATCAACTTTCTCCGGAAACATTTGTCCATCAAATTCCCTAAAATCTTAGTGACCTATCCGTTTCGGCCACAAACACCACAACAACAAAAATCAACCAGGAAAACTAGATCCGATTAAACCTGCCAGCTTAAACAGATTTCTCTCTCAAAGAGCCCTCCTACAATGCTGAACCACCGGTAAAGCTCCAAGAACCAAGTCGAAACAGAACTCAATCTCTCGATGCGGATGCAAATCTTAACTCCTTCGAAGATATCCAGAAAATATCACTTCGATAACTCAAACATCTTCTAGAGATGCTTCAACCCAAACAAAGATTACGCAGAGAACTTCCGAACCATCGCAAGTCACTTTTGCGATTCCACTTAGTTCAGATCCCAAGAAAACGTTCTCTCTTCAACAATCAGAACAGTTAAGCCTTCTAATCCAAAGAAGAAACTAGTGGTCCACCTCTAACCACTAACATCACACCCAGATGAGCTTCCAGAAGAAATGAACAAGCCACACCATCTGCCTGGCCTACTGACAGAAAAATCACAGTGATTTCTGAATCATCGAAGAAACAGGCCTCACTTCTGCTATTGCTGCCAAAAACTTCCTTATCCAAAAACTCATCAAATCACAAAGCTACACCAGCCTCTTCACAATTGAGCCTTCAAAAGACAGATATCCCTCAGGAAACTCGATTTCAAAACAAGCACAAAACACTCTGCCAAACCGAGTCTCAACTCAAATATAGACAGAACTCCTTCCTGAAGTTTCCAAGATACCATTGCTGGCTTCAGTATTCCCAACTGATCCAGATTCAAGAAAAACCACTCGCACGAGTGAAACCAAGCTTACATTCCAAAGATAAACTCCGGATCTTGAAAAGATTTCCTTCAGAGATCAGTGAAATCCTTTACACCAAACTGCAAAACTACTCAAGATGCCCAATACTGCCCTAACAGATCCACTTCCAACCTCAAACATTCGGACTCCAACCATTGGTAGTTGTGCTACACACACCACTACCCTATCTACCTATAGAACTTATATTGGAAAAGTGGAACAGGTAACCCAATCAAATAGGTAGAAATAAATAAATGTATATATATTCAAAATTACAAATACGCTCTCTCAAGATCGACACCACTCCAGAGTCTAGGTATTCGCTCAACCTAGAGCTCTGATACCACAATGTAACGACCCGCCTTTCATTCCATAGAAAGACGCATCATTAAGAAGAAAGAAAGGGATAGAAAAGAGAAAAGAAAGAAAAGAAAGGAAGAGACAACATCAGAATCTCACAACGGAATGGATAAATTATATTATATCACATAAAACTTTATATAGTATCATATATATAAGAGTAATACAGCTAATACAACACAAACTAGACAGTTATCAACACCTGTCTAGCAATTACAATTCAAGTACATCAGAGAAAACAGATACAACTCAAACACAACGGAACCACTATAATATCTACACGTCGAAGCCTCCTGCTCCATTATCTCCTCCAGGACTCTCCAAAGCAATCTTGAAACACTTGACTACTCATACATAATATGAGTACCCAAGAGTTTAATAAAATAGAAAATAAACACTTGGGTCAGACATGGGTCTGGTGTGAGTAAACGGGGTTTAAAAGTTGCTTAACTTTAGAAAATCCTTTGAAAACAAAAGGTATCACGTAAGACTTCCCATACATAAACATGGAAAAGTTTTTACCTTACGCTAACCAAAACATTTGATAGGAAATCCAGTGATATTATAATAGTGTTTAGGGTTTTCAAAATAAAATATAGAAATAGCTTGAATGCTTACATCTCACATTCCAACATAGTTGGGCACAGTCAAAACCGTACAGGCACTTATTGGATTATGGATTCCATCAATGGCAGGGCTACTGGGGTACCGCCCGTCACAGTACGTGGCCTAGATCACCGTACCGAGGAGTACGCTCGCTCCCCTGCGACACAAAGCCAGAACCATTCCTTACAGAATAGTTTCGAACAAGACCACCCCGCAGATTGGCCGTCGCCAACTGCCACACAGCCGAAGTATAAACGGACCTCTAGACAGGGGTAAATCTTGCTCTCCAGTGGGGGCTACCCACGTAGCCTTGCTGCACCTCCCCTGTTTAGCCATTCCCGGTTGATGAGGCTTGAGGCTACGATTACCTTTATAGGACATATCAATCTTAGAATGCTCATCGTCCACCTGACGATGTTCTGAAAGCATTCAATCCATACAAGTTTGTTCCGGGTTCGAACGAAACCGAAGGCATTATCTCGTTACACTCATTTTGGAATCACCCCCAGAGTTAACGACGATAACCCTTGCACTCTGAATCACCATCTCGAATCTGAAAGTACTATTTCGTCAAACTCGTCGCGGAATCACCCACAGAGTTATACTGACGTATAGTTCTTACACCTCGAGTCTTCACTCTTCACTTGAGATTCACGGCCTAACATTTAATTTGGATCGATGTGGTTTTCGGAATTCCAAATTTGGAAATCCGATCCCGGTCTCATCGAAATCCAAACGCCATCTTAATGTCCAAGTGAATGTAGTTTGAATTATTAATTCAATTCATTATTATCTATTTACACACAGATAGATAAATTACATATCACAATAGATAAGCACATTCTCAACATAAACAGATAATCTGTATCATCATTACAAACAGATAATCATCACAACCAAATAATCCA
This sequence comes from Allium cepa, assembly GCA_030765085.1. Taxonomy (NCBI): domain Eukaryota; kingdom Viridiplantae; phylum Streptophyta; class Magnoliopsida; order Asparagales; family Amaryllidaceae; genus Allium; species Allium cepa. The sequence goes on from CM060938.1 coordinate 589,451,169, forward strand.
TCACAAACTATCATATTCTAATCATGCATCCATATCATATAGATACTACTCATCTCATTACTGAGATCACATCCATCCAATCAATATCATTCATAAACAAAGATTTATTAACTATCATCAATAATTAATTTAAAATGAAGTAAATTAATTACTTCTATCTCTAATTAATTTAAAATAAATTAAATTAATTAACACATCTATAAATCCTACTTAATACCCATTAATTAATTAACCAAATTAATTAATCATTCACTAAGTATTCCACTTGATTAAGCATCTTTGATTTATCATCTTCTAATTGCAACAAGTAATTAGTCTTTAATTAATTTCATAAAATAATTAACCTTAATAATAAGTAATTAATATTTAATTACTTCATTAATTAACTATAATTAATTACATTTATCCTTAATTAATTACAATTAATTAATCACTTAATTATTAATTATTCCTTAATTAAACGATTCTTAATTACATCATTAATTATATTAATTAATGATCTCTAATATTTAAATAAATTACTTAATTAAAATTAATTACATTTAGTAATTAATCTAACATTTACAATACAATTATTAATCACCTTGGTTAATATTAAATCCAGTAATTAACTACCCTTAATTATTCCATAATTAATTATCTTCATTAATTAGTTCCTTAATTAATTACAAAGTAATTATCCCAATTACTTAATTAAAAATCATCCTTACTAATTACATTCCAGTAATTATTATGCATTACTTCTCTGAGTAATCCTGCTCCATTAATTACATTAAGTAATTTCACTTATTTAATCATCAAATGATTTACTTAAATTAATTAAACTAAATTAATTAACTTAACAAATCACATTATCAAAATTAATTACAATAAGTAATTAATTCCTTAATTACTTTTATCAAGTAATTATGCTTAACAAATTACAATTGATTATATTCAATTAATTAATCTAGTTAATTATCAAAATTAATTACATTAATTAATTACTTAATTATCCTTAGATAATTATTTTTATTAATTAACAACATTCCCATTAATTACTTACTTAAGGAATTTATCTTAAATTAATTATCAATTAATCATCTCTAATTAAAAATTTATCCAATTCATTATTTAAAATAAATAAATAAGCAAATTCTTAGTTATTTCCAAAATAATTCATTTACTTATTAATGACTTTATTTACATTCAAAATGTATTTAAATAATACATTTCTAAAATTAAATTCAAATTTCATTTTAAAATTTAAAGATTTCAAAATGTTTAACCATTTTAAACATTATCCTAATTTTAAATAAATTTATTCTTAAAACAAAGGTAAAGAACCATTATTGCTTATATAAGATATTTATATAAGAAAATCCAAAACTAAATTACCAACAAATTTTATTTAAGAAATCAAGCTTAACATAAATTGTTTATTTAACTTTCAAATTAAAGCTAAACATTTCATAACTTTAATTCAAATATTAAGGAAAGAATTCTTTCAAATTTAAAACTTATTTGAAAACAAATTCATTTTTAAATTTACCTTTAAAACATTTGAATCTGTCCATTATTTAAAAAATTTACAGAACTGTTTTGAATCAAAATCTTGTTTTCAAAGTAAACCTGAAAACTATAGTTAACTTGATTTCAAAACTAAATTTAAATCTCACTTAAATTTAAATTCTTTCTTTTAAAAACCTTGAAGTCAAAATCTCACTTGAATTCAAATTCATCCTAACTTGGAATTTAAATTCTTGTTTTAAAAATTTAAATTCTTCCAAGTTTTAAAAAAACTTTCACACCTTCAGGTTTTAAACCTGTAACATCATTAACCCGAGAAACCCCCATAACTACTCCGAGTTCCCAACCTAGCTGCTTCGAGACAGAACCACGAAAACCCGAGTGTAACTTCGAGTCATCTCCGTACATCAACCCCACAAGTCCACCAGAGTTAAGAATATGCACGGTGCATATGCACCAGTGCTCAGATCATCACCAGCCACCCTAGGCAACTCCTTCTAGTCGCCGACCATCCACCAACAAGCTTACAACCATCAGAAACCCCTCTTCAACTCAGAATTAGAATCCAAGAAAATAATGTAACCTGGAAACATAACCCAATAAAACATTCCCAACCTATCAACGGCTAGAAATCCCAACTCCGACCATCATTATCACTGCGACTCCGGCCATAGATCCATCTTCGACCCCTCTCCCGATTCCCAAAGTATTTCATCACTCGATGCAACAGAGAACATGTGATGAATCCGAAACTTCAACACTCAAAGACTAGGGTTTTGAAACCTGTAAACAACTATTTCCATCGCCACCACCCACTAACAAAACTTCTGACAATTTTCCCCTACCACCACATCTGTATTCCACCTCCAGAAAGATCCACAGCCTCCAAAATCCGCTTGATCATCAAACAAACCCAAAAACCCCAATTTTTCTCAAACAGAAATACTAACTCCACAGTCATTTTAAAAATGTGAAATTTGTTTTGAAATTACCGATTTCTAACATACATTCCTATTATAAACTTGTTTAAATAATTAATGATGTTCGATATCCTTGTTTATTGAAAATGTTTACTGTAGTATTTGTTTCAGAGGTAACAGATTTTTCAATACAACTAAATTATGTTTTATAATCAAAATTTCATACTGAGCAACCTCCTTTGCTAACATAACAAATCCTAACTGAAATAAATTCAAGAGGTATTTGGTTTTTCCTATTTAAATTTTAAGTTTTATAAACAGAATCAAGTATACATTTTTCCTGTAAACCTATAAATCTGTTTATACATATTCACACACAATATTCATCAAAATAGAAATTCAGACAAGCATGCTCATTCCTAAATATTTACATTCATCAGATAATTTTAAACCTTTTTGCATTGTGAGGTTACTCACTTCCAAAAAGAAACAGAGAAGTTCTCATCCAAAGAGTTTAAATTTATGTGAACTAGCACTTGAGTTTTGGAAATTGCATTTAGCTTTGATTTTTAAAGAAAAACTGTTTTTAAAATAAAGAAGTTTACTCACCTTTAAATTGAGGATGCAGAGAACAATTCAGAGAAACATTTTCACCATTTCCTGAAACTGCAAATTGAACCTGCATGTTGAATTTCCTGGAACCTGATTGCTAGTTGAAGTTGCTTTTCTTGATTTTTGAAGTTGAATCTGTGTTTGCAATCGCTAGTTCACTTCCAGATTTGATTACTGAAATTGCTTTTACTTGTTGATGTAAATTTTTGAACTTGCATGCAGACCCTTATCTTCATTGCTCAGATTTGAAGTTGAACTTCATGTTGATGTGTAACTTGCTTTCAGATATGCAGATTTGGGTTTTTCCTATTTGATTTTGCAGTTTTGTAAACATGCATTGTGTTTGGGTTTTGTATATTTTGTATCTAAATCTGATTTTCAGTTTTCAATTTGAAGAAAATGATTTTACAAAATGCATTCCTAAGTTTCTTAATATATTTTAAATAAAAAGTTTTTAAAACAATGCCACTTGTTAAATTAGGATGTAGATAAAGTTACAAGTGTCTTCATTATGTATTAGGAGTCTAACACATGTGCATTTTAATATAAAAAGAAAATTCTTAATTTATAAAGTATTTAAATTTATTCTAAAACCATTTCTAATTTAATTTAATATAACATGTTCTAAATGTTTTATCCATATTTATCCTTTAAATAAATACATATAAACTTCCTTATAACATTATACATTTAAATGTTTGCTTTAATATTTTTAAAATAATATTTTAAAACCAATTTTCAAAAGAGAAAATTTTTAAAAGAAAAGAAATGTTAAATTAAATTTTATTCAAAAGTTTTCAAACCAAAATATTGTATTTCAATATAATTGAACTAAATCTTATTTCAAAAGATTTTTTTTTAAAATAAAACAAAATAAACCTTTATTATAAAATACAATTTAAACTATTTTATATTTATAAACAAAATAAATACTTACTTATATTTCTTTTGAAAATATAAGATAGATTTGTAAATTAACTTTTGAAAAGTTCCAATACTAATTTCAATTAATTTAATCAATTCATAATTTACACACACACACACACACACACACACACACACATATATATATATAAATTTGAAAACATCCTTTATTAAATTTAAATAAAAAATCAAATCCCTATTTACAATGTATACATATATATACATTATAAATAAAATATCTTTAAATCAGCTTAGAAAGATAATTTTATTATCTAAATATTTTTATCATTTAAAAACAATAAGATTCTCAAATTAAATTATCATTATTATACATTTTGAAAAGAATATCATTTATCAAACTAAATAAAAATTAATCTTCAAAAGATAATTCCTATTTGAATTAAATTATTAAGTCAATATTTCACATTTAAAATAATTATTAATGAAATTATTAAATAATTATTGCCTAAATTTTCGGGACATCACAAAAACTACAAAAGGTAGAGAGTATATAAATATCTGTAAAAGCTTTGAGAATATTATATAAAAATGTGGACATTTCAAAAAGATTCAAGTTATATTATGTCCAAAATATGAGTATTATTCTTTAGAAATAACTTAGTAGTCCTCAAAAATAAAAGATTAACCTAATATCAATTATGGAGAAAATAAGTTAAACTTCACCGAATTTACTGAAGTCCTTATTTCAATGTTAGCACATAATTCCATCAAATATAGAGAATATCCTTAAATTCAAAATATATCCTTTCATTTCTCCAAGCATCGACAATAAATAATAATCATTTTTGGTACCCACTTACTATGCTAGGGTCTAGAAGTTAATCATAAGGTGAAAATCTTACAAAAAATAGGCATAGTTGTACCCACTAAAAGAGTAACTATTTATAGTACTTCTGATAGCATTAAAACAATAGTATATTAGTAAAAGTGCAGTAGAGAATCCTACCTTTCATAGCATTTCGTAGTAAACTACTATAGCACTACAAGTAGGACTGTCAATCATTAATAAATAAATACCACCTACAAACTAAGATATTAGTAAAAAAAATTACATTTAAAGCGTGTTATGCCCAAGGTTCTTATAGTTTCCTAAGCTATAGGAAACCATACCCATTTGGGTGTGGTTGAACTTTTATAAATATAGTTTTCATTATAAATCATATTCTTATAATAGTTGTTAATATAAAGTTGTTTATCATGATCAATCGTATTAGTAGAAATCCATATTCTACTACTAGTCAATAGCTTAGTACTTAAAAAATATTTATATCATTTCTAAATAAAGTACTATGATGATTGCAAATGGTTTTATGAATATCTTGGTTACTGCACTAAAACTAGTATACATGAATGCATATCTAGTACTATTTTTTTTTACTTTTATTGTTTATAACCTAAACCGATTTTATCATCGTGAGTTTTCGAATTTGTAACTATGGTACCTTTGTTAAAATTTATGATTTTTTTTCATTTAATCTTCCAAAATTTGCATTAGAATTACAAATTTCTTTTCGTAAAATGTCGTTATTATCTTTTAAATCTCATGCTCTTTAGTTAACTCTAAATTTTTTGCTTCATTCTCTTTTTCAGGAGATAAGATTAAAGAGCTAGAATTATTTAAATAATTTCCTAAAAATACATTTTTATTTTGCAAAACATCGATTTCCTTTATAAGATATGTAACGACTCGTAATTTTCGAAGCTGAAAATTCCAGATTGTTATGGAAAAGAAGAAAAGGATAGAAGAAGATGAATAGAAACACCAAACATCTCACATACGTAGAGGATAAAATATAACGATAAATAATAATAGTTTACAAAAGAATACTATATCTGTCGATTACATTTAATATGCATCAGAGTTTCATATATATATATATATATATATATATATATATATATATATATAGAGTCACTGAATATATATACAATTATCATGCCTTAGATTAACAATAATATAAATACAGTGGAAATACTCTATACGTTATTGCCATCCAGCTCGCCTCCTGAGCTCCAGAACGTTCTTACTTGAAAATCTGTAATACTCGGTCTGACCCGAGCATTACACCAAAGTAACACTCGGGTCAGGCTGGAAACTAGCGTGAGTAAACCCAACTAACATGGAATACCAAAGCAATCAACTTATATAAACCCAGGGTAACATATATCAATTTAACAAATTCGCAATTTGCTATAGACAACACTTATTACACACATCAATTTCTAAGTACCAAACTTAGATAAATTAATCCAATTTACTTAAATCATTTCATTCCAGCCTATTGATTTCACAAACCAATTTATAAAAATTCGAAGTGGTTTTCGGGTATTTCCCATAACCTGACCTCGGTCTCTTCGAAAACCCATATCATACTAACCCAAGTTATCCAAATGAAATACACAACATTTCATATTAGAGATATCAACTCATTCAAAGCATCCAATACTATTCAATCATCCATAAGCAAATTTGATCACTTCCAAATTAATTCAACTGATTCTACATGAATTTCTAACCTCAATCATTTAGATTCCTTCATTTAACATTTATTAATTCCAAATCAATTAATTAGTCAATCCCTTCATGATTCGTCTTAATTAATCACCCTGGATTAATTATTTTCCAATTTCATTCAAGTAATTATCTTTGTTTAATTACACGATATTAATTATTTTTAACCAAATCAATAAGTAATCTTAATTACTTCATAAATTAATTAACTATTTAATTACATTAGTCCTTAATTACTTCATTGATTATATAAGTTATTGATTTCCAATTATATTTCAATTTATCTAATATAAATTAATTATATTGATCAAACCACAGTATTAATCATACTTGATTTATCTTCACCTAAAATTATCTACCCTTTTTATTTACTTCATTAAATAAATTAGTTTTCCTAAATCAATTATCTTAATTTATCTCTCGATTAATTACACAACGTAATTATATTTTGTTAATTGTATTAAGTAGTTATTTATTAAACCACCCAATGATCATTCTAATTAATTTAAACCCAATTAATTAACCCAAGTCATAAATTAATTTAATTAATTAATTATTCATTAAATTATCCTATTTATTTTATGAATCACCAATCATTAATCTGAACCATTTACTTATTTACGATTTAAGTTTAAAACCATTTAAAACCCAAATGCTTCGAGTCCAACAACAATTGACTCGAGAACTAACCAAACCCAAAGTCACCAGATCTTCAGCACACATTCAATCAACTCAATCAACCAACCAATTATTTAAATTTATCTATTTAAATTTAAAATACAATAAAAAAATCCAATAGAGTGAGATTTACCCACCTTTGCTTCTTAAATTTGCAATCCGATCCATATCGGCTTGTCTCTCCAAAATTTTCAAACCTTGAATAAATAGTTATACGATTTATTAATATTTTACATAATCGAACAGTCAACTATCCTTTTTACAATTTTTATTTAACTAATAATTAAATTTAAACTAATATTTTCTCTTTATGAATCCTTTAGTAAGTGAAAACATATATGTACATTTATTTCTTTTGAACTACATACATATTTATAAAATAGATTACAGATTTCAAAAATCCAACTTTATAAATTCTTTGAACATTTTAAAACCCTTGCATTTTTATTTTTAACAACAAATACTGTAATATGCCATAACCAAAACTAATTTCAAACAATACATAAACTAATTCTTATTATTATTCTGACAAATCACTTTAGCTGTTTAATATTATCAGTTAATAAACTTAGTTAACCCATTTCAAATTAAAAATTTAACTAGTCTAATCTACATATCTTGCTCTATCTCTCAAGATAAACATAAATTTAAACTGTTATTAAGTTTATCCAGAACCAAAAATAAAAATAAAAAGACTCACCAAACTTCCCAAAGCAGGCTGCAACCCGATTAAGCATCCAATTCGTCTTCACTCGATTCGACGTCGAGCACAAATCCTTCACCTCCAAGCCACCGCCCTTCCATCTTTTGCCAGAGCCGCACACGAGTCGTCACGGCTCCTATCCCTAGATCCATGCGACCGCCACGCTCGCTCTGGATGATACCCCGAGCTTCACTGCTAATCCAGAACAAAATCGAGCACCCACCTTGATTGAACAGGAAGCCTAAATCGCAGAAATTCCAGCCATAAATTCGCATCATCAACGCAAGCTTCCCCTCCCTTTGATCGACCGCGGCTCTCTTTCCCCTTGAGTTCAAATCGAACTCGTACGCCATACCCCCAGGCGAAACTCGAACGTACGAGTTCAACAGGTCGCGCGCGAACTTGCTCGCGCTTCCTCACCGAAGTCTAAGCACCATCGACCCTCTGATGAAAGGCGTCGAACTTGAAGGGAGAACTGCCCCTTTATCTCGAATTCGATCTCACCATATTATTATTTTTTAACAGAAAGAAACGATTCTGTTTTGCATCGATCAAAGGGAATGAACCGAAGAAAACAATTGAGTTTCGTTCTTTCCTTATTTAATATATTTTTGAACGATTTGCTTGTGAGAAGATTTCGATTTTGTTTGCTGGAAACAAAAGAGTAAGGGAGTGGTAGCGATTTTGAAAATAAGAGAAAGCCATTTTTGTTTTTCGCTCTGAAGATTTTTTTCGTTGCAAATCAAATGAAGAACATAGAAGATAACGTGATTTAAACGAGAAGGGAAAAAATATCTCTACGCGTTTCAGATGTAGGGTGGCTTGAGTATAAGCTATAGGGTGGCTGATGGATACAGGTGCGGATGATATGACTTTTAAATTCTTAATATTATTAAGTTTCCAAAATATCACGTTTCGCATAACACGAAATTTCGAACCCCCAATCAGACATGCCGCCCGGCGATTATAAGGTTTTATCCACGTTCCGAACACAACGGAACGTGCTTCGGAAGAAAATTCGATCATATGCGCGAGTTACAGATGTAAACGATCAATTTTAATTTAAATCGATTAAAATAGTTTTTTAAGCGTTTTGAGTTGCCAGGGTCAAACGACAAGTCCGATTGCTACGAAAATTGAAATTTGATAACAACTAACTATTACGGATCCAATGGAACTGGTTTCGTCGAAATCCGAGACTGTGCCTTGGAAGGCTATTTTTAAATATTGATTTAAACGATGTATTATTAAAATTGAACAAATCAACTTCAGATTAAATTTCAATCATTCTATTATCTTCAGTATCATCATTATAAATTTTATAAGCCTTCAAATTATTTTAAACAGGCTTAGAAATTTATGATTCAACAATTTACCCAATTTCAATTATTAAATTCAATATTTAAACTATAAAATTCAATGATTTAATTATCACGTAAATATTGATATCTTGAATTCAAGTTAAAATTAACTTTTATATATTTTAAAATCAATTAACCATTCCAATTTAAATTTTTGAAATTTCCGGGTCGTCACGTTCCACCCCCCTTAAAAGAATTTCGTCTCCGAAATTACTATTTGGAGAATGGACCAATACCTGTTTACCTTTTCTCCAAAACCAACAGTTTTATCAACATCCTGCCAACTGTCTTTCATAAAAGACTTCTTATCCTTCTTACTAACTTCTCAAATTCTCCCACAGTTTCAAACAATCCCATTTTACCCAATCATTCAAATTTCAATTTAAAACCAAATTTGGAATTATCAAAATTTCTCAAAATTTTTCTAACTCTCTAAATTTCTGAATTTTTTTTCCAGCATCTCCTTTGCGCGGCTAGCTCGGTACAACTACAAAAGGCCTCTACGGGCTTTCAAATTACAAAAGAAAACAAAAGCCAAGTGGCTAGATCAAAAACCCAATCCAATTTCATACAGAAATTAAATACATACCTTTTAGTCGGGCAAATCAAATTTATCTTTTGGAATCACAATCAATTTTCCTTTTCCGTTATAATACCTGCATATCCTGTTTAGCAATAATATCCAATCATAACCTTTCAAATCACTATATACATTTTCCTACATAAGTTTCATACCCATTTCTATTCAAATTAGCTTTTCCCATTTCCTTATGGATACAGTTTGTCTTCAATTTTGAATATTGAATTTAATTCGCATCACTATTTTAAATTAATTTCATTCGCTGATTTATTTCAGTTTCATGTTAAAATCATTTGTTGCTAACAAAATTCTTTTTCAAAAAAAAAAATTCTAACTCCCAAAATTTTCGATATATTTTGGCAGAGTCTCCTTTGTACGGAGGAGCTTTTGCAAATTTGACAGGAGATATATATATAAATACGTCAACCCACCCGGTCGGAAAAAGCAAAAACAGTTCATATTTCCTATTTTTATTGCGTAGGCGTACCTTATTTAGCATTTTAAGCAAGCAGTTTATTTATTCTAGCAAATAGTGCAACCAAATCCAGCCAAACGGTTTCCCGGTACCTGTACTTACTCAATTTAAATATGTAAGTGCTATATATAGAAAATTTATTAGCATTTCACTTACTGTAGTGGCAAAACACAAGCATTACCAAAGCATCAAACACCAAACGCTTACCATAAGCGATTTATATAATTTAAAGCCAATCCAATTGCTTCCAACCAAATTTATATGCCATTTCATTCAATTTTAATGGTTTACAGCTCAATTGCTTATGTTCAATTTATTTTTAATCCAAACAAGCTCATATTTACTTCAATTTATTCTAAAACCAATTTATTTAACCTCTATCAACTCATAGAATTTTAATTACTTCCATTTACGTCAAAGGACAATTCATTTCTATGCAAATTCGACAATATTCGCTTAATAGAGTATTTATTTTTTTAGTCTACATCTACTTTAAATTAATTTCAACTCATTCTATAGTTAGTTCCATTATATCACCGCCTTGGTTTCATTATAAAACTATTCCACTGAGCTTGACAACATTCGATGCTTATACTAATACCCATTTTCCCATTAAATTTAACCAAAACTTTACTTAATGGTGTTCCATTCTCACTCGAGACCAATGTGACGACCGCCCATGACTCCCGCACCAAATGAAGGAAATAATGCGCTAAAAGGTGTGCCAGGCAGCCATGGACGATAGTCAGGGTAAAACAAAACAGAAGAATCTCTATCGCATAACTCACAGCGCATGGATAAAATACAATAGAGAAATATAATATAGTGAAGCTCCATAGAACAGAACATCATCATATAAGCATCACAGTAGTTTCATACAATCATCTACTCAAATCCATACATGAAAGCCTCACTACAAATCACTCAACCAAATACAGCAGCGGATACCCAGTACATATAGTAAGAAAACTAATATGCAAAGCCTCCTGCTCGTCTTCGTCATCTTCATCGTAGAACTCCTAGCACAGCACCTGTCACCTGCTACCTAGTCTGCCCATCCCAACATGGATGAACAGCCCAAGGTAATAAGAGGAGACATAAAACCTTGAGTCAGACAAAGTCTTAGTGAGCAGTAAATTAACTATCAAACATACCAAAAGAGCATAAAGGATAAAAGGAATAGGAACCAAACCATCCCACTCCACCTCTTTCTACAGTGATAGCCCCAGACATACACTAAGGAGAAGCAAGCATAACAACATAGACAATTAAGGTAAAGCGAATACCACTCGAGTCAAGGACGATGTTTTCCAAATACAAACCCCCAAGGCCTAAACCAAGATCAGATAAGCACCCAGAAAACACCGCTCTTGAAGCCGAATGATAATACAACCAAACATCCATGACTCTGGCTATCACTGTCATCCTTGCCTCGATTTCACCGTTAGTTGAATGACCATCTGTCAAGGGCTAATGGTAACCCCGGTTCTAACCATACTCCGCACACTGCCTTGTGCCTAGGACTTATCTACTTTGCCCAGAGTACTCAACTACCTACCTGTAGTCTTTTGGGTGTCCCGACTACCTTCCTGTAGTCGTTATGGGCGCCCCATGTACTCTTGCTTTTGAGCATGCTAGAACCTTCAACAACGACGAGATCCAAGCCTCCTAGTCATCCTCCTCGACGACTACTTCCTCATACAAGCTCAAGCTACCTCTTGAACAATCCATTATCAACCAACTTGAACTACCCTTCAAGTTATCAACATGCTTGGAATGATCCCTTCCTGGATTAAGCCAAGACTCACATCATACTTCGCTTCATCGCATCAAAGCAAAGTCTCAACTCAACAACATGGTTTGCCTCATCAAATCATGGCAAAGTCCCATCTCAACATCATCCAATCTATACATATGAGCTTCAACATCCGCTACATATGCCTTAAGCAGCTTTCACCATTCAAGAGCCTTCTTCCATAGCTTTTGAATCCTCTTTCATCATCTTGTTCCAAATCAACTACTAGCTAACTTGGAAACAATCAAATCAATCATACATTCAAATAATCAATCATTCAAACAAGATCTATTAAGCAATTTAAGCAATATCAACTATAATGGGAATTTCGTAAATAAACGAGCAAAAGTCCAACATATGTGAAATCATGGTTTTTAGCATAGATCTATCAAATCTAAAACATGGGTTTTGTCTCTAATACTTGTTAAACTAACTTGCATAAGTAAATATCTTCAAAAACAATGGAGCTAGACTCGGATTTAAGAAAAATGCATGAAAACTCTAACTTTAACACTCAAACAAGCCACCAATCCAATATACTCCCTTGGATCCGCGTGAGAGATAACTACCACTCACCAAATCACCAAAACAACCTAAAATGAATCAACTACAGATCTGGACAGCAAGGACTTGGACTTGATCCGGAGAAATTTCACTTGAAACGGTGAAATCTAGCCTCTTCGGATGAAAATCTTCAACTTTGGCTCTTGATCTTTGATCTTGATCTTCAATCTTCAATGGATGTTAGCACTTGATAGAAGTAGAGAAAGAAGTGATGAAAATACTGTAGTCGAGTTTCCAAAATGGCAGCACTTCGTCGCTTCGAAATCCGGTGCCAAAAAGTGAGCCGAACCCCTCTATTTATAGGCTGAATCAACCATAGCTCGGCTGTCCCTTAGGTCGTCGCCGACCCAACACTTGAGTCGCCCCCGACTTATCTACACAACCGACTCACCAGGCAGCCGACCCACACTAAGTCGTACTAAGGTCCTATTTGCCACACGACTCACGACCTACAGCCTCACCGACTCAGAGACCTAACGACTCAACGCACTACCGTCCCAACTGCAACACGACTCAGCACAAAGAACCATCCTTAGGTCGTATACGACCTAAGCTAACTCAGCATATCCGACTTACCACTCTCACAGGGATGCCGACCTAATTCCTACGCGACCTAACACTAAGTCGGTCACGACCTAAAAAGCCTCCGACCTAAAATACTGCCGCGTTCCCCAAGTCTTAAGTCGTATGACGACTTAACTATGACACACACGACTCAAGACCCCACGACCTAACTCACTGCCGACTCACTACCTAACTTAGGTCGTTTACGACCTAAGTCTGAACAGTACTCACGCGACCTAACAAACCAGACCGACTCAACGACCTAAGCCCCCCAACGACTCAACGTGCCTGCTGACCTATCCCCCTAGCGTCCTAACGCTAGCCCTTAGGTCGTTGAACGACCTAACTCTAAGTCGCTAACTCGGCGACTTCCTTAAGTCGCTGCCTACTAACACGCTAACCCCTTAACTCGGCAAACCTTATGAGTCGTAACTCGTTGACTCGGCCACTTCCTAAGGTCGTCTACGACTTACTATAGGTCGGTCACCATCACTAAGTCGCCTAACTTTTAGGTCGTTACTTCTATAACTCGGCAACTCTTAGGTCGGTGAATTTCTTATCTCGGCCAACACTCCAACCCGTAACCCCTCCTTGAGTCGGTCCCCTATGAGTCGGTCACGACTCATCCCTTAGCTCGGCAATGCTCATGAGTCGGTCACAACTCATACTCCACCCGGGTTAACTTCTAAACGACTCAAGCTAGAGGCAACACAAACAACACTAACAACCTGTCAATTCTACGATATATCGACACGTAAAATACGGGTCGTTACATTCTCTCCCCCTTAGGAATTTCGCCCCCGAAATTCCAAGCAAACAACAGCAATCAAAGATATTCCGCATGCCTACCATCCATAGCAAACAACAAACCATGCATCCAATTCTAGCCTAGCATGCAGAATTCTAAGATAGAAATCAAGATGCAAATTCATGAGATGTCACGACACCTTAGGGCCATACCTCGAAGAGTTCTGGATGAGCTGCCTTCATCCTCTCTTCCTCCTCCCATGTACAGTCGTTAACATCATCACTCCATTGTACCTTGAGCAACGTAATCGTCTTCCTCCTAAGCTGTTTCGTATCGGTTTCAACAATACGAAGCGGCTTACGAGGTCTCGAAACAACAGGATCAACCTCCAAGTCTTCACAGCTATCAGCAGAAACCACCGTAGTTGGGTCGTGCACATACTTCCGTAGATAAGATACATGAAAAACATTGTGCACACCCGCCATCTTTTCCGGTAACTCCAATCTATAAGCGAGCTTTCCAATTCGCTCGATAATCGGAAATGGTCCAACAAATCTCGGAGTCAATTTCCCTTTCTTCCCGAATCTAACAACATTCTTCAATGGGGAAATCTTCACAAAAACCATATCACCCACATCGAATTCCAAATCCTTTCGACGATTATCTGCATAACTCTTCTGACGATCCTGGGCTGCCCTCATTCGTTGCCGAATGATCTCTATACAATCCGTAGTTTGACGAATCATCTCTGGCCCAAGCATCAGCTTTTCTCCCGTTTCCAACCAACATGTCGGAGAGTTACACGGTCTTCCATATAATGCCTCATATGGTGCCATACCAATACTCGACTGATAACTGTTGTTATAAGCAAACTCCACCAAATGAAGGTGATCTTCCCATGATCCTCCGAAGTCCAAAACACATGCTCTAAGAAGATCTTCCAAAACTCGGTTGACTCTCTCAGTCTGACCATCTGTTTGAGGGTGATAAGCTGTACTCAAACACAACTCAGTTCCCAAAACTTCCTGGAAGCTCTTCCAAAATCTACTAGTGAACAATGGATCTCGATCGCTCACTATACTCTTCGGAACACCATGGAAACGAACTATCCACTTCACATATAATTCAGCCAACTTCGATGCAGTCCTAGTCGATCGAACAGGAATGAACCTTGCACTCTTGGTCAAACGATCTACTATGACCCAAATCCCTTCATTCCCTGCTCTTGTCCTAGGTAGACCATCGATAAAGTCCATCGACACTTGCTCCCACTTCCATGCAGGAACCTCCAATGGCTGAAGCAATCCACTGGGCTTCTTCTGCTCAGCTTTTACCAACTGGCAATTCATACATTTGGAAATAAAATTTCCAACATCTTTCTTCATACCTTCCCAGTAGTAGGTCCTCTTCATATCCCGATACATCTTATTTCCACCTGGATGAATTGTCAACTTCGAGTGGTGACTCTCCCTCAGAACTTCATCTCTCAATCCATCTACATCGGGAACAACTAGTCGCCCTTGCTTTCGAAGCCAACCCTCTCGATCGACTTCAAATCCTTTATCCTTCTCCGGGTCCAATCCAGATTCCAAATCACAGATAATCTTGACAAGCTTATCATCTCCCCTTTGCCTCTCACCAATTCTTTCCACAAGAGTAGGCCTTATCGATAAGTTTGCCAACATCTCAGGTTCCAATTCACATCTAGGCCTGAAATCAAATCCAGCCAAATACTCAAGACTCTTCCATTCCGAAAACATGGCTCCCAATCCTGCATGTCTTCGACTTAACGCATCAGCCACTGCGTTACCTTTCCCTGGAGTATAGGCTATACCAAAATCATACGATGCTAAGAACTCTAGCCACCGTTGCTGTCGAAGATTCAAATCCTTTTGGGAAAACAGATACTTCAACGACTTATGATCTGTAAACAGCTCAAATCTAACTCCCAATAGGTAATGTCTCCACATCTTCAAAGCAAACACTATTGCCGCTAACTCCAAATCATGAGTCGGATAATTCCTTTCATGCGGCTTTAGTTGTCGACTAGCATACGCAACAACTTTATCCTTCTGCATTAGCACCGCTCCTAGTCCAGTGCCACATGCATCGGTGTAAACCACCATCTCATCATTCCCACTCGGAATAGTCAAAACAGGAGCACTTGTCAGTCGCTCTTTCAGGATTACGAAAGCTTGCTCACACTTATCATCCCATCTGAACACCTGGTTCTTCTTTGTCAATCCTGTCAACGGTGCAGCTATCTTGGAAAAGTCTTTGATAAACCGACGATAATATCCTGCTAATCCAAGAAAACTTCTTACATCAGATGCATTCTTAGGTCTAACCCAATCCTGGATTGCTGCCACCTTAGCGGGATCAACCGCTATTCCATTTCCAGAAATAACATGACCTAAGAACCTCACTTCATTCTTCCAGAAGTGACACTTCGAAAACTTAGCCTTCAGCTGATGTTTCCGCAATATATCCAAAACAATCCTCAAGTGCGTCTTGTGCTCTTCCTCAGTTCTGGAATAAACCAAAATATCATCCACGAACACAAGCACGAACTTATTCAACTGATCTCTGAACACTCTATTCATAAGATCCACAAAATATGCTGGCGCGTTAGTCAACCCAAACGGCATTACCAGCCACTCATAAAACCCGGATGGTGTCCTGAAAGCAGTCTTCGGCACACTATCCTTTGCCACTCTCAACTGGTGAAATCCCGTTGCCAAATCCATCTGAGAAAACACCTTAGCCTCGTGAAGCTGGTCAAACAAGTCATCTATTCTCGGCAATGGATACTTGTTCTTCTTAGTCACCTTATTCAGCTCACGATAATCAACACACAACCTCAACGATCCATCCGTTTTGGTTGCGAACACAACTGGCGCACCCCATTCGGACACACTTCTCCGAATGAATCCTTTCTGCAAAAGGTCATCAACTTGCACCTTCAGCTCTTGCTGCTCCCTCGGTGCCATCCGCCTAAGAGGCATCACAACAGGTCTGGCTCCCTCAACTAGATCGATACGAAACTCGATCTCCCTATGCGGCGGCAACCCTTTGACTTCGTCAAAGACATCCTCAAATCCATTCACAATAGGCACCGATGACAATCCATCCCGTGGAACAACCAGCGAATACATGAAGCTCATGAAGACGCCTTCCTCATGCTTACATCGTATCATAACCTTTCGCCCTTCCACATTCCCGACTGTCACCTCAAGCCTCTCACAATCAATCCTAGCCGCATACTTCCTAAGCCAGTCCATGCCCAAAATAATTCCGAACCCCGCAAAGTTCAGAACAAAGCAATCACAAACAAACGAGCAATCATGACTCGACACAACTAGACCACGGCATATCATACACAAACATGACGAACCCCCAACCGGATTAGTCACAACCAATGGCCTATCAACAATATCCGGTTTCATACCTAACCGGCTTACCAAATCATCACAAACAAAAGAATGCGACGCTCCAGTATCAAACAACACTCTAACTGGAACACCACAAATAGAAAGAGTACCTTGAACCACCACACTCTTCCCCTTCTCCTCAGCAGTAGGAGCTTTCGAAGACGATGGAACAGCCCCCAAAGCATAGGCTTGCACAACCTGCCTATCTTTCCTCGGTTCTGGACAATCCTTCTTGATATGTCCCAGCTTATCACAGTTGTAACACTTTCCCGGCACTTTGGGATTCTTACAATCTTTGTAAAGATGGCCCTTCTGCTGGCAGTTATAGCAAGTCATTTCGCTCTTCGGCTTCTTCTGGCCATCCTTACCCTTCTGTTGCTGCTGCTTCCTCCTCTTATTGCCATTCTGGTGTGGTTTAGATCCTTCCCTGGTTACAGCAACAACAGAACTTTCCTTAGGAAACAAACTCTCATGCCTAAGGGCTTTCTCCACAAGCTTCTCAAATGGATCGTCCAAATGATCCACTAACTGCCTCCCAAGATAAGCATCCAGACCAGTCACAAACTTCTCATTCTTCTGATAGGGAGAATCAATGTACGATCTGGCATACTTGGACAAAGCTTCAAACTCAGAAATATACTCAAGAACTGGTCTCCCACCTTGCTTGAGCTTTACAAACCTCTTGAACAAAACAGACTTCTGAGCCGTAGAGATGAACTTGGCTTCAAATCTAACTTGGAATTGCTCCCAAGTAATCTCTTCTTCTGGGGTATCAATGGTGATAGAATTCCACCAATCAGCAGCTCTTCCCTGAAGCTGTCTCGATGCAAGCTTTCTCTTAGTTGCATCCTCAATCCCTAAGTCACCAAAGATCCTTCGACATGCATCAATCCATCTCTGCACCTCAATAGTCGACTCCGTCCCCAAGAAAGCTTTTCCTCCAAGAGAAGTATAATCCTTGCAAAGCTTAGCAAAATCCACCGGTCTTGGAGCTTGAACTTGAACTCCCACATCCACTGATGATCCTGAAGCTGGTATCCTTCTCATGATCGAAGTCATCATCGCTTCGAACATAGTTCCATAATCAACAGCTCCTTCATCAGCACGGCTTTCCCTTGCAGCTGGTCTCCCTCTTCGACTCATCCTTAATATCTGTAATAAGAGTGATTAGAACACCTTAAGAAACAACTACATAAGGAGTTCAAATCCTTCTAGGCTACTATATTATATATAGTAATCATCCATCAAATTACAATTACGTCTCTCTTACGTAGTTACATCAGCGAGCGTTGGCTAAAATCGATTAACCAAAGCTCTGATACCAAATGTGACGACCGCCCATGACTCCCGCACCAAATGAAGGAAATAATGCGCTAAAAGGTGTGCCAGGCAGCCATGGACGATAGTCAGGGTAAAACAAAACAGAAGAATCTCTATCGCATAACTCACAGCGCATGGATAAAATACAATAGAGAAATATAATATAGTGAAGCTCCATAGAACAGAACATCATCATATAAGCATCACAGTAGTTTCATACAATCATCTACTCAAATCCATACATGAAAGCCTCACTACAAATCACTCAACCAAATACAGCAGCGGATACCCAGTACATATAGTAAGAAAACTAATATGCAAAGCCTCCTGCTCGTCTTCGTCATCTTCATCGTAGAACTCCTAGCACAGCACCTGTCACCTGCTACCTAGTCTGCCCATCCCAACATGGATGAACAGCCCAAGGTAATAAGAGGAGACATAAAACCTTGAGTCAGACAAAGTCTTAGTGAGCAGTAAATTAACTATCAAACATACCAAAAGAGCATAAAGGATAAAAGGAATAGGAACCAAACCATCCCACTCCACCTCTTTCTACAGTGATAGCCCCAGACATACACTAAGGAGAAGCAAGCATAACAACATAGACAATTAAGGTAAAGCGAATACCACTCGAGTCAAGGACGATGTTTTCCAAATACAAACCCCCAAGGCCTAAACCAAGATCAGATAAGCACCCAGAAAACACCGCTCTTGAAGCCGAATGATAATACAACCAAACATCCATGACTCTGGCTATCACTGTCATCCTTGCCTCGATTTCACCGTTAGTTGAATGACCATCTGTCAAGGGCTAATGGTAACCCCGGTTCTAACCATACTCCGCACACTGCCTTGTGCCTAGGACTTATCTACTTTGCCCAGAGTACTCAACTACCTACCTGTAGTCTTTTGGGTGTCCCGACTACCTTCCTGTAGTCGTTATGGGCGCCCCATGTACTCTTGCTTTTGAGCATGCTAGAACCTTCAACAACGACGAGATCCAAGCCTCCTAGTCATCCTCCTCGACGACTACTTCCTCATACAAGCTCAAGCTACCTCTTGAACAATCCATTATCAACCAACTTGAACTACCCTTCAAGTTATCAACATGCTTGGAATGATCCCTTCCTGGATTAAGCCAAGACTCACATCATACTTCGCTTCATCGCATCAAAGCAAAGTCTCAACTCAACAACATGGTTTGCCTCATCAAATCATGGCAAAGTCCCATCTCAACATCATCCAATCTATACATATGAGCTTCAACATCCGCTACATATGCCTTAAGCAGCTTTCACCATTCAAGAGCCTTCTTCCATAGCTTTTGAATCCTCTTTCATCATCTTGTTCCAAATCAACTACTAGCTAACTTGGAAACAATCAAATCAATCATACATTCAAATAATCAATCATTCAAACAAGATCTATTAAGCAATTTAAGCAATATCAACTATAATGGGAATTTCGTAAATAAACGAGCAAAAGTCCAACATATGTGAAATCATGGTTTTTAGCATAGATCTATCAAATCTAAAACATGGGTTTTGTCTCTAATACTTGTTAAACTAACTTGCATAAGTAAATATCTTCAAAAACAATGGAGCTAGACTCGGATTTAAGAAAAATGCATGAAAACTCTAACTTTAACACTCAAACAAGCCACCAATCCAATATACTCCCTTGGATCCGCGTGAGAGATAACTACCACTCACCAAATCACCAAAACAACCTAAAATGAATCAACTACAGATCTGGACAGCAAGGACTTGGACTTGATCCGGAGAAATTTCACTTGAAACGGTGAAATCTAGCCTCTTCGGATGAAAATCTTCAACTTTGGCTCTTGATCTTTGATCTTGATCTTCAATCTTCAATGGATGTTAGCACTTGATAGAAGTAGAGAAAGAAGTGATGAAAATACTGTAGTCGAGTTTCCAAAATGGCAGCACTTCGTCGCTTCGAAATCCGGTGCCAAAAAGTGAGCCGAACCCCTCTATTTATAGGCTGAATCAACCATAGCTCGGCTGTCCCTTAGGTCGTCGCCGACCCAACACTTGAGTCGCCCCCGACTTATCTACACAACCGACTCACCAGGCAGCCGACCCACACTAAGTCGTACTAAGGTCCTATTTGCCACACGACTCACGACCTACAGCCTCACCGACTCAGAGACCTAACGACTCAACGCACTACCGTCCCAACTGCAACACGACTCAGCACAAAGAACCATCCTTAGGTCGTATACGACCTAAGCTAACTCAGCATATCCGACTTACCACTCTCACAGGGATGCCGACCTAATTCCTACGCGACCTAACACTAAGTCGGTCACGACCTAAAAAGCCTCCGACCTAAAATACTGCCGCGTTCCCCAAGTCTTAAGTCGTATGACGACTTAACTATGACACACACGACTCAAGACCCCACGACCTAACTCACTGCCGACTCACTACCTAACTTAGGTCGTTTACGACCTAAGTCTGAACAGTACTCACGCGACCTAACAAACCAGACCGACTCAACGACCTAAGCCCCCCAACGACTCAACGTGCCTGCTGACCTATCCCCCTAGCGTCCTAACGCTAGCCCTTAGGTCGTTGAACGACCTAACTCTAAGTCGCTAACTCGGCGACTTCCTTAAGTCGCTGCCTACTAACACGCTAACCCCTTAACTCGGCAAACCTTATGAGTCGTAACTCGTTGACTCGGCCACTTCCTAAGGTCGTCTACGACTTACTATAGGTCGGTCACCATCACTAAGTCGCCTAACTTTTAGGTCGTTACTTCTATAACTCGGCAACTCTTAGGTCGGTGAATTTCTTATCTCGGCCAACACTCCAACCCGTAACCCCTCCTTGAGTCGGTCCCCTATGAGTCGGTCACGACTCATCCCTTAGCTCGGCAATGCTCATGAGTCGGTCACAACTCATACTCCACCCGGGTTAACTTCTAAACGACTCAAGCTAGAGGCAACACAAACAACACTAACAACCTGTCAATTCTACGATATATCGACACGTAAAATACGGGTCGTTACAACCAAGCTTTAATTTTAGTAATTTTACTTCAAATTAATTCGCCTCTTGTAACAACCCGTATATTTATCGATTTTATATTTAAATATTTTATTTAAATATTTTGTCGTTAATCGATATTGGTCCGAAAAGCTACCTTTTGCAAACGGTCAAATTAGGACCCGAGACCACTTCCATTGAGTTCGAAATGTCGTTTACAATCTTTTTAAGTATAAACTTTGATATGTTTGGGGTTAGTGGAATTTCACTAACTTTTCCCGCTTTGGACTTGGGGTTGGTTTAGCCTATTAAACCTAAGTTCCAACCCCTTCTCCTCATCTCTTCATAAATTCCTACCTAACTCTAGTTTTAGCATTAATGGTGAGTGGAAAGGGAAATTAATATTCCAAGCCCAAGTTCATTAGCAAACTCAACATCCAACTCCAAAATTAAAGTAAAGACATTGGATTCAATCTTGTAGTTGCTTTTCTATTGACTTCAAGCTTCTTCTTCATTGAATTTGTGCAAAGGTGAGATTTTTATCTCACATTCTTGTCTATAACTATCTTGGACTATTGGGAATGAATTCCCATCCCTTTAGCATGTACATTTGCATTTGGTTTGAATTGGATTGGCGAAAAACTCCAATTTTTAGTGTTCTTGGTGAATTTCTACACTTAGGTCGTTCTGCCTATGCTAGGTCGTTCGCTGTTGAAAAGTCACCCAGAGAATAGCTTGTTTCTGGCCTTAAACTCGTTCGCATGCCTTAGGTCGTTCGCTTTGGAGTTAGGTCGCTAGGTCGTGGGTCGTTAGGGCTTAGGTCGTAGGTCGCTCGCCACTACATCGTTAGGTAGCGAGATACTGGGCCGTTCCCCTTTGGCCTTATGCCCAC
The DNA here is from genome assembly GCA_030765085.1 of Allium cepa. NCBI lineage: Eukaryota > Viridiplantae > Streptophyta > Magnoliopsida > Asparagales > Amaryllidaceae > Allium > Allium cepa. The sequence continues at coordinate 589,473,792 of CM060938.1, forward strand.
TCCCATAGGTCGCATGGCCTTTAAATCCTTAGGTCGCTTGACCATTTTAACTCGCAACCAATTTGGGTCGTCTTTGGCTTTAGGTCGTTAAGCCTTTATATTTTTAGGTCGCGTACCCCCTTAAGTCGCTCGACCTAGGTCGCGAACACCTCTAGGTTGCTCGACCCCTTTAACTCGTAGGTCGCTCACCTCTTCTAACTCGCGAGTTCCTTAGGTCGCTTACCTGGTTGAGTCGCACCTCACCTTAGCTCGGCCATGTTAGGTCGCGAGTTTCCCTTAGGTCGCGTGTACCCTAGGTCGCACAATCCCCTTAACTCGCTCGGCCTTGTCATTTTTAGGTCGCGAGTTTAATTAGGTCGTTCGGCCTTAAAACGTTAGGTCGCTTGGCCTGTGCTATTGTTAGATCGCGAGTTCCTTAGGTCGCTCGCCTCCCTTAGGTCGCTTACCTGGTTGAGTCGCACCTCACCTTAGCTCGGCCATGTTAGGTCGCAACCTTTAGGTCGCTCGATCCTATCGTCCCTTAGGTCTTCACTAGGTCGACCGTTTTGGACGGGGCGTTGCACCGCACCCCGCCGGGGGCGCTGCCCCCTGGACCCCCGCGACCTGACCGGGCAGGTCGAACCCTGTAGCGGGGGTGTTTCCCCCGCACCCCCACCTTGGGGGGTTGCCACCCCTGCACCCCCCTCCATAGGGGATCTTATCTGAAAAACATTCAACAGAACTTGCTTTGTTGAGATGCTGAGTTGACCATTCTTCGAGACAAACTATCTTTGGCTTCTCGGTCGATTTTATGGTATCACGGCCTTGCTGTGAAGGCGGGATAACAACTTTAGAAATATGAAGGTTTCAATACTAGTAGTAAATATCAAAACTCTTTCAACAAAATGATTTCAACTCTATTTTCAATAACAAAGCTCTTTTCTTAAACCGTTTTCCAATCTACTAATATATACAAACCTTTACCTCACTCGGATGAGAAATCTAATTAAACGACTTAGTAAAACAAGTGGTATGAAACTCTTGCGTTCACTCGTCGGTTAATTCTTGGACTTGTTCGATTGAACCTCTTGCGACAATTTTCTAGTGAAGATTTACAGTTTGTTCGTAAATATTTAAGTTAAGCAAGTGGTTATGGGACACGAAGATAAACTTTTATATTTACTAGCTTAGTGTAATTGACACTTCTCGTTGATCATGGCGATCATTTTATGATTTAGACTAGCAATTGTGCGATGTATCTTTTTTTGCAAGGTTAGACTAGACCTCATGGGTGTGATTCCGACTCACACATATCTCTTTGTCCGCAAGGTTAGTCTAGACACCATTCGTGTGATTCCACTCACACATACCTTTTTGTTGCGAGGTTAGGCTAGACATCATTTGTGTGATTCCACTCACACATACCTTTTTGCTTTTTGTTAGCCTAGACCTCATCTGGGTGATTCCGACTCACCCATATGGGGTAGCTCCCCATGGTCTTCGGACCGTCATGTGATAGGCCTCTTTTCCTTTTTCTGTGATTTCTGGATTTCTTGTGTTGATTTCTGGTATTTATGTCATTGACTTGTTATGTGTACAAGTTTAGGGTATGATGCCCTCTTTGGATCTTTGAGAAGATTCTTGTGATATTGATTTATCTCTTATTGATTGATCTTCTGTTGATCGTCATTTGCATACTTATAGTAGTATGCCAGTATGGATATTTTATGTTTATGCCACATCTTTTATTTTATACCATGTCATCTGATATTTATAGCTAGACTGATCCGTTTATTATTTTCTTAAATAATACTCGGGTCAGACCGAGATGTTACAGGTGCTTCTGCTTGACTTCTTCCCAGGATTTGCTACTCTGACTTTTGGCTAACTATTTAGATTAGCAGTTTTTGTTGTATACACTTGAGATATAGACTCATAGTTGTATTCTTTTGTATAGCACGTGTTGCTATTCTTTTGTATTATTGTGGATCTTTTTGACCACTACTCTGATGTACACTTTCATGTGTTAGTTATATATTCATTCTTCTTCCGCCTTTGTGATATGGATGTCTGTGACTGATTTGTGTTATGTATATTTCTATGTTTGTTTCCGAAGATTATTTATAGCCACCGTGTGATAAGCAATCACATGGATGGTCGCTCCTCAATAGCCTTATTCTCCGTGCTAGTTGACAGCACTACACCGTAGTGTTCTTGGCTAGAGTGGGTATAGAGGTAGGGTGTCACACCTCTTAATTTAAGTTCATCTGATAATCCAATTCCAATTGAAACTTTGCTTTAATTTTTCTTTCCAATCAGACTTCATCCATTTAATTCAATTAACCCATTAATTTTCCCCACTTTATATTTTTAGTTCACTTACTTAATTCATTTGCGAATTTATTTTATTTATACCAAGCCATTCTCAATTTATTTCTATTCACTTGGGTTTTGTTTTGCAACTCAAACCATTTCTATTATAATCACTTCCATTTCATTCGACAACACCTCCATTATATCTAAGTTACCTGTACATTGCGCTAAATATTACTTATAACACACTTGAATTTTCATTTGTAATTCAAACCATCACTATTTGTTCCAACTCTATTTTATTTAACTCAAGTTCATACCCCAAACTCCATTATCAACTTACAATCCATTTATTTAACCGGGTTAAATTTTATTAACATACTCGATCAAATAATTATTTATTAGCTTACTTCCAACTTTTATGATAAAGAAAATTACTTCATTAAATTTTCCCGAGCTCAATTTTTTTTTTTTAATTCCAGTTTGGATCTTCATTTCATTTTCCAAAATTCCAACACTTTTATCTTAAATTTTTAGAAATGCCTTTAAATTCACATAATACTATTAAAATTGCTCTTTAAAAAAAATACTTCTTATAACTCGATGTCTCAACTAGTCCATCCTTGTTCTCACAGAAATTCAGTCATACGTTGATCAGGCGTAGAAGTGAAAATCTATAAGTACTTAGCAGACCCATTTTCAACATCTAGTGAAAATACTTGGAAAGTAATTTTATTGAAAATAGAGGAAATATTTTTGGTGAAAATGCTCTGAGAATCATCACCCACATCCATGGTCACAGTTGACCCGATGGTTAGGTTGCTATCCCGATAAAATCCATAGATAATTGTAGGCATCCACGCCCCTCGATTACACTATGGAACCCGCTATAGATCGCAGCTACAACTTGGGTTACGTAGCTATCACAACAAAAACCCATATAACTGTAGGCATCGGTGCCCTCGAATTTCGCTGCCAAAAGAATGGAACTTCTCCACTCCACTCGACCATAGATCGCAGTCTACCGATGTTGCGTTGCCTTCCCGGCAAAATCAAGTGTAGACTGTTGGCACTCATCCTCCACACGATTTTCGCTATGGTCCCACAGTAGATCGCAGTGACATTGAGTTACACTGTCGTCACAGCATAACCCAAATTCCCCTGTAGGCATCAGCGCCCTCGACTTTCGCTACCCAATAATCCTCAGGAACTAGTTTGTCCAGACTCCTCACAGGATCAACTTTAGAACCCCCCATTGGGGCTCAAGGAAGTACCACACGGTGGCACTCCTGAGAAGTTCATTTCAATGGAGCGCCTTTTTCCCCAGAGCATCATCAAAACTCTTTATACTATACACATATAGTATCTTTCAAATCATACACCTAGTATGATCTCATACAAAGCTCTTTTACAGAAAATCCATTACCCAAAATCGATAATTCTCAAACTAGGCTTTCCAAATTTCAATATTAATTTTACCCAAAAAATCAAAAGCCTTTCCAAATCCAAAGGTTCTTAGAACATTTTCCAAAATCCTCATAAGATCATTTATATATATATATAGATATATATATAATTTTTAAAAAAAACTTTGGATCCTTTCAAACTTGTATAAAACTCCTTTTATACTTCAAACATTTTCCAAAAACATTTTCTTCTGGCTATAGATTTAACAAGGGAAGTTTTACCTTATATAAAAAAGATATATAACTTTGTTTCTTCAAAATCAAATATTCCTATTTGATTACTCCTTTCAATATCAATTCCATTCAAATCCGTACGATGTACACATATCATCCGTGCGCTATACAAATCTGATCGCCCACTCGATCACACAATTTCACTTCCGAACTAGCATCGTCCACCAGACTTCCTATTGCGGACACAGATCTGGTTTCTTGATTAGAAACCGTCATTCTCCTTGCATAGTCATAACTATGATAGAGAATATCCAAAACCAATCAACAATCCAAATCCAAGTTCGCCGTCGAAATTCGAGTGAAAAATCCCAACTCGGATCGATAAACTATCTCGAAATTCCGTGCTCGAATCTGGATCAAATCACTATGCGAATAGAATAACATACGTACATCCCACGTATTTATTTCATTGATTATTAGCCAAACCAATTTCCTTTCTATTCACATCCACTTGAAATTTCACTCACTTATTTACAATTGCCTCAATTCATTGGATTATCACTTCGATCCTTATCTCGATTGGGTATTTAATTAATAACAGTTTGAACCCCGACCAGTTTATATTTAGAAAATAGCTTGAAAATTGAAAAATATGTAAGTAGTTTAAAAATAATTATTAGTTTGAAAAATTGCTATAAAATAGTTAACTAATTGTAAAATAGTTGGAAAATAGTTAGATAGTTAGATAGTTAAATAGTTTCAGAAATTTTAGATAATTGCAAAATAGTTGTAAAATAGAAATTAGTTTGTGAAATAGTTGGAAAAATAGTAATTAGTTTAGAAAACAGTTGAAAAATGGTTAAATAGCTCAAATAATTGTAAAACAAGAATAAAATAATCTGCCTTTAAGAAAGAAAGGTTGTATATATTTAATAGCTTGGAAAATAGATTTATATTACAACAATTTATATTGAAAATAGTCCAGAGTCAAAACTGTTCACTTCCCCAACAATCCAACTTAAATTTCCACTTCCATTTAATTGACTCAATTCTAACTTGAATAATTTCAATTTCTATCGAAATTTATTGAACCCAATTCAAGTTGAATCAATCTTGATTCCTCTCCCAATTTAAACCAAATTCCATTTTTAAACTATCTTTACTTATGTATTTCAAGGTTCAAATAAGATTCAATACAATTTTATTTTAAAATTTTAATTTATTATTAAATTTTATCTTCCAGTTTGAAGCCGGTTCTTAAACAAGTTTAATTTACAATTCAATTATTCAAATTTATTTTATTTATACAATACCATTCTCAATTTAAAGATTTTCATTAACAACAGGATGATATCATCCAATTTATTTTAAAACGTCCATCCATTTTCAATTTTTAAATCTCAAACCCGTTTTGAGATCACACAAATTCCCAATTCAAATCAACCATTTCCAATTTCATCTTGAAGTTTCCAATTCAACTTGCTTTTTCTACACTTATTTAACTTTCCCAAAGTTAAATTCGATTTACTTAATCCAATCAACCTCATTCAGTCCTTACACTTCACAATAAAAATCTTCCCACTAAAAAAAAACTTATCACTTTGGGTATCACATCCCATTCCACATTTCAAACTCAACATTTAGAGTTTATTTCAAATTATCTTTGATATCATATATATCCATACACATATACAAATTTGTTTCTTGGCCCTCCCAGCCATGTTTTAAAATTTTAAACCAGCTTTGGTTCTAAATTCAAATCAATTTTCAAACAACTCATTGTTTGCAACAAGTCCCGGTTATCCAAATAATACTTATTTATTATTTTCATTACTTTGAAACAAAATTTTCAAATTCTGGGATCAGATTTAGAATTTCATTTTCAAGTAATTTAAATTTAAATTTGGTTGTATTTTCGTTTTTACTTAATTTAATTCCAATTCAAGTCTTAAATATGGTCACATTATATTACTTCTAAATTTTTATTTCAATAATTTAACAACCAATCGCTTTAATATTTCTTAGAAGGAAATATTGCTTATATATAAAAATATATTTTTATATAAAAATATATTTTAATATAAAATAATTTAAAACCTTTATATAAGAAAATAACAAGTACACTCTCTCTCTCTCTCTCTCTCACACACACACACACACAACTCATTCTAGAGTACTACGGACTCTATTTAATGAGTAATCCCCACTAGGGCCCAGGTTCTCGCTTAACCTCTCAGCTCTGATACCAGCTGTAACGACCCGTAATTTTCGAAGCCGAAAATTCTAGATAGTTATGGAAAAGAAGAAAGAGATAGAAGAAGAAGAACAGAAACACCAAACATATCACATACGCAGCGGATAAAATATAACGATAAATAATAATGTTTTACAAAAGAATACTGTATCTGACGATTACATTTAATATGCATCATAGTTTCATATATATATATACACACACACACATATATATATATACACACATACATACATATATATGCAGTGCAGCCCACAAATCCGTACCCCTTGAGTCAACACTATTCTAAAACAATCAACTCAAGTTGTACAGAAATACGAACCATTTGGGTTAAAGAAGAAGAGGTAGAAGAAGAAAAATAGAAAACAACAACAGAATCTAACCATCGCAGCGGGATAAAATATAATAGATAATAAATAATTTTACTCAAAATCAAATATCTCTGTTTTTAAATTACATCATCAGAGTACATCAATCACAGCTCAACATCAATATCATACAATGGATACACAACAACTCAAGATACACAACAACTCGAAACAGCGACACACACACACACACACACAAGTATGAGAGTACGTATCGTCATCCAGCTCATCCCCTGGGCTTCACAACATCATTCTATATCCTATAATACTCGGTCTGACCCGAGCATTACAATTAAATAACACCCGAGTCAGTCTGGAATACCAGCGTGAGAAAATCACACCCAATTGATTATTAAAGTTTCAAAAATCCTTTGGAAACAAAATCATCTCGTAAGACCACGCCACAAATAAACATGTCGGGTTTTTACCTTACGATAGCTAAAACAATTTTTATATAAATCCTCTGATATTATAATAGGGTCTAAATACAAATACTTATAAAATAGCCGAAACTGTTACATCTATTAAATTACAGCTACTAACCACAAAAGTGGGTAATACAAACAAAACTCGTACAAGGCTCGTAGGGAGAATGGATTTCCAACTAATGACTAGGCACTGGGGTACCACCTGTCACAGTACGGGGTTTAGATCACCGTACCGAGGAGTACGCCCGCTCCCCTGCAACACAAGACCGGGACTACCCCTTACTAGATAATCTCGAGTGAGATCACCCCGCGGTTGGGATCAGCAACCGCCCACTAAGTCGAAATAAAAAGGGACGTCTAGACTGGAATGACCTCACCCTGCTTGGGTGCTACCCACCTAGCCTTGCTGCATAACCCCTGATTTTCAGTCATTCCCATTGGATGAGGCTTGAGGCTAAGCGTTACTTTTTTAGAATATATCCCTTAGAATTCCCATCGTCCGACAATCCCCTTCGTTCCTTCGTTCCTCAACTCTCTTCTCCTGACAATCCCCTTCGTTCCTCAACTCTCTTCTCCCCTTCTCTCTCGTTCTCTGACATCGCTTTCGTGCCTCCGAAGTATCGTCGCCAGTCCCCGAAACCTTCTCAAGCTTCACTGTCCAGTTCCCATTCTCTCTCTTTCTCTGACTTCGCTTTCATGCCTCCAAAGTATCGTCGTCAGTCCTTGAAACTTTTCCAAGAGTCGCGGCCCAGTTTGGCCCCTTTATCCAAATCCCTAGCTTCACTGTTCCTCTTCGGTCCTCTGCAGCCAGATCGCCTGGTCTTGCCAACTCTGGCAAGGCCCGCACGTACGCGCAGGTGGCTGCTACTCCCAACCCTAGGCCGATACCTCTGACTCCCCAGCATTTCAACCGTAGGAGCCCTCTCCCGGAGTTCGTGTCTTGCTGCCAAACAATAGAATTTTTAAAAAATAAAAGAAGATGTTTCCGATGTGCTGGCGCGGGACACGTGGCGTCCAAATGTAGGGACCCGAAGATTTGCTTCTGTTGTGGTTTTTTTGGTCATAATTTCTCCCACTGTCCTTCTAGATTTGTTGCATCGGGACCTACTAAAAACTCTTCGAATCCTCCAAATAATCATTCCCTCTGTAATGATAACTTTTATCCGCTTTCAATTGATTATGATATTGAAATGTCACGTGATAAGCCACCTACTCGATTTATTCCCCCTCAGACTGGACCCACCGATAAAGTCCCCAGACCCAATCGTTTCTCTCCCTCTCCCATCACACACTCATACCGAGACTCTTCTACATTTCCCACTCCCCATTCTTTTCCTCCTCGAAACTTCGATACGTCTGACATGTCGCTCTATATCACAGCTACCATTATTGACGGCGCTTGGTCAGTTGAGACGCTGAGCAGGGTGCTGCAAACAGCATTTAATCACGAAGAATGGCCGATCTGGTTCCTGGACAACAACCGGTTCCTGATAGCTTGCCCCTCCTCCTCTATCAGAAAAATGGCGCTTACTAGAAAGATCATTTCCAAGGCTGGTGGAACTATTTTTCTGGAAGCTTGGCCAGAATATGAACGTCCGGTTCAGATTACCCTTGAACCCCCCTCCTGGGCATCTGTTAGAGGAATTCCAGAGACTCTTAGGTATAACACGGACGTTGTGCGCGCGGCTATCAACCCAGTAGGCAGATTCACGGAGTATGATCGATGTGACTGGTCGGAGTTTGACCGTAGACTGATCTATATCAAAATGCAATTTCTCGAGGGAGTCCCCTCCTCGTCATCCTATAGAGTTCGTCTTAACAATGTCGAATACCTCATCACAGTTTCGAGATGGGATCTCAGCCACCCAAGTACCAGACCTAAGAACTATCTTTTGGGGCTGGATTATGAGAGAGATATGAAGTGTTTCAATGACCCCCTTGGTATTCCTTCAAAGGATCTCTCCTTAGACGAACGCTTTGATGCCACGAACTACGAACCCACCTCACCGCCGTACCAATCCCCAGCACAGTCCAACCCGGAAAATGATGCTCAGGAGCCCGCCTATCCTGTAGCCTCCCCCGCTGCCCCCAACCCTGCGCAACACCACCACTTTCTACCCCCGCTATCTCCCATCTTGGGCTCCAACACATCTCTCAACCCCAATGGGACACCACCTTCCTCCCCGCTGCCAGTACATCCAAATAGATCTGACCTTACTCCGGCGCAGGTCAGAAGGAGTGCCAGAAACTCCAGATCCTTGCTAGGACACACAGGTTGTTTTTATAAAACTGTAGTTTTTTCTTCTGCTAACTCTAATCTAAACAGAAAACTTGCACGTTGCATGGGAGTAAACATAACTGATGAACAACACGAGGCCATGCAAACCCTAGAAAAGGAGAGAATCTCCTTATCCCAATGAAAATCGTATCATGGAATGTTCGTGGGCTTGGGGACCCCTCCAAGAGGCACTCTATATATCTGTCTCTGTCTCCCCTTAATTTAGGTATCCTTTTAATTCAAGAATCCAAGCTATCTGATCCTTGTCCTTTTCAAATCAAACAATTAGGTGGCCCCAATCTAACAGGCTTTGCCCACTCCAACTCTATAGGTTCTAAAGGTGGCCTAATTACCATGTGGAATGAATCCATCTGGTTCCTCTGTCAAATCATTTCGTATCCCTCCGTCCTTCATGTAGCTTTAAAACACTTGCAATCTGACACAATTTATTTTATTTCGAATCTTTATGGTCCTCTCGTGCCTCAAGATAGGTTAAATCTCTGGAATAGCTGCTCGGAATTCGCATCTTTTTTGCATGGCCCTTGGATTATTGGTGGTGATTTCAACACAACTAGGTTTCCGGAGGAAAGAAGCTCAGGAAACCTCTCCGCTGATTCAGATGACTTCAATGCCTTCATCAACTCCTGTTCTCTTATTGAGCCTCCAATCAACAATCGACACTTCACCTGGACCAATAAACGTCTTTCACCTTCTTTTGCTAAATTAGACCGTTTTCTGTTCAACCCTTCTTGGGAGGACCTCCATCCACTTTCTATTTGTTCGGGTCTTGCCACGATTCTATCTGATCACTGCCCAATTGTTCTTGATACTGGCTCCCTCCCTTTACCCAAACGTCCGTTTAGATTCGAAAGGCTCTGGCTGCTGGAACCATCCTTTGAAGATTATATCAAAAGGGTCTGGGATTATCCTATCAGATCTACCTCAGCAACGGAGCGTGTAGTTAGCAAACTAAGATCATTGAGAAAATTACTCAATCCCTGGGCAAAGTCTGTCTGGGGTTCCCTTCGTAGACGTATAACCGACATTCAAAATGACATCCTTGCCCTTAATATTCAGGAGGAAGCGGTCTCTCTCAGCAATATAGACAAAGTTAAGCTCTTAGAACTCGAGGTGGAGCTTGAGAGATCACTGAAGCAGGAAGAGATAGGCTGGAAACAAAGATCTAAAGCCAAATGGTTAAAAGAAGGTGACAAGAACTCGTCCTATTTTCACAAATGTGCCAATGGTCGACGTAGATCCCTCTTTATCCCGGAAATTATCCACGATAGTGTCCCATTCACCAACCCTGCAGATATCTCGAACCTTTTTACCAACTACTATCGATCTATCCTTGGCTCGCCCTCCGCTCCCCTCCCATCCATTGATTGGAATCTTTTATATCCCAACTCATCGTCTATCCCTATTGACTCTCCTTTTTCCGAAGACGAGATTTTGGCTGCTCTCAAAGACATGGATGGTAATAAATCCCCTGGGCCGGATGGTTTTGGCCCATTCTTTTTCAAACACTTCTGGAGTGTGGTTAAGGAAGATATTCTAGATATGTGTGCAGAGTTTTGTTCCAATCCCCAGTCCATAGCCCGGCTTAACTATGCTAATATTATTCTCCTCCCTAAAGTAGCTGGGGCTAATTCCCTCTCAGCTTTCCGTCCTATTAGCTTGCTTAACACCACTTTTAAAATCGTCACTAAAGTTCTAGCTAACCGTCTTCAACCTTACATGGAAGCGCTGGTCGGAACAGAGCAGTCGACCTTCATTCAAGGTAGGAATATCCTTGACTGTGTAGCTGCAACACAAGAAGTTATCTCATCGTGCCATTCGAATAACATCCCGGGTGTTCTGCTTAAACTTGACTTCTCCAAGGCGTTCGACTCAGTAAATTGGAATTTCATCTTAGATCTCCTCAAGCACAGAGGCTTTCCTCCCTTGTGGTGTAATTGGATCCAGAGTATCCTCTTTTCGGGCCTCTCAATCATTCAGATTGGAGGCATATCTGGTGGACACATTAAATCATCTCGGGGGCTTAGACAGGGAGATCCTCTCTCGCCCCTCCTCTTTGTCTTGGTGGCGGATGTCTTCAATCGTATGATCAACTTGGCGATTGCTAACAACTATCTAACTGGTATTCATCCTCCTAGATCCACTTATAATTCCGGTCCCATCCCTATGATCACTAATATTCAATATGCAGATGATACCATCCTATTTGTTTCACCATCACCTGATCATATTCACTGCCTCAAGGTCCTTCTCCATTCTTTCGAACTCATCTCCGGCTTATCTATCAATTTCAGTAAAACCTCTATTATTATGCTCGGCAATGCTAACCACCTTGGCCCATCTATTGCCTCTACCCTCAACTGTCGTCTTGACTCATTCCCTTTATCATATCTCGGTATCACTCTGCGTCCCACTAAGTTACACCGATCAGATTGGAACCCTCTGTTGATACACGAAGATTTTTGATCAATGACAATGTATAAAATAAGAGATATATGCAAAATAGAGGAAGATCAATGAAATATAAACTTGAGTATGATTTTTATATATATAGGTTTATTTGTTAAAATCTATCCTCAAGAATTGCACAAACACAAGAACACATTCATTATACTTCAATTTTTCACTGTGCATACTTCAATTCTTCATAATGCATAAATTCATATGTCAGTCGACTGAACTGAATTTACCAGTCGACTGAACTGGCAAACATGTACAAATATGTACAGTTTCAGTCGACTAAATTTTCTGCACAGTCGACTGAAAATTTTCCAGAAAGATTCTTACTATAATTTCAATCGACTAAAATTCCTGTACAGTCGACTGAATTTGAACCTGCGAATTTTGCATGAAAGGACACCTTCTTCTTCCCTAGAGTTGCGACCATTCCTCAATAGAAATGGAAGCTTCTCTTATCTACAACCTTTGGCAATACATGCATCCTTTTTACAACTATAAATACATGATTCAAACATCATTCAAGACATCGAATTCTCTTACTCTAATCTATCTATTTCTTGATCATATTTTCTAAACATTATCAAAGCAATCACTACTCTCTTTGCTTGAATCACTATTTATATTTAATATATTTGATTCATAGCAAATTCATAATTCCTTAATCTTCACAAACATATTTCATATTCTTGAGGATAAGATTATAGGAACATTGTACTGCAATAGACTCATTCGTGTTATAAAGAACACAACTAGTCAAAACTTGTTTAGCATTGAGGTTTGAAGTCCTCTTAGGTAGTTTGAGGCAAAGAAATCCCGTTCGGTTGTTCGGGTAAGTTGTAAACCTATTCCTCCGGGTGAAGTGAGGGTGTTAGTTAGTGAAATTCCTAAGTGAAGCTTAGGGACTGGAAGTAGGACGAGAGGTCCGAACCAGTATAAAATCCTGGTGTCTCCTTGCATTTACTTACTTTATCTACCTAGACTATTTCATTATTCCATATTACACGATCCTACTGCATAGCCTCTTTCAATTGGTATCAAAGCCTGGCCGTCCTATAACCATAACACCGTTATTAGACATATTGATAATATGGAAAATAACGCAAGTACAAGTACAACTTCTGCCTATAACTCTACATTTGCCGAAGGACAATCTACTCAAAGACCCCCTCTTTTCAATGGACTTAACTATAACTATTGGGCTACAAGGATGAGGATTTATATGCAAGCAACTAGCTTCGAAGCATGGAACGCCACTCAAGTAGAGTTCGTTGTACCCACAACCGACTATCCTACATGGACACAAACTCAGAAGAATGAAGCTAGTGCAAATGCTAAAGCAATGAATATGCTATTTTGCGCCTTGGATAGAAATGAATTCAACCGAGTTAGCATATGTACTACTGCACATCAGATATGGGATACACTTAGATCCATACACGAAGGCACTAACAAGGTCAAACAAACAAAGATCTCCATGCTAAAGAATCAATTCCAAAACTTTAGAATGCGACAAAATGAATCTATCAATGACATGTATTCAAGATTTCAAGACATTCATCATGCCTTAATCAGATTGGGAGAAAAGTTTACGGATTTTGATATTGTATCTAAGATTCTAAATTCACTCACTGATGAATGGGAAAGAAAGGTGCTAGCAATCGAGGAAGCAAATGATCTATCTTCAATGAAACCAGAAGAATTAATTGGAAATCTCATGTCATATGAAGTTAATATGCAAGCTAAGAAAGATCAAGCTCAAGAAAGAAAGAATGTTGCTTTTCACGCGGAAAAAGAAGATTCAGAATCGGAAGATGAGGATTTAGCATTCATAGCCAAGAATTTCAAAAAATTCTTAAAATTTAGAAAAGGGAACAAAAATGGATTCAAAAAGAATTTCATGATTAAACCTCCTTCCTCAAATATAGAATGCTTTAATTGTCACAAGAAAGGACACATGCAAAAGGATTGCCAAGAACAAAAGAAGGAAAATCAGAAAAGTTTCAACAACAAAAACAAAAAGGATAAATTCAAAAAGAAGGCATTTTCTATAACATGGGACGATTCAGATTCATCTTCATCTGAAAGTGATAGTGATAGCGACAATGAACAAGCAAATATATGCTTCATGGCTCAAGATTCTGAGGTAAGCAATTTAACTTTCGATGATTTAATTGAAGTAAACATTGAACTTTTAAGCACAATAAAAAATCTTAAAAAGAAAATTAAGGAAATTCGTGAAAATCAAAACAAAGCTGAGTTTGAAAGAGATATGTTATATGATGAAAAGAAAATTCTTGAAGAAGAACTTGAAAAAGTTCAAGAATCTTATTCAAACTCAGAAACTCAATTATCACTTTTAAGTCAAGAAATTGAAACTCAAAAGACTAAGAATGATATAATTGCTTCTGAAAATCATGAGTTAAAAACAAAAATTAGACAAGTTGAGTTAGAAAACAATAGTCTTCAAGCTAGATTAGATAATATTACTAAAAATGTTTCTAACTTTAATAAAGGAAGAGAATATTTATCTAAATTTTTAGAAAATTCTCAATCCTCTTCAAACAAACATGAATTAGGATATAAAAAGGAAGTAAAAATTTCTAAAAATAAAATTTTTAAAAATTCAAAACAACAAATATTACTTCAAGAACCTATTCAAACAAAAGTAGAAACCAAGATAGTCAAAATTTGGATTCCAAAGACTAACAATATTTTAATTAGGGATAAATATATTAAAACATTTATAGATAATGTTCACCATAATAAAAACTCTATTTATAAAAAGGATACTAAACCAAATTGGGTTTGGTTTCCTAAACTCTAATTTTTTAGGACCCTATTAAAAGGTGGGTACCAATAATTTCATATCTATTTTCAGGTCCCACTCAAAAAGAAAAAATGTATATTAGACAGTGGTTGTTCAAAACACATGACCGGAGACAAAGATATGCTTACAAACATAACATACTTTGATGGTGGCTCGGTTACCTTCGGAGACAATTCAAAAGGCTATCATTGGCAAAGGAGATGTGAACAATTACGGTATATCAAAACTACCTTTTATAACAAATGTTTCATTAGTTAAAAATTTAAAACATAATCTACTTGGCATAAGTCAACTATGTGACAAAGGCTTTAAAATAATTTTTTCGGATAATAAATGTAGTATTTTTCATCAAAACCAAAATCTTGTTTTTGAAGGAAATAGAGATAGAAATATTTACGTTTTAAATATGAATATTAATCATAATACAAGTATGTGTCTACTTGCTAAAGACAATGATCCTTGGTTATGGCACAAAAGATTTTGTCATATAAATTTTAAAACTATTAGAAAACTTTCTAAAAATGATTTAGTAAGAGGTCTACCCAAGATAAACTTTAAAATAAATAATCTTTGTGATGATTGCCAAAAAGGTAAATTAACAAAATCATCTTTCAAATCTAAGAAAATTATTTCGACTTCACAACCATTAGAATTATTACATATGGATTTATTTGGACCAACACAAGTTCAATCCATTAATCATAATCGATACGTATTTGTAATAGTTGATGATTTCTCAAGATATACATGGACTATTTTTATGAAAAATAAAAGTGACACTTTTGAAAATTTTAAAACATTTGTCAAAAGAATTCAAAATACTAAAGACTTAAAAATTAAAAATATTCGAAGCGATCATGGAGGAGAATTCGAAAACGAGGATTTTGAAACTTTTTGTAAAAAGAAAGGAATAAATCATTATTTTTCATTTCCTAGAACTCCTCAACAAAATGGAGTTGTAGAAAGAAAGAATAGAACATTACAAGAATGCGCAAGAACATTATTAAATGGATGTTCCTTACGAAAACATTTTTGGGCAGAAGCCGTTGCTACTGCATGTTACGTATTAAAGAATATCAATTAGACCACTAACTAAAAATACTTCTTATGAACTATTTAATAACAAAAAGCCAAATATATCGTATTTTAAAGTATTTGGATCAAAATGTTTTATTGTAAATACAAAAGATCAATTAGGAAAATTCGATCCAAAAGCTAACGAAGGAGTTTTCGTAGGATACTCAGAACGAAGTAAAGCATATCGAGTATTTAATAAACATACAAACATAATTGAAGAAACTTTACATATATCTTTTGATGAAAATTTTAATAGAAATTTAAGTATAAAAGATGATGAAGAATTAATGAATATAGAAGAAACAAATCTTGAAAATAATAATTTAAGATCCCCTCCTAGAATATTACGAGATCATCCAACTCAAAATATTATAGGAGAAATAAATTCTCAAGTTAGAACAAGAAATCAACTAAATCAAATGGGTCATGTAGCTTTCATTTCATCAACAGAACCTAAAAATCCTAAAGAAGCATCAACAGATGATTATTGGATTATTGCTATGCAAGAAGAATTAAATCAATTTGAACGTAACGACGTTTGGGAATTAGTTCCCCGTCCTAATAATCAATCAGTAATAGGAACAAAATGGATTTACAAAAATAAAGTAGATGAATTAGGTAATATAACAAGAAATAAAGCTAGACTAGTAGCACAAGGATATAATCAAGAAGAAGGTATTGATTTTGAAGAAACATTTGCTCCCGTCGCAAGACTTGAAGCAATTCGTATACTTTTAGCTTTTGCATGTTTTCACAATTTCAAACTCTATCAGATGGATGTGAAAAATGCATTTTTAATTGGTTTTATTAAAGAAAATGTATATGTAGAACAACCTCCTTTATTTATACACGAAAAATATCCAGATCATGTCTATAAATTAAAGAAAGCATTATATGGTCTTAAACAAGCACCTAGTGCTTGGTATGAAAGACTTAAAAGTTATTTATTAATTTCGGGATTTAAAATTGGAAAAGTCGATCAAACACTCTTTATTAAAGATACTTCAAAAGACATTTTAATAATTCAAATATATGTAGATGATATTATATTTGGATCAACAAATGAAAATTTATGCAAAGAATTTTCAAATATAATGACTAAAGAGTTTGAGATGTCTCATATGGGAGAATTATCATACTTTCTTGGACTTCAAATAAAACAATTATCAAATGGAATTTTTATAAACCAAGAGAAATATTGTACAAATTTAATTATACGTTTTGGAATGGAAAACACTTCAGCTAAACCTACTCCTATGAGTACTACTACTCATCTCGATCGAGATGAAAATGGCAAAAGTGTAGATCAAATTTTTTATAGAAGTATGATAGGATCCTTACTTTACTTAACCGCAAGTAGACCAGACATAATGATGAGTGTATGCTTATGTGCACGTTTTCAATCTAATCCTAAAGAATCACATTTAAGAGCAGTTAAACGAATTATACGATATCTTAACTACACTAAAGACTTTGGACTTTTTTATCCAAAAGAGTGTACATTTGAATTAGTATCATTCAGTGATGCTGATTTTGGTGGATCTCGAACAGATAGAAAAAGTATAAGTGGTACATGTCATTTTATTGGAAAATCACTTGTATCATGGTTTAGTAAGAAACAAAATTGCGTCTCACTTTCCACCTGCGAAGCAGAGTATATATCAGTCGCATTAGCTTGTACTCAAGTTATATACATGCAACAAACACTCAAAGATTTTACTATAAATTTAACAAATTCTACAATATATTGTGATAACACTAGTACAATAAACTTATCTAAAAATCCAGTTAATCACTCTCGTACAAAACATATAGATATTCGTCACCATTTTTTACGTGACAATATCGAAAAAGGTATAATTAATCTAGAACATATTTCTACCGAAAATCAAATTGCCGATATATTTACTAAACCCTTATTAGAAAATTCCTTCATAAAACTTCGACGAGAATTAGGGATAATATCCTTTAAAGATATAAATTAAATTTACAGTAGATATATACATATTTCAGTCGACTAAATTTTTTTTTCCAGTCGACTGAATACAAATCAAGAATTATTCTCAGCTTTATTATAAACCTCACATTTTTTTAACTGATTTATTAATAACATCCTTACATTTTTAACAAATTTTTCCTTAATCATTGAATTTTTGTGTGGCTACAAATCTTAGCTAAACAATAACCATTAATTGTTTAGTCAAATTCTATTATAAATTCTTAAAAAAATTAGTTTTTAAAACATCTAAATTTTACAATTTAAAAAACTTAACAAACTCAAAATGTCGTCTAACAACTCCTACTCTCCAATCAACATCACATCGTCAAGCAAAAACTCTCCAACATCACCAAAACTCCCTACACCAACACCACCACATGAGCCGATGTATAATTGGAAAAATTATCGTACTGGTTACACTCCAGAAACCAAGAAGGCTAAGCGCAGACTTTTTATTTCTCCGGACACGAAAAGAAAGATTGATGAGATTCATCACTTTCAACAACAACAGATTGACCTTCAACGAGAACTATACTTCGAGCAAAAGATTACAGCTAGACGTTTGAACTTCCTAGAGCAAATTGGCTTACGTTTCTGTGGATCAAAGAAGAACGAAGTGGCTAAGCCCCTACCTCGACCCGTCAGTTCATTTGATCCATCTTCATCTTATCGTACACCAAACGATCCCGTCAATCCATGGATGTCTCCTAAGACACCACAATATAGTCCGAATTCATGGGATAGAAATTACATGAAGAATGAAGGAAAGAAGAATCCAAGTCCTTCTCAAAAGAAATAATTCAAATATATTATTTGTAACTATTTTTTTAAATAAATTGTTTGAATTCAAAAAGAACCTGAAACAACAAAAGTACATGATTCAGTCAACTGAACTTATAAGCCCAGTCGACTGAATGCAAACATAAAACATTTTTTTCATATTTTCAGTCGACTAAATATTTCTGCACAGTCGACTGAAACTTAACAGAAACTCTCGGGAAAATATTCAGTCGACTAAAATCTCTGTTCAGTCGACTGAATTCAAACCTAAAAAGTTTCGGTCTACAATTCAGTCGACTGAACAGACATTTTCAGTCGACTGAACGGCCTTTTCCAGGTAAAATTCCCTTTATTTACATCAGTTTTTCACTTCCAAAATCACTTTTTACATCTTCTTCCCCAAATTTCCCCAAAACCCTAGATCTCAAATACTTCCAATCTCCCTCAAATCAAAAGCAAATGGCACAAAAACGGTCTAGAGCTTCATCCTCTTCATCCTCCGTGCCCATTGATGCTCAAATTGCTCAATGGCTATATGATGAAGTCGCGATAACATGATGGAACAAGATGAAGAACTCTAGAATATTCGAGCATTCCTTTGTAGATTTCCAAAGTCTTCACACCTACAATTTCCAAGAGCTCACTGATCGAGCAGGCTTAACTCCTCTTCTTGATTTGAAACGGAATGACATTGCCATAAATCATATTATGGTCAAGTTGTTCTACGCAAATCTCAATCTTGGACACCAAACTCCAAGGAATCCAAACGACAGTGTTTGGAGCATGGTCTGCGGAAAGAAGGTTTGGTTTTCTTTGGATCGAATAGCTCACATTTTATGGTCAACTAATATCGGAAGGAAACTAGAAGAAATAGAGTTCAATCCACAAATTCGTGATAACATAAATCACCAATTTATGGATGATAATATAAATTTCCGAGATCTCAAGTCAACTTCTCTTCGACCTCGAGCAAGAATTCTACATAAAACTCTAATGAGAACGATCACTCCTCGCACGGGCTCATATGAAATCGTTTACCCAATTAACTATCGAGCTTTATATGCCATCTTTGGCAATATTAAAGTCAATTGGGTACAACTAATCCTTGATGAGTTTCTCTCGTTTCATAATGGTAAAATGCGCACAATTTATTTTGGAGAATATATCATCCGACTTCTCCTCAATGTTGATACACCATTACCGGATTCAAAAAACACAATGGTCCATCAAATAAACCATCGGACCATAAGCCTTATGCAACTCCCTACTCGACCTCCTCGATTTATATCACTTGCCGAATGGGAAGCTAGGCGTCAAGAGCAACAACAACAACCTCCTCCACCTCAACACGAAGAGCATTTCGAACAAGAAGAAGAAATTCGTCTTGTTGACCCGACCTACTCTACCAACCAATCCTTAGGAATATTATCAAGAAATCAACAAATTCTTGATAATCGTCTTAAAAAGGTGGATAATAAGCTTGACAAAATCAAAGGATTTTTTAATAAGCTTTGGGACGCTATCTCGTGCTCAAGCACCACTACCGCTTCAACATCTCGTGGCAAGCGTCCTGCACCAACATTTACATGGACGTCATCCGAGGAGCATACCAGTACCAGCATAAGCGGAGCTAGTGGTGGTCAAGGAGGAAGAGCTTATCGACCATCAACAGGAGGACCAGTCATTAGAGAACCAGGAGACAGGGAAGGTTCTTACGATTGGGATAAGGATCAGTAATTTATTTGAGTTGTTGTTCTATTATGTTTCTTGCAACTATGACATTTGAACTATTATGTTTAATGCTTTTTTTTATGCAATTCTAAGATTCATTCTTTTTGGTTTAAAGTGATTGTTTTAATACCATGCAACTACGGTTATTACTTCCTTTTTGTCGATGACAAAGGGGGAGAAAATCTATGGTACTAACTTTGTTTTGTAGGAAAGATATGTGTACACATTCAGGGGGAGAAAGTTTAAACATCTTTAGAAAATCAAGTATTGTCATCAACCAAAAAGGGGGAGAATGTTGATACACGAAGATTTTTGATCAATGACAATGTATAAAGTAAGAGATATATGCAAAATAGAGGAAGATCAATGAAATATAAACTTGAGTATGATTTTTATATATATAGGTTTATTTGTTAAAATCTATCCTCAAGAATTGCACAAACACAAGAACACATTCATTATACTTCAATTTTTCACTGTGCATACTTCAATTCTTCATAATGCATAAATTCATATGTCAGTCGACTGAACTGGCAAACATGTACAAATATGCACAGTTTCAGTCGACTAAATTTTCTGCACAGTCGACTGAAAATTTTCCAGAAAGATTCTTACTATAATTTCAGTCGACTAAAATTCCTGTACAGTCGACTGAATTTGAACCTGCGAATTTTGCATGAAAGGACACCTTCTTCTTCCCAAGAGTTGCGACCATTCCTCAATAGAAATGGAAGCTTCTCTTATCTACAACCCTTGGCAATACATGCATCCTTTTTACAACTATAAATACATGATTCAAACATCATTCAAGACATCGAATTCTCTTACTCTAATCTATCTATTTCTTGATCATATTTTCTAAACATTATCAAGGCAATCACTACTCTCTTTGCTTGAATCACTATTATATTTAATATATTTGATTCATAGCAAATTCATAATTCCTTAATCTTCACAAATATATTTCATATTCTTGAGGATAAGATTATAGGAACATTGTACTACAATAGACTCATTCGTGTTATAAAGAACACAACTAGTCAAAACTTGTTTAGCATTGAGGTTTGAAGTCCTCTTAGGTAGTTTGAGGCAAAGAAATCCCGTTCGGTTGTTCGGGTAAGTTGTAAACCTATTCCTCCGGGTGAAGTGAGGGTGTTAGTTAGTGAAATTCTTAAGTGAAGCTTAGGGACTGGAAGTAGGACGAGAGGTCCAAACCAGTATAAAATCCTGGTGTCTCCTTGCATTTACTTACTTTATCTACCTAGACTATTTCATTATTCCATATTACACGATCCTACTGCATAGCCTCTTTCACCCTCTTATAGCCAAACTTGAAACCAGACTTGCTGGTTGGAAGGCCAACTCACTATCATCTGCTGGAAGACTTGTTTTGGTTAATGCAGTTCTTTCAGCTCTCCCCACCTATTGGCTCTCATTTCACAAACTTCTTATCTGGGTATCTAAAAAAATCGACGCCATTAGATGGACGTTCCTCTGGAATGGTGGAAAAATCAAATGTCTTGTTAGTTGGAAGATCGTCTGCTTGCATGAAACTCATGGGGGCCTTGGTGTCCCCAATCTGATCTCTTTCAATCAAGCACTGTTAGTAAAGTGGTTCTGGCGACTCCTCTCGCCGGAACAATTCATCTGGAAGAAATGGATCCTAGCCTCACACTATAATTCTGACCCCTTCCTTGTTCCTCATTTCGCTCCTCTCCGTAACTGTCTCCCTTTTGGTCTGGTGTCTTAGATTCTTCTGACATCTTCAAAACCTTTATCCGGGTGGATATCGGCAACGGCGCTAACTGTCTCCTCTGGTTCGACGCCTGGCATAGTCTTTCTCCTCTTTACAGATCTTTCCCCCTCTTTTTCTCCCATTCCAACCTTCCCCTTTGGACTGTGGCAGACACTGTTTCCCACGGCTTCACATATCTTTGCCCATCATCTCTATTTTCCTTTGATATCCTTGAGGAACTTCTTTCTGTCCTGCGATTGCTTCAATCTATCACGCTTGATCCTCTGTCAAATGATTGTCACACCTGGTCTCTTTCGCCCATTCATGGTTTCTCTGTCTCTCAGTTTTACTCATTCCTTAATCATCCTGGTCGCCTATTCACCTTCGCTCGGGTCTGGAAATGTCACGTCCCTCCACGTATCAGATTTTTTCAATGGTGCCTCATTCATGGGCACATTAACACTAAAGACCAGCTTATGCGTTTGAATATCACGTCTGATCAGATCTGTGTCCTATGTAAATCAGAAACTGAATCTATTCACCATCTCTTCTTTGAATGCGACATCTCCTTCCATATTTGGGTTTCGGTTTGTGCTCACAATCTCGGTCAAATTCACTTGATAAATGATTTTTTTGAATACTGGCAATATGGATTTCGGAATTGTCTTCTGGATTCGCTCCTGGCTATCTTCAGCTGGGTTATTTGGAAGGAAAGGAATGCCATCATTTTCAACAAACCATCCAGTTCTGCCATCGGTTTATGTAATAAAATATCTTATATTTTTGCATATTGGACAGGGGCGTCTACCTCTGCACCATTCAGATTTCGTCTACCTGCAGCTCGTTCCCCTTCTGATGAGTCTGTTGGCAGTGCTTCCTCAGCAACACACGAAGGCAGTTAGATGTTGTGTCCCATTTTAGGTTTTTGTGCGAAGTTATGTTTAATGTACTAATGCTGAATTATTACATTTTGTTATCAATCAGCGAACTGCAACTATATGCTCTGATCAAGTTTTTTTTTGGCCATCGACCAGGCTTGTTGGTCAACCTTTATTTATATGATATTATGCTAATCGGCTGTGTAGCTTCACGCTACACACCCGTTCTCTCTAAAAAAAAAAGAATGCCCATCGTCCACCTGACGATGTTTCGCAAGCATTCATCCATACAAGTCCATTTCGGATTCGAATGGAACCGAAGTCACTATTCCTACTACATCCGTTTTGGAAATATCCTCAGGATTAGTAGCAACTAGCCCTTGCACTTCACTGCTCCATCTTCGAATCCAAAAACGTTTACACGAAACGTACAAACTGGATCGAAGTGGTTTTCAAGAAATAAATCTCGATCCCGGTCTCTTCGAAACGAACAACGTATTTGGCCAAATTGATAATCGGTGATTTAACTATCAATTAATATTTACAAACATCCATCAAACAATAAATAATTCCCCAAATTATTTATTTATTCCAAAAATATCTTCACAAGATATATTTTCACTTTTCAAATTCCTTTGAAAACAGTTTTCAAAACTATCTGCCTTTCTTAGAATAAATTCCATGTATTTCCATTTCCACTGGAATCACCAAGCACAAAATTAGTTTTTTCTAAATTAATTTAAAACACTTTACTTTTAAAAAAAAATATACTTTAAAACATTCATGTTAAAAATTCCTTTAATAATTTGTTAAAAATACATACTATATGAATATTTGAAAATAGGGTTACTTAATAAAATATAAAACTAGATTTCTACTTTTAAAAAACGAAATACTAAGTTACTTCTTAATAATTACTGCTAAAATAGATTAAAAGAAAATACTTACTTCAGACTTTAAATATTAGAAATAATTTTTTTTTCAAAACTTGCTTTCTTTTAAAAACAACTTTTAAGACATTTAATTTATATTTAAAATTTACTTTTAAAAACATGTACTTGGCCATCCAGAGAAAATTCCAACTTCAAGCACTTAAATCAATTTTCCCCAAATTGATTTCCAATTTATTTTATTTGAAATAAGTTTCTTTAATTTCTCAATTTATTTCAAAATTCATTAATTATGCCCTTAATTATTATTGTTATTATTTTCCATTTGATAATTTAAATCTTTTAACAGAAATATACAAATTTCAGCTTTTCCCAATCTCTTCTTTATTCTTTTCAATAAATTAAATCTTAAATATTAAATAAATGTTTTGTTCTTTTAAATGTAAATATTGAAGTTTATAATTCATTAACTTTCTGTTTATTCAAAAATTTCCTTTCCAATTCATTCTTAAATATATTCAACCTTTTTTATAATTATTTTACTTTCAAATTCACTCCTTTTATTTCCTTTCCAAAATCCAATTTATATATTTTTGGTAATTCATTATACCCAATTATATCCAATCGAACCATTGCATTCGATATTTCAATATAATCCATCATGGAACATCAAATAATCACAACAATAGAAGGTATTAAATAATTTAAATAAATGTTGAGGGATCCAGTTGGATCCCTCCAACCTGTTTTTCCTGCATCCACAGATATTAGCACAATATAATATGTTAATTCCAAAGTATACCATACTATAACACAATATAAATCAAACATCCCAAGATGTAGTATATACTATAATATAATCAATCAATTCATCCATTCAACCAATGGTTTAAATTTAATCATTTAAATTTAAATTTAAATCTAACTGAGTGAGATTAACTCACCTTTGCTTTTCGTTTTGCAAACCATCCCATCTCAACTTGTTTTCCTCGATTTTCAGACCTTGTAAAATCATTAGATGTTTTATTAATATTTGATCAATCAAACTAATTAATTTCCATTTGATAATTTAAATTTAAATAACAATAATTTATCTAAATTAAAATTTTATTTATCTAAAAATCAAATTTTAGATTAGCTTTATATAACTACTTCAATGTCTAAACTCCTATATACCTTTTTATATAAGTTTAACCCAACCACCTTATTTTATATAAATTCATTTTCTATTAATTTTAAAAATATAATTTTAAATTAAATTA
Organism: Allium cepa; assembly: GCA_030765085.1. NCBI lineage: Eukaryota > Viridiplantae > Streptophyta > Magnoliopsida > Asparagales > Amaryllidaceae > Allium > Allium cepa. The sequence goes on from CM060938.1 coordinate 589,498,709, forward strand.
ACCAAGTATAGCAAGACTTTGTAAAATCAACCCATAATTTATTAACTTTTGAATTAACTATTATTTAACAAATTTAACTTATTAATAACTTAATCTAAATTAAGATTATCTTAATATTTGAAAAACCGTTTAACAAGATAAATATCCCCATTTACTGTAAATTCCATTTTTTTTCTGACTTAATATATTTTCAAAATCTAGTGTGTAATTATAAGTTATTCAAGCTTAAAAAACAAAAAAAACAAAAAGAATCGTACCTCGACGCGACTACAACTACGGGTCGAGCATGACTTCGCGGCAACCCCAAGCCGACCACGACGCTGCCAATGCCATCAAGCTTCGATTGCAAACCCTTCCTTCAGCCTCGCAACCCAAACCCGCCACCACCACGCTGCTCGCAACCCTAATTCGCCTCGCGAAACCCCATATCGAAGTCAATTCGAAGCCGCCGCGCATGCAACCCCTAGCCAGTGACACTGATTTCGAATCACTCCAATTTGTACTCGATGGCGATACAATTTGCATATAAGTCGCCCTTTTTTTTTGTTTCGGTCGCAACGAAATGGAAAGCGGCCATTAGAATATCGTGAAGCTAAAGGAAAGAGAAAGGGAGGGTAAAGGGGGACCGCGATTTCTAACAGTCATTATATCCTCTATTTTTTTTAGCTTGCTTTAGAATTTTTGTTGAACTACACTCTTGCTATTAAAAGAAGAGAGGAGGGAACAAGAAATGACATTGGCGTACGCGAGAAGGGCTGCAGTATGAAGAGGAGACCAAAAGCTCAGATGTGAAATTATTACGGCGGCTGAGTTAAAAGATATTTTATTTATTCATTTATTTTTATTATGTACCAAACGTCTCGATAAAATGCAATTCGAAAATCTGACTTCCTCTCAAGGCGTACTGCTAGGTGTTCATAATGTTATACCCCTATTTCGAACGCTAAGGAAAAGGTTTCGAATCCTAATTCCATCGTATGGAGAAGATAACTCTCTGAATCGATTATTACCAATTAAATTTTCAGCGCGTTTATATATCGCACGTTCACTCAACAACTCCAATCACTACGAAAATTGAAGTCCGATAATAATTCAATATTGCAGATCCAATGGAACTGATTTCGTCGAGTTCCGAGACTGTGCCCCGGAAGGTTATTTTTAAATTCAATTTAAAACAATAAAATTTCAAAACTGAACAGATCACTGTTAGATTTAATTTTAACACATTTATTATCTTCAGTATTATCCATCTAAATTTTACAAGCCTTCCAATTATTTTAACAGGCTTAGAACTTCAGATTCAACATTTTATCCAATTTCAAATTATTAAATTCAAAATTTTAATTAACAATTTATTAGTGATATTTGAATTCAAGTTAAAATTAACTTTTAAATATTTACAACCAATTATATATTCCGATTTCAAAAGCTTAAAAATTCTAGGTCGTCACATTCCTCCCCCCTTAAAAGAATTTCGTCCCCGAAATTACCAATTAGGAAGAATGGTCCAATACCCGTTTATTATTTCCCTAAACCAAACAGTTTCTAACAATTCAACATCGCACCAACTATCTTCTTATAAAAGACTCGTTATTATTCTTATTAACCTTCCAAACTTCTCCATAGTTCCAAACTATACTATTGGTTTAACCATTCAAGTTTCAATTTAAAACAAAGTTTTGAATTATCAAAAAATTTCTCAAAATTTTTCTAACTCCCTAAATTCCCGAATTTTTTTGCCAGCGTCTCCTTTGCGCGGCTGACTCGGTACAACTACAAAATGGCTCTACGGCCTCCCAAATCCAAAAAGAAAACAAAATGCCAAGTGGCTCAATCCAAATCCCAATCAAATTTCACACCAAATTAAAATACATACCTTTTTGTTGAGCATTTCAAATTTATCTTCTGAAATCAAAATCAATTCTCTTTTCCCTTTATATTACCTGCATATCCTATTTAGCACTAATATCCAATCACAATATTCTCAAATCATCATATCAACTTTCTTACAAACCGTCGGCATTTATTTATTCAAATATTAACTTAGATTATATTTGTAGTATCAATTCCAAATCAAGAATTCACCATTCCCTTCTTAAGTTAGTATAAGCATTCTATATGCTTCTTATATTCATTTTCATCTTACCACTTTAGTTTATATCTATTTCTATTCACATTGATTCTTTCATTTCCATACGAATTCAATTTATCTTTAACTCTGAATATTTAAATTTTATTTTTCATTTATAATCAATTCATGTCATTATTTAAGTTAGTTTCATTTACTAATTATATTTCAATTTCCAGCTTGAAATCGTTTTGTCGTTAACAAAAATTTTCCAAAAATTTTCAAAATTTTTTCTAACTCCCAAAATTTCTGAAATTTTTTGACAGAGTCTCCTTTGTACGGAGGAGCTTTTGCAATTTGACAAAAGAGATAAATATATATACATCGACCCACATGGTCGAAAAACCAAAAACAGTTCATATTTCCTATTTTTATTGCGTAGGCGTACCTTATTTTGCATTTTAAGCAAACAGCTTATAATTTTTAGCAACTAGCGCAACCAAATCCCGCCACACGGCTCCCAGGTACATGTACTTACTCAATTTAAACATGTAAGTGCCAAATATTTGAAGTTTATTAACATTTCACTCTATTTAAACAACTACAACACATGAATATTTAAAAGCAATATAACTAGACAATGTTATAAGCAACTTATATAGTTTTTAACACTTGCGCACACTTTTCAAGCAATCTACACGCCATTTCATTTAATTTAATGGTTTACAATACCATTTCTTACCTTCACTTTATTTTAACTCCAAACAAGCTCATATTCAATTCAATCGATTTTAAAATCAATTCTATTTCACTTTTATCAATTCATAGCATCTTAATTACTTCCATTTACATCAAATGACAATTTATTCTATGTAATTTGACGAGATCTATGTGAATAAATAAGTATCTATGTTTTATAACCATTGTAAATGGATTTCAACTCAATTTATACTTAATTCTATTCCATTTTTAAATTTATTCACAATCCATATATTCTTATTTTCATTGCATTTTAGATTTGAATCCATTCACCTGCATTTCTTTTTATTAACCAAACTAGATTATTCAAAACCATTAACAATTTAGGTTCATCTTCATTACCTATTAAATTTCCTTTTTATTTTAATTCATTCACAACCATTTATTTAGCTCGACACATTCTGTTTGAATCTCATCCACAATCCATTTATTTACATTTCATTTCATATTTGTTTATTCAAACTATTTATTTAGCTCGAAAACAATCAAAGCTATTTCATTCCATAACCATTTCTCAACTTATTTAAAACACATTTCATTTGATTCTTATTTATTCCATCATTTATTTATTCAATATAGTTAGTTTATCCACATTCACTTAAACCATTCCAATAAACTTGAAACATTCTATTTTTCTTATTGTCTCAAGTTATTTCAATCCCATAATAATTTAAAATGGTTTACAATTATTTATTCTAGAATTTCATTCCATTAATATTATTTATAACTCATCGAAATTTATTTCGATTAAAAATTTATTTTCACTTGATTTAAAACCAATCCAATATTATTAAACTTAATTCAAGTTGATTTAAATTCAACTCTCTTCCATCTATTCAGCTTAAGTCAATTTATTTCAATTTATTCAAATTTTATACTTAAGCTCATTTTCATTTTACCAGCAAATTTTAATCTTTTATACTCAACTTAACTCAATTGATTCCAAGGCCATATCCAATTTATTTCCACTTATTGGATTTCATTTACACATTCAAACCATTACTATTTTAATCCATTTACATTTTTCACCAATTTCATGGACTCACAATTCAATCACATTCTCAGTTCATTTAATTAATTGCAAGGCCACTATCAATTATATTTCTTCACTAATGATTCAAGTCGAATTTGATTTATAACTTGAGTTTTATTTCCAAACTTCAATATTAACTTACCAATTCAGCTTTTCCTTAGCTACATTGGTTATCATTATATATTTCGTTATCTAATTTATTATCTACTTAGTTTTTCCTTAATTTATAATTCAATACTTGAATTTTAATTTCAAATATCACTCCATTCAATTTGCTTAAGTTCAATTTATTTTATAATTCAATCATGGATTTTTGTTTTATTTCCCAATTCATCAATCTATATTTATTTTGGATTTTGTATTCCATTTTCAATTTAATAAGTCACAACTTATTGTTTTATACAATTCCATTCATCATAAGCTTGAATATATTCTTCCTTTATTTTAACTCAAGCCTTATGCTTCTTTACAACCCAAGCATATTTTAGTCATGCATTTTAATTCTTTTATAAGTTATTCTGGTTTATTTATTTCAATCTAATTCTTATCCAATTTATTTCTTATCCAACTTATTTTCTAGTTATCCAGGTATTCAATTTCAACTTCAATTTATTCAATTGAATTTTTATTCCAGTTTAATTCTATTTTAAACTCAGATTTATTTGACTCAATTCGATTTTAACTTAATTCGAATACAACTGGATATTATTTCCAGCCTATCTAGTTTATGTCAATCCAATTAAATTTTTATTTCCTCAATCCAAGCTTATTTCATTTTTAACCTTTCCCTTTAAATTTAAATTCCAACATTCAAAGCTTATATTCTTCCTGATTTAAAAATCATCTCAATTTATAAGCTTACAACCTATTTCATCAGGATTTTTAAACTCCCGACCTTTGGTTTTCAAATCATTTTGAAATCTCCAACATCTTAAATCATACTTCTCAAAATTTAAACCAATCCTGGTTTTTATTTCTAACAAATTTCCTTTGAAATTTCAAAACATGTTTTCCTAAACAAATCAATTTGGTAGCAATCTGTCACTTAGAAACCCAAAAATGAATACTGATGATGCGGCCGTCATCATCAGAATTATTTTCCAATAATCCAAGTGATTTCAATGCTATATCACTTTCAAAATCCATTTAAAACAAATTTCCATTCAGAATTATCTCCAAAACAATAATGCTATCATTTATCATTAAAATACTTCGATAAACATTTCCAAATCTCCGGGATTTTAAATTTCCAAATCCTGCTTAAATCAAATTTAACTATAATTCATTTGCATAGTTTCCTATTTGATTATAATTCAATTCATAAATTACATTTATAATTCATATTTATAAATTTCATTTCATAATTGGATTTATCTTCTCAATCTTTTATTATATTTACAATTTCTAGTTAAAATTTTCACTTAACAATGATAATACTTTTAATATTATCATTTCTAACATCCAAGCAACCATATATTAGCTAAATAGTTTTCAAAAGCTATTCTTTATATCAAAATATGTTTTTGGGTAAAATTATTTCATTTACCCACATTTGAAACAATATCGTGTCGATTGTTCTATTCAAGTGTTTAGAAACCCCTTCAATACAGTTGCGCAGACTGTGTCGACGAAGGTTCATATGCCACTCAATAAATCAATCAACGCATGATTAAAACAATTTATATTCACTAACAAATACGCGCTCATATTTATTAATACGCTCAAACTCATTATAGAGTACTACGTACTCTATTTTAAATGAGTAATTCCCACCAGAGCCAAGGTTATTACCAACCTAAGCTCTGATACCACTGTAACAGCCCGCAAATCCATACCCCTTGAGTCAACACTATCTAAAATAATCAACTCAAGTTGTACAGAAATACGAACCATTTGGGTTAAAGAAGAAGAGGTAGAAGAAGAAAAATAGAAAACAACAACAGAATCTAACCATCGTAGCGGGATAAAATATAATAGATAATAATTTTTTTTACTCAAAATCAAATATCTCTGTTTTTAAATTACATCATCAGAGTACATCAATCACAGCTCAACATCAATATCATACAATGGATACACAACAACTCAAGATACACGATAACTCGAAAGAACGATATATATATATATACAAGTACGAGAGTATGTATCGTCATCCAGCTCATCCCCTGGGCTTCACAGCATCATCCTGTATCCTATAATACTCGGTCTGACCCGAGCATTATAGTTAAATAACACCCGAGTCAGTCTGGAATACCGGCGTGAGAAAATCACACCCAATTGATTATTAAAGTTTCAAAAATCCTTTGAAAACAAAAGCATCTCGTAAGACCACGCCACAAATAAACATGTCGGGTTTTTACCTTACGATAGCTAAAACAATTTTTATAGAAATCCTTTGATATTATAATAGGGTCTAAATACAAATACTTATAAAATAGCCGAAATTGTTACATCTATTAAATTCCAGCTACTAACCACAAAAGTGGGTAATACAAACAAAACTCATACAAGGCTCGTAGGAAGAATGGATTTCCAACTAATGACTAGGCACTGGGGTACCACCTGTCACAGTACGGGGCCTAGATCACCGTACCGAGGAGTACGCCCGCTCCCCTGCAACACAAGACCGGGACTGACCCTTACTGGATAATCCCGAGTGAGATCACCCCGCAGTTGGGATCAGCAACCGCCCACTAAGCCGAAATAAAAAGGGACATCTAGACTGGAATGACCTCACCCTGCTTGGGTGCTACCCACCTAGCCTTGCTGCATAACCCCTGATTTTCAGTCATTCCCATTGGATGAGGCTTGAGGCTAAGCGTTACCTTTTTAGAATATATCCCTTAGAATGCCCATTGTCCACCTGACGATGTTTCGCAAGCATTCATCCATACAAGTCCGTTCCGGGTTAGAACGGAACCGAAGGCACTATTCCTACTACATCCTTTTTGGAAATATCCTCAGGATTAGTAGCGACTAGCCCTTGCACTTCACTGCTCCATCTTCGAATCCAAAATCGTTTACACGAAACGTACAAATCGGATCGAAGTGGTTTTCGAGAAATAAATCTCGATCCCAGTCTCTTCGAAACGATCAACGTATTTGGCCAATATTGATAGTCGGTGATTTAACTATCAATTAATATTTACAAACATCCATCAAACAATGAATAATTCCTCAAATTATTTATTTATTCCAAAAATATCTTCACAAGATATATTTTCACTTTTCAAATTCCTTTGAAAACAGTTTTCAAAACTATCTGCCTTTCTTAGAATAAATTCCATGTATTTCCATTTCCACTGGAATCACCAAGCACAAAATTAGTTTTTTCTAAATTAATTTAAAACACTTTACTTTTTTAAAAAATATACTTTAAAACATTCAAGTTAAAATTCCTTTAATAATTTGTTAAAAATACATACTATATGAATATTTGAAAATAGGGTTACTTAATAAAATATAAAACTAGATTTCTACTTTTAAAAAACAAAATACTAAGTTACTTCTTAATAATTACTGCTAAAATAGATTAAAAGAAAATACTTACTTCAGACTTTAAATATTAGAAATAACAAATTTTTCAAAACTTGCTTTCTTTTAAAAACAACTTTTAAGACATTTAATTTATATTTAAAATTTACTTTTAAAAACATGTACTTGGCCATCCAGAGAAAATTCCAACTTCAAGCACTTAAATCAATTTCCCCAAATTGATTTCCAATTTATTTTATTTGAAATAAGTTTCTTTAATTTCTCAATTTATTTCAAAATTCATTAATTATGCCCTTAATTATTATTGTTATTATTTTCCATTTGATAATTTAAATCTTTTAACCGAAATATACAAATTTCAGCTTTTCCCAATCTCTTCTTTATTCTTTTCAATAAATTAAATCTTAAATATTAAATAAATGTTTTGTTCTTTTAAATGTAAATATTGAAGTTTAAAATTCATTAACTTTCTGTTTATTCAAAAATTTCCTTTCCAATCCATTCTTAAATATATTCAACTTTTTTTTATAATTATTTTAATTTCAAATTCACTCCTTTATTTCCTTTCCAAAATCCAATTTATATATTTTTGGTAATTCATTATACCCAATTATATCCAATCGAACCATAGCATTCAATATTTCAATATAATCCATCATGGAACATCAAAAAATCACAACAACAGAAGGTATTAAATAATTTAAATAAATGTTGAGGGATCCAGTTGGATCCCTCCAACCTGTTTTCCGTGCATCCACAGATATTAGCACAATATAATATGTTAATTCCAAAGTATATCATACTATAGCACAATATAAATCAAACATCCTAAGATGTAATATATACTATAATATAATCAATCAATTCATCCATTCAACCAATTGTTTAAATTTAATCATTTAAATTTAAATCTAACCGAGTGAGATTAACTCACCTTTGCTTTTCGTTTTGCAAACCATCCCATCTCAACTTGTTTTCCTCGATTTTCAGACCTTGTAAAATCATTAGATGTTTTATTAATATTTGATCAATCAAACTAATTAATTTCCATTTGATAATTTAAATTTAAATAACAATAATTTATCTAAATTAAAATTTATCTAAAAATTAAATTTTAGATTAACTTTATATAACTACTTCAATGTCTAAACTCATATATACCTTTTTATATAAGTTTAACCCAACCACCTTATTTTACATAAATTCATTTTCTATTAATTTTAAAAATATAATTTCAAATTAAATTAACCAAGTATAGCAAGACTTTGTAAAATCAACCCATAATTTATTGACTTTTGAATTAACTATTATTTAACAAATTTAACTTATTAATAACTTAATCTAAATTAAGATTAGCTTAATATTTGAAAAAACCGTTTAACAAGATAAATATCCCCATTTACTGTAAATTCCATTTTTTTTTCTGACTTAATATATTTTCAAAATCTAGTGTGTAATTATAAGTTATTCAAGCTTAAAAAACAAAAAAAAAAAACAAAAAGAATCGTACCTCGACGCGACTACAACTACGGGTCGAGCATGACTTCGCGGCAACCCCAAGCCGACCACGATGCTGCCAATGCCATCAAGCTTTGATTGCGACCCCTTCCTTCAGCCTCGCAACCCAAACCCGCCACCACCACGCCGCTCGCAACCCTAATTCGCCTCGCGAAACCCCATCTCGAAGTCAATTCAAAGCCGCCGCGCATGCAACCCCTAGCCAGCGACACTTATTTCGAATCACTCCAATTTGTACGCGATGGCGATACGATTTGCATATAAGTCGCCCCTTTTTTTTTGTTTCGGTCGCAATGAAATGGCAAGCGGCCATTAGAATATCGTGAAGCTAAAGGAAAGGGAAATGGAGGGTAAAAAGGGACCGCGATTTCTAACAGTCATTATATCCTCTATTTTTTTTAGCTTGCTTTAGAATTTTTGTTGAACTGCACGCTTTCTATTTAAAAGAAGAGAGGAGGGAACAAGAAATGACATTGGCGTACGCGAGAAGGGCTGCAGTATGAAGAGGAGACCAAAAGCTCAGATGTGAAATTATTACGGCGGCTGAGTTAAAAGATATTTTTTTATTCATTTATTTTTATTATGTTCCAAACGACTCGATAAAATGCAATTCGAAAATTTGACTTCCTCTCAAGGCGTACTGCTAGGTGTTCATAATGTTATACCCCTATTTCGAATGCTAAGGAAAAGGTTTCGAATCCTAATTCCATCGTATGGAGAAGATAACTCTCTGAATCGATTATTACCAATTAAATTTTCAGCGCGTTTATATATCGCACGTTCACTCAACAACTCCAATCACTACGAAAATTGAAGTCCGATAATAATTCAATATTGCGGATCCAATGGAACTAATTTCGTCGAGTTCCGAGACTGTGACCCGGAAGGCTATTTTTAAATTCAATTTAAAACGATAAAATTTCAAAACTGAACAGATCACTGTTAGATTTAATTTTAACACATTTATTATCCTCAGTATTATCCATATAAATTTTACAAGCCTTCCAATTACTTTAACAGGCTTAGAACTTCAAATTCAACATTTTATCCAATTTCAAATTATTAAATTCAAAATTTTAATTAACAATTTATTAGTGATATTTGAATTCAAGTTAAAATTAACTTTTAAATATTTACGATCAATTAAATATTCCGATTTCAAAAGCTTAAAAATTCTGGGTCGTCACATACAGTCACTCAATATATACACAATTATCATGCCTCAGATTAACAATATTATAAATACAGTGGAAATACTCTGTACGCTATTGCCATCCAGCTCGCCTCCTGAGCTCCAGAACGTTCTTACTTGAAAATCTGTAATACTCGGTCTGACCCGAGCATTACACCAACGTAACACCTGGGTCAGGCTGGAAACCAGCGTGAGTAAACCCAACTAACATGGAATGCCAAAGCAATCAACTTATATAAACCTGGGGTAACGTATATCAATTTAACAAACTCGCAATTTGCTATAGACAACACTTATTACACACATCGATTTCTAAGTACCAAACTTACATAAATTAATCCAATTTACTTAAATCATTTCATTCCATCCTATTGATTTCACAAATCAATTTATAAAACTTCGAAGTGGTTTTCGGGTATTTCCCATTACCTGACCCCGGTCTCTTCGAAAACCCATGCCATACTAACCCAAGTTATCCAAATGAAATACACAACATTTCATATTAGAGATATCAACTCATTCAAAGCATCCAATACTATTCAATCATCCATAAGCAAATTTGATCACTTCCAAATTAATTCAACTGATTCTAATTGAATTTCTAACCTCGATCACTTAGATTCCTTCATTTAACATTTATTAATTCCAAATCAATTAATTAGTTGATCCCTTCATGATTCATCTTAATTAATCACCCTAGATTAATTATTTCTCAATTTCATTCAAGTAATTATCTTTGTTTAATTACACGATATTAATTATTTTTAACCAAATCAATAAGTAATCTTAATTACTTCATAAATTAATTAACTATTTAATTACATTAATCCTTAATTACTTCATTGATTATATAAGTTATTGATTTCCAATTATATTTCAATTTATCTAATCTAAATTAATTATATTAATCAAACCACAGTATTAATCATACTTGATTTATCTTCACCTAAAATTATCTACCCTTTTTATTTACTTCATTAAATAAATTAGTTTTTCTAAATCAATTATCTTAATTTATCTCTCGATAAATTACACAAAGTAATTATATTTTGTTAATTGTATTAAGTAATTATTTATTAAACCACCCAATGATTATTCTAATTAATTTAAACCCAATTAATTAACCCAAGTCATAAATAATTTAATTAATTAATTAATTATTCATTAAATTATCCTATTTATTTTATGAATCAACAATCATTAAATATTTATTGATTTTAATCTGAACCATTTAATTATTTACGATTTAAGTTTAAAACCATTTAAAACCCAAATGCTTCGAGTCCAACAACAATTGACTCGAGAACTAACCAAACCCAAAGTCACCAGATCTTCAGCACACATTCAATCAACTCAATCAACCAACCAATTATTTAAATTTATCTATTTAAATTTAAAATAAAATAAAAAATCCAACAGAGTGAGATTTACTCATCTTTGCTTCTTAAATTTGCAATCCGATCCATATCGGCTTGTCTCTCCAAAATTTTCAAACCTTGAATAAACAGTTATACGATTTATTAATATTTTACATAATCGAACAATTAACTGTCCTTTTTACAATTTTTATTTAACTAATAATTAAATTTAAACTAATAATTTCTCTTTATAAATCCTTTAGTAAGTGAAAACATATATGTATATTTATTTCTTTTGAACTACATACATATTTATAAAATAGATTACAGATTTCAAAAATCCAACTTTATAAATTCTTTGAACATTTTAAAACCCTTGCATTTTTATTTTTAACAACAAATACTGTAATATGCCATAACCAAAACTAATTTCAAACAATACGTAAACTAATTCTTATTATTATTCTGACAAATCACTTTAGCTGTTTAATATTATCAGTTAATAAACTTAATTAACCCATTTCAAATTAAAATTTTAACTAGCCTAATCTACATATCTTGCTCCATCTCTCAAGATAAACATAAATTTAAACTGTTATTAAGTTTATCCAGAACCAAAAATAAAAATAAAAAGACTCACCAAACTTCCTAAAGCAGGCTGCAACCCGATTAAGTATCCAATTCGTCTTTACTCGATTCGACGTCGAGCACAAATCCTTCACCTCCAAGCCATCGCCCTTCCATCTTTTGCCAGAGCCACACACGATTCGTCATGGAGTAAGGGGGAGTTATGGTATGGTAAGAATATTTTATAAATAAAGGTTGTCATCATCAAAAAGGGAGAGATTGTTAGGAACTGAGTTGATGATGTTTTGATGACAACAACCTTATATAGTTATTATACTTTAGTTTATAAAATATATACTAACATTTCCATATAGATAGATATATATGTATATAGGAAGTATATGCAGGTATCATCGAAGACTGATCAGTATAAAGACTCAAGCATCAAGATGAAGATTAGAGATTCAAGATTCAAGACTCTAGAGAATCAAGATTTCAAGATCTCAAGATAAGTGTCTAGTATTTTTTTAAAACTTCATAATAGCACTCTCATCTTTCTTCCAAATTTCTTTTGGGATGGAACCCAATTTCTATCGAAACCAGTGGCTTACAAACCCACGACAAGTAGCTTACAAACCTACGCCAAGTGGCTTACAAACCCACGAAAATCAAAATCATATAAACTACTTTACACAAGTTCTCGAGTCCTATGGAGGAGCTCTGTAGGAAGGTTCTTGCAATTTCAGTTTGAATAGATTTTTCAAAATGTTTTTAAATCTGTTTTCAAAATGTTTTAGCTTTCAAAATCATGTTTTCAAAAATATTTTCAAACTTTGTTTTAGCCTTGAAATATTCATCTATTCTGATTTTAAAAACTTCTATTTTTAAAACATCAAAACTTATTCTGATTTTAAATATTACTTATAGAATTGACAGTCTATATCAATTATATATATATATATATATATTTAAAATAATGTTTTATATTCATTCTCTATATCAAAATATTGTTTAAACACTTTACTTTGCTTCAGAGAAGTTTCAACTTGTTTTAAATTCAATTGTCTTTACAAAACAACATCTCTATAATTTTGAACTAAGGGATGTCGACATAAGGGGATACCCCATGTCGACATGGTGACAGGTGGATTCAAAATTCAATTTTCAAAAGAAGTGTCCATTCGTTCGAAAACCTTTCGCCAATGGTTATGACTGTTGTGCATCTATATAAAGGCTTCCAAAACGAATTTTTTTAACAACTACTTTCTTATTTTCTTCACTCTTTCTTCTCCACCATTCCATATCCATAAAACTTCATATTTTCAAGATCTTGCCATCATTCTGCCAAATTCTCAATAGGAAATCATTTAAATACTCTCTCTATTTGATTCTCCATCATTCTACTAAAGATCAAAGTGCTATTCAGAGTTATAGGATTAATTTGTATTCAAAAAGTCCATAGACTCCATCCATTCAAAAGGATTGTTATTAAGAAGTATTAGGGTGATCTTGTGTCCCGTAAATCAAGAGTGTTTACCCCAGACTCGGAGATAGGAGGGTTCCTCAAGGCCTTAGAAATTGAGGGTTGTAATTTGGATATTGGCTTATAAAAATTTGTACAAGGATATTGCCTTGGTGCAGGACTGGATGTAGGAGGATTCCGAACCATTATAAAATTCGGTGTGTTCTTTCCTTTTACTTGCTTTACTTTACTATTTGCATTCGTTATATGTTCCGTGATCATTCTATGTTAGAATTCTGTTTAGATTTGTGTTGAAAGTTTTAATTTAGTCATATAGTTCATATATTCTTTAAAACACTATTCACCCCCCTCTAGCGTTATTCTGCCTTAAGATCCTTAATCCGCATCCCTAACAATTTACTCCGAAACTCGAGGGCTACTCCCCTATCGAAAACCACCCAGGAGAGATCCCACTGAGCGGCAGCGTAGAACTGGAAAATATTGCCTATTCCACGAGTTGGATGGGCACTCTACCGTTGAATGCCGTCACCTAAGAGATGAGGTGGAAGAACATGCCAGGAGTGGTAGATTGCCATAGTATATCAAAGAACGAACGACGGCCATAAGACTTGAACAACTGCCCCCTTCGCCTAACAGAACTGATCCTGGATCGAGATCGCGACTCGTCATCAACTGATTATGATGGCAAGGGCCAAGTTTGGGATTTGAACTTTGGTCAACTGGATTTCTTAGATTTGATTTCAAAATAAAATGGTTGTTCCACTAACTCATGTACGGGAACCGGAGAGATCCCTAGGCATGCTCTGAGATGGTAATAGACCACTTCGCCCGGAGAGGCAATGTTTAGTTTTTTTCTGATGTTTGAGATTGAACATGTAGGACTTGAATTTAATAAATAAACTTGAATTTCTTGAAATAAACCTTTGACCGGAGAGTTAAAGGATGAATATTAAATACTTGTATAAAAATGATCGCTTTATGATCCTACCCGGAGAGGCGGGGTCTGGAGTGCAAGAAGTGGGTTGCTTCGCCGGAGAGCGACAGGATCAGCTCACTTAACGTCGTTTTCCATTCACCGGAGAGTAATTGAATCGGGATTCGATAAGAGCCCAGAGAGGCTGTGATCGACCCACGATTTAGGCCATGGCATCGCTTAATGTTCGGGTAAACAGAAACGGAGTGCAAGAAGTGAGTTGCTTCGCCGGAGAGCGACATGATCGACTCACTTAACGCTGCTTCCCCTTCACCGAAGAGTGACAGGATGGGATCCAGCAAGGGCCCGGAAAGGCTATGATCAGTTTAGAATAACCAAGACATCGCTATACGTCCTAGCTTGGTCCAGAGTGCAAGGGATAGAAAGCAACGCCGGAGTGCAATGGGATCTTTCTATTCAATCACTAAGTCTGGAATGGGCTTGGCAAGCGTCCGGAGTGACCACCGATAGTCCGAAGAGACTGTAGAATTTCATTCTCAATTTCCACGGGAAGAGATGGATAACGATTTGGCTTCGAACAGCCATGAACTTGATTGAAAATGCTGTAAGCTTTGAATAAAACTTGAACTCATTGCATTCGATTTGAGACAGATCAAAACACACCTTTTACCAAAAGGCATGTTTTAGGGGGAAAAGTGTTATCCCACCTTTTGGCAAAGCTAAGATACCCACAAATTAACTGAAAATCAATAATAACAAGTCACGAATATCAACTATACATTGCAGGATAAACATGGATATCGATGAATTTTATCCGAGTTCTGATCGGCCTGCAATTGACAAGACATGACAAGCAAAACCATAAAAGCCCGCATTCTAAATTTCAAGTCAATCCAAGTTCGTATGCTCAAGTTATGATCGATACAAATTGAAGGTGATAACCTCATTTTCGTATCCATCACCGAGCTCCGTTTTGAATCCATCAGGTTCGTATCCATCAGAACGACACCGCGTTAGTTTGTTTGAATCCATCAGGAGCTAGCGACTATGAATCGATCATCTTCGAATCGATCAATCTCAAACCAATCAGAGAGATCTCACCTCGGCTCTGTTCGAACCCATCAGGTTCAAATCGATCCCGGGCCTTGCTGTTCGTGTCCATCGAGTTCGTATCGACCAGAGGACCCCTGATCATGTCCATCGCATGCCATGTTCGTGTCTACCACACAACTACTATTCGTATCGATCCGCAAGCGCCACTAGTTCGTATCATTTTGATCGCTACGAACTGGACCAAGATCGATCGGTACGAACATTGACAAATTACCGGCGTAAATGGAGCTGCATGCGATGGATGTGAAATGATCCTCATCAGTAAATGACGATGCGAACATGGTGCACGAATAACTCAGTCAATACGCCACAAAAATTGGATCGATCCAGGAAACTTGCTCCATATCACTGTGTGCACGTGCTCCTGATCGATGCGAAAGGGATGGATACGAAGCCATGGATTCGAACCAGACAGCCTTCCGAAGAACATCGACCCGTATCGATCATAAATCGAGATCCACAGATCCAAATGCTACGAAATTTTCACAGCAGCTTGCGTACATGCTAAAGAATGTCTCTGCCAAGTTTCAGCTCGATTGGACAATTTCTTGATCGATACGAAATCAATTCGTATCGATCACAGATCAAGTCGAAACTTGGTGGGGTCAGTCGCGTGGGCCCACTCACATGCCAGAAGAAGTCTCCCGAAGTTTGAGCGCGATATCAGCCTCCTACGCCTATAAATAGCCCCTGAAGCCTATAGAAAAAGGATCTTTTTGGCTATTCGACATCCAGACTCTGTCGGATTCGATTCTATATCTTACCATTGCTGTTATATTCGAATTCATTCATTGTAACTGCTGCAATCATTTTTAACCAGCAAAGAACATCAATAAAAGATAATAACTTGAAGTGGACGTAGGCCGGAGATAGCCGAACCACTATAAATCATGTGTTCCTGTTTGTTATTTCTATATTGCCGTTTGTTATTTGCTGAGATCTGCAACTTGCGCTTGAATATTGCTGATTTATATTCATTGTTTGGTATTTTCATAATACTTGGGGTTTGTGACCATTTTTGGCATAAACAATAACGTGTTTGGTTTTGTAATGGCAATGATATTTTGGTTTGAAATGGCAATGATATTTTGGTTTTGAAATATAAACTATTTTGAAATGACTGTGGTGTAATAATAACATTTGGTTGTTAAATACACCGGGATCGGAAGCTGTCATACTCTCTACCAACTCCGAAAACCACTTTAACAACTGTGTATGAGGTGGAGATTGAAGAATGAAGTAGGATGGTGGCAACGTTCTATTGAGGTATATACATGGACCCGACTCCCGTAAGTTGCCTTAAGGTGGCAAAAACAGGAGCGATTCTGGGCCAACGAGGTAGCTACTCTTATCGGCACACTTCTTCGATACAATTCTATTGCTTTGTGATTGATTAGGTGCACCTTTGATTTTGAAGTGTGTCTCGAGGTGGGTGGTAGTGGCTGCTACGCGTTACCACCAGTCCAGATGCATAATTGGTATATCTACCCTGACATTGCCTTATTGTGTCGTATCTCCTACCATAGCGCGTCTTGTACGAGTTTGATTTATGTCATATCTATGGAGTATTTGTGGTTGCCTCCCGATCTGGAGGTATGACGGTACTTTATAGACTATTGGCACTATAAAATGTGTTAAGGGGGATATGGGTAATGCCTTAACGCTATTTTTAAAATATATTATACTTTACTTTAGACATTATTATAGTAGCGTATATTACTACATAGTAGATAGTTTAACGGATCCTTAGAGGATGGTTATCCCAAACATCCTTTGAGTTACTGGTATCAGTTGTTATTTCACTTGAGTTGGATTTATTGATATAAGAATGTTAATCCTGACCGAGGTGTTTTGTGTTTTGCTTTACGTTTAAGTCAGACTGAGTGATACAGCTTTTGAGACTCACCTTTGGAGTTGGAGCTTCGCTTGGAGATCTAGCTATCTATCCAGCTTTCAGATATTCAGTTGATTCTAGTGATGTATTCTGATCATGTATTTGGCTATTGTTTTCGAGACTTTTGTTGTATCTTATTTAACCCTGTTATATATAGTAGCTTCATGAACTACTATTCAGTTTGTTTCCGCTGCATATTGTATATTACTCTGTGTCTGTGATTTTGTGATTTATTTATTTAATGTATATGTAGATTTTTTCCTAATATAAATTAATAGTCTGGTATTTTAAGCAATTTAAAATGGGTACATGTGGATGCGAATGATTGAAAATATCAGGTCATTACAGGACAATTTAGAGTTGGCATGAAAATCTTAACTCTAAGATATTTCTAACTCATAGCTGCTTTGCACATTCGTTCAGAGTGGAACTACACCTACCTCTATAGTCGGGATTCTAAAAATAAAATAGTAATAGATAGGAAAGTACAAATAAGTTCTCTTAATTTATCTGAACCCTTCTGATCGACTAACCAAGGCTCTAATACCAAATGTAACAACCCGCACTTTAATGAGTCCAAATTTTGATAAAAATCGAAATCCAAATCCACCAAAGCACGGATCGTTGGATATGGTACCTACAAATAAGCATGAGTATATCAAAGATTGATAAAATCTAAACTCCAGCAGAAATAATAATACGATATAAATACTGGCTTTGGCTACTGCCTTAGAATTAATGGTACTTCCTGAATATCAAATCGCCACATTAGTATCGAGCATAAGGGATAAGAAGACTTTTCCAGCAACCAATCACGTCCAGCTCCAGTGACATGTTCTACAAAATCTATCACGTGGGCTTTAATAAGGAGGGGGTCAAAACAATGTTTTGGTGATTGGAAAATTTACACAATATTCGTAATATAAATTTATTCCGATTGGTTTATATTTAATTGTTATGTCTACTATTTAAAGTTAACCAAATTAACCTAATATTGCACATACAATATTCTTACCTAGCATGATTCACCTAGCTACCTTTCCCGCTACGAAATACTGATGTAAGTCTATCAGCCACTTAATATTTTCAAATGAAGCGGGCTCCTAGCATCGTCATTGTCGTCGTTGGTCTATTGGTCCGAGCTACCGAGACCTTTGGCCACTATTTATGGCTATATAATACATAATAGCCATACTACTAATGCATCTATCGTCATTAAAGTCCTAGCAATGTGAGACACAGTACCTAAGCCACTTAATACCTTATTAATAAGGGAGTAGGTAGACCCCTGACCATTTATTATCTATATTCTAGGAAGGCTTTTGTCATTTAATACATAACCCCAAAGGCGGACTCCTCACCCGTACTATCTAGCTAATCTCGCTTGAAATCTCATTCGAACACTTAATACTTCTTTATATGAGAGAGGCAAACCATATATCAGTCACTTAATACATCAAACCCAAAGCGGACCCTTCCTGGGATATCCTCTGTCGCTCCTAATTGTTAATTCTGACCATTTAATACATGTCAATTAGGAAAGAGGTAGGCCCTCAAACAACCACTTAATACCTCTATTCCCTAAGCAGATCTTATTATTTCCATGATTATTTCGCACAGGTTCTATGATTGTGATGTCCCACGTTAGTAATAAGTGTACACAACTACTGATAGCCTCTTAGTGAAGGGCAGACTTCTGTTATGTCACTATACTGATCTCGTATCCCAATCTACTAAATCCAATTAATTATTCTATGTGTTCTATGGTGAAAGATGTCTTATATCAGTTGGAAGTGTACAGAACTGCTAGTAGCCTCTGAGTAAAGGGCAGAGTTCTATATGAAACTCTACTAACCGTGCATTCCTACCTACTAATTCTAATTAATTATTATAGGCTTTACTAACTTAACCTGTATTATTCTTGGCTTTATTATTACTAAGCTTTACCATCCTAAATCGAATATTGGACTTAACTTACTAAGCTTCTTTTATTTAAGGCTATATAATTTACCTTGAATATTTAATTACCCATAATCCCCTTTATTTGCTTCTTCCATAAATTTCAATTTGTCCTTGATAAAGAATACCATCCTAACGAAATTTCCTAACTTATTTATGTATGTTTACTAATTTCCAGTTAGTAACCTTTCCTAAATATTCCATAGTTATTAACTTAACTTCTTTATTTATCGGTCATATTAATCCATTTACCCTATTTATTACTTGTAACTCTCAAATCCATTTTACATTTATTACCCACTAATTGGAGTACAACCTTTCCAAACTTTTCATCTATTTCCTGTCCATTATTCAACACTATTTCTACGTATAGCTAATATCCTAAGAGAGCGTTACACGTAATGTAATGGCCTGTTTTCACATACATTTTGAATCGATAATAAATCACACATGTCCAACTCAAATTGTACGAATAAGCAGATCATTAAGGGTGGAAAGAAAATAAAGACAGAACAAAATCTTACACGAATGGAATAACATATATTATTTCAATAATAATCTTTACAGCGGAAAATTTAAAAATATAATATCAGAGACTAACCTAGATTTAGCCTAGACAGTTATAACACCTGCCCTTATAAATGCTGACAAACAACAAACAAAAACAAACAAAGCACAACGGATACTAGAACATGTCCATATGTAGATAAATATCTCCAGCTCTCCTCTGGAAACTCCAACCGTCTTTGACTAAACCTAAAACTACTTGGATCAGACCCGAGTATAAAAAATACCCGGATCAGACTTGATAAACCAGCGTGAAATACTCGAAATTTAAAATGAGTATGTTATCAAAACCTTAAAAAGAAGGGTATCTCATAAGACCACGCCCACACATAAATACGGACGGGTTTTTACCTTATGATAACCAAAACACTTTTATAAAAATACACTTGATACTATTTTTAATGACATTCCTTTGAAAACGCTTTTCAAATAAACTTATTCAAATAAGGTATCAATACCAGGACTAAGTCTAAGGGAATATATCCGGACTGGATCAATGGGATATACCGAACAGAATATGATACTAGAAAGGGGCAGCTGAAATGTTTGCAAGTCATTACAGCTATTTTGGGAATACAATCAAATCCATAAATCTCGTATTGGAATTGAATTTCCAACATGATAGGGAACTAGTGGAAAGACCAATCTGTATCCATAGCTTACGTCCAAGACTTAGACGTTGTTATACAACAACATAAATGGCTAAAAGGGGATACAATCTACGAATAACATCCAAGGACTCGGGCTTCGTGCATGCCTTCCATGAGGCCTAGACGTATCTGTACCTAGGGCTCAGAACATCTGATAACCAAATCACTACTATCCGTAATGCGAACATACATATGACCACATAGAATCCCATCATAACCGGGGTGTGTGGCTCGCAAGGCTATGGTCAAGTTCTTCAAAGCCACACTTTTCGTACAAAACCAAGATTTGATCATAACTGGTTCCACTTTGAATGCCACACTACCATTCCTTTGATCACTATTTGACTCCCATAAGCATACAACCTCTAAGCTCGTATGTCTTAGAGAATGGTGTTAAGCTAAGAGAAGTTGCTTTTTTACCACCAAGCAAATGTACATTTGTAAAAGCCACATGTTGTGTCCCAAAAATGCATTGTCAGACATTCGTCCATACAAGTTCGTTCTAGGATTGAACGAAAGCGAAGGCACTTTCCTCGGCCATTAAAGGTGAGAAGCCCTTGCAATTCGAAAAATCTCCATAATGAGGGGATCACTGCTATAAATAACTCTATAATGGGAGAAACCCAGAGTATGTCAACAAGCAGTCCTCACTCCATGAAGATCCACGGTCTTCAATAATTATCATCTTCAACATGTCTTCACTTTCGAACGTATATATTGGTTCGAAATAGTTTTCAGGATAGGAGTTACCCAAATCCGTCTTTGGTTCCTTCAAAATCAATTATCGATAAAAAGATGATATGTTCATAAGTGGATATTAATCATTAATCAATTACTTCATCTTTTGTTTAAATCAAATATCTTTCTTAGATATATTCTTTTCAATTTATTCCATTTTCTTTTCAAGAGTATATAGAATCATTAAGCCTCATTTATCAAATCATTTGGTTTATTTAAACCTACCTTGAATCCTGGAATAATTCCAAATCATTTTCTTTTTACTTAGGAAAACTTTTCCAAATCATTCATTAAAGCTTAAACAAAATTTCTTATATTCAAGTTATAACTTTTAACTTAGGGAAAATATTCTCAGATCATTGATTAAATCTAAATCAAAGATTGTTTTCTTAACTTCAAATCATATTCCGGTAAATCGAAGATTTTCATAACAGAGTACTACTGCCACCTTAGATATGGTAAATTTCACCTCTAGGGACTAATGGCAAGTAATCCTACTCCTACTTATAAAGATCTTCGTGTTCAATGATATTTGTCTTCAATATGTTTATTTCGAAAATTAGTTTGAAGGGGTTTTCGGATAGGAATCACCCAAATCCAACCCAAGTTTTTTGAATAAAAATCACCCAAATCTGATCTCGGTTCCTTCGTGTCTATCATCGATAAAAAGATGTTAAGTTTATATGGGGTTTTGAAAATTAGTTTGAAGTAATTTTCGGATGGAAATCATCCAAATCTGGTCCCGGTTCTTCGGATAGGAATCACCTAAATCCGATCCTGGTTCCTTCGTACCAATCTTCGAATAAGAGATGTTAAATGGTTAATTAACATTATAAGAATTTGTTTCTTTTCTTTTACTTTGGAAAAACATAAATATGACCTTTTAGAGTATCTGGGCTTTCCATTCGATATGTTCCACCCCTCGTCTAAAAAGAGAAAACATAGGCCAGGTATGTTCAGGACAATGGTTGCTCCATCCCTAACCTTAGTTAAACTCTTGTTTTATCTTTCCAAATCTCATAGGCAGGACAAACGTACTAGTCGTTTCCGCATACTCGGTTATTAGTTTATTTTGGAAATGATTTATTAAACCTCTAAATCATCATTTAAAACACTAAAATATTCTTTTAAAAACATTCATAATTGATTTTAGGAAATATTGTGATGTTTAAACCCATATTCAAAAGATTACAAAATTCGCAGCATAAAAGTGCTACGGAAAGTGCTATATAAGCTTATTTGATTTAAACAAGTTTTTAATACTTGAAACTCATATTTTCCATTCAAATCACTTTTAAACCATTTTAATAGATTTATAAAATTTATTTCATATTTTTAATCATTAAAAATATCATTTATAAAGAAATCCCTTTTTGGATTCCGAAATGCAAAACCGCGATGTTTTTAGAAAATTATTTTGGACATATTTCAAACTCTACTTGATGAAACTCTACTTCTCTTTCCAAATCCAATCTAATATTATTTGAATCATATAACCTTGCTTATTTTACATTTAAAATCACTTTAAATAGTATATTTTAAAGTGGTCAAATTCTGCATCGTTACGCATAAATTGCCCTTATTAAATAAGTATTTATTAGCTTGTATAAATACATATTATACTAAATATATTCTTGTCACAAATCTTTAACTAGAATATTCTTTTCCATATTTAATTTTCTAAAATTACATTTCTTAGAAAGATTCTCCGTTGTGATTTTCGTAAACTAGTTTAAAACAAAAGATCAAGAATAAGTGGAAGGAATTACCTCGTTTGAAATTACAAGGAATGATTATTTTCATTTATCGGAACAGATAGTGTAAACTATGGAGAATAAATATGTACTTTATACATCTCTTCCTCTTCAGTTGCATATATTTCTTGTTAAATCAAACACTGCATTTTCTATGCAATATGGACACATAATTTTTTTTTATAAAAAATCAAATGTATATTCTTTCCATAAATTAAACTATAGAAAATTTCCAATCCAACATGATTAAGGTAATAATCAAAACCATACTAATGATCTACACTTATTTTGAGGTCTGGAAAATTTCATATCTAATCAATATTCATATCTATAATTTTAGGGACTGGTTTTCAGAGTAGGGTATAACATTCCAATCGGATCTCCTAAGAATATGTAGGCGATATTTAAGACATTAGCCTATAATTTACATATATTTATTCATTTAGGCATAAATATCAAACGTATGCCAATGGAATAGATTCAATATCATAAACAATTTATAAATTTCTCACTCGCTTTCTAAAAGCATTCCAATTCACCAGATCTGAAGTAAGCCTTGATTCAACTCCATTTCCTTCTCATTATCACGTAGTGTTGACTCACTTCTCTTTTTCTCTTATATGATTTATATTCTTCTCTAATTTGTATATATAAAAATATAAATATTATATTTTATAATTTAGAAAATAATGAAGAAGAGAAGATGACAGAGCTTTTCTACTATTTCCAATAAAATATGAGAAGAGAAGAGATAGTTCAGCCTGAATTTATAGGCACTCGAATCAACCACAGCTATTAGAATTAATGAAATAAAATCCGGACCGTTTGACCAAGGCAAACCCTAGCCACTAATGTTAGGACTGGTCGATCACTCCCACTATAGGGGTTGAACACTCCATGTCAACCTGCCCAATAAAGGAGGTCGACCTTATGCCTACCGGTGATTAATTATAAACGCTAAATTTTGTAATTTAAATATTTTCATTTCGAACTCATTTATCGTTCGTAACTTCTCCATTTGGACTCCAATCGCAAAATTTCAAACATGAAAATTGCTCAGAATTTCGACATGGATGGAAAGGTGCAAGTTTAATATTCAATTTCCATCACTTACGTAAATTTCATTTTTTGAGCCTAATTAATTAAGTAATTAACTAATTGTAAAATTTACGGGGTGTTACATTATTTTAAATATTCTGATCAAGATGTTCTGATAAAGGATAGATTATCCATTAAAACTAGAGTGTGTTATCCTCTCCAAATGTTGGGCAATGTATTACTTATGATTGTTGGAGGCACTATGTAGTTACGTACACGGAGTAAAGAGACAAAAGGAGTAATCTCTAGTAAATACTCCCTTATGTCAATACGAATACGTGATATCATAACCTGAATCTTTGCAAAATACGTAAGCAATATACTCGAGTTTTCCAAGCTATCATATAAAAGATAAGGTTACACAAAGTAAGACATCAATAACAACATCAGTGTGGTTAAAAAGTCACACAGACACAAACATACATAGACACAGATACATATACAATCATACATGTAATGACCTAGAATTTTGGTCGTTAGAATTTGAATATTAATTCATTTTAAATGTTGAATGTGAATTATAATTTGATATTGAATAAGAAAATTTTGGTTAAATTAATATAATTAGTTAAAATATCGAATATGGAAATTCAATTGAAATTGAATTATAATAATTTAATATTTGGGAATTGGGATAGTTTGTGAATCTGATATAATTAAATATGTAAATGGTTTCCAAAATTTATTTAAAATATATAGTTAGGTTAGAATTATTAGTATTGGACTTTTGGATGGAACCAAAAGTGGATAAGTCAAATTTGGAATTTTATATTATTTTAATAATGAAATTTAATAATATAATAATGCAAATAATCAAATTTTGATTCAGAATGAATCAGAATGATTTCTAATGTGAATATAAATTTTATATGATTTATAATTAAGTTAGTAAAATTGTAAAAGTGAAATTTGAAGTGATTTCGACAATTTTGAAAATCGCTCGAATTAATCGATGAGTTTAAATAGCCTTCTGGGGCACAGTCTCGAAATTTGACGAAACCAGTTCCATTGTATCCATAATAGTTAATTATTATTGGATTTCAATTTCCATAGCAATCGGAGTTGTCGTTTGACCCTGGCAGCTCAAAACGCATAGAAACTATTTTAATCGATTTAATTTAAAATTGATCGTTTGTTTCCGTGACTCGCACATATGATCGAATTAGCCTCCGAAACACGTTCCATTATGTTCCAAATGTGGATAAAACTTTATAATCGCCTCTCGACACGCGTTGTTTGGAGATCGTTTGAGAAAATTGTATAAAAGTGAATTAAATAATAAAATGAATGGTTGTACGTATATATACATGTGTATAGAAACCCAAGACTAAAGAACAGAACATAGCCGCCACGCTCAATTTAATGGCCGAAAACAAATCACTTTCCTCATCCAATCTTCCACTATCCATCGACTTTTAGCAAAAATTGCTAACTAGGGGATCAGAGAACTCGAGGAAGGCTTCACATCGATATGGTGGAGAGGCGCGAAACTCGACGAGATGACCAGAAATAGTTGACAAAGGGGCAGCATCCATTCACAGTTTTCGAGAAAGGGGAGCCATCGAGCTTCGCCATATCTTAGCCCATGGTGTACGTGGGGAAGGCGCGGCTCCCAGTGGTGGTGGATTGAGTTCGACGGCGATGATGGAGGAGCTAGGGTCGGTCAAAGTTTGAAGCAATGGGTTTTGGGTTCAAACCTGATGTCGCGTGTTGTAGAAGGAGGTTGCGGCCTTTTTTTGTTCGGTATTATAAAAAAAAGAAATTTTTTATTTTAATTTGTAATTGAAACTAATAAATTTCATAACTAATGCATGTGAGGTCGACATTGGGCGAAACAGGAAGCGCCGGAATCGCACCGACGCGATCTACGTGCTGCAGCAGGTCCGGAGTCGGTTTGTGTAAATGGAAATTTTAGATTAAATCGAATGGTTCGATTTAATTTAAAATTAAAACGCTCGTCGAAACTCAAGGTGAGTTAATCTCACTCACATCTGGAATTTCCAGTTAATTTAAATCGTTAAAATTTAAATGAATGATTGATTGGTTGAATGTGAATATTATTATCAGTCTGGATATGATATTTTATCTGTTATGCTAATGTCTGTGGATGCAGGGAAACAGGTTGAAGGGATCCAACTGGATTCCTCACAAATAGAAATTATATTTATAGTCTGTGATATATTTCATTAATATCCTACAATAGATTGATTTGGAGTTTATTATGCTATGTTATGGTTGGATAATATAATTTGGTATTTTAAATTATCAATAAAGTGAAATGGGGGAAAAAAGGAAATGAAAAGTAATTTTAAGTAATGAATTTAAGGGAATTAAATTCGAGAAATTGGGTTGAAATTTGTAAATGGTTTTGAAAACTGAGATTAGAATGGAAATGAGAAACGGAAATTTATAAATTGAGTTTATAAATAAATTGGTATATTTATCGGTGGATAAATTTTGAAAGATAGATTTCCGGTGGAAAATTCTATAAGAAAGGTAAAAAAATTTTAAAGGTAGAGATGAGATTATCATTAAAGGATGACAAGTGCATTTTTTCCCTGGAAATTTGGTATATTTCAAAGAGAAGCTTTCAAATTATAAGTTGGCAGTTTAAAATGGGTTTTAGAATATTTTAGGAAAAATACTATTTTAGTTATTTTTAAGTATAAGTAGATACTTATTTAAGTAATTATGATATTTAATTATTTTAAAGGTAAAGTAGTAATAAGATTTCTAAAAGGAAATTATAATATAAATAATGGATTAGTAACTTTATTTTGATGGGTAATTTTGTATAGAAACTCCTCTATATTTTCTTAAGTATTATTTTCATTTAAGAAATTTCTAGTAGCCTTATTCTAAATATTTTAAGCATATATTTTGGAAGTGATTTCCAGGAAATGGAAAAGGTGTTTAAAAATAAAAAGGGTTTATTTTTAAAGTGTTGGAAGAAATTTACGGGATTTAAACGTAAATTTGAATTGAGATAAATCCAGCGGGATTTATAAAAAGAATCCTTTGGTTTATTCTAAAATGGAAGTGTACTTCGGTGAAAAGCCAAGTACGTTTTTAAAGCAGATTTTTGAGTAAAGGTTAGAAGTTTTGAAGTTGTTTTAAAGAATGGTTTCAAGAAATTATTATTTAAGTTGTAAGAATTTTAAAATTGAATATTTATCAAATTAGTTATAGAAGTAATTATTTGAAAGGGTTAATTGGTATTATGTTTTAAAAGAATATTATTAATATTTATATTTTATAAAATGGTTTTATTTTGAAGACAATTGGTTAAAGTTTTATTTGAAGATTGTATAGGATTTTGTAACCCTTCTTGTAAAATTTAGTTTAATTGAACTTTTATTTTAAAATTAGTTTATATTTTATAAAGTAGTTTTGCCTTAAATATTTTTAAATATATTTAAGGTATATTTAGAATAAAGTGATCTAATGTGTTAAAATCTAAGTATTCGGACTTGGTTATTTTTAGTGGAAATAGAAAATGTTTGGGAAATTTATTCCGTAAAAAGAAAGATGGTTTGAAAACTGTTTTCTAAAGGGTTGAAATTGGGAATATTCCTTGTGAAGATATTTTGGGGTTAATAAATAATTTGGGGAAATTATTTATTGTTTGATGGATGTTTGTGAATGTTAATTGATAGTTAAATAACCGACTATCAATATTGGCCAAATGCGTTGATCGCTTTGAAGAGATCGGGATCGGTATTTATTTCTCGAAAACCACTTCGATCCGGTTTGTACGTTTTCGTGAGGAAGACGAGTTCAGAGTCGCAGATGGAGCAGGGAAGTGCAAGGGCTAGTTGCTACTAATCCTGAGGATGATTCAAAAATGGATGTAGGAGTAGTGCCTTCGGTTCCGTTCGAACCCAGGACAGACTTGTATGGACGAATGCTTTCGGAACATCGTAGGGTGGACGATGGGCATTCTAAGTGAAACATTCTAAAAGGTAACGCTTAGCCTCAAGCCTCATCAACCGGGAATGATTGAAAATCAGGGGTTATGCAGCAAAGCTATGTGGGTAGCACCCATTTGGGTGAGGTCACCCCTGTCTAGTGTCCCTTTTATTGGGCTTAGTGGTGCGGTTGCTGATCCCAACCGTGGGGTGATCTTACTCAGGATTACCTAGTAAGGGGTAGTCCCAGACTTGTGTTGCAGGGGATTGGGAGTAATCCTCGGTACGGTGATCTAGGCCACGTACTGTGACAGGTGGTACCCCAATGCCTAGTCATTAGTTGGAAATCCATTCTCCCTATGCGCCTTGTAGGTTTTTGTTTCTATTACCCACGATTGTGGCTAGTAGCTGGAATGTAATAAATGTAACAATTTCGGCTATTTAATAAGTATTTGTATATAGACACTATTATAATATCAGAGGGATTTATAATAAATGTTTTAGCTATCGTAAGGTAAAAACCCGACATGTTTATTTGTGGCGTGGTCTTACGGGATGCTTTTGATTTTCAAAGGTTTTTTGAACTTTAATAATCAATTTGGGTGTATTTTTATCAGCTAGTATTCCAGACTGACTGGGGTGTTATTCCATTATAATGCTCGGGTCAGACCGAGTATTATATATATACAGGATAGGATGCTATGGAGCTCAAGAGGGGAGATGGAATCCGAGACTTATTATCCGTACTTGTTTATATCCGCTGCTGTGATTGATTGAAATTGTCAGGTTGGTAATTGTTGTTTGTTGTGATACTCTGATAATGTAATATATAAAACAGATATAGTTTTCATTTTGTATAAAGATCTGATAGTACGTATTATATTTTGTTCCGCTGGGATTGTGAGATTCTGTTATTGTTTAGTTCCTTCTTTTCTTCTATCTTCTTTCTTTTCCCTCAACAATCTCCCTTTTCCGGCACTCGAGCGTCGGCATATTATTCTTTGGTGTATTTTGTGTCGATTTTCGAGGGTTGAGAAGGGCGGGTCATCACTTGTGGTGTCAGAGCTTAAGTTAGCGATAACCTAGGCTTTGGTGGGGAAATTACTCATTAAACGGAGTCAATAGTACTCTATAATGAGATAAGTGTATTAATACTATGAGAGCGTACTTATTAGTGAACATAAAAATTGTTTTTATACTGTGTTGACTTATCGGTTGAGTGTTTATGAATTCTAGTCGGTACGGGAAGTAGAACCGTATCGATAGGGGTTTTTAAATTCTTAAACAAGATAAACCGACATGGTATAATTTTTAAAGTGGGTAAATGAGATAATTTTATCCAAAATTACATTTTGATATGAAAGAAATAATTTTCTGAAATTATTATATATATTTGGATGTTTGGGTGTTAATATTATAATCAAACATATGAGTCTAAAATTTGAAATGGTTTATAAACAAATAGAATTATCTAAGTATGGTTTAAATAAAAAGAAGTATAACTAAAATTTGATTTAAACCAGAATTTAAATCTCAGAAATTTTGAAAAGTGTTTAAAATGAATTTAAACAAAAAGTTTGGAAATTTAAAGTCTTGGGAATGTTTGAAATATTTTCCAAAGTATGGGAGGGCAATAATGGAGTATTGTTTTGGGAAATATTTTTGAATGGAAATTGTTTTTAAAGGAATTTGTGGAAGTAAGGAAGCACTGAACTCACTCCAGTCGCTAGAAAATAATCCTGATGATGATGGCCACATCATCAGAATTCATTTTCGAGTTTCTAAAGTGATGGTTTGCTTCCGTGGTAATGGGTATGATATCCGTTTAGACTTGTTTGATAAACAAGGTGTTTTAGAAATTTCAAAGGGAAATTTGTTTTAGGTAAATACAAGTTGTTTTGAAATCTGGAGATTTGATATACCAAGTGGGTATGTGTTGATTACTATTTCATAATGGTTTTGAAATAGAATCGGGTAATTGAATTCTGAAAATTTTATAAAATAATAATAATGTGAAAGTAAAAAATGGATCCACTATAGAACTTATAAAGTGAAGTTAATTTAAATAAGAAGAGAAAATGAAATTTTAATCCCGGAATTAAAATTTAACTTAAGTAAATGGAAGTGAATATTTAACTCAGGATAAGTTAAATATAAAGTAAAATTGAGATCGAAATTGAATTAAATTGAATATAAAATTGAAATGTACAGTGATTATAATTTTGTAATGAAAATTTATACCCATAAGCTATTAAGTGTTATACTTATAATCTGAAATTGTGGATTAAAATTTTGTAATGAAAATTTATATCCTTAAGCTATTAAGTGGTATATATATAGTCTAGAATTGTGATTATAAGATGGAAATGACTAAAATGAACAATATGAGCTTTCAAATAAATAAGTTGGTAAACTTAAGAATAGGAGATGAATTGTAAAACCTAAATAGAAATGATTGAATGTTATGATAAAAAAATGGAAAGTTTAATAATTGAATTCTAAATGAAATGAAAATTCGGATAAGGCAAGTGAAATATAAAAGGTGAATAGACTTAAATCAGTAAATAAGGCTTGAACTTATATAAAAGGAGAAATAAAATTGGATCGAATTGAATTTAACTTAGACTAAGACAATTTGAGTTAAATTTGGATGGAGTCGAAATCAAAATTCGGTTGCGTTATAAATAATATTGAATGAAATTCAATTCTTATTTAAGTAGTAAAGGAAGTGGAATGAATTTCAGTTGGCTAAATAAAATTTAGTTAAACTTGAATTAAATTTGGAAAAGAATTGAACTAAATGGAATTTAAATTAAGTAAGAATGATATTGAATGAATTAAATTCTCACTCAACTAAATTTAAAATAATAGTATGAAGATGAATTTAGTGTAAGCTGAATTAAATGGAAATTGTATTGAAATGAATAAAATTTTGGTAGCTTGTTAAAAATTTGAAAAATAAAAATAAAATCCAATTCTGGTTTAGAATAATTGGGATGATGATGTTATTATTAAATTCAGAAATGAATTGAGGAAGTGAATTAAATTTAGAATGGATTGAGTAAATGAACGAATTGGATTAAAATTTGTAAATGGATTAGAATTTGATTGGATGAGAATCAAATTAAAATGAAATAAAAACTGATTGGATGAAAGAAAATGGGATGTAATAGAGTTGAGACAACTTAAGAAAATTTTGGAATGGTTGTTATCGAGCTTATAAATGGTTTTGAATGAATCTGTATGGATAACGAAATTAAATGTCAGAATAGGGATTTAATTCCATAATTGTGATAAAGTAAAATTTGTTTAGGATATGAATAATTGCGAATGGAGTAAAATTAATATAGTTTGAGGAATTAATTTATAGACTTCAGTAATTGTTGTTTGCTTGAATGACATCAAATTTGCATTGAGATTAGTCATTTTGTTGTAATAAATTAAGGAAAGTTGGTTTTTGAATAAATTGGAACTGGTTGGGATCTAATTAAGTGGTTTTGCATATAAATGGAAGTGGATCATAAAAGAAATGCAAATATATCAAATCTAAAATAAAAATTTGATTGTGAATCAATTTGGAATTGAATTGAAATAAATTGATGTAAGTAAAGCTATGTTGATCATATTGAAGTGAAAATGAATTGGTTGTAGTAAATACTAATTGTAAAAAGTAAATATGATTGTAAATCATTCAAGTGAAATAAAATGAAGTTGGATTTGTTAGGAAATTGAAATGGTGATTGAAATCTTGGGATTTTCTTATAATATATGGTTAACAGGTTGAATTATGAAATTTGTTTGTAAGAACTATGTAATTGAGGTGTTTGGCTAATATTAATGTATGGAATGTTGTTAAAAATCTCATATTATTGAAAACTCATGTGTTTGTTTGAGTAAGTACAGGTACGGAAGGCAATCAATTGAGTTGGAGCGCGTAAATGCATAATATATTAGCCGCTTGCTTTTAAAATTCTAACCAAAAGGTACGCCTATGCAATATAATTGAAAAATGATATATATAGTGTGGTATACTTTGTTTTTCGACCGTGTGGGTCGATGTATATATATATTTATATCTATTGTGATATTGTAAAACGCTCTCCGTACAAAGGAGACGCTTGTGAGAAATGCGAATTATGAATCTTAAGGCTAGGATTAACACTAGAGGGGGGTGAATAGTGTTAATAAAGGATTATTAAATCTTTTTGAGTTTATATTAATTTAGACACCGATGTATGAAATATACAGACATAGATATGATCACAGAAACAAATATAGATGCAGAAATAAAATAAAAGCAGTAAAGGAAAGAACACACCGAATTTTATACTGGTTCGGAGTTACCCAACATCCAGTCCCGCAACACAAGTACGGATTTCCTTTCAAAAGAAATTGTACAATTACACCCTCGATTTTAAGGCTACGAGGTACACCCTCCAGAATTTCTATCCTCTGGGTAGAGATACTTGATTTCTGGGCCACAATTTTACCCAATTGATTTACCAAGGCTATAATCACATCTTTTCTCTCTTGATTGATTTCCAAGGCTACAATCACATCTTTTCTCGCTTAATAGATTACAAAGAAGGCTATAACTCTGAATAGCACTGAGAATCTTGTAGAGATAGTGATAGAGAATCAAACTAGAAGTAATCGAGTTCGATTCAATGTTGATTTCGGCAGAGTAATGGTAAGAATATGTATTAAGAAATGTGGAAGAAGAAGAGGAGTGAAAAACCAGAAAATCTGATATAAAATTCGTTGAAACTAACCCCTATTTATAGAAGAATAACAGTCATGTCCATTCATGAAGAGTTATGGCGAATAGACACTTCTTTTGAAATTTAAATTTTGAACTCAACTGACACCATGTCGACATGGGATACTTGGGCATGTCGACATCCCAAAGGATTTTTGGTGTTTTGATTTTCTTTGAAAATAACTTTTATTTTATATTAAAACTATTTTAAATTTTATAAATATACTTGACTATAGTTAAAATTCATAAGTAAATATAGAAAATAATATACATAGAATCTAACTATAATTTTATATTTAAATCTAAGTATAAATATTTAAAAGTTAAAAATATTATATTAAAAGATAGTTTAAAATCAGGAGTAATTTGACTTTGAAATTAAAGATAATTTTGAGGCTAAAATTATTTAAAATTAGGATAGAGAGTTTTGAATCTTTTAAAAGGAAAGTTTTGAAAAACATTTTGAAAACATGATATAATTTTGAAAAATCATTTTGAATAAATAGTTAGCGGATATAAAACAATGTTCCGCTAGATTTTTCGTAGGTTCCATCCTACTTAGGGTTTCATCCCTTTAACAGGCTCAAAGTGGATTCTATTCCACAAATATATTGAATTTTAAGATGCCAGTGTTTTTCTATGAGTTTTAACAAAATTCATAATAAAAATACTTATCCTTGAAATCTTGATACTCATGAGTCTTCTCTCTCGATATCTTGAATCTCTATATTGTACAGTCTTCATTCTTGGTAGCCGCATGGTTAAATCCTGCATATTCATATATATCTAAACTTATAATGTTAGTATCTATATTTTATAATCTATTCTAAGGTTGTTGCCATCAAAACCATCATCTCACGAACTAACAATCTCTCCATTTTTGATGATGACAACCTTTGTTTATAAAATATTACTTCTATCCTAATAACTTCCCCTAAAACTAATAAACTCCCCCTTAATTTATGCCTAACTACCCTTTTTTATATTTCTCCACCTTGTCATCAACAAAAAACTCACTCCCCCTCATTCTTGGGCTTCAGTACCTGCATTGGTAAACTATAAACGGAATATATAGATTAGGAAATAATTATACTACTGAACATGATAACTAATCAAAGACTATATACATTTCAATGTATATATATATATATATATATATATATGTTTTATACAACAAACTTCGAACCAATATCAAGAAATCAATCTACACAGAGTATCAATTTAGACCAAATCAATCAAAGCAAACAAATAAAAATCTAACGTTACGTGGAACTTCCACCCATCATTCTTCTCCAAAAATTGGGCCTGCCTTAATAGCATCCCAATTATCATTGTCATTGGTGATAGAGACAGGAGGATGTGCTTCGTTATCATCCTTGTGCAGAGAGGAGATCATCCATCGTATCGCATAGAAGTGCCTTTCTTGTTCCTTGATCATCTGCATTTGTCTCAATTCTAGGTGACGCTGGTTTCGCAGAATAAACGAGAGAATATTCTTGAACGAATTAAGAGTTTCTTTTTCTGAGTCCGTTTCTTTGAATTCGTCGGAGTCATGAACAACTATGAAACACAAATTCGAATTATCTGTCTTCTGATCATCATCACTTTAGGATGAGTCTGAGTCATCTAGAGTAGCAGTAAACGCACGCTTCCGTTTTCTTTGCTGGATCATTGTTCATAGGAGGATTTTGGCTATCTAGATACGGACAGTCTCTTTTGAAATGGCCTGGTTTATCACAGTTGTAACATTTGTCATTATTTGGCACTACATTCTAATTTCCAGAATTCTTATACTTATTTCTCTTGATATTATTCATCTTTATGTATTTCAGAAATTTCCTAAAATTTCTGGTCATAAAGGTTATCTCTTCATCAGTATCGCTGTT
Source organism: Allium cepa (assembly GCA_030765085.1). NCBI lineage: Eukaryota > Viridiplantae > Streptophyta > Magnoliopsida > Asparagales > Amaryllidaceae > Allium > Allium cepa. The sequence continues at coordinate 589,533,442 of CM060938.1, forward strand.
TGAGTCTGATCCATCGGTCAATGCATTGAATGCCATTGATTTCTTTTCAGATGCTTTACTTTCTCTTCTCCCGATCATTTGAACTTCATACGACATTAGATTTCCAATTAATTATTCTATCTTTAAAGTACTAATGTCAGTTGCCTCTTCGATCGCGAATGTCTTTTGATCCCATTCTAGAGTTAGAGAATTTAAAATCTTTCTAACTTAATCTTCTTCAGAAAATTCCTTTCCCAAAGATATTAGAGAATGCACAATATCCTAAAATCTACTATACATATCTGAAATAGACTCAATAGGGTTCATTTTAAATAATTGAAACTGATTTGTGAGCATGGAAATTTTGGTCTGTTTAACTTTGCTTGTTCCTTCGTGAGTAACTTGCAAAGTTTTCAAGATTTCATATGCAGACTTACAAACTGACACACTATTGAATTCATTTCTATCTAGTGAAAAAAAAAGAATATTCATTGCCTTAGAATTATTTTGTGCAACAGTCTTTTGCTCGGCAGTCCACTATGCAAAATTAGTTGTGGGTTCAGAATATTCAGTTTGTGTGATATTCCAAGTGTCTAATCCTATAGATTGTAAATATATTTTCATCCTACATGCCCAATATGCATAGTTACTGCCATTAAAAAGTGGTGGTCTGACAGTAGACTGACCCTCTACAAATGAACTAGTGACAGGGATACTAGTGTTAGTAACAGTACCAGTTTTGGTAGCCATTTTGAAAACTTTTCAAAAATCAGATTATGAAACTTTGAAAACCTTGCTCTTATACCAACTGTGAGAAATGCGGATTACAAATCTTAAGGCTAGGATTAACACTAGAGGGAGGGTGAATAGTGTTAATAAAGAATTACTAAATCTTTTTGAGTTTATGTTAATTTAGACACCGATGTATGTAATATGCAGACACAGATATGATCACAGAAACAAACACAAATGCAGAAATAAAATAAAATCAATAAAGGAAAGAACATACCAGATTTTATACTGGTTCGGAGTTATCTTACATCCAGTCCCGCAACACAAGTACAGATTTTCTTTCAAAAGCAATTGTACAATTACACCCTCGGTTTCAAGGCTCCAAGGTGCACCCTCCAGAATTTCTATCCTCTAGAGATACTTGATTTCCGGGCCACAAGTTTACCCAATTGATTTACCAAGGCTATAATCACACCTTTTCTCTCTTGATTGATTTCCAAGGCTACAATCACACATTTTCTCGCTTAATAGATTACAAAGAAGTCTATAACTCTGAATAGCACTGAGAACCTTGTAGAGATAGTGATAGAGAATCAAACTAGAAGTAATCGAGTTCGATTCAATGTTGATTTCGACAGAGTATTGGTAAGAATATGTATTAAGAAATGTGGAAGAAGAAGAGGAGTGAAAAACCAGAAAATCTGATATAAAATTCGTTGAAACTAACCCCTATTTATGGAAGAACAACAACCACGTCCATTCATGAAGAGTTATGACGAGTCTTTTGAAATTTAAATTTTGAACTCAACTGACACCATGTCGACGTGGGATACTTGGGCATGTCCACATCCCAAAGGATTTTTTGGTGTTTTGATTTTCTTTGAAAATAACTTTTATTTTATATTAAAACTATTTTAAACTTTAAAAATATACTTGACTATAGTTAAAATTCATAAGTAAATATAAAAAATAATATATATAGAATTTAACTATAATTTTATATTTAAATCTAAGTATAAATATTTAAAAGTAAATATATTATATTAAAAGATAGATTAAAATCAGGAGTAATTTGACTTTGAATTTAAAGATAATTTTGAGGCTAAAATTATTTAAAATTAGGATAGAGGATTTTGAATCTTTTAAAAGGAAAGTTTTGAAAAACATTTTGAAAATAGGATATAATTTTGAAAAATCATTTTGAATAAAAAGTTAGCGGATACAAAACAATGTTCTACTAGATTTTTCGTAGGTTCCATCCTACTTGGGGTTCCATCCCTTTAACAGGCTCGAAGTGGATTCCATTCCACGAATAAATTGGATTTTAAGATGCCAGTGCTTTTCTATGAGTTTTTACAAAATTCCTAATAAAAATACTTAACCTTGAAATCTTGAACTCTTGATAATCTTGATACTCATGAGTCTTCTATCTCGATATCTTGAATCTCTATACTGTACAATCTTCATTCTTGGTACCTGCATGGTTAAATCCTACATATACATATATATCTAAACATATAATGTTAGTATTTATATTTTATAATCTATTCTAAGGTTGTTGTCATCAAAACCATCATCTCACGAACTAACAACGCTATCAAAAAATTTCTAAAATTTTGAGAGTTAGAAATTTTTTAAGGATTTGAAAATTTTGGTTAACTAGGAAGATTGTTTTTGAAATGGTGTTGAAAACAAAGCTTTTGAGTTAGAAATAAAAGTAAATGGTTTTGGAATTAAGCTAAAAGATTTTGAGAAGTGAATGTGAGTTTAATTGAATGAATTTTGGGGTAAGTAAATGAGTTTAGTATTATTTTTCATACCTTAGCAAATTTCGAGGACGAAATTTTTATAAAGGGGGAGGAATGTAACGACCCAAAATTTTAGGCGTTAGAATTTGAATATTTAATTCATTTTAAATGTTGAATGTGAATTATAATTTGATATTGAATAAGAAGATTTTGGTTAAATTAATATAATTAGTTAAAATATCGAATATGGCAATTCAATTGAAATTGAATTATAATAATTTAATATTTGGGAATTGGGATAGTTTCTGAATCTGATATAATTAGATATGTAAATGGTTTTCAAAATTTATTTAAAATATATAGTTGGGTTAGAATTATTAGTATTGGACTTTTGGATGGAATCAAAGTCGATAAGTCAAATTTGGAATTTTATATTATTTTAATAATGAAATTTAATAACATAATAATGCAAATAATCAGATTTTGATTCGGAATGAATCAGAATGATTTCTAATGTGAATATGAATTCTATATGATTTACAATTAAGTTATTAAAATTTTAAAAGTGAAATTTTAAGTGATTTCGACGATTTTGAAAATCGCTCGAATTAATCGATGAGTTAAAATAGCCTTCCGGGGCACATTCTCAGAATTTGACGAAACTAGTTCCATTGGATCCGTAATAGTTAATTATTATCAGATTTCAATTTTCGTAGCAATCGGATTTGTCGTTTGACCCTGGCAGCTCAAAACGCATAGAAACTATTTTAATCGATTTAATTTAAAATTGATCATTTGTTTCCGTAACTCACGCATATGATCGAATTAGCCTCTAAAACACATTCCATTGTGTTCTAAATGCGGGTAAAATATTATAATCGCCTGTCGGCACGCGTTGTTTGGAGATCGTTTGAGAAAATTGTTTAAAAGTGAATTAAATAATAAAATGAATGGTTGTACGTATATATACATGTGTATAAAAACCCTAGCCTCAAGAATAGAACATAGCCACTACACACAATTTAATGGCCGAAAACAAATCACTTTCCTCCTCCAATCTTCCACTATCCATCGACTTTTAGCAAAAATTGTTAACTAGGGGATCAGAGAACTCGACGAAGGCTTCACATCCATATGGTGGAGTGGCGCGAAACTCAACAAGATGACCGAAAATCATTGACAAAGGGGCAGCGTCCGTTCGCAGTTTTTGAGAAAGGGGAGCCACCGAGCTTCGCCGTATCTTAGCCCATGGTGGATGTGGGGATGGCGCGGCTCCCAGTGGTGGTGGATTGAGTTCGACGACGACGATGGAGGAGCTAAGGTCGGTCAAAGTTTGAAGCAATGGGTTTTGGGTTCGAACCTGATGTCGCGTGTTGTAGAAGGAGGTTGCGGCCTGTTATTTTGTTCGGTATTATAAAAAAAATTGTTTTAATTTGTAGTTGAAACTAATAAATTTCATAACTAATACATGCGAGGTAAAAATTGGGCGAAATAGAAAGCGCTGGAATCGCAGCGACGCGATCTACGCGCTGCAGCAGGTACGGAGTCGGTTTGAGCAAGCGGAAATTTTAGATTAAATCGAATGGTTCGATTTAATTTAAAATTAAATTGCTCGCTGAAACTCAAGGTGAGTTAATCTCACTCACATCTGGAATTTCCAGTTAATTTTAATAGTTAAAATTTAAAGGAATGATCGATTAGTTGAATATGAATATTGTTATCAGTCTGGATATGGTATTTTATCTGTTATGCTAATGTCTGTGGATGCAGGGAAACAGGTTGGAGGGATCCAACTGGATTCCTCACAAATAGAAATTATATTTATAATCTGTTTAATATTTCATTAATATCCTGTGATAGATTGATTTGGAGTTCATTATGTTGTGTTATGATTGGATAATATGATTTGGTATTTTAAAATATCAATAAAGTAAAATGGGAGTAAAAAGGAAATGAAAAGTAATTTTAAGTAATGAATTTAAGGGAGAGAAATTGGATTGAAATTTGTAAACGGTTTTGAAAACTGAGATTGGAATGGAAATGAGAAACGAAAATTTATAAATTGAGTTTATAAATAGATTGGTATATTTATCGGTGGATAAATTTTGAAAGATAGATTTTCGGTGGAAAATTCTATAAGAAAGGAAAAATTGTTTTAAAGGTAGAGATGAGATTATCTTTAAAGGATAGAACGTGCATTTTTTTTTTCTAGAAATTTGGTGTGTTTTAAAGAAAAGCTTTCAAATTATAAGTTGGCAGTTTAAAATGGGTTTTAGAATATTTTAGGAAAAGTATTATTTTATTTATTTTTAAGTATAATTAGATACTTATTTAAGTAATTATGATATTTAATTATTTTAAAGGTAAAGTAGTAATAAGATTTCTAAAAAGGAAATTATAATATAAGGGATTAATAACTTTATTTTAAAGAGTAATTTTGTCTAGAAACTCCTCTATATTTTCTTAAGTATTATTTTCATTTAAGAAATTTCTAGTAGCCTTATTCTAAATATTTTAAGCATATATTTTGGAAGTAATTTCCAAGAAATGGAAAAGGTGTTTAAAAATAAAAAGGGTTTATTTTTAAAGTGTTGGAAGAAATTTACGGGATTTAAACGTAAATTTGAATTGAGATAAATCTAACGGGATTTACAAAAAGAATTCTTTGGTTTATCCTAAAATAGAAGTGTATTTTCCTGAAAAGCCAAGTACGTTTTTAAAGCAAATTTTTGAGTAAAGGTTAGAAGTTTTGAACTTGTTTTAAAGAATGGTATCAAGAAATTATTATTTAAGTTGTAAGAATTTTAAAAGTGAATATTTATCAAATTAGTTATAGAAGTAATTATTTCAAAGGGTTAATTGGTATTATGTTTTAAAAGAATATTATTAATATTTATATTTTATAAAATGGTTTTATTTTGAAGATAATTGGTTAAAGTTTTATTCGAAGATTGTATAGGATTTTGTAACCTTTCTTGTAAAATTTAGTTTAATTGAACTTTTATTTTAAAATTAGTTTATATTTTATAAAGTAGTTTTGCCTTAAATATTTTTAAATATATTTAAGGTATATTTAGAATAAAGTGATATAATGTTTTAAAATCTAAGTATTCAGACTTGGTTATTTTCTGTGGAAATAGAAAATGTTTGGGAAATTTATTCCGTAAAAAGGAAGATGGTTTGGAAACTGTTTTCTAAAGGGTTGAAATTGGGAATATACCTTGTGAAGATATTTTGAGGTTAATAAATAATTTGGGGAAATTATTTATTGTTTGATGGATGTTTTTGAATGTTAATTGATAGTTAAATAACCGACTATCAATATTGCCCAAATGCGTTGATCGTTTCGAAGAGACCGGGATCGTGATTTATTTCTCGAAAACCACTTCGATCCGGTTTGTACGTTTTCGTGAGGAAGACAAGTTCGGAGTCGAAGATGGAGTAGTGAAGTGCAAGGGCTAGTCGCTACTAATCCTGAGGATGATTTCAAAATGAATGTAGTAGGAGTAGTGTCTTCGGTTCCGTTCGAACCCGGGACGGACTTGTATGGACGAATGCTTTCGGAACATCGTCAGGTGGATGATAGGCATTCTAAGTGAAACGTTCTAAAAGGTAACGCTCAGCCTCAAGCCTCATCAACCGGGAATGACTGAAAATCAGGGGTTATGCAGCAAGGCTATATGGGTAGCACCCATTAGGGTGAGGTCATCCCTTTCTGGATGTCCCTTTTATTCGGCTTAGTGGTACGGTTGCTGTTCCCAACCGTAGGGTGATCTTACTCGGGATTATATATTAAGGGGTTTTTCCGATCTTGTGTTGCAGGGGATTGGGAGTAATCCTCGGTATGGTGATCTAGGTCACGTACTGTGACAGGTGGTACCCCAGTGCCTAGTCATTAGCTGGAAATCCATTCTCCCTACGCGCCTTGTACGGTTTTTGTTTGTATTACCCATGATTGTGGCTAGTAGATGGAATTTAATAAATGTAACAATTTCGGCTATTTAATAAGTATTTGTATATGACACTATTATATTATCAGAGGATTTTATAATAAATGTTTTAGGTATCGTAAGGTAAAAACCCGACATGTTTATTTGTGGCGTGGTCTTACGAGATGCTTTTGATTTTCAAAGGTTTTTAAACTTTAATAATCAATTTGGGTGTATTTTTATTAGTTGGTATTCCAAACTGACTCGGGTGTTATTCCATTATAATGCTCAGGTCAGACCGAGTATTATATATATAGGATAGGATGCTATGGAGCTCAAGAGAGGAGCTGGAGTCCGAGACGTATTATCCGTACTTGTTTATATATGCTGTTGTGATTGACTGAAATTGTCGGGTAGGTAATTGATGTTTGTTGTGTTACTCTGATGATGTAATATATAAAATAGATATAGTTTTCATTTTGTGTAAAGATCTAATGGTACGCATTATATTTTGTTCCGCCGCGATTGTGAGATTATGTTATTGTTCAGTTCCTTCTTTTCTTCTATCTTCTTTCTTTTCCCTCAACAATCTCCCTTTTCCGGCACTCGAGCATCGGCATATTATTCTACGGTGTATTTTGTGTCGATTTTCGAGGGTCAAGAAGGGCGGATCGTCACAATGCATGTATCACATTATTATATATAACAGATGCCAATATCTAGATATAAATAACATCAAAAAGATATATGCTCATGGTCACCATCGCTCTTAAATATGCAATGGTGGCAGAGCCTTCCGTTGCAAAAATAAAATAACAGAATGTAGTAATGGTAGAGTCTACCCTTGTAAATATAAAATAACAGAGTATGATGGTGACAAAGCTTACCATTGTAAAGCAAAATAAAAAAATGCGGTGGTGGTAGAGCCTACCCTTATAAAATAACAAAGTGCAGTGATGGCAGATTCTACACTCGCAAATATAAAATAATGGTACGGCGGTGGCAAGACCTACCCTTATAGAAATAACATAACACAATAAATAATGGTAGCGCAAAATAAGAGGGGACACACTTCCCTTGATTTCTACACAATTATACTTTAATTTCAATTATGCTGATGTTTTCATACTTTAATGTACATAGAAAAAGAACTAACTAAGGAAGTAAACAGTAGAGGTGAGAAAAGTTTACTTGCCCAATAGAAGTTTTCACTTAATCATTAGGTGTAGTTTCCAATGGAGGGATGGAAGAATATAAGGGAGATGAGTAAATAAATGAAATGAGAGTGGATGTAGGGGTTTATATATAAGCAAGGCATAATCGTTCTATTTTGTTCTATGAGGCAAGGAAAGCGATTATACTATGTGGAAATTAGCCACAAGGGCCTCTTTAGAAAGTGCAATTAGTTTCTAGGACACACAACTAAAATAATTACTTTTAAGGACAAAATGCAAAATAATTAGTTTCTAAGGTGTAAATACCTATGAAATTATGTCCTTGAAAATAATTGGACTGCTGACTTTGTCCTTAAAAGTGATTATTTTGCTGACTTTGGCCTCGAAATCAATTTCTGTGGATGTGTGTCCTAGAAACTAATTGGACTGCAAAGTTTGTCCTTCTAATGAAATGCCCCTTATACTATTTTGTTTCATTAAGCAAGTAATTATACTATTTTATTTTGTTAGGCAAGTAATTATGTTATTTTTTTATGCTGTTATTTTCTTAGAAAAGTAATCATACTATTTTGTTGTATTAGGCAAATAATTATGTCATTTTGTTTTATACTATTGTTTTATTAGGTAAGTAATAATAGACAATGTTGTTTTGTACTATTTTTTTATTAGATAAATAATGTAGATAATGTTTTTATATATATTGTTTTATTAAACAAGTAATTATACTATTTTGTTTTATTAGTATGTTATTTTATTTTATGCTATTGTTTTATTAGGCCATTCATTATGCTATTTTATTTTATTAGGAAAGGTAAATAATGCTTTCTTGTTTTATTAGACAAACTCTTTTCTTGATGTCTATAAAGTAATCATTATCATTTGTTTATCAGGTAAAGAAAATAATTATCTTCTTAATTTATTTTGTTAATATTTGAGGAAACAAAATTTCCTTCACTTCTATAAAACCCAAGTTATCTTATGAAAATAATAATCAAATTTCAAATTAGTTTCAAAATATATTTAATGTCAAATTACAATATAGCCAAATGTCAATGGATACCCAAAAAATTCAAAATCTGTCTGCATCCGCATCCGAAAAGCGGAAAAATATCCGATATCCAAAAAAGGACGCAGATACAAAGACATCCGCATCCGAAAATTATCCATCCGGTTTTTGTCAAAATTATAGATCGACTTATGTGTATTTTAGTGCAGTGAAAGATATGCACTTATTATTTTATTAAGTTGATAGTTTGTATTATATGCGTTTAATGCTTATTATCTGCTCGAAACTATTTTTTATTATCATATTTGTTAATTTTTAACACTTTTATAAGCAATGGGATTGAAAAATATTTATGTTAAACTAAAGCTTCTTTTTATAATTCTTGATATATCGATCGTTAGTGGATATGATAATTATCCGATATCCTCCATATCCACGGATGCAGATTTCCAAAAAATGATTTCGGATGCAAATGTGGATATGGAACTATCCATATCAAAAAGCACCGTTGACATGCCTATATCAAAGACATAACGTGACAGTGTGTGAAGTTGATTGGGTTTGGATTGTATAGAATAATGTTTTGTACCAGTCATGTAATTAAACATACACACACACACACACACACATATATATATATTTGTGTAATATGATATTTGTGCGACCATCCTCTGTGAGGTTTGAAAGTTATAGTTAATATAGTTTTCGTCTTATGCTCTCTCGTTGTATATTAATATGCATTATCTTCCAATGAATCGTTGTTTTGGGACTTCATTGCGTAGTTATGGGGTTCTGGAGTGGTGGGTTATTACATTTGGATCAGACCATATATTATAGCATTAAGGACGTGTTGAAAGAATGTACTTGAATATTTTATAAAATATATAATATGATATATGTATATGAGTGGAATATGTTTGTACTAGTACCACTTAAGCTGTCTGTCTATTATAGAGTTGCTAATGTATCCGAACTACAGATAGCTAAGAATGGGTATGTTGGTAAGGATGGAAACTGAAACAAAGATATTTTTGGTGGAGTAAGACTAAATTGGAAAGTAGAGCCGATCTTAGGATATTACTGTGTGAACGTCAATGTTCGGTTCCACTAATATCTATAAACGATGAGTCATACCAGTGTAAACCTACAATATCTATATTTGGTATATGAGCAACGATTCTTAGTACTATGTTGGAAGTAAACTGCAGTTGGCATTGGAAATTTGGCTAAGCACTTATGAGAGTATATGTGATCGTTTGGATTTGATTTGATAGATGTACTGGACAGTTAGTTATTGAGGATGATAAGAGGATTGATTTTTAGAAATAAAATATTTTTAAGATAGGAAATATAAAGAAAATGTTTAAAAGAGAAAGCAGTTTTGAAAGTAAGTATTATATATTTCATTTATAAGAAAATGTATGAATTGATCTGATGTTTATATAAACTAATGGGTATTTGGATAAATTTTGAAAAAGCGATTTAAAGTTTTAATCGAAAGTAAGTAGAAATATATACATTTTTAAACAAGAAATTGAAGGCTTTTTTTTTAAATTTTGAACACATTTATAGTAAAATATGATTAAAGGCCACTAAAATGGTTTGACGTATATTTTCATAAATATGTATACACACACATAATTTGTATTATTTAATGGTGTTGGAAATTTTCTATTTATTAAATAAATTAATATATACTTATATATATATAGTGATACTATTTACACCCACTTAAACACTTCTCTCACCCATTTTTCCTCTTATCCACTCAAATACTTCATTCATCGACGCACACCTACATTTTACTTTTTTTAGTTTTCTCATAATAATAAATTAAATTTTCCTCTCTCTTATTCTTCAAATGATCAAACAAAAATTCTTCATCCTAAATTTTCATGTCTAGTCATTTTCTCAATCTAATCCTTCATCGAGAAATATGAATCCAACTGATTTGATTCTAATAATGGTCTTATCGACTTTAATTATATGTATGTTTTCATTTTTTCATAAATTTATGTAACCCCAACTAAGATTAACATAGTAAAGAATAATTTGCAACTCAAATTTGATGCTATTGTGAATAATGGTAAAGAACCTATGTACTACTTCAATTAAAAATATCTAATCATTACTTTTGTTGCTATTTCAATAAGAAAAGAAAAAAGTGCGATGAAACCAACTGTAATAGAAAGCATTATGATATAGTCAAATATATTTAGTTATCATCATCATTTCCTACAACAAAGTCACAAAAATATTGATTTATGTGACGACCCAGAATTTTTAACAATGTAGAATGGGATAATTGAATTGATTTTAAACATTTAAAAGTTAATTTTAACGTGAATTTGAGATATAAGTATTTACTTGAAAATTAAACCATTGAATTATATAGTTTAAATATTGTATTTAATAATTGAAATTGGGTAAATTGTTGAATCTGAAATTTCTAAGACTGTTTAAAATAATTTGAAGGCTTATAGAATTTATAATGATGATACTGAAGATAATAGAATGGTTGAAATTTAATTTAAAGGTGATTTGTTCGGTTTTGAAAATATACTATCTACACCATCTCTATTTTATTTATATTTATGTATGCTTTTAAATAATACAAAAGGTATAAGTATGTATACATTTATAAGTATAGGATAAGTGGCATGACATGGTGAAGACAAGTGGCATAATATGGACCATACACCTATCTTAAGATGAAATAGAATTATGACACATATATCATTTGATGTGCATTTCTAGAACACCTTAAATGATTACTAAATAAGGTATGTGTCATGAAATAAGGCTTGCATAAAAAAAATGAAGGACATGTGTCACAAGATTAAATAAAATAGTGACACATAAGCCCTTTAGGTGTCCATGTGTAGAAACATCTTAAAACACCTAAGTAGACATGTGTCAACATTCTAAAACTTGTGCAAAGAGAAGTAGACAAGTGACCAAAAGTAAAATTACCAAACTAGCCTTGAAAATTACTATATAAAGGATGGAAATGTTCACTTATTTTTTTCTTCTTCTTACTTTCACAAAGCAAAGACAAAAGTATGATAAAGTGAAAAAGCTTGGAGAAAGCTAAGGAAAAAGTGTCAAGTAAAATACACAAGTGTAAGGTGAGAAAAACTATTTAAATTTCTAGTATTCATGTTATTCTTGAAGAGATAATAGTTGCAAGTAAAAGTGGCTCGGTTCTATCAAAAACGCAGCTTAGTAATTTGACCATAACTTTCTCAATTCTTAATGAAATTTCGATTTCTTGGATGTTCTGGAAAGCTTATTTCATGTGCTACAACTTTGTTGTTTTGTGTTTTCTGTAATTTGGATGTTAGCTATGTAAAAATTGATTTTTTCTACTGTAATTCCGAGAGCAAAACCAATATTAGCTCTGTGCTTAAGGCTGAAACTAAATTGGCCATAACTTCTTCGTTTCTCAACCGATTTCGATAAATTTAGATGTTCCAGAAAGCTTAGACTTTGTTATAAAACTTTTAAGTTTTGAGTTTTCCAAAATTTCATTGTTATCTTGGCCAAAATTATAATTGTTTATCGCTGTTCTGAGACAAAATGACAGAAGTTGTGAAATTCAAATCTCAGAATTGTTTTATCCATAACTTTTACAAATCTTATCGGAATTCGGTAATTTTTAATGTTACGGAAAGCATAGAAACTAAGCTACAACTTTTGCTTTAGTCATTTTGCCTAATTTCGATGTTTTCTATGCTAAAATTGCAATTGTTGGTTACTGTCCTACAAATGCATAAGTTCAGGCTAAGCTTAATGTTTTTAGTAAAATGGTCATAACTTTGGAAGCGTTGTTCTAAATCTGATGATCTTGGTCATTCTGGAAAGCTAACGGAAAAGCCTATAACTTTCGTTTGTATAACTTTTTAAAATTCGGCCATATATATAAGAATTTGAGGTGCAAACTCGGGTTAAATTTCTGCCCGAAATGAACATGTTTGTTTCTAAGAAAATGCCTTACTTGTTAGATTTTTATCTTTGATTTGATGAACAATTTGATGGGTTTCTTTTCATGGTGGTTGAGTATACTAAGTAAATTACTTTAAAGAAGTATTTTCACATAGAAGAATTAATCGAGGATGCGGTATAAGACCATAGAAAAGATGGGTATTAAATATAAGAACACTATATTGAATATAATTCAAATCTTTATAGTCAAAATATAAAATACAAATGCAAATAAAAGCAAGAATTAAATAATTTGGATATGCTTGTAACATAAGCTGAAATTGCACATACAAATGTAAAGTTAAAAAAAAAATATCAGAAGAGCCGAGGACACTCGGGTATTGTTGAATAATGCTTGGTTTTCCTCAGGTATAATTACTTATGTTTCAGGCGTTAAAGATAACATAAATAATATTTTCTGTTATTTCACTTAAATCGATATTTTAAATAAAGGTGTTGTTTTAACAGTTAATGATAATTTAACTTCAAGATAATTTAGTGAGTTTGTTAATGGAAACTAAGAAGTTAATTAAGATGAGTAGTTAATGATTGTGAATAATTAATATAATATAATCAATTAAAGGTTAATTAATTCTAGAGTAATTAATAATTTGAAATAATCAATGATTGATTAAGGTAATTAATCAATGTAGTTAATAGAATTTACTAATAAAAGCAATCGAAGAAAAATTATTTAATATCATAAATCAAAGGGGGTAATTATTGGTAATTACTTAATTGAGGATTAATTACTTGTTTAATTAGTGTAACAAAATTTATGGAGGGTTAGCAAATTTATGAGCATGATTAATTCAAGGATTTTAATCAATGTAAGTGATTATAAGTTAATGATTCTGAGAACTTAATCAAGGATAGATGTGATTATTGTGAAAAGGGAAGGTAAATTAATAACATTGAATTCGAAGAGATCGGAGTTGGGTATTAGTTAATACCCGAAATCACTTCAATTCTTTACAAATTGATACGTGGAATCAATAGGGTATATTGGAATGATTTTAAGTTAATTGGACCATAAAATCTAAGTTCTGGCACTTAGAAATTGATGTGTGGAATAAGTGATGTCTATAACAACCTATGAAGTGGAAATTGATATAAGTTACCCGGGTTTATATGGGTTGTAAACTTTTTCATTCCATGTTAGTTGGGTTTACTCACGCTGGTTTTCAGCCTGACCCGGGTGTTACTTTGGTGTAATGCTCGGGTCAGACCGAGTATTACAGATTTTCAGGTAGGGACGTTCTTGAGCTCAGGAGGCAAACTGGATGGCAGTAACGAGTAGAGTATTTCTGCTATATTTATATATTCGTTAATCTGAGACATGATACTTGTATTTATTCAGTGACTGTATATGTGTGGAACTCTGATGTATATTAAATGTAATCAACAGATATAGTATTCTTTTGTAGACATTTGTTATTTATTATATTTTATCCGCTGCGAATGTGAGATGTTTGGTCTTTCTCTTCTTCTTCTTCTTCTATCTCTTTCTTCTTTTTCATAACTATCTGGAATTTTCGGCTTCGAAAATTTCGGGTCGTTACAATTTACATACATATTCTAAATATAATCAGATACCTTAACTTATAACTCCTATTATGAATTAATAAAATATTTCTACTTATGTTGTTCATCTGATATTTTTCCATTAACTATTGGTTGAGAGGATGTCAAGTAATTATGTTTGGGATTTACATTTCATTTTAGTTTAAGTGAGTGTTTGAAGTAATTTTAATGATTTAATTTTATTAAATGCTCAAGTGACATTAGTGAGTGTATAAATGGCTGCAAATATTTACATCCTATATATATATATGTGTGTGTGTGTGTGTGTGTGTGTGTGTGTGTGTGATAAAGTGACTATAAATTGTTTAAAATGATATTTTGAAATAAAACAAGAGTATTTTAGAGAGAAAAAACAACCGTACTTTATTTAAAATTTTAATGGTTTAAAGTAGCTAATATTGAGTTATTGTAGTTAAGGAAATTAATTGGTGTTGAAATTTTAATATAGAAACAAATTATTGTTTGATGAAAAGATAATATTTTATGGCTTCAAACTAAATGAGATATTTTGGATAAAATAGTATTTGAATAGCGATGATGTATTTTAAAAGCGAATGGAAGCTTTAAAATTTTGATGCTGTAAGAATTTTAGATCAACATTTTTTTATTATTATTATAAAAGTATAAAAAGGAATTTTGAATGGTCAAACTTAAAATTTGTCTGATGGATTAGAAACAAATATGGAAGCGAAGGGTTAGGCACTGGAGGTAGTCCCATGTACGACTATAATACTATCTGTTGTAAACAAGGGAAATATAAATCATAACTGGAGGTGAGTTATGATTTTGGATAAGGAATGTGGCGGTAAGTGGTTCAAGTATAAGTCCCACTTAGTGCTTGTGGCGATTGACTTCGAAGTATATTAAATGACTAGTTATGGGATGCTGCTGCACAAAAATAGGAAATTGGCTTAGATAAGGATTAGTGAACTAGGCATGGTATTGTCATAAGTCTTGATCCCAATAGTCATATGAATTTGGATAGGATAATTTTGGAATAATGAAATAAAGATTGTAGTTATAATTGGAAAGAGGAAAAGTGAACCAAATTATTAATGTTGAAGTATTACAGAGAAGAGATGTTTACCTAATAACAAAACTAAATGGGTTAAGATTCATATGAAGAATATTTAGGCTCAAGTTATACTTATTTGATATTGGAAATTTTTTGAAGACATGTTCGGGGTAGAGTTGACTCGAAAAAATTTAGTAGTGAAAAAGAAATGAGAGATATTGTAATTCGATTAATTGGATCTCGTTAACCAATTGAGTGAAAATATTTGGTGATATGGACAAAAAAATTTGTTGAAGGTCTAGAGTTTATTTTAGGATACGGTTCCCGTGACCCAGTGATGCTACTATGTAATTTGACTTGGTGATCAGTCCATAGTGCAGAAATGCAATGATCGACATTCATATTCTTTTACTTTATATCATTTTAGTAATGGTCAGAGATGAAGTGAATGGTACTTAGGATGCTTGTTTGCTTGATATCATTACAAAAAGATAGGTTATTGATGGGTAACTAAGAAATTTTATGCTAATAAATGATTTAAAGATGAAATTATGTGTTCTAGGCTAGGTGCTCATACCGATAAGTGATTTAAATATAGAACTGTGTGTTTTGGGCTAGGTATTCATAATATTGAAATACATTGTCTAGATAATTATAGGTTTTGGGGTGAGTAGTGATAGTATCAAAGTTTTTGTTAGGGAACTATGTGTTCGAGGCTAAGCACTCATAAACTATATAATGGGAACTACGTATTCGTTGCTGTGTGCATATGATTATTTATATAGAATCATATAAGATTGCGTGTGATAGTTTAATCGAAGCTAATTATAAAAAGGAAAGGTTTGATATAATGAAATATAAATATTGGGATGCCAGACGGGCTATATCATTTCATTTGATTTGGTTATGTGATGATGGCCTAGGTATTAGGAAGGATGGTAGTAGATATTAGAGATTATTGACATTTGTTTACCTTAAAGTTATTGGAGTTGTAACTATGTTAGTATTTTTTTGATTTGACTGATATGGCGAGGCACCATCCTTATTGAGTTGCCCCATCCATAATATAGAGGAATGGTAAGTCTGTAAAATGGTATATGGAAAAAGAAAATTTGGTTCATTATTATTAGAAAATGGATTGAGCTTGGATTTTTGTTGTAAATGGTATTAAGTGTGAATTCTCAATTTTAAAATATATTTAGGATTAGATTTGGTATGAACCAATATGAGGATCAGATAGGTATTTTGATATATTGGATAAGTTTGTAAAAGTACTCAAATATGGATGGACATAAAGTTCACATGAGTTCGCATTATTTATGGATGGTATGAACTATTCATAATTTTGTAGATAGATGCAATTTGGAGAATAAAGAAATGGTGTGAAGTTGTAACTTCTGTACATAAAAGATGTTCCAATTTGAATTGGTAGTGAGAGTATTATAAAGAGTATTTCAGTTTAGTGTAGATAAAAGATTTCAATAATAGATTTGAACTAAAAGGATCGACCTGCTTTGAGAATTGAAGAAAGTATGTACTAGACTGAACAAATACTAAAGTAAAATAAAATAGTACTACATAGTGGTGTGGATTCAAGTGTTCCATTGTAATTGAAGAGGTGTATGGGTTGCATGCATAGAAGATGCGCAGGCGAATTTATGGAAAATGGTATTTGGAACTTTGGATATGACTTTATGTGAGGAATATATGGATTCTTCAATCACCCATCGGATTGAAGATAGACCGTTTATTCAAAAAAACTCTTTTGTAATACTGACTTAAAGGTGTAGAGTTTATATTGCATATGAGATGCATGTAAACAATGTATTATATAGTTGATGCTTTTGATTTTATCAGTATCTTAGGTTAACAAATTTCTCAGGTTAGGATTTTGGTTGCTATGGTTGTATTGGCTGGTTAGAATAGGATTTTTCTTGTTTGGATGCTTGCTTAACAATAAATTTTGTTAGGAATGTCTAGATAATTAAGGAGGTGGTACTTTGAGTATCGAGCTTGTTGGATATTAGGAGAAGTGATATCATAGGCGTAATGATACCACTTAAATTAGATTGGAGATTTGGATGCGATATATATTATGTTCACCAGGTTAAGAAATTGATTATTTTGGATATTCTTAGGTGAAAGAAGGAATAGTATAGTGATTTAAGTCTTTTGGATTTGTTTGGGTAAGACACTGTCCACTTTGAGTTACATTACCTTAGTAATCCGAAAAACAAATTGAGAAACTACTAAATGATTTAAGTGTTAAATGTAAGCATTTAGAAATGGTATGAGAAGCTATAATTTAATTTGGGTACGTTGATGCTAAGGCTCCTGTTGTTATACATTATGGCATCATTTATTGAGATGGTAGCTTAAATTCCAGATGTTGTATATATGCATGTATGATTGAGATTAGTCTTTTGGGATGAGTCATGCCAATAGTAGAGTTTGCTAGATTTTGTTGGGAGAACAATTTGGATAGAGATGTTTGGAAAGTGGAGGCGTAAATTTGATCTTTTCAGTTCGATTTCTTTCCAAAGCGTTCTACTATTTGATTAATTATTATTTTAGTTAATACCTAGGTTTGGCTGAATGATTGTTTGGATTCATTATTCTTTTATCTATGTTATGGATTTTTTTATTTTCTTGATATGTTTTATGTGTCATGATTTTATGCTTAACTGCTATATATATGTTCACCATGTGATATGCTATTGTTATTAATTGTGAAAATATAGAATTTATATGATCGCCTTAGGATGCTTGAATACATGCTTTATATGACATATCATCTTATTCATATAGAAGGGCCTAAATATTAGATACTTACATATATAATGTCATATGTAATCTACAAACATATAATGGTGCTATGTTATTAGTTGCCTTTCATAAAATGTACACCAACACCATGTAGCTGTGTGTGTGTACTGATAGTGCACAGGCATTTATTTGATGAAATTTGGTTTTTGATTTTGTATGGTAACATGGATGCTTAGTTCATTTTGTTTCCTGGTCATATAAATGATTGTTCGAATGAATGGCTGGATTGTTGACTTTGTATGCTTATATATTTGTGTGATACAAGGGAGTGTGATGCATTCTTTATTCCTTGGAAATTTTAGGGATGGAATTATTTTAGGAGAAGAGAATAGTACTTCGTAAAATTGACAATATGTAATAAATGTTAATAATAGCAATTAGTAAAATTGAAAATGAATTGGATGACATTCTGCTAAATTTTAGTTAGAAGGGAAAAATAGTAATTTAATAGATAGTTGAATTAGCTGATAGGAGTCGTAGCATTGCGTAGCTCTCATTTTTCTAATCAAAATAGTGTATTCATTTGTTTATATTGAAAGTCTCATGAAGGAGATATGAGCTAAACATGTTTGGAGTAAGTGGGTTTCGGGCTTTGTGCTTTTAAGTTTGAATTTGAGTATTTGAATAGCAGTTAGATGGTTTCCTCCAATTGATTAAAACATAAGAACATTAAGTTACTTCTTTAAGAGACAATTGACTCCCTCACTTTCTCCTTCTCTCTCGTTCTTCTCAAAAAACCAACCAAGAATAAAAATGTAGTATCTCTTATGATGCTCAACGAAATTTCATGAAACAAGCCGCAAATCGAATCTACCGAAGAAGACTGCAGATTTGGAGTTATTGAAAGGTGAAATTCTAGAGCATGAGGGTGCAGTAGGCCCGGGCAGTGAAGGACGGTGACGAATTTTCGTGCATAGCTTTTCATAATTCATTATACAACTTCAAATTAACATATCTCTTTCGTTTGATGAAAGAATTCAGCGATTCACCCCTCGAAATGATCGAAAGTATGAGCGCTATGATCTGGAAATGGATTAGATGCAAAAAAATGGAATTTCTTGGTCAAAAAAGACAGAATAGCAAGACCTGAAACATTCGTGGAGTTTTTGTTAGTGTGGCATCTCGATATTGATGTAGTGTTATGGTAATGTCCTAAGATGTTTTGGGGCTAACTTTGGGTTAAATTATGATGTGCATAAATATGTGACTAAGAGATTAAGAAATGAAGAATAATATATTTCATTCAGAAAGTTTGTAAAAACTAAACTTAACAAATTGGAATTAGAAACATACAAAAACCATAAATTATGTATACACATATATTAGGACCTTAGAACATGATAGAAAATGAATGTATATGATGCAAAAACTTCATAAACCAAGAAACAAGTAAATAAATCAAATATGAAAACCAAATATACAAAAAAAAAAATAGAAATGCATTTTCTGAGACGTGCACCGATGCATCGGCGGGTTCACACCGATCCACCAGTGAATATCCTAGATTGGGAATTCAGGCATTTTATCCACCCGAATTGACGTGCGATGACTTGAGTTTTTACTTGATGATCTCTAAGGACTTTGATCACTTATTTGTTTTTGGTTGGCTACTGGTCGGATGTATAGGTTGATGGTAGGGAAGATGTGTCATTGTAGTACGTGTGGTTTGGAGCGGTTGTCGAAACTTGAAGCATGTATAGAAGTGTAGCTCATTGGTGGTGAGGAACGAATGTAGTGTATGTGACTTGCGACAATAGGACAAGTAGGTGAAACCTAGACGGGAACATATAAATACGAACGTATTGCATATGGCCTTGAATCTCACAATTCGACGGTTATATATATGTAGTATGGGCAATGAATAAATGCCCGAATATTGTAGTGCACACAGTTGGTCCTTGATTCATAGTATTGACGAGCATTCTCTTGTGGAGCATCTGTAACAACCCGCACCCCCCTGGGCTTGAATTTTCCCTAAATCAAAAACCCAAGTCCAAAAAAATACAGATAGTTGGTTAAGTATCCTGCGAATAAAAGAAAAGAATGCATATTAAAGCACTAACGATGTAACTCATAGTGGAATAACAAAACATAATAAGTCACACAGCCACTGTTTGTGTCAAAATTGGGCACAACACTCTTCGGAAGTTTTTGAAGAGATAATAAATGAAGAAGGCAAATTAAAATGAGGATTATCTAACAAAAACTCCAAGCAACAGAAAGTAAATTGCACAGAAGACAACAATTTAGAGTGGTTCGGCGATGTGCCTACGTCCACTATGAAGCTTTGTTATTTTATTGCTCGATATTCGGAGAATACAACTTTTATATGGCTAAGTACAGCAGTTCTTAAGCAAAAATTCGAAGTCAAAGCTAGCGGCGGTGCTCTGAAGTGATTCTAGCGGCGTCCGGGCGTGCTTTATCTCTAGAAATTCTCCGATCCCCTTTATGAATGACCAGGGGCTCTATTTATAGGTGCTGGAGGCTGATATTTCTCCTAAAATCTGGGAAGACCACTTCTGACACGTGCAGGGGGCCCACATGGCTGAATTCTGGAGATCCGGGCCCGCTTTTGGATCGATTCGACCCTTGGTTCGAATCGATCAAAAAAGTGTCCAATCGGGATGAAACTTGGCGTGGCCATTCCACTATGTACGTGCAAGCTCCTGTGAAAATTTCATGGCATTTGGACTTGTAGATCTCAAGTTATGATCGATTCAAGATCGCATTTTTAACTGACATACGTGCTTCGAATCCATGCTTTTCGAATCGATGGTGTTGGTATTTGTTCGAATCGATTGCTTGCTAGCTACTGCAGATCGATTCGAAGTTGCTTCAGTATGTTGGATTCGATGAACTCTTGCTTAATGGATTCGAAGACAGGGGTGCTTTGATGGATTCGAAGACAGGAGCGCCTTGATGGATTCGAAGGCAGGAGCGCCTTGATGGATTCGAAGGCAGGAGCGCCTTGATGGATTCGAAGAGAAAGAGCGCCTTGATGGATTCGAAGGCAGGAGCGCCTTGATGGATTCGAAGAGAAGGGTTCGAAGAGAAGGATTCGAAGGTATGCTCCTTCGATTCGATCAATCGTGCGTTCCTTCGTATCGATCAAGGCGTTCCATGGTTCGATCGATACGAAGGGTTCTCTGCTCCATGGATTCGAAGATGGTTATGAATTGGAGTCGAGGCTTCTTGAACTTCATGGATTCGAACGATGTTCCTGCTTATGGATTCGAACTCTGATCGATTCGACCCTGGATCTTTCTGATGGATTCGAAATAAGGCCTACCCTCCTTACTTTCTCTTGGTGACATCTTGAGCATACGAACTCGGATCTCCCCGAAATTTGGAACGCTGGTTTCTACAGCTTTGCTTGACGTGTCTTACCAATCGTAGCCCGATCCGGACTTGGATAAAATTCATCGATATCTGTAGTTGCCCAACGATCATCCGGAGCTGAAGACGTATGATCCTGTTTCTTTCTGGTCCGTTCCTTGGTATCTTGGCCTTGCCAAAAGGCGGGATAACATTTGCCCCCCAAAGTACGTCTTGTGTAAACATGACGTGCTTTGAAAAGCTAAAATCTGACGCCGGACAATTAGGACATGCTCTATTGAAAGCTGTATTCTTTATTGCTGTTACCAATTGTCGTATGACTGCGATTAGTTGTTCGTCGTTGAAACCATGACAAGGTGGATGTCTGATTCCTGTGAATGATAAAGATTAAATTTTAGTCAAACATACGCGCATACGTGTATCACCTTGATTCTGGTTAGTATTGCGTGATTGCAAGTTGTTGCCGGTTTGGTTTGTTGTTGCCATCTATGATCATCCTTTTGTATCGACCCTCTAGTCATCTTTTCATGTCGAAGTGTTTAATTCATTCTCATCAACGGTGCTAAATGGATTCGGAGCATGCTTGTTTGAATCGATAGGGTTTCGAATTGATTGAATTGCTAGGTATGGAATAGGTTGTTGGAGTCGATAAGATTTTTCAACTCAGTCCTTATTCAAGTGCTTCGAATCGATGTTGTCCTAGTGGATTCGAAATCATGTATTTCCGAACCAATGGTCTTGCCTTTGCTCAGTGTTTTATCGAATCGATGGTGCCTCGCGTCGATTAACCTGGGATGGATTCGATCGTGTAAGGGATCGGAAGGTAACGGGTTCGCAGTGGAATATGGATTCGGCCATGTGATGGATTCGAAGTTATGACCTTTCACTGTGATGGATTCGAATGCAATGGGTTATCGAGTGCTTGTTCGAATCGATGGGGTTTGGCTAGTGACCGACGGTAGGGGGTAAACACAACCGGGAGTCGAAAAGCCACGCGTTTTCTGTGGAATCCATATAAATATCCAAGGCCGTCTTCATTTTTACTTCTTACTTTTCACTTTTTACTGTAGTTCTACCTTCGAATCGGTCCTCCAACGTCAGATACAACTGCATTCCGCACGAATCGATTCAATTTCTCCAAGTTTCTTACCGTAATCGAATCCAATCAGGTAGGCCAAGGGATCGATCCGAGTATAGAACAATGAAAACTGAAAATTTGACATCGATTTCAATCTTTTCTTTCGAAAACCATGAGTGATAGTGAGGTCTGAAGTGGGTTGACTCGATGGATCTGGGGATTGAAGCCATTCAAGTCGTATCGATTCTGAGCGTCATCAGGGAGAAGTGTAGGCAACGTTGGTTGTCATCCTCCTTCCTTGCTTCGCATCGATTAGGGCATAAGTAGTTCGAACCGATCAAGTAGGTGAGGCTTCGAATCGATGTAGGAATAGGTAGTTCGAATCGATCAAGATTATGAGATTTCGAACCGATGGATTCGAAGGACCGTGCTGATCGATTCGAAGTGATAATACCCTGATCGATTCGAAGATGTTCAGTGTTGATCGATTCGAAGTTACGCGAAGCTAATGGATTCAAAGTACCTTCTCCACCCTAAAGCTGCATCGAGTCGACCTTCCTGGCTTCGAGGCGCATGGATTCGAACGTCTTCGATTCGACTCGTATCGATTCGAGTCGATCGATTCGAACGTTCGAACATATGAAACTTCTAACTCTATGATTGGCTCCAACTTTTGAGCTATGACCAATTTCAAGTTTGAACTTTTTGTCGAGCTTAATGAACTTTAGCATACTTGACCCCGACGAGCTTCGGCCTTGCATAATCGAATCTAACTTGACATCTCCATTGAAGCTCGTCGATGGCACCATGACTTAAACAAAATCCAACAAATTTATTACTTGAATTGGCCAATAGCTTCTGGGTGGCGTGAAAGTGACGGTCAGCGATGACGGTCGTTTTCATTCTCAAATTCCAAAATTTCGTAGTTCGGACACCTCGTTTCATCTTTGTAGAGTCTGCTTAAAAAAAATTTTCTAGCACTCGTATTGCACATCATATTCATACACTTTGCACCGCGGGAATGCTTGGGTTTTTTTTACGTTTTTAACGCCACTTTCTGGTGAGCTAGTTAATTATGGAGTCTTCGAGTTCTCAACAACAAGAAGCACAAAGCTCACCCTTTCCAATGCTTGAGATTCCGGACGTTCCTCCTGAAGTGGTGGATCCGGCTCCGGATGAATTGCCGGAGGCGATATTTATCGAAGATCCGGTTGATTCCGTTCAATCCAATATCTCAGAGTCTCTGTTGGGCCGGTTATGTTCGAAACACAACATATCTCTGGACGATGTCTTATTACCCAGTGCCAGCGATATACCACACAACCCTCCTGAGGGATATACTGCCTTTTACCGCCATGCCTGTGCAGCTGGATCTCTTCCTCCTTTTAACCAATATATCAGAGAGATGTTGTCGTTCTTAGGAATCGCTCCTTCGCAGCTTCATCCCAACGGGCATGCACTACTAAACAGCGTCTTCGTCATATTTATGGATTGCCTTTTTCGCCCGCCAAGACCTAACGAGATCAGGCACATCTTCAATTTTAAGAGTAGAGGTGATAGCCCGTCTTTCACTTTTCTGGAGGCGGTCAGGAACTGTCAGGTCGTGACTGGGGCCTGGACCAGGCTTAGTTATTTCAAGAACGAGTGGTTTTTTGTTTGTTGCCCCCCAGGGTTTGCCAGGAGATGGTTATCCAGACGTAAGCATCATAATTCGTTATTGAGTGGTCACTCTTAATACTTTACACTAATATTCTGCTACTCTTGCAGCCATCATTTCAAGACCTGCTGGTGGGCATTATAGGGGTGTCGTTCAAAGCTTGCAAAGGGTTCCTCATGACTTAAGGCACATAGATTTACTATTGACCGATGATAACTTAAGGACACTGGGTTTGATTGAGATGGGCCAGAGTATTGTGATTGAAGGTTTGGCGAAATCGGCCTCGAGGAAGAAGAAAAAAGTGGCAAAAAGAAAACCTGGCGTTGTAATAAGAGAAATGAGCGATGACGAAAGAACGCCCACAGACAGTGATATAGCAGCCGACCTTTCCCGAATAGAAGAGGGTCAGAAAGGCAAGGCTGTTGTACCTAAGCTTAAGAGACGGAAGTCTGTAGTTGTAACCCGTTCCCAACCTGGGGTTACCGTTTCCAGTGCTTCTCCTTGTCAGTCTGGAGACCTTTTCACCGGGTTGGACGATATTCCCATTCCGGACTACGTATCTCTCCATCACGGGTCCGGGTTGGAAGAGCTCCGGGGAGCGCTTGACATAAGCGATTCTTTACCCGTTAGTGTAATCGACGCTTCTGGTTGGTCGGGGGTTTGCGCATTTATTCACTTTTCACAACACTTCACGACTTCCACACGCATTGCAGTGTTTTTTCTTGGTACTTAATCAAATTGTTCCTTTTTTGCAGGCATCATGTCGAATCGTCCTTCTACACTTGACAAACTTCGGCGAGTACACCATTCTTCATCCTACTATGAGTCTCGCCGCAGGGATTCTGACCGAGATCGTGAGCGGAGGTATTATGAGCAGGAGCACCGTGATAGGGACCATTCCTGACACTACTCCAGCCAGGAACATTCTGATAGGGACCGAAGGTATCGTTCACCTTCTCGTTCTCCTCCGTCATCCAGGGGCCAAGCACCTGTAGTTGAAACTTCGCGGCAACAATCATCTCAGCAAATTTCTAAACCCGGTCCACATTGCTCAAGGACCGATACAGCCATGACCGTAACCGTAGAGGAAGCACCCCTTGAACCGTCTGGTGAAGGGGCTATTAGAATTGCTCAGTTGAAAAAAGACTTTCCAGAGATATGCTTTGACGCCTATATCTTTCCACCCAACCTTAAGAGAATTCCCGAAGAGGCCGTGCACACTGCCCTCAGCTATACTCGGGATTTTTATGCACAATATAAAGAATGGTACAGGGCAGCTGTTAAAGCCTCAAAAGTAGCCTTCGAACGAGCCAAAGTTATTGAGAACTTGGAAGCAGACTTGGCTCAGAAGAACCGTATCATTGACGTTCTTCAATCTGAAACGGAGTCTTCTCGCAAGGCTGAACTGGAGTCGTTACAGAAGGTCGATGAGACATTGGCTGAGATGGCAAAAATGCAACAAGCGCACTGTACTTTAGTTGAGGATTTAGGCCATCGATACAAAAACGTTGAGGCCGAACGAGATGCGGCAGTCAGGGAACTTGAGGAGTTAAAAGCTAAATTCGCCAGTTTAAATAAGGAAAAAGATGACGCTAATGCAGCTGCACAGGAGGCGTGTGAGCAAGCTGTGTCTCTTCGAGCTGAGCGAGACGCGGCGGTTGCTAAGGTCGGAGCGGTGGAAGCAGAGGTAGAAGGGAGAGTTCAAGCGGAGATATTCAGAGTGGAAGCTGAATTTGACGATCTTCTCGACACTTATAATGCTAATGTACTCGAGCATAGGAATCTCTCGTGGCTCGGAGATTATTCTATGCTTCTGCTTAGCGCTTGGAAAAAATTGGTGGCAAATAAAAGAGCATCTCTCCCCGAAGGCGCCGTAGATGAGTTTGAACTTGAATCTCGCTTACTGAACGAAGAGGAGAGAAAACTTCTCCATGATGCGATGATCTCCGCTGAGAGGGAGAGACTTGGGTTTCATCATGTAGAGACGGGTGAAGGTTCTAGAGCCGCACATGACAGTGAGAATGTTCCAGTTGATGCCCCAACCTCATCTGGAGTCGTTACTACAGCTGGTCCACAAGTTATCCCTGCTTATAATCCGGATTGACCGGAATTGTCTCTCGGTACATCTACTGCTTCTGAACCTGTTCTATCAACGAGCCGCAGCAAAGAAGGTATTATAAATGTTGCTTTAAGTGTTTCTGGAATTTTGAACTTGTAGTCGATCTTTTGACCAATCCTCTTTTGGTTTAATCAGTGACTGAAAGCGATGCGCCAGCACTTCCAATTCCACAAGTTTCGCAGCCAACGCTAGGAGCCGTTGTTACTGAGGCCATCACGACCACTGTTTTTACCAGCGAGATGGGAGGAGGGAGCTCGATGTCGTTTGATGTTCAGATGATCGAGGAGCTTCTCAAACAACCTTGTGAACCTTTCCCTGACCCTTCCTTTACAATGGGTGGTGTTGCCTCTTCTTTTAGCTCATTTATACCGACCGTCCCTGTTTCCAGCGCTGATCGATCTATCCGAGAAGAAGAAATTCTTGCTGAGATAAGCGCTGAAATGGCTACGGCAGTTGGTGGTTCTGGAGGCGATGTCGCTCCAGCAAGCTTAACTTCTTCAATCATTACTTCTCTCACCAGCACTGTTATAACTTCTAGTGTTGAAGCTTCGCCACCCGCTACGGCTCCTCCACCTTCGGTTCGCCCTCTAAAAAGGATCTTTGTCCCTTCTAGTTCTGAGGAAGATGTAGATATCATGCCAGACCCTGAGGACGCTCCGAAGAAGGACAAGAAATCTCGTAAGAAGCCGGGTAGGGGGTCTAGCGGCTCAACCCCAAAGAAGAGACATCGGAAGAAGAAGGACTGAACTTCTTGTTTTGTCATGCAGTTGCGAAGCAGAACTTCTTTTTACTTCTCTTTTTGTTGGCCGTGTATGAGTGTGGATCCGGCATCCACTTTATGAGTTGTTTTTGGTTTTATCATGTAATCAAACTCTTTTTTCGTTTGTTAATAAAATAGAAAACAACTCTTTTTTTTATTTGCTTAAGTATTGCATTGATTAGCTTATGCCCATATATGCTATAAGCCTTGTATGCATGTCCGCACTTCGGGGACTTAACATAATCTGCAGTTAACAGTTTGGTGTACTTGTGGTGTTTTCACCGTCAAGTAGAGTTTGTTTTTATTTGCCGAGTTTGAGAATCTTGGTCGCGAGTTGTGATCGATGAATAACCGAACTTCGGACATTGTCCCACTTCGGCCAGTGATTAACACTTAGCTTTTTTGCCCCCTAGTCTTGGGGAACGACATTTGCATTTTTGTGATTCAAGTGCGTTTACTGCAAACTTTAAACACGTGTCCGCATTCTGGGGACTTAAGACAATCTGAGACTGATAATCCGGTTCGCACTCTGGGAATGAATCATTTGATGTCTATACTTCAACCCGCATTCTGGGAAGTTGGAGTTCATTCGCCCTCTAGGAACGAATTGTTTTAATGTTTATACTCCAATTCGCGCTCCGGGAAGTTGGAGTCCGTTCGCACTCTGGGAACGAATTGTTTTATGTCTATACTCCAATTCGCGCTCCGGGAAGTTGGAGTTCGTTCGCACTCTGGGAACGAATTGTTTTATGTTTATACTCCAATTCGCGCTCCGGGAAGTTGGAGTTCGTTCGCACTCTGGGAACGAATTGTTTTATGTTTATACTCCAATTCGCGCTCCGGGAAGTTGGAGTCCGCTCGCACTCTGGGAACGAATTGTTTTATGTTTATACTCCAATTCGCGCTCCGGGAAGTTGGAGTCCGCTCGCACTCTGGGAACGAATTGTTTTATGTTTATACTCCAACTCGCGCTCCGAGAACCGAGAGTTGAAGTTTATACTCCAATTCACTCTCTGGGAATTTGGAGTTGGCGGGGGGATTGTCGTGTGTCAATCCCCGTGAATGTTGATGTAGTGTTCTGTCCCCGAGCTCGGGTTTCACTTAGTGAGTGACTGGTCGCATCACAATCACTCCCTACTTGAATAAGTCCCTCCTTGTGATGGGACTTAGCCCTTCGTGCATTGTAATATAGTGCGTCATATTCAGTAAATCATAGCTCTGGCTCGAAGAGATGGCATTTTATTGCTGAAACGAAAGAATATGGCAAAGTCAGTTGCCTTATTACAAATTTAAGTCTCAAAATACTAGAATAAAATGCAAAGAAGTAAATTGACAGAAAGTAAATAGGTAAAATTTCTCATATGTAGTAGCGACGAAGACTTTCGCTATTCCAAGCTCTCGGCAAGGTAAAACCGTCAACTGTTGATAATTTGAACGTGCCATCTCCGAGCTTTTGTGAAATCACATACGGCCCTTCCCAATTTGGCTTCATGTGTGAAGGGACCGGATAAACTCTTTTGAGTACGAGATCGCCGAGTTCGAAGGTTCGCGGACGGACCTTGGCGTTGTACAGTCGGGCGACTTGATTACGATATGCGGCTGCCCTCAAATCAGCCTCTTCGCGCTTCTCATCGAGTAAATCCAACGATTCAGCAAGTAATATGGCGTTTGTTTTCGGATCGTAATACGTTACACGATGGGAATGCACTTCCATTTCGACCGGAATAACGGCTTCAGAACCATAAGATAAGGAAAACGGGGTATGACCGGTTGCAGTTTTATGGGTCGTTCGATAGGCCCATAATGCCATAGGAAATTCATCAACCCATTTGCCCCCAGCTTTTTCCAGTCGCTTCTTTAGAATGGACTTAATAACTTTATTAACTGCTTCAACCTGACCATTTGCTTGTGGGTGTGCTACTGCAGAGAATTTCTTCTGGATGTGAAATCGTTGACAGAAATTTTTGAATTCAGCACTGTCGAATTGAGTTCCGTTATCGGTAATGATAGTATGTGGGAGACCGAAACGGCAGATGATGTTACGCACTACAAAGTTGATTACTTTCTTTGTTGTGATTGTCGCAAGGGGTTCAGCTTCAGCCCATTTGGTGAAATAATCAACCGCGACGATGGCGTATTTCGCGCCACCTTTGGCCAGAGGCAATGTGCCGATGATATCCATTCCCCATACCGCAAATGGCCAAGGACTGACCATTTGGGTTATCTCAGTAGGCGGGGCTCTTGAAATTCGAGCATGTTTCTGGCATTTGTCACATTTTCTAGCGTAATTTGCAGCATCGCGATTAACGGTAGGCCAATAATACCCATATCGAAGTATCTTCTTTGCTAGTGCTTGCCCCCCAGTGTGATCACCACATTCTCCTTCGTGTACATCGTGTAACATTCGTTTGATTTCATCGTGTGCGATACACCGGAGGAGAGGAACAGAGTATCCTCTCCGATACATGACTCCATTCTGAATCACAAATCGTGAAGCCTTTCGCAGAACTTGTCTTTTCTCGCTTCGCCGCTCGGGCAATACACCACGTTCGATATAATCTTGATAAGGAGTCATCCACGACTCCTTGGTGGAGGTTGCTTCAAATGCGAAATCAGTCTCCCTTCGATCAATGCTCGGAGATGATAGGGTTTCAATCGGAACAACCCCCAACTGTTGAGCCTCACCCGTGCTTGCTAACTTTGCCAATGAATCAGCTTTCTGATTGTGCTCTCGGGGTATGTAGAAAATGGCATAGTAATCGAATTGATTAAGTATCTCTAGGACTTGAATTAGATAAGCGGCCAGTCTTTGATCTTTGGCTTGATATTCACCTCGGACTTGACACACTATCAATTGGGAATCACAATAGATCTCTATAGCGATGATTTTCAGATCACGGGCAAGTTTTAATCCGGTAAGTAGAGCTTCGTACTCGGCTTCATTGTTGGTTGCGCGGAACTCGAATTTCAAAGCATAACATATGGATCGTCCTTCGGGGGTCTCAAGTACTATCCCAGCTCCTGAACACCCATCGTTTGACGCACCATCGGTGTACATCTTCCAGATGTATTCGGGAGATATGCTGGTTTCGGGCAAGTCTTCAGGAATAGTGAATTCGGCTATAAAATCTGCTAGGACTTGACCGTGAATGGCTCTCCTTGGAGTATAAGTGATGTCGAATTGACTCAGTTCGATGTTCCACTTCAGTAACCTACCAGACGTCTCAGGCCGCGTAAGGACCTGTCGTAACGGCTGATCGGTGTACACAGTAATAGGATGAGCGTGGAAATATGGCCGGAGCTTCCTCGAGGCAATGACTAGGCAATATGCCAACTTTTCAAGCTTTGGATAATTTCTCTTGGCTCCGGTTAATCGTTTACTCACGTAGTAGACCGGCTTTTGCACTCGGTCTTCCTCCCGAATCAATGCAGCACTGATCGCATTCTCTGATACTGTCAGGTAAAGATATAACTGTTCATGATCTACAGGCTTTGAGAGGATTGGTGGTACGGAAAGATGCTGGATTAGTGATTGAAATGCGCCCTCGCAGTCTATGTTCCATTCGAAATTTCGTTTTCCCTTTCGAATTAAATCGAAAAATGGGAGGCATTTGTCGGTCGATTTTGAGATAAACCTGCTCAGTGCTGCCACTTTCCCGTTAAGACTCTGAACTTGCTTTATGGTTTTCGGAGTTTGTAGATTTCTGATTGCCCAAATCTTTTCGGGGTTGGCCTCTATTCCTCGGGCATTGACAATGAACCCAAGAAATTTTCCGGATGCGACTCCGAAATGACCCTTGAGTGGATTAAGCTTCATTCCGTATTTCCGGAGGGTGTCGAACATTGATTCCAGGTCCCTGACATGATCACCAGAGTATCGTGACTTCACCAACATGTCATCTACATATACCTCCATAGTCTTTCCAATCTGATTGGCAAACATTCGGTTGACTAAGCGTTGATAGGTCGCGCCAGCATTCTTTAATCCAAAAGGCATGACTTTGTAGCAGTACAACCCCAAGTCGGTTACGAAGCTTGTGTGTTCTTGATCCGGTACATGCATGGGTATCTGGTTGTAACCTGAGTAAGCATCCATGAAAGATAACAATTCATGTCCAGCGGTTGAATCTACCAGTTGATCGATCCGGGGGAGTGGAAAGCTGTCTTTTGGGCAGGCTTTATTCAGATCAGAGTAATCGATACACGTTCTCCATTTTCCATTCGGTTTTCGGACAAGTACGGGATTGGACACCCATTCTGGGTATAAAGCGTCTCTAATGAACCCATTTGATTTCAACTTATCGACCTCTTCTTTCAGGGCAGCAGATCTCTCTGGATCCATACTACGCCTTTTCTGCTTGACCGGGATATATCGCGGGTCAATGTTCAAGGTGTGGCTCGCAATGTCAGGCGAGATTCCGCACATATCAGAGTGTGTCCAGGCGAACACGTCAAGATTCTCCCGAAGAAAATCAACCAATTCCTGTTGTGTCTTTCGGTCAAGTTGAGACCCAATCTTCAATATTCTCGAGTCGTCGTGATCATCATCAATCGGGACATCAATGGTCAGCTCGGCCGGTGAAGCCTGACTTTCTGTAGATTCTTCTTTATTATCATTATCCCTTGGATCAAGTTCCTTTTGGAATTGGTTGTGGTGCCCAGGCTGGATCCCAGGCGCTAGTTGTCAATCGTCAGTAAAACGGGCACAGAGAGATTCCTCTACGCCTTTTCCTTTCTCTTTCCGCTGTGCCTCTCGCAGCTCAGCAACATAACAGGCTCTTCCAGCAGCCTGATCTCCTTGTACAACTCCTATTCCGTGGTCAGTAGGGAACTTCAGAGTTAAACACCATGGGGCGATAGCAGCCCTAAATTCGACAAGGGCCGGTCGGCCCAAAAAAGCATTGTATGGGGAAGGAATATCTAAGACAACAAATTGCAACATCCGAACTCTTCAGCATTCTCCCGCTCCCAACTCTACTAGCAATTCGACTATTCCAGTTGGTATTGTTGCACTCCCATTGAAGCCGTGGACTCGTGATTGACAAGGCTTTAAGTCCTTAGCTTCCATTTTCATTAAATCATATGCTCTTTTAAATAAGATATTTACGGAACTTCCGCTGTCTACCAGGATCCTCTTCATCCAAGCAGGACCAACTTGAGCGGATATAACCAATGGGTCGATTGTGGGAGCTTCGACTTTATCAGCATCTCGATTTCTAAACACTATTTCATCAGTCATTGTCTTTTGTTGCTTAGCCGGTGTTCCGTCTTCCGAGTTGCTGTAACATTCAAAGTCTACATGCCTGATTGATCTAGCATATGACTCCATTTCTCTCCAACTTCTGTCAGCCGGATGAGGACCACCGCTTATCGTATTGATAACCAACCTTCCGCCTGTGCGAGCAGGTTAACCGTTCCTTTCCTGATTCTGTGTTCGATTTTGATTAGATGGACCCGCTCCACCAGACTGCGGTGCCCGAACAAACTGGTCCAACTTTCTTTCTCTGATCAACTTTTCAGTGAGGTCTTGCAAATGTCTACACTCATTGGTATTATGCCCATAACTTTCATGAAACCTACAGAACTTCCCTGTCTGAATTTGCTTCTCCGATGAAGGCTTCGGAGCAGGCTTCTTGTATTGCATAGTATTACAAGTCTGTAAGTATACATTTTCCAGCGACGTGTTAAGCGGTGTATAATTGTCAAACATTGCGGCCCTACGCCTCGGACCACGACTCTGATCTTGCTTCTTGCTTCGGTTATCACCATTTCTTGATCGCTGGGCCTGTTTATTTTGAATATTCAATTCGACTTTTACCGAATTTTCTCCGGACTGTTTAATCGCAACATTACTCTGAATCCCTTCACTGCTGGGCCTTGCATCGTCCTGCTTCCTAGACTGTTTCGCATCCTCTCGCCTCAAGAATTGAGCAGCTTTGGAATAGAAACGGTCCAACGATGCGGGAGGTTTCCCGGCTAGCCAATTCCCAAATTCGGAATCAGGTTCGATTCCTTTAGTCAGGGCCATTAGAATGGAATTATCATTAGGGTTGGTAATCTCTGCGCATGCAGCATTGAATCTCTCCAAATATCGTCTAAGTGTTTCTCCGGGAGCTTGAGTGACACTTGATAGGGTATTAACATCTTTAGGTCGGGCAATATGCATGCGAAATTGTTCAACAAATTTAGTAGCTAACTGATCAAACGAAGAAATAGATCGGGGTGGTAATCGGGTGAACCACATTGTCGCAATTCCCCCTAAGGAAATAGGAAAACTGCGGCACTTTACTGCGTCATCAGCTCTTGCAGCAGTCATTGACCATTCATATTTCAGAACATGTTGATTTGGGTCGGAATTTCCTTCATACATGGGAAGGGTTGGCATTCTGAATCGGCGAGGAGGTTCAGCATACAATATGTCATCAGTAAATGGGGTATGACTCCGGGAGATTCCCCAGTCGTCATTTGTTAGGCCTTGACTCTCGCGAATCATTCGCCGCACCATGGCTGAGAAGTCTGGTATTGGAAAATTCTGTGGGTGGTGAGCCAAAGTATGGTCGGGTTCCATAGTGCGAGGTGGGATCGGACGCTGTCGACGATCCTCATCTCGCCTCCTCGGCTCGATATCTTCTGGGATATATGGCTCTGGAGCCTGTCCCTGCTGATGATAATTTTGATTGGAGTGATCTCGAGCATCAACCCCTATGTCAACTGCAGCGGTTGTAGCAGCTCGACCATCTGCAGTGTATTGAGGAATAGTGCCTCCTCGGGAGGAGGGTCCGGTATGAAAGCTGGTGGAAGGGCCAACCCTTATCTGCCCAACGGTTACTGCCTGTTGACAGTCAGCGGCTTGCGTATGATTTCCGTCTAGCCTGGGACGGATAGATCGGGTATTGTAATCTGAGGAAGCGGAGCTTTCGGTGGAAGAACGAGGAGCTTGACCCCTTCTGGATTTTCTTCGTTTTTGGTGATTTAGTTGATTGGTCAACTCAGCATTAGCGCGCAATTGCTCAGTTAGCTGTTGTCTGCTCTGGGTTAATTCTTGGAGTAGTGCTTGGAACTCTTGCCTCGTGACCGGACCTGACTGATCCGTATGCCCAACAGCATCTTGGTTTGTGGATTGTAGTTGTGTGGGGTTTTGTCTATCCCGGCCTTCCTGATCACCAATGTTGGAAGTGGTTCTTGTACTCACCATTTTGAAACGTTGAATTCTTTCCTAGACTTTTGACAAATCTGAGTAGAATGGAAGGAGTTTGAATATGAAATCTGGATCTCCCTCTTAGATTTATGCAATCCGGTATCGAAGATAGATCCAAGGAGCAGGAGAAAAAACTGGGTTTTTTCTCGGTGAAAGCACCAAAGTGTTTGTGTCAAAATTGGGCACAACACTCTTCGGAAGTTTTTGAAGAGATAATAAATGAAGAAGGCAAATTAAAATGAGGATTATCTAACAAAAACTCCAAGCAACAGAAAGTAAATTGCACAGAAGACAACAATTTAGAGTGGTTCGGCGATGTGCCTACGTCCACTATGAAGCTTTGTTATTTTATTGCTCGATATTCGGAGAATACAACTTTTATATGGTTAAGTACAGCAGTTCTTAAGCAAAAATTCGAAGTCAAAGCTAGCGGCGGTGCTCTGAAGTGATTCTAGCAGCGTCCGGGCGTGCTTTATCTCTAGAAATTCTCCAATCCCCTTTCTGAATGACCAGGGGCTCTATTTATAGGTGCCGGAGGCTGATATTTCTCCTAAAATCTGGGAAGACCACTTCTGACACGTGCAGGGGGCCCACATGGCTGAATTCTGGAGATCCGGGCCCGCTTTTGGATCGATTCGACCCTTGGTTCGAATCGATCAAAAAAGTCCAATCGGGATGAAACTTGGCGTGGCCATTCCACTATGTACGTGCAAGCTCCTGTGAAAATTTCATGGCATTTGGACTTGTAGATCTCAAGTTATGATCGATTCAAGATCGCATTTTTAACTGACATACGTGCTTCGAATCCATGTTTTTCGAATCGATGGTGTTGGTATTTGTTCGAATCGATTGCTTGCTAGCTACTGCAGATCGATTCGAAGTTGCTTCAGTATGTTGGATTCGATGAACTCTTGCTTAATGGATTCGAAGACAGGAGCGCCTTGATGGATTCGAAGGCAGGAGCGCCTTGATGGATTCGAAGGCAGGAGCGCCTTGATGGATTCGAAGGCAGGAGCGCCTTGATGGATTCGAAGAGAAAGAGCGCCTTGATGGATTCGAAGGCAGGAGCGCCTTGATGGATTCGAAGAGAAGGGTTCGAAGAGAAGGATTCGAAGGTATGCTCCTTCGATTCGATCAATCGTGCGTTCCTTCGTATCGATCAAGGCGTTCCATGGTTCGATCGATACGAAGGGTTCTCTGCTCCATGGATTCGAAGATGGTTATGAATTGGAGTCGAGGCTTCTTGAACTTCATGGATTCGAACGATGTTCCTGCTTATGGATTCGAACTCTGATCGATTCGACGCTGGATCTTTCTGATGGATTCGAAATAAGGCCTACCCTCCTTACTTTCTCTTGGTGACATCTTGAGCATACGAACTCGGATCTCCCTGAAATTTGGAACGCTGGTTTCTACAGCTTTGCTTGACGTGTCTTACCAATCGTAGCCCGATCCGGACTTGGATAAAATTCATCGATATCTGTAGTTGCCCAACGATCATCCGGAGCTGAAGACGTATGATCCTGTTTCTTTCTGGTCCGTTCCTTGGTATCTTGGCCTTGCCAAAAGGCGGGATAACAGCCACTGACCAAGATTTGGCACTTCTAAACTCTAATGTTCTTATCAGAACCGAAAACTCCTAGCACAGTACCTGTCTTTCAAGCTATCCTATGGGTTGTAATGATGAGGGGTCGGAACAACTTTTTGATAACTGGTAAAATTATACATTTTTTATATAACATTAGTTTATGCCGATTGTCTTCTATCTCATGTTATATCCGTTTATATTTTTAATAAGTCTTCTCGACTCCATGTCTATGTACGATCTGTTCGCATCTACTATAGAATCATAACTATGTACATACATATATAAATATAAGTACCATGGTCCCCCCACTGAACCTAGATGCTATCTCCACTAGCATCTCTTTATCGACACCCCATTAGGATCCATCGCCCTTACCTTGTCATGGTCTCGTTATCATATAACTCGAGGGACTCCCATAGTGCCTAATGATAATTTTTCATGCATTTTTCCGTTCTCTATCTTGTTTTGGGGGTTTACTACTTTTTCTGTTTCTTGTTGTGGACTTGGCTCCATGGACCACCCCAATCATTTTGAAGGAACTCCTTTTGGGTTAACTAACCTTGCCCTAACAAACAAACTAGAAAAACAATTTTGGTGTTGCATAACACAACTTGATCTTCCATGGCAGAAGGCAAAGATCAGCTAGGTGTAACCTCACCCTTACCGTTCACTTCAAAGGATTGAGGAAGTTTCCTCCTTATGCAGCCCTACCCCTAATTTTTGGTACCAACCATTGCTATATAGTACCCGATCCTATTCTCCATCCTGTTTAGATGGCTTAGTGCAATCAAGGCAATACCCCCTAAAACTATATTTGAAGCAGACTACTCTATCATTTGAGGGTATTCCTTTTTCTATATGCAAGAATATATGATCCACGGGTTCTATGGTTGAATATGTCTCACATCAGTATGATGTTACAAAACTGCTGGTAGCCCTTTGCGGTGGGCAGGATATATTGTGTAATATTACCGACATCGTATTCCAATGTACTCTAATGATCAAATGTCATATCATTTCTTAAACTATACTTTAGTTATACTAATTCACACCCGCCATAAATGCATATTCGAGGTTACTTATATATATATATATATATATATATATATATATATATATATATATCTAATATGTATATGTATATATATATATATATTCTTTCATACTTACTTAATTATCATGCCTCTGTTGTTTTACAATTGACCTTATGTCTTCATTTCATTATGCATTTCACAATTTTGTTTTACTTTTAAGTTCATTTACCACTTTTCTCTTATCAAGTTCATAATATTGTTGCCCATCATTTTTATCCGTTCTCTATTTCCTATTTTATTCCCATGTTATCATTTTATTTCTTTTTACATATCTTTTATATTTTCTTCTCATTTACCTCCAAATTTTATTGGTATTTCGCATCTTAACTTTTTAGGGTCTTTTAACCTTATTCATGTCCGTTTAACTTTTGGAGTTTATTACATTCTAATGCATTAGGATTACATTTCTATTCTAGAAATGCTAACACCGTAAATTTCTATCTTATCCAAAAAGAGAGATTTGTGTGGTGTTTATAATTACAAGAAACTATCTTTTTATTGTTTGAAATTGATAGTACAAAATATGACAATTAACCTAATTTTGTACACCACTTTCATTTTATATCTATTACTTATCTTTCAAACATCGCACTTTTATTTATTTTAAACTTGATAATACATAGAAATCTACTTGCAACATCCAAAATACCAATGAATTTAAAATATCACTTTAACCCCTAAAAGCTTAACAATGTTTCTTTATTGGATATTCTTTTTCTACGTTCAAATGCCAATTTATTGTTATCAATTCAAAACAAGTTACTGGTACAACATATGTAGGTAAGTTTACAAATTTCATTAAATTTATACCATAACAATTTTACTGTATACTCCATAATCAATCAGTTTATTCCATGATCATTGCACGTGCAATTCATTATCCAATCCATTATTTACATATATTCATTACACGTATATAATAAATTATCCAAACCGAGATTTATATCCAATCATTATGCATTTACAATTAAATATCCAAATGAGCATAAATGAAATAGATCATAATGACGTAAATCTAATCTTATTACAAAACATGTAATTTTCCCACTCACCTTTCCAAGCGTTCCGAAATCTCTAGATCTAATCCGTGTTATCTTTTTTACTTCAACTCCCTATTTGGATTCACATATAACATATACATACAGATTTATTAGAATTTTGGATTAGAAAGGAGAGATTTAGGTTGATCACAATTTCAAATTTGGATTTACAGTTTACCTTGGTTGTAGAAACTTGATTTGAACCTATTCTCTATCTTTATTATCTTTTACAAATCTCTAGTGATGTATACGTACAAGCTAAACTATTTCTATGAATTTAGAGTTTTGGAGGAGAAGAGAAAATAGCAGAGCTTCTATGTCCATAAGAAAATTATGAGTTAGAAGTTAGGGTCTATGTCTATATATATATATATATATATATATATATATATATATATATATATATCTATGTGTGTGTGTATCTATATATATAGACATTTAAAACGATT
This sequence comes from Allium cepa, assembly GCA_030765085.1. Lineage (NCBI taxonomy): Eukaryota > Viridiplantae > Streptophyta > Magnoliopsida > Asparagales > Amaryllidaceae > Allium > Allium cepa. The sequence goes on from CM060938.1 coordinate 589,571,739, forward strand.
TAATCTAGTTTTAAATGTCTATATATATGGGGGTTCAAACCAATGCCAACCTTTGATTAAATAGTTTTAAATCTAGGTCGTTTGTGCATTAATTTGCTACCACGATTATCTGATCATGGATCGACCTCTCATACCTAAGGTCGACCGCTATTATCGACCTAGGTATATCTTAAGCCGACCTATGATATGTTTCCTTATTTGATAGCATGTTAATTTTGTTAAATTTCTTCCTTATTAAGATGATTGCATTAATTTGTTTCCCACTTCTTCACCCACGATAATTTAGTTGCAATATATATATATATATATATATATTATGAGATTTGATTTCCACTAACATTAGTTATGAGGACCCGTTTCTTTGACTCTCGAAAATAGACATTAATACATCATCAGTATTCATGTGTTGTAAATCCAAGTGCCATAGAAGCGAATTCTCAAGGGTAAGAAAGAGAAATAAAGACAGAGCAGAGTCTCATATATGTTATTTCAATAAAAAATTTACAGTGGAAATTAAAATATATCTATCAGAGCTAAAAACATGGTCAATTATAAATTTCCGTCTTTACAAATGCAGAATATTATAGTACAAGAGTGCGGTGGAAATTAGACAAAAATCTTCTGTAAAATCTTCCGAATCATTGCTTCAAGCTCCATCTAGATTTCTTCTAAAGTAAACCAGCTGACTACTTGGTTGCACGAGAAATTAGGGTACTTAGAGTTTAAGGAAAAGAAAATAAATTCCGCATCAGTCATGGGGTTGGTGTGAGAACTCAAAATATGCATTTTGAAAACAAAAAGGATATCTCATAAGACCACGCTGCACATAAATACGGAACGGGTTTTTCCCTTATGATAACCAAAACATTCTTACATAAAAATACTTGATATTATTTTTAATGACATATCTTTGAAGACGTTTGCAAGTAAACTTATCAATCTTATTCGAAATTGTTACCATTCTTAAATTTCAGCATACTAGGCTCTACAAACAAAATGACATGCACTTATTGAATAATGGATTTCCATAAAAATAACCAAGTGAAGGGACTACCTTCCAATAGTACATCTCTAGAGGAATGTACCGAGGCCCAATTGATGGTCCTCTACCAATACAAGACCGACGTACCTCTTCCTAGATGGTACCAAATATGTCATCATCCCAGTCGTTGCCGACCTATCCGAGAGGCCTCATGGCATAAATCCACAATAATTTAAGTCGCGAACGTCATAGTGGGAAAAATATATATTTAGAAGTTGATGATCATATCCTAATGGTTGCAAACCACATAGCCTTGCCGCATCTACCCTATTTCTGTCATTTTCAAGTGTGAGGCTCGAGGTAACAATTACCTTTTCGCATTTCACATCATCTTCCTTTGATGCCACACTGCTATTCCATGGTCACACAACTATTTTCTACAAATGTATAAGTTCTGAGCTCGTACGTCTTAGGAAAGGGGATTAAGCTAAGAGAAATTGCCTTCTCCGCCACCAAGCAGATAATACGTTCATAGAGATCACTTATGTAACTAGAAATGCAACTTCATACATTCATCTATACAAGTTTGTTTTGGGACTGAATGAAACCAAATGCACTCTCCTACCACATCCTATCAGGAATTAACCCTAAGATTAGTAACGAGAAGTTCTTGCAACCTAAAAAGTTTCAGAAATGAAGGGACCATTGTTACTTAGTATTTGGGAGCTAACCAGAGTTACCAATATGTAGTTCTTTCATCCCGAAGATCTTTGGTCATCATCCTTCATTCTCTCTATTAAGTCTTTACTTTTCAAATGCATACATTGGTTCGAAGTGGTCTTTGGATAGGAATTACCCCTAATCCAACCCAGGTTCCTTCGAACTAATCATCGATAAAAAGTGGTTTTATGAATAGGGAATCGTTCTTTAATTGATTACGTTCTTTTTTATCAAAATATCGTTTTGAGATATACATTTCTAAAACATTCACTTTGGTATATACGAAATCATTGAACCTCTCTTATTAATTAGTTTGATTAATTAAAATCTTTTTTAAAATCGAAAAAATTCAAAATCATTTCATTTGTAAAACATTTCCAGTTTATTTTATATAAATCTTATTAACGGTTTCTTAATTAAAAACCCATAATTTTGATTGAGTTAAAAAACCATGTTATCTAGGATGTTAATCCAAAACTAGTATAAGTGAGCTGAATCTATAAAAATAACCTAATTCAACTCAATATCAATTCCGGTATTCAACAAATTCTATGGGCAAAATAACGGCGAAATCACCCTTTAAATTCCACGAATAGTACGAGTTCCCTCTTTGGGTTTCAACACCGAGTACAAGAAGATTTTCCCTACAAAATCCAAGTTACATTTAATTTAAATTTGAATTTTTTTATCTTTTTATACTTAACTCGTTTTCGACATTTCGACCTTATCTATCCCTCACCCAGGGAAGAGGCCAGGTAAGCCAGGGTACTGGTTGCTCCTGAACATCTCCTTAATTTAAGCACCTCACATTCGGATCTCACAAATAGAAAAATCCAGTCTACTCGTTGGCTTTTAGAGCCAAGATTAAATCACTTAATTTGTAATAGCTTATATATATATATTGATTGTCTAAATTCTTTTTAAACGAACTATAAAACTTCCAAACATTGTTAAAACACTTAATTATTCATTTGAAACCTTTATAAAAGATATGGAAACGAATTGTTAAGTTTGAAGCTATATTTCAAAGGTTAGAGTAAAGTGCTACAGAAAGTGCTGCGGAAAGTGCTGCAAAAAGTGCTATTTTAAGCTATATTGATCAAAACGTCTTTTCCATTATTTGAAAATTCATTTTTTTATTACTGAAATTACTTTTGAAACATTTTAAAATATTTATAGAATTTATTTCATATTTTTAAACAACTTCAAAACATCATTTTCAAAGAAATCTAGTTTTGGATTCTGAACTACAAAGTCGCGATTTTTTTAAAAACTTGTTGTACTCATATTTCAAAATCTACATATCGAAATCTCGATTTTCTTTCTTCATTGGAAAACTATGAATGTAATAGTTCGGAAAATTCTTATCTCAAAGAATTCCGAGGTATATTCCAACTTTTACCCTTGTTTGACTTTTATTACGTGAAATCGCGAACTGCCGTTACGCGACGCGCTTATTTTTGACTAAAATTTTCATATCATTTCAAATCACCAAAATACTTTCAAATGTTTATAAAACATTTTAAACTCATTTTAAACCATTTTAAAGAGGTTTAATATTCCTACACACTATTTCATTAATTCAAGGAAAGTGATTTCCTTTGTGCATATCGACATGTATTTCTTCGACTAGTTTTGAAGTGGATAGATATTATAAGCTAGTATATACCTTTTTCTCTTTTTATTTGTTATATTTTTGTTCTAACTTTTATAAAATATTTTAGTATGAAGAAGAAGCCATTAAAGAGGCTCTTAGAAAGTTTGAAAAAAAGGAAGAAGAAGTGGAATGGTATAAGGAATTTGGGAGAAAATGGGTGGTATTTGTAGGAAAAACCTTCGAATAAAATATTCAATTACATAATTACAAAAATACCCCTAGCTCACACCACTCATGTAACGATCCGAAAATTTTAACGGTTTTATTAACGTAATTAACTGAATTTTGTGAAGTTTTAAATAATTGAATTTGGAAATAAAAATTTGATATTTGTTATGCATCTATTTAAACGTAGCAAATGTCAGATTTTCATCAGAAATATGGAAGCTTATTTATATTGTGTAGTTTTTCAATTTCGATTTAAAATCAGTTAATTTGATGAAAATAAAATGTTTTCAAAATCTGAATAATTTTATACAGTAAAAATGTTACCATTTTCTGAGTGAGATGTCATATTTCGTTTTACCAAATTTGGACATCTCTAGCTCCGTTTATCTTATTTTCGACGAATTTGTAGCTGTTTGGCAACGAAATATTGATTTTGATAGGATGATCGCATCGCTGATATCTGTACACCATTGTTTGTCTCATCATGTTGATCTCCATAATATATTCATTCCTGTGATTGGGTTTTCGGTACACGGCAAAATCGACAAAATGATTTTCCATATAGGTAACCGTTTGAGTCTTTTGGGTTCCATTTGGACTTTCATCTATCCATCGGTTGAAAGCTAATAGCCCTAGGGTTTTGTTATTCCCAGAATGCAACTGTTAGCTTTTGTCATTCCATCACTTCAATTTATTTCTCTCTAGTTCGGTTATTTCAATTTTATACTCTCCCTTCTCTATTTTGTTTGTAATGTGTTCTGTGCTTCTTCTTTATATTAAAATATAAAAGTGAATATCATATAAGTTTATATATTATTGCAGTTGCTTCGTTCCTCCTTTCCCACGTCCATGTTTCACCCTTCAATTTCTCGAAGAAAACCCATTTGTTTCACAGCTTTGCCCGAAGCAGCTGCTCACTCTATAGATCCACCCACGTAATCGCCCTTCCTAAAACGCCATACTCAGATCAACTATCCCAATGCCTGCCTCTTGTAACGATCTGAAATTTTCGATCCTGAAAATTCCAGATAGGTATGAAAAAGAAGAAAAGATAGAAGAAGAAGAACAGAAACACCAAACATCTCACATTCGTAGGAGATAAAATATAATAATAAATAATAACAGTTTACAAAAAAATACTATATCTATCGATTACATTTAATATACATCAGAGTTTCACATATACAGTCACTGAATATATAAATTATCATGTCTCAGATTAACAATAATATAATACAGCGGAAATACTTTACACGATCCTGCCATCCATCTCGCTTCCTGAGCACCAAAACGTACCTACCTGAAAAATCTGTAATACTCGGTCTGACCCGAGCATTACACCAAAGTAACACCCGGATCAGACTAGAAACCAGCGTGAGTAATCCCAACTAACATGGAATACCAAAGCAATAACTCATATAAACCCGGTGTAACTTATATCAATTCACAAGCCAACAATTTATTTTAGGCATCACTTATTCCACACATAAGTTTTCTAAGTGCCAAAATTTAGATCAAATAGTCCGATTCACTTAAATCATTTCATCCCAACTATTAATTTCACATAACAATTTATTAAAAAAAATCAAAGTGGTTACGGGTATCTCTCAATGCCCGATCCCGGCCTCTTTGAGTATCATGTCATCCTAACCCAAGTTATCTAAATGGGATACACAACATTTCAAATCAGATATATCAATTATTCAAAGCATCCAATACCATTCAATCATCCATAAGCAAAACTTTAGTCACATACAAATCAATTCAATTGATTCTAATTAAATTTCGAACCTCAATCACTTTGATTCCTCCATTAATTAATTCCAATCAATTAATTAATCAATCCTTTCCTATTCATTCATCTTATTTAATCACCCTGGCTTAATTATCTTGCAATTTCATTCAAGTAATTATCTTTAATTAATTTCACGATATTAATTTTTTCTTAACCCAAAATCAATAAGTAATCTTAATTACTTCATAAATTAATTAACTATATTAATTACATTAATCCTTAATTACTTATATTAATTGATTTCTCATAAGTCACTTATTATGGATTTATTAATCTTAATTAATCAAATCTTTAATTACTTCATTAATTATATAAGTTATTGATTTCCAATTATATGTTAATTTATCCTAATCTAAATTAATTACTTTAATTCAACCATACTATTAATCATTCTGAATTTCTCAACCTTTAATTAACTATCCTTCTATTTACTTCATTAATAAATTAATTGTTCCTTAATTAATTATCTTAATTAATCTCTTGATTAATTACACAAAGTAATTCTATTTTATTAATTACATTAAGTAATTAAACATCGGACCATCCATTGATTATTCTAAATCAATTAAAATTCATTAATTAACTTAAACCGTCATTAATTATTTCAAACCCTTAATTAATGAATTATCCATTTTAATTACCCTACTAATTTAATGAATCACAATCATTAAATCCTTATTAACATTTAAAATGGAAATATTTCATCTATTATGATTTAAGTTTTAAATAACTTAAAACCCGAATACTTCGAGTCAGGCAACAATTAACTCGAGAACCAACCAAAAACCAAATTCACCAGATCATCAGTACACATCAAATCAATTCATCCATTCAACCAATTATTTAAAATTTAACCATATAAAGTTAAACAAATAAAACCCAACAGAGTGAGATTTACTCACCTTTGCTTTTACTGTTTGCAATCCATTCCAAACTGGCTTGATCCCATGATTTAAAACCTTGAATAATCATTATGATTTTATTAATAGTTGAACTAATTAAACAATTAATTTCCGTTAAATGAATTTATTCCAACTTAATAATTTAAATTAGGACTAGTATGTTCCCCTTTACAAAATAAATAAATAAAAATAAATAAATAAATAAATTTTTCTATCCTTTTATCCCAACATCTTATACATATTTAAATTGAAACCTATATGTGCATCTAAATTTATATAAATTTCTGTTCTCTAACCATACATATATATTTAAATTGAGAAAAAAATTATTTATACCTCGGTACCACACTCCCTATCGATAGCAGCATCGTGTGAAGGTCAGTGACCACCCAAACCTCACGCTGCCTTGCCTCTGCCACAACTTCTTCCAGATTTTGCCACCAAAGCCCATCGTCTGAGACTCACGACAGCTGCCCCCCCTCCATCACGGTGACGCTGCCGCAACCACCCATACGCCTCCGCCATACTTGTTGATCGCGTGAAGACGAGACCGAGCCTCCACTTCATCGAACAGCCGTCTCTCAGCCGCCACGAACCCTAACTCGAAAATCCCTAGCTACCCTTCGTGATTCGATCGCGACTCGATCAAGCGACCCGCGACCTCGTCACGACACCTATCCTCCACCCCAAAGACCAAAAACCCACGCGCTCAACTTCCCAAATTATTTTAACAGGCTTAAAAATTTCAGATTCAACAATTTACCAAATTTTCAATTATTATATTCAATATTTAAACTATATAATTCAGTAATTTAATTACCAAATAAATATTAATATTTGGAATTCAAGTTAAAATTACTTTTAAATATTTTAAAATCAATTAACTATTCAAATTTAAATTGTTAGAAATTTCGGGTCATAAAATTTCTCTCCCCTTAAAAGAATTTCGTCCCCGAAATTACTAGTTAGGAAGAATGGACCAATATCCGTTTACTATTCCCAAAACTCACAATTCAACATCCTACCAACTATCTTTTATTAAAGACCCACTATCACATCAACCAACTTCCCCAAACCTTCTATAATTTCAAACAATACCCTTTTGCTTAATCATCTAAATTTTAATTTAAAACCAATTTTGAATTATTAAAATTTTCTCAAAATTTTTCTAGCTCTCTAAATTCCCGAAATTTTTTGCCAGCTCTCCTTTGCGCGGCTAGCTCGGTACTACTACAAAAGGCCTCTACGGGCTCCCAAATTCCAAAAGAAAACAAAAGCCAAATGGCTACATCAAAAACCCAATCCAATTTCATACATGAACTTAAATACATACCTTTTTGTCGGGTAATTCACATTTATCTTCTGATATCAAATCCAGTTTCTTTTCCCTTATAATCCCTGCATATCTTACTTAACAATAATATCCAATTGTAACATTACAAATCATTTTATACATTCTCTTATATAGGTTCTCATATTTACTTCTATTCAAATTCGTTTTTCCCGTTTTAATATGAATTCAACTTATTTCAATTTTGAATATTAAATTTTATTTTCCATTTATAACTGAGTCTTATTAGTTCCATCTACCAATCTATTTCAGTTTCATATTTAAAATCTTTTAATTGCTTAACAAAAATTTTCTCAAAAAATTCTCAAAAATTTTCTACTCCCAAAATTTTTGAAAAGTTTTGGCAGAGTCTCCTTTGTACGGAGGAGCTTTTACAATTTGACAAGAGATATAAATATGTATACATCGGCCCACACGGTCGAAAAAAGCAAAAATAGTTCATATTTCCTAATTTTATTGTGTAGGCGCTTTTTTAGCATTTTAAGCAAGCAGCTTATTAATTTAAGCAATTAGCGCAATCCAAATCAACCAAACGGTTCACCGGTACTTGTACTTACTCAATTTAAATATGTAAGTGCCATATATTGAAAATCTATTAGCATTTCACTTATTTTCAATAGCTACACATGTATATCATAAGCAACAAGCACCAAAACCTTTCCATAAGCGATTTATATAATCTTAAAGCTAGTTCAATTGCTTTCAACCAATTTATATACCATTTCATTTAATTTCAATGGTTTGGAACTCAATTTCTTACATTCTGTTGATTTTTTTAACCTAAACAAGCTCATATTCACTTCAAATGATTCAGAACCAATTTTATTTAATCTCTATTGACTCATAGCATTTTAGTTACTTTCATTTACGCCGAACGACAACCATTTTTATGCAATTTCGACGATATTCGTTTAATAGAGTATCCATTTTAGTTTATAACTACTTTAAATTAATTTTCAACTCATTTTATATTTAATTCCATTTCATTTCTAATTTATTCACCCACCATTTATTAGCTCGACACATTTCATTCTTGTATACTACTAGCCATTCCCAAATTAATTCAATCCAAGCTTTATTTAATGGGTTTTCACCCTTGTTTGAAGCCAAGCTTCCATAAATTTTAAACTTAAGTTGATTTACTTTAATTTATTCCAACATCAAACTTAAGTTTACTTCTATTTGATCCTCATTTAATCAACTTCTATTAAATTCAGTTAGGCCATCAATTTTAAATTTTAATTTTAAATTCACCTTCTCAATTTATCAAAATAATACCCAACCACATACTTATCTCATTTATACTTCAAATTAATATACCACCAAATTTAAGTTCAGTCTGATAATCTAATTCCAATCACAATTTTGATTTAGTTTTTATTCTATCAGACTTCATCCATTTATTATTTAACTCAATTAACCCATTTTAATTTTTAATTCAATTACTTAATTCGTTATCGAATTTATTTTATTAATACACTCAATTTATTTCTATTCACTTGGGTTTTGTTTTGCAACTCAAACCAAATAATTATTTAGCCAATTAGTTTATTTTCGACTTCTAAATCAATGTTCGATTTTAATTACAAATTCACTTCATTAAAATTCCAGTTTGGATTTCCTTTTTATTTCCCCAAAATTCCAACATCTTTATTTAAAATTTTTTAGAAATGCTTTTAAATTCACATCATACTTAATAAAATAGCTCTTTATAAAAATACTTTTTGTGACTGAATGTCTCAACCAGTCCATCCTTGTTCTCACAGAAATTCAGTTATACGTTGATCAGGCGTAGGACTGAAAATCTATAAGTACTTGGTAAACCCGTTTCAACACCTAGTGAAAATACTTGGAAAATAATTTTATTGAAAATATTGAAAACAATTTTTGAAAATAGAGGAAATATCTTTGGTGAGAATGCCCTGGAAATCATCACCCTCATCCATGGTCGCAGTTAACCCGATGGTTACGTTGCCATCCCGACAAAATCCATAGATAACTGTAGGCCTCCGCGCCCCTCGGTTACACTATGGAACCCACGAAAGATCGCAGCTACAACCTGGGCTATGTAGCTATCACACCAAAAGCCTGTATAACCGTAGACATCAACGCCATCGAATTTCGCTGCCAAAAATGAAACTTCTCCACTCCACTTGACCATAGATCGCAGTCTACCGATGTTGCGTTGCCTTTCGGGAAAAATAAAGTGTAGACTGTTGGCACTCATCCTCCTCACGAATTTCGCTATGGTCCCCACAGTAGATCGCAGCGACATCGAGTTACCCTGTCGTCACAATATAACCCAAATGCCCCTGTAGGCATCAGCGTCCTTGTGACGCCCCACCTCTATACCCACGCTAGCCAAGAACATTACGGAGAATGCTGTCGACTAGCATGGAGAATAAGGCTGTTGAGGAGCGACCATCCATGTAATTTCTTTGCGCGAGCACCGATATGTCAGATAATGTAACATGCATTCTATTTCAAGAGGAAATCCGACATACCAACACAAACTCAAAGCTACTACACGGTGGCTATATAAATCCTTCGGAAACAAATATAGAAATAAACATAACACAAATCAGTCACAGACAATTCATATCACAAAGGCGGAATAAGATATGAATACTACACTAGGAAGTGTACATCAGAGTAGTGGTCTAAAAAGATCCACAATATCACAAAAGAATAGTTACACGAACTACACAAAAGAATAAGTATACATTAAGGAGTCTATATCTCAAATGTATACAACAAAATAACTACTAATCTAAGTAGTTAACCCAAAAGTCAAGGAGTTAATCCCGGATGAGAAGTCAAGCAGAAGCACCTGTAACATCTCGGTCTGACCCGAGTATTATTTAATAAGAAAATAATAAACGAATCAGTCTAACTATAAATATCAGATGAAACGATATAGAATAAGAGATATGACTAAACACATAATAATCACGATGCCAAGATGTGATATATATATATATATATATATATATATATATATATACTTAGTTGATAATCATCAAGAGATTAATCAATGTCACCAAATCTACACAAGAATCAAAGAAACGTCATACTCCAAATTTCGTTCACCATACTATAAATATTGACGATAATATCAACGTCAATCACAAAAGTCAATGACACAAATTCCAGAAGACTACACAAGAAATCCAGAGACCACTAAAGTCAATGACACACAAATTCACCAATGCACAAATATTGATAAAACTTATCAATGGAAATCACGAAAAATTGGTGAAACACAAATTCTAGGAATCTACACAAGAAATCCAGAAATCACAAAGGGGGGAGGCCTATCACAAACGGGAGCATAAAGCTCACCAACACGTGTATCACAAACGGAATGCTAATTCCATGGTCGCTAACCATCACAAATTGAGCCGAAGCTCCACAAACGGCCCGAAGACCATGGGTTGCTACCCCATCACAAATTGAGTCGAAACTCCACAAAACGGGGTTTAGTCTCCCTCGCAGACAAAGAGACATCGCACATTGCTAGTCTAAATCACAAAGATGATCGTCATGATCAACGAGAAGTGTCGATTACACTAAGCTAGTAAATAAATGAGTTTAGCTTCATGTCCCATAACCACTTGCTTAACTTAAATATTTACGAACAAACTGTAAATCTCCACTAGAAAATTGTCACAAGAGGTTCAATCGAACAAGTCCAAGAATTAACCGACAAAGTAAACGCAAGCGTTTCATACCACTTGTTTTACTAAGCCGTTTAATTAGATTTCTCATACGAGTGAGGTAAAGGTTTGTTTATACTAATAGATTGGAAAACTGTTTTATAAACGAATTTGGTATTAAAATAATATTGAAATCGTTTGAGGAAAGAGTTTTGATATTTACTACTAGTATAGGAAACCTTTATATTTTTAAAGTGACAAATCACGAAGAAGATTGTAAGAACAATCAATCACAAAAATTCACATACGAAGACGTGAATAAAATCCAACGAAATCGATAAAGGATCCATCGAAATGGATATTCAAAAATCCCAAAAAAGAGTCATCAAAGTCATAATAGATGATAACAACAAATAGGATTATCACGAATCGATTTAAATTAGGATTTCAATCCAAAAAGGCAAATTAGACTCAAACAGCAAGTTCAGTCGACTGAACAGAGATTTTCAGTCGACTGACCCTGTACATGGAAATTTTCCAGGTTCAGGAAACTTTCTGTTTCCAGTTTCAGTCGACTGTGCAGAGTTTTTCAGTCGACTGAATCATGCCTGGAAACTCTCGGGTTTCAGGTTCAGTCGACTGAACAGATATTTCAGTCGACTGAATCATGCCTGGGCTGTTTTTCAGCCTTATACAAATGAAGAGCAAACTCTTCCAAAATGCAATCGGACGAACATTGGCTCTAAGGGTTTATGCCAAACGGCAACCCGGCCCTATATGCTCCTCGATGCATCACCAAAAGCATGATCAAACATCCATAAAAGGATTTTACACAAATTTGACTTAAAAACCCAAAAATTGGAATATTTACAAAACCAATCCAAATCAAGAGCAAATTCTCATGAAGAAGTGTTAGGAATTCATACCTAACAACCAAAGATAATTATAGTCATAGATGTGAGATAAAAATCTCACCTTTTCACAAAATCGAACAAGAAGAAGCTTGAAAGCAATTGGAGAATCAACCTCTCTTCAACACAACCCAAATGAGCTTGAATCTAAGCTCAAAAACAAGAACATTCCCAAGATTAGGTTTAGGAATTTCTGAAATTGGGAAGAGAATAAGTTGGAGAAGAAGAAGAGAAGCTTACCAATGGGTTCTTCTTGAGTTTGGAGCAAGGAATTTGATTTGCAAGAGAAACTAGGATTTTGGAATTTTAATTTCCAATCTCTCCCACCATTAACACTCTAAAAACTGAAATGAGAAGAGAATGAGGGTGAGTGGGGAAGAGTGGCTCAGATTTGAGCATAAGTTAACATAGGGTTGAGCCCAAAAACCAAACCCAAAGTAAAAAGTAGCAGAAAACAATTTTCTCCAAACATATCGAAGCTTATACTCAAAAAGGTCGCAAACGGCATTTTAAACTCAATGGGAGTGGTCCCGAGCCCTAATTCGACCGTATACAAAAAGTAGCTTCTCGGACTAAAATCCGACTAACGATAAAATATTTGAATAAAATATTTAAATATAAAATCGACAAATATGCGGGTTGTTACAGACTCCCCTCCTTAAAGAAATTGCGTCCTCGCAATGTTACAAGAAGAAGATATATAGTAACAACCATAGAAGCATATTCAACACAAAAGAAGTTTGAAATAAGAAGTTCACCTCAAAGAGCACGAGAAAGTAAGTCCGGATGTGTACGCTCGATGTACTCTCTGGATTCCCAAGAACAATCCTTAGGGTTTGAAGACCATTGAACTTTAACAAGCGGAACATCTTTATTTCGAAGTCGTTTGACTTCCGAAGCAATGATACGAATAGGATGTTGCTCATAAGTTAAATTAGGCGAAACTTCAATCTCTTCCACAACACCGGGCTCAAGAATAGAATCGGAATCTCGAAGACATTTCCGAAGTTGAGAAACGTGAAACACGTCATGCATAGCAGAAAATTGAGCCGGTAATAAAAGGCGATAAGCCATGGAACCAATACGTTCGATGATAGGAAATGGCCCAATATATCGAGGCGCAAATTTTCCCGATCGACTGAAACGTACAACACCTTTCATAGGTGAAACACGAATGAATACAAGATCTCCCACAGAAAATTCTAACTTCCTTCTCCGGTTATCGGCATAGGATTTTTGTCTACTCTGGGCTTCTTTCATCCTATGACGAATAAGATCAATCTTTTCTGTGGAATCACGAATAAAATCTGGACCTAAAGCCAGCTTCTCACCGGCCTCAAGCCAACAAGAAGGAGATCGGCATTGCCTACCATAGAGTGCCTCGAAAGGTGCCATACCAATACTAGATTGGAAGCTATTATTATAGGAAAATTCAACAAGTGAAATATGATCTTCCCAACCTCCACCAAAATCAAGAACACAAGCACGAAGAAGATCTTCAAGAGTTTGATTCACACGCTCGGTTTGTCCATCGGACTGGGGATGATAAGCGGTGCTAAAATTAAGCTTCGTTCCCAAAGCTTTTTGAAGACTCTTCCAAAATCCACTAGTAAACAATGGATCACGATCACTAACAATTGAAGTAGGAACCCCATGCAATTTAACAATTTCTTTGATAAATATCTTGGCCAAAAGAGGAACGGTTCGATTAGACCGAACGGGAATAAAATGGGCGGATTTAGTAAGCCTATCAACAATCACCCATAAGCTATCATGACCCGAACGAGAACGTGGAAGGCCATCTATAAAATCCATGGAAATTTGATCCCACTTCCAAACTGGAATTTCTAAAGGTTGCAATAACCCACCGGGCCTTTGATGTTCGGCCTTAACGAGTTGGCAAGTCATGCAACGTTTAACGAAGTTAGCGATGTCAAGTTTCATTCCCTCCCAATAATAAAGTCGCTTCATATCCGCGTACATTTTACTACTACCGGGATGAATGGTAAATTTAGAATGATGTGAATCTTCTAAAATATCTTTACGAAGATCACTAATATTTGGCACGACAAGTCTACCAAATTTCCGAATGCCGCCACGAGAATCGATATCAAAGTCTTTCAAACCTTCAATATCCATTTTATCCCTAATATTTTGGCCAAGAAGAGCCAAGTCGGGATCTAGCCCTTGAGCTTCAAGAATGCGGTCTAAAAGAGAAGGACGAGCCTCAAGGCTACGCAAAACAAATGATGAACATAAATCGGAAACACGGTCTCGAATTTCGCAAGTGGATAAAATCTCGAGATCGTTCCATTCGGATATCATTATAGAAACAACAGCTTGTTGTTTTCGGCTAAGACATCGGCGACAAGATTACCCTTACCGGGAGTATAAAGAATATCAAGATCATACGGTGCAAGAAATTCGAGCCAACGTTGTTGACGCAAATTAAGTTCCTTTTGAGAGAATAAATATTTCAAAGACTTATGATCTGTGTAAAGAACAAATTTCTCTCCTAAGAGATAATGACGCCAAATCCGAAGAGCAAAAACAATAGCCGCGAGCTCTAAATCATGAGTGGCATATCTAGTCTCAGCAGGCTTTAATTGCCTAGAAGCATAAGCAATAACGCGTTCCTTTTGCATAAGAACGGCACCCAAACCAATGCGACTAGCATCGGTATAAACAACGAAATCTTGATTCCCTTCGGGAATAACAAGAATAGGAGCATCAGAAAGAAGTTCTTTTAATTTCTGAAAAGAAGCTTCACATTTGTCCGACCAAATGTATTTAACACCTTTCTTCGTCAAGCTAGTGAGAGGCACGGCAATCTTAGAAAAGTCTTTAATAAAACGACGGTAATAGCCCGCCAATCCAAGAAAACTACGAATCTCTGTCACACTCTCCGGTCTCTTCCAATCTTGAATCACTTCAATCTTTGAAGGATCCACGGAAATTTCGGATTCAGAAATAATGTGACCGAGAAACTTCACACTAGATTGCCAAAAGTGGCACTTAGAAAATTTTGTCTTTAATTGATTACTCCTAAGTGTTTCCAACACAATCCGAAGATGTTTTTCATGCTCCTCCTCGGTTTTAGAATAAACAAGAATATCATCGATAAAGATGAGAACAAACCGGTCGAGAAAGTCTCTAAAAACTCGATTCATTAAGTCAACGAAATAAGCCGGGGCATTAGTTAACCCAAATGGCATAACAAGCCATTCATAAGATCCATACCGAGTGCGGAACGATGTCAAAGGAATGCTATCCTCTGCAATACGAAGCTGATGAAAACCGGTAGCCAAGTCCAATTGTGAAAAGACTCTAGCACCACTAAGTTGATCGAACAGATCATCAATCCGAGGTAAAGGATATTTATTTTTGATAGTAAGATCATTAAGCTTGCGGTAGTCAACGCAAAGCCTAAGTGTACCATCGGATTTCTTCACAAAAATAGCTGAAGCTCCCCAAGGCGAGGAACTAGAGCGAATAAATTGCTTCGTTTCCAATTCAGATAATTGTTTACGCATCTCCTCGTTTTCTTTATTGGACATACGATACGGAGGACGAGTGATAGGTTGAGCTCCCGGAATAAGATTAATTCTGAACTCAATTGCTCGCTTAGGTGGTAATCCTAAAACGGGCTCGAATATGTCGGAAAATTCACAAACGACGTGAATAAGAGAAATAATATCACCCTCATCATCATCATCGTCATCACGAGGATTTAAAGAATATAAAGATGCAACCAAAGCAGAATCTGAATCTTTAAGAATAACAGAAACCTGATTAACAGATTGAGGATGTCGAAGATGAATAGTCCGCTCAGGACATAGGATATGAGCTTCATAACGGTTAAGCCAATCCATTCCCAAAATCATTCCAAAGCCTAAATAACGCATGACATGCAAATCGGCTCGGAAAGATAAATCACACAAAATAATCTCGACATCTTTACACAACAAACTGATTGTTGCGGATCCACCAACCGGATTCGCAATTCTCAAAGAAGTCATTAAACACAAAACATCCAAAGAAAAAGCATCAACAAGTTCTTTTGATATAAAAGAATGGGACGCACCCGTATCAAAAAGAACTCGAATAGGATGATCACGAAACAAAATAATTCCATCTAGAATAGAATGAGAAATACCTTGGCCACGAGATGTGTTGCCAGGGGCTTGAGCAACATTTAACTTTCCCTCCTTCCTGCCCTGAAGCTTGGGGCACGAAGATATAACATGACCGGGAACTTTGCAGTAGCGACAAGAAAGAGACTTTGGGCACTTGTTCGCATAATGGTCCTTTGAACCACAATTATAGCATTCCCCACGACCAAAGGAAGAAGTCTTTGCCACGGAGGTTGCTTGCTTCCCTTTCTTATTGGGATAAGGGCCTATAGATTTGTTTGGCCTCTTTCTGTTGTTGAAGGTTGGTTTGGAACCCACCACTTCAACGTCATTCTCTCTATCCGCCTCTTCAAGACGAAGAGCGATATCAACGAGTTGGTCGAAAGAAACTTCTAACTTTAAAAGTAATGGCTTCTTGAGGCTTTTGTTTAAGCCATAAACAAATCTCTGATTCTTCTTCAGAGGGGTGTTGATGTATTCAACCCCATATTTGGAAAGCGACTCGAAGGAGGCGACGTAATCAGTCACGGATGACTCACCTTGAACAAGGTCTATAAATCATCGAGCCAATGTCACTTTTTCTGCTTCCGGTACGAATTTCAACTCGAAGCGTTCTCGGAATTTCTCCCAAGTGAGATCCGCTTCATTAGTTTCAGAAATAAGAAGCTCATACCAGTCCAATGCTCTTTCTCGGAGCATACTAGAGGCCACCTGAACTCGGTGAAGGTCAATAAGATTCATGCGCGAAAAGATGCGATCGCATGTTCTTAGCCAAACCTGTACTTCAATAACAGTTTCGGAACCCTTGAATGGCTCTTCACCCAAATTAGTGTAATCGCTACACAAGCGTGAAAATTCTGACTTTGGGTGAGTAGGTTCCGGGTTAGCTCCAGCTGCTTGAGCATTTGTCACTAAATCAAGAAGCTGTTGAGCAGTCATAAAAACTCCATCCTGGGGCGGAGTGCTAGATGGCACGGTTCTGGGGCGGCCGGGTCTAGACATTTCTCTTCCTTTTAGAAAGAAAGAAGAAGAAGAAAAGGTTATTCACAAAATGAATATCAAGCAATCTTGATAGATAAATAAGGAATCATAAGGAAAATAGGATGAATCGGTACGAAGACTCGAATTAAACCCTAAAGCACGACTCCTAAGAAAGACTTAGGACGATGATCCTTGTTATAATATTCCATATTGTTCCGAAGTTTGGCTCTGATACCAAGCTAGCAAGCTGTGACGCCCCACCGCTATACCCACGCTAGCCAAGAACATTACGGAGAATGCTGTCGACTAGCATGGAGAATAAGGCTGTTGAGGAGCGACCATCCGTGTAATTTCTTTGCGCGAGCACCGATATGTCAGATAATGTAACATGTATTCTATTTCAAGAGGAAATCCGACATACCAACACAAACTCAAAGCTACTACACGGTGGCTATATAAATCCTTCGGAAACAAATATAGAAATAAACATAACACAAATCAGTCACAGACAATTCATATCACAAAGGCGGAATAAGATATGAATACTACACTAGGAAGTGTACATCAGAGTAGTGGTCTAAAAAGATCCACAAGATCACAAAAGAATAGTTACACGAACTACACAAAAGAATAAGTATACATTAAGGAGTCTATATCTCAAATGTATACAACAAAATAACTACTAATCTTAGTAGTTAACCCAAAAGTCAAGGAGTTAATCCCGGATGAGAAGTCAAGCAGAAGCACCTGTAACATCTCGGTCTGACCCGAGTATTATTTAATAAGAAAATAATAAACGGATCAGTCTAACTATAAATATCAGATGAAACGATATAGAATAAGAGATATGACTAAACACATAATAATCACGATGCCAAGATGTGATATATATATATATATATATATACTTAGTTGATAATCATCAAGAGATTAATCAATGTCACCAAATCTACACAAGAATCAAAGAAACGTCATACTCCAAATTTCGTTCACCATACTATAAATATTGACGATAATATCAACGTCAATCACAAAAGTCAATGACACACAAATTCCAGAAGACTACACAAGAAATCCAGAGACCACTAAAGTCAATGACACACAAATTCACCAATGCACAAATATTGATAAAACTTATCAATGGAAATCACGAAAAATTGGTGAAACACAAATTCTAGGAATCTACACAAGAAATCAAGAAATCACAAAGGGGGGAGGCTTATCACAAACGGAAGCATAAAGCTCACCAACACGTGTATCACAAACGGAACGCTAATTCCATGGTCGCTAACCATCACAAATTGAGCCGAAGCTCCACAAACGACCCGAAGACCATGGGTTGCTACCCCATCACAAATTGAGTCGAAACTCCACAAAACGGGGTTTAGTCTCCCTCGCAGACAAAGAGACATCGCACATTGCTAGTCTAAATCACAAAGATGATCGTCATGATCAACAAGAAGTGTCGATTACACTAAGCTAGTAAATAAATGAGTTTAGCTTCATGTCCCATAACCACTTGCTTAACTTAAATATTTACGAACAAACTGTAAATCTCCACTAGAAAATTGTCACAAGAGGTTCAATCGAACAAGTCCAAGAATTAACCGACAAAGTAAACGCAAGCATTTCATACCACTTGTTTTACTAAGCCGTTTAATTAGATTTCTCATACGAGTGAGGTAAAGGTTTGTTTATACTAATAAATTGGAAAACTGTTTTATAAACGAATTTGGTATTAAAATAATATTGAAATCGTTTGAGGAAAGAGTTTTGATATTTACTACTAGTATAGGAAACCTTTATATTTTTAAAGTGACAAATCACGAAGAAGATTGTAAGAACAATCAATCACAAAAATTCACATACGAAGACGTGAATAAAATCCAACGAAATCGATAAAGGATCCATCGAAATGGATATTCAAAAATCCCTAAAAAGAGTCATCAAAGTCATAATAGATGATAACAACAAATAGGATTATCACGAATCGATTTAAATTAGGATTTCAATCCAAAAAGGCAAATTAGACTCAAACAGCAGGTTCAGTCGACTGAACAGAGATTTTCAGTCGACTGACCCTGTACATGGAAATTTTCCAGGTTCAGGAAACTTTCTGTTTCCAGTTTCAGTCGACTGTGCAGAGTTTTTCAGTCGACTGAATCATGCCTGGAAACTCTCGGGTTTCAGGTTCAGTCGACTGAACAGAGATTTCAGTCGACTGAATCATGCCTGGGCTGTTTTTCAGCCTTATACAAATGAAGAGCAAACTCTTCCAAAATGCAATCGGACGAACATTGGCTCTAAGGGTTTATGCCAAACGGCAACCCGGCCCTATATGCTCCTCGATGCATCACCAAAAGCATGATCAAACATCCATAAAAGGATTTTACACAAATTTGACTTAAAAACCCAAAAATTGGAATATTTACAAAACCAATCCAAATCAAGAGCAAATTCTCATGAAGAAGTGTTAGGAATTCATGCCTAACAACCAAAGATAATTATAGTCATAGATGTGAGATAAAAATCTCACCTTTTCACAAAATCGAACAAGAAGAAGCTTGAAAGCAATTGGAGAATCAACCTCTCTTCAACACAACCCAAATGAGCTTGAATCTAAGCTCAAAAACAAGAACATTCCCAAGATTAGGTTTAGGAATTTCTGAAATTGGGAAGAGAATAAGTTGGAGAAGAAGAAGAGAAGCTTACCAATGGGTTCTTCTTGAGTTTGGAGCAAGGAATTTGATTTGCAAGAGAAACTAGGGTTTTGGAATTTTAATTTCCAATCTCTCCCACCATTAACACTCTAAAAACTGAAATGAGAAGAGAATGAGGGTGAGTGGGGAAGAGTGGCTCAGATTTGAGCATAAGTTAACATAGGGTTGAGCCCAAAAACCAAACCCAAAGTAAAAAGTAGCAGAAATCAACTTTCTCCAAACATATCGAAGCTTATACTCAAAAAGGTCGCAAACGGCATTTTAAACTCAATGGGAGTGGTCCCGAGCCCTAATTCAACCGTATACAAAAAGTAGCTTCTCGGACTAAAATTCGACTAACGATAAAATATTTGAATAAAATATTTAAATATAAAATCGACAAATATGCGGGTTGTTACAGTCCTCGACTTTCGCTACCAATAATCCTCAGGAACTAGTTTTGTCCGGACTCCTCACAGGATCAACTTTAGAACCCCCCTTGGGGCTCAAGGTAGCACCACCCGATGGCACTCCTGAGAAGTTCATTTCAAGGGTGCGCCTTTTTCCCCAGAGCCATCATCAAAACACTTTATACTATACACATATAGTATCTTTCAAATCATACACCCAGTATGATCTCATATAAAGCTCCTTTACACAAAATAGATTATCCCAAAATCGATAATTCTCAAACTAGGCTTTCCAAATTTCAATATTGATTTTACCCAAAAATCAAAAGCCTTTCCAAATCCAAAGGTTCTCAAAACCTTTTCCAAAATCCTCATAAGATCTTTATATATATATATATATATATATATATACAAATGTATATAATTTTTAAAACTTTGGATCATTTCAAACTTGTATAAAACCCATTTATACTTCAAACACTTTCGAAAATATTTTCTTATGGCTATAGATTTATCAAGGGGATTTTTATCTCATATAACAAAGATATATTGCTTCATTTATTCAAAATAAAATATTCAAATTTGACTTCCCTTTCCAATATCAATTCCATTCAAATCCGCACGATGTACACTTATCATTCGTACGCTATGCCAATCTGATCGCTCACTCGATCACACAATTTTACTTCCGAACTAGTATCGTCCACCCGATTTCCTAGTGCGGACACTGATCTGGTTTCTTGATTAGAAACCTTCATTCTCCTTGCATATCCATAACTATGATAGAGAATATCTAGAACCAATCAACAATCCATATCCAGGTTCGCCGTCGAAAATCGGGTGAAAAATCCCAACCCGGATCGATATAACTATCTCAAAATTCTGTGCTCGAATCTGGATCAAATCACTATGCGTATAGAATAATATACGTATACCCTACGTATTTAACTTCATAGATCATTAGCCAAATCAATTTCCTTTCTATTCCCATTCACTTATTTACAATTGCCTTAATTCCCATTTGGATTATCACTTCAATTCTTATCTCGGTTGGGTATTTTAAATCAATAACAGTTTGAATTCCGACCAGTTTATATTTAGAAAATAGCTTGAAAATTTTAAAAATAGATAAGTAGTTGAAAAATAATTATTAGTTTACAAACTAGCTATAAAATAGTTAACTAATTGTAAAATAGTCGAAATAGTTGAATAGTTTCAGAGATTTTAAATAATTGCAAAATAGTTGTAAAATAGAAATTAGTTTGTGAAATAGTCGAAAAATAGTAATTAGTTTAGGAAACAATAGAAAAATGTTTAAATAGCTCCAAAAATAATGGTAAAACAAATATATAATAAGTTAGCTTTAAAAAGAAAGGTCGTATATTTTTAATAGCTTAGAAAAAATAAGTTTGTATTAAAACAATTTATTTAAAATAGTCAAGAGTCAAACCGTTCACTACCCCAACAATTCAATGTGCACTTCCATTAATTGACTCAATTCTAACTTGAATAACTTCAATTTCTGTTGAAATTTATTCCCAATCCAAGTTGAATCAATCTTGATTCCTTTCCCAATTTAAATCAAATTCTAGTTGATTTTAATCCTGTTCGATTTTAATTTTAATTTCATATTATCCCAATCAATTTGAATTATTATCAATTAAACCCATTTCAAATTCAAATCATTTCAATATAATCCAATTTAATTTCCCATTTAAATTTTAAACTTATACATCTTCAATCACCAATCTAATTAATTCAAACCAAATTCAATTTTTGAACTAATTCAATTTCAATCTTGAATTTAAACTATCTCGAATTATGTAAATTCGAGTTAAATTCTCAAAGGTTGGTTTAACCATTTAAACCAAATTAACCTTTATTAAAAGTTTTTAATCAATTTAATTTCTAAGTTCAATTCTCAAAATTCCATTTTAAATTATCTTTACTTCTGTATTTTCAAGGTTCAAATAAGAATTCAATACAATTTTATTTTAGAAATTTTAATTTATTATTCAATTTTTATCTTCCAGTTCGAAGCCAGTTCTTAAACAAGTATATTTTACAAACTTAATTATTCAAATTTATTTTATTTATACACTACCATTCTCAATTTAAAGATTTTTATTAACAATAGGATGATATCATCCAATTTATTTTCAATCGTCCATCTATTTTCAAATTTTAAATCTCAAACCCGTTTGGAGATCACACAAATCCCCAATTCAAATCAACCATTTAACTTTCCAAGTTAAATTCCAATTTCATCTTGAAATTTCCAATTCAGGTTGCTTTTTCTACATTTATTTAACTTTCCCAAAGTTAAATTCCAATTTACTTAATCCAATCAACCTCATTCAATCCTTAAACTTCACAATAATAATCTTTCCACTTAAAAACTCATATCACTTTGGGTTTTTACATCATACTTCAGCGAAAAATCAAAACTCAACATCTTAAAGTTTATTTCAAATTATCTTTGATACCTTGTATATCCATACATATATACATATTCATTTCTTGGCCCTTCCAGCCATATTTTAAAATTTCAAATCACCTTTGGTTTTAAATTAGAATAAATTTTCAAACAACCCATTGTTTGCAACAAATCCCAGTTATCCAAATAATACTTATTATTTTTCATTACTTTGAAACAAAATTTTCAAATTCTGGGACCAGATTTAGAATTTCATTTTCAATCCATTAAATTTTAATTTGGTTGTATTTCTATTTCTACTTAATTTAATTCCAATTCAAGATTTCAATTTGGTCGCATTATATTACTTCTTAATTTCAATTTCAATTATTTAACAACCAATCACTTTAATATTTATTAGAATGAAATATTTCTTTATATATCAAAATATATTTTATATAAAATCATTTAAAACCTTTATATAAGAAAATAACAAGTACGCTCTCATATATATATATATATATATTCTCGACTCATTCTAGAGCACTACAGACTCTATTAAATGAGTAATCCCCACCAGAGCCAAGGTTCTCGCTTAACCTTTCTGCTCTGATACCAAATGTAACGACCCGAAATTTTCGATCCCGAAAATTCCAGATAGTTATGAAAAAGAAGAAAGAGATAGAAGAAGAAGAAGAACAGAAACACCAAACATCTCACATTCGCAGCAGATAAAATATAATAATAAATAATAACAGTTTACAAAAAAATACTATATCTGTCGATTACATTTAATATACATCAGAGTTTAACATATACAGTCACTGAATATATCAATTATCATGTCTCAGATTAACAATGATATAATACAGCGGAAATACTTTACACGATCCTACCATCCATCTCGCTTCCTGAGCACCAGAACGTACCTACCTGAAAAATCTGTAATACTCGGTCTGACCCGAGCATTACACCAAAGTAACACCCGGGTCAGGCTGGAAACCAGCATGAGTAATCCCAACAAACATGGAATACCAAAGCAACAACTCATATAAACACGGGGTAACTTATATCAATTCACAAGCCAACAATTTATTTTAGGCATCACTTATTCCACACATAAGTTTTCTAAGTGCCAAAATTTAGATTAAATAGTCCGATTCACTTAAATAATTTCATCCCAACTATTAATTTCACTTAACAATTTATTAAAAAAAATCGAAGTGGTTTTGGGTATCTCTCAATGCCCGATCCCGGCCTATTTGAGTCTCATGTCATCCTAACCCAAGTTATCCAAATGGGATACACAACATTTCAAATCAGATATATCAATTATTCAAAGCATCCAATACCATTCAATCATCCATAAGCAAAACTTTAGTCACATACAAATCAATTCAATTGATTCTAACTAAATTTCGAACCTCAATCACTTAGATTCCTCCATTAATTAATTCCAATCAATTAATTAATCAATCCTTTCCTATTCATTCATCTTAATTAATCACCCTGGCTTAATTATCTTGCAATTTCATTCAAGTAATTATCTTTAATTAATTTCACGATATTAATTTTTCTTAACCCAAAATCAAAAAGTAATCTTAATTACTACATAAATTAATTAACTATATTAATTACATTAATCCTTAATTACTTATATTAATTAATTTCTCATAAGTCACTTATTATGGATTTATTAATCTTAATTAATCAAATCTTTAATTACTTCATTAATTATATAAGTTATTGATTTCCAATTATACGTTAATTTATCCTAATCTAAATTAATTACTTTAATTAAACCACACTATTAATCATTCTCAATTAATCTCAACCTGTAATTAACTATCCTTCTATTTACTTCATTAATAAATTAATTGTTCCTTAATTAATTATTTTAATTAATCTCTTGACTAATTACATAAAGTAATTCTATTTTTTTAATTACATTAAGTAATTACCCATCGGACCATCCATTGATTATTCTAAATCAATTAAAATTCATTAATTATCTTAAACCTTCATTAATTATTTCAGACCCTTAATTAGTAAATTGATCAACCCAAATCATTAACTAATTGAATTAATGAATTATCCATTTTAATTACCCTACTAGTTTAATGACTCACAATCATTAAATCCTTATTAACATTTAAAATGGAAATATTTCTTCTATTATGATTTAAGTTTTAAACAACTTAAAACCCGAATACTTCGAGTCAGGCAACAATTAACTCGAGAACCAACCAAAAACCAAATTCACCAGATCATCGGTACACATCAAATCAATTCAGCCATTCAACCAATTATTTAAAATTTAACCATATAAAGTTAAATAAATAAAACCCAACAGAGTAAGATTTACTCACCTTTGCTTTTACTGTTTGCAATCCATTCCAAACTGGCTTGA
Source organism: Allium cepa (assembly GCA_030765085.1). Taxonomy (NCBI): domain Eukaryota; kingdom Viridiplantae; phylum Streptophyta; class Magnoliopsida; order Asparagales; family Amaryllidaceae; genus Allium; species Allium cepa. The sequence continues at coordinate 589,596,930 of CM060938.1, forward strand.
TCCCATGATTTAAAACCTTGAATAATCATTATGATTTTATTAATAGTTGAACTAATTAAACAATTAATTTCCGTTAAATGAATTTATTCCAACTTAATAATTTAATTCGGACTAGTATGTTCCCCTTTACAGAAAAAAACAAAAAATAAATTTTCCTATCCTTTTATCCCAACATCTTATACATATTTAAATTGAAACCTATATGTGCATTTAAATTTATATAAATTTCTTTTCTCTAACCATACATATATATTTAAATTGAGAAAAAAACTAATTTATACCTCAGTACCACACTCCCGATCGATAGCAGCACTCACGCGAAGGTCAGCGACCACACAAACCTCACGCTGCCTTGCCTCTACCACAACTTCTTCCAGATTTTTCCACCAAAGCCCATCGTCTGAGACTCGCGACAGCTGCCTCCCCTCCATCGCGGTGACGCTGCCGCAACCACCCAAACGCCTCCGCCATACTTGCTGACCGCGTGAAGACGAGACCGAGCCTCCACTTCATCGAACAGTCATCCCTCAGCCGCCACGAACCCTAACTCGAAAAGCCCTAGCTACCCTTCGCGATTCGATCGCGACTCGATCAAGCGACCCGCGACCTCGTCGCGACACCTATCCTCCACCCCAAAGACCAAAAACCCACGCGCTCAACTTCCCAAATCGCTCAACTGTTGATGCTCGGCCATTGATGAACGAACGAATTGATTTTGATTTTGATTTTTTTTGAAGATGCGATTACCCTAGAGGGATTAGGGCTTGAATTAGAAAATTGGTTTCGATTTCTGTTGAAGGTGAGAGGCCGGTGATTATATTGTTTTGAGGTTAGCTTCTTGAATACGCTTTCTTATTATTATATAATTAAATATCAAAAATATCTCGTTACGCATAGCGCGAAATCTCAAACCCCGAATCAGAAATGCCGACAGACGTTTATAAGGTTTTACCCGCATTCCAAAAACAATGGAACGTATTTCTGAGGCTAATTTGATTGTATATGCGAATTACAGAAGGAACGATCAAATTAAAATTAAATCGATTAAAATAATTTCTAAGCGTTTCGAGCTGCCAGGGTCAAACAACAACTCCGAGTGCTTCGAAAATTGAAATCCGATAATAACTAACTATTGCGGATCCAATGGAACTGGTTTCGTCGAATTCTGAGACTGTGCCTCGGAAGGCTATTTTTTAAATGTCGATTTAAACGATATGTTATTAAAATTAAGCAAACCACCTTTAAATTTTATTTCAGCCATTCTATTATCTTCAGTATCATCGCTATAAATTTTATACGTCTTCAAATTATTTTAACAGGCTTAAAAATTTCAAATTCAACAATTTACCAAATTTTCAATTATTATATTCAATATTTAAACTCTATAATTCAGTAATTTAATTACCAAATAAATATTAATATTTGGAATTCAAGTTAAAATTACTTTTAAATATTTTAAAATCAATTAACTATTCAAATTTAAATTGTTAGAAATTTCGGCTCATCACACCTCTCCACCCTACCACGTGCACCATGCCATTTCTCCTTACACGAGCACCACGTCAGCTTTTTCCCACCACCAGTTCACCGAAGCAGCTGCCTGATATCGTTGCCTGCATGCTGCATCACACGTCACTAACCAACCCACCTCAACTCTTCCTACACCAAACGTCGAAAGTAGCTACACCTCCCACGACCCAGCGCTTGAGATCCCTCCCTCCTTGCTCTTAGTCGTGCCAAAGCTTCGACCAACCCATCACCCGAGCTTGCACATAGTCTCTCGTCCACCCATGCTTCTTAGGCCATGGAAGTTGAGCCCCATTCGACAGCTTATCACCTATTTTCCTCCACACTAACCTGCTGAAGCCGTACAACCCATCACTTCATCTTTTCCCCGAGCGTAGTGACCCCGAGAACAACCTCCATCGCTTTGCAACCACCCTAGTAGTCCTTTTCTATGAGGTATGTACCTATATCTATATCAACCGTAATTATTGTTTGACAATGTATATAAGTTTGCATATATTTGAACTACTGCCTTCCTGTCTAAAAAAATGTAGTACAAATATATATGTATACATGTAGTTGATTCTTTGTATTGGAGCTACTTGGCTTTGTATTCTACTATACTAGCTTTATCTTTCTTTTTAAAAAGAAGGAAGCAAAGGTTATATATTATATGTTTTAAATGTTCATTTACAATTTATAGCATTATTTTAAAATAGATTTTGTAATAACACTTATATAAAATATGCTTAAATATTTATTTGAAAATTTTGAAAAGAAATATAATGTATAATGATTTTGATATGTGTTTCAAGAAATAAGGATTTGAAAATGTGTGTGTGTGTATATATAAAGATTTTATTTTGATATGTGCTTTAAATTGAATATAGATTTTAAGAAGAAAAAAATAACATTATATATATTTTGTTTCAGTTTATATCAAGCCGGTTTTTTTTCATCGATCCCGAGTTACCAACTTCGCTAGTCGAATTCGTGTTCATCGTGCCATGCTTTGGAATTTGTGTTTGGATTCATCACATCTTGTTCTTGTTATTTCTATGACCTCAAAGGTGAGCGGTCACTCAAGATTAACATTCTTATATTTAATAAATTCAATTCACATTGAAATAACAATTGAAATATGCTATTAAATTTGAACTGTTTATTATTTGATTGCCGTATATGACACTGTAACTGTTCACCTATGACATCTGACACCATCACCTATTGTTTATATTATAATTAAATTTGTCACCGACGACATATGCATGTTGTTGATATGTTATATTTTTATCACATTTTTTCTCACTCTACAAGTTCCTTGTTAGTTTAGAATTCCCTAGGGGTTGGAATGATACATACCCAAACGTTCTGGTAAATTATGGGAAAATCGTTATGGATTGAAATGATAAACCCAAGCGCGTTTCATTGATTTGAATTTTGGGATTTTGGGTTGAAATGATATATATTCGTAAATATTTAATTTGCGTATTGAAATGATAAATATCCATATCACTTGACCATATGATAGAAATTATATACGAACACCAACGGTCTATATTACGAAAATGATTTCCAAAGTTTGAAGTGAAATATATGGGTTTTAATGAATATTGATTTTTAGAACATAATATATAAATGCTATTTTATTTATGTATAAATTCAGATTTTTGAAATAATATGTTTTGAAAATTTTAATTTATAAGTTAGTTTTGGAAAATATAGATTTCAAGATTTTACTTATAATTTTATTATTTTAAGAAAAATATATAAAAAATAAAATTTAATATAAAATAAATTTAATAATTAGATTTAATTTAAATAAAATAAAATTTAATTGGTTTATAATATATTTAAGTATTTATTTAAATTTATATTAATATTTTAATAATAAATTTTTTATAACTTTAATAATAAAGGTTGGGAAGATAAATTAATGTTGACTTGGAATTTAAATTGGTTAATAATTGAATTTAAGTAAGAATTGATTTGAACTTATTGATTTTGAGATTTTGAAAGAGATGATTGATAACTTGATTTGATAAAAAGTGGTAAATGAATATTCTCAATTTTAAATAAAATTGAGACTAAATATTTAATATTTATTTAAATTTATAAATTGAGATTTTATTTAATTAATATGATTAAGTGAATATTTTCCAACTTGAATAAAATTATAGTTAAATGTTGAAATATAAACGAAACTTATATTAAAATGTTTAAATATTTAAATTTGAATATTATTGGAATTGAAATGATAGTACAATCCTGGATTTGAAATCGTTAAAAATTGAAATGGTTTAATGAGAATTTGCATTGAATCTTTAACCTTTTTAAATCGAAAGTGTTGAACTCGGATGATTTGATTGAATTTTGAAATTTAAGTTGATTTGAATCGATTTTTGGAATTGGATGAAACAATTCTAATTTGGAAACTATTTTAGTATAATCTCTTTAAGTAAATACAACATATTTTAATTTATAACTATTTTAATATATAAATTATTTTAATGTATAAACTATATTAATTTATAACTATTTTAATATATGTACTATTTTCAATATCTAAACTGTATGATTACGGATGTGTTATTATCTCGAAAGTGTAATGATTTCAAAAGTGTTATGATTTCAAAAGTGTTATGATCTCAAAAGTGTTATGATTACGGAAGTGTTATGATTTTGAAGGTGTTATGATTCTGGAAATGAATATTATTTAAAGTGAATAATGATATCGAATTGATATGGTTTTGAAGTGAATATGATATTTTGATATGAAGTATGAACCATTTGAAATGAAATGACCACGGTGTGAAATAACCATTTGGCTATTAAAGAGACCGAGATCGGATATTGTCATAGTCTTTGCCTATACCAAAAACCACTTTAACAATTGTGTATGCGGTGGTGAATCTAGAATGAAGTAGGATGCTTTGATGACATAGCTACATTAAGGTATGAAACGAGCCCTAAATAAGATGACTAAAACATGAGCAATTGACGGGCTAAGTGAGGTAGCTCTTCCGATCGGACACACTTCTTCGATACCATTCTATTACTTTATGATTTGATTGGGTGCACCTTTGATTTTGGAAGTGTTGTATGAGGTGGGCGGTAGCTGCGGCTATGCGTTACCACTGCCCGGAAGTGTAAATTGGTAGAATCCTACCCAGGGTATAGCCTGGCATGCCTTGTCATCTACCTTATCGAGCCCTCTACAATTTTGATTTGTGTCGTACCTATGGAGTGCTTCCTGATAGCCCATCGGTTGGTGGAGTATACCGTACTGTATAGCCTACGGCACTATATAAAATTGTGTTAAGGGGTATATGGGTAACGCCTTAACGCTATTTTTATACTTTACTTTACTGATATATATATTATAATAGCGTATATTACTACATAGTACATAGTTCCACGGATCCTTAGAGGATGGAAATCCCAACATCCTTTAATTTACTTGTATTTCAGTTGACATTCCATTTGAGTAAGTTATCAGTATAATAATGTTAAACCCGACTTGAGTGTTTTATGTTTTAGTTTATGCTCGAGTCAGACTGAGCGTTACAGCATTTGTGACTCACCTTTGGAGTTTGGAGCGTTGCTTGAAGATCGGTCCTTCTCTATTCAGCTTTCCACTTACTTGAATTTATTCCTGTTATTTATTCAGACTTATCCTTGGCATTTGTATTAATATTTACTCTTTATTTGATATTTCTGTTGTATCTTGTTTCAAACTCTGATGTTTATATTGTAGCTTCATGAACTACTATTTATCTATTCCGTTGATTATTGTTACATTCCTCTTTGTCTGTGATTGATTTTATTTAATGTATATGTTAAGTTTCGCCAAATATAAATTGACAATCTATTGTTTTGAGAATTCAAGTCTGACATGTGTGGATGATTGTCGATTTGACCGGATTGAAATAAAGGGTCGTTATAGTTGGTATCAAAGCTCTAGTTTAGGCAAAACTTAGCATATAGAGTAAATTTAATTACCGAATTACCTTCATTCGAGCTTGTGTCACTTCCTCTTTGGCTCGGCTTTCCTTTGAAATTTTGGAACTTTCCCCTTTGTTTTGAAATCCATTCTGGTCTCTTCTTGTCCGTGTTCTTCTTGATTGGGGAGCATCCCATAGCTCCACTCTAGTTGATCTCTATAATGAATTTGAGACCGTCTTGCCACCTCAACTGGAAATTTCATTCTTTTGTGTGACCAATCCATCGGCAGTCCCGCAAGTTTAGTATGATTTGTAAAGGGAGTGAAACTCCTTTACAACAGGCATTGATTCACCGGTGATCTTTACGTCCTCGGTCATGGTGCTGTTATCTTTTGCCAAGCTCGAACCATTTCTCTTGTCGATCACCAAAGTAATTCTTTTATGATCGAATGTATATTTCCTCGGGATTTTGCAGGTAGTTTATCATTTCACTTGATGTTCTGCCTTGTGATCTTGGCTTTCTCCGCTAGTCGGGTATTATCCTGATTGTTTTGGTAAAGTCACTTCTCTTTCCTTCAAGCGGGTGTGATAACCCGGATTTTTGGACATCTGTTAATTGATAATTAACTAGATTTAATTTATTAAAACATATTGATTTGTAAGTTGGACAAATAAAATTTCTGATAAATATCTGGATATAAATTGGAAACTATAATAAATGTTGAATTATAAATCTCTGGATAAATGAGTAATATATTTCACTATTTAATTCAAGATAAAACACACACATATATATATATAAATAGATATATGCAAACTTTATGATAATGAAATCTTAAGTGTGTATAAATACAAGCATATAAGTGTGAATGTATATATAATATCAAAACAAATAAAAGTATGTTTTAATTATAATATATACATATATTAGGAAGCATTATTTTGAATTTGTTATAACAACTCTCAAAAGACACTTAAAAGTTAAATTCTATATTTTAAAATACTAAAGATAAATCTTTATTAATTAAAGTACAATAGCTTAAGTTAAAATAGGATTTAATGAAGGATGATACTTTCTTTAAACATATATATATAAGTTGTATATATATATAAAATTATTAAATTATAGCATGAAAAATATTTAAAAATATAAATTTATGTAAATTAACAAATAAGAAAATATTTAAATACATGCATTGACATTGTAAGATAATAAAACATATATTAACATGTGTAAGATTAGTATAATTTGCAATTACAAGTGGCATTGATTTCTTCTATTTTGAAATAAATAAAATGCCGTAAAAGAAATTTGTATACGCAGTTCAACATTTTCTCATTTTCCTTCTTTCTTCAACTCTTTTTCTTTCTTTCTACTTCTAAACCAAATAATTAATATAAAAAAACTGAGAAGAAAATAAAATCAAATAGCAACTTCAAATGGTTCAATTTTAATCATGAATCAAACATAAGTAGATTCAAATCAATAAATCAAATTACAATTCAAAATCAAGCTTCAATCAAAAGTCAGGTTCCAGAAATAGGCTCCTCTGTTCAACAATATAAGGTGAGTAAACAATTACTTCTTAAGCTTAATCTGTTTTTTTGGTGTTGCATGTGACAAATAATTAATGTAAAATTCCAAAATGCTGTCTGGATGTATTTTAGTTAATTACTGAGTATGCATGCCTGTGTAGATGTATTTACAAGCTCTATATTGTTCTACAGGCTCAAGAATTCATTCCAAAACTCATATCTCATCTTACAAACAGTTTTTGGTTAGGATCTTTAAAAGAAATTTGTTTGTAATAGCAAAATTTGATTTTTAAAAATATTATTGAGTATAATTAACAAGAGGATTACTGCAAATAAGAAATTACAGGAAAAAACATTTTAAGGCAGGAAATTTGATTAACTTAATTTCACAACTTGATCATGGAATCTGAATCGTGCTTGGAAATAATGAATTTTGGTGATAATGTCTCGATTTTTAGGTCTGTATGTGTTGAGAATTTTTGAGTTAAATGGATATGGTCGTAGAGGTTTTTCTGGCGATCGTGTAGGTTTTGGACCTCGGGTTATGGCATGAGCAGAGTAGTGGGTTGGCGACCACATGAAAAATGGCCTCGCATTTTTCTGGGCGTCGGTGAGTGTGGATCATTTGGATTTAGGGTTCAAGACCCCATATGGGTCGACTGTATCATCAAGATGATTTCTCGTCACAAAAGCATCGAGTGGGTCCGGTGTAAGCGGATTAAGGAGGTGAGAGTGCAGCGAGGTTCCAGGCGTAATAGTGAACTCTCTGGTGATCAGAGTTGGGTGTGGCGAGGCGAGTTTGGGGTGACCTAGTTAATGCCTGATGGTGTTGACTGACTCGTTTTCGATTTTGGAGGTTGACGTGAGTTCTGGGTGGTCAAGGATCTTGCGCGGCTCAAAGGTGATAGGTAAGGATGGTCGGTGGTGGTCGACCGTGTTGGGTCAACGCGTGCACGTACACGGTGTGTTCTGGTGCATGTCAGTAAGAAGGGTAGAAAGAATCACTGGGATTTTAGGAAAGGAAGAAGGAAGGGAATAAGAGAGAGGGGTGCGGGTTTGTCTCGGGGTTTTTGGGGTTTGGGCTCAGGCCTGTACCGAAATGTTTTAGTATAGTTGTTAGTAAATGAATAAAGCAAGTTTTATAAGCAAAATTAAAGTAATTATAAAGTGAGAAATAAAGAAGTTTTCTTTGGGCTTTAGGGCCTAGATTTAAATAATAAGTATTTATCAAGATTTCAATCTAGTTAAATTCGAACGTGTTTTGAATTTAAGTCGATTTAATTTGAATAAATATATATATTAGTGAATTATTATTTAATTCTTAAGTAAATTTCAAAAATAGAATGATGTAATTAACTAAAAAGTTAAGATAAGTGGTATTGGTTTTTAATTAATCAAGAGGATACTTAAGTGATTTTTTTATCCCAAACATTTAATTTAAATTAAATGATAATTAAGTAATTAATTAAGGATTAGTTAATTGATGCAAGTAATTATGAGATAATTAATTAAAGTGATTGGTTAAATGATAATTACTTAATATGATTAATTAAAACATTCATTAGTTAATGTGATTAATTAAAGGGTAATTAATTAACATGATTAATTAGAGGATAATTAATAAGTGTGAATAATTAAGGATGACTAATCAAAGTAATAAGAAATGGTAAAGGATAAATAAGCAGGTTGTAAAAGTAATTAAAGTAATTAATTCAATAGGGAATTGCATAACTAAATCAATCTTGGCTAGGGATATATTAAATGACTTAGATTATTTGATATCTCTGGTATGTAATGTGTAATGCTTTGTGATATATGATACTTTGGTTAAACTTCGATAATGTAAGTTATCTATCAATGATGAATTGCTGTGTAAATAGACATCCTGTTTTTTTTTAAAATTGCATTGTTAACAACATTGATTAAAGATGGTGTTGGATTCAAAATGACCGGTGTCGGGTATCAGCAAATACCCGAAATCACTTTGATTAGTAATCTATTATTCTTTATAGATTTGATTATGGAATCAAATACGCTGGAATGGAATAAATTAAGTTGGTCATCTAAACTGAGTAACATTTATTGGATATTGATTAGTTATAAGTGACCGACTTTAATAAGTTAAGAACTCATAGTGAGGTACGAGTTACCCTAGGTTTCAAATGTGTTTATAGCTCAGTATATTCAAGTTATATGGGTTTACTCACGCTGATTTCCAGCCCGACTCGGGTGTTACTTTAATGTAACGCTCGAGTCAGAACGAGTATTACAGATTTTCAGGTTAGGACGCTCTGGAGCTCAAGAGGCGAGCTGGATGACAAGAATGTATGGAGTATATCCCGCTATGTATTATTGTTTGTATTGATAGGAATCTAGGACAAGTTAATTATAACTATCCAGTTTATTTGTAAATGGTGTACTCTAATATATTGAATGTAATCTGACAATTACAACTTTTCTTTATATAAATGCTATTATTTGATATTATATTTTGATCCATTGCGAAATGTAAGATTTTGTGTTTTGTTTTGTGTTCTTCTTCTACCTCTTCCTTCTTTACCCTAACAATCTTGGATTTTGACGTTCGGATGCTCGGTACTTCTACAGTGAACGTATTAGTGTCGAATTTTCGAGGTCGAAAATTTCGGGTCATTACAGTTGGTGTCAGATCAGAAGGTTAAGCGAGAACCTTGGCTCTGGTGGGTTTACTCATTAAGGATTGGGTCAGTAATACCTTAGAATGAGTTGAGCGTATTATATATGAGAGCATACTTGTTATTTTCTTATATAAAGATTTTAAAATGGTTTTAAAAATGAACGATTCTTATATAAGTTTATATTTTGATATATATATAAAGCAATAATTTTTTTAATTATTATATATATTAAGGAAATGGGTTATTGGAATTGAATAGGATAATAAGAATATAAGTTGGAAATCTACCAATTAAGTCTAATATAGGTAGGAAGTCCCACTCTATCCAGTCTTAGAGAGAGATAGCTAAGAGTGAAGAATGGAAGGATAGACGCAGAGAGCGAAGAGCAGCTGCGCTAAGGATCGAGAAGAAGCAATTCAAGAGTATGAGAAACAAGTTAAGGAAAGGGCTAGATCAGGGCCTTATGATAATATCACCTGCTACAGATGTTTCAATAAGGGTCATTACACAGCAAAGTGCAGTAAAACAAGGGAGGAATTGAAGGGTACATTCCAAAGGTTTCGCTCTGAGATCATGTGCTTTAAGTGTCATAAGAAAGGACATTTCCTAAACCGTTGCCCTAAAATGAAAAAGGTGAAGCGTAAACCTATAGAACCCGTCAATGAGTCGACTATTTGCTATCATTGTAAGAAGTCGGGTCACATCACTAGGAATTGTCCTGAGAGACGGACGAAGAGTTAGGTGATGGAACGTCCTGCAAGAGGCATGAAGGTTATCCAAATTGATGGGAGGGTAGAAACCTTTGTGGAAAATGTTATAAGTGGGGACATACTGTTGAGAAGTGTATGATCAGGCTTTACCCTTTGGAAGGAAGTCCATAGAAAGGATTCTTGTAAGAATACTAAGGTTCTTTCTTTTCCGAACCCCTAGGTAATGGAGAAGGCATCTAGATTTATGATTTCTGTAAGACTCTTATTTTGGATAAAGGGATGTAATGTTTGAACTACTAGTATGTAGTCTATCAACGTATGGAATATTTTATGGCAGTACAATCTAGTAAAATTAACTTTATTTATTTATGAATACAATTGGAATTAATTCAAGGTGGAATTGTGATGAATTAATTGAAATTTGAAATTGAATCAAATTGATTAGGAATAAAATTTGAAATTAAGGAAATGGAATCACTTTGAACTTAAGAATTAAATGATAAAAAGAAACTTGTAAACTAAAATTATTTAAGAATCGGTTTCAAGTTAAAAGTTAAAATTGGGTAATAGATTGGATTCTGGAGATTAAATTGTTTTAAAAAAAAGTTTTGAACTCTTATTTGAACTTGAAATAAGTTAAGCAAAGGTAATTTAGAGTGCAATTTTGAAATTTGAACTCAGAATTAAATGGTTTAAAGATATAAGTTGTTAATTTAAAAGTAAGGGTTAATTTGATTTAAGGGATTAAATCAACATTTAAAAATTTAACTCGAATTTATGAAATTCGAGATGGATTAAAGTTGAGATTAGAATAAGAGATAAATTCAAATGGAAAATTTGAATTGAATTAATTGGATGGGAGATTAAAGTTGGACAAGTTTAAAATTCAAATGGGAATTGATTTGACTTTGGGATAGAAATTGAAGTTGATTCAAATTTAATTGGAATTGAATCAATTTAATGGGTTAGGAAAATGATTGAAATGAGAAATTGGAAAATTGAACCAGTTTGACTCTGAAACTATTTTTGAATAAATTGTTTTAATATAACTGTTTAAAATTTATTTTCCTAGCTATTTACTGTACAACCTTTTTTAAAAAAACTCAAACTATCTTACTAATTCTACAACTATTTTGAAACTAACTACTATTTTACATCTGTTTTACAAACTAATTACTATTTTACAACTATTTTGCAACTATCTAACTATTCTACAACTATTTTACAATTATTTTATAATTACTTAACTATTTACGACTATTTTACAACTAATAACTATTTTTCAACTACTGATCTATTTTAAAATTTTCAAGCTATTTTCAAAATTCAAGTTGGTCAAAGTGCAAACTGTTATAATTGAATTAATAACCCAAATGGAACGGAAACAATTGTGAATAAGTGAATAGAATTCTAAATGAATGTGTAGTAAGAGAAAATTTGATTAAGCTAATAACCAATGAGGGTAAATACGTAGGATGTACGTATATTATTCTACTCACATAATGATTTGATCCAGATTTCAAGCACAGAATTTCGAGATAGTATATCGATCCGAGTTGGTATTTTTCACTCGATTTTCCACGGCCAACCCTGGATATGAATTTTTGATTGGTTTTGGAAATTCTCTGTCATAGTTATAGCTATGCAATGAGAATGATGGTTTCTGATCAAGAAACCAGATTAGAGTCCATGCTAGGAAGTCGGGTGGATGATACTAGTTCAGAAGTGAAATTGTGTGATCGAGTGAGCGATCAGATTTGATATTGCATACGGATGATATATGTACATCGTATTGCTTAAATGTAATAGATATTGAAATTTTAAAAGAAATGAAAAATGATTTTTGAAAAGAAAAATATATTTTGAAAAATATATATGAATAAAAGTGGAAGTAGGATATCTTTATAATTGAAATTCACTTTATGAAAAGTAAGTGATATGGTAAATAACTTTATAAAGGAAATCAAACTTGAATATTTAATTTGGCATAAATGAATTATGTGTATATATATTAGTTATATATGATAAAGTCCCCTTGTAGAATCTATAACCAGAAGAAAAGATCTTTGAAAAATATTAAATGTGTAAAAAGGAAATTTATATCAGTATGTAGTGATCCAAAGATATCTCAAGATTATATACATATATATGTAAATGGTTTTATGAGAATGATTTTGGGAAAAAGGTTTTTAGAACCCATGGATTTTGAAAGGCTTTTGATTTTTAGGAAATCAATTTTTGGAGTTTGGGAAGCGAAGTTTGGAACTATCGATTTGAGACATCGATTTTGTGTAAAGTAGATTTTTAATATGAATCATAAAGGGTATTATTTAAAGATACTATATGTATATAGTATAAAAAATTTTGAGATTGGCTCTGGGAAAAAAAATGCGCTCCCACGAAATGAACTTCATAGGAGATCCACGGGGTGGTTCTGCCTTGAGCCCTAAGGGTGAGGCTCTAAATTTGATTCTGTGAGGAAGTCCAGAAAAACTGATGTTCTTAAGGATTGTGTTGTGGGTAGCGAAAGTCGACGGCGCTGATGCCTACAGAGACATTTGGGTTCTGTTATGACGATAGTGTAACTCGATGCCACTGCGATCTACTGCGGACCATAGCGGAAGTCGTGTGCCCGTGAGAGCCAAAGGTCTATGTTTGATTTTGCCATAATGGAAACGTAACATCGGTAATCTATGAAGACGTAGCGAAAGTTGGATGGCAGTGAGTGCCTATAGGCTACATTGGGACTCGACTGATGTAGTTTGCGATCTATGTAGGAGTGGTGAAGTTTCATTTAGCAGCGAAATTCGAGGGCGATGATGCCTACAGTTACATGGATTTTTTTCGTGATGGCGACATAAAACCCGGGTGTAGCTGTGATCAACGGCGGGTTCCATGGCGTAATCGAGGGGTGCGGAATGCCTACAATTATCTATTGTTTTGCCGGGATGGCAATGTAATGCGACCATGGAGGGGGTGATGATTTTCAGAGCATTCTCACCAAAATGTTCTCTATATTTTAAAAATTGTTTTCTATATTTCCACAATTGTTTTCAATATTTTCAAAAAAAAAATTCTATATTTTCACCAAAATATTTTCCAAGTATTTTCACTGGGTGTTGGAAACGGGTTTACCAAGTACTTATAGATTTTCAGTCCTACGTCTGATCAACATATGACTGAATTTCTGTGAGAACAAGGATGGACTTGATGAGACATCAAGTTATAAAAGTATTTTTTTTATAAAGATATTTTGGCATTAGTATGTAGATTTTAAAATGCTTTAAAAAATTAAATAATGGAAGTTGAGAATGTTTAAAGGATAATTTAACTGATAATTAGCAGAATAATTAAAATTCTGGCTTCATTCCTTTTCGAAGACGAAAAGATTTAAAGGGGAGAGGAATGTGATAACCCGAATTTTTGGACATCTGTTAAATGATAACTAACATGACATAATTTATTTAAACATACTGATTTATAAGTTGGACAAATAAAATTTCTGATAAATATCTGGATATAAGTTGGAAACTATAATAAATTATTGAATTATAAATCTATGGATAAATGAATAATATATTTCACTATTTAATTCAAGATAAAATATATACATATATAAATAGATATATGCAAACTTTATGATAATGAAAATCTTAAGTGTGTATATATAGAAGCATATAAGTGTGAATGTATATATAATATCAAAACAAATAAAAGTATGTTTTAATCATACTCTGTGTGTGTGTGTATATTACAAAGCATTGTTTTGAATTTGTTATAATAATTCTCGAAAGACATTTTAAATATTTTAAAATACTAAAGATAAATATTTATTGATTAAAGAACAATAACTTAAGTTAAAATAGGATTTAATGAAGGATGATACTTTCTTTAAATATATATATATATATATATATATATAAGTTGTGTATATATATAGAAGTGTCAAATTATAATATGAAAAAATATAAATTCATGTAAATTAACAAATAAGAAAAATATTTAAATACATGCATTGACATTTGTAAGATAATAAAACATGTATTAACATGTGTAAGATTAGTATAATTTGCAATTACAAGTGGCATTGATTTCTTCTATTTTGAAATAAATAAAATGCCGTAAGAAGGAATTTGTATACGCGGTTCAACATTTTCTCATTTTCCTTCTTTCTTTAACTCTTTTTCTTTCTTTCTTCCTCTAAACCAAATATTTAATAATAATAAAAAATGAGAAGAAAATAAAATCTAATAGCAACTTCAACTGTTTCAATTTCAATCCTGAATCAAACATAAGTAGATTCAAATCAACAAATCAAGTTACAATTCAAAATCAAGCTTCAATCAATAGTCAGGTTCCAGAAATAGGCTTCTCTATTCAATAATATAAGGTGAGTAAACAATTATTTCTTAAGCTTAATCTGTTTTTTTGGTGTCGTATGTGATAAATAATTAATGTAAAATTTCAAAATATTGTCTGGATGTATTTTAATGAATTACGAGTATGCATGTCTGTGTAGATGTATTTACAAGCTCTGTATTGTTCTGCGGGCTCAAGAATTCATCCCAAATTCATATCTCATCTTACAAACAGTTTTAGGTTAGGATCTTTAAAAGTAATTTGTTTGTAATAGCAAAATTTGATTTTTAAAAATATTACTGAGTATAATTAACAAGAGGATTACTGGAAATAAGAAATTACACGAAAAAACATTTTAAGGTAGGAAATTTGATTAACTTAATTTCACAATTTGATCATATAATCTGAATCGTGCTTGGAAATAATGAATTTTGGTTATAATATCTCAATTTTAGGTTTGTATGTGTTGAGGATTTTTGAGTTAAATAGGACATGGTCGTAGATGTTTTTTTGGCGATCGCGTAGGTTTCGGACCATGGGGTTGTGGCTAAAGCAGGGTAGTGTGTCGGCGACCACGTGAAAAACGGCCTCGCATTTTTCTAGGCATCGGCGAGTGTGGATCGTTTGGATTTAGGGTTTAAGACCCCGTATGGGTCGACAGGGTCATTGAGACAATTTCGCCATCACAACGTCATCGAGTGGGTCCGGCGTAAGGGGATTAAGGAGGTGAGGGTGCTGTGAGGTTCCAGGCATAATAGCAAACTCTTTGGTGATTGGAATGGGGTGGTGCGAGGTGAGTTTGGGGTGACCTAGTTAATGCCTGATGGTGTTGACTGACTCCTTTTCGATTTTGGAGGTTGACGTGAGTTCTGGGTGGTCAGGGATCTTGTAGGGCTCGGAGGCGATGGGTAAGGATGGTCGGTAGTGGTCGACCATGTTGGGTCAATGCGTGCACTTGCACAATGTGCTCCGGTGCATGTCAGTAAGAAGGGTAGAAATAATCACTGGGATTTTAGGAATGGAAGACGGAAGGGAATGAGAGAGAGGGGATCGGGTTTGTCTCGGGGTTTGGGCCCGGGCCTGTACCAAAGTGTTTTAGTATAGTTGTTAGTAAATAAATAATGCAAGTTTTATAAGCAAAAGTAAAAGTAAATATAAAGTAAGAAATAAAGAAGTTTTCTTTGGGCTTTGGGGCCTGGATTTAAATAATAAGTATTTATCAAGATTTCAATCTAGTTTGTAGACTTCGATTTTTAAAGTCGAACGTGTTTTGAATTTAAGTCGATTTAATTAGAATAAATATATATATTAGTGAATTATTATTTAATTCTTAAGTAAATTTCAAAAATAGAATGATGTAATTAACTAAGTAATTAAGATAAGTGGTATTGATTTTTAATTAATCAAGAGAGTACTTAAGTGATTTTTTTATCCCAAAAATTTAATTTAAAGTAAATGATAATTATGTAATTGTTTAAGGATTAGTTAATTGATGCAAGTAATTAAAAGATAATTAATTAAAGTGATTGATTAAATGATAATTACCTCATATGATTAATTAAAAGATTCATTAGTTAATGTGACTAATTAAAGGGTAATTAATTAACATGATTAATTAGAGGATAATTAATAAGTGTGAATAATTAAGGATGACTAATTAAAGTAATAAGAAATGGTTAAGGATAAATAAGCAGGTTTTAAAAGTAATTAAAGCAATTAACTCAATGGGGAATTGCATAACTAAATCAATCTTGCTTGTGGATATATTAAATGACTTAGATTACTTGATATCTCTGATATGTGATGTGTAATGCTCTGTGATATATGATACTTTGGTTAAACTTTTATAATGTAAGTTATCTATCAATGATGAATTGCTGGGTAAATGGACATCCTGTTTTTTTTTGAAAATTGAATTGTATTTACTTAACAACTTTGATTAAAGATGGTGTTGGATTCGAAGAGACCGGGGTCGAGTATCTGCAAATACCCGAAATTACTTCGATTAGTAATCTATAATTCTTTATGGAATTGATTATGGAATCGTATAGGCTGTAATGGAATAAATTAAGTACTATGGTCATTTAAACTGAGTAACATTTCTTGGATATTGACTAATAATAGGTGATTGACTTTAATAATTTAAGAACTCGTTGTGGGGTACGAGTTACCCTGGGTTTCAGATATGTTTATAACTCGGTATTTTCAAGTTATATGGGTTTACTTATGCTGGTTTCCAGCCTGACTCGGGTGTTACTTTAATGTAATGCTCGGGTCAGATCGAGTATTATAGATTTTCAGGTTAGGACGTTCTGGAGCTCAAGAGGCGAGCTGGATGGCAGGAACATATGGAGTATATCCCACTATGTATTATTGTTTGTATTGGTAGGAATCTAGGACAAGTTAATTATAACTGTCTAGTTTATTTGTAAATGGTTGTACTCTTATATATTGAATGAAATCTGACAATTATAGCTTTTATTTATATAAATGCTATTATTTGATATTATATTTTGATCTGCTGTGAAATGTAAGGTTCTGTGTTTTGTTTTCTGTTCTTCTTCTACCTCTTTCCTTCTTTATCCTAACAATCTTGGATTTCCGGCGATTGGATGCTTGGCATTTCTATAGTGAATGTATTAGTGTCAAATTTTCGAGGTCAAAAAATGGGTCGTTACAACGAGAAATTGAATTTCCGCATCGATCTTATTCCTGGAATCTCGGTTGACCCAGTTAAGGTTACCGCGATAAAATAAGTCTATCCATTTCTTCTTTTGTAATTTAATTATTTCATCTTTCTTTCGAACCAATCTTCTTATTACAATCCTCTATGATTAGATTTCCCCTGTGTTTGAATCTCTATATCCATGTTATAAATCTATTTTGAATCATTCTATAAGGGAGTGTATTTCTAATTAATATAAAATGTTTTATATTGTGTTGTCTGAATTGTTAAGTTTGATTTGGGGCTTCAGTCGATTCGTATGGCCAACACTATCAATGGGAATTTCAAAACAGTTGAATAGAGCAAACTGACACAATATTTTTCCAAATTGGTAAATAAAATAAATTTTGTATGATTATATTTTATATATATGTAAGTATAAATTTCTGAAATTTTACAGTTAAATGAGTTGGTTATTTCAAGCGATAATACAATATTATCATTTCTTATTTGGTCAACATTCCTAAAACCATTGACTATTGTTGTATATAAAAAGATGAAATGTGTAAACATGGTCTATAAATCTGATTTGGAAAATGAAATGGATTTAAATTAAAGATTTGAGAATTTAAGTTCCAATGTCTTCAAAATTTGGTTTTTAAAGTTTTGAAATATACTATTTAAAAGTATTTTTGAATGGAATTGTTTCCAAAGAATTTTAAGGGAAGTAAGTCGGTACTCTCCTCCTTATCACTAGAAAATAATTTCGATAATGATTGCAGCGTCATCGACATTCATTTTCAAGTTTCAAAGTGGAGAGACCAGTTCGTAGCTTTGCTACATTTTGTTTTGGAAAAATGATTTGACTTAAATTCCTTAGTATGATTTGATGTGTGTGTGTGTGTGTGTGTGTGTGTGTGTGTATTTTATATACTTATTTTCAAATAGTTTGAAGTGAAATCGGGAATTTGACCCCTAAGTTTTATGTTAAGGGATAGTTTCCAATTATTGAAATGAGGTAAAATTTTGATTAATTGGAGTGTCTAAAATGAAAGTGAATTTAAACAACTTGAAACAATTGAACTAGGATAATTTATTTGTATAATACCCAATTGCATTTTAAAAACATATATAACTTATCTGAATATTCAAAAAGTAAAAAATGTAATGTGAATTTGTAATCGAATATTATACAGTATAAGTAAAAGTAATAAGATGTCCAAATGAAATTTTGTTATAGGAAATTATAAGAAAAGTGAGTGATTACAACAAATGTTTATACACTGATTAAGAGAAATAAATTGAATAATAAAGTAAGTAAATATGAACTTAAGAATAGTTGAAATTGAATTATAAGTGGAATAAAAATTAACTGAAGAAACACTGGAAACATAAATGAGTTAAATAAACTTTGTTTTGAAAGAAAGTTTTCGTAACAAATGTTAATACATTGCAAAACTAATCGATTGAACGAAAATACCTTGAATCGAAACCAATCAAATGTGTTTACATTTTACCTAGTAATAAATACTTTAGATCTTTCTTATCTGTTTGTTACTTGCATTCCCCTATCTCGTTTCTTTTCGAGGACGAAAAGTTTGAGTGGGAAAGAGTGTAACAACCCGAAAATTTTAACGGTTTTAATAACGTAATTAACTGAATTTTGTGAAATTTTAAATAATTGTATTTGAAAATAAAATTTTGATATTTCGTATGCGTCTATTTAAACGTAGCAAATGTCAAATTTTCATCAGAAATATGGAAGTTTATTTCTGTTGTGTAATTTTTCAATTTCGATTTAAAATCAGCTAATTTGATGAAAATATAATGTTTTCAAAATCTGAATATTTATATATGGTAAAAATGTCTGCCATTTTCTGAGTGAGATGTCATATTTCATTTCATTAAATTTGGACATCTCTAACCCCATTTATCTTATTTTCGATGAATTTGCAGCAGTTTGGCGGCGAAATATCGATTTTGATAGAATGATCCTATTTCTGATATCTGTACACCATTTTGTTTGTCTCGTCGTGCTGTTCTCCATAGTATATTCATTCCTATGATTGGGTATCCGGTACGCGGCTAAATCGACAAAATGATTTGCCGTATCGGTAACCGTTTGAGTCTTTTGGGTTCCATGTGGACTTTCATCTATCCATCGGTTCAAAGCTAATCACCTTGGTTTTTATAGTTTCCAGAATGCAGCCGTTATCTTTCGTCATTCCATCACTTCAATTTATATCTCTCTGGTTCAGTTATCCCAATTTTGTTCTCTCCTTCTTTATTTTGTTTGTAATGTGTTATGTGCTTCTTATTTATATTAAAATATAAAAGTGAATATCATATAAGTTTATATATTATTGCAACTGCTTCGTTCCACCTTTCCCATGTCCACGTTTCACCCTTCATTTTCTCGAAGGAAACCCATTCATTTCAAAACTTTACCCGAAGCAGCTGCGCAATCTACAGATCCACCTACATAACCACCCTTCCTAATAACCCATACTCAGATCAACCGTCCCAACGGCTGCCTCTCCACCCCACCACGCGCAACATCCCATTTCTCCTAACACGAACACCACATCAGCTTTCGCCCACCACCAGTTCACCGAAGCAGCTCCCTGAAGTCGCAGCCTGCAATCTGCATCACACACCACCAACCAACCCACCTCAACTCTCCCTTACACCAAACGCCGAAACAGCTACACCTCCCATGACCCACCACCTGAGATCCTTCTACCCCTTTCTCTTAGCCACGCCAAAGCTCCGACCAACCCACCACCCGAGCTCGCACACAGCCTCTCGTCCACCCCTGCTTCTTAGGCTATGGAAGTTAATCCACACTCGACAGCCTATAACCTATTTCCTTCGCACCACCCTGCTAAAGCCGTATAGCCCACCACTCCATCTTTTCCCCAAGCGCAGTGACCCCGAGTACAACCATCCATCGCTTTGCAGCCACCCTAGCATTCCTCTTCTATAAGGTCTGCACCTACATCTACATCAACCGTAATTATTGTTTGACAATGTATATAAGTTTGCATATATTTGAACTGCCGCCTTCCCGTCTAAAAATATAGTACAAATATATATGTATATATATAGTTGATTCTTTGTATTGGAGCTGCTTGGCTTTGTTTTCTACTTTCCTAGCTTTATTTTTCTTTATAAAAAAAGGAAGCAAAGGGTATATATTATATGTTTTAAATGTTTATTTACAATTTATAGCATTATTTTGAAATAGATTTTGTAATAACTCTTATATGTATAAAATATGCTTAAATATTTATTTAAAATTTTTGAAAGGAAATATAATATATAATGATTTTGATATGTGTTTTAGAAATAAAGATTTGAAAATGTATATGTATAAAGATTTTATTTTGATATAAGTTTTAAATTTAATATTGATTCATTAAAATTAATCACACAAACTTTTGTACTAACGTCAACAAAAATGGCAACTGGCGATAGGCTTCTGGCGATTTAGGCGTTTTGGCTTCTGTCTCCTCATTCTTCTTCTTCGTTTTCATGTCCGTTTCCCCCTCCTTTTCTCAACGTCTCCCCTCCCCCTCTTCAACGCGTTCTGGCCGATGCTTTAGACCCATGTCTGTTTCAGTTGGAGCTCGTCCCGACCTCCTCTCGTCCCATGAATTTCCACCACTACCTGCTGTCAATCAGCCCCCCCTATCTTCAGCATCCCACCATCGTTCGTATGATGCGGTTGCGGTTGCCTCCAACTGTGCGGCTGTGAATTTGTCTATGTCAAAATCTGGAGCTTCGATCCCTTTGCCTAGCTCCATTGTTAGTGATGTTGGTTTACCCAGTCACGTATTGGGTCACCTTGTGCCGGGGACGTTGGATTTGGACTGTGAGGCTAGTCCTGTGGATCCTAGGGCTTCACTTGCTTGTAACTTCGTTGGTTCTGAGTCTGGCACTCCAACTGCTCGACATAATGCCAATATCAATGACGGATCTGTGCTCACTGTATTATCGCCTGGTAATAGCTTGCATGCTCATAGCCCCAATCCTATGGCTTCATCTGGTGTTGTGGAGTGCTGCAATGCTGCCCCTAGTTCATCAATACGCAAATCATGGTCATCCCTTTTTAAAACCATGCCCCGTAATGCGGGAGTTTATGAACCAGTTGACTTCATAATCACAGAAGAAAACGGTGTTATGATCCCTCCCCCCTGTGTTATGCAAGCGGGTTTGGATTTTTGGTCAGGATATGTAGTTGGATTCTTTTTGGACCCTAAACATCGTCTTCATGATGTGGCTGCTGTTTGTCGTAGAGCCTGGAGGCTGCAAGGTGGTCTTAAAGTTAAGTTGGTTGATTCCCTGTATTACATTTTGTTCTCCTCCCCTGAGGAACGTAGTCGAGTACTTGAGTCTGAACCCTCCTTCTTTGACGGACAGCCTTTTATTCTTACCCCCTGGTCGCCGACGGTTGCTTGTGTTCGTGAGCAAGTTTTTTCTATCCCGGTTTGGGTTTATTTCTCCCAAATTCCTTCTGCTTTACAGCCGTTGCTTGGTTTGAATTGGCTTGCGTGCAATATTGGAAAATTGAAATGTTTCGACTCTAATACGGTGGCGCGTGATAAGCTTGTTTTCGCCAAAGCCTTGATTGAGATTACACCCGATAAGCCTCTTCCATCCTCTATTCCTGTTCAGCTAGCCGTTGGTCATGTGGTGGATGTTCGCGTTCGTTATGGTTGGGTCCCTGACATTTGTACCTCCTGTCAATCCTTTGGACATATTGACGCTGATTGCGTGCGCTCTGTTGTTCCTGATGCTGCTCCTAAGATTCCTCTGCCTCGTCCTCCGCTTAGAAAATGGGTTCCCAAGGCCTCTCTGGTTGCTGCTGTCCCTGGTCCCTCCCTTTCCTTAGTGACTCCTGTTTCCCCGGATCCTGGTATTGCTCCTCCTATTCCCCCTGTGGTTCCGGTTCTTTATCCGCCGCATGTTGTTTGGGCTAAGTCTGAACATTGTTGGGTTGATTGTCGTTCTGACATGAGATACAACCCCGAGGATAACTACTATTTTCGATACATATCTGATGAATTATTGGATCTACGTTGTCTTTATTATAGTATATCTGGTGATTCCTTGGTTCTTGACATGGATGGTTCGTTTGCTGCGATGAATTCTACTCTTCTTGCTGATTCTGCATGGGATCGAGCTTTTGTTTACTCTCCAGGCATTGATTGTTATGATCCTTCCCTTGCTGCTCTATTTCGCCCCTTTATTGGTCTTCTTGAGGGTGGATCTATGAAAACTACCAAGGATGATGAAGGAGTGAGTGTTTCTTCCTCAGAGGAGGAGTAGTAGCCTTTTTATTTCTAGTAGTTGTGACGTATCTGTCATACTCCTGCGCTGTATTTGTTTTTTATTTTCATACTTAGTAGCTAAGGTGCCTCTACCTTACTCCTGTACTTCAACCTTATTACTTTCGTAATAAAAGTGGTCGGTCCACTATAAAACCGTCGGCCTTGCCAAAAAAAAAAAATTTAATATTGATTTTAAGAAAAAAAATAACATTATAGATATTTTGTTTCATTTTATATCAAGCCGGTTTTGATTTGTTTTCATCGATTCTAAGTTATCAACTTTGCTCGTCGAATTCGTGTTTATCGTATCGTGCTTTGGAATATGTGCTTAGATTCGTCGCATCTTGTTCTTGTTATTCCTCTGACCTCGAACGGGAGCGATCATTCATGATTAACATTCTTATATTTAAAAATTCAATTCACACTGAAATGATAATTGAAATATAAACTGTTTATTATTTGATTGCCATATATGATATACCATTATCTGTAACTGTTTAGCTATGCCATCTGACACCATCACTTGTTATTTATGTTATAATTAAATTTGTTACTGACGATATATGCATGTTGTTGATATGTTATATTTTTATCATATTTGTACTCACTCTGCAAGTTCCCTATTAGTTCAGAATTCCCTATGGGTTGAAATGATAGATACCCGAATGATCTGGTAGACTAGGGGAAAATCGTTATGTCTTGAAATGATAAATCCAAGCGAGTTTTATTGATTTGAATTTTGAGATTTCGGATTGTAGTGATATATATCCATAAATATTTAATTTGCGAATTGAAATGATAAATATCGATACCACTTGACCATATGATAGAAATTATATACAGACACCGGTGGTCTATATTTCGAAAATGATTTTCAAAGTTTGAAGTGAAATAGATGGGTTTTAATGAATATTGATTTTTAGAATATAATATGTAAATGCTATTTTATATATGTATAAAATTTAGATTTTTAAAATAATATGTTTTGAACATTTAAATTGAGTGTTGGAAAATATAGATTTTCAGATTTTACTTATAATTTTATTATTTAAAAAATATATAAAATAAAAGTTAATATAAAATAAATTTGATAATAAGATTTAATTTAAATAAAATAAAATTTAATTGGTTTATAATATGTTTCAATATTTATTTAAATTTATATTAATATTTTAAAAATAGATTTTTTATAACTTTAATAATATGTTGGGAAGATAAATTAATGCTGACTTGGAATTTAAATTGAATAATAATTGAATGTAAATAAGAATTGATTTTGAGATTTTGAAAGAGATGATTGATAACTTAATTTGATAAAAAGAGATTAAATGAATATTCTCAATTTTAAATAAAATTGAGACTGAATATTTAATATTGGTTTAAATTTATAAATTTAGATTTTATTTAATTAAAATGATTAAGTGAATATCATCTAATTTAAATAAAATTAAAGTTAAATGTTGAAATATAAATGAAACTTATATTGACATGTTTGAATATTTAGCTTTGAATATTATTGGAATTGAAATGATAGTTCAAACCTGGATTTGAAATCGATAAAAATTGAAATGGTTTATTGAGAATTTGCATTCAATCTTTAACCTTTTTAAATCGAAAGTGTTGAATTAGGATTGATTTAA
Source organism: Allium cepa (assembly GCA_030765085.1). Lineage (NCBI taxonomy): Eukaryota > Viridiplantae > Streptophyta > Magnoliopsida > Asparagales > Amaryllidaceae > Allium > Allium cepa. The sequence goes on from CM060938.1 coordinate 589,621,280, forward strand.
ACTGAATTTTGGAATTTAAGTTGATTTGAATCGATTTGAGGAATTGGATGAAACAATTCTAATTTGGAAACTATTTCAGTATAATCTCTTTAAATTAATACAAACTTTTTTCTAATTTACAACTATTTGAATATATAAATTATTTTAATGTATAAACTATTTTAATTTATAACTATTTTAATATATGTACTATTTTCAATATCTAAACTGTATGATTAAGGTAGTATTATGATCTCGAAAGTGTTATGATTTCAAAAGTGTTATGATTTCAAAAGTGTTATGATCTCGAAGGTGTTACGATTACGAAAGTGTTATTATTTTGAAGGTGTTACGATTCTGGTAATGAATATTATTTAAAGTGAATAATGATATCGAATTGATATGGTTTTGAAGTGAATATGATATTTTGATACGAAGTATGTACTATTTGAAATGAAATGACCACAGTGTGAAATAAGCGTTTGGTTGTAAAAGAGAACGGGATCGGATATTGCCATACTCTCTGCCAATACCGAAAACTACTTATGCGGTGATAAATCCAGAATGAAGTAGGATATTTTGATGACGTTGCTGCATTGGGGTATGAAGCGAGCCCTAAAGAAAATGACTAAAACATGAGCAATTGACGGGCTAAGTGAGATAGCTCCTCCGATCGGACACATTTCTTTGATACCATTCTATTACTTTGTGATTTGATTGGGTGCACCTTTGATTTTGGGAATGTTGTATGAGGTAGGCTATAGCTGCGGCTATGCGTTACCACCAGCTCAGAAGTGTAAATTGGAAGAATCCTTCCTAGGGTATAGCGTCGCATGCCTTGTCATCTACCATATCGAGCCCTCTACGATTTTGGTCTATGTCGCACCTATGGAGTGCTCCTTGATAGCCCACCAGTTTGGTGGAGCTTACAGTACTACACAGACTACGGCATTATATAAAAATATGTTAAGGGGTACACGGGTAACAGCTTAACGCTATTTTTATGCTTTACTTATAGACATATTATAATAGCGTATATTGCTACATAGTAGATAGTTCCATGGATCCTAAGGGGATGGAAATTCCAAACATCCTTTAAGTTACTTGTATTTCAGTTGATATTCTACTTGAGTTAGTTACTGATATAAGAGTTTTATTCCTGACTCGAGTTTTTGTGTTTTGCTTTATACTCGGGTCAGACAGAGTGTTACAGCATTTGTGACTCACCTTTGGAGTTTGGAGCTTTGCTTGAAGATCGGTCCTTGTCTATTTAGCTCTCCAGTTACTTCAATTTATTCCAGTTATTTGTTCAGACTTATCATTAGCATTTGTATTAGTATTTACTCTTTATTTGATATTTCTGTTGTATCTTATTTCAAATTCTGATGTTTATATAGTAGCCTCATGAACTACTATTTATCTATTTCGTTTCTTATTGTTACATTGCTCTATGTCTGTGATTGGTTTTATTTATTGTATATGTTAAGTTTTACCAATAAAAATTAACAATCAGCTGTTTTGAGCAATTCAAGTCTGACATGTGTGGATGATTGTCGATTTGAACGGATTGAAATAGCGGGTCGTTACAGTTGGTATTAGAGCTCTAGTTTAGCTAAAACTTAGCATATAGAGTAAATTTAATTAAAGAATTACCTTCGGTCGACCTTGAGTCTCTTTCTCTTTGACTCGGGTTTCCTTTGAATTTTTGGAACTTTCTCCTTTGTTCTGAAATCCATTCTGGTCTCTTTCTGTTTGTATTCTTCTTGATTCGGAAGCATCCCATAGCTCCGCTCCGGTTGATCTCTATAATGAATTTGAGAACGTCTTGCCACCCCAACCGGCAATTTCATTCTTTTGTGTGAGTAATCCATTGGCAGTCTCGCAAATCTAGTATGATTTGTAAAGGGGTGAAACTTCTTTACAACAGGCATCGATTCACCGGAGATCTCTACGTCCTCGGACCTGGTGCTATTATCATTTGCCAAGCTCAAATTGTTTCTCATGTCGATCACTAAAGTAATTATTTTGTGATCGAATGTAGATTTCCTTGGGATTTTGCAGGTAGCTTATCATTTCATTTGATGTTCAGTTGTGATCTTAACTTTGTCCGCTAGTCAAGGATTATCCTGATTGTTTTGGTAAAGTCACTTCTCTTCCCTTCAAGCGGGAAATTGAATTTACGCGTCGATCTTATTCCTGGAATCTCCGTTGACCGCGTTGAGGTTACCGCAATAAAATAAGTCTATCCATTTCTTCTTTTGTAATTTAATTATTTTATCTTTCTTTTGATCCAATCTTCATATTAGAATCCTCTTGATTCGAGTTCCCCTGAATTTGAATCTCTATATCCATGTTATAAATCTATTTTGAATCATCCTATGAGGCAGTGATTTTTTAATTAATATAAAATGTTTTATATAGTGTTGTTTGAATTGTTAAATTTGATTTGGGGCTTCGATGGATTCGTATGGCCAACGCTATCGATGGAAATCCCAAAACACTTGAATAGAGCAAACTGACACAATATTGTTTTCAAATTGGTAAATGAAATAAATTTCGTATGATTATATTATATATAAGTATAATTTCCTGAAATTTTAGAGTTAAATGAATTGGTTGTTTGAAGCGATAACACTGGATTATCATTTATTGTTTGGTCAACATTCCTAAAACCATTGACTATTGTTGTATGTAAAAAGATGAAATGTATAAACATGGTCTATAAATCTGATTTGGAAAATGAAATGAATTTATATTAAAGACTTGAGAATTTAAGTTCCGGTGTCTTCAAAATTTGGTTTTTAAAGTTTCGAAATACATTATTTAAAAGTATTTTCGAATGGAAATTTTTTCCAAAGAATTTTAAGGGAAGTAAGTTGGTACTCTCCTCTTTATCGCTGGAAAATAATTTAGATAATGACTGCAGCATCATCGATGTTCATTTTCGAGTTTCAAAGTGGAGAGACCAGTTCGTAGCTTTGCTACATTTTGTTTCGAAAAATGATTTGATTTAAATTCCTTAGTATGATTTGATGTTTGTGTGTATATATATTTTATATATTTATTTCAAAATGGTTTGAAGAGAAATCGGGAATTTAACCCTTAAGTTTTATGTTAAGAGATAGTTTCCAATTATTGAAATGAGGTAAAAATTTGATTAACCGAAGTGTCTAAAATGGAAGTGAAATATAAACAACTTGAAACAATTGAAGTAGGATAATTTATTTGTATAATACTCAAGTGCATTTTTAAAACATATATAACTTATTTGAATATAAGTTAAAAATGTAATGAGAATTTGTAATTGAATATTATACAGAGTAAATAAAAGTGATAAGATGTCCAAATGAAATTTTGTTATAGGAAATTATAAGAAAAATGAGTGACTACAGTAAATGTTTATACAGTGATTAAGTGTAATAAATTGAATAATAAAGTAAGTAAATATGAACTTAAGAATAGCTGAAATTGAATTATAAGTGGAATAAAAATTAACAGAAGAAAAATTGGAAACATATATGAGTTAAATAAACTTTGTTTTGAAAGAAAATTTTTGTAACAAATATCAATATAAAAGCAAATCGATTAAACGAAAATACCTTGAATCGAAACCAATCAAATGTGAATACATTTTACTTGGTAATATGTACTTAAAATCTTTCTTATCTTTCTATTACTTCCATCCCCTATCTCTCTTCTTTTTGGGGACGAAAAGTTTTAAGTGGGAAAGAAAATTTTAATGGTTTTAATAACGTAATTAACTAAATTTTCGTGAAATTTTAAATAATCGAATTTGGATATAAAAATTTGAAATTTGATATATGACTATTTAAACATAGCAAATGTCAGATTTTCACCAAAAATATGGAAGTTTATTTCTGTTGTGTAAGTTTTCAATTTCGGTTTAAAATCAGTTAACTTGATGATAATAAAATGTTTTTGAAATTTGAATAATTTTATACGGTAAAAATGTTTACCATTTTCTGAGGGAGACGTCATATTTCGTTTCACCAAATTTGAAAATCTCTAACCCCATTTATCTTATTTTCGGTGAATTTGCAGTAGTGTGGCAGCGGAATATCGATTTCGATAGGATGATCGTATCGCTGATATCTGTATACCATTTTTTTGTCTCGTCGTGTTGATCTCCACAATACATTCATTTCTATGATTGGATATTCGGTACGCGGTGAAATAGACAAAATAATTTGCCGTATCAGTAACCGTTTGAGTCTTTTGGGTTCCATGTGGCCTTTCAGCTGTCCATCGGTTGAAAGCTAATAGCCCCTAGGGTTTTATAATTCCCCGAATACACTGTTAGTTTTTGTCATTCCATCACTTCAATTTATTTCTCTTTGGTTCGGTTATCCCAATTTTACACTCACCCTTCTCTGTTCTGTTTGTAATGTGCTCTGTGCTTCTTCTTTATATTAAAATATAAAAGTGAATATCATATAAGTTTACATAATTTTGCAACTACTTCGTTCCTCATTTCCCACGTCCACGTTTCACCCTTCATTTTCTCGAAGGAAACCCATTCGTTTCAAAACTTTACCCGAAGCCGCTGCGCCCTCTATAGATCCACCCACATAACCACCCTTCCTAAAAACCCTTACTCAGATCAACCGTCCCAACACCTGCCTCTCCACCCCACCACGCTCACCATCCCATTTCTCCTCACACGAGCACCACGTCAGCTTTCGCCCACCACCAGTTCACTGAAGCAACCGCCTGAAGTCACAGCCTGCAAGCTGCATCACACATCCCCAACCAACCTACCTCAACTCTCCCCTACTACAAACGCCGAAAGCTGCTACACCTCCCGCGACCCACCGCCTGAGATCCTTCTACCCCTTGCTCTTAGCCGCGCCAATGCTCTGACCAACCCACCACCCGAGCTTGCACACAGCCTCTCGTCCACCCCTGCTTCTTAGGCCATGAAAGTTGAGCCCCACTCGACAGCCTATCATCTATTTTCCTTCGCACCACCCTGCTGAAGCCGTACAGCCCACCACTTCATCTTTTCCCCGAGCGTCATGACCCCGAGTTCAACCATCCATCGCTTTGCAGCCACCTTAGCATTCCTCTTCTATAAGGTCTGCACCTATATCTATATCAACCGTAATTATTGTTTGACAATGTATGTAAGTCTGCGTATATTTAAACTGCTGCTTTCCTGTCTAAAAAAATAGTACAAATATATATATGCATATATATATATAGTTGATTCTTTATATTAGAGCTGCTTGGCTTTGTTTTCTACTATCCTATCTTTATTTTTCTTTATAAAAAAAGGAAGCAAAAGGTATATATTATATGTTTTAAATGTTTATTTACAATTTATAGCATTATTTTAAAATAGATTTTGTAATAACTCTTATATGCATAAAATATGCTTAAATATTTATTTAAATTTTTTGAAAAGAAATATAATATATAATGATTTTGATATGTGTTTTAGAAATAAGGATTTGAAAATGAGTGTGTGTGTGTGTGTGTATGTATGTATATATATATATATATATATATATATATATATATATAAAGATTTTATTTTGATATGTGTTGCAAATTGAATGTTGATTGTAAAAAAATAACATTATAGATATTTTGTTTCAGTTTTTATCAAGCCAGTTTTGATTTGTTTTCATCGATCCCGAGTTATCAACGTCGAATTCGTGTTTATCGTGTCATGCTTTGGAATTTGTATTCAGATTCATCGCATCTTGCTATTTCTCTGACCTCGAATGTGAGCGATCACTCACGATTAACATTCTTATATTTAATAAATTCAATTCACATTGAAATGACAATTGAAATATACTGTTAAACTTGAACTTTTTATTATTTGATTGCCATATATGATATTCCATTATTTGTAATTGTTCACCTATGACATCTGACACCATCACCTGTTGTTTATATTATAATTAAATTTGTTACGGACGATATATGCATGTTGTTGATATGTTATATTTTTATCATATTTGTTCTCACTTCTCAAGTTCCCTGTTAGTTTAAAATTCTCTATGGGTTGAAATGGTACGTACCCAAACGATCTGGTAGATTAGGGGAAAATTGTTATGGGTTGAAATGATAAACCCAAGCGAGTTTCATTGATTTGAATTTTGGTATTTCAGGTTGAAATGATATATATCCATAAATTGTTAATTAGCGGATTGAAATGATAAATATCCGTATCACTTGACCATATGATAGAAATTATATACGGACACCGTTGGTCTATATGTCGAAAATGATTTCCAAAGTTTGAAGTGAAGTATATGGGTTTTAATGAATATTGGTTTTTAGAATATAATATATAAATGTTTTTTATATATGTATAAAATTTAGATTTTGAAAATAATATGTTTTGAAAATTTTATTTTATAGGTTAGTGTAGGAAAATATAGATTTTAAGATTTTACTTATAATTTTATTATTTTAAAAATAATATGTAAAATAAAATTTAATATAATTTTTTTTTTTGATATCATGGGGAAGCTTAAGATCATGGTATTCATTGATACTCACTTAAGTAAACCCCACGCCGTGTGTTTACCCCGCTTTTATTTAGTAATCGCACACGGATGCTTAACGTTGAAACTCCCACTGATGGTTGGGCGTTGGGATTCGAACCAGCCCGGATATAAATAAATTTAATAATAAGATTTAGTTAAATTTAAATTTAATTTAATTGGTTTGTAATATATTTAAATATTTATTTAAATTTATATTAATATTTTAAAAATAGATTTTTTATAACTTTAATAATAAAAGTTGGAAAGATAAATTAATATGTTGACTTGGAATTTAAATTGAATAATAATTGAATTTAAATAAGAATTGATTTGAACTTATTGATTTTGAGATTTTGAAAGAGTTGATTGATAACTTTATTTGATAAAAAGCGATTAAATGAATATTGTCAATTTTAAATAAAACTGTGACTGAATATTTAATATCGGTTTAAATTTATAAATTGAGATTTTACTTAACTAAAATGATTAAGTGAATATTATCTAATTTGAATAAAATTAAAGTTAAAAGTTGAAATATAAATGAAACTTATATTGAAATGTTTGAATATTTAACTTTGAATATTATTAGAATTAAAATGATAGTTCAATCCTGGATTTGAAATCGACAAAAATTGAAATGGTTTATTGAGAATTTGCATTGAATCTTTAACCATTTTAAATTGGAAGTGTTGAATTGGGATTGATTTAAATTTAATTTTAGAATTTAAGTTGAGTTGAATCAATTTGTGGAATTGGATGAAACAATTCTAATTTGGAAACTATTTCAATATAATCTCTTTAAATAAATATAAACTATTTTTAGTTTACGACTATTTTTGTATATAAATTATTTTAATATATAAATTATTTTAATTTATAACTATTTTAATATATGTACTATTTTTAGTATCTAAACCGTATGATTACGAAAGAGTTGTGATCTCGAAAGTTTTATGGTTTCAAAAGTGTTATGATTTCAAAAGTGTTATGATCTCGAAAATATTTTGATTACGAAAGTGTTATGATTTTGAAGGTGTTACGATTCTGGAAATGAATATTATTTAAAGTGAAAATGATATCGAATTGATATGGTTTTGAATAAGCATTTGGTTGTTAAAGAGACCGAAATCAGATATTGTCGTGCTCTCTACTAGTACCAAAAACTACTTTAACAAATGTGTACGTAGTGGTGAATCCAGAATGAAGCAGGATGGTTTGATAATGTTGTTGCATTGAGGTATGAAACAAGGTCGAAATAAGATGACTAAAACAGGAGCAATTGACAGGCCAAGTGAGATAACTCCTCTGATCAGACACACTTCTTCGATACCATTCTATTACTTTTCGATTTGATTGGGTGCACCATTGATTTTTGGAGTGTTGTACGAGGTGGGCGGTAGCTGCGGTTATGCGTTACCACCAGCCTAGAAGTGTAAATTGATAGAATCCTACCCATGGTATAGCCTCGCGTGCCTTGTTATCTACTTTATCGAGCCCTCTACGATTTTGGTTTGTGTCGTACCTATGGAGTGCTCCCTGATAGCCCACCGGTTTGGTGGAGTTACAATACGGTATAGACTACGACACTATATAAAAATGACTCAAGGGTGGTATGGGTAAAGCCTTAATGTTATTTTTATACTTTACTTTACTTAGACATATTACAATAGCGTATATTACTATATTGTACATAGTTCCATGGATCCTTGGAGGATGGAAATCCCAAACATCCTTTAAGTTACTTGTATTTCAGTTGACATTCCACTTTAGTTAGTTACTGATACAAGAATGTTAATCCTGAATTGAGTGTTTTGTGTTTTGCTTTATGCTCGGGTCAGACTGAGCATTACAACCTTTGTGACTCACCTTTGGAGTTTGGAGCTTTGCTTGAAGATTGGTCCTTGTCTATTTAGCTTCCTAGTTACTTCAATTTATTCCAGTTATTTGTTCAGACATGCCATTGGCATTTGTATTAGTATCTACTCTGTATTTGATATTTCTGTTGTATGTTATTTCAGTCTCCGATGTTTATATAGTAGCTTCATGAACTACCATTTGTCTATTCCACTGCTTATAGTTACATTACTCTGTGTCTGTGATTGATTTTATTTACTGTATATGTTAAGTTTTGCCAAATATAAATTAACAATTTGCTGTTTTTAGCAATTCAAGTCTGACATGTGTGGATTATTGTCGATTTGAACGGTTTGAAATAGTGCGTCTTTACACCTCCCCTAGGCCCTAGCACACGGCTCCCTCTCCCAAAGCCATGTGATGGCTGATGTGCGTTGATGGTGTGGTACGATGAAGTGACGTTTACTTTATGGTTACTTAAAGGTTAAGCTTAGAAATTATTAAAACATTTTTTGTAATATTATATATATATATATATGTGTGTGTGTGTGTGTGTGTATGTATGTGCATGTTATCATATTAATACGACATATATAGTATGTACATATAGGTGCATAACACTTCGAACATCTTCAAACAACTTTTGTTCGTTAAATCGTTGTAATCTAGAGAACCGATTATCGGTCAAATTTCACTAATTTATTAACGAACACATATTTGTAAACAAAATTCAAAAATAAATTTCTTATCATTTTAAACTAATTAAAATGATCACATTTGAATATAACACCATATAAATTAATATTAGAAATTATTTATAAAAATTGCCATTATACCGATAAAACGATGTCGGTTTTTTGGTTATATTTTCAAATTAAACATCTCTTTATCAAACTTTTATAAATGTCTTACAATAACTTTAAAATCATTTAAAATGAATTATCATCATTTAAAATCATTATTTGAATAATTAAAATAATTATCAAATAATTAAATCTCAATTTAAATTATTAAATTTTTTATTTAAATATAATGTCATTCTATCGATATAAATTTTAAGGAAAATATTTATTCAAATAAGATTACTATTACTTATTATCACTTGAAACATATTATCTGTATTATCATCCTTTTGTTTGCATAAATTTAAAAATAAATACAATTTGTCAAAGTGATAAGTTGGCGGCTCGTTATAAACTCCCTCAGAAGAATTTCGTCCCCAAAATTACCCAAAATGAAAACCCCAAGGTTTGCCCAAAATATTTTTTTTAACCTTACACTCGTACGATATATATAGGTTACCCGTATGCAACATCTGATTTGATCTTCTATTCGAATTCACAACTTTATTACCAAACTAGTATTGATCCCCCTGATCCTCTAGTGCGGACTCTGATCGAACTTCTTGATCAGAACTTTAGTTTTCCTTACATAGCTCTCAACTATAATACAAAAATCAAGCATCTAATTATAAACCCTTATCAATGTTCATCCTTAAGAATCGAGTGATAAATCCTCTTTCAGGTAAGTGTCAAGCACATCAAAGTTCTTACTCGAATCTTAGATTAAATTGTGCAACGAAATAATCCACATACTTCATAGGAATTAATAAGCCTTTCCTAAATTCTTATGAAAATACTTCATTAAACTTTCATCTTTCATTCAAATTTATAAAGATACTTCTTTATACAACCATTTTACATTCTTATTTCCAATAGTTCAACTTAAAGAAAACATTTCTATTCAAAAGATAAATATCTTTTTAGTATAATACATTTCTAAACATATCTTAGTAGTTTTCTAGAAAAAAATAATTCATTAAATTGATAAATCACCATAAACTTCCTTTAACTAATATCAAATGTGAAAACTTTCTTTATTAATTAATACTCCTTTACTAATTAAAACTTCCTTTATATATGTATATGTACATACATTCTTTACTGTACCAGTTTTAACATGTATAACTATTCGTATACCTATTCAAATGTTATAAGTATATTTAACAAGTTTTTCTTACTTCAAAATACAATCTAAGTGATTAAATCAATTATTACAAAATATTATTATAGTGAACTTCTCTTTTCTTTTATAATTTGAACTCATAACATTTCTATCTTTATATAAAAGATTCCAGTATTTGTTATTATCTAAAATCCCTTTATTAAAGATTTAAATATACGCAGAAAATTTCTTCCAAAGTGTCATTTAAGGGTCAAAAAAAAATATTGCTAAAACATCATTTACTACAAACTCAAAACCATTCATTAATTACTTTAAATATTTATTTTAAAGACCAAAGCATACCCATGCTTATCAATTAGGATAATACACTTTGATAAAAATTGACAATCATCAATTAATTTATCAACTATTGATTCAAATTATCCTTTACAACTTTAGAAAATTATATAAATCGAGTAACTCAAAAATGATACCAAAGGACTGGGTACTACCAATAGTATCGCATATTTCCTTAGCAAGAAGGGAAATACTTAAGAGAAGCGTTTACCATCCGAACACATCTTCTGCCCATTTATAGTTACTTTTGAGCCACTCATATCAATTAATCATAAGATTTTTTTTCTTCAGAATCCTATTTTATAAATAGTACTAATATTATTCCTTTTCCAAAAATCATTTGAAATCTCATTCAAAAATACCGGAATTTAAATTCCTAATAATTCCTTTATAAAATACGTTTTATAAATCCAGTTTATAAAATCACTTATATAAAACATATTCATAAGATTTATTTATCTTAAATGAATTCCTTTAATCTTAAACCAACATTATTATTTATAGAATACCCCATAGTCAAATTGTGAAACTAAATTTATGAGGCGTTCGTACTTAAACTTTTAAATTAAACAACCAATCAATCATTGATAATAACCGAGTTCTATCATTTGCTCAATCAAGCAACTATATTATTTGAAAAATGTTCTTTACATTCAAAATATAATCCTTGGTAAAATTATTTCATTAAAAAAAAACCAAAATCCTTCGTATATAATATTAACAAATTTGCGCTCACACACACACACACTCTCTCTCTCTTAAACTCATTCTGAGATGTTACTAACCCTATATCTAATGATGTACTCATCTGTAATGACCCGGAATTTTTGATATTTGAAATTTGGATATTTAATTGATTTTAAATATTCAGGTGTTTATTTTTAACTTGAATTTCAAATATAACTATTTATTGGGCAATTACATTATTGAATTTAATAATTGGAACTTGGGTAAAATATTGAGTTTGGAGTTTCAAGTTTGTTAAAGATATTTCAAAGGCTTGTAAAATTTATAATAATAATACTGAAGATAATAAAAGTGTTAAAATTGAATTTAACAGTGATTCGTTCGGTTTTAAAAATATATCGTTTAAATCGACATTTAAGTAGCCTTTAAAGGCATGGTCTCGAAATCTGACAAAACTAGCTCCATTGGATCCATAATATTGTACTATTATCGGATTTTAAATTTCGTAGTGTTTGGAATTGTTGTGTCGTACGATATATAAACGCGCTGAAATTTAGATCGAAAATTCAATATAATAACTGGGTCCAAAAAGCTAACTTCTCCATACGATCGAATCAGGACTCGGAACCTTTTTCTTTGCATTCGAAATAGGAGTTTAACATTATAGACGCCTAGTGGCACGCCTCGGTATGATGTCAAGATTTTAAGCTATGAATTCCAGACGATTTAAATTTAAATTTAAATTTGAAAATAATACACCTTGTTGATTAGTCAATATATCTCCCATCAGCTTAAATTCTTTCAACGTCAAACCTTTTTCCTTTCCACTTCAAATCACGGTAACAAATTGATTTTAGCACGTTCACATCTCATCTTGTTCCCCTCATCCCCATTTTAAAACTCACGCAAACAGTTTCAAATCAAAAGGAAAGTAAAATAAAAAGGAAGCAGGGCCGAACAAAATGTTAATGGAGGAAACGAAAATTCTTTTCATTACCAAGCAGTTAGATCGCGCTCCTTCTCTTCCATTTTTAGATTCAAAGACAAAATTCGTTCCTCTGCTTTTCTGTTTGATTCAAAAAAAATAGAAAAATAGATAAGACTGGTGCGATCTCGATCGAAGTCCGCTAGGGTTCGCTCTCGCACTCGTTGGTGGTGCACGAGGAGGCTCGATGCCAAGTCGACGAGGGAGGGCGCAGTGGTGAAGTGTCGAGATCGATTCAAGGGCAGCATATTGATCGATAGTCGACAGGAACATGTGGCGAGTCTCGTAGGTCGCGGCTGGGTATGGAGGTTGATTAACAGTAAGGTTAATTAAATTATTGATAAGTGATTAGTTTAAATTATGGGATTAGTCGATTGTTTTTAATTATAATTTTGAAACAGTGATTTATGTTATTTGAAATTTGATTTTTAAATCTGTATAGATTATGTTTATGTATATAGTTTAGAAGAAAGAAAAACATTACAGTAAAGTAAAACCATTTATGTTTTTATCTAATATATATATATATATATATATATATATTAGGTTAGAAAAAAATTATAAACTAACAGTAAAATAGGATGTGTGTGTATATATACATACAGTTTATTTATTTTAAATTCAATAATATATATGTATATGAATATATACAGTAAAAGCAAAAGATTATTTTGAATATATACAGTATATATATGAACATGTAAAGTTAGATTTTTAAAACCTGTATAGTTTATTTTGAAAATAAAATAAATATACATACACATTTTTAATTTACTAGCTTACTTTAAAGTAATTTATTAAGTGATTAACTTATTAATAAACTTATTTAATTATTTTAGTTACTAAAAATATTTATTATAGAAAATCAGTTTTAAACTAAATCATTAGTTAATTAAATTTTAAAATGGTAATTAATTGTTCAATCAATTCAAATATTAATAAACCATATGGAGTTTATACAAGGTCAAAAATCATGAAATAAAAAATAAAGATGAGATTTTCTCACTCATTCGGATTACCTATTAAAATTAAATGTTAAATTTAAATCGTTGGATGTTGATGGATAAATTATGATTTATCTGTTGGATGATATTATACATATAGTATATATATACCGGAGTGATTGATATTCCCGCATTTATAGCAGATGGGACCCTATGCTCCCCGCATAATAGCTGATGGCTTTTCATACCACGATATCCCCCTCGAAGTGGGATTTTGTATTTTATTTGTTGACTAACATCCGTGGATGTAGGAAAAACAGGTTGGAGGAATCCAACTGGATTCCTCCTAAATTATTTATTGTTCATATATATGCTGATATATGATGGATAATTTGATATGGATTGGTGTGAAAATTGTTAAAGGTCAAATAGCATGAAATTGAATTTGGTATTTTTAAATATCACAAATAATTGAATTGAGGAAATTAAAAAGTAAATTTGAAATAAATTATTTATATTAAAATTTTGATTTATTCTTGTAACGACCCTGACTCGACCTTCGAAAATCGACATTCCAATACATCACCCATATTCGAATGCCGCATATTCAAACGTTGAGTCTGGTTCATCGGGGCTTATAACAACTTTAGGTGATAACAACATAGTGGAAACAGAAGAAATAATTTTATCGATACACAACATTTTATACAACAATGATACAGATGAAATCATCAACACTATCAGAGATAGATATAATAGCGGAAAAACAAAGCAGCAGCAGCGGAAAGACAACATCTTCAATGCTATGCTCCAAACTCCAAACCAGAAACTCAAACCACCATCAAGCTGAACTTGTAGCAAACTCAGTGCAGAACCATGTTGAAGTGAAAGAAATGCGATCCCGAGTCCATAAACTTCAAAGATTGCCAAATCTATACCTACTCGTTGACTATCTGATAACCTGACTCTAGGCTGCCCGTGTGGAAAAATTATGGGCACCCAGAGTTTGGAAATGGAACAATAAACTCCAAGTTAGTCACGAGACTGGTGTGAGCAAACAAAAATAGTTTATTTGGACAAAAGAAAACAACAAAAAGAACTAAAAGAAATCCACAATGCTTTTTTTTGGAAAATGAAATTACCATAAGGCCTCCTACCGCACACACAATCCAATCGCACAGTTGGAGGAGATTTCTCCTTATGATAGTCAAACATGCTTGATACGCGAAAATCTTTTTATATTATTATTAGTGCATAGTGCAGAAAATATTTCGAAAGTATAATATTAATCTTAGCCAGCATATCATCATTATGGTATACCTACTATAGCTACCAAACTGGCTCGCGCCGACGATCTAGTCCACCGAAAATTCTGCCGCCTCGTCCAGAGCATCGTCACAGACCCCAGCAACGATCCTCCTCCTTGCAATAACCTCCAATCAACCATCGACAACGAGATTGCCTCAAAAACTCACATCAACAAAAACTGCTTTTTAAACCCTATTTCATCATCGCCTGACCGCTCCGACCACCTGAAACTTCTCTTGCCATTTTTCATATGACCTGCATCCTCCGAGCTACCCTCGACATCAAACACGACCAATATCTCCTTGCCAATCGTCGGTAATCAAGGATAATACCAAATCTGATCAACTCACGAATTCATGACATATACTAACTTAAAAATCATAAAATGATTATCAAAAATCATGAATTTGCAGTGCGAATCTGATGGTAAAACCCAAAAACGATTTCCAGATATTCAAATTTTAACTTGTATTTGATTTTATCTGTAACTATATTAGTTTTGAAATAATCTCTTAATATATACACTTAAGTTTATTTTTAAAAATGAATTCTTGTTGATCCTAGCACATTTCATTTAGAGATCAAATCCTAAAAGAGATTGAGAAGTGAGATTTTGAATATTTAACTTAGCATATGCCTGCAAACTATAAACAAAGCATGTACAGACATGCACACACACAAATTACATATATATACAACATGCAGGCATTTTTACACAATTATACAAGCGTATTTACATCATAACTTCAAGTACAAATCCAAACACCAAGATAAATAATAGGTTCACGCAGTTTGCACACTTGGAATTGAAGAATAGAGCCTGGAAGCTTTAAACTGGAAGTGTTTCGAAACTTGAATTTGATCAGTTATTTGATTTGTTTTGAGTTGATTTTTGCTTCAGGCTTCAAGTTGAATTTTGTTTTGAAATCTTGATCTATGAACTGCTTTGTTGAGTTTTGGATTTTTGATCTTTTCTGGTTTGCTTTAGAATTAAATTGTAGTTGTATCTGAACTTGATATTAAATGAATTGCTTTTAGGTTTTGAGATTATTTGATCTGAAACTTGATATTAAATGAAGTGCTTTTGAGTTTTGTTTTCTTTGATTTAATTTCTGGTTTGTAGTTTGTTTTAGTTTTAAAAAATGAAAGATGAAGAAAATGAGAGGGTATGAGTAGTAGATGTACATATAGCCTTTAAATCCTCTTTACTATTATTTGAAAATAAAATTTAAAATCATGACACTTGTTAATATTTCATATTAAAGGGTTTACGCTCGTTAATCATCATGATACATGGCTTACAATTATTTAAATGTATATGTTATTATTTTACTCTTGTAAATTTTCATATATTTATGTTTAAACCCTTATGTTAATTAATTTATAAATAATGTTTTTAAACCCTTACTTAGTAATTTATTAATTACTTTTATTTTCAAACTATATATATATATATATATATATATGTATTATCTTAAAGAAAAAGAATACTATCCCTACATTTGTTTAAATTTTGAACTTAAGTTATCATACTTGTTATATTTATCTTATAAATTTCAGAAGATATGTGTATGTGTGTGTATATATATATATATATACATTCAACGCTTTTATCCATTCTTGAAAATGATTTTAAAACTAATTATACTTTAATAAATAAACACACATATTAGAAGTTTATCCTTAAATAGCTTTTTGAAAATTTATTATATTAAATTTAAAATATAACTTTCAAATCACAATGTGTGTATATATACACACATATATATAATTGAAAACAAATTGCTATTAGTTTATAAAGTTCTTAAATCCAGTTTATTTATAAAATATCTACATTTGAATTTCCAAATCAAATTTCTATTTAAAATCAATTTATATACATACATACGTATATATATATATTAAATAAATAAACAACTATCTTGAGGAAATCAGGAAGAAATACATTTATACAGATAATTCTGAAGATAAATGGGTATGGAAGGCTAGCATGAAAGATCAGTTCAAGTTCAAAGACATCTGGGAAGAAACACGAGAAAAAAATACAGAAGTTATCTGGTCTGATGTTGTCTGGAGCAAATCTATCCCTCCCAAAATGGCTCACACCCTTTACAAAGCGATAATGAGAAAACTTCCAACAAAAGACAGATTAAAAAAATGGAAGATTTTGGATGACTCAAAATGTAATTTCTGTTGCATAGAAGAGGAGACACATGACCACATCTTCTTTGACTGTGAATATTCAAAAAGAATCTGGAACACCCAAAAATGCAGACTCCAACTCAACAAATGCGCTACAAACCTAAAAGAGGAATTAGAATACCTGCACAGTAGGAGTCACCTCTCTGATTTGATGAAGGAGATTGGAAAAATTGGCCTCGCAGTCAGCTTGTGGTTCATTTGGAAGGAGCGGAACGGCAGGACTTTTGAAAACAAAAAGCAAGACACTTTAACTATTACAAAGCTAATCAACAGAGAAATTGCTACTGTAATTGGAAGAATTCCGACAAAGAAACTTACCATTGCATCGGAACAAGAAAAACAACTACTGGAGAAGTTGAAGAAGATGGAATTGATCGAACGAACTCCACCAGGGAATTGGCAGCCGCCATAATCGCCCCAATTTGGAAAGTATGGAAGTTATATTGACTGATCTATGTTATGTCGGCCTGTGATATATTTGTAATGCTATTGGGCCGCAAAGCCTGTTTAGTAATTCAATTAACCAATTTTCAAAAGAATAAAATAAATAAATAAATAAATAAATAAACAACTATCTTATTTAATATGGAAAAATTCAAATTAAATCATAATTAAATCCAAAAATTTATATTAATTACCAAATTAAATTGGACTAAAAACTAGGATTGTTACAGATTCACCCCTTAAGAAAATTTCGTCACCGAAATTTGCTAGACAAGGAGACAACTCAGAACAGATGAATACATCAAAGATAGAGAATTGGTTTACTAATCAAATTGAATATCTATTCTATATTTGGCTTGCCAAATCAGAATATCATTAATAATTATGAGAACGAACTCATTTGATACTTTACGAAGTACTCGGATTATCAATTCTATGAAATATGCAGGTGCATTGGTTAGTCCGAAAGGATAATTAAGCATTCGTAAAATATATATGCACCCCAAAAGAAGCCAAATGGATACAATCCAATTTAACTCCAATTTATTTCGATTAAAATTTCAGATTCATTAAAGTTAAAAGTTGGTAAAGAACTGATGAAGAGAATTCGAAATAAGAACCTTCTATAACGATTCACAGGCCCACCACTACACCAAAGCTTCTTTTTGTAGCTGTCAGGAAGAAATCAAAGAATCGAAAATGAATAATGATCAAATGAAATTGATAGAGAAAGTTGTTCCCTTGTTGTTGCAGGTTATTGACCATTTATGGTGGTACTCCCCTGTCCCCTACCTCGTCTTCTTCTTGCACTCATTCTCACTATCAGTGAATAGTAGGAGAATTAACTGTGGCATACAGACGGATATCTTACGATAAACTCATTGTAGGGCATATATAACCCTATCTCTAATGAGTTACCTAATGTGTTATACTCCTGAGCTAAAATTCTTACTCAACCTTCAGCTCTGATACCACAGTAACGACCCTGACTCGACCTTCGAAAATCAACATTCTAATACATCGTCCGTATTTGAATGCCGTAGATTCAAACGTTGAGTCTGGTTCGCTGGAGCTCATAACTACATTAGGTGATAACAACACAGCGGAAAAAGAAGAAATAATTTTATTGATACACAACATTTGATACAACAATGATACAAATTAAATGATCAACACTATCAGAGATAGATACAATAGCGGAAAAACAAAGCAGCAGCAGCAGAAAGACAACATCTTCGATGCTAAGCTCCAAACTCCAAACCAGAAGATCGAACCACCATCAAGCTGATCTTGTAGCAAACTCGGTGCAGAATCATGTTGAAGTGAAAAAAATGCGATCCTGAATCCACATAAACTTCAAAGATTGCCAAATCTACACATATTAGCTGACTATCTCATAACCTGACTTTAGGCTGCCTATATGGAAAAATTATGGGCACCCAGATTTTAGAAAGGGAACAATAAACTCCAGGTCAGCCATGAGACTGGCGTGAGCAAACAAAAACAGTTTATTTGAAAAAAAAAACAACAAAGAGAACTAAAAGAAATCCGCGATGCTTTTTTTAGAAAATGAAACTATCACAAGTCCCCCCGCCACACACACAATGCAATCGTACAATTGGAGGAGATTTCTCCTTATGATAGTCAAACATGCTTGATACGTGAAAATCCCGTAGATATTATTATTAGTGCATAGTGCAGAAAACATTTAGAAAGTATAATATTAATTTTAGCCAGCATACCATCACTGTAGTATACCTACTATAGCTACCGTGTCCAATAGCAGGTTACCATCACATTCCATGGCAGGTTATACAACTAAAACTATATAGGGCACGTATTGTTTTGTCTGGATTTCCAACAAATGGTCAGGCTAAGGAACTTCCTCACCAAATGGGTACGCCTTTGGAGGGACGCCCCGAGAACCTAACTGGCTCTCTGCCAACTCAAGGTCAGGTTATCTCTGTAACTATGTAACTACTGACATGAGTATGCCATCCCCGGGTCGTCACCGACCTTTATCCGAGGCCTCGACACCAACAAATTCCAACAACCACATAAGTTAAATATCTGGGCTTCATACCATGATGCCACTTTTAATCCAGAAGGAAATGCACATACCCTAAAGGGCGCGACCCTCATAACCTTGTTGCATTCTTCCTGTTCCAACCATTTCTGGGTTGTGAGGTTTGACTATGTCTCATCCAAAAAGCTACGCTTTTCACAAAAGCCATGCTTTGATCAAAAAATTATCAGCAACACTTAGTATGCCACATTACCAAATTGGGAATATATCATTCGTAACCATCAACTACATAACCTCTAAGCTTGTACGTCTCAGAAAAGGGTGTTAAACTAAGAGAATAAATTCTCCACCACCAAACATAAATGTATTTGATAGAAACCAGCTTTACATCTCAAAGTGTAACGTTAGACATACATCCATACAAGTCCATCCTGGGTCTGAATGACCGAAGGCACTTCCAAAGAACCCGTTGCAAAGCCGGGTATTCACAACCGATTGGACTCCCCATCACATATGGAGATCTCTATACCGACGCGACTCAGTGCAGAGACATTCGACAAGTAATCCTTTCATTTTCGATAATACCCGGTCTTCATCTCCGCCATCAAATACTATTCATTTCATCGTGTCATTTATTCGGAATGGGTTTTATGACATAAAGTCCTCTCCGACTAAATCTAATAATGAGCGCTAATTTTAAAACCATATGGACATATTAGGATCTTAGTTAAGTCATAACTTTCAACACTTGTTTCCCAAAACCTTTCATTTTGAATGGTTTAAACAATTTTCCACTTTAATCTTTTAAATAAAAGATTCATCTTTAAGATCCTCTTCGATTTGGTAACAAAGTTCAACAATCTTTAACAAAGATTCATTCATAGCTTTCAAAACAATTCCATTTCAAACTTGATTTACACACAACTTGAAATCTTTTCAACAAAAATTAGAAATCCTTTCGTTATATGAAAGCCATTATCATTTGAAAACAAATGCTTTTGACTTCGGGAAAATCCAATTAAATTCGCTCAACTTATAGCCTTTTAGACTATAATCAGAAAATCCATGACCTGCCGTACTCGGCAAGCTCTATTTAAAATCCTAAAATAATTCATTTAAAATACTTAAATGATTTACAATCCATATATACATTATATAACTTGTATATCCTTTTTAAACCATAGTTTCCAAGATCTCAAATTATATATATATATATATATATATATATATATATATAATTTGACTTCAAAATCTTGAATTCAAATTTAAATCAATTTGTTTTAATTTCAAAACTCCTTTTCCAAAGTTTCTCAGATTTAACCCAATTTCTTTTCCATACCATTTTGAATTCAAAATTGAACTTTTAAACAAAATAATATTTAAATTCAAAATATCTGCGACTTAACCGATTTCCCGTGAAATCCATATTTGTCTGTGGTGTATTCAAGCACAACAATATCGATAAGTAGTATAATCCTATAACGCCTATCTTCATTCACAGATAATTATGTAAATTCATCACAGATAAATTAAGCACAGTTCACGGCTCAATCATATCACAAAATATCACACATCAGGAATATCAAATAATTCAAGAAATTAAATATATTCCAATCAACCATAAGCAAGATCAATTTAAATTAATTACTTATGAATTAATTACCAAACCCGGCTTAATTAACATTAAATAATTACAAATCATTTGTTATTATATAAATAAATGAAATTAATTAATCCACCTTAATTATTCGTCTTAAGTAATTATCCTTAATTACTTAATTATAAATAAATTAATCCTTAAGTTAATTACATAATTAATAAATATGTTAATTATTTACATAATTTAGTTAACCTTTAATCATTAATTAATCATCGTTAATTAATAAACCAATTAACCTTCAATCATTAATTTATCCGCTAATTAATTAACTTTTAAATAATTAATTATCCTTTAATTAATAAAATATTAACCTTTAATTATTTAATTATCCTCTAATTACTTATATTAAATAATTATCCATTAAGTAATTAATTATCCTTAAATAACCACATTAATTAACCTTAAATAAATTAATTAATTAAACCTTAATCAATTATCCTTTAATTAATTATCCTTAATTAGTTAACCTTAAATTAATTAATTAATTATCTTCAATTAATTTTATTTAGTAATTATTCTTTAATCACTTGATTAATTAAACCTTAATCATTAACTAATTAATTATTCTTAATTAATTACATTAATTAATTAACCCTTTGTTAATTTTCATTTAAATTAATTAATCATCCTTGATTAATTACAATAAGTGATTATCCCTAATCACTAATATTAATAAATCATAAATTAATTACATTGAGTATTTATCCTTTAAATAATCATATAATTATCCTTTAACTAATCAGGTAATTAACCTTTAAATAATTATTCTTTAATTACTCACATCAATTAATCACATACGTTAATCATTCTTTAATTAATCATATACATTAATCTCTCTTTAATTGCTTACCATTTATCTCTAATTTAAATTAGATGCTTGAAAACAATTAGGGATTAAATTGAATAATAAACAAATATATAGTCATTTTTAAACACAATAATTTTTAAAACTTTTAACTTTAAATCTTGAAAAATTGTTTTAATAAAAACTTATTAATACTTTGCCTCAAAAATTTGTTAACTAAATTCACTCTTACTTTACCCTTTTAAAACTTGGTTAATTCAACTTAACAAAAACCAGAGCCCAAAATTAAAATACCCAAGCCAACTATCAAATTTCGCGAACCAAATCTCGGGTCACTGACTCCTTCTTTGTTTTCTTTTTCTTTTTAACTTTGTTTTGATTTAAATTCCAAAAACTGGAACCTTACTCGTATACTAAGCCGATCCCAAACCTTCTTTACCCCGAGCACGACTTCGTGCCCTCACCTTTCTTCCTCGAGCTCAAACAAACCTAGATATTATCGTGTACGTGTGCATGTGTATGATCGACCTAATCGTCTTCGACCAACTCTGCTACCTTCAACACATCATCGACACCTTGCCGATTACCTCAACCTCTCAGATCAATGGAATCGCCAAGGAATCAAGATCGAGCTACTGGATCAAATGCAATCAAGATCGAGCTACTGGATCAAATGCTGGAACTCATCCTAGTCACCCAAACCGCCTTACGCCGACGATCTAGTCCACTGGAAATTCTGCTGCCTCGTCCAGAGCATCGTCACGCACCCCATCGACGATCCCTCTCCTTACGATCACCTCCGATCAACCATCGACAATGACATTGCCTCAAAAACTCACATCAACAAAAACTGCTTTTTAAATCTTATTTCGTGGTCGCCTGACCGCTCCGACCACCTGAAACTTCTCTTGGCATTTTTCCTATGACCTGCATTCTTCGAGCTACCCTCGACATCAATCACGACCAGTATCTCCTGATCAATCGTCGGTAATTAACGATAATACCAAATCTGAATAACTCACAAATTCACGACATATACTAAGTTAAAAATCATAAAATTATTATCAAAAATCATGAATTTGCAGTGCGAATCTGAAGGTAAAACCCAAACATGATTTCCAGATATTCAAATTTTAACTTGTATTCAATTTTATCTCTAACTATATTATTTTTGAAATAATCTCTTAATATAAACACTTAAATTTATTTTTAAAAATGAATTCTGGTTGATACTAACACATTTCATTTAGAGATCAAATCCTAAAAGAGATCGAGGAGTGAGATTTTGACTTTTTAACTTAACATATGCTTGTAAACTATAAACAAAGGCATGTGCATACATGCACACACACAAACTACATATATATACAACATGCAGGCATTTTTACACAATCATGCAAGCATATTTACATCATAACTTCAAGTACAAATCCAAACACCAAGATATATAATAGGTTCAAGGGGTCTGCTCACTTGGAATTGAAGAAAAGAGCCGGAAACTTGAAGTGTTTTGAAACTTGAATTTGATCTGTTGCTTGATTTGTTTTGATATGAATTTTTTCTTCAGGCTTCAAGTTGAAATTTGTTTTGAAATCTTGATCTATGAACTGCTTTTTGAGTTTTGGATTTTTGATCTTTTCTAGTTTGCTTCAGAATTGAATCTGAACTTGATATTAAATGAATTGCTTTCAGGTTTTCAGATTGTTTGATCTGAAACTTGATATTAAATTAAGTGCTTTTGAGTTTTGTTTACTTTGATTCGATTTCTGGTTTATAGTTTGTTTTAGTTTTAGAAAATGAAAGATGAAGAAAATGAGAGGGTAGGAGAAGTAGATGTACAATAGCCTTAAAATCCTCTTTATTATTATTTGAAAATAAAATTTAAAATCATGACACTTGTTAACATTGCATATCAGAGGGTTTACACTTGTTAATCTTCATGGTACATGGCTTACAAATGCTTAAATGTAGATGTTATTATTTTACACTTGTAAATTTTCATATATTTATGTTTAAACCCTTATGTTAATTAATTTATAAATGATGATTTTAAACCCTTACTTATTAATTGACTAATTACTTGTATTTTCAAGCTATATATATGTATTATCTTAAAGAAAAAGAATATTATCCCTTTATTTGTTCAAATATTAAACTTAAGTTATCATACTTATTATATTTATCTTATAAATTTCAAAAGATATGTGTGTATATGTGTGTGTGTGTGTGTGTGTGTGTATATGTTTAAAGCTTTTATCCATTCTTGAAAATGATTTTAAAACTAATTATACTTTAATAAATAAACACACATATTAGAATTTTATCCTTAAATAGCTTTTTGAAAATTTATTATATTAAATTTAAAATATAACTTTCAAATCACAATGTATATACATACATACATACATACATACATACATATATATATATAATAGAAAACAAATTTCTATTAGTTTATAAAGTTCTTAAATCCAATTTATTTATAAAATATCTACATTTGAATTTCCAAATCAAATTTCTATTTAAAATCAATTTATATACATATATGTGTAATATACAAACAAACAAATATCTTATTTAATTTGGAAAAATTCAAATTAATTCACAATTAAATTCAAAAATTTATATTAATTACCAAACTAAATTTGACTAAAAACCGGGATCGTTACAATTCTAAAGGGAATTAAGTAAAATAAAAATATATTAACTAATTGGGTTACATTTAACTCTTTGGGAAGTTGTTTAAGTAAAGATTTGAATTTAATTTAAATACTAAGGGATGAAGAGATATTGGAATTGGTGAAAAGTCTTGAAATGAAAACGAAGTTTTACTGAGCAATAAAATTATAAAAAGGGAATTTTAAATAAAATTGTTTTATAAATGAATGAAAAACTCAAAGGAGTTAATAAATTTATAAACAGGGTTTATAAATAAGATACGTTGATATCAGTAGATGTGTGAAAACATAAGTTAATGGCGTGAACTTATGTTGAGTTATGGAAATTGTTTTGAAAAGAAAAGAGTGAATTTGGTCGATGAGATATGAATCAAGAGGAATTATGAATTGAATTGATGGATATTGGATTTTTTAAAGATAGACTTTTGTCGAGTAAAATAAAATTGTTTTTAAGGTGAATTTTTAAAATGTACTATAATATATAACTTTTATAAACTATTATAGGATTTATAATATTCCGAAGTTAGTTTTATCTTAAACCATATTTTGAAAAATAGAACCATTATTCTTATTTATAAGTATACATGTTTTTAAGTGTCTTAAATTCAATTGAATATCCTCTTGAGATGGAAAGCGAAGTTTATTAAAACGAATAAGTTGTTAGAGGGAAAATCTTATAGTGATATTATGGAAAACTTAAATAAATTACTAAAACATAATGGAAGTGAACTTCGAGAGATAAAGTAAAATTTACAAAGGAGTAGAAGTGAAATGGTAATTTTTAAAAATAAGTAAATGGCTTTGGAAACATTAAAGGGAACGCACTAAGGAATTCTTGAGTTTATGGAATTCAAGTGAAACGGGTTGGGAATTTACAATTGAAATCGTATTTTGAGGAAAGAAATAGAAAATAAATGAATGTTTTCCAAGTGTTAAATGACTAATGAAGCGGGAAAAAAATTCTAAATAATGGCCAAAGATTTAAATTTATTCCGTGTGAATAAAATGAGTTTGAAAACTATTTTCTAAGTGTCGAAAATGTGAATAATATCTTGTGAAGATATTTTTGAGATAAATAATTTGGAAGATTATTTAAGGCCTGATGGTTGCTTGTGAATGTTATTGATAGTTAAATAACCGACTATCAATATTAGCTAATGCGCTGATCTTTTCGAAGAGACCGGGATCAGATTTAATTATCCAAAAATCACTTCAATTCGGTTTGAACGTTTGCTTATGAAGACCGTGAAGTTGATGAAGATGGTGATTCGGTTTGTCTAGACCCAAGGCAACTTGCATGGATGAATGCTATCAGACCATCGTCAGGAGGACGATGAGCATTCTAAGTGAATGTGTTCTAAAAATGTAATGCATAGACTCAAGCCTCATCAACCGGGAATGGCTAAAACAGGGTAGGTGCAGCATGGCTAAGCGAGCAGCACCCAATTAGGGTAAGGTCATCCTTGTTTAGATAACCCTTTTTATTCGGCTTAGTGGGCGGTTGTTGATCCCAACTACAGGGTGATCTTATTCGGATTATTCAGTAAGTGGTAGCTCCGGTCTTGTGTTGTAGAGAATCGAGAGTGGTCCTCGGTACTCTGATATAGGCCAGGTATTGTGTGATGACCCGGAATTTTGAGCAATATCAATTTAATAATCTTTATTAAAAATTTAATTGATTTGAAAATTTTATATTATAAATTGACAAGTTTATTCTTTCAAAAAGCTAATAATATTTAATTTGGCAATATTTGTTAAGATCTTTTTAAAAATTAAAATTGATAAGATTTATTTTTCAAAAACTAATCAAAATATCTTCTATATATAATGTGTATATATAGGTATATATTATATATAGGAAGTCTCTAATGTAATAAAAGCTATGTTTTTAAATTGTAATATATATATGTATATATATTGTGATTTAAAATTGTATTTTAAAATTCAATATAGTAATTATCAAAACTAATGTTAAAAATGTTTTCCATTTAAAATAAATATATATATTTGTATATATTGAAAATGGAAAAGTATTGATTTAGATTTAATAAAGTGTTTTCAAACTTTAATATATATATAGTTTGTAATTTGGAAATTTTAATTTGACTTAATACTTTTAAAGTGATATTTGAGGTTTAATTTTTTTAACAACAAGAATAACTTCTTATTTATTATAAATATATACATTTTAAAACTTGAGTTTTAAATAAGATTTAAATTAAAAAGTTCAACTGTTTTTAATATTTTTTCATTTTAAAATTTTAACATAAGATAAATTTGGTTTAGAAATTTTATATATAGAGTTAAAATAAATTTCTCAAGCTTATAATCATATGATGCATTTAATTTGATCAAAGTATAAGTTATTTACAAATAAATGTTTACATGAACTCACATTTATATTTATATAAAATCTAAAAGCTTAAATTATAAAAGATAAATACACATTATAATCATGTAAATATTACATGATTTCATATACATAACTTAAATAAATTATAAAAAGAAAAGTAACACTCGTAAATTAATAATAAAGCATTAAAACACTTGTAAACATTATAATACATGGTAGAGACATTTGTAAACATATAAGCTTAGGTGTAAGCTAATTAAAACATAAAGGGGACAAATGGCATTTCTCTTTGATAATTTAATTTAAAAAAATAACATAAGAAGAAGAGATTTACTTTCAGCTGAATCCTTTCTTCATTTCAACCAAAATGAATATAAATCAAAGATCAAAAAGAAAGAAATAAAACTAGGAATCAAATATCAAAGAGGATAAGCTGGAAATTCAAATGAGAGGCAAGAAAGCAACAAGATGTAAAATTTCAACAGCAAGAAAATTCAGAAGAAGATGAAGGAGCAAATTCAACAAACAATTCAGAAAATACAGCAGCAAGATTAAATTCAACATGCAGAAAGAAAATTCAAGAGCCTGGAAACAAATTTTAGTTCTCTGTCTTCTGCTTTAATCTGTGAGTAAACATATTTTAAAAATAGTTTATTGTTGGATTTCATTTTGATATGTGTATGAAATCATGATGTTTGCCTGGATTTTTGGATTTAAATTGATGCATGTAGTTGTATGAGTGATTGATGACTGTGAGATACCTGTAAACATACAAATATATGCTCTGTGTGAGAATAACAGGTTCAAATTTCTTAATAAATTCAATAACCCAATGTTGAATTCGAATTAGCTTGTGATTTGTAAATAAAAGTTGTTTGAAATCAAGTAACAACTCACCTAAAAATAATTATAGGTATTTAAAATGAATTATTTGTTCAGAATTTTTAAAATTTACAGTAAAAGTAAAATTGGGTCAAAAATTTATGAATTCAAATTTAAGTTTTGATTTCATAATTGAATTCAATGTAGGAAATCATGATTTTTAAAGTATGTATCATGATTTTTAGATTGGAATTTGTTGTGCATTTTTGTGTCGAGTGTTCGAGCTTTATTGGCTAAATTACGGCGATCGACACCGAATTCGACGTCGTGGTTGAGCTTGAAGGTAGAGGGGGTGACGATGATCATAGGAAAAATGCTTTGGGAATTTATTGTTGATCTAGATGGCCGAGAATCTATGGGGTTGGGTTTAACACCCTGTGATTGTCGTCGAAGTTCGTTTAGGTTTCGCGGCGACGAGAAGCTATCGGAGACGATCACAAGTTATGTCGTGGATGCTGGAGGTCGTGACGTAGCTACGGAGAGAATGGCGTGGTGTCTCGAGTGTTGGATCGTCGGCGGCGATCAATTTTCTAATTGTATGTGGTTCAGGTCGTATGGGTTTAGGGGTCGATATTGATTCTCGTTCGAATCGTGGATTCTGGGTTATCGCGAGTGGTTGCCGTAGTCGAGAGTGATGTGTCGGAGGCCGGAGTAGAGATCATTGGTGGCCAGGGGAGTTGTGCACGAGGATGTGCACGATTTGTGCATCTGGAATGTTGGTTTTGGAGAGGAAGATGGGTGCTCGGGTTTTTGTTCAGGGTTATTCGAGTTTTACTCGAAGCAGGAGAAGGGGTGGGGAAACTTGGGTTTTCATTCGAGCATTTGGAAGTTTTGCTCGAAGCAGTATAAATTCTTGGTAGTTTTAAGGCTTAAGAATTTAACAGCAAATGTTAAAAAAAAATTTAAACAAAGAAAATTGATCTTGTAAATGATTCAAGTTTTAAACATAGTTAAACAAGTTTTACTATTATGAAAATAAATTTCTTCCAAAGAAATTTGATTTTTGGAATGTTTATAAAGTTTTAAAACAAAAGTATAACAAGTTTTTACTTATAAAACTAATTTGTTTCAAAGTTAAGTTTTAAATGAGTTTTATATATATTGAAATATAAAAGTTTTTAAAATAAAGTAAGTGGATTTTCAAAAATGAGGTTTGTTTTAAATTTTACTAAAAAACTTTGGAAAGTTTTTAAAATTTAAAAGTTTAGTTTGAATGTTTAATTTTTTAATTATAATTGATTTCTAAAATATTTTATTTTAAATTAAATTTAATGATTAAGATTTAGTAATCAATTATAATAAAGATTTATCTTAAGAAATTAAGAGTTTTGATTAATTAAAGATATTTAATGTGTGAAGATAACTAAGATAATTCAATTATTATTAGTAATTAAAGAGTTATTCATTAATATAAATAATCTAATTAAGATAATGATTTTCTTAATTAAGAATCTTTTTAATATAAGAAGTTAAGGAATTATTTAATTAAACTTAAATGATTAGTTAAATAATTGATTAAGTAATTAAATTAGTGATTACTTGAAGATAATCACTTATGATTTAAATTAATTAAGTGTAGTTACATGGTGAAGTAATTAATTAGTTACTGGAGGTAATTAAGTAAAGTGTAATTATTCAACAAAGTAATTAGAGGTTAATTACTTTATGGAAATAATTATGTAGAAGTGATTAATGGTAAATCACTTAGTAATTGATTAAATTAATTAATTAATATAATTAATTAACGTTTTAAATTAATTAATTTAAGAATAATTAATTAAGAATTAAGAGTAATTAATAAAGTGATTAATTACTTGTTAGATAATTAATTAGAAAGGATTTGATTAATGGAAGTGATAATTAATTAAATAATTAATTGTTAATTAATAATTAAAGGATAATTAATCTATAATTTAGTTTTGATTACTAACTGTAATTAAAAAGTAATTAATCAAGTGTGATTAATTAAAAAGTGATTAATCAGGTGTGATTAATTAAAAAGGGTAATTAAGAGATAATTACTTAGGATAATTAAATAATAATTAATCAAGGATGATTAATTTAAAAAGGTAATTAAGAGATAATTACTTGGTATAATTAAGAAGTAATTAATCAAGATGATTAATTAAAAATTGTAATTAAGGAATAATTACTGAAGTAATTAAGAAATAATTAATCAAGGGGGATTAACTAAAGTGGAAAATTAAGTGATGTTTAATTAATTAATTTGTAATTAATTAACAAGTAAGTTGGATTGATGATAATCCAAGTGATT
This sequence comes from Allium cepa, assembly GCA_030765085.1. Classification (NCBI taxonomy): domain Eukaryota; kingdom Viridiplantae; phylum Streptophyta; class Magnoliopsida; order Asparagales; family Amaryllidaceae; genus Allium; species Allium cepa. The sequence continues at coordinate 589,651,184 of CM060938.1, forward strand.
AAGTAAGGAATTAATTTAATTAAAAATTAATCAAATTAATTAAGAGTGGTCCAAACTTATTTATGGATGATTAATGATTGGATGATAAATATCACTGGATGAGTTAATGATATTGGATGTCCTTAGTTGATATGTACTGATTTGAATGTGATATATCTAAGATGTGATATGTATGATGCTTTGTGATATGTGTGGATGAATTAGATAATAGTGAATTATCTATCTGTGTGTTATGAGTCATCCATCTTTGTAAGTGATATTCTGAATATCTACTGATTCAACCCTTAAGTACAACTTGGACATTAAAATGGCGTTTTGGATTCGATGAGACCGAGATCGGGTTTTATATCCGAACATCACGTCGATCCAAATTAACGTTAGGTCGTAAATCCAAGAGAAGTGAAGTGAAGACTCGAAGTGTAAGAACTATATATCGTTTTAACTCCGAGGCTGATTCCAGAATGAGTTTAACGAAGATAGTACTTTCAGATTCGAGATGAAGATTCAGAGTGCAAGGGCTATTGTCGTTAACTCTGAGGGTGATTCCAAAATGAGTGTAACGAGATAGTGCCTTCGATTCCGTTCGAACCCGGAACGGACTTGTATGGATTGAATGCTTTCAGAACATCGTCAGGTGGACGATGAGCATTCTAAGATAGATGTGTCCTATAAAGGTAATCGTAGCCTAAAGCCTCATCAACCGAGAATGGCTAAAACAGGGGAGGTGCAGCAAGGCTAAGTGGGTCATGCCCAAGTAGGACGAGATTTACCCCTGTCTAGATGTCCCTTTTTTATTCGGCTGTGTGGGCAGTTGGATCTACAGCCAACTGCGGGTTTGTCTTGTTCGGGACTATTCAGTAAGGAATGGTCCCGGCCTTGTGTTGCTGGAGATTTAGGGTGGATCCTCGGTACGGTGATCTAGGCCACGTACTGTGACGGGCGGTACTCCAGTAGCTCTGCCATTGATGGAAACCCATTCTTCCTACGAGACCCTACGGTTTTGAATGTATTACCCACTTTTGTGGCTAGTAGCTGGAATTTAATAGATGTAACAATTTCGGCTATTTCTTATTTACTTGAAAACCCTAGACACTATTATAATATCACTGGATTTCCTATCAAATGTTTTGGTTAGCGTAAGGTAAATTTTTTCCATGTTTATGTGTGGGAAGTCTTACGTGATACCTTTTCTTTTCAAAGGATTTTCTTAAGTTAAGCAATTTTAAACCGTTTACTCACACCAGACTCCTGTCTGACCCAAGTGTTTATTTTCTGTTTTATTAAACTCTTGGGTACTCATATTATGTATGAGTAGTCGAGGGATTCAGGTTATCCTTGACGAATTCTGGAGGAGCTTTGGAGCAGGAGGCTTCAGTGTGTAGATATATAGATAGAGTTTCCGCTGTGATGTTATTCTGTATGGATGTTCTTGTAATGTACATTAGACAGAAATGTTATAACTGTCTAAATTGAGATGTATAGTTGTGTACTCTGATGTATACGATACTATATATATGTTATATATTATATTTCATTCGTTCCGCTGTGAGATTCTGATGTGTTGTTGTTCTTTCTTCTCTTTCTTTTCTTCTTCTATCCCTTTCTTTCTTAAGTAATGATGCGCCTTTCTGGTGATAGAAAGGCGGGTCGCTATAGTTGGTATCAGAGCGCTAGGTTGAGTGAATTAGGCTATGGAGTGACTTCTTTCTTGAGAGAGCGTTCTTGTAATATATATATATATATATATACACACACACACACACCTAATTTGTTGGGTTATCTGTTCGGATTTTCCAACATAGGTTATAAAGGTAGATAAGGTAGGAATGTGTGTAACATGACTACCATTAATGGAAGAGGCTCGTATGATGTGGTTGGAGGTGTATCTGTCGAGACTGTAGATCTAATACCGTCTCGAATAAGCCTTGTAGATTGGTGAAAGGATTTCATTGATCCCAGAGAAAGTCTTTTCAAGAATTGGAGTATATTCTTGAAGTGCAAGTTTGGTTTGGTCTTGTGTGAGCGGGATTTCCAAGAGTTGAATTTTTCGGATGAGAAGAAATAGGTGATGGTATCTTGGTGACTTCAGGAAGGAATAGTTGTGTGGTGAGATGCAGTATCCATAGATGGTTCTGAAGATGTTCTTTTGGAGCAAGATTAAGATGGTGTTGGAGGAACAGTGATGCCTACTGCAAGGAAGATTCAGATGTTTAGGGATCTTCTGGATCTCAAGTAAGGGTGTCTTATCTATATTGAAGTATGAGACTAAGGTCGATGAGTTACCTCATTTCGGACATGGTCTCGTTGTTTCCCTTAAGAAGAACAAGTGGTTGTGTTTGGTTTGGATCTGAGTTTCTTGAGAAGATGTCTACCCGTCTCAAGGATCTTTTAGTGGAATTGGGTGATAGTTTTGTGTTTCATGGAGCTTTTAGTTAAGGAAGAAATTTTGGCTTAGCAGTATCAGTGAGATGAAATTTGGAAGCAGCAGCGTGGACCCATTTCCTCGATGGTTCAGAAAACTTTGGGATTCTACTATCAGCAGACCAGGCAGATGTGAAGGCTTATCCATTTCTTTGGGAGGCTTAGCAGAGCAGGATATTTGTTGGAAGTGATCTATCAGTTTTTCTGGTAGATAAGCCATTATGGAAAGATTGACCTTGATTAGGAAAGCTGTTCTAGTTGGTGAAGAGAGAACAGTTTCTTTGGAATCTGTATTGAGTAGGATCGTAAAAGTGACTTGCGATTAGTTTGGGAAATCTTTGGGTATTCTTTGGTATGATATTTGAGGAATCTCATGAGGAGGTAAAAGCTATTAAAGTAGTCAGAGATTTTCCAGATGTTTTAAAGGAAATCAGAAGTCTACCGCATCAGAGTTTGAGCTCCTTATCGACTTGGATTCCAGGAGCAATATTGATGGTTCAACCATGTAGAGGGATGACTCTTAGAATAAGAAGAGGTTGGTGAAGTAGCTCAGATTTCTTTAGAGAGGGATCGATCACATCCGTTTCTAGTTAAGATTCTGCTGGGATGTTATGACCAAGTGGAATGGTCACTAAGATTTTATGGGTCGGATAGACATTGTATGGAGAAAGTTTGTGCTTGAGTTTTTCGGTGGTATTCTCATCTACTCCAGATCAGAGTTGTGCAGCGGAAGCGAGATAGTAGTTGTTCTCGAATGGGAGCAACTGGAAGTTGTAGTTTTCTAGGATTAGAGGATTTCTACAGGAAATTCAAGTATGAAGGAATTTTCAGGATTTGAAGGCAAGGTTGTCAAGTGCGACTGTTTGACTATTCCAGATAAGAGAAGTAGGTTTGAAGTCCACTAATGTTTGTGGAATAGAATTGTATTCTGGATTTCGGTAAATTTTTGGGAGAACCATTTTGTTGAGTAGGATCTGGAAAATTGGTATGATTTTGGTCCAGTTTGTTTCATGAAGCAATCAGCAAGGGTTAAGCTGATAAGGAAAGATGAAGGTGACCCAGGATCATCATAAGGGTTATGCAGTTAAGAATTGAGGAGATTTGGAATGTGAAGTTGGAATTTGGATATTGTTTAGTTTTATCCGATCAAAGGAGATATAGGATTGGGTAAAACTGGAAAGCTAGCTTCGGAAGTATTTTGAGATTTTCCTGTGTTCTCTAGAGATTAGATTTTGATTTACAGGATTGAATTGCCAGTTTGGATAGTTGGAATTCATTGTATTTCACGTACCTCTGAGGAATACGTGCATGATTCATCACAAGTGATACAATCAGCAGTTCAGAAGGATCTGGTAGTTGAGCTGGTCTTGAGTTTAGTCTGATATAGTGTTCAGATTTGAAGATCCAGATGAGAGTGAGTTCTGGGTTATAGTAGTGTAGTTACTTAAGGTCCTGTAGAGCGAGTATTCCATTATAGGTACCTAGAAACTCTTGATAATATCAGGAAGTTATATCCAGAATTTTGTCTGGATAAATAAAATTGTTTGTTTGAATTGTTTGCTATGGTTGCTATGATTGATAGTATGATTTATTTGTGTGATTGTTGTTTCAAGTTAAAACTTTGCTGGGTTATTAAATTATCTTTGCTTTTAAATTTCGGGGATGAAATTCTTTTAAGGGTGAAGGAATGTGATGATCCGGAATTTTGAGCAATATCAATTTAATAATCTTTATTAAAAATTTAATTGATTTGAAAATTTTAAATTTTAAATTGACAAGTTTATTCTTTTAAAAAGCTAATAATATTTAATTTGGCAATATTTTTTAAAATCTTTCTAAAAATTAAAATTGGTAAGATTTATTTTTCAAAAACTAATCAAAATATCTTCTATATATAATGTATATATATAGGTATATATTATATATAGGAAGTCCCTAATGTAATAAAAGCTATGTTTTTAAATTGTAATATATATATATATGTATATATATTGTGATTTGAAATTGTGTTTTAAATATCAATATAGTAATTATCAAAACTAATGTTAAAAATGATTTCCATTTAAAATAAATATATATTTGTATATATTGAAAATGGAAAAGTATTGATTTAAATTTAATAAAGTGTTTTCAAACTTTAATATATATAGTTTGTAATTTGGAAATTTTAATTTGACTTAATACTTTTAAAGTGATATTTGAGATTTAATTTTTTAACAACAAGAATAACTTCTTATTTATTATAAATATATATATTTTAAAACTTGAGTTTTAAATAAGATTTAAATTAAAAAGTTCAACTGTTTTTAATATTCTTTCATTTTAAAATTTTAACATAAGATAAATTTGGTTTAGAAATTTTATATATAGAGTTAAAATAAATTTCTCAAGCTTATAATCATATGATGCATTTAATTTGATCAAAGTATAAGTTATTTACAAATAAATATTTACATGAATTCACATTTATATTTATATAAAATCTAAAAGCTTAAATTATAAAAAGATAAATACACATTATAATCATGTAAATATTACATGATTACATATACATAACTTAAATAAATTATAGAAAGAAAAGTAACACTTGTAAATCAATAGTAAAGCATTAAAACACTTGCAAACATTATAATACATGTTAGAGACATTTGTAAACATATAAGCTTAGGTGTAAGCTAATCAAAACATAAAGAGGACAAATGGCATTTCTCTTTGATAATTTAATTTTAAAAAAATATAAGAAGAAGAGATTTACTTTCAGCTGAATCCTTTCTTCATTTCAACCAAAATGAATATAAATCAAAGATAAAAAAGAAAGAAATAAAATCAGGAATCAATATCAAAGAGGATAAGCTGGAAATTCAAATCAGAGGTAAGAAAGAAACAAGATGTAAAATTTCAACAGCAAGAAAATTCAGAAGAAGATCAAAGAGCAAATTCAACAAACAATTAAGAAAATATAGCAACAAGATTAAATTCAACATGCAGAAAGAAAATTCAAGAGCCTGGAAACAAATTTTAGTTCTCTGTCTTCTTCTTTAATCTGTGAGTAAACATATTTTAAAAACAGTTTATTGTTGGATTTCATTTTGATATGTGTATGAAATCATGATGTTTGCCTGGATTCTTGGATTTAAATTGATGCATGTAGGTGTATGAGCGATTGATGACTGTGAGATACCTGTAAACATACAAATATATGCCCTGTGTGATAATAACAGGTTCAATTTTCTTAATAAATTCAATAACTCAATGTTGAATTCGAATTAGCTTGTGATTTGTAAATAAAAGTTGTTTGAAATCATGTAACAACTCACCTAAAAATAATTATAGGTATTTAAAATGAATCATTTGTTCAAAAATTTTAAAATTTACAGTAAAAGTAAAATTGGGTCAAAAATTTATGAATTCAAATTTAAGTTTTGATTTCATTATTGAATTCAATATAGGAAATCATGATTTTTAAAATATGTATCATGATTTTTAGATTGGAATTTGTTGTGCATTTTTGTGTTGAGTGTTCGAGCTTCATTGGCCAAATTACGGTGATCGACGGCGAATCCGACGTCGTGGTTGAGCTTAAAGGTAGAGGGGGTGGCGATGATCATGGGAAAAATACTTTGGGAATTTATTGTTGGTCGAGATGGCCGAGAATCGATGGGGTAGGGTTTAACACCCTGTGATTGTCGTCAAAGTTCGTTTAGGTTTCGCGGCGACGAGAAGCAATCGGAGATGATCGAGAGTTGTGCCATGGATGGTGGAGGTCGTGACGTAGCTACGGAGAGAATGACGTGGTGTCTCGAGTGTTGGATCATCGGCGGCGATCAATTTTCTGATTGTATTTGGTTCAGGTCGTATGGATTTAGGGGTCGATATTGATTCTCGTTCGAATCGTGGATTCTGGGTTATCGCGAGTGGTTACCGTGGTCGAGAGTGATGTGTCGGAGGCCGGAGTAGAGATCATCGGTGGCCAGGGGAGTTTTGCATGTGGATGTGCACGATTTGTGCATCTGGAATGTTGGTTTTGGAGAGGAAGATGAGTGCTCGGGTTTTTGTTCAGGGTTATTCGAGTTTTACTCGAAGCAGGAGAAAAGGTGGGGAAACTCGGGTTTTCATTCGAGCATTTGGAAGTTTTGCTCAAAGCAGTATAGGGTCTTGGTAGTTTTAAGGCTTAAGAATTTAACAGAAAATTTTAAAAAAAATTAAACAAAGAAAATTGATTTTGTAAATTATTCAAGTTTTAAACACAGTTAAACAAGTTTTACTATTATGAAAATAAACTGCTTTCAAAGAAATTTGATTTTTGGAATGTTTATAAAGTTTTAAAACAAAAGTATAACAAGTTTTTACTTATAAAACTAATTTGTTTCAAAGTTAAGTTTTAAATAAGTTATATATATATATATATATATATATATATAAGTGGATTTTCAAAAATGAGGTTTGTATTAAATTTTATTAAATAACTTTGGAAAGTTTTTAAAATTTAAAAGTTTAATTTGAATGTTTAAATTGTTTTAATTATAATTGATTTCTAAAATATTTTATTTTAATTAAAGTTTAACGATTAAGATTTAGTAATCAATTATAATAAAGATTTACCTTAAGAAATTAAGTGTTTTTATTAATTAAAGATATTTAATGTGTGAAGATAATTAAAATAATTCAATTGTTATAAGTAATCCCATTACTCGTTATTTTAGAGTATTATTCGTTTGTTAGCAATAAATATAATACTCTTTCGATGATCAATGATGATAATGAAACAATAGTTGTAAATGATGAGACGGGTATGTGTAACAAGACAGCTGAAGCTATTATTGAGGCTAATCTTAGATGTAGTAAGATGGAGAACTGTACGTATGGTAAGGAAGTCGAGATAAATACTCTGTATGCTGTATGTGATGACCAGCAAACTCCGAAAGCAGATGATGTTTATGTAACTGCTGAAATAAAGGCAACTGCCAAAAGCAAACAAGGGAAATGCACTGTAAATAGTGATAACGCCCCAGATAATTCAATTCAGAAGAAAGGAAAAAAAAGCAAGAAGGTGTTATCAAATAATACATGTAAAGAAGTTGAGCAGAGTTCTGAACCCTTGCATGCAGATGCAAGCATGCCCCATGCACAATATATCCCCACTCGTGAATCATCCTCTGGAATTAAAATCAACTCACAAACTCACCCATACTCTAATATCATTCCTTCCCATGCTTATAAACCTCCCCCACCTGCTCATGTTCCCCCTCCTGCTCCAACATCGCCCGCTACATCAACTACCTCCCCCGGTCAAGATGCTAACTTTCCCAATGAAAATAGCTCAATGAAAAATGCTATTACACCACTGTCCACTTCGATTCCTAACTACTTGTCCTCAAAATAAGCGGTGACTTGGAAAATGAAATCTGAAATGCTAAATGCCCTCGAGTATCCTCAATGATGCCAGCCATTGGTGCCTGGAACATTAGAGGAGGCTACCATGTAATTAAACTCGATCAATGTAAAAAGCTTATCTCTGATCACAAGCTATGCATTCTGGCTATTCTTGAAACCAAACTGAACAGTGAGTTAACTCTTAAGGCAACTAATTATATCAACCCTACGTGGAAGCTGCTCCATAACCTTGCCGAGGCTACGTATGGTAGAATAATGATCTTATCTAACCCTGATCATGTCATTCTCTCCCCCATCCTTTCCACTCCTCAGATGTTACATTGTCATGCCATCTCTTTTTATGACCATTCCTCTTTTTACCTTACATTTGTTTATGGCCATAATTATGCGAACTCCAGACTGTCCCTCCATAATGATATCCCCTTCCTAAGACAATCATCCCATCTGTGGATTTTACTGGGTGATTTTAATTGTTGTTTCTCCCTTACTGATAGAATCGGAGGAAACCCTCTTTCTCTTAATGAAATAAAGCCCCTTGCCACCACTATGTATAATGCTGATATCATACCAATCAAATCGACATGCATGCAGTTTTCCTGGAACAATAAAAGGAAATGGGGTTGTAGAACTTTTTCCCGAATAGACCACGCTTTTTGTAATCAAGTCTCCTACAATAAATGGCCCCTCCTATATAATGACCTACCCCCTCCCCTTCTATCTGATCACTCTCCCCAAATAATACATTTTCGTGAAGCAGTCAGGAGAGGAAAAATAAGTTTTAAAATTTTTAATAGATGGGCGCTTGAACCTGAATTCAAAAATATTTCTATTAATGCTTGGAGTCCTCCTAAGCACGGTAATCATATGTTTGTTTTATAGGAAAAAATAAAGCAAATTAAGGGAGCTTTAAATGAATGGTCTGCCATAAAGTTCGGTCAGGGAAGCAAACAAAGTTCTCAGATTAAAACCAAACTCTAGAAGGCCCAAAAAGCTATGATGCTGGATGTCAACAACACTGCCCTCTCTCAGATTGAAAGTGACCTTACTGTATAGTTCTACGACGCTCTTGAAAATGAGAATGAAATGATAAAGCAGAAGGCCAGAATTGAGTGGCAAGAAAAGGGTGATAGAAATAGTGCGTTCTTTCATGCATCCTTGAGGAAGAAACATATTAACGAAACTTTTGTGTCAGTGATGGATTCGCATGGCAATGAACAAACTACGCCTGATGGAATTGAAGCGGCTTTTATTGAACATTTCTCTGGTCTGTATGGTAATAAGATCAATTTCCTTCCTAAGATTGATTCTATTCCATCTGATATTCTCCCTAGAATTAGTGCAGACGATTATAATTTATTGTGTGAAGAGGTGACTAATGATGAAATTCGGCATGCCATGTTCTCTTTGAATAAAAACTCATGCGGTGGCCCCGATGGATTGAACGCATTCTTTTATACAACTTGCTGGCCCTTTGTGTCCACTGATGTATGCAATGCAATCAAGCTATTTTTCAAAAAGGCTAAAATCATTAAATCCTTTAATTACACGAATATAGCTCTTATCCCGAAAGTGGCTAATGCCCATGATGTGTGTGCCTTCCGTCCGATATCTTGCTGCAATATTGTTTATAAATGCATCTCTAAGATAATAGCTTCCAGGATAAAAAACGCTCCCGTCTATTATTTCAAGCAATCAAGCAGCCTTCCTGCCGGGTAGAAATATTCTTGATAATATATTGATGTCCCATGAACTCCTTAATGGTTATACGCATAAAAATTCTCCCCCGAAGGCTATGTTGAAGTTAGACATTATGAAAGCGTTTGATATGCTACAATGGGATAGTGTTGTTCGTATCTTGGGTTATATGAATTTCCCACCTCATTTTATTGCCTGGATCTATGAATGTATGTCTACCCCAAAATTTTCTATCATCATCAATGGAACGTGTGCAGGCTTTTTTGGAAGCAAGCAAGGTATTAGGCAGGGTGATCCGATCTTGGGATATATTTTCATCGCGGTTATGGAGCTCTTAACTCAGCTACTGATCAATCAGATAGGACAAGGCAGATTTTAATTACATCACAAATGCAAAGACACCCAGATTGCGTCTCTGATGTTTGCAGATGATTTGGTTATCTTTTGTAACTCTGATTTGGATACAATAAGGACCTTATTCCATACTCTTGACCAATTCTACAACATGACAGGTCTGCAAATTAACTTAACTAAATCAGATATCAAATTAGCTGGAGTTAGTCCAGAGGCAGTTTTGTAGATTGAAAGAATTTTCGGGCTGTCGAGCAATCCACATTCCATTTCTTATTTGGGCCCCCCTCTCGCTACCTCTAAAATAACTATGAATCTATGCCTTCCTTTATATGATAGAATAATCTCCAAGTTGGATTGTTGGTCCTCAAGAAAACTCAGTCAAGCGGGTAGTGTTACTCTAATTAAGGCTATTATCTGTGCTATGACGGTGTACTGGGAAAAAACGTTTGTGTTGCCGGCCAAGTTAATTAAGATGATTCGTTCTGCATTCATGAAATTTATGTGGACTGGAACGACAGTTGGTAGGTATGTCGCTCCAATACGTTTTTCCAAAACTGAACAACCAATTAAAAATGGGGGGCTCGGCATTCTTAATATGTCGATATGGAATAACGCAGCCTTCGCCAAGCATGTGGATACGTTCCTAAACTCCGACGTTAGCTTGTGGGCGGCTTGGTCCAGAAAGCATGTCACTAAAGGCAAATATTTGTAGTCCATGAATAGACCGCAAAGAATGAGATGGACTTGGAATTGTATCTTTAAACTTAAGGAATCCTTCTTACCTTTAATTCAATACAGCAGCTCCCCCCAGTTTAATGCATCCTTTTGGGATGACCCGTGGCTGGATCAAGGCTATATTTTTCGTAGGCAGCTGTCGCACAATGAGATCCTTCAATCCGGTGTTGCCTTGCAAGCAAAAGTTAAAGATGTTATAAATTTGCCTAATACTTCTAATCAGCGAATACATTGTTTATGGAACAAAATTCGACTATTCAATACTTCTATATATACTGATGTGCTGGTGATGTGGAACCGCAAAAGGAGGAGATGTAGAATTGCTGAAATATATCAATTTTTATCACATAATGCTGATAGGCCCCGGTGTACTTGGTATAGAAAGATATGGCACTGGGATAACAATGCAAGGCAAAACATGTTGTTATGGAAAGTGTTGAACCGTGGTATTCTCACACGCGCGAAACTGAATAGCATGGGTTTTCCTGTTCCTATTCAATGCTTGTTCTGCCTTGACCTCCCGGAGACGGTGGAGCAGATATTCTTCGAATGTGACAGGATTAAAGCACTTTGGACTGAAGTCATGATCAAAATAAGGCGTACGGATGTGAGACAGTCAAATATTGCTAAATGGAATGCTATATTTGCTGCCACTGGTACCAACAGTTCTAGTAAGAGAGTTTTCACCTGTATACTAAAATGTTTCATACATGCTGTTTGGACCGAGAGGAATGCCCGTGTCTTCAACCCTGTTAAAGCTAAGAACAATCAAGTTCTGCATGCATGGATAATGAAAGTGATCAGTGATGGAATAAAGACACTTCGATTCTCCTTCGATCCGGGAATTTTGGATGCCTTCTCATGACCTTATATGTATTCGCCTCTTCTTTGTGTTTTTGTGTTTTGATTTTGTTTTTCCGGTGATTGTTGCACTATGTCTCCTTGTTGTCTTTCTTGTAAGCGTTTGCTTATGTTTGTAGTTGTTTCCCTAGTGCTTCAATAAAATGGTAGGGGACCATCCAACCCCATCGGCCTTGCCAAAAAAAATTGTTATAAGTAATTAAAGAGTTATTCATTAATATAAATAATCTAATTAAGATAATGATTTTCTTAATTAAGAATCTTTTTAATATAAGAAGTTAAGGGATTATTTAATTAAACTTAAATGATTAGTTAAATAATTGATTAAGTAATTCAATTAGTGATTAATTAAAGATAATCACTTATGAATTAAATTAATTAAGTGTATTTACATGGTGAAGTAATTAAGTAATTAATTACTGGAGGTAATTAAGTAAAGAGTAATTATTTAACAAAGTAATTAGAGGTTAATTACTTTATGGAAATAATTAAGTAGAAGTGATTAAGGGTTAATCACTTAGTAATTGACTAAAATAATTAATTATTATAATTAATTAAGGTTTTAAATTAATTAATTAAAGAATAATTAATTAAGAATTAAGAGTAATTAATAAAGTGATTAATTACTTGTTAGACAATTAATTAGAAAGGATTTGATTAATGGAAGTGATAATTAATTAAATAATTAATTGTTAATTAATAATTAAAGGATAATTAATCTATAATTAAGTTTTGATTACCAAATGTAATTAAAAAGTAATTAATCAAGTGTGATTAATTAAAAAGTAATTAATCAAGTGTGATTAATTAAAAAGTAATTAATCAAGTGTGATTAATTAAAAAGGGTAATTAATCAGGTGTGATTAATTAAAAAGGGTAATTAAGAGATAATTACTTAGAGTAATTAAATACTAATTAATCAAGGATGATTAATTTAAAAAGGGTAATTTAGAGATAATTACTTAGTATAATTAAGAAGTAATTAATCAAGATGATTAATTAAAAATTGTAATTAAGGAATAATTACTTAAAGTAATTAAGAAATAATTAATCAAGGGAGATTAATTAAAGTGGAAAATTAAGTGATGTTTAATTAATTAATTTGTAATTAATTAATAAGTAAGTTGGATTGATGATAATCCAAGTGATTAAGTAAGGAATTGATTTAATTAAAACTTAATTTAATTAATTAAGAGTGGTCCAAACTTGTTTATGGATGATTAATGATTGGATGATAAATATCATTGGATAAGTTAATGATATTGGATGTCATTAGTTGATATGTAGTGATTTGAATGTGATATATCTGAGATGTGATATATATGCTGCTTTTTGATATGTGTGGATGAATTAGATATTAGTGAATTATCTATCTGTGTGTTATGAATCATCCATTTATGTAAGTGATATTCTGAATATCTACTGATTCAACCCTTAAGTGCAACTTGGACATTAAAATGGCATTTTGGATTCGATGAGACCGGGATCGGGTTTTATATCTGAAAACCACATCGATCCAAATTAACGTTAGGTCGTAAATCCAAGAGAAGTGAAGTGAAGACTCGAAGTGTAAGAACTATATATCGTTATAACTCCGAGGGTGATTCCAGAATGAGTTTAACGAAGATAGTACTTTCAGATTCGAGATGAGGATTCAGAGTGCAAGGCTATTGTCGTTAACTCTGAGGGTGATTCCAAAATGAGTGTAACGAGATAGTGCCTTCGGTTCCGTTCGAACCCGGAATGGACTTGTATGGATTGAATGCTTTCAGAACATCGTCAGGTGGACGATGAGCATTCTAAGATAGATGTGTCCTATAAAGGTAATCGCAGTCTCAAGCCTCATCAACTGGGAATGGCTAAAACAGGGGAGGTGCAGCAAGGCTAAATGGGTCATGCATAAGTAGGACGAGATTTACCCCTGTCTAGATGTCCCTTTTTTATTCGGCTGTGTGGGCAGTTGGATCTGCGGCCAACTGCGGGGTTGTCTTGTTCGAGACTATTCAGTAAGGAATGGTCCCAGCCTTGTGTTGCAGGGGATTTAGGGTGGATCCTCGGTACGGTGATCTAGGCCACGTACTGTGATGGGCGGTACCCTAGTAGCCCTGCCATTGATGGAAACCCATTCTTCCTACGAGACCCTACTGTTTTGATTGTATTACCCACTTTTGTGGCTAGTAGCTGGAATTTAATAGATGTAACAATTTCGGATATTTCTTATTTACTTGAAAACCCTAGACACTATTATAATATCACTGGATTTCCTATCAAATGTTTTGGTTAGGGTAAGGTAAAAACTTTTCCATGTTTATGTGTGGGAAGTCTTACGTGATACCTTTTCTTTTCAAAGGATTTTCTAAAGTTAAGCAATTTTAAACCGTTTACTCACACCAGACCCCTGTCTGACCCAAGTGTTTATTTTCTGTTTTATTAAACTCTTGAGTACTCATATTATGTATGAGAAGTCGAGGGATTCAAGTTATCCATGACGAATTCTGAAGGAGCTTTGGAGCAGGAGGCTTCAGTGTGTAGATATATGGATAGAGTTTCCGCTGTGATGTTATTATATATGGATGTTCTTGTAATGTACATTAGACAGAAATGTTATAACTGTCTAAATTGAAATGTATCGTTGTGTACTCTGATGTATATGATACTATATATATGTTATATATTATATTTCATTCTTTCCGCTGTGAGATTCTGATGTGTTGTTGTTCTTTCTTCTCTTTCTTTTCTTCTTCAATCTCTTTCTTTCTTAAGTAATGATGCGTCTTTCTAGTGATAGAAAGGCAGGTCGCTACATATTATGACGGATGGTACCCCAGTAGCCCCGCCATTGTATGGAATCCAATCTCCTATAAGCAACTGTACGGTTTTGATTGTGCCCAACTATGCTGGAAAGTAAGATGCAAGCATTTCAGCTAGATCCTATTTTACTTTTAATAGACACTATTATAATATCAAACGAATTTGATAAAAATGTTTCGGCTATCATAAGGTAAAAATCCAACATAATTATTTGTGGCATGGTCTTACGAAATACCTTTGTTTCAAAGGATTTCTAAAAATATAATAATCCAATTGTATGTGATTTCTCACGCTGGTTTTCCAGACTGACTCGGGTATTGTTTTATTATGATGCTCGGGTCAGACCGAGTTTAACAGATCTAAGATAATCTGCTATGGATCTCAGGAGGTGAGCTGGATGACAGAGACGCACCTTCGTACTTGAAGTATTATTTCCACTATGTAATGACAAATAATAAGTTGTCCAAAGTGATGGATGTTTGTTATACTTTGATAACAATATGTATATATAACAGTATATATTTCTTTGTATTTAAAGCTATTGTTATATATTATATTTTATAATGCTGCGACTGTGAGATTCTGATGTTGTTTCTATTTTTCTTCTGCCTCTTTCTTCTTCTTTTACCCCTAGTTATTCGCTCTTTCGTACACTTTGGGTTGAACGAGAGAGATTTATTATCAACTCAAGGGGTATGGAACTGCGGGTCGCTACACTTGGTATCAGAGCTGAAGGTAAAGTGAGAACCTTGTCTCTGTAGGGATTACTCATTAGAGATAGAGTCAGCAATTCTCTAGAATGAGTTTGAGAGTATTAATAGATATAAGCACATATTTTTTAGTGAATATAAATAGTTTTAATATTGTGTTGGCTTATTGGTTGAGTGGAATATAAATTCTAATCGAGTAGTAGGATGTCGCTATTTCGATAGGAGTTTATAAATACTTGAACACGATAAACCGACACAATATAGTTTTGAAGTGTGGTGAATGAAATAATTTTACCCAAAAATATATTTTGATCCAATAGAAAATAATTCTCTAAAATTATTATAATATATTTAGAGTATTTGGATGATAATATTATAATTGAAATAAAATTATAAAATTGAAATGGTTATATATATTTATAACTGGATGGAAATTGTATAAGTATGGATTATACAATTTAATTAAAAATCAAAATTTGATTTAAATCGGAGTTTGAAATGTTAAAATCCCAGAGATTTTGGAAATGTCTTCCGAAGTATTTTGAAAGGAAAATAATAGTAATATTATTATTATTTTTGGAAGTATTATTGAAAGAAATTTGTTTTAATTGGATTTTGGAAGTGATATAGCATTGTAATCACTTCGGTCGCTGGAAAATAATTCTGATGATGACGGCTGCATCATCAGTGTTTATTTTCGAGTTTCTAGGTGACGGATTGCTGCTAAAATTGATTTGTTCAGAAGAACGAGTTTTGTTTTTGAAATTTCGAAGGAAATCTGTTGGGATAAAAACCAGGATTGGTTTTAAAATTTGAGAAATGTGATTTTGAGATATTTATGATTTTCAAAATGATTTGAAACAAAAGCTGGATGTTTAAAAAAAATCTTGAAATCCTTATTTAAATAATTTAAAAATCATTAGAGGATAAGTTATAAGCTTATAAATTGAAATGGTTTTTAAAAGTAAGGAAGGTATGAGATTTGAATTTTGAGAATGAAATTAAAAATGAGGAGATTAAAATAAAATTCAACTTAGATTAAATTAAAGAAATTTAAATTGATTGTGGTTTGATTGAAATAAATTAGTAAAGTAGATTATTAAATGGAAAATGATTCGAAGTAAGAAATGAGATAATGAAATTGAGATGTGGAAATAAATCGTGACTTGAGTAAAGTTAAAAGAGATAAAAATTGAATCAAATTGAATTAAATTAAGCTGAGTTGAAATAGAATTGAATTGGATTAGAATTCAGTTGTGTTATAGATGATATTATTAAATTCTTACTTAAATAAATAAAAGTAAGTTGGATAAGAATTGGATTGGAATAAATAAATTGGAATAGCTTATAAAAGAATTAAAAATCCATGGAATAAAAATATGCTTGGGATATAAATAAGCGTAAATCTTGAGTTAAAATAAAAGATGAATATATTCGAGTATAAATGGATGGAAGTTCGAAAAATAATAAGTGTGCGACTTATAATAAATTAAAGAGTGAAAGTAGAAAGCCAAAATAAAATTTGTTTGATATTATGGAAATGAAATATCCAAAACTTGAATTATAAAATAAAATGTAACTCAAGTGAAATAGTGAAGAGATTTTTGAGATAAAAATCAAATATTGAATTGTAAGATGAGAGTGAGCTAATTTGGAATAAATTAATAAATTGAATATGTTAATGGGATTTAAATTGGTTAAATATAAGTTGAATTGTGAATTCATAAAATTGGATGGTAAATTAAAAGAGAATGGTAGAAATAAAACTTGAGTTATAAATAATATTCAACATATATTAGAAATGTTGTCAAATGGAATGGAATGGAATTGGATTAAAATAGAAATGGTTTGAATTGCAAATAAAATTCAAATGGGTAGAAATAAATTGAAAATGGCCTTGTTATTAATAAAATAAATCCAGAAATGAATTGTGAATGCAAATTAGAATTTATAATTGATTGAACGAATATACTAACTGAATTAAATTAGTAAAACGGAATGGAATTTGATTGGATGAGAATCAAATTAAAATGGAAATAGAATTGGTGCAAGAAGAAATGGAATTATTATGGAGTTGACATAACTTAATAAATTGTGAAATGGTTGTTCTCGAGCTTTATGAAATGGTTTTGAATGAAACTTGTTTTGTTAATGAAATGAAATGCAAGTGAATGGATTAAAATTAAAAATGTAATGAAAATGAGAATGTATGGATTATAAATAAATTAGAAATGGAATTAAAAATAAATTGAGTTGGAATCAATTTAAAATGATTATGAACTAAATGAATATTCCATTTAATAAGTGTCGTCGAATTTGTATGGGAATGAATTGTCGTTCGGCGTAAACGGAACTAAATAAAAATTTATGAATGAATAGAGGTGAATAATATTGATTTTAAAATCAATTGGAATGAATACAAGTTCGTTTGGTTTAAAAATAAAATTGAATGTAAGCGTGTGAGTTGTTAACCATTCGAATTAATTGAAACGATATGTGGTTTGGTTGAAATAACTGAAATTTAAGTCCGAATCTTAAAATTTGCTTATAGAAAGTGCTTAGTGTGCATTTATTTTAGTATTCATGTGTTGTAGTCGTCTAAAAGAGTGAAATGTTATTAAACTTCGTATATGCGGCACTTACATGTTTAAATTAAATAAGTATGGGTACCCGGAGGCCGTTTGGGTGGATTTTGATCACACAAATTGCTAAATAAATAAGCCACTTGCTTAAAAATGCTAAATAGAGGTACATCTACCCAATAAAAGATAGGAAATATGAAATATTGTTGTTGTTTTTGTTTTTTCGACCGTGTGGGTCGATGTATATATATTTATCTCTCTTTTCAAATTGCAAAAGCTCCTCCGTACAAAGGAGACTCTACCAAAAAATTTCAAAAATTTTAGGGGTTACAAAATTTATGGAAATTTTTTTTTAACGACGAAATGATTTCAAATTGAAATTAAAAATTAATTGTTTTGGTTGGGCTTAAAAATTTGAAAGGTGAACATCGAATTTTACTAAACGGGTTTAATAAGTTAATGGGATTGGACGTCCATTCTGCCTTAGTAATTTCGGGGACAAAATTCTTTTAAGGGGGAAGAATGTAATGGCTCGAAATTTTTGATATTTGAAATTGGGATATTTAGTTGATTTTAAATATTCAGGTGTTGATTTTCAACTTTAATTTCAAATATAACTATTTATTGGGAAATTAAATTATTGAATTTAATAATTGGAAATTGGGTGAAATATTGAATCGAGAGTTTCAAGCTTGTTAAAGATATTTCAAAGGCTTGTAAAATTTATATTGATAATACCGAAGATAATAAAAGTGTTAAAATTGAATTTAACAGTGATTCGTTCAGTTTTAAAAATATATCGTTTAAATAGACATTTAAAAATAGCCTTCCAAGGCATAATCTCTGAATCCGACGAAACCAGTTCCATTAGATCTGTAGTATTTTATTATTATCGGATTTCAAATTTCGTAGTGTTTGGAATTGTCGCGTGATCGTACGATGTATAAACGCGCTGAAATTTATATAGAAAATTCAAAACTGGGTCCAAAAAGCTATCTTCTCCATACGATCGAATTAGGACTCAGAACCTTTTCAATTGCGTTCGGAATAGGGGTTTAACATTATAAACGCCTAGCGCCATGCCTCGATACGATGTCAAGATTCTAAGCTGTGAATTCAAGATGATTTAAATTTAAATTTAGACTTAAAAATAATACACTTTATTGACTGGTCAATATATCTCCCATCAGCTGAAATTCTTTCCACATCAAACCTTTTTCCTTTCCACTTCAAATCACTTTAGCAAATTGAGTTTAACACGTTAACATCTCATGTTGTTCCCTTGATCCCCATTTTAAAACACATGCAAATAGTTTCAAATCAAAAAGAAAGTAAAATAAAAAGGAAGCAGGGCCGAACAAAATGTTAATGGAGGAAAAGAAAATTATTTTCATTACCAGGCAGTTAAATCGCACTCTTCCTCTTCCATTTTTAGATTCAAAAACAGAATTCGTTCCTCCACTTTTCTGTTCGATTTAAAAAAATGGCGAAATAGATAAGACTGGGGCGATCTCGATTGAAGTCGGCTAGGGTTCGCTCTCATGCACATTGGTGGTGCACGAGGAGGCTCGACGTCAAGTCGACGAGGTGGGTGGTGCAGCGATGAGGTGTCGAGATCGATTCAAGGGCAGCGTGTTGATTGATGATCGGCAGGGGCCTGTGGCGAGTCTCTAGGTTGCGGCTGGGTATCGAGGTTGATTAACAGTAAGGTTAATTAAATTGTTGATTATTGATTAGTTTAAATTAGGGGATTAGTTGATTATTTCAATTAGAAACTTAAAATAGTGATTTATGTTATTCGAAATTTGATTTTTAAATCTATATAGATTTTTTAATATATATATATATATATATATATATATATATATATATTAGAAGGAAGAAAAATATTACAGTAAAGTAAAACCAGTTTTGTTTTTATCTAACATATATGTAGGTTAGAAAAAAATTATAAACTAATAGTAAAACAGTAGTTATATATATACAGTTTATTTATTTTAAATTTAATAATATATATGTGTGTGTGTGTGTATATATATATATATATATATATACGAATATATATAGTAAAAGCAGAAGATTATTTTGAATATATACGGTATATATATATATGAACACGTATAGTTAGATTTTTAAGACCTATATAGTTTATTTTGAAAATGAAATAAATACAGATACACATTTTTAATTTACTAGCTTTTTTTAAAATAATTTATTTAAGTGATTAACTTGTTAATAAACTTATTTAATTATTTTAGTTACTAAAAAAATATTTACTATAGGAAAATCAATTTTAAACTAAACTATTAGTTAATTAAATATTAAAATGGTAATTAATTGTTCGATCAATTCAAATATTAATAAACCGTATGTTGTTTATACAAGGTCAAAAATCATGAAACAAGCAGAGATGGAAGTGGATTGCAAAACAAAAAATAAAGGTGAGATTTTCTCACTCATTCGGATTACCTATTAAAATTAAATGTTAAATTTAAATCGTTGGATGTTGATTGATAAATTATGATTTATCTATTGGATGATGTCATGTATATATATAGTATATATATTGGAGTGATTGATATTCCCGCATTTTATAGCGGACGAGACCCTATGCGCTCGCATAATAGCGAATGACCCTTTTGTTTGCGTGAAAAATGGCCGCAAACACCCAAAGTCGTATGAGTTGGTTGATTTTATGTTGTGTTTAGTGATT
Organism: Allium cepa; assembly: GCA_030765085.1. NCBI lineage: Eukaryota > Viridiplantae > Streptophyta > Magnoliopsida > Asparagales > Amaryllidaceae > Allium > Allium cepa. The sequence goes on from CM060938.1 coordinate 589,671,460, forward strand.
TGGGTGATTTATGCAAATATGTAAAAAGCAAGGACTAAAATGTAAAAGACACACAGATTTATAGTGGTTCGGCAAGAACGTGCCTACGTCCACTTTATATGTTATTCTCCTTTTTTCTTCAGATTACAAGTACAAAGCTTTGATTACAAGTATCTAAAGTTGTTTGAGAGTTCCTTCCAGGCTTGAGCTCTCAAACTTGTCTCAAAACTCGTCCCCCCATTGTTGTACCCCTGCCCCTCTATTTATAGAGTGAGGCTGGGGGTAGGGGTCTTGGATGTTTATAGCTGCTGGTGGGCTTGGGCTGAAGCAATCTGGCCTGGCAGAGTTGGTTCGGTATGAAGGTTGGTCCGGTGATGGAGTGGACCGGTGGTAGGTATTTTGGAAGGTCATTCGGTATTGCATAGAGGAGTGTGGTTCGGTGATGGCTTGAGAAGGATTGGTCCGGTGGTTGATGAGAGGTGTGTTTGGCTCGGTAGTGCATGGAGATGGTGTTTCGGTTGTAGCTAATTCGATGGGAAGGGATATGGAGATGGTGATTCGGTGGTAGGGAGGCTTGGTTCGGCGTGGGGTTTCACCGAATGGATCTGCCGAATGATGCCTTTGGTTGTGGATGCCGAATGAGCTTTGCTTCATACTACCGAATGGATGAATACCGAATGTACATTGTTGCTGGGAACGCCGGATGAACCTACGTGCTCCGAGTGCCGAATGAGGCCTTGCTTCTTATGGCCGAATGGGCTATGCCGAATGAAACCTTAAAACTTCTTAATATCGAATGAGCTTTTGCACTTGGGTTATGAATGAAATCTTCAACTCGTATACGCTTGCTGGCTGCTTCTTCGAGGTGGAAACGCGCTCAACATGGATATTCCAGTTTTGTCCAAAAATTGGGATAACACTTTGCCCCCCAAAATATGCCTTGCGGTAGGAAGGCGTGTTTTGTAATGCCATGAGCTGGATGTTCATATCCTGTCATCAACCTACAAAGAACTTGATATTTTATATAGCCCCAAATGACGACCGTTCGGGATCGAGCTATTTGGGATGAAGCGCGGCCGTTCATGGTCAAGCGCCTAACTTCAAATGACGATCGTTCGTGATCAAGTCACTTGCGGTGAAGTGCGACCGTGCGCGGTCAAGCGCATAAATCCATGCGTCGATCGTTCGGGATCGCGTCATCTGCAGTGAAATCTGACCGTTCAAGGTCAAGCGCTTTACTTCAAATGACGACCGTTCGGGATCGAGTCATTCGAGGTAAAGTGCGACAGTGCGCGGTCGAGTGGGGACCGTTCAAGGTCAAGCGCTTAACTTCAAATGACGATCGTTCGTGATCGAGTCATTCGAGGTAAAGTGCGACAGTGCGCGGTCAAGTCTGTAAGTCCACGCGTCGATCGTTCGAGACCGAGCCATTTGTGATGAAATGTGACCGTTCAGGGTCAAGCGCCTAACTTCAAATGACGACCGTTCGTGATCAAGTCATTCGAGGTAAGGTGCGACAGTGCGCGGTCAAGTGGCGGTCCTCAAATGACGACCGTTCGCGATCAAGCCATTTGAGATAAGGTGTAACAGTCAGTGATCAGGTGGCGGACCTCAAATGACGACCGTTCGCGATCGAGCCATTTGAGGTAAGGCGAGTTGTGCCGTTCGAGGCGAGTTGTGATCGTTCGCGATCGGGTGCCGTTCGAGGCGAGTTGTGACTGTTCGAAGTCGGGTGCCGTTCGAGGCGAATTGTGACTGTTCGGAGTCGGGTGCCGTTCGAGGCGAATTGTGACTGTTCGAAGTCGGGTGCCGTTCGAGGCGAATGAGTGTGCCCGGGGGGGACTTAATATTATCAGTGTTGGAGTTATTGTTTGGGGGAATTTTTCGAATCAAAGAGTTCGGCAGTTCGTTGCCATGCAATAGGTGCTCGTGGATCGTTCGCGATCCAACGGGCATACAAGTAAATAATTTTTCCATGGAATTGTAAATGTTAAAGCAATAGTCATACGAGTTCCACAGTAGGAACGTTCAAATCAAAGTCAAAGCAGGAGCAAGACGAGGATGTCAAAGTGTAAACTCTTACTATGGTGCGGTCTATAGTCATTCAGAGCATGCCTATGGATCGTGCGCGATCGCTCGCATGTGTAAATGATTTAACCGTGCTAGTGAGAGTTTTGCGACTTGTTCATCGTTTTCGACCTGCCCCCGTGTTCATGAGGGAATTTTACCTGCCCCCTGGCTGGGAGTTCATTCCTTACCTGGTTGCTCAGAGGCCTCTATCTCACTCTCTGTGATTGGATTAACTGGCTCCAAGTGTGGTGCCCCCATGCGGGATCGACGCCTGATTGATAGTCGTCTGCTGCTTGGGGGTTGCCCCCTAGCTCTGGTGCTGCGCCAGATGGTTCTGCTCCGTTCTGAACTCTAGTTGCTCCTTGGATTTGTGCTCCAATTTGCCCAATTTGTTGAAGTAAGTTCTGTATTATCTCTTCCTGTCTTCTCATCATGGCCTCCATCTCCTCCCTAGTGATGAAGGCCGACGCTTGATTCCCTCTTGAGGTAGCCTCTTGACTTCCTTGGTGTTCACTTCTCTCTGGCCTTTGCCTTTTACTTGTTTGTCTCGTCATAACTCTTAGATCTGAACTCTTAGATTTTCAAATTCAACTTCTGTCCGTGTAGCGGAAGCTGGTTCCTCTCAGTGAAAGCACCAAAATGTTTGCGTGAAAAATGGCCGCAAACACCCAAAGTCGTATGAGTTGGTTGATTTTATGTTGTGTTTAGTGATTTGGGTGATTTATGCAAATATGTAAAAAGCAAGGACTAAAATGTAAAAGACACACAGATTTATAGTGGTTCGGCAAGAACGTGCCTACGTCCACTTTATATGTTATTCTCCTTTTTTCTTCAGATTACAAGTACAAAGCTTTGATTACAAGTATCTAAAGTTGTTTGAGAGTTCCTTCCAGGCTTGAGCTCTCAAACTTGTCTCAAAACTCGTCCCCCCATTGTTGTACCCCTGCCCCTCTATTTATAGAGTGAGGCTGGGGGTAGGGGTCTTGGATGTTTATAGCTGCTGGTGGGCTTGGGCTGAAGCAATCTGGCCTGGCAGAGTTGGTTCGGTATGAAGGTTGGTCCGGTGATGGAGTGGACCGGTGGTAGGTATTTTGGAAGGTCATTCGGTATTGCATAGAGGAGTGTGGTTCGGTGATGGCTTGAGAAGGATTGGTCCGGTGGTTGATGAGAGGTGTGTTTGGCTCGGTAGTGCATGGAGATGGTGTTTCGGTTGTAGCTAATTCGATGGGAAGGGATATGGAGATGGTGATTCGGTGGTAGGGAGGCTTGGTTCGGCGTGGGGTTTCACCGAATGGATCTGCCGAATGATGCCTTTGGTTGTGGATGCCGAATGAGCTTTGCTTCATACTACCGAATGGATGAATACCGAATGTACATTGTTGCTGGGAACGCCGGATGAACCTACGTGCTCCGAGTGCCGAATGAGGCCTTGCTTCTTATGGCCGAATGGGCTATGCCGAATGAAACCTTAAAACTTCTTAATATCGAATGAGCTTTTGCACTTGGGTTATGAATGAAATCTTCAACTCGTATACGCTTGCTGGCTGCTTCTTCGAGGTGGAAACGCGCTCAACATGGATATTCCAGTTTTGTCCAAAAATTGGGATAACACCTTTATACCGCGATATCCCCCTCGAAGCAGGATTTGATGTTTTATTTTTTGACTAACATCTGTGGATGAAGGGAAAATGGGTTGGAGGGATCCAACTGGATTCCTCAAAAATTATTTATTGTTCATATATATGCTGATATATGATGGATAATTTGATATGGATTAGTGTGAATTAAATTGTTAAAAGTTAAATAGCATGAAATTGAATTTAGTATTTTTAAATATCATAAATAATTGAATTGAGGAAATTAAAAAGGAAATTTGAAAGAAATTAGTTATATTAAAAATTGGATTTATCCTAAAGGGAATTAAGTAGAATAAAAATATATTAAATAAAATTGTTTTTAAATAAAATTGTTTTATAAATGAATGAAAACTCAAAAGAGTTTATGAATTTATAAACGGGGTTTATAAATAAGATACATTTATAACAGTGGATGTGTAAAAACGTAAGTTAATAGCATGAACTTGTGTCGAGTTATGGAAATTGTTTTGAAACGAAAAGGGTGAATATGGTCGAAGAGATATGAATCAAGAGGAATTATGAATTGAATTGATGGATATTGGATTTTCTAAAGATAGACTTTTGTCAAGTAAAGTAAAATTGTTTTTAAAGTGAATTTTTAAAATCTACTACACTATATAACTTTTGTAAATTATTATTGGATTTAGAATATTTCGAAGTTAGTTTTAGCTTAAACCATATTTTGAAAAAATAAAACCATTATTCTTATTTATAAGTATATATATTTTAAGGGTTTTAAATTCAATTAAATATCCTCTTGAGATGGAAAGCGAAGTTTATTAAAACAAATAAATTGTTAGAGGGAAAATCTTATAGTGCTATTATGGAAAACTTAAATAAAATCCTAAAACATAGGAGAAGTGAACTTCAGAAGGTGAAGTAAAATTTACAAAGGAGTAGAAGTGAAACGGTAATTTTTAAAAAAAATAAGTAAATGGCTGTGGAAACATTAAAGGGAATGCATTAAGAAATTCTGAAGTTTATGGAATTCAAGTGAAACGGGTTGGGAATTTACAAATGAAATTGTAAATGTTTTTGAGGAAAGAAATAGAAAATAAATGAATATTTTCCAAGTGTTAAACAAGAATGAAGTGGGAAAAATATGCTAAGTAATGGACAAAGATTTCAATTTATTTCGGGTGAATAAAAGAAGTTTGAAAACTATTTTCAAAGTGCCGAAAATGTGAGAATAATATCTTGTGAAGATATTTTTGAGATAAATAATTTGGAAAATTATTTAAGGCCTGATGGTTGCTTGTGAATGTTATTGATAGTTAAATAACCGATTATCAATATTAGCCAATGCACTGATCGTTTCGAAGAGACCAGGGGTTGGATTTAATTATCCGAAAACCACTTCGATTTGGTTTAAACGTTTGCAAATGAAGACCGTAAAGTTGATGACTCCAGACCCAGGGCAACTTGCATTGACGAATGCTATCAGACCATCCTCAGGAGGACGATGAGCATTCTAAGTGAATGTGTCCTAAAAAGGTAACGCATAGACTCAAGCCTCATCGACGGGAATGGCTAAAACAGAGAAAGTGCAGCAAGGCTAAGTGGGAAGCACCCAATTAGGGTATGGTCATCCCTGTCTAGATGTCCTTTTTTATTCGGCTTAGTGGGCGGTTGCTTATCCCAACCACGGGGTGATCTTATTCGGACTATCCAGTAAGGGGTAGATCCGGTCTTGTGTTGCAGGGGATCAGGAGTGGTTCTCGGTACTGTGATTTAGGTCAGGTACTGTGACGGGTGGTACCCCCATAGCCCTGTCATTGTATGGAATCCAATCTTCAATAAGCGATTGTACGGTTTTGATTGTGCCCAACTATGCCGGAACGTGAGATACAAGCATTTTAGCTAGATCCTATTTTACTTTTTATAGACACTATTATAATATCAGACGAATTTGATAAAAATGTTTTGGTTATCGTAAGGTAAAAACCCGACATATTTGTTTGTGGCGTGGTCTTACGAGATACCTATTTTCAAAGGATTTCTAAAAATATAATAATCTAATTATGTGTGATTTCTCATGCTGGTTTTCCAGACTGACTCGGGTGCTGGTTTATTATGATGCTCGGGTCAGACCGAGTTTAAGAGATTCAGGATAATATGATATGGAGCGCAGGAGGCGAGCTGAATGACAGAGACGTACCTTCGTACTTGAAGTATTATTTTCGCTGTGTAAGGTCAAATAATAAGCTGTCCAAAGTAATGGATGTTTGTAGTAATTTGATAATGATATGTATATATAACAGTACAGATTTCTTTGTATTTAAAGCTATTGTTATATATTATATTCTATACAGCTGCAACTGTGAGATTCTGATATTGTTTATATTTTTCTTCTACCTCCTCCTTCTTCTTCTTTTACCCCTAGTTATTCGCTCTTTCGTACACTTTGGGTTGAACGAGGGAGATTTATTACCAACTCAAGGGTTACGGAATCAGGTCACTACATCATCCTATGGGTATTACTAACCCTATTTTTGATGAGTCTTTTACCCCTATCAAGCTCAAGTATTCACTCAACCTAAGCTATGATACCACGTTGTGAGGACTCGTTTTTTTGACTCTTGAAAATCGACACTAATACATCCTCGGTATTCTTGTGCCGTAAATCCAAGTGCCAGAGAAGCGGATTTTCAAGGGTAAGAAAGAAAAATAAAGGCGGAACAAAATCTCACATACTTATTTAAATAAAACCTTTACAACGAAAATTAAAATACATTTACCAGAGTTAAAACCATGAACAGTTACAAATTTCTATCCTTGCAAATGCGGAATACTATAATACAAGAGTGTAGTGGTGATGTGCACGTAAATATGCATATTTTTACTTCCATATTTAATCTAATTAAATTCATATTGAGTATTTTAACATGTTTAAACCAAAATTCGAATTATTTTCAAACCATTATTTATTCATCTTCATTTAGGAGCAAAATGGTCATTTTTTGTGTTAATTAGTTTGAGAAAATTCACTTACACATTTTATTTCTATAGGAAAATTGATGGAAATTAGAAAGGCTTCACATATTCATGCATGCACACAAGAGAAGGAAGCAAATGAAGATGAAAATGATCCGTTTCATGCATCATGGAAGACCCCACCTACTCACTTACCGTGATACACTCTTAAAAGCTAAGACATTTATTAAAGCTACATGCATATTTAAATGGAGGGTTATGCTAATGTTAATGATTACTTGGAGGTTATATTTCCTAAAAGGCTAGTTTGAGTAGTTTCTAAAAAATGGATTAGGGTTTTAAAACTTCTATAAATACCCCTTATGTTTCATGCAAGGATCTCTTCTCTTAGGCTTTCTTCCTCTTATCTTATTAGTTTACATCAAAAATAAAATGAAAGCTCTCTTTCTTTTCATGGCTACTTAGCCATTTCTTATTTCATGTAATTTTTTTTATGCAACTTCAATACATTGCTCTTTTTTTTCTTGTTTATTTCCCTTCATGCTAGTAGTGTAGTTTGATTTTAATGCAAGTAGATTAGTTTTATTTCTTGTTAATTAGTACTCTTTTCCTCTTTTGTGCTTGATGGAAAATGAATGTTGATGTGATTTATTGTTTCATGTTGAATTGGATAGTCTATGTTGTTCATAACAAATAGGCTACGCTTACACAATCACAAACAAAAGTTACCTCTTCATTTACGTATGATTATGATAATGAAGTGATTTTAAAATTAAATTTGATGGTCTATATTTCTAATCAATAGTTTATAGGCCATGCTTAAAATAGATTTTATTTTCAACTTCATTGTCATTTTTCATTAGAATTAAATAGTGGTTTAAGGGGTGTGTTATAGGTTGATGGCTTAGGTTGAGCCAATTAATGGCATAAATAAGCCAAACTTATGATAAACACATCATTTAAATTCAATAATGACCAAAAAATGAGAGATCATAATTTCATAATTTGTTGAACTATGTGATCTAGAGTGGATTGATCTCTAAATTGCCTTTTTATTTTCATATTTTTATCACTTTTAATTTGCTAGTTTGTTAGTTTTCTCATTTTCTAGCTTAAACACACTCTCTAATCTTGGTTAATTTGATTGAGTAATTCTCAAAATCTAAAAATTTCCCATGGATCGATCCGTACTCACCACGTAATATCATTGTACGCCGTGCGCTTGCGGTAATTTTAATTTTAATTTCATTGCCTAATTTCTAATCTAATAGAAAATTAACCGTTCGAACAAGTTTTTGGCACCGATGCTGGGAATTTGCTTTGATTTTTACTTTCTAGTCTTCCAATTATTTTTGCGTGTTTGTTACGTGTGTTAACTTGCATTAAAAAAATTGTGTGTTTGTGCGTGTCAATTTTGTTTGCCTTGTTTTTGTGTTATTGTTTCTTGTTTTCTAGTTGCATTTGCATATTCATTTCTATTTCAAAAAAATTGTGTGTTTTCAAATTGTTATGTGTTTATTTTTCTTGTTTTTGCAACAACATTTGCACTTGCACATTTAAAAAAAATTCATTGCATTTTTTTTACATTTGCATTGCTTTCTGTTGTTTTGTAATACAAGTTGCATATTCTACTTATATTTGCTTTTTCAATACAAATTCAAACTGTGCACAACCAAACATACGTCACTGTGCATTTTTTTCACCCCACCAGAGCCACTCTGACCCCTTGTAAAAACTGCTCCACCCATACGCCATCAGCCTTCAACTTCACCATCCCTTCTACAAGTTACCCTACTGTCTTGTCTCCTACAAGTCACCCTGCTGCACATCGGTGCACCACTTCAGTCATTAGTCATATCTCCATAAACATCAAGCCTTCACTGCCATTTTTCTACCTCACACAACTGCCTCCCCTGTACAATTTCCACTCACAACCAACCGCTTCATATATAAATCTACCCGACAGCCCGGCCATTTTATCACTGATCCACAACTGCAAGTTCACCCAACATTGCTGACTGTGCGCTGACCACTTCCAACTCTACAATTAGAACTGCTCCTTACCTGTCTGCAGCCTTCCTAGATACTCGACAGTTCACAACAGACCTTCCATCAACTTTCTATCACAGCAGTTCACAACCACTCCAACATCCACCATCAACCTCGACGACAAACTGCTGCTTCTCCTTACAATAACAACAGAGCATTTCCCTCCCTCCCTACTCAGTGCTTCACCACATCATTCGACAACCCAGTGCCACTTCATCCATTAACCAGCCACAACACATCATATAAGAAAAATAATAATACAAAATTCACCTGCCAACATTATCACTGAGCCACTGACCATCATCACTCCATTATTAACTGAGCCACTGACCTGACATTCATCGTACCATTTCCTCGACCACTCTTCACCATTCACAAACATTCAATTTCAAACACCTGCTGCTGTTCACCATTCACATACAACCCATTCACCTTCTTCACAATTCACCATTCACATACAACCCATACAACATACCATCATACCATTTACCAGTACGGCAACCCATACAGCCTGCAACTATCTGATCATCCCTCTGGCCCTCCTCAAACAACACTTCCCTACCCAGTGCACCGCCTTCGAACGTATTGCAACATAGTCCATCTTCTTTCCTACAACCATCCACCAACCCAATATTCACAGCCTTGCACTAACTGCACCTGCTAAATCTACTGACTTACTACCAGTTTCACAAACTAACCACAACCATACCTTCACCACTCACTGCATTCATTACTTCGTATCATATGAAACCACCAGTCACAACTCCGCACGATAACCTCACCTGAAATCGCGAACCACGAGTCCATTCCTTTATCCCCAAATCGAACTCACCACCCAATTGGCTCGAAAACCAAACTCAATCAGCAATTCGAACTAGCAACCATTATCCTCTATAAATTCGTGAACCAGTAAAAATTTGCGATCGCTTCTTGTTGTTCGATTGAATATTCGTAATAATCTTTGGTTCTTTGAATTGGTGATTCGAAATTGGGGATGACATGTTTGATCGAGAATAACCGTGTTCGTTTATTTCCATTTTAGCCGGGCTTCAAATAGTGTTTTTTTTTTCTTTCATTGGCCTCTCTTTTATAGGTCTTTTACAAATTGTTGTGCAATTCTAATTGTTTTAAAATCTTCCTTTAAAATTTTTTTTGCAAATAGTTAAAAAGAATTTGCTTTCATTATCAACTAGGCAAACAATAAAAAAAATTACCCTAGTTTTGTTTTTGTTCGATCTTAAAAAAATATATTACATATATCTTGTTTTTGATTTCAGGTTGCCAAAATAGATTAGCAGAAGAGCTTACTAAAAAATAACTGCTTACTTGCTTATAAATTTTTTTTTGCTGCTTTTAACCCCTATCGATTGTTTTTATTTGTCTTCCATTGTTATTTGCTTGCATATAAAAAAATTCATCATAGTTGCGTTATTAATACACGTTTAATTCCTGCTTTACATTTCATTTTAGAATTTAATTAATATAATAACGCACTTAATTATATATTGACAAGTTGTCATCTTTGAACAATTTATTTTCTTGGTGTTTAGGCTACGGTAGAGTAATAACCATTTATAAATATTACGATGATTCGTAAATATTATAGTGGTTGTTCCTTTGAAGGTACTTAAACCTTCAGCTGCATTGCTACGGTGATTCGTGGTGCACCGATAAATCCTATCTGTTACCTGGTTAGAACTATCTTGTTAATTTAAGACAAAGTGTGATTATACAATTTTGGATTAGGAGCTATTTTGTAATTGAACTCTTGCATTCATTTAGCTGCAATAGTTCATGCATATATATAAAAAAACAACATTTTTTTTTTCAAAATCCAAAATTAAAAGAAATTGTAAATATTTCTTAACTTCAAACCCTTTCTTTTGAATTTTTTAATCAAAAAAAAATCCAAAAAGAACTTTTACTTAGTTTATTTTGTTTAGAAAAGCAAAAAATATATATAAAAAAATACCTTTTCAAAAAACCAATTTTTTTTTTAAAATCCAAAAACAAAACAAAAATCAAAATTTCTTTTTTTAAAAATAAATAATTATTTTTGAATACTTTTCCTTCCTAAAAAAGGTTAAAGGAAAAAAACCAAAAACATTCTTTAAAAGATACGAGTTTCCCTACTTACATGAATATTACGATAGTTGTGAAAATCAATATAATCCATATAATTTCACTCCAAATTTTTATGTATATTTTGACAACAACTATTGTGTAAATAATTTGAATTTCGAACAACAAAATTTTCAAAATGGTGCACAACCCTCAACCCTTGAAAATAGCATTTCGTCTTTACTTGAACTCATCACACTAAATCAAAGGATGAACGATTTGTCCAGTAATTCAAGTCAAAATTTTCAAAATAATCAAGATTTGAATTCACTTCAAAATTCAAACGGTTTTGAGTTAACCTATGGCAATTCAATTTCGAACTCCAAAGTGAATTTCAAAATCAAAATGAAAATATGAACAGGTTTTCAAATAATTTTGGCAATGGGAATAATCTCGACTATGATGCGAGTGAAAAATTTTATTTTCAACAAATTCAAATTGAAAATTCTCAAATCAATAATCATGAATTTGGTAAGTTGAGAAAACGAAAAAAGATTACGAGGATTTGTTGCATGAAACCTACAAAAAATTTCGTGAGAAACAAAATCAAATCCTAACTTATGAAGAATCAAATAATAATCCACCGTCTATTGAAATTGACAATTTTTTTCTACAATAACTTTAAATCTATAATCCTCAAGTGAATAATTATAAATTGGATTTTGTTGAAAAAATGAACGAAATTTACGATGATTGCACGGATTTGTTGATTGAAACATACAAAAAATTACATGAATAACAAAATCAAATCCCAACGTGTAAAAAGTCGAGTGATAATCCATCTTTTACCCAATTTGACGATTTTCAAACAACAACCTTTGAAATTGAAAATGATGATCTTAATGAAGTTGTTGAAAACACAGTAATTGAGTTGGATTTCAATTCTTTTGAGGGTGTGAAACTCGATTTAAAATTCGTTTTAAACCTTCCTTTTTCGATTTCAAAAATTTAGATAAAACAACTTTGGATTTTGAACTTGAGATACGCAATGAAGTTATTGATAATCCAACAAAGGAAGACAAATTTAAGGAACACGATTTCTTTGGAATTTTTGAAAACGAGTTGTCGAATTCTGAAGAGGAAGATTTAAAACACCATTTTGATATTGAAATCGATAATTTAGAAAAAATTGTCAATGATGAGTTTGAATCTCAATTTGGTGAAAATAAATGAGAACTTCAATCAATTGTTATATCTACCTCAAAAATCATCGAAAATAAAACAATTCATACGGATTTCAATAAAATGACATTCGTTTTTCCAAATCAACATTCGATTTCAAAATCTTTTACGATTTGGTTTTCTGTTCTTAAGCTGCCTCTCGCATACTTGGAGAGACAAATGAATAGGTTTTAGGAGGACCATTTCATTTACTCTTTGACGATTTACTGTTTAATATCGTGTAAGTAATCTTTTCATTTTCTTGTAAATATATGTTATATTTTTATTTTTATTTTATATTTCTCCTTCCACTTGGGTTGAATGTGGGGACACACTCAATATCAAGTGTGGGGGAGCCTCATCTTCATTTTTAATTTTTCTTGTTTATTTTAACATTTTCTTTCCAAAATTTAAAAAAAATCTCAAAAAAATTAAGCATTTTAATTTATATTTAAAGAAACACTATAGGATAAATATATGGTTTTGGTTAACTAAATTAAAATTTTTGAAAATTTATTTTTTTAACAACAATAAAAATAAATTTTGATTACAAATAACAATAGTTTAACTAGATATAGGAAGGTTCATACAAGATAATTATGAAATATATCCTAATTGAAAATCTTTTTTAAAAAAAGTGGTTGATTTAAAGTAAAGGATATAACATTTTTTTTGTCTTCTTAGTTTAGTGGCGCTAAGACGATTTTGCAAAACTCTCTCTTCCAAAATAAATATACGGAAAAAAAAAATATATAAAAGACAAAACATTTGTATATATGTAAAAAAATTCTATTAACACCTATGGTCGACAGGTGTACACACTTATATGTACACTCGTCATGCGCTTTACCTTTCTCACGTCTGCTCGAAAGGCAGTGCATGATCAATATATCTGGCCCCAGTTTATCTGAGCTAGGAATAAGTATATAAAAATTCTTTTTAAAAATGCCTACAGTTAATAGGTGTTCACACTCGTGTTTTCACTCGCCACACTCTGTATTCCTCTCATATTAGTCCGCAAGGCAGTGCATGGGTAATATATCTGGCCTCATTTTATCTAAGTTAAGCATATGTAAATATTAATAATATCCATAAAATTTTCGAAAAATAAATAAGAGATAGCAATCAACTGAAATCTAAGCACTACTTTAACTTGTTTGATTTGACTTGTTATTGAAAAGAAATGAAAATATCACTTTGATAAACTTTGATAATCAACTAAGGATCAATTTTGTAGTTACACTTTGTTGTCAACCGAAACAATAAGTTAAACTATTGTCTATTATCATGATAATTTGATTTTTATTGGAAATTTTGACGAGTAAATGACCTAAATTTTGAAGTTAATGGCTGAAACCTATATTTAACTTATTTGTGCCGATGTAAAACTAAATTCTTCATTGTAAATATTTTCAAAAAATTCGCATTCATCTCTTTGTAATAAATCTTGCATTTTGTTAGTATTTGCATCCTGCATTTGGATTTTGTGCGTTGTTTCTGCTGAAAACCCTTACGAGATAACATTCGTCCTACTAAGGACACCTAGAGGTATAACGGCTTGTTGCATACGCTCAATGCAATCGTACTTCCTACGAAAATAGATTTATCTCAGTTTTTCTTTATTCGAGGACGAATAAAAAGAAAAGCGTGGGGTATTTGATGTGCACGTAAATGTGCATATTTTTAAATCCATATTTAATCTAATTAAATTAAATAAATAATCATATTGGGTATTTTAACATGTTTAAACCAAAATTCAAATTATTTTCAAATCATCATTTATTCATCTTCATTGAAGGGCAAAATGGTCATTTTTGTGTGTTAATTAATTTGAGAAAATTCATTTACACATTTTATTTTTATAGAAAAATTGATGGAAATTAGAAGAGGCTTCATGTATTCATGCATGCATACAAGAGAAGGAAGCAAATGAAGATGGAAATAATTCATTTCTTGCATCATGGAGGACCCCACCTATCCACTTGCCATGATCCCCTCTTAAGAGCTAAGACACATGATTAAAGCTACATGCACATTTAAATGGAGGGTTATGCTAATGTTAATGATTATTTGGAGGTTACATTTCCTAAGAGGGTAGTTTGGGTTATTCCCAAAAAAATGGATTAGGGTTTTAAAACTTATATAAATACCCCTTATGTTTCATGTAAGGTTCTCTTCTCTTAGGCATTCTTCCTCTCATCTTATTAGTTTAGATCAAAAATAAAATGAAAGTTCTCTTTCTTTTCATGGCTACTTAGCCATTTCTCATTTCATGTAATTTTTTTTTGAAACTTTAATACATTGATATTTTCTTCTCTTTTTTATTTCCTTTCATGCTAGCAGTGTAGTTTGATTTTAATGCAAGTACATTAGTTTTATTTCTTGTTAATTAGCTCTCTTTTCCTCTCTTTTTTCATTCATGTTGCAAGCTGCATTTGTTGATTTGATAACAAACATGAGAGTTTAAACCTCTTCAATTTAGGGATAATGAAGCTTTCTAATTATGTAGTTTCCAACACTTTGATAATTATTGCTCTCTTTTTGTGCTTAATGGAAAATGAATGTTGATGCGATTTATTGTTTCATGTTGACTTTGATAGTCTATGTTGTTCATAATAAATAGGCTATGCTTAAACAATCACAAACAAAAGTTAACTCTTCATTTACATATGATTATAGCAATGAAGTGATTTTGATATTAAAATTTGATGGTCTATATTACTAATCGATAGTTAATAGGTCATGCTTAACATATATTCTATTTTTAACTTCATTGTCATTTTTCATTAGAATTAAATAGTGGTTTAAGGGGTGTGTTATAGTTTGATGGTTTATGTTGAGCTAATTGATAACATAAATAAGCCATACTTATGATAAATACATCATTTAAATTCACCAATGACAAAAAAAGAGATCATAATTTCATAATTTGTTGAACTATGTGATCTAGAGAGTGGATTTATCTCTAAATTGCCTTTCTACTTTCTTATTTTTATCACTTTTAATTTGCTAGTTTGTTAGTTTTCTCATTTTCTAACTTAAATACACTCTCTAATCTTGGTTTATTTGATTGAATAGAATTTTAAAATATAACAATTTCCTGCATATCGACCCGTACTCGCCATGTACTATCATTGTACACCGTGCGCTTGTGGTAATTTTAATTTAATCTTGATTGGCTAATTTTTAATCGGGTAGGAAATTTGCCGTTCGAAGAGGTGGAAATAGACAAAAATCTTCAGTAAAATCTTCTGCTTTCATGCTATGAGCTCCATCCAGGTTTCTTTTAAACTAAACCTGACTACTTGACTGCCTGGGAAAATAAGGGCACCCAGAGTTTAAGGAAAAGGAAAATAAACTCCAGGTCATTTATGGGACTGGTGTGAGAACTCAAAATACGCATTTTGAAACAAAAAATGTATCTCATAAGACCACGCTGCACATAAACATGGAACAGGTTTTTCCCTTATGATAACCAAATCATTCTTATGCAAAAGTACTTGATAATATTTTTAATGACATATCTTTGAAAACATCCGCAAGTAAACTTATCAATCTTAGCCGAAATTGTTACATTATTAAATTCCAGCATACTAGGCTCTACAAACAAAATGGAAAGCACTTATTGGAGAATGAATTTCCATACAAATAACCAGGTGTAGGGACTACCTTCCGGCCGTACATCTCTAGGGGAATGTACCGAGGCCCAACTGATGGTCCACTACCAACACAAGACTGCCGTACTCTTCCTAGATAGTACCGAATATGTCATCACCGCGGTCGTTATCGATTTATCCGAGAGCCCTCACTGCATACATCCGCAATAATTTAAGTTTCGAACATCATAGTTTGAATAAATATATCTAAAAGGGGATAATCATATCCTAATGGTTGTGAACCACATAGCCTTGCCGCACCTACCCTATTTCGGTCATTTCCAAGTGTTAGGCTTAAGGTAACAATTACCTTTCACATTTCACATCATCTTCCTTTAGCGCCACATCGCAATTCCATGGTCACACAACTTATTTCTACAAATATATAAGAACTGAGCTCCTACGTCTTAAGAAAGGGTGTTAAACTAAGAGAAGTTGCCTTCTTAGCTACCATGCAGATAATATGTTCATAGAGATCACTTATGTAACTAGAAATGCAACGTCAACCATTCGTCCATACATGTTCGTTTTGGGACTGAACGAAACCGAAGGCACTCTCCTACTACATCTTATAGGGAGTTAACCTTGGGTCTCTAGAGTGAGAAGTCCTTGCAACCCAAAGAGTTTCATAAATGAAGGGACCACTGCTACTTTAGTATTTGGGAGCTAACTAGAATTATCAACAAGCAGTCCTTTTATCCCGACGATACTTGGTCTTCATCCTTCATTCTCTCTATCAGTTCTTTACTTTTCGAATGCATACATTGATTCGAAGTGGTCTTTGGATAGGAATTACCCCAGATCCGACTTCGGTTCCTTCAAACCAATCATCGATAAAAAGAGGTTTTGTGAATAGAAAATCATTCTTTAATTGATTAAGTTCTTTTTATCAAAATCTCTTTTAGAGAGAATTACCCCAGATCCGACTTCGGTTCCTTCAAACCAATCATCGATAAAAGAGGTTTAGTGAATAGGAAATCATTCTTTAATTGATTAAGTTCTTTTTATCAAAATCTCTTTTAGAGATATACATTTTCAAAACATTCTCTTCGGTATATACGAAATTTTTAAACCTCTCTTATCAATTATTTCGATTACTTAAAACCCTTTTTAAAGTTGGAATAATTCGAAATCATTTCATCTTTCACTTAGGAAAACATTTCCAATTTATTTCATATAAATTTTAATAATGATTTTTTAATTCAAAACTCATAATTTTGACTGAGTTAAAACCATGTTATCTATGATGTTAATCCAAAACCAGTAAATATGAAGCGAGAAGAATCTATCGAAATCACCTAATTCTACTCAATATCAATTCCTGTATTCAACAAATACTATGAGAGGAATAACGGTGAAATTACGCTATAGATTCCATAAATAGTACGAGTTCCCTCTTTGGGCTTTAACATCTAATACAAGAAGATTTTTCCCATAAAATCCAAGTTATATTTAATTTAAATTTGGAAAATTTAATCTTTTTATACTTAACTCGTTTCCAACTTTTCGATCTTAACTATCCCTCGCCCAAGGAAGAGTTCAGATGACCCAGGGCACTGGTTGCTCCTGAACATCTCCTTAGTTTAAGCACTTCGTATCTGAATCACGCTAATAGAAAAATCTAGTCTTCTTATTGGCTTTCAGAGCTAAGATTAAATCACTTAATTTGTAATAGCTTTTCTTTATATTGTTTATTTAAATTCTTTTTAAATGAACTATGAAACTTCCAAATCATTATTAAAACACTTAATTATCCATTTGAAAGCATTTATAAAAGACTTAGAAAAGAATTGTTAAGTTTTAAGCTATATTTCAAAGGTTACAGAAAAGTGCTGCGGAAAGTGCTGCAAAGTGCTCTTTTAAGCTATATTAATCAAAACGACTTTTGTATTATTGGAAAATTCATATTTTATTACTCAAAACACTTTTAAAGCATTTTAAAATATTTTTAGAATTTATTTCACATTCTTAAAAAAATTTAAAGCATCATTTTCAAAGAAATCTAGTTTTGGATTCCGATCTACAAAACCGCGGTTTTTCCAAAATCTTGTTTTACTCATATTTTAAAATCCACTTATCAAAATCTTGATTTTATTCCTTCATCGGAAAACTATGGATGTAATAGTTTGGAAAATTCTTACGTCGAAGAATTCCGAGCTATATTCCAACTTTTACATTTGTTTGACTTTTATGGCGCGAAATCGTGAACTACTGTTACGCGACTTGATTATTTTTGACTAAATATTCTGTTTCTTTTCAAACTTCACCAATACACTTTCAAATGTTTTTAAAACATTTCGCACTCATTTAAAACCATTTTTAAAGAGGTTTAACATTCCATACATACAATTTTATTAATTCAAGGAAAGTGATTTCCTTTGTGCTTTTGGACGTGTATTTCCGTGACTTGCATATATTTCAACATTCATATTTAAACAACAAAATTTGATGATTAAAACATATTAAGCATCCATTTACAAACACCATATCATCATCCAACATATAATACAATAGTTTAGGAGTTTCCACCTTCATTTTTGCTTCGAGCTAATAGAAAATCGATTATAGGTCCCCTATGATCGAACCAAAGCAAACGAAACCAAGCCTACGACCTTGATGGTGATGGTGCTCATGACTAAGGGAACGGTGGGTGGTGTTTCAGACTGGTTTTGGAAGTAGATTGATATTATAAGCTAGTATATACCTTTTTCTCTTTATTTGTTATATTTTTTTCTAACTTTTATAAAATATTTTACTATGAATAAGAAGCTACTAAAGAGGCTCTTATAAAGCTTTAAAAAAAAGGAAGAAGAAGTGGAATGGTATTAGGAATATATGGGAAAAGGGGTGGTATTTATAGGAAAAACCTTAGAATAAAATATTCATTTGCATAGTTACTTAAATACCCCTAGCCTACACCTCTTCCCTAGCCCCTAACACACGACTCCCTCCCTTAAAGCCATGTGATGTTTGATGTGAGGTGACGGTGTGGTACAATGAAGTGATGTTTGCTTTATGGTTACTTAAAGGTTAAGCTTAGGGATTATTAAATTATTTTTGTAATATATATATATATATATATATATATATATATATATATATATATATGCATGTGCATGTGACACACACACACACATATATGTATGTATGTATGTATGTACATGTAGGTGCATAAAAGTTCGAACAACTTTTGTTCGTTAAATCATTGAAATCAAAAGAACCGTTTACTGGTCACATTTTCACTTGTTTATTAACAACATATATTTATAAACAAAATTCAAAAATAATTTTATTATCATTTTAAACTACCTAATATGGTCACATCTGAATTATAACACTATATAAATTAGCATTAGAAATTATTTTCAAAAATTGTCACTATACCGATAAAGCGATGTGGTTTTTTTTCCTTATATTCTCAAATTAAACATGTCTTCATAAAACTTCTATAAATGTTTTACTATAACTTTAAAATAATTTAAAATGAATTATCATCATTTAAAACTATTATTTGAATAATTGAAATAATTTCAAATCATTGAATCTCATTTTAAATTCATAAGTCTTTATTTAAATACAATGTCATTTTATCGATATAAATTTCAAAAAATATTTATTCAAAATAAGATTACTATTACTTATTATCACATGAAACAATATTGTCTATATTATTATCCTTTTATTTGCATAAATTTAAAAATAAATACAATTTATCAAGGTTATAAATTGGCGAGTCGTTACATTAGTTACTTGATTTATTTTCTTAATTGCATATATAATTATTTCCGACTCTAAAATTTCAAATATTAATAAAAAAATTCGTTTAATCTTCGATCGGAAAACTTTATATATGAAAGTTGATTAGAAAATCACTATGAACCCAATGGTGCAAGTTTTGTAGCCAAATTTTGACATTTGCATAAATTATATTTTAAGCATTATTTTTTATTATATTATTTTTAATTTATTAAGGTAAAATGCGAGGTGTTACATCTCTTCCTTAAAAGAATTTCCTCCTAAAAATTCCTTAAAAGACTGTACAATGCAACATAACGTATGACTATTCCAAACTAACAAATCAATTAGTGTACAACTAATTTTTGCAACCAGTCGTATACATGTGGACGGTGTATCACAACATATATGATATCATAATGAGCAATCTAAATCAACGCCCTACATGAATGTTTTCTTTTAAAACAATGTTGAAAATATGATGCAAACTTCTTAAATATGCTGGTAGTTCCACATATATGCAACTTTCAAAAACAAAAAACTTGCTTTTACATCCAAATTTTC
This sequence comes from Allium cepa, assembly GCA_030765085.1. Lineage (NCBI taxonomy): Eukaryota > Viridiplantae > Streptophyta > Magnoliopsida > Asparagales > Amaryllidaceae > Allium > Allium cepa. The sequence continues at coordinate 589,691,366 of CM060938.1, forward strand.
CCACAATTTTATGAATTAAAGTATAGTTGAACCAATTTTGCATCCAATACTTATCATCCAAAACTCTAGCACATCATTATTAACATCCAAATTTAGACAAATCCATTTTTCTAAACCTATTTTATTATGCTTGAGAAGGTTTAGATTTGAAAAAGGTCTAGACGGAAAATTCCATATTTTCATTATTCTCTTACGTACGCTTTTCCCACTATACCTTGGAATCTTCTCTTTTGCCCCCAGTTCTTTTCCAACTTTTCCAAGTACAGTTTGCATAGTTATTTCTTATCTTAAAGTTTTAAAACACGATTTATTTTAAAATCAACTTTTTGTTACTAATATGATATTGAGAAAGTGATTTCATAGCTATAACAACTTTCTCCCATGTCGACAAGCACCATTGTCCAAGTGGTTAATTGATTCGGCTTTGGTGCAAAAGGTTACAAGTTCGAAACTTGCTTTCGAACGTTTATTGGCATGGGATTGTTGTCCCAATGATTTGTTGTATATAAAGTACCATTTCAAAAAAAAAAACCTTCTCCCATGTCCCTAACCATATTCTATTTTATTGTCACTTCTTCTATACAGGAAAATCTATACTAACTAATTTGTCGACTATTCCCCCATGTCAAGTATGCGACATTTCCTAATTTTAAAATTTCACTTTTTTCAATTCAAAAATATTTTTATATTATTTTTTAGATCTCAAAATAAAATTTCAAATTCAGTGAACTTTCTAGAATATTTTGTGAAGGTGTATATATATTTTTTAAAATATATGTACATATATAAATTTTCAAAAATAGATTTTTCCACATTCCATGAAATCGGGATCTAGCCAACAATTCAGCATCCATAGTGGATTCCACTTAATTTACGTGGTAAATTTTAAGTTCTAAAACTTTTCTTTTATTTAAAATAGCAACCAACAACCAATTTCAATAATAAATTTCAGCCTCTGAGGTACATGGACATTGACCCATGGCTACGCAACATCCTTTCCCTATCCTTCGCTCGTTGAAATTTATTTCTCGAATTTTCTTCTGCATTATTTGACTATCTTTTTTGAAATTTCCTTATCTTTATTGTTTTCCTATAACATTGAGGTCCATAAAAAACACATAAAAAGAGACATTTTCTAAAATATCATATGCGCTTTTACCCCCAATAATGACAACTAATTCTTATAGCCTGACCTAAAAAAATCAACTGTTGGAAGTTGTCCTTCAATATTTACTAACGCTAATGATGTTGTGGCTCTATCCCTTACGACTTGAGTGGGCCCTTCGAACATGCCATACTTCTAAAATCCTTATATTTCTAGCTTAAGTTTGCCAAATATCCTCTACATGTGTCCGCCATCTCATAATCCTCTGTTACCATCTTCTTTCAATCCAAATTCCTTGATGTTATTCTCAAATCTTGGTATTTATTTTCTTTATGTTTGACCCCTCATACTTGCATGTCCTAAAATTCGTAGAAGCATACTTTAATACCATTTATTATTCCTTTGTGAGTTCTTGATATGGCTTGCACACATGTCTAACAAAATATTCCTAGGTTCTTACCATTATTCATTACATTCCATGGGGGTTTCTTGTTACTATTCCATAAGTAGTCATTGTTATCTACTTCATAGCCTTACCCTTCATCCCGTCTTACCTATGCACTCATTCCTATCTACTTCATATTTAAAATTTTGGTCCGGTCTTCACCATTATTTTTCAAAAATTAAAAATTAATTTTTTTTGAACTTCTTAATCCCAAAATCTTATTCTTTAAAAAGTACAACTTAGAGACCTTCTATTAAATTCAAGAACACCTAGCCCCTTAAACTTTCAAAACTAAAATCTAATTTTTTTGAATTTAACTTATTCATTGAATCTAAAAGAAATATTAGCAAATTAAATTTGTTTAAAAATTTCTTTCTTTTTTATTCAAACCACTTCTTCATTTAAAGACCTTTTTAACTTTTACTTCTTAAAAATTGGGATTTTTAGTTCAAATTGTTTTGAAGTTTTCTTTTCAAAAATTTATTTGTTGCACCAAACCATTTCTTTCAAAAATATACTTTATAATGTTTTTAAAACATCCTTTTATAATCTTGAACAATAAAACTAATGTAGAAATGGATAACACTCATTCCAATATTTTCTTACCACTCATACTTTTCCAATCCTTGGCGGAGTCTCCAATATCATGTAAGGAGAAGTTTTAAAAGATACTTGAATAAATGCATGCAATAATGGAAATTGTCTATTTTTATTTGTTTTACCTTTAATTTCCTATGTTACTTCTAATCAGACTACCTAGCTTTATTTTTAATATATTTTGCTAATATCATTATTTCTAATTACTAAATTTATTTTATATAAATTCATAATACTGTTATTATATTTTACAATGCTATTACTATTCATCTTTCTTACCTAAACTGCACAAATTCAAATTGTTTTTCTCTTAATTTACTGTCTTCTTACTTGTACATTCGCCTATAGCTTTGTGTTAGGGTTCTAATTCTTCTTTGCTGTACTATCTACCCCATTTCAAACTTGTACCCCTTTAAAAGTATTATTACAAAGAAAAATTCATGTGCTATATTGCACAACCATTTTCTTCCAAAAGAAATAGCTTTTACGAAATTTCCTTTACTTAAGTTTTGGATTTTAACAAATATCAACTTCTACTAGAACTTTTTTTTACACTTTACTTACTTCATAAAGAAACTAGTAAGTTATATATGCTCTATAATTTTTCAAACATTGGTTTTTGTAAAACCCATTTATGAAAACTTTTCAATTTAACAAAATATTTGTGTATTTTAAAGTCTAATATTTGCTCACTTTTCAAATGTGTATTTTTCTCGACATTTAAAACATCTGAATAAGTATATAAATATTTTTTAAACATTTAAACTAGTATAAGTAAAGAGAATATATATAAAGGAAGTTTTAGTTAACAAAGAAGTGTTAGTTGATAAAGAAAGTTTTAACTAAGTAAAGAATGTTTTCACATTTGATATTAGTTAAAGGAAGTTTATGGTGGTGCATCAATTTAATGAATTATTTTGAAAACAAGTTTTCCAGAAAACCACTAATGTTATAGAATAAAGAAAATAGGAAGCTATTAGAGAGAGAGAGAGGCAGCAGACATATTATTTATACCTGAGAATAGATTCTCTATTTACATTACATTAGCACCTTTATATAGAGGCCTAGGATCTTGGGGTAGAACTAATCCCACGATGTGGGACTAAATACAAAACAGTATATAGCATATTCACTATTTATATTTACATATATTATAACACTCCCCCTTGAATATGCGTCTTCAAAATCTTGAATCCTCTGGTAACTAGAAATTGTCCGTTTCGAAACGTGTATGATGATTGGTCCCCCTCATTATTATCTTGCTTGCATTTATCCATTCAGTCGATATAGATATTGTCCGTTGCCTCATTAAAAACCTCTGTAAGGAAAACCCAATGGGAAAAACCTTGAAAGAGGAAAAGAGTGCAACTTGTGAAATTATAGATATTATACTAAAAATTATATTCCTTCTAAGAGTTTGATACTTCAGGATCAAAATAATGCCTGATTAAACCCTTACTAAGAAAAACCTAATGGGAAAAATCTTCGTGAAGGAAAGAAAGCACAATGACATATTTTATTTTCTTATTTCTTTAAATGAAGCTTGATACTTCTGGATCAAACTAATTCCTCATTAAAACCTTACTAAGTAAAACCCTATGGGAAAAATCTCAGTGAAGGAAAAAGAGTACAATATAGTATGTCATATTTCAATAATTTATTGCATCAGATAGAGTTTGATACTTCTGGATCAATTTAATACGTTAGTAAAATCCTTACAAAGGAAAACCCGATGGAAAAAACCTTAGTCAAGGATAAAAATATAATTTAACTTAAATAACATATTTGAGATGTTATTTCTTGAAAAGACGTTTGATTCTTCTAGATCAAGATAATGCCTCATTAAAACCTTAATAAGAAAAACCCAGTGGGAAAAATCTTAAATAAGGAAAAAATACATTATAGCCTATTTCAAATGTTACTAGGAAGTTGATACTTCTGGATCAAGGTAATGCCTCATTAAAACCTTACTAATAAAAACCCAGTGGGAAAAATCTTAGTTAAGGAAAAAGAGTGCATTATAAAATACTTATGAATTCTCCCTCGATTTTAATTCCTCTGAATTCATATTCGTCTTTCGATAACTTAAATTGGTTATAGATACTTCTGGATCCATAAATATATATCTCATTCATAATACAATTTATTAATAGTTTTCTTTGATACAATCAAATTTTCTAAGATTGTTTCTTCCAAATATGGTTTGCATTTTATGCATTTGTATGCTACTTTTATGAAAAACACTTCATGTGCTTTCATTTTTATGCTTCAAATTAGTTTTGCGCATTGCAACTATACATCTTTCATGAATATTAAAAATTTCATTACAACATTAATAGAAAGCAGGAAGTAATCTACTCATCTTGATGTATCAAGATTTTCATTACAACAATACTTAGAAGAAATTTGTAATCTACACTTCATGTCTTTTTCATTCTTTATAACTACAAAAGTTATATATATTCTTCTGAAGTTTGTATACTTTAATAAGTATTTGCATATCGCAACTATCACTTCAATGGATATTAAGAGTTTCATTACAATGATACTTAAAAATAGGAAGTAATCTACTCATCATGAATTATATCAAGATTTTCATTACAACAATACTTAAAAGTAGGTTGAAATTTACTCTCCTTGTTCTTTGCACTCTTTATAACAATGAAAGTTATTTATATTCTTCAGGAATTTGTATACTTTCATTATTTAATATGATTTTAAACCACATTTATACCTTCGGGGTATATTAAGCATTTCAAGTACTTTTGGTACTTTGCAGACTACAAGTTTAGATTTCTTATTAAGGAGAATTTCATGATGGCCAATCATGTTTTTCTCTAATCCAGGATCTTTAATCCATTTATAAACATAAGCGCTTTATTATTTATAAATTTATTATCGATGGTTATTTCTTGTCAGTTCTAGACATGATTTATTGAGATCTCTTTAATTATCATGTTTTAGGTACCTTACCCACTTCTAGGATTATTTGAGAATCATATCATGGATCTCTTTCAGAGCATCCTTAAGTCTTTCTTCAAGAACACTCACCTCCTTTATTTGGCATCTTTATTACTTACTCCAAAAATATTTTGAACTGACTTTTGAACCATATTTCATATGTGGTTTACAAATTTTGATCCTTTAGGGATTCAAATCTATATTGGAGAAAGTCTACTAGGGATAATATTGATAATATTTTGCATCATTGTATATTTTAGTAAATATTTAACACTGATGATCAAAATGAGCTTGTATCCCTTTACCCTCCCCCTCAATGTTGACAAATATTGTCACATTAAATAATAATCATTTTTGGACTCTCATTTTAATCCATTATGATTTTGCTACTAGCAATACATCATACATATTAATAATAGGAGGATAATTCTTTTATAAGATGCATTCAATTGATATTGATTATTAGAGTTTGTTCTCATTCATTGATCTAAGCAATTGGAGGAATTTACTTATTGTGTAGATCATTTGAATACATACATGACTTCAAACCATTCAACATTTATGTTGATTGAATTTTAAGTCACTAAATAATGTCTATGCATAATCTATAAGATGAGCTTATAACAAACTTCAGGTTGTTAGCTAAATATTTACATATATGGATGTATACGTGCGTCCACGTATTGCATATATATATTATAATTTTGCATATTCTTTCTCTTTTGAATTAGTGATTTTTAAAACAAAATATTGCAAGGATTCAAACTATTGATTTCTATTTATAGGTCAATGTCAATGCAAACCTGTCAAAACAGCATGATAATTTTCAAAACATTTGGTTTGAAACCATATCGAACTTCTGGTTCGAATAAAATTTACACACAACTTCAAGTTGTTGAGTTTTATTCCTCAATTATATCTCAAATATCAGTTTTGAACCTAATTATGATTACTTATCAAGGAATAATTTTTAATTGCGTATAGACATTTCTACACATCTCTATTGAGAGTTCTGGAAAAAAATTACAGCAAAAATAATAATAGCATCTTCTGGATACTCGGAATATTACAGATACAGATTTCCTCATGACCGTATGTATAGCTCTCAAACTGATCTAATCTAAACTAAATTAGGATCCTTTATAATCAAATTTCTATGCATTTATTTGGTTTAATAAAATTACCAAATATATAAGAAAATCTCTTCTAGAGATACGTTATCATTTCCTAATTTATTAGTCTCTTTTAGGGATATTTTGTTATCACTACTTCTGGAGTGAACTTATCTCTTCTAAAGATATATATATATATATACACATATATATATATATGTACCATTGGAATGTCATATCAATGTACAATGTTTCTATTTGTAGAAATTACATAATTACTACCTTTACAATAACATAAAACATCCCTACTGGAAATTTTTTTTGTTGTAACTATCTTTGAAATGACATATCAGACTCTAAATACAGTAACAAAATTAGATGCACCAAATGAAAGTAAGATGCGAAAGATAAAACCACTTCTTCTGGAGTGTAATATTGGTATACAATATCATTTTTTTCTCGATAAATTATTGTTATTACTCAAAAAATTATTCCTTTGGGGAATATAGTATTTCCTTTAAGGAACTGCAATGTAACAAAAATAAAATTTCTATAACATCTCTTCTGGGATGTTATATTTTGCAATATAAATAAATCTCTAAACATCTTTTCAAGAGATTAATACACACACATCCAATGATGTTTGATATATCATATAACATAATATCTTCAGGATATTTGGTTAATATAATATAAATATGAAGATATAAGGTAAGGTATAACTCATTTGGAGATTTTTGTAATCTCTTGAATGCAGCATTATTATCTCATATGATAAAATATTATTTTCCTTTAACTTCTTCAAGAAGTACAATCTTATCATTTTACACAATTTCAATAGAGTTTCGGACTTCTAATTCATGAACTTCAAGTTCACTAATTTATTATGAACTTCGGGTTCTCAAATTTTGTGTAAACTGCCTTTTTTTTAGAAGCTTGTACATTTTGACAAATTAAAAAAAATACTGACAAGAATTCGAGCTTGTAAAGTTTGTCAAAAAATCTTTTCATAATTCCAGACTCAGGCCTTGGACTTTGAGTTATACAACTTCTATTAAAATAATTCCTTTGAGTTGTTAAACCTATTTTTTCCGTTATAACAGACATTACTTGTCAAAATAAATACATCAAATAGTAAATCATGCGTCTATTCTTATTCCAAACACAAACATACAACGTCATTTAATTTACAATAATCAATGCATTTATGACAATAAATGATTTAATTTATTACCATAACACTTGCAATTAATTCATTTGTGATAAAAATAACTACAATTAACCTTTATGTGGTTCAGGATGTAACTACTGTCATAGCAAAATAATTTCATTATAAATGTATGAACTAATTGAACAAATAGTACTCAAAGTAACACAATTTCATCTCAAATATAGGTTCAATGTTACTCAATAATAAAATTAAAATAAATATCTTAAAGCGAAACTTTATTTCCAATAATCAGAATTTCTAAATAAACAAAATTATCTCAGATCTATCCATATTATTCATAATCATAAATAACTATAAATCTCAGATCCAAATCATTATTATTTTCATAAGAAAACTAACTTCATAATTCTTTACCAAATATATCAAACAAACATGTAAATCTTCAAATCAACACAAGTTATTTTAGAAATTTAGGAAATTAAGATTATTTCAGATCTATTATATTTGATCTATTATATTTTACCCTTTGAAAAGTGATTGGATGCATGGAATAAGGAAAAAAATTAGGAAATAAACTTCCTATTAGAATGCCTTATTTTAATTAAAAAGAAAGAGAGTAGAAGAGTAGATATGTTTCTATATATTTATTTGGTTTAGTAAAAACACCAAATATATCAACAAATCTCTTCTGGAGATTTTTTTTAATATATTATTTTCACTACTTCTGGAGTGAACAAGTTTTTATACATTTATTTGATTTAGTAGTTAATACCGTTGGCAAATATTTTCAGATTTTCAGGTTCCAAATTTACTTTAAAAAAAGTCTTTGTTTAGTACTTTAGATCCTAAATGGTACAACTTGATTTTCATTATCAAACTTCAGGTTTGATTGCAATCGAAATTTACCATAAACTGAATTAGATTTTCTAATAATTCAAAGCTTCACATCTCAAATTTATATATTTGAGTTTTGATATATAATCCTTTTTTTTATAGTTAGAACTTCTGGTTCTTTATTTTGAGGAAACTTGTAATTTACTGATTTATGAAAACTGCAGGTTCTCAATTATTATTTCTTTTTCCTTTTTTTTAAAGGAAACATTGGAAGATATTAAGCTTATCATGTAAGGTTTTACTAATGTTTCCATTCACTTAATACGATCTTCTAGATACGTATTATATTTATATTTGTTTCTCTTAGAAACAATAAAATATTTCTTCTGGAAATATAAATCATATATCAAAATAATTTCCAAAGTCTTCATTCAAATCTAAATCAAATCAAAAGGTTTTCAAAATGAAAACCCCATTTACCAACCATGTTTGATTTCTCAAATCCATGTCCAAACTAAATACAATCAAATTCAAAAAAAAATGCTTTAATCAACAATATCAAATTTTATCAAGTTCAAACTTGCATTCCAAAACAAATGAACTAATAAACATAAAAATAAGTATGATATTGAGATCTACAATATAATAAGATCATAAAAATAGCAAAAAAAATTAGATCTGAAATATAATAACTAACAAAATAAGAATCAGATCTCAAAGTTTAGATCTATATAAGATCTAAAATTATAAGACTAATATAATAAAATTTAAAAAAAATAAGACAACATCTTCAGATCTGAAGAAGTAGATCTAGAATGGAATGAGATATAAAAAATGATTTGAAATATTAAATCATCAGAAAAATGACTTACCGTTATGAGATCTATAATTGCATCTGGAAAAGAATAGATATGATTTCATGAATTATCACAATTGTAGATCCATAATTTTTTGTGTGTATAGATCGTGCTGATAACGTGTTATAGAATAAAGAAAATAGGAAGCCATTAGAGAGAGAGAGAGAGAGGCAGAAGACATATTATTTATACCTGAGAATAGATTCTCTATTTACATTACATTAACACCTTTATATAGAGGCCTAGGAGCTTGGGGTAGAACTAATCTCACGATGTGGGACTAAATACAAAACAGTATATAGCATATTCACTATTTATATTTACATATATTATAACAACTAAGATATTTTTAGAAATGTGTTATAATAAAATAATAGTATCTTTTGAAAAGAAATTTGTTTTCAAGATGAAATACTTGGAAAAATAATATAAAGTGATTATGTATAAAGAAGTATCTTTATAAAAAGTTCGAATAAAGAATGGAAGTTTTATGAAATGTTTTCATAAATTTTTTTGAAAGATTATATGAAGTATACGGATTACTTCGTCGCACGATTTAATCTAAGATTCGAGTACAGAACTTTGACGTGTTTGACACTTACCCGAATGAGGATTTATCACTCGATTCTTAACGACTTACATTGATGAGGGTTTGTGGTTGAATACTTGAGTTTTCTATCATAGTTAAGAGCTATGCAAGGAACCTTAAAGTTCTGATCAGAAAGCCTGATCAAAGTCCGCACTAAAGGATCGAGGGATCAATACTGTTTCGAAAGTAAAGTTCTGAATTCGAATAATAGATATATTGTACGGACGATCTATATACATCGTATGGGTATAAGTGTAAAAATAAATATTTTGGGCAAACCTTTGGTTTTGTTTTGGGTAATTTTCAAGGATGAAATTCTTTTAACAGGAAAGTCTATAACGACCTCCAAATTTACCACTTTGATAAATTATATATATTTTTTTTAATTTATTAAAATAAAATGTTGATGATAAAAATAATATCATTTTGAGTGATAATAAGTAATGGTAATCTTATTTTGAATAAATATTTACAGAAATATTTTCCTCGAAATCTAAATTGGTAAAATGGCTGAAAATTGTTTTATTAATAACCAGCGCTATAATCATAAAACGTTGCGCACAGAGCTGGATATACACTTATTTTTATAATTAAACAAGAATATGAAATAAAATCGACTGATTTTTTTTGAAAATTTAATGTGTTTATAACATTGTTAGTAATGCCCTTAAAGATGATAATTGATTTATTTAATTTAAATTGAGATTTAATGATTAAATTATTATTCAAATAATTATTTTAAATGATGACAATTCATTTTAAATAGTTATAAAGTGATAATAAATCATTTATAATAGTTATATATGTATATTTGATTTGAAAATATAAAGAAAATCGGTATCGCTTTATCGGTGTAATAGCAATTATTGTGGAATTGTTGATATGAATTTTATTGTTTTATAATTCAAATATGATCATTTTTATTCATCTAAAATGATAATAAAATGTTTTTAAAACTTTTTTACAAATATATGTAAGTTAAAATATAAGTGAAAATGTGACAAGGAATCAGTTCTCCGATTGGCAACGGTTTATCGAATGGAAGTTGTTCGGAATCAATTCAACGTTATTTATATATCATGTACACGTACAAATGCTTCCACTAACATGCACATGAACGTATGCATACATATATACTTGTACACTTAAAAATACATACATACTATAAAATATATAAGATATTTTAAGTAAGCTTCCTCCTTAAGCTTACATAAGTCAACATATGCATACATGAAGTGAATGAAATGATGGGCACACAGGGGGATCCCTTTTCCATGCTTAGAAGGAGTGGAGGTCTGTTGAAGAAGCTTTGAAATGGTGATACAAATGGTGATGTGTGCATGTCTTCCTTTATACTCTTCTTTTCTTATAAATACCCTACTTTCTTCTCTTCATTTTTCTAAGCTTTGTCTTCCACTTTAATGGCTTCCATCCCAAGAAAAATAATGTCAAAATTTATTTCAAAAAGAGTTTAAATTTTATTATATAGTTATATATACTTAAACACCTCAAAACGAGCCTGAAACTCTACCTTTTCTCTTTGTTCTTCAAATCTCCACCCCACTTCATCATTCGGCCGATCGCTTCCTTTCTCCACCCTTGGTCATGCACCCCCAAGCCATCTTGAGTCTTGATCAAGGCATCTAGGAGTTAAAATCCAAAGAATAGTGAGCTTTGGAAACCAAGTAGCGGAGCTATAGCCGATTTTATATTAGCTCGAAGGGAAAATGAAGGTGAGAGATCCTAAACTATTATATTATATTTTTGAATGATGATATGATGTTTGAAAATGGATGTTTAATATTCTTTGATCATCAAGTTTGGATGTTTTAATATGAATATTGAATATATATGTAAGTCACAGAAATACACGTCGTGAAGCATAAAGGAAATCACTTTCCTTGAGTTAATGAAAGGGTGTGTATGGAATGTTAAAGCTCTTTTAAAATGGTTTAAAATGATTTTGAAATCTTTTATAAATATTTGAATGTGTTTTGGTGAAGTTTGAATGAGAATGTGAAATGTAGTCAAAAATAGCCGCGTCGCATTAAGATAGTTCGCGATTTCATGCCATAAAAGTCGAACAAGTGTAAAGGTTGGAATATAGCTCAGAATTCTTCGAGTAACAATTTTATGAACTATTACATCCATAGTATGCCAATGAAGAAAGAAAAACAAGATTTCGGTATGTAAATTTTAAGATATGATTAAAATAAGCTTTTTGAAAAATCGCAGTTTTGCAGAAAATGGTGTTTTAAAATTGTTTATAAATGTGGAATAAATCTTATAAATCTTATAAAATGTTTTAAAAGCAATTTGAGTAACAAAATGAATTTTCAAGTGATAAAAAGTCGTTTTGAACAATATGCTTGAAAGAACACTTTTCCGCGGCACTTTTGAAATATAGCTTTAAACTTTACAATTCTTTTCCAAATCTTTTACAAATGTTCTCAAATGAATAATTAAGTATTTTAATAATGGCTTGGAAGTTCTATAGTTATTTAAAAATAATTTAAATAAATGATTTAAAGAAAAGTTATTATAATTAAGTGGTTTAATCTTGGCTCTAAAAGCCGACAAGTCGACATAATTTTTCTATTTGTGAGATCCGGATGTGAGATGCATAAACTGGCATCTTCCTTGTGTGAGAGATAGATAAGGTCGAAATGTCGGAAATTAGTTAAGTACAAAAGATTTAAATTTTCCAAATTTAAATTAAATACAACTTGATTGTATAGATATAATCTTGTTACACTTGGTGTTAAATCCCAAAGAGGGAACTCGTACTACTCATGGAATTTAAAAGGTGATTTCGTCGTTATTTCGCCCATAGCATTTGTTGAATATGAGAATTGATATTGAGTAGAATTAGATGACTTCTATAGATGTTTCTCACTTAATATTTATTAGTTTTGGATTAACATCCTAGAAAACATGGTTTGAACTAAATCAAAATTATGAGTTTTGAGTTTTAAGAAATCTTTGATAAGATTTAAATGAGATGATCTTGAAAATATTTCCCTAAGTGTAAAATGAAATGAATTCGAATCATCCCAAGTTTTAAAAAAGGGTTTAATTAATCAAATGAATCAATAAGAGAGGTTTAATGGTTCCGTATTTACCAGAAAAAAGTGTTCTAAAAGTTATATATCTCTAAAAGATATTTTTGATAAAAAGAACTTAATCAATTAAAGAATGTTTCCCTATTCACAAGACGATTAGTCCGAAGGAACCAGGGTCGGATCTGGGGTAAATCCCTATTCGAAAATCACTTCGAACCGATGCATCTGTTTGAAAAATGAAGACACGATAAAGAAAATTAAGGATGAAGACCGTGGATTTTTGGAGTGAATGGACTACTTGTTGATAATTCTGGTTAGCTCCCAAATGCTAAAGTAGAAGTGGTCCCTTCTTTTTGAAACTCCATGGGTTGCAAGGAATTTTGTTACTAATCCTAGGATTGATTCCCGATGGGATGTGGTAGGAAAGTGCCTTCGGTTTCGTTCAATCCTAGAACGAACTTGTATGGATGGATGTTTGACATTGCATTCTTGAGATTTCATCGTTGACATTATAACCATACATTTGTTTGGTGGCGGAGAAGGCAACTTCTCTTAGGTTAACACCCTTCTCTGAGACATAGGAGCTCGAAGTTTGTATGTTTGTGGAAGTCAACAGTGGTCGATGGAATGGCGGTGTGGCATTTAAAGTGAAATGTGCAAAGTAAAAGGTAATCGTTACCTCATGCCTCACACCCGAAATGGCTGAAACATGTCAGATGTAGCAAGGCTATGTGGTTATAACCATTAGGATATGATCACCCCCTTCTAGATATATTTATATTTTCTATGATGTTCGATTTTAAATTATTGTGGATGTATGTTGTGAGGGCCTTTGGATAGGTCGGTAATGACCGAGGTGATGACATATTTGGTACTACTAGTGAGAAAAATAGGCCGGTCTTATGTTGGTAGAGGGCAGATGTTTTGTGCGTCGATACATTTCTCTAGAGATGTACTGTAAGAAGGCAGTCCCTTCACCTGGTTATTTATATGGAAATCCATTCTTCGATAAGAGCCTACCATTTTGTTTGCAGAACCTAGTATGCTGGAAATAATGGAAACAATTTCGGCTAAGATTGATAAGTTTACTTGCAAATGTTTTTAAAGATATTCCATCAAAAATAATATCAAGTATTTTTACATAAGAATGTTTTGGTTATCATAAAGGAAAAACCCGTTCCACATTTACGTGCGGCGTGGTCTTATGAGATACATTTTTTTTCGAAACACATATTTTTTAGTTTTCACACCAGTCCCATGACTGACCTGGTGTTTATTTTCCTTTTTCTTAAAATCTAGGTGTCCTTTTTTTCCTGGGCAACCTAATAGTTGGGTTAGTTTACAAGAAATCTGAATGGAGCTCGAAGTATGGAGTCAAAAGATTTTTTTGAAGATTCATCTATTTCCACCACACTCTTTTACTATAGTATTCCACTTTTGAAGGGCAGAAATGTATAATTATCCATGTTTCTAACTCTGATAAATGTATTTTAATTTGTGCTGTAAATATTATTTGTTGAAATAATATATGTGGGATTCTGTTCTGTCTTTATTTTTTCTTTCTTACCCTTGAGAATCCGCTTCTTCGGCACTTGGATTTATGGTATGTGAATACAAAGGATGTATTAGTGTTGATTTTCGAAAGTCGAAGAAATGGATCATCGCATCATGATATTATAGCTTAACTTAAGCGAACACCTGAGCCTGATAGGGGTAAAAGACTCATCAGAGATAGGTTTCGTAATGCCCTAAGATGAGTAACTCATTAGAGATAGGGTTAGTAACACCCTAAATGAGTTTGAGAGTGTGTGTGTAAACATATATATACGAGTTCATATTTGTTAATAAAATAAACAAATGAATTTGGTTTAATATGAAATTATTTTACCTATATATATACATATATAACTATGTGTATGTCTTTGAAAAGGAAAGATTATTTTGGTAAATTTATCACAGGATTTTTAAAATAAATAAATTTTTTATACCAAGTATTTTGAATGCTATCTTTAGACATAAAGCTCGAAACACTTTCTGAATATTGACCAAACCTCTCTACCTAAGAATACGCTAGCATTTATTTAATAATTGTGCCTAAAAGAATATTTTTCAAGTAATATATTTATTTGATTGAGGAAGATAATACTCAGTTATTATCATGTGGAAATAAGCAACAAGAGCCTCTTTAGCAAGTGCAATTAGTTTCTAGGACACACAACTGAAATAATTACTTTTAAGGACAAAAATGCAAAATAATTAGTCTTTAAGGCCTAAAAATCTATGAAATTATGTCCTTGAAAGTAATTGCACTACTGACTTTGTCCTTAAAAGTAATTATTCTGCTGACTTTGGCCTTAAAATTAATTCCTATGGATGTGTGTCATAGAAACTAATTGGACTGCAAAGTTTGTCCTTCTAGTGAAATGCCCCTATTATCATTGATCGATCGGTTGTTTAATTGAAAAGTTTAAGTACGAACACCTCATGAATTTGATTTCACAATTTGACAATGAGGTATCCAATAAATAATAAATTTTTATTAAAGGAATTTATTTATGATAAATAAATCTTATGAATATGTTTTATATAAGTGATTTTTTAACTGGATTTATAAAACATCATTTATGATCGAATTTTTGAGAATTTAAATTTCAATATTTTTGAATGGAATTTCAAATGATTTTTTGGAAAAGGAATAATAATATTATTAGTTCTAAAAGGGGATTTTGAAAACGAAAAACAATCTTATGATTAATTGATTCGGGTGGCTCGAAAGTAGGTAAAAATGGGTAGGAGATGTGTTTGGATGGTAAATGCTTCTCTTAAGTATTCCCCTTCTTGTTAAGGAAATATGCGATATTATTGGTAGTACACGGTTTCTTGGTATCATTTTTGATTTATTCGATTAATATAATTTTATAAAGTAAAAAGAATATTATGAATCATTAATTGATGGGTTAACTGATGATTGTCGATTTTTATCAAAGTGCGTTATCTTAGTTGATAAGCATGGGTATGCTTTGATCTTTAAAAGAAATAGTTAAAGTTAATAATGAATGGTTTTAGGTTTGTAGTAAATGATGTTTTAACAAAACGATGTTTTAACAACGTTTATTTTTAAACCCTTAAATGACATTCTAAAAGAAATTTTAAAGGTATATTAAATCTTTAATAATGAGATTTTAAAGGTAATAACAAATATTGGAATCTTTTATATAACGATAGAAATGTTACAAGTTCAAATTATAAAAAAAAAAGAAGTTCATTATAACAACGTTATGGCAGTAATTGTTTTAATTTCTTTGACTTATATTTTAAAGGTAAGACAAAAAACTTGTTAAATATACTTAAAACATTTGAATAAGTATATAAATAATTTTTAAATATTAAAACTGGTATATGTAAAGAGAATATACATAAAGGAAGTTTTAACTGGTAAAGGAGTGTAAGCTGATAAAGAAAGTTTTAACTAAATAAAGAATGTTTTCACAATTGATATTAGTTAAATGAAGTTTATGGTGATGTATCTTCTTAAAAGAAATGTGTTTTCAAGAAGAAATATTAGGAAAAATATATATAAAGTGATTATGTATAAAGAAGTAACTTATAAAAAATTTGAAAAAAGAATGTAAGTTTTATGAAATGTTTTCATAAATTTTTTTGAAAGATTATATGAAGTATATGGTTATTTCGTCCCACGATTTAATCTATGATTCGAGTACATAACTTTGACGCGTTTGACACTTACCCGAAAGAGGTTTGATCACTCGATCCTTGACGACGAACATTGATGTGGGTTGGTGGTTGGATGCTTGAGTTTTCTATCGTAGTTGAGAGCTATGCAAGGAGAACTAAAGTTCTGATTGGAAAGCCTGATCAGAGTCTGCACTAAAGGATTGAGGGATCAATACTAGTTCAGAAGTATAGTTGTGAATTCGAATAATAAATATTGTGTATGGATGATCTATACACATCGTATGGGTATAAGTTTAAAAATATATATTTTGGGCAAACCTTTTGGTTCTGTTTTGGGTAATTTCGAGGACGAAATTCTTTTAAGGGGGAAGTCTGTAATGACCCACAAATTTATCACTTTGACAAATTTTATTTATTTTTTAATTTATTCAAATAAAAGGTTGATAATAAAAATAATATCGTTTTAAGTGATAATAAGTAATGGTAATCTTATTTTGAATAAATATTTACAAAAATATTTTCCTCGAAATCTAAATCGATAAAATGGCTGAAAATTGTTTTATCAATAACCAGTTCTATAATCATAAAATGTCACACACAGAGCTAGATACATACACTTATTTTTATAATTAAACAAGAATATGAAATAAAATCAACCGATTTGTTTTTGGAAATTTAATGTGTTTATAACATTGTTAGTAATGCCGTTAAATATGATAATTGATTCATTTAATTTAAATTGAGATTTAATGATTAAATAATTATTTTAAATGATGACAATTCATTTTGAATAGTTATAAAGTGATAATAAATCATTTACAGTAGTTTTATAAAGATCTATATTTGATTTGAAAATATAAGGAAAAATCGATATCACTTTATCGGTATAATAGTTATTATTGTGAATAATTGTTAATATGAATTTACATGGGTATATAATTCAAATATGATCATTTTCGTCTAAAATGATAAGAAAATGTTTTTCAAATTTTGTTTATATGTACGTTACAGCATTAGTGAAAATGTGACCGGGAATCGGTTCTCCGATTGGCAACGGTTTATCGAACGAAAGTTGGTTGGAATCAATGCAACATTTTTTATATGTCATGTACACATATGTAACATACAAATGCATCCGCTAACATGCACATGAACATATGTATACATACATATATACTTATATACATAAAATTACATACATAATATAAAATATATAAGATATTTTAAGCAAGCTTCCTCCTTAAGCATACATAAGTCAACATATGCATACATGAAGTAAATGAAGTGATGGCACATGCGGGAGCCTTTTGTTGTGCTTTGGAGGAGGGGTGGTGTGTTAGAGAAGCTTTGAAATGGTGATGCAAAAGGTGATGTGTGCTTATCTTCCTTTATACTCTTCTTTTCCTATAAATATCCTACTCATTTTCATTCTTCTCCATCTTCATAATTCTAAGCTTTGTCTTCCACTTTAATGGATTCCATCCTAAAAGAAATAATGTAAAAAAAACATTTCAAAAAGAATTTAAATTTTAGTATATAGTTATATATACTTAAACACCTCTAAACAAGTCCGAAACTCCACCTTTTCTCTTTGTTCTTCAAACCTCCACCCCACTTCATCATTTGGTCGAGCATTTCTTTGCTCCACCCTAGGACGTGCACCCCAAGCCATTTCGAGCCTTGGTCGAGGCATCTAAGAGCTAAAATCCAAGGAATAGTGAGCTTCGAAAACCGAGTAGCGGAGCTATGGCCAATTTTATATTAGCTCGAAAGGGAAATGTAGGTGAGAACTCTGACACTATTATATTATATTTTGGATGATGATATGATGTTTAAAAATGGATGTTTAATATGCTTTGATCATCAAGTGTGGATGTTTTCATATGAATATTGAATATATATGCAAGTCACGGAGATACACGTCCATAAGCACAAAAGAAATCACTTTCCTTGAATTAATGAAATGGCGTGTATGTAATGTTAGACCTCTTTTAAAATGGTTTAAAATGAGGTTGAAATGTTTTATGAATATTTAAAAGTGTTTTGGTGAAGTTTGAATGAGAATGGAAAATTCAGTCAAAAATAGGCGCGTCGCGTAACGAGTTTTCGCGATTTCGATGCATAAAAGTCAAACAAGTTTAAAAGTTGGAATATAGCTTAGTTTTCTTTGAGATACATAATTTTCCAAATTATTATATACATAATTTTCCAACGAAGGAATAAAATCGAGATTTTGATGAGTAGATTTTGAGATATGAGTAAAACAAACTTTTTGAAAAATCCGGTTTCGAAGTTCGGAATCAAAAACTGGGTTTCATTGAAAATGATGATTTAAAATTGTTTAAAAATGTGCAATAAATCTTATAAATCTTTTAAAATGTTTTAAAAGTGATTTGAGTAATAAAAATGAATTTTCAAGTGATGAAAAGTCGTTTTGATCAATATTGCTTAAAAGAGCACTTTCCGCAGCACTTTTCCGCAGCATTTTTTCTATAACTTTTGAATTTTAGCTTTAAACTTAACAATTCTTATCCAAATCTTTTATAAACGTTATCAAATGAATAATTAAGTATTTTAATAATGACTTGACAGTTTTGTAGTTGTTTAAAAATAAACTAAATAAACGATGTAAAGAAAAGCTATTATAATCAAGTGGTTTAATCTTGGCTCTAAAAGCTGATGAGTAGACTGGATTTTTCTATTTGTGAGATCCATATGTGAGGTTCTTAAATTAAGGAGATATTTAGGAGAAACCAGTGCCTTGACTCACCTGGCCTCTTCCTTAGGCGAAGGATAGATAAGGTCGAAATGTCGAAAACGAGTTAAGTATAAATGATTTAAAATTTCCAAATTTAAATTAAATTCAACTTGATTGTATAGAGATGATCTTGTTACACTTTGTGTTAAATCCTGATAAGGTAATTCGTACTATTCTTGAGATTTAAAAGGTGATTTTTCCGCTATTCTGCCCATAGTATTTGTTGAATACGCGAATTGATATTGAGTGAGATTCTGTTCACTTAATATTTTTTAGTTTTGGGTCATTGATCTTAGATAACATGGTTTTAACTAAATCAAAATTATGAATTTTAAGTTTTAAGAAATCTTTGATAGGATTTGAATGAGATGACCTTGGAAATATTTCCCTAATTGTAAAATGAAATTATTTCGAATCATTCCAAGTTTTAAAAAATGGTTTTAAGTAATCAAAGGAATTAATAAGAGAGGTTTAATAATTTTATATTTACCAGAAAGAAGTGTTTTTATAATTTATATATCTCTAAATGTGATGTTTGATAAAAAGAACTTAATCAATTAAAGAATGATTCCCTCTTCATAGAATCTTCGTTTATCGATAATTGGTTCGAAGGAATCAGGGTTGGATCTAGGGTAAATCCCTATCAGTAGACCACTTCGAACTAATGTATGCATTCAAAAAATTAAGAAATGATAAACAAAATGAAGAATGAAGACCGAGGATTTTCAAGTGAATGGACTACATGTTGATAATTCTAGTTAGCTCCCAAACACTTAGTAGCAGTGGTCCCTTCATTTTTGAAATTCCTTGGGTTGCAAGGACTTTTTGCTACTAGTCCTTGGGTTAATTCCCGATAGGATGTGGTAGGAAAGTGCCTTCGGTTTCTTTCAATCCCAGAATGAACTTGTATGAGTGGATGTCTGACACTGCATTCTTGAGATTTCATCGTTTACTTTTATAACCATACATCTGTTTAGTGACGGAGAAGGCAACTTCTCTTAGATTAACACCCTTATCTGAGATGTATGATCTCGAAGTTTGTATGTTTGTGGAAGTTAATAGTGATCGATGGAATGGCGGTGCGACATTCAAAGGGAAATGTGCAAAGTAAAAGGTAATCGTTACCTCAAGCCTCACACTTGGAAATGGTCGAAGTAGGGTAGATGCAGCAAGGCTATGTGGTTCACAACCATTAGGATATGACATCCCTTTCTAGATATATTTCTAGACACTATGACGTTTGGGTTTAAATTATTGTGGATATATGTTGTGAGGGCCCTCAGATAGGACAGTAACGACCGAGGTGATGACATATTCGGTACTATCTAGTGAGAAAGGTAGGCCGGTCTTGTGCTGGTAGAGGGCACATGTTCTGTGCCTCGATACATTCCTCTAGAGATGCATTGCCGGAAGGTAGTTCCTTCACCTGGTCATTTATATGGAAATTAATTCTCCAATAAGAGGCTGTCATTTTGTTTGTAGAACCTAATATACTGGAAATTAATAGTGGTAACAATTTTGGCTAAGATTGATAAGTTTACTTGCAAATGTTTTGAAAGATATGTCATCAAAAACAATATCAAGTATTCTTATGTAAGAATGTTTTGGTTATCATAAGTGAAAAACCTATCTGTGTTTATATGTGGCATGATCTTACGAGATACATTTTTATTTTTGAATCACATATTTTTGAGTTCTCACACCAGTCCCATGACTGACGTGGAGTTTATTTTCCTTTTCCTTAAACTTTGGGTGACATAATTTTCCCGGGCAGCCTGGTAGTTAGGTTTAGTTTAGAAGAAATCTGGATGGAGCTCGAAGCACGGAGTTAGAAAATTTTTCTAAAGATTTTGGTATATTTCCACTCACTCTTGTATATAGTATTCCGCACTTGTAAGGACAAAAATTTATAACTGTCCATGTTTTTAACTCTGATAAATTTATTTTAATTTCTGTTGTAAATATTATTTTTTGAAATAATATATGTGAGATCCTATTATGTCTTTATTTTTTCTTTCTTACCCTTGAGAATCCGCTTCTCCGGCACTTGGATTTACGACATGTGAATACCGATGATATATTAGCGTCGATTTTCAAGAGTCGAAGAAACAGGTCTTTACAGCATCCTTCGAGAAACCAACTGCTTTCAAATATCTATAACATATGGATTCTTATACCATGAATTTTATTTATCCACAATATTTCTAAGGAATCCACTCTTGAAGTTATTAAATCAATCATGATTTCATCTGAATCTACATTTTTTATTGTTCCGCGATAAGGTCCATTCAAAACAGGATCATACATTTTGGGTAAATATTCTTGTTCATGCTCATAATCACATAATCTGGTTCTTTTTTGGTTCGGAATCTGGTAGATCGAGACAAATTCATAGTTGTTCTGGCACCTTGACTCCCGGAGGATTTAGCCAGGACTTTCAGCCGATACGAACTTAGATGGCTTGCATCAGTCGCAGTTGCGGAACCTAATCTCTTTCCCCTTATTTGGACCTTATGTACATCATTAATTGGCATCATACATGGATCTACAACCATTATTCTATCAAGGTTCAGCTAGGGAGTCATGCACCTTCCAGGTTCAAGAATTTTCCATAAGTAACTATTATATGTTTGACTTTATTATAATTTGGAATATAATGTATTTTTAGTTATAGGAAAAATACAAATACACTAACTCAATGTCTCCTAATATTTCAAGATCGACTAACCTAAGCTCTGATACCAACTGTAACAACCTGCACCCCAACGGGCTTGAATATCTGCTGAATCGAAAACCCAAGTTCACCAAAATATGAATAGTTGGTTCGGTATCCTATAAATAAAACATAAGAATGCTTATCAGAACACTAACAATATAACTCATAGTGGAATAAAAAGTTGTAATAAGTCATATAGCTAATGACCAAGATTTGACATTTCCAAAGTCTAGTGTTCTTGTCAGCATCGAACACGCCTAGCGCCAATACCTGTCTTTCAAGATATCATGTGGGTTGTAATGAGGTGAAGATTAGAACAATGTTCTAATGATTGGTAAAATTATGCATTTGTACATAACACTAGTTTATGTCGGTTACCTTCTATCTCATGTTATGTCTATTTACAATTTTAATTAGTCGTCTCGACTCCGTGTCCTAGTATGATCCGTTCCCATCTAACCTCTATAGAATCATAACTATGTACATACATACATACATACATACATACATACATACATACATACATACATACATACATACATACATACATATATTAGTGGTCCCCTAATTGAACCTAGGTACTATCTCCATTAGTGTCTCTCAATCCAACATATATATATATATATATATATATATATATATATATATTAGTGGTCCCCTAACTAAACCTAGGTATTATCTCCATTAGTATCTCTCAATCCACACCCCATCAAGATCCACCGCCCTCACCATGTCACAATCTCATTATCATATAACTCGAGGGACTCCAGTAGTGCCTAATGATGGCTTTTCGTACATTCTGCTGTTCTCTATCTCGCTTTGGGGGATTACTACTTTGTCTGCTTCCTGTTGTGGACTCGGCTCCACGGACCACCCAACCATTTTGAAGGAACTTGTGTTGGGTTAATTAGTCTTGCACTAAAAAACAAAATAGCAAACAATTGTGGTATTACATAACCCAACTTGATCTAACTTGGTAGAAGGCGGAGACTAGCTAGGTGTAACCCTGTTCTTCCTATTGACCACTAAGAATTGATGAAGTTCTTGCCTCATGCAGCCCTACCCTTAACTTGTGGTACTAACCGTTGTTGCATAATGCCTATTCCTATTCACCATTCTGCTTAGATTTCCTAGTGCAATCAAGGCAGTAACCCCCTAAAAATATATTTAAAGCAGACTACTCTATCTATTGGGGTATTCCTTCATTAATACGCAAACGATATATCCCACGATTCCTATAGTTGGATATGTCTTACATCGGTACAATATTACACAACTACTAGTAGCCCCTTGCGGTGGGCATGCTTCTATTATGTAACACTACTGACCTCGCTTTCCAACTTACTCTAATGACCAAATGCCATATCATTTCTTTAATTATACTTCAATTATAATAATCCATACCTTCCATAAACACATACTCGAGGCTATTTTTCTTACATACTTAATTATTATGCCTCTACAGTTTTACAATTGACCCTAGGTTTCCATTTCATTACGCGTTTCACAATTTTCTTTTACTTTAAGTTCATTTACCACTTTTTTCCTATCAAGTTCATATTATCGTTGCCCATCCTTTTTATCCATTCTCTACTTTCCATTTTTTTCCAGTGTTATCCTTTTATTTCTTCTTACCTATCTTTCATATTTTCTTGTCATTTACTTCCCAATTTTATTGGTATTTTACATCTTAACTTTTTAGGATCTTTTCACTTTATTTGTGTCTTACCGCTCAACTTTTGGGGTTTACTACATTTTAATTCGTTGGAACTACATTTCTATTCGAAAAATAATAACACCAGCTATGTCGATTACCTTCTATCTCATGTTATGTCTGTTTACAATTTTAATCAGTCGTCTCGACTCCATGTCCTAGTATGATCCTTTCCTATCTAACCTCTGTAGAATCATAACTATGTACATATATATATATATGTATATATATATATTATTGGTCCCCTAATTGAACCTAGGTACTATCTCCATTAGTATCTCTCAATCCAACACACACACACACACACATATATTAGTGGTCCCCTAACTGAACCTAGGTATTATCTCCATTAGTATCTCTTAATCCACACCCCGTCAAGATCCATTGCCCTCACCATGTAACAATCTAATTATCATATAACTGGAGAGACTCCAATAGTGCCTAATGATGGCTTTTCATACATTTTTCTATTCTCTATCTTGCTTTGGGGGTTACTAATATGTCTACTTCCTATTGTGGACTCGGCTCCACGGACCACCCAACCATTCTGAAGGAACTTGTGTTGGGTTAATTAGTCTTGCACTAGCCAAAAAAAAGCAAACAATTGTAGTATTACATAACCCAACTTGATCTAACTTGGTAGAAGGCGGAGATTAGCTAGGTGTAACCTTATTCTTCCTATTGACCACTAAGAATTGATGAAGTTCTTCTCCATCCAGCCCTACCCTTGACTTGTGGTACTAACCGTTGCTGCATAGTGCCTAATCCCATTCACCATCCTATTTAGATTGCCTAGTGCAATCATGGTAGTAACCCCCCCTAAAACTATATTTAAAGCAGACTACTCTATCTATTAGGGTATTCCTTCATTAGTACGCAAACGTATACAACCCACGATTCCTATAGTTGGATATGTCTTATATCGGTACAATATTACACAACAACCCGTAGCCCTTGCAGTGGGCATGCTTCTATTATGTAACACTACTGACCTCGCTTTCTAACTTACTCAAATGACCAAATGTCATATCATTTCTTTAATTATACTTTAATTATAATAATCCATACCCGCTATAAACGCATATTCGAGGCTATTTTTCTTACATACTTAATTATCATGCCTCTAAAGTTTTACAGTTGACCCTAGGTCTTTATTTCATTACGCGTTTCACCATTTTCTTTTACTTTAAGTTCATTTACCACTTTTTTCCTATCAAGTTCATATTATCGTTGCCCATTCTTTTTATCCATTCTCTAATTTCCACTTTTATTCCAATGTTATCATTTTATTTCTTCTTGCCTATCTTTCATATTTTCTTGTCATTTACTTCCAAATTTTATTGGTATTTCACGTCTTAACTTTTTGGGATCTTTTCGCTTTATCCATGTCTTACCGCTCAACTTTTGGGGTTTACTACATTTTAATTCGCTGGAACTACATTTCTATTCAAAAAATGATAACACCATAAATTTCTATGTCTTATCCAAAAAATGAGATTTCTGTAGTGTTTGTAATTACAAGGAACTATCTTTTTATTGCTTGAAAGAGAAGGTACAAAATACGATAATTGACAGAATTAGGGGTATGCCTTAAGGGCAATTATGTAATTTTATTACATATATCTAACTTGATAACCAATTTTGTTAAGAATAGGTGTTTTCTTTGTATTATATACTTGATATAATGTGTTATATTAGTTAATTAATATAATTAAAAGTATATTTAATAGAAAATCAATAAACGGTATGTTTTGTGAAATTAGTAACAAAGTGTTGTAACCATAAGCAATTTATTACAATGAAAATGGACATACCATTTTAAATATTCTATTAAGGACGTATCGAGACTTGATATTGAGACTAGAGTACATAACACTTCTCAAATGTTGGGAAGTGTATTACTTATGGCTGCTGGGGTACCAAGGGATTACGTGCTGATAGTTATTGGATAATTATGAAATGACTTACTCGATAGTTTTCTGTTAGTTAATATAACTAAAGTCAAACAGAAAATACCGATGTGACTAATTTATACGGTTCTCTCGACATGAGAACACTGTTGATTTTTAATGTGGAATCTCCAATTTGATCATAGGTAAACCATGGAAGGCGTTAATTAAACGACTACAGTTAGGTCGAGACAAAGCATTGGACGCAAAATACTATTCAAGAGAGGATTCGTCTTCTCGGTTATATGAGGTTAGCATTACGGATAACTGATGTCAACTCAAAGTCAAAGTCTCCGACCAGGGGATTTCGGCTAAAATAACAGTTAATATTGAACCAATGACTGTATGTTTGACTATGATGTTGAATGTTAAAGATATAAGAATTTTGACCATTAGCAAATTCCATAAGTCCTAATGTGATATAGTTTTGACGAAGAGAATTGATGTAAATAATTGTCACTACCGGGTACCACTTATAATAAGCAAAATTGGATTTTACCAAAAGGTGTGTAAGCCATAAATTTAACCAAAACGTCACACCACTAGCTAAGGTGACATATGAATGTTAATATTCGAATTGTTCGACGTTAATCGCCAACTGAATTTACATCTTTGAGTCGCACAACCATAATTATGAATTCTCTGAAAACCGCACGATGTAAACTATTTAATAAATTGTTGTAAAATGATTAAATTAATTAATATTTGAGAAATATTAATTATTATTTAATTTATTTGACATTTGGAAGTTGTTTGTGATTATTGTAATGCATTTATAAAAGTTATATTTGTATGCATTGATATACGATACCAATGTAATTTAAATAAAAGGTAATTGTATAAAATGATTTATGGAAATTTTATGTCATTTGAAGAAATGATTTGTCGAAATTTTATGTTCTTTGATAGCATGTAATTTCAGCCATATCTTGTGAAAAGAAAGGAGTGGAGAGAGAGACAATAAGAGAATTAATTATGGAAGTTTTACTTAAAGAATGAGAAATGTTTCAATTTTTAAGTGAAACATATTCTCTAATTCATTCTGTACGCACAAGACTCAATCTTTCTGCTTCATTCTTTTTCCTCTCTTCCTACCTTTTCATGGGCAGATAAAAAAATTCCAAACAAATACAAAAAAAGAAACAAAAATGGTTCATCCATCTATTGCAAGGACTGGGTGTGGATCTTGAAAATCTAAGGAGATATCATCATTCAAGGTGCCTTCTTTTAGCTACATCTTAAGGTAAAATTTTATTTTATTTATTGGTATAATTTTCTTATTCATATGATTAGATATTTTTGCATATCACATAATAATATAAATTTATCAATTTAACTTGATCTGATTCTCTTTTGTCACATCTTCTTTAATAATAATGTTTATATTATCAATTGGATTTAGATCCATTTTTTGTTATTCCATTTTGATTACCTGTCTATATACTTAACACTAGAGTTGTGACATATTCTTAACACTAGAGCTATGACATTACATCTCATTAAATTAGTTCTTCATGATCTTCTTATAGTTCATATCTGAAATTTTACTGCGAATTTATATGTACCTAAGTTGTCCCCTTTATTCATGTTTGAAAGCATTCATTTATATGATTTTCTTTTATTTCAAGTAATATAGATTACATTTATTGTCCTTTTAGAATCATCTGAGAATTGAATATTATGTTTATATATTTTTGTTTTTCTTAATATAGTCTTTCGTTTGAACGTAAAATAAAAACATAATCAGACTTTTGTGTACATTTGTTAAACTTCTAATTCTACCACAAGCTAAATCACAAACTTTACATATTTATTTTGTTATTTTAATTTTAAAAGTAGCTTGAAACTAATTACATGTGTGAATGTGTTGGTTCAATTCAACTTTCATAAAATTTACTTTTATGTAATACAAAAATTTTAATTTTGAAATTCTTCCTAAATTAAAACTTGATTTATATTTGTTAATTCTAGATTTCAAATTTGAGAATGGTCAAAATTTGTTCTATATGCATTTATATTTTAGAATTTTAATTACTAGTTTGAAATGACATTGACTGAAATGGTAAAGGAAGGAGGAAAGTCTTCTACCTTTCCTTCTTCATAAATGTTTACCTTTATTCCTTAACTGTCCTTTTTTATATAAGTCAACTTTTGTCTATTGGTAAAATTCCTTTTTAACATATTATATACAAGTGAAGTTAACTTATATATACATATGTACTATCACATACATGTTTAAAAAAACAGACAACAAAGGCACGTGTTAATTTTGTAGTAAATGTTAATTTGTCAATTAACCTAATTAAAGAGAGAAAAATGAAAAGTTTTTCCTTTTACATTTTTGGACTCATCCTTCCCTAATTAGTTATTTATGTTAAAAGAAAGGAAAAAAGTTTCTTTCTCTAACATTTTACATGTTTATTTACATAATATTAATTCTGTAGTAAATGTTAATTTGTCAGTTAACCTAATTAAAGAGAGAGAGAGATAAATGAATGGTTTCTCTCTCTATATTTAGGCCTATCTTTGCCTATTTAATTATTTGTCTTAAGAGAGAAATAAAAGGGTTTCTTTCACTAACCTTTCACATGTTTATTTACATACTTTTATGTGCTAATCATATGCTATCCTTATTATTCAAACACATAAATAAATTTGATACATTCATCATATTACATATTTATTTGAATTAAATTTAGAACTCCTCTAATTATGAAATAAAATCGAATACTGATTTTATTTAAAAGAAACATAGAAAGGTTCTAAGTACATATAGACTTTATGGGTCCATTAAAGATCCAAAATGGTAAATGTTTTTGAAATCACTCATTTCTTATGCTGTGGACTGCCCCATTCCAACAATAATTAATCTTATTTTGTACATCTCTTTCATTTTATGTACATTTCTTGTAATTTCAAACATCGCAATTTTATTTATTTTAAAATTGATAATACATAGAAATCTACTTATAACATCCCAAATTCCAACAAATTAAAATATCACTTAAACCCCTAAAATCTTAATAATGTTTCTTTATTTTACATTTTTTTCTACATTCAAATGCCAATTCCTTATTATCAAATTCATAACAAGTTACTAGTACAACATATGTAGGCAAGTTTCCAAATTTCATTAAATTTACACCATAATAAATTTTACTAATTCTATTCCATTATCAATCAATTTCTTCCATAATCATTACACGTATAATTCATTATCCACTCCATTATTTACATTTATTGATTACACGTATATAATAAATTATCCAAACCGAGATTTATATCTAATCATTACGCGCTTACAATTATATATCCAAATCGATTATAAATAGACATAAATGGAATAGATTACAATGATATAAATCTAATATTATTACAAAATATGTAATTTTCCCACTCACCTTTTCAAGCGTTCCTAAATCTCCGGATCTAATCCTTGTTATCTAAATTTCCACTTTGAATCCCTATTTGGATTCATACACACACACACACACACACACACACACACACACATGCAGATCCATTAGAATTTTGGATTAGAAAGGAGAGATTTAGATTGATTACAATTTCAAATCCAGAGTTATAGTTAACCTTCTTTGTAGCGAATTAATTTGAACCTATTCTCTCTATATATCATCTTCTACAATCCTCCAATGGTGTATACATGCAAACTAAACTATTTCTATGAATTTAGAGTTTTGGAGGGGAAGAGAAAATGCAGAGCTTCCAAACCCATTAGAAAATTACGAGTTGAAAGTGAGGGTCTGGGTCTATATTTGTATGGGTTCAAAAAATAACAACCGTTCAATTAAACCATTTTAAATCTAGGCTGTTTGAGCCTTAATTTACTACTGCAATTATCAGATCATGTGTCGACCGCTTTATACACAAGGTCGACCACTATCAGTCGACTTAGGTATATCTTGGGTCGACTTATGATATATTTCCTACGTTAATTTGATAGTGTGTTAATTATGTTAAATTTCTGCCTTATTTAGCTGATTGCGTTAATTTGTGTCCCATTTCTTTGCCTGTGATAATTTACTGCACTATATATATTTCACGGGATTTGATTTACATTAACGTTAGTCCATTGATTTATTTCTTTAGTTACATATATAAATATTTCTGACTCTAAAACCTCAAACATTAACAACTTTTTCGATTGAACTCCGATCGAAAATTTTTATATATAAAAGTTGATTAGAAAATCACCATGAACCCAATGGTGCAAGTTTCATATCCAAACTGTGACATTTGAAAAAATATATTCTATTTTCAGCTTTATTATTTATTTATTAAATTCCTTTTAATTTATTAACATAAAAACGTTGGATGTTACAGCATGGGGGCTGGTCTAGAGGAGGTTTGTTTTGGACAAAGTCGACCTATAATGCACATGGAGAGTCTAGCATGAGTCTATTTTGTAACAATCCTTTACTACAGGGCAAGACCAGATTGTTGTAAACATGCAATCCTTTTCTGCAGGAGGCGAGACTAGATTACATAGACATTAAATCCTTTACCGTAGTGGAGAGATCGAATTTCGTATAAGGGATCCTTTACCATGAGTATTCCAAACCAGATTAAATCTAGATACTGTAATATCATTATGTAGCGCACGCGGTGGGACCATAAGGTATTATACTTAAACTCAAACCATGTTATATCATTGTCATAGCAGTATATAAGTTTTAGATTGGCTTCACTTACGCAAATATATGTCTCACCCACTCCTATTTTTTCTTTATCGATATTGTTCAGGTTAATGGAGTATGGAGACGTGATGGACCAGGTGGCTTGATCTATATATATATTATAATTTTAGCGCCAAAATTGGTCACTAACACCCAAATCCAGATGAAAGCACCAAATTCCAATCACAGTTCACAGATAGGATGTATGTAGAGAGTAATAATATAAAGAATAATCAAAATTAAAATGAAAGCGGTGAAGAACAACGGATTTTATAGTGGTTCGGCTAACTTCGGCCTACGTCCACTCCAGAAGTTTTCTTTTATTGATGTAAGAATCAGTTACAGTTACAAAGTGGGAGACTAGCCTTAGTCTTAGGAAAAAAGTCAGAGAACAGTAGAGAAGAGGCAAAAGATCCCACATCTGGAGACCCACATGCTATATTTATAGGAAAAACCAGGTTGTTGGGCCTCCTGAGTAGTTTGGGCCCATCAAGGGTACCGAGGTATCGAGGTATGGAGCTACCGAGGTGTGGAGGTATGGATCTACCGAGGTATGGAGGTATGGATCTATCGAGGTATGGAGGTATGGACCTACCGAGGTATGGACCTACCGAGGTATTGACCTACCAAGGTATGGAGGTATGGATCTACCGAGGTATGGAGGTGCGAGGTGCAATGCCGAGCGAGGCGAGGTATGCCGCACGACTCCTGATGCTGAACCTCCACCATGTTGAACCATATTTAATGTCGAACCATGTTTAATGCCGAACCATGTTTAATGCCGAACCATGTTTCCTAGACCCAAATTATAGTTAATTCGTCTTTATCCAATCATATTTCCTTCTCCCAAGCACATTGCGTCATCCATCCATCCAGTCGATTGAATCCATCGTACACCAGCCTCAACGAACGTGCAGTCGATTAAGTTAAACATGCCTGTCCACGGCATGTAAAAAGGCGGGTTAACATTTTCCCTCCAAAACATGCCTTGCTGTTGGAAGGTGTGTTTTGAATAGCCTCGAATCCGGTATCCAAAGTCCATGTTTCATCCATATCCAATAACTAATAACCGACTTTAGGACCTTTCCGGGTCAATATCCAAATCCTCTGTCGTTCATGGCCGATATTCATATCCCGGGTTCTTGTCAAGCATAATCCACACCTAACAACCGTACTCCAGTGTTCCTGAACGTTGAGTAATGCATTGCTTAAGTCCTAAGCCGAATCCTGGCTGCTTTGGACCCTTGCCGAGCATTGTCCATACTCGACGACCTGAGATAGTAACCGATAATATGAGGCCTAAGTCCTAGGCCGAATCCTGCTCTCTCCGGACCCTTACCGAGCATAGTCCATACTCGAAGACCTGAAATAGTAATCGATAATATGGGGCCTAAGTCCTAGGCCGAATCCTGGTCTCTTTGGACCCTTGCCGAGCATAGTCTGTACTCGACGACCTGAATAAGTCGATTTGCCGTGCTTGGACAAAGCGATCTGCCCCTTGCCAGGTATAATTCATACCTGACGACCATTTATCAAAAACCAGATAAAAAATCCAATCGAAAGCCAATCCAAAATCCAGATCAAATCAGAAAACAAAAAATCCATATCAAAAATCCAAACCAATATCCAAACCAGAAAACAATCATCCAAATATAAGTCCAAACCAAGAAACAAACAAAACCGGAAGTTCAAACCAAATTAGAAAAAAGCAAATGTCCAAGCCAAAAAAGAGAAAGCAGATTTCACAAATTAGAGCGTCGCGGTTTATCATCATCTTAGAGCATACCTCGGGGCTATCTCCGTCCCCATACATGAGTAAGTGAGTTGGCCGTTTGCCCGTAGTTTTCTACTTATTTCATAATATCCCAATCAACCGATGACCAATCAACCATCATTCCTGTGCCTCGTACCATCACTGTGTGAGGCAGACGGTGGTTACTCCTGCCCTAACGCTGCATTACGAGCTTCGACGTATTGTTGCAACTGTCCATTCCTTACATGCTCCTCAATTATGTACTTGAAGTGCCTGCAGCTGTTGGTATCGTGCCCATCCAAATCGTGGAAGAGGCAATGTTTTCCTTATGCCCTCTCACATTCGGAGGGTTCTCTCCTAGCCGGCCTTCGGTAGGGAAGGCGATTCTGAGTCTCCAAATAAATGCGTTCCAACGTCTCATTAAATCCTGTATAGGTGGAGAATTTTTGCTCTCTCCCCTGCTTCCTAACCTTTCCCAACTCGTCATCCAGCTTTCTTTTTCCTTTTTCCAAGCCTCCGCTGGATGGTCCTCCATCCTCAGTCGCGCTCACCTCCTTTAACTTCATATCTGAGCATGCATCTTCCTGCCGAAGGAATTTCTCAGCTTCGTGAAAGAATTCTCCGAGATCCATCGGAGGGTCCCGTATTAGTGACACTTTGAAATCCGATTTTTCTCTAACTCCTGACACTGCCGCCATTAAAACCATCGATGGATCCGGCCGATCCACCGAAGCAACCTCTGCATTGAACCGAGTTCAGAAAGCTCTGAGTGATTCGTCTGTCCTCTATTTAACGATGTCAGCGTCATTACATTCTTTGGACTTTTGATATGTACCCAAAACTGCTTCAGAAACCTGTCCACCAACTCTGTCCATGTCCCGATAAATCCTTTTTCCAGCTGCCAGAACCACATAGCGGCTATGTCCGTTAAGAATAAAGGGAAACATCAAGCCATAACTTCTTCCGATTCCCCCAGCACCTCCATGTGTCTTGTATATCTCATCAAGTGATCTGTTGGATCGGCCTTGCCATTGTACATTTCCATGTTAGGTAGCTTGAAATCTGGCAGATTCCGAGCTATCCTGATTTCACAAGTGAACGGACTCTTGTTTACTCCTTCCAGATCTCTATTGGTCAAACCCCCATGCATGGTTCGCTTGATAATCTCAGCTAATCCAGCGTTGTCCGTCAGGGATGCCCCCCGAGTTCCCGAGGGAATTCTGGTACATACTCTTTATCTCTTGCTCTTACATTCCAACCAGCATCCTGTTGCGTGGTGTTAGCTGGAACCCCTCCATGAATTGGTTCAACATTATCTAATAGTGCGCCCTCGAGTACAGGTCCATCCAGATTGTTAGTTGTCTGTTGATTGGGGGTTGCCCCCTGCTGAACCATTCCCTCTACTTACTGGTTGAGCGCTTCTGATCTGGCTCCATGGATATGAGCCCCCGCATTTCCTGCTTGCGTAAATTGTCTGAGAAGAGCCTGCATTATCTCCTCTTGTCTTTTCATCATGGCTTCCATTTCCTCTCTAGTGATGTAGATGGATACTTGACCTGCTCCATCTCCAGAAGAAGCCTCTTGACTTCCCTCCTGATTGCTCCTTTCTGTCACTTGCTTTCTTGTTGATGGCCTAGCCATTGCTTTCTAGAGTCCAAGTTCCGAGCTCCAAAATCCCTGAGTGCTTGCCTTCTCAGTGAAAGCACCAAAATATTAGCGCCAAAATTGGTCACTAACACCCAAATCCAGATGAAAGCACCAAATCTCAATCACAGTTCACAGGTAGGATGTATGCAGAGAGTAATAATATAAAGAACAATCAAAATTAAAATGAAAGCGGTAAAGAACAATGGATTTTATAGTGGTTCGGCTAACTCCGACCTACGTCCACTCCAGAAGTTTTCTTTTATTGATGTAAGAATCAGTTACAGTTACAAAGTGGGAGACTAGCCTTAGTCTTAGGAAAAAAGTCAGAGAACAGAAGAGAAGAGGCAAAAGATCCCACATCTGGAGACCCACATGCTGTATTTATAGGCAAAACCAGGTTGTTGGGCCTCCTGAGTAGTTTGGGCCCATCAAGGGTACCGAGGTATCGAGGTGTCGAGGTATGGAGCTACCGAGGCGTCAAGGTATGGAGGTATGGATCTACCGAGGTATGGAGGTATGGATCTACCGAGGTATGGAGGTATGGACCAACCGAGGTATGGAGGTATGGACCTACCGAGGTATGGAGGTGCGAGGTGCAATGCCGAGCGAGGTGAGGTATGCGCACGACCCCTGATGCTGAACCTCCACCATGCCGAACCATGTTTAATGCCGAATCATGTTTTCTAGACCCGAATTATAGTTGATTCATCTTTATCCAATCATATTTCCTTCTCCCAAGCACATTGCGTCATCCATCCATCCAATCGATTGAATCCGTCGTATACCAGCCTCGACGAACGTGCAGTCGATTAAGTTAAACCCGCATGTCCACGGCCTGGTAAAAAGGCGGGTTAACAATAATTATTGTAAATAAAGTGTGTATCAAAGATATGACGTGACAGTGTGTGAATTTGATTAGGTTAGGTTCATACAGACTTATGTTGTGGTATCATATATGTAGTTAAACACACACACACACACACACACACAAACACACACACACACACATATATATATATATATTTGTGTAATACGATAAATGTGTGACTATCCAATGTGAGCTTTGAAAGTTAATAGTTAGTATAGTTTTTGTCTCATGCTCTCTATGTATATCAATGTATATTATCTTCCAACGACTTATTGTTTCGGGACTTTGTTGTGTAGTTACAGGGTTCTGAAATAGCTGGTTAATACATTGTATTAGTTTAAATAGAATCATTTATCATGAATCTATATATCTTTATGTTATCACATATTGGATGGATATATGTGTGTGTAGAAAAGTTTCCATGCACAAATGCCTTGATAAAAAAGATTTTTTTTCCAAAGATAATATTTATGTACATATATTAATATTTTTAACTAAAAACCAGCTTCATAAGAAATACATTGTATTAAGTATAATATGTATTTCATAAAATTTTATTTATTTATATAAGATTTCAAAAATTTAAAAACATCTTTTTTTATATAATTAATTCGTATTTATGTTATATATATTTATTATTTTAAAATTAATTTATACATATGTGTGTGTATGGAAATTAAGCAAGTTTTTAAGAGGAATCTTACCTCTTTTTATTAAGCAAAAACAAGAAAAACAGCCAAGCAACTTTTATCCTTGTCTTCTTATCATACAAATTCTTATCAAATGAAGTAATGAGAAGTTTAAGGCTTCGGGCAATAATTTTTCTCCTTATCTTCTTAACATGCCATTATCATAATATTAGCATTTCTTTCCATTCAAATAATTTCAAATTCCTTTCTTTCCCTATTTCTGACATGCAACTTTAAGGACAAGGAGCATCACCCTCACCTTATAGTCTCTCCATCTCGTAGCAAGAAAAATAATGCACCAATCACCACTATTGGAGCTGGCAGGCACCTGCAACATACACAAGTGCAGAACCTCCTTCCATATATCATAAGATAAGGTGCACTAAAAAAACATATGAGTATTCATTTCATTGAACCGGTTGCATAACACATTAAGAACTAGTTAGCATGCCACTGTGACACAACTTATCCTATGTTAGAATAGCATTGTTGATTACTCTCCACATGAATATATTCTACCTTGGACCACCAGAAGTGTCCCAAACATGCATATGCCAATGGTCGAACTGACCACTGCTAGCTAGAATCTTATAAACAAATTTAATAGAAAGGGATTTTTGCTTGCTATGCCACAAAAGCTCATCACGATCTTTAATAATGTACTTGATAGAAGAGTCAGGCTGCCATAACTCTCACATAGCGCTACCACAATAAGGCAAAGAAACTACATCATTAACGATGTAATCAGCAGCCCTTGCATTAGTTGGAACACCAAATTGAATAAGATCCATATAAATTATTTTATCCCTTGGAATAACTCCTTTTCCTACCCGAGGAGGACACCAAAAATTTGCCCTTAAACTAGTAGATAAAGCCTATTGACAGTGATGTTTTAAATCTTCCTTCAGCCTGAAAAGACTTTTCCATACCCAAATAGCATTAGGTTTCAGATCTTAATGCCAAAAATCTTTCCCTCCTGCGTAATGTTTAAAGCACCAAGCCATCTAAATAGAGGATCTATTACTTATTATGTTGGATAAATGAATCGAGTTTGCTGCTTTATTCCATTTTATTGTACTAATAATACCTGGTCCACCATTTTTAATAGTACTTTGCTAAGAGAGATAGGGATGGTCTTCCTAGAAAAGGGGGAGCCAGACCCTAAAAATGTTGACAGGCCTGTTCAATCATCTGAACTAATTTCCTAGGAGAATAAGACCCTAAAATAATATACTTGCATGGAGAAAGCCATAGATTTTATAATGATGAGCATGCTAGCCTAAGTAAGAAGTTTATTGTGCCATGTACATAACATGCTAGTGATTTTTCATATAACTATATACATTGATGCTTCCTTATCCAAGAAGTGGTAAGAGGAATGCCAAGATATAATATGTCCCTGGATTGAATACGAACATTATAAGATGCATCAAGGGAGAGCATTTCACATTCTTGCATTCCAGAATACATAATAGAGGATTTAACATTATATATTTGCAGCCCAGAGGGTAGGTTAAAGCATTGAAGGGTCCTAAATATATTATCAAGAGAGAAAGCATTTGGTTTAGTGAAAATAAGCAGATCGTCAGCATAACAGTGGCTAGAAATATGAGGGTCCTTGCACTTGCGATGAAAATCAATGACTTATAAGAAAATTTATGGTTTAGAACGGTAGTTCGAAGCTCCATGATGATTAGGAAGAGATGCGAACCTAGAGGGTCACCTTGCCTAATGCCTGGCTTTCGCTCAATATAACAACAAACTTGAGTATTAACTTGAATAGAAAAGCTAATAGGGATGATACAGGCTTCCACCCACTTAATATACATCATAAGAAAGCTCATCCTTGTTAATGCACATAATACGACTTTCCATTTAGTGGAATCGTATGCATCCATGAGACCTATTTTTAGACAGCTTCTAGGGCTTAAATGATTGTTATCATATTCCTTTAGCAATTCATGATTTAATAAGATATTATCAATCATATTTCTACTTGGTGTGAAAGCACTTTAATTTAAGGATATTAGCGTAGGAAAAACTTGCTTGAGCTTCATGGCAAGAACCTTAGAGATACACTTGTAAATTATGTTGCAGCAGCCTATAGGCCTAAATTGATTAACATTTATAGAAGAATCAACCTAAGGAACTAGACAAATAATAGTGGGCCTTTGAGCGTATTCCCACTTGTAAAATAATTATGGATTGCTTTAGGGAAAATCACCACTAACTATTGGCCAATAAGAAATGAAAAAACTTGAGTCAAAACCATTAGGACTCTATAGCTCTTTTTAGGGATAAAGAACAAAGCTTTCTTGATTTTTTCATCGGTTATATCTTAGACCAAGGTGGAAACCTGATCTGGAGAGAGAGAAGGCAAGGGAAGAAGATCCAAAGGAGCAGTGATGATATTTTGTTCTCTAGAACTGCTCATAATGGAAAAGAAGTGCTTTACAAATACTTGCCAACTCCTTTTTGACCTCTATGAGTGCAATTGCCATGATCATGAATATGATGAATCCTGTTCCTACTTAATTTGGAGTTGATGAATCAAGATGGTATATATTTTCAAATTGTTTTGAAAATTAAAAAAATGTTATAAATTTAAAAGTTAAATTTAAAATAAAATATGTATTATAAAAGTTTTAATAAAATTGTTCAAATTGTTTGCAAACATTATAAAATTAATTTCAAAAATAATATTTATTAATATGCTTAATAAATTAAACGAATTAATTAAATATATATATATGTATAATAAGTATAATGATATATGTAACGTTGTCTTGAAATGTTTAAGACAATATGTGTATACACGCATGTATAAAAGAATTTTTAAAATTAATAAAATAAAATAAAATTAATTAATTAAAAACTTAATTAATAAATTAAAATATTGTTATATGGGTTTTTAACCTAGCAGGATCCAATGGCAGATAGAACAATCTCATGTTATCAGAATGGTTTAGAGCTTAACTGGAACGGCTAAGGCAAGGAGTTAGTGAGAGCCTAGCTATGTTACTAAGGCAACGATTGAGATAGACTAAACCAGAAGACCAGCATTCTTTTAGCCCAATCAACAGCTGAGCATAAACAGTTAGTAAATCGTCATCAAAACAGAACAACAGCAACACAAGACCATAGAAACATCCCAAACTCCAGAAAATATCCTAAGTGATTGGATCACCAGCGACCCATACTCTATGGATCGCTAGCAACCCATGCCACTCCTTTGAATCTTCAATTGAGCTAGCCAAGGAGGCACTGAAAAGAATCCAAGTTTTAATAAAATTGTTCAAAATGTTTGCAAACATTATAAAATTAATTTCAAAAATAATATTTATTAATATGCTTAATAAATTAAACGAATAAATTAAATATATATACATGTATAATAAGTATAATGATATATGTAACGTTGTCTTGAAATGTTTAAGACAATATGTGTATACACGCATGTATAAAAGAATTTTTAAAATTAATAAAATAAAATAAAATTAATTAGTTAAAAACTTAATTAATAAATTAAAATATTGTTATATGGGTTTTTAACCTGGCAGGATCCAACGGCAGATAGAACAATCTCATGTTATCAGAATGGTTTAGAGCTTAACTGGAACAGCTAAGGAAAGGAGTTAGTGAGAGCCTAGCTATGTTACTAAGGCAACGATTGAGATAGACTAAACCAGAAGACCAGCATTCTTTTAGCCCAATCAACAGCTGAGCACAAACAGTTAGTAAATCGTCATCAAAACAGAACAACAGCAACACAAGACCATAGAAACATCCCAAACTCCAGAAAATATCCTAAGTGATTGGATCACCAGCGACCCATACTCTATGGATCGCTAGAAACCCATGACACTCATTTGAATCTTCAATTGAGCTAGCCAAGGAGCACTGAAAAGAATCCAAGTCATTAGCTTGCTAACAAGCCAAATATATGGCTGGGTTCACGAGCTAAACCCCCTAGGGTCGTTTCCTGTCTATCTGCGAGCAGTTGATGAAGTGGCCTGGCCTAGAAGCTCTCTGATCCCTGTAAATATCATTTTACTTGCAACATAAGGAAGATCTTCTCTGGACTGGTTGTTGAAGCTCTGCTGGTAACATTTCTTCACTCCCTACCTACTTTACAACAATCTCCAACGGAATTCACTGTGATTCTCCAGTGGATTTCAACTCTGGGGATTTAACTTACCTAAAGATAATCAAAGTCTTGTAATCAAACACTTTTTGTAACAACAATCAGTCTATAATAAAATTATAAAGTGGTCATAGGCTTCATTAATAGCCGAACCACTATAAAAGTTCTCTGTCTACTTTCTTTACTGTTCTTTTTCTATACCATTGATCTGTGATATTTCTCTGTCAGAATATGGCTAGTGCTTCCAAACTCAAACCAGGGCATTGATCCATTTTTTAGATTAACCTTTTAGTGCTTTCATTGAGACCTCCAACTCAAGGTTCAGATCTAGCTATCTACGTTAGATCCCATAGGTCCAGAAATTAGATCCTCAATCTCTGCTTAGAAGGTTTATTGTTGGGAACAAAAGATCTCACCAAGAAGGATTAGAGAAAAGCAAGCAAACACATGCTAAGGTGATGGGTCACTAGCAATCCATCTCCCATGGATCGCTAGCTATCCATGATGTTCGCTCATGGGTCAATCAACTCTCTCTCATCATGATCCAATAGGCATCCCAGAAGACAAAGTACTGAAATCAATTAAGTGCATGAATAGCTAGCGATGGGTGGAGCTTCAAGAATCATGATGGAAGAAAACGTTAACACTCCACTTACTGCAAAAGCACCGTCTACAAACCCGAACTTAGGGGTGAAAACCCTACGGAAGGATATAAGGATGGCTCTCTTCGGCTCTGAACATGGCAAACAATTTGAGGAAGTCAAATTGGATGAAAATGCCAACGTGCAAAACGCTAGAAGAAGATGCCATAGCATAGCGCTAAGCAAAGGACGAGAACTGCTACTCAAATGGTACTCCTAGAGCCAGGAGAACCAAGAAGATATGATATAAATCGAGATCGATTACAATTTCAAGCTCCCATGGTATATTATGACCATTCCCGACTAACTAGCTTCCAATCCTATCGTGGAGCTCCCATCATTAAATAACAATTGGTCGTCGTCGAAAATCATCAAAAATTGTCGTCGAAAAACTCATTTGGGTCCTTACTCGAAGTCAAACTCGGGTAATCACCCATTTGACTTGAAGTAAACCTAGGAAATTCTGGCCTGAAATCAGACTCGGGCAAAACCAAGATTTTCTCCAAGAAAATACGCAAATGGCTCTAGGCAATTTTATAAATTGTTTTATATAATTAATTCGTATTTTCTCCAACAACTTTTTTTATATAATTAATTCGTATTTATGTTATATATATTTATTATTTTAAAATTAATTTATACATATGTGTGTGTATGGAAATTAAGCAAGTTTTTAAGAGGAATCTTACCTCTTTTTATTAAGCAAAAACAAGAAAAACAGCCAAGAAACTTTTATCCTTGTCTTCTTATCATACAAATTCTTATCAAATGAAGTAATGAGAAGTTTAAGGCTTCGGGCAATAATTTTTCTCCTTATATTCTTAACATGCCATTATCATAATATTAGCATTTCTTTCCATTCAAATAATTTCAAATTCCTTTCTTTCCCTATTTCTGACATGCAACTTTAAGGACAAGGAGCATCACCCTCACCTTATAGTCTCTCCATCTCGTAGCAAGAAAAATAATGCACCAATCACCACTATTGGAGCTGGCAGGCACCTGCAACATACACAAGTGCAGAACCTCCTTCCATATATCATAAGATAAGGTGCACTAAAAAAACATACGAGTATTCATTTCATTGAATCGGTTGCATAACACATTAAGAACTAGTTAGCATGCCACTGTGACACAGCTTATCCTATGTTAGAATAGCATTGTTGATAACTCTCCACATGAATATATTCTACCTTGGACCACCAGAAGTGTCCCAAACATGCATATGCCAATGGTCGAACTGACCACTGCTAGCTAGAATCTTATAAACAAATTTAATAGAATGGGATTTTTGCTTGCTATGCCACAAAAGCTCATCACGATCTTTAATAATGTACTTGATAGAACAGCCAGGCTGCCATAACTCTCACATAGCGCTACCACAATAAGGCAAAGAAACTACATCATTAACGATGTAATCAGCAGCCCTTGCATTAGTTGGAACACCAAATTGAATAAGATCCATATAAATTATTTTATCCCTTGGAATAACTCCTTTTCCTACACGAGGAGGACACCAAAAATTTGCCCTTAAACTAGTAGATAAAGCCTATTGACAGTGATGTTTTAAATCTTCCTTCAGCCTGAAAAGACTTTTCCATACCCAAATAGCATTAGGTTTCAGATCTTAATGCCAAAAATCTTTCCCTCCTGCGTAATGTTTAAAGCACCAAGCCATCCAAATAGAGGATCTATTACTTATTATGTTGGATAAATGAATCGAGTTTGCTGCTTTATTCCATTTTATTGTACTAATAATACCTGGTCCACCATTTTTAATATTACTTTGCTAAGAGAGATAGGGATTGTCTTCCTAGAAAAGGGGGAGCCAGACCCTAAAAATGTTGACAGGCCTGTTCAATCATCTGAACTAATTTCCTAGGAGAATAAGACCCTAAAATAATATACTTGCATGGAGAAAGCCATAGATTTTATAATGATGAGCATGCTAGCCTAAGTAAGAAGTTTGTTGTGCCATGTACATAACATGCTAGTGATTTTTCATATAACTATATACATTGATGCTTCCTTATCCTAGAAGTGGTAAGAGGAATGCCAAGATATAATATGTCCCTGGATTGAATACGAACATTATAAGATGCATCAAGGGAGAGCATTTCACATTCTTGCATTCCAGAATACATAATAGAGGATTTAACATTATATATTTGCAGCCCAGAGGGTAGGTTAAAGCATTGAAGGGTCCTAAATATATTATCAAGAGAGAAAGCATTTGGTTTAGTGAAAATAAGCAGATTGTCAGCATAACAGTGGCTAGAAATATGAGGGTCCTTGCACTTGCGATGAAAATCAATGACTTATAAGAAAATTTATGGTTTAGAACGGTAGTTCGAAGCTCCATGATGATTAGGAAGAGATGCGAACCTAGAGGGTCACCTTGCCTAATGCCTGGCTTTCGCTCAATATAACAACAAACTTGAGTATTAACTTGAATAGAAAAGCTAATAGGGGTGATACAGGCTTCCACCCACTTAATATACA
Organism: Allium cepa; assembly: GCA_030765085.1. Taxonomy (NCBI): domain Eukaryota; kingdom Viridiplantae; phylum Streptophyta; class Magnoliopsida; order Asparagales; family Amaryllidaceae; genus Allium; species Allium cepa. Next base: position 589,733,873 of record CM060938.1, read on the forward strand.
TCATAAGAAAGCTCATCCTTGTTAATGCACATAATACGACTTTCCATTTAGTGGAATCGTATGCATCCATGAGACCTATTTTCAGACAGCTTCTAGGGCTTAAATGATTGTTATCATATTCCTTTAGCAATTCATGATTTAATAAGATATTATCAATCATATTTCTACTTGGTGTGAAAGCACTTTAATTTAAGGATATTAGCGTAGGAAAAACTTGCTTGAGCTTCATGGCAAGAACCTTAGAGATACACTTGTAAATTATGTTGCAGCAGCCTATAGGCCTAAATTGATTAACATTTATAGAAGAATCAACCTAAGGAACTAGACAAATAATAGTGGGCCTTTGAGCGTATTCCCACTTGTAAAATAATTATGGATTGCTTTAGGGAAAATCACCACTAACTATTGGCCAATAAGAAATGAAAAAACTTGAGTCAAAACCATTAGGAATCTATAGCTCTTTTTAGGGATAAAGAACAAAGCTTTCTTGATTTTTTCATCGGTTATATCTTAGACCAAGGTGGAAACCTGATCTGGAGAGAGAGAAGGCAAGGGAAGAAGATCCAAAGGAGCAGTGATGATATTTTGTTCTCTAGAACTGCTCATAATGGAAAAGAAGTGCTTTACAAATACTTGCCAACTCCTTTTTGACCTCTATGAGTGCAATTGCCATGATCATGAATATGATGAATCCTGTTCCTACTTGATTTGGAGTTGATGAATCAAGATGGTATATATTTTCAAATTGTTTTGAAAATTAAAAAAATGTTTTAAATTTAAAAGTCAAATTTAAAATAAAATATGTATTATAAAAGTTTTAATAAAATTGTTCAAATTGTTTGCAAACATTATAAAATTAATTTCAAAAATAATATTTATTAATATGCTTAATAAATTAAATGAATTAATTAAATATATATACATGTATAATAAGTATAATGATATATGTAACGTTGTCTTGAAATGTTTAAGACAATATGTGTATACACGCATGTATAAAAGAATTTTTAAAATTAATAAAATAAAATAAAATTAATTAATTAAAAACTTAATTAATAAATTAAAATATTGTTATATGGGTTTTTAACCTAGCAGGATCCAACGGCAGATAGAACAATCTCATGTTATCAGAATGGTTTAGAGCTTAACTGGAACGGCTAAGGCAAGGAGTTAGTGAGAGCCTAGCTATGTTACTAAGGCAACGATTGAGATAGACTAAACCAGAAGACCAGCATTCTTTTAGCCCAATCAACAGCTGAGCATAAACAGTTAGTAAATCGTCATCAAAACAGAACAACAGCAACACAAGACCATAGAAACATCCCAAACTCCAGAAAATATCCTAAGTGATTGGATCACCAGCGACCCATACTCTATGGATCGCTAGAAACCCATGACACTCATTTGAATCTTCAATTGAGCTAGCCAAGGAGCACTGAAAAGAATCCAAGTCATTAGCTTGCTAACAAGCCAAATATATGGCTGGGTTCACGAGCTAAACCCCCTAGGGTCGTTTCCTGTCTATCTGCGAGCAGTTGATGAAGTGGCCTGGCCTAGAAGCTCTCTGATCCCTGTAAATATCATTTTACTTCCAACATAAGGAAGATCTTCTCTGGACTGGTTGTTGAAGCTATGCTGGTAACATTTCTTCACTCCCTATCTACTTTACAACAATCTCCAACGGAATTCACTGTGATTCTCCAGTGGATTTCAACTCTGGGGATTTAACTTACCTAAAGATAATCAAAGTCTTGTAATCAAACACTTTTTGTAACAACAATCAGTCTATAATAAAATTATAAAGTGGTCATAGGCTTCATTAATAGCCGAACCACTATAAAAGTTCTCTGTCTACTTTCTTTACTGTTCTTTTTCTATACCATTGATCTGTGATATTTCTCTGTCAGAATATGGCTAGTGCTTCCAAACTCAAACTAGGGCATTGATCCATTTTTTAGATTAACCTTTTAGTGCTTTCATTGAGACCTCCAACTCAAGGTTCAGATCTAGCTATCTACGTTAGATCCCATAGGTCCAGAAATTAGATCCTCAATCTCTGCTTAGAAGGTTTATTGTTGGGAACAAAAGATCTCACCAAGAAGGATTAGAGAAAAGCAAGCAAACACATGCTAAGGTGATGGGTCACTAGCAATCCATCTCCCATGGATCGCTAGCTATCCATGATGTTCGCTCGTGGGTCAATCAACTCTCTCTCATCATGATCCAATAGGCATCCCAGAAGACAAAGTACTGAAATCAATTAAGTGCATGAATAGCTAGCGATGGGTGGAGCTTCAAGAATCATGATGGAAGAAAACGTTAACACTCCACTTACTGCAAAAGCACCGTCTACAAACCCGAACTTAGGGGTGAAAACCCTACGGAAGGATATAAGGATGGCTCTCTTCGGCTCTGAACATGGCAAACAATTTGAGGAAGACAAATTGGATGAAAATGCCAACGTGCAAAACGCTAGAAGAAGATGCCATAGCATAGCGCTAAGCAAAGGACGAGAACTGCTACTCAAATGGTACTCCTAGAGCCAGGAGAACCAAGAAGATATGATATAAATCGAGATCGATTACAATGTCAAGCTCCCATGGTATATTATGACCATTCCCGACTAACCAGCTTCCAATCCTATCGTGGAGCTCCCATCATTAAATAACAATTGGTCGTCGTCGAAAATCATCAAAAATTGTCGTCGAAAAACTCATTTGGGTCCTTACTCGAAGTCAAACTCGGGTAATCACCCATTTGACTTGAAGTAAACCTAGGAAATTCTGGCCTGAAATCAGACTCGGGTAAAACCAAGATTTTCTCCAAGAAAATACGCAAATGGCTCTAGGCAATTTTATAAATTTCCTAAGTAGGTTGCAACTATTTTCTAATAACACTAAATAACAAATTCTTAGTTCTAACTAAATCATATTTAAATAATTTCAAAATTTATTTAAAAATATGATTATAAGGCGACTTGAAAATTCAGGATTTGAAAACATGAATATAAGAAAAGAAATGAAAAACAAAGTAAAATACAACAAATAAGGCCTCTGTTCTAGAGTTAAAAAGCCCCATAAATTCGTTCACCGGTCCATCGGTGGATACCCACCAGTGCACCGATGATGATGGTTTCCTTAAGATTTTCAGCTCTAGGAGGTCATCTTTGATGGTCGAATTTCGACCTTCGGCACTTAATTTTCTTTCTAATGTACCTGAACTTCACATACAAACATGCATACACTAACAACCATCAACCAAATCATCATATCATATATAAAAACGTGATTACATGTAACTTTTTATTTAGCATCGGGTTTCATCAGGTTTCGAACCTAGTAAACAACTAAGTGAACACACCCATGTAATCATAAATTCGTCTTACAAATTTGTTTCTTAGCATGCAATATTTTATAATAGGTTTTGTGAGGGATTCTCACCTTAACTCATTTGAGTCACAAGTCCAAAAGATCGAAAACAATCTTGCCTTAAAATTCAACCAAGCCCAACCATGCATACATGAAAGAAACAGAGATGGGATTCAGATCACCTTAAAAACTAAAATCAATCAGTCTAAAAGGTATACAAAGGATTGAAAAGCTTACCTTGATTTTATTAGAGTTTCTCAAAATTCTCTTGAATTTAGAAGTAGAAATTTATAGCCTAGGTTTAGAAAAAGGGAAGAATGCTTGGTTTTCTTCTTCTCCTTTCAAATTTTCTACACATGCTGTAATTAGAGAATAAAAATAACTTCTTTCCTTTACTATGTTTTAAAATATGCCATAGGATATAATAAGACCCACTAAGAAAATAAAATGTATTTCCTTTTTATTTCTTTGAACTAAAGCCTTTTTTATATGCCATTTTAATTAAACATGAAACATTTTTTTTCACAATTCTACCAATAATTCCCTTTTTTAACTACTTTTAAATACCAAACCGAGTTCATATATATATATATATATATATATAATTTTGAAATGAAATTACAAACCAAGTGATTACTTTATATTTAAATACTTTCAACTTCTCTTATAATTTAATAAAATGATTTATCAAAATAAAATCTTTATTTTTCTCATAAAAATATTTTATTTCAAAGATAAAAATATTTATTTCATATTTCCAAAACATTATTCAAGTTCAGAATTTACATTCTAAAAGAATCCATCATCTTTTAAAAAGAACAAACATTTAAATTTCACAACATTCTAATATTTGAAAATTTCAAATTTCCATTTAAATTTCGAATTAATCATTTCGAATTCTAATCAAGGTAATTTACAAACTAGGTTTGTTACGGACTCCCTCTTAAAGAAATCGCGTCTCCGCAATTTTACTTCAAAGAAAAGTTTGCAAAAAGTTAGGTGGAAATCAAATAAAGACGCTGACATGGAAAAAGATAACATATAAGACCCATGTGCATCTGAAAACAGCTTTGGATAAATCCACTTAGTAGGCCATATGGTCTCCCAACAACAGTCTTTCGGATTCGTTGATAATCGAACCTTTACAGAGGGATCATCCTTGCTTCTAGGTCGCTTTACTTCAAAGGAAATAATGCATATCATCTAATGCACATAGGTCAAATCTAGAAAAATCTTAAGTTCTTCTACTCGCTTTGACTCTAGCACTAACTCAAGATATTTAAAGCATTTTCAAAATTGGGAAACATGGAACACATCGTGTATTCCAGAATGATGAGATAGTAATGTGTCACGATATGCTACCATGCATATACATTCATTGATTGGATATGGTCCAATAAAGCGAGGAGCTAACTTCCCAAATCAACCGAAACACATGACTTCCTTTAGCAAGGAAACACAAATGGAGACTAGATCTCTAATATAGAACTCTAAATCCTTTTTTCTCATGTCTACATAGAATTATGCTTATCCTATGCTTCCTTCATCCTTCGCCTAACAAGATCAATGTTCTCGAAAGCTTATCTAACTGAATCCGGTCTTAGAACAAACCTCTCTCTAGTTTCCAGCTAACAAGAGGGCAGACGAAATGGTCTTCCAAATAAGGCACCGAAAGGAGCCATACCGATACTTGACTGAAAACTGTAATTACACAAATTGCACAAGATAGATACGATCATCCCAACTACCATCCAAATCCAGAACACATGCATAGAGCATACCCTTTAAAGTCTTGTTTAAATGCTCAGTCTGCCCATTGAACTAAGGAAGATAGACGGTGCTGAGATTAAGCTTCGCACCCAATGAAGATTGAAGACTCTTCTAGGACCCACTAGTGAAAAGTGGATCCCGGTCACAAACTATGGCATTGGGTACTCCATGCAATCTAACAATCCCCTTAACATATAGCTTTGCCAACTAAGGAATGGTTCAGCTAGACTTTATGGGGAAAAAAATGAGCTGACTTAGTCAAACGGTCCATGATTGCCCACAAACTATCATGCCCACACATAGAATGAGGTAATCCATCAATAAAGTCTATGGAGACCTACAAAAGAAAAGGTTAATTTGGTCATTACTAGATCAATTTATTGTGAGATATAACTATGAACTTGCTAAATATTTAAGTCCACATTTACCTGATCCCACTTCCATAACCAAATATCAAATGACTAATGAAGTCCATTGGGTCTTTGGTGTTTTGTCTTAACAAGTTGATAGGTCACACAATGACTCATATACCAAGCAATATCTTGCTTTATCCCTTCCTAGTAATACAATATCTTCATATTCGCATACATCTTGCTACTATGAGGATAAATGGTATATCTGGAATAATGACATTCACCCATAATATCTCTTTGGAGATTATTAGTATTAAGCATAATAAGCCTGCCTTATCTCCAAACACAACCATGCGCATGAAGAACAAACTCCTTAACATCAATTACTCCACTACTACACAAAAGACTAAATAAGATCTATAATGTAACGACCCAGAATTTTAGTCATTTGAATTTGGAATATTTAATTGATTTTAAATATGAAAAGTTAATTTTATAAGTTAAATAACTTGAATTTCCAATATAATAATTTATTTGGTAATTAAAATTTTAAATTTAATCATGTAGAATTGTTTAAATAATTAAATAATAAATTTAATATGAATGAAAATGATTTTGAAAGTTGATTTCAATTCTGTTTGAATAAGAATGAAGATAATAAACTTTTAAATTTGAATTAAAAGTGATTTAACTAATTTGTTTTAATTAATGTTTGAAAATATCCTTTTAGGGCACTGTCTTGGAGTTTTCATTCAATTCATAATAGTGAATTATTATATGCTATCGAATTTCATGGCGATCAGACGTATGGTTTAGCCGTGCGAGTTCAGAACGCGTAGAAATTAATTAAAGGAATTTAAACTTATATAATTTTATTTTGAAAAGCTAACTTCTGCATATGATGGAACTGAGTCTCGGTACTAGTTCCATTGTGTTTGGAATAGGGGTATTACATATAAAACGATAGACGGCACGCGTTGTTTGGAGTTCGAAAATTTAACCCGTGAATAGTGTCATAAAATTTTCTATATAAGGCCATCATAATCCACAAATCTGCTAAAACCCTAGTTTCTAACTTCAGCCGACCATTGACAAACCCTCAATCCTATGGCCATGGTTCATCGAAGCCACTCCATCCACTTTCAAGCCTCGAACCTAACTAACAAAATGTAGAGCTCGACGAAGCATAGAAGATCAACGGTTGGATCGAGCCAAAGAGACGTACGGTTGCAGCAAAAAAGGATCAAAGTCTTGGAAAAACTCAGGCAATTAATGACGATTGGCGACGAGCTATGGGTCGGCAATGGTGGTGTAGGGGAGATCGAGGGCAAGGCAGTGCATGGTAGAAGTCCCGGCGGCAGGCGCAACGAATGGCTGCGGCGACACGATAAAGTCGCCATCGTATTTTGTTTGCCTAGGTTGTGCACGAGAACGAGAGAGGGAAAGGTATAATTTAAGTTTAAATTTAATTAATTTTGAAGTTAATTATAATTTAAATAATCTCAACTTCAATAATTCATATCTAATTCATACAAGATCCAAATTGAATGTGATAGGTTACGTTGTGAACGTTACACTGATATCTATGATATGGAGTTGGATCGGATGGATTTGAAGGTAGTAGACACTTGGGTTAAAATTGAACACCCATTTATTTTTAATTCAAACTAAAGCGCTTTGGAGATTTCTGGAATTTCTATGAGCATGATTTACTATTTTATTGGTTGGTTTGGATATATTCCTACCCCTGGAGCGGATGACAACCTATTATGTTCCTATGTATTAGCGGATGATCCTTTATATACAATCCCACCTCGAAGTGGTTAATTTATATTTTTTGATTATATATAGTATGTGATGTAGGGGACAGGTTGGAGGGATCTAAAATAATTCCTCACACCGTTGATTTTACGTTTCATATATTTCGATATATGATGTTTTGGATGCCATATTTGATGACATGGATATGATTTTGCTTATCTAGTGATGTAATAGCACTGGGTCATATTTTTAGTATTTTGAAATACTATAAAATAACGATTTTGAATTGAAATGATTTTTAAAGTGATTTTGAAAGTATATACGTTTTAATAATTTTTACATTATAAAAAGGAATGAATTTATTTTAAATAAATAAAAGTTATGACTTATGATGTTATAAAAGCATAGTTTTGAGAAATACTTTAGGTAAAGATATTTGAATGGTTTATAAAAAGGATTTATAAAAGTGATATTTTACAAATAAAGTAATAGATTTATAAATGGAGTTTTTATAAATATTAAAAATGGATTTTATAAATAAGTTAAATTTGGAAAAAATATATTTATAAATGTTTTTTGATAATAAAAGAGTGAATCAAAAATTATTTGTTTAAGTGTTAGAATCTATGCTCAAAGTTGCAGCAAAATAATATTGACAATGGTAACAAAACTTTAGGTAGCATTTCAAGAAATGCCACCTTTTCTATTTTGTAATATAAATTGTTTAAAATGATATTTAAATTATATATTTTTCTCTAATCTTTTTAGGATTGTTTTCTAACTTATAAAAGATTGTTTTAAAATTGGTTTCAAGTTTAAATATGTCTTTAACAATTAATTATGAATTTCTAAACTAAGTAGCTTTCAAAATTAAAACTTGTCTTTCTATTTTATTTCAAAATTCCTTATTTTTTGCATTATATTCTATATAATTTATTATCATATAATTTAAGTATGTTTAAAGTGTTTTAATATATAAATATTATAAAGATATTTCTATATATATACATATATATAAGTTTTAAATATCAAATTCGATATTTTATCATATAATAAAGAGAGTTTGGATTTCAACACTTAAGTTAAAATAAATTGTTTGATGGAATGAACTAAAAGTGTATTGCCTTAATTAAAAAGCGTGGATGTGCTTTGATGTTTAAATAAATGTTTGAAGTTATTAATGGATAAGTAAATAGTTTTGGGTTATTGTAAACGTTGTTTTTTGCAACACTTGTTATTAACCCTTGTTATTAATTATACTTGGGAATAAAATTAGATATCTGCTAATGGATATTTAGTAGAAAAATACAAGTAAATGATTTAGGATTTGTTGTGACAAATGCTTTGAGAAACACTTGTCTTTAACCCTTAAAAATAAATAAATCTTTATGAAGGGAGTTTTAAAGTGGAATGTTTTCAAATTATAAAATGTTTGGGTTTGTTGTGACAATTGTTTTAGCAACACTTGTCTTTAACCCTTAAATGTAATTAAACCTTTAAAAGGAGATTTCTAAAGATAATGATTAAATGGGTTGGTTTTAGGTTTGCAGTAAACAATGTTTTATCAACATTTGTTTTCTTAAATCCTTGAATTATATTTTGGAAGAAATATTATAAATCTTTAACAAATGGAATTTTAAAAATAATAACAAGTATTGAAATCTTTTATAAAGAGATAAAAAATGTTATATGTTTAATTTATAAAAGAAAAGGAGTTTATTATAACAATGTTTTGGTAGTAATTGTTTTATTCCCTTTGATTATATTTCAAGTAAATAAAGTCTGTTAAATGATTTGTGAATACACTTATACGATTAGAATAAGTATATGAATACTTTTTAAGTATTAAATGAATAATGAATAGTTAAATTTATAAAGGCAAGTATATATCTTTTATAAAGAAAAAACTAATATGTTTCGGCAATTATATAAAGGAATTCTTAATTAATAAAAGAGTATTAATTAATAAAGAAAGTCTTGATTTATAAAAGAATTTTTTTTAGATAAAAAGATGTTTTACTAATAAGAAAGGTTTTAATTAATAAAGGATAAATTAATTATAAAGGGATTAAAAGTCGTTTATTTGACTTGATTATACTTGGACGACAAGTAACAGCTATCTAATGACCTTAGTTTGATTTTTTATGGGATGTTAGTACAAATATGCTAAATGCTAAAAGCCGAACGAGTAAGCTTCTCTATTTGTATGTGTCAAGACTGATGTTTAGGTAGAGATGGAGCAATAGAACCCTAATCTATCGGGATTCTTTTAGGCCGAGGAATAGTTAGGTAGAAAGGTCGGAAACGTATAAAGTGTAAAACCTTGATTTCCATAAGCAAGCATTCAAGAATTGATAGTCGACTAGTCGACTACCGATCTTGACCAAACTTAACTTAGGAAGTATACATGATGCTTCATAGATTTATATGAATAAGAACCCTTGGGGAGGAGTATTGATACACAACGCCTCTAGCATTCGATTCCTTTTAAAAGAATCAAAATTGAGTTAATTGGAAATTCATCGATTGGTTTTGGAGAGTCAGAGATCAATAAGTGATTTACTTGAGAATACCACTTCAAAATTATTATATAGGTTCTATGTTTTAGAAGTAAATGATGGAATCCATGTGTGTTCCATAATCTCTTGAGATAATGGAATCTATGTGGGATTCATGATTTGATAATGTATTGGAGACTCATGTGAAGATGCCCAACATAGCCTCGACATTAGGAAAATGACTAAAGACAAATTAGGATGCATGATCATGGGGTTTAGCTGACCTATTGGGGGTACACCAACTCATATTTAGAGTATGCCTGTAGATGTTGCTAGCGGGGAGTTTTTGATACTTGGTATACATTGTTCATGCGAGTGTTCAGATGATGGCTTGGTTGCATTTACCTTATGGTATATTTTATCTAGAGATATACGACGCTCGGAAGGTATTTTCTTACCCTTCTCATAGGAGATCGGTCTCATTGAGGATGTCTCCGTGGAAAATCCATTTATATAAACATCCCTTAGCGGTTTTGTTTGCACACCTGAATATGCTGTCAAATGTAATCAATGTAACCATTTCAACTATGATTTATATTTATATTGAACACCATAGACATTATTATAATATCACAAATTCTCCTAAGAAATTGTTTGGTTATCTTATGGTAAAAACCCGTCCGTGCTTATTTGCGGCGTGGTCTTATGAGGTACATTTATTCTTTAAAGGGTTTTACAAATATAGTAAATCAAATTACTTGAGTTTTCTTACGCTGGTTTACCAGACCGATCAATGTGTTATTCTTTTTATAATGCTTGAGTCAACACCATTTATATTTCTAGATATCGTTGATGATTCATTGGAGCTCTAGAAGAGAAGTTGGATGATTACCTACTATAGGTTTTATTTCCGTTGCATTGCTTTATTTACTTCAGCAATTATAAGGATAGGCAGTTATAACTATCCAGGCCGATGATCATGATTTGTTGTTGTACTCTAATGGATGTATGTATACTACACTTTCTCTTTTGTAAAGATCATTGTTATTATATTATATGTTGTTCCACTACGATTGTGAGATTATGTGTGTTTTAGTTTACTATTCTCTTCTCTTCTTCCTTTTTCTTTCTTTCTCATAGCTATATGTCTTTCCGTTCAAATTGGGTAGGACATATATGGTTTATTATCAGCTCATTGTCGCATTTGCGAGTCGTCACATATAAGCTCGGGATCATGCTTTTGAGCTTCCATAATATGATCTAAAATAGAAGTTCGAGCCAGAGTAGCTAATACAATATATGATCTTAACGCTGAATCTTGATCGTTAATCTTACACAAAGAAAGTGTCTTTAGATCTCTAAACTTGGAAAACATCATGGAGACTAATGCTTGCAACCAAGGACATCGACTACTTGATTACCTTTTCCCGATGTGTATTGAATCTCAAAATCATAAGCTGTTAGAAACTCTAGCCACCACTACTAACACATATTAAGCTTCTTTTGAGAAAAGGTATATTTCAAGGATTTGTGATCGCTGTATAGAATAATCTTCCTACCAAAAGACAATGATGCGAAATTTTAAGTGCAAAAATAATAGCTACAACCTTGAGATTGTGAGTCGCATATCGGATTTCATTCAGTCACAACTGGCTTGAAGCATATACAACTACCCCGTTTCTCTACATAGGCACCGCTTCAAAACCAGAACCATAAGCATCTATATTAACAACAATGTCTTGGTTCCCTTACTGAACAATCAGAATAAGAGCGTGAATGTAACAACCCGATATTTAGGGGTAAATAAAAAAAATTAATAATAATTTTCTAATTGGCAGAATTGGTTTTAAAGATTAAATTAGAATAAATTTTGATTTAATAAGGAATATTGGTGATTAATAATAAAGTGATTAATGATAAATTGAATGGTTTTGGGAATAATTATTTATTCAAAAGATTGTGAAATAAATTAATTTGGAAATTAATTAATAAATAGACTCAAAATGTGAATATATGATATTTTAATTTAAATGAATTAAAAATATGGAAATGAATTGAGAATTTGATAATGAATATTTTATTAAAATAATAAGAACTTAATATAAATGGAAAATGAGTTAATAATATATTTAATTATTTTGGAATATGAAAATATGATTCAATTGTTTTGAAAATAATAAATTAAATTTTGTAGATATAAAGTTTATTTTGATAAGAGAACAAATATATTAATTTGGTTTTGCAATTAATAAATTAATTAATTAAATTAATTAATTAATTAAATAAATAAAATGATAGAAAATGATTTTGTAAAATAAATAATGTTGTAATCTATTAGAAAGTAATTTTTTGAAAGAAATGTTTTTGGAACTAAGCTTGTACGTTGTAAATAGGTACGACACAAAACAAACTCATAGAAGGCGCGATAGGGCATGTGACAAGGCACGCGAGGTAACGCCAAGGTAGATATACCGTTTGCGGATCTGGATTGGTGGTAACGCATAGCGGCCACTACCTCCAACCTCGTGACACACTCCAAAATCAAAGGTGCACCTAATCAAATTACAAAGTAATAGAATGGTATCAAAGAAGTGTCCTGATCGGAGGTATGACCTCACTTAGCCCGGCATGGCTCCTGTTTTTGCCACATCAAGCTGACTCACGGAAGTCAGGGCTACATTAATACCTCATACAGGATCGTTACCAAACCTTCCTACTTCATTATGGAATTTCCACCACGTACACAGTTGTTAAAGTAGTTTTCGGTATTGGCAGAGAGTATGACAATATCCGATCTCGTTCTCTTTAACAACCGAACACTTATTTCACACCTTGGTCATTTCATTTCAAGTAGTTCATACTTCATATAAAAATACCATATTCATTTCAAAACCATATAAATTTGATATCATTATTCGCTTTAAATATATTCATTTCCAGATTCTTAACACTTTCAAAATCATAACACTTTCGACATCTAACACTTTGGAAATCATAACACTTTAGGAATCATAACACTTTGGAAACCATAACACTTTTGAAGTCATAGCAATTTCCACCTAAACAGTTTAGATGTTGAAAATAGTGTGTGTGTGTGTGTGTGTATTAAAATAGTTACAAATTAAAATAGTTTATATATATTAAAATACTTTATATAATAAAATTAGTTTCCTCCAATTTCGTGAGTCGATTCAAATCAACTTAAATTCCAAAATTCAATTAAATAAATCCCAGTTTAATAATTTAAATTTAAAAAGGTTAATAATCCAGATCCTTAATTAACCATTTCAGTTTATATTGATTTCAACTCTCGATTTAAACTATCACTTCAATTTTAATAAGATTGAAAGCTCAAATATTCAAACATTTACAATATAAGTTCCATTTATATTTCGACATTTAACTTTAATTTTATTCAAATTGGAAAATATTCATTTAATCATTTTAATAACAGTTTAATAAAATCTCAATTTATAAATTTAAATCAACATTACATATTTAGTCTTAATTTTATTTAAAGTTGAGAATATTCATTAAATCACCTTTTACCAAATCAAATTAAAATCATAACTTTCAAAACCTCAAAAATCAATAAGTTTAAATCAACGCTTATTTAAATTCAATTATTAACAAAGTTAAAATTCCAAGTCAACATTATTTTATCTTCCCAACCTTTATTATTAAAGTTATGAAAATCTATTTTAAAAATATTAATACAAATTTAAATAAATGCTTAAGCATACTATATATTAATTAAATTGAATTTTTATTAAATTAAATATTATTATTAAATCTAATTTTATATTAATCTAATTTTATATTTTTTTAAAATAATAAAATTGTAAGAAAAATCTTGAAAATTTTATATTTAAAACTAATTTATAAACTAAAAGTTTCCAAAACATAAAAATTTTAAAAATCTAAAATTTTGACATATATAATAATGTTTATATATTATATTTTAGAAGTCAATATTTATTAAAACTCGTATATTTCCTTTCAAAACTTTGGAAATCATTTTCCAAATATAAACAACAGTGTTCGTATATAATTTTCTGTCCTATGGTCAAGTGATACAGATATTTATCATTTCAATCTGCAATTTAATTACTTATGGGTATATATCATTTCAACCCAATCCCAAAAATTCAAAATTAATGAAAATCACTTGGGTTTATTATTTCCATCCATATCGATTTTCCCTTAATCTATAATATCGTTCAAGTATGTATCATTTCAACACATACGGAATGGGAATGTGACATGGGCACGAACTAGCGGGACAACGACAAGCTAAGAATTGCTACTGCAAATTCGATATTGAGGAAGTAAATCAAGATGGACAAGAGATCGATGAAACCAAATATATGCTATTTTTTTTTGTTTCAAAAATCAATTTTAAAAACATATATTTTCAAATCAATATTTAATTCAAAATACCAATAAAATCTTTACATATTATATTGCAAAGTCATTATTAGATTAATCATATATAATTCCTTTCAAATTCTATATTATGTATAGAACTATATTTAAAATCGGTATTTTCTTAAACACATCAATTTCCTCCCAAAATTCTTCAAATAAAAAGTTAACATAATATATGTATATATTAGGTCTTACAAAATCAGATTTTAAAATATTAATGTAAGTTGTAAACAAATATTTAAACACAGGACATTATATATAATAACAAATTAAGCTTCAGGAAAATCTGCAAACTACATTATATATGTATGTAAACTAATGTATAAGCTGCCGTATACACTTACATATATTATATGTATTTCTTTTCAAATCAATATGAAGTCCAACATATACATGTTGCAACCAACGAAAATGTAAATATATATGTACAGTCCAACATATACTTGTATAACTTACATAACAACAGATAGATCACATACAAATCCTATACACACAAACACACACATATATAAGTAAATCTTATATAAACTTTTACATATATAAGCAAACAGATTATATATTACTAATGTATATACAAACGTTATACATATGTGTTAAAATCAAAATATATATACACACAGTTTATATGTTAAATAAATATATATAAATAAATAAAATTTTTACTTTACTATATATAAACAACAACAAATTTGACAAGACAAAATTTTACTTTATATAAACTATTCGAATTATAAACCATAGATCTATAGAAAAACTAGTATAAACTTACGCAACTTAAACAACTATTTTTATATTGTATTTATATATATATATATATATATATATAGTAAAAAGAAAAATCAATATATAACAAACAATACATTACCTACCTATAAATAATGAGGAGGTTGTCAGAGGGAAGCTTGTGATGAGGTGGTCATGGAGTTGCTTACAGCCGAGGCGTACGGTGAGGCGGGTAAGGAAATAGTGGAGGGAGTGATGCGGATCTTAAGGTGGTGAGTGCGGGGTAGGCTAGTGGTGGAGGAAGGCTGCTGCTATTGGAGTTTATGATGGCAAGGATTGTCGGGCTATCTTGCGGTGAAGCGGTGGATGCGGATTTGTGCTCGAGAGGGGCTTGGTCTTAAGGCAGCTGCTTGGTGGAAAAGGAAAGATGGCAGGCGCGTTTATGGTGAGGGGAAAGCTGAGCCTGCGGTGGTGGGTTCGAGAAGGAAAGTGATGGAGGCGACTATAGGGAAGGGTTAGGTAATAGGAAGAACGAGTGGAGAGGGTTATGTGTCGGTCGTGGTTTGTAGATGGGGAGTGGGTTCGGTCATGGCACGGAAGAGGCTTGGAGTGGTGCTCACGTCGGAGCTGCATACGTAAAGGAGGTGAGGACGCGTGGGTGGCAGCCGACCATGGAGATGGAACATGTGGGTGTATGGAGATGCATGTTGTTTAGCTTGAACATTGGTAGGGTTTGGATTTGATGCGGTCGAGGGTATGAAAGGCAAGCCACAGGGAAAAATGAGCAGATGCAATTGTAATATATGAAGCTTAGTTTTTAAATATATATATATATATATATATATTATATACAGGAGCAGAACGAATGAACTTACCTATTTTTGAGTACGAATGAACTTACCTATTTTTGTGAACCATAGAAATAAAGTAGCAGGTAAAAGACTAGATATAAAGTGAAAGAAATGGCAACCGTCGCAAAGTGATTAAGCTAAAAATTTAAAGCAATTTATTATTATGGACAGGGTTGCACGGTTTCAAATTTGAAAAGCAAGGAAATCCCAAAAGTCACAAATTTCGGTACCGATACGACGTATAGTTTTATCATTTTCGTCGCGTACCAAATCTCAAAATACAGAAATAAATATGCTACGGAGATTGGCATGACGAGGTGAATAGAATGCCACACATATATCAGTGATACGATCAATTTATAAAAACTCGATTTTCCGCTGCCAAAATGCTGCAAATTCGTAGAAAATAATATAAACGTGGGCTATAAAAGTCCAAATTTGACAAAACGAAATATGACGTCTCTCTCAGAAATTTTTTGCTATATAAAAATATTCAGATTTTGGAAACATTTAATTTCCATCAATTTAACCGATTAAATAAAATTACACAACAAAATAAACCTCCATGTTATCTGGTGAAAATCTGACATTTGCTACGTTTAAATAGACGCATACCCAATATCATATTTTTATTTCTAAATTCTATTATTTAATTTCAAGCAAAATTTCATTAAATTACGTTATAAAAACAGTTAAATTCTACGGGTCATTACAACTTGTTAGATAATTTTGTAGTGTTTCCATGTTTATTTAAGTATCAATTCATAATGCAAACCAATATATATTTGTTGTAGATAATTATTACACTTTTGAACATAGTCTATATATTTATATAAATACTTTTAGTATTGTGTATTAGTTTCTCATTTCTATGTGATGAGAAATTTTAATAAACGGATTAGTGATACCATCTGGTTGGACTTTCACTAATACTTTTCTTGTTATTCATCAAATTTGTTGCATAGAGATATTGAGTGGATTAAGTGTAACTTATGGGCATTGAATAAATGGACTCGTATGACACAGTAGTATGTGACATCGATGTGATAGTTTTTTCATTATTTATTGTAAGTAGATGACACTCGATATATGGGAATATAGATTATTCTTAAGGGAGGTGTTGCTTAGGGTAGAATAAGTTTATATGCTCGGCTTATAGTGTGATTATACGCTCAGATTTTATATGCTTGGTGTAGAGCAAGTATATATGCTCAAGGTAGAGCATTTTGGATGATTAGCTTTGAGGGTGTACGCATAAGTATGTTGTCTATCGTGTAGTGCTCCATAGAAGTTAATCAGAACCAGATGGTCGGTGTCCATCCTGGGGGCTTGATCGTGGGTTCACGCCATAGATTTGTGACACTTTCTGTTCTATTAGATGTGCATTGTAGGATTTGAGTAAAGGGTGATTTAGCCCTAGCCCTTTTAGTCACGAGGGCTAGGGTTTGTTACCATAGGCGTGATCCGGGTCATGATCAGTGCATACGTTGTCTTACAGCATGTTTATGACATGCGATGGACATAGTCATGATACAAGGTTGGTAACCGAAGACTGTAAGAGCAGATCTGGGTGGTGTAGCCCTGGCTCTTAGGGTAAGCAGGGTAGCTGTTAGTCTCCCTTCTGGTTGTACATGGATTGATAGATAAGTACATATTTTATCTATACACCTTGCCTAAATATTACAATAGATCTTGGCTGAATAACCTAGGTGCTCTTGGAGATGTAAGATAGTTATGTTGGGGTTTGACTAGGTGGCGTAACCCAGACGTTATGAGATTGTTGGATGATGTAACCCATACATTATGATTGACTCCCGTCACCACTAGTTTTGAGATAATTTGTATGGATTTATATCTGTGATATGATGGTTTTGATTTATATTACATTTGACTATATGATTTATTTGAGTTATTGATTTATACATATTGCTGACTTATATCTTGTTTTTATTCATGTACTTTATTCCTAATCGTCAAAGAGATAGTCTGGTCCATGTGTTTTTGGTAATACTCGAGTCAGTCCATGACATTTCAAATTCAGGGATGATGAGACCAACTTGTGTTTACTGGGCACAGTGAGGCTAGTTAAGCAGTTTAGTTGCATGTTATTATAACTAATGTAAGTTATGTATATTCTTGAGTTGTATTTTAAACATTCATTGTATATTGTATACAACCTTTTATTGATTTGATTCTAACTCTGTGATCTCTGTTATACACTATATATTACGTATTATTCTATCCTGAGGCGTGCGTGCTTATTACTTTGTATTATCTGACAATATTACTTAGTAATAATCTTGGATGGTATGGGTATAGAGGTGGGATGTTTACAGCGAGTTATAAGATCTTTCAACTTCTAAATGTAGATTCACACTTCTCGGACCAAATATACTTCATTCCCTTTCTGGTAAAAATAGTGAGAGGAAGAACGATCTTGGAGAAGTCTTTAATGAACTATAAGTAATAACCAGCTAACCCCAAAGAACTACGTACTTCTGTCACACTCTTCGGTCTCTTTCAATTTTGAACCACTTCAATCTTAGAGGGATCGACGGCGATTCCAGTCTTTGAAATAACATACCTCGAAAACTTTAATTACTTCTACCAAAAATGGCATTTAGAGAATTTAACTCTAAATTGATGACTCCGGAGTGTCTCTAATACAATGCAGAGATGCTTCTCATGTTCCTCTCCGACTGAGAATAGACTAAGATATCGCTAAAAAAACCAAGCATAAATTTATGTAGAAACTTCTGGAATACTCTATTCATTAAGTCAACAAAATATGCAGGCGCATCTGTTATTCCAAATGGCATAACTTGCCATTCGTAAGATCCATACGATGTTTTGAAAGTTGTAAAAGGAATGGTACCATTTTCTACACAAAGATAATGGAAACCAGACACTAAGTCTAACTAAGAAAAGACTTTCGCACTACTAAGTTAATCGAACATATCATCAATTCAAGGTAAAGGATATATGTTCTTAATAGTTAGCTCATTTAATTTTCTATAATCGATACACAATCTAAGTCTATCATCTACCTTCTTCAAAAACAGAAGTGTTGCATCCTAAGAAGAACTACTAGACTAAAAAAGATGCTTTGACTTGAGCTTAACTAATTGCTTTTTTAGATCTTCACTCTCTTTTTCTGACATCCTCATGGGAGGATGACTAATTGATGGAGCACAGGAATCAAATCGATGCGAAATTCAATTGCCCTCTTAGGAGTCAATCAAAAAAATAGGGTAAAAAAATTAGAGGAATCCCCACACAACAAGAATACTAGCTATCTCCTTATTACCATGAGACTCGATAGCAAATAAAGAAACTTTTTTGACTAGGATCGATTTCTTCAAGGCCTAAAGAAAGTCGGTCAATCGAAGAAGGATTCTTCAAATATATAATACGTTTAGGACAAAGAATATAAGCTCTATACATATCGAGCCAATCCAAACCAAATATCACACCAAAGTCCAAATGCTAAATAACATGCAAATTGACAAAGAAAGAAAAATATACAAAGAACAATATCTACGTCCTTATAGATAAAAATGAGAGTCGCAGATCCACAGATAGGATTTACAATCCTCAAAGAAGATATCCCAAAGAGCAAGCCCTAATGAGCTCTTTTGACATGAATGAGTGTGTTTCTCCCATGTCAAAGAGAACCTAAGTAGAATAACCATAAAATAAGGCAGCGCTTACCATAATAGATGAAGATGTACCGATCTAGTGCTTAGAACCTCCAAAAGTCTCAACTACATTCAACCTTCCTCCATTCTACTTCTGAGCTATCGCTAGGTAAGAGGAAATGAAATGGCCCTCTTTCTTACAATAACGATAGCACAGACCTTTAGGATAGCTCTTAGAATAATACCCTTTTTCACCATAATTATAACGCACTATCTACTTAATAGTCTAATCTCCAGAATCTAAACTCTGCTTCTTAGCTTTCTTAAAACAAAATCCAGGCTTGAACCTGCCAAACGGATTCATTTTCTTCTGACCGGAATCCTTCTACTAAGGGGTCTCGTCACTACTATCTCTCTTAGCTTCTTCCAATCTAAGAGCGGTATCGATAAGCTTTCCAAATGTGACTTCATGTTGAGGCAAAAGTGTGACGACCATCCTACACCTTCGGTACCCAACATACATGTATATTATGCTATGGAGGTACCCGACTAATGCCGGATGGTAGCCAAGGGTGAAAAGTAGTAAAAATCCAAGTAAAGAACTAGTAGAACCTCTCACAGTGCACAAACAAGATATAATATAGTAATATAGATGTAAAACAAGCAAGACGGTGATATATTCAAATGAACCATAAATAAGAATAACAGAGTGCAACAGGTTCACAGATTATGCTAAAGCAAAAATAATAGATTTTGTACATCCTAAATCTCCAAAATGAACTCTATAACTTCTCTAAGATAATATAAGTTTTGGTACCACGATATCGCATAATGGAATATAAGCGACAGTAAGCTCCAAATATAGATATATGAAAGTGCAGCCTTCTGCTCGCTCCATGCGCTATCCAGACCTGTTATCTCTAATCTACTCATTTAAGGTACCCGAGATAATAAGAAGCAAAGCATAAAACATTGGGTCATACAACAGTCTAGTGTGAATGATACATAATCCCAAAAATTATATAAAAATTGTATATAGTAAATAGTGGATAGGGTATGAAGAACCATACCCGGCCTATCTCTGCATCAAAAGAGTTAGCCTATAACAATCGATATATGCTAATCTACTATCATCTTCGTATAAATGTACTATAATCGAAGTACAATGTCCAGTTTATGGGCATTCGATCGAAAATATCTACATCGTGTAACACTCTAAATTAATAAACAACCATGGCAAACATAACATCCATCAGACAATACTCACCATCAATCGTGTATGTTGGATATATGATAACTTATATGGCACAATCGCAAACCAGGGACTTAATCGAAATATCCACTTTACTGGTGCTTGAATCCATGCCACTGTGTAAGGCTAGGAATTAGGCTCACAATCGCAAAAGCCCACGGTAATCTACTATTAGAAATTTTGGACACGATCGCAAAACCAGGTGGGCTTCCCCACATATCCCTTCTTTATGAGCCCACTAGAAACCTCTAAGTTATCATCGATCTCTCTGTACGCATCTCCACAATGGAACTCTATCGTTATCTATCCCTACTATCTCCACAATAGAAAACAGTCACAAATTCTACTCATAAGTCCTCATCATTGAACTGGCCCCGTGCATCACCATAACGACTCCCATCATTAAGTTGTCATCTTTGTAATGCCTCTAAACATCCATCGTAAGTCGTAGAGCAATCATATTATGGTCCCAATGTTTTCATGTTGAAGCATCACGTCCTTGCTTCATTATTCGCCTCACATATTCATAGCAACTCAAGCTGTGCTCAGTGAATTCCTGCCCTTGCTCAGAGCACTCCTGAAACCCCAAGTCTTGTCCGGCTTCATCCACATCCGGACCAAAGTCATGCTGCCAAAGCCTTAAGAAACACCCTGGACTAATCATCTTGTCCTGTACATAATGTTCCCCAACACAATCACCGAACCGAAAATCTTGTTCGGCACTCCCTACAATCGAACACAACTCCTTGTTCGGCACCTGACTAAAGTAGCTGCCAGACAAGATTTCCTGTTCGATCTCACATCACCAAACACAAATACTACCAGACAGAATTTCCTGTCTAGTCTTCCCTTACCGAACCATGAAACTACCAAATAAGATTTCATGTCCGTTCCTCCATCGTCGAACCAAACAGTTACCAGACAGGATTTCCTATCTGGTCTTCCCATGCCGAACCCACTTTTTCCCATCCCAAAGACAACCATTGAACCATCTCCATGCCAGATCATGCCCCATCGAACTAAAGCTTATTGTAGCTTCAGCACACCAACATCGTACTAATTCTATCGCTTCAGTCAACATTTCGACCCTCCTGCATCGCTTAAGCAATGATACAACTACAAATGCTCTAGAGCTTATCCATCAAAGTTTGATTTCACGGTTCCTAACTCTAAGTCATTTCGATGAGCATTTTCAAGCATAGAAGCAAATACCATACATGCACCAAGAAACATTCACACATGCAAACATGCAACAATTCATGAAAAATCATCCTATAATATGTCTCTAGCATAGCCGAACACACACCAAGGCAACCATACATCAAATTAACATTATTAGAACACTTTAAAACATTAAAATTTTGTTTTTACTTTAGGTTTTACTCTAAAACAATCTCAAAACATGATTTTGACTTTTAAAAGGGTTTAGAACGTGTCAAAACATATAAATACATATCTAGTAAGGTGGGAGATGATAAATCACTCACCGAAACCTCCAAAATCCAAGTTTTATGGGCAAATCGAGGCAAATCCGAAAATTAACAGCCAAGCCCCAAGTTTTCTTCCACAAAAATGTAGATTTGAAGATCTCTAGTGAATCTCCTTGCTAATCTACACTTAATTTGTGATTTAATTCTGATTTGGAGGAGAAAAGAGAAGGTTTTGGATGTAGAATGTGCTAATGTGATCTTAGATCAATTTGATAAGTGGTAAGAATGAATTGGGAATGATAGTTTAGCCTATTATAGTCCAATCCCAAAATGGATTAGTGGGCATGCCATCACACCTTACTAATTACCCACTAAGCTGCTCCAATAACTATCAATTTTCAAACAGTCATATCTCCTAACCAGAAACTCCACATAGCTATTATGACCACTTTACAAAAAGGGAAACCATCGTATCTTTCTAATAAAAATGGTCTCAAAAGCTAATTTAGTTTCTATCAAATGTTATAGGCATTACAAGTTTCCAAGGGTAAAATCTTCCAAAAAATTCTAAATATAGGAGATGTGAGTAGTAGGAATTTTCCAAAAATATACAGTTATACGACCTAATATGAATTTAAAAATAATATTTTTTAATCCTCCGATATGTAATATATGGGTCGTTACACTCTTACCCTTTTAGGAATTTCACCCTGAAATCCCAACACAGCAAGATAAAATCAAACATAGCTATCCCGCATGCTTAACATCCTCGAGATAATATATCGATCATCAAACATGAAAACAAAAGTAGGTAATGATACCTACACCTACCCTATCATATAGGATACTAAACTACCCTAATGATATCGAAAGTGAAAGTAAATGCGATAAACAGAAGCCTCACCAAGTAAAGAGCTCCGAATAAGTGGTCCTCATGCTCTACTCGGTCTCCCAAGTACAATCGCCTTCACTCTCACTCCACTGAACCTTCACCACCTCTACTATCTTACTTCTAAGCCACTTCATATCACGTTCGACGATACGAATAGGCCTACGAGGTATCGTAGCTTATGGTTCAATCTTGATATCATCAAGATGATTCGGTTCAACTACCATGTCCGAGCCATGCACAAACTTCCATAAGTGAGAGACATGGAACACATTGTGCATGCTCGCCATTTTCTGAGGAAGTCAAATCTGTAAACTAGGTTCCTAATCCTCTCAAGTATGGTAAAAGGACAAATCAATCTCGGCACCAACTTTCCCTTAGTACCAAATTGAACAACATTCTTCGATGAGGAGATCTTATGACAACCCACATCGAAACATGCTAAATTTCGACCTAGAAAAGGCCCATCGAAATTTAGATCAATTCTAAGGTAAGTTGTTGGTAGAACTAAGCAAATAATAGTCTAAAGCCATAACTAAACTTTCAGAACTCGCAGCGGATGGAACAAAATATAATAGCAAAGCGTACCCATTTATTTCAAAATCATAAAAATGCATAATACAAAACTCCATGAAAAAAGTAACATAATATTATTACAAAAATTATCTAAATACATGGGTACATGTAAAAGCAAATAATAATAACAAATACTTCCATAAGCCAAGCTTCTCCATCTCTAGTCATCGTCACTGCCATCGCTCCATCCTTAACCAATGTTATAATGAGGAGGGAGTCATTACAACATGTGTCTCATGAATAAAAATCTCGAGTCTTACCTATTTAGTAATTGGGTAGTATATTCAAAATAAGAATATGTCTACGAATATAAAACCATCAAAATCATTTAATACTTCTTCATAAGGAAAGGAAGCTAATCCAATCATTTGACACCTTCCATTTTAGAAGTAGATTTCTAAAATTCCATATCCTAATCATACGTTATGAATAACTAATCATGTGAGACGTTATGAATAACTAATAATGTGAGAGATGGTACCTAAGCCACTTAATACTTTCCAGTGGAAAATAGACAGGCCCCATCATTTAAGACCTATTTCCAGAACCGTGCTCCTCAATGGTATTATCTAGCTGACATCATATGGAATCTCATAAGGCACTTAATACTTCTAAGTGGAAAATAGGTAGACCCCATCATTTAAGACCTATTTCCAGAAGCGGACTCCTATAGAGATACCACATAACATAACCCCTTGGCAATTTAATACTCTATATAGGGAAAAAAGGCGGGTCCAACGACTTAAAATATCAAACCTTGAAGCAAGACCTTCGTCTTATGGCTCATACTCATAATGGCTCTCACTTTAGTCCGCTATTCGTAGGAACTGGTAGCCAAATTAGTGCGCAGATTTTCCTATAGAATTTGGCACTAACCTGCGTCATTACAAATGTTTGTCATAAGGATATCTCACATCAATAAAAGTATACCCAATTATTGGTAGCCTCAAAGTGAAGGGCAGACTTCCATCATGTAACTCTACTGACCTCGCATCTCTATGACTTAGCCTCAAATCAATTACTTTATATACATACATACATACATATATGTATGTACGTACGTATGTATGTATGTACGTACGTACGTATGTATGTATGTATGTATATAGACACACACTCGTCTAACTATTTCATAAATAAGGCCTTATATGGATTCTTCCTTATTATGCCTTAAATAATAATTAGGCTATAAAAGCGTTTCCTCTTATTTTTGCTTCAAAATCAATTACCTCCCTAAGGGGGGAAATAAATGTAAATACCTAATTAACTACGTCATATACACAATGGTTATACTTTAATTGCATAAATAAATAAACATTCACGCCTAATAATTTCTAAAAGCACGGATTTTACACTTTAAACTAGCGTTAAATGTCAATTTCTTAACCAATTACTATTACAAGTTCTTTTTCTTCAGTTTCCCAAGATTTCATGAAATTCTAATGTCTAAAATAGGGAATAAATATTCATAACCAAAACTACAATAATAGATTTGTAAGTAAAATAGAAACTCAATTCATTACACCAATTCAATGGAATATAATAAGAATTGCAACCTAAACCCATATTTTATTCAATCCTCTTTTACTGAGAAATAGAAAAGAATAAATGGTGTAAACTGCAAAGAGAATTCATAATATAAATCCTTTATTTTATTGAAGGATCATGTAACTACCCGCCTTTTTGGCCATCGAAAATCGACACCAAACACTACCACTGTGTTCCAATGTCATGCAACCAATCGACAAAATGGCAGATTATTAGGGTAAATGAAAAAAGAAAAGAACAGAGAACAGAGAAAATTAGAATATCTCAACGGAATTGACAACATATAATATAATAAAGACAGTAGAAACTATCACTCCAAACATACAGAGTATATCAGAGTTAGAAACAAACCTTATTAGCTGGACAGTTATAAAATCCCGACCTTACAAATGTCGATAGGTATACTATATAATATAGTGGAAAATAAAATACTACGATAGGTGAAACTTCAGCTCCCCTCCATGATCTTCAAATTTTCAAGGACAACCTGGGAAAATACTCGGTCTGAACACCCGTATCAGTTTGGAAATACCAAGGTTAGATAACTCGAATAATGGAAAACATATATAAAATTTTTATAAGACCACACCATAACACAGAACGGGTTTTACTTCACAAGAATAGCATCCATACAAGCAAAAGCAGAAATAAACAACAGGAAAAAAAATCCAAATATGATTGAGCTTAAATAATATTAAAACAGACTTGAAAGAATGGAAATAAACCGAGTAAAATCCAAACTGGACAGAATGGATAGAATAAGGAAAAATAGTCCAAACTCAATATAATGGACTAAATAAGGTAACAGTCCAAACATGATAGAATGGGCTAAATAAAGTAACAGTCCAAACTCGATAGAATGGGCTAAATAAAGTAGTAGTCCAAACTCCGATGGCTCTATAGAAAGTATACCTCTAGAAACATGCTTAAGAAATCCGATGGCCCTCAGAAACCTCCAAGCCGGACCCCGCCAACTGTTACAAAATATCCAAGTATTTCACATTTCCATTCGCAACATTGAATCCAATCTAGAGTGGATGTGAAGATACCCTAATGGGAGCAACCCAACATAGCTTGGCCCCCACTTGCTCTTTGGTTTTAGTAATTTTCGACAAAGGATAACAAAGCTCAAATGAACAACACATCGTCTTAGAGTGACGAAAATAAAGTGGCTGAAGTAACCGATAGCCGAGATACCAACCATTAAGGACACAAAATGATCGTATATGGAAAGTAAGTTTTGTATACTTATCACCACTCATTGAATTCAAAACTTGTACTATTTCTAGATTAATAGTAATACCGGACAAGTCAAGGTAGTGCTACCTCAAGTCATGTCACACGATTATTCTTAACTTTCGAAATTGTGACAAGTCTACTTCTTCGATGTTTAGTGCAAATTATATAAATAAATCGTATCTATATAAGTGATTCGCTTTACAGAAATAATTCATTTCCATAAACGAATCAAACCTTTTCTTTTAAAAAACGAACTGAACTTTTTTACTTGATTTCCGTATTAGTAAAACACATTTAGAATTAGTTCCAAATTGTTAAAACATTAAGAGAATAATTTTTCCAAGTGCGCGACCCCGAAGGCCTAGACCAACATCAGACCGAGCACCTAGAAGATTATCCAACTTAACATCCCAATAATCGAGTACCAATTCCTTTTCATAACATTAAAACAATATCAATTATCCCGAGAGATAATTAATCACATTTAAAATCTCTTTTTAATAAAAAATCCATTACGTATAATAAAATATATAATTATTTCCAAATATTTTTATAACATTGGTAAATGAACTTTAAAAATCTTGATTAAATCAGTTTATTAACTTGAAATCGGTTGATTAAAGCCATTTGATTATATTAGATAATTTACTTCATTACTTTTATTGAATAAATTAATTGATTTTAAATATCATTAATTAAAAAATTTATTTAATTCAAATAATCACTAATTAAATTAATAATTATTGTTAAACATCATTAATTAAAATGATAAATAATTTTAAATTCCATTAACTAAAATAGCGAATTAAGTTTAAATATTCATAAATTTATCGGATTAATTAAATTCAAACTCCATTATCTAAAATAATTAATTAAAACATCATTTGTTAAAATGATTTATTTAATTATAAAACATCATTAATTAAGATGACTTAACTAAATTTTAAAAATCATTAGTTAGAAACAATTAATCAAATTTAAAAACAATGATTAATTAGAATGATTAATAAAATTAAAAATCATTATCTAAAATGATTTATTACTTTTAAATATCATTAATTAAAATGATTATTAATTTCAATTATCATTAATTGAAATAATTAATTAAGTTCAATAAATTAATTAAACACCATTATCATTAATTAGAATAATTAATTAAACTTAAATAATCATTAATTAAAATGATTAATTAAGTATTAAAAAACATCTTAGCAAAAATGATTAATTAAATCCAAAGATAAACCAATTTTAATCATTATTTATTAAATTGGTTAACTAATATTAAATTAATCAGTTTAAAAGATTATTTACTTTAAACTATCATTAATCAAAATGATTAATAACTTTTTAATATTCTTTTTAGCAGAAATACAAGCCTAAGTTCATATGATACGGTTTTGGGGATGAAAATTTAATAAACGTTGGTATAGCGAAAATCGCTATAACGACATTTAAATTATTAAATGAAATATCAGAAATTAATCTCAATTAACCATCAATAACAACATGTGAATGTACACAAATAATTTATGAGAGAGAAACCCCCTTTGGGTCTCTCTACATATTTTTTCTGCAAAATAATGATTATGGATAACATATAGATAATCATATTGGTTTATAACAGTCAAATTAATATGTCATCCAATTTTCCAATCAGAAATGCAACCAAACAAGAAATCAAACAATTTAACTAACACCCAAACAATTGATAAACTTTTATAATATCATTGACATGATATAATAAAATTAAATATGAGTTAAACTCACCAAAGATTTTGAAAATTTGAAATACTTTAGCGCTCGGAAAGCTTGGAAAACCGCAAATTCTTCTCGAAAATGGGTTATTTTTCACTCGACTTTTAGACCTTTTCCTCTTAGATTTTGGAAAAGTTATCAAAAAAAAGTTTTAGATTATTCATTCCTCTATCATTTAAAAATGGTATTACTCAAAAAAGTTAAATTTTGAGGAAGTTATAGCCAAAACAGCAAGGGATATTTTTGGACATCAAAATCTAGGTTCAAAAACACTATTGCAAAAAAAATTTTTTTGGAGCATCTAGACTTGAAATAAGAAAAATTGGTGTACTTCAAAGCTATAGCCACTAGAAATATACATGGTTTGAAAAAAATAAAATCTGTTTTTGGAGTTTTTTGTAAGAAGTTATGGCCGAAACAATTTTGGGTAAAATGGAAAAAATTTAAATGGAAAAGAAGGAACCTTTAAACAAATTTCCAAAACATTTAAAAGTTAATTTTTGAAATCTTAAAACATGAAAAGTTATTTTGACCATTAAGCTTTAAGGAAGGTAAGAAGAGAAAATGAAAATAAATGAGCAAGAAAGGTGAAAAATTCGTTTTATATGAAATAGAAATAGCAAATTACCTTTTTACACTCATGTACTCTACCATCCACAGATGCATGCCATGTCACACCCTCTCCTCTACCTTACCCATTTCAGCCCATACCTAGCCATCCTCCTATCAAATCAAAGTCAACATGCATAAATACTCTAATGTACTTATGGCTCCTAATGATGTGCCATTCTCTTTCTATTTTTTTTATTATAGGTGCCAAAGTGTCACATCATCATTTTCTTAACTTAATTAATTACACTTAGATCTAATAAAATTACTAATCTTGGTTTGTAATGTTGCATATATTTGAATATATACACACAAATGTGTACAAAACATTTCAAATGTACTTTTATATGCTAAAAAAATCAAAATTTGGAAAACGGTTTCCGGTCACATTTTCTGTTTTTCATCGAACTATATATTTTTATAAACAAATTTTAAAAACTATTTAACCATTATTATTTATTATGAAAAATAGTTTTATTTTCATTATAAATCCATTTATTTGAATATTTAAAATTAATTAAATAGTCGCAAATCAAAGCAGTGAAATTCTAGGTCGTTTTATTACAATTTGATTTTTCTATTATTTATTATATTCGAACCATTTTTTATTGTAATAAATTTGAAAAATGATTCCCATTATCATTTATTAATTAGAAGAAGTTAAATGACACTGTTAAATCTATTTAATTCATATTTGGTTCACCAATCAAATATTTAACTCTTAATTCAAATATTTAGTCGATCATTACTATTGAATTCCAAGTATTGAATTCCAAAATGCAAATATTTAAATATCTAAAATTAATTAAATATTTAAAATCAAATGGTAAGAATTTTGGAGTTGTTACAGATCATAATTTAATCAAAAGAAGAAGGAAAATTAGAATACGCTATGAAATTATCAAAAATTGCATAAATAAAACAAATTCCATTAAATTAATTTTGAGAATCTCAGCATAGAATTGGCATTTTGAAATAAAAAGGAATGTTGGAAGACTTTAGTTATCATATTTTCAAAATCCCAAATCCGTAAGACATATTCAAATCGAAAAGAAATATACTAAATAATTGCTGAAAAGAAATACTAAAGTTTTCACTTACAAAATATCCTTAGCTTTGCCTTCCTTGGATTTGCATGCCATACAATCTCTTCTAAAATCTCACTCTTTTGTTACACACACACAATAGGGAAGATCTATATATATTTATCAGATTCAGAATAATAGAAGAAGAATTAGATAAGAATAGATTGGAGGAGGAAGAAACAAATAGTGTAACGACCCGCTATTTTGGACTATTCGCATCCGCACATGTCGGACTTGAATAATTCAAAATACCGAATTGTTAATTTAAATTTGGCAAAACTGAGATATACAGTAAATAAATAGTCACAGAATCACAGACACAGAGTAATAATATGCAGCGGAAATAAAGAGATAGTAGTTCATGAAGCTACTATATAAATATATAAGATACATCAGAGTTTACAACAAAAGAGTAATACGATACATCAAGTACAAATCAGAATACATCACTGGAATCATCGAATACTGAAAGTAGAATAGATGGCTGGATCTTCAAGCAAAGCTCCAACTCCAAAGGTGAGCCTCGAATACTGGTACACTCAGTCTGACCCGAGCGTAAAGCAAAACACAAGACACTCGAGTCAGGATTAATATTCTTATATCAATAAATCCAACTCAAGTGAAATAGCAATCGAAAAACAAGTAACTCAAAGGATGTTTGGAATAACCATCCTCTAAGGATCCGCTAAACTATCTACTAGGTAGTAATGTACGCTAAGTAGATAATGTCTATTAGTAATATAAAATATCAAAATAGCGTTAAGGCGTTACCATAATCCCCCTTAACACATTTTTATATTCCCAAAAGCATATACAAGACCGTAGTTTCCCCAAAACCGGAAGTCACCAGAGGGCAATCCATATACTCAAGGTACAAATCAAAACGTAGTGGTCGCGAATAGGATAATCAGTATGACAAGGTACATGAGGCGATACCAACTAGGATACTAGTAGTTGCGTGATCCGGACTGATGTTGGGCATAGCCAGCAGCCACCCCAACACCGCGAAACAACACTCCCAAATCGAGGGGTGCACCCAAATCGAATCACAAAAGTAATAGATATGGTATCGAAGAAGTGTGTCCGCTAGAGGTGGCGAACCTCAATGGCCCGGCGCGGCTCCTGTTTTAGTCATGTCAGGGGTCATCCAATATCGTTCTCTTTCTTCAGTCAACGCGTTCACCAAACCATCCACTTCATTCTGGATCAACACTCCGCGTATAATAGTTATTAAAGTGGTTTCGGTATCGACAGAGAGTATGTCCATATCCGATCCCGGTCTCTTTAATAACTACGTATTATTACACCGATTGGTCGTTTAATATATTTCAAAACAATCAATTTCAATTTCAATTTCAATTCGAAAACCATCATTTCATTTGTCTTTCTAAATCAATTTCCACCATTTACATTTCAAAATTTCCAAATTATCATTTCAAAATCTTACAATTCAATTTTAATTTTATTTAACAAAACAAATATTGATTCAAGTTCGTACATAAGTTTTATTCCGAAATTATTTAAATTAGTTTAATTTAACATTCAAAATCAATTTAAATTTATTTATCGATTTTATTCAATATTCATTAAGTTAATTTAACATCCAAACAATTCTTTTAAATTTCCAAGTCATTAAATCAATTACTTAAGTTCAACTTCATTATATCAAAACTTCAAATTTAATTAGATTAAATTCGTCAAATCAAATTTCTTAAATTACAAGTCTTACATTTATTTCAATAAAACGCATTTTATTTCTTGTCAAAGAAATTCAATTTCATTTATTCACTTACTTAAATAATTCCCAAAACTTAATTAACAAAGAGACTCAATTTCACTTATTTACGAAGTTGCAATTCACTTATGCAAAAGTTCAATTTCTCTTATCAAATAATTCAATTTTTATTCAATTATCAAATAATTCAATCTTATTCAATTATTGAATAATTTCAATCTTAATTATTAATAATTTCAAAACTTAATAATTTTAAATTTAATTATAAATTCAACCTTAATTATTAAATCATTTCAAAACAACGTCCTTTCATCAGTTATTACATTAATATCTTGTTTCAGATTTCAATATTAACATTTCCTTTTATCAAAATTTACGTTCCAATTTTATTTCAAAACCTTATTATTCAAATAAAATCTTATTTTATTTTAAATCAAATTATTGACCAATCGGGTTTTATTAAATTTTCTATCCTAAGTCAAGTTCATTTGGGTATGTATCATTCCAACCCGATTCCATTTCCAATTCAAAATCAAAACATAACAAAGGGAACTTGCAGTGTGATAACTGGGATGGTGTCAAAGTAAATAAACAAGCAATAACAACAATCAAACACAATCCAATAATCAATTCAAATAATCTCGAAATAATCGTATTAATTCGCATTGTTGTTTGTGCGAATTAATATAATTATCTCTAGAATCTACACTATCATTTCATGTAGATTAAAGATTTCTACATTACGGTTTTTCACTTGTCGTTCAATTTCATACTACAACAATCAATCCAATATACGTTCAATGGTTCAAAGTGTAATTTATCACTATTCTACATGTCAATTAATTTAACAATTAAAATGGTCAAATTTAACTAATCAAATTTCACATATATGTCAGTTCAAATTTTAATTATCCTACGTCGAATTCAATTGCATAATATTTATCACTTTATACATTACAGATTTAACATCCAATATAAACAACAATCAATCAATCAATTATCAACCAAACTATATTATCATCGCATAAATAATTAACAGATAATGGTGTCAGATGTCATAGGTGAACAGATACAGGTAATAGCATATAACAGTGTAAATAACTGACAGTCGCATATTTCAATTGTCGTTTTAATTGAAATTAAATTTAATAAATAAAAGAATATTAATCGTGAGTGAATGCTCACCTTTCGAGGTCGGAAAAATTGAAACACAACCAGCTACGAATTGGATCACGATCAAGAAAGTCGAACAATCCAACAACAGTCTCAAGGTGAAGTAAGCTTAAAGCGGATTTTGACGGACAAAACTGATAGATAAGAATCGATGAGAAACGGATCAGAATCAATTTTATGTAACCTAAAATACATGCATTACTTGTTAAAATCAATTTCTATTTAAAGTACAATAAAACAATATATTTAAAGCCTCATATATTCGGAAACAATTTAATATAGGAAACCAATATAAAATAGGGACGCAGACCAATAACTATGCAGAGTTCACCTAAAACGACATATGTAGACCATAAACAGATGTAGGCCCACTTTCCATATGCAAACACAATAAATACCTGAGCTAAACGTATATGCCATTTGCATAAATAGTTTCCTTATTTCATCATACCTGAAAACCAAAATCCCAATATACATAAAAGTTTCTCTAAACCCAAATTTTTATAAAATATTCTATAAAATCCATATACTAAAATATGTATAAATTATAACTTAATAAAAACTTCATATATAACTACATTTATAAATTGCGACAGGTATATATATATATTATCGTAAATCATGTAACAGAGAGACAATGTTTTGCAGACAACCCAATATTTATGCGTGTTAAGCAACTATATGCAGACCTTGTCAATATGTGTGTATTAAAGTAATTAACAATTTTTGATTTAAATTCTCGACAAAATTTAAATGACCCTTCGTAACTTAAGATACTTTCAATTATAACCATATAAACTTATATAAAATCAGCAAAGCTTATACATGTTATATCAAAAACTGTAACTTACCTTCTATATGAAATCTTGTATAATATAAACTATAAATGCATATATAGATATGTCAGTAGCTTTCAATATATAACCACCCATAAAACTTATATACTTGAAACAATATTTTCACTTAACAATATATAAAGATACGTACCCTTGTGTATATATGTTATATGTGACTCAAACAATGTATAGAATCTGTGCAACCTTATATGCAAACACAAACAATTTACCACAGTATGGATATAAATACTTTGAAACATATATATATTGAGGTATGTACAACTTCAATACTTGGTACTGTGAACCAATATCTCAAACTTGTACCCAAGTATATTAACAACGTACAATACTTATGTAGAATCCAGAGTCCCGTAACGTAAATACTTATCTTGACAAGGAATAAGAAGGTGGCTACGACATGCAGTGAGATGTCAAGCATGGAACCGAAGTGAGTGGTGGATGGGATCGGCGCTCGGTCGGGCTGGGGTGGCGGTGGATGAGTTTTGTTTTTTTGTTTTTACTAGCTACGATGGCAATAGGCTGCTTCGGCGGCACAAATCAGTGGACGATGGAGGGAAATGGAGGAGCAACGGTCGAGCAAAGCGCGGTGAGCGAATCAGGGTGAGATGGGTTTAAGCCTGGACGGTGTGGTTGACTTGATGTAGGTAGCGGGAAGGCTGAGTTCGAGCGCGGAGGCGGGCGAAATGTCAGTGGCGGAGGCGATGGAGGCAGGGGCAGAGGTGGGCTGGACAGTGGAGGGGGCGACGTGGCCAGCGGGCATGGCAGCGACGAGGCAGTGGTTTAAGGCTGGGGCGGTGCAGCCTGGTGGCGAGGTCAAGGTCAGCATCGGCTTTAATCGTGGATGTGGAGGCAATGCCGAGGCGGGTTGCGGCTGTTTCATGACGGGGTTTGGGGCGTTCGGCGCAGTGGTCGGTGAGGAGGAAGGATGGGCGTGTGGAAAGACGGTGGAGATGGAAACGAAACGGTGGATCTCTGCTGTGATGTTGCTCACGTGTGTTGCATGTTTGGGACGGAGGAAATCTGGAACCCATAGGCTGGAAATGAAAAATGGTTGAGTGAAAGAATGGCTTAGCTCAGTAGTATAGCAACAGGTAAAGAAAGAAGAGAAAAATGTAATATAAATGAGTGATTCATATGGATACAACAGCGAAGGCTAACAGACAGCAATTAGTAATATAAGATAAGAGGGTGGAGCAGATGGTTAGTTTGGATGGGTAAGTTTCATGCTGGAGGGGAGACAAAATAAAAGAATTATGAAGAGGAGGGAGAGAGAGTGCGTACCAGAAAAGTAGCCAGAAGTGCAGTGAGCAATTAATGAAGTGAGCTGGTATGAAGAGGAATTAATGCAGGCAGATATACACAGAGTAGTTCAGAGTGCAGAGTGCAGAGGTCAATGTAATGATGTTTTTGGTAAACGTGATGGCTATTGGGTTTCTGAATGGCCAAAGATCCCTAGAACTCTGTACAGGGAAGAAAGTTGGGTACCGGTTTGTGCTGCGTAACGGACCAGTTTGTACTCCGTTAACCAATTATAACTTGCAACGCCGAACTCCGATTGACACAAATAAATATACCGTTTTGGTCAGCGCGACGAGGCGGACACAACGGTATAAAGATATTAGTGATACGATCGAAATATAAAAATTCGAAATTTTCTACTACGGAAAATGCATAAAATTCGCCGAAAAATAAGAACGACGGAGCCAAAGATGTCCGAATTTGAAAAAACGACAAACTGACAAATTGCTCAAAAGATGGTTTAGAATTTTTCTATGTAAAAATATTTAGGTTTCGAAAACGGTTTATTTTCATTGATTACTAAATGATTTAGATTGAAGTAAATTTACGCACGAAATGAACTTTCATATTTTCGAACGAAAATTTACCAGTTGCTATGTTTAATTAGACGCACTTCAAATATGAAGTTTGAATAGCATCGGAATGTTTGTGAAAATACGAAATTCTACACTAAATAATCAATTTTAAAAATTTTAAACTGGGTCTGAATTTCAGGGTCGTTACATTCTCCCCCACTCAAAACTTTTCGTCCCCGAAAAGGAAGGAGGTAGGAGAACAGAAACACCCAGAAGAAATAGACTTGAATTACATTATAAACAATTAATTTAAACCATAGAAATTTCAATTTAAATTAATTTATATTTTAACAATTTGACTTTAAACTCAAGACTTTCATAAAATTGGTTTGATTTCACATATATTAATGTTAGGTACAAAAGATTCCTTTCAAATGAAATTCAATTTAAATTCGATTAATTCAAGATATTTTCTGAAGTTAATTTAATTCAACTTATTAACATTCAGAACAAAATTTTCTTCTACCGTTCATACCTATTATTTATTTAACTTATTATTCTATTTATCTCATAAACATTTATAATTAAAATTTCAGTGAATAACATTTATTATACGCACTCAAATTTTATTTGTAAGGAATTTTTTTTTTTTTTTTTTTTATTATTATCCAATTTTCTTAAATTAACAACTTCAAAATCATAAATTTGAATAGTTGTTCATTATAAACATACTTTATTATAACCACACAATTTATTCATACCTTCAACATCATTTATATTGTATAATGTTCAATTACATAGTTAACCTTTGAAAATTTAGGTAAGTTATATATAATGCAATTTGAGTACTATCCAAATAAAAATTTTCAATTCAGTTATTTCAGGCTAAGTATTATATAAAATAATTTGGCTTCATTTAAAATTGTAAAATCATCCTTTAACAATCTTAAGAATTAATTTCCGATTAGCTTCCAACAACTTGAGATAAAATAAATATATATTCATAATATATGAAATCAAATTTAAATCTTCAATATATATTATAAATCAAGTAATGTTTAGAAATTCAAATCAATTTATTTTTCAAACAAACCATAACAAAGCTACAGAATAGTCTCTATACTTCGAAACTCGAAAATGAATGTCGATGATGCGGCCGTCATCACCGAAATTATTTTCCAGCGACAAAGAGAAGAGCACTGATTTAAACATCTAAAATTTCTTTGAAAATATTTCTATTCGAAAATACTTTAAGTAATATACCTTTTAAAACTTAAAAGCCATGTTTGAAATCACCGGAAATTAAATTCTCAAATTCTACTTTAAATCCATTTGAATTCCAATCAAAATATAAACAAGCTTTATAAATTCATTTATTTATATCATGAAATAGTCAATGATCTATAAATCAATAAATGAAAATTAAAATTTTAACTTTTCAGAACAGATTCATTAACCTTTTAATTTCAGAAAATTTAAACTTTTATATAACATAATCATTCAAAATTATTTTATTTATCAGATTCGAAAATACTATTGTGTCAGTTTGTTATGTTCAAGTGTTTTGGAAATCCTATCGATAGCGTTGATCAAACGAATCGATCGAAAACCCAAATCAACATCAACAACTCAAACAACACAATATATGTAAACATTTTTAATATTAATTTATAAATACACTTCCTCGCTCGAGATACAAGAATAGATTTCAAAACAAGTATAGAAATTCAAATTCGATGGAAATCAAATCAAAGAGAATTTTGATTCGATAATAATTTTGAAATAGAAGATGAGATAATTCAATTAACAGAATCGGGAGATGGACAAGCTTATTTAATTCATGGGCAACCTAAACCGGGTCGACCGTAACTTCAAGAATAAGATCGATGCAGAATTCCAAGGTAAATCAGCATTCGATCTCAAGAAATTGAATTCAGGTATAGCAGAGGATAGATAGCATCGTAAACCGAGGATACAGAAATCTCCGGTAAATCAATGCTTATTGTAAAGGAGCTTCACCCATTTACAAATCACTTGGCGTTTGGGAAGACCGCCGATTCATAATAAAGATTATTCGAGGTGGAGTTACGGAATACTCCAGAATTGAAAGAAGACGAATAGGGAGGGACGAGAATGAATTTTGGAACCGAGGGAACGTTCCAAAGTTCAAAGGAAACGAGTCAAGAAGAAGAGATTGAAACTCGAGTGGGAGTGATTCTGTAAATACATTTACCCTATATGCTAAGTTCTGCCTAGAGCTACCAAAAGCTCTGATACCAACTGTAACGACCCGCTATTTTGGACTATTCGCATCCGCACATGTCGGACTTGAATAATTCAAAATACCGAATTGTTAATTTAAATTTGGCAAAACTGAGATATACAGTAAATAAATAGTCACAGAATCACAGACACAGAGTAATAATATGCAGCGGAAATAAAGAGATAGTAGTTCATGAAGCTACTATATAAATATATAAGATACATCAGAGTTTACAACAAAAGAGTAATACGATACATCAAGTACAAATCAGAATACATCACTGGAATCATCGAATACTGAAAGTAGAATAGATGGCTGGATCTTCAAGCAAAGCTCCAACTCCAAAGGTGAGCCTCGAATACTGGTACACTCAGTCTGACCCGAGCGTAAAGCAAAACACAAGACACTCGAGTCAGGATTAATATTCTTATATCAATAAATCCAACTCAAGTGAAATAGCAATCGAAAAACAAGTAACTCAAAGGATGTTTGGAATAACCATCCTCTAAGGATCCGCTAAACTATCTACTAGGTAGTAATGTACGCTAAGTAGATAATGTCTATTAGTAATATAAAATATCAAAATAGCGTTAAGGCGTTACCATAATCCCCCTTAACACATTTTTATATTCCCAAAAGCATATACAAGACCGTAGTTTCCCCAAAACCGGAAGTCACCAGAGGGCAATCCATATACTCAAGGTACAAATCAAAACGTAGTGGTCGCGAATAGGATAATCAGTATGACAAGGTACATGAGGCGATACCAACTAGGATACTAGTAGTTGCGTGATCCGGACTGATGTTGGGCATAGCCAGCAGCCACCCCAACACCGCGAAACAACACTCCCAAATCGAGGGGTGCACCCAAATCGAATCACAAAAGTAATAGATATGGTATCGAAGAAGTGTGTCCGCTAGAGGTGGCGAACCTCAATGGCCCGGCGCGGCTCCTGTTTTAGTCATGTCAGGGGTCATCCAATATCGTTCTCTTTCTTCAGTCAACGCGTTCACCAAACCATCCACTTCATTCTGGATCAACACTCCGCGTATAATAGTTATTAAAGTGGTTTCGGTATCGACAGAGAGTATGTCCATATCCGATCCCGGTCTCTTTAATAACTACGTATTATTACACCGATTGGTCGTTTAATATATTTCAAAACAATCAATTTCAATTTCAATTTCAATTCGAAAACCATCATTTCATTTGTCTTTCTAAATCAATTTCCACCATTTACATTTCAAAATTTCCAAATTATCATTTCAAAATCTTACAATTCAATTTTAATTTTATTTAACAAAACAAATATTGATTCAAGTTCGTACATAAGTTTTATTCCGAAATTATTTAAATTAGTTTAATTTAACATTCAAAATCAATTTAAATTTATTTATCGATTTTATTCAATATTCATTAAGTTAATTTAACATCCAAACAATTCTTTTAAATTTCCAAGTCATTAAATCAATTACTTAAGTTCAACTTCATTATATCAAAACTTCAAATTTAATTAGATTAAATTCGTCAAATCAAATTTCTTAAATTACAAGTCTTACATTTATTTCAATAAAACGCATTTTATTTCTTGTCAAAGAAATTCAATTTCATTTATTCACTTACTTAAATAATTCCCAAAACTTAATTAACAAAGAGACTCAATTTCACTTATTTACGAAGTTGCAATTCACTTATGCAAAAGTTCAATTTCTCTTATCAAATAATTCAATTTTTATTCAATTATCAAATAATTCAATCTTATTCAATTATTGAATAATTTCAATCTTAATTATTAATAATTTCAAAACTTAATAATTTTAAATTTAATTATAAATTCAACCTTAATTATTAAATCATTTCAAAACAACGTCCTTTCATCAGTTATTACATTAATATCTTGTTTCAGATTTCAATATTAACATTTCCTTTTATCAAAATTTACGTTCCAATTTTATTTCAAAACCTTATTATTCAAATAAAATCTTATTTTATTTTAAATCAAATTATTGACCAATCGGGTTTTATTAAATTTTCTATCCTAAGTCAAGTTCATTTGGGTATGTATCATTCCAACCCGATTCCATTTCCAATTCAAAATCAAAACATAACAAAGGGAACTTGCAGTGTGATAACTGGGATGGTGTCAAAGTAAATAAACAAGCAATAACAACAATCAAACACAATCCAATAATCAATTCAAATAATCTCGAAATAATCGTATTAATTCGCATTGTTGTTTGTGCGAATTAATATAATTATCTCTAGAATCTACACTATCATTTCATGTAGATTAAAGATTTCTACATTACGGTTTTTCACTTGTCGTTCAATTTCATACTACAACAATCAATCCAATATACGTTCAATGGTTCAAAGTGTAATTTATCACTATTCTACATGTCAATTAATTTAACAATTAAAATGGTCAAATTTAACTAATCAAATTTCACATATATGTCAGTTCAAATTTTAATTATCCTACGTCGAATTCAATTGCATAATATTTATCACTTTATACATTACAGATTTAACATCCAATATAAACAACAATCAATCAATCAATTATCAACCAAACTATATTATCATCGCATAAATAATTAACAGATAATGGTGTCAGATGTCATAGGTGAACAGATACA
Organism: Allium cepa; assembly: GCA_030765085.1. Classification (NCBI taxonomy): domain Eukaryota; kingdom Viridiplantae; phylum Streptophyta; class Magnoliopsida; order Asparagales; family Amaryllidaceae; genus Allium; species Allium cepa. Next base: position 589,774,128 of record CM060938.1, read on the forward strand.
GGTAATAGCATATAACAGTGTAAATAACTGACAGTCGCATATTTCAATTGTCGTTTTAATTGAAATTAAATTTAATAAATAAAAGAATATTAATCGTGAGTGAATGCTCACCTTTCGAGGTCGGAAAAATTGAAACACAACCAGCTACGAATTGGATCACGATCAAGAAAGTCGAACAATCCAACAACAGTCTCAAGGTGAAGTAAGCTTAAAGCGGATTTTGACGGACAAAACTGATAGATAAGAATCGATGAGAAACGGATCAGAATCAATTTTATGTAACCTAAAATACATGCATTACTTGTTAAAATCAATTTCTATTTAAAGTACAATAAAACAATATATTTAAAGCCTCATATATTCGGAAACAATTTAATATAGGAAACCAATATAAAATAGGGACGCAGACCAATAACTATGCAGAGTTCACCTAAAACGACATATGTAGACCATAAACAGATGTAGGCCCACTTTCCATATGCAAACACAATAAATACCTGAGCTAAACGTATATGCCATTTGCATAAATAGTTTCCTTATTTCATCATACCTGAAAACCAAAATCCCAATATACATAAAAGTTTCTCTAAACCCAAATTTTTATAAAATATTCTATAAAATCCATATACTAAAATATGTATAAATTATAACTTAATAAAAACTTCATATATAACTACATTTATAAATTGCGACAGGTATATATATATATTATCGTAAATCATGTAACAGAGAGACAATGTTTTGCAGACAACCCAATATTTATGCGTGTTAAGCAACTATATGCAGACCTTGTCAATATGTGTGTATTAAAGTAATTAACAATTTTTGATTTAAATTCTCGACAAAATTTAAATGACCCTTCGTAACTTAAGATACTTTCAAGTATAACCATATAAACTTATATAAAATCAGCAAAGCTTATACATGTTATATCAAAAACTGTAACTTACCTTCTATATGAAATCTTGTATAATATAAACTATAAATGCATATATAGATATGTCAGTAGCTTTCAATATATAACCACCCATAAAACTTATATACTTGAAACAATATTTTCACTTAACAATATATAAAGATACGTACCCTTGTGTATATATGTTATATGTGACTCAAACAATGTATAGAATCTGTGCAACCTTATATGCAAACACAAACAATTTACCACAGTATGGATATAAATACTTTGAAACATATATATATTGAGGTATGTACAACTTCAATACTTGGTACTGTGAACCAATATCTCAAACTTGTACCCAAGTATATTAACAACGTACAATACTTATGTAGAATCCAGAGTCCCGTAACGTAAATACTTATCTTGACAAGGAATAAGAAGGTGGCTACGACATGCAGTGAGATGTCAAGCATGGAACCGAAGTGAGTGGTGGATGGGATCGGCGCTCGGTCGGGCTGGGGTGGCGGTGGATGAGTTTTGTTTTTTTGTTTTTACTAGCTACGATGGCAATAGGCTGCTTCGGCGGCACAAATCAGTGGACGATGGAGGGAAATGGAGGAGCAACGGTCGAGCAAAGCGCGGTGAGCGAATCAGGGTGAGATGGGTTTAAGCCTGGACGGTGTGGTTGACTTGATGTAGGTAGCGGGAAGGCTGAGTTCGAGCGCGGAGGCGGGCGAAATGTCAGTGGCGGAGGCGATGGAGGCAGGGGCAGAGGTGGGCTGGACAGTGGAGGGGGCGACGTGGCCAGCGGGCATGGCAGCGACGAGGCAGTGGTTTAAGGCTGGGGCGGTGCAGCCTGGTGGCGAGGTCAAGGTCAGCATCGGCTTTAATCGTGGATGTGGAGGCAATGCCGAGGCGGGTTGCGGCTGTTTCATGACGGGGTTTGGGGCGTTCGGCGCAGTGGTCGGTGAGGAGGAAGGATGGGCGTGTGGAAAGACGGTGGAGATGGAAACGAAACGGTGGATCTCTGCTGTGATGTTGCTCACGTGTGTTGCATGTTTGGGACGGAGGAAATCTGGAACCCATAGGCTGGAAATGAAAAATGGTTGAGTGAAAGAATGGCTTAGCTCAGTAGTATAGCAACAGGTAAAGAAAGAAGAGAAAAATGTAATATAAATGAGTGATTCATATGGATACAACAGCGAAGGCTAACAGACAGCAATTAGTAATATAAGATAAGAGGGTGGAGCAGATGGTTAGTTTGGATGGGTAAGTTTCATGCTGGAGGGGAGACAAAATAAAAGAATTATGAAGAGGAGGGAGAGAGAGTGCGTACCAGAAAAGTAGCCAGAAGTGCAGTGAGCAATTAATGAAGTGAGCTGGTATGAAGAGGAATTAATGCAGGCAGATATACACAGAGTAGTTCAGAGTGCAGAGTGCAGAGGTCAATGTAATGATGTTTTTGGTAAACGTGATGGCTATTGGGTTTCTGAATGGCCAAAGATCCCTAGAACTCTGTACAGGGAAGAAAGTTGGGTACCGGTTTGTGCTGCGTAACGGACCAGTTTGTACTCCGTTAACCAATTATAACTTGCAACGCCGAACTCCGATTGACACAAATAAATATACCGTTTTGGTCAGCGCGACGAGGCGGACACAACGGTATAAAGATATTAGTGATACGATCGAAATATAAAAATTCGAAATTTTCTACTACGGAAAATGCATAAAATTCGCCGAAAAATAAGAACGACGGAGCCAAAGATGTCCGAATTTGAAAAAACGACAAACTGACAAATTGCTCAAAAGATGGTTTAGAATTTTTCTATGTAAAAATATTTAGGTTTCGAAAACGGTTTATTTTCATTGATTACTAAATGATTTAGATTGAAGTAAATTTACGCACGAAATGAACTTTCATATTTTCGAACGAAAATTTACCAGTTGCTATGTTTAATTAGACGCACTTCAAATATGAAGTTTGAATAGCATCGGAATGTTTGTGAAAATACGAAATTCTACACTAAATAATCAATTTTAAAAATTTTAAACTGGGTCTGAATTTCAGGGTCGTTACAAATAGGAAATAAGTTAAATCCTTATCTGAATTCTCTACGAAGTTCCTAAATATTATTAAAGAGATAGCAATGACAGAGTTTCGTCATTTCCCAAAAATAATATGAATAAAAGAGGAGAGGATGGGGTTGTATTTATAGGAGTTGAAACGCACCAGAACCATATGATGGAAGTAGGTAGGAAACAGGTAAATCTGGAGCGTACAACCAAATAAAACATTGCTTCAAACCCTATCCACCACTGGTAACTTCTGTTGCCAATCGGTTGACCGCCCCTAGGCGACTGGTCGACCGTTACAGTCGACTGATTGACCTATTCAGGTCGACTACTCCTTTTATTCAGGGGACGTTTATTTATTTCCATTGCTATATTATTTTATTCCCTAATCAACTTTTTAATGTTAATTATTAATTAAACGTTTTCCTTAACCCCGAATTAATCCTACATTAGTTTTTGAAATTCCAAACCCTAAATTTAGATATGAATTTGATTTGAATTAATTAATTTAAATCTGAAAACTTCAAATGCTCATAACTTTTTCGTTGGAGCTCTGGTTTTAGCATATTATATATGAAAATAGATCGGAATTTCGCCACGAACGCAACAGAATAAATTTCTTGGTCAAATTTCAAATTTTATAAAATTTCCATATTCGACCCTAATAATATTTAATTCTATTTACTTCATTTATTTACGGTTCATTTTACATGGTGTTACATTATTCCACGCTTAAAAAGGATTTCGGTTTGAATCTTTCAACGGGCGAACAACTTAATGCGCAATAACATCCATGTGATAAAACCAAATTATCTACACAACCATCTACTCAACCAGTAGTGCAATGTGATTATGTACTACAGACATACTAAATGAGCTCAGTCCTAATCAATCCTAGCATGAATGTGTAATCGTGTGATGAAAGTATTTATGCAAACACCCTAAACATTCATAAAAATTTCTACATGATTGTAAAGTGGTTGTGAAAAGTGTAGCAACCATTTCTGACCATCCAATCTAGCAACCACATTGCAACCAAAATCCTAATTTTGGAGAGAAATTTTTTCGAAAAAAGGTTAAGGATGAAGAGTCCTCATGCCTCACATCAGATTTATCACCATTGTACTTGAGCCAATCTAATTCTTTGTTATGGAGCCTCCAAATTCCATGCTCTACGATGCATGCAGTGGCACAGACACTGTTGGCTCCATCTTAAAATCCCCTAATTAATTAAGCTCTATAACAATTGATATGTTATGAGGGTATTTCCTCAAATGCAATAACATCATGGAATCCAGTCATCATAAAAGTTTTATTGCTTTTTCACATATTAGGAAAAGGCCCAACATATCTGGTGCTTACTTTCCAACTACCTAAATCGTACGACCTTCACACGTTCCCAATCAACTCCGACTTTCCAAAGTCTTGCAATAAAAATCTGGTCTGAGTACAATTTATCGGTGGTTTCCCACCATAATATGATGATTTAAATGGCCTCCCCCAAAATGCTTCAAGGTGTCATACTAATCGTCCATTGATGACTACAATCCTATGCGAATTCCACTAAGGGTACGCGGTACTCCTGATGTCCTACAAAGTCTAAGATGCAAGCTCTCAACAAATCCTCCAAGCTCCCATCCATTCCTTGAGTCTATCTGTCAGTCTTCAATCGGTAAGAGATTGTTCGATTCAATGAAGTTCCTGAAGCTACTAGCAAACCCCTTCGAATTTTCTAGTAAACTAAGGGTCCCTATCACTAACGGTGCATAGCAACTCCATAAAGCCGTGTTGGAGTGCTTCAGTTCCACTGCTTCTAACGGAAAATTTCTGCCACCTTCTTCTTAATCCTTGATCAATGGGAAATTCCATTTTCATTCCTTAAAATTTTCTCTTTTCCTTGCATGGTGGCATTTTGTGAGCTAAATCCCTTATGTTTTCCAAAATCTAAAGTTTAGAGATTGAAACATTTTTTTAGGCTGCTAACCTAATTTTCTCGTTAACTTCCAGTTTTACCTATGGTCTATCACTAATTAAGTGTTCCTATAAAATTTCCTTTATTGATTTTGCTTCCCAACATATATTAAGTGATTTAAATCTCATCCATAAAGTCTATATAGGAGTGAAATGGGAATTACTATATCTTATATCACATCATCCACTTTTGCAATATCTAAGGAAGACAACTAGCGACTATAATCCAAGAAATCCAGAAGAATTTTTTTACTTGAAATTTCCATTTATCAGTTAGTATAAATGGCATTGAGGTCCCACTACTCCTTTCTGAATTAAGATTGGCTATTTTTAATATTTCATTCCATTGCTATCCATTTTCTTAATTTCCTTTTTTTCCTTTTTCTTTAATAAATATGGTTTATTTATTATTTCCTTTAATATCCATAGCAATTAACCATTACTGTCAGAATTGGATCGTTTCTAATTAATCCTTCTTCAATCTTTTTAACCTTCTTAAGGTTTCCAAAATCCATTCATTACTCAAATTTCTTTCTTCCACAAATGAAATATCAAGTTTCCTTAATCAATCGCCCTTTAGATTACTTTTCCTCTCACTAATTACAAATTTATAGCCCGAAAAATTTGTAACTAACATCCATAAACCCTAATCCATCAATTACTAAATAATACGCATATAGTCGTAATCTATTCTATCTATATATATTCTATTTGTTTAGCGTAGCTGTAAGATATTTATATCTAACTACTAATTCTACAACTAGAATACTCATTTCCATATTCTAATTCATCAAAGCTATCCTTCCAAAATGATCATTGTCAAAAATTAACCACAATTAAGATTTTTGTTTTGTATAAGATTATAAGGAATCATTTCTTTTCTTATTATCAAAATAAACAGTGTAAACTATGGAAAGGAATATCCATCTCTTACACATCTCTTTCCTTTTTAGTGTATTCCTTGTTACTCAACCAATGTACTTTTACATGTATTTATGAATTGGGTAGTTTATGGAAATCATGCGGAAATAAATCCAAAATTATAATGTAGGAATTCATATTCTATGGACAACCTAATTCACAATCCAATTACAGATCTGGAATATCTTTACACTTTACTAACTTCTTCAAATGGAGGTTTGAGACCGACTTCAAACTTTTAGATCAAGTTGTACATTCTATATCTATTTTACTCAGATCCTAGAAAAAACCTTAGTCCATCCTGCCTAGGACATGAATATCTACTCCATAAAATTGTATAAAATCATAACTTTAGCACACAAAATAAATATCTTCATACAAATAAACTTATTTAAAAATAAGCATTTATTACTTCATTTCTTGCAATGCTTAAAATATGAAGTATCAAATTCAATATCTCCATCTTTGAAATTTTGAACTTAACAAAAACCTTTGACAAAGATTCAAAATTCCCTCATTCCCAAATAGGAATAAAATAATCCCTTTTTTTGAAACTTTCCTTATGAAACCTTTTTTCTTAAAAAAGTTAGACTTTTTAATTTATGGCATTCAAATTTTTTTTGATGTTCCAAAAAGGAACTTATGAAAAACTTTCCTTTCAATAGCTTTCTATAAATAAGGATTTACTCGTTCTTGAAAATGGGATTTTTAACACAAAAGATTCAAAACTTAATTATCTTTTCAAAATAATATGTTAGACTATTTTTTTTTCAAAGTGTTTTATAGATACAAGAACTTTTGTTTACAAAATAGCAGAATTTTCACAATCATCATTTCAAAATAACAATTATTTCCTCCTAAAACATACAATAATAAGTATTACCTTATTACTAAAAGCGTACTATTATTTGATGAAATATATATCATAACTTTGCTCAAAAGCTCTTAAAATCTCTTGCAACACTTTACTTTATCAAATCCAATATTATTATTATCCAAATAACTTTTGTATTCAAATTAGGAAAAACATATAAAATTCTCATTTTTACATAAATGCTTCTCCTTATACTAAAACATTTAAGTTACTTATCAATCATCATTTATATCTAATCAATGGTCAAAGATACATTTTATTTCTTTGTACGATAGAAAAATAGATGGAGAAGACAAAGATAACTTCTATCTTACTCTATTACTCCTCTCAATACCTCATCTACTAGAATTCATAATTCTATTATTACCTAAATTCCAGCCATTACTCTCTTCATCACCTTATATGTGAATGTCTTCTTCCTATACTATCAAACATTCCTTTCTTTCTATCTTATATTTTTGTATTGCAAAATAGATGTTATTTCTATCTATAAACCCCTAAAAGGAGTTCTAAAGAAAGAACTTTTAAGTTTATAAACAAGGAAAAATAGAAGGATCAAAGAACCAAAAATTGAATTTTTTTTAATCAAATTTAAAAGGTTAACAAATGAAAACTTTCCAAGTCATTAATTTACAATTAAAACCATCCACCATTTTGTATTAAAAAAATTCACCGCTTTTAAAAATTACATTACCTTTCCAAACTTTTCTAAAACTAATGGTGGTAAATTTATAAAGCTGTCTAAAACCATATTTATATTTCCAAAAATTTCCAACTTATACAGCCTCTAATAAGTTATAATGGGAGGAAAATTCAAATTTATTGCATAGAAAATATAATATAGAAAAATAGAAGAATAAAAAACAAGGAATTTGAAAGCTTTTCTAATTCAATCAAATTTTAAATTGAGAAGTTAACAGATGGAAACTTTTTTTTCAACTTCACAAGTCACCAAATTTTTAAATTAAAATCACCTACCAAAAATGTTTCACCACCCTTTTTTCAATTTATAACCTCTTTTCAAACTTTTACAAAACAAACGGTGGTATAATTAAAAGTCATCTAAAATTACTTTTTATCAAAAATTTATAACTTATAAAATTTCCATTTCAAAATCTATTGAAAATTTTTCAACATGTTTTCAAAGAAACCTTGTTATCAAATTTTGTCCAAAAGGTAGGATTAAAATTTGTTCTTTCTTTTAAACCTTTTTGCTTTATCCTTTAAAAATCTTATTTCTCGTTGTGGTGATAATGTATTGCTTCTTACGAAAGTTCGCTCCTTTCCTTACTACAATATTTTATTAATACATAACACCTTTATTTGTTACCTCCATAAATATTAATTTGTCCATATTATTTGTCAGCCTAACGGATGTTTCGTTATAGTCATTTATCTCCCATCAACCTTTCTATCTGCGGTCACCCTTATTATTAAATATGTCTATAGGGTCCACAATGATAAGGAAGACTAGATTCTATCAAGGACTCAATTACTATCCAGCTTCTAGGTTGCTTCCATAAGTTAAGGTCATGCACTCTCTTGTTTGCTCCTAAAGATATGTTTTCTGCCCCACGGGTAATCGAAGTTAGAGTAGAAATTACCTCCATTTGTTCTTCTAATTCATAGTTGCCTCACCCATCCTTTCGGAATATGGTCGCAACTACTTCTATAATCGAATTTTATAGAGTTTAGTGTAAATTCAAAATAAGTGTGTATATATAGTATGAGTTGACGAAAAATCTTTTGAGAAACCTTTTTCAAAATAACAAGTACGCCACTCATATGTATAATATACATTCCCCGTTGATCAAGTAACCTAGGAACTGATACCAAATGTAACACCCACCCCGAAATAGGTCTAAATTTCGACCTAGAAAAGGCCTATCGAAACTTAGATCCATTCCAATGTAAGTTGTTGGTAGAACTAAGAAAATAATAGTATTGAGCCATAACTAAACTTTCAGAACTCACAGCGGATGGAACAAAATAAAATAACAAAGTGTATCCATTTATTTCAAAACCATAAAATGTCATAATACAAAATTCTATAAAGACCATAACATAATATCTGTTACAACAATTGTCCAAATACATGGATATACATAAAAGAAAGTAATAATAACAAATACTACCATATGCCTAGCTTCTTCATATCTAAGTATCATCATTCCCTTCACTCCGTCCTTAACCTGTGTTGTCACAATGAGGGAGTCAGAACAACAAGTGTCTAGTGAATAAAAACCTCGAGTCTTACCTTTTCTATACTTGGGCAGTATATTTCAAAGTAGGAATATGTCTACGAGCATAAAACCATCAAAATCATTTAATACTTCTTTGTAAGGAAAGGAGGTGGTGTGACGCCCCACCTCTATACCCACGCTAGCCAAGAACACTACGGTGTAGTGCTGTCAACTAGCGCAGAGAATAAGGCTGTTGAGGAGCGACCATCCATGTAATTTCTTATCACACGGTGGCTATAAAATGATCTTCGGAAACAAATATAGAAGTAAGCATAACATGCGAATCAATCACAGATATCCATATCACAAAGGCGGAAAGAGATATGAATATATATCACATAAAAGTGTACATCAGAGTAGTGGTCTAGAAAGATCCACGATAATACAAAAGAATAGCAACGCGTGCTATACAAAAGAATACAACTATGAGTCTATATCTCAAGTGTAAACAACAAAAGCTGCTAATCTAAACAAGTAGCCAAAAGTCTGAGTAGTGAATCACTGGGGGAGGAGTCAAGCAGTAGCACCTGTAACATCTCGGCCTGACCCGAGTATTATTTATAAGAAAATAATAAACGGATCAGTCTAGCTATAAATATCAGATGACATGATATAAAATAAAAGATATGGCATAAACATAAAATATCCATACTGACATACTACTATAAGTATGCAAATAATGATCAACAGGAGATCAACCGATAAGAGATAAATCAATATCACAAGAATCTTCTCAAAGATCCAAAGAGGGCATCATACCCTAAACTTGTACTCATGACAAGTCAAAGAGATAAATTCCAGAAATCAACACAAGAAATCCAGAAATCATAAAAAGGGAAAGAGGCCTATCACATGACGGTCCGAAGACCATGGGGAGCTACCCCACATGTGTGAGTGGAATCACACAGATTGAGGTCAAGACTAACCAAAAAGCAGAAAGGTATGTGTGAATGGAATCACACAAGTGGTGTCTAGTCTAACCTTGCAATGAAAGAGACATCGCGCAATTGCTAGTCTAATTCATAAAGCGATCATCAAGATCAACGAGAAGTGTCAATTACACTAAGCTAGTAAATATAGAAGTTTAGCTTCATGTCCCATAACCACTTGCTTAACTTAAATATTTACGAACAAACTGTAAATCTTCACTAATAAAATTGTCACAAGAGGTTCAATCGAACAAGTCCAAGAATTAACCGACGAAGTGAACGCAAGCGTTTCATACCACTTGTTTTACTAAGTCGTTTAATTAGATTTCTCATCCGAGTGAGGTAAAGGCTTGTATATACTAATAGATTGGAAAACGGTTTAAGAAAAGAGCTTTGTTATTAAAAATAGAGTTGAAATTGTTTGTTAAAAGAGTTTTGATATTTACTACTAGTATTGAAACCTTTATATTATAAAGTGACAAAACACATAAGCAAGTGTAGAAACAATCAGTCACAAAGATCGCATACGGAGATGCGAATAAAATCCCAGGAAATCAGCTCAATGTTTTTCAGATAAGATCCCCTACGGAGGGGGGTCCAGGGGGGGTGGCAACCCCCCTAGGTGGGGGTGCGGGGGCAACGCCACCGCTTACGGGGTTCGACCTGCCCGGTCAGGTCGCGGGGGTCCAGGGGGCAGCGCCCCCGGCGGGGTGCGGGGCAGCGCCCCGACCAAAACGGTACGACCTAGTGAAGAAAAAAATGAGGTCTAACGACCTAAGGACTCAAGGGTCTAACGACCTAACGACTCAAGGGTCATACGACCTAACGACTCAAGGGTCTAACGACCTAACGACTCAAGGGTCATACGGCTCAGCGACTCAAGGGTCCAACGACTCAGCGACTCAAGGGTCCAACGACTCAGCGACTCAAGGGTGAACGACTCAGCGACTCAAGGGTGAACGACTCAGCGACTCAAGGGTCCAACGACTCAGCGACTCAAGGGTCCAACGACTCAGCGACTCAAGGGTCCAACGACTCAGCGACTCAAGGGTGAACGACTCAGCGACTCAAGGGTGAACGACTCAGCGACTCAAGGGTGAACGACTCAGCGACTCAAGGGTGAACGACTCAGCGACTCAAGGGTGAACGACTCAGCGACTCAAGGGTGAACGACTCAGCGACTCAAGGGTGAACGACTCAGCGACTCAAGGGTGAACGACTCAGCGACTCAAGGGTGAACGACTCAGCGACTCAAGGGTGAACGACTCAGCGACTCATGGACGAACGACATAACTCCGAACGACCTAAAAATGGCCAGAATGACTCAAGTGCAGAAAATTCAACAAAACGCTAAAAATTGGAGTTTTTTGCCAATCCAATCCAAACCAAATGCTAACATGCATGCAAAAATGATAGGGAATCATTCCCAACAGTCCAATATAGTTATAGGCTAGAATTGTGAGATAAAAATCTCACCTTTGCACTAAAGTTTATGAAGATGAAGCTTGAAAGCAAGGAGAAGCAATCCAAAGCTTGAATCCAATATCTTCTACTTGAATTTGGAGTTGAATGTTGGATTTGCAATTGAATTTGTGCTTGGAGTTTTAATTTCCCATTCCCTCCACCATTAATGCCAAAGCTTGATTAGTTAGGAAATTTATGAAGAGTGAGGAGAAGAGGGTTGGAACTTGGGCTTAATAGGCTAAACTAACCCAAAGTCCAAAGCGGGAAAAGTTAGTGAAATTTCACTAACTCCAAACCTATCGATGTTTATACTTAAAAAGTTGTAAACGACATTTCGAACTCAATGGAAGTGGTCTCGAGTCCTAATTTGACCGTTTGCAAAAAGTAGCTTTTCGGACCAAAATCCGATTAACGAGTTAATATTTAAATAAAATATTTAAATACAAACTCGATAAATATGCGGGTTGTTACAGGTGGGTCCAACCACTTCATACCTTCCATTCCAGAAGTTGATTTCGAAAATCCTGTATCCCAATCATACATCATAAATAGCTAATAATGTGAGAGACGGTACCCAAGCCACTTAATACTTTCTAGTGGAATATAGGCAGATCCCGTCATTGAAGACCTATTTCCAAAAGCCTGCTCCTCAATGGTACTCTCTAGCTAACATCATATGGAACTCATAGGCTACTTAATACTTCCAAGTGGAAAATAGACAGAACCCATTATTTAAGACCTATTTCCAAAAGTGGACCCCTGTAGAGATACCACCTAACGTAATCCTTTGGCAATTTAATACTTTATCTAGGGAAAAAAGGCGGGTCCAACTACTTAATACCTTAAACCCTGAAGTAGGCCCTTCGTCTTATGTCTCATATTCATAATGATATCTCACATTAGTCCGCTATTTGTAGGAACAGGTAGCCAGATTAGCTGGGCAGATTTCCCTATGGAATTTGGAACTAACATTACCTCATTACAAATATTTATCATAAGGATATCTCGCATCAATGAAAGTGTACATAACTAATAGTAGCCTCAAAGTGAAGGGCATACTTCCATCTTGCTTCTCTACTGACCTCGCATCCCTATGCTTAGTCACAAATCAATTACTCTCCATATATAAACATATACAACACATACTCATCTCACCGTTTCATAAATAAGGCCTTATAAGGAATCTTCATTATTAGGCCTTAAAATAATAATTAGGCCATATAAGAGTTTCCTCTTATTTTCGCCTCAAAATTAATTACCTCCCTAATGGGGGAAATAAATGTAAATAAATTCCTAATCAACTACGCCATATATACAATGGTTATATGTTAATTACGTAAATAGATAAATATTTGTGACTAATAAGCTGAACGTACAGAAATTTCACTCTAAACTAGCATTAAATGTCAATTCCTTAACTAATTATTATCACAAGTCCTTTTTCTTCAATTTCCCAAGATTTCATGGAATTCTAATATCCATAATAGGAAATAAATATTCATAACCAAAACTATAATAATAGATTTGTAAAGAAAATGGAAGCTCAATTTATTACACCAATTCAATGGAATATAATAAAAATTACAATCTAAACCTCATATTCCATTCAACTCCTCTTTGATAGAGAAATAGATAAGAATAACCTGTATAGACTACGAATTGAATTCGTAATCTAAAACCTTATTTTATTGAAGGTTCAAAATTTAACCTACAGAAGAAGGAGAAGTGGAATGGACTATGAAACTATTAAAAATTGCATAAATGAAACAAATTCCATCAAGTTAATGTAAATAATTTAGAATCTCAGCATGAAATTGACATTTCAAAATAAAAATGAATTTTGGAGGATTTTATCTATCATATTGTCGAAATTCCAAAATCCCTAAGGAATATTCAAATCCAAAAGAAATACACTAAATAATTGCTGAAAAGAAATAGTAAGGTTTTCACTCACAGAATAGCCTTAGCTTTTCCGTCCTTGGATTTGTATGCTTCATAATCTCTTCCAGAATCTCTCTTTTGATACACACACAAAATATGGGAGAGGTATATATATTTATTAGATTCAGAATAATTGGAGAAGAATATGATAGGAATAGATTAAAGAATGAAGAAATAATTAATAAATAAGTTGAATCCTTACTTGAATTCTCTACGGAGTTTATGTATCTTATTAGAGAGATAGCAATGCAAGAGTTTCATCGTATTCCCTAAAATTATGTGAATAATAGTGAAGAGGATATGGTACTATTTATAGAAGTTGAAATGCACCAGAACCGTAGAATGGAAGTAGGTAGAAAATCAGTAAATCTGGAGCATACAATAAAATAAAACATTGCTTCAGATCCTAACCACCACTGGTAACTTTTATTGTCAAGCGTTCAACCGCCATGGGGGACCAATCGACCGCTACGGTCGACCGATTGACTTATTCAGGTCAACCGCTCGTTTTATTCAGGGGACGTTTAATTATTTCCGTTGCTATATTATTTTATTCCCTAATTAACTGTTTAATGTTAATTATTAATTAAACGCTTTCCTTAACCCTCAATTAATCCTACATTAGTCTCTGAAATTCAAACCCTAAATTTAGATATTCATTTGAATTTTAATTTGAACCAAAATAATTTAAATTCGAAAACTCCAAACCCGCATAAATTCTTCGTTTGAGCTTCGTTTTTAGCATATTATATATGAATAAAGATCAAAATTCCACCTTACATAACGGGATAACTTTCTTGGTCAAATTTCAACTTTTATAAAATTTCCTTATTCAACCCTTATCATATTTAATTTAATTTACATCATTTATTTATGGTTCATTTTACGGTGTGTTACAGATCTTGACAAATGCCATATTGCCGATGGAGAACTCTAAATCATATCTTCTCCTATCGTTATAGCTCTTTTTCCTATCCTAAGCAGCTTTCATTCACTGTCGAATGATCTTTATCTTCTCTAAAGTCTCTCTAATCATATCTGGCCCAAGTATCAGTTTCTCACCTACTTCCCACCAAATGAAGGAGTGTTTCACAGTTATCCAAATAATGCCTTATACGGTGCCATACCGATGCTAAACCAATAGTTGTTTTTGTATCCAAACTCTACTAAGTGTAAATGATCATCCCATAAGCCACCGAAATCGAGAATACTAGCTCATGAGAGATCCTCCAAGATACAATTCACCTCTTGGTCTGCCCTTCATTTTGTAGTTAATAAGCTATACCGAGATGCAGATCCATCCCTAATGCTTCTTATAAGCTCTTCTGAAGCTTGCAAGTGAACAAAGGGTCTCGGTCACTCACAATGCACTTTGGTGCACCGTGGAATCGCATGACCCATTTCACATATAACTCGACCAATTTGGAAGTCGTTCTACTAGACTTTGCTGATATAAATCTAGCGCTCTTTGTCAATCTATCTACTATGACCCATATGCTATCAAACCCTCCTCTAGTCCTTGGCAATCCATCGATGAAGTCCATTGAAATTTATTCCCATTTACACTCGAGAATCTCGAGTGGTTGTAGTAAACCACTCGGCTTCTTTGGCTCTGCCTTTACCAACTGACAGTTCATACACTTTGAGATGAGTACCCCAATGTTCTTCTTTATCCCTTCCCAATAAAATGTATGTCTTGTATCATGGTACAGTACTGTCGGGATGAATAGTCAATCTCGAATGATGGCACTCTTGTAGCATCCCATCCATTTACCCACCGGCATCAGGAAAACAATCTCCTATTCTTTCGAAGCAAACCATCGTGGTCGAGCCCATATTGCTTCATTTCCTCAGACTCAACCCCTTCCTCTATCTTTACCATGATCTCTGCTAGTTTAGCATCTCGCCTTTGATTAGTACCGATCTGCTCAATCAAGGTAGGTTTGTTCGTCAGGCTACCTAGCACTTCTTTATCTTGCTCACGTCGAGGCCTAAATCATAGCTAGCAATGAACACTAACTGCTCCCACTCTAGGAAAATTGCTCCCAAGCTAGCATGTCTCCTACTCAGAGCATCAATGACTGCATTTCCCTTACTGAGCTTATAGGAAACATCAAAGTCATAGGAGGCCAAGAACTCCAACCATTGGTGTTGATGAAGGTTAAGATCCTTCAGGGAAAATAGATACTTTAATGATTTGTAGTCTATATGCAATTCTAACCTCTCTCCAAGCAAATAATGCCTCCATATCTTCAAAGCGAATACTATCACCGACAACTCCAAACTGTGAGTTGGATATTTTCTCTCATATGGTTTAAGCTATCGACTAGCATGTGCGACAACCTTTCCCCTCTACACCAGCACCACACTTAGTCTAGCACCACAGTCGAATGTATACATCATCAGCTCCTCATTCCTGCTTGGAATGATTAACACCGATGCACTCATCAACCTTCCCTTCAAACTCACGAACATGTGCTCACACCTCACGTCCCAAATAAAAGTCTGATTCTTCCTCATCAAGTTAGTTAATGGTGCTGTTATCTTAAAGAAGTCCTTAATAAAATGTCTATAGTATCCCACTAATCCAAGGAAACTTCTCACATCTGTAGTAGTGTGGGGCGATCTTAGTCCTATACTACTGCCACCTTTGCATTTATAACATTTATAATGTACATTGTTTTCAAAACCAACTTTGAAAATTATAATATAACATTAATAATAAAATTCTTATTTTAATTTCAAAACAATGTTGAAATCATTTTATAACATTTATAGTGTATTCTTATCTTAAATTCAAATCTAAAACTCAAAATTTCATTTTAATTTTCAGAATAATTTTGAAAATTATCCCAAGGTCCAATTCAATATAGCCTTTTTTTTAGTAGAGGCAACCTTTGGGTTTACTTCACTTTTCGGGCTAGGCTGACAGCTAGGGAGGGCAGAGTACTTGATTACCCAAACCCAAGATAAGACACTCTTTTCTAGACACTCTACCAAATTGGTAAACTTAATTGGTTAGCCCTAACATAACTACTTTAGACTGCATTGATTCATTGACTATGATACCATTGTTGGAACCAAACCAGCTAGAAGCAGGTGAAATATGTAGATTTTAAATATTTTCGACTTTGGATCTATTAGGCTTATGAAGTCTAAAGATATATTAGATCCATTCTAATAAAGTTTTAAATAAAATCGTATTTTATTTTTTAAAATTTAAATGTATGAGTGTAACAAGTGCACTTATGTGTGTAACAATTACTTGTTAATAAAAAGAAAGAAACCTTTCATTCATTTTTCTAAAATTAATATAATTAACTAAAGGTAGATTTTGAATTATTTAAAGAGAGAAACCTTTCATTTTTCTCTCTTTGATTGAATTGAATGATGTATTAAATATCATTAATGATCAATTATTTGTACATGACATAAATGTGTATACTTCCAGATGTACTCCAGTGAATACTATATAAGTGCAATAAGCAAGAACTGTACATAGTTAATGAGAACATATGTAGTGTTGGGATTTAAACCGCAATGAACCCATTTCCCCTTTACATATGCCTTTAGTTTCCAAAATTTTGATTGAAAAATATTTATACATAATAATAGTGGAGTAGTGTATGAATACATATATGTATGTATGTATGTATGTATATGTATATGTATATATACACACATATACATTAAAAACACGTTAGATAACCTTATAGCATTTGAAATCTAAAATTACCAATAATGAGTTTAGTTTTAATTAAGAAATGTAAGAAATTAAATACGTCATACACAAGATCTATCTTGTGATTTCAAAATAGATCAATACATGTATGTTACCACACATACACATATATATTGCAATTAATTTTTTAGATTTGAAACAATTATTTATATATAAATATATGAAAACTGAAAGTAAATAAATTTTAATATATATATATATATATATATATATGCGTGTGTGTATAACAATTTAAAGTTTAAAGTTTAAATTAGCATTACGTTTAGAATAAGAATACACAAAATTTTAAAGTTGAAAGGAAATGAAGGATTTAGAATTAGATAAAAGTCCATTTATAAATTCTCGACAAAAAGGAATTATTTATCAAATAATGATAAAAATAATCATATTTAAAATATCAACCGTTTAATAAAAGGAATTAATTTTCATGGTGAAAGTTAATTAAAGTTAATTAACTAACATTAGTAAACTATTCTAATTCATGTATATAAATATTATAAACTAGATACTGGTCAAAATTTGATTTTTTATTTACAAAGTTTCAATGCATTATAAAATGAATTGGGAAAGTTAGGCATATGTAAATTCATGATAGGAACATACAAATCCAACACAAAAGAAGTCAACAAACTAAAAGGGAAAAGGAAGAACAAAATCATGTCAATAATAATGAACATATTTTAAGACGAGACCAAGAGAAAAAATATATCTGAATTAAATCAACTTAATTAACATACTTTCAACAATGATAGAGATAAAGGATTTGAACATCTTGTTACAAGATGAATAATAAAACATCATATGAATCATATGAGATCCAAATAAACAAGTAATATAAATAAATTAAAGTTATAATTACCTAAGGATGTTGCCAAAAAATAATACCTTGAATGAAGCTATTTCCTTGGATCTCTAAGGTCCACACCAACTCCTTGCAAGAGATGGATTAACGACTTATGTTTCTTTATTTTTAATGTCTATATTTGATTTATAGTAGAAATTTTTTAGAAATCTTCATTTTATTTTCTTCCAACGAAGGTTAAGAGGAGAGAAGAGAAAAAGAATTGAAAAATAATAAATGTCTGTACGAAATGAATTAGTGGATTTGTTTTAATTAAAGAATAAAAACTTTCTCATTCTTTAGCTAAAACTTTCCCTAATCAATTCCCTTAATTATCTCTCTCCCCACTCCTATTTTTTCACATAGTATGGCTAGAATTACATGCCATCAAATGGCATAAATTTTCAAAAATTCCTTCATGCAATTATCTTTTATTTAAACTCATTTAAAATTACACTAATACATATATCAAGGCATGCAAATATAACTTTTACAAATACATTCAAATAATTACAAACAACCACCAAACAATAATTAAATTTGGTACTAATTAATATTACTTAAATATTAACTAATTTAAAACTATAAATTTATTAAATCATGTGGTTTTTGGGGAATTCATCGTTACCGTTGTGCGACTCAATGGTGTAAATTCAGTTAGCGATTAATATCGAACAATTTGAATATTAACGTTCAAATGTCACCTTAGATAGTGGCGTGACATTTTGGTTAAATTTATCGCTTAAACCACATTTTGGTAAAAATTCATTTTTACTTATTATAAGCGGTATCTAATAATGATGATTATTTACTCCAATTCTCTTCGTCAAAACTCTATCACATTAGGACTTATAGAATTTGGTTTTGTTCAAAATTTCTATATTGTCCACATTCAACATTGTAAGTGCAAACACAAAATCATTGGTTTACTAATAAAAATTATTATTAACTGTACTGCTTTACCCAGAGACTTTGACTTCGAATTGACATGAGTTAACCTCGTGATGCTAACCCTATATAAACGAGGAGACAGATTCTCTATTGAATAATATTTCTCTTCTAATGCTTCCACTCGGTCTAACTATAATTATTCGATGGATATCGTGCCATAGTTTAACTATAACCAAAGCAGAGTTTCCACATTGAAGTTTAACCATATTCTCAAGTTCAAGGAATTTTGTAAAATCATCACAACGATATTCTCTGTTTGACCTTGGTTATGTTAACCAACTACAAACTATCGAGGCGAGTCATTCAATAGTTATCAAATAACTATCAGTACGTAACCCTTTGATGACTCCTACAGCCATGAGTTGTACACTATCCAATGTTTGGAGAGCGTTACGTACTCTAGTCTCAATGGATATATCGATACCAGTCTGAATACATCTTGGTTAGGAATATTAAAAACGATATGTTTATTTTATTACGATAAATTATTCATGATTTCAACACGTTGTAACTACTATGACAAAACATACCATATCATAATTTTATATATTAAATATGCTCTAAATGCCTTTTTGGATCTTCCTCAATGTCCCGGCTATTCACGAAACGTGAGAAGCAGATGATTATTCATCTGCTTCCGAAAGAAATCGAAGAATTTCTTGGGAATCCTACAAGATCAATTCGTTTTTTTTCCTCTGACAGATGGTCAGAACTTCATCTGGGTTTAAATAAGTATTAATATAACACATTATATCATATATATATAATAGGAAGAAAAAAGCTTTTATTTTGAACAAGATTAGTAATCGAGTTAGATATATGTAACAAATTACATAATTTCCCCTAGGGCATACATTTAACTCTATCAAAGTATTAGTGTTACTTAATTTCAATTTGATGATACAAAAATATGACATGGTTCATAATTGGATGATGAGTGCATGGTACACATATAGAATTATATGTGATGCTTATATATCCTCATAATGTGATGTTCGTTGTCATGATAAGATGTAACTGCTATGATGATAAATCGAGGGGAAAATCCCTTTTGTGAAACAATGGCATGGTCTCACTTTGGCTGCTTTGGGTAAAGATTTAACTCATACCATGCTTTTATGTTTGACTCTATTTTTATTATTCTCCATAAACTCATGTGTACTCTTTTGAGTAGTCTGAATTTGCGGTTTTTATAAAGGTATCTTCGGAAAAAAGACTCCAAAGATGAAGCAAAAGGCTTATCTAGCAAATAAAAGTTACTTTGAATTTCCACTGTGTAAAAGCAAGAATTATAGCTGGTTAAGTGTTGTGTCAACGTCTTTATATGTTAGGCATGACACTATATTTACCTCTTATCATATATTTACCCCTACGTGGGAATGAGATGGGTTAACGATGATGTATAGAATCATTTAAAACATTGTGGCAATAAAATTTATTAAGCTTCTCAGTTTACTTAATATTGTAAAAATAATACCGAACTCACTTTGTTGCTCAAAAATAATTATGGTGATGACTACAGTATCATCGACGTTTATTTTCGAGTCTTGAAGTGAAGGATGTTGCATTACTTTAAGTAGCTTAAAAATTAATTAGGGAGTAAATAGCAAGAGATAGCTTAATTGTTGAAATAGGCACCTTGAAATTCGAGCATCTACCATTCAACTTTGATTTGCCTCAAAATTGGGTAATTTTGTATTTAGTAAGTGGTATTACTTCTCTCATAATTCTGTGTTGATTAGTATAGTAAAAATGTTGTTTTTGATATGATTCTCAAAGTTTTTTTTTAAAACTTAGATATGATATTACTAACACCCTAAAGCTGAATTTAAAAATACAGGTCGCATTTTAGTCCGTCTTACATCAGTTACCAACCATATTGTCATTTTTATATGAAATTGGATCTAAGGAGATATATACTTTTAGTATTTGATCGATTGTACGTGTTAGTTGGATGTTATGTGATGATCTATGATGGTTGTATGATTTTTTTGATGTGTTTTGTTAATCATTTAAGGAATATGGTCATCATTTGGTGGAAATGGGCATCAAAGTTGTTCAAAACACGATGCAGTTGGAGTTTATGTTGTTTGAATCCTATAAGGACCCCAAAACAGTTCGTGCATGATTTTGAGTTAATTTGGTGGAGGAAAAGTTGGTCGGCAGTATATTTTAGTTACAGTCAAAGGTGGGCCACTTTGAGGAATTGGTGCAGAACTTCAATTCGAGGAGAGCCAAGCTTTGAGTCATAGCTAAAGAAGTGGAGTGGTGAAATGTTTGAAGAAAAATGTAGGTAACAAACATGGTGGATACCGACCATGTTGGACTCGAGAAATTTTGTGATTGCTTCAAGGCAAGAGAAGTTGAACTTTGGCGGTGTGGAGATAAACTTTGAGTTGGAGATTGGCTTGAAAAGCTTAGCAAATTTGGTTAAGTAAATCATGTTAGCACCGACATGTCCAATCATGTCATTACCGACATGATTTGAAGTTGGCCGCTGATGACCAAAATTAGTGAAGGCGTGGGTGATGCCTAGGGGATATTGTTATGGGCATTCATTTGTTCGTTCGGCGTTGGATTTCAACATTGTAGTGCGATGACGAGACCATGATGTGACGCGTCGATGTGATTACTTTGTGTAATGCCCACTATTTTTGATGTCTGAAATCAATTTCAAACAACACAAAATACGCTGCAACTAATTTCCAGTATTAAAAACAGTGAATCGTTTATAATATAATATAAACTTTTCAAAACATTGAAAAATAAGAGAAAATCTCATAGTGAAATCAATCATCAATATAAATTTACATTAAATTAATAATATAATTCTGTTATAACATCATCATAATAGTTTACATCTCAATACATTAATTATCATTAACTCATTAACAATAGAATAATGGTATAATAGAATATACCTATCAAATACCCACGATATAGCCGACATCCATTTTACATTCCCTCTTCTTCTCCAACCTATAATTTCACACCTGTACAAATATATGAAATAAAAAGAAAAAGGTTTCAACTATTTTTGGACCGCGCTTAACCTTATACACTGCGGCCATAGGCTCGATAGCTATTGCTTCGGAAAAGACTGCATATATCCCCTTTAAGGGGATCAACCCATGTAGTTTTGTTTCCTGCTCTTCTTCTGCATCCAAATAGTCGTTAGCACATAACAACCATAGCATCCATGCAACCATCGCAACCGATGCAATCACTGCAACCAACATAATCAATGCAATACAACCAACACAATCGATACAAGAGGAAACCTACTCGTACTAAACTATTGTGATCAATCATCATAAATTTGGGTCAACAACAATAATAACACACTTAGCCATTAAATATTACAATCATTTGACAATGCAAAATGTTAACCCCAAACCTCAAATAATTCGATTACAGAATATACATACTCACATTTATTAATTATCAACTATTAGTAATACACCATTAACGTAAGTACAAACCAATCAAATATGTATTAAACCGCCATATTAGTAACACACACCAATAATAAAACCATAACTACATAGATGTAGTAATAATGGTAATATATCACATATACATCCGAATGCGACCACAACGTCCTAAAACAACATATGTGATAAATAAAATTAACCATTATTCACATATTACGTCCATCCAAAACATCATATTCACGACCATTGATTTCTGTTAAGTATAAAATTATTTTATTATTATTTATTATAAAAGCGCCTTTTATTTATCTCAAAATAATAATAATCTTTCCATATTGATGATATAGTTCAAAATATTTCATTGTAATCTCAGTACTTCAAATCTCTCTAAAAATCGTATTTTATCTTAAAAATAGTGGTTTTCACAAAAGCCATATTATTATTTATAAAATCTCATTTTAAATAATAATGATATACATTTCAAATTTAGTCTAAAATATATTTTCTGTTGTTACTTATGAATTTCCATAGAAATCCATAAATGATAACTTTATTAAATTTATCCTATTAATTTTATTTTATTTCATTCAAACACTATTATTTACAAACATTTCACACAAACTATAAACGATTACATTTATTATTCATTGATCTAATTATCCCATTTTCACACAATTTTACCCACCGAATTTCGTTTAGTTATTTTCTAGTTCAAATCAACGGTTAATTATAATTAAACACCCGAAAATTCTACAATCAACGATAAACTACCCTCAAGGCACAACACATACAAAATAGTCACAATATCAAAAAATCACCATCGTATCACAACACATACTAATAATTATAGTTTTCCATCAATAAATGTCTATTTTATAATAAATAATTCAGTCAATTAGATTAAATAGACCTTACCAACATGATTTTCCAAAAATCTCTAAACTTAGCAAACCGAGTGCCAAACGTCTGGAATTTCACCACGAGTCCAACAGTAGAAATCATATGTGGATCGAGGTTCATAAGCACAAGATATTGCGATAGGAAGATATAGGATTTTATTCATAATCTAATAATAAAACAAGTATACCATACCATATCTGAACTACCGTATACCCTTTTTCCCCTATCGCATTTTTGCATGCACGAACCCATAAATGCATACCTTCTTCCGCTGTCGTAGGCTGCTAAGTCCACTTACACCTCAATCGGACCCTGCTACTGTCCTACAAATTTCAAGCCACACAGCATAAGCCATATCACCGCCTACTACCACCATGAGCCTAAATTTGGGCCCTTTTACTTGATTTCAGACCGATCTAGCACCTTCTTCAACGATCTATATGTATGGGTGAACCCTCTCACCCACCCTCTGCGTAACGATACCTTTCGATTGAATTATCGTTGTTGTTTCAATGTTAAATCTAAAACCCCAGATTCGATGATCGAGGCTTTTTCATTAATTTCTGGCCAACTAGAGCATCGGATGGAAAAATGAATCTCAGATACCTCTTTGCCTTGTCGAGAGCTTCGGATCCATATAAAATCCGATAAGGCTTGGGAAATTTGAATTGTAATCACTTTTAATTAGTTTACTAATCACCATAATGAGTAATTATGTTAATTTCGGCATTATTGAAGAAAAATGAGATAGAGGTGACGACTAAGGTTCTGTAGCCTCATTTATATAGTCTTTAGGCTGGGTTATAAGTTCTTTATCAGGTTTGGCTCAAAGCAGCTACCTACACTATTCAAACACTATAATGCCCCTATTTCGCAAAATTTAACCCCAAATGCATCAAAATTGTGTATCAAATTGATCTTGTTGAAAATACCTTCGCAATAATTATAAATACAATACCAAACTCACTTTTTTTTACTAAAAATTCACTTTTAATTACATTAATATTTTCGGTCAAATTTGCAAGTCGTTAGATTCTCCCTCCCTTAAAATGTGCCATTGCAATTTCCCAAAGCCTCGACTAAATCAATAACTCATCATGGATTTAATGACAAATATAAGGAGGCATCTTAACCAAAATCAGCCATTTTTAATTGTAGCATATGACATCCGCACAACACAATCAATCATGACACCCAACAACGCATTCATAGTAATAAATTCAACATATATATTATAGTAACACCTATAATTCCTCAATCATGCATCCAAACTATTGTATATAAAAATAACACTCCATCAATAAAGCGTAAAAATAACCCAACCATAGATCAATCTCCTTGTATATGTCACAACATGCATCTCAGCTATCCAAACTCAATCATCCATTATAGAAATACACGAGAAAATCTAGGTTGGTCCAAACATGCACACATAATATGAATATACATAAATCGATAATTAACATAGCTTATTCAAGTAAAGCACGCACACACCCTAAAAATGATAATTATCACATCAACATTCCGGCAAATAATACGTATGTGCTAATCCCTACGCCAATTACCCTTCCACTAAAATATGTACATTTTCCAACCAATTGATGACTTCCTCGTAGTCTCATCCTCATAACAATCGGTGTACCGTCTCAGGAATATACCTTCAAAAATAATATATATGTCCACTTATGACTATATCCTCAAAATAATGCTACAATTGCATAGATCCTTGATTTCTCGATCCTTCTCAAACAGTCAAAAAATATAAACCATCACAAAAGCGAATTAGACCATTACCACTCTTCACTCATATTAGCCATTACCAAGGTCTCACCTTACTATGCATCATCACCGAAGTCTCACTTCACCACAATTCTCATTGAAGCCTCACTTTTCCAATATTATCATCGAGGTCTCACTTTGCCACGATCATCTCTGGAGTCTCCCCCCATTTTGACTTTCTTAAACTCTTCTTTCACCATAACCTTCACAAGGTATCCTCGAAGTCTCACTCCGCAATGATCATTTCCAGAGTCTCACCCCAACGTGATCATTTTTGAAGTCCCACTTTAGTATGACTTTCTCAAGTCCTTCTTCATCATGACCTTCTCAATGGGTACATGATACCTCACTCTACAACCTCTCAGACCAGCAACTTCTAATGCCACACTTGAATCCAACGTTCTTTTGGACACCTATCTCATAGGTACTGCCCACTCAGGGCATGCTAGGCCGTCTCACGGTCTAGGGTACACAGTTGAGCATCCTCACATACCCTCGCCCCTAGGAACAACCATCCTTTCATGATTTATCAATGTTCCCTTCGACATCAAACTTAATTGAGAACATTTAACACCCCACCACATGCTTCACCTTATCGAATGTGCTTCGTCGAACTACTCTAGTCTCGTGCACTTCCCACTTGAAATACTCAATCAAACTCCTTGCATCATCGATTCGTCAAACTCTAGAACACTTCACTTGGCTCATCAGGATTTCCTTGCACTTGATCCATCATCTTTCCTATGCATGCCTCGAAGTCAACTAGAGAAAATGTCACGTCATCCATCATGATTGATCCAAATATATCCCTTATCATTTGATTAGTTTTTCTAATGCATATCCCTTAAAAAGTTAACATTGATTAACTACCCCATCATAATATTATTAACTGACAGACATTTATCCTACCATACAATGTGCAAAATCATAACAAGGTAAACAACAATCGACCAACAATTAAGGATATTGAAGCAAAACGAACGATCAACAAAAAATATTATGCAAGCAAACTAAGAAATTAAAAATGCATAACATAACTAATGAACAACCATTGTGAAATAAGAAAACAATAATAATACAATACAAATGGAATAATTTAATTCAAATATTCATGCAATTGGTCATAAAACAAATGTAGTTAAATGATATAGGAAAAATTAATAGAAATAATGTCAACTAGCAATAGAACAACACAACCAATTCAACCAAAATGAATAAGCACTATTAAAGTAAAATATATTAACCCCGTAAACCAAAATGGATTTTGGGAAAACTAAAAACTCACATCACCTAGCACTTTACTTCTCATGTCACACAACCTAGTTTTACAATCTTCAAATTGAGTACTTCCAAATAAAATACACCTCCATAATTTCATTCAAACCAAATGTTTTACTTCTTTCCTTTTCAAAAATCCACGTTTGAATCAATTTATTTCCATCCTTGTAAAATATCGAAATATCTTCACACATATTCTCAATAAAACATTCTCTTTTAGAAATTGGGTACTCCCTCAATCAAAATCTCTTTGAAAAAAATGTTTCCTCTTTAAAACACCCTCGATTAAAAATTGTTCTTTACATAAAAATAATCACAACCAAAATTTGTTTCCACACAAAAGATTTTCAAATTTCAAGGATGTTCTTTTAAACAAACACATTTTTTTTTTTAAAAAATGTTCCTATCACTCTTCACTCAAAAAGATATTTTTCAAACCATTATAAAAAAAATAGTTTCAAATACTTTCTCCATTAAAATAATTTCTCAAAATTATTTTTCTATGTTCCACTATCTTTTTGCTAAATGGTTTTTTCGACAAAACATCTTGAAAACAAATTTTCATAAAGTCAAATATTTATTTTCACCTTTTTAAAACATTATATATCTCTTGAGTCCAAAACTTACATTTGTATGTCTTAAATAAAATACCTTACAAAATCCAAAATGTATATTTCTAGTATAACTTCTCATGTAAAATTATATAAAAATAGGCCCACTTTTTAAGGGTAGGTTTTAATGTCAAATGTGTGCCACTTTGGTTAAAACCAGCACTTAACCCTCTTAAAATTGCTCATCCTACCCCACTCATGCAGTATTTATTTCCCACTCAAACGTCACTATAAACAGTTAACATCTTAGGGTTAGTTAATAGTGATTACGCACATAACCATACACATAAAACGTAGAACCATCAGTAACAATGCACTTTCATTCTATATTTTTAACCTAACCAAAAGTGTAAATCAACCTACCCTAAATGGTCAAGTATTTCCCAGTCTTAGGGAATCGCTAAACCTAAGTTCTGAAACCAAGTGTAATGCCCCACTATTTTTGATATTTGAAATCAAATTATAAATTCCACAAAATATGCAGCAATTAATTTCCAATGTTAAAACATCGAATCATTTATATTATAAGTTAAACTTTTCAAAACTCTGAAAAATAAAAAGAAAACCTCACAGCCGAATCAAACATTGATATATTTATACATCAACTTAATAATATAACTATCTTACAACATCATCACGATAATTTACATCTCAATATATAATTATCATTAACTCATTGACAATAAAAAAATAGTATAAAAAATATACTAATCAGCTGCCCACGACATAGCTTGCATCCACTTTCCATTCCCTCTTTAGTTGCTACCTACAACTTCAAATTTATATAGATATATGAGACAAAAAGGAAAAAGTTTTCAACTGTGGACTGTGCTTAATCCTATACACTATGGCCATAGGCTCGATAGCTATTGCATAGGAAAAGACTACCTACATTGCCCTTTTAGGGGATCAAATCTACATAGTTCTATTCCTGCTCTTCTCCTACATCCAAATAGTCATTAGCACATAACATCCATGCAACCATCGCAATCAATGCAACTACTATAACTAACGCAATCAATGCGACTACTGCAACTAACCCAATCAATACAAGCATGAAATACTAGTCTTACTAAACTATTCCAATCAATCATCATAAATATGGGGTAACAATAATAATATCACACATAGCCAACAAATATTAGAATCATTTAACAATGCACAATGTCAACTTAAAACATTAAACAAGCTAATCAAAGCATACACACAAACATAATTACTAATTATCAACTATTAGTAATACACCATTAATGTAAGTATAAACCAAATGTGCACTAAACCACCATATTAGTAACACAAACAACAATAATAAAACCATAGTTAACTGCACGCATGTAATAATAATGGAAAAATATCACACACATCTAAATGTGATCTCATCGTCATAAAGAAATATATGCAATAAATAAAATCAACCATTATCACATACAACATGCAACCAAAATATCGTATTCACGCCCATTATTTTCTATTAATTATAAAATCATTTTTTATTATTCATTATAAAAGTGCTTTTATTTATCTCAAAACAATAATAATCCTTCCAAATTGATGATACACTTTAAAATATTTCATTGTAATCTCATTACTTCAAATCTCTATAAATATGATATCTTTTCCTCAAAAATAGTGATTTTACGAAAAACCCATATTATTTATAAAATCTCATTTTATTAAATAATAATAATAAACATTTCAAATTTAGTTTGAATATATTAACCATTATTATTTTTGAAGTTCCCTAGAAATCCATAAATGGTAACCTTATTAAATTTATCCCATTTATTTTATTTCATTCAAACTCTATTATTTACAAATATTTCACACAAGTTATAAACAATCGCATTCATTTTTATTTGTCTAATTCTCCCTCTATTGCACAATATTACCCACTTAATTTCAATTAACTGGTTTACAATTCAAATCAACAAGTAATTACAATTATATACCTAAAAATTCTACGATCAACAGTAAACTACCCAATCAAAGAAAAACGAACACAAAATAGCCATAATATCAAACAATCACCATCATATTACAACACAAACCAATAATTTTAATTTCCCATCAATAGATATCTATTTTATAATTAAAAATTCAATTAACTAAATTAAATAAACCATACCAACTTGTCTATTACGATAGTCTACAAACTCAACAGACCGTATGCCAAAAGGTTCGTAATTTCACTACGAGTCCAATAATAGAAACAACGCATGAATCAGAGTTAGTACTCACAAGATATAACGATTAGAAGATGTAGGATTTTATTAATAATAAAATATGTATACCATACCATTTTGAATTACCATATACTGTCCTTCTCTCAATACCTGTATGCAGATATAAACCCAAAAACCCGCACCTTTATCCGTCGTCGCATGCCGCTAACGCCACATGCACCTCAACAGGACCCTACCACCATTCTCTCCACTCCAAGCCACACCTCCACTAGCTATGCCATGACCTATGGTGTTGCTGCCTGCCACCACTGTTAAGCCCAAATTTTGGCATTTTTACTTAATATTTGATCGATCTAACACCTCTTTCAAAGATCCATCTGCACGGATGAACTGAACTGCTTACCTCTCCGCAATGATAACCATCGATCGAATTATTGGTGTTCTTTCACTATTAAATCAAAAGCCTTAGATTTGATGGTTGAGACTTATTTACCAACTTTTGGCCAACTGGAGTGTCGGACGGAAAAATAAATCCCATGCCCCTCTTCACTGTGTCAAGAGCTTCAAATCCATATATAATTCGATACGGTTTAGGCAATCTGAATTATAATCAATTTTAATTAGTTTGCTAATAACCATTAGTGAGTAATGTGTTAATTTTGGGATTAGGGAAGAAAACTAAAGATAGAGGTGAAAGCTAGGGTTCCGAGCCTCGTTTATGTGGTCGTTTAGCCGGTTATGGGTGGTTTATCTAGTTTGTCCTGAAACAGCTACATATTCTATTTAAATACCACAACACCTTTATTTCACAAATTTTAACTATAAATGCATCAAAATTATATATCAAACTAATCATTTCAAAATACCTTTGTAACGGTTATAAACACAATAACCAATTCACCCTTTTATTTAAAATTCACTATTAATTACATTAATATTTTACGGTGTCCATGGGTCACTACACTTGCAGACATTGAGATGTGGATTCTACGATTGGTGAGAGATGTCTAGAAATGTTCAGATGATGATGACTCAATTAAGGGAATCATGACGATGTTCTAGAAGGATAAGTTTAAGGAAGAAACTCATGGGTGGAACAAGGAAGGGTTCTACAATAGAAAGTGAAACAAGGAAGGGTTATACTATGGAAAATGAAATGAGGAAGGATTATATTGAGCAAAACTGGAAATAGATGGAGTGAGGAAGGGATCGAATACGCATGCAAAAGGATTGTTAATGCTCAGAATGTTTCAAACCATGCTTGTAAAGCAAGAGTATATGAGGACACTCATTAGGTATTAGCAAATGTACCCCGTATCGAGGAAGGGGTCTAGTTTCTAGCAATAATGTGGTCGGGTTTTGATCATCTAGAAACCGAGACTTTTTTCACCAGTCTCTAGTAGAGGAATGGCCATACGAGTTATTATATATATTTAATTCACATAAGTGATCATGAGGATTCTTTTATGGATGCAATGTTTTCCATGGTTGTTTATCACTCTAGTGATGTCACGGTACGAAGGTATTATAGATGTGGTTACCTAGACAATCGACATTATACTTAGGATGTAGTACACATTTATGATGATAATAGATTAGCATGTATTATTATGTGCTAATGCTTTAGATGCTGAGGCAGATCGGATTTGATCCTTCATGCCAAATGTCCTTTATTATATATTTTTAGATTTTTTTTCCTATACACTAGAATGTTGTATGATTTGAGGTTTTATGCTTTGCTTCTTATTATTTTGGATACTCTTAAATAAGTAGACTAGATAGCAACTATAGATGGCACATGGAGATGTGAAAATGGAATAACAGGAGGCGATGCTTTATTACAGTTATAATTTTAGCTAATCATTGCTTATTTTATTGCACGATACCGTGGAGCATCGACAGGGTTTGACTTTATTTAATTCAGTAATAGTTTATCATCCAAGTTTATTTATCAATTATACAAGCTTTATGACTGTTTAGTGTAACTGTATGAACCTATGCACTTTGATTTTGAAGTTCATTTATTACCGCCTCGCTATTTTTATATTTGTGATGGTTTTTATATTTTATTTGATGCGATGTATGATTGTTTTATTTACTTTACAGCCTTTGGCTATCGCTTTACGTCGGTCGGGGCACCGTTACAACATGTTATATAGTTATATTGGGTGCTAGAAGTATAGGGTGTTCATCACAGCTTGGATCTTCTTTCTTCTCTAACCCGTTTTTGCCATAAAGTGTTGCTAAACTCAAATTTCCTTTGATTTCTTGATCGAAACAATGTGATTCGATTGTATTTGTGCCAAATCATTTGGATAAATTAAAGTGGACATAGAAATTGATTTGGGGTTGAACCACTATAATGTTTCATAAGTTTTTTCTTCTAGTTTGGTTGTTATATCTGTCATCTTATTTGTGACTAATCTAAGATATTGTATCGTTTGTTGACCTAACATTTTTGGCGTTTTCTCTAAGAAAGAAGTCTCTCACCAAAGATTTAGCTTTAATTTTGGATTTGAAGTATCTAAATGGTAGATCTAGATATTGTTTATTTTAGGTCTATATAAGATGTGGCTCCAAGGAAAGATGAAATCTAGAACCTTATTGAAGGAGATCATAAAGGATCTCAACATGTTGAAGGAGAGATAAATCAATCTATGCCTACTCTACTGGCATGCTCATCTTAGTCGACTAAAGTCGTAACAAGAGCTGATATAAAGGATGATTTTTGGTAGAATACAGGGATGATGGAGCAGTAGAAGAATTAATGGATCTGATGAAATGTAACAGCCCGAATTCCAATGGTCCGGATTTTTCACAAAAATGCTAAAATCCAAGCCCACTAAAACCCAAGTCGGGAATCTGGTAACCTGCAAATATGAAAAGGCAAATATATCATAGCTCAATTAAATATCTCACGGAGGAATTGACTAAAATATAATAGTAAGTAAATACTCACCAATATAACAACATTTTCTAGACAAGTGTCTTAAAGCTGGGAAGTCTCTGCCATCTACCTAACCTGTAGGATGTTATGAGGAGGGGATCAGAACTAAAGTTCTAGTGAATTGATAAATTATATACTTCTAGGCTTAATTCTACATATATCATTTTATTTCCATTTACTCTTATATTAGGTTCATTAGGTTATAATATTCTCGCCTCTGTTCATGAGCCGTGCCCATCTATGCCATATTAGATTAAAACCTAATAACTAATATATATATATATATATATATATATATATATATATATATATATATATGTAGCGGTATGCCTAATGACCATATTGGTCTTAGGTACCACCCATGGTATCTTCTGTATCCTCCTCGAAAAGGGATCCATCGTTTTGCTTCGAGAGCGTTCCGTAACTAAATCTATAAGGGACTGCTTCTTAAGGCCTCCAGTACAGGTGCTCCATCATCTTACTCTGTAGCTATATTACTTAAGGACTGCTTCGTAAGGCCTACAATACAGATAATCCATCGTCTTGCTCCGTGAGCATTCTATAGCTACATCTGTAAGGGACTGCTTCATAAGACCTACAATACAGATGCTCCACTACTTACTATGAAAATGTAAATCGTGTTCACACTAGCCTATGCCAGTGCTCGGACATCCACAATGTACCACCTAGTGCATAAATTAAGGACTACATAATCATTCTGTCTACTATCTGAATCCCGCCAACCAGGTCTACCTTATACAGAATTCAGTCAGGGATTTTCTATATCTGTAAAGGACCGCTTCATTAGGCCTACAATACAGATATTCTAGTTGGTCTGTCTTTTTTTCATCTTCGCTATGGCCCCACGCAGCCACCCCTCAAATAACCGAAAGACTTCTAAAGATTTAAGTGGTCGTCCCTTACTTCAAACAATCTAACATCCAAATGGCAGTGCCCCTCATCCAATGTCTCGATTGTGAAAGAATGATTGGCCTGTGATTTAACTCTAGTCTTTCCCAAAATTTCTCTTGGTCTTGATGCTAGTCGATATCCGCATGCGACTATCCTTAAACTTACTTGCAAGTACTGGACATATGAATACCTTACTCCGAACACTAAGCCCTTCTGACTTCCTACAAAGGTCTGCTTCATTTGGCCTATAATTCAAATGCAGTCAAGGCATACTCTCTTGATGGAACACCTATAAACCTACCTTCGGGGATGCAACTTCGTTAGGCCTACCAAAAGGGCCATCGTAGAGTATCCTCATGTCTCGTTGAAGTCTTGTTCTTCCTTCTAGCCTAAAATAACAAAGTTGGACATGCTTCTCCTTTGCTAAAATTTGTGATGAACTGCTTCATTAGGCTCTTCATCCTTTAGGATACTCCAAATGCATCTCACTCTTTTATTAGACCCTAAGTCTAATCTTTTAATTTGCCTTTAGTTTACTTTTCTTATTCTGTTGGCTACTTATTTACCCTAATTAGCATATTCTTGCCCTCGTCTCACTTCTAGCTATTACGAGACCATCATTGATCTAATAGGGAATGTTGCTGGTACTGCCACTTCTATTACCTTGCTTATTTAACTCAATTTAAGTCTTAAGTATATTAAATAAGTATCTTTTATTATCACTACTCTATTTGCTTATTAACTTAATTAAAATCTTAAATAAACCTTTCCGTTCTTTCTACTTTAATTATAACCTATGTTATAATTTTAATTTTATTGTCACTTTTTCTTCTTTTATAATCTGTATATGATTACAAGCGTCTCCCTTCTTTCTAAGCTGTCATCTTTTATTTGCTATAGAATTCTCTTTAATTCTCTTATATTATATAATTTACTTATCATACTAACTGTCTTATTGTACAGTTTGCGCAGTAAATGCAAATCTAGGTTCATTATCATTAACAGCTTCAAATTCTTATCTAATAATTTACTTGATTCCTTTCATACTTTATTTTATTTTCTTTTATTCTAGGAAGTAATTCTATATTTTATTTGGTTGGGTATGAAAACTGTACTAAAATCCATTTCCATATTTTAATACTAAATAATATTATAAACAATAATTCGTAACTACAAGGTATTTCTTTTATTATTTTAGAATAGTGTAAAATACAATGATTTCTCTATTTTACAATAATTCTCATTTTCTTTTTTATTCTTGCAGTTACGTTTATCGTTATCTTTTAAATATTAAATTATAGAAATATATTCTGTTTTCTAAACCAACCAATTAAATCTCTTACTTACTTCCAAATCAAGTTATTAGATTAATTTATTATTCAAGTTTTAGTGTAATTTATTGTAGAATTCCATTTTTTAGCTTTATTCCAACTTTTATTATTTTTCATCTAACCTAGTATTTTTCCATTTTAATCCTCTTTTTAACTATATTATTCATGTACAAAGAGAATAAAAAGAAACTAGCATTTAGGCTAAATTATAACTTCTAATTAGATGTAAATAACCATAAATTTCTTAAAATTTAGCATAACTAATTAACATAATTATTTACTAAAATACTAAATAAAATTATTTAACAGGAATTTAATGATAATATATCATAAATGTAAGAGAAATAATAAAATCTACTCACATTTTTAGCTTTCCAAATCTCCCTGTTTTTATTTCAGATCTATCCCTAACATCTATATTCACCTCCCTTGTAATGCCTATTTGAATTACTAACGATGTATTTGTAGATCTAGAATATTTGAAAAAGAAAAGGAAGAGATTTTGATAAAAATAGCAAATAAAACTCAGATCTAGGGTTTTACCTTTGACATAGCCTTTTGATTTGAATTAATTCCTAATTCCCTAATTAATTCTATTTTCTTTTTATTTAGATCTAAATTCATGTGAACTAGATCTAAAATTTTGTTATTAAGAAAGTGTAGAAGAGATAGAAAAATGGCAGAACTTCTGTAGGCAAGAGAAAAATAATGAGAATAAAAATAAGGCTCTGCACCTATGTTTATAGTGGTTCAAATCAGTGCTAATTATTAGATATAAAACCCTAAAATCTAAAGCGTGCACTCAGTCTATGGACATTAAATTAATATATTTTCTTCTGCATTTGTTTTTATTTAAAATTGATTCTCCAACAATCTTTTCATTAATCACTTTCCTTTTCTCTCTCGCAATCTATGGAAACATATAATTTATATGTGAAGTTTCGCTTAAATAAGATTTCCCTATTAATCAGCCAATTAATAGATTTCATATATACCTAGAATTAGTTTACTATCTAATTAATCCCTGCCTGCACTATGATTTCTTACCAAATTAATATGCCAATCAACACCATATTAGTTCATCATGTGTATGCATGTTAATTTATTTTATTTCCATAATTATTGCGTGCATATATTCTACAATTGAATTTTGAATCACAATCTTAATTATATATATGTTACAATAAGTCTCCATGTTTATTAATTGATAATTGATTACTTGCATAAATTACTCCTCCTCCATTTTATTCTCTTGCGCTAACATATATGTTTCTAATCATATCAATTAGTTTCTACAATATGTGTTCCCTTTCTTGTTAGTTCCTATTAATTAATCACCTCTACTAATTAATTGAATATTAATTTCCCTTTTAAACAAGCACTATAAATTAATCTTCCCTATTAATTGATTTTATGTAATTTCTCCCTCTAATTTATTCGTTACATAAATATGTATGTATTCCAAATAATATTAATTAGTTTCCCCATTTACAAACATTTCTTTATTTTAAAATTTCAAACGTATATAACTTAATTAAATTATTTGCATATATAATTGTAATTTATCGCGGAATGTTACATAGAAGCTATGCAACAATGACAACGCTAGCTCAGCCTTGGTAAAGGATTGAATCGAAAAGGTGAAGGAGAGATTGAAGAGAATAATCATCTTCTGATTCTGGCGAGGATAGCTCATCTTGGACAGAATAGAATAAGAGGGAACAACCCATGCAGAGGGGGGCAAGGGAAGCACATAAGAGAGCTACAAAATATGGTGCAAATTAGATGAAGACAAAACATGTCCTTACTAACATGTCCAATCAAGTCAGTACTAACATGATCACTAAAGCCATAAATTTATCTTATAGTGAAACGAAGTTGCAGGATATTGACGCTAATGATAGACAAGCGACTATTGCTCAAGCTGGTGGTGTTCAAATAAATGTTGCAGAACTAGATAAGCATCAATAAAGAGGGTCTAGGAAAATGGATTCCCTAGAGAAAAGGGAGCCTATATGTCATACAATGAACCAAGAGCATTTGTAGAGTCAAACACTCGAGGCTATACCTGATGTTCGTCGTCCAGTTGTCCAAAGTAACAATGAATACATCATTGATAAGGTTAAGAGGTTGTTGAATGAAATTCAGCATCGAAACAATAATGAGTAGGATTTGCCATCAAGTCGAACCCCATTCACCAAAAACATTATTGTAGAGAGGTATTCAAAGAAGTTTGTAATGCAGACTATGTCATCTTACAATGGAACTACCAATCCAAGGAAACATATGTTGAAGTACGGATGACATATATATAGTTCTTGGGCTACAGATGGTGTGAGATTTAGGCACTTTCCTATACTTTTGGATGGAGTTGCTATGATGTGGTTTACTTGGCTCGCATCGAGGTCCATATGATTGTTTGATTAATTGGCAAAGAAGTTCATAGAATAGTTCTAGGTCCATACTGTATGACTGAAGGACGTGATGTCATTGTCAAATGTTCATCAGAGTACTAGGCAGGCTTTGAAGAACATTCTGAAGAGGTTAAACACTACAGTTTCAAAAGTAAACAACCCTAGACAGTAGATTATTTTAATGGCATTTATCATTGGGGTTCATCTAAGAATGGATTTTGAAAGGTGGCTTAAGAAAAAGCAGCCATCAACTATGGAAGAATTTTATCTAAAGGCATTCCAATTTGTGAACTTAAAAGAGGTAGATTTGGCTAGTGGAATAGCCGTTGATGGTCAAGAGGGGTGGTATTGTGATATGGAGCAAAGTTGCTATCAAATAGAGTGGTGATAGTGCCAAAACATTGCAGTAAATGTTAGGAATAGTAATAATAATGCTAAGAGAAAAGACCAAGGCGCTAGTGGTAGGAAGAAGATGCCAAGAAGCACAAAGGGTACACTAGACCAAGAGATTATACTCCCTTGAATGATACCATTGAAAATATTTACCTTTCTATGCAAGGTATTGAGCACTACAAGAAACTGCCTCAGTGATGGATCGGTGTGCACAATCTACAGCCATTCGGCTTTAGGATAGAAGTCTTATATGTTGATATTTTTTGGTTTGATTCTTCCTTTTACTTCCTTAGGATTTCTAAAATTGAATTTCTATCTTCATCTAGTGATTTAATATTTAAAAATGATTTTAAAGTTCTACTTAAATATAACTAAGTTATAATTAAAACTACTTCTATATATATATATATATTAAAGCATCTTTATACATATATAAATATTTTGGATTTTAAAATTTATATTTAGCCTTGAAAAGTTATATATATATTTGTATTTATATAAATATTTCAAAAGAGTATTGATTTAGCCTTGAAAAGTTATACATAATATTTTAAAAATAAGTAGATGTTTTATAAATAATTACTCATACCGTTAAACAATTGTTAAAGTTAACTTTCAAGCTAATTCTTCTCTTTATGGAACGACAAATATAATTAAATGATTCCGTGATACCAAATGTCCCATACTACTCGGTATTACTTGAATATTTACTACAGGTTAATAAATTTCATTCACTCAAAAAATTCCATACAAGACCATGGGGTATTTGAGAATGTATTATCGCTTCCATGAATTCCATGGGCACAAGACCATGAATTCAGACATTCGAGAAATTTTATCGAAGATTTAATTTGAAAGAAAATGTTACAATTGTATTTCAAGGACCCGAGGTTGGTAGATAGATGAGCAATAGACTTAAGGTCAGTCTGCACAAGGGAATCAAGCTGGGTCCAATGAAGAGCGACCAAGATAAAAACAAGAGGAATTGTGATTAATACCATATCTGGAGGCCCACATCAAGTGGAGAGGAGCTAGAATGAAATAGAGCACTATAGAAACTCGTTGAGTCATCTATCTCAAGAAACGTATTTCACCATAGAGGATGGAACTTCAATAAAGTAGTAGAGGATAATGATGCAAGATATTGTGTTTAGAAATACAAATTCGTACGGGTTTGAAACACTGATGCTTGACCCGATAGTGACCATGACCATGATAGGGCCAGCTACAATGCAATGAGTCCTTATTGACTATGCGAGCTTGGTAAACATTTTGTTAAGGCAATACCTTTGACAATATGTTCCTCAATGAGAAGCATCTGAACCTTTTAAATCCTACATCCAACGATTTACCAAAGAGCCTAAGGAGCTAATGAGGTGCATAGATTTTCCACTTGAGTCGGGACAAGGTAACCATAAGATTGCGCTAGTGTAGACGTTGTTGTAGTGGATGGTTTGTCACTTATAATATTTTTCTGGGCCAACTATCTCTTCCGAACTTTTGGATCGTAATTTCTTCATGGTGTTTGATGATGAAATTTTCAACTGGGAATGAAGTATGAGCGATTTAAGGAGGTCGAAGTGCATGGTGAGCGTGCTATGTTACTGAGCTCAAAAAGGCAAAGCGACATAAAAAAGGAAAGGATGCAGAGCAGCCTATCTGCACTAAGTCTTCTAACGCAAAGCGACTATCTCCTAACCACTGACTTGGTTCCAACAACAAGCTTTATAAACTGATGGACCCATGAAAAGAGTCAGAGGATGCAAGGGTGGTCCCAACAGAGCTGATGATTGACATTTTAATTGATGATGAGGATCCAACAAAGGTTCTCAAGATCCGGCCTCGGCTCGTTTTAAAGACGAGGAAGGCATTGGTAGGGTTTATCTAAGCAAATATAGACATGTTTTCGCAGATGCATTCTAATATATGTGGAATTTCACTAGAGATAACATGCAATAGATTGAATGTGGACCCAAGATAACATTATGTGAAACAAAAGAGGCGTCATATAGAACTTGAATTATCCACTACGTTGAAAGAAGAAGTGGATAAGCCAAAGGAAAATGGCTTCATCTGTGATGCATTATACCCAGAATGGGTATCAAAACTAGTGTTAGTCAAGAAGGAAAAATGTAATCAGCCGTATTTTTTGATAAATAAAAATATTAAATTTAATAAGATTTTTAGAGTTTAATATTGTGAGAAATTAAAAATTATGATTTATAAAAGGAAAAAAACTATTAGAATATAATTTAATAAGGTTGATTGAATGAAATTTGACAGCTGTTTAATGTAATTTCCAATAATGGTAATGATGAAAGTTAATAATAAATAAAGTTGAACGTTGCATTAAATAGAGAAATCAATGTTAGTTGATTTGGTTGGTTTTAACATGCAATAGGAAACCAATTATTTAGTACAAAGATTTAGTAACCTTTGTTGTAAGTAATATATTTATAAATGTGTTTTTGAATGTTTTTAAATTACTTAAATGTAAATATTGTTTTACTTATCATCTTATTATTTAATCCATTGAAATCAGTTTGGAAATCAATGAAATTAATGTAACTAAATATTGCAATCAATAAATGAAAAGATGTTAACTATAGAGTTTGAGTGAAATTAAATGAAAACTTATGTTGAATAAATTCATAAGGTACTAGTTGATTAAATATGAGAACATTTAAATCAAAAATAAAAGAATAAAATGAATAAGTTTAGTAAAGGAGTAAACATATGTTTACTTGTTTGAAATGTATTTAGCTTACAGATTAATTGTAAGGATGAGAAACTATTATTTAGTAAGAAATGTATAACTCTTGTTTGTATCCAATAATGTATGAATATGTTTAAATTGCTATTAAATAGGAAATAATTGTTCTATTTCACATTACATTTATTTAGTCCATTTTGAAATTCACCTTTGTAATCAACTGAAATTAATGTGATTGAATAATTTCAATGAATAGGAGAGAGGACGCATGTAAATTAATAGGAGTAATTAAACTAGATTATGTTTTGTGTAAATATAAGAAAAGTCTGATTTAATGAAAAGAATATTTATATCAAATAAAATAAATGTTTCATTTGTGAATGTAGGTTTAATTTCATTAAAATAAAGAATAGAATGATAGATTTGAAGGAAGAAATATATGTTTATTTGAACTGTGTTTTAGCATACGGATTGACTACAAGAATAGGAAAATAATTTATCTAAGTAAGTTATTTATTACTCTGGTGTATAAACAACAAATTTATAAATGTGTTTAAATGACTAAAGGAAACAATTGTTTTATTTTTCATTCATTTTAGTTTGTCTGTTTTGAAGTTTAACTTTGTAATTAATTGCAACTTATGTAATTGAAATATTTCTAAAAGGAAATAAAACATAGATTGCAAATGAATAAATTTAATAAAAGAAACGCACATTTTGTGTTAAATACAAAGGGAGTTTTAATGGAAATAAAAGATCATTTTGAGAAAACCAAATTTAACGTTTTCATTTTTAAGTTAAGTATAATTTTATTTATTATGTGTTGAAAAAAAAAATTAATGTGTACAAATTGAGTATTATTTTAGTAAATGAAATTAATTTGGTTGCGTTCAAAAATTGAATTTCAAAAGATTGTGCAATGTACATGGTCTATTCATTTCTTTTGTTATTAATTGTTGCATGTACATTTTAAAATAGTTACCTCATTATTAATACTTGATCCGTTCATTTCTCCTTCTGTTTAATACATGAGCCTAGACTTTTAGGCTGTATTTAATTCTTGCCATCTCATTTTTAATTGTACAAAATTTCATTTTTCTTTGGTTTGCAAACATTCTCATTCCTACGTATATTTCCTTATGCATTATTAATGCCCGAAGCTTTAAACACAAAAGGTGACATTAATTTTTGTCCCTCCACCTTTATTTCCTTATTATTAAATAAGTTGCAATTTTATTTCTTCATTTGCGTTTTGTTTCTCCTAATATCTCATATTCATTTAGCTCAAATTGTTCTTTACTGAAGGTATATTCTTATCATAAAATTATTTACATTTTAAACTTGTCCCTTAAATTTTTTTATCACCACCTTATTTCCCGTATTCTGATCTCCATTTCAAATCTTCCTTTCCTCGAATCATTTTAACGTGAGCTTGCAAACTCAAACGCTCTCATTTTTGCAAATTCAAAAGCTTTCTTTTATGAAACATAAGTTTTATTTTTTCATTGTTCCTACACGTCCTACCCTCATCTTAGTTTGTTCTTCCATCTTTGCCTAAAGCCTCACCTTGAGAAAAATGCAAGTATTAAACTTTGTTTATTTTTTATATATTAAACGTGTCTACCAATTATTATAATAATATTTCTTATAGCATGAATATCTTTTGCATATAAACTTCGATTCACGCGTGATTTCTTCTATTGGATTCATGTTTAAATTTCAGATAACATGAAACAAATTTGGTTGAATTTGGAGGCTGTTGAGATTTTTTGCTTCTGTTTGGATTTTATAGGCTAAAATCAATGGTGAGTGATTTAACACATTCACACAATACTGAATCTTCTTATATTTGTTGAACTAAATTTACAAAGTGATAAGAATGTTATTGGTTGCTTTTTGATAGCTTAAGTTGGCATTTTAATTAAAATTGAATTTCACTAAATTAAATTGCCATTTAAATTAATATTGAAATTGAATTGCTAGTCAAATACCTGATATTAATAACCAATAAATTGTTGTGAATTATTGGATGATTTGGATGTTGATTATGATGGATGTTTATTTGTTGACATTTTGGAAGATTGGATGTTTATTTATTTTTATATATCTTTGTCATCACTCTATATATTAAGTGACATCAAATAAACTATTATTTGAATTATTTCGAATGAATTAAGAAATAGGTTGAAATGATATATAACTATGACACTTTGATTTGGATTGAAATTATATATGTCCATCCTGAAATTAAAAATTGAAATAATTATTCACTTGGCCATAGGGTAGAAAATTATATATGGACACCAGATTGGTTTAATTAAATGGTTTTAAAAATCTTGAATTTGGCCTTTTATTAAATAATATTATTTAAAAGAAATAAAACTTTGGATTTATACGAATTGAATTATTTTCTAATTCAAGCTTTAAAATGTTTGAAATTGAAATTGGTTAAAGGAAATTGTTCTAAAGAATTGACTTGGAAATGTGAAGTTGTAGTTGATATATGACTTTAATTTGGAAATTGAATTATTTCAAGGATTTGGATCTTAAAATTGAACAATGGGGGTTAATTTGATTCAAGCATTTAAATCAATAAATTGAAATTGGACTTGAAATTGATATAAATTGAAATGGTTTAAAGTAAGTATTAAACTGAAATTTAAATCATTGAATTGGATTGTTTAATCGAAATTGAAATTAAAAATGAACGTTTCGAAAATTGAAGTTAATTCGAATTGAAATTGAAATTAAGTTGATTTGACATTAAATTTAAACTAAGCCAATTGAATTAAAAGATTGAAAATTGAATTTGTTGATTTGAATTTTAGACATGGGTTTAGATTGTTGAAATGGAAGGAAACAATTTGATTTGATATTATCTTCAAAATAAATTATTTTTAAATATAAACTGTTTAAAAATCTATCTTTTTAATATTCAAATTATTCAAATTTCCAAACGATTTTACTATATAAACTATTTTCAGTACTCAATCCATTTTATATTAAATTATTTTAAATCACTAAACTATTTAAACTATTAATAATTATTCAAACTATTTTTTAAAAATTTCAAACCGTGCAAAGTTGGATGGTTTATTTTTAAATCGTTGAAAAATTAAATGCGAATGTGGTTAAATGAGGTTATAACCTAAGTTGGAATTTGAAATGATATTTTTAAGTGACAATGACATATTAGAGTAAATATGGTATTTTGAAATGAAGTGATTTTTTTGAAAGTGAATATAATATTTTGATATCAAATATGAATTGTTTTCGAAATGTAAAAGAACCAACCGTTGTGAAAAATGATGTTTAGTTGTTAAAGAGACCGATGCCACTTATTGGCATACTCTCTGTCAATATTGGAACCAGTTTAACAAGTGTACATGGAAGGTGATCCAGAATGAAGTGGTTGGACTTGGTGAACGTTTGCTGAATTGGAAGAAAGAGAACGATGATGGATAACCACGACACTTGTGCCAATATGAAATGACTAAAGCAGAAGGGCTTGTCAGGGCCAAGTGGGATAGCTACCCCTAGCGGAGACACCCCTTCGTATAACTATATTGATGTTGACTTGATCGGTGCACCTTGATTTGATTTTGGAGGTGTTGGACGCGGTGGGCGGTCGTGGCTACCATGCGTTACCACCAGCCCTACGACCCGAACTGGTAGTATCCTACCTTGGGCATTGCGTTACATGCCTTATCATTCTTTTATCCTTATACGAAACCACTACGATTAGGTTTTAGTGTTGTCTTATCATGGCGCCTCCCTGGCTACCAATGTTACTGGTGATACTACTAAGGCAAACTGTAGGACAATGCTTAAAAATGTGTAAGGGGGATCAATGTAAAGCCTTAACACTATTTTAATACTTTACTTTACTGATAAACACAATATA
This sequence comes from Allium cepa, assembly GCA_030765085.1. Classification (NCBI taxonomy): domain Eukaryota; kingdom Viridiplantae; phylum Streptophyta; class Magnoliopsida; order Asparagales; family Amaryllidaceae; genus Allium; species Allium cepa. The sequence goes on from CM060938.1 coordinate 589,817,778, forward strand.
TATAGCGTATCTTACTACCTATAGATAGTTTAACGAATCCTTAAGAGATGGAAAATCTCATAACATCTCTTAAGTTATTGCACTCACGTTGTACACTTGATAGGAGATGGAAAATCACAAAAACATCTTTGAAGCTATTACACTGATATTTTACTTGTTATTGATTTAACTTACATAAGAACATTTAGTTCTGACTCAAGTGTTTTGTATTTTCATCGCGCTCGGTTCAGCTTGAGTATTACAGTGTTGAAGACATTATTCCTTGAAGATGGAGATGGAGTTTGCTAGACCGTATTTATTATTATTATTATTATTATTATTATTATTATTATGTTGCATTATTTTGGTATGTTGACTATACTCTAATTTATTGAAAAAATTGTGTAATCAAATGTAAATTGTAAAACAGCTTCATGAACTGTTTATTTGATTGTTGTATTTTGTCTTTCCGCTGCGAGATTCTGTGTTTTTTCTTCTTTCTCTTATTTTTCTTATTATAACCTATTGACAATCCTCCCTTTTGAATGGTTTGAGTTCGACGTGTGTGGTTTATTTTCGATTTAAACCATCCAAAAAGATGGGTCGTCAAGTTGGTATCAGAGTTTTGGTTTAGAGATATTTTAGCCTGTTTAGGGATAAACTCATTTGAGATAAGGTTAGTAATACCCTAGAATGAGTCTGAGAGTATATATACTAGAGAGCGTATTTGTTAGTGTTGTACAAAAATGTTTTATATTGTGTTAGTTTGTTATGTTGAGTATTTATGAATTCCAATCAGTACATAGGACGCTAAGGCATTGGTAGGGGTTTTTAAACATTTGAACAGGGTAAACCAACATAATATTGTTTTGAAAATCGGTGAATGAAATAATTTTACCTAGTAACTATATTTTGTATATATAAAAATATATATGTACATATAATTTTTCAAAAATTGATATAGTTATTTTTGATGTGTTATTTGTTAGGAAATGATAATGTTTAATTATTCTCATTTGCTGTTTGGATAGTCAAGGTCCTTAAAACTATTAACTATTGTATGTTATAAGAAAAGTAAGTTTATAAATATGATTTATAAATAAAATGAATTTAATTGGAAATTTAAGAACTTGAATACTGGTGTTTTGAAATTAGTTTTCAAGGGTTTGGAATAATAATATTAGTATCATTGGAAGTATTAAATATAAATATTTAAAAAGGTATTCGAAAAAAATGTTTTAACTTAATTTTAAAAAAGGAAATAAGTTATGTACACCCCTCTTCTATTGCTGGAAAATAATTCGGTGATGATCGCGACATCATCGACGTTCATTTTCGAGTTTCAAAGTGGGAAGACCACTAAAGTTGCTTTGCTACCCATTTATCTTGATAGACAAGATTTGATTTAAATTTCCAAAGTATGATTTGATGTACGAAAGTTATAAGTATATATTATTTCAAAGTGATTAGAAATGAGCCCGATATTTGAATTTTTAAGTTCCTATTAATTAATGATTTTCATCTATAGTGACAAGGTGAAATTTTAGTGGTTGGAAACTTCTAAAATGAGAAATAAGAAATTAGAAGCTAAGTGTTTAATGAAATTATAATGAAATTGGAGATATGTCACTTGCAAATTAAAAGATAATGAAATTAAGAAGATGTAAACTATTGAACATTTTTTTAACTAAATGAATAAGATAAATTTGTATAACATTTAATTACATTCGAAAAACATAAATAAAACTTACCAGAAATGTTTAAAAAAGTAAAAATATTAATATGGATATGTAATAAATTATTATGCAAGTAAAAGCTTAATAACAAAAATGCTTCAAAATGATCATATGTTTATAAATGAAACATTAAGATGTACCGAAATATTATAAACTTAATAGAATATTTTGAAACGCTTAATAAATTAAATTGAACTGAAAAAAATTGAATACTACTTAAGTAGATGATTATAAACTTAAGAAATTGTTGAAATGATTCATAAATGTATTAAAAAATTAAATGATATTATGTAATAAAGGATAAACGTGAATTAAAAAGTAGAAAACTTAAGTATGAAATGATTCATTAATGGATATTAATATTAAATGGAAATCAAGTTATATAAGTAAATAAATGTGAATTAAACTGCAAGAAAATTATGTAATACTTTAAGAATTTATTCATTGATGATTTTAAATATTAAATGGGAAATAATCTATGTAAGTAAATGAGTGTAAATTAATAAAAGATAATCTTGTATTAATGAATGAGAATTGAAAATAAATGGAAAGTAAATGATGTGTTAAAGAAATCAACTAAATAATATTTAAATTTTATGTTGTTTGGCTTACGGGAAGTTTGTCAATTGACACTTCAAATCGTTGAGGTTGTATAAATAATCTATTCAATAATTATGTAAGGCTGTTGAGCGTAAGGTACACTTGGTATGTAACATTCCTGATTTTTAAGCTATATTTAAATTGGTAGTTAATTTAATTTTTGGAATTTAATTATGAAATTTTTGATAATTAATTTTTAAATTTGGTTAAATGATGAATAAATTAGGGTTTTCCAAATAAATAGATGTTATTTGTTTATTAATATAAATGAATGTGAATATGATTTTTAAATAAAAATTGTATTTATGAACTTATAAATATTTATAAGTAATGTATAATTTAATTCCAAACCATTTTTCTTTAAATTGTATAAGTACAAAACAAAGTGTGATTTTGAAATTTAATAAATATCTTGAATTCAAAATTTCTATATATTTAAAACTAATAAAAAAAAAATTCTTAATTTTTGTAAATATGCATTTTGATGTGAAAAGATATATAAGTAGTTAAAATTATCTTTTGAAAATAAACATGATTTGTAAATAAAAATAAAATAAGGTTTAAACTAAAATTTTAAACTAAAGGAATTAAACATAATTTAAGTAACAAATGACATTCGTAAAATATTAACTTAAACAATCAACAAGTGTAAATTAAAGAAAATGGTAAACTAACAAGGGTGAGCAAAGAGGAACAAGTGGCAAATTTCTTTTAAATTTAATTTTAGTAAATATAAGAAAGGAGATCGAAACTAGGCCATATTTTCTTCTTCCATGTATTTCAAACTTGAAAGCTTTTAAAACTCAAACTGTTAAACCTGAGAAGAAAACCGAAAAAAAGAAAAAGAGGCAAAAAGAAATCTGGTAAATAAATAACAAAGTAGATTAAAGAAAAGAAGATCAAAACCTGAAAACCTGAAAATAAAGAGGAAAAAAACAAAGCAAAAAAAAAATCAGATACAACAACAACTTCAACCTATTTTAACCTGAAGATCAGAATCAAAGTTCAAGTGCAGTGATCAAAACAAAGCCTGGAAAACAAGATCCAGATCGAGCAAGGTTCAAATCAAAATTTCCAGATTTAAAAACAAAACACTGTCTCTGTTCTTTCCATCTACAAGTGAGTAAACAGTATACTTAGTGCTTAAATCTGGTTATTATTGATTGTTTGTGATCATGCTTGAGATAAATTTGTGTGAAGTATGTATACATGCTTGAATATGATGTATGTATCTGATAAAATCAGGTGTGCATGTCTGAAAAAAAGAAAAAGAGGCAAAAAGAAACTTGCCTCTGTGCACACCTTCCATGTTTTAAAAACCTATTTGAAAATCTAAATTGTCCCAATACAAAACAATTTAGACTTTTTTTGTTGAAAAAAAATGTTCATACGAGGATAACATTATTTATAAAAATATAAATAAGTAAAATTTGCAAAAAGGTTACTGGAAATTAAAATCTTAGAGCAAAAAAAATGCCTCTGTTTATATATGACAGGTTTTATAAACCTGTTCAAGAAAAAAATTCATACTACTCGAAGGGATTAATATCATGCTTTGATCTTTAAAGAAAACTTGTTCGTACTTATCAAATTCAAATTTTAAAAATAATTTCAAGCATTTATATTAAATAGATACTTTTAAATAAAGATATTTCGGAGATGAATATCATTTAATCATAAAAATCGAATGACTTAATTTCGAGTTTTGATTATACAATCTTTTTCGAAACGAAAATTGATGATTTTTTATACTAATGCCATGATTTTTCAGTATTGGATATAATGAGAAATTTTGAGATGGAAGGAAAACGCAAAATCGTAAATTCCTGACGGTCAACATGGTGTCGAGCTTCGAGTTTGAGTTTTTGGTCAGATGAAGTGATGATGATCGATGGAAAAATGGCATGAAACTTTTTTGATGATCAATTAGTCTTGGGTTTGAATAGTTAGGGTTTAAGAACCCAATTTGGTCAATGTGGTTCTTCACGCTCGTGTAGAAATGTGGATCGATCGGAGTTGATCGCGAATGGTGCTGTGGGTGCTAGAAGGTGCGACGGAGCTTCAGTAAGGGTGGCGTGGTGTCTAGAGTTACATTTCGTCATAGGTGGTGGGTTTTCCAGTTGATGTTATGTTCCAGATTTGGATTTTAGGGTCGAATATGATTCTCGATCGAATCGTGTTGTTTGGGAGTTCGCATAGAGTTGCCGTGGGTGTAGTCGACTGGTTGGAGGGTTCATCGTGGTTCGCCAACGATGGGCGGCGTTGTACACATGAACGTGCACGTTTTTGTGTAAATGGAGTTTGGGGTTGGGGTGACGCGAAGAGAAACTCACGTTTTTCTTGGAATGGCTCGAGTTCTTCCTGAGTTATCTAGGAAAGTTTTAACTGTTAAAATTAAAATTTAAACTTAAGTAGGAAGAAGGAGAAGCTTGCTCTCGGGTTGTTGTTCGAAGTCTTGTATCATTTGACTCGAAGTAATTTAACTCGGCTTGTTGAATTGAAGTTTGTTACAGGCCTTTAAAAGCTTGAAAATAAAACCTGTATCAGGTTTTTAAGTTATAAATATCATACCCAAGTTTCAAACTAAAGAAAGAACAAGGTGTTAAAATATGTTTGTAACTTAAAGATGAAAGCAAAAGTTTTATTTAGGTTATGTTAAACAAGTTTCTAAAACAAAGTGTTAACAAAATTTCCCCGTAAAGTTTTTCCAGGTTTAACGTGTTAATTTAAATGTTTTGAAATTCAGATTTTTTTTGATCTGGAAATTCTACCCCGAAGCGTTTTCAAAATAAAATGAAGTGATTACTTCAAGCTTAATTACTTAACGAATGATAATTAATCAAGGATTAAAGTATAATTACTCGATGTAATTAAATTGTGGTTTATTAAAATAAGTGTTAAATTTAGTTAACATTAAAGTTGCAAATTTGTAATATTTGTTTTCAAAATTAAGGAAGTTTTTAAAATGTTAATTAAGATAATTTTCATTATAAATTAATTAATTATTTTGGAAAGCAAGAATGATTATTTTATAATGGTAAGTAAAGATTGGTTAATTAATTTGTAATTGTAATTAATTAGGGGTTTGTAATAAATAAATTGGTAAATTAATAGTTACGTGCTTAATTTATTTGTAACTAAGAATTGTTAATGATAATTAATTACAAAATGGTTAATTTAAGATTCTTAATAAGTTTAGTAAATTAATCAATGGATAATTGAATAATTAAAGGTTGATTAATTTAATTAATAAATGATTAAAAGACGATCAATCAAATGATTTGAAATAAATTAATGTTAATTAACCATGATTGTTGACTTATCTGATTTAAATAAATCAGATAATTAATTGAGCTTATTTATGGATGACAATATTCTATTGAATGTTGTATTGGATTGATAACTTTGTTACGTGATTGTGATTGTGATACTTTGTAATATGAATTGCTTTATGGTGAGCTATTATATCTGTGATGAATATACGGTTGTATGAATATGAAGCTCCCTTTTGGCCCGTAAACGGCAATTAAACTTCAATGCGACAGGGAGTCGGATTCCAGTTGGTTATTCGAAGCCCACATCGAATTGTAATGATGAATCTTTGTGATTGATAAATTTATTTTATTTGTGGAACTGTGAATAAAGATAAGCGTTATGGGTTATATTGCCTATCGATATTGATTGAATCTGTGATGATGATGTTGCACTATTGTGTATAAAACCCCTGGACTACACTATAGACACACAAATATAGATTTCACGAGGAAATCGGTAAAGTCACAGATTTTTGAAATGGTTTTAAAAGTTGGATTTTGAATTCAAATGATTTGGAAATGCAATTGGGTTGAATATGAAAAGTTTTGAAAAGGGGTTTTTGAGGAAAAGTTATTTTGAATAACCTGATAAAGTTTTGAAATTTAAATAGTTTGAATTAAATTTGAATTCAAGATTTGAAATTGAAATTTGTGTTTGGAGATTATAGTTTACAAATGTTATACAATGTTATAATGTGTTTATATGGACTTTAAACCATTTTAAAACATATTGTTCTGAGAATTTGAATTCAACCCAAGTTTTATACTTGAAGAGTTTAACTTGAGAAAATAAAATCGGATTTTCCCGAAACGAAAACCACTTGTTTCCAAATAATAGCTTTTATTTGAAGAAAGGATCTCCAAATTATATTGAAAGGTTTCAAGTTTGAAATGGAATTTGTGAGGACCCGCAAATCCGTACTCCTTGAATATACACTAATCTCCATCGATTAATTCAAGATGAACAGAAATATGAATTCTCAATATTTAAGAAAAAGAAAAAGACAGAAGAAGAGAGAAAAGAAAGAAAATAGAGAGAAAATAAAATAGAAAATAGAAAACAACAGAACAACAACAGAATCTCACAATTCGCAGCGGAGCAACATATAATAGATAAATGAATAATCTTTAAACAAAGAAATATATCAGTTATTACATTACATTGCATTTCATTACATCAGAGTGTACAACAACAAACAACAACAAACAATGCAGCGGAAAAAGAAATACTATATACTAATAATACGCCATGCCATCCATCTTGCCTCCAGCAACTCCAGAATATCCTGATAAACCTTAACTCTTGACTGCTCGTGTGAAAATTGGTGGGCACCCAGAGTTTAGGAAGGAAAACAATAAACTCCGAGTCAGTCATGTGACTGGTGTGAGAACTTAAAACAGTTTATTTATCTTTAAAAATCAAAATAGAGGAATATTTTTAAAGTCAATTCGCAATGCTTTTAAAAATGAGACTACCATAAGGCCTCCCGCACACACACACAATGCAAACGCAGAATCGGAGGAGATTTCTCCTTATGATAGTCAAAGATGCTTGATACGCATTAAAAAGAAACATTTGATATTATTACTAGTGCATAGTGTAGGAAAAATTCATTTCGAAAATAAAGATATAAATCTTAGCCAGCATAGGCATTCCGCACTTATGCCTACTATAGCTACCATGTTCAATAGCAGGTTACCGCCACATTCCATGGCAGGTTATACTACTAAAACCGTACAAGATCGTATTGTTTCTTTGGATTTCCAACGAATGGTCAGGCCAAGGAACTTCCCATTGCCACATGAGAACGCCTCTGGAAGGACGTCCCCGAGAACCAAACCGGATCTCTGCCAACACAAGGCCGGGTTACCCCTAACTGGGTAACTACTGACACGAGTATGCCATTCCCCGGTCCTTTGGGACCTTTAACCGAGCGCTCGTCATCAACATCACACAATCATAAATAAAGTGTTTCAACATGAGTAAGTATCTGGGCTCCATACCATGATACCACCCTTTTCCAGAAGGAAATGCACATACCCTAAAGGGAACTACCCCTCATAACCTTGCTGCATCTTTCCTGTTTTGACCATTCCGGGGTGTGAGGCTCGACGGAGTCTCGTCCACAAAGACATACTTTATACAAAAGCCATGCTTTGGGTCGACAAATGATCATAGAGATGATCACAAAGATAAACGATCAAACAAATGATCCTATCACAAATGATCAACACAATGATCATTTCACAGCAACACTCAGCATGTCACATTACCAAATTGGGAATATATTGCTAAAAACCTTCAACTACATAACCTCTGAGCTCGTACGTCTCAGAGAAGGGTGTTAAGCTAAGAGAATAAATTCTCTGCCACCAACAGAAATATATTTGAAAGAAATCTGCTTTATATCTCAATTTGTGATGTCAGACACACAATCCATACAAGTCTGTTCCGGGCTCGAACAGAACCGAAGGCACTTATAAAGAAGTCCTTGCAATCCGGATATCCACAATCCTGATTGAATTCCCCATCACATATGGAGAACTCTATACCGGAGCAACTCGGTGCAAAGTCAATCGACAGGTCATCCTATCGCTCTCGCAAATACCCGGTCTTCAACACCGATCTTCAAATGCTATCCATTACGTCGTATCACTATTCGGAATGGGTAATCCGAATAACGAGCGCAATAATTTAAAAATAAGTGTAGCATTCCAATTCAAACAAATCACAACAAATACCTTTCAAAGGTAAATATTGATAGTCGGTTATTGAACTATCAATGGATATGCACAACATTACCAGATTCCAAATAATTTTCCAAATTATTTATTTCCCAAAAATATCTTTACAAGATATAAAATTTCAATACTTCAAAAATAAATCAATGTTTATTTTTAAACAAATTCCCCTTTCTTTTATAAATTCCATAGTGAATTTACATTCCAAAATATCCATGCATATACGATTTCAATTATTCATTTCAATTTATCTTCAAAAAGATAAATTCTCAAAACGTTTCATTTCACATTGGAAAAACATTTCCATACTTATTTATTCATAAGTAATTCACAAAATTTATTTATTTTCAACCTTTGGAAAATATTCAATATACTTAAATCGAAATTAAGCATATATTTCATTCTTCAAGGAAATCATTCTCTTAACCATATTTATTTGGGCCAAAACGAATGTTGCGTAAAACATCGTTACGACAACCCAAAATCACTAGTATAGGGATTCGAAATTAAAATAGATATATAAATCCCAATACTATACAAAACATTTCCTTTCGGAAATCATTTACTATAACAACAGTGTTATAGTCCACCATTTCCTTCTATTTCTCGAAAACGTCTATTTCAACAATGAATGTTGAAATCTATGGTTTCGAATCTCAACACGTTTTGAAAACATCGTTAGATCGTTTTAATTCTATTTAAAACATCACATTCAAAACAATTTCTTTAACATATTATTCACTATTCAAAAACGTGAATATACCACGTTAACAAAATTCATCATTTCTATACATTTTATTTCAAAGGATTATTCACAGTCTAAACGTGAATATAACTCCATTAATAGGTTTCAACAATTTACTTATCAAAATAAGTCGTTGCGAATTTATAAAACAACGTTTATAAATTCCATTTCTATTTATTTTATAACAAATTCCTTTTTTATAAATCTCCTTTATTAAAGCTATTTCAATTTATAACTCAATTATAAACCAAAGGTTCATATTATAAGTTAAATGCTTATAAAACGATTATTTTACAAAATCGTTCTTTTTAAGACTTTCCAAATTATAAATCTTATAACCTATAAGATTCATTTATTTACCCAAATCTATTCTTTTAATAACTTTACAAATTTTATAAACCTACTGTTTATACAATTCCATTTCTAACTTCACCATTTATAATCTATAAATTTCATTCATTTATGAAATTCATTCACAATTCATTCTAACACTTATAAAAACTCGTTTTATAATTCAAATATTTTAATTTATATATATCAATTTATAAATTTCTTATATAAATCAATTTATACTATTATTCTTTTAAAACATCTTTAATCCCCTTTATAATTTCACCATTTTGATTTATAAAATAATCAAATTTTATAAATCCTATATTTTCAATTTTTTATAATAAATTCAAAAATCCCGATTAAACTATTTTATAAAATCATTAGCCTCATATTTTCAAAAATCAACTTTTAACTATATTTCTCAAAAACCATAATTTTTATAACATTAAAATTTATAACGTTTATTTATTTAAAATGAATCAATTCCAAAAATATAGTATATTTTCAAAAATCACTTTAAAAATCATTTTTAAAATTCCAAAATTTGGTCCAATGATGCTACATACCAAATAGTCAATCACGACAACAACGATATCTTATATCGATATGATAATTAACGAATTTCAAAATATCCATAATCAACTAAATACTGTTGAGGAATCCAGTTGGATCCCTCCAACCTGTTTTCCTGCATCCACAAACATTAGGACAATACTAATTCCGCTTCAGTACGGAATTATCGCGGTATATGGGATTTAAAATATTATCCGCTTAATAGACGGCGCAATAAGGTCTCATCCGCTATACAATGCGGGAAATCAATAACTGCAATATATACATATGCCAATATATATATATTGCTATTATATATAATACCAATTTCACTGTTTATGAAATATTCGCGGTATATGTTTTTAATAAATAACATCTGCTTACTAACGGTGCATAATGTCTATTTTAACAATCAATAGATAACAATCATCATTCAAACATGCATTCAGGTATTTTAAATATAACTATTTAAAATTAAATCGAAACCGATTCGATTGAGTGAGAAGTTCTCACCTTGATTTCAATTTCGTTTTAGCGATTTATTTCGAATAAAATTAAACGGACGTTTAATTTTACCCGAAATTCTCACTAACTCCAAACGACTCCAATCCATTTCCATAGCGTAGTGCTCGTCCATACGATTCCAACGCACCTGGTTTCGCGCGTTTTTGACCTCGTACGAAAAAGATATACATTTTTAAAGTTACACGCTTTTTATATAAACAATTTACAACTTAAATTTATAATTTTCAACCTAACCTAATCTAAGCCATTGGATCCACTCACCCACATCATGACCGTGCAATTCCTTCTCCCCCAAACTCACGCACGTCTCTACAGATATAGCCGCATACGCACAAACCCATATAGGCCGAACTAGGGTTTAAAATTCGAGCCTCCTCGTTGAACTCTACGACGATTAGATAGTTCCATGTTGAAGGCCATTGCGAGCACAACACTCGGCCTAAACCCTATGCAACTCGGTCACGCATGCGCCTTGGAATTCGTGTGCGACTTCATGACAAACGCGGCCAATTTGAGGCCACCACAACACGATCCAGGCGATCATCGCCGTATGGATCGATAGAACTCGCATAGATCTACGCTTTTGCAGTTGAGAATTTCTTGAAATAATGCTTAGATTTGAAGATATTTGAGGAGAATCGAAAGTGAATTCTGGCCGTTGTTTTTAGAGGCCGGCAGCTAGGGTTTCTAAAACCTAATTTTTTTTATTTTTATTTTGTGAAGAGGCAAGGGCTATTTATGGAAAATCGAACGAAACGCTATTCATTTCGGAATTTCCAAACTCCGATTGCTACGAAAATTGAAATCCGGTAATAACTAACTATTACGGATCCAATGAAACTAGTTTCGTCCAATTCTGAGACTGTTCGAAAATTGGCTATTTTCACTAGTCGATTAAATATTAAAATATTCAATTTTCACAAATTAACTCTTAATTCGATTTTAAAAGTTCTAAAATATCATTCTAACTTTAAAATGATATAATAAAATTTTACAAATCATTTTCAATCATATTTAACTCGATTTTCAATTATTTCCGTACTTTAATATATTAAATTATCGATTTAATTATTCAATTAAATCCAATTATTCGAAATAAAATTTATTCGACTTATAAATTTCACTTATTAATATTTAAAATAAATTAAATATTCAAATTTTAATTAATAAAAATCCTGGGTCGTTACAGAATTGAATTATTTTGAAAGGCTATGAATGAATCTTTGGAAATAAATTTTGAAAACTATAAGTTAAATCTTGATTTAAAGATTTAACAAGTTAATCCAATTGAAATAGAAAATTGTTTTGAAATCCATGAGTGGATCTTTGTGAACGGGGTGAACATTTTGAATTAAATCTTTTTTTTAAAAGATTAAGAATGTGGAAATTGTTTAAACCATTGAAGGTTTATGAAATGAATATTTTGTGTTTAAAAGATTGGAAATGGTAATTTGTTTTAACCATTTGAATGATAGATTTTGGCCTTTAAGCTGTGATTTAACTGAAATCCCATATCCATATGTTTTTAAATATTGCGCTCATTATTCGGTTTAGCCGGGAGAGGACCTTGTGTCATATAACCCGTTTCGAATAATGATACGACGTTATGGATAGCATTTGAAGACCGGTGGTGAAGACCGGGTATTTGCGAGAACGATAGGATGACCTATCATTGTCTCTGCACTGAGTCGTGTCGGTATAGAGATTCCTTAAGTGATGGGAAGTCTGATCGGAATTGTGAATACCAGGATTTGCAAGGGCTTCTTCGAAAGTGCCTTCGGTTCTGTTCGAACCCGGAACAGACTTGTATGGATTGTATGTCTGACATTACAAAATGAGATATAAAGCTGATTTCTTTCAAATACATATCTGTTGGTGGCGGAGAATTTATTCTCATAGCTTAACACCCTTCTCTAGGACCTACGAGCTCAGAGGTTATGTAGTTGAAGGTTATTAGTGATATACTCCCAATTTGATAGTGTGACATGCTGAGTGCTGCTAATCATTTGTTGATTGAAGCATGGCTTTGTGAAAAAGCATAGCTTTGTGGACGAGACTTTGTCGAACCTCACAACCCGGTTATGGTCGAAACAGGAATCGTGGCAGCAAGTTTATTTGAGGGTACTGCCCTCTGAGGGTATGTTCATTTCCTTCTGGATTATAGGTGATATCATGGTATGGAGACCAGATACTTACCTTGTGGTTGCTGCAAACTTATTGTCTTGTGGTTGTTGGTTAAGAGGTACCTCGGATAAAGGTCGCAAACGACCGAGGGATGGCATGCTCGTGTCAATAGTTACCTAGTTACAAAGGTAACCCGACCTTGTGTAGCAGAGATCTGGTTAGGTTCACGGGGGCGTCCCTCCAGAGGCGTTCCATTTCATTTTATTCGGGAAGTTCCTTTGCCCGACCATTTGTTGGAAATCCAATCTTCCAAATACGAGCCTTGTACGGTTTTAGTTGTATAACCTGCCATTTACTTATGGTGGTCACCACTGTTTAGATGGTAGCTATAGTAGGCATAGTACGAAATGTCTATGCTGGCTAAGATTTATATTACACTTTCGAAATGTTTTCCACTATGCACTTATAGTAATAGTATCAAAGAAACTTTCTCGTATCAAGCATATTTGCCTATCATAAGGAGAAATCTCCTCCAATTCTGCGTTTGCATTGTGTGTGTGGCGGGAGGCCTTATGGTAGTTTCATTTTCTTAAAAGCATTGCGGATTTCAAGTTTTAAATTCTTTTGTTTGTTTTTAAAGATAAAACTATTTTTGTTTGCTCATACCAGTCCCACGACTGACCTGGAGTTTATTGTTCCTTTCCTAAACTCCGGGTGCCCATTATTTTCCACACGGGCAGTCTAGAGTTGGGTTTTTCACAAAGTAGATATCGATTTGATAGCTTTCAACTTCCTCTTTGGAGTCTTTGGATTCATGGACTGGACTTGCTTAGCTTGGTGCAACGTGATGGTGGTTCAAGCTATTTCTGGATTGATGCTTTGGAGTTGGAGTTGTAGTTTGTTATTGGAGTTATCTCTTGGCTATTTGTTTTCCGCTGTTATATCATATTGTTATTCCGCTGTAGCATTATTATCTTATATTTATGATATTGATTCTTATTGTATCATTGTATCAAATGTTGTATATCAATGACATTCATTTCTTTTTCTTCCGCTGTGTTGTTTTACTTAATTGTTTTTTAAGCTTCGGCGAACCAGGTTCGACGTTTGAATCTGTGGCATTTGAATACGAGTATCGTATTCGGTGTCGATTTTCAAAGGTCGAGTTAGGGTCGCTACATGGTAGTTTATTTATCACCGTTGTACGATGAAAAGTTCCTGGACCTAGACAAACCATTAGTTTTGGTTGCTATGGATGTGTGATTGATTCTTTTATTTCATATAATGGTTGTACTGCTTTTATTTGCATATGATTGTTATATATTGTCCGTTGCTTGTACTATTAATTGAAACAACTAAAATATATTATCTTTTACATAGTTCTACCTCTTTTTGATTATGTAAGTAAAATACAGGTTTTTGGAAGCAATAGCAGTTGCTTTTGGTTTCATACATAGAGTTTGTTTGCCAACAAATAGGTACGTTTTGGGATACGGTTTTTGGAATGATATTTTATTTTTTCCCCATGGTTTGAGATGTTTATTGTTGAAATATGATATATATATATATTGTAGTTATTGATATTATTATTTTTTCGGACCTAACCGCACAAAGGAGACTCTACAGAATTTTTTTGTAAATTTAGGACTTAGATTTTTTTTGTAGAAGTTGAGTTTTTTCCAAATTTTACATAAGCTTAAATATGTAAGTTAATTGTTATAAATTGGCTATTTTAAATAAAAATATATCAAACCTCTTGATTCTTTCTTATTTCTTTTCGGGGACAAAAAGCTTTGAGTGATGGAGATTGTAACGACCCTTATTTTTGATAATTAAAAAATGTTAACTTTAATAAGATTTTTGGAATTTAGTATTGTGAGAAATGAACAATTATGATTTATAAATGCAAAAGAACTATTAGAATATAATCTAATAATGTTGATTGAATGAAATTTGACAACTGTTTAATGTAATTTCAAATAATGTTAATAATGAAAGTTAATAAGGAATAAAGTTGAACGTTGTATTAAAAAGTGAAATCAATTGTAGTTGATTTGGTTGGTTTTAACATGCAATAAGAAACCAATTATTTAGTATATAGATTCAGTAACCTTTGTTGTAAGTAATAGATTTATAAATGTGTTTAAATTAGTTAAATGTATATATTGTTTTACTTATCATCTTATTATATAATCCATCGAAATCAATTTGGAAATCAATGAGATTAATGTAAACAAATATTGTGGTTAATCAAAGAAAAAATGTTAACTGTAGAGTTTGAGTGAAATAAAATGAAAACTTATGTTGAATAAATTCATAAGCCAATAGTTGATTTAATATGAGAACATTTAAATCAAAAATAAATGAATAAAATGAATAAGTTTAGTAAAGGAGTAAACATATGTTTATTTGTTTGAAATGTAGTTAGCTTATAGATTAATTATAGAGATAAGAAACTATTATTTAGTAAGAAATGTATAACTTATGTTTATATCCAATAATGTATGAATATGTCATTACTATTAGATAGAAAATAATTGTTCTATACCTCATTACATTTATTTAGTCCATTTTGAAACTCACCATTGTAATCAACTGAAATTAATGTAATTGAATAATTTCAATTAATAAGAGAGAGGACACTTGTAAATTAATAGATATAATTAAACTAGATTATGTTTTGTGAAAATATAAGGAAGTTCGATTTAATAAAAGCAATATTTATATCAAATAAAATGAATGTTTCAATTGTAAATGTAGGTCTAATTTCATTGAAATAAAGAATAGAATGATTGATTTGAAGAAAGAAATATATGTTTGTTTGAACTATGTTTTTAGCATACAGATTGACTACAAGAATAGAAAAATAATTTATTTAAGTAAGTTATTTATTACTCTGGTGTATAAAAAACAAATTTATAAAAGTGTTTAAATGACTAAAGGAAACAACTGTTCTATTTTTCATTCATTTTAGTTTATCTGTTTTGAAATTGAACTTTGTCATTTTTTGCAACTAATGTAATTGAAATATTTCTAAAAGGAAAGAAAAACGTAGATTACAATGAATAGATTTAATAAAGGAAACGCACGTTTTGTGTTAAACAGAAAGGGCATTTTCATGGAAATAAAAGATCATTTTGATAAAACCAAATTTAACGTTTTCAGTTTTAAGATAAGTATAATTTTATTTATTATGTGTTGAAAAAAAAGAAATGTATAAAAATTGAGTATTATTTTAGTTAATGAAATTAATTTGGTTGCATTTTGAAAATTGAATTTCAAAAGGTTACGCAATGTACATGGCCCCTTCATTTCTTTTATTATTAATTGTTGCCTTTACGTTTTAAAATAATTACCTCATTATTAATACTTGATCCGTTCATTTCTACTTCCGTTTAATACTTGAGCCTAGACTTTATGCTATATTTAATTCTTTCCATCTCATTTTTAGTTGTATAAAATTTCATTTTTCTTTGGTTTGCAAACTTTCACATTTCTACATACATTTCCTTATGCATTATTAATGCCCGGAGCTTTCAAAACAAAACGTGACATTCGTTTTTGTCCCTCCACCTTCATTTCCTTATTGCTAAATAACCTGCAATTTTGTTTCTTCATTTGCATTTCGTTTCTCATAACACCTCATATTCATTTAGTTCAAATCGTTTTTTACTGAAGATATATTCTTATCATAAAATTGTTCATATTTTAAACATGTCCCTTTAATTTTTTTTGTCAACACCTCATTTCCTATGTTCAGACCCCCATTTCAAATCTTCCTTTCTTTGAATCATTCTAACATGAGCTTGGAAATTCAAAAGCTATCATTTTTGCAAATTCAAAAGCTTTCTTTTATGAAACACGAGTTTCATTTTTTTATATGTCCTACACGTCCTGCCCTCATCTTAGTTTGTTCTTCCATCTTTGCCTGAAGCCTTATCTTGAGAAAAATGCTAGTATTACATTAAAAATGTGTATCAATTATTATTTTAACAATATTTCTTATAATATGAATATCTTTTGCATATAAACTTCGATACACACGTGATTTCTTCTAATGGATTCATATTTAAATTCTAGACAACATGAAACTGATTTGGTTGAATTTAGAGACTGTTGATATTTTTTTGCTTCTGTTTGGATTTTTATGAGCTAAAATCAAAGGTGAGTGATTAAGGCCACTCATGCAATACTAAGTCTTCTTATGTTTGTTAAATTAAATTTATGAAGTAATAAGAATGTTATTAGTTGCTGTTTGATAACTTAAGTTGACATTTTAATTAAAACTGAATTTTATTGAACTATATTACCATTTAAATTAATATTGAAGTTGGATTTCTAGTCAAATACTTGATATTGATAACCAATAAATTGTTGTGAATTATTGGCTGATTTGGATGTTGATTTTGGTGGATGTTTATTTGTTGACATTTTGGACATTGGATGTTTATTTATTTTTATACATCTCTGTTACCACTCTATAAATTAAGTGACAGTACATAAACTATTATTTGCATTATTTCGAATATGAATTAAGAAATACTTTGAAATGATATATACCTATGACACTTTAATTTGGATTGAAATGATATATGTCCATCCCTGAAATTAAAAATTGAAATAACTATTCACTTGGCCATAGAATAAAAGATTATATACGGACACTGGATTGGTTAAATTAAATGGTTTTAAAAATCTTGAATTTGGATTTTAATTAAATAATATTGTTTAAAAGAAATAAAATTTGGATTTATATGAATTAAATTATTTTTTAATTCAAGCTTTGACATGTTGAAACTGAAATTGGTTAAAGGAAATTGTTTTAAAGAATTGAATTGGAAATGTGAATTTGTTGTTGATATATGACTTTAATTTTGGAAATTAAATTATTTAAGAATTTGGATCTTAAAATTGAACAATGAGGGTTAATTTGATTTAAGTTCTTTAAATAAGTAAATTGAAATTGGACTTGAAATTAATATAAATTGAAATGGTTTAAAATAAAAACCGAATTGAAATTTAAATCATTGAATTTGATTGCTGAATCGAAATTGAAATACAAAATGAACATTTCAAGAATTGAAGTTAATTCAAATTGAAACTGAAATCAAGTTGATTTGACATTAAATCAAAATTGACTCAATTGAATTGAAAGATTGGAAATTGAATTTGTTGATTTGAAATTTGGACATGGGTCTAGATTGTTGAAATGGAAGGGAATAGTTTGATTTGATATTATTTCCAAAATAAATTATTTTAATACAAATTGTTTAAAAATCTATCTTTTTAATATTCAAATTATTTAGATTTTCCAATTGATTTTACTATATAAACAATTTTCAAAACTCAAACCATTTTATATTAAACTATTTTAGTTCTCTAAACTATTCAAACTATTTTCTAAAAATTTTAAACCGTGCAAAGTTGGATGGTTTATTTTTAAATCGTTGAAAAATTAAATGCAAATGTGGTTAAATTAGGTTATAACCTAAGTTGGAATTTGAAATGATATTTTTAAGTGAAAATGACATATTTGAGTAAATATGGTATTTTGAAACGAAGTGATTTTTTAAAAGTGAATATGATATTTTGATATCAAATATGAATCGTTTTCGAAACGTAAAAGCAACAACCATTGTGAAAAATAATATTTGGTCGTTAAAGAGACCAAGGCCTCTTATTGGCATATACTCTGTCAATATGGGAACCATTTTAACAACTGTGTACCTGGTGGATGATCCAGAATGAAGTGGTTAGATTTGGTGAACGTTTGCTGAATTTAGAGAAAGAGAACGATGATGGATGACCCCGACACTTGTGCCTATTTGAAATGACTAAAACATGAGGGCTTGTTAGGGCCAAGTGGGCTAGCTAACCCTTGTAGAGACACCTCTTCATATTACTATATTGATGTTGACTTGATCGGTGCACCTTGATTTGATTTTCGAGGTGTTGGACATGGGGGACGGTTATGGCTACGATGTGTTACCACCAGCCCTACGACCTGAATTGGTAATATCCTACCTTGGGCATTACCTCATGTGCCTTCTCATACTTTTATCATTATACGCGACCACTACGATTTGGTTTTAGTGTTGTCTTATCGCGACACCTCTCTGGCTACTGACATTACTGGTGATGCTACTAAGGCAAACTGTAGGACAGTGCTTAAAAATGTGTTAAGAGGGATCAATGTAAAGCCTCAACGCTATTTTAATACTTTACTTTACTGATGGACACTACATATATAGCGCATCTTACTACCTATAGATAGTTTAATAGATCCTTAGGAGATGGAAAATTCCGTAACATCTCTTAAGTTATTGCACTGACGTTGTACACTTGATAGGAGATGAAAAATCTCGTAAACATATCCGAAGCTATTACACTCAGATTTTACTTGTTATCAATTTAACTTACATAACTTTTAGTTCTGACTCGATTGTTTTGTATTTTCATTACGCTTGGGTCAGCCTGAGTATTACAGTGTTGAAGACATTATTCCTTGAAGATGGAGATGGAATTTGCTAGACCATTTTTATTATTATTATTCTGCTACATTATTTTGGTATTTTGATTGTACTCTGATTTGTTGAAAAAATTCATGTAATCAAATGTATATTGTAAAACAATTTCATGAACATTTTATTTGATTATTATATTTTTCCTTTCCCCTGCGAGATTTTGTGTTTTTTTCTTCTTTCTCTTATTTTTCTTATTATACCCATTAATAATCCTCCCTTTTGAATGGTTTGAGTTGAACATGTGTGGTTTATAATTGATTTAAACCATCCAAAAAGGAGGGTCTTCACACAAAAGGAATATTGTATACATGCGTCGAGTATTCGGACTTAATAAAGCATGCCCAATGGACTACTTCCCCTTGTCATAGATTGACCAACTTGTAGATGGAACAAATGAGCACGAACAACTATCTTTTGTGGATTCATACTCTAGCTAGAATCATATAACGATGCAAGTCCCTAATCCAGATTATACGAGCTTCATCACTGATTTGGGGTTGTAAAATTATGGATGCCATTCACTCTGAAGAATGCTTGAGCTACCTACTAGCCATTAGTGAATAGAGTGTTTAAAGATCAAATCAGATGCACTATGGAGGTCATTGTGGACGATATGCTTGTGAAACCATAATAGTTGATGAATCATATTGGCGATCTCTCAAAAATATTCGATATGCTTCTAAAGTATGAAATGAATCTCAATCTACTAAAGTTTTCTCTTAGAGTCGCATCGGGAATTTTTTTTAATTTTTTTGATAATTTACACCTCTCGACAACACCGATCCAAAGCTAGGGGTTACTTTCAGACTCGTGTCCGAGCCAAAAAGTATGAGCAATTGGGTTATTAAACATTACAAAGACCAAAAATATAAGGATAAGATCTAGGACAATCTACACTTTTAGAACTCACAGTAGAAAGATGAAATATATAAATACGGAAAATACTAATCCTAGAAAATATCCCAGAAAAATACAGTCTTAAAATATACGTAATCAAAATCCACATTTTATAGAATATAGCATTGAGTCTAATAAATACAAAGTATGATAAGTAGTTACATGGAGAGCAATGGAAAATAACAAGCAATTTCACTGCCAAACCCGCCTCTCTATGGAATTATCCTTGGGCATATCAACTTTTGTCTTGTCCTTCATTGGTGGGAGAGAAAGAAAGAAAAGGAGCGAGTTAGAAAAAATCTGGTGAATGAGTTACATCGTTAGTATATGGTGATCACATGCAATTAACTTTAGTAATACTCTGCGTGACATAGGGTGTTCTACTATATTTTTGATTCATTAAATTCATTTATCTAAGTTATAGTTTTATATACTCCTACGCTAACATTTCTGAAGTCTTATACTTAGGGTCGAACAACTATTCGACCCTCAAGATAACCTATGGATTGGCTAATAGCTACTGGAACTACTCTAACATATGATCACCTACAATATCATCCTTGGGACTACATTCCCATATTATGACTATACTTATCATATTTACGCATAAAGGGGGAGATCGTAATGCGGACTCATGCAAAAGATGTCTCAAGGTCTCCGCATCTGTGTCCACCACTCAATGATAACGTAACGCCACTTATCGTACCGCGTTGGGATCCATCGACAACATAATATCACATCTGCATCGTCGTGTAAACCAAGGAACTCCCATTAGTATCGGGCCACACACTTCTCTAGGCATTATCATTAATGTGCATATACACCATAGAACCTTATGTGAGTGCATTTGTGAGAAAATCACCCAATAGAATATCGACCATGTTGAATAAATAGTGTTTAGGCCTCATTGCTAGTGTACATATCTATCTTGTCCCGCAACATCCAAGAATCATAAACCTAAGAAACTAGTTTCCCTACTTATACTAACATTTATATAATAAAATATATAAATAAACTTATATACTTGGGCCTTAGCCTTAGGCCGAGGTTCAATCTTGCTTGTAATACGTTAATCGGTCGACTATTGGTCACTGAAGTGGTCAGCCTCTTGCTGTCGACCGGTCGTAATTGTTTTTAATTAAATTTGTTTTTTTTTTAATTTTTGTTCATTCTCTGATAATCATGAATTTTTTATTACAGTAAACTGTTACTTATAGTGAATCCTATTTTGTCAATCTATAATCCTCAATGTTTTCAATATCAATTTCTAACAATTTTATATGCATGTTTGTTATCCAAACGAATTAAATTAGGTATAGAATTAAGAAGGTATTGATATATCGGTCTACATTCACTTCAAAAAAAAGGGTATTCAACCTAAAGCGTTTTCTTTCTAGTAGATTTACTTTATCCAGATTTAGATTATACAAGAATAATATTCAAATAGATTAAAGTTCTATTCAATTTCCAATCTATTACAATTACTAGATAAACAATATTTCTGATTTAACCTTAACCAATTCCAGATCGAATTGGACATCAATAAACTAAATTATATATAAATCTCCATATTAATTATGAACCTACTCATCTCTTATTAGTTTTTCCCCTTTTAAATATGCTTGGAATCGCCCCCGCCTAGTGTAGAACTCCCCTAGATTTAACTTGATTTCTCTATTTTCAGTCTCTTAAATTTAATTTTAGTTTTGTTTTGAAGAAATTTTTATTTAAGGAGAAAGAGGGTTCGGATTTCAAAGAGATAGAGTTCCGTTACATTTTGGTTTAATTAAGGTTCCAATGCAGCTTAGGGTTCTATTTATATGGGCTGAAAGCAACCAAAACAATTCGATCACATATTATCAAATCCGGGTTGTTCAACCTACCTAAACACTAGTTTGAAACCGATGACCAGTCTATCGCTTGGTTTTGAGCGCTACAGAGGGTCGACCAGTCAAACCAATGGTGTTGGCCGGTGGAGCTTTCCTTGATTAAATATTTATTTCCTTAAATAATTATTTAGTTACTTTCGATTTCAAATTTTCAAACGTTTATAACTTTTTCATACTAGCTCTAATTTTAAAATATTATATACAAAACATGGCCAGATAATCGCTACAAATGCAACAATGCAAATTTCGTATCTAAATTCAGATGTTTGTCAAAACTCTATTTTTACCCTTATTATGTTTAAATTAAATTCTTTTATTAAATTCGAGGTCAAAATTTGTGGATGTTACAATTTTCCTGTTAAAAGGATTTCCTAAAATCTCCTAAGATGGAAAAATGCGACTCGTACATACGGAAATTAATAATTATAACCATCTACTCATCCATCAACCACTAGCAATCACTGTCCTTAGTTCAAAGTCTAATGCAATATGTACATATAGGTATCAAATGCATATGAACCTATACTAATGCAAAATTAGGAGATATCCTAACCTAGACGAGCTCCTTAAATGAATGTGCTTGTGCTGTGTATCCAAAATGTGTGCAATATCCTATGTAAATATATAAGCAATTCTATATAGATTCGCAACCATTTAATCCATATGCAACAACCATATGCATATAACTTGGTAAAATAAGTGATGTGAGTGTATGCTAACTCGAGAATATATTTCCTAAGTATGCCAAGACCAATTTAATAAAGATATCATTTGCAAACATTACATGTCCTAATGACACATTCACAACCATTCCTAGCAACCATTTTTCCCCACCTATGGGATATACTAAGCTATAATTACTAAGCTATAACCTAAACACATAGTAGTTTATACTTATTTAATTAAAATAGAAATGTACCAGAAAAGAGTTTTGGATAGGTAGCTCGGATCTTCCCCTCGGGTTTCCATATACTCGCCATTGGATCGTCTCCCCATTGGACCTTAACAAGCTTGATAACTTTATTATAGAGTCGCTTTGTACCATGCTTAAGAATACAAGTAGGTACATGGTGAACAAACTAATTCCTTTCTACCTCCACCTCCTCTAGCTGACTCGACTTAGCTACAGTGGTTGCATCATATAGATATTTTTGCAAGTGTGACACATGGACAATGTCGTGTACTCCTGCTAACTTCTCAGGAAGCTTCACTCTATATGCTAACTTCCTTACTCTACCATTGATTGGAACATGCCCGATAAACCTCGGTGCTAACTTTCTCAAAATAACAAATCTTATGACATGCCTAAGTGGTGAGACTTTCATAAAAACCATGTCGCCCACCACGAACTCCATTTGTGTGTGTCTCCCACCGGCGTAAGACTTTTGACTTTCCTACACGGTTTTAAACCTCCTACAGATCAAGTCTACCTTCTCTGATATCTCCCTCACCGTACCTGGTCCATAAATAATCCATACCTACAAAACCATGATCTACAAGGCCTCCTATACAACACCTCAAATGGATGCCATCCTAATGCTTTCCTGATAGCTATTACTATAAGTGAACTCCACTAGCGGCAAATGATCCTCTCAAGAGCCTCCAAAATCTAAGATACACATCTAAAGTAAGTCCTCCAACAGTCGGTTCATTCTCTCGGTATGTCCATTCAACCGCGGATGATAAGCAGTACTCAACCTTAACTCGATGCCTAATGCCTCTCGAAGATTCCTCCAAAACTCACTGATGGAAGTGGATTTCAGTCATTACCGATGCTAGAAGGGACTTCATGCAACCTTACTATATCCCTTACGTATAGTGTTGCCAAAGATGCAGTAGTCCTCGTACTCCTAACCGAAATAAAATGAGCACATTTGGTCAGTTGGTCGACTATGACCCAAATACGCTCATTCCTCATCCTACTCCGAGGTAGTGCACCGATGAAATATATAGAAACGCTCTCCTACTTCCATTGTGGAATATCTAATGGCTAAAACAATCCTATGGACTTTTTCTGCTTCGCCTTTACCATTTGGCAAGTCACACATCTAGACACATACTCTATCCCATATCTCTTCATACCAGACCAATAAAGGACTCTCTTCATGTCATAGTACATTTTGTCTCTGCCGAGATGAATGATCGTCCTAGAATGATGACACTCGGTTAGTACCATTCAATCAAATTCATAATAAGAGGAACACATAATCTATCATCTCTCCATAACAACCCCTTCGATGTCAATGGAACAAGACCTAAAATGACATGACTGCTCTCCTCTAATAAGTCTCTCAAAATTATCCAATAACCCTTTATCATGCTTCTGACATGACCCAATACAGTTGATAAGTGTAGGCAGCATATCCAAAGCTACTAACAATCCCAGAGTGATATCTGGCGATAGTCGAAAATTGAACATATAAATAAACTCCAAGTGCTTCCACTCTAAGAACATAAGACTCAATACCATGTGCTTCTTACTCAAGGCATTGTACAATATAACCCTTACTTTGAGCGTAGGACATACCGAAATCATATGATGCCAAAAACTCCATCTGCATCTACTGCCTTAATTCAAATCCTTCTAGGAGAATAAATACTTCAAAGACTTATGATCCATGTACAGCTCAAATCCTTCCCCTAATATAATGTCTCCATGACTTGAGTGCAAAAATGATAGCTACCAAGTCAAGATCATAGGTAGGATAGATTCTCTAGTTGACTTTCAACTATCAACTAGCATAGCTCACTACTCTCCTCTCCCGGATCAAAACCGTGCCCAACCCCGGTATGCACTATGAATGCTTTAGTACCATCGGGTAGTACTAGAAAAAGTGCACTAGTCAATGACTCCTCCAGCTTAATAAAAGAATCCTCACACTTTGAGTCCTACGATAAAACGAAATTCTTCTTGGTGAGGCTTGTCAAAGGGGTAGAGATTTTAGAGAAGTCCTTAATAAACTTCTTATAATAGCCCGCCAAACCATGGAAACACCTCACTTCCATGGAATTCTTCGGCACACGCCAGTCCTATATAGTAGCAACTTTACTAGGATTGACCGTCGGCCCACTCTCAAAGAGAACGTGTCTTAAAAATTGTACATCATTGTACCAAAAGTGGCATTTGGAAAACTTCGCTTCAACTTATGTCCATGGAGTGCATTAAGCACTTCTTCTAGATTCATTATTTGGTCCTCCTCGCTCCTCAAATAGGCTTAAATATTGCTCACAAATACCACCATGAACTTATTAAGAAACCTTATAAAAACTCCGCTCATTAAGTTAACAAAATAGATGGGAGCATTGGTCAATCCAAAGGTATGACTAACCACTCATAAAGTCCATTGGGTATATGAAAAGTTGTCTTTTGAATATTGTCCTTGGCTACATGCAGTCAAGTCAAGCCAAGAGAACACCTTCACTGCAACCAACCGATCAAAGAGATCATCTATGCAGGGCAATGGGTAACAATTCTTCTTTGTCAGCTTATTCAGCTCAAGATAGTTAATGCAAAGCCTTAGAGAACCATCCTCCTATGTGGAAAAGACAACTAGTGCTTCCCACTCTGAAATACTCCTTCTAATGAAGCCCTTCTTCAATAGCTCACTCACTTGCTTATTCTACTCGCATCTTTCTTTAGCTGCCATATGCCTTAAGGGTAAGGCAATTGGTTTAGCGTTCTCCTATAAATATATCCAAAAATTGATCTTTCTTTAAAGTGAGAGACCGGTAACCTCGAAAAAGACATTTGGATAGTGTTTGTATAGGAACTGAATCTAACTCATCATGTGATATGTCTAATGAATATAGGTAACTCAACATAATTGAGCCTTTAGGATCGCAATAAACCTCTGGATTGCGTCCACTACAAGTACTAAACCTAGCAACCTTCGTATCGCAATCTAAGATCATGTTATACATAGTCATCCAGTTCGCGCCTAAAATTAAACCAAACCCAGAAAATCCTAAGACAAAAGGATTGCGATCGAATTCGACCCGTAAAATAAACAATTTCAATCCCCTAAGATCATAGATGAATAAGTTAATTCTCTAATAAGGTTTGATACAACTACTGGTCCAATAACTATACTAGTGTCTAAGTGTAACTCATCTACAAATCTACCTTAAATAAATGATTGTGATGTCCCTCTGTCAAATAAGATACGAAGGGATCAATCAAATAGAATTAACACACCTTCAGTTATGACCTTCTTCCTCTTATCTGCTAATGAAGGCGCACTCGAGCAGCGAATCACATCATGTGTATAATTTGAAACTACTTGGTAGAGGTCTTTTGTGGTGCTGGATACTCCCACCTCATGTGCCCGAATTGATTGTAGTTGTAACGTTTGACCTATGAGATGTCCGTCCTGCACTCCTTTGTAAAATTCCCTTTCTTACCACTTCTCATATAGTACACTCCTGCTCCTTAATCTTCCCATTGGCCCCCATTCCTCCCATACACTGATTCTATTGTGGTGTCTTTCCCTCTGAATTTTTAGGCTCACTCTTCACCACCTCCTTGGAGATAGTATTCAGCAATGCCATCTCCACCAAATCCTCACAAGTCGCATCCATGAGAATATGACTAAGGACCAAATATTGAAGAGGTTGATTCAGCCCCTTTGCAAACTTTGAAGCCTTCTTACAGGGGTATTTATTAGCTCAGTCCTAAATCTAGCCAACTTATTAAACTAATTCACATATTCTTTCACAAACATCTCTCCTTGCTGCAAATGTTTGAACTTATCTAACTATACCTCTTGCTCTTCAATATAAAGAAACTTCATCTTAAAATGTCTCCTAAAATCTCCCAAAGTCAATTCTCCCTCATCGATCTCTAGTACTACATCCCACTAATTCATTGTGCCTCGATGTAAATGCCAAGTAGTAAGCTGCCTCCTTACATCATCTCCATGAACCATCCATTCAAAAATCATCTCATAAGTGCAGATCCATGCCTATAGTCCACATACGACTCGATCTCCACATACAACTTCCCTTTTTAGATCGCAAAGTCCTCGCATAGCTTGGAGAATTCGACGGTAGGTGGATAGGCAGGAACTACACCTAGCTCATGCTATGTGGGTTCCATATTATTGTTAAGCTCGACTTGTCCTCCTGCTTGCAGATACCGGTGGAACCAAATCAAGGTATTCACACCTGGAATCTAATCTGCCTTACCTAAGCCACAACCAACAAGATCACTAATTCCCTTTATCAACGATTTAGGAATTATTAGCAACTTTGCCACAGATAATATTGATAAGAACAGGGGAAAGCATTTTTCCATAATATACTTATATATAATACCTTTGGTAAATTTTTATCTACACACACACACTCTTTTCATAAACCTATTTTGAAAAACTTTTCGAAAACCTTTTAGAAAACTCTTTTTTTCAAAAAAATTCAAGTACATTCTCTCGGTAGATACCTAGCTCCTAAGGAATTTTAAACCTATGCTTCGATACTAAGTGTGACAACCTACACCACACGACACACCGATCCAAAGTCGATGGTGACTTTCGAACTCGGGTCAGTATCAAAATGACGAGCTATCAGGTTATTAAGAATTACAAAGACTAAAAATATAAGGATAAAATCTAAGACAATCTACACTTTCAGATTTCACAACAGAATGCAGAAAAATATAAATATATAAAATATTCATCCCAAAAATATCCTAGAAAATTGCAGTATCAAAACATAGATAGTCAAAATCCATAGTTTACAGAAACATAGCATAAAGGCTGATAAATTCTAAATACGATAAATAGTTACATGGAGAGTAATAGAAAATAATAAGCAATTCCATCGCCAAGCTCTCCTCTCCACATATTAATCTCTGAGCCTATCACCTACTGCCTTATCCTCCTTTGATGGGGGAGAAAGAAAGGAAAGGAACGAGTCAAACAAAAGTCTGGTGAATAAGTTACATCATTAATATATGGTGACCACATGCAATTAACTTCGTTAATAATCTATGTAACCTAGTGTGTTCTACTATGTTTGTAATTCACTGGTTTCATTTATCTAAGGGGTATGGTTTTAAATACACCTACACTAACATCTTGTGAGAGCTTGTACTTAGGGTGGAACAACTAATTGAACCTTAAGATAACTTATGGATCGGCTAATAGCTATGGAAATTACTCCAGCATAGGATCACCTACAATATCAACCTTGGGACTACATTCCCAAATTATGCCTGCACATATCATATTTACGCATCGAGGAGGATCCCGCAATGCCGACTTATGCCAGAGATGTCTTAAGGTTGTTGCATCTATGTCCACCACTCAATTGTATGTAACGCCTCTTATCGCACCACACTAGGATCCATCAACAAACGGTATCACATCTGCATCATTGTGCATACCAAAGAACTCCCATTGGTGTCGGGCTACACACTTCTGTAGGTATAATTGTTGTTACCTGAAGGTTGGACTAGACAACTAAGTACTCGGCATTTGCATACTGCTCAGCATTTATGAGTCGTTCGGCATCCAGATCGTTCGGCATTAGAGAACGCTCAGCATTCAGGAACGCTCGGCATTTAGGAGCGTTCGGCATTAGAAAGCGCTTGGCTTCTAGAGTCGTCCGGCACAAATGATTCCCTCGGCAATCAAGTTCGGTCGGCATATATGGGATGGTCGGCATGCAAGAGCGTTCGGCATTGAGAGTCGTTCGGTATTGTATATCATTCTGCATCTATGGACATTCAGCATGGCAGAGCCATTCGGCATTCCATACTGCTCGGCATCCAAACCTTGTTCGGCACATCACTTCATTCGGCATAAATCTCGTTCGACATTCAGGACCGACCGGCATCCAGAGTCGTTGGGCACAACGCACTAGGTCAGCTTCCACTATCATTTGACATAAATCTCGTTTGGAATTCGGGATCGATCGACTTCTAAAGTCGTTTGGCACAACACACTGTGTCGGCTTCCAGTGTCATTCGGAAAAAATACTTCATTCGGCATTCAGAGTGTTCGGCATCACTTTGGTTGGCATGAAGATATCGTTCAGCATCACTTCAACCGGCATGAAGATATCGTTTGGCATCACTTCGTTCGGCATTCATGCCTTGTTCGGCATTTTTCCGTTCGGCATCTATGGATCGGCACACAGAGATCACTCTTTTTGGGCCAAGCTACTTAGCTACCTGGCCCACCAGGGAGTCCAATGCATCTCCGCCTGTAAATAGAGAGGCATGGGCACAATGAAATGGACCTTTTTAGAGAACACCGGAGAGACTCTGCCGCATTCAAGACTCATTCAAGACTTATCTTTTTTTCTTAGCAATTGTATTCAATATAATTGGTATACAGATTGTATCTGTAATCTATTATCGAGAAAAGAAATAAAGATTAACCTCAAAGTGGACGTAGGCAATTACGCCGAACCACTATAAATCTTGTGTTCGTATTTTCTGCATTTAAATCTGCATACTGTTCTCTGTTTAACTTTACTTTCTTCATTAATCTCTCTACATAACTCTACTCAAGGGTGTTAGTGACCAATTTTGGTGCATTCACTGAGAATCGAATTCTCATGATGATAGAATCTACTTTGTAGCTACTGGACTGAAAAAATCCCCCGAAGGAAATCCAAATCATTCGCAAGACATCAGTTGATTCTACTCAGAGTTACAACCGACAACTCTATCATGGGAAGACCACGAACTAGATCGGCCTCTCACAATGCAGATGTTAATGAAATTGCTAGTGTACAGCAGATGGGACCTAGCAACCAACCAGCAATTCAAGGTGCATGAACCTCCATCCAGAACCAAGCGGAGGTTGTTTCCTGAACAGAGTTCAACGACTAGATAAGAGAACTCAGGGAAAGTAGAAGGCAACTTGCTGAGCAGATCCAAGCCAATACTAATCTCATGACTCAGCTAGCCCAGCAGCAGCATCAGAATGATGGAAGTAGTCCCCCTCCTTATTCTTCATCTGATAGTTCGACCTCGGCTGACGAACCTCCTGGGCGTAGACGCCGCAAGACAGAGGCTACACAGGCAGGTGCCACTGATCGATCCGCCAGGGATCAGGCACGTGAAGAGAACGGACGCCCGGCTCATCAAGACCCAAATCAAGCTGGCCTTCAGGACGTACGTTTGACCGACCGTCAGCAGGCGGGACATCAACCCGCATGGTCCCGTGGGGCTGAACCCAACTTCCACCTTCCATACGAACTCCAAATTTATCAGCCATAGTCAGGCAGTTGATGAGAGAGAACCAAAGCCTGACCAATGACGATTGGGGAGTGTTCAGGAGTCATACTCCCTTCGGAGATGTTATCCTACAGACTGAGTACCCCAAGAAATTCAATATGCCGACTATCCCAGCCTACGAAGGGAAGACTGACTCTAGGCAACACGTGATGAGGTACGAATGGATGATGGATTCGGCAAGGGAAAATGACGCGACTAAGTGTAGGTGTTTCCCAATCATTCTGTCCAGAATCGCCACTTTGTGGTTTACTCGGCTTCCTCCGCGATCTATACCCGGCTTCGACGAGTTAGCGATGAAATTTATTGAACAATTCAGGATACATGCTACCCGTCCAAAGGACTTTATGTTATTATCAAGCGTAATGTAGGCGCCGAGAGAGTTTTTGAAAGCGTACTTACAGAGGTTTCATGTTGTCTCCACTGAAGTTAGAAATCCTAACGACCACGCAATTTTGATGGCGGTAATGCGAGGTTTAGATCCAGACTCGGAGTGTGGAGATTGGTTGGCGGGAAAGCCCCCAGCTACATTGGAACGATTCTACTCCAAAGCTCATCAATTCATACGGAGGGAGGAGGTTCGATGGACGAGACGAGATAAGGCACCAGGGCCTGTTTAGGAGACTGTGAAAAGTAACATCGCCATGAAGCAGTCCGACGATAGTTCGGGAAAAGTTTAAGTCAACGTCCAGAACAAGCCTGGGCAGTCCAAAGGATCTGAAGGTGGAAATCCTGGAAAGAAAAGAGAAGCAGGGAAATGGAAGCCATGGATTCCGACCTACAATGAATACACTCCGCTTAATACTTCTCTTGAAAACATTTATCTATCTGCCTGTAACACCTTTGAATATAGAAAGCCATGCCCAAAGGAGTCCACTGAAGAACAGAAAGAGACAGGGAAGTACTGTTGCTTCCATGAGACCCATGGGCAAAATACTGAGGAGTGTAGACACCTCCATGATGCCATAGAAAAATTGATCAGGCAGAAAAAACTGTAGGAGTTTGTCAAAAACCCACAAGATGGAAGGCAAGGAACGTAAGACCCCGGACGCGGGCCGGCTCCACGCCAACCAGAACAAACTGCTCGGACTGTGGGTAGATTGATCATAAACACTATTGTCAGAGGACCTCATCCTGTAGGCAAGAATTGACAGGAGATGGAACGATATGCTACCTCCTTGAGGCATGCAGATTCTGAATGTTGTTCGAATGTGGAAGATGGAACCCCCGCAAAACAACAACGCATGATGACTGACGATATAGTGTTTAGGAGTCAAGACACAGACAAGGTGGAGGCTCCCACTATCGACCCGATGGTTATAACTGCAACAATCAGGCCAGCTTACATGAAAAGAATCTTGGTTGATTGTGGAAGCTCTGTCAACATAATCTTCAAGAAGGCTTATGACCAAATGAAGATGGAAACGAAAGATTTGAAACCATGCAAAGCCCGTATCCACGGCTTTAACGGCGCTGCAACCGACGCGATGGGGTATATAGAGCTACCAGTTGAACTGGGGAAAGGTGAGCATAGGAGAGTGCGAGTCCTATCGTTCAAAGTAATGGATGTTGACTCTCCATACAATGTCTTTTTGGATCGCCCAGCCTTGGCAGAATTTAGGGCTGCTTTGGCCCCATGGTGTTTGATAGTAAAATTTCCGACAGACAAAGGAGTCGGTGTTGTACATGGCAATCAGGCGACCGGTCGCGCATGTTATGTGGCGGAACTGAGAGAAGCTCAGTGGAGAGATAAGGAAAAGGTTGTGGACAGCTCCGTCCGCATCCTACAGACTGATGATTGACAAGTAGTACCCGAGCCCTGGCTCGGGCAGCATTCTCGGAACCTTAGAGACATAGATCCGAGAGATGGTGATGGGGAACCCAGGGAAACGAATGCAGCACCAGTTGAGCTGACGAATGACATCCCAGTTAACCGGGACGACCTATCACGGGTTCTTAAGATTGGATCGCAACTCGACCCTTCAGTGGCCGAGGATCTTACTGATTTCCTTTGGGCGAATCTAGATGTTTTCGCTTAGACACACTCTGATATGTGTGGGATTTCTCCAAGAATTGCGAGTCATAAGTTGAACATAGACCCAAAACACATTCCCGTAAAACAAAAAAGGAGAGGTATGGACCCGGAGAGGTCCACGGCTCTCAAAGAGGAGGTGGACAAACTCAAAGCCAATGGGTTCCTTCACGACGTCCTCTACCCTGAATGGGTATCTAACCCAGTGCTAGTGAAAAAGGCGAATGGAAAGTGGAGAACTTGTGTTGATTTCTCCGATATGAATAAAGCATGCCCGAAGGATAGTTTCCATTTACCTAGAATCGACCAGCTCGTTGACTCTACCGTCGGACACGAATTATTGTCGTTTATGGATGCGTACTCAGGATACAATCAGATCTCGATGCACATTCCGGACCAAGAGCACACCAGTTTTGTCACAAATATAGGGCTATATTGCTATGTAGTAATGCCCTTTGTATTGAAAAACGCAGGAGCGACTTATCAGCGTCTGGTGAATTGAATGTTTAAGGACCAGATTGGTAGAACGATGGAAGTCTATATGGATAACATGCTCGTGAAGTCACGGCAGTCAAGCGACCACATTCGAGACTTAGCGGAGATGTTTGATATACTCAGGCATTATAGAATGAAGTTCAATCCTTTGAAGTGTTCATTTGGCGTAGCACTAGCATCGGAAAAGTTTCTGGGTTTCATAGTGAATGCGTGGGGAATCGAACCTAACCCGGGGAAAATTCAAGCTATCCGAGATATACAAGTGCCCAGAACCATAAAGCAGGTGCAAAGCTTGAACGGAAAAGTGGCTGCGCTGAGTCGATTCATATCCAGAGCTACAGACAAGTGTATTCCTTTCTTCGACGTGATAAAGAAAGGAAAGAGAAATTTTGAGTGGACATCCGACTTTGAGGAAGCATTCCGAGCACTGGTAAGGCACTTAGAAAGCCCCCAGTGCTATCAAAACTGGTTGACCATGAAATGTTGTATGTATACTTGGCAGTATCCTAGCATGCTATTAGTACGGCTCTGGTTTGTGAAGAGGACCGAGTTCAAAAGCCAATTTACTATGTTAGTAAACGTTTGACGGGGGCAGAAAGAAACTATCCCAAGATCGAGAAATTAGCCTATTGCTTGGTGATTGCATCACGCAAGTTTCGCCCATATTTTCAGGCAAACCTTATCAGTGTTTACACTGATTAACCCTTGCGTCAGATACTCCAACGACCGGAAACTTCTGGAAGAATGTTAAAATGGAATATCGAACCGAGTCAGTTCGATATTACTTACCTGCTGTGAAAGGCCATACAGGGACAAGCGTTAGCGAATTTCATCGCTGAATTCACCAAGACAGACGAATCAAATGGCCGCAATGTCATACCTCCCGTCCGATGGAAGATGTACACCGATGGGGCATCTAATGACTGTTGTTCGGGGGTTGGCATATTTCTTGTAACTCCTAAAAACTGATCGGTTTGCTACGCTTTGAAGCTCGAATTCACAGCAACGAATAATGAAGCCGAGTATGAAGCATTGATTTCCGGCTTAAGACTCGTCAAAGAACTGGGAATAATATCGTTGAAATCTTTTGCGACTCGCAACTGGTGGTGTATCAAGTGCGTGGAAACTACCAAGAAAGGGGGCAGAGACTTGCTCCGTATTTGGCCTAAGTTCAGGAGCTGCTAGCGAATCTTGAGTATTATGATATTTCACTTGTTCCGCGTGAACAAAACAGAGCAGCTGATTTACTGGCAAAATTTACAAGCACTGGCGATGCGTAGCAGATGGGATTGTTTCCCGTTGAATCCTTACATGTTCCGAGCATAGCAGATGGGATTGTTTCCCGTTGAATCCTTACATGTTCCGAGCATAAATATAATGGAGGTAGATTTCATGTTAGAAACAGGAAACGAGAAGGAGTCATGGATGACCCCATTCAAGCAGTACTTGTTACACGGGGCCGTGCCCGAAAGAAGGAGCGAAAGATGACAAGTCATTCTTAAGGTTTCTCGTTATGTAATGCAGGATGGAATAATGTATCGGAGGGGATTCTCAACCTCATTGCTCCGGTGCATTGCCCATGATGGGATAAAAAGAGTCCTGACGGAAGTCCATGGAGGTGAATGTGGAGACCATACCGGGAGGGGGGGCAGACGATAGCAAAGAAAATCCTCCACTATGGATACTATTGGCCAACTGTAAATCGGGATGCCGCGAACTACGTAAGAAGATGTGACAAATTCCAGAAGTATGCAAAAATCCCAAGAGCTCCGCCGACAGAACTCACACAAATGGTTAGTCTTTGGCCATTTGCAATGTGGAGGATCAATATAGTCGGTTTCTTACCCCTATCCAAAGGTGGTACAACATACGCGATTGTTGCGGTCGATTACTTTACCAAGTGGGCAGAAGCAGAGCCTTTGGCCACTATCACCACCTAGAAAGTCATTAATTTCGTTGTACGAAATATCATATGCCGCTTTGGCCTGCCACGAACCATCGTTACAGACAATGGAACTCAGTTTGAAAGCAAAGAGTTTAGGGAATTTTTCCAAAAATATGGTATTGAAAAAAAGTTTGTAGCAGTTGTTCATCCAAAAGGTAATGGACAAGTGGAGGCCGTAAACAAGATAATCAAATCCATATTGAAAAAACGTTTGGAAAAGGCTAGAGGCAAGTGGGTGGATGAGCTTCTGACAGCACTTTGGGCTTACAGGACCACCCACAAGTCCACGACTGGCCACACTCCATTCGCATTAGCATATGGCATGGAAGCTATCAGACCCGTGGAACTTGAAGTCCCATCACATCGGGTAACTTATTATGATCCCGAGTCAAATCAAGATATCTTACTGGAATCGTTAGACTTCATTGATGAAAAATGCGAAGAAGCTAGTTTAAAAGAGGCCGTGTACAGGCACCGAGTTGCTCGATATTATAATGAAAAAGTCCAACCGAGAATCTTTGGATCTCGTTTTAAAACGAGTTTTCCCAGTTCCATCACACATGAGCTCCGCATGGGAAGGTCCATACGTCATTGAACGAAAGCTTGGAGAAGGAACTTTCAAGCTAGCGACCGTCGATGGTGCGACACTGCCCCGAGCATGGAATGGTGAACATTTGCGAATATTACACTTAGTTCATTTCTATCATATTTTAGTTGCATTTATTTCCAGCAAGTTTTTATTCCTAGTTTACAGCATGTAAAAAGACAATTTAGCTTATTTGCGTTACTAAAGGCTTGAAGCCATTTCTTTTTCCCATGAATTGTCGATGTTCCTGTGTATGATAACGCTGTAACATATGACCAAGAGATACATTACTCTGTCTGACATATGAACGAGTATGAACGACTCAAAATCTCCAAGTCCCCGGAGTGCGGACTGGAGTACTCTAAGTCCCAGAGTGCGGACTCGAGTATAAACGACTCAAAATCTCCAAGTCCCCGGAGTGCAAACTGGAGTACTCTAAGCCCCCAGAGTGCAGACTCGAGTATAAACGACTCAAAATCTCCAAGTCCCCAGAGTGCGGACTCGAGTATAAACGACTCAAAATATCCAAGTCCCCATAGTGCGGACTGGAGTACTCTAAGTCTCCAGATTGTGGACTCAAGTATAAACGACTCAAAATCTCCAAGTCTCCGGAGTACGGACTGGAGTACTCTAAGTCCCCAGAGTGCGGACTCAAGTATAAACGACTCAAAATCTCTAAGTCCCAGGAGTGCGGACTGGAGTACTCTAAGTCCCCAGAGTGTGGACTCGAGTATAAACGACTCAAAATCTCCAAGCCCTTAAATTGCGGACTGGAATACTCTAAGTCCCAGAGTGTGGACTCGAGTATAAACGACTCAAAATCTCCAAGTCCCCGGAGTGCGGACTAGAGTACTCTAAGTCTCCAAAGTGTGGACTCAAGTATAAACGACTCAAAATATCCAAGTTCCCAAAATGCGGACTGGAGTACTCTAAGTCCCTAGAGTGTGGACTCAAATATAAACGACTCAAAATCTCCAAGTCCTCGGAGTGCGGACTGGAGTACTCTAAGTCTCCAGAGTGTGGACTCAAGTATAAACGACTCAAAATATCCAGGTTCCCGGAGTGCGGACTGGAGTACTCTAAGTCACCAGAGTGTGGACTCGAGTATAAATGACTCAAAATCTCCAAGTCCCTGAAGTGCGGACTGGAGTACTCTAAGTCCCTAGAGTGCGGACTCGAGTATAAACGAATCAAAATCTCCAAGTCATCGGAGTGCGGACTGGAGTACCCTAGGTCCCCAAAGTGCGGACTGGAGTACTCTGACTCCCCAGAGTGCGGACCAGAGTATAAACGACTTAATTGTCCAAGTCCCCCGAGGGCGGACTGGATATAAATGACTTGAAGTCATCGATCCCTTGGTGTACGGATTGGAAAATATTCTAAGTCCCCAGAACGTGGGATAAAAGAATGTGCAAATACCAAGACAGTTGTCAACTTGTTTGAAGATGCATCGAGAATTTCACGTAACTCGCAGTTGCTCGGATTTTGACCACGGTTATACAAAAAACCAAACAACAAGAGTCCTCTGAGAGGGAAAAGAACTAAGTTTTATTCATCACAAATAATTTTAATTACATGAACTACGAAAACAAAAATAATTACATAATCTAAACTAGCTCTTGTTGAACGAGAGCGAAGACTACTTCTTTGACTTCTTCGACTTTTTACCAGATGACTCCTCCCCGGTAGGTTTACCCTTGATAGCTTTCTTTGACGGGGGAGTGACAGCTGAAGAAGTACGAGGAACATCCATGGGTTTAGACCCGCCTAGGAGGATGACCTTCAGCTGCTTGTTCAAAGGATCGTCCAGGTCCACAGCTTGAGGTTCGACCTTGATCTTGACCGTCTTTTCCTTCTCTTTCTCAAGCGGCTCTTTCTCAAGCTGCTCCTTTATGCTCAGTTCGGATGTGTGCTCAGAGACGCCTGTAATTTCAACTTCATAACTCCCATCGATGGGAGAGGAAGTCTCAGATTTGTCCCCATCAAGCGCTCCGATCACCTTAGCATCTGGACCAGGAGCCTCTCCTCCGTGAGCGGCTTCACTCATTTTTTTCCCTCACCTCCTTCGCGACACCGCTCCTCATAGTGGGCTCAAGATCAGAAC
The DNA here is from genome assembly GCA_030765085.1 of Allium cepa. Taxonomy (NCBI): domain Eukaryota; kingdom Viridiplantae; phylum Streptophyta; class Magnoliopsida; order Asparagales; family Amaryllidaceae; genus Allium; species Allium cepa. Next base: position 589,855,142 of record CM060938.1, read on the forward strand.
AGCCTGCACAAAATCACGAAAAGCAAGTATTAGAATGTGATAGCCTCTGATGAAAAATGAAAACTCTTGGAATGCTAAAGCAAAAGAGTTGCCCACCAGGTTTCGGCTGGCTCTCAGCCGTCAGGGGGGTCTCACCCTTTGGAATAGGGGACAAAACGTGAACACCAAGGCCAGGGTCCCCCGGGTCATAGCCAATGTGCTGTTCAAAAGGATCGAGTATCGGCCGACCGGCCGATTGGGTAGGCACACGAGCTGGAGACTCGATCCCGGATGGACCGGCGGTAACTTCTTTCCCTTCATTGAGGGGGAGCCTTTGCATCAAAGGGCTTTAACCGCTGACAGGTCCGAAGGCTCGTTTCCCTTAATGAATTCTTTTATCAAAGCCCCCTCATCAACCTCCTCGATACCGTGTTCGGCCTTCTTCATTTCAATTAAGGTCTCCCATGCCTCGGCCAAAGATTCGAGATAGCCCTCGTCCAGAAAAGTTAAGTCACGGTGGATGAGAACGCTGGCATTGAATTCGGCAATAAGCGGGCCGAACATGCTTTTGACCTCATCCCTACCTTCTTCCTCGGCCTCCTCAAGATGGGAGTCGATCTTCGCAGATGCTATCTTTTACCCTCTTCACGGGCTTCATCCTTCAGCGCCTTAACATTTGAAAGCTCGCCCTCAAGTTTCGCCTTTAGGAGTCGCGTTGCAACGATCTCATCGCAATACCGTTGCGACTCCTCTCGGGCAGCAATCTTCTCTTCTTGCTCTTTTCGAAGTCTCTCCTCAAGTTCTTTTACCCGGAGGCGGAATGCATCCCTCTCTTTTTGCACCGAGTCTTTCTCTAAAGCTAAAGCCCCACAACGTTGTATCGCCTCGTCGATTTCTTTTTTGTGAGATGATTCCAAACGAGTTACAGCTTCGGCGGTATCTTTGGTGCTCTGTTGGGCGGCCTCAAGTTGAGATTTATAAGACGCAATCTCTTCATCCTGAGCTTTGATAATGTCTTTGTAATGAATAGCCTCAAGCTTCAGGCGATCAATCTCATGTTGGCATCCTATGGAGACTTCTGACACTTTCTCAGCAAGATGAACGAACGTGTCACGCTGAACATAGACGTCGTCGGTGCTGGCGATAGCGCTCTGCTTAACATCTCTAAGAATATGATGGATCGTCGGGAGAAACTTCAGACCATCAAAGCAGTTTTTTGGGAATTTAACTTTAAGCTCGGCCAGTCTCTTCGATACTGATGGATCTGTTGCAGGAATAGGAGGAGACGGCTTTTAAGTTCAGCTCTCCTGTGAGGATCCCGGGATTGTTGGGTGGAGAAGGAATCAGAGTGTTGATCACGGGGAACATCGGATTGCGACCCATTGTGGCCGTGCTTATCTTTTCTCGAGCGAGAAGAGGGATGTTGGTGGTATTTGGGCTGATAATATGTTTCCTTCCGAGATGTTGAATCCCGAGAATGATAATCCCTATCGCCATCACAGTCTCTATCCTGACGTTTTTCGGAACCTGAGTCCTGTCCAGAATGATGGAAGATAGACGACCTGCGGAGACGATCAATTCCGTGTGTACGCCCCATGTCACCTACACAGAATTTAAATAACAACGAATTAGCAAAGATCAGTGTGACGACTGAAATTTAAGTGCAAGGTGGAGTGCATGTGTTTGAGTCCTAGTGTTTCCCCTCGACGGACCAATTTCTTTACTAATGGGAGTTTCTTCTCCCTGAGTTTGGACTTGAACGCCTGCATCGCCTCTGATGGGCAAGTGAAGTTTAAGTGCCTTCGGATCGTCAAAATCATAATTAAGTAGATCGTCAGGTATGGAGAGGTTCGAGAGGCCCTTTAAAGAACTTTTTAAACGTTGTGGGGATGCCTCTTTCTCTGTTGGAATAATAGTAACTTTAGAGGCTGCGCCAACTTTTTCCCTCCTTATCTTGTACGTCATTCTCTTTTTCCTCTTCGAAGGGGAAGATGACGTTTCGATGTCGTGAACTTCGACTATCGGGTCCTGAGTAGGACCAACGTTCTCATCTTGTGCTTCGGGTGTTTCGGTTTCCTTGATTTCTCCTTCTTCTAGTGCGCCAGAAGCGTTACGTGCTGAAGACTCGGCTAATTTTTTCCCTTTTTCCAGAGGCCGGCTTAGGTATGGTAACGCCCCGAGGAAGGCTTATCTGACGGTGTTCTGCCAATAGTCCAAACGTTGTAAGTGACTCATTCGAAATGAGAGTTCGGATGTCCCGTTCTTCGGCAGGAAGGGCTCTAATAGCTTCGACGGCTTTAGAATATCCGCGGCTGTCAGGACGTGGATTAATATCTGAAAAGATGGAAAAAAGAGTTAGAAAAGGCACGGCTTTGACCAAGAATGTATATCGATCCAGAGAAAAGACTTACTTCCTTCCACCCATCTCCTCGCGAAACCAAGAGGGCAACGCACATAAAACCATTCCTGTTTGTACAGGGCAAACTTGCTACATGCCTCAGTCAAGATCTGGCATTTGTGGTGCGGCTCAAGAAACCTGAAAGAGGGGTTGTCTCTCCGCTTCTTAATCATATATATATATATATATATATATATATATATATATATATATATATATATATATATATATCTGATGCCACCCGGGGTTGGAGGCCTAGAGAGGACATTCATGAAGAGGATGTAGGTACCGTAGATGAAGGCATGACCGTTCAGGTGCAGTTGTGACGGGGCAATGTCGATGTATTGCAGCACGTCCCAAAGAAATGAGTTGAACGGTGGCAGACTGCCATCCCAACACATAAACTTATTACAAGCTGTATATCCAACTAGGGGCATGTGTGGACGATCGTGCCCCAATGGAACTAATACGTCATCGAAGGGGATTCCGTGGATAGAGCATATCTGACGGAGTGCACTTTCATTAATATTCAAGGCCTATGAATCGATCGGGTTGTCCAAGAATATTGATACTTCCAGGGCATTGGGAGCTAAGTTATGAGCAGGGGAAGTCGACGGGTTTGAAGTATCTGCGACTCCTTGTTTAAAAGACGGCCCAGGTCTATCTGAGATCATGGCAGAGCTAGATTTCCTAGACATCTTTAATAGAAATTGAATCCAATAGAGCACCTGTTTTAACTATACTTGAAAAACAATCGACGTTAAACTTAACAACACAAATATTCCCCCCGTGTGGTGTGTGAACTAGTGTGATGATTCAAATATAAGTGCTAAGAAATTGAAAGTCACAGAGTTGATGGTATAAAATTGAGCTTTGAATTGTCACCTTCGAAGACCGTCATCTCTGACCATCTCCAAAAGCCTGCCCTATGATGTTTTAAATTTCGGGCTCAGGCATTGGCGTTGTATTTTAAAGGCAATTATCCGTTTTTTTCGATTTAAGTTCAGAGTTGTGATTACTGAAACTAGGAAGTTATCAGTCCGGATTAGTTCGATATGCTAGTTTGCTCGGGTCCTTATCCTTGTTTTTGTCATATGATTAGGCAAAGTGAATAGGTGTTCGGCCAAAGTATCGTTCGGCCAAAATATTGATCGGCCTAAGTATCGTTCGGCCAAAATATTGGTCGGCCAAAGTATCGTTCAGCCAAAATATTGTTCGCCTAAGTATCGTTCGGCAAAAATATTGGTCGGCCTAAGTATCGATCAGCATTCATGCCGTTCGGCCTATGCGCTATTCAGCCAAAATATCGGTCGACGTCATGTCCATTCCCCGCTTCCTTTCAATTTTTCCACTCCAATTTCGTTCAGCATGGGGAGGTCATGCCGAACTATGGCCGTATCAATCTACACCAACAGGCCTAATCTCTAACTCCATTCTCATGCTACCATAGGACCACTCGGCATTGAAAGACCATGCCGAGCCACTACAATTCATCTTCCACCTTTCTCTTCACCGATCCATTCACCTCGAAATCACCTAAGAGCATACTAAGTTCCATCCCTAGAACGCGTCCGAGCCTTAATTCATCACCCTTATTCACACGCCCCCTACTTTTTGTGATCTATGAAAGATTCACAAGTTCGAGTAATATCTAATGTCTCCCAATTTGAGAGAGTGATCGAAAGGTTCTTATCGAAATGTACGGAAGGAGCTTAGGGGTCTGTGAGTTTAGGATTGAAGGTTGTTAGAACTTAACTTAGGAAAGGCGTGATGGATTCCAGGTAGGAAAGGAAGATCGAAGAAGTGAACGAGGTTCAAGGGAGGTAAGTCGCGAGTTCATGGAAAATAACGGAGGTAAAAAGTGAAAAGAGAAGAAGAAGGAAAATGCCGACCTTTATAGGAGAAGAGGGGAAGTCGAAGGGACAATGATCGGTAGAATGGTCAAGACGACCTCGTTCGGCATCGGCTTTTAAATTCATTTGGCATACATGGAAAATTCGGCTTCGGCTGTACCGTTTGGCATTTGCATGACGTTCGGCACACATCGCCTCAATTAGTGATCGAGAGAAGTCACCATCGAAGAAACTAAGCCACAGCTCAAAGCAAAGCACAGTGGACTCATGGTTCAAAGCACATCACTTTCGACCACGTGATGCACTTTGGAGGGCAAGTGTTACCAGAAGGTTTGACCAGGCAACTAAGTACTCGGCATTTTCATACTGTTCAGCATTTATGAGTCGTTCGACATCCAGATCATTCGGCATTAGAGAACGCTCGACATTCAGGACGCTCGGCATTTAGGAGCGTTCGGAACTAGAAAGCGCTCGGCTTCTAGAGTCGTTCGGCACAAACGATTTGTTCGGCACTCAAGTTCGGTTGGCATCTATGGGACGTTCGGCATGCAAGAGCGTTCGGCATTGAGAGCCGTTCGGTATTGTATATCGTTCGACATCTATGGGCCTTCGGCATGGCAGAGCCATTCGGCATTCCATACTGCTCGGCATCCAAACCTTGTTTGGAACATCACTTCGTTCGACATAAATCTTGTTCGGCATTCGGGATCGATTGGCATCCAGAGTCATTCGGCACAACGCACTGGGTCGACTTCCAGTGTCGTTCGGCATAAATCTTGTTCGGCATTCGGGATCGATCGGCTTCCGGAGTCGTTCAGCACAACACACTAGGTCGGCTTCTAGTATCGTTCGACACAAATACTTCGTTCGACATTCAGAGTGTTCAGCATCACTTCGGTCGGCATGAAGATATCGTTCGACATCACTTCGATTGGCATGAAGATATCGTTTGGCGTTCATGCCTTGTTCGGCATTTTGCCGTTCGGCATCTATGGATCGGCACACAGAGATCACTCTTTTTGGGCCAAGCTACTCAGCTACCTGGCCCACCAGGGAAGTCCAACCCATCTTCGCTTATAAATAGAGAGGCAGGGACACAATGAAATGGATCTTTTTTGGAGAACACCGGGGACACTCTGCTGCATTCAAGACTCATTCAGGACTTATCATTTTTGCTTAGCAATTGAATTCAATATAATTGGTATACAGATTGTATATGTAATCGATTATTGAGAAAAGCAATAAAGATTAACCTCAAAGTGGACGCAGGCAATTACGCCGAACAACTATACATCTGGTGTTCGTATTTTCTGCATTTAAATCTGGGTACTGTTCTCTGTTTAACTTTACTTTCTTCATTAATCTCTCTACATAACTCTACTCAAGGGTGTTATTGACCAATTTTGGTGCTAACAATTGTTAATGTGTGCGTACATCATAAAATCTTCTGTGAGTGCAATTTGCGATAAAATAGCCCTAGTCGAACATTGAACGCATCGAATAAACAGTGTTTAGGCCTTATTGCCAGCATACACATCTATCCAATCCCGCAATATCCAAGAATCGTAAACCTAGGGAACTAATTTCCTTATTTATATTAACATACATATTATATATATAAACTTATAAACTTAGGCCTTATACCGAGGTTCAATCTCTCTTGTAACACCTTAACTGATCAAGTGTTGGTCACTGCAGTGGTCAATTGCTTATTGTCGACTGACTCCAGTGAGCCTATCGGTTGGTCGTGGTTGTTTTTAATTAAATTTGTTTTTGTTTTACTGCTATTAATTCTCGATAATCATGAATTGTTTATTATAGTAAATAGTTAATTATAGTGAATCCTATTTTGGTAACCTATAATCTTGATATTTTCAATTTCAGTTTTTAACAACTACATATGAATGTCTGTTGTCCAAATGGATTAAATCAATTATAGAGTTAATATGGTATTGATATATAAGTCTATATTCAATTCAAAAAAAGGGTATTCAACCTAAATTGAATTTCTTCCAATAGATTTACTTTATGTAGATGTAGAATTAGACAAGAATCATATTCAAATAGGTTAAATTCTCATTCAATTCTATTACAATTATTAGATAAATAGTAATTTTGATTTAACCTACACCAATTTCGGATCAAGCAGGATATCAATAAACTAAATTACATATAAATCTCCATATTAATTATGAGCCCTCTCACCTCTTATTAGCTTTTCCCCTTTTCAAAATGCTCGGAATCGCCTCTTCTTAGTGTAGAACTCTCCTTAATTTAATTTGATTTCTCCATCTTCAATCTCTTGAATTTAATTTTAGTTCTGTTTTGAAGAAAGTTTTATTTAACGAGAAGGAGGGTTCAGCTTTTAGAGAGACAAAGTTTTGTAACATTATGAATTGATTAGGATCCTGATGTGGCTTAGGGTTCTATTTGTAGGGGTAGAAAGTAACTAGAACCGTTCGATCAAATATTATTAAATCTGGACCATTCGGCCAACCCGAACCCTAACCTGAAAGAGACGACTGGTTGACTTTGTGGTTTGGAACGATTGATTGGTCAAACAATAGTGTCGGCTAGTGGAGCTTTCCATAATTAAATATTTCTTTTCTTAAATAATTGTTTAATTATTTTCGATTTCAAATTTTCGAACGTTTATACTAGTCCCGATTTCAAAACATAATATACGAAACTTGTCCATACAACGCAACAGTGCAAATTTCATAGTCAAATTCGGACATTTGTAAAAATTCCATTTTTACCTTTGTTATATTCAAATTCAATTCTTTTATTAAATTTCTGATTAAATTTTATAGGGTGTTACAATTTTATTGTAAACTCAAGGAGCATTGAAGCTAACCTAAAGTAAATTAAAGCATTAAGAGTGGTTATTGCCCTAAAGATGAGGAGAGAAATGCAGATCTTGAACAGGAAGGTCATAACATTGTGGAGATTCATCTCGAAGGTGATGAACAGGTGCATACCATACTTTGATCCATTCAAGAATGGAAAGGGAAAGTTTTTTTGAAAAAAGGAATGTTAGGATGCTTTCTAGAATCTATTAGCCACCAGTATTGTTGAAGCCTTTAGAAGGAGAAGAATTATTCATTTATTAAGAGGGGTCTGTTCATGCACTAAATGCAACCTTGGTCTGTGAGTAAAGTAAAATCCAAAGGCTCATGTACTATATTATCAAATAGTTTAATAGAGCAGAAAAGAATTATCCAACTTTGGAGAATTCGACATACTATTTGTTGATAGCTATGAGGAATTCATGGCCAAATTTGTAGGCTCGCCTAATTAAGGTGTCGAATGATCAGCCATTAAGACAAGTATTGAATCGACCCAAGAAATTAGGAAGATTAATAAAATGGAATTTTGAGTTTAGCTAATACAATGTATCTTACCATCCTATGAATATGATTCGAGGATAGACTTTGGCAGATTTCATTTTCGAATTCACTGTCCGTGATGACAAAGTGGAAAAAGAGTGGATTTAACTTTCTTAATTTAAGTTATATGAACATGGAGCCTCTAATGAGCACCTTGTCGGGGCCGGAGTAGTTCTCATGACCCGAGTGAGATGGAGGATATGTATGCCTAGAGTTCCTGGTGACAAACAATGAAGTCGAATATGGAGCATTGATTGTGGGAATCTAGATAACAAATGAACTGAGAGTTAAGACATTACTTATATTCTCGGTGAGAGTCAAGACATTAAATATATTCCCAGTTGGTGCTCTTTCAAGTGCAAGGAGGTCACGCAAAGGGAGAAAGGTTTGCCCCTTACCTGATGAAAGTAGTGTAATTACTGAATAGGGCCGAACATTACACGATAACACACATTCCTTGGGAATAAAATATAAAAGCTGATTCACTAGCCAAACTGTCCAATTCTATGGATGAGTAGCCTTTAGGTATCGTTCTGTTTGACACTTTGATGACTCCATGCATAAAAGAGATAGATCTTGATTGGATCTTAGTTGTTGAGGTTGGGAAGGAGTCATGGATGAAGTAATGGATGCCTCCAATTAAAGAATATTTTCTAAAAGGGACTGTCTCAAAAAGAAGAAATAAACGACGTAAACTCCTACGTAAAGTGCCTTGATTCATTACATAAGAAGGAGTGTTATTTAGGAGAGGATTCTCAATACCCTTGCCGAGGTGTGTCGCCAAATACGAAGCTACGAAAATTATAGCTGATGTGCATGAAGGTAATTATGGTGATTACGCTGGGGGCAGACATCAGAGAAAATCCTATGCTATGGATACTTCTAGCCAGCAGTCGGTTAAGGTGCACTCAACTATTCAAAAAGATGTGATAAGTGCCAAAGGTTTACAAAGATACCAAGAGCCTCATCCATTAAGCTTATGCAAATGTTTAGCCTATGGCTGGGAATTACCATTATCGGTGCATATTGATGTTGAGAGGCGGATTAAAATATGCTACAGCAGTTGTGGCTTACTTCACAAAATGGGTAGAAGCAAAACCACTAATAATGTCACTTGAAGAAGTTATAAATTTTTCAATAAAGAACATTTTGTGTAGATACAGAGTTCCTAAGAAGATGCTCACTGATAATGGAACTCAATTCGAGAGTGCCTAGTACAAAGAATTCTATGCTTGGTACCAAATTGAGAATGCTTCTTGGCAAGGCACACCCTCAGGCAAATAGGTATAGGAGGTGAACAAGATCATCCAATCCATCATCAAGAAGAGAATGAAGAGGGCCGAGGTCAACTGAGTTCATAGGCTACCACTTGCATAGTGGGATTATAGGAAAACCCACAAGTTCGCGACTGGCAATACTCCGTTCGTCCTAGCTTACAGAGCTCAGTCTATGATACCGATCGAATCCAAAGTCCCTTCTTACCGAAGATTGCCTATGATTCCAAGATGAACAAGGAACTCTTTCTTGAGTCCCTCGACTTGGTCAAAGAGAAACAAGAAGTAGCTGATCTGAGGGTAGCTGCCCACCAAATAAGAGTAGCAAAACAGTTCAGCATGAAGGTAGAAAACCATACCTTTGGGATACGAAACCTTATTTCGAAATGGGACTTTCCTGGTAAAGAGGCACTTGGTATGACCTGGGAAGGAACTTATGTTACCGAAAAAAGCTAGGAGATGGAACTTTTAAGCTATCGACTGTTTAGGGAACCCTAATTCTATGGGCATGGAATAACGAACATCTACGAGGATTGAATTTTTGCAAATAATATGTCCTATCAACTAGGGTTGATGTAATAAGGCTGAGACTGCCATTCTTCCATTCATAAATAAAGTTAAATCTTAGAACTAATAGAATCGTATTCTTAAAGTCTGATTTTGTTATGCTTGATTAGCAGCAAAAATAGACGTTCCATCTTCTTAAAAACTAGATGTTTAAGTACCCGGACATAGGTACCCATGAACACCTTCGATCCATCATAGAGTCATTGGAACATAGTCATACTAGGGGTCGATTGGACGATTCGCCTTTGCACATCTAATTCTTGACTAGTGCCAAGGATAGGCTTTTAAGACATAGGATCCCAGAGATAAAAACCGATGTAAAATTGAATTTTCTTGCAGGTAAAACCTTGTTTACGACCAATAATAATCCATTCGGTAGATAACAAACAGGTTGGTTGACAAAGCCTCTTTGATAAACACCTGAAGATAAGTAAAATAGAAGATAGATGCCTAGGGACAATATTTGTGACACTGATTCCCAAAGATAGGAATTGGTGCAGAATTAAATCCTTTGGAAATAAAAATTCATTTATAGTTATACGGGATGTAACACCCCACCTCGATATCCATAATCCCAAAGAATATTACATAGTAATATTGTCTGGTAATACGTAGAATAAAATTTGTTAGAAGCGACCACACATGAATATTTCTTTAAGCTAACGCAAACACATTTTGAAATGCATAATATAGTAATAAATAACATCTACAATATCCGAACAAAGTAATAAATACATTGGCTCCTTCAAAAATGAATAATATACAACATATCAAGGGACACAGAATCACGGATCATAGATTACAATGGAAAATATAATACATGTAACAACTACAAATATAATGTAAGGCGATAAAATGGAATGCTTGACCTACAAATTATACATGGCATGTACCAGATAAGTACCCAAAAGAAAATATACATCATGAGTCATGATATCTCATATAAGAGTCATAGAAATATATACACAAGCACGAGGACAAAATGATATATTTATCTCCAAAAGCTAGCCCATTCATCTACAATCAATGAGCTTTGGTACTTGTCATGTCTCGATCTGACTCGAGTATTATTAAAATAATAAAGTGGTCAAATGGTATCTAAATATAGTTTTGTTTAGCCAAAGACAAGTAGACTTGGCCAATGAAATATAGTTTTCTTACCACATAAAAAGAAAAGCAAAAAAATTCTGCCTTATGATAAACCGAGCTAAGTAATGGGACAACACCGAGCAATTGTAAAAGCTTATCTATAGGTACAAAGTTACAATAAATAACGACGCCGTAGAAATCACAGATACAGGTGTGAATAATATAAATATAAGAAACTGAATTATAGATAATTATATAATAAAGACAGGCAAGTATATAAGAAGAAGAAATAAATGTAGTAATGTAAATATAGGAATCGTGAGACATAAAACAATCTTTTTATTGCCATAACTTTTTGTACAAACGTTGTGGGGACCACTCCCATGCAGTGTTGGCCTATGTTATCCCACTTTTTGGCCAAAACTGGAATATCAACAAATTGGCAAGGAACGATGGATATCGGGATTGGAGATCGATTAGAAACAAGGTTACAATCAATGACGTCAAAATTTGGTTGAGCTCCGATCGGGACGAAATTGATTGGAGATGATGATAAGGACTAGGATGGCTATGTTTCAAATTTCAGGTTAATCGGAATTCGTATGAAGGAGATATGATCGATGCAAGGTTGGAAGGACATATTGTTCGAACCCATCGGCACGCAAGGATGGTTCGAATCGATCAGGGGTTGCGTTCGTATCGATACCGTTCATATCGATACAATTTCGAATCGACGCCGTTCGTATCGATTGGTATGGGTTTGGCTCAGAGAGGTTCACATCGGTTAGGTGTTGGTTGGACTTGATAGCGTTCGTATCGGTCAAAGGCAAAGCAGGGTGAAGGACTTCGAATCGATACCGTTCGTATCGATCGGCATGGACAAGGCTCAGTCATTTCGTATCGATCGGAAGGAAAGGTTAGGTGGACTTCGACTCAATGGCAACATAGGTTCCTTCGTATCCATCAGGTAAGAGGCTCCCTCATATCCATCAGGTATGGTCTAGTTCGTATCCACCCTCCATCACAATCACTTCGTACCGATAACCTCCATCGTCACTTCGTATCGATCGATTCGTGGCCGATCGTTACGAAGTACACTCCAGGAATCAATGCGAAGGAAAACACAAATCGATGGATGCGAGCATGACCCTTGTGAAGTTATGGATATGGACGAAGAGTGGAACATGGATGCGAGCACATCTTTAGGAAAGGAAGCGTTCAACACGGCGACAAAGGTGGATCAACCCAGGGATTTCGCGACACGTCACCGGTGCGCACGCGCTTTGGATGGAGTCGAAGGAGATGGATTCGAAGCATGGATTCGAACCGGACAGATAGAGCCCTAATCTTGAATCGATCATAACTTGAGATCCACTGATCCAAATACAATGAAATTTTCACAGGAGCATGCATACTTGTTGAAGGATGTCCACACCAAATTTCATCTTGATTGGATGATTCTATGATCGATTCGAATGGAGTTCGAATCGATCCCAAAGTGGGCCCAAATTTCCGGAGGACGGTCGCGTGGGCCCACTCACGTGCCAGAAAAAGTCTCCGAAGTTTGAGCGAGATCCAAGCCTCCTACGCCTATAAATAGCACACTGAAGCCTATAGAGAAAGGATCTTTTGGCTATTGAACGTCCAGACTCTGCCGGATTCATTTCTACATTTCGATACTGCTATTGTACTGGAAATTCTTCATATTTACTGCTGTAATCATCTATAATCATCAAGGATAATCAATAAAAAGGAAATAACTTTGGAGTGGACGTAGGCCGGAGATAGCCGAACCACTATAAAACTTGTGTCTTTGTTCATTATTTCTGAATTGCTGTTTGATATTTGCTGAGATCTGATGTTTTTGCTTGAATATCATTGGTTTGTGTTCATACACTGGTGCTTTCACGGTATTTGGGGTTTGTGACCAATTTTGGCACAAAGACTTTGGTGCTTTCACTGAGAACGACTAGCACCCGCTACATCGGATTTAAAGTTCAGATTTGAAGAGTTTGGAAAGTTTGGACTTGAGGACAATGACAAGGCAAAATAGTAGAAGGAAAAGGGTTGAGAGAAGCCAACAGGAAGGAAGTTAACAAGCATCCTCCGGAGCTGGGGAAGGACAGGCTTCGATCTACATAACCCGAGATGAGATGAAAGCTATGGCAAATTCATTGTAGGAGAGATTGTTGAAAAGTCAACAAGAAATGATGCAGACTTTCTTTGAACAGATGAGAGCTGTAGGGACGCAGAACTTAGGAACAACTACAGCAGCTGTGGATGCAGGACAGGGGACTAGGGTTGTGGAACCCAATGGAGGACATGATATGGAGCTAGAAGGCAATCAACAAGGGCTTGGGGGTAGGCCCACAGGATATAACACAGGAAGGCCTTTGGAAGGAGTTCAACAGGCCAAGACTAACATTGCTGCCAGTGAGCCCCATGAAGAGTATGTGGCGGAGTTCCCTCGGCGGCATGGGGGGCAACCCCTAACAGACAATACTGGATTAGTGGAGATCATTAGAAGAACTGTGCGACATGGTTTGACCAACAGAGACTTGGAAGGAGTGAACAGGAGTCCGTTCGCTCGGGAAATGAGGATGGCTCAGAATCCACCTAAGTTCAAGCTACCTAGCGTGGAGGTATATGACGGCAAAGCAGATCCAACTGATCACTTGATGAGGTACACCAGACACATGGAGGTGCTGGGGGCATCGGAGGAAGTAATGGCACGATGCTTTCCATTATACTTGACAGACCTAGCTGCAATGTGGTTTAGGTAGCTGGGAGAAGGGTCTATCAGGACTTTGAGGGAATTGGTGGAAAGATTTTTGGGACAGTTTCGGGTTCACGTCAAGAGGCCAAAGAATGTGATGACGTTAACATCGGTAAAGCAAAGGATGTATGAATCGCTTAGGGCTTTTCTAACTCAATTCAGTGCGGCAGTTGCTTCGGTGGATCGGCCTGATCCATCAATGGTTTTAATGGCAGTAGTATCAGGAGTCAGGGAGGATTCAGATTTTAAGGTATCTCTGATACGAGATCCCCTACAGGATCTCGATGAATTCTTTCACGAGGCAGAGAGGTTCCTTCAGCAGGAAGATGCGAGTATGGATTTAAAGTTGAAAAAGGTTAATGCAACTGAGAGTGGAGGACCATCCAGCAAAGGTTCGGATAAAGACAAAGGAAAAAGGAAGTTGGACGATGATTCTGGAAAAGATAGGAAGCGATGGAAGGATCCGAAGTTTTCCACTTACAAAGGATTAAACGAGACGCTGGAGCGGATATAACAGGATACTCGAAATCGCCTTCCCTACAGAAGGCCGGCTAGGAGGGAACCATCAGAACGGGAGAGGACATCAGGAAGGCATTGTCTCTTACATGATTTGGATGGACACGACACCAACAGTTGCAGTCATTTAAAGGATATAATCGAGGAGCATGTCAGGAATGGACTGTTGCCATAATATGTCGGAACTCGGAATGCAACGGCGAACCAGAAGCAACCGCCGCCTACCTCAAGCCACGATCGTGGAAGGCCCAGGAATGATGATCGATTGGTCATCCATTAATCAAGATAATGTGAAATAAGTAGCGAACCACTGGCAAGCAACCAAGTCATTTACACATGTATGGGCATGGCGATAGCCCCTAGGCATGCTCTGAATGATGATAAACTGCGATGCTATGTTTTGTGAAATTTATCTTTTGCTTTTGGATTGAACACTGCTTTTCTTTTTGGATTTGGCTTTGGAGTTTGGATTGAACTTCTGGTTTTGCTTGCTTTTGATTTGGATTTTCCTTTGGATGATTGTTTTCGGTTTGGATTTTGGATTTGGATTTTGAATTTGGATTTTGGATTGGACTTTTATCTGATTTTTGATAAACGGTCGTCGGGTATGGATTATGCCTGGCAAGGGGTGAGTCACTTTGCCCGAACGTGGTTAATTGACTCATTCAGGTCGTCGAGTATGGACTATGATCGGCAAGGGTCCGGAGTGACCAGGATTCGGCCTAGGACTTAGGCCATGTACTATCAATTGTTATTTTCAGGTCCTTGAGTATGGACTATGCTCAACAAGGGTCCGGAGAGACCAGGATTCGGCTTAGGACTTAAGCCATGGCTTTGTACAACGTTCAGGGACACTTGACCAAGGTCGTCAAGTGTGGATTGCGCTTGGCAAGAACCCGGAGAGGTTAGCTCAACGTCCAGGGACACTGGACCAAGGTCATCGAGTGTGGATTGCGCTTGGCAAGAACCCAGAGAGGTTGGATTCGTATATCGACCCGGAGAGGTCCTGGATTCGGTTATTGGCTATTGGATGAGGATGGATTGGACTCGGTTGTCGAGTTCGGATGGATATGGAATTGGCTAAGGCTCTGGCTATTGGATTTGGAATTGGGCATCGACTCGAAGCAGTCAAGGATGACATACTCTGGCGATATGGCTATAGACTTTGGATATTGGAATCGGAACTATTCAAAACACGCCTTCTTATTACAAGGCATGTTTCGGGGGGCAAAGTGTTATCCCACTTTTTGGCCAAAACTGGAATATCAACAAATTGGCAAGGAACGATGGATATCGGGATTGGAGATCGATTGGAAACAAGGCTACAATCGATGACGTCAAAATTTGGTTGAGCTCCGATCGGGACGAAATTGATTGGAGATGATGATAAGGACTAGAAAAGGCTATGTTTCAAATTTCAGGTTAATCGGAGTTCGTATGAAAGAGATATGATCGATTCAAGGTAGGAAGGACATACTGTTCGAACCCATCGGCATGCAAGGATGGTTCGAATCGATCAGGGGTTGCGTTCGTATCGATACCGTTCGTATTGATACCATTTCAAATCGATGCCGTTCGTATCGATTGGTATGGGTTCGGCTCAGAGAGGTTCGCATCGGTTAGGTGTTGGTTGGACTTGATAGCGTTCGTATCGGTCAAAGGGAAAGCAGGGTGAACGACTTCGAATCGATACCGTTCGTATCGATTGGCATGGACAAGGCTCAGTCATTTCGTATTGATCGGAAGGGAAGGTTAGGTGGACTTCGACTCGATGGCAACATAGGTTCCTTCGTATCCATCAGGTAAGAGGCTCCTTCGTATCCATCAGGTATGGTCTAGTCCGTATCCACCCTCCGTCACAATCACTTCGTACCGATAACCTCCATCGTCACTTCGTATCGATCGATTTGTGGCCGATCGATACGAAGTACACTCCAGGAATCGATGCGAAGGAAAACACGAATCGATGGATGCAAGCATGACCGTTGTGAAGTTATGGATATGGACGAAGCGTGGAACATGGATGCGAGCACGTCTTTAGGAAAGGAAGCGTTCAACATGGCGACAAAGGTGGATCAACCCAGGGATTTCGCGACACGTCATCGATGCGCATGCGCTTTGGATGGAGTCGAAGGAGATGGATTCGAACCGGACAGAACAGATGGAGCCCTAATCTCGAATCGATCATAACTTGAGATCCACTGAACCAAATACAATGAAATTTTCACAGGAGCTTGCTTACTTGTTGAAGGATGTCCACACCAAATTTCATCTTGATTGGATGATTTTATGATCGATTCGAATGGAGTTCGAATCGATCCCAAAGTGGGCCCAAATTTCCTGAGGACGGTCGCGTGGGCCCACTCACGTGCCAGAAAAAGTCTCCCGAAGTTTGAGCGAGATCCAAGCCTCCTACGCCTATAAATAGCACACTGAATCCTACAGAGAAAGGATCTTTTGGCTATTGAACGTCCAGACTCTGCCGGATTCATTTCTACATTTCGATACTGCTATTGTACTGGAAATTCTTCATATTTACTACTGTAATCATCTGTAATCATCAAGGATAATCAATAAAAAGGAAAAAACTTTGGAGTGGACGTAGGCCGGAGATAGCCGAACCACTATAAAACTTGTGTCTTTGTTCATTATTTCTGAATTGGTGTTTGATATTTGCTGAGATCTGATGTTTTTGCTTGAATATCATTGGTTTGTGTTCATACACTGGTGCTTTCACGGTATTTGGGGTTTGTGACCAATTTTGGCGCAAACAGCCTACATACATGACGATGCCTAAAAGTACAAAATAACACACAAAAATCAATATCCATGAAGCTAGATGTTGTACTTCCTTTTAGGTTTCTTCACCAGAGTATTGCCCATCTTCTTCGAGGGCATGTGTTTTCCTCTCTTAAATGGTTTTGAAAGCAGCTTATTGTCATCGTCATCGGAGCTAGACTTTGGTTGACTGGAGCCAGCCATGAGCGGAGGTGCATAGGGGACCTGAATGCGGCCAATAGGGAGATTGACATGGATAACTAATATAAGGAGAGATGTCGATAATGGAGGAGGAGGATTCTCTGTACCCTAATTGAGCATCGCCATGATCTTTGAGATGTCAATTTTCAGCTGATCCTCTATTGAGGTCATTTCACGCTCTTTCTCATTGATTATAGTTAACTCATCGTCGATTGAACCTTCAGCCATGTACAGTTAAAGCGTTTAGTGGTTCTATAGCAGTGGAAGTGCAAAATATTACGGCAAGGATAAAGTGAAGATATAGTGGAAAATAGTGGAGATTCAAAAAGCTTCATTAGATATAAAACCAAATATTTAAAGATAGCTTATTCTCATTCTCACTTTATTTATATATAAAAAAGAAATAATGTTTAATCTTCTATAAAAAAAAATCTAAGAATATCATGATTTATGCAATCTATATTTGGTTATTACAAAACATTTTTAACTTATATTAAGCACTGATACCTTAAAATTAGATGTTTACCCTAGCTTTGTTGATTTTATTTTATTTAAAAAAACTTGTTAAATCGTATATTAAATTTGCTAAAGTGGGTCAAAATAACCTTGATCTAGCTGGTATAGCATAAAGTAGTGGGGATTAAAACTGTTATATTATTTAATAACGCAAAATTGAAATAGCACAGCGGTGGAAGAGAGTTATGCACTATAACGAGAATTTTATGGGGGTTTAACGGGATTCTGATTGTATTGCTTTAGCCTCCTCCATGTTCTGTAGGACTCATATTTTCTTAGAATCAAGGCCGAGGCCAAAAGTAGAAGATGACACAGGAAGAACGAGTATTATGGTGACGATGGTTGATTCTGTTATTGAGGCGCTCGGGCCTAAGGCATATATGACAGGTGGTAGAGGTGGTAGTGTTAGCGATTACCCTATAAGTTTAAAAATAGAAAGGTAGAGATTACAAATGTTTTAAAGCGAGAGATGAAGCTTTTCGAAGACCAAATTTGTATAGATATACTTTTGGCTAGAGAATATTCTTTTGAGGGTGACTTAGCAATTTCCATTTCATCTAGAGTTATCAAATACACGGGTGGAGTAGGAGGATCTACTAAAGGAGTAAGGCTGGAACATCGAGATTGTATTCCCTAAAAGTGTTAGTATTAGGAGTTACAGAAGTGACAATTTTTACTTCTAACTCTTTTTGAGCTAGAGTGGAGTGCTCCACATGATTTGGAAAGCTGAGATCAGCAAGAGTCTTGGTTGGAGCCTATTCCTCAATTGCAGCCCATGTTGCTAAGATTTTTCTGCCCTCTTCTAGGGTTACCAAGTGCTCTTCATCTAGAAATTTGTTCTTAAGTGCCTCTTTGTCAATGTTGCTACCAGATTCTCTAGCCCTTCTTAGAATTTCATCCCAAGCCTTGGCCAGAGTCTAGGGATTGTCACTCTCATCCACTTGAGATTCTTCATCTTCATTACTTTTACAAAAACCTACAGGAAGGTAGCTTCCATTTCTTCTTTAGTTTGGATTTCCTTGGCCTTGAAATCTGCATTCTCTATCTCTAAAGTGGCCAGCTTGATTTATAATTTAGTAGACTCACCCTGAACCCTGCTCCCTTATTTCTTTTTCATCCTTCAGGTTGGCTTTAAGTTTCATGATCTTGGCTTGGCGTGCAAAAAATTTGGCTTCTTTTCCTTGATTTACTTCTCAAGATCGATGTAGGTGGCATGGGCATTCTTCAGCTATTCATTAAGGACTAGGCTCTTAGCCATGTAAGCTTTAGCCAACTCAAATAGCCTTTGTTGGGAGTCCTTAGCAGATTTGGCTTATTTAACCGTTTCCTTCTTGACCTTAGTAAACTCAAATTTATAGTTCTTGCATATGTGGTTATGGTCTATTCTCTCCCGATTAAAATTTTCGATAATCAACTTATTGGCATGATTAAAATTAGAGAGGCCCTTAGCTAATTTCTTCCATTGATATACCTACTCCATGTCCTCCTTATGCCTGGTGATGCCATCTGCGTAGCTTCACTGGGTGTACTTGATATAGCAATCAAATCTAACCCCCATAAGGTAGAAATCAAGAAGATTCACCTGCATCTTTGTATCAATGGCAGTATATTGGCTTTTGAAGGGAGGAGCAGCGTGACATGAGGTAATTTGCTTTCCAACCCTATGAGATTGTTGAGAATGTGATGGGTCGATTGATTTGGATTGCATTGGAACTGCGATAATAGTAGTAAGAGGTCGAGATGACTGACGAAGTTCATATTGGAAGGATTGTTAGTGCTGGAAAGATTGAGAGTAGAGGTGTTGTAGATGTTAGGAATCGATGTCCCATCCGAAGCAGTTGTGCATTTCCCTTTGTTCACTGTGACATCATTGTCTATCCTTGGCATCACACCATTCCAGTTCCCTCCTCATAACGACTTGTATTCTAGTATCTGTGGATTGTAGAATATTTATATTATTTTCATATGAGGTCTTATGATTCATAATTTTGAAAAATGACTACTATGGTTATTCCTCTTCTTTAGAGTTTTGTCATATTTTTCTATGACAGTGTTGGCCCTATAAAATCTTGTATGGACTGTAACTTTTTATAGAAGCCAAGTTAGGGTCTGAAATTACTTCCATTGGATCTAAATGATGTTGTTCCTTTCCAGTAGAGTAGTCATATTAAGAAAATAAACTTACTGTCTTTAAGTTATGGCTATTTGAAGTTTTCTTTGATTTTGACGGCTTAAGTGGATAATTAAGGTCATTGACCTTGAGGCCCATGACCCATTTCGGGTTTGGAGAATGAGGAGGCTTATGGGACCTCATCCCCATCATTTCTAAAATATTTATAAACCTCCATTAAGCTTCCATTAGCCAAAAAACAGCCTTTAAACATTCTTTAAATAGCAAAATTACCTCATGAAGAAGAGACTAATGAGATTAGCACTTGGGATTAGAGATTTTCTATTAGAGGAGCATTGGGATTCATGCCTACTAATGTTCATTTGGAGATTTTGGCTTTGACTTGAATTGAGGTGAATGATTAGATCTCTCACTTACAATTTAAGCTATTTAACACCTTAAATGATGTTTTTAAAATTATATAAAAATCCTAAAAATAATTAGACCATTTTATCCCACATGTGTGAATTTTAGATGATTTGGATTGATTTACAAAATCTATTTTTATGGGTCCTTAACTTGTTCTTATGATTAGGAACATGCTGTAATGCTCAAGTAGTCCCTCCAAATGCTGCTGTTAATGTTGGTGCTCCAATGTAGGTGCCCGAAGCCAATTTTGCTAAGCTAAATAAGAACTTTGCTAATCTTGGTGACAAACCGTTCCAAGGAACGGAGTCGGCAATGGAACTACAAGATTTGCTTGATACCTACGAAAGGATTTCCGATGAATTAGAGCCAAATGATGCTATAAAAAGATGATTGGCTTCCCAACAGCTTCAAGGTAAGCCAAGAACTAGTGAATGCAATAAGGGCCGCCACTCCTGAGGATTAGTTAACTTGGGACCATTTTAAAGCTTGATTTGAGGAGAATTTATGACTGTCTCCAAGTAAGTTGCTGAGTTCGACGCTTTTTCCAAATATGGGATGTCATTTATTGATAATCCATTAAAGAAGAATAAGAAATTTATCATTGGCTTGGACGAAACTTAGGGGAGCGACTTGTAGGCCACATTGACGAGACTTTTGAGATGATGGTCGAGAAGGCCCTAAGGCATGAAAATTGTATTTGAAGTCAAAAGACATTGTTCCTAAAGAAGAACCAAAGTCGCAGTTGGGTGAGGAAGATATGTAGAAATGGAAAAGAAGAGGAAGCAGTTTCAGAACAAAGTTAGCCAAAAGAAGAAGGTCAACATGGCACCGACTTGCTACAACTGCGGAGAGAAAGGTTGCTATATTAGGGATTGCAAAGCAGAGGGGAAGAAATGCTACAACTGGAATAAGCTTGGGCACATTCAGAAGAACTGTCTACAACCATTAAAATAGAAGTAGGTGGTGAAAGCATATGCTATCAATGCCATTCCGACTTCATCAAATACTCCGTCGGTGAAACAGAAAGGGAAAGGCATCATTATCCAAGGTGCTTTCTAATTATGATGTTCCTATTCGATTTTTATTTGACACCGGGTTTCACATTCCTTCATATCTATCGACTTGGTAGATAAGTTAGGATTAGAACCTAAAATAATTGACGGACCCTTGATTTTGACGAACCATGTTGGAGTTTGATTGTGATTGTTTTGTTTTGGATTTTTTTAGGGTTGGTATTATTTTGGGGATGGAGTGGCTTCATTAATATGGTGTGGTAGTGGATTGTGAGAAATCATTGGTGATGATAGGGGTAGATAATGGGTGGACGGTAGTGTTAGGCTGCCTTCCAAATGACAATGTGGAGGTTATAGCTTATTATATTCACTCGATATCCCACATGACGAGTTTTCTTTTGTGTCTAGTGCTAGGGAGTATCTAAACGTGTTTGAATAAGTGGCCAGACTCCCACCACATAAAGAGATTCAGTTCTATATTGATTAAGTTAAAGATGCTAGACCGATAGTGATGTCATTGAGGAGAATGGCACCTAGAGGGCAGAGAGAGCTTAAGGTGCAAGTGAATGACCTTTTGCAAAAAGGGTCATTCGTAGAAATAAATCTGATTGGGAGGCGCCAGTAGTATTCGCCATAGAGGTGTATGGCTCCTTCAGATTACGTGTTGATTACTATGAGCTAAATAAGGGAACAAGTACCCACTCCCACGTATTGATGACTTGTTCGATTAACTTCATGGTGATAGAGTGTTTTCTCAGTTGGATCTTGCAGCAATATTTCACTAGCTAAGAGTTGTGAAGGAGAGTTTGTCGATTACAGTGTTCTGTATGCTGTCTAGTTTCTATGAGTGGTTGGTTATACATTTCAGGCTAACCAATGTGCCGACATACTTTGTTGATCTCATGAACCATGTCTTTAGGAATCAGCAAAACAAATTCATGCTTATGTTTATCGATGACATCCTCGCCTACTCACGCACGGAAGTGGAACACAAGACGCATTTGAGGATTGTATTGGAGGTGTTGAGAGAGCACGGACTAAAAGCAAAGTTTTCTAATGTCACTTCTAGAGGACGGAAGTGTGATTCTTGTGACACGTTTCTGAGCTGGGCATTGTCGTCGATCGTGCAAAAGTTGTAGTAGTCCAAGTTTGGATAAAACCTAAAAATGCTATGGATATGTGAAGTTTCTTTGGGTTAGCTGGATATTATATATGATTCTTTAAGGACTTCTCTAAGGTAGCAGCACCGTTGACTCACTTGACGAAAAAGAATAAGACTTTTAGTTGGGATGTGAGATGTGAACATGTATTTGTGAGTCTAAAAGAAAAGTTAACATGTGCACCAGTATTGATTGTTCTGAGAGGGAACGAGGAGATGACGGTATACACTGATGCTTGCGGTACCAGATGAGGCACAATATTGATGCAAAGAGGTAAGGTTGTTGCGTATGCTAGTCGACGGCTGAAGCCACATGAAAAGAAATACCCAACCCATGATTTAGAGTTGGCAGCGATTGTGTTTGCATGAAGATATGGAGGCACCATCTTTTAGGAGAAATGTTCGAGCTGTTCACCGAACATAAATCGTTGAAGCACCTCTTTTCTCAAAAGGATCTTAACCTTCGCCAGCAACAATCGTTAGAGTTCCTAGCCTCCTATGACTTTGACATCACTTATACATCAAGAAAAAGGTAATGCGGTTATTGATTCCTTGAGTAGGGGACATGCCAGCTTATGAGCTATGTTCCTAGAGTGGATACAGTTATAGTATATTGCTAGTTATGATTTTCTACCTAGATGCGAGCTAGAGTCAGAGATGTTGGCGAGCTTGACTATCAAACCTACTTTATTGAGTGAATTGGTACTAGTCAAAGGCACGATGCCAGATTTAGCCGAGATCATTTCTAAGATTAAAGCGGGAGTAGAGTATAAGGATATGAGATGGTATGGGCTTGACCAAGACGGTTGGCTCCATAAAGATGGGAGATTGATTGTTGCTTAAGTCGATAGGTTAAGGGATGAAGTGCTCAGAGAGTGCCACCAATTGAGACTGACTATACATCCTGATGGTAATCAGATGAACCGTGATACGAAGCTGACCTACTATTGGGAAGGAATGAAGAGAGACATTGGGACAAACTACCAGTTGGTTAAGGAAGAGAGAAGAAGCCTAGCGGTTTAATGCAACCGCTAGAAATTCTCGAGTGGAAATGGGAATAAGTATCGATGGATTTCACTGATGGATTACCAAGGACTCGAGCAGTGTATGGCAGTATTTGGATCATCGTCAATTGATTGATCAAGAGCACTAGATTTGTACCCGTCAAGTCAACTAAAAAGGAAGCCAAACTGGCCGAACTATATGTAAAATGGATAATACGTTTCCATGGTGTGCCAAAGAGCATTTGAGCGATTGAGACCCTTTATTCACTAGTAGGCTTTAGAAGAGCTTATAGGAGGCGTTGGACATAGAGATCCACCTTAGCATAACTTATCATCCTCAAATTGATGGCCAAAATGAGAGAGTGAATCGTATCTTAAAGGATCTCTTGCGTGCTTGCATATTATACCTTAAAGGCTTGTGGGATGATCACTTACATCTTATTGAATTTGCATACAACAACAGTTATCAGTCTAGCATCGGTATGGCACCGTTTGAGGCATTATATGACCAACTGTGCAATGCTCCTTCTATTAGTAGGGAGCGGGTGAGAAATTGATACTGGGCCAGACATGGTTAGAGAAACATTGGAGAAGAATGAGATCATTTGGCAATGGATGAAAGCTGTCCAAAACAGATAGAAAAGCTACATTAATAAGAGACGTTGAAATTTAGAATTCTCTATCGACGACATGATATTTGTAAAGATCTCTCCTTAGAAGAAAGTCATACGGTTCGGTAGTAAAGGGAAGTTGGCACCAAGATTTGTTGGTCCTTTTTTGATATTAGAAGGGATTGGGAACCTTGCTTACAGAGTTGACCTACCTTAATGGCGGGAGTGCACAATGTCTTCCCTGTCTCTCATTTGTGAAAATTTATGGACAACATAGGCATAACAATCGCACATGATAAGCTAGACGATATCGAGATTGAACCAAAGTTTTTGGGACATTGTAGGTCTATTCATATCGTTGGACATAATATGAAGCAACTTAGGAAAAGATGAGGAAGTTAGTGAAGGTTCAATTGAGTGATAGCAAAGGCGATTGCACTTGGAAGACCGAGGAGAGCATGAGGACAGCATATCCAAAGCGATTTACTTGGTGAGATTTCCTTATTTATCCCTTTTACTTCACTTATGATATCATGAAGTACACCATGGCATAATACCCTGCATGTTAGGATAAGCCTAGATATTTTCTCTTTTTACTTGTTGCTATGTATAAATATTTGATGTATGATGGTTGCCCATGGTTGTATATGATTATTAGGCTTACAGGATGACCCAATTGACTTAATTATGAAATTTCGATGCCGAAATTCCTAAAAGGGGAGAATGTAATGACCAGTATTCTATATATTGGAGGACCGTAGAATATTTGTACTATTTTCATACGAGATCGTTTGATTCTATAATTTTTGAAAATGACCATTAGGGTTAGTTATTTTTTTAGAATTATTTTCGAATTTTTTTATAACCGTTTTGACCTTGTAAAATCTAATATGGACTGCAACTTTTTATAGGGGCCGAATTAGGGTCTAAACCACTTCCATGGGATCCACATGATTTTTCCCTTTTCGTAGAGTGATCATATTTAGAAATAGACTTATAATTTTCAAGTTATGGTTATTTGGAGTTTTCTTTGATTTTAAGCAGCTAAAGTGGGTAATTATGGTCACTAACCTTGAGACCCATGACCCATTTTGGGTTTGGAGCATAATGAGGTTGATGGGACCTTATCCCCATCATTTCACTATCCTTAAAATAGTTAGAACCCTCCATTAGGCTTCCATTAGCCAAAAAAGCAACCTTCAAACATACTTTCATTAGCGAAATTACCTCATTAAGAAGAGATTATGAGATTAGCACTTGGGATTAGAGATTTGGTGTTAGAGGAGCATTGGGATTCATGCCTGTTACTGTTAATTTGGAGACTTGGGCTTTGATTTGGATTAAGGTGAGTGATTGGATCTCTCACTTATTAATTAGGCCATTTAACATCCTAAATGATGTTTGAAAAATTATTTAAAAATTCTAAAAATGTTTTTAGACCATTTTACACCACATATGTGAAAGGGACAACGGATTAAGGATCTTAAGGCTAATTTAACACTAGAGGGAGGGTGAATAGTGTTTAATGAATCCTAAGACTTATATGAACGAAATTGAAATTATGACACAAACAAATGCAAAACTTAATTACAGAACAATCACAGAATCAAACACAGGTGCAGAAAGTAAATAGAAAGTAGTAAGGGGAAAGAACACACTAGATATTATACTGATTCGGAGTCACCCTACATCGAGTCCTATACCAAGGCAAACCACCTCACATAGATTTTTATTAAACCAGTGTCAAGATTACACTCCTCAATTTATAAAGGCTTTGAGGTAACCTCCTGTCTCATGAGTCCGAGGCAAACTCTCCTGATTTACGGGCCACAAGATTACCCATTTGATTTCCAGGCATAACCACACCTTATAGAGAGACTCGATAAACTTTTGATTACAAATTGATCCTATAACTCTGAATAGCACTTTGATCTTTGAGAGTGGGCAGATAATCAAACAAGAATGAGATTCTAATTTGATTCACTTAAGAATTGGTAGAATTTCATCATGATCTTAAAAATATTAAAATTATAGAAAATGGATTTTTGGAGAAGAAGTGAATAAAATAGGAAAATAGATGATTAAAAAATTCGTTTGTGAAGCCTATTTATAAAGCATCAACGGTCATAAGCATTCGTGAGGAGATTTAAACGAATAGACGCTTCTTTTGAAAATTGAAACTTTTGAATTCAATGGCCACTATGTCGACATGAGGTATCCTATGATGTCGACATCCCCTTGTTGAAAAAATGTAAAATTTGTTTTGAAAATGGTATTGAAATGAAAACAAGATGAAATGATTCTGGAGTGAAATAAACTAATTTTACTATGTTTTAAAACACAAAAACAAAGGATATTTTAAGGCTAAAACATCTTTTTTAAAATCATTTGAAAATATAATTTTAAGGCTAAAACATTTTGAAAAGTAGATTTGAAAATCATTTTGAAAAACCATTTTGATGTATTTTTGCAAGCTTCTTCCTGTAGAATATCTCATCACATCAGGACTCGAGAACTTGTACAAAACCAGGATGATCGTGGGTTTGTAAGCCACTTGTTGTAGGTTTGTAAGCTACTTGTCGTGGGGTAAGCCACTAAGAAGGTAGAAATGAGTTCCATCCCAAATGAAATTCGGAATGAAGGTTTCCATGCTATTATGAAGTTTTAACAAAAACTAGACACATATCTTGAAATCTTGACCTTGATACTCATGTGTCCTCAAACTTGATTTCTTCATTCTTGATCTTTATACTGTACAATCTTCAGTAATCAGTACCTGCCTTATATATATCCTACACAATATCATTTATATATACATAGACAATAGTGTTAGTGTATAAGTTATAATAAAATAAGTTACAAAGGTTATTGTCATCAAAACCACTATCTCCAGTTCCTATCAATCTCCCCCTTTTGATGATGACAACCTTATAAAATGTACTTACCACTTCGATCATACCATAACTCCCCCTTACACCAACAACTCCCCTTACTCTAAGCCCACTATTTTATATAACTTGTCTCCCCCTTTGTCATCAACAAAAATAACCTATAAACCTTGAACTTAATAGAAAAGGTGATAAAAAGACATATGACATAAGAATAATAAGTATGTATGAGTAGAACATAGAATCCTAAGTTAAAATGGAATTTAAGATTTTATATACCAACAATTGCTAGAAGAACACTAATTAATATACTTATTATATACAAATTTACAAACCAATATACAATCAAGAAAATGAAATAACGCTTAATGAGGACCCTTAACTATCAGTGATTTATGGACCGAACGATTTGGATAGTGATGACAAAAGTTTCCACGTTGTTCGGCCAAGTTCGCATTAGCATCAAAAAAGACCTCTCCAACGCAAATCACGCCATCATCTTCGTCCATATGAACATCCGGATTCGACAGAGGATGTTCTTCTTCTTGGTCCTCTTGTGGTTCTTTTAGAGGCTCTTCTTCTTCAGAGTTCATGGCTTGTAATGATTCTTCGATGACAATAGGATTGGCATGGTTATCCATAAGAAATTTTTGTAAATTCCTAAGGATTCTACTTGCATATCTTGTTCTCTAGCCATTCGCAATTGACTTACTTGAATTTCCACCATCATTTGAAGTAAATCTTTCATCTTTTCTTGCAGCTTGATGACTCGTACGTGCGTGAAACGTTGAAAAGGGGTAGAATGAGGAGTAGTGGGTGAAGAAGGTTCATTATTAGAGGAGGAAGTCATTAGTTTACGGTTTTAGAAGTTCATTACAGAGAGGAGAACAGAGAAAAGGAGTAAAATTCGAAATATATAAAGTGCAAATTAGGGAGGCATCCCTATCATACTTTCATATTGTAAAGCGGGTCCCTGTCAAAGTTTCACTGTTTCGGTCCCTATTTTCTAAAAACAAAGAAAAATTATTACTGAAATGTCAATAACTTTTATAAATAAGTGCTGATATTTCAGCAGTTTTCCCTGTCAAAGTTTCATTGTAAATCCAGTCCCTATTTTCTAGAAACAAAGAAAAATTATTGCTGAAATGTCAGCAACTTTTATAAATAAGTGCTGATATTTCATGGGTTTGTAAGCCACTTGTCATAGGTTTGTAAGCTATTTGTCGTGGGTTTGTAAGCCACTAAGAAGGTAGAAATGGGTTCCATCCCAAATGAAATTCGGACTGAAGATTTTCATGCTATTATGAAGTTTTAACAAAAACTAGGAACATATCTGGAAATCTTGATCTTAATACTCATGAGTCTTCAAACTTGATTTCTTCATTCTTGATCTTTATATCGTACAGTCTTCAATAATCAGTACTTGCCTTATATATATCCTACATAATATCATTCATATATATCTAGACAATAGTGTTAGTATGTAAGTTATAATAAAATAAGTTACAAAGGTTGTTGTCATCAAAACAACTATCTCCGGTTCCTAACAAATGTGAATTTGAGATGATTTGGATTTGATTTGCAAAAAAGTGTTTTTATGGGTCCTTAACTTGTTCTTATGGGTCTTCCAACATTTACCTTAGGCTTAGATTCTTCAAATGAGATATACTTTTTGTTTGGTTGTTATTAACGTTTATGAATGATGTATGTATATTTTCTCAATGTTTGCTTACTTGAAACACTGATCGAATGTCAAATTAGACAAGTAGGAGTTATGGGTCGGTAAAGATCCATAAAATGTCATCATATCCGAGTAAGATCGATATGGGGAAATAAGAAAGACCTTAGGATGTCGCAGTCCAAGTTTCAAGTCTACTACAGTTCATACGATCAAGTTATGGGAGTGGAAAGTATGTGCTGGTGGTAGATTAAGTGCACGGATCAGTGAGATGCTAAGTTCTATGGATCGGTAAGCAGATAAGTTCTAAGGATCGGTAGGAAGCTAAGTTCTGTGGATCTGTAGGAAGCTAAGCTCTATGATTTGATATAGCCTCAAAGAGCTATGGTTTGGTGTGTCTTCAAAGACTTTAGATTGGTGTATCTTCAAAGACTTTGGTTCAGTGTATCTTCAAGAGCTATGGGTCGATGGAGCCAAATTGTGTAAATTTGGCTAAGTTCCATAGGTCGGTGATGATCCATGATTGTTCTCTAAAAATTGGTCATATTCCATAGGTCGGTGCCGACCCATGGAATTTGATCCAATTGGAGTGTGACCTATGGGGGAGCCTTAGGACATGTGCTAGAACTTATAGGTGAAGTATGGGGTCGGTAATGATCGTTCGACGGCCATGGGTTGGTGGGGATTGTTTGGTATATACAAACTTTGTGTTATCAATATAGGGTGACAAGGAACGCCCAATGAGGCTATATTATGAGTTTCATATAGTTTGGAGTTCACGTGATTTAGTTATGGTCATTTGATGATGGATAGCTATACTCCGAGAGGCAGAGTAGATGGCGACGAGTTAGATTGAGGGGACTATTAGAGGCAAGTTACAGGATGCATGATGACCCTCTATGACTTATGATGGTTGCAAAGAGTAGTTCCTAACCATGGCGACTTTAGACGAGAGTTGTATGGACAGTTCCGAGACGAGCTCTGTTATGGATGACGTATGCAAAGGGGTCAATGATATTTGTGGGTTTGAAGGTGTACTCATAAAGCAGGGGTATGTGAGGACATTCACTTGGGCTATGAAGTGTGCCCTGGATCAAATGATGACCCGATCCACTTACCCTGGACTGTTACGATGTGTGCAGTCTAGATCATGGTCTTCTAAGTGGCATGGATTCGAGTACCGAGAAACTGGGACATTGAGTAGTACTATACTATGTGATGGGATCTTATGAGTATCATATATCCAATGCACTGAGTGAGTGAATGTGAGGATGGATGATGGATGCTATGTTTGTTTAATTATTCTATCACCTTAGGGATGTCACGCGATGTAGACATTACCAATGCTGATGTCTGAACACCCTTAGTTCCTTGATACAGTGTACAACCCATGATGATTGTCATAAAGTAGCACATACCTTTATATGTGCTAACTCTGTGGATGTTGGGACAGGTCGGGTATGACTTTCCATACCTTTTTCTAGTTTATTTCCTTTATAGTATTTGAGATTTCTATCACTCACACCAGACTATTGTCTGACCTAGAGTTTTATGCTTTGCTTCCTATTAATCTACGTACTCTTAAATGATTAGATTAGGGATATCAGATCTGGTGAGCATGTGGATCTGGACAAGTGGCGAGCAGGAGGCTATTCTCGTATTACTATATGTACTCATTTGCTATTCTGCTGCATAGCGCTATGGAACTTACTAGTGCCTTGCTATTTAGAGATAGTTTTATGAGTTATTAACTAATATATAACTTTATCACTTATGATATCTGTTGTATAGATCTATATACTATGATGTTGTGATCCATTCATCTATTTACTGTCTCGCCTATTTTATAACTGAGATACTTACCATTATATTTTATTTGATGCACTGTAATATATATGATAGGTTCTATGTTATTTATTTACTTTACAACCATTGATGTTTGCCCTACATTAACCGAGCATGGCTGCATAAACAGGTATATTGGATATTAACGATGTAGGATGGTCGACACACTCCTCCTTAATCTTTCCATCTCTAATTTATAGTAAGAAGTTTCTGGAGTCTGGGAAAAGTAGTGTCCAGTGGCTTCTCGAAGCCTTTATGTGCGGTTGTGTCACCCATTGTACTTGAAAGGAAGTTGGATCATATTAAGCTATTAAGAAGTTTCATGGCGAAGACATTATGGGTTCAAAGTAAAGAAAAGGGTGACTTATATACCTATTCCTTCAATCACATGTGTTGGATTTAAAAGGCAAAATAAATATCAGCTATTTGGATAAGATCGATGTGGGGCCATTGGAGAGTTCATTAAATGCATAGCAGAGCCATTGATCGGCAAAATTTTCATGATTTGACAAGCTTGCACCCACATAAGGATGTGGACTTGGGGGGTGAAATGGTTCCTAGTTTTTTCATAAGTAATTAGTAGGACGATTGATAAATTCTAGTTCCATCAAAGCCATCCTAAATATACTATGACCGGCACGCATCGATGACCCAAAACCCGCCCATTCACTCAATAAGGCATCAAGATGAAGCCCATTTGCCTTATCCCTATGCAACCATCCCAACCTGCTCATGGAAACATATTTAAGCCATGCCCTACCTAGTCCGATCACATCTAGATCAATGGTGATCGACCTTCCTACATCG
The DNA here is from genome assembly GCA_030765085.1 of Allium cepa. Classification (NCBI taxonomy): domain Eukaryota; kingdom Viridiplantae; phylum Streptophyta; class Magnoliopsida; order Asparagales; family Amaryllidaceae; genus Allium; species Allium cepa. Next base: position 589,886,022 of record CM060938.1, read on the forward strand.
GCATACTTCCAGTACGACTATGACCACTAGAACCTCCCAACATATCGATCCACAGTCTAGGGTGACTTTCAAACTCATGTCAATGCAAAGAAGTACAAGATATTAGTGTTTTTAAACATTTTAGAGACTAAAAATACGAGGATAAAATCTAAGATATACTATACTTACAGATGTCACAGCGAAAGGAAGAAAATGTAAATATTGAAAATATCCAAAAATACAATCTTAAAACAGTACATAGTCAAGTCCATGGTGTACCAAAATATGTTAAATAGTATGATAAAGCACTAGATATGGTAAATAGTACACGGAGAGTAATAGAAAATAAAAGGCAACTCTAATGCCAAGTTCGCTTCTCTAAGTACTATTGCTGAGCTTATCACATACCACCATGTCCTCTTGTAGTAGTGAAAAAGAAAGGAAAAGGGGTGGGTCAGAAAAAGATCTAGTGAATGAGTACATCATTAATGTATGGTGATCACATGCAATTGACTTCGGTAATACTGTATGTGACCTAGAATGTCCTATAAGTGCCTGTAAGTTACTTATTCCTTTATTTAAAGGGTTTAGCTTAATACACACCTACACTAACCACTTATGTAGGCTCATACTTCAGATCGAAGAACTAATCAAACCTCAAGACAACAAATGATCGACTAATAGCTACTAAAACTATTCCATATAGGTTTCCCTGCAAATTTCCACCATGGAATTATATCTCCCATAACTGCGACTACACGTACCTATTCCAACATAGGTTTCCCTACAATTTTCACATGGGACTAAGTTCCACACAACTACGACTACACGTATCCCAGCTACGCATTTAGGAGGAGCCCATAACGCCGACATGCCGGGTTGTCTCATCATCTACATCTGTCTACCACTCAATAGTAACATAGTGCCTCTTATCGCACCACATCGGGATCAAAACAACAACACAACATCACGTCGTGTCAGTGAATACCAGGAACTTCCATTGCTGCGGAGCCACACACTTCATCTGGAATCATCATCAGTGTTTCACGTCCATCGTAGAACCTCTTGTGAGTGAAAATTTATGATAGAATTTCCTCTAGTCGAATATCAACCCCTGTTGGATAAATAGCATTTACCCAATCCTATAACGTCCTAGTGGCACCACATAGGGAACTAGCTTCTATACCTATATTAACATCCACATATAATACACACTGTATGTGCTCTAATATTTTATTTATAAACCGAGCCTTAGGCCAAGGTACGAACTGTGCTCAGAAAATGCTAACTGGTTGGCCACTTGCTCCTAGACCGATCGACTGCCAGCTATCAACCGTCCGAGTGAACGAGGTCGACTGGTCGTTTGTTTAGAGTTTTTAAACTCAGATTATCATTCATTCTATTTTGCTAATTATTAAAGTAAACTTATAATCTGAATTCCAATGAACCAACTTGTGAATCTATAATTTGTATTTATCAAAATTCCATGTTAATTTCAAATTGTAGTAAATCGGTTTAACCTAGGTTTAGCATCTTACACCAATTCTTATCAATTTGAAAAAGGGTTATACTCAGATTCATCGGCCTCTTAATTTACAGGTTTACATTAATAAGATCTGGTTTAGAAAAGGGAAAACATATTCATATAACAACAATTAAATTTCCAATCCCTAATTAATAATGTTCTCAATTCGATGTTTACAACATAGATCAAAAAGGTTATACTAAAATTAATTGTATCTAATCATCTAGTTAAAGATGAACCCATTCATCGTAAATCCAAGTTATTCCCTCCTAGTTACACTTAGAAATCTCCTCCATTCATTAGCTCTCCACTTGATTAGATTTAGTTTCTCTTCTTCTTCTTTGGATATTTAACTTAATTTTTGTTTTGAAGCAATTTGCTTTGAAGAGAAAAGAATTTGGTCGACTTTGGACGTAATGTTTATTTTTAGATAAATTCATGTTAACATTGCCTTGCTATTTATAAAGATTCAAGCTAATACTGACCATCCAAAAGACACGAATTAAGTCTGGCCGTTGATAAAAATATATTATCGAATCTGGGCCATTGGCGAACACAAACCCTAGCTTTTTATCATCGATCGATTGACCGTTATGATTGAGGGTGATCGACCGCTAATGGTCGATAGTCCCAATCAAGGTGTCGATCGGTGGAGCTATTTATTTAGCATATTTTTCTTTCCACTTTCTTTATTTAAATATTTCTGATTCCAAAATTTAAAACATTTATAACTTCTTTACACTAGCTTCAATTTTAAAATGTTATATATTAAAATCGTCCAAAAAATTGATTTGAACACAACGGTGCAAGTTTCATTTCCACCACTAAATTTTCGAGGTGTTACATTCCCCATTTAAAAGGATTTCGTCCTCGAAATCTCCCATAACGAAATAATGTAACTCGTGCATTCAAAAGTCAGTAACTATAGCCATTTGCTCATCTATCAACCACTTCCCTAGTAAAATTTCTAATGCAATATGTTCATGTAGGTGTGGAATGCATATGAACCTATACTATTGCAAAAATTAGGTAGTCTCTTGATCTAGTTGATCCCTTGAAATGCAAATGCTTATACCATGTATCCAAATATATGCAACATCCTATGTAAATATACTAGCAATTCTACATGTATGCGCAACCATGCAATCCATACGCAAATGCCATATGCATATTACTCAATGAATCAAAATGAGCGATGGTGTGTGTGTATACTAACTCAAGAATATATTTTCCTACATACACAATGATCAATTTCCTAAATACATTCATTAGCATCAAAGATCCAAAACATGTCCTAATGACACATTCGCAACCATTCCTACCATCCAATAGTCTCTGCCTAAGGGGTATACCAAGCTAAAACCTAAAACACAACTGATGTGAACTTAATTGTCTAAAATGGAAATGTGCCAGAAAAGAGTTGTGGGTGGGTAGCTTGGATCTTCTCCTCAAGCTCCCACGTACCCTTTGCTGGATCGTCTCCACATTGAACCTTCATGAACTTGATGACCATATTGGGAGTCATTATGTACTATGCTCTAGAATACAAGTGGTTGCACAACGAACAAGTGGCTCTCTCTACCTCCACCTACTCTAGTTGACTCGGCTTGACTACGGTTGTTGTATCATGTAAGCATTTTCGCAAGTGTGATACATGGAAAACATCGTATACTTCCGCTAACTTTTCAAGAAGTTTCACTCTATAAGATAACTTCCCAATTCTACCAATAATTATAAACGTCCCTACAAACCTTGGTGCTAGCTTGCCTGAGCTACCAAATTTCATAACATGCCTAAGCGGTGAGACCTACAAAAAAACCATGTCACCCACTACGAACTCTAACCCATGCATCTCCAATCAGCATAATACTTCTGCCTATCCTGTGTGGTTTTCATCCTCCTACGGATCAAGTCTACCCTCTCCGATGTCTTCCTCACCACCTCTGGTCTAAGAAAAATCCTATCCGTAGTGTCCCACCAACACGACGATGATGTACAAGGTTTCCCATATAATGCCTCGAATTGTGCTATTCCAATACTCGCTTGATAGCTGTTATTGTAGGTGAACTCCACTAGTGGAAAGTGAACCTCCCAAGAGCCTCCAAAATCCAATATGCACATCCGAAGTAAGTCCTCCAACACCCGTTCACTCTCTTCGTTTGTCCATCTGTCTATGGGTGATAAGGGGTACTCAAGCTCAACTCGATGTCCAAATCCTTCTGTAAGCTCCTCCAAAACTCACTGTTGAAAACCGAATGTCAGTCGCTAACGATGATAAAAGGAACTCCGTGTAATCTAACTTCCTCCTTCACACATAGTGTTGCCAGAGATGCACCAGTCCTCGTACCCTAACCAGAATGAAATAAGCACATTTGGCTAGTCAGTCACTATGACCCAAATATTCTTAGTCCCCCTGCTACTCCTAGGTAGTCCGTCGATGAAGTCCATAGAAATACTCTCTTACCTCCACTGATAAATACCCAATGGCTGCAATAATCCTCCCGGCTTTTTATGCTCCCTTTTACCCTTTAACAAGTCATACATCTATCTACATACTCCGCCATATGCTTCTTCATACTACGCCAATAAAAGACTCTCTTCTTGTCATGGTACATTTTATCTCTGCCGAAAGCGATGAGACTCGGGTAGTACCATTTTTTTACTAAATCCTATAATGAGAGGAACACATAGCTACCATTGCTCCATAACCACCCTTCCTAGTAAATGGCATAACGCCTCAAATGACTCGACTGCTCACCTCTATTAATCCTCTCAAAAATACCCAATAGCTCCTTATCTTGCTTCTGACTAGACTAGACCCTATGATGTCCATAAGTGTAGGTTGTACATCCAGAGCTGCTAACAAACCTAGAGTGATGTCCGATGATGGTTGGAAATCGAATGTAGAAAGAAACTCCAAATACTTCCACTATAATAACAAAGGACTTAACACCGCATGCTACCTACTCAAGGCATCAGCTACAACATTGACTTTTCAAAGAGCATGGGAGATATCGAAGTCATAAGATGCTAAATACTCCATTCACCTCTGTTGACGTAAGTTCAAATCATTCTGGGGGAATTTTAATACTTTAGAGTCTTATGATTTGTATATAGCTCAAACTACTCTCGTAATAGATAATGTCTTCGTGACTTGAATGCAAAGACAATGGTCTCCGACTTAGGATCATAGGTAGGATAGTTTCTCTAGTGGATCTTTAATTATTGACTAGCGTAGATCACTACTCTCCCATCTTGCATCAACATCGTGCATAACCCCATGCCATAAGCGTTGGTATATACTGTGAATGCTTTCGTACCATCAGGTTATACAAGAATAGGTAAATTAGTCAATGCCTCCTTCAGCTTTATAAAAGCATCCTCACACTTCGTGTCCCGCGAGAAAACCAAATTCTTACATGTAAGGCGGGTTAGAGGGGCGAAGATCTTCACAAAGTCCTTAACGATCTTCCTATAGTAAACTGCCAAACCAAGGAAACTACTCACTTCCCTGGCATTCTTCGGCACATACCAATCCTGGACTGCAGTGGTTTTATTAGGATCGACCACTAGCCACTTTCTAAAATTATGTTTCCAAAAAGCATACTTCTTCTTGCCAAAAGTGAACTTAGAAAACTTCGCCTTCAGCTTATTGCCACGGAGTGTGTTGAGCACTGCTTCTAGATTGAACGAATGCTCCTCCTCTTTTTTCGAAAAAACTAATATTTCATCCATAAATACCACCAAAACCTTATTAAGCAACCATCTAAAAACTCAACTCATCAAATCAATAAAGTAGATAGGAGCATTGGTTGGTCCAAAGAGCATGACTAACCACTCATAAAATTCCTCGGGTGTACAAAAAATAGATTTCTGAATATCATCCTCAGCTACACACAGTAGATGGAATTTGGTAGCCGAATCAAGCTATGAGAACACCTTCAATCCAACTATGTTAACCCAAAAAATGGATCAACACCCTGGATCAAGTGTAAAAGCACCAGTGCATATAATCAGCAACATAAATCTCAGATAAACAACAAATAAAATCAAAGGTAAGAAAACAAGTAGTTCGGCTAACTCTGGCCTATGTCCACTTTAATCAGTCGTTATTATGATTATACTAGTTGAATCTCTCTGTATATCAACTAGTTAGTCCTTAGAATAAGTTAAAATGAGTTAGAATAAGTCACAAGTACTAGGGTTGGTTGGAGAATCACAGTATCCCGCTTGATCATTGTTGTAAGGGAGAAAAAGTTAAAGAAGTGATGGAATTTCAATAGAGTAATGGCGGCTCTCCCTCTAGAAAAGATCCATCTCTAGTTGTTGGTAGGTTAGTATTTATAGGGAATTCAACGAGTGTTAGGCCAAGACTCCATGTTCAGAAGAGTCCAGTTGTTATGCCAAGTCATCGCCAAAAATCTCAAATCAATCTGAGTCATTTCTATGGATCGCTAGCTATCCATAGGGGATGGATCGCTAGCTATCCATAGGGGATGGATCGCTAGCATCCATCAAACTTCACATATTTTTCTAACAGAAGACTTTACTTAGTCCTACAAAGGAGGTTGGAAAATTTGAGGGTGATCCGAACTACCTTGATGGATCACTAGCTATCCATAGGGGATGGAATGCTGGTTATCCATCCATTAAGCTATTTTTGAGTGATCTTTGTTTGGTTGTCTTCCTATCTTCTATTTAAGTGCGTTGTCCAAATATCAAGTCATTTGGAGTTAGTTTGATCATCCGTCTTCATGGGTCATCTGTTCTAGAAGAATCATCCATAACTCCCTTAGATCTTAATAAAATTGGACGAAACTTTACAGGAACACTATAGAGGGTGTCAGGGACCCATCATAAAATTTTGAGGTGGTGGGGCCCAATCTATGATGGATCGCTAGCGATCCATCTAGTTAAATTGTTTGTGATCCATCAAATCAACTCCAGATGATTCATTTTTTATAAGCCTTCTTCTATGTTTTCTAAATGTTTTGCCAAAATTTCAGCTTAATCCGACTTCGTATGAGTTCTATAGATCCATTTTAAGTTAGCTGCTTTTGGACAAACAACTTGAATCAAGTGAGTCTTCACTTCTCGAGCTATATTATTTGGCATGCCATGAAACTTGGCAAGCATCTCTATGGAACATATTAGATCATGATGCAAGAGGACTGGATAATCCATGGGCAAGCTTTAAGGATGGCTAGCGATCAATAGGCGATGGATCGCTAGCGATCCATCGCCTTAGCTTGTTTTGACATTTTTCTTATTTGGTCTTTCTCTTCTCTTCCTTCTGGTCTTCTTGGTCGATCCTTGAGATAGTTTGACTTGTTTTGTATGTTGTAGTTTCCTTTGAATTCTACTGGGTTAAATACCCAGTTAACACTTGCCCCCCAAAGTATGCATTTTGAATGAAAAGTTTGCTTTACTCCAGCACAAGTTCCGGTAATGAGTCATTATTGTTAAGCTTTCCAACGGCTTTAGCCTTAGCAAACTGCCTAGTTCCTTTGGATTCTTTCGTCAATTACAAGTCATTCCAAAACTGTTATAACTACAACTTATACTTCATAATCATTCCGGTTTCATTCGGAGTTATTACATCACATGTCTCTAATTACATTACACATCTCTAATCCTCCCATGTTCATCCGAGATTTACATCATTACCTCTCAGATTTAACTCATAGTTATAAATCATATATCAAAATCACATCATATCACATCATATATCAAAATCACATTATACATCATATATCAAAGTTGTCATGTGTTCATCTACGATTTATCGTTTTTATTTTATTTCTAAGGCATTCAAACCCTTTTTTTAATCAAATATGTTTTGAGGCTCGATCTCTCCAAATCATGTAATGTTTAGTTTAATGCGTGATCTCTCTGGATCGTTTAACGTTTAGTTTAATGTGCAGTCTCTTTGGATCGTTTAAAGTTTTGTCTAATGTACAATCTCTCTGGATCGTTTAATATTTTAAGTTAAGGGGACGATCTCTCCGGATTGTCTGTTTGTTAAGTTAAAGGGGTTGATCTCTCTAGACCATTTGCTAGTTAAGTTAAGGGCGATTAAGTAAGCCCATCTGCTCACTCTCCGGTGAGGGAACTTACTTCTTGCACTCTGGTCCCGTCTCTCTAATCGGGACTCTATAGAGTTTGATATCTTATAAGTCCATCCACTCGCTCTCGAGCAAGGGGACTTGCACCTTGCACCTCGATCCCTTCTCTCCGGTTAGGATCCTATGGTATTCGGAATCAGTTATCACATTAAATATGGATTTTACAATATTCAAATTTCAAATCAAAGCAAATAAGAAGAAATCTTGAATGTTTATCCCAGACATCCGACTTGGAGCGTGACAAGGGACGAATCTAGGTTTTGTGCATGTCTAAGCAGTCTGAGATTATTATCCTTAGCAATCATACCAGATAACCTACTCAGAGCGCGACTAGGAATCAATCTAGGTTTAGCACATGTCTAAGCAGTCTGGGGTCATTTCTGTCATACAATAATCATCTTAGACATCCAACTCAGAGCGTGCCTAGGGACCGTTCGAGATCCCATACATGTGTAAGTAGCTTGAGGTTATTGAAGGTAGAAAAAGTAGAAGGCAAAGAGTAAGGGACGAACCTTCCCCATGTTCCAAATGTGGGCTTTTGGTTTCGGCTCATGCGGTGATGTATTCATACTCTGATTTGCTACTGTTGCTCCAACGTCAATTGTTCCAGGCATTAGAGCTCATCCTAGATCCAAATCTATCATGCCTTCTAGTCATGTAGGAATTGTGTCAGTTTTTTTGCTCTAACTCCAAATGCTCTTGCATTAGGTCCTATAGTTGATTCCAGTGTTGCTCCCAAGTATTGGTTGCTCTAGGCATGGGGGAAAGACTCCATCTCGTTCCAATCCAACTCTAGCAGCTATTGTATTGTTTCCTAGGGTCAGAATTCCAGTAGTTCATTGTTGTCCCATTCTTATCAGAATCCCTCCATTATCTCTTGTTTTAGAACCTCCAATTTATGTTTCAATGATAACAACTATACAGTCATATACATTTGTAGGCTTTATCAAGATTCAGATATATGCTACAAGAAGACACCATGCTTGAAGATATTGAGACTTAAAGAGAAATGAATATTCATTGACCATACTACGGTTAGCAAGGTTATTCTACTGTAAAAGAGTCCTAGATAAAATATTGTTATGGTCTCCTTGAGGATATATTCATACATGATCATATACATCAAAATTAAGGTGAAAAACTATTTTTACACCTCACAGACATCTGAGATAAAACCATAGATGCCTGTGACAATTCTCGGGTTAAAATTTAAAAAAGACACAAACGTCTGCGATGGGCAAAAACTGTCAACTCTGAAAAGACTTTTTTGTTTTGAAACAATAGGAAATCATGTTTCAATGAAAGGTTGTATCCATTAAAATGAACAGACTTTCTCAAATAGTAACAACTCTTCATCTGCACCTTTTTGAATCTATAAATACCACTTTGATTGAGAAGTAGGGATTATCTAACTTGAATTAATGTATTCTTTACTCTTTTGATTTCTAAACACTCTCTTGCATGTACATTGTTCATATTCTCTCAAACTATTATAACCAAAATAGAATTTTGGTTAAATCCCTTCCTACAACTCTAAACATTCATATTCATATACTCAAAGGAGATCATTGGAAGATTGTAATATAAGTTAAATTTTGTGTTATTTGGAACACAAGATTGTTAGAGATACTTTTGTATTAGCCTATTCCTCCGGGAGAAGTAAGGGTAATTTGTTTAAAACAAATATGAAGTGGAGCTTCGGAACTGGACGTAGGACGAAAGGACCGAACCAGTATAAAAACTCTGGTTTGCATGCTTTTTATACTTTACTATTTATCGTCTACTATTGCATTAACTTATACACTTGCATATTATACAAAAATTAGATAATATACCATCAATTGGTATCAGAGCAAGGTTATTTCAATCTATAGTAACACGTAATTGAAATCGTTAAAATGGAAAGTACATTTCAAAAAAGTCAATCAACTGCTCGTCCCCCACTATTCACTGGTTTTAGTTATGCTTATTGGTCAACACACATGTGAATTTTTATGGAATAAAATGGACTAGAAATATATCTAGAAACTCAAAATAAATATAAAGCACCTGACACTGATATTGGCACATAGGCTGATGCACAAAAAGCAAAGCCATCTAACAATCTAAAGCTATGAATGTTTTATTTTGCTCACTCGATAAATGAATTTTCATGAGTCATGCTTTACTCTACTGCTTATGATATATAGCATATGTTACAAATTACCCATGAAGGCACAAAAAAGTTAAGCAAACAAAAATTGCTATTCTACAAAATCAATTTTCGTCTTTTAAAATGAAATCAAATGAGTCAATGATTGACATGTATGCTAGATTTCAAACTATACAACACGATCTTATGGCACTAGGAGTTAAATTCACTGATTTTGATTTAGTCACGCAAATTTTGAACTCGTTGACAAACAAATAAGAAAAAGAAAAGTTTTAGCCATCGAAGAAGCTAACGATCTTTCCCAACTCAAAATCGAAGAGTTAATAGGAATCCAATGTCGTATGAAGCTAATTTAAAGGCAAGAAAAGAACAAAATCAAGAAAGGAAAAACATCGCATTTCAAGCAGGAAATGACAACTTCGACTTGGAAGAAGATGAGATTATTTTCATAGCCAAAAATTACAACAAGTTGAAGAAGTTCAAAAAGATGATGAAATTTCAAAACAACAGCAACACAAATTCCTCAAATCAAACATCAATGTTCGGTTTTATAAATTTGGCCATTTAAAGAAAGACTGTCCATTACTCAACAAGGATAAAAGGAAAAACAAATTCGAAAATTTCAAGAAAAAGAGAACAATATTTCAAGTAACTTGGGATGACTTCGGCTCTTCCTCGTCCTCTGATAGCAATAGTGACTCAGGACAAGTAAATGTTTGCTTCATGGCTTGCGCAAATGAGGCACGTTCTGAATTAATATATGATGTAATTCTTGAAATTAGTATAGAATTAGATGACAAATATAGAGAATTAAAAAATAAAGAAAATGTGGGAAAAGTAAATAGAGCTGAATTAGAAATTGGATTGTTAAAAGACAAGAAAACTATTATAGCAGAAGAATTAGAATTAGCACAAAATGAATGTAGAAAATTATCATCTCAAAATGCTACTTTAACACATGATATAAAGAATAATAGAATAAAGAATTATAAGTTTGAAAATGAAAACTATGAATTAAAACAAAATTTAGAATTAGCTAATATAAAAAATTTCTGACCTCGAAAATAAATTAGATAAAATTACTAATAATGCTTCAAAATTGAATAAAGGAAAGGAGAATCTAGATAATTTGATAAAGATTTCAAAACCATCAGGAAATAGGAGAGGATTAGGATTTAACAAAAAAATTCATAAACATTCTAGAAATAATCTAGTTTCTAATAATAATCAAAGATTTAAGAAGTATAGTACATTATATACGAATTTTAGAAAAACAAAATCTAAATATGAAAACAAGGAAACAAAAATGATTAAATTATGGATTCCTAAAACAAATAACAAATTGATTAGAAAAAAACACATAGATGTATATCTAAACTATATAGTTCATAACGGAAATTACATCTCTAAAGGATCCAAACCCCCATGGGTATGGCAACCTTCTCCTACTAACACATAGGACCGTAACGGAGAAATTGGGTACCAATTAAAACATTTTAATATTTTGCAGGTACCCAAGAACAAAACTAATAATAAGGAGAAATAGATACTCAATAGCGGATGCTCCAAACATATGACAGGAAATGCACACATGTTATTAAACATCACTTACATAAACGGTGGCACGGTCACTTTTGGGGATAATTCCAACAGATATGTTATCAGAATTGGAAAAGTCATTAATGTTGGTATATCTCCTCCTCGTATTATTTTGAATGTTTTAATAGTTAGAAACTTAAAACATAATTTACTTTGTATAAGCCAATTGTGCGATAAGTGATTTAGAATCGATTTTGAAAAGATATATGAAATATCTTTGATCCAAACAAAACTTTAATTTTTGAAGGAACAAGAAATCGAAATATTTACATCCTAAACATGAATATTAATCATAATAATGATTTATGCTTAACCGCAAATCATGATGATCCATGGATATGGCATAAAAGATTTTGTCACATAAATTATATATATATAAACGAATTAGCTAAAAACAATTTGGTAAAAGGATTACCCAAAATAAATTTCAAAGTTAAAAATCTATCTGATGCATGTCAACTTGGAAAATTAAAGAAAAGCTCATTTAAATCTAAAAAGGAAATCTCTACTAAATAACCTCATGAATTACTTCATTTAGACTTATTTGGTCCAACTCAAGTACATTCGATTAATCACAATAAATATGTCTTTGTAATTTTAGATGATTTTTCAAGATATACTTGGACACTATTTTTAAAGCATACAAGTGATACATTCGAAATGTTTAAAAAAAATTCTAAATGAACTAAGACTTTAATGGATTTAAAAATAAAAAGTATAAAAAGTGATCATGGTAAAGAATTTGAAAATGAATTATTTACAAACTTTTGTAATAAAAAGGGAATTACTCATAATTTTTCATTTCCATGAACACAACAACAAAACAGTGTAGTTGAAAGAAAAATTGCACTTTGTAAGAATGTGCTCGAACTCTCCAAAATGGCAGTGGCTTACCAAAGAATTTTTGGACCGAGGCAGTTGCTATTGCATGTTACGTATTAAATCATGTAACTCTTAGACCTATGACTAAAAATACATGTTACGAAATGTTATACAAAAAGAAACCAAAAGTATCATATTTTTGAATATTTGGATCAAAATGCTTTATTCTCAATACAAAACATAATCTTGGTAAATTCGATTCAAAAGCCGACAAAGGAATTTTTGTTGGATATTCCAATCAAAGTAAAGCATATAGAATTTTTAACAAATGAAAAAATGTTATATAGGAAAGTTTTCATGTCTCGTTTGATGAAAACTCAAAAAATATAAATAAAGACGACGAAGAAATTTTTGACATTAATAAAGTTGTTGAAATTATGATCGAAAATAATAATGATAATCAAAATAACAGAGATTTGAAATCACACCCCGTGTTTTAAAAGATCATCCTATTGATAACATAATTGGAAATCTAGATAACAAAGTTTCGACTAGAATACAAATAAATCAAACGAGTAATGTAGCTTTTATATCTAATTTTGAACCTAAAAATTACAAGGAAGCATCAAATGATGATTTCTGGATTTTAGCAATGCAAGAAGAACTTAATCAATTTGAAAAAAATAATGTTTGGGTATTAGTACCAAGGAAAATGATCAATCGGTAATTGGAACAAAATGGGTTTTTTTAATAACAAAGCTGACAAAAATGGAAATATTATACGTAATAAAGTAAGATTAGTGATACATGGATACAATCAAGATGTAGGAATTGATTATGAAGAGACTTTTGCACATGTGGCATGTCTTGAAGCCATAAGAATATTACTTGCTTTTTTGTATCATCGTAACTTTGTGCTATTTCAAATAGATGTTAAAAGTGATTTTTGAATGGTTTTATAAAAGACAATGTTTATGTTGAACAACCACCACTATTGGTTCATGAAAATGTCCAAATCATGTTTTAAACTTAAAAAGGCATTATATGGTTTAAAACAAGCACCTCGAGCTTGGTATGATCGATTAAAATCACCTTTAATAAATTCCAACTTTCAAATTGGTAAAATAGATACAACATTATTTATTAAAAGAGAATAGAAATATATTAATTTGTTCAAATTTATGTTGATGATATTTTATTTGGCTCTACTAACAAAAATTTATGTAATGAATTTTCTACATTAATGACAAAAGAATTTGAAATGTCTCATATTGGTGAAGTAAATTTCTTTTTAGAATTACAAATAAAAAAATTAAATAATGGAAATTTTATAAATTAAGAATAATACTGTAAAGAATTACTAAAACATTTTGGAATGGATAATACATCAAGTAAACCCACTCCAATGAGTACTACTACTCATCTAGACAAAGATGAACATGGAAAAGAGTTCGGTCAAAAATTATATTGAAGCATGATTGGATCCTTACTATACTTAACCACTAGTAGACCAGATATTATGATGAGTGTTTGTTTATGTGCAAGATTTCAAGCACAACCTAAAGAATCACATCATCGGGTGGTTAAATGGATTTTACGATATTTAACCAACACTAAAGATTATGGTATATTTTATCCAAAAGGCAGTACATTTGAACTTGTATCTTATAGTGATGTGGATTTTGGTGGATTTAAATTGGATAGAAAAAGTACAAGGGGCACATTTTACTTTATTGGTCAATCGTTAATTTCGTGGTTTAGTAAAAAGCAAAATTATGTTTCTATTTTGACATGTGAAGCTGAATATATTTTTGATGCCTTAGCTTGCGCTCAAATAATATATATGCAACAAACACTTAAAGACGATGTACAAATAAAAAACAAATCTCCAACATATTGTGAAAATACTAGTGCTATAAATTTATCTAAAAATCTAATTAATCATTCATGAGCAAAACATACAGATATTCGTCACCATTTTCTGAGAGAAAATGTTGAAAAAGAACTCTTGAGTTTGTTAATACTGGAAACCAAATAGCTGATATTTTTACAAAACCACTATGTGAACTAACTTTTATTAAGTTAAGACGTGATCTAGGATTTTTTCGTACAATGAATTAGTTAACTAAAGTTATAGAAATAATATTTTGTTCACTTAAATTTGTAAAAATTTATATGGACTTTCCACTGAACAAATAATTTAAATTCTTATGACTTAACTCATTTTTCCCAACTTATTTTCTAAATATAGAAAAATACTATCTTATAAATTCAGGTTATATCCTACTTAAAGATAAATAAACACAAATAATTATCAAAGCAAACAGTATAATATCTTCTGATCATGACTCCATATATTCAACTATCAAATATAAATCCCTCTCGTCGGATAGCACTTACGTATCACGAACTAAATCTACATCGACATCAACTCATTCAGTCTCTCTAAACATTGTTGCATTACTAACATACCACACTCGCTTTTCTTCTAAAGGAAAGAAAGCTAAACGATCAATTGATCTAAAATCAATATCTCTCACCAACAAAGTAGATAAGATATATCACTATCAACGAAAAATGTTCGGCGTTCAACGTCAAATGTATTATGAGCAACGGCGTCAAGGATCTCATCTAACTTTTCTCGAAGAGCGTATTCTAGCAATTTGTGGTCATTCACCAACAAACAATTGCATACATCAAAATTCTCCTTGATTACAAGAAACTCCTACAAAAGCGCATAACATTACTTCAAACCATCAAACCAAGCTTGGATTAATACTCCAGCTCATCCAAGTTGGTCTCCACTAAATCCATTACATGACGATGCAAAAATTGAACCAAATTCCGGGATATACAACAAATCAATAATTTTGAGTTTTCCAACAAAAACTAAAACTTATGTTGCACATCATATAAATTATATTTATTTATTAGTTTTTGGTTTGTATATTGTTTATTATATGAAAATTTTACTAAAATTTTCATTTATATTAAAACATTTCTCTATATGTCAGAAATTACATATCATAGACATCTGTGAATATACCACAGACATTTGTCATTGGTTACGGGTAAATTTTCCCTGTAGCCACATACATCTGTGGAAACCTCACAGACGCCTTTCAAGACTCTCTATTTAGATCTTCTGTAGCCATAAATATTTGTGGAACCATCACAGACATCTGTGGAATCTCTCTGCTTCATTTTTGCTAAAGCCATAGACGTTTGTAACTCCCTCACAGATGTCTGTCGCTGCTTTGGCAACAACTTTCCAGCAGCCAAATATAAACAACTTTACCCCTCTCTTCACTTTACCTCCATTTCAACTCCTAATTTCTAAAACCCTAGCTTTCAAAACATTTAAGTTCTTCAAACAATGCCTCCCAAGAAGGTTGCCATCTCTAAAAAGAAAAAGAAAGGCTAATCTTCCTCCCCCTCTCAACCCTCGATTACGCAAGCTCACAGTAACCAATGGTGTTGCAATAATCCTAATCCAATCAAACAATTTGAGGCACTTCTCCAAAAGAAGATCCACTCTGGTCGTTTTTATCGCCTTGCCAATGTGATTGGAATATGAAATTCTAGGAATCACTAAGGATGTCGATCGCTGCAACCTAATTAGCTATGATGTAAATAAGGTAATCATTAACCCTCTAGCTATTTACCTCTTGTACTCCAATCTATGTAGTACGGAGATTGGAAGCTGGAGAATGATAATGGTTAGTTGTTGTCAAGTGTTTACGGAAAACAAGTTAAAATTGATGTATATATGGTTGGTCGTATATCGGGACGTTCTAATGAGGGGATTGACTTAACGGATATACTGGATCACAGTTTTCTACTTATTGATGAAGTTACCCATCAAATATGGGAAGATAGAATGCACAATGGAAATCCATTTACTCCACCCGTGTGCTAGACTACTAAATCGAATGACAATTAACACAATAATTCCCCGTTTAGGTAGTCATGAGTAAATTTATTCCATTGACCATAGAGCTTTGTATGCAATATTTGGTCTCCTACCGGCTAATTGGGCAAAATTTATTCATGACAAAATTAAAGGTTTTTGGTCTCAGCATCGTCGTTCCATTGTATATGCTTCATATATAATGCGCATCTTGCAAAATCTTGGAGTTCCTTCGTACATATCACAATACGAAGAAATTACAACAAAAGATGGTGGTTCACGATATCTATCACTGATGCATCTCCCCAAAAGCCCACCTTGTATCATTCCCTTCAACCAATGGACTCAAAAACAACATCAAAAAGAACATCATGGTCCTCCTTCAACTAACGCTCCTCAACAAACCTACTCCCCTCATCCTTTCTAATAATCAACTTCCTCTAGTCATGGTACCAAACATTATTCAGACTCTAAAATACAAGAAGCTGAACCAATGCCAAACGAATCTCTTCATGATTTAGCAATCAAAAACCAAAAAATAATCACGCCTAATCAACGAGCTTTAAACAGAAAGAGACTGGATTGGAACGTTCTTTCTCCACTAGGATGACAAAGATGAAGAAGACTTTGGACAAAGCGATCTCCACTTTAGACAAAGTGATGCGCAAAGTACGTGGTCGATCTTCCTCACGCTCATCATCTTCACCTTCCCCAACATCTCCACCTCGGGTTCAACACCAGTTTATCATCTCAAGCTTCACCCAAAGGTACGTTACACATAAAGGTGACCGAAGGAAGACTCCTATTCATGCACAACCTGAGGAAGAAGAAGAAGACAGTGATGAAACGTATGTTTTTGATACTCTAATTTTTCAACAACAATCATATATGGCATTTCAAGGCCTTTTAATTCATGAAGATGAGGAGTACAACGACCTTACACAATGGCCGGATACATATGAGTAGGATCCATCCTCTTAGTGGGAATATTACGAGAACTATGGAGGCTTATCTTATACTCAAAATCAGTACAATTAGAGTTTTCTTTTATTTTGCAACTCTTATTCTTGTTTGTTTTCCTATTTACAACTTTTTTTTGCAATTGTTTCTAATTTTATTTTGAACTTTCATATTTGATTTTCCATGATCTGAAGTGATAACATGCTATGACTATGTAATATCTCTGGATCTTACATCGTTTCCCTCCATTTTAATAATGACAAAGGGGAAGAAATCTATGCATATACATAGGGGAGACGCATATACATAGGGGGATACAAGCTTAATAATACTTACATTCTATAGTTGATATTTGATTATACACTTAATATTTGACTTTTTAGTTGATTTTTGATTGTATAGTTGTCATCATCAAAGGGGGGAGATTATTAGAACCTCCAATTTATGTTTCAATGATAATAACTATACAATCTTATACATATATAGACCTTATCAAGATTGCATATATATGCTACAAGAATATACCATGATCGAAGAAACTGAGACTCAAAAAGAAACAAAGATTCGTTGACCATACTACGGTTAGTAAGGTTATTCTACTGTAAAAGAGTCCTAGATAAAATATTGTTAAGGTGTCCTTGAGTATAGATGCGTACACTACCACACACATTAAAATTAAGGTGAAAAACTGTTTTTACACTCATGGACATCTGAGATAAAACCACGGACATTTGTGAAAATTCTCGGATTAAACTTTAAACAAGTCACAGACAGTTATTCTCGGACTAGACGTAGAACAGAAGGTCCAAACTGGTATAAAAACTCTGGTTTGCATGCTTTTTATACTCTACTGTTTATTGTCTATTATTGCATTAACTTATACACTTGCATATTATAGAAAAGTTAGATAATATACGATCCAAAAGATTTTCATCTTGTTGCCTAGCCAAGATTCCATCCTGCATCTCCTTCATCAACCTTTCCATTTCTTATCTAGCAACATAGTTAGATTGGTGAGAACTTGAGCATACTTCCTGATTGCCCCTAGCCTATGCTTGACTTGCTCTAGCTTTATATCTAGTGTTAGGCCTCTTCATTTTTCCCTCAATCATGATTCAAACTTTAAGTTTCCAGATCTACCTTTGTTCTCAGTGAAAGCACCAAAATGTTAACCCGAAAAATGGATCAACACCCTGGATCAAGTGTGAAAGCACTGGTGCAGATAATCAGCAGCACAAATCTCAGATAAATAATAAATAAAAAGCAAAGGTAAGTAAAGAGACATAGAATTTTTTATAATCGTTCGGCTGACTCTGGCCTACATCCACTTTAATCAGTCTTTATTATGATTATACTAGTCGAATCTCTCTGGATGTCAACTAGTTAGTCCTTAGATCTAAGTTACAATGAGTTAGAATAAGTCATAAGTACCAGGGTAGACTAGAGAATCATGGTAATCCCCTTGTCGACTATCTTGTGGGAGAAAAAAATATTGAAGAAATGAAGGAATTCCAATAGGGTAATGTTGGCTCTCCCTCTAAAAAGATCCATCTCTAGTTGTAGGTAGGTTAGTATTTATAGGGGAATCCAGTGAGTGTTGGGCAAAGAGTCCAAGTACAGAAGAGTCCGGTTGTTATGCCAAGTCATCACCGAAAATCTCAAATCAATCTGAGTCATTTCTATGGATAGATAGCTATCCATAGAGGATAGATCGCTAGCTACCCATAAACTTAGCATATTTTTCTACTAGAAGCCTTTACTTAATGCTACAAAGGAGCTAGGAAAGTTTGAGGGCGATCCGACCTATCTTGATGGATCGCTAGCTATCCATAGGGGATGGATCGCTAGCTATCCATCCACTTAGCTATTTTTGATTGATCTTTGTTTGGTTGTCTTCTTATCTTCTATTTAAGTGTCTTGTCCAAATATTAAGTCGTTTGGAGTTAGTTTGATCAGCCTCTTCATGGGTCATCTAGTTCATAAGAATCATCCATAACTCGCTCAAATCTTAACAAAATCGAACGAAAATTTATAGGAACACTCTAGAGGGTGTCCGGTACCCACCAAAAATTTAAGGTAGTAGGGCCCGCTCTAGATGGGTTGTTAGCAATCCATCTAGTTAGGTCGCCAGCGATCCATCAAATCAACTCCAAATGATCTCATTTTTTGGCGAGCCTTCTTCTATGTTTTCTAAATGTTATGTCAAAATTTCAAGTCAATCCGACTTCGTATGAGTTCTGTACATCCATTTTAAGTTGATCAAACAGCTTGAATCAGGGTCTTCACTTCTCGAGCTGGATTTTTTAGCATGCTATGAACTTGGCAAGCGTCTCTAAGGAACATATTAGATCATGATGAAAGAGGACTAGAGGATCCATGGGCAAGCTTTATGCATCGCTAGCGATCTATAGGCGATGGATCGCTAGTGATCCATCGCATCAGCTAGTTTTGGCAATTTTCTACTTTGGTCTTTCTCTTCTCTTCCTTCTATTCTTCTTAGAAGATCCTTGAGATATTTTTGACTTATTGTAGATGTTATTGTTCCTTTGAATTATATTGGGTTAAAAACCTTGTTAACAAAATAACTAACCAAAGAGATCGTCTATGCGGGGCAATGGGTAACGATTCTTCTTTGTCACTTTATTTACTTCTCGATGATCAATGTAAAATCTCAAAGAATATCTGCTTTGTGGCAAAGACAATTGGTGCTTCCCACTCTAAAATTCTCCTCCTAATGAGGCTCTTCTCCAACAACTTCACTTGCTTATTCAACTTGCGTATCTCTTTTGGAGATATATGCCTCAGGGGTAAGGCAACTGGTCCGACGTTATTCATAATATGAATCTGAAACTCAATCTCTCTGGGGTAGGAGACCAGTAACCTCGAAAAGACATTTGGGTAATCACTAACTACAGGCACTGTATCTAACTTATCATGTGATAGGTCTAGCAAATATAAGTAACTCAACAAAAGTGAACCTTTGGGATCACAATAAACCACTAGACTACATCCACTATAGGTACCTAACCTAACAACCTTCCTATCACAATCTAGGATCGCCCTATATGTCAACATCCAATCCATGCCCAGAATCAACTCAAATCCAGAAAATCCTAAGATAAAAGCATCCTAATCAAACTCGGCCTCAATATAAACAATTTGAAACCCCTACATAACATAGACAAATAAGGCGATCCTTCAATAAGATCAAATACAACTACAGGTTCTGTAACTATTCTAGCGTTTAAGTGTAACTCATCCACAAGTTTACTCGAGATAAAAGAGTGTGAAGCCCCCATGTCAAATAAGGTAAGAATAGGTAAATCAGATAAGGTTAACACACCTTCAATCACAACCTTCTTTCCCCTGTCCTTAATTAGAGGTGCACCCGAACTAGGAACAAAGTCCAGTGCATGAGTTGAAACCACCTAAGTAGAGGTCTTCTGAGGTTGGACACGTCTTCCTCATGTGCCGTATGGATTATAGTTGTATCATTTATTCTTTGAACTATCCGCCTTGCATTCTCTTGCAAAATGTCCCTTCTTGCAACACTTTTTGCGTTACATCTCTTGCTTCTTAATCTTTCCTTGCGGTCTCATTCTGCCCTTGCGTTGGTTCTGCTGTAGTGCCTTTCCTCCTATCTTCTTAGGCTCACCCTGTACTTCCTACTTGGAAATAGCATTCAATAAAGCCATCTCCACTAATTCCACAGAAGTCACAACCATGAGAATATGAATAAGGCCTAAATCCTGAAGAGGTTGATTCAGTCCCCTAGCAAACTTCTGAACTTTCTTATGAGGGTTATTGATCAGCTCCATTCCAAACCTAGCCAACTCATCGAATTGATTAACATACTCTTTCATCGACATCTCTCCTTACTGTAAAAGAAAAACTTCTCCAACTGCTCTTCTTCAGCTCTAGACAGAAACCTCATCTCAAAATGTCTTCTAAACTCCCGCAAGTAATTTCCTTCTCATCAGTCTTAGCAACCACCACATCAATGCTAAGTGGTAAGCTATCTTCTAACATCATCTCTAAGATCCATCAATCCAAAAATCCTCTCACAAGCATGAATCCATGTTTTTGAATCTACATTAGACTCAATCCCCACATATGGCTTCCCTTTTAGGCTCCCAAAGTCCTGACATTACTTGGAGAAATTGATGGCAGATGGATGGGCAGGAACTGCACCTGGCACTTGCTCCGTGGGTCCTCTATTAAGGTTAAGCTTGGCTTGTCCTCTTTCTTGCAAATACTGATAGAACCAAATCGGGACGTTCACACTTGGAATTTCAGCTGCGTCGTTGGAGTCGGCTAGATCTTTCATCCTTTCTATATATGATTTTAGGAACTTATTAGCAACTTTTCTACAAATTATATTATCACGAATAAGGGAAAGAGTCATTCAAATTAAACTTATACATAAAACTTTTAAAATACTTTATCTATACAAACATATATGTATATATACACTTTGGAAACTCGTTTGAAAACATTGTGGAAAACATTTCAAAAACGTTTTTTTCGAAAAACTTTTCAAGTATATCCTCCTAATATTCCCCTAATCCCTAATGAATTTCAAACGTAGGCTCTAATACCAGTTACGAAAACCCATATCTCTTGATACACCGATCCAAAGTTTAGGGTGACTTTCGGACTCGCGTCATGCCAAAAAATACGAGCTGTCGAGGTTTTTAAACATATTGGAGACTAAGATACAAGGATAAAATCTAACATATACTACACTTTTTTATCTCATAATGGAAGAAATAAAAATATAAATACTAAAAATAATCATCTTATAAAATATTCAAAAACACAATCTTAATACAGTACATAGTCAAATCCATAGTGTATAGAAAATATTAAAGAGTCTGATAAAATACTAGATGCGGTAAATGGTATATAGAGATTAGTAGGAAATAAAAAACAACTTTGATGCCAAGCTCGCCTTTCTAAGTACTATCGTTGGGCATATCACCTACAACACTGTCCTTCCATGGTGAGGAAAAAGAAAGTAAAAGAGATGGGTCTGACAAAAGTCAAGTGAATGAGTAGATCATTAATATATGATGATCACATGCAATTGACTTCAGTAATACTCCATGTGACCTAGAATGTCCTACAAGTGCCCGTGTTACTTATTCCTATATTTAAAGGGTTTAACTCAATACACACCTACACAATAGGCTCATACTTACGATCGAATAACTAATCGAACCTCGAGACAACTAATGATTGGCTAATGGCTACTAGAGCTATTCCATATAGGTTTCCTTGCAAATTTCCACCATGGGACTACATCACCCATAACTACCACTACATGTAATTATTATAACATAGGTTTCCCCACATACGACTAAATTTACCATAGCTACAACTATATGTAACCCAGCTATGCATTGAGGGGGAGCCCGCAATGTCGACTTGTCGGAGTATCTCATCGTCTGCATCTCTATCGACCTTACAAATGTAATGTAACGGCTCTTATGATACCATGCTACACAACATCTTATCACCTCACCATGAATACTACGGAACTCTTGTTGGTGTCGGGCCACACACTTCATCAGGAATCATCCAGTGTTGTGCGTTCATCGTAGAATCTCCTATGAATGTAAGTTTGTGGTAGAATCACCCAAGTCAAATATCGACACCTACTGGATAAACAACATTTACCCACTCCTCCAACGTCCTATTGTTGCCATATAGGAAACTAGCTTCCCTACCTATAATAACATCCAAACACATACATATACTATATATACTCCATTATTTATTTATAACCAGTGCCCCAGCCCGAGTTTCATACTATGCCCAGAAAATACTGACCAGTCAATCGTTTGCTCCTAGAGTGGTCGACTGCTTGCTATCGACCAATGAATGCGGTTGATTGGTTATCGATGTTTAGGGTTTTCAAACTCATATTATCATTCGTTTTATTTTGCTAATTATTACAGTAAACTTATAATCTTAATTCCAGTTAGCTTACTTGTGAACCTATAATTCGTATTTATTAAAATTCCATGATAATTTCAAATTGCAGTAAATCGGTTTAACCTAGGTTTAGCATCTTACGCCAATTCTTATCAATTTGACAAAAAGGGCTATACTCAAATTCATCTATCTCTTAATTTATAGGTTAACATTAATCATATCTTTTTTAGAAAAGGGAAATAATATTCATAACAACTATAAAATTTCCTGTTCTCATTTAACAATGTTTTCTATTTGATTTTAACAATTTAGATCAAATAGGATATACTAAAATTAACTGTATGTAATCATATAATTAAAACTCAACTCGACCACCTTAAATCCAAACTATTCCCTCCTAATTATGCTTGGAAATCTCCTCCATTCATTAGCTCTCTGCTTGATTAGATTTAGTTTCTTTTCTTCTTCTTTAGATTTCTAATTTGATTTTTATTTCAAAGAAATTTGGTTTGAAGAGAAAAGAATTTCGCAAAGTTTGGATGCATGATTTGTTTTCTAACAAATTAAGGTTTACATTATCTTGTTATTATAGGGATTCAAGCTAATACTCACTGTCCAAAGATATGATTTAAATATGGCCGCTGATAAAAATATACTATCCAATCCAAGCCGTTGGCCAACCTAAACCCTAGTTTTTTTTATCATCGATCAGTCAACCGTTATGATTGGGGACATTCGACTGCTAGTGGTCAACCAGTCCCAATCAAGGAGTAGACCAGTGAAGCTCTTTATTTAATATATTTTCTTTCCAATTTTTTTATTTAGTTATTTCTAATTCCAAAATTTAAAACATTTATAACTTCTTCATATTAGCTCCGATTTCAAAACGCTATAAATTAAAATCATCTACAAAATTGCTATGAATATAGTGGTGCAAGTTTATAGCCAGATTCAAGCGTTCGCAAAAATTCTGTTTTCCCCTAATTATATTTAAATTTAATTCTTATTAAATTTTCCGCTTAAATTTTCGAGGTGTTACAACGAATCCACATCAACACGTTCATTCAGCCTCGCTTCACTTGATGGTCGGCACCTCTCTGGTCCGTCTTAGCAAATAGCACATCAAGCACAATTGGCTCAGGTATGGCCCATCCTTGGCCCAGCTTCAGTTTAGTCGCCTCTAATTGCTCCTGAGTAGCCCTCCCTGTTATCTCACATTCGCCAGATACCATCTCCATAGTATGGTCCTTAACAGTTCATAGTTTCCTTTATATCTTCAACAACAGCCGGCCAGCCAACTCAACCATCTTGCTATATAAGCACACAAAAGTAAATGACAAGCCATCCATCCATCTGTATAAAGCACTATAGCTAGAGGCTAAATTGACATAGTGGACCATCAGTGATAAATGAGTATAAAATGTAAGTTTTCGCATGGTACAAAGGAGCAATGAGTATATTGTCTCAGCCACACGCCCTTTTGCATCTTTACAGTTGTCTTCCATCAGCCCATGTAACAAGATCAACGATCAGGCTCTCTCCCCTCCAAATTTACCACACAAACTTGGCCATCTACCATCCCTTTCAGCTACTAGAACTTCAATGAGCTTGGGATATATAAAATTTGTAAGTGTTATACACAATTCAGAGCTCTTTACACCACATGCCCCAAAGAATAACAACTTTGTTAGTCTTGAGTGCTTCCGTTTTCTTATTATTCTACTGTAATTTATGGTAATTATAAGAGAGATATATAGTAAGATAACTTCATAGTAGGCATGAATAAGCTTGTCGAACCACTCTATATTTAGGGTCGCTTGCTTTTACAACTTACTTTATTCCTCATTTTCACTTTTAAGCCGAGTCATTAGAAAGAAACTATAATACCCTTAATTTTTATTAACATTATTCGGAAGATTTAAGTAGATAAATTGAATGGAATAATGTGATGTGTACTATAATAAGGAATTGAGATTTGATAATCAACATGGTCAAACCATAATTGTGACAGCTCGGATTTTCGACCTCCAAAAATCAACATCACTACGTCCACTGTATTACATACCGAACAATCGAATGCTGAAAATACTAGATCATTAGGGAAAAGAAGAAAGTGGTAGAAGAAGAAAGTAGAAATAACAAAACAGAATCTCGCAATCATGGAAGAATGATATATAATAGATAATGACACGTCTTTATACAAAAAAAACTATAACTATTATTTACTTATCCCGTCATCAGAGTACAATACATCAATAACTCAATACTGGATGGTTATAATAACTTGCCCTCACAAATGCCGAATATACAACCTATAATACACAGCGGAATAAAAATCGAGTATGTGTGATAATCATCGTCATCCAGCTCGTCTACTGAGCTCCATAGCATCTTATCTTGTATCTGTAATACTCGGTCTGACCTAAACATTATAATAAAATAACACTCGAGCCAGTCTGGAAAACCAACATGAGAAAACACACTCAATTTGAATTATAAAAGTTATCAAAATACCTTGAAACTCAAAGGTATCCCGTAAGACCATGCCACACATAAACACGACGGGTTTTTACTATATGATAAACAAAAAAAATTCATATTAAATTCTCTAATATTATAATAGTGTCTAAGTACAAATATTTATTCAAATTGCTGAAATTGTTACATTAATTAAATTCCAGCATACTAGGCTCTACAATCAAAACCGTAAAGGCACGTATTGGAGAACGGATTCCACACGAATGACTAGGCATTGGGGTATACCTATCACGGTACACGTCTAGAAACAACATACCGAGGACCACGCCGGGATCCCCTGCAACACAAGACCGTGATACCCCTAACCTAGATAGACCGAATATGCTATCACCCCGGGTGTTCCCACCCTTTCCGAGCTCCTTCCATGTATCATGGTAATAATATCCAAGGGTATCTCAAAAGGGATAAACATACCCTAATTGGATGCGACCCACTAAGCCTTGCTGCATCTCCCATGCTTTTCAGTCATTCCTGGTTGATGACGCTAGAGGATATGATTACCTTTTTAAAATAAATTTCACTTAGAATGCTCATTGTCCTCTAATGACAATGTACCGATTGCATACATCCATACAAGTCCGTTCTGGGTCCGAACGAAACCGAAGGTACTATTCCTACTACATCCATTTTGGAATAATCCTCAGGATTAGTAGCGATTAGCCCTGCCACTTCACTGCTCCATCTTCGAATCCATGCTCTTGTTTTCCTTTTGAAAATGTACTCGTTGGATCGAAGTGGTTTTCAGATAACTTATTCGATTCCGATCTCTTTGAAACCATGTTCGATATTTTCCGGTAAACTCAACCCTTGTTCTTTTAGGAAATAATCGTACGAAAATAAGATAGGACATCACCTCCTATCCGTTAGAGGATGGATTTCCTTATCAATGTCCTAGAAGAACGAAATGAATTTATACATACAGTATACCACCTCGAATGGAATATGTACCATATAATTTCCATGTTTCTTCTAGATATTTCCAAAGTTATATTTTGGGTCCAGATTTGATAATCGGTTATCTAACTATCAATTAAATAATCATTCAACCAAATATTTCATTTTCCACCGAAAAATCAAGTCTCATTTTTATTTAATTTTTACATAAGTTAAATCTCTTTATCCAAAAATATGTACTTATCTTATTGAATTTAGTAAATTCACAATCTATTTTCAAAAATATTTGAAATCCTTTTAAAAATAATGTGGAAAGTACCACTTCGGTATCAACCATGGATTCACGGTTCAATTGTTACATCTCTATCCTGGAGAAATCCAAACTTAACTGTAGGCACTCACTACCTCCGATTACGCCATGAAAGTGTACCATTACTTTTTGAAAATTTTAGTAAAGATTTTCAAAATAATTATAAATTTCCTATATAAATTTCCAAATTTATCTTAGGCAAATACTTTTTTAGAAAAGTTATTATATACAATAATATCAATATTGAAATAATTTGTCTTTTAAAATAATAACACTGATTAAATCTTAAATAATAATTTACTTGTTATAAATTGACATAACTAATAATTAAATATACTTAAAACAATTTTAAACAATTAAACAATTAAATTTTTTCTAAATTATTCTTAGGAACCGTTTTAAATTACCTTCTAATAATTTAAAAATCCTCCTTTTTAAAACAAAATAAATTTCTCGATAAAAATATATTTTTCAGTTCCAACATAGCCAGTCCAACATTTATAAATCTCTCTCGATTTATTTCCAATTTGATTTACGTCCCAATTCCGTAAATCCCCTTTTCACATTTCTAAAAACAAATCTATTGTTTATTTTTAAGCCGATTTACCCATCTCCTCATAAATCCTTGTCATGAATTTATAGCTTCAATTTATCCACTGATAATCACATCACTTTATTTATAAACCTTTAAATTTTGTAGTCTTATTTCCCGTAACGGTTTCAGAATACTTAATTGATTTCTTAATTAAATTCCATTTTCACATCAATTTCTCAAAATAACCCAACAATATTCCAAAACCCAACTAAATTTTGATTCCACTTCCATTTCATAATTTAAATTCTTCTTTAATATCTAGTATAGCAATTTTATGTTTCGTTTTCAAAATTCCCGTTTCATTCTCCCAACTATTTAAATCTCAATTTTATAATCTTTTTACACTTAAACAAAGATCGCTTAAGTAAAAATCTTTTTATTTAAATAATTCCAAAATCTCTATTTTCCATACTCTGGAATTATTAAATACAAATTTAAAATCAAACTATTTATTTTACCGAAATTCATTTACTTCAATTAATCCGAACTTCACTATAAATATTTTTACTTCCAATTTTCTTTTTAATTTCTTTTAAAATTCAATAAACATATTTATGGTATTTCAAAATATCAAAATCTAAACCGGTAATACCATAACATACATTAAATTCAAATCCCACTATAATTTATCATAAATTTATTCCAACAACCATATATCACTATATATGAAAATTTAATTCAACATTTTTGAGAAATACAGTTGGATCCCTCCAACCTGTTTCCCTGTATCCGCTGATGTTAGCACAATACAAAGATATCAATCCCGCTGGGAGAGGATATCGTAGTATATAGAGCCATCCGCTATTATGCGGGGCACATAGGGTCACATCCGATATGCGTGTGTGTGTGTGTGAATATCAATCACTCCAACTGCTAATATATACACTACTACATATATAATAACGCATTCAACTACTAATAATTTATCAATTCAACAAATCAATCAATAATTAATTCTAGCTGTTTAAAATTAATTTCAATCATCCAAATGAGTGAGATTTACTCACCTTGAGTTTTAATTTTTGCCAAACATTCCACTTTTAAATTAAATCGAACACGTTCAATTTAACCAAAAATTTTAGCTAGCTCCAAAAATGTCCCAACTAACTCTAAAAGATAGTGCTCGTCGCCACGATTCCAACGACACTTGTTTCGTCTTAATCGGACCTCGCATGTGAAAGATTCACGTTTTTAAACATTTAAAAAAATTATATAAATATTTTTATTTTTTTATTTTTTTAAAGAAACAAGCCCATACCATATTTAATTAATACCTAGCCCAAAGAGGCTTCTTCCCCAAATTTTCGTTCGACTCCCTGTAGATTCCAACCTCGTGCATGCTCATGTGCTGACACGCCTCCCGACCCCCGATGATCGACGCCGTCATCACCAACCTCCCCCTCTCGATGTTCCTTATACGTCGATGCCCTCAAAATCCAACTCGATGCTTCAGATAAAAATGTGACACGCTTGACACACCCAGGTCATATGACATCCTACCCCACCAAACATAGCCGCAAGCCACTGTTTCCCTATGCCAAGGTGCGCCTTTACCCCATGACATACCGATGGCCTCCAATTAAACTACATCTCCACGAATAAGTTAGAATTTCAAGTCCTAGTAGAAGCAGTCGCGCGACATAAATGTCGAGCACCACCAAATGATGCTACACCTATCAATCCCTATATCAAATTGTAGCTCATCGAAAAACTTGAATTTTAAGACCAGTTTGAGATTTTTTAGTTGAGCGGATTGTGAAAGAAAATTTTTAAAGCTTGATTTTATGTTTTTTTTCTCTTTACTGTGAATATTGCATGCTCAACTGTGTTGTTTGAAAGAGTGAAGGGAGGGTAAACGTGTTTGTAAAGGCAAAACGTACAGTGATTTGAGATGATAAAAAAATAGCCGATGTGAAAATATTTGACTGACAATATATTATTTAAATTACAAAACATATCATTTTATGCAACTAAAAATCTCGAACCCCTATCGAGGCATGCTGCTAGGCGTTAATATGGAAAAGATTTCGAGTCCTAATTCGATCGTATGGAGAAGATAGCTTTTTGAACCCAATTATTATATTGAATTTTCGATATTAATTTCAGTGCAATTCTATCCCGTACGATCAAATGGTAACTCCAAATGGTATGAAATTTGGAATACAATAATTATACACTATTACGGATCCAATGGAACTGGTTTCGTCAAAACCCGATACTATGCCCCGGAAGGCTATTTATATATGTTAATTCAAAAAAATTATTTTTAAAACTGAAAAAATCACTTTTAAATCCATTTTAAAACTTTTATTATCTTCATTATTATTAATATAAATTTCATAGGCCTTTAAATTATTTTTATCAAGCTTAAAACTCCAGATTCAAGAATTTAACCAATTTTAAATTATTAAATTCGATAATTAAATTATCCAATAAATAGTTATATTTGAAACTCAAGCTAAAAATTAAATTTTAATTATTTAAAATCAATTAAATATTCCAATTTTAAATATTCAAAATTCTAGGTCATTACAATAATTGACTAATTAATTGGTTAATAAGATTGGATTGTGACTTAAGAATAATAGACATAAGAGAGGGGTAATTTAGGAATTGAAAAACCCTTAATACCTTAAACCCTCCCTCTCCCCTCTCATTTCACTTTCACAAAAACATAAGCAATCAAAGAATAAGGAGGCCGGCCATTGCTATCATGAAAAAAATCTAAAGGACATTCAAGAGCAAAGTTAGGGTAACTAAAGCACTCATCAAATCTCAACTTTATTATCAAAATCAATGTAATAATAATAGACCATCCAATTTTATACCTATTTTTTCGAACATTTCTTGGATTGATTCATTTTTGATGATATCTTGTGCCATGTTGATTATATCATTGTTTGGATAAAATAATGATTTATGGAAATTTTATGAAATTATCTAAACGAGTTTTAAGGGTAAGCCTAAGATTTTTATCTACAAACGATTTGATTTTTGGATGTGTTAAGTAAAACATTATTTTGGAGATGGGTTTTAATTTCATAATTTTCCTAATTAAAGAGAATATTTTATGAATTGCCTAAGGAGGAAATTGAGTTATTTTTGGGTTTTAATTATTTAAAATAATTAAATATGGATTTTGGCCTTGAAATGTTTGTATGACAAAGAATATCATATTTCTGAATTTATGTGATTTTAGGGATTTTTTCCCCAGTATTTTTAAAGTGTTATGAATTTATTATGCTAAATAAGCATTTAAATGGATAATTAATTAAGGATGTTAATTAATTAGTTTGACATAGATTTTGGACTTTGAAAATTTGTGTGGTAGTAAAATCTGAAAAAGAAATGTAAAGCTTTGTTGAAACCAATCATATTTTGACAAATAATGGGATTTGGTGAAAAGTATAAGCTTTATTAAGTAAAAAAATAAGTTTCTCATTAATTACGATAAGGTCTTGCCACATCTATACCATCATCGAGCCTAAGGCATCATCCATTCATAAGTGTCAATGTTGACGAGGAGGTAAGCATAGGATAACAACTTAAGTGTCAATGTTGACGAGGAGGTAAGCATAGGATAACTACTTAAGTTTTCTCATTAATTATGATAATGCCTTGCCACATCTATACAATAGCGGCGACCTACATTTTGCGACATAGCCTTATTATGATTCATTTAAACAGTTAAAAGCTTAGTGTCGACATAGATAACGTCGCATATTTTGAACGTTGTTTTAAATAATGCCACACTTAACCACTTAGACTGTTTTACATACTAAGGTAGTGTGTCACTTCTATTGACTTTGACTCTATATGTGAAGCAACATAATAGCCGAAGTGATTTAAGCATGAAAGTTTTATAATGACATCGAGGGTCTTAGTGTCGTTGTGCATCGAGGTCGTCAACCTTATATGCTCAAAAATTTATGTTGAATGAGTCGACAACGATGCAGTGTAGCATAGATGTTGGTCTTCTTCTTTTTAATGTCGAAGAGGCTTTTTTTTTTATGTTAACTAAATGTATTTTTAAAGAGGAAAAGAGGCCTATATTTTATAGGGCCAATGATCGTATATCTTCGATAGTTAGCCATATAACTTATAAAGGTTTTAAGATTTGGGCTTCGACCTTGGATGGAGATCGAGGAAAGGTATTGACGTCGCATATTCTAAGGATGTTAATAACGGTAGAGAGCCTTAAGCTTCTCAGTCGACATTATATTGTCATCGACATTGATCTAAATTGACCTATTTAAAGCGGCAACCTTAGATATTTTTTTAAACATAAGCATGGCAATACCTAAAGTGGTATATAAATAGCATAACACTTTGGTAACATAAAGAAATATATATATCCTTGTATTAAATATGGATTAAGGGTATTAATCATCATATATCATTAGGAAGATGTTTTCAAGGAATTTAATGATGGAAAAGCACAAGTTTAGAGCTAAGTTTACAAAAGGGAATATTACTTAAGATTAAGTAATTATGAGACATGAAATATTATTCATTGAACATAATTGAATGATGGATGTTATATGCTCTTGTGGTTATTTGATCAGTTATTATGCATGTTATTTTTATCATACTTACATCATTTATGACCCATAACTGTATTTTGGGGTGTTAAGAGTAGAATAACTAGCTAACCCAGTGGTGAGTATAAAAAGGAATAACTACTGAGTGAGTATAATTGCATTCAGGAGATCACGTAGATCGAAAGTATAGGATGCCCAAAACTGACCAAAGATTATTGATTTAGACAGGTTATTGGAAGGGTCTAATAGGTTCATGGTCAGCCCACAAAATCTATGACTTGAGAAATGTTATTGGAAGGGTCTAATAGATTTCTACTAATCCGATGGAAACTATGTTTGAATGATGTTATTGATAGAAATTAATAGGTTCATGGTAATCCCATCAAAATTATGTTCTAAGAGATGTTATGCGAGAATCTATTAGGTTCATAGTAAGCCCATGAAAACTATGATTAGAAGGTCATTGGTAGAAATCAATAGGTTATTAGTGATCCCATGAAAACGATGAAGTTGGACGGATTGTCCCTAAGAATTGAGACATGTTACTAGTTAGCCCATGAAAACTAATAGGTTCATAGTGACCCTAAAAAAAATTAGGCAGATGTCAGATAAACTATGACGGGCAATCAAGGGTATATTGCATTCTTGCATATCATCATATATTGTTATGTTTTAACCATTATGGATGCAAGAGCACAATATATGGATAATGTATTTTGGTTAAGATACTAGTGAGCGAATAACTCATTTCGTTTTGTAGCATGGTCTCACTAGATATCAATTTAGTTTGAGATGGTGGGTTATTATTCACAGTAGACTTTTTGTTTGACCCGAAGTTCTTGTCTTTCCCCTTAAACTCTTAGATGCTCATTTGAGAAGATCAAGAGTAAGGGTTTTCCTATTTCCATTAGGTGAATAAGCTTCCGAAGACGTGCAGGAGTCATTCTAGCTAATTAGGAGTTCTTATCTGATCCGCTATTTGTTTATTTTTATTTGAAAGTATGTAAGGGCAAAGTTGTAATATTGCCTGGTATTTAACTCTAATCAACCAAGTGGGCATCTTCATATGTCACCCTTGGAGTGTTTTGTAATAATTATAAATTCTATGAACATGGGTTTACGATGGGATTATGTAATGACAATGAAATATCATCTATGAAATGAAATGTGAAAATTTATTATTAAACTATGTTGAAAACTTTTCATATTCATGTGCCTCTGATTATTGATATGATTAACATAACCGTATTTTTTGTCGAGAATTATAACTATGGATGACTGAAGCATCTGTAGTAATTAGTTTTGGGTCTCAAAATGAGGGATGTTACAAGTTGTTATCATAGCATAGGTTTATGATTAAATAATCCTAATGAATCAAAAAATAAGATTAGGGTATGTGATAACACTAGAATAACGTACTTGTATTTGCTATATATAAGTATATATTCTATCTCTATTCTCCCTCTCACTTAGATCGTTCTTCTGTATTTTACCAAGGCTCGTATGTAGATTACGAGAAAGAAAGATATGGAGGCAGGAAGCATAAGATTAAATCTAGGTAGAGGAAGCACCACAACCAATGGAAATGCTTGACCCAATACTAGGAGGAACCAGGGTCAATAGGAAAATGCTAACCAAAATGCAAACGCCAATGTAGGTGTTGCGACCCGCCGGTATATATGGGAGCTATGTATCAGTTCTTCGTCAATCTGATGCAAGCTGGAGCAGTTGCAGGAGTCGATGGAGGAAATGTTGCTAATGCTGGAGGAGTTTATCCTATAGCGTTAGTTGGTAATAGCTATGCTAAGGTGAGTCGAGATTATACCAGTCTGGATGGAAAGGCTTTTTTAGGAACTGAAGATGCAATTGAAGTGGAAACTACGAGAGAATTTTCATGATTTGGGATTAAATAATGAGCAGAAAAGGAGTTTGGCTTCGAGACAGTTATAGGAAGCTAATTTATTCTAGTGGAACGAAATTATAGTAGGAGTGCCTGAGGAGGAGGTGACTTGGGTAGATTTTTGAAGGAGATTCGAGGAAAGATTTTTGTCTAAAGTTGCTAAGTCTGATTTGCTCAGGAAGTTTATGGAATTGGAGCAAGGGGTTATGACGGTATTGGAATATTCTACTAAGCTTGAAATGCTATCTAGATATGGATATGCTACTATTGATACAGTGTTTAAGAGAAATGAGATATATCCGGGGGTTGAGGCCAGAGATCACTAAGGCAAACATGCCGCATCTCAGAGATCCATCGATCGTAGTGGTGGAAATGGTGATCCATAATGAAAAAATGCTTTCTACTTTTGGGAAGGAGAAGTCAATAGAGAATCAAAGTTCCTAGGGAAAGAAGAGGAAGTTCTTTAATGAGAAGGGAGGTTAGAAGGGAAGAGCTAACAAAAAAGGGAAAGAAGATGTTATCTACTTCAAATGCGACAAGAGAGGACATTATATCCATGAGTGTCGGATGGGTAAAGAAAGAAGGTTGTAGAAAAGATAAGTGTGGAGTGCTTCAACTATGACCAAATAGGGCACTACTAGAATCATTGTCCAGAGCCGGTAAGAGCCGACAAAGGAAAAGTTTTCTCTTTGGAGCTATTATCTTCCAGACCAACTACTACTAAGAAAGGAAGGTCTATGATGGAAGGTACGTTTTGATTCATAACATACTAGTTAGATTATTGTTTGATACTAGTGCATCACTTTCATTTATCTCTCGGTATTTGTTAATAAGTTAGACTTAGAACCATCATAATTTATTACTTCATTCGGGATAACTAATCCAATAGAAGGGTATGAAACTCTAGGGATGAGATGTGACCATTTAGAGTTTGAGTTGCTAGGCTATAGTTTTGTATGTAGTTTGAATGTATTTGATTTTGTGAGGTTTTGGGGTTATTTTGGGTATGAATTGGTTAAGCACAAATAATGCTAGGATATTTTTCCAAGATAGGAAAATATCATTGAGACACCCTGATAATAGTAAATGAATAGTATACTCAGCTAAGAATTCGATTCTAGGAATTTATGCTTTATTGGGAGCCACAAAAGTGGAAGATGAAGTGAATCAAGTTTTAGTTGCAAGGGAATTTGTAGATGTTTTTGAGCTGATTACAGGACTACCTCCAAAATGAGCTATTGAGTTTTGAATAGACTTGTACCCAAAGCTGAACCCGTAAGTAGACCACCTAGTAGGATGATACCTACCAAGATGAAGGGGTCAAAGGTGCAGCTAGTGAACTTAGAAGGAAATAATTTTACTAGACCAAGCAGTTCGCCTTGCGGAGCGGCCATAGTGTTCATAAAGAAATCAGACGAGTCATTAAGATTGTGCACTAATTATCGTAAGTTAAATGAAAAGATGATGAATAATCGACATCCATTACCGAGAATCGATGATTTATTTAATCAGTTGAGTGGAGCCAAAGTATTTATCCAGTTGGATTTGGCGATAAAGTTCCATCAATTCAGATTGATAGGCACAGTATTCCTGGCATTTTGAATGAGTTATGGTTCATATGAGTGGTTAGTTATGCCATTTGGATTAACTAATGCACCATCTTTCTTTATGGATTTGATGAACCGGGTTTTCCAAGAGCACTTGGATAGGTTCATGTTGGTGTTCATTGACGACATTTTACACATTCTAAGGATGATAGAGACCATGAAATTCATCTTAGAATAGTGATGGAAATGTTGAGGCAACATCAACTTAAAGCGATGTTTTACAAATGTCATTTCTGGAAGAAAAAGTGAGATTTCTTGGTCATGTAGTTTCATAGAAAGGGTTGTCGGTCGATCAAGCCAAGATTGAAACTGTTAACAATTGGAAAAGACCGCAAGACGGTGACTGTGATAAGAAATTTTCCTGGATTAACTAGTTATTACCATAGATTTATCAAGGATTTTTCACGGATAGTAGCGCCTTTGACTAAGCTAACCCGAAAAGATGTGATTTTTATTTGGTTTGATAAATGTGAAGAAGCATTGCTTAAGTTAGAGTGTTTTTAGACTAATGCGCCAGTCTTAGTTGTACTAGAGGAAATTAGGATGTAGTGGTTATACAGATGCATGTGGACATGGTTAGGAGTTGTATTGATGTAATGGGTAGAGTGATTGTCTATGCTTCTCGAAGGCTCAGACCATATGAAGTTAGATATCCGACTCATGATTTGGAGTTCGCAGTGGTGTTTTCACATTGAATGTATGGAGACACTACCTCGTAGGAGAATGATTCAAGTTGTATACGGATCATAAGTCTTTGATGTATTTATTCTCTCGGAAAGAGTTGAAGATGAGACAGTGGAGGCGGCTAGAGTTTTTAGCAGTCAATGATTATGGTATTGAGTATACACTAGGGAAAGGGAATAGAGTTGCAAATGCACTTAGCAGGAAACATCAGAATGTATTGTTAACTATGTTGACAAAATGGAAGGATCTGGAGGCATTGACTACTTGTAGTGTGCAGTTAAAATTCACAGCTAGTTCTAGTCAAATTATGGCCATGTTATCTTACTCAAAAGTTCGACCAATGTTGATCGAAAGAATTGCTTCTAAACAGAGAGATGATCCATCGTTAGCCAAGAAGATTAGAAGATTGGAAGGTGAAACCAAGATCGATGATCTGAAGGATTTTATTCTTGACTAGAGAGGATGGTTAAGGAAGAAAGGAAGGTAATGTGTTCCGAAAGTTGGAAACCTAAGGAGGGAAGTTCTTAGGGAGTGTCATCAATCAAAGTCTACGATTCATCCTAGGGGAACCAAGACGTACCAGGATATGAAGAGAAGTTTATTATGTGAAGGTATAAAGAAGAATGTAGGCTTATGGGTTAAACATCATCTAAATTACCAGCAAGTGAAAGCCGAATATCAGAAGCCAAGTGTATTGCTTCGGCCTTTGGATATACCGGTTTGGAAATGGGATTCGATATCCATGGATTTTATTGACGGGTTTCCAAAGTCAAATAGGGGAAATGAAAGTATTTTGGTCATTGTGGATAGACTGTCCAAGAATTCACACTTCATTCCCATTAAGTCAACCGGGATGGCACCTGTATTGGCTAAGTTGTTTATGAAGAACATTGTTAGACTCTATGGAATTCCTAGTAATATAGTCAGTGATAGAGATGCATTGTTTACTAGCAGGTTCTAGAAGAGTCTATAGGAAGTGTTAGGTACCAAGCTTAAGATGAGTACCGATTATCACTCTCAGACAGAGCAAGTCAATAAGCTACTCAAAGATTTGTTAAGAGATTGTGTACTAGATTTTGGTGGTTCATAAGAAGATCATTTATATCTAGTCGAGCTTTCCTATAGCAATAGTTATCAGACAAGAATGGTGCCTTTCGAAGCTTTGTACGGAAGGCTGTGCAAATCACCAGCATATTGGTTAGAGATCGAAAATAAATCGGTCCTTGGTCCATATATGGTAAGAGAAGCTATAGAGAAGATTGAGTTACTAAAGGATAATATGAGAGAAGCTCGGATTAGGCAAAAGAGTTGTGCAGATAAGAGACATAAAGGTATAGAGTTATCGGTTGGAGATAAGGTTTTTATCAAAGTATCACCGATAAAAGGTATGGTGCAATTCGAAAGGACAGGAAAGTTATCGCTGAGATATGATGGACCTTTCCCTATTGTTGAGAGGATCGAAAAGCTCGCGTACCGAGTAGATTTACAGAGTAGTTGACAGGAGTCCATAGTGTTTTTCATATTTCTCATCTTAGGATGTATGTACATGCTCTTGGAACTACTATTGCTCTGATTGCATTAAAGATGTAGCAGTAAAACCATATTTGACTTGAGTCAACCAGTTCGAGTTGTAGCAAGAGATGAGAAGAGATTAAGAAACAAGACAGTTAAGTAAGTGAAAGACCGATGGAGTGAAAATGAGAAAGACTGTATTTAGGAGATA
The DNA here is from genome assembly GCA_030765085.1 of Allium cepa. Lineage (NCBI taxonomy): Eukaryota > Viridiplantae > Streptophyta > Magnoliopsida > Asparagales > Amaryllidaceae > Allium > Allium cepa. The sequence continues at coordinate 589,923,823 of CM060938.1, forward strand.
GGGGATAGGATTAGGGATACTTATCCTGAGCTGTTATGATGATATGTTTTATATTTGTTTTATATACACTTTGTAGCTACTAGGATACACTAGCATTATTTGCATGTTTGATATGCTTGTTAAATAGTCCTTATTGAATTTTGAGGATTAAATTCTTTACGGAGGGGAGCCTGTAACACCCCTAATTTTAATTAACATTATTTAGGAGATTTAATTAGATAACTTAAGTAGAATAATATGATATGTAGTGGATAAGGAATTGAGATTTGATAATCGTCATGGTCAAGCCATAAATAACTAACTAATTGGTTAATAAGATTGTTTGTGACTTAAGAATAATAGACATATAAGAGGGGTAATTTAGGAATAGAAAAACCCTTCATACCTTAAACCCTTCCTTTCCCTTATCATTCTCACTTTCACAAAACACAAGCAATCAAAAGAATAAGCATGCCAACCATTGATAAGGGGGAAATCACAAAAAAAAAATTAAAGGATATTCAAGAGCGAAGTAAGGGAAACTAAACCACTAATCAAATCTCAACTCTATTATTAAAGTCAAGGTGAATAATAATGGACCATCACATTTTACACCTATTTGTTTTCTAATATTTCTTAGATTGATTCATTTTTGATGATATGTTGTTCATGTTGATTATATCATTGTTTGGATAGAATAATGATTTATGGAATTTTTATGAAATCATTTAAATGGGTATTGAGGGTAAGCCTAATATTTTTATCTCCAAACGATTTGATTTTTGGATATGTTAAGTAAAACATTATTTTAGAGATGGGTATTCAATTTCATAATTTTTCAAATTAAAGAGAATATTTTATGAATTTCCTAAAGAAAAAATTGTGTTATTTTTAGGTTTTAATAATTTAAAATAATTAAATATGGTTTTTGGCATTGAAATTTGTTTATGATAAAGAATATCGTATTTCTAAATTTATGCGATTTCTGGAGATTTTTCCCAAATAGTTTCAAAGTGTTATGAATTCACCATGCTAGATAAGCATTTAAATGGATAATTAGTTGAGGGTATTAATTAATTAGTTTGACATATGTTTTGGACTTTGAAAATTTGGTGCGGTAGTAAATCTGAAAAGGAAATGTAAAGCTTTGTTGAAACCAATCATATTTTGACAAATAAATAGGATTTGCTGAAAAGTATATGCTTTATTAATTAAAAATCAGTTTTCTCATTAATTACAATAACTCATGCCCCATCTATACCATCGTCGAGCCTAAGGCATCAGCATTCTTAAATGTCAACATCCTCGATAAGGTAAGCATAGGATAACTAATACTTAAGTAGTTATGGAATGTTTCCAACCAAGTTGTAGTGGATAGCAGTGGCGACCTACATTTGGCCGCATAGCCCTGTTGCAATTCATTTAAATGTTTAAAAACTTAGTGTTGACATAGACGTCGTCCTATGTTTTCATTGTTGTTTTAAATGATGTCGCACCTAACCACTTCGATTGTTTTATATAGTAAGGCAGTGACACCGCTTGTATTGACTTCGACTCTATATATAAAGTGGCATAATAGCCGAAGTGATATAGGCTTGAAATTTTTATAATGATGCTGAGGGCCTTGGTGTCATTGTGCATCAAGGTCGGGGGCCTTGTATACTCAGAATTTTATACTGAATGGAGTCGGCAAAGATGTAGTGTAGCATCGATGTCGATCTTCTTCTTTTTAATGCCGAAGATGCTTGCCTTTTATGTTAACTAAAACTATTTTAAAGGGGCGAAGAGGCCTATAATTTAGAGGATCGATGATCCTATATCTTCGGCGGTTATCCATATAACTTATAAAGGTTTTAAGTTTTGGACTTCGACCTTGGATATAGGTCGATAAAGGGTATTGACGCCGAATGTTTTAAGGTTGTTAATACGACGGAGAGCCTTAAGTTTCTTAGTCAGCACTATGTTATCGTCGATACTGATTTAAATTAACCTATCTAAAGCTGCAACCTTAGGTCTTTTTCCAAACATAAACATGGCAATACCTATGGCTTAAGACTTTGGTAACGTAAAAAGCTGTATGTTTCCTTGTATTAAATATTAATTAAGGGGATTAATCATATATCGTTATGAAAATATTCAAGGAATCTAATGATGGAAAAGCCCAAATTTTGAGCTAAATTTACCAAAGGAAATACTACTGAAGAATAAGTAATCATGAGACATGAAAGACTAATCATTGCTTATAATTTAACGATGGGTATTATATTTTCTTTTGTTTATTTGATCAGTTATTATGCATGATGTTGTTACCATACTCATATCATTTATGACCAATGACTGTATTTTCGTGTGTTAAGGGGCAGAATAACCAGCTAGGTTGACCCGATAATGGGTATAAACAGAATTAACTCTTGAATGACTAGAATTGCATCTAGGAGATCGGGTAGATCATAAGTATAGATTGTGTAGAACTGATCAAAGATTATTGATTTAGACAGCTTATTGGAAGGGTCCAATCGGTTCATAGTCATCCCATAAAAATTATGATATGAGAAATATTATTGGAAGTGTCCAATAAATTCCTAGTGATCCCATGAAAACTATGCTCGGATGATGTTATTGATAGAAATCAGTAGGTTCATAATGATCCAAACCTATGTTTTAAGAGATGATATTAGAGAATCTAAAAGGTTCATAGTAAGCCCATGAAAACAATGCTTTGAAGGTCATTGGTAGAAACCAATAGGTTATTAGTGATCTCGTGAAAACTATGAAGTTGGGCAGATTGTCCCTAAGAATTGAGATAGGTTTTTAGTCAGCACATGAAAACTAATATGTTCATAGTGACCGAAGAAAACTCTACATTTGGATAGATAATCAAATAAATTGGGATGGGCAATCAGGGTATATTGTATTCTTACATATCATCACATATTGTTATGTTTAAGGATGCAGGAGTACAGTATATGCTTATTGTATTTTGGTTAAGATACTAGTGAGGGAAAACCTTTCCTGCTTAGCGGCGTGGTCTCACTAAATATTTATTTAGTTTGAGATGGTGGGTTATTACTCACACCAAACTTTTTGTCTGATCCGAAGTTTTTTTCCATTTCCTTAAACTCTCAGGCGCTCATTTGAGTAGATCAAGAGTACGGATTTTCAGGTTTTCATTAGGTGAATAAGCTTCTGGAGATGTGCAAGGGGAATTCTAGCTAATTAGGAGTTATTATATGATCCTTTGTGTGTTTGATTTTGTTTGAAAGTATATAAGGGAAAAGTTGTAATATTACCTAATATTTAACTCTAATCAACCGAGGGGCATCTTCATATGTCGCTCTTGGAGTATTTTGTAATAATTATAATTTCTCTGAACGTGGGTTTACAAATGAGATTATGTAGTGAATATGAAATATCATCTGTGAAATAAGATGTGAAAATTTGTTATTAAACTTTATTCAAACAATTTCATATTCATGTGCTTATAGTTATTGATATGATTAACATAACTACATTTTGTCATTGAGAATTAATAACTATGGATGACTCCAACATCCGTAGCAGTTAGTTTTGGGTCTTGGAATAGGAGATGTTACAAGAACCTTTATTCTTCATAATGCATTAGTCCAATTTCGAGGTTGGCTAAAAACTTAATCAACAGAAAACATAGCCAAATCTTGAGTTAAAAACTATCAAGTTTCATAATATAAGCTATCTTTCTTTTTAAAAAACTCATGTCATCAAACATCGAAAATCGTAAGCCGTCGCATATCAACCAAATAAAGCCATCGCAAATTGAAAAAAATGCAGTCATCGCAAATCAATTAAAAAGAGCTATCGTGCGATGATAACAGCTTAGCTGTCGTACGTTGAAAAAATGATGTTACCTTAAGTTGACAAAAATAATAATCATTGCAAGTTGACAAAAATGTAATTTGATAAAAATGGCTATCACAAGTTGACAAATACGGGCTATCGTATGTTGATAAAATAGCTACCACAAGCTGACAGATACATGCTATCATCTGTTGATGAAAGAGCTATCACAAGTTGATAAATACATATTATTGCATGTTGATAAAAATATAATCATGGTATATTGATAAATACATGCTACCACATGTTAACAAAATAGTTATTGCAAGTAGAGGAATAAATGCTATCACATGTTGATAATGGCATTTTGGTAAATATCCATAAAATGATTTATTTCCACTAGAAGTAACAACTTTGTACCAGACCAATTTCTTTGTCAAATTTTCATTAGTTAAACAAAATCTTTTCAGAAAGATTATAGAAAAACAAAGAGAGAAAATTCTCTTATTTTTCAAGATATTAATTTTCTAACAATTATGCCAGCAATTACCTTTTTGCATTAAGACCTCTTCATAAATCAAATTATATTAAATTGAAATTAATAAGGAAAATTCCCTAAAAGTTCTCACAATTCAAAATTTTCCTCTACAACATCATGTAAAAATTTTGAAGGAAAATACTCAATTTTTGTATTTTAAATAATTAAACCCGAAATTATACATTTTCTCAACTTAGAAAATTCATATTAAATACATAATAGTTTTAAAAATTAGGAAATTTGAAACTCATCTTTAAATTATTATTCCCAACATAATATCAAAAATTTTACGCATTTAGAAATAAAAACACAGTTTTTACACCAAAATCTCTTAATAAAATTCACAAAAGTATCCACTGCAAACATAACACATCCAAATGATCATCAAAGCCATATGCATGATAAACATCAAAAACTAGTTCGGATTTCATCACAAATCCAAATTTAAAACATCTTATAATATAGATGGAGATATATTATTCACCTTAGAATTTGATGTAGGTGGAGATAATTGTTTTAGTTCCTTTCCTTAGTTTTTTCTTCCTCGTCCTCTTCTTTTTGGAATAAATTTTTAATGTCTCTAGTATTTGTTTTGCTTTGTTTTCTTTGTTTATAAGGAATGGTTGAATTAACATGAAAGAGGAGAATGTGTTAGGGGAATAAATTACATGTGTTATCCTTATTTCCCTTCTATGTAATAAAAATCTTTGATTCATTTCCTTCTAAACCATTTCTCTATTTAAAGTTTAAAATTTGAATTATATGTTTATATGGTAATTATCCTCACTATCTGTATATTTATATTCTCTCAAATTATTTATTTAATTATTTATTTATACCATATCCGAATAGCTCACCTAATGATAGTCATATCAGGCCCCACTACTAAATCTTCCAAAACTGTCGGCTCTATAGTAGTCTCTGGATCGTGTATGTACTTTCTAGGGTAGGATACCTGAAAACATTATGGATACTTTGCTGGAGCATTCGGTAACTCGATGTGATATGCGAGTTTCCCTATCCTCCTTATAATAGGAAACGACCCAGTATATCTTGGTGCCAACTTTCCCGACTTCCCAAATCATGTAACACCCTTCATCAGTGATACTTTCTTGAAAACAAACTAAGAATTCTAGGTCGTTATGCCTTCTATCTGCATAACTTTCCAGTCTTGGTTGAGCTTCCTTCATCCTTCCATGTATTAACTTAATGTTTTCAGTTGATTCTTTCACCAAATTCGGACCAAGTGTCGGTCTATGACCCGCTTCCGACCAACATGCATTAAATTTTCACGGCATTCCATAAAGTACTTTGAAAGGTGTTATTCATATACTATTTTGATAACTATTATTATAGGAAAAATTGATTAAGTGCAAAATGGTCTTACCATTTTCCCATTTTCCCATCAAAGTCTAATACATAAGCTCTCAATAAATATTCGAGTGCCTTATTAACCTTTCCATTTTCCAATCAGTCTGCGGATGGTAAGTGGTGCTCAATTCATTTTGTTAACTTTTCCAAAAACTCACTAGTAAATAAAAGATTTTTTTCACTTGCAATGTTTCTCTCTATTCCATAAAGTATTACAACATCTTCATGAATAATCTTTTTAATTTAGACGTTGTCAATATTGATTTAATACGGATAAAGTGTACACTTTTTTCAGTCAACCAATCATGATCCAAATACTTTCATTTACACTATTCGACCTTAGTAACCCATCTATAAAATACATATTTATAAAATCTCATTTCCATGGTTGCACTTATAGTGGTTGAAGCAATCCACTTGGCATTTTGCTTCTCGGGTTTTACCTACTAGAAATTCATATATTGTTTCACCCACAAGCATATGTCTCTCTTTAATCCTTCCTAGAAGAAACTCCTCTTCATATCTTGGAACATCTTCATACCTTTGGGATGAATAGTAAATTCATCGATGACATTCTTTAACACCCATAATTTTTCTTTAACATTATTCAAGAAATTTAGTTACAAAAATAAAATAAAATAATATATACTAATAAGGAGAATGAGATTTGTTAACTAATTAGGTCGTTCCTTAATTAATTAATTTAGAAGATTGTTTTAAACATAAAATAGAAAGGAATCTCTGAGAGGAGCATAATGGGAATAATCCCTTAATTCATCCCATAAACCCTCCCTCTCTCCCCCATTCTCATTTCATTTTACAATGTCAAAACATAACCTAAAGAGGCTGGCTATTACTTAGAAAACAAGAAAGAGGAAACCAAAGAGAAAACTAAAGGAATTAATCAACATCAAATCTCAGTCTCTCTTATCCAATCTAAGGTAAATAATATTATCCATCTTATTTATTTATACTTGTTTCTAGATGTATGAATGATTCTGATTTGGTTATGAAATGTCATGCTTGGATTGATTTTATCATTCTTTGAATGAATGATGATTTATTGGAATCTTTATAAAATTGTTCTAAAAAAGTTAAAGACAAAACCTATGATTTTGATTTTCAATTGATTTGAAATTTGAATACATTTTGTAAAACATTACTTTGGAGATGGGTTTTCAATTTCATAATTTTCCAAATTTATATGAATATTTTATGAGTTTCCTAAGAGGGAAAAGGTGCTTATTTCGGGTTTTAATTATTAAAAATAATTAAACTAATATTTTTTCGCTGAAATTTTGTTGAAGGAAGAAGATGGGAATTTGAATTTTTTGGTGATTTTTGAGGAGTTTTCGCTATGGTTATGATTTTCTATGAATTTATTATTCCAGAAAAGTATTTGATTAATATAAGAGAAATGTATTAATTATAAGGGTTTGTAAGGATATTGGAGAAGGTAGAATAGATCTACCAGCAATTTAAGAAAGAAATATGTAAAGTATTTTATTATCCAATGATAATTTGACATGAGGCAAGAGGCTGGAAAGTATTGGCTTTAAAAGGAAATAAAACAGTTTTTATTTTAACTACAGTAATGTCATTATAGATACTCGACACCCTTGTTATATCGATATTCGACATCGATGAAAGTTGATACATGGTAAAACTATCTGATGGTTATAAGATGTATTGATTTATAGACTCGGCATCTATATGGGGTGATGCATGCGATATCTACTTAGTAGATATGTATTTTATCTGCTTGTATAAAAGTTCGGCACTAATTATTATAGGGGTTCAGCATCACAAGGTTCTAGAGGCTTGGGATCCTATGGTTTCGAGGATGAATATTATTCTTTTAGAAGTTTAACACCTCCTTTGTTTTGTGGGTTCGGCACCCTTAAGCTTTTAAGATTTGACACCAACAAGTTTTAGGGGTTCGACACCCCTAAAATTTAAAGGGTTCGACAACCTTGAATGTTGTGAAGCTCGAATCATCTTATCTCCTATTTGTTCAACACTAATGTTTTTAGTGACAACAATTGCCACATGTTTACAAACTCAATAAGTTAGCTTAAAGGCTCGGAACCACATGTTTTAAGATATCTAACAGCTAGTATATTATAGTGATTAGATACCATGTTGAGTAGGTGCTCGACATCTGTATTTTAGTGGCATGTATAGTCCTATATTTATAAATTCAAAAGCTGTGTTTTAAAGTCTCAATGGACTTATGTTATACAAATTAAATAGCTACGTTTAGAGGCTCTATAGCCATGTTTTCTAAAGGGCTGACATCCCTGTTTTGACAACTAATGTTTTAAAAGCTATGTAATGAAGATAGTGCTTTGGCACAAGATTTTGGCTAAGTATATGGGCTATGTTTTCCTTGTTTCTAAGAATGATTTAAATTGATTTATCATTCTAAAGGTAAATGGTTTCAAGTAAATAAAATAGTGTTTTAGCCCAATTTTATATGCCAAAGAAAGATATTACTTGAACTTGAATAGTTTTGTATGAATGCGGCTATTGATTGAACACATTTTCTAGGGATGATGTTATACGTTTTTTATCATTTGATAAGTTAAATTTGCATATTTATCATTACCATACTCACATTTTCATGATCCAACATTTCATCTTAGGATCGAGAACGAAATTACTAGTTAGGTTTGTTCCAATAGTGAGCATGGTCAGACTAAACTCCTAAGTGAGAAGAATTACATCTAAGAGATTAGATAGATCAATTGTGTTAGGATGCCTTAGGTTCATAGTGACCTTGGGAAACCATGACTTGTCTCGTTAGCCCTCGTTGGTAAAAGTCCGTGATTCCTGTGCATAGGGCTTGTCATTAGTGAGACTAAAAGATGTTTACACACAGAAAGGAACTCATAGCTCTATATGCTAAGAGGTTATTGGTTGGCCTACAAATCCATTAGGTTCATAGTGACCTTAGGAAAACTATGACTTGGATAGTTTAACCAATTTCCTCTCAATCGTATTTGGAGATTTTGCAATATCTGATTAAAATTTTCGGCTCGAGTCAGCCATATAGGTTATTGGTTGGCCTGCAAAACTATTTGGTTCATATTGAGCCTTGGAAACCTATGATTTGAGACAAACCATCTATTTTTGGAAAGGGTAAACCTTGGGTATGCATAACTCTAGGACGATAGATTGCTCAGACTTATCCATGTTATATGCATGCATATGATCATGTTATGTTTTGTTCTAACCATTATGGTTGTAGGAACATGATTTACGATTGACATATTGGGATAAGATACTGTGAGGGGAAAACTCGTTCCTGCTCAGTGGCGTGGTCTCACTAGGTATTAATTTTGGTTTAAGATGGTATATTATTATTTAGATCTTGCTTTTTGTTTGACCTGAAGTTTTTTCCCCCTTCCCCCTCCCCAAAATTCTCGGGTACTCATTTGAGTAGGTCGGGAGTACGGACTTTCAGTTTAGATGAATAAGCTTTCAGAGACATGTAGGAGGCAAGCTAGCTAATATTAGGAATTTATTTCCGCTGTATGGTTTAAAGTCTATACCATGTTTGAATGGATGTAATGACATGATTTATATCTGTCAAGTGTTTAGACTATGATTTCCCAAGGAGGCATCTTCATATGTTGCTCTTGGAATAAATTGGGGACTACTATATTTTCTCTGAATATGGAATCGATGGGATCATGTAATGAATACGATAGTTTATAAATGAAATGTGTTTTTTAGATTTTTCATATTCATGCGTACTTGATGTTATAGATATAATTAACTGATCTCATTTTATCAACGAAAAATAATGTTGTTGATGACTGCGGCATAAGTAATGCTTATTCTTTGGCCTCAAAATAGGGGACGTTATATATTCTCTAAAACTTCCTTTCTTAGATTATCTGTAATGACCCGTATTTTTAACAATCATATATTTAAATAGTTTATTTAATATTAAATCATTAGTTAAATGAAGGCTTGAAAATAGGATTTTTCGCATATAGCCATATCAGGACTCATGATCGCTTTCATTGAGTTTGGATTGATGTTGCGAATTAAAATGAGTATAAGGATCACTGTATTTTGAGATTGGACAATCCGATGGCCAAAACGGTCTTGAAATACACCAAATTAGCCTTCTAGAGGCACGGTCTCAAATGGAGGCGCGGTTAGCGCCGTTGGATCTAGAAAAATAACAGGATGTACGTAGACAAGTTTCATGATGATCGGACGCATCGTATGATCGCACAGGTTCGAAACACCTGACCACTTATTTAAGAAATTAATTATAATTATCCAAATCCTCTTTTCCCCCAAATGGCCATTCATTGTTCATTACCTGCAGAAGAAAATCAAGGCCAAACCCATCATCTTGATCCTCAAAAATTCATTTCTTCCAAAATACTCAACGATAAATCGTACCATTTGATTCGTTGAGATCGTATGGACGAGGGCTATGTTATGACCGTGGTGGATTTTAGATCGACGTCAATTGGAGTCGGTCATGAATAGTGGCAGTGATCTAAGGTTTTAGATCGTCGGTGATGTAGGCGACGACAGGCAGATCAAAGATCATATTCATGTTTCTCTCAATGAGGCGCATCTCTCCACCAAATTTGAGCATGGCCAAGCCTTGCAAAATGCATCATTCACAATGTCAAGACGCATGCATCAGGTCTTGGACAAGTTGCGAATTGCATAGGCTAGCTGTAACGACCAGTACTTTTGGGTTCGTATTAAAGAACATTGTAGAATAAATGATTACTCTGATAACTTTTAAAATTGAAATTTGTATCTTATACATATTGTAGTGTTGAATATTAATCAAATATTATGTGTTAAGTTGGTAGTTTTCATTCGTAGTTTTAGAACAGACGAGTTTTTCGGCAATTTTGACTGGTCCGAAAACCCAGGTTGTTATACATGCCGATTTCAAATTCTTAGTGTCCAAGGTGAAGATATTGCAAAGAGCAATGATTTGGCAAAAGCGGATCGTGATTTCATTGATTATTGACCAAGACATCATCAAGTATGTACAAGAGGAATGGGTGTGCACGCAGCCTGTATATCTTGATTGAGGGGGAAGAAGGATCAACAACTAATTACGGTAATCTCTTATCTTGATTGGAGTGGAGTGAGGCTAGGATAGTGGAATGGGTTGAGTGTTAGGGTCCATGCCCAAAAACTGTAGCAAGCCAGTAGGGTTTGAATCCGTATCGAGTGAGGAGGGCCCGATGGATGTGTTTGTGCCTAGGGATCATTGATGACTCATAGTGTTTTCTGTTGTGTTCGGAACAGGGGTACTATATGTAGGCAATACTCGAGGTATGGTAGCGATGACCGTGTACCCTGGACCACCCCGAGGGGGTTTAGGTTAGGTGGTACAAAGGTATCATAAGAGACAACCATGCAGGATTTTGGACCTGAAAGTATGGTGGAACACAATTGAGAACTGGGATTTCCACTAGTCCTTGATAGTTGGTCATACGGTTCATCATATATCTGGCACACTGAGTGACAGTTATTATTGTTTGATGGATACTATGTATGTTATAGTTGCTCACTAGTCACCTATCGCCCTAGGGATGTCACATTAGGTACGTATTGTGGTAGGGATACCTAGATACCCTAACTTGACTTAGTATGGAGTAGGTATGGATGGAGATACCTAGATACTTGAAGTTTACCTAGTATAGAGTAGGGACTGTATGTGGAGATACCTAGGTACCTTAACAGATATTAAGAATGTATACACTTTTTATGATATTATAGAGTAGCATATTACTTATGTTTATGTGCCGATTTTGTGGTTGCAAGGGCTAGTGATGTATGGTTTATATACCCTCTGTTGCGTATATTATCGAGTTTTATAGTATTTTGAGATTTGATATCGCTAACACCAGACCGTTGTGTGATCCAAGATTTTATGCTTTGCTTCCTATTAGCTAGCGTACTCTTAAATGAGTAGATTGAAAGCAGGTGGATGATTATGAATTTCTATAGGTGGACCGACCAAAGGTGATGATTATCTATACTTATATGTGCATTTGTTATTATATTTCCACCATGTGACACTGTGGAGCCTTGACAGTGTTGATTTACTATTATGAGATAGTGTACCAGTCGAATTTACTTTCCCATTGTATAAACTCTATTATGGTGTTGTATAACTTTGTGGATCTTTATTCAGATGATCATTTCACATCGTTATTACTATCTCTATTGTTTTATACCTGTTTTGGTTATTATATTTACTCTGATGCGATGCGAGATATGCGACAGGTAATTTGGTTATTAGATACTTCCTTTTTCTTCTTTTTCATTATTTTTTCTTATATTTCTTCATCTCATTTATTTTTCTTTCCTTTAAATACCATTTTGTACCATAGGAATAGGCGGTCGTTACATCTGGTATCAGAGCAAAGCCTACCCGATTAACCTTAGTTGGTACCATGATCTGGTAAAGATAGGGTGGGTGTTATTGCCTTCTACTGGATCTAGAGAGTGTATGTATACGTGAGAGTTCGTATTTTCTATATATTTTAGTTTCCAAAACTATATAGTGGTATATAGTACATGAGTTAGGTTGCACATATGAGCATTATTGTTATAGTTTTCTTTGTGAGAGACGGATCATCCTTATTAATAGAAATGATATGGCATGGAAGAAAAGCTATTATTGACTCTATCTTTAGAGTTTAGTATTGGGAAGGACTAGGGCCACCACTAGCCCTAATTTATAGGGTATGTTCGTAGAGTTGGTGCAGATCATTTCCTAGATGCTTGGTTTTTTCTGGATGGTTATTGTGCTCAAGTGCAATTGGCTAGAGTCGAATTTGCCAAGACGTGCATAGACCAAGAGAGTCTAGGAAGCAGGCTGTTCCTTGGAACGGATTCGGCTATTAGGAGGCAAGATTAGTTGGTTGCTTGAAGAAGGATTTTCGACGACTTGGAGTTAGATGATGCATGATGTAGAATTTAGCCTCTGGATGACTCCAAAGATGGACGTTGAACTAGTGGAGTGTTTCTGTAGCTTTGATTCCCAAGGACCGATTTCCTTAGGACTAGTTAATAGTTCACTTCGAAGAAGATTTGTCTCGACTTTTTTGAAGTCAGGAATGGTTAGAGAGTTCTTCGATTAGAAGTATGACGGTATGTCTATTTTAGAGTGTGTGGTCGGATTCGATATGATATCGTGGCACGATCTATTCGCATTGATGCTCCACATAGAAAGGATTGAAGTTTAGCATTGGGTGAAGAGATCATCTTGGGGTCGAGTGATTAGTCATATTGACAAGGGCTTCAAGAGGATGATCAAGAAGTACATATTATTGAAGAGTTATCCCATACTAGTTGAGTAGGGATAGATCGAGAAGCATAGGTATTAATATCGTTTCGATTTCATCGACTGCTCCATCGATAAAAGAGAAGGGAAATGGCATCACCGTTTGAGATATGCATTCTGTATATGGTAGTTCCATACGTATTTTATTTGACATTGAGGTTTCGTATTCACTTATATCTAGATCTGATGGTTGAATATTAGGATAGAGACTCGAGATAATTATCGATTTTTTATCATGATAGACCTAGTTGGGAGCTCAGCTAGCCTATACATGGTTTTTCGAAAGTTTTCCCCATTAAGTTATGGTTGTTTATTTGTTAGACATAGAAACTTTGGGGTTTAGTTAGGTTTTAAGAATGGACTAGCTAAAGGGGATATGAAATAGTAGTGGACCATGAGAGGCTGTTGATGATGATCGGGGTTGTGGAGGGGGAGCCTTCTATATTCGCTCGATATTCCACATGATAGGATGTCATTTGTGCCTGTAGTAGGAGAGTGTCCAGACATACTCGAGGAGGTGACCGAATTACCACCATATAGGGATAGAGTTCCGTATCGATCTGGTTGGAGGGATTGGACCATTAGTTATGCCTTTAAGGCATAAGATGTCCAAAGAACTTAGGAGATTAGAGGTGCAAGTGGATGACCTGTTTAAGTATTGGTTCATCCATGGGCGTATATTTGGGTAGGATGCACTTGTTATGTTCATCAGTAGGATGGATGGCTCTTTGGAGTTGGTGGTTGGTTGTTGTGAGCCGAATGAGATGACGAACAATTTGTACTCCTATTTGTTAATGACCTGTTCGATCAGATCTATAGCACAAGGATATTCTCTTAGTTGGACCTTGCGGTGAGGTTGTCCTAACCGATAGTAGTTTTGATGAGTATGTCGATTATATTTCTTCATACACTAACTTGATTTTAGGTTGGTTATGTCGTTTGGGCTAACTAATGTGTTGGCATATGTTGTGGATCTCATTGACCATATTTGAAGAGGTCGCTTGAGTAAGTTGTGCTTGTGTTCGGTGATGATACTTTCATCTACCTAGGGACGGAAGAGGAGCACAAGACACTAATTGGTGTATAGATTTTGGGGTATCACTTCTAAAGGAGAGGGTAAGATGCTTGGGTCACGTTGTTTCAGAGTAGGACGTCACCAAAGATCTTTTAGTTACGGCAGTCCGGAATCTGGATAGATTTAAGGAAGTAGTATCGTCGACCTATTGTTTAGGAGAGGATTAGGCTTTCATTTAAGACGTAAGGTTTAGATACATGTTAGTGAGTATGATCAAGAGGTTGACGGGTACATTGATAGTACTCATTCCAAGTAGGAATGAGGAGACGATGGTATACACTTGCCTGTGGTTACTTAATTAGATGTAGTAGTGATGTCGAGAGGTAGCATCCGATTGTTGATTCGGAGTTGGAGGTGATAGATTTCGCTTTGAGGATTTGGAGGTGTTGTCTGCTAGGAGAGGAGTTTGAGTTGTTCAGTGATTCCTTGTCACTGTAGTATCTCTTCTCCAAGAAAGATCTTTTCCATTGCTAAGTTGTGATGGTTAGAGTTCTTAGCCTCCTATAGATTTGACATTTCTTAGACGGTCGAAAGGGAAATGTAGTGGTTGATATTTGAGTGGGAGACGTACCAGTTTGGGAGCGATATTCCTAGAGTAGGTATTGCCTAATATTATCATCGGTACGACTCCAGGACTCGATGAGCATTGGCCGAGTGTGATGGCTCGTTTAATTGTGAAACCTTCTTTGAGTTAGCAAATTGGAACTAGTCAGGGGCATTAAACTAGACTAGTGGAGTTTATAGCTAAATTAGAAGAGTACGTAGTGTTTGTAGAGGTGATGCAGTGCGGACCCGACCAACATTGTTGGTTCCGTAGAGATGAGAGATGTTTGTTCTTGAGTAGTGGGAACAAATGTTTTAGGACTGGATCAAAGGATTTCCTATGACTGAGGATAGAGAGATAACATTTGAGTCACAGTCGATTGGTTAAAAGATGATGCTAGATTTGTAATCCTTAAGTCGAGTAGTACGACATCCGTTTTTGTTGTGTTGTTTAAGAGATGGTTGGTGTGATTCTATTGTGTGCCAAGAGCATTGTAAGTAGCCGAGACCCGTTGTTTGATAATGGGTTTTGGGAGAACTTACAAGAGCCGTTTGGATATTTGGCACTACATGAATTAAATGACATTGAGACTGAGTCATGGACTTGGAGACCTCATAAGCCTATTCATGCCGATAGATGTGATACGAATCAGGTTAGGAGGAGGTCGAAGGAGTAGTAGGGGTTCAATGGAATGAAAGTGAAGGCGGCAGGGTACGGTTGATTGTGGGAGCATGAGGACCATTAGTTTGGAGCTCTTTAGACTATGAGATTTTGTTTTTATTGTCAGCTTCCATTATGGATATCATATTGTATGTTTAAACTAGTTGGTTTAGTATTCCGTATGCTAGGATAGGTATGGATGGTATTTTTAGCTGTTAGATCTTAAGTATGCATGTTTGATTTGTTTGTTACCATTTGAGTTGATAGTTTATGTTTGTATGGTTGTTAGGAATGTTGGATAATTTGATTGGGTATAGCATTCTTGTCTGATGATTGCTATATATATGATCTTGTATAGTCAAAGATATGAGTTGTATGCATATCTTTGTTGTGTGTGGGTTCTTCGGACTTATTTGTCTAAAGGAGGTTCTACCGAATTTTTCCAGAATCTGACAGATTTTTGAGGGCCGATAGGTTAGGAGATGTTATCATTTCTTTTTTATTTCGGGTATGAAATCCTTTAAGGAGGGGAGAATGTAACGACCTACATTTTTAACGATCACATATTTAAGTAGTTTATTTAAATAATTAATCGTTTATTAAATGAAGGCCCAAAAATATGATTTTTCGTATAAGCTAGATCAGGACTCGAGACCACTTCCGTTGAGTTCGGATTGATGTTTCGAATCAAACTAAGTATAAAGTCGAGATTGGATGATATGATGGCCAAAACGGTCTCGAAATACGTGAAATTAGCTTTCCGAAGCGTAGTCTCAAATTGAGACTAGTTAATGCCGTTGGATCCCAAAAAAATAAGGTGATGTAGCTAGACGTGTTTTGTGACGATCGGATGCGTCATGTGATCGCAAGAGTTCGAAATGTGTGACCACTTATTTGAGAAATTAAATAAATGGAATATAATAATAATATAAATATCCAAATCCTCTTTCCCTCCAAAAGGCCATTCAACGTTCCTAAAAAAGAAATTACGGCAGAAGACATCATCTTGATCTTCAAAAATTTATTTCTCCTAAAATGCTCAACGATAAATTGTACCATTTGATTCGTAGAGATCGTATGAATGAGAGCTACATGATGAACGTAGCTGAATATAAATCGACGTTGAGTGGAGTCGGTCATGAATAATGGTAGCGATCTAAGGTTTTAGATCGTCGGTAATGTAGGCGACAGTATGTAGATCGAAGATCATATTCATGTTTCTCTCATCGAGGTGCATTTCTCCACCAAATTTGAGCATGGCCGAGCCTTCCTTGCAAAATGTGTTGTTCACCATGTCGAGAAGCATGCATTAGGTCTTGGCCAAGTTATGAGTTGCATAGGCTAGCCGAGTTCGAATTCTTGGTGTCGAAGGTGAAGAGATTGCAAAAAGAAATAATTTAGCAAAGACGGATCGGGATTTCATTGATTATCCAGTGAGAACTTGTGATATATGTACAAGAGGAATGGTGTGCACGCGGCCTGTATATCTTGATTGAGAAGGAAGAAGGATTAGCAACTAATTACGGCAATTAGTGATTTAGTTTAGTTAGTTAATTATTTAAATAATCTCTTATCTTATTTTGATCATTTCTTTTGCATACAAGGTCTGTATTGGACGCCATTTCTGGCATTAGGATTGTATTATAGAGACTACGCTGTGGCCTTAGTTTGGGTAGATTAGGCTGAGGTGAGTGATATTGCCTCTCACTTTACTATGATTGGTTGGTTATTGTTATATTGACGCTTGGGAATAATTTTTGGTTTTTAAACGTGATATTATTATATATATGCAGCAGCTATATTTTTATAAAAGAACATAATAATATTTTTAAATGATTCATAAAGAATATTACTTATTTTCCATCATCGCGCCATAATTAGGGAGTTATTAGATGAG
Organism: Allium cepa; assembly: GCA_030765085.1. Taxonomy (NCBI): domain Eukaryota; kingdom Viridiplantae; phylum Streptophyta; class Magnoliopsida; order Asparagales; family Amaryllidaceae; genus Allium; species Allium cepa. The sequence continues at coordinate 589,941,045 of CM060938.1, forward strand.
ATATATTATTAATGCTATTTCCCACATTAATCGATATGGATGGTCTGTTATGTTGTTTGTATGTCGTTTTGGATGAATGTATGGTTGTTTGGATGTATGGGCATTTGGATGTACGTTTGATTGTTTAGATTGTTTGTCATTTGGCTGTTTTGGTTGAAAACGTCAATTAGCAATGATTTGATTTTAGGTAGCATCTAGTATGTTGGAGTTCCGCAGACGTGGGAATCTAATGAACAAAATCGACTATAGAAAAGGGTTTCGGATACGTGCTGGCGAACTTGTATTTCAGCATAGATGTCGGACTTTTCCGTTTGGTTTGTACTTAATCGTTTGGTTAAGTACAAGGCCAAGGTGGATAGTATTGACCGTAGTAGAGTGGTCAATGGCCATCATTGTTGTCAATTGGTGATTTAGCCGATTTGTGGCTTTGACGTTGATGAGATGCCGTGATGCACGACGTGATGGTTTGTTCATGCGACCAGTTTAGAGATATGATGTAATTACTCTATGACGAGTGGTATTGATGGTGAGGAGGGATGGGACGCTTCGACCTAGTGATTTTGATGGTGAGCAGGGACGTGGTGCTTCGACCTAGTGGTATGATATTGCGAATAGTGATTGGATGATGTATGGGGTAGGCTCTGGGAACTGTATGGATCATCCTAGATCTCGCGCTTTGGATGGCATGATAGTAGGATTCCTCGATCAGGAGCTCAGGCAGAGAGCAGGATCGTGGATGGTGGCTCAGATTAGAGTGAGGCTGTAGATAGTGGACTGGGTTGAGTCTTAGGGCTCGTGCCCAAAAACTATAGCGAGCCAATAGGATTCGAACCCGTATCGAGTGAGTAGGACTCGATGGATGTGTTTGTGCCTAGGGATCGTTGATGGCTCATAGTGTTTTCTGTTTTGTTCAAAGCAGGGGTAATATATGTTGGTGATACCCGAGGGCTGGTAGCGATGGTCATGTATCCTAGACCACCCCAATAGGGTCTAGGTCAGGTGGTACAGAGGGATCACATGAGACAACCGTGTGGGATTTCGGACCTGAAAGTTTGGTGAAACATAATCAAGAACCGAGATTTCCACTGGTCCTTGATAGTTGGTCATACCGGTCATCATATGTCTGGCACATTGGGTGATAGTTAGTATTGTTTGATGGATATTATGTTTGTTATGGTTGCTCACTGGTCACTTGTCACCCTAGATATGTCACGCTAGGTAGGTATTATGGTAGGGATACATGGATACCCTGACTTGACTTAGTGTGGAGTAGGTATGGATGGAGATACCTAGATACCTGAAGTTTACTTAGTATGGAGTAGGGACTGTAAATGGAGATATCTAGGTACCCTGACGGATACTGAGTATGGTATACCTTTTTTATGATATTATAGAGTAGAATATTACTAATGTTTATGTGCTAACTCGTTGGTTGTAGGGACATGTCAGGTATAGTTTATATACCCTCTCTTTCATATATTATTGAGTTTTATAGTATTTTGAGATTTGACATCGCTCACACCAGACTATTATCTGACCCAAGATTTTATGCTTTGGTTCCTATTATCTCGAGTACTCTTAAATGAGTAGATTGAGAGCAGGTGGATGATTATGAAGTTCTACGGGTGGACGGACAGGAGGTGACGGTTATCTATACATATATGTGCATTTGTTATTAGATTTCCACTATGTGACACTGTGGAGCCTTAATAGTGTTGATTTACTATTATGAGACAGTGTACCAGTTAAGTTTACTTTCCCGTTGTATAAACTCAATTATGGTGTTATATAACTTTGTAGACCTTTATTCAGATGATCATTTCACATTCCCATTACTGTCTCTATTGTTTTATACATTATTTTTTTATTATATTTACTCTGATGCGATGTGAGATGCATGATAGGTAATTTGGTTATTTGATGCTTCCTTTTTCTTCTTTTCTATTCTTTTCTCTTTTATTTCTTCATCTTATTCTTTTTTCTTTCCTTTAACCATCATTTTGCATCGCATGTGTAATTAAAAGAAAGCGGTTGTTACATTATCAATATTCAGTACACACAATCGTCCTTTCTTCCAAACCTATCCTCTTTGGTCAAGTATAAAGCCTTTCAAATCATTAATCTCACTTCCCACTTCTAGTCCTTTAATCTGCTCAGCTAGTATTGGATCATCTTTTTTCCTTGCTATAATTCTTTCGATCAATACTAGTTAAACTTCTGAATAAGAAATCATTGTGATACTCTGACTAGATCTACCGTATAACTCATTCCAACTCCACAGAAGCCAATGCCTATAAATTGTTCCATTCAAATAACATTACCAAAACTACATTCTAGTGTTTTCTACCAAGTGCATTGACAACTTTATTTTATTTTTCTAGCGTATACTTAATCCTAGAGACATATGCTGCTAAAAACTCCAGCACCTTTGTTGTCTCATATTAAACTCCTTCTGAGAGAATAGATACTTCTAGGATTTATGATCCACAAACAATTCAAACTGTTGTCCCAAAAGATAGTGCCTCCATATCTTTAATGCAAAGATTACTAATGCAAACTCTAAATCAAGAATAGTATATTGAACCTCATGTGGTCGAAGCTATCGAGAAGCAAAGGCAATGATTAAATATCTCTGTATCAATACAACTCCTAATCTAGTTCCACATGCATCAGTATATACTACTAGGTCTTACTTTCCATTTAGAATAACTAAAACGATGCATTAGTTAATGAATGATTTAGATTCTGAAATGCTTCCTCACATTTATTTGTCCAAACAAAATTTACTTCCTTCCTTGTTAGCTTAGTCATCGATGCTGCTATATAAAGGAAATTTTTAGTAGATCTCTGACAGTAGCAAACCAACCCCAAGAAACTTCTAATTTCAGTTACAGTCTCGAGTCTTTTCTAGCTAGTAAAAGTTTGATCTTTGATGGATCCATAGACAACCCATTCAAAACTACATGTCCAAGAAACTTTACTTCTCATTTCCAGAAATGACATTCTGAAAACTTCGCCTTTAGCTGATGCTGCCTCGACATAACTAGCACTATTTTGAGATGAACTTGATGATCATGTTAATTCTTGGAATATCAAGATGTCATCAATAAACACTAACGTGAATCTATCTGAATTCTGTTGGAAGATCCTTTTCGTCAAGTGTACAAAAAAGCAGGCGCATTGGTTGGTCTGAAGGGCGTGACTAACCGTTCATTCGAACCATTTGTTTGAAACATCGTTTATGGTATATTATCATTCTTTACTCTTAATTGATGGAAACCCATTGCCAAGACCAATTGTGAAAACACCTTGGCTTCATTCAACTGCTTGAATAAATCATATATTCTGGGTAAAGGATATCGATTCTTTATCGTCTCTGCATTTAGCTTTCTATAATAATACACAACCTCAATGACCCATCTGGTTCCATCACAAACACCATTGCAGATGCCTAAGGAAAATTATTTGGTTTAATAAAAAAAAATTCCTTCTAAATGTACTAGGTGCGCCTTTATTTCCTTCATCCTAATAGGCGCCATTCTACTAGGTAGTCTACTTATGGGTTCAACTTTAGGTACAAGATCTATTCGAAACTTAATGACACGTTCCAGTGGTAGTCCCATAACGTGCTTAAAAATATCTACAAAGTCTCTTACCACAAAAATTTGACTTATTTCATCCTCCACACATTCCATTGCACCCAATATAGCATATACAACAAAAATTAGTTCTTCTAATGAGTATATAAACTGACCTGACCATGGCAATGAGGGAGTTTTAAGGATATTACTCCATCTCGATAAAATATCCGAGCGTCATGTTGGCTTAACCAATCCATACCAAAAATGTCCAAATTTCAATATATAAGGCATTATCACATCAATTTGATTTTTTTTCGAAATCCTTATAATACCGCTAAATTTAACCTATGTAATTGCAACTTAATGCGTATAAAATATGGAGAGAAAGTTAAACCATAACACTTAAAATTAGTGAAGATGAAATAATACAATCAACGAAGTAATACACTTGGAATAAATGAACATGAAGTAATACAATTAGTAAAGTAAAACAAACTACAACACTAAAAATCCTTAGCCCATCCTTATTCCGTAAAATGAAGCAATACAATCAACAAAGACAAACAACAACACCTAAAATTAAAGTGATGAAAAAAGCACATACCTCAGATGAGCTGTATAGATTGGAGGTGTGTTGGATTTATTTGTAAGTGATTTCAGGGAGACGAAGTTATTTAGGGTTTTCAAATAGGGAGAGGAAGCTACATGATTTAGGATTTTTTAAGAGAAGTTATGGTTTTCTTTTGAGGAGATGAAATGAAAACCGCATTAGTTTTTTCAAAAAGATGAAGTGAATAGAGGGAGAGGGGAGGTGTAGAAATGATGATATAGTCACCTAACTAATTGGTTGCCGCCTACTCAAAGAATTTGTTCCTGCCTACTCCTAACATAATGTTAAAAATTATATGTATATTTGTTTCATATGCCCTTAATAGTATACAAGGTGGAAATGTTATGGACTTGTTATATGGTCGATACATTTTGTTCTAGTACATGCAAATTGTAGGCAAACATGTGACCTCACAAATCAAACTCTACATGGTCATATCTCATTCCAAGAGTTGCATAACCACCTATCAAATTTGAATCCCTTAGAGAAGTAATAAGACATGTCGATTCTAGGTCTAACTTATCTACCAAACATTCAGAGACAAAAGAATGTGATCCACCATTATCAAATAGTACTTTAAAAAATATGCCATATATCAAAAGTATACCCCCCATCATAGTCTTTCCTTTAACTTCAGCAGTTGATCCAGAAGCTATAGGTTCCAGAGCAAAGCACTTTCCTCTTTTAGCTTTGACTAGTTTAGGACACTCTATTTTGAAGTACCTCGTCAGGTTACATTTAAAGCATTTCACACCTTTCATATCAACGGCTTTCTTATATATCCAGATCGACACTAATTTACAAACTAACCATTTTTATCATACTTATAGTAAACTATTTCAGACTTTCCCTTCTGAGAGGCTCCACCTTAATGAGCTCCCTCCTTACTAAAGAATTTTTTCTTCTTGCTTTGGAAAGCCATTGTCTCCATAGATATATTCGTCCTAATAGACGAAAGACAATTCTCGCTTCTCGAAGTTATATCCACCATGACATTAAATGGATATCTAAGATGCGGCATAGTTTCCCTAACAATCTATGGCTTTAGTCCATGAATAAACTTCTCTTTTTTCTAAGTAGAGTGTTAATGATGGCTTTCCAATGCCCTGACAGCTCATCGAACTTTGTAGCATAATCCAGAATAGTCATTTCTACCTTGTTCCAACTTCAAAAACTTTCTAAACAAGTGGAATTTGTAGATTCAAATAGAAACTTCTCCTTAAGTCTTTCTCTAAAGTCAACCCAAGAAAGCTACTCCTCTAGAACTCCCATAGTAATACTATTCCACCAATAGAGAGTAGATCCTTGTAGCTGCCTTGAAGCCAACATCTTTTGTTGATCAACATTCAATCCCAGATCAAAGAAAATCCTTTCGCACTGAAGAAGCCAATACTCCACTTCGATGGCGTTCTCTGCTCCCATGCATGGTTTTCCTCCAAGACTGGTATAATCCCAACTTAATGGGGCGTAGTTGTAACAAGCGGCCATTTATAGTGTAGCAGCTTCCGCATACTCAACGTTACCACCCATCGGTCCAGCTGATGCTCCGGCTTGCATCATGTTAACAAAGAAATGGTAGATAGTCCTTATATCCACTGTGCGGCTCCAGCACCCAAATTAGCATTGGCGTTGGTAGTTCGGTTAGCATTCCTAGCATTAGCTTGAACATTTTCGTTCATAGTGGTGCTCCTGCCTCCAAAGTTTAGTCTTCCACTTTTGATATCCATTTCTTGTAACATACGATCCTTCATGAGATATATAAAAATGATTTAAGATAGTGGGGAGAGTATATATAGATATATGTACTTATATATAGCAAATAACAAGTACGTTAATATAACGTTTACGTTAATATAATGCTATCCCATTCCCCAATTTATTCTTTTGATTTTATTTGGGTTATCTTCTTTTAATAATCGTATTAAGTTTTATGTAAACTTATGCTCTAGTACTAAGTTGTCACCTTCACCATTTAGAGGCATGAAAATAGATGTCGTTGATTATGCAATAATCCTTAGCATTATTTCCTAACGAAAAAATGAGATTAGTTATTAAATCATTAACATCAAGAGCAAGAATTTATAGATTATAAACAAAATATTTTCTTTCATTAATTTTCCAACTCATTACATTTTGTTCATTTCCATTTTATAACCCCACGATTCCATCATTCTGATATAATATAATAAATAAAACTATAATTCCAAGAGCTACATATGAAGATGTCCTATTGAGTGATTAGAGTCCTAAATACTGGACGTTTATAGTTTCCATCATTACATACATCTCTACTACTAATAAAGAAAATTCATTAAACTAATTTACTTGTTGCCTTTTTGAAATTTCAAAAATGTCCTAGCTTTCCGTTTATAGGTCTATGCATATACGGTTATTCATCATCATATAATGTTTGTCTTAGTTCGTGCGATACCAACATTTTCATCCATACCTTTGTCCATACTGCTACTATCGCAACGCCAAACTGTGTTCAAAACTATGCAAATTCCCAAATCTAACGGACAATTATACTACTTACGGTTAATAGCAAAATTACTTACGTTCTTTATTTAATTACATTATTCTGTATGTTTTAAATCGGGCATTATTTTGCAAACTAATACTATCGGTTAGAATAATAGGATATTATAGCAAGGTCAGGTAACATGTGGCTAAACAATATTTTCAGGTCACACTAATGGCAAGAATCCGTGTGCGATAGCATGGGCTACCATTAATTTAACAATAATGTAAAAGGCAGTTAAATTGCACATTAGAAATAAACTTTAAATAGTAGCTCGCCTTGTGCACGGCTTCGGAAGCTAGTTCGTTTAACATAAAATACCTCACTCTCAGCCTACCCAATTTAGATTCAAACACCTAAGAATTTAGAAAAAAAATTAAAACTTTGAGTCTGATAAAAAGTCTTGTATGAATAATATTAATCCATCCTAAACTAAAATATAGATACTTGGAGAGACCATTCCACTGAATAGAATGAATTTTCCCATCATCGGTATCCATTACAATCAATATCTCAATCATAACATACACCCGCAACCACCATGATTAGAACATAATCATAACATCAATATTATTATTAAGCACTATTGGGTTAAAATGAATAGTCCAACATTTATTAGAGTCAAAAGGGTTATACATTTCCAAAATTTCTCAATCTCATAAAATAGTCCATGGCAGTTTTCCCAAAGTTACTATGGACCTATATTAGTTTCTCAGGCCAACAGAAAAAATAATGAGATGACTCGGGCCAAAAATATAACCAGATGATCCAAAATCTCTTGCTTAACAAAAGGAAATAACATCAGCTTCTATCCAATAAAAAAACAACAGTAAGCATCTCTACTACGTTTAACTCCTAAATTTTAGCCTCAATACCGACAAAGCCCTATGCATCAGAATCGTAGACTTGACTAACCGGAGGCTTCAGGTTGGAGGATAAGGTGCAACCCTGCTCTAGTCTCAACTCAAAATCCAGTCTTAAAATATCCATAGGTCATGTCTTTTGATAATTTCTAGTCATTCTAATACTATTTGATTTTCCTGGTAACCTAGATGCAATTCTAGAGATTAAACCTAACCATACCCACGATTAGAACAACACAAGCAGTCATTAGTTCCCAATTCCCCTAAGTCAAAAATGTTGTGTGATAACACATAACATATCCGTGAGCATGTCAACAATTTTGCATATGCAATAATAACTGATTAAGATACAAAAGGGAATATATATATATAACATATTATCATCCATCATTAATATACATTTCTATTATAGTCCTTTTATACACAAAATTACTTGCAACAAAGTAATACTTCCCTTCATAAAACTCTTTAAAAATGGGCCAAACACCTTTTCTTTCCTTTGAACACTTGTCAAATTACTTAACAAAAACCACATAATTTATTTAATAAAACATAGCCCTACCTTGAGTTAAAAACTATCAAGGGTCAAAAAATAAGCTTTCTTTTCAAAAACTTGTGCCATCATACACTAAAAATGTTAAGCCACTGCATGTCAACCAAAATAAAGTCGTCTCAAATTGAAAACATGTTGTCTTTACAAATCAATAAACATGATCTATCAAAGGATGACAACAGCTTAGTTATCGCAAGCTGATAAAATGATGTTATCGCAAGTTGGGAAAATGATAGGCATCGCAAATTGACAAAAACGATGCCATCACAAGTTCATTAAAATAACTATCACAAGTTGGCAAACAAATGTTATCACATGTTGATAAAATAGATATCGCAAGTCGGCAAATACATGATGTCACATGTAGATAAAATAGTTATTATAAGTTGACAAATAAATGTTATCACATTTTGATAAAAACGTAGTTTTCGCATATTGGTGATACATGTTATCATATTTTAATAAAATAGCTATTGTAGGTTGAAAATACATGTTATCGCATGTTGTTAAAAACAGTTGCATGTTCATAAATACGAACTATCGTGTGTTGATAATGACAATTTTAAATATTTGCATAACTGATTTATTTCATTTAAAGAAACAACCTTTTACCAATCCAATTTCTTTATCAAATTTTCTATGGTAAATCAATCTTTCTAGAAATTTGCACCAAAAAAAGAGAGAAATTTTTTCTTCTTTTATAACAAGAGTGATACTTTATTCAAGCAGAGCACTTATTATGATATCTCAAGGGCTCGAACTATGACCTCTAAAACTTTTATCTAAAGTGCTATACCTCTAACCACTAGAGCTAAAGATCATTGACCAAGAGAGGAAAATTTTCTTCTTACCCAAAATATTAATTTTTGCAATAATTATGTCATTATTTACCTTTTTGCAGTTAAAACCCTCTTCATCGAAAATTTATATTAAATTGAAATTACTTAACAAAAGTCCCCAAAAATTCCCAAAATTCATAATTTTCCTCTATAACATCATATTAAAATGTCAAAGCAAAATAATTATTTCTCATATTTGAAATAATTAAACCTAAAATTATACATTTTCTCAACTTATAAAATTCATATTAAATTCATCGTAATTTTGAAAATTCGAAAATAAAATCCCATCTCCAAGGTTTTATTCCAAACATCATATCAAAAATTTAAAGCATTTAGAGATCAGAAATATAGTTTTACACCAAAGTTCCCTAAGGAAATTTCACAAAATTATCCAATGATAACCATAACACATCCAAATGATTATGTAAGCCATATGCATGATAAACATCAATAAATAAACTAAGCTTTCATCACAAATCTAATTTTAAAATGTCATATAATAGAGATGGATATATTATTTACCTTAGAATTTGATGTAGGTGGAGATAATAGCCTTGGTTCTTATTCTTAACATTTTCTTCCTCTTCCTCTTCTTTGTTGAATAAATTTTTAATGGAGTTTCTTTGGTCTTTATGTTTTCTTTTTTCTTCTCTTTGTTTATGAAGGAATGACCCAATCAATATGATGGGTGGAAGTGTATTATGGGAAGTAAATTATATGTGTTATCCTTATTTACCTTTTATATAATTAAAGCCTTAAATTAATTTCTTCCTAAACCATTTCTCCATTTAAAGTTTGAAATTCAAATTATGTATTTATATGGTAATCATCCATACTATTTATATATTTATATTCTCCTATATTAGTTATTTGATTATTTTCTAATTAAATATCTGAGATAATGTGCAGCAAAAATTAGAGGTATTACAGATTCGCCTATAAATATCCATCCTTTGGCAATGAAAAATGGATCTTCTTTTGCATTTTCGATCTTCTTTCTTCTCCAACGTTGTTTTTGCCACAAAGTGTTTTCGAACTCAAATTTCCTTTGATTTCTAGATCTGAAACATTGTAATTCGATTGTACTTATGCAAAAACATCTGGAATAAAATTAAAGTTGATATAGGCAACTGATATGAGGCTGAACCACCGTAATGTTTCATGTGCTTTACTTCTAGTTTCATTTTTACTGCTCATCTCATTTGTGACTGATCTAGGATGTTGTGTCATTTTTTAAACCAATAATATATGTGTGTGTGTATTGCTTATGGTCTTAAAATCACAAAAAAATTCCTATCGGCCTTGGTTTAATAAATAACACATTTTTTATAAACATATAAAAAGAATATTGTTAGATTGAATTCAAAATATTTATATATGTATGTATGTATGTATTAGCAAGTTGAAATTTTAATTATTTCAGCCGAAAATAAAAATTAAGTGAATTTAAATATTTAAATTATACATTTATAATATTATTTAAAAGTTATATTTTTTAGAAACTTTTATGCATAAAGTTTTAACTTAAAAAAATATATTTAATATTTGACCAAAACAAAATGAAAATATTTTTATGTATATGGATGGCCAAAATATATATATATATATAAACACATAAATATATTAACTGTAACGACCCAGAATTTTAAACAATTTAATTTGAAAATATTTAATTAAATTTAAATGTTTGAATGATGGTTTGACTTGAATTTCAAATTATCAGAATGAATTTGGCGATTAAATTATAAATTTACTCTATTGAAGTTGAATAAAAATTTAATTCTTCAATTTTAAGCTGATTAAAAAGATTCTAAAGGCTTGTAAAATTCGTATTTATAATACTGAAGATAATAGAAGCTTCAAAATTTAATTAGAAAGTGAATTGTTCAGTTTTGAATTTATATTGTTTGAATCGATATTTAAAAAAATAGCCTTTCGAGGCACAGTCTCGGAATTCGATGAAACCTGTCCCATTGGGTCCGTAATATTGAATTATTCTCGGATTTCAAATTTCGTGTTGATCGGAGTTGTTATGCGAGCGTACGACGAATAAACGCGTTGGAATTTAAATCAAACTCAATTTGAATTTAAAATTTTATTTAGTCAAATATCAGCATGTTATCTCCCTAACATCTCTCCTAAAATCACGGCAAGGATCACGGCTAAATCAGGCAAACACGTTCTCCTTCCTTTCAGCCTCAATTCACGTTCTTCTGTCTCCCTCCATCCTTTTTTAAATAATCACGCAACTTTAATTCGTTCCTCGGTTCAAAATCAAAAGGGAGAAAAAATAATGGCCGAAGCCCTCCCCTTTTCTCGTTCGTTCAAATAAAAAAAATGGCCGAATCCCTAAATCAAAATCAACTAAGGCATCGCGAGCTCGAAGGGGGAGTCAGGGTTCGCGAGTTCAATCTCGAGCATCGCGAGATGGCGGCGCTCGACCGCGCGCGTAGGACGAGGTCTCGATGGCGGCGACGCTCGTAAGCGCGAGGTGACGTCGCGATTTGGGGGGAAAGGGCGTGCGAGTGTGGAGCGCGAGGCGTGGCAGACTCCACGAGTTCGAATCAACGGCGGCGTCTAGGGCAGTGGTGAGATCGAGATGAGGCTCGCGATCGATTATTGGGTATCGGCTGGCAAGTGAAATCGAGCTCGAATGCGCGTAGAAGAGGGTACGCGATTGGGTTCCATTCGAGTTCGAAGCTAGATTCTACAGTAAGGTATATTTGTTATTTATTCTTTTCAATCTAGGGATGTATAATATATACAGTAAAACAGTAAAGAAAATCCTATGTTTTATTCGCAGAAATGAAATATAAAACATAAATATCCATAGGTATATGTATATATAAAATTATGTGAGTATAGACGTATAGAAAAATATATACAGTAAGTTAAATAAAATTTAAATTCTTGAATTCACTACACCATTATAAGCTATTAACAACGGGTAAAAACTGTTGTTAAGGCAAAAAGCAACGGGTAATAACCGTCTTTAAAACAGGAGTGGTTGAATTTAGCGACGGGATAAAACCGTTGCTTTATGTCCAAAAGGCAACGGGTAAAAACCGTTGCAAATTGAGTAGAAGGCAACGGGTAGTAACCGTTGCAAACTGGACCAAAGACAACGGTTCTAAACCGTTGCAGACTTAGCCAAACACAACGGGTAATAACCGTTGCTTTATTTGCATTAGGCAACGGGTAAAAACCGTTGCTTACTGGGAAAAATATCAACGGTCAGTAACCGTTGCTTTCTGTCCAAAAAAAACGATTAAAAACCATTGCTTTATGACCAAAGTCACACATAAAGCAATGGTTAACACCCGTTGCACATAATGTTTGTTCCTGCTAAATCACAGCTGTAACTCACTACTGCGTTACAGGCATATCTCAGTATATATACCAGAATATCAATATATATCAAAATATGCTAGAATATCAAAATATTGGTACACAAGCACTATAAACATATCGCACATATACCATACATATAAAATTATCAAACTTATAATTACACTCATTGTTTTGCAAACAGAATGCTACCGTGCCGGAATATCATACTTATTACAATGCATTGTTTATTATCACTACAGTACAAAGATTTCATTAATTACACTACATTGTTTTGCAAGCTAAAAAGTCTTTCATCTGAGAGGAAAATAAAATCATATGGGCAAAGCATTCCAGTTTTCAGAGTTCAATGTTCAACCTGGTTCATGTGCAACTCGAAGATTAAATTCAAAGGCAGTTCAACTTCATAAATCTGGAAAGAATATTCCAGTTCAAAAACAAACAGCATCTACCTGATTCAAAAAGTCTGAATTAATTTAAAACAAAGTAGAACCCAAGCAAAGAGGAAATCAAATAATGCAAAGCAATTCAAAGAAAACAACGGTTAGGATAAAGCAAATTTGATCAAGCCTCAATTTCCAGATTTTGAAATCTTTTTCAGGTTCTCTTTCCTCTCTGTCAAACTATCCAGGTGAGCAAACCACCCTTATAAATTCTTAAAACTTGATATACCTATTTTGCATGTGATAAGTCTTGAATGTAAATTGTGAAAGGTGCTTGCATGCTTGTATTTATGTATGCATGACTGTGTGTACGATTGTGTACAGGCAATATGCCTCTGTTTATACATGACAGGTTTGATAAACCTGTCTAAAAATTCATACCACCCAAAAGTGACTTTAACTCTATTCTATCGGCTAAAGAGAGAATTACTAATGGTATTCATAATTCGTTGGGTGATCAAGAGTTTATTGATTGCATTTCCCTATCTTAGCTTATGGAACCTCAGTTTACTGGTAATCACTTTACATGGCGAGGAGGCTTAATTTTTCTATTCACAGCAAAATCGATCGGTTGTTTATTAAATCCTTATGGATGGATAAATTTAAACAATTTGGTATTAACTTTGGTAATCACTCTATTAGTGATCACTCCCCTATAAATATCAATTTTATGATTCATAATATTAGGAATGCCAAAGTACCTTTCAGATACAGTAATTCCTGGCACAATCAAACTGGGTACCATTCTTCGATTCAAGAAGCTCTCAAAAGAATTCCAGGGAAATCCTCTTCATATCCTCCTGTCTAGACTAAAGGAAATTAAATCTACACTGAGAAATTGGAGAAATAATAAAAATAGCATTCATAAAGTTATTATCCAGTTAAAAGAAGAGGCCAGTCAAATTAATTAGTCCAAAACCCACTGAATGCAAACCTGATTGAACAATATAGATTAAAAATAGATCAGGTTCAAGATATGATGAGAAAAATAGCAACTGAAACTGATCAACGAATGAAGTTAAACTGGCTAACCAATGGGGATAGGCCAACTAGTTTCTTTTACAATAAAGTCAATGCGACTAATCCTAATAATAGAAACATATATGTTTTAAGTCCCAACGGATCATGGCCATCAACATCAGATAAACTGGTGAATGAAGCTGTTAATTATTTCACTGAATTGGTTTCTTTATATCAGCCCACACATCAATTTCCAGGCATTATTTGTAAAAAAAATCTTATCTCAGAAGGAAAGTCAAAGCCTATGTCAGCCTTTCCAAATAGAAGAAGTCAAAACTGTTGTCTTTCAAATTGATGACAACAGTTCTCCTAGGCCAGATGGCCTTAGTTCTAAATTCTTCAAATTACACTGGGAGCAACTGAAAAATAGATATATGGAATGCTATGAATGACATCCTCCAATCACGTATTTTGGAAGGAGAATATAAAGGGCTTCAACCTTTTTTTTTGGAAGGTAAAAGCTTTACTTCCTAGTATTTGATAAATTGTCGATTATCTTGTAAACAAGACAGACCAAGACAAAATACACATGCATTTGCATATGCAAATTTCATATACAGCAAACAAAAGAAAATCAGCAATATATGCAAACAACAAGTCAGAAATATCAATACCTACGACTAAAGATATCATATCAAACCCTTTTGATGGCTCACATAACCTCCGGCTCCAACATCCCCAAAGGTCTCGGTAAATTGTCGACATATTTTGGCGGTTAGCTCATCCGGCAATAAAATTTTGTCCAACAACACTTTTTCATATGTGGGTGGTACTGGTTTTCCATGAATTATTAATGCTGTGGAATCTCGGCATATAGTACCTGTTATATAAGCATTTCTGGAGTGAATACATGGAATCACATTTACAGAACTAACAAGCTCCCATACATTTAAGAGGTGGTATATATGGGCACAAAAGCATAAGTGTACGCATGAAATAATTTCAATGCAAGGATACGCATATATTAGAGGTGGTGCATTTGCATGCTTCAAGGACAGTACACACGCAAGAATAAAAGTTTTAAATCTTGGAACCATTTGCCTTTAGAAATTATAAATGCAATATATATCAAGCATGCAAGAATTTGCACACAAAAATCAAAGTAAAACACACGTATAAAGCATGTAATTTGCAAACATACTAAAAGAAAATAACAAGAGCTAATAAGAAATCATGGGTAACAATATCTTATGGCCTTCTACCAAGTTCAACTCTGATATTAACTAAACAGATGTCTATTCTTCTGATTTCACTTGAAATTTAACATTAGCAGCAAACTGTTTCCAAAAAAATTGCCATTTCAACGGCGCCATTTTGTAGCACCAGAGTAATGTCTATGCATTACCCCTCTCCTGATACTTGGCTTGCGCCATTAACAACAATTTTATCCACTTACTAAATATGGTCTCATATTTAGTAAAACAAAATTACCTTACAATATAATTTTTTTGTTGGAACAATATTACCTTATTTTGAAACTTAATGAAACATCAATCCTAAAAGCAAGGGCGGCCCAAAGAATCGGTTGACCAAGCCACATGTGAATTTTTTTGCCCCTTACAATATAACATGTCAATTTTTTTTATTTTATTTTTCATATATAAGCATAAAATCACATATAAAACTATAACATAACAAAGTACCAACTTTTTATACAAAAGTTGCCACATTAAGTGGGCTGCAATACTTATAGTCTCAAATAGTTTACAAAACAGTGTATTTAATTTTTAACGAAATGTATCAAGTTTAACTACTAGTGTATCTAGTTAAGTGTACAGGCAAATCATATTGGGTTCTGCCTAAATGTTTGCGGGTCATACACACACTGCAGGAAAAATAGTACATCAATGTAAATATCAGTTCCTAAATAATTATTAGTTTTTTAGTTTCAGCTTTCAAATTTCAATTCCTAAACGATTATTTATAGAAAACTAGTTGTTTGTAACTAAATACTAATAAGTTATTGGCTTCAGGCATTTTCAAGGTTAATGAAAGCTAAAGCAGTAAAAGGGCGACTCAATTTTGGAAAATTAGACAACTCAAAATAAGAAATTAGCATACTTAATTAGCAGTGGCAGTATAGAGACTGTAGCAGGACTTCAAATCAGCAGTAGAAAATATCGCGTAGGAGGAAAGCAAGAGCCGACGATGGCTGATGGAAGAGCCGAGTATGCAGCGATGATTATTTAGAAAGAGTTGATTTTTGAAACCCTAGTATTTTTGGGTTCGCGCATCGCCGACATGGAGATTGCTATTGAGCTGTAACTTTGAAGTAAAACAGATTTTTGGTGTTGCCCGGCTCAATTGAATGCCCCATCCCAGGAGCTTGGTGGGCTTGCCCCTGGGCCAGCACTACCTAAATGATTTACAACGGTCTCCAACCGTTGCTAATTAGCCACGGTTGAAAACCGTGGCTAATTGAAATGAAGCGCGCCAAAAAATATGGCGCGAAAGGATGAAATTCACCGCCATCATTTGTCTCCAAAGAAGCTACGGCTAATAACCGTTCCCAATTAGCAACGATAAAAAACCGTTGCTAATTGAACCAAGACGGTTAATAACCGGTGCTAAATGGCAACGTTTAATAACCGTTGCTAAATGAGCGGATGGTTAGTTGCAAATCACAGTATTTGGTGTAGTGATTATCCAGAAATCTGTAGATATATATAAATAAATAGTTTTATACAGTAAAAGAAAATTTGTTTACAATTCAAATTATTAGTTCAAAAAAAAATGAAACCCTTGGTTAATTTAAATTAACTTTAAAAGGAAAAATTGTTAGGTAAAATGATTTATTAAAAGAAACTGATTTAAAGATATTAATATAAAATAAGATAATTAGTAAAAATAAATAAATAAATAAATAAATGAATACATTATAAATTTACTAGTTTATTTTGAAAATAATTTCCTAAAGTAAATTTTGTTTCAAATTTAAATTTTTAGTTAAAATAATTATTAAACAAAGGAATTTTAAAATATTGAAGAAATTTATATAAGCAAAATGTTTGAAATATTTATGAAAATGAGATTTTGGTTTAAAGAAAAAGGGAAGTTAGTTTGAAATTAAAAGGTTTAGTTAAATAAATTTACTTAAGTAAATTTAGTTGAAATTTAAATTTTATCAGATAAATTTGCTAAGAGTAATCTGTATAAAATTAAAAGGGAATTTGTTTGGAATGAGTGATTAAGCCCAATTAAATTATAAACTAGTTAAATCAAATGAAAATTTATTATTCGATCTGTTCGAATATTAATAAATTGTGTAAATATTTATACAAGGTATAAATCAAGAAAATCGAGTCAAGATGGAGAATGGATTGCTAATAAAAGCAAAGGTGAGAATTTCTCACTCAAAAATTTATAAGTTGGATTTGCAGTTATTGATTGATTGCTATTTGGTTGTGATATTAGATATAGTAGGATATATCTATATGTATAGCAATATATATATATTGGCATATGTATATATTGGAGTTGATTGATTTCCCGCATTGTATAGTGGATGAGACCCTATTGCGCCGCCTATTAAGCGGATAATATTTTATAAATCCCATATACCGCTATATTCCACCTCGAAGTGGAATGGGTATTGTGCTAATGTCTGTGGTTGCAGGGAAACAGGTTGGAGGGATCCAACTGGATTCCTCACGAATATTTATTTGACTCATACATATTGTGATATTTGATTGATTATCATATCGATATATGATGTTTGAAAGTCGTGATTGACTATTTGATGTGTTGCATCATGGGATCCAT
Organism: Allium cepa; assembly: GCA_030765085.1. Taxonomy (NCBI): domain Eukaryota; kingdom Viridiplantae; phylum Streptophyta; class Magnoliopsida; order Asparagales; family Amaryllidaceae; genus Allium; species Allium cepa. The sequence continues at coordinate 589,958,588 of CM060938.1, forward strand.
TTTTGAAGTTTAAAAACAACGATTTTGATTTTTAAGGGATTTCTAAGGTGACTTTTGAAAGTATACGTTTATAAAATATTTTTGGAATTGATTCATCTTAATAAACGTTATAATTTTAATGTATAAAAATTATGATTTTTGAGAAATACAGTTAAAAGTTGATTTTTGAAAATATGGGATTAATGATTTTATAAAATAGTTTAAACTGGGATTTCTGAATTTATTATAAAAAGTTTAAAAATAGGATTTATGAAATTTGATTATTTTATAAATCAAAATAATGAAATTATAAAGGAGTTTAAAGACGTTTAAAAAGAATAATATAAATTGATCCATATAAAAGATTTATAAATTGATATTTATAAATTAAAAATATTGGAATTGTAAAACGAGTTTTTATAAGTGTTAGAATGAATTGTAAATGAATTTCGTAAATGAATGAAATTTATAGAATTATAAACAGTATGTTTATAAAATTTGTAAAGTTATTTAAAAGAATAGATTTTGGATAAATAAATGAATCTTATAAGTTGTAAGATTTACAATTTGGGAAGTTTAAAAAAAAAATTTGTAAACAAATAAATTATAAGCATTTAACTTAAAATATGAACTTTTAGTATATCATTGAGATATGAAATTCAATAGATTAATAAAGGAAATTATAAAAGGAAGTTGTTATAAAATAAATAGAAATGGAATTTATAAACATTGTTTTATAAATCCGCAACGACTTATCTTGATAAGTAAATTGTTGTAATGTGTTAATGGAGTTATATTCACGTTTTAGACAGTGAATAATCCTTTAAAACAAAATGTATAGAAATGATGAAATTGGTTAACAAGTATATTCACGTTTTTGAATAGTGAATAATATATTAAAGAAAATGTTTTGGATGTGATGTTTTAAATAGAATTAAAACGATCTAAAGATGTTTTAAAATGTATTAACTATCGAAACCATAGATTTCAACATTCATTGTTGAAATAGACGTTTTTGAGAAATAGAAGGAAATGGTAGACTATAACATTGTTGTTATAGTAAATGATTTCCGAAAGGAAATGTTTTGTATAGTATTGGGATTTATATATCTATTTTAATTTCGAATCCCTATACTAGTGATTTTGGGTTGTCGTAACGATGTTTTACACAACATTCGTTTTGGCCCAAATAAGTATGTTTAAGAGAATGATTTCCTTAAAGAATGAAATATATACTTAATTTCGATTAGAGTATATTGAATATTTTCCAAGTGTAGAAAATAAAAAGACTTGTGAATTACTTATAAATAAATAAGTATGGAAATGTTTTTCCAATATTAAGTGAATATTTTGAATTTATCTTTTTGAAGATAAATTGAAAATGAATATTAGGAATCGAATGGAAATCGTATATTCATAAATATTTTGGAATGTAAATTCACTATGGAATTTATAAATGAAAGGGGGAAATTGTTTAAAAATAAATATTGATTTATTTTTGAAGTATTGAAAATATATATCTTGTAAAGATATTTTTGGGAAATAAATAATTTGGAAAATTATTTGGAATCTGGTGATGTTTTGCATATCCATTGATAGTTCAATAACCGACTATCAATATTTACCTTTAAATAGGTATTTGTTGTGATTTGCTTGAATTTGAATGCCACACTTTATTTTTTTTAAAATAAGCGCTCACTATTCGGGTTAACCGGTAAAGGACCTTGGGGTCATATAACCCATTCCGAATATGTGATACGTCGTTATGAATTGCATTTGAAGACCGGTGTTGAAGACCAGATATTTTCAAAAACGAAAGGGTTTCTTGTCGATTGTCTCTGCACTGGCTGATCCCCGGTATAGAGATCTCCATATGTGATGGGAAATCCGGACGTGATTAGAGATTATCCGGATTGCAAGGACTTCTTTGTAAGTGCCTTCGGTTCTGTTCGATCCCGGAACAGACTTGTATGGATAGTATGTCTGACATTACAAATTGAGATATAAAGCTGATTTCTTTCAAATATATTTCTGTTGGTGGCGGAGAATTTATTCTTTTAGCTTAACACCCTTCTCTGAGACGTACGAGCTTAGAGGTTATATAGTTGAAGGTTATTAGCAATATATTCCCAATTTGGTAATGTGGCATGCTGAGTGTTGCTGTGAAATGATCATTGTTTGATCATTTGTGATATGATCATTTGTTTGATCATTTATCTTTGTGATCATTTCTATGATCATTTGTTGACCCAAAGCACAGCTTTTGTATAAAGCATGGCTTTGTGGACGAGACTTCGTCGAGCCTCACACCACGGAATGGTCAAAACAGGAAAGATGCGGCAAGGTTATGAGGGGTAGCTCCCTTTAGGGTATGTGAATTTCCTTCTGGAAAAGGGTGGTATCATGGTATAGAGCCCAGATGCTTACTCATGTTGAAACACTTATTATTATGGTGTGATGTTGATTACGAGCGCTCGGATAAAGGTCCCAAAGGACCGGGGGATGGCATACTCGTGTCAGTAGTTACCCAGTTAGGGGTAACCCGGCCTTGTGTTGGCAGAGATCCGGTTAGGTTCTCGGGGACGTCCTTCCAAAGGCGTTCTCATGTGGCAATGGGAAGTTCCTTGGCCTGACCATTTGTTGGAAATCCAAAGAAACAATACGATCCTTGTACGGTTTTAGTTGTATAACCTGCTATGGAATGTGGCGGTAACCTGCTATTGAACATAATAGCTATAGTAGGCATACGATAATGGTTGTATGTTGGCTAAGATTTATATTCTACTTTCGAAATTGTTTTATACACTATGCACTAGTAATAATATCAAATGTTCTTTTTAATGTGTATCAAGCATCTTTGACTACCATAAGGAGAAATCTCCTCCGATTCTGCATTTGCATGTGTGTGTGTGCGGGAGGCCTTATGGTAGTCTCATTTTTAAAAGCATTGCGAATTGACTTTAAAAATATTCTTCTATTTTGATTTTAAAGAAAAATAAACTGTTTTAGTTCTCACACCAATCACATGACTGACTCGGATTTTATTGTTTTCCTTCCTAAACTCTGAGTGCCCACCAATTTCCACACGGGCAGTCAAGAGTTAGGTTTATCAGGATATTCTGGAATTCAGGAGTTGCAGGAGGCAAGATGGATGGCATGGCGTATTCACTAGTATATAGTATTTCTTTTTTTCCGCTGTTTGTTGTTGTACACTCGGATAATGAATGTAATGTGATGTAATGTATAAAATATATAGTTCTTTTGATTATGAATATTCATTTATCTATTATATGTTGTTCCGCTGCGATTGTGAGATTCTGATGTTGTTCTGTCATTTATTTCTGTTGTTTTTCTTTCTTTCTTCTTCTACCTCTTCTTTCTTAAACCCTCATGGTTCGGTTTTCCGACATCCGACTGATCGGCATTCGATACAATGGACGTATTGATGTCTGTTAGCGCCAAAATTGGTCATAACACCCTTAGAGAGTTTGTGTAGAGAGATTAATGAAGAAGATAAATTAAAATAGAGAAGATAATATAAATTAAAATGCGGGAGACGAGAACACAGAATTTATAGTGGTTCGGCGTTGTAGCCTACGTCCACTTTGAAGTTGATCTTTTATTTCTTCACTTTTAACTTGATTACAGATACAATCCGCTTTTAAGTATTCGAATACAATTGTGAAATAAAAGTTGAAGTCTGGGATGAGGTTTGGATGAGGCAGAGTCTCCCCTGTATTCTCTGAAATCTCCTTCCGTTTTCTGTGCCCCTGCCTCTCTATTTATAGACGAAAGTGGGTTGGACTTCCCTGGTGGGCCAGGTGGCTGAATAGCTCGGTCCAAGTAGCGTAAGTACTATGCGCCGAACCAGAGAGGCCGAACGAGGTATGCCGAGCCTTCCTTTTCGTGTCGAACGAGGTATGCCGAGCCTTTCTCTTTGTGCCGAACAAGGTATGCCTTTGAGTGAGGGATGTAGGTTGAATGAGGCTGGGATGCCGAACGATCTTATGCCGAACGATCGCATGTCGAGCGTCCTCCTTTGGCCAAACGGTATTCAATACCGAGCGCTTCTTGATGCCGAACGCGATCCCATGCCGAATGATCGTTTGTATGTCGAACGCCCTTTGACCGGGTGTTTACTTCAGCCGAACGTCCACTTCGGCCGAACGTTCACTCTGGCCGGACGTGTTCTGGATGCCGGGTGTCCTTCGAATGTTGAACACACTTTACACCGAGTACTCCTTAGAGGCCGAACGTTCTTGGGTAGCCGAGTACCCTTTGGATGCCAAACCTTCCTGGGAGGCCGAGCAGTGGTCAAGCCGAGTACTAAGTTGCCTGGCCAATCCCTTGGGAAACACTTGCCCCCCAATGTACACCGTGTGTTCGAACAGGGTGTGCTTTGAACTACTGGATTAGCGCATTGCCGCCGAAAGCCAAGGATGACGAACAGGATGACCCATGCCGAACGTCCTTTATGCCAAACGATTGTTGTTGTTTTTTTTTTTTGCTTTGACCGGTTCTACCGGTCAGAGTCGTTTCGGCTTCTTCTCTTTTCCTATAAATTCCAGTACCTTATTCCTTTCTCTCTTTTTCACTCCTTGACCGTGACTTTCTAAGAACACCTATTTCCTTTAAATTTTCAATCTTCCCTTCCGTCCTTTGAACCTTGCACGTCCTTCCTACAATCTCTTCCCAAGCTCCTACCACTCCTCTTGGTAAGTGTTTTCGCATGTGTTTGTTTAATCACAAACTGTAGTTTGATGATAGGATCGGTAGGAGGTACAGGGAAGAAGAGACGATTCTTTCTCGTACCCCGAGGCTAGGATTTGATTTGACCTTGGGTAATTCTAAAGCAGGTGGAACGGAGAGGAGAAAGGTGGGAGTTCGTTGTTTAGATGTGTGGTGGTTCGGCACAGTTTCTTCGTGTCGAATGGTGTCGGTGGAAGAAGGAGTATGTGGGCAGGAAGCAGTTGGGACGTCGAGCGTTGTTTCGGCTGAAATGGGATTTTGGCCGAACAGAACATGCCGAACGATACCCAGCCGAACCAAAACACAGATGTCGAACGATGGCATGCCGAACAATAACATAAATGTCGAACGATGGCATGCCGAACAATACCCAGTCGAACCACAACATAGATGCCGAACGAATAAATGCTGAACGTACGTAAGTGCCGAACATACTCTACCGGCCGAACATGACTTAAGCCGAACAAACATAGAAGCCAAACTGACTATGCCGAACCAAACATAACTGCCGAACATAACTTAGGCCGGACAAACATAGATGCTGAGCCAAAAATAACTGCCGAGCATAGCTTAGGCCGGACAAATATAGATGCCGAACCAAACATAAATGCCGAATATACTCTCCTTGCCCAATTTCATAACTGGTCTTTGCTTGCCATAATCAGACAATCGCCTCTAGTATCTTACTACAGTCGTTATCCAGAAGGCTTTCGGAGACGGTCAGCGATGACGGTTTTCGGAAGCGATGTTTTAGGCTTGACCTTATATTAACTGCTTATGCACGATTGATTGCACTAGTTCACACACCACACGGGGGGGGGGGGGGGGGGGGTTATCTGCGTTGTTAATTCTAACGTGGATTATTTTTCGAGTATAGTTCACACAGGTGCTCGGTTGGGTCTGCTATTTATTCAAGATGTCCAAAAGATCTAGTTCTGCTACACTTTCCGACAAACCTGGGCCGTCTTCTAAGCGAACAGCCCCCGACACAATTGACCCATCAGCTTCTCCCGCTCATGACTGGGCTCCCGATACTTTGGAATCGTCGATTTTACTGGATGACCCAGTTGACTCACAGGCTTCGAGAGTCACTGAGGCCGCTCTTAAGCGGATATGTTCTACTCATGGCATTCCGTTTGCTGACGTGCTCGTTCCGTCGGGGCGTGACCGCCCACATCTGGCCCCAGTGGGATATACGGCATGTAGCAAGTTCATGTGTTGGGTTGGTAGCGTGCCACCTTTCAATCTATTCCTTCGCGACGTGCTGCAGTATCTGGACGTCGCCCCGTCTCAACTTCATCCAAATGGTCACGCTTTCATTTATGGTACGTACATGCTTTTCATGGCTGTCTTCTCCAGGCCTCCAACTCCCGGCGATATAAGGTACATCTATATGACCAAGAAACGGGGAGAAAGCCCCTCTTACATGTTTCTCGAGCCACATCGGAAGTGCCAACTTTTCACTAGCGCGTGGAGTAGCAAATTCGCCCTGTACAAACAGGAGTGGTTTTACGTGCGCTGCCCCCAAGGCTTTGCGAGGCGGTGGGTTGAAGGAAGTAAGTCTTTTCTCTGAGTTGATGTCCGTTACCGATTGAGGTTGAACTTCTCCTAACTCATTGTTCTATTTTTTCAGATCTCGTCCCCCGTCCCGAGGGCCGGGGGTACTCCGATGCTGTTGACGCCATTAGAGCTCTTCCTGCTGAAGAGCGAGATATCCGAGCCCTCATTTCCAATGAGTCACTATCAAAGTTTGGTTTGCTAGCCCCTGGCCGCCGGGTTAGTCTTTTAGAGGGCACCTCGCTTCCCAAGCCTGTACATGTCAGAGGGAAAAAACTGCCTGAATCATCCGTTCGCCCTTCTCTTGAAGCTCCGAAAGAAGGGGAAATTCCAGGCGGGTCACCTAAAAAGCAAGGTGAGGAATTAGGCTCTGCAGCCGAAGTTCATGATATTGAAACGTCATCTTCCCCTTCGAAGGGGAAAAAGAAGCTGGCGTGAAAGTCGAGGAAGGAGAAAGTTGGTGGGACTTCCAAAGTTACGCCTATTCAGCCAGAGAAAGAGGCTTCTTCACAGCGCGTTGAAAGTTCTCTGAAGGGCTTATCGAACCTCTCCATTCCCGATGACTTGCTCAACTATGATTTTAACGACCCGGAGCTGTTTAAGTTTCGCTCGCCCGTCAGGGGCGATGCGGGTGTCCCGGCCCCGATCCAAGGGGAAAAGACTCCCGTTAGCAAAGCCACTGGTCCGTCGGAGGGCGGCACTAGGACACACACAGACACATGCATTTCACTTTGCACCTACTTTTCTTTCACCATTCTGCTCTTTCGCTAATTCGCTATTGTTTGATTGCAGGTGACATGGGGCGCTCTCACGGATACGACCGCCTTCGCGGTTCATCGACTTTACACCGGTCTGGTCGGGACTCGGGCCTCGGGAAGCGCCGAGACAGAGACAGTGACAGCGACCGAGATTATCATGCCCGGGACTCGTCATCCCGGAAGAAAACTTATTATCAGCCTGAGCACCGCCAGGAGACCTCTTCTTATCAGGAGCAAAGCAAAGACAAACGTGGCCATAAGAGGTCGCATTCTGATGCTCCCTGGGACCAACACTCTGACTCTTCTTCTACCCGGCACTCCCGAGATTCTCATAGGAAGGGCGAACTTTCAAAGCCGTCTCCTCCCGCTCCCGTAACAGACCCGACAGTGTCGGAGAGATTGAACGAACTTAAGGCTAAGTTTCCGAAGATTTGTTTTGATGGGTTAAAGTTCCTTCCAGCGATTCATCCTATTCCCGGAGATGTCAAACAAAATGCTATCGCATGTACCAATGACGTCTACGTGCAACATGACGCGTTCATCCATCTGGCCGAGAAACTTTCTGAAGTCTCTATGGAGCGCCGGCACGAAATTGACCGCCTAAAGCTTGAAGCTATCCATGACAGGGATATCATTAAGGCACAGGATGAAGAAATTGCCGCCTATAAGTCCGAGCTTGAAGCTACTCGTCAGAGCGCTAAGGATACCGCCGAGGCTGTTTCCCGCCTTGAATTGACTCATAAGAAGGAGCTTGATGAAGTAGTTCAACGGTGTGGGGCATTAGCTTTGGAGAAAGACTCCGTTCAGAAGGAGCAAGATGTGCTTAATAGGCGAGTTAAGGAGCTCGAGGAGCAACTCAATAAGGAGAAGGAAGAGAAAGTGGCCGCCCAGGTTGAGGCACAGCACTATTGTGATGAGATCGTTGCCACCCCGGCTCTTAAAGGGGAAACTTGAAGATGATCTCTCCAAAATCGAGGCACTGAGGAGTGAGGCCCGTGAGGAAGGTAAAAGAGCAGCAACCGTCGACATCGACTCTCGCCTCGAGGCGGCCAGGGAAGAAGGCAGGGAGGAGATAAAGACCGAATTTGACCCGCTTATCGCTAAGTTCAATGCCCGAGTTCTCATGCATCAAGATCTAACTTTTCTGGGCGACGGCTACCTTGAATCATTGGACGAGGCATGGGAGACCCTGATTCAAATCAGGAAGGTTGAGAGCGGCGCCGATGAGGTTGACGAAGAAGCATTGATAAAAGAATTCCTGAGGGGGAAGGAGCCTTCAGATTTATCAACGGCTAAAGCCCTCTACAGCAAAGGCTCTCCCTCCAGGAAATGGAAAGAGGTGGCTAATGACTCTTCCGGCGTCGTGCCCCCAGTTCGCATGCCTACTCAATCGGCCAGTCGGCCAATACCTTCGAGCAGCACGTTGGCTATGACCCGGAAGCCCCCGGGCTTGGCATTCATGCTTTATCTCCCATCCCGGAGGGTGAGACCCCCCTGATGACTGAGAACCCACCGGCGTCTGGTGAGTAACTTCTGTGCTTCACAAAGAACTTTCTCGTTCCCCCAGAAGTTGTTGTGTTCTAACACTTGTTCTTCTTTTTTCGTGATTTCTGCGCAGGCTGTTCTGACCCCGAGCCCACTCCGAGGAGCGATGCCGCCAAGGAGGTGGAGAAAAAGGCGAGCGACGCTACTCAAGCTGGCGGGGATCCTGGTCCAGATGCTCAAGTAATCGGGGCACTTGATGAAGGCAAATCCGAATCTTCCTCGGAGAGTTTTGAAATAGAAATCACAGGCGCCTCTGAGCACACATCCGAGTTGAGCATGAAAGAACGGCTCGAGAAAGAGAAAAGAGATACGACCTCGGTCAAGGTCGAGCCGCGTGGAGTGGACCTGGACGATCCTCTGAACAAACCATTGAAGGTCATTCTTCCTGGCAAGTCCCAGCCCATGGATGTTCCCCCTACGTCTTCGGTCGTCACCCCTCCGTCAGGGAAGGATTCCAAGAGTAAGCGCTCTGGGAAGGAACCATCCGGGAAGAGGTCAAAGAAACACAAGAAATGACCATCGCCCCCGTTCAACGAGAACTAGTTTAAGTCATGTACTAATTTTTGTAGACTGTTTAAATAGGCTGTCGGCCCCGGACTTTGGAGCGTTTTTGTAACTGGAAGCTTTTCGTGAATAAAGTTTGATCTTCACTTTTGTCTTCTCAAAAGACTTTTATTACTCAGTTTCTTTTATGGTTGTGATTGAAATCTGAATTGTGACGGGTAACTCAGACTTCTTGGTTCGTCTTTACATGGCTTGGGAGTTCCCCTGGATTTGATCAATCTCCACTTGGTGCTTCAAGCACTTAGAATATTTCATAGCCCGTATGTTGGGGACTTGACATATCCAAGTCATTTGCGTCGTAGTTCCTATTCAAGGAATTCGGGGGTCTGAACTGTTTGTAATTAAGTCTATACACCAGACTCCGAGTACTCCAGTCCGTACTCCGGGGACTTGGAGATCTCGAGTCATTTGTATTCAAGTCCGCACTCTGGGGACGTAGAGTACTTCAGTCCGCGCTCTGGGGATTTGGAGGTTTCAAATCGTTTATACTCGAATCCGCACTCCGAGGACTTAGTGTACTCCAGTCCGTACTCCTGGGTCTCGGAGATTTTCGTCGTTTTATACTCGAATCCGCACTCCGGGGACTTAGAGTGCTCCAGTCCGCACTCCGGGGACTTGGAGATTTTTTGTCGTTTATACTCGAGTCCGCACTCCGGGGACTTAGAGTACTCCAGTCCGCACTCCGGGGACTTGGAGATTTTTGTCGTTTGTACTCGAGTCCGCACTCCAGGAACTTAGAGTACTCCAGTCCGCACTCCGGGGACTTGGAGATTTTTGTCGTTTATACTCGAGTCCGCACTCCGGGGACTTAGAGTACTCCAGTCCGCACTCCGGGGACTTGGAGATTTTTTGTCGTTTATACTCGAGTCCGCACTTCGGGGACTTAGAGTACTCCAGTCCGCACTCCGGGGACTTGGAGATTTTGAATCGTTTATACTCGAGTCCGCACTCCAGGGACTTAGAGTACTCCAGTCCGCACTCCGAGGACTTGGAGATTTTTGTCGTTTATACTCGAGTCCGCACTCCGGGGACTTAGAGTACTATAGTCTGCACTCCGAGGACTTGGAGATTTTTTGTCGTTTATACTCGAGTCCACACTCCGGGGACTTAGAGTACTCCAGTCCGCACTCCGGGGACTTGGAGATTTTTTGTCGTTTATACTCGAGTCCGCACTTCGGGGACTTAGAGTACTCCAGTCCGCACTCCGGGGACTTGGAGATTTTGAATCATTTATACTCGAGTCCGCACTCCGGGGACATAGAGTACTCCAGTCCGCACTCCGGGGACTTGGAGATTTTTGTCGTTTATACTCGAGTCCGCACTCCGGGGACTTAGAGTACTCCAGTCCGCACTCTGGGGACTTGGAGATTTTTTGTCATTTATACTCGAGTCCGCACTCCGGGGACTTAGAGTACTCCAGTCCGCACTCCGGGGACTTGGAGATTTTTTGTCGTTTATACTCGAGTCCGCACTCCGGGGACTTAGAGTACTCCAGTCCGTACTCCGGGGACTTGGAGATTTTTTGTCGTTTATACTCGAGTCCGCACTCCGGGGACTTAGAGTACTCCAGTCCGCATTACGGGGACTTGGAGATTTTTTGTCGTTTATACTCGAGTCCGGACTCCGGAGACTTAGAGTACTCCAGTCTGCACTCTGGGGACTTGGAGATTTTTTGTCGTTTATACTCGAGTCTGCACTCCGAGGACTTAGAGTACTCCAGTCCGCACTCCGGGGACTTGGAGATTTTTTGTCGTTTATACTCGAGTCCGCACTCCGGGGACTTAGAGTACTCCAGTCCGCACTCCGGGGACTTGGAGATTTTTTGTCGTTTATACTCGAGTCCGCACTCCGGGGACTTAGAGTACTCCAGTCCGTACTCCGGGGACTTGGAGATTTTCTGTCGTTTATACTCGAGTCCGCACTCCGGGGACTTGGAGATTTTTTGTCATTTATACTCGAGTCCGCACTCCGGGGACTTGGAGATTTTTTGTCGTTTATACTCGAGTCCGCACTCCGGGGACTTGGAGTACTCCAGTCCGCACTCCGGGGACTTGGAGATTTTTTGTCATTTATTATAAGCGTTCGTACGCTAGCCAGGATATCATAATTTTTAATAGCGCGTCATAGGAATATCATACGAAGAGACATTGATTATTCATGGAAAAGATGGCTTCAAGCCTTTATTGATGAAAACAAGCTAGATTATCTCATTACATGCCAAGAAGAAAGCATACTGGAAATAAATGCAACTACTGCACAAAGGAAATAGACTAAGTGTAATAACGCTGCAAATGCTCGCTGTTCCATGCTCGGGGGAGTGTCACACCATCGACGGTCGTTAGCTTGAAAGTTCCTTCTCCAAGCCTCCGTTCGATGACGTATGGACCTTCCCATGCGGGATTCATGTGCGAAGGGGTTGGAAAGACTCGTTTCAAAACGAGATCTCCCACACTAAAGGTTCTCGGCTGGACTTTTCCATTATAATATTTAGCGACTCGGTATCTGTATGAGGCTGCTCTCAAATCAGCTTCTTCGCGTTTCTCATCAATGAAGTCTAATGATTCCAATAGGAGATCCTGGTTTGACGCAGGATCGTAATAGATTACTCGGTGTGACGGAACTTCAAGTTCTATGGGTATGACGGCTTCCGTGCCGTAGGCCAGTGCGAATGGTGTGTGGCCAGTCGCGGTCTTGTGGGTAGTTCTATAGGCCTAAAGCGCTGTTGGGAGTTCATCCACCCACTTGCCTCTAGCCTTTTCCAAACGCTTCTTCAATATGGACTTGATGATTTTATTGACGGCTTCTACCTGCCCATTCGCCTTCGGGTGAGCAACTGTTGCGAACCTTTTCTCAATGCCATACCTCTGACAGAACTCTTTGAATTCCTTACTTTCGAATTGAGTTCCGTTATCCGTTATGATGGTCCGGGGGAGGCCAAAACGACATATGATATTTCGTACGACGAAATTAATGACTTTCTTGGTGGTGATTGTGGCCATTGGCTCTGCTTCCGCCCACTTGGTGAAATAATCGACTGCCACTATTGCATATTTCGCGCCTCCTTTAGCTATGGGCAGAGATCCAATTAGGTCGATTCCCCACATTGCAAATGGCCAGGGACTAACCATTTGTGTGAGTTCCGTTGACGGAGCTCTCGGAATCTTTGCATATATCTGGCATTTGTCGCATCTTCTCACATAGTCTGCAGCATCCCAATTCACAGTCGGCCAATAATATCCATAGCGGGGGATTTTCCTCGCCAAAGTTTGCCCCCCGGTATGATCACCACATTCTCCCTCATGGACTTCTTCCAACACCCATTTTACCTCGTCATGGGCCACGCACCGGAGTAAGGGGGTCGAGAATCCCCTCCGATACATTATCCCATCTTGCATTACATAACGCGAAGCCTTACGAAGGACTTGGCGTCTTTCATTTCTTTTCTCAGGTAAGTCTCCGTATAGCAAATATTGTTTGATCGGGGTCAGCCATGATCCCCTTTCGAGTTCGGTCTCCAAGACGAGATCTATCTCCATCATGTCTATACTTGGAGCAAGCAGAGTCTCGACAGGGAACAATCCCATCTGCTGTGCATCGCCAGTACTCGCGAATTTAGCCAACGAGTCGGCCTCCCTGTTCTGTTCACGCGGGACATGCGAAATGTCATAATATTCCAGGTTTACTAGTAGCTCCCGGACTCGAGCAAGGTAAGGAGCCAGTCTCTGTCCTTTCGCTTGGTAGTCTCCTCGTACCTGATATACCACCAGCTGTGAGTCGCAGAAGATTTCGATGGACTTTACCCTCAGTTCATTGGCAAGTCTTAAGCCAGCAATCAGTGCTTCGTATTCGGCTTTATTATTTGTCGCTGTAAATTCGAGCTTCAAAGTGTAGCAGATCGATCGGTTTTCGGGAGTTACCAGAACTATCCCAGCTCCTGACCAACAGTCGTTAGATGCCCCGTCAGTGAACATCTTCCATCGGACAGGAGGGATTACTTTGTGATTTTCACTCGGTTCATCCGGAATGGTGAACTCAGCAACGAAGTCAGCTAATGCTTGCCCTTGGACGGTCCTTCACGGCAGGTAGGTGATATCAAACTGGCTTAACTCGATGTTCCACTTTAGCATCCTACCGGAAGTTTCCAGTCATTGGAGTACCTATCGCAAGGGTTGGTCAGTGTAAACACTGATTGAGTGCGCCTGAAAGTAGGGACGAAGCTTGCGTGATGCAATCACCAGGAAATAGGCAAGTTGCTCAATCTTTGGATAATTCATTTCTTCCCCCGTCAGTCGTTTACTAACATAGTACACCGGCCTTTGAACCTTGTCTTCTTCGCGAACCAGGGCTGTACTGATGGCGTGTTGAGACACAGCCAAATATACGTACAACGTCTCGTGGTCTACCGGTTTTGACAACACTGGAGGACTTTCCAAGTGTCTTACCAGGGCTCGGAATGCTTCCTCGCAGTCAGTTGTCCACTCGAAGTTTCTCTTTCCTTTCTTTATGACATCGAAGAAAGGAACACACTTATCTGTGGCTCTGGATATGAATCGACTGAGCACAGCTACTTTTCCGTTCAAGCTCTGTACCTGTTTTATGGTTCTAGGTGCCTGTATATCTCGGATGGCCTGGATCTTTTCCGGGTTAGCTTCAATTCTTCGTGCATTCATAATGAATCCCAAGAACTTCCCTAATGCCACGCCGAATGAACACTTTGAAGGATTGATCTTCATCCCATAGTGCCTTAGTATATTGAACATTTCCGCCAAGTCTCGAATGTGGTCGTTTGACTGCCGTGACTTCACAAGCATGTCATCCACATAGACTTCCACTGTTCTCCCAATCTGATCTTTGAACATTCGATTTACCAGACGCTGGTAAGTTGCTCCGGCATTCTTCAGTCCGAAGGGCATCACTACATAGCAGTATAACCCAACATTTGTGACAAAGCTGGTGTGTTCTTGGTCTGGGATGTGCATTGGAATTTGGTTGTATCCAAAGTATGCGTCCATAAATGACAATAACTCGTGCCCTGCCGTTGAATCGATCAGTTGATCAATTCGTGGTAGCGGGAAGCTATCCTTCGGGCATGCTTTGTTTAAATCAGAATAGTCAACGCAGGTTCTCCATTTCCCGTTTGCTTTCTTTACCAACACAGGGTTGGACACCCATTCCGGGTAGAGGGCGTCTCGGACAAACCCATTGGCTTTGAGTTTATCCACCTCCTCTTTGAGAGCTGTAGACCTCTCCGGGTCCATGCCTCTCCTTTTTTGCTTCACAGGTACGTGTTTCGGGTCTATATTCAACATATGGCTCGCAATTGCAGGGGAAATCCCGCGCATATCAGAGTGTGTCCAGGCGAAGACGTCAAGATTCGCTCGGAGGAAATCAGATAAATTCTCTGCCATTAGGGGATCGAGCTGTGACCCAATTTTAAGAACTCGTGTCGGGTCGCTGTGGCTAACTGGAATATCAATTGTTAGTTCGGCCGGTGCTGCGTCTGGTTCCCTGGGTTCCCCTTTGTCATCTCTCGGATCTATGTCTCCAACGATCCGAGAATGTCGCCCGAGCCAGGGCTCGGGCGCTAATTGTCAATCATCAGAATTCGGGATGCGGACGATGCTGTCCGCAGTCTTCCCCTTTTCTCTGCGCTGGGCCTCTCTCAGCTCAGCTACGTAACATGCACGTCCGGTTGCTTGGTCGCCATGCACTACGCCAACTCCTTTGTCCGTCGGGAATTTCAGTGTGAGACACCACGGGGCCAAGGCTGCCCTGAAATCTGCGAGGGCTGGTCGTCCCAAAAACACGTTGTATGGTGAACCAACATCCAGCACTATGAATGGTAGGATTCGCACTCTCCTGCGTTCACCTTGTCCCAGTTCAACTGGTAACTCCACATATCCTACTGCGTCTGTGGCTGCGCCGTTAAAGCCATGGATTCGGGCTTTGGATGGCTTCAAATCCTTAGTCTCCAGCTTCATTTGGTCATAGGCTTTCTTGAAGATGATGTTAACGGAACTTCCGCAATCAATTAGGATTCTCCTTACGAATGCCGGTCCGATGGTTGCGGATATGACCAATGGATCGATGGTGGGAGCTTCCACCTTATCCGCGTCTCTATCCCTGAATACAATATCGTCGTGCATCGTGCGCTGCTGCTTTGTGGGAGTTCCATCCTCCATATTTGAACAGCACTCATGCTCTGTATGTCTCAAGGAATTAGCATATCGCTCCATTTCCTGCCAATTTTTATCCCCATGATGAGGTCCACCAGCAATTGTGTTAATAATCAACCTTCCCACAGTTCGAGTAGGTTGCTCTGGTTGGTGTAGAGCTGGGCCACGTCTGGGGTCTGAAGTCTCTTGTCTCCCTTCTGGCGTATCTTTGACGAATTCCTGCAGCTTCTTCTGCCTAATCAATTTTTCAATAGCGTCATGGAGATGCCTGCATTCGTCTGTGTTGTGCCCGTAAGACTCGTGAAAGCGGCAATACTTTCCAGTCCGCTTTTGCTCCTCTGTTGATTCTTTAGGGCGTGGTTTTCTATATTGAAAAGTGTTGCAGGTCGATAAGTAGATGTTTTCAAGAGACGCATTCAGTGGAGTGTATTAGTTGTAGGTTGGGATCCTTGACTTCCATCTCCCCGTTTCCTTCTTCTTTCTAGGATTTCCACTTCCAGTTCCCTTAGACTGCCCGGGCTTATTTTTGACGCTGGCCTGAGTCTTTCCGGGGTTATTGTCGGTTGCTTTCATGGCGATGTTGCCCTTTATAGACTCCTGAACGGATCCTGGTGGCTTGTCTTTCCTTATCCACCGAGCTTCTTCCCTCCTTATGAACTGGCGGGCTTTCGAATAGAAACGTTCCAACGTAGCTGGTGGCTTTCCCGCCAACCAATCCCCAAATTCAGAGTCTGGATCCACTCCACGCATTACAACCATCAAAATCGCGTGGTAGTTTGGATTTCTCACTTCGGTAGCGGCAACATGAAATCTCTGCAAGTATGCTTTTAGTGATTCTCCAGGAGCTTGGGTCACGCTTGATAAGGACATCACATCCTTGGGTCGAGTGGCGTGTATCCTGAATTGTTCTATGAATTTCCTTGCTAATTCGTCGAAGATCGAGATTGACCGTGGAGGAAGTCAAGTGAACCACATGGTGGCAATTCCGGATAGAGTTATTGGAAAGCACCTGCACTTAGTTGCGTCGTTGGCCCTTGCTGAATCCATCATCCATCCATACCTCATTACATGTTGTCTAGGGTCAGTTTTTCCTTCATAGGCGGGTATGGTGGGCATGTTAAACTTCCTTGGGTATTCAGCCTGTAGAATGGTATCTGTGAAGGGAGTATGACTCTTAGACATTCCCCAATCTTCATTAGTCAAACCTTGATTCTCTCTCATCAACTGCCTGACCATAGCTGTCAAATCCGGGGTTTGTATTGTAGGAGGAAGATTGGGTTCCGCTCCACGGGCTTGATTCTAGTAGAGCGATCAGTGGCACCTGCTTGGTCATCTTCATCCTTGCGGCGTCTACGCTTGGGAGGTTCATCAGCTGAAGTTGAGCTATCATCTTCAGAGTAGGGGACAGGGCTACCTCCAGCATTCTGATGCTGCTGTTGAGCAAGTCGGGCCATGAGGTCAGCATTAACTTGCATTTTCTTAGCGAGCTGCCTTCTGCTTTCCGTAAGCTCTTTTATCAAGTCATTCAGTTCTGCTCGTGAAACAGCTTCCGCTTGGTTTTGGCTGGAGGGCCCCGTGCCTCGAATTGCTTGTTGATCGTTTGGTCCAAGTTGTTGAACACTAGCGATTTCGCGGGCATCGACATTTTGGGAGGTCGATCTTGTTCGTGGTCTTCCCATGGTAGAGTCGTTGGTTGCAACTCTGAGTGGAATCAACAGATGCCTTATGGATAATTACGGATCTTCTTCGGGGGATTTATGCAATCCAGTAGCTACAAAGGAGATCCTCACAACCTGAGAATTCAATTCTCAATGAAAGCACCAAAATGTTAGCACCAAAATTGGTCACTAACACCCTTAGAGAGTTTGTGTAGAGAGATTAATGAAGAAGATAAATTAAAATAGAGAAGATAATATAAATTAAAATGCGGGAGACGAGAACACAGAATTTATAGTGGTTCGGCGTTGTAGCCTACGTCCACTTTGAAGTTGATCTTTTATTTCTTCACTTTTAACTTGATTACAGATACAATCCGCTTTTAAGTATTCGAATACAATTGTGAAATAAAAGTTGAAGTCTGGGATGAGGTTTGGATGAGGCAGAGTCTCCCCTGTATTCTCTGAAATCTCCTCCCGTTTTCTGTGCCCCTGCCTCTCTTTTTGTAGACGAAAGTGGGTTGGACTTCCTTGGTGGGCCAGGTGGCTGAATAGCTCGGTCCAAGTAGCGTAAGTACTATGCGCCGAACCAGAGAGGCTGAACGAGGTATGCCGAGCCTTCCTTTTCGTGCCGAACAAGGTATGCCGAGCCTTTCTCTTTATGCCGAACAAGGTATGCCTTTGAGTGAGGGATGTAGGTTGAATGAGGCTGGGATGTCGAACGATCTTATGCCGAACGATTGCATGTCGAGCGTCCTCCTTTGGCCGAACGGTATTCAATACCGAGCGCTTCTTGATGACGAACGCGATCCCATGCCGAACGATCGTTTGTATGCCGAACGCCCTTTGACCGAGCGTTTACTTCAGCCGAACGTCCACTTCGGCCGAACGTTCACTCTGGCCAGACGTGTTCTGGATGCCGGGTGTCCTTCGAATGCTGAACACACTTTACACCGAGTACTCCTTAGAGGCCGAACGTTCACTTTGGCCGAACGTTCTTGGGTAGCCGAGTACCCTTTGGATGCCGAACCTTCCTGGGAGGCCGAGCAGTGGTCAAGCCGAGTACTAAGTTGCCTGGCCAATCCCTTGGGAAACAATGTCGATATTCGGGAGTCGAAGAATCGGGTCCTGACAAAGTGGTATCAGAGCATATGGTTAAGCGACAACCATGGCTCTGTTGGGTGTTACTCATTAGAGATAGAGTGAGCAGTACTCTAGAATGAGTTTGAGTGTAATAATAGATATGAGCGCGTATTTGTTAGTGAATATAAAATTGTTTTTGAATCGGGTAAATAAGATAATTTTGCCCAAAACTATTTTTTGATAGAAAAGAAATGATTTTCTATGAATTATTATAGTATATGGTTGCATGGTTATTAGAAAGTGATAATATTAAATTATTATCATTATTATATGAAATTAAATAAGAAATAAAATGTATAACCAAAGATTAGAGATAAATTCATTTAACAAATGAAATTTATAAATATGAAGAAAAAAAATAAGGAAATGAATTCATATACAATTGGGATTTGTAAAATAAATTGTAAATAAATGAATTGGAAATGAATGATGAAATGAGATTTGATTTGATCAAATTGAATAAAAATCAAAACTTGAAGAAAATAAAATAAAATGGATTGAATTCAAGTAAACTAACATGATAAATTCTTGGACTAATGAATTGGAATTTGAATTGGTTAAATTAAAGTTTAGTCGTGAGCTAAATTTGAAGATAAATTTGAATTTGTATATAAATTCCAGTAAGTAAAAGAAATAAATTGAAATTCCCTTTGTTAATAATTAAGTAAATTCGAGATGAATTGAATATGGAAATTGAAATTTAAAATGAATTAGTGAATGAAAATAATTTAAAGTAGTAATATGAATTAGCAAATGAAAGTTAATCGTTAGAATTCAATATTTAGAATTGAGAATTGAATTCGAATGAAATTTAAATTATGAATTGAATTCAAATAGAATTTAAATTGTGAATTGAATTCAAATGAAATTGAATGGAATTGAATTGAAATTGAATTGAATGAAAATGGATATGTAACTTCAATAGTGAGGTAAAAATGTATAAGAAGCATATATTGAATATTTTTTAATGGAATTGGCAAAATGGTTTGAATGTTGGAATTGGATATTATGGCTAGCAGGATATACAGGTGTATTAAAAGAAATGGATTGAGATTTTGATTTCAAAGATAAAATTGAATTGCTCGACAAAAAGGTACGTATTTCAATTTCAGTATGAAATTTGATGATTTTCTTCTCCAGCCACTTGGCTTTCTCTTTTCTTTTTGATTCTGAGGGGCCGTGGAGCCATTTTGTAGTCGTACCGAGCTAGCCGCGTAAAGGAGATGCTGGCGAAATTTTTCGAAAATTTAGGGTGTTAGAAAATTTTTGAGAAATTTCGAAAGTTAAAATTTGAATTTAAATTAAATTTGAATTGTTAGGAAAACAATGTTGTTTGAAACTTAAAATTGAAGTTGGAAAGCTAGTTGAAAGGATAATGAATCTCTAGTAAAAAGATTTAGGTTAAAAAGTTGATAAGACTATTTGGATTGTGAAAAATAATAATCAAGATAAGGGCATTCTTCTTAACTTGTAATTTCGGGACGAAATTCTTTTAAGGGGGGAAGATTGTAACGACCCAGAATTTTAAACAATTTAATTTGAAAATATTTAATTAAATTTAAATGTTTGAATGATGGTTTGACTTGAATTTCAAATTATCAGAATGAATTTGGCGATTAAATTATAAATATACTCTATTGAAGTTGAATAAAAATTTGATTCTTCAATTTTAAGCTGATTAAAAATATTTTAAAGGCTTGTAAAATTCGTATTTATAATACTGAAGATAATAGAAGCTTCAGAATTTAATTAGAAAGTGAATTGTTCAGTTTTGAATTTATATTGTTTGAATCGATATTTAAAAAAATAGCCTCTCGAGGCACAGTCTCGGAATTCGACGAAACCAGTTCCATTGGGTCCATAATATTGAATTATTCTCAGGTTTCAAATTTCGTGTTGATCGGAGTTGTTATGCAAGCGTACGACGAATAAACGCGTTGGAATTTAAATCAAACTCAATTTGAATTTAAAATTTTATTTAGTCAAATATCAGCATGTTATCTCCGTAACATCTCTCCTAAAATCACGGCAAGGATCACGGCTAAATCAGGCAAACACGTTCTCCTTCCTTTCAGCCTCAATTCACGTTCTTCTATCTCCCTCCATCCCTTTTTAAATAATCACGCAACTTTAATTCGTTCCTCAGTTCAAAATCAAAAGGGAGAAAAAATAATGGCCGAAGCCTTTCCCTTTTCTCGTTCGTTCAAATAAAAAAAAATGGCCGAAGCCCTAAATCAAAATCAACTAACGCATCGCGAGCTCGAAGGGGGAGTCAGGGTTCGCGAGTTCAATCTCGAGCATCGCGAGATGGCGGCGCTCGACCGCGCGCGTAGGACGAGGTCTCGATGGCGGCGACGCTCGTAAGCGCGAGGTGACGTCGCGATTTGGGGGGAATGGGCGTGCGAGTGTGGAGCGCGAGGCGTGGCAGACTCCACGAGTTCGAATCAACGGCGGCGTCTAGGGCAGTGGTGAGATCGAGATGAGGCTCGCGATCGATTTTTGGGTATCGGCTGGCAAGTGAAATCGAGCTCGAATGCGCGTGGAAGAGGGTACGCGATTGTGTTCCATTCGAGTTCGAAGCTAGATTCTACAGTAAGGTATATTTGTTATTTATTCTTTTCAATCTAGGGATGTATAATATATACAGTAAAACATTAAAGAAAATCCTATGTTCTATTTGCAGAAATGAAATATAAAACATAAATATCCATAGGTATATGTATATATAAAATTATGTGAGTATAGACGTATAGAAAAATAAATACAGTAAGTTAAAACAATTTAAATTCTTGAATTATCCAGAAATCTGTAGATATATATAAATAAATAGTTTTATACAGTAAAAGAAAATTTGTTTACAATTCAAATTATTAGTTCAAAAAAAAATGAAACCCTTGGTTAATTTAAATTAATTTTAAAAGGAAAAATTGTTAGGTAAAATGATTTATTAAAAGAAATTGATTTAAAGATATTAATATAAAATAAGATAATTAGTAAAAATAAATAAAAAAATAAATGAATGAATACATTATAAATTTACTACTTTATTTTGAAAATAACTTCCTACAGTAAATTTTGTTTCAAATTTAAATTTTTAGTTAAAATAATTATTAAACAAAGGAATTTTAAAATAATGAAGAAATTTATATAAGCAAAATGTTTGAAATATTTATGAAAATGAGATTTTGGTTTAAAGAAAAAGGGAAGTTAGTTTGAAATTAAAAGGTTTAGTTAAATAAATTTATTTAAGTAAATTTAGTTGAAATTTAAATTTTATCAGATAAATTTGTTAAGAGTAATCTGTTTAAATTTAAAAGGGAATTTGTTTGGAATGAGTGATTAAGCCCAAATTAAATTATAAACTAGTTAAATCAAATGAAAATTTATTATTCGATCTGTTCCTATATTAATAAATTGTGTAAATATTTATACAAGGTATAAATCAAGAAAATCGAGTCAAGATGGAAAATGGATTGCTAATAAAAGCAAAGGTGAGAATTTCTCACTCAAAAATTTATAAGTTGGATTTGCAGTTATTGATTGATTGCTATTTGGTTGTGATATTAGATATAGTAGGATATATCTATATGTATAGCAATATATATATATATATATATTGGCATATGTATATATTGGAGTTGATTGATTTCCCGCATTGTATAGCGGATGAGACCCTATTGCGCCGCCTATTAAGCGGATAATATTTTATAAATCCCATATACCGCGATATTCCACCTCAAAGTGGAATGGGTATTGTGCTAATGTCTATGGATGCAGGGAAACAGGTTGGAGGGATCCAACTAGATTCCTCACGAATATTTATTTGATTCAGACATATTGTGATATTTGATTGATTATCATATCGATATATGATGTTTGAAAGTCGTGATTGACTATTTGATGTGTTGCATCATGGGATCCATTTTTGAAGTTTAAAAACAACGATTTTGATTTTTAAGGGATTTCTAAGGTGATTTTTGAAAGTATACGTTTATAAAATATTTTTGGAATTGATTCATCTTAAATAAATAAACTTTATAATTTTAATGTATAAAAATTATGATTTTTGAGAAATACAGTTAAAAGTTGATTTTTGAAAATATGGGATTAATGATTTTATAAAATAGTTTAAACTGGGATTTCTGAATTTATTATAAAAAGTTTAAAAATAGGATTTATGAAATTTGATTATTTTATAAATCAAAATGATGAAACTATGAAGGAGTTTAAAGACGTTTAAAAAGAATAATATAAATTGATCCATATAAAAGATTTATAAATTGATATTTATAAATTAAAAATATTGGAATTGTAAAACGAGTTTTTATAAGTGTTAGAATGAATTGTAAATGAATTTCGTAAATGAATGAAATTTATAGAATTATAAACAGTAGGTTTATAAAATTTGTAAAGTTATTTAAAAGAATAGATTTTGGATAAATAAATGAATCTTATAAGTTATAAGATTTATAATTTGGGAAGTTAAAAAAAACAATTTTCTAAACAAATGAATTATAAGCATTTAACTTATAATATGAACTTTTAGTATATCATTGAGATATGAAATTGAA
Organism: Allium cepa; assembly: GCA_030765085.1. NCBI lineage: Eukaryota > Viridiplantae > Streptophyta > Magnoliopsida > Asparagales > Amaryllidaceae > Allium > Allium cepa. The sequence continues at coordinate 589,981,285 of CM060938.1, forward strand.
TAGATCAATAAAGGAAATTATAAAAGGAAGTTGTTATAAAATAAATAGAAATGGAATTTATAAACATTGTTTTATAAATCCGCAACGACTTATCTTGATAAGTAAATTGTTGTAATGTGTTAATGGAGTTATATTCACGTTTTAGCCAGTGAATAATCCTTTAAAACAAAATGTATAGAAATGATGAAATTGGTTAACAAGTATATTCACGTTTTTGAATAGTGAATAATATATTAAAGAAAATGTTTTGGATGTGATGTTTTAAATAGAATTAAAACGATCTAAAGATGTTTTAAGATGTATTAACTATCGAAACCATAGATTTCAACATTCATTGTTGAAATAGACGTTTTCGAGAAATAGAAGGAAATGGTAGACTATAACACTGTTGTTATAGTAAATGATTTCCGAAAGGAAATGTTTTGTATAGATTGGGATTTATATATCTATTTTAATTTCGAATCCCTATACTAGTGATTTTGGGTTGTCGTAACGATGTTTTACGCAACATTCATTTTGGCCCAAATAAATATGTTTAAGAGAATGATTTCCTTAAAGAATGAAATATATACTTAATTTTGATTAGAGTATATTGAATATTTTCCAAGTGTAGAAAATAAAAAGACTTGTGAATTACTTATAAATAAATAAGTATGGAAATGTTTTTCCAATGTTAAGTGAATGTTTTGAATTTATCTTTTTGAAAATAAATTGAAAATGAATATTAGTAATCGAATGGAAATCGTATATTCATAAATATTTTGGAATGTAAATTCACTATGGAATTTATAAATGAAAGGGGGAAATTGTTTAAAAATAAATATTGATTTACTTTTGAAGTATTGAAAATATATATCTTGTAAAGATAATTTTGGGAAATAAAAAATTTGGAAAATTATTTGGAATCTGGTGATGTTGTGCATATTCATTGATAGTTCAATAACCGACTATCAATATTTACCTTTAAATAGGTATTTGTTGTGATTTGCTTGAATTTGAATGCCACACTTATTTTTTTTTAAAATAAGCGCTCGCTATTCGGGTTAACCGGGAAAGGACCTTGGGGTCGTATTACCCATTCCGAATATGTGATACGTCATTATGAATTGCATTTGAAGACTGGTGTTGAAGACCGGATATTTTCGAAAACAAAAGGGTTTCTTGTCGATTGTCTCTGCACTGACTGATCCCCGGTATAGAGATCTCCATATGTGATGGGAAATCCGGACGTGATTAGAGATTATCCGGATTGCAAGGACTTCTTTGTAAGTGCCTTCGGTTCTGTTTGATCCCGGAACAAACTTGTATGGATAGTATGTCTGACATTACAAATTGAGATATAAAGATGATTTCTTTCAAATATATTTCTGTTGGTGGCGGAGAATTTATTCTTTTAGCTTAACACCCTTCTCTGGGACGTACGAGCTCAGAGGTTATATAGTTGAAGGTTATTAGCAATATATTCCCAATTTGGTAATGTGACACGCTGAGTGTTGCTGTGAAATGATCATTGTTTGATCATTTGTGATATGATCATTTGTTTGATCATTTATCTTTGTGATCATTTCTATGATCATTCGTTGATCCAAAGCACAGCTTTCGTATAAAGCATGGCTTTGTGGACGAGACTTCGTCGAGCCTCACACCCCGGAATGGTCAAAACAGGAAAGATGCGGCAAGGTTATGAGGGGTAGCTCCTTTTAGGGTATGTGCATTTCCTTCTGGAAAAGGGTGGTATCATGGTATGGAGCCCAGATGCTTACTCATGTTGAAACACTTATTATTATGGTGTGATGTTGATTACGAGCGCTCGGATAAAGGTCCCAAAGGACCGGGGGATGGCATACTCGTGTCAGTAGTTACCCAGTTAGGGGTAATCCGGCCTTGTGTTGGCAGAGATCCGGTTAGGTTCTCGGGGACGTCCTTCCAGAGGCGTTCTCATGCGGCAATAGGAAGTTCCTTGGCCTGACCATTTGTTGGAAATCCAAAGAAACAATACGATCCTTGTACGGTTTTAGTTGTTTAACCTGCTATGGAATGTGGCGGTAACCTGCTATTGAACATAGTAGCTATAGTAGGCATACGATAATGGTCGTATGTTGGCTAAGATTTATATTCTACTTTCGAAATTGTTTTATACACTATGCACTAGTAATAATATCAAATGTTCTTTTTAATGCGTATCAAGCTTCTTTGACTATCATAAGGAGAAATCTCCTCCGATTCTGCGTTTGCGTGTGTGTGTGTGCAGGAGGCCTTATGGTAGTCTCATTTTTAAAAGCATTGTGAATTGACTTTAAAAATATTCTTCTATTTTGATTTTAAAGAAAAATAAACTGTTTTAGTTATCACACCAGTCACATGACTGACTCGGAGTTTATTGTTTTCCTTCCTAAACTCTGGGTGCCCACCAATTTCCACACCGGCAGTCAAGAGTTAGGTTTATTAGGATATTCTGGAATTCAGGAGTTGCAGGAGGCAAGATGGATGGCATGGCATATTCACTAGTATATAGTATTTCTTTTTTTCCACTGTTTGTTGTTGTACACTCTGATAATGAATGTAATGTGATGTAATGTATAAAATATACAGTTCTTTTGATTATGAATATTCATTTATCTATATATGTTGTTCCGCTGCGATTGTGAGATTCTGATGTTGTTCTGTTATTTCTTTCTGTTGTTTTTCTTTCTTTCTTCTTCTACCTCTTCTTTCTTAAACCCTCATGGTTCGGTTTTCCGACATCCGACTGATCGGCATTCGATACAATGGACGTATTGATGTCGATATTCGGGAGTCGAAGAATCGGGTCGTGACATTAACAGACATTATATTAAATAATTATATTTTATGCTCATCTTATACAATATTACCATAAATCCCTATGGTCATATACCTACCCTATACTATTAATCCCATGAATCTCCTAGATTAGTTTAATTATATCATATGGTGATATTCGTATTGTGAATGTGAACTATAATAAATAAAACAAAACTAATTAAATTCTAAATTAAACTTAAATTAATTTAAAAAAAATTTATGTTATAATATATTTTAATAAACAAAACACTGAAACAAAAATAAAATAAAATTCAAATAATATACTCACCTTTAATCAAATATACACAAAATATTATTTGGTGCAAATGAATTATTCATGTAATCACAAAATGAAGATCCAGCGCAAAATTAATATATTATTTTTATTTTCCTTTTCTACCATATTACCAAGCACCTGATCCAATAACATGAAGCATGATATTGTTGTATTATATATTATTTGTTGTACACCATGATATATCAAATGTAGATGATCATACTACAATTGAAATTTTTTGGGACTGAAACATGTTTATGAAGCCTTAATCGGCATTTGGTTTTATGTCATATTATATGTTTCCTTTAACTTATATTTGTGTAGATGGTTATCTAGTTCTATATACTATATTAAGTTCAGAAAAATTCACATGTCCATGCTTGGTGCGTGGAATTTTAAAGGCATACCGACCTGTAAATTTAACTGGTTTTAATAAAGTTATTAATTGAAATTTTATGAAATTTTAAACGATAAAATTTTGAAATATAAATTTGATATTTGGAATGCGTCTAGTTAAACATAGCGACTAGTAAATTTTCGTCCGAAAATATGAAAGTTTATTTCGTGCGTAAATTTACTTCAATTTAATCAGTTAAAAATCAATGAAAATAAAACGTTTTCGAAACCTAAATATTTTTACATAGAAAAATTCTAAATCATCTTCTGAGCAAGACGTCATTTTTCGTTTTTCCAAATTCGGACTTCTTTAGCTCTACCGATTTTATTTTCCTGCGTTTTTACTACATTTTCCGCTAGTAGAAATTTTGAATTTTTATAATTCAATCGTACTACCGATATCTGTATATCTTTTTGATCGTCTCATCGTGCTGATCTTTATGGTATAATTATTTCTGTGTTTCGGTCTTCGGTTCGCGGGGAAATTGCGAAACGGCTAACCGTATCGGTTTGGACTTCAAATCTTTGTTCATTTGTTTTTTTGTTTGTCTACGGGGAGAAGCCTAAAGTCCAACAGCCATTATATTTATTTCCCGAATCTCTGTGCCTGACCTTCACTCTTCCTATATTCCTGGTTCCCAATAATCGAACGATTCATTTTCTATGCTCCGCTCTTAAATTTTTTCAGTGGCTTCTGTTTGTTTGAGAAACAAAAATAAAATAGGCAAACTTTGCTTTTCCTACTTACGACCTGCATATAACAGCCTCTTCTCCACTCCCTTCTATCACTTCGAGCAGCTCCTTAGCAACTCCAAGCAACTTGCGCAACCACTTCCCTCTCCATCTCCACGTTCCCTGAACCTACCCACTGCGACAGTTCCACACCTCCGCCCGCCAAACCTCCCTTAGCACTGCATGCCGAAGCCATGTCACAACCGACCTCTGCCCCTCCTCTTTCCACCATGCTTGCTGAGCTCAACCGCCTCCTACAACCTACCGCTCCATCAACCCTCCAAAGCTCTCCACATGACAGCATCATCTCCCTTTCCACCATAAAGCGAGCTCCACCCGAGCCCATCGACCTCACGTCGAAACCCCACACGACCAAGACTCCCCTAACAGCCGCGCTCCTCCTTGTGCCGTGAGCAGCCACTGCTCCAAATACTGAAGTCGATATGCCATCTCATCTGCCGTTTACATCACCGAATACATCTCTGCTATAACTCCATTTTTTTACCTTGAGTAGTTTTTCTTTCTTCTTCTCATATATGCGTTCGTATATATATAACTATTGATATTAAGCTTTACTATGAAGGTTATATGTTAGTCTTGTATGAGAGTAATAGTATATAAGTTCATATTAATAAAAAAGCTTATGTATGTAGATATATTAGGTATATTCAATTGTTACAGATATTTTGTTGCTTCAGAAGTTTAGCTACAGTATTTTATACAATATGGTAAATAGTAATATAGTTATTCTATAAAGCATTGATGTTAAATGGTATCAGTAAGTTTTGTTTTTCTTAATTTTATATATACGATTTTATAAAGCTGTTTTAAACATGTTGTAGTTCATGTATATGGATACTGCGCGTATATATGGTATTATATTCTATAAATTTTAGTATATCCTATTATACTACAGCAAGACTCCCTTTCTTTCTTAATATATATAAGGTACTACTATATGTATCCGTCGGTGATATAATAAAATATAAAATAAGTTTTTTTTAGTTTTGTTTCTGTTGTTGCTCAGTTTTATTATAAAATATATGTTTATATATTGATGCATATATATGGTTTATATATGTTTTGAAGTACTTATGTGTTTAAAACGCGTGTTATATTAAAGTTTGGTTTCGCATTTGACATTTTAGTCGATCTAGGTTACAGTATTATTGAAAAAAAGTACTCATCCATTCTAGCTTTATATAAATTTAGTTTTAAAAGCTGGCCTATTTTAAACTTGAATAGGCTGTTGTTTATAAGGGAAGTTGTGTACTTGTACGGTAGTTGTATATATATTTTGTTATAAAGCTGCATGCCAAGTTATTGAGTTTATAAAGTTATATAATACCATATTAAGTTATATTCGCATGTATATGTTATTATATACATAAAGTTTCAAATTTTAAGAATATATTGTTTGGGTATCAGCTGTTGGAACTGTATATCGTTTGTTAGAATACTTATACGTTATTTGAACATATGTACGAAAGGAGTTTTGTTATATATAGATAGTATATAGTACTTTTCGTACCTATCTACAGAGGTATGCATATATATATACATATATATATATATATAAAGTGTTTTGTTTACAGTACATATTTTTGTTTTGAGCATCTTTGGTGTATATATGCTTTATTTTAAAGTTATATTTTATATATATTATCAGTTGTGGCGTAAAGATAGTATGGGTTGGTTTAAGTGATATAGATATTAAGTATTTATGTTGTAGTATGTATGATTATAAAAGAAGTTTATATATTCGCGCGCTTTATTAAAATGATGATTTTAAGTTATATATGCTATTTCATTTTAGTATTTGTTTAAAATGTAATATTGATTTTTTTTTAATGAATAAATAATTCGTATGTATATGTGTGTTTATTTTAAGTTTTATATGGTATATATGTTGATTTATGTGTTATAATTTAAAAACAATGATTTTATATATATATATATATATATATATATATATATATACACATATATAATTTAATTGGTCTTTGAAATTTAAATTATAATTTTGTATAAATAGCTGTGTGTATAGTTATGCATATGTGTTCACGTATACCAACCATCTTCATCATCCAGTCTAATTTAATTTCGTTGATTTCTTACTATCAGCTTTGATCGTCGAATTTGTGTCAATCTCGCTTTGCTTCAGAATTCGTGCTTGGGTTTACAACTCAATTCTATGTCATATTCAGTATTCTCTAGCCTGAAAGGTGAGCAATCACTGACGATTAATATTCTTTTATTTATTAAATTTGATTTCAATTGAAATGACAATTGAAATATCTGCTGCTAGTTATTTACACTGTTAAATATATGCTATTACCTGTATCAGTTCACCTGCGACATCTAACACCATTATTTGTTAATTATACGATGATAATGCTGTTTGGTTAATAATTGATTGATTGTTTGTTGTTTATATTGGATGTTAAATTGTAATGTAAAAAATGAGAAATATTATGCAATTGAATTTGACGTAGGATAGTTAAAAATTTGAATTGACATATGTGTTGAATTTGATTAGTTAAATTTGTATAATATGACCCTTAAACGTTTAATTATTTGACACGTAAAAAAAAGAAAAAAGTTAATTACCCTTGAACCTTTTGAATTTATGTTGTATAAATTGATGAAATATGAAATTGAATAATTGATGTTTAGTGAAGAACTGTATTAATAGTAGCGTAATAATCTTTAATCTACATGAAATGATAGTGTAGATTCCAGAAATAATTATATTAATTTGCAGAAACAACAATGTAAATTAATACGATTATTTCGGGATTATTTTAATAAACTATGAGATTGTTATTGATGTTTGCTATTGCTTGTTTATTTACTTTGACACCATCCCAGTTATCACACTGCAAGTTCCATTTGCTATGCTTTGATTTTTGAATTGAAATGGAATCGGGTTGAAATGACAAATACCCGAATGAACTTGACTTAAGATAGAGAATTAAATAAAACCGATTGGTCAATAATTGGATTTAAAAATAAAATAAATAATTTATTTGAATAAATAATAAGATTTGAAATGAAGTTGGGATTTGAATTTAATAAAAGAAAAATGTTAATATTTAAAAATCTGAATCAAATATTAACATAGTAGTTGTCGAAAGAACGTTGTTTTGAAATGAATTATTTAATAATTAAATTTGGAATTATTAATAATTAAGTTTTGAAATTAGTTAATAATTAAGTTTTGAAATTATTTAATAATTCAATAAGATTGAATTATTTGATAATTAAATTTAATTGAATTCTTTATTAAGTGAGATTGTACTTCTTGAATAAATGAAACTAAGTTTCTTTATTAATTGAGTTTGAAATTGTAACTAAGTAAGTAGATAAATGAAATTGAATTTCTTTAACAAGAAATAAAATGTGTTTTATTGAAACAAATGTAAGACTTTTAATTTAAGAATTTGATTTGACAAATCTAATTTAATTAAATTTGTAAGTTTTGATATAATGGAGTTGAACTTAAGAAATTGATTTGATGAATTGGAAATTTAATAGAAATTGTTTTGAATGATTGATTAACTTAACGAATATTGAATGAAATTGATCAATGAATTTAAATTGATTTGAATGTAAATTAAATTAAATTAAAAGGTCACGGAATGAAACTTATATACGAACTTGAATCAATATTTGAATTGTTTAAAATAAAAATTGAAATTGAATTATAAGATTTTGAAATGGTAATTTGGAAGTTTGAAACGTAAATTATGGAAATTGTTTTAAAAGACAAATGAAATCTTGGTTTACAAAATTGAAAATGAAATTGATTTGGTTTTTTGAAATTTATAAAATGACCAATCGGTGTAATAATTACGAGAGTTATTAAAGAAACCGGAATTGGTTATGGACATACTCTCTGTCTAAACCGAAACCACTTTAATGACTATACGTGGATTGTGATCCAAAATGAAGTGGTTGGAATGATGTATGCGATGACTGAAGAAAGAGAACGACAATGGATAGCCTTGACACTTGTGTCAAATTGGAAATGACTAAAACAGGAGCCGTGCCGGGCCAAATGGGGTTGGCCACCTCGAGCGAACACACTTCTTCGTAAACTACTCATTACTTGTTATTGATTGGTGCACCCTTGTATTTTGGGAGTGTTGTTTCTCAGTGTTGCGATCGTTGCGGCGATGCGGTTTCACCAGTCCGGATCAGGCAAACGGTAGTTTCACTACCTTGGGTATTTCCTCATGTGCTTTGTCATACTTGTATCCCTATATACGCGACCACTACGAATTTGTTTTGTGTTATACCTATGGAGTACTCCCTGATATCCCACTAGTTTACGGTGGAGTTTACAGTGCTGTATAGACTATAACGCTTATATAAAATGTGTTAAGGGGGATAATGGTAACGCCTTAACGCTATCTTGATACTTTATATTACTGATAGCATTATCTATTTAGCGTATATTACTACATAGTAAATAGTTTAACGTATCCTTAGAGGATGGTTATTCCAACGCCCTTTGAGTTACTTGCATTTCAGTTGTTATTTCACTTGAGTTGGATTTATTAATGTAAGAATGTTAATCCTGACTCGAGTATTTTGTATTTTGCTTTACACTCGGGTCAGACTGAGTGTACCAGTATTCGAGACTCACCTTTGGAGTTGGAGCTTCGCTTGGAGATCCAGCTATCTATCCAGCTTTCAGATATCCGGTTGATTCCATTGATGTATTCTGATATTGTATTTGACTATTGTATTCGAGACATTTGTTGTACCTTATTTAACTCTATTATATATATAGTAGCTTCATGAACTGCTATCTTTTGCTTCCGCTGCATATTATTACTCTGTGTCTGTGATTATGTGATTATTTATTTACTGTATATTTGAGTTTTGCCAAATTTAAATTAACAATTCGGTATTTTAAATTATTCAAGTCCGACTTGTGCGGATGCGAGTAGTCCAAAAATAGCGGGTCGTTATAGTTGGTATCAGAGCTTTGTTAGCTCTAGGCAAAACTTAGCATATAGGGTAAATGTATTTACAGAATCACTCTCATTTGAGTTTCAATCTCTTCCTTTTGACTCAATTCCTTTGAATTTTGGAACGATCCCTGCGATTCCAAAATTCATTCTCGTCCCTCACTATTCGTATTCGTCAGGATTCCGGAGTATCCATAACTCCACTTCGAATGACCTTTATAATGAATCGGCGGTCTCACCAAACTTCGAATGATTTGTAAAAGGGTGAAACTCCATTACAATAGGCATTGATTTACCGAAGATTTCTGTATCCTTGGTTTACAATGCTACCTATCTCCTGCTATGCCTGAATTCCATTTCTTGAGATCTAATGTTGATTTACCTCGGAATTCAGCATCGATCTTATTCTTGAAGTTACAGTCGACCCGGTTAAGGTTGCCTATGAATTAAATAAGCTCCCGATTTTGTCACTTAAAACATCTTAACTTTGATTCGAACCTATCTTCGAATCAAAATTCTCTTTGATTTGAATCCATCAAATTTGAATCTCTATCCTTGCTTTGAAATTTATTTCTGTATTGTCGAGCAAGGAAGTGTATTTATAAATCTATATTTAAAATGTTTTATATATTGTGTTGTTTGAATTGTTAATGTTGATTTGGATTTCCGATCGATTCATCTGATCAACGCTATCGATAGAATTTCTAAAACACTTGAGCAGAGCAAACTGACACAATATTTATTTCAAATTTAGTAAATAAAATAATTTTGAATGATTATATTATATATAAGTATAAATTTTGATGAAATTAAAATGTTAATGAATCTGTTGTCTGAAATAATAATATTTAATTTTCATTTATTGTTTTATAAACTATTGACTATTTCATAATATAATTAAATGAATTTATAAAATTTGGTTATAAATTGATTTGGAAATTTAAATGAATGAAAATCAGGAATTTGAGAATTTGATTTTCGGTGATTTCAAACTTTGATTTTAAAATTTTAAAGCATATAGTGTTTAAATTATTTTCAAATAGAAACCGTTTCAAAGAATTTTAAATGTCTAAATCAGTGCTCTTTTCTTTGTCGTTGGAAAATAATTTCGATGATGGCGGCCGCATCATCAACATTCATTTTCGAGTTTCAAAGTAGAGAGACTATTCTGTAGCTTTGCTACGGTTTGTTTTAAAAATAAATTGATTTGAAATTCTAAACATGACTTGATTTATAATATATATTGAAGATTTTAAATCTGATATATCTATTTCATTTATAAAATGGTTTGAAGTTAATTGAAAATTAATTCTTAAAATTTTGATTTAAGGATGATCTTCAATGAAGCCAAAAGTTTTGACTAAATACTCAACTTGAAATAAGAAAATTGTAAAATCTTATTTGGATAATACTCAATTGCATTATATATTACTTACCTAAATTTTCAAAAGTTAATTATGTAATTGAATATTATACAATATAAATGTTATCAAAGGAATTTTAAAATAAATTTGAGTGGCTATAATAAATGTAAATATACTTAATATATATGTGATAAGATAGATTAAGTAGGATAAATTTAATAATAATTTGAAATAAAGAAGAATTAAATTTATCGAATAAAGTATGATTATAATAAATGACTATTCAAATTTATGATCTTTGAAATTGTTAATTTAAGATAATTGCATAATATACAATATAATTGTTTTTATAAATAAATTTGAGTGCTTATAATAAATGTTATACACTTAAAGTTTAACTATAAAATGATTAATAGAGAAAAATAGAATGCTAGGTTAGTTGATTAATAAATGGATTGATAAAATAAATGGTTGTCTGAAATAAATTTTGTAACAAACAATGATAAATTGAAAATAAACCAAGTTAATGAAATTCCTTGAGTTTAAAGTGAATTGTTGAATATTAACTAATTTAAATTGAAATTTATATGGTTTGAATTAATTGTTTTACCCTATTTTCAATCTATTTTCTTTTGATTGTTTCTATTCTCCTACCTCCTTCCTTTTCGAGGACGAAAAGTTTTGAGTGGGAGAGAGTGTAATGACCCGTAAATTTAACTGGTTTTAATAATGTTATTAATTGAAATTTTATGAAATTTTAAACGATAAAATTTTGAAATATAAATTTGATATTTGGAATGCGTCTAGTTAAACATAGCAACTCGTAAATTTTTGTCTGAAAATATGAAAGTTTATTTCATGCGTAAATTTACTTCAATTTAACCAGTTAAAAATCGATGAAAATAAAATGTTTCTGAAACCTAAATATTTTTGCATAGAAAAATTCTAAACCATCTTCTGAGCAAGACGTCATTTTTCGTTTTTTCAAATTCGGACTTCTTTAGCTCCGTCGATCTTATTTTCCTGCGTTTTTACTGCATTTTCCGCTAGTAGAAATTTTGAATTTTTATAATTCAATCGTACTACCGATATCTGTATACCGTTTTGATCGTCTCATCATGATGATCTTTACGGTATAATTATTTCTGTGTTTCGGTGTCCGATTCGCGGGAAAACTGCGAAACGGCTAACCGTATCGGTTTGGACTTCAAATCTTTGTTCATTTGTTTTTTTGTTTGTCTACGGGGAGAAGCCTAAAGTCCAACAGCCATTATATTTATTTTTCGAATCTCTGTGCCTGACCTTCACTCTTCCTATATTCCTAGTTCCCAATAATCGAACGATTCATTTTCTATGCTCCGCTCTTAAATTTTTTCAGTGGCTTCTGTTTGTTTGAGAAACAAAAATAAAATAGGCAAACTTTGCTTTTCCTACTTATGACCTGCACGTAACAGCCTCTTCTCCACTACCTTCTATCACTTCGAGCAGCTCCTCCGCAACTCCAAGCAACTCGCGCAACCACTTCCCTCTCCATCTCCACGTTCCTGAACCTACCCACTGCAACAGTTCCATACCTCCACCCGCCAAACCTCCCTTAGCACTGCATGCCGAAGCCACGTCACAACCGGCCTCTGCCCCTCCTCTTTCCACCATGCTTGCTGAGCTCAACCGCCTCCTACAACCTACCGCTCCATCAACCCTCCAAAGCCCTCCACATGACAACATCATCTCCCTTTCCACCATAAAGCGAGCTCCACCCGAACCCATCGACCTCACGTCGGATCCCCACACGACCAAGACTCCCCTAACAGTCGCGCTTCTTCTTGTGTCGTGAGCAGCCATTGCTCCAAATGCCGAAGTCGACATGCCAGCTCATCTGCCATTTACATCACCGAATATATCTCTGCTATAACTCTATTTTTTTGCCGTGAGTAGTTTTTCTTTCTTCTTCTCATATATGTGTTTATATATATATATATATATATATATATATATAAAGTGTTTTGTTTACAGTACATATTTTTGTTTCGAACATCTTTGGTTAATAGTCTGATGTATATATGCTTTATTTTAAAGTTATATTTTATATATATTATCAGTTTTGGCGTAAATATAGTATGGGTTGGTTTAAGTGATATAGATATTAAGTATTTATGTTGTAGTATGTACGATTATAAAAGAAGTTTATATATTCGCGCACTTTATTTAAATGATGATTTTAAGTTATATGTGCTATTTCATTTTAGTATTTGTTTCAAATGTAATATTGATTTTTTTAATGAATAAATAATAAGTATGTATATGTGTGTTTATTTTAAGTTTTATATTGTATATATGTTGATTTATGTGTTATAATCTAAAAACAATGATTATATATATACACACATATATAATTTAATTGGTGTTTGAAATTTAAATTATAATTTTGTATAAATTGCTACGTGTATAGTTATGAATATGTGTTCACGCATATCAACCATCTTCATCGATCCAGTCTAATTTAATTTCGTTGATTTCTTACTATCAACTTTGATCGTCGAATTCGTGCCAATCTCGCTTTGCTTCAGAATTCATGCTTGGGTTTGCAACTCAATTCTGTGTCATATTCAGTATTCTCTAGCCTCGAAAGTTGAGCAATCACTCACGATTAATATTCTTTTATTTATTAAATTTGATTTCAATTGAAACGACAATTGAAAATGCTGTTGCTAGTTATTTACACTGTTAAATATATGCTATTACCTGTAGCAGTTCACCTGTGACATCTGACACCATTATCTGTTAATTATACGATGATAATCCTGTTTGGTTAATAACTGATTGATTGTTTGTTGTTTATATTGGATGTTAAATTGTAATGTATAAAGTGAGAAATATTATGCAATTGAATCTGACGTAGAATAGTTAAAAATTTGAATTGACGTATGTGTTGAATTTGATTAGTTAAATCTGTATAATATGACCCTTAAACTTTAATTATTTGACACGTAGAAAAAAAGAAAAAAGTTAATTACCATTGAACCTTTTGAATTTATGTTGTATAAATTGATGAAATATGAAATTGAATAATTGATGTTTAGTGAAGAACCATATTAATAATAGCGTAATAATCTTTAATCTACATGAAATGATAGTGTAGATTCTAGAAATAATTATATTAATTTGCACAAACAACAATGAAAATTAATACGATTATTTCGAGATTATTTTAATAAACTATTAGATTGTTATTGATGTTTGCTATTGCTTGTTTATTTACTTTGACACCATCCCAGTTATCACACTGCAAGTTCCATTTGCTATGCTTTGATTTTTGAATTGAAATGAAATCGGGTTGAAATGATAAATACCGAAATGAACGTGACTTAGGATAGAGAAGTAAATAAAACCGATTGGTCAATAATTGGATTTAAAAATAAAATAAATAATTTATTTGAACAAATAATAAGATTTGAAATGAAGTTGGGATTTGAATTTAATGAAAGAAAAATGTTAATATCTAAAAATCTGAATCAAATATTAACATAGTAGTTGCTGAAAGAACGTTGTTTTGAAATGAATTATTTAATAGTTAAATTTGGAATTATTAATAATTAAGTTTTGAAATTAGTTAATAATTAAGTTTTGAAATTATTTAATAATTGAATAAGATTGAATTATTTGATAATTAAATTTAGTTGAATTCTTTATTAAGTGAAATTGAACTTCTTGAATAAGTGAAACTAAGTTTCTTTATTAATTGAGTTTGAAATTGTAACTAAGTAAATAAATAAATGAAATTGAATTTCTTTAACAAGAAATAAAATGTGTTTTATTGAAACAAATGTAAGACTTGTAATTTAAGAATTTGATTTGACAAATCTAATTTAATTAAATTTGTAAGTTTTGATATAATGGAGTTGAACTTAAGAAATTGATTTAATGAATTGGAAATTAAATAGAAATTGTTTTGAATGATTGATTAACTTAACGAATATTGAATGAAATTGATCAATGAATTTAAATTGATTTGAATGTAAATTAAATTAATTTAAATGATTACGGAATGAAACTTATATACGAACTTGAATCAATATTTGAATTGTTTAAAATAAAAATTGAAATTGAATTATAATATTTTGAAATGGTAATTTGGAAGTTTGAAACGTAAATTATGGAAATTGTTTTAAAAGACAAATGAAATGTTGGTTTACAAAATTGAAATTGAAATTGATTTGGTTTTTTGAAATTTATTAAATGACCAATCGATGTAATAATTACGAAAGTTATTAAAGAAACCGGAATTGGTTATGGACATAATCTTTGTCTAAATCAAAACCATTTTAATAACTATACGCGTAGTGTGATCCAGAATGAAGTGGTTGGAATAATGTACGCGATGATTGAAGAAAGAGAACGATAATGGATAGCCTTGACACTTGTGTCAAATTGGAAATGACTAAAACAGGAGCCGTGCCGGGCCAAATGGGATTAGCCACCTCGAGCGAACACACTTCTTCGTAAACTACTCATTACTTGTTATTGATTGGTGCACCCTCGTATTTTAGGAGTGTTTTTTCGCAGTGTTGCGATCGTTGCAGTGATGCGGTTTCACCACTCCGGATCAGGCAAATGGTAGTTTCACTACCTTGGGTATTGTCTCATGTGCCTTGTCATACTTGTATCCCTATATACGCCACCACTACGAATTTGTTTTGTGTTATACCTATGGAGTACTCCTGATATCCCACTAGTTTATGGTGGAGTTTACAGTGTTGTATAGACTATACCGCTTATATAAAATGTGTTAAGGGGGATAATGGTAACGCCTTAACGTTATTTTGATACTTTATATTACTGATAGACATTATCTATTTAGCGTATATTACTACATAGTAAATAGTTTAACGGATCCTTAGAGGATGGTTATTCCAACGTCCTTTGAGTTACTTGCATTTCAGTTGTTATTTCACTTGAGTTGGATTTACTAATATAAGAATGTTAATCCTGACTCGAGTGTTTTGTATTTTGCTTTACGCTCGGGTCAGACTGAGTGTACCAGCATTCGAGACTCGCCTTTGGAGTTGGAGCTTCGCTTGGAGATCCAGCTATCTATCCAGCTTTCAGATATCCGGTTGATTCCAGTGATGTATTCTGATATTGTATTTGACTATTGTATTTGAGACATCTATTGTACCTTATTTAACTCTGTTATATATATAGTAGCTTCATGAACTACTATCTTTTGTTTCTTCTATATATTATTACTCTATGCCTGTGATTCTGTGATTTTTTATTTACTGTATATCTGAGTTTTGCCAAATTTAAATTAACAATTCGGTATTTTGAATTATTCAAGTCCGACATGTGCGGACGCGAATAGTCCAAAAATAGCGGGTCATTACAAAAGGCTTCATAAATAGACCCTGGTATGAGCCTTATCTTGCACATACTTCTCACAAAAACAGTAACCTGGGTGTACGTGTCATGAGTTTCAGGCACAACTTAATCCCTTCTTGGAGTTGGTTGGTCTGTCATCCCTTCTGGAGGTCCTTTGTAAGGAGTTTCCAAAAAATAAATAATAAGTAAATGATGTTCGAACACACCGTAAGTGTATTAAGTATTAGTCTAAAGTATTCAATAAACCAATCCTTGTGTAGCTACTCTATTCTTTACACCATCGGATGGCTAGTTTCCTTTAATAGTATATATACAATAATGTTGCAATAGCATATCGTAATAGAAAATTGATTACAGTATAAAAGAGTGCCTGGGGTGGGGTTAATGGTGCTAGCTTAAGTGCCACAGTTAGTGTTATGACAATAAGGGTTATCGGCCTCATTTTTGTCGTTAGTCTGCATGGTGAACTTTTTGCATGGATTAGGAAGTTTTAAGGAGGATAAAGGTAAAGAAAGTTGAAAGCTTTTATAACGTAGGTATTAGCATAAGTAATATGGTTAAGAAGTGAAAAATGAGGAATTATAAATTAAATTCAAGCAAAAGATAAATAACACAGGATATTGATTAGTTAGATCTCGATGAATATTCACGTCCACCGTGGTTGCTCATTTTATTGCTTAGTATATAACAAGAGATCAATTACAAGAGCTTTGAGTTAATTTTCATGTAAGACGGAAAAATATCGATCTTTGTACAAGTGCATGTGAATCTGTATTTATAGTTGTTGAAAACATACTTCAAAAGGCTCGGATTGAAGCTCTAGACTTTGAACTCCGACATAATCGCTGATAAAAATATACGGCTTAGATGTTGGTTGGCTAGGACACCAGATCGAGAGAATAGTTTGGATGGAGGCTAACTGGCGTGATCATACTATGACGGGCTTGTATCAGAAAGGTGACAATGGGTAGAGAGTTTTTGATGAACAGTAGTGTCGCTCCTATATGGACTAAGTAGTACAAAGGGTTGGTTCTACATAGTAACGCTTTTGCCCAATGAACAGTATTGTTTATGTCGATCATGTCAGGGAAATAGTAGAGGTCGTCGTTCTTTATGAAGGGATGACCAAGAGATTTTGTTAGAAGCCTGTCAAGTTACGACAAAGAAAGATGATGTGGTAGTTTAGATAACCAAAGGAGAAGGCAGAGAAAGGCGAGATGCTCAGTTAGGCATGTAAGTGGTGAGGCTCTCCTATTGTGACCCGGTTGTCTTATGATATGGTGGTGTAGAGTTACTTGTGAAGATGTGGGCTTCCTACTGGTAATAATGACTTTACAACCCTTTGTCCAAAGCAGAGAAATGGCGGAGCATTCATATCTTCGAGGCCACTTGACGCGTGCATGCAAGTTAGGGATTGATCGGTCCTTGGTAAGGCAACACGGTGTAGGCATGTATCGTTGGGCCCTTCACTAACGAACCCAATGTAAGTGGTTATGTAAATATGTGCAAGTTTTTGGTGAAGATAAGGTAGAAGACTTTTAAGACGAGATTTGATGGTAAGGGGTAAAAAGCAGGAAGATGGATGGACGGAGACTCTTTTCACTTCACTCTCTTACACTTGCCTTATACATCTTCATACCCCCTGTGATATCTCGGAATTTATAGCAATATAAATTTATTAATCTGTGTTTAAAGTTTTATTAATTTGATAACTTTTGTAGATAAATTTGAATTGATTTAATTTAATAAATATTTAATTAGTGGATTTATTTTTAATAAGTTAATAAATTATTTTCTATTTATAATATTGTATATATATTATATGTATTTTAAATAGATAAGTTGATTTTAAATTTAATTAGTATAGCATATTTTCTAATTTCAAAATATTTTGGTAATTAGGAAATTATGTTTTATTAAATGATTTAGCTTTTTAAAACTATTTTATAAAATAACTAAATGATTTTAAATATATAAGATAAATGTTTTATTTGTTAAAATGTATTTTTGACTTAAGTTTGTATATTAAAATAAGTTATAAAAATGTTGTTTTATTTCTTTTTAAAATATTGATTTATAAATGTGATTTGTAAATTAAATATGAAGTTTAAAATACAATTTATAATATGAAACATTTATTCATTAAATAACAAATAAGTTACAATCTCTTTTATAAATTTATTTAAAATGGTTTAAAATATTATTTTCAAATAATTGATTTGTATATTGTTTTTATTTATAATAATACTTTGTTTTATTCTTTAAAAATTATTTATATGTATAACTAAGTATTAAAGAGCTAATTAATTAAGTTAAACTTTCATTAACACTTAGTTAAAAATACTAATTATTTAAAATGACATGTGTAAGTATATTAAGGCATAAGCTAATATGTGTTGAGTAATTAAATAGGAAAGTTAACAAGTGTTAACACTCAAGCCATGTGTCATGATTAATTTTATTTTTTCTTTGTTTTTAAAAATAAATCATGAAGAAGTTATATAAAAACCTACATTTTCCCATTTCTTCTTTTTCTCATCTTCATTTCTTAACAAAGAAATAGTTTTCAGCTGAAACCCATTCTCTCAAAACAATCCTCAAATCAAATTTAAACTAGGAATCAAATGCATAGAAAAATTCATCTCTTCAAAATTTCATATCCCTGTAACTCAAGCTTCCTGCATTCTTCACCCCTCTTCAAAAAGCAAATTTAAAGCATCTGCATTTCTTTTAAAAATCTGGAAATAATGCAAACAAAGGCCTGCATTTTTCTGGAAATCAAGGAAAGCTTGCATTCATTCAAAATCTAAAGTTTAGCTACCTGCATGCATTTCTTCAATATCTGGAAAGCTCATGCAACCTGTAGTTAAGTTGAATCATCTAAATCAAACAAGCACTTCAGATTTAAGTCATGCAAGGCAAAGGTTTTCAAAAAAACTCAAAAGCTTTACAAATCTGAAAATTTTGCTCTGCTCTGCATTTTAAAACAGGTGAGTAACTTTTGTAAAAAAAATTAAGGTTAAAAATTTGTTGCATGTTAGTATACTAAAATGAATAAATTTTGCATATGTTTATAGTTTAACTGTCTGCTGTGTAAATGTATTAGTATGTACGCTGTTAAATTTCCTTGTTCTGTTTTGTTTCCTGACGAAAGTTTTTATTAAAATCCTGATTTCTTTAATTAGTTTCTGTTAAAATGTAGGATTTAAACAAGACATCTTTGTTGACTTAAAAGATTAAAACTTAGAATTTTATTTAAGTTCAAATTAAAAGGAATGTACTGGAAAACAGAAAAGAAATCAGGATAGATTGAATTTATGGAAAATTCAAGTATGAAAATTTAACAAAACAGTAATATGAATTAAAACCCTATACTAAATCATGATTTTGAAGATCAAAATCTCAATTTTTAAAAGGGAATTGAAAGTGCAGTTTATGTTTGAACTGGGAATGGAAATTGGGGAACTTTAGATGATATATGTGTTTGTTTAAGTTGAAATTTCTTCTGGAGATGGTGTAATGATCTGAGTTGATGAGAAAAATCTTAGATTAGGTTGCAATTCTTTTTTGATGTTGTAATTGGGATTTATAAATTAGAACCCTAGTTTTCTCTGAGGCTAGAAGAATGGATCTTTTCGGCATGTATAGATGTTCGAGTTGCTTAGGGTTTTGGGGAAATGAGGTTGATGGGTTGTCGAAGCCTTCACCGAAGTTTGAGTGGCAACGGTGGCCGGTGGCGTTGGGGGAAGGTGATGACAGGTTGGGTGGTTTTGGGAACTGTCTGTTTCCAGGTTTGGATATATGTCTCGATTTTGAATGCTTGCTATTGTCGATCGAATTGTGGTTTGGTTGGCCTGAGGGGATGAACGGGACTGTGGGAAGGTCGCGGTGGTGATCAGGGATGGCCGGCATCGTTGTACATGTGCACAGTGTGGAGATGATGGTGAATGTGGGTGGTTGCAGGTTTTTAGAAGCCTCGGGTTTGTCTAGGGTATATCTTAATTTAACTCGAAGCAGTAAGACTTATGACTCGAAGTTGTTTATAGGGTTGCTCGAGTTAATGCATGGTTTCAACTTTTACAGTTTAACATAAAACCTGTTTCAATTTTTGAAGTAAAAGTTTAAATGCAAACTAAAATCTGAACTATGTTAGTTTAAATATGAATTCAACAGTTTAAATCTTGATTTTGTAATAATTTGAATTTTTAAATTTTAGTTTGGATTTTTAAATGGAAATAGAAACCTGTTATCTGTTTTTTTTTTAAATTTAGAAGTAAAGTCAAAAATGCCAATGTGGAAATTTAAACCAAGTTTAAAATCTGAAACTGAATATGGATTCAAAGTAGATTGAATCTGAGGTTTAAAATAATTTAAGTTTTAAAATTTAAAAACTGGTTTTAAACAACTTTTAAGTGTATTTAGTTTTGAATTTAAAACTGTAAGTTCAAATAGGTAAATTAGAAATTTAAAATAAGTTTAAATTCTAGTTTTTAAATCAGGAATTAAATTTAAACTTCAGTTTTTAAAATAAAATAAGTTTAAATTTAAATTGTTTAATTACATTGAAAAGGTTAAATTGATTTGAATTTTTAAAAGGAAGTTGTAAAATGTAAATAAGTTTTTAAAATTTAAGTTTGAATCTGGAATGAAGATTCAAGCTGAATTTTAGATTTGAAATTAAAAGTAAATTTTTAAATTTGATTTAAATAACCTGGAATATTTAGGTGTGTTTTTAAATTGATTTGAATTTAAATTGAATTGGGATTTAAATTCTTTTAAACTTAATTAATAAAGTGGATGTTTCTTTTAATATATGAGATAAAGGTTTTGAATTTGTTTTTAAAATCTTGTTTAAGTTAAAAATTTATTCATTTTAAAATCTCAAATTTTAAAATGAAGTTCAAATGGAATTTAAAGTAAATTTAAAAACAATTTGTTTTTAAATGCTTAATTAAGTAAGAAATATTTATCTAAAGGATAAATGGAATTTAAGAATTTGAATTCATTCAAATTATTAAGTTAATTTAAATGGGAAATTAATTATTTAATTAATTAATAATGTGGATGATTAATTTAGCAATTAATAATTTTTAAGTTAATTAATTAAGTCTTAAGATTAATTTATTAAGGTTAATAATCTGTAATTAGGAATTGTTAACTAAATTTTAATTAATGATTAAGATTAATTAATCATGTAATTAAGGATTAATTAAGATTGTAATTAACACTTAATTAATTTAATAATTAGGGATTAATTAATTGTTAATAATATTAATTAATAATGATTAATATAAGATTAATTTCATAATTAAGTAATTAAGAATTGTTAATGAAGGTCATTATCTTAAGATTATTTAAGCAATTAATTAATGTGATTAATTTTTAATAATTAATTATATTAATTAATTAATAATCATCATGTTTGAATTGTTTAGGTTTAATTACTTTATAAAAGTAATTAATGAATTAATTACTTGATGTAATTAATTGTGTTAATGTGATTGGTTTAGGTTAATTAATTAAGTTTAATTAATTTAAATATTTAATGATTTGATAATTACTTTATGTAATTAATGGGATTGTAATCACTTAGGGAAGTAATTAATTGATAATTACTGGATGTAATTAAAGATGTTTATTGATGGAAGTAATTTAGATTAAATTACTTTGTAATTAATCAAGGGATTAATTGAGTTAATAAATTAAGGAGTAATTTATTGATAAAGTAATTAAGGGAAGTTAATTACTGGATTGTTATTAATCAAGGGTGATTAGTATAGGTGTGGTTTAATTAAAGATTAATTACTTGATGTAATTAATTTATATAGTGAGATTAATTTAAAATGTAACTAGAAATCATTAATTAATAAAATTAATGATGTAATTTAAAAATGATTAATTAAGGAATAATCAATAAATGAGGTAATTAATTAATAAAGGATTAATGTAATTAATTTTAGTTAATTAATTGATTAAGTAATTACAAGTTAATTATTTGTAAAGTGTTAAGTATAATTAACTTGTGTAACTAATTTAAAAGCTAATTACTTATTGTAATTACAAATATTATTAATCAGAAATGATTAATTGAATAAAATAATGAGGTGGTGATTAATTAATTGATTTGTAATCAATTGATGATTAAGATCAGCACGATTTTAATGATGAAGTAATTAATTTAATTCATTTTAAATTAATTATAGATGGTGTGATCATTAGATCATTGCTTATGTTTGATGATTGGTATTGGTTGCCTGGTATGGTTTGTAATCTCAGCTATGAGATGAGAAATGTATGTGATATGGATGCATTGGTTGCATTGGGATGATGTTATGTATTATCTGTTTATGATATGAATTATCTGTTGATGATAATAATGTTGATTGTCCTTTGTTATGTTGTGAATTATCTATCTGTGTGTATATAGATAATGAATTGAATTGTTTTAAACTTTAAAACAACTTGGCCCTAAAAGACACGTTTTGGATTTCAATGAGACCGGGATCGGGTTTCCATATTTGGATATCTGAAAACCACATCGATCCAAAGTAACATTAGGTCGTGAATCTCAAGTGAAGATGAAGATTCAGAGTGCAAGGGTTATCGTCGTTAACTCTGAGGGTGATTCCAAAATGAGTGTAACGAGATAATGCCTTCGGTTTCGTTCGAACCCGGAACGAACTTGTATGGATTGAATGCTTTCAGAACATCGTTAGGTGGACGATGAGCATTCTAAGTGATATTTCCTATAAAGGTAATCGTAGCCTCAAGCCTCATAAACCGGGAATGGCTAAAACAGGGAAGGTGCAGCAAGGCTAAGTGGGTCATGCCCAAGTAGGACGAGATTTACCCCTGTCTAGATGTCCCTTTATTTCGGCTTAGCGGTGTGGTTGCTGATCACAACTGCTGAGTGGTCTTGTTCGGAACTGTTCCGTAAGGAATGGTTCCGGTCTTGTGTTGCAGGAGAGCGGGCATACTCCTCGGTACGGTGATCTAGGCCACGTACTGTGACGGGCGGTACCCCAGTGGCCCTGCCATTGATGGAATCCAAAATCCAATAAGTGTCAACGGTTTTGATTGTATTACCCACTTTTGTGGCTAGTAGCTGGTATTTAATCATGTAACAATTTCGGCTATTTTCATATTTACTTGAAAACCCTAGACACTATTATAATATCATCGGATTTCCTATCAAATGTTTTGTTTAGCGTAAGGTAAAAACTCTTCCATGTTTATGTGTGGGAAGTCTTACGTGATACCTTTTGTTTTCAAAGGTTTTTCAAAAGTTAAGCAACTTTAACCTGTTACTCACACCAGACCCATGTCTGACCCGGAGTTTATTTGTGTTTTTCTTAAACTCTTGGGTACTCAAATTTTTACGAGTAGCCAAGGGATTCAGGTTAGATTTGACTTATTGTGGAAGAGCAATGGAGCAGGAGGCTTCTGCGTGTAGATATATAGTTTTCCGCTGTGTTGGTATCTCTGAATGTTTTCTGTATTGTGTTAAGTTGTAATAACTAGACAGGTGTTTATAACTATCTAGTATGTGTTGAGTTGTCTGCGTAACTCTGATAATTGATGTATACTATGTAATATTTATGTTATTAATATAATTTATTCGTTCCGCTGTTGAGATTCTATTGTTTTTTCTTCTTTCTCTTCTTTCTTTTCTCTTTTCTATCCCTTTCTTTCTTAAAGATGGTACGACTTTTTGTGGAGAAAAAGTCGGGTCATCTCACCCCTGCTTTTTCATTCATTCCCAATCACTTAAAGAAAACTCACATCTAGTCTCCACTAATTATATCTTAATCCAAATTGTTGTTTAAGATTAAAAAATCTTCAAACTAACCTAAACTCACATATTGTCCTTATACTTCATTCCTAAAGCACTAGAGAGTGGTTTTGAAGGAGAAAGGTTTAAAGTATAGAGGAAGGTTATGGATGTGCGTAAAAAAGGAAAAAGGAGGCAGAGCTTGATCTTAGAAGGCAGTAGTGAAGACTTGTATGTTTGCATTATTTACAAATGAGTTTATTCACCTATATAAACTATATACTAGATGTTTCGTGGGAATACTATATGTGTAACAACTTGAATTTCGACCATAATTACTTGAAGTTAATATTGGTAATTTAATTAATTTAAATTCAAATTTGGGTATTTATTAACAGATTAGTTTATAAATTTTCTAATAAAAGGATTTAGAATGTTAAAATAAGATATTTAAATTTTAATAAGTTGAAATGTGAAAATATATTATTTTATAAAAGTGATGTAATTGAAATATAATATTGGGTTGGAAAAGAAGTGATTTTTCAAATAGAAAATTGTATTTATTTAAATTAAATGGAGAATAGCTTTATAAATAAAAAGAGAAATAAATATATTTTTAATTATTAACTATTGCCCAAGCCCATGTTTCATAAGCCCAAACCCATTTCTAGAATTCTCTCTATTGAGATTTCTTCATTCACTGATGTTTGCTTTGCATATACTTTCCTTAGATATTTACCTCTTGCTAATAATTCTTCTATAATAATCTTCTCTCTATATATTCAAAAATAAATCAAATAAGTTATAATAAATATCAATATTTGAGTATGATAATCTATATCATATCACACCATCGTGTATGAAGAAATTTGGGTTAGATTAATGTTTGAAATCATGTATGCATTCAATAGGAGAGAGGGGAAGAAAAGCAGTATACAGGTGAGTGTTTTTCACTCACACACCTATGTCTTAATCATATAAATCATATATATATGTATGTATGTATGTATGTATGTATGTATGTATGTAATTTTGATTGATGATTGATTGAATATCAAGTTTTTTTCTTTGAATTGAAGGGAAACGATGTAGGAGGAAGAAGAGATCGCCTGAAATAGGCGATTATCTTTAGAAATTTGCCTTCGATCGATCGACCCATTAAGGTTTTGGTCGACCATAAGCATTCAACCAGAGGTAGCAATCGATCGACCATTGAATTGTGCAACCTACGTATTTTTTAGAATTATTTTATTACATTTATATATAAATTAATAACTTATGTAAATTAAAATGCTACTAAATAAAAATATGTGTTATATATATTTAATAAGAAAAAAGTTTTATTTAGTGTTATTATTATTATTTTATTTAGAAAAAGATTATTTAATAAAAGTATAAGTTATTGACTTTAATATATTTATAATAATCTTATCAAAGTCTAGAAATATATGAAATTATGTCTAATTGACATTTAAGAGTTGTCAAATAATACTTCATGAAATTTTAGTATATAATGCTTTAAAATAATTATTTGATTATGAATATATTAAATTTATTTGGATGTTTTAAAATTATTTTAAAATAATATTTAATTATAGAAAATTATGAAATAATTCTTATATGCAATGTTTAGCCTTACAAACTATATTGTAGGATTTTAAAAGAAAGAAATGAATTATCTAATGTTATTGGTGAATATTTAATTATTATTTAGTTTTATAAAAGATTGAGAAATTGTTTGTTTATTGCAGATAATATGTTAAATATATGTATAGACAATTATCTAGTTAATTTTAGAATATATATATATATATTATCCAATTCTAAGTATTTATTTTTGTTATATAAGATTATAGGTTGTGAATGATTCATTATTAAATATTGATTTGTTATATATATGTGTGTGTTTATTTCTAAATGATCTATTTTATATTGGTATTTTGATTATTCTTTTCTTGGAATTGATTTTGGATATATGAGTGATTCATCGTTGATGTTGATTTGATTAGTTATTTTGATATGACATGATAATGACATCCTTCAATGTGATTTTATGATTTTTAATTCTATGTGACGGGAAATCTGAATAAACAGAGTTATAGTACCATTTGGGATAGGGCATTTGGTAGTACTACTTCAGTTGTTCTTTGGACTCGTTATATAGAATATTTTGAGGATAGAGTGGAATTTATAAATTGTGAATAAACATTTGAGTATCACATAGTGGTATGAGACGTTTTCATGAAATTTATTTGATTATTCATTGTAAGTAGATGGCACTCACATGATGGGAATAGCGTTAAGGTAATACATGTAGTGATGAGTATGACTTCATGTCTATATTCAGTGAGTATAGCCATGTACTTAACGATAAGAATGACTTCGTGTTATATTTATTAGTTCTCTACGTCACTATTGTGATGTACTTCTTTTATTGATGTTGGAGAGGACTAAATGGCTAGAATCCACCATAGTAGCCTGATCGTGGGGTTGCACCCTAAATTCGTGACACCCTATATTTATATAGCTTCTTGCTTTGGCTTTGTGCGTTCGCCTTTGTGTCACCTTAGCCAGCAGTTTTTTACCTATGGGGGCTAGAGTTAGGTCATGACTATAGCGTCCTTGCGTTGACGAGCACATCGGTGGATACGTGTCATGATACGATGAAGGTAACTAAGACTGTAGAGACTTCATGTCTCTAGAGCTTGCTTTGTGCTATTAGTCTTCCTTCTGGTACTAACAGAGCGATAGATTGGCATATACTATTGATGTACCTTACTTTAGTATAGATATGGGTTAGATGACCCACATATTGATGTGTGTGTGTTATACATACATATGATTCCACTTGGGACTTTGTGCCTGTCGTACGGTCATTTCTTATCATGATATACTCTAAAAGATCATATATAAGGAGATGAGATTATAGGTGTGATAGATGTCCAGAGTATAGTGGTCATATCTTTTATTATATCGGTAGGTAGCATATCTTATTTTACATATATTAATGATGATGCTCAATCTATTGAGATTGAGAGATATGTTTGGCCAATACTACGTGCTAGCCTGATTATATTTGGTGACATCTCACTTACCAATGTTTTCTAGATTTAGATGATGGTCTCTAAATATGTGTTACTCACCCATCTGTATTGATTCTGTAATTTCTAAGTTGTTGTGTTTCTACATGGGTGATGACATCTTTATGTACAGTTTTAGGATATTTGTATAATGTGATGCTTTGATGATTATCTATGGTATTATAAGTATATTCTATACTTATATTTCCACATCTCTATATATTGACATATTGGCAGTGTTACCATATTATTGTTCCTAGTTTATAATGTATAACCTATATTATAGATAGATCCTTGATTAGATATAGTCTAACCCATGTGTTATTTATGTAATACTTGGATCAGTCCGAGATATTTTAGGTGCAGGGATAATATGACCAGCAGGTGTTTTAGTGGGCTTAGAGGAGATTTATATTAGGATTATTGTATGATATTTTTATGACATTTATGCATTTGATATATGTGTATGTTTGTGTATTGCATGGTTATATATTAATTAATCACTGTATTGCATAGAGCTAGTTGACATTTGAGATGATTTGTATCCTTATATATCGCATATTATATGTTATATGTTATCGCTACGATTGACTCCATGTTCTCTGTTATTTGTTGTATATTATGTATTGTTCTACCTAGAGGTACACGTGTTTATTTCTTTGTGCCGATACTGAGTACGAATAAGCAAGTTATTTATTTGTTGTTGAAATACATACTGGTGTTAGCTTAATGGAATATTCACGTGTGTACCCCATATAGCGTCATTCTCTGTATTATCTGTTGGTTTTACTTTGTATTACTCTTGGATAGTATGGGTATAGGGGTGGGGTGTTTCAGTATGAGATACACATTATATTGTAATATAGTTGTATTAAGTGATTTGTATGTTTACAGGACAGTTTACCTTGTTTAAACAAGAAGACATCTAAAAATTGAGTTGTTCACTTATACCCTTGTTGTTAAAATTTTTAAAGTAGCCTTAACTATATGTTGACATTTATGGTATTATATTATACTTGAACAAAGACATTTAGTTGAGTACATGAAGTTAAAATGACATTTTTATCAAGATTAATGAGTTTTAAAATCATGTGTTTAAAATCGAATTTTAATAAAAATTTACACTTTAAAAATGTTTTAGATGAAGTAAATAAAACATGATATTTTTTATGCATACTCTTAGGTTATAGTAGAGTATAATACATGAGGATATATGTTATCTATTCCATTATTTTGAGAAATTAAGGAACATGAAGTTGAAGATGTTTTTATAGTATTTTTTTAATATTTCTCAAAAATATAAAGTGCTTAAATGAATTTTAACTTTATTTGAAATGTTATGTACATACTCTTAGGGTAAGATGGAATATGTTACATGGAAAAATGATTTGTTTATTTATATGGTTCGAAAATTTAAGTAACATGGAGTTAATGAGGAGTTATAACACTTTTGTCACTTTTTCCTCCTAAACTAGTTTTAACAAAGAGAACTTTTGAGCTTAAAGACATTATATTAATTATCATAAATAAATAAGATTTTGTTTATGGTGTTTTGGAAGAGGAATAAACATATTATAATTAAGTGGAAAATATAATAAATTCTTATAAGTTAGGGGTTGTTATGTTAAGTAACATATAGTGCTAACATTTGATTGATTTTGCTTCTTTCATATTTGATATGATCCCTTTTACTTAGGAGACATACGTTGTGTATAAGATGACAATTTCCAAAGTGTGACATTATGGTACCAACGCTGGCTTTTGACCATTGAATTTGACTTTTGACTTAGGAAAGATATTGAAGTGATGTAATTTCATAGGATTTGGAAGCCTCTCTATAAGGCTCTACCATTCACATGAAACATATTTCACTTTAAGGAAGATGTGTTTGGAAACCTCTTGATGAGACCCTAACATATATATTGTTCGTTTTATTACAAAAGAACTAGACTTGAGTTTACCAGAAATGCATCGAACGAAGGCTAAGAAATGACTGAAATTAGGAAAACATATTAAAGTAGTACTTACCGATATCACCGGGAAAATAGTCATGAGTTTAGTCAAATGATGATTTCCTTAAGAACCATAACGAAGTGTGTCGAAGGAATCGCGTTCGAGACGTCGAGTGCTTGTCACGGGTTTAAGGTTTCGAGAGCAGTCTTTGACATAGATGGATGCATTGGAAGGGAAATCGAAAATGAATAAAGTGGACTTGAAAAGAGATAGAATCATTTATGTGGATCATCGTCATTCAGTTATATCTAGTATAGAGATGTATCTGATATATCTAGTATAGTGATATACGGTTTTATGGCTCTTAAGAGTATCTAGTCTAGAGATATACTTGTCCCATGGTTAAAGAATGGTCTAACCTTATCATATAAGAATTATACGCATGCATTTATGTGTGTGTCACGAAACATAGACATATATAGAGTTATACAGCCTAAAATAAATTATGATATGTATGGGAATTTTACAGTTCTACTATATATATAGTATAAAACGTAAATTGTAACAACCCATAATTTACGATTAATTTAATTAATTAACTAAAGGGCCAAGAGGGGCTGATAAGAAAATAATGGGGACAATGAATTAATGAAGATGAGTATTTGGGCCGAAGCCAAAGTGATTGTGGGACAATAAACATGACTCTTTTACATTCATTCCATTCTACAAAATGTAAAATAAAAGCTCAAAAGATATGTTAATGGCGGTAACTTAGAGAAATGAGAATAAAGAGGAGATAAAGCAAACACAAGCTAAGAAAAAGAGAGGAAGATCTAATTGAGGTTTCTTACAAGATAGAGATGAGTAATACTTAACCTTTTATTCATTTCAGTTAGTTGATTTAGATTGTGTTGATTTTGTACTCATATTGAGTTTTTCCAGAATAAAAAATTGTCATAGTATCCTAACCATTTTTCTAAAGATGGGTTAGTAACTTGAGAAGCTTATGACATAGGAATAAATTGTTATGAATTTCTAAAGTAAACACTTAGAAAAAATACAAGGGAAATAACTTATAATTCAAATTAAAGACCAGGTGGGGATAAAGGAATTATTCAAGAATTTCTAGAATCTTATAAGTTTTCTTATGTGTAAAACAAGCTAGAACTAATGTAGAACTGCGCTCGCCGAGAATTAATAGAAATCACCTATTTATTAAAATAAGTAAGTAAAAGGGATAGGATCCATAAAAATAGCTGAAAGGGTAAATAGAGGATGCTATAAATGTCAGAAAAAGATAAAGTAATGCATTTGATAGTGATATGTGTAATGGCGGTCACGTGCCTTGTCAGAGGTGTCAAATATCGTCAGATACAGAGCTAAGGAGGCTAAATATCTCAAGGGAGAACTTCACTTAATAAAACTGCGCTGCTTAGGATAATGATTTACTAAAGGATTCTAGGAATTTTCTGGGACAAAGTAGCTCTGCACCGCAAATTTTCATAAGGAAAATAGCGCCGTAATTGGGTAATGAGAACGAGGCAATTAAGAGTATAAAACTTGGCTCATTGCACCATTAAACTGCACCGCAATTTTAGAGAGAACACGATCAATAAGTAAAGAGTGTATGGCACATATGGATCAGGGCATGTTGTATGGCTCTGAAGTTTATATGCAGAAGTAATTTAAGGTTTGGAAGGGCTAATAACACCAAGTAAGGACGCTTACTCGAGTGAGAGGCATATAACTTCTAGAGGTTTGTAGAAGGGCCGATTTTATGCAACCTTAAATTTAAAAAGAAAACAATCCTATAACGGGATGATTCTATTCAGCATGGGACTGCATAGGGTTGTTTCTTTACAATCCAAAAAAAAGTGAATAAAAGAGACCTGCGGGTGGTTGATTCATAGTAGGTCAGACCTAAATGAATAAGTGTTGGATGTAACACCTTGCATTTTTAGATAATTAAATAATCAAATAACGATTAGTAATGAAAATAAACGTTTTTGGAATTGTCGAAATATAGCCTCAAAATCGTACCATTGTGTGACGACCCGGAATTTTCAAGCATTTAAAATCAGAATATTTAATTAATTTTAAATATTCAATAGTGTAATTTTAACTTGAATTACGAATATCACAATTTATTTGATAATTGAATAATTAAATTAAATAAGTGAAGTTGGATAAATTTTTGAATCTGGAGTTTTAAGCCTATTAAAATTTATATTTGAAGGCTTGAAAAATTTACATTGATGGTACTGAGAGTAATAGAAATTGTAAAATTGAAATTAACAGTATTTTGTTCAGTTTTGAAAATTTCATCGTTTAACTTGAATTTAAAAATAACCTTCCGAGGCACAGTCTCGGAATTCAATGAAGTAAGTTCCATTGGGTCCGTAATATTGAATTATTATCGGATGTCAATTTTTGTGGCGTTTGGAGTTGTTATGTAAACGTACGACATACAAACACACTGGAATTTTATATTGGGAATCTAATAAAAAAAATGGGGGGCCGAAATCGAAAACCCTATTTCCCAAATCGAAGCCGAAAATTAAAATAGAGGGAAGCGCGGAGGGGCGGCCGATGCTTGGTCGCGACATGCTAGAGATATTGTGGGCGACGTCGACGGCAAGGTAGGGGACTTGTCGCTGGGGCAGGGTCGTCGCGGGTGAAGAGGGGCATGGGGTGTTAGCAGGACGCGTCATAGGGAAGGCCGGTGCAAGGAGAGAGGGAGAGGGTCACAACCGCAACTTCGATCTTGGAGGCAGTAGGTTGGTGACATTTGATTTGGGGCATCGTTCGCGAGGACGAAGGTCGCGACCGCAACTTAGGGTTTGGGTCTGCACTGTCTAGGCATTGCCGTGGTTGTTGAGGCGACTGCAGTGATTTCTTGGGATGATATTGAAGGTAATTACCTTAATTTATTCGTACCTGATTGAATGCATATGTAAGTTTTAAGAATAGAAAATTTATGTAAAATAATGTTTATTGGAGTAAAATCAGTAAATACGAGTTAAAGAAATTTTTATAAACAGTAAGGTCTTAAATTAAGATGTTTTAAACTTTAATATATAAGTGAATGTATGCAGAATTTTAAATACGAAAGTTTAGGTAACTTTATATATTTTATCTATAAAGATTATTTTATCAGTTTAAAAATGTATATGGAATTTCATATAAAAGAAAATAATAATATATATGAGTATTTATTAAATAGAAAAATTTGTTGTAAATTTAGTTTTTGGTTAAATAAATTTATTAAGAGGAATTGGTTTTAAAATCTAAGATGTTAGTCTAAAATAAAATCATTGGTTATTTAAAATTATTATATGGTAAATTAATGGTTCGATTGACCCAAATGTTAATAAAATCATCTGATACTTATACATGGTCAAATTCCGGAAAGAAACAAGCGGGTCTGAATGGATTGCACAATGAAAATCAAAGGTGAGTTAAACTCACTCGGTTTAATTTAAATTTAAATGATTAAATTTAAATGATTGTTTGAATGGTTGAATTAATTGATGTGCTATTGTATGGTATATTTTGGAATTGATGCATTATATTGTGCTAACATCTGTGGATGCAGGGAAACAGGTTGGAGGGATCCAACTGGATCCCTCAACATTTATTTAAATTATTAAATACCCACAGCTGTGATTAATTGATATTCTGTGATGAATTATATTTAGAATATTGAATGTTATATAGTCTGCTTGGATATTTTGGCGCTCTGTTATCCGAATATATAGAATTGGACTTTGAAAGGAAATAAAAGAAATGAACTCTTAAGAAATATTTATGAAGAATGTATATAAATTAAAGTGAATTGGATAAGAATATTAGGGGTTTCAAAATGCTAATTAATAAAATTCTGTATATGGAAAGGAATTTTTGAATAAACAGAAATTTAATAAAGTTTGGAAACTTCAATGATATTATTTAATGAAACAAACATTTATTTAATATTTAAGATTTAAATTATTGAAAAGGATAAAGAAGAAATTGGGAAAAAGCTGAAATTTGTATATTTTAGTTAAAAGATTTAAAATCAAATGGAAAATAATAACAATAATAATTAAGTGCATAATTAATGAATTTTTGAAATGAATTGAGTAATTAAAGAAACTTAGTTCAAATGGAATAAATTGGAAATCAATTTGGAAAATTGATTTAAGTGATTGAAGTTGGAATTCTCCCTGGATAACCAAGTACGTTTTCAAGAGAATTTTTAGATATAAGTTAATAGTTTTAAAATTGTTTTAAAAGGTATGTTTTGAAAATTTTATTATTTCTAATATTTAAGTCTAAAGTAAGTATTTCCTTTTAATTTATTATAGAAGTAATTATTTAAGAAGTGATTTGGTGATTTGTTTTGTAAAAATGAAAATCTAGTTTTATATTTATTAAGTAACTTTATTTCCAAATATTCATATAATATGTATTTTTAAAAAATTATTAAAGTAGTTTTAATTTAAATGTTTTAAAAGTATATATTTCAAAGTAAAGTGTGTTAAAATTTATTTTTAAAAATCTAGTTTTGTGCTTGGTGATTTCAGTGGAGATAGAAAAATATTTGGGAAAGTTTATTCTAAAAGAAAAGATGGTTTTAAAACTGTTTTCAAATGATTGAAATAGAAATATATCTTGTGAAGATATTTTTGAGATTAATAAATAAATTTGGAAAATTATTTATTGGTTGATGGTTGTTTGTGTATATAATTGATGGTTAAATAACCGACTATCAATATTGGACAATGCGTTGATCGTTTCGAAGAGACCGGGATCGAGATTTATTCTCGAAAACCACTTCGATCCGGTTTGTACGATTCGTGAAAACAATTTTGGATTCGAAGATGGAGCAGTGAAGTGCAAGGGCTAGTCGCTACTAATCCTGAGGATATTTCCAAAATGGATGTAGTAGGAATAGTGCCTTCGGTTCCGTTCGAACCCGGGACGGACTTGTATGGATGAATGCTTGCGAAACATCGTCAGGTGGACGATGGGCATTCTAAGGGATATATTCTAAAAAAAGGTAACGCTTAGCCTCAAGCCTCATCAAATGGGAATGGCTGAAAATCAGGGGATATGCAGCAAGGCTTCGTGGGTAGCCCCCATTGGAGGGTGAGCTCATCCCTGTCTAGATGTCCCTTTATTTCGGCTTAGTGGGCGGTTGTTGATCCCAACCGTGGGGTGATCTTGCTCGGGACTGTCCAGTAAGGGAAGGTTCCGATCTTGTGTTGCAGGGGAGTTAGGGTGGCTCCTCGGTACGCTGATCTAGACCAGGTACTGTGACAGGTGGTACCCCAGTGCCTAACCATTAGTTGGAATCCATTTTCCCTACGCGCCCGTACGGTTTTGATTGTGCCCAACTATTGTTGAAACGTGAGATGCAAGCATTTCAGCTAGATTCTATTTACTTTCTATAGACACTATTATAATATCAGAGGATTTCTATAAAAAATCGTTTTGGCTATCGTAAGGTAAAAACCCGACATGTTTATTTGTGGCGTGGTCTTACGAGATGCTTTTGTTTTCAAAGGATTTTTGAAACTTTAATAATCAATTGGGTGTGATTTTCTCACGCTGGTATTCCAGACTGACTCGGGTATTATTTAACTATAATGCTCGGGTCAGGCCGAGTATTATAGGATACAGGATATGATGCTGTGGAGCTCAGGAGACAGGAAAGATGACGATATGTACATTCGTACTTGTTTTATATATATATTCCGCTGTGTTGTGTAGCTGTGTATCCAGTTGTATGTTATCGATGTGAGCTATGATTGATGTACTCTGATGATGTAATATATGTAAACAGATATATTTGATTTTGAGTAAAGATTATTTATATTATATTTTATTCCACTGCGATGGTTAGATTCTGTTGTTTTTTTCTATTTTCTTCTTCTACTTCTTCTTCTTTAACCCAAATGGTTCGTATTTCTGTGCAACTTGAGTTGATTGACGTAGAATAGAGTTGACTCAAGGGGTACGTATTTGCGGGCTGTTACACATTGTGTCCGTGGCGATTTTCTGATCAATTTTCATATATAACTTGTCGAAATTTGAGTTAATTAAAGAAGTTAAGAATAGAACAAGATACCAGAATAACGAAAAAAAGGGTAGTTCGACCTATATGTCGACCTAGAGCAAATTAAGGTTGACCCACAAAGCTACGGACTCGAAGGTCAACCCAAAACGAACAGGGATCAACCTATAGGTCGACTCGCGTTTGCCTCTGTATGTTTAATCGTCAGGGACGTGCTGAACCAAATAGACTTGATTTTATATTCAATCGGAGCCATACATTGATGGATCTGATGGCTCCAAATGACCCTGTGATGTGGTGGCTCCAGATTCAATCAAAAAATCTGACAATCTGAGATCCCCAAGTTACACTATAAATAGAACCCTAGGCCTAACTATTTTCTCACAATCAGATTTTCTCCCAATTGGGTTCATTACCTGAGGCTGAACTCTAAACAAAAAATATTTTCTAGGGAGAAGATCTTATTAATAAAAATATTAGAAACCATGGAAGGGGATCCAGGAAGGCCATGAAGCAGAGCTAAGACCATGAAGCACAGCTAAGGTGACTAGTGAGTGGATTTAAATTATATATTTTTTACGTTTATGATATATTAGCGTTAGATTCCCATTAAATATTTAATTCAACATTTATTTTTTGTAATTAGTTCTGTTAATTAGTTATGTTGAAAACTGTAAATTTTACAGAGAGCTTATATTTAATTATTATTTATATGGAAAAGAAAGATATAAGTCTGATTAAATATGAATAAAATTAGGCTTAACAGTTATTGAGAAAGGCATAAGCCTAAAAGTAAGAAATTTACAGTAAGTTATGCTAAAAGGAAAAAAAAATTAAAATGGGGGAAATTTAATAACTTGATTTCGAAATTAGTGATAGATTAATTGGTTGGTTTAGAAAAGAGAATACATTTCCATAGTTTAATATTATAAGAATAACGATAAACGTAATTGCAAGGATAAAAGAAAGAAAAAGGAATTAGTATAAAATAGAGACATTTTTGTATTTTGCATTATCCAATAATTAAAGTGATAATAAAAGAAATACCTTGCAATTACAAGTTATTGTTGATAGCATTATTTAGTATTAAAATATGAAAATGGATTTTTGGCACAGTTTTTGTAACCAACCAAATAGAATAGAACTACTTCCTAGAATAAAAGAGAATAAAGTGAAAAGTTAAATAAATTAAAGAGGAAATCATGTTAATTATTTGACAAGACTAGAAATAATAAACAGAAATGTGCCTAGATCTGCATTTACGGCGCAGATAGTGGAATAAAAGAAAAATAGTTATTATGATAAGTAAATTTGTGACAGTCGGATATAATCCTAAGGCAAGATTGTCGTATAATATAAGAGAACTAAAGAGAATTCAGTATCATAATAAAAGAGGTAGACTAGAATAAAAAGAGACACTTGCAATTACAGTTATAACATATAGGTTATAAAAGAATATAAAAGTAACGAATTGCAAGTATAATTATAACGCATAGGTTATAATTATTTTATCAAACTTAGATCTTGAATTAAGTTAATAAGTAAAATAATAGAAGTGGCCCGTACCGGCTGCATTCCCTTTCAATCAGGAACTGATGGCCTCACAATAGTTAGGTGAGGCTGTGACACACTTATGGTGATTAGGGTAAATAAGTAGCCAATAGAATAAGAAAAGTAAACTAAACGCATAATAAAAGATTAGACATAGGGTCTAATAAAACAGTAAGATACATTTAGAGCAGTCCAAAGGATAACAAAGTAGTTCATCGCAAATTTTTAGCAGAGAAAGGGCACGTCCAACTTAGTATGTTTGGGCTAGAAGGAAGTACGAGACTTCAACGGGACGTGAGGGTACTCTAGGACGGCCCTATGGGGTAGGCCTAATGAAGCTGCACGTCTGGAAGCAGGTCTATAGGTGTTCCATCAAGAGATTATGCCTTGACTGCTTCTGCATTGCAGGCCTAACGAAGCGAACCTTTGTAAAGAGTCAAAAGGTTGATGAATGTAGTAGGATATTCGTATGACACCGTACTATGACTTGAGAGTATGTTTTATTGGGCAGGACCCAAAAGGATGGTCCCATGCGGAGATCAAGATATCATCAATCAAGAGCGCGTTCAGGAAAGACTAGAGTTAAACCAAAAGGCCAATGGTTCTGTCACTATCGAGACATTGGATGAGGGGCGCTGCCAATAGGATGTTTAGATTGTTTGTAGTAGCGCACAACCACTTAGCTCTTTATAGTTCTTTCGATTAGTTGAGGGGTGACTGCATAGGGCCATAGGCATGATGAGAAAAGAGACAAACCAAGTAGAATATATATATATATATTGTAGGCCTAACGAAACTGTCCTTTACAGATAGAGAAAATTCCTGACTGAGTTCCATACAAGGTAGACCTTGTTGGCGGGATTCGGGGAGTAGACAAAATGGTAGTGTATAGTCCTCAAGGTATGCACTGGGTGGTACATAGTATAGGCTAGTGCGGATGCAGTTTTATGTTAGTAGACGACGGAACATCTGTGTTGCAGGCCTCAGGAAGCTGTCTTTTATAGACGTAGTTGCAAAATACTCTGGGAGCAAGACGATGGAGTCTTTTTCGAGGTGGATACAGAAGGTACAATGGGTAGTACCTAGGATCGATGCGGTTATTGGGCATGTAGCTACATATATATTTGTTATTAGATTTAATCTACGAGGGAGTAGATGGGTATGATTCATGCACAAAGGTGAGAGTATTATAAACCCAAAAAACCTAACATGATAGAAAATGGAAATAAAACTGTATATGTAGAATTAAGCTTAGAAGTGTATAATTTGTCCATTCACCAAAACTTTAGTTCTGACCCCCCCCCCCTCATAACATCCCACGAGTTAGGTAGATGGCAGAGATTTCCAGCTTTGAGACACTTGTCTAGAAAGTGTTATTATCTTGGTGAGTATTTACTTACTATTATATTTTAGTCAGTTCCACCGTGAGATATTTATTTGAGCTCCGATATATTTGTCTTTGCCTATTTGCAGGATAACAGATACCAACTTGGGATTCAGTGGGCTTGGGTTTTAGCATTTTTACGAAAAATCCAGACCCGTTGGAATTCAGATTATCATATTTGGTATTAGAGCGAGGTTTAGGGTGCCTAGGTAGATAGTGAGTGAACGTATTTGTATTTTTGAAAAAAAAATATAAATATATTATGTACTAAAATCTAAATTGCCCCCAATTACAGATTTAACATATGGAAAGTTTTTAGAAGTACAATTGTGCATAGTTTGTTAGTTGGGTTTGGGATGACAGAAGGGTGTTGAGCCCTAAGTTATTACTGATTTATAGTGTACAATCAGCTATGTTTAGGGAGAAGATTGGTATCCATATGTTATAAGAAGTGGAAATGTTTCCTAGGGATAATAGGGAGAGTATTTTATTTTGGAAGGAATAAGAGATTTTAGTAAGGGAATGAGATTTCTAAAGTTTAGGAAGGATATTCCTAGGGGAGTAAGAAGGAAATCCACTTTATGTCTTGCCCAATAAAACGAAACTTTTTGGAATTGAAAAGTTGAAAAATATAATTGTTGATATGTTTAACGAAGTAAATATTGGGTTTTTGAGAAAAAAAGTGGCATGAAATTTAAATTGGTTTTTATATGATGTAAATTTTGTAAAAGTGAGATTCTTTTTGAAGAATTATAGAGCATGTATAGCTCGCTAGTTTCTTTGTAGGTAAACAAAGATTTTAAATATAAAAACCTAGAGTGTGTTAATTAACGAGAACGTAGGTTACAACATTTATTGTTGTAAAAGATGTTTTCATGAAAAATAAAGGAAGCATAGACTATGGCATTATTTTCATAGTAGGTGACTCCCAAAGGAAATGTTTCTAGATAACATATGAGATTTATTAATATTTATTTTAACTGAATACATATACTAGT
This sequence comes from Allium cepa, assembly GCA_030765085.1. Lineage (NCBI taxonomy): Eukaryota > Viridiplantae > Streptophyta > Magnoliopsida > Asparagales > Amaryllidaceae > Allium > Allium cepa. The sequence goes on from CM060938.1 coordinate 590,020,030, forward strand.
ATGTATTTTGGGTTGTAGTAACGGTGTTTTACGCAACATCTGTTTTAACCCAAATAAAAAATGTGTTTTGAAGATAATTTCTAAGTATAGAAATAAAATGGTTTATAAGCACATTTATTATTTAAATAAGTATATGAAAATGCTTTCTCGTTATGAAAATGTTTTTGGGTTATGAAAATATTGAAAACGGCTTTGAAAATGAGTGCTTTGAAAAAAGATGTAAGTTAAATATTAGGAAATTGATAAATTTTGTAGGAAATGTCTATTATAAGTGAACATTGATTGAACATACTTTAGTCTACTGTAATAAAATGAATAATGATGTAATTTTCTATGAAACCAAAACACGAATAAAGATGCTTTGTGCAAGTTATAAGGAATATGTGAAAGAGATGTACAAGGTATGGAAAGCACCATATTTTGTATAGCCTATTTCAAAAAATTATAAAATAAGTTCCTTGTAATTTCACACAAACATGAAATCCTCTTTTAAAGGATTCATAGAAGGTTTTAGCATCAATGGTTTCTCATAAGAGAAAGTAGTTCCAATACGTTAAGGTATAAAACCATTAGGTGTGATAAGATAATAATTAGAGACAATTTTAGTTAGAAGGGATAATATAGAGAGCCTTAGTAGGAAAGCTAAGCAATGGAAATTTCATATTTTTCTATTAATTGTGCACATTGGTTGCTTGCCTTTGTAGAAAGTCCCCATTTGTAGTAAGTTAGAAACTCCTCCAAGGTTAGGTAATTGAAAGAGTAGGAAAGTTAAGTGATTTTTAATAAAATAATTGTTCTTATTTACACCTGTTTTCGTAAATTTGAAAATCTATGAAAAGAAGATGTTTTGAAAACATGTGAGGACATTTTTGAAAGTCAAGAAAAAAAAAATTTAAGGACAAGCAAGGCATGTTTTAAAGAAAAAAAATGGTTTGGTGAAAAAGTAAATAAGTTTTTTGAAGAGAAAAACTTAGTTAACGGTTAGATTCAAAAATCGAATTTTTTTATGGAAAGTTGTAAAGATCTTTAAAAGAAAAGGAGGAATAAGTTTTGAACTTAGAATTTATAAGTTTTCTCCTCTAGGTTTGGGGAATTATTTGAACTCAAAGAAGCTGTAAAGATGCAAGTGTTGAAAGATAAAATGTTAAGTAATCAAGTACCTTCAAATTTAATAGAAACTTTAAAGTAACATTTTTAAAGGAAAGAATTCTTGGATTTTATATTTCAAAAATTTAGAAGCTTTAATTTTTAAAATGAAATGATAAATGCCAAGCCAAACTTTTAAATATGGAGTAGATAGGAATTATTTCCTAGGTATGAAGGAAAAAGTGTAAGGTTATGTAGGAGATAACGATGATTACTTTTAGTAGTAATAATAAAAGTTCCCATAATGCGTATAGGATACTAATGAGAACCTAGGAATGTTGCTTTGTGTGTGTAGACTATAGAAGAATAGTAAAGTGATATTAGTAAGATAGTAAGACACATGTGATTGGGATAAAAAGACCTTAGTTAAGGAAAAATGAAAAGTAAAGGTAAAGAGAAAATTTCCCCAAGCTTAGTTGCCTTTTTAGGTAGAGACTGCATAGATTAAAATCCTTATTCATTGCAATAAATGAGACTTGGTTATTCCATTTTGAGTATGTAAAGTAAGAGGTGAATAGATCTTATTCATCGTAAGTAATACAACATAAGTTAGTACTAAAGTAATATGCAGCAGGAGGATCCTATGAGTTACTTGGATTCCTAGTGTAGGACCTTATTGTGTCAGAATGGACATGGTCTTAGGCCTTCTAGCCTTAGAAGATAGCTGTGTTTAGTTGCTATATTAAAGAAAAGTAAAAGCAGATAAAAGGAAATAAAAGGAAAATGAAAAACTTAAAGAAAGTAACAGAAACGTCGATAGAAATAAATGAGAATTGCAAAAGAAAATTACATTTTTTTCCATAAAGTAAGCTTGGAAAAATTTTGAAAGAAAAATTTTTCTTATGCGAACTGTGCTTGGGATGGTAAAATAAAGATTTTAATAGAATGGTAGCATAAGTTCCAACTACAGAGAAAGAGCTGCGCAAAAGTAAAATGGTAAATGTGAAAATTTTCATTTTCTACCTTTTTTAACATAAAAATCGAGTTCAAAAAAATTAGATTTTTCTGAAATTCGAATATTGAAAGTTGTGTGGTAAGATTTGGATATAAAATTCATTGAACTACCCCACTATTCAGTAGGAATATGGGAAAAATTGGATGAAAAAACGTTTTGAGTTTTCAAAAGATTATATTCATATATGATTTGCAAGTATATTTATTATGTGTGCATCATATTTTAAAAGGAGTTTTTAAAGAAGAAAAGCAATAATATAGGATACCTCTTAGAAATTTATGTACATGCATATATTTTACGTTGAAGGACACTTTGCACAAGAACTCGGATGGTCGCAAAATTTGATGTACACAAAATGGATGTGATTGATGCGAGGAATTACATAGTTTTACCCTTATCGAATTTCGAGGACGAAATTTCCTAAAGGGTGGGAGAATGTAACACCCTGCATTTTTACATAATTAAATAATCAAATAATGATAAACAGTGAAAATAAACTTTTTTGGAATTGTCAAAATATAGCCTCCAGACTTTTATCATTGTGTCTATGGCAATTTTCCGTTCAATTTTCATATATAACTTATCGAAATCGGAGTTAATATGAAGAAATTACAAATAGAACAAGATACCAGAACAACGAAAAAAAGGGTAGGTCAACCTATAAGTCGACCCAAAGCAATTTAAGGTCAACCCACAAAGCCACAGGTCGACCCTAAGGTCGACCCAAAGAGAACACAAGCGGCCCTATAGGTCGACCCGCGTTTGCCCTGGACGTTAAATCGTCCAGGGACATGTCGAACCAAATAGATTTGATTTTTTATTCAATCGGAGCCATGAGTTAGTGGATATGATGGATCCGATGGCTCCAAATGACCTTGTGATGTGGTGATTCCAGATTCACTCTAAAATTCTGACGGTTTGAGATCCCCAAGCTACACTATAAATATAACCCTAGGCCTAGCTATTTTCTCAGAATTAGATTTTCATCCAATTGGGTTCATTGCCTGAGGCTGAACCCTAAATAAAAACACATTTCTAGAGACAAGATCTTCTTAACAAAAATATTAGACACCTAGAAGGGGATCCAGGAAGGCCATGAAGCAGACCTAAAACCATGGAGCAAAACTAAGGATGACTAGTGAGTGGATTTAAATTATATATCTTTTTACATTTATGATATATTATCGTTGGATTCCCGTCAACTATTTAATTCAACATTTATTTTCAGTAATTAGTTATGTTAATTAGTTACGTTAAAAACAGTATATTTTATAAGAGAGCTTATATTTAATTACTATCTATATGGAAAAGAAAGATAGAAGTCCTATTAAATATGAATAAAATTAGGCTTAACAGTCATTAAGAAAGGCATAGGCCTAAAAGTAAGAAATTTACAGTAAATTATGCTAAACGAAAAAATAAACTAAAAGGGGGAAAATTTAATGACTTGATTTGGAAGTTAGTGATAGATTAGTTGGTTGGTTTAGAGAAAAGATACATTTCCATAGTTTAATATTGTAAGAATAACTATAAACGTAATTGCAAGAATAAAAGAAAAAGGGAATTAGTGTAACATAGAGCCATTTCTGTATTTTGCATTATCCAATAATTGAAGAGATAATAAAAGAAATATCTTATAATTGCGAATTATTGTTTATAACATTATTTAGTATTAAAATATAAAAATGGATTTTTAGCATAGTTTCTGAACCAACCAAATAGAATAGAACTACTTCCTAGAATAAAAGAGAATAAAGTGGGGAGTTAAAGAAATTAAAGAGGAAATCAAGTTAATTATTTGACAAGACTAGAAATAATAAATAGAAATATGCCTAGATCTGCATTTACGGCACATATAGTAGAATAAAATCAAAGCAGTTATTATGATAAGTAAATTTGTAATAGTCGGACGTAGTCCTAAGCCAAGATTGTCATATAATATAAGAGAACTAAAGAGAATTCAATATCATAATAAAAGAGGCAGATTAGAATAGGATGAGACACTTGCAATTACATTTATAACATGTAGGTTATAAAAGAATATAAAAGTAACAAATTGCAAGTATAATTGTAACGCATAGGTTATAATTAAAAAGAAAGAAATAGAAGAGGCTTATTTTATCAAACTTAGATCTTGGATTAAGTTAATGAGTAAAATAATAGAAGTGGCCCGTACCGATAGCATTTCTTTTCAGTCGGGAACCGATGGCCTCACAATAGTTAGGTGAGGATGGGACACACTTATGCCGATTAGAGTAAATAAGTAGCCAACAGAATAAGAAAAGTAAACTAAACATATAATAACAGATTAGACTTATGGTCTAATAAAATAGTAAAATGCATTTATAGCAGCCCAAAGGAGGAAGAGCCTAACGAAGCAGTTCATCGCAGTGTTAGCACAGAAAGTGCATGTCTAACTTAGTTAGTTTGGGTTAGAAGGAAGTACGAGAGTTCAACGGGACGTGAGGGTACTCTAGGATGGCCCTTTGGAGTAGGACTAATGAAGTTGCATCCCTGTAGCAGGTCTGTAGGTGTTCCATCAAGAGATTATGACTTGACTGCTTTTGCATTGAAAGCCTAACAAAGCAGACCTTTATAGGCAGTCAAAAGGTTGATGAATGGAGTAGGATATTCGTATGACACTGTACTCTGACTTGCGAGTAGGTTTTAGTAGGCAGGACACAAGAGGATAGTCGCATGCAGAGATTAATCCATCATCAATCAAGAACGAGTTTGGGAAAGACTAGAGTTAAACCAACAGACCATTGATTCTTTCACTATCAAGACATTAGATGAGGGGTGCAGCCAATTAGATGTTTAGATTGTTTGCAGTAGGGCACAACCACTTAGCTCTTTAGAGGTCTTCTGATTAGTTGAGGGATGGCTGCATGGGGCCATAGCCACTGATGAGAAAAGAGACAAAACAAGTAGAATATCTTATTGTAGGCCTAATGAAACTGTCCTTTACAGATATAGAAAATCCTCGAATGAGTTTCGTACAAGGCAGACCTTGTTGGTGGGATTCAGGGAGTAGACAGAACGATTGTGTATGGTCCTCAACGTACGCATTGGGTGGTACATCCTAGATGTCTGAGCATTAGTATAGGCTAGTGTGGACGCAGTTTTACGTTTTCATAGTAGATAACGGACATCTGTATTATAGGCCTCATGAAGCTATCCTTTACAGATGTAGTTACAGAATGCTCTAGGAGCAAGATGATGGAGTCTTTTTTGAGGAGGACACGGAAGGAACTATCGATAGCACCTAGGACCGATGAGGTCATAGGGCATGTAGCTACATGTATATTTGTTGTTAGGTTTTAATCTATTAGGGAGTAGATGGGTACGATTCACGCAAAGAGGTGAGAGTATTATAAACCCAATAGACCTAACATGATGGAAAATGGAAATAAAACGGTATATGTAGAATTAAGCTTAGAAGTGTATAATTTGTCCATTCACCGAAACTTTTGTTCTGATCCCCTCCTCATATCATCCCACAGGTTAGGTAGATAATAGAGACATTCTATCTTTGAGACAATTTTCTAGAAAGTGTTATTGTCTTGGTGAGTATTTACTTACTATTATTATATTTTGGTCAGTTTTGCTATGGATATTTACTTAAGCTCTAGTATATTTGTCTTTGCCTATTTGCAGGATACCAGATACCAACTCGAGCTTTAGTGGGTTTGGGTTTTAGCATTTTTGCAAAAAATCTGGACCCACTGGAATTTGGGTTGTTACATTGGACAAGATGATGCGGGCGGCTAATTCATAGTAGTCTCGTGTCCAACATTAAATAAACAAATAATTAGGGCTTGCGGGTGGATGATTCATAACAGGTCCGGTATTAAATAAACTAAATAAAAGAGGCCTATGGATGGCTGATTCATAATGGGTCAGATTAAATGAGTAACATTAGATAGGGCTACGAATGGCTGATTCACTGTGGTCCCAAGTCTAGTTAAATAATATAAAGATGAAGGAAGGAGTTTGAACTTAATAAGTTTATAAGAATGGGGTTGTGGGTAGGGTAGCATATTAGCCCAGAACTAAACAAAATGATATTGCGGGGACCGAGGTTAGTGCAGTATGAGCATAATAGTAACTGTATAAAAATGGGAAACTTAGGAAGTCTCTAGGGTAAGAAAATATAACTTTTGTATGGTGCACTAGTATGTATGATGTTTGTAAATAGTGATGGGAAAATCTATTCCGGATTATGCAGCATGGTCTCACTATGTATTTATGTTATACTTTCAAGTACGCATTATTCAAACCAGACATTATGTGCGACCCGTATTTTATCATTGTTTTCCCCATAAACTCATGGACACTCATTTGAGTAGGCTAAGTTTATGGGATCGGCAGGTTATTTTGTGCATAGTCTAAAGATCGAAGATGGTCTTGAAGGCCTAGTTATTTATAATATATGCTAATTGCTATAAATGCGTGGATGGCATCTTTGTATGCTGACCTGACACTCTGTCACATATTTCTTATGTTATATTTTGACCCCTACGTGGGTACAACTTGTGATATACTTTAAACACATATGTAATGGATATTAAGACAAATTTTGGTGAAATGAAAATAATTTGTTGTTCTTTTTTCTTAGACTGTTTTGAATATATGAAACTTACTCTTGGTCGCTTGAAAATAATTCTAATGATAGCTGCAGCATCATTGATGTTCATTTTCGAGTCTCCTAGTGGGGGATATAACAGTCGATACCATATTATAGGTTTAGGGTAATCAAAGTGAAATGGAGTTAGAAGTAGGAATAAGTACTTAGAAAAAGAAAAACACCCTGGGGATGGGATGCGCTATAATATATAACATATTTTCAAATTGATATATAGACATATAGAAGATATATCTACCGATTGTCGTTTCGCATTTCTTGTTGTTATTTACGAAGACTAGCTTAACATAAAAGGCAAGATGAATTTGAGGAATAGGCGAATTGCGTTATGAGGGGCGAGTGCAAGCAAAAATGCAGAAAGTACATAGACCAATGAAGGAAGTAGGGGAGAAGTCCTAAGGGCGGTAGGGGTGGATGCTACACAGCTAGTAAATGTGACATGCATGGACGTGAACGCCTTGTTTATAGAGTCTATGGCTTAAATGATAAGGGAAATGTGCCTGAAGCAGCTGAATCAAGGCCCATTGTTGCAAGGGAAGATTTTAAAAAGACGTGTAAAGGCTATAAGAGTTTATGAGGAAAAGTGTTTACGTGGAAAGAGCCCGATTGAAGTACTAGGCTAGCTAAGAAACTACGAATGATATTTGGAGACCTAGATTTGAAGGATGTGCTGAAGAAGAGGCTGGCATCGAGACATTTGCCAGACGGTGCGCTGGATTGGTTGGAGACATTATTGCTGGAGCAACTTAGGAAGAGAATACATCTGTGCAGTTCAGAGAAAGATTTGAGGCTCGGTTTATATCTTAGTCATGGCATGGCCTGTTACTTTGTGCGTTTATAAACTTGAAGCAGGGATGCCTTACTATGGAAGGGTATGTTCAGAAGTTTAATTCTTTATCCAAGTATGGTAGGTAGATCATCGACTCTCCGATGATGAAGAATGATAAGTTCATCATGAGCGTGAAGCAAGAGTTAGATCATAAGGTGATGACTCACTTGGCATCTCCTTTTGAATTCGTAATCGATATAGCCAGAAGATACGATAGGATGTATCAGAGGCAGACGAGAGTAGAGACAAATCCCGAAGTTGAGATGAAGAAGAAGTTTGTTCCTTATACTGAAGGCAAGAAGGGAGTCCCGAAGGGGAGGATAGAGAAGTAGCTGCTGTGGATGTTGTCTGTTTCAACTATGGACATAAGGAACACAATGCTACCAAGTGTCCAGCACCGTAGAATTTTGTGAGGGCTAAATGCTTTAAGTATGATAAGGTGGGGAACTTAAGGAAGGACTACCTAGAGCTTAAGGGGTAGGTTTATGGGTACCAACGGAAGGAACATCTGCCGAAGAAAGAGGCAAAGGAAAGATCTTAGAAGGTATGGCTCAAATTTCTATTATTTCAATTAGAGTACTGTATGATATTGGTGCTATACATTCCTTTATAGCAAGTGATTTGGTTATAGACTTAGGTTAGCGGTCACCTACTTAGTCACCTCCATATGTGTAGCATAGGAGGATATGCCACTCTTGGATTGAGATGCATTGACCTAGATATTGAGTTGGACGAGTGCAAGTTTTCTTCTGGTCCCTTTGTATTTAACTTCATAGTTTCTGTGTCATTTTAGAAATGGATTGTTTAGAAAGGTATCGCGCAAATGTGCACTGTGCGAAGAGAATTATTATTCTTAACCATCCAAACCGAAAGTATAGAGTGTACGTAGTCTTAAAGGGATGCAAAGCTAGGCACATAAGCGTTTTGTTTTCTTTAGCTTCAGAGAAGGAAGAAGAGCCAGGAGAAGTATGGGTAGTGAAGGAGTTTCGAGATGTATTTGAACCCGTTTTGGGGTTGCCAACTCTGATAGAAGTAGAGTTTAGATTTGCTAGTTAACCATTAAATCAATCTCCTAGCAAAATGCCTCTGAGGGAGACAGAGGAGTTAAGAAAGTAGTTGACTGAGTTAGAAGGTAAGAGCTTCATTAGGCCAAGTAGCTCATCATAGGGAGAAATGGCGGTATTTGTGAAGAAGTCAGATGGGTCATTAAGACTATGTATAGTTTACTGAAAGTTGAATAAAGGACGGTAAAGAATACATATCATTTGCCAGGAATTGACGACCTTTTTTGATCAACTGAATGGAGCTAAAGTATGTTCAAAGCTAGATTTACCTATGGGGTTCCATCGGCTAAGGGTCGCGGAGAATAGTGTTCCTTTGACTGTGTTCAGGTTAAGATATGCTTCATATGAATGGCTGGTGATGTCATTTGGGCTAATGAATGCACCAGCATTCTTTGTTGATTTGATGAATAGAGTTTTCTGACATTAACTAGATAAGTTCGTGTTGGTGTTCGTAGACAACGTCTTAGTATACTCCAGAGATAAGGAGGAGCGTGCAGTTCACCTAAGTCATGTGTTGAAGGCATTGAGGGAGCATAAACTAAAGTCGAAGTTCTTCAAGTGTCATTTTCTGGAGAAGGGAAGTAAAGTTCTTAAGCCGTGTGATTTCTAAAGAACGGTTAGCCATGGATCCTTCGAATGTTGACATAGTTAATGGGTAGAAGAGGCACGAAACTGTTAGTGAGATGCAAAGTTTCTTAGGATTGGCTAGCTATTACTGAAGATTCATTAAGAACTTCTCTCGTATAGCTGCGCCAATGATGAGGCTAACCAGAAAGAGTGGGCAGTTTGTCTAGGCGTTGGAGTGTGATATGGTACTCCAGGAATTGAAGCATCAAGTGACAAATGCGCCTGTATTAGTGATACCTGTAGGGAATGATGATATGGCTATGTATGCTGATGCTTCAGGAGCAAGATTGGGTGCAGTAATGATGCAAAAGGACAGGATGATTGCCTATGCACCTAGGCAGCTGCGTCCGCGTGAAGTTCGATATCTAGCTCATGATTTGGAGTTGGCAGCAATCTTCTTTGCTTTGAAGATTTGGAACATTATCTCTTAGGGGAGGGATTTGAATTGTATGCTGACCACAAGTCATTAAGATAATTGTTCTCTCAGAAGGAGTTGAACATGATGCAACAAAGGTGGTTAGAGTTTTTAGCATTGTATGATTTTTGGATAAAGTATACCCTAACAACAGGCGATAAAGTAGTAGACTCCTTGAGCCAAAAATAGCGAAGTTCTATTTTGGCTATGTAATGGACCGTTTTAGAAACATTGTCTACGTGTGACGTGTAGTTTTGGTCTAGTGCTAATTTGAGTAGTGCATTCGGAATGTTAGAATGCTTAGAAGTTAAGCTTATGTTGGTAGGAAGAATAACTGTAGAAAGGAGATGAGTTCTTCGCATACATAGTAAAAAGATTGAACTCAGGAATTGAAGAAGTGAGCTGAAAGGATTCGATGCTGACATAGAGGGAAGATAGCAGAAGAATGGAAGGTTGTGGGTTCCAAGCGCTGAAGGACTTTGGAAAGAATTATTGAATGAATGTCATCATTTAAAGTTTACCATACATCCTGGAGGTATGAAGATATATTGATATATGCAGAGGGGTTTCTTTTGGGAAGGGATGAAGAAAGATGTGGGGAATATGTGAGAAGATGTTTTACATGCCAACAAATGATGGCAAAGCATCAGAAGCCAAGTAGGTTCCTGCAGCCTTTGGATGTTCCAGTCTGGAAATGGGATTTGGTATCTATGGATTTTGTAGATGAGTTGCCAAGATTGAGGGCAGGGAATGAGAGCATATGGGTCATAGTGGATGGACTAACTAAGTGTGCCCATTTCATTCCAATAAAAGCCACAAGAACTACACCAAAGTTGGCAGAGATATATACGAGGGAGGTAGTGAGATTGCAGGAGGTGCCTAGAAATATCATCAGTGATCGTGATTCATTATTCACTAGTGATTTTTGGCGTAGCTTGCAGAATGCTATGGGGTCAGAACTTCGCATGAGTACTATGTACCATCTTTAGACAAATGGGCAGGCTGAGAGAGTTAACAAGGTCCTAAAAGACTTTCTTAGGGCTTGCATTTTAAACTTAGGAGGATCTTAGGAATATTATTTACAATTGGTATAGTTTTTGCACAATAATAGCTACCAAAGTAGTACTAAGATGGTTCTATTTGAAGCATTTTATGGAAGACTGCGTAAGTCACCTTTATGTTGGTTGGAGGCGGGCGATAGGAACGTGTTGGGTCTAGAGGAAGTCAAGGAAGTTACAGAGAAAGTAGAGCTAATCCAGGCTAGAATGAGAGCAGCGCAGTCAAGGAAAAAAGGTTATGCTGATGTTAGGACAAGAGACCTAGAGTTCTCTATTGGCGATCAGGTGTTCGTGAAGGTTTATCCGATGAAAGGTGTGACGCACTTTAGGAAGGCTGAGAAGCTAGCACCCAGATATGTAGGGCCATTCCAATCATAGAAAGGATTGAGAAGGTAGCTTATAAGATGGAAATACTCGGTGCTTTTGCAAGGATCCATAATGTGTTTTACGTATCACATTTATGGAAATGCATTAAAGATCCAGGTGCAGTAGTTAATATGAGGGAAATAGAGGATCTGGTCATAGAGCCAAATAGGACCTGTTACTCGGTGCCATGGCCCAACCACACAAAGGTAATTACCGAGGTCAGAATTGACTGTTGATGGAAGAATGGCTACAAGACGACATCTATATGACCATAGTGTGATTTCCAAGCAGCTATGTCTAGCCCAGGGTCAATAAGGTAGACGAATGGATGAAATAGGATGAGGATTATGAAGGTTAGCATGGTGGAGTAGAGGTCGGCATAGATGAGTGATGAGTTGAAGAATATGTGGCATTCATTGGGGTCGACAAAGCAAGTGGGTTCAACTAGGTTGGTATAACAAATAGGATGTGATCAGGCCAGCATATGATGGACCGGGTCGGCATGGAGCATATAGAATAGCTCAGGTCGGTAAAGTATGCGGAATGGGTCAGGTCGGTATAGTGTGTAGATTGCTTTAGGTCGGCATGGTGTATGACGGATCGGTTCAGCATGAAGCATATGATGGATCAGGTCAGTAAAGTGTATAGTAGAGTTCAGGTCGGCCTAATTCATGATGTTCCTTGGGTCGGCATTGCATATGGCTTTGCCCAGGTCGCCATTATGTATGCAGTTATTCAGGTCGGCATAGAATACAAGGATTGTAGAATTGACACACAGAGATGGTTGGGTTGGCATAATGGCATGGGTCGGCATAGTGTGTTGGGAAAAGTATTTCTTATGACAGGCCCAATTGGTAAGGTTGAAGGCTGCCCTCATCTATAAATACAGGGGCAGGGAGCCATTCCAAGTGATCTTTTTCGGCTACCAAGGGAACACTCTACCGTTTTTTAGAATTAGTTTCTCTTCGTTCTAGTTTGCTCTCAAGCTATTTCCCATGAATTTTAACTATAATCAGTCAAGTGATAAAGCAATAAAGAAAGCATTTAAAGTGGACGTAGGCAATCAACGCCGAACCACTATAAATCCTGTTGTTTTTACCTTTTGTTATTCTTACTTGCAATAGATAGTGTTACTCCTCATTTTTCATTTAATTTCTTCATTTATTCCGCCACTCAAATCCATTCTCGGGTGTTTGTGACCAATTTGGTTGCAAACATTTTGGTGCTTTTACTGAGAAACTCCATTCTTAGGCCATTAGGATCACCTTTGTTGCTATTGGATTGAGGAAATCCTCCAAAGGAGATCCGAGTTCGTTCTTAAAAGTTTGTAGATACTATTCAGATCTTCCAAGATCTAAGAAAAGAATTCTAAGATGGTAAGGTTCACCAGATCCACCTCCCACAACGTTGATTCAAAACTGCTACTATCTAACAAAGAGTGCTAAGCAACTAGCCTGCTAATGCGAATGTGGAACCCATTGCAGTCCAGAACCCTGCTGATTCGGTTACTCGACCTGAATTTAACGATCTGATGAGGGAGCTAATGGAGAGCCGAAGACAACTAAATGTGAAAATCCAGGCAAATTGCAACTTGATGAACAAGACTGCTCAACAGCAGCGTCAAAATGCCGAAGGAAGTCCCACTTCATACTCGGCGTCTGATAGCTCAACCTCGTCAGAAGAACACCATGGGCGTAGGCGTCATAGGATTGAAACAACACAAGCCAGGGAAACCAAGAAACTTGTGGCGGACAACCGTGGGAAATCAATTGGGTTTGGTACCGATCCCTCAACTGAGAGGATGGCTCCTCAACTACACCTAGGAAGTCATGCTTGACCAAGAACCGAGAACTTAGGCACTGGAGCACACTTGAATGTTGATCAATTACCTCCTCAGAATGATAATGAAGTGAATTCTCAGGACATGCATTTGGATAACAATAGATCAAGATGATATGAGATTCCTCAAAGACACCAGCCAGAACATGTACACTGGAGCCTAACTTGGCACCCCCTATTTTGACTCTGGACTTGTCCACGATGGTCAGGCAGTTGACGAGGGAAAACCAGGCCTTGACTAAGGTTGATTGGGGAGTCTTTAGGAGTCATACTCCATTCACTAATAACATTTTACAGGCTGAATATCCTTGGAGGTTTAACATGCCTACAATGCCTACTTATGAAGGAAGACTGACCCTCGTCAACACGCTAAGAGGTACGAATGGTTGATGGACTCGGCTAGAACGAATGAAGCAACTAAATGCTAATTCTTCCCTATAACTATGTCTGGAATTGTTACGATATGGTTCACAAGGTTACCCTCGTGATTCAATGTCGAGAATTGATGAGCTGGCTACGAGAGTCGTGGAGCAGTTATGGATTCATGCTACTCACCCCAAAGACGTGATGTCGCTATCCAGTATAATCCAGGCTCCGGGAAAATCACTGAAGGATTATTTGCATAGGTTTCACGTTGCCGCTATTGAAGTTAGTAATCCAAATGACTGTGCCATACTTATGGCTGTGACAAGGAGGTTGACCCATAATCCGAATCCGGTGATTGGCCAACTGGAAAATCGCCGGCCACGGTGGAGCGTTTCTACTCAAAGGCTAATCAATTGATGAGAAAGAAGGAGGCTAGATTTTTTAGAAGGAGAAATACTACAAGACCAAGTACGGAAGCGGTACAAAGCAATGTTGCAGTAAAGCAATTTGGTGAAAGCTTTGGAAAGGGTTAGGTCAATGTTCAAAATAAGCCGGGTCAACAAAAAAGGGGGGAGAAGGAAATCCCGATCGGAAGAGGGAGTTTGGAAAGTGGAAGCACCTCCATGAGAAATTAATTCACCATAAAAAGTTTGCAATAGTTACAAGAATCTACAGGATGGCGGACAAGGAACATATGATCCTAATCGAGAACAAGCTCCACGCTGACCCATGGAGCCCGCTCAAACCGAAGGAAGGTTGGTAATAAACACATTAGGTTGTGGAGCGCATTTTGCAGTCAGAAGTAGGCAGGAAATGGAGCGTTATGCTAGTTCGATGAGACATATGGACTTTGAATGTTGTTTAAACACGGAGGATGGAACTCCAACAAAGCAGTAGTGTAGAATGACGGACGATATTAAGTTCTAAAGTAGAGATACCAATAGAATGGTGGCTCCCACAATTTATCTGATGGTAATCTCTGCCATGATTGGACCTGCGCTGGTGAGAAGGATACTGGTTAATTGTGGAAGTTCTGCGAACATCATCTTCAAGAAGGCTTATATTTAGATGAGGATGGAGGCTAAGGACCTAAAATTATCTAAAGCTCATATACTCGGTTTCAATAGTGTGGCTACTGAAGTAGTAAGTACTGTCAAATTATCGGTCGAGTTGGGAGAAGGTGAATGTACGAGGGTGTGGATCCTACCATTCATTATCCTGGATGTTGATTCGTCGTACGATGTTTTTTTGGGCCATCCGGCCCTAGCTGAATTTAGGGCAGCTCTTGCACCATGGCGCTTGAATTTAAATTTTCCTACAGATAATGGAGTAGGTGTAGTGGGTGGCAATTAGGTAACTGGTCATGCATGTTATGTGGCTAAGTTAAGAGAAGCCCAGCAGAAGGAAAAGGGAAAGGGTGTGGACAAGTCTGTTTCCATCCAACTTACTAAAGACTGATATATAGCGCCTAAGCCTTGGCTTGGGGACCATAGTCGGTTCTATAGAGGTATAGATCCAAGGGATGATAAGGATGAACCCAAAGAGGACAAGACAACACTGGTTGAACTGATGGTTGATAGCACAGTCAGCCACGATGATCCACCACGAGTATTGAAGAACGGATCACAACTCAGCCCTTCAATGATGAGGGAATTACTAATTTTCTCCGAGAAAATCTTGATGTATTTGCTTGGACTCATTTTGACATGTGTAGGATCTCATCTACCATTGCGAGCCACACACTGAATATTGATCTAAAGTATGTCCCTATGAAGTGGAAGAGACGAGGTATGGACCCGGAGAGGTTCATACCTCTTAGAGAGGAGGTGGATAAACTTAAAGCCAACATGTTTATTCGCAACGCCCTCTATCCCGAATGGATATCTAACCCAGTGCTAGTGAAGAAGGCAAATAGGAAGTGGAGAACGTGTATTGGCTATTCGGACCTAAAAAAGCATGCCCTAAGGATAGTTTTCCCCCGCGTAGAATTGATCAGCTAGTTGAGTCGACCGTAGGGCATGAATTATTGTCATTTATTGATACGTACTCGGGAAACAAGCAGATCCCAATACACATCCCATATCAGGAGATACTAGTTTTGTTATGGGAGTTGGACTACACTGTTATGTAGTAATACTGTTTGAATTAAAGAACGTAGGAGCTACCTATCAACATTTGTTTAATCGCATGTTCAAAGATCCAATTGGGAGGACAATGGAAGTTTATGTGGATGATATGCTCGTAAAGTCATGGCAATCAAACGACCACATTCAAGACTCAGTGGAGATGTTTGATATCCTTCGATTTTATAGCAAGAAAATTAACCCGTTGAATTGCTCATTTGGTGTTGCATTGGGAAAGTTCCTAGGCTTCACTGTTAGCACACGAGGAATCCAAGTGAATCCATAGAAGATTCAAGCCATTCGGGATATACAAGCACCCAGAACTATTAAGCAAGTGCGGAGCCTGAAAGGGAAGGTCGCTGCCCTGAGTCGTTTCATTTTTAGGGCAACCGATAAATGCATTCCCTTCTTCGGTTTGATAAGGAAAGGGAAGAGGAATTTCGAATGGATGAAAGCATGTGAAGGCGCACTCCGAGGCTTGGTGAATCATTTAGATAGGCCCCCTATTTTGTCGATGCCCATAGATCATGAGGAACTGTATGTTTACCTAGTTGTATCGCCATATGCCATAAGTGCTGCTTTGATTCGTGAAGAGAACTGGGTCCAGAGACCAATGTATTACATCGGTAAACGATTAATGGGGGCGGAAATAAATTACCCAAAGATAAATAAGTTTGCATATTGCTTAGTGATCGCGTCGTGCAAGCTTCGACCGTACTTCCAGGCACATCCAATCAATGTCTACGCTTATCAGCCTTTGCGGCAGGTCCTACAGTGGCATGAGATGTCTGGAAGGTTACTTAAATGGAACATTGAGCTCAGGCAATTCGACATCACCTATCTTCCTCGAAGAGCTATTCCGGGATAGGCATTGGAAGATTTTATAGTAGAATTACCATACAGGATGAGCCGAGTGACAGCGATGTGGTTCCTACTGTACGATGGAAAATATATATTGATGGAGCGTCCAATGATCATTATTTTGGAGCTGGCGTCGTTCTATTAACCCCTCAGAACCGATCGATTTGCTATGCCTTAAAGCTTGATTTCCTCGCTATGAACAATGAGGCTGAGTATAAGGCATTGATCGCTGGATTAAAGCTTTCTAAATAGCTCGAGGAAAAAGCTATCGACATCTTTTGTGACTCGCAACTGGTAGTGTACCAAGTTAGAGGGGACTACCAGTCAAAGGGACAACGTCTTGCCCGTACCTTTCTCGAGTTCAGGAACTGTTGGTAAACCTCGAATACTATGACATTTCGCATAACCCATACGAGAAGAATGGGGAAGCCGGCTAGTTAGCAAAGTTCGCAAGCACTGGCGATGATCAACAGATGGGCTTGGTTATGGTCAAGACCCTACATACCCCGAGTATAAATGCGATGGAAGTTGATCATGTACCGGAGACGGAGCCCGTTAAGGAGTCATAGATGTCTCAATTTAAAGAGTTCTTATTACATGGAGTCTTGGCTGAGAAAAGGAATGAAAAGCAACAAGGCCTTCGTAAAGCCTCACGGTATATTGTACAAGACGAGATTATGTACCGAAAGGGGTTCTCTGTTCCCTTACTCAGATGTATCGCCCATGACGAGGTAAAGTGGGTCTTGAAAGAGGTCTATGAAGGAGAGTGTAGAGACTATATCGGGGGCAGATGTTAGCTAAAACGATACTCCGTTATGCGTACTCCTGACCGACCATGAATCGGGATGCCGCGGGCTATGTGAGATGATGTAACAAATGCCAGATATATGCAAAAGTCCTAAGAGCGCCGACGATAGAGATCACGCAAATGGTTAGTCCATGGTCATTTGCGATATAAGGAATTGATATTGTCAGCTCATTGCCGATTTCCAAAGGTAGTGCGAGATATGCAATTGTTGCGGTTGACTACATCACCAAGTGGGCCGAAGCAGAGCCAATAGCTACGATCACAAACAAGAAAGTCATTAACTTTGTTGTTCAAAAAATTTTATTCCATTTTGGTCTTCCACGTACTATAGTAACTGATAACGAAACTCAATTCGATAGTGCTGAGTTCAAGGAGTTCTGTCGAAGGTATCGTATTGAGAAAAGATTTGCAGCAGTTGCTCACCCTCAGGCGAATTGACAGGTTGAAGCTGTAAACAAGATTATAAATTCCATCTTGAAAAAGCATTTGGAAAATTCTAAAGGCAAGTGGGTGGATGAACTTCCTATGGTTCTCTAAGCCTATAGGACCACTCATAAGTATGCGACTGGCCGCACTCCATTCGCCTTGGCATACAGAGCCGAAGCAGTCATTCCCGTGGAACTCAAAGTCCCATCCCATTGGGTGACTTACTACGATCCCAAAACAAATCAAGATCTCTTACTGGAGTCATTAGACTTTATTGATGAAAAGCGTGAGGAAGCCGATTTGAGAGTGGCTGCACATCGACACTGGGCTGTCCGATACTATAATATTAAAGTCCGACCAAGAACTTTCGAAGTGAGCGACCTTGTTCTGAAATGAATCTTTTCAGTCCCATCACAGATGAACCCAACATGGGAAGGGCCATACGTCATTGAACAGAGGCTTGGAGAAGGAACTTTCAAGCTAGTGACTGCTGATGGCATAATGTTTCCAAGAGCATGGAATAGCGAGCATTTACGATGCTATTTCGCCTAAACTATTTCTTTCATATTTCAGTAGAATTTGTTTTTAATATTTACTTTGGCATTTGTTCTTTGGGTATGTAATAAGGCAAGTTATTCTGCCTTTATTTTTTTACCGAATAAAAGCTTGAAGCTCCATTTTCGTAAATTACTGTTATTGCATGTTATGTTAAATATGTGCTGAAACTGATGGATGTTGACGTATGCAATGTATGAACGGATGTGTAATGAAAAATCTCTAAGTCCTCGAAGTGCGGGTTAGAGTACTCTGAGTCCCCGGAGTGCGGACTAGAGTATAGATGACTTGAAAATATCTCCAAGTCCCCAGAGTGCAGACTAGAGTACTCTGAGACCCCGAAGTGTGGAATAGAGTATAAATGACTTGAAAAAGTCTCTAAGTCCATAGAGTGCGAATTAGAGCACTCTGAGTCCTCGGACTGTTGACTAGAGTATAAACAACTTGAAAAAAATCTATAAGTCTCCGAAGCGTGGATTAGAGTACCCTAAGTCCTGGGAGTGTGAACTAGAGTATAAACGACTTGAAAAAAAATCTGTAGGCCCCCAAAGTGCGGATAAGAGTACTCTGAGTCCCAGGAGTGCGGACTAGAGAATAAACGACTGGAGAAAATCTCTAAGTCCCTGAAGTGCGGATTAGAGTACTCTGAGTCCCTGGAGTGTGGACTAGAGTATAAACGACTTGAAAAAAATTTCTAAGTCCTTGGAATGCAGATTAGAGTACTCTGAGTCCTCAGAGTATGGACTAAAGTATAAATTACTTGAAAATAAAATCTCTAAGTCCCTAGAGTGCGAATTAGAGTACTCTGAGTCCTCAGAGCGTGGACTAGAGTATAATCGAATTGAAAAAAAATCTATGGATCCCTAGAGTGCGGACAAGAGTGCAAACCACATAAAAAATATTTTAAGACCATGAAGCGGACTAAAAAGTTCTAAGTATCCAAACCAACGGATAAACAGGAGAGCTGTGAACCATTCGCTATCCCATGAACTTCAGTTTAGGATCGACGGAAGAGGCTCAAACTATTAGCGACGGAGTGCGACCGTTGGTTATGATTCTGGCTTAGAATCGTTTGCGACTTAAGATGGAACCTGCAGAGGAATTCCGAGATTAAGATAATGAATTACCAATGAAGCTTGGAAAAACTATCACAAGCACTAGGAATGGGAGAATTTACTATATGAAATAGTAATTCACTCGACAATTGACTAAGGGACAAAATTTTATTTACAATCCCGGGAATTCTTTACAAACCATTCGAGAGGCCGAGATCCATGCCCGTACATGTGCTACCAAAAAGAAACGAAAGAAGGAAAAACAACGACGCAAGCCTAACTTATTTTTAATAAGAAAAATGTTACAAGACCCGAATATTTCTTTGACTTCCTCTCCTTCTTCGGCTTTTTGGGGTCAATTCGGTCAAACATCTTTTTCGAGACCCTTTGCTGCCTTGCATAGAAGTGCTTGACGAAGGAGGAGGAACCGCAATGGGAGTGAACCCCCCATGAGGGATGAATTGTAAAGGCCTGCTAAGAGGATCATCAACCTCCACCGCATCGAGCTCACCCTTAACTTCGAGCCTTGATTTCTCCTCTTTTTCAATTTCCTTCAGGCTGAACTCAACGGTGTGCTCAGAAGCACCCATAATTCTAACATCATCATGCTCCTCCTTAGGTGATGGGTCTTCAAGTTTGTCCTCATCAAGCGCCCCAATCACCTGAGCATCGGGCCCTGGGGTATCTACGGTGGTCGAAGCCTTGGCACCTTGTCCTTCCTGCTCCATGGCGACTTCACTACTATGAGTTGACTCAGGACCAATAAGACCAACAGAGTTTTGTAAAAATAAAATGTTAGACTACAGTTGTTGTTTATCGAGAATGGAAACTTTTAGATTGAAAAGGTCATGATGTGGTACCAGCATCTAGTTGACTCTCGGTAGTCATCGGAGTGCTCCTTTTGATGATAGGAGACAACATATGTGGCCCAAGTCCGGGTTTATCTGGATCATAACCGACGTGCTCCTCTATGAGATGAGAAGATGATGTTCCAACCAGCTATGTATGATGAGAAGGACCCTTGGGTTCGGTTCCAAGAGACCCTACAACATCTTCTTTCCCTTGTATCGGTGTAGGGATCTTGCCAAATTGGATTTTAGCGGCAGCTAAGTCAGATAGCTCATTTCCTCAAAGCACTTCCTACACAAGTGCCGCCTTGTCAAGCTCCACCATACCCAATTACTCTTTCTTGATCCTTGTGAACATCTCCCAAGCTTCGGCAAGCGACTCGAGATAGCCCTCGCTTGGAAAAGTCAAGTTGCGGTGAAGGAGGACTTTTGCAATGAACTCGACGATGAGTGGATCAGATAAGCACTTGATTTCGTCCCTACCGGACTCAGTCGCTGCCTTGATTCAAGAGTCAGCTTCTGCAAGCACTGCTTTCTTCCCCTCTTCGCGGCCGGCTTCTTTCAACGCTTCAATTTAGGATAGTAGCTTGTCGAGCATCGTTTCCAATTTCATCATTTCGAACAATTTCCTCACAATACTTTTGTGACTCCTCTTGCGCCTCGACTTTCTTATCCATTTCCTTGGACAGCCATTTTTCTAACTCCTCCATGTGGTGAGCTAAAATGTCCTTTTCCTTTTGTAAGGATTCCCTTTACCAAAGCCAAGGTGTCGTTGTGTTGGAGTGCATAATTCGGTTCTTTCTTATGAGAAGCCTCTAAACGATGAACTACTTCAGCCGTCTCCTTTACATTCTTCTTCGCCTCATCAAGTTGAGCTTTGAATGCGAGCAGCTCAGTATCTTGGTACTTAATAATGTCTTTATCGTGGATGGCCTCCAGCTTAAGACGATCGATCAATCTCATGTTAACATTTAATATAAACCTCAAAGACCATTTTAACTAAACAAACGAACGCTTCATGTTACACATACACGTCGTTTACACATGCTAGTGAGCTCTCTTTGGTGGTTCCAGGGATAGGGTGTATGGCCAGGACGAATTTGAGCCCATCAAAACAACTCTTTGGAAATGTAGCTTTAAGCTCAGCTAGTTTCTCCGCCGTAGTCGGATCATAGGAAAGAACCGAGGGAATTTTTTCAGATGTGACAAGCGTTTGTTTATGATGCTCATGAGACTGCCTGGTGCTTGATGATTCAGAAAGTTAGTCACGAGGAGTGCCATACTGAGAGCTTCGGTGCATGGACTTGTCTCCACTGCGCGCAAGAGGAATACTTGGGTCGCTTTGACGCAAAGCGTGTGCTTGGGGCTTCCTTCTAGATGATAAAGATGATTCTCAAAAATGATAATCTTTTTCCCGTCCTCCATCTCTATCTTGGCGTCTTTAGGACTCGGAATCCCAACTCAAATGATGGAAGATGGAAGATCCACAAAGGCGATCGAATGCATGCAAATAAGACATTGCACCAATAAAAGAACCGAACGAGAACATATTAGTGGTTGCTATGTCAAGAGTTAAGTGCAAGTGAGTGGTGGGGTGCAAGTGTTAGTGTGCGTCCTAATGCATCCCTCCGATAGACCAGTAACGTTTGCTTTACTCATAGGGGTTCCTTCTCCTCGGTTAGAATCCTGCCTGCCTATGCCGCTTCCCATGGGAGAATTAATCCCTTCAACACCAAGCGTGGTGAAGTCATAATTCAACAAATCGTTCAGGATAGAGATATCAGAAAGTCCCTTCAACGTGCTCTCCATTTATTGAGAAGACGAACCCTTTTCAACAGGAGTTATGACAAATTTTGGGGTCTCCCTGGTTTTCTATTTCTTAATCCTATACGCCAAACTTTTTCCCTTTTTCGAGGAGGTTGCGGTTGGCTTGCATGCGGCGCATCGGCTGTTGGCACTTGTCCAAGGGATGCATCTTCGTTTCTCGGCCCTGCATCTTCTGCTTCCTTTTCCTTCTTCGGTGCCTTCTTGAATTTCTTGGCATGGGGCACCATGGGTTCGTTCGGTTCTCTCTTTTTCTTGGCGATAATCTTTGGGATTGCTCTACCCCCTGGGAGATCGATTCTACGACCATCCTCTAATAGCCTGAATTGCGAAAGCAGTTCGTCAGTGGTGAGGAGTTTGATCTCTATATCCTCCATCGAAGTAGCACGGATAGCCGCAACTGCCCTGGAATATCTAATGCCTTCGGGTCGAGAATGAGCACCTGAAAGGATTGAAGGAATTCGTATGATTAAGAAAGAAAATGCGATTTGATTTTTTGAATTAAAGGTAAAGGCAGGGATGGTACTTACATCCTTCCAACCACTTTCTCATGAATCTAGGAGGACATTGCACGTAGAACCATTCTTGCTTAAACAGGGAGAGCTTATTTCATGCACCTATTAAGACTTAACATTTAGGCACGGGATCAAGAAAGATGTACAAAGGACTATCAGTTCATCTTTTGAAGTTATAAGTATACCGAATGTCCTTGGGAGTTCGCGGATGGAATAGAACATTCATGAAAAGAAAGAAAGTGCCATGGATAAAGGCGTAGCTATTGGAGTGCAGTTGAGTGGGAGCGATTCCATATACTTCAACACTTCATGAATAAAAGAGTTGAAAGGTGGCACACACCCGGCCCAGCACATGAACTTATTACATGTGGTATATCTAGCTGGGAGCAAATGAGACCTGTCTTGCCTCGATGGAATCAGTACATCTTCGAAAGGAATCCCATGGATGGAGTACAATCGACGAAGAGCAGCTTCACTGATTTTTGAAGCCTGTAGATCGGCCGAATTACTCAAGACAATGGCATCATCCATAGCATCGGGAGATGGGTCTATAACCTCTGTAGGAAGAGTTGGATATCGAAAAAAAGGTCTGCCTGCGAATTAGATGTTTTTATAGCATCTCTTTGTTGGCTTGGTTTGGGCTTGTCAGACAAAGTAGCGGAGCTTGATTTTCTATCTGATCTAGAAGACGTCGTGGGAGAATGCTTTGTATAACTCGATATCTGTGTCAGCTATACTTAATAGACAATCAATATTAGAAATGATAATCTGTTTCCCCGTGCCGTATGTGAACTAGTGCTATAGAATGCGAAATGAATGTGAACAGTTTAAGATTAAAAAACAAAAGTAAAATGTCCAAGCTTAGAGGTTTCGTCCGAAGAGACCGTCATCACTGACCGTCTTGGACAACGTGAAAGGTGATCGGCGATAAAAGCTTTAGGATCGGATGTTGACGTTCAGAATTATGAAGTCTGTTGATCGATTATGTGGGCTAGTTTTATACTTGGCTCGTGTTAAGTGGATTGGGAATTTGTTCGTTCAAGTTTGAGTCCATCGATCCGTATATGCTAGTTATGTCATTGTTAGTCACTTTATGGTTGGGCAAGGAAGTATGCAGTCATATGCTTGAATAACTCGAGTTGGATTAGTTTTGATTTTTCAACACTGATCCCAGCCATCTATGCCAATCCCAACATCTTATCCCATGGTCGATCCTTCCTTTCTAAGTATAATACCGATCCCTTCCTCTATACCGACCCCTTCTTCTCCAAACATTATATCTATCCCTCCTTTCCTAGACTATACAGAGCCCTGTACCGAACCCTGTACCTAAGGTAAAATGCCGATTCCAACATCTTATTTCCAAGCTTGCTCAGGAGCAGTCGGTTGAGAAGAGAGGAATGAACGAAGTTATAGGCATTAGGAAAATGGAGTAAAAGAGAAAAGAGAGAAGGAATGGGCTTTTATATGGGTGATGGAAGAATATGAACCGATCACTCCAAGTAACTCGATCATAGGTTGGAGAAAGGGTCGGCCTCGAGCCTTGCCAATCCCTAACGGAGCATAATGACTAAGGGTCGGCATACAAATATGCCGACCTCTCAAAAAAAGAATATATAAAAAATTAAAATAAAATAAAATAATAATGAAGATAATGTACATTGTAAACCACGAAGGAGAAGGGATGATATGCTTGGATAGTAGATGTTTATGTGATTTAAAAAATTTATTGTGAATTCAACCTTTGAAAGGTTACGCCATAAAAACCTGGGGACTTCATATGACTAGACTTGCACATTCAAATGGGATAAGGCTTCATCAAACTCTGGTAGAGACATCAATCAACCGATGACTTGAAATAGCTTGCCTTTAGGACTAGATTTTTCTTTGATTCAAAGCGGTTCGTGTTATTTACAAGATGCACTTTAAGGGGAAAATGTTATCCGGTGCCTTGGCCTGGCCACACAAGGTAATTACCAAGGCCAGAATTGACTATTTATGGAAGAATGGCCACGAGACGACATCTATATGACCAGAGTGTGATTTCCAAGCGGCTATTTCTAGCCCAGGGTCAATAAGTTAAACGAATGGATGAAACAGGATGTCGGGATTAGAAGGTTATCTTGGTGGAGTAAAGGTCGGCATAGATGATTGAGAGTTAAAGAATATGTGGCACTAACTGGGGTCGGCATAAAAAGTGGGTTCCACCAGGTCGGAATAGCAAATAGGATGTGATCATGTCAGCATATGATGGACCGGGTCGGCATGGAGCGTATGGAATAGCTCGGGTCAGTAAAGTATGCAAAATGGGTCGGGTCGGTAGAGTGTGCAGATTGCTTCAGGTCGGCATGGTGTATGACGGACCGGGTCGACATGAACCATATGATGGATCAAGTCAGCAAAGGGTATGGTAGAGTTCAGGTCAGCCTGATGCATGATGTTCCTTGGGTCAGCATTGCATATGGCTTTTCCCAGGTCGGCATTACATAGGCAGTTATTCAGGTCGACAAAGAATACAAGGATTGTGGGATCGGCACACGGAGATGGTCAGGTCAGCATAATGACATAGGTCTGCATAGTGAGTTGGGCTAAGCATTTCTTATGGTGGGCCTAATTGGTCAGGTTGAAGGCCGCCTTCATCTATAGATACAAGTGCAGGGAGCCATTCTGGGGATCTTTTTCGGCTACCAAGAGAACGCTCTGCCATTTTTAGAATCAGTTTATCTTTGCTCTAATTTGTTCTCAAGCTATTTCCCATGAATTTTAATTGTAATCAGTCAAGTGATAAAGCAATAGAGAAAGCATTCAAAGTGGTAGGCAATCAACGTCGAACGACTATAAATCCTGTAGTTTTTACTTTTTTCTATTCTTACTAGCAATACATAGTGTCACTCCTCAATTTTTCATTTAATTTCTTCATTTATTCTTCCACTCAAATCCATTCTCGGGTGTTTATAACCAATTTGGTTGTAAACATGACCTATGTGCAAAGACCAGTTCGGATAGTGTACCTAGATAAGAAGCAACTTTAGAACAAAGTAGTGAAGCTAGTCTATGCTCAGCAGGCTGCAGATCAAGAGGAGCGCACATGGGAAACAGAAGACAAGGTCATGAGGACCCATCCAGAGTCATTTGTTACAGATTATCGTATGAGCTATGTATGCGTTGATTGTGAATCGTAGATATATGTGAATATTATGGTTGATTATTGTATTAATAGAAAGCATTGGTACATTTTACTTATGGTTGGGAATTTGTGATTATGCTTATGGAAAGCATGGGATAGTTGGCAAATCAATACCGAGCCTTTATAGAATTTCAGGGGCGAAATTCCTTTAAGGAGGGGAGATTGTAACAACCTATAATTTATGATTAATTTAATTAGTTAACTAAAGAACCAAGAGGGGCTAAATAAGAAAATAACGAGGACAATGAATTAATGGAAATGAGTATTTAGGCCAAAGCCCAAGTAAATGTGGGACAATAAACAAGACTCTTTTTCATTCATCTATTCCATTCTATAAAAAGTAAAATAAAAGCTCAAAAGATACGTTGATGTCGGTGGCTTAGAGAAAAGAGAATAAAGAGGAGATAAAGAAAACACAAGCTAAGAAAAAGATAGGAATACCTAATCAAGGTTTCTTAAAAGATTTAGGTGGGTAATGATTACCATTTTATCCATTTCGATTGGTTGATTCAGTTTGTGTTAATTTTATACTCATGTTGAGTTTTGCCAAAATAAAAACTTGTCATCATATCCTAACCATTGTTCTAAAGATGGGTTAGTAACTTGAGAAGCTTATGGCTCAGTAATTAATTGTTATGAATATCTGAAGTAAACACTTAAAAAATATACAAGGGAAATAACTTGTAATTCAAATGAAAGACAAGGTAAGGATAAAGGAGTTATTCATTAACTTTTGGAATTTTGTAAGTTTTCCTATGTGTAAAATGAGCTAGAACTAATGTAGAACTATGTTGGTGGAAAGGGGAATATGCACTATGAATTAATAGAAATGACCTATGTATTAAAATAAGTATGTATGGGACAAGATCCGTAAAATAGCTGAAAAGGTTAATATATGGCAATGTAAATGTCAGAAAAAAGATAAAATAACGAATCTAATGGTGGCATGTGTCAAGGTGGTCACGTGCCTTGTCAGAGGTGCCAAATATTATCTAATACAGGGCTAAGGAGGCTAAACATCTCAAGGGAACTACACTTAATAAAACCGCAAATAGCGCCGCAATTAGGTTATGAGAATAAGGCAAATCGCACCGTTATACTATGCCACAATTTGGGAGAGAACATTCTTAATAAGTAAAGAGTTTGTAGCATACATGGGTTGGGAAAGGGTGTGTTGCGTTGAAGTATTGTGGGCAGAAGTAAGTTAAGGTTTCGAAAGACTATTGACGTCAAGTAAGGATGATTACTCGAATGCACACCTAATGAAAATTTAGGTGAGGAAAGACTTCATCTTCCAGTGGCTTGCAGTAGGCTAATTCTACGCAACCTCAAAACTAAAAAGAAAACAATAATGCAAGAGGCTAATTCTATGCGATATGGGACTACATGTGGCTGATTCTTTATAGTCCAAAAATAAATAAATAAAGCAAATAAAAGTGACACGGGTCGCTGATTCATAGCAGGTCGAAATTAATGAATAAGTGTTGGACAAGGGGATATGGGTGCTAATTCATCATAGTCTCAGGTCCAACATTAAATAAAATAATTAATTAGGGCTTGTGGGTGACTGATTAAAAGTAGGTCCAGTATTAAATAAAGTAAATAAGAGAGACCTACGGGTGGCTTGTTCATTACAGGTCAGAATTAAATGAATAAATATTAGATAGGGGCTGCAAGTGGCTAATTCATTGTTGTCCCAGGTCTAATTAAATAATATAAATATGAAGGAAAGGAATTTGAAATTAATAACTTTATAATAATGAGGCTACATATCGGGTAACATAGTCGCCTAGGACTAAATGAGATGATACTACGGTCACAGGAGGTTAGTGCAGTATGAGCATATAGTAACCGTATAAAAAGGGGAAACTTGGAAAGTCTTCAAGGTAAGCAAATAACTTTTGTTGTGTGTATTATTATGTATGATGTTTGTAAACAGTGAAGGGAAAACCTATTCCATGTTATGTGGCGTGGTCTCCTTATGTATTCACGTTGTACTTTCAGGTATGTGTTATTCATACCAGACTTTACGTCTAACTTGTGTTTTATCACCTTTTCCCAATAAAACCCATAAACTATGGGTACTCACTTAAGTAGGCTAAGTTTATGGAATTGACAGGTTATTTCAATCGCAGTCTAAAGATTAAAGATGGTGTTGAAGGCCTAGTTATTTATGATGCATGTTAATTCCGTTGTTATAAGTGTGTGGATGGCATCTTAATATGTTCACCCGACACTCTGTTATATATTTCTTATGTTATATTTTGACCACACGTGGGTATGACTTGGGGTTAACTTTGAACGTGTATGTAGTGGAAATTAAGACAAATTTTGATGAAATGAAAATAGTTGGTTGTTATGTTTGCTTAAACTATTTTGAATACATGAAACTCACTCTTGGTCGCTTGAAAATAATTCTTATGATGACTGCAACATCATTGGCGTTCATTTTTTGGTCTCTAGTGGGGGATGTTACATAAACACCTATGATTGAACTTTTTACTTAATATTAGATGGTTTGTTACTTGGGAGAGGTAGAACTCGTTTCATGCTTTGACAACATAGTCTCATAATGTATTGTAATATGTACAGGCATATTGATAGAGTTTCTCACACTAAAGTTGTCTGATACGAAGTTTAACTTTTCCATTAAACTCTTGGTTATTCATTTGAGTAAGCTGAGAGTAAAGATTAAGCTTAATGTTCTGGAGTTGACTGATGAAGATTAGGAGGCATTGGATGTATCTATTATTTTTTATTTTCGTTGCATTGGTAGAAGTATATCTATCAACATTGTGAGGATGTGTTATTATAAATGTCTATTGCTGAGGGTAGTACTTTTGCAGTTGATATTGCAGCTTTGAAAATTTTATTTTAGGAGTCCGTATATACTAATTGCTTTTGACTATGTTATGTTATATTTCATTTTTATGGTGTAAGCATAGTTTTTTGTTCAAAGCCTTATTTTTTTTTAACCTTTACCCTAATAATCTTGCATTCAGATGTTTAAGTATCGACACACGAGTACTAATGGACGGTAATATGTGTCGACCATGGGCATTAAAATGGAAGGTTGTCATAGTAGGCTTATCTCTTGCACATGTGGTCATCCATCCGTAGGATGATTGCATATTAGCTTGCAACTTAGGCTGGAGAGTGGTGATTACGGTGAACAATCAGTGGATAATTCCTAGGTGAGGATTGTTATTGATGACTTTGGGGATGTGGTAGTTTTGGTAACAAATGTTGAAATCTATTTCTCATGATTTCTAGTAAAATTTTCATGTTATCTGCTTTTTGCTATAAATTTTGACTTTCATATAACCAGAGATGTCGGTGATCAAGTACTATGAATCGGCCATGCATTCATGGCCTTAAACTCTATGCGCATTACTTTTAGATGTTTCATATGCTTTACTTTTCATTGTAGCCTTTTATTTTCGAATAGCTAGGCATGTTGGTATTAAATAACATGACTCAGGCACCCACTCGTGGTCTTAACCTCTATGTACTTTACTTTTGTTATCATAATATATAGTATGATTGTATGGTTATTTGAAGCTTATATCTCCATCAATAAAATATTAAGCACTACTGAACCCTATTAGTATGTTTTTATTTTTCCTCAACTACCAGTGGCTCAAAAGTAGTAAAGAAATAAGAGATTTGTTATACATAGTGTTTCCAAGCAAATACAGAAGGTAAATACGTGTTACATGTTTAATTTTCTGTCATTCTAGTCATTACTAACATTTTCAAATTTTAGCAAGGCTGGACATAAAACCTACTTTTTCAATCATCACAACTTTAAGAACTACTTGATTCATACCTAACGTATGAAACCAATTCACACGCTTCATCCATATAAAACAAGTACCTATCAACAAATTTATCTTCAACAGGAAATACGTACCAA
Organism: Allium cepa; assembly: GCA_030765085.1. Classification (NCBI taxonomy): domain Eukaryota; kingdom Viridiplantae; phylum Streptophyta; class Magnoliopsida; order Asparagales; family Amaryllidaceae; genus Allium; species Allium cepa. The sequence goes on from CM060938.1 coordinate 590,049,458, forward strand.
GCATGTTACATTATTTAAAGTTATTGCCATCCATCTAAAAGATAAGTAAAATGTATTTGTTCTAAATTTCATGTTTCGACTAAAGATGATAAACAAATTAATCTACACAATGATAGTATAAGTACTAATAATAGGAAGTAACTCAAAGAATTTTACATAATTTCTGACTTTACTACATTTTTTGATAAATACTATTCTAAAATTTTATGACGGTGTAACAAATAATAAACCTTTATTCCTATAAAATGGTCTATATATGGTTTGTCATTATCATGATGATCAAGGCGATAACTAACAAGGGAGGTTATCTTGTTACTATGAGAATTTAAACTACCTCCTCTTTTGCGGTAGGAAAGTTTTGATTTAAGTGTTAATTTTTTCGAGAATAGCAATCAAACATAAGTTGAAAACTACTCTCTCCTCTATATATCAAAGAAACAATACGAGTGTTGTAATATTCAGTCACAAAATTATACGGCAGTCCACCATCTCTGACTTTTTCTTTTTCTTCCACATCTTGCTCTTTACCTTTATCATCAAATCCTCCTTCACAGCTATCATCATGTATCTTCACTTCATTGTCATCTTCTTCACATTCTCATTTTTGTTTACTTGTTGATTTTCCTTATTGATTTCTACTGTTATACGACACAGTCATGAATCACCGATTAACGTGATATGCATCTACATATACAAAAAATGAATTATCGTTGTTCAATCAAAGTAACAACATAATCAATACTCATATCATTGACTTCTAACTATTGGACCTAGCTCCCCTACCTTCTCTGTTAGAGAACCACATATTATTACAAAACCATTTGGTAATGTGAAAGGAGGTCTCTTAGTATTTATGCATGATTTATATAGGAAATTGTCCGATGTGGGACTATTCTCAACACGACCCCGCACGTGTGGCATATCATTAGCCAAACACGTGGACAATCATTGAGGTGATGTGTGACACAATTAAACCCGCTCTGATACCATATTGGAGAACCACATATTATCACAAACCAATTGGTAATGTGAAGGGAGGTCTCTTAGTATTTATGCATGATTTATATTGTAAATTGTCTGATGTGGGACTATTCTCAACATTCTCCCTATGGCATATGCAAATGATTTGGCACTTACCATTGTCACAAAAAGAATACCCAATGTTAGGTGTTTACAACTCATATTTATACACCACATCATTAGGTTATTTAGCAAGATGAGACTATTCGACTTTCAAACGGTCGTTTCATTTTTATCATCATGTAAGACAACCCTAACAACCCCTATCTCGACATGCATCTCCTTTGAGTTCTTCCTTCCTCTAGAGAGAATTATTTTTCTTGTCTGCATGATCCAGATTGTAATCTAAGAATACCTAATGTTAGGTGTCTACTAATAGACCTATCCTGACTTGCATATCCTTCGAGTCCTTCGTTCCCCTAAAGAGAATTACTTTCTTATCTATATGACCCAGATTATAATCTTTGTCTCTAAAACATGTTAAGTTTCAACAATTGAATAAGACACCCTCATCTTCTACCCATGGCATATACATATAAGTTGGCACACACCATCATAACAAAAGGAGTTTCTAATGTTACATGCATGGCATCTTATGTTTATACACATTTCTAAGTTATTTAGCAACGTGGGATTATTTCATTTCCAATTTGTCATTCTTTTGCTCCTATCATATGAGATAACCTTAACGTATGTTCTCCTAATCTTATATTTATTTGTTCTCACCATTGCTATGGATGCCAAAAAAGTGCACACTACATTTTATTTTTGTGAACTTATAATCAACTCATACAAATTCATATATGGTTTCTTTTAAAGTTTAGAAAATTCGTTAAACATCAATTCACATTCTTTGATACCTTTATTTCACAACCAAGTAGTAATCGGTTTATTTAATTTCTTCAAAAACTGTAAAAATAAATGCATAATCAAGGAGTGTTCTAAAACCCATGCGCACTACATGTGATTTGTATTAGTTTATGTAAATAAAAACACTAATCCGAATAACTAAAAGCCTAATTTCATAAAATCATACACTAATCATTTGAATCATAAGCCTACATGATCTAATAATCCAGTAAAATTCAATGATTATATACCCTAATTATCTAACAAAATCTAGCAATCAATCAGCTAAATCATTTGCACAAAATTTCGTTACATGAATCAAACCCTAATTTAAAAATCAATATCAAATATTGAAAATTGAAACAAAGCCTAACAAAGATCCCTGCGTGACATTTCACAATGAATTAGGGAATCTAACGTGAAGTGAAAGTGAATTCATAGCTAGTTATGTGACGTCCCACTATTCATAACATCTAAAATCGATGATAAACATTGTCAAAATACGCTTGCATACTAATCTAAAATATCAAAAAATAGTGGGTTATTAGTTATATAATTCAAAATTAAAACTATAAACAAAAGAAAGATCCTCACGGTGTAATTAAATAATAAAATACATATACAAGATCTAATTCATTAAATAATCATCCACATCTTCATGCACACTAATTTTATTAAACTATAAACAACACAACTGTAGTACATTGAAAATATACAAAGTATAATCTGCAGATGTTCATGCATTTAGATCTTTTTTCCTCCTTTGCTTTCACCTGTAAACTTTATAAATAGCTGGATATATATAGTAGAAAGGAAAAGCTGATAAACTACGTTTGGATTGCGCCCATCCCAATTATACCGACCCACATTTTTAATGGTTGGATATTTAAATAATTGATTTAAATGTTTAATCGTTAATTAAATGAAGGTTCAAAATGTGATTTATCGCATACGGTCGAATTAGAACTTGGGACCACTTCCACTGAGTTCGAATTGACATTGAAAATTAAAATGAGTATAAAAATCGCTATATTTGAAGATTGGACGATCTGATGCCCGAAATGGTCTCAAAATACACAAAACTAGCATTGTGGGGCACAGTTTCAGATGGCGACGAGATTAGTACTGTTGGATCCAGAAAAATGAGATGATATATGTAGATGAGTTTCGTGATGATCGAATGTGTCGTGTGATCGTATGGAATCAAAATGTATAGCCATTTATTTGAGAGTATAAATAATGGGATGATATAATATTATAAATACCTAAACCAAAATCCTGTTCAAAAATCATTTTTGGCCATTCACTGTTCATTCCTGGAGAACAAAATCAATGGCCGAACTCAACATTTCTCTTTCAAAAATTAATTTCTCCTCATCCACTTGAAGATAAAATATGAGGTCGAATCCATTGGGATTGTATGGATGAGAGCTACACAATGACCGTGGCAGTTGGATCGATCGTCATTGGCCAAGATCCACCTCTTAGCCATGGAATAGGGTTTTGGATAGTGAGAGATTCAAGCGACGATTGGCGAATCTGAGGATGCCGTTGTGTTTCTCTTGGCGAGTTGCACTTTTCCACTAAAGTTCATCGATCGCGATCAAGAACATCAAAATGCATCATGATGGAGGAGGAACATGTGGCATCAGGTCGCATCTTGCCTTATTCAATCGAATTGATCATCTTATAGTGTAAATCGAAAAGATTTCATAGTGGAGTGTTTTGACGAAAATGAATCTTGATATCATCGAGTATCAGCCAAGAAATCATTGAGGGATGGGATCTGATATGCACGTTTCTTGTAGATGTATGTCCAGGCAATTGAAATAGAGGAAGAAGAAGGATTAGTAAAATAATAAGGTAATTAACTATTTAACTAAGGAATTAATTGTTTAATTAATCTCGAATCTTATTCCGGCCATGTCTTTTGCATAAGAGGTCCCTTTTGAATGTGGTTTCTTGCATTGTGCACGTGATGGCAAGATCTACCTTTGGGTATTGGTTTGGGCAGATTTTATGGAGGTGAGTGATATTGTCTCTCACTTTCCTATGGTTGATTATTTAGTGTTATATTGACATTTGGGAATGATCTTTGGTTTTTAAACATGATATTATTACTATACAGTGGCTATATTTTTATAAAAGAATATATAATTATTTTAAAATGATTTGTATAGAATATTGCGTAATTTCCATCTCCTGCCATAGTTAATGAATTATTAGATTAGATCTATTATTACCATTATTTTCCACATTAATTGATATGGACGGATTTTTTATGTTGTATGTATGTTGTTTTGGATGGATGTATGGTTGTTGGATATATGGTTGTTTGGATCTATGTTGATTGTTTGGCTTGTTTGTTATTTGGCTATTTTAGCTGAAAACGCCGGTTAGCGATGATTTGATTTTAGGTAGCATCTTGTACGTTGGAGTTTCGTACATGTGGAAGTCTAATGAACGAGATGAGCTATAGAAGAGGGTTTGGGATATGTGTCGACGTCTCTGTGGTTTCAAAGTGGATGACGTACGTTTCCATTTGGTATGTACTTTAAGACCAAGGTGGATGGTACTGACCATGGTAGATTAGTCAATGTCCATCACTGTTATCGATTGGCGATTTGGTCGATATCTGGCTTGGACTTTAATGAGATATCATGGTGCGTGACGTGATGGTTTGTTCATGCGACTGGTTTAGGGATTGGATGTTAACAACCTACGACGAGTGATATTAATATCGAGGTAGTGATGTGGTGCTTCAACTTGGTGATTTTGATGGTGAGACCGGGATGTGGAACTTCGACCTGGTAGGCTGATACTACGGATAGTGACTTGATGATGTATTAAGTAGGGTTCGAGATGATAGTATCATGACTGTATGGACCATGCTAGAACTCGTGTTTCGAATGGCATCGTAGTAGGATTTTTCGATTGAGAGCTTAGGCGGAAAGCAAGATCGATGATGGCAGTTCGGATTGGAGTGAGGCTGGGGATAATGGACTTGGTTGAGTGTTAGGGCTTATGCCCAAAAACTGTAGTGAGCTAGTAGGTTTCGAATCTGTATCGGTAAGTAGGGCTCGATGGATGCGTTTGTCCCAATGAATCGTTGATGACTCAGAGTGTTTTCTGTTATGCTCGGAGCAGGGGTACTATATGCGGGTGATCCTCGAGGGCTAGTAGCGATGGTTGTGTACCTTGGACCCCCCCGGTGGGATCTATTGTCAAGCGGGTACGGGAAATACTAGGCCGTGGCAACATACTGGAGTTGAAACAGACTCGTCTGTACGTGAGTACGAAAGAGAATCGAGATTTCGACTAGTCCTTAACAGTTGTAGAGGGTCATATGTGTCATCATATATCTGGCACATTGGGTGACAGTTAGTATTATTTGATGGATGTTATGTTTGTTATGGTTACTCACTAGTCACCTGTCACCTGTCACCCTAGTGATGTCACACTAGGTAGGTATAGTGGTAGGGATACCTAGATATCTTGACTTGGCTTAGTGTGGAGTAGGTAGGATGGAGTTACCTAGATATTTGAAGTTTACTTAGTATGGAGTACGGAATATAGGTGGAGTTACCTAGGCACCCTAATAGATACTGGGTACGGTATACCCTTTTACGATGTTATAGAGTAGCATATTACTTATGTCTACTAGTACGTGCATGTGCTTCGCACACGGGCTGTTTGTGTTATTGTATACGTTGATATTTTATTTGAGCGTCAGAAAGCAAGGGCATTTTTGGAATTTCAAAAAGACACCGAGTAAATTAGTTCAACAAATTTTCTTTATTAGTAGTAGAGATGTGCTGCCTCTGTGGTTGCAGGGACATGTCACGTATGGTTTATGTACCCTTTGTTCCATACATTATCGAGTTTTATAATATTTTGAGATTTGATATCGCTCACACCAAATTCTTTTACGACTCAAGGTATTATGCTTTGCTTCTTATTATCTAGGGTACTCTTAAATAAGTAGATTGAGAGCAGCTGGATGATTATAGAGTTCTACAGGTGGACCGATAGGAGGCAATGGTTATTTATATTTATAATGCATTTGTTATTATATTTCTGATGTGTGACACTGTAGAGCCTTGACGGTGTTGATTTGCTATTATGAGATAAAATGCCAGTTGAGTTTACTTTCCCGTTGTATAAACTCTATTATGGTGTTGTATAACTTTGTTGATCTTTATTCAGATGATTATTTTACATTTTTACTACTGTCTCTATTGTTTTATACATGTATTGATTATTATATTTACTCTAATGTGATATAAGATATACGATAGGTAATTTGGTTAGTTGATGCTTCCATTTTCGTATTTTTCCATTCTTTTCTATTTTATTTCTTCATCTTGTTTCTTTTTCTTTCCTTTGACTACTATTCTGCACCGTAGGTGTAGGGCAATCGTTATATTTGGTATCAGAGTAAAGGTTACCCGATTAACCTTAGTTGATACAGCAATCCGGTAGAGATTAGGCTGGAGTTATCGCCTTAGATTGGATCTAGAGAGTGTAAATATATGAGAGGGTTTGCATTTGTTATATATATATATATTCAAAACTATATAATAGTATATATATAGTATATGAATTGGGTGCACACATGATCATTATTGATGCAGTTTTCTTTGTGAGCGATGGATCATCCTTATTATAGATTAGGAATGATCTAGCATGGAAGAAAAACTTCTATTGAATTTATCTTTAGAGTTGAGTATTAGGAAGGATCAGGGTCCTATCTCTGATTGATAGGACATGTTCGTAGAGTTGGTGCGGATCATTCCTAGATGCCCAGTTTGTTCTAGATGGTTATGGTGCTCAAGTGTATTGGCTAGAGTCGACTTTGCCGAGCTGTACATAGACCATGAGAATTTAGAAGGTGGGTTGTTCCTTGGAACGGAGTCCGCTATTGGGAGGCAAGTTTGGTTGGTTGCTTGTAGAAGGATCTTCGATGACTTGGAGCTATATGATGCATGAGGTAGAAGTTAGCCTCTGGATGACTCCAAGGACGAACCATGAACTAGTGGAGTGTCCTGTAGCTCTGATTCCTAAGGACTGATTTCCTTGGGACTAGTTCATAGTTCACTTCGAAGAAGATTTGTCTCGACTTTTCTAAAGTTGGGGATTGTTAGAGAGTTCGCTGATTTGAAGTATGGTGATATGTATGTGTTGGAGTATATAATCGAATTAGATATGATATCGAGGTAATGTCTATTCCCATTGATACTCCACATAGAAAGGATTGAAGTTTACCATTCGGTAGAGACATCATCTTAGGAGTCGACTGATTCACCACATTGACGAGGGCTTCAAGAGGATGATCGAGAAGTACCTAGTATTATCCCATACTAGTTGAGTAGGGATAGATCGGGAAGCATATGTATCGATTGCCTTTCCGTTTCATCGATTTCTCCATCGATGAAATAGAAAGGAAATGGCGTCACTATTCGAGATGTGCTTTCCATAAATGATAGTTCCATACATGTTTTATTTTACATCAAGGTTTCGTATTCCATCATATCTAGACCTGATGGTTAGATATTGGGATAGAGACACGAGAAAATTACCGATCTTTGATCTTGATAGACCTAGTTAGGAGCTCAGCTAACCTATACGTGATTTGCCGAGACTTTTCCCTTTTGAGTCATGGTTTTTTATTTGTTAGGAATTAATTGTTTGGGGTTTAGTTGGATTGATATTATGGTTAAGAATGGACTGGATGAAAGGGATACAGAATAGTGGTGGTGGACACAGAGAGGCCATTGATGACGGTTGGGGTTGTGGAGGAGCGGATTGTAGCGATTGGTTGCCAATAGAGGAGCCTTATATATTCGCTTGATATTCCACATGATAGGATGCCATCTGTGTCTGGTAGCTGGAGAGTATCCCGACATACTCGAGGAGGTGACCAGATTACCACCATATAGGATAGAGTTCTGCATCGATCTGGTTAGAGGAGTTGGACCAGTAATTATGCCTTTAAAGCATAGAGTGTCCAAAGAGCTTAGGAGATTATAGGTGTAAGCGGATGACCTATGTAGGTGATGGTTCATCCATGGAAGTATTTTGGGTAGGATGCACCTATAGTGTTCATCGGTAGGACGAATGGCTCTTTGGAGTTGTTTGTTGGATGTCATGAGCTGAGCAACATAATGAACAAGTTACTACTCCCATTTGTTAAGGGTTTGTTCGATCAGCTCTATAACGTAAGGATGTTCTCTTAGTTGGATTTTGAGGTGAGGTTATTCCAATTGAGAGTATTTCTGGTGAGTGTACCAATTACAGTATTTTGTACACTACCTTGATTTTAGGTTGGTTATGTCATTCAGGCTAACCATTGTCTCGGCATATGTTTTGGATCTCATGGACCATGTTTAGAGAGGTCGCTTGATTGGGTTGTGCTTGTGTTCATTGATGATAGTTTCGTCTACCTATAGACAGAATAAGAGCATGTGGAACGATTAGTGATGAGATTTTGGTAGTATCACTCATAAAAGAGGGGAGTGAGATACTTGGGTCATGTTGGTTTGGAGTAGGACGTTGCTGTAGATCCTGTAGTTATAGTTGTCCAAGATCTTAATAGGTAGCAGTATTTTAGACCTATTATAAGGGAAAGGATTGGAATATTGTTTAAGACGTGAGGTGTATACATGTGTTGGTGAGTCTGACCGAAAGGTTGATGGGTGTATTGATGGTACTCGTTTAAAGTGGGAATGAGGGGACGATGGTATGCACTTGTCCAACTCATGATCCAGAGTTGGAGGCAACCGAGTTCACTTTGGGGATTTGGAGGCTCTATCTATTAGGAGAGAGGTTTAACTATTCAGTGATCCCACGTTATTGGATTATCTCTTCTCTGAGAAGGAACTTTACCTTCACCAATAGCGATGGTTTGTAGTTCTTATCCATCTATGGATTAGACATTTCCTAGACGGTTGAAAGGGAAATGTAGTAGTTGGTGTTTCGAGTAGAATACGAACCAGTTTGGAAGTGATATTCCTAGAGTGGACATTGCTCGAACTTATCAATAGATACGACTCTAGAACTCGATGAGTTATGGCTAAGTGTGATGGCTAGTTTGACCGTCGGACCTACTTTGATTTAGCTGATTGGAACTAGTCAGAGGCGCTAAACTAGACTAGTGGAGATCGTAGCTAAATTAAAAGAGTGAGTAGTGAATGAAGAGATGATGCAGTGCCGACCCAACGAGGCTATTGGTTGCTTAATGGTTATTTATTCTCGAGTAGTGGGAAAAAACGTTTTGGGGCTGCATCAAAGGATTGTCGATGACTAAAGATAGAGAGAAGAATTTGACTCATAGTCGATTGATTAACAGATGGTGTTAGATTTGTATTCCTTAAATCAGTACCGCGATATCCATTTTTATTGAGTTGTTTGAGGAGTGGTTGGTGTGATTCCATTGTGTGCCAAGAGCATTGTAAGTAGCCGAAACCTATTGTTCAATAGTGGGTTTTGGGAGAACTTAGAAGAGGTGTTTTGATTTGTCATTAAATGGATTAGATGATATCGAGATTGAACCATAGAATTCGATACCTCGTAGGCTTATGTGTATCGACAGATGGATACAAATCAAGTTTGGAGGAGGCCGAAGGAGTAGTAGGGTTCAGTGTAATGAAAGCGAAGGCGATAGGGTAAGGTAGACTGTAGGGAGCATGAGGACCATTAGTCTGATACTCTTCAGACGATGGGATTATATTTTTATCATCAACGTTCATATTGGGTATCATATTGGATAATTTATAGTATATAGTTTAGTACTCTGCATGCTAGGATAGGCATGGATGTTACTTTTTGGATGATAGGTCTTATGTATGGATATTAGCATTTGAGATGATAGCCTATTTTTTTATGGTTGTTAAGCATGCGAGATAGTTATGGTTTGTCAGATCATACTTATTTGAGATGATTGCTATACGATCTAGTATGGTAAAAGAAATGAGTTGCGTAAATATCTTTGTTGTATTCAGATTTTTCCAGGACCTAGATGTATAAAGGAGGTTCTGTCGATTTTTTTCGAAATTTGAAATATTTTTAAGGGTCTAGGGGTTAGGATATGCTCTCTTTGCTTTGTGATTTTAAAGATGAAACCTTTTTAAGGATGGGAGAATGTAACAACCCATATTTTTAATAGTTATATATTTAAATAACTGATTTAAATATTTAATCATTAATTAAATGAAGGTCTGAAAATGTGATTTTTCACATACAATCGAATTAGATCTCGAGACCACTTCCATTGAGTTCGGATTGATGTTGCGAATTATAATGAGTATAAGGATCGGTATAGTCAGAGATTTGACGATCCGACACCCGAAATGGTCTTGAAATACACGAATTTAGCATTCTGGGGAACAGTTTCAGATGGCGATGAGATTAGTACTATTGGATTCAGAAAATTAAGGTGATGTATGTAAACGAGTTTCGTGATGATCGAATGCATTGTATGATCACACAGACTCAAAAAGTATAGCCATTTATTTGAGAGAATAAATAAATGGGATAATGTAATATTATAAATACCCAAATCAAAATCCTTCCCTTCAAAAATCAATTTTGGCCATTCAATGTTCATTCTTGGAGAACAAACTCAATGGCAGAACTCAACATTTCTCTTTCAAAAATTAATTTCTCCTAATCCACTTGATGATAAAATACAAGGTGGGATACATTGAGATTGTATGGACAAAGGCTACATGATGACCATGGAAGGTTTTGGATCGATCGTCGTTGGCTGAGATCCCCCTCTTGGACGTGGATTAGGATTTCGGATAGTTGGAGATTCGAGCGATGATAGGCGAATCTGAGGATATCATTGTGTTTCTCTTGGCGAGTCGCACTTTTCCACAGAAACTTATCGATCACGGTCAAGAACATCAAAATGCATCATGAGGGAGGAGGAACATGCAACATCGGGTCACAACTTGTCTTGTTCGATCGAGTTGATCATCTTGGAGTGCAGATTGAAGAGATTTCATAGTGGAGTATTTCAGCATAGACGGACCTTGATTTCATCGAGTATTAGCTAGAAATTGTTGAGGGATGGGATCAGATATGCACGTTTCCTGTAAATATATGTCTAGGCAATTGAAATAGAGGAGGAAGAACGATTAGTACATTAATAAGGTAATTAATTATTTAACTAAGGAATGAATTGTTTAATTAGTCTCGAATGTTATTTTGGCCATATCTTTGCATATGAGGTCCGTTTTGGATGTGGTTTCTTGTGCTGCGCTCGTGATGGCGAGATCTACCTTTTGGCATAGGTTTAGGCAGATTTTATGGAGGTGAGTAATATAGTCTCTCACTTTACTATGGTTGATTATTTAGTGTTATATTGATTTTCGAGAATGATTTTTGGTTTTTAAACATGATATTTTTATTATACGGTTGCTATATTTCTATAAAAGAATATATAATTATTTTAAAATGATTTATAATGAATGTTATGTATTTTTCATTGTCATGCCATAGTTTATGAATTATTAGATTAGATCTATTATTGATGTTATTTCCTATATTAATTGATATGGATGGATTGTTTATGTTGAATGTATGTTGTTTTGGATGGATTTATGGTTGTTTGGATTTATGTTTGATTGTTTGGCTTGTTTGTTATTTGGATAATTTGGTTAAAAATGCCGATTGGCGGTGATTTGATTTTAGGTAGTATCTTGTACGTTGGTGTTCCACACATGCGGAAATATAATGAACATGAGAGTTATAGAAGATGGTTTGGGATACATGCTGATGGATTTGGGTTCAAAGTGGATGCCGGACATTTCTGTTTAGTCTATACTTTAAGACTAAGGTGGATGGTATTGACCATAGTAGAGTGGTCAATGCCCATCGCTGTTGTCGATTGGCGATTTGGTCGATATATAGCTTAGACGTTGATGAGATATCACGGTGCATGACGTGATGCTTTGTTCATGGGACCGGTTTAGAGATTGGATGTTATTAACCTATGACGAGTGATATTGATGGTGAGGCAGTGATATAGTGCTTTGACCTGGTGATTTTGATAGTGGGACAGGGATGTAGTGCTTCGACCTAGTAGTCCGATATCGCAGATAGTGACCCGATGATGTATAGAGTAGGTTCTTGGATGATAATATCAGGACTATATGGATCATGCATGATCTCGGGCATCGATTGGCATGGTAGTAGGGTTCTTCGAACGAGAGCACAGATAGAGAGTAGGATTGAGGATGGCAGCTTGGATTAGAGTAAAACTATGGATAGTGGACTGGGTTGAGTGTTAGGGCTCGTGCCTAGAAACTATAGCAAGCTAGTAGGGTGTGCATCCGTATCGAGTGAGTAAGGCTCAATAGATGTGTTTATTCCTAGAGACTGTTGATGACTCATGGTGTTTTTTGTTGTGCTTAGAGCAAGGGTACTATATGTGGGTGATACCCGAGTGCTGGTAGCGATGGTCGTGTACCCTGGACCGCCCCAAGGGGGTCTATTGTCAAGTAGGTATAGGAGAATACTAGGTCATGGCAGCATACTAGAGTTGAAACAAACCCGTCTGTACGTAAGTACGACTGAGAATCGAGATTTCGACTAGTGCTTGACAGTTGTATAGGGTCATAAGTGTCATCATATATATGGCACATTGTGTGACGATTAGTGTTATTTGATGGATGTTATGTTTGTTATGGTTGCTCACTAGTCACCTATCACCCTAGCGATGTCACACTAGGTAGGTATCGTGGTAGGGATACTTAGATACCCTGACTTGACTTAGTGTGGAGTAGGTAGGACGGAGATACCTAGATACCTGAAGTTTACTTAGTATGGAGTAGGGACTATAGGTGGTGATACCTGGGCACCCTGACAGAAACTGAGTATGGTATACCCTTTTTACGATGTTATAGTAGCATATTACTTATGTTTATATGCTGACTCTATGGTTGATGGGACATGACAAGTATGGTTTATGTATCTTCTATTTCATATACTATCGAGTATTATAATATTTTGAGATTTGATACCGCTCACACCAGACTGTTTTTTGACTCTAAGTATTATGCTTTGCTTCTTATTATCCAGGGTACTTTTAAATGAGTAGATTGAGAGCAGGTGGATGATTATGGATTTCTATAGGTGGACCGATCGGAGGTGATGTTTATATGTACTTATATGTGCATTTGTTATTATATTTCCGATGTGTGACACCATGGAGCCTTGACGGCATTGATTTGCTATTACGAGACAGTGTACTGGTTGATTTTACTTTTCCATTGTATAAACTTTATTATGGCGTTGTGTAACTTTATGGATCTTTATTCAGATGATTATTTTACATTATTATTACTGTCCCTATTGTTTTATACCTGTATTGTTTATTATATTTAGTTTGATGTGATGTGAGAATGCGATAGGTAATTTGGTTGATTGATGCTTCCTTTTTCTCCTTTTTCCATTCTTTTCTCGTCTATTTCATCATCTTATTTCTTTTCTTTGTTTATCGTTCTGCACTGTAGGTGCAGGGTGGTCGTTACACCAATACACCCAGACTACATGCAAATTATGGTATATTGCATTAGAAAAGACTACATACGTACCCTTTCATGATCAAGCCCAAGTAGTTTTATTTCTCGCTCTTCTCCTGCATCAAATACTTATTAGCACATAGCATTGCACAACAATAGCAATCAAGTAACCAACATAAAAAATCATCATTTTCTACCATGCCACTATAACAATCACCATAATTATGGGGTAATAATTATAATAGCAACACATAGCCATTAAACATCAAAAAATTTAAATAATACTCAATGTCAATCCAAAAACATCAAATAAACCAAAAACAACAAATACAGTCAAATGTGTATTAATCACCCATCACTAGTAACACAACATCAATAGCAACAAATGCACGTATAAATCCACCAAATGTGTACTAACCACTCCATATTAGTAACACAACAACGAAATCACCGAATGTGTACTAACTACTCTATATTAGTAACATAAATATCAAACACGTCGACGCTATAAAACCATAATTAATTACACAACATTTACGTAGCAATAATAATAAAATATCGCATAACTCATTCTAATATGATTCCATCTCTAAGCAAATATATGTGATATCCCAATAATAATTAATAACATATGTCACAACAATCTAAAATAATGTGCTTACAACTATTTTTTCCTCTTAAGTATAAAACCATCTTATTACTATTTATTTTGAAAGTAAATTTACCTCTACTATCTCAAAAGGATATTATTTTTCTCAAAATGATAATATACCTCAAAAATTCTTCATTATACCTCTATTACTTCAAATATCTCAAAGCATCGTTATTCAATCAAAAATAATGATACAAGCCAAATTACTTTCAAAAACAGTAATATTATTGCTTTGTACCAAAATAATAATATATACTTAAATCCCTTTATTATTATTTTTCACAACCAATTTATTACTATTTAATCTAAAATAATAATATTCCACATTAAATCTTGAAACTCTTTTTATCGCTATTTATCTCAAAATAGTAATAACATAATCCAAAGTACTTCTGAAAATACATTTTTATATTTTTATTGCATTAACACCCAATAAAAAAATAATAAGAAATTAACTAATTAATAATGGTGCTAAAAATAGGAATTTAACAAATGTTCGAATTTAGCCACGAAAATTGCATCATTGTGTTCATGGCAATTTTCACAGCAACTTTCATAAAGCATTGCAATCGGAGTTTAAACGGAGAAATTATCGACATTTGAAAATTTCAAATTTCAGATAATTCAGACTTATTTAAATTAATAAACTGAATAATGTTTAATATATATGATTTAAAAGTAAATAAATTTTATAAAATTAATAGTAAACTTGACGTTTAAGTAACGTTAATGTTAAAAATTTGATAAATAAAATAATGTAAAAAAATAAAAGTTAACGATATGTTAGGAAGGCCAGGTCCACTGGCCAACACACTCATTGGGGTCAGTCGACCGGACATCATACACTGGCAGTTGGGTTTTTAAGACCTGAACGACCTGAATTTTATTATTTCAAATTGACTTTGATCCTACGATCCAGATGCATCCTAACCAATATAAATAAGAGGTTAGACCCCTCACACTTATTTATAAGAAAAATAAACACGATAATGAGACTCTACCAGTTTCCTTCCTTCCCAATAAAATTTCTAGATTCAAAAATAAAGATTCAAGCGCTAGGGAAGCTATTAATCATATTAAAGGAAAAAGGTAGTGAATTTTATATGCATATTTCTCTATTTCTATTCTTTCCTAATCTTTGAATTCTGAATCTAATCTATATACAAATGGATTTTTGTATATTGTACTATTAAAAAAAAAGATAACTCAAGGAAGAAATAAGAGATGGCGTGGAATCAACTCCAAGGGAATTCGGGAAAAGCTATTCGTGAGTGGAAATCTTAGTTTTTCTCTTTATAATAGTTCGTGCAGCTAATGTTTGGATTTGTTTTATGCCTTGCGGAATTTTATATGCGAAAACTTAATTCTAAAATTCCAAAATTCCCCCGAAAAATGTTAATGTTGCAGTTAGTTAGCATCTCGTTTGTTATATGTTAATATGGTAGAATTTAATCCATTATTATTTGCAAAATGAATAATTTATGTTCTTTCAACTTCCACTTCTCAATTTGTGTTTGTTACGATAAAGGATTCCAAAATTGTAACGAAAATAAGTATGAATCTTTTTCATTTCAATCTTATCTATTTAGAAGTCTAATAGAATATAAATGATTTAAATTGTAAAGTTTTGCTCCACTGAAATAGGGGCGTTAGTTCTACAATATTAATGTAAAACAAGTTGGATGTTTTGATTCCATTTTTGAATATACACACACACATATGTATACACATATACGTATACAAATATATATATATATATATATGTATTTATATATATACATATAAATTTGTGTGTGTCTGTTTTGTTTTGCTAATTTAAATTGTGATGTTAGCTCTTGGGTAAACAGTGGTATTGGGCTAGGGGTTTGTATAGATATAGAAATTATGACATTTAAATTATCTTAACAACCATAATAGAAAGCGAAATTCTTAATATAGAATTGTTTTTACACACGCCTAGGAATATTCAATGAAAACAAGTTAGCTAAAAATTTACGTTAAGTATAAATATAGTTGTTGGCGTCAAAATTGGCCACCAACACCCAATTATGCAAAAGCTCAAATATCTAATCCAATCACAAAAATATGAAGAGAAATAGTTGAAGAACAAAATTAAAACAATCAGGAAGCAAGTAAAAGAAGACAAGTTTTATAGTGTTTCGGCTAACTTTAGCCTATATCCACTCCTAAATAATCCTTTTTATTATACAGAAATTTACTTACATTTACAATTGAAATGCAAGAATAAATTGACAGAGTGTAATCGTGGTTGAAGATAAATAGAAGCTGGAAGAAGCTCCATTTTTTGATGCCATGCCTGCTGCAGTTATATGGGAAGAAGTGCATGGATCGAGCTGAAATTTTGACAGAAGGTTCGGGAGACCAAGATGAGGCCACCCAAAATTTTCTAGGCTCATTGGGGCCCACAATAGAGAAATTTCATGCCATTTTGACTTACCATTTGCGAGACAACGCATTTTCCATGAAGTGGTGTTGTTTGAATCCTGATTTTGTCGATCCCTATAGAAGGATAGGTACCGATCCATCCAATCTCTTCCAAATGCCATTCGATCCCTAAAGAGCTTCTCCATGTTGTAGTATGGTTAGCCTCCAAGTTTCACGCCAATTGGATTAGTAGAACTCGAGTTATTGCTTGATCTTTGGTTTAATATAGCTTGTGCACTGCTCTATGCCGATCCTTTCCAAGGGATACTTGCCGATCTCACTCATTTTACTCTATTATTATGCGATCCCTAAGGAAGGGCCACTAGGGTCCATATACCTCGCTCTTTAAATTTCATATGCTTTAGACTTATAGATCCTGATATATTGATTGTTAAATGTATGAATACACTTGAGCTTGGATATATGCCGATCTTTGTTCAGTGATGTTTGTCGATCCATCCCTTGGTGAAGCATGTCGATCCATATTTTCCAATGAAGCATGGTGAACAATACCTTCCAATAAAACATGCCGAACCATACCTTCCAATAAAGCATGTCGATCCCTCTTTTAGGCCGAAGTATGTCGATCCATCCTCTTCCATAAAATATGCCGACCATCTCACTCAACTACGTCAAGCCCTTCTTTATAAGCTGAAGTATGCCGAACCCTTTCAATTAGCCATGCGCTCCCTCTAAATTGAGCATATCTATACCGATCCCTTCCATTCACTGAACTATATTCCATATTTTGAACATCTTACACTATTTACCCATCAAATCCATTCAGTTCTGACTTCGTATAATCATTTGTACTTGACTTCTGGGTCCCATAATCATCACCCTAGATTCATCGGCCTCAATAATCGCAAATTCCGTTAGGTTAAATCCTCATATATACTACCTTGGCAAAATGTGGGTTAACAATAGTAATAACGTATAAGTCGTAAAGCATAAAATAAATAGATTAACAAATAACAACAAATCATATAAAAAGGAAGTTAAGAACAATTATGGAAATTAATCCATAATTAAAAAGTCAAATAAGGAGTTTCCTTATATGTCCTTAATGCATAAATCCGGGCGAGGTATATTATATATGTGTGTGTTATACATATATGTTAGTATAATCTATAAGGTTGGTAAGCGAAAATATTACTAAGTTATAGGATGCGAGGTTGGTTAAAAGTACACAAAATTCCGCCCATCTAATTTGGCTACCAGCAATAGACCTTAGAACTGACGTGAAACAATGTCTATAATAAGTACCTATGGTGAATGCAAGGTTAGTCTCGATTCCGTAGGATAAGCATGTCAAGCTAATCTAGCTATTAGTACCTATGAATAGTTGGACTAATGTGAGACGTCATAGTTTGGTTTTCAGGTCATAGAACGGATATCTCGGGATAGGCTTGCTTTGGGGTTAAAGGTATTAAATGGCTATTGTTGGGTCTGCCTATTTCCCACTCAAGAATTATTAAATGGTCGGGGTTATCCTTTAGGCATGGTAGTGGAAATCTCTAGAGAGGGTCTACTTGGGGTTGAGGTATTAAATGGCTGTTCGAGGGCCTACCTCTTCCCCATTTAAGAAGTATTAAGTGGCCTTATTGGATTTTTTACAATGTCAGCTATGAAGTAATAGGGAGGGGTTCGCCTTGGGTCTAGGTATTAAATGATGGGGACCTTCCTAGGGTCTAGGTATTGAATGGTCGAAGTTTGAATATTTCCTATTTAAAAAGGTCTTAAGTGATTTAGGTACTTTCTCTCACATTGTTAGATATGGTTGATGGAGATAGGTCATTGGATCTAGTATATTCCTTAGCTTTTGTTGCACCCATGTTATATTTATGAAGTTATACTGGAAAGGTCCATTGGCCTGCAGTTGGAAATATGTTACAGAGTTGGACTGGGAGAGCCGTTAGCTTATAGTTGGAGGTATACCCAGAAAGGCATAGTATAAAATGTGTAAGACATGATACTCATCCAAATGATACTGCCCAAATACTATTATGGTAATACTTGAGATACTCATTCACAAGACATTGTTATTATGATTCTATCCTCATTACAACCCAGGGGTTAGGGAGAACGATGTTGATGATGAAGCATGAAGGAGGCAGTGAAGACTGGTGGTAGTATAGCTATTTATTTATGTTTATGGTTTATTTAGATGTACCTAGATTTTAGACATGTTAACGTTCTATTTTTAGACATTATGGATATTTGGAATAATTGGATTTCTGAGATTTAGAAATTTTAAAGTGGATACTTTCTTTATTATTGTATTTTATTCCTTCGCCATGAGATTCTGAAAGCGCAGATAGATAACTTTGAATATTGATTTGATAGATTCTACCAGCCAACGGCTAACTCTGAGATGAACCTAAGATTAGAACGGCTTTTATTAGATCCAAAATTAAGCATGTTCTAGAGAGGGTTGTTACCTTTGGTATCAGAGTATTGGTTATCTGATTAGTGGGAATAGGTATACGCAAGAGTACATAATTGTTATTTTTGAAAAAAAAATTCAAAACCCTACTATATATAGGAGTATATGTATCTGGACATACATGAACAAAATAGGAAAGCTTTTGATTCAACAAGTTTTACTTTAATCTTAAATATTTAATAAATAAAATAATGTAAAAAAATCAACGTAATAATATAATAGGAAGGCAAGGACCACCATCGACATCCTCGTTAGGACTGGTCGACCGCTCCAATAACGTCGGTCGACCGGTCTGCATGTGCTGGCAGCTAGGGTTTTAGGACCCAAACAGCCCAGATTTTATTACTTTGAACCTACTTTGATCGTACGGTCCAAGCGCATCCTAACCACTATAAATAAGAGGCTACCTAATGACCCATATTTTACGTATCAAAGAATAGTAAAATATTAAAATTATTTATATTTAGGGTTGTATGATTCCATAACTTTAGAAAATGACTACTAAAGATATTTTCCATCCTTAGAATTTTTATTGGACAATTTTAACCCTAAAAATCTTGTATGGCCTAAAACTTTTGATTAGAGTCAAATCGGGGTCTGTGACCACCTCCATTAGATCGAGATGATGGTTTCTCTTTCTGTAGAGTGGTCATAATAGGAAAAAACCTTACCGATAAGGAGTTATGACTGTTTGAAATTTTGATTTATTTTGAATAGCTTAATGAGTAAATAGTGAGTTAATGGTTCGACCCAAAGTCCATTTTGGGATTAGCGTCAGGAAGGGCTGATGGGACTTCCCTCCATCATTACACAATTCCCAAAAATAAAGAGAAAACCACAATTAATATTCTCTAGCCTAAAATTTTAGCCTAAACCCTTCTTTAATTGGCTTAATCTTGCCATAAGGAGAGATTAACGAGATTGGCACTCGAATTTGAAAACTTGTCGTTGGAGATCAACTGGTACTGTTGTTGATTCTTGGATTTTTGTGCACTGTTGGGTTGCTTTGGATTGCTTGGATTTTAGGTATGGTTAGGACCTCTCGCTTGCTAATTAGTCATCATATACCTTAAAATGATGTTTTAGAATGATTCTAAACCCCAAAATATGTTTTAAACCCTTTTTAATGACATATGTAAATTTCAAAGGATTTGGAAAAGATCTGTAAAATTTATATTCTTATGGATCTCCTTATTCTTATGGATCTTCTTCTTTAGATATAGGCTTCACTTTGATGTGTATGGATGTATGCTTCATAGGGTATACTTTACGCTTTATTGTATGTTGGTTAAATGGTTGAAAATGCCGATCGAATGACGATTTAGTTATAGGAATAAGCTATGGATCGGTGACGATCCATAGAGGTCAATTTTTTCGAATAACATGTGATCCATAGGAAGGTCAAGAGGGACCCCTTAAAGTCATAGTTCAAGTTTCAAGTCATTTAGAGTTTTTTTGCTCGAGTTATGGCCGATTTAAGATGGATCAGTGGTGATATGGAGATCATGGATCGATGGAAGATTGCTTTGGGGCATGCTCGTGTCTTAAGATGGATTGCTTGGGTTGCTAGCATGCATTGATGGGTCACATAGGAAGATGAGGGAAAATGATAAGTGTGGGATCAGTGGTGCCTATAGATTAGTGTCAATCCATGGGGTTATTTTGTGCTAGATATTGGGTTAGTGGAATAAAGGAGGAGGAATTTGGCTAAGGGATGTACCAACCCATGGGGTATCGATCGGTAATGGTGATGGTTCGTGATGGACGTTGGATTGAAGGAGCCAAGTGGAAGAGTTTGCTAAGAATTGGATCAGCACACTTGGATCGGCACCGATCAAAGATGGTGCAAGGTCGGGCATAGTTTTAGGAAATGAAGTGAAGTGTTACATCGAGGTAGGCATGGATCGATGGTGACTTGGTTCAATGGTAATGGATCGAGTTTAAAGGTTCGGGGTCACGTGGTTCAGTGATGGAGTGTGTTGTTTCGAGTTTCTATGTGCTTGCTTCGAGTCATATGGACAAACGCTTCGAGCTTTAACATTTATACCTACTTCAAGCTCCGAGTGCTTCCACTTCAGGCTAAGGTTAGGGTCGATACTGAACTATAGAGTTCGGTGGCGAATTTCAATAATGGTGATGAGTGGTTCAATGATGATGATTCTGTGATAGGAAGATGGCTCCTATGATAGATAGTTGTACTTTGAGATGCAGAGTAGGTGACTACGAGTTGGATTGAAGGAACTATTAGAGGAAGGCTATGGGGCAAACGATGACATTCTATGGCTAATGATGACTGTCGAGAATAGTTCCCAACCTCGACGACTTCAGATAGGAGTTGTAAGATCAGTTCTAGGATGAGCTCTACAGTGGATGACGAGTGTAAAGGGATTTTTGATACTCGAGGGTTTCCAGGGTACTCATGAAGCGGCGTATGCACTTGGGGCACAATGACTCCTGGAGTGTGATGGCTCTTTATTTTTAGATAAGAGGTTTGTTTACCTTGAACTAACGTGACGATTAGTCTAGTTCTTGGCCTACTAAGTGACATGGATTAGAGTACCATTAAACCAAGGCGTTGACTATCGTGATGGTAGTCAATTCCCCAGGCAAGATAGCTTAGACGAGTTATCAAATATACAATGCACTGAATGAGTGAATGTGAGGATGGATGGTGGATGATATGTTTGCTTTGGTTGCTTATCACCTTAGGGATGTCACAGGATGTAGATGTTATTGATGTAGATACTATGGATTGCGGAATTATGGATCTTAAGGCTGATTAAATGCTAGAAAGGGGTGAATAGTGTTTTCTAACTTATATAAATTCTTTTAAATTTCTTTTAGCTAAATATTAAATCATAGATTAACAAACATAATTATACTATCAAATAGTCACAAATGTAATCACAGATAAAAATAAAAGTAGTATAGCAAGGTAAAGAGTCAGAGAGATGACACCAGGGATTTAGTATAGGTTCAGATTTCTCTTACATCCAGTCCCGTACAATTGCTTGTACAAATTTCTTTTCAAATGCCAATCTTTAACCAGACAAAAGGCAAACTCAAATACAATCTCGATTTTGAGGCTGTGAGACAGACCCTTCTGAATTTCTGTGCTCAGGGTAGACTCGCTTGATTTGAACGGACTACAAGCACACCCACTAGATTTTCGGCTACTAAGCACACCTACTTGATTGGAATGGGCTTCAAGCACACCTAAAGCAAATGCAGTGGATCCTATAGCCTCTTGGACAGCACTTTGATCTTTGAATCGAGAGAGAATGAGATGTTTTTAAAATAGTAAGAAAGTAGTGTTGAATCAATACAAAGAAGTATGAATTGATTCTATATGATTTTGAAGAGATTTGTACTTTTTTTATAGAATTTTAAAGAGAGTAAGAGGAGGGAAAATGATGAGTAATTAGTTATCAAAAAAATTGTTTTAGTCCCATTTTTATAGTAAATCAATAGATTTTCATTCATAAAGAGTTGCAATGAATAGACACCTCCTTTTAAAATTTGAAAAATCACTTGGCAGTATGGATGTCGACATACCATCTGCCTATATGTTGACATATGTATGTATATTTAAAAAAAATTCTTTTAAAATATTTTGAAAATCATTTACATTGTAAAATAATTTGATACTTTGTAAAATAGTTTGAACGTAGTTTATAAAAATTTTGAACTATGAAAAACTTATATAAAATATTTTGAAAAATTATTTTGTTTAAAAGTATAAAAGATAGAACAATACGAGATAGAGATCAAAGATTATTTTCAAGGACATAACAATATAAGCTATGACTCTATGCACTAAATTATAATCTTGAGATCTTTATATCTTGGTCTTTATACTCATGAGTCTTCATGTCCATCTTTTGAGTCTTTATAATGTACAGCCTTCGATTCAATACCTATATAATATTCTACACTATATACTATGTGACTTGATAAAACATTAGTATCTATATTTTATATGATTGTATATGGTTGTTGTCATCAAAATCGGTAACTGAGGCATTAACAAGCTCCCCCATTTTGATGATGACAATCATTAAATATTTCTGTATATAAAATATAACATAACTCCCCTTAAGTTACATAATTCCCTTTGAATATACGCATGTGTATATTTTATACTTTTTCTCCCACTTTGTCATCAACAAAAATGGGCGACAAATAAAACCTCCCTTTAAATAAAATACTAAGAAACTATAGAGTCAACATCAATAATTAAGCATTAAAATAATCGAAGCATATTAAACATGATGTAATTTGATATGGTGATGGATATATGGAGACTTTAAATAAATAAGATAAGACCATCTTTACTTAATAAAGCCAAACGATACATATCAAATTATCAACCCAAGAATACATACTAAAAACACCGACCCATACATGTATATGGTCATATGGTCGATGAATATGGCAATGTGTATGGTCGTATGGACAGAGAAATATTGATGCACCATACATATATGCAACAGTGAAAACATGAAGGCTCAAATCTACATAAGACCAGAACATTGCATATTGAAGCCTGCAAGTAGTTCAACTCGAAGCAATACTCACATGTAGACTTCAAGATGAACCAGATCAAAATCAAGTAGTGATGACACAAGTGCACCACACTAGGTTAGTGCATATGAAAACAGGTGAATACAACACTTCAACCAAGACATAGTGTAGGCAAGCATACATATATACATATGCAAACACACATGTATACGTATATGCAATAACAAACAAGACTGCAATATCAAAGTGCATGAATACTCAAAGCTACACACATGACAACATGTCAGATGAATCATGTGTACTACAACATTTCTGGCCAAATAACAACATAATCAAGTGCACAGAAATGTTTGGACTCAATGCATATGGACATACACTCGATGCAACCCAGAGCTCAATGCAACCCAGATCAATATCACACAACAACTACAAGCATCAGGTCGTAAATGTTATAGGCATCACAATATACATATATACATGAGTAAACACACACATATATATGCAGTGGAAACCAGACAGCAACTCAAATGAGCAATTTCAAACAAGTGCACAAATCAATGACTCATGTGTAATCGAAATGAAGTGCAACCAGATCAACTCAATGCAAAGACCATGTCAACATACTTCAATGAACAAATTCAATTTCGCAGGAATTCCAATCTAAATATGTCAGTTCTAAATAACAAAGTCAATGCCATGGTGGTCAAGGTGATAACAAGAATCAAACAAGTCATAAAAGAAATTAAAGCCAATTATCTCAAAAATTCAAAGTGCCGAAATCAGAGTGAAGTCAAATTACAAAAAAGAATGGAACTAAATACAAAACAAACGCAAGCCATGATAATCAAGCAAAGGAATATAAGAATTGAACCAGTCTAAACAAATCAAAAGTATTCAAGCAAAATCGAACAGTAGAGAAAAATTATCATACGTATTCAAGTAAACGATAATTTCGGGTTTTATTCCCTATAAATACCATCAACATCATCGGCATACAAAATCATCGAGTTCAAGCATATCAACGGAAGTAACAAAGGAAAGCACATACCATATTTATTCAAATCGAACTCGGCGAATTGAAGCAGCCAAGTGTGGTCAAAGCAAGATGATTGAGCAACAACGTGATCAACGAGAAAATATCAATTCGATTGATCAATTGGAATCAGCTAATTCAATTTACAGAAGCCCTAAATTTCGAAAGAGGAACGAACATTCTCGAGCAAAGGAAAAGGAAGTGGATAGAAGTAAAGGGTACGGGCCGAACACATGAACAAGAACAAGGAGGTTCTCTTTTAATTTTAATTGGGTCGGTCCTAATTATTATTATGGGCTTTAAATTTTAAAATTAGAGTTTTTGTGTTTAGTTGTTTTTATTTGTAATCTACTTTTAAACTTTTATAAAATTCTAGTTGTGTGACTAGGGGACGAACTACAGTGGTGTATTTCGAGAATTCGCAACTCAGTAGCTGAGTTATGGTAGGGTTTTGAGCGTAGAGTTAGGTTAGCCAATAGCGGGTGTCGCAAGTTTATGTGTGTAAGCGTCCGACTACTTAATTTCTAGTAGAAACTTGGGGTAGCACATAGGCAAGGTTTTGCCAAAACTGGGTATATGTGTTGTTCTATTTCTGCTTTTATTATTCTGATGTTATCTATGCTGCAATTATTTTATATATTTCCGCATTAATTTTTATAATTATTAGTATCACCCTATTCACCCCTCCCCCACCCCTCTAGGGTGAAATCGATCCTATAGTTCTTTTAAGAGGCATATTTGGAAGACCTCTATTTTTGAAAGCATGTCGAGGACATGCTTCTAATCATCTTTAACCTTAATGACTTTGGCCATGGTGGTGGTTAGGAAGGGGCCTAGAGTGGAGGTTTCGAAGTTAAAGGGGATGGTATCTTCTCTTGAATGTTTAGAACTTGAGGAATCCATTAATTTTATGTTTATTGGAATTTACAAAAATAAGAAGATAGAGAAATGAGAAATAATTATTTAGCGGTCATATAGTTATATTTTGAATTTAATAGGAAAAACAGATTTTCAAAAATCTTTAGTATATGCTGACATACAGGCAGACCGTAAGTCAACATACAAATGTTGATTTTGATATTTTATTATTATCATTATTTTAAATGTACAACATATACGTTGTTATATTTATATTTATGAGAAAGAACATATTCCTAACTCTCTTTTAAGTTTAATAAAATATGTAAGAGTTAACGGTTTTGTTACTATATCGGCTATTTGATTTTCAGTATTTATAAACTCAAGTGAAATGACTCTTTTATTTATGTTATCTCTTAGAAAATGATGTTTTGTGTCTATATGCTTGGTTCTAACATGATGTGTTGGGTTTTTAGATAGATTTGTTGCACTAATGTTATAACGGTATATTGGTGATTTGGAGAAATTTAAGCCAAAATCTTTTAAAGTTTGTTGCATATAGATGGCATGTGAATAAGCTAATGCAATATAGATATACTCTGCTTTTATTGCAGATAGATACATAGAATTTTGCCTTTTTCTAAAATAGGACACAAGAAACTGCTAAGTTTCCACTTGTGCGTTTTCGGTCTGATTTGCATACAACATAGTCGGCAACGCTATAGGAAATTAAATCAAAGGAATCTTCATTTGGATTTTAAAAAGCCCATAATCTAGTGTGTTGTTTACATATCTTAGTGTTCTTTTTACAGATTTTAGGTGAGTTTCCTTTGGTTAAGATTGATATCTGGCATAGAGACAAACACTACGCATTATATCAGGTCTACTAGCAGTTATATAGAGTAATGAACCTATCGCACCTTTATATAGTTTTTTATATACGGCTTTTGAGTTTTTTCCTTATTTAATTTCTCATTAGTTGCCATGGGAGTTGGCTTACCACTAGTGTTTGACATGCCAAATTCTTAACTAGTTCCTTAGCATATTTTTCTTGGCTTATAAAAATATAGTTACTTAATTGTCTTATTTATCATCCTAAAATGAAAGTTAGTTCTACCGTATGACTCATTTCAAGTTCCTTAGTCATTATATTTGAAAATTCTTTATTTAATTGTTCATTTGTTGACTAAAAAATAACATCTATGTATATTTGTAAAAGTTGAATATCATTATTGTTTCTTTTATTAAATAGAGTACTATCCACATTTCCTATTTCGAAGTTAGATTGTAATAAATAGGATTTAAGTCTACCATACCATGCTCTAAGAGCTTGTTTTAAACCACATAAAGCAATCTTTAATTTATAAACATGATTTGAAAGTGTTTCATCTTCAAAAAGCAAGGGTTGATACTCATAAACATCTTCTTTAATAAAACCATTTAGAAAGGCATTTTTGACATCCATTTTAAATAATTTAAAATTATTATGTTTTACAAAAACGAGTAGAATTCTAATAGCCTCTAATATAGTTGCATGAGCGAAGGTTTCATCGAAATCTACACCTTCCTCTTGACTATAACCTTGAGCAACTAAACGTGTTTTATTTCTAATGAGTTCTCCTAGTTCATTCAATTTATTTCTATAGATCCACTTGGTTTATTACAAATTCATTTTCAGCTCTTGGGACTAATTCCCAAACATTGTTTCTGGTAAACTGATTCATTTTCTATTGCACAGCAAGAATCCATAAATCATCTAACTATGCTTTTTTGGATTTTTAGGTTCATTGGTTGAAATAAAAGCTAAATTACTCATTTTATTTAATTTATTTCTTGTTTTTAGAATAGATTGTATATTTCGAGAATATTTTCTACAGGATGATCTTTTAAAAATTTAGTTCTTTTATTTAGATAAGAATTTTTCGAATTACCATTATTTTCATCATTAGTGATTCATTATTTGTAATTTCATTATCGGTATTTTCTTCTCCATCAAAATTTTATTACTTATTTTAAAATTTTCATCAAATGAAATATGTAATATCTCTTCAATGGTATTAGTTCTTATGTTAAAAACTAATAGGCTTTACTTCTATTTGAATATCCAATAAAAATACTTTTATCGGATTCAGCATCAAATTTACCCAAATTATCTTTTGTATTTAACATTTACCTCCAAAAACTCTAAAATAAGATAATTTAGACTTTTATTATAAAATAAATTATAAAGTGTTTTCTTAGTCAAAGGCTTATTAAAATTCTATTTAAAATATAACATGCTATAATAACTACTTCAGCCCAAACACTTTTAGTTAAATCATTATCATTTAGTGTCGTTTTAGCACACTCTTGTATAGTTCTATCTTTACATTCTACTACTTCATTTTGTTGAGGTGTTCTTGAAAATAGAAGGTATGTGCAATCATGTTCTTATTGCAAAAGTTTTCAAATTTTCATTTTCGAACTTTCCTCTATGATTGCTCCTTATTGTTTTAATTTTAGCAGACATTCGATTTTGAATTCTTTTAGTAAAAATTTTAAACATTTCAATGGCATCACTTTTAAGTTTTGAGAAAATTTTCCATCCATGTATATCTAGAAATATCATCTACAATTAGAAAGACATATCTATTATGATTTATTGATTTTGTTTGTAATGGTCCGAAAAGATCTAGATAAAGAAGTTCAAGAGGATGAGAAGCGAAATCATATCTTTTGGTTTAAAAGAACTTTTATGAAGTTTTCCTAGTTGACAAGCATCATGTAAGTTGTTGGTATTGAAATGTATTTTAGGGAGACCTCTTATAAGTTTATATCTAACAACTTTAGATAGGTGTTTAAAACTCAAATGACCAAATCTTTTGTGCTAAATCCAAGGGTCAGTAGATTCAGCCAAAAGACATAGATTTTCATTAGACGCTTTCATACTTGAAATATAAATGTTACATTTCCTAATACCTTCAAAGATAATGTTTGACTCATTATGTTTGATTTGACAATTATCTTTTCCAAACTTAATTTTAAAAGCCTTATTACACAATTGACTAAAACTAAGCAAGTTATTTTTCAGATTCCTAACTAGCAAAACGTTAGAAATAGTAGGAATTTTAGAGTTACCAACATTATCGATGCCGATCACATATCCTTTTGAGTTGCCTTCAAAGTTAACTGATCCATGGTCTTTATAAATGATATCTTTAATGATTTTTGGATTTCCAATCATGCGTCTTAAGCATCTACTATCCAGTGTCCATTTATCCTTCTTGATTCGTGATGAATGGATATCAAGTGTTTGTTCACCATTAGCCATATAACAATTTTGTTCACCATGGATTTTGTACTGGTTTAGATTTCTCCTATATCCATTCTTATATAACTACTTGTGCATATTTCTTTTCAAATGCCAATCTTTAATCGGACAAATGGCAAACCCAAATACAATCTTGATTTCGTGGCTACAAGACAAACCCTCCTGATTTTCCAAGCTCAAGGTCAACTCACTAGATTTGAACGGGCTACAAGCACACTGACTAGATTTCTGGCTACTAAGTACATCCACTTGATTTGAATGGGCAATAAGTACACCCAAAGCAAATACAGATAGAGTTCATAGTTTTTCCAAAGGCAATTTCTTGAACTTTGGATACAATGGATCCTATAACCTCTTGCACAACACTTTGATCTTTGAATTATGAGAGATATTTTCAAAATAGTAAGAAAGTTGAATTGAAGCAATACAAAGAAGCATGAATTGATTCTATATGATTTTGAAGAGATTTGTATATATTTTTCAATGGAATTTTCAAGAGAGTAAGAGGAGGGCAAAAGATAAGTAATTAGTTATCAAAAAATTATTTTGCACTCCCCTTTATATAGTAAATCAAAAAATATATCCTTTCATGAAGAGTTTCGGCAAATAAACACTTCCTTTTAAAATTTTAAAAACCATTTGGCAACATGTATGCCGACATACCATCTGCCTATATGTCGACATATGTATGTATATTTTGAAAACTTGTTTCTTTTAAAATGTTTTGAAAATCTTATAGTAAAATAATTTGACACTTTGTAAAATAGTTTGAACATAGTTTATAACATTTTGAACTTTAAAAAACTTTTATAAAATATTTTGGAACTTTATTTTGTTTAAAAATATTATAAAAATAGGAGATAGAGATCAAAGATTGCCATCAAGGACTTCAACAATATAAGTTATGACTTTATACACTAAATTATAATATTGAGATCTTCATATCTTGGTCTGTGTACTCACAAGTCTTCATGTCTATCTTTTGAGTCTTTATACTTACAGTCTTCGATTCAACACCAGTGTAATATTATGCAGACATACTATGTAACTTGATAAACATTAGTACCTATATTTTATATGATTGTATATGGTTGTTATCATCAAAATCAATAACTGCGATATTAACAGATACTTAGACACCCCTTAGTACTTTAATGTATGGTACACTATAATGATCACGATATAGAGTAGCATGTACGTTATGTTATATGCTAATTCTGTAGATGTAGGGATAGGTCAGATATGCTTTTTCATACTACTTGTCCTAGTATATTGACTTTATATTATTTGAGATTTTCTACCGCTCATACCGGACTGTTGTCTGACTCAGGATTTTATGATTTACTTCTTATTATTCCAGGTACTCTTAAATGAGTAGATTAAGGATATCAGTTCTGCTGAGCACAAGGAGGTGGACAGAGGACGAGCAGGAGGTCATATTCTTATATTGCTACATTTATTTATTATGATTTTCTTTTCCACTGCATTACACTATAGAGCTTGATGGTGCCTTTATTATCTAGAGACGGTCTATTTATGAGTTATTATTTGATGTATAACTCTATCACTTATGTTGTATATTATATGGATATGAGTACTCTGATGTGTATGATTCATCCAGTTATTACTATCTCACCTGTTTTATATCTTAGATGTTAATTAATATATTTTATTCGATGCGCTGTGAGATATATGACAAATTCTGTGATGATTGATTTACTTTACTATAACTTTTAATATCGTCCTGCATAGCTAGGCATCGTTCCAATGCACTATAGAGGTATATTAGGTGTTGGTGGTGTAAGAAGGTTATCATATTTTGTATAATAGCTTAGGCTGCGTAGTTTAACCTAAGGGATACCATGGTCTAGTAAAGGTAGGGCAGGAGTTCTCACCTTAGACTAGGTCAAGTACATATATGTGTGAGAGCGCGTATTTGTTATATATTTTGGTTTTCAAAACTATATAATAGTACATATATAGTATGAAGTTGCACTGCACACATGAGTACATTTAAGCAGAACTCCATATGGAGAGACTGATCGCCTTTATTATAGATGGAAGGATGAGACGCCAAAAAAGGAATAATGCTAGAAACTCCATCTATGGAGTCAAAGGAGCTGGTCGGGAGCTGCTAATCCGGACTTGTAGACCATGTTCAATACCATGATGCGGAACATGCTGCAAAATTCACAAGTAGTTGTGCCGTATGTTGGTATTGATCTGTGAAGTTAATGCTCTGTTGTTGCCCCACTATAACCCTGTTTATATCTTATAGCGGATTTCTAATGCTACGACTTTTCCATATAGCCCCAAATATAGCCTTTCTGCTTTAAGCCCGCCTATTTCCGCCATATCCCATTATTCCCGCTATATTCCGCTATTTTCGTTATATCTTTTTTAAAAGAAATGAATTGAAAAATGACATTTATACATTATAAAAATCATGAAATTAAATTTATTTAATTGAATTTTTAATATATTTTTAGAAACGAAAATACTTTAATATTCTACTAAATTCAATTATGTTATATAACGGTTTTACATTTATTTACAGTACATTCGCAAATATTTTTATTTAAAATTATTTATGTTTTAATTTTAATTAAATTGAATATTAATTTTTCATTTATTTACCATTTACATATTTGTAAAAAAAACTAAGTACGAGTTTTATATGCTATTTTAGAGTCATCTGCTATATCCTCGCTGTATCCCCGCTGTGACTTTTTGTACCTCCATCGCATTGAATCTGCTAAGTGCTATAACTGCACGGGTATTGATAGTGTGCTCCAGTGCAAGCGTTCCCCAGTGCAGGGGTCCAGAGTTGATTTCGATAAGCTGAACAAAGACTTTACTAGTCTAAATGACAAACCATTCCACGGAGTGGACGATGGAAGTGCAGGATTGGCTTAATACATACGAAAGGATTTCAGTAACTTAGAGATGGATGATGCTATAAAAAGCCAATTGGCTTCCCGATAGCTTCAATGGCAAGCCATGAACTGGTGGAATGCTGTGAAGGTTTCTACTCCTAAAGACCACTTCACATAGGACTGGTTCAAAGCTAGATTCGTAGAAAATTTTATTCCCGCACCTTAGAAGTCAGTCTTGTTCTATAAGTTTGCATATCTAAAGCAAGGGGACTTGTCTTTCTTCGAGTACGTTAGTAAGTTCGACGCCTTGTTGAAGTATAGGATGTCCTTCATAGACACTACATTAAAAAAGAACGAGAATGTCATCATTTGCTTGAATGATTACTAGGGGAAGAGGCTTATGTGTCATATTGATAAGACTTTTGAGATGATAGTTGAGAAGGCTCTAAGGCATGAGAGTCTCTATCCGAAGCCGAAACAGTTATTCCTAAAGAAGAGCTGAAGCCACAATTGGGAGAGGGAGAGAATAAGTGGAATAATAAAGAGAGAAAGCAATTTCAAGGTAAGGATAGCCAAAAGAAGAGCAAAACTATGGTGGTATGCTATCAAAGTGGTGATAAGGGTCATTGCAGTGGAGATTGCAAAGCTGAGGGGAGGAAATGGTATAATTTCAATAAGCTTGGGCATATTTAGAAGGACTGTCGAGAGCTAATGAAGCTGTAGTAGGTGGTGATAGCATATGCTATCAACATTGTCCCAACTTCATGGACTGCTCCATCGACGAAAGAGAAGGGGAAGAGTTTCATTATTTAAGATATGCTTTCCATTTATGATGCTCCCATACGTGTTTTGTTTGATACTGAGATTTCACGTCCCTTTACATATAAAGATTTGGTAGATAGATTGGGATTGAGGTCCAAAATTGTTAATCGACCTTTAATTGTGATTAACCTTATTGGAGGTTCTACTAACATGTGTATTGTTTACCAAGATTTGATCATATCGAGTCATGGATGTTCTTTTGATTGTGATTACTTTGTTTTGGGTTTTGTTAGGTTTGGTATTATTCTAATATGGGCTGGCTTCATAGACATAAGGTGATGGTGGATTGTGAGAGGTCGTTGGCCACAATAGGGATAGATGATGGACGAAAGGTAGCATTCGAGTGCCGACTGGATGATTACGTGATGGTTAGTTTTTATATTCACTCGATATCCCATTGTGATAAGGGTTCATTCGTAGGAGTATTTTTGAGTGGGAAGCGCCCGTAATATTTATTATGAAGGTGGATGGTTCCTTTAGATTTTGTTTTGATTAACGTGAGCTGAATAAAGTGACAAGAAAGAACAAGCATCCACTTCCACATATTGATGACTTGTTCGATTAGCTTCATCGTGCTAGAGTATTTGCATAGTTGGATCTTGCCATAGGATTTCACCAACTAAGAGTAGCAAAAGAGAGTGTCGATTACAGTGTTTCGTTTGTCGTCGGGTTTTATCAGTGGTTGGTTATGCCATTTGGGCTAACCAATGCACCGACATCTTCCATTGATCTCATGAACCATGCCTTCAAGTTCAACTAAATAAACTCGTACTGTGTTTGTCGATGATGTTCTCGTCTACTCATGGATAGAGGAAGAACGCAAGACACATTTGAGGATCGTGCTTGAGGTGTTGAGAGAGCACTAACTGAAAGAAAAGTTTTTGAAGTTACATTTCTGAAGGAGGGAAGTGAGATTCTCGGTCATATTGTTTTTTAGCAGGGCATCGTCGTGGGTCCTGCAAACTCATAGTAATTCAAGCTTAGTCTAGCCCCAAAAAAACCACAGATATGAGAAGCTTCTTGGGGTTAGCTGGATATTATAAACGATTCATCCAGGACTTCTCTAAAGTAGCTGCACTATTGACTTGGTTTACGAAAAAGTATAATTCTTTTACTTGGGATGCAAGATATGAGCATGCATTTGTGAGTCTAAAGAGAAGTTGAAGAGTGCATCGGTATTGACCATTTCAAATAGGAGTGAAGAGATGACGGTATACACTAATGCTTGTTGTACCAGATTAGGCACGGTATTGATGTAGTGAGGCAAAGTTGTTGCATATGCTAGTCGACAACTAAAGCCACATGAGAGGAAATACCCGACCCATGATTTAGAGTTAGCAACGATTTTGTTTGTGATGAAAACTTAGAGAAACTATCTTTTGGAAGAGAGGTTTGAGCTGTTCACTGACCATAAAGCATTTGAGTATCTCTTATCGTTGAAGGATCTTAACCTTCGTCAACAACGATAGTTAGAGTTCTTAGCCTCCTATGACTTTTATATTGCATATACACCAGAAAAAGGGAATGTGTTTATTGGTGCATTGAGTAGGATACATGCTAGCTTGAAAGCCCTAAAGTGGACGCAGTTAGAGTATATTACTGGTTATGATTTTCGATCGAGATACGAACTAGAGGCAGAGATATTGGAGAGCTTGACTATCATGCCTACTCTGATCGACCGGATTGGTAATACTTAGAGATGTGATACCAGATTAACCAAGATCATTTCTAAGATTGAAGCTAGAGTAGAATCAAAAGAGATTAGATAGTACAGACTTGACTAACATTGTTGGCTCTATAAAGATGGAAGATTGTTTGTTCCTGTTGTCGATGGGTTGAGGGATGAGGTGCTACGAGAGTGCCATTATTCGAGATCGACTATCCACCCTAACGGCAATAAGATGTAGCGTGATATGAAGCGGACCTACATTGGGAAGGGATGAAGAAAGACGTTGAGAAATTTATTTTAAAATGCTTGAATTGCCAGTTGGTTAACCATTTTCAACCTAATAACTCATAACCATCGTTATTAGTGGACTAACAATGCAAGAGATAGTACCCAAGCCACTTAGTTGGTTATCTAATTCCATAACCATTTCAACCCAATAACCCATAACCATCGTTGTTAATGTCCTAGCAACACAAAAGATAGTACCCAAGCCACTTGGCGCCGTTTTAACGGGAATTAGTTGGACTCTAACCATTTAAGACTTCATTTGGGGTAGGCCCCATCAGTTAATACCTAACCCTAAGGCGAACTACTCATAGGTGCCTATCTAGCTGGCATTGCATGGAAATCTCTTTGGATATTTAATACTTCATATTGAAGTGGACCTTTTAGAGATATCTACTACCGTGCCTAAACACAATCCCAATAATTTAATACGTCCTACATAGGGAAGAGGCGGGCCCTCAAACAACCATTTAATACATTCAATCCCCGAAGCAGGTCCTTCATATTATGACTCGTACCTCATGGAGACGTCTCACATTAGTTCGACTATTCGTAGGTGCTGGTGCTAGATTAGCTGGGTAGATTTATCCTATAGAATTTGGGACTAACTCACGTCATCCATAGTTACTTATTATAGGCATTGTCTCACATTAGCCCCAAAATCACACCACTGGTAGCCAAATCAGCTGGGCAGACTTCTACGTGCTTTTGACTGACCTCACATCTCTATAATTTAGTCATAATTTATAACACTCTCTAAATATATTATCACACATCTCATTGTATTCATTATTTAGGCCTTATAAGAAATCCTTCTTATTTCTCCTCTATAATTAATTACTTTCCTAAGGGGGACTTAATGATAATTATTAACCTAATTACCTACGCAATTGATATGTTATAATTATATGTTATTTACATTAATTTATATATACACACATACATACATACATACATATATATATATATATTTAGTAAATTTCTATGCATGCAAAGACTTTTCCCTAAACTAATGTTTAAATGTCAAATCTTGCAAAATTATAAAAGTCTCGTCTCTACAATAACATAAATGTCATAAATCCAATATCCCAAAATCAAATCAATAGACTTGTATATAGAATCAAAATCTATGACGACCCGGAATTTTTGGATATTCGAAATTTAAATATTAAATTGATTTTAAATATTTGAAAGTTAGTTTAACGTGAATATCAAATATCATTGTTTATTTGGCAATTAAATTATTTAATTTAATAATTTGAAATTGGTTAAAATTGTTGAATTTGGATATTCCAGGCTTGTTAAAAATATTTTAAAGGCTTAGAAAATTCATATTGATAATACTAAAGATAATGGAACTTTTAAAATTGGATTTGAAAGTGATTGTTCAGTTTTGAATTTATAACATTTACATCGATATTTAAAAATAGCCTTTCGGGACACAGTCTCGGAATTCAACGAAACCAATTCTTTTTGATCCATAATAGTGTATTATTATCGGATTTCAATTTACGTGGTGTTTGGAGTTGTTGTGTGATCATACGATAAGTAAACGCGCTGATATTTATGTCGAAAATTTAATATTATAACTGGGTTCAAAAAGCTATCGTCTCCATACGATCAAATTAGGGCTCGAAATCTTTTCCATTGTGCTCAGAATAGGGGTATAACATTACAAACGCCTAGAGACACGCCTCGATAGGAGATCGAGATTGTGAGTTGCGATAATCGAGACGATTTAAATTTGAAAATAAATAATATAATTAAAATACTGTTGCAAGCAGAGACACATTGAGAAATCTAAAGCACGTGTCCCTTACCTTTTCTAATTTGCGTACAAGTGTTTTCCTTTGTTTTTAAAATATATATATATATATATATATATATATATATAATAAAAAGAAGCTGGTTCAAACGAGTGCCTTTCTCCCTCGGTCTTAAATTTTTTTCCAAATCAATTCATATCTAAAAAAATATATTAATGCCCGCCCTTTCGAACTTAATCGAGAAATATATCACGGCTTACAAATCCTTTTCGCCCTCTTCAACTTGAATCCACTTCGTCGAAGAAGCAGTAAACCTCATTCTTTTTCCCTTCCATCGTTTGCTCGAAATCGATTTTGATGGTAGGAATTCTCGTGTGAAATTGAGAGTCGCCTGTGTGCAATTTGGCAGGCTCGACAGTCGCGAGCGTCATGAGGATCACTACTGATTTCATCTCCCTATATTCTCTTGTTCGATTTCGTATTAAAGCAGTGGTAGCCAGGGGGTTTGGGATCGCGATCTCGTTTTGGTAGTTGGACGACTCGGGTGATGACGCAATGACAACTAGGGTCGGGGAAGTGTGGAAGCCGCGTTGGTCTGGGAAGCAGTTAGGTATAGCCTGTTTTTATTTATGTACTTATTTATTTTGCTAAAATATATGCAGATTTGGGAAAGAAAAACATATATAAAGTTTTTAAAACAGAAAATTTTACTATAAGCCTTATAAACAGTTAATTCATATATGTGAATATATATACAGAAGAGAAAGAGTTTTATACAGTTAAGTGTGTGTGTGTATGCAGTTTTTACAGTTAAACATAAAATAATATGTGTATATATAAGATTCAGAAAATAGAAGTTTTAATTGGTAATATAGATTATTTTATATGTATATATTTTTATAGATTTTTGGAATCTATATAAAATATTTTCATATGGAAATGTGTTTTAAAAATAAAGATAAGATTAAAATATACATATTATAAACTTATTAGTTTAAATTAAATAAATAGGTAGTAATAAATTGTTCAATCAATTCAAATATCAATAAACCGTACAATGTTTGTACAAGGCCCAAAATCGTGAAGAAAACAAGCTGGATTGGATTGAATTTGCTATCAAAAATCAGAGGTGGGTTAATCTCACTACCATTTGGATACCGATTAATTTAAATAGTTAAATTTTAAATTATTGGTTGATTGCTTGAATTGATTTGATATTATCTATAGTACTGTGTATATATATGTATTGGAGTTATTGATTTCCCGCATTATATGGCGGATGAGACCCTATGCGCCCTGCATAATAGCGGATGACCCTTTATACCGCGATATTCCACCTCAAAGTGGAATTGGTATTTTATTTGTTGACTAACATCTGTGGATGCAGGGAGACGTATTGGAGGGATCCAACAGGGTTCTCAAAGTAATGGAATTTATTTTTATTGTCTATGTTTTATGTGATAATTTGTGATAGATTATATTGATTATATCGATTTTGAAAATATTGAATGCTATGATTTGACTGAATATATTGGGTATACTGAGATATCAAAAATATAAAGATTGAATTTTTAAAGGATAGAAAAAGAGGGAATTTAAAAAAAAATTAGAGAATTTGAATAAATTAAAGAATGAATTGGAAAAAAGATAAAAATTGATTTTTAAAATTTTTGATAAATAAATTCCAAGCATGGAAAAGAAGATTTTTGGAATAAATGGGAATAAATAAATTTTTTTAAATTCAAGATTAAAAATAGTTGGAAGAGATAAGGAGAATTTTGAAATAAATATGAAATTGGTATTTTCAGTTTAAACAAGATTTTGAATCATAATAAAGAAGCTAAATCTGAAATTAATGGTTTTTGAAGTAAAATTGAGTAAGTAAAGGAATTTTTTTAATGGGGTAAATTTTTGGAAATCGATTTGGAAATCAATTTAGTGTTTGAAACTGTGTTTTAAAAGGAACACGAGACTATGGAATCTATAAACTGGGTTTATAAAGTGAAATAAGATATCAGTGGAGATTTGGAAGTATAAATTCACGGTGGGAATTTATAAAGGAATGGGTAATTTGTTCAAAAATAAATAGTGATTTATTTTTAAAGGCGCGAAATAAAGTGTATTTCCTTGAAAAGCCAAGTACGTTTTCAAAGCAGATTTCTAGTATAAGTTAAAAAATTAAGGTTGTTTTAAAAGAACGTTTTTGAGAATTATTATTTAAGTTTCCTAAAATTTTAAAGGTAAATATTCTATTAAATTAGTTATAGTAGTAATTATTTTAAAAGGTTAATTGATATTATCGTTTAAAAAGATAATTATTAATATTTATATTTTATAAAGCAGTTTTATTTTCAAGATAGTTCAGCTAAAGTTTTTATTTGAACACTTGTATAGAATTTCGTAACTTTTATTTTAATATTTGTTTTGGCTTAAGCTTTACATGAGAAATTATTATAAAATTTCATAACTAGTATTCTAAAGAAAGTGTTTTAAATAGTTTTCCTTTTAAGTGTTTTAAAGTATATATATTTTTGGGTAAAGCGATTTTAAATTATTTTAAATCTAAAGTATTTAGACTTGGCAATTTCAGTGGAAATAAACAATATTTGGGAATTCATTCTGTGAGAGGAAAGTGATTTGAAAACTGTTTTCAAAGGGTTGAAGTATGTAAAATAGCTTGCGAAGATATTTTGAAATAAATACTTTGGAAAATTATTTAAAGTCTGATGATTGTTGTGAATGTTGTTTGATAATTAAATAACCGACTATCACTACTGGCCATGCGTTGATCGTTTCGAAGAGACCGGGATCGGGATAAATTTTTCGAAAACCACTTCGATCCGGTTTGAACGTTTTCGCGAAGAAGACAAGAGCTTGGAGTAGAAGATGGAGTAGTGAAGTGCAAGGGATAATCGCTACTAATCCTGAGGGTGATTCCAAAATGGATGTAGTAGGAGTAGTGTCTTCGGTTCCGTTCGAACCCAAAACGGACTTGTATGGACAAATGCTATTAGAACATCGTCAGGAGGACAATAAGCATTCTAAGTGAATTTGTGCTAAAAAGGTAACGCTTAACCTCGAGACTCATCAACCGGGAATGGCTAAAACAAGGGAGGTGCACACAAGGCTAAGTGGCTAGCAACCAATTAGGGTATGGTCATCCCTGTCTAGAGGTCCCTTTTATTCGGCTGTGTGGGTGGTTCTGATCCCAACTGTGGGGTGATCTTATTCAGACTATCTAGTAAGGAGTAGCTCCGGTCGTGTGATGTAAGGGATCAAGGTGGATCCTTGGTACTGTGATCTAGACCACGTACTGTGACGAGCGGTACCCAGTAGCCCTGCCATTGTATGGAATCCAATCTCCAATAAGGGCCTGTACAGTTTTGATTGTGCCCAACTATGCTGAAACGTGAGATGCAAGCATTTCAGCTAAATTCTATTTTACTTTCTTTAGACACTATTATAATATTAGACGGATTTGATAAAAAATGTTTTGGTTATCGTAAGGTAAAAATCCGGCATGTTTATTTATGGCGTGGTCTTACGAGATACCTTTGATTTCAAAGGATTTTGAAAACTTTAATAATCCAATTAGGTGTGTTTTCTCACTCTGGTTTTCCATACTGACTCGGGTGTAATTTCGCTATAATGCTCGGGTCAAACCTAGTATTATAGATACAGGAAAGGATGTTGTGGAGCTCAGGAGACGAGATGGATGGCGAGACGTATCACACGTATTTGATAAATATATGATTAACCGCATAGTCAGTTTTGTGACGACGGGTTATGATAACTATCCTGGATTGTGTTGTTAATTTGTATTCTATTCTGATGATGTAATTTATAAACAGATATAGTTCTTTTGTTTAGAGATTAGTCATTTAACTATTATATATTGTTCCGCTGCGATTGTGAGATTTTGATATTATTTTAAATTTCTTCTTCTACCTCTTTCTTCTTTAACCCTAATGGTTCGTATTTCCGTTCACTTTGAGTTGATATGATGGAGAATAGTGTCGACTCAAGGTGTACGGGTTTGCGGGCTGTTACAGTGGTATCAGAGCTGAAGGTTAAGCGAGAACCTTGGCTCTGGTGGGAATTACTCATTAAAAATAGAGTCGGTAGTACTCTAGAATGAGTCTGAGTGTATTAGTAGATATGATCGTGCATTTGTTGGTAAATATAAAGATTGTTTTTATATTGTGTTGACTTATCAGTTGAGTGTTTATGGATTCTGGTCGATATGTGGGACGCTATGTCATCGATAGGGGTTTCTAAACTCTTAAACAAGATAAATCGACATAGTATTGTTTTAAAATAGGGTTAATGAAATAATTTTACCAAAATCATTTTTGTATATAAAAGAAATAATTTTCCATAAATTATTATAGTATATATATGGTGCTTGGTTGTTAGGGAATGATAATATTAAACTATTATCATTATTATGAAGAAATATAAAATAGGAATTGAAATCATAACCTAAGGTTAAGGAAATCAATTCAGATAATGAAATGGAATTTGAAACGTGAATTATGAAATTGATTTATAAATGGAAATAAGATGCCAGAGTAATTTTTGAATATGAATTAAAAGGATTTTGAATCCAAAATTTTAGAAATTAAATTCCTTTGGGTTTGAAAATGATTTTCAAAGGTTTTGGAGGAATAATGGTGATATTATTTAAGAAATATTTTAAATTGGATTTGAAATCTAGTGAGATTTGGAATTTAAAAATATTTGAAGGGACTTAAAGAGATAAAAGCATTGACTCTTTTCGGTTGCTAGAAAATGACTTTGGTGATGACTGCAGCATCATCGATGTTCATTTTCGAGTTTCCAAGAGAGGAATCGCTACCAAATTGTTTCAAATTGGAATTGTTTGCAAAACTGGGTTTCATTTTAAAATTCAAAGGACGGTTTGATTTGCAAATGAATTATGTATGCAATTGATTTTAAAAATGCTTTTGAAATACGAGTAATTGTTTAAAATACTCTGGAGTTGGTTTGAAATTGTTTATAGAATATAAATAGGTTGATATTTTGTAAAAATTTGAATATGTTAGGATAAAATTTAACTTAAGAAGGGTTGAATAAAAGTAAGTGTGTAACCAAAATAAGTTGGAAAGTAAGCTAATTAATTGAAGTGAACTAAAAGAAGTTAGCAAAAGGAATTTAAATAAGTGGAAAACTTGTAGAAGGTTTAAAATTTAAATTGAATCGGAATGTAAGTGAATCTAGTTAAGTAAAAGTGAGCTTTGAGGAAAATGATTATTGAAAATAAGTTTATTAAGATTGTAAACAAATGCATAGAGAAACAAAGGAAATTACATTTGTAAGTAAGTAAAATGTAAACTGAATATTGAAAGCAATTTGAATTATGTTAATTAAAGT
Source organism: Allium cepa (assembly GCA_030765085.1). Classification (NCBI taxonomy): domain Eukaryota; kingdom Viridiplantae; phylum Streptophyta; class Magnoliopsida; order Asparagales; family Amaryllidaceae; genus Allium; species Allium cepa. Next base: position 590,090,935 of record CM060938.1, read on the forward strand.
GGAATTGAAAAATATAGTTTGAGCGGATTAAAAGAACAAAGTTCTAAAAATTAAAATTTATTGGAAATTGAAATAAATTAGTAGATGGAAGGCAGTTGATAGAATTCAATATTTAAGAATGAATTTAGTCAAGTTGAACTAAATAAAACAAAGGATTGAAAGTAAAATTTGTAAGTAAACTAATTAATTCAAATAGGTAAGAAAATGAATTGAAATTGAATATTGAGATAATATTTAATCTAAAAATTGTGTAAAGTAAAGTTGTAGAATTTATTCGAAGTGAACCAAAATAATAAAAGTTTTGAATGGTTAGCTAAATATGGATTGGGATATATAAAATTGGAAGGTAAATTGAATTCAAATGGAATTGAAAATGCAAAGTTAAATGGAGATGGATATATAACTTCAGTAAGGAAGTGGAAATAAATATTTATGTGTGAGATATTTATCTTGAACTTGAGAAATGGATGGTAAATTCTTAATTAAAATCGGAATTGAGAAATATACCAAGTAAAAAAAATTGGCATTGGAAAAATATTCTTAGTTAGCATTAATAAGGGTTAAAGTAAAGTTGTGAAATGGGATAATTGTGAATAAGTGAATGTAAATCAAAATAATTGTGGATAACAAGAACATTAATTTGGCTAATATTCAATTGGAATAAATATGTAGGATGTACATATATTATTTTATTCGCATAGCGATTCGATCCAGAATTCGAGCACAGAATTTCGAGATAATTATATCGGTTCGAGTTGGAATTTTTCACTTGATTTTCGATGGCGATCCCTAGATATGGATTTTTGATGGATTCTGGAATTCTCAATCATAGTTTATGGCTATGAAGGAGAATGACGGTTTCTGATCAAGAAACTAGATCTGAGTCCGCACTAGGGAGTCGGGTGAACGATACTAGTTCGGAAATGAAATTGTGTGATCAAATGAGCGATCGGATTTGGTATTCCGTACAGATGATATATGTACATCGTACGAACTTGAATGAAATGGACATTGAAAATTTTGTAAAGATGTGAATAAAATGATTTTGAATTCTGTGGTTGGATAATATTGTTAAGTAGAATATACAGGTGTTATAAAGGAAAAGGGAATTGGTGTTTTGATTTCAGAAGATAAATTAAATTGCTCGACAAAATGTATGTATTTAAATTTCTATATGAAATTTGATGATTTTCTGAACTAGCCACTTGGCCTTTTGTTTTCTTTTGAGATTTGGGGACCCGTAGAGGCATTTTGCAGTAGTATCGATCTAGCCGCGCTAAGGAGACACTGGCGAAATTTTTTGAAAATTTAGGGAGTTAGAAAAGGTTTGAAATTTTTTTGATAATTTAAAATTTAGTTTTGAATTATTATTTGAAATGATTGAGTCAATAATATGGATTGTAATCTATGGTTGAGTTTGGAAAGCCAGTAAGGGTGATAGTGTGACATAAATAAAAAGATTGTTTTGGTGATGTTGAAAACCATTTGGATTGGGAAATATTAGCGGGTATGGATCATTCTTCTTATCTAGCAATTTTGTGGACGAAATTCTTTTAAGGGGGGAGGAATGTGACGACCCGGAATTTTTGGATATTCGAAATTGAAATATTTAATTGATTTTAAATATTTGAAAGTTAGTTTAACTTGAATTTCAAATATCACTATTTATTTGGCAATTAAATTATTTAATTTAATAATTTGAAATTGTGTAAAATTGTTGAATCTGGATGTTCCAGGCTTGTTAAAAATATTTTAAAGGCTTAGAAAATTCATATTGATGATACTAAAGGTAATAGAACATTTAAAATTTGATTTGAAAGTGATTGTTCAGTTTTGAATTTATATCATTTGAATCGATATTTAAAAATTGCCCTCCGAGGCACAGTCTCGGAATTCGACGAAACCGGTTCCATTGGATCCGTAATAGTGTATTATTATCGAATTTCAATTTTCATAGTGTTTGGAGTTGTCATGTGATCGTACGATAAGTAAACGCGTTGAGATTTATATCGAAAATTTAATATTATAACTGGGTTCAAAAGGCCTTCTTCTCCATACGATCGAATTAGGACTCGAAACCTTTTCCATTACGTTCAGAATAGGGGTAAAACATTATAAACGCCTAGCGGCACACCTTGATAGGAGATTGAGATTGTGAGTTGCGATAATCGAGACGATTTAAATTTGAATATAAATAATATAACTAAAGTGCTGTTGCAAGAAAAGACACATTGAGAAATCTAAAGCACGTGTCCTTACCTTTTCTAATTTGCGTACAAGTGTTTCCCTTTGTTTTTTTCAAAAAATATATGTATATATAATAAAATAAGCTGGTTCAAATGAGTGCCTTTTTCCCCCGGTCTCAATTTTTTTTTCCAAATCAATTCGTATACAAAAAAATATATTAATGGCCGCCCTATTGAAATTTAATCGAGAAATATATCACGTCTTACAAATCTTTTTCCCCCTCTTCAACTTGAATCCACTTCGTCTAAGAAGTAGTAAACCTCATTCTTTTTCCCTTCCATTGATTGCTCGAAATCGATTTTGATGGTAGGAATTATCCGTGAAATCGAGTCGCCTGTGTGCGATTTGGCAGGCTCGACAGTAACGAGCATCATGAGGATCACTACCGATTTCATATCCCTATAATCTCTTGTTCGAGTTCGTGTTGAAGCAGTGGTAGCCAAGGGGTTTGGGATCATGATCTCGTTCTGATAGCTGGATGTCTCGGGTGACGACGCAATGACGGCTAGGGTCGGGAATTGTGGAAGCCGCGTTGGTCTGGGAAGCAGTTAGGTATAGCCTGTTTTTTATTTATTTATTTACCTTTTTACTAAAATATATACAGATTTGGGAAAGAAAAACATATATAAAGTTTTTAAAATAGAAATTTTTACTACAAGCCTTATAAACAGTTAATTTATATATGTGGATATATATATATATAGAAGAGAAAGAGGTTTATACGGTTAAATGTATATATATATATATATATGCAGTTTTTACAGTAAAACAGAAAATAATATATATATGTATGTATGTATGTATGTATGTAAAAGATTCAGAAAATAGAAGTTTTAATTGGTAATATAGATTATTATATAGGTATATATTTTTATACATTTTTGGAATCTATATAAACTATTTTCATATGGAAATGTATTTCAAAAATAAAGATAAGAATAAAATATACATATTTTAAACTTAATAGTTTAAATTAAATAAATAAGTAGTAATAAATTGTTCAATCAATTCTAATATTAATAAACCGTACAATGTTTGTCCAAGGTCCAAAATCGTGAAGAAAACAAGCTGGATTGGATCGAATTCGCTATTAAAATCAGAGGTGAATTAATCTCACTCACATTTTGATACCGATTAATTTAAATAGTTAAATTTTAAATTATTGGTTGATTGCTTGAATTGATGTGATTCTTTGTGTGTGTGTGTATTCGAGTGATTAATTTCCAGCTTATATAGCGAATGAGACCCTATGCGCCCCGCATAATAGCGGGTGACCCTTTATACCGCGAGATTCCACCTCAAAGTGGAATTGGTATTTTATTTTTTGACTAACATCTGTGGATGCAGGGAAACAGGTTAGAGGGATCCAGCTGGGTTCCTCGAAGTAGTGGAATTTATTTTTATAGTCTATGTTTTATCTGATAATCTGTGGTAGATTATACTGATTATATCGGTTTTGAAAATATCAAATGCTATGATTTGACTTAATATATTAGGTATACTGAGATATCAAAAATATGAAGACTGGATTTTTAAAGGATACAAAAAACCGGGAATTTTAAAATAATAAAATAATAAAATAATTTTAGAGAATTTGAATAAATTAAAGAAAGAATCGAAAAAAAGATAAAAATTGATTTTTAAAATTTCTGATAAATAAATTCCAAGTATGGAAAAGAAGATTTTTGAAATAAATGGGAATAGATGATTTTTTTTTAAGCTTAAGTGATATTATTTAAAAGAATAAAGGATTTATTTCTAAATTCATGATTAAAGATAGTTGGAAGAGATAAGGAGAGTTTTGAAATATGAAACTGGTATTTTCAGTTTAAACAGGATTTTAAATCATAATAAAGAAGTTAAATCTGAAATTAATGGGTTTTGAAGTCAAATTAAGTAAGTAAAGGAATTTTTTTTAATGGAGTAAATTTTTGGAAATCGATTTGGAAATTGATTTAGTGTTTGAAACTATTTATAAAAAAGGAGGATGAGACTATGGAATTAATAAACTGGGTTTATAAAGTGAAATAAGATATCAGTGGATATTTGAAAGTATAAATTCACGGTGCAAATTTATAAAATAATGGATAATTTGTTTAAAAATAAATAGTGGTTTATTTTTAAAGGCGTGAAAGAAAGTGTATTTCCTTGAAAAGCCAAGTATGTTTTCAAAGCAGATTTCTAGTATAAGTTAAAAAATTTAAGGTTGTTTTAAAAGAATGTTTTTGAGAATTATTATTTAAGTTGCTTAAAATTTTAAAGATAAATATTTGATTAAATTAGTTATGGTAGTAATTATTTTAAAAGGTTAATTGGTATTATGGTTTGAAAAGATAATTATTAATATTTATATTTTATAAAGTAGTTTTATTTTAAAGATAGTTCGGCTAAAGTTTTTATTTGAAAACTTGTATAGAATTTCATAACTTTTATTTTAGTATTTGTTTTGGCTTAAGCTTTACATGAGAAATTATTAAAAAATTTCATAACTAGTATTTTAAATAAAGTGTTTTAAATAGTTTTCATTTTAAGTGTTAAAAGTATATATATTTTTTGGTAAAGCGATTTTAAATTATTTTAAATCTAAAGTATTTAGACTTGGTAATTTTCAGTGGAAATAAACAATATTTGGGAATTTATTCTACGAGAGGAAAGTTATTTGAAAAATGTTTTCAAAGGGTTGAAGTATGGAAAATAGCTTGCAAAGAGATTTTGAAATAAATAACTTGGAAATTATTTAAAGTCTGATGATTGTTGTGAATGTTGTTTGATAGTTAAATAACCGACCATCAATATTGACCAATGCACTGATCGTTTCGAAGAAACTGGGATCAGGATAAATTTCTCGAAAACCGCTTCGATCCAGTTTGAACGTTTTCGTGAAGAAGACAAGAGCTTGGAGTTGAAGATGGAGCAGTGAAGTGCAAGGGATAATCGCTACTAATCTTGAGGGTGATTCCAAAATGGATATAGTAGGAGTAGTGCCTTCGGTTCCATTCGAATCCGAAATGGACTTGTATGGATGAATGCTATCAAAACATCGTCAGGAGGATGATGAGCATTCTAAGTGAATGTGTGCTAAAAAGGTAATGCTTAACCTTGAGCCTCATCAACCGAGAATGGATAAAAACAGGGGAAGTGCACACAAGGTTAAGTTGCTAGAAACCAATTAGGGTAAGGCCATCCCTGTCTAGAGGTCCCTTTTATTCGGCTGTGTAGGCGGTTGCTGATCCCAACTGCGGGGTGATCTTATTCGGACTAACCGGTAAGGGGTAGCTCCGGTCTTATGATGTAGGGGATCAGGGTGGATCCTCGGTACCGTGATCTAGACCATGTACTGTGATGGACGATACCCCAGTAGCCCTGCCATTGTATGGAATCCAATCTCCAATAAGCGCCTGTACGGTTTTGATTGTGCCCAACTATGCTGAAATGTGAGATGCAAGCATTTCAGCTAGATTCTATTTTACTTTCTTTAGACGCTATTACAATATCAGACGGATTTGATAAAAAATGTTTTGGTCATCGTAAGGCAAAATCCCAGCATGTTTATTTGTGGCGTGGTCTTACGAGATATCTTTGATTTCAAAGGATTTTGAAAACTTTAATAATCCAATTGGGTGTGTTTTCTCACTCTGATTTATCAGACTGACTCCGGTGTTAGTTTACTATAATGCTCGCGTCAGACCGAGTATTATAGATACAGGAAAGGATGACATGGAGCTCAGGAGATGAGCTGGATGGCGAGACGTATCACATGTATTTGATAAATATTCCGCTATGTATGATTAACCGCATAGTCAGTTTTGTGAGGACGGGTTAAGATAACTATCCTGGATTGTGTTGTTAATTTGTATTCTACTCTGATGTAATGTATAAACAGACATAGTTCTTTTGTTTAAAGATTAGTCATTTAAATATTATATATTGTTCCATGGCGATTGTGAGATTCTGATATTGTTTTCTATTTCTTCTTCTACCTTTTCTTCTTTAAACCTAATGGTTCGTATTTCCGTTCACTTTCAGTTAATATGATGGAGAATAGTGTCGACTCAAGGGGCACGGGTTTGCGGGCTGTTACAAAATTCAACTTATTTTATATTAAAACAATGGAATAAATCGATAATAGAAACTTACGATTTAATTAATTTTATGCTCTATTCAACTTACTTTACATGAAATTAGACAAGGAAAATTCTATTTAATTTATAGAAATAGACAATGTAAACTACGAACAACAATTCATACCTTATACACCATTTCGTAATCAAATCTCTTAATCAGATCCAAAGAAAAAGAATAAGTAGTGGAATAGAAGGTAAAACATTTAAATTGAAAAATGTACACAAACTCCATTATTTTAATATAAAATAATTAAGATTCCAACTAAAGAATTGACATTTCGCTTTAGGGGAATTTTAGAGGTTTTAATATTATTTTTTCGTAAACCGAAATTCCCCAAGGTATATATCAAATCCAACCTATACTATTCAATTACTAAAATAGAAAAATTAAGATTTCCACTCACTATAGGTCCTTAGCTTTACTCCTCTTTGATCTGACATGCTACAACAATCTCCTTCAGATCTCTTTTTTTGTTATATACAACAAGAGATTTGTATATATATTAGATTCGGAAATTTAGGGATTGGAGAAGAATAAAATAAAGTAATAAACATCTAAAACCCGCTATCTATTACCCTAAATATTTTTTATGAATATTTGAAGAGAAAAATTGACAGAGCTTTGTTTGGTTTCCTAAATAATTTATGAACAAAAGTGAGGGAGTTGTGCTCTTATTTATAGTTGTTGAAATGCACCAGAACCATCAGATTAAAGTCGATTAAAAATAATATAATCCGGCACATTAAAAACACACAAATCCTAGCCGCCATTCACCATCGTCGATCAACCATTGCATCTTGCTGGTCAACCAGTCCAAGGGGAGCGATCAACCAGTCCAAGATGAGCAGTCGATCGGTCCTCTTATTCTGGGAACATTAACTTGTTGTCGTTGTTTTAATTATTTCTTTCTTAATTGCCAATTAACTTTTACTTATTCCCAAGTATAATTTTTGTTAACTTTTTAATTTCAAATTTATGAATTAATTATTATTTGAATTTGATTTATATTTAAGTTAATTTGAATATAAAACTTCAAACTTCCATAACTTTCTCAGTTGAGCTCTATTTTCAACATATTATATATGAAAATTGATCTGAAAATCCCCATAAACGCAAAGATATAACTTTCATGGACAAATTCCAACTTTCACATAATATAAATTTTAAGTCTATCTTATTTAAATTACTTTATCCAATTTATTTATTTGTGGTTAATTTTATAGTGTTACATTCTCCCCCTTAAAAGGGTTTCATCTCTGAAATCTTTCCAAGAGGTGAACATTGTAATATGCAATAAACATCCATGTTACAAAACCAAGTTATCTACATAACCATCTACTCAACCAAAAGTGCAATGTTGTTACGTACTTAAACATATTGTAAGTGAGGTCAATCCTAGCATGAGTGTATGATCGTGACAGGTAAGTATCTATGCGAACACCTTAAACATGCATAAAAATTTCTATACGAGTGCCAAGTGACAGTGGAAAGTGTAGCAACCATCTCTTACAATCCAATCTAGCAACAACGATACAACCAAAAACCTAATTTTGGAGATAAAAGTTTCCCCGTGAAAAGTTCAAGATAAGAAGTCCCCATGTTTTCCACCGAATTTTCCCCCAATGTTCACAAACCAGCCTAATTTCTTTGCTGCAGAGTTTCCTAGTTCTATGCTCCATAATACGTATGGTGGCACCAAATACTATTGGCTTACTCTCAGTATCCCTCAATTGGTTAGGCTCTACCATAGTTTTTGTGCTATGAAGGCATTTCCTTGAGTGGAAAATGAAAAAAAAAACGTTATGGAATCCTGCCAATTTATCCGGTAGCTCCACATGATAAGCAAGTCTTCCTATTCTTTCTAAAATTGGAAAGGTCCAACAATCTCATGACTTTCTTAACTTCCCAAATCTCAGGACTTTCCTAAGAGGAGAAACATTGATAAACACCTGGTCCGCTACTTCTAGTTCTAAATCTTTTCTTCACTTGTTTGCATATGATTTCTGACGATCCTATGTGGTCTTTATTCGCTGCTTAATCAATTCTATTTTCCGTTTTAACACGTCAAATACCTAGTGGAAAATTATGATGCCTTCTTCTTCATCCATGTCCAATAGAAAATTCTCTTCACATCCCTATTTATCTTATCTCCTCTGGCATTAACGGTCATTCTTGAATTGGGTCCATTCGTAAGCTAAAAATTATTTTTCCAAAATCCTGAATTTGTTGGGATTAAAGCATCCTTTATTCCTAGTTACTAACCTAATTTCCTCATTAACTTCCACTCTTACCTATAATTTATCGCTATTTAAGTATCCTTATGAAATTTCCTTAGTTACGTTTCTCCTATATGTGTGTGTGTGTAGGTGGGTGGGTGGGTGTGTATCGACGGTCTTAACCCATCCATAAAATCAACCTAATGATAAAACAAGAACATATCTTATAACATATCATACGCTTTTTCAATAACCTAAAGGAGACAACTAGCGATAATAATCAAAATCTCCAAAAGAAAATTTTGCTGGAAGCTGCAATTTATTGTTAACTAGTGTTAATGATGTTGGGACCCTAATACTCCTTAATAAATTAATATAAACATTCCTACTATGTCATTCCACTTACTTCTCCATCTTCCTTAATTCTCCTTCTTCCTTAATCCTCCTTCTTAGTTTCCACTAAATGCGATCCATCCATTACCTCAGTTAATATATCCATAACAATTGATCGGTAATGTAAAAGTTGGGCCATCTCTAATAATCCTCATTTAAATCCCTTTAATATTTTTATCGGTTTCAAAATCTATTATCATGCCGATTTAATTCATCCATCAATGTCATATTAGATTCCTAAATCAGTTCCTATTTAATTCCTTTTTATTCCCTATTAATACAAATTTATTGCCCATTAAATCTATAATTAGTGTTCATAAATCCTAGTCCTGTAATAACTAATATGAATATCATTGTAAATTATGCTATTTAAATATTTCTATTTTTATACGTTAAGTGCAGTTATACATGCGTATATATATTTCTTATTTCTAATTATTAATCTCAAAAATAGAACATTCCTTTCTACATTTTAATATATCAAAGCTGACATTCTAAAAAGGATTACCGTTATAATTTTTCATAAATTAACAAAAGTGAGATTTTTGCATCGTTTGAAATTACAAGGAATTATTATTTTTGGCTGTCGAAATAGACGTTGTAAACTTTGGAAAAGAATATTCACACCTTACACATCTCTTTCCCTATTTAGTATATTCCTTACTAATTCATAGTCGCACTTTTATACATAATATGGAATTGGAAAATTTATGGAAGTTATGTGGAAACTGCTCCAAATAAATCAAAATATAGAAATTTACATTCCAAGTCAACTAGGGTAGCCTAACTTACAACCCAATTATAAATCTAGAATATCTTCACAACTTTACCAATATTATACGATTTAATATTTGGGACCGATATTGAATTTCAAGATCTGGTATATATACTATGTCTATTTTGTTCATATCTTAAAACCTATACACTGCCTTACCTAGATAGTGATTTCTATCTACTCCGTATGAAAAATTGATTTAGTTCTCATCATTCTTTAAAACAAAATTTCACAATTATAAAGTACCTTATTCGAAACCTTTATCATTAGAAAACATAAACTTGGGAATCTTCTTTGTCAATTTCAAAATTTTCCTAGTTCCTTTAGGGAGTAATGAAAAAATTTCCTTTTATTAACGAACTCTTCCTGTTTCAGGCATTTCTACAATAGAGATCTATTTATGATTTTAACTCCTTTTAAATCAAATATTATAACTTCAATAGCATTTCAAAATAATAGGTTTTCCTTTATTATACATTCATTATTCCAAAGATATTTCTGGTTATAAGACAATTATTTTAGTAGACGACATGCATGTCCAATTTCTAGTTTCAAGTTGTTATATTATCCCAAAGTTATACATCAACATCTATTGCTTTATTACTCAAAATATATTGTCACTTAATTAAATATTTTTTATAACTTTGTTTAAGTCCTATTTAAACTCCTATAATCCTTCGCCTTATCAATCCCAGTTTATTTCTCTTTCATTACCATTTTGAATTCGATAATATTTTATTCTTATCCAAACAAATTCTTCATAGATTAATGTATATAAAATTCTCATTCTCGCATAAATACTTTTCCTTATAAAATTCACAAAACTATCCCAATTTATTTATTAATTATCATCATTTAATTTCATCCAATTGTATATTGTTTTAAAACACCTTCTATAACTTTAAACAATGAAATATGGAGTTGACAGGGATATCTCCTATCCTATTAATTTCTAACTAGATTATCGATCCTATTTTATATATATTCTAACGCTATTTCTATCCAAATCTCCCAATATTGCCTCTATTTGTAGTTCTCCTAATTGGTTCCTACTTTAGCAATTATTCTTCATATTTTCCTTATACGAAAATGTGCCACTATCCTATTTATTCTCATTCTTTTATTCTCTATCTCTTAATTTATTTATGTCCCATTTGCATTTATTCCACTTTTTATAAAGAATTAAAATGAAAGAAACTGCCTAATTTATGACTTAGAAGAAAAATCATCAAGTGCTTTATTTCACGTTTATTTTAAAAACGAAGGATCCCTTTCTCCAAAAATTGAAAACTTTTTAACTCAACCAATTTTAAACTAGAATTTTGAAAAAGAAAAATCCTTTTACCAAAAACTTTTAACCAGGAACTTTTGACTCAAATTATTTTAAATTTCCTTACTTTTCAAAACAACTTCCCAATAAATCCTTTGAAAACTTACTCAAAACATTTTAAGGAATTTTCCCAGAAACCTTTTTATCGAATTCTTTCACACATGATTGGATTTAAAAATTGACTTTAGTTGTCTTTTCCATTGAACTTTCCTTCTTCCCTATTCAATCTCCATGAAATTCCAAATATCTCCTTATGATATTAATGTACACCTTCTTGTGGGAACTTCACTTTTCCTTCACATCTTGTTTCATTCCTTACTTCCAATTGTTTACAACACATATATTCTTATCTTCTGTCTATTTTTTATGTATTAGGCTAGGCCTACTAATCTTTGTTTGTATACTTAAGGCTATGATGATTATATTGCTTTATAATAATTAATCACTACCTGACATGTTTATTTGTTATTTCTATAAATGTCAATTGTCCATATTAAATGATTTTATTCTAATGAACGATTAAAGAGATTTATTCATTCATTCAAATTTTACCTATTATGCCTTTCTTACATTTCTATGATCACTCCCATTTATATCCTTATTAAATTCTTGTAACTTGCTATTTATTGCATATTTATTACCTTATTAACTTTGGAGTTATAATCATTTCCATCTACATTTCTTAAGATAGTATCATATGTTGAAGTAAAGATTCGCATAGTGTTTTTGCATATATTTAAAATAAGTACGTATATATAATAGGATTTTTGAAAAACACTTCCAATAATAACAAATATGCCTCTCATACGTATACCTATCCCCATTGATCGGGTAACCCAAGCTCTGATACTAAATGTAACAACCCGCCTCGAAATAGTCCAAAATCCCTATGTAGAAAAGACCCATCAAAACATAGACTCATTCCAAAGCTGACCATTGGTTGGTAAAAAGAACAATATATAGCTATTTATCTACTCCTTCAGAACTCACTGTCGAAGGATATAATATAATACCATAAACAATACCTATTTTATTTAAATTTTAAATATTATAAAATCATAACACAATGTCAACAATAACTGCTACATAACCGAAGTATAATATGACCAAAATACATTGTCATTTCTAAATCGACACATCAGAAAATAACATAAATAGACAAATAGACTACAGCCACAAGCTCTCATCTCCATATGGATCATCGTCTCCTTCCCTAACCTGTGTTGTAATAAGGAGGGAGTCAGAACAACTATATCCAGTGAATAAAAATCTCGAGCCTTTTTATATTAGTATTTGGACAATAAAATTTAAATAAGGACTTATCTTACATATTTTAGTTATATTCAAAGTCTTTCCAATCATAAGCCCTAAGGCTTATCGAATTCCATAACCATTTTCAACCTAATAACGCATAACCATCGTTATTAATGTCCTAGCAACGCAAGAGATAGTACCCAAGCCACTTGGTAACTTTTTAATAGGAATCAGGCAAAATTTAACCATTTAAGACCTTATTTGAGGTAGCCCCCATCATTTAATACCTAACCCCAAGGCAAACTCTTCACGGGTGCCTATCTAACTGAGCTGCACAAAAATTTCTTCGAACACTTAATACTTTCTATTGAAGCATACCTTTCCAAGATATCATCTACCATCCCTAAACCCAATCTTGACCATCCAATACTTCCTTCATGAGAATAGGCGGGCCCTTTAAACAACCACTTAATACCTTCAATCCTCGAAGCATGTCCTTTGTATTATGACCCGTATGCCATGGGGATATCCCATATTGGTCAGACATTCGTAAGTACCGATAGCCAGATAGCTGGGCAGATTTACCCTATAGAATTTGGGACTAACCTCGCTCATTCGTAGTTACTTATTATAGATGATGTCTCACATCAGCCCCAAAGTCACACTGCTGGTAGTAACAAATTAGCTGGGCAGAATTCTGTGTGCTTTTGACTGATCTCGCATCCTTATAACCTAGTCATTATTTATAACACTCTCTAAATATATTATCACACATCTCACCGTATTCATTATTAAGGCCTTATTAGAAATCCTTATTATTTCACCTCTATAATTAATTACTTTCCTAAGGGTGATTTAATGATAATTATTAAGCCAATTAACTACGCAATTAATACGTTATAATTGTACTTTATTCACGTTATTTTACACACCCGCATGCAAGCATTTAGTAAATTTCTGTGCATACTGAGATTACGCCCTAAACTAATGTTTAAATGTCAAATCTTCCAAAATTATACATGTTTCGTATCCATAATAACAGATATGCCATAAATCCAATATCCCAAAATCAAATCGGTAGACTTGTATATAGAATCTAAATCCAACTTATTTTATATTAAAGCAATGTAATAAATCAACAGTAGAAACTTACAATTTAATTAATTTTATGCTCTATATATTCAAATTCTTTCACATGAAATTAGATGAGGGAAATTCTATTCGATTTGTAGAAATAAGCGGTGTAAACTATGAATAAGAATTCATACCTTTTACACCATTTCGTAATCAAACCCCTTAATATGATCCAACGAAAAGAATAAGAAGTGGAATAGTAGGTAAAGCTGTTTAATTACAAAATCCATACAAACTTGATTGTTTTAATTCAGAACAATTAAGATTCCAGCCTAAAAATTGATATTTTTGCTTTGGGGAAATTTTAAAGGTTTTAATGTGATGTTTTCATAAACTAAAATTCCCTAAGGTATATGTCAAATCCAAACTACACTATTCAATTACTAAAGTGTAAAAACTAAGATTTCCACTTACTACAGGTCATTAGCTTTGCCCCTCTTGGATTTAACATGCCTATAATAATCTCCTTTAGATTTCTTCTTTTTGATATATACAAAAGAGATTTGTATATATATTAGATTAGAAAATTTAAGGATTGGAAAAGAATAAAATTAAATAATAAACATCTAGAATCTATTACTTGAAACCCTAATTATTTTTCTTCGAATATTTGAAGAGAAAGGTTGACGGAGCTTTGCTTGTTCCCAAAATAATTTGGGAATAATAGTGAGAGGTTAGGCTTTTATTTATAGTGGTTGAAATGCGCCATAACTATTGGGTTTAAGTTTGTTAAAAATAATATAATCTGATATGTTAAAAACACACAATCCATAGCCACCATTCACCATCACTGATCGACCGTTGCTTCCCACGGATTGACTAGTTCAAGGGGAGCGGTCGAATGGTCCTCTTATCTTAGGAATGTTAATTTGTTGTCGTTGTTTTAATTATTTTCTTCCTTAATTACCAATTAACATTTATGTTAGTTTTAACATTTACTTTACCCCAAGTATAATTATTGTTAACTTTTGAATTTAAGAATTAATTATTTATTTGAATATGGATTTTATATAGATTAATTTGAATCCAAAACTTCAAACTTCCATAACTTTCACACTTGAACTCTATTTTCAACATATTATTTATGGAAATTGATCAGAAAATCACCACGAACGTAATGGCATAATTTTTATGGTAAAATTCTAACTTCTTAAAAATTATCATTTTTAACCATATCTTTTTTGATTTAATTTGTCCAATTTATTTATTTTTGGTTGATTTTAAAGGGGTTACAGATTTCATCGATGGACTGCTGAGGCTCGAGTAAGGTATGACAACATTTGGGTCATAGTCGATCGATTAACCAAGAGTATCGGATTTATACCTATCAAATCAACTAGAGCGACAACCAAAGTGGTCGAATTGTATGTAAAATGGATAATACGATTCCATGGTGTGTCGAAAAGCATTATGAGTGACCGTGACCAATTATTCATTGGTGGGTTTTGGAAGAGCTTACAGGAGGTGTTAGGGATAGAGCTGCACCACAGCATAGGTTGTCACCCTTAAACCGACGACAAAAATGAAAGTGTGAATCGCATCTTAGAGGATCACTTGTAAGCTTGTATACTTGACCTCGAAGACTCACGGGATGACCACTACATCCCATTGAATTTTCATACAATAATAGTTATCACTCCAACATCTATATGGCATCATTCGAGGCACTATATGGTCGATCATGTAACACTCCTTGTTGATAGAAAATGGAAGAAAAATAGATACTTAGGCTGGATACGGTTAGAGAAACCTCCAAGAAGATCGAGATCATTCAGAAATGGATGAACGCCACTCAAGGCAGATATAAGAGCTATGATGATAAGAGACGTAGAGATCTAGAGTTCTCTACCGGTGATAAGGTATTTATCAAGATCTCTCCATTGAAGAATGTAATTTGGTTCGATAGTAGAGGAAAGTTGGCACCGAGATTTGTATGTCCTTTTCTAATACTAAAGAGGATTGGGAACCTTGTTTATAGAGTCGATTTACCTCAAAGAATGACGGGAGTGCACAATGTGTTCCACGTTTCTCACTTTTGTAAATTTTTGCATGACTCATGTGTGACTATCACAACAAATTACTAGATGATATCGAAATTGAAACAGAGGCTTCGAGACCTCGTAGGCCCATTCGTATTGCCAGACATGATATGAAGTAACTCATGAGGGAGAAGTGAAGTTGGCGAAGGTTCAGTGGAGTGAAAAAAAGGTGATTGCACTTGGAAGACCAAGGAAAGCATGAGGACAACTTATCTAGAGCTCCTTACTTAGTGAGACTTTATATCTATAACTTTTATTCACTTATGATATCATGAAGTACATCTTAGTGTAGTATCCTGCATGCTAAGATATGCTTGGATGTTTCCTTTTCAATTGATTATTGTGCATGCATGTTTGACATGTGATGGTTTCTTATGATTTTATATGGTTGTTAAGCATGGAAGATAACCCTGTTGATTTTGTTTGGAATTTCGGGGGCAAACTTCCTAAAGTGGGAAGAATGCAATGACCCGTATTCTACGTATTGGAGGATCATCAAATATTAATATTATTTTTATTTCGTGTCATATGATTCTATAACTTCAGGAAATGACTACTGGAGACAATTTTTCATCCTTAGAATTTTTATCGAACGATTTAGACCATAAAAATTTTGTATGGATTATAAATTTTAATAGGAATCGAATCGGGGTCTGAAATAACTTCCACTAGAACGAGATGATGGTTTCCCTTTTCGTGGAGTGGTAGGAAAACAGACTTGCTGTTACAGAGTTATGGCTGTTTGATGATTCACTTGATTTTAAATAGTTTAATGGGCCACTAGTGAGTTAATGGTTAGACCCAAAACCCATTCCGCGATTAGCCTCATGATGAGGCTTGTAACAACATGCCCTTCGTAATACCTAAAAATCGACACCTTACAACATCGCCTACTTTCAAATATCATAAAATACAGATTATTATGGTAAAAACTGGAACAAAACACTAAAATAAAACATCGATAAGATTTCACAATGGAATAACAACATATAATATACTGAATATTCGTGAATAGAAATAGAATGGCTATATATAAAAGGTCGCACTAGTAGAAGAAACTGGTAAACTAATATTAGTAGGGAATAGTCAAAACACATCAAATCCAAAAGAAGTGAGTTTTGAATAAATATCTGATAAAACAGTCTCATATATAAATAACAGGTCTATCATGTATGATAAAATAACAAATATATATATCTCAAAACGTCGATGTCATACCTCCAAAATGCTCCAGCGACGCCCTCTACCAGCATATCTCCAAAAGCACCTAACTTTTGAACTACTCAATCGAGCACCTGAGAGTTGTCATGACATAAGCAGACAAAGACAAAAACTCGGGTTAGACATAAAGCTTAGTGTGAGGGGAACTATCTCAAAATACCGTATATTAAAACTATATGCAAATAGACAGAAATAACAAAATCACAGCCGGCCATCTCTACAAACATAGCTCAAAGGAAATCCAAACTGCCTATAAACAAATATAGTAAATCCATCTCAAAGGTAGGGGATCATACCATTATCTGCTCTTCTCCTGTAACAACAAGTTAGCACAATATCACATTGCACCACACTAGCCCGAAAACTACTGATAATATAGTACCAATATACCATTATCAAACCATGATCCCTAAGCCACAATTCTTATTGCTAAGATCGATAAGATACGCCCTAATTCGTATAGTCCCTATAGCTAAAACCAAATAGTTACACCACAATGCATATGGTCACTACTGCTAAGACCAAATCATAAATGACTCACTACTGGGGAACTTTATGTCCCAGCTCGCTATCATCAAAATCTTAGATAACTAGCTACCGAGGAACTCTATGTCTTAGCCCGCTATCATCACAAATCGTATACGACTCATTACCGAGAAACTCCAAGACTCAATCGCTATCGTATAAAAACCTAGTAGACTCGCTATCGGGGAACTCTATGTCCATACCCACGATCATCAAAATCATGGATGACTCGCTACTGGGGAAGTCCATGTCCCGGCCCACTATCATCACAAATCACATAGGGTCACCACGCGTGGCTCTAGTCGCCAAGCATAAAACCCACCAAAAAATTCTAAAAAACCTTATACTAATCAAACGCATAGACACAATGTCATAATACTCATCTGGTATATTCTTCCGATTTACTCAAAATCTACGATTTTTGGAATACTTGCCGGGGTGGGTCCCACATGAACCCAAAATCAGAGTAATCCAAAACCTAAAAAACTTTTCCAGATGGTAGCCCTAGAAAAAAGATAAACATTAGTTTAAACCACGCCTCAATCCGAGTCTATATGCGAAAGTTATCACATTTGGAAATTTCGATCAATCGATCGATAAAACTCAAACAACAGGCTGTCAGACGTCTGTAGCATCTACAGGGCATCTGAGATTTTGGACCAGACATCTGACTTATGCTGCTATTTGTTCCCAAGGATTTTCCAGACATCTGATATTTTGTGTCAGATGTTTGGATGCCTGTTATGGGCTGAATCAACCTTCAAACATCCATAACTTCTGATCCGTGGCTCCAAATGACTCGCAATTACTTCTGTTGCGATCATGGAGAACTCTTCAATCTTGAGACTTCAAATCATGAATTTACACAACTTGAATTTTCCTTTCTCCTTATATATAGCTTATACGTGTGTTGATACACTCATTCATGCATGTCTATGCACATACATTCATGCAAACACACATTAACTTATCAAATCACATTTCCAGACTTCACCGGGGCTATTACTCGAATATGTATACTCTCGCGTAACTTAGCATACACGGTGATCACTATGGCTACATGAATTCCCACATTGAAATTATATTCAATAATACTTCTATATAACTAAACAATTGCAAACGAGCTTCACCGAGGCGATTACTTGACCTGGCACTTTCCCACGCAACTTAGCGCATCCGGTGGTCGTTGTGGTCACATAAGATCGCTCATAACATGACCATATACACATACGGACATTTTTGTATGCATATGTAATCCATTACAAAAATATTCAAACACAACTCTCATCATAATTCTAGCTACAACACCAGATTTATTTCACTCGTTGCTTAACTCCGAATACACATATACGTAAACCAGCTCATGCACGTATATACATACGTACATCCGATAGGCAATTAAACTATTACTTATTCAAATATTACTTATTTTAGTAGTCTTTCTATTAATAGGTGTGAAACATCTCTTTAAATCATTTTATAAAATCATAAACCATTTTATAAAATGTCATACTAGCTTATAATAATTTGTAGCCTTTAAAATGCTTAATCACTTCATAAAAAGAAATCTAGTATTCACCTTTTTACTATTTCATAAAATTTCATATCCAACTTATAAAATATATACTTCATTTATAAAATCATAGAACCATTCTATATATACTAATTAAGACTTATAGGATCTTTAACTACTTTAATGAAGGACGTAGAACTCCCAAACTCCTTAATTAGCTTCAAACCTTTTTGCAAATCATTTAAGTGGATTATTTAATATTTTCTAATCACATGCACATCATTACACTACTTAATTAATCCCAACTCAAACAATAACATCACAAACAATCACCCAATTTGCCCGAATCAAATCTAGGGCTCACTAACTATTTTCAAAACATAGTATTAGGGTCTTAAACAATTAATTAGCTAAGGGAATCATACTTATAACATGAATATAAGTCTAAACTAACCCAATCATTCTCCGAATCACTTCATATGACTCAATATTAAGCAATAAACGAAAATATGAAGTATAACACATAAATTGATAAAGGGAATCATCTCACTCACCTTTTCTTTCCCTAAATCAAGCTCTAATCACCAAAGCCCATCTCCAAGCTAACTTTAAAGTTGAGATCTCTCTCCAAAATCTGATTCAACCTAATTACTTTGTCGGTTTCATAGAGAATTGGAAGAAAGGAATTATGGTGATTTTTATTTGAATTTAGGAATTTTATTTAGAGATGTTAAGGGATTAAAAGACGATAAAGAGGGGTTTAGGGGACCATTAGAGAAAGAAGAGAAGGAATGAACATAGATGAGAAGTGAATAAGAAATAATGAAGGGAGTTAGACACATGTAGGCAACTAATGGGCTAAGCCTCAATACTCTCCATCCGTTATTGATTCCCAAAAATTCCAAACTCCTAACATATCGAACCTTATACTCATTCAAATTCACAACATCGATCTGGACTCAATGGAAGTGGTCTCAAAACCTAATTCAATGGTATGCAAAAAGTCATATTTTAGACTTCCAATTCATAACGACTTAATTTTTAAATTGACTATTTAAACACATTATTGTTAAATATGCGGGTTGTTACATTCTCTGCTCCTTAAAAGGATTTTGTCCTTGAAATTTACATGAGTACGAGAAGGTAACGGGACTGGCCAAACTTTCAAATCTTAGTTTCGAAAAATTCCAATAGTACCTTCCCTTCTGTTATCAGCACTGCGGAACTCCCAAATTAGAATGCTTTACACACAATGAAATATGCAATGACCTCCGTCATCCCACATTTACTAAAAAATCCTACCACTCTTAAGAAAGCTTTTTATTATTTAAATGACAATCTAAGCAAGTAAGCATTTAAACAGCTATACATCAACTCTCAAGTTCCTAATTAACTATAAAAAGAGGATTGTGCACTAACAATAACAAATTCAAACTGTATAACCTTAGTGTAGTAACGGGTACTGCTATAGTCATACATGACAATCAATTGGGTGTAAGCTCAAGTTCCCAAGTGAGTCTGTATCAAAATGTACCACTACTCAGGGTCACATCAAAAGGTAGTGGACTCGTATAGATTCTATCTCACCCCATAGCAGGCATGGATGATATGCGATCTATTCCGAATAATTAAGGAGTGCAAATCAATAACCGTCATTACTAACGGGTGGAGACAACAATGGACACTTATCGCGATCCAACAATTCCATATAAACAAAGTCAGCACACTGACTTACTCAGACATCTATCTTGATCTAATAATAGCGTGGCAAATAATACAAAGCCAATGATCTACAAGGACACTAATACAAGGCCAATACAATGTATGATCGCTAGTATAAGATCAATACTATACACAGTCACTATTATAAGATCGACACAATTTATATAACTATATGTACCCCGGATTGAACCCCCGAAGTTAGGAATCCATCATTGCCATTAAATGGCATGCACTTAATTATCACGTATAATTAACCGCTAGTCAATCAATGACTATAAGCAACAAGAAACCATCAAACAATAGTTGATAATGATAAGCAATAATAACTAGCATTCAAACTACCAAACATGCAAATAACCAAATCAGCCATAATAAAAAACAGCCAACACCAAAGTCAACCAATAGTGATAACAAACACGATCAAACAGTAGCAACAACGGAAATAGACAATAGCAATAATAAGTAAGCAAAAAATAATAGCAAGCAAACATAAGTAGTAGCAACAATAGAAAGAAACAAGTAATAATAAGCAACAAATAAGAATACAAATAATGAAATATTTGAAAGAGTCTACACCAACATGCTCGGTAACCATCAAGAGTCAAATACGCATGGTGAACCATAAACTCTAACGAGTCTATCCGTCATCAAGAGGAATAAATGCTTAAGTAGTGCAACTCCTTTCATAAATATAACATATGAAAAGACTACTATACCTCCCAGCTACAAAGAGGAAAAACCTACACAATATGCAGGATCATCAGATCTCAAAACCCTCGAATAAATCCAGCAACTTTCCTTTTCTTCCAAACAGAACTCATTCCCTACAAGAGAAAATTATAATGATTAAATCATTATTAAAAATGAAGATTTACAGTTTCCTGGGTTTATTCGGGTGCAAAATCACCTTGACTGCACAATGTTAATAAGGATAATATACTAAGTGCACTAGGGTGCTCACCTAGGCAAGTACCATCTCGTGACTTAGGAGATTATTCGAATTGCCACAAAACTAGTGAAGAAATCCTTCCCTAAACTATCCCATGCAGTAATTACTACATTAAAATCTTATAATTTCCCAAAGATCATTCCAAATGACATGACACCCATTTCAACTCTTCGTTTTCTCGCAAGATTTCTTTGTTGAATTAAGGTCGGTCACCTGACTCCATCCTTGTGAACTTCGACCCTGTTCCTTGATCAGATTATTGAAATCTCCTGGCATAACCAAGGTCATGTTTCAAAAATCTCCAATCCACCCTAAGAATCCGACTCAAGTGTTATTCTATCAAAATCCAGTGAAAACCGTATCCTAACTAGAGCAAGAAAACTCTACACTCGAAGTATAGGTTAAGAATTGGCACGTGACTGGATAAATCTTTAGAAAATTCCTTTTGGCACATGTGATTTCTCCCATCACCTAAGGTTTACTAACTTAAAGGAAAACAATTATAACATGAACGACTCTAGAGAATAGCCTATAAGCCATCCACTCGATATCTGCTTATTACTGGGCATCCACCGAACCCTGATTGGATATAAATCCAAGTCACACTTCATCGACCAAACTCACTCAACTTGAAAGCTCATGCATCAAGTTTGAATGGTAATACTTCGGTTTCTTAACCTTAGTTTTGCAACTAAAGTGACTCATACAAGGTTTATCTCTACCAAAGAATAGAAGCGAGTTCCCAAAAATAGAGCATAACTCACTACATAAGCTCCTTTCGATTTTCTTGTGTCGTAAGTCGCTAGGGATGAAAGGCAAAAGTCATCATCACTTACACACCCTTCGGAAATGTAAGATTATCCTTCTTCAAGTGATTAAGCCGATCGCAAATGAAGCATTTACGCTTCATTCTATTTGGATTACATTTCATCGTGATATGCCTTTCATTTACTACAGGAGCGACAAACTAAGCCAGCTATACATTTTCAAACAAGCCCAATCTTTCTTGTATCATGGTCATTCCGCTTTGGTTGGAGTTTCGGTTGCTTTCCACTTTCGCTACTTCAAACGGTATCTCATGGGCATTCTCACAAAGAAGAGTCATCCCAAAGAGATATTTGAAAGTGAACCATAATAGGGATAAGACTAAGCAATGAACCCCCAACCGATGGTTAAGACCCAAGGAAAATCTCTTAACAACGGAGTATCGACTAACTCAAACTCCAAAAACACAAGGTTGTGCAGGTAAACACTCCTTCACCGATAAGCTATCCTGCTAAGGATGGATGGAACACTCAAGCTATATGCTCTTATGAATCTAAAAAATGAACTGAGAACTTAAAGCGACGCCTGAACAAATTCCAAATCATAGGTCCTCTTATCAGTTATAAAAACACCGCATCCTACCCAGCTAAAGTTTTCCTTCCTCAATTACTGAGAAATAATCTCACTTACGAGAACTTTCCCTAGACTTATATCGATGGAAGCCTTTTCATGCATGTGTCCAAGACCATGTCTCAACAATAGTCTCAGGACCTGGATATGACTCCCCTCTAAGGATAAGGAAATTTTGACATTGCTTCAAAGAGTCTAAAGCTAACGGAGCTAAAATTTCTGGTGCCAATAGGGCCACACCATTTTCGACGCTAACTGCAATCAACTGGAAATGTTCACGGGTGACGGAACGTCTTTTGTGATAGCTAAATAGTCTTTGAATAAATCAAGCATCTCAAACTGCCCATCCGTAGTCGCTTCTGTATTTCAGCTACTCATATGAATAGCTCGACAAAAATACCATAACAACTAGCGATAGAAACAAATCAAGTTCAAAAGGCAAGTGGTGTATACAGTATTATATAAAAGAAGAAAAATACAAGTACGCTCTCTTAACGTATCTCCATTGACCAAATTGATTAACTCAAACTGGTCTACTTGGTTCGAATATTGAGTCTAAGCTCCGATACCAATTGTAACGACTCGTCCTTCGTAATACATAAAAGTCGGCGCCTTACAACATTGCCTACTTTTAAATAATAAAAGTGAAACATTTGTTTATGTCATTTTATAAAATCATAAACCATTTTGTAAAATGTCATACTAGCTTATAATCAAGTGGTAACCTTTAAAATACTTAACCACTTCATGAAAAGAAATCAAGTATTCGCCTTTTTACTATTTTATAAAATCCCATATCCATTTTATAAAATATATACTTCATTTATAAATTCATGGAACCATTTTATTAATACTAGTTAAGACTTATATGGTCTTTAATTACTTTAATGAGTGATGTAGAACTCCCAAATCCCTTAATTAGCTTCTAACCTTTTTGCAAATCAATTTAAGCGGATTTAATTAATTTCTAATGATGTGCACATCATTACACTCTTTAATTAGTCCCAAATAAAACAATAACATTACAAACAATCATCCAATTTGTCCAAATCAAATCTAGAGCTTACTAACTATTTTCAAAACATGGTATTAAGGTCTTAAACAATTAATTAGCTAAGGGAAACAAGTTTATAACATGAATACAAGTCTAAACTAAACCAGTTATTCTCGAAATCACTTCATATGATTTAATATTAAGCAATAAATGAAAATATGAAGTATAACACATAAAATGTTAAGGAGAATCACCTCATTCACCTTCTCTTTCCCTTAATCAAGCTCTAACCATCGAAAACCCATCTATAAGCTAAATTTAAAGTTGATATCTCTCTCCAAAATCAAATTCAAGCTAATTCCTTCACCGATTTTGTAGAGAATTGAAAGAGAGGAATGTGGTGATTTTTATTTGAATTTAGGAATATATTTAGAGGTTTTAGGGTTAAGGGATTGAAAGGCGGTCAAGAGGGGATTAGGAGAGAATTAGAGAAAGAGAAGAAGGAATGAACGTGAATGAGACATGAATGAGAGATAATGAAAGGAGTTAGCTACATATAGGCAACTAATGGGCTAAGCCCCAATTCTTTTTGTCCGGCACTATTCATTCCCAACAATTCTAAACTCTTAACATATAGAACCTAATACTCATTCAAATTCACAACATCGATCCGGACTCAGCGGAAGTGGTCTCAAGTCCTAATTCTACCATATGAAAAAAGTCACATTTTAGACTTTCAATTCAATAACGACCTAATATTTAAATTAACTATTTAAATATATTATCGTTATATATGGGGTTTTTACAGAACTATTGGGACTTCTCTCCATCATTAAACACTTCCCAAAAATAGAGAGTAAACCACCATCAACATTCTCCAGTCTAAAAATTTACCCTAAACCCTACTTTAACTATCCAATTCTTGTCATTAAGAAGAGATTAGCGTAGACTTGGATTTGAAGATTTGATGTTGGAGTTCACTTGAAGCTATTGTTGATTCTTGGATTTTATGCACTCTTGGGTTGCTTTGGATTATTTGGATTTTAGATAAGTGGTTAGGACCTCCCACTTGCTAATTAGTCGTTATACACCTTAAAACGATGAAAAATGATTTCTAAACCTTAAAATATGTTTAAACCCTCTTTAATCATACATGTAAATTTCAAACGATTTGGAAAAGATTTATAAAATTTATTTTCTTATGGATCTCTTTATTCTTATAGACCTTCTTCTGTATATTTAGGCTTCACTTTGATGTGTATGGACATATCCTTGTTAGGGTATATTATATGTAATGTATGCTTGAATGGATTTTGGCTGAATGGTTGAAAACACCGATCGAATAACAATTTAGTTATAGGAATAAGCTATGGATCAACGATAATTGCTAGAGGTCAATTTGTCCAAATGATGTGTGATCCAGGTCAAGAAGGACCCCTTAAAACTATATTTCAAATTTCAAGTCATTTGGAGTTTCTTTTCTCGAGTTACGGCCGATTTAAGATGGATTGATGGCGATATGCAAGCCATGGATCGGTTGAAGTTTGCTTCAGGGAGTGCTCAAGTCTTGGGATGGATCACTTCGAGTTATATGATGTAATGCTCAAGTCATTAGCGTGCATTGATGGGTCACATAGGAAGATGAGGGAAAATAGAAAGTATGGGATCGATAGCCCATGGATTGGTGTCGATCCATGGGATTGCTTGGTTCATGCTAGATGTTGGGTCAGTGGAGCAAAGGAGGAGGAAGTTGGCTAAGGGATGGATCAACATTGATCCATGTGGTACTGATCGATGATGTTTCGTTCTAGAAGCGGGATAAGAGGAGAAAAGTGGAAGAGTTTGCTATGTGTTGGATCGGCACCCATCTAAGAAGGTGTAAGGTTGGGCTTAGTTTTGGGAAATGGAGAAAAGCGTTGGATCGAGGTAGGCATGGATAGTTGTTGTAACGATCTTAGATCTTTTCTAAGCTTAAATTGATAATTAATTTAATTTTTGATTAAAAATTGTGAAATTTATTGGTAAATTGATTTGAGTTTTTCCAAATTCAAATAAAATATGTTATTAATAAAGAGATAGTTTCTTTTATAAATTATTTTAATTTAATAATGAGTTATTTTTACTCAATGTTAATAATGTAATGTCTTTACAAATGGATTTTTAATATAAATAGAAATGGTTATTTAAAATTTATTTATATATATGTGTGTGTTTTTGAAACAAAAGCTATGGTTTGAAAATTTAAAGTAAAGTCTTTCAAATTTATTTAAAATAACAATAAATCTTATAAATATTACCATACGTATGAAAATAATGACAAGTAAAAAGAAGTATTTAATAGTTTAAGTTTAAAAATAAAAGAAAGATAAAAATAAGTATATATGATTAAATTAGATATGCATAAGATAAATTGTATAGTTTTATACAATATAAAATAAATATATGTGTAGGCAAATTTACAAAATCTAACAACATATTAAAATTAGAAATTTATTTATATTATAAAGTCATAAGACAAAGCAAAGAAAAGAAAAGAAACAATACTCAAATATGAACAATATATAAAGATAAGTATGTAAGCTTGTATAGGAAGGCAAGTAAAAGTAAATATCTACATACATAAAAATAAAATATCTTTGTACAAGTGTGTATCAAGACAAAGGTAATTAATATAAGTACCTTCAGCCACCAAAGAAAGGAATGAATATAAGAAGAAAAAAATATCCAGCACACAATATATTATCTATCTGCCGAAATAGCAATATCATATCAGCCTCCAAACATAAAAAAATAATATCCCTGGCTTACCTATAAAAAAGAAAACAACTATACTAGTTAACACCTATATCACCTATGCAAACATTGCCTTCTTCTATATATGCATATGTATTTGAGATATCGTTCCTTCAAATTGAGTGACTTCTGAAGTAAATCTCATTTCAAAACCTTAAACAAAATTCAATTTAAATATCAAACAAACCAGGGATCAAAAAGGGAAACTTCAGCTTGCATTTTCTCAAAACCTGTTTCAAATAGGCTTTGTTCATTTTTGGAATCAAGTGAGTAAACAACTATTTTAAGATTTAAGTACAAACCAAATCTGTGTGTATGATTCATGAATAATGTTGTGCTTTGTTTGAGTAATTTCTTTACAATTTTTAAACCTGTATATATTTATAAATGACTGTGCTGTGTATTCCTTGTCTCCTCTGTTTTTGGATTATAGAATGGAAGATAAAAAAAAGTTCAAAATCTCTACATCAAATCATTTTTAGGCTTGGAGTTTAAATTAAAACAAGTTTGTTTATGCTTCAGTCAAGATCTAAAGATGGTTTTAAGTATAATAGTGTTATATAGCATCTGAAAAACTGTTTTTTTTTAGGGAAAACTCAAACATGTGATGAATTCGAACATGATGAATTGTGAATTAAATTATGTAACTTGAATCCTTTTCAAAAAATAGGATTTTTAAAACAATAGTTATGATTTTTAGTTAAGTAATTCAAATGCAGTTCATGCTTGAACAAAATACGCATTTTGATCGTTTTCTGATGATCGAATCAACATTGAATGTTAAGATTTGGTTTGAAGAAGGTTTGAACATCGTTGAGTTCGGGAAAATTGTCAGAAATTTTTTCTATTGCACGAGTTGATTAGACGAGGTCCTTTTAGGGTTTTATTTCAAACTTTTACACTTGTCTGTAATTGGTCGAATTCGTCATCAACGCGCGTTCGAGCTGCACGAGGTTCTGGAGGGTGGAAGAGGAGTGCGTTATCGTCACATTGGCGAAGTTTCGGCGACTTTGGTGGCATGGGTGACGGTGGAGAGGTGGAAGTTCGACTATGGTGGGCTTCAGTTTTTCGAGCAAGAAGGCTATATTTCGATTCGAATTTTTTGTAAGTGAATTGGGTTTGATTTTCGAGTCGTGAGTGAGATCGTGACTTGCTGTTGATGTTGGCGTTTGCCGGAGATGAGCCGCGCCGCCGTGCACGTGTACGACAGCGGTGGTGTATCAGCGCCATTTAGGGAAGTGCGGTCTCGAGTCGTGCTCGAGTTTTGGGTTTGGATGCTTCGGGTTTTTGTCGAGTTCGAATGCAAGGTACCTGATGCTATATTTACCTAGTTGAAACTTAAACTACAGGAAATAATTAAAAGAAAAAAAGAAGGGAAGAAGAAGGTGTATCAGGGTATACTCGTACGTGTCTCGAGTGTTTACTCGAGGGAGCTTCGTTTTGGCTAGAGGGAATCATGAAAGGGGATCGGGTAGACGGTTATCCAGGCTTAAAGCTGGAAGCTTATTCTGCTATATGATTTGAGATTTTACAATTTAGTTTCAAATCATATAATAAAGCTTAAATTTGAGTTTTAAAAATCAAAGGTCTAAATATAAATTCAAATTTAGATTGTACAATTAGTTTTTTAATAAATAAAATTTTGTTTTTAATTCAAACTTGTTTAATGACTTTAAAGTGTTTATTGAAGTTAAAAAAAAGGAAATTGAAATTGGAAAGGAATGCTTAAATCAAAATTTTGTAACCTAGGCTTAAGTTTAAAATTTAATTCCAGGTTTTTGAAATAAATGAAAGTTTATAAATTTAAATATTTTAAATAAGTTTAAATATTTGAATTTAAAGGGAATTTGACTTCAAAACGCATTTGAACTTCTTTCATAACAAAAGTATTGTCTTAATCGGTAATTTAAAGATTTTGAAAGTGAGTTTTAAAATTGATTTAAAGATCAATTGGTATTCATTTTAAAACTTGAAATTTTAAATGAGATTTCAAAAGTAAATTTAAAATAAATGTTTCAAACATATTTGTGAATATTAATTAAATCATTATTCATTAAATTAGTAAGATAATTAAATGGATCATTAATTAATTTATTTGATTAAGAAATTAAGGGTTTTAATTAATAAATTAAGGTTAAGATAATTAAATTGAAATTAATAATGGTTAATTTGAGTAAATTACTTAAGAGAAGTCATTAATGAATAGCTAATGAAGGTCATTAACTAATTTTTTTTAAATAAGATTATTGTGATTAATTGTAACAATTAATTGGATTAATTAATGAATGATAATCATTTATGAAATTGTGTAAGTGCAATTACTCCATGGAAGTAATTAAGTAATTAATTAGTTATTGTAATTAATTAATGGACATTAATTAAGAATTAGTTATTAATTAAGGGTTAATTAATGATTAATTAAAGGATAATTTATTAAATGTTTTATAATTAATTTATTATTAATTTACCATGATTAGCAAATTATTCATAGAAATCAATCTGATTTAAATTAACCTGATAATTAATTGAGTACACTTATAGATGTTTGAATTCTATTGATTGTTCAACCATTTGAATATTCTGATATACTATACTTTGCGCCGTGAGTTGTTTCAGTGTGATCTGTGATGAATGTAATTTATTTATTTATAATGCATTCATATTTTTCTATCTGTGAATCTGTGTATATAGATAAGCGTTATTGGAATATACCGCTTATCGATATTGTTGTGATTGCAATCTGTAATGACTGAATGTCGTTGCACTATTGTGTAAAACCCCTGGACTACACTTGTACACACACCAATATGGATTTCACGAGGAAATCGATTAAATCGCAGATTTTTGGAGTGATTTCTAAATAGACAATTTGAATTCAATGGTTTGGAAATGGAATTGGATTAAATGTGAAAAACTTTTGAAATAAAATTTCAAAGATAAAATTTATCTTTGAATAACTTGATAAAGTTTTGAAATTTAAATAATTTGAAATAAATTTGAATTCAATATTTGAAACTGGATTTTATGATTTGAAACTAGGGATTAAAGATGTTAACGTAGTTATATGTGGGTTGAACCATTTTAGATGTATTGATTTGGAAATTTGAATTTAAATTCAAGAGCTTTAACTCGGGCAAATATAATGGATTCTTCTGAAACGAAAACTATTTATTTTCAAATAATAAAAGCTTTCATATAAGAAATGAACTTCCAAATTGTGTTTCAAGTCTAAAATGAAAATGGTTTCCCAAGTTATGAATAAATCTTTGGAAACAGTTTGAAAGCTATAAGTTATATCTTTAATTTAAAGATTTAAATGAGTTAATCCAATCGAAATGGAAATTGTTTTGGAAATCTATGAATGAATCTTTCTGGAAAATGTGTGAACTTTGTCAAATAAATCTTTTTATTTAAGAAGATTTGAAATGGTAATTTTTAACCATTTGAAGAAATTTTTTGGATTTTATCAGTTATGACTTAACTGAAATCCCATATCCATATATTTTTAAATATTGCGCTCATTATTCGGTTTAGCCGGGAGAGGACCTTGTGTTATATAACCCATTCCGAATAATGATACGTCGTTATGGATTGCATTGAAGACCGGTGGTGAAGACCGGGTATTTGTGTGAACGATATGATAACCTATCGATTGACTCTGCACTGAGTTGCTCCGGTATAGAGTTTTTCCTAAGTGATGGGAAGTCTGATCGGGATTGTAAATACTCGGATTTGTAAGGGCTTCTTCGAAAATGCCTTCGATTCTATTCGAACTCGGGACAGACTTGTATGGTTGTATGCCTGACACTACACTTTGAGATATAAAGCAAATTTCTTTCAAATACATATCTGTTAGTGGCGGAGAATTTATTCTCTTAGCTTAACACGCTTCTCTGAGATGTACGAGCTCAGAGGTTATGTAGTTGAAGGTTGTCAGCGATATATTCCCAATTTGGTAGTGTGGCATGCTGAGTGCTGCTGTGTGTTGATGATCATTTGTGATCAGAGCATGGCTTTCGGTATAAAGCGTAGCTATCTGGACGAGACTGCATCAGGACCTCACAACCCGGAAATGGTCGAAACAGGAAAGATGCGACAAGGTTATGAGGGTCGCGCCCTTTAGGGTGTGTCATTCCCTTTTGGTAAAGGGTGGTATCATGGTATGGAGCCCAGATATTTACCTATGTGGTGGGCTTCAATCTCATTTTCTGTGTGGTTGTTGCTTTGTGGTTTAGAGGCGCCTCGGATAAAGGTCCCAAAGGACTGGGGGTGGCATGCTCGAGAAGTAGTTACCTAGTTACAAAGGTAACTTGGCCTTGTGTTGGCAGAGATCCAGTTAGGTTCTCGGGACGTCCCGCCAGAGGCGCACCCATGGACAGTGGGAAGTTCCTTAGCCTGACCATTTGTTGGAAAATCCAAACGAAACAATACGCGCCTTGTACGATTGCAGTTGTATAACCTGCCTCCTCAGGAGGTAGCTATAGCAGGCATAATATAATGGTACCTATGCTGGCTAAGATTAATATTATACTTTCGAAATATTTTCCACTATGCACTAATAATAATATAAAAGAAGAATTTTGCGTAGTACGCATGTTTGACTATCATAAGGAGAAATCTCCCTCATGTGTGCGATTGCATTGTGTGTGTGCCGAGAGGCCTTATGGTAGTTTCATTTTATAAAAAAAGCATTGCGGATTTCAAACTTAAATACTGTTGTTTGTTTCAAAGACCAAATTATTTTTGTTACTCACACCAGTCCCATGACTGAATTGGAGTTTATTGTTCCTTTCCTAAACTCTGGGTGCCTACAATTTTCCACACGTGCAGTCTAGAGTTGGGTTTTTCAGATAGTCGGGTCTAGTAGATTATCTAGAGTTGGTTCAGTCTTTGAATTAGGACGAGACTTGCTTGTGTAGGTGACACGTGATGGGGGGTTCTCGCTAGCTTTGGATTGGAGAATTTGATTTGGGATGCATTCTATTGAAAATATTCTTTTCCGCTGCTGGTGTTATCTATTTTTTTCCGTTGTGTCTTGTATCTCTGATAGTATTGATATCTGTTATATCATTCTGTTGTATCATATTATACCAGATTTTGTATTTGTCATTGTATCAATGTTATATATATTGATATTCTTTTCTTCCGCCGTGTTGTATTTAACGGTGTTATAAGCTCCGACGCACCAGATTCGACGTTTGGATCTGCAGCATTTGAATATGAGCGTCGTATTCGGTGCCGATTTTCGAAGGTCGAGTCAGGATCGTCACAGTTGTGGCTTGGTTCGATGGCGATGGATCGAGTTTTATGGTTCGGGATTGCATGGTTCGATGATGGAGTGTGTTTCTTTGAGTTTACATGCACTTGCTTCGAGTCATGTAGACAATTGCTTTAAGCTTTCAGCTTTATACCTACTTCGAGCCCCGAGTGCTTCCACTTTGGGCTAAGGGTAGGGTCGTTACTAAACCATAGAGTTTGGTGGCGATTTTCGATGATGATGATGATGCTTGATTCGATGATGATGATTTTGTGATGGGAAGTGTTGGTTCCGATGATGGACAGTTGTACTTTGAGGCTTAGAGTAGGTGCTTATGAGTTGGATTGAAGAAACCATTAGAGAAAGGCTACGAGGAAAATGATGACTTCTATAACTAATGATGGCCATTGAGAATAGTTCCTAACCATAATTACTTCAGATGAGAGTTGTAAGAATAGTTCCAGGATGAGCTCTGCTACGGATGACGTATGCAAATGAATTGATGATACTCAAGAGTTTTCAAAATACTCATAAAGCATAATATGCACTTGGGGGCGTGATGGCTCCTGGAGTGCGATGACTCTTCATTTTCAAATGATGAGTTTGTTTTCCCCAGACAACATGATGGTTGGTCCAGTTCCTAGCCTACGGGGTGGCATGGATTAGAGTACCGTGAAACCAGGACATTGACTATCATGATGGGTAGTCAAGTCCCTAGGCGTGATGACTTAAGCAAGTTATCAAATATCCAACGCACTGAGTGAGAGAATGTGAGGATGGATGATGTATGCTTTGTTTTCTTTGGTTGCTTATCACCTTAGGGATGTCACATGATGTAGATGTTATCGATGATGATACTTAGACACCCCTCAGTACTTTGATGTATGGCACACTATGATTATCGCGATGTGAAGTAGCATATATTTTATGTTATATGCTAACTCTATAAAGTCAGGGACATATCAGGTATGATTTCCATATTATTTTTCCTAGTATATTGACTTTATAGTATTTGAGATTTTCTACTTTTCACACCAGATTGTTGTCTAACTCAGAATTTTATGTTTTGCTTCCTATTATTCCAGGTATTCTTAAATGAGTAGATTAGGAATATCAGGTCTAGTGAGCACGTGGAGTTGGATAAAGGATGGGAAAGAGGTCATACTCTCATTACTATATTTACTTATTATGATTTTCTATCCCGCTGCATAGCACTGTGGAGCTTGCTAGTGCGTTTATTATCTAGAGACAATCTATTTATGAGTTATTATTTGATATATAACTCTATCACTTATGATGTATATTGTATAGATCTGAGTACTCTGATTTCTATGATTCATCCAGTTATTACTGTCTCTCGTGTTTTATATCTAAGGTGTTTATTACTATGCGTTATTCAATGTGTTGTTAGATAAACACCAGGTTCAGTGATGGTTAATTACTTTACTACAACTTTGACTATCGTCCTATATTGATCGGACACCGTTGCAGCGCGCTATACAGGTTTATTGGGTGCCAGTGATGTAGGGCGGTCATCACAGGCTAGCCCCCTCGTTCTTATTTACAAGAAATATAAACACAATAATGAGACTCTACCAGTTTCCTTCCTCCTCGATAAACTTTCTAGATTAATAATAAAAGATTCGAAGCTTTAGGGAAGGGATTAGTCAAATTAAAGTAAACATAATGAATTTTATATGTATATTTCTCTGTTTCTATTCTTTCTTAATCTTTGAATTATGAATCTAATCTATATACAAATGGATTTTTATATCTTACAATTAAAAAGAAGATAACCAGAGGAAGAAATGTGCAAAGGCGTGGGATCAAATCCAAGGGAATTCTGAAAGGCTACCCGTAAGTGGAAATCTTAGTTTTTCTTTCTATAGCAGTTTGTGCAGTTGATGTTTGGATTTGTTTTATGCCTTAGGGAATTTTGCACATGAAAATTTAATTCTAAAGCCCTAAAATTCTCCCAAATTTTTTTAATTATGCAGTTGATCGGAATCTTTGTTATTATATGCTAATATGGTAGAATTTAATCTGTTGTTATTTGTGTTATGAATAATTTATGTTTTATTCAACTTCCTTTCCCAATTTGTTTTTGTTATGACAAATGACATAATAAAAAAATATGAATCCTTTTTTATATCAACCTTACCCATTTAAAATTTGAATAGAATATAAAGGATTTAAATTTAAACCCTTGAAATAGAGGCGATAATTCTACTGTGTTAATGTAAAACAAGTTGGATGTTTTGATTCCATTTTTGAATACATATACATACATACATATATATATAAACACATACACATTTAAATACACATAAAAAAGTCCGTTTTGTTTGGCTAATTTAAATTGTGATATTAGCTATTGTGTAAACTATGGTATTGGGCTAGGGACTTGTATAGATATGGAAATTGTGGCATTTAAATTATCTTAACAAACCGACTAGAAAGTGAAACTCTTAGTATAGAAATGTTTTTACACACGTCTAGAAATATTTAATAAAAACTATTAAGCTAAAAATTTATGTTAAGTATAAATATAATAATAATGTATACGTTCTTACACATAAAATAAATAGGTTAACGGATAACAACACACCATATAAAAAGGAAGTCAAGAATAATCATGGAAATTAATCCATTATTAAAAGGCAAAATAAGGAGTTTCCTTATATGCCCTTAATGCGTAAATGCGGATGAGATATATTGTGTGTGTATGTCTTATACATATTGTTAGTATAATTCTATTAGGTTGTATATGTTATATGGCCTTAAGTTTGATGGAGATAGGTCATTGGATCCAATTTATTCCTTGGTTGCACTACACCCGCGTTATAGTTATGAAGTTAGACCGAAAAGTTATAGTTAGGAAGTTAAATATAACATCCCACATTCTAAGGTCCAAAACTAACCGCTATGGATGTTGCAGTCATCCATAGCTATTAATCCTCGACAACAAAATACGATTATAATCATATCAATAATTAAAAGCACATTAATATAAAAAATTTCAGACACAATTCAGAACCAACCTTTATATTCCATTTCAAAATATGATTTCATATTCATTACATAATCTCATTCGCAAACCCACGTTTAGAGAAATTATAATTATTATAAAATACTCCAAGAGCGACATATGAAGATGCCCTGTGGTTGTTCGGAGTTAAATACTTGGCAATTATACAGCTTTACCATTACATCCAAATAGACAATACCAAACTACACAGCGAAAATAAAAAAGCTGCTAATAGCTAGATTGCCTTCTATGCGTCTTCGGAAGCTTATTCGTCTAACTGGAACCTGAAAGCCCTTACTCTCGACCTACTCAAAGGAATATCCAAGAGTTTAAAGGGATAAACAAAAACTTCGGGTCAAACAACGGCCAAATAGATATCTAGTGAGACCAGGCTGCTGAGCGAAACTAGTTTTTCCCTCACTAGTATCATAATCCAAATTAATCAACCATATATTGTGCTCCTACAACCACAATGATTAGAATAAAAATAGTATTTATAGTTTTGCGACATATACTGTATTACCCATCCTAATTTATTAGATTACCCATCTTAATTTCAAATGATTGCCCGTCATAATTTAAATTGACTATCCATCTTATTTTAAGCTGACTACCCGGCCTATAATAATGTGGACTATCCATCTCGCATTTAATCATATTCATAGTTATGTGGACTATCCATCCCACATGCAATTATTATCTTGATTACCCATTCCCTACCATATTAACTACCCATCACATATGGTTCAGTTGTTTAAATTATGTGGACTATCCATCACACATATTCCATTTAATTTACAATGATGTGGACATCCATAACATATCTCGTAGTTTTCCTACAATGACTATGAACCCTTCATTAACCTCATAGAGACTATCCATCTCTGACATGATGTGGATTATCCATCTCACATCCTATAGTTTTTTTAGGATGATTATAAACCCATCATTTAACAAATTGATTCATGTTAGCCAAATGTTTAACATATGTCCATTAGTGTCCCCTAATTAGATTATCTCCCCTTAAAGTTATAACATTTCAAAGTGACATACATCGGTGTCCCTAAATGATCGTTATTGAACACATTTAAGAAAATGCATTGGTATCCCTAATGATAAAGCCTCTTATAAAACATTTACTTTATCGAAACTAGTCTACTTTGGTGTTTCCGATGATAGTATCGACATCTACCATCAAAATAGCATTGGTTTCCTCAATGTTTAAAATTGAAGTAATAAAACAATAGGCTCGACGCCTTTAATTTAGTTGATAAAAATATATGTTGACATCAACAAAAGCGTCAACAAAGGAGCTTAATGCCTCCGCCTTTAATAAAGTAACATGTGAAGCCCATCGAGTTACAACCTCGTCGACCTCTATCCAAGGGTCGAAGACATCACTTAAATTCATTTGAGTATTAAAACTCTATGTCAAGGATGACGTTGACGATATGGATAAAATATAGGTTAACCACCTTTTTTGAAACAAAGCTGAGTGTTTGTAAAAACAAGTAGAACGTCGCCACAATGCTGAACGACGACATCAATACAAGCGGTGTCGTTATAAAAACATACTTAACTTACTTCGGCTATTCTACTGCAAAGCATATATAGAAATAAGATTGACGTTAAAGATGACATTGAGATTTATCAAAAGGATAGTATAAACAATTAGCTAACTGCTAAAAACCAAAAGTATAGGTCATCGACCTAGATAAATATCGGTAACAAGACTAGAAAAATCATATAAAAAAATTATACTTAACTTACTTCGGCTATTATATCAATTCGTATATAAAATCGAAGATAACGAATGCGGCGTCACCACCCTTTCGTATAAATGACTTCAAAAGCACTTAAAACAATACTATGCGGCGTTATTTAAAAACATAAGCAAAGAGGTGACACTTTGACAGAGATAAATCACGAGGCGTTGATACCATTGATATTAAATTATTAACGAGGTCGGCTTAGATCTATTCGGAAGCATTCCATAACTACCGAAGTAATTATCTTAAGCTTCCTTTCACGTTGACTTTGACGCTCAAGGATGCAGCTCTTCTATAGGTTCGGAGAAGATATATGCACCATGGGGTTATCGTAATTATCGATACTAACTTATTACTAACAAAGGAATTGCTTTTCACTAACCTTAATTTTTATCCGATTTCTATTGGATGAAACAATCTCTTTAACAATGCTTTTCATAAATTATCGTTGCATATATTTTTCAAGTTCCAGA
Organism: Allium cepa; assembly: GCA_030765085.1. Lineage (NCBI taxonomy): Eukaryota > Viridiplantae > Streptophyta > Magnoliopsida > Asparagales > Amaryllidaceae > Allium > Allium cepa. Next base: position 590,128,087 of record CM060938.1, read on the forward strand.
CCATATACCAAAGTAATCAATCAATACCATTAATTAACTACCCTTTTAAATGCTTTTCTAACATGTAAAATTCCCAATAATTCGAAATCTCTTGGGAAAATTCTAAAAATTCACATAAATTTGAGAATATCCTTTTGTTTACTATATAAAATTTCAGGGCTAATTATTTTAAATAATTAAATCTCGAAATTAAGTTATTTCCTTCTTAGGAAATTCATAAAATATTTAGTATAATTTGAAAAATTATGAAATTAAAAACAGTTCTTGTAACAACCCGCATATTTAACGATTTTATATTTAAATGTTTAATTTAAATATAGCGTCGTTAGTCGGATTTTGGTCCGAAATGTTACTTTCTGCAAATGGCCGAATTGGAGCTCGAAACTACCTCCATTGGTTCCAAAATGGCGTTTGCGATCTTTTTGAGTATAATCTTTGATATGTTTGGAGTAAGTGAAATTTTGGTTACTTTTTCTATTGGGTTTGGGTTTGGGTTCAGCCCACTAGCTTAACTAATACTCTAGCTTAGCCACTCCTCTCATTCACTTATTCATTTCTTAAAACTTAAGCTTAAAACTGAAAATGGTGGAAGGGAAAGAGAAATAGAAATTTGCAAGCCCTAGTTTCAACTTCCAACTTGATTTCTTGCTCCAAAATCATAGAGAAGCCATAGGTAAGTCTCTCTTCTTCTTCTCCAACTCTTTCTCCTTCAATTTCAGAAAGTTTTCCTAAACCTAACTTAGGAAAATACTTGTTTGTTCTTAGATTGAAGCTTGTTGGGTTGAAGTAGTGATTAGTTGGTCTTCTCCTTGTGTTTTAGCTCCTTCATCTTCTTTGTTTGTGACATTAAAGGTGAGTTTTGAACTCACATCTACCTCTTTTGATATCATAGATGTTGGGTATGAATTCCTAACACCTTGTTCATATGCACTTGCTTTTGGTTTGGATTGAATTGGTGAATATCCAAAATTTTAGTGTTTGGGTTCAATTCTTTAAAGATCCTAACTTTGATGTTTGAATACGTTTTTGGTTGCGAATCGGAGAGCTAATGGAGCTGGGGTATCTATTGGCTAAGGCTCCTTAGGTCCATTGCTCGAACGATCGCATTTTGGAAGAAATTGCATTTCATTGAAAAGGGGCAGAAACTGCAAATTTATGCAGTTCGGCCGACCGAGCCCTGTAGCCGGTCGACCAACCTGCTCATGTCGTGTTTTTTTTATTTCCTGCATCTGGCCAGCCGACCGAGCCCTACAACCGGTCGACCGACCTGCTCATGTTTTGCCTGTTTTGCCTAGTTTTGCATATTTTGATTTGTTTTCCAAATTTTATCGATTCAAGTTGCTTCTTAGTGGTTGTTATTGCCTCTTTGACTTTGATAACTTATTTTTGACTTCATCCACGGGTTTTCATAAAATAATCTTTCTAATCATATTAAAAGCTTGTTTCTCCAATTTATAAATTCTATTTAAACACATGCACAATTTCGCACTTCGAGCGAAGTGGAAGGGTGATTAAATGGTTGGGCAAAACACAGACCATGAATCTATGCGTTTATCCTTCCGATTAATTCCCGACCTATTCGATTGATTGTTTTGACCTTCGGGTTTGGTTTACCGATGATATGAGGTGAACTTTGTACTGCTTTGAGTGTGAAAGTGCCTGACGGATAGTAAACCGTTTAGTGCGAACGAGTGGTTATGGGACATACGTTAATACTTTTCGGATTCCTTTTCGAGAGTTGTGACACATTCCGCCAGTTAGTGGTGTCCAGTACTGGGTCTCTGACCTTCGCCACTACGGTTTGTTGCCTTTGGGTATGTGCCTTCGGGTTTGTGCCTTCGGGTTTGTTGCCCTATAGTATTGCTTTCTATGTTGGTCGTTATGAGCCGCATGGGTGATATTGGGGTGCCCTATAGTATCGCTTTCTATGTTGGTCGTTATGAGCCGCATGGGTGATATTGGGTTTGGAGTCTTCGGGCTCATGGATCCTTGTTTATACAGTACTGAGCTCGAGCAATTTTCTGATGTTTCATTGATATGTATATTCCCTTGGTATCGCCCTTCGGTGTTGGTCTTTTTGAGCCGCATGATGGGTAGCGTTTACCTTGTGGAACTTGTATACCTTATGGGTATTTGTTATTTGCCTTTTGGCTTGTTTTGGGATATTCTTATCCTTTGTTTCTATGAGTTGCCGATGATATGAGGCTTGTTATCATATGTTTCATCTTTTTGTTAGATGATTGTGTTATCTCTTTTAGAGATATTTGTTATACATTGTAACCTTGCAGGTTTATTGTTGTTCAGTTTATCTAACTGATATGTTTAGCTAGACTGACCCGTGTATTTTATACTCGGGTCAGACCGAGTTGTTTCAGGTTAGGTGCTTTTGGACTTAGCCTATTTTGCTTCCGCATGGACTACTCCGCTAGCTTCTTTTTGTCATAGCTTTTTGTGTAGTCCCATTTTGTAGAAACTCTGATATGTATTCATCTGGAACTCGTCTGCATATTGTGGTTTGCTATACCACTTGACTTGCATTATTTGGTATACTCTGTTATGTATCAGTATATGTGTATATGATGATTTACTGTTCTGTGATGTATATTACATTTGAGTTATTATATTCTATTCTGATAGATCCAACCACCTATGGTTTTGTTTTAAGTATTCATTGGGTATGTCGATCTGTTTGGTATGTATATTGTCGATGTATTCAATAGATAATTAGAGCAAGGCTATAGATGGTCGCTCCTAACCAGCCTTATTCTCCGTGTTAGTTGACGGCATTACCCTGTAGTGTCCTTGGCTAGCGTGGGTATAGAGGTGGGGCATCACAGCGTGGTATCAGAGCTGAGTTCAGAACAAAGTATGATAAACACAGAATAGATGCACATATTACGGTACATCAAAGTGTACAAGTGATACAAATCTTTGAATCATCGTGTCTCTTTATCCCATCAAGGTTAGATAGAGTTTGGGAATACGTCTAGGAATGCATTCTATTCCGTAGTATTCCGTAATGAAGTATCTACCTTGTGAATAATCTTGTTCTTATCTTACCTTCAGAGTATGGCTGGAAGAGGCAGAGGACGACGTTCGGATGCTGGGCAATCCAACGGCTCACATCCAGATGGCGTTTATATATCTGCCGATCAGTTTTTGGAGTTGTTTAGGAGCACTCAGCCTCCAGTTCCTCCTCGAGTGTCTCCACCTCACAAGTCTGCCTTTGCACGTCAGTGTAGTGATTTCGCTCATCTTGGAGGAAAGCCGTTTAAGGGCTCCGAGTCTGTTCTTGAAGTCCAAGCTTGGCTTCGCACGTGCGAGCGTATCTTCTCTCGCATGGATCTTTCTGACCATGATAGAGTTCTTGTAACTTCTAGCTTATTACAAGAGCGTGCTCTTGATTGGTATGAGATTCTTGTAGCCGGGATTGATGAGTCTACTCTTTCTTGGACTCAGTTTCGGGGACGATTTGAACTCAAGTTCGTTTTTGAATCTGAAAAAGTTTTATTGACCCGTCGCTTCCTTGAGTTGAAGCAAGGGAAATCTTCTGTTTCTGAGTATGTTGCATCATTCGAGGCTTTATCTCAGTATGGTCTTGAATTCATCAGCACTTCTTACAAGAAGAATTTGAAGTTTGTTTCTGGTCTTAAGAAATATCTTAAGAAGTCTTTGTTGCTCCAACTTAAACTTTCTTTTGAGGAGTTTGTTGATTCGGCACTTCATCTCGAGACTGTCGAGAAGGAGTGTGATAGTGATGTTGATATTGAGGTTTCCAAAAACCCCAACAAGAGGTCGTTTCCAATTCAGAAGAAGCCTTTTCCTTCTAAGAAGAAGAAGCTAGTGGTCCTAGCTCTCAGCCTTGGTCTTCCGGAACACCTTTCGTTCAAAAGTGTTTCAATTGTGGTTCTCCTGATCATATTATTCGAGCTTGTCCTAAGCCTCTCTTCTGCCGTTACTGCAAGAAGGAAGGTCATCATGTTTCAGCTTGCCCTACTGTTCCGGCTAGTGCCAAGTCTAGCAGGCTTTATGCTGCTAAGGCTTCTGAAGGTCCTTCTCAGCCCAAAGGTATATCTCCATCCATTTTGGAAGGTTCTATTTTATTTTGTGACCATAGTATATGAGTTCTTTTCGATACGGGTGCTTCACATTCTTTCGTATCGAAAAAGCTCGTTGATGATTTATCTTTGGGTGTTTCTTGTATGGTTACTTCATTGAGGATTGCGAATCCTATTGGGGGATCCACGACCCTTAGTTTGCTTTGTGATGATGTTGAGATTGTTTTATGTGACTTTTCTTTTCGTGCGAATCTGCACGTTATTTCTTGTCTGGGATTTGATATGATTTTGGGTATGGACTGGCTAGTGAGATATGATGCCAGGATTATTTGTTCGGAGAGAACTATATATCTTCGACATCCGGATTCGCCTACTCAGTTATCTCTTGTTCTTAGGGATGTGGATAATTCCGAAATAGCTTTGTATTCTCTTGACTCGCGAGATGATGATGATATATCTCGTATTCCTGTTGCTTGTGACTTTTCTGATGTTTTTGAGCCTGTATCGGGTTTGCCACCCAAATGGGCAATTGAGTTCCGCATTGATCTCATTCCAGGCGCGCAGCCAGTTAGTCGTCCTCCCATGAGGATGTCTACAAAGGAAAATGAGGAACTCAAGAAGCAGCTTTTGGAGCTTGAGTCCAAGCAGTTGATTCAGTCCAGTTTTTCTCCGTGGGGATCCGCGGTTGTTTTCGTGAAGAAGTCTGATGGAACTCTTAGGCTTTGCATTGACTATCGCAATCTTAACGAGTTGACCATTAGAAATAGGTATCCATTGCCTAGGACCGATGACATGTTCGATCTATTGAGTGGTGCTAAGGTCTTTTCTCAGCTCGACCTTGCCACGGGTTTTCATCAGTTACGAGTCGCGGAGGATAGCATACCTCTTACAGCTTTCCGCACTCGATATGGTTCTTTTGAGTGGCTCGTTATGCTGTTCGGTTTGACGAACGCTCCTGCTTTCTTTGTCGATCTCATGAATCGAGTATTCCGGGAATACCTCGATAAGTTCGTTCTTGTGTTCATTGATGATATCCTTATTTATTCTAAGTCTAAAGCTGAGCATGCTAATCACTTGAGAATTGTCTTGAGTACTCTTCGTCGTCATCAGCTTAGAGCCAAATTCTCCAAGTGCCACTTTTGGGAGAATAAGGTTAAGTTTTTAGGCCATGTTGTATCTTCCGATGGCATTTCTGTCGATCCCTCAAAGATCGAAGCCATCCAGAATTGGAAGAGGCTTGAAAATGTTCATGAGATTCGTAGTTTCCTTGGATTGGCGGGTTATTACCGTCGGTTCATTAAGAACTTTTCCCGTGTTGTGCTTCCTCTCACTTGCCTTACTCGGAAAGGCATTCGTTTTATTTGGTCCGACAAGTGTGAAGCTTCCTTTTTGACATTGAAGGAACTTCTCGCTAATGCTCCTATCCTTGTGGTTCCCGAAGGGAATCATGATCTTGTTGTCTACACCGATGCTTGTGGTAGTGGTCTCGGTGCTGTTCTTATGAAGAAGGATTGGGTAGTTGCTTATGCTTCTAGGCAACTGCGTCCGAATGAAGTTCACTATGCCACTCATGATCTTGAGTTAGCCGCCATTGTCTTCGCCTTGAAGATTTGGCGACATTATTTATTGGGCGAGCGCTTCATTCTCTGTACTGATCATAAATCTTTGAAGTATTTGTTCACTCAGAAGGAACTCAATATGAGACAACAACGTTGGCTTGAGTTTCTTTCTTCTTATGAATTTGATATCCAGTATACCCCTGGTAAGGGTAATCGTGTTGCAGATGCGCTTAGTCGCAAACATTCGGCTGTTATTTCTATGATATTTGCCGAATGGGATGTCCTTGAGACTCTATCTTTTTGTGAAATTCGTAATCGAGGTTCATCTTCTGATTCTCCTATTCTATTATTTAGTTTGGGAGCTCGACCTATTTTATTGGATCGTATTGCCGATGGTCAGCGGCGTGATCCTAAGTTGTTGCATCTTATTCAGCTTTGTGAGTCTGGATCTTGTGATGAGGCGTTGCAAGATTTCAGCATTGATTCTCATGGGTGTCTTCGCAAGAAGAACCGTCTTTTTGTGCCTTCTGATTTTGCACTTAGGCATGACATTCTTGATGACTGTCATCGTTCTAAGTATACCATTCATCCCGGTAGTAGTAAGATGTATGCGGATATGCGTCGTCTTTATTACTGGGAAGGCATGAAGCGCGATGTGGCGAGTTATGTGAGCAATTGCATAACTTGTCAGCGTTTCAAGGCCGAGCATCAGCATCCTTCTGGTCTTCTTCAGCCTCTTGAGATTCCATTGTGGAAATGGGATCAGATATCTATGGATTTCATTGACGGCCTACCTCGTTCGAGATCAGGCCATTCTAGCATTTGGGTTATTGTTGATCGACTTACCAAGTCTGCTCATTTTGTCCCTATTAAGTCTAATAGGACTGCTTCGCATTTGGCTAAGTTATATGTCAAGGAAATCGTGAGACTTCACGGTGTCCCTAGTTCTATTGTGAGTGATCGTGATCCTTTATTCATGAGTCATTTTTGGAAGAGTCTTCAGCAAGCTTTGGGAACAATGCTTAATTTTTCTACAGCTTATCATCCGCAGTCTGATGGACAGACTGAACGGGTGAATCGTATCTTGGAAGATCTTCTCCGTATTTGTATTTTTGATTTTGGTGGTAGTTGGGAAGATCACCTACCTCTTGTAGAGTTCTCCTACAACAATAGTTGTCAATCTAGTATCGGTATGGCTCCTTTCGAAGCCTTATACGGAAGACCATGTCGATCACCTTCATGTTGGTTGGAATCTGGGGAGAAGCTTATTCTTGGCCCGAACTTTGTTTGTCATTCTTCTGAGAAGATTGATCTTATTCGATTGAGAATGAAAGAGGCACAGAGTCGTCAGAAATCCTACGCGGACAACCGTAGGAAGCCTCTCGAGTTCTCGATCGGCGACCTTATTTTTATTCGTGTTTCTCCTTTGAAGGGGGTTATGCATTTCAGTGCGACTGGGAAATTGGCTCCTCGCTTTATAGGACCATTTTCTATTACTGAACGTATTGGCCCTGTGGCTTATAGAGTTTCACTTCCAGCTCATTTATCTGGCATTCATGACGTGTTTCACGTCTCGCAACTTCGGAAGTGTCTTCGGGAGTCAGATTCTGTTATTACTTCTCCTGATTTGCAAGAGCTTGAGATCTCACCGGACTTATCTATTGCACAGCAACCTATTCGCATGCTTGACACGGAGGTGCGACACCTTCGGAACAAGGACGTGCCGCTCGTTAAAGTTCAATGGTCCGCTAATCCCAATGACTGTACTTGGGAAACCAGAGAATATATCGAGCGATCTTATCCAGGTTTTCTTTCTTAGCTTGAGAACGGTGAGTATGTCTTTTCATCTCGAGCTTATTTCCTTTTTCTTTTGAATGTTGCATGTATGTAGTTGTTACGAATATCGTCTCTAGGAATTGCGGGGACGCAATTTTGTAAGGAGGGGAGATCTGTAACAACCCGCATATTTAACGATTTTATATTTAAATGTTTAATTTAAATATAGCGTCGTTAGTCGGATTTTGGTCCAAAATGTTACTTTCTGCAAATGACCGAATTGGAGCTCGAAACTACCTCCATTGGTTCCAAAATGGCGTTTGCGATCTTTTTGAGTATAATCTTTGATATGTTTGGAGTAAGTGAAATTTTGGTTACTTTTTCTATTGGGTTTGGGTTTGGGTTCAGCCCACTAGCTTAACTAATACTCTAGCTTAGCCACTCCTCTCATTCACTTATTCATTTCTTAAAACTTAAGCTTAAAACTGAAAATGGTGGAAGGGAAAGAGAAATGAAATTTGCAAGCCCTAGTTTCAACTTCCAACTTGATTTCTTGCTCCAAAATCATAGAGAAGCCATAGGTAAGTCTCTCTTCTTCTTCTCCAACTCTTTCTCCTTCAATTTCTGAAAGTTTTCCTAAACCTAACTTAGGAAAATACTTGTTTGTTCTTAGATTGAAGCTTGTTGGGTTGAAGTAGTGATTAGTTGGTCTTCTCCTTGTGTTTTAGCTCCTTCATCTTCTTTGTTTGTGAGATTAAAGGTGAGTTTTGAACTCACATCTACCTCTTTTGATATCATAGATGTTGGGTATGAATTCCTTGTGTTTTGTTGGTCTTCTCCTTGTGTTTTGTTCTGTGATGTATATTACATTTGAGTTATTATATTCTGTTCTGATAGATCCAACCACCTATGGTTTTGTTTTAAGTATTCATTGGGTATGTCGATCTGTTTGGTATGTATATTGTCGATGTATTCAATAGATAATTAGAGCAAGGCTATAGATGTCGCTCCTAACCAGCCTTATTCTCCGTGTTAGTTGACGACATTACCCTGTAGTGTACTTGGCTAGCGTGGGTATAGAGGTGGGGCGTCACGGCGCTCCAATGTATTGTTTTTCTTAACATAACAGAAAGTCCAAGCCATTGGAGATTAACCACTTAGGTTTTACCCTTAAAACCACTAAAATAATTTCATGAACAATTCTTGTTCTAGCCAAATAATAATCAATCAACCAAAACATGGTATAATTTATCATAATAATTTGGGAATTACTCATAACCGAATTTAAGACAAGAAAATTGAGATGGAACATTTACTATTCATCATTCAATTAATTGTTGGAGTGGGGATTTGATGTTGCTTAGCTTCCCTAGACTTTTACTCTTGAATCCTCTTGATTTCATACTTCTTCTTCCTTATAAAATGGCCGACCTTCTTATCTTTCCTTTGTGATTGTCTTTGTGTGAGTAAAGTAAGAATGATATGAGAGGGAGAGGGTAAGGAAAAGAATAGGTCTATTTCCTAATTTGCCCCTCTCATATATTCTCTTATATATTAACTTTTAAAACAATCTTATCTAGTTCATTAGTAATGGCTCAACCTTCTAAATTTTCAAAACTCATTTTCCTTAACCATTTACATTATTCTATTTAATCCATCCAATTAAATATCCTGAATAATGTTAAACGAAAATTAGGGGTGTTACATTAGATTGGAAAGGGCCATTGGCCTACAGTTGCAAATATTTACCAAATGATACCGCCCAAATACTATTATAGTAAGACTTGAGATTTTCATTCACCAGACATTGTTGCTCTGACTCCCTCCTCATTACCACCCACATGCTACGGGGAACGACGTTGATGATGAAGCATGAAGTGGGCAGTGAAGATTGGTAGCAGTATAACTATTTATTTATATTTATGGTTTATTTTGATGTATCTATATTTTAGACTTATTGATGTTTTATTTTGAGACATTAAGAATATTTGGAATAATTGTATTTTTGAGATTTGGAAATTTGGAAATGAGTACTTACTATCATTTTATTTTATCTATTCCGCTGTGTGATTCTGAAAGCATAAATAGATAGCTGTTTATATTGATTTGATAGATTTTACCAGTTAAGAGTCAACTTTGGAATGGACCTAAGGTTTAATGGGTTTTTATTGGGTCGAAAATTAGGCCCATTATGGAGAGGGCTATTACGATCACTGCCCCCAAAATACCACCTATTTCTATTACTCAAACAATTATTTTAAAAAAATATTTTCTATAAACTTCATAAAATAATTATATAGTTATTTACTCAAAATAATATAGACTTCTTAAAATCACATTATTATTCGTTAAATTATATTTTACATTATGAATAATATTAAATCTCCAAATTCACCTTAAAACAGATTTTTCGTTAGTATTTATAAGTTTCCCTAGAAATTCATAAATAATAATCTTATTAAAATTTTCACATCAATTTCAATATAAATAGTTAAATTACTATTTCTTATAAATATCACTCAAAATCTGTAAAAAATCTTATTTTCAATTAATTTATTTATTTCTCCTAAAATTATATAATTCTGTCTATTTTATATTAATTGATTATTTTTCACCAAACCTATAATTAATTACTATAAAATATCAATATCCAATGACACAACAATTAAACAGCCAAACAACTAAATTGGAACACATAACATCTTAAAACACCACAATAATCAAACTGTTATCAAAGGAGCATATCATATACCAACTAACGTATATTTTTATTGATGAATATTCTTTTATAATTTCAAAATATAATTCGTACCAATGAGCTTTGCAAATAATTCCAAAAGACAGTAAAACCAAAAAATTTAGAATTTCGCCATGAATCCAGCGAAACAAGCCCCACAAGAAACGAAGATAATATACAAAAGTTATGGCAATTAGAAGTTGCAGGGACTAACTACATGTCCATAGCCACGCCATCGCACCACATTGCATATTTGACCAACGCTGCCGAGATCCCCTCCTCGAGCCGCACCTGGCCATGTCGGCCTTATCACCTCCGTCGTTGTCAATCAACAACGTCAAAACCCTAGCCACGAGTTTCAAATGCGAATTTTGGCTACCTCCAATGTCGGTTCCACAACTTAACACCATGGCTGAGATCCATTTGAAGAGAGCTTCCGATTGCCATTGGCTTTGCCACTTATTCGTCGCCATTGAAAAGTCCTCAATTTTACTTACGGTTTCACAAATCACCAATTTTGACCACGAATTTTGATCGATTCGAGAACTATATCCAATAACGATTCCTTAACATCTCTTTGTCTCGTCGAAACAATAAATCTGATAGTATTTGGACACTTTAAAATTTTAGAGTAATTTATGTCAAGAAAATTTTCCGCCATTAAAGAGTGATTAGGAAGAAATTTCAAGATTAAGGAAGATAGAGTTGTATGATGGCAATTAGGGTTTGGGAGGGTTCGTATTTACAGTAAAAATTCGGGAATTTCAGATTAAATGCAATTTTGGGGCCAAAAATACCCATTTCGACCACTATGTCCAAAACATAACGTATTATATATCAAAGTATGTTTCTCTAACATTCTAAACACTATGGGAATATCAAAATTTCCAACAAGATAACTCTGTTCAAAATTGTCTTTTATTATCAATTAAATTTAAACGATTACTTGTAAATAACTAATAATTAATGTGTTAAATTTGGTTGTTATAAGTTACCATTTCAGTACTAAAATTTGGACAATGAGTTAAGTGTAGTTGTCTTAAGTAATAGGAACATTATTGTATTTATTTTGGTTTATATCCAGTAAACATTGTATTGTTCAATTATCGAATTTATGAAAAATAAAGGATCGTGCATAAATAGAATCAGCGAACAAACTTTTACTTGTTCAATTGTTTTTAACGTTGCCTTGACATTGACAATGATCACACCATTTTACTTATTTTATTACGACTCCAATTTTGGGCAGTTACAGTTGCCTTGACAATGATAAATTGCGCATTCAGATTTCTACCTTTTTTTTTAATGTTTTCGACAGTTGAGCACCTTACCTCATATTGGTTATATGAGGTTCAAAGATTTATCCAAAGTGGACTGTGGACCTACGAGATAGTAACAATATAAAAAAAAACATGATGGAAAAATTCAATGGACGTTAGTCCAATAAAGGTTTAGAATTTTTAAGGGGCTATTCAGCATTAGAATTTGCTCGAATCTTTTTTTTTTTTTTGAAATGTTAGCATACATTCTTATAATTATAAAAACTAAGTTTTAGACTCCTCTCAATTTTCTTTTATGAAATATACCTTTATTTTTAGAAAAATATGTGGAATTTAGAGGGTATTTGGATAATTTACTAATGTTAATATGTGTCTATGTTATCATTTTTCATAACTCACAACCACATGCAATACATGTCTTAACAACTACTCTTAAACTTAAAACCAAACGACGTCAAATAAAAAGAATTAAAAAAACATGTAAAAATAGTTTCTAAAAGGGAGGATCGCAAAACAAACAAGTTAAAGGAAGGATTTGTTCCTATGTACAATTTGTTTTTTCCGTCGTCGAAATATATTAGGTACCGTTCGACACTCTTGAATACCACGCTTTCGTTCTCGACGCATCGGACGCGTCTAGACGCTGCAATGGGCAGAAAGTCTCATTGTGGAAACGAGGCAATTTGGTCATTGAGTTGAGAACGGGGCGGTTTAAGCAATTAAGTAAATTCATTTTTTTTTATAAATTTCTGAAATTAACAACTTGTGCAAACAAAATACACTTGAGACACGGTTTTTTGCATTACGATCATATGAAAGTGCTCTATATTATGTAGTTGGTTTGAATTGATCCAATTTTTTTTTTTTTAAATTTAATTAATTAATTAATTAATTTTTGTAAATTATTGATACTATTCACTGAAAATTAAATAATTAATTAAATATAAATCAATTTTATTTTAAAATATACATTCCAACTATTCGGTTAACATTCTTTGTTGGTAACACGCTAACGCATTCTCTTTTCATTTAATATTCTCGATTCAAATGTGCCGTTCAAATGCTACAATGGCGTGCCAATTTGCTTTGCTTACCTTCAAGCAAATGCATACTCGAAACTGTCAAAACATAACGCCGTGACAAAGCACACAGAAGAACTTAGTAGAAACAAACCAGTATTTTATTATTATTCCTCTCACCGCTTCCCACTTTCCCAAATCTGAGTTTCTCTTTCGTAGCTCTAAATTTGTTTAATTTGCTGGATAGCTCATATAATCTAAATCATGTTAGATCTCGCTTTCTCCCATTGCAACTATGATTCCTGATCTACTTTTCTTTTCATTAACCCTAACTTTAGCCTGGACTAGTGCTGATTACTTTGGGAATAATATAGCTATATTCGCGGAGCAGTAGGTTTTGAAGAACGAAATTGGAAGGAGGTAAGAGCTTAATTTTACAGTTTGGGCGGTTAAACATAATAGCTTTGTTTGTGTCAGTATAATGCGTGCATTATTTGTTTTAGGTGAGTCATTTGAACTTAGGTACAGTTTATTAAAATGTTGATGAACGCTGAATTTTTAATCTGATTGCTGATTGCTTTTGCATTATGATTAGGATTTTGTTCTGTAAACATAAAGCACTACTTTGAAAATACTACCCCTTGATTTTTAAATTAATTATTCTTATGTGCAACTGCCATGAAAGCACACTTAATCATCTTACCATATGTCTTATATCTTATATACAAACCAAAGATATAAATGCTTACATGTATAAGTGCTACCAGATTTATTAAACACGACAAAAATAGAAAGTTACAATTTAAGTATAATTTATAAAAGCTTGGTCGAGAAGAAATTATTTCAGTATGATAATTGAAGCTTCTGATACGTTTGGATTATCAATTAATGTTTCCTGCATTATTAACGTATACGTTCCACACATCGAAATAAATTATTATACATATATCACACAATTTTGTCCAACCTTTTGTAAATTATTTATTATGTTGATTTTCGTATATGTATTGTAGATTTTGTTTTAGCTTTTATTTTAACTTAATATAAATTAGTATTCTTCATGTCAAAATTATTTGGTTATAATTTTTTCACATTTGCATTATGGATTTCATTTTATTTATTTTTGAATAAAAAATATTTTAATTTTTTTTATAGTATTTTGTTTCCATTCATATTAATCAATATAAATTATCATATTTTAACTTCAAATTGTATTCAAACATTTCGGTTTGTTGTCATCGTTTTTTCTTCAATTTCATTAGTTTTTAATATATTCATCTCCAATGATTGGAAACTACGGTATAAAATAAAATCGAAATGAAACAAAAAAACATCTTAACATAGAAGAAGGTAAAATGAAAATAAAATTGATGTTATATTTGAAATTTTCTAATTGTTTGATATAGAAAAGAAAATTATAAAACAATTAAATTATGATTACGACAATAATAAATTTTATGTTACGTACGGTATAACTGTAAAATGTAGTGTAATAAAATGGTCAATACTAATAATAATCACCAAAATTTTGTTTACATTTCATTAAATAAAAGAGCTTAAAAAGAGAAATTATTTGAAAACAGAAAAATTAACAATCTCTTATCACTTATTTAATTAAGCATTCAACACATTTTCTCTCAAAACAAGCAGAGCCTTAGACGAACACCTTAGGCTTCGTTCTTGAGTTTTGTAATCGATACAATAAGGGTCTGTGAGTATCAGTTACGACCATAAATGTGAATATTAATTTAGGTTGTTATAAGTTTTATAATTGGTCCTTCTGAGTTAATCGTGCTTCAGTTTTATAAATTTAGGTATAATAATAAAATCACTTACATATCAGTAGAATTAGCATAATCTAAAGTGAAATAATTATAAAAATGAAAAGCGATAGCAAAAAAGTTTGATACGGACTCAATCATAGAGTAACTTGTGAAAAATAAAACGAACTAAAAAAATCATTAAAATACCTTTTTAAAGCGAATAAAATATGTGGAGGAACAAAAACAACCAAAATTATATGTATCTATGAAAAAAGTGGAATAAAAGATAAGAAGATGAGGAGTTTAAAAATACAAGCAAAATTGCACTACACTGGTCTTATTTGGTTTTTTAACCAATCAGAACCAGTTATTAAAAAAGTTAAGAACATGTGTTTTCTCAACCTCTCAAAAATCGAATTGGCCAAATACAATCCAAACATATTGGGAAAAATGCAAAAGGTGCCTTAGTAAACTCATTATAGAGTCTTGATAAGGGCAATGTTTCCTCGGAAAGTGCCTCATCACAAAACCCCTCATGGATAGTGTGGTTGATTAGGTGAGCTACTTACGTGCGTTAGGTCGGAATGTTAATCTATGCCTAATGTTATTCATGTACATAAAATGCCAACACGTACTTAACTCTAGGGGTGAGTGTTCGGTCTATTCAGTCAGTTTTGAGGGAAAACGTCAAATCGAATTAGAATCGAAAAAATTCAAAACCGAATCGAACCAAACTGATTTTGGTTAATCTGGTCGAAAAAGATTTAACTGAACTAAAAAGGCATTTTATTATTCAAACGATTGATTTACTCGAAGGAAGACACAAATTTATGTTTGGAGAGGTTTTATTGAGTATTTTTATGTTTATAAGAAAAATTAACTTAATTTCAATATGCAAACTTTATTTTATCACTAAATAATTTATTAGAGGTTTAAAAATACCGTAAATTAGAGTTATCATAGTGCGCGTTATAACGCGCTATAGTACAAAATTGTCCATAGCATATAATATGAGTTATTTAACCTATAATAGCGTATGTGTCATTTATAGAGCAAAATAACATGTTATTTTGTCAAAGCGCAAAATAGAAAATCACGCAAAAAACACATTATTTTATTTATTTATTTATTTATTTATTTTAGGTATGTACAATGAAAGAAGTCCAAATAAAATTGAGTGACATAAACTAGGACATGTGTACATTTGCCAATCATATATCTTTATTTATAAATCGTAATCGTTTATCAAAGAATGACCTTGATTTTTTCAAATAAAATTAAATGTAGATGCTCGATAGGTGTATCATGCTCAAAATGCATGTGGAAAAAAAAATCAATACTTTTGTTCTATACCTATGTTGATAAGTAGAAACTTCATAACCTTAAAAATTCATTTTAATTTTGCTAGTGATGTTATTTATTCCATTTAATGTTTTTTAGAAGAAACTTTTAATTTATAAAACTTAATAGTTTTTAATATTGAACTTTGTTATCCACATCGTTTTTAATACAAAAAGCAAAGATACGAAGGCCGATAAATTCTTTTGAATAAACTCTTGAAAGCAAAGTTTTTTATTTGATAAAACATTATAAAATTTTATTTTTCATACATCAAACTGCTACTTGACAAATACTTCAGAAATGATCTTATGAACTAGTTTATTTTAGCTGTACAAGGAAGCAAATCATTCAGTACAAGATACCAAATTTCGGTGCATAATCAATGATATTATTTTCTAATTTTTTTTCAACGATAAATTAGTCATTCAACCTAGTAACAAATGTTTTAACTTATGATCTACTACCAAATATTATGATGCTATTGTGTAGATTCGTGTAACACTCAAGTCTCTTTTTCATATCAAATATTAAGATGCTATTGTGTAGATTCGTGTAACACTCGAGTCTCTTTTCATACCAAATATTATGATGCTATTGTGTAGATTTGTATATGACTAGTCTTTTTTTGCATGCCAACTTAACTAGATAAAAGACTTAACAATGGGAATATATTTTCATCTCTTTTAGTTTATAACTACCTAAAATGTACATGTATTAATATTTTTTGATGACAAGAGCGATACTTTGCTTATGCAGAGCACTCATTATAATGTTTCAGGAGCTATGATCTCTAGAACTTTCGTTTAAAGTATCGTGCATCTAACCACTTGAGCTAGAGGTCCTTGACTATTTGTCAAATATTAATTCGTTAAAACAACTAAGAAGTGTATTTCGATAAGTACAATTTTTATAATGCTAAAAATCTAGAAACAAATGAAATCAAAATTTACATTAAAAAATAAGAAAGTAGAATTCCGAAATCAACATCAAAAAATATATTAAAGATAATCTAAATATATATTAAATTTAATAGAATCACGATTCAACATGTAAATTTATGAAAAATAACAATTCAAATAGTCGATTTCAAGTAGGAAAACATAAAGATGGCGAGGATAATAAATCCCTGGAAGTTACATTAGATATATTTACTTAAGGATGCAGTGTTAAGAATTTTAAAGCGTGGTTCTAGAGTTTTGAATTCAAGTAGAAGGCGCCAACCAACAATTTACAATGTAAATTATGGTGTAAATTTCATTCCATAATTAAATTTGTATAAAATTTAAGAAAATAATAGTAATAATCACAGACAAGTGATCTGATATTTATGTAAACACGGACCGCGACTACTTTAGTCTCATTTAATGTGTGTGTCTGTGTATGAAAATGCAAATTTACAAAAGTGAACAAATAGCGTTCGCGATAGCGCGTAGCACATAGCGCAAGCCTTGCGCTATGTGCTATTGATTATCTTGCCGTAAATTTGGATAGTATGATAAAAATTCGGTTGATTCAGTTAAACCAATATTGAAAATTTTATTTTTAAACCGAACTCAAATCGATTTCGTTTCGTAAACGAACTGAACCTGCCGAAATGAACCGGTTCGGTCGGTTAGTTCGATTGTAATTGAATATTGCTCACCCCTACTTAACTCTTATTTGATCCAAGGATATACGAAGGTTCATTTAAAGTAGGTATGCACATCGCAGGACTTATAAGTGCAAACTTGGTTTCTACTGCTAAAAAACATCCATCACAAAATATTTAAAACTATTAGAATCTTAACTCCTTTTGAAAGTTTTGGATAAACCAAAAATTGTTTACATTAAGATAACAATTATATATTTCGTGCGACTTACGGATGTTTGGTGCCATGCCAAACATTTTTGGGATGATTGGTATTTTGAAGTATACTTACTATGAATAAAAAATTGTTTTGGAAATGTGTATTTCAAAGCGAAACCCATGACTTCCTTGGCAAACTCAAGAAATATGAGGAAAAACCCAAAAATGAAGATGAACAATCTATATGCATTTTTACTTGGAACTTTGAACTTATCAAATAGTATATAAATTAACAATTATACATATAATTTGAACTAGCTAACTACATTCATCGTTAGTTTTTTATTCTACCGTTGAAGAATTTTTATAGTCAAATTTGTTTACAACAATTCAGATGACATAGAAGGTTACATGGTTCTAAATCTTTTATATTTCATTCGAGATCTTATTTTTACACTTAGACGAAACAAGTCACCAAATCTCCTTCATATCTTCCATGACACTCATCTCGTTCGAAACATTCGAATCTCATCCGAAATATGAATCAAAATTTTAATTCGAGATCTCATCCGAAATTATATCTTTTTCTTCTTTTACATATATTTTTTTAATCTACAATATAGATTCAAACGAAACTACTCAATCTAATTACTATTACCAACTCTTTGATTTTTTACTTTTTGTCTTGACGAGTAACTACAAAAGATTTCATTTCTTTTTTATGTTCAAAATAGCGGATATTGTTCGATCATTGTCAAATAGATTAAGCAAATCGAGATACCACTCTTTTTTAAAACATTAATGTCAATTCTTTTTTTATGCAAATCAAGTATGTGACAATTTTTTTTTTACTTTGAAGAATACAGTTGTTAAATAAATCATTAAAATATCAATTTTAGACGCATACGTTATTTCAAGATATTTTCAAGCTGTGCTTTAAGATCCGAGATGTCAACCTGAGATGTACATTCGAGATACATCCATCTCGTCCGAGATCTCCTCCGATACGTGATAACTTGTGTGAATTCTGATACGAACGTGATCGAAATAGAGATTTAAAACCTTGAAAAATTAGATCATGGATCCTTTTGTGACAAAAAGAAGCAGAGTTGACAACAAAATGTTTTTTTGCAAAGTACGATAAATGATGATATGAAAAGATATATATGGGGTGAAGTATTGCGTTCTTAATCATATATTTTAATGTATGTGAACCATGAGAAAATAATCCACGACTACATTATAATTAAAAATCATAAATTAGAGAGGACAAATAGTATATTTTTTATCGTACAAAATGTTAAAGATCTTTGTTAGGATACAATTAGAGAGGAAACATCATAAGTTATAATGAACGCTGGTGAAAGGAGAGTTTATTGGTTACTATAACAAAACAAAGAAAATCATAAAATTTTAAGATAAAAGGTAAAATTATGATTTTATTTTTAAAGAAGGCAGCGTACTAAAAGTTTTAATGTTATAGTTAAAAATGATTGTGTTTATATGTGAACCTTTATATAAACTGCAATTATATTGAACTAATTACTTGCTAAGTTCGCTCTTTATTTCTATTTAACTGCAACTCTTGCTTTACTTTTTAAAGGTTTGATTTCTCTTTTGAAAAAAAATTCAATTATACAAACTTTAGTTCCATTAATATTACAAAATTGTAAAATCATGTGTATTAATCATGTGTATTTTCATGAAATTACTAAATTAATCATGTTAATAAGATTTGAAAGTAGGTCGGTAAACGGTTTGATACAGATTCGGATAGTGTCGTATCCGTATGCGAAATCATTTTCGGATGTTAGATATCTGTATCCGCGTATGCGGACGGATATTAGATATTCTTTGACCAATTCACAGCAAATAAATGAAAACAAATAAATAGAATCTTTTGTTTCATTATAAATCCATTTCGATACAAAAAATAGAAATACAAATAAAAAATATGCCAAGGAAATAATTTTAAACAGCAAACATTGAATTTTATTATACCCATTAATTTTTTTCACCTTAGATAAAATAAGAAATGACAATCATTTTATATGCTAAATATACAAAAAATAACTATAATCTTGATAACCGGACGGATAATTATTGGATGTGGATATGGCTGTATCAATTTTTCAAATATCGAATAATTTTTCATATTTCGGATACAGATACGGAAGGATTTCAGATTTTTCGGGTATTCGTTGACAGTCCTATTTGAAAGAAGAGTATAGAAAAAAAATGACATTACTGATTAATTGGCCTTCCCCAAAAAGACATCTTAAGTTATGCAAGCTTGTTAAATAAGTTATTTGTCAAATTCAGGTTAATTCTTGTATATGTTATATTGATGTCCCATGATAAGAAATGACACCAAGTTATTTTTAATTAGATAATAATATATTGTATAAAGGAGATTTTTGTGGTAATTTCTTAGTTGTAAAGCACATACATTATAAAAACATTTTTTATGTTGTTAGCAGATAGTTGCTAATTTTTTTTTTAATTGCACTTAATTATGAAATTGTCATCATACATTTTATTACAAAAAGATCACCACACGTTTAATTTTTAAAGACGTCATCCCAAATTTAGTTATGATAATTTCATTTTACATGTGTACTGATAATCTCATTTCAACGTTAGGACCCTTTTTTGAAATTTCTTTTTTATTTTCGCATTTCCTTTCTTTCATCATCCACTAAAGGAAAAATACAAGATGTTTCTTTTGAAGAATCTTGAAAACTTGCTTTTAGAGAGTATTAGTCAATGTTGGCACTTGAATATGGGTAGTGAAAAATATTTCATACTCAAATAGTTACCAAAATCTAAAGGACTGTGAACTTCTTTTTTACCTTTTCCTACAATAAGTGCACATATCACCTGTGTCCTATTTTAGCGTTGAAAAATATATCATTATTTTCTATCAAGAAAAGATTGTACCTGAAAATGCAACATCACACACTTTACAACCACATAAACTAACATCAACTTTGAAAATAAAAGCGTAAAGCATATGTACTATACAAAAGGAGCTGGTCGTGAACATTTAAATATTCAATGATGATTAACTGTAATGTATTAAAACGGGTATTCAATGTGTCCTATACAAAAGCATATTTGACAAAATGCAGTTGAAAAATGGTATTCATATATAACTTTAGTAAAATGGTAAGCAGGCAATAATAAAGAAAGATTTTTTCTTCTTCTTAACTGTAATGTATTAAGAGTAAGGACGTTAAATCATAGAATATATGGTATGTAAATGTTAGTGAGTGTTAATTAAAACTTAAGACATAGGGCATACACAGTGAATGTAGTTGATGAAATGATTTGAAAAATTAATAAGATTGTAATTTCTTATAATAAGAACGATTAACGGTTAATAAAAATGGTTGATATAACGGAGGAAAAGCCAATAAGATAGATTAATAAAACGGGAAAAAATCATGAAATTTTAACTAGTCGTGATTAATGAACTTACAGAATCTTCAACTTGTAAGAAAATCATAATAAGAATGATTATTCATTTAGAGTGTCCTTTTTTATCTAAGAAATGCCCAAAAATTGTATGATACAAACTATTTAGGAAAAAAACCATAATAAACATACAAATGCGGGTAGGTGGAGGTTCTTATTGGTTACCACAACAAGAAGAAAAAAAATTGTGAGCTTTCACAATAAAAAAAATAAAATATGCTTTCTTTTATTTTTTTCAAAAAAAAGAAAAGAAAAGGAAGTGAACAAACTGAAGAAATTCAAAGCGGATAAAAAATGATTTCACTTACGGTTTGTATCCATGACTGCTCCGCATAGGATTACACCAATACTACTGAGCTACTAATAATGCTGCTTCTAAAATAAAATGATTTTTTATATATAATACAAATTACTTAATATTGGAACACCGTTTCCCGATTCCAATGTCTAGTGCCTGCTGAATCAAGGCCTGGTTCTGACTATGGGTTATTGATTGTTTTAATTGTATGATTCCTTCTTCTTGAGCTCTAGAGGCATTTGAAATTCATGAGAAAACTGATGTACACTTTATTCACTCTGCATGAAACCGTGATCCTAGTTCAAAGCCACAAGTGCCATATGCTTACGGAATGATGGCTACTAGTATGCTCTTGAATGCTGAGATAATTATCATCAAATGCATTTTTTTGCATGCATATTTTACTATTCTTCTCTCATTAATCATACACCTACCTTGGTGGTTATATTAACAATACAAGTTTGCTAGAATAAAAAATTCACCATCCATGTTTCACAGTAATCATAATAAACTAATCATCCACATCAAAAGGTTTCTTGCTAATGGTTAATATTCTAACAAAAGTGTCTTCTGCCTAAGGATCATCAACCGTTCTTTTCTTTTCTTTTCTTTTAAGTTTGTTGTTCATATAATTAAAATGGAAATCTACCTCTTTTCAGACTTTTCTCAAAGCATCTGCCTCAATTTTGAATCTGCTTGTTGGTTTCTTCCATCAGCCATTTGTTTTTTAACTAGCAGTACTATAGCTCTAAAACCACTGGTGAGTTCTTATAAAACATATAAAATGCCATCATGGTGGGGAAGATCTTCATCAAACGATGTCAAGAAGAAAACAGCTAAAGGGGATCTTTTTGATACCATACAACGTTTTATAAGCCCAAATGAACAAAGAAGCAATGCCAAGTCATGTATGACACGAAGACGTAACCGGGACACAAAGCGGGGCTCTCAATCAAGAGCAGGGTCTAGGTCGACATCACCTTCAAAGCAAGTATCACGTTGTCAAAGTTTCGGAGATAGGCCAGTTGCTCAGCCTCTTCCACTTCCTGAATTGGATCCAGGTGTTACTCGAACTCGCTCAAACATTAGTTTTACTAAACCCATGCTGGAAAAACATGGTTTTACAAAGCCCATGCTGGAAAAACGTGGAAAACCACCACTTTTTTTGCCAATTCCTACCGCAGATCGGTTCCCACAAAGAACAGAGACTAATGATATTTTTGCAGAATTAACTACTGCATCTGTTTCTAGCAACTGCTCCGTTGATGATAGTGATGATCAGGCTGATTCTAAATTTCACAGCCGTGTCGGGAATGGTTTAGACAATGGAAACAGGGTTACAGCAACCAAGCATTCTAGGTATGATTTTGTTATCTTATTTTTTTCATAGTTGATAATCTGAGTTGGTTTGATGGTAAAAACCTCATATTTAGGTTAACAGCAAGCCGACCTGCAAATATATTGATGTATTTTGAATTCAAATATAGCCACATGAGTGGTTTCTTAGTTCTAATCTCTCTACTGTAGTCTTCATCTTATCTAATCCAATTATTGTTTTTGCTTTTTAATGAACTTATGCCAGTTTGTTTTTCCTAAACCCATCACCCAATCATGTATGCTCCTTTTTTTTCTTTCTTCTGATGACTACTCATTTTAGACGTGTACTCAGAAGCTACCCATCGGTATATTATAGGTTTTATGGGACTGAAATCTGTCAGATTCGTGTGATATTGAGTAAGTATATATTGTGTTCACACTTGCGATATTGGGGTAATTAAGGGTTCAATAGGTGTAATACAGAAAAAGCAACAATTTGTTTTAATAGTTTGCATTGCTTTTTTCATTCAGTTATATATTTGTTACTATATACGTTAGTATGTCCATCACTCATTAAACTTTTTAACTTTTGAAGTTTGACACTTAAAAATCATTGTACTAACAGTACAAAGAAGCATGCAAAAGAAGCACTGCAAGAACAAGATTTTCTGCTGAATAATCAAAGCTTATCAACATCATCCAGACTCACGATATCAAGCAATCATCAACTTAACACTCCAATAAGTCTCCATGGGGCTTTTGCTAGTGCCCCAGATAGTTCAATGTCGAGTCCATCTAGAAGTCCTAGGCGAATAATTGGCCCTGATCAGATTCCCACGTATGCTTTCATGGCAGCAAAACCCTACCAAGATGTGACATTTCTTGGATCAGGTCAATGTTCTAGTCCAGGTTCTGGTCAAACGTCCGGTCACAATTCAGGTGGAGAAATGCTTGGACAGTTATTCTGGTATCAAAGTAAAGGAAGCGCAGACTGTTCTCCCATACCTAGCCCTAGATTGACAAGCCCTGGTCCTAGTTCTAGAATAAATAGTGGAGCTGTATCTCCATTGCATCCACGTGCAAGCGGAACTGCTCCAGGATCACCAACAAAGCAGAGCCATCGACTTCCATTGCCGCCTATCAATGTTAATAAAGTATGTCCTTATTCTACTAATACCATCCAGTCAAGTACTTCTCCGTCAATACCGCGGAGTCCGGGGAGGATGGAGAACCCACTTAGTCCAAGTTCACGCTGGAAAAAAGGGAGGATGATTGGACGAGGTACTTTTGGCCATGTTTATGTCGGATTTAACAGGTATGTATTTTTGCTCATTACTTTTTATGTTCATTTGGTGTTTCAGAATGATTCAATTAGTTCCTGATATTATTATCAGAAATCTTAGAACCTTACGATATAAATATTGTTTCAAATCTAATCTCTCCAATTATGATTCGATTGTCAAATTTTGATCTAAAACTCAATTAAACCATGGTTTTAATTCTCCTATATATCACCCAAGATCTCCTCCGAGATCTCCTTTTCACGTTAAACGAGACGAGACATCAAATCTCCTCCATATCTCTCTCGACACTCATCTCGTCCGAGATATTCAAATCTCACCCGAAATATAGATCAAAATCTCAATTCAAGATCTCACCCGAAATTATATATTTTTCTTATTTTGCACAATATTTTTTATTTTCGTATTGATTCAAAAGAAACTACTCAATCCAATTGTAATTTACCAACTTTTTGAACATATTTTTTACTTTTTATCTCAATGAGTCATAGTGAAAGGTCCACTTCTTTATTAGGTTCAAATAAAATGATATTATTCAATCATTATCAAATCAAATAAGCTAATCAAGCTACTACTCTTGTAAACATATTCCTTTTTCCATTTAAATCAAGTATGTTTCCATTTTTATTTTTTACTAAGAAAGTTATAACCGTTAAATAATTTTTTTGACACATCAATTTAAGACCCATTAGTACATCCGAGATATTCCCGAGATGCAGTATAAGACCGGAGATGTACACCCAATATGTATTCATCTCATCCGAGATCTCTCCCGATACGAGATAAGTTGTGTAAAAATTCCGAGACGAAATGTGACCGAAATCCGATATTTAAAACCTTGATTAAAACTACTACTAAGAAAAATTGTTAATCGTACTGGTTTGAAAAAGACCGAAATAGTTAAATATTGCTACCAGTTAAGCCTCTCACTTTGATCTGTCAAATGGCCAACCACAACATTTATTTTATTTTGTATAATTAGTTTATCGTAGTTACTATGTTGGTTCAAACTTCGAAAACAGTTTATTGCTTTTTTGTTCTTTTTCCTTTTACTTTCTTATGATAATTTTGAAATATAATTTCAAGTCCCAAAACCATTGGATGCACATCCAATAACTTTATCACTGTACTAATGCTATTACTTTTTCATTTGATAAACAGAAATGCTAGAAGTCTGAAACAATTTAGGGCAAAATATCAGGCATAGAGATAAAAATTTATGGAACCACCTAGATTCCTATTTTTCCTCTTCAAATTCTGTCTCTATCCTAACTTCCCTCACTTCAAATTCCTTGGCCTTCTAGCACTGCTCTTTGATAAATAGGTTTGAAATTTAACTTTTGTTTCTAACAATCGGGATTTGATCTCAGATTCCTTTAATGATTGATTATTTTTTAACTAGTCCATTTCAATCCCTTGTTTCTCCTAGCAGATCCCATCTAATCCAAAATGACTAAATTATTTTCATCTCCATTATTTTAACAAGTATGAAAAAATGATGCTTAACCTTATATTTGTTAATTATGAATTAATCTTGAAATTATTGAATAAAAGAAAATTATTCATTGCATTGAATTTTAATCTTTGCGTTAACATGTAATAAAAGATACTTATTTTTTTCCTCCACAGCGTAGGTTCTTTAGATCTATTGTAGTATAATTAAAGACATTTGCTAATATAAGAGAATACGTTCAGTAAAATTTCAAAGATTGTTAAGAACCATGACAGTAAATATATGACATCCAATTGTATTTAAATCAAGATTTAGATATCAATGCATGACTATATAAAACACTGATATACTATTTATATAAAACACTGATATACTATTTTACATGATATAATTCATAACTAAATGAGATATTTGGTAAGCCTCTTTTCCCTTTATTAGTTGCAATTTTACACTTTTTAAATCTATTTCTGAATGAGGTTGGATGAAGGTGTCTGTAAAAGAAGAATCGGTTGTAATTAAATAGTAAAAACTGTCTGTATTATAGGGCGTATGGAACATAGGGTTTTGAGAAGAAAAGGATTTTATAAATTCTAAGAAGTTGAGTGTATTCAGGTTCAAATAGATTTAGCCATTAGTTTATTCGTTCTCAGGTGATGGCTTTATGAGTATCATATAGACACTTATCATGTTTCTTTGCTTATATAGCGACAGTGGTGAGATGTGTGCAATGAAAGAGGTTACTCTCTTCACAGATGATGCCAAATCAAAAGAAAGTGTGAAGCAGTTGGGACAAGTATGATTTTTCCATTTTTTTTCTTTTGTTTCCTTTTTTTACAGTAGTCCGGAAACCTCATATAGGGGATTCCTTTTTGTAATCAAGAAGATATCATCTACTGTTGAATTCTTATACAATTTTGTTGTTTAATATGGTAGGAAATATCCCTCTTAAGTCGATTGCGGCATCAGAATATTGTACAATACTATGGAAGCGAGACGGTAATCTTGTTTAATCTCTACTCTTATCCATAATGTTACAAGCTAATAATAAATGAGAGTGCATCATTCATCAGACTTTTTACTTGCTTTAAAATCCCGATTTTATACACTTCACGTGAATAACTGTCTTAAATGACCTTGGCCATAAAATCCTTTCTTTTTGAAGTTCACACATTCTTTGAATCTAGCTGAAACTGAATTATTTGGTTATGAATATAATAGCATTACTATATCCAGATGCAAGTGAGATGTAGCTGTTTAGAATTGATATTTCCATCAATACATAAAATTCTTGCTACATGTTTAAGATTTATTTTATGTATCCACCTGAATTCTTGAAACAAGACGCTGAATGCATGTTTTGATATGACATTAAACATGGTCGATTTTAATCGTTTTATGTTTTGTTTCCTTCCTTCTGTTTTGAGAACCTAAAAACTTTAAAGAAATGAGTAGCTGAATCAGTAATGTAATAATGATCAATGTCACTGAGTTTGGAAACCTTTTAAAATCTATGAAGTTAGATCATCTCCAACAGCGGTAAAAAGTAATTGGGAAGTAAATAAAGGAAGTGAACAGTGGACTTGTATGAAAACCAATCAAGGTGCATACAACTAGTTGCTACTTAAGTGAATGTAGATCTCTTCAGGGAGCAAAGTGTATATTGATTTTGTAGCCCACCCAAAAGATTAAGATAATATATTGTCTGAACCCTGGCTCTGTATTAACACTCACCGATCTTATTTATTACCATAATCAGATATCCTTTGTATATAATCTAACGCATGACTTCCAGTTAGTACTGATCTATTTCCAGTTACTTATGTGCTGATAATGAGTCAGAATGAGGGGAGGAGCTTGAACAAATAACTATAAGCTGAAATTGATTTACCAACTTACATGACTAAATTGAACCTTGTGAGCTTGCAGCGCTACTTTTTTTTTCTTCTAAAGAAGAATGCTTGGCATATATAAACTGTTAATTTATGTCGTTCAAACAGTTAGATGACAGACTATATATATACCTGGAGTATTTATCTGGTGGCTCCATACATAAGCTTTTGCAAGAATATGGACAATTTGGTGAACCGGCGATTCGTAGCTACACTCGACAAATTCTTTCAGGGTTAGCTTATTTGCATGCTAAGAACACCATTCACAGGTACATACGAGTCTCAATATCCATAATTCGATAAGCAGCAGGATAACTTATTATTCAGATGGTATTGATCTGCTTTAAATCAAGATTCTATGTCTGTTCAGGGACATCAAAGGTGCAAATATCCTTGTTGATCCAAATGGGCGTGTAAAGCTGGCAGACTTTGGGATGGCAAAACACGTACTATTTCTGACACCATTTTTCTTGCTATGATGTATATGCTCTTTAATTCCAGTAATAATTAGTCATATGCTACAATTTTACTTTTAAGATAACTTTTTCTGAATGATTGCAACAAAGGAAAGCAAAAAAACAAAATAAAATAATGATAATAATAATAATAATTTGACTTACAAACTAACTTCTCATAAATGAGTTTATTTTTATCAAAATTAATTGGGTAGAGTAAAATTTTGTTTGTTTTCCTTGCCATGATTTCTTTCTAAATCCGGAGCATATAATGTGCAATATTCCATCTCTTAATTGTATGGACAAGGTTTTTTGTTTTGCGTGCGCGTGCGCGTGCGTGTGCGTATGTACAACTGCAACACAAACAAATGTGATATCTTTAAAAATAGGATGCTTTGTTGATGCACTCTCACTTGGTGTACTTCTTGTTTTCAGATAACTGGACAATCATGTCCACTATCATTCAAGGGAAGTCCTTATTGGATGGCGCCTGAAGTGAGTTCGTACTTGGATATTTATTTCAATATAATTGTATTCATCAATTTGAAAGTTTCTTAATTTGCATTTGCAATCATTTTTAATCAGGTTATAAAGAACACAAATGGATCTAATCTTGCTGTAGATATATGGAGCCTTGGCTGTACAGTTATCGAAATGGCTACATCAAAACCACCTTGGAGTCAGTATGAAGGGGTTGGTACTCTTTATAATGGAAACAAAACATGCAATGTTTATTTAACTCTTTATTCATCACCGTTGCTTGTTTTTTCACTCGGTACACAGGGTCTATACATTGAATTATTTTTATAATGGAAACAAAACATGCAATATTTATTTTCCTCTTTATTCATCACCGTTACTCGTTTTTTCACTCGGTACAAAGGGTCTATACATTTAATTATTTTACACAATCATAAGTGAGCACATATGAACCACACAGGTGCTTAGTCTTAGTACAATTGTGAAAATTCTACAACAAAGTGTAAAAAGCCATGTGAATCTTAAATTAATACTCCCGATCAAGGTTAAATATGCTACAACAAAGGAGGGAAATGATCTCTTTTTTTTATATATATATTTGAATTTGAATTTTCTTTTGATTCTTCCTTTCTGTAAACTTCTGTACATGACAGTTGTTCATGCTGCTGGCATCACTAGTATTAAAACAAGAATATTGCTATGTAGATTGCTGCCATGTTCAAAATTGGGAATAGTAAGGATCTTCCTTTAATCCCTGATCATCTATCAGATGAAGGAAAGGATTTTATAAGGCAGTGCCTTCAACGGGAACCATCACGGCGTCCTACTGCTTCTCAGCTTTTGCAACACCCATTTGTATGCAATGTGTCTTCACTTGAAAAATCTGCTCTTGGTTTTGACCCTTTAGAAAAGCCAACTGCCTTCTCGAGTGAGCTGAAATCAAAGGTAATATCAATTTAGTTTGAGCATCTCCAACTGTCATATCGTACTCATCTCGATTTTTTTGCAAATTGGAAAACCAAGTACAAGCAATTCCAATTGTTCTCATTATGTCAAAATGAAGAGTCAAATTAATAATGCTGGAACTCTCCATTTTCTTTATAGTGGAGATTGAATACTCCTTTTTTTATAACGAAGTGAAAAATGACTCAGGCTAACTTTAATATGGTTTTCTATTTCTCAAAAATAAAGAATTATTGAAGGGAGCTTTTCTCTCACTTCCTACTAAGTTTCAAAATAGGTTAAACATCATTTCTAACCACAAAAATAAAATATAGTTCTCTATCTCTGAACTTACTATAACATATCAGGTTATACACACACCATCATTTTCTATACAAAAAACAATCAATATCTTTTTGAAAACTTATCAACTTAAAAATTTGTTTTTTTCTCTCCATAAAATCATAAATTTTGTGTTCTTTTCAACAAGTTCCACGTACATACATACTTATACATACAGACTTATGTGTATTTATACATACACGCCTATCATGGTTCCAAATTATGTTCCGGTTTTGGTCATAACCGGGCTGGAATCCGGTCCAAAATCCGTTTTCAATCCAAATTCAGGATTTGACTCTTTAAGTGTCGAAAGATTAGCAAAATGGGAAAAAAAGATGCAGTAAACCTGCAAACGGATTAAAAAGATAACAAATCAAGCAAAATAATAATAAAATAGACAAATGAAATAATAATAATTTAAAAAATTATTATATTTTCGTCATTACGGCCATTTAGGTAGAAATAACATGAAAAATTAGTAAAAACCGATGAATAAACTGTTTCATATATATATATAATATTTAATTTTAGCCTTGGCAAAAATATGTATTTAATTTTCGTAAATATAAGTATGTACTATGAGGTTGAGCCTTGGCGCAACGATTAGGTCACCCGCATGGTGATCTGGGCACCTAGATTCGTGTCCGAAAACAGCCTTTCGCAATGCGAGGAAAATGCTGCGTACATTATCAACCACCCTAGAACCTTCTATCGTGCAGGAGCCTCGTACAATGAGTTTCACCTTTATAAGTATGTACTATATATTAATGTATTTGTATAGAAAAAAAAATCAAAATCTGAAATGGAATATAACCGATATTTTTGAAAATTTGAAAGTCTTGAATAAACGAAACAGAAATTGGAATTTTGAA
Organism: Allium cepa; assembly: GCA_030765085.1. Lineage (NCBI taxonomy): Eukaryota > Viridiplantae > Streptophyta > Magnoliopsida > Asparagales > Amaryllidaceae > Allium > Allium cepa. The sequence continues at coordinate 590,158,232 of CM060938.1, forward strand.
CCTTGACACACACACACCCCCCACACACATAAAACACACCCAAACACATATATTCGAAATTTACGTATAATATTCGCTAACATAAATATTTGCAAATGCATCATTGAAGCAATAATGCAAACTAGTAGCGATCTAATAAACAATGCGAATTACAACTTTTCGACCATGAAACTTGTAATAAGCAAAGTACAACAATAGAGATTTTGTTTTTTAACCACTTAGATATCAAATTAAGGTAATGTAAAAAAAGTGTAGCAGAGATTTATTTTTCCATAATTAATTTTTTTTAGTTATTTTTGTTTTTTATGAAGCATATGTTGTTGATATAATGTTTTTAGTTGCTTTTACATTGATGTGTAAATATTTTGCATCCTTAGATGTAGTTCAAATATTTGCACTTAAGATATGGTGTATTGTTACGGTTTAAAAATGCTCAAACATTTACATCAAACGAATTTATATTTTATTACTATTAACCGTGCAAATATTTTCACCAAGTAACCAAATATTTGCATAACTATTTCAAAAGCAGACATTTGCCAGTATTTCACTGTCTGTTTGAAAGTGCATTCAAATGCAAATAATTGCATCGCCGCTTCAGAGTGCAAATATCTGTAAATGACTAAGAATTGCATTATTTATTCCATAATGCATACGGTTGCAACTACTTGTACTAAATAACTAAATTTTTGCAATATCTACTTCAAAGTTCAGTTGAACGCAAATATTTGCGTTGCTGTTTCAACTTGTAAATATGAACACTGAACGGCTAAAGTTTGGATTATTTATTTCAAAAATATGTAAGTGTAAATGTTTGCGCTAAACCACTAAATGGTGCATTATCTACTTCAAAAGATAAATAGATGCTAATATTTGCGTTAGGTCAGTAAACGGATACTTTCAGATACGGATGATGTCATATCCGCATCCGCATCCGAAATCATTTTCGGATATCGAATATCCGCATCCGCGGATACAGATAGATATTGGATAATCATCATATCTGCTAACAATTGATAAATCGAGAAATATGAATAGAAAATTTTGGTTTAGCATAAATTTTTTAAACCTCATTGATTATAAAAGTGTGAAAAATAAACAAATAGGATGATGGTGTTTTTAGGCTCAGGGAAAAAGTTGGAGAAAAATTTAGTTTCAGGGACAAAAAGTTTGCTTTTTAGCCGAAAGACACATTTTAGTGTAAATCACAGAATGATAGTTGCAACCATCATTTTCTGTTCACACTAAAAAGTGTCTTTCAACCTAAAAAAAAACTTATTGTCTTCGAGACTAATTTTTTTTGCGACTTCTTTCATGTGTCTATTGTCCTTTAGGATGATAATAAATAGTTTTGAGCAATTAATATGCATTAAATTCATATAATACAAACGATTAACTTAATAATAAAAAACACATCTATAGTTGTACTAAAATACACAAAATATTAAATATAATCCTAACAAAAACCAGACGGCTAATTTTCGGACACGGATACCTTCGTATCTGCATCCGTATTTGTTTTTCCGGATATTGGATATTTATCCGCTTTTCAGATACGGAAGCGGACGGATTTAGAATATTTCGTGTATTCATTGACAACCCTAATCAGCATTGTCTATTTCAAAATGTAGGTAATTGCATTGCAATTTTTTATTTGAGTGTAGATATTTCCACCAACAGAAATTTTCAAAAACATATTGATCTTGTTGAAAAATTATACAATTTGTGATTTGACGGTGGAAACAAAATTCTAGTCTTATGTTTCAAATGAAAGTTCAAATAAGAGGAAGACTATACCAAAATAGGAAGTGGAATTATATTCATTGGTTGTGGAAGAGTTCTTGTGAGTTAATTTCATTTTTAACGAAATGTCCCTAATAGCTGTATTATCAAATTTGGTGGTTGGAGAAAGTCTAAATTTAAATACAATCACAGAAGCTCTTAGTTTCCTGCTATTATTTTTGTAAACATGTCAACATACATAATAATCATCTTAATTGATACCATTAATAAGTGTGCATTGGACTCGAATCCATAAACTACTCTTTATTGTGCAAAGTTGATGTCATAGGATAACTTCATGGCTCATATAATTTAACACCAAAATGGATATTCGTTCATACTTGCTACAAATAGAATATGGTATTTTTAGAATTCATTTTTTGTTATTGCCAAATTGCACCTCCAAGGTGGATAAGCAAATTTTTGGAACAAAAAAAATTGAACTCTTAAATTACAGTTTTAGATATAAATTTTGATCAATAAATGGGTAATTGAAAATTTTGGCAATAAGTTTAGCGCTATTTATCTGGATTATTTGCTTAATTAGTAGAGATATTATATACTTCTCATGGTTAAAAAGCATGTATATCTTTAGAAACTTCGCTAGAAATGAATTTCCAGACTACATTTCAACTTTAGTTCTTGTTCTCTTGATCTTGAGCTCATGGCTATATTAATGTATCAGTAAGAATCAAATTCAATGCTATTTTATATCTTGACTTCCTCCTTCAATTTGTCGTTAGTAGAAATGGTATTCTTGCTTGTTGCTATCTGAACTATGTTTATTTGACGTGAAACATATTAATGGCAATTGCTGTCAATTTTGATTCTAAATGTGAATTCTGACTCTGATAATGTTATTCTGACAGGGTGTTGGTCATGCAACCCATCATCTCCGAGGTTCTAACTTTTCTTCTTTAACCAGGTAACATCACCTTTATGAACTTTCGGATCTTATTTAGATTTTTTTTCTTTTCGTTGTCATATATTGAAAGATTACGAACACTACACTGAAAATGTTAAATTCACAAGAAAGTTATAGAAAACCTAAATTGTAAATCAGCACCAAGGCTGGCAGCCATTTTCTCATGAATATACCATTTTAGTACTGTAAAATACAATTGTACATATACTGTACCATATACTACTCTTACATTACTTTGTAAATATGCATTACACAATTTTTTAGCATGTTTTCTTTTATCTAAAACCATAGTAAGAGAACTTTAACCACATTGGCTATACTATTCTTGTGAATATACCCGAAGAAGTATGTGCTGCGGGCACAATGCATAATTCTTCAGATTTTACCAGTGAAGCTTGGTTTTTTGGGTCTTAAAAAAAATCTTTTAAACTAAGCAGGCAATTTCTTATTATTTGACAGTGATATCCACATGAGGAACATCTCATGCCCCGTTTCTCCGATCGGAAGCCCTTTGCTCAATGCAAGATCATCTCAAAACATCAATGGAAGGAGATCCCCATCACCAATATCAAGCCCAAAGACTACCCCATCTACACCACTTACAGGTGGCAATGGAGCTCTTCCCTTTAACCTAACAATGCCTGCTAGATCACCAAGCGATCTTTATATTAGTGGTGCCACTTATATTCCCGATATCTTCCAAGGAATGCATGTGCCTCATCATCATCTAAATCATCGTCTTCATCCTAACGGTAGTTGATATTGTAGTCAGCATTAGGTTTATTCATTGATTTTTTTTTTTTTTTTTTTTTTTTTTTTTTTTTTTTTTGGGGGTTTTGTCCATTAGACATGATCAGATTGGCTTGGCTTGATATACCGGGTCTTAATATTGTATGATATTTCTTCAAGCATTACCCAGAGTATATTAATTTTGATGCTCAGAAGTTGAAGTTGTGGAAGCAGCCTACCCATCTTCATTAATCTGCATTAAGTTTTATACTGGTAAATACACTTTTACACATGCTTTTTTCTGAAACATCAATGCCTGAATACATAGTTAAATGGATAATTTTCCTTGATATACTCACTGTGATCACCATTGTTAATGTCTTCTAAGATACATAACTTAAGGCCTGTTAGGATAAATAAGTCGTTTTATTTTTATTTTTTGGAAGACAAAACCTGTTCATTTTGGCGTTCGAAAAGCCAAAAAACAACTTATTTAAGTTGATCTAAACGTGCCATTAGAGTAGGAAATTAAGTTCCATGACGGAGACAATGATCTCCTAAGATTTTGTAAATTTTTATGTCTGAAATTAGTTTATACTAGTTTTTTTATGAAAATGTATAGATTTCCTCGCTTTGCAAATTAAACTATTAACCATTTACTGCAAATGTTTGTTACAGGCCAGGACGACGAACTATTTTTTCTAGAACCAGCACTATACTGGAGTTAGAATGTCAAGCATATATATTGTCATTAAATGACGTTACGGCCATTTTTGAAGTCATTGAGAGAATAACATTAACACTGTAAGGTCTGTTTAGACATTTTACTGTTTGTAATGTTGCTGTGCAGAAAGGTCATTCATATATTACTTCTTTTCATACTGCATTTTATGTTGCAACTCTGGTTAATCTGTCACTGTATTTTATGTTATCACCATTTCAATCTTGTTTGTGGATAAAAATCAACGCTAAATTTGATTAAACTCTACATCGGATGCTTAAAAATAAGAATTTATTCGTCAAACTCCCGTCCATAAGTTTCAAAAAATACTTGTATCCTTCTTCAAAAGTAGGTTTCACAAAACATGCTTGAATTCATTTTTAGGAAAATCAAAAGTATTTGTAGTTTTAAGAAAATGCAAATGATTGTACTTTTTACTATAAAAATGCAAATGTTTGAAAAATAATAATTTGATTTTGCGCATCAACTTCCGATTAAGTGCAGATTTTATTTATGAAAAAAAAATATTGAAATTAATTCTGGGGTTAGTTTGAAATCTAATTTTGAGAATGTGCAGTCTATTAAATGTCAAAATAAAGACGTCCCTAATTGCCACTACAATTAACTAAAATAAGGATGTCCCTAATTGCTACTAAAATTAGTTCACGTAGGAAACTGGGGAGAATTCATAGGGTTATAATTAAGTCTTTGTTATAATATATGTATATTATGAAGTGAATATGCTTGTACATTGTTTTGTTTAGTCCCACATCGTGGGATAAGTTCAGTCCTTACTTCTGAAGCCTTTATATAAAGTAGGCTATGTAATGTAAATAGATATCTATTCTCTAAATGAATAAAATTGTTCTCTTTCTAATGGTTTCTACTTTCTTTATTCTATAACACGTTATCAGCACGTTGTTTTATTTTTAAGATTTTCTTTATGCATTTAAGATCTATTTCCTTTCTCTTGGGATCTAATTTTATTTCGTAGATCAAATTTCGTTTTGTAAACATTTGTTTTGATCTCATTTCTTTTTCCTGGATCTCATTTTGAATATCTTATAATTCGATATAATTATGTGAATCTAATATTATTTACTTGTATAGATCTAACTTTGTAGACTTCATTTTTCAGATCTCATTTGTAGACTTATTAAATTGATTTTATTTGTAGATGTTATTATGTTGATCTCAATATGATCTATTTTTTCTGATCTAATTCTATCATAGATCTAATTTTATAGATCTATAACATTTTATATTCTATATACTGTTGCTTTTCTTTTCGATCCAGCGCCTTAATATGGTATAATGATTGAATTTAGATCTCATTGATCTTTCATTATTTTTAATTGATATTCTTTGTTATGAAAGATTTTATATAAAAATTTCTACCAAATTAATGTTGATTATCAAATATCTACATGAAATAGTTTTGATATTTGTAGCGTGTATAATTATATGTATTATTGCTGATTTAATAATACAGAGAGGTTTGAGTTGCAGGAGAAGCAAGCAGATTAATTTCCAATGACTCCAGTAATGGGAATCGAATAGATGGTACTTATATTTTTGACTTGTTTCATTTTTCATTCGTCGATGTATAAAACACGTTTTCTTTTAATGTAAACACGCACTTTTGCTCTTGCTATGAGATTTTCGGTTTCGTTCACGCATTGAGTGAAACAAAGTTCCGTGATGTTCATATTTTCATTTAGAAATAATTTAGAATTTATACGATTATATTTGTTTTTTTTTTCTTGTTTAGGAATTAATCATGTTCAGATGAGGTATTCCATTATGTTCGGCTTACAAAGTTCTATTAAATTGATTCTTCATTCTTTATAAAAGCTGTGCATATATTATGGACATTATATTCCATTTCTAGCATTTGATTTGAATTATACGACTAATGGTAATAATTACCATACCATCTTGTTTTATTTGATACTTGACATTCATTGAAGTAAAAAAAATAAAATAAAAATAATAATAATGGTTGGTTCACTATTTGATCAATGAAATTAAGCAACACAAGAAACAAAGTTTCATCAGGTTTTTATTTTATTATATGGTACAAGTCATGTCATTTTTTTTCTTAATCATATGTTTCAGGGCACATACTCACGTCATTCATATTAGTGAGTATTGAAATTGATTCCATGCAAATATATATTTTTTCAACATTTTTTTTATTGTCAAATTTTCTATACTTGGTTAACTTGACTTGCATATTACACAGATTTAACTGAAAAAGATCATCTTTACCTATGGAACTCCCTGAAGGAGCGTTATGACCACCAAAATATGGTCACACTTTTAAACACTAGACATGAATGGTTGAACTTGAAGTTTTAAGTCTTTAAATCTACCAGGAAATACAATTCCTCTATATTAAAATTACTTCTAAACTAAAATTATGTGAAAGGATTGTCTAGTAATACTAACCTGAAGTTAGATCATTTCTTCGACGATGAAGGAAACTTAATAATTGATGAAAATCTAAGTACAGTAATAAATGATATGGTCGAATTGATCAATAATAGCAGCCTGAAGTCTGCTATATGGATTTTATTTTATTTCGGTTCAATAAATCAGTTTGAAGTTGGTAAAACCCAAGTTTTGATAATCTTTGGGTGTGCTTGCCAAACTATATATTTGAAGAAGTACATTTTAATATTCTCCAGAAGAGATAATCCATATGACATACTCTTGAAGAGATGTTTTATGATTTTTATATTTCAAAATCCAAACATCCTAGAAGAGATGTTGTAGAATTATATCAATTATGTAGAAAAAGATATTGCTTATTGATGACATCCCAAAAACAATGCATATAAAGTACCTTTAGAAGTGATATGTACCACTCTAGAAGCGGTGTTTATGAAATATCCCCAGAAGTGATGTTATATCATCGTATAGCACTATAAAAGAATTGCCTATAAAATATTGTCAAATGTGATAATAAATCATCTAAAATTCAATCGTCTATTGTCATGGACCCGTAGCTCCATTAGACAAATAGTGATATGTAACCTTTTACTTTTCAGAACTTACGATGAATCAAATATTATATGCACAACTATTCTTGAAGAAATATCTTTAGATATGCTCCTGAAGAGATAATCTATATGTCGTATCATAATTTTCACTAAAGCTATATAAATACGGTCTTGAAGGATTCACACTGACATTGATCCATAAATTCACTCCAGAAGTAGTGATAATAAAATATCCCTAAAAGAGACTAATAAATTAGAAAATGGTAACATATCTCTAGAAGAGATTTGCTTATATATTTGGTAATTTTATTAATTTTATTAGACCAAATAAATGCATAGAAATTTGATTATAAAGGATCCTAATTTAGTTTAGATTAGATCCTAAAAGTTTGAGAGCTATACATACGGTCCTGAGGAAATCTGTATCTGTAACATTCCAAGTATCCAGGAGATACTATTATTATTTTTGCTGTAATTTTTTTACGGAACTCTCAATAGAGATGTGTAGAAATGTCTATATGCAATTAAAAATTATTCCTTGATAAGTAATCATAATTAGTGTTCAAAACTGATATTTGAGATATAATTGAGGAATAAAACTTAACAACTTGAAGTTGTGTATATTTTGTTCGAACCAGAAGTTCGATATGGTTTCAAACCAATGTTTTGAACATTATCATGCGGTTTTGACAGGTTTGCATTGACATTGATTTATAAATAGAAATTAATAGTTTGGATCCTTTTAATAGTTTGTTCTAAAAATCACTAATTCAAATGAGAAAGAATATGAAAGTATTGTAATATATATGTGATACGTGGACGCACGTATACATCCATATATGTAAATATTTAGCTAACAACCCGAAGTTTGTTATAAGCTCATCTTATAGATTATGCATAGATATTATTTAGTGATTTAAAATTCAATCAACATAAATGTTGAATGACCTGAAGTCATGTATGTATTCAAATGATCTACACAATAAGTAAATTCCTCCAATTTCTTAGATCAATGAATGAGAACAAACTCTAATAATCAATATCAATTGAATGCATCTTATCAATTAATAAAAGAATTATCCTGCTATTATTAATATGTATGGTGTATTTGCTAGTAGTAATATCATAATGGATCAAAATGAGAATCCATAGATGATTATTATTTAATGTGACAATGTTTGCCAACGTTGAGGGGGAGGATAAAGGGATACAAGCTCATTTTGACCATCAATGTTAAAAATTTGTTAAATATACAATGATGCAAAATATTAAGTAACTTGAATAAATTATCAGTAATATCCCTAGTAGACTCATATAGATTTGAACCCCTGAAGGATCAAAATTTGCAAACCACATCTGAAATATGGTTCCAAAGTCAGTTCAAAATATTTTTGGAGTAAGTAATAAAAATGTCAAATAAAGGAGGTGAGTGTTCTTAAAGAAACACTTAAGGATGCTCTGAAAGAGATCCATGACATGATTCTCAAATAACCCTAGAAGTGGGTTAGGTACCTAAAACATGATAATTAAAGAGATCTCAATAAATCATCTTTAGAACTGACAAGAAATAATCATCGATGATAAATTTATAAATAATAAAGCGCTTATGTTTATAAATGGATTGAAGATCCTGGATTAGAGAAAAACATGATTGGCCATCGTTAAAATCTCCTAAATAAGAAATGTGAACCTGTAGTTTGCAACACACACACACACACACACACACATATAACAGAAAAACACATTGAAATTACTGAAGCACATGTAGTGCTACATCGTGTTAAATGCTCTAGGCATCATGTTTTTATTGAATTGATTGAAGCAGCGAAAGTGTTTGAAACACTTAAAATACCCTGAATGTATAAATATTGTTTAAAACATTATAAATAATGAAAGCATACAAATTCTTGAAGAATATAAATAACTTTCATTGTTATAAAGAATGCAAAGAACAAGGAGAGTAGATTTCAACCTACTTTTAAGTATTGTTGTAATGAAAATCTTGATATAAATTCATGATGAGTAGATTACTTCCTATTTTTAAGTATCGTTGTAATGAAACTCTTAATATCCATTGAAGTGAGTTGCGATATGCAAATACTTATTAAAGTATACAAATTTCTAAAGAATATATATAACTTTTGTAGTTATAAAGAATGCAAAAGACATGAAGTGTAGATTACAAATTTCTTCTAATTATTGTTGTGATGAAAATCTTGATATACTTCAAGATGAGTAGATTACTTCCTGCTTTCTAGTAATGTTGTAATAAATTTTTTAATATTCATGAAAGATGTATAGTTGCAATGCGCAAAACTAATTTGAAGCACAAAAAAAATGAAAGCACATGAAGTGTTTTTTTTCCATAAAAGTAGCATACAAAATGCATAAAATGCAAACCATATTTGGAAGAAACAATCTTAGAAAATTTGATTGTATCGAAGGAAACTATTAATAAATTGTATTATTGATGAGATACATATTTATGGATGCAGAAGTATCTATAACCAATTTGAATTATCGAAAGACGAATATGAATTTAGAGGAAAATTTAAAATCAGGGGGAGCATTCATATGTATTTTATAATGCACTCTTTTTCCTTAACTAAGATTTTTCCCACTGGGTTTTTATTAGTAAGGTTTTAATGAGACATTACCTTGATCCAGAAGTATCAACTCCCTAGTAACATTTGAAATAAGCTATAATGTACTCTTTTTCCTTATTTAAGATTTTTCCCACTAGGTTTTTTTATTAAGGTTTTAATGAGGCATTATCTTAATCTAGAAGAATCAAACGTCTTTTCAAGAAATAACATCTCAAATATGTTATTTAAGTTAAATTATATTTTTATCTTTGACTAAGGTTTTTCACATCGGGTTTTCCTTTGTAAGGTTTTTACCGAAGTATTAAATTGATCCAGAAGTATCAAACTCTATCTGATGCAGTAAATTATTGAAATATGACATACTATATTGTACTCTTTTTCCTTCACTAAGATTTTTCTCATAGGGTTTTACTTAGTAAGGTTTTAATGAGGCATTAGTTTGACCCAGAAGTATCAAGCTTTATTTAAAGAAATAAGAAAATAAAATATGTCATTGTACTCTTTTTCCTTCACTAAGATTTTTCCCATTGGGTTTTTCTTAGTAAGGTTTTAATGAGACATTATTTTGATCCTGAAGTATCAAACTCTTATAAGGAATATCATTTTTAGTATGATATTTATGACTTCACAAGTTGTACTCTTTTCCTCGTTCAAGGTTTTTTTCCATTGGGTTTTTCTAATAGTGGTTTTTAATGAGGCAACAGACAATATCTATATCGACTGAATCGATAAATGCAAGCAAGATAATAATAAGGGAGAGCAATCATCATACATGTTTCGAAACGAAAATTTCCAAATTATCCGAGCATTCAAGATTTTGAAGACGCATATTCAAGGGGGGTGTTATAATGTATGTGTATTATGAAGTAAATATGCTTGTACATTGTTTTGTTTAGTCCCACATCGTGGGATAAGTTCAGTCCTTACTTCTGAAGCCTTTATATAAAGTAGGCCATGTAATTTAAATAGATATCTATTCTCTGAATGAATAAAATTGTTCTCTCTCTAATGACTTCTACTTTCTTTATTCTATAACAGTCTTAAAATTATATATATTTTTAATAATAATTTGTGAAAGAACCGAAGTTATCCATCAGTTTCTTATAAAATAGAACGTAACTAATATAAGATGGTTTAAATTTTATATTTCAAGTAAGGTGTGCTATATGGAATGATTATCCATTGAATCGAATTAAATTCACTTCAAAGAGAGAAAAGATGTGAACAACAATTTTGAAATCAGATTGGATTCAAATTATAACAATCCATTCAAATGGATTCATATGGTCGACGCCAATTGGAGAATCGATCCAGTTTATTTTAAATTATCAAAGTCTCTAATAACATATGTATTTAACCACGAAGTTTGACCTTCGAGGTCACTTGGTTCGATCCAGTTACATTTTTCGATTAACCGCATTACTTTAGCTAGAGATTTATGACGTGTCAGATTCAAATTACAGTAACACTTGAAAGAGTTAGGGATATGCTTTAGGGGCAATTATGTAATTTGTTACATATATCTAACTCGATAACTAATCTTGTTTGAATTAAAAGGTGTTTTTTTTTCTAATACATACTTGCTATAATGTGTTATGTTAATTAATTAATTTAGTTAAAAGTATATTTAATAGAAAATTGATAAATTGTATGTTTTGTGATGGTGGTTACAAAGTGTTGTAACCGTGAGTAATTTAGCACAATGAAAACAAATATACCATTTTAAATGTTCCTAGTCAAAATGCATCGAGACTGGATATCGATATATCCGTTAAGACTAGAGTACACAACGCTCTCAAAATTTTGGGTAGTGTATTGCTCGTGACTGGTAGAAATACCTATGAATTACTTACTTATAGTTATTGAAAAATTATTGAATAACTCACTCGATATTTTTTGTTGGTTAATATAACCAAGGTCGAAAAAATATATCGATGCGACTGATTTACACAGTTCTCTCAACTTGAGAGTACCGTGGATCTTCAATATGAAAGATCCGCTTTGATTATAGTCAAATCATGGCACGGTGTCCATCGAGTGATTATAGTTGGGTCAAATAGAAGTATTGGAAGCGAAGCACTATTCAAGAGAGGGTTAGTCTTCTCAGTTATATGAGGTTAGTATCACGGTCGATTCAAAGTTAAAGTCTCTAGTCAGAACATTTCGGTTAATAATAATTGTTATTATTGAACCAAAGACTTTGTGTTTGGACTATAGAGTTGAATATTGATGGTATTGGAATTTTGACCGTTACTGAATTCCATAAGTCCAAAGTGATATAGTTTTGACGAAGAGAATTGGTGCAAAATAAAAGTCACAACCGGGTACCGCTTAACGAGGTGAAATTGGATTTTTCCAAAACCTAGTAAGTGATAGATTTGATCAAAATATCACACCACCTACTAAGTGACTGTAACAACCAAAAATTTTTAATAAATATTTTTAATTCATTTTATTTAAAACTTTGATGTTTAATTATTGAAATTTTGAAATTTTGAAATTTTCCAATATAATTTTTTATGTATTTGTAATTTATTTTCCCAAATACAATAAAATAAACAATTTCTGAGATTTTTATATTTTGGTCAAACTTTGAATTTTGTTTGAAATTTTTAAATTTTTAAATATTAAATTATAATCTTTTTGTTTGGAGCTGGATATAATTCTGATATCCGTTCTGCTTTTCGTTTCGTTAAATTCAGATTTATACTTTTAAAATTAGATAAAATACAGCGTTTTACACGCAATAAATTTTTATTTTTTTATTTTTTATTTTCCTATGTCCATCTCTTGATTTTATTTCTCTATTTTATTTGTCTAGACGTTTATGTTATTTATTAGATTTTACTTGTTTATATCTTTGTATAAATGACTTGAGAAAATCAAGGAGACATAGGTTTCATTGTTTTAATTCTTGCCTTTTTATTTGCCTACCCTCTTTATTGCTGCATAGCCGTTCAAGCCCCAAACCCTAGCCACCTTCTCTATTGCTACATTCATGTACAAAAAACATTTTCTCACATCTCATTTTCATTTGCATCCAGAGAGAAAATACTGTAAGTTTCAATGGCTTCCCCTTCTTCCTTCTTTCCATTTTTCTTTTATTTTCTCTTGTGATTTCTCCACGCCTGCTCGGCCTCCACCATGTCCGTGTCTTGCCAACCATCACACCACCTCCATGATCACCTCCACCAACCATCTCCACCATGCCGTGGCCATTGATGAAGACTACATCACCAAAACAATTACAACCTAGCCGAACTCCTATGGTTTCATCCATCCCCTCCTTCCTTTAGCCTCGGCCACAAACAAAACTCCACATATCTAACACGGTCGAGCACATGAAGCATAGGGCCGAACCCACTTTTCCACTGGACCCCTCATTTCAAGCCTTTTAGCCTTCCATTGATTTGTAACTTCCATCTCCTCACATTCTTTTACCCTTAGCCGTGCCTTATGATTCCATCACCAAGCCTACTTGCCTCTAAACATCATGGCCGAGCAAAAATAGGTGTGGACGAGCCTATAGGTGATGTGGCCGAGCCCACTTAGGGTTAAAATCCGTATTCTGTTCCATATTGATTCATATTTTAAATTGTTGAATTCATATCTTATAGTGTTAGATCATTTACTTATATTTGTTTTATTTATTTGATTACAAGATTTAAATTTGGGTGTTACTTCTTCTCGAATCTAGTGCGTGCTTATCGTGCCTTTCTGTGTTGTTGTGTGCCTTTACTTTGTAATCTCTAGCTTCAAAAGGTGAGTTATTCACTCTAGACATTCCGTACTTATATATTTGTGAAACGATGACAAGTGAATATGTAATGATTGATATACTATGTCCATATATGCCTGTGATCTGTTTATATGATGTATAACCTGATTTTATACCTGTCATATCATCTGTTATAATATTATATGCTATATAGTTATTTTATTTTCTGTATCTCACACTGCAAGTTCCCTTATCACTATGTGTTGAAATAATACATACCCGAACGGACTTAAGAATAAGGAAAAATCACTATGGGCTGAAATGGTAGGCTCGAGTGATTTTTTATTGTATTTGATTTACTTGGGATTGCGGGTTTGAAATGATAGAACCCGGATTTTTCTTTTTACATTACGGATTGAAATGATATATTATCCGTATCACTTGGCCTAGGTTAGAAAATATTATACAAACCCGTGGTTAATTATATATATTTTTTGAAATTCAAAAGTATTTTTAAAATAAAAATAAGATATTTTAACTTAAATTGGATATAAATAATTTAAATGAATTTATAGTGATTTTTCTATAAGTCAAAATGTATAAAGAATTAAATGGAAAGGTGTGTTTTAAAAATATGACTTAACTTGGAAATCGGAAATATGGTTTAAATGGAAAATTTTAAGTTAAGTAAATGAATGGAAATTTTATTTTATTTATGAAATGGGTATTATATAATAAAATATTAAGTTAATTGTTAAAAATAAAAGTTGAGAAAATAGTTTACTTTTGACTTAATAAGTGAATTATTGTTTAAATTGGATATTTATTTATTAAAGGTTTATTTTATTGAATCATAAGTTAAATGATATCTAAATGAATATTTTTGAAGCGAAAAATATGAATTTTATAAGTTAAAATGGCTAAAATTGAAGTTTTAATGTTTCTGAAATTTTATATAAAATCTGGAATTAGTAGTGGCAGCACTTCAGAAATGCTGTGGTTTTAAGACATCATTTGTTAAGTGCTATCATTTCTGGAAATAAACTAAATTCTAAAATAACTAAAGAGCTACTGCAGCACTTGGTAAGTGCTGTTGTTGCTGAAACTGAACTATATTTGAATTAACTAAATAGCTATTGCAGCACTTTGTAAGTGCTTTTGTTGCTGACATTAAACTGTTTTGAATAACTAAATAGCTACTGTAGCACTTCGTAAGTGCTGTTGTTGCTGAAATGAAACTGAACTGTTTTAAATTACTAATACCTACTGTAGCACTTTGTAAGTGCTGCTATTTTTGAAATTGAGCTGTTTTGAAATAGCTAAATACTTACCGTAGCACTTAATAAGAGCTGTTGTTTTTAAATTTGATAATTTTTTTGAAATATTAATATATCTACCATAACATTTTGTAAGTGTTGTTTTAGCTGAAATTACAATGTTTTGAAAACTTTATAATTGAATGAATGTTTTTCAAATGTTACAACTGTGAAACGAATATTATTTGATATTGAATTTAAATGGTTTAAATGAATATGTTTTGAAGTGAAATATAAACCATTTTTTTGAAATTTATAACCACTGGTTATAATAACGATTGGTTGGTAAAGAGACCGAGATCGGATATGGACATACTCTCTGTCGATACCGAAAACAACTTTGACAACCGTGTACGCGGTGGAGATTCCAGAATGAAGTAGGATGGTGACAACGTTCTATTGAGGTACGTACGTGGACCCGACTTCCGTGAGTCGGCATAAGGTGGCTAAAACAGGAGTGATTGACGGGCCAGCGAGGTGGATCCTTTTATCGGACACACTCCTTCGATACCATTCTATTACTTTGTGATTGATTTGGGTCTCTTTGATTTTGGATGTGTGGCTAAAGGTAGGCGTAGCTGCGCGCTACGCGTCACCACCAGCCCAGATGCGTAATTGGCGTATCTACCCTGACATTGCCTCGTTGTGTCGTGTCACCTACCCTAACGCGTCTTGTACGAGTTTGATTTGTGTCGTACCTATAGAGCATCCTCTAGTAGCCTTCCGATCAGGAGGTATTACGGTACTATATATACTATTGGCACTATTATGTGTTAAGAGGGATATTGGGTAACTCCTTAACGCTATTTTAATGTAATTTTATTTTACTTTTAGACATTATTATAATAGCTTATATTACTACATAGTAAATAGTTTAACGGATCCTTAAAGGATGGACGGTCCCAAGCATCCTTTAAGTTAATTGTACATTTATTTTACAGTTCACTTGAGTTGGTTTACATGGTATAAGTATGCATGTCTTGACTCGAGTGTTTGTATTTATTTTCTTACGCTTGGGTCAGCCTGAGTATCACATCTTGGATCTATCTTCTGGAAGCTAGAGAATTCTGGAGTTTAACTGCTTATCTAGTTTACCTATTCCAGTTCAGTCATTCTGTTTCAGCTTATGTATTAAAGACTTATATATTTGAGATTTCTACTGTATTGTTTCAGAACCGTATTTGTTTTTCTGACTATGTATTTTGTACTTGTTTGAGAGTGAGTTTGGAGTGGCTTCATGAACCCTATGGTTATTTTTATTTCTGCTGTGAGTATTCTGATATTCTGTGTTTGTGATTGGTTTTATTTGCTCTAAATTTATTACAATCAATTGTTTTGAACCATTCAAGTTTGACATATTTCGGTTTTATTGTCGAATTTGAATGGTGCAAAATAGTGGGTCGTTACATTTGGTATCAGAGCGAGGTTTTAGGCAAACCTTAGCCTACGGAGCAAAAACTCATTAGAGATAGGGTTGCACTACCCTAGAATGAGTGAAATCAATCTTGGAATCCTTTCTTTATGAGAAACGTATTTTAAAGTATAAAGTGATTTTTCAAATGATTTTCAAAGGATTTTAAAGAGTATTTTGATATAAAACTCTTCTTTTTTTAACATCAAAATTTTCCAAACTTCCTTCTTTTCCTTATCCTCTTTGTTAGTAATTTCTTTGTTTAGGACATTCGTCCAGGTTGAATCTAATTTTATCTTATCTTATTAATCTTTTCTTTGTTTCTCAATTACCTCTGTCCTAAAATTAATTCTTGATTTTTTAGGATGAGTCATAGAAATGCAAGAGGTAGGGGACGTGGTGTTGCCCTAGTTCCGGAGCCTGCTGCCCCAGTCAGGTTCACGAAACTCTGTAAGGAATACACAGAGCTTGGTGGCACCAAGTTTATAGAATCTGAGAGCATCATTGAAGCTCAACAGTGGTTGAAGGATTTGGAGAGAATCTTCTCCGGTCTTGAGATCACGAATGCCCAGCAGTGTCAGGTGGTAGCTGAAAGGAGCAGCTCTGGATTGGTGGGTGTCTGTCACAGCTCACACCATGGAGGTTGACATTTCTTGGGAATAGTTTAGGTATCATCTTTGTTTGTATTGAATTTGGTTCAGTTTCTCCTTTTGAAATCTGTCTTATGATCTTTATCTTTCTTTAGGGATGCTTTTCTGGTGAGTGGATGACCGAGGTAGGGAAATCTCAGCTGTATCGGGAATTCATGGATATAAAACAGGGTGATATGTCTTTTACTGAATATGAGAGGAAGTTCAATGAACTTTCTAAGTTTGGCCTTAATTTGATTGACACTCCTCTCAAGAAAAATGAGAAGTTCATTGCTGGTGCACGCCCGGAGTACTATGATCGCCTCATCGCTCATGTTCATAGTCCTTTCACCACTCTGATGGACACGACCATTAGATACGATAATTATACTTCTACGGATCCTTTACCTGCTCGTTTTGCTTCATCTCAGTCTTCCTTTGGTAATCCTAGGAGGAGGAAGCCCAACTTTCGCCATCAAAAGAGGAATCAGAACAAGACTCCAGGGTCGGGATCATCTTCTTCATCTCAGAGGCAGTCTGTAGAGCTATCTGCCATTACTTATTTTAGATGTAATCGGAGGGGACACTATGCTAATATCTGTCTCAATTTAGTTGGTGCTGCTATCCCTCATTCAGCTCAATTGACCATGCATGATCTCTATCACATTTGTCTGTAGCCTGGCCATTCCAAGAAGGACTGCCCTACCAGCAGAAGGGCAAGTCATCGGGTATTTTTGTTGTGACTTCCACGTCTTCTCCAACTCCACCTCTTGCACCTGCACCAGTTCCTGCTCCTGCTCCTAGTGACAACCAATGTACACTTCAGGGCTCTTTTTCTCTGTTTTATTTTCCTGTTCGTGTTCTGTTTGATAATGGAGCTTTCCATAGCTTTATCTCTGTGGATCTTTGTAATAAATATGAGCATCTTCTTTCTCCCTAGTCGGCTCCTGTGTCTTTGTGTGTTTCAAATCCTATTGGTGGCCCCGTGAACCTTAGTAGGATTTGTAGAAATGTGAAACTCTTCCATTCTAGCTATCAGTTTTTTGGTGATTTCTATGTTTTGGGTTTTGATGCTTTTGATCTATTGCTTAGGGGTGATTGGCTGAAGAGGCATGATGCCTTTATCTCTTGTAGTTCCCGAACTATTTCTCTAATGGATGATCTTGGTAATTCTTTGGTGATTCAGTGTAGTTTACCCCAGGATTTTGCTGGCAGCTTTATTTATTCTCTTGATGCTTCTCCTGGTGATATTCATTTGACTCCTGTAGTCAAACTATTTCCCGACGTATTTGGTGAAGTCATTTCTTTGCCTCTAAAGCGGAATATTGATTTCCTTATTGATCTTATTCCTGGAGCTCGACCTGTAGTTCTTCCACCCAGAAGAATGACATCCCGTGAGAAGGGTGAGTTAAGAAAGAAAATCAAGGACTTGTTCTCCAATGGTCTGATCGGACCTAGCCATTCAGAATGGGGAGCATTTTTGGTTTTCGTCACCAAGTCCGACGGTTCTTTGAGGATGTGTGTTGATTATATGGAGATGAACAAGCTCACTATGAGGAACAGATATCTTATGCCCCGCATCGATGATATGTTTGATCAGCTCCATGGAGCTACTATTTTCTCTCAACTTGATCTTGTCACAGGTTTCCACCAGCTCAGAGTTTCTAAAGAAAGTATTCCCAAGACTGCTTTGGATACTGAGAATGGGTTTTATGAATGGTTAGTTATGCCTTTTGGGTTGACTAACGCTCCTGCGTTCTTTGTTGATCTGATGAATCGTGTTTTTTGTGAGGTGCTTAATAAGTTTGTTGTAGTCTTTGTTGATGATATTCTTGTGTTCTCCAAGTTTGAGGAAGAGCATAAATCCCACTTGAGTTTTGTTCTGGAGAATCTTAGTGTTAAATATGCGCTTATATGATTTTTGTTTAATGATAATAAACATATATATATTCGTTTAAATGTATTTGTTAATGTACTGTTTTATTTTTCATAGACTAAACAAATATTTGCTGAATAAAAATAAATAACACAGAATTTGAATTCAAACAGAAATTTTATTCAAACAAATATTTATTACAATTTTTGAATAGTACAAATTCAAGCTCTCACTATTCACTATACAATTTTGATTCTAATTACATCGCAATTCAATTTACATAAATTCCTCACTACATATCACTCACACTCGTAGTTCATCTTCAACTTCATTCCAGTTAGAATCCAACATTTGAGCAATCTGCAAAAATATACACTAACGCAGTAAAATTGAAAAAGAAATATTTTTGCAATATAAAATAAAATATAGATTTTGAAAATATTATTTGCCTCAGTTATTTGGGTTGTTCGTCATCATTTACATTTGAATTCATCACACACGAACAATGTGACATGCACAGTGTATCACTGTACATGCCACAAGGCCGTGCACACCGATATACACTTGATAATATTACAGGGAGAGGTGAGCACAAGGTCAAACCCAAAATAAAAGGACGGGTTCAACTCAGGTGCAATATAAATAAAATCTCGACAGGGGCACAAGGTCGAACCCGAGGGTTTAAGCTGGATTCAACTCAATGTACAAATAATAATACAACAGTGCCAATAGACCAGAGAAGAAAATGAAATGGCACATGTATATACAGTGCACAGTCGCATTCAAGTCATAGAATCATGTACACAATGCTACCACCATGATGAACAAAGTCAGAGACCATAATCAAGCAACAACATGTACAGGTCAGTGAACAAAGTCAAGCCAAGTCGAGATGAACAATGTAAGTATGGAAGTCGTGGAAGCATACCGAAGTCACAGTGAAATCGCCACAGTCATGTCAATGAACAAGTCAACCAGAACAAACACGAAATCAAAACATGGCCGAAGTCAAAGGAAATCAACACCGTGATGACCACGATATCAATTCAAAACCGTGTCAACCAAGTAACACGAATTTATACGTTTGATTTAGTCAGAGAAATCATCAGCAACAAAGTGAAATCGAACAGCCGATCAAACAAAATTGACAAATTCAAATATATTTGTACGAACGAAAATCAAGGGTTACAAACCCTATATAAACAAATCATCATCGGCAATTTCAGAGCATCGAATTCAAGCATACAAACAGAAAAGCAAAAAGAGCAGAAATTACATACCGAAGCTTTTCGAATTCGATCAAATTCGAAGCAGTCGAAGCAAAAAAGGAAACCATCGATTGACAGAAAAAGAACGCCGAATCAATAATTCAATTGAGCATTTACAGTCGCAAGCTTCGAATTTCAAATAACCCTAATTTCTGTAAAAAAGAGGAACGACGGCCATTTTCACAAAGGAACGAAGCAAAGAGGATCGGGTCAAAATATAAAAGGGGTCGGCCTTCTTTTTTTAAGAGCTTTACTTTTAATATTATAAAGGGCTTTATTTTTTAAATTAGGGTTGTTTTTAATTTAAAATTGTTTTTAATTTGCATTTTCTTTTTAAACCGTTGTAAATTCTAGTCGTGTGACTAGGGACAAACTACGTGGCGTAGTTTGAGAATTCGCAATTCAGTGGCTGAGTTGTGGCAGGGTTTTGAGCGTAGAGTTAGGTTTAGTCGATAGCGGGTGTCGCGAGTTACTTGTGTAAGCGTCTGACTATCTAATTTCTAGTAGAAACCTTGGGGGCAGCACGTAGGCAGGGTTTTGCCGAAGCTCGGTAAATTTTGTGTCGTTCTATTTCTGCATTTATTATTCTGCTATTGTCTGTGCTGCTATAATTTTGATATATCTGTGCTGTAATAATTTTATAAGCTTCCGCAATTAATTTTTTTTAATTAATACTATCACCCTATTTACCCCCCCTCTAGGGTGAAATCGATCCTACAAGTGGTATCAGAGCTAGGTTTAGAAGTCAACATTTGTTTTAAAAATTTGTTTTTAAAAAAAAATCAATTTTTGTTTTAAAAATTTGAATTTTTAAAAAATGGCTTCTTTTAATAATACTTTTGTTGAGGGTCGTTCCAATATTATTCTTTCTATTTTCGATGGAATGGATTTTTTGAATTGGAAATTGAAAATGGAATTTTATTTAAATCTATTAATATTAAATGTTGGAATATTATTGAAAATGAGTGTGATATAAATGGCGATAAAATTATCTCGATTAATGCTCTTGCTATGCATATGTTATGTTCTTATATTAATCAAGATAATTTTAATTTCATCTCTCATTGTGAAAATGCACAGGAAATCTGGAATACTTTCGATGCAATATATGGTGCAAAAGTCAACAGCATTGAGAAGTCCTCCACAACCGACTCAGTTAAAGAAACGTGCTTAACAAGATTGGTAAAAAGCAGTTGTGATGAGGATGATGATGATGGAGTAGCTGAGCTGGCATTAATCATGAAGAAATTCAAAAGGTGGAACCACAAATACGGAAATCCAGCTCTAAATCAAAAATTAAAAAGCAGAATAATCAAAGCACTAGCCAACTCAGAAGAACACGGGATCGTTTGCAACAAACTCGGTGATATCAAGCCCAACTATCCCCGATTTCAACTCGACAAAGAAAAGAAATCAAAACGAAGATGTTTTGCAGCCACGTGGAATAAAAGTGATAGCAGTGAAAGTGAGAAAGCAGATATGTGCCTTCATGGGAATATTACCGATAGCGACGATGATGAGCCAAGCAAGGTATCAAAACTTACTCACTCTGAATTACTTATTTATTTCCACGAAGTAAATGGCTGTTTTGAACGACTTAGGGAAAAATATGCTAAACTTGAATCACAAAAAGACACTTTGATAGAATTAAATGAACAACTTGACCAATTAGTTAAAACCTATCAAAGTAGGATCCCTAAGTGTGATAAGTGTCCAACATTCGAAAAAGAAATTAAAAAATCAGAAATCAATATAAAATCACTTGAAAATGAAATTCTGATTTTAAAAAAAAGTGAAAATAGTAGGAGAGAGAATTCTATCAAAAAGTGCACACAATTGTTAAACGAAAATGAATCTCTCAAAACACAAGTCCAACAATTGTCAACGACTTTAGATAAATTTTCAAAAAGTGAAAAATCGTTGAATATGCTATTAGGGAAGCAAACTGTTAATACGGTTAGAAAAGGACTTGGATATAATCAATGTAAAATTGTTGAAAATAAGATTAATCAAGAAAATTCAATGTGCACAATTTGTAGAAAATATGGACACAATCACAATAGTTATTGGTATAGACCCAAACATGTGAAAACTATACCGATTTGGGTTCCAAAATGCACAAATATAAAATCTCTCAAAGTTAAACAAATTTGGGTGCCGAAGGGAACAATTATAAATAGTTTTGGGTCTCCACAAAATTATTTTTCTAAATATTCTGCCATTAACAATCATGGACCTATAAAAACAAATAGGTCACAAAAATCTTTCACGATGTAGATGTGGTGGCAGGCTAAGAAATAACAACAGTGTTCTCTGGATTTTGCTGTTCCAGAAGCACACCGAGCGACAAAGCAAAGTTCCTTAGCCTAGTACAAAGGTGACAGAATCACAATGGACAACCACGAAAAAATATCGTAAAGGTAAAACAGGTAATGGTATATTTTGAACGATATATTAAATGTGATAATCTGCACCATATTCTGAATTAAATCAACCAATAATGTGATAATGATGATTTTGACTCTGACTTATTAAAAATAGTTGGCCAATTATATTCTTATGCCAAAAAACACTATAAAAATCTCTAGATTCTTTGAATTACTTCATATATATCAGTTTGAATTAAAAATAGTGTTTTGTTGAATAATACATTTGGTTATAATACGGCTAACTCTATATTCACGGTTTTTGATTATTAACACGGCTTCAATTCAAATTCAAGAGAATGTCATTTAAATTGCTGTTAAAATTGAGTTTGAAATTTTTGGTGCACGCTTCATGGTTCGGTCGATCAAATTCAATTAATGATGATTTTGAGTGAAAAAGAATTCAGATCCAGATTACACTGGTAATCTGGTTGATAGAAAAATTACTAGTTGAACATGATTTTTGTTGAGACATTTAGTAACTGCATCGTTTTTCATAGAAAATATCAGCATATTTTTCATTTCAAATAATTTTCAAATAGCAAATTTTTTTCTCATATAACTCCCTCGAGAAAATCATTTTTGACCATATTTTCAGATTAGTCATTTTGAAAAATTGATTTCATAATTATTTTTGAATTTGATTTTAAATGGCTATTTTTGACTAATCTGACTCCTTGATGATTATCGAAAAGATTGAATAGTAATTGAAAAGGTGATGAGTGCTAATATTAATCATATATTATGACTCGAGACGGTATAATTAGTAAATTTCTTTAGAAATTTAAACAAGAGTTATAAAACTTTTTGTTGGCAAAATTTCCATGACCATCTCTATATCTATCATATTTCTAACAACCATCCGTCATCAAAATTCTATATAGTTTGTCGATATGTGGTATTTTAAATAGGAATCATTCGTTTTTCATTTTACATTTTAAAAAAAAAATATATAGTAAAAATAATAATAAATAAATACCAAAGTATTCACTCTCATTTAAAAGTCCTCACGGTTATGCATGTGTGAATTACTTGGAATTTGTTATGTGCTTCCATGCTCATTTAAAATCCTCACGGTTATGCATGTATGAAACGTATATCAAAAGTTGATTTTTAAAAATAAACAAGTTGATTCAAATCCCATTTAAAAGTCCTCACGGTTATGCGTGGTTAGAAGATACTTAAATTCATTTTTTTAAATAAAATTGGAATACTTCTAATCTCATTTAAAAGTCCTAACGGTTATGCATGGTTAGTAGATATTCAAATTCCTGATATAAATATACCACAAATAGACACAACTGTATGGTTTTATATGATGATATCATTCCCATCATTCTAAAAGTGGAATATGCGCCTAATAAAATATTTATGATTTTTGTTTGATTTTTTTATTGAAATTTAATATTTATATTCAATTGAGTTTTAATGTTTGATTAATATCGATCACTTTATCTCTATTTTCTCTAACACTATTATACTTTTGCTGATAACAAAAGAGGGAGAGAAAAGTTAAGATTTTGTCAAATAAAACCAAGCAAAGGTCAAATAATTTTCCATTTGCATCTAGGCTCATTTGCATATTTTTATTTGTATGCATATATGTAGGGGGAGCTTTGTGTAGAGAGGAAGCATTTAAATAGGAGAAGCAAGTAGAGCATATCAATGATCAAATACATTTAACATATTCAAAATCTTAAATATATGTTTGTTATCATCAAAAGGGGGAGATTGTTGAATATGCGCTTATATGATTTCTGTTTGATGATAATAAACATATATATATATATTCGTTTAAATGTATTTGTTAATGTACTATTTTATTTTTCATAGACTAAATAAATATTTGCTGAATAAAAATAAATAACACAGAATTTGAATTCAAACAGAAATTTTATTCAAACAAATATTTATTACAATTTTTGAATAGTACAAATTCAAGCTCTCACTATTCACTATACAATTTTGATTCTAATTACATCACAATTCAATTTACATAAATTCCTCACTACATCTCACTCACACTCGTAGTTCATCTTCAACTTCATTCTAGTTAGAATCCAGCATTTGAGCAATCTGCAAAAATATACACTAACGCGGTAAAATTGAAAAAGAAATATTTTTGCAATATAAAATAAAATATGGATTTTGAAAATATTATTTGCCTCAGTTATTTGGGTTGTTCGTCATCATTTACATTTGAATTCATCACACACGAACAATGGGACATGCACAGTGTATCACTGTACATGCCACAGGGCCGTGCACACCGATATACACTTGATAATGTTACAGGGACATGTGAGCATAAGGTCAAACCCAAAATAAAAGGACGGGTTCAACTCAGGTGCAATATAAATAAAATCTCGACACGAGCACAAGGCCAAACCCGAGCGTTTAAGCTGGATTCAACTCAATGTACAAATCATAATACAACAGTGCCAACGGACCAGAGAAGAAAATGAAATGGCACATGTATATACAGTGCACAGTCGCATTCAAGTCATAGAACATGTACACAATGCTACCACCATGATGAACAAAGTCAAAGACCATAATCAAGCAATAACATGTACAGGTCAATGAACAAAGTCAAGCCAAGTCGAGATGAACAATGTAAATATGGAAATCGTGTAAGCATACCGAAGTCACAGTGAAATCGCCACAGTCATGTCAATGAACAAGTCAACCAGAACAAACACGAAATCAAAACAAGGCCGAAGTCAAAGGAAATCAACACCGTGATGACCACGATATCAATTCAAAACCATGTCAACCAAGTAACACGAATTTATACGCATTTGATTTAGTCAGAGAAATCATCAGCATCAAAGTGAAATCGAGCGGCCGATCAAAAAAAATTGACAAATTCAAATATATTTGTACGAACGAAAATCAAGGGTTACAAACCCTATATAAACAAATCATCATCGGCAATTTCAGAGCATCAAATTCAAGCATACAAACAGAAATGCAAAAAGAGCAGAAATTACATACCGAAGCTTTTCGAATTCGATCAAATTCGAAGCAGTCGAAGCAAAAAAAAGGAAACCATCGATTGACAGAAAAGGAACGACGAATCAATAATTCAATCGAGCATTTATAGTCGCAAGCTTCGAATTTCAAATAACCCTAATTTCTGTAAAAAGAGGAACGACGGCCATTTTCACAAAGGAACAAAGCAAAGAGGATCGGGTCAAAATATAAAAGGGGCCGGCCTTCTTTTTTTAAGAGCTTTACTTTTAATATTACAAAGGTCTTTATTTTTTAAATTAGGGTTGTTTTTAATTTAAAATTGTTTTTAATTTATATTTTCTTTTTAAACCGTTGTAAATTCTAGTCATGTGACTAGGGGACAAACTACGTGGCGTAATTTGCGAATTCGCAACTCAGTGGCTGAGTTGTGGCAGGGTTTTGAGCGTAGAGTTAGGTTTAGTCGATAGCGGGTGTCACGAGTTTACGTGTGTAAGCGTCTGACTATCTAATTTCTAGTGGAAACCTTGGGGGCAGCACGTAGGCAGGGTTTTGCCGAAGCTGGGTAAATTTTGTGTCGTTCTATTTCTGCATTTATTATTCTGCTATAATTTTGATATATCTGTGTTGAAATAATTTTATAAGCTTCCGCAATTAATTTTTTTAAGTAATACTATCACCCTATTCACGCCCCCTTATCGTGAAATCGATCCTACACTTAGAAATCAACGGTTGAAGGCTAAATTCTCGAAATGCCATTTCTGGAGGGATAAAGTCCGATTCCTTGGACATATTGTTTCTAGAAATGGAGTTTCTGTTGATCCAGTCAAGATCGCTGCTATCAATGTAAGTCGTTCCCTTCTTGTCTTTCTATAATTTGATCATTCTATCTTTCTGTGGTCCTTATGTCTCCCTATTCTGTTATAGGATTGGGAAACTCCTAGGACTCCAACTGATATTTGCAGTTTTGTGGGTCTTGCTGGTTATTATTGAAGACTCATTGAGAACTTTGCTCGGATTTCTGCACCTCCCACTGCTTTGACTCGCAAGAATGCCAAGTTTATATGGAATGATAAGTGTAAAGCTGCATTCAATGAGTTGAAGTGTAAACTTATTTTCGCACCAATGCTTACCGTTTCGAATGGAAATGAGGGATTAATGGTACACACCAACGCCTGTCGTGAGGGTTTAGGAGCTGTTCTGATGCAATATGGGAAGGTGATTGCTTATGCTAGTCGTCATTTGAAGACTCATAAGGCCAATTATGCGGCTCATGATTTGGAATTACTTGCGGTTGTCTTTGCTTTGAAGCTTTGGAGGCATCATCTTTTGGGTGCTAGGTTCGAGCTCTTTACTGATCATCAGACTTTGAAATATATCTTCACCCAGAAGGATTTGAATCAGCGGCAGGTTCGATGGCTTGAGTTTCTTGCTTCTTATGATCTCGACATTAGCTATACTTTAGGGTTGATGCTTTGAGTATAAAGAAGGCTATGTTGTGTCAGCTTGTTGTTTCTTCTTCTCCTCTTTGGACCATATCAAAGCTAAGCAGGATGAGGATGTGATGCTTAGGCATATGAAGGAGAGTGTTTGTAGCAGAGTTGGTGGTAGTAGTCCTGATGGTAGTGGTGCTCAGATCGATGATAGAGGTATTTTAAGGATTAATAATTAGATTTGTGTCCCGAATGTTGATGGACTGAGGTAGGAGTTCCTTCGGGAACATCATCGATCCAGACTTTCTATTCATCTTGGTGTGTCGAAGATGTATCGGGACATGAAGAAGCTTTATTGGTGGAGAGGTATGAGACGAGATATCTCTATCTTTGTTAATAGGTGTGCAAATTGTCATCAAGTCAAGGAAGATCACCAGAAGACCCCTGGTTTATTGCAGCCCCTTGTGATTCCCAATTGGAAATGGGAACAGGTTTTCATGGATTTTATTGATGGTTTACCAAGGACTCGGAGGGGTAATGAGAGCATCTGGGTTATTGTGGATAGATTGACCAAATCAGCTCATTTCATTCCGGTCAAATCTACCCGTTCCGCTTCCAGTTTGGCTGAGATTTATATGAGGGAGATTGTTCGTCTCCACGGTGTTCCTATCAGCATTGTTTATGATCTGGACCCTATCTTCACCAATCAGTTTTGAAATTCTTTTCAAGAATCTTTGGGTACTAGTCTGAATCTGAGTACTGCTTACCACCCACAGACCGACGGCCAAACGGAAAGAGTGAATCAGATTCTAGAGGATCTTCTTCGTGCTTTTGTTCCGAATTATGGAGGATCTCGGGAAGATCATCTCCATCTGGTCGAATTCACCTATAACAACAGTTATTAGGTATATTTTCAGTCTTCTATTTTAATCTTATCTTAATCTTTTATCTATCTCATTTGTCTTTGAATTCAGGCTAGTATCGAAATGTCTCTGTTTGCTGCTCTTTACGGAAGACCTTGTAGATCTCCATCTTGCTTGATTGAATCCGGTAATCGTTTGGTTCTTGGTCTAGATGTGATTCCGGAAGCTTCCGAGAAAGTTGAGGTGATTAGGAGGAAGTTAAGGATTGCTCAGGATAGGCAGAAGAAGTATGTTGATCGGTGTAGGAGGAGTCTGGAGCTTGCTATTAGTGATCTTATTTTCCTTAAGGTCTCTCCCTTAAGGAATGTGATTCGGTTTGGTCGTAGAGGGAAGCTTGCTCCTAGGTTTGTTGGCCCATTTCGTATCTTGGAGAGGATTGGTTCTCTAGCTTATCGTCCGGATTTTCTTGAGAAATTTTCTGGATTACACAATGTATTCCATGTATCGCATCTTCGTCGATATCTGCATGATCCATCTCTTATTGTCCAGCCTTCTGCTCTTGATAGTTTGGATATTAAGCCTATTCTGACTATTGAGATGAAGCCACTTTGTATCGTCGAAAGAGGTACGAAGCAGCTAAGAAGAAAATCTGTCAACTTGGTCAAAGTACAGTGGAGTACGGATGATCGGGATTGTACCTGGGAGGCGGAGGAGAGCATGCGTGCTTCGAATCCGGAATTGTTTGTTTCAGGTACTATTTGTTTGTTTATCTTTCCTTGTTTCCATGCCTCGTTCCCTTTTCGAGAACGAAAAGTTTTGAGTGGGGGAGAGTGTAACAACCCAAATTTTTTAATAAATATTTTTAATTCATTTTATTTAAAACTTTGATGTCTAATTATTAAAATTTTGAAATTTTGAAATTTTCCAATATAATTTTGGATGTGTTTGTAATTTATTATCCCAAATACAATAAAATAAACAATTTATGAGATTTTTACATTTTGGTCAAACTTTGACTTTTATTTGAAAATTTTAAAATTTGAAATTTGAAATTCTAATTTTTTATTTGAAGCTGGATATAATTCTGATATCTGTTCTGCTTTTCTTTTCGTTAAATTCTGATTTATACTTTTAAAATTGGATAAAATACAGCGTTTTACACACAATTAATTTTTGTATTTTTATTTTTTATTTTCCTATGTCCATCTCTTGATTTTATTTCTCTATTTTATTTGTCTAGACTTTTATTTTACTTATTGGATTTTACTTGTTTATATCTTTGTATAAATGGCTTGAGAAAATCAAGGAGACATACGTTTCATTGTTTTAATTCTTGCCTTTTTATTTGCCTACCCTCTTTATTACTGCATAGCCGTTCATGCCCCAAACCCTAGCTGCCTCCTCTATTGCTAAATTCACGTACAAAAAACATTTTCTCACATCTCATTTGCATCCAGAGAGAAAATACTGTAAGTTTCCATGGCTTCCCCTTCTTCATTCTTTCCATTTTTCTTTTATTTTCTCTTGTGATTTCTCCATGCTTGCTCGGCCTCCACCTTGTCCATGCCTTGCCGACCATCACACCACATCCATGATCACCTCCACCAACCATCTCCACCATGCCGTGACCATTGATGAAGACTACATCACCAAAACAATTACAACCTAGTCGAATTCCTATGGTTTCATCCATCCCCTCCCTCCTTTAGCCTCAGCCACAAACAAAACTCCATACATCTAACATGGCCGAGCACATGAAGAATAGGGCCGAACCACTTTTCCACTAGACCCCTCATTTCCAAGCCTTTTAGCCTTCCATTGATTTGTAACTTCCATCTCCTCACATTCTTTTACACTTAGCTGTGCCTTGTGATTCCATCACCAAGCCTACTTACCTCTAAACATCATGGTCGAGCAAAAATAGGGTGTGGCCGAGCCTATTTGTGATGTGGCCGAGCCCACTTGGGGTTAAAATCCATATTCTGTTCCATATTGATTCATATTTTATATTGTTGAATTCATATCTTGTTGTGTTAAATCATTTACTTATATTTGTTTTATTTATTTGATTACTAGATTTGAATTTGGGTGTTATTTCTTCTCGAATCTAGTGCTTGCTTGTCGTGCCTTTCTGTGTTGTTGTGTGCCTTTACTTCGTAATCTCTAGCTTCAAAAAGGTGAGTTTTTCACTCTAAACATTTCGTACTTATATATTTATGAAACGTTGACAAGTGAATATGTAATGATTGATATACTATGCTCATATATGCCTGTGATCTATTTATATGATGTATAACCTGATTTTATACCTGTCACATCATCTGTTATAATATTATATGCCATACTGTTATTTTATTTTCCGTATCTCACACTGCAAGTTCCCTTATCACTATGGGTTGAAATAATACATACCCGAACGGACTTTAGAATAAGGAAAAATCATTATGGGCTGAAATGATAGGCTCGAGTGATTTTTTATTGTATTTGATTTACTTGGGATTGCGGGTTTGAAATGATAGAACCCAGATTTTTCTTCTTAAATTATGGATTGATATGATATATTATCCGTATCACTTGGCCTAGGTTTGAAAATATTATACAAACCCGTGGTTAATTATATATATTTTTTGAAATTTATAAGTATTTTTAAATGTAAAAATAAGACATTTTAACTTAAATGGGATTTAAATAATTTAAATGAATTTATAATGATTTTTCTATAAGTTAAAATGTATAAAGAATCAAACGGAAAGGTGTGTTTTAAAAATATGACTTAACTTGGAAATTGGAAATTTGGTTTAAATGGAAAATTTTAAGTTAAGTAAATGAATGAAAATTTTGTTTTATTTATGAAATGGGTATTTTAAATTAAAATATTAAGTTAATTGTTAAAAATAAAAGTTGAGAAAATAGTTTACTTTTGACTTAATAAGTGAATTATTGTTTAAATTGGATATTTATTTATTAAAGGTTTATTTTATTGAATCATAAGTTAAGTGATATCTGAATGAATATTTTTGAAGCGAAAAATATGATTTTTATAAGTTAAAATGGGTAAAATTGAAGTTTTAATGTTTCTGAAGTTTTATATAAAATCTGGAATTAGTAGTGGCAACACTTCAGAAATGCCGTGGTTTTAAGACAGCATTTGTTAAGTGCTACCATTTCTGGATATAAACTATATTCTGAAATAACTAAAAAGCTACTGCAGCACTTGGTAAGTGTTGTTGTTGCTAAAACCGAACTATATTTTGAAATAACTAAATGGCTATTGCAGCACTTTGTAAGTGCTGTTGTTGCTGACAGTAAACTGTTTTGAATAACTAAATAGCTACTGTAGCACATGGTAAGTGCTGTAGTTGCTGAAATGAAACTAAACTGTTTTAAATAACTAATACCTACTGTAGCACTTTGTAAGTGCTGCTGTTTTTGAAATTGAGCTGTTTTGAAATAACTAAATACTTACCGTAGCACTTTATAAGTGCTGTTGTTTTTTAATTTGACAATGTTTTGAAATATTACTATATCTACCGTAACGTTTTATTTGTTATAGTTGAAATTTACAATGTTTTGGAAACTTTATAATAGAATGCATGTTTTTTGAAATGTTACAACTGTGAAACGAATACTATTTGATATTGAATTTAAATGGTTTAAATGAATATGTTTTGAAGTGAAATATAAACCATTTTTTTGAAATTTATAACCACAGATTATAATAACAGTTGGTTGGCAAAGTGACCAGGATCGGATATGGGCATACTCTCTGTTGATATCGAAAACCACTTTGACAACCGTGTACGCGGTGGAGATTCCAGAATTAAGTAGGATGGTGGTGACGTTCTATTGAGGTATGTAAGTGGACCCAACTCCCATGAGTCGGCATAAGGTGGCTAAAACATGAGCGATTGACGGGCCAGTGAGGTAGCTCCTCTTATCGGACACACTCCTTCGATACCATTCTATTATTTTGTGATTGATTTGGGGCCCTTTGATTTTGGGGGTGTGGATCGAGATGTGCGGTAGCTGCGCGCTACGTGTCACCACCAGCCCGGATGCGTAATTGGTATATCTACCCTGGCATTACCTCGTTGTACGTGTCACCTATTCTAGCGCGCCTTGTACGAGTTTGATTTGTGTCGTACCTATGGAGTATCCTCTGGTAGCCTCCCGATCAAGAGGTATTACGGTACTGTATAGACTGTTGGCACTATTATATGTTAATGGGGATATTGGGTAACTCTTTAACGCTACTTTAAAGTAAGTTTATTTTACTTTTAGACATTATTATAATAACATATATTACTACATAGTAAGTAGTTTAACGGGTCCTTAAAGGATGGGCGGTCCCAAGCATCCTTTAAGTTAATTGTACATTTATTTTACAGTTCACTTGAGTCGGTTTACATTATATAAGTATGTATGTCCTGATTCGAGTGTTTGTGTTTATTTTCTTACGCTCGGATTAGCCTGAGTATCACAGCTTGGATCTATCTTCTGAAAGCTAGAGATTTCTGAAGTTTATCTGCTTATCTAGTTTATCTATTTCAGTTCACTCATTCTATTCCAGCTTATGTATTAGAGACTTATGTATTTGGGATTTCTACTGTATTGTTTCAGAACCATATTTGTTTTTCAGAATATGTATTTTGTACTTGTTTTAGACTGAGCTTGTAGTGGCTTCATGAACCACTATGGTTATTATTTTTTTCTACTGCGAGTATTCTGATATTCTGTGTCTGTGATTCTGTGATTGGTTTTATTTGCTTCAAATTTTATTACAATCTATTGTTTTGAACCATTCAAGTTTGACATACTTCGGTTGTATTGTCGAATTTGAATGGTGCAAAATAGTGGGTCATTACAATGACATTTGAACGTTAATATTCGAATAGTTCGATATTAGTTGCCGACCAAATTTACACCCGACGAGTCACACAACTGAAACAATGAATTCTCCTTTGACCAAACATTTTAATTAGTTTATAATTGTTATAAACTAATTAAATAATATTTTTGAAATAGTATTTATAAATTTGAATTTTATTTGATAGATGAATATTAAACGCATTTATAAAATTTATAAATGCATTAAAGATATACGATATCAACAAGTGTTTTAAATTATATTTAAAATGCAAAATATTCATTCAAGCTCTAGATGGGTTTATAGCCAAACATGGGGCTGATCTGATCAGTCGGAATAAAGGGGTTACATGCGGTTAGTTGTTGGGCTAAAGATGAGTGAAAATGAGTGGCTGAGATGGAAGAAAATTGAGTAAAAGATATGATCCTAAACTCTCTCCTTCCCTTCCTCTTTTAAACATCTTTTCCTCTATTTGATAAGGATCTTTTTGGAGCCTCCATCCATAATGGTCGATCAACCCTCTTCAATTTCTCTAATATCCTAAGCCCATATCGGATCAATTCATTTGCTATCTGATAGCTGAAGGCCAATGGTTTAAGGACTAGCAATCTGCCAAATTGGAAAAAGTTTCAAAGGGTAGAGTTCATCCTTTCAAGGTGTGCTTCAAGGCTTTGGTTCTTAGGTATGACTTCCATTTGAATAATATTTCATCATGTATATATTATTATTATATTGTTAGTCGGGTGACGATTCTGATATGTATTAATGTTGTCATAAGATAGTTTGGTTATATGTGTATGTATATGCATATAAATTAAAAAAAAATCAAGTTTTTTATATATCAAATCTGTACAGCTGCCTATTTTATATATATATATATATATATATTAATTATTATATTATTAATTGGGGTTTTCAGGCTTAAGGAAAAAGTTGAAAATTTTAGTTTCAGGGACAAGAAATTTGCTTTTTAGCCTGAATGACACTTTCTACTGTAAATCACAGAATGATAGTTGCAACTATCATTTTCTGTTTACACTCGAAAGTGTCCTTCAGACTAAAAAGCAAACTTGTTGTCCCTGAGACGAAATATTTTTGTAACTTCTTCCCTGTGTCTATTTTCCTGTCATTAATATATATATATACATATATATATGCACATATAATTTAATTATTCATATCTGGTTCATATTTAATTACAATATGATTCTAGGGAAAAAATTGATCATAAAATTTTATACAGATAACTATATAGCAATAGTAATTTTTAACAACAAAAATTAATTTTTATAATTATTTATTATTATTTAATATTATTTGAATCAATATACTATATAAATAAATCATGTAAAACAAAATATGTGATGAAAATTATTTTTTGAATCTTTAATAGTAGTTGTAATACCTTTGGTGTCCCACTTTTTTGGTGTTAGCATGAACTATCAAAAATGTCCCTTTGTATATATTTTTAGATCATAATATCACTTTAAATCTCTATAGATATTTGCAAACCATGATATCACTTAAAAATAGTATTTAACAATTAAACTTCATTTACAAATTCAAAATGCTCGACTAATATTACCAATCTTAATATCACTTTAAAATATGATCTAACAACTAACTTCATTTACAAATTAGTTTTATATTAATCAATAAAAAAAAATCAAAATTCAAACTAATAAAAAATTAGATGTTGCAACTTAAAAACAAAAACTCAAACCAACTTAAAAACAAAAATTGAAACTAACAACTAATGCACGAAATTCGTAAAAGGATAATTCACGTGTGAAGCACGTGCCGTAAAGCTCGTTTTATAAAATTAAATTTACCATAAGATAAGCTCGGCCAGAAAATAAATATTAAAAAATTAAATCAATTTTGTTTTTAAAAATTATTAGTATAATATGATGATCATTAATAAACTAAAAAAATAAGTTTGACCAAAAAATGTGGAATTTTTTTTCAAACTTCAAAATATCATATATGATTTACTGGAAATTTAAATTTTGAAAAAATGTTTCGAAAATAATTTTTTATTAGTATTTTATGTAATTTCAAATGAATATTCAATCAAAAATATATGTTAAAATAATGAAATTAATAAAAAAAATTGTGTTGTACACACAATCTGGAATTTATAAATAAATTAATTTTGTTAATATATATATTATAAGTATATTTATGTTTGTGTGTATATATTTTATTTTAAATTAATAAAACATATTTATTCTATCATTATATATATTAGTACATATGTTATTCATTGTTTAATAAAAAATATATTATACATATATAATATTATTTTAATATTTATATAACTTATTTATATTTAAACAGATATATTGTAATAATATGCATATATATATATATTATTTATAATTTTTATACATACATACATATACATATATATATATATATATATATATATATTTAAATAGTTTACATTTATATAAAATTATTTGAACAAACTTAACATATATACATATATAATATTTATATATAAGTATATGTACATATATTTGGACAACATACATTACATATCGAATGAGCTAACATGATCGTTGCGATGTAAATCCCAACAACTATATACAGGCATGTTATATCTAATAAATTCAATTGAGTGTGTTTCTCATGTTGGTTTACCAGACTGATCCGGGCATTCTTCCCTTTCAATGCTCGGGTCAGACCAAGTATATTTACAAGTTCATATTTGCTTTTGGAGATTCTCCAGGAGTGCTGGAGATCTTCATTTTGTATACACATAATTGTTTTGATTATCCGCTTTGCGCATTGTTGTTGTTGTACATTATCAGTAATTGTGAGGACATGTTATTATAAATGTCTAGGCTGATGGTTAGTGATTGATTTTTGAACTCTGATTTATGTATGTATATACAGTTTCTGTTTTGTAAAGATCATTGATGTGATATTATATGTTTTCCGCTGCGATGAGAGATTCTGTATTGTTTTGTTTGGTTCTCTCTTCTCTTCTTCTCTTTACTTTTCTTTTCTTTCTCATGATTTTCCATTAGTCTATGCTTTTTGGATCGGACATATGTGGTTTATTATCGATTTCAAGGGTATGGATTTGTGGGTCGTCACACGTGGTATTAGAGCTTAGATTTTGTATATTCCTTGGCTTTGATGTGTACTCAGTACAGATAAGGACAGTAGCACCCTAGATTGAGTTTGATTGTATTGTATATATGAGCGCGTATTTGTTAATGATATAAAATATTTTATATTGTATTAACTTATCCGTTGAGTTGTTTGTGAATTTTGGTCGGTATGTGGGACGCCATGTTATCGATAGGGATTTCTAAATACTTAAACGAGACAAGTCGACAGAGTATTGTTTTCAAATTGGGTAAATGAATTAATTTTACCTCGAATATATTTTATATGTAAAGGAACAATTTTTAAAAATTATTAAATTTTATATAAATTGATTGGTTGGTTGTTGAAAATGTAAACATATATAAGTTAATAAAAGCTGTTTGAATAATCTAAATAAAAACAACAATTGTAAAAGGATAAATCATATAAGAAAATGAATTATAAATATGAAATTATAGTTAATTTGATTTACAATTGTGAAATAATCTTATATATAAGAAATAAAACAACAGGAGTATATTTACAAATATGAGTTGTAAATAAAAATGAATTTAAACAAAGAATTTAAGAAATTTGAATCCCATTGATTTTAAAAGTTATTTTTCAAAGTTAAAGAGGTTATATTATTATAAATCTAAATAAGATAAATGAATTTGGAACGAATCTTATGTAAGTAAAGTGAAATAGTGAAATTATATACGTAAAATAATTTATAAATGAGATTTATAAATATAAAAAGGATTTTCAAAAGAATATAAAGCACTAAATTCACTACCGTCGCTGGAAAATAATAAAGGTGATGACTGCAGCATCATCGGTATCATTTTTGAGTTTCTATGTGATGGATTTGCTACCATTAGTAAACTGAAATTGAAGTTTTGTTGTGATAAACAAATTTGTATTTAAAAATACAATTTGAAATTGATAAATATAAGTAAAATGAGTTTTGGACTTATAATATGAGATAATAAATTTAACTTTGGTAGAGTTGAACAAATTTGAGTTAGCTTAATAAATATATGATTTGAAATTTAACTAAAGGAAAGTTAAATAAATTGAATTAGATTTGAATTGGATTAGATAAGTTATTGAAATGGAAATTAAAAGTAAGATATAAGTGATTATATAATATGAATTTGAATGTTTGAATAAATAAGTTGTATAACTTATAAAGTGAGAAAATGTAAGTAAAACCAAATGTTAAAATGGTTAAACAATTTTGTTAAGCAAAACAAAATCTAAATTTGAATAGTGATATGAAATTTGACTTAAGTAAAAATTAAATAAAATAGAGTTTGAATTAAATTAGCAGTGAACTTAAGTTGTATAAGTGAAAGTTAAATAATCGAATTCAAATTGGAAGTAAGTGAATATAAATAGAATTGAATTTAATTTGAATTGGAAGTGAACTAAGTTGAATGTAAATTAGTGAATGTAAACTAAATGAATATGAATAAATGAGTATTAGTATAAATCTAATATTAACGAATCAAATGTTTAAATAGAAAATCAATTCAGTGAATAATTAATAAATAGTGAATTTATATTGATTTGGTTATGGATTGATTGGGTAGATATTGGTTTGTTGGATAATTGTTAGATAATAGTTGTTTGATATTGGACTTGTTGCTTTTGATTGCATTTTCTATATTGGCATATGTAGTAGTTATATCGGTAAATGTTGTGTATTGGTATTACTTTTCATATATACATATTTCTTATTGTTTATTGAGCGTTTAGTAGGCGTGGATGGCGTATGTTCACATTTGAAGCTCAATTTTGCGCTAATTAGCCGTATATGCTCGCTAATAATATATATGGTACATATCTTGGATTACATATCACAGTTTTATATTTTTTCCCTATAGGATGCCTCATCCTTGAAGATGAGATGTATATTTGTGTTATATATATGTTGTGATCCTACTATGGTCGAATCGCGCAAAGAAGATGCTGGCGAATGTTTTTGAAAATTTAAGCCGTTAGAATATATTTTTTGGAATTTTGGAAAAAAAATTGATTACTAAAATTTTGATTTTGAGTTGTAATTTGAAACGATATTAGTTGGTTTTGAAAAGATAACTATGAATGTATTTGAAAACTTAGAAAAAAATTTATAAGAATTTTAACGAATTGATTTTGGAAGAGTCAAAAGGTTTAAATGATTTTGGTAATCTAGTTTGAACAATTTGTTCTGAAAAATTAATGGATTTTGTGACTTTTTCTTACTTGGTAATTTCGGGGACGAAATTCTTTTAAGTAGGGGCGAATGTAACGACCTAGAACTTTGGCCATTCGAAATTGGGATATTTAATTGATTTTAAATATTCGCAGGTTAATTTTACAAGTTAAATAACTTATATTTGAGATATAAGGATTTAACTGGATAATTAAATTGTTAAATTAATATTTGAAAGTGCAGTAATAATTGGAATTTGAATTTAGTGTGAATGGAAATGATTTAAATATTGTATTAAATTATATTTGAATTAGAATGATGTTAGAGAACTTTTAAAAATTGAATTAAAAGTTAATTTATAGAAATTGAATGTTTTAATATTTAATTAACGTGTAAAAATAGTCATTTTTCACAAAGTCTCAGATTTTGACGAAACCATTTCATTGGATCCGTATTGTCATATTATTATAGGATTTCAAATTTTGTGTTAATCGAATTTACGGTTTAGTCGTGACAAGCTGAAACGCGTGTAAATTTGTTTAAGTAGATTTTAATTTAAATAAGTCGATTCGAAAACCTATCTTCCAAATTTGATCGAATTAGCTTTCGATATATATTCCATTGTGTTTGGAACATGGGTAAAACATTATAAACACCAGGCGGCACGCTTCGTTTGGAGTTCGTAAAAAATTGGGTGAATAATGTCGTTTAAATTTTCTACAAAAGGACCTTTACCATTTCAATTTACCAAACCCTAATCTATCTAGTGCTAGCCAATACCTTCATCATGTACGGTCGAAATCGTTCCAATATTTCCCCTCCAATAACTCACGATCCATACACTTTCACACTCCCGCTTCTGCATGAAAGTTGAAGAGCTTGGAGAGATCTATCCATCCATACGGTGATGATCATCATTAGAGCGTTGTGGAGGCCAATTCTTAGCCACTAAATCTCGCCGTTCGAGCACAAAAATTGTAACGACCCAGAACTTTTAGAAATTAAAATATGAATATTTAATTAATTTTAAATATTAATAAGTGAATTTATAAGTCAAATAAATTTTTATTTGAATTTTTGGATTTTATTGAATAATTTAATCGATAATTTAATATGTTAAATTATGGAAATAATTGAAAATTGAGTTAAATATGATTGAAAATGATTTGTAAAATTTTATTTTATCATATTGAAGTTAGAACGATATTTTAGAACTTTTAAAATCGAATTAAGAGTTAAATTGTGAAAATTGAATATTTTAATATTTAATAATCGACTGTAAAATAGTCAATTTTTGAACAGTCTCAGAATTGAACGAAACCAGTTCCATTGGATCCGTAATAGTTAGTTATTACCGGATTTCAATTTTCGTGTCAATCGGAGTTATCGTTTGATCGTGGCAGCTCGAAACGCATCGAATTATTTTTAATTTAAATTTGGCGAGTCAAAATAGCCATTTTTCAAAAAGTCTCGGATTTCGACGAAACCAGTTTCATCGGATCCGTAATGTGATATTATTGTAAGGTTTCAAATTTCAAGTCAATTGGATTTACCGTTTGTCCGGTACGAATTAAAACGCCTAGAAAATCGCTTAAATCGGTTTAATTCAAATTGAGCGTTTACAGCCATAACTCGCACATACTTCCGAATTAGCTTCCGAAACCTGTTCCATTGTGTCCGGAACGCGGGATAAACCCTAGGTACGTCAGTTTCAGCGCGTAAATCGGAGTTCGGAATTTCCGGATGAATAGTGTTCGTTCGTTCTTCTATAAATAGACCAACACCCCTCTCTCTTCATTAAAATAAAAATAAAAATAAAACATATAACCCTAGCCGCCACTTATACAACCAATGGCTAGAAATGTTCCAACTTCTTCCCTCTAGATCTTCCAATCCGTCAACAATTAGAGGAAGTTGTCAACATGAAAGTTGGAGAGGGGAGTGAGAGCTTCGATGTGAATGGTGGAGATCGTGTTTGGTGTCGTGTGGAGGGAGCTACATGGGGCCGTTCTCTACAGCTGTGCACGCATCTCGAGGGTAGAGAGGGAGGCCGAGTTTGCTGGTGTTTGGGCCGAGTGTGGTTGTGGTGGAGAGCTTCGAGTTGCAACTTCCTGATCGCGTTCAAGTTCATCGATGTGGTCGAATTTTCAAACCCCAATTTTCACTTGATGGGTTTGTATGTGCGGCCTCTTACCTGATGTTCACGCACGTTTGGGAAGAAGGGTTACACGGCCAGGATGGAAGGGCAGTGGATCCAGTGGCTGTGATGAAGCAAGGTTTATAAATAGTTAAGTTATGTTGTAATTTGTTAATATAAATACGTGTAAACTTCAAAAAATTCATAACTTTTTCATACGAGGTCGAAAAAATGCAAACTCAGTTGCGTTGGAATCGTATGGACGAGCACTACGCGATGGAGTTGGTTTGGAGTCGTTTGGAGTTAGTGAGAATTTCGGGTAAAATTAAACGCGCGTTTAATTTTATTCGAAATAAATCGCTAAAACGGAAATTAAAACCAAGGTGAGAACTTCTCACTCAATCGAATCAGTTTCGATTTTATTTTAAATAGTTAGATTTAAAATATTTGAATGCATGTATGAATGATGATTGATATCTATTGATTGTTAAAATAGACATTATACGCCGTTAGTAAGCGGATGTTATTTATTAAAAACATATACCGCGAATATTTCATAAACAGTGAAATTGGTATTATATATAATAGCAATATATATATATTGGCATATGTATATATTGGAGTTATTGATTTTCCGCATTTTTTGTTTAGCGGATGAGACCCTATTGCGCCGTTATTAAGCGGATAATATTTATTAAAAACATATACCGCGATAATTTCGTACTGGAGCGAAATTGGTATTGTGCTAATGTTTTTGGATGCAGGAAAACAGGTTGGAGGGATCCAACTGGATTCCTCAACAGTTTTTATTTAATTTCAGATATTTTGATATTTGATGGATTTTCATATTGATATATGATATCGTTGTTGTCGTGATTGACTATTTGGTGTGTAGCATCATTGGACCCAGATTTTGGGATTTTAAAATGATTTTTCAAAATGATCTTTGAAAATATTAAATATTTTTGAAATTGATCCATTTTAAATAAATAAAAGATATAAATTTTTATGTTATAAAAATTATGGTTTTGTGAAATATAGTTAAAAAGCTGATTTTGAGAAATACGGTTAAAAGTTGATTTTTGAGAAATATGGATCAATGATTTTATAAAATAGTTTAAACTGGATTTTTAAATTTATTATAAAAAAGTTTAAAAATAGGATTTATAAAATTTAATTATTTTATAAATCAAGAGAATGGTGGAATTATAAAAGAATTTAAAGACGTTTTAAAGAATAATATAAATTGATTTATATTAAAGGATTTATAAATTGATATTTATAAGTTAAAACATTTAAATTATAAAACGAGTTTTTATAAGTGTTTGAATGAAATGAAAATGAATTTCATTAAAGAATGAAATTTATAGAATTATAAATGGTGAAATTATAAAGGAAATTAAAGACGTTTTAGAATAATAATATAAATTGATTTATATTAAGAGATTTATAAATGGATATTTATAAATTGAAATATTGACATTATAAAACGAGTTTTTATAAGTGTTTGAATGAAGTGGAAATGAATTTTGTAAATGAATGAAATTTATAAAATTATAAATGGAGAAGTTATAAATGAAATTTATAAATAGTAAGATTTATAAATTTTGTGAAGTTATTAAAAGAATAGTTTTGAATAAATTGTTGAATCTTATAAGTTATAAGATTTATAATTATGAAGTTTAAAAGAACGATTTTGTAAAATAATCGTTTTATAAGCATTTAATTTATAATATGAACCTTTAGTTTATAATTGAGTTATAAATCGAATAGGTTAATAAAGGAGATTTATAAAAGGAAGCTGTTATAAAACAAATAGAAATGGAATTTATAAACGTTGTTTTATAAATTTGTAAACGACTTATTTTGATAAGTAAATTGTTGAAACTTATTTATGAAGTTATATTCACATTTTTATCTGTGAATAATCCTTTGAAATAAAAAATGAAATAAAGGATGAAATTGATTAATGTAGTATATTCACGTTTTCGAATAGTGAATAAGATGTTAAAGAAATTGTTTTGAATGTGATATTGAAATAGAATTAAAACGATCTAACGAAGTTTTTATTGTGTTGAGATTTGAAACCATAGATTTCAACATTCATTGTTGAAATAGACGTTTTCGAGAAATAAAAGGAAATGGTGGATTATAACACTGTTGTTATAATAAATGATTTCCGAAAGGAAATGTTTTGTATAGTATTGGGATTTATATATCTATTTTAATTTCGAATCCCTATACTAGTGATTTTGGGTTGTTGTAACGATGTTTTACCCAACATTCGTTTTGGCCCAAATAAATATGTTTAAGTGAATGATTTCCTTAAAGAATGAAATATATACTTAATTCGATTTAAGTATATTGAATATTTTCCAAGGTTGAAAATAGAAAGATTTGTGAATTACTTATGAATAAATAAGTATGGAAATGTTTTCCAATATAAAGTGAATATTTTGAGAATTTATCTTTTTGAAGATAAATTGAAAAGAAAATTGAAATGAATAATTGAAATCGAATATTCATTGATATCTTGGAATTATAAATTCACTAAGGAATTTATAAAGGAAGTGGAATTTGTTTAAAAATAAATATTGATTTATTTTTGAAGTGTGAAAATTATATATCTTGTAAAGATATTTTGGAAAATAAATAATTTGGAAAATTATTTGGAATCTGGTGATGTGTGCATATCTATTGATAGTTCAATAGCCGACTATCAATATTTCCCTTTGAATGGGTACTTGATGTGATTTGTTTGAATTTGAATGCCACACTTATTTTTGAATAAGCGCTCACTATTCGGGTTAACCGGGAAAGGACCATGGGGTC
This sequence comes from Allium cepa, assembly GCA_030765085.1. Lineage (NCBI taxonomy): Eukaryota > Viridiplantae > Streptophyta > Magnoliopsida > Asparagales > Amaryllidaceae > Allium > Allium cepa. The sequence continues at coordinate 590,201,048 of CM060938.1, forward strand.
GTATAACCTATTCCGAATATGTGATACGTCGTTGTGAATTGCATTGAAGATCGATGTTGAAGACCGAGTATTTGTGAAAGCGATAGGATGACCTATCGATTGTCTCTGCACTGGGTAGCTCCTGGTATAGAGATTCCTTAAGTGATGGGAAATTCGATCGGGATTGTGAATACCCGGATTGCAAGGGCTTCGTAAGAAGTGCCTTCAGTTTTGTTCAAGCCCGGAACAGACTTGTATGGATTGTATGTCTGACATTACAAGTTGAGATATAAAGCCGATTTCTTTCAAATATATTTCTGTTGGTGGCGGAGAATTTATTCTTTTAGCTTAACACCCTTCTCTGAGACGTATGAGCTCAGAGGTTATATAGTTGAAGTTATCAGCGATATATTCCCAATTTGGTAATGTGACATGCTGAGTGATGCTGAAATGATCATTGTGTTGATTATTTGTGATAGGATCATTTGTTTGATCGTCTATCTTGATGATCATTGTGTTGATCATTTGTTGACCCAAAGCATGGCTTTTGTATAAAGTATGTTTTTGTGGACGTGAATTCGTCGAGCCTCACAACCCGGTAATGGTCGAAACAGGAATTGTGCGGCAAAGTTTTCAGGGATAACTTCCCTAGGGTATGACCATTCCTTCTGGAAAAGGATAGTATCATGGTATGGAGCCCAGATACTTACTCATGTTGAAACACTTATTATTATGGTGTGATGTTGGTTAGAGAGCGCTCTCGTTTAAAGGTCCCAAAGGACCGGGGGTGGCATATCTGAGGGTTTGTAATATTCCTTGGGAAAAGGAATTCCCGGCTTTGTTTGGCAGAGGACAGTGGTTCTCGGGGCGTCCAGCCAGAGGCGTTTCCATGTGGCAATGGGAAGTTCCTTGGCCTGACCATTTGTTGGAAAAATCCATTCTCCAAATACGAAACTTGTACGGTATTAGTTGTAGGACCTATCATTCACTTATGGTGTCGCAACACTGTTTGGATGATAGCTATAGTAGGCATACGATAATGGTCGTATGTTGGCTAAGATTTATATTCTACTTTCAAAATAATTTCCTACACTATGCACTAGTAATAATATCAAATGTTATTTTAAATGCGTATCAAGCATCTTTGACTATCATAAGGAGAAATCTCCTCCGATTCTGCGTTTGCATATGTGTGTGTGCGGGAGGCCTTATGGTAGTCTCATTTTTAAAAGCATTGCGAATTGAATTTAAAAATATTCTTCTATTTTGATTTTAAAGATAAATAAACTGTTTTGAGTTCTCACACCAGTCACATGACTGACTCGGAGTTTATTGTTTTCCTTCCTAAACTCTGGGTGCCCACCAATTTCCACACGGGCAGTCAAGAGTTAAGGTTTATCAGGATATTCTGGATATTCAGGAGTTGCAGGAGGCAAGCTGGATGGCATGGCGTATTACTAGTTTATATAGTATTTCTTTTTCCGCTGCACTGTTTGTTGTTGTATGATGTTGTACACTCTGATGATATAATGTAATGAAATGTAATGTAATAACTGATATAGTTCTTTGTTTAAAAGATTATTCATTTATTATTATATGTTGTTCCGCTGCGAGTTGTGAGATTCTGTTGTTGTTCAGTTGTTTCCTTTCTGTCCATCCTCTATTTTAAAATTTTCTGTTTTCTTTCCTCTCCATTTTTCTATCTCTTATCTCTTCTTCTCTCTTTTTCTCTTCTCGTTTCTTAAATTCTTTTTAAAACCCATAACATTCCGTGTTTCCGGCCTTCGATTTCTCGGCAGTCGATAAAGTGAGTATCGATGTTGAATTTTCAAAAGTCGAAAATTTTCGGGGCGTTACAGTTGGTATCAGAGCTTATGGTTAAGCGACAACCATGGTTCTGTTGGGTATAATTCATTAGAGATAGAGTCAGCAGTACTCTAGAATGAATTTAAGTGTAATAATAGCTATGAGAGCGTATTTGTTAGTAAATATAAAATTGTTTTATATTGTGATGATTGGTTTATTGAGTGGCATATGAACCTTCCTCAGCGTGGTCTCGACAACTATGCCGAAGGGGTTTCTAAACACTTGAATAGAACAATTCGACACAATATTGTTTTAAAAATGGGTAAATAAAATAATTTTACTTGAGTATATTTTTATATATAAAAGAAATAAATTTTCAGAATTATTAAAGGGTATATAAGTTGATTGTTTAGTTGTTTGAATAATCTAAATAAAAGAATAATTGTATAAGAAAAAGAATTATAAGAAAAAAATTATAATTAAAGTGATTTACAATTGTGAAATAAACTTATATATATATATATATATATATATATATATATATAAGAAGTGAAATTATTTGAATATATTTATGAATATGAGTTGTAAATGAAAGTGAATTCAAAGATAAATGAAATTCAACTTTTGAAATTGAATTGAATTAATGAAATGAATGTTAATCAATTAAATTAAACCAATTGATAAGCAAAAGAATTTGGTTGTAATTAATATACATTGATTGTCATATGATTGTTAGTTGATTGTTTATAATTCATTAAGTATTAATGAAATTAGAAGTAAATAAATTTGAATAGAATTGAATTTGAATTGGAAGTGAACCAACTTGAATATGAATTAGTGAATATAAACTAATTGAAAATGAATGTTAGTAAACATCCACTGTAATGAATCAAATGTGATTTAAATTGAAAACCATTTCATTGAATATTAATGAGAATATGAATGAATATATATTAGGTTATGAATGTTAGTTGGTTGATGTTTGCATTTGTTGTTTAGTTACATTTGCTATGTTGACATATATAGTTGCATTTGCTATATGTTGTATATCGATACTATTTTCATGTATGCATGTTCTCATGTTGTTTGTTGAGTGATTAGTAGGTGCGGATCGCGTTTGCTTCGCATTTGGAGCTCGCTTTTGCGCTATATTAGCCGTATATGCTCGCTAATAAAATATAAGGTACATATCTCGGATTAAATATCGTACTTTTACATTTTTTCCCTTCGGGATGCCTCATTACTTGATGAGATGTATATTTGTGATATATATACTGTCATTTTTTTTTTCGGATCGAGCCGCGCAAAGGAGACTATGGCGAATTTTTCCGGAAATTTAAGGCGTTAGAAAAAAATTTGAGAAAATGGGAAAATTTTGAAAACTATAACTTTGATTTTGGAATTGAAAGTTAAACAATAGTAGTTGTTTTTGAAAAGATAACTAAGTATGATTTGAAAACTTAGTAAAGATTTGTAAGAAGTTTGACTATGAATTTTGGAAAATTAATAAATTCTGTAACTTTTCTTACTTATAATTTCGAGGACGAAATTCTTTTAAGGGGGAAAGATTGTAACGACCCAGAATTTTTAGAAATTAAAATATGAATATTTAATTAATTTTAAATATTAATAAGTGAATTTATAAGTCAAATAAATTTTTATTTGAATTTTTGGATTTTATTGAATAATTTAATCGATAATTTAATATGTTAAATTATGGAAATAATTGAAAATTGAGTTAAATATGATTGAAAATGATTTGTAAAATTTTATTTTATCATATTGAAGTTAGAACGATATTTTAGAACTTTTAAAATCGAATTAAGAGTTAAATTGTGAAAATTGAATATTTTAATATTTAATAATCGACTGTAAAATAGTCAATTTTTGAACAGTCTCAGAATTGAACGAAACCAGTTCCATTGGATCCGTAATAGTTAGTTATTACCGGATTTCAATTTTTGTGTCAATCGGAGTTATCGTTTGATCGTGGCAGCTCGAAACGCATCGAATTATTTTTAATTTAAATTTGGCGAGTCAAAATAGCCATTTTTCAAAAAGTCTCGGATTTCGACGAAACCAGTTTCATCGGATCCGTAATGTGATATTATTGTAAGGTTTCAAATTTCAAGTCAATTGGATTTACCGTTTGTCCGGTACGAATTAAAACGCCTAGAAAATCGCTTAAATCGATTTAATTCAAATTGAGCGTTTACAGCCATAACTCGCACATACTTTCGAATTAGCTTCCGAAACCTATTCCATTGTGTCCGGAACGCGGGATAAACCCTAGGTACGTCAGTTTCGGCGCGTAAATCGGAGTTCGGAATTTCCGGATGAATAGTGTTCGTTCGTTCTTCTATAAATAGACCACCACCCCTCTCTCTTCATTAAAAAAAATAAAAAAATAAAACATATAACCCTAGCCGCCACTTATACAACCAATGGCCAGAAATGTTCCAACTTCTTCCCTCTAGATCTTCCAATCCGTCAACAATTAGAGGAAGTTGTCAACATGAAAGTTGGAGAGGGGAGTGAGAGCTTCGATGTGAACGGTGGAGATCGTGTTTGGTGTCGTGTGGAGGGAGCTACATGGGGCCGTTCTCTACAGCTGTGCACGCATCTCGAGGGTAGAGGGGGAGGCCGAGTTTGCTGGTGTTTGGGCCGAGTGTGGTTGTGGTGGAGAGCTTCGAGTTGCAACTTCCTGATCGCGTTCAAGTTCATCGATGTGGTCGAATTTTCAAACCCTAATTTTCACTTGATGGGTTTGTATGTGCGGCCTCTTACCTGATGTTCACGCACGTTTGGGAAGAAGGGTTACACGGCCAGGATGGAAGGGCAGTGGATCCAGTGGCTGTGATGAAGCAAGGTTTATAAATAGTTAAGTTATGTTGTAATTTGTTAATATAAATACGTGTAAACTTCAAAAAATTCATAACTTTTTCATACGAGGTCGAAAAAATGCAAACTCAGTTGCGTTGGAATCGTATGGATGAGCACTACGCGATGGAGTTGATTTGGAGTCGTTTGGAGTTAGTGAGAATTTCGGGTAAAATTAAACGCGCGTTTAATTTTATTCGAAATAAATCGCTAAAACGGAAATTAAAACCAAGGTGAGAACTTCTCACTCAATCGAATCAGTTTCGATTTTATTTTAAATAGTTAGATTTAAAATATTTGAATGCATGTATGAATGATGATTGATATCTATTGATTGTTAAAATAGACATTATACGCCGTTAGTAAGCGGATGTTATTTATTAAAAACATATAACGCGAATATTTCATAAACAGTGAAATTGGTATTATATATAATAGCAATATATATATATTGGCATATGTATATATTGGAGTTATTGATTTCCTGCATTTTTTGTTTAGCGGATGAGACCCTATTGCGCCGTTATTAAGCGGATAATATTTATTAAAAACATATACCGCGATAATTTCATACTGGAGCGAAATTGGTATTGTGCTAATATTTTTGGATGCAGGAAAACAGGTTGGAGGGATCCAACTGGATTCCTCAACAGTTTTTATTTAATTTCAGATATTTTGATATTTGATGGATTTTCATATTGATATATGATATCGTTGTTGTCGTGATTGACTATTTGGTGTGTAGCATCATTGGACCCAGATTTTGGGATTTTAAAATGATTTTTCAAAATGATCTTTGAAAATATTAAATATTTTTGAAATTGATCCATTTTAAATAAATAAACGATATAAATTTTTATGTTATAAAAATTATTTTTTTGTGAAATATAGTTAAAAAGCTGATTTTGAGAAATACGGTTAAAAGTTGATTTTTGAGAAATATGGATCAATGATTTTATAAAATAGTTTAAACTGGATTTTTAAATTTATTATAAAAAAGTTTAAAAATAGGATTTATAAAATTTAATTATTTTATAAATCAAGAGAATGGTGGAATTATAAAAGAATTTAAAGACGTTTTAAAGAATAATATAAATTGATTTATATTAAAGGATTTATAAATTGATATTTATAAGTTAAAACATTTAAATTATAAAACGAGTTTTTATAAGTGTTTGAATGAAGTGAAAATGAATTTCATTAAAGAATGAAATTTATAGAATTATAAATGGTGAAATTATAAAGGAAATTAAAGACGTTTTAGAATAATAATATAAATTGATTTATACTAAGAGATTTATAAATGGATATTTATAAATTGAAATATTGACATTATAAAACGAGTTTTTATAAGTGTTTGAATGAAGTGGAAATGAATTTTGTAAATGAATGAAATTTATAAAATTATAAATGGAGAAGTTATAAATGAAATTTATAAATAGTAAGATTTATAAATTTTGTGAAGTTATTAAAAGAATAGTTTTGAATAAATTGTTGAATCTTATAAGTTATAAGATTTATAATTATGAAGTTTAAAAGAACGATTTTGTAAAATAATCGTTTTATAAGCATTTAATTTATAATATGAACCTTTAGTTTATAATTGAGTTATAAATCGAATAGGTTAATAAAGGAGATTTATAAAAGGAAGCTGTTATAAAACAAATAGAAATGGAATTTATAAACGTTGTTTTATAAATTTGTAAACGACTTATTTTGATAAGTAAATTGTTGAAACTTATTTATGAAGTTATATTCACATTTTTATCTGTGAATAATCCTTTGAAATAAAAAATGAAATAAAGGATGAAATTGATTAATGTAGTATATTCACGTTTTCGAATAGTGAATAAGATGTTAAAGAAATTGTTTTGAATGTGATATTGAAATAGAATTAAAACGATCTAACGAAGTTTTAATTGTGTTGAGATTTGAAACCATAGATTTCAACATTCATTGTTGAAATAGACGTTTTCGAGAAATAAAAGGAAATGGTGGATTATAACACTGTTGTTATAATAAATGATTTCCGAAAGGAAATGTTTTGTATAGTATTGGGATTTATATATCTATTTTAATTTCGAATCCCTATACTAGTGATTTTGGGTTGTTGTAACGATGTTTTACGCAACATTCGTTTTGGCCCAAATAAATATGTTTAAGTGAATGATTTCCTTAAAGAATGAAATATATACTTAATTCGATTTAAGTATATTGAATATTTTCCAAGGTTGAAAATAGAAAGATTTGTGAATTACTTATGAATAAATAAGTATGGAAATGTTTTCCAATATAAAGTGAATATTTTGAGAATTTATCTTTTTGAAGATAAATTGAAAAGAAAATTGAAATGAATAATTGAAATCGAATATTCATTGATATCTTGGAATTATAAATTCACTAAGGAATTTATAAAGGAAGTGGAATTTGTTTAAAAATAAATATTGATTTATTTTTGAAGTGTGAAAATTATATATCTTGTAAAGATATTTTGGAAAATAAATAATTTGGAAAATTATTTGGAATCTGGTGATGTGTGCATATCTATTGATAGTTCAATAGCCGACTATCAATATTTCCCTTTGAATGGGTACTTGATGTGATTTGTTTGAATTTGAATGCCACACTTATTTTTGAATAAGCGCTCACTATTCGGGTTAACCGGGAAAGGACCATGGGGTCGTATAACCCATTCCGAATATGTGATACGTCGTTGTGAATTGCATTGAAGATCGGTGTTGAAGACCGAGTATTTGTGAAAGCGATAGGATGACCTATCGATTGTCTCTGCACTGGGTAGCTCCTGGTATAGAGATTCCTTAAGTGATGGGAAATTCGATCGGGATTGTGAATACCCGGATTGCAAGGGCTTCGTAAGAAGTGCCTTCGGTTTTGTTCGAGCCCGGAACAGACTTGTATGGATTGTATGTCTGACATTACAAGTTGAGATATAAAGCCGATTTCTTTCAAATATATTTCTGTTGGTGGCGGAGAATTTATTCTTTTAGCTTAACACCCTTCTCTGAGACGTACGAGCTCAGAGGTTATATAGTTGAAGTTATCAGCGATATATTCCCAATTTGGTAATGTGACATGCTGAGTGATGCTGAAATGATCATTGTGTTGATTATTTGTGATAGGATCATTTGTTTGATCGTCTATCTTGATGATTATTGTGTTGATCATTTGTTGACCCAAAGCATGGCTTTTGTATAAAGTATGTTTTTGTAGACGTGAATTCGTCGAGCCTCACAACCCGGTAATGGTCGAAACATGAATTGTGCGGCAAAGTTTTCAGGGATAACTTCCCTAGGGTATGACCATTCCTTCTGGAAAAGGGTAGTATCATGGTATGGAGCCCAGATACTTACTCATGTTGAAACACTTATTATTATGGTGTGATGTTGGTTAGAGAGCGCTCTCGTTTAAAGGTCCCAAAGGACCGGGGGTGGCATATCTGAGGGTTTGTAATATTCCTGGAGAAAAGGAATTCCCGGCTTTGTTTGGCAGAGGACAGTGGTTCTCGGGGCGTCCAGCCAGAGGCGTTTCCATGTGGCAATGGGAAGTTCCTTGGCCTGACCATTTGTTGGAAAAATCCATTCTCCAAATACGAAACTTGTACGGTATTAGTTGTAGGACCTATCATTCACTTATGGTGTCGCAACACTGTTTGGATGATAGCTATAGTAGGCATACGATAATGGTCGTATGTTGGCTAAGATTTATATTCTACTTTCGAAATAATTTCCTACACTATGCACTAGTAATAATATCAAATGTTATTTTAAATGCGTATCAAGCATCTTTGACTATCATAAGGAGAAATCTCCTCCGATTCTGCGTTTGCATATGTGTGTGTGCGGGAGGCCTTATGGTAGTCTCATTTTTAAAAGCATTGTGAATTGAATTTAAAAATATTCTTCTATTTTGATTTTAAAGATAAATAAACTGTTTTGAGTTCTCACACCAGTCACATGACTGACTCGGAGTTTATTGTTTTCCTTCCTAAACTCTGGGTGCCCACCAATTTCCACACGGGAAGTCAAGAGTTAAGGTTTATCAGGATATTCTGGATATTCAGGAGTTGCAGGAGGCAAGCTGGATGGCATGGCGTATTACTAGTTTATATAGTATTTCTTTTTCCGCTGCACTGTTTGTTGTTGTATGATGTTGTACACTCTGATGATATGATGTAATGAAATGTAATGTAATAACTGATATAGTTCTTTGTTTAAAAGATTATTCATTTATTATTATATGTTGTTCCGCTGCGAGTTGTGAGATTCTGTTGTTGTTCAGTTGTTTCCTTTCTGTCCATCCTCTATTTTAAAATTTTCTGTTTTCTTTCCTCTCCATTTTTCTATCTCTTATCTCTTCTTCTCTCGTTTTCTCTTCTCTTTTCTTAAATTCTTTTTAAAACCCATAACATTCCGTGTTTCCGGCCTTCGATTTCTCGGCAGTCGATAAAGTGAGTATCGATGTTGAATTTTCGAAAGTCGAAAATTTTCGGGGCGTTACAAATCAAGGCATTGGGGCAGCCGAGTGGGGCCGGTCTCTGGCCGAAGGAAGGTGGGTTATGGACATTCGTTTGGCGAAGCCTGATCGTCATCGAAGTGAAGGAGGAGGGCACAAAAATTCAAAAACAAGTGGCGATCGATGGGTTCGATCCTGGTTTTTCACGCGTGGAAGAAGAAAGAAAAACATGGGTGGCCTGATGTGATCAAGCGAAATCGAATGGTTGCAATTGATTTAAGGTTTTAAAAAGAAAAATAAAAGTGTAAATTATATTATATGAATCGTGTAAACTTTAAAAATGTGTAACTTCTTCATACGAGATCTGTTTTTGACGAAAAAGGTTGCGTCGGGTTCATGTTGACGAGCACTACATCATAGAGTTGGTTTGGAGATAATTGGAGCTAGTGTAAATTTTGGGTAAAATTTAATGCTCGTTTAATTTTATTCGGAATAAAACACTGCAACAGCTATTGGAATCATTGTGAGAACAACTCACTCTTTCCGACTCACTAATATTTTTATATCGGTGACAATAAATTTTATTCATGATGATTGATGATGTTTGGATGATATATGATATATTACATATATATATATATTGATTGGTATTTAGAGATATTTTTTCCTACTGGAGTAGATGAGACCCTATATATTCCATGTATGAGCAGATGACCCTTTATACGTGCGTCTGTCTTGGTGCGGACATTGTACACATATTCTAATATGTATATTTGTTGTAGATGATAGGTTGGAGGGATCCAATTTGATTCCTCACCATTGTTGATTTCATTTACAGATATTGTGATATATGTTGTTATTATATGATATATGATGTTTGGACGCCGTGATTGATGTATTTGGTAGCATTAGGCTATTTTTGGTAATTTTAGAATGTTGAAGTGTTGATTTCAACATTAAAAGGTTTTCAAAGTGATTTTTTGAAAAAAGACTTTTTAGCAAAATTTTAATTGTTAACTAAATGAATTTATATTAGATAAATAAATGTTATAATTTTTATGTTATAAAAATTATTATTTTTGTGAAATATAATCAGAATGTGGATTTTGAAATACGGAGTTAACTATTTTGTAAAATAAAATAAATTGAGACTTTTGATTTATTATAAATGGTTTATATATAGATTTATAAAATTGAATTTTTATAAATCAAAGTGATGGAATTATAAAGGAGTTTTGTAAATGTTAAAATGAAGTTATAAATGAATCTTATAAGTAAATAAGATTTATTGATTTATAAAATTGATGAAGTTATAAAAGAATGAATTTGTAAAATAAATGATTTATAAGTAAATTAACTTATAATTTGAATTTTGGCGTGTAAATGAGATATACATGGAATTGGTAAACAAAGGAATTTTGTACATGGAAGTTTTTATAAAATATAAATAGAATTTATAAACATTGTTTTATAAATCCAAAATCAATTAAATTTGATAAGTTAAATATGAAAGCTTATTAAAGGAATTATATTCATGATTTTGGACAGTGAATTATCCTTTAAATTAAATGTGCAATAATAATGAATTTAGATAGGAATTATATTCACGATTTTGGACAGTGAATAATCTTTCAAATTAAAAGACGGGTTTTGAAAAGTGATCTTTTAAATGAAGTTAAATGGTTGGAAGATGTTTTAAAACGTGTTAAGTATCGAAAGCATATATTTTAACATTCATTGTTGAAATAGACGTTTTCGAGAACAAAGGAAATGATGGATTATAACACTGTTGTTATAGTAAATGATTTTCGAAAGGAGATGTTTTGTATAGTATTTGGGATTTATATATCTATCTAATTGTCGAATCCCTATACTAGTGATTGTAACGATGTTTTACGCAACATTCATTTTGATCCATATAAGTATTTTTTAAAAAAGTTTTCCTTAAAGAATAAAATATATACTTAATCATGATTTAAGTATATGTAATATTTTCTAAGTGTTGAAAATAAATTGATTTGTGAATTACTTATTATTAACCAAGTATATGAAATGTTTTCCAATATAGAATATTGAAATGGTTTGAGAATATATATTTTTTAGAGATAATTTGAAGTGAATATTTGGAAAGTGATTTAATTAATAAAAGATTAATTAAAAGGGCCTAGTGATTGCTTATGGTGCTAAATATTTGTTGTAGCTTTGATAGTTAAAAAACCGACTATCACATTTGGCCATTTTAGTTCCTCGACTTGATGTGGGAACTGTTTTGTCAAACACTTAATACGTAGCCTTCTGTGTAGGCTTGATTATTGTTTGTGTTGAGGATGTTGATTTGTGTAGTGCGGAGTATTACTCCAATCTATAGAGCTTCCTTCTTGGTCGTAGGATAGCAAGTTAGAGACGTGATAAGTCTATGAGACTTAGTTTCTGTATGAGGTTGAGAAACGCTTCTGCGTTGTTGGTGCGAAGAGACCGAGATCTGTTTATCTGAAAACCACTTCGAACCATCATTTATGCGACGATTATGTAGGTTGGTTGTGATGATATTGATATTCAGGATTTTCATAGTGGAGGACTACTTGTTGATCGCTTGGGGTTAAAATCCCAATATACATCCAGTAGTAGTAGTCTCTTCATTATGAAGTATAAAATGCAAGGACTATTCATTGCTAATCCTAAGGATTTCCCAAAAGGATGTGGTAGAAAAGTTCCTTCGGTTTGTCCTGTTCCTAAACAACTTGTATGGACGTTTGTCTAACATTGCATTTCTAAAGATTACGTACATTTGTTTTTTACAAACGTAAATCGATGGTGGTAGAGAAGGCAACTTCTCTTAGCTTAACACCCTCCTTGAGACGTATGGGTTTAAGGGTTGTATTTTTTTGGAAGGCAATTAGTAGTCAACAAAAATGGTCGTGTGGCATTTAAAGTGAAGTGATATGTGATATGTGAAAGGTAATCGTTACCTCAGGCCTCATCAACCAGAAATGAACAAAATAGGGTTAGATGCGGCAAAGCTAAGTGGGTCGCTCCTATTAGGATATGATCATCCTCTTCTAGATATATTTTCCCGCTATGACGTTCGGGATGAAAATTATTGCAAGTTGTATGCTATGAGGGCCCTCGGAAAAGGTCGGTAACGATTGGGGGATGACTTATTCGGTACTACCTAGTTATAGAAGTAGGCCGGTCTTGTATTGGTAGAGAGCAGATGTTATGTGCCTTAGGACATCCATCTAGAGGTGTACCCATCGGAAGGTAGTCCCTTCACCTGGCCATTTGTATGGAAATCCATACTTCGTACGTGCCTACCATATTTATTGTACTACCCATTTTGGGCCACATGCTGAAATTTAATTAATGTAACAATTTCGGCTATGATTAATATTATTTGTGCAATAGACATTATTATATAAGATGATTTGATATGAAAAGTTTTAGTTATCATAAGGTAAACCTTGTTATGTGTGGGCGTGTCTTATGAGATACTTTTGTTTTGAAAGGAAAATTTTGGCAATCTAATAAATTTAGTTGAGTGTGTTTCTCATGCTGGTTTACCAGGCTGATCCGGGAGTTCTTCCCTTTCAATGCTCGAGCCAGACCGAGTATATTTACAGGTTTATATTTGGTGCTTTTGGTGCTTCAGTAGGAGAGCTGGAGATCTTTGTTTCGTATACACATATCTGTTTTGATTATCTGCTTTGCGCATTGTTGTTGTTGTTGTACATTAATGGCAATTGTGTGGACATGTTATTATAACTGTCCAGGCTGATGATTTGTGATTGATTGTTGAACTCTGGTTGATGTATGTATATATGCAGTTTCTATTTTGTAAAGATCATTGATATGAATTTATATGTTTTCCGCTGCGATGTGAGATTTTGTACTGTTCTGTTTGGTTCTCTCTTTCTTCTCTTCTCTTCTTCTATCTTCTTTTCTTCCTCATGACTTTCCGTCAGTCTATGCTTTTTGGGTCGGACTATCCATCCGGTTTCATACTCTTCATGGGATTACTAAGAACCTATTGGTGTCTATCAACAACATCTTCAAATCATAGTTTTCATGGGGTCGCTATGAATTTATTGGATTCTTCAATAACATCTCTCACGTCATAGTTTTCATGGACTGACAATGAACCTATTGATCTCTATCAACAACCTATTTTGGACATAGTTTTCATGGGATCACTAAGAATCTATTGGCCATTGCCATTAACAGTTTCCATAACATAGCTTTTATGGGATTACTAAGAACCAATCAAAACCAAAAAAATTTGATCAGTCTTGGGCATCCTATATTCTGGTCTATCTGATCTCCTGGATGCAATTGTACTTACACAGGAGTTAATTCATTGTATATTCACTACTGGGTTAACCTAGCTTGTTATTCTATCCTTAACATCCCAAAATGCAGTTATGGGTTAATAATGAAGTGAATATGATTACAATAGCATACATGAAAACTGATCAAACAACACAACAACATAAACATCCATGGTTTAATTAAATCATTTTCTAATGAAATATGGTTAATACCCTTAACCCGCTATCTTTAACAAGGAAAGCTTCATTTAAAATTTCAAAGTTAAATGCCATTTTAAAACTCTTTTACATTGCTATGTGTTTACTTTTAAAAAAATTGAGTTTGGGTTCTCCAAATTCGAAAACTAAGGCTTTCGACTATATCCTTTGTTGACATCATGGGTTACCCTCCACCACACTCCCTTTCGACATCATAGAGCAAACAGCCCTCCATCCCCTTCCGTTTAACTAATAGGTAAAAAGCAAGTGGCTATGCTCTTTTCGCCACTCTACTCTATCAGCGGTACCTTTCAAATTCATTGCTTAATGTTACCCGGTCGCTTGGCCCAACTACACGATGATAATTATAGAGACTTTGATTGAATCAAGTGAGAGGTTGGAAGTATACGGAGGTGGTTCATCTTGGATTGTTCGGCCCATTTACATGGGTCGACATGTATACATGGTTCAGCCAAGGAAAGGAGGAAGTGTGTCGTAGGGTCTTATAAGGTGGCGTGTGTCGCTCGGCTAAAAGGAGGTGATGGTAGGAACTCAACGCACATCGCTTGACCATGAAGGGAAGACTAAGTGGCTCATTGATCCATCGCTCGGCCATGAAGGGAAGAATCAGTGGCTCGGTCATAGGGGTTTGGAAACCCTCGCTCGGTAACCACCATTCGGCATTGGTGGCTCGGAATGCACGTTTTGGTGGACACGAGTTACCAAGTGGACTGAAGTATCTTGGTCATGGGCCTATGCAGAGGGACCAACTTATCTACATCTATAAATACAGAGGTAGAGGGACAGTTGAGGGAATCTTTTTCGAGAACTCTGGGGACACTCTGCTATTTTCTGCACTAGCTTTCTTTCAATTCAAACTTGTATTCGAGTTATTTGTTTACGGATTGTATCTGTGTCCAAATCTTTGAGGAAAGCAATAAAGATTATGTTAACAGTGGATGTAGGCAGTTACGTCGAACCATTATAATTTTAGTGTTCTTGTTTCTGCAGTTAGTTTTGCACACATTCCTCTGCTTTAATTTATTTTCTTTATTAATCTCTCTACATAATTCTACTCAAGGGTGTTAATGACTAATTTTGGTGCTTTCACTGAGAATAGCATTCTCGGGCTATTAGGATCTACTTTGTCACTATTGGATTGAAGAAATCCCCAAAGAAGATCCATGTTCGTTCACAAGAAGACCATAGATTCTACTCAGAGTTCCTACCGATAACTCTACAATGGAAAGACCGTGTACCAGATAAGCCTTCTACAATGCGGATGTCAACAAGACCGCTAGCATCCAACAAGTAGGACCCAGCAATCAACAAGCTAATCCAAGCGTAGGGATCGCTGCTATCCTAAACCAAACAGAAGTTGTCACTAGAACAGAGTTCATCGAACGAATGAGAGAACTTGTGGAAATCAGAAGACAACTTAATGAGTAGATTCAAGATAACGCCAATCTCATGACCCAACTTACTCAACAACAGCATCAGAATGTTGGAGGAAGTCCTGTTAGCAACTCATCATCTGATAACTCTGCTTCATCTGATGAACATCCCAGGCGTAGACGCCATAGAATTGAAACATCGCAAACAGGCCAGTAGATCAATCCAACAGGAATGGTGCAGGTTCCTTCCCGAAACCGCTCTCAAGTTGGAATGGGAAACTTAGGATCTGGAGCGCAAGTGGAAGATGACCGACGGGCTCATCAGGGATGCAATGAAGCAGGTTGCCGGGATGCTTGTTTGGGGGATCACCAATCAAGGAGGCATCAGCTAGGATGGTCACGTAGGACGGAGTCCAACTTGCCACCTCCCATCCAGACCCCGTACTTGTTAGCCATGGTCAGATAGCTGATGAGGGGAAATCAGGGCTTGTCTAATGATGATTTGGGCATAGATAGAAGTCATACTCCAATCACAAATGCTATCCTACATGCTGAATACCCTCAAAAGTTTAGTATGTCGACTATTCTAGCCTATGAGGGAAAGAATGATCCACGGCAGCATGTAATGAGATACTAGTGGATGATGGACACGGTTAGGGCGAATGATGCGACTAAGTGTAGACGTTTTCCAATAACCTTATTTGGAAACGCTATCATGTGGTTCACCAGACTTCCTCCATGATTGATCTTCGGATTTGATGAGTTAGTAACAAAATTTGTGGAGCGGTTCAGAATTCATACCACTCGTCCAAAGGACATGATTTCTTTATCTAGTGCAATTCAATCCCTAAGGGAGTCCTTAAAGGAATATTTACAAAGGTTTCACGTTGCAGCTACCGAAGTTAGCAACCCGAATGACCATGCTATTCTTATGGTCGTGATGCGAGGAGTAGATCCAGACTCATAGTTTGGTGATTGGTTGGAAGAAAAACCTCCGGCTACCTTAGAACATTTTTATTCAAAGGCACACCAGGTCATGAGAAGAAAGAAAGCCAGGTGGATGAGGCGAGGCAGTGCACTAGGGCCTAGCAAAGAGACGGTGCAAAGCAACATTACGATAAAATAGGCTGGCGACAATTCTGGAAAGGTCAAGGTTAATGTTCAAAACAATCCTGAGCAGCCTAAAGCTTCTGGAAGGGAAAATTAAGGAAGAAAGGGGAAGCCGAAAAGTGAAAGCCAAGGATCTAGACCTACAACGAATACACTCATCTAAACGCATCTCTAGAGAATATTTATTTGTCAACTTGTAACACCTTCCAATACCAGAAGCCGCACCCAAAGGAATCCACTAAGGAAAAAAAGCAGACTGGGAAGTACTGCCAATTTCACGAGACCTACGGGCACAACACTGAGGAATGTTGACACCTCCATGATGCTATTGAAAAACTGATTCGGCAAAACAAGTTACTGGAGTTTGTTAAGAATCCGCAGAAAGGAGGAGAATGAACATTAGACTTCAGGGCAGGATCCACGCCATCTTGAGTAACCTGCTCGGACTGTAGGTAGACTAATCATAAACACGATAATTAGTGGGCCTCATCCAGTAGAAAAGTTTTAGTAAGAAATAGAACGCTATGCTAGTTCATTGAAACATGCGGACTTTGAATGCTGCTCGAACTCGGAAAATGGGATTCCAACGAAACAGCAGCAAATAATGACGGATGATAAAATATTCAAAAGTAAAGACGCCGATTGGGTGAAGGCACCTACCATTGACCCGATGGTCATCTTGGCAATGATTAGGCCAGAATTTGTGAGAAGGATATTGATTGATTGTGAGAGTTCTGTTAACGTTATATTCAAAAGGGCGTATGACCAAATGAAGATGGAGGCAAAGAATCTAAAATTATCTAAAGCCCGCATACACAGTTTTAATGGAGCAGCCATTGACGCGATAGGTTTTGTTGAATTACCAGTTGAATTAGGAGAAGGAAAACGTAGAAGGGTACGAATCCGACCGTTCATTGTGTTGGACATTGATTCCCCGTATAATATTTTTCTGGGCCGACCGGCCTGGCGTAGTTTTGAGTAGCTTTGGCCCTGTGGTATTTGACTTTGAAGTTTCCAACGGATAGAGAAGTTGGGGTTGTACATGGAGATCAGGCGACAGGTCGTTCATATTATGTAGCTGAACTGAGAGAGGCCCAACGGAATGAGAAGGGAAAGGTTGCGGACAACTCTGTTCGCATCTAGGTAACGCAAAATTGACAAGTAGCGCCCGAGCCTTGGCTCAGGCAGCAGGGTCGGATCTATAAAGACATAGATCCGAGAGACGATGATGACGAACCTAAGGAGCCTAAAGCTGCACCGGCTGAACTGACGATTGACATTTCAGTCAACCACGATGACCCTTCACGGGTGCTTAAGATTGGATCACAACTCACTCCCTCAATGTCTGATGACCTAACTGATTTCCTTCGAGCGATCCTGGATGTTTTCTCTTGGACCCACTCTGATATGTGCTGGGTTTCTCCCACCATCGCAAGTCATATGTTGAACATTGACCCAAAATATGTACAGTGAAATAGAAAAGGAGAGGAATGGACCCGGAGAGGTCTACTTCTCTCAGAAAGGAGGTGGACAACCTCAAAGCCAATGGGTTCGTCCACGACGCCATCTACCTTGAATGGGTTTCTAACCTCGTACTAGTGAGAAAAGCAAATGGGAAATGGAGGACCTGTGTTGATTATTCAGACCTGAACAAGGCATGCCCTGAGGGTAATTTCCCTTTACCCAGAATTGACCAACTGGTCGACTCAACAGCCGGACATGAGTTATTACCATTTATGGATGCGTATTCGAGATATACAACCAAATCCCAATGCACATTCCAGATCAGGAACACACTAGTTTTGTCATGGACGTCGGGTTGTATTGTTATATGGTGATGCCTTTTGGGTTAAAGAACGCATGAGAAACTTACCAACGCTTAGTCAATCGGATGTTTAAAGACCAAATTGGTAGACCAATGGAAGTCTATGTGGACGATATGCTCGTGAAGTCACGGCAGTCAAATGACCACATTTGATAATTAGCGGAGATGTTTGATATACTTAGATATTACAGAATGAAAATCAATCCTTTGAAGTGCTCCTTTGGTGTTGCGTCGGTAAAGTTTCTAGGCTTTATTGCCAATGCACGAGGAATTGAAGCAAATCCAGAAAAGATTTAGACTATTCGAGACATACAAGCGCCCAGAACTATAAAGCAAGTACAAATCCTGAATGGAAATTCCGCCGCATTGAGTCGGCTTATATCCAGAGCGACGATAAATGTATTCCCTTCTTCGATGTGAGAAAGAAAGGAAGAGAAATTTTGAATGGACTTCCGACTGTGAGGACGCATTACGAGCTCCGGTAAGACATTTGGAGAGTCCCCCAGTTCTGTCAAAGCCTGTAGACCATGAAGTTTTATATGTGTACCTGGCCATGTCTCATCATGCCATCAATACGGCCTTGGCTCACGAGGAGGACCGAATTCAAAAGCCAGCATACTATGTCAGTAAGCGTCTAACAGGAGCATAGAGAAATTATCCTAAAATTGAGAAGTTAGCCTATTGTTTGGTGACTGCATCATGCAAGCTTCGTCCATATTTGCAGGCACACCCGATCAGTGTTTATGCCGATCAGCCTCTACGACAGATGCTCCAACGACCCAAGACCTCTGGATGGTTGTTAAAGTGGAACATTGAGTTGAGTCAATTCGATATCACCCACCTACCACGGAGGGCTATCCAAGGGCAGGCGCTAGCGGACTTCATTGTTGAATTCACCATGTCAGACGAGCCAAGCAGTGATGATGTTATTCCCCCTATTCAATGGAAACTATACACCGATGGGGCATCCAACGACCGTTGTTCTGGGGTTGGTGTAATTCTTGTAACTCCCAAAAACCGATTAATTTTATTTGCTTTGAAGCTCGATTTTCCAGTTACAAATAACGAAGCCGAGTATGAAGCATTGATTGTTGGCTTAAAACTTATCATGGAACTTGGAGCAAAATGGGTTAAAATCTTTTGTGACTCACAATTGGTGGTGGACCAGGTGTGGGGAGACTATTAAGTAAAGGGGAAGAGACTTTCCCCATACCTTGCTCGGGTTCAACTGCTGTTGGCAGACCTTGAATATTATGATATTTCACACATCCCACGTGAAAAAAATGGGGAAGCCGATTCATTGGCAAAATTCGCAAGCACTGGTGATGCACAACAGATGGAATTGATTCGCATCGAAATCTTACATGCTTCGAGTATAAACGAGATGGAAGTATATTTTGTGTTAGAAACAGAAATCGAGAAGAAGTCATGGATAACCCCATTCAAGCAATACCTGCTACACGGGGTTTTGCCCAAAAGAAAGAACGAAAGATGACAAGTCATTCGCAAAGCTTCACGATATGTAATGCAGGACAGAATAATGTATCGGAAGGGATTCTAGGTACCCTTACATCGGTGCATTGTCCTAGGTGAGATAAAATGGGTCTTAAAATAAGTTCATGAAGGAGAATATAGCAACCATACTGGAGGGCAGACATTAGTGAAAAAGATCCTCCGCTATGGATACTATTAGCCAACTGTGAATCGGGACGCCGCAGAGTATGTGCGAAGATGCGACAAATGTCTAAAATATGCGAAAACCTGGAGAGCTCCACCAACAAAACTCACACAAATGGTTAGCCCTTGGTCATTTTCAATATGGGGAATCGATATAATCAGCTCCTTTCCAATCTCCAAAGGTAGTGCAAAATACGCAACTGTTGCGGTCGATTACTTTACCAAGTGGGTGCAAGCAGAGCCCTCAGCTACAATCACCACCAAAAAGGTCATTAATTTCGTTGTGCGAAACATCATATGCCATTTTGGCCTCCCGCAAACTATCATTACGGACAATGGAACTCAGTTCAAAAGTAGGGAGTTCAAAGAATTTTGTCAAAAGTATGACATTGAGAAAAGGTTTGCGGCAGTTGCTCATCCTAAAGCCAATGGACAAGTAGAAGCCGTAAACAAAATAATCAAAACCATATTGAAAAAACATTTGGAGAAGGCTAAAGGAAAGTGGGTGGATGAGCTTCCGACAGCACTCTGAGCTTATAGAACCACCCACAAGTCCGCGATTGGCCACACTCCATTCACATTAGCATATGGCACGGAAGCTGTTATACTCGTGGAACTTGAAGTTCCTTCTCATCGGGTAACTCATTATGATCCTTAGACGAATCAGGATCTCTTACTGGAATCACTGGACTTTGTCGACAAAAAACGTGAAGAAGCTGATTCAAGGGCGGATGCGTATAGGCATCGAGTAGCTCGATATCGTAATGAAAAAGTTCGACCTAGAATCTTTGATGTAGGAGATCTCGTGTTGAAACGAATTTTTCCAACCCCATCACATATGAATCCCACATGGGAAGGTCCATACGTCATCAAATGGAAGGTTGGAGAAGGAACCTTCAAGCTAGCGACAGTCGATGGGTGACGCTCCCCAGAGCATGGAATAGCGAGCACTTCTGTCGTTATTACACTTAGTTATTTCCTTTGCATCTTAGTAGTAATTTTTTCTAGTATGTTTTTCTTTTGTTTTCGGCATGTAATAAGACAATTTAGTTGTTGTTGTTTGATTACTGATAATAAAGGCTTGAAGCCGCTTTTCTATGAACTGTTGATGTTCCATGTACGATAAGTCCTTGGCAAAAAATTAAATCACATTATTCTATCCGACGTATGAACGCGCACATAAAATTAAAGGTCAATCGATAAAATTAAAAATCTCTATGTCCTTAGAGTGCGGACTAGAGTGTAAACGACTTAAAAATCTCTAAGTCGCCAGAGTGCGGACTAGAGTACTCTGAGTTCCCAGAGCGCGGACTATAGTATAAATGACTTAAAAATCTCTATGTCCCTGGAGGGCGGACTAAAGCACTCTGAGTCCCCAGAGTGTGGACTAGAGTATAAACGACTTAAAAATATCTAAGTCCCCAAAGTGGGACTGTGGTACTCTGAGTCCCCAGAGTGCGGACTAGAGTATAAACGACTTAAAAATCTCTAAGTCCCCAGAGTGCGGACTGGAGTACTCTGAGTCCCTAGACCGCGGACTAGAGTATAAACGACTTAAAATCTCTAAGTCCCCAGAGTGCGGACTAGAGTACTCCGAGTCCCAAGAGCACGAACTAGAGTATAAACGACTTAAAAATCTCTAAGTCCCCGGAGTGCGGGCTAGAGTACTTTGAGTCCCTAAAGCGCAGACTAGAGTATAAACGACTAAAAATTCTCTAAGTCCCCGAAGCGCGGACTAGAGTTCTCCTAGTCTCCGGAGTGCGGGCTAGAGTACAAATGATTCAAAAAATATCTAAGTCCCTGGAGTGCGGACTAAAGTATTCCAACTCCCCTAAGCGTGGACTAGAGGATTTACGATTTCAAAAATTTCTGAGTCATATGGAAATGAACTGGAGCTTGTGTAACTCACAATATTTCAAATTTCGACTACAAGTTATACAGTAAGATGAACAACGATAATCATCGAAAGAAAAGAAACAAAGTTTTATTCACTAATCCAAAATAAAGTTCCACTACAATTTCTCCTAAACTCGGAGCCAAAAGTCTATTTTCAACGACTGTAAGAATAAATAGAAATAACTACATAATTCAGACTTATTCGGGTTAAATAGGGCACGATCGGATGGCTACTTTTTTTTGTTTGTTTTCCTTCCTCGCCTTCTATGAAGGCTCCTCACCCGAGCGTTTCCTCTTGGATGCCTTGCTCTCTAGTGAGATGGTGCCCAGGGAAGGAGGAGGAACTTCCAGTGGCCTGGTCCGGCCGGGGAGATTGACCTTCAAGGGCCGGTTCAAGGGATCATCCAATTCCACCACTTGAGGCTTAGCCTTAATTTTAGCTTTCTTCTTCCCCTCTTCCATGATTTGGTCCTCCATGCTCAGTTTCGAAGTATGTTCGAAGGTGCGCATGGTTTCGACTTTATCATGTTCTTCTGTAGGCGAGGGGTTCTCGAGTTTGTCCTCATCGAGTGCCACAATCATATAAGCATAGAGTCCGGGGGCATTCCCAGTGTGAAATGCCTCTTCTAATTTCTCTTCCTTCTCCATGGTGGCATCACACCTTGGAGTTAGTTCGGGTCAGAATAGCCTAACGAAGTTATAAAAGACAAACGTTAGAAAACATTTATTGCCCGCTAAGAAGTGATGGTTGTTTGAACTTTAGAAAGGAAGGTTAAGTACCACTCACTGGCGGACTCTGAGCTTTTTTGAGAGTATCACCCTTTGGGATAGGGGACAAAATGTGGATATCAAGTTCGGGTTTCTCTGTACCATAGCCAACGGGCTGTTCAAAAGGATCGAGTGGAGAGCGACCAGTCGGCCGAGCAGAAGGAAGAACTTGAGATCCAGTTCCGGATGGACCAGCGGCGTTGCCCTTCCCTTTTGATGAGGAGGAATCTCTTCCATACAGGACATTGGCTGCAGATAAGTCGAAATGCTCGTTTCCTCGAAGCACTTCCTTCACAGGAGAATCCTCATCAACCTCCTTGGTGCCTAGCTCTACTGTTTGATTTTTATCAAGGTGTCCCATGCCTTAGCTCATGATTCGAGGTAACCCTCGCCCAGAAAAGATGGATCTTGGTGCATGAGAACTCGATCATTGTATTTAGCAATAAGCGGATCAAATAGGAATTTGATTTCTTCTCTCCCTGCTTTAGCAGCTTCCTCGAGGTGAGAGTCAATTTCTCTCGATGCCATTCTTTTGCCTTCTTCATGGGCTTTGTCTCTTAACGCTTCAGCTTTAGAGAGCTCCTCATCAAGCTTTGTTTTTAGAAGTCGTGTTGCGACAATCTCGTCGCAATATCGTTGTGACTCCTCTTGAGTGGCAATTTTTTCTTCCTTTTC
Source organism: Allium cepa (assembly GCA_030765085.1). NCBI lineage: Eukaryota > Viridiplantae > Streptophyta > Magnoliopsida > Asparagales > Amaryllidaceae > Allium > Allium cepa. Next base: position 590,224,054 of record CM060938.1, read on the forward strand.
TTTGAGGAGTAGCTCCTTCAATTCTTTGACTCGTTGAGCAAGGACATCCTTCTCCTTTTGAACGAAGTCTTTTTCTAAGGCTAAAGCGCCACAGCGTTGAACCGCTTCATCAATTTCCCTTCGATGGGTAGCTTCTAGATGACTGACTGCCTTAGCTGTATCTTTTGTGTTTTGTTGGGCAGCTTCAAGTTGAGATTTGTATAAGGAAAGCTCTTCATCCTGGGCTTTGATAATGTCTTTATCATGGATGGCTTCAAGTTTTAGGCGGTCGATCTCATACTGACGTTCCATAGAAACTTCTGAAACTTTTTCTTCCAAGTGAACAAACGCATCGTGTTGGACGTCGACATCGTTGTCGCAAACGATAGCGCTTTGTTTGGCATGCCCTAGAATTGGATGAATCATAGGAATAAATTTCAGCCCGTCGAAGCATATCTTCAAAAATGTGGCTTTAAGTTTAGTTAATATTTCGGCTACAGCCGGATATGTGTAGAAATTGGAGGAGTTTGACTAGCCAGAGCCATAGATTTTTGTAAGGCTCACGAGATTGCTTTGTGCTGGACGAACTGGAGTGTTGGTCATGGGGACCTTCAGATTGAGACCCCTTCTAAGCAGATTTTTCCTTATTGTGCTCTGAGTGAGGGGTAGGATCGTCGGGGTATGAAGAATGACCGTATGTTTTTCTTCGAGAAGACGACGAGTCCCTGGGACAGTAGTCCCTATCTCCGCTATCATCTCTTTCTCGACGTCTACCTGACCCCGAATCCCTACCAGAGTGGTGAAAGATAGAAGACTCGCGAAGGCGGTCGAATCCGTGAGTGTACCCCATATCACCTGCACAAAAACCAAGTGCCGACGAGTTAGCAAAAATAATATGATGGCTGAAGTTTAAGTGCAAGGTGAAGTGTAGGCGTTCGTGTGTGTCCTGGTGATTCCTCCCAATGGACCGGTTTCTTTTTCTTAACTTATTGGGATTGACTCTCCATGTCGACCGACTGAATCATCTACATCGCCTCTCGTGGGATAATTAAGCCTCATATATCCTGGGTCGTTAAAACCATAAATCAGCAAGTCATCGGGGATGGTCAGGTCTGAAAGACCTTTTAGTGAACCCTCTAGATGTTGGGGAGATGATTTTTTTTCTCGACCAGGGTGATGGTAACCTTAGAAGTCCCGCTAACTTTTTTCTTCTTCAATTTATAGGCTAAGATTTTTTGCCTCTTCGAAGGGGAAAGCGATTTGGTGACGTCAAGTACGTCGGTTATAGGCGCAATATCAGAGCCTAAGTTCTCATCGGTCGTTTTTGGCGCCTTGGCCTCCTTTATTTCACCTTCTTCAGATATATCCGGGGTTCCCCCTTTAGAGGGCATCAAAGGCCCAGCTTGCCCTTTGCCTTTTTTCGAAGCAGGTCCGGTTGAAGTGGCACTAGGAGGGAGACTTGTTCGACGGTCTTCGGCCAACAATCTGAACATTAGAAGCGATTCACTGGAAATGACAGATTTGATCTCCTTATCTCCCATGAGAACAGATCGAATGGCTTCGACGGCCATAGAATACCCGGTGCCTTCGGGACGTGGGCTGATGCCTGTAAAAATCGAAAAAAGTTTTGAAATAATGCACTTTATGCCGTAGAAAAATATTGATCTGAAAAAGGAACTTACCCCCTTCCAGCCATCTTCTTGCAAGCTTGGGAGGGCAGTGTACATAGAATCATTCCTTCTTATATTGGGAGAATTTACTCCATTCCCCTGTCAGGATCTGACATTTGGAGTGTGGCTTAGGGAATATGAACGATGGACTATCGGACCGTCTTTGGAAGCGATAGATGTAGCGGATGTCACAGGGAGTAGAGAGCTTGAATAAGATTCTCATAAAGAGAATACAAGTGCCATAGATGAATGCATGACTATTGGGATGTAGCTATGCCGGGGCGATCCTGATATACTTTAGCACTTTATGGAGAAAAGAGTTGAAAGGTGGCATGCTACCAACCCAGCACATGAATTTATTGCACGTTGTATATCCAGGTGGGGGCAAGTGAGGCCGATCTTTCCCCGATGGAACTAAAACATCATCGAAAGGGATTCTATGAATTGTAGACGACTGACGAAGACCGGCTTTGCCAATTTTTGAAGCTTGTGTATCAATAGGATCATCCAGGATGACTACTCCGTCTATAACATCAGGGGCCAGGCCAATAATGACAGCTGATGGATTGGGGATACCTTGTCTAGGAGTCGTCGATGGATTCGAAGTTCCCATTACTTCCTGCTGAGAACTTGTCCCAAAATGTTAGCACCAAAATTGGTCACTAACACCTTTGAGTAGAATTATGTAGATAGATTAATGAAGAAAATAAATTAAAGTAGAGGAATGAATGCAAAACTAGCTGCAGAAAGAAGGACACCAGAATTATAGTGGTTTGGCGTAACTGCCTACATCCACTGTTAATATAATCTTTTTTGCTTTCCTCGAAGACTTGAACACAGATACAATCCATAAAAAAATAACTCGAATATAATTTTGAAATGAAAGAAGCTAGTGCAGAAAATGGCAGAGTGTCCCCAGAGTTCTCGAAAAAAGGTCCCCTCAACTGTCCCTTTGCCTCTATATTTATAGACAAAGATAGTCTGGTCCCTCTGCGTAGGCCCATCACCAAGATACTTCGGCCCACTCGGTAACTAGTGTCCACTGAGCCATGCATTCCGAGCCACTAATGCCGAATGGTGGTTGCCGAGCAAGGGTTGCCGAACCCCTATGATCAAGCCAATGAACTTCATTCTGACCGCTCCATGAGTTCTTCATGTTGGACTCGAAGAGAAATCTCACATGACTCGGAGCAGCCAATAATCGTAGCCTGGAGAAAAGAAAGACTAGTCACACTGCCTTGTAGGCAACGTGCTAATTTCCTGGTTCGACCGATGAATGGCCGAGCCTCTTTACTCTCCCCTTCCCCCTTCCTTGCCGAGTGATGGGTCACCGAGCCACTTAGTCTTTCCTTCATGGCCGAGCGATGGGTCACCGAGACACTTAGTCTTCCCTTTATGGCCAACCGATAGTCACCGAGCCAATTAGTCTTCCCTTCATGGCCGAGCGATGGATCATCGAGCCACTTAGTCTTCCCTTCATGGCCGAGTGATGTGCGTTGAGTTCCTAACATCACCTCCCTTTAGCCGAGCGACACACGCCACCTTACAAGACTCTATGACATGCTTCCTCCTTTCCTCTGCCGAACAATGTATACAGGCCGACCCATGTATATGGGCCGAACCATCAACGATGAACCACCTTCGTATACTTCCAACCTTTCAGCTGATTTATTCAAAGCCTCTATAATTATCATCGTGTAGCTAAGCCAAGCAATCGGGTTACATTTCCCCACCAAAATGTGTCGTGTGAATCAGTTCGCACTTTTAAAAGCCGAACGCATACGATCTCACGAAGGCCAAAACATGATGGACCTTCCTAGCACCTTGTACATTTTTGATTTTACTTTGCTTTCTTCCTCTTCTCCTTTTTCTTAACAAACGGCAGCTCGGCATACGGTGGCCGACCCACATGTTTGGTTTGCTTGAGTTGGGGCACGCATGTCTAATAACCAACTTTCCAAAACACAACGACCGGGTCTATAGGAAATAACCTGTTCACCTCCCCTCTCCCAAATAAAAGCTCGGTCCTTTTTCTCTTCTTACTTTCACTTTACCTTCACAAACTCGCACCCTTATTATATCCTTAAAATTATTAACTTATACACACAAATCCCCGGACTTCTCCCCCCGAGATCTCAGTCGCTCTCTTGCAAACCACAAATTTTTCCGTAGGTACGAATTTTATTTCAAAATCGAAGTCGTATAAGAAGTTCGAGTGCTCTATTAGGTGTTTTTTCCTTTTCTTTAGTTATAGGAATAGGTAAAGGACAATTGGTAAGGGAGAGAAGATGACTCGAGTGGAGGGCAGGACTTAGGCTAGGGCTCCAATTGTTCTTGATGGTAGTTTGTGGTAACCTCTTTGTGGCAGCTGTCCCCATAACTCGTAAGTTACGACTTAGGAAGTAGGAGGAAGACGTTGCTCCATGAAGAATCTCCAAAGAAGTGGACGGTGTGGAGGTCCATCTGCAAATGTCATTAGGCCGCGGTAAAAAGAACGAGAACGCGATTCGGTAATTAGGTATGCTGTTGTTGTTTGGTGAGAATCCAGATGAGTAGGTCAGTATCTTGACTGAGGGATTGTTTTAGACTTGAAGGAAAGCCCGGATTGGTAGGAAATTGGGTTGTCGGTTCGGTATAGACTGAGTTGGCTGTTAGGTGATGTAGGCCGGTAAGATTGCAGTTGAGGTCGTTCGGTCACTAGAGAGAGATAGGAAGTGAGTGGGTCGGTCGGTATGGATGGTTTCAGGAGTTAGGGATAGTGGCTTGGTTTCATTCCGAGGAAGTTAGTTCAGTGGTTAGAGAGAGAGGAGGGTGTATGGTTCGGTCGTCCTATAGGGCAATTGACAACCAAGATCATCTCAATACATAACACACATTTGGACAAAATTTTAGACATCCTCTTTCTAAACCATGAAATATATCTTTCGAACACTTGGAAACATTTCTTTCGATACACTTAAAAACATGCCTTTTAAAACACTCAAAAACATACCTTTCAAAACCATTGATTGAAGACAAAACAAACTTCAAAGTATAAAAGTGAATACATTCGAAAGCTACTCTTTCGAAAACCACTGCCTCCGAAACTATTTGCAAAGTGGCTAAATCAATCTCGAAACATTATGGGAGGCGGATTCAATGGTAGAGGAGGGGTATTGGTTCGAAACCTACCCTCCGCTCTCATTGACTTAAGGGTTATAGAAGCGGATTCTCACTAAGGTAGAAGTATTGGTGCGACAGCATGGGTATCGAAGGGGTTCAAAGTGGAAACCCTTTCGAAAGCTTAATTTAGAACAAGGGCGGGTCAATAGGTTCGAAAGGAAATAAAAGTGGTTTCAACCTATTCACAAGCATGTCTTTGACACCATTCTTTCTTTCCGCCTTTTTCTAATACGTTACGTGCCAAATGCTTGATATCATGTGCATTGGTTTCAAATGGATGCGAAAGGTTATAAATGGGAGTATGGTGGCGAAAGCAAGCATGGTAAGTCGCGAAGTTGTAATTAGCTATAAAACTAATTTATACTTTTAAAGTAATTTATTTTTACCTAACCCCTTATTTTGTCAATTTTCTATTGGATAACGAAACCTTCATAAATTTCTTTCCAGAATTTACTACCGCATGTAATTCCCAATGCTCCACTATTTAATAAAGATCTATTAACTAACCTCTTGTATTTAATTTATCATTAAATACTAATCCTTCTAATTAAATCCAAACTCATCCAAATCTCTTGATAAAATCTCATAATTTTACATAAAATTCCAAAAAAATAATATCTTTATTATATAAAATTTCTAGCCAGACAATAATTAATTAGTTCCTTAAATTAATTAAAACCTGAAATATCACATTTTTCACTCAAAAATTCATAAAAAAATATCCATAGCTTGGAATATTATAAAAATTTAAATCCATCTCCAAAATAATGTTTTACTGACATATTTAAAAATCATGGCATTTGGAAATCATTTTGCATGATTATAGCCTTAAAACCGAACTATATTATTTCACGAAATCCTTTTTAAATTATAACATGGCATTTAAATCAAAACATATCATCATTCATCCAATCATACTACTTAAACCTTAAACCTGAATTAAAACATCCAAGATGACTTATATAAGATGGTTTAGATCATTGTTCGCCTAGTTTGGATAAGGAACTTGAAATTTGTTCTTGCTTTAATCTTCCTAGTTTAAATCTTAACCTAAATGAATTTTGTGCCCCTTTTCTTCTCAGGGTTATGGCCGGCCTTCAACTCTTTTTTTCTTTTTTTTTTTGGTTTATAAAAAGTGAATGTGAATGTGGTAAGGGGTTTTGCAGTTATGATATACGGCTATTCCCATATGCCCTTGCTTTATTCTCTTAGGTTTTTAAGTCATAACTCTTTCTCATTAATTAATTTATTTGAGTCGCGGCCTTAATTGGTTTTCTAATCTCAATTCCCTTATCACTTTAGTCTCTACATTATTCTGTTTAATTTATCTAATTAAATCTCCTGAATAATGCTATTTAAAATTAAGGGTATTATAAGCTAGCCTCCTTAAAGAATTTCGTCCTTGAAATTCAGCAAGGATTATATACTAAGCATACCAATCATCTGTAACATCTCCTAACTACCATATAGCCTACCTGACTAGCGAACAGTCTATATATACATAAGATATTGAGCTTACCCTTATAATATACCAGGATAAGTATCTTTAATCCTATTTTCTGTCTCCCAAGTACAGTCCTTCTCGTTGTCGCTCCAATAAACTTTCACCAACTTGACTGTCTTTTTTCTTAACCTCTACTCATCCCTCGTTACAATCCAAACTGGTTGCCTAATAAAAGTTAGATCCTACTATTAAGTCTTCCAATGCAGTCAGAGGATAGTAGTCTCTAGATCATGCACATACTTACGAAGATGAGACACATGAAACACATTATGGACACTTGCCAATCTTCTCGGCAACTCTACTCTCTATGTGACTTTCCGATCCTCTCTATAACTGGAAACGGTCCAACATATCTCGACGCCGGTCTCCTGGACTTTTCGAATCGTACCACACCCTTCATCGGTGATATTTTTATGAAAACATTATCTCCAACCGAGTACTCTAGATCCTTATGCCTATTATCCGTGTTACTCTTTTTTCTAGACTGAGCTTCCTTCATCCTATCTTGCATCAGCTCAATCTTCTCTTGGCCTCTTTTACCAGATCTGGACCTAAGACTGATCTATCTCCAAGTTTCAACAACATGCTGGTGACATGAATGGTCTTCCATACAAAGCTTCGAAAAGTGTCATTCCTACACTAGTCTGATAACTGTTGTTGTAGGAAAACTCAAATAAGTGTAGTGATCTTCCCATGATCTGCCAAAATCTAGCACACAAGCTCTCAACAAATCCTCGAGTACCTTGGTGACTATCTCTATCTGCCCATCTGTCTGAGGGTGATAAACAGTTCTCATCTTGAGCTTGGTACCTAACACATTCTGTAGACTCTTCCAGAACTTGCTAGTAAACAATGTATCTTGGTCACTAACTATACTACTAGGAATCCCATGTAGTCTAACTATGTTCTTCACCAACAATTTAGCCAAAATAGGTGTTGTTCTGGTTGACTTGACTGAAATGAAATGGGCACTTTTGGTCAAACTGTCCACTATGACCCATATACTTTAATTTCGTCCATTTAACCTTGGCAACCTGTCTATAAAATCCACGAATATAGAATCTCATTCCAAACTAGTATCTCCAAATGTTGAAGCAATCCATTCGGCTTCTGATGTTCGGCCTTTACTTGTTAACAACTCACCCACTGCTTTACCCACACGCCAACATCGCTCTTCATACCTTCCCAATAGAAACTCCTTTTTGTATCCTGATACATCTTGGTCCCCTAGGTTGAATCATAAATTTCAATAGATGACATTCCCTATGGACTTCTCTTCTTATGTTTTCTACATTTGGGTCACACAATCGTCCCTTCTTTCTCAACCACCCTCTTTGGTCAAGGCTAAAATCCTTCATGTCATCAATCTCAGTTCCGGCCTCTAGCCTTCTAATATTCTCAGCTAACACCAGGTCATCCTTCTGCTTAGATGCAACCCTTTCGATCAAACTCGGTCAAACTTCCAAGCAGGATAACATGGCAGTGCTATGACTAGAACTAGCAGTCGATCTTAATTGCATGCTACAAGTAATCAAAGCCTCTAGGTCCTTCTACTTTTCTACATAATTAACACCACGTTCTGATGTTTTCTGCTAAGAGCATCCACTACTTTATTTCCTTTTCCAGGTGTATATTATATACTAAAGTCATAAGCTTCTAAAAACTCCAACCACCTCTGATGTCTCATATTTAAGTCCTTCTAAGAGAATAAGTACCTTAAGGACTTATGATCTGTGTGTAACTTCAATCTTCCCCTAAGAGATAGTGTCCCCATACTTTTAACGCGAAGATTGCTGCTGCCAACTCTAGATCATGAGTAGAATATCTCACTTCATGTGGTCTAAGCTATCATGAAGCGTAGGCAATAATTTTACCTTTCTGCATCAATACACTCCAAATTCGGTTCCACATGCATCTGTATACACCACTAATCCCTGATTCCCATCGATAACAACTAACACAGGCGCGTTGGTCAACAAGTGCTTTAACTTAAGAAATTCTTCCTCACATTTTTCAGACCGGATAAACTTCGCGTCCTTCCTAGTCAATTTAGTCAAAGGTGCTACTATCCATGAGAAATCCTTAATAAATCTCCTGTAGTAACCAGCAAGCCCAAGAAAACTTCAGATCTCAATCACCATCTCTGGTCTCTTCCATTTATTAATAGCCTCAATCTTATTCGGATCAACTGACAAACCTTTCTCTGAAACCACGTGACCAAGAAACTTAACTTCTTTCTTCCAAAAGTGACACTTTGAAAACTTCGCTTTCGGTTGATTCTGCCTCGGCAACTCAAGCACCACTATAAGATGAACTTCATGCTCTCTTTCATTCTTAGATTATATTAAGGTGTCATCTACAAATACCATTACAAACCTATCCAAGTGCTTTCGGAAAACCATGTTCATTCAATCCATGAAGAAAGCTGGCGCATTCGTTAATTCGAATGGAATCGCAACCGTTCGTATGAACCATGCCTAGTTTAAAACGCCGTCAACGGAATACTTTCCTCTACCATTCTTAGCTGATGGAAACCTGTCGCCAAATTTAATTGGAAAAATACTCTAGCTCCACTTAACTGATCAAATAAATCATCGATTCTCGGCAAAGAATGCCAATTCTTGATCGTCTTCTCGTTCAACTTACGATAGTCGATACACATTCTAAATGACCCATCCGATTTCTTCATGAACACCACGGTCGCTCCCCAAGGTGAACTGCTTGGTCTAATGAAATTCGTTCCTTCTATATCCACTAGTTTCACCTTCAATTCCTTCATCTCGATCGGTGTCATTATGTTAGGTGGTCTACTTACAGGTTCTACTTCTAGCACAAGATCTATCCAAAACTCAGTGGCTCGCTTCGGTGGTAGTCCTATGTCTGGTCCAAAAAAATCTACAAACTCTTTTGCTACCAGCACCTGATCTAATTCTTCGTCCACTTCCATTGTATTCAGTAAAGCACAAGCACTTGATTCTGACTTCTCCACCGAGCATATAATTCATTTATGGCTATTAGGGTGTCTTAGCGATATTTTCCTATCTTGGCAAAATATCCTATCATCGTATCTATCCAACTACTCCATAACCAATATGATCCTAAAACCTACAAAATAAAAAACATATAGACTGCATTCAAACTTATGACCTAACAAATCAAGTTCTAACTGGTCATATCTCATCCCTAGAGTTGCATACCTTCCTATCAGATTCGCAACCCTTAAGGAAGTAACAAGGTGTGAGGGTTCTAAACATAACTTATCTACCAAACACCGAGATATAAATGAAAGAGATGCACCGGTATCAAATAGTACCCTAACTGATATATTTTGAATTAAAAGCCTACCTTCCATCATAGTCTTTCCCTTCTCAACAGCGGTTGGTCTAGAAGAAGATGTTTCCAAGGTAAAAAAAATCCCTTGTCTGCTCTAATCGTTTTTGGACACTAATCCTTGTAATGTCCGATCTCGTCACAATTGAATCACTTCACTCCTTTCTTATCTAGAACCTTCTTCCCTTTTCCAATTTAACATTCAAGAGCGAAATGTCCTTTCTTGTCGCACTTATAGAAAACTACATCAGCCTTCCCTTTCTTAGCAGCTCCTTCTTTCTGAACTCCTTTCTTCTTAAAGAATTTCCTCTTCTTTCCTTGAGAATCCTAGGTTTCAACCTGCTACTCTTTCCCAAAAGTAGAGAGCATCTCTTCATTCCTAATTGTCATCTCCACTACAGCTGTACTTGGATCTCGAAGACTTGGCATAGTCACCCTAGCAATCTCAAGCTTCAACCCTCTAATAAACATCTCATTTCTTATGATGATGATTCCAATGGTAGAATATCCATATCTAGACAACTCGTCAAACTTTGTAGCATACTCAATCACCGGCATCTCACCTTGCACTAAGTCAATAAACTTTCTCAGCAATACTGACTTGGCAACTTTGGATAAGAACCTCTCTTCAAATCTTCTTCAAAACTCTACCCAAGTCAACTCTTCCTCGGGAACTCCAACGGTAATACCATTCCACCAATAAAGTGCTGCTCCTTGCAAATGTCTAGAAGCAAGTTCCTCTTTTGCTTATCATCTATTCCCAAGCCAGTGAAAAATTTTTCACAGTGCAATAGCCAATTTTCTACCTCGACGGCATTCTCTGTTCCTAAAAATGGCTTCTCACCAAGACTACTGTAATCCCTACTCAATTTGACATGGATATTACCAACTGGGGCCACGGGATTAGCTCCTCCAACGTTCATGTCATTTCCTTCAGCTACTCCTGCAGCTACTCCAGGTTGCATCAGATTGACGAAGAACTGATACATCATTCCCATATCTACTGGCAGGGTTCCAGCATCTATATTAGCATTTGCGATTGTACTAGCATTTGCTCGTTGACCCAGATTCCTCTTGGTATTTAGTTGAGCATTTTCATTAGTTGTGGTGCGTCCTCCACCTAGATTTCCTCTTTCATTTTCTGCCTCCATATCTTCCTTTCTCGTAATCTGCATACGATCCTTAGTAAGATACAAAAGGACGATCTAAGAGAGAGGGAATATATATATATATATATATATATATATATATATATGCTGTAATTATCTATAGTGATTATATTACGATGACCAAATGCGGTAATGTTAGATACATTGATATACCAAAAACACATGGATATGAAAAAAATTTAAATTCAATTTTTAGAGCAAGACGGGTGTGTAGCGTGAAACTACACAGCTGATTAATAGCATATATATAAAATAGAAAATATGTCGATCAACACGCTTGATCGCTAACGCTAATAGTAAGTATTGACTACAACACAGATGTCATAGAACAAAATGATGAAGAAATAAACAACATCCATATAACAAAACGGTACAAGTAAAGGTAGTGAACTGAAGGAAGCATGGAGCCACTAGCACTTAGCTACGATCTGGAGGGAACGCTGAGCAGCTGCCCTGAGATTCTTCTGGGGATGAACTGCGCTGTGGAATGCGGAGTCTAAAGAGAGCCGACAAGCTACAACCTGTAAGAATGGTGAATAGGTGAGAAATTCGTCTGCAAATACCTTCGAAATGAGACTTTGGCTTACCAAACACGTGTGCATTTCGTTCCTTCCATATACACCAATAGAAAATAGCAATAAAGACATCTAGTAAGAGATTCCAGGAATTGTACTGCCAGTGGTCAAAAGTGACAGGCGGTTCAGGGACAAATCCAAGGATATGGTCACTCGAAGCTGCCCAAATCGAGTATGAAAGTTCGCAATCTCGAAACAGGTGAGGAATATTTTCAATCTGACTGGAACAAAAGACACAAGCCGGATCAACTGGGATATGAAGATGGCTAAGACGCTCTTTAGTATTGATATGTTCGTGCACCAGGCACCATTGATAGAAAGCAGTACGAGGTGGAATGGGGCATTTCCAGAGTCTGGGGAAGGAGAAGAAGCAGCCTGGATTGTTCAGTAGGGAGTAACAGGAGGCAACCGTGAAACCTTTCGCAGGCGCAGGCGCCCAAACAATGCGGTCCGATAAGGTAGAGAGTTGAAGAGAATGAAGTAAGTTTGCTGCGGAGATTAGATCGGCAAAGGTGTCTGGGCTGAAAAGAGACGAAGGGCAGAAGGAGCCCGGACCAAGACTGGCACAGTCACTGACCGTAGTCAATGGGGTATCCGAGTGGGGGAAAAGGTTGTGTAGTGTTTTGGGAGAGGAAGTTGATTATGCCATGTGTCAAGCCAAAAAACATAGTTATTGCCATTACCAATGGCCACATGAAATAGAGATTTTACTCGGGGAATGGTTTGTAGCACGCCCGACCAGAATGGAGAAGGCTTCTTGCGCGACGGGCAATGGGGGATTAGATGGCCTTTTGACTGATAATGCAGTGAGATGATCCAGTCTTTCTAGAGGAAATTGTCAGGGGAGAGGATTCTCCAAAGCCATTTTGATAAGAGTGCGGTGTTAAAGGCTCTGAGATTGGGGATACCAAGGCCTCCCTTATTCTTATGTAAGCAGACTGTATCCCAATTGACCAACCTTTTGGCGCCTTCACCGTTCCATAGGAAGGACCTTCTGACTCGATCCAAATGGTTGATGACCCAGGAGGGAAGTTTGTAGAAGGACATCCAGTAGGATGGAATGGATGATAAGACCGATTTGACGAGGACAAGGCGACTAGCGGAGGAAAGGGAGTGGGCCTTCCAACCCATAAGTCTAGAGTCAATCTTGGAAATAAGTGGGGACCATTCTGATCTAACTGCATTTCATATTCATTACACAATCCCAATTCGTAAATCATGTTTGAGAAATATAATTATTACAAATTACACTAAGAGCGACATATGAAGATGCCTCCTTGGTTGATCAGATTCTAAATATAGGCACTAAACAACTTTTCCATTACATCGAATTACACAACGAAATCAAATAGAAAGAACTCCTAATAGCTAGCTTGTCTCTTGCATGTCTCCAAAAGCTTATTCGTCTAAAGGAGAATCTGAAAACTTTAACCCTCAAACTACCCAAAATCAATTGAGCACCTGAGACTTTAAGGGGAAAACCTAAACTTCGAGCGGACAAAAAGTCTGGTGTGAATAATAACCTACCATATCGAACCACATAGATATCCAATGAGATCACATCACTTAGCGAAACGGATTTTTCCCTCATTGCTATCTTAATCCAATTTATAATAACTATATATTGTGCACCTGCATCCACAATGGTTAAGGCATAACATAGTAAAATGTATCATGTTGACATGCAAACATGTATTATGCTCTGGATTTCCCATCCCCATTCACCTGGCTATCTGTCTTAAGTTATAGTTTATAGGGTCGCTACTAAACTATTAGTTTTCGTGGGCTAACCGATAACCTATTCCAAGCTTATGGACTATCTATCCGGTTTTACAGTTTTCATGGGATCACAAAGAACCTAACGGTGTCTACCAACAAGACACCAATAACATCTTCCAGTCATAGTTTTCATGGGGTCACTATGAACTTATTGAATTCTACAATAACATTTCTCATGTCATAGTTTTCATGGTCCGACTATGAACCTACTGATCTCTATCAACAATCCATATCGGACATAGTTTTCATGGGATCACTAAGAACCTATTGACCCTGTCGATAACAATTTTCATAACATCATTTTTATGGGTTTACTATAAACCTATTTGTACCAATAATTTCTTGATCACTCTTGTGCATCCTATATTCTGGTCTATCTAACCTTCTGTATGCAATTCTACTCACACAGGAGTTAATTCATCGTATATTCACTACCGGATCAACCTAGCCTGTTATTCTGACCTTAGCATCCCAAAATATAGTTATGGTTTAGTAATGATGTGAATATGATTACAATAGCATACATGATAACTGATCAAATAACACAACATAAACATCTATGGTTTAATTCCTTGTAATCATTTTCTAATGAAATATGGTTAATACACTTAACCCAATCTTTAGCAAGGAAAGGTTCCTCTAAAATTTGAAAATTAAATGCCATTTTAAAATGTTTTTACATTGCCATGAGTTTACGTAAGAAAAAATGAGTTAGGGTTCTCTAATTCGAAAACTAAGGCTTTCGATTATATCCTTCAGATCATTATGACATCATGAGTTACCCTCCGTTATTCTCCCTTTTGACAACATAGAGCAAACAAGCCTTCCATCCCCTTTCGTTTAACTATTCGGCAAGAAGCAAGTGGCTATGCCCCTTTTATAACTCTACCCTAGCGGCAAGACCTTTCGAATTCATTGCTTAAAAATTTATACGTCTTCTTTCTAAACCATGAACTATATCTTTCGAACACTTAGAAAAATTCCTTTTGATACACTTAAAAACATGCCTTTCGGTACACTCAAAAACATACCATTCGAAACCATTGATTGAAACAAAATAAACTTCAAAGTATAAAAGGGATATGTTCGAAAGCTACCCTTTCGAAAACTATTGCCTCCAAAACTATTTGCAAAGTGGCTAAATTAATCCTTTCGAAAACATTAAGGGAGGCGACTTCAATGGTAATGGAGGGGTATTGGTTCGAAACCTAACTTTCGCACTCATTGACCTAAGAGTTATAAAAGCGCCTTCTAGCTAAAGTAGAAGTATTAGTGCGACATCATGGATATCGAAGGGGCTCGCAATGGCAACCCATTCGAAAACTTACTTTTAGAATTAGGGTGGTCAATGGGTTTGAAATCTAATAAAAGCGGCTTCAACCCTTCCGCAAGTATACCTTCAGCGCCGTTCTTTCCTTCCATCTTTCTCCAATATACTATGTACCAAATGCTTGATACCATATGCATTGGTTTCGAATGGGTGCAAAAGGTTATAAATGAGAGTATGGTGGCAAAAGCAATCATGGTAAATGGCGAAGTCGTAATTCACTATAAAACTGATTTTATGCTTTTTGAAGTAAACCCCTTATTTTGTCAATTTTTTATTGGATAACAAAACCTTTATAAAAAAATTCCGAATTTCTTGTCGCATGTAATTCTGAATGCTCCACTATTTAATAAAAATTTATTTACTAACCTCTTGTATTTAATTAATCATTAAATCATAATATTTCTAATTAAATCCAAATTCACCCAAATCTCTTGAGAAAAATATCAGAAATTCACAAAATGATAATATCTTTATCATATAAAATTTCCAGCCTGAAAATAATTAATTAATTCCTTAAATTAATTAAAACTCGAAATATCACTTCTTTCACTCAAAAATTCATAATAAATTATCCATAGCTTGGAATATTATGAAAATTTAAAATCATCTCCGTCTAACATATTCAAAAATCATGGCATTTGGAAATCATTTTATATTATTCTAGAAAATCCTTGTTTAAATATAACATGGCATTTATATCAAGCATATCATCATTCATCCAATCAAACTAACTTAAACCTCAAACCCGAATTAAAACATTCAAGATGACTTATATGAGATGTTTTAGATCATTATTCACCTTGTTTGGATTAGAAACTTGAGATTTGTTCATGCTTTAATCTTCCTAGCTTGAATCTTAGCCTTTAAATGGATTTTGTACTCCTATTCTTCTTAGGGTTATGGCCGGCCTTCAACTCTCTTTGTTTATATTTATGAAAATGTGAATGAGAATGAGATAAGGGGTTTCAGAGTTATGGTATATGGCTATTCCCATATTGCCCTTGCCTTATACTCTTAGGTTTTTAAGTCATAACACTCTCTCATTAGTTAATTTAGTTAAGGCACAACCTTAATTGGCTTTCAAATCTCAATTCCCTTATCACTCTAGTATTTACTTTATTCTATTTTATATCTAATTAAATCTCTTTAATAATGCTATTTAAAATTAGAGGTGTTGCAAATCGTGAGTAATTTATCACAATGAAAAAAGTACCATTTCAAATATTCCTAGTCAAGATGTATTGAGACATGTTATTGATATATCCATTGAAACTAGAGTATGTAACGCTCTTCGAATATTGGACAATGTATTACCCATGACTATTGGGGGTACCAAGGTTTTACATACTAGTTATTAGATAACTATAGAATGACTCACTCAATGGTTTTTTGTTGGTTCATATAACTAAAGCAAAAAAAAATTATTGATGTGACAATTTTACACAGTTCTCTTGACTTGTGTGTACTGTCAATCTTCAATATGAAAGTTCTGCTTTGATTATAGTCAAATCATGGCATAGTATCATTCGAATGACTATAGTTGGGTTAAGTGAAAATATTGGAAGTGAAACACTATTCAAGAGAGGATTCGTCTCCTCGGTTCTACAAAGTTGGTATCACAGTCAACTGAAATCAACTCAAAGTCAAAGTCTCTAGCCAAAGTATTTCGATTAACAATAATTGTTATTACTAAACCAAGGACTTTATTTTTGACTATAGTGTTGAATATGGATGATACTGGACTTTTGACCATTGCCAAATTTCATAAGTCCAAAGTGGTATAGTTTTGACGAAGAGAATTGTTGTAAATAATTGTTACTATCAGGTATTGCTTATGACAAGTAAAATCGAATTTTACCAAAAGAAGTGTAAACGATAAATTCAACCACAATGTCACACCACTAGCTAAGGTGACGTGTGAATGTTAATTTTCGAACAATTTGATATCAATAGCTGACTAAATTTGTACCTAACAAGTCACACAATCGTAATGATGAATACTCTAAATAATTCACACAATTTAAATAATTTATAAATTATTGTAAATTAATTAAATTAATTAATACTTATGAAATATTAATTATAAAACTTTTATTTGATTTGTTGAATACCATTAGCATTTAATAAAGCGCTTATGTAAAAGTTATAAACGCACGTATTGATATACGGTATCAATAAAATATTCAAATCGGGTTTAAATATATTAATTGTTAAGTTGTTTTGGGAATTTTTTTAGAGGCCCACATGCATGATGAAAAATGGAGGAGGTTTCAAATGCGATTTGAAAATCCAAAGGAGCAATTAAAGAATGAATTAAATCTCCTTTCTTTGCTCCTCCGTATGACTTACTTAAATCTCATTTATGAAATGATTTTTGCCCTATTCTCTTTAATTCTATTTCTTCTACCGAAAATATGAAGAAGATGGAAAGGATTAGATTAGATTGGATTAGGAATTAAATAGGGGGTTTTAAAAGGGAAAATTGAAAGGTTTCAATGTTTCCACTAAAATATATTCTCTCTTATTCAATCCATTATTCAAAAACATCTATTTTCTTTCTCTTGCTCTCCTCCTCTCCCTTAATGGCCTCCAGGATAAAAAAGTTCCCTAAAACAAGATCAAATAAAATCAATAATATTCAAGGTAGTGTTTATGTAATGATTGGAATTTTATCACTCTAATTTATGAACTATTTAATTTGTCAAATAAACGACATTAATAATTTAACATCCATTTAAATTTATAATTAATGATGGTAAGTTTATTTTTAAATTTGTTTACAAAAAATAAGCAGTTCAATGAAAACTGGAAATGTGAAATGAAATTTTCGGATTTTCAGCTTTTTTTCCGAAAATCAAGCTATTTTAAATGTAATATTTTGTTCGGTTTTACAACAAACTTTTTTACAGTATACTTTTAAAAGTGTGTGTGTGTACATATAATAATAAATATAAATGGATTTTATTCAAAATTCAAATAAAAGATGACGTGAAATCGATTTGAAGCCTTAAGTGTAAATTGGATTTAGTGTATAAAACACACTAATATCCTCCATATCGTCAAATAAGGTACAAGCTCACCCTAGTATCCACTAAGTTTTTCTATGGTTGAAAATTATATTTGAGTATTACTTGAAATTTTTGATAACTTGTTGAAATTGATTAACTTAAAATGTAAGCCAAACCTTGGTTATAAAAATAACAAGAGCAAAAGTGGAAGCAAAGCTAAGGCTTCTTTATTTTATTTTATTTTTTTAGTTCATATTCATATTTTTTTTAAAATCAAGAAAAAGAAACATAGTAAAACCCAAAAATTGAAATCAAATTGGATAATCAAATGAAAATCATGAGAAAAAGAGTCTTGAGTTCCTTTTAGCAAGATCTTTCTTTTGGAATGGGTTTTTAAATGTCCGATCCTAGCTTGGAAAGCTTGCACAGCCTTGGCCAATGGGATGGACCTATGGTTCTAGTTATTGTTGATTTTGAGCGGTGTTAGGCATTCTTGAGGGTGGTTTTGGGTTTGTCAGGGCGAGGGGTGGTTGTGAACGATGTTTCGAGTGGAGGGGCACCAAGGAGGAAGTTGCGACATTTCTTTTATTGCATTTTTACCTGGGCATTGCAATTTACTCAAAGGTTTGGAGGTGATGGCAAGAGTACTGTGGTGACGAGATCAAGAGGTGGGATCTGTTGGTAATGGCAGTTAGTCAAATAGAGGGAAGGTTGGCCATGTCAAGTGCACGACAACACGAAAAATGGGTATATGAAGTTTGAACTGGAAGAGGAGGAGGAAGAAGCTTGCTATAGCTGGTGAGATTTTGGTTTAGTGGGCCGAGCCCAACTATGTTTTGGTGAGAAATGGATTTTTATTTATTACTTTAATTATTATAATTAATGCTTATTAGATATAAAATATGATAACTTGCTCGTACGTGATCTGTTTGATGCATGGATTGTTGCGTTGTACTCGTATTGACGAGTATAACATTTTAGTACAACTTGTTGGTAGCTTTGGTCATGTATAAATTTATGACATACTAAAACAGATCCAATCTAATTACGTTACTTTAATTAATATCGTCGTTAAATTATTATACCATAATTGGTGATATTTATTTGGCCAGATAAAATACTGTTAAGTTAAATTGGATTGGATAGATTATCATGGACATCTATTGAGCAGAATATATTCCCTTTCTATACTTGCCAAGTATAATGTAAATTTGTATAATTAATTAAAATATGGATTCATTAACATGGCTTAAATATGAATTAACTCTTGTCTCTTAATTGTTGAGTACCAAAAGCTTGGTAGCCTGGCCGTATTGAATATGACATCGACATATGAACCCTTTGTACTATGAAAATAAAGGGTAGCTTGTTTATGTACCATTGCAGTCTCCAGGATTCGAATTTGATGATCAATGTTTGAAGCTTACTAGTTGCTTAATGGAAATGTTTTAACGTTAATTATACTTTATTTAACAATGTTTTAAAGTTAATTATATTTTATTTACAATGTTTTAAAGTTAATTATAATTTATTTAAAAATGTTTAAAGTTACTATTATTTTATTAACGATATTTTAGTGTTAATTATATTTGATTAAGGATGCTTTGAAGTTCATAATATTATTTTTAATAATACGGTTTAAGTTGATTAATTATATTTTTAATGACTGTTTAAATTTAGTTAATTATTTATTTAAGATGTTTTTAAGATTAATTAATTATTCTATTAAAATATTTTAGTTTATGAATTATTTTAAAAAAAAGGGTTTGAGGTTGATTGGTTACGTTAATTAAAGTGTTTTAAGCTAATGAATTAATTAATCAATGAGGTTTAAGTTGATTATTTTGATTTATGTGGTTAAAGTAAATAAATTAATAGTTTACTAATGGTATTTAAATAATATTAACTATTTAATGGTATTTAAAGGATAATTAATCATTTAAATTAATGATGTTAAGCTAATTAAATGATATAATTAACTTTATCTAAGTTACTTATGTAATTTATTAAAATAGTTTATAAATAATATTTTATAAATAAAGTAGATGATGATATTTTATAATTATAATGGTATGAATTTATAAATCATATTTTATATATAATGGGAGTGTTTTATAAAGTATATTTATAAATAAAATGAAACAGATTTATAAATGATATTTTATAAATAAAGGGAATGTTGTATAAAGTATATTTATAAATAAAATGGAAAGGATTTATAATGATATTTTATAAATAAATGGAATGGAGCTTAAATTTTATTTAACTACAAACTGGTTAAAAGGTTATGGTTCATATAGTGCCAGTAGCTATGAATGCAGTTTTGAAACTCCATAATTTATTTGCATTGGAAGCTTTTCTATCTTAAACATTTAGGACTATTTTCAAGTATGATTTAGAAAAGTTATAAAATCAATTAAAAAATGGTTTGGAATTATTATTGTTATTTAATAACTGATTGAAATAAATATTTTTGAAATAATAACTGATAGGTGTTTTGGTTTATAATAAACAATGTTTTTAAATAACAGTTGTTTTGACCAATTTGATATGTTTTGGAATATAGAATATCTTCCTTGGTTTTGTGAATATACTTATTCCATTGAGGTAAGTATATGGTTTCATTTTCTAATTATTGAAAATATAGCGTTTTTTATTATACTTATTCTGTTCAGATAAGTATATGGTTTCATTTTGTATTGAAAATATAGCATTTTGTGAATGTATTTATTTCATTGGGATAAATATATAGAAATGTTTTCCAAGTATTTACAAGTGTTTTAATTGATAAAAATATTAATTAAAGAGGTTTAGTTGTTGTTATGGGCTTAAGCAAGTTAGTTTTCTATGAAATTAATTTTATGATTGTTTGTTGTTTATTTGATAGTTAAATAACCAACTATCAAACCTGGAACAAAATATAACTTGAAAATATTTAGGAGAAATATATGAGTTATATGGCATAGTTATTTTTGATAATGTTGTACTGTGCATATAAATCTTGTTTTTTTCGCTTAGTACAAATGATAGGGAGATCTGTCCCTTCAAACAGTTAGGGAATGATCCATGTTCGTATGTATTGTTTGATTATTTCCAAAAGAACTAGCATTGAGTTTACCGAAAACTATTAAATGTTAGTTCGAAGTGACTGGGATCGGATAAGTATGAATTATCCGAAAACCACTTCAAACCAAATCAAGCATTCGATCTTGAAGATGATTGAGGATGGTGCTCTTTGAAGTGCAAGGGCTGCTTGCAACTAATCCTGAGGTGCCATCGATTTTGTTCAAACTCAGAACGAACTGGTATGGATAAATGTTGGCATTGCATTTCTACCGGGAGGGCAGTGTTAGTATTCCAAGTGGAGTTGCTATATAAAAAGGTAATCGTAGCCTTAAGCCTCACACCCAATAAATGATTAAAGCAGGGACATGCAGCGGGGCTAAGTGGGTCTCTCCCATTAGGCTTTGATCATCCCTATCTAAAGTCGATATCTATGCATTCTTTTGAGCTCATAACGATTGTTGGTCAATCATGGGGTGATAATATTTGACGCTATTCAATAAAGGATAGGGTCGATCCTGAGTAGCAGAGGTGCAACATGTTGTAGCCTCCTATACATTTTATCTAGAGGTGTACAGATTCGATGGGTGGATACCCTTTCATGGTTGGAATCAATTTTCCAATACGATACTTAATATTTAGCTGTATACCTATTATGTTAGAATTAATTAATGTAATAATTTTGGCTATTATTAATATGCAGTTGTACCTTAGACATTATTATAATATCACTGAATTTTCTATAGAAAATGTCTTAGTTATCATAAGGTAAAAATCATCCGTGTTTATGTGTGATGTGGTCTTACGAGATACATTTGATTTAAAAAGGTTTTACAATTTATAATAACAAATTTTCTTGTGATTTTGAGTCCTCACGCTGATTTTACTAGACTGATCTCGGCGTTGTTTTTCTTATAATGCTCAGGTCAGACCCGAGCATATTTCCATATTAGCTTTGGATGCTTTGGTGCTCAGGAGATGAGATGGAGGCCCAAGACGTGTCTCCTATATATTTACTTTTTTCCCCCACATTAGTTTATGGTGTTTCATCGGCATTTGTGAGGACAGGCTCTTATAATTATCCAAGCTGATGATGGGTTAGTGTTGTGCTATTGTTTCTATACGCATATTAAAGTTTATATTTTCTTGTGTAAAGATTATTTTATATTATAGATTATTCAATGCGTTGTGAGATTTTGTTCTTCTTTTCTCTTTCTTTTCTCAACTATCTGTCTTTTCGGCACTCGGGTGCTCAGCTCGTAAATACCATGGATGTATTAGGATCGACTCTTGAGGATCGAAAGGGCAGATCATTACACTTAGTATCAGAGCTGAATATTAAGCAAGAACCTTGGCTTTGATGGGGGTAAAATCATTAGAAATAGGGTAAGTGACCCTAGAATGAGTTTGAGTGTATATATAAGAGCATATATTTGTTAGTGTTGTAAAATTATTTTATATTGTGTTGATTTGTTTGTCGAGTGGCTCATGAATTCTGGTCAACGCATTTGATCAACCTAGTCGATAGGAGTTTCTAAATACTTAAACATGACAAACCGACACGATATTGTTTTAGAATTGGATAAATGAAATAATTTAACCTAAACTTATATTTTATATATAAAAGAAAATTTTTAGGAAAATATATATAGTTATTTTTAGTGTATTTGTGTGTTGGAGGTTGATAAATTTAGTTATTATCATTCATTATTTGATTTGTTTATGCTCAATCAATTATGAGCAGTTTTGTTTTTTTGCATGGGTTTGGCAGGTAGTAATTTTATGGATCATTGGAAACGAACACCTTGCAAGTTCAGTTTTACGATTTGGTTATAAGGCGTTCGGGATTAATGTTGAGTAAAAAATTTAATTTTGATAAGGAATGTTTGTTATAATGGTAGTAAACAAGGATATACAATTATGAAATAATTTGAGTAAGAAAGTGAAAGTTATAAAAGTATGATTCATAAATATGGTTTATAAAAAAATGGATTTTAAACTGAGAGTTCGAGAATTTAAATTTATGATGCTTTTGAAAATTATTTTTCAAGGTTTGAAAGGTTAATATCAGTATTATTTGATGGTATTTATGAATATAAATATTTTAAAGAGTTTTTAATGGAAATAGAAAGCATTGAATTCACTTCGGTCATTGGAATGTAATTTCGATGATGATTGCAGCAGCATCAGTGTTCATTTTCGAGTTTTTAAGTGGGGAAATGCTACCATATTAGTTTTGTTTTAAGTTGTTTGATAAAACAAATCCTGATTTGATATACTGAAGTTATAAGTATTTATATATACACACATTACTATTTCGAGATGATTTGAAATATAAAACCCAAGTTTAATTCTTAAGTTTTTTGTTAAGTTTTATATAGATTCATGTATCTTATGCATTATGATAGGTTGGTTATGCATCTTATTATGATAGGTTATTGAGTAATTGCATTTGATAAAATGAAAATGGGATTTACAATGATTTTGGAAAGTCATAAATTCCCGAATTAACGTAGAAACTGAAACTGTGACGACCTGCCTTTTTGGACGATTTATATCGACGATAAAACACACCTGTCAAACTCAAACCATTCAAAAGGGCATATTATTATGGGGTAAATAAGAAAAAGCAGAGAAAGAATGAAAACAAATACAGAATCTCTTTTAGTGGAATGACAAAATATAACAATCAAATAGCAGTTCATGAAGCTGTTTTATAAATACATTTGATTATTCTTTTATAACACAAAATCATAGTTACATAAAATAGGAATAAATAAATAAGTGCAGCGGAACAACATGATGTAGTGGAATAGATATATTAAATAATAATAGCACAAAATCTTCATCTCATCCTTCAAAAAGCAGTCTTCGATAAACTGAAAAGCTCAGGTTGATCCGAGCGAATTGAAATGACAAAACACTCGAGTCAGAACTAACAGATCTTATGTAAGTTAAATCAATAGTAAATAAATATGAGTGTAATGGCGTCAGAGATGTTTATAAGGTTTTGACATCTTTTATCCAGTGTCTAACATAAGTGCAATAACTTAAGAGATGTTTGGAATTTTCATCTCCTAAGAATCCGTTAAACTATCTACTATGTAGTACAATACACTATTATAATAGTGTCTACAGTAAAGTAAAGTATTAAAATAGCATTAAGGCGTTATCCATATCCTCCGTAACACATTTTATATAATGTCGTAGTTTATACAGATACTGTAAACTCCACCTGAAAGGTGGGCTATCAAGGAGCACTCCATAGGTACAACACAAAACAAACTCCTAGAATGCGCAATAGGGCATGTGAACACGACATTTGAGGCAATGCCAGGGTAGATATACCAATTGCAGATCCGCATTGGTGGTAATGCATAGCAGCTGCTACTGCCCACCTCACACTCTCATAATCAAAATCAAGGGGTGGCCACCAAATCATCACAAGATAATATGGTATCGAAGAAATGTGTCCGATCGAAGGTGCGACTCACTTGGCCCTACGTGGCTCCTGTTTTAGTCACATCTAAGATGACTCATAGGAGTCAGGGTCTACAGAATCATTCGCCAAACCATCCTACTTCATTTCTGGAATCTCCACCACATACACAGTTGTTAAATGGTTTTCGGTATTGGCAGAGAGTATGACAATATCCGATCTTGGTCTCTTCAATAACCATACGCTTATTTCACACCAGATGGTTCTTTTACATTTCCAAAACAAATTCATAATTGATATCAAAATATCATACTCAATTCAAATCATATAACTTTTGAAATTATATTCACAGTTAGGATTCTTATTTCAAAATCATCGTATTTACTCAAATATGTCATTTCACCAGCAAATATCATTTCAAATCCTAACTTATGTTGTAACTTCATTTAACCAGATTGCTTTTAAATCAAGGATTTAAATATAAACACTTCGACTTTACCAAATCTGAAATTTAGAAATAGTTTAGATAGTTTTAAAATAGTTTTAAAATAGATAAATAGTATAAATAGTAAAATTAGTTTAAATGTGACGCCCCACTCCGAGAGCCTCGTTAACAAAGAGTATTATATAGATAATACTGTCGGCTAACGCGGACAATAGAGTATAATGGAAGCGACCATGTGCAATCTTACCTTAACTATTCACTAAATATGTCGAAAAGTAGAAACACATTAAAATTCGACCTATTCAATAAATATTTAAGGCAAAACTGCAATGGCTATAGGATCTATCAGAAGAAAATATAACAACTCAAATGTAATATACATCACAGAACAGTCGATCATAATATACACAAACACAGATACACCACGGAGTATACAAAATAATACATGTCAAATGGTACAGGAGACCACAATATACAGATGAGACGAAAGAGTATAAATCAGAGTTATAACAGATAAGGACTACAAAAGACGCTATAACAAAATGAAGCTAGCGAATAGTCCATGCGGAAGCAAAATAGGCTAAGTCCCCAAAAGCACCTAACCTGAAACATCTCGGTCTGACCCGAGTATAAAATACCCGGATCAGTCTAGTTAACAAATCAGTTAGATAAACTGAACAATAATAAACCTGCAAGGTCATACAGTATAATAAATATCTCTAGGGGAGATAACACAATCATCAACAAGAGATGAATCATATAGAACAAGCCTCATATCATTGGCAACATATAGAAACAAAGGATACAAACATCCCAAAACAAGCCAATAGGCAAACAACAAATACCAATAAGGTATACAAGTTCCACAAGGTAAACGCTATACTCCATGCGGCTCTAAAAGACCAATACCGAAGGGCGATACCAAGGGAATATACATATCAATGAAACATCATAAAATTTGCTCGAGCTCAGTACTATACAAACAAGGATCCATGAGCCCGAAGACTCCAAACCCAAGTATCACCCATGCGGCACATAAGGCCAACATCAGAGCGAAACTATATAGGGCAACAAACCCGAAGGCACACACCCGAAGGCAACATACCCGAAGGCAACAAACCTAGGGAGACAGTCCGAAGACACTATCCCAGAGGCAACAAACCGTAGTGGTGAAGGTCGAAGACCCAGTACTGGACACCACTAACTGGCACAACTCTCGAAAAGGAATCCGAAAAGTGTTAACGTATGTCCCATAACCACTCGTTCGCACTAAACGGTTTACTATCCGTCAGTCCCTTTCACACTCAAAGCAGTACAAAGTTTACCTCATATCATCGATAAACCAAACCCGAAGGTCAAAATAATCAATCGAATAGGTCAAGGATTAATCGGAAGGATAAACGCACAGATTCATGGTCCGTGTTTTTCCCAACCATTTAATCACCCTCCCACTTCGTTCGAAGTGCGAAAGTGTGTGTGTTTTAAATAGAATTTATAAATTAGAGAAACGAACTTTTAAATGCGATTCGAGAGATTATTTCATAAAAAACCGTGGATTAAAATTAAAAGGAACCATCAAAGTCAAAACAATTGATAATCATACATAGGATCATCATGAATCAATTCAAATTGAAAATTCAATCCCAAAAGGCAAAGTGGGCTGAAACAGCAGGTTCAGTCGACTGAACAGAGTTTTTCAATCGACTGACCCTGTACCTGGAAATTTTCTAGGTTCAGGAAACTTTCTATTTCCAGGTTCAGTCGACTGTGCAGAGTTTTTCAGTCGACTGAATCATGCCTGGAAACTCTCGGGTTTCAGGTTCAGTCGACTGAACAGAGTTTTCAATCGACTGAATCATGCCTGGGCTGTTTTTCAGCCTTATTCAAATGAAGAGCAAACTCTCCCAAAATGCAATCGACAAACATTGGCTCTAAGGGCTTATGCCAATCGACAACCCGACCCTATATGTTCCTCGATGCATCACCAAAACATGATTAAAACATCAAAGTTAGGATTTCAAAGATTTGAACCCAAAACACTAAAAATTGGAATATTCTCCAATTCAACCCAAACCAATTGCAAGTGCATATGAACAAGGTGTTAGGAATTCATACATAACACCAATGAAATCAAGAGAAGTAGATGTGAGTTCAAACTCACCTTTTTACACAAAACAAAGAAGATGAAGAAGCACAATTGCAAGGAATCAACCAACTACACTCCACTTCAACACTACAAGCTTCAATCTAGAATCAAAGAAAGTATTTCCTAAGTTAGGGTTAGGAAAATTACAGAAATTGAAGAGGAGAAGAGATGGAGAAGATGGAGATGAACTTACCAATGGATTCTCTTTGATTTTTGGAGCAAGAATCAAGCTACAAAGGAGAAACTAGGGCTTGCTAATTTCTATTTCTCTTTCCTTTCCTCCATTTCAGTTTTTAGTTTGA
The DNA here is from genome assembly GCA_030765085.1 of Allium cepa. NCBI lineage: Eukaryota > Viridiplantae > Streptophyta > Magnoliopsida > Asparagales > Amaryllidaceae > Allium > Allium cepa. The sequence continues at coordinate 590,250,955 of CM060938.1, forward strand.
GAAAGAAATGAAATGAAGATGAAATGAAGAGAAGGGTTGAGCTAGGGGGTTAAGTGGGCTAGTGGGCTGAACCCAATCCCAAACCCAATAGGAAAAGTAGCCAAAATTTCACAAACTCCAAACATATCAAAGATTATACTCAAAAAGATCGCAAACGCCATTTTGGAACCAATGGAGGTGGTTTCGAGTTCCAATTCGGCCATTTGCAGAAAGTAACATTTCGGACCCCAAAATCCGAATAACGACGCTATATTTAAATCAAACATTTAAATATAAAATCGTTAAATATGCGGGTTGTTACAAATCTCCCCTCCTTACAAAATTGCGTCCCCGCAATTCCTAGAGACAATATTTGTAACAACTACATACAAAAGAAAGAATAAACTTTAGACACAGAAATAGACTTACCATTACGAAGCAAGGATAGAAAACCTGGATAAGATCGCTCGATATGCTCTCTGGTTTCCCAAGTACAGTCATTGGGATTAGCGGACCATTGAACTTTAACGAGCGGCACGTCCTTGTTCCGAAGGTGTCGCACCTCTGTGTCAAGCACGCGAATAGGTTGCTGTACAAAAGATAAGTCCGATGAGATCTCAAGCTCTTGCAAATCAGGAGAATCAATTACAGAATCCGATTCTCGAAGACACTTCCGAAGTTGCGAGACGTGAAACACGTCATGAATGCCAGATAAATGAGTTGGAAGTGAAACTCTATAAGCCACAGGGCCAATACGTTCAGTAATAGAAAACGGTCCTATATAACGAGGAGCCAATTTTCCAGTCGCACTGAAACGCTTAACCCCTTTCAAAGGAGAAACATGAATAAAAACAAGATCGCCGATCGAGAACTCGAGAGGCTTCCTACGGTTGTCCGCGTAGGATTTCTGGCGACTCTGTGCCTCTTTCATCCTCAATCGAATAAGATCAATCTTCTCAGAAGAATGACGAACAAAGTCCGGGCCAAGAATAAGCTTCTCCCTAGATTCCAACCAACATGAAGGTGATCGGCATGGCCTTTCGTATAAGGCTTCGAAAGGAGCCATACCGATACTAGGCTGAAAACTATTGTTGTAGGAGAACTCTACAAGAGGTAGGTGATCCTCCCAACTACCTCCGAAATCAAAAATACAAATACGGAGAAGATCTTCCAAAATACGATTCACCCGTTCAGTCTGTCCGTCAGACTGCGGATGATAAGCTGTAGAAAAATTAAGCTTTGTTCCCAAAGCTTGCTGAAGACTCTTCCAAAAATGACTCGTGAATAAAGGATCACGATCACTCACAATAGAACTAGGAACACCGTGAAGTCTCACGATTTCCTTGACATACAACTTAGCCAAATGCGAAGCTGTCCTATTAGACTTAATAGGGACAAAATGAGCAGACTTGGTGAGGCGATCAACAATAACCCAAATACTAGAATGACCTGATCTCGAACGAGGTAGGCCGTCAATAAAATCCATAGAAATTTGATCCCACTTCCACAATGGAATCTCAAGAGGTTGAAGAAGTCCAGAAGGACGCTGATGTTCGGCCTTCACACGTTGATATGTCATGCAGTTGCTCACATAACTCGCCACATCGCGCTTCATGCCTTCCCAATAATAAAGACGACGCATATCGGCATACATCTTACTACTACCGGGATGAATGGTATACTTAGAACGATGGCAATCATCACGAATGTCATGCCTAAGTGCAAAATCAGAAGGCACAAAAAGACGGTTCTTCTTACGAAGACACCTATGAGAATCAATGCTAAAATCTTGCAACGCCTCATCACAAGATCCAGACTCACAAAGTTGAATAAAATGCAACAAATCAGGATCACGCCGCTGAGCATCGGCAATACGATCCAATAAAATAGGTCGAGCTCCCAAACTAAACAATAGAATAGGAGAACCAGAAGATGAACCTTGATCACGAATTTCACAAAAAGATAGAGTCTCAAGAATATTCCATTCGGCAAGCATCATAGAAATAACAGCCGAATGTTTACGACTAAGCGCATCTGCAACACGATTACCCTTACCAGGGGTAAACTGGATATCAAAGTCATAGGAAGCAAGAAACTCGAGCCAACGCTGTTGTCTCATATTGAGTTCCTTCTGAGTAAACAAATACTTCAAAGATTTATGATCGGTATAGAGAATGAAGCGCTCGCCCAATAAATAATGTCGCCAAATCTTCAAGGCAAAGACAATGGCGGCTAACTCAAGATCATGAGTGGCATAGCGAACTTCATTCGGACGCAGTTGCCTAGAAGCATAAGCAACTACCCGATCTCTCTGCATAAGCACAGCACCGAGACCACTACCACACGCATCGGTGTAGACAACAAGATCATGATTCCCTTCGGGAACCACAAGAATAGGAGCATTAGTGAGAAGTTCTTTCAATGTCTGAAAGGAAGCTTCACACTTGTCGGACCAAATAAAACGAATGCCTTTCCGAGTAAGGCAAGTGAGAGGAAGCACAACACGGGAAAAGTTCTTAATGAACCGCCGGTAATAACCCGCCAATCCAAGGAAACTATGAATCTCATGCACATTCTCAGGCCTCTTCCAATTCTGGATGGCTTCGATTTTTGAGGGATCGACAGAAATGCCATCGGAAGATACAACATGGCCCAAGAACTTAACCTTATTCTCCCAAAAGCAGCACTTGGAGAATTTGGCTTTAAGCAGATGACGTCGAAGAGTACTCAAGACAATTCTCAAGTGATTAGCATGCTCAGCTTCAGACTTAGAATAAATAAGGATATCATCAATGAAGACGAGAACAAACTTATCGAGATATTCCCGGAATACCCGATTCATGAGGTCAACAAAGAAAGCAGGAGCGTTCGTCAAACCGAACGGCATAACGAGCCACTCAAAGGAACCATAACGAGTGCGGAAGGCGGTAAGAGGTATGCTATCCTCCATGACTCGTAACTGATGAAAACCTGTGGCAAGGTCAAGCTGAGAAAAGACCTTGGCACCACTCAATAGATCGAACATATCATCGATCCTAGGCAATGGATACCTATTTCTAATGGTCAACTCATTAAGCTTGCGATAGTCAATGCAAAGCCTAAGAGTTCCATCAGACTTCTTCACAAAAACGACCGCGGATCCCCACGGAGAAAAACTAGACTGAATCAACTGCTTGGACTCGAGCTCTAAAAGCTGCTTCTTGAGTTCCTCATTTTCCTTTGTAGACATCCTCGTGGGAGGACGACTAACTGGCTGCGCACCTGAAATGAGATCAATGCGGAACTCAATTGCCCGTTTGGGTGGCAAACCCGAAATAGGTTCAAAAACATCAGAAAAGTCACAAGCAATAGGAATACGAGATACATCATCACCATCTCGCGAATCAAGAGAATACAAAGCCATCTCGGAATTATCCACATCCCGAAGAACAAGAGATAACTGAGAAGGTGAATCAGGATGACAAAGATATAAAATTCTCTCGGAACAAATAATCCTGGCATCGTACCTCACTAGCCAGTCCATACCAAAAATCATATCAAAACCCAAATGAGAAACAACGTGCAGATTCGCACGGAAAGAAAAGCCACATAAAACAATCTCAATATCATCACAAAGAAAACTAAGGGTCGTGGATCCCCCAATAGGATTCACAATCCTTAAAGAAGTAACCATACAAGAAACATCCAAAGATAAATCATCCACAAGCTTCTTCGATACGAAAGAATGTGAAGCACCCGTATCGAAAAGAACTCGTATACTATGATCATGAAATAGAATTGAACCCTCCAAAATAGATGGAGTCATACCTTTGGATTGAGAATGACCTCCAGAAGCATTAGCCACATTGAGCTTGCCAGATTTTGCATTAGCAGGAGCAGTAGGACAAGCAGAAACATGATGACCTTCCTTCTTGCAATTACGGCAGAAGAGAGGTTTTGGACAAGCTCGAATAATATGATCCGGAGAACCACAATTAAAACACTTTCGAACGAAAGGTGTTCCGGAAAATTGAGGCTGAGAGCTAGGACCACCGATCTTCTTCTTCTTATAAGGAAAAGGCTTCTTCTGAATTGGAAACTGCTTCTTGTTGGGGTTTCTGGAAACCTCAACATCAACATCACTATCACACTCCTTCTCGACGGTCTCGAGATGAAGCGCTGAATCAACCAATTCCTCAAAAGAAAGTTTAAGCTGGAGCAACAAGGACTTCTTAAGATATTTCTTAAGGCCAGAAACAAACTTCAAATTCTTCTTATAAGAAGTGCTGATGAATTCAAGACCATACTGAGATAAAGCCTCGAACGATGCGACATACTCAGAAACAGAAGATTTCCCTTGCTTCAACTCAAGGAAGCGACGGGTCAATAAAACTTTTTCAGATTCAGGAACGAACTTGAGTTCAAATCGTCCCCGAAACTGAGTCCAAGAAAGAGTAGACTCATCAATTTCAGCTACAAGAAGTTCATACCAGTCAAGAGCACGCTCTTGTAATAAGCTAGAAGTTACAAGAACTCTATCATGGTCAGAAAGATCCATGCGAGAGAAAATACGCTCGCACGTGCGAAGCCAAGCTTGGACTTCAAGAACAGACTCGGAGCCCTTAAACGGCTTTCCTCCAAGATGAGCAAAATCACTGCACTGACGTGCAAAAGCAGACTTGCGAGGTGGAGACACTCGAGGAGGAACGGGAGGCTGAGTGCTCCTAAACAATTCCAAAAATTGATCGGCAGACATATATACGCCATCCGGATGCGAGCCACTAGATTGCCCAGCATCCGAACGTCGACCCCTGCCTCTTCTAGACATAAGCTGAAAGTAAGATAAGAACAAGATTATTCACAAGGTAGATATTACAATATGGGATACTACGGAATAAAAATGCATTCCTAGACGTATTTCCAGTATCTATCTAACCTTGATGGAATAAAGAGACACGATGATTCAAGGATCTGTATCACTTGTACACTTTGATGTACCATAATATGTGCATCTATTCTGTGTTTATCACATTTTGTTCTGAACTCAGCTCTGATACCACGCTGTGACGCCCCACTCCGAGACCCTCGTTAACAAAGAGTATTATATAGATAATACTGTCGGCTAACGCGGACAATAGAGTATAATGGAAGCGACCATGTGCAATCTTACCTTAACTATTCACTAAATATGTCGAAAAGTAGAAACACATTAAAATTCGACCTATTCAATAAATATTTAAAGCAAAACTACAATGGCTATAGGATCTATCAGAAGAAAATATAACAACTCAAATGTAATATACATCACAGAACAGTCGATCATAATATACACATACACAGATACACCATAGAGTATACAAAATAATACATGTCAAGTGGTACAGGAGACCACAATATACAGACGAGACGAAAGAGTATAAATTAGAGTTATAACAGATAAGGACTACAAAAGACGCTATAACAAAATGAAGCTAGCGAATAGTCCATGCGGAAGCAAAATAGGCTAAGTCCCCAAAAGCACCTAACCTGAAACATCTCGGTCTGACCCGAGTATAAAATACCCGGATCAGTCTAGTTAACAAATCAGTTAGATAAATTGAACAATAATAAACCTGCAAGGTCATACAGTATAATAAATATCTCTAGGGGAGATAACACAATCATCAACAAGAGATGAATCATATAGAACAAGCCTCATATCATCGGCAACATATAGAAACAAAGGATACAAACATCCCAAAACAAGCCAATAGGCAAACAACAAATACCAATAAGGTATACAAGTTCCACAAGGTAAACGCTATACTCCATGCGGCTCTAAAAGACCAATACCGAAGGGCGATACCAAGGGAATATACATATCAATGAAACATCATAAAATTTGCTCGAGCTCAGTACTGTACAAACAAGGATCCATGAGCCCGAAGACTCCAAACCAAGGTATCACCCATGCGACACATAAGGCCAACATCAGAGCGAAACTATATAGGGCAACAAACCCGAAAGCACACACCCGAAGGCAACATACCCGAAGGCAACAAACCTAGGGAGACAGTCCGAAGACACTATCCCAGAGGCAACAAACCGTAGTGGTGAAGGTCGAAGACCCAGTACTGGACACCACTAACTGGCACAACTCTCGAAAAGGAATCCGAAAAGTGTTAACGTATGTCCCATAACCACTCGTTCGCACTAAACGGTTTACTATCCGTCAGTCCCTTTCACACTCAAAGCAGTACAAAGTTTACCTCATATCATCGATAAACCAAACCCGAAGGTCAAAACAATCAATCGAATAGGTCAAGGATTAATCGGAAGGATAAACGCACAGATTCATGGTCCGTGTTTTGCCCAACCATTTAATCACCCTCCCACTTCGTTCGAAGTGCGAAAGTGTGTGTGTTTTAAATAGAATTTATAAATTAGAGAAACGAACTTTTAAATGCGAATCGAAATTATTTCATAAAAACCTGTGGATTAAAATTAAAAGGAACCATCAAAGTCAAAACAATTGATAATCATACATAGGATCATCATGAATCAATTCAAATTGAAAATTCAATCCTAAAAGGCAAAGTGGGCTGAAACAGCAGGTTCAGTCGACTGAACAGAGTTTTTCAGTCGACTGACCCTGTACCTGGAAATTTTCTAGGTTCAGGAAACTTTCTGTTTCCAGGTTCAGTCGACTGTGCAGAGTTTTTCAGTCGACTGAATCATGCCTGGAAACTCTCGGGTTTCAGGTTCAGTCGACTGAACAGAGTTTTCAGTCGACTGAATCATGCCTGGACTGTTTTTCAGCCTTATTCAAATGAAGAGCAAACTCTCCCAAAATGCAATCGGACGAACATTGGCTCTAAGGGCTTATGCCAATCGACAACCCGGCCCTATATGTTCCTCGATGCATCACCAAAACATGATTAAAACATCAAAGTTAGGATTTCAAAGATTTGAACCCAAAACACTAAAAATTGGAATATTCTCCAATTCAACCCAAACCAATTGCAAGTGCATATGAACAAGGTGTTAGGAATTCATACATAACATCAATGAAATCAAGAGAAGTAGATGTGAGTTCAAACTCACCTTTTTACACAAAACAAAGAAGATGAAGAAGCACAATTGCAAGGAATCAACCAACTACACTCCACTTCAACACTACAAGCTTCAATCTAGAATCAAAGAAAGTATTTCCTAAGTTAGGGTTAGGAAAATTACAGAAATTGAAGAGGAGAAGAGATGGAGAAGATGGAGATGAACTTACCAATGGATTCTCTTTGATTTTTGGAGCAAGAATCAAGCTACAAAGCAGAAACTAGGGCTTGCTAATTTCTATTTCTCTTTCCTTTCCCCCATTTCAGTTTTTAGTTTGAGAAAGAAATGAAATGAAGATGAAATGAAGAGAAGGGTTGAGCTAGGGGGTTAAGTGGGCTAGTGGGCTGAACCCAATCCCAAACCCAATAGGAAAAGTAGCCAAAATTTCACAAACTCCAAATATATCAAAGATTATACTCAAAAAGATCGCAAACGCCATTTTGGAACCAATGGAGGTGGTTTCGAGTTCCAATTCGGCCATTTGCAGAAAGTAACATTTCGGACCCCAAAATCCGAATAACGACGCTATATTTAAATCAAACATTTAAATATAAAATCGTTAAATATGCGGGTTGTTACATTAAATGTATTAAAATTTGATTAACTTAGATTTTGTGATTTTAATAGATTAAGTATAGGTTAAATAGATTTAAATTGATTTAAATTGATTAGATATGCGTTAAATATATTTAAATTATATTAAATAGGTTTTAAATAGATTAAATAAATTTAAAATAGGTTTAAATTATATTAAATAGATTTAAAATAGATTAAATAAATTTAAAAAAGATTAAATAGATTTAAATTATATTAAATTGATTTAAAATAGATTAAACAAATTTAATTAGTTTAAAATAGGTAAATTAGATTAAATTGGATTAAGTAGGTTATATTAGATTAAAATAAGTTAAAATAGTTTAAATTGATAAAAATAGATTTCAAATTATATCCAAACATGTTCGATAAATCAATTCCAATAAATTCATTTATATTTGACACTTCGACTTTGAAATTCCAATTTCAATCCTTTGAAAAATTCACTAGATTAATTTCAATCTCAGCACTACCGCTTGATTATCGAAAAATAATTCAGTTTATATAAATAAATTTCTATTTCAAAATGCCAGTTAACTGAATTTGAAATCCAAAGGATTAAAATTATTTAATTTAACCAATCCGGTGTCCGTATATAATTCTCAACCCTATGGTCAAGTAATACGGATATTTATCATTTCAATCTGCAATTTAAAATTTTACGGTTAAATATCATTTCAAACCAGAATCCCGAATTTAATAAAAATCCATAAAATCACCCGAGTCTATCATTTCAACACATAATGATTTTTTCCTAATCTATAGATCGTTAGGGTATGTATCATTTCAACCCATAGGGAACTTGCAGTGTTATAATAATTTAAAGTACAACATCCAATCATCCAGTGTCAACAATCAAACATCCATCACAATCATCATCCAAATCACCCAATAAACATCAATATATAACTGATTAGAATAAACAGGTATTATATTGACAAATAAATTCAATATTAAATTAAATGACGATTAAATGCAATAAATGTCAAATTGAACTAGAATGATAATTTAAACCTAACAACATCAATCAATAAATTTGCAATCACATCATAAATTTAGTTTAACTAACATAAGAAAATTTTGTAGTTGTGAGTGGGTTAAAACACTCACCTTTGAGTTCAAATTGATTTGTAATCCAAAGCAAGGTCCAAATTTTAACAGTCTTGGAATTCATCCAAACTAGTTCTATAATGTCTAGAATTTTGGTACGATCCCAACGGAACAAACCGCACGTAAATCCAAGCTCGTATGAACAAGTTATTGAAGTTAGAATGATTTACGATTTACATTTAAACAAATAAAATAATGATAATAATAATAATAATAACACAAGTATCATACCACGTCATCACCAATGCCGACGAATCCCTAACCCTTTGCTACAACTCATGATCGCCTATCAAGGTCCAAATTTCAACAGTCTTGGAATTCATCCAAACCAATTCTATAATGTCCAGAATTTTGGTACGATCCCAACGGAACAAACCGCACGTAAATCCGAGCTCGTATGAACAAGTTATTGAAGTTAGAATGATTTACGATTTACATTTAAACAAATAAAATAATAACAATAATAATAATAACACAAGTATCATACCACGTCATCACCAATGCCAACGAATCCCTAACCCTTTGCTACAACTCGTGATCGCCTATCATCGTCCAGCCGACGATGCTCTTCGACCAACAGCGCCGCCTACGGCCAAAATCACCTAGATCGGACAACGCCAGTCGAACTTGTTGAATATGCGCTTTGCGCTATATGATTTTTGTTTGATGATAATAAACATATATACATTCATATAAATGTATTTGGTAATGTACTATTTTATTTTTTCATAGTTTAAATAAATATTTGTTGAATAAAATTAAATTTCACAGAATTTGAATTTGAATTCAAACAAAACAAGTTAAACAGATTTTGAATTCAAACAGGAATTTTATTCAAACAAATATTTTGTATAGTATGTATTTAGTTAGATAAATATCTGTTGAATAAAATAAATTACACGGAATTTGAATTTGAATTCAAACAGAACAAGTTACACAGTTTTTTTTTTGAATTCAAACGAATATTTTATTCAAACAAATATTTATTACAAACTTGAATAGTACAAATTCATGCTCTCACTATACATATACATTTTTTGTTTACAATCACATCACATTTACATTGATAACCTCACTACATATCACTCACACTCGTATTTTTGTCTTCAACTGCATTCCGGTTTGAATCCAGCATCTGAGCAATCTGCAAAAATATAAACTAACGCAGTAAAATTGAAAAAGAAATATTTTTGCAATTCAAAAATAAAATATGGTTTTTGAAAATAATATTTGCCTCAGTTATTTGGGTTGTTCGTCATCATTTAAATTTGAATTCATCATACACGAACAACTTGTGACATACACAGTGTATCACTGTATATGCCACAAGGCCGTGCACACCGATATATACACTTGATAATGCTACAGGGACAGGTGAGCACAGGTCAAACCCAAATGCAAAGCCGGGTTCAACGCACGTGCAATATATTTAAAATCACGACACAAGCGCAAGGTCAAACCCGAGCTGCAAAATTGGGTTCAACACAGGGCAGGTGCACAGTTACAACCAACTACATGCAAGAGGCAACAAAGACAAATCAGTAGCATGCTAAAGAATTATCAAACTTTATCAAACAATGGCAAATACTGCAATGACTACTGCAAGATTCAGAAAATACCACTGAACCATCAATTATGACCAAATACAGGTGCAAGTGAATCAGATGTCAATGAAGCACGCAAACTGCAGTATACAAGTACAAGACCACCAAGATCAACAATGTCAAGTCAAACAGCCAGTCAAATGATTAAATAAACAAATGAATGAATGCAAAAGCAAACAGTTCAAAGCTTCAAACTGCATCAGTGAACAACTACAAAACCATAAGACTACAGCCACAGACAAGCACATGAATACAAATGAATCAAGTCAGGCATGAAGACAATGCCAACAACAAAAACAACAAGTCCAGTTACAACATGGTGAAAAAGACACAGTGCTGAGCACATGCAAACTGCAATGAATAATGCAACAGAGACCAAGAACAAGCACAACATGTATCAGTGGATCTGCATACATGAATACCAGATGTTCAAGTGAAGTTCAGGTAAAGGTTATGGAGACCAGAGCATAGAAATGTGCAGACCCAACCAACAAACTCAAAGAGCATATGCATCAACTACAAGCAGATGCAAGCTAACCAGCAAATGAACAAAGGCAACAAGGTCAGAGTTTTAAAATGCACAAATATGCTATGCAGTGAAGCAATACACAGCAAGTGGATATAAACATCAAGCCAGAAAAACAAATCAACTCAAGCTCGAGGCAGTGACAGTATGAAATGGAATGTAACTACAAGGCATGAAATCGTAGTGAAACAGTTCAAGTGGACAGTGAAGGCAATACACAAGTCAGTGGAAAGCTACAAGGCATAGAAACTGCATAACAACTAATCAACAGTGCACAACCAACTCAAGAATTTACACAATCAAGACCGAATGCAAACTGCAGTAGTACACTTGAACATCATGAACAAATGGAAGAAGTACATCATGATACAACAAAGCAATGCCACCAGAATTTCATATCAAGTTCGGCATCAGGATGAGAAGAACCAACAGAACAACCATGTATCAATAACAATGCAACATAGTGACAATCACAAGCATCGCAACATATTCAAGTTGAAGCCGTGAATGACACAAATACAGACAGTGGCCGAAGCCAATTTACAAAATATCGAAGTCAAAGAAGAATTCATGAATGTATATTGAAAGTAAAAATTCAAGTGCGTATGCAGTATTGACAAAGTCAAAAATCAACACCGTGATGAGCACGGCAATTCAATGCCGCAATTCAAAACCGTGTTATTCAAGTAAATATGAACAAGTCAAAGATCAATCTAAAACATTCAAGCATTATCAAGTGGCCGAGATGAATATTTGACAAATTCAAATAAATATATACGATCGAAGATTCAGGAAATCGAACGCATTTAAAACCCTAATCATCATCGGCATTTTCGATTCGATCGAGTTCGAGTATCAAATTAGAAAAGCAAAAGGAGACAGCACATACCGAATTCACAAGCATCAAAACTCGATCAAGCAACTGCAAGCAAGCTAGGGCAACAAATCACAGGCCAATTGAAGAAATCAGAGCCATAATTGCAACGAAGGAACGAAGCCCTAATTGCGACGAAGAGCCGAAGCCCTAACTGGATCAAAAGGGAACGAAGCCCTAACTGGAACGAAGCCGCCATTCTTTTTCTCACGAACAAATAAAAAAAGGATCGGGCGAAATAAGGAAAGAGGGCCGGTGTTCAAAAACAAAAGGGGGTCTTTGTTTTTTTTTTAATTAATATTGTTATATTAAATAGTTTAGGGCTATTTCATTCTTAATTATTGTTTTTTTCTTATTCTACGAATCAAAGAGTTTAGGTAAATCACCACCTAGGTTTTAGGTTGTGTCTGATTGTCTATTTAGAGTTAGTTCAGTAAGCAGGGGTTGCGAGTTTGCAAAACTCTATAGGCGGTAGCAGGGTTTGCAAGTCTGTTAGAGTGTTTGTAAGCGTGATACTGTTTAATTCTAATAGAAATCTGGGAATGCAGCAGTAGGCAGGGGTTGCCGAAGCTGGGTAAATCTTGTGTGTGATTTATTTTCAGTATATTTATTTTTGAAGTTTATTTTTGTATTTAAATTAAGAAAAATTTGCTTTAACCCTATTCACCCCCCCCCCCTCTAGGGTTAATTTAGATCCTACAAGTGGTATCAGAGCCCGGTATATTTTTTTTAACTCTAGAGTCATGAGTCTACAAAATAATGCTTTTTCTGAGGGGCAATCTATTGCTAGGCCACCCATGTTTAACGGGAACGATTATGCTTATTGGAAAGTTAGGATGGGTATCTATCTCAGTTCTGTTGATTATGAAGTTTGGGATATTATTGAAACTGGCTATAAACCCCCCACTATAATCGTTGGTGATACTGAGATTCCTAAACCTAAGGATAGGTGGGATGCAAACGATAAGAAATTGAAAACGACAAATGCTAAAGCCATGAATGCTTTGATATGTGCTCTAGATAAAAATGAATTTAATAGAATTTCTCATTGTACAACAACACAGGAAATATGGCATACTTTGGAGGTGACACACGAAGGAACTTCTCAAGTCAAGGAGTCTCGGCTAGCCCTGTTCAGCAATGAATACGAAAACTTTGTGATGGACAAAGGCGAGAGCATAAAGGATATGTTTGGACGTTTTTCAACTTTGGTATACAATGCTAGAGCGCTTGGGAAGGTATTCACTGAGGTAGAGCTTGTGCGAAAGATACTACGAGTTTTACCAATGAACTTTGAGGCAAAAGTCACGGCAATCCAAGAATCGAAAGATCTAAGCAAACTAAGCATGGAGGAGTTGATTGGAAACTTGATGACATATGAGCTTGAGCTAAAAGCAAAGGAAGAATGCAATAACTCCGAACCAAAGAAGAAGACGATTGCCTTAAAGAGAAAAGAAGAAAGCGATGAAGAAGAAGAAGATCCAATTGAAGAGCTTGCAATGGCTGTCAATAATCTTAAAAAATGGTCAAGATTCAAGTCACGAAAGAAGAAAATAAGTGGTAATAAGTCAAAGAATTCTGACGATTCCGACAATGAATTGACATGCTATAACTGCAAGAAGCCTGGCCACTTCAAACAAAAATGTCCACTTCTCAAAAACAACAAAGGAAAGAAAAAGAAAAAGAAGGCTTTTGCAGCAACTTGGGATGATGAAGAAGGAGAGGAAGTTTCAAATAATAGCTCAGAGGAGGCTAACTTGTGTCTTATGTCAAAATCGGATTCAGAAGCAAGCCTAGAGGAATCTAGTGAGGTAAGTAACTATTCTTATAAAGAACTTGTTTCAATGTGTTGTGATTTTACTAAAATGATTGATACTCTTGAATTTAAAATTGAAAAACTAAAATCTGATAGGAGAGAACTTGTCCATGAAAATTCTAGGCTAGAAACTGAAATTGAAAATATTCAAAACCTAGAATGTAAAAAATGTAAGTTTTTAGATTCAGAATTATCAAAACTGAGGAAAAACTTTGAAAGTCTTGAAAGTGAAAACTTGAATCTTAAGGAAACCATCAACACTAGGAGAAAGGATTTTATTAATCGATGCACCTCACTTGTTACTGAAAACTCAACATTAAAAACCAAAGTCCAAAGCCTTGAGAAATCTTTGAATAACTTTTCAAGAGGCGAAAAATCTTTCAACATGCTATTAGGAAATCAAATTTTTGCTAACAACGGGAAAGGACTAGGTTTTGGGAAAACACAAGTTGATGATAATGCAAAATATAAGAATGTCTTTGATAGATGTGAAATATATAAATGTCGTGATGAAAATGATAGTCATAGGAACAAGAACACAATTTATACAAGTTTGGGTTCCTAAGAATTCTAAAAACAAATTTCATGTTTATTGGAATAAAAATAAAAGGACTAAACAAGTATGGATTCCAAAAGGATTGTTTATTCACAATGCTTCTATCACAAATAACATTGGACCTAAGAGTTTCTCTAGGTCATCTTCCTCTCTTCTTATGTAGGTCTGTTGGCGGGCTAAGGAACAACAAGAATGGTTTCTAGATTCAGGTTGTTCTAGACATATGACAGGTGACAAATCGAAGTTCCTTAGCTTAGAGAATTTTAAAGGTGGAAATGTGATCATGGGAGACAATAGCAAGTGTAAGATTATTGGCAAAGGTGAAGTTGGTAACGGTATTTTTTCTTTGACTAATGTTTTATACGTTGAAAATCTGCATCACAATCTCATTTCTATTAGCCAACTATGTGACAAAGGTATGAACGTGATTTTTGATAGTGATACTTGCAAAATTATTGATAAATCTTCTAGTAACATTGTTTTTATGGGCAAAAGAAAAGGGAATGTTTACTCACTTTCATTTGATAATCTAAAACTTTCTAGATGTTTAGTAGCCACTGACGAAGAGGCATATTTATGGCATAGGAGACTTGGACATGCTAGCATGAGTCTCTTAGAAAAACTCGAATCAAAAGAATTAGTCAGAGGGTTACCACATCAGAAATTTAAAAATAATAAAGTGTGTAAAGCATGTTCCTTGAGCAAGCTTAGTCGATCATCATTTCATCCTAAAAACATTGTTAGCACATCAAGGGTCCTTGAATTAGTTCACATGGATTTATTTGGACCAAATGAAATTTCAAGCTTGAATGGAAAACGTTATTGTTATGTATTGGTTGATGATTATTCTAGATTTACATGGGTTTACTTTTTAGCCAAAAAGTCTGAATCTTTCGAATATTTTTCAAAGTTTGCAAAACTTGTTCAAAATGAAAAAGGAGTTACAATTAAAACCTTGAGAAGTGATCATGGAGGCGAATTTGAAAATTTTGAATTTGAAAATTTTTGTGAAGAAAACGGTTTAAAACATGAATTTTCTGCTCCACGAACACCTCAACAAAATGGGGTGGTTGAAAGGAAAAATCGTACATTACAGGAATTGGCTAGATCCATGTTAAGTGAGTATAAGCTACCTCTAATCTTTTGGGCAGAGGCAGTGAATACTTCGTGCTATGTAATGAATAGAGTAATGATTAGACCAATACTTGGCAAAACGTCTTATGAACTGTGGCATGAAAGGAAACCTAACATTTCTTATTTTCGTATATTTGGGTGTCCTTGTTTCATTCTTAACACAGGTGATCAACTTGGAAAATTTGAATCAAAGGCTGATGATGGAATTTTCATGGGCTATTCAACAAGGAGTAAGGCTTACAGGATATATAACAAACGAACGAAGACAATTGTTGAGTCAATCAATGTAAAATTTGATGAATCTGATCTGGAAAAAACGACTGAAAGGATGGTTGACGATGGAGTAGATCCTGAAGGCACTGAAGAAGGGACATTTAGTAAGAAAACTGAAAGGAGGACTGTTGATGCTGATAAATTAAAGTTCAAACCTAATCATCCTCCTGAATTAATTATTGGTGATCCTACGGAAGGTATACGTACTCGTTCTTCATTTGATGAAAATTTATGTGCGTTTTGTTGTCATAGTGGTTTTATTTCTGAAATTGAACCTGATTCTGTTGAAATGGCTCTTAATGATGATAATTGGTTTTTAGCAATGCAAAATGAACTTAATCAATTTGAGAGAAACAAAGTCTGGAATTTAGTTCCTAGGCCTAATGACTATCCAATCGTAGGGACTAAATGGGTGTTTAAAAATAAATTTGACGAATCAGGAAATGTAATTAGAAACAAGGCTAGGTTGGTTGCAAAAGGTTATAACCAAATAGAAGGCATAGACTTTGATGAAACATTTGCTCCAGTTGCTAGGTTAGAAGCCATTAGAATCTTGCTAAGTTTTGCATGTTACAAGGGTTTCAAACTTAAACAAATGGATGTAAAAAGTGCCTTTTTGAATGGTGATTTAAAAGAAAAAGTTTTTGTTGAACAACCACCCGGTTTTGAAAATCATGAATTTCCAAATCATGTGTATAAGCTAGAAAAAGCATTATATGGTCTTAAGCAAGCACCAAGAGCTTGGTATGACTGTCTCTGTACATACCTTTTGGAAAATGGTTTTAAAAAGGGAAGTGCTGACACGACTCTGTTTCTATTACATAAAGAACATGATTTTTTGATTGTTCAGATTTATGTGGATGATATTATTTATGGCGCTACTAATGAACTTTTGTGTGAGAATTTTGAACAAGTCATGCATGCTAAATTTGAGATGAGTTTGGTTGGTGAATTGAAATACTTTCTTGGATTTCAAATTAAGCAAAGCAGTGATGGTATCTTCATTTCACAATCCAAATATGTGTTGGAGCTATTGAAGAAATTTGGAGTCGAAAATTCCAAACCATTGAGAACTCCTATGAGCCCATCAACAAAGTTGGACAAAGATGAGAAAGGAATTGCAATTGATCAAAAGAAATATCGAGGGATAATCGGTTCACTTCTCTATCTTACTGCTTCTAGACCTGATATTATGTTTTCTGTATGCTTGTGTGCACGTTTTCAAGCTAATCCTAAAGAATCTCATTTAAAAGCTACTAAACGAATTTTGAGATATCTTTCACACACACACAAATTTGGACTATGGTACCCCTCTTGTGAAAATTTTGATTTAGTAGGTTATTCCGATGCTGATTATGCTGGTTCATTAGTTGACAGAAAAAGCACTAGTGGAACATGTTTCATGCTAGGACATTCATTAGTCTCATGGTCAAGTCGGAAACAGAATTGTGTTGCATTATCCACCACTGAAGCAGAATATATTGCTTTGGGAAGTTGTTGTGCTCAAATTCTATGGATGATGCAAACTCTTTCTGATTTTGGCTTAGTCTATAAACAAGTCCCATTAAAATGTGATAGTAGGAGTGCTATAGATTTGTCAAATAATCCTGTTCATCACTCTCGCACAAAACACATTGATGTGAGACACCATTTTCTTCGAGATCACATTGCTAAAGAAGACATTTGCATTGAATATATTTCAACAGAAACTCAACTTGCTGATATTTTCACAAAACCTCTCCCCGAAGACAGATTTTCCAAATTACGTTTAGATTTGGGAATTATAGAGGTTGACTAATCATTTTTTTTAAATTTTGATTTTTGAATTTGATTCTAAATGACAATTTTTTTTTAACCAATCTAACTCCCTAATGATTATCGAAAAGATGAATAGTGATTGAAAAAGTGATGAGTGTTGATATTTATCATATATTAAAACTCGAGAAAATATAATTAGGAAATTTCTTTAGAATTTCATAACAAGAGTCATAAAAATTTTTGTTGGGTAATAATTCCATGACCATTTCTATTTCTATCATCTTTCTATCGAACATCACTCATCAAAATCATATTTAATATGTAAATTTGTGGTAGTTTACAAAGGAAATCATTTGTTCTTCAATATCTTTAAATCGGTGAAGGAAATTATTTGTGCTTCAATTTCTTATATTCAGCAATTAAAAATAAATATCCAAAGTATTCACTCTCATTTAAAAGTCCTCACGGTCATGCATGGGTGAATTACTTGGATTTTTGATTATGTGCTTCCATGCTCATTTAAAAGTCCTCACGGTTATGCATGTATGGAACGCATATTAAAAATAATTGATTTAATAGACAAGTTGATTCTAATCCCATTTAAAAGTCCTCACGGTCATGCGTGGTTAGAAGATACTTGATTTCATTTTTTAAAATTAAATTGGAATACTACTAATCTCATTTAAAAGTCCTAACGGTTATGCATGGTTAGTAGATATTCAAATTTCCAGAAATAAATATACCACAAATAGACATATCTATATGAATTTTTTGATGATTCTATCTCCATCACTTCTGAAAGTGGAATATGCGTTTGACAAGGGTAATTATGATTTTTGTTTGAGTTTTATTGAAATTTGATATTTATATTCAATTGAGTTAAATGTTTGATTCATGTCTATCACTTCATCCCTATTTTTATAACACTGTTATTCTTTTGCTGATAACAAAAGGGGGAGAGAAAAGTTAAGATTTTGTCAAATAGAATCAAGCAAAGGTCAAATAACTTTCAATTTGCATATAGGCTCATTTACATATTTTTATTTGTATGCATATATAGGGGGAGCCATATATGTAGGGGGAGTATCACATATAAAGGAAGCATTCAAATAGGGGGAGCAAATGAAATTATCAAATACATTTAATATATTCAAAATCTTAAATATATGTTTGTTATCATCAAAAGGGGGAGATTGTTGAATATGCGCTTTGCGCTATATAATTTTTGTTTGATGATAATAAACATATATACATTCATATAAATGTATTTGGTAATGTACTATTTTATTTTTTCATAGTTTAAATAAATATTTGTTGAATAAAATTAAATTTCACAGAATTTGAATTTGAATTCAAACAAAACAAGTTAAACAGATTTTGAATTCAAACAGGAATTTTATTCAAACAAATATTTTGTATAGTATGTATTTAGTTAGATAAATATCTGTTGAATAAAATAAATTACACGGAATTTGAATTTGAATTCAAACAGAACAAGTTACACAGTTTTTTTTTGAATTCAAACGAATATTTTATTCAAACAAATATTTATTACAAACTTGAATAGTACAAATTCATGCTCTCACTATACATATACATTTTTTGTTTACAATCACATCACATTTACATTGATAACCTCACTACATATCACTCGCACTCGTATTTTTGTCTTCAACTGCATTCCGGTTTGAATCCAGCATCTGAGCAATCTGCAAAAATATAAACTAACGCAGTAAAATTGAAAAAGAAATATTTTTGCAATTCAAAAATAAAATATGGTTTTTGAAAATAATATTTGCCTCAGTTATTTGGGTTGTTCGTCATCATTTAAATTTGAATTCATCATACACGAACAACTTGTGACATACACAGTGTATCACTGTATATGCCACAAGGCCGTGCACACCGATATATACACTTGATAATGCTACAGGGACAGGTGAGCACAGGTCAAACCCAAATGCAAAGCCGGGTTCAACGCACGTGCAATATATTTAAAATCACGACACAAGCGCAAGGTCAAACCCGAGCTGCAAAACTGGGTTCAACACAGGGCAGGTGCACAGTTACAACCAACTACATGCAAGAGGCAACAAAGACAAATCAGTAGCATGCTAACGAATTATCAAACTTTATCAAACAATGGCAAATACTGCAATGACTACTGCAAGTTTCAGAAAATACCACTGAACCATCAATTATGACCAAATACAGGTGCAAGTGAATCAGATGTCAATGAAGCACGCAAACTGCAGTATACAAGTACAAGACCACCAAGATCAACTATGTCAAGTCAAACAGCCAGTCAAATGATTAAATAAACAAATGAATGAATGCAAAAGCAAACAGTTCAAAGCTTCAAACTGCATCAGTGAACAACTACAAAACCATAAGACTACAGCCACAGACAAGCACATGAATACAAATGAATCAAGTCAGGCATGAAGACAATGCCAACAACAAAAACAACAAGTCCAGTTACAACATGGTGAACAAGACACAGTGCTGAGCACATGCAAACTGCAATGAATAATGCAACAGAGACCAAGAACAAGCACAACATGTATCAGTGGATCTGCATACATGAATACCAGATGTTCAAGTGAAGTTCAGGTAAAGGTTATGGAGACCAGAGCATAGAAATGTGCAGACCCAACCAACAAACTCAAAGAGCATATGCATCAACTACAAGCAGATGCAAGCTAACCAGCAAATGAACAAAGGCAACAAGGTCAAAGTTTTAAAATGCACAAATATGCTATGCAGTGAAGCAATACACAGCAAGTGGATAAAAACATCAAGCCAGAAAAACAAATCAACTCAAGCTCGAGGCAGTGACAGTATGAAATGGAATGTAACTACAAGGCATGAAATCGTAGTGAAACAGTTCAAGTGGACAGTGAAGGCAATACACAAGTCAGTGGAAAGCTACAAGGCATAGAAACTGCATAACAACTAATCAACAGTGCACAACCAACTCGAGAATTTACACAATCAAGACCGAATGCAAACTGCAGTAGTACACTTGAACATCATGAACAAATGGAAGAAGTACATCATGATACAACAAAGCAATGCCACCAGAATTTCATATCAAGTTCGGCATCAGGATGAGAAGAACCAACAGAACAACCATGTATCAATAACAATGCAACATAGTGACAATCACAAGCATCGCAACATATTCAAGTTGAAGCCGTGAATGACACAAATACAGACAGTGGCCGAAGCCAATTTACAAAATATCGAAGTCAAAGAAGAATTCATGAATGCATATTGAAAGTAAAAATTCAAGTGCGTATGCAGTATTGACAAAGTCAAAAATCAACACCGTGATGAGCACGGCAATTCAATGCCGCAATTCAAAACCGTGTTATTCAAGTAAATATGAACAAGTCAAAGATCAATCTAAAACATTCAAGCATTATCAAGTGGCCGAGATGAATATTTGACAAATTCAAATAAATATATACGATCGAAGATTCAGGAAATCGAACGCATTTAAAACCCTAATCATCATCGGCATTTTCGATTCGATCGAGTTCGAGTATCAAATTAGAAAAGCAAAAGGAGACAGCACATACCGAATTCACAAGCATCAAAACTCGATCAAGCAACTGCAAGCAAGCTAGGGCAACAAATCACAGGCCAATTGAAGAAATCAGAGCCATAATTGCAACGAAGGAACGAAGCCCTAATTGCGACGAAGAGCCGAAGCCCTAACTGGATCAAAAGGGAACGAAGCCCTAACTGGAACGAAGCCGCCATTCTTTTTCTCACGAACAAATAAAAAAAGGATCGGGCGAAATAAGGAAAGAGGGCCGGTGTTCAAAAACAAAAGGGGGTCTTTGTTTTTTTTTTTAATTAATATTGTTATATTAAATAGTTTAGGGCTATTTCATTCTTAATTATTGTTTTTTTCTTATTCTACGAATCAAAGAGTTTAGGTAAAAAACCACCTAGGTTTTAGGTTGTGTCTGATTGTCTATTTAGAGTTAGTTCAGTAAGCAGGGGTTGCGAGTTTGCAAAACTCTATAGGCGGTAGCAGGGTTTGCAAGTCTGTTAGAGTGTTTGTAAGCGTGATACTGTTTAATTCTAATAGAAATCTGGGAATGCAGCAGTAGGCAGGGGTTGCCGAAGCTGGGTAAATCTTGTGTGTGATTTATTTTCAGTATATTTATTTCTGAAGTTTATTTTTGTATTTAAATTAAGAAAAATTTGCTTTAACCCTATTCACCCCCCCCCCTCTAGGGTTAATTTAGATCCTACAGAACTCCCCAGCCATGTCGCACCCTGGCCTACGTGTGGCGACTTCCGATCATCTCCTACTCGACCGCCACCGTCAACAAAGACGAGCCAATTCTGGCGATTCCCCTCGCCTATACCATGAACGAACTGTATGTATTGACTCCACACATCGTGCTCTATGCTCCAGCATCCTCTGATCATCACCGAATCGAAGATCCGCCGTTAAATAATCGAAACCCTAATATGGACGGCTTAGGTTCAACCTCAATTTATGATCAAATAGTGATTCAAATTGAATAATGATTTGCACCAGTGGATTACGATCGTCGAGAGCTTCAAATTGGTATATAATTTGTCAGGGTTTAGAGGAGTTTAAATTTTGAAATTGATTTGGAGATTGCAATTTATGGTTTGAATGTTAATTGGGTTTCTGCCATTTGAGGAAGAGAGAAAGAAAAGTTAGCGAGAACTGTATGTACAATTATGAGAAGTAATAAGGCTGCTAGGGTTAGAACAAAACAATATATAGCAACGAAACCCGATAAGAAAGAATGAATGTCCGAAAAGATTTGAATGGACGATAATGACCCGAATAGTCTGTTCTGTCTTCGGAACAAAAATGGGTCTGCCACATATCAAAATAGATGTTTTCGATATTTTTAAATTCAATGGAACATGTTTCAAGTCCTAATTGCATCGTATAAAGAAGTTAGCTTAAAATCAGCTTATTTCGAATTGATTTTAATTGAATTTTATCAAATTGATTTCTACCCGTTTCAAATCCGTACGATCAAACGACAAGTACGATCACTATGAAACTTGAAATCTTACAATAGTTCATCGTTACGGATCCGATGAAAATGGTTTCATCAAAATTCGAGACAGTGGCCAAAATGGCTATTATTACATTAATTAAATAAATTATTATTAAATTGATTTAATCACTTTTTGACTTCAAATCCTATGATTGACAGATTTTATTATTTTTGATTACTTAGATATTATAATAATTTAGAAAAAAATTATATGTCAATTCATTGTTAAATTATTCTACCAGTTACAGTGTTTAATTCTAATTGAAATAAATATAGTGATTGTTACTTTTAATTCCAATAAATCCATTTATTCACCTTTCCATCTTACTATTCAATCAATTGGCATCTCATGGTTGTAATCTATATTTGTTTATATCTTATTACACTAATACTTTACCATTATCGTCTTAGTTTTCATTAACATAGTATTAATTGCAATAAATCCACATATTATAATTTAAATTCCAATAAATTGATCAAACTTGATTTCAATTCTTTTTATTCAGTCAATTATCATATTATAAAATTTACATGGGGTTACATCTTATTAAATCAATATTCTACAATCATCAATTTAATCTACATTAACCACACTAATTAAGTGAATTAATTGTAATTGACTTCCAATTCAATTCAACAGACTAAATAAATAGGTAACATACAATAATTATCACCATTAACTTTTAATCACATCCTATAAGTTTATTATCCACAACCAGTGTTATAATTACTACCACAACACTAATTTTATTCAATTACAATTTATTACACATTATTTCACTAACAAAATCAACATTTAAATTATTAATTGCTTTTTTAATCCATTATCCATTAATACATACATTACTATAATTTATTTACTACCTATATCAATTATACTCTTTAATAATTTTAATTAATTGGAATTATGTTTAAAGCAGTTATTAATAACCTTAAATTAATACTATTATATTTTTTTCTAGTTATATTCTTATTATTAAATCACAAGTTTTTATTTCTTCCAGCATTAAATCACCAAATCTTATTAATTTAACTATTTTTAATTGTCGAAAATTACGGGTCGTTATAGAAACTTTTTGTTTTGTGAAATTATGAGTAAATATGTTTTTATAACATATAAATGTGAAAAGATAGTAAGTTAGACCCAGTTTCGAATTTTTTGAACACCTTGGTTTAGTAAAACAAATATGAAAGGGTATATGTACTCTAAGGGTTTAAAGGAGTATTATATGAATATGAACTCGAGTTAGAAAATGCTAATAAACTTAAGTTCACTTTATATGGAATAATTTTCATAAATCATTTTGGAAGTGAATCGAATTGGTATAAATAATAACCAGTAAGTGTAAGTACGTAAGTTTTCCGTAGATGATTTGGTCGCATAATTGTTCTCGATCCAAGGTTCGAGTATACGACCTTAAGGTGTTTCACACCACCCAAATAAGGATTTATCACTCGATTCTTGATGGCGAACACTTGGTAAGGGTTCTTGGTACGGAACCAAAGTTTTCTGTTGTAGTAAATGGATATGCAAGGAGAACGGAGGTTCCTAATCAAGGAGCCTGATCGGAGTCCACACTGGAGAATCGGTTGAGTGATACTAGTTCGGAAGAGAATTTTATGTATTCAAGTGATCGACTCATATATTGCATATGGATGATCTACATACATCGTATGGGCTTTAATATGATTTTATACTTCGATATTAGAAGTGCAAATTTGGGCTTTAATATGATTTTATACTTTGATATTAGAAGTGAAAATTATATTTTGATGGCATTTGTAAGTGAGATTTTAAAAGGTTAATAGCTCATTGAAAGTATGAAACTATTACAAGATTAAGAGTTCGTCCTTTGGAAATTTCAAGGACGAATTCTTTTAAGAGGGAAGAATGTAACGACCCAGAATTTTACCATGTTAATTTTGAATTATTTAATTTGTTTAAATATTCAAATAAATGGTTTTAATAATTTAACATCCTTTATAATTTTATAATTATTGATGGAAAGTTTATTTTAAAATTTTTTTTAGAAAAAACAAGTAGTTCAATGAAAAATTGGAAATGTGATCGAAATGAAAATTTGGGATTTTCAGCTTTTTATCGAATAACAAGTTATTTTAAATGAAATATTTTGTTTGGTTTTAAAACAAACTTTTTAAATATAAAGCAATTATATTTTTAAAAGTGTGTATATATACATACATATGTAAAATAATAAGCATAAATATATTTTATTTAAAATTCAAATAAAAGATGATGTGAAATTGGTTTGAAGTCTTAAGTGTAAAATTGGAATTAGTACATAAAACACACTAATATCATTCATACAATCAAATAAGGTATAAGCACGTCCTAGTATCCACTAAGTTTTACCATGGTTGAAAATTAGGTTTGAGTGTTGCTTAAAATTTTAGACAACTTTGTAGAAATTGATTAACTTGAAATGTAAGCCAAACCTTGGTTATAAAAATAGCAAGAGCAAAGGTGGAAGCAACGCAAAGGCTTCTTTATTATTATTGTTTTTTTCATCTTTCTAGTCTTGAAAAATCAAGAAAAAGTAACGCAGTAAAGCTCAAAAATTGAAATCAAATTGGAACTCGATTAAAAATAATGAGAAAAATAGCCTTGAGTTCCTTTTAGTAAGATCTTTATTTTGTAATGGGTTTTGAAGTGTTCGGTCCTAGCTTTGGAAGTTTACATAGCCATAGCCGATGACGTGGAACTTGCGTTCCAGTTATTATTGATTTCGGGCGGTGTTACGCGCCTTGGAGGGTTTCTTTGGCTTTATCAATGCAATGGGTGGTTGTGGACGAAGTTTCGGGTGAAGGGGTGCCAAGGAGGAAGACGCGACATTTCTGTTGTCACCTTCGGGCCTGGGTGTCGCAATTTGCTTTAGAGGTTGGGAGGTGATAGCGAGGGTACTGGGGTGACGAGCTCGAGCGGGGGGATCTGTTGGTGATGGAAATTCGTCGAATAGAGGGAAGATTAGCCATATCAGATGCACGATAGCATGCACAAATGGGTATAAGAAGTTTGAACTAGAAGATGAGGGGGAAGAAGCTTACTGTAGCGGGTGATTTTTTGGTTAAGTGGACCGAGCCCCACTATGTTGGGGTGAGAAATGGATTTTGATTTATGAATTTAATTATTATAATTGGTGTGTGTTGGATATAAAATATGATAACATGCTCATGTGTGATCCTTTTGATACATGGATTTTTGTTGTACTCGTATTGACAAGTGCAACATTTTAGTGTAACTTATTAGTAGCTTTGGCTATGTACAAATTTATGACATATTAAAATGGATCCAATTTAATTACGTTATTTTAATTAATAGTGTCTTTAAATTATTACACCTTAACCGATGATATTTATTTGGCTAAATAAAACATCATTAAGTTAAATTGGATTGCATAGATTATTATAGACATCTATCAAGTAGAATAAATCCTCGTTCTGTGTTTGCCAAGTAAAATGTAAATTTGTTTAATTAATTAATATATGGATTCGTTGAATGGCTTAAATGTAAATTAACTCTTGTTTGTTAATTGTTGAGTGCCAGAAGCTTGGTAGCCATCCATATTGAATATGATATCGACATATGAACCCCTTTGTAGTATGAAAATAAATGGTAGCTTGTTTAGATACCATTGTAGTCGCTAAGCCTTGGATTTTATCAATGTTTGAAGCTTACTAGTTGCTTAATGGAAATGTTTCAATGTTAATTATACTTTATTTAATAATTTTTTAAAGTTAATTATATTTGATTTACAATGTTTTGATACTTTGAAGTTGGTTAAATTATTTTAAATAATAAGGTTTAAGTTAATTAATTACGTTTTTAATGATTGTTTAAAGTTAGTTAATTATTTATTTAAGATGCTTTCAAGATTAACTAATTGTCCTTTTGGTTAATGAATTATTTTAACAAAAGGGGTTTAAGGTTGATCAATTACATTAATTAAAGTGTTTTAAGTTAATTAATTAATTAATGAGGTTTAATTTAATTAAACTTTGATTTATGTGGTTAAAGTAAATAAATTAATTGTTTAATAATGGTATTTAAATAATAATTAATTATTTAATGGTATTTAAAGGATAATTAGTCATTCAAATTAATTATGTTAAGCTAATTAAATGATTTAATCGACTTTGTCTTAGTTAATAAAGTGATTTATTAAAAGAGTTTATAAATAATATTTTATAAATAAAAGGTGATCATTATAAATGATATTTTACAAACATAATAGTATAGATTTATAAATGATATTTTATAAATAAAGGGAATGCTTTATAAAGTATATATATAAATAAAATGATAAGGATTTATAAATGATATTTTATAAAGAAAGGGAATGTTTTATAAAGTATATTTATAAATAAAATGGAAAGGATTTATAATGATATTTTATAGATCACGGGAATGGAGCTTAATTGATATTTAATGTAACGAACCAGAATTTCTGTCATTTGAAATTCGTATTTTAATTAATTTTAAATATTCACGAATGAATTTTATAAGCTAAGTGAATTAAATTTTGAATATGAGGATTTGATTGGATAATTAAATTGATAATTTTATATTTAAAATTACAGAAATAATTGAAAATTGGGTTTAATGTGATTAAAATTGATTCGTAAAGTTGTATTAAATCATATTGGAGTTAGAATGATGTTATAGAAATTTTAAAATTGAATTAAAGGTTAAATTGTAGAAATTGAATATTTTAATATTTAATTGACGAGTTAAAATAGTCATTTTTCAAACAGTCTCGGATTTTGAACGAAACAAGTTCCATCGGATCCGTAATGTTATATTATTGTATGGTTTCAAATTTCGTGTCAATCGGATTTACGGTTTGTCCGGGGCAAGCTAAAACGCGTAGAAATTGATTCGAGTGAATTTTGAATTTAAATAGTCGATTCGAAAACTTATCTTTCAAATTTGATCGAATTGGCTCCCGATATATATTCCATTGTATCCGTAATGGGGGTAAAACATTATAAACGCCAGGCCGCACGCTTCGTTTGGAGTTCGGAAAAATTTCGGGTGAATAGTGCATGGAAATTTTCTATATAAGGACCTCGTTTATCACATTTTAAACTAAACCCTAATTTCAAGCTTCAGGCCGCCACTTATTTTATCAATGGCTAAGAATTTTCTTCTTTCTTCCTCAATTATCTTCAATTCCACAAATTAATTCGCGAAACTTTCAACTGCAAAGTTGTAGATCGTAGCGAGATCTTCCCATCTAACGGTGGGAATCTCGAATCATCAACCATAGGCAGAGAAATCAACCCGCGTTCATCACGCGTTTGGGAATGAAAACCAAGGCAAAGGGACGACCGAGTGCTATGGTGTTCATAGTGGTGGTAGGCGTGGTGATGGGCTTCGTTTTGGTGGTGCTTGATCAATTTCCGGTCGTGTTCTGTGGTCGCGTCATCTAGGGTTTGAGGGCGGCTCGAGTGGGTTCCTCACGCGTGTGTTTCTGGTTGGGGAAGAAGTGCATTCCACGGCCATGATTTTAGCAAATGGAAGGAACGGCCCAGATGTGTTTGAGGTTGAAATTGTAAAAGAAAATATAAATTAATTATATTAGAATTTATGTAAACTTTGTAATGCTATAACTTGTTCATACGAGGTCGAAAAATGACGAAATGAATTGCATTGGGTTAGTATTCGCGAACACTGCGCGATGGGGCTGGATTGGAATCGATTGGAGCTAGTGAGAATTTTGGGTAAAATTAAACGCTCGTTTAATTTTATTCGAAATAAAAGGCTAAAACTGTATTTGAAGCAAGGTGAGAACTTCTCACTCAATCGAAATTGTTTCTATTTAAATTTTAAATAGTTAGATTTAAAATTTCTTAATTGTGTGATTGAATGATAATTGCTATCTGTTGTATTGAAATAGACCCAATACGACGTATATTAAGCGGATGTTATTTATTAAAAACATATACCATGATATTCCATCTTGATTGGAATTGGTATATATGTACCTGGAGTTGATTTCCCGCATTATATAGCGGATGAGACCCTTTTGTGCCGCATAATAGCGGATAATATTTTATATAAACCCATGTACCGCGATATTCCGTATTGGAACGGGATTGGTATTGTGCTAACATCTGTGGATGCAGGGAAACAGGTTGGAGGGATCCAACTGGATTCCTCACTCGTATTGATTTATTTACAGATATTGTGATATATTCTGTTATCATATGATATATGATGTTTTGGATGTCGTGATTGTTTTATTTAGTGCTATTGCAGCATTGGGCCTATTTTGGAAAATTAAAAGAGTTAAAGTGATGATTTTCAAATTTAAAAGGATTTTTAAAGTGATTTTTTGAAAGTATACGCTTTATTGAATTTTGGAATTGATTCACTTTAAATAAATAAACGTTATAATTTTTATGTTATAAAAATTATGATTTTTGCGAAATATAACCGAAATGTGATTTTTTTTAGTATGTAGTTGATTTATTTGTAAAAATGGTTTATATTGGGATTTTTGAATTATTATAAACGTTTTATATAAAAGATTTCTAAAAATTGATATGTACAAATAAAAATATTAGAATTATAAAACGAGTTTTTATAAGTGTTAAAATGAAGTATAAATGGATTTCATAAGTGAATGAAATTTATAGATTTATAAATTGTGAAGTTATAAAATGAATAGATTTTGTAAAATAAAAGATTTATAAGAAATTAACTTATAAATTGGATTTTGACATTTAAGTAAGATATACGTAGGATTTGTTAATTAAGGAATTTTATAAGTCGAAGTTTTTATAAAATTTATATAGATGTGAATTTGTAAACGTTGTTTTATAAATCCAAAACCAATTGAAATTGATAAGCAAATATGAAAGCTTATTAAAGGAGATATATCCATGATTTTGGACAGTGGATAATCCTTTAAATAAACTGTGTAGAAACGTTGAATTTGGTTAACGAAGTATATTCACGATTTTGGATGGTGAATAATATATATTAAAGAAATGTTTTGGGGAAGTGATATTTTAAATAGAATTAAAACGATTTGAAGTTGTTTTAAAATGTGTTAAGTATCGAAACCATAGATTTCAACATTCATTGTTGAAATAGACGTTTTCGAGAAATAAGGAAATGGTAGACTATAACAGTTGTTATAGTAAATGATTTCGAAAGGAAATTTTTTTTGTATAGTATTGGGATTTATATATCTATCTTAGTTTCGAATCCCTATACTAGTGATTTTGAGTTGTCGTAACAATGTTTTACACAACATTCTTTTTGACTCAAATAAATGTGTTTAAGAGAATGTTTTCCTTAAAGAATAAAATATATACTTAATTGTAATTTAAGTATATTGAATATTTTCCAAATGTTGAAAATAAATAGATTTGTGAGATTACTTATTATTAAATAAGTATGGAAACGTTTTCCAATATGAAGTGAAATGTTTTGAGATTTTATCTTTTAAAGATAAATTGAAAGTGAATATTTGAAATCAATATGAAAATCGTATATCAGTGGATATTTGGAAATTTAAATTCACCATGGAATTCATAAAGGAAAGGGAAATTTGTTTAAAAATAAGTATTGATTTATTTTTGAAGTGTGGAAAAGAAAAATATCGTGTAAAGATATTTTTGGAAAATAAATAATTTAGGAAATTATTTGGAATCTGGTGACATTGTGCATATCTATTGATAGTTAAATAACCGACTATCAATATTTACCTTTAAATAGGTATTTGTTGTGATTTGCTTGAATTTGAGCGCTACACTTATTTTGAAAATAAGCGCTCGTTATTCGGTTTAGCCGGGAGAGGACCTTTGGGTCATAAATCTCATTCTGAATAGTGATACGACGTATATGGATAGCATTGAAGACCGGTGGTGAAGACCGGGTATTTTCGAGAACTAGAGGATAACTCGTTGATTGTCTCTGCACCGAGTCGCGCTGGTATAGAGATTCCCTAAGTGATGATAAGTCCGATCGGGATTGTGAATAACCGGATTTGCAAGGACTTCTTTGGAAGTGCCAAAGGTTCTGTTCGAACCCAAAACAGACTTGTATGGATTGTATGTCTGACATTACACTTTGAGATATAAAGAAGATTTCTTTCAAATACATTTCTGTTGGCGGCGGAGAATTTATTCTCTTAGCTTAACACCCTTCTCTGAGACGTACAAGCTCAGAGGTTATGTAGTTGATGGTTATCAGTGATATACTCCCAATTTGGTAATGTTTGAGTGCTGCTGAGCATTTGTTGATCAAAGCGTGGCTTTTGTGAAAAGCGTAGCTTTGTGGACGAGACTTCATCGAACTTCACAACCCGGTTATGGTCGAAACAGGAATCGTGGCAGCAAGGTTATTTGAGGATAGCGCCCTCTGAGGGCATGTCATTTCCTTCTTGATTATAAGTGGTATCATGGTATGGAACCCAGATATTTACTTTGTGGTTGCTGCATATTTATTGATTTATGGTTGTTGGTTGAGAGGATCCTCGGATAAAGGTCGCAAACGACCAGGGGATGACATGCTCGTGTCAGTTGTTACCCAGCTAGGGGTAACCCGACCTTATGTAGCAGAGATCCGGTTAGGATCCGGGGACGTCGCTCCAGAGGCGTTCCATTTTACTTGGGAAAGTTCCTTTGCCCGACCATTTGTTGGAAATACATTCATCCAATATGAGCTCTTTACCATTTTAGTTGTATAACATGTCATTTACTTATGGTGGTCACCACTGTTTAGATGGTAGCTATAGTAGGCATAGTTCAGAATGTCTATGCTGGCTAAGATTTATATTATACTTTCTAAATGTTTTCCTACACTTTGCACTTATAATAATAATATCAAGAAATTTGCGTATCAAGCATGTTCGACTATCATAAGGAGCTATCTCCTCCAAGTTCTGCATTTGCATTGTGTGTGTGGCGGGAGGCCTTATGGTAGTTACATTTTCCAAATGCATTGCGAATCTATTTTAAAATATTTCTTTGTTTATTTTTAAAGATATAACTGTTTTAAGTTCTCACACTAGTCACATGACTGACTTGGAGTTTATTGTTCTCTTCCTTAACTCTGGGTGCCAACCAATTTCCACACGGGCAGTCTAGAGTCAGGTTATCAGGATATTCAAGAATTCAGGAGTTGCTGTAGAGATTTGGAGGCAAGCTGGATGGCTTGGCGTATCAACTAGTATATAGTATTTCTTTTTCGCTGTTTGTTGTTATAAACTCTGGTAATGTAATGTGATGTAATGTAATAACTGATATAGTTCTTTGTTTAAAGTTAATCATTTATTTATTATATGTTGTTCCGCTGCGATTGTGAGATTCTCTTATTGTTATGTTGCTTTTCTTTTCCTTTCCTTTCTTCTTCTATCTTCTACCTCTTCTTTAACCCTAACAGTTCGATTTTCCGGCCTTCGATTGCTCGGCAGTTGATACAGTGGACGTATTAATGTCGACTTTCGTGAGTCGAAAATCCCTACCCGTTACATTTAATTATAAACAAGTTAAAAGGCTTTTTTCATATAGCATTAGTCGTTATGGATGCAGCTTTGAAACTCTATGATTTCTTTACATTGGAAGCTTATCTATCTTAAGCATTTGGGAACTATTTTCAAGTAAAATTTAGAAAAGTTATAAAATCAATTAAAGAAGGGTTTGGAATTATTAATATATTTTAATAATTATTTAGTAATTGATTTAAAGAAAAGGATGAGTATTTTGGGGTCATAATGAACTTTTTTTTAAATAATAGTTGTTTTGATCAATCTGACATGTTTTGGAAAATATGATATCTTCCTTGGTTTTGTGAATATACTTATTCTGTTGACATAAGTATATGGTTTCTTTTTATAAGTGTTGAAAATATAGCGTTTTGTGAATATACCTGTAACCTCGAAATTTTATCGTCTTGAGTTTTGGATATTAACTTTTAATATTCAATACTACGGTATTTTGATCAAAATAAAACCCTTGTTAAATGATAGTTGATAATAATAAATAGTTTTAAAGCCAAGATAATATTTTGAATTTTCATATTTTATTTATAAAATAGATAATTTATTTAATTTGAATTTCTTATATATGTATGTATAACAACAGAATGTATATGTAAATATAAAATGAATTCAAATAAATGAAGATGAAATGAATAAGAATATATTATAAATAGAAATGATTTTTGTCTTATGGAAAATATAATGTACGATATATAGAGAGATTTTAAAATGGTATTTTCTTATACACACACATTAGTTAAGAAGAATGTAAAATATGTATAATATTTATAAACAAATAAAAATGGTACGTTAAAAATAATATATATATATATATTAGTAAGTAAATGAAGAAGAAAATAGATATGAAATTATTATATGGTAGAAATGAGAAAAAGTTATAAAATCATTTTAAAACATTTTTTATAAGAAATTTTCTTTTTTAGAAGTGTAGAACAAAAACGTTATTTTATAAACTTAAAATGAAATAGCAAAAATCTTCATTTGCTTTGAATCATGCGTATTTAAATATAAAAAGAAATGTAGAACAAAATGGGTTTCTTTGAATTTCACATCTCTAAAAATATAAGACGGATAATAATATAATTTGAATGTGAAGATTTAAAACTATTTATAATTATTACTACCTCATTCTCAAAATATATATGAAAGCATGTTTTAAATCAAAAGAAAGTTAACCAAGTAAATGGAAAAGTAAAATAAAAAAAAAGTAAAAAGGTAAAACAAGTAAAAATAGAAAATATATATTTATACAAGCATTGTCTGGTCAAAAGAAGAATGACCAAAATATTCATCTTAATTCTTTTCAAGATTTCAAGCCATCAAGACTTCGTCCCAATCCATCACTGTACAAAACATTGTACAACAGTCAAATCTTTCTTAAGCCTAAAATATGGTACGTTTACGTCATAATTTTATCTTGTGCAAACTTATATATATATATATATATATATATAGGCTTGTATGTGTGTATACTTCAGGCTTTTAAAAGACTGTAAACAAAACCCTTATAACAAAACACTGTAAAGAAATAAAGAACCACCGTTCTTTCAAAATTGAAAAGGAAAGCAACATTTTCAAGTTTCCATATCATAAATTAAGTTCAACTAGAAGATTCAATGGGCTTTCAACATGATTAAGGTGAGGATTTGAATTGAATGCAGTAATCTTGCTAATGGTATGCTGTCACATTTACAGAGATGAAATTTCTTATGTACTCTAGATTAAAAATCCTTGTCTCTCAATCCACTCTGAAATTTCTGATGATGTTAACTAAGGAATTGTTTGTTATTAAGTATAGAACATGCTAAAAATGGTTTGTAGTTTTTTCAATTTATACATTGTGAGAAATTGACAAATGACTGTAAACAACTCAGTTTTTGATAATTTTCAACATGTTTGAAACATTGAATCAAGTTTATGGTCATGATTGTACTACTAAATCATGAATTTTATTGAAAAAATCTTGATTCTTTAGCTATTAAATCAAGAGATATTCGTGGTTGAAGATTTTTTCAATCAAAAATTAAATTGGAGTTTAGGAATGGATGAGGCAGCGATGCGTTGACTTCGGGATGACCGTGGGGTCGAGGGCGAGGTTTCAACCATGGGGTCTTTGTTCTAAGGTGGTGGTTTGGGTGTGCGAGCAAGTTTTAGGGTTTTATGGCAATTTTTAGGGTTTTATGGCAAGTTTTGGGTGGGTTCGGTTGTCTCGTGACCGGCGAGGGGAGGGAGACCTCGAGCGTGACCGGGTTTGGTGTAGAGGTAATGGAGGATGTGGGGATCACGTTGGTGATGGAGGTGTGTATTCGGATGATAGAATGAGGTAGGGTGAGTCATTTTTTCTGGGTCAATTGTTGGATACTGGGCACAGTATTGTTCAATTTTGGCAAGAAGTGATGGAGTCTAGGCTTTGGGTTAGAAATGATCAAGCAGGTGAAGGTGAGTATGCGGGTGAGTTCGATTTTGTACAATGGTGGTTTGGCCATTGATGCACGTACACGCATGCACGAGGAAGATTGCTCGAAACTTGGAATTGGGGAAGACGATCAAATCTTGGTGATGGGTTGTTGGAGCTTTAAGTTTGGGTCTCGAGTCTTGAGAGAGGGGTTGGCGTATATTGATGAAGGCGACAAAGTTGTTCGAAGAACATGGTGTTGGTTTTCGTTTTTCATGATCCAAGTGGAAACTGGAAAAGGAGAAAAGGAAGAAGAAGAGCGGGGATCGGGTTTGGTTGTGGAGGTTTGGGGTTCGACCCAAAAGGAATATGAAGAAAGTTTTCTTCAATTTAAAAATGTTAAATTATATATATATATATATATATATATATATATATATTGTAAATTTTAAAATGTCATAACTAACGCATATGAAACCCGATCGACGAACACTACATCGTCATATGATTCGTTGTTGAGTTTGAATAAGCGAAAAATTATGGTATATTTAAATGGATAGAAATTTAATCACCCGATTTAAGCAAATATCATCATTTAATTTTATATGACTTATCTATTAAAGTTATTTGCCAGATAAAAATAACGATGAGTTAATTTAAATTAACTAAAATGATTTGACATCTGTTTAGCAGAATAAAACACAGTTCTGCTAATTGTATTTAATTGGAACCCTGTTGGCAGAATAAATCACCGTCCTGTCATTATTATTGAATATATGTGTTTTTGGACAATGACTAGTAGAAATAAAACCCGTTCTGTTGTCATATTTGTATAGACATTTATTTATTATCCTGATAACCATATTGAGCAATATGATGTTGAATTAATTGTTAAAAATGGATTGATGTGAATATCTGAATCTGTTATTCTGGATTGTTATGGAATGAATGGTGACTTAATTAAGTACCCTTGAAATTAAGAAGCCACTTTCAAAATTTGGAAGTTGATTTTTGAATCAAAGTTATTTAAAGGATAATTATTATTTATTAATGACATTAAGACAATTAATAATTATTCTATAATGATTTATGGTTAATTATTTTATGAGTCTTAAAAGGTTATTTAATTATTGTTCAAATTTAGTTAATTTTTAAAAAATGTTTAAATTTTATTTTAATTATTTGTTTA
Source organism: Allium cepa (assembly GCA_030765085.1). Taxonomy (NCBI): domain Eukaryota; kingdom Viridiplantae; phylum Streptophyta; class Magnoliopsida; order Asparagales; family Amaryllidaceae; genus Allium; species Allium cepa. Next base: position 590,286,430 of record CM060938.1, read on the forward strand.
AGATTATTTTGTAGTAATTGAATTTAAAAGTTAATTTTTTTAAGAATTAATTAGTGTTAAAGTATTATTATTTCAAAGATAATTTGCTCAAATATTAATAATGTCTTAAAGATAATATATTATATGGTAAACTTTTATAAAGAGTATTTGTCCTATATTAAACTTGGAAAATTTATATGGAAACTTTATAAGCATTATTTTGAGATAATTTTTAAATAAAGTTTTCAGAAAGTAATGGTATACTTTCATGGCAGAAATCGAAGGCAGAGAGTGCCTGTAGTTAATTTGGGATTTCTCTAGGGTAGAGACGTAAAAATCGAGCAGCGAATCCATGGTTGATACCGCATGGTACTTTCCATATTTACTTTTAGTAGTTTTCAAATATTTTTAAACGGAATGATGAGTGAATATACTTATTCCGGTGACATAAGTATATACCTTTTTGGTAGTGAGATTTAATTTATTGAAATTTAAACCAAATAAGGCTTGATTTCAGTGGAAGTGGAATCTTTGATTGAATGATTGTTTATTTGATAGTTAAATAACCGACTATGAAATCAGGACTAAAACGTAACTTTGGAAATATCTTATAGAAACACGGGGATTATATGGTACAGTTACCATTCAAAGGTGCTATACTGTATGTATAAACTCATTTCGTTCTTTTTAGGACGATGATAAAAAAATCCATCCACTAACGGTTAGGAGATGATCTGTGATCTTATTTTCGTCTGTTTATTTCCTAAAGGACCGGGGTTGAGTTTACCGAAAATATTGAATGTTATTTTCGTAGAGACCTGGATCGGATAAGTTATCCAAAAACCACTTCTATCAAACGAGTACGTTTTCGAAGTGAAGACAAGAGCATGGAATCGAAGTTGGAGCATTGAAGTGCTAGGGCTAAACACTACTAATCCTGAGGATGATACCAAAATGGATGTGGTAGGAATAGGGCCTTCGGTTACCCTCAGACTCAAAAGAGACTTGGATTGATGAATGCTATCAGTACATTATTATAGGACAATGAGCATTCCAAGTATAAACTCCTAAAAAGGTAATCGTAGCCTCAAGCTTCATCAATCAGAATGACTAAAAATCAAGGGAGATGCAACTAGGCTAAGTAGGTCACACCCAATTAAGGTATGTTTAACACCTTTCTAGATACCCTTGGATATTATAAATACGGTGCATGGGAAGAAGCTCACTAAGGGTGGGAACACTCGGGGTGATAGCATATTCGATACTATCCAGGTTAAGGGTAGAACCATTCTTGTATTATAGGGGATCCCAGCGAGGTCCTCGGTACATTTTTTCTAGACATCTACTGTAGTAGGTGGTACCCAAGTGCCTAGTCATAGTTTAGAAATTCATTTTCCAATACGTGCCTTTACGGTTTTGGTTGTAGAACCTAGTATGCTGGAATTTAATTAATGTAAGAAATTCGGCTATTTGAATAAGTATTTGTACTTAGACATTATTATAATATCACTAGATTTTTATAAAAGGTTTTGGTTATTGTAAGGGAAAAACCCGTCGTGTTTATGTGTGGCATGGTCTAATGAGATACCTTTGATTTTAAAGATTTCGAAAGTTATAATGAATAAAATTCCTTGTGATTTAAATTCTCATGCTGGTTTTACCAAACTGACCCGGCGTGGTTTTTTCCTAATTGCTCGCGTCAGACTGAGCATATTTCAGGTTTAGCTGGAAGGATTGGAGCTTCAGCGAAGGAGTTGGAGGTTCGAAGACGTGGTCACGTAGATGATTATTATTCCGTTGCATTTTAGTGTGTTTATTAGCAGTTGTGAGTACAGGTGTTATAACTGTCTGTGCTGAATAGTTTAGTATACCCCGATTAATATCTGTACTATAAACATTACAGTTTTGTTTTATGTAAAGATTTGTTCTATATTATAGATTATTCATTTTCGCTGAGAGATTCTGTGTTGTTTGGTTTTCTATCTTCTTTCTACTTTCTTTTCTTACTGTCCGCCTTTTCGTGCAATTAGGGCTGGACACGTGTGGTCAAAATGTTAGTTTAAACTATACGGAAAAGTGGGTAATGATAGCGTGGTATCAGAGCTTAGGTTGAGCGAATACCTAGGCTTTGGTGGGATTACTCTTTAGAGATAGGGTCAGTAGCACCCTAGAAAGAGTTTGAATGTATATATATGAGAGAGTGTGTATTTGTTAGTGATATAAAATGTTTTATATTGTGTTAATTGATCAGTTGAGTGGCATATGGATTCTGCTCAATATGAGTAGCTAGATAGGGATCTCTACACTCTTGAACAAGGCCAACAGACACAATATTGTTTTAAGAGGGTAAATGAAATGATTTTACCTGGCATATATTATATATATATAAAAGGGCTATGATTTTCAACATATATAGTATTTTAAGGTGTTGTTTGATAAGTGATGATAATATCCTATCATTATCATCTAGGACTGATTCGTCATAACCATCTAGTGCTGAGTATCCTATATAGCATGTCCTTTTGACTGGGATATTCCTTATAGACCTAGGTCTTGTATAGAAGCTTTGGAAATTTTAACTTTTGAGTAAACCGTGTTTACTAAAAGGGAATTTAGATATATTAAGATAAATATTTTAAGAAGATTTTTCATATACAAAAGCTAATTTTATAATTATTGATTTATAAAAAGAGATATTTGAGAATTTAAAACTTTAGTGATTTAGAAAATTGTTTTAAACGATTTTTGAGGGAAAAATGATTTGGTATTACTTAAGTAAAGTTTTTGAAATGACAGTAATTTAAAAGAAGTGTTATTTGAATTATGTACCTATATGTATTATTTAGCATATGAAATTCTTGAAAACCTTAGGATCTCATTCTTAGGTTGTGTTGATTGATTATAGAGGACCTATAGTGTCGTCCGAGGAGAACGGATGAAGATTAGGCAGTATTTCAGCAATGAAGTTGCTAGAGAGATCATGGAACCTATTAAGAAGCCATTATATATGAAGAGGAGTCGGAGATAGAAGTAGAGGAGGAATCTAAACAAGAAGAAAAGGAAAATTTCATGGCAGGAGACGAGGAGGAATTCGAGGCAGAAGAAGAGGAATATGAGATAGAAGAGGAGCCCGAATCGAAAAATGATGATGCTATTATATGGGAAATGAGCGAGATTGTTAGTGAGCCACTTGCAGATCGAGATAACCTTATAAGGATTGGCTTATGGCCTAGGGCAGAGATGCAATTGCCTAGGGAACCAAGCCCGAAGATCATATGGATTTCAAATAGGGTTTTTTAAACAAGGGAGATGAAAGGACAGGAAGTGGAGGACTCTGATGGAGAGAGCCCACTGTGAGAGTTAGTTTGGGTTGGGGTGATTCTACTAGTAATGTGTACCCTATTAGGCCTTTTTAGTAGCCATAAACGTCATGTTTTTTTAGGTTGTAAAGTAATGGAGTATTTTAATAGATGATTTGGTAATGGGTATATATGTATAACTGGCTAGCGGTTATAGATATCTCCTGTATACGTATATAGTGGTTGTTGCTGTAAAAGTATCTTACTTGATACAGTATGACTGATATTTTGGGATACGAATATATATGATTGAACTTGTGTGATACGATTGTTCATTAATTTGTAATTAAAATTCAGTTAGTTATTTAGTAGAATGGTTACGGCAATTTTGGGCACGAAATTCTTTTAAGGGAGAGGAATGTAACGACCCGGAATATTTATCGTCTTGAGTTTTGAATATAAATTTTTAATATTCAATAGTACGGTCTTTTTAACAAAATAAAACCCTTGTTAAATGATAGTTGGTAATAATAAATAGTTGTAAAGCTAAGATAATATTTGGTATTTCCAGATTTTATTTATAAATAGAAAATTTATTTAATTTGAATTTATTATATATGTATGTATAACAACAGAATGTATATGTAAATTAAAAATGAATTCAAATAAATGAAGATGAAATGAATAAGAATATATTATAAATAGAAATGATTTTGTCTTATGGAAAAATATAATGTATAGATAGAGAGAGGTTAAAATAGGATTTTTCTCAAATAAATGAAGATGAAATGAATAAGAATATATTATAAATAGAAATGATTTTGTCTTATGGAAAAATATAATGTATAGATAGAGAGAGGTTAAAATAGGATTTTTCTTATACACACACACTAGTTAAGAAGAATGTAAAATATATATAATATTTATAAAGAAATAAAAATGATATGTTAAAAATAATGTATATATATTGGTAAGTAAATAAAGAAGAAAATAAATATGAAATTATTATATGGTAGAAAAGAGAAAAAGTTATAAAATAATTTAAAAACATCTTTTATAAGAAATTTTCCTTTCTAGAAGTGTGGAACAAAAATGTTATTTTATACATTTAAAATGAAATAGCAAAAATCTTCATTTGCTTTGAATCATACATTTATAAATATAAAAAGAAATGTAGAAAAAATTGTGTTTCTTTGAATTTCACATCTCTAAAAATATAAGATAGATAATAATATAATTTGAATGTGAAGATTTAAAACTATTTATAATTATTACTACCTCATTCTCAAATATATATATATATATATATATATATATATATATGAAAACATGTTTTAAATCAAAAGAAAGTTAATTAAGTAAATAGAAAAGTAAAATAACAAAAAGTAAAAAGGTAAAATAAGTAAAAATGGAAGAAGAAAAATATATATATACATAAGCATTGTCTGGTCAAAAGAAGAAAGGCCAAAACATTCACTGAATTCTTTTCAAGATTTCAAGCCATCAAGACTTCATCTCAATCCATCACTATACAAAACATTGTACAACAGTCAAATCTTTCTTAAGCCTAAAATATGGTACATTTACATCATTATTTTATCTTGTGCAAACTTATATATATATATATAGGCTTGTACGTGTGTATACTTCAGGTTTTCAAAAGACTATAAACAAAGCCATGCATAACAAAACACTGTAAAGAAAAAGAGAACCACCATTCTTTCAAAATTCAGAGGGAAAGCAACATTTTCAAGTTTTCAGATCATAAATTAAGTTCAATTAGAAGATTCAAAGGGCTTTCAACATGATTAAGGTGAGGATTTGAATTGAATGCCAGTAATCTTCCTAATAGTACACTGTCACATTTATAGAGATGAAATTTCTTATGTACTCTAGATTTAAAAATCTTTGTCTCTCTATCCTCTTTGAAATTTCTGATAATGCTAACTAAGTAATTGTTTGCTATTAAGTATAGAACACACTAAAAATGGTTTGTGGTTTTTTCAGTTTATATATTGTGAGAAATTGACAAATGACAGTAAACAACTCAGTTTTCGATAATTTTCAACATGTTCGAAACATTGAATCAAGTTTATAATCATTATTGTATTACTAAATCAGGAATTGTTTGTTATCGAGTCTTGCGAGAGGATTTGGGGTATATTGATGAAGGCGGCAAAGTTGTTCGAAGAACGTGGTGTTGGTTTTGGTTTTTCGTGATTCAACTAGAAATTGGAAAAGAAGAAAGGGAAGAAGAAGAGGGAGGATCGGGTTTAGTTGTGCAGGTTTGGGCTTCGGCCCAAAAGGAGCATGAAGGAAGTTTTTTTCAATTTAAAATTGTTAAATTATATATATATATATATATATATATATTATAAATTTTAAAATGTCATAACTAATGCATACATAAAATAAAGGATAATTATTATTTGTTAAGAAGCCTCTTTCAATTTGGAAGTTGATTTTTGAATCAAAGTTATTTAAAGGATAATTATTATTTATTTATGACATTTTAAAGAGAATTAATAATTATTTAATAATGATTTATGGTTAATTATTTTATGAGTCTTAAAACGTTATTTAATTATCGTTCAAATTTATTTAACTTTTTAAAAAGAATGTTTAAATTTTATTTTAGTTATTTATTTAAGGTAATTTTGTAGTAAATGGATTTAAAAGTAATTTTTTTTAAGAGTTACATAGTATTAAAGTATTATTATTTCAAAGATAATTTGTTCAAATATTAGTAATGTTTTAAAAATAATATATTATATGGTAAACTTTTGTAAAAGAGTATTTTTAAAAAATAATATATTATATGGTAAACTCTTATAAAAGAGTATTTTTCCTAAATTAAACTTGCAAAATTTATATAGAAACTTTATAAGCATTATTTTGAGATAATTTTTAAATAAAGTTTTCGGGAAGTAATGGTATACTTTCATGGAAATCGGAGGTAGAGAGTGCCTGTAGTTACGTTTGGATTTCTCTGGGATAGAGTCGTAATCGTTGAACTACGAATCCATGGTTGATACTGCATGGTGCTTTCCATATTTATTTTTGAAAGTTTTTAAATATTTTTGAAAGGAATGGTGGGTGAATATACTTATTCCAGTGAAATAAGTATATACCTTTTTGGTAATGAGATTTAATTTATTGAAATTTAAATTAAATAAGGCTTGATTTCAGTGGAAATGGAATTTTTGATTGAATCATTGTTTTTTTTATAGTTAAATAACCGACTATCAAATCTGGACTAAAATGTAACTTTGGAAATTTCTTGTAGAAGCACGGTGATTATATGGTACAATTACCGTCGAAAAGTGCTATACTGTACATATAAACTCGTTTCGCTCTTCTAGGATGATGATAAGAAAATGCGTCCACTAACGGTTAGGAGATAATCTCCGATCTTATTTCCGCTTGTTTATTTCTTAAAGAACCGGGTTGAGTTAACCAAAAATATCGAATATTGTTTTCGAAGAGATCGGGATCGGATAAGTTATCCGAAAACTACTTCGATCCAACGAATAGTTTTCGAAGTGAGTAAAAGAGCTTGGATCGAAGTTGGAGCATTGAAGTCTAAGGTCTAATCGCTACTAATCTTAAGGATGATTCCAAAATGGATGCAGTAGGAATAGTGCCTTCGGTTTCGTTCAGACCTAGAATGGACTTTTATGGATGAATGCTATCACTACATTGTCATTGGAGGACAATGAGCATTCTAAGTATAAACTCCTAAAAAGGTAATCGTAGCCTCAAGCCTCATCAATTGCAATGAATGAAAAGCAGGGGATATGCAACAAGGCTAAGTGGGTTGCACCCATTAGGGTATGTTTATCACCTTTCTAGATACCCTCGGATATTATAAATACGGTGCATGGGAAGGTGCTCGATAAGAGTTGGAACAGCCGGGATGATAGCATATTCGGTACTATCTAGGTTAGGGGTAGAACCGGTCTTGTTTTGTAGGGGATCCCAACGAGGTCCTCGGTATATTTTTCTAGACTTGTATTGTGTTAGGTGGTACCCCAGTGCCTATTCATTGTATGGAAATCCATTCTTCAATACGTGCCTTTACAGTTTTAGTTATAGTGCCTAGTATGCTGGAATTTAATTAATGTAACAATTTCGGCTATTTGAATAATTATTTGTGCTTAGACACTATTATAGTATCACTGGATTTTCTATAAAAGGTTTTGATTATCGTAAGGGAAAGACCCGTCGTGTTTATGTGTGACGTGATCTTACAAGATACCTTTGATTTTTAAAAGACTTTTGAAAGTTAAAATGAATAAAATTCCTTATGATTTAAATTCTCGTGCTGATTTTACCAAACTGATCTCGACGTGGTTTTTTCCTAATTTCTCAGGTCGGATCGAGCATATTTCTAGGTTTAGTTGGAAGGATTGGAGCTTCAGGGAAGGAGCTAGAGGCCCGGAGACGTAGTCATGTAGATGATTATTATTCTGTTGTATTTTAGTGTGTTTATCAGCAATTGTGAGGACATGATGTTATTGATTGATATCTATACTATAAACATTACAGTTTTGTTTTATGTAAAGATTTGTTCTATATTATAGATATTCGTTTCTGTTGAGAGATTCTGTGTTGTTTGGTTTTCTTTCTATCTTCTTTCTACTTTCTTTTTTTACTATTCGCCTTTCCATGCAATTTGGGCTGGACAAGTGTGGTCAAAATGTTAGTTTAAACTGTACAGAAAAGTGGGTCGTGACAATAATTATTCCATTGAGCTAAGTGTATGGTTTCATTTTCTAAGTATTGAAATATAGCCTTTGTGGATTACTTATTCCGTTGAGATAAGTCTATGAAAATGTTTTTCAAGTATTTACAAGTGTTTTATTTAATAAAAATATTAACTAAAGTGGACTAGCGGTTGTTATGGGCTTAAGCGAGTTAGTTTCCTATGAAATTAATTCTATGATTATTTGTTGTTTATTTGTAGTTAAATAGCCGACTATCAAATCTGGACCAAAATATAACTCCGGATATATCTAGGAAAAACACGTGAGTTATATGGCACAGTTATCTTCGATGATGTTGTACTATGTATATAAATCTTGTTTTGTTTGCTTAAGACAAATGATAGGGAGATCCGTCCACTCAAAAGGTCAAGGGGTGATCCCTGTTCCTATGCATTGTTTGATTATTTCCAAAAGAACAAGGGTTGAGTTTACCGAAAGTATCGAATGTTGGTTCGAAGTGACCGGGATCGGATAAATATGAATTATCTAAAAACCACTATGAACCAACTCAAGCATTCGATCTTAAAGATGATTGAAGACGATGCTCTTTGAAGTGCAAGGGCTACTTGTTACTAATCTTGAGGGTGATTCCAAAATGTATGTAATAGAAGAGTGCCTTTGGTTTCGTTGAGACGTAGAATGAACTGGTATGGATGAATGCTCCCATTGAATTTTTGCCGAGAGGGCAGTGTTAGAATTCGGAGTGGGATTGCTATATAAAAGGGTAATCGTAGCCTTAAGCGTCACAGTTGGTAAATGATTAAAGCAAGGACGTGCAGCAGGGCTAAGTGGGTCATTCTTATTACGTATGGTCATCCATTAGCTAGAGTCGATATCTATGTATGCTAGGGCCCATTATGGTTATTGATCAACCATAGGGCGATTATATTCGATGCTATCCAGTAAGGGATAGGGCTTCTCCTGAGTAGCAAAGGTGCAAAATGTTGTAGCCTCTCGTACATTCTATGTAGAGGTGTAAGGATTCGATAGGTGGACCCTTTCCCTTTCAAAGTTGGAATCCATTTTCCAATTTGAGCCATCGTATTTAGTTTTATACCTACTATGCTGAAATTTAATTAATGTAACAATTTCGGCATGATTAATATGTATTGTACCTTAGACATTATTATTATTATTATATCATTGGATTTTCTATAGAAAATGTTTTGGTTACAATAAAGTAAAAACCCATCAATGTTTATATGCGGCATAGTCTTACAAGATACCTGTGATTTAAAAAGGTTTTACAACTTATAATAATAAAGCTCCTTCTGATTTAAAGTTCTCACTCTGGTTTTACTAGACTGATTCAGGTATTGTATTTCTTACAATGTTCGAGTAAGACCCAAGCATATTTCCCGTTTAGCTTTGGATCTTTGGTGCTTGGGAGACGAGCTGGCGGCCCAAGACGTATCTCCTGTATATTTATTTTATTTCTGCTGCATTGATTTATTGTGTTTTTCAGCATTTGTGGGGATATTCTCTTATAACTTTCTGATCTGATGATGGATTAGTGTTGTACTCTGATTTCTGTATGTATATCGAAGTTTATTTTTTCTTATGTAAAGTTCATTTTATATTATAAACTATTCGATGTGTTGTGAGACTATGTTCTTCTTTTCTCTTTTTTCGTCACTATCAGTCTTTCCGGCACTCATGTGCAAGACATGTAAATATCATGGATGTATTAGTATCGACTCCCAAAGATCGAAATGGTGGATTGTTACATTTTACCTCTAGATCCTTGTAAAATCAAAAGGTTGATTCAATCGAATCGGAGTTTTATTTTTCGTTCAAGGTGCAAATCTTAGGATTCATCTTTAGGTAATTTTAATTTTATCTTATTATATATTCATCACGTTAGTGAAGTTTATGTCCTATACATGTTGCATCTTACCCGATCATTCGTTCATTATGTTGACCCAAATTCAGATCTGATATATGTTAATTAATTTAATTAATTCAAATCTAATCCTATCATTTGTTCATTATCTTGACCAAAATTCAGATCTGATATATGTTGATTGATTGTACATTCATTATGATAATATAAGCAGATCCTACTTTTTCTACAACCTGCTCATCATATGTTCATGTTATATAAAGATCTAATTCGTTTTATTGAAAATTTATATATGCCTAATTTGTCCAATTTATTTTGCCATTGCTTTGGAAATTATTATTTTATAAAAGGCAAATAAACAATTTTGGATTGGAAACTAATTTGATTAATTGATGTATTTTATACCTCGTTATATACCCAAGTATAATTAATGATATATGTAAATTATTTAAAATTTCTTTAAAGATTGAATACGTGTTTCACATATTTGTTGTTTTGAACACAGTTTTGGTTGTTGTTTACATTTGTTTAAAAAGTTGTTTCAATTAAAAAAACATAAGTGGATTTTTGTGCAAAACATTATAAACCCTTTGAATCTCTTTAAGTTAAAGTTGTAGATTATAACATTTACAGATATATACATATACATGTTATTTTAATTTTAAATATAGTTGGTAGTTATTAAAATATGCATACATATATGTGTTTAAGTGTTCAAGTTGTTTTTGAAATAGTATTAAAGATATGTTAATGAAATGAGACAACTCCTCCACATTTTCCTCTCCTTATTAATTGCTTTCTTTAACATAATTGATTGTCGTTTTATATACATGTAAACTTTTGATTAGGTAAAATAACTTTCTAACGTATTATATATAAGTAAATATAAGTAAATTAGATATATGCATTAATCATTAATTTATATAATTTCAAAATAAACTATGAACAAAAAAGGCATACATAAAAGGTGAATATGTTCAACGTATGTCCAAACACTTGTATATGTTCATATTAACTATGTACAATACTTGCATGTTCCATTTGCACTACACCCATGTGGATGTATTTGATACATTCATTATTATATATTTGAATTCAAATTAAATTTAAAAATTCTTTTACTTATGAAATAAAGTAAAATATTGATTATTATGAGAAACGTAGAAAAGTTCTAAACGAATTTAGGCCTCATAAGCCCAATAAAGATCCAATAATGGAATTTTTTGAATTTACGCTTTAGCTCTGTTGTGGGCGAGCCAAGTTCCTTCATCTTCATCACTCGAGCGTATCATGAATCCCTCTATGGATTCCAACATAAGTCACCCGAAGAATGATAACGCTGACTTCTCACTTGGATTAACTTTAGGATAAATAGTTCAATACTATAGCATTTGTTAACGCTGACCTCTCCCTTGGACTCAACCTTGGGGTAAATGGTTTAACTCTATAACATTTCACTCCATAATCACTTTTCAAACATAGAACTCATATATCAGTTTTGAAGTGGTTTTCGGTAAGTAATACAAGTATACTTATCAGATCCTGGACTCTTCAAAACTAAATCGGTGAATTTCTGGTTTACACAATTTCAGTTTTTTAGAAGTAAGTGAACGATATAAAGTAGTCCTCTCTAGGAGATCTCGTATATATACATTCTTAAAGAAAGAGACATTACATGCCAATGAGTCCTCCCATGGGGTCTGAAACCGATTGAAGCCGTGAAGCTTCTACATACTTCTTACGTTAATTTAATCAAGTTCGATAGTCGACTTATCGTCTATCTAGTCGTAAAAATGATCGCATATGGAAATCAAGTCTTATGTGTGTTAGTTTACGAAAGTAAGGATCTTAAGGCTAATTTAACACTAAAGGGGAGGGCGAATAGTATTTACTAACTTTTATAAACCTTTTTGAATTCTTTTAAAATTATAGTTAGAACAATGCAAATTGGTAATCACTGGTGCAAACATAAATAGATATAAATGCAGTAAAAGTAAAAAGTAAAGAGTTGAGGAGATCTCACTAGGATTTTTATACTGGTACAGAGTTACCCTACATCTAGTCCCGTATAATTTCTTGTACAGACTTCTTTTCAAACATCAAAGTTTATACAGTCTCGATTTCAAGGCTATGAGATACACCTCCTTGATTTTTCGAGCTCTGGGTACGATCACTGGATTCGAACGAGACACCAGCATACCCACTTGGATTTAAATGGGAGCCCACTTGATTCAAATGGGACATAAACACACCCACTTAGATTTCAGGGACACCAAGCACACCCAAGGGTATTTTAGTATGATTTGATATAATTTACAAAATCAATTTCTTGATCTTGAATACAAACAATCCTATAGCCTCTTCAATAGCACTTTGATCGTGATTTGAGTGAGAGAGATGAGAGAATATTTAATGGAAAATCAAATCAATAAAGTTTGAATTTGATTCTGATTGAATTTGAGAAGATATTGAGTAGAATTTCTTTTAGAAATCAAAAGAGTGGAAGAGGAGAGAAAATATAAGAAAGTAGTCATTTAAAATTTGTTGAAAGGACCCATATTTATACGGAAACAACAGTTATGTCCATTTGTGAAGAGATACGATGAAAAGACACTTCCATTCAAAATCTAAATTATAAAAATCTCAGCCTATATGACAACGTACATAAAGGGGATGTCGACATATCCTTTTGTATTTTGAAAATTTACTTCATAAAAATTGTTTAGAAAATATTAAGCTTTGTAAAATATTTTGATACTTTGTAAAATCATTTAAGCATAGTCTATACACATCTTAATCATAATAAGATTAAGAAAACTTTATATATTATTTGGAAGTATTTTAACATATAAAGGATTTAAATATAAATTTATTTTGAAAAATAAAATAATACATAAAGTATAAATGAATATATATATATATATATATAAATATCAAAGTATTAGTGAATGTCAAAATATACTTTTAAATACCATAAACATTTAGAAAACACAAAACCAAAATCTGTATCTAAGTATATTAAAAGTATATATTAAAATATAAAATACTTAAAAACTTGATATAATAATTTTTAAATAAATAATTAAAAGTTTAGGAATCATTCGAAAGCTATTTTGAAATGATGTTTGAAAAATCATTTTAAAAACAGGGATTCTTAAAAATCATTTTTCTTGAAAACCAATATATTTGAAAATCGTTATAACTAGAGAACAGATTTTAAAAACCTTTTTAAAAAATGAAGATAGCTCAAAGAAGTGCTACTAGGGATTTTTCAAAATAATATATGACTCTATAACTTATCTTGATATCTTGAATTTTCAACTCATGAGTCCACAATCTCTAATTCTTCAATCTCTATATCAGCATCTTTATCGGCCTCTTGATTCTGCTCTTGATACTTTATAGTCTTCTTAATCAATACCTATCTAATATCCTGCACTATATACTTTATATAACTTGATAAAATATTAGTATCTATATTTAATATGATCTCAAATGGTTGTTGTCACCAAACCAATACCTAAGGTACTGGCAATCTCCCCCTTTTTGATGATGACAAGCATGTATATAAAATATGATATAACTCTCCCTGAGCCACAAAAATCCCCCTTAATCTATGCCTTAATTTTATACATTTGTCCCCCTTTGTTATCAACAAAAATACAACCAAAACTCTCCCTAACTAAAGTGCTACATGATATATAAAAGTGATATATAATAGTGATATGTTAATAAATAAGAAAAACCAATTTGTTAATCAATCCAATCCAATCCAATACATACAAATATTCATAATAATCTAAGTCAATACAAACATATATTTAAATCAAACTAAAGTCAACCCAAACCAAAGTTAAATCAAATCAATTATAATCCTAATATAAGTATATACACTCCAATCCAAGCCAATTCAATCAATCATATATTTCAAATAATCCAAATAATTCAAACAACAATTTAAATAAATCAAACCACCTTAGATATATACATTGTAAACTAGTCAATCTAAAATAATGTGCTTTCCTAATAATTGGGGATTTATGAATAGGATAGAAAGGGTAATGGAGACAGAAATTCCCTATTTGTTCAATAAATTTCCATACTTCTCAAAGCATACCTCTCCAACACATTTAACCTCATCGTCATCGACTTCCTCTACTTCCTCCTCTTCCTCTTCCTCATTTTATTATTCATAAGATCATGAACGACCACATTTGGAACATCATCCTCAATTACTATAGGATTCGTAGGGATATCCAATAGATATTTTTGCAAATTCTTGAGAATATGCCCTTGTTTCTCGTGTTCCTTCATCATTCTCATTTGAATTGCTTTCACTTCAGAAAATATATTGAGAGTATGCTTCAGGTCACTCTCAAGCTTAGTTACTTTGGTCATTATGGAGATTTGGAGAGGGCTTGGTATGGGAGAATTGAAGGAAAATGAAGCGGATTCATGTCTTGGGCGCTTGGAATTAATAGGATCCGTTAATTTATTTTTATTGTTGATTTCAGAAGAAGAAGACAGTGAAATGGGTTTATTTTCAAAATATAGTGGTTATATATAGCCATTTCAAATATTGAATTAAGAAGGAAAATCTAATTTCTAAAAATAACAGCATATGTCGACATATAGTGTATAGATGTGTTGACATATCTAGTGTAGTTTTGATGTTTTATTTCTCTTTCTTTTAAATTTTAATTTGTATGTTATTATTTATATATTTCTACGAAAGAACATACTCCTAACTCTCTTCTTAGCTTAATAAATGGTGTTTGAGTTAATGTTTTGTCTGCTAATTGATTTTCAGTATTTATAAATTCGAGTGAGATTATTCCTCCTTTATTTACAATGTCTCTTAAAAGTGATGTCATATATCTATATGCTTTATTTTTGCATGATGAGTTGGATTTTGAGATAAATTAATTGCACTAGTATTGTCGCAGTACATTAATGATTTAGTAAAATCTGAACTAAAATATTATAGTGTTTGTTGCATATAAATAACCTATGGACAGACTAATGGTGCTGAAACATATTTTGCTTCTGTTACGGACAAAGATATAGAATTTTGCTTTTTGCTAAACCAGGAAACTAGAGAGTGTCCTAAAAAGTGACAAGTTCCACTTGTACCTTTTTGGTCTAATTTGCAACCTGCATAATTAGCACCACTATATGAAATTAAATCAAAGGGATGTTCTTTTAGGTAGAAAAGTTCATAGTCAAGCGTGTTATTTACATATCTAGATATTTGTTTTATGCCTTTAAGATGAGTTTCCTTAGATTGAGATTGATATCTTGCACGGAGGCAAACACTATGCATTATATCAAGTCTACTTGTAGTGATATAGAGTAAAAATCATATCATATCACGATAAAGTTTTTGTCTACATCCTTTTAGTTATCTTCTTTATTTAGTTTTTCATCGGTTGCCATAGGAGTTGATTTAAATTTGGTATTAGACATACCGATTTGTTAAGTAACTCATTGGCATATTTTTATTGACTTATAAAGATTCCATTATTTAATTGTCTTATTTGTAATCTTAAAAGGATGTTAGTTCTCCCATACGATTCATCTCAAATTCTTTTGTCATGATATCTGAAAATTCTTTATTTAGTTATTCATTTGTTGATCCAAAAATAATACCATCTATGTATATTTGTATTTGTTGAATATCATTGTTATTTCTTTTAATAAATAGTGTATTATCTACTTTTCCAATTTCAAAATTAGATTGTAATAAATATGATTTAAGTTTATCACACTATGCTCTAGAAGCTTGTTTTAAACCATATTGAGCTTTCTTTAATTTATAAACATGATTTAAAAAAAATCATATTCAAATAGAAGGGGTTGTTCTACATAAACATCTTCTTTAATAAACCCATTTAGAAAAGCACTTTTAACATCTATTTGAAATAATTTAAAATTATTATGATTTAAAGGAAAGTAAGATTCTCATTGCTTCTGATCTAGCTATGAGTGCAAACGTTTCATCAAAATCTATGCCTTTTTCTTGACTATATCCTTGATCTACTAAGTAGGCTTTGGTTTTAACGATCTTCCCTTGTTCATTTATTTCATTTCTATATACCCATTTTGTTCCAATTATAGATTTATTTTCTACTCTAGGAACAAGTTCTAAACATCATTTCTAGTGAATTGATTTGGTTCTTCTTGCATAGTAAGAATCCATGAATCATCTAATGATGCTTCTTTTGGATTCTTAACTTCATTAGTTTAGATAAATGACACGTTACTCATTTTATTTAATTGATTTCTTGTTCTTACTACTGATTCTATATTTCCTTGGATATTTTCTATAAGATGTTCTTTTAATATTTTGGCTCTTATTTGGATATATATTTTCAGTATTACTATCATCATTATTTATTTTGTTATTTGTTACTTCAATATTGCCATTTTCTTCTTCATCACAATTATCATTACGATTTTAACATTTTTACCGATTGAAACATGTAACGTCTCTTCAATGGTGTTAGTTCTAGTATTGAAACTTCATAAGTTTTACTTCTCATAAAATATCTAATAAAAATACTTTTCTACTTTAGCATCAAATTTATCTAAATTTTCTTTAGTATTCGATATAAAACATTTACTACCAAAAACAATAAAATACGATACTTTAGGCTTTTTATGATAAAATAATTTGTATGGTGTTTTCTTAATCAAATGTCTTATTAATTTTTTTTTCATATATAACATGCTGTAGCAACTACTTCAGCCCAAAATTTTTTAGGTAAATTACTATCATTTAACATAGTTCTAGCGCACTCTTAAATCATGCTATTTTTACGTTTTACTACTTAATTTTTTGAGGTGTTCTTTAAAATGAAAAATTATGTGTAATACCTTTCTTATTACAGAAATTTTCAAAATTTCCATTTTCGCATTCTCCGCCTTGATTCAAATTGTTTTGATTTTAATAGACATTTGATTTTGAATTCTTTTAACAAAGAGTTAAACATTTCAAAAGCATCACTTAGGAACCCGTCCATGTAAACCTAGAAAAATCATCTACGATTACAAAGACACATCTATTATGATTTATAGATTGTATTTGCAAAGGAATGAAAAGATCTAAATAAAGAAGTTCAAGGGATTGAGAGGTAGAAATCATATATTTTGAATTAAAGGAACTTTTTCTAAGTTTTTTCTAATCGACATGCATCACATAGATCATTAACATCAGAACTCATTTTAGGAATACCTCTAACTAGATCATATTTGGCAATTTTAGATAGGTATTTATAATTCAAACGATCAAATCTTTTATGCCAAATCCAAGGGTCACTTAATCTGGCCTGAAGACATAAATTGTCATTTGACACTTTCATACTTAATATATGGATGTTTCGTTTTCTAATACCTTCAAAGATAATGTTTGACTCATTATCTTCAACATGACACTTATCTTTTTCAAATTTAATTTTAAATCCCTTATCACATAATTGACTAATACTTAGCAGATTATGTTTTAAATTCCTAAAGTAGCAAAACATTATAAATATTAGGAGTTTTAGAATTATTGATGTTTTTATGCCAATCACACATCCTTTAGAGTTATCTCCAAAATTGAATGATCCACCCAACTTTATAAATGATATCTGATAGAATTTCTGGATTTTCAGTCATGTGCCTTGAGCATCCACTATCGCATATCCATTTATTTTTCTTGATAAGTAACGTTTGATCATCATGTGACTATTCATCAAAAGCCATGTAACACATCTGTTCCTGCAAATTATACCTTTTCAAAACATCAAGTGGCTTTTCATGATGAATGGATGCAAATTTATTAAACAATGTCATGTTGATTTTGCAAAGTTATTTTTCAATATAAGTGTTAAAAATAGAATTAATAACTTTTGCCATTAAAACTTTTCAAAAACCAAAATTATGAATACTTTGAAAACCAATGCTTTGATACCAAATGTTAGTTTGCAGAAGTAAGGATCTTAAGGCTAATTTACTTTAGAGGGGTGAATAATGTTTACTAACATTTATGAATCTTTATGAATTCTTTTAAAATTGTAGTTTAAACAATGCAAATTGGCAATCATAGATGCATATAAAAGTAGTAAAAGTAAAAAGTAATGAATTGGAGAGATCACACCCACATTTTTATACTGATATGGATTTACCCTACACCAGTCTCGTATAGTTTCCTGTACAGATTTCTTTTCAAATATTAAAGTTTATACAATCTTGATTTGAAGGCTATAAGACACATCCTCCAAATTTTTCAAGATCCGGGTCCGCTCACAGGACTCGAACGGGACACCATTACACCCACTTGGATTCAAACGGGACACCAAGCTCATTTACTTGATTCAAACGGGATACAAGCACACCCACTTGGATTTCAAGGACATAAAGCACACCCAAGAGTATTTTAGTATGATCTGGTAGAGTTATAAAATCAATTTCTTCATCTTAATAATCTTATAGCCTCTTGAATAACACTTTGATCGTGATTTGAGTGAGAGAGATGTGAGAGATTAGAGAATATTCAATAGAGAATCAAATCAATAGAGTTTGAATTTGATCCTGACTAAATTTAGAAGATCTTAAGTAGAATTTCTTTAAGAAATCAAGAGAGTGATAGAATAGAGAAAATATAATAAAATAGTCATTTAAAATTCGTCGAGAGAACCCTTATCTATAGAGAAATAACAGTCTTGTCCATTCATGAAGAGATATGGGGAAAAGACACTTCCATTCAAAATTATGAATTTTGAAAATCTCGGCCCATATATCGACTTACGAAAGGGGATATGTCAACATATCCTTTTGAATTTTGAAAAAATACTTTATAAAAATTATTTTGAAAACACAAAGCTTTGTAAAATATTTTGATACTTTATAAAATAATTCAAGCATGTTTTATACACATTTTAATCATAATAAAACTTAATAAAACTTTATAAAATTATTTTGAAATATATTAATAAATAAAGGATTTAATATAAATTTGTTATGAAAAATAAAATAATATATAAAGTATAAATGAACATATATATATATATATATATATATCAAAAAATTAATGAATGTTAAAATATACTTTTAAATACCATAAACATTTAGAAAACATAAAACCAAAATCTATATCTAAGCAAATTAGAAGTATATATTAAAATACTTAAAAAATTAATATAATAATTTTGTAAATAAATAACTAAAAGGCCGGGAATCATTTGAAAGCTATTTTAAAAGGTGTTTTAAAAATCATTTTGAAAATAAGGATTCTTAAAAATCATTTTTCTTGAAAACTAGGATAATTGAAAATCATTAAAATCAGGGAATAGATTTTAAAAACCTCTTTAAAATAATTAAAGGGAGATCAAAGAAGTACTGCCGGGTCTTTAACAAAATAATATATGACTCTATAACATATATTGATATCTTGAATCTTCAAACTCATGAGTCTTTAATCTCTAACTCTTGAATCTCTATATCAGCCTCTTGAGTCTGCTCTTGATACTGTACAGTCTTCTTAATCAGCACTTGTATAATATCATGCACTTAATATTATATATAACTTGATAAAACATTAGTATCTATATTTTATATGATATCATATGGTTGTTGTCATCAAGACCAATACCTAAGGCACTAACAGTATACTTATCACCTTTTCTGACCTTCTCAACTAACGTTATCCCTCGGTAAAGAGTGAAACTGGTAGGTTAGAGCAATGTTTCCTTTTTAATCCCTACTTAAATATTATTCTTAACTCTCACAATAGAAGAAGTCTACTTTTCAACTTTTGGTGCTAAGTACACGAGTAAACGCTTTCCATAGATGAACAAGCACACAATCATGATCGAATCACATAAGCGGCTTCTAATCTCCGTATTATTAGATAATATATCTTTGTAATTACTTATATATATATTAAAAATCTTTCAAAAATGATATATGTATATACACACACATACTAATTTATTTATAAAGCTAATGTACTTAATAAAATTCTAAAATAATTTAAAAGACAAAATGTTATATAAACCTTTTAATATTTTAATAAAACATTTAATTTTTTCCTCTAAACTATATATACATAAAAATACTTACAAATGTGTTTTAAATATTCATATAATATTTACTTAAAAATAACTACTTTATAATTTATTAAAAACTTCAAAAAAGAATATATTATAACCTTTTACTTCAATAATTCATAACTAATTATTAAAAATGTATTTATACTCCAAACCTCTTTTAAAATACTTTAATATGTGTTATTTAACACCTCTAAAATGATTACAGAAAAATACTTTAATTAAATGTCATTTTAAAACCATTTAATGTTTCAAAAAGCAAACACTAATATTTACAGAAGTTCTGTCAAAAGTTTTGAAACATCCAGAAATCGTTTCGATTTCAAAGCGTTGCAGTTTCATGTTTTTTCCACAAAATCTTTTGGGCCCTTCAATGTTCGACTCATATTTTAACATGATATTAATTGATTTAAAGTCTCTTTTTTATAATAAGTAATATACTCATAGTACATCATAACCATGCTAAGAAATTCCTAAGCATGTCTTTATAAAATATGAAAGAAAATCACTAAAATAAGGTATTTCAAGGTGTTATTATAGCGACTGTTCATTATACAAACTATTCCACCTTCAAGTCCAAACCAAATACAGTCCAACCAATCATATATGCACAATTTCAAAGCCACGATACATGTAATAGAAGGTTATATAGGCGATGGCATGTCATATAAAGTTGTCATTTACTTTCAAAAGCAAGTATGGTCCAAATATACAACTTCAATTAGTTAATAACTTAACTATTATTTTATAAGCATATTATACAACTTCATCTACTGTCTAATGGTGAGTTAATTCACTCATTTCGGGCCTTACAACCATTCACAAGCCTTTATCTCACCACCACTTCCTACCTCAACCAAAGAAAGTTCCAAAATCCTTC
The DNA here is from genome assembly GCA_030765085.1 of Allium cepa. Taxonomy (NCBI): domain Eukaryota; kingdom Viridiplantae; phylum Streptophyta; class Magnoliopsida; order Asparagales; family Amaryllidaceae; genus Allium; species Allium cepa. The sequence goes on from CM060938.1 coordinate 590,307,288, forward strand.
CTACAACAAACAACAGCGTTTACAGAAGTGTTGTCAAAGGTTTTTAAATGCCTAGAAAGTGTTTCAGTTTCAAAGCATTGCAGTTTCATGTTTTTGCCATAAAACCAGTTCTAAACCTTTCGATGTTTGATTCATTTTCTACATTCTATTAATTGATTTAATGTTCTAATTTTTTATTGTTGTAATATACTCATTGTACACCATAACAATGCCAAGAAACCCCTCAAGATATGTTTACAAAATATTACAGAAAATCACTAAAACAAGGTATTTCATAGTGCTTCTATAGCAACTATTTGCTATACAAACCATTCCACCTTCAAGTCCAAACCATAGTCCAAACATATACACAATGTCAAGGCCACCTCACATGTTATAAAAGGTCATAGAAGTGAAGATATGCCATATAGGGTTGTCATTTGCTTTCAAAAGAAAGTTTGTTCCAAATATACAACTTTAGTTAGTTAATAACTTTACTATAGTTTTACAAGCGTATTATGTAACTTCATTACTATCAAATCGTAACACAATCTTTTCTAGCCTTACAACCAAGCACAAGCCTTTAACATACTACCACTTCCTACCTCAACCAAAACAAGCTCCAAAATCCTTGCTTCCCTTCAAAATACTCAAGTCCTAGCCTAGAAAGGCTATAATTGCTCACGGCCTAGGTTGGTAGGTGGTTATGTGCTCCTTTCCTTTGAGATTTTTGTTTCTTATTCTTGTTACTATGTTGTGTTAGGCCTATATCTTGACTTGGGAAAAGTTCCATTATGATTTAGAATGTTTAAATTTAAAAAGAAGAAGATGGAAAAAATTATTTTCTATATGCTTTCTTTCTGACAAAGTTAGGGGCATGCCCTAAGGGTAAATATGTAATTTTCCACATATATCTAACTCAATAACCGATCTTATTCAAAATAAAAGGGGTTTTCTTTCTATTATATACTTGATATAATGTTTTATATCTTTTAATTAATTTGAGTAAAAGCATGTTTAATCAGAAATCCATAAATGATATGTTTTATGATAATAGTTACAAGTGTTGCAGCTGTGAGTAATTTATCGCAATGAAAATAAATATACCATTTTAAATTTTCCTAGTTAAGATCTATCAAGATTAGATATTGATACATCCGTTCAGACTAGAGCACGTAACGCTCTCTAAATGTTGGGCAGTGCATTACTCATGGCTGATGGAGGCACCAAAGGGTTACACACAGATAGTTAATAGATAACTATGGAATGACTCACTTGATAGTTTTCTATTAGTTAACATAACTAAGGTCGAATAGAAAAATATCGGTGTGATCGATTTACATGGTTCTTTGGACTTGAGAATACTGTTGATCTTCAATATGAAAGCTCTACTATGATTATAGTCAAATCATGGCATGACATCCATCGAGTAATAATAATTGGGTCAAGTGAAAGTATTGGAAATGAAACACTATTCACTAGAGGATTCGTCTCCTCATTTATATGGGTAATATCACGGTCAACTGAAGTCAACTCAAAGTCAAAGTCTCTTGCTAGAGTATTTTGGTTTTATAAAAATTGTTATTATTAAACAAGGACTTAATGTTTGGATTTTAGTGTCAAATGTGGATGATATAGGAATTTTTACCATTACCAAATTCCTTAAGTCCAAAGTGATATAGTTTTAACAAAGAGAATTGATGTAAATAATCATAATCGGGTAATACTTAACAAACTAAAATTGGATTTTGACCAAAACTAAGTAGGCGGTAAATTTGGCCAAATGTCATGTCGTCTACTAAGTGACGTGTGAACTTAATATTCAAATAGTTCGATATTAATTGCTGATCAAATTTACACCTAACGAGTCACACAACCGAAATGATGAATTCTCCTTTGACCAAATGATTTAACTAATCTGTAGTTGTTATAAATTAATTAAATCAATTAATATTTGTGAAATATTAGTTATAAATTTTGATTTGATGAACAAATATTATTTAATATATTTATAATGGTTATAAATATGTTAATCGATATATGATATCAATAAGCATCAAATTAGATCTAATTGCAAATTATTTGTTCGGGATTTACAAGAGTTTAAAGCCCATATAGGGGCTGATTATATTCTGCCATGATGAGGGATAGGTGTGGTTATAAGATTGTGCAATAAAGGTTTTGAGATGTAGGGCTAAGATGGAAGAGAATTGGTAAGAGATGATGTAAGATATTGATCCTAAAAAACCTCTAACTTCTCCTCTATATAAGTATCCCTAACCATGTTAGTTTGGAATCTTTTTTGAACCTTCAAATCTCTCTAGATCTAACTAAATTACCCAATTCAATATCATCAATTTCGTAACTTCAAATCAAATCTAGTGTTATTTGATAGTTGGTGGTCAACAGTTCAAGAACTAACACTCTTTTGGATTGGAAATCGATTTAAGGAGCTTATATCGTCATTTCTATATGGGCTTAAGGGCATTGGCTACAAGGTACATTCCTAATATTATTACATATATTAAATTATATTTATAATGTTCATTATGTGTGTGTGTATAATATGTTTGTCAGCTGGAGGTTCCAACATGTGAATATATTATCACAATATTGATTGGTTGTAGATATACGTATATATATTTAATTATTTTTATTTATTTATAATAATACATTCTTATACGACATGGCTTAGAATTAAAAAACCATTTTTTATTTAAATAATTTAATATACATATATATATATATATATATATGTATATATATATATATGTATGTATATGTATATATATATGTATATGTATATATATATGTATATGTATATATGTGTGTGTGTGTGTTTACATAGTTTAAAATTTAAATACTACATTGTGCATTTGTAAAAAAAATCACAATCTGCTTTCATTAAAGAGAGAAATATCTCACCGATGATGTGGCAGTTGTTCAAGAATACATTAATCATTGTTGTAAGAATAATATTACCTGTGCTATTTTAAAACTTGGCTTCTCAAAAGCTTTTGATTTGGTGGATTAAGATTTTCTAGTAGATATTTTTCATGCTAGAGGTTTTAGTCTTAGATGGATTAGCTGGATCATGAACTTGCTTAAAACTGGTAATTTTAGTATTATGGTAAATGGTATTTCAGGTAATAAAATTCAATCGAAGAGAGGTTTAAGGCAAAGGGATCCTTTATCGTCTCTTCTGTTTAACTTAGTTGTACATGTTTTTGCTAAGATTATTAAAAAGGCGGTTAATCATGGATCACTAGGAAGTTTAGGTAATGATATATCGCGTAACGGTATGTCAGTCCTTCAATTTGCAAATGATACTTTGCTTTTTTCTTCTCATCTTCCCAGTCACATTATTTCTTTTAAGTTTATTCTTTATAGTTTTAAACTTTTATCAAGTTTAAAAATAAATTTTCATAAAAGTTTAGTTTTAGTTTTAAATGATTTTGAAAATGTTGAAAATTTAATTGCTAATACACTAAATTGTAACTATCTCGGTTTTGTGATTAGGCCTACTAAACTTAAACACGATGATTGGTTTATAATCATAGATAAAATTAAGAATAGGATTTCTAATTGGAACGGGAGGCTTTTATCTAGAGCAGGTAGGCTTGTTCTAATTAATTCTGTTTTATCAGCTCTACCGATCTATTGGATGTCTATGCATTTTTTTCCTGATTGGGTAATTGATAAAATAGATAAAATTAGAAGAGATTTTTTATGGAGCAGTGATAATACAAAAAGCTGCATAAAAAGTCATGTAAATTGGGAAATGGTTTGTAAATCTAAAATGGAAGGAGGTTTAGGAGTTATTGATTTGCGTAACATGAATTTGGCTCTTCTAGGTAAGTGGTTATGAAAGTTTAAGGATATTATTGATAATGCCACTTAGAAAGAAATTATTTCCAAATATTACTATAACGGAAGTAATAATCTTTTTCAAATTAGTCCATCGGTTTCGTGTAAACAATCTTATTTTTGGAAATCCATTTTAAAATGTAATGTGATTTTTAATTTAGGCATTAATATTATAGTTCACTTAGGTAATAATTCCTCCTTTTGGCATAGTGGTTGGATTTCCATCATTCCTCTTAGGATTGAGTTTAGAGAGTTGTATGATATTTGTAACTCTAAATATGCATTTATTTCGAAAGTTTTTTCTCTCGAAAATGATCCTCCTTGGATTTTTAGTTTTAACAGAATTCTAGTAGATTCTACCCATAGACAGCTTAGCTTGCTTTATGCTAGATTAAATCTTTATAATATTGATAATGATAGTGATTATATTAGTTGGGAGTGGGATAAGAGTAAGAAATATTCTTCCAATTCTTTTTATAGATTCATTAATTTTTCGGGTGTAACTAATAACTTTTTAAATTTATTTGGAAATCAAATGCCCCTCCTAAATCTAAATTTCGGATGTGGCTAATTATGCACGGAAAATTAAATACTATAGAATTTTTAAAAATAAAAAATATACATATTGACAATAAATGTTATTTTTGTAATACGCATTTTGAGGATATTAATCATATTTATTATGATTGTTTGGATACTTATTCTATTCTTATGAATACCCTTAATATTTGCATGGATCGATATGTTACATTTGCACTCACATATATATGTGTATATGATACACATAGGACTGTTATGGTACTGAGTACCGCTACCATTTTGTAAATACCATAACCATTCTAGTTTTACTGATAAACTAAAATTGTTTACCGTTACCGTTACTGATTGACTAGTATACCGATGACTGATATACCAATAAAATGGTAACCGTTACACTGGTAATGATAAATTACCATTTGTCTAAAAATATAATAAGTTGATATATTTTTAAATTGAACGATGCATCATTATATATATTATTGGGTCACTGAATAAAGGACATAGAAAAAATTGTATTTACCATCGTTCAAGTTGAATCACTGAAATAAATTGAACTATTTTATTGCTTTTGAATGCCCGTAATACAACATCTTTCATGTATATCAATGTATTATGAATGGATTGGTAAATTATCGTTACCATAGGTTTTGAAAAAATATTATCGATGTTTTACCATAGAAAATGGTAAATTTACCGTTACAATGCTGATTATACTGGTATACCGACTTTACTTTAAAATGGTAACCGATTAACTGGTAATGGTGTGGTAATTGTAAATTTACCGTTACCATAACAGCCATAGATACACATATATATATAATATAATATAAATTAAATAATACAATAAAATTTTATAAATTTACATAAATAAAAGATTTTATTTAAATAAAATTTAGAAATGCTATAAATAAAATAGACTTCATAAGCCAGTTAAGATCCAATATGGTAAAAAAATTGAAATTCACCTATAACTTCTGCTATGGACTGACCCAGTTTCAATAATGGTATCAAAGCCTAATAGCTTATGCAATCTAAATAATTCATGTTATGGTTGACCAATTAAGCTCTCCCGGTTAGTAGGATGTCTAAGAAAGGAAGTATCAAAGGAGTGAGTTTGGATAATCAAGTACTTTTCCCTACCTAGCCATCGGCTTGGCCCGAACATATATGTGAGCCTAAAGGGTTGCTCCTAATAGAAGAGGCCCAATTTAAATTGGGCATTGGGCTAATTTTCAAAATTATTTGAAAATTAAGAGTATATGATTTTAAATTTAAAACAAGATATACATGTATATTATAAAAGTTATAATATAATATATATTTTCAAACTATTTGAAAACTAATATAAATTAATTTTAAAAAAAAATTAATTTATTAATAAGACTAATAAAATGGATAAATTAGTTAAATGGGTTAATTAATGAAAAATGTATATCTGCATTATATATTTTGATATATGTTTTGTTGTTTTAAATAGTTTAAAATAACATAAGTATACATGTAGGTATATAAATGGATTTTAAAATTATTATGATTTCATTAAAATTATTTAATTAATTTAATTAATTAAAGACTAATTAATTAAATTAATAAATTAAGGGTTAATAAGTTAAATGAAAATACACATATATTAGATATATGTGTTATACTATAAAGGTTATGTTATATAAACATTCAATATATATTTTATATTAGAATAATATAAAATTAATTAATTAAAATATATAAATAAGATTGATTAAAATAATGTTACACATAAAACTATTATATGAGTTAATTAAAATATAAAAGTTATATAATAATAAAACTTACATAATATAAATGTATAAACTAAAGGTGGAACATTAAGAAACTCTAAATAGACTGGAATATATACATACATTTATGTATGTATACCATGATTTCTGATATGTCCGACACTTTAATCGCGAGGATATTTCATTAGCAATACACAATTCCATAAGTCGATAACACTGGATATAGTATACTGAAGATTATGAATCTTTAATATAAAAGTTGTCCTTTCTTATTTATATATTAATTGATTGCTTGCATACTCTTTAGTTGTTGAACTTTCCTCAAGCTAGAGATGTTATATGTAGTACTGTTAATATGTTGAAACGAGGTAAGGTAATCGTACATATCTATTGAGCTCTCCTTAAGGTATGTGTATTATACTTAGGCCATCGCAAAATGATTGGTCCGAGTGAATTATCCCACTTTATTTATTGAGCTTTCCTCAAGGTAAAAGTGGGATTATGACAAGATATCATGGGCGAGGAGTTGTATGTGATACAATCGATAAGGAGTTATCGGTCGTATGTGAGTCTATGATTTATTGAGCTTTCCTCATGATCGGAACTCCGAAGCATATGAGTCATAGCACCCACTAGTAAAGTTGAAAGAATCCTATGTTTCGACTTAGGGTTTGAAGACACATAAAAGACTAATGGGAGCCTTATTAGAAAAATGAAATGCTAACATTTAACCTTTCTAATGTGGTAGAACATAAGCTATATAATGTTATAGTAATCTACATTAATATATTTATGCATTTAATACGATTGATAAAACGTTTATGTATTAAGATATGTAAATAATTGAAGATTAACAAATAGAAATATAACATATACTTACTAATAAATGCTTATTGGATGTTTATGTTTCAACGCTCATGCAAGCACCTAATTCTATAACTACTAAAGGAATTCGTAATTCGGTTGCTTGCGCATTTATTTGGTCAAGACCGTGTATTGCATTCTATGAATTCCAAACTCAAAAGCAATACAATACTATGGATATTTGATCCATATACAATCGCGTATAAAGGTTATATGGTGAACGATCACGTTTTGTGATGTACAACTTTGATGAAATTAGTTCATCTGAAAAAAGTAAATAAGCCATAGTGCGAGATCGAGTATTCAATTTGACTGATTACAATAAAAGATCATATTATTTTAAATGTAACACAAGACCAAAACTACAATATAAATTTAAGAACTCAATCGCTGAAATGTCCTCATACTTGATATCCTTAAATATTAAGGATGATCAAATCTACTTTTATAAATAGTTCATTACGATATTGAAATAAGAGTGTTTATATGAATAGTTCGACCATTTAGAAAGAAAAATGAATGTATAAGAGTAGATGTTATTTAAGATACAGTTGAGATAAAGAGAGCGAATGGTCAATTCTGCTTCATAAAGAAACATCGAAAATAAGAATTGTAAAATAATAGTTGATACTTAATATTGGAATAAGACATATGATTTCTATTCTGAAATGTATTTTCATATATAAATTTTTTTTCTATGAGATTTATTTCTTTGAGTTCAAAATATTTGATCAAAGAACCCTCCGTTGTAAACTTGTTGCAGTATATGAAATAAATAATTTATATTAAGTGAATGATGGACCTATGAATTCAGTACATTACTATAGTAATGGCTGAAATAGTAGGAACACGCCACATAGCACCTATTGATGCATCAAGTCACGAAAATTGTTCCCATAAAACATACCAAACATTATTTATGAAATAATGAATATTTTTCGATGTCGATTGAAAAATAGATGCAGTTATATTTCAATGCGAATATTATGAATATTTGTTATGAAATAAAAATATAATGTTGTATTTGTTTTCACAACAAAAGTTATGCATTGGAAAATACCGAAGTACCTAAAATCATTTGCAATTTATTTGGAATTATAGACTAAGCTAAGTTTTGAGAAATAGTTTTATTATATGATTATGTTAATTATATCTCAAACAATTAAGAGCTATGCACCCATTTAGGGGGAGCATCATAAGAGTTGATGAACACTTTAGATTGAAACATGTAGATATATGAAATTGTAAGTCTATAAGTACCAAAACAGTTTAACGTACTTCATTGTATTCATCGATGAATTATCACAGACATAAACATTTGTATTTAGTACACTTGTATAAGTCAATGATAAGCTCATAGAATATAAAGTGGAAATAAATAAAATAACATGTGATAGAAATTATTCTATTTGATCGATTGGATGTGTATATTGGAAAGAGTTCCATATATACCTAATATGAATAAAGATTTAATCTCAAAGGTCATTCCTCCCTATAATACATAATGATGTCTTAATAAGGAGTAATTGAACTTTATTGGACAAAACACGGTTAATGATGAGTGAAATTGAGTTAACCTCTTTCTATAAAGTGTGTACTTAGAAGTACACAAGGTTAAAATTAATATCATCCAAAGAATAGTTTACAAAACCATACGAGGTAAGGGTTTATAAGAAACCCCTACATATCCTACATCAATGATTTGGCATGTTGTATGAGTCGAAAGACTACACGAATAATTATACATGAGGGATCTTGTATGAATTGTCCTAAGGAAATTTTAGGAATGAAAGTCATTAGATGACTAACTTGTGTTGTAAACATAAATATATTGTAAATTAATGCAAAATTAGTTTTTCATAAGATAATCCATAAAATGTTTATGATGCTTATTTGATTGCACAAAGAAACAAATGTTGTTTCAAGAAATACCAACTTCACAGCAAATGAATTTTTTAAAGGTATTATTGGTATAAAATGAATTCGAATATGATCCAAGAAAAAAAATCAATTATAAGGAATGACATGGAATTGACCAAACCTAAATGAACGCAATACATTAGAATGTCTAATGAGTATTCTTGTGTATTAAAGAGAAACTATTGGTTTCTTATTAGTATCAAGAACAAATAATTCTCGGTTGCTTAATAAAACCGTTAATAATATTAACTCTATGATATGGTACGATGTGTAAATCCAAAATAAGTTCCAAGTACGTTATCAAAATATGATTTTGATAGTTGTACCCAAAGGGATATGATCCATTGGCCACAAATATGTCTTTATGAGAAAGACAAATGGTATTGAAAAATAGTGAGCCACGATGATAAGAACAATACCGTGAATTTCAATTGTTGAAATTAACGTAACAGATTCATCATTCGATGTGCTCAAGTTGGTTCAGATTTTGCTCATAAAATTATCGCATAGTATGACTTTATGTTTTAGTACGTATGTGTTGAAACAAAAAATTCAAAATAATGTTTTGAAGTAAACTGTTTACACATAATAACCAAAGTGTATCGAAGTTTGTGGGAGCGAATATTGAGTTCGTGATTGGATATGATCCAAGAACAGATGCGAATGTGTCATTCAACAAACATCAACATTGAATAAGTACTTTGACATAAATATTAAAGTGTATTTTACCAAAACCAAGTAAATAATGAATTTGGCCAAAATGTCACACCACCTGCTAAATTATATGTGAACGTTATTATTCAAATAGTTTGATATTAATCGCTAACCAAATTTACACCTACGAGTCATACAACCGAAACGATGAATTCTCCTTTGACTAAACGATTTAATTAATTTATGGTTGTTATAAATTAATTGATAATTACTAATAGTAGTTATAAATTTTGATTTTGATTTGATGGAAAAATATTATTTGTTATCGATAAGCATTAAATTAGATTTAATTGCAAATTATTTGTCTGCGCCTTAAAAGAGTTTAAAGCCCATATATAAGCTGATCATATTCGGCCATTACAAGGGATAGGTGCAGCCATAAAATGCCACAACAAAGTCTTTAAGATGGAGGGCTAAGATGGAAGAGAATTGGTAAGAGTTGATGTAAGATATTGATCATAAAATATCTCCAACTTCTCATCTATATAAGCATCTCTAACCACAATAGTCTGGAATCTTTTTTGAGCCTCCATATCTCTCTATGTCTGGCCAAATTTCCCCTTCTATATCATCAGTTTTGTAAGTTCAGATCAAACCAATTCTAGTGCTATTCGAGTCGGTGGTCAGTAGTTCAAGGACCAACACTCTTTTGGATTGGAAATGGTTTCAAAGTGCTTATATCATCATTTCAAGAGTGTGTTAAGGGATTTGCCTGCAAGGTACATTCCTAGCATGATTACAAGTATTAAACTATATTTATAATGTTCGTTATATATGTATATATAGCTAGTTAGGTGATGATTCCAACATGTAAATGTATTGTCATAATATTGACTGGTTGCATGAATCTTTGTTATGATAATACATTCTTGTGCAGCACAAGACAGAATTAAATTTATTATTATTATTTAAATAACTTAATATATATATATAGTTTAAATATAAATACTACATTATATATGTAAAATATGTGTTAATCAAAAAAAATAGATCAACACCCTGGAGTACGATGTGAAAGCACTAGCCATATTAGAACAGATCAAATATAATAAAAGATAGCAAAAAAGTAAAAGAGATACAAAGGTTTTTATAGTGGTTCGGCTGTTAACTAAGCCAACGTCCACTTTGTAGCTTTGATTATTGGTTTGATCTTGATAGGATAAGATTACAAGGAGATTGAAAGAGAAGTAGTCATAAGTACAAACGTTAGACATATTCTAAGTTCTAGAATTGCCTAAAGGAACTAGCTTGGCAACTATGGAGTAAAAAGAGAGTTGAAGAAATGACAGGGCTTCCATGTAGTAATGGAGGAAAAAATATACCCTCTTATTTGCTCTCTTTTTCATATTTATAGTGATAGTAGTCATATTGGATCAAAATCCCACTACTAGAAAGTACAGGGATTGGCCCAAGATAGCATAAGAAGTGTCGTGAAAACATAAGTAAAGGCCTAGATTCGGGGTCGAACTAAGCCATTAGATTCGATACCGAATCTAATCCTTAGCCTTAGGATGGCCAAATCATTTTGTGTCAAATTTAATACTTCTCTAGATGTCCTCCATGTAATTTTGTAGATTATTGATGAGTATTGAACTTCCTTCTTTCCCGATTTGGACTATCCTGTAGATTTGGACCGTCGTGTCTTCAGTCATGATGATAGGCTCTTTGAAAATCTATGAAACTTCACGAATATGCATAAGAGGACTAAGGGATCAGTTGCCAAGAGTACGGATATGCCAAGGCTGGGCATTTAGATTCGGTAACGAATTATGGTCCTGTAACACCCCATTTTTTTTTAACATTATTTAGAATAATTAATTGGGTAAATGAAATAAAATAATGTGAAGATTAAAGGTTAAGATTTGATTAACAAAGGGTAGCCATGCCATGTTAGTGTGTAATTAAAATAAAATAAGCTAAACAAAAGTGTTAGGAAATAACAAGGGCAATATGGGAAATAGGTGGATCTTATACCCTATACCCTTAAGAGATAGAAACTCACATTCATTTCATTTTACTCAAACTAAAAACACTATGGTCGGCCACCATTTTCACTTTCAAGAAGAAGATTAAAGCTAGGATTCAAGAGAAGGGAAGCAATCAACTAAATCAACATCAAATCTCACATCTATAATCTCAAAGCTAAGGTGAATAATTACTACATCCCAATTTATTTCAGTTTTGGTTTTAAGATTAGACCCGAAATGATTTTGCAAGTATATGCCATGTTTTGATGATTAAGGTTGTATACATATATGTTGTTGATGGATAATATATGTTCATGCTAGTTTTTATGATATGTTGACATGAAAACCCTATTAAATGACATCCAAATGCCTTGAAAATTTAAATATAAGTCGGAAATGATATTTTAGAGATGGTTTCGATTTTCATAATTTTCTAAATTAATATGGGTTTTATATTAATTTTCTAGTGAAGAAATGTGTATTAGGTTATAAATTATTTTCGGCAAAAATAATAATTATTTGGAGTAGAATTTTTTTATGTTAGGCAACATATTAAAATAGATTTTCTAGGATTTTTTCAGATTTTTACTAAGTTATTGGATGAATATATAAAATTATTTAAGGTATAGGACTTAAATATTTTATATATTTAATTAAGGAGAAGGCGAATTTTGTAAAATAAAATGATTATTAATTTTTAAAAATAGTGGCAGCATATTTTGAAAAGAATTTGTAACCAATGAGAATTTGACAAAAAAAAAAGGCAGGTTAGTTGAAAGTTATCCTTTTTAAATTAAAAACAAAGAAATCATACTTTTAGCATGTTCAGCCTATTACAGCAGTAACCTTTCGTCATAGACCTTCCAATAAGGTCGAAAGGTTCTAAGCTTTCGACAAGGTCAAACCAATGCATACGGTATCAAGCTACTTGATAAGTAATGAATTGGACAGAGTCCAAGGGTTCTAAGTTGAAAGGTTGATGGCCAAAGAGGTTGGGGTATGTTTGTTTTATAAACCAAAAGCTTTCACCTGCTTTGCTATTGAATTAGAGCTTTCAACTTGATTGCCTCCAACCAGGTCAAAAATGTTTAAAAGAAAGGTTTCAAACCTTTCGATATAGTCGAAAGGTTACTGTTGCTACTTTTTTTTGAAACCTTCTGATATAGTCGAAAGATGAAAGGTATACTTGTTTTAAAACCAACCGCTTCTCCCAATTCTATCGAGAGCAAGCTTTCGACTTAGGTGACTTACCCTTGTTTTATAAATTTAAGTATAACCCAAAGCTTTCGAAAGAGTAGTTTTAAAGGATATGTTTAAAGCTTTTGAAGCAGAGCTTTTGACCTAGTCGAAAGATTGCTTCCAATGACTTCGAAAGGTTTTAAAAGAAGGCTTTTCATTTGTGTTGAATTGAAACCAGTAAGACATCAAAAGGTTTAAGTAAATAATTTCAAAAGGTTTAAGCGAATGATTTCGAAAGGTTGAAGATTGATTTCGAAAGGTTAAATTCAATGATTTTGATAGGTTTTAGTTGAATGATTTCGAAAGGTTTGATGATTAACCATGAAAGGTTTAAGTTCAATGATTTCAAATTGCAAAAGGTTTAAAGGAATGGCTTTGAAAGGTTCTAGTTGAATGACTTCGAAAGGTTTAAGTGAATGGTTTTGAAATTTTTAAACGGAAGGTTTTCCAAGGTTCTCTAAGGCCATGTTTTTAACTGATTTCAAAGAAGGATGTCCAAAGTTTTGTAACTTTCGAAAGGTTTGCTTTTCAATGGGTTTGAAAGGTTTAGAGAATGGTTTTTGAGAGGTTTGATGTATGATTTCGGAAAGTTTGAGGAATGATTTCGAAAGGTTTGATATTGGTTTTGAAAGAGATGATTTCAAAGGTTTAGAAAGAGGTTCTTTCGAATGGTCAAATGTTTTCATCAACTAAATTTTGAGTAAAGTGTGTGTGTATATATGACATGGTGATATGTTTTTGAGTAAAGTGTAAAGATTATATATTTTTCCTTATTTAAGTTTGATTTAAAGGTTTTAAATCATTTTGAAAATGTTTTCAAGGAAAATTATGGGAGGGGATCCTTAAGTGAAAATGACTCAGATATTAGAATACCAGATGGGACCAGTATGGGGTCGTGCCCTATACATTAGCTAATAGCCCCAACTAATTGTTTGTCCAAAATTCCAGTGCGTAGGGCTTTATCACAGGTAGAATAAAATTATGATTACACACCAAAAGGAATATATAATTTTATATAGATATGTTATTGGTGAGCCCGGAAAACCATTAGGATTGGGAAGACCTAGGAGATGATCAAGATAGGGATAGACCGTCCAAATGCGAAGTATTAAACAGATAATTAAGGACAGACCATCCAAATGGGAGATGTTTAACAGATATTTGAGGATAGATAACCCAGAAGAAGAATATCTAATAGGTGTTAGGTTAATTTTGATTGCATTGTCTAATAGGCTTGAGTCAGCCAAAGGTTAAAAATTGTGACGACCCGGAATTTTCGAGCATTTAGAAATCGAATATTTAATTGATTTTAAATATTTAGAAGTTAATTTTTAACTTAAATTCAAATATCACAAATTATTGATAATACTGAAGATAATAGAAGTTGTAAAATTGAAATTAACAGTGGTTTGTTCAGTTTTAAAATTTTACAGTTTAAATTGAATTTTAAAATAGCCTTCCGAGGCACAGTCTTGGAATTTGACGAAACCAGTTCCATTGGATCCGTAATATTATATTATTAGCAGATTTCAATTTTCGTAGCATTTGGAGTTGTTATGTGAGCACACGGTAAGTAAACGCGCTGAAATTTTATATCGGGACAATTTGAATTTAATTAATATGTATATATGTATCCTACTCAGCCTACAGCTGAAAATCTTTCTCCATCAACACTTTTTTTCAAACACCGCTTCAAACATGCAACCATCCTTTCCTGTCTCCCTCCTGGTATACGCTGCCTCTGCTGTACGAAGTTGTTACTTTTCATTTTAAAATCGATGTCCCCTTCCATTCCTTTCAAACGAAGGAATTCGTCTAGGAATAGATAATGGCGACTGCTCCTTACTTCAAATTTTTCAAAACAAAAATCACATCTCTTCCCTATCTCCTCCAGTTCAAATCGGCATCAAAATCAAATAAGAATGGCAGTCATCTCTTCAAAAAAAATATACATCTCGTTCAAATCGAATTCGAAATAAATAAATGGCCGAGCTCTTCACTCTATCGCGTACGCGCGCGCGCAAACGGAGCAAGTAAGGAACCTGACACTGTGCAATATTGGGTTAGTCGCAATTAGGGCTTAGGGTTGTTGCCGCACTGATCGATCTCGATTTGGAGGTTGAGGGAAGTCGCTGCGCACGTGTCGGTGATGTAGAGGTTAGCTCGAGTTCGATCATAGGTGGAGCCGCGTTCGAGAGATCTGGTTCACCTTCGCTGTAATATTTGTGACTTTTGTTTTTAATTTTCAATAAAATTTAATTTAAATGTATATATGTATGTATAGTGCGGATAAATAGTAATTTTTACAGTAAGGTTTAGAAATGAATTTCTGGGTAAAACTACATAAAACAGTAGGATTAACTTTGAGTTATATATATATATATATATATATATATATAAAAGTGGTTTATTTTTATATATGTTTACTGTAAAGAAAATATATATATAAGGTATAAAATATAAATTTATTTATGTAAACAAACACGTATTTTATCATATATATAGGGATGCACTACAAATATGTGTTTAGTACAAATTTATGTATTTACTGAAGTTATGTGATTTATCTTAGTTACTAAAAATATTTTATTTAGAAGGAAATTTGTTTAAAAACAAATTGTTGGTTAAATAAAATTATAAAATGAATAATCAATTGTTCGATTATTCAAATATCAATAAATCTTGAATTGTTTATTCAAGGTGAAATCTGAAAAGAAACAAGCTGGCCAGGAATGGGTTGCAAACGAAAAACAAAAGGTGAGTTAATCTCACTCAGCTGAATTAAAATTAAATTTAAATGATTAAATTTAAATAGTTGTTTGAATGGTTGAATGGAATGATGTGCTATAGTATGGTATATTTTGGAATTGGCATATTATATTGTGCTAACATCTTTGGATGCAGGGAAAACAGGTTGGAGGGATCCAACAGGATTCCTCAAAATTATTTAGAATTGTTTGATATTCCGTGTTATGGATATTTGATATTCTGTGATGAATATTATTGTTAATCGGAAATATTGATTGCTATGATTTGCTTGAATATTTCGGTGCACTGAGTTATCGAAATATATAGAATTGGATTTTTTAAAAGAAAATAAAAGAGTAAATTTTAAGTAAAATAATTATAGTAAATTTGAATAAATTAAGAATGAATTGGAAGGAATGGAAATGAAATTAAAATACTAGTAAATAATTTCGAGTATGGAGGAAAAAGGATTTGAATAAGCAGAAATTAATAAATAGTAAACTTAAGTGATATCAATTGAAGGAATAAAGAGTTATTTTAAATTTCAAAGTTTAAATTTATATAAAAGGATTAAGAAGTAATTTGAGAAATCTAAAATTGAAATTTCCAGTTAAAAATATTTTAAATCGTAATTAAGGAATAAAATCTGAAATTAAAGGATTTTGGAATAAATGAAGTAAATTGGAAATCAATTTGGAAATTTAATTTAAGTGTTTGAAATTGGATATTTGGAAAAATAAATTCAAGGTGGGAATTTATTTAGAGGAAATGAGAAAATTTGTTTAAAGATAAATAGTGATTTTTTTTTTAAAGATGTGAAGAGAAGTATATTTCCCTGGATGGCCAGGTACGTTTTCAAAGTAAATTTTAAAATATAAGATAAAAGTTTAATGTTTTTTTAAAAAGCGTGTTTTAGAAAAGTTATCATTTCTAAATGTTTAAATTCTAAAATAAATATTTTTCAAATCCATTATTGTAGTAATTATTTAAGGTAACTTGGTATTTTGATTTAAAAAAAAGAAATTTAGTTCTATATTCTAAAAAGTAGCTTTATTTTAATTATTTTTAAAAAGTATATATTTTTAATAAAGCATTAAAGTGGTTTTCAACTTAAAATATCTAAAAGTATACTTTATAATAAGGTGTTTTAAATCATTTTAAAATGTAAGTGTTGTACTTGGTGATTTCAGAAGAAATAGAAAATATTTGGGAAACTTATTCAGAAAAGGAAGATAGTTTGAAAACTGTTTTCAAAAGGATTGAAAAGTGGAAATTTATCTTGTGAAGATATTTTTGAGATTAATAAATAATTTTGGGATATTATTTATTGTTTGATGGATGTTGTAAATAATAATTGATAGTTAAATCACCGACTATCAATATTGGACAAATATGTTGATTGTTTCGAAGAGACCGGGATCGAGATTTATTTCTCGAAAACCACTTCGATCCCGTTTGTACGTTTCGTGGAAATGAGTTTGGATTTGAAGGTGGAGCAGTGAAGTGCAAGGGCTAGTCGCTACTAATCCTGAGGATATTTCCAAAATGGATGTAGTAGGAATAGTGCGTTCGGTTCCGTTCGAACCCGGGACGGACTTGTATGGATGAATGCTTTCGGGACATCGTCAAGTGGACGGTGGGCATTCTAAGGGATATGTTATAAAAAGGTAACGCTTAGCCTCAAGCCTCATCAAATGGGAATGACTGAAAATCAGGGGTTATGCATCAAGGCTAGGTGGGTAGCACCCAAGTAGGGTGAGGTCATTCCTGTCTAGATGTCCCTTTTTAATTCGGTTTAGTGTGCGGTTGCTGATCCCAACCATGGGGTGATCTCACTCGGGATTATCCAGTAAGGGGTAGTCCCGGTCTTGTGTTGCAGGGGAGCGGGCGTACTCCTCGGTACTGTGATCTAGGCCACGTACTGTGACAGGTGGTACCCCAGTGCCTAGTCATTAGTTGGAAATCCATTCTTCCTATGAGCCTTGTACGAGTTTTGTTTGTATTACCCACTCTGTGGCTAGTAGCTGGAATTTAATATTGTAATAATTTCGGCTACTTTATAACTATTTGTATATAAACCCTATTATAATATCAGAGGATTTTTATAAAAATTGTTTTAGCCATCGTAAGGTAAAAACCCGACATGTTTATTTGTGGCGTGGTCTTACGAGATGCTTTTGTTTTCAAAGGATTTTTGAAACTTTAATAATCAACTGAGTGTGATTTTCTCACGCTGGTATTCCAGACTGACTCGGGTGTTATTTAACTATAATGCTCGGGTCAGACCTAGTATTATAGGATACAGGATATGATGTTGTGGAGCTCAGGAGACGAGCTGGATGACGATACGTACTTCCGTATTTGTTTTATATATATTCTGCTATGTTGAGTAGCTGTGTATCCATTTGTATGATATTGATGTTGAGCTGTGATTGATGTACTCTGATGATGTAATATGTAAACAGATGTATTTGCTTTTTGAGTAAAGTTTATTTATTATCTATTATATTTTATTCCGCTGCGATGGTTAGATTCTGATGTTGTTTTCTATTTTCTTCTTCTACCTCTTCTTCTTTAACCAAATGGTTCGTATTTCTGTACAACTTGGGTTGATTTAGGTAGAATAGTGTTGACTCAAGGGGTACGGATTTGTGGGTGTTACAGTTGGTATCAGAGCTTAGGTTAGCGATAACCTTGGCTGTGGTGGGAATTTCTCATTGAAATTGAGTCCATAGTACTCTAGACTGAGTTTGAGCGTATTAATAGATATGAGAGCATATTTGTTAGTGAATATAAAATGATTTTATATTGTGTTGATTGGTTTATTGAGTAGTTTATGGATTCTGGTCAATACGAGTAATTAACGTTATTGACAGGGATCTCTAAACACTTGAATAGAATAATTCGACACGGTATTGTTTTAAAATAGGGTAAATGAAATAATTTTACCCAAATTATTATTGTATATAAAGGATATAAATTTTGTAAAGTATTATAGTATTTGGATGCTTGATTGTTAAGGAATGATAATATTAAATTATTAACACTATTGTGTAGAAATTGAATAAGAAATTGAAAATTTATAACCAAAGTTGAAGAATAAATTTATATAACGAAATGGAATTTGAAATATAGATTATAAATGTAATTTATAAATTGAAATAAACTTCATATACAAATGAGATTTGTAAATGTAAACTGTAAAGTGATTATAATTTTGAAATAGGATTCCAGAGAACCATTTGAAATTGAAATGAGATAAAATTCCAGAGAATGTTTGAATATAGATTTAAAGGAATTGCAATTTGGAATTTTTGGGAAATTTTTAAATTCCTTTGGGTTTGAAAAAGGTTTCCAAAAGGTTTGGAGGAATAATAGTAATATTTTGAAAATATTTTTGAGTTGTATTTGAAATCTTATGAGATTTGGAAATTAAAAATATTTGAAATGTTGTTAAAGAGATAAAAGCACTAAACTCTTTCGGTCGCTGGAAAATAATTCTGATGATGATCGCGACATCATCGGTGTTCATTTTCGAGTTTCCAAGAGAGGAATTGCTATCTGAATATTTTTAATTGGAATTTTTTGTGAACTGGGTTTGGTTTTGAAATTCAAAGGGGTAATTGAATTTGCCAAATGATTTTGGATGTAGTTGATTTCAAAAGTAATTTTGAAATTTTGGGAAATTGTTAAAACTCTGGAATTTTATTTTAAATGTTTATAGAATAATAAAAATATATTGGCTAAATAAATAAGTTTGTGACTTATAAAATTTAGAAGTGTAATAAACAAGCCAAAATGAATTTGTTTTGTATTTGCGAAATGAATAAAAACCAAAACTTAAATTATAAAATAAATTGACCTCCAGTAAAATAGTTAAAGTGGTTTTGAGGTAAAAATAAAATATTGGGAATAAACCTTGAATAAACAAATTAATAATTAATTGGTAATGAAATATGGAGATGGAACTTGAATTGGTTAAATGAAAGTCGAATACCGATTTAATGTGGCAAATGTTTAGTTTGCAAATAAATTATGAAATGAGTATTTGATGTAACCAATATGAAATGTTCCAAGATAAATACATGGATTCAAATAAAATGAATGAGAATATAGAATGCAAAATAAATTGAACGGAATCGATTAAAATGAAATCGAGTTAAGTATAGATTGAATTGGTATTAATTTAAAATAGTTATAAACAGAAATGGATATTCTTTTGAGTAAATATCACTAAATTTGCATAAAAATAATAGATGTTTGACGTAAATGAGATTATATAAATTTTATGGATTAACATAAGCCAATAAAATTGGTTTTCGAATCAATTGCAATAAGTATGGGCTTGTTTGGATGAAAAAAAATTTGAATGTAAGCAATGAAGTGTAAATGAATTCAGCTTGGATTGTTGGTGAATTAAGTGTAATTGGAAGTGTAGTCGAATAAAATAAAATTGGATTATATCAATGATGGATTGAATTGGTGGATAGAAAAAAAATCCAAGTAGACATTAGTTTAAAAAATTTCCTTGTTATTGATAAGAATAAATTCAAAATGAATTACGTATGGAAGTTTGAAGTTAAAGAAATGACTGAATAAACTAATTTAATTAAATTAGTAAATGAGATTGGTTTGATAATTGAAAATCAAATTAAAGATTTAAATTGGGAAGTGCTTATAAAAACAAAATATAACTTGAGTTTCGAAGTTGAAATATCTTGAAGGAAATAAATAACTGAAGTAATATTTGAATAAAAGCTTGATTTAAGTAAAATTGTGAAATGGTTGTGTCGAGTTTTATGAAATAATTTTAAATAAAACTTGTTTGGTAAATGAAATGAAATTAGTAATTGAGTTTATTAACGTAAGTTATATTAATGAGGATTTGACTTCGGAAAATGGGAATTGGATTGCTTTTGGGATAAATTCATTTTAAATGAGTTTGTTTGGACTAAGAATGAAACCGGGTTAAGTAGAGAGTGGTGTAATCATTTGAATTGAATAGGATGGTTTGAATATGGATTGAAAGCATTCAAATTTGTGTTGGAGCCTAATAAATTTTGCTTATGGTAGGTGTTTAGTGGATATTGCTTATGTACGTATGTGTTTAGCTATTGGAATTAAGTGGAATGTTAATAAGCTTTGTATATTTGTCACTTACCTGTTTAAATTCAGTAAGTACAGGTACAGGAGAGCCGTATGGCTGGATTTGATCACGCAAAATGCTAATTAAATAACTGCTTTGCTTAAAAACGCTAAATAAGGTACGCATACGCAATACAAATAGGAAATATGAACTGTTTTTCTGTTTTCCGACCGTGTGGGTTGATGTATATATATTATATCTCTTGTCAAATTGTAAAAGCTCCTCCGTACAAAGGAGACTCTGCCAAAAAAATTCGAAAATTTTGGGAGTTAGGAAATTTTTGAATCTTTTGAAAATTTTCACTAATGACAAATAATTTAAATTTGTTAAGCAAATAGAATTATAACTAAATGTTGAAGTCTAATTTAAATTGTATAAGTAAAGTAAGTTGAACTGAAGAATTGTTCAAAGAAACTAAAAGAAGGAAAAAGTTTGCAAATAAACTTTTATTTGAGATTTTAAATAAATCAGTAAGTAAAACTAATAAAGGAAATGGTTAATTAAATATGGATTGAGATAGGGTGAATCAAAATTCAATATTCAAAGTTTGGAAATGAATTGAATTCAAGTAAAATTGGGAAGAAGCATTTATATTTGAAATGAATTAATAAAGTGAAGCAAATTGAAATTTTTATGGAATTGTAAAGGCAAATTGAATACAATGAATATAAACTCCAATAGTGAAGTGAAAACAAATTCAAGAGGTATATAAAATATTTATATTGAACTTAAGAAATGAACGTGAAATTTTTAAGTAAGTTGGCATTGGAAATATGCTGAGTGAATAATTGAATGAAGATTAAAACTGGAAGTTGTGAAAGGAAAAGTGAGAATAAGTGAATAACAATCAAAATAAATGTGAATAAAAAGGAAATTGATATAATTGATAATCAATTGGGGCAAATACGTAGGATGTACGCATATTATTTTATTCGCATAGCTATTTGATCCAGATTCGGGCACAGAATTTCGAGATAGTCATATCGATCCGAGTTAGGATTTTCACTCGATTTTCGATGGCGAACCCTGGATATGGATTTTGATTGATTCTGGAAATTCTCTATCATAGTTATGACTATGCAAGGAGAATGACGGTTTCAAATCAAGAGACCAGATCTGAGTCCGCACTAGGAAGTCGGGTGAACGATACTAGTTCGGAAGTGAAATTGTGGGATCGAGTGAGCGGTCGGATTTGGTATTGCGTACGTATGATATATGTGCATCGTACGGGCTTAAGTAAAATGAATATTGAAAATGTGTAAAAGAAGTAAATACAATGTTTTTGAATGTTGTGATTGGATATTATTGTTAAACAGGGATGCAGGTATGAAAAGTGAAAGAAAAATTGGTTTTGATTTCAGACAATAAATTAGAATTACTCGACAAAAAGGTATGTGTTTAAATTTTTGTATGGAATTTGATTGGGTTTTTGGATCTAGCCACTTGGCCTTTTGTTTTCTTTTTGGATTTGGGAGGCCGTAGAGCCATTTTGTAGTTGTACCAGCTAGCCGCACAAAGGAGACTCTGGCAAAATTTTTCGGAAATTTAGAGAGTTCGAAAAATTTCGAGGAAATTCTGATAATTTTAAATTTGATTTAAAATTTAAATTTGAATGATTGAGTAGGTAATATTGTTTGAAACTATGGGAAAGTTGGGAAAGTTAGTAAAAATGGTAATGGGTCTTTATAAAAGATGGTAGGATGTGGGATTGTTGGTTTTGGAAAAGTAAACGGGTATAGGACCATTCTTCCTAACTAGTTATTTCGCGGACGAAATTCTTTTAAGGGGGAGGAATGTGACGACCTGGAATTTTCGAGCATTTAAAAACGGAATATTTAATTGATTTTAAATATTTAGAAGTTAATCTTTAACTTAAATTCAAATATCACAAATTATTGATAATACTGAAGATAATAGAAGTTGTAAAATTGAAATTAACAGTAGTTTGTTCAGTTTTAAAATTTAAAAGTTTAAATTGAATTTTAAAATAGCCTTCCGAGGCACAGTCTCGGAATTTGACGAAACCTGTTCCATTGGATCCGTAATATTATATTATTAGCGGATTTCAATTTTCGTAGCATTTGGAGTTGTTATGTGAGCATGCGGTAAGTAAACGCGCTGAAATTTTATATCGGGACAATTTGAATTTAATTAGTATGTATATATGTATATATATATCCTACTTAGCCTACAGTTGAAAATCTTTCTCCATCAACACTTTTTTTCAAACACCGCTTCAAACACGCAACCATCCTTTCCTGTCTCCCTCCTGGTATACGCTACCTCTGATGTAATAAGTCGTTCCTTTTCGTTTTAAAATCGATGTCCCCTTCCATTCCTTTCAAACGAAGGAATTCGTCCAGGAATAGATAATGGCGACTGCCCCTTACTTCAAATTTCTCCAAACAAAAATCACGCCCCTTCCCTATCTCCTCCAGTTCAAATCGGCATCAAAATCAAATAAGAATGGCGGTCATCTCTTCAAAAAATACACACACACACACACACATCACGTTCAAATCGAATTCGAAATAAATAAATGGCCGAGCTCTTCACTCTATCGCGTACGCGCGCGCAAGCAGAGCGAGTGAGGAACTTGACGCTGTGCAATTTTGGTTAGTCGCAATTAGGGCTTGGGGTTGTGGCCGCACTGATCGATCTCGATTTGGAGGTTGAGGGAAGTCGCCGTGCACGTGCTGGTGATGTCGAGGTTAGCTCGAGTTCGATCATAGGTGGAGCCGCGTTCGAGAGATCTGGTTCACCTTCGCTGTAAGATTTGTGACTTTTGTTTTTAATTTTCAATAAAATTTAATTTAAATGTATATATGTATGTATAGTGTAGATAAACAGTAATTTTTACAGTAAGGTTTAGAAATGAATTTCTGGGTAAAACAATATAAAACAGTAGGATTAACTTTGAGTTATATATATATATATATATATAAGTGGTTTATTTTTATATATGTTTACTGTAAAGAAAATATATATATATATAAAGTATAAAATATAAATTTATTTATGTAAACAAACACGTATTTTATCATATATATATAGGGATGCACTACAAATATGTGTTTAGTACAAATTTATGTATTTACTGAAGTTATATGATTTATCTTAGTTGCTAAAAATATTTTATTTAAAAGGAAATTTGTTTAAAAATAAATTATTGGTTAAATAAAATTATAAAATGAATAATCAATTGTTCAATTATTCAAATATCAATAAATCTTGAATTGTTTATTCAAGGTGAAATCTGAAAAGAAACAAGCTAGCCAGGAATGGGTTGCAAACGAAAAGCAAAAGGTGAGTTAATCTCACTCAGCTGAATTAAAATTAAATTTAAATGATTAAATTTAAATAGTTGTTTGAATGGTTGAATGGATTGATGTGCTATAGTATGGTATATTTTGGAATTGGCATATTATATTGTGCTAACATCTTTGGATGCAGGGAAAACAGGTTGGAGGGATCCAACAGGATTCCTCAAAATTATTTAGAATTGTTCGATATTCCGTGTTATGGATATTTGATATTCTATGATGAATATTATTGTTAATCGGAAATATTGATTGCTATGATTTGCTTGAATATTTCGGTGCACTGAGTTATCGAAATATATAAAATTGGATTTTTTGAAAAGAAAATAAAAGAGTAAATTTTAAGTAAAATATTATAATAAATTTGAATAAATTAAGAATGAATTGGAAGGAATGGAAATAAAATTAAAATACTAGTAAATAATTTCGAGTATGGAGGAAAAAGGATTTGAATAAGCAGAAATTAATAAATAGTAAACGTAAATGATAACAATTGAAGGAATAAAGAGTTATTTTAAATTTCAAAGTTTAAATTTATATAAAAGGATTAAGAAGTAATTTGAGAAATCTAAAATTGAAATTTCCAGTTAAAAATATTTTAAATCATAATTAAGGAATAAAATCTGAAATTAAAGGATTTTGGAATAAATGAAGTAAATTGGAAATCAATTTGGAAATTTAATTTAATTGTTTGAAATTGGATATTTGGAAAAATAAATTCAAGGTGGGAATTTATTTGGAGGAAATGAGAAAATTTGTTTAAAGATAAATAGTGATTTTTTTTTTAAAGATGTGAAGAGAAGTATATTTCCCTGGATGGCCAAGTATGTTTTCAAAGTAAATTTAAAAATATAAGATAAAAGTTTAATGTTGTTTTAAAAAGCATGTTTTAGAAAAGTTATTATTTCTAAATGTTTAAATTCTAAAGTAAATATTTTTGAAATCCATTATCGTAGTAATTATTTAAGGTAACTTGGTATTTTGATTTTAAAAAAAAATTAGTTCTATATTCTAAAAAGTAGCTTTATTTTAATTATTTTTAAAATATATATATTTTTAATAAAGCATTAAAGTAGTTTTTAACTTAAAATATCTAAAAGTATATTTTATAATAAGGTGTTTTAAATCATTTTAAAATCTAAGTGTTGTACTTGTTGATTTCAGAAGAAATAGAAAATATTTGGGAAACTTATTCAGAAAAGGAAGATAGTTTGAAAACTATTTTCAAAAGAATTAAAAAGTGGAAATTTATCTTGTGAAGATATTTTTTTGATTAATAGATAATTTTGGGATATTATTTATTGTTTGATGGATGTTTTAAACAATAATTGATAGTTAAATCACCGACTATCAATATTGGACAAATACGTTGATCGTTTCGAATAGACCGGGATCGAGATTTATTTCTCGAAAACCACTTCGATCCGGTTTGTACGTTTCGTGGAAACGAGTTTGGATTCGAAGATGGAGCGGTGAAGTGCAAGGGCTAGTCGCTACTAATCCTGAGGATATTTCCAAAATGGATGTAGTAAGAATAGTGCCTTCGGTTCCGTTCGAACCCGGGACGGACTTGTACGGATGAATGCTTTCGGGACATCGTCAGGTGGATGGTGGGCATTTTAAGGGATATGTTCTAAAAAGGTAACGCTTAGCCTCAAGCCTCATCAAATGGGAATGACTGAAAATCAGGGGTTATGCAGCAAGGCTAGGTGGGTAGCACCCAAGTTGGGTGAGGTCATTCCTGTCTAGATGTCCCTTTTTATTTCGGCTTAGTGGGCGGTTGCTGATCCCAACCGCGGGTGATCTCACTCGGGATTATCCAGTAAGGGGTAGTCCCAGTCTTGTGTTGCAGGGGAGCGGGCGTACTCCTCGGTACTATGATCTAGGCCACGTACTGTGACAGGTGGTACCCCAGTTCCTAGTCATTAGTTGGAAATCCATTCTTCCTACGAGCCTTGTACGAGTTTTGTTTGTATTACCCACTCTGTGGCTAGTAGCTGAAATTCAATAATGTAACAATTTTGGCTATTTTATAAGTATTTGTATATAGACCCTATTATAATATCAGAGGAATTCTATAAAAATTGTTTTAGCCATCGTAAGGTAAAAACCCGACATGTTTATTTGTGGCATGGTCTTACGAGATGCTTTTGTTTTCAAAGGATTTTTGAAACTTTAATAATCAATTGAGTGTGATTTTCTCACGCTGGTATTCCAGACTGACTCGAGTGTTATTTAACTGTAATGCTCGGGTCAGACCGAGTATTATAGGATACAGGATATGATGCTGTGAAGCTCAGGAGACGAGCTGGATGACGATACGTACTTCCGTATTTGTTTTATATATATTCCGCTGTGTTGAGTAGCTGTGTATCCATTTGTATGATATTGATGTTGAGCTGTGATTGATGTACTCTGATGATGTAATATGTAAACAGATGTATTTGCTTTTTGAGTAAAGTTTATTTATTATCTATTATATTTTATTCCGCTGCGATGGTTAGATTCTGATGTTGTTTTCTATTTTCTTCTTCTACCACTTCTTCTTTAACCAAATGGTTCGTACTTCTGTACAACTTGGGTTGATTTAGGTAGAATAGTGTTGACTCAAGGGATACGAATTTGCGGGTCGTTACAAAAGTTATCCGAACAAAACTTGTGTGTTTGAACAGATAGTTCATTATTACCTGATATTTATGTATGTTTACGTAATGATTGCTTTATAATATTTAACCATTGTGAATGTAGGATCACAGTATATGGTTTTATGAAAGGTTTTGTAAAGATATGTTTCAAAAGGATGTTAGTGAGGGGAAACCTGTTCCAAGCAGTGTGGTCTCACTTAACATAATTATTCTAGGATGAATAATATTATTCACGCCAGTCTTTATGTCTGACTCAAAGTTTATAAACTCTCTGGTGCTCAAAATTAATTTGAATAGGCTGAGGGATTAAGGCCATTTTCAAGTTTTAGTAGTATGATGAATAAACTACAGGAGGCATACAGGAGGCAAACAAATAGCTATTTAGGAGTTACAGTTCTTGTTATGTTTTGTTGGACTTTTCGTTGTGTTGTTTGTATTAGGTCTATTATGACCATATGACTCTGATCAGCCAAGGGGGTATCTTCATATACCGCTCTAGGCGTATTTTGTAATAACTATATTTGATCTGTGTCTGGGAATGATTTGGGATTATGTGTTGTGAATGTGAAACATTTGATTTTGAAATGTAATGAAGTAAAAGTGGTTTTTGAAATCTGCGGATTGTTTCATATTCAAGTGCTTTTGATATTATTGATACCATTAACATAGCTGTATTTAGTCGCGGGAAGCTAATACTATAGATGACTGCAGCATCTATAACGCTTAGTTTTGGGCCATTAAATAGGAGATGTCATAGGTCCTTAATTCGAGAATGAATTTGGATGCTTGGACCAATCATGGTGAAACTTTCCCAAGTCCTTCTTTTTCCTTTAATAAGTGCTCTTGCCAAATTTCAAGTCATTCCAACTCCGTCTCGATGTTCACCTTTACTCGAGATGAGTTAAGGTCCATAATTTGAGGGTGAATCTAATTGATGAAGCCAAAATACTCCAAACCTTTTCTAAGTCCTTCCTTGTGTTTTTCTAAGTGTACATGTCAAGTTTCAAGCCATTTTGACCAAAGACCTTAATTTGGAGTTAATCTAAGGCCTTAATTCAAAGGATTGATCTAAGGCATTAATTTGGGGATGAATTAAGGACTTTGCCATTTCTTCAACCAAATTTCCTAATCTCAGTTCTCTATCCTTCTGAGTATCTTTGCCAAGTTTCTAGTCATTCCGCCTTCGTATCAATGTTCTAACTCATATTGACTTCTGCTTGGTTATAAATCCAGTTAATATTTTCCCTCCAGAGTACGCTTTTGTTTGAAATAAAATGTGCTTTGAAACAAGACAAGTTTTAGATTACTATCCTATGAATTTCAACCGATCGCTTGGATGTCATCTCCAGACGTTGCTTTTACTTGGTTGATTGTCCATAACTATTTGTTCTGCTTTTAATTAGAATTCCAATCATCAACCCTGGCAATGCTATCTACACCCTGGATATTACATAGTGCTTTAATTTGGTATAGAAATTACTTGCGACGATTACGGGATGGTGGCAATTTTGAAGGAAGACGATTGAATTTTGGATTGTACTCTGTCAGCGGTGAAGCTAAGTTTTGCCTCGGACGAACGTACATCGTTTCGAAGTTCTTCAACTGTCTCTTTTCAAGGACTTGGCTTATTTCCTATCGCCGTTTAAATTCTAGTGCTACAATTTATTCCAAAGTTGGATGTAGTGCATGACCCCATCGTATCTCTTTTTCTGTTTCTGTACTTTTAGTGGTCCTAAAAAGAAAAGCTTCTCACGTCGCTCCGGACAACGGTTCCGTTATCGATATCATATCGATAACGGGTAAGTTCTAAGAAAATTAATCTTAAAGGATAACATCACTTATTTTTCTAGCATGAGTGATCTATCTACACATGATGTTTCATTCGTGGTGCTTGGGACACTGGACTCACTTTGCATAGATAATACACTACACTTGCACCGATTAATGCTCAGAACCCGACTGGTCAACATACGTCGACCTCCCTTGTTTTTCGGCGTTGGTCAAACGGGGATATTATTCAAAGTAAAACATACCTGACAGTGTTAAACGCCAAGTTTTGTTGTTTAGAATGACTTTCTAGTCACTTAGCTTTGTTTGTAACCGCCAAGAGGTCCCTTTGGCGGTATAGGGTCGTTGCCTAACCAATTCCATGGTTATTCTTATGTATGTAGGGTCGAATTTTCTCTGATCGATTTTTGTTCCAATATGATTTCCACTTGCAGAACCCGTTATTCCCAAGTGCTAAACTCTGAGCACTTATAGAAAATTAGGTATTGTGGGGCGAGTCAGTACATTGCCCCTAGTACGACCATGCTCTTCCTATCTTGATCATGGATCGGTAGAGTTCGGTAGTGCTTGTCTTGAATCTATGACAATTAACCTTTCTTATTCCATGCCATATGTACTTTGCTGGGCCATTGATGTTTTTGTGGATATCTGCCTTATTCTTTGGTTCCAATCTTTGGGAATCGATGGTTTAGCTGCTCTAGCTGTTCGATGTTGAATGTTCTCTCGTTGTTGTTGTCTGTTTTTGGATAATAATTGGTTAGGCAGGAGTCGAGGTACCTGATTGATCCCCACATGACTGACTATTCCAAGCGCAGCCAAATCCCACGTCGTGTTGAATCTATGAAGGTTGAGGATTGTCTTTTATGACATCACTTCTCTAGGCGATGTCAGATTCTTGAAATACAAGTTATTTCCTTCAGACGTTGGAGGTATTTGGGTTGCACTGGATTCTTGTAAGTCGGGGTTTGAAAACTCAGTCGAGCACTTGCTTTTGTCTGCAGAAACTGGTGCATCAAAGATTTGATTCTACAAATGCCTTTCGTTGTCGCTTATCTCTGGATGATACTAAGTTTTCCTGTTATCGCCTATTTCTAGTTGATGCCGAATTCTGAGAAGTTTGGTTCTCTTGTCAATATAACAGACTGGATTTTTAATATTACTAGGGCAACACTGGTGCCTAGGAGGTTGGTCCAATTTCCCTTCCAATTCTGCAGTTATTCGATGTACCACATTGCTTAGCTCTATTATGATTGCCAAAATACTCCGCTTGGCGTAACAGAACTGTGGTGTATCTCAATCTAGCCAACTCTGCAGCTGTTTTCTATTCGAGCTTGGTTGAGCTAATCCTTAGCAAGTGTTAGTGTATATGCCCCATACTCCATAGGGTTGCTTATTTCGAACACTAAATTTAATTGGATTGAAGCTCTTGGTAAAGAATCGAGTACTCTAGGCAATTCGGTTAGTTTCCTCCCCCCTCCCCCCCCCCTCCTCGGGCGTCCCTAGGCCACTTATTTGCTTGTTTTGGGCTACTAGTTCGGTTGTCCCTAGTCTTGGTTACATGGTTGAACCCTTATCTCAAGTAATTTGTGGTTCTGATGTTCGATTCTGAGTATCTTATTTTGACTGTAATTGATTCCTTCCAAGCTTGGTATTGAGGGTCTATCCATGTGTTGGTTTCTATCTCTGGAGACCTACAGACAGCTCAATCCCTTGGATTTTTTTCCATATTGCCAATATCTGGGCAATATTGAGTTTTGGGAGGCGGTTGTTGATTTTTGTCAATTCTTCAGCTGATAAATTTCTCGATATTGCCGGAGCAACGCCAGTACTTAGGAGATTTTAACAAATTGTTGATGTTACCAAGGTAACATTGATGATTTGGAGCATACTTGAACGCAACTCCATTTGTTCAAGCATCAATAGAACTTGTGCTTACTTTGGATATGGTTCCATCGTTTCAACAAGCGAAGGAATGGAGCACACTTGAACACGGTTTCATTAATTCAAGGGCAAAAGAATGGATGCTTACTTGAACACGATACTATTGGTCCAAGTAACAAGGAAATGGAGCACACTTGAATGGAGTTCCGTCAGTTCAAGTGGAAAAAGAACGGATACTTACTTGGATGTGGTTTCATTGGTCGAAGAAGTGAGGAAATGGAGCGCACTTGAATGCAATTCCATCGGATCAAGTGGCAAAAGAATGGTTGTTTAATTGGACATAGTTCCATTGGTCCAAGAAGCAAAGAAGTGGAGCACACTTGAACGAGGTTCTATCGGTTCAAGTGGCAAAAGAATGAATGCTTACTTGGATGCGGTTTCATTAGTCTATAAAGCAAGAAAATGAAGCGCACTTGAACGCAGTCCCCTCGGATCAAGTGGCGGAAGAATGGATGCTTACTTGGACACGGTTCCATTGGTCTAAGAAGCAAGGAAATGAGTACGCATGTAATAGCCCGCAAATCCGTACCCCTTGAGTCAACACTATTTTACTTAAATCAACTCAAGTTGTACAGAATACGAACCATTTGGGTTAAAGAAGAAGAGATAGAAGAAGAAAATAGAAAATCATAACAGAATCTAACCATCGCAGCGGAATAAAATATAATAAATAATAAATAATCTTTACTCAACATTAAATATCTCTGTTTATATATTACATCATCAGAGTACATCAATCACAGCTCAGCATCAATATCATACAAATGGATACACCACAACTCAACACAGCGGAACATATGTATATAAACAAGTACGGGAGTACGTATCATCATCTTGCTCGTCTCCTGAGCTCCATAGCATCATCCTGTATCCTATAATACTCGGTCTGACCCGAGCATTACAGTTAAATAACACCCGAGTCAGTCTGGAATACCAGTGTGAGAAAATCACACTCAATTGATTATTAAAGTTTCAAAAATCCTTTGAAAAACAAAAGCATCTCGTAAGACCGCGCCACAAATAAACATGTCGGGTTTTTACCTTACGATGGCTAAAACAATTTTTATAGAAATCCTCTGATATTATAATAGGGTCTATATACAAATACTTATAAAATAGCCGAAATTGTTACATGTATTAAATTCCAGCTACTAGCCACAGAGTGGGTACTACAAACAAAACTCGTACAAGGCTCGTAGGGAGAATGGATTTCCAACTAATGACTAGGCACTGGGGTACCACCTGTCACAGTACTGGGCCTAGATCACCGTACCGAGGAGTATGCCCGCTCCCCTGCAACACAAGACCGGGACTACTCCTTACTAGATAATCCCGAGTGAGATCACCCCGCGGTTGGGATCAGCAACCGCCCACTAAGCCGAAATAAAAAGGGACATCTAGACAGGGATGACCTCACCCTACTTGGGTACTACCACCTAGCCTTGCTACATAACCCCTGATTTTCAGTCATTCCCATTTGATGAGGCTTGAGGCTAAGCATTACCTTTATAGAACATATCCCTTAGAATGCCCATCGTCCACCTGACGATGTTTCGCAAGCATTCATCCATACAAGTCCGCCCCGGGTTCGAACGGAACCGAAGGCACTATTCCTACTACATCCATTTTGGAAATATCCTCAGGATTAGTACCGACTAGCCCTTGCACTTCACTGCTCCATCTTCGAATCCAAAATCGTTTTCCACGAAACGTACAAACTGGATCGAAGTGGTTTTCGAGAAATAAATCTCGATCTCGGTCTCTTCGAAACGATTAACGTATTTGTCTAACATTGATAGTCAGTTATTTAAGTATCAATTTATATTCACAAACATCCATCAAACAATAAATAATTTCGCAAATCATTTATTTATCTCAAAAATATCTTCACAAGATATATTTTCACTTTTCAAATTCCTTTGAAAACAGTTTTCAAAACTATCTGCCTTTCTCAGAATAAATTACAAGTATTTCTATTTCCACTGGAATCACCAAGCACAAAACTAGATTTTTTTCTAAATTAATTTAAAACACTTTACTTTTGAAAATATACTTTAAAACATTCAAGTTAAAATTACTTTAATAATTTGTTAAAATACATACTATATGAATATTTGAAAATAAGGTAACTTAATAAAATATAAAACTAGATTTCTACTTTTAAAAACAAAATACTAAGTTACTTCTTAATAATTACTGCTAGAATAGATTAAAGAAAATACTTACTTTAGACTTTAAATAATAGAAATAATAATTTTTACGAAACTTGCTTTCTTTAAAAACAACTTTAAAACATTTAATTTATATTTAAAATTTTACTTTAAAAAAATGTACTTGGCTATCCAGAGAAAATTCTAATTTTAATCACTTAAATCAATTTTCCAAATTGATTTCCAATTTATTCCATTTGAAATAAATCTCTTTATTTACTCAGTTCATTTCAAAATTCATTAATTATGGATTTTATTATTATTGTTATTATCTTCCATTTGATTTTAAATCCTTTAACGGAAATATACAAATTCCAGATTTTCCCAATTTCTTCCTTATTCTTTTCAATAATTTAAATCTTAAATTTTAAATAAATGTTTTCTTCTTTTAATTAATATCACTGAAGATTTAATATTCATTAACTTTATGTTTATTCAAATTTCCTTCCTATACTCCAGATCTATTTATTAGAATTTTACAGTCACTTCATTCCTTTTCCAATGCATTTTTTTAATTTATTTATTCTATAATTATTTTATTCACAAATTCACTTCTTTTAATTTCTTCCCAATCCAATTTATATAATTTTGGCAATTCATTATACCCAATCATAACCAATCGAACCATAGCATTCAATATTCCAATAAAGTCCATCATAGAATAGCAAATAATCACAACAGAGGGTATAGAATAATTTAAATAAATGTTGAGGGATCCAGTTGGATCCCTCCAACCTGTTTTTCCCTACATCCACAGATGTTAGCATGATATAATATGCCAAATTCAAAATATCCCATACTATAGCACATAAATCAATTCAACCATTCAAACAATTATTTAAATTTTTATCATTTAAGTTTAAATTTAACTGAGTGAGATTAACTCACCTTTGATTCCTGTTTTGCAACCCACTTCATTCTCAATTTGATTCCAGGATTTTCAGACCTTGTATAAACATTAGGTGTTTTACTAATATTCGGGTCAACTGAAAAAATTAAATTCCCATTTGATAATTCCATTAACCACATATTTCATTATCTCCAACAAAATTTAATCTACTATTAATTAAATTTTAAACTAATTTCTTTTTAAATAATTTTCTTAGCAACCGAAATAATTTAGATAAGTTAATCAAATGAATTAATCACCTTAACATATTATTTTAAAATCAACTAGTAAGTTTTAAAATGTGAATATGTATATTTGTTTTATTTCTATTAAAACTACATATTTATTTGTTGAAATAAATTACAGATCTCAATAATCTAATTTCATATCACTTCTTATACTTTTCAAATCTTATCTACATACATTTTTACTAATTTACTTATATATAAAAAATTTAAAAATTTATCTTCTTATAAACTCTACCATAATATCCTTATTTTAAATTAAATTTATTGGCAGAATAATCTCTAAATTTTCCTCTACTGTAATTATTTTTTTTACAAATTAAACAAGAAGTTTAGGCTTGCTTATTGGTAATTTAAATGTTAAAATACTGAATTACCTTAAGACATTTCTTCTCCAAGTCTAACAAAGTTAAAATACACCTATGTTTATAAATTGTTTAATTAAAAATAAAATAAAATAAAAACGAGGATACCTCGCCGCCGAAACCCTAGCTCGTTGAATCCCGCTCACGCTTGACAGCACTGAATCGCGATCGCTAGCCACTTTCCCAGTCGCGCTTTCGAACCCTCCGAGCACCGCCCCATCACCATTGCAACTCACTGCAATAGCTCCTATTGACAAACCCTAGCTCGCGCGACTTCACTCCATCTTCTCGAGCGACGATGCCACAAGCTGTAGCCATGCCATCGATTAACACCTCCATCTATTTCAAGCTTCACCGTCATCATCGTGAAGCTTCACCTTGCAACGTCAAACCTCCGAATCGCATGACTCCAAAATCATCATTCACGCCTCTCGGTTTCGAGTCGACACTCCCCTACGCGAGCGTGTGCGAGCCCCAGAAGCTCGATTTCAGTGTACAAGACGTGGATATGAATTCGAATTGAAGAAGACTTAAGTGATGGCCATTATTTTTTTCTCTCGATTTTGATTTTGAATGAAGAGGAATGGGAGAGTACTGGGGTTTATAACTGAAGACATCAATCTTTTTTTTTAAACTATCATGTAAAAGAAAGGGGGGACAGGAGAAGACGTTTGCGTGCTGAGGAGAACACGATTTGATCCTTGCGTGAACAAGTACTACAATGATTTCATAAAAGTTTGACGTTGATAGAAAGTGGGCTGTAGTTGAAATAGTTTGACCCGTCAATTTATATGTATAACATATTTGAAATTTTAAATCGTCTCAAAATCGTAGCTAAAAATCTCGACCTCCTATCGACGCGTGCCGCTAGGCGTTTATAATGTTAAACCCCTATCCCGAACTCAATAGAAAAAGTTTCGAGTCCTAATTCGATCGTATGGAGAAGATAGCATTTTGAATCCAGTTATTATTAAATTTCCTATATAAAATTCAGCGCTTTTACACGTCGTATGCTCACACAACAACTCCAAACACTACGAGATTTGAAACCCGATAATAATATAATATTACGGATCCAATGGAACTTGTTTCATCGAATTCCGAGATTGTGCCTCGGAAGGCTATTTTTAAATTCAATTCAAACGATATATTTTTAAAACTGGGCCAAACACTATGAAATCCAATTTTAACAGTTTAACTATCCTCAGTATTATCAATATGAATTTTACAAGCCTTTAAATTATATTTTAACCAGCTTAAACTCCCGATTCAACAATTACCCAACTTCACTTATTTAATTTAATAATTCAATTATCAAATAAATTGTGGTATTCGTAATTCAAGTTAAAATTACTCTATTGAATACTTAAAATCAATTAAATATTCCGATTTTTAATTGCTTGAAAATTCCGGGTCGTCACAACGCAGTTCCATCGGTTCAAATGGCAAAAGAATGGATGCTTACTTAGACATTGTTCCATTGGTCCAAGAAGAGAGGAAATAAAGCGCGCTTGAACATAGTTCCATTGGCTCTAGTGGCAAAAAAATGGATGCTTACTTGGACACAGTTCCATTGGTCCAAGAAGTGAGGAAATGGAGCGCACTTGAATGCAGTTCCATCAGTTCAAGTGGGAAAAGAAAGGATGCTTACTTAGATGCGGTTCCATTGGTCCAACAAGTGAGGAAATGGAGTGCACTTGAATGCAGTTCCATCTATTCAAGTGGAAAAAAAATGGATGCTAACTTGGACGTGGTTCCATTGTTCTAAGAAGTGAGGAAATAGAGAGCACTTGAACTCAGTTCCGTTGGTTCAAGCGGCGAAAGAATGAATTCTTACTTAGATGCAGTTCCATTGGTCCAAGAAGCAAGGAAATGGAGCGCACTTGAATGCAGTTCCATCAGTTCAAGTGGAAAAAGAATGGATGCTTACTTGGACACAGTTCCATTGGTCCAATATGTGAGGAAACAGAGCGCATTTGAACTTAGTTCCATCTGTTCAAATGGAAAAAGAATGGATGCTTATTCGGATGCGGTTCCATTGGTTCAAGAAGCGATGGAATGGAGCGCACTTGAACGCAGTTCCATCGATTCAAGTGGCGAAAGAATGGATGCTTACTTGGATGTTGTTCCATCAGTCTAAGGAGCGAAGCATGGCTTACGGATATGTGTGAGAGCTTGGGCCTTCTTGACACTGTCAGGCCAACGTCAGCTCTCAGAAGGCATGGATCGATTTTCCATTGATCTGATTTGCTTCCGTGGACTCTTAGGTTGTAAAGGCCCGCAAATCCGTACCCCTTCTGAGCTGGCAAAATTCCACAACAATTCAGCCCAAAGTGGAACAAATGTACGAGTCTTCGGGTTTAAAGAAGAAAGAGGTAGAAGAAGAAGAAAAGAAAACAATAACAGAATCTCACATTTCGCAGCGAAACAACATATAATAGATAAATGAATGTCTTTAAAACAAAGAACTATATCAGTTATTACATTACATCACATTACATTATCAGAGTGTTACAACAACAAACAACGGAAAAGAATATAACATATACTAGTGATACGCTTCGCCATCCAGCTTGCTCCTGATTTCCACAACATCTCTTTTCTAACTTTGCTCCAGAATAATGATAACCTGACTCTAGGCCGCCCGTGTGCAAAAATTATGAGCACCCAGAGTTTAGAAAGGGAACAATAAACTCCAGGCCAGTCATGGGACAGGTGTGAGATCTTAAAAACAGTTATTTTCTCAAAGAAAAGGAAAAGAAATCCGCTATGCTTTTGGAAAATGAAACTACCATAAGGCCTCCCGCCACACACACAATGCAAACGCAGAATTGGAGGAGATTTCTCCTTATGATAGTCAAACATGCTTGATACGCAAAATCCTTTGATATTATTATTATTAGTGCATAGTGTGAAAAACATTTCGAAAATATAATATTAATCTTAGCCAGCATAGGCATTTCGCACTTATGCCTACTATAGCTACCATGTTCAATAGCAGGTTACCGCCACATTCCATGGCAGGTTATACAACTAAAACCGTACAGGGCATGTATTGTTTCTTTGGATTTACAACAAATGGTCAGGCTAAGGAACTTCCTACTGCCACATGGGTACGCCTCTAGAGGGCCGTCCCGAGAACCTACCCGGATCTCTGCCAACACAAGGTCGGGTTACCTCTGTAACTAGGTAACTACTACTCGAGTATGCCATCCCACGGTCGTTTACGACCTTTATCCGAGGATCCTTAACCACAAAGCAACAACCACAAAGAGTAATATATTTGCAGCAACCACATAGGTTAAGTATCTGGACTCCATACCATGATACCACCCTTTTCCAAAAGGAAATGACATACCCTAAAGGGCGCGACCCTCATAACCTTGCCGCATCTTTCCTGTTTCAACCATTTCCAGGGTGTAAGGTTCGACGAAGTCTCATCCACAAAGCTACACTTTTCAAAAAGTCATGCTTTGATAACAAATGATCTGCAGCACTTCGTATGCCACATTACCAAATTGGGAATGTGTCACTAGTAACCATCAACTACATAACCTCTAGGCTCGTACGTCTCAAAGAAAGGTGTTAGGCTAAGAGAATAAATTCTCCGCCACCAATATAAATGTATTTGATAGAAACCATCTTTACATCCTAAAGTGTAACGTCGGAC
Organism: Allium cepa; assembly: GCA_030765085.1. Classification (NCBI taxonomy): domain Eukaryota; kingdom Viridiplantae; phylum Streptophyta; class Magnoliopsida; order Asparagales; family Amaryllidaceae; genus Allium; species Allium cepa. The sequence continues at coordinate 590,345,102 of CM060938.1, forward strand.
ACACATCCATACAAGTCCATTCCGGGATCGAACGGAACCGAAGACACTTCAAAGAAGCCCTTGAAAATTCGGATATTCACTAATCACGTCCGGAATCCCCATCACAAAAGGTGATCAAATCTTTATACCGGAGCAACTCGGTGTAGAGACATTCGACAGATAATCCTTTCGTTTTCGAGAATACCCGGTCTTCAACACCATCTTCAAATGCAATCTCATTTCGTCGTATCATTATTCGGAATGGGTTTTATGACACAAGGTCCTCTCCCGGCTAATCCGAATAATGAGCTCTTATTTTAAAAAAAATAAGTGTTTAATCAGATTTCAAACAAATCACAACAATTTCCACTTTGATATTTTAAAAAGATCCATTACAATCACAAGGGTTCGATGTGGTTTTCGAATATCCATTTGAAATCTGACCCCCGATCGCATCGAAATTCAATTGTCATTTAAAGACAAATATCGATAGTCGGTTATTTAACTATCAATCAACATTCGCAACAATTACCAGATTTAAATAATTTTCCCAATTATTTATTTTCAAAATATCTTCGCAAGGTATATTTTCACACTTCAACCATTTGAAAACAAATTTCAAATCACTTTTCGCTCACTGAATAAGATTTTCGATATTATTTATTTCCACTGAAAGTCTGCCGAGTTCAAATAATTTAAAATACTTTAAATCACTTATCCAAGACATATACTTGAAAACATTCAGATAAATTATTTTAAAGCATTTATTTAAATATTAGTTATGAAAATATTATACCAATATCTCGTATAAAACTTCAAGTCTAAACTAACTTTAAAATAAAATTAGTAGATACGGTATAACTATTTTAAATAACCATTTTCTAAACAAATATCAATTTAATCTTTAAATAACCACTTCTATATTAAAATAAATCTTTACTTTAAAGATTTTCAAAATAACCCAAGTCAATAATTTCTCCAAAATAATCTTTCCTTAAAACCATCTTCACAACTTCAATTTCATATTTATAGACTATATTGAAAACATACTCGGCTTTGCAGGGAAAATACACCTTCCATTCTAAAATGGTTCATTCAAATCAATTTATAAATCATTCTGGATTTACTTTAAATTTACGTTCCAAATCCGTAAATTCCTTCCACACTCTTAAAAATAAAACAATATTTATTTTTAAAACAAATTTCCCTTTCCTTTATAAAATTTCCATTTTGGGTTTAAATTTTTAAACATCCACTAATTTACGATTTTCAAATCGATTCCCAAGTATTCGCTTTCAACACCAAATCCATTTTTAGAATTTGTTTTCCAAAATTTATTTTTAAACATCAAATCAATTTTAGATCGATTTTCCAAATATTTATTATTTTTAACAAATCAATATCAAATTTATTTTCAAAACACCAAATCAAATTTCAAATTGATTTTCAAATTTATTTCAAACACCAAATTTATTATCTTTTGAAACAAATTCCTTGTTTTAAATTTATTCAATTTTCAAAAATTAGTTTACTATAAATTTTCTCTTAAATTTCAAAAATCAAATTTTATTTATTATTGGTGTCCTACGATACCAAAAATATATTTGGCTAAATTATAACCTTCAACAGTTTCAATCACAAATAGTCACACACAGATTATAAATGATCAACACACAATATTGAAACAAATTCAAATAATTGAGGAATCCAGTTGAATCCCTCCAACCTGTTTCCCTGCATCCACAGACGTTAGCACAATAATTAAATACCTATTCAACTTCGAGGTGGAATATCGCGATATATGGGATTTATGAAATATTATCCGCTATTATGCGGCGCATAGGGTCTCATCCGCTATATAATGTGGGAAATCAACTCCAAATATACATATAAAATACCAATTCCACTTCGAGGTGGAATATCGTGGTATATGGGTTTAAATATAATATCATCCACTATTATGCGGCGCATAGGGTCTATTTCAATACAACTGATAATAAATTATCATCTAAGCAAACAATCAACAATTTAAATTTAACAATCACAATTCAACAATCAATCACTAACTGAAATTTTCAGTTATTATAAATTTGAGTGAGAAGATCTCACCTTTGCTTATTTTCGAATCCATTTCCATTCTGACTTGTTTCTTCACAGTTTTAGACCTTTACTGCTTGAAATCGTGAGCCTCCTGTCATGGCGACGCTACCTGCACCACGACATCGACATCCGCCTCGCTCCATCGCCAGATCCAAAACCCACAACTTCGCCCATCACGAAAACTCCCTGAGCTGCTCCTCGTCTTTCCCTTTTTCATGTCGATGACGCAGTGCTGAAGGAATTTGCAATCCTGAGCGTTCGCGCGCCAACGTCGCACGTGTCGGCCTTGGAAGTTGTGCGCTCAAGAACAGCTCGCCACCGCCTAGTCTCTGATTCACGGCCACAGTGCTTGCGCGATGACCACTAATTGCTACTCTCGATCGCGAACTCGCCGGAGCCACTCACGAACCCCCAATCGAACTTGAGCTTAATATCGTGAATTGAAATCTCCCTCAATGTCGCGCACGCGAATTTCCCTAAGTCACGTGCGCCAGTGACGAACGAATTTGATTTTCGTTCTTTGTTCATTTGTTTTTTTTATTTGTGGAAGAGGGCTTCGGCCGTTGAAGTTTATCTGAACTTGATTTCGATTCCTTCTGCTTTTTGAAATGATTTAGCATGAGATTTGTAAAAGAAATGGGGAGACAAGGATGAGATGTTGGCATGTGGAGGAAGGCTGCAGTGCTTCAGAGGTGCAGAGAAAAGTTTTGATGTGAGGGAATTTCAACTGAAGTTGACCAGGATAAAATATAGTTTAAATTTAAATTCAAATTCAAAATGTCTCGATTAATGCAGCTTAAAATTACGAACCCATATCGAGCATGCCGCCAGACGTTTATAATGTTATACCCCTATTCTGAACGCAATGGAAAAGGTTTCGAGTCCTAACTCTATTGTCTGGAGAAGATAGCTTTTGAACCAGTTATAAAATTGAATTTTTGATATAAATTTCAGCGCATTTATATGTCGTACGCTCATACAACAACTCCAATTACTACGAAAATTGAAATATGATAATAATACAATATTACAAATCCAACGGAACTGGTTTCGTCGAATTCCGAGACTGTGCCTCGAAAGGCTATTTTTAAATATCGATTTAAACAATACAAATTCAAAACTGATCAAAGCATTTCCAAATTCAATTCTGAAGCTTCCATTATCTTCAGTATTATCAATATAGATTTTTCAAGCCTTTGGAACATTTTAAATCAGCTTAAAAATTAAGATTCAATATTTTACCCAACTTAAACAAATTAAATTCAATATTTTAATTGATAAATTCATAGCTATAATTGAAATTCAAGTTTGAATCAATTCCCAAACATTTAAAATCAATTAAATATTTCGATTTCAAATATCCAAAATTCTGGGTCGTCACATCCTTCCCCCTCAAAAGAATTTCGTCCCGAAATTACTAGTTAAGAAGAATGATCCTCAACCCGTTTAATATTTTCCAAACCAAACAGTTTCAACTTTCCAAAACAAATTTTTCTATTAGAGATCCAATATCATTTCAACTAACTTTCTGAAATCTTTCATGGTTCCCAAACAACATTGTTTTCCTAACAATTCAAATTTAAATTTAAATTCAAAATTTCAAAATTTCTCAAAATTTTTCTAACTCCCTAAATTTTCGAAATTTTTTGTCAGCGTCTCCTTTGCGCGGCTAGCTCGGTACAACTACAAAATGGCACCACGGGTCCCCAGATTCAAAAAGAAAACAAAAGGCCAAGCGGCTAGACAAGAAAATCATCAAATTCCATACTGAAATTTAAATACATACCTTTTTGTCGAGCAATTTAAATTATCTTCAGAATCAAAATCCCAATTCCATTTCCTTTGTCTTTAGCACACATGTATATCCTGATATCCATAATGTCCAATTTCAACATTCAAAAATCATTTTTGCACATTCTTTACAAAAGTTTGAATACTTCTTATACCATTTTTACTTCACTATTGAAGTTATATATCCATTATCATTCAATCTTGCATTTTCAATTTCATTTGAATTCAATTTACACTTTCAACTTTTTCGGATTTAATTTATCTTCTGAATATTGAATTTTATCAATTATCTTTCATTTACAACTGCACTATTTTAAATTAGTTTCATTTGCTAATTCAATACAAGTTCCAATTCATTTTATCTCAAACCATTTTTTTCCACTTTTCTAATCATTAGTTCATTTCGAACTAATTTTACAACTTCATTTTATTCCATACAATTCAAATTGGTTTTTGATATTCAGTTTTAAATTCTAGTTTTATTCTTTTGTTCATTCCCAAAAATTTATTTTCAATTCACCATTTTGGTTTATAATCACCTATATTTAAACTGGATTTCAAATTCCATACGAATTTAATTTATCTTTCATTTATAAATATTAAATTCAATTCATTTCAAACCATATCAATTTGGTCATTCATCACTTAGTTTCACTTACTAATTTTAGTTTAATACTTTACTTTGTTTATCACAAATCAATTTCTGTTCCAACTCCAATTCTACTTACTTACAAATTCGAAATAAATTTCAACATTCAATTTCCCTTTCATTTACTTGCAATTGTAAATTTATTCATTCACAACCTTATTTTTAACCTTGTAAAATTTTATTCCATAACTTTTTTTTTATAAGATTCTAGAGTCTTTTCAACATTCCAAAAATCATTTTTTTTGAAATCAATCCAAATTATCCTTTTGAATTTCCAAAACCAAATCCAGTTTGTAAACAACTTCCATTTAAAATAATTTTGCAGCAATTCCTCTCTTGAAAACTCGAAAATGGACATCGATAATGCTGCAGTCATCATCGAAGTTATTTTCCAGCAACCGAAAAGAGGTTAGAGCTTTCATCCCTTCAAAACACTTTCCAAACCTTTGAAAATTCAATTCCAAACTCAATGGAATTTAATTTCCAAAATTTCCAATTTCAAATCTTTCCAATCCACTTTCAAATATTTCTCTGGAATCTATTTCAAATTATAAATCACATTTACAATTTATATTCTCAAATTCCATTTGTATATGAATTTATTTCTTAACTTTGGAGTTACGATTTCAATTTCCTATTCAAATGATAATAAATATTATCACTTCCTAACAATCAAGCAACCATATACTATAATAATTTACAAAGATTATTTCCTTTATCTACGAAAATAGTTTTGGGTAAAAAATTTAATTCACCCTATTTTAAAACAATATCGTGTCGAATTGTTCAGTACGAGGGTTTAGAGATCCCTATCGATAGAGTTGTATAGACTATATCGACCGGAATCCATATACCACTCAACAAACCAATCATCACAATATAAAATAATTTTTATATTCACTAACAAATAGCGCTCATATCTATTATTACAATCAAACTCATTCTAGAGTGCTACTGACTCTATCTCTAATGAGTAACACCCAACAGAGCCAAAGTTGTCGCTTAACCAATTTCCCTGATACCACTGTAGAGGCCCGCAAATCCATACCCCTTTTGAGCTGGCAAAATTCCACAACAATTCAGCTCAAAGTGGAACAAATGTACGAGTCTTGGGGTTTAAAGAAGAAAGTGGCAGAAGAAGAAGAAAAGAAAACAATAACATAATCTCACATTTCACAGCGGAACAACATATAATAGATAAATGAATATCTTTAAAACAAAGAACTATATCAGTTGTTACATTACATCACATTACATTATCAGAGTGTTACAACAACAAACAGCGGAAAAGAATATAACATATACTAGGGATACGCTTCGCCATCCAGCTTGCTCCTGATTTCCACAGCATCTCTTTTCTAACTTCGCTCCAGAATAATGATAACATGACTCTAGGCTGCCTGTGTGGAAAAATTATGGGCACACAGAGTTTAGAAAGGGAACAATAAACTCCAAGTCAGTCATGAGACTGGTGTGAGATCTTAAAAACAGTTATTTTCACAAAGAAAATGAAAAGAAATCCGCTATGCTTTTGGAAAACGAAACTACTATAAGGCCTCCCACCACACACACAATGCAAATGCGGAATTGGAGGAGAATTCTCCTTATGATAGTCAAACATGCTTGATACGCAAAATCCTTTGATATTATTATTATTAGTGCATGGTGTGGAAAACATTTCGAAAATATAATATTAATCTTAACCAGCATAGGCGTTTCGCACTTATGCCTACTATAGCTACCATGTTCAATAGCAGGTTACCGCCACATTTCATGGCAGGTTATACAACTAAAACCGTACAGGGCGCATATTGTTTCTTTGGATTTCCAACAAATGGTTAGGCAAAGGAACTTCCTACTGCCACATAGGTACGCCTCTGGAGGGACGTCCCGAGAACCTACCCGGATCTCTGCCAACACAAGGCCGGATTACCTCTGTAACTAGGTAACTACTATTCGAGTATGCCATTCCCCAGTCGTTTGCGACCTTTATCCGAGGATCCTTAACCACAAAGCAACAACCACAAAGAGTAATAGATTTGCAGCAACCACATAGGTTAAGTATCTAGACTCCATACCATGATACCACCCTTTTGCAGAAGGAAATGACATACCCTAAAGGGCGCGACCCTCATAACCTTGCCGCATCTTTCCTGTTTCGACCATTTCCGAGGTGTGAGGTCTGACGAAGTCTCGTCCACAAAGCTACACTTTTCATAAAGTCATGCTTTGATCAACTGGAGCACTTCGTATGCCACATTACCAAATTGGGAATGTATCACTAGTAACCATCAACTACATAACCTCTGAGCTCGTACGTCTCAAAGAAGGGTGTTAAGCTAAGAGAATAAGTTCTCCGCCACCAACATAAATGTATTTGATAGAAACCATCTTTACATCACAAAGTGTAACGTCAGACACACATCCATACAAGTCCGTTCCGGGATCGAACGGAACCGAAGGCACTTCAAAGAAGCCCTTGCAAATTCGGATATTCACTAATCACGTCCGGAATCTCCATCACAAAGGGTGATCAAAACTCTATACCGGAGCAACTCGGTGCAGAGACATTCGACAGATAATCCTTTCGTTTTCGAGAATACCCGGTCTTCAACACCATCTTTAAGTGCAATCTCATTTCATCGCATCATTATTCGGAATGGGTTTTATGACACAAGGTTCTCTCCCGGCTAATCCGAATAATGAGCTCTTATTTTAAAAAAATAAGTGTTCAATCAGATTTCAAACAAATCACATCAATTTCCACTTTGATCTTTTAAATAAAAGATCCATTACAATCACAAAGGTTCGATGTGGTTTTCGAATATCCATTTGGAATCCGACCCCCGGTCGCATCGAAATTCAATTGTCATTTAAAGACAAATATTGATAGTCGGTTATTTAACTATCAATCAACATTCACAACAATTACCAGATTTAAATAATTTTCCCAATTATTTATTTTCAAAATATCTTCACAAGGTATATTTTCACACTTCAACCATTTGAAAACAAATTTCAAATCACTTTTCGCTCGCTGAATAAGATTTCTGATATTATTTATTTTCACTGAAAGTATGCCGAGTTCAAATACTTTAAAATACTTTAAATCACTTATCCAAGACATATACTTGAAAACATTCAGATAAATTATTTTAAAACATTTATTTAAATATTAGTTATGAAAATATTATACAAATATCTCATATAAAACTTCAAGTCTAAACTAACTTTAAAATAAAATTAGTAGATAGGGTATAACTATTTTAAATAACCATTTTCTAAACAAATATCAATTTAATCTTTAAATAACCACTTCTATATTAAAATAAATCCTTACTTTAAAGATTTTCAAAGTAACCCAAGTCAATAATTTCTCCAAAATAATCTTTCCTTAAAACCATCTTCACAACTTCAATTTCATATTTATAGACTATATTGAAACATACTCGGCTTTCCAGGGAAAATACATCTTCCATTCTAAAATGGTTCATTCAAATCAATTTATAAATCCTTCTGCATTTACTTTAAATTTACGTTCCAAATCCGTAAATTCCTTTCCACACTCTTAAAAATAAAACAATATTTATTTTTGAAACAAATTTCTCTTTCCTTTATAAAATTCCCATTTTGGGTTTAAATTTTTAAATATCCACTAACTTACGATTTTCAAATCGATTCCCAAGTATTCACTTTCAACACCAAATCCATTTTCAGAATTGGTTTCCCAAAATTTATTTTTAAACATCAAGTCAATTTTAGATTGACTTCCCAAATATTTATTATTTTTACCAAATCAATATCAAATTGATTTTCTAATTTATTTTCAAAATACCAAATCAAATTTCAAATTGATTCTCAAATTTATTTCAAACACTAAATTTATTATCTTTTGAAACAAATTCCTTCTTTTAAATTTATTCAATTTTCTAAAATTAGTTTACTATAAATTTTCTACTAAATTTCAAAAATCAAATTTTATTTATTTCTGGTATCTTACGATACCAAAAATATATTTGGCTAGATTATAGCCTTCAATAGTTTCAATCACAAATAGTCACACACGGATTATAAATGATCAACATACAATATTGAAACAAATTCAAGTAATTGAGGAATCCAGTTGGATCCCTCCAACCTGTTTCCCTGCATCCACAGACGTTAGCACAACAATTAAATACTCATTCCACTTCGAGGTGGAATATCGCGGTATATGGGATTTATAAAATATTATCCGCTATTATGCGGCGCATATGGTCTCATCCGCTATATAATGCGGGAAATCAACTCCAAATATACATATAAAATACCAATTCCACTTCGAGGTGGAATATCGCGGTATATGGATTTAAATATAATATCATCCGCTATTATGCGGCGCATAGGGTCTATTCCAATACAACTGATAATAAATTATCATCCAAGCACACAATCAACAATTTAAATTTAACTATTACAATTCAACAATCAATCAACAACTGAAATTTTCAATTATTATAAATTTGAGTGAGAAGATCTCACCTTTGCTTTTATTTTGCAATCCATTTCCATTCTGACTTGTTTCTTCATAGTTTTATACCTTTACTGCTTGAAATCGTGAGCCTCCTGTCACGGCGATGCTACATGCACCACGACATCGACATCGGCCTCGCTCCATCGCCAGACCCAAAACCCACAACTTCGCCCATCACGAAAACTCCCCGAGCTACTCCTCGTCATGCCCTTTTTCATGCCGATGACGTAGTGGTGAAGGAATTCGCAATCCCTAAGCGTTTGCGTGCCGACGTCGCACGCGCCCGCCTTGGAAGTTATGCGCTCAAGAAAGGCTCGCCACCTTCTAGTCCCCAATTCACGGCCACAGTGCTTGTGCGATGACCACTAACTGCTACTCTCGATCGCGAACTCGTTGGAGCCAACCACGAACCCCCAATCGAACTTGAGCTAAATATCATGAATTGAAATCTCCCTCGATGTCGCGCACGCGAATTTCCCTAAGTCACGCGCTCCAGTGACGAACGAATTTTGATTTTCGTTCTTCATTCATTTGTTTTTTTTTATTTGTGGAAGAGGGCTTCGGCCATTGAAGTTTATCTGAACTTGATTTCGATTCCTTCTTCTTTTTGAAATGATTTTGCGTGAGATTTGTAAAAGAAATGGGGAGACAAGGATGAGATGTTGGCGTGTGGAGGAAGGCTGCAGTGCTTCAGAGGTGCAGAGAAAAAGTTTTGATGTGAGGGAATTTCAACTGAAGTTGATCAGGATAAAATATAGTTTAAATTTAAATTCAAATTCAAATTGTCTCGACTAACGCAGCTTAAAATCGCGAACCCCTATCGAGGCGTGCCTCTAGGCGTTTATAATGTTATACCCTCATTCCGAACGTAATGGAAAAGGTTTCGAGTCCTAACTCGATCGTATGGAGAAGACAGCTTTTGAACCCAGTTATAAAATTGAATTTTTGATATAAATTTAGCGCGTTTATATGCCGTACGCTCACGCAACAACTCTAATTACTATGAAAATTGAAATCTGATAATATACAATATTACGGATCCAACGGAACTAATTTCGTCGAATTCCGAGACTGTGCCTCGGACGGCTATTTTTAAATATCGATTTAAACGATATAAATTCAAAACTGATCAAAGCATTTTCAAATTTAATTGTGAAGCTTCCATTATCTTCGGTATTATCAATGTAGATTTTTCAAGCCTTTGGAACATTTTAAATCAGCTTAAAAATCAAGATTCAATATTTTACCCAACTTAAATAAATTAAATTCAATATTTTAATTGCTAAATTCGTAGCTATAATTGAAATTCAAGTTTGAATCAACTTCCAAACATTTAAAATCAATTAAATATTTCGATTTCAAATGTCCAAAATTCTGGGTCGTCACACAGGTTGCTTACATGAGCGTGGTTCCATTGGTTCAAGAAGCAAGGCATGGCTTATGGATGTGCACGAGGGTTTGCTTGCAAGAGTGCAGTTCCATCGGCTCAATAAGTGCTTCAATGATTCTTTTGGTCTCCGTGACAGGCTAGATAGAGACATCACATCCTTTGGCCATGCAGTATGGAGTCTACACTATTCTAGAAATCTCCTTGCCAGTTCTTCAAATGTTGAAGTGGATCTTGGTGGGAGTCTAGTAAACCACATAGAAGCAACACCTTCCAAGAAGATATGGAAACATCCGCAAGGGACAACGTCCTTTGCCCTAGCTCCATATGCCAACTGTACTTGTATAAGTGTTGTTTTGGGCATGTCGTCCCATTGTAAGATGGCATAATAGACACATTAAACTCTTGGGATACTCTTCCCTTAGAACATTCTCAGTAAATGAAGTCCGGCTCGGTGCAGAAACCTAATCATTATCTTTCCTGCCTTTACTTTCTTCCACCAAGCCTTTGACCATGTCCACAATGAATGTCTCGCTAGTCCGGTAGTCCACAGGTCTACTGTTAGGGACTATGTCAAGCATTTGACTTTGTAAACGGCTTTGGTTTGCCAATTGAAGTCTAGGATCTCCATTCTTAGGGAGAACTGCTCCTAGTGAATTCCGTTGGAGCGTGGTTGGCCTTATGGAGGTAGTTTGACCTTTCTTTCTAGCATTTTGCCTGCCTATGTAGGCATTCAGTTCCAATCCTTTATTATCGAGTTGCTTGTCATCTTCAGAATCAGAAAGAAGCATTGCAATATTATCTTGTGGAGCATTTTCTCCAACATTCACAGTGGGTTGTGCTCCCGCAGGTGAAGTACTTCTATTTTCTTCAATAATAATTCTAGTAGCTCCACCAACCATCTCCTTTTACTTTTGTTTGCCATCCCCCCTACGCAAGCCTAAGACAAAGGAATTCTCCTACTTCATAGCAGCGACAGTTTCTGGCCTAGTTCTTAGAGCGTTTGGTGAATGCTGGCCAAGCATCTATCTTGTCCATAAGAGCTTTTTAGCTATCAGCCATCTTTTGATTGAGCTCATTGACCATCTGGTTAAGTTCTCATTTGGTCACCACCTCTTGTTGATTAGATGATTCTGGAGCTGCATTTCCAGCATTATTTACATCGGCATGTTAGGGGTTTGCTTCATCATCGCTAAACGTTGCTTCTATTGATCTCCTAAAAGCACTTTTCTTTTTATTTGGTGGTCTTCAATAGCAGGATTTCAATATTTTCCGAAGTAGGGTTTGTGGATCTAACTTCTAGACCTATCCAATCCAAAGTTGAGATGTAGATCTAAGCCTGGGTTCAGTGGTTCTCAGCGAAAGCACCAAAATCTAATCCAAAAAATGTATCAACACTCTAGAGTATGATGTGAAAGCACTAGTCCTGTTAGAACATATCATATATAATAGAAATAGTAGAAAATTAAAAGAGATACGAAGGTTTTTATAGCGGTTCGGGGGTTAATTAAGCCTACGTGTACTTTATATTTTTGATTATTGATTTGATCTTGATAGGATAAGGTTACAGGGAGATTGACAGAGAATTAGTCACAAGTACAAGTGTTAGGCAGATTCTAAGTCCTAAAATTGCCTACAGGAACTGCCTTAGCAACTATGCAGTAGACAGAGTGTTGAAGAAATGATAGAGCTTCCACATAGTAATGGAAGAAACTAGTTCCTCTCTTAGTTGCTCTTTGCTTTGTATTTATAGTGGTAGCAGTCATATTGGATCAGAAGTCCGCTACTAGAGAAGTCCACGGTCTGGGCAAAGATAACATAAGAAATGTCATCACAACATGAGCTAAGGCCTAGATTTGGGGCCAAAATAAGCCATTACATTCGTTTAGATGTCCTTTATGTAATTTGGTATATTATTGATGAGTATTGAACTTCCTTCTCTGCAGATTTGGATTATCCTGCAATTTGGACCGTTATGTCTTCATTCTTGATGACGAAACCTCTGACAATCTATGAAACTTCACGAATATGCATAGAAGGACCAAAGGATCACTTTCCAAGAGTATGGATATGCTAAGGCTGGCATATAGATTCGGTATCGAATTAAGGTCCTTAATTCGGGGACGAATTTAGGTGCTTGGCCCAATCATAGTGAAGCATTTCCAAATCCTTCTTTTGCCTTTTCTAAGTGCCCTTGCCAAATTTCAAGTCACTCCGATCCCGTCTCATTGTTCTTCTTAACTCGAGATGAGTTAAGTCCTTAATTTGGGGGTGAATCTAATTGGTGGGTCAAACCACTCCAAATCTTTTTTAAGTCCTTCCTTATATTTTTCTAAGTGTACATGTAAAGTTTAAAGTCGTTTTGATCTAAGACCTTAATTTAGAGTTGATCCAATGCTTTAATTCGTGGGGTTGATCCAAGGCTTTAATTCGGCGGTGAATTAAGGACTTAGTCAATTTTCGACCAAATTTCCTAAGCTCAATTCTCTGGTCCTTCTGAGTATCTTTGCCAAGTTTCTAGTCGTTCCATCTTCGTACCAACATTCCAACTCTTATTGACTTCTTCTTGGTTATCTACCCAGTTAACAGTATATAAGTATAATTATATATATAATGTTTAATAAGCATAATATTTTCGACAAATCTTTTATATATATATATGAATTAATATTTAAATCAATTAATCATATCATATATATAATTATATAAATTCATATATGTATTAAAAATTTATTTTATAATTTACAAAATTATATTAATACATATTAGAATCTCAGTTGAAATGAAAAAAATTAATTTTTAATATTTATAAATTAACCGAAAAATAGGAAATAGATTAATTTTTTTAAGTTATAATTTATTTCTTCAAATTATCTGAAATATTACTGGAAATTTAAAATTCAAAAAATATTTTTATATTAATTTTTAATAATTAGTACGGTTTTATTAATATATGTATATATATATTCGAAATTAAAAATTAAAAAAAAATCTTGAGCCCTAGCTAGACCAGGTTGATACATATTTAAATATAAATTATTTTATGATTTGTATGTATTAATATACACTCACACTTATATATGTTATTATACATATATATATATATAAGTATTTAATATATACATGCATATATATATATATATATTATATTTATACATGTGTTGGTTTCGGTATTGAAAAAAAAATTATTTAATATTTTTTTATAAATGACTTAAATATATAATGTTGTTAATATTTTATGGTTATGTTTATATATATACAAACACACACACAAAATTATATGTTTAGATAAAAATTTAGTTTATACACGTGTGTGTGTATAAATTGTAATAATTTATTTATAAAAGAAAATTTATATTCATTTACAAACATAAATTCAGACAATATATTTGCATATTGAATGAGCTATTGTGTCTGTTGCTAACATCTATAAATGGACATGTTATACCTTGCATTGATTAATATGTTACACACGCACACACTTATATATGTGTACATAATACACGTATATATTTAATATAATATAAATTAAATAATACAATATTATTTTATAAATTTAAATAAAATAGAAGATTTTATTTAATAAAATTTAGAAATGTTCTAAATAAATTAGACTTTATAGGCCCAATAATGATCCAATATGGTGAAGAAGTTGAAATTCACTCATAATTTTTAGTGCGGACTGACCCGGTCCACCATTTTCCATCACACACCCCTTTAAATATCTTATATAAATATCTCTTTCAAAATATTTTTCCATGACATTACATTGACATCACTCAAGAGATTAGTTGGGCATAATCCACTAAACTATTTTTGCTAATTAATTACACTTTAATATATTAGACATAACTAAAAAGTTTGAACAATTATATCAAGTAAAAAGCTCTTTATTGATAAAATGATTTTCAGTTATATTATCGATATTTCTTTGAAGTATTTATTTTTGTAAACAAATTTCGAAAACAAGTTTCCCATCTTGTTATATTAATTAAAAGAAGCTTAACAAGGTTATTAAATCAATCTTATAACACTTATCCATATTTCAAATGGATAGATATTCAACGATGAAGTATTCAAAATTACGTGTCACTACACATTACTTTCCATAAATATCGCACAATAAAGCTATTTATTAGGTATAATGTTCATCGAACGTGTAAATACAAAAATAATATTGCATATCCACTTACTAAGTCCCTATCTACGCGTTCTTTCCATTCATCTCCAAAATCATTGCTGCAAATTAATGAACTAGAGCAACCATCATCTTCTACCATTTGCACATGAAAATATAGTCAAATACAATAGCATGTCATTCCAATTCAATTAAATTGTCAAAAAACAAGTAAATTCATCCCTATAACGTCGAAAAAAAAATGAAAAAAAGTAGCAAAATTATAAAAATGAAAAATAGTTTTCAAAACTACATCGACTAATTCATTTTTCAGTTTTCTAGATCCATTCAGTTATGACAACCTCTTTCTTCAAGATAAAAATCATTTAATCTTTATGTTATTGTTTCAAACATAAATCTTTAATAATAGTTGTAATACCTTTGGTGTCACACTTTTTTGGTATCAACGTGAACTACCAAAAATGCCCCTCTATAAATATTATTAAATATTAATATTGCTTAAAAATAGGATCTAACAGTTAATTTTTTTTAACAATTCAAAACGTACTTATCTTATTATCACTTAGAAATAGGATCTTACGAATAAACTTTATTCAAAGTCATTTTTTTCCAATTAATAACAAAAATAAAAATTTAAACCAATATAAAATTAAATCCATTCTCTAGTAATTAATAATAGAAATAAAAATTCAAACGCCCCTAAAAGTATGATCTAATAATTAAACATACTTTAAAAATTCAAAATGCTTCTAAAAATAGGATATAAAATTAAATTTTCTTTAAAATTCAAAATACTTCTCTACAAATATACAAATCTTAGTATCGCTTGAAATAAAAATTATTTTTTTGACAGATTTAAATATATACAATTTATAACAAAAAAATTCACGCGCGAAGCGCGTGCCATTACACTCGTATTAATAAATTAAAAGACCATCTTAAATCCAACCATCGTTAATTACTAGACTAAATTTCTTCTTAAAATTAATGAGATTACAGGTATAAAAACAATAAAATAGGTTTTACTTACATTGTTAATTACAATACTCTATCGTTTATAGATGATATGCGTCGGGGTTTTGTTTATTTAATATGCATCGTCGAACAAGTATTGTTTTACTCAGTTTTACATAACCGATCGAAGTTGGTTTTTGTAGCAGCCTAACCCATTAAATTTAAAAGCATAGGTACCGTGTATAGTAATAAAGTGGATAGTGAAGTAGGCACATTCTATTCATACATCACAAATTACTTTACATACACTAAAATACTTGTCAAAATCATATACACCATGTTTTTCTTATAATACACCATTCTTATTACAAAATTACCCTCATTTTAGATTAAAGTAAGACACTAAGTTCATCTCTTCCTTCTCCCTCTTCTCTCTCCCTCGTCAATCGATCAAACCCATAAATCGTAAATTATAAATTTCCTAAATTTAGTTTTGCAGATTACATGTTTTAGTTTTTGAAAAAATAGCTTAAGAAAACACGTCCTTAATCATCCCACCAACTAATAGTGCTTTTTTGATGTTGAATATAATTATTGAATTTAGGTACGAATATGATTTAATATTTTAAGATTATGTTATTTGAATATCGTTTTTAAGAAGAGTTGAATTTAATTATGAAATCAAAACTACATGTATAAGCTTTGCATTTAAACATTTAATTTGAACTATAATTCTAAACTTTGAATTCTATTACCAAGGAGAGATAAATTCTGATTTAAATGAAGACAAGTTCTGTTGTTAAATTCTAACTTTGACTTAAAAAGTTTAGCTTTGAATTTAAATTGTAAAAATTTAAAATTGTAAAAACTTCATATCTTTATTAATAGTTGGCTTGAAAGCGCAATCTTTTGGTCTGACCACGAAGTTCCAAAATTGCCCTTTATATACAATTTTTTATTAAAATTCTCCACTAATTGATCCCAATAAATAGCATCTGCATATCTGTTTCTAAACTTAACTTAGTACATCTATTAATTGATTCTAAGAAATAGCATATACATACCTGATCCTAACTCATGCATATAACACCGCACTTTTATACGTATAATATTATTACCGCGAAATTCCAAATTGCCCTTTATATACAGTTCTTTAAAAAAAAAATCCACTAATCGATCCTAAAATAATAACATCTGCATATATGTTTCTAAACTCAGTACATCTATTAATTGATCCTAAAAAATTGCATCTGCATACCTGATCCTAAACTCATGCATGTCAACTGCATACTATATTGAGTAGCGTTGAAAAGCTCAACCTTTTATTATACGTCAGATTCAAAACAGGTTGAAATATGGAGTTTATGGTTATAATTTTTTGTTCCTAAATTTAAGTGAAAGCATGATGTCTGTCTGGCATCAAATGTTAATACCACTTAAAAATATGATCTAGCAAATATGCTTTTTTGCAAATTCATAACGCTTTTTTACATGTATTACCAAACTTAATATCGTTTATGAATTTGATCTAACAAATACACTTTCTAAACATTTTTGTTTTTTATTAATTGATAACGGAAAAAAAATTCAAACCAAAAATAAAAATAAATGATACAACTTAGAAATAAAAATTCAAACTAATAAAAAAATTAAACGATGCATCTTATAAATAAAAATTCAAACTGCCTATACATTATTTCAACGTAAAATCATACCTAAATATTTATGAAAATCATTTTTTCTAGATATGTTAAGCATATATAATTTAAAAAATCAATTTATTCGCGAAAGGCGTACTACTGTCACACGTGAAGTGCGTGCCGTATCACTCGTTTAAAATAGTTTGAATGAAGTAATTTGAACTAAAAACTGCTATAATAAAAACTATTCAAATATAAGGGGGCTACCGTTACCGTCCTAAATTTGATTAAAAAGTTAATTGTGCATGTAAAGTAATCTTTGTAAGAATAGAATTACCGTTTGGACTATGTTGGTGATAATCGCTAATAATTTTTTCTGTTCATCAACCGGTTCCTCAGCTCTTCTTTGTCTTCCTAATTCACGCTTTTTTCCTAATCTTTCTTTCCTCTTCTAAAACCAAACCCTATAATATTCATCCAAAATACCTAAATCAACCAAAATTACTCCTGAAATTCTGAGGCGATGTACAGCAATTTCAAAGAACAAGCGATCGAGTACGTAAAGCAAGCGGTCCAAGAAGACAACGCTGGCAACTATGTAAAAGCCTTTCCTTTATACATGAACGCTTTAGAATACTTCAAAACCCACCTCAAATACGAGAAGAATCCAAAAATCAAGGAAGCCATCACTCAGAAATTCACCGAATATTTGCGCAGGGCGGAGGAGATTCGAGCCGTACTGGACGAAGGCGGTTCTGGGGCCGCCCCGAATGGAGATGCGGCCATGGCGACGAAGCCGAAGAGTAAGGGGAAGGGTGGAGAGGGAGATGGAGATGAAGATCCGGAGAAGGAGAAGCTGAGGGCGGGATTGAATTCGGCGATCATAAGGGAGAAGCCCAATGTGAAGTGGAATGATGTAGCGGGGTTGGAGAGCGCAAAGCAGGCTTTGCAGGAAGCTGTTATTTTACCGGTTAAGTATCCTCAGTTTTTTACTGGTAAGAGTTTTTCTTGATTTTTATCCTATTGATCGTGTATACTACCTTTTGTTTATGTCCTTCAATGTTTATGTAATTGTTATTAAATCTGAGAGTGAAGCTAGTCTACTGGTTAATGAGTGCTGATTAAAATCTGTATGTGGATCAAAAATCAAATTTTGTGCATAAGTGACAAAGAATGGTACCATGTTTGTTGAATTTAGGAATAATAATGCGTACGGTCTTTGAGGTATAGCTTCATTCAATGTGGATTTGGCAGAAAATGTCCGCTAGTTATACCTTGAAATTCTATGGTCTGAACAAACAGTTTTTTATTCTCATCCTTTAACCAGTTTATCAGCTTGTTAGCTATACTGTAAACGGGTTTTGGTATGAGGGGATACTTGTGTTATATAAAGTTAGTTTATGAAAATGTTTGCCAAGTTTCTACTTAGTCTACTAGTAATATTTTGTTCAAGTTAACCTTCCGTTTTGTTAACCTTGTCATTATCTTTGTATGCGTGAATGTAATTTGGAGCTAAGCCCTTTTGTAACTAATCGCATGTAAGTTGATGACATTGTAGCATTTTAATACTACAACTTTTCATACTTTTGAATAACATACGAGCGTGCGCGCGCGCTCGTAAAGCGGTCATTTTTATTATAAATGCCTTTGACTATGTAAGAGATACACCAGTGATCTTCAAACATCTAGCATCTTTATTGTTATGTTTTTCTTATAGGCAAGAGACGGCCGTGGAGAGCGTTTCTTTTGTATGGTCCACCTGGGACTGGTAAGTCGTATTTAGCAAAGGCTGTTGCAACAGAGGCAGATTCAACTTTTTTCAGGTTATTTCTCCATAAGAATGATTAAATACATCAATAATTTATGTTAAATAAATGAAATGATATATTACCACATTGACGTAGAATAGGCTGTATACTATTATGTAAGTTATGTTTTGGCTGTCCTATGGTGTCATTTATTATCCATGTTTCAAGGACTGCAATCTATTTTAGTTTTGCTTTTACTCAAGGTTTTAAATCTCGGATTTCGGTCACGTTTTGGGAGAAATCTCGGACGAGATGAGTGCATATCGGGTGTTCATCTCGGATTTATATATTGGATCATATAGTTCATTTCTGGAATATCTCTGGGTATATATCATCTCTAAAATTGATTTGCATGCATAATAATATCTGTAATTACTACCTTAAAAATAATAATTTCCACTTGATTTTCTATTTTGTTATTTCTACTCTAAATCATACAATTCCACTTCTAATTGATCTAAATTATTTCATGATTCAAAATCAAACAACACAAAATTTATTATTTTTATAAATTGAACTATTACTAAATTCAATCAAATTACTTATAGTAAAGTTTCCTTAATTCTTTAACAAATCAAACAACATGAAATCACAATCAAATCTTTACCTAATCGAATCTGGTCATTTTTTAGTTTCAAAATCAATCGGACGATAATAATATTAAAGTATGATAGGAAAATAACGTCATCCAGTCATGGATAAGAGGGATAAAGCAGGATTTACTCACAGGTTTCTCTTAATATATATTGAATTTGAATTCCCTTTTTCTTCTCTTTCTCATTAAATAATTTTTCATTCTACATAATTTTTCATTCTACAGTAAAGTTCTCTTGTCAAATGATAAATAATACAGAAATATAGCGAATAAAATAGTTGTGGCTCATGAAATTTTGGCATCAAAGTTGAATTTTCAAATCTCATTGAAATAGATACCAGTTTTCCTCAAAATATTTCTAATGACCCTCCTTATATCAGGATGCAGCTGGATAAATTTGTGTACATCCTAGTGTAACTGGTCATATCTTGAACTATGTGCATCTGAAGATGATTTGACTTGCGCCGTTGTTTTTATTGATATCAAAAACCTCCATTTCGATTGGTTATATACATATATAAATATTAATTATACTATTCGTCACATAATTTTATTTTTCATCAAAATTAAAGTTGTCCCAAAAAAAATCTTAATATCGGCCAAGACATGGAATTTTGATCTCGACTGATATATCGTCCGAGATACCGAGATCTCGGCCGATATATAGAAAACGAGATTTTTACCGAAATTTTGTGTATTGTTTCGCTAGAACTTTTCCTCAAGATATCGGTGGAGATGACCGAGATTTGAAACAGTGCTTATACTAGAATCCTTTGTTTGTTCACAATTTTTTTCGATCCGAACCTTTGGAATTGACTTAGGGAGGTTGACTTTTGATCTAAAACGAGTGGCTGTACTGGGCAAGAATGATATTCCATGCTTGGTTCCATGATCATTTTATGGAAAATCTATGCAAAAAACCTTTCTCCAACCTTACCTCTTTATCATTTCTTCTTTTAAACCTTGATCAATCTATTGCAAATTCCTTAATTGATCAGAAATTGTTTTCTGCTTGTTCTAGGATGCCTGCATAGGCTTGATGTCTGGCACAATATCCAGTAATACCTATTACAATATTCATAATACCTATGCATGACATCATCACACACAGCCAGCTGTTTATTGTTTACTTATGTTGCATTTAAAATCAGTACTTATGGAAGTTTAAGCGATATTTGAATTTCTGGAATCTATCATTCAGTATATCTTCGTCAGACCTGGTATCAAAATGGATGGGTGAAAGTGAAAAACTGGTTTCGAACCTTTTCCAAATGGCTCGTGAAAATGCTCCTTCTATAATATTCGTTGATGAGATAGATTCGTTGTGTGGTCAAAGAGGAGAAGGGAATGAAAGTGAAGCTTCTAGAAGGATTAAGACTGAACTTCTTGTCCAGATGCAGGTATGCCTTGTTTTATTTGTTCTAATGCAATATAGTCTTCACAATTCTCTTTAATTGGTGTGCATATAATTACTATTTTAGCAATATGATCTTCTCCTTTAGTTGATAAATATGCACTTCAACCTTTTGCTTTAATGTTGCTGCTCATAATTATCCTTTATATGAGCATTGGTCATATATAGAATCTGAGTACGTGCTTGTCACCCTGCCAAGCATAACCACGTTATAACTATTTATGAAATGAAACCTGAAAAACACAATGATTGTGTTGTTAGAACCCTTTTAGCTTCAAACTTTATGATTGAAGGAAAGATATAGTGCATATGTAGAAATAAAAGCTACTGTGTTGTTTGAAAAAAGAAGGTATAAGGTGTAAACGGCTGAATCTATAGTGATGCATAACCACTCATCTCAGAAGATAAGAGTGGCCCAATTGTGAGTTCAATCATCTAATCAATCTGTAGGAAAAGAAATGTAGATAAAGAATTCATGTTAGATGATAGGTGTTGTCTAATATTTATTGTGTTATTATGCATAATCTTATCTTTATACATGCCAACTATGTGGTGTTTTCTATTGATTAACAACTAAAAGGATATTGGAGTTGCATTGGTAATCCCTCCATTACATTTGGTGATGTATTTATGTATAAAACCATTTAATTGCTGGAGTCGTCCTTTATTAATTTCATTATAGACACATTTTGGAAACGTATTTTTATCTTTTGAAAGTTTCATGTTACATGATTACATCTTCGTTTGCACGTGTTAAGGTTTAGGAACCAATGACAACAAAGTTCTTGTACAACATAAGATGGTATTTATATATAAATCTATTTAACTGCTTAGTGACCTTTATTTAAGGTCAATATAGACGAGGAGTTTTTTGAGCAGCTATGCATCTTTTGATCCATCTGTTCATTTTTTGAGTTTGCTTGAGTAGAAGATATTTCAAATTTGAAACAGACTGTCTTATTTCTTTCAGTTGTGTAACATGGTCCTTAAATCATCAGGGAGTGCTTTTCTATTTTCATGTGACACTGTATGCTATTCTATGTTTGATATGCGTGCGCACACAGTAATTTGTAAGTTCATTAAGCTTGATGAGAAAAATGGTTCGATGGAAGAAAATTGTGTATGTTCTTTGAATATGGATCTCGGCTTATCATTTTTGGGTTTACTCAATTGTTTTTGTTCTTTGGGCTAGGCTTATTTGAATTTAAATTGTAGGGTATTCAAAACCTAGACCCGTACCGACCTGGAGTTTGGTATGAATCAGATATTACATTTAGTAATACTTAATTGCCAGGTGTCATGGCCCGATTTGGATATTTCTGGTCGCTTTCTTATATACCTAAACAGAGATCCGTTGTGCTTGGTTTCAGTTTTCTTCTTTTCGGTTTTCTGTTGAGTTTGGTTCTTTTCCATTTGCATCTTGGACCGGGATTTCATTTCCTGGATTTGTTTGTATCAGATGTGCTGTTTTTGGTCATAATTGCTAATCCTCAAGTTTACATTGTCTTTATGGGAAAAACTACTATTGCCAAAGAGTTTTTTTATGAAAAAGTATTATGATTATAATATTGTTCGAAGCTGAGAAATCATTTCAAAATGCAATATATATTAAATATCGTGACTAAGATATCACTTCAAAATTTCAAAATATGAAGTTTGAGAAAGCTTGTTTGTGAACAAATTATGTTTTGTGGTACTATTTTATTATGTTTTTGTAGGAACTAATATGATACTTATTTACTACAAACGTGGTATCGTAAAATATTGTGTGTTTTTAATCATTAAATTGGGATGCAATTCTATTCTGTCCCTACTAACCAATTTTTTTGTAGTCATAATGAAAGTACATTTTAGATGCAATTTTCTTCTTCTAAGAGTCTACATGTTACAAGAATACATCATCATCTACTTGTTTTAGGGTGTAGGAAACAATGACCAGAAAGTTCTTGTCCTGGCTGCAACAAATACACCATATGCCCTAGATCAGGTTCAGTTTTGATAGTTTCTAATACAGCATTAAGCCATTGTATGTCTTTTCCAGTTCTCATGTCTATTTTCTGTAACAGTTTACATTTTTTATGTACAGGCTATTCGAAGACGTTTTGATAAGCGAATTTACATACCCCTACCTGATGCCAAAGCTAGACAACATATGTTCAAAGTCGGTCATTCTTGCTTTACCGTTATTTCTATGCTTAAGGCTGCTAATATCCTAGGCAGCCTGTTACAGCTAATCATAAAATTGGTTTCTGTAGCCTATTTAATTTAGACTGAATGTTGATTATTAATGAAAAAAATAGGTACATTTGGGCGATACACCTCATAATTTAACAGAAAGTGATTTTGAGATATTAGGTCGGAAAACAGAAGGGTTTTCTGGTTCTGATATTTCTGTTTGTGTAAGTCGTGAATAACTTCTGCTTTGCTAGCATAATTATGCATACAATTTTAAATTTATTAATGGTCTTTATTCAGGTCAAAGACGTATTATTTGAACCTGTTCGGAAAACTCAGGATGCCATGTTTTTCATAAAAACCCCCGAGGGCATGTTGATGCCTTGTGGTCCGAAACAGTCAGGAGCTATACAGACTACTATGGAGGAACTTGCTTCAAAAGGCCTTGCCTCTAAGGTGCTATTCCTTTTTATAATTTTTTTATTTGTTTCAGTTTCTTGGAATTCTTTGTGAATGCAAACCTTTAGAAAAGAATCAACTGTTTGAACCAAGCCCCATAAATTTGAGAAAAACTGCGATACAGATGACTGTATCGAAGTTTGATGTAGATCCTCGTAAGTTTCTACGTCTGTATTAGAAGACAAATAATGTTTGTTATAATTTCGTCAAGTACATTTTCAAATTTATAATGTACACATGGAAGAAATTGTGTGAAGCTGTTTCAAAATTTTGATACAAACATCTCTATCAAAACTTTTCTCCACTGACTGCTACCAATTTTTTTTGATGAAACCCGAGTTAATTTTTTTTTTCTTTAAAGAACTGCCACTCAGCGGCTCATATTCTCTTTCCTTTGGAAGAATTTAATAAATATTTCACAATTTTTTAGTATTTAACGTGAATATGTTTTTTTAATGAGCTTTGTGCCTTTTCATTTTCATGGTTATCCACAGGAGACTTTTGAATGAATGAGATGATGCAATTTATAATTAAAATATCTTTGCTGTTATTACCATGAATATGAAAACAAACATATAAACATCTACATGTTTTTGGAAAAAAAAAGAAAAAGAAAGGATATTGCTGATTTTCTGAGTTTGTTAACAGATTCTACCACCACCAATCACAAGAACAGACTTTGATAAGGTGCTAGCCAGGCAGAGACCAACCGTCAGTAAAAAAGACCTAGAAGTGCATGAGAGATTTACCAAAGAGTTTGGAGAGGAAGGTTAACATAGCCATGAAAGCCAAACTGTATATTGTATTGTGTTTGATTTGTTGATTTATGACATCACATCAAACGAGCAACTTTTCCAGGTTCAATTTGTGTAATATCTAATATTTTGTATGTTGAAGACATCTGCTGTTGCATGTTACTGATATTCATCAAATTTCAAAAAATGGAGAATGCTTTTATAATGTGATTTTATAGCCATTAACATCTCTCTTAAAGGTTAGACCATTAATGTCTAGTAAATTCGATATCTGTTTAATTCATTCATATTTCAAGTTTGTCGGAAAATTGCTGGATTGGCAATAAAAGAGCTCATAACAAAATAATTTAAATGCTTACTGTTTAATCAGTTCGTCTTTATAGGTAAACCAAAAACATTTTAACCTAGTTTCAACATCACAAAGCGGTCATGCATTATACATTTACTAAATCATTTTTTTTCTAATTAAAAAAAAAAATATAGATCTTACAATGTAGGCAAATAAAAAGGTGTATAACACGTATAAAAGCAAAAAAAGAGCAACTACACGGTCACGTACACCTATGTTTTTGCAACCACACTTCAACATCATACCGAAGAGACAGATTTCTAATAAGATCTGTGTTATTAAGTGGCGCATTAGTCACAGGTGATGTGTTGTTCCCTGCAATGAACCAATCTTTGATTGCTTTTCCTTCGTATGTAAAACCATCCGCCGCAACATGTGGGTCTTTCATAATATTCTGTAACAAACAACAATATCAGCTTATGATATTTACTATTCACAAAATATATAAAAGAAAAACAGACCATCGTAATTGGACAGATGAAGCAATCAGGAACTTGAACACCATAATCCACATCAAACTCTAAAATCTCAGGCATCATACTCTTAAGCATAACCCACACTTCTCCTACAAGATCTGGTCTATTCTTCGGGTCTATCTCACAACATCGCAAACCCAAACCAACAAGCTTACTGACCTGCACATAAGGCCATGGCCCTGCACTACCATCAACAATGGCTTGTACCGCATTCTTCTCCACTGCTTTCTTCACTGTATCAACAATCCCGTTTGGCCTTAACCCCGTAACCAACTGAAGAATCACAATCCCAAAAGAATGAACATCCGAAGACCTAGTTAGTTTATTTGTGTTCAAGTAATCCGGATCCATGTAAGGAAGCGTTCCTTTGAGTTTATCGGTTTGGTGGTAGAAGGTGGTTTCGGATGAAGTGGACTGCTGTAGAAGGCGGCATATTCCGAAGTCGCTGAGCTTGCTGACGAGGTTGGCATCAAGAAGGATGTTTTCAGGTTTCAAGTCGCCATGGACTATGGAGTGGGGTTTGCTTGAGTGGAGGAACGTTAAAGCGGAGCAAATTTCAATGGCGATACGGGTTCGGGCACGGTACGAAAGAGCCGGGGTGTTGCTCTTGCATTTGAGACGGTCGGCGAGGCTTCCGTTTGGGAGGAATTCGTAGATTATGGTGCATTCTTCTGAGCATGCTCCGATTAGGGTTACGATGTTTGGGTGGTGAATCCGACCTAGTATAGCCACCTGCATTAATGTTTAATACTGTGTTTTTTAAGTTTTTCGATTTCAGTAGCCTCGCATGCTCACGTTAATCTTTTCAAAATGGGATTCAAGATAATGATTGTGAAGTTCAAACTGAAAGTGGAAATTGACATTTAAGTATGTGAAAGTATCAATTCTTCTGTACGTAGCATAATCATTATAACATGAAAGCTTATTTATTTCTCCTATTCCATATTCATTTTGATTTGGAAATTGTATATTTAAAAAGGTAGCTCGATACTTTCACATCAGCATGAACCTAAAGTTTTTCTCTAAAATTGCAATGTTAATGTTAATCAAGTTTTGAATTAAAACTGAAAGTAACTGAATTGTAGTTCAAAAGATTCAATTTAAAATGACTTTCAACCTGTAAGAATTTAAGACTTTTTTGACCATTAGCCCACATAAGCTTACAAACTATACTATTACGTCCGCGATTTAACTTTTTTGAACAATCTCACAAAAATAAAATTCAAATTGCACTGCTTTTTTGATTCAATTGTACTTCAAACGAATACGAAATGAAATTATAATCTCCACAACCTGTTCATGGTTGATTTGAAGCACTAAAAATGTGATTACATACAAACCAAATGAGAGCCTAAACAAAGGGTATTAAAAAAAAAGAATTAAGATACCGAGTAAAAAAATCATGAAATAGTTTAAATCGGTGAGTTTGGCAAATGATAATTTTATTTTGAAATTGGAAAATTCTAAATACCATCTGCAGTAAAGATTGCCTGGTAAATGGGGAATTATACATCATGGAAATACACCATGAAAATTATGTAGCAGCAGGCCCGGCCCAACAGAAATTGGAGCCCTGGGCAAAAACAATGAATATTTTTTTAAATTAATATTTTTTTTGTTTTCAAAGCACAATAACTAGGACTTGAACTCCAACTGCTAAAACTGCAAACCACCAACATTAGCTGAGAATACATTTTATTACAGCACATGCATTATTATTATTATTTTAAGTTCATATATACAAACTTCTTTATTTATTGGGCCATGATCTAGGATTGGGCCCTGGGCAATCGCCCAAGCAGCCCAATGCCAGGGCCGGCCCTGTGTAGCAGATATGAAATTTTAAAACAAGAATAGCTGCCCTATTCATAGTGGGATTCACTTGATTTTAATGAGAAAATTTAAAAAATTGCTTTGCCATTAATAGAGGGCTAAGTGCAAGTGACTCTGAACATGGAGCAACTGTGAGTAGAATTGCTCATTTTAAAATAAAGGCTTTCAAGAAACATATTTTACTTTGTTCAGACTACAAATATAATGTAGAAGGATTGCATGAAAAACATAGATCTTTGGAATTCAGCCATACTTACCTCTTGATGGAATTCATTTTTACCCTGCAACCCATCAGAATTTAACTTTTTTACAGCCACCACCGTGTTCCGAATTTGCCCTTTATAAACATTTCCAAATCCACCCTCTCCGATCTTAAGAGCATCACTAAAATTTTGGGTAGCTTGTTCAATCTCAAGCTTCGGAAACTCTGTGAAATTCTGTATTTCTTGATTCTTGGTTGTACTAACCAAGCCATCTTTTCTACGCAGTGTTTCAATTTCCTTCAATGCATCATCATATTTTCGCTTCAACTCCTCAGACTCCAAAGAATCAAAAGTTTGTTGTGTCTGCTCTTCAATGTAAGCTGGCGATCCTAATAATGTTGCTATCAGTGAAACATCCTGCATCAAAGTAGACTTATCATTATTTGCCACTTTTTATCAGAACATGTAGTGAAGCTTAAATGTAAGAAATCTTACAAGAGTTAGGAGCTTAGCACTTGTTGCAAGTTGACTTATGCTTTGAAGCAAAGCTCGTTCTGCTGTTCGAGATACATATAACAGTTTTTCCCTGTAAGAAATAGTGTAACTTTTTACTGTGGATTAAAAGATATAAACAATATACTTGTACATCAAGGCTTATATTACATAATAAACAATTGACCATGATATTTCATAACTTTATTGCATGTAGTAAATTGGACATTAGATCACCTTCGGCATACGATATTTCCTTTGCAAACAAACCATATATCACATGATTGCGGAGCAAACAGATTCACACTGCAGGCGGTTTGTGATTTTGGTACGCTCATATTCCTGTAAATCAGATACTCAACATTGGCATAACGCTGAGCTGAGATGATTAAGCAAATAGAAATCATTCTAAAATTATTAGTTTATAACAGATATCAATCCTTAATCGTTTGGATGACAGAGTATGAAAATTGATATCCATTAAGTAGTTAAGTAGTACCTTTGTATAACGGAGTTAGAGAAATGACAAACACATACATAGGACAAGGATGGGCTACACCTCTTTTTTTTTTGCCTCAAATCCTACCCGATTTCAACCATATGTTACACACATATGTGTGTGCGCGTGCGTGTGTAAATAAAAGTCCAACCATTGCGTAACACTGAAAGTTGAGAAAGTTTACTTTGGCTCACAACATTTCTAGTTGATTTTATGACTGATGAAATTACATGATATTTAACAGACATTGTGCTTTTACGCTAGTTAAATATCATTGGTTGCATTTATAAGGTTATAACTTCGAATTTTGATAAGAATGAAATGAAGCTCAAACCTTTACATAAATAGCAAAATCTAGCTCTGCATATGGTTGATCTAAATAGAAAAATAAGTATAGGGCCAAGTGGTTGACAAACCTTCTATAATGCCCATCGGATGCTGCCCCCATTACAAGTTTGGCAATCTTGTGTATTTCTATAAGCTCGACGAGCCCTTTTGCTACATTTCCTGCTACATGCACTAATATTTCAGAATGTACCTGCATTTGCATATAAGAGTTTCAGAGTCATTATTTAACTTCATTATTTCCAGCCTGCTTTGCATTAAGGGCGTGTTTCTAACCAATCGCAGTATCAAAATGCTATCTAAAAGCAAAAGGGTACAAATACAAACAACAAAAGATGAACCTTTTGTTTTGAGCACAATTTCACATACTTCTGCAGACGTTTTTCTGTCTTCTCTTGCTCGCGTTGTCTGCTTTCTGTAATCAAGAACAAAGAAGTTACTCAGATTCTATATACAATTAAATGAGGTACAATTATGTATGAAAGATCATGCCCTTTTAAGTCAACATGAACCTGCATAAAAGAGATATCATGTAAAAAATATTTTTAGCCATCATGCGCATAAATCATATAAACCGACGTTCAAAATGGAAAATAACTACATCAAACGCAAACTATTTATTTTGTACTCTTGTCATCTGAGAGTGAACATCACACACACAACGATCCTGAAATCAAATCAAAATTCAGCTCGAAATTTATCAAAATTGATGCAAAATAATTCGAAAGAGTTTGGTACCTTGAAATGAGTGCAAAATAAATATACAATGATTTGTTGTCATTCCACATAACATAATTTTGTAAACAAAAACTGTTATACTAAACCAAACCGAACCATTTTAGTTCAATCCAGATACAATCTGAATAATTTGAACTTGCTAATGTCTTTTACCTTTGTTCTCAAACTCCAAGCTGGATTATATATTGGTTTATTAATTTGACACTAGAAAATTTATGCCTTGGCTCTAGTGTCTTCTCCTGTGAAGTTTGATATTATCTTCTAATATACCCAGCCAACCCTCAGTTGGTCGGTATTCTCAGTTAGTTGGTTGGTAGTTTAGACTACGAGATTAAACGTCACGAGTTTTATACCCGCAATCAACACTTTTTGGCATTAATGAACCAGGTTTAAAAAAATGTTCTACTGTACATATTTGCATTACATTATTTATTGTTTATGAAAAGAATACGATCAAACATAAACTAATATGATATGGTGTGAACAGAAACAGCACAAACCCAAATTTGAATGAATCTGAATTGTATGTTAGTCCAAATTACATGTTCAAGTCCCGTAAAATCAATTTCAGTTGTGGTTCTAAATTTTAAAAATCTATCAACTGTGTTGATCGACAATGATTTGGGCCTAAAACCAATCTAAGCTAATCCATATACCCTACTAAAATTATCATGATAACTGAAAGAAAAGGAAAAAAAAAAAAAGATAAAAAAAGAAAGGTTTAACTTAAGATGACTGAGAGTGCATACCAATAGGAATATTCTGGAGTGGAACATGAACATGAGTAATAATAATTGTCAACTTCTTATCACTAATTTGTTGAAGACCCAACAACATTTTTTCTTGAAGAAGCCATCCAAAATTCTCCTTTCCTTCGTTAAATTTCTCTTTCACTGCCACATATATCTTCATCTGGAAAGATTTGTTTTTCTGTAAATTAAGGTAGAGTTTGTGAAAGATAAGTAGGTAATTCAATTACATTTGTTCTTTGTTATAACAACTTCAAACTTCGGTACCCAATCAAATTATTTATTTAATCACTTCGCAGAATAAGTTTCATTCTCAATTAGTCTTGAGCTATTACTTTTGGAGAAAAAAAAAACATGCAGTATGTAAAAACTCTGTCAGCGTAAGTGGTTGGTTAACATCACTTTTCTGTTTGCAATAACAAATTGAAGTCAACACTGCAGGTTTCGTTGCAATTTTACTAGGTCCCACTAATTCTTATTTCCACACTCTTCATTGTTGAAAACTGCAAGAACATAAGAAGCAACAAGAGAAAGGACATTTTTTATTTACCTAAACATTAAATACAACGGAGCTCTATTCATAGATTTATCGTAGAAAACAAAGATTACACTAATGTCCATGAAATATTTAGCATATTCAGTCTTATAATTTACATATATTATAACATACCCTCTTGAATATGCGTCTTCAAAACCATAGATGCTCATATGGTAACTTAAAGATCTCGAAACATGTATAATAGTTGCTTCCTTTTAACCCGCTTTTTGATAAGGCCGTAAACAGACGGATTTAACTAAAATCAACAGTGCTATCCGGCTACAAGACGATAGTTGCAGAAGATACGATCGGACTTGAACGAGTATCGAGTTAGGAAATGATTGGAGTTATGAAGGCTAGTATTGCTCGGTCAAGGGTGGAAAGTCATGAGTGGCTCGGCCTGAGTAGGTCGGTAGATGTGGCTCGGTGGTGATCTGGATTGTCATTTCTGGGTCGTCACTTCTAGTCCATCATTTCTGGTTCTTCATTTCTAAATCGTCATTTCTGGGTCGTCATTCTTGGATCGTCATTTCTGGGTCGTCATTTTTGGATCGACATTGGTGTTGATGGGCCTGGATCATTCACGAAGCCCAGTAACTCAGGTTTGGCTTATAATATAGCATGTGATGCTTCAGAAAAAGAATCCGATTCTGTTCTCCTCCCTTCTCTCCACTAAGGCTACTCTACCATTGTTTTTTTAAAACTTCGGGTTGTAATTGTAATTGATTCTCATATCAATAGAAAGAAAATTTCTAAAGTGGACGTAGGCCGGAGTTAGCTGAACTACTATAAATCCTATGTTATTACTACTTTCTTTTTAAGTTTCACTATTCTTCACATTCATATTCTCTACATACATTCTATCTGTGATCTGTGACTGTGATTTGGTGCTTCCATCTGGATTTGGTTGTTAGTGACCAATTTCGGTGCTAACATTTTGGTGCTTTCACTGAGAAAGCTAGTACTCAGGGAATCAGAAGCTTGGATTTTAGATTTAAAGGCCTAGGAAATTGGATTTTGGAGACTATGACAAGTCAATCAACCAGGAGACAAAGGGAGTCAACAAGAGGGAAGTCAGGAGGCTTCCTGGAGTTAATCAAGCCTCGATCTATATCACTAGGGTCGAGATGCAGGTCATGATGAATTCCATACAGGAGCAGTTGATGAAAAGGCAAGAAGAAATGATGCAGACCTTTCTCAGACAATTTGGACAAGCAGGAGCCGTAGGAGCTCAGATCCATGGAGCTGGATTAGAAGGACTCAACCGGTAAGCAGATGGAGTGGTTCAGCAAGGGGTAGCCCCTGATCGGCAAACAGCTGTCAACCCGGATGAACCTAGACTTAGGGGCATACCTCCAGGTAATGCGGGACAAATCCATGGAGGGATACCAGATGGCACGGCGCAGCCTAGCGCCAGCAGGGATACATGAGTGCGTGATGAGGAGTATGTACCGGAATTCTCTCGAGGACTTGGAGGGCGTCTAGGAAATGTAGATGGGGGGCAACCCTTGGTAGGTAACATTGGATTAGCCGACATTATCAGGCGAACTATTCATGGAGGTCTGACAAACAGATATTTGGAGGGAGTCAACAAAAGTCCATTTACCCGTAACATCAAGATAGCTAGAAATCCACCTGATTTCAAGCTACCTACTCTAGAAGTATACAACGGTAAAACGGATCCCACCGACCACTTGATGAGGTACACAAGGCATATGGAAGTGTTGGATGCATTAGAGGAGGTTATGGCCTGGTGTTTCCCCCTGTACTTGGCAGATATAGTTGCTATGTGGTTCAAATAGCTGGAAGATCTATTAGAACATGGACATAACTGGTGGACACGTTCTTGAAGCAGTTTCAAGTTCACATAAAAAGGCCGAAGAATGTGATGACACTGACTTCAGTTAAGCAGAGGGCAGATGAATCGCTCAGGACTCTCTTAACTCAGTTTAATGCAGCAGTTGCTTCGGTGGATCTGCTGGATCCATCAATGGTTCTGATGGCGGCAGTGTCAGGAGTTAGAGATGATTCGGATTTCAAAGTTTATTGATATGGGATCCACTAATGGATCTTGGGGAATTCTTCCATGAAGCTGAGAGATTTCTTCGACAAGAGGATGCATGTTTGGATATGAAGTCAAAGGAAGTAAATATGGTTAAGGAAGAAGAACTGTCTAGTAAAAGCTCGGGTAAAGATAAGGATAAAGGGAAGAGGAAGCGCTGGGGAGAACCAAAATTCTCCGCTTATACAGGACTGAATGAGACATTGGAACGGACAAAATTGGACACTCGTGATCGCCTTCCTTATCGAAGGCTGGCAAGGAGGGAACCCTTAGAACGCGAAAGGGCATCGGAAAAGCGCTGTCTCTTTCATGACCTGGACGGACATGATACCGACAGCTGCAGGCATCTAAATGATATAATCGAGGAGCGTGTAAGGAATGGTCAGTTGCGGTAATATGTCGAAACTCGGAATGAGGTGGTGGAACAGGAGTAGCCACCGCCTACCTTGAACGACAATGGCGCGAGGCCTAGGAATGGTGGTCGGTTGGTCATCAACTAATCGTGATTGTTTGGAATAAGTAGCAAACTCTAGGCAAATGGCTAAGTCACTTACTCGTGTACGGAGACGGAGACAACCCCTAGGCATGCTCTGAGATGATGATAAACGGTGATGCTCTATTTTGTGAAATCTATTTTTCCTTTTTGGCATGGATACTTGCTTTTTCTGGTTTGGTTTTGGAGTTTGGTTCGAACTTCTAGTTTTGTTTGTTTTCTAATTTGGATTCTGGTTTAGACGTTTTCCTTTTGGTTTAGACTTTTGATATGGGTTTATGGTTTTCTGGTTTGAATCTGGATTTTCGGATTAAATTTTGATTGACTTTTTGTCTGGCTTTTGGCTAAAAGGTCGTCGAGCATGGATTATGCTCGACAAGGGTCCACAGAAACCAGGATTCGGCCTACGACTTAGGCCTCATATTATCTGTCGGTTACAATATCAGGTTGTCGAGTATGGACTATGCTCGGCAAGGGTCTGAAGCGACTGAGATTCGATTTAGGACTTAAGCCCCGGCATCACTCAATGTTCGGGGACACTGAACCAGGAATACCATGGCATTACTTAACACAATTCGTCGAGTGTGGAGTGTGCTCGGCAAGAACCCGAAGAGGTTACAGATTCGGATTTTGGCTTCGAATGGCTAAGGATTGGTTATGATCCGGAGCGATCCCGGATTTGGATATCGACCCGGACAGGTCTTGGATTTGGTTATTGGTTATTGGATATGGATGGATTATAACTTGGTTATCGGGTTCAGATGGATGTGGAATTGGATAAGGATTTGGATACTGGATAGGGATCAGATATCGACTCGAAGCAGTCGCGTATGTGAATCAGGATACGACAATGGTACTAGGATAAAATGTATTAGAGTATGGATCGGATGGTATGGCTATGGATGACATATGGACTTTGGATAACGGATCAAAAGCTATTCAAAACACGTCTTCCTATCGCAAGGCATGTTTTGGGGGAGGGGGGGGGGGGAGGAGGGGGGAAATGTTAGGGTAAGTTTGGCTCACATCCCTAATAAGTTTCAAATTAGAGAAAATATACTTTTCAAACTAAACTTACATTTCTGGTCCCTATTTTTAAATTCGCGCATGCAAAAAGACCAAATACCCTTTATGTTTTTAACATTTCAAACGCATATAACTTTGTGTAGAAAAATCGGATCAACATACCATTTTCACCAAAAAATCACAAATTTTATGATCTTTAAAATAAGATCCATTGTTAATACCAAAAATTCATATTTGTAGTAAAGGTGCAATTATTTCATATATTTGCAGACAATTCAGCAAATTTTGAACATTTTCGATTTTTTTTCAAATTTACTAATTTGCAAATAATTGCAGACATTTCTGCAACTATATGATATAGTTGTAGAAATGTCTGCAACTACTGTTCTGCAACTATATGGTATAGTTACAAACATTTCTGCAACTATAGCATATTTGCAGAAATGCAACTATTGCATATACTTGCGGAAATGTCTGCAAATACTGCATATAGTTGTAGAAATTTCTACAACTAAATGGTAAAGTTGCAGAAATGTCTGCAACTATTGCATATAGTTGCAGATATTTCTGCAACTATTGCATATATTTGCAGAAATGCAACTATTGCATATTCTTACAGAATTGCAACTATTGCATATAGTTGCAGAAATTTCTGCAACTATTTTATATTATTGCAGAAATTTCTGCAACTATATGGTATAGTTGCAGAAATGTCTGCAACTATTGCATATAGTTGCAGACATTTCTGCAACTATTGCATATAGTTGCAGAAATGCAACTATTGCATGTACTTGCAGAAATGTCTGCAACTATTGCATATAATTGCAGACATTTCTGCAACTATTGTATATAATTGCAGTTTTCCACTGAAATCGAGAAAGCTGAGCTCACCATTAAAGAAGAAGATGAAATCAAGAAAGATAAGTTTTCCAATGAAGAAGAAGATGAAATCAAGAAAGATAAGCTCGTTATTAAAATCAATCGTGCAAGAAGCGGAGGAGCATTTTAAGGAAAAAACAGCCGAAATGAAAAGCAGGGACCTGCAAAGTATGTTTTCTCGCGGGAGGAGTTTTAGTGAATTAAGTTTGCTTTTAGGGATGCATGCCTAATATTCACTAAAGGTTAACCCGCCTTTTGGGAAAGCCGTGGACAGGCGGATTAAACTAAAATCAGCAGTGTTATCCGAAACAAGACGATAGGTGTAGAGGATATGATTGGGCTCGAACGAGTATCGAGTTAGGAAAGGATTGGAGGTATGGAGGCTAGTATGGCTCGGTCAAGGGTGGAAAATCACGAGTGGCTCGGCCTAGGTGGGTCAGTAGATGTGGCTCGGTGGTGATCTGGATCGTCATTCCTGGGTCGTCATTCCTGGGCCGTCATTCCTAGGCCGTCATTTCTCAGTCGTTATTTCTGGATCAGCACTGATGTTGATGGGCCTAGATCATTCAGAAAGACCAGTAATTCAGGTTTGCCTATAAATACGGCATGTGAGGTTCAGAAAAGGGATCTGATTATGTTCCCCTTTGTCTTCTCCACTAAGGCTACTCTTCCATTGTTTTTTTAAAACTCCGAGTTGTAATTGTAATTGATTCTCATATCAATAGAAAGGAAATTTCTGGAGTGGACATAGGCCGGAGTTAGCCAAACCACTATAAATCCTGTGTTATTACTGCTTTCTTTTTAATTTTCACTGTTCTTCACATTCATACTCTCTACATACATTCTATCTGTGACTGTGATTTGGTGCTTTCATCTGCATTTGAGTGTTAGTGACCAATTTTGACGCGAACACTTCTCGTCATTATTATCTTGCTTACATATATCTATTTATTATATATACGCATACGCGCGCGCGTGTGCATACACACATATTGTCTATTGTCTCATTAAAAATCTTTGGTAGAAAAATCCAATGGGAAAAACCTTAACGAGGAAAACGATGCAACTTGTAAAACTATAGATCATCATATTAAAAATGATATCCCTTCTAAAGAATTTGATACTTCAGAATCAAAATTTGGCCTCATTAAAACCTTCTAACAAATTCCTAATGGGATAAATCTTAGTAAATGAAAAAAGTATAATATAGATAGCATGCAAAGTTTTAAATCTCGAATTTTGAAGAAATCTCAGGCTGAAATCTCGACTAAAATAAAAGAGCTTTAAAACCTTGATAGCATGTCATATTTTAATATCTTATTGCATCAAAAGAAGTTTGATACTTCTAGACCAAGATAATGCCTCGTTAAAAACCTTCCTAAGAAAAATACAGTGGGAAAAAAATTTAATGAAGGAAAAAAAGTACAGTATAGTATGACATATTTTAATATCTTATTATATCAAAGGAAGCTCGATAATTCTGCATCAATATAATGCCTCCTTAAAACCTTACAAAAAAACCCGATGGGAAAATTTTAGTGAAGGAAAAAGAGTACATTATGTTATACCTATTATGCTCCCCTTGATTTATATTTTCCCCTTTAAGTTTGAATACATTTCTTGATAATTCAAATTAGCTACAAATACTTCAGATCCATAGATGTGTAACATAGTTTAGATAAGCATTAAGACAATTAAAATCAAAAGACAATAATTCTCCTTTCCCTCATTTAGAGGTTCATTATTTATAAATAGTTGCCCATGGTACAATCGATTTCCCCAAGATTTTTTTCCAAAGATGATTTGCACTTTATGCACTTCCTATGTTACTTTAAAAAAAACACTTCATGTGCTTTCATTTTGATACTTCAAATTAGTTTTGCATATTATAACTACATCTTCGATGGATATTAAGAGTTCCATTACAACAATACTTAATCGATGGATATTAAGAGTTCCATTACAACAATACTTAATAGTAGGAAGTAATCTACTCATCGTGAAGTATATTAGGATTTTCATTACAACAATACAAAAAAAGAAAGTTGTTATCTATGCTCCTTATGCTTTGCATTCTTTAAAACCACAAAACTATATATGTTCTTCAGGACTTGTATATTTTCATCTTTTATTATGATTTAACCATTATTTATGTCATCATGTATTTTATGTTTTTCAAACACTTTCATTACTTCAAATAATTCAATTATTTCTAAAAACATCATGCTTAAGGCACTTAACATGTTGTTGACACTATATGTCCTTCTAGGGGTATTAATCGGGTGGACTGAACATATGTATGTTCGTGTCCTATTCCTTGAGAGTTTCAGATGGACACGGATCAAACGAGACTTTGACTTAGATACTCTTCATACGAGTCGGACAATGGACACACAATGTACGGATAATTGAAAATTCATTGAACAATTCGTACAGACGTTGTACAAATTTCTTATTCTAATTTATGTCCTAAATGAAAAATGGACGAACACGTACAAACGTTTTTTGACCTCGAACCGAGTCGGACAACGGAAACTCGTACAAAATTAAAACCCCTATGTGCTTCATTAATTTCAATGCGGTTTTGCTACTTTATATATATGTTTCCAATTATAGTTTGCAGACTACAAGTCCATATTTCTCATTTTGGAAAGATTTCATAATAGCCAATCATGTTTTTCTCTAATTCAAGATTTTAATTTATTCATAAACATAAGCTCTATATTATTTACAAATTTATCATCGATGATTGTTTCTTATCAGTTCCAAACATAATTCATTGAGATCCCTTCATTTTTCAAGTTTTAGGTACCTAAACCACTTTAAGGTTATTTGGTAATTATGTCGTGAGTCTTTTCAAGAGCATCGTTTGGTGTTTCTTCATAAATACTTGCCTCCTTTATTTGATATCTTTATTATTACTTCAAAAATATTTCGAACCGACTTCTCGACCACACTTCAGATGTGGTCTATTCCATTTTTATCCTTCAAGGATTTCAATTTATATCGGAGCAAGTTTACTAGGGATAATATCGATAAGTGATTCAAGTTACTTATCATTTTGCATCATTATATGTAATAAATATTTAATCTTGATAATCAAAATGAATTTGTATCCCTTTTCTCCTCCCTCTCAATGTTGACGAATATTGCCACATTAAATAATAATTTTCTTTAGATTCTCATTTTGATCCATTATGATATCGCTACTGGCAAATACATCATATATATATATATATATATCAATTATAGGAGGACAATCATTTTATCAATTGATAAGGTACGTTCAAATAATATTGCTTGCTTCTAGATTTTATTCTCATTCGTTGATCAAGCCATTTGGATGAATTTAATTATTATGTAGATCATTTGAATACATACATGACTTCGGGTTGTTTAACATTTATGTTGATTGATTTTTAAATCATTGAATGATATATGTATGCATAATCTATAAGATGACATTTTATCAGTTTAGTCAAACAATCTTTAGGTTGTTAGTTAAATATCTCCATACATGGATATATGCGTGCGTCTACGTATTATATATATTATAGATTTGCATATTATTTCTTATTTGAGTTAGTGATTTTAGAACAAATTATTAAAAGGATCCAAACTAATAATTTTTTTATCAATCAGTGTCAATGTGGATCCTTAAAGACCACAAGGTAATGTTCAAAACATCTAGTTTAACACCATGTTGAACTTCCATTTCAAATAAATTATATACACAACTTTAAGTCGTTAAGGTTTATTCTTCAATTATATTTTAAATGTCTCTTTTAAGCATTATCTATAATTAATTATCAGATAATAATAGATAATCTGAATTAGATATTGACATCTCTTTTGAAGAGCTTAATAAAAGAGATATATTTACAACAAATTAAGAGTATCTTCTTAATACTTGAAATGTTATAGAAATATGCAATTAAATTAGTTACATATACATGTCTCTTCAAGACTGTAATATGAAAATTATGATATGACATATAGATTATCTCTTAGGAGAATATCTAAATATATTTCCTAGAGTATAGTTATGCATATGATATTCAATTCAGAGTATGTTTTTCAAAAGTAATAGATCATAGATCATTATTTACTCTTAAATCCGTCTAATGGAATTATAGGTCCATGACAATGAGTAATTGAATTTTTAATTATATTTTATTTCCACTGCTACTGTTTCTAATTTTATTTACAAATTCTTTGGGTTATTTATTGCTATATTCATATTTGAAAACATTTCATAGGCAATTCTTTTATAGTGCTATATGAGGATATAATATCTTTTCTGAGATATTTTACAAACACCACTTTTGGAGTATGCTACAGAAATTATCATGTCAATTGTCTATGCGTCGAGTATTATAGCAATATATATTTACTCTTTTAGGGGTATTTTATTAGTCTCTTCTAGAGATATTTTACCATCACCTCTTCTAAAGTGTTACATATCTCTTCTAGAGATATTTTATATGTACTACTTTTGGAATATTATCAATATATAATATTACATAATTACAACTTTAGAGTAGCATAAAATCTCTAGTGAAATATATTGTTGTAACTACTTTTGAAAAAATCATATCACATTTTAAATACAATAACAAAATTAGACGTGCTAGATAGAAGTTAGATGTAAGAGATAAAACCACTACTTCTGGAGTGTAGTATTGCTATATAATATCTCTTTTGGAGATAAATTATTGTTCTACTTCTTGAGTTTTATACGATGTTCCTTCAGGGATATATCATTAATTTTTAAGGAACTGCAATTTAACTAAAATAAATTTTCTATAACATCTCTTCTAGGGTGTTGAATTTTGCAATATAAATATAAATAAAACTCTAGAACATCTCTCAAGGGATTAATATATACAGACACATCCATAAACATAAATAGTATGACATATGTGTTATCTCTTCTAGAGAATATTAAAATGTATTTCTTCAGTTAAATAGAGGAATTGTATTCCTTTACATATTTGAAGTCTTGAAACCTTGAGTTCAACTACTCTTGCTTAGTGTTTAGAAGTATGATCATCTTATGGTGATGATAACCTCCTTCAGAGAGTTTTACAAGTGGAGATGATCTTTTTCAGTTAAATATTCCATTTTAAGACCGTCGTGGATGTGACATTTTGAAAATAATGTGCTGCTAAAAATATCCATAAATCCTCTTTATAATACCATAAATATTTAACAAAAATTAATAAAATTACCTTCTTTCTAATACCATGTTTAGCTTTTCACCAATCTCCACGTCATCAAAGTTCACATTCCAACTTGTTTCCTAAATCTACCTCCTTATATTATCATGGACTACCAAAATTTCATCCCTAAAGTTTCATAAAAACCAAAATTTCCTCGAATTCTAATCAAAGCCCGACATAAATTTTTAATCAGATACCAACCAAATTTTGTCTCAACACATATTTACTAAGTAACATAAAATTCGAAATAAAAACTAAAAAAGTGGATAATTTAATTAAAAAATATTACGTGAAGGAGATGGTTCTGGTTGAGTTTGGATGATTATCTCATCTCTTAATTTGGGATTAAGAGTTTTTACTACACCACAACGTTGGTGCTCTTTTTGTTGATTTTGGATGATATTCTCATCTCTTGATTTGGAATTAAGAGTTTTTAGAGAAATTGCAATTTTCAAATTTAAGTTAAGCAATGAAATAAATGAGATGCGATGATGGTAGACTATAGAGAGGAGCTTGGATTTAATAAGTGAATGTGATATTAAATTATGGTAATTTTTAGTGTTGGTATTAAGAAGAAAGTTTGTGCTTTCTTTTAGCAGCGCACTAAAAATATCAAAACTTTTTCTTTATCTTGTTGAGACATATCATTACCATTTTTAATGACATTTTCGAAGTATTAAAATTGTAAGTATATATCAACATCCAATATCCCTATCAAATAATTGTCTTCAAATATATCAAAATCTTTAAATTCAAGTTTAATGATATTTGCCATGTTATGGGTTGTATATATAATAAATATTCATAAGAACTTACCGAATCAAATGATACAATTTTGCAAGGCTATATATATTTCCAAGCACAAAATAAAATTCATTATATGCAATATAAGGCATGTAGATAATTTGAATTTTCAATTTTATTTAAAACAACACCAAGGGTAGGTAATATATAATAATTTTTTGACTGCATGTTACATGCATGTCTGAAATCATTCTACTATTATCTCTACTACTGATAAAGAAAATTTGCTGAACTAATTTACTTGGTGTCATTTTGGAACTTCAAAAATGCCCTTGCTTTCCGTTTACAATAATAAAAATAGATCATGTGTGAAGTACGGGTCCATACTGGTTTGTATTACACTGATTACTCGATTTTCCATAGGGCTTAGCAGTAAAAAGTAGGAAAATAACTAGAATATTGACATACATGTTGTGCAAACACATATACTGTGCCCAAAAATCTATAAAAACCATATAAATATGTGCCAGTATAAATAAACAAAGAAAAACTTTTTCGAGATGAAAAGTAGATTAAAACAATGGGGAGCTTTCACTTCTATTAAAAAAATATGTATTAACGAATCCCAATAGAAGAAAATGTATAAAGAAAATGAAAAAATGGACTAGATAAAATATCTAAGATTAATTTGACATTATCTGCTTATCAACTGCGTAAAACCATGCATACATATAGTTCATATAGAGTATACAAGCCTTTAAGGACCTATTATATTATTTAACTTGACATATGGGTCTAACATAATTTTGATGTATAAAAGATTGTACAAAGATCCCTTGTCAACATATAGCTATAAAATAACTATTATAAAATTTAAACTTAACATGGCCATTTTACAAAGCCACCAATTATTATTAATAACATCTCCTATTTACCAGAGTCTATTTCTTTTGTATAGAACTTTTGTAAGAGATACACATCTCCTGTTTACAAGTATATGGGCAACGGAACTGATATTTGGTTGACTTTATATTTTCATAGCCAAAATTCATATATATTGAAAATATATGACTTTTAGCTTCCTTACTTCTCTACTAGATTATGAATAAAGTAGATAGTTTTTATAGTGAGAAAATAATGAAAGAGTTGTTTATGCATGATAAGATGATACTACTATATAACTGTACTTCGTATATTATAAAACAAAAAATAAAGCTTTCCATTTACCATCAATATTAAATAGGATAAACTAGATAATAAAACCAATGTACCTTGTCTATTGTAAAAGGAAAGAAACTTGAGTACCTCTTGTGTTTTGTTGTTTAAGATGAAGATATTGTTTTGATATAATATAAAAACCTTTTCATATGTACTAGATTTATAATGAATCTGACTATGCATGCTGAGTAGTGGCTAGAGAATAGGCAATAGCTAATTACTAGGTAGTACATAAGTGACATGATAATAGCAAGTTGTTTGACTGGGTAAAAAATAATGGACTTACATAAATTATAATATCGGAAACAATAGAGAAGGTCTGCGGGATCTATTAATCTTAGAATTACAAAAATATCGTGTTGGTAATGTGTTATAAACTATAAGAAGATAAGAAGCTACTAGAGAAAGAGAGAGGAGATACTGTATTAACTGTAGATCTAAACATACAATACAATACAATAGAGCTCTATTTATAGACTTATCACAGAAAATGAAGATTACAATAACGCCCATACAACATTTAGCATATTCAGCCTTGTAATTTACATATATTATAACATTCATCAGCATTTTACTTTTATACATTTCGGTCTCCTTGACCAGATATGTTCCATTTTCTTGATAAACAGACATCAAATATGTATATGCATGCATGACATTAAACAAATTTTGGATATGTTCAATCTACACAATGAGAATTGTTGAGATAGTTAGGCGAGCATAGAGAGGTGGACCACCAGACCCGAGCTTAGAAGACGCGACTTGAAACCATTCACACCCAACATCCGGTAAGCCAGAAATCCGCCTAATTTCAAGCTGCCGATACTGGATTTGTACGATGGAAAAACTGATTCAACTGTTTTGTCAATGAGATACATCTGACTTATGGAGGTGCTGAGTGCATTTGAAGAAATAATAGGACGGTGTTTTCCTCTGTATTTGATGGACTTGGCAGCAATATGGTATAGATAGCTAGGTTTGTGAATAGATTCATGAGGTAGTTCAGAGTTCACATTTCAAGACGAAAAAATGTGATGACATATAGAGCATGAAGCAAAAGGCCGGAGAGACTCTAAGGAGTTTTTTACAAGGTTTAATGTAGCCGCTACTATGGTTCATAAGCCGGATCTATCAATGATTCTGATGGAGGCAGTTTCATGAGTTGCCAAAACAAATTTTTAAGGTTGCCTTAGAAAGGAAGCCACCAGGGGATCTCATAGAATCCTACCATGAGGTGGAGAGATAATTGTGTTAAGAGGACGCCAAATCTGAAAAGGAAGAAGTTAATGATGTGGATGGCGGAGGACCGTCCGGAGCAGGATATAGTAAATACAAAGGAAAGCGAAAGGCTGATGACGACTTTGGAGGATCAAAGCAGCAAAGAAGGGAATCGAAATTTTCTTCCTACGCAGAATTAAATGAAACCCCAGAGAGGATTTACCTTGATTCTAAAGGGTAAATTTCCTATTAAAAACCAGTGAGGAGAGAACCCACTAATCGAGAGAGAAAATGGGAAAGTATTGCTTACTATATGAGCTGGATGGGCATGGGACAAATGATTGCAGACATCTTCATGATTTGAGTGAAAAGCAAATTAGGAACAACCAATTACAACGTTACATGAGAAACTGAGCTGTAGTGATGGAACAAGAGTAGTCATCATCCGTAGAAAATGGAAGCGACCTTGATTCTGATAGAGTTAGGGGTATGCCCTAGGGGCAATTATGTAATTTATTATATATATCTAACTCATTGAACAATCTTGTTCACAATAAAGGTGTTTCTTTCTATTATATACTTGATATAATATGGTTATATTAATTAATTAGTTTAATCAAAAGTATATCTAATAGAAAATCCATAAATGATATATTTTGTGATAGTAGTTACAAAGTGTTGTAACCGTGAGTAATATATCATAATAAAACAGATATACTATTTTAAATGTTCTTAGTCAAGATGCATCGAGATTGGATATCAGTGTATTAGTTGAGATTAGAGTATGTAACACTCTCCAAATGTTGGACGGTGTATTACTCATGACTGCTGGGGGCACCTAGGGGTTACGTACTGATAGTTATTGGATTACCATGGACGACTCACTCTATAGTTTTTTGTTGGTTAATATAACTAAGGTCAAACAGAAAACATCGATGTGATTGATTTACACAGTTCTCTCGACTTGAGAATACTGTGGATCTTCAATATGAAAGCTCCGCTTTGATTATAGTCAAATCATGGCATACCGTTCCATCGAGTGACTATAGTCGGGTTGAGTGGAAGTATTGGAAGTGAAGCACTACTTAGGAGAGGATTCGTCTTCTCGGTTATATTGGGTTAGT
This sequence comes from Allium cepa, assembly GCA_030765085.1. NCBI lineage: Eukaryota > Viridiplantae > Streptophyta > Magnoliopsida > Asparagales > Amaryllidaceae > Allium > Allium cepa. The sequence continues at coordinate 590,389,667 of CM060938.1, forward strand.
ATCATGATCAACTCAAAGAAAAAGTCTCCGGCTAGAGCATTTTGGTAATAATAATTGTTATTATTAAACCAAGGACTTTGTGTTTGGACTATAAAGTTGAATGTGGATGACATTGGAATTTTGACCGTTATCAAATTCCATAAGTCCAAAGTGATATAGTCTTGAAGAAGAGATTTGGTGTAAATAATTGTTACTATCAGGTACTGCTTATAATGAGTAAAATTAGGTTTTACTAAAAGATTTGTAACCGATAATTCAGCCAAAATGTCACACCATCTGCTAAGTGACGTATGAACGTTGATGTTTAAATAGTTCGATATTAATCACTGATCGATTTTACGCCTTTGAGTCATACAACCGAAATGATGAATGCTCTATATGAACCATATGATTTTATTAATTTATAATTGTTGTAGATTAATTCAATTAATTAATATTTATGAAATATTAATTACTAAATTTTTATTTAATTTGTTTGAATTCCCTTAGCATTTAGTAAGTGCACATATATATGAGTTATAAATGCGCATATTGATATATGATATCTTTACAGTGTTTAAATTTAATTTAAACATGATATATACTAAAAGTGGGCTTTAAATAAATTATAGTATTTGTGAAATATTAATTATTAAAATTTTATTTTAATTTATTTGAATAACATTAACATTTAATGATGTGCATATATAAAAGTTATAAACGTGCGCACATTTGAATTGGATTTAAACTGGATTGATGCTAATAAGATTTTCGAAATTTTTGAGGGTCCATATGGCACCATCTATGGCTAGCCATGCATGTAGAAGTGAGAGAGGATCTGATTAACATTTAAAAAGGAATTAAGAGAGGAAAGTTTTAAGGAAGGAATATGAAAGGTTTCTATCATTCCTTTAAAACACATCTCCCTTTATTTTCTTATACGATTGAGTTTTTCTTGTCATAATCATTCCTATTTCTCTTCTATCATAGAATTTCGAATTTTCATGGCTTCCTAACTCTAAATTTTCAAAATAAAATTAAAAAAGGTGGTTCTATTCTCTTAATTCTGGTAAAATTCGGAGATTGATTCATGGAATCTAAGAGCCTTTGATTAACCATTCAAGGTGCATTCTCTTGGCAACATCTCAAGGAGATAATTCTATTTTATATATTCATCATTCAACTTGTTTATGTAATTTAGATCCATCTTGTAACGACCTGAGAATTCCAATGATTTTACAACGTAAATAACTAAAATTTCTTGAAATTTAAATAACAGAATTTTGGAATAAAAATTTGATATTTGAGATGCGTCTATTTAACTATAATAAATGGTAAAATTTTATTTCAAAATACGAAAGTTAATTTACTTGTGAAATTTAAAAATATAAATTTAATCAGTTATTTGTTGAAAAATTAATATTTTCTAAATCTGAATATTTTTATATAATAAAAATGTAAATCATTTTCTGAGAAAGACGTCATAATTCGTTTCGCCAAATTTGGACTTCTATAGCTCCGTTTATCTTATTTCCTGCGTTTTAGCAGCATTTTAAGTAGTGGAAAATTCGAGTTTTTGTAACTTGATCGTATCATTGATATCTGTATACCGTTCTATTCACCTCTTCATGCTGATCTCCACAGTATATTTATTTTTGTATTTTGCGGACCGGTACGCAACGGTAACGATAGTACAGTTCGTTGTATCGGTACCGTATTTGTGACTTTACACTTTCATTTGGTTTTCAAATTTGAAACGTGCAGCCCAAACAAAAAAAATAACTTTAATTTTTCAGCTAACCATAGTGTGACCATTGCCGTTCATTTGTTCTATTTATATATGTGACTTTCCACTTTTTCTCTTCATTTTCAAAGGTACATTCATATTTCTCTTGTTCTTTTCTTCTCTGATGTTTCCTTTCCTCTTTCAAACTGTTTTGCCGAGCTTTTCCTTTCCATTTTTTTTTCTTTTCTCTGGTCCAAACCCAAAAAAACCAACTGCCCTCCATTTTCCCTAAGTCTAACCTGTGCATATCCACCATTTTCTTAAAGCCAAACCGAAAAAAAAAGAACAGCATGCCTTCGTCGAAGCGAACTCCACAACCCAACACCATGTTCATCCTCCATACCGCACCAAGCCTACATCGCTTCGCCACCACCTCCGACCCCACCGCCATGTTTCCCAGCACCACCAGCCCAAGCCGAGATTCCACGTCCAGATCCACCACCACCGTGCCTCCTCCATGGAGATGATCCGACAACCAACCACCACGAACCACTATCGCCCTGCCGCTGCACCTCTCCTTCACCCCAAGCGACCACATGCATCTCCCCTTTTGCTCGAAGCACAAACGCAAGCAAATTTCCCCTGACAACCCTCTCATTAATATATATATATATATATAATATATATATATATATATTATATATATGTTATACATACATACATACATACATACATATATATATTTATTTAAGTGTTGCCGCAGGTTTCTCCTGTGGCGTTCATCGAAGTTTATGCCGTGATACACACACATATACACATATATGTATATATGCTATGTTTATACATATATGCGCACTATGTATATATGTGGTATGAGGTTCCTTTGATGGTATAAGTGTGGAAAATGACTATATGTTAGAAAACATATATACTGGCTATCCCTTTGATATTATTTCCAGTCAAATATTAGCCTGCTCGAACATTCTTCTATTACTGATTTGTAAAATTTATACAGCATTTAACATAGGTATGTTTAAATAAGTGCCTCCAGAAGCAAGATATATATATATATATATCTTAAATATATAACAGTAAAATATACTATGTTTATATTTATACTTTTATGTTGTTCTGTAAGCTGTACAATTCGACTAAAGTGAAATTTATTTTGAAATCTATGCTTATTTCTATTTGTACGCAGTTTTTATATATGTACTTACTTTTGATGAACTTCTTTGCATTTATAATTATTAACAACATTAATATATATGTATGTATATTTTACTTCTTAAAAAAAGGATTTTTGGCGACAGATGATATTTGTGTTATTCTTCTTGTATTTGTAGGGGAAATCATATATGTAATATGTATAATAGTGTTATATTCAAATATTATAAAATAAATGTATATGTATATCATTCATATGTATATATTTGTTCTATTATATCATCGTGCTAAAATCTGTTTCGTGCTTGTCGCAGCTAATTGATTTGTCATGCCTGATTCATACCAGTGTCCGTTGCATCGTTCTTTGTCCGTAGTTGTTTTCCATCATTCTCTAGCCACGAAAGGTGAGAAATCACTCACGATTAATATTTTTATGCTCATTAAATTGATTCAACAGGAAATGGCAATTTAAAATTTTGAGTTGCTAGCTATTAACAGTTAAATATGATAAGTTGTTATTTAAATTGATCACTTATGTAAACTGACACCATTATATGTTAATTGATTTTTTTATATAACTGTTATTATTATCAATCATATATGCCAATATTTTTTCTGTTATTTATTGTTCTAACTCTACAAGTTTCCTTTGTTTTAGAAATCACTATGGGTTAAAATGATACATACCCGAACGGACTTTAGAATAGGAAAAAATTTGTTATGGGTTGAAATGATAAACCCAAGCGATTTTTAGCTATTATTGAAATTTTTGGATAGCGGGTTAATAATGTAATCCCGTAAATTTAAACTATTACCGATTTAAATAACAAATATCTGTATCACTTAACCATAGGATAGAAAATTATGTACGGAAACCGTTGGCCTATTTTTGAAAAATGATCTCCAGATATTTGAAAGGAAATGTATGAGTTTGATTTGAAATGGAATAAGTATTCCATTTGATTATTGTAAAATTTATAACCTTAAATGTTGATTTTGGTGAAAAAGGAATTGTTTTTATGGCCTTAATTTTAAAGTAATTTATAAAATTTATATAAAATAAGATTTAAATAGATAAAGAAAAGTTTAATTTATTTTAAATTGTATAAAATTAAATTTTGTTTACTATAGATATATATAATATTTTTAAAAGGATTCTGTAATTTATTTTAAAAATAGATTTTTATAACTTTACTAAATGAAGGGTGGGAAAGGTACATTAGGATTTTATTAGTAACTTAAGCTGGTTATTAATTTGATTTAAATAAAGATTCATTCGAAACTTAATGATTTTGGAAATGATTTATAACTAGTTTAATAAAAGGTGATTTAATGAATACTTTATAATTTAAATAGAATTAAAATTGAATATATTTTTTTGACTTAAAATTGTATTTGAGATTTTGTTTAAATAATTATAAAGTAATTTTATAGATGACCACGGTGTGAAATAAACTTTTGGTTGTTAAAGAGACCGGGATCAAATATTGTCATACTCTCTGCCAATACCGAAAACCACTTTAACAACTATGTACATGATGGAGATTCCAGAATGAAGAAGGATGGTTTGGCGATTGATTCTGCATGGTATTTACGTAGTGCCGACTCCCGTGAGTCAGCTTGATGTGGCTAAAATAGGAGCCAAGCGGGCCAAATGAGGTCATTCCTCCTATCGGGCACATTTCTTAGAAACTATATCTTTTCTTTCATGATTTGGTTTTGGTGTGCACACCTTTGATTGGAAGTGTGTCTTGAGATGGGCGGTAGTAGCTGCTATGTCTTACCACCAGTCCGGATCCGTAAAACGGTAGAATCCTACCATGAGTATTGCCTCACGTGCCTTGTCGCATGTCTTATCGTGCCTTCTACGAGTTTGTTTTGTACCTTACCTATAGAGTGCCCTATGGGTAAACCTCCAGTTTACGGAGGAGCGTACGGTACTATATAGACTATGGAAATATATAAAATGTGTTAAGGGGGATATGGATAACGCCTTAACGCTATTTTGATATTTTACTTTACTGTAGACGTTATGTATGTAGCGTATTGTACTGTGTATGTAGATAGTTTATCAGATCCTTAAAGGATGGAATCCCAACATTTCTTTAAGTTATATTGCATTTACTTGACATTTCACTTGAACTTTATTTATCTACATAAGAACGTTAATCCTGATTCGAGCATTTTGTTTTGTTTTACACTCAGGTCAGCTTGAGTATCATAGCTTTTGAAACTAGAATGAGTTGAATAAATTTCAGAATGAGTTGAACACCCTAGAATGAGTTGAATAAATTTTAGAATCATATTCGTTCGTACTAGAAATTCTTAATTAAAAATTCCCTTCGATTAAAATTTCTTGCAAAATTTTGGAACTTTGCTGTTGTTCTAAAGTCTATTCTTGTATTACTAGATGAGTAACCGTAGGAATGTCCGGGGTAGTGGGCATGGAAATGTTCCTAAACCACCAGTTGCCCATGCACTACCTATTGCCCCTGTTCCACCTGTTCAGCCTGTTAGATTCACCCAGCTTTGCAAGGAGCACTCTCAGCTTGGTGGCACTAAGTTCACTGGAGCAGAGAGTATTATTGAGGTTAGCAATGGCTGAAAAGCCTCAAGAGGATTTTCACTGGACTTGAGATCACTGATGCTCAGATGCGTCATTTAGCTACTTGGCAGTTACAGGAGTCCATCCAGGACTGGTGGGAATCTGTTACCACTCAAACCGTTGAGGCTAATATCACTTGGCAGAAGTTCAGGTGAGATTCTTAGTTGTTTCTAAGCTTATTTTTGTCGAATCTATTTCTTCGAAATTTATCTTCGTTATCTTTTTCTTATCTTGGATCCCTCTTTACAGGGATGCTTTTGTAGCAAAATGGATGCCCGAAACCCGGAAATCTCAGTTGTATAGGGCATTTATGGATCTTGAGCAAGGAGACATGACTTTTGCTGAGTATGAGAGGAAGTTCAATGAGCTTTCCAAGTTTGGTCCCAGTTTAATTGACACTCAACTCAAAAAGAATGAGAAATTTATTCATGGTGCTCGCCCAGAGTATTAGGAACGCTTGATTAGTCATGTTCATGGTACCTTCACTTCTCTGATGGATATGACCCCCATATTTGAGAACCCTACTTCAAATGGCAAGCAGGCAGTTTTAGCATCTCAGGGCATATCCAGCGGTGCTAAGAAAAGAAAGCCCAACTTCCAACAGCAGAAGAAGTGGAAGGATAAGTATGGAATTTGATATGCTTCCGAAAAGCGATCACTTGACCTATCTTCCATCACTTGTTTCAAGTGCGACCAACAAGGTCACTATGCCAACAGCTGTCCATCTTCCACCGAAGCTTCTATTCCTCCTCTTACTCAGGCACCCTGAAACAACTTTTGCCACCTTTGTCTTCAGCCTGGTCATTTCAAGAATAACTATCCCACTCAGCAGAGAGGCAAGACATCTGGAGTCTTTGCCATGACTTCTTCCACTCCTCCTCCGCCTGTCAGTGATAACCAAGGTACTCTTCAAAGTTCTTTTTCTTTGCATGACTATCATGTTCATATTCTAATACTGGTGCATCCCATAGTTTTATATCTGTTGATCTCTATAATAAATTCGAGCATATTTTCCAACCTCAATTGGCGACTTAATCATTATGCGTGATTAATCCCATCGGCGGTCCCGCCAATCTTTGTATGATTTTTAAAGGAGTGAAACTCCTTTACAAGAGGCGTCGATTCACTGGAGATTTCTATGTTTTGGGTTTTATTTCATTTGATATTTTACTCGGAGGTGATTGGTTGAAACAATATGATGTTGTCGTTTCTTGTAAGGCCCGAACCGTTTCTCTAGTTGACGACCAGGGAAATTCTCTTGTAATTGAATGTCGAACGCCTCAGGATTTTGCAAGTAGCTTTATCTTTTCTTTTGGTGCTCAGCCTAGTAATCTAAACTCCACCCCGATAGTCAGGGGATTATCCTGATGTTTTTGGTGAAGTTACTTCTCTCCCTCCAAAGCAAGAAATTGAATTCTGCATTGATCTTATACCTGGTGCTCGACCGATTGTTCTCCCTCCCAGACGGATGGCACACAAGGAGAAAGTTGAGTTGAAGAAGCAAGTTGAGGATTTTTATCCAAAGGTTTGATTAGGCAGATTTTTTTTGAATGGGTGTTGATATGGTCTTTGTCACCAAATCTGATGGTTCTTTGAGGATGTGTTTTGATTATAAAGTACTGAACAAACTTACTCTCAAGAACCGATATCTGTTGCCTCACATCAATGATATGTTTGATCAGCTCTATGAAGCAAAAATATTTTCTCAACTTGATCTTGCTACCGTTTTCCACCAACTTCGTGTAGCTAAGAAGAGCATTCCCAATAATGCTTTCCGAATAGAGAATGGCTTCTATGAATGGTTAGTCATGCCTTTTGGATTAACCAATGCTCCTGCCTTCTTTGTCGATATCATGAATCATATTTTTCGTGATGTTCTTAACAAGTTTGTTCTGGTTTTCGTTGATGATATCCTCATCTTTTCTAAGTCACAGAAGGAGCATAAGGAACATTTAGATCATGTTCTCAAAACTCTTAGGAGTCATTAGTTGAAAGCAAAATTACCTAAATGTCATTTCTAGAGAGATGTAGTCTGATTCCTTGGACACATTGTTTCAGAGAATGGAGTCTCGGTTGATGGTTAAGATCGTCACAATTAATGTTAGTCTATCCATCCTTGTCCTCTTGAAGTCATTTATCATTTGGACTTATCTGCCTTATCCTAATTCTAGGATTGGGAGACATCTATGACTCTGACTGATATTCGTAGCTCTAGGCCTTACCGGTTATTATTGGAGAATCATAGAGAACTTTGCCCGTAAAGCCGCACCTCTTACTGCTTTGACTCGTAAGAAGGTGAAATTTAATTGGAATGAGAAGTGCGAAGCCGCATTCAATCAGTTGAAGCAAATGTTTGCCTATGCTCCTATTCTCCCCGTTCCGAACAAGAGTGAAGGATTATCGGTTTATACCGACGCTAATAAGGAAGGTTGGGGTGCTGTGTTGATGCAGGATGGGAAGGTCATAGCATATGTTAGTCGTCAGTTGAAGCCCTAGGAAGCTAACTATGACACCCATGATTTGGAATTTCTTATAGTTGTGTTCTCTTTGAAGTTGTGGAGGCATCACCTTTGAAAACCAAGTTTGATCTTTTCGCAATCACCAGTCTCTTAAGCATATCTTCAAACAGAAGGATTTAAACCATAGGCAAGTTCGATGGCTTGAGTTCCTAGCATGTTATGACCTTGACATTAACTATACTCCTGGGAAAGCAAATGTTGTGGCTGATGCTTTGAGTTAGAAGAAAGCCTTGATGTATCAGATTGTAGTTACACTATCTCTTATGGATTGAATTATACAGGATGAGGATGCAATGCTTAAGCTTATGAAGGAGAATATTCGGGATATGGAAGGTGATAATCGGAAGGAGATAGGAGCACGGATTGATCAGAATGGAGTTTTGAGAATTAATGGTCGGATTTGTGTTTCGAATGTTGATGGTTTAAGGCAAGATGTTCTTAGAGAGAATCATCAGTCCAAACTCTCCTTCCATCCTGGTGTTACGAAGATGTTTCAGGATATGAAGAAGTTGTATTGGTGGAATGGTATGAAGTGGGACATTTCTATCTTTGTCAGTAGATGTGCCACTTGTCAGCAGGTTAAGGCTGATCACCAGAAGACCGTTGGATTGCAGCAACCCCTTGAGATTCCCATTTGGAAGTGGGATCGGGTTTCTATGGATTTTATCAATGGCCTACCAAGGACTATAAGAAATAATGAGAGTATTTGGGTAGTTGTCAATCGATTGACCAAGTCCACCCATTTTATTCCAATCAAGTCGAATCGAACAGCTTCGAGCTTAGCTGAGATTTATATAAGGGAGATTGTCCGTCTCTATGGTATTCCTTCTAGCATTGTTCGTGATCATGATCCTATCTTTACTAGCAAGTTTTGGAAAGCTTTTCAAGAAGCTCTTCGTGCTCATTTGAATACGGAAAGGGTGAATTAGATTTTGGAAGATCTTCTTCATGCTTGGGTTCTTGACTATGGAGGATCTTGGGAAGATCATCTCCATCTCAAAGAGTTTACCTATAATAACAGTTATCAGGCAAGTATTGAGATGTTTCCATTCGCTGCTCTTTACGGACGATCCTGCAAAACTCCATCTTGCTGGATCGAGTTCGGTAATCGTGTAATGCTTGGATCCAATATGATTATGGAAGCATCTGGAAGGTTGAGGAGATTAGAAGGAAGATGAGGATTGCTCAGGACAGGCAGAAGAAGTACGATGATAGGCTTAGAAGGGATTTGGAGTTTTCATGGGTGATTGGGTCTTCCTCAAGTTTTCGCCGCTGAAGAATGTGGTTCATTTTGGTCGGAAAGGGAAGCTTGCTCCCAGGTTCATTGGTCCCTTTCGCATTTTGGAAAGAATTGGCCCTTTGGGTTATAAAGTTGACTTGTCAGAGAAACTGGCGGGTGTGCACAATGTGTTTCACGTATCTCAGCTTCGCAAATATCTCCATGATCTATCTTTGATTGTTCAGCCAGCTTTATTAGAGAATTTGGATGTCGAGCCAAATATGACTATCGAGAGGATGCCACTTCGTATTATTAATAGAGGTATATCAGTCTGGTTAAGCTACAGTGGAGTACGGATGACCTGGGTTGCACCTGAGAAACCGAGGAATCCACATGTGCTTTATGTTAACGCTAAAATTTGAACGCTAACACCCCGGTGTGTAAAGTGTAGTTGTGAAAGCACCACCCGATGATTCGGGAACAGAGTATAAGCAGAAAACTGTAGAAAAAACAGTAAACAACAGCAGTTTTATAGTGGTTCGGCTTATGATCAAGCTTACGTCCACTTCAATCCTTTTTATTGCTGACTGAATTACAACTTATTACAATCTCTTTCAATTACAATCCAACTCAATTCAAAAAGACAAGTAGCTAGGAAGAACTTCAATGCCACAGAGTTTTTTGAGTCCATGATTGGATATGTCGAATCTTTGTGTGAAGTTTGGTCTAAGACTCTTGCGTGATTTTGTAGTGATGGAGTTTAGATTGTCTTGAAGATAGTAGAGCCTTGATGTCACGAAGAGAATGATCCAAAAAAGTCCCCTTCATGTTGGAGTTAGCCCTCCATTTATAGAGAATTCTAGGCAGAAGTTTTTCGCAAGTCATGAGTCGTGTACGACTCATGGAAAGTCGTAAGTCGCACTCGACTCAAGTTTCAAGAGTCAGCAGGCAGTGGAGCAGGTGTAGTGGTTCTGAGCTTTTCTTCATTCATCTGGATACAAGTCCTAACTCGTTCGCGAGTTAAGAGATCACGGTTTAAAGTGAGGCAGCACTAAAATCTTGGCTCTGTAGTTTTAGGTTGTGTACGACTTAAACTAGGTCGTAAGTCGTCAACGAGTCATCTTATTACGGCATGGTATTGAACTTGCTCTCTAAGTCTTAGGTCGTGACGTCTTTAAGTCGCGAACTTTCTTAAGTCGTGACATGACCTAAGTCGCTTAGGTCTTAATCCTGTTAGGTCGTTAGCTCCTTAACTCGTAAGCTTTCCCTGAGACATGACATATCTTAAGTCACAGAGGCTTTAAGTCACGGATTTCTCTGAGATGTGAGTCGCTTTGTTTGCCTAAGTCGTTTATGACTCATGCTAGGTCGTAAGTCATAGACAACTTTAGGTCGGTAACTTATTTCCCTCTTGAGTCAGGCCACATCTCTTAAGTCGTAGATTTTCTTAAGTCATAGACTTCTTGGTCCGTTGAGTTGCTGTTTCCCTTGAATCGTAGAAACCTTAAGTTGGTAAGTCGTCAGTCCCTTAAGTCGTCCATCCTCTTGACTCGTTGAGTCGTGCATCTGTTAACTCGTTATGTTGATAACTCACTGAGTTGTTTGTCCATTGAGTCGTCGCCCACCTTGAGTCGTTTTCTTATTGAGTCGTGCAGTTTTTGAGCCGTAGGAAATTGAGAGTTAACATTTGCCCCTCGAAGTACACGCCTAAGTCGTAGGTCGTGTGCTTCGACTTATCTTAACTCGTGTGCCATTTCAAATTCCTCTGCCTCGAGATATAAAAGGTTTAGGTCGCTCCTTCTTCACCTACTTGTTTCCGTGTTTACTTCCGCCATTAATGACCTTCGAAGCTTTTCAGAGACGAATTCGATCAGTTCACCTTATCACCAATTAAGTTCCTGCCACCTTCATCATTACACTGCGTAAGTAAACTCATCGCTCGCTCAATTTCACAATTACTGTTACCTTTCGAACATGGATTTCCCATTTTCCAACCTCAATCCGAATCCTCACATCAGGCTTCTTCTTGAATCGCGTTATGATCGATTGCTGACAAGCTTGAAGCAGTTTGATTGAGTTTTCAGATGACTTGCAAGGAGAAGGCGATGGGTCACCATATTTCGATTCAGTTGATCCATGAATTTAGAGGAGGCGATATCGTCCTACATGGGTTAACGGGTTGGGAGTTAGGAAGATGACGGGTTATTGGGTTGGAGAAGGATCAGTGGGTTGAGAAGAGATATCGTGAAGTTTTTGCGACTTTGCCAATTTGCATGGTTTTCGAAGTGACTGACTTAAGATTTCTCACGACCTTAGTTGCATACGACTTAACCCCTTAGGTTATGTTTACTTCTGGACGACTCAAGACTTAGCTTCATTTGCACTTCATTTGTTCTGTCTTGATTTGAGGCTTTATGACTTGGCCTCTAGGTTGTGCACGACTTAGCCTTGAGTTGCAGCCGAGCTAAGACTTAAAGAATTATCTTATAATTCGTGGACGACTCAACTTTTAGGTCGTGGACGACTTATGACTTAGGGAACTCTTCGGACTGTGACTCAATGATTTGAACAAAATTTGAAAACTTAGAGATGTTGATAGAACTTAATTGTATTTTCCATTTGAATTGCCAGAATATACTGCTTGAACTTTGTTGTGTTTCTTTACAGATTATTCTAACTTTGACGCTATCAACCTGTTACAACACTTGCAGAAAAATGGGACAAATATACTGCCATCGACTGCCCACGTCAAATGACAGATTAGTTAATAACAGATAATTAACTCAAATAAATTGTGTGAACGAAGTGCTTTCATCAATTTCAAGTAAAATATTACAGCAACACTGAAATAGTCAATTGAAACTGACCAGCCTGCACTAATATTATGCTTGAACTATATATTAACAAGTTCTGAAATTTTGTAATCGATCAATCATCGACTAGTTTAATTCCAGTTATATTTACTTGCTATTTTTATTAGTTTTGCACGACACTTCACACTTTTAGGAAACGTGCACCTTCACATTTGAATATCCAGTTGCTTGTGTAAAATGACTTCTCAGGAAGAAGATACAACAGTTCAAGCTGGAGAGGCAGCTGTTATTCCGGTTTCACTAGTCAATCCTCCGGAAAGAGCCCCCACCACCTTATCGTACAAAGTTTTTCGTCAGTTGTGTGGTCAGTTTGGCATCGCTGAAGCAGACGCCATTTTCCCTGGAAAAGGTGACACCGCTGATGTGGCGCCTACTGGCTTCGTAGCGGTTAATCGGCAAATGTGCGTAAGCGGGGCCATTCCCCCTTTCAACAACTTTCTCCAGAATCTACTTCTTCGGTTAGCTATCTCCCCATTCCAGCTACACCCTAATGGCTATGCCATTCTGATGGGGTTGTGCGTGCTATTTAGGAGAACATTTGACCGGCTTCCAAGCTTTGACGAGATCTGCTTCTTATGCTCCTTTACTAGGACTAAGGATCATCCTTCTATTACCGTTGTGAGAAGCGCACGAAATCGTAAATTGATCGTTGGCCTCCCTGATACTGCCCATGGGTTCTTAACTCAATTTTTCTATGTCCGTTTCCCCCCGGGGTTTTATGCTGTGTGGAGAGAAGGAAGTAAGATCATCTACCTTTACCTCCTCTATATTCTGAGTCTTTTGAAGTTCGAATTGCCAAGTGTTAACTTCATCATCATTTCTTTTTTCTTTTTTTCAGCGCTTCCCCCTCCTTGTAGAGATCCCAGTCACAAGCCAACTCTGGAGAGGCTTGTAGCAGTACCGGTTGAAGAACGGGATATGAAATTTTTGCTGAACGACGAATTCCTTCACCAGTTCGGACTTCTTCACCCTTCTCGCTCCACACACCCCTGCGAGGTTCCAGACTCCCCACCTAAAGCATCAGATGCCCCGGTTTCTACAGACACATCCATACCAAAAGGACCTGCTCCCGAGGCTTCGCTAGTGAAGTGCTCCACTTCTGTTGATGTTGCGGGGCCATCTGTCAAACTTGCCCCGGTTATTGAGGAAGAAGAGCCCAAGGGATCTCCTCGACTGTCACAGAAATCTGGCGAAGAAGCCGAGAAAACTAGCCTTGTCAAGCAGAGCAGGGACGATACTTTCGAAGGGCTGAGCGACCTCTTTGCCACCTCGCAAGAGATCTTTAAAGATGATCCTATCACAACCGAGGTTTCTTCTTCAGCAGTTGAAGCAACTTCTATCCTGCAACAGACTCCGTCGACTCAAGAGTTGACGCTAACTATTACACCCACAACCACTCCTCAATTAAAGAGTGGTTCGTAGTTTGATGCGCGTAGTTTGCATGTCACACACACTTAGAATTTTTTCGGCACTTTTATGCTTCTGACTTTTTGTACTTTGAAGAACTCTAAATTCTAGCTCTTTTTTATTTCAGATTCTCCGATGGGGCGCAGCGGATCCTACTATGATGATTTCCAGCGCTACGGGAGGTGTAGCCAATATGATTACAGGCGTTACCTCCCCTCTTACAGAGAATCTGATGAAGAAAGAGCCGCTCGAAAGGCTCAAGAGAAGAAGGCTCAAGAGGAGCGTTACGAAAGAAGAGAGAGGGAGGAGCGCCACGATTCTTCGCAGAGAGGCAACGATTCCCATAAAAGAAAATCCCATGATGACAGAGGAAAAAGTCATATGGTTGAAGATTCGAGCAAGCGAGTCCGACATGGTGAGAAACACACCTCTAAAATTCCTGAAAAGGTTACTGCCCCTGCCTCGCTTGACATTCCTTCCGGCTCTCCCGCTCTCGGGAAGACAGACATCCAAACAATCATTAGCAGGCCCAAATTCCAAGTTGGACCCGGTCCGGCCACTTTGCAAAGTCGGTTTCCACAGTGGTGTCTGAAGGGAGTAAGGTTTGACCTTGACTTGGTCCCCATTGACAAGTCTGCTATGTTACGAAACCTCGATGCTGTCAAGCTTGATATTGAGAGGATGTCGAACTGGCAGAAACTTGTTGATGAGCTCCAAAGGGTTAATCGTGCAAACATAGAGGCCATGCTCACTATGGAAAATGATAAAGCCGAATGGAAAAAGGTTCTTGAGCAACATGACACCGAGATGAGGAGCATTGCTTCTTACAATGAAGATCTTGAAGCAAAAGTTGAAGAACTGAAACAAGAGATTGCTGCTTCCTCTACTTCTTATTCTCAAAAGGAAGAAGTGCTCCTAAAACAAGTGAGAGATGCTCACGCCAGCCAAAGAGATGCCGAAGACAGGCTTGAAGTGCAGAAAAGAATTAGTGAGGGCTATGTTGCTGATATTGAAGAGCTTCGGAAGAAGAACAGCTCTCAAGAGGCGGAGATTCAAATGCTTAAGCTTCAACTTTCTAAAGATGAAATGGAGCGTGATGAGGCCGTTGCCGGCAAAATTGCAGCTGAAGAATCTCACGAGGCAACGAGGGCCAACATCAGCTCAACATTATTTGATTTCTACCTGCATAGCATTTTGGGGCGTGGTAGCCTCGCCTTTCTGGGCCCCAAGTATGAAATTACTTTGGCTGAAGTTTGGGAGGCCGCACTCGATATGCTTGGCGGTAAGGGCGCTGGCTATGCTGAGTCAGCTCTTGAGGAGCATTATTGCCGCTCTCACCAGGGGGAGAGAACAGCTTGCAAAATTAAGGGCCGAAACAGCGGCAGGAGAATATTCAGGAAAAATCATCTCAACTGCTCCAATTCAACCTTCTCCTTCAGCCGAAATTGACATTATTGGTTCTAGTTCTCATTCCCCATCTCCTACTAAAGTTATTACTGAGATCACAAGCATACAAGGTGGAGATGAAGGCGGTGAGAGTGCCGAGGCACAGGCTTACGAAGTTGACGTCAGGGAACCGACTTCTGCAGGTAACCCTACCGACAATCTTGCCCAAGTAGACTGCTCATCTGTTTCTTACGAACTTGATGAGCTTTTTGACTACTTCTTGAATCTCAGCGAACCTTTATCTTCGCTTTTTACTGACTTGAACTTTTTTCCTTCTGTAGAGAAAACGTCGGGCATTGTTCAGGCTTCTCCTCCTCCAATTATTCCTTCTTCGCCTCTTAAGGTCACTCTTCCTTCTGCCTCGCAACCCGGGTCACAAGAGGAGCAAATAGAAGCTCTTCACAGCTTAGATGATCCCGTTGCTTCTCAAGATCCGAGAGGAGAAGAGACTGAAGGAAGCGAGAGGACTCCAGAACCAACTGGCTCCGACGCTGAACCGTTATCTAAACTTCTTTCTCCAGGGAGTGGGTCTTCCTCCAAGAAGAGAGGAAAGTAGGGAGTTTCCAAGAAGAAGAAGAAGAAGGGATCTTTAACTGGCGAAGAAGAGACGGAAGAAAGTCCGACCGAGCCTCTTTCTCCTTCATCCCCTACCCTTCCAAGCCGGCCTAAAAAGTTGGTCATTCGGCCAGGTGCGGGCTCAAAAGGTGGGCGGAAGAAGAAATGATGGCTCTGGTTCTGTGGCTTTCATATCGCTTTTTGCCTTTTTTGCATGTACTGACCGGAAATTGTGCGGGTACCGGCCCCCCGCTTTTCTTTTGCTTTTTTACTTTGGAACCTGTACTTGTATAAAATAGTGTTGAATAAAATGATTCTTTTTCTTTGTACAAACTTCTGTCTGTATCTGAGAATGCATTTACTATTCATTTTTGTACAAGTTTCTTTGTACGATATTGCAGTGAGCTTGTGGTATATATTGTTCGAGCGCAATTTTACCGATGTAGTTATACCATGTTGCCCCTATACCATAAGCTCATTGTAATATTTTATTTTATGAGGAACTTGTACTTTTTTTTAAAGAATAATTATTCCACATTTGGAGGAATATTATTTCGTTAAAAAACAGAGTACAAATAAGTTTCTACGCTTCATCCTTCGAAGATATCACTTTTTATTTTGTGCATATACACATTTTACTGAATGAAATCTTCTATGTGGTAAAGCGGGTATTTGAAAGGTACGTCAACTTCTTTTTGAGGAAGAGAATTTTCTAGAATAAGTAATTCATTCTTCCTTTGAAAGTTATTCTTTGAAAAGTTGCACCTCTGAGGAAGACTTTTTCACGTTTCAACACCTGGAAGTTTTATTTCAATCTTGGCGAAACGTGTGCCTTCGAAGAGGTCTTTCTGCTTGATTGTGCCTCCGGGAGGAGGTCTTTTCATTTCTGCCTCTGGGAAGAGGTCTTTCTGTCTTATTGTGCGTCTGGGAAGAGGTCTTTTTTTTTGTGCATTTCAACTCTGGTGAAGTGAAACTCCGAAGAGCGGCTGTTGCACTTCAACTCCTGGTGAAATGGGCCTCCGAAGAGGGCTTTTATTTTGTTTTGCATTTCAACTCTGGTGAAGTGAAATTCCGAAGAGCAGCTGTCGCACTTCAACTCCTGGTGAAATGGGCCTCCGAAGAGGGCTTTTATTTTGCTTTGCATTTCAACTCTGGTGAAGTGAAACTCCGAAGAGCGGCTGTCGTACTTCAACTCCTGGTGAAATGGGCCTCCGAAGAGGGCTTTTATTTTTCTTTGCATTTCAACTCTGGTGAAGTGAAACTCCGAAGAGCGGCTGTCGCACTTCAACTCCTGGTGAAATGGGCCTCCGAAGAGGGCTTTTATTTTGTTTTACATTACAACTCTGGTGAAGTGAAACTCCGAAGAGCGGCTGTCGCACTTCAACTCCTGGTGAAATGTGCCTCCGAAGATTGCCTGGAAGTTACTCTCTCATGGTTGGAGGGTCATGACTCCTCCAATCTTTTTTATTGAGTAGAGAACTTTCTTTTTTGCGGCATATGCCTCGTTAGAGGTCTTTATCCTCCGAAGAGTTGTGCCTCCAAAGTGGACTTGTGCCTCCGAAGAGGGCTTTAGTTGTTCCTTGTCCACTTGCTTATGCCTTTTCAGCGATCCTCTATTTTCCTTTTCAAGCTCGCACTCCCTTCTCTTACAAGTAGTTTGTTTAATCCAAAGAAGCATACTTCATTGTTAGGCAAGTTCACGAGAACGGGCATAAGCTTCTTAATTGGATGTTTGTTTGTTCAAACAATCTCAATTTATGAGCAATGGCCCGTTTCCAGCGAAATCATTGGCCGTTCAATTGAAGCACTTCCTATCTAGGATTTGAATTCGGGACTTTTGTGACTCGAAATTTGTTTGCTGAATGATAGCCAGAATCACTTGGTCTTGTAATGTGCAAGTTTTATTTTCATTGTCTGCAAAAATTTAAATCGACATTTCAGCAATACATTTAATGTACTTTTCATATCAAAAATAAAGCAAACATGTAATAATAATAAGAAACACAAGATTTATAGTGGTTCGGCCAAGAATTTGGGCCTACATCCACTTTATAGTCTTTCATTATTCACTTGCATCAGTTTTACAATTGCTTTCAATTACAAGGATCATACATTCATAATTCTTTTTACAATATTTCAACAAAGCTATCAAGTAAAGTATGGACGCAAATGATTGCTGTTCCAAGCCCTTGGAATTTGATCTCCTTCGACAGTAGCGAGTTTGAATGTGCCGTCAAGAAGCTTCTGACCTATGACATATGGTCCTTCCCAATTTGGCCCAAACACACCTGTCGCCGTCATGATTCTCTTTAGGACTAGATCCCCAATCTCAAAGCTGCGTTGGCGAACCTTGGAATTGAAATGTCTGGCTATCCTTTGTTGATGAGGTGCGATTCTGAGCTCAGCCTCTTCTCTTTTTTCATCAAGGAGATCTAGTGCCTCAAGCTGTAGTTGTTCATTCTTCGCTTGATTGAAATGAATTCTTCTATGTGAAGGGACCTCTGTTTCTACCGGAATCATTGCTTCTGACCCGTACGCCAATGAAAACGGAGTATGCCTAGTCGCAGTTTTGTGGGTAGTTCTATATGCCCATAGTGCTAGTGGTAGCTTTTCGACCCAACCACCTTTTGCTCTTTCGAGTTGCTTCTTGATGGTTAACTTGATAATTTTATTTACTGCTTCCACCTGCCCGTTTGCCTGCGGATGGGCTACTGCTGAGAAGCTTTTTCGGATTTTGAATCGTTTGCAAAAATCTTGGAATTCTTCACTTTCGAACTGAGTACCATTGTCTGTAATTATCTTTTGAGGCACACCATACCTGCAAATGATACTTTTAGTCACAAAATTTATCATCTTCTTAGAGGTGATCGTAGCCAATGGTTCAGCTTCAGCCCATTTAGTAAAATAATCTACAGCAACAATGGCATATTTGATTCCAGATTTGGCAGTTGGTAAAGGTCCTATAAGGTCTATCCTCCATATTGAAAACGGCCATGGACTGACCATCTGTGTGAGTTCAGTAGAAGGTACTCTAGGAATTTTGGCGAATCTTTGACATCTGTCACATTTTTGGGAATAATCTGCTGCAGCTCGATTAATTTCTGGCCAAAAATATCTGTATCGTAGAATCTTCTTTGCTAAAGTTTGACCACCTAAATGATCACCACATTCTCCCCCATGCACCTCAGCTAGGATTGTTTTGGACTCTTTCCTGGATACACATCGAAGTAACGGCATTGAGAACCCCCATCTGTATAATTGGCCATCCTGGACTATATAGCGAGAGGCTTTCCTCAGTAGCTTCTGTCGTTCTTTTGAATTTTCCGGTAAAGAGCCATTGAGCAGATATTCTGTTATTGGAGTCATCCATGATTCTTGCTCTTGAGACACACTCATGATCCAATCAATATCCATCTCATCAATGCTTGGAGCCGACAGGACTTCCACTGGAGTCAACCCCAGAAATTGAGCTTCGCCTGTGCTAGAGTACTTTGCGAGCGAATCTGCTTTCATGTTTTCTTCTCGAGGAATATGGCTTATCGTGTAATGATCGAAGTCACACAGGAGTTCCCAAGCCTTTAACAAGTAGGCAGACAGGTTTCCCCCTTTCGCTTGGAATTCCTTCTTGACTTGGCATACAATAAGCTGAGAATCACTGAAGATCTGTAATGCTCGGATGTTTAGTTCTTTAGCGATTCTCAAGCCAGCGATAAGAGCTTCGTATTCTGCTTCATTGTTCGTTGAAGGAAATTCCAACCTCAGTGCATAGCATAATGACCGACCTTCAGGGGTCTCAAGTACAACTCCGGCTCCATAACAGTAGTCATTTCTTGCGCCATCAACATATAACTTCCATTGGATTGGGGAATCATCGATCGTTTCCTCCTCACTGTTACCCTTATCTGTGAATTCTGCGATGAAATGTGCTAAAGCTTGTCCGTTGATTGCCTTTCGGGGATGATAAGTGATGTCATATTGACTGAGTTCAATGTTCCACTTTAGAAGACGACCCAAAGTCTCAGAGCGAAACAAGACTTGCTTTAAAGGTTGATCAGTGAGGACTCTGATAGGATGAGCTTGGAAATATTGCCTCAACTTCCTTGATGCAATCAGTAGGCAATAGGCGAGTTTTTCCAACTTGGAGTAATTCATCTCTGCCCCAGTGAGTCTTTTGCTGATATAGTAAACTGGATGTTGAATCCTCTTGTCTTCTCGTATCAGCGCTGCACTTAAAGCATGAGATGATACTGCCAAGTATATAAGAAGATCCTCACCATCGCCGGGCCTAGAAAGTATTGGAGGCGTTTCCATATGGCGAATCAATTCATCAAAGGCTTTTTGGCATTCGGGAGTCCAATCAAAGTTTTTCTTTCCTTTCTTTAGGGCGCCAAAGAATGGGATGCATTTATCAGTGGCTTTGGAAATGAACCGACTCAAGTTGGCGACTTTTCCGTTGAGACTTTGCAATTCCTTCTTCGTTCTAGGAGCTTTGACTTCTTTTAAGGCGGTAATTTGAGCTGGACTAGCCTCAATGCCCCTAGCGCTCACGATGAAACCTAAGAACTTTCCGGACTCCACTCCAAATGAACATTTTAAAGGGTTAAGCTTCATTCCGTATTTTCGGAGGACTGCGAACATGTCTGCTAAGTGTTCTATGTGATCCACTGCTTTCTTAGACTTTACTAACATGTCGTCGACGTAGACTTCCATAGTCTTTCCCAATTGTGGTTTGAACATAGCATTAACAAGTCTTTGGTAGGTTGCCCCCGCATTCTTCAGGCCAAAGGGCATAACTCTGTAGCAGTGAAGACCAACATCGGTGATAAAGCTCGTGTCCTCCTGATCTGGCTCATGCATCATGATCTGGTTATATCCGGAGTAGGCATCCATAAAAGATAACAATTCATGTCCCGCTGTTCCATCTACCAGTTGATCGATCCTGGGTAATGGGAAGCAGTCTTTGGGGCAGGCCTTGTTTAGATCTGAAAAATCGATGCACACTCTCCATTTTCCGTTGGCTTTCTTAACCAGCACTGGATTTGAAACCCAATTCGGATAGGTAGATTCTTTGATAAAGTTATTCTCCATGAGCC
The DNA here is from genome assembly GCA_030765085.1 of Allium cepa. Lineage (NCBI taxonomy): Eukaryota > Viridiplantae > Streptophyta > Magnoliopsida > Asparagales > Amaryllidaceae > Allium > Allium cepa. The sequence goes on from CM060938.1 coordinate 590,410,256, forward strand.
GATCAACTTCTTCTTTTAACGCTGCTGACCTTTCTGGACCTTGAGTTCTCCTTTTCTGTTTCACAGGTGTAAATTTTGGATCAATATCCAGAGCGTGTACTGCCACTTCTGGGGATATTCCGCACATATCGGTATGAGTCCAAGCAAAAACATCCAAATTTGCTTTTAAAAAAGATATTAAGATATTCTGAATTGACGCATTAAGTTGTGAACCCACATTCAACACCTTGTTTGGGTCCTTCGGGTCAACATGTACTGGTACTGTTGTTTCCACTGGTACCACTTTATTCTCCCCTGCACTGGCTTTTCTAGGATCCATCTCTTTTCGTGCTCCGCTGTGCTCGCCAGTGCAGGGTCCGCCCTGTAATTGCTACAAGGCTGGTTCTTTGATGCAGACTGGGGTTGCCGCATCCTTTCCCATTTCTCTTTTCCTTGCTTCTCCCAGCTCTGTCAGATAACACTCCCGCCCGGCATTTTGATCCCCTTTTATAACTCCTACTCCATTGTCTGTGGGGAATTTAATAGTGAGGCACCATGGGACCAGAACAGCTTTGAACGCTGCAAGAGTTGGACGGCCAAGGAAAGCATTATAAGTGGAAAATTCGTCAACAATCACAAAAGTCTGCTTGCGGACTACTTTTCTTTCTCCCTCTCCGAGTTCTACAAGCAAATCAATGGTTCCTATTGGCTGCTTTGGCTCCCCAGTGAAGCCAGCGATTTTTTGTGACGAGGCTTGCACATCAACCATAGGGATCTTCATTTGGTCGAATGTTTTCTTGAAGAGGATATTACAGGATGTGCCACAATCAATGAGAACTCTTCTGACAATAGCTGGCCCGATACCAGCCGAGATGACTAAGGGATCCAAGGTAGGAGCTTCAACACTTGTGGAATCCCTGGCTCTGAACACAATATCATCATTGAAAGTTCTTTGTTGTTTCAGGGGCTAGCATCTTCCAAAACAAAGACATCTTCTTCGGCCGGTGCATATTTCAAAGCCCGGGTGTACCTTTCCATCTCACCCCAGCTCCTGCCTGCTGGGTGAGGTCCTCCCGTAATGACATTGATAACAGGCCTTCCGGATTCATCCCCTGCAGTCTTCTCACTTGTCCTGGGTTGATGAACAGGAGCTCGTTGCCCCTGACTAGACGAAGCAGGATTGCCGCTATTCTTTTCCACAAATTGCTGCAGCTTGTTTTCCCTTATCAACTCTTCAATCAAAATTTTCAATTGGCGGCATTCATTGGTATCATGACCGGGTTGATTATGGAAGCGGCAAAACTTTCCGCTTTGTACAGGTTTTTTCCCGGTTCTCATAACGGGAGGTTTAGGATAATCAACAGAATCTTTAGTGGCAAAGTAAATACGCTCCGGCGTATCTGATAAAGGGGTATATTCCGATGGCTTGAAGGAACGAGGCTTCTTCAGATTTTTCTGTTTCTTCCCATCGTTATTTTCCCTTTTCTGTCCTACAGATTCATTCTTGCGTGGAGCAACAACGTTATCTTCAGCTTTTTCCAATACTGCCTTTACCGGTACAGGACGGCTTTCCAGGCGTATGAACTCATCTGCTTTCTTGTAGAATTTTTCAAGGGAATTTGGTTCCTTCATATTAAGCCATTTTCCAAATTCGCTCGACTTGTCGATGGCCCTCATCAGATAGGTCAAGATCATCCGTGGTTCTGCATTGTCTACCTCGGCCAGCTCTATATTAAAGCGATTCAAGAAATATCTGATAGTTTCCCCTGGATTCTGTTCTAAACTTGACAACGACATGATATCATTGGCTTTTGAAGCATATAGTCTGAACTGCTCCTTGAATTTCCGGGTTAGGTCAGAAAACTGATCTATAGACCGAATTGGTAGCTTGGTGAACCAAAGCAGAGCTACACCTTCCAAATATACAGGAAAATATCGACACTTTATTTCATCAGAAGCTCTGGCACCTGTCATGTGCCAATCATACTTATACAAGAATTCGTTCGAATCACTTGTTCCCTTGTAAGCTGGAATAGTTGGAGGGACGAACTTCCTTGGGAACTCAGCTTTTAAGATCCTTTCGGTAAACGGGGTTTTACTTGGAGCGAAACCCCATTCCTTCTCGTCTTCATTCCTTTGCATGCTCTCTTTCATGATTTGTCTAACCATTTCAGAAAGATACCCCTCGTCATTTCGAGCTTTAGATCCACCAACTTCAGGAAATGTCTGCTCAAAGGGGCTGGCAGCCCTCTCAGGAATGTTTCTTTCTTCAGCATCATGAATGTTGCCAGCAAAGTTCCTTTCATTACCCGTTGGTTGACGGTTTACCCCAAGCAAATCGTTCAACTTATTTAAAATTAGGGCATTTTGGGCATTCTGAGCCTCCAATTGTGCACTTTGGGCATTTATCTGCTGGTTCAGCCCTAAGATTACAGCATCCAACTCCGCTTTTGTAACCCCAACAGGTGGAGTGGCTTGATTAGGTACTGGGGAAGCGGAGGTTCCCTCTTGAACATTTCCAGATCTAACAGATCTACTCCTTCTCCCCGGAGCCATGATTTCAGATAAACTTCTAGTTTTCAGAGAGACTACTTCAACAAACTTTCGTGGAGCAATGATGATAATTTACCTGAGTTCGACTCTCAGTGAAAGCACCAAAAATGTTAACGCTAAAATTTGAACGCTAACACCCCAGTGTGTAAAGTGTAGTTGTGAAAGCACCACCCGATGATTCGGGAATAGAGTATAAGCAGAAAACTGTAGAAAAAAACAGTAAACAACAGCAGTTTTATAGTGGTTCGGCTTATGATCAAGCCTACGTCCACTTCAATCCTTTTTATTGCTGACTGAATTACAACTTATTACAATCTCTTTCAATTACAATCCAACTCAATTCAAAAAGACAAGTAGCTAGGAAGAACTTCAGTGCCACAGAGTTTTTTGAGTCCATGATTGGATATGTCGAATCTTTGTGTGAAGTTTGGCCTAAGACTCTTGCGTGAGTTTGTAGTGATCGAGTTTAGATTGTCTTGAAGATAGTAGAGCCTTGATGTCACGAAGAGAATGATCCAAAAAAGTCCCCTTCATGTTGGAGTTAGCCCTCTATTTATAGAGAATTCTAGGCAGAAGTTTTTCGCAAGTCATGAGTCGTGTACGACTCATGGAAAGTCGTAAGTCGCACTCGACTCAAGGTTCAAGAGTCAGCAGGCAGTGGAGCAGGTGTAGTGGTTCTAAGCTTTTCTTCATTCATCTAGATACAAGTCCTAACTCGTTCGCGAGTTAAGAGGTCACGGTTTAAAGTGAGGCAGCACTAAAATCTTGGCTCTGTAGTTTTAGGTTGTGTACGACTTAAACTAGGTCGTAAGTCGTCAACGAGTCATCTTATTACGGCATGGTATTGAACTTGCTCTCTAAGTCTTAGGTCGTGACGTCTTTAAGTCGCGAACTTTCTTAAGTCGTGACATGACCTAAGTCGCTTAGGTCTTAATCCGGTTAGGTCGTTAGCTCCTTAACTCGTAAGCTTTCCCTGAGACATGACATATCTTAAGTCGCAGAGGCTTTAAGTCGCGGATTTCTCTGAGACGTGAGTCGCTTTGTTTGCCTAAGTCGTTTACGACTCATGCTAGGTCGTAAGTCATAGACAGCTTTAGGTCGGTAACTTATTTCCCTCTTGAGTCAGGCCACATCTCTTAAGTCGTAAATTTCCTTAAGTCGTAGACTTCTTGGTCCGTTGAGTTGCTGTTTCCCTTGAATCGTAGAAACCTTAAGTTGGTAAGTCGTTAGTCACTTAAGTCGTCCATCCTCTTGACTCGTTGAGTCGTGCATCTGTTAACTCGTTATGTTGATAACTCACTGAGTTGTTTGTCCATTGAGTCGTCGCCCATCTTGAGTCGTTTTCTTATTGAGTCGTGCAGTTTTTGAGTCGTAGGAAATTGAGAGTTAACACTTTAAATCCTGAATTATTTGACTCAGGTACCATTCGTTGTTTTCTTTTACCTTTTGGTTGTTTCCTTTCCCTAGCTCTTTCCTTTTTGGGGACGAAAAGTTTCGAGTGGGGTAGAGTGTAATGACTCAAGAATTTCAATGATTTTATAACATAAATAACTAAAATTTCTTGAAATTTAAATCATAATATTTTGGAATAAAAATTTGATGTTTTGAGATGCATCTATTTAATTATAGTAAATGGTAAAATTTTATTTTAAAATACGAAAGTTAATTTACTTGTGAAATTTCAAAATATAAATTTAATCAGTTATTTGTTGAAAATTTAATATTTTCGGAATCTAAATAATTTTATATAATAGAAATGTAAATCATTTTCTAAAAAAACCTCCTAATTTGTTATTCCAAATTTTGATTTCTATATCTCCGTTTATCTTATTTCCTGCGTTTTAGCAGCATTTTCAGTAGCGGAAAATTCATGTTTTTGTAACTTGATCGTATCACTGATATCTGCATATCGTTCTATTCGCCTCTTCATGCTGATCTCCGCAGTATATTTATTTCTGTATTTTGTGAACCGATACGCGACGATAATGATAGTACAGTTCGTCATATCGGTAGCGTATTTGTGACTTTACACTTTTCTTTGTTTTTCAAATTTGAAACGTGCAGCCCAAACAAAAATAAATTGTTTTAAATTTTCAGCTAAATCGTAGTGTGACCATTGCCATTCATTTATTCTATTTATATATGTGCCTTTCCACTTTTTCCCTTCATTTCCAAAGGTACGTTCATATTTCTCTTGTTCTTTTCTCCTCTGATGTTTCCTTTCCTCTTTCAAACGTTTTGCCGAGCTTTTCCTTTCCATTTTTTTTCCTTTTCTCCGGCCCAAACCCAAAAAAATAAATAGAAAAACCAACTCCCCTCCAGTTTCCCCAAGTCTAACCTGTGCATATCCACCATTTTCCCAAAGCCAAACCCAAAAAAAGAAGAACAACATGCCTTCATCAAAGCAAACTCCACCACCCAACACCATGTCCATCCTCCATAACCCCCCTAGCCTACACCGCTTCGCTACCACCACCGACCCCACAGCCATGTTTCCCTGTACCACCAGCCCAAGCCGAGACTCCATGCCCAGATCCACCACAACCGCGCCTCCTCCATGGTGATGATCCAGTAACCTACCACCGCGAACCACTGTCGCCCCGCCGCTGCACCTGTCCTCCACCCCAAGCGACCGCATGCATCCCTCCTCTACCTCGAAGTACAACCGTAAGCAAATTTCCCCTAACAACCCTCTCGTTAACACACATACACACATATATGCGTGCTATGTATATATACATATATGCGCGCTATGTATATATGTGGTCTGAGGTTCCTTTGATATATATATATATATATATGCACGTTATATATACAAGTGTTATAAATTTGGCAAACGGCTATATGTTGGAAAACATATATACTAGCTGTCCATTTGATATTGTTTCCAGTCAAACATTAGCCTGCTTGAATATTCTTCTGTTGATGATTTTAAAATTTATATAGTGTTTAACATAGGTGTGTTTAGATAGTGCTTCTAGAACCAAGATATATATATATATATATATATATATATATGTCTTAAATAAATATCAGTAAAATATACTATGTTTGTATTTTTACTTTGATGTTGCTGTGTAAGACGTACAGGTTGACTAAAGTGAAATTTACTTTGAAATCTAAGCTTATTTCTATTTGTATGCAGCATTTACATACATACATACTTTTTACGAACTTCTTTTCATTTATTATTATTATTAACAACAGTAATGTATATGTATGTATATTTTACTTCTTAAAAAAAAGGATTTTTGGCGACAGATGATATTTGTGTCATTCTTCTTGTATTTGTAGGGGAAATCATATATGTATAATAGTGTTATATTCAAATACTATAAAATAAATGTATACGTATATCACTCATATATATATTTGTTTTATTACATCATCATGCTAAAATCTGTTTCGTGCTTGTCGTAGCTAATTGATTTGTCGCGCCTAATTTGTACCAGTGTCCCTTGCATCGTTCTTTTTCGGTTGTTGTTTTCCATCATTCTCTAGCCATGAAAGGTGGGCAATCACTCACAGTTAATATTCTTATTCTCTTTAAATTGATTTCATCGGAAATGGAAATTTAAAATTTTGAATTGCTAGCTATTAACTGTTAAATAAGATAAGTTGTTATTTAAATTGATCACTTATGTAAACTGACACTGCTATATGTTAATTGATTTTTTTTATATAACTGTTATTATTATCAATCATATATGCCAGTAATTGTCTGTTATTTATTGCTCTCACTCTACAAGTTTCCTTAGTTTTAGAAATCATTATGGGTTGAAATGATAAGCCCAAGCGATTTTCAGTTATTATTGAAATTTTGGGATTTCAAGTTGATAATGCAAACCCGTAAATTTAAACTATTACGAAATTAAACAACAGATATCTGTACCATTTGACCATAGGATAGAAAACTATATACGGGCATCGTTGGTCTATTTTTGAAAAATGATTTCCAAATATTTGAAAGGAAATGTATGACCTTGATTTGAAATGTAATAAGCATTCCATTTTATTATTGTAAAATTTATAATCTTAAATGTTGATTTTGGAGAAAAATGAAATGTTTTTATGCGTTTAATTTAGAAGTAATTTGTAAAATTTTACTTATAGTTTTATTTCTAAAAATATAAAATAAGATTCAAATAGATAAAGAAAAAATTTAATTTATTTTAAATTGTATAAAATTAAATTTTATTTACTATATATATATATATATATAGTATTTTTAAAAGGATTAGTTAATTTGTATTAAAAACATATTTTTATAACTTTAATAAATAAAAGGGTGGGAAAGGTACATTGGGATTTTATTGGTAACTTAAGCTAGCTATTAATTTGATTTAAACAAAGATTCATTTGAAACTTAATGATTTTGGAAATGATTTATAACTAGTTTACTAAATGGTGATTTAATGAATACTTTAAAATTTAAGTAGAATTAAAATTGAATATTTTTTTGACTTAAAATTGTATTTGTAATTTTGTTTAAATATATATAAAGTAATTTTATAATGACCACGGTGTGAAATAAACGTTTGGTTGTTAAAGAGACCGGGATCGGATATTGTCATACTCTCTGCCAATACCGAAAACCACTTTAACAACTATATACGTGGTGGAGATTCTAGAATGAAGAAGGATGGTCTGGTGAACGATTCTGTATGGTATTTACATAGCCCTGACTCTCGTGAGTCAGCTTGATGTGGCTAAAATGGGAGCCATGCTGGGCCAAGTGAGGTCATTCCTCCTATCGGGCACATTTCTTTGAAACCATATCCATTGCTTTCGTGATTTGATTTTGGTGTTCACACCTTTGATTGGAAGTGTGTCTCGAGGTGGGCGGTAGTAGCTACTATGCGTTACCACCAGTCCGGATCCGCAAAACGGTAGAATACTACCCTGGGCATTGCCTCGCGTGCCTTGTCGCATGTCTTATCATGCCTTCTATAAGTTTTTTTGTACCATACCTATGCAGTGCCTTTTGGGAAAACCTCCAGTTTATGGAGGAGCGTACGATACTGTACAAACTATGGGAATATATAAAATATGTTAAAGGAGATATGGGTAATGCCTTAACGCTATTTTGATATTTTTCTTTACTGTAGACGTTATGTATGTAGCGTATTGTATTACGTATGTAGATAGTTTATCGGATCCTTAAAGGATGGAATCCCAACATTCCTTTTATTTATATTGCATTTACTTGACATTTCACTTGAACTTGATTGACCGCATAAGAATGTTAATCCTGATTCGAGTGTTTTATTTTGTTCTACTTTTGGATCAGCTTGAGTGTCACAGCTTTCGAAACGCATCTTTTGGAGCTTAGAGTTTGCTTGGAAGACCTATCTTAGCTATTTCAGCTTTCAGATTATTTTTGTCATCTCAATTATATGTTTCAGACTTGTTAGTTACCTTTGTGTCAGAGCTTTCTGTGTATTGGGATTCTTGATGTATTCTGGATTGGACTATGTTATTTTGTAGAAGATTCATGAACTGCAATTTATTATTCCACTGCTTTGTTGTAAACTATGTGTCTATGATTCTATGTTTGATTTATTTACCATATATGCTAAGCCATGCCAATAAATATATTAACAATCTGTTGTTTTGGACGATTCAAGTCTGACATGTGTGTCTGCTTATGTGGATTATTGTCGATTTGAATGGTTTAAAATAGTGGGTCTTTACACATCTCCTATTTCATCTGTGTATTTGCTTATTTGGTCAAATAGATTAGATCCATTTTGTTCCATCTTAATTAACTACATATGTTCACCATGTTATTTTAGTTTGAATATGTTTTAAGATATAATTTGACTGTTTGCCAATTCTTGTTGTCATTATTAGATCTATGTTATATGAACCCATATTTAATTATTTTAATATTGCTTAATTTTTTAGATCTGAAACCTTTGCAACATATACATATGTGTCTGATTTGTCCTATCTATTTTGTTGTTGTTTCAAGTTTGTTATTTTAAAAAAACACCTTTTAATTAAAATCTAAGTCTAAATTAATGAAATATTTTTGTTAAAATAGAAAATATATGTAATTTATTTATGTTTGTATGTATGTTTTGGGTTCAATATTTCAAATTCAATCTTTTGGTTTTTACACACTTCTGTTTAAAGTTACAAAAAGGTTTTCTTTATAAATATAACCGGACTTTATTGCGAAATATCATAAACCATTAAATTTCCTTTTAAAACTAAATTTAGGCTTTACTTATTACTTTATATTGAAACATATACTAAATTATGAATTTTAACATAAAGATGTATTTAGTTTAAAACATTATTTACATTGATTTATGTATGTGTATATATATACACATAAATTTATGCGCATGTGTATGTATACATACACACATATATATTGAATTGAATTTATATGATGGGATTTTATGTAAAATCATAATTTTTAATCTTAAAAACTTTCAGTTTTGAAACTAGGTTCAAAATTGCTGACCTTTTGGAGTTATAAAAGTGCCACTTAATTTTATATCATTTATATGTATATGTATATTGTATATAAATGTATGTATATGTACTTTAAATAATACTATGCACAATAAAGACACGTATGTAGGAAATATCGCCTCTATACATTATCAGATTTGTTGCACTTACATAATTTATAGTAAAGTGCATTTGGACAATAGTTACATTTTATGCCATGAATAAATTTCCAATTAATATCATTTAATGACCCAATCAATTTAACTAGAGAGAGAAAATGGAAGATTTCTCTCTTCATATAATGTTCATTATACTCTCAGTTAAATACCTGTTCTAGGGAAAAAATGGATGGTTTCCTTCCCTAAATTAACTCTTATAAACAATTGTTGAGTGTATTTGATGCACTATACATTTAAACAAAATTTATTTTAAACGTCCTTTTAACCAACTTTAAATAAAAAAGACTATATTTAATGTTTTATTAGATTAGATCTAATATACATTTAATGTTCATTGGTTCATTAAAGATCCAACATGGTAAATTTTTGAAATGCACCCATTTCTTCCACTACGGGCTGACCCATTTACTTCAATGGTATCAAAGCCCAATAGCCTATGCGGTCTAAATTTGTCATGTTAGGACTAACTTATTAAGCTTGTGCACTTAATATGGTGTCTATGAAGGTGATGTCTAGGATTGGAATTGGGTAATCAAGTACCTTGTCCTACCTGGTTACCTGCCTGGCCTGAGAGGTGATGTGAGCCCAAAGTTTGCCCCTAATAGAAAAGGCCCCATTTGAATTAGGCCTCGTGCTAATTTTCAAAATAGTTTTGGAAATTAAGACATCATTTTAAATTTTAAATTTTAATTTAAAATAAAAACCTGTTTATTATAAAAGGTTATAATATAACGTAAATTTTCAAAATGTTTGAAAATGTAATGAAAATTTCAAAATATTTGAAACCGTTAATTTCAAAATTCAAAAAATTATTAATAAAATAAATTAATTAAATGAGTTAATTAATACTTATATGCATGTATCATAAATGTTAATATATGTTATGTTATTTTGAAGTGTTATCTTAACATAAGTATAAATTTATATAAGATAAAATTTGAAATTGATATGATTTAATTAAAATTATTTAATTAAATTAATTATTTAATTAAAGGTTAATTAATTAAATAAAAAATACGCATGTATACGATATATGTGTTATACTATAAAGGTTGCAGTATGCACTATAAATGTTATAATAGATATGTCCAATATAAAAGTTGTATTGAAATACTAATTTAAAATTAATTTAAGAGTTAATTAATTAAAGGGTTAATTAATTAAATAATATCTAATTAATAAAATATCATACATAAGACTGCCATATAAATAATATGAAATATAAAAGTTATATAACAATAAAACTTATATGATATGAATGTATAGGCTAAAGATGGAACATTAAAGAAACCCAAATAGACTTAAGAAATAAATACGTACGTAAATGTACGTATACTGTGATTTCTGATATGTTTGACACTTGAATCACAAGGGTACTTCATAAGAAATACATTATTCCATAAGTCGATATCACCCAATACAAAATATTGAAGATTATGAAACTTCAATATAATGTTGTCCTTTACCATATATATTAATAAATTACTTGCATACTCCTTAGTTGTTGAGCAAACTCAAGCTGTGGATGTTATGTGTAGTATTATTAATGTACTGAATAGATGAGCTAAGATAACTATATGTATTTGTTGAGCAAACTCAAGGTACATATACTGTACTTAGACCATCACGATATGGTAGGTACGAGTGAATAATCTCTTTTCCATTTGTTGGGAAAACTCAAAGCCGAAATGAGATTATGACAAGGAAAAATGGGTCAGGAGTTGTATGTGATACAACCGATAATGAGTTATCCATCCTTTTTGGGGCTATGATTTATTGAGCAAACTCAAGGTTATAATACCAAGGCAGATGAATCCTAACATCCACTAGTGAAGTCGAAAGACTTCTATGTTTCATCTTAAAGTTTAGAGAAACATAAAAGACTAGTGGAAGTCTTATTATAAAAATGAAATGGTAACATTTAACCTTTCTAATATTGTAAGAACATATGCTAAATAATGTTATAATTACCTACAATGATAAATTTATGCATTTAATGTGATTGATAAAATGTTTATCAATTAACATATACAAATGAACTGAATTGAAAGTTGACAAATGGAAATATAATTCCCACTATTAAATTCCTATTGCATATTAAATGTTTCAACACCCATGCAAGTATTTGATTTTACAACTACTAAATACATTCATGGTTTGGTTACTGATGCAATTATTTACTCAAGACCATGTATTGCCTTCTATGAGTTCGAACTCTAAAAGCAATACAAGCCTATAGATATTTGATCCATAAACAATTGCATATAAATATTATATGGTGAATGGTCAAAGTTTGTAATATACAATATTTCGATGAAATGAGTTCATCCGAAAAACCAAATAAACCTTAGTGCAAGATCCAGTATTCTGTCTTATTGATTACAAAAGGGATCATATTGTGCTGATGTATCACAAGACCAAAAACTACAAGATAGATATAAGAACTCGATCGGTGAATGTCATTTTGATCGGTTTACGTAAAGTGCAACATATTTGATGTCCTTAAATGTTAAGGATAACTGAATGCACTTTTGGAAAGAGTTTGTTATGCTATTATAGTATGGTTTTCTTTTGAATAGCTTAACCATTTGAAAGAAAAATGATTGTATAGGAATAGATGTAATTTAAGGTATAGTTGGGATGAAGAGAATGAATAATCACTTCTGCTTCATAGAGAAACATTGGAAACGAGAGTTATAATAATAATTGATACTTAATATTGGAATAAGAAATATGATTTCTATTCCGAAATGTATTTTCATATAGAAAATTATTTTCTATGAGATTTATTTCTTTGAGTTCAAGATATTTAATCAATGAACTCTCCACTGTAAATAGTTGCAGTGTATGAAATAAAAAAATTGTATTAAGTGCATGATGGACTTTCGAATTTGGTACACTATTATAGTAATGGGGGAAATAGTGGGAGCATGCCATATAGCACTTATTAATTGCATCATAGTACGAAAATTGTTTCTGTAAAACTTACCATACATTATTTATGAAATAATGATTATTTTTCGGTGTCGACTGAAAAAAATAGACATAGCCATATTTCAATATGAATACTTTAAATATTCGTTATGAAATAAAACTATAATGTGGTAACTCTTTTATAACAAAATTTATGCATTAGAAAACACAAAAGTATCTAATATCATTTACGATCATTTAAGAATTATAGACCAAGCTGTAGTTTTGAGAAATAATTTTATTATATGATTTTGAATCATATGATATTTGTTAATTATATCTCAAATAATAAAGTGTTATGCACCCATTTAATGGGAGTATCATAAGAGTTAACGAACTCTTCGGACTGATACATATAGATGTATGCAACCATAATTCTATAAATACCAAAACAGTTCCATGTACTTCATCATATTCACCAATGAGTTATCGTCGACATGACATGTGTATTTGATATGCATGTAGTATCTTTATAGAATATAAAACAGAAGTAAATAAAAGAACATGCAATAAAAATGATTTGATTTGATCAAATGAGTGAGTATATTGAAAAATATTTCGAACGTAGTGTTTGCACAAAAATTGGGCAAACACCTCCTAGTCATACGATCTAGTTGATTATATGTTGATCTGGATGGTTTGGGTGATTTATGCAAATATATGAAATAGATGGACTAAACTGTAAAAGACACACAGATTTATAGTGGTTCGGCCAGAATGTGCCTACGTCCACTTTATATGTTATTCTCCTTTTTCTTTCAGATTACAAGTACAAAGCTTTGTATACAAGTATATGAAAGTTGTTTGAAAGTTCCTTCCGTGCTTGAGCTCTCAAACTTGTCCTCCATTGTTGTTCCCCTGCCCCTTTATTTATAGAGTGAGGCTAGGGGTAGGGGTCCTGGATGTATATAGCTGTTGGCGGGCCTGGGCTGATGCAATCTGGCCTGGCCGAGTTGGTCCGAAATGCCTTGGTCTTTACCTTGGTTCGGTAGTGGCAATGTTGGTTTGATTCAGTGGTGAGGGCGTGGTTTGGTCCGGTGGTAGGTTGGAGGTGACTTGGTTCGGTAGATAGGAGGCTAGTTTGGTTCGGTGGCAGGTGGAGTATGTTGGTTCGGCAAGTGGGTACATGGAGTTGGTTCGGACCGGCAGTGGTTCATCCGGTGGTGGAGAGGTTGAAGGGATTGACGCCGAATGGGTTGGTTCGGTAACATGGGGAAGGAGATGGCTCGGCAGGCAGTGGAGTGCTGAACCAGGGGAGGGTGCCTGGTTCGGAAGGTAAGTGGTTCGGTTAGGGCTGGACCGGTGGTGAGAATCCACCCAACATTTGCCCCCCAAAGTGGGGCATATGCTAGTATATGTCGCGCTTTGTTTTAGCTAGGGTGTTTCTATTCGGTCCCTGAGCGCCGATCCATTTGGTCTGGTATCCTATATTTGCCTATAAGTAGGGGCTACACACCTTTGTTATTCCTTACCGAACTGAGGGAGCCGAAACAGATTTCTGCTGAATCAACTATACTGCTGAAACCTTTTGATAACCGGACTAGGTAATTGCCGGATGATTCTTTTGTTTATAAACTACCAAATGACGTGAGTGCCGAATGACTCTGGTGATGCCGATTACCGAATGGACCTAATACCGAATGAGCCAAAAGACTTTTAATGCTGAATATGTCTTCGTATTGGGACTACCGAATGACCTTAGAGTCTTCGATTTACCGAATGGAACCGGGGGGTTCTATGTACCGAATGAGCTTTTTTCTTTGACTTACCGGATGAGCTCCGTAGTTTGAGTACCGAATGGCCTTTCGGTCTTGTGCTACCGAATGAACCTGAAAACCTTTATCTTTTGAGTTTTGAATTCGAGTGAAGTTGCAGAATACGCTGCTTGTATGTTTTAACGATATACTTTTCTTGTGCTGCAGACAAATGTCTCAAAGAGTGAAAACCCGATCAGAAAAGAAAAAAATCTTCGGACAAAAGTGAGTCTTCCGCCGTGCCTCCAGTCCAGCCGGGACCAGCGCGACATGGACCTGCCCCGAGGTCATTAGTGGACAGATATGGCCCTCCGGAGCTCTTGAATTCCCCGCCCGACTGTTTTCCGAGCTCCCTTAAAGAGGAGCAGCTTGATGTTATATCCCATTCCTTTGGGATCGATAGAGCGCGCATGCTATTGCCGGGGGAAGGAGTGATGCCGTATGACCCCCCTGAAGGCTACTTTGCTTACAGCAGATATCATTGCATGTGTGGTGCTATCCCGCCTCTCAACGCCCGGATAGTTAGCTTCATTTCATACCTGAAGGTGGCTCCATTCCAGCTTCAGCCTAACTCCTACGCCATTCTGGTGAGTCTTTTCGTCATCTTTCAGAGGGGATACGGGCGCCCTCCTTCCAACCGGGAGATCCGGTATCTGTATAATCCGAGGGGCTACAAGAAGGGGTCTCCATATATCAGCTTGGAATCGGCCGTATCCTTCAAGCCCGTTCTGGACTTGTATTCGAAGTACAACATGTTTAAGAAGGAATGATTTTTTATCAAGGACGATTCAGTTTCTATCCGTCGCTTCACCTCCGGATGTAAGTCAAGGCTTTATTTATAATTTCCGTTCTGGTTGCAATGCTTCTTCTTATGTGTTTCTATTTGCTAGCGATAGGTGGTTTTGCGGTCGTGGAGAATGATCGCCTGGTTCAGACGGCAGCGGAAATAGAAGCTATTTCGGGAAGGGATAGGTCGGCTGCTTACTTGATCAGGAACGCTACACTTTTGGGGCTCAACCTGATCCTGCCACATCAGTCCGTGGTCAAGCAGAGGGATACGACGGAAGAGAGAGCTGCTCAAGCTAAAGGAGGAGCCACGACAAAGAGTGGCAAGAGGAAGCCTTTCACAAAACCTCCAGTTGTTGGAGGTAAGAAGCTCAAGAAGTCTGATAGACCCTCCCCTAGCACATGTCCAGATATTCCAAAGGAGGAAGATGGAGAGGAAGAGAGAGACGAGGAGGAGAGCGGTGGTGATGGAGAAGGTGAAGGACAGGGTGGTAGTGGTGTCGGGGCTTTGTCTTCCGAGCAGGCAGGGGAGATCCAGGAGTGGACGGATGATGCATTCCGCTAGGTTTTGAGGGGTTGGAGGAAGGATCAGCCTCGGTGGAGAAGGCGAAGAAGGCTGACAAGGCTGGACTGGTGCCGATCCATCTTCTAAGGGTCCTTCAGCTAAGGCAACTCCGACGGTTCAAGGTGAATTCTTAACTTTCGCAGACTCCCCTTATGATAAGGACTTAGTAATATTTTATGGCCAGCTCCCGTCCTGAATGAGATTCAGGACTTATTGCAGTATCCCACTCCCCCTCAGGGTTTGTAAAATAAGTGTGTTTTCCTACTCCTTTTAACTTAACATATTTCTCGGATCATAGTTTCATGCATGCTTGTAACACTTGGTTTTTATTCCAGGAACGGGTAAGGTGGCCAAGATATCAGATATTCGGCACCGCCTTGAACAGTACAAGCTACTCAAAGCTTCTACCAAGCCGAAGCCGTCAACTAGCGTTCCCGGAGATGTGGTTGGCTATCGCCCTCTTCTCAGAGTTATTGAAGAAGATATGCAAAAAAGGAAGAGGGGGCGATCTTTGTTTGAACCTTCACTTGGCCCTCAGCCTCTAGCCCAGCCAATCCATGATATTACTGAGGAAGATACTGAGTTTATGCCTTCCCCACATCCATCCGAAAATCCAACCGCCACCCCGATAGACCATCCTGGTTTGGTTCGCAACCCATTTGCCGGCCACCCGGATCTGGACCCGAGTTTTCAGGACATTTCTTTTGACGAGGCCACGGGTGAGCATCTTCTTCCCCGCAATCCCATGGTACGGGTGCTTGATGAGGCTAAGTCCTTAGACCTCGATTTGCTTACTACTCGGATTGTGACCATGGGGGATGAGGCCAAGGCAAACATCGATCGGGTGGCTGAAGAGACCAGGAAGTTGATGGAGCATCACGCCCGATTGGTCAAGGCTGGGGAGGAAATCGGGAGTGCTAACATTCGGCTGCGGCTAACGGTTTTCGATCAGGCCAAATAGCTTGCCGATCAGGCCATTCAAATCTCCCAGCATGAGGCGGCCTCCAAACGACTAAAGAAAACCATGGAAGAGGCTAGCAAGGCTGAATTGCGAAAAACGGAGGCTGTTTGCAAAGAACGAATTGACATGGCCATCGCAACGGTGGATGAGGTTCGGAGAGCGGATCTTGAGCAGGTAGAGGAGTTATCTGGGAGGCTTGAGGCCGCAGAGCTTGCTCAGGCCAAGCTGAAGGAGGAGATGGAAGTGATGCGGAGATCCCTTCAGGCTGACTGCTCGAGATACCAATTGGAGAGAGATGCTGCCATCGCACGACTGTCAGCTTCTGAGGCCAGGATGAAAGAGTTTGAGGAGAACGAGGGGATGATGGATGAGATGCTCTAGGACATGTATTTTCGAACTTGGAGGCAGGGCAACCTGTCCTGGATGGACGACTATCCCCGGGTCATGGCTAGGATATATCTTCGGGCTTTGGAGGAGGCTAAGGCCGACGCGGATAAGGAAGGTGGCGCGGCTTTCAGGATGGATGTGGTTACGGCCCAATTCACTAAGGAAGAGAAGGTGGCGGTTAAGGAGGGCATGCGGCTGCTCGCTGCGGATGAGGTGGGAGTGCAGCTAGATGATGATGATCAGGGAGCAGATGCTGGTAAGTCTTCCTTCTTAGTCTTTTCATGATTTGATTGCTTATCTTTCGTGACTATTGATGGATTCTCTTCTGAATTGGGCAGGCGGGACCTCTGGAGTTCATGCGGGGAGTTCTGACCCTGCAGTTAAGTAGATCCGGATGGCGGGCAGGATAGAGGCGGAGTCCCCATGTAGTTGACTCTTTTATTTGGTCTGTTTTGACATTTCCGTATGTACTATTCCAAAACATTATTGTATTTTCAGGCTGTAATAATGTCATTGCAACGAACGTCTTTATGTAACCTTATAACATAAGCAGATTCTTACATGTTCGAATGCGGTTGTTATTTTGATGTGTTGCATAAGAAATACAACTGCATGTTTATGCATGTGATTTAATCGTATTTGATGCTAAGTTTCTGCTCAAAATATTATTTCATGTCTTGCAATGTCAATATGATGTGTGAATAAATTAAAGCTACATATTTGTATACAAGAGAAGAAAGTGCCGCCCTTCGTGTTTTAATTGTAGAGGGCTGCTTTGAATGTCTTGTGCGACCGAGTATGGAATGTAGCTGAGTGTTCCGTCGTCCGAATGTGAGTTCATATTTCCACCAACGAGAGTTCCCCTATTTTGTGACCTGTACTTTAGGGACTGTTATATAGGATAGGAGAAAAGTTTTTAAACGAAATGGAAATATGAGAAATAGTAAAACTTCCAGTCACGGAAGGCCGTCAATATGCTTAAGTTCGTGGCAAACGGGTTTTGTAGTCACTTTCCCTAGCTGTGGGTCTTAGAGACATTTGTCACCCATCTTACGCCTCCACGGGGACTTTATCCTTTTTACCACAACCGTACTTAAGACATATCGGAGCTGAGATCGCGCACAGTAACTACCCAAGCCATTATGGCCCGTAATCGTGGGTATTATTTGATTTACTGTGGCCGGCTAGCGTGGGTGCAGATCGTCAACCGTGAACTACTCCTGGCTGGCCACATCTTATGTTGGGGTTTAAAGTAGGTTCACAATTGCCGGCGAGCCGAACGCCGTAATGAGCTGCCATCGGCTATAGTCGGCCTTCTTGATGGCTTATAATCGGCTCATTACGGTTGGCTTTGAGGGCAGTCGTGAGCAATGAGTTAACCCGCAGTAGAGGGATGCTGGAGCAAAAGTGTCTCGTTGGCGAGTGCATAGAATCGTATAGTACCTGTTAGGTCCTGTCCAGGTGAGATTGTGCCGCCAAGTGTCCAGAATGGAAATGTCGCTATACATGATTTTGTTCAACAGAAAAGGATAAAGCTTATCAAGCAGCCAAGATATAAAGGAACAAGTTAAAAAGAGACAAGATTTTTAAAGTGGTTCGGCACGAAAATGCCTACGTCCACTGATTCTCTTTGTTAATTCACTTCATATGGGCAGTACAAGTTAAGAAAAGTATCGACGGAGGTATTGAATGTTCCATGCCCTCTGGAACACCTCTCCGTCCACTGTTGACAAAATATAAGCTCCGTTGTGGAGATCTTTATGAATTACATATGGTCCGTCCCAGATTGGATCTAGCGCTCTGGGGCGCGGGAAGATCCGTTTGAGGACAAGATCTCCTTCTTGTAAGATGCGATGTTTGACTTTGGAGTTTTATTGTGCCGCAATTTTTTGCTTATGAGCTGCTGCTTTGAGTGTTGCATCGTTTCTTCTCTCCTCAATTAGATCCAAAGACATGTGGAGGAGTTCTTCGTTTTCTTCTGGGTTGTAGTGGATCCTACGGTGGGAAGGTACTACAGTTTCAACTGGGAGCATGGCCTTCGATCCGTATGCCAAAGAGAAAGGAGTATGCCCTGTTGATGTTCTGTAAGATGTGCGGTAGGCCCAAAGTGCCGTAGGAAGTTCATCCACCCAAGCGCCTTTTGACTTTTCAAGTTTCTTCTTGATTAAGGTTTTGAGGATTTGTTGACAGCTTCGACTTTTCCGTTTGCCTGGGGGTAAGCCACAGATGAGAAGCTTTTGTGAATTCCGTGCTCTTGGCACCAGTTGGCGAATTCCTCGCTGTCAAATTGAAGTCCATTGTCCGATATGATTTTGAGTGGAATCCCGTACCTGCATAAAACATTTTTGATCAAGAAGTTAATAGCTTTTGCCGAAGATATTTTATTTATAGGTTCCGCTTCCACCCATTTGGTGAAATAGTTAACTGCCACTATGGCATATTTAGCTCCGCTTCGGCCCATTGGCAGTTCGCCAATCAAGTCAATTCCCCATATTGCAAAGGGCCAAGGGCTGGTCATTTGAGTAATCTCATTTGTGGGCAGTCAAGGAATCTTAGCAAATTTCTGACATCTGTTGCATTTTTTGACGAAGTCCAAGGTGTCTTTGTTTAAGGTGGGCCAGTAATACCCGTATCGGAGTGTCTTCTTGGCTAGAGTCTGCCCTCCGGTGTGATCTCCGCAACTTCCTTGATGGATGTTGGACAAGACTTCCCTGGCTTCCCTTCCAGCGATACACCTTAATAATGGATTAGAGAAACCGCGCCGATAGAGGATGCCTTCTTGTAATGTGTAGCGGGAAGCTTTCCTTAAGATTTTCCTATCTTCGTTATGCTCGTCGGGCAGTGTGCCATCTTGTAAATATTTCCGGACAGGAGTCATCCAAGTTTCCTCTTCGATTGCAGCTATCATGTTCATTGTCTCGTAACTCGGGGCTAGTTGCTGTGAGATGGTTATCGTTCGGGAAGCGGCGCCGTCCTTCGTGCTAGCTTGCTTTGCCAGTTCGTCGGCCTCCTGATTCTCTTCTCGAGGAATGTGTTTGATTAAATAGTGATCCAACTGATTGAGCAGCAGCTTGGTCTTCTTTAGATATGCTGTGAGTCGTTCTCCTCGAGTCTGGAATTCTCCCAGTATTTGATTTACAATAAGTTGAGAATCACTATGGAGACATAAAGAACCGACTCCAATCTCCAGGGCAAGTTCTAATCCGGCTATCACTGCTTCGTATTCTGCGTCATTGTTGGTGGCAGTGAATTCCAGCCTTAGGGCGTAGTGCAGCTTCCTTCCCCTGGGGGTGATTATCACAACACCTGCCCCCGAGCCTTGTTCATTTGATGCTCCATCTACGAAGACATTCCACTTAATATCTTCTCCTATTTCAGATTGCTCCTTACCTTCGTTAGTAGTGAATTCGACAATGAAATCAGCTATGGCTTGCCCCTTGATAGCGGTGCGAGGATGGTAGGTGATATCATATTGACTCATTTCAATGCACCACTTAAGTAGTCGCCCAGAAGTGTCGGGGCGATGGAGTACTTGCCTTAACGGTTGATCGGTTAAAACTCTGAGGGAGTGAGATTGGAAATAGTGTCGCAGTTTCCGTGACGTGATTAGCAAATAGTATGCTAGCTTTTCAAGTTTAGGGTATCTGGCTTCTGTCCCTGTAAAAAGCATACAGGCCGCTGCGCGCGGTCGTCTTCTCTCACCAAAGCGACGCTTAAAGCATGGGACGATACAGCAAGGTATAGGTATAGTTCCTCGCTTTCATTCGGAGTTGAGAGTACTGGTGGTCTCTGGAGGTGTTCGATTAAGTTAAGGAAGGCCGTCGAGCATTCGTCAGTCCACTTGAACTTTCCTTTGTCTTTCTTTAGAGCTTCAAAGAAAGGGATGCATTTGTCGGTTGCTTTAGAGATGAACCTGCTTAGGGCGGC
The DNA here is from genome assembly GCA_030765085.1 of Allium cepa. Lineage (NCBI taxonomy): Eukaryota > Viridiplantae > Streptophyta > Magnoliopsida > Asparagales > Amaryllidaceae > Allium > Allium cepa. The sequence continues at coordinate 590,430,785 of CM060938.1, forward strand.
CACTTTTCCGTTTAGGCTTTGCATCTCTCTTCGAGTGGATGGTATCTTGATATCTTATAAAGCTCGAACTTGTTCGGGGTTTGCTTCAATCCCCCTGGCATGGACGATGAATCCCAAGAACTTTCCCGACGATACTCCGAAGGAGCACTTTAGAGGGTTCAACTTCATTCCATATCGGCGAAGTACTTGAAACATCTCGTCCAGGTGGTTTATATGATCGTTGGCTTTCCTCGATTTTACCAGCATGTCATCCACATAAACTTCCATAGTTCGTCCTATTAGTTCTGCAAACATCTTGTTAACGAGGCGCTGATAAGTAGCTCCGGCGTTTTTAAGTCCAAAAGGCATTACTCCGTAGCAGTACAATCCCCGGTCAGTGATGAAACTAGTGTGGTCTTGATCGGGGGCGTGCATAGGGATCTGGTTATATCCTGAGTATGCGTCCATAAAGGATAAGAGTTCGTGTTCGGCTGTGCTGTCCACGAGTTGGTCGATTCGAGAGAGTGGGAAGCAGTCTTTTGGGCAAGCGTCATTTAAGTTGGAGAAATCGATGCATGTTCGCTACTTCCCATTAGCTTTCTTTACCACCACCGGGTTGGCGATCCATTCTGGGTAGATGGCTTCTCGTATGAAGTCATTGGCAAGTAAGTTCTTTACTTCTTCCTCGAGGGCTGCTGATCGTTCTGCCCCTATGCTCCTCTTTTTCTGCTTCATTGGCACCTTGGTGGGATGATGTTCAGCATGTGGCATGCTACGTCTGGGGAGATTCCTGTCATGTCAGCGTGCGTCCATGCAAATACATCCATGTTGTGGCGAAGAAAATCAACGAGTTGATCCTTTAATTCTTCTTTTAGTTGAGATCCGATTTTCAATAGTCTACTTGAGTCGTGTTTGTCTACAGCTACAAATTCCATAGCCTCTGCAGGCTCGGCGGTGGCCTCCTCCTCCTTGTCCCTGGGGTCTAATTCATTGAAAGGATCATTGGTATATCGAAGAGGAGGGGCTTTCTTTAGTTGCCATGCTTCCAAGCTTTTCATGCAAAGAGTAGTCTCTGCGTTTTTTCCTTTATCTTTTCTGCGGTTATTGCGAAGTTCAGTTACATAGCAGTCTCGAGTAGCGTCTTGATCTCCCTCTATTTCTCCTGTTCCGTTATCTGTTGGAAATTTTATCTTCAGGCACCATGGGGCTAGGACAATTTGGAAGTCAGACAAGGCTGGTCTTCCAAAAAGGCATTGTAGGCCGAGTGGTTCTCTATTAGTACAAACGTTTGTTTTCGCACAGCGGAGCGGGGATGACTTCCTATTTCAACAAAAAGGTCCAGTTGCCCGAGGGGCATCTTCGCATCTCCAGTGAAACCATGTAGTGGTTTGTCGCAGGGAGACACATCCTTCATTGACAGCTTCATTTTGTCGAAAGCATGCTTGAATAGGATATTCACCGAGCTTCCAGTGTCTACTAAAATTCGAAAAACTTTGGCTGGACCGAACCAGGCAGAGATGACCATAGGATCCATGTGTGGGTATTGTCTTCCCTCTAGATCACGCCTACTGAATTTGATGTCGTCATTCTCTTTCCGTTTCGTATGGCGTTCTTCTATAACAGAATTAACGTAGCCTTCGTCGTTTCTAAGTGACTTACCGTATCTTTCCATCTCTGCCCAGCTTCCGTCGGTGATGTGTGGCCCTCCTGATATGGTATGGACCACTATCTTCTCTTGACTAGAGCCACTGGTGTTGCGATTTCCTCCGCCTACTTCCGGGAGGGGTAGCCCTGGGTTTTCATTGGCGGGAGCTGGAGTCCTGTTCTGGCTTTTAACATAGCGTTCCAGTCTCTTCCTTCTGATGTGTTCTTCAATCAAGTCCCGGAGATGGTGGCATTCATTGGTGTCATGTCCATGGGATTCGTGGAAGCGGCAGAACTTTCCAGACTTGAGTGCGTTATTTGACTCCTTCTTGTGCAGGGGGCGCTTGTACCTAACTTCGTCTTGAGTGGCTGGGAAGATGTTTTCAATTGTTTCATTCAAAGGAGTGTAGGAGTCAAATCTTGGTCCTGGTCGATATGAGCGCTTTTCTCCCTTTTTTCCCCCAGCATTGTCTCTAGGGTCACTTCTCCGAACATCCTTTGCTGCAGCGGGAATCCTGTCTGGAGCTGTCTTAGCCTGTTGCCCTGACTGCCTCTCAGTGGCAGCGTCTTCAAGTCTCATATACTTTGCAGCTACGTGGAAGAAATTAGGTAAAGTAGCTGGTTTTTCCTTGGTTAGTCTTCTAGCAAATTTAGTATCCGGATGTACAGCACTGCAGAGGGCCATTAGGATAAGTTTCTCGTCGGCATCTTGGACTGCGGCCGCTGCGGCGTTGAATCGGGTTAGATATTGTTGCACTGTCTCTCCGGGTTTCTGTTTGATATTAGATAAGGAATAAGCATCCTTGGGTTGTTCCACATGAATGCGGAACTGGCTGATGAACTTTTCTTTCAACATTTCCCATGAGCTGATGGACCCTTGGGGTAGGTGGCAGAACCAGGAGGTAGCTAGATCTGCCAAGAAAAGTGGGAAGCATTTACACAATACTCCCTCCGTTGCTCCGCTCATGAGCATATGCTGGGTGTATTTCTGTAAGTGTACGGTGGGGTCAGAGGTTCCCTTGTAAGATTCCATTGTTGGCATTTTCCATTCCCGGGGGGTGATGGCAGTTTCGATATTGCGGGTGAAGGGGCTGGTTACCCTAGCACCTATCCCCCGATCTCTTTGCTCCCGTTGGACGCACTCTCTGAACAACCGCGTCATCCTTTCATCAGAACTTGGAGTGGATAGAAATGAGTTTGGTTCTTCCCTGCGGGACTGATTCCGTCCAGACGACTTGTAGGGATGGTATCGTCTGTCACTCCTAACATTCTCCAATGGCTGCCTCTGGTCTTCTGGGGGCATACTGGGGTCAGCCACAGTTGGCCCTTGCCTTGATCTTCCCCTGCTGGGTTCTGTTCTCAGCACTTCCTCGGGTCCAACTTCGGGTCGGACTTCTGCTCGGCCCCGTCTACTGGTGTTTCCATGGTTATGTAGCATGACAGGCTCAGCTACATCTGCCCCCTGCCTGGTACCTCCCCTGCTGGGTTCGGTTCCAAGTGTTTCCTCGGGTCGGAATTCGGGCTGAGTCCGGGCTTGGCTCCTACCATTGCTGTTTCTGTTGTTAACCTCTTCGAAGAAGAAAGACCTTTTTCGTCTCCCAAATCCTCCAGACCGGGACTCATCCCACGATTCAGTGTTGCGGTTGGATTCTTCAGCATCCCTTAAGCGTGACATGAGTTGGTCCACCAAGGCTTCTTGTTGAGATGCGAAGCGGTTAGTTACTTCAGCCACAATCCTGTCTAGATCCGTCCTTGTAATTGGTTGTTCTGTAGCAGGGGCTGTCGGATTTGCCTGATTTTCATTTGCTGTTGGAAGCGGACGATTGTCTTGGTCTCTGATCGTTGGATCTGGGATACTTCCAGTTGCGATGTTCTTTCCTTTGTTAGCATCTTTCTTCCATCCTTGGAGGCATGTTTTCCAAGCAATGAACGATGTTGATAGAAAAAGGGTTGAGTGGGAGAAGCTGAAACTTCAAGCTCCTGTTCTCAGTGAAAGCACCAAATATGTTTGCACAAAAATTGGGCAAACACCTCCTATTCGTTTGATCTAGTTGATTATATGTTGATCTGGATGGTTTGGGTGATTTATGCAAATATATGAAATAGATGGACTAAACTGTAAAAGACACACAGATTTATAGTGGTTCGGCCAGAACGTGCCTACGTCCAATTTATATGTTATTCTCCTTTTTCTTTCAGATTACAAGTACAAAGCTTTGTATACAAGTATATGAAAGTTGTTTGAAAGTTCCTTCCGTGCTTGAGCTCTCAAACTTGTCCTCCATTGTTGTACCCCTGCCCCTCTATTTATAGAGTGAGGCTGGGGGCAGGGGTCCTAGATGTATATAGCTGCTGGCGGGCCTGGGCTGATGCAATCTGGCCTGGCCAAGTTGGTCCGAAATGCCTTGGTCTTTACCTTGGTTCGGTAGTGGCAATGTTGGTTTGATTCGGTGGTGAGGGCGTGGTTTGGTCCGGTGGTAGGTTGGAGGCGACTTGGTTCGGTAGATAGGAGGCTAGTTTGGTTCGGTGGCAGGTGGAGTATGTTGGTTCGGCAAGTGGGTACATGGAGTTGGTTCGGACCGCCAGTGGTTCATCCGGTGGTGGAGAGGTTGAAGGGATTGACGCCGAATGGGTTGGTTCGGTAACATGGGGAAGGAGATGGCTCGGCTGGCAGTGGAGTGCTGAACCAGGGGAGGGTGCCTGGTTCGGAAGGTAAGTGGTTCGGTTAGGGCTGGACCGGTGGTGAGAATCCACCCAACGCGTACCTAAAATGAATAAAGATTCAGTCTCAAAATTACTCCTCCATGTGATACATAATGATGCATCGATATTGAGTAATCTAACTTTGTTAGACAATGTACGATTAATTATGAGTGAGGTTGATTTAGTTTCTTTCTATAAGGTAATGTATTATATAAGGTAATATATTTAAGGGTAGTACACAATGTTAATATTATTTCATCTGAATAATAGTTTATAAAATTTATAAGATAAAGGTTTGTAAAAAACACCAACATATCCTAGGTCAAGCAGTTGTTTGGTTGTGCGTGTAGGATCAATTTCACCCTAGAGGGGGCGTGAATAGGGTGATACTATTAATTATAAAAATTATTGCGGAAGCTTATAAAATTATTTCAACATAGATAAATCAAAATTATAGCAATACAGATAATAGCAGAATAATAAATGCAGAAATAGAATGACACAGAATTTACCTAGCTTCGGCAAAACACTGCCTACGTGCTGCCCTCAAGGTTTCTACTAGAAATTAAGTAGTCACACGCTTACACACGTAAACTCGCGACACCCGCTACCGACTAACCTAACTCTATGCTCAAAACCCTGCAACAACTCAGCCACTGAGTTACGAATTCTCAAACCATGCCACGTAGTTTGTCCCCTAGTCACACGACTAGTAATTACACAATTTTTCAAAAGAAAATACAAAAGACAACAATTTAAAAAGGCAATTAAAAAACAAAACCCTAATTAAACAATACTAAAAATAGAAGGGCCAACCCAAATTATATTCACTAAAATATGGCCTCGTTATCTCCTTTATTTATTTTTCTCTTGAGAAAAAAATGTCGGCCTGGGTTCCTTCTTTTGTTCGATCCTTTTAGCTTTGAAATTAGGGCTTTGGAGAAAATTGATGAAGTCAATGGGTAGTTGGTCGATTACAATTGCTATTTCTCTGTCTTGCTTCGGCAATCGACTCCTTCTTCAATTCGAACATGGCTCCTTGATTTGATCGAGTTCGACTTAGACTCTGGTATGTAATTTATGCCTTTTGCTTTTCTGGTTTTGCTTACTTGGACTCGATGCTTGCAATTTGCCGATGATGTTACTTATTTATATAGGATTCAAGATCCTTGATTTTCGTTTGTATACATCAATTTGAATTCGTCTTCGGCCATTCGATTTTGTATTGATGATTGTGATGATTTCTGACCTTTTCAAAATCATATATTTTTGCTTTGTTGTCACGGCTTCGATTTTGAGCTGTTCAATATCCTTGGCTATCACGGTATTGATTTCTCTGTGACTTCGGCATTGACTTTGATCGTGTTTACTTTGGCCATTTCGATTTCTTAAAATGCTGGTGATATTGTTCGAACTGTACCATACCGTTCCATGATTTTGGTAGCCGATGAATTCTGGTAGCACTTGAGTATTACCTCTATTTTGCTTGAGCTTGAATCTGGTTTGCATTGATGATGCTATGCACTGTGTATATCTGTGTAGTTAATGCGCTCGGTAGATTCAAAGCGGTGGAGGTGTATAAAGTCATAGCGGGGATACATCGAGGATATAGAGGGATATAGCGGATGGCTCTAAAATAACATATAAAAGTCGTACTTAATGTTTTTACAAATATATAAATGGTTTAAATGAAAAATTATCATTCAATTGAATTATAAATAATTCATAAACAATTTTAAATAAAAACATGTGCGAATATACTTTAAATAAACGAAAAACTGTTATATAACATAACTGAATTCGGTAGAATATTAGTGTATTTTCATTTCTGAAAATATATTAAAAATTAAATCAAATAAATAAGTTTCATAATTTTATAATGTATAAATGCAATTTTTCAATTCATTTTATTAAAAAAGATATAACGGAAATAGCGGAATATAGCGGAAATAACGGGATATAGCGGGGATTAAAGCGGAAATGCTATATTCTGGGGCTATATGGAAAAATCATAGTGGTAGAAATCCACTATGAGATATAGCGGGGTTGTAGCGGGGTAATAGTGGGGCATTAACTACACAGGTGTATATATATGTCCCATTTTACTTTCTGCTCTGATCTTGTTTACTGATGACATTGTTTATTCACTGTTTTATATGAGTCCGTGCATTCTTCTCGGTTTTGATTTTTTGTGCCTTTAGTTTGTAATCTTTGGTTCATTGTTGACTTCGTTGTTGTTTGGATTAGCTTGTGGTCTTCGCTGATATCACCGGTGCATGTGCTTATGCATTGACAGTTGAGGCAGTGCCATTGTTATTTGTGTCTGCTCTTTTATTAATGGTTTTATTTTAAGCTTCATGAAGTCATAATTGTGCAGTCTTGTTTTAAGTAGTAATTTCTCTGACCAGTTCATTGAATTGTCCAATGTTATATATGTTTGCAGCCTGCACATTTGATGTTTCATGTACTTGTTCCTTCAAGCCAGTTTGCATTTGAATGGCTGTCTTGTTGAGTTCACTTGAGATTGCTTGATGAAGCTTTATTGCTATTGAACTTCATGTTGAGGCCTGGTGATTGCTTACATAGTTTTCATGGTCATGCACTTGAATGTGCAGTCTTTGGTTGTGAATTGAGTTGATGTTTTGGTTTTGACTCGACTTGATATTGTCACTTGTAGTTGCCGTAGTGCTGCAACCTTTAACTTGTACCATTCGAGGCAGTTCACATACAATTGCATTGTTGGTCATGTAAAATTGAAACTGTACTTGACTTGAAACTGATGCATATTGAACTGTTATCGATTTGTGCCTGTTAGTCTTCACTGTGCATTGCATGCATACATGTTGTACTTGTTATTGCTTGAGGTAGATCATATTTTCAAGTTGACTGTGACTTGCTTATGCTCTATACTTTAGTTTGGTTACCATGTATGTGATGCATGTTTTGTTGACTTTGTTTGCTACCAGGTCGACATGTATATATGCATACTTTGTTCATAACGTTCATGTGTACATTTGGGTTGCACCTGTGTTGAATCCAGCTTTAAAGCTCGGGTTTGACCTTGTGCTGATATTGTGACATTATTTTTATTGCACTTGAGTTGAACCCGGCGTTTTGGGTTTGACCTGTCTCACCTGTCCCTGTAATTTTATCAAGTGTATATATCGGTGTGCACGACCTTGTGGCATATACAGTGATACACTGTGTATGTCACAAGCTGTTCGTGTATGATGAATTCAAAATTAAATGGTGACGAACAACCCAAATAACCGAGGTAAATTATATTTTTTAAAATCCACATTTTATTTTATAGTGCAGAAATATTTTATTTTATAGTGCAGAAATATTTTATTTTCAATTTTACAGCGTCAATATATATTTCTGCAGATTGCTTAGATGCTGGATTCATATTGGAGATAAATACGAGTTGAGTGAATGAATAACATGTAGTGAGGTCAAATGTAAATGTGAATTGTAATTTAATCAAATTTGTATTGTAATTGAAATTGTATATGTACATACATACATATATATATATATATAGTGAGAGCTTGAAATTTGTGCTATTTAAAAATTGTAATAAATATTTGTTTGAATAAAATTTTTGTTTGAATTCAAATTCTCAAATTCCGTGCTATTTATTTTATTCAGCAAATATTTATTTAATCTATGAAAAATAACATAGTATGTTAACAAATACATTTAAATGAATATATATGTTTATTATCATCTAAAAAAAATCATATAATCGCATATTCAACAACTCCCCCTTTTGATGATAACAAACATATATTTAAGATTTTGAATATGTTAAATGTATTTGATCATTGATATATTCTAATTGCTCCCCCTATTTAAATGCTTCCTCTCTACACAAAGCTTCCCCTTCATATATGCATACAATTAAAAATATGCAAATGAGCCTAGATGCAAATAGAAAATATTTGACATTTGCTTGATTTTATTTGACAAAATCTTAACTTTTCTCTCCCCATTTTGTTATCAGCAAAAGAGTAATAGTGTTAGAAAAATGGAGATAAAGTGATAGATATTAATCCAACATTAAAACTCAATTGAATATAAATATTAAATTTCAATAAAAAATCAAACAAAAATCATAAATACTTTGTTAGGCGCATATTCCACTTTTAGAATGATGGGAAAGATGTCATTATATAAAACCATACAGTTGGGTCTCTTTGTGGTATATTTATATCAGGAATTTGAATATCTACCAGCCATGCATAACCGTTAGGACTTTTAAATGAGATTAGTAGTATTCCAATTTTATTTTAAAAAATGAATTCAAGTATCTTCTAACCACGCATAACCGTGAGGACTTTTAAATGGGATTAGAATCAACTTGTTTATTTAAAAAAAAAATCAATTTTGATATGCGTTCCATACATGCATAACCGTGAGGACTTTTAGATGAGCATGCAAGCACATAACAAATTCCAAGTAATTCACCCATGCATAACCGGGAGGACTTTTAAATGAGTGTGAATACTTAGGATTTTTTTTTATTAAAAAAAATATGAAATGAAAAACGAATGATTTCTGTTTAAAGAACCACATATCGACAAACTATATTGAATTTTGATGAGTTATGGTCGTTAGAAATATGATAGAAATAGAGATGGTCATGGAATTTTTACCAACAAAAAGTTTTATAACTCTTGTTTAAATTTCTAAAGAAATTCACTAATTATACCGTCTCGAGTCATAATATATGATAAATATCAACACTCATCACCCTCTTTTTTTTTCAATCACTATTTATCTTTTTGATAATTAGGAGGGAGTCAGATTAGTCAATGTTATAATTTAAAAATTAAATTCAAAAATAATTATAAAGCCAATTTTTCTAAAAATGACCAATCTGAAAACAAGGTCAAAGATGATTTTCTAGAAGGGGTTTTATAAGAAAAATTTCTGCTATTTGAAAAATTATGAAATGAAAAATATGCAGATATTTTCTTTGAAAAATGATGCAGTTACTAAATGTCTAAACAAATCATGTTCCACTAGTAATTTTTCTATCAACTAGATTATCAGTGTAATCTGCATCTGAATTTCTCTTTCACTCAAAATTATCATTAATTAAATTTGATAGACCAAACCATGAAGTGTGCAACAAAATATCTCAAAATCAATTTTAACAGCTTTTTAAATGACATTCTCTTGAATTTGAATTGATACCGTGTAAATAATCAAAAACCGTGAATATAGAGTCACCTGTAAAATAACCTAATGTATTATCATCCAATAAAACACTATTATTAATCCAAACTAATATATATGACGTAATTCAAAGACTCTATAGATTTTTATAGTTTTCTTGGCATAAGAACATAATCGGCCAACAATCAAAATCATCATTATTTTATCATCACATTATTGGCTGATTTAACTCAGATTACGGTGCAGGTTATCACATTTAATATATCGTTTAAATAAATATACCATTACCCATTTTACCTTTATGATATTTTTCGTTATTGTCCAATGTGATTCTGTCACCTTTATACTAGGCTAAGGAACTTTGCTTTGTCGCCCGTTGTGTTTCTGGAACAGCCAGAATCCAGAAAACACTGTTGTTGTTCCTTAGCCTGCCACCACTCCTACACGATAAAAGATTTTTGTGACCTATTTGTTTATAGGTCCATGATTGTTAGTGGCAGAATATTTTGAAAAATAATTTTGTGGAGACCCAAAACTATTTATATATGTTCCTTTCGGCACCCAGATTTGTTTAACTTTGAGAGATTTTATATTTGTGCCTTTTGAAACCCAAATTGGTATAGTTTTCACGTGTTTGGGTCTATACCAATAATTATTGTGATTGTGTTCATATTTTCTACAAATTATTCACATAGAATTGACTTGATTAATTTTTCTTTTAACTTTTTCAGATTGATTATATTCAAGTCCTTGTCTAATTGTATTAACAGTTTGCTTCCCTAATAGCATATTCAACGATTTTTCACTTTTTGAAAATTTATCTAAAGTCGTTGACAATTGTTGGACTTGTGTTTTGAGAGATTCATTTTCGTTTAACAATTGTGTGCACTTTTTAATAGAATTTTCTCTCCTAGTATTTTCACTCTCTTTTAAAATCAGAATTTCATTTTCAAGTGATTTTATATTAATTTCTAATTTTTTAATCTCTTCTTCAAACGATGGACACTAGTCATACTTAGGGCACTTATTTTGATAGTTTTTAACTAATTGTTCAAGTTGATCATTTAAATCTATCAAAGTATTTTTTTATGATTCAAGTTTGGCATACTTCTCCCTAAGTCGTTCAAAACAACCATTTACTTCATGGAAATATATAAGTAATTCTAAATGAGTAAGTTTTGATACCTCGCTTGGCTCGTCATCTTCGCTATCAGTTATATTACCTTGAAGGCACGAATCTGCTTTCTCACACTCACTGCTAGTACCTTAATTGTCTTTATCACTTGTATTCCACGTGGCTGCAAAACTTCTCCTTTTTGATTTCTTTTCAAAGTTGCGTCTATTTTGAGGACAATTGGGCTTGGTGTCCGGGTTGGTTGCACTTATGACAGATGATCTTTTGTTCATCTGAGTTGTCTAGTGCTTTGTCTATTCTGCTTTTCAATTTTCGATTTAGAGCTGGATTTCCGTATTTGTAATTCCACCTTTTAAATTTCTTTATTATCAGCTCCAATTCTGCTGCTCCATCATCATCATCACCACCACCATCACTTTCTGTTGTTCCTTTAAGAGCTATTGATTTCTTTCGAGTGTCACCTCCTTCACACTCTTCCTTGAATTTCTTTTCTAGCTCGTAAGTGGTGAGATTCCCGATGAGTTCTTCAACCTTCATCCGTTTTAAATCTTTTGATTCTTGAATGGCAGTCACTTTGGCTTCAAAACTTCGTGGAAGGACTCTGAGGATTTTTCGGACTATCTCCAACTCTGTGTATGATTTTTCGAGAGCTTTTGATTTGTATATGATATTGGAAAGTCATCCATACATCACTTTTACATTTTCTTCCTTCGCCATTATGAAGTTCTCGTATTCGCTACTTAGCATGGCAAGACGAGATTCTTTGACTTGAGATATTCCTTCATGAGTCACTTCGAGTGTATGCCATATTTCCTACGCAGTTAGACAATGTGAGACAGGATTAAATTCAACCTGATCTAATGAACAAATAATCAAATTCATAGCTTTGGCATTAATAATCTGTAACTTATTTTCTATATCTATCCATTGATCCTTTAGTTTATTTATTTTCTGATTATTTACAATTATAGTTGGTGCTCTATACCCTGTCTCAACAATATCCCAAGCGTCAATGGTTTTCAGAAAAATTTCCAACGTATTTTTCCAGTAAGCATATTCGCCATTGAACATTGGTGGTCTAACTATGGATTGACCCACAGCAAAAGCAATATTAAAAGAAGCCATTTTAAAAATTCAAATTTTTAAAACAAAAATTGGTTTTTGAAAAACGAATTTTTTAAAAACAAAAGTTGACTTCTATTCCTAGCTTTGATACCACTTATAGGATCGATTTCACCCTAGAAGGGGAGGGGTGAATAGGGTGATACTGTTGATTATAAAAATTATTGCGGAAGCTTATAAAATTATTTCAACACAGATAAATCAAAATTATAACAGCACAGATAATAGCAAAATAATAAATGTAGAAATAGAACGACATCGAATTCACCCAGCTTCGGCAAAACCCTGCCTACGTGCTGCCCCTAAGGTTTCTACTAGAAATTAAGTAGTTACACGCTTACACACGTAAACTCGCGACATCCGCTACTGACTAACCTAACTCTACTCTCAAAACCCTGCCACAACTCAGCGACTGAGTTGTGAATTCTCAAACTACGCCTGTAGTTTGTCCCCTAGTCACACAACTAGTAATTACATAATTTTTCAAAAAAATTTACAAAAGACAACAATTAAAAAACAAAACCCTAATTAACCAATACTAAAAATAGAAGGGCCAACACAAATTATATTCACTAAAATATGGCCCCGTTATCTCCTTTATTTATTTTTCTCTTGAGAAAAAAATGTCGGCCTGGGTTTCTTCTTTTCTTCGATCCTTTTAGCTCTGAAATTAGGGCTTTAGGGAAAATCGATGAAGCTGATGGGTAGTTGGTCGATTACAATTGCTATTTCTCTATCTTGCTTCGGCAATCGACTCCTTCTTTAATTCGAACAAGGCTCCTCGATTTAATCGAGTTCGACTTTGACTCTGGCATGTAATTTATTCCTTTTGCTTTTATGGTTTTGCTTACTTGAACTCGATGCTTGCAATTTTCCGATGATGTTACTTATTTATATAGGATTCAAGATCCTTGATTTTCGTTTGTATACATCACTTTGAATTTGTCTTCGGCCATTCGATTTTGTATTGATGACTGTGATGAATTCTGACCTTTTCAAAATCGTATATTTTTGGTTTGTTGTCACGACTTGATTTTGAGATGTTCAATATCCTTGGCTATCACGATATTGATTTCTTTGTAACTTCGACATTGACTTTGATCGTGTTTACTTCGGCCCTTTTGATTTCTTAAAATGCTGGTGATATTGTTCGAACTGTACCATACTGTTCCATGATTTTGGTAGTCGATGAATTCTGGTAGCACTTGAGTATTGCCTCTATTTTGCTTGAGCTTGAATCTGGTTTGCATTGATGATGCTATGCACTATGTATATATATATATATATATATATATATATATATATCCCATTTTACTTTCTGCTCTGATCTTGTTTACTGATGACATGGTTTAGTCACTGTTTTATATGAATCTGAGCATTCTTCTCGGTTTTGGTTTTTGTGCCTTTATTTTGTAATCTCTGGTTCATTGTTGACTTCGTTGTTGTTTGGATTAGCTTGTGGTCTTCGCTGGTATCATTGGTGCATGTGCTTATGCATTGACAGTTGAGGCAGTGCCATTGTTGTTTGTGTCTGCTTTTTTATTAATAGTTTTATTTTAAGCTTCATGAAGTCATAATTGTGCAGTCTTGTTTTAAGTAGTAATTTCTATGGCCAGTTCATTGCATTGTCCAATGTTATATATGCTTGCAGCCTGCACAGATGCTGTTTCATGTGCTTGTTCCTTCAAGTCAGTTTGCATTTGAATGACTGTCTTGTTGAGTTCACTTGAGATTGCTTGATGAAGCTTTATTGCTATTGAACTTCATGTTGAGGCCTGGTGATTGCTTACATAGTTTTCATGGTTATGCACTTGAATGTGCAGTCTTTGGTTGTGAATTGAGTTGATGTTTTGGTTTTGAATCGACTTGATATTGTCACTTGTAGTTGTCGTAGTGTTACAGTCTTTAACTTGTACCATTCGAGGCAGTTTGCATACAGTTGCATTGTTGGTCATGTAAAATTGAAACTGTACTTGACTTGAAACTGATGCATTTTGAATTATTGTCGATTTGTGCCTGTTAGTCTTCACTATGCATTGCATGCATACATGTTGTACTTGTTATTGCTTGAGGCAGATCATATTTTCAAGTTGACTGTGACTTGCTTGTGCTCTATACTTTAGTTTGGTTTCCATGTATGTGATGCATGTTTTGTTGACTTTGTTTGCTACCAGGTTGACATGTATATATACATACTTTGATCATAACATTCATGTGTACATTTGAGTTGCACGTGTGTTGAATCCAGCTTTAAAGCTCGGGTTTGACCTTGTGCTGATATTGTGACATTAATTTTATTGCACTTGAGTTGAACCCGGCATTTTGGGTTCGACCTGTGCTCACCTGTCCCTGTAATTTTATCAAGTGTATATATCGGTGTGCACGGCCTTGTGGCATATACAGTGATACACTGTGTATGTCACAAGCTGTTCGTGTATGATGAATTCAAAATTAAATGGTGACGAACAACCCAAATAAATGAGGCAATTTTTTTTTAAACCCATATTTTATTTTATACCGCAAATATATTTTATTTTCAATTTTACTGCGTCAGTGTATATTTCCGCAGATTGCTCAGATGCTGGATTCATATTGGAGATAAATACGAGTTGAGTGAATGAGTGACATGTTGTGAGGTCAAATTTAAATGTGAATTATAACTTGATCAAATTTGTATTGTGATTGAAATTGTGTGTGTATATATATATAGTGAGAGATTGAAATTTGTACTATTTAAAAATTGTAATAAATATTCGTTTGAACAAAATTTCTGTTTGAATTCAAATTCTGTGTTATTTATTTTATTCAGCAAATATTTATTTAATCTATGAAAAATAACATAGTACAATAACAAATACATTTAAATGAATATATATATATATATATATATGTTTATTATCATCAAACAAAGATCATATAATCGCATATTCAACAGTGCGAGTCAAAAGATTGCACATAATAATTGTTCATGAGGGATCTTATATGAATTTCCCCAAAAGGATTTTGAAAAGACTGCCATTGGATGAAACATTTATGTTTCGAACATAATTTTTGTAAACTAAAACCAAATCGATTTCATAAATAAAGAAATTCATAAAATGTTTATGAATACCTATTCTATTGCATTGAGAAACAATTGTAGTTTCAAGATATACCAACTTTATTGTGAAAAAATTTCTTTGAGGAATTATTGGTAGTAAAAAGGAATTGGATACGATCCATAGAAAGAACTGATTATATGAGATGAAATGAAATTAACTATGAATTTCTTATTAATGTGGAAAACATATAATCCTTGTAAGGACCCAATTCTTCGACTTTCGAAAATCGACATTAATACGTCCACTGTATCAACTGCCGAGCAATCGAAGGGCTGGAAAACCGAATTGTTAGGGTTAAAGAAGAAGAGGTAGAAGAAGAAAGAAAGAAAGAAAAGCAACAGAACAATATCAGAATCTCACAATCGCAGCGGAACAACATATAATAGATAAATGAATAATCTTTAAATCAAAAGAACTGTACATTTTATACATTACATCATCAGAGTCAATATACAACACAACAATAGACAGTTATATAAACATGTCCTCACAACTGAATACACGGCGGAAAAGATAATATCATATACAAGTGATATACCACGCCATCCAGCTCGCCTCCTGCTCCACAGCATCTCCTGAATTCTAGAATGACCTGATAACCTGACTCTAGACTGCCCGTATGGAAATTGATGGGCACCCAGAGTTTTGGAAGGGAACAATAAACGCTAGGTCAGTCATGAGACTGGTGTGAGAACTTAACACAGTTTATTTTAAAAAAAAACAAAGCAATATTTTAAAATAGATCCGCAATGCTTTTAGAAAATGTAACTACCATAAGGCCTCCCGCCACACACACCATGCAAACGCAGAATTGGAGGAGATTTCTCCTTATGATAGTCAAACATGCTTGATACGAGAAAATTTCTTTGATATTATTATTATAAGTGCACAGTGGAAAACCTTTCAAAAGTATAATATAAATCTTAGCCAACATACGACCATTATCGTATGCCTACTATAGCTACCATCTAAATAGTGGGGCTCCACCATAAGTAGATGGCAGGTTCTACAACTAAAACCGTACAGGGCGCGTATTGTTTCTTTGGATTTCCAACAAATGGTCAGGCTAAGGAACTTCCTGTTGCCACATGGGAACGCCTCTGGCGGGACGCCCCGAGAACCTAACCGGATCTCCGCCAAGACAAGGCTGGGTTACCTCTGCAAAAATAGATAACTACTGACACGAATATGTCATCCCCAGGTTGTAAACAATCTTTATCCGAGGATCCTCAATACCAACAACCACAAAGTAATAAATTTGCAGCAACAACATATGTTAAGTATCCGGGCTCCATACCATGATACCACCTCTATCCAGAAAGAAATGAACATACCCTAAGGCGCTACCCCCTAAAACCTTGCTGCATTCTTCCAGTTTCGACCATTCCGGGGTGTGAGGTCCGACGAAGTCTCGTCCACAAAGCTACGCTTTTCACAAAAGTCATGCTTCGATGAACAAACGATCAGCAACACTTCGTATGCCACATTACCAAATTGGGAATGTATCACTAGTAACCATCAACTACGTAACCTCTGAGCTCGTACGTCTTAGAGAAGGGTGTTAAGCTAAGAGAATAAATTCTCCGCCACCAACAGAAATGTATTTGATAGAAATCAGGTTTACATCTCAAATTGTAACGTCAGAGACACATCCATACAAGTGCGTTCCAGGATCGAACTGAACCAAAGGCACTTCCAAAGAAGCCCTTGCAATCCAGATATTCACTAATCACGTCCGGACTTCCCATCACAAAGGGTGATAAAATCTCTATATCGGGGATCAGCCAATGCAGAGACATTCGACGGTAATCCTTCCATTTTCAAAAATATCCGGTCTTCAACACCGATATTCAAATGCTATCCATTATGACGTATCACTATTCGGAATGGGATTTATGACCCAAAGGTTCTCTTCCGGCTAAACCGAATAATGAGCGCTTACTTTAAAATAAGTGTAGCATTCAAATTCAAGCAAATCACAACAAATACCCATTTAAAGGTAAATATTGATAATCGGTTATTTAACTATCAATAGATATGCACAACATCACCAGATTCCAAATAATTTTTCAAATAATTTATTTTCCAAAAATATCTTTACAAGATATATTTTTCCACACTTCAACCATTTGAAAAAAAATTTCAAATCACCTTTCACCTTTTCAACTTTTGAAAACAAATTTCAAATCATTTTCCTTATGTGGAAACAGTTCCAAATATTTATTCATTTTCACTGGAAATCTGTTGAGTTCAAATACTTTAAAATAATTTATAACACTTATCCAAAATATATAGGGAAAGCACTTTGAAATAAAACTATTTTTCTTTAAACGCTTTACTTAAAATATTAGTTATAAAAAAATATTATATCAATATTACATATATCTTAAGTCCAAACTAATTTTCAAAATAAAAATTAGTAGATAGAGTATAACTATTTAAATAACTATTTTCTAAAACAATTATTGATTAAATCTTAGAAATAATCATTTCTGTATCAACTTAATAAATCTTTACTTAAATGATTTAAAACAATTTAAGAAGTTAATTCCTCCAAAGTATCCTTTTCAAAACCAATTCTAGAATTTTATACAAATATATGTATATATATTTATATTTTCCAAAGCTATTCAGAAATTTTATTCGACTTTCCAGGGAGAATACATTTTCATTTCAAAATGGTTCATTTAAACCAATTAAATAATTCCTTACCGATTTACTTTAAATTTACGTTCCAAATCCGTAAATTTATTTCCACCCTTTAAAAATAAATCGATGTTCATTTTTAAAAAAATTTCCCTTTCCTTTATAAATTCCATGGTGAATTTAAATTTCCAAATATCCACTGTTATACGATTTTCAAATCGATTTCAAATATTCACTTTCAACATTCAATTGATTTCAAAAACAACCAAATCAAATTCCATATTGATTTTTCCAAGAAATTAAACACCAAGTGAATTTCATTCAAATCTCAAATTGAAATCAATTTCTACTAAACCCAAAATCAATTTTAAAATTGATTCAAAATTCTTTTCAAACACCAAATAAATTTCAAAATGGATTTCAAAAGATTTAAATTCAATCACCAAAAAAAAATTCATGTAACGACCCAGAATTTCTATTAATTAAAATTTGTATATTTAATTAATTTTAAATATTAATAAGTGAAATTTATAAGTCGAATAAATTTTATTTCGAATAATTGGATTTAATTGAATAATTAAATCGATAATTTAATAGTTGAAATTATAGAAATAATTGAAAATTGGGTTAAATATGATTGAAAATGATTTGTAAAATTTTATTTAATCATGTTGGAGTTAGAATGATGTTATAGAACTTTTAAAATCGAATTAAAAGTTAATTTGTGAAAATTGAATATTTTAATATTTAAATTGACGAGTTAAAATAGCCATTTTTCAAACAGTCTCGGATTTTGACGAAACAAGTTTCATCGGATCCGTAATGTGATATTATTGTTAGGTTTCAAATTTCGTGTCAATTGGATTTATCGTTTGTTCAGGGCGAGCCAAAACGCCTAGAAATCCGTTTAAATCGATTTAATTTAAATTTGATCATTTATTTCCGTAACTCGCACAGATGATTGAATTAGCCTCCAAAACATGTTCCATTGTGTTCGGAACGTGGGGTAAACCTTAGAAACGCCAACCGGCACACTTCGTTTGGAGTTCGGAAAACTCCGGATGAATAGTAACTCGAGAAATTTTCTATAAAAGGACCATTTATTCACAAATTTATTGCAAAACCCTAATCCTAGTTACAGACCGCCAACAAATTATCAATGGCCGAAATAATCTCGTCTTCTTCCTTGATTATCTCTCAATCCACACATTAATTCAACAAATTCTCAACTACAAAGTTATAGATCTCATCGAGATCTACGATCTCAACGGTGGAGATCGTTTAAAACAAAGCCAATCGTCGTCAGTTCGAGCTTGAATGTCGCGCGTTCACGCACGCGTTTCGATGCACAGGGAGGACCGAGCCTGGCCGTGCTCTGGCCGAAGGTAGAGGAAGGTGAGGGGCTTCGTTTGGCACTTCCTGATCGAACTCCGGGTCAACGAGGTGGTCGCGAGATTTAGGGTTAAGTGGCGGCTTTGGGTTGTGAACGAACGTGAAAGGAGAATGGAAGAGAAGAGAGAACGTGCGGCCAGATCTTAATCTCCAGAAATTGCACGGCCAGATTTGCGTGGGGGTTTTAAAATTTAAAAGAAATTGTTTATTTATGTATATAATAATTTGTACAAACTTCAAAAATGCATATCTCTTTCGTACGAGGTCCGTTTCGCACGAAACAAATTGCGTTGGAATCGTATTGACGAGCACTACGCTATGGAACTGGTTTGGAGTCGTTTGGAGCTAGCGAAAATTTTGAGTAAAATTTTTATTCGAAATAAAATGCTAATCTCACTCAATCGAATTGTTTCGATTTGTAAATTTAAATAGTTAGATTTAAAATTGTTGATTGTATGCCTAGATGATAAATTATTCTCTGTTGATGATTGAAATAGACATTATACGCCGTTAGTAGGCGGGGGTTATTTATTAAAAACATAAACCGCGAATATTTCACGGCAAAGTGAAATTGGTATTATATATGTACTTGGAATTGATTTTCCCGCATTATATAGCGGATGAGACCCTATTGCGCCGCATAATAGCGGATAATATTTTATAAATCCCATATACTACGATATTCCGTATTGGAACGAAATTGGTATTGTGCTAACATCTTTGGATGCAGGGAAACAGGTTGGAGGGATCCAACTAGATTCCTCACCAGTATTTATTTAATTACATATATTGTGATGTTTGTTGATTATCATATCGATATATGATATTTGGATGTCGTGATTGACTATTTGGTGCTGTTGCATCATCGGATCCATTTTTGAAGTTTTAAAATAATGATTTTGATTTTAAAAAAGAATTTTAAAGTGATTTTTGAAAGTATACGTTTTATTAAATTTTGAATTGTTTAAATAAATAAACATTATAATTTTATTGTTATAAAAGTTATATTTTTGGGAAAGTAGTACTTAAGTATGATTTTGGAGTTATATAAGTTTTAAATAACGTTTTATAACTTATTAAAAGGATTAGTTTATTTAAATTGAGATTTTTGAATCATTATAAACGGTTTATATAAAAGATTCTAAGATTAATATTTATAAATAAAAAAATATAGGAATTATAAAACGAGTTTTTATTAGTGTTAAAATGAAGTATAAATGGATTTCCCAAGTGAATAAAATTTATAGATTTATAAATTGTGAAATTATAAAATAAATAGATTTTTGTAAAATAAAAGATTTATAAGAAATTAACTTATAAATCGGATTTTGGCATTTTAATTGAGATTTTCGAATAAGTATAAATGGTTTATAGATGAAATTTATAAAATATATATTTTATAAATCGAAATAATGGAATTATAAAAGAAGTTCTGTTAATGCTGAAAATGAGGTTATAAATGGAATTTTATAAGTAGTAAGATTTTTAAATCTTGTAAATTGAAGTCCTTATAAAAAATATAAATGGGGATTTATAAACATTGTTTTACAAATCCGAAACCGACTTATTTTGATAAGTCAATTATTTTAGATTTTTAAAGGAGATATATTCATGATTTTTGACGGTGGATAATCCTTTAAACAAAATGTGTAGAAAAATGTTGAATTTGGTTAACGAAGAATATTCACGATTTTAGGACAGTGAATAATACTTTTAAGTGTTTTGGGGAAGTGATATTTTAAATAGAATTAAAACGATTTGAAGTTGTTTTAAAAAGCATTAAGTGTCGAAACCATAGATTTCAACATTCATTGTTGAAATAGACGTTTTCGAGAAATAGAAGGAAATTGTGGACTATAACACTGTTGTTATAGTAAATGATTTTCGAAAGGAAATGTTTTTGTGTAGTATTGGGATTTATATATCTATCTAAATTTCGAATCCCTATACCAGTGATTTTGGGTTGTCGTAACGATGTTTTACGCAACATTCGTTTTGACTCAAATAAATGTGTTTGAAAGAACGTTTTCTTTAAAGAATGAAATATATACTAAATTTTGATTTAAGTATATTGAATATTTTCCAAGTGTTGAAAATAAATGGATTTGTAAATTACTTATTATTAAATAAGTATGGAAATGTTTTCCAATATGAAGTGAATATTTTAGGGTTTTATCTTTTAAAGATAAATTGAAAATGAATATTAGAAATCGGTTTGGGAAATCGTATATTCATAGATATTTTGGGAATTGTAAATTCACTATGGAATTTATAAAAGAAAGGGAAATTTGTTTAAAAAATAATCATTCATTTATTTTTGAAGTGGAGAATAAATTTACGGATTTGGAACGTAAATATAAAGTAAATCGGTAAGGATTTATTTAATTGGTTTAAATGAACCATTTTGAAATGAAAGTATTTCCGCGTAAGGAAAATGATTGAAATTTGTTTTCAAAAGTGGTAAAGATGAAAAGTGATTTGAAAATTTGTTTTCAAATGGTTGAAGTGTGGAAAATTATATATCTAGTAAAGATATTTTTGGAAAATAAATAATTTGGGAAATTGTTTGGATTTTGGTGATGTTGAGCATGCCTATTGATAGTTAAATAACCGACTATCAATATTTACCTTTAAATAGGTATTTGTTGTGATTTGCTTGAATTTGAATGCCACACTTATTTTCAAAATAAGCGCTCACTATTCGAGTTAGCCGGGAAAAGACCTTGGGGTCGTATAACCCATTCCGAATATGTGATATGTCGTTATGGATTGCATTTGATGACCGGTGTTGAAGACCGGATATTTATGAAAACGGAAGGATTACCGTCGAATGTTTCTGCATCGGCTGATCTCCGATATAGAAATTTATTACCCTTTGTGAGGGGAAGTCCGGTCGTGATTAGTGAATATCCGTATTGCAAGGACTTCTTTGTAAGTGCCTTCGGTTCCGTTCGATCCTGGAACGGACTTGTATGGATGTGTGTCTGACATTACCATTTGAGATGTAAAGCTGGTTTCTATCAAATATGTTCCCGTTGGTGGAGGAGAATTTATTCTCTTAGCTTAACACCCTTAGAGGTTATGTAATTGATGGTTACTAGTGATACATTCCCAAATTGGTAATTTGGCATATGAAGTGTTGTTGAGCATTTGATGATCAAATCACAGCTTTTGTATAAAGCGTGGCTTTGTGGACGAGACTTCGTCGGACCTCACACCCTGGAAATGGTCAAAACAGGAAGGATGCGGCAAGGTTATTATGGGGTAGCGCCCCTTTAGTGTATGTCATTCCTTCTGGATAGAGGTGGTATCATGGTATAGAGCCCAGATGCTTAACCTATGTTGTTGCTGCAAATTTATTGCTTTGTGTTTGTCGGAAATCGGGGATCCTCGGATATAGATCGGTTACGATCGGGGAATGACATATTCGTGTCAGTAGTTACCCAGTTAGGGATAACCCGGCCTTGTGTTGGCAGAGATACGGTTAGGTTCTCGGGTTGTCTTTCCAGAGGCGTACGCATGTGGCAATGGGAAGTTCCTTGGCCTGCCCATTCGTTGGAAATCCAAAGAAACAATACGAACCCTGTACGGTTTTAGTTATAGAACCTGCCATCTAATATGGTAGCTATAGTAGGCATAATATAATGGTAACTATGCTGGCTAAGATTTATATTCTACTTTCGAAATATTTTCTATACTATGCACTAATAATAATATCAAAAATGATTTGATTTTACGTAGTAAGCATCTTTGACTATCATAAGGAGAAATCTCCCCCAAGTCTGCGTTTGCATTGTGTGTGTGCCGGGAGGCCTTATGGTTGTTTCATTTTTAAAAGCATTGAAAATTGACTTTAAAAATATTCCTCTATTTTGTTTTTAAAGGATAACTGTTTTAAGTTCTCACACCAGTCCCATGACTGACTCGGAGTTTATTGTTTTCCTTCCTAAACTCTGGGTGCCCACCAATTTCCACACGGACAGTCTAGAGTTAGGTCATCAGGATATTCTGGGATTCAGGAGTTGCTGGAGACAAGCTGGATGGCATGGCGTATCAACTAGTATATAGTATTTCTTTTCCGCTGTTTGTTGTTTGTTGTTGTACACTCTGATGATATAATGTAATGTAATGTGATGTAATGTAATAACTGATATAGTTCTTTGTTTAAAGATTATTCATTTATCTATTATATGTTGTTCCGCTGCGATTGTGAGATTCTAATATTGTTCTGTTGTTTCTTTTTCTTTCTCTCTTCTTCTACCTTTTCTTCTTCTTTAACTATGATGGTATGGTTTTCTGGCATTCGATTGCTCGACAGTTGATACAGTGGACATATTGATGTCGGTTTTCGAGCGACGAAAAATCGTTTCATTACATTTGGTATCAGAGCATATGGTTAAGCGACAACCATGGCTCTGTTGGGAATTACTCATTAGAGATGGAGTCAGTAGTACTCTAGAATGAGTTTGAGTGTAATAATAGATACGAGCGCGTATTTGTTAGTGAATATGAAATTGTTTTATATTGTGACGATTGGTTCGTTGAGTGGTATATGGATTCTGGTTAACACGAGTAATTAACGTTGTTGATAGAGCTCTCTAAACACTTGTACAAAACAATTTGACACGATATTGTTTTAAAATAGGGTAAATGAAATAATTTTACCTCGATTATATTTTATATATAAAGGAATAATTTTTCAGAATTATTAAAGTGCATATAAAATTGATTGTTCGGTTGTTGAATAAGTTAAATAAAAACAACAGCTGTAAAAGAATGAATTGTATAAGCAAATAAATTATAAGTATGAAGTTATAATTAAAATGATTTACACTTATGAAATAAGCTTATATATAAGAAGTGAAATTATATAAGTAAAAGGCTTGCAAATGTGATTTATAATCTAAAAAACAAAATTTCAGAGAAGTGTTTTGAAAGGATTTGATATTTTGGAATTTTTTTTTGGAGAAATTAAAGCTCTAAACTCTTTTTGGTCACTAGAAAATAATTCCGATGATGATTACAACATCATTGGTGTTTATTTTCGAGTTTCCAAAAGAGGGATTGCTGCCAAATTGTTTTATATGGAAGTTGTTTGGAAAATTTGGATTTGGTTTTGGAAATTCAAAAGGTAATTTGAATTGATTTCAAAAAATGGTTTTGAAAGATTGAAAGGACTCTGGAATCCTATTTAAAATATTTATGGGAATGATAAATGAGTTGACAACTTATACAATTTGAATTTTGATAGAATAAATTTAACTTAAAGGATGGAGTTAAATTAAAGGAAGTATAAGTGAATCAATAAAATCCAAGTGGTAATTGTTGAATATAAGTTGTATAACTTATAAAATGAGGAAATGAAAGTGAAATAAATTGTTAAAA
Source organism: Allium cepa (assembly GCA_030765085.1). Classification (NCBI taxonomy): domain Eukaryota; kingdom Viridiplantae; phylum Streptophyta; class Magnoliopsida; order Asparagales; family Amaryllidaceae; genus Allium; species Allium cepa. Next base: position 590,455,076 of record CM060938.1, read on the forward strand.
ATGGTTAAACAATTTTGTTAAGCAAAATAAATCTGAATTTGAATAAGTGATGAAAATTTGGCTTTGGTAAAAAGTTAAATAGAAATGAAATCTGAATTGGATTTATAAATGGAATATAACTTAAATAATGTTGAATAAAGTTGATTCTGGTATCAAAGTAAAATTAATAAGTGAATTAATGAAATGAAGCCATTAAGAATATGAACTTGAGCTATATAAATGAAATTCAACCTTATTTGTTAAAGGAATTAGCCATTGAATTGATAAATGGATGAAATATTAATCAATAGAATGTAAAATAATTTGATATGGAATAATGAATGTAAGTGTTAATTCATAAAAGCTAATGTTATTGGAAGTTGAATAAATTGAATGGAAATCAATTTAATATGAACCAATTGGAATTAAAAATGTTGGACCAAATAGAATGTAAATTAAATAATTTGGTTATGATGGTTATGATTTGGTTGGTATATGATTGTTAGTTGATTGTATATAACTCATTAAGTGTTAAATGAAATTGAATTAGCGAAATTCGAAGCTAAAGTAATTGAATCCAACTTGGAAGAAAATGAACTTGAACAGAATTGAATTTGATTTGGAAGTGAACTAACTTGAATATAAATTAGTGAATGCAAACTAATTGAAATTGAATACGAATGAATGTTGGTAAAAACCTCCAATGTTAATGAATCAAATGTGATTAAATTGAAAACCAATTCATTGAATATTAATGAGAAGTGAATTTATATTGATTTGGTTATGGATTTGTTAGATGTTTATTGGTTGGGTAGTTGTTTGATGGTTGCATTTGTTGCTTTTATTGCATTTGCTGTATTGGCATATATAGTTGTTGATATATGTTGTATATTGATGTTATTTTCATATATGCATGTTTCTCATTGTTTGTTGAGTATTTAGTAGGTGCGGATGCCGTTTGCCTCGCATTAGGAGCTCGCTTTCGCGCTATATTAGCAGTATATGCTCGCTAATAAAACATAAGGTACTAATCTCGGATTAAATATCGTACTTTTACACTTTTTTCCCTGCGGGATGCCTCATCACTTGATGAGATGTATATTTTTGATATATATACTGTCATTTTTTTTTCGGATCGAGCCGCGCAAAGGAGACTCTGGCGAATTTTTCCGAAAATTTAAGGCGTTAGAAATTTTTTGAGAAAATTGGAAATTTTTTGAAAACTAAGTTTGGATTTGGAAACTTAGCAAAGATTTTGTAAGAAGTTTAACTATGAATTTTAGGAAAGTTAAATGCTTAAGAGATTTGAAAAATCCAATTTGAATGGTTTGTTTTGGAAAGTTAATGGATTCGGTAACTTTTTCTTACTTGGTAATTTCGAGGACGAAATTCTTTTAAGGGGGGAAGTTTGTAACGACCCAGAATTTCTATTAATTAAATTTTGTATATTTAATTTATTTTAAATATTAATAAGTGAAATTTATAAGTCGAATAAATTTTATTTCGAATAATTGGATTTAACTGAATAATTAAATCGATAATTTAATGTTGAAATTACAGAAATAATTGAAAATTGGGTTAAATATGATTGAAGATGATTTGTAAAATTTTATTTAATCATGTGGAGTTAGAATGATGTTATAGAACTTTTAAAATCGAATTAAAAGTTAATTTGTGAAAATTGAATATTTTAATATTTAAATTGACGAGTTAAAATAGCCATTTTTCAAACAGTCTTAGATTTCGACGAAACTAGTTTCATTGGATCCGTAATGTGATATTATTGTTAGGTTTCAAATTTCGTGTCAATCGGATTTATCGTTTGTCCAGGGCGAGCCAAAACGCCTAGAAATTCGTTTAAATCTATTTAATTTAAATTTGATCGTTTATTTCCGTAACTCGCACAGATGATCCAATTAGCCTCAGAAACATGTTACATTGTGTTCAGAACGCGGGGTAAACCGTAGAAACGTCAACCGGCACGCTTCGTTTGCAAAACCCTAACCCTAGTTACAGGCCGCCACTGAATTATCAATGGCCGAAATCATCTCGTCTTCTTCCTTGATTATCTCGCAATCCACACATTAATTCAACAAATTCTCAACTACAAAGTTATAGATCTCATCGAGATCTATGATCTCAACGGTGGATATTGTTTAAAACAAAGCCAATCGTCGTCAGTTCGAGCTTGAATGTCGCGCGTTTGCGCACGCGTTTCAATGCACAGGGAGGATCGAGCCTGGCCGTGCTCTGGCCGAAGGTAGAGGAAGGTGAAGGGCTTCGTTTGGCACTTCCTGATCGAACTCCGGGTCAACGAGGTGATCGCGAGATTTAGGGTTAAGTGGCGGCTTTGGGTTGTGAACAAACGTCAAAGGAGAATGGAGGAGAAGAGAGAACGTGCGGCCAGATCTTGATCTCCAGAAATTGCACGGCCAGATTTGCATAGGGGTTTTAAAATTTAAAAGAAATTGTTAATTTATGTATATAATAATTTGTACAAACTTTAAAAATGCATCTCTTTTATACGAGGTCCGTTTCACACGAAACAAATTGCATTGGAATCGTATGGACGAGCACTACGCTATGGAACTGGTTTGGAGTCGTTTGGAGCTAGCAAAAATTTCGGGTAAAATTAAACGTCCGTTTAATTTTATTCGAAATAAAATGCTACGACTGATATCGGAAATTCAAGGTGAGAACTTCTCACTCAATCGAATTGTTTCGATTTATAATTTTAAATAGTTAGATTTAAAATTGTTGATTGTATGCCTGGATGATGAATTATTATCTGTTGATGATTGAAATAGACATTATACGCTGTTAGTAAGCGGGGGTTATTTATTAAAAACATATACCCCGAATATTTCACTGCAAAGTGAAATTGGTATTATATATGTACTTGGAATTGATTTTCCCGCATTATATAGCGGATGAGACCCTATTGCGCCGCATAATAGCGGATAATATTTTATAAATCCCATATACCGCGATATTCCGTATTGGAACGGAATTGGTATTGTGCTAACATCTTTGGATGTAGGGAAACAGGTTGGAGGGATCCAACTGGATTCCTCACTAATATTTATTTGATTACAGATATTGTGATGTTTGTTGATTATCATAACGATATATGATATTTGGATGTCGTGATTGACTATTTGGTGCTGTTGCATCATCGGATCCATTTTTGAAGTTTTAAAATAATGATTTTGATTTTAAAAAAGAATTTTAAAGTGATTTTTGAAAGTATACGTTTTATTAAATTTTGAATTGTTAAAATAAATAAACATTATAATTTTATTGTTATAAAAGTTATATTTGGGAAAATAGTACTTAAGTATGATTTTGGAGTTACATAAGTTTTAAATAACGTTTTGTAAATTATTAAAAGGATTAGTTTATTTAAATTGAGATTTTTGAATCATTATAAACGGTTTATATAAAAGATTCTAAGATTAATATTCATAAATAAAAACATATAGGAATTATAAAACGAGTTTTTATTAGTGTTAAAATGAAGTATAAATGGATTTCCAAAGTGAATAAAATTTATAGATTTATAAATTGTGAAATTATTTTTGTAAAATAAAAGACTTATAAGAAATTAACTTATAAATCGGATTTTCGCATTTTAATTGAGATTTTCGAATAAGTATAAATGGTTTATAGATGATATTTATAAAATATATATTTTATAAATCGAAATAATGGAATTATAAAAGAAGTTCTGTTAATGCTGAAAATGAGGTTATAAATGGAATTTTATAAGTAGTAAGATTTTTAAATCTTGTAAATTGAAGTCCTTATAAAAAATATAAATGGGGATTTATAAACATTGTTTTACAAATTCGAAAACGACTTATTTTGATAAGTCAATTATTTTAGAATTTTAAAGGAGATATATTCATGATTTTGGGCGGTAGATAATCCTTTAAACAAAATGTGTAGAAAAATGTTGAATTTGGTTAACGAAGAATATTCAGATTTTAAGACAGTGAATAATACTTTTAAGTGTTTTGGGGAAGTGAAATTTTAAATAGAATTACAACGATTTGAAATTGTTTTAAAAAGCATTAAATGTCGAAACCATAGATTTCAACATTCATTGTTGAAATAGACGTTTTCGAGAAATAGAAGGAAATGGTGGACTATAACACTGTTGTTATAGTAAATGATTTCCGAAAGGAAATGTTTTTGTATAGTATTGGGATTTATATATCTATCTAAATTTCGAATCCCTATACCAGTGATTTTGGGTTGTCGTAACGATGTTTTACGCAACATTCGTTTTGACTCAAATAAATGTGTTTGAAAGAACGTTTTCTTTAAAGAATGAAATATATACTATATTTTGATTTAAGTATATTGAATATTTTCCAAGTGTTGAAAATAAATGGATTTGTAAATTACTTATTATTAAATAAGTATGGAAATGTTTTCCAATATGAAGTGAATATTTTGGGATTTTATCTTTTAAAGATAAATTGAAAATGAATATTAGAAATCGGTTTGGGAAATCGTATATTCATAGATATTTTGGGAATTGTAAATTCACTATGGAATTTATAAAGGAAAGGGAAATTTGTTTAAAAAATAAACATTGATTTATTTTTAAAGTGGGGAATAAATTTACGGATTTGGAACGTAAATATAAAGTAAATCGGTAAGGATTTATTTAATTGGTTTAAATGAACCATTTTGAAATGAAAGTATTTCCGCTTAAGGAAAATGATTGAAATTTGTTTTCAAAAGTGGTAAAGATGAAAAGTGATTTGAAAATTTGTTTTCAAATGGTTGAAGTGTGGAAAATTATATATCTAGTAAAGATATTTTTGGAAAATAAATAATTTGGGAAATTATTTGGATTTTGGTGATGTTGAGCATGCCTATTGATAGTTAAATAACCGACTATTAATATTTAACTTTGAATAGGTATTTGTTGTGATTTGCTTAAATTTGAATGCCACACTTATTTTCAAAATAAGCGCTCACTATTCGGGTTAGCCGGGAATGGACCTTGTGGTCGTATAACCCATTCTGAATATGTGATATGTCGTTATGGATTGCATTTGATGACCAGTGTTGAAGACCGGATATTTATGAAAATGGAAGGATTACCGTCGAATGTTTCTGCATCGGCTGATCCCCGATATAGAAATTTATTACCCTTTTTGAGGGGAAGTCCGGTCGTGATTAGTGAATATCCGTATTGCAAGGACTTCTTTGTAAGTGCCTTCGGTTCCGTTCGATCCTGGAACGGACTTGTATGGATGTGTGTCTAACATTACAATTTGAGATGTAAAGCTGGTTTCTATCAAATATGTTCCCGTTGGTGGCGGAGAATTTATTCTCTTAGCTTAACACCCTTAGAGGTTATGTAATTGATGGTTACTAGTGATACATTCCCAAATTGGTAATGTGGCATATGAAGTGCTGTTGAGCATTTGATGATCAAATCACAGCTTTTGTATAAAGCATGGCTTTGTGGACGAGACTTCGTCGGACCTCACACCCCGGAAATGGTCAAAACAGGAAGGATGCGGCAAGGTTATTAGGGGGCAGTGCCCCTTTAGTGTATGCCATTCCTTCTGGATAGAGGTGGTATCATGGTATGGAGCCCAGATGCTTAACCTATGTTGTTACTGCAAATTTATTGCTTTGTGGTTGTCGAAAATCGGGGATCCTCGGATATCGATCGGTTACGATCGGGGTTTGACATATTCGTGTCAGTAGTTACCCAGTTAGGGATAACCCGGCCTTGTGTTGGCAGAGATCCGGTTAGGTTCTCGGGTTGTCTTTCCAGAGGCGTACCCACGTGGCAATGGGAAGTTCCTTGGCCTGACCATTCGTTGGAAATCCAAAGAAACAATACGAACCCTGTACGGTTTTAGTTGTAGAACCTGCCATCTAATATGGTAGCTATAGTTGGCATAATATAATGGTACCTATGCTGGCTAAGATTTATATTCTACTTTCGAAATGTTTTCTACACTATGCACTAATAATAATATCAAAAATGATTTGATTTTACGTAGTAAGCATCTTTGACTATCATAAGAAGAAATCTCCTCCAAGTCTGCGTTTGCATTGTGTGTGCCGGGAGGCCTTATGGTAGTTTCATTTTTAAAAGCATTGCGAATTGACTTTAAAAATCTTCCTCTATTTTGTTTTTAAAGGATAACTATTTTAAGTTCTCACACCAGTCCCATGACTGACTCGGAGTTTATTGTTTTCCTTCCTAAACTCTGGGTGCCTGCCAATTTCCACACGGGAAGTCTAGAGTAAGGTCATCAGGATATTATGGAATTCAGGAGTTGCTGGAGACAAGCTGGATGACATGGCGTATCAACTAGTATATAGTATTTCTTTTCCGCTATTTGTTGTTTGTTGTTGTACACTCTGATGATATAATGTAATGTAATGTGATGTGATGTAATGTAACAACTGATATAGTTCTTTGTTTAAAGATTATTCATTTATCTATCATATGTTGTTCCGCTGCGATTGTGAGATTCTGATATTGTTCTGTTATTTTCTTTTTCTTTCTCTCTTCTTCTACCTTTTCTTCTTCTTTACCCATAACGGTACGGTTTTCCGGCATTCGATTGCTCGACAGTTGATACAGTGGACGTATTGATGTCGGTTTTCGAGCGACGAAAAATCGTTTCATTACAATTCAATTCCCAAATGGATTTCAAATTTTATTTCCTTTAAAAAAAATCCTTTTAAAGAAAAAAAATTCTTTTATTTTTTAAACTCTTTAAAATCCGTATTTTGAATAAATTCTTCAACCTTTGAATAATATTACCCGAAATCCATTTATTAAAGCTTTTCCCATATTTTGAAATTTTATTCAATAAGATTAAAAATAAACCTTTATTATTTTAGAATTCCTTCTTTTAAATTTATCCAATCCTCAAAAATAAATTTTAATATAAACTTTCAACCTAAATTTTCAAGAATCAAATTTTTATTTACTTCCGGTATCCAACGATACCAAAATTATATTCGGCTAAATTTTAGCCTTCAACGATTTCAATCGCAAAGATAACCACATAGAGATTATAAATAATCAATACACAACATTGAAACAAATTCAATTATTTGAGGAATCCAGTTGAATCCCTCCAACATGTTCCCCTACATCCGCAGATGTTAGCACAATACCACTCCCGTTTCAAGACGTGATATCGCAGTACATGGGTTTATATAAAATATCATCCGCTATTATACGGCACAATAGGGTCTCATCCGCTATATAATGCAGGAAATCAACACCAAGTATATATACAATACTAATTCCACTTCAAGGTTGAATATCGCGGTATATGTGTTTAATAAAATAACCTCCGCTTAATATGCGGCGTATATGGTCTATTTCAATACAATAGATAATAATTTATTATCCAACCATACAATCAACTCAATCAAGCAATTTTAAATCTAACTATTTAAAATTTAAATCGAAACAAATTCGATTGAGTGAGAAGTTCTCACCTTAGCTTTTAATAACAGTTGCAGTGTTTTGTTCCGAATAAAATTAAACAAGCGTTTAATTTTACCTAAAATTCACACTAGTTCCAATTAACACCAATCTAGCTCCATCGCGTAGTGCTCGTCCATACGATTCCAACGCAAGTCGTTTCGTCCAAAACGGACCTCGTATGAAAAAGTTCTGCAATTTTAAAGTTTGTTCGGTTTTAAAATATAATAATTTACAACTAAATTTTCAATTTCAAACCCTAGATTTGATCTCGGCCACTCGTTTTATATGATGAAAATCTGTCCGCCCCTTCCTTTTTCTTCCCCATCGTTCCATCACGCGAGCAAACAACCCAAGCCGCCGTTTCTTTCCACAATTTTTCGAGCCTTCATCGATCATCTGGCCGACGAACAAAGGCTATCATTTGGATCGCCTAGCCAACCTCTACCAAAGTCGAGCAACCGGCCACACTCGGCCCCTCCATCGTGTTGAAAAACGCATATGAGCGACGAACGTTCAAATACGTATTGCCATCGATTTAGGACGTTAAAAACGATCACATCCGTATGGATTTAAAGGTCTCGTCGTTCTCTTCAACATTGGAGTTGAAATTTTTTTGAATTGATTTACGGATTTTAAGATAATTGAGGAAGAAGAATGGAGTTTTCTGGCCATTAATTGACAGGGTGGCGGCTGAGCTAGGTTCTCTAGGGTTTTAGCAAAAGTGAAAAAGTTATGGCCTTATATAGAAAATTCTGAAACACTATTCATCCGAAATTTTTCCGAACTCCAAACGAAGCATGCCGCCTGGCGTTTATAATGTTTTACCTCTATTCCGAACGCAATGGTATATATATCGGGAGCCAATTCGATCATATGTGCGAGTTGCGTAAATAAACGATCAAATTTAAATTAAATCGGTTAAACTAATTCCTATGCGTATTGGCTTGCCTCGGACAAACCGTAAATCCGATTAACATGAAATTTGAAATCATGCAATAATTTAACATTACGGATCCAATGAAACCAGTTTCGTTAAAATCCGAGACTGTTTGAAAAATGACTATTTTTACTCGTCAATTAAATATTAAATATTCAATTTCCACAAATTAACTTTTAATTCAATTTTAAAAGTTCTATAACATTATTCTAACTCCAATATGATTTAATACAACTTTACAAATCAAATTTAATCACATTAAACCCAATTTCCAATTATTTCTGTAATTTCAAATATTAAACTATCGATTTAATTATCCAATTAGATCTAGATATTCGAAATATAATTTATACGACTTACAAATTTTACTTGTTAATATTTAAAATCAATTAAATATACGAATTTAAAATGACAGAAATTCTAGGTCGTTACAGTCCTAGATTGTTTAATTAAATCATTGAAAGTGTTATCTTTATATGGTATGATGCGCACATTAGAAAGAATTCCAAGTATGCTATCAAAATATAGATGGTGGTCATAACTAAAGGGATATGATCCATCGATCTTAACTATATCTTTATGAGTATGACTAATGCAGTTGAAATTAAGTGCGCAATGTTGACAAGAATAATATCGCAAATTTCAATTGTTGAAATTAGCGTAATAGATTCGATATTCAACATTTTTAATTCAATTCAGATTTACTCAAAAAATTATCACTTGATAAGTTCTAGCGTTTTGGTACATATGTATTGAAATAAAAATTCTAAATAACGATTTAGAGTAATCTATTTACACATATTGACCAGAAATGTCACAAAGTCAGTGAGAGTGATATTGAGTTTGTGAGTCTTTGGATATGATTCAAGAAATGATACTAAAATATCATTTTATAAGCATCAAGATTGAATAGGTATTTTGATAGAAATATCAAATAGTTTGGTTTTCAATCAAAATGCAGAGGAAGTGTGTGTTCAAAAGAATAAACGTCAAAAGGTATATTGATATTTCTAAACTGTTAGTAAACGCCACAATGTTGATTTTAACGATGTACTTATGTTAAAATCAGCCTTAGTTGTTTTCATACTCAACATTGGATTAATAAATGATGACTTTTATAGTAAGTATAAAAGATACTAGGAATATCTCAAATCGGTATGTAAAGATACCTTATTAAAATCGTTTAATACAGAACATGTGAGATTAGTTCCTTATGCATTGGCAATAGGAAGCACTATACATGTTATGTTGTCCACGATATAGTGATTTGTTTATGTATTTGGTATACGAAGCAAATATCAAATCCAAATTGATATCACTAAATGATTATTTGAATTGTATTCATGTATTTATGAAATACTAGAGAATCGTATATAGAAACAATAAATCTTTGTTAGGGAGTGTTCGGACTCAAACTTCATAAGTGATACTGAGTATAGCATGTTAATAATAAATTCAAGTTAAAAATCTTTAAGTTGGAAATGTTCCAGATGAAAGACCTTGGCTGATTCAATGAAAAGGCTAAGTATATCGCCTTGAATATTGCCGCAATAAAAATAATGTATAAAAAATATAAGTGCAGAAATTTATAACTGAGCTGGTTCTAAATGTTGCGAATCTCATAACATTGTTATATGATAACAATGTCGTGGTGTGTTCCATAATAGAACTTAGAGTTCACTAGAGGTCGAGAGATGTACTCCGAATTGTTCCATGTGACAAAGCAGTATATCACCGTCGGAGAGAGTTGATTGATAGAGTAGATAGTGAAAACATAATAACAAACCCAACTGGTTTTGAGAAACTGACTGGAGAAGTGGGAATAAGATTCCATAATTGACCCCAAGTGCAAGTGGGATAGTGATAGAGTTAAGAGTATCCCCTAGGGGCAATTATATAATTTGTTACATATATCTAACTCGTTGAACAGTCTTTTTTACAATAAAGATGATTCTTTCTATTATTTCTTTGATACAATGTTATTATATTAATTAATTAGTTTAATAAAAAGTATATTTAATATAAAATCCATAAGTGGTATATTTTGTGATAGTAGTTACAAAGAGTTGTAACTGTGAGCAATTTATCACAATAAAATAAATATACCATTTTAAATGTTCCTAGTCAAGATGCATTGAGACTAGATATCAGTGTATCCGTTGAGACTAGGGTATGTAATTCTTTCCAAGTGTTGGGAAGTGTATTACTCATGACTGCTAGGGGCAGGGGTTACGTATTGATAGTTATTGGATAATTATGGAACGACTCACTTGATAGTTTTTTATTAGTTAATATAACTAAGGTCAAATAGAAAATATCGATGTGACTGATTTACACGGTTCTTTCAACTTGAAAATACTATGGATCTTCAATATGAAAGCTCTACTTGCATTATAGTCAAATCATGCATGGGTCCCATTGAGTGACTATAGTTGGGTCGAGTGGAAGTATTGGAAGTGAAGCACTATTCAAGAGAGGATTCGTCTCCTCAGTTATATGGGGTTAGTATCGTGGTTAACTCAAGTCAACTCAAAGACAAAGTCTCTGGGCAGAGCATTTTGGTTAATAATAATTGTTACTATTAGACCAAGAACTTTGTGTTCGGACTATAAAGTTGAATGTGGATGACATTGGAATTTTGACCATTACCAAATTCCATAAATCCAAAGTGACATAGTGTTGACAAAGAGAATTGGTGTAAATAATTGTCATTATTAGGTATTGCTTATAATAAGTAAAATTAGATTTTACTAGAAGATGTGTAAGCGATAAATTTAGCCAAAATATCACACCACCTACTAAGTAACACATGAACGTTAAAATTGGAATAGTTCGATATTAATCGCTGACTGAATTTACACCTTTGAGTCACACAACCGAAGCGACGAATGCTCTAAATGAACCACATGATTTAATTAATTTAAAATTGTTGTTAATTAATTAAATTAGTCGTAATGACCTGGTATTTCGGACCGTTCAAATGGACAATCATTCACTCATGTCGAACTTGAATTGCTCCAAACATCAGATCATTAATTTATATTTGGAAAAACTTAGCATATACAGTAAATAAATCAACCGCAGAATCATAGATACAAAATATTACAACAATAGGTAGCGGAACAGATAAATAGTAGTTCATGAAGCTAATATATAAACATCGGTGAAAAATCAAAATATAACAGAATCTTAAATACAAATGAATCTCTAATACACAAGCAACCGACAAATTTGAACACAAATGACTGGAATAAACTGAAATAACTGAAAGCTGGATAGATAGATCTTCAAATAAATCTCCAATTTCCAAAGGTGTGTCTCAAATGCCGTGACACTCAGTTTGGCCCAAGCATAAGACAAAGCATAAAACACTTAAGCCAGGATTAACATTCTTATATTAGTAAATTCAACTTAAGTGAAATTTCAAATGAAATACAAGTAACTTAAAGGATGTCTGGGATTTCCATCCTCTAAGGATCCGCCGAACTATCTACTATATAGTAATACACGCTACTATAATATGTCTATCAATAAAGTAAAGTATTAAAATAGAATTAAGGCGTTACCCATATCCCCCTTAACACATTTTATATATTCATGTAGTCTATAAAGTACCATAAGCTCCACCAGGCCGATGGTTTACTCAGAGGACACCCGATAGGTAGGTACAAACCAAACTCATAGAAGGCACGATAGAGCATGTGAAGACAGCACGCGAGGCAATGCCAGGGTAGATATACCGTTTGCGGATCCGGACTGGTGGTAACGCATAACAGCTACTACTGCCTACCTCGAGATACTCTCCCACAACAAAGGCGCACCCAATCAAATCACAAAGTAATAGAATGGTATCGAAGAAATATGCCCGATCGGGGGTGCAACCCCACTTGGCACGGCTTGGCTCTTGTTTTAGTCACATCTAAGCTGACTCACAGGAGTCAGGGCTACGTAAATACCTCATACGGAATCGTTCATAAAAGCCATCCTACTTTATTCTGGAATTTCCACCACGTATATAATTGTTAAAGTGGTTTTCGGTATTGCCAGAGAGTATGACAATATCCAATCCTGGTCTCTTTAACAACCAAACGCTTATTTCATACCATGATTATTTCATTCAAATAGTTCATATTTCATATCAAAATATCATATACATTTCAATGCCATATCACTTCATTCACTCTAAATTATAATAGTTCTAACTTAAACAGTTTAAATATTGAAAATAATTTATATATTGAAATAGTAATAATTTAAAAACAGTATATATATAAAATGGTTATATAATAAAATTGTATATATATCAAAAATAGTTTATAAATAGAATATATTCTTCCAATTTCACAAATCAACTCAAATTCTTATTAAACCATTTAATTTTTATCGATTTCAAATCCATATTTGCACTTCAAATTTAAACCACTTCCAATTTCATAGGTTTCAAAGTTTATTTATTCAAACATTTATAATAACTCAATTTCATAGATTTTGTCGCGTACCAGATACCGAAATGCACGAATGAATATACAGTGAAGATCAGCATGACGAGAGGAACAAAATGGTTTACAAATATCAGTGATATGATCATCCTATCAAAATTCGATATTCGCCGCCAAAAATGCCGCTAAAACACCAAAAATAAAATAAACGGGGCTAGAACAGTCCAAATTTAGCGGTCTCACTCAAAAAGCGATTTAAAATTTTATTATATAAAAATATTTAGATTTCGAAAATATTTTATTTCCATCAATTTTAACCGATTTTAAATTGAAACTGGAAATCTCACAACAAAACTAACTTTCATATTTTCAATAAAAATTAACCATTTGCTATGTTTAAATAGACGCATTTCAAATATCAAATTTTCATTTCAATTTTTTTTCATGAAAAATTACTCAATTACATTATAAAAATCGTAAAAATATCTAAGTCATTACACTCTTCCCCATTCAAACTTTTCGTCGCCGAAAAGGAACGACAGAGGAGGCTAGTAACAGCAGGAAGGAAAGGTAGATTTTGAAATACATACCATATGCAACAATTACTCAAGACCAAATAAATTCCATTTTATTTTAAATTTATTTATATTCAACAAATTTGATTTAAATCTCTTTGATTCAATCAATAAATATTTATTGTACTCATATTTGGTTGATTTCAATTCAATATATTTTCATTCAATTCCATTTTATTTTAAATTTATTTATATTCAACAAATTTGATTTAAATCTCTTTGATTCAATCAATAAATATTTATTGTACTCATATTTGGTTGATTTCAATTCAATATATTTTCATTCAATTGATTTGCTTCCAATTTATTAACATTTTCTACAAAAATTTCATTCAAAATAAATTTATTTTATTTAACTCATTTATTTAATCCTTTTACCTTCAGTTAAGTTGATTCCACAAAATTTAATTTCAACTATATTTTAAGTTCATATTTATTAACTTAAATAGTATTTCTGTTTTATTATTCAATTTGTTTCACTTACATTTTATATTGTATATTATTCAATTACATTCAAATTTTTCCCAGGCAGGTTTTGTTATTTTAGGATATAATTAAACTAATTTACCTTTTATTTACAACATTGTTATTAAGAAAAATTTGGTTTCAACATTTTTATTATTTAAATTTCCCTTGTATAACCTTCAATTAAAATTTCACGTGAACATTTAACTTTTTGAATATTTCAGATGAGTTATATATGTTTTAAAATGCAATTGGGTATTATGCAAATTAATTTTTGTCCTAGTTCAACGGTTTCAAGTTTTTTTCAATTCCATTACTCATTTTAAACACTTCAATTATTAAAAATTTTACCTCATGTCAATCATTGAAACCATCACTTAACATAAAACTAAGGAGTTAAATTTTTGGTTTCACTTCAAACCATTTTGAAATAAACACACACACACACACACACACACACACACACACACACATATATATGTATTTTACAAATCAAATCATACTCAAGAGATTCAAAACAAACAATTTCTCAAAACAAAAGTAAAGCAAAGCTACTAAGTGGTCACTCCACTTTAAGACTAAAAAACAAATGTCAATGATGCTATAATCATCACCGAAATTATTTTCCGGGGAAAAAAAGAAGAGTACTAACTTACTTCCTTTAACATTCCTTGGAAACCATTTCAATTCAAAAATATTTCCAAATAATATATTTCTCAAAATTTTGAAACCGAATTTTGAAGAGCACTGGAAAATCATATTCTCAAGTCCTAAATTTAAAAATTCACTTCATTTGAAAATCAGATTTATAAACCATATTTTAAAATTTCAACTCCTTATAACATACAACAATAGTTAATGGTTTAGGAAAAGTTGACAAAATAATTAATGATAATATATTATTATCATTTCTAACCACCAATTCATTTAACTATCAATTTCAAAAAATTATACTTATATATAAAACATAACCATACATAAAATTATTTAATTTATTAACTTCGAAAACAATATTGTGTCAGTTTGCTCTGTTCAAGTACTTTGGAATTTCTATCGATAGTGTTGGCCAGACGAATCGATCAAAACCCAAAACTTAACTTAATAACTCAAACAACACAATATAAACATTTTATATTAATTATAAATATGCTCCCTTACAGGATGACTCAAGACTAGATTTCAAAACAAGGATAGAGATTCAAATTTTGATGAACCCTAGTCAAAGAGAATTCTAACTACGAAGATAGACTCGAAAGGGAGATAAAATAATTAAATTACAAAAGAAGAAACGGATAGACTTATTTTTATCACTGCGACCTTAACCCGATCAACCAAGATTCCAGGAACAAGATCGTTGCGGAAATTCAATTTCCCGCTGAAGGAAAGAGAAGTAACTTTACCAAAACATCAGGATAATCCCTGACTATAAGGGCGGAGTCAAGATCATTAGGTTGAACATTATATAAAAAGGTAGAACTGCCTACTTAATTCAGAGGTGTTCGACATTCCATCACGAGAGGATTACCCGGTTTCCTATTAGTGAGACGATTCGGGCTTTGAAAGAAATAACATCATCAATACCGAGAAATTGAAATCTTCGGTGAATAAACACCAGTTCTAAAGGAGTTTCATCCCTTTACAAATCGTGCGAAGGTTGGCGGGGCCGCCGATGGGATCAGTCACACAAAAGGATGAAGTCGCCAATTGAGGTGGCAAGATGGGCTCAAATTTGTTACAAAGACAACAGAAATGGAGCTATGGGGCTCCAGAACGAAGAAGAACACAAATAGGAATAGAAAACAATGGATTCCAAGGCGAAGGGAACGTTTAAAAATTCAAAAGAAATCAAAATCTAGGGGGATCCTAACGAAATATTTCAAGCTCGAATGAATATGATTCTATAATTGATTCTACTCATTCTAGTGTATGACTACCCTATCTCTAATGAGTTTTTACTCCATATGCTAAGTTTTGCCTAAACCAGAGCTCTGATACCACTTGTAACGACTTGGTATTTCGAACCGTTCAAATCGACAACCATCCACTCATGCCGGACTTGAATTGCTCAAACAACAGATCGTTAATTTATGTTTAGAAAAACTTAGCATATACAGTAAATAAATCAATCACAGACACATAGTATTACAACAATAGGCGGCGGAATAGATAAATAGTAGTACATGAAGATACTATATAAACATTAGAGTAAAAATCAAAATACAACAGAACCTCAAATATAAACGAATCTTTATTACACAAGCAACTGGAAAATCTGAACATAAATGACTGGAATAAACTAAAATAACTGAAAGCTAGATAGATAGATCTTCAAATGAATCTCCAATCTCCAAAGGTGAGTTCAAATGCGATGACACTCAGTCTGTCCCGAGCATAAAGCAAAACACATTTAAAGACCCGGATTTTTCTAGCTCTAATTGCGAATATTTAATTTATTTTTAAATATTGAAATTGAATTATAAATTGGTTTTGAATATGAAAAACTTGGGTTTATTTTATAAAATAGATTCAGGATTCAGATATAGTGATTTATTGGACAATTCAACTTTTGAATTTAATAATTGGCATTTGGGTAAATTATTGAATCTGAGTTTTAAGCTTAGTAAAAATAATTAAAAGGCTTACAAAATTTATATTGATAGTAATAAAGGTAATTAAAGTTTTAAATTTGAATTTAAAGGTGATCTGTTCAATTTTAAAAATATATCGTTTAAGTTAACGTTTAAAAATAGTCTTTCGAGACACAGTCTAGGAATTCGACGAAACTAGTTCCATTGGATCCGCAATAGTGTATTATTATCGGATTTCAAATTTTGGAGCTTTCAGAGTTGTTGTGTGGTCGTACAGTATGTAAATGCACTGAAATTAATATCGAAAATTTAATATAATATTTGGTCCAAAAGCTATCTTCTCCATACGATCGAATTAGGACTCGAAACCTTTTCCATTGCGTTCGAAATATGGGTATAACATTATAAACGCCTAGCGTCATGCCTCAATAGGATGTCAAATTTTTAAGCTACGAATTCAAGATGATTTAAATTTAAATTAAATATAATATATTGTTTGACCAGTCAAATTTCCTTCAGCCGAGATTCTCTCCCATCAGCCTGCTTTCTTTCACCATCGTAACTTTTTGCCTTCTCTGTAGTTGTCATTCAAACGCAGCTTTCACATCTTGTTCATCCTTCATCGCACGTAAAGAATCTTCCTCCTTTATATCACGTAGCATTCCCTTTTTAGAAATCAGTTCAAAATCGAAAGCCAAAGAGAGATGGTGGCCATAGAATCCTAGATTGCATTCGTTCCTTCTTTTCTTTCCCCCTAAAATTTCAAATTAATTCAAAAAAATCGAAGTCCATTCAAATCGAAACCAATATTCGAAAAAAGGGCGATAACAAATCTCGTTCGAAATCAGATAGGCATGCACGCATGGTAGAAGAGCAAAACGGGATGGGTGGCGACGTCGTGTTGTTGGCTCGTTGTGTCGGCTTGGGAAATGGCGACAAGAATGTAGGCGAGTCTGGAGGAGGTGGCGAATCTTCGGTAGAAGGAGTCGCGTGGATGTGGGATGATCGTCGATCAATTTAGGGGAGGAGCACGGTTGCGCCTGCTTGCATGTTCACGATCGAGGTGGAGGCACGATTCGATCTGGGTGTTCATTTCTTAAAGGGGGCAGTAAGGTATATCTCCTTTGTTATAATTTAATTTAATTCAATATATATATATATATGTAGATTAGAAAGGAAGAGATATATACGTATATATATACATAGTAGCTTATTGATCATCTATTTAACCTAAGTTATTTTTACTTAAATCTAATTTTAGTTTTGGAAAAAAATATAATATATATACATATATAGGTAAAACAGAAACAAATATATATAGGAAATCAGAAAAAATAAATTACAGTGTAGTATAAAAACCATTTCTGTTTTTAATTTAATATTTATAGGTATATAGGTTAGAAAGAGACTTTATTTTTCATTAGAATTTAATAAATATATGTATATATATATGCAGAAAAAATTATGTACAGTAAGGTTTAAAAAGAAAATTTTGTTTTAAAATTTTAACAATAAGACAAAATTTTATTTTTTTAAAAGAAAACGAAGGTAGAATTTTAATGTGATTGAAGTTTATGTAAAATTGGACTTTGGAATCCATATAGATTTTTAAGCATATACGTAGTTTCAATAAAATTATTTTAAAAGGGAAAATTATTAGTTTAAATTAAATCACTAGCTAATTAAATTATTAGTTAATTAAATTTATTAAACGGTAATTTGTTTTTTTGACTATTTCAAATGTTAATAAACCGTATAAATGTTTATATAAGGTCATAAATCATGAATTAAGCAAGATTGAAGTGGATTACAAACAAAAATTAAAGGTGAAATTTTCTCTCTTATTTGGATGACCTTATTTAAATTTAAATGTTAAATTTAAGTTATTGAATGATTAGTTAGATTGGCAAATTTATAATTTGTCTGTTGGATATTATATATATAGTAGTATATATATTGGAGTGATCGATATTCCCCCATTATATAGCGGATGAGACCATATGCGCCCTATATAATAGCGGATGACCCTATATACCGCGATATCCCCCTCGAAGTGGGATTGGTATTTTATTTGTTGACTAACATCTATGGATGCAAGGAAAAACAAGTTGAAGGGATCCAACAAGATTCCTTAAGAATATTTATTGTTCATATATATGCAATATATGATATGATAGATAAATTGATATGGATTGTATGTGAATTGAATTATTAAATGTCAAATAGCCTGCGAATTGAATTTGGATATTTTTAAATACCATAACAATTAAGTGAAGGAATTTAAAAGGGAAATTTTAAAAGAAATTATTTATATTGAAAATTTGATTTATTAAAAAGGGAATTAAGAAGAATAAAGAAATATATAGGCTAACTTAGTATTACTTAACAATTTGTGAATTATTTAAGTAACTTTAAATTAAATCATCTATTCAGGGCTGGATGAGATATTGGAATCGATAAATAGATTTGAAATAAAATAGAATTTTATTAAAGGCTGAAATGTTATAATGGAATTGGAAATAAAGAATTGGTTTTATAAATGAATGGAAAACTCAGGGGAGTTTATAAATTTATAAAAGGAGTTTGTAAATGAGATAAAATGATTTCAATGGATATGTTGAAAACATAAGTTAATGGTGTGAACTTGTATGGAGTAATGGAAACCATTGGAAGAGAAATAATGGAATATATTTCGATTATGAGAATGGTGATAAATTTGGATAGGATTGATGGGATACAAATCCAGAGGATTTTATAAATGGAAATGCGGAATATTGGATTTTCTATAAATAGACTTTTGATGAGATAAACTCTAATTCTATAAACCAACTTTGTAAATTAATTAGCAACTGGATATGAACTTTAGTACTTTTGAGATATTGATATTTTAGTTTTACCTTAAACCATATTTTAAAAATAAACTAGCTTTTCTTATTTTATAGCGATATATTTTTTCAAATGTTTTAAAATTTAATCATAAATCCTCTTAAGATGAGAAGCGAAGTTATTTAATGAAATAAGATTTTATAAGAAGATCTTATAGGGTTATTATGGAAGCTTAAATAAATTTCTAAAGCGTAAGATAAGAAACTTCGGAGAGTGAAATAAAATTCACAAGAAATAGAAGTGAAACTGGTATTATAAGCAAGCATAAATGTCTTTGGAAATATTAAAGGAAATAAATTAAGAAGTCCTTGAATTTGTAGAATTTGTGTAAACGAGTGGGGATTTGAAAATAAAATTGTAGATGATTTTTGAGAAGAGAAAATAGGGAAATAAATGAATATTTTCCAAGCGTTGGATATTAAATAAATTGGGAAAATATTCTAAGTATTGGGCAACGGTCAAAATTATTCCATGGGAATAAACGAGATTTGAAACTATTTTCAAAGTGTTGAAGTATGGGAATAATATCTTGAGTAGATATTTTGAGATTAATAATTTAGGAAAATTATTTAAGGCCTAATGGTTGCTTGTGAACGTTATTTGATAGTTAAATAATCGGCTATTAATATTGGCCAATGCGCTAATCGTTTCAAAGAGATCGGGATCAGATTTAATTATCAGAAAACCACTTCGATTCAATTTGAACGGTTAAGAATGAAGACCATGAAGATGATGAAGACGGTGATTCGGTTTGTCCAGACGTGGGGCAACTTGTATGGACGAATGCTATCAGACCATCGTCATTGGAGGATGATGAGCATTCTAAGTGAGACTCGTTCTTAAATGGTAACGCATAGCCTCAAGCCTCATCAACTGGGAATGGCTAAAACAGGGGAGGTGCAGCAAGGCTAAGTGGGTAGCACCCAAGTAGGGTAAGATTTCCCCTATCTGGAGGTCCCATTTTATTTCGGCTGTGTGGCGGTTGGTCGCTCCAACCATGGGTGATCTTATTCGGACTATCCAGTAAGAGGTAGCTCCGGTCTTGTGTTGTAGGGGATCAGGAGTGGTCCTTGGTACTCTGATCTAGACCAGGTACTGTGACGGGCGGTACCCCAGTAGTCCTGCCATTGTATGAAATCCAATCTCCAATAAGCGCCTGTACGGTTTTGATTGTGTCCAACTATTGCTGGAACATGAGATGCAAGCATTTCAGCTAAATTCTATTTTACTTTTCATAGACACTATTATAACATCAGACGAATTCGATAAAAATGTTTTGGTTATCGTAAGGCAAAAACCTGGCAAATTTATTTGTGGCGTGGTCTTACGAGAACCTTTATTTCAAAGGATTTTCAAAAATATAATAATCCAATTGGGTATGATTTTCTCACGCTGGTTTTCCAGACTGACTCGGGTGTGGTTTTATTATGATGCTTGGGTCAGACCGAGTTGAACAGATCCAGGATGATATGGTATGGAGCTCAAGAGGTGAGCTGGATGATAAAGACGTATCTTCGTACTTGGTTATTATTTTCGCTGTGTCAGGACAAGTATTAAGTTGTCCAAATAAATGGGTGATTGTTGTACTCTGATAATGGTATGTATATACAACAATATAGGTTTCTTTGTATTTAAAACTTGTTATTATATATTATATTTTGTTCCGCTGCGACTGCGAGACTCCGATGTTGTTATTTTTATCTTCTTCTTCTACCTCTTTCTTCTTTAACCCTGAAGACTCGTATTTCTTTCCATTTTGAGTTGAATTGATGTGGAATATTATCGACTCAAAGGGGTACGGAACTGCAGGTTGTCACACTTGGTATCGGTGCTGAAGGTTAAGCAAGAACCTTGGCTCTAGTGGGAATTACTCATTAGAGATAGAGTCAGTAGTACTCTAGAATGAGTTTGAGTACATTAATAGATATGTGCGCATATTTATTAGTGAATATAAATTGTTTTTAATATTTTGTTGACTTATTGGTTGAGTGGAATATGAATTCTGATTGAGTAATGACGTCGTTATTCGATAGGAGTTTATAAGCATTTAAACGCGATAAACTGACATAGTATTGTTTTAAAAGTGGGTGAATGAAATAATTTTACCCAGAAAATAATTTTGATATAAAGGGAAATATTTTCTGATATATATGTAGGAGTGTTTGGATGATAATATTATAGTCAAATAAGATTATAAAGATTTAATATGGCTTAAATAACCAAGGAAAAGTATGAGATTGGAAAATTTTCAGCTTAAGATACAATTTAACTTGGATTAAGTTGACAAAAATTAAAATTTTGAAATTAAAATAATGGTCATTTGGAAGAAATAAATCAATGAAGTAGATTGGTTACATGGATTAAACTTTGGATGTGATTGAATTGGGAAATAGAAATTTAATCGGATTGGGAAATAAAATTGAATTGAAATGGACTTAAGCTAATGATATTTAGTTGCATTTGAATTAATTTGAAATAAGAATCGAAATTGTAACAACCCTAGATTTTGACTATATATTTAAATTTGACTTTATTTCATTTTGAAATTATTTTAAATTTGTTTTATTTGTGTGATATCATTTCTAAACATTTTTAAAATGATAATATAATTTTTCCAAAATTTACTGTATTTATTTCCTATTTTTAAAGGTTGTTTTCTAATTTTCTGCCATTTTCTTCATTTTAAATTTCTTTATTTTATTTTAAATTTGTTTTATTTGTTAAAATTCATCTCTAAATATTTTTAAAATAATAATATAATTTTTCCAAAAATTACTGTGTTGGTTTCCTATTTTTAAGGGCCGTTTTCCCATTTTCTGCTATTTTCTACATTAAAATTTTATATCTAAATTAAATTCTAAATATTTATTTTGTGAATATATTTGTATTTTATGTTATTATTTATGTTTAAAAATAATTTACAAGCTTATATGAATTTTATAAAAATTATTTCATTTAACTTCAAATTTTGCTAGTCTAGTTCATTGTTTTAACTATTTTCCTTAATTTTATTTTACATAATTGATAAATATTATATATATTTGTATATTTTTTAAAAATTTCGAAATCTTATCTGATATTATTATTATTTCAGCTACATGAATTTATATAAATAATAAAAGGTAAACTGAAAGGGTTTGTGACCTTTTGTTTCCTATGGCTTTTGATTTTCCCACCTTTTCACATTTTAACTTACTTTTGCCATCAATTAGCCATAACTAATCACATAATTCAGCTGCCTACCTCCATTCTTCATTCACGTACATCTTTTTCCTCCTTCCTGAAAAAAATTTCAGCCTCCTCTTGATTGAGAAGTTTGGTAAAATTCTATTTCCTTTTATCTTCTTTTGTTCACTTATGTTGATTTTTCTAGTTTGATTTTGCACTTGCTTCACCTCATGTAGGTTCAACCATGCCACCTTGCTGCCAAG
Organism: Allium cepa; assembly: GCA_030765085.1. NCBI lineage: Eukaryota > Viridiplantae > Streptophyta > Magnoliopsida > Asparagales > Amaryllidaceae > Allium > Allium cepa. The sequence continues at coordinate 590,477,862 of CM060938.1, forward strand.
CTGCCTCCACCACCTGATGACACACCACCAGCACCTCCTCCTCACCAGCCACCCAAGCCATGAACCCCCTTGGTGATGCATATCCGCAAAAGTTTCAAAACACCCTTCATATTGACCTAGCCGAGCACTAGCTTCCACATCCACCACTTCCACCAACCATGGCCGCCCCTTCTCCACCACCACCTCCAACACCTCCAGCACCCACGGCTACACCACTACAGTGGACCCCACTCCTCTGGCCGTGACACCTAGGGCCTTGGCCGAGCCCAATTCATGGCCCAAAACCCATGTGTATGCATGATTTTGTGTTCTTGCCTTCACCCACCTTTACACCATCACTCAAACTCATGTTCGGCCGACCTTAGCAACCCAGACCTGACGCTAAATCATTGTCTTAGACCTGTACTCTACCTCTGGCCGATCCTATGAGATGTCGGAAGCAAGTGCAAAGCATTTCAGCTTTGTTTTATGAAGTTATTTATAGCATCGTTTATCGTATTCTTGGTCTGAAACCTTATAATTGTTATATTGTTTGTTTGATTTGTATTCAAGGGAATTAATCCTTGGCTCCTCCACTTCGTATCTGTATCGTGATTTTGTGCTTTTGTAGATCCCGTTGTGCAATTCGTCGTTGTGTCATCAGCTCAAAACAGTGAGTAAATCTCACCAGACTAATATGTACTTATGTAGTGATAAACTGACACCACCTGAATCTGTAAATGCATATTATCCTGTTATAACTGCTATATCATATTCATCTGATGTTCACACCTATATTTACACCTGTTATATCATATGTTACTGTTATTTCATGCTATTCTGTTACTTTCATCAGTTTATCACACTGCAAGTTCCCTGTAGACTAGAATCACTATGGGTTGAAATGATACATACCCGAACAGACTTTAGAATAGGAGAAAATCGTTATGGGCTGAAATGATAGGCCTGAATGATTTTCAATTATTTTCTTTTACTTGGGATTGCGGGTTTGTAATGATCAAACCCGGGTTTTCTTTGTAAATTACGGGTTGAAATGATATATTACCCGTATCACTTTACCTAGGCTAGAAAATGAAATACAGACCCGTTGTTAAAATATGTTTTTCTAAATTTTTTTAAAATATTTTAGAAATGTAGATATTATAATATTTTGATGAGATTTGATTTAAAATGATTTTTGTAAAGCATTATCGATTTTCTGAAAATCTATAAGTGAAATAAATAAAGGGTAATGTTTAAAATCTGAAATGTAAGTTATTTTGGAAATTATAATTTGGTGATAAATGGAATTTAAATTAAATATGAAAACATGATAAATTTATGATATTTTGAATCAAATGAATTTAAAATGATTTTGTAATACATTAATGATTTTTGAATAAAGTTAAATGTGAAATGAATGAATATTTATGTTGAAATTTTGAAATATAACTAAAATTGGAAATTTGTGAATTTGGCTTAAAAGTGAATTTTAAGTTAAGTAAATAAAAATGAAATTAAGTTATATTTGAAAATTTTAAACTTAAGTGTTAAGTTAAATTTAATTTAATGAATTTGAAATTTTATGTTGGAATTTAATAAGTGAATTATTATTAAATTTTGATTTTTGAATGGAGATTTAACATTATAAAATTATGAACATAAGGGTATTTGAATGATTTTTTTAAAAGTGAAATTATATGATTTTGTAAGTTAAAAATGATTTAAATAAAAATATAATTATTTGTGAAATTATACTGAATATTTGAAGTTAATTAACTGCATTTCAGAAATGCTATTAATTCTAATGTAAATGATAACACAACATTTGTAAATGTTGTAGTTGATAATAATGAACCAAATGGCTAAGTTCAATTAAAGGCTACCATAGCATTTTTGTAAATGTTATAATTGTTGAATTTAACTAAGTTTTATTTGAAACTAATGTAACCCTATCACAGCATTTTTTTATGCTATCTTTTGTTAAATTGAACTGTTTTGAATGTAACTTTCTGTAGCAATTTCTAAATGCTGCGAAAGTTTAATTTTCATCTGTTTTAATAAATTAAGTGGATAAATTAATTTTGAAAGACTAAAATTTTGTAAATTTAATTATTAAATATAATAACTTCATTTTATGATTTAAAAAGGAAGTAATTTGTTTCGAAATATAAACTATTTTGGAATGTGTTTTGTAATGGTATTTAAATTAAATAAAAATGAATGTGGTTTGGAAGATATTATATTTTTGATATTTTGAAATGGATTTTGAATGATATTGAATTTTTAAATGATATTTGATTTTAAAGTATAAAATACCATTTTGAAATTTTAACCACGGGATGTTAATTTATAGTTTAACTGATTCTTAAAGGATGGGCGATCCCAAGCATCCTTTAAGTTATTGTGCATTTCTACTACAGTTCACTTGAGTTGGTTTACATTATATAAGTATATATTGTCCTGACTCGAGTGTTTTGTGTTTTACTTTACGCTCGGGTCAGCCTGAGTATTTACAGCTTAGCTTTGGATTTCTTTTTTTGGAGCTAGGAATCACTGGAGATTCTGCTTGTCGTTGTTCTATTTCAGCTCTGGTATTTATAAACTTCTATGTATTTGAGATTTCTGTTGTATATGTTTCGGACTAATATTATGTATTATGTTTTAAGAGTTTGACATAGTAGCTTCATGAAATACTATGGTATTTTTATTTCCGCTGCGAGTTATTCTGATATTTCTGTGTCTGTGATTCTGTGATTGTATTTCATTTGCTCCAAATTTATTTACAATGCGGTATTTTGAGCAATTCAAGTCCGACATGTGCGGATGCGAATGGCTGAAAATATCGGGTTGTTACAGAAATGAAATGAAATTAAATTGTGCGATGGATAATATTAAATGAAATTAAGTTCTTGTTTAATAAAATTGAAATGAATTGTGTGAAGTCAAAAGAATAGTATGATGTTGGATTTAACTGGAATTAAGTTAAATAAAAACGAATTGGTCAAAAGAATAGTATGATGTTGGATTTAACTAGAATTAAGTAAAATAAAAATGAATTGGAATAAACAAACTCGATAACTTATCAAAAGAAATAAAATGCTTAAAATAAAAGTTTACTTGGCTTAATAAAGGTATGGTCTGGGCTTAAGAATAAAAGATGAATGTGATTGACAGTAACCGGATGGAAGCGTGAAAAATTAATGAGTGTTGACTTATAAAATTTAAAAGTAGGATTGATAAGCCAAAATAAAATTGTTTGATATATTGGAAAATGAAATAAAAATCCAAACTTGAATAATAAAATAGATTGAATTCAAGTAAAATAGTTAAAGTGATTTTTGAAATAAAAATCAAATATTTATTTAAGAATTGGAAGTGAACTAATTTGATAATAAATTAGTTAACTGTTAACCCCGTTCCAGCCTACGAGTTAAGAGGCCCACGAGTTAAAGGAGTCAACGAGTTAAGGCCCGGGATGGGCCACGACTCAAGGTGCTTAACGGTTCAGGAAGGATCTACGACTTAGGAAGCCTCACGACTCTACAAGTCACCAACTCAACGAGTTAACAACCTAAAGCTCAAAGCGACTTGAAGGGTTACGACTCAACGAACCAAGGAGACTTATGGAGGTCTACGACTTAAGAGGAATGCGACATAAAGGTGATACGACCTAAATCTTCAGAGACAAGTTCAAAACCACGCTATAATGAGATAACTCGTTGACGACATACGACTTATGATAAGTCGTGTACGACTCATACTAACATCAAGGAAAGTTGCGCTGGTTAACTCGTGAATGGCTCAGGACTTGTGTTATTCATAGGAATGGAAGCATAGCTTGGAACCAAGCCGGGAGCTAACCCAGTAGGTCGGCCGCGTGTTAACATGAGACGAATTACCACGACTCGTCCACGACCTAAAGTCACTAAGTCGCAGCCCGCTATCATGATACTTATATCAAAGAGGAATGACTCGTATACGACTCAAGACTTGTGCTATATTCAGAAGATCGAAGGTGCTTTGGTACGAAGCTAGGGTTCAACCTGTTGAGTCGTCCATGACCTAACCTGACTCGGCTACGAGTTAACGATGAGTCGGGTACGACTCACGACTCAAGACCGAAAACTCCTATAAATACATGACCACTTCCAACATTTGGGGGACTTTTGCCCATTCATTCCAAGAGCCGTTACTCTGCTGCATTCTGAACTACTCCAACACTTAAAGCTTTTGAGATACAAAGAACGCCTCAAGGAACTTCATGAAGAAATCATACATGTCCAACATGAGTTCAAAGATTTGGATCGACATTGAAGTTTAGGCTACTTGTTCTAAGTCACTTGTAACTCGAAGTGTGTTGTAATCAAAGTGTAATTGCATCGACTTGTAATCAAATCGTCAATAAAGATATTCAAAGTGGACGTAGGCTCTCTCTTAAGCCGAACCACTATAAAATTGCTGTTGTTTGCTACTTTTTCGCTATTATCTGCTTATAATCTGTTCCCGAGCTATCGGGTGGTGTTTTCACAATTTCACTTCATACACCGGGGTGTTAGCGTTCAAATTTTAGCGTTAACATTTTTGGTGCTTTCACTGAGAATTGAACTCAGGCAAATCGTCATCATTGCTCCACAGAAGTTTGTTGAAATAACCTCTCTGAAGACTAGAAGTTTATCCGAAATCATGGCTCCGGGGAGAAAGAGTAGATCTGTAAGATCTGGAAATGCTCAAGAGGGAACCTCCGCTTCCCCTGTATCGAATCAAGCCACTCCAGCTGTCGGAGTTACAAAGGCAGAGCTGGATGCTGCGATCTTAGGGTTGAACCAGCAGATAAATGCCCAAAATGCACAATTCGAGGCTCAGAGTGCCCAAAATGCCCTAATTCTGAATAGGTTGAACTATTCGCTTGGGGCAAACTGTCAACCGGCAGGTAATGAAAGGAACTTTGCTGGCAACATTCATGATGCTGAAGAAAGGAATGCTCCTGAAAGGGCTGCTAGCCCCTTTGAACAAACACTTCCCGAGGTTGGTGGATCTAGAACTCGACATGATGAGGAGTATCTTTCTAGAATGGTCCGATAAATCATGAAAGAGAGTATGCAGAGGGTTGAAGACGAGAAAGAATGGGGTTTTGCCCCAAGTAAAACTCCATTTACTGAGAAAATCTTAAAGGCTGAATTCTCAAGGAAGTTTGTCCCTCCAACCATTCCAGCTTATAAGGGGACAAGCGATCCGAACAAATTCTTATACAAGTATGATTGGCACATGACAGGTGCCAGAGCCTCTGATGAGATAAAGTGCCAATATTTTCCTGTATATCTAGAAGGTGTGGCTCTACTGTGGTTCACCAAGCTACCAGTCCGATCTATTGATCAGTTTTCGACTTGACCCGGAAATTCAAGGAGCAGTTCAGACTATATGCTTCAAAAGCCAAGGACATCATGTCGTTATCAAGTTTAGAACAGAATCCAGCGGAGACTATCAGATCTTTCTTAAACCGCTTTAATATAGCACTGGCCGAGGTGGACAATGCAGAACCGCGAATGATATTGACTTATCTGATGAGGGCTATTGACAAGTCGAGCGAATTTGGGAAATGGCTAAACATGAAGGAACCAAATTCCCTTGAAAAATTCTATAAAAAAGAAGATGAATTCATACGCCTGGAAAGCCGCCCCGTACCGGTAAAGGCAGTGTTGGAAAAGGCTGAAGATAACACTGTTGCTCCACGCAAGAATGAATCTGTAGGGCAAAAAAGGGAAAATAACAATGGGAAGAAACAGAGTAATCTGAAGAAGCCTCGATCCTTCAAGCCATCAGAGTATACTCCTTTATCAGATACGCCGGAGCGTATCTACCTTGCCACTAAGGATTCTGTTGATTTTCCTAAACCTCTTCCTCTGAGGACCGGGAAAAAGGCTATACAGAGTGGCAAGTTCTGCCGCTTCCATAATCAACCCGGTCATGAGACCGACGAATGCCGCCAGTTGAAAAATCTGATTGAAGAGTTGCTAAGGGAAAACAAGCTGCAACAATTTGTGAAAAAGAATAGCAACAATCCTGCTTCGTCTAGTCAGGGGCAACAAGCTCCTGCTCATCAGCCTAGGACAGGTGAGAAGGCTGCAGGGCATGAATCTGGAAGGCCCATTATCAATGTCATTACAGGAGGACATCACCCAGCAGGCAGAAGCTGGGGTGAGATGGAAAGGTATACCCGAGCTTTGAAGTATGTCCCGACGGAGGAAGATGTATTCATTTTGGAAGGTGCTATGCCCCTGAAGCAACAAAGACCTTTCAATGATGATATTGTGTTCAGAGCCAGGGATTCCGCAGGTATTGAAGCTTCTACCTTGGATCCCTTAGTCATCTCGGCTGGTATCGGGCCAGCTATTGTCAGAAGAGTTCTCATTGATTGTGGCGCATCCTGCAATATCCTCTTCAAGAAAACATTCGACCAAATGAAGATCCCTATGGCTGATGTGCAAGCCTCATCGCAGAAAATCGCTGGCTTCACTGGGGAGCCAAAACAGCCGATAGGAACCGTTGATTTGTTTGTGGAACTTGGAGAAGGAGAGTGAAAAGTGGTCCGCAAGCAAACTTTTGTGATTGTCGACGAATTTTCTGCTTACAATGCTTTCCTTGGCCGTCCAACTCTCGCAGCATTCAAAGTTGTTCTGGCCCCATGGTGCCTCACCATTAAATTTCCCACAGATAATGGAGTGGGAGTTATAAAAGGGGATCAAAATGCGGGGCGGGAATGTTATCTAACAGAGCTACGAGAAACCAGAAAAAGAGAAATGGGAAAGGATGCGGCAGCCCCAGTCCGCATCAAAGAACCAGCCTTGAAGCAATTACAGGGCGGACCCTGCACTGGCGAGCACAGCGGAGCAAGGAAAGAAATGGATCCTAGAAAAGTCAGTGCAGGGGAGAATAGAGTGGTACCAGTGGAAACGACAGTACCAATACCTGTTGACCCAAAGGACCCAAACAAGGTGTTGAATGTGGGTTCACAACTTAATGTGTCAATTCAGAATATCTTAATATCTTTTTTAAAGGCAAATTTGGATGTTTTTGCTTGGACTCATGCCGATATGTGCGGAATATCCCCAGAAGTTGCAGTACACGCTCTAAATATTGATCCAAAATTTACACCTGTGAAGCAGAAAAGGAGAGCTCAGGGCCCAGAAAGTTCAGCAGCGTTAAAAGTCAGCAGCGTTAAAAGAAGAAGTTGATTGGCTCATGGAGAATAATTTTATTAAAGAATCTACCTATCCGAATTGGGTTTCAAATCCAGTGCTGGTTAAGAAAGCCAACGGAAAATGGAGAGTATGCATCGATTTTTCAGATCTAAACAAGGCCTGCCCCAAAGACTGCTTCCCATTACCCAGGATCGATCAACTGGTAGACGGAACAGCGGGACACGAATTGTTATCTTTCATGGATGCTTACTCCGGATACAACCAGATCATGATGCATGAGCCAGATCAGGAGGACACGAGCTTTATCACTGACATTGGTCTTTACTGCTACAGAGTTATGCCCTTCGGGCTGAAGAATGCAGGGGCAACATACCAAAGACTTGTTAATGCTATGTTCAAACAGCAGTTGGGAAAGACTATGGAAGTCTACGTCGATGACATGTTAGTAAAGTCTAAGAAAGCAGTGGATCACATAGAACACTTAGCAGACATGTTCGCAGTCCTCCGAAAATACGGAATGAAGCTCAATCCTTTAAAATGTTCATTTGGAGTGGAATCCGGCAAGTTTTTAGGTTTCATCGTGAGCGCTAGGGGCATTGAGGCCAGTCCAGCTCAAATTACCGCTTTAAAGGAAGTCAAAGCTCCTAGAACAAAGAAGGAATTGCAAAGTCTCAATGGAAAAGTCGCCGCCTTAAGTCGGTTCATTTCCAAAGCCACAGATAAATGCATCCCATTCTTTGACGCCCTAAAGAAAGGAAAGAAAAACTTCGATTGGACTCCCGAATGCCAAAAAGCCTTTGATGAATTGATGCGCCATATGGAAACGCCTCCAATACTTTCTAGGCCTGGCGATGGCGAGGATCTTCTTATATACTTGGCGGTATCATCTCATGCTTTAAGTGCAGCGCTGATACGAGAAGACAAGAGGATTCAACATCCAGTTTACTATATCAGCAAAAGACTCACTGGGGCAGAGATGAATTACTCTAAGTTGGAAAAACTCGCCTATTGCCTACTAATTGCATCTAGGAAGTTGAGGCAATATTTCCAAGCTCATCCTATCAGAGTCCTCACTGATCAACCTTTAAAGCAAGTACTGTTTCGCCCTGAGACTTCGGGTCGTCTTCTAAAGTGGAATATTGAACTCAGTCAATATGACATCACTTATCATCCCCGAAAAGCGATCAATGGACAATCTTTAGCGGATTTCATCGCAGAATTCACAGATAAGGGTAACAGTGAGGAGGAAACGATCGACGATTCCCCAATCCAATGGAAGTTATATGTCGATGGCGCAAGAAACGACTACTGTTCTGGAGCCGGAGTTGTACTTGAGACCCCTGAAGGTCGATCATTATGCTATGCACTAAGATTGGAATTTCCTTCAACAAACAATGAAGCAGAATACGAAGCCCTTATCGCTGACTTAAGGATTGCTAAAGAACTAAGCATCCGAGCATTACAGATCTTCAGTGATTCTCAGCTTATTGTATGCCAAGTCAAAAAGGAATTCCAAACAAAAGGGGGGAATCTGCCCGCCTACTTGTCAAAGGCTTGGAAACTCCTGGGTGATTTCGATCATTACATGATAAGTCACATTCCTCGAGAAGAAAACATGAAAGCAGATTCTCTCGCAAAGTATTCTAGCACAGGCGAAGCTCAATTTCTGGGGTTAACTCCAGTGGAGATCCTGTCGACCCCAAGCATTGATGAGATGGATATTGATTGGATCATGAGCGTGTTTTAAGAGCAAGAATCATGGATGACTCCAATAACAGAATATCTGCTCAATGGATCTTTACCGGAAAATTCAAAAGAACGAAAGAAGCTACTAAGGAAAGCCTCTCGCTATATAGTCCAAGATGGCCAGTTATACAGACGGGGATTCTCAATGCCGTTACTTCGATGTGTATCCAGGGAAGAGTCCAAAACAATCCTAGCTGAGGTGCATGGGGGAGAATGTGGTGATCATTTAGGTGGTCAAACTTTAGCGAAAAAGATTCTCCGATACGGATATTTTTGGCCAGAAATTAATCGAGATGCAGCAGACTATTCCCGAAAATGTGACAGATGCCAAAGATTCGCCAAAATTCCTAGAGCTCCTTCCACTGAACTCACGCAGATGGTTAGTCCATGGCCGTTTGCGATATGGGGAATAGACCTTGTAGGACCGTTACCAACTGCCAAATCTGGGATTAAATATGCCATTGTTGTTGTAGATTATTTTACTAAGTGAGCAGAAGCTGAACCACTGGCTACTATCACCTCAAAAAAGATGATAAGTTTTGTGACTAAAAGTATCATTTGCAGATACGGTGTGCCTCAAAAAATAATTACAGACAATGGTACTCAGTTCGAAAGTGAAGAATTCCAAGATTTTTGCAAACGATTCAAAATCGAAAGAGCTTCTCAGCAGTAGCCCATCCGCAGGAAAACGGGGAAGTGGAAGCCGTAAATAAAATTATCAAGTCAACCATCAAGAAGCAACTTGAAAGAGCAAAAGGTGGTTGGGTCGATAAGCTACCGCTGGCACTATGGGCCTACAGAACTACCCACAAAACTGCGACTGGGCATACTCCGTTTTCATTGGCATACGGATCAAAGGCAATGATTCCGGTAGAAACAGAGGTCCCTTCACATAGAAGAATCCATTTCAATCAAGCGGAGAATGAGAAACTACAGCTTGAGGCACTAGATCTCCTTGATGAAAAAAGAGAAGAGGCTGAGCTCAGAATCGCATCTCATCAGCAAACGATAGCCAGACATTTCAATTCCAAAGTTCGCCAACGCAGCTTTGAAATTGGAGATTTAGTCCTAAAGAGAATTATGACAGCAACAGGTGTGTTTGGGCCAAATTGGGAAGGACCATATGTCATAGGTCAAAAGCTTCTGGACGGCACATACAAACTCACTGCTATCGAAGGAGATCAAATTCCAAGAGCTTGGAACAGCAATCACTTGCGTCCATACTTTACTTGATAGCTTTGTTGAAATATTGTAAAGAGAATTATGAATGTATGATTCCTATAATTGAAAGCAATTGTAAAACTGATGCAAGTGAATAATGAAAGACTATAAAGTGGATGTGGGCCCAAATTCTTGGCCGAACCACTATAAATCTTGTGTTCCTTATTATTGATACATGTTTGCTTTATTTTCGATATGAAAGGTACATTGAATGTATTACTGAAATGTTGATTTAAATTTTTGCAGGCAACGAAAACAAAACTTGCACATTACGAGGCCAAGTGATCCTTGTTATCATTCAACAAACAAATTCCAAGTCGCAAAATTCCCGAGCTTAAATCCTAGATAAGAAGTGCTTCAATTGAACGGTCAATGATTTCGCCGAAAACGGGCTTTAGCTAATAAATTGAGAAGTTTGAACAAACAAACATCCAATTAAGAAGCTTATGTCCGTTCTCGTGAACTGGCCTAGCAATGAAGTACACTTCTTTGGATTAAACAAGCTACTTGTAAGAGAAGGGAGTGCAAGCTTAAAAAAAATAAATAGAGGATCACTGAAAAGGCGTAAGCAAGCGGACAAGGAACAACTAAAGTCCTCTTCGGAGGCACAACTCTTCGGAGGATAAAGACCTCTAACGAAGCATATGCCGTAAAAAAGAAAGTTCTCTACTCAACCAAAAAAGATTGGAGGAGTCATGACCCTCCAACCATGAGAGAGTAACTTCCAGGCAATCTTCGGAGGCCCATTTCACCAGGAGTTGAAGTGTTACAGCCGCTCTTCGGAATTTCACTTCACCAGAGTTGAAATGTAAAACAAAATAAAAGCCCTCTTCGGAGGCCCATTTCACTAGGAGTTGAAGTGTTACAACCGCTCTTCGGAATTTCACTTCACCAGAGTTGAAATGTAAAACAAAATAAAAGCCCTCTTCGGAGGCCCATTTCACCAGGAGTTGAAGTGTTACGACCGCTCTTCGGAATTTCACTTCACCAGAGTTGAAATGTAAAACAAAATAAAGACCTCTTCGGAGGCACATTTCACCAGGAGTTGAAGTGTAACAGCCGCTCTTCGGAATTTCACTTCACCAGAGTTGAAATGCAAACAAAAAAAAAACCTCCTCCCGGAGACACAATCAAGAAGAAAGACCTCTTCGGAAGCCCACGTTTCACCGAGATTGAAATAAAACTTCCAAGTGTTGAAACGTGAAAAGGCTTCCTTCAAAGGCACAACTCTTTGGAGGTACACGTTTCACCAAGATTGAAATAAAACTTCCAAGTGTTGAAACGTGAAAAAATCCCTCCTCAGAGGTACAACTTTCTATGTAAAAAAAAAATCCTCATCAAGAGCACACTTTAACTTTCAAAGGAAGAGTGATTTACCTATTCTGGAAAATAACCTTCCTAAAAAAAAAAAAAGAAAGAAAGAAAGTTAAAGTACCCTTCAGAGGCCTGCTTTACCTCATAGAAGAATTCACTTGGTCAAACGTGTACATAAGCAAAAGAAAAAGTGATTTCTTCGAAGGACAAAGCGTAAAAACTTATATGAAGGGAGTTGTACTCTACGAAGAATTTCTTCAAGAATGAAATAATTATTCTTCAGAAAATAAGAGTGCAAGTCCCCTCGAAGTATAAAATATTGCAGCAAGCTTATGGTATGGGGGCAACATGGTATAGTTATATACAATATGGTATAGCCACATCGGCGAAAGTAATGCTCAAACAACATGCTATAAGCCCGCTGCAATATCATATAAATAAACTTGTGCAAAAATGAATAATAAATGCATTCTCAAATTCAAACAGGAGTCTGTACAAATAAAGGATCATTTTATTCAATTGTATTGCAGATACAAGTTTCAAAATAAAAAACAGGGGCCGGTACCCGCACAGTTCTCGACCAGTACATGCAAAAGACAAGAAGCTAAAAGCTGAAATCTTCATTTCTTCTTGCCACCTTTGGACCCTTTGCCTGGCCGAATGGTTAGCTTTTCAGGACGGTCTGAAGGCATAAGGGAAGAAGGAGAGGGAGGTGCAACTGGTGCAATTTCCGGTTCCTCTTCTGTAGTAATGATTTTCTTCCCCCTCCTCTTCGATGTTCCGTGCTTCTTTCTCCTCTTCGAAGAAGACTCACTCCCTGGAGTAACAAGAGCAGACAAAATTACGTCATCAGAAGTAGTCCGCTCCGGAGAGATCTCGCCTCCTTCAAGTCCCTCGTCTTTCTGCTCTTGCGAAGCGATAGGGTCATCTAAGCCATGAAGAGCCTCAATTTGCTCCTCTTGTGACCCGGGCTGTGAAGCAGAAGGAGGAGCCACTTGAAGAGACGGAGGAGGGATAACCGGAGGAGGCGAAGTTTGCACAGCACTTGGTGTTTCAACTGCAGAAGAAGAGAAATTAAAAATATTAGTATCTCCCCAAGAGAAGGGAGATATGGGTTCGTCGAGATTCAAGAAGTAATCGAGAAGCTCATCAAACTTTTGAGGAGCAAGCAGGCAATCCACCTGAAACGGACCAATATCAAAATTACCTGAAGATATTTGCTTCGTTAGTTCAATCTCATAATTTTGAGCTCCAATATCCTCCAAAGCCTCATCATCAGTAGGGGTAATTACCCCGGTTCTTGTAGGAGGCGGGGAATGAGCACTGGAACCTGTGATGTCAACTTCAGGAGAAACTAAAGGACGTTCAAAGGTAGTAGGTGGTAATTCTTTTTCAAAACATTCCTCTTCCGCCATCCCAGTCCGCACTCTGGCGAGTTGCTCTTTTCCCTTCGCAAGAGCAGCGCGAGTTTCCTCATCTAGGTAGCGCGCCTCAAGCTCTTCCTCGGTATACCCGGCGCCTTTGAACATGTCGAGAGCAGCTTCCCACACTTCAGCCAAAGTGATTTCGTATTTAGGACCGAGAAAAGAGAGACTGCCATGCCCTAAGACGCTGTGCAAGTAAAAGTCGAATAAAGTTGAACTGACGTTGGCTTCCATGGCTTGAATAGATTCTTCAGCTGCGATTTTACCAGCCATGGCCTCATCTCGTTCTTTTTCGGTTTTAGCAAGTTGAGCTTTAATGCTTCAATCTCCATGTCTTGGGCGCTCATTTTACTTCGCAACTGAGCGGCATCAGTGTGGTAATTCTCTACAACCTCTTCTAGCCTCTCAACTTTAGCTTCGGCATCTCTTTGGCCAGCATGTGCATCCCGCACTTGTTTTTGTAGCACCTCTTCTCTTTGAGTATAAGTGTTAGAAGAGGTGGCAAGATCGTCTTTAAGCTGCTTGACTTCAGCTTCAAGTTTCTCGTTATACTCAGTTATGTTTTTCATCTCAATGTTGTGCTGGTCAAGAATCTTCTGCCATTCCGACTTATCGTTCTCCAAGGTAGCATCGCCTCGATATTGGCCCGATTGACCCTTTAGAGTTCATCAACGAGCTTTTGCCATCCAGACATTCTTTCAATATCGAGTCTAATGGCATCAAGATTTTGGTACATGGCTTCTTTATCGATAGGAACTAAATCAAGATCGAAGCGAACTCCCTTTAAACACCAATTCGGGAATCGGCTCTGTAGGGTCGGTGGGCCCCTTTCAACACGATATGAAGGCCTATTAAGAAGTGTTTGAATAGCGCTTCCTTCAAGAGCAGGGGATTTGGAAGGAATGTCGATAGAGATGGGAGCGTCAAACTTTTCAGATATTGCAGATGCGTGTTTCTCACTAGGCTTGGCCCGCTTGCTCGGGTCCTCAACAATGTGGCTCTTCCCCCGACCATCATGTGTTTTACGTTTGTGGGAGTCATCGCCTCTTGAAGAAGACTCATGTCGCACATCTACCCTCTCATGACGTTCTTCATATTCTCTCCTCTCTCTAACTTTTCGAGCAGCTCTCTACTCGTCGGTTTTTCTGGGACCAGTAAGGTAGCGTCTGTAATCATAGTTGCCATGCCCTCCATAGCGCTGAAAGTCTTTATAGTAAGAACCGCTGCCGCTACGCCCCATTGAAGGATCTGAAAGGCAAAAAGACAAGTCTTAAAAGCCTTTAGAAAAAAGAAGTCAAACACAAACAAGTGCTGAAAAATCCTAAGTGTCGTGTAATGTGTAAACTACACGCATCAAGTTACAGACCACTCTGTGGAGTAGAGGAGGTGATAACTTGAGTAGGAGGAGTTGCCATTTGTTGTAGAGAAGATGTCGCCTCGATTACAGAAGAGATAGTTTTGGAAATATCATCTTTAAAAAGTTCTTGTGAAGTCACCATTAGGTCGCTCAACCCCTCAAAAATATCATCACCATCATGCTTTTTGGGACTTGCTTTCTCAAGTCCTTCGTCAGCAGATCTCCCGGAAGATCATGGAGGTTCTTCCTCTTCGATAACTGGGGCAAGTGTCAAATTGCTAGACGGCCCCGCAACATCAGTGAGAGTGGGGCACTTCACCAGTAAAGTTTCAGTGGAGGGATCTTCTGGCATAAGCTTTTCAGCCTTCGCTGGAGAATCGGGAACTTCACAAAGCTGAGTGGAACGAGAAGGGTGAAGGAGTCCAAATTGATGTAAAAATTCATCATTTAACAAAAACTTTATACTCCTCTCTTCTACCGCCACGGCATTCAGTCTTTCAAAAATTTGCTTATAGCATGGATCTCTAGAGGGAGGAGGAAGTGCTAAAACAAAAAGAAAAAAAAGAAGCGAAGTTAGCATTTAGCAACACAGATTTCGAAAAGCTCAAGAATGGAGAAATAAAAACAGGAAATCTTACTTCCTACTCTCCAGATGGCATAAAACCCTGGAGGACAACGAACGAAGAAATACTGATTTAGAAATCCATGAGCGCTATCAGGAAGATCAGTAATGAGTTTGCGGTTTCGAGCACTCCTTATAACTACGATAGAGGGATGATCTTTAATTTTTGTGAATGAGCAGAGGTAGCAGATTTCCCCAAAGCTCGGTAATTGGTCCAAAACTCTCCTAAATAGCACACATAACCCCATCAGAATGGCATGGCCGTTGGGGTGCAATTGGAATGGAGAGATAGATAACCGAAGCAGGAACTGCTGAAGGAAGTCATTAAAAGGTGGGATGGCACCGCTCAAGCACATTTGGCGATTGACAGCAACAAAGCCAAGAGGGGGCCTATCTGCAGTATCATTTGGCCCCAGCAGTAAGGCATCAGCTTCGGCAATGCCAAACTGGATGCGCAATTGGTTAAACACCCGCTGATTCAGAGTTGTGGAAGTTCTCTCCGGAGGGTTATCCAATGGGTTAGCTATTGGGAAGACATCTTCAGCCTGGCCCATCGGTTCTTCTTGTTGAGAAGTCATTCTACACAAGCAACTGGATGTTCAAATGCGAAGGTGCACGTTTCCTAAAAGTGTGAAGTGTTGTGCAGAACTAATGAAAATAAACAAGTAAATATAACTGAAGTTAAGCTAGTTGGCAATTGATCAATTACTAAATTTCAGGACTTGTTAATTTAAGGTTTCAGGTATAGTGTTAGTGCAACCGGTCAATTTCAGTTGACTATTTCAACATTTCTTTAGCACTCTACTTGGATTCGTTGGTTTAAAGTACTTCATTCACACAATCCATTTAAGTTAATTATCTGTTATTAACTAATCTGTCATTTGATGTGGGCGGTCGATGGCAGTATATTCGTCCCAATTTTCTGTAAATGTTATACTGAACAGATTGTTAGCCTGCAAATCAAAGTAACCTGTGAATGAATGCAATAAAATTCAACAGTTCAAAGTTTATGTAATGGTTCAAAGTTCGAACAGAATTCATATAAGTCCTAACTCGTCAACGGCTCAAAGATTTTTCCTACGGGTTAAGATAAATCGTTGGTTCTCTGGCTAGCTCGTCCGTGACCTAAGGATTGGGAAGCAAGTTAAGTCAGGATACTTCAATTTTGAGTCGTTGGTGTTTTGAGTCGGCAGTACCCTAAGTCGTAAGTCGTGGAAAAAGGGAAAAGCTCTGTTTCAAAGTAGTAAGAAAATCTCCAAGTCCTATCTCGACCACGACTCAAGGCTTAAGTCGTGAAGCATGTTGGGTCGGATCATGGTTAAGCCGCAAAGATTGCTGGATCATACAAAAATGGCCGAGTCATACTTCAGGCAATATTCAACTCTATTTGGCCAACTCACCACCTAACTCCTAACCAGTTTATCTTCCAACCTTTAACCCATTAACCCAACAAACTCTCAATCAACAACCCTAGTCTTATCACGCCACTAAATCGCCTCAAGACGCAAATCATCGGATCAGACAACCTTGAATCTATTGATGGTTAGAGTGACCAAACTTGCAAAGCTCAAGGGAGTAAATTGGAGGTAAGGACGGGGCGCATAAGTTAATGATGATCGACAATCGGAAGGGAAGCGAGATTGCTTACGTAGTGTGGTGTCAGAGATGATCAGAGGAGAATCAAGTTGGAATCGCCTGTGAGAACTTGGAGATGCATTAATGGCGGATGCGGTTTAAAGGATAAGTAATGAGAACTGGGAGATAGGAGGGACGAGTCAAGAATTTTATATCTGGAAGAGCTGGAACTCGAATCGGCGCACCCGGGTTATGATGATTCGAAGCACACGACTTACGACTTAAGCGTGTGCTTCGAGGGGCAAATGTTAACCCCGTTCCAGCCTACGAGTTAAGAGGCCCACGAGTTAAAGGAGTCAACGAGTTAAGGCCCGGGATGGGCCACGACTCAAGGTGCTTAACGGTTCAGGAAGGATCTACGACTCAGGAAGCCTCACGACTCAACAAGTCACCAACTCAACGAGTTAACAACCTAAAGCTCAAAGCGACTTGAAGGGTTACGACTCAATGACCCAAGGAGACTTATGGAGGTCTACGACTTAAGAGGAATGCGACATAAAGGTGATACGACCTAAGTCTTCAGAGACAAGTTCAAAACCATGCTATAATGAGATAACTCGTTGACGACATACGACTTATGATAAGTCGTGTACGACTCATACTAACATCAAGGAAAGTTGCGCTGGTTAACTCGTGAATGGCTCAGGACTTGTATTATTCATAGGAATGGAAGCATAGCTTGGAACCAAGCCGGGAGCTAACCCAGTAGGTCGGCCGCGTGTTAACATGAGACGATTTACCACGACTCGTCCACGACCTAAAGTCACTAAGTCGCAGCCCGCTATCATGATACTTATATCAAAGAGGAATGACTCGTATACGACTCAAGACTTGTGCTATATTCAGAGGATCGAAGGCGCTTTGGTACGAAGCTAGGGTTCAACCTGTTGAGTCGTCCATGACCCAACCTGACTTGGCTACGAGTTAACGATGAGTCGGGTACGACTCACGACTCAAGACCGAAAACTCCTATAAATACATGACCACTTCCAACATTTGGGGGACTTTTGCCCATTCATTCCAAGCGCCGTTACTCTGCTGCATTCTGAACTACTCCAACACTTAAAGCTTTTGAGATACAAAGAACGCCTCAAGGAACTTCACGAAGAAATCATACATGTCCAACATGAGTTCAAAGATTTGGATCGACATTGAAGTTTAGGCTACTTGTTCTAAGTCACTTGTAACTCGAAGTGTGTTGTAATCAAAGTGTAATTGCATCGACTTGTAATCAAATCGTCAATAAAGATATTCAAAGTGGACGTAGGCTCTCTCTTAAGCCGAACCACTATAAAATTGCTGTTGTTTACTGCTTTTTTGCTATTATCTGCTTATAATCTGTTCCTGAGCTATCGGGTGGTGCTTTCACAATTTCACTTCATACACCGGGGTGTTAGCATTCAAATTTTAGCGTTAACATTAACGGAATATGACAATGGAAGCTAAGTAAATTAATAAAAGTGGAAGAGTGAGTTAATAATGAAGTTTGGAAATGAACTAGAGTTATAAATAAAATTCAACTTGGATTGTTACTGAAAAAATATAAAGTCAAATGATTCGAATTTGCAAATAAAATCCAAGTGAGTAGAAATAAATTAAATAGCGGCCTTATTTTAATAAAATAAATTGAGAATGTGAATTAAAAATTTAAATGGATTGAATGAATAAACTAATTGAATTAAATTAGTAAAATGGAATGGAATTTGATTGGATAAGAATCCAATTAAAATGGAAATAGAATTTGTGCAAGAAAGAAGTGGACTTAAGTTATGGAGTGAAATAACTTGAAAAAATAAACGACTTAAGTTTATATTTTGAATGGAAGCATGGCTTAAATTAATATGTGAAATGGTAATTAATATATAAGCATGGAATGTGGTCGAGCTTAATAAAATGGTTTTGAATGAATCATATGCGGATGTGAAAAGAAATGCAAGTGAATAGTTTGTAAATAATTTAAAATGGAATGGAATTAAATATAAATTGAGTGGAATCAATTTAAAATAGCTGCAAAACAAAGTGATTGCTTATTTGCATGAATATTGCCGAATTTGCATAGAAAAAATTGGTCGTTCGACGCAAACAGAAGAAAATAAAATTCTATGAATTAATAGAAGCAAATAAAATTGATTTTGGAATCAATTGAAATGAATATGAGTTGTTTGGTTTAGAAATGAATTGAATGTAAGCAGTAGAGTTGTAAACCATTTAAACAGAATGAAATAATGTATGGATCGATTGAAAACACTAGCATAAGGGTTGAATTGTATAAATTGCTTATGGAAACTGTTTAATGTGCATTGCTTTTAGAATTGATGTGTTGCAGTTGTTTAAATAAGAGAAATGTTATAAATTGCATATATTTCGTACTTACATATTTAAATTGAGTAAGTATAGGTACTTAGGCCGTTTGGCTGGATTTTTGGTCGTGCTAAATTGATAAATATATAAGCCGCTTGCTTAAAAATGCTAAATAAGGTACGCCTACGCAATAAAAGATAGGAAATATGAAATATTATTTTGATTTTTGTTTTTCAACCATGTGGGTCGATGTATATGTATTTATCTCTCTTGTAAAATTGCAAAATCTCCTCCATACAAGGGAGACTCTACTAAAAAAATTTCGAAAATTTTGGGAGTTCGAAAATTTTTGGAAATTTTTGTTTACAACGACTTGATTTCAAATTGGGATTGAAATAAAAGGATTTGGGTATTGGAATTGAAACTATTTATTTAGTTGGAACTAAAGGGTTAGAAAAGTGAATATGGGATTTTCACTAAATGAGTTTAGTAAGTTAATGGGTTGGGTATTCTTTTGCCTTGCTAATTTCAGGGACGAAATTCTTTTAAGGGGGGAGGAATGTAACGATCTGAATTTTTCTAGAGTTAAATTGCGATCATTTGAAAGATTTTTAAATATTGAAATTGAATTATAAATTAATTTTTTATTATGGAAAGCTTGGGTTTATTTAATAAAATAGATTCAAGGTTCAGATATAGTGATTTATTGGACAAGTCAACTTTTGAATTTAATAACTGGAATTTGGGTAAATTATTGAATCCTGAGTTTTAAGCTTAATAAAAATAATTCAAAGGATTATAAAATTTATGTTGATAGTAATAAAGGTAATAAATGTTTTAAATTTGAATGTAAAGGTGATCTGTTCAATTTTAAAAATATATCGTTTAAGTTAACGTTTAAAAATAGCCTTTCGAGACACAGTCTCGGAATTCGACGAAACTAGTTCCATTGGATCCGTAATAGAATATTATTACCAGATTTCAAATTTCAAAGCTTTTAGAGTTGTCATATTGTCGAACGGTATGTAAATGCATTGAAATTTATATCGAAAATTTAATATAATATTTGGTCCAAAAAG
Organism: Allium cepa; assembly: GCA_030765085.1. NCBI lineage: Eukaryota > Viridiplantae > Streptophyta > Magnoliopsida > Asparagales > Amaryllidaceae > Allium > Allium cepa. The sequence continues at coordinate 590,497,742 of CM060938.1, forward strand.
CTATCTTCTCCATACGATCAAATTAGGATTCGAAACCTTTTCTACTGCGTTCAAAATAGAGGAATAATATTACAAACATCTAGCGGAATGTCTCGATAGGATGTCAAGTTTTTAAACTACGAATTCAAAATGATTTAAATTTAAATTTAATATATTGTTTGACCAGACAAATTTCCTTCAGCCGAGATTCTCTCCCATCAGCCTGCTTTCTTCCACCATCGTAACTTTTTTCCTTCTCTGTAGCAGGCATTCAAACGAAGCTTTCACATCTTGTTCATCCTTCATCGCACGCAAAGCATCTTCCTCCTTCTTTATATCACGCAGTATTCCCTTTTCTAGAAATAAGTTCAAAATCGAAAGCCGAAGAGAAATGGTGGCCGTAGAATCCTATATCGCGTTCGTTCCTTCTTTTCTTTCCCCCTCTCCCCAAATTCTCAAATTAATTCAAGAAAAAAAACCAGAGCCGTTCAAATCGAAATCAGTATTCAAAAAAAAGAGGGCGATAAGAAATCTCGTTCGAAGTCAGATGGGCACGCACGCGTGGTAGAGCGAAGCGGGATGGGCAGCGACGTCGTGTTGTTGGCTCATAGTGTCGGTTTGGGAAATGGCGATGAGAATGCAGGCAAGTCTGGAGGAGGTGGCGAATCTTTTGTGGAAGGAGTCGCATGGATGTAGGATGATCATCGATCGATTTAGGAGAGGAGCGTGGTTGCGCCTGCTTGCGTGCTCACGATCAAGGTGGAGGCACGATTCGATCTGGGTGTTCATTTCTTGAACGGGGCAGTAAGGTATATCTGCTTTGTTATAATTTAATTTAATTCAATATATATATATATATATATACATAGATTAGAAGGAAGAAATATATATATATATATATGTATGTATGTATGTATGTATGTATGTATGTATATATGTATATGTATATGTATATATGTACATAGTAGCTTACTAATCATCTGTTTAACCTAAGTTATATTTACTTAAATCTAATTTTAGTTTTGGAAAAATATATATTATATATACGTAGACAGGTAAAATAGAAACATATATGTATAGGAAATCAGAAAAAATAAATTACAGTGTAGTACAAAAACCATTTCTATTTTTAATTTAATATATATAGGTATATAGGCTAGAAAGAGACTTTATTTTTCATTAGAATTTAATAAATATATGCATATATGTAGAAAAAAATTATGTATAGTAAGGTTTAAAAGAAAATTTTGTTAAATTTATGTATATGTATATGTAGAAAAAAATTATGTACAGTAAGGTTTAAAAGAAAATTTTGTTTCAAAATTTTAACAATAAGATAAAAGTTTTATTTTATTTTAAAAAGAAAAAGAAGGTAGAATTTTAAAATGATTAAAAATAATGTAAAATTGGACTTTGCAATCCATATAGATTTTTAAGCATATACGTAGTTTCAATAAAATTATTTTAAAAGGGAAAATTATTAGTTAAATTAAATCACTGGCTAATTAAGTTATTAGTTAATTAAATTTATTAAACAATAATTTTTTTTTGACTATTTCAAATGTTAATAAACCGTATAAATGATTATACAAGGTCACAAATCGTGAATCGAGTCAAGATTGAAGTGGATTGCAAAAAAAATCAAAGGTGAGATTTTCTCACTCATTTGGATGACCTTATGTAAATTGAAATGTTAAGTTTAAATTGTTGATTGGTTGGATCGATAAATTTATAATTTGTCTGTTGGATATTATATATATAGTAGTATATATTGGAGTAATTGATATTCCCTCATTATATAGTGGATGAGACCCTATGCGCCCCGCATAATAGCGGATGACCGTATATACCGCGATACCCCACGAAGTGGGATTGGTATTTTATTTGTTGACTAACATCTGTGGATGCAGGGAAAAACAGGTTGGAGGGTCCAGCAGGATTCCTCAAGAATATTTATTGTTCATATATATATGTGACATATGATGTGATATATAAATTGATTTGGATTATATGTGAATTGAATTATTAAATGTCAAATAGCCTGTGAATTGAATTTGGATATTTTTAAATACCATAACGATTAAGTGAAGGAATTTAAAAGCGAAATTTTGAAAGAAATTATTTATATTGAAAATTAGATTTATTAAAAAGGGAATTAAGAAGAATAAAGAAATATATAGGCTAACTTGGTATTACTTAACCATTTATAAATTGTTCAAGTAAAGACTTGAAATTAAATTATCTATTAAGGGTTGGATGAGATATTGGAATCAATAAATAGGTTTGAAATAAAATGGAATTTTATTAAAGGCTAAAATGTTATGATGGAATTAGAAATAATGAATTGGTTTTATAAATAAATGGAAAACTCAGGGGAGTTTATAAATTTATAAACGGGGTTTGTAAATGAGATAAAATGATATCAGTGGATATGCTGAAAATATAAGTTAATGGTGTGAACTTATATCGAGTTAAGGAAACCATTGGAAGAGAAATAATGGAATATATTTCGGTAATGAGAATGGTGATAAATTTGGATAGGATCGATGGGATACGAATCCAGAGGATTTTATACATGGAAACGGGGAATATTGGATTTTCTATAAATAGACTTTTGTTGGGATAAACTCTAATTCTATAAACCAACTTTGTAAATTAATTAGCAACTGGATATGAAATACTTTTGAGATATTGATATTTTAGTTTTACCTTAAATCATATTTTGAAAATAAATCTTTTTTTCTTATTTTATAGAGATATATGTTTTCAAATGTTTTAAGATTTAATTATAAATCCTCTTAAGATGAGAAGCGAAGTTATTTAATGAAATAAGATTTTGGAGGAAGATCTTATAGGATTATTATGGAAGCTTAAATAAATTGCTAAAGCATAAGATAAGAAACTTAGGAGGGTGAAATAAAATTCACAAGGAAATAGAAGTGAAACTGGGATTATAAGCAAGCATAAATGTCTTTGGAAATACTAAAGGAAATAAATTAAGAAATCCTTAAATTTATAGAATTTGTGTAAACGAGTGGGGATTAGCAAATAAAAGTGTAAATGATTTTTGAGAAGAGAATTTAAGGAAATAAATGAATATTTTCCAAGTGTTGGATATTAAATGAAGTGGGAAAAATATTCTAAGTATTGGGCAAAGGTCAAAATTGTTCCGTGGGAATAAACGAGATTTGAAACTCTAGAAAAATAACTCCTTCGTTCTAGTGCAAAAGCCGCTATTTTTCTGTTCGTACTACACTAACTCCTTCGTTCTAACTCGGAATCAAGCGAGACTTTGACCGATTAACTTCCACCTAAATTACGGACAGTATGGAACACTCAGATACTTCATCGTGTGAACGCACACTGTAGTTCTCCAAGGGGACTGACAGTTGTACTTTGAAAATAACAGGCTACCACATCTCCATATTTGAACTCCGCCTAGTGCAGAAGCATCTATTTTTTGTTCAGACTGCAATAACTCCTTCGTCTAACTCAGAATCAAGTGAGACTTTGACCGACCACCTAAACTACGGACAGTATGGAGCACTTGGATGCTTCATCGTGTGAACGCACACTGTAGTTCTCCAAGGGAACTGACAGTTGTACTTAGAAAATAACAGGCTACCACATCCCCATATTTGAATTCCGCCTATTGTAGAAGCCGCTATTTTTTTGTTCGGACTGCAATAACTCCTTCGTTCTAACTCGGAATCAAGCGAGACTTCGACCGATTAACCTCCACCTAAATTACGAACAGTATGGAACACTCTGATACTTCATTATGTGAACGCACACTGTAATTCTCCAAGAGAACTGACAGTTGTACTTAAAAAATAACAGGCTACCACATCCCCATATTTGAACTTCGCCTAGTGGAGAAGCCGCTATTTTTTTGTTCGGACTGCAATAACTCCTTTGTTTTAACTCGGAATTAAGCGAGACTTCGACCGATTAACTTCCACCTAAATTACGGACAGGATGGAACACTTGGATACTTCATCGTGTGAACGCATACTGTAGTTCTCTAAGGGAACTGACAGTTGTACTTATGAAAATAATAGGCTACCACATCTGCATATTGAACTCCGCCTAGTGGAGAAGCCATAATTTTTTTGTTCAGACTGCAATAACTCCTTCGTTCTAACTCGGAATCAGGCGGGACTTCGACCGATTAACTACCACCTAAATTATGGATAGTATGGAACACTCGGATACTTCATCTTGTGAACGCACACTGTAGTTCTTCAAGGGGATGATAGTTGTACTTAGAAAATAATAAGTTACCGCATCCCCATATTTGAATTTTGATGAAAATTAGAATTACAATTTTAAATTTTTGTCGGATCTCAAAACATAAAAATTAGAATTATTTTATATTTTTTTTTTCATTAGTCAAATTAAAATTAGATCTTCAAATGGATTAAATGGGTAACCAACTTATTTAATGGGTTGGGTCATAAATGGGTAAAAGAGAATGGGTCATAAATGGTTTAGGTCAAAATCGAACCAACCCATTTTGACCCAACCCAACCCGTTCGACATGCCTAATGATCACCAATGATAACTTGGGGTAGAAGCTATGTATAGTTGTATATTTGGGTAAATAACAGATCTTTGTATATTTGTATGTGTATATTTATTGATTCATACAATCGTGTCAGTGTTTTATAATTAACCTTGAAGGAATATAAACATAAATATACATCTTGTACTAAATTAGTAGATAAAACAAAAGGTATTAAAAAATGGATGATTGAGGGTAATCCATATGTTGATAAACAACAAATATGTTACAGGTGAAACAAAATATAGTTATCTAAATTGAAAATATGTTTTTATTTATACATATGTTATATGTGAGTTTATTTTTAAACATTGAAATCAATAATAACTGAAAGAATTATAAATTGTTCACTATTATTATTAGTATAAATTGAAAAAATTCATTTATAATTTTACTTTACTGCATATATATACATAGTTTTTTTTATTTTCTAACAATGATTTTTTTAGGTTTTTTCCCATTGGCTATGGCTGTTGTTGCAAAGGAAAATAAGGAAAATTGGTCTTGGTTTTTGGATCATTTGAAATGTTCGATTGGAGTTGATCGAGCTTTGGTCTTTATATAAGATAAACATTGGGGTTTGCTTTTAAGTATTCCTAAAATTTTTCCAATGGCTTTCCATTCATACTGTCTATATCATATGCAAAGTAATGTTGCTAATATTGTAAAGGGTGGAAAGGGGCCTTGGGTAGCACATTTGTTGGAACGTTGTGCTGTAGCTTGTACCCCTTATGAATTTCAAAGAGCTATGACAAAATATAGCCAAATTGGAGGTGAAAAAGCTGTTGAATTCTTAAAAGATAAGCCATTTGTTCATTGGGCTGATTTATTATTTCCTGGCAATCGCTATGGTGAGAATAAATCAAATGTTGCAGAGAGTTTTAACTCCTGGATTGTGAAAGAAAGGTATCTTGCTATTACATGTTGTCTTGATGGATTCGAATTAAGCTTATGGCTCAAATGTCAAAGCGTAGAGAAGAGGCATGTAATTGGACTACCATACTTTGTCCTAAAATGGAGAATCGTATATTGAAATTAAAAGAAGAAGGATATGGATGTAATGTTTCTCGTTCTTCTACTTTTGTTTTTGAAGTACATTCCTCTATTTCTCACAATGTTGATCTTGAAAATTGGATGTGCACTTGTAACCAATGGAGAGTTACTGGTTTTCTTTGTGCACCTGCATTGAAGTGCATTACAATGGCCAAACTTAATGTCTATGATTTTATTGAATATTATTTCACGACTAAGGCTTATCGTGCTTCTTACTCGCATATTATCAATCCTATTCCTACTTTTGATAAAAAATGATATTGTTTCTGAAGGTTTTTCTCCTATTCTTCCTCCTAAGGCTATTCGCGGAGCTGGTACACCTAGAGTTAACAGACTTAGTGGGTTGGATGCATTCCATGGCAAGCAAAATAAGTGTGGAAAATGTAAGAAGTTAGGTCTAATCGTAGATGTTGTCCATTGAGTGGTTGAATGTTTATATAATTTTTATTGTCATTTCCTCTTGTTTATTTTTGAAGATAATTATGTTTTTGTTTTCAACATTGTATTGAGATATTCTTGGATTCTAGAATTTAAAAGCTATTGTATTCAATTATAATTTTGTTTTATGTTATTCTTTTACTGTTAATATTAGGTTATTCCTATGTTCACTGCTTTCATTTGTTTTTTTACAGGTAATAAATAATGCGCAGAGAAATATCTTGTTTATTTCTGTTTCAAGAATAGGATGACTACATGCAACTCTTAGTTACCTTTTATCTGTAAGCATAACGTACATGCAAATTGTTAGCAACCGTTATATAATCATTGTAAGCATAAGGTAGGCTATGAATTACATTTTTGAATAAGTTTTTTATGCAAATTTCTCTTTTTGTTGTAATAATTAGAAAAGAAGGTTGATGACATGCTGAAGTCTGGGTGTTCATGTTGTATATTGTAAGTTATTAAAGCTGTTGCTCTTCTCAAGCATCAAAGATAATCAGAAGAAAGAAGAAATTGATATCAGTAAACATTTGGACCATGTGCAAAATAGTCTATTTGTTGTCATTTTTGGTGATTTTAGTTGATTGAATTGTAGTGATTGAATTGTCATTTCTGGTGTTTTTATTCGTCCTACTTGCCAACCTTGTTTGCTGCATTTCTGTAGCGTGTGTTTTATTTGTGCATATGTAAATTTATAGTTGTTATTGTTATTTATTGATATTCAAGTTCAGTTGCAACAAGATCTGCAAATGTCTTATGTTACATTTTTATTTTGCTGAAGAAACACATTTGAACAATATTAACTTGATACGTATTTTTCTAGCTGGATGTATCAACTGTGATTTTTCCTATCATTTTTTGTTTGTGCTTTAGAGCAGCTAATGTTTAAATACTTAGAAAATATGGGGTTGAAGCCAATAGTGACAAACTTTAGGTTTTTATGGTATAAAGACCTTGGAAACCCAGAGAGAGATGCAAAGCTTAAATTGAAGATTGCAGTTTTGTGTTTATACCATTTATACATCCACTACCAGTAACGTTGAGGAAAAAATTGCACTTGTACATGCCACTGGTATACATCCACTACCAGTAACGATGAGGAAAAAATTGCACTTGTACTTCATTGCCAGTCAGCTTCTCTTTAACTGTATGTTCTCTTTGTAACCATATAATCAGCTTAATATTTCTCCTATAAATTCCTGTACTGATTGTAACATAAATTGGTATTGAAAGGCAAAGAAGAATTGCCAAACATACCCTATTATACATCGTTGCTTAAGATGTCAATATAACAGATAATAGTCATCAATAGCATTTGTCCTTGACAAAAAATATTTGTTCTTCTGAATCTGCTATCACAAAAGTAACTGGCATGTTTTAGGTCTCAAATTGATGTAACATACTGGCTACGAAGTACAGGTGCACAATCTAAATTATATCAAAGAGTAAATGGTAGAGTAAACATATGAAATATTATATCTATGCAGTAGAGACAAATTACAAAACAAACATACAGATTTTTTTAGCTCTATAGACATATGAAATATTATATCTGTGCAGCAGAGACAAATTACATAACAAATTACAAAATAACTAAACAAACATATGAAATATTATATCTGTGCAGTAGAGATAAATTACAAAACAAACATATAAACAAATTACAAAACAAACAAATATTATATCTGTGCAGTAGAGACAAGTTACAAAACAAATTACAGATGTTTTAGCTCTCAGATTCATGTAACATACTGGCCATGAAGTACAGGTGCAAAATCTAAATCATATCAAAGAGTAAATGGGAGCGTAACAATATCTATGCAGTAGAGATAAATTACAAAACAAACACATAGATTTTTTGTTTAACATACAGTGCAAATCTGTTTTTTTCTTATAGAAAAAAGAAGTTAAACCTAACTAAACATATAATGTTTTTTTTTCTATGATGTTAAAAAATTGGATTATCATTCATATTGCTTCAACTGCTTTCTTCTTGTGGTTTTTATCCTGAACTGCAGAACTTTTCCATTGTCCAACAATATGGTTCATCAGTCATAATGTCGGCTACCATATTTGCTCTTAACTGAGCAATATCTTCTTCTGAAATGTTTTCAACCAATGGTAAGCCTGCTGCTTTCTTCCTCATGTTTACCATGACAAACATTCCATTGTCATACCTATTGTAAAACATTTAGTTAGAAAACAATAAACAATGAATGGTGGATATATATGGTCAAAAATTGAGTGTTATGCATTACCGAAATTGCTACATAGATATTTAAAACTGTCCTTAATGTTACATGCATTAACGAATAAGTAAACAAACTTTTTGCACCATAAAAAAAAACAAAAAAAAACGGCTATAACAGCATATATTTTCCTATATTTGCCAATTGTAGTCAAACTTTTTCAGTACATTGCCATACTCTATATCTACTTCATCACAGTAACATCCAAACTGCTTCACTTTTATTGCTTTTATCACTTTATGAAAATTTAGCAATTTAATAAAAATGATAAAAGAATTTATCAATTTCTGGAAATGATAAATAGTGTTATCTTTTAATTACAAATGAATGTTTTTGTAATATGTTAACAAAGTTGTAATGCTTCTATAAAATGATTAATGATTATATTTTATATACTTAAAATGGTAATTCTTTCACCAATTTTTGAAAGACGATAAATTCTTTTATCAATTTCTAGAAAAGTTAAATGTTCTTATCTTTTTATCAAAAATGAACATTGCTGCTGTATAATAAGTCAGTAAGGTTACTTTAATGCTTATATAAAATGATGACCGTTTAAATTTTCTATATTCAAGTTGATAGGTGCTTTTATCATTTTATGAAAATTTAGCAATTTGATAAAAAAGATAAAAGAATTTATCCATTTCTGAAAATGATAAATTGTATTATCTTTTGATTACAAATAAATATTTTGGTAATGTGTTAACAGTATTGTAATGTTTCTATAACATGATGAAAAATTAAATTTTGTATACTTAAAATGGTAATTCTTTTACCAATTTGTGAAAAATGATAAATTCTGTTATCGGTTTTTGAAAAAGATTGATGGTATTATTATTGTTGTCAAAAATAAACATTGTTGTAATATAATTAGTTAGTAAGGCTGCTTTAATATTTATATAAAATAAAGACTTTTAAATTTTCTATATTTAAGTTGCAAGATGCTTTTATAACTTTACGAAAATTTAGCAATTTATTAAAAATGATAAAAGAATTTATCAATTTCTGAAAATGATAAATAGTATTTTCTTTTGATTACAAATGAATATTTTCGTAATAGGTTAAGAATGTTGTAATGCTTCATATAAAATCATGAACGATTATATTTTGTATACTTAAAATGATAATTCTTTTTTCAGTTTCTAAAAAAGATAAGTGGTATTATCTTTTTATCAAAAATAAACATAAATACAATAAGTCAGTAAGGCTGCTTTAATGCTTATATAAAATGATGACCATTTAAATTTTGTATATTTAAGTTGCTAAATGCTTTTATCACTTTATATAAATTTAGCAATTTATTAAAAATGATAAAAGTGTTTATCAATTTCTGAAAATGATAAATAGTATTGTCTTTTGATTACAAATGAATATTTTTGTAATATGTTAACAATGTTGTAATGTTTCATATAAAATCATGAATGATTATATTTCGTATACTTAAAATGATAATTCTTTTATCAGTTTCTAAAAAAGATAAATGGTATTATCTTTTTATCAAAAATAAACATTGTTGTTATATAATAAGTCAGTAAGGTTGCTTTAATGCTTATATAAAATGATGACCATTTAAATTTTTTATATTTAAGTTGCTAAATGCTTTTATCACTTTACATAAATTTAGCAATATATTAATAATGATAAAAGTGTTTATCAATTTCTGAAAATGATAAATAGTATTATCTTTTGATTACAAATGAATATTTTTGTAATATGTTAACAATGTTGTAATGCTTCATATAAAATCATGAATGATTATATTTTGTATACTTAAAATGATAATTCTTTTATCAGTTTCTAAAAAAGATAAATGGTACTATCTTTTTATCAAAAATAAACATTGTTGTAATATAATTAGTCAGTAAGGCTACTTTAATATTTATATAAAATGACGACTGTTTAAATTTTCTATATTTAAGTTGCAAGATGCTTTTATCACTTTATGAAAATTTAGCAATTTATTAAAAATGATAAAAGAATTTATCAATTTCTGAAAATGATAAATAGTATTTTCTTTTGATTACAAATGAATATTTTCGTAATAGGTTAAGAATGTTGTAATGCTTCATATAAAATCATGAATGATTATATTTTGTATACTTAAAATGATAATTCTTTTTTCAGTTTCTAAAAAAGATAAGTGGTATTATCTTTTTATCAAAAATAAACATAAATACAATAAGTCGGTAAGGCTGCTTTAATGCTTATATAAAATGATGACCATTTAAATTTTGTATATTTAAGTTGCTAAATGCTTTTATCACTTTATATAAATTTAGCAATTTATTAAAAATGATAAAAGTGTTTATCAATTTCTGAAAATGATAAATAGTATTGTCTTTTGATTACAAATGAATATTTTTGTAATATGTTAACAATGTTGTAATGTTTCATATAAAATCATGAATGATTATATTTTGTATACTTAAAATGATAATTCTTTTATCAGTTTCTAAAAAAGGTAAATGGTATTATCTTTTTATCAAAAGTAAACATTGTTTTTATATAATAAGTCAGTAAGGTTGCTTTAATGCTTATATAAAATGATGACCATTTAAATTTTTTATATTTAAGTTGCTAAATGCTTTTATCCCTTTACATAAATTTAGCAATATATTAATAATGATAAAAGTGTTTATCAATTTCTGAAAATGATAAATAGTATTATCTTTTGATTACAAATGAATATTTTTGTAATAAGTTAACAATGCTGTAACGCTTCATATAAAATCATGAATGATTATATTTTGTATACTTAAAATGATAATTCTTTTATCAGTTTCTGAAAAAGATAAATGGTATTATCTTTTTATCAAAAATAAACATTGTTGTTATATAATAAGTTAGTAAGGTTGCTTTAATGCTTATACAAAATGATGACCATTTAATTTTTTTATATTTAAGTTGCTAAATGCTTTTATCAATTTACATAAATTTAGCAATATATTAAAAACGATAAAAGTGTTTATCAATTTCTGAAAATGATATCTTTTGATTAAAAATGAATATTTTTGTAATATGTTAACAAGGTTGTAATGTTTCATATAAAATCATGAATGATTATATTTTGTATACTTAAAATGATAATTCTTTTATAAGTTTATTAAAAAGATAAATGGTATTATCTTTTTATCAAAAATAAACATTGTTGTTATATAATAAGTCAGTAAGGTTGCTTTAATGCTTATATAAAATGATGACCATTTAAATTTTTTATATTTAAGTTGCTAAATGCTTTTATCACTTTACATAAATTTAGCAATATATTAAAATTATAAAAGTGTTTATCAATTTCGGAAAATGATAAATAGTATTATCTTTTGATTACAAATGAATATTTTTGTAATATGTTAACAATGTTGTAATGCTTCATATAAAGTCATGAATGATTATATTTTGTATACTTAAAATGATAATTCTTTTATTAGTTTCTAAAAAAGATAAATGGTATTATCTTTTTATCAAAAATAAACATTGTTGTTATATAATAAGTCAGTAAGGCCGCTTTAATGCTTATATAAAATGATGACCATTTAAATTTTTTATATTTAAGTTGCTAAATGCTTTTATCACTTTATGAAAATTTAGCAATTTAATAAAATGATAAAAGAGTTTATCAATTTCTAAAAATGGAAAATAGTATTGTCTTTTGATTACAAATGAATATTTTTGCAATATGTTAACAATGTTGTAGTGCTTCATATAAAATCATGAATGATTATATTTTGTATACTTAAAATGATAATACTTTTATTAATTTCTGATAAAGAATAATTCTATACATGGTAGGATGTATCATATGGTTTACATGCATCAAATTTGAACTTGGCTCTGTCCGACTTTTAATCATTAATTAATTAAGCATTAACAATAGTTAAATAAACATGAACATATAATTTAAAAATAATTACCCATTTTCTTGCTGAGCACAAATTCCCAATGTAAGGGTACTTAAAATTTTCAATTTTGTGTTGCTTTCATGGCATTTGAACTCCTTGATGATATGGTTGACAATTCTTTTCTGTGTAGAACAATAGGATTAAAAAACATAAAAATAAATATAAAATGATTTAGTATGCAAATTTTGATGAAATAAAAAAAAAATTTACTATTGCCAAGGCAGCCCTCTTATGCCTAGTGCTGTAATTTTTATTTCTTGATGTACAATACAGTGAGTCATAAAGAATCCAGGATGACGTTTCTTTATCAAATTCTAAAAGCGTCCAATGTGCTTTATAATGTACAGGAAATAGTATAGTACAGCACAAAGGATTTGATAGAGCCTTTGTTATTGCTGGAATGAACAGTTGATTTTTCACATTTTCAATGTCATCAGATGCACTTTTCTGTGAAGAGAAATAAATACTGTAAATAAAATTTTATTAACGATGGATAGCATTTATTTATATTAATTGGTCTTGCTTACATCATCGTGTTAATGTATGTTATGCTAGAACTGCTATTATACATTTTCGCTCTCCTAAACCAATACTAATCAATAATCTATACAAAAAATCAATTATAACATTACTATCGAAAATAATTTAATAAGAATATAAGTTTTTTATTTTACATTTGGACTAACCTGCCCAGTAATGAATCCACCAAAAAGCATTTCTTCTATCATACTTTTGTATATCACAATCATATTTTCATCACCCAAATTATAAACTTCTTCGCTGAAAATTTCAATAGCAATGTTTATTTCTATTATTCTATACAAATATATAAATAGTATAATAAATATTTATTATTTTTACTTACTCAATGTATCCGACCACTTTGAAGAAATCTGTTATCATCTTTGCTTCATTGTGTGGCATATGCTTCAACAATGGACATTTTTCTATGTTTCTGCTCTTTTTCTTTATCCGCTCATCCTTCTTTACTATGTTGTACTTTTCCAGATCTATTACTTTATTCTTTTCTTCATAAATATAATTTGGATCTTTTTTGGCCACCCTTGCCTTTTGTTTTATTCTTCTCTGCATAGAACTTGGTTCTATTTGTGTTGTTTTATTCTTCTCTGCATAGAACTTGGTTCTATTTGTGTTGTTTTATTCTTCTCTGCATAGAACTTGGTTCTATTTGTGTTGTTTTTCTCTTCTTTTTTGCTACTGCCTTTACTTTCAATTCAATTTTTTATAATTTTGTTTCCATGTCCTTTTCTTTTTCATTTGCTTTTTCATCATCTTTCAGTTCATGTTTATCTTCATTATAAACCCTGCCATGATTTTTCTCTAGTTCCTTTTCCATTTCAGGTGTTTTAAAATCTTGAGATTCAAATAATTTGAAAGATGAAAACTCTAACGAACTGTTTGTGTGCCCAGCAACTACATGTCTTCTTCTGCTTTCAGTTGTTTCATGTACCTCTTCTTCCCTCACAATACATTCCTCCCCCAACTCTTACAATTTAGATTCAAATTGTTTTCTCAAAATTTGTTCTTCTTCCAATTCTTTTTCTTTTAGCAAAAATATTTTTTCCAGCTCTATAACTTTTTTTCTTAGACTTTATATTTCCTTTTGTTTAACTTCGTTTTCCATCGATAATATTTCTTCTTCTTTTTTATCCTCTCGTTTTCTTTTCCTGTTTTCCCTCTTCTTTGAGTTGCTTTCCTCCTCTACTTGTTCTTCAACAACTTCTGACATTTCAGTTAGTAGTTTCTTCTCATTTTGTGATATTCTTCTAAACCTTTTCGCAATCTGTCAAAAGATGTTAAAAGATTTAAAAGATGTTGTTACATGTTATATTTATAGAAAAAATTCATAAATAAGAAGACACAAGAAGATGAAAAATGTTAAAAGAGTTATTGATTGGAAACTAACAATGATTCTAGTTTTCAACAGCAACAAAACTTTAATTTGCATTCATTGATTATAACTTAATTTGCATTCGCTTTAAGCCTATAGCCATGTATCTCAACTAAATAAACTATTTTTTCAAGCTCTTGTTTAGGCCAATGACATTTTCTAAATTTCATTTTACCTCAAAGAATTTCTTACAAAATTCAGACTACATAAACCAAGTATAAAATTAAATAACTACAAAATGTAAAGAGAAACTAATTAAATAGCAGAAATGAAGTGCATACATTTGCTTAATGCCACTCAAAAAAATGTAGATGGCAAACATCAATGGTGACTCAATGTAGATGTATTAATTTTAGGAACCTATAAAGTGCAACTACACTTCTATTAAACACAACTTCTATTAAACACACTCCACCATCTGTAATAAGTTAATACAAAACGATGGCTATTACTTTTTACTGCAGCAACGTTGCACTGCAGAACAATTAGACAGATAACAACATATACATCTTTACTTGACAGCTAACAATTAGACTGCAGTCCATAATAATTGAATAATTAATAATTAGGCAAGAAGAATAACAAGAAGTCTAATTTGAACTCTTTCACCTATCAACAAGCATGTACTACTAAAACTGAAAACGATAAAATGAATTATCTTTATTAATAATTATTTCACTTGTCTAGCTAGAATAAAATTATTATACCTTTTTTCCTTCAATGGTATCAAGTGAGACATTTTCATTTCACCATCCTTGGGCTTGTCATTTCAAAACCTTTTTTTCCTTCTATGATTTCTGTCTTTTCACATATCCAATACTGTAGAATAAAAATTACAGTGTTACTTTTTTGTCCAATTATTTTATTTTTGGTACAAAATTATCTTATAATAAGAGTTAGCACATACCAATAAAATCATAGAACAGCCTGGCATGCTTCTTGGATCTTTTGCAAACTTCTCAACATTTTTTGAAACATGATTATATATCACTTTTGGCCAAGAAATTGAATTCAGAGTTTTCAAATTTAATAGCTTTGGAATAAAACCAATTGCAAATATGTCTGATTATTTGGAAACAAAAATGTTATAATCATCAACAAAATTAGTAATTTCACCAAGTCAACACCTCCATTTCCTCTATCAATCAAAATCTTCAGTCTCTTTCCCACTGTTTTTTTGTTAATTCTTTCTCCCCGTTCAAAATTTCTATCCAAGAAGTCAAAAAATCCTCAGGCAAGTTATCTCTACTTATTATTCCAATAGGGAATAAATCCTTACCCACTAATGGCATTCCCAAAATCAAGCTAACATCTTCTTCTGTTAGTTTCAGCAATGAATCTCCTATTCTAAAAGTTTTCTCATTTTTATCACAAGATGTTATAACTTCATCTAAACTCTTTGCACTTCTTCGAAAATCTTGCCTTTCTATTTTGTCTTTTAAAAACATTTCAAAAAAATTTTGAATGGGGTTTTGCTCATGTATGAAATAGCATCAGCTGATGATAAATTCTTTTTTTTATTTTGCTCATCACTTTGAAAAGTGCATCTAAATTACACCTATATGTTCCACTATAATGCTTTGTTTCTTTGTGTTGAACTTCATACTTTTCAGCATCTTCATCAGTTTCAGTGTCTTCACTTCTGTTTGTCACACATATTTCTTTTTGTTCACTTGTTTCATGAATTTGAATTGCTCTATCATCTTATTGTTGACTCTGTAGTTGAGAATCAATGACTCTTTCTTCAACTTCAGTTGCTTATAAACTGGAGATCTGTTTTGTATTTTGTTATAGTGGAAATAACACATTAGTACGTGAACATGAAATGAGGATAAATTTTTAATAATCTCATATCATATAGATTTTGTATAAAAAGATATACAGAATTATCTTTTTGTATAAAGATAAACATTTACATATTTACATACTGTGACGATTCTAAGCATATGAGCTATCACATATGGGTATTCCTTAGTCATCGCAGATTGAACTTGAAACAACCCGCATTTCCGTACCTCTTAACTCGACACTATTCTCCATCAAATCAACTCAAAATGAACGGAAATACCATTAGAGTTAAAGAAGAAAGAGGTAGAAGAAGAAAATAGAAACAACAACAGAATCTTACCATCGCAGTGGAATAAAATATAATAGATAATAACAGATCTTTACACAAAAGAAAACTATATCTATTTTATTCATACATCATCAGAGTTCAACAACATCAATAACATATAACTGGACAGTCATATAAACTTGTCCTCAAAACTGAATATACAGCGGAATAATAATCAAGTACGGAAGTACGTATCACCATCCAGCTCGTCTCCTGAGCTCTACAACATCCTTTTCTGCAATCTATAATACTCGGTCTGACCCGAGCATTATAGTTAAATTACACCCGAGTCAATCTGGAATACCAGCGTGAGAAATCACACCCAAATTGATTATTAAAGTTTCAAAATCCTTTGAAATCAAAGGCATCTCTTAAGACCACGCCACAAATAAACATGTCGGGTTTTACCTTACGATAGCCAAAACAATTTTTATCAAATCCGTATGATATTATAATAGTGTCTATAGAAAGTAAAATAGAATCTAGCTGAAATGCTTGCATCTCACGTTTCAGCAATAGTTAGGCACAATCAAAACCGTACAGGCGCGTAGGGAAAATGGATTTCCAACTAATGATTAGGCACTGGGGTACCACCAGTCACAGTACATGGCCTAGATCACCGTACCGAGGATTACTTCCAATCCGCTGCAACACAAGACCGGGACTACCCCTTACTGGATAATCCTGAGTAATAGCACCCCACGGTTGGGATCAGCAACTGCCCCACTAAGCCGAAAAAAAGGGACATCTAGACAGGGATGACCTCGCCCAAATGGGTGCTGCCCACTTAGCCTTGCCGCATAACCCCTGATTTTCATCCATTCCTGGGTGATGAGGCTCGAGGCTAAGCGTTACCTTTTAGAACGTTTCACTTAGAATTCCCATCGTCCACCTGATAATATTTCGAAAACATTCATCCATACAAGTCCGTCCCGGATTCGAATGGAACCGAAGGCACTACTCCTACAACATCCATTTTGGAATCACCTCGGGATTAGTAGCGACTAGCCCTTGCACTTCACTACTCCATCTTCGAATCCAAACTCTTGATTTCCACACGAAAACGTTCAAACCAGATCGAAGTGGTTTTCAGGAAATAAATCCCAATCCCGGTCTCTTCGAAACGATCAGCGCATTGGCCAATATTGATAGTCAGTTATTTAACTATCAAATAACATTCACAGACAACCATCAAACAATAAATAATCTTTCAAATTATTTATTTATCTCGAAATATCTTCGCAAGATATATTTTCACTTTTCAATCCCTTTTGAAAACAGTTTCAAACCATTTTCTCTCATGGAATAAATTCCCCAAATATTTTCGATTCCCACTGAAATCACCAAGTACAAACACTTTAGATTTTAAAATAATTTAAAACATTTTATTATAAAACATACTTTAACATTTAAATTTAGAAAAAAACTACTTTAATACTTTATTAAAAATATATACTTTAAGAATATTTAAAATAAAGCTACTTTATAAAATATAAACTAAATTTTTCTCTTTTAAAACATAATACCAAGTCACCTTTAAATAATTATGACTGAAATAAATTTGGAAAAGACTTACTTTAAAATTTAAACATTTAAAAATAATAAATTTCCTAAAACATACTTTTTAAAACAACTTTAAAACTTTTAACTTATACTTAAAAATTTGCTTCGAAACGTACTTGGCTATCCAACGAAATACGCTTCTCTTTTCACATCCTTTAAAAATAAACCACTATTTATTTGTAAACAAATCTACCCATTCCTTTAATAAATTTTCACCGTGAATTTATTCTTCTATATATCCACTGATATATTGCTCCACATTTATAAACCCAGTTTATAAATTTCATAGTCACACTCTCCTTTAAATTTTCAATTTCAAACACTTAAATCAATTTCCAAATTGATTTTCAATTTACCCCATTTTGAAATAAATTTCTTTACTTACTCAATTTATTCCAAAACCCATTAACTTCATATTTTTATTCCTTAATTATGATTTAAAATCTTTTAACTGAAAACACCAATTTCAGATTTCCCCAAATTCCTTCTTTATCCTTTTAAATAAATTTAAACCTCGAATTTTAAAATAAATTTTTATTCTTTTAAATAATATCACTTGGGTTTTAAAATTCATTATTTTCCTTTTTATTCAAAATCTCCCTTCCCATACTCCGGTTTTATTTATTAAAATTTTAAAATCACTTTTATTCTTTTCCAGTTCATTCTTAAATTTATTCAAATTCTCTATAATTATTTTACTTAAAAGTTCACTCTTTTATTTTCTTTTCAAAAATCCAATTCTATATATTTTGATAACTCAGTGTACCGAAATATATTCAAGCAAACCATAACATTCAATATTCCAATTATCAATATAATTCATCACAGAATATCAAATATCATAACACAGAATATTAAACAATCTAAATAATTTTGAGGAATCCAGTTGGATCCCTCCAACCTATTTCCCTGCATCCACAGATGTTAGCACAATACCCATTCCACTTTGAGGTGGAATATCACGGTATATGGGATTAATATAATATCATCCGCTATTATGCGACGCATAGGGTCTCATCCGCTATCTAATGCGAGAAATCAATCACTCCAATATATATTATATATATACTACTATATATAATATAGCACATCAAATCAGTTCAAACATTCAACCAATTATTTAAATTTAACCATTTAAATTAAAATTAAAATCCAGATGAGTGAGATTAACCCACCTTTGATTTTTAATTGCAACCCATTTCCATCTCGACTATCTTCATACGATTTCAGACCTTGTAACAAGCATTAGATGGTTTTATTAATATTCGAATAAATCGAACAATTAAATTTCCATTTGATAAATTTAATTAACTAATGCTTTTGTTTTAAACTAATAATTTAATTTTAAACTAATCTTCCTATGATAATTAATTTTTTTAGTAACTAAATCAATTGAATAAATTAATTAAATATGTTAATCACCATTTCAATAATTTCAAATTAAGTAGTAAGTTTATAACATGTGTATTTTTATCTTCTTCCTGTAAAGAACAAAATATAAATATTTACTTTACTGTTCTTTCTCTATCTTTTTTTTTCAAAACATTTTAAAACTTCTTTAAAAAAAATCTTCTTATCGTATATATATTCTCTGCTTACCAATAATATGTGTATATATATATATATATATAACTTAAATAAAACAAGTAGAAAAAAACCCTCACCTCGATGTCGAGCAACTACCACCCCTCCAAACGATCACCACAACACCTGTGCCCTACCCCTCCTCCTCGCGCATAACATTCGCCACCAAGTCACGACTCGCGCGCAGTTCCCAGCTCCATTGGATGAAGCGCGACGCGCCCAACATCCCTTTCTATGCTCGAGAGAAGCAGACACCTCACCACAACGCTTTTCCCTAGCATGACATCGACGAGACCATGGCCTATAGGAATGCTATTTCAAATAGCGAAATTCGCTTCGATGATTATTATTTCAAGTGAATTGATTTCGAAGAAGATTGTTTTGGAGGGTTTTCATCTGAAGATGGGCTTCAAAAAATTGAGGTATAGGACAAAGAAGAAGAAAGTTCGGCCATTAAAATTTTGAAGCGGCTGTATTCTCTCCTTTTTTTTCCCCAATTCAATTTTCCTCTTTAGTAAATGATTCGGCTGCACTATTTTAAAAAGGTGAAAGAAAAAAGGGAAAAGATGTTAGCGTGTACAAGAGCCTATGCGTGTTTGATAGAAAAAGGGACAGGATTTGACGGCTAGTGTAATGACCGTGATATTTGATTACTGTCGAAATAAATATTTAAAATAGAAATTTTAAATCGAGTTTTGAAAAATAAATTTGCAATGCAAAAAATGAAATCTGTTGTAAAGTTAGTTGTATGGTGCACGTTGTAAAGGAATTGCATTTTGCCTTTACGTGTGAAAATGAATGGTCCATTTTATAAAACAAGTTGGAACATTACTATGTGTTGTGACATACTTTTCAAAAGCAAGTGTGAACTCAAATTGCTTTTACTGTAACTTATTTATAAAACCAATGCTTGAAAACTTTGCTTTGCTCTTTTCTATCATTATTTTTGCATAGGCCGTGTACTTTCTTTCCAATTGTGCATATCTCTAATTAAATGCATGTGTACCATATGAAATGCCAGCACACTTCATACTTGGATTTGTACACAAATTTAAGAAAAAGAAAGTTATGCCACATATCTCTTTCAATTTCAAATTCTAGCAGCCTTCAACCATTTTACTCATTGCTTCATTTTTGGCCTGAGTACTTGGTAGAAGGAGCGTAAATGGCGGTTCACTTATTTACTCCTTTGGGATCTTGCTTGCTGACTGGTTTGGAGGCGCATTAAACGTGAGTGCAAAAACTCACATTTCTAATTAAATTTTACTGCTTGTTTTTATATGCGGTTATGGTATTTTATTTTGGTTTGCAATTTTTTATTTTGTTTAGTTTCGCCTTTGCATGCAAATAGGTTTGCACTCATATGTCCGTGTATGCCAGTAATACACAAAAACTTGGGCTAATTACTTTATTTTTTCACCATGCGCCTATACATAGCTTCACTCATGAATTAATTTTTTTGCGTTTATTTCATGTTTAAGTGTACAATGCGAAACATATGACTTACGTGACCAGGCAAGTGCCTTACATAAATGACATACGTGACCAGGAAAATGCATTATTTAGTATACGTTTATATCCAGCCATGTGTTATTCATTCATTCTTGCGTGTATGCTAATTTTGTCCAGATTGTGCAAATTTTTTTTTCGTGAGTGCATCACTAAATAAACGTTGTCCAAACTAATATTTTTATTTGCATACGTGAGAAATGAATTATGGTCGCTGAATAATTGAGATGAAGTTAATGCGTCCATGTATGAAAATCTTGGCTAGCGTTCATTATTGACAAGGATTTTGCATATATATTTTTATACCCCTTTCTCCTTCCAGATTAAATGTACCCAAGTGCTTTGTTTTTTAGTACAAACCGAAGTAAGCAATAGTAGAAAATGCAATGCACTAATTCATCTTTTGCCAAAGCCCAGGCTATTTTCTTTTTAGTATGCACGTGTCACTCTTGCATGCCAAAATTTGAAACACACGAAAACATGAATAGGGTCCTAGTAGAAAAGGCAATGCACGAATTCATCTTTTGCCAGGTCCAGGCTCTTTTTATTTTAAGAAGGCACGTGTTTTCCTTAGTGTGCATATGTTGTAGCTCTTGTTATAATGTAAACTTTGTACAAAATAAGGTCCTAGCAGTGTGAAATTTAATGAACGTGTGTGCTTTGAAAATTTCATATAATACGTTCATTTATATTTTGAACGTGTGAACACTTTTGCCTGGATGTAACAATAATTGTAAAACAAAAGTATGTAGCCTTGCTTTTGTGTCATCATCAAAGCTAGTGGTGTACTCCTGCAGAGCACATTCTTCCTTTAAATGCACTTGTACAACTTCTGCCAACTTATATTTATTTTGACTTATATACAAAAAAAATGAAAGAATAGAAAAGTATAAGCTGCAACATTTTCATTTTTGCTTTAAAAGCTTCAGTAGCTATGAGGAAAAGAATTACTAATGGTGCTTCAAATTGGCTTCTTTTGATTCCTAGTTGCTAACTGATATTGGAAGCAAATTATGGTGAGTGAAAAACTCACGTTTCTAATTTATTCCTCCTACTTCATCATTGTAGGTGTGCAAATCAGCTCATTTTGTTTCATAATCTGTATATGCCGCTTATAATAGTGTTGCGCAGGAGTATGGTACTCCATTTCATGCGAGAAAGATTTATAGTGAACAGGCATATTTTTCTATATCATCGTTTAGCACGCAAAGATGCCACCATTTAGTTTTATTAATTTTGTTTTTTTTTGAATTGTGAGTGCGTGAGAGTAGTGAATGTGTGCGTTCTAGGTTGCATTGTTATTATTGCATGCAAAGATGTCACCCCTATATTGCATACATAGTATCCAGATCCATTTTCATTTCCATGCGTGCGTTAGATAAATTTCAAAGAAAATGAGTGTAGGTTGCGTGCGTGTTCCAGTTAAGTGTAAGCGTCAGGTAGTATTAAAATAAATACTTGACTTGTGCAACTTAGAACAATTATTGCAAAACGTGTCCAGGTAGTTTGTTTTGCATGTCCCTTATATTATGTGTAAATTTTGCATGCATGAAATATTTGGAAAAATTGGCCAAGGCATTGCATATTTTTACAAAGTATTTAGTGCAATTGTTGCAAGAAAATGAATCTTACCCAGGCCATGCATTTTGTTTTACATTTCCTTGTGCACGTTTGTGTTTTATATTGTTTGCATGAAAAAGAAATTGGTTTATATTGTAGTGGGAGTGCGAATATGATTTGCACGTTACTGCATTAATTTACGTTGAACCGGTGTTGGATTTTAAAACGTATTTGTTGCCGTTATTTTTATAATGGAATTTTTACAGCGGTATTATATTTTTGAAGCGTGCTGTTTTGGTGACATTTTTGACGAAAAAAATACTGTTGTTTTGACTTCAGTAACCGTCAATTTTAAAGTGAATTTTCAAGCGGTTATCCTACAATGCTGATTTGATATCCGTTTTTACGGTGTTTTGTGAAGCGCAATTTCTTCGTCGAAATTGCTATATTTGTTGTTGTTTTAATCACATGTTTTAAAAATCGTTTTAAAATAAAATTGTTTCCAAAATTTTTATAGTTTGCGCTTTCAAAAGGATGAGAAAGCGATTTAAACGATTCAGCAAAATTGAAGACTATGAACCCTTACTTTTACTGATTCGATTAATTCCGGACTTGTCCGTTTGAGAACGTAAAATGTTATTTATATAAAATACACAATTTTGCACTTTCAAGGAAACGATAAATAGATTTAAACGATTTAGCAAAAGTGCGGAGTATGGAACCATACTTTTACTATTTCGGTTAATTCTGAACTCGTTAATTGAAATATCTGATGTTTGATGATTTTGTGGGCCTTCGGGTCATATGCTGGACCTTCGGGTCAATTGCCAGTACTAGACCTTCGGGTCATCTGTTGGACCTTCGGGTCATTGTTGGGCGCCAAAAATTATTGTACTCGGTAGGCTTCGGCCATATGAGATGCATGTGCGGCGTAGCTAAAGCTCGTCATCTGCTGGGATCGATCCATCTTTTATATTGATTTTCTAGTTATCTTATTTTGATTTCTAGATTCTGCGTATTGCTATTTTGAATTCAATTGTAAATTTGGAAGTTGATTTTGATGATGTTTAATGGAATTTCTTCCTTTAAACTATGCCAATTACTATGTTGTATAGTCCCACCCGAGACTATAATTTTGTGTATAGTCTCATCCAAGATTATAATTTTGTGTATAGTCTCATCCGAGATTATAATTTTGCGTATTTCTGTTATGAATTCAATTGGGAATTTAAAAGCTGATTTTGATGGAGTTTAAATTGAGATTTCTTCATTTAAACTATGTTTATTATTATGTTGAATAGTCTCAATTCAAGATTATTAATTTTAATGAAGTTTAAATTGAGATTTCTTTATTTGAACTATGTTGATTATTTATGTTGTATAATCTCATTAGAGATTATAATTATTTGCTTAAGTGTTGTTTATCATACACTTATTTCTGAAGTTTAAATTAGACTGATCCGTTTATTATTTTCTTTTAAATAATACTCGGGTCAGACCGAGTTATTTCAGGATAATCGATATCTCTGGTTCAGTTGCTGCTTCAGCTTTTGGGATTTCACTTCATCGTTTGTCTAGCTTCGAGGTGTTTCTTTTTGGTGTATTGACTCTCGTCTCATGTATGTTGATGACATGTAAATGTACATTCAGTTTATGTGAACCATCGATTGTTGTGGCATGTATCCAGACTTGTCTTCCGCTATATATCTGATATTTCTGTTCTGATGTGATTATACTTATCTACGTTGTTGTTATTATGAGTTGTTCTGAATTTTTCTTACGCCACCGTAGTTTCGTTTTAGATTTGGATGAAATATATATCTTTGGGAGCAATTTACACAACTCCTATCGACGTAATCAATACTCGTCTAAGGCATAACTTACGGATGGTCGCTTCTAACAAGCCTTATTCTTCGCAATAGCAGACATTATTCCTTATAATAACCTTTGTTATTGTGAGCATAGAGGTGGGGCGTCACAGCTTGGTATCAGAGCTGAGATTCAGAACAAATTATAATAAACGCAGAACAGAAACAGAATGGAACATGTGTAACAACTATTCGAGGGTTTTTTTCATGCCTTTCTAATCGATTCTTTTGTTATTCTTAAACCTTTATCCTCTTTAACATATTGGAGTATGTCTAGGGATAAATCTCCTATCCCCGTAGTATTCCTTTTGTTAAATTCCTTATCAATCTTGCTTGTAGTTTCCTTGAGTTAAAACAAGGAAAGTCCTTTGTTTCTGGTTGTCCAACTGCTCCTAAGGGTTTCAAATCCGGGAAGCTTGACGTTGCTTAAACTTCTGGTGATTCTTCTAAGCCCAAAGGTATTACTCCTTCTGTTTTGGAAGGTTTTATTTTATTTCATTGTCGTTTTATTAGAGTTCTTTTCGATATGGGTGCATCGTGTTCATTCGTGTCGAAGGAGCTTGTTGTTGATTATTCCTTTGGATGTTGGTAGTCTTTGGGACCCTTTGAGGATCGTAAATCCTATTGATGGATCCGCTACTCTTGGTTTGTTGTGTGTTGATGTTGAAAATTAGTCTATGTGGTTTTTCCTTTCATGCGTATCTGCATGTTATGGATCATCTTGATTTTGATATGATTTTTGGGATGGATTGGCTCGTTTGTTATGAAGTCCAAATCCTATGTCTCGAAAGAACTTTATATCCCTAGCATCCCGATTCTATCAAGCAATTATCTATTATATTTCAAGGCATGGATCATATTTCGAATTTTCTCATCCTTCCTTTGAATCGGAGGATGTCATAGATAATATTCCGGTTGTTTGTGATTTTTCTGATGTCTTTAAGCCTATTTCGAGTTGTCGTCGAATAAGGCAATTGAGTTCCGTATTAATCATATCTTTGGTGCTCATCCTGTCAGTCGCCCTCCCACGAGGATGTCTGCTAAGGAAAATGAGGAACTCAAGCAACAATTATTTGAGTTGGAAGCCAAGCATTTTATTCGTTCTAGCTCTTCTCCCAACTCGACCTTACCATCGGTTTTCATTTGGCTACGAGTTGCGAAAGTTAGCATTCCTCTTACCGCATTCCATACTCGTTATGATTCTTATGAATGACTTATTATGTCATTCAGTTTGCCCAGCTTATTTCATCCATTTTATGAATCGAGTATTCTATTCGAATATCTCGATGACTCCATTTGTGTATTTATTGATTTTGGATGAAAACTGAAATTTAAAATTTTACAAAAATCTTTTTCATAAGAATTATTTACAAATATAATTGGATTTGTGTTTATCATATAGAAGATGATTTTGTGATTGTACTGTCCATTGAGTGTTTTAAGAATTCTGGTCGATGTGCTTGATCAACGTTATCGATAGGAATCTCCTAAACGCTTTGATGAGACAATTTGACACAATAAATTGATCTATAAAAAGTAAAATAATTTCATAAAGATAATTGAAATTTTGGAGGTTTTAGCTTTTTAGAAAAGAAGATTATTTGAAAGAACTTAATTTGAGACAACAGTGTTGGCTCGAATTTCTTGCTTCATATGATTTTGATATTCAGTATACCCCTGGTGTGGGTAATTGAGTTGCTGATGCGCTTAGTCGCAAGCAGCAAGTTTGTTGTTTTCCTGATGCTAACAGAGTGGAATATGTTGGAAGCTTTATCTCATTGTGATAATAGAGACTGTCCTTCAGTTTCTGATTCTCCCGTGCTTTTATTTAACATAGAAGCTCGCCCTAGTTTGTTGGATCGCATTGCTGATGCCTAGAAACAAGATCCAAATCTCTCTTATGTTATTCAGAGTTGTAAATCGGAATCCCGAAGTGATAATCTAAAGGATTTCGATATTGATGTTCATGGGTATATTCGGAAGAAGAGTAGGTTAATCGTGCCTTATATTCCTTATCTTAGAAATGACATTCTTGAGGACTGTCATCGTTCTAAGTGTACTACCCATCCGGGTAGTAGCAAGATGTATGCTGATATGAAACACTTATACTTTTGGAAAGGTATGAAGCGTGATGTTTCAAGTTATGTGAGTCATTGCATGACTTATCAACTTTTTAAAGCAGAACACCGTCATCCTATTGGTCTTTTGCAGCCTCTTGAGATTCCATTATGAAAATGGGATCAAGTTCTATGGACTTCATTGATGGTCTACCTCGTTCGAGGTCGGGTCATACTAGGGTTTGGGTGATTGTTGATCGATTGAACAAATCAGCCCATTTTATTCCTATCAAGTCCAATCAGACCGCTTCTTGACTTTGAAGATAGTTGGGAAGACCACTTATCTCTTGTTGAATTCTCTTATAACAACAATTTCCAATCCAGTATCGGTATGGCTTCTTTCGAAGCCCATTACGGAAGGCCGTATCGATCACCGTCTTGTTGATTGGAATTCGGGGAGGAGTTGGTTCTCGGTCCCGATTATATTCGTGAATCTTCTGAGAGGATTGATATTAGTAGGCAGAGAATGAAAGAGACTCAGAATAGGTAGAAATCTTATGCCGATCATCGTAGAAAGCCTATGGAATTTTCTGTTGGCGATCGCGTATTCATTCGTATTTCTCCAATGAAGGGAGTGGTACATTTTAGTAGCTCCGAGAAATTGGCTCCTCATTATATTGGACCGTTTCTTATTACGGAACGCATTGGCCCAGTTGCTTATCGTGTACCGCTACCTATTTAGTTTTTGGGAGTTCATGACGTATTTCATATATCACAGCTTCGTCGATGTCTTCAAGATTCGGATTCTATTATTGATCCTCATATGTTGCAAGATCTTGAGATCTTACCCGACTTGTGTATGGTGCAAAATCTTATTCGTGTGCTAGCTTCGGAGGTCAAACACTTTCGAAATAAAGAGGTCACGCTTGTGAAAATTCAATGGTCCGCAAACCCCAAAGATTGCACTTGGGAAACCAAACAATTCATCGAGCGTTCTATCATGGTTTTCTCTCCTCTTCGGGTGGGGGTGAGCATTCTTATTCATATATTCTATTTTAAATCTTTGTTGTGATGAATAATTTGTGTTATAGACCGCTTCTAGTATGAAAATTGCGAGGACACAATTTTTATAAGGGGGGTCTGTAACGACCGTTATGTTTGATTACTGTCGAAATAAATATTTAAAATAGAAATTTTAAATCGAGTTTTGAAAAATAAATTTGCAATGTAAAAAATAAAATCTGTTGTAAAGTGAGTTGTATGGTGCACGTTGTAAACGAATTGCATTTTGCCTTTACGTATGAAAATGAATGGTCTATTTTACAAAACAAGTTGGAACATTACTATGTGCCGTGACATACTTTTTAAAAGAAAGTGTGAACTCAAATTGCTTTTACTATAACTTATTTATAAAACCAATGCTTGAAAACTTTTCTTTTTCTCTTTTCTATCATTATTTTTGAACAGGCCGTGTACTTTCTTTCCAACTGTACACATCTCCAATTAAATGCATATGTGCCATATGAGATGCCCGCACACTTCATACTTGGATTTGTACACAAATTTGAGAAAAAAAAAGTTATTCTGCATCTCTCTTTCAATTTCAAATTCCAGTAGCCTTCAACTATTTTATTCATTGCTTCATTTTAGGCATGTGTACTCGATAGAAGGAGCGTTAATGGCGGTTCATTTATTTACCTTTTGGATCTTTCTTGCTAACAGGTTTGGAGGCGAATTAAACGTGAGTGCAAAAAATCACATTTCTAATTAAACTTTACTGCTTGTTTTTTTATGCGGTTATGGTATTTTATTTTGGTTTTGCAATTTTTGGTTTGTTTAGTTTCTTCTTTGCGTGCAAATAGGTTTGCACTGGTATGTCCGTGTATGCCAGTAATACACAAAAACTTGGGCTAATTACTTTATTTTTTTACCATGCGCCTATATATAGCTTCACTCATGAATTCATTTTTTGCGTTTATTCCATTTTTAAGTGTACAATGCGAAACATATGAATTACGTGACCAGGCAGGTGCCTTGCATAAATGACGTACGTGACCAGGCAGATGCATTATTTAGTATACATTTATATCCAGCCATGTGTTATTCGTTCATTCTTGCGTGTATGCTTATTTTGTCCAGATTGTGCAAAAAAAAATTCGTGAGTGCATTACTAAATAAACGTTGTCCAAACTAATATTTTTATTTGCATACGTGAGAAATGAATTATGGTCACTGAATAATTGAGATGAAGTTAATGCGTCCATGTTTGAAAATCTTGGCTAGCGTTCATTGTTGACAAGTATTTTGCATATATATTTTTTTACCCCTTTCTCCTTTCAGATTAAATGTACCCAAGTGGTTTGTTTTTCAGTACAAACTGAAGTAAGCAATAGTAGAAAATGCAATGCACTAATTCATCTTTTGCCAAAGCCCAGGCTATTTTCTTTTTAGTATGAACGTGTCACTCTTGCATGCCAAAATTTGAAACACACGAAAACATGCATAGGGTCCTGGTAGAAAAGGCAATGCACGAATTCATCTTTTGCCAGGTGCAGGCTATTTTCATTTTAAGAAGGCACGTGTTTTCCTTAGTGTGCATATGTTGTAGCTCTTGTTATAATGTAAACTTTGTACAAAATAAGGTCCTGGCAGTGTGAAATTTAATGAACGTGTGTGCTTTGAAAATTTCATATAATACATTCATTTATATTTTGAACGTGTGAACACTTTTGCCTGGATATAACAATAATTATAAAACAAAAGTATGTAGCCTTGCTTTTGTGTCATCATCAAAGCTAGTGGTGTACTCCTACAGAGCACATTCTTCCTTTAAATGCACTTGTATAACTTTTGCAAATTTATATTTTATTTTAACCTATATACAAAAAATTGAAATAATAGAAAAGAATAAGCTGCAACATTTTCATTTTTGCTTTAGAAGCTTCAGTAGCTGTGAGGAAAAGAATTCTTCTTTTGATTCCTAGTTGCTAACTGATATTGGAAGCAAATTATGGTGAGCGAAAAACTCACGTTTCTAATTTATTCCTCCTACTTCATCATTGTGGGAGTGCAAATCAGCTCATTTTGTTTCATAATCTATATATACCGCTTATAATAATGTTGCCCAGGAGTATGGTACTCCATTTCATGCGAGAAAGATTTATAGTGACCAGGCATTTTTTTGTATATCATCGTTTAGCACGCAAAGATGCCACCATTTAGTTTTATTAGTTTTTTTTTTTGAATTGTGAGTGCACAAGAGTAGTGAATGTGTACGTTCTAGGTTGCATTGTTTTCATTGCATGCAAAGATGTCACCCCTATAGTGCATATATATAGTATCCAGGTCCATTTTCATTTTCATGCGTGGCGTTAGATAAATTTCAAAAGAAAATGAGCGTAGGTTGCGTGCGTGTTCCAGTTAAGTGTAAGCATCAGGTAGTAATTAAATAAATACTTGACTTATGCAACTTAGAACAATTATTGCAAAACATGTCCAAGTAGTTTGTTTTGCCTGTCCCTTATATTATGTGTAAATTTTGCATGCATGAAATATTTGGAAAAACTGGCCATGGCATTGCATATTTTTACAAAGTATTTAGTGCAATTGTTGCAAGAAAATGAATCTTACCCAGGCCGTGCATTTTGTTTTACATTTCCTTGTGCATGTTTGTGTTTTATATTGTTTGCATGAAAAAGAAATTGGTTTATATCGTAGTGTGTGTGCGAATATGAGTTGCACGTTACTGCATTAATTTACGTTGAACCGGTGTTGGATTTTAAAATGTATTTGTTGACATTATTTTTAAAACGGAATTTTACCCCGGTATTATAATTTTGAAGCGTGCTGTTTTGATGACATTTTTGACAAATAAAAATTACTGTTGTTTTGACTTCAGTAACAGTCAATTTTAAAGTGAATTTTCAAGAGGTTATCCTGTAACGCTGATTTGATATCCGTTTTACGGTTTTTTTATGAAGCGCAATTTCCTCATCGAAATTGCTATAGTTGTTGCTGTTTTAATCACGTGTTTTAAAAATCGTTTTAAAATAAAATTGTTTCCAAAAAATTTATAGTTTGCGCTTTTAAAAGGACGAGGAAGCGATTTAAACGATTCAGCAAAATTGAGGACTATGAACCCTTACTTTTACTGATTCGATTAATTCCAGACTTGTCCATTTGAGAAATAAAATGTTATATATATTAAATACACAATTTTGCACTTTTGAGAAAATGATGAAGAGATTTAAACGATTTAGAAAAAGTGTGTAGTATGGAACCATACTTTTACTCTTTCGGTTATTTATGGACTCGTTAATTGAAATATCTTTTGTTTGAAGATTTTGTGGGCCTTCGGGTCATATGCTGGACGTTTGGGTCATATGCTGGACCTTCGGGTCATATGATGGACCTTCGAGTCAATTACCAGTACTAGACCTTCGGGTCATCTGTCGGGCGTCAAAAATTATAGTACTTGGTAGGCTTCTGCCATATGAGATGCACGTGCGGCGTAGCTAAAACTCGCTATTTGTTGGGATTGATCCATCTTTTATGTTGATTTTCTAGTTATCTTATTTTGATTTCTCGATTCTGCGTATTGTAGTTTTGAATTCAATTGTGAATTTGGAAGTTGATTTTGATGATGTTTAATGGAATTTCTTCCTTTAAACTATGCTGATTACTATGTTGTATAGTCTCACCCGAGACTATAATTTTGTGTATAGTCTCATCCGAGATTATAATTTTGTGTATAGTCTCATTCGAGATTATAATTTTGTGTATAGTCTCATCCGAGATTATAATTTTGTGTATAGTCTCATCCGAGATTATAAATTTGCGTATTGCTGTTATGAATTCAATTGGGAATTTAAAAGCTGATTTTGATGGACTTTAAATTGAGGTTTCTTCATTTAAACTATGTTTATTATTATGTTGAATAGTCTCAATTCAAGATTATTGATTTTAATGGAGTTTAAATTGAGATTTCTTTATTTGAACTATGTTGATTATTTATGTTGTATAATCTCATTGGAGATTATAATTATTTGCTTAAGTGTTGTTTATCATACACTTATTTCTGAAGTTTAAATTAGAATGATCCATTTATTATTTTCGTTTAAATAATACTCGGGTCAGACCGAGTTATTTCAGGATAATCGATATCTCTGGTTCAGTTGCTGCTTCAGCTTTTGGGATTTCACTTCATCGTTTGTCTAGCTTCGAGGTGTTTCTTTTTGGTGTATTGACTCTCGTCTCATGTATGTTGATGACATGTATATGTACATTCGGTTTATGTGAACCATCGATTGTTGTGGCATGTATCCAGATTTGTCTTCCGCTATATATCTGATATTTCTGTTCTGATGTGATTATACTTATCTGTGTTGTTGTTGTTATGAGTTGTTCTGAATTTTTCTTAAGCCACCGTACTTTCGTTTTAGATTTGGATTGAATATATATCTTTGAGAGTAATTTACACAACTCCTATCGACGTAATCAATACTCGTCTAAGGCATAACTTACGGATGGTCGCTTCTGGCAA
This sequence comes from Allium cepa, assembly GCA_030765085.1. Taxonomy (NCBI): domain Eukaryota; kingdom Viridiplantae; phylum Streptophyta; class Magnoliopsida; order Asparagales; family Amaryllidaceae; genus Allium; species Allium cepa. The sequence goes on from CM060938.1 coordinate 590,529,638, forward strand.
GCCTTATTCTTCGCAATAGCAGACGTTATTCCTTATAATAACCTTTGTTATTGTGTGCATAGAGGTGGGGAGTCACAGCTAGGCTTGCTTAGGTATGGGATATAATGGCTGATGGGAAAGAATTTCAGCAAAATGTTGGCTAGTGTATGCGAATATATACATTCAAATTTAATTCAAATTCAAATCATCTCGATTTACGCACTTCAAAATTCCGAACCCCTATCGAGGCGTGCCGCTAGACGTTTATAATATTATACCCCTATTTCAAATGCAATAGAAAAGGTTTCGAGTCCTAATTCAATCGTATGGTGAAGATAGCTTTTTGGATCAGTTATTATATTGAATTTTCGATATAGATTTCAGCCCGTTTACATATCGTACGCTCCCACAACAACTCCAAACACTACGAAAATTGAAATCCGATAATAATACAATATTACGGATCCAATGGAACTAGTTTCGTTGAATTTCGAGACTATGCCTCGGAAGGCTATTTCTAAATATCGATTTAAACGATATAATTTCAAAACTGAACAAATCACTGTTAAATTCAATTTTAAAACTTCTATTATCCTCAACACTATCAATATAAATTTTACAAGCCTTCAAATTACTTTTAACAGGCTTAAAACTGAAGATTCAAAAAATTTCCCAATTTCCAATTTTATTAAATTCAATAATTTAATTGTCAAGTAAATAGTGATATTTGAAATTCATATTAAAACTAATTATCAAATATTTAAAACCAATTAAATATTCTAACTTCAAATATTCAAAATTTTCGGGTCGTCACATTCCTCCCCCTTAAAAGAATTTCGTCCCCGAAATTACTTGTTAAGAAGAGTGATGCAATACCCATTACTATTTTCCAAAACCAAACAATTTTATCAACTTGCCATAACATATCCTTTATTAAAGACCCACGATTACTTCAACCAACTTTCCAAAACCTTCCATAGTTTCTAACAACATTATTTACTCCACTTATTCAAATTTAAATTTAAATCCAAATTTAAATTGTCAAAACTTTATCAAAAATTTTCTAACTCTCTAAATTTTCAAAAAATTTCGCCAGCGTCTCCTTTGCGCGGCTAGCTCGGTACAACTACAAAATGCCTCTACGGGCTCCCAAATTCCAAAAGAAAGCAAAACGCGAAGTGGCAGATCAAAAACCCAATCAAATTTCATACAGAAATTTAAACACATACCTTTTTGTCGAGTAATTCAAATTTATCTTCTGGAATCAAAACCAATTTTCCTTTTCCTTTATAATACCTGCATATCCTACTTAGCAATAATATCCAATCACAACATTCAAAATCATTTTATTGACTCTTTTACAAAATTTCAATATTTATTCATCCAAGCCTGTACGATGTACCTATATCATTCGTACGCAATACCGAATTCGATCACTCACTCGATCATAAAATTTCACTTTCGAACTAGTATCGTCCACCCGACTTCTTAGTGCGGACTAAGATCTGGTTTCTTGATCAGAAACCGTCATTCTCCTTGCATAGTTATAACTATGATAGAGAATTTCCAGAATTAATCAAAATCCATATCCAGGGTTCGCCGTCGAAAATCGAGTGAAAAATCCTAACTCGGATTGATATAACTATCTCGAAATTCTATGCTCAAATATGGATCAAATTGCTATGCAAATAAAATAATATACGTACTTCCTATGTATTTATCTCAATTGATTATCAACTATATCGATTCTCTTTTTATTCACATTCATTTTTATTTCTATTCACTTACCAACGCTTATCATTTCACATATTTTTATTAAGTCTTCACTCAAATGCTTATTCAATATATTTTCCTGACACCCATATTACTTAAAAATTCTACCATTTCTTCTTAAGTTCACTATAAGTATTTTATACGCTTCTTATATTTATTTTCATTTCACCACTTTAGTTTATATCTACTTCTATTCAAATTGGTTCTCCCATTTTCATATGAATTCAATTTATCTTCAACTTTGAATATTGAATTTTATCCTCCATTTATAACTGATTCATATCATTATTTTAAATTACGTTCATCAACTAATTTATTTCAATTTGAAATTTGAAATCGTTTTGTCGCTAACAAAAATTTTCCCAAAATTTTTTCTAACTCCCAAAATTTGGCAGAGTCTCCTTTGTACGGAGGAGCTTTTGCAATTTGAAAAGAGATATAAATATACATACATCGACCCACACCGGTTGGAAAAACAAAAACAGTTCATATTTCCTATTTTTTTATTGTGTAGGCGTACCTTTATTTAGCATTTTTAAGCAAGTGGCTTATAATTTTAGCAATTAGTGCGTCCAAATCAAGCCAAACGGCTTCCCAGTACCTGTACTTACTTAATTTAAACATGTAAGTGCCAAAATCATGTAATTTAACAACATTTAACATATTTACCTAGCAAATATACAAGTTTCTATAAGAAATGCAGGTTAAACAATATTTATAAGCAACTTATAGGGTTCCGACATTAATTTTAATTGTTTACAACCAATTCGTATACAACTTCATTCAATTTAAATGGTTTGCAACTCAATTTCTTACATTCAATTCATTTTTAATCCAAACAACCCACATTTATTTCAATTGATTCCAAAAATCAATTGTATTTACCTCTACCAATTCATAGAACTTTTATTTACTTCCGTTTAAGTTGAACGACTAATTTATTCTATGCAAATTTGATGATATTCACTTAATAGAATATCCATTTTAGTTTTTATCCACATCCAATTGGTTCCAACTCATTTTATATTTAATTCCATGCCATTTCAAGTTTATTCGCCAACCATACATTTTAAAATCATTTCATTGAGCTAGACAACATTCGATTCTTATATTAATAACCACTTTCCAAATTAATTTAACCCAAACTTTTATTTAATGAACTCTCATTCTTACTCGAAGTTGAGCTTCTAATTATTTTTAACTTAAGTTAATTTACTTCAATACCCACCACCAGTAATCAAGTTGTCAATGCATTATGGTGGAGCTTGCGTGATCATGTTGTCCCTATCAGACATGAATCTGTTTTGTTATGGAAGGGAAGATCACACAGCATTGGTCGGGTTTATGATCTTCTTCTTCATATTGATACTCTTCCTAAATCTCTAAGGGCTAGGGTATGTTGGAATAATATTTCTACAGTAAGCGATAATTTAATGTTTTGGCATGTTGTTTACAATGTTGTACTTACCAGAGATAAGTTATTATCAGTAGGTATGATCATTGATCCACATTGCCTCTTCTGCAACATGATTCCGGAATCTGTTGATCACCTTTTTTTTTAGTGTGCCTTTTTTTCTGACATGGTGAATTCACTGTTTAATAAATTTGGTATGGCAAGATGTGATGGTGACTCGGCTGCAAAATGGAATGATCTTAAGTTAACTGCGATGAATAGGAATGGAAAAAGGGATATTACTTTCTTTGTGCTAAAAATTTACTTCAGAACTGTTTGGCTAGAACGCAATTCACGGTGCTTTAACAGTGATGCTGCTGCTGCTGCTACTCAATTATGGCTCACTATCATGACTAAGATTGAAACTGGGATTAGTTTCTATTGTCATGGTTTCTCCCCACATAGTCGTGGGTTTTGGAATTGACTTGGCATAGTTTATGGTTAGGTATATTTTAATATTCAGCATTTTCATCCCTCTGCGCTCGTTGTTGTTGTTTCTCTGGCAAGTTGCTATTTGCTTGGTTGCTGTTCTCTCAACTATGTGGTACTTTAGGGTTATTTTGTTTTGCTTTTAATGTCCACCAATGTGATAGTGCTGTGACAAAAGCTTGTTTTTTTCATTTTCTTCTTCTGTACATTTCTTCAATCAATAAACACTGGTAGGGGACCAGTCAACCCCGCTTGCATTTCAAAAAAAAATTACTTCAATTTATTCCAACTTCAAAACTTAAGCCCGCTTCATTTGCAAATAAATTTTCTTTTTCACTTTAACTTGATTCTATTTCAATCAAATCTCATTTCAATGTACAAATTTATTTGATTAGTTCTTTTGTTTCGTTCATTACAAATTTTAATTTCCAAATTCAATTCATTCACGGCCCATTTAATTCAATTAGCCATTCTAATAATCTATTTAAATTTTTAATTCCATTCTCAATTCATTAAGATAATATCCAAGGCCGTATTTAATTCATCCATACTCGGATTGGACTTATTGCAACTCAAATCAATCTTACTTTAATCCAATTCCATAACAACTTTAGTTCATGTTTAATTAACTTACAATTCCAAGTTGAATTTCTATTTACAACTCGGGTTTCATTTAACCCATCATTAACTCAAATTTCAACTTTTATTTATCCAACTAGTGTTCCATTTCCATATTAAATAATTAATTATCCAATTGGCTCACTTCCAATTTACAATTCAATCTTTGATTTTTATCATCAAAAATCACTTTATTACTTTACTTGAGTTCAATCTAATTTATAATTCGAGTTTAGATTTCTATTTCACTTTCCAAAATACCAAATACGTTTTATTTTGGTTTGCTCCTTCCAATTTCAGTTCATTTACTTACAATTATAAATTCATTTGTTCATTCACAAATTTATTTTCAACCAATAAATTTTATTTCCAAACATTAATTGTTTTTAGTCCATTTGAACTAATTCTACATTTCATTTTACACAATTTCAAATCAAACATTATCCAATATTCGAATTTCATTTCATTTGCATGCCATATAAATCAATCGGTTACTTACTAATTTCAATCTCAAAACATTATTTGATACGGTCCAACTTGACTAATTTTCCATTCAAACTTAAGTTCAACGTTCAATTTCGATTCCCTTTTTTGCTTACAAGTTTAAACTCATTTATTCATTAACAAATTCATTTCTAACAAATAAATTTTATTTCATTAACTTATTTCATTTAGCCTACTTAGATTTTGTAATGACCCGTAAAATTCGGTAATTAAATTCCTTAATTTAAGAAGATTTTGGTAACTTAATGTTGAAGGAAATAAAAATTTAGTGAATTATGAATGGAAATAATAACTTGGATAAGATTGATAAGTTAATTTTTAATAACTTGAATGTAACAGTATAATTGTAAGTTAATTGTTAATAACTTGGATGTAATTCCAATAAGTGAAACAATGTAAATGTTAATTATATTCTTATTGTAATAAAAGAATGTTACCAAGATGAAGTGATTAGTTTGATTAAAATCTTAATTAATGTGTGCATTAGTTTATAATAGGATATAAAAGGTAAATTAATAATTTAAAATGTTGGCTTACCAATAAAATAATGTATAAGGAATGAAAATGGAATAAATTAGTGTATTAACTAATGGTAGCACTTGTTGTGAGCTAATAAGTAAATTTAAAACGTAACAGTGCTAATTTAGGTTAATAATTAATAGGTTGAATGAAATGTCAATTAATGAATTATTAAAATTGTAAAGTTATAATAACATATGATAATTGGTTGGGAAGAATAAAGATAACTAAATGTACTTTATTGATAATTAATATTATAACGGAAAGTGTGAATGTAAATTAAAAAGGAAATGTAAAATTTATTTATAAGGTAGTAATTGGTAATAGAAAGCATGAGACCAAGTAAATAAATTTATTGAGAAAATTAATTGTAATTAATGAATCAAAGACATAGTAACGGTCGTAAGTTACTATTTAATTGTCCTATTAATTTGTTGGAACTGTTATATTTGGGAATGAGATTTTATTATAAGTAAATAAAGGTAAGTATGTATGAATATATGAATTAATGTATGATTTAAGGTAATAGAATGAATTCGTATGATGTAGTTAATTTTAATAAATAGTTGAATAATAATAAGCCTAAGCGAAATTTTAAGGCTATGGTAACAATCATCGTAAATTGCTAGAATATATCTAGTCTACCAAATTAATTGTAAAAAAATTACATTTAAATGAAAATAAATGTCTTATTTATGAGGGTAAGAACTGAAATTGTAAAGTGCAAATGTACAGAAATTCATATTTTATTCATAAGATAATATAAAGGAATGAAACCTATTTGAATGAGTTAATTGAGGTTCTAATTATAATAAATGTATATATTTGACAACTTCAATGTATTTGGAAATAATAGTTAATACATAGGGAAGTTGGAAATTTGAATATATTAATGGAATGGAATGTGAAGCAGGTGTTAACTGCATTGCAAAGTAATAATTGACTCAAGTAAAGGGTTAGAATTGAATCTAATCAGTTTAATTGGAATATATTAAAATTAATTGGATTCAATTTATAAAATAATGTAGGTAAACGAAATAAATACTCCAATTGGTGAATTAATTTACTTTAAACTGATATGGGAATTGGTTTTAAAGGATTATAAATTACTAAAGTAATACTAGATGATAAAAATTATGAATTATAGAATTTTGAATTTAATGAAATTGAGGATTAATATTGAAATTTATAAATTAATCATCCCTAAAATTGACATTTAAATTTGTTTAAATCATTGTAAATGATTGAGGAATCATAAGTGATGAAATTTGTTAATTTTCTAATTGAAATTTAAAATTTGATTTAATTAATTAAATTTTAATTTATTTAATTAATATAAAAATAGCCATTTTGGCCACCGACTCGGATTTTGACGAAACAAGTTTCATCAGATCCGTAACGGTGAATTATTGTAGGATTTCAAGTTTCGTAGCGATCGGACTTGTCGTTTGATCGTACGGACTCGAAACGCCTTGAAAACAATGAAATCGAAATCAATTTGAAATAAATTGATTTTAGCATAACTTTTTCATACGATGGAATTTGGACTTGAAACCTGTTCCATCGAGTTTAAATTATTTTAAAAACATCTATTTTGATATATGGGTTGACCCAATTTCGTTCCGGATTCAGAACGGGCTTTTCGGGCCATTTATCGTTCAGCGCGTTTATAAATCGGGTCCATCTATTCTATTTTCAATATTGTCTATAAATACCCTGTTGTAAACCCTAGCCTCTCTATTTCTCATTTGTCTGTACGTATAAGTCATTCTATTCCCCCTCTTCCTCAATGGCAGACAAACAAATTCTAGATGCAAACATAATTCAAAATCAAAAGCCAAATTTCAAACTCATCATAAAAATTCAGAAAAATTATATATCATAGCTCTCGACGAGCGCAACCTAATTCTTCAATTCGCTTTTTGATTCCACGCATTGTTTTCTCTGAATTTCATGTTGAACCTTGGCCATCTATTGTCCTCGGTTTTGAATCGACGATGGATCGCCAATTTCATGGCGATCGAAGGGCATAGTCGAGTAGAGGGGAGCAGGGGGATTCCATCCATGCGGTTCGTTTGTTTCAAAGTGGAGGGGATTCGCCAGAAATTCCAGACCTAGTTGGTGGCGGTCGTTAGTCATAGTCGAGCCGGAGTGGGCCGTGGCGTAGGGGGAGGTCGCCTGGACGTGGGCTTCACGTCTGTGGTGTCTGATCTTGACGCAAGCGCGTGCGTTGGCGGCGAAAATTCACGAAATTGTGGCGGTCGGTAGGGTTCTCGTGCATACAAAAGGGAGAGGAGCCGATGCAGAGATGATGACGTGTACGTTGTGCTTTTCTGTTTAATTTAATTTAATTTAATTTTGATGTCGTGTTCTAAATTCCGTAACTTTTGCATACGGACTCAAATTCACGCACGGTTTTCTCCGTTGGGATCGTAATAAAATTCCGGGCATTTTGGCGCTGGTATGGATGACTTGTGAGGCTGTTGAAATTTTAGGTTTAAATTGGATTCAAATCCAATTTAAATCCAAATGATGAGTGTTTTAACCCACTCCCAACTTCTAAAATTCCTTAAGTTCATTAAATTTAATTTATGTTGTGATTCTGAATTTATTTATGACCGTTTTGTATGTTTTAATCATCATCTCAGTTAATTGCATTTATTTAAATTAAATTATTTTTTAATTTATTATTGAATATAACTGCCAGTTAATTATCTGTTATATATTGATATTGATTGATTGTTTTGTATAATGAATTTTATTGGATTTATGATTTTATAGTGAATGAATGGATGTTTTATTTATATCATCATAATCTGCAAGTTGTTATGCATTTATTTTGATTCGAGATTGCGGTATGAAATGATATGCAACCGTATTTTTATTTTTAAATTGCGGATTAAAATGATAAATATCTGTATCACTTGACCATAGGATAGAAAATTATATACAGGCACCGCGGTATATATATAAAATTATTTTTGAAATGATTTTTATGGTTTTGTAAAGAAATATATGGGCTATACAGATATTGATTTTAGATGTTATATAAATGCTATTTTATTATTGATTTAGCTACGTATAAATTTGTTTTGAATTATAAAATAAGCTAAAAAATAAAGTATGAATTTCTTTTATATAATATGGTTAAGTATCTATTTAAATTCTATTGTATATAGAGTTTATAATGACTCAAATAAAATTAAGGTTGGAAGATAAATGTGAATTTGATTTGAATTTAAGATTTAAGGATTATCCTCGAAAAATTTGATTTGAAATATAAATAAATTGAGATTCAAAAGGCATGATTTTATAACTTGATTTTTGTTTAGAGGATTTAAATGAATATCAAATTGATTTAAATGAATATTATCAAGTTAATGTAATTGAAAGAATATCCAATTATTTGAAGTCTAAAGGTTTTACTAAAATAATATTTGATTTATTAAGTAAACATTTCAAATCTAAATAATAGTAGTTGAAATTGATATATATGAAATTATCAAAGAATAAGTTTTGAAATGGTGGAATAATTAAAGCTTTGAAATATATGGAAATTATATTGGTTTATTTGAGAATTTAAAATCCATATTGGAATTGATTTATGAAGGCGAAGAAGCTATTTTACTATATAAAGTAATTAAATATTTAAACCATTTAAGTGGTGTAGTATGTTTCAAAGTTATGAAATTCGAAGTTTTATGTTTTGAAAGGCTATATTTCAAGTTTTGGTTTCGAGATATTATAACTTTGAAATGTTATAGTTTTAGAAAAGGATATATTTGAAAATGATATCGAATTTGATTTGGTGTTCTGAAATAGAATGATATCGTATTTAAATGGTTTTGAAATGGATATTTTATTCTGGTTTTAAAGTATAAACTATTTTGAAAAGACAGCGGTGTTATAATAACGTTTGGTTGTTAAAGAGACCGGGATCGGAAGTTGTCATACTCTCTGCCAAATCCGAAAACCACTTTAACAACCATGTACACGGTGGAGACTCCAGAATGAAATAGGATGGTGGCGGCGTTTCCTTTGAGGTAAATACGTGGACCCGACTCCCGTGAGTTGGCATAAGGTGGCTAAAACAGAAGCGATTGACGGGCTAATGAGGTAGCTCCTTTGATCGGACATATCCCTGCGATATTATACTCAGACTTTTGGATTGATTCGGTGGCCACTTTTGATTTTTTTTATTGATTTGGGGGTGTGGCTCGAGGTGGGTGGTAGCTGCGCGCTACGCGTTACCACCGGCCCGGAAGCGTAATTGGTATATCTACCCTGGCATTGTCTAGTTGTGCCGTGTCACCTACCCTATCACGCCTTGTACGAGTTTGGTTTCTCCTATAGCCCGTGTGGTATCCTCTGGTGGCTTCCCGATCAGGAGGGACTATAATATTGGATGGACTACTGGGACTATTACGTATTAAGGGCTATATGGGTAACCCCTTAATGCTATGAAAAAGGTAAGTTTATTTTACTATTAGACACTATTATATTAGCGAAATATTACTACATAGTAAATAGTTTAACGGATCATTAGGAGATGTGAATCTCGAGCATATCTTAAGTTACTGCACTCACGTTAGATACTGGATAGGAGATGTCAAATCCCGTAAACATCTCTGACGCCGTACCACTCATATTAATTCCTACTGATTTAACTTACATAAGATATTTTAGTTCTGACTCGAGTGTTTTGTCCTTTCAATTCGCTCGGGTCAGTCCGAGCGTTTCAGGATTTGAAGATTTTATTCTGAAGGACGAAGACAAAGATTTGTAATACTATTATCTACTATATTATTCCACTACACCATTTAATTCCGCTGCATTAATTATTATTCTATGGTATGTGTACTCTGATATGTATTGTATAAATATAATCAAATGTTTTTGTAAAACAACTTCATGAACTGTTATTTGATTATTATATTTTATCGTTCCGCTGCAAGATTTTGATTTTGTTTTTTTTCTTTCTCCGCTTTTTCTTATTTACCCCATAACAATCCGCCTTTCTGTATGGTTTAAGTCTGACGTGTGTGGTTTATCATCGATTTAAACCGTGCAAAAAGGCGGACCGTTACATCTGGTATCAGAGACAGGTTTAGCGATAAACCTTACCTTTGTGGGGTCTGACTCTTTATTAATAGGATAGTAATACCTTATAATGAGTCGTTGAGGGTATATATATGAGAGAGCATATTTGTTAGTATTATATTATATTGTGTTAATTTATTCCTTTTTGTATTTATAAATTCTGGTTGGTGCATGGGACGCCATGACATCAATAGTGATTTCTATACACTTAATAGGACAGACCGACACAATATTTGTTTTAATATAGGTGAATGAAATAATTTTTCCTATTATATTTTCTATATATAAAACAAATTTTTATAAAGATTTTATTTGGTTGTAATATATTGGTTGTTAGATAATGAAATTTATAAATAAATAGTTGAAATAAGATTGAAAATAAAATAAATGAAATTGGAAATTTAGAACTTAAGTTCCGGGCAATTGAAAATTTCTTTCGAATAATTTTGGAATATAATAATATTGTTTATAAGTATTTTCTAATATAAATATTTCAATATAATTTGGAAGAATTGTTTTAAAGAAGATTTTGGAAAAAAATAGATTCTGTACTTCCCTCTCTATCGCTGGAAAATAATTTTGGTGATGGCAGCTGCATCATCGACATTCATTTTCGAGTTTCGAAGGGGAAAGGCCACTGTAGTAGTTTTACTACAGATTGATTTTTGATAAACAAATAAAAAATTTAAATTGTTTTAAATATAATTGGATATATAAACTGTAAGTATATACATTTATCTGTTATTAAAATGATTTGAAATTTAACCCGGTATTTAATTCTTAAGTTTCCGTTAATTAATAGTTTTAATTATTATAGTAAAATGGGTTGTAAGTAATTAATAATTGGAACCTCTAAAGGAAATAAAAGATTTAATGCTAGGTTATAAATAAAATTAAAAGAAAGCTGGAATATGTAACCTAAGATATGATTATTGAACGTTAAATTAATTAAAGGATAGAAGAGAGACTTGTATAACTTTCAATTACATTCTTAAAAAGCATATATATAACTTACCAAATATTAAAAGTTGGAATGTTTAATAAGAAAATGTAATGGAAACTTGTACAAGAAAAATTTATATAATGAAAATGTTCAATGAATCACCTTAATAAATAAGAATTTGACGTTATAGTGTTATAAACTTAAGTATAATTGAAATGCTACTAGTTTAATAGAAATGTAAGTATTATAAATAAATGATAATAAACTTAAGTAAACGGTTGAAGCTATTATAAGTAAAATAAGTAGAAAAGATGAATGCCTAAAATATATGATTGTAGACTAAAGTTAATGCATTGAGATGCTAAGAAAATGAAATTGAGAAATGAATGAATGTAATGCAAATAAATAAATAAATGAAAATTTGCAAGAAATAAATGCGAATTAAAAGAAATCATAAAATATCAAACAACAAAGGTTATGAAATGAAATTAATAAGGATGAACTTAATTTATTGTTTGGATTTGATGTTTGTTTTGGTTTATGGTTGTTTGGGTAAGGATACTTTAAATTTTCTTAGAAGTATGAATAATCTATCTAGTTATCTAAGACTGTTGAGTAAGTGGAATACTTCATAGTTATTCGTCATTCTATGTGATATAAAGAGTCTTAACCTGAACAAACCAATTGTTTGTCTTGCTTGGATGGTTGATTTGTGTTTGATGTGTATGATGTTTGTTGCAATTGACTGTTGTTTTATTAATTGTTTGCCTGTGGTTGAAACAACTTTAGATATTCAATTTTATATAATTGTTAACCCTTTTAGATTATATAAGTGAAATGCGGGTTATGGAAGCAATTGCTACTGCTTTCGGTTTCATAATTAAGCGTTAATTGCCCGACAAATAGGTACGTTTTCAGATTACGGTTTATAGCGTTATTATATTATTTTCCCGTGTTGGGATATATATTATTTTGAAAAATATATGCTTTATATTGTTATATTTGATGTTATATGTTCTCCCGAGCCTCTCCGTACAAAGGACACTCTGTCGAAATTTTTCGTAAAATTCGGACTTAGAAAATATTTTGAAAATGTTTCCAAACTTTATAAATTTGAATATAAAAGATTTGTTTGTTCATAAATTTATATATTTTATTTAAATTATCCTATTCTGTAAACTTGTTGTTATGAATACAATGTTTTGAATAATATATATTGATTTATAAGTTCCTCTTTTACCTTCATTTCCTTTTCGGGGACGAAAAGTTTTGAATGGGGGAGAGTGTAACGACCCGTAAAATTCGGTAATTGAATTCCTTAATTTAAGAAGATTTTGGTAACTTAATGTTGAAGGAAATAAAAATTTAGTGAATTATGAATGAAATAATAATTTGGATAAGATTGGTAAGTTAATTTTTAATAACTTGAATGTAACAATATAAATGTAAGTTAATTGTTAATAACTTGGATGTAATTCCAATAAGTGAAATAATGTAAGTGTTAATTATATTCTTATTGTAATAAAAGAATGTTACCAAGATGAAGTGATTAGTTTGATTTAAAATCTTAATTAATGTGTGCATTAGTTTATAATCGGATATAAAAGGTAAATTAATAATTTAAAACGTTGGCTTACCAATAAAATAATGTATAAGGAATGGTAATGGAATAAATTAGTGTATGAACTAATGGTAGCACTTGTTGTGAGCTAATAAGTAAATTTAAAATGTAACAGTGCTAATTTAGGTTAATAATTAATAGGTTGAATGAAATGTCAATTAATGAATTTATTAAAATTGTAAAGTTATAATAACATATGGTAATTAGTTGGAAAGAATAAAGATAACTAAATGTACTTTATTGATAATTAATATTATAACGGAAAGTGTGAATATAAATTAAAAAGGAAACGTAAAATTTATTTATAAGGTAGTAATTGGTGTAATAGAAAGCATAAGACCAAGTAAATAAATTTATTGAGAATATCAATTGTAATTAATGAATCAAAGAAATAGTAATGGTCGTAAATTACTATTTAATTGTCCTATTAATTTGTTGTAACTGCTATATTTGGGAACGAGATTTTATTATAAGTAAATAAAGGTAAGTATGGTATGAATATATGAATTAATGTATGATTTAAGGTAATAGAATGAATTCATATGACGTAAGTAATTTTAATAAATAGTTGAATAATAATAAGCCTAAGTGAAATTTTAAGGCTATGGTAACAATCATCATAAATCACCAGAATATATCTAGTCTACCAAATTAATTGTAAAACAATTACATTTAAATGAAAATAAATATCTCATTTATGAGGCTAAGAACTGAAATTGTAAAGTGCAAATGTACGAAAATGCATATTTTATTCATAAGATAATATAAAGGAATGAAACCTATTGGAATGAGTCAATTGAGGTTCTAATTATAATAAATGTATATATTTGACAACTTCAATGTATTTGGAAATAATAGTTAATACAAAGAGAAGTTGGAAATTTGAATATATTAATGGAATGAAATGTGAAGCAGGTGTTAACTGCATTGCAAAGTAATAATTGACTCAATTAAAGGGTTGGAATTGAATCTAATCAGTTTAATTGGAATATATTAAAATTAATTGGATTCAATTTATAATAAAGGGATTATTTCAAGTAAACGAAATAAATACTATAATTGGTGAATTAATTTACTTTAAATTGACATGGGAATTGGTTTTAAAGGATTATAAATTACTAAAGTAATACTAGATGATAAAAATTATGAATTATAGAATTTGAAATTTAATGAAATTGAGGATTAATGTTGAAATTTGTAAATTAATCATCCCTAAATTTGACATTTAAATTTGTTTGAATCATTGTAAATGATTGAGGAATCATAAGTGATGAAATTTTTCAATTTTCGAATTGAAATCTAAAATTTGATTTAGTTAATTAATTTTTAATTTATTTAATTAATATAAAAACAGACATTTTGGCCACTGACTCGGATTTTGACGAAACCAGTTTCATCAGATCCGTAACGGTGAATTATTGTAGGATTTCAAGTTTCGTAGATCGGACTTGTCGTTTGATCATACGGACTCGAAATGCCTTGAAAACAATGAAACTGAAATTAATTGAAATCAATTTGAAATAAATTGATTTTAGCATAACTTTTTCATACGATGAAATTTGGACTTCAAACCTGTTCTATCGAGTTTAAATTATTTTAAAACATCTATTTTGGTATATGGGTTGACCCAATTTCGTTCCAGAGTCAGAACGGGCTTTTCGGGACATTTATCGTTCAGCGCGTTTATAAATCGGGTCCATCTATTCTATTTTCAACATTGTCTATAAATATTCTGTTGTAAACCCTAGCCTCTCTATTTCTCATTTGTCTATACGTACAAGTCATTATATTCCCCCTCTTCCTCAATGGCAGACAAACAAATTCTAGATCCAAACACAATTCAAAATCAAAAGCCAAATTTTAAACTCCTCATAAAAATTCAGAAAAATTATATATCGTAGCTCTCGACGAGCGCAACTTAAATCTTTAATTCGTTTTTCGATTCCGTGCATTGTTTGCTATGAATTTCGTGTTGAACCTCGGCCATCCATTGACCTCAGTTTTGAATCGACAGTGGATCGCCAATTTCATGGCGATCGAAGGGAATAGTCGAATAGAGGGGAGCAAGGGGATTCCATCCATGCGGTTCGTTCGTCTCGAAGTGGAGGGGATTCGCCAGAAATTCCAGACCTAGTTGGTGGCGGCCGTTAGTCATGGTCGAGCCGGAGTGGGCCGTGGCGTAGGGGGAAGGTCGCCTGGACGTGGGCTTCACGTCTGTGGTGTCAAATCTATACGCAAACGCGTGCGTTGGCGGTGAAAATTCATGAAATTGTGGTGGCCGGTAGGGTTCTCGTGCATACAAAAGGGAGAGGAGCCGATGCAGAGATGATGACGTGTACGTTGTGTTTTTTTGTTTAATTTAATTTAATTTAATTTTGACATCGTGTTCTAAATTCCATAACTTTTGCATACGGACTCAGATTCATGCGCGATTTTCTCCGCTGGGATCGAAATAAAATTCCGAACATATTGGCGTTGGTTTGGATGACTTCTGGGGCTGTTGAAATTTTGGGTTTAAATTGGATTTAAATCCAATTTAAATCCAAAAGGTGGGTGTTTTAACCCACTCATAACTTCTAAAATTTCTTATGTTCATTAAATTTAATTTATGTTGTGTGACGCCCCACCTCTATACCCACGCTAGCCAAGAATACTACGAAGTAATGCTGTCAACTAGCATGGAGAATAAGGCTGTTGAGGAGCGACCATCTGTATAATTGCTTTGCGCGAGCACCGATATGTCAGATAGTATGACATGCATTTCTTTATCTCAAGAGGGAAATCCGACATACCGACATAAACCCAAAGCTACTACACAGTGGCTGTAATATCTTCAGAAACAAATATAGAAATAAACATAACATAAATCAGTCACAGATAATTCATATCACAAAGGCGGAAGAAGATATGAATATATAATTAACACATGGAACTGTATATCAGAGTAGTGGTCAAAAAGATCCACAATAATACAAAAGAATAGCAACACGTGCTATACAAGAGAATACAACTATGAGTCTATATCTCAAGTGTATACAACAAAATAAACTACAAATCTAAGTAGTTTGCCAAAAGTCAGAGTAATGAATCCCTGGGGAGAAGTCAAGCAGAAGCACCTGTAACATCTCGGTCTGACCCGAGTATTATTTAATAAGAAAATAATAAACGGATCAGTCTAACTATAAATATCAGATGAAACGATATAGAATGAGAGATATGACTAAACACATAATAATCACAATGCCAAACTGTGATATATACAAGTAATTGAAAATAAACAAGAGATTAATCAATTTCACCAAATCTACACAAGAATCAAAGAAATGTCATACTCCTTATTTCGTTCACCAAACCACAAATATTGACGATAATATCAATGTCAATCACAAAAGTCAATGACACACAAATTCACCAATGCACAAATATTGACAATAATATCAATGTCAATCACAAAAGTCAATGACACACAAATTCACCAATGCACAAATATTGATAAAACTTATCAATGGAAATCACAAAAATTGGTGAAACACAAATTCTAGAAATCATCTCAAGAAATCCAGAAATCACAAAGGGGGGAGGCCTATCACAAAAGGGAGCATAAAGCCCACCAACACGTGTATCACAAACGGAACGCTAATTCCATGGTTGCTAACCATCATAAATTGAGCCGAAGCTCCACAAACGGCCCAAAGACCATGGGTTGCTACCCCACCAAATTGAGTCGAAACTCCACAAAACGGGGTTTAGTCTCGCTCGCAGACAAAGAGACATCGCATATTGCTAGTCTAAATCACAAAGATGATCGTCATGATCAACGAGAAGTGTCGATTACAGTAAGCTAGTAAATATATGAGCTTAGCATCATGTCCCATAACCACTAGCTTAACTTAAATATTTACGAACAAATTGTAGATCTCCACTAGAAAATTGTCACAAGAGTTTCAATCGAACAAGTCCAAGAATTAACCAACAAAGTGAACGCAAGCGTTTCATACCACTTGTTTTACTAAGTCATTTAATTAGATTTCTCATACGAGTGAGGTAAAGGTTTGTATATACTAATAGATTGGAAAACGGTTTTATAAACGAATTTGGTATTAAAATAGTATTGAAATCGTTTGAGGAAAGAGTTTTGATATTTACTACTATTATAGAAAACCTTTATATTTTTAAAGTGACAAATCACAAAGAAGATTGTAAGAACAATCAACCACTAAAATTCACATTCGAAGACGTGAATAAAATCCAAAGAAACCGATAAAGAATCCATCGAAATGGATATTCAGAAATCCCTAAAAAGGAGTCATCAAAGTCGTAATAAATGATAACAACAAATAGGATCATCACAAATCGATTTAAATTGGAATTCTCAAGCAAATAGGCAAGGAGGCAAAACACTGCAGTTTCAGACGTCTGAAACAAGTGGTTCAGACGTCTGAATATGGAAATATAAATATTCTCAGAACACAATTCATACATCTGAATCAAGTGTTTCAGACGTCTGAAATAGGCATATTTTAGCCTATTTCCTTTCTGTTTGAAATAGAACCAATTCAGACGTCTGAAACCATATATTCAGACGTCTGAATCTGGGAATAGAAATCTTCCGAGAACAATATTCAGACGTCTGAATATTACGTTTCAGACGTCTGAATCTGGGGTTCTGAATATTACGTTTCAGACGTCTGAATCTGGGGTTCAGGGCATTCCAGGAACCTAGGCCAAAAATGACCAAACGAATATCGGAAATGATCGAACGAGCTAATGGCGATGACTAAGGAATTACGTCGAACGACAACCCAGCCTAAACGGCTCTTCGATATGCCTCAAATCTCAATGTCCAAATGTCCATAATAGGATTTTCACAAATTAGACCAAAACATCAAAAATTGAAATTACACAAAATCAATCCAAAACAAGATCAATTGCACACGAATAAGTGTTAGGAATTCATACCTAACAATCGAAGATAATTATAGATTAAGATGTGAGATAAAAATCTCACCTTTTTACAAAATCAAACAAGAAGAAGCTTGAAAGCAAATGGAGAATCAACCTCTCTTCAACACAATCCAAATGAGCTTGAATCTATGCTCAAAACAAGAACATTCCCAAAATTAGGTTTAGGAATTTCTGAAATTGGTAAGAGAATAAGTTAGAGGAGAAGAAGAGAATGCTTACCAATGGGTTCTCTTGAATTTGGAGCTAGGAATTTGAGGTTGCAAGAGGAACTAGGGTTTTGGAGTTTTAATTTCCAATCTCTCCCACCATTATTGCCATAGAACTGAAAAGAGAAGAGAATGAGGGTGAATGGGGAAGAGTGGCTCAGATTTGAGCATAAGTTAAACATAGGGCTGAGCCCAAACCCAAACCCAAGTGAAAAGGTAGCAAAAATCAACTTTCTCCAAACATATCGAAGCTTATACTCAAAAAGGTCGCAAACGGCATTTTAAACTCAATGGGAGTGGTCCCGAGTCCTAATTCGACCGTATGCAAAAAGTAGCTTTTCGGACTAAATTCCGAGTATCGATAAAATATTTAAATATAAAAATCGACAGATATGCGGGTTGTTACAGACTCCCCTCCTTAAAGAAATTGCGTCCTCGCAATATTTTAAGAAGAACATATATAGTAACAACCATAAAAGCATATTCAACACAAAAGAGGTTTGAAATAAGAAGTTCACCTCAAAGAGCACGAGAAAGTAAGTCCGGATGTGTTCGCTCTATGAACTCTCTAGATTCCCAAGAATAATCGTTAGGATTTGAAGACCATTGGACTTTAACAAGCGGGACATCTTTATTTCGAAGGCGTTTGACCTCCGAAGCAACAATTCGAATAGGATGCTGCTCATAAGTTAAATTAGGCGAAACTTCAATCTCTTCCACAACACCGGGCTCAAGAATAGAATCGGAATCTCGAAGGCATTTCCGTAATTGAGAAATGTGAAACACGTCATGAATAGCAGAAAATTGGGCCGGTAACAAGAGGCGATAAGCCATGGAACCAATACGTTCAGTGATAGGAAATGGCCCAATATATCGAGGCGCTAACTTTCCCGAGCGACTGAAATGCACAACACCTTTCATAGGTGAAACACGAATAAAAACAAGGTCTCCCACAGAAAACTCTAACTTCCTTCTCCGGTTATCGGCATAGGATTTTTGTGTAATCTGGGCTTCTTTCATCCTATGACGATTAAGATCAATCTTTTCTGTGGAATCACGAATAAAATCTGGACCTAAAACCAGCTTCTCACCGGTCTCAAGCCAACAAGAAGGAGATCGGCGTGGCCTTTCGTAGAGTGCCTCGAAAGGTGCCATACCAATACTAGATTGGAAGCTATTATTATAGGAGAATTCAACAAGTGAAATATGATCTTCCCAACTTCCACCAAAATCAAGAACACAAGCACGAAGAAGATCTTCAAGAGTTTGATTCACACGCTCAGTTTGTCCAT
The DNA here is from genome assembly GCA_030765085.1 of Allium cepa. Taxonomy (NCBI): domain Eukaryota; kingdom Viridiplantae; phylum Streptophyta; class Magnoliopsida; order Asparagales; family Amaryllidaceae; genus Allium; species Allium cepa. The sequence goes on from CM060938.1 coordinate 590,549,040, forward strand.
CGGACTGAGGATGATAAGCGGTGCTAAAATTGAGCTTCGTTCCCAAAGCTTTTTGAAGACTCTTCCAAAATTCACTAGTAAACAATGGATCACGATCACTAACAATAGAAGTAGAAACTCCATGTAATTTAACAATCTCTTTAACAAAGAGCTTGGCCAAAAGAGGAACGGTTCGGTTAGACCGAACGGGAATAAAATGGGCGGATTTAGTAAGTTTATCAACAATAACCCATAAGCTATCATGACCCGATCGAGAACGGGGAAGGCCATCTATAAAATCCATGGAAATCTGGTCCCACTTCCATATTGGAATTTCTAAAGGTTGCAACAACCCATCGGGCCTTTGATGTTCGGCCTTAAAGAGTTGGCAAGTCATGCAACGCTTAACGAAGTTAGCGATGTCAAGTTTCATTCCCTCCCAATAATAAAGTCGCTTCTTATCCGCGTACATTTTACTACTACCGGGATGAATGGTAAATTTAGAATGATGGGAATCTTCTAAAATATCTTTACGAAGATCACAAATATTTGGCCCGATAAGTCTACCAAATCTCCGAGTGCCGCCACGAGAATCGATATCAAAATCTTTCAAACCTTCAATATCAATTTTATCTTTATTATTTTGGCCAAGAAGAGCCAATTCAGGATCCAACCCTTGAGCTTCAAGAATGCGGTCTAAAAGAGAAGGATGAGCCTCAAGGCTACATAAAACAAGAGATGAACATAAATCGGATACGCGGTCTCGAATCTCACAAGTGGATAAGATCTCAAGATCGTTCCATTCGGATATCATCATAGAAACAACAGCTTGTTGTTTACGGCTAAGAGCATCAGCGACACGATTACCCTTACCGGGGGTATAAAGAATATAAAGATCATAAGGAGCAAGGAACTCGAGCCAACGTTGTTGACGCAAATTAAGTTCCTTTTGAGAGAATAAATACTTCAAGGACTTATGATCGGTATAAAGAACAAATTTCTCTCCTAAAAGATAATGACGCCAAATACGAAGGGCGAAAACAATAGCCACGAGCTCTAAATCATGAGTGGCATATCTAGTCTCAGCAGGCTTCAATTGCCTAGAAGCATAAGCAATAACACGTTCTCTTTGCATAAGAACGGCACCCAAACCAACGCGACTAGCATCGGTATAAACAACGAAATCTTGATTCCCCTCGGGAATAACGAGAATAGAAGCATTAGAAAGAAGTTCTTTTAATTTCTGAAAAGAAGCTTCACATTTGTCCGACCAAATGTATTTAACACCTTTCTTCGTCAAGCTAGTGAGAGGCACGGCAATCTTAGAAAAGTCTTTGATAAAACCACGGTAATAGCCCGCCAAGCCGAGAAAACTACGAATCTCTGTCACACTCTCCGGTCTCTTCCAATCTTGAATCACTTCAATCTTTGAAGGATCCACGGAAATTCCGGATTCGGAAATAATGTGACCGAGAATACTCACACGAGATTGCCAAAAGTGGCATTTAGAAAATTTTGCCTTTAATTGATTACTCCTAAGAGTTTCCAACACAATCCGAAGATGTTTTTCATGATCCTCCTCGGTTTTAGAATACACAAGAATATCATCGATAAAGATGAGAACAAACCGGTCGAGAAAGTCTTTGAAAACTCTATTCATAAGGTCAACGAAATAGGCCGGAGCATTCGTTAGACCAAATGTCATAACAAGCCATTCATAAGATCCATAACGAGTACGGAACGATGTCAAAGGAATACTATCCTCTACAATACGAAGCTGATGAAATCCAGTAGCTAAGTCTAATTGTGAAAAGACTTTGGCACCACTAAGTTGATCGAATAGATCATCAATCCGAGGTAAAGGATATTTATTTTTGATAGTAAAATCATTAAGCTTGCGGTAGTCAACGCAAAGCCTAAGTGTTCCATCGGATTTCTTCACAAAAATAGCTGAAGCTCCCCAAGACGAGGAACTAGAGCGAATAAATTGCTTCGTCTCCAATTCGGATAATTGTTTACGCATCTCCTCGTTTTCTTTATTGGACATACGATACGGAGGACGAGTGATAGGTTGAGCTCCAGGAATAAAATTAATTCTGAACTCAATTGCTCGCTTAGGTGGTAATCCTAAAACGGGCTCGAATATGTCGGAAAATTCACAAACGACGTGAATAAGAGAAATAATATCGCCCTCATCATCATCGTCGTCATCACGAGGATTTAAAGAATACAAAGATGCAACCAAGCTGGAATCTGAATCTTTAAGATTATAGAAATCTGCTTAACAGATTGAGGATGTCGAAGATGAATAGTCCGCTCAGGACATAAGATATGGGCTTCATAACGGTTAAGCCAATCCATTCCCAAAATCATTCCAAAGCCTAAATAACGCATGACATGCAAATCGGCTCGGAAATAAAAATCACACAAGATAATCTCGACATCTTTACACAATAAACTGATTGTCGCGGATCCACCAACCAGATTCGCAATTCTCAAGGAATTCATTAAACACAAAACATCCAAAGAAAAAGTATCAACAATTTCTTTTGATATAAAAGAATGGGACGCACCCGTATCAAAAAGAACTCGAATAGGATGATCACAAAATAAAATAATCCCATCTAGAATAGAATGAGAAATACCTTGGCCACGAGATGTGTTGCCAGGGGCTTGAGCAACATTAAGCTTTCCCTCTTTCCTGCCCTGAAGCTTGGGGCATGAGGATATAACATGACCGGGACCTTTGCAGTAGCGACAAGAGAGAGAATTTGGACACTTGTTCGCGTAATGGTCCTTCGAACCACAATTATAGCATTCCCCATGACCAAAGGAAGAAGTCTTTGCCACGGAGGTTGCTTGCTTCCCTTTCTTATTAGGATAGGGACCTTTGAATTTGTTTGGCCTCTTCTTGTTGTTGTTGAAGCTTGGCTTGGAACCCACCACTTCAACATCATTCTCCCTATCCGCCTCTTCAAGACGAAGAGCGATATCAACGAGTTGGTTGAAAGAAACTTCTAATTTTAGAAGTAATGGCTTCTTGAGACTTTTGTTTAAGCCATAGACGAACCTCTGGTTCTTCTTTAAAGGGGTGTTGATGTATTCAACCCCATATTTGGAAAGCGACTCGAAGGAGGCGACGTAATCAGTCACGGAGGACTCACCTTGAACAAGGTCTATAAATCGTCGAGCCAATGTCACTTTCACTGCTTCTGGTACAAATTTCAACTCGAAGCGTTCCCGGAATTGCTCCCAGGTGAGATCCGCTTCATTAATCTTAGAAATAAGAAGCTCGTACCAGTCCAATGCTCTTTCTCGGAGCATACTAGAGGCCACCTGAACTCAGTGAAGGTCAATAAGATTCATGCGAGAAAAGATTCGATCGCATGACCTTAGCCAAGCATGTATTTCAAAAACAGTTTCGAAACCTTTGAATGGCTCCCCACCCAAATTAGTGTAATCGCTGCACAAGCGTGCAAATCCCGACTTTGGGTGAGTAGGTTCCGGGTTAGCTCAACAGCTTGCCAAGCTGTGACGCCCCACCTCTATACCCACGCTAGCCAAGAACACTACGGAGTAATGCTGTCAACTAGCACGGAGAATAAGGCTGTTGAGCAGTCATAAAAACTCCATCATGGGGTAGGGTACTAGATGGCATGGCTCTGGGGCGGCCTGGTCTAGACATTTCTCTTCCTTAGAAAGAAAGAAGAAGAAGAAAAAGGTTATTCACCAAATTGAATATCAAGCAATCTTGATAGACAAAACAAGGAATCATAAAAGAAAATAGGATAGGACGGTATGTAGACCCGAATAAAATCCTAAAGCACGACTCCTAAGATGGACTTAGGACGATGATCCTTGTTATAATATTCCATATTGTTCCGAAGTTTGGCTCTGATACCAAGTTGTGAAGCCCCACCTCTATACCCACGCTAGCCAAGAACACTACGGAGTAATGCTGTCAACTAGCACGGAGAATAAGGCTGTTGAGGAGCGACCATCTGTATAATTGCTTTGCGCGAGCACCGATATGTCAGATAGTATAACATGCATTTCTTTATCTCAAGAGGGAAATCCGACATACCGACACAAACCCAAAGCTACTACACAGTGGCTGTAATATCTTCAGAAACAAATATAGAAATAAACATAACATAAATCAGTCACAGATAATTCATATCACAAAAGCGGAAGAAGATATGAATATATAATTAACACATGGAACTGTATATCAGAGTAGTGGTCAAAAAGATCCACAATAATACAAAAGAATAGCAACACGTGCTATACAAGAGAATACAACTATGAGTCTATATCTCAAGTGTATACAACAAAATAAACTACAAATCTAAGTAGTTTGCCAAAAGTCAGAGTAATGAATCCCTGGGGAGAAGTCAAGCAAAAGCACCTGTAACATCTCGGTCTGACCCGAGTATTATTTAATAAGAAAATAATAAACGGATCAGTCTAACTATAAATATCAGATGAAACGATATAGAATGAGAGATATGACTAAACACATAATAATCACAATGCCAAACTGTGATATATACAAGTAATTGAAAATAAACAAGAGATTAATCAATTTCACCAAATCTACACAAGAATCAAAGAAATGTCATACTCCTTATTTTGTTCACCAAACCACAAATATTGACGATAATATCAATGTCAATCACAAAAGTCAATGACACACAAATTCACCAATGCACAAATATTGACAATAATATCAATGTCAATCACAAAAGTCAATGACACACAAATTCACCAATGCACAAATATTGATAAAACTTATCAATGGAAATCACGAAAATTGGTGAAACACAAATTCTAGAAATCATCTCAAGAAATCCAGAAATCACAAAGGGGGGGAGGCCTATCACAAACGGGATCATAAAGCCCACCAACACGTGTATCATAAACGGAACGCTAATTCCATGGTTGCTAACCATCACAAATTGAGCCGAAGCTCCACAAACGGCCCGAAGACCATGGGTTGCTACCCCACCAAATTGAGTCGAAACTCCACAAAATGGGGTTTAGTCTCCCTCGCAGACAAAGAGACATCGCACATTGCTAGTCTAAATCACAAAGATGATCGTCATGATCAACGAGAAGTGTCGATTACAGTAAGTTAGTAAATATATGAGCTTAGCATCATGTCCCATAACCACTAGCTTAACTTAAATATTTACGAACAAATTGTAGATCTCCACTAGAAAATTGCACAAGAGTTTTGATCGAACAAGTCCAAGAATTAACCAACAAAGTGAACGCAAGCGTTTCATACCACTTGTTTTACTAAGTCGTTTAATTAGATTTCTCATACGAGTGAGGTAAAGGTTTGTATATACTAATAGATTGGAAAACGGTTTTATAAACGAATTTGGTATTAAAATAGTATTGAAATCGTTTGAGGAAAGAGTTTTGATATTTACTACTAGTATAGAAAACCTTTATATTTTTAAAGTGTCAAATCACAAAGAAAATTGTAAGAACAATCAACCACTAAAATTCACATTCGAAGACGTGAATAAAATCCAAAGAAACCGATAAAGAATCCATCGAAATGGATATTCAAAAATCCCTAAAAAGGAGTCATCAAAGTCATAATAAATGATAACAACAAATAGGATCATCACAAATCGATTTAAATTGGAATTCTCAAGCAAATAGGCAAGCAGGCAAAACACTGCAGTTTCAGACGTCTGAAACAAGTGGTTCAGACGTCTGAATCTGGAAATATAAATATTTCCAGAACACAATTCAGACGTCTGAATCAAGTGTTTCAGACGTCTGAAATAGGCATATTTTAGCCTATTACCTTTCTATTTGAAATAGAACCAATTCAGACGTCTGAAACCATATATTCAGATGTCTGAATCTGGGAATAGAAATCTTCCCAGAACAATACTCAGACGTCTGAATATTACGTTTCAGACGTCTGAATCTGGGGTTCAGGGCATTCCCTGAACCTAGGCCAAAAATGGCCAAATGAATATCGGAAACGATCGAACGAGCTAATGGCGATGACTAAGGAATTACGTCGAACGACAACCCAGCCTAAACGGCTCTTCGATACGCCTCAAATCTCAATGTCCAAATGTCCATAATAGGATTTTCACAAATTAGACCAAAACACCAAAAATTGGAATATACACAAAATCAATCCAAAACAAGATCAATTGCACACGAATAAGTGTTAGGAATTCATACCTAACAATCGAAGATAATTATAGACTAAGATGTGAGATAAAAATCTCACCTTTTTACAAAATCAAACAAGAAGAAGCTTGAAAGCAAATGGAGAATCAACCTCTCTTCAACACAATCCAAATGAGCTTGAATCTATGCTCAAAACAAGAACATTCTCAAAATTAGGTTTAGAAATTTCTGAAATTATTAAGAGAATAAGTTGGAGGAGAAGAAGAGAATGCTTACCAATGGGTTCTCTTGAATTTGGAGCTAGGAATTTGAGGTTGCAAGAGGAACTAGGGTTTTGGAGTTTTAATTTCCAATCTCTCCCACCATTATTTCCTTAGAACTGAAAAGAGAAGAGAATGAGGGTGAATGGGGAAGAGTGGCTCAGATTTGAGCATAAGTTAAACATAGGGCTGAGCCCAAACCCAAACCCAAAGTGAAAAGGTAGCAAAAATCAACTTTCTCCAAACATATCGAAGCTTATACTCAAAAAGGTCGCAAACGGCATTTTAAACTCAATGGGAGCGGTCCCGAGTCCTAATTCGCCCGTATGCAAAAAGTAGCTTTTTGGACTAAATTCCGAGTATCGATAAAATATTTAAATATAAAAAATCGACTGATATGCGGGTTGTTACATGTTGTGATTCCGAATTTATTTATGACCATTTTGTATATTTTAATCATCATCTCAGTTAATTGCTTTTATTTAAATTAAATAATTATTTAATTTATTATTGAATATAACTGCCAGTTAATTACCTGTTATATATTATCAGTTATATATTGATATTAATTGATTGTTGTGTATGATGATTGTGATGGATGTATGATTTTATGATGGACGAATGGATGTTTTATTTATATCGTCATAATCTGCAAGTTGTTATGCATTTATTTTTATTTGGGATTGCGGTTTGAAATTATATACAACCGCATTTTTATTTTTAAATTGCGGATTGAAATGATAAATATCCGTATCACTTGACCATAGAATAAAAAATTATATAGAGGCACCGCGATATATATATAAAATTATTTTTGAAATGATTTTTATGGTTTTGTAAAGAAATATATGGGCTCTGCAGATATTGGTTTAGATGTTATATAAATGCTATTTTATTATTGATTTAGCTATGTATAAATTTGTTTTGAATTATAAATAAGCGAAATAATAAAGTTTGAATTTCTTTTATATAATATGGTTAATTATCTATTTAAATTCTATTGTATATAGAGTTTATAATGACTCAAATAAAATTAAGGTTGGAAGATAAATGTGAATTTGATTTGAATATAAGATTTAAGGATTATCCTCAAAGAAATTGATTTGAAATATACATAAATTAAGATTCAAAAGGCATGATTTTATAACTTGATTTTTGTTTAGAGGATTTAAATGAATATCAAATTGATTTAAATGAATATTATCAAGTTAATGTAATTGAAAGAATATCCAATTATTTGAAGTCTAAAGGTTTTACTAAAATAATATTTGATTTATTAAGTAAACATTTCAAATCTAAATAATAGTAGTTGAAATTGATATATATGAAATTATCAAAGAATATGGTTTGAAATGGTGGAATAATTAAAGCTTTGAAATATATGGAAATTACATTGGTTTATTTGGGAATTTAAAATCCATAGTGGAATTGATTTGTGAAGGCGAAGAAGCTATTTTACTATATAAAGTAATTAAATATTTAAACCATTTAAGTGGTGTAGTACGTTTCAAAGTTATGAAATTCAAAGTTTTATGTTTTGAAAGGCTATATTTCAAGTTTTGGTTTCGAAATATTATAACTTTGAAATGTTATAGTTTTAGAAAAGGATATATTTGAAAATGATATCAAATTTGATTTGGGGTTTTAAATTAGAATGATATCATATTTATATGGTTTTGAAATGGATATTTTATTCTGGTTTTAAAGTATAAACTATTTTGAAAAGACCGCGGTGTTATAATAACGTTTGGTTGTTAAAGAGACCGGGATCGGAAGTGGTCATGCTCTCTGCCAACTCTGAAAACCACTTTAACAACCGTATACGCGGTGGAGATTCCAGAATGAAGTAGGATGGTGGTGGCATTTCCTTTGAGGTAAATACATGGACCCGACTCCCGTGAGTTGGCATAAGTTTGTTAAAACAGGAGCGATTGACGGGCTAATGAGGTAGCTCCTTTGATCGGACACATCCCTTCGATATTATACTCAGACTTTTGGATTGATTCGGTGGCCACTTTTGATTTTTTTATTTATTTAGGGTGTGGCTCGAGGTGGGCGGTAGCTGCGCGCTACGCGTTACCACCGGCCCGGAAGCGTAATTGGTATTCTACCCTGGCATTGCCTAGTTGTGCCGTGTCACCTACCCTATCGCGTCTTGTACGAGTTTGGTTTTCTCCCGTAGCCCGTGTGGTATCCTCTGGTGGTTTCCCGATCAGGAGGGACTATGATATTGGATGGACTACTGAGACTATTACGTGTTAAGGGCTATATGGGTAACCCCTTAATGCTATGAAAAAAGTAAGTTTACTTTACTATTAGACACTATTATAATAGCGAAATATTACTACATAGTAAATAGTTTAACGGATCCTTAGGAGATGTGAATCCCGAGCATATCTTAAGTTACTGCACTCACGTTGGACACTGGATAGGAGATGTCAAATCCTGTAAGCATCTCGGACGCCGTACCACTCATATTTATTCCTGCCGATTTAACTTACATAAGATATTTTAGTTTTCACTCGAGTGTTTTGTCTTTTCAATTCGCTCGGGTCAGTCCGAGTGTTTCAGGATTTGAAGATTTTATTCTAAAGGATGAAGATGAAGATTTGTATTACTATTATCTACTATATTATTCCACTACACCATTAATTCCGCTGCATTAATTATTATTCTCCGGTATGCGTACTCCGATATGTATTGTATAAATATAATCAAATGTTTTTGTAAAACAGCTTCATGAACTGTTATTTGATTATTATATTTTATTGTTTCGCTGCAAGATTTTGATTTTGTTTTTTTTCTTTCTCTGCTTTTTCTTATTTACCCCATAACAATCCGCCTTTCTGTATGGTTTAAGTCTGTTGTGTATGGTTTATCGTCGATTTAAGCCGTGCGAAAAGGCGGGACGTTACAGATTTATTTCCTCACATTCACTTTTTATTTAATTTGGTTTAGTTACATTCTAATTTAATTCAAATTTTAAGTTTCTATAAGTTCTCCAAATTTATTTACCTTCTGTTTGCTAACTTCTTTTAATCCACCTCAATTAATTGGCTTACATTCTAACTTATTTTCGTTTTCTTACTTACTTCAAATTTTTAACCCTTCTTCAAGTTAAAATTTCTATTCTAAACCACTTTTCAAATTTTTTTTAAGTTTCCAAACTTATTTACCATTCCATAAACATTTTTAATAAGTTTCTCGAGTTCCATCCAAACATTTCACACCAACTCTAGAGTTTAAACCATTACTAAAATGTTCAAAATCCAATTTTGAAAAATATATATCTAAATCAAACTATTCCTTTTCATTTTCAAAATCAAATCCAATTTCGCAAACAAACATTAATCCAAAACATCCAGGTAGCAATCCCTCTCTTGGAAACTCGAAAATGGACACCGATGATGTCACGATCATCATTGGAATTATTTCCTAGCGACCGAAAAGAGTACAATGCTTTTATCACTTTAAAATCCCTTCAAATATTCCAAACTCTCCAGAGTTCAAATCCAATTCAAAAAAAATTCCCAAAATTCCAAATTCAAAATCCATCCAAAACATTACTCTGGAACTTTCATCACGATTTATTTCCAAATATTCCACTGGAATTCTATTTCAAATTATAAATCACATTTACAATTCACACTTCAAATTTCATTCTATAAATGAATTTATTTCCTTAACCTTTGGTTATTTTTAATTTCTAGTTAAATTTCCACATAACAATGATAATAATTATCATTCCTAACATCCAAGCAACCAATAATTTTCAAAAACTTTTCTTTTATATCCGAAAAAATTTAGGGTAAAATTATTTCATTTACCCTATTTGAAAACTATATTGTGTCGGTTTATCTCATTCAAGAGTTTAGAAAACCCTATCGATGACATGGCGTCCCACATATCGACCAGAATCCATAAACACTCAACCAATAAGTCAACACAATATAAAAACAATTTTTTATATTCACTAACAAATGCACACTCATATCTATTTATACACTCATACTCATTATAGAGTACTACGGACTCTATCTCTAATGAGTAATCCCCACCAGAGCCAAGGTTCTCGCTTAGCCTTCAGCTCTGATACCAAGTAAAACGGTCTAGGCTTTTTAACCATCGACAGCGGCCTCAACTGGTAGGCTTTTCCACCATCCCAGCCCTACCGTGGCTTTCACTGGTACCTCAGGTTTGCTTTTACGGCCAGCCTCTCGACTCGCAACCAACCCCAAAAGGACTTATACTACCCCCGGGGGCATGTAGGGGTTAAAGTCTCACGTTCGCCGCCAAACGCGAAGCGAGAACCCCCTATCATGCTGTAATGTAGCATACCTGATCCCGGTCTCTTCGAAACGATCAGCGCGTTGGCCAATATTGATAGTCGGTTATTTAACTATCAAATAACATTCGTAGACAACCATCAAACAATAAATAATCTCCTAAATTGTTTATTTATTTCAAAATATCTTCGCAAGATATATTTCCACTTTTCAATCCCTTTTGAAAACAGTTTCAAAGCATTTTCTCACATGGAATAAATTCCCCAAATATTTTTGATTCCCGCTGAAATCACCAAGTACAAACACTTTAGATTTTAAAATAATTTAAAACACTTTATTATAAAACAAACTTTTACATTTAAATTTAGAAAAAAACTACTTTAATACTTTATTAAAAATATATACTTTAAGAATATTTAAAATAAAGCTGCTTTATAAAATATAAACTAAATTTTTCTCTTTTAAAACATAATACCAAGTCACCTTTAAATAATTACGACTAAAATAATTTTGGAAAAGACTTACTTTAAAATTTAAACATTTAAAAATAATAAATTTCCTAAAACATACTTTTTAAAACAACTTTAAAACTTTTAACTTATACTTAAAAATTTACTTCAAAACATACTTGGCTATCTAGGGAAATATGCTTCTCTTTTCACATCCTTTAAAAATAAACCACTATTTATTTTTAAACAAATTTACCCATTCCTTTAATAAATTCCCACCGTGAATTTATTCTTCCGAATATCCGCTGATATATTGCTTCACTTTTATAAACCCAGTTTATAAATTTCATAGTCACATTCTCCTTTAAATTTCCAATTTCAAACACTTAAATCAATTTCCAAATTGATTTTCAGTTTAACCCATTTTGAAATAAGTTTCTTTACTTACTCAATTTATTCTAAAACCCATCGACTTTAGATTTTTATTCCTTAATTATGATTTAAAATCTTTTAACTGAAAACACCAATTTCAGATTTTCCTAAATTCCTTCTTTATCCTTTTAAATAAATTTAAACCTTGAATTTTAAAATAAATTCTTTATTATTTTAAATAATATCACTTGGGTTTTAAAATTCATTATTTTCCCTTTTATTCAAAATCTCCCTTCCCACACTCGGATTTTATTTATTAAAATTTTAAAATCGCTTTTATTCTTTTCCAGTTCATTCTTAAATTTATTCAAATTCTCTATAATTATTTTACTTAAAAGTTCACTCTTTTATTTTCTTTTCAAAAATCCAATTCTATATATTTTAATAACTCGGTGTACCGAATATATTCAAGCAAACCTTAGCATTCAATATTCTAATTATCAATATAATTCATCACAGAATATCAAATATTGATAACACAGAATATTAAACAATCTAAATAATTTTGAGGAATACAGTTGGATCCCTCCAACATGTTTCCCTGCATCCACAGATGTTAGCACAATACCAATTCCACTTCGAGGTGGAATATCGCGGTATATGGGATTAATATAATATCATCCGCTATTATGCGGCGCATTGGGTCTCATCCGCTATGTAATGCTGGAAATCAATCACTCCAATATATACTATATATATACTACTATATATAATATAGCACATCAAATCAGTTCAAACATTCAACCAATTATTTAAATTTAACCCTTTAAATTTAAATTTAAATTTAAATTCAGATGAGTGAGATTAACTCACCTTTGATTTTTAATTGCAACCATTTCCATCTTGACTATCTTCATACGATTTCAGACCTTGTAACAAGCATTAGATGGTTTTTATTAATATTCGAATAAATCAAACAATTAAATTTCCATTTGATAAATTTAATTAACCAATGCTTTTGTTTTAAACTAATAATTTAATTTTAAACTAATCTTCCTATGATAAATAATTTTTTTTAATAACTAAAACAATTGAATAAATTAATTAAATATGTTAATCACCATTTCAATAATTTAAAATTAAGTGGTAAGTTTATAACATGTGTATCTTTATCTTCTTCCTCTAAAGAACAAAATATAAATATTTACTTTACTGTTCTTTCTCTATCTTTTTTATTCAAAGCATTTTAAAACTTTTGTAAAAAAATCTTCTTGTCATGTATATATATATGTATATATTCTCTGCTTACCAATAATATGTGTGTATAAATATATAACTTAAATAAAACAAGTAGAACAAAACGCTCACCTCGATGTCGAGCAACCGTCGCCCCTCCAAACGATCACCACAACACCTGTGCCCTACCCCTCCTCCTCGCGCACAACATTCGCTACCAAGTCACGACTCGCGTGCGGTTTACCAGCTCCACTAGATGAAGCACGAAGCGCCCGACATCCCTTTCTATGCTCGAGAGAAGCAGACACCCCCACCACAACGCTTTTCCCTAGCATGACATCGATGAAACCTGGCCTATAGGAACGCGATTTCGAATCGCGAAATCGGCTTGGACGAATTATTTTTTTCTTCAAGCGAATTGATTTCAAAGAAGATCGTTTTGGGGGGTTTTCATCTAAAGACGGGTTTCGAAAAATTGAGGTACAGGAGAAAAAAGAAGGAAGTTCGGCCATTGAAATTTCAAAGCAGCTATAGTCTCTCCTTTTTTTTCCCAATTCGATTTTCCTCTTTACTAAACGATTCGGCTGCGCTATTTTAAAAAGGTGAAAGAAAAAGGGGAAAAGATGTTAGCGTGTACAAGAGCCTATGCGTGTTTGATAGAAAAAGGGACAGGATTTGACGGCTAGGCTTGCATAGGTATAGGATAGGATGGCTGATGGGAAAGAATTTCAGCTAAATGTTGGCTAGTGTATGCGAATATATACATTCAATTTAAATTCAAATCATCTTGATTTACACACTCCAAAATTTCGAACCCCTATTGAGGCATGCCACTAGATGTTTATAATGTTATACCCCTTTTCCGAACGCAATGTAAAAGGTTTGGAGTCCTAATTCAATCGTGTGGAGAAGATAGCCTTTTGGATCAGTTATTATATTGAATTTTCGATATAAATTTCAGCGCGTTTACATATTATACGCTCCCACAACAACTCCAAACACTACGAAAATTGAAATCCAATAATAATACGATATTACGGATCCAATGAAACTAGTTTCGTTGAATTTCGAGACTGTGCTCGGAAGACTATTTCTAAATATCGATTTAAATGATATAATTTCAAAACTGAACAAATCACTGTTAAATTCAATTTTAAAACTTCTATTATCCTCAGCACTATCAATATAAATTTTCCGAGCCTTCAAATTACTTTTCACAGGCTTAAAACTGAAGATTCAACAATTTTCTAAATTTCCAATTTTATTAAATTCAATAATTTAATTGTCAAATAAATAGTGATATTTGAAATTCATATTAAAACTAATTATCAAATATTTAAAATTAATTAAATATTCTAACTTCAAATATTCAAAATTTCCAGGTCGTCACAGAACTTATGAACTATCATAAGTTGAGAACTCTTATCCACCACTTGTAGACATGTAGGTGCTATCTAATATTGAATACATTGTAGCTTCATAGGTTGATGCACTCCAGAGTTATAATAGTTTGACATTTCTATGCTTTCGTAAGTTGGCGATCTAAAGCCTTTACAACTCGACACACCTAAAGCTATCGCAGATTGATACACTTGGAGTTATCGCAAGTTAATAAATTTAGAGCTATTGCAGGTTAATACACTTAGATCTATCACAAATTGACACTAAACTAGATATCGCAAGTTGACCTACTATGAGCTACCGCAGGTTGACCTCATATTAGCTGCCACATGTTGAACCTTTAACTAGCTATCGCAAGTTGATGCTTATATGAGCTATCACAGGTTGATCGTGGAAATTTAGTAATTAGCTTGAAAGCTATTTATTTACCATTGAAAGAAATTGTGTTTCACAAAATCTGGATACATGTCAAATTACTATTAGAGTTTTGAGGCTTTTGTAATTTATTTTCCAGAAATTGTTAGTTGCCACTTTACTTAAATCATCAATCATCCATTTGCAATTAACTTTTATCCTTGCTAAATAATTCATATAAAATTGAAAATGCATGGAAAAGCCCAAAAAATCTCCAAAAATCATAATCATCATATTTTGCCTCATATAATTTTTTCTGGTGAAAATAATTATTTTTAATAAGTTAAATCATTAATTTATGAAATTAAGCCTTTCCTAAACTTTGAAAATTCATATAAATTCCAAGTAATCTAAAAAAAATTGAAATTAAATACTCATCTATGTATTATCGTTTTACACATTCTATAAAAACATGAAGCGATTCAGAGAAGGTTTGATTCACATTTTTACACAATCGCATCAAAATCATCATCTTTAATAACCAACCTGAACAAATATTATTTAATTTGGTTACATTAATTCATTGTTTTTCAAAACATCACAAACACATACAATCCTTACCCATATGGATTTGGAAGGTTTTAGAGAAAGGATTGGTCACTTTTGTTTAATTATAGGTTGATAAAAAGCTTTACATTCTCTTATGGACGAACGCTCCTTCTTTGGTATACTTCTTGTGACGACCCTGACTCGACCTTCGAAAATCGGCACCCGTACTTCATTTGTACTCGAATGTCGCAGATTCAAACGTCGAATTTGGTTCGCCGGAGCTTATAACACATTAAGTACAACAACACAGCGGAAGAAAATGAATGAATATCATATACAACTCCAATGATACAATATCAAAATATACAACAATGATCAAAATCAGAAATACAATGAAATGCTACAGCGAAAACACCAATGAACTAGCAGCGGAAACAACTAGAACCTGAAACTCCAGAAGAAACACTAATATCAGCAATCTCCATAAATATCTCGAACCACCATCAAGTTATACCAAGCTAAGCAAGGTCAGTCGTCCTAACCAAAGACTTCAATATCCAAAGTCTCCAAAGAATTCCAAAGAGAAAGTTGAAAGCTACTGAATCGATATCTACTATTTGAAAAACCCAACTCTAAACTATCCGTATGGAAAATTGTGGGCACCCAGAGTTTAGGAAGGGAACAATAAACTCCGGGTCAGTCCTGGGACTGGTATGAGCAAACAAAAACAGTTTATCTTTAAAAAGAAATCCGCAATGCTTTTTGAAAAATGAAACTGCCATAAGGCCACCCGCCACACAAATGCAAGCGCACACTTGGAGGAGATTTCTCCTTATGACAGTCAAAAATACTTCCATTTGATATTATTATTAGTGCATAGTGCAGAAAACTTTTCGAAAGTATAATATTAATCTTAGCCAGCATACCATATTTCGTCGTATGCCTACTATAGCTGCCACGTTAAATGGCAGGCGATATTATCGCTACATTCCATGGCAGGTTATACAACTAAAAATCGTACATGGCGCGTATTGTTTCTTTGGATTTCCAACAAATGGCCAGGCAAAGGAACTTCCTTACCGAAATGGGAACGCCTCTGGAAGGACGCCTCTGAGAACCTAACTGGATCTCTGCTAACACAAGACCGACGCTACCTCATGCTTTAACCAAGCTGTAACTAGGTAACTAACAAAGAAGTATGCTGCCCCCGGTCATTACCGACCTTTATCTGAGAGCTCTCAACACCAACAACCATAAAGCAATAGATTTGCAGCAACCACATAGGTTAAATATCTGGGCTCCCTACCATGATGCCACCTTTTATCCAGAAGGAAATGGACATGCCTTTTAAATTAATTACCCTTAATTGATTAATTAATAAATTTATTATTCCTTAATTAATTACCATTAAATTAATTAAAATAAGTGCTCATCCTAATCACTTACATTAATAAATCACAAATTAATTACTTCTAGTAATATCCTTTTAATCACTTGATTAATTGTCTTAAATATCATAATTTAATTACTTTCAATTAAGTAATTATCTTTTAATCATTCACATTAATAACTAATTTCTTAAAATTGATTTCATAATTAACTTGACCTTCAATCATTAACAAATTAATTAGTCCTTAATTTATCCAAAGCCTTAATTGACTTAAGATAAATCACTTATCTTAATTACTTACTAAATCAAATCATTTTTGAAATCACTCAAGGATTTTAATTGTAACAGCCCTAGTTTTAGCTATTTATTTTATTTTAATTATTCAATTTTGAAATATATTTTATATAAATTTTGTTTAACAATATAGTTTAATTATTTAATGTGAAGATATATTTTATAAAATTGTATATGTCAATAAAATTAAATAATAACTGTAAAATTTTAAGCTATGATTTAACTGTCAAATTTCGCGTTTAAAAGACGCGTCAATTTTAGGGTATAAACAACGTAATAAAACGTGTGTTTTTAAAATGTTATTTTTTTTGAAATTTGTGATGTTTTGGACTGCGTCTGTTTAACGTAGTGTAAAAATCAAGTTTTCGAATAAATTTGAAGAAAAATATCAGTCAGAGATTTTGGCTAACGTTACGTTATTTAACTGATACTTTAAACCTTTTAGCTACTTGCCATTTCTCTGCAAAATCTAAGCATGCTGAAATTTACCTTTTGTAAAATCAAAACTGAACTAAAATAAGTTTTGCCTTTCCCAGTACTCTATGATATAAATGTATATCATATCACACAAGAATTTAATCTGGCATTTAAAATTATCAAGCTTGCTTTAACCACTATCACGTATGCATATTTACCTCTTCCCTTACCCTCTGTTTCCTCAGACATACAAGAACTTAAATAGACATATCAGAGTGCACAAATCACGCATTTATATTTATAACTAAAGAGAAATCACATGAGTCAACATCCAACATAAAAACTGATACTTAAGAGCATGTATAACTCAGGCAAATCACACGATGACGGATTCTTATATTTTGTAACTGATGATTGCAATTCAAACGACATCTCTTATAACTTATGTCTTCACACTAAATATTGATTTATCTCTTCCTTTGATTTAGCTCAGATCCATTTTTGCTTTTTGAGTGAAACGTCAAACGTTTATCTGGAGGGTATATCAACCCATGTTTTAAATAAGCATTGGTTTAACGTTCGAACGTTTAAAACTGGAAACAATCAGCCTCCCACTTTATCAACCGAGAAACTCTCGCCCTTTGTTAAATTCGAAACAAATTCTTTTACGAGCAAATCACGCATTGATTTTTTTTTTTTTTGTTCAAACATATTTAACTGGATGAAATTCACTTGGCTTTCCTTGTTTCATTTCGAGATTCATTGCTTCTCATATTCATGCAAATCACATACCAGAGGACTATATCTCAGCTTGTCCTTATACATATCAAAACTTAACCAAAGCATTGTCCACCTTCAACAATTACCGCTTGCATTACTCTGTTGCATACGAGCTTCAAGTCAGGTAATGGTTATATTGATTTTTCTTTTTCTTCTTCTTTTCATTCTCCTTGTGTGCTCGGATCTGACTTGCTCGACTATTTTCACAACCTGTCATGTATAGAGCATATAGGAACCTTGACTATAGGATGAGAGAGTGTGACCATGTCCCTTGTATTTGTACATGCATTAGTTGTAGATTTGGGTAGGTTTCACATGAGGAGTTGTGTTGTATTAAAGTATGGATTTTGTTTATCCTGGCAGTTGTACACCTACCGTGTTCCAGAGGAAGAGATGTGGGAACAGAGGGGATAGGATTCTCGTAGGCATGTTATGAAAAAAATATATATAAATATAGATAATAAAGAGGAAATCTGGAACTTTTAGATGTAATAGTGGCATCTGAGTTTAATAATGTAGGCTGCTCATATAGGTTACTGTGTGCATGTGCACAACGGACATGAGGGAGATGCCTACTGGAGTTGTGAGATAGCTGTTGTTCTAAGGCAGTGATGCGAATTTGGGAAAAGGGTTAAGGTGTTATTGTGTGAGTAAATTCATATTTGCAAGCCTGTAATACTTTGGTTCATATAAAGTCAGACTGGAAATGCTTTGAGTTTTTTTTTGTTGTTGCGTATGTTTCTTTTGTTGTATTGTACAATTGCAAGCTACAGAGGAAGGAGCAGTAAAACTTTTCTATTTGCTTTGTGGAGTGATGACTGTGGACAGTTGAACTTTTGCTTAAGTATGTGCATGCAGGTAGGGATTGTAGACTGGCAGGGACGTTTAGATTTCTATAAATTATTGTATAAACGTAGGCTACATATTAAGAGTGAAAGGGATAAGCGTGCATATCTTGTACATGTCCTGTTGAACCAAAGGTATTGCCAGAGGATGTGAGCAATCACTATTTTATTTAGTTATATCTGGAGTGGTTTTGCATCTGACTTGGTTTGGGAAAGTGAAGACTGGAGTTTGTTGAAAGAGTAGGAGAGATAGAAGAGAGATGGAACTGGTGGAATGTACATCGGTGCACGTGGTGCACGGCAGAACCATGCATATGCATGTTTGTGATGGAAGTTACATAGAGTTAGGGACCGGACCTTGTGGTTTTGGTGAAGACTGCGGAGGTAGTAGAAAGTAGGCAGTATATGTCTTGACAGCATGAGTTGTACGGGAGGTTGGGATAGGACTGGTCTCTGCATAATTAAGGAAACAGAGGATAAAGGCAGAGAGAAGTGCGGAGCAACTGCATGTTTTACTCGGAGCAATATGAATTTCGACTCGGAGCATTAGGCGATTTTCTCGAAGTAAGGTAGGTGTGGCTCGGGTAGTTAAAGATAGGATTGGGTTTTGCATTTTTCCAGTTTTGAACCCGGAAATTTAAATCTGAATTGAAGGTGGGTGAAGTCAGAAAGCAATGGTGTAAAATTAGTTTAAACGTAAAATAGAAGATGAATTCCAGAAGCGTGAATCTAAGTTTGAAGTATGTTAGGCAACAAAATTGTATGGCGTGAGTGGGTATGTATGTGTACAGTAGTAAGGGGGGAAGCAAGTGTGCACGTGTACATGCGTGTGTCACGGCTCATAGGAGAAACGTCACCATATTGTTTAGTCAGTCTTTGGAAAATGTTGTCAAAAAAAAAAAAAAAAAAAAAAAAATTTAGCATTAGCACATTTCACGTTTTGGGTTATATTTTGGTCATATTACACGGTGGAGAGGTCGAGCAAGGCAAATCAATTTTCGTTCTATTCTAATTTTTCCTTTGACCGTAAATTCTAAATTCGCGTTTCAAATTATTTGAATTTTATTCTAGATTTGAATCTAGGCGACATCAGAAGAATTTGATCGTTATTCTCTGTCGGTCTGTACCGGTTAATCGTCGTTTTTGAAATTCAAAATTTTCTACAACTTCCAGGTGAGTATTTCTCACCAGACATAAGTATTTATATTTTGGTAAATTATCACAAGTGTATGCGTAAAAATTTATTTCACTATTATCTGTCTGTAGTGTGATATAAAATGATGAACCCTATTTAAATTGACACCTCATCAGTTATTCATCTGTTGTATTATATCTGCAGTTATATTTTGTTATTGTTTATTTACTGCTCAAATCACACTGCAAGTTCCCTGTTGATATAGATTGTATGGGCTGAAATGATAGGCCTAAATGATGATCATTGTTAAACTATTCTGTTAACTGCTTAACTGATAACTTGGGATTGCGGGTTTGAAATGATAGAACCCGGGGTTTTGTAAATTACGGATTGAAATGATATAAATCCGTATCACTTGACCTAGGCTAGAAAACTATATACAGGCCCGTGGTCCTTATAATATTTCTGAAATATTTGAAATTATTCTGGAAGTTAAATATTTAATATCTTTAAAGGATTTTATATTGATTTTGAATGAGTTATAAATAAAGAAATAACAAATATTTGAATGAAATTTGGAATATAACTTATTTTAGAAATTCTGGACTTTGAAAGAATAAGATTTCAGTAAAGAAATATATATAAATAAATAAGTTATATTTGAAATCTTTATTAAGTTAAACAATCTACTACAGCATTTAAATGCTGTCTTTTTGAAATTGGACTAGTTTTACCCGTAACTTTAGGTAGCATTTCCTAAGTGCTACCGAATCTAGAATTGATTGTTTTAAAATTTATGGAATTTGATAAATCATATTTTATGTTGAGTTTTGGGAATCTTAAGATATGATATTTATAGTTGGATTTTCCTTAAATAAATATAAGATGAACATTTTAGTATTAAGTAAATTTTGAAAATATCAAATGGCTAAAATTTGGAGTTTTATTTATGGAATTTATGGGAATATCCAAGACTAAATAATAAAACATTTATTTGTTAAAAGAATAAAATCCAATCTTAGTTTTGATTAGTAATACTCCAATCGGATATATATATATATAGGAATTGCAAGGGTTTTGGGAACATAAAGTGATATTTAAATTATGGTTTAAAACTTTAAATAAAGAAATATATTTGTAAAGCTATGTAAATTATCTTCTTTACAAAGTAACCATAAAGTTAAACCATTTATTCTATATGCCGTTGAAGATATAATTCAAATATTTGGTTTCCAGATATTAGAAACTTTAAGCAGTATGGTTTTTGGAAAAAGAATTATATTTGAATATAACGATATCATCTTGTTTTGGGTTTTAAAATGATATCATATTTATAGTTTTTGAAATGGAAATGTTTATACTGGTTTTAAAGTATAAATTGTTTTTAAATGACCACGGGTTATAATAACGATGGGTTGGCAAAGAGACCGGGATCGGATATGGACATACTCTCTGTCGATACCGAAAACCACTTTGACCAACCGTGTACGCGGTGGAGATTCCAGAATGAAGTAGGTCGGTGGTGGCGTTTCCTGTAAGGTAAATACGTGGACCCGACTCCCGTGAGTTGGCATAAGGTGGCTAAAACAGGAGCAATTCCAGGCCAATGAGGTCATTCCTCTGATCGGACGCTCCTCTTCGATATTATACTATGATCTTGGATTGATTCAGTGGCCACTTCTATATTTTGATTTTGGGGGAGTTAGTTCGAGGTGGGCGGCAGCTGCGCGCTGCGCGTTACCATCAGCCTGGATAGCAATTGGTATATCTACCCTGGCATTGCCTAGTTGTGCCGTGTCACCTACCCTATCGCGCCTTGTACGAGTTTGGTTTTCTCCCGTAGCCCGTGTGGTATCCTCTAGTGGCTTCCCGATCAGGAGGGACTATGATATTGGATGGACTACTGGGACTATTACGTGTTAAGGGCTATATGGGTAACCCCTTAACGCTATTAAAAAGTAAGTTTATTTTATAAATAGACACTAGTATAATAGCGCAATATACTACATAGTAAATAGTTTGACGGATCCTTAGAGGATGGGCGGTCCCAAGCATCCTTTAAGTTACTTGCTCTATATTACAGTACACTTGAATTAGCTTACATTATATAAGTATGTATGTCCTGACTCGAGTGTTATGTTTTATTTTTACGCTCGGGTCAGCCTGAGTTGCAGCTTCAATTTCTTCTCCGTAGCTAGGACACTCAGTAGATCATTCGCGCTGCTGGAAGTGGTTTCAGCCTTTATCTTTTCTGGAATTCAAGACTTTGAAGACTCTATCTCTATTTATGTCTTAAAATTTGTATTGAGGATTATAGACAATGTAAGTTCTGTTTTGTTGAAGTTATATCAGTGGCTTCATGAACCACTAAATTTTTAATTTCCGCTGCGAGATTCTGATATCTGTGTATGTGATTCTGTGATCTATTTATTGTATATTCTGAGTTTTGCCAAATTTATTCTACAACGCAGTATTTTGAACAATTCAAGTCCGACAATGTGCGGATGCGAATGGTTGAAAATATTGGGTCATTACATTTGGTATCAGAGCTTTGTCTCTAGGCAAAACTTAGAATGTATGGTAAATTTGATTTATAGAATCACCTTCATTCAAACTTGAATCTCTTCCTTTTCGAATTTTGGAACATCCCCTGTGGTTCCAAAGTTCATTCGTGTCCCTCACTTTTCATCTACTTTAGATTCTGGAGTGTCCCATAACTCCACTTCGGATGATCTTTATAGTGAATTGGCGGTCTCGCCATTATTCTAATAAAGGGGTGAAACTCCTTTACCATTAGCATTGATTCACCAGAAATTTATATTTAACATCGGTTTAGATGCTAGTATCTTTGGTTATTCCGAACTCTCTCTCTTCGGATCGAATGGTAAATCTACATTTGAGCTGACTCTTTAAGTCACGGTTGGCCAGGTCTGGGTTGTCCGCGATTTATATAAACGTACCCAGTTCCTTATTTTGTTGTTTAATCATCAGATCTGCTGATTCCAACTTATCTTGAAATCTCTTTGATTTGAATTCATCAAATTTGAATTTCTATCCTTGTTTTGAAAATTTATTCCTATATTTGAAAGAAAATCTAAAATATATATAAGTATAATTTTCAGAATTTTTATAATTAATTTAACTAGTTGTCAAGAGATAATAGTTTTGATTTTTTTATGGTTTTGTAAACCATGTGTTTTGTCTAATAAATGATTGAATATAAGCAATGGTCATAAAATAATTTGGAAACAGAAATGAATTTAAAACAAGAACTTGAGAATTCAATTTCCGATGGTTTCAAACCTTGGGTTTAAAATTTTTAAAAGGATATATACTATTTAAAGTATTTTTATATAGAAATTTGTTTCCAAAGAATTTTAAAAATATAGTGCTCTTCTTTTTGTCGCTGGAAAATAATTTCGGTGATGACTGCAGCATCATCGACATTCATTTTCGAGTTTCGAAGCGAAAAGACCATTCTGTAGTCTGGCTACAGTGTTACCTTGAAAATTAAATCGATTTGAATTTCTAAAATATGAATTAATATATATAGATATATAATTTAAATTGATTTGACATATTATGTATATATTTATCTACCTATAAATGGTTTGAAGGGAATCCGAAATTTAATTCTTAAAGTTTACCTTGAAAAAGAAAATAAAATTTTGAATAAGAAATTCCAACTGGAAATAATTGAATTTGAAAGTTTTAGTTGTATAATACTCAATTTCATTCAATATGACTTACTTTGATTTTCAGAAGTTAACAATGTAATTTGGATAATATACAATATTAAAGGGATTTTATAAATAAAATTTGAGTGGTTATACACTTAAATTTTAGTTATAAAAAGGCTAATAAAGGTAATATAGAAAAAAAGGAATTTAAGGAACTTATTTGAATAACCTAATAATAAAAATTGATTTAATAAGGAAGCTTAAATCTAACCAAGAAATTTTAATAAAGGTTATTTCCTGAAATGAATAGGTTGTGTAATAAACATTGTATCTTTGAATAGAAAATAAAAGATAGTTGAAGAGATATTTTGTAGTAAGGATTATTATCTTAAATCATAGTTTAATTTATGTCTAAATGAGTAATGATGATTTAAATAGTTAAGACATATGTTAATATCGCTGAAATTGATAATTGAGAATTTGTTTTTAAATGAAAATTTCAAGTGACACTTATTTAAGGAATATCTTATTTGTGAAATAGGTATTTCAAACGAAGTGTTAGGTTAGTTGTTAAATCAAGAGTTAAGAAAATAATGAACTGATTAGGAATACTATCATATCTACTATAGCATATTTTAAGTGCTGTGGTTCTAGGAATAAAATGCTTTGGAAAACTTATAATTGAATAAATGAAGATATCTATAAATTTTAATGACTTTCAAAGTATTATGATTTCAAAGGCATTATGATTTCAAATTTATTTTCTTATTTTCAAACTATCTTTGAGTATCCTTGGTTGCCCTATTTGCTACAGATTGGGGAAGCTATTGCTTATACCAGTCTATTTAGAAATCTTTCTGTAATCTTTGAAATCTTTGTTACTCACCGGGACCTGAGCACCGCTGAGCACTCATAGCCTGACAGTCAAACTGAAAGGGTAAAACCAATTCTAGAGGTTTTCTTCGTGCTTCAAATCCGGAACTATCCGTTTGAGATTCTTGTTTATCTTGTTGATCTTCCTTTGTTTCTCTTCCTCCATTCCTTTTCGAGGACGAAAAGTTCTTAAGTGGGGGAGAGTGTAACAGCCCTAGTTTTAGCTATTTATTTTATTTTAATTATTCAATTTTGAAATATATTTTATATAAATTTTGTTTAACAATATAGTTTAATTATTTAATGTGATGATATATTTTATAAAATTGTATATGTCAATAAAATTAAATAATAACTGTAAAATTTTAAGCTATGATTTAACTGTCAAATTTCGCGTTTAAAAGACGCGTCAATTTTAGGGTATAAACAACGTAATAAAACGTGTGTTTTTAAAATGTTATTTTTTTTGAAATTTGTGATGTTTTGGACTGCGTCTGTTTAACGTAGTGTAAAAATCAAGTTTTCGAATAAATTTGAAGAAAAATATCAGTCAGAGATTTTGGCTAACGTTACGTTATTTAACTGATACTTTAAACCTTTTAGCTACTTGCCATTTCTCTGCAAAATCTAAGCATGCTGAAATTTAC
The DNA here is from genome assembly GCA_030765085.1 of Allium cepa. Taxonomy (NCBI): domain Eukaryota; kingdom Viridiplantae; phylum Streptophyta; class Magnoliopsida; order Asparagales; family Amaryllidaceae; genus Allium; species Allium cepa. The sequence continues at coordinate 590,574,152 of CM060938.1, forward strand.
CTTTTGTAAAATCAAAACTGAACTAAAATAAGTTTTGCCTTTCCCAGTACTCTATGATATAAATGTATATCATATCACACAAGAATTTAATCTGGCATTTAAAATTATCAAGCTTGCTTTAACCACTATCACGTATGCATATTTACCTCTTCCCTTACCCTCTGTTTCCTCAGACATACAAGAACTTAAATAGACATATCAGAGTGCACAAATCACGCATTTATATTTATAACTAAAGAGAAATCACATGAGTCAACATCCAACATAAAAACTGATACTTAAGAGCATGTATAACTCAGGCAAATCACACGATGACGGATTCTTATATTTTGTAACTGATGATTGCAATTCAAACGACATCTCTTATAACTTATGTCTTCACACTAAATATTGATTTATCTCTTCCTTTGATTTAGCTCAGATCCATTTTTGCTTTTTGAGTGAAACGTCAAACGTTTATCTGGAGGGTATATCAACCCATGTTTTAAATAAGCATTGGTTTAACGTTCGAACGTTTAAAACTGGAAACAATCAGCCTCCCACTTTATCAACCGAGAAACTCTCGCCCTTTGTTAAATTCGAAACAAATTCTTTTACGAGCAAATCACGCATTGATTTTTTTTTTTTTTGTTCAAACATATTTAACTGGATGAAATTCACTTGGCTTTCCTTGTTTCATTTCGAGATTCATTGCTTCTCATATTCATGCAAATCACATACCAGAGGACTATATCTCAGCTTGTCCTTATACATATCAAAACTTAACCAAAGCATTGTCCACCTTCAACAATTACCGCTTGCATTACTCTGTTGCATACGAGCTTCAAGTCAGGTAATGGTTATATTGATTTTTCTTTTTCTTCTTCTTTTCATTCTCCTTGTGTGCTCGGATCTGACTTGCTCGACTATTTTCACAACCTGTCATGTATAGAGCATATAGGAACCTTGACTATAGGATGAGAGAGTGTGACCATGTCCCTTGTATTTGTACATGCATTAGTTGTAGATTTGGGTAGGTTTCACATGAGGAGTTGTGTTGTATTAAAGTATGGATTTTGTTTATCCTGGCAGTTGTACACCTACCGTGTTCCAGAGGAAGAGATGTGGGAACAGAGGGGATAGGATTCTCGTAGGCATGTTATGAAAAAAATATATATAAATATAGATAATAAAGAGGAAATCTGGAACTTTTAGATGTAATAGTGGCATCTGAGTTTAATAATGTAGGCTGCTCATATAGGTTACTGTGTGCATGTGCACAACGGACATGAGGGAGATGCCTACTGGAGTTGTGAGATAGCTGTTGTTCTAAGGCAGTGATGCGAATTTGGGAAAAGGGTTAAGGTGTTATTGTGTGAGTAAATTCATATTTGCAAGCCTGTAATACTTTGGTTCATATAAAGTCAGACTGGAAATGCTTTGAGTTTTTTTTTGTTGTTGCGTATGTTTCTTTTGTTGTATTGTACAATTGCAAGCTACAGAGGAAGGAGCAGTAAAACTTTTCTATTTGCTTTGTGGAGTGATGACTGTGGACAGTTGAACTTTTGCTTAAGTATGTGCATGCAGGTAGGGATTGTAGACTGGCAGGGACGTTTAGATTTCTATAAATTATTGTATAAACGTAGGCTACATATTAAGAGTGAAAGGGATAAGCGTGCATATCTTGTACATGTCCTGTTGAACCAAAGGTATTGCCAGAAGATGTGAGCAATCACTATTTTATTTAGTTATATCTGGAGTGGTTTTGCATCTGACTTGGTTTGGGAAAGTGAAGACTGGAGTTTGTTGAAAGAGTAGGAGAGATAGAAGAGAGATGGAACTGGTGGAATGTACATCGGTGCACGTGGTGCACGGCAGAACCATGCATATGCATGTTTGTGATGGAAGTTACATAGAGTTAGGGACCGGACCTTGTGGTTTTGGTGAAGACTGCGGAGGTAGTAGAAAGTAGGCAGTATATGTCTTGACAGCATGAGTTGTACGGGAGGTTGGGATAGGACTGGTCTCTGCATAATTAAGGAAACAGAGGATAAAGGCAGAGAGAAGTGCGGAGCAACTGCATGTTTTACTCGGAGCAATATGAATTTCGACTCGGAGCATTAGGCGATTTTCTCGAAGTAAGGTAGGTGTGGCTCGGGTAGTTAAAGATAGGATTGGGTTTTGCATTTTTCCAGTTTTGAACCCGGAAATTTAAATCTGAATTGAAGGTGGGTGAAGTCAGAAAGCAATGGTGTAAAATTAGTTTAAACGTAAAATAGAAGATGAATTCCAGAAGCGTGAATCTAAGTTTGAAGTATGTTAGGCAACAAAATTGTATGGCGTGAGTGGGTATGTATGTGTACAGTAGTAAGGGGGGAAGCAAGTGTGCACGTGTACATGCGTGTGTCACGGCTCATAGGAGAAACGTCACCATATTGTTTAGTCAGTCTTTGGAAAATGTTGTCAAAAAAAAAAAAAAAAAAAAAAAATTTAGCATTAGCACATTTCACGTTTTGGGTTATATTTTGGTCATATTACACGGTGGAGAGGTCGAGCAAGGCAAATCAATTTTCGTTCTATTCTAATTTTTCCTTTGACCGTAAATTCTAAATTCGCGTTTCAAATTATTTGAATTTTATTCTAGATTTGAATCTAGGCGACATCAGAAGAATTTGATCGTTATTCTCTGTCGGTCTGTACCGGTTAATCGTCGTTTTTGAAATTCAAAATTTTCTACAACTTCCAGGTGAGTATTTCTCACCAGACATAAGTATTTATATTTTGGTAAATTATCACAAGTGTATGCGTAAAAATTTATTTCACTATTATCTGTCTGTAGTGTGATATAAAATGATGAACCCTATTTAAATTGACACCTCATCAGTTATTCATCTGTTGTATTATATCTGCAGTTATATTTTGTTATTGTTTATTTACTGCTCAAATCACACTGCAAGTTCCCTGTTGATATAGATTGTATGGGCTGAAATGATAGGCCTAAATGATGATCATTGTTAAACTATTCTGTTAACTGCTTAACTGATAACTTGGGATTGCGGGTTTGAAATGATAGAACCCGGGGTTTTGTAAATTACGGATTGAAATGATATAAATCCGTATCACTTGACCTAGGCTAGAAAACTATATACAGGCCCGTGGTCCTTATAATATTTCTGAAATATTTGAAATTATTCTGGAAGTTAAATATTTAATATCTTTAAAGGATTTTATATTGATTTTGAATGAGTTATAAATAAAGAAATAACAAATATTTGAATGAAATTTGGAATATAACTTATTTTAGAAATTCTGGACTTTGAAAGAATAAGATTTCAGTAAAGAAATATATATAAATAAATAAGTTATATTTGAAATCTTTATTAAGTTAAACAATCTACTACAGCATTTAAATGCTGTCTTTTTGAAATTGGACTAGTTTTACCCGTAACTTTAGGTAGCATTTCCTAAGTGCTACCGAATCTAGAATTGATTGTTTTAAAATTTATGGAATTTGATAAATCATATTTTATGTTGAGTTTTGGTAATCTTAAGATATGATATTTATAGTTGGATTTTCCTTAAATAAATATAAGATGAACATTTTAGTATTAAGTAAATTTTGAAAATATCAAATGGCTAAAATTTGGAGTTTTATTTATGGAATTTATGGGAATATCCAAGACTAAATAATAAAACATTTATTTGTTAAAAGAATAAAATCCAATCTTAGTTTTGATTAGTAATACTCCAATCGGATATATATATATATATATAAGAATTGCAAGGGTTTTGGGAACATAAAGTGATATTTAAATTATGGTTTAAAACTTTAAATAAAGAAATATATTTGTAAAGCTATGTAAATTATCTTCTTTACAAAGTAACCATAAAGTTAAACCATTTATTCTATATGCCGTTGAAGATATAATTCAAATATTTGGTTTCCAGATATTAGAAACTTTAAGCAGTATGGTTTTTGGAAAAAGAATTATATTTGAATATAACGATATCATCTTGTTTTGGGTTTTAAAATGATATCATATTTATAGTTTTTGAAATGGAAATGTTTATACTGGTTTTAAAGTATAAATTGTTTTTAAATGACCACGGGTTATAATAACGATAGGTTGGCAAAGAGACCGGGATCGGATATGGACATACTCTCTGTCGATACCGAAAACCACTTTGACCAACCGTGTACGCGGTGGAGATTCCAGAATGAAGTAGGTCGGTGGTGGCGTTTCCTGTAAGGTAAATACGTGGACCCGACTCCCGTGAGTTGGCATAAGGTGGCTAAAACAGGAGCAATTCCAGGCCAATGAGGTCATTCCTCTGATCGGACGCTCCTCTTCGATATTATACTATGATCTTGGATTGATTCAGTGGCCACTTCTATATTTTGATTTTGGGGGAGTTAGTTCGAGGTGGGCGGCAGCTGCGCGCTGCGCGTTACCATCAGCCTGGATAGCAATTGGTATATCTACCCTGGCATTGCCTAGTTGTGCCGTGTCACCTACCCTATCGCGCCTTGTACGAGTTTGGTTTTCTCCCGTAGCCCGTGTGGTATCCTCTAGTGGCTTCCCGATCAGGAGGGACTATGATATTGGATGGACTACTGGGACTATTACGTGTTAAGGGCTATATGGGTAACCCCTTAACGCTATTAAAAAGTAAGTTTATTTTATAAATAGACACTAGTATAATAGCGCAATATACTACATAGTAAATAGTTTGACGGATCCTTAGAGGATGGGCGGTCCCAAGCATCCTTTAAGTTACTTTCTCTATATTACAGTACACTTGAATTAGCTTACATTATATAAGTATGTATGTCCTGACTCGAGTGTTATGTTTTATTTTTACGCTCGGGTCAGCCTGAGTTGCAGCTTCAATTTCTTCTCCGTAGCTAGGACACTCAGTAGATCATTCGCGCTGCTGGAAGTGGTTTCAGCCTTTATCTTTTCTGGAATTCAAGACTTTGAAGACTCTATCTCTATTTATGTCTTAAAATTTGTATTGAGGATTATAGACAATGTAAGTTCTGTTTTGTTGAAGTTATATCAGTGGCTTCATGAACCACTAAATTTTTAATTTCCGCTGCGAGATTCTGATATCTGTGTATGTGATTCTGTGATCTATTTATTGTATATTCTGAGTTTTGCCAAATTTATTCTACAACGCAGTATTTTGAACAATTCAAGTCCGACAATGTGCGGATGCGAATGGTTGAAAATATTGGGTCGTTACATTAATTAAACAATTATCCCTATAAATAATTATTTTAAAAACAAAACAAATTTTCAAACATTCACTTTAACACTCAATCTCTGAAATTTGTTTTAATAATTGCTTGAAAAACTTGTACATTTTCAACTTGCTCTGAAGCGTTAAAATTTCTTTTATTTCAAAACTCTGATATCATCCCCGAGTCAAACACACCCGTTTCCCTGAGTTTTTTTGAACTTTACCCGAGCATTCTCCCAAGTCGCCACTTTTCCTTTTTTTTTCTTTTTTTATTTAAATTCTAAAAAACTTGTCTTAAACAACCCGAGCCTCCTTTCGAAATCCCCGAGCTAATTTCAAAATTTCTTGAGCACAACCCGAGACAACAACCTTCTTCTCCAAATTCAATCTACTGATACCATCCTGACATCACGTGCACGTACACGTCACGACCAACCACCTCCAATCATTGCACCAGCCATCGATGAGTCATCCAAGTTTCCCTTAGTCGTTTCGACCACGTAGCTCCATCAGTTTTGCCTAAAATCAAAACTAAGCTATTCGGCACCACCTGGAACCTAAACTCCAGTTGACAACTCCACCCCACACCAACGATCCCAGCCACGATCATCCACACCACTTCGACAAAAGTTGGCCCTACGACCCATGAGCATTTTCCCTAGGCGCGATTGACAACGATCAACCCATGACGCCGCACGAACCCAATTTCCGACATCGATTTCAAACTAAGCTAAAACCCTTAAACTCGTTCATCTCCTATGACTAATAAAAAAAATTCGAACATTTTTCCCATGCTCCCCTATGCATCAACTTCCTTCACCATTAATTTTGATGCCCAGATCGACGTGGATCACCAGAATTCTATCGTTTTGCATTTTCCGTTCAACTTGAAATTCCCACCTCAATACAAAGCTAAAAATTCTGATTTTCATCTTAAAAATCATAGTTTGCAAACACAAATCCGTGAATATAACCAAAATTCGATAATAAAATTTTTGAATTTTCAAGTTGAAAACATCTTACTGTAATTTACCATTTTTACAATATTTACTAATTATCTTTACCTATAACTACTTTTAGAATTGAGGTCATGTTAATTTGAACAAATTTCATTTAAACATCTAACACCAAAAAGGATTTAAAGAGGAGCTTTTGATTTTTGAAACAGGTTGTTGAAACCTGTTATCAACAGAGGCAACTCTGCCTGTATATCAGGCATGCACACATATATATACATACTTATATGCATTCAAACAGATCCACAAACATTTATTATTTTCCAAGCAATTATCATCATAGATATTAGAATAAAGAGAATGGGTTTTTAAAAAATGGAGTTTGCTCACCTGATATTTGAAAGCAGAGAACAAATCTTATGCTCATACCTGGAACTTTATTTTTGAAACAGAAGCTTGAATTTTATTTTTTGATTTGAATCTCTGATGTTTGAATCTGATATGTGAAGCTTGATGATATTTGAGTTGAGCTTTGATCTACTGCATGATTCAGATTTTTAAATTTCCAGGTTTGAAATGTTGAACCAGGTTGAAGATGAAAACTGTTTGATTTGAGCTTCAGTTTTAAATGATCTGGAATTGAACTGAAGAGATTATTTTCTTTAACTTGATTTGCTTTGTTTCAACTCCAAAGTTTCCAGGTTTGAAGAATTTGAAAAACAGGGTTTTCGATTTTTTTTCCTTTAGTTTTGATTTCCTGGTTTTTGATTCTTCTTTTGGTTTTGTAGTTTCAGGTTTAGGAAATTTTTTGCTGCTGAGAAAAGTTTTGTTTCTTTTTAATTCATATTCATATAATTTAGTTTCAAAGAAAAGATGATGTTGCCACTTGTTAAATTTGTTACACTTGTTAATTGTATAAAAAAAATCTTTACACTTGTTTAATTATTAAGGAAAAGGTTTACATTTATTAACATAAAAGAAATTTGTGTCTAAATCCTTAATTTAAATAAATTTAAAAATTATGTTTCAACTCTTGTGTTATTTATATTTGCAATTTGTTTTTTTAATCCTTTAATTACTTATATTTCAAACTATTATACCTTTAAATAAATATTTATCCATATACATAAATAAGTAAATATGTATACATATATATTGGGTTTATTCTTTAAATAGCTTTTAGAAATTTGCCATATTAAATTCAAATATAACTTTCAAAATACATATTACATATGTATGTTATAAATTTGAAAACAACTTTCTATTAGTTTTAAAAGATAGGGTTTTTCTTTCAAACCCAATTTTATTTAAAATATTTATTCTTGAATTTCCAAATCCAATATATATTATTTAAAACATTTATTTTTAAATTTAAAATTCTTTTAAATTCATATATATAAAAATCCATTTGTATTTACAAATGAATAAACAAACAAATATTTTATTTTAGTTGGAAAAAAATCAATTTAATTCGCAATTTAATCAAAAATTTATCTTAATTACCAATTTAAAATAAACTTAAAACCGGGATCGTTACACTTCTTCCTCCTCTTGATGTTATGGTTATGCTAGGTCTTAAGTTTTCTTCCGTTTGTTTCAGTGCTTAATTAATGAAAGATCTGTTAATGATGCTAAAACTAGTAGTAGTTTCAGTGCTTAATTAAATTGAATATAAAACAGTTTAGATCTATTGATGCAGGAAAAATCTGAATTAATCTCGATTATTTATTATTATAGTAGCAAGTAAAAATGATGCGCATCATAAGAAAAGTGTTAATAATAAAGAAACTTCATATACCGTTGTTGTTTGCTTTTGAGTAGCTTGAGATTCTGCAGTACATTGGCTATGTTTCTCACAGAAGGCACTGCTCGTAGGCCTTATGTTGATACACTACTGACCATTTATATTGATAAATATACAATCTGCAGTTTTCATTGAATTATTTTGGTTTAATTTGAGCTTTTCTGTAGTTTTGGATTTCTTTCTAGTATGCATTTTTATAGCTGCATATAAAAAAGAAATTTTGTCATTTTGATATAAAGATAAATATAGTGCCAAATTAGACATGAAAGGTGCAGTTAATGTGCTAGATGTTTGATAATGCATAGGGGAGTATTTATATTCAATTCAGTGTTAATCCCAAATCCATACTTAAGCATATCACCAAACCTCAACAAAGGCAGGAAAGCTAAAGATTCAGCATTGTTATTTAATTAATTTGCCATATATGGTCAAACTTTTTTTTAATTTCTGCAAAGTCATTCATATAAAAGATAAACATATTTATATTTTTTTAATTAAAATATAACTATCATTTATACCAAAATAGTTATAATTAAATAACTATAAATTATTTTGAGAAAACAATAAATATAATAATCATTTAATAATCAATAATGTAAATCAACTACTACAATATATTTTCGATAAAGATAAAGATAAATATTTTTATCATTTACTAAACTAATAAAGATAACTATCGTTTTGCAATAAAAATAAAAATAAATATAATTCAATAATTATAAATTATAAATTATTTTGGCATAAAAATAAATACAATTATTATTTACTAATCAATAAATGTAAATTGACTATTGTAAAATAGTTCAGATAAAGATAAATATTTTTATCATTTGCTAAATTATAAAGATAACTATCATTTTGAGAAGATAAAAGTAATTATAATTAAATAATTATAAATTATTTGGACATAAAGATAAATACAATCATCATTTAATAATCAATAAATGTAAATTGACTAATGAAATACATTTCAAATAAAGATCAATATTTTTGTCATTTACTAAACTATAAATAGTTTAATTATTTAACACAAGGGAAATATATTTAACTTAACTTCATTAAAGAATATATATCTTACAGAAAAAGATTAAAATATTTAATATTATCATTTTTCCATAAAGATAAAATGAATTATCATTAAATATATCTATATTATAAATATATAAACAAACATATTATTAATGTATAATTAAAATATTTAATACAATCATTTTATTATAAAGATAAAAAGAATTATCATTAAATTAATACAATTATTCTGAAAATAATATAAATACAAGTATAATTTAATAAACAAATAATTTTACAAAGATTACTACAATTTTTTTGTCATAAAAATAAATAATTTTACCATTTAATAAACAATAAAGGTAGAAGCAAAAGTTTTTATTAAATGGTATATAGTTTTATCATTCAGCAAACAATAAATAACTTTATTATACTCTTAAGTAGCTAGATCTAGCCTTACAATTGAATGACTTCAATATACTCTTTGGTTCAGATTAATCATTATCTGTATGTGGTGCACTATAATCATATATCTTCATTTTACTACTGTGGTACAGTTTATGATGAGATTCCTCAAGTAACAGAGTGATTCAAATCCACTACTTAAAACTAATTATTTGGCCTTCATATAAGCAACAAGGAAATATGGTTCGGCTTATATTGCAGTATGAATACATGCTATCATATTTCATATATGCAATACTAAAATCATCAATATCCTGCTTGTTACGTCAATACGGTAGTTGTTTAAACTTGTACTCTACCATGGGGTACTACGTTGATTTTCCATAAAAAAACATATTCCTACAGTTTTTTAGTTTTCACCGATTGGCTAAGATAAACCATTTTTAAGTGAATGGATAAAACATTTACAGTCTATAGGCAAATGCATCAGGGGTAACTTGACTTAATGTGAAAAGGAACAATTTTAGTGACATTTAGTTACTATCCATGGAGTAAATCAATTGAACAACACTACAATTCGAAATTAGAGACACCAATACAGAAGAAAACATTCGAAACAACAATACATTGTATGAAAACGAACTCAAAATGGAGAATTAATATTGCTTTACAATATTACAGGCATTAAATTTACAAAGATAACAAAATTACCTTTCTTTCAGCAGAAATCGTTCGGCCGAGTACATATATTGTATTAAAGCGATTTTGAGTTCGAATCTACTTGGACGAAAGAGTGGTTGTGTAAATTTTGGATGATTTAGTGAAGAGTTGAAATTTATTTGGAAAAAAGTAGGGTTGAGCAATTTCGCCCTGAGTTGAATGAAATATGGGAGTGAAAAGAAAAACCTAAATTTTGGAGGGCTTTTGTTATGTGGATATGTAAGATGTCCTACAAACTTATTTTTTGAACTTATGGGCCTGGAAACTAATTAGTAGGCCTAAAAGTGCACTTTAACCTAATTTCTCCTTTATTATATTTTTACAATTGAAAGAGCGGAGAGAAAATAATGTGAAACGACCCAGATATAATCAACAGGTTGGAATAATAGAAGTCTAGAACAAATTTCTACAAAACATTTAATAGCTATTGACTATTGGACTACACGGTGAGAAAAAGAATGGTCATAGGAAACCAAAATGATTCAAAAGTGTACCGACACGGTGAACCATTTCTTGAATTTCGTCGCGTACCGGACTTTGAAATGCACGAATGAATATACAACGAAGATCAGCACAATGTGGCAAACGAAAAGGTATATAAATATCAGCGATGCGGTCATCCTATCAAAAGTCAATATTCGCTGCCAAAAATGCTGCTAAAACACTGAAAATAAAATAAACGGGGATAGAATAGTCCAAATTTAGCGAAACGAAGTATGACGTCTCATTTAGAAAATGATTTAAAATTTTATTATATAAAAATATTTAGATTCCGAAAATATTTTATTTCCATCAATTTTAACTGATTTTAAATTGAAAATGAAAATTTCATTACAGAACTTTCATATTTTTTAATAAAAAATTACCGTTTGCTATTTTTAAATAGACGCATTCCAAATATCAAATTTTGATTTCAAATTTTATTTATTTATTTTTCACATAAAATTTAGTTAATTACGTTATAAAAATCGTTAAAATATCCAGGTCATTACATTTATTAATATTTATGAAGTATTAATTGCTAAATCTTTATTTAATTAGTTTGAATGCCCTTAGCATTTAGTAAGTTCGTATATATATGAGTTATAAATGTGCATATTGATATATGATATCTTTACAGTGTTTAAATTTGATTTAAACATGATAGATACTAAAAGGAGGGCTTTAAATAAATTATAGTATTTTTGAAATATTAATTTTAAAATTTTATTTTAATTTATTTGAGTAACATTAGCAATTATTAGTGTGCGTATATAAAAGTTATAAACGCGTGCACATTTGAATTGGATTTAAATGGGATTGATGCTAATGAGATATTGGAAATTTTTTAGGGTCCATGTGGCACCATCTATGGCTAGCCATGCATGTAAAAGAGAGAGAGCATCTAATTAACATTTAAAAAGGAATTAATAGGGGAAAGTTTTAAGGAAAGAATAGGAAAGGTTTCTATCATTCCTTTAAAACACATCTCCCTTTATTTACTTATACGATCGATTTTTTCCTGTCATAATCATCCCTCTTTCTCTTCTATCAAAGAATTTTGAATTTTCATTGCTTCCTAACCTCTAAATTTTCAAAATAAAATATTAAATAAAATTAATAAAAAAAGGTTCTAATTTCTTAATTCTTGCAAAATTCGAAGATTGATTCACGAAATCTAAGAGCCTTTTATTCATCATTCGAGGTGCATTCTGTTGGCAATGTCGCAAGGTGATATTTCCAATTTTATATATTCATCATTCAACTTGTTTATGTAATTTACATCCATCTCCTATTTTGTCCCATTTGTGTATTTGTTTATTTGGTCAAATAGATTAGACCCCTTTTGTTCCATCTTAATTAATTACATATGTTCACCACGTTATTTTAGCTTGAATATGTTTTAAGATATATTTTGATTGTTTGCCAATTCTTATTATCATTATTAGATCTACATAATATGATCCTATATTTAATTATTTTTCATGTTGCTTAATTGTTTAGATCTAAAACCTTTGCAACATATACATATGTGTCTGATTTGTCCTATCTATTTTGTTGTTGTTTCAAGTTTGTTATTTAAAAAAACCTTTTGATTAAAATCGAAGTCTTAATTAATGAAATATTTTTGTTATTGACAACTAGAGAACATATATAATTTATTTATGTTTGCATGTATGTTTTGTGTTCAATATTTCAAATTCAATCTTTTGGTTTTTGCATACTTCTGTTTAAAGTTACAACAAAAATTTTCTTTATAAACAGAATGGACTTTATTGCAAAATATCATAAACCATTAGATTTCCTTTTAAAATTAAATTTAGGCTTTAGTTGTTACTTTATATTAGAACACATACTAAATTAAATTTTTTAACATAAAGATGTATTAAGTTTAAAATGTTATTTGCAATGATTTTTGTATGTGTATATGTACACTCATAAATTTATGAGCGTGTGTGTGTGTATATATAAACATATACATATAATTTTAATTGAATTTATATGATGTACTTTTATGTAAAATTATAATTTTTAATCTTAAAAAATTTCAATATTGAAATTAGATTCAAAATTGCTGACCTTTTAGAGTTATAAAAGTGACACTTAATTTTATCTCATTTATACGTATATGCATATTGTATATAAATGTATATATATGTATGTACATGTACTTTAAATAATACTATGGACAATAAAGACACATATGTAGGAAATATCATCTTTATACATTATCAGATTTGTTGCACTACATAATTTACAATAAAGTACATTCGGACAATAGTTACATTTTATGCCATGAATAAATTGCCAATTAATATCATTTAATGACCCAATCAATTTAATTAGAGAGTGAGAAATGGAAGGTTTCTCTCTTCATATAATTTTTATTATACTCTCAATTAATCACCTATTTTAGGGAAAGAAATGAATGGTTTCCTTCCCTAAATTAACTCTTATAAAAAAATGTTGAGTGTATTTGATGCACTAGACATTTAAACCAAATTAATTTTAAACATCCTTTTTACCAACTTTAAATAAAATAAGACTATATTTAATGTTTTATTAGATTGTATCTAATATACATTGAGACTTCATAGGCTTATTAAAGATCCAGAATGATAAAAAAAAAATTCACTCATTTCTTTTGCTGCGGGCTGGCCCAGTTACTTTATAGTCTAGGTCAAGGATAGTTATCTCATGATCGGGATGACAGTGAGTATGGTTCGTTTCCCGCACTTTGTCTTCAATAAATGATGTGGTATTACAATTAAGACACTTACCCTCATGTATGGGACCTCGATCGGTCTCTAGGCACGCTTTAGGTTGGATGCTAGGCTATAATACTTGGATAGATGTCGTGATGTGTGTTTGATTTTTTTAATTTGAACTTTGTAAATAAATGCTTGATTTTTGAAATCCACTTGAGCATGATGACCGATATTGATCGTGCTAGTCTTATTCGAAGAGACATGGTGATGACCACAAGGTGCAAGGGCCTTACTAGAGAGCAAGTGGATTGGGCTTGTGCAAAAGTAAGTCCCCTTATCAAAGAGTGATTGAATGGACTTGCTTAGACGTTGAGTCGCCTTATCAGATAACTAGTAGATTGGATTCAGCAAGCATCCAAAGATATCGAACCCTAGATTGGATGTTAAATGGTTTGATGAAATCGAAAAAGGGTTTGGATAGGTCAAACCCTAGATCAAATATTAAGTTCTGTTGCATAAGAGCAATCAGTTTGACTCAACAAGTACCCTAGTTTGGATGCTAACGATCAGAGAGACCAAGATTTCGACTAATGATTCAGAGAGACTGAGGTTCCAACCAACGATCTAGAGGGATTGAGAACTAAGTTAGCGATCCAGAGTTATCAGGAACTAAATTGGTCATCGAATATATTGCCTATAAATCTTGAAAATTAGGCTTTGGTTTTGAACACTAACTTGGCTTTGACATAACTCGATAGCAATTATCAAATTGAACCACTAATTTTGATATATGTTTATTAACTTCGGATGACCATAGGATAATCCTGATTTACTATATGATGCAATAACTTTGTAAGAACACGGAATGATGATTGTCTGTGATTAACCCTCAAGCAAGGACTTGAGTCCTTTGCTATAATGGTCTGGAACAATCTTTGATTTATAGGCGAATCCAATAGAATTGGACGATTCACCACAATTTGGTCATCTACTAGCCGTGAATTTAACTATTCATGAATAATCAATTTCGATATTTGCTTTTAAGAAAAAGATGCCTTCTATTCACAAGGCATGATTTGAGGGAAAAATGTTGTCCAGCTTTATGGCCAAGCCACAACTGGACGAGTCAAAGCAATCAAACAGAGAAACTGCCAAGGAGGGATCTAGAGCAATTAGCGCCAAACTCAAATATTGAGCAAAATCACAAAATAAAGTCATAAAAAATGTCAAGTAGCTTTGAATTATTGATTCATTTCAATCACAAGTCCAAGGTCCAAGGTCCTTGCAATAAGCATGGATCAATACTAATCCCTAGACAGGGATCGATACCATCCCCAATATATTGCTCAAATCTACCATAGATTGATGCTACATGAAGTCAAAATTATTACAAGCCATGGCACATGGTTTTAGATGATTTGCTAGCCCCTATCAATTCAAATGACTAAAAGTCAAATCAACTATTTTCATTCTACTTTTAAATCAAAATACTCACTCAATTGCAAGCTCGTATTAATACAACCTGATGCTAAGGACCAAAATACAAGTTAATCAAGCATTCACAAGAGGAAAGTCAAGAACTAGCAAATAAGTTCCTTGATCTGTACTGATCCCTATCCATGGATCAATACCAATCCTTGAATGTGTTCCAGGCCAGCGAGTGAGAGGGCTATAAGGAGATACCAATCATGTTGGATTCATGAATCTGGAAAGGACCGTGTTTCAGGCAAGCAAGCAATAGGAGAGAAATTTGGTGAATTCTAGGGCTTAACAATGCGGTTCGATGAGTAAGAATCATTACTGAAGATATAATACTGTATGAACATAGTATATGTTATATGATTATTAATTAGGTTAATTTAAATAGTAAATCTAGGTAATTTGGATTAGGAAACAAATACTGAAATTATCATAGGGATTAATGAAGTCGGTAATAATTGAATTTAGGGTTAAGTTTCATTTAGAACATATATTAAACGAAATTGAATGTAATGGTTAAATTTATGGAAGTTAAGAAGTGACTATGACTATAATAATGAAATGTGATATATGAAAATATGATGTCTAAAAGAGGTATCAAGTGTTAAAATAGTAAATAATGAAGTATAAATCGAATTGGAGAAGAAATGATCAAAATTTGGAATAGGGAAAACTGAAATTGAAGTTAAATCGATCCACCTATGGACGTTTTATTTGCCAAAACCTGGAACCAGACTGGAAAATTTTACTTCAACAAGGCATGTTCAAAATAATTAATGAATATTAAGTTGGGTTTTTAGTGATGTTTTGGAATGTTTAACATATAGATCCATACTTCATTGATTGTGCATTCTGATGTGTGCTCAAGTGTTGTGTAAAGAAGTCAGGCTGTGTTTACCTATCCTTTATATACACACATCGTGGTTGATGGTTATCCGTCAATGGGTTGTTCTATTTATTTAACTCACATGTTGGGTTGGCTCTGTTTATTCAACTCATACATATACACGAGTTAGTCATGTTTATCTAACTTATTTCATTGCGCGAGTTGGCTCTGTTTATTCAACTCACAACCTACTAGGGGTTTGTTCAGTTTATTTAACTCATACTTAAGGTGAGTTAGTCATGTTTATTTAAATCATTTCGTTGCACGAGTTGGCTTTGTTTATTTAACTTATTACATATTATGAGTTAGTTCTGTATATTCAATTCATATGTATTTGCTAGTTAGTCTGTTTATCTAACTTATATTGGTAGTGATTGTATAACAATATAAGTGGCCATCATGCTATGTTTATTATGATAGACTAACTCTGTGGATGTAGGTGTAACAGATCGAGGTAAGAAAGTATTGGTATTCATATGATGTCTATGAAATCGTGTATCGGTATATAATTGGTAATATTTTTACTCACTAGACATGTATCTAACCCCCCTCCTCATACACCACAGGTAGACGAAGTAGATGTGATGGTATGGTGTTCAAAGACAGAGATTATGGAGATGTTTACATATGTTGTCCGTTGTTTGTATATATTGTGCATGTAGTGTGACATTTTGTGCATGTATAAAGATATGTATACCTTATGGTGTATATAGATGGAATCTATTTATTTTGTCTATATGTTATTTTGATCCACTCTATTGTGAGTATTGAAAGTTTTTTGTTAGTTAGTTATTATATATAGCTCTTTGTTTACTATTGATATTATTTATAACGATTCGGCTTTTCATTCTATGATGATTTTATGGCCTTGAAATGACGGGTTGTTACATTTGGCATCAGAACTTAGGTTGGGATGCATAGAGAAAGCTACTTGTATGTATGTGTGTGTCTTTGCATATATATATATATATATATATATATATATATATATATATATATATTATATACATATATATAATGAAAAAAGTTATGTATGTTTAAAAGTGTGTGTATATTCCGTTGGTTTATCTGTGACATTTTGAAGTGTTTATTTTCTACAAATATAATTTTTGTTGATATTAAATCATTTATATATGGGGTTAGTCTATGTTTAACTAACTCTCTCGTTTATCGTTTGGTTAGTCTCTATTTAATCAAGTCTCACATTTATCATTAAACTGGTCAATGTTTAACCAACTCATACGTTGTATGATTGCAATTAGGGTTAATGAATGAATAAATACATGGATAGATTATAAAAATTGAAAGTAAATCAAAATCTTAAATATACAAATGTTGATTAAACCATGTATTGCCTAATTGATGTTGAGAAATGATTAAATTAGATTAATTGTGTTTAATTGTTATAATAGTGGGACTTGGGTAAGAAATAATAATATGGGATGATACTATGAAGTTTAAATATTATAACAGTGTGGGTATCTGTGGTTAGAGATGTATTCGAGTATTAGTCTTCTTTAACTAATAATAGTGTATTCAAAAATTAATCTCTATTTAACTAGTTCGCGGTATGTGTGTTGTGTTAGACCATGTTTATCTAACATAATTTTTGTTTATAACTAGTCTATATTTATTTGGCTATGGCTAGGCTATGTTTACCTAAAGACCGCTCCATTTATAATCAGTCTATGTTGATCTGGCTATGGTTAGTCTAATTTCACCTAATCACTACTCTACTTATAATCAATCTATATTTATCTGGTTATGGTTAGGCTATGTTTACCTTATCATTGCTTGTTTATAGATTAGTCTGTGTTTAACTAACTCATACGTTGTATGCTATGCTATATTATATATACATACATATACATATGTGTGTGTATTTATATATTCACATAATTAATATGTATGATGTATAAATACATGAGGAGAAATTTCAGTTTGAAATTTCGAGGACGAAATTCTATTTACAAAGAAGAAGTAATATCTTGTAAATTTTGAAAATTAACGTTGAAGATATTTTGGTAATTTTAACTAAGAAGAGCAAAATAGTAATTTTACAAATATTGGAATCAGACAACGAGACTTGTGCCATTGCATAGAGCATGTTTTTATGGTTAGAACCGTATATGAAAGTGAATGTGATCTTTTTTAAGTAATGCAACTTATAAATATATACATATATACTTGTGAGAGTGTATATTATATAAATGCAGGGAACCATAATTGAACATAAATAAGATAAATAATAAAAGCGATCACACCAAGTATTTTATACTGAGTCGGACCTCCCATCCTACGTCCAGTCCCAAAGCTCCCCTTTGGTATTTCCTTTAACCAACCAACCCTCACTTCGTCTGGAGGAATAGGCTAATATAAAAGTGTATCTTTGACAGTCTTGTGTTCCAAATAACATGGATTTTGATCGATAGTACAAATCTTCCTATGATCTCCTTTGAGTATGTGGTTGAGTTGTAGGAAGTGATTTAACCAAAATTACATTTTGATTATGATAGTTAAGAGTATGTAAGTAATGTATGCACAAGAGAGTAAGAAATTAAGAGAGAATAGATTCAATTAATTCAATTTAGTTAATTTCTAAATCTCAATTATGGTTGTATTTATAGATTCAAAAAGATGCAGATGAACAGTTTTTACTGCTAGATAAAATCTATTCATTTAAATGGTTGTAACCTTTTGATGAAGAGTTGATTTCTATTCATTTTAATAAAGTGTCTATTGATAATTATGCAGTATTTCAATTGATAGACGACGTCTGTAGGGAAACGTCAAACTTCTGTGGCCTTAGGGGAAAAAATTTCCGAGCATTGTCACAGGCGTTTGTGGTATTTCCTCAAACGTTTGTGGCCAATAAACCTAATTTTCCAATTTATGTTAATGTATACGAAATCGTATGTGCATATATATACTCAAGGAGACCTTAAAATGTTTTATCCAAGACTCTTAATATGCTAGAATGCCCTTACTAATCATAGCATGGTCCATAGATCTTTGTTTGTCTTCAAGTCCCAATACATTTGAGCATGATGTTATCTTATAGTATATACCTATAAGCTTGGCAAGACATATAATATATGTGATTATATAGCTGCTGTAATTGAAACGTGGAACGGAGGTTCCAACATTCTTCCCCCTTTTGATGATGGAAACTATGCTATCAAAACAGAAGAAATATTATAATAATTCATTATAAAATAGAGAATGTTCTCATAAAGTAGATTTTTTCTTCGTACATGTATATGCATAAATTTCTCCCCCTTTGTCATTATCAAATTAGAAGAGAAGACAATATGTATGCATTCTCATAGTATGTGTTAGATACTTAGTATGTTATAAATATGAGTATGAATAATTGAAAATAAATATGGATGAGTAAGGCCAAGCATAAAAGAGACTAAAGTGTTGTAGCGGGAGCTAAAAATTAAACAACAAGGTGTGGTAAAAATGAACATAAATGCTAAATATAATAGTTAAAAATAGCTGAAAAAAGAGATGCTAGTTGTACTAATCGGAGGAGTAAGAAAGCCCTCCATAATTTTCATAGTACTCCCAATAAGACAAAGGATCTTGGTGGTATGTTCCTGGCCAGCTGGTTTCATCGTTATACTTCTCATCTTCTTGAATGGTAAAGTCCTTGGAAAGCCATGTATGGTTGATGCGGAAATTTTTGAGGGTCAGACAAGTACATATCATCGCTATCTTCTTACTCCTCCTCAGGTTGCTCTTGCACAACAGTTTTTTCTTTGTCACGAGAAGTTCCTTTAGGAGAAGTATGAGACCGATAAATTGGTTTTTGTGCTCCAGGAGGTGGTGTAGGCGAAGGTGAAGATAAAGAGCGAGAAAATGATCTGCTGTTGACTTTTCTCATAACTTCTCCTAAAGTGGAAACAACCTTTTCTAAAGTCTTTTCCATTTTAATCATCCTCGTCGAAAAAGAACGTTCCAAATCTGTCATCTTCTTATTCAAAGTCCGCTGATTGATCGTGATTAGCTTTTGATTTTAAGCGCTAAATACCAGCGATTCATTTTGCAACGGTTCAATGCAAGCTTATTAAATTTCCTAATCCAAATAATATTCAGTGGCATGAATGGAGGAGGCAGGTTGTTGTGAAGGATAAGGTGAATAAGTATGTTGAGGAGAATGAGTGGGCAGAGAATCATGATGCACTTGTTGTTACTACCATTATTCTAGGGAGATAATTGGTAGTGGTCATTGGGGGAGGTGCACTAAAGATAGAAATCTTATTCCGCTCTCTTTAACGGGTATTTCTTAAAAGTGAGAGATATAAGAGGGTATCCCAAGAGCACTTAAGAGATGCATAATATATGGAGCATAAATAATCGTGTGTTGGGGATGATACCAAAAGCTTTTATTTCCTCATGAATGAATTTAGCCCAATTTATTTGTATACCACCAAAAATAGCATTAAGGGCTTTCTGGTCGTTCTCGTAGATTTTTTCATGACTTCCTAGGCATGGAATTATCACATTGATAATCACACTATTTAACAACCTAACCTTTAGATGTAAGTAAACAGTTTTCCGCTATAGCATCCTATCTTCCCAAATTTAATGAGTTATTTCATCTCGCGGTAAATACCTATAGTCGGGAACTTCTTCTAAATTGATTCCGGACGAAGAACAATTAAGTATACGACCAATAGTGTTTACGTTAATCTTTAAAACAAAACCGAAAACACTCGTCCTTAGCTATCCATCGTCATTGTCAGGAGTCCAAATATCACTACTACACAAATTGGCATAAAAAGAAAGTTACCAGTTGATCATTTTGTACCTCATTTTCGTCGAAATTGATTAAATACCGACATTCGAAGGAAATAGTAAGTTCTTGAACGCCATGTTTGCCAAACTTGCATAATGTGTAGAATGACCCAGAATGAAGCTTCTTTTGTTTGAGCTCATCAAATTGTCTGTTAGCAATTGTTCTATCGCGTAGCCATTCTTGAATGAGAGCATCAGTGACTAATGGGTTGTGAGAAGAAGATAATTGACCTTTCTTGGAGTTTTTGCTAACCCGAATTTTTGGTTTGAGAGCCATTAGTAAGCAATTTGAAATTTTTAGAAACTAGGGTAGGCTGGTGAAAAGTTGAGAAAGGGGGTAAAATCATATATAAATAGCTACTGGGAAAAGGAAGTTCGGACTAACGATGGATGTCTGAGGGGTGGCACAAACGTCTGTGGTTTTAGTAAAAATTAATTAAAAATATATAGCAGATATTTATGAGTTTCCATATGTGTATGTAGTTTCATGGATAAGTTTCCTGAAACATGTGGCAAACTTCTATGGGATATCATAGACGTTTGAAGTTTCAATAAAATGTTTTCCTAAAATCTTTGACAGACGTTTGTGATATTGTATTGGAAGTTTGTGGTCTATTTTATCAAAAATTGTCTTAAAATTTAGATAACAATCTTTATTTATTGGAATATCAGGAGAATAAAGCAAAATATATACTAAAAATTACAAAGAAACTTATTTTGACAACATGCTTAGCATAAATTTAGTTTTTGTCAGAGGGGTCAGAGTTTTTAATTTGTTGTATATGCCATGAATTCGGTTCAACCTTTGTGTCGTCAATTAATGACTTTAGTGGAGAACATCTTGGACAATCCAGTATGTCAGTCTAATCTTCCTTTGATGATCCTAGTTTGTATAGACTTCTTGGAATAATGTTATACGCTCCTATAGGAGTTTGTTGTAATCGATGAGATTTTTGATTTATGTAATTTTTTGTTAGTGAATGACCACAAATTGCTACAATACATTTTTCGAGAAAACTTAGATGAGATTCTTGACGTCATTGCTCGTAATACATTTCACGTTGAACTCCCATTATTTCTTGTTGATAATGATATATTTCACCAACTTTGTCAGTGAGAGATGTTGATTGTAGATCAGTTGACCATTTGGCTTTCTTTTCCTTAGAAGAAAAATCAGTGTGATATGTAGGTGATGCAACAATGTTCATAGAGGCTGAGCGAATTGATGGAGATGTGGATTTAGTTGGTAAAACGTAGATTCTATTTGAGGAGGGTGATTTATAGTCGATAGTTGAAAGAGTGGAGTCGTGATCGGAAGACATTTTAAATAAAAATAGTCTTAGAAAATTATTTGTATTTAGATAGGTGAAAAACTAATTTATTTACAAGAGTGGGTTTTTACTAAACATAGAATTTAACCATATCAAATGAACAGAAGTTAGTTAAATTTGAAGTGGTGAAAAATTATTTTGTGATTAAGTGTACAAATCTTAAGCTGTGTAGTGTATATGAGGTAAAAAATTTAATTGTACAAATCTAACCTCACAGATTTGGTTTACCAATTCATTGTAAGAACATATTCCTAGATCTCTTCTTAATTGAATAAATAGTTTGCTTAATGGTTTAGTAAATATATCAGCTATTTTATTTTTGTTATTTACAAATTCAAGCGATATATTTCTTTTTACTACATTGTCCCATAGAATATGGTGACGAATATCAATAAGTTTTTTTTTTTGATTTTTGATAAATTTATGGCACTACTATTATCACAATATATAAGAGATTTTGTTATGATTTACCGAAATCTAAAACATATAGATTACTTATGAACGTGCTAAAGCCGTTGAGATGTATTCAGTTTTGCATGTCGAGAGTGAAACACAGTTTTGCCTTTTACTAAACCATGAAACTAAAGACTGACCAATAAAATGACATGTGTCACTTATGCTTTTTCTATCCGTTTTATAACCTCCGAAATCAGCATCACTATATGACACAAGTTCGAACGAGCTTCCTTTTTGCTAGAAAGGTCTGTAATCTTTAGTGTTTGTTAAATATCTTAAGATTAATTTTACCGCTCGATGATGTGATTCTTTTGGCTGTGCTTGAAACCAAGCACATAAACATACGCTCATCATAATATTCGGTCTACTAGCTGTTAAGTATAATAGAATACTTCGATATAATTTTTGGTCGAAGCCTTTTCCATTTTCATCTATATCTATATGTAGAGTAGTACTCATTGGAGCAAGTTTACTTGAAATATTTTCCATTCCAAAACATTTTAATAAACCTTGACAGTAATTTTCTTGATTAATAAAAATTCCATTTTCTAATTATCTTATTTGCAAACCCAAGAAATAATTTAATTCACCATATGTGACATTTCAAATTCATTTTTTTCTGTTAGAAAATTCAGTACACAATTTTTTGTTAATGGACCAAATATAATGCCGTGAACGTATATTTGTACGACTAAAATATTATATTTTCTTGTTTTATGAATAAAGTGGAGTCAATTTTACCAATTTGAAAACCAAAATTCTATTAATGAGTTTTTAATCTTTCATACTAAGCAAGAGGTGCTTGTTTTAATCCATATAAGGCCTTTTTTAGCTTAAATACACCTTTGGGATATTTCTGGTGATAAATAAAGGAGGTTGCTCAATATACCTTTTTTCTTTTATAAATCCGTTTGAAAATGCACTTTATACGTCCATTTGAGATGGTGTAAAATTATATGACATGCAAAAGCTAGTAATGTTCATATTGCTTCGAGACATGCTACATGAGCAAATGTTTCGTCATAATCAATTCCTTCTTTTGATTATATCCTTCAGCCACCAACCTTGCTTTATTTCTTACAATATTTCCAATTTCATCCGCTTTAGTTTTAAAATCCCATTTCGTTCCAATTACAGATTGGTCGTTTGGTCTTGGCACAAGTTCCAAACCTCATTTTTTTCAAATTGATTATGTTTTGCTTGCACTGCAATAATCCAAAAATCATCTTTTAAAGCGTCTTTATAATTATTCAGTTCAAAATTTGATATAAATGC
This sequence comes from Allium cepa, assembly GCA_030765085.1. Classification (NCBI taxonomy): domain Eukaryota; kingdom Viridiplantae; phylum Streptophyta; class Magnoliopsida; order Asparagales; family Amaryllidaceae; genus Allium; species Allium cepa. The sequence continues at coordinate 590,597,686 of CM060938.1, forward strand.
AACATGTCTCATTTGATTTAACTGTTTTCTGGTTAATACTTTTCTATTTAAATCCCAGATAATATTATTAATAGGATGGTTTCTCAATATTCTAGATGACGACATTATCGCATTATCATTATTGTTATTGATATTATTATTATTTTCATGTATAGGTATACTAGTTTTATTTTGTAATTTCTTCATCATCTTCATTTTTATTATCCTTAAAGTTTTCATCAAATGAGAAATTAAGACTTTCTTCTATAATATTTGTTCATTCATTAAAGATTATACATGCTTTACTTCGATCCGCATAACTAACAAGATTCCTTTATCAGCTTTAGAAACAAAGTTTCTTAGATAATCTTCATTGTTTAAAATGAAGCATTTTGATCCAAATATGCGAAAATACGATACTTTAGGTTTCCTATTAAAAAATATTTCATAGCATATGTTTTAGTCATTGGTCTAAGTGTTACATGATTTAATACGTACAAGCAGTAGCAACGGCTTCGGACCAAAAAAAAATTGGTAGGTTCCACTATATAGTAAAGTTAGTGCATATTTTTGTAAAGTTTGATTTTCCTTTCTACAACACTATTTTGTTATGGTGTTCGAGAAAATGAAAAATTATGACTATTTCCCTTTTTGTTACAAAAATTTGTAAATAGTTCATTTTCAAACTCACCTCCGTGATCACTTCGTATACTTTTAATTTTTAAACTCATTAATTTTTTTATTCATTTAGAAGAAATTTTGAATATTTCAAAAGTGTCACTTTTATGTTTTAAAAATAATGTCCAAGTATATTTTGAAAAATCATCAATAAATACGAAAACATATTTGTTATTTGTTATGATTTATTAAATATACTTGAGTTGGTCCGAATAAATCTAGATGGAATAATTCAAGAGGTTGCTTTGTGGAAATTTCCCTTTTAGATTTAAAGGATCTTTTCTTTGATTTACCAAATCGACAAGCGTCACATATGTTTTTAATCTTGTCATTGATTTTTGGTAATTCTCTAACTAATTCTTTTTAGCTAGTTTGTTAATATTCCTAAAACTTATATGACAAAAACGTTTATGCCATAACCGTGGATCATCATGATTCACTATTATGCATAAATTAGTATTGTTTTTGAAATTAACGTTTAAAACATATATGTGTTGATTTCTAAATCCTTCAAAAATTAAAATTTTATTTCGATCAAAAATATTGCATTTATTTTTCTCGGAATCAGTTTCAAATCCTTTATCACATAATTGATTTATACTTAATAAGTTAGGTTTCAAATTTTCTACCAATAAAACATTTGTAATTATAGGAGAGCTAGAAATACCGATATTGATGACTTCTTTAATGTCGATGACAAATCCTTTTGAGTTATCTTCGAATGTCACTGTCCCACCATCGATATATGTTATATTCGATAATATAGCATTTCCATCCATGTTTTTAAAGCAACCGCTATCGAGTATCCATTTCTCTTTATTTTTTATTTTAATTTTGGGTACCTGCAAAATAAGAATAATTTAATTGGCACCCACATTCGCTGATTAGGGTCCTACTTGTTAGTGGATGAAGGTAGCCATATCCATAAGGATTTGGTTCCCTTAGAAATGTAACTATTATTATATACAACCTTCTTTAAATATTCATCAATATATTTTTGTTTAATTAGTTTATTGTTTATTTTTGGAATCCATATTTTGACCATATTTGTATATGAATTCTTAAACTCAGTTTCTAACTTTGGATTTTTTTAATTTTGTGTATAATATGCTATATTTCTTTGACTTTTGTTTATTTTTAAAACCTAATCCATTTCGATTTTTAGATGGTTTAGATATTAAAACAAATTTTCAAAATTTTGTTTTTCTTTGTTGAATTTTGTCATGTTATTTTATCTAACTTACTTTTAAGATTGCAAATTCCAATATTTCTATAATCTAAATTTAATTCTAGTTTTTCTTTTTCATTCTAGTTTTTATTTTTCTAGGTTAACTTTTTCTAAAATCATCTAATAATTTGTCATTTTGACATATTAATGTTGCATATTTTTTTAAATAATTTTTAATTCTTCTTCTAAGATAATTTTTTCATCTTTTAATAATCCGATTTCTAACTCTAATCTAGTTAACTTTCCTACATATTCCTTATTTAATTTTTTTGATTCTTTACACTTATCATCTAATTAAATGTTTATTTCCATTATTTGATCATAAGTAAGTTCGGGACGTACTTTATCAATGTTAGCCATAAAGCACACATTTACTCGTTCTGAGTCGCTTTCATTATTACTATCTGAAGAAGAAGATGAATTTGAATCATTCCATATTACTTGAAAAGCTTTTTTATTTTTCTTGAATTTCTCAAATTTTCTTTTCTTTTTATCATTATTAAGCCATGGACAATCCTTCTTGATGTGGCCAAAATTTTCACACTCATGGCATTTAATCGATGTTTGATTTGAGGAGTTTTGTTTGCCACCATTCTAAAATTTGGTCATCTTTTTGAACTTCTTGAATTTGTTGTAGTTCTTGACAATAAAGACAATCTCATATTCATCTAAGTAGGAAGCTTTGTTACTTGCTTCAAATGCTATGTTTTTCTTTTTATGTTTTTAATCCTTTTTGGCCTGTAAGTTAGCTTCATACGACATCACATTTCCTATTAATTCTTCGATTTTAAGTTGAGAAAGATATTTGGCTTCTTCGATATCTAAAACTTTTCTTTCTCATTCATTTGTCAAAGAGTTTAAAATTCTCATGATTAAATCAAAATTTGTGAATTTGACTCTGAGTGCCATGAGATCATGTTGAATGGTTTGAAGTCTTGCATACATATCAATAATTGGTTCATTTTCATTTTGAAAGATGAAAATTGGTTTTGTAAAATTGAAATTTTAGTTTGCTTGGCTTTATTCGTGCCATCATATGTGATTTGTAAAGTGCGCCATGTATCTTATGTTGTCTTACAAAGCATGACACATGAAAACTCATTTTTGTGAAGTGAGTAAAATAATACATTCATAGCTTTGGCATTATTAGATGCCTCTGCTTTTTGTGCATAGTCCATGTGCTGATATCGGTCAGGTGCTTCATATTTTTTTTAGTTGCTGGCCATATTTCTAAACCATCGGCTTCCATAAAAATTCGCATACATGTTGACCAATAAGCATAATTCGAACTAGTAAATAGTGGAGGACGAGCTGTTGATTGACCTTCTTGAAATGTACTTGCCATTTTAATGAATTTTAAATTACTGTTACTATATATTGAAATGACCTAGCTCTGATACTAAATGAAAGTCTATAGGATCTTTTTTAAGTAATGCAACTTATATATATATACATATGAGAGTATATATTACTAACTATATTAATGCAGAGAGCAATAATTGAATATAAATAAGATAAATAATAAAAGCGATCATACCGGATATTTTGTACTAGTTCGGATCTCCCGTCCTACGTCTAGTCTCGAAGCTCCCCTTCAGTATTACCTTTAACTAACTAACTGTCACTTCGTTCGGAGTAATAGGCTAATACAAAAGTATATCTTTGACAATCTTATGTTCCAAATGCCATGGATTTTTACTGATAGTACAAATCTTCCTATGATTTCTTTTGAGTAAATGAATGTAAGTGCTTTGAGTTTTAGTAAATTATTTAACCAAAATTATATTTTTATTATGATAGATTGAGGGTATATAAGCAACGTATGCACAAGAGAGTAAAAAACCGAAAGAGAATAGATTCAATTAATTTAATTTAGTTAATTTCTAAATCTCAATCGTGGTTGTATTTATAGATTCAAAAAATGCAAATGAAGAGTTGTAACTGCTAAACAAGGTCTATTCATTTCAAGAGATGCAAACTTTCAATGAAGAGTTGATTTCTATTCATCTTAAAGAAGTGTCACTACAACAAAAAGACCCTACGATAGCGCAAAAAAATTTCTATTAAAGCCTATAGTAGCGGTTAATAAACGATGTATAATAACAAGTTATTAAAAACAGTGAACAATTTATAGCGCATAATAAGCGCTAAAAAGTAATAATATAATAGTGCAAATAATCCGCTATTTTAAACATTTTGATAGCAACAAATTATGTGTTATTGATTACTATAATAATGATATTTGTCCGCTATGAAATTTGCTACTAGCACAAAATAATTTTTGTTTTTCTAGGATTGCACTAATAATGCGCTATAAAAAGTATTAATAGCGGATTATGAGCGCTATATATGGACACATTATTGTAAATATTGACTTATCACAACACCAATATGCCACTACAAGGATTCGGCTACAATAGCACTTATACTCGGTTATGATATATTCTTTTATAGCGCTTTTTATAATACCATGGCGCTTTTTCTGTTATGCATCTGTAATAATGATAGATTTAATAGAGGTCATATGGCGCTATTAAATATTTATTGCGATTTTCAAGTGCTATGGTTTAGTTTCACAATTCAAAAAATTTCTACATCCTACTCATAAACTACAGTATTAAATACCAATATCAAAATGCATAATAATAACCATTTTAAACATAAAATGAATTAAATAACACAAGAATCATAAAAGATAATAAATATAGAGATGTAACACATCACAATAAGCATATAAAATATCATACACATGATATCTCATAGCTTAAACGACATAAATCAAAATGTAATAGCAAATATTTTAAGCACACCCTAAAAAATAGTAGCAAATTTTAACAAAAAAACAAGTACATATCTAGTTGTTTGCATTAAAAAGAAGACCAAAACTTTCGCATCCTTCTTCTTTCACGCACCTGCAAATAAGATAAATATTTACATTAGGAATAAGTATGAATAAAGCGTTGATGAAATTTGATTTTTTGATAGCAAACAATAATTTCAACATAGTTCGCATTAATTAATCAACGAAAATGGAACCACGTTAACCTCACTCTAGCTAAGAAATGAGGTCCACTATCTTCATTCTTCATATGACAAAGTTAAATATTTCAAAACATCATGTTATACAAATCCACAGATCTACTAAATTTTGTTTGTTTTCAAGGACAAACAACTAATAGATCAAAAAATATAAAAAATTAGAAATCAAACAGTGTTTCATATTAAATATCCTAAGCGAAAAGCACTTGTAAACTCCAAATAAATATAAGTACACACTAAAAAAATTGAAGGTTGCATGCCCTACCAGTGAATTGAGAATCATATTTTTGGTGCACCTGCAAAAGGCACTCTAATGATTAATTAAACAAATGAAACTCAGGAAGTAATCCAGAGTGTAAGTGTATAGCGTTCCTCAATTCGAGGAAGGCACTAATGGTTATATTCTTCACATAAACCAAAAAGGAACTACCACCAGAACAATAACTGTTGATATTGTAAAAAAAACTTGGTGCCAAATGAATAAAAGCATAGCCTAATTTACCAGACCCTTTATAATTAATTATTCAGGTATCAAATAGTTCACTATGAGCACATCCAACTGACTTTTTGACTTGAAACCCAATTTGGTTCGAATAAATAATGATGATTTAATAAATTTACTCCAATTTGACTTTCATTATGAGAATTCTGGCCTCTATTACTGGACAAATAAATATTTGCCCCACCAGGTGAGAGATAATTTGCTTAAAAAACAAGATGAGGATCTTCGGGTCAAAAATTTAAAGCACCGACATTTACATCTAGGCTTGATTTCTTTGTGGATTTCAGGAAGAAAGAAAAAAAGCACGCCGGTAAAGAATAAAAATAGCTTCAAGAAAACCTTCAGTTGACCATTGATCTACAAAATTATTTCCAAAAACTAATAATGAGGGGGAACACAAATTCTAGTCACTGTATGCATACATAACTAGAATTAAACAGCCTCCAATGTTGTTAGAGGCCAGTCAAACTTGTAACAAATAGTATGGCAGGTTCAAGAAAGAATTTACAATTGCATATATAAGTTATCAATGTAACTAGAATAATTAAGCTTTAAACCACTCTTTAGTGGTAGAATTTGGTTTATATGTGTGTGCAATACTTTTATATATCTTAGATTCAAAACTATCTTATCATTGCCAAAGTAAATGCATATTTCTTGAAAACAATATGTATTTTTGCATAGATAAGGTTTGAAAAATAGTTTGCAAAATCAGAAAAAGTGAATACTTCCTCGTTCGCTTGAGTACAAGTAACTGTGACTAAACTTTACGGGCTTTACTACGCATTTGCAACAAGGACATTGGGAGTTTGTAATAATTAATCAATCAACATTAGAATAATACACAACATTTGCAGCAAGATGAAGTTTAACATTTGACCAAGCCAAAGTGATAGTGCATCTAAGTGATCAAAGATAATGTTTGTTGTTCACTAATGTGCATCCCAAGTTGCTTGTGTAAATGTCATAAATGAATTCAAACTTCAAATTTAAAACATTTAATGTATAAGCATGATGCAATCTTATGCATAATTGGGTTCATTTATGATATTTACAAGCAAGTTGGGGCACATGGACTGATTATCCAACGGATCGTACCCAATCCAATCTACATATGTTTGGATCGAAACCAATTCATTTTAAAAGTCAATTCGAATCGGATTCAAAGTAGGACTAATAATGGCGGATCGGTTGGTGGATACTTATGGAAAAAACCAATTGCATAATCAATCCAAAGTATTTCAAAATGTCAAAAACTAATGTCCACCTTTGATTTTAAATAAACAAATTCAACCGACTGTGAACACAATCAATTTTCAACCAAGTTTTTTTCAATTCACTTAGTTTTGATTTGTATTTTTTCATGTTTTAATTTAAACATAGACCTCGTTATATATTTTTCATATCTTCGTATTTTTAAGATTGGCTATTTAAGATGTATGAAAATGAAGTGTTTAAATCATAACTATTTACTCTAATTGAAACATAGTACTTCAAACTAAGCATATAAAGTTTGGTTATTGTCCAACCACTTGCTGGTTGATTGTTTATCTAAATATATGAATCGCTATTATTTTCTTCACTTAAATGTCAATAAAATAATTTATTAGGATCATTTTAGTGTTGATAAAATAAAAGTAACGCCTTTTTTCTATCTATATTAATTCAACCGGAATCCATAAATTCAATAATTCTATGCTTAAATCGGTTTCCTCTAAAATGCAATAAGAAGACAAGTTTACCCCTTCAATTAACAAATATAATCTAGTTTACAAACTCAAAATTTTGATATAAACAACCATGTATAACAATGATAGAAATTAACAATAAAATTTAATTAGATAAGAAAAATTGGACATTAAAAACAATTTAACCAAAAAAAATTAGAAATATAAATAAAGTATTGTCTTGGATAATATAAGTCCTTAAAAATAATTAATGACTTTCATGCAAACAATCCCTAGGTATACTAATTTAGCGAATTGGATGTGGATCAAAAAATTCAATCCAATAACATATTGGATAAAAAAGTCCTAAAAAATATTATGAATTGATTGGTTGGAAGAGGTTTGTCAATGCCCTAGTTTCTAGCTTGGCATCTTTAAATGAAAACCCACAAGGTCCAACTGCTAGATTAAAAGCAGATTTTATTGAATCAACAGAAAAAGGAACAGGAACATTTTCAAACACCTTTTATCCAAGAATGCATAAACATTGTCTTATGATTTTTCTGCATCAACAGTCCCAATAATTGCATTTAATTCCAACTCCTTTAATGGTGCAAGAACTTTATCCCACCATTCCTATTCGCCTGGGAGCAATTTTTTACTATTGTATGCAATATTTGATAATTTCAGATACAATTCTCGTTTTCATTTCGTGAATAAGTGCAAGTTAATTAGAAAAAACTTACTGACTAGATCTTACTTCAATGTGTCTAAGTTCGACAACTCATTTTTATATTTTGAACGTCATAAAGAATCTAGCATGCACACAAGTAAAAGCCTTTGTAGATGATGGCAATATTATAAAATTGACTGCAGATATGCAATGGTTTATAGATGCTGCTAACAATTCTTAAATAGTTTTAAGATACTTATCCAATATAAGGCTATGATGGTGCTGTACTAACTAAAAAGCATGTGTAATTCATAAATAACATGCTTAAATTAATGAAGGAAATTTTATATAAGCTTTGATGACTACACATTAGACGCCATTGTTAACAATTACACCTACAGGTTTTGAACCTGCAAGCATTTCTTCTCATATGCCGATCTTATGCATTTGCCACACTATTAACAATTACAACCACATTGCATTTTTTTCATTGTTTAAGACTTACCAATTTATTTGCGACTTTCAAAAAATAAAATTTTGTCAAACACTTCAAAATACAAAAGTAATATAGATGTTATTGCCATAAATAATCATAAACAAGATACAAGTGGCGAATTTTTTATTTTTTAAATAAATGACATTTGGATAAACAAACATTTTATAACTCCAACTTTTGTGTATGAGAGATTTTAATAGCTCACAAATCAGTCTTTTGAAAGGAGGTAAGTTAACTAGCTAAAATGTCCAGGTTAATTAGAAATCAACTAAGTTAATATTATTGTATTATTATGTAAATTTTGTTAATTTTTATAACTTTGTTTATTACATTATTATATAAATTTAGTTAATTTTTATAAACTTAGTTTATCATCATCATCATTATTGTAAACTTAGTTAGTTTTTATAAAAATTATTTTTAATTTATTATAATTATTTATAATGAGTCCTACGGCACGCGCTTCGAGCGTGAATTATTTTCCTTGTAAAATGTATATGTTTAAATCAGTCGAAAAAATGATTTTTTTCTATTTTTAAGTGATATTAAGATTTGTATATTTGTAAAGAAGTATTTTAAATTTGTAAAGAAAGATTAATTTTAAATCCTATTTTTAGAAGTGTTTTGCACTTGTAAAACATGTTTAATTGTTAGATGCTACTTTTAGGAGCGTTTGAATTTGTAAAAGAAGTTTAATATTAAATCCTATGTTTAAATGATTAAGATGTGATAACATATAGAGGGGCGCTTTTGGCAGTTCACGTTAATACCAAAAAAGTGTGACACCAAAGCTATTGCAACCATTATTAAAGATAGTTGTTGTTGGTATTATTGTTATAAAATTAGTTAAATTTCATACACATTAGTAATTATTATTGTTATATAACTAGTTTGAAGCCCGTTCCAAAGGCACAGGTCTGATTTTTTTTTCTATAACTTGTGCAATTATACGATGCACGAGTGTAAAGTTTGGTTGTCTTTTAAGGTTTTTTATTTGTAAAAATATAAAGAAATATCTTTGATATAGAAGTTGTCATTAGAAATGACTCCCTATGTACTAGATTTGAAAATCTTAAATGAACATAATACATACAAACATTTATCTTAAGTGCGTGCATGTGTCTTTATTAGGATTAATGAAAGTTTAAAGCTTGATACAAGTATTTTTCTTCTTCCATAATTGTTAATAAAAATTATAGAAAATAGTGACTTTGAATGTTGACTTTTTCACTTGAATTATCACCATGGTTTTCGTTTTTCTCAATAGATTCTATGTAAGTTGTTGACATTCCCAAAATGACTGCCTAAATCAAAATATAAATCTCGAATGCTAAAGAGGTAAATAGCAGAAAGCAATAAAATTTTGAACTTCAATCAAGATTAGTTATCTTTTATGTCAAATCTGAAATACCTCGGACTAAGAAGAAGAGGTTCAAATTCCCTTATTGTTCTATTATGTTTCTTTTTTCACTATGAATTTGACAAAGAAAACTGAATTAACTTCAAGTAAAGTTGAGCAAGAGGAAGAGGTAAGTAGAAGCTTGGATAGCTATGCGAAGTGAGACGGAAAAATTAACAAAGCCGAAAGGTGTTAATTTTTCTGTATGTTTCTTACTATGAGTCGCATGATATATATTGTGAAGGTAAGTACAAACCGTTGTTTGTCTTTCCGTTAAATGTGGACTATTTAATACATAGATATGACGCCCCACCTCTATACCCACACTAGCCAAGAACACTACGGAGTAATGCTGTCAACTAGCACGGAGAATAAGACTGTTGAGGAGCGACCATATGTATAATTGCTTTGCGCGAGCACCGATATGTCAGATAGTGTAACATGCATTTTATCTCAAGAGGAAATCCGACATACCGATGCAAACACAAAGCTACTACACAGTGGCTATAATACCTTCGGAAACAAATATAGAAATAAACATAACATAAATCAGTCACAGATAATTCATATCACAAAGGGCTGAAGAAGATATGAATACATAATTAACACATGGAAGTGTATATCAGAGTAGTGGTCAAAAAGATCCACGATAATACAAAAGAATAGCAACACGTGCTATACAAAAGAATACAACTATGAGTCTATATCTCAAGTGTATACAACAAAATAAACTACTAATCTAAGTAGTTTGCCAAAAGTCAGAGTAATGAATCCCTGGGGAGAAGTCAAGCAGAAGCACCTGTAACATATCGGTCTGACCCGAGTATTATTTAATAAGAAAATAATAAACGGATCAGTCTAACTATAAATATCAGATGAAACGATATAGAATGAGAGATATGACTAAACACATAATAATCACAATGCCAAGCTGTGATATATACAAGTAATTGAAAATAAACAAGAGATTAATCAGTTTCACCAAATCTACACAAGAATCAAAGGAATGTCATACTCCTTATTTCGTTCATCAAACCACAAATATTGACGATAATATCAATGTTAATCACAAAAGTCAATGACACACAAATTCACCAATGCACAAATATTGATAAAACTTATCAATGTTAATCACAAAAGTCAATGACACAAATTCACCAATGCACAAATATTGATAAAACTTATCAATGGAAATCACGAAAATTGGTGAAACACAAATTCTAGAAATCATCTCAAGAAATCCAGAAATCACAAAAGGGGGGAGGCCTATCACAAACGGGAGCATAAAGCTCACCAACACGTGTATCACAAACGGAACGCTAATTCCATGGTTGCTAACCATCACAAATTGAGCCGAAGCTCCACATACGGCCCGAAGACCATGGGTTGCTACCCCACCAAATTGAGTCGAAACTCCACAAAACGGGGTTTAGTCTCCCTCGCAGACAAAGAGACATCGCACATTGGTAGTCTAAATCACAAAGATGATCGTCATGATCAACGAGAAGTGTCGATTACAGTAAGCTAGTAAATATATGAGCTTAGCATCATGTCCCATAACCACTAGCTTAACTTAAATATTTACGAACAAATTGTAGATCTCCACTAGAAAATTGTCACAAGAGTTTCAATCGAACAAGTCCAAGAATTAACCAACAAAGTGAACGTAAGCGTTTCATACCACTTGTTTTACTAAGTCGTTTAATTAGATTTCTCATACGAGTGAGGTAAAGGTTTGTATATACTAGTAGATTGGAAAACAGTTTAGGAAACGAGCTTTGTAATTGAAAATAGAGTTGAAATCATTTTGATGAAAAGGGTTTTGATATTTACTACTAATATAGAAAACCTTTATATTTTTAAAGTGACAAATCACAAGGAAGATTGTAAGAACAATCAATCGCTAAAATTCACATACGAGGACTTGAATAAAATCCAAAGAAACCGATAAAGAATCCATCGAAATGGATATTCAAAAATCCCTAAAAAGGAGTCATCAAAGTCATAATAAATGATAACAACAAATAGGATCATCACGAATCGATTTAAATTGGAATACCCAAGTAAATAGGCAAGCAGGCAAAACACTGCAGTTTCAGACGTCTGAAACAAGTGGTTCAGACGTCTGAATCTGGAAATATAAAGATTTCCAAAACACAATTCAGACGTCTGAATCAAGTGTTTCAGACGTCTGAAATAGGGATATTTTAGCCTATTTCCTTTCTGTTTGAAATAGAACCAATTCAGACGTCTCAAACCATATATTCAGACGTCTGAATCTGGGAATAGAAATCTTCCCAGAACAATATTCAGACGTCTGAATATTACGTTTCAGACGTCTGAATGAAGGGTTCAGGGCAATCCCTGAACCTAGGCCAAAAATGGCCAAACGAATATCGGAAACGATCGAACGAGCTAATGGCGATAACTAAGGAATTACGTCGAACGACAACCCAACCTAACCGGCTCTTCGATACGCCTCAAATCTCAATGTCCAAATGTCCATAATAGGATTTTCACAAATTAGACCAAAACACCAAAAATTGGAATATACACAAAATCAATCCAAACCAAGATCAATTGCACACGAATAAGTGTTAGGAATTCATACCTAACAATCGAAGATAATTGTAGACTAAGATGTGAGATAAAAATCTCACCTTTTTACAAAATCAAACAAGAAGGAGCTTGAAAGCAAATGGAGAATCAACCTCTCTTCAACACAACCCAAATGAGCTTGAATCTATGCTCAAAACAAGAATATTCCCAAAATTAGGTTTAGGAATTTCTGAAATTGGTAAGAGAATAAGTTGGAGAAGAAGAAGAGAATGCTTACCAATGGGTTCTCTTGAATTTGGAGCTAGGAATTTGAGGTTGCAAGAGGAACTAGGGTTTTGGAGTTTAATTTCCAATCTCTCCCACCATTGATGCTTTAGAATTGAAAAGAGAAGAGAATGAGGGTGAATGGGGAAGAGTGGCTCAGATTTGAGCATAAGTTAAACATAGGGCTGAGCCCAAACCCAAACCCAAAGTGAAAAGGTAGCAAAAATCAACTTTCTATCGAAGCTTATACTCAAAAAGGTCGCAAACAGCATTTTAAACTCAACGGGAGTGGTCCCGAGTCCTAATTCGACCGTATGCAAAAAGTAGCTTTTCGGACTAAAATCCGACTAACGATAAAATATTTAAATAAAATATTTAAATAAAAAAATCGATAAATATGCGGGTTGTTACAGACTCCCCTCCTTAAAGAAATTGCGTCCTCGCAATATTTAAGAAGAAGATATGTAGAAACAACCATAAAAGCATATTCAACACAAAAGAAATTTGAAATAAGAAGTTCACCTCAAAGAGAACGAGAAAGTAAATCCGGATGTGTCAGCTCAATGTACTCTCTAGATTCCCAAGAACAATCCTTAGGATTTGAAGACCATTGAACTTTAACAAGCGGAACATCTTTATTTCGAAGTCGTTTGACCTCCGAAGCAATGATACGAATAGGATGTTGCTCATAAGTTAAATTAGGCGAAACTTCAATCTCTTCCACAACACCGGCCTCAAGAATAGAATCGGAATCTCGAAGACATTTCCGTAATTGAGAAACATGAAATACGTCATGCATAGAAGAAAACTAAGCCGGTAATGATAGGCGATAAGCCATGGAACCAATACGTTCAGTGATAGGAAATGGACCAATATATCGAGGCGCCAATTTTCCCGATCGACTGAAACGTACAACACCTTTCATTGGTGAAACACGAATAAAAACAGAATCTCCAACAGAAATTTCTAATTTCCTTCTTCGATTATCGGCGTAGGATTTTTGTCTACTCTGGGCTTCTTTCATCCTATGACGAATAAGATCAATCTTTTCTATGGAATCACGAATAAAATCTGGACCTAAAACCAGCTTCTCACCGGCCTCAAGCCAACAAGAAGGAGATCGGCATGGCCTTCCATAGAGTGCCTCGAAAGGTGCCATACCAATACTAGATTGGAAGCTATTATTATAGGAAAATTCAACAAGTGAAATATAATCTTCCCAACTTCCACCAAAATCAAGAACACATGCGCGAAGAAGATCTTCAAGAGTTTGATTCACACGCTCAGTTTGTCCATCGGACTGAGGATGATAAGCGGTGCTAAAATTAAGCTTCGTTCCTAAAGTTTTTTTGAAGACTCTTCCAAAATCCACTAGTAAACAATGGATCACGATCACTAACAATAGAAGTAGGAACACCATGTAATTTAACAATCTCTTTAACAAAGAGTTTGGCCAAAAGAGGAACGGTTCGGTTAGACCGAACGGGAATAAAATGGGCGGATTTAGTAAGTCTATCAACAATCACCCATAAGCTATCATGACCCGATCGAGAACGAGGAAGGCCATCTATAAAATCCATGGAAATCTGGTCCCACTTCCAAATTGGAATTTCTAAAGGTTGCAATAACCCACCGGGCCTTTGATGTTCGGCCTTAACGAGTTAGCAAGTCATGCAACGCTTAACGAAGTTAGCAATGTCAAGTTTCATTCCCTCCCAATAATAAAGTCGCTTCATATCTGCGTATATTTTACTACTACCGAGATGAATGGTAAATTTAGAATGATGGGAATCTTCTAAAATGTCTTTACGAAGATCACAAATATTTGGCACGATAAGTCTACCAAATCTCCGAATGCCGCCACGAGAATCGATATCAAAGTCTTTCAAACCTTCAATATCAATTTTATCTTTAATATTTTGGCCAAGAAGAGCCAATTCAGGATCTACCCTTTGAGCTTCAAGAATGCGGTCTAAAAGAGAAGGATGAGCCTCAAGGCTACATAACACAAGTGATGAACATAAATCGGAGACACGGTCTCGAATCTCACAAGAGGATAAAAGCTCGAGATCGTTCCATTCGGATATCATCATAGAAACAACCGCTTGTTGCTTTCGACTAAGTGCATCCGCAACGCGATTTCCCTTTCCGTGAGTATAAAGGATATCAAGGTAACACGGTGCAAGAAATTCAAGCCAACGCTGTTGACGCAAATTAAGTTCCTTTTGGGAGAATAAATACTCCAAGGACTTATGATCGGTATAAAGAACAAATTTCTATCCTAAAAGATAATGACGCCAAATACGAAGGACGAAAACAATAGCCGCGAGCTCTAAATCATGAGTGGCTTACCTAGTCTCGATCGGCTCTTAATGATTTAGAAGCACAAGTGATAACACGTTGTCTTTTGCAAGAGATCGGTATCCAAACCAACACGATAAGCATTGGTACAAAAGATAAAGTCTTGGTTCCCCTCGGGAATCCCAAGAATAAGAGTATCGAAAAGAAAGAATTTCCTTTAAATAATTTTCTTTCTCGAAAAGTTAAAACTTTCAAAATTACATTTACCTTTATGTAATAATCTTTCTAGAAAATTTTACATTCTTACAAGTCAATTTATCGTGTCTGACTGTCTCATCAAAGCGTTTAGGAAATTCCTATCGATAACGTTGATCAAGCGCATCGACCAAAATTCTTAGAACACTAAATGGGCAATACAATCACAAAATCGTATTCTATAGGATAAGTAAGTTTCTCAAAAACTTCTAAGAATATTCTTTGTTCGTTTTAAGAGCAAAAATCCGGACATACTTCTAAATAAATCTTATGAAAAAGATTTGCAAAGATTTTTAAATTGCTATTTTCATCCAAAAATTAATAAACACAAGAATGGTCTCACCGGAATATTCATAGAATACTCGATTAATAGAATGGATGAAATAAGCTAGACGAATCGAATGACATAATAAGTCATTCATAAGAATCATAACGAGTGCGGAATGCGGTAAGTGGAATGCTAACTCTCGCAACTCGTAGCCAAATGAAAATCGGTGGCAAGGTCGAACTAGAAAGACCTTAACACCACACAAAAGATTTCTTAGGTGATAATTCCTAAGGCAAACTCAAAAATACCGGAAAAGTTTCTCAAACTACATGAATGAGAGAAACAACACTTTCCTCGTCATGTGGGGTTAAAGAATAAAATGATGCCATCAAGTTGGAATCGAAATCAAAAAGGAGAAATAAAAATCTGTTTAACAGATTAAGAACGTCGAAGATAAGCAGCCTACTAGGGACAAAGGATATGGCTTCATAATGATTAAGCCAATCCTTTCACACAAATCAATTCCGAAGCCTAAGCAAAAATATCGGCTCGGAAAGAAAAATTACATAAAGTAATTTCGACATCAATAGAAAGTAAGTTGAGTGTTGCGGACCACCCATCCGGATTCACAATTCCCAAAGAAGACATCAAGCCCAAAATATTCAAAGAAAAAGAATCAACAAGTTCTTTTGATATAAAAATAATGAGATGGACTCATATAAAAAAGAATTCAAATAGAAAGATCACGAAATAAAACAATAGCATCAAGGATTAAATATAAAATACCTTGACCAAGAGAAGTATTGCTAGGGGCTTGCACAATATTTAGCTTTCTCATGTCCTTGTTCAAAAGTTTGGGACAGGCAGATATACGATGACCCGAACTTTTGCAATAGCGGCAATAAAGGGGTTTCGGGCACTTGATTACATAATGGTTCGTGGAACCACAATTGTAGAATTGTTTACGACTCGGGGTAGGAGTCTTGGCTACCAAAGTTTCTTGTTCCACCCTCTTCTTGCTTTGAAGTATGGGGCAGACAGAAATATGATGACCTGTATTTTTGCAATAGCGACAAAAGAGTGGCTCCGGACACTCCCTTGCATAGTGGTCCTTAGAATTACAATTGTAGCATCCTCCACGATTAGGGATTGGAGTCTTTGCTACAAAAGTAGTTTGCTTCACTCTCTTATTGGGATTAAGGCTCGTGAACTCGATATGCCTCTTCTTAGAAGTCCCAATATCACAAACACTTCCTTTACCAACCTCTCCATGAAGAAGAGTAACATCCACAAGCCGATTGAAAGAAACTTCAAGTTTTAGAGGTAGAACCATTTCGGGGTTCTTACTCAAAGCACAGATAAACTCTTGATTCTTTACAAGATTCAAAAGTTGTTGGGCAGACATGAATGCGCCATCCAGAGAAGGGCTACTGAATTGACCAACGCTAGGACTGCTAAAACTAACCATTTCTCTTCCTTTAGAAAAGAAAGAAGGAGAAAAGTTATTCTCAAAATAAATATCAAGCAATCTTGAAAGATAAAACAAGGAATCATAAAAGAAAATAGGATAGGACGGTACAAAGATCCGAATAAAATCCTAAGGCACGACTCCTAAGATAGACTTAGGACGATGATCCTTGTTATATTATTCTACATTGTTCCGAAGTTGGGCTCTGATACCAAGCTGTGATGCCCCACCTCTATACCCACGCTAGCCAAGAACACTACGGAGTAATGCTGTCAACTAGCACGGAGAATAAGGCTGTTGAGGAGCGACCATCTGTATAATTTCTTTACGCGAGCACCGATATGTCAGATAGTATAACATGCATTTTATCTTAAGAGGAAATACGACATACCGATGCAAACACAAAGCTACTACACAGTGGCTATAATACCTTCGGAAACAAATACAGAAATAAACATAACATAAATCAGTCACAAATAATTCATATCACAAAGGGCGGAAGAAGATATGAACACATAATTAACACATGGAAGTGTATATCACAGTAGTGGTCAAAAAGATCCACGATAATACAAAGAATAGCAACACGTGCTATACAAAAGAATACAACTATGAGTCTATATCTCAAGTGTATACAATAAAATAAACTACTAATCTAAGTAGTTTGCCAAAAGTCAGAGTAATGAATCCCTAGGGAGAAGTCAAGCAGAAGCACCTGTAACATCTCGGTCTGACCCGAGTATTATTTAATAAGAAAATAATAAACGGATCAGTCTAACTATAAATATCAGATGAAGCGATATAGAATAAGAGATATGACTAAACACATAATAATCACAATGCCAAGCTGTGATATATATAAGTAATTGAAAATCAACAAGAGATTAATCAATATCACCAAATCTACACAAGAATCAAAGGAATGTCATACTCCTTATTTCGTTCATCAAACCACAAATATTGACGATAATATCAATGTTAATCACAAAAGTCAATGACACACAAATTCACCAATGCACAAATATTGATAAAACTTATCAATGTTAATCACAAAAGTCAATGACATACTAATTCACCAATGCACAAATATTGATAAAACTTATCAATAGAAATCACGAAAATTGGTGAAACACAAATTCTAGAAATCATCTCAAGAAATCCAGAAATCACAAAAGGGGGGAGGCCTATCACAAACGGGAGCATAAAGCTCACCAACACGTGTATCACAAACGGAATGCTAATTCCATGGTTGCTAACCATCACAAATTAAGCCGAAGCTCCACATACGGCCCGAAGACCATGGGTTGCTACCCCACCAAATTGAGTCGAAAATCCACAAAGCGGGGTTTAGTCTCCCTCGCAGACAAAGAGACATCGCACATTGCTAGTCTAAATCACAAAGATGATCGTCATGATCAACGAGAAGTGTCGATTACAGTAAGCTAGTAAATATATGAGCTTAGCATCATGTCCCATAACCACTAGCTTAACTTAAATATTTACGAACAAATTGTAGATCTTCACTAGAAAATTGTCACAAGAGTTTCAATCGAACAAGTCCAAGAATTAACCAACAAAGTGAACGCAAGCGTTTCATACCACTTGTTTTACTAAGTCATTTAATTAGATTTCTCATACGAGTGAGGTAAAGGTTTGTATATACTAGTAGATTGGAAAACGGTTTAGGAAACGAGCTTTGTAATTGAAAATAGAGTTGAAATCGTTTTGATGAAAAGGGTTTTGATCTACTAATATAGAAAACCTTTATATTTTTAAAGTGACAAATCACAAGGAAGATTGTAAGAACAATCAATCGCTAAAATTCACATACGAGGACGTGAATAAAATCCAAAGAAACCGATAAAGAATCCATCGAAATGGATATTCAAAAATCCCTAAAAAGGAGTCATCAAAGTCATAATAAATGATAACAACAAATAGGATCATCACGAATCGATTTAAATTGGAATTCTCAAGTAAATAGGCAAGCAGGCAAAACACTGCAGTTTCAGACGTCTGAAACAAGTGGTTCAGACGTCTGAATCTGGAAATATAAAGATTTCCAGAACACAATTCAGAAGTCTGAATCAAGTGTTTCAGACGTCTGAAATAGGGATATTTTAGCCTATTTCCTTTCTGTTTGAAATAGAACCAATTCAGACGTCTGAAACCATATATTCAGACGTCTGAATCTGGGAATAGAAATCTTCCCAGAACAATATTCAGACGTCTGAATATTACGTTTCAGACGTCTGAATGAAGGGTTCGGGGCATTCCCTGAACCTAGGCCAAAAATGGCCAAACGAATATCGGAAACGATCGAACGAGCTAATGGCGATAACTAAGGAATTACGTCGAACGACAACCCAGCCTAACCGGCTCTTCGATACGCCTCAAATCTCAATGTCCAAATGTCCATAATAGGATTTTCGCAAATTAGACCAAAACACCAAAAATTGGAATATACACAAAATCAATCCAAACCAAGATCAGTTGCACACGAATAAGTGTTAGGAATTCATACCTAACAATCGAAGATAATTATAGACTAAGATGTGAGATAAAATCTCACATTTTTACAAAATCAAACAAGAAGGAGCTTGAAAGCAAATGGAGAATCAACCTCCCTTCAACACAACCCAAATGAGCTTGATCTATGCTCAAAACAAGAATATTCCCAAAATTAGGTTTAGGAATTTCTGAAATTGGTAAGAGAATAAGTTGGAGAAGAAGAAGAGAATGCTTACCAATGGGTTCTCTTGAATTTGGAGCTAGGAATTTGAGGTTGCAAGAGGAACTAGGGTTTTGGAGTTTTAATTTCCAATCTCTCCCACCATTGATGCTTTAGAACTGAAAAGAGAAGAGAATGAGGGTGAATGGGGAAGAGTGGCTCAGATTTGAGCATAAGTTAAACATAGGGCTGAGCCCAAACCCAAACCCAAAGTGAAAAGGTAGCAAAAATCAACTTTCTATCGAAGCTTATACTCAAAAAGGGCGCAAACAGCATTTTAAACTCAACGGGAGTGGTCCCGAGTCCTAATTCGACCGTACGCAAAAAGTAGCTTTTCGGACTAAAATCTGACTAACGATAAAATATTTAAATAAAAAAATCGATAAGTATGCGGGTTGTTACAATAGATACTTTCATTTCAATGTTACAAAAATAGCATTTTCTACACTGCTCGTAAATATTTAAGTGTAAACTTATCACGCAACGCACACTATAGGCTAATCAAAGTTATGCACTTGGTTTATAAAAACTGAGTATATGCTGAGTTTATAAATTGAGCGGTTGCACTCTGTTTATAAATTAGAGTAAACGCTCAGTTTTGAGGCTGAGCATTGCTCGGACTATAAATGGAGCGTTGCTCAGTTCTAAAAACTGAGCAAGTGCGCTCAATTTTACCAGTGCCATTTCATTGCTCAGTTTTATAACTTAGCATTAAAACGAAGCATGAGAAATGCTCAGCTTTTAAAACTGAACATGTGAATTGATACGCTGGAGTGTATGAATAAAGTTATGGTTACATGGCAGTGAGAGACTACCATTAAAGAATCAAGGTTAATTTATAATCTGTGTGATAATACATCTGATGCAAATCCAGGCCATTTGGGATATGTAAGAAACAATTATAAAAAGATTTGGCTACATAACAACCTTGGTGAGAAGTTCTTTAGGTATTAAAACAATAGCACATATCTAAAAGACATGTAAACTTTATCTAAACCTGAAGGCCAAACTTCATATAAATATGCTACTTGTAATCAAAATTCTAGCCTTCTTACGCAGCACATCAACTGTCTATGATAGAATTTCTCTTATTTTATATTATTATTTGCTTCTAGTTTCATATATAGTGCATATGCCAACTAAGCTAATCATTTAGCATTTATTAATGAAGTATAATATAACTAAAAGGGTTGCCATAAAATACTCACCATGTTTGTATCAAATAATAAGCTTACAGCGGGTTATATCTTCTTAATGCATATTCGCATTTACAATGTAAGTACCCTGATGCTTCTCAACGTGTCCATCATTATTAGTCCAATAACGTATTGCTTGGATAACTAAAAAAGAAATTAACTAGGGGCCTTTAAGATCTAAATTATGTTCCATAATTATAATCCTAACATCTAGCAGCTTAGTAGGCCAGCTCACAAACATATCACCTCATAATACCATTTATTCAATTTGTGTACAATGAGACAAGCTATCTATCAACTAGGCCAAATCAATTAGCATTGCTGTTCTAGGCTTTTATTTCACCATTTCTATGTAGTTTACAAAACATTACATCAAATCATGTCAGGATTAAATTATTGACACTGTCACTATGTTGAAGAATGGCCTAAAATAAGCCCCTAATAATTTTGGTCCTTCCTGTTACTATGCAAAAAACTTCCCTATTATTACATCTAAGCAGTTAAGATGAAAATCAAAAAATAAAAGGCTGAATATGTGATATTTTGAAAATACAGGATAATATCGGCTAATATTAGAGTAATTTGGCATGTATTTAGCAAGCTACAAAAATTATGTTATTTTACAGAGATATAAATATTCTTTGTTAGTACTTTACATAATTATTAACTTGTTTGATAATAAATATATATAAGTAATTTGCATATTCTTTGCAGTTTTATTGAAATATGATATATTTATGTATTTACGAATGATAATATATGCCATCGATATGATATTGTTGATATATTGGCAAGCGTCACCGATATATTGAAATAGCATCATTAAAAAGTGTTATTACTGGTGTTTTCAAAAGAATCACTTTATGATTGAGCGATGTATTAAAAATATACAACCCATAATATATAGACATTAAATTGTGTACCATCAACCCATTATCCAGACATATGCCTCTCTCACGGCATGTACAGACTTATACAGAAACTCTTATAGACATGAATTATCAAATCAGACAGATTACACCTCATTTTGGAGCAGAGGTGTGCAGGAGATTTGTTTTCTGTTTTTGGGAGAAAATGAAAGAATCTTTAAGTTAAAATATAGATAAATCTTTAGGTGCAATTATAATGAACTCATAAAATAAGTAGGAAAAAAACATACATATTATCATTAGACAAGTATTATGACTCTTAAATCATCTTCTAGAAGTTTTTGATTATTGGTACCAACATCCAGCATTACTGCCGGTATCTGCATGGAAGGTGATGCGTTCAAATTCCTATAAAGCACAATCTTGAAATTACGATGTCATATGAAGTACAATTATTCAAATAATGAACAAAATCAAAGCATGAATTTAGATCTTATTCAAAAATGAAGTAGATAAATGAATTAGCCAAAAAAATCAAAGAAAATAAACCGCATAAAAAATTGAATGTGTATTTAATATTCTATGGACATGAAATATTGAAAAATGGCAGGTACGTAGATTATTGGAGATCAAGGCATTCAGAAGCAGAGTAAAGTTGCGTATGCAAATCAAGATATTCAGAAGTAGAACATACTCTTTGTGGATTGACGCTTGCAAAAACATATATATGAAGTCCCCCAATTGGGATTCCAATGCCTTGAACTCCAAGGTCTCCAAGTCCCAATACACGACTACCATCTGTCACAACTATCATGTCAACCTGCATTTTGACAACAAACATGGCATCGGCCAAATTTCATAAAACAATTGGTGTATAGATGAATATCGGTCGATTCAAAAGAAGCTAACCTGCGATTATATGGTACATTGGGAATTTTGAGGAAATTCAAACGAAAGCAGTTACAATTGCATACTCCAATTAAGGGTCTAAAACTATTGATAGAAGAATATAGGCATCATGAAAGATACATTGTTTATTCTAAAGAAAATGTTGGAATGGATGTGCATGGAGGAAATTTACTACGGACCAGCAATCTAAAATAATCTTGCTCACCTTCGGCTTTGATTTCAATAAAGTTCATTTTCTCATCTTCCCTTGTAATTCATGAGTAAATCTTCTTCTGGAATTCACCATCTTTGTCTAGGTTATCATTTAGTGAGTTTGGAAATACAACTTCAATGGAAAAAAGGAACACCACCTTGGCAATAGTTTCAACAATCAAGTTCAACATATCAATTCACCTGCTATGAGTAAAAAATAATTACTAAATGGCCATCATAATCTGCTTTTTTGATTTTTCTTAAGAAGAAATTAAATTGTGCAAAAATATAGTAATTTGCGAATGTAAAAGGAAAACAAAAATTAATCCATTTCCATTTGTGAAAAAAGTGGAAGCAACATAGATAGAGAAAAATTATTTTTGGAGCGGTTAAATTTAGTCATAAAATTAGGAGTGGGAGAGAACACTCAGGGCATCAATTCGATAATACTTAAAGCATCGATTAAAAAAATAGCACGCTGATCATTTAAATAATACTTGGAGCTGCCAATCATTTCAATAATACTCGAAGCATTAATTAAAAAAAAGGTACGCCGATTTATTGAGAATCCTAAAAGCTAATCGCAAAATCAGGAACAGAATAACAATGCGATGTTCAATAATCAGAACTCGACAATAGTTTATTACATAAATCGATTAAAAGTTAAAGAAAATCGGTAGATAAATAAAAGGGAGAAACATATAAGATCCAGATTCGGCCCAAAATGGCATGCTTGTTCTCATCAGCTTTTCGATGCAAAGTATGTGAAGGTTGCCATTGAACTGGATCTGATATTTAGGGTTTGCAAGAGAGAATTAAGATTTCTTTAAGAATAGGAAAAAAGAAGGGAATGAAAATGAAGAGGAAAGTGGAAAATAATTTGAGGAAGAGGCGGGCAAGCAAATTATCGTGCAAGACCACTTTATCCAAATGCATTACGTACCAGATCCTTGCTTGAATAAAAGAAAATAGAACAAATAATAACACTTTGAGATAAAACATTATCAATTTGAGTTATAAAAGGCAACTTTTCTTGTAGCGTGTCTATTTAGAACTATGTAGTTTTTCAAATGATATACATCTGTAGGGAAACCTCAGACGTTTGTGGCCTTAGGGAAAAAATTTCTCGAGTATTGTCACATATGTCTGTGGTATTTCCTCGGATGTCTATGGCTGATAAATCCAGTTTTCCAATTTATGTTAGTTTATATGAAATCTCTGTGTATATATATACTCAAGGAGACCTTACAATGTTTTATCTAAGACTCTTAATACACTAGAATGCCCTTACTAATCATACCATGGTCCATAGATCTTTGTTTATCTTCAAGCCCTAATATCTTTGAGCATGATGTTCTCTTGTAGTATATATCTGTAAGCTTGATAAGATGTATAATATATATGATTATATAGTTGTTATCATTGAAACATGAACTGAAGATTCTAATAGTATATTGGTTTGCCTGATTTAGATTTGTATGAAGGAGATACATGGGTATAAAGTTGCGGCTTTTGATTTGGGTTAAATGGGGCTAAGCCCATTAGGATGAAACGACAGTTTGGAATTTTATCTAACGCACAGAGGAAGTTTAAATTTCATTTTTTCATTTTCATGTATGTTTCCATAATGTCTTTTCCTTCCTCAATCCAATTTATCACTCCTCTTTCAAAATCTAAACCTAACCCTAGATAACTATGTATAAAATCGACGAGCGCAAAGAGCACTACAAAGAGATATCGATCATTCGTGGATTCGAGAATCTAGGAAGGACCATGTTTCAAGCCAGCAAACAATAGGAGAGCAATTTGGTGAGTTATAGGGGTTAACAACACAATTTGGTGAGTGGGAATCATTACTTAAGATATATTAATGTATGAAAGTAGTATATGTTTTATGATTGCTAATTAGGCTAATTAATTAGTGAATTCGGGTAAATTAGATTAGGAAATTTATACTGAGATAATCATAGAGATTAATGAAGTTAAATATGGGGTTAAGTTTCATTTAGACCGTTTATTAAGTAAAATAGAATATATGGTTAAACTATGGAATTTAGGAAATGATTATGATAATAATGATGAAATGTGAAATAAGAAGGGTTGGGGCGGTGAAATATGATGTTTAAAAGAGGCATGAAGTGTTTAAATAGTAAACAATGAAGTATAAATCAAATTGGAGAAGAAACGACTGAAATATGGAATGGTAAAAACTGAAATCGAAGTCTGACCAGTCCACCTGTTGGTCCAACAAGCCCACCTATGGGCATTTTACTTGACAATCTAAACCAAGACCGGATTGGAGCAGTTTTACTCCAGCTAGGCTTATATGTAATAGTTATTGTATATCGAGTTCGGTTTTTAGTAACGTGTGGGAATGTTTGATGTATAGATACATACTCCGTTGATTGTGCATTTTGATGAGTGGTTAAGTAGTATAAAAAGGAGTCATGTTGTGTTTACATATCCTCTATGCATGCATATTGTGGTTGAGGGTTATCCGTTAATGGGTTGTTTGTTTATTTAACCCATTCGCATTGGCTTGGATTCATTTATTCAACTCATAGGTGTTGGTAGCTTACTTATTAGTTTTGACGATAACAACTATTGGATAGTGTATAAAATATAGATACTAATGTTTTATCAAAATATATATATATTGTATAGTGCATGATATTAGGCAAATGATGACTAAGAAGACTGTATAGTATTAAGAGTGGATTCAAGATGCCGATATCAAGAGTAGATTGAAGATGATGATAATTGAAGATTCATGAGTATTGAATAGCTCAAGATTTCAAGATATTCTAGATAAGTTATAGAGTCATAAAATTTATGTTAAAACCTTGATAGCACTTTCCTGATCTCTCTCGCCTTCTCTAGATTTTATTTCAAATTGTTTTTCAAATATCCTGCTTTTAAAATAATCATTTCAAAATATTTCCCAAAATGATTTTCAATCTCTTATATACCTATAAAGAAATCATTTTAGTGTTTTTAAGTATATATTGAATTTTTTTTATACTTTAATAAGTTATAATTATATTGATTTTCATACATTATTGAGTACTCTTATTAAATCTTTCAAAATTATTTTATAAAGTTTTATTAAATTATATTTTGATTAAAATATTCATAAACTATATTTAAATGATTCTACAAAGTATCAAATTATTTACTAAGCAATGGATTTTCAAAATGATATTTTGAAAGCATTTTTCAGAATACAAAGGGATATGTTGACATATTCTATCCATGTATATCGACGTAGTGGCCGTACTTTTCAAAATTCAAATTTGAATGGAACTATCCTTTTGCAAATGGATATAACCACTGTTTCCCTATATATTAGACTTCCAAAAGAAATTTTCAATAACGCTTTCTTATTCTTCTCTCCTCTTTTCATTCTTTTGATTTCTAGATCAATTTTTACCAAAACTGGCTGAAATCCAACCAAAATCAAATTAAATCATTACTGGTTTGATTCTCCTACATCAACTCTCTGACTTCTCTCATCTCTCTCACTCAAACCAAGATCAAAGTGCTATTCAAGAGTTATAGGATCAATTATAATCAAGATTGAAGATATGAGTCTGTAAACTCTATCAAATCATACTCTTATACTTTGTGGCTTAGTATCCCTGAAATCCAAGTGGGTGTGATTGTAGCACGTAAATTCAATTGGATGCGCTTATTAGCCTGTAAATCCAGTAGGCGTGCTGGTACTCCGAAAATTAAGTGAGTGTGCCCAGAGGTCGGGATTCTGAAGGGTGTGTCTCATAGCTTTGAAATTGAGATTGTATTTGCATTTACTAATCAAAAAGAAATCCATATAAGGAATTGTGTGGGATTGAATGTTGGGTAGCTCCAAACGCATATAAAATTCTGGCGTGTTCTATCCATTTTTTTCCTTTTACTACATTCACTTTTATCTGTACTGCGATTTTATGATTGTTTTTATGATTATTAATTTTACCATTCCAAGTGGAATCTCATAGAATTTGAAAAATATTCGTATAATCCATTAAACATTATTCACCCCTATCTAGTGTTATTTTATTTTTAATATCCCTATTCTGCCCACTCACATTTGGTATCAGAGCATTAATTTTCAAAGTATTCGTAACATGGTTTTGAAAAAGTTTCAATGATAAATTTTGATAATATTAGTAACACTATTTTTGAAAAGATAATTTGCAAAATCATCATAATGTTGTTTCATAAATTTTCATCTATTCGTTATTAAAAATTACATGATGTTTTGAAAATGTATGAATTGCAGAAATAGATGTATTACTTGGCTTTGATGAACATACACTTGACGATCAAACTCTACAGATCAAAAAGAACAAATGGATATCGGATAGTGGATGCTTAAGACACATGATTGGAATTCCGAAGATTTTGAAAGATATAGTCTACAAAGATGTTGGATCAGTAAATTTGAAGATAACTCTAAAGGATATGTGATTAGCATCGGCAATGTCGATAATTTTAAAACTCATACTTTCTCAAATGTTTTGTTAGTTATGAATTTATAGCATAATTTTTTGAATGTTAGTCAATTATTTGATAAAGGTTTCAAAATTAAATTCATAAAAAATAAATGTCATATTGAAGATAATGAGTCAAATATTATTTTAGAAGGTATTAGGAAATGAAACATCTATATATTAAGTATGAAAATCTCAAATGATAATTCAAGTCTTCTAACTGAATCAAGTGATCCTTGGATTTGGCATAAAAGATCATTTGAATTTCAAACTAATATCTAAAATTGCTAAAAATGATCAAGTTAGAGGTCTTTCCAAAATGAATTTCAAAGTTAATAATTTATGCGATGCATATCAATTAGGAAAACTTAGAAAAAGTTTTTTAATTCAAAAGATATGATTTCTATCTCTTAACCCCATGAACTTCTTCACTTAGATCTTTTCGGTCCCCCAAAGATTCAATCTATAAAGCACAGTAGATATGTATTTGTAATCATAGCTAATTATTCTAGGTTTACTTGGACAACTTTTTTAAAACTTAAAAGTGATGCTTTTGAAATGTCTAAAGTCTTTGTTAAACGAATTCAAAATCAAATGACTACTAAAATTAAAAATATTCGAACTGATCACGGTGAAGAATTCGAAAATGAAAATGTGACACCCCACCTCTATACTCACACTAGCCAAGGACATTACGGAATAATGCCATCGACTAGCATGAAAAATAAGGTTGTTGAGGAGCGACAATCTATGTAATTGATTTGTGCGAGTACCGATATGCCAGATAGAAGGTCAAGCATTTCATTTCAAGAGGAAATCTGACATATCAAATACAAACTCAGAGCTCTTACACAGTGGCTATATGGCCTTTGGAAACAAATATAAAATAAGCAACACACAAAATCAGTCACAGATATTCATATCACTAAGGCGGAAACAGATATGAATATAACACATAGAAGTGAACATCAAAGTAGTGGTCATACAAGATCGACTACATAAGAAAAGAATAGGTACAAGTGCTAGACAAAAGAATATGTATACAACAAGGAGTCTCTATCTTGAATGTATAAAAACAAAAACTACAAAGCTAAAGTATTCAACGAAAATTCAAAAGCTAGTCCCTACTAAGAAGTCAAGTGGAAGCACCTGAAACACCTCGGTCTGACCCGAGTATTATTTAAGAAGAAAAATATTAAATGGATCAGTCTAGCTATAAATATCATATAAGGTGAGATAGGATAAGAGAAATGACAAAAATATATGATAACAATAATGTCATATTGTTTCAAGTATATATTTGATAACAATAAAAATCATATAAAATCTCAAATCTCCTCAAATATCCAAAAAGAATATCATATTCTTTAGCTTATTCACCAAACCTCAAATATTGACAAAACATATCAATGAAAATCACAAAAATTAGTGAAACACAAATTCCAGAAATCAATAATTAGAAATCCAGAAAACACAAAGGGTGAGGCCTATCACAAATGGGAGTATGAAAACTCACCAACATGTGTATCACAAATGAGTTGCTATCCCATAGATCGCTTACCCATAGAGCCGGTGCCATGACGTAGTACAACGATACGCTCGAGGAACCTAAAACTCAAAAAAGTCAGAACAACGACGTAGTACAACGATACGCCCGACGAACCTGAAAGACAAATAACTCGGAACAACGACGTAGTATAGCGATACGCCAATGAACCGAACTCGATAAAACAGTTAAAAGATCATGGGTTGTTAGTCCATAAAAATGAGACGAAGCTCTACAGAACGGGGTATAGTCCCCTATGTGGACAAAGAGACATTGCACATCACTAGTCTAAATCCCAAATGATCATCATTGATCAATAAGAGATGTAAACTACACTAAGCTAGTAAATAAATGAGTTTAACTGTAACAACCCGCATATTTATCGATTTTATATTTAAATATTTTATTGTTAGTCGGAATTTAGTCCGTAAAGCTACTTTATGCAAACGGTCAAATTATGACTCGAGACCACTTCCATTGAGTTCGAAATGACATTTGCAGTCTTTTTAGGTATAAACTTTGATATGTTTGTAGTTGGTGGAATTTCACAACCTTTTCGCTTTGGACTTTAGTTTGGACTTAGCCTATTAGAACCAACCTCCACTCCCTCTTCTCTTCATTCCTTCATAAATTTCCTAACACTAAAGCTTCATCAAAAATGGTGAGTGGAATGGAAATTAAATTTCAAGCTCAAGTTCTCTTGCAAATCCATCATCCAACTCCAAATCTAGAGAGAAGCCATTGATTCAAGCTCCTTGTGTTGAGATTGAAGTGGGATTGCTTCTTCCTTTACTTTAAGCTTCACTTTAATTGGTTTTTGTACAAAGGTGAGATTTTTATCTCACATTCTTGTCTATAACTATCTTGGATTGTTGGTAATGAATTCCTATCACTTTAGCATGTACATTTGCTTTTGGTTTAGATTGGATTGGCCAAAAACTCCAATTTTTAGTGTTTTTGCCAAATTCTGGGCTTAGGTCGTTTGGCCGTTGAAAAGTCTCGGCCTGCATTTAGCTCGATAACCCTTAGGTCGTTTGGCAACGTTAGGTCGTTCGGCAATAATTGGGTCGCTAGGTCGCGCCACGATGGGTCGTTCCACCGTGCTAGGTCGCTCGGCCTCACCAGCTCCTTAGGTCGCGCAGGACTTAGGTCGTTCGACATCATTATGTCGCGACAACCCTTTGGTCGTTCGGTCTTAGCTGTTAGCATTAGGTCGTTAGACCTTAAGTCGTTCGCATCAGTTAGGTCGTTCGACCTATTTAACTCTCACCTACATTTATGCATTTGGCAGTTAGGTCGTTCGAACCCCTAGGTCGTTTGATTATGTTAGGTCGCTTGACCCCACTTTCCCCTTAGGTCGCTCGACCCCACTTTCCCCTTAGGTCGTTCGACCCTTCTTATTCTTAAGTCATTCGACTTGTCTTTCCCTTAGGTCGTTCGCCTAGTTAGGTCGTTCCATTTGCATATTGGTCGGCCATGTTGGGCCGTAGCCTTAAGCCGTTAACCCCTTAGTTCGACCTCGTTAGGTTGCTCCCCGTGTTATGTCGCAACAATGCTTAGCTCGACCGTGCTAGGTCGCGCCATGATTAGGTCGTGCCAATTTACTGGGTTGAACTATGCTATCTCGCAGGTGCATTTCTACTTTGATGGTTTTGGAATTGATTTCCTTGGATTTTATTCACGTCTTTGAATGTGAATTTTTGTGACATATTATTTCTACAATCATTTTTGTGATTTGTCACTTTAAAAATATAAAGGTTTCAATACTAGTAGTAAATATCAAAACTCTTTCATCAAAGCGATTTCAACACTATTTTATTACAAAGCTCTTTTCCTAAACCGTTTTCCAATCTATTAGTGTATACAAACCTTTACCTCATTCGTACGAGAAATCTAATTAAACGACTTAGTAAAACAAGTGATATGAAACGCTTGCGTTTACTTCGCCGGTTAATTCTTGGACATGTTCGGTTGAACCTTTTGTGACAATTTCTAGTGAAGATCTACAGTTTGTTCGTAAATATTTAAGTTAAGCAAGTGGTTATGGGACATGAAGCCAAACTCATATATTTACTGACTTAGTGTAATTGACACTTGTTGATGATCATTGACGATCATTTTTGTGTTTTAGACTAGCAATTGTGTGATGTCTCTTTGTCTACGAGGGAGACTAAACCCCGTTTGTGTGATGTTTCGACTCACATATGTGGGGTAGTCCCCCATGTCTTCGGGCCGTTCGTGTGGAGCCTCGGCTCAAAATTAATGGTTAGCTACCATGAGATAGCATCTCCTTTGTGTGATACACGTGTTGGTGAGCTTTAATGCTCCCGTTCTTGTGATAGGCCTCCCTCTTTTTGTGATTTCTGGATTTCGTGTGTTGATTTCTGGAATTTGTGCTTCACCAATATTCGTGATTTTCATTGATAAGTTTTACCAATTTTTTTGTGCATTGGTGAATTTGTGTGTCATTGACTTTTGTGAATAAAAGTTTAGGGTATGATACCCCTTTTCTATCTTTGAGAAGATTTTTGTGATATTGATTAATCTCTTGTTAATTATCATTATATACTTATAATAGTATGCCATTATGGTGCCATATCTCTTATTCTATATCATGCCATCTGATATTTATAGCTAGACTGATCCGTTTATTATTTTCTTATGAAATAATACTCGGGTCAGACCGAGATGTTACAGGTGCTTCTGCTTGACTTCTCTCCAGGGATCTATTACTCTGACTTTTGGCTTACTACCTAGATTAGTAGTTTTTGTTGTATACATTTGAGATATCGACTCATATATGTATTCTTTTGTATAGCACATGTTGCTATATCGTGGATCTTTCAGACCACTACTCTGATGTACACTTTCATGTGTCATATATATTCATATCTATTTCCGCCTTTGTGATATGGATGTCTGTGACTGATTTGTGTTATGTTTATTTCTATATTTGTTTCCGAAGATTATATATAGCCACTGTGTAGTAGCTTTGAGTTTATATCGGTATGTCGGATTTCCTCCTTAAATGAAATGCATGCTATTCTATCTGACATATCGGGGCTCGCACAAAGCAATTACACGGATGGTCGCTCCTCAACAGCCTTATTCTCCGCGCTAGTTGACAGCATTACACCGTAATGTTCTTGGCTAGCGTGGGTATAGAGGTGGGGCGTCACAGCTTGGTATCAGAGCCAAACTTCGAAACAATGTAGAATAATTTAACAAGGATCATCGTCCTAAGTCCATCTCAGAAGTCGTGTTTTAGGATATTATTCGGGTCTTCATACCGTTCTATCCTATTTTCCCTTATGATTCCTTGTTTCACCTATCAAGAATGTTTGATATTCATTTGGTGAATAATCTTCTTCCTCTTCTTTCTTTCTTAAGGAAGAGAAATGGTTAGACCAGGCCGTCCCAGCACCAGTCAACCTAGAGCTACTCCCCAGGATGGAGTTTTTATGACTGCCCAGCAGCTTCTTGATCTCATTAAAAATGCTCAGGCAGCCGGTCCTAATCAGGAACCTACTCACCCTAAGTCTTGATTTGCACGCTTGTGCAACGATTATACCAACTTGGGTGGGAAACCATTCAAAGGTTTCGAAACTATTATTGAGGTCCAGGCTTGGTTAAGAACATGCGATCGAATCTTTTCTTGCATGAATCTTATCGATCTTCACCGTGTTCAGGTAGCCTCTTGTATGCTCCAAGAAAGAGTATTGGACTGGTACGAACTTCTTATCTATGAAATTGTTGAAGCGGATCTTACCTGGGAGCAATTCCGGGGACGCTTCGAATTAAAATTTGTACCAAAAGCTGAGAAAGTGACATTGGCTCGACGTTTCATAGACCTTGTTCAAGGTGAATCCTCCGTGACAGATTACGTCGCAACCTTCGAGTCGCTTTCCAAATATGGGGTTGAATACATCAACACCCCATTGAAGAAGAACCAAATATTTGTCTATAGCTTGAATAAAAATCTTAAGAAGCCATTACTTCTAAAATTAGAAGTTTCTTTCGACCAACTCATTGATATCGCTCTTCGTCTTGAAGAGGCGGATAAAGAAAGTGATGTTGAAGTGGTGGGTTCCAAACCAAACTTCAACAATAAGAAGAGGCCAAACAAATTCAAAGGCCCTTATCCCAATAAGAAGGGGAAACAAGCAACTCCTACTGCAAAGACTTTTTCCTCTAGTGATGGGAAATGCTTTAACTGTGGTTCTAGGGACCATTTTGCGAACAAGTGTTCAAAGCCCCGTTCTTGTCGCTATTGTAAAAGTCCAGATCATTTTATGCATGTTTTTCCCAAACTTCAAAACAGGAAGGAGGGAGGGATGAATGTGGCTAAAGCCTCTGGTATCACATCTCGTGGTCAAGGTATTTCTCATTCTGTCCTTGATGGCATTATTTTATTTCGTGATCATCCTATTCAAGTTCTTTTTGATATGGGTGCGTCCCATTCTTTTATATCAAAAGAACTTGTTAATACATTTTCTTTGGATGCTATGTGTTTAATGACTTCTCTGAGAATTGCGAATCCGGTTGGTGGATCCACAACAATCAGTTTATTGTGTAAATATGTTGAGATTATTTTGTGTGATCTTTCTTTCCGAGCCGATTTGCATGTTATGCGCTACTTAGGCTTTGGAATGATTTTGGGTATGGATTGGGTTAACCATTATGAAGCTCATATCCTATGTCCTGAGCGGACTATTTATCTCCAACATCTGCAATCTGTTAAGCAGATATCTATTGATCTTAAAGATTCGGATTCTAGTTTTTTGCAACTTTATATTTCTTAAATCCTCATGATGACGATAATGATGATGAGGAAGATATTATTTCTCTTATTCACGTTGTTCGTGAATTTTCCGACAAATTTGAGCCCGTTTTAGGATTACCACCGAAGCGAGCAATTGAGTTCAGGATTAATCTCATCCCTGGAGCTCAACCTATCACTCGTCCTCCTTATCGTATGTCCAATAAAGAAAATGAGGAGATGCGCAAACAATTATCCGAATTGGAGACGAAGCAATTTATTCGCTCTAGTTCCTCGCCTTGGGGAGCTTCGGCTATTTTTGTGAAGAAATCTAATGGTACACTTAGGCTTTGCGTTGACTACCGCAAGCTTAATGATCTTACTATCAAGAATAAATATCTTTTACCTCGGACTGATGATCTATTCGATCAACTCAGTGGTGCTAGAGTCTTTTCACAATTAGACTTAGCTACCGGTTTTCATCAGCTTCGTATTGCAGAGGATAGCATTCCTTTGACATCATTCCGTACTCGTTATGGATCTTATGAATGGCTTGTTATGCCATTTGGTTTAACGAATGCTCCGGCCTATTTCGTTGACCTTATGAATAGAGTTTTCAAAGACTTCCTCGATCGGTTTGTTCTCATCTTTATTAATGATATTCTTGTGTATTCTAAAACCGAGGAGGAGCATGAGAAACATCTTCGGATTGCGTAGGAAACTCTTAGGAGCGATCAATTGAAAGCGAAATTTTCTAAATGCCACTTTTGGAAATCTTGTGTGAAATTTCTTGGTCATATTATTTCTGAATCCGGAATTTCCATGGATCCTTCAAAGATTGAAGCGATTCAAAGTTGGAAGAGACCGGAGAGTGTGACGGAGATCCGTAGTTTTCTTGGATTGGCAGGTTATTACCGCCATTTCATAAAGGACCTTTCTAGAATTTCCGTGCCTCTTACTAGTTTGACAAAGAAAGGTGTTAAATACATTTGGTCGGACAAATGTGAAGCTTCTTTTTAGAATTTAAAAGAACTCCTTTCTGATGCTCCTATTCTTGTTATTCCCGAGGGGAATCAAGATTTTATCATTTATACCGATGCTAGTCGCGTTGGTTTGGGTGTCGTTCTTATGCAAAGGGAACGTTTTATTGCCTATGCTTCTAGGCAGTTGAAGTCAGCCGAGACTAGATATGCCACTCATGATTTAGAACTCGCGGCTATTGTTTTCGCCCTTCGAATTTGGCGTCATTATCTTTTGGGAGAGAAATTTGTTCTCTATATCGATCATAAATCTTTGAAGTATTTATTTTCTCAAAAGGAACTTAATTTGCGCCAACAATGTTGGCTCGAGTTCCTTGCACCTTATGATCTTGATATTCTTTAATACTCCCGGAAAGGGAAATCGTGTTGCAGATGCCCTTAGTCGCAAGCAACAAGCGGTTGTCACTATGATGATATCCGAATGGAATGATCTCGAGATTCTATCTACTTGTGAGATTCGAGATCGTATTTCTGATTTATGTTCATCTCTTGTTTTGGGTAGCCTTGAGGCTCATCCTTCTCTTTTAGACCGCATTCTTGAAGCTCAGAAGCTAAATCCCGAATTGGCTCTTCTGGGCCAAAATCTTAGGGATAAAATCGATATTGAAGGTTTGAAAGACTTTGATATTGTTTCTCGTGGCGGCATTCGAAAATTTGGTAGACTTGTCGTACCAAATATTAGTGATCTTCGTAAAGATATTTTAGAAGATTCTCGTCGTTCTAAATTCACCATTCATCCCTGTAGTAGTAAAATGTACGCAGATATGAAACGACATTATTATTGGGAGGGAATGAAATCTGATATTGCTAACTTTGTTAAGTGTTGCATGACTTGCCAACTTGTCAAGGCCGAACATCAAAGGCCCGGTGGGATGTTGCAACCTTTAGAAATTCCAATTTGGAAGTGGGATCAAATTTCCATGGATTTTATTGATGGCCTTCTCCGTTCT
Source organism: Allium cepa (assembly GCA_030765085.1). Lineage (NCBI taxonomy): Eukaryota > Viridiplantae > Streptophyta > Magnoliopsida > Asparagales > Amaryllidaceae > Allium > Allium cepa. The sequence continues at coordinate 590,633,144 of CM060938.1, forward strand.
CGTTCGGGTCATGATAGCTTATGGGTGATAGTCGATAGACTTACTAAATCCGCCCATTTTATTCCCGTTCGGTCTAATCGAACCGTTCTCCTTTTGGCCAAATTCTTTATCAAAGAAATTGTTAAATTTCATGGTGTTCCTACTTCTATTGTTAGTGATCGTGATCCATTGTTTACTAGTGGATTTTGGAAGAGTCTTCAAAAAGCTTTGGGAACGAAGCTTAATTTTAGCACCGCTTATCACCCCCAGTCCGATGGACAAACCGAGCGTGTGAATCAAACTCTTGAAGATCTTCTTCGTGCTTGTGTTCTTGATTTTGGTGGAAGTTGGAAAGATTATATTTCTCTTGTTGAGTTTTCCTATAACAATAGCTTCCAATCTAGTATTGGTATGACATCTTTTGAGGCACTCTACGGAAGGCCATGCCGATCTCCTTCTTGTTGGCTTGAGGCCGGTGAGAAGCTGGTTTTAGGTCCAGATTTTATTCGTGATTCCACAGAAAAGATTGATCTTATTCGTCATAAGATGAAAGAAGCCCAAAGTAGACAAAAATCCTATGTCGATGACCGAAGAAGAAAATTAGAATTTTCTGTGGGAGATCTTGTGTTTATTCGTGTCTCGCCTATGAAAGGTGTTGTACGTTTCAGTCGATCGGGAAAATTAGCGCCTCGATATATTGGGCCATTTCCTATCACCGAACGTATTGGTTCCATGGCTTATCGCCTTTTATTACGGCTCAATTTTCTGCTATACAAGACGTGTTTCACGTTTCTCAATTATGGAAGTGCCTTCGAGATTCCGATTCTATTCTTAAGCCTGGTGTTGTGGAAGAAACTGAAGTTTCGCCGAATTTAACTTATGAGCAACATCCTATTCGTATTATTGCTTGGGAAGTCAAACGACTCCGAAATAAAGATGTACCACTTGTGAAGGATCAATGGTCCTTAAATCCTAAAGATTGTTCTTGGGAATCCAGAGAATTCATCGAGCGGTCACATCCGGAATTACTTTCTCATGCTCTTTAAGATGGACTTCTTATTTCAAATTTCTTTTTTGATAATATGCTTTTATGGTTGTTACTTTTTATTTCCATCTTATATATTGCGAGGGCGTAATTTCTATAAGGAGGGGAGTCTCTAACAATCCGCATATTTATCGATTTTATATTTAAATATATTTTTGTTAGTCGGAATTTAGTCCGAAAAGCTACTTTTTGCAAACGGTCAAATTAGGACTCGAGACCACTTCCATTGAGTTCGAAATGACATTTGCAATATTTTTAGGTATAAACTTTGATATGTTTGGAGTTGGTGGAATTTCACTACTTTTTCGCTTTGGACTTTAGTTTGGACTTAGCCTATTAGACCCAACCTCCACACCCTCTTCTCTTCATTCCTTCATAAATTTTCTAACACTAAAGCTTCATAAAAAATGGTGAGTGGAATGGGAAACTAAAATTCCAAGCTCAAGTTCTCTTGCAAATCCATCATCCAACTCCAAATCTAGAGAGAAGCCATTGATTCAAGCTCATTGTGTTGAGATTGAAGTGGGATTGCTTCTTCCTTTGCTTTAAGCTTCACTTTCATTGGTTTTTGTGCAAAGGTGAGATTTTTATCTCACATTCTTGTCTATAACTATCTTGGATTGTTGGGAATGAATTCCTATCACTTTAGCATGTACATTTGCTTTTGGTTTAGATTGGATTGGCGAAAAACACTAATTTTTAGTGTTTTTGCCAAATTCTAGGCTTAGGTCGTTCGGCCGTTGAAAAGTCTCGGCCTGCATTTAGCTCGATAACCCTTAGGTCGTTTGGCAACGTTAGGTCGTTCGACAATAATTGGGTCGCTGGGTCGCGCCACGATGGGTCGTTCCACCCTGCTAGGTTGCTCGGCCTCACCAACTCCTTAGGTCGCGCAGGACTTAGGTCGTTCGGCATCATTATGTCGCGACAACCCTTTGGTCGTTTGGTCTTAGCTGTTAGCATTAGGTCGTTAGACCTTAAGTCGTTCGCATCAGTTAGGTCGTTCAACCTATTTAACTCTCACCTACATTTATGTCGTTCGGCAGTTAGGTCGTGCGAATCCCTAGGTCGTTCGAGTATGTAAGGTCGCTCGACCCCACTTTCCCCTGAGGTCGCTTGACCCCACTTTCCCCTTAGGTCGCTCGACTCCACTTTCCCCTTAGGTCGCTCGACCCTCCTTATTCTTAAGTCGTTCGACCTGTCTTTTCCTTAGGTCGTTCGCCTAGTCAGGTCGTTCCATTTGCATATTGGTCGGCCATGTTGGGCCGTAGCCGTAAGTCGTTAACCCCTTAGTTCGACCTCGTTAGGTCGCTCCCCGTGTTATGTCACACCAATGCTTATCTCGACCGTGCTAGGTCGCGCCATGATTAGGTCGTGCCAATTTACTGGGTTGAACTATGTTATCTCGCAGGTGCATTTCTACTTTGATGGTTTTGGAATTGATTTCCTTGGATTTTATTCACGTCTTTGAATGTGAATTTTTGTGACATATTGTTTCTACAATCATTTTTGTGATTTGTCACTTTAAAAATATAAAGGTTTCAATACTAGTAGTAAATATCAAAACTCTTTCATCAAAGCGATTTCAACTATTTTATTACAAAGCTCTTTTCCTAAATTGTTTTCCAATCTATTAGTGTATACAAACCTTTACCTCATTCGTACGAGAAATCTAATTAAACGACTTAGTAAAACAAGTGATATGAAACGCTTGCGTTTACTTCGCCGGTTAATTCTTGGACTTGTTCGGTTGAACCTTTTGTGACAATTTCTAGTGAAGATCTACAGTTTGTTCATAAATATTTAAGTTAAGCAAGTGGTAATGGGACATGAAGCTAAACTCATATATTTACCGACTTAGTGTCATTGACACTTCTTGATGATCATTGACGATCATTTTTGTGTTTTAGACTAGCAATTGTGCGATGTCTCTTTGTCTACGAGGGAAACTAAACCCCGTTTGTGTGATGTTTCGACTCACATATGTGGGGTAGCGCCCCATGGTCTTTGGGCCGTTCGTGTGGAGCCTCGGCTCAAAATTAATGGTTAGCTACCATGAGATAGCGTCTCCTTTGTGTGATACACGTGTTGGTGAGCTTTCATGCTCCCGTTCTTGTGATAGGTCTCCCCCTTTTTTTGATTTTTGGATTTCGTGTGTTGATTTCTGGAATTTGTGCTTCACCAATTTTCGTGATTTTCATTGATAAGTTTTACCAATTTTTTTGTGCATTGGTGAATTTGTGTGATATTGACTTTTGTGAGTAAAAGTTTAGGGTATGATACCCCTTTTCTATCTTTGAGAAGATTTTTGTGATATTGATTAATCTCTTGTTGATTATCATTTACATACTTATAGTAGTATGCCATTATGGTTATTATACGTTTATGCCATATCTCTAATTCTATATCATGCCATCTGATATTTGTAGCTAGACTGATCCGTTTATTATTTTCTTATGAGATAATACTCGGGTCAGACCGAGATGTTACATGTGCTTCTGCTTGACTTCTCTCCAGGGATCTATTACTCTGACTTTTGGCTTATTACTTAGATTAGTAGTTTTTGTTGTATACATTTGAGATATCGACTCATAGATGTTTTCTTTTGTATAGCACATGTTGCTATTCTTTTGTGTCACCGTGGATCTTTCAGACCACTGCTCTGATGTACACTTTCATGTGTTATATATATTCATATCTTTTTATTCCTTTGTGATATGGATGTCTGTGACTGATTTGTGTTATGTTTATTTCTATATTTGTTTCTGAATATTATATATAGCCACTGTGTAGTAGCTTTGAGTTTGTATCGGTATGTCGGATTTCCTCCTTAAATGAAATGCATGCTATTCTATCTGACATATCGGGGCTCGCACAAAGCAATTACACGGATGGTCGCTCCTCAACAGCCTTATTCCCCGCGCTAGTTGACAGCATTACACCGTTATGTTCTTGGCTAGCGTGGGTATAGAGGTGGGGCGTCACATTAATTTTATATCCCATAAACACTGGCTTAACTTAAATATTTACAAACAAATTGTAGATTTCCACTCGAAAATTGTCATGAAAATTCAATCGAACAATTCTAAGAATTAACCGACGAAGTAAACGCAAGCGTTTCATACCACTTGTTTTGCAAAGTCATTTAATTAGATTTCCTATACGAATGAGGTAAAGGTTTGTATTTACTAATAGATTGGAAAATGGTTTTAAAATGAGTTCTGTATTAAAAATAGTGTTGAAATCGTTTTTGTGAAAGATTTTTAGTACTTACTACTATATAAAAAAACCTTTGTATTTTAAAGTGACAAATCACATAAATGATTGTAAAAACAATCTATCACCAAAAAAACTACATTTGACGACATGAATTAAAACCGTGAAAGTCGATAGCAAATCCATCAAGTAGATATTCCCAAAAATCTTGAAGAGAAGTCATTAAAGTCGATAATAAATGACAAAAACTAACCAGATCAACAAAAATCGATAAAAATTGGAAATCCACTAAAAACAGGTAAAATAGGCAAAATTCCACAAAACCAGACGTCTGGTAGGTTTAGTTAGATGTCTGGCCTTGGCTTTTGGAAACTTATAATTATTTTCTCCTTTTCTTTTTATTCCCTGAAGCCTCCCAGACGTCTGGTTGGACCTAACCAAATGTCTGATCCTAGGCTCGGGAATTTTATTTTTATCTTCGTTTAAAAAAAATTCGAAAAATCCTAACCAGACGTCTGGTTGTCTGTACTTCAATTCAAAAGCGATCAAATGAGCGATGGATGCTAGAGATTTATGCCAAGCGACAACCCAGCCCTATAGGCTCTTTGGTACACCCCAAATAACATGTCCAAATATTCAAGATAGGATCTTTAAAGATTTTGACTTCAAAATACAAAAATTGGAAAATTCATCAAATCAAAAGCAAGTGAACACGAAATAGATGTTAGAAATTCATACCTAACAACAATGAAAGCTGTAGACACAGATGTGAGTTCAAAAACTCGCCTTTAAACTCAAAAACAACAATTGAGAATTTCTAAAACAAGGAAAGATCAACTCCACTTCAATATCAACGCTAGAAGCTCCAATCTATGATCATATACAAATATTTTCTAAGTTAGGTTATAGGAAATTATGAAAATTAGAGAGGGATTGAGATGGAAAAGATGAAGAGGATTCTTACCTAAGCTTTTCTTTGATTTTAAAACTAGAACTTGAATTCCTAAGAGAAAATAGGGCGTAGAAATTTTAATTTCCTCTTCCCGCCATTCTTCATAGGGCTTGAGTGTTAGGAAATTATGAGTGGAATGAATAAATGAAGAGGAGTGGAGTGGGAGTTATTAGGTAGAAGGTTTGCGTTATCTTGTTAGGTTAGTGGGCTAGAATACAACCCAAAGCACAATTGAAAATACCAAAATCCTAATCAACTCCAAACATATCAATGTTTATACTCAAACAAGTTGTAAACGCCATTTTGAAATCAATGAAAGTGGTCTCGAGTCCGGATTTGACTGTTTACAAAAGGTCACGTTTCAGACTTTAAATTCAACTAACGATGCTATATTTAAATAAAACATTTAAATATATAATCGTAAAATATGCGGGTTGCTACAAAAAAATTTGAAAATTTCTTTAATAAGAAAGGTATAACTTTTAGTTTTTCTTTTACAAGAAAACCAGAAGAAAAAAAATGAAGTGGTAGAATGTGAAAATAGAATGATTCAAAAGTGCGCTAGAACTATGCTAAATGATAATTTATCCAAATTTTTTAGGCTGAAGCGGTTGGTATTGCATGTTATATATTAAATAGAATTTTAATAAGATCACTAACTTAGAAAACACCATACAAATTAATTTATAATAAAAAGCCTGATATATCACGCTTTATAATTTTTGGCAGTAAATGTTTTATTTTAGATACTAAAGATAATTTAGATAAATTTGATGCTAAATCTGATAAAGGAATCTTTATTGAATATTCAAATAGAAGGAAAGCTTATAGAGTTTTCAATACCAAAACTAATATTATTGAAGAGACGCTACATGTCTCATTTGATAGGAATTTTAAAGTTTATAATCCAAATATTGATGAAGTAGAAAATATTAATAACCCAACGAAATTAGTAATAATGAGAGAACCAAAAATGAAAATGATAATAATTCAGATAATTCACATTAAAATAAAAGAACGAGATACTTGAAAGATTATCTTATAGAAAATATACATGGAAATATGTTGTTAAAACTAGAAATCAACTAAATAAAGTGATCAACTTTGCTTTTATTTCAACTATCGAACCTAAAAATCCAAAAGAAAGCAGCAACTGATGATTCATGGATTCTTGATATATAAGGGGAATTAAATCAATTTATAAGCAATGATGTATGAGAATTAGTTCCAAGACCTAAAGATAAATCCATTATAGGAACTAAATGGGTATATAGAAATAAAATGAATGAACAAGGAGAAGTTGTGAGAAATAAAGCTTGATTAGTTGCATAAGGTTATTATGAAGAAGAAGGAATTGAAAACTTTGCACCCATAGCAAGATTAGAAGCTATACGAATTTTACTTGCTTTTGCTAATCATAATAATTTTAAGTTATATCAAACAGATGTTAAAAGTGCATTTATAAATGCTTTTATTAAAGAAAATGTATATGTAGAACAAGTCCACCTTCTGAAGATGCAAAACTACCTAATCATGTTTACAAATTAAAGAAGGCTTTGTATGATTTGAAACAGGCTATAAGATCTTGGTATGATAGACTTAAATCCTACCTATTAGAATCAAATTTTGACATAGGCATACTATATAGTACACTTTTTATTAAAAATGATATTCCGATAATTGAAATATATGTCGATGATATCATTTTTGGATCTACCAATGATAAATTAAATTAGAAATTCTCAAAAATAATGATTAAGGAATTTGAAATGAGTCATGTGGGAGAACTAAATTATTTTCTAGGATTACAAATAAAACAACTAAGTAATGGAATTTTTATTAGTCAAGAAAAATATTCTAAAATTTAGTTAAGAAATTCGGTATGTCAAATACCAGTGGTAAGCCAATTCCCATGCCAACTAATGAAAACTAAATAAAAAGAAAATTTAAAAGATGTAGCTCAAAAATCAATAAAGGAATGATAGGATCACTGCTTTTTATAGCTGCTAATAGATCTAATATAATGCATAGTGTTTGCCTTTATGCAAGATATCAATCTCAACCTAAAGAAACTTATTAAAAATCTGTAAAATGAATTTTGAGATATGTAAACAACACATTAAGCTATATACTCTTTTACCCCAAAAGAAGACTCCTTTGAATTAATTTCATATAGTGATGCTGACTATACTAGTTGCAAATCAAACCGAAAAAGTACAGGTGAGACTTGTCACTTTTTGGGTCACCCTCTGTTTTTCTGGTTTAGTAAGAAGCAAAACTCTATATCTCTGTCTACGATAGAAGCAGAATATATTTCAGTAGCTGTTTGCGCCAAAAATGGTCACAAACACCCAATAGAGTTTGTGTAGAGAAATAAATGAAGAATAATAAATGTAAACAGAAAGAATATAGCAATAAAATAATAAGAAATAAGCAAATAACAGTGACACAACAATTTATAGTGGTTTTGCATCGTTTGTCTACGTCCACTTTGAAGAGATAGCTTTATCAATCAATATGTAAACCGAGAACAATAAGGATCGAATGAAAATCCTAGTTACAAAAGAATACAAAGCCATTAGCAGAATAAAGGTCCCAAAAATGAACAAGTAAGTCTGTATTTATAGAGGAAGATGGTGAAATATCTCCCTAAAAATTCGATATAAGGATCTCCAGACCCATAGGAGCCCACAAGAGGGATTACATGGCCCAAATCCTAAGAAATAAGGATCAGGGCTAATCCCTATTTTGAAAGAGTTTGGCAGCGCGATCCCTATGGAAGCTTCTCCATGTTTTATTACGCTTAGCCTCCAAATTTTAAACCAATTGGATTAGTAGAACTTGAGTTATTGATCAATCTTTATTGCAACATGTAACATTGGCTGATTTAGGCCGATTCCTCTAGAGAGAGAGGGTCGATCTCTCTTACTTCTTCATCTTGGGGTGCGATCCCTAGGGTGGACTCCCCAGGGTCCCTACTTCTTGTTCCCAATGTTTCAAGTGTATTGAACTTATGGATTTTGAGATATCAATCATTTTCCATTGAGTTGCATTGTTAGGCTGAATACGATTCGATCTTTTTTGTATGATCCCTTTTGTACGATCCCTTTTATACAATCCATTTTATACGATCTCTCCTTAGGTGAAGCAATTTGCTCATAACTTGAGCATACAAACTCCAAACTACTTGAGATTTGAAATGTATCCTCATATGACATTCCCTATCATTCTACATCGATCTCATCCAGTTTGGACAAAAATTGAGGATATGTACTGATCTCCTAGGGGAAGGGATATCATCGATCCTTTACTAGGGGAGGTACTAATCAGTACTTATTCTGGAGAGTCTATCTCTTGGTCTGGTTAACTGTTGCTTCGTATCACAGTGTGCACTTGATTTCTGGACCTCACAATCATCGCTTTGGGCTATTGGCCTTGATGGCGGTCTAGTCTAACATGTCTAGTCAGTTCAGATATAGCCGGGTCAAAATGCTGGATCACAATAGCATTAGCTCATTCACAGTTTATCTATATGCAACAAACATTAAAAGGTTTTGGTTTAAATTTTACTAAATTACCAATACACTATGATAAAACAACTGTGATCAATCTATCTAAAAATCCAACTCATCATGCAAGAACTAAACATATTTATATAAGACATCATTTTCTAAGAGATAATGTAAACAAAGAAATAATATAACTTGAATTTGTAAACACTGAAAATCGAATAGCAGAAATATTTTGATGAAACCATTGAACCAAACATCTTTTACTAAGTTAAGAAGAGAGTTAGGAATTTTTTCTTTATCAAAAATATAAAATAATGAATTAAAAATTACAAAATATAAAGAAAAACAAAATAATCAAAGTAATACAATGTATGTCGACATACCCTAACCCCCTATGTCAACATATAACGGTAATTATTGATTTTTTTTTTAAATTTTCCTCTAAAATTCAGATGGATGGTTATATAATAACCAGATTTTCATCTTTCTTCTTCATTTTTCTATATTCTCTCTGTTTTAAACTTCTAAAACAAAACCATGACCTCCTCTAATCCCAAACGTTCTTATGAAGAGAATTTATCATTTTTCTTCCCTTCTCCTACCTAAGGCCCCTTCTAAACACATCTATGGCCAGGATTACTAAAATGGAGGTTGAAATTAAGAATATTCTGCAAACGCCCATTTAAATTCAAGTGGTGCAACTTCGTATGACCAAAGAACAAGAGAAGCAAAGCATAATTTTTAGCAATTTGCATAAATATCTTTTGAGTAATCCTATGAATCCAATAGTTTTGAAGATGATTCTGCAAATTTGGCTATTCATAACCCTAAGGCAGCGATGATGAGGAAGAATAATAAGAGGAAGATAACATGGAGGAAGAAGATGAAGTTTGATGCGTCGGAGAGGTATGTTTGAATCGAGATGGAAATCTCGTCGAACAAAAAGAGATTATCTTCATTACCCTCATTATCCCATTCAAAAATATCCAGTCATTAGAAATTCACGATAGATAATATTTGATTTGCCTTGATTGCTTTGAATGTGTGTTATACATATTTGATTTGATTTGAAAAGTTTACTTTGAACTCGTGTGATAGTTTAAGATTTAACTGAATTGTGATTACTTTGTATTGTGATATTGAATGAATATATAGATTGTGTGGTTACCATTAATGATTTGTGTTATCACTCATATTTATTATATACCATTCTTATCATTATTACTATAGTATCTTATTTAGAGGGAGTTATAGTTAGTTTGGTTTTTGTTGATGACAAAGTAGGAGAAATATATAAATCTAGGCATGGATTAAGGGGGATTTTTGTAACCCATGGGGAGTTATATTATATTTTATATACAGAGTTATCATTGTCAAAAGGGAAGAGATTGTTTGTACCTTAGATATTGGTTTTGATGATGGCAACTATAGAACATTATATAAAATATAAATACTAATATTTTATCAAAATATATATAGTATATAGTGCAGGATATTAGACAGTGTTGATTAAGAAGACGAAATAGTATTAAGAGTAAATTCAAGATGCCGATATCAAGAGTAGATTGATGATGATGATAATTGAAGATTCGTGAGTATTGAAGAGTTCAAGATATTCCAGATAAGTTATAAAATCATAGAGTTTATGTTAAAACCTTGATAGCACTTTCTTGATCCCTCTCGCCTTTTCTAAATTTTGCTTTAGGTTATTTTTCAAATATTCTAATTTTAAAATAATCCTTTCGAAATACTTCACAAAATGATTTTCAATATTTTATACTTATAAAGAGATTATTTTAGTGTTTTTAAGTATATATTGAATTTTTGTTGTTTGTACTTCAATAAGTTATAATTATATTGATTTATATATATATATTATTGAATATTCTTATAAAATCTTTCAAAATTATTTCATAAAGTTTTATTAAATTATATCTTGATTAAAATATGTATAAACTTTATTTAAATGATTCTACAAAGTATCAAATTATTTTACAAGGAAAGGGATCTTCAAAATAATATTTTGAAAGTATTTTTTAGAATACAAAGGGATATGTCGATATATCCTATCCATGTATATCGACATAGTGGACGTACTATTCAAAATTGAAATTTGAATGGAATTGACTTTTCATCATATCTCATCGCAAATGGACATAACCATTATTTCCATATATATCAAGCTTTCAAATGAATTTTCAATAACTACTTTCTTATTCTTCTCTCCTCTTTTCACTCTCTTGATTTCTAAATCAATTTTTACCCAAACTCTGTCGAAATTCAATCTAAATCAAATTCAGTCATGACTAGTTTGATTCTCCATTATCTAGTCTTTAGTTTCTCTCATCTCTCAATCAAAGATCAAAGTGCTATTCAAGAGTTATAGTATCAATTTTAATCAAGATTGAATATTTGAGTTTATAACTCTATCATACCATACTCTTATACTTTGACGTATGCTTGGTATCCCTGGAATCTAAGTGGATGTGATTGTATCCCGTAAAATCAACTAGGTGTGCTTAGTAGCTCGTAAATCTTATGGGTGTGCTTGTAGGTCGAAAATCAAGTCACTCTACCTAGAGGTCGGCCTTCTGGAGGGTGTGTCTTGTAACCTTGAAATCGAGATTGTATTTGCATTTCAAGTTAAAAAGTAATCCATACAATGAATCATACGAGACTGGATGCAGGATAACTCTGAACCAGTATAAAACCCTAGTGTGTTCTTACCTTTTTATTTTTACAGCATTTACTTGTATCTGTACTTCGATTCTGTGATTGTTTCCATGATTGTTAATTATATCATTCCAAGTAAGATCTTAAAGAATTTGAAAAATATTAATATAATCCATTAAACACTATTCATCGCCCCTCCAGCGTCAGTATAGCCTTAAGATCCTTATTTCGCTAACTCATAATATGTATGTGCGAGTTAGTCATGTATATCTAACTCCTTTCATTGCATGTGTTGGTTCTATTTATTCAACTCATTATATACTATGAATCTGTACTGTTTATTCGACTCATGCATATACGCGAGTTAGTCATGTTTACCCAACTCATTTCGTTGAGTGACTTGACTTTGTTTATTTTACTCATTACATATTATGAGTTGGTTCTGTTTATTTGACTCATATGTATTCAACAGTTGGTCTATTTATCTAACTCATATTGGTGTTGACTATATGACTATATAACTATATAAGTGGTCATCATGTTGTGTTTATTATGATGGACTAATTATGTGGATTCAAGTGAAATAGATTGAGGTAAGTAAGTATTGGTATCATATGATGTCTATGAAATCGTGTATCGGTATATACTTGGTAATATTTTTACTTATCAAACATGTGTCTGACCACCTCCTCATAAACTATAGGTAAATGAAGTAAATATGATGGTGTGGTGTTCGAAGATGGAGACTATGGAGATGCTTACATATGTTGTCCGTTGTTTGTACATATGTATGTATATCATGACATTTTGTGTATTTATGAAGATACATATATCTTATGGTGTATATAGACGGAATCTGTTTATTTTGCTATATGTTGATCCATTCCGCCACGAGTTATAAAAGTTTTAGTTAGTTAGTTTATATAACTCTCTATTTATTATTGAAATTGTTTATAACGTTTCAGCTTTTCACTCTACGGCGATTTTATAGCCTCAAAAAGTTAGGTTGTTAGACAAGGAGGGGGAGGTCATGCAAGCTTATTCCATTGAAGTTGTATATACCTCAAGCAAACCTTCTTCCAAGGACAAGGGAAAAGCTGCTATAAAAGGTATGACTATTATTTTCGAGAATATTATTCGCACCCTATTTGGTTCAGGAGCATCACATTTATTCATAATCAGGAATGTAGTTAAGGACTTAGAATTAAAAACCCAATTTGTCTTTAACCCTATAGTTATGTCGAATCCTATCGGGGGGGTCGACACATCTTTCTATGATTTACAAAGACCTAGTGTTGGATATATATAATGTTGACTTTATATGCGATGTGTATATTCTAGGTTTTAAGGTGTATGGTTTTATCTTAGGAATGGATTGGTTATCTTACTACGGGTTTGTCTTAGATTGTGATAAGAGGATTGTATTATTAAGGAGTTGTAGGGGGCGAGATATAGATGTTCACTACGTGCCCAAGGCTCATCTATGTTGAGCTATTTGTAATCTCTTAGCATGTCACATGATTAACTCTCATCTGTAGCCGTAGTTCAGAAATTTCTAGATTTTTATTCATGAAGTCTCCAGTCCCTACCCTAAGAGAAATAGAGTTTAGGATTGATTGAGAGAAAGACGATAGACCAGTCACACTGCCATTGAGGAATATGTCCTTCCAAAGAAAGGTGAGAACCAGATAAGTAGATTTTAGAGCTATTACTGAAGAGGTTCATTCTTTGTAGTATTTCAAAATGGGGAGAACCAATTGTCTTCACCACTAAGGTAGACGATTCTTTAAGGCTATGTGTCAATTACGAAGCACTCAACAAGCTAATCAAGAAGAATATGTATCCCTTACAAATAGATGACTTATTTGACCAGGTTGTTGTAGCCAAAAAAAATTCTCGATTAGACGGCCATTAGATTCCACAACTTGAGAGTAGCCGGGGATAGCAATAAGAAGATCGCTTTTCGCTAGGTATTTTGGCTAGGAATAAGGATGAAGCGATAAAATATATTTTGGCTAGGTTGAAAAAGGGATTCCCTCATCTCACCAGGTATTTGGTCGATGAAAGAGGATGGCTGAGAAGAGATGGATGCCTATGTGTTCTAGCAGTGGAGGATGTTCTAGAGGAAGTATTTGGCTGTAACGACCCGAAATTTTTGACTTCGAAAATTCTAGATTGTTAGAGAAAAGAAGAAAAAGAAGAAAGAAGAAAGAAAGAGAACAGAAAATAACAACATCTCACATTCGCAACGGATCAAAATATAATAACAAATAATAGCATTTATACAAACAAAAGATGTAATTGTTACTTTACATTCAATATATCAGAGTTACAACCATATACAAATAATTGCATAGTTATATGAACCTGTTACTACAATCAATAAAACTCTCAAATATACAGCGGTAAACTCCATACGTTCCTGCCATCCGGCTCGCCTCTTGAGCTCTAGAGCGTCCTTACCTGAAAATTCGTAATACTCGATCTGATCTGAGCATTACATCAAAGTAACACCCAGGTCAGATCGAGTATTACTGATTTTTAGGTAAGGATGTTCTGGAGCTCAGGAGGCGAGCTGGATGGCAAGAACGTATGGGTTTACCGCTGTATATTTGAGAGTTTTATTGATTGTAGTCCGGAATAGGTTCATATAACTGTCCAATTATGTGTATATGGTTGTAACTCTGATGTACTGAATGTAAAGTAACAATTACAGCTTTTCTTTGTATAAATGCTATTATTTGTTATTATATTTTGATCCGCTGCGAATATGAGATGTTGTTGTTTTCTGTTCTCCTTCTTTCTTCTTTCTTCTTTCTTCTTTCTTCTTTTCTCAAACAATCTGGAATTTTCGGAGTCGAAAATTTCGGGTCATTACATTTGGTATCGGAGCGAAAGGTTAAGCGAGAACCTTGGCTTTGGAGGGCTTACTCATTAAGGATAGGGTCAGTGGTGTTATCCCGCTTTTTGGCAAAGCCGCGATACCACAAGATTGATCAAAAACGGAGAACAGTTCGTCTCAGAGATTGGTCATACTTCGTTTCGCTATGGATATCAATGAATTTTGTCCGAGTCCGGATTGTGCTACAATTGATAGGACAAGGCAAGAAGGATCATAGAAGCCGTCATCTCAAATTTCGAGTCAATCTGAGTTCATACGCTCAAGTTATGATCGATTCAACTTGAAGGGAAATGCGCTGATTTCGAACCCATCACGGTAGGTGTCTTCGAACCCATCATCAGGTACCATTCGAACCGGTCACCTTCGAACCGATGGACTTCGAACCCATCGGAATGCCTCGGTTCGACTCTATCAACTTCGAATCCAACTAGTTCGTGTCGGTAGGCCACATGCCCCTGGAGGGGTTGCAAAGCTCGTATCCATCCAAAGAATCCTTGCTTGAATCCACTAAGCATCAGCTGTTCGAACCCACTATTGAAGCCTTGTTCGAACCCATCCATGGAGCCTTGCTCGAACCCTTCCATGGAGCCTCATTCGAATCCACTGGGTCAACTAGCCACGATGACGTGTCACCCACCGGTTCGAATGTGCCGAGATGCATGGAGTCGAAGCGGTCAACTCGGAGTGAAGACCGGGTCGGTTCGAAGTTTGCGCTCCACATCACCACGAAGGCGCGTGCCACCATCGGTTCGAATGGATGGTTTCGAACCAAACAGCCATGCAGCGAACTCCATTTCGAATCCATCATATCTCCCAATCCACTGATCCAAATGCCACGAAATTTTCACAGAAGCTTGCATTCATGTCGAAGAGTGTCCACACCAAATTTCACCTCGATTGGAGGAATTCTTGATCGGTTCAAATGGAGTTCGAAACAATGCCAAAGTGGGCCCAAATTTTCTGAGGCTGGGCGTGTGGACCCCCTCACGTGCCAGAAGTGGTCTTCCGAGTTTTCAGCGAAATATCAGCAGCCGACGCCTATAAATAGAGCCCCAGAGCCAACAGAAAAGGGATCTTTCGACTCTCAAGCACCCAGACTCTACCAGATCGAGATCTTCATCATCCTACATCGTATACCAGCTGTTGATTTCGAATTTTCAACTGTATCCCGCTGTTGCTTGCTGTAATCGCTTGTAAACGTTGAAAGAGAATCAATAAAATTGCTAAAACTTCACGGTGGACGTAGGCGACGTGCCGAACCACTATAAATTGATTGCCTTTGTCTTTACTTTACTGTTGTTTTGAGTTTTTGTTAGATAATCCTCATTTTTAATTCATATTCTTCATTTATTATCTCTTCAAAAGACTCCCGAAGGGCATTGTGCCCAATTTTGGTACAAACACTTTGGTGCTTTCATCGAGAAAAACCCAGTTTTTCTCCTGCTCCTTGGATCTATCTTCGATACCGGATTGCAAAAATCTAAGAGAGAGATCCAGACCTCATATTCAGATTCCTTCCGTTCTATTCAGATTTGTTTAAAGTTTAGGAAAGGATTCAACGCTTCAAGATGGTGAGTACAAGAACCACTTCCAACGTTGGTGATCAAGAAGGTCGGGATAGGCAAAATCCCACACAGGTGCAGTCAACCAATCAAGAGGCTACTGGGCATACGGATCAATCAGGTTCGGTCACAAGACAAGAGTTCCAGGTGCTGCTCTAGGAACTAACCCAAAGCAGACAACAGCTAACCGAGCAGTTGCACGCTAACGCTGAGTTGACCAATCAACTAAACCGCCAAAAACGAAGAATATCCAGAAGAGATCAAGCTCCTCATTCTTCCACCGAAAGCTCTGCTTCATCTGGCTACAATAATAGATCTACCCGTCCCAGGCTAGACGGAAACCATGCGTAAGCTGCTGACTATCAACAGGCATTAACCGTTGGGCAAGTAAGAGTTGGCCCATCTACCAGCTTCCATACTGGACCCTCCTCTCGAGGAGGCACTATTCCACAATACACTGCAGATGATCGTGCTGCCACAACCGCTGCAGTTGATATAGGAGTTGATACCCGAGATCACTCCAATCAAAATTATCACCAACAGGGACATGCTCCAGAGCCATATGTCCCAGAAGACGTCGAGCCAAGGAGGCGAGATACGGATCGTCGACAGTGCCCGATCCCACCTCGCACTGTGGAACCCGACCACACTTTGGTTCACCATGCACAGAATGTTCTGATGCCAGACCTCTCAGCCATGGTACGACAAATGATTCGCGAGAGTCAAGGCTTAACAAATGACGATTGGGGTATCTCCCGAAGTCATACCCCATTCACTGATGACATATTGTATGTTGAACCTCCTCGACGATTCAGAATGCCAACCCTGCCCATGTATGAAGGGAATTCCGACCCAAATCAACATATTTTGAAATACGAATGGTCGATGACAGCTGCGAGAGCTGATGACGCAGTAAAATGTCGTAGTTTTCCCATTTCCTTGGAGGGAATTGCGACGATGTGGTTTACACGATTACCCGCATGATCTATTTCTTCATTTGATCAGTTAGCTACCAAGTTTGTTGAGCAGTTTCGTATGCATATTGCCCGACCTAAAGATGTTAATACCTTATCAAGTGTCACTCAAGCTCCCGGAGAGACACTTAGGTGATATTTGGAGAGATTCAACGCTGCATGCGCAGAGATCACCAACCCCAATGATAATTCTATCTTAATGGCTTTGACTAAAGGAATCGACCCTGATTCCGAGTTTGGAAATTGGTTAGCTGGAAAGCCTCCCGCATCGTTGGACCGTTTCCATTCCAAAGCCGCTCAATTCTTGAGACGAGAGGATGCAAAACAGTCTAGGAAGCAGGACGATGCAAGGCCCAGCAGTGAGGGCATTCAGAGTAATGTTGCGGTTAAACAGTCTGGCGAAAGTTCAGGAAAAGTCTAGTTGAATATTCAAAATAAGCAGACTCAACAACCGAGGAACAGTGATAACCGGAGCAAGAAGCAAGACCAGAATCGGGGTCCGAGGCGTAGGGCCGCAATGTTTGACAGTTAAACACCACTTAACACGTCGCTGGAAAACATATACCTACAGACTTGTAATACTATGCAATACAAGAAGCCTGCTCCGAAGCCTTCGTCGGAGAGGCAGATTCAAACAGGAAAATTCTGCAGGTTTCATGAAAGTTATGGACATAACACCAATCAGTGTAGACATTTGCAAGACCTCCTTGAAAAGTTGATCAGAGAGAGAAAGTTGGATCAGTTTGTTTGGGCGCTGCAGTCTGGTGGGGCGGGCCCATCCAATCAAAATCGTACGCAGAATCAGGAAAGACAGGGTGAACCCGCTCGTACAGGTGGGAGGTTGGTTATCAATACAATAAGTGGTGGTCCCCATCCGGCAGACAGAAGCTAGAGGGAAATGGAGTCGTATGCCAGTTCGATCAGGCATGCGGACTTCGAGTGTTGTAGCAATTCTGAAGACGGGGCTCCGGCTAAACAACAGAAGACGATGACAGACGACATCGTGTTTAGAAGTCGGGATGCCGATAGAATCGAAGCCCCCATAATCGACCCACTGGTTATATCCGCTCAAGTCGGTCCTGCTTGGATGAAGAGGATCTTGGTAGACAGTGGGAGTTCTGTGAACATACTGTTTAAAAGAGCATACGATTTAATGAAGATGGAAGCTAAGGACTTAAAACCTTGTCAATCACGAGTCCACGGCTTTAACGGAAGTGCGACGATACCAACCGGAACGGTTGAATTACCGATGGAGTTAGGAGTGGGAGAATGCCGAAGAGTTCGGATGTTGCAATTTGTTGTCTTGGATATACCTTCTCCGTATAATGCTTTCTTGGGCCGACCGGCCCTCGCTGAGTTTAGGGAAGCTATTGCCCCATGGTGTTTGACCCTTAAGTTCCCTACTGATCGCGGGATAGGGGTTATACAAGGAGACCAAGCTGCAGGGAGGGCTTGCTATGTTGCTGAGCTACGGGAGGCGCAGCGAAAGGAGAAAGAAAAGGGCGTAGAGGAATCTCTCTGCGTCCGTTTCACCGATAATTGATAATTAACGCATGGGCCTCGGCCCAGGCATCACGACCAATTCCAGAAGGATCTAGACCCCAGAGACAATGAGAATAAAGATGAATCTAGAGAAAGTCAAGCTTCCCCAGTTGAATTAACAATTGACATTCCAATTAGCGATAACGATGATTCAAAGATGTAGAAAATTGGGTCTCAATTGAGCCTGCGAGCACAACGGGAATTGGTCGAGTTTCTCCAAGCAAATCTGGACATATTTGCTTGGACTCATTCTGATATGTGTAGAATCTCGCCGGACATCGCGAGCCACACTCTAAATATTGACCCGCGATTTGTCCCGGTCAAGCAAAAAAGGCGTGGTATGGATCCAGAGAGATCTGTCGCCCTGAAAGAAGAGGTCGATAAATTGAAATCAAATGGGTTCATTAGAGACGCTTTATACCCGGAGTGGGTGTCCAATCCTGTACTTGTCCGGAAACCAAACGGGAAATGGAGAACGTGTATCGATTACTCTGATCTGAATAAAGCCTGCCCGAAAGACAGCTTTCCACTTCCCCGGATCGATCAGCTGGTAGATTCAACCGCCGGACATGAATTATTATCCTTCATGGATGCTTACTCAGGTTACAATCAGATACCCATGCATGTACCTGACCAAGAGCACACAAGCTTCGTAACTGATCTGGGACTATACTGTTACAATGCCATGCCCTTCGGATTGAAAAATGCCGGGGCAACTTACCAACGATTGGTTAACCGGATGTTTGCTGACCAGATCGGAAAAACAATGGAGGTTTATGTGGACGACATGTTGGTGAAATCACGATACTCTACTGATCACGTCAAAGACTTGAATTCGATGTTCAGTACCCTCCGAAGATACGGGATGAAACTCAACCCACTTAAGTGTCATTTCGGAGTCGCATTCGGAAAATTCCTTGGGTTCGTCGTCAACGCCAGAGGAATAGAAGCCAACCCCGAAAAGATCTGAGCCATCAAAAATTTACAAACCCCGAGAACTATAATGCAAGTCCAGAGTCTCAACGGAAAGGTGGCGGCGTTGAGTAGGTTCATTTCAAAGTCCACTGACAAATGCATCCCATTCTTCGATTTGATCCGAAAAGGGAAGCGGAACTTCGAATGGACCTAGGAGTGCGAAGACGCATTCAAGTCATTGGTCCAACATCTTTCCACGCCGCCGATTCTTTCAAAGCCGATCGACCACGAACAGTTGTATCTTTACCTGGCGGTATCGGAGAACGCGATCAGTGCGGCCCTTGTTCGGGAAGAAGATCGAGTGCAGAAACCGGTCTACTATGTTAGCAAACGACTCACCGGAGCTGAGAGAAACTATCCGAAGCTAGAGAAATTAGCCTACTGCTTAGTCATTGCCTCGAGGAAGCTCCGTCCATACTTTCAGGCTCATCCCATTACTATATACACCGATCAGCCATTACGACAGGTCCTCACGCGGCCTGAGACGTCTAGTAGATTACTCAAATGGAACATCGAGCTGAGTCAATTCGATATTACGTACACTCCAAGGAGTGCTATTCACGGTCAAGTCCTAGCAGATTTTATAGCCGAGTTCACTGTCCCTGAAGACTTACCTGAGACCAGCAAATCTCCCGAGTATATCTGGAAGCTACACACTGACGGTGCATCCAACGATCGGTGCTCGAGCACTGGGGTAATACTTGAAACCCCTGAAGGCCGATCCATATGTTATATCCTAAGGTTCGAGTTCCATGCAACCAATAATGAAGCCGAATACGAAGCTCTACTTGCTGGTCTAAAGCTGGCCCGCGATCTGAAAATTACCGCGGTGGAAATTTACTGTGACTCCCAACTAATCGTATGTCAGGTCCGGGGGGAATACCAGGCTAAGGATCGAAGATTAGCTGCTTACCTAATTCGAGTCCGGGAGGTTCTCGATTAGTTTGATTATTATGCCATTTTCTACATTCCCCGGGAGCAAAATCAGAAGGCCGACTCATTGGCAAAGTTAGCGAGTACGGGCGAGGCTCAACAGTTGGGGCTCATTCCCGTTGAGACTCTATCTTCCCCGAGCATTGATCAGATGGAAACTGGTTGCACATTTGAGGCTACTACCAGGAAGGAATCGTGGATGACCCCTACCGAGACTACATTGAGCATGGCATACTACCCGAGCGTCGAAGTGAGAGAAGGCAAATTCTTCGAAAAGCTTCGCGATTCGTCGTTCAGAATAGAGTTATGTATCGAAGGGGATATTCCATTCCTCTTCTCCGGTGTATCGCACACGACGAAATCAAACGAGTGTTACACGATGTACACGAAGGAGAATGTGGCGATCACACTGGGGGACAAGCTCTTGCGAAGAAAATACTCCGATATGGATATTATTGGCCTACCGTAAACCGCGATGCCATGGACTATGCCAAAAAATGTGATAAATGCCAAAAACACGCTCGGATTCCTAGAGCCCCACCTACTGAGATAACCCAAATGGTTAGTCCATGGCCATTTGCAATATGGGGGATTGATATAATTGGTACATTGCCTTTGGCCAAAGGTGGCACGAAATATGCCATCGTCGCAGTTGATTACTTCACAAAATGGGCGGAAGCCGAACCTCTTGCAACAATCACGACGAATAAAGTTATCAACTTTGTAGTACGCAATATCATCTGTCGGTTCGGTCTCCCGCATACTATTATTACCGATAACGGAGCCCAATTTGATAGCGCTAAATTCAAGAATTTCTGTCTACGATTTCATATCCGTAAGAAATTCTCCGCTGTTGCACACCCACAAGCGAATGGCCAAGTCGAAGCCGTAAATAAGGTCATCAAATCTATTTTGAAGAAACGACTGGAAAAGGCCGGGGACAAGTGGGTTGATGAACTTCCCATGGCCTTGTGGGCTTATCGGACGACTCACAAAACTGCAACCGGCCACACTCCATTTTCTCTATCTTATGACGCTGAGGCCGTTATTCCGGTCGAAATGGAAGTTCATTCTCATCGTGTGACATATTATGATCTGAAAATGAATGCTATACTACTTGCCGAATCCCTGGATCTGCTCGATGAGAGGCGCGAAGAGGCTGATCTAAGGGCAGCCGCATATCGGAGTCGAGTCGCCCGAATGTACAATGCCAAGGTCCGACCGCGGACCTTTGAACTTGGTGACCTTGTACTCAAAAGAATTTATCCGGTTCCTTCTCACATGAAGCCAAATTGGGAAGGACCGTATGTGATTTCACAAAAGCTTAGAGATGGCACGTTCAAGTTATCGACCGTTGACCGTCTAACTCTGCCGAGAGCCTAGAATAGCGAGAGTCTCCGTCGCTTCTATACATGACAGGCTTTATTTGTTTTAGCCCGTTATTTCCTTTGCATTTTATTTTTGCATTTTGAAACTTGAACTTGTAATAAGGCAGCTGACTTTGCAATATTTTCTTATTTCAGCAATAAAATGCTATCTCTTCAAGCTAGAGCTGTGATTTATTGAATATGCCGCAAAACATAACAATGCATGAAGAGCTAAGTTCCATCATACGGTGGGATTTAATTCAAGTAAGGAGTGACTGTGATACGACCGGTCACTCGCTATGTGAAGCCCAAGCTCGGGGGCATGTCACCACATTAATATTTAAATGGATTGATACACGACAATCCTCACACTAACTCCAGATTCCCAGAGTGTGAACTAGAGTATAAACATTGAAATAACTCTAAGTCCTCGGAGAGCGGACTAGAGTGTGAACATTAGCTCCAACTTCCCAGAGTGTGAACTGGAGCATAAACATTCAACAACTCGTTCCCAGAGTGCGAACGGACTCCAACTTCCCAGAGTGTGAATTGGAGTATAAAGATTCAACAACTCGTTCCCAGAGTGCGAACGGACTCCAACTTCCCAGAGTGTGAATTGGAGTATGAACATTCAACAATTCGTTCCCAGAGTGCGAACGGACTCCAACTTCCCAGAGTGTGAATTGGAGTATAAACATTCAACAATTTGTTCCCGGAGTGCGAACGGACTCCAACTTCCCAGAGTGCGAATTGGAGTATAAACATCAAATCCATCGTTCTCAGAGTATGAACAAATTCCCGAAAGCCCAAATAGATGTGACTGACCATCCAGCGGCTAACTCCAACTTCACAGAGCATGAAGTGGAGTATAAACATCAATTCCAGGTTCTCGGAGCGCGAACCGTACTACAAACATCGATAACTCTCGAATTCCCATAGTGTGAACCAGGTTATCGATCACAAATTATCCTAAGTCCCCAGAGCGCGGACATGTGCTTAAGATGTGCAATAAGTACGATCAACTATCAAGATGCAAATGTTGTTCCCTGAGACTAGGGGGGCAAGGAAGCTAAGTGTTACTCACAAACCAAAGTGATACATGTCCGAAGTTCAACTTATTCATCGATCACAACTTGTGACCAAGATTTTCAGACTTGGCAAATAAAACGAACTCTACTTGACGGTAAAAACACCACAAGTGCACCGGACTGAGAACATAACACTACAAACACTTAAGCATAAAAGAAATGAGAATTGAAACAAAGAAATTAAATTTTATTTCAACTAACTAAAGACAAGGACTTACATGCAAATAAGTTCTTCCAAAAAAGAATTCCTACTAGCAGGGGCCGAACCTGCATCTATACATGGCCTACTAACAAAAAACGAAAACAAGTTCCTATCTACCAAAACATCTGCTTGAGAGGCCGATCTATTTCTTCTTTTTCGACATTCTTATCAGTGGTTCGTCGTCGGAATCACTGGCAACAGAAATCCTTCGTTTGGAGGGTCTCCTTTCCGGTGGCTGCTCTTCGGCCGGGGGCATAATGTCCACGTCCTCCTTAGAACTTGAACTCAAATGAAGGCTTCCCGCCGGAGGAGTTGCAGGGACTGGACCCGCAATGGAAGGTGGGATAGTGCCACCTGATGATACTACCCTTACAGGTGCTGGACTCTACGCCGCTGTGCTACTACCAATACTGCCACTCTGTCCTGCGGCCTCCATCTCAGCGTTGATCTCGGCCAGGATTTCCTCATCTCGAGCTGATTGGGCCTAGCTGGGGGCAGCTGTGGCCTGCGTCACAAAACTGGAGGTCGACGGAAGATCACTGATGATAAATGGCAAGTCTGCAAAAGAGTCACCCTGTTGGCCAAGTAGCTCACTCACCATTTGTTCGTCAAGAGATAAGGATCTCCCCTGAGCCATCTCAGTAGACACTGCCGTCGTCACGACAGTCGTTTCAGTGGTAATGGCTTTTTGCCCTTGAGTAGACTCCTGAGCCAAAGATGCTGGAGCGGTTTCGGTTACTGAGCAAAGAGGAAAAGAAAATATAAGTAATCTCTTCAAAACAAACGCTTTAATAAAAGCACACCCGATGTGTGTTCAGAGTACCTTTTTCAGCTTGACTCATTGCCGGTTGGACGGCCTCAGAGACGTGCTACCGAATGGGAGATAATCGCGGCTGTTCTGGATCATAAGCAGGGACAGATTGTGAACCAACCACAGACACAGGCCCTAATGAAGATGGAGCGGTGATATCAGTAACAGTGGCGTGATGCTCAACACCTGATCCCTTTCCAACCTCCAGGGATCGGCCACCGATCATCTCCTCCTCATGAGCAATAATGGTGTCATGGAGAATCTTCTTCTCATCATCTGTCAGCCACCGGTTTTCAAGTTCGAATCGGTCGACCGAATCATCCGGATGCGCTTCCTCTTCTTCCTCAACCAATCGACCCCAAGCGCTGCGGAGGTGTACCGGGTAATCTTGGATCTAGGCCAAATTTATGTGTCTCAACACATTGGCATTGTAAGTGATAAGCAAATCTTCAATATCGGCCTCCAGCCTGGCCTCCGCTTGTCGAACTTTCTCCTCAGCCTCCATCTCGACCGCCTGGACCTTGGCTGCTGCTGCATCCCGTTCAGTCCAGAGGATCACGGCTTGTTCACACGCCTCCTGGGCTGCGTTATTTGCATCATCCCTATCCTTGGCTATTTCAGCGAATTTGGACTTAAGCTCGTTTAGCTCCTTCAGGGCTGCGTCCCTCTCGGCAGTAACCATGGTGTTTCGATGGCCCATACCCTCTACCGTGGCATAATGCTCACGTTTCATCCTATCCATCGTCGCCTGGGCTTCGTCGGCCTTTTTGGTAGCCTCCATTTCAAACTTCCGAGAAGATACAGCTTCAGTGTTTAGCACACCAATAATACGGCTCTTTTGAGCTAACTTAGCCTGCAACTTCTCGATGGTGGCCCCACGCTCAAAGGCCAAAGACGACGCTTTCTCGGCCGCCTTATACCACGCCTTGTATTGGGCATAAAAGTCGTGCACATAATCGTGCGCCGTCTGCTCGGCCTCCGGCGAGATTCTTTTCAAGTGAAGAGGAAAAATGTAGTTATCAAAGCAGATATTTGGAAAGTCCTTCTTCAGTTGAGCAAGCCTGATTGCTCCTTCCCTTGAAATTTCCGTAGGAGGCTGTTCTGCAACTATTGGAGACATTACCTTAGATCTGGGATGGTGAGATTCATGCCTAGAAGATTGAGAAGCTGACTGGTAGTGCGAAGAATCGGAAGGACGAGAAACATAGACAGGAGGTTGTGTAGGAACTCTTGGAGGAGGAGTGCGCGATCGAGACCGATGTCTGTGGTCCCTATCACTCCGTTCTTGGCTAGAATACCCGGAGTACCTGCGATCGTAATCCCTATCTTTTTCTCTCCGTTGTGACTCGTAATATAAGGAAGATTTGCGAGCATGTCGTAGGCTCCCTAACATCGAACCGCGTCCAGTCATAATATCTGCAAAGCGAAATGAGAATAAAGTTAGTGGTTTCTCGAAACCGATGACCTAGGACTCAGGGCTATGTAGTGTCATGAAATGTGTATGAATATGTATTCCCCCCGACCAACCAGAAGTGTCGACTGAGCTAGTAATAAAAGGCTCGCTCAATTCTAGAGTACGATGGAACTCCTCCAACCCGGCACCATGTTGAAAAGACACATCATCCAGGATTGGAAGATCGGTAAGCCCTTCATAAAGACTTTCAGTTCGTGGAGGAGACATCTCAGAAATTCTAACTCTGGGAGAGGATCGGGCCGTGAAAACCGATTTCCATCTCCCTTTCTTAGTTGACGTGACGACGGCTGTCTTGCCTTTTCTTTGCTCTTCAACATCCTAAACCACGTCTGTAGGCTCCAACAACGACTCGTCGTCAGTATGAGTTCTTTCAGAATCAGCCTCCTCGGCTATAATATCTTTGGGCTTCTTGTGCTTGACTCGCTTCTTCGAAACGGCCTTTAATGCCCCGTCAAATTTTATGCTCTGCCCTCGTTCAATCAACCCGTAAGTCCGGAGATTTCTATCGGTCAAAAGCGACTCGATGTCCCTATCTTCACTCGGGACTTCTCGAAGTACTCGCACCATCTCCTTAAATCGTTCACCTTCAGTCGCTGAATCGTCGCTGTAAAAAAGAAGAAAAAATATAAGTTTCACCTTGGCCGCAATTGCCTTAATAATTACTTGATAACTCAGTTATACTCACGTCTGAATAACCACCGCCGGGCAAACCCCGGAGGACACCTAACATAGAACCATTCCGTCCTGTAATAACTCGGCCTGGTCCAGGACCCAGTGACCACTTGGCAGTTCCTCACCGCTTCCAGAAATGTGAAGGAGGGGTAATCACCTCGAGTTTTGAAATTAAATAGATATCTAATCTCGGTCGGGATCGGTGGTCTATGAAGGTACTCCATGAAGACGATGAATAAACTATTCACGGAAGCATATCCGTTCGGGTGTAGTTGAGATGGAGCAATCCTCAAAAAAGACAACACTTCCCTTATATACTCGTTGAACGGAGGAAGCGTCCTGGCCGCACATGCGTGGCGGTTAAATGCTATATATCCATCTGGTGGATTGTGTGGTCTATCACTTGGCCCCGACAATAACACGTCATCCAGTGACAGACCGTGCCTTAAGCATATTCTCCCCAACATATCTTTAGAAATATTGGATTGAACGGAATCCGACGAGTTGGCAATGAAAGACGCATTGGGAAGTTCGTCCGGAGTCGGACCGATGATCTCAGGCTCAATATCCGAAACCTCTAGTCTTGAAGTAACCGTACTTTGAATCTCCTGCTGCTGCAAACTTGAAGGTTCCATAACTAGCCAACTCATGAGAAACCATCGTTAGATGACTAAGAACTCGTGTGTTCCCCAGTGTAAAGTGTATGAATGTATGTTGTACAGTGCCATGCATAACTTGATTAAACATCGCAG
This sequence comes from Allium cepa, assembly GCA_030765085.1. NCBI lineage: Eukaryota > Viridiplantae > Streptophyta > Magnoliopsida > Asparagales > Amaryllidaceae > Allium > Allium cepa. Next base: position 590,659,772 of record CM060938.1, read on the forward strand.
AGTTAAAGGAAGTATGCAAACGACAAAGTAATTTCCCCAGTTATAATGACCGTCATCGCTGACCGTCATCACTAAACCGTTTGTATGATGGAGTTTGATTTGGATAGAAGTTGTTATCGTTCCATCGACGAGCTTCGAAAGGTGGTCAAGTATGCAGTGTGATTATCAAGTCCAAATATGCAAGGATGAAGCTCGCCGGAATTATGCTTAGAAAATGTCAAACTTTGGTATCCATCATAGAGGGTTCGAACCGAACAAAGGGAACTTATTCGAACCCATACTAACGTCGCTTCGAATCGATGCAGAAAGGCGCACTTCGAATCGATGATTAGGTGTCAAGTTCGAATCGATCAATGAAGAATAACTTCGAATCGATCCTTGGTTAACGGGTTTGAACCGATAAGAGAACCCTCAACTTAACATCGACCACGTTCGAATCGATACCCTTCGTATCGATGCAAAGTTGAGAACCTCGAACCGATAGCTGATGGATTCGAAACCATCAATTCGAGTGGACTCATCAAAGATGGTCTCTCGGTGCGAATTGCGTCACCCCCATGAAGTCATTCCAGGGATCGATGCGAAATCCAAGGGAAAATGACGCCGCCATCATCGATTCGAACTCGAGCCCACGAATCGATTCGAAGTCCCCCCAAACCAGATCTGGTTCTGCCAACCACCGGAGTGAGCAATCGGTGAAGAAGAGATGGGTTCGAAATGACTTTGCCGTTTGAGTTCGAGGCTAATTACCTAGTTTAAATGATGGATTCGAGGAATTGAAGGCTTGAATCTTGATTGTTTCAGTGACGCGACGCGGTGTTTTCTTCTTTGAGGTTTCGAAACGATGCAGAGCACAAAAAACACAAGGCAGAAAGTAAAAAAGTAAAAAGTGAAAAAGTGAGACCCCTTGCTATTTATATGAGGCCTAGGAGGTGACCGGGCCGTTTCGCATCCCAGTCAACTCAACCGGCCATAACCGGTCCTTCATCGTATCGAGTCGAGGTCAACCTTCGAACCCATCGGCCTAAGACCCTATCGATTCGAAGTTACCCTCACACTTCATCGATACGAAACACACAGCAGGGCAACGAGTTGCATCGATACGATACGCGCAGTGGGCACATCAATTCAAAACCCCTGTTCGCAGCTCCATCCACAACCCACCGAAACGAACTACTATTTCGAGTCCATCCCATCACATCGGTTCGAATGTCAGTTTCGAACCCATCACAGCACAAGCATACTCCATCCATACGAATGTAGATTTCGAACCCATCAATGCTCCAACAGATCGGTTCGAAATATTACACTCGCGCGACCCAAAGTCGTTTCCTTCAACCTTCTATATCGGTTCAGGAGAGGATCGATATGAAGGGACTTTTCAAAACAACCATCAAGCATTGTCTCAACTCAAATTTCAAAATCGGTTCAGGAGAGAATCGATACGAAATTCAATAGCAAACAAAATTGACAACGACTCGTGGACGCGCGACATTAACAAGGGTCAAACTAACATATATGCATACATATCGAACTAACATTCGATTTTAAACATTTACAGGGACCAAATACTCATCTTGTTACAAATGCAACAGCCAACGGCTAAGCGCTATTATACAACAATTAACTATATCAACGCAAAGTTACAGCAATACAGGGTACAAGTCTCAACGAAAAGAGAGCAATGATTGTTCTGAGAGAAAATACAGCTATTCAAAGCACGTCATGTTCCCACAAGACGTACTTTGGGGGGCAGAATGTTATCCCACTTTTTGGCAAAGCCGCGATACCACAAGATTGATCAAAAACGGAGAACAGTTCGTCTCAGAGATTGGTCATACTTCGTTTCGCTATGGATATCAATGAATTTTGTCCGAGTCCGGATTGTGCTACAATTGATAGGACAAGGCAAGAAGGATCATAGAAGCCGTCATCTCAAATTTCGAGTCAATCCGAGTTTATACGCTCAAGTTATGATCGATTCAACTTGAAGGGAAATGCGCTGATTTCGAACCCATCACGGTAGGTGTCTTCGAACCCATCATCAGGTACCATTCGAACCGGTCACCTTCGAACCGATGGACTTCGAACCCATCGGAATGCCTCGGTTCGACTCTATCAACTTCGAATCCAACTAGTTCGTGTCGGTAGGCCACATGCCCCTGGAGGGGTTGCAAAGCTCGTATCCATCCAAAGAATCCTTGCTTGAATCCACTAAGCATCAGCTGTTCGAACCCACTATTGAAGCCTTGTTCGAACCCATCCATGGATCCTTGCTCGAACCCTTCCATGGAGCCTCATTCGAATCCACTGGGTCAACTAGCCACGATGACGTGTCACCCACCGGTTCGAATGTGCCGAGATGCATGGAGTCGAAGCGGTCAACACGGAGTGAGGACCGGGTCGGTTCGAAGTTTGCGCTCCACGTCACCACGAAGGCACGTGCCACCATCGGTTTGAAACCATCGATTCGAATGGATGGTTACGAACCAAACAGCCACGCAGCGAACCCCATTTCGAATCCATCATATCTCCCAATCCACTGATCCAAATACCACAAAATTTTCACAGAAGCTTGCATTCATGTCGAAGAGTGTCCACACCAAATTTCACCTCGATTGGATGAATTCTTGATCGGTTCGAATGGAGTTCGAACCGATGCCAAAGTGGGCCAAAATTTTCTGAGGCTGGGCGTGTGGGCCCCCTCACATGCCAGAAGTGGTCTCCCGAGTTTTCAGCGAAATATCAGCAGCCGACGCCTATAAATAGAGCCCCAGAGCCAACGGAAAAGGGATCTTTCGACTCTCAAGCACCCAGACTCTGCCGGATCGAGATCTTCATCATCCTACATCGTATACCAGCTGTTGATTTCGAATTTTCAACTGTATCCCGTTGTTGCTTGCTGTAATCGCTTGCAAACGTTGAAAGAGAATCAATAAAATTGCTAAAACTTCACAGTGGACATAGGCGACGTGCCGAACCACTATAAATTGCTTGCCTTTGTCTTTACTTTACTGTTGTTTGGAGTTTTTGTTAGATAATCCTCATTTTTAATTCATATTCTTCATTTATTATCTCTTCAAAAGACTCCCAAAGAGTGTTGTACCCAATTTTGGTACAAACAAGTGGTATCCTAGAATGAGTTGAGAGTATGTGTATATATATATATATATATATATATATATATATGAGAGCGTACTTGTTATTTTCTTATATAAAGGTTTAAAAAATGTTTTAAAAATAAACGACTTTTACATAGGTTTATATTTTGATAAATAAAGCAATATTTCTTTCTAGTTGTTATAAATACTAAGGTAATTGGTTGTTGAATCATTGGAAATAAATAAAATAATGAGAATTAAGTGGAAATAGGAATTGGATAATATAAACTATATATAACGACCCAATTTTTCGACGCCCGAAAGTCGACATCAATATGTCCACTATATTGAATGCCGAACAGTCGAATGCCGAAAAACCGAACCATTAGGGTTTAAAGAAGAAGCAGATAAAAGAAGAAACATAAACAATAACAGAATCTCATGATTCGCAGCGGGACAACATATAATAGATAAATGAATATCTTTAAAACAAAAGCACTATATCAGTTTATACATCACATTATCAGAGTTTACAGCGACATAATACAAACACTGGCAGTTATAGTAACTTATGTACAATAAAATTTAACTTACACTAACCCAGACGCAACAGACACTACATAGTATAAGTGGTACGTCTCGCCATCCAGCCTGCATCCAGATCTCTATAGCAACTTCTTGACTTCGCTCCCTGAATAACTGATAACCTGACTCTAGGTTGCCCGTGTGGGAAATTGTGGGCACCCATAGTTTAGAAAGGGAACAATAAACTCCAGGTCAGTCATGGGACTGGTGTGAGATCTTAAAATAGTTATTTTCACAAAGAAAATTAAAAAAATTCGCTATGCTTCAGGAAAATGAAACTACCATAAGGCCTCCCGCCACACACACAATGCAAATGCAGAATTGAAGGAGATTTCTCCTTATGATAGTCAAACACGCTTAATACGCAGAATATTTTTAATATTATCATTAGTGCATAGTGTAGAAAACATTTCAAAAGTATAATATTAATCTTAGCCAGCATACAACCATTATTGTATGCCTACTATAGCTACCATGTTCAATAGCAGGTTACCGCCACATTCCATGGCAGGTTATACAACTAAAACCGTACAGGGCGCGTATTGTTTCTTTGGATTTCCAACAATTGGTCAGGCTAAGGAACTTCCTACTGCTACATTGGTATGCCTCTGTAGGGACGTCTCGAGAACCTACCTGGATCTCTGCCAACACAAGGTCGGCTTGCCTCTGTAACTAGATAGCTACTACTCAAGTATGCCATCCCCCGGTCGTTTGCGACCTTTATCCGAGGATCCTCAACCACAAAGCAACAACCACAAAGTATAATAAATTTGTGGCAACAACATGGGTAAAATATCTGGGCTCCATACCGTGATACTATCCTTTTCCAGAAGAAAATGACATACCCTAAAGGGCGCGACCCTCATAATCTTGCCACATCATTTCTGTTTTGACCATTTCCGAGGTGTGAGGTCCAATGAGGTCTCGTCCACAAAGCTACACTTTTCACAAAGTCATGCTTTGATCAACAAATGATCAGCAGCACTTCATATGTCACATTACCAAATTGGGAATGCATTACTAGTAACAATCAACTACATAACCTCTGAGTTTGTACGTCTCAGAGAAGGGTGTTAAGCTAAGAGAATAAATTATCTGCCACCAACAGAAATGTATTTGATAGAAACCAGCTTTACATCTCCAAGTGTAACATTAGACACACATCCATACAAGTCCGTTCTGGGATCGAACGGAACCGAAGGCACTTCAAAGAAGCCCTTGCAAATCCAGATATTCACAAATCACGTCCGGAATCCCCATCACAAAGGTGATAAAATCTCTATACCGGAGCAACCCGGTGCAGAGACATTCGACGGGTAATCCTTTCGCTTTCGAAAATACCTGGTGTTCAACACCGTCTTCAAATGCAATTCCATTTCATTGTATCGTTATTCGGAATGGGTTTTATGGCACAAGGTCCTCTCCTGGCTAATCCGAATAACGAGCGCTTATTTTTTTAAAAATAAGTGTTACATTCAGAGTTCAAACAAATCACAACAATTTCACTTTGATCTTTTAAATAAAAGATCTATCACAATCACAAAGGTTCAATGTGGGTTCCGAATATCCATTTGGAATCCGACTCCCGGTCGCATCAAAATTCAAATGTCGTTTAAAGGAAAATATTGACAGTCGGTTATTTAACTATCAATCAACATTCACAACAATTTGCCGGATTTTAAATAAATTTCCCAAATTATTTATTTTCAAAATATTTCCGCCAGATATATTTCACACTTCAACTATTTGAAAATAGATTTCAAATTACCTTCCACATTTCAATACTTTGACAACAAATTTCAAATCACCTTTCCTTACGCGGAACACATTTCCAAATATTTATTCATTTCCACTGGAAATCTGCCGAGTTAAAATAATTCAAATCACTTATCCAAACTATTCTTGGAATATTTAAAATAGAACCATCTTAAATACTTACTTAAAAATTGGTTATGAAAACATTACACTAATTATCACGTATAAGATTTTAAGTCCCAACTAATTTTTAAAATAAAATTAGTAGATAAGGTATAACTATTTAGATAATCATTTCCTAAAACAAATATCAATTTTAACCTTTAAAATAATCCCTTCTACAAGTAATTAAATAAATCCATAATTTAAAGATTAGCACCCAGTTAAGAAAATAATTTATCCAAAGTATCCTTTCTAAAACCATCCTTAAAAAATTTCAGTTTATATTTATATGCTACTTCGAAATCGTACTCAGCTTTCCATGGAAAATACATTTTCCATTTCAAAATGGTTCATTCAAATCAATTAATAAATCTTTATTGATTTATTTTAAATTTACGTTCTAAATCCGTAAATTTCTTTCACACTTTTAAAAATAACCAAATGTTTATTTTTTTTTAAACAAATTTCCCTTTCCTTTATAAATTCTCATTGTGAATTTAAACTTCTAAATATCCATTGATATACGATTGTTTTCCAAATTTATTTTCAAATACCAAATCAATTTCCAAAATTGATTTCTAAATTTATTTCAACACCAAATTATTTATCTTTTAAAATGAATTCCTTCTATAAATTTATCCAATTTTCTAAAATCAATTTACTATAAATTTTCTATTAAATTTCAAAAATCAAATTTTATTTATTTTCGGTATCCTACGATACCAAAATATATTTGGCTAAATTATAGCCTTCAACATTTTCAATCACAAACAGTCACATACAGACTATAAATGATCAACACACAATGTTAAAATAAATTCAATTATTTGAGGAATCCAGTTGGATCCCTCCAACTTATTTTCCTTGCATCCACAGACATTAGCACAATAATCAAATACCAATTCCACTTCGAGGTGGAATACCGCAGTATATGGGATTTATAAAAATATCATCCGCTATTATGCAGAGCATAGGGTCTCATCTGCTACATAATGCGGGAAATCAATCACCCTATATATACTATACACTACTATATATATAATATCATCCAGTGAATAATTATTAGAAATCAATCATCCAAGCACACAGTCAATCAATTTTAAATCTAACTATTCAAAATTTAACTCGGAACAATATTGATTGAGTGAGAAGATCTCACCTTTGCTTTGCATGCAATCCATTTTCATTCCAGATTGTTTCTTCACAGTTCTAGACCTTGTAAACAATTATATGATTTTTATTAATATTTGGATAAATCGAACCATTAAATTCCCATACATAAATTTAATTATCTAGTGATTTTATTTTAATAGTTCTCATTTTAACAAATGATTTATTAACAATTGAACTAATCGAAATATAAATTACCATTTATTAATTTAATTTTGACTAATTTTAGATGATAACTAAACTAACCCAATTTATATTTTTCCCTTTTTTTCTAAGTAAAAACTTATCTTGCAGTTAATAAATTTCCTAACCTGCAATAAGTCCTGATTACTTGAAAAATATACCCAATACCTTACTGTTTTAATTTAATTTTTTTTCCAAAGTTATATATATATCTATTCGCATCAATATAAATTTTAAAACAAATAAAGCTAGTACCTCACACGAGTCGAAGAACATAGCAGCCCACACTCACTCTTGCTGAGGAACATGCCACCGCGCTCGTCCAGCTCTGACAACAGCCCTAAGACCCATCGCGACCTCCATTACTTCTAATTAATGAACCCAGCTCCACCCACGAATCTCCTAGCATCGAACTCGACTGAAACCCGCACCTCCCACCTGACACGACCACATCCCCACGAGCTCGTATTCGAAGTCGAGTTCAAACCCTGGCTTCGACTTGCCTGTGCAAACCCATCCACGCCGTTGCCGATTTCAAACTAGCTCTTCAACCCAGTCACGACTTTGCCTCGCTCGCCGTTCGAGCTCCACCACAACGCAACACTCCCCTTCATCACCACTGCACGTCGCCAACTCCGCCGCGCTTGAGCTAGCCTAGGGCCGCGACAGTTGACCTTTCGAGATCGAGCAGCCTTGATTAGAAAAGAAAAAGGGCCGCCATTCCTTTATTCGATTCGAACTTAGTTTAGAACGAGAAGGGAGGATTTCGAGAAGAAGGCTTCGGCCATTTTTCTTTGATCGGCTGGATGATTTAAAAGAAATGAGGAAGCTTGTACCAGGAGGACGACAAAAAGTGATTTAAGCAGAAAGTGGGGAACATGATTTTATTTTTTAACTGAAAAGAAAAGTCATGTGTGATTTGTAGTTTACGTGTTTGAATGGGTAAAGTGGGATTCTAGGCTGCAGGAAACAAGATAGATTTGACTAGCAATATATTTTTAAATTTACAATCCGTCATGATAAATGCAACTTAAAACTTGACCTCCTATCGAGGCATGCCGCTAACGTTTATAACATTATACCCATATTCCGAACGCAATGGAAAAAGTTTTGAGTCCTAATTCGATCGTATGGGGAAGATAGCTTTTTGGACCCAGTTATTAAATTAAATTTCGATATAATTTTCAATACGTTTGCTTATCGTATAGCCAAACTATCGCTCCAAACACTATAAAAATTGAAATCCGATAATAATAAAATATTGCGGATCCAATGGAACTAGTTTCGTCGAATTCCGAGACTGTGCCTCGGAAGGCTATTTTTAAATATCGATTTAAACGATATAAATTCAAAATCGAACAATGCTTTTAAATTCACTTTTAAAAGTTTTATTACCTCCAGTATTATCAATATAAATTTTCCAAGCCTTCAAATTATTTTTAATCAGCATCAAATTGAGGATTTAATATTTTACCCAAATCTTCTATAATTAAATTTGGTAATAAATTGCTAAATTCTATATTTGAAATTCAAGCTAAACCATTATTCAAATATTTAAAATCAATTAAATATTCCATTTCAAATGTTAAAAATTTCCGGGTCGTCACACTATATAAATAAGATAAATGGATCCAAACTGAAATTAAAATCCTGAATTTGTAGAAATGTTTTCAGAATAAGACAAAAATGAATTGGGTTCCAAATATGATAATCTTGGTTATTATCATAAAATGGTTATTGTATCTAATAATGTAAGTGAACTTTATTTTAAAAACTTGAATCTGGTTTAAATCATGATGTTTGTGGCAAAAATATGAAGTTGTTGTGAAAATGTTTGAATATATGATAAAATAATGCCTGCATGTCTATGCGTGTGTGTGTGTATATATATGATTGGATGTATATATCTGTGCATATACATTCTCTCTGTTATGTTTTTACAGGCTTGAGATTTTATTATAAAAATTCATATCTACCAATTTATACAAATTCGAGCTAGGATTTCTGAAGAAAAGATGATTGAAACAGTATAACATCAATGTTAAAAATAAAATCAAGATTTTATATTGTGAATTTATTTTCAAGAATGAGGAATAACAGTCGAAAATCAAAATTAGTCCAAAATCCAACATCCGAATTTCAAGTTCTGATTATATGAATGGATTCAAATTATAAAATGGTGAATTTTGATGTAAAGATCGGGATTTTTAACTTTGAAAATCATGTGGATTTTCTATTTGAACGGAATTGGGGTTTTTGTCAATTCGCGGCGAACGGCGGTAGGTCGAGCTTTGTGGTTGGCATGGAAGGAAGCCTGGGTGATGGTGATCTCAGGAAAATTAGTATTTGATTTTCCTAATCGATGGATCGTCAGTACGAGATGATTTTAGGGTTTTTGGTTGCGTTTGGGTTAGGGTTGTTTCATGGGTGATCGCAACGTCATGCCAGCATCGTGGTGGACAAATATAGGGGGAATAGAAAGATGGAGGTCAGGCGAAGGTCCGGGCACGATGACGGTGTCTCCGGTGGACGGAGATGGGAGAATTTGGGCGATTGATGATCATGTTTTTTAGTCTGATGGGTTAGAATTCATGTGATTTGATTTCTTGGGATGGTTCGAGATTCTGGGTGATTAGTGGAGATGTTAGGGTCGTCGACGATTTGCCTGAAGTCGCAGCATCGATCGGAGCTCTGGCGATTGAACATGCACGTGCACGCATGCACGTCAATGTCTAGTGAAGGGTAGATGTCGTGTTTCTCGGTGAGGAGCTCGAGGAAATTGATGATCGACTCGAAGAAGATGAGAAACGCAAGTGGTGCTCGGGTATTTTGGTATTTTGACTCAGGTCTAATTTTTGTATTTCTAGGTTTAATTGTAAAGAAGTGTACCAGGCTTTAAAAGCAAAGAACTCAAGTTTTCAAAGGTTTTCAAGTTATTTAAATGATTAGTTTTCAAAAGAAAATGTTTAACTAGGTTTTAAATTTATTTAAGGAAAATAAGTTTTTAAAAGATATGACAGTTAAGTTTCAAGAATAACTATTTATTAAATTTATTAAACAAGTTTGAAAAAGTTTTCAAAGATTTTAAATATTAAAGTTAAATATTTAATTTATTTTGTTTAAAGTAAATTTTATATCTTTAATCATGTAATTGAGCCTTAAATGTTTTCTAATGATTTAATTGGGTAATTAATGAAGATAAAGAATTTATCTTTAATTAAGGTTGTGATTAATTAAAAATAATTAATTAGTGAAATTAATTTGAAGTAAATCAATCAAATGAGGTTAATGAAGGTTAATTAATTAATGTTAATAATCAAGGGATAATTACTTAATAAAATAATTAGTGAATAGTTAATGAATGTAATTTTAGAGATCATTAACTAGTAATTATGGGATGATTTATTAATGTAATTAATTTAAGATAATTGATTGGTTTAATTAAGTAAGGATAATCACTTTGAAATTGATTAAGTATAACTACTTAATGTATCAAATAGAGAATAATTACTTAGAGTAAGTAATTGATGGATAATTTCATAAAGTAATTAACTAAAAGGAAATTACTTAAAGGAAGAAATTAAAAATTAGTTACTTAGTGTAATTAATTAAAGGATTAATTAATATAATTAATTAAAGGGTTAGTTAAGTAATTAAAGGATAGTTAATTACTGGATGTGATTAATTAAGGTTAATTAATGAATATGATTAAATTGGTAATTAAGTTGAGATTGAACATCTAATTTATCTTGTTTAAGGATGATTGAATGATATTAAATGATTAGATTTATATCTAGTCTGATAACTTGTAAAGTATTGTGATATGCATAGGTTGTACTGTGATATTGTGAGTTGTCTATCAATAATTGATTTGTTGTGTGACTATGATACCTTGTATTATAGTTGATTTGTATCCATTTAAACTGGAATTAAGTTGAAATTGGAATCAAAAGGACCGGGGTCGGGTATCAGTAGATACCCGAATCCACTTCGATTTATAAACTAAATTCTTTATAAATTGGATATGTGGAATCAACAGGCTAGAATGGAATAAATTTAGTAACATGACCTTTTAAATTGAGTAACATTTTTTAGATATTGTGTTGAAATATGTGATTGACTTTAATAAGATGAGAACTCGTAAAAGGTACGAGTTACCCTAGTATTCACATATGTTATAACTTAGTATTTCATGTCATTTGGGTTTACTCGCGCTGGTTTCCAGCCTGACCCGGGTGTTACTTTGATGTAATGCTTTGGTCAGACCGAGTATTATGGATTTTCAGGTAAGGACGTTTTAGAACTCAGGAGGCGAGTTGGATGGCAGGAACATATGGAATTTACTGCTGTATATTTGAGAATTTTATTGATTGTAGTCTGAACAGGTTCATATAACCGTCCAATTATGTGTATATGGTTGTAACTATGATGTATTGAATGTAAAGTAACAATTACATCTTTTCTTTGTATAAATGCTATTATTTGTTATTATATTTTGATCCACTGTGAATGTGAGATGTTGGTGTTTTATGTTCTCCTTCTTTCTTCTTTTCTCTAACAATCTGGAATTTTCGGAGTCGAAAATTTTGGGTCGTTACACTGGCCCAGTGCCACCATTATAAGATGACTATTCATCATAATGGAGGTAAGATGTATAGAGACATGAAACAGAGCTTCTATTGATCGGGAATGAGGAGGCAAGTGGCGGAATATGTAGCTAGGTGTTTGACATGCCAACAAATCAAAACTAAACAAGGAAAGTCTGGAAGTCTGTTATTACCATTGGAGGTTCCAACTTGGAAGTAACAATACATGTTAATGGATTTCATAGATGGGTTGTCTAGCATTCAAAGAGGCAACGAAGCTATTTGCATTATAGTGGATAGGCTCTCTAAAAGTGCCGACTTTATTCCGGTAAGATGTAATAGGACCACAACATCTCTAGCATAGATTTACATCAAGGAAGTTGTCTAATTACATGCAATTTCAATCAATATTGTCATTGATAGAGATCCCTTATTTGCTACTGAGTTTTGAAGGAGTTTGCAGTCAGCTTTAGGGACGATGTTGAATCTTAGCATTGCTTACCACCCTCGGATCAACAAACCGACGAAAAGGGTGAAAATGATCTTGAAGGATTTATTAAGCACTTGCATCAATGATTTCAAAGAACATTAGGAGCAGCATTTTTCTTTTGTGGAATTCACCTTTAATAATAGTTACCGGACAACGATAGGTATGACACCATCTGAAGCCTTATACGGAGGCCGTGCAATTCACCAAATTACTGGTGGGAAAACACTGATAAAATTCTACTTGGACCGGATTTGATCTAAGAAACCACAGAGAAGATTAAGTTTATTAAGTAGTGAATGAAGACTGCTCAGGATCGATAGAGTCCTATGTTGATGGGAAAAGGAAGGAGTTGGCATTCTTAGTTGGGGACATGGTATTTGTTAAGGTTCGCCTCTTAGGAAGGTCATGAGATTTGGAACCTCGGGGAAGTTGGCATTGGGATTTGTTGGGCCTTTCCCGATTTTGGAGAGAGTAGGGAGACTTATGTATTGGTTAGATCTTCCAGCTAAGTTAGTTAAAGTCCATAATGTTTTCAATATATCACATCTGAGGAGGTATCTGCATGGCATAACCACTATAGCGGAGCCTGGTAAGTTAGTAGCTATAAATATGGAGCCATAGTACCCCATGCCACTACACACATAGTAGGGCATGAAGTTAGGAAGCTTCATAATAAAAAATTAGGCTGGTTTGAGTACAATGGGGAGATTATCTAATAGAGAGAACTTGGAAAATAGAAGAGAAGATGAAGACTTCTCACCTATTGCTTTTGTCTGGTAAATTTTCCTCGTTTAGATTTAGTATTACACATAATTGGGTTGTATCCTGGTTACAAGATTGAATGGTAGATGATGGTTGCAAACTTTTTTATGTTATTTTTGCACTTAGATAGAATTTTATATATATTTAGGTTGTTTGCATACATGCCTATATGTTACGATCTTGCATTCATGCTGGGCTTGAGCTTTCCTATAGATATGTTGCATGCATAATCATACTGCACATTTGGTTAAGTAGATGGTTATGAAGATAACTTGGTTGTACAACATGGATGTAGAGTTTGCGTTACACTATCTGTCCTTTAGGAATTTCTAGGATGAAATTCATTTAAGGGATTAGCATGTAACACCCCGTAAAACTAACAAGAAATAATTAAGAAAAATCAATTAATTAATAATAACGTTAAAACAAGAAATTTAGCAAACTTCAAAATTTATCCACAAACAAGCACCATTGTGTTCGTGGTGATCTTTTGAACAAGTTTCATATATAAAGCTTCATGATTGGAGTTCAAACAAAGAAGTTATCGATATTTGAAATTATGAATCGAAAATAATTCAAACATATTAAGGAAATAAATATTAATAAATTTAACGATAAAGTAAAATGTTAAATATAAACTTGACGTTTAAATAAGCGTTAAAAATAACACTTGGAGGCACCATCTGTTGACCGCCTATTGGGAGAAATCGACCGGTAATTGTTGTGACGGCTTGGGTTTTCCCTAGCCTGAACGACTTGTATCCTAAACTAATTAAATTATTCTTCATCTGATGGTTATGACTCCTCCGAGCAACTATAAATAAGAGGCTAGCCCTCTAATTCTTTTCATAGAAATCTAAAGCTGGGAACGACACTCTACCAATTCTCTTTCCACATAAAAATCTCTTTAACTCAAAATAAAAAATAAATATATATGTTTCAGAATTAGAAAAAGATTTGAATGAAGCAAACCAAAGAGAAAGGTAACAAATTTCATATATATATATATATACACACAAATTCTGAATATGTATAAATAAATTGATTGTATGTTGTACAATAAATAGAGGATAAATTGGAGGAAGATATATGGCCATAGCATGAAGCAAATCAAAGGAAATTCATTGGGAATTGTCTATGAGTGGAAATCCTAATTTTTCCTTAATAGTATCGTCATAGTTTATTTTTAGATTTATACCGTGCTTTAGGAAATTCTAAATACGAAAACTTATCAATTCAAAACCCTGAAATATCCCCATAAAATGTAAGTAGTGAATTTTTTGGAATCATAATTAATTTAATTTAATTTAGTGGAATCAGATTTATTATTATCACAATATGAATATTTTATATTCTATTTAATTCTACTTCTCAAACTTTGATTGTAACGGCAAAGAATTTTACGTGCAAAATAAAAATGGATGTGCAAAGTAGGGAAAATGGTATTTTTCCTCTCATTCGTAGTTCATACCACCTATTTCAACGTTAAAATAAATATGGTTTCTTTGTCATTTCAACGGTATACATTTAAAATTTGAAGGAATATAAAAGATTGGAATTGTCAATTTGCTTCTTTTGGAAAAGACGTCACGGTTCTACTATTTATATAAAATGAAATTGCACATTTTGGATTCAAGTTTGAATATATACAAGCCTATTTAGTGTAGGTAATTTGTTGATAATGTTAGTTATTATGTAATTTGCTGTGTTGGATTGAGATTTGTATATGAAAATAGATGTTAACATATTAAAATAACAAATTACCCCAAATAAGAAGCAGATAAATTAGTTGAATAAATATAATAAATTTTCCATAGTTTAATGCCAGCTATAAATACAATAATAATGTATTCTTTTAAATTTTGTAACATATATAATAAATAAGGCATTTAATATAGAAAGCAATAATAAATGCTAGCTATATAACAAACAAATGACAATTAACAACCAACAATAAATCTAATAAAATGAGTTAAGGATAATTATGGAATTTAAACAAAATGCACAATAAGGAATTTCCCTTTTAAGGACATTAATGTATAATACGGGTTAGATGTGTGTATTTGTATGTATATATGTTATGTGTAATACTATGTACATGTTGGCATAGTTCAACATTTAATTTCAAGGAGTGAGAAATATGGCTAAGTTATAAGGATGTGTAGTCAGTTGAATATACACAAAAGTCTACCCAACTAATCTGACTACAAGTATTGTAACTTTTGTAACTGATGCGGGACATCGCTTGTAATAAGTACCAACAGTGGATGCGAGGTTAGTCCCAAATTTAAATGGTAAGTCTACCCAAATGATCTAGCTACCAACACATACAAATAGTCAGACTAATATGGGACATCATCGTTGGGTTACCGCCATAAGGATGGGGAAATTCCAGGAGAAATCTGCTTCGAGGTTGATGTATTAAATGACCGGTTTAGAGTCTGCTCCTCCCCATTAAGAATATTAAATGACTTTGGTAATTTCTCAATTACATTGGGTAATTCTTGGATGCGCCTGCTTCAGAATTGAGGAATTAAATGATTGTAGGTGTTGGCCTCTTTTCTAATTAAGAAGTATTGGACAGTCGGGATTAAATTTTAGGTGCATTGGTGAGAATAACTTGAGGGGTTCACTTCGGGGTTGATGTTTTAAATGGTCGGAGTGTCTGCATCTTCTCTATCTAAGAAGTATTAAGTGGCCCATAAAAGGTTTTCTACAATGTTAGTTAGGGAGTATCACGAGGGGTTTGCCTTGGGTTTAGATATTAAATGGATGAAGAGTCTGCGTAGGGTCTAGGTACCAAATGACTAGCATCAGCCTATCTCGTTTAAAATGTCTTAAGTGGCTCGGGTACTTTCTTTTACATTGGTAGGATATGATTGGATGGGAGGTGGGTTGTTGAACCCAATATACTTCATGGTTGTGTTGCACCCGCTTTTATAGTCATGAAGTTGAGGCTTGTAGGGCCATTAACCTACAATTAGATATATGCTTATAGAAGTATAATAAATATGTAAGACATGATGCTTATCCAAATTCGTATTTCTTATATAATAATATTATAAAACTTGAGGTTTTCATTCATCAGACATTGTTGTTCTGACTCCCTCCTTATTATAACCTACAGGTTATATATCGTGATGAGTGTGGAGAAGATGGCAGAGTCTTGGTGGAAAATTATGCACTATAATTATCTATTTATGTTGTTACGATGTATTAGACATGCTTTATGTACTATTGAGACAGTGTACTTCTGTGATTTGGTTTTATGAGATGGATACTTTATTTTTATTTTTTATTTTATTTATTTCGCCGTGAAACTCTGAAGGCATAGATATATAGCTCTATATACTATTTTATCAATTATATCAACCATCAGCCAACTCCGGAATGGACTTTAGGTTCAAAGAGATTTTATTGAATAGAAAATTAGGGCTGTTTCAGAGAGGATCGTTACATATACTCCATAAGTATGTTGTCTTTGGCAACAGCAATCGCACTAACTTTAATAGCAGTGTTGGTCTGATAAGCTGTTGATGTAGTGTTTAAATGGGGAAATAAGTCATGAACAAGTGAAGGATCACGTTACCTATTGTTGTATGGAAGAATTGGAAGACCGTGTACTCTTATGCCAATACCAATAAGAAAACTAAAATATAACGGTGTAATCCCTAGCTCTCGCATGGAAAATGAATGTATGGATGATTTTATACCACCGAAGAGCAATAACATCTCAAAGCTTAACATCCACTTGAATTACACGACGAATGCCTAAATGTAAAAATAAATAATAAGCTAATTTAACTAAACTACAATGCATTGAGCAAATATTTTTTGAGTTAGCAAATAGTTAATTTACATAAAAAATGATGACATTCAAGCTCACGTAGAAACCCGATTGCTCTAGGGATGTTACAAAATGCCTATGGTAATATTTCAATGTGTTAGCTAAAAACCTTCGAGAATGGATATTCCATTACTGTTTAAGGTAAACGAAAGTCTAATATACGTAATAATGCGATAATGTACTCTACATGTAATTAATAAGTAAAAAGGATACTTACAGCTAAGATGGTATGCATGCTAACATGCACTTCACCTTTTGGAAGTTCCCGAAAATCAGTAAGGACCTTCCTCAAGCTCAGATCAGGACACTCACAATCGCTCAACTCAATAACTCTACCAGAAGGCCGCGCCACTCTCTTATGGCTCCTGTTTGACTAGCCACCTTGATGGCCTCCACGAGCCCTTTGACCTTTGCAACCGTTTACAATTTCTGTGCCGGCCTCTTGGTGAAAGTTGACAACTCTTATATCTCATGCTCGTATTCAACAGGATCAATCACATTCTCCGCGCCATGCCACCGCCCTCTCCACCGCTACTTTCCCAATGCATGAACTATTTTGCAATATTTTTTGACAATTTGGACATTTTAAGACGTATATATCAAGAAAATAGGCTAATTTGTGTAACTTTGATTAGCTTTAGATGCATGGGTACAAAATTGATGAAAATTGTAGGATTTGAGCTTTTTTTGGGTTGGAAAATAAAAGAATGGGGAAGAAGATTAAAACTAAGGCGATTACTTTTGATAGGGCTGTTACGGTTGAATCGTTTAACCGCTCAACCGTACCAACCGTTCATGAGGTTATCATCTGTAATGGTAACGGTTATCATCTATAACGGTAACGGTTGAAAAATTCGAAAACCGCGGTTAACTATACGAACCATACATGATTGTTTTACGTAATATTTAACATTAAAAGTATAAAAAGTTAGCAATTTAAGTTAAAAGAATAGCTTCTACATTAATAATATGTGCCTTAATGAACCAATAACATGTGCATGCATATTGGTCATTTTATAAACAAATAAATAAATTTACAAAAAACAGTTAGAGCTATATCAATTTATCATCAACAATGCATATAATTGAAAATATACGTACGACATGCTTTAAAATAAAAAATACAACGGTTAACCATCATAGACGGTTGTAGTAATAGTTATAAAAATTTATAACCGTCAACAGCGGTATTAATAACGACGGTTACCGCAACCGTAACATCCCTAACTTTTGACATATAAAATTAAAATGTCGAAGACTTCGCCATTGTAACTTTGAAATGACGAAGTCTTCGCCATTTTAATTTTTAAATGATAAAACTTTCATCGTTTTAATTATAACGTAAAACTTTTTATTAAAATAGGTCCTGTGTATAGTTTTATCTTATGTGCAGATCTCTTTGGTCATTGGGAGAGAGAAGGTAGATGAAATACCTTCTTGGTAATGGTATGAAAAGATGAACAACGAATTCTTTTCCATACGACCAACAATACAAACACCACCCGCGCGTGCCACCCCTTGCCTTTAAATCTCCTCCTTTTCCCGCCCCTAGAAAAAAAAAATGAAACTATAGGTTTTTAACTTTTTTTCCTTCCCAAAATAATGTCTAAATTCAATGACCAATCGAAATTAAAAATCAACAGAGCGTGCGATCTCAACTCAATTACAGTGCTTCCTCCTCTTTCTAGGCATAGATCTATTCCCAATCCGTCTTTGATTTGAATGTTTCTGTAACCCTCGTAATGTTATTTTATTTTGTGATTCAAGGAGATCGAATTTGATGAGTCAGGCGTCACAGGTCAGATCTCAGTCACAACAGTCCTTTTCCCAAGGGATGGCGTTTTCTCAGTCGCAGCTTTCTCAGAACTCATTCGATGAGAATTTGATGGTAGATCAGGTGTTTCTCATTCAATTTCTGTTTGACTTTTCTAGTTTTATGCGTTATTTGAGCATATAGAACCTATTTGAGTGGATTAGGTAAATCGAATTAGTGATTTTTAAGTAGATGCGATTTGTATATTGGTCATTAATAGTCAGTAACTATATAAGCATGGTGATTACTTGGATTTAATGTTGATAGTGTGGACTTGCTCTTGATATGTAATTATATCTAGAACTGGAACAGTTAAGAACCGGTTAAATTCTGATACATGTTTTCATTCTTTCATAGTTGTTTTTTTAATTAATATTAATGTTTTTTAGATTCTCAGTTGATAAATTAGGAGCTAATATAGTTTTTGGGCGGTATATCCAATTGTAGATTGAGTTTGTTCAGTGTAAATAAATGATGGAGCTACACTGAACTTGTTATATTCTGATCTGTTTAAAACAGAATTACTGTTTTCAATTTAGTTAATTCATGCATGCCGATTTTCCTTTCAGACTGCATCAATCTGGTGCTTTTAGGTTGGATTCTTCTAAATTGATTTAGAATTTATACCTGGTTAAAAGTTTTAGGTTCTTGAATTTGGCTGGGATGCATAAGCCTGAATGTGTATTAGTTTTTTTATAGACACTGTAAGGGATCAATATATATACATGACCTGATAATGTTAATTCAAATTTGATTTGTCCTAGAAAAGTGGCTGTCTAATGCTTGACAGTTTAGAGATAAAAAAAAAAAAAAAAAAAACCATTTGAGTAATATAATATAATATGGCTTGAAGCTTTGACTATTGTATGATACATATAACTTGTGCCAAATATGAAGTAATATATGTTTTATGTTCGGGGAATAAATAACTCTTACCATGTTAATGTAAAAATTTAACTCCATCCAGCCAGAATGCAATGACTGTAAAATGTCTGACATTAATTGGTTATAAATTCCTATCCGAGCTTTTGATCCATGTTTAACCAAGTACTTCATGTTATAATAAGCTACTCGAAGCATACTACTTTATGAAGGTCAGCTCTAAGTAAATAGTTGTCAATGAACATTATGCACTGTGGTTAGCAAATGCTTGATTCTTATATTAGCTTTGTTTAGATAGAACTCAGCATTCATACTATGGTAGTGCAGAGAATTTCGAAATAAAGAAGTAAATCAGTAAACATGTAATTCTGCTAATATAATCATCATTGTGAAATGTGAATGTGAATTCACATTAGTACCAGGCTATTAAACACTACAAATATTAGTCATGTACAAGGTTTTTCAAGTCAATCTCTTCTAATTTGTACCAATTTCTCATGTGATAGGTTTTTTAATTTATGAAAATTAATCTGGCGTCTTCCAAAGTACAGGAGTGGGAACAACTCGAAGGAAAAGTCTAGGAAAATGGAAATATTACTAATCTGTATGTTTATAGTGAGCCCAAAATATTCAGTGCAGTGGGACAAAAATTCAACAAATTCTATTCAAAGTTTTGTAATGCTTACATATATTAGCTGAATTATTATCCGTATCTAAACAGGTGTGAATCTTTTTATGTCAGTCATACATATTAACTTGATTAAAATAATTTCTTCAACCTGCATAAACCATTTAAATCGATGCCAGTTGTTTATTTACCAAACACCAATGTTTGTTATTCTTGTTCATTGACTCAGAAACTTGGCTCTCAAGAAAAGGACAAGTCGTCAAAGAGAATCCTTTCATTAACCTCTAGTGGACCAACAAAAGACGATTCTCAATTGCACTTGGTAAGAACATCCAACAACACTACGAGGAGATGGGGTACATCATCTGCTCCTGATAACAGATGTAAGTCATACTTCTACCTCGTTTGTTAATGCGAAATTTTCTTTAAACTTATTCACAGCAGGCATTTTTGTTTGTTTGCCGACTGCAATCTGTAAAGAGGTATGGTTTCCACTTCTTCCAATAACTAATTATACACACATGAATTTGACTTTGATATGTTTGCCAGTTCAAGTGAGCGAACAAATCGATAACAATATCAGACAGATGGAGGGTTCCATAAGTAGACTGGGAATGATATTGGAATCTGTCCAAAATGATGTGATTCAAGTTAACAGAATTGTGAAAGAAGTGTCAGTTCAGAGTAAGTATTGGCAACAAAACATCTCTAATTTTAAAAGCAAATAGAAAATCCACACAATCTCAATATTTAGTATCTGATTTCCTATTCTCCCTTGTCATTGTACTTGCATTCATTTTACATACTAAACTACCTGATTATTGTGTTTGAACTCAGTGGAAGGTGTTTGTCAGAAAAATCTTCTTCACTCAACAAGTGATATGGTATTGATGTCTTTAGCTTATTATTTTGTATCCCTATAGCCTGAGGATTAATTACATTGTAACTGAACTCAACTACAGATCAAGGAGGACAGGCTTAAAGCCTGTCTTGATGCAAGCCTGAAGTCTATCTCTGAGAAAATAGCGGAGTCCAACGAAAAGAAAATAAATGAAATTGTCACTGCAATTTCTTCCTTACCAAAGCAGATTGAGTCACACTTAGTGAAATTCCACAGCCAAGTCTGCACTATCGTCACTGACAAGATAGGGGTAACAGCGTTTTAGTTTGTACACTTATAATGATTTTTAAATCTTTATGTTTACGATGTAGATTTAATATGCCTTCTTCATCAAAGAACCTTTTCCTTGTGGCTCGTGATGGAAATTTCTTAATGCCCCCTTTTTTGGGAACGAAATTATACTATGGATAATTTAGGAAAATGCTTTTCTTTACTATGGATTAAAGTGAAGGAAATAATGTCAAGATTTTTTTAGTTTATTATGTATGCTACTTGTAGATCTCATTCGCTTTGTAGTGTGTATCAGCTGAAGTCTGTTCGTATAAGCCGGTGCTTTTTGAAACCGTGGAAGTTCCATTCAAAGCTCAATTAATATGCAGTGTTTTTATACTTATTTTCTCCTTTTAAATGAGTTAACAAGGCAAACTTATATCGAAAGTTCTATAATTACCACACGCATTTTCATAATTTCTTAAACAGATCGAGTTTATGATATTTTTGTTGTAACCATATTTGCTGAGTAATTAAAATCTCACTTCTGAGTCCTTTTTTTTGTCCAGGTATTAGAAAATGATATGAAGTCATTGAAGAGTAGCCATGCAATTCACATCCAATCACCTGAGGTTCATGTTCAATTGGAATGTTTCTTTTCACTATCTAACATTTATGCTCAATCACAGTATGTGCTTTGCTAGGATATTGAAGGATGACTAATTTATTTTCTATCCAGGCATTAGAAAATGATACGAAGTCATTGAAGAGTAGCCATGCAATTCGCATCCAATCACCTAAGGTTTGTGTTCGATTAGAATGTTTCTTTTCTCTATCTAACATCTATGCTCAATCCCATACCGTGCTTTGCTAATATATTGAAGGATGGTTATTTTATTTTCTATCCAGGTAATAGAAAATGATTTGAAGTCATTGAAGAGTAGCCATGCAGTTCGCATCCAATCACCTATGGTTTATATTCAATTAAAATGTTTCTTTTCACTATCTAAGATTTATGCTCAATCCCACAGTGTGCTTTGCTAATATATAGAAGGATGACTACTTTATTTTCTATCCAGGTATTAGAAAATGACGTGAACTCATTGAAGTTTAGCCATACAATTTGTATCCAATCACCCAAGGTTCATATTCAATTAAAATGCTTCTTTTCACCATCTAATGTTTATGCTCAACCACACAGTGTGCTTCACAAATATATTGAAGAATGGTTACTTTATTTTTTTCTGTTAAAGATGAAGACGAGAATTGGAAATGAAAACCCAGATTAATTTTATTAGTCTGGCCTATTTGCACATATATAGTTGGACTTACAAAAATACTGGACCGAACATGCTAGGCCCAATCAATTACAACCCGAGAAAAATAATAGAACAGAAAATAGAAACTAAGTACACAAGAATACACCTATCTGTACATTATTTACACAGTTATATGTACACTATTTACAACTCATATGTATATCTGATAACACCCCCCCCCCCCCCTTCCCTCAAGTTGGTGCATAGATATTTACCAAGCCAAACTTGTTACACAAATACTCGATTCTGGTTCCACTTAAAGCTTTTGTAAAGATGTCAGCAAGTTGTTCTTCAGTCTTTACATGCTTTGTAACAACAAGCCCTTGTTGTATCTTCTCTCTCACAAAATGACAGTCAACTTCTCTGGCCTATTTGCACATATATAGTTGGACTTACAAAAATACTGGACCGAACATGCTAGGCCCAATCAATTACAACCCGAGAAAAATAATAGAACAGAAAATAGAAACTAAGTACACAAGAATACACCTATCTGTACATTATTTACACAGTTATATGTACACTATTTACAACTCATATGTATATCTGATAACATTTTCCCTTCCAGACTAATTACTGCAGCGCTGCTCGCCGATCTCCAAGGAACCATATACCAACGTAAAACTTAACTATTTCTGCTTCTACATAGTTTTCAAATCATCAACAGTAATATACACTTAGGAAAGAGTCGTAACTTCTTCTCCTTCAACTTTTTATTTTTTAAAATTTAATGGTAATATCATATCTTAAGAGTTGGTAATCAGCATAAGCTATCATGACCAGCCAACAGTACATCAAAGCTGTGTGTTCCTATAAATTTGTTTGCACAAATAGTATTAGAAGTATATATTGTCAACATGCCAAATCTTTCCATTCAGAAATTTGCAAGCTTCTCTGAGAATGATATCTAGTTAAAATTCCTTGAATAAACAGCACAATGTTGCCTCAACTCTGTCAAACAATAAGATATCCAGTTTCAAAGAAGCAAGCAATAAATCCCAAATACTCACAGCCAAATCCCGTGCCCTTACATCATTATGCGGCTCGTAAGGAAGAAGTTCCAAATAGTTCAAAGGTACATAGAATTTCTCCCTATTATGCTAAACTTCAATGCTGAACTAAAGAACCCTGGCATTATTTTCGGGTGAGTTATTTAAAACAAATATATCCTTTTATCTGTATGGAATATTGAAATCAGTGCGTGTAAAATTAAATATGAGATGTTCAGATCAAGATACATTTTTTTTTAATTAATACATTGTCATTAAGTTCGCCTAAATAAAAACGTGCATGGATTGCTTTTTTATATGTTCAACCATACTGTTTATGGACTGCAGGTGAAGGATTTCAGAATCTTCATTGATACAGATGAAGAGGGTGATGCTTGTCTTCCCTGCATTCCCGTGAAGAAGGAAACAAGTAATGCAAAAAAAAAATAATCATCTTTGACTCTAAAGTAGTTTCCTTATAAAATTTTAATCATCTTTTTGTACCTTATTCCTGTAACTCAAATAACAGAGGAATCAGACTATTCGATAGACGTCGAGGAAGAAACTCGCCGGATTCTAAGAAAAGCAAGGCTGAGAAGGAAAAGACGAAATAGTTGTGTTGTTTTGGACTGAAGGTAGTTTTTCATGAGACAATCATATTACCATCCTCACGTGAATCAAAAATTTCTTTTACGATAATGTAATCTTGTGCTACTGATTATTAGGTTTGTTGGTTCCTAATCTACGGGAGCAAATTGCTTGGAAATTCATTAAATTGTGTTATTATACATGAATATCCATAGCATTAGTTGTATTACATGTATTTCGAAAAAAAGTAGTTGATCAGGTTTAGCCTAGAATTTCAATTCAAGTAATGCGTTTATTTCATTTCCTTTGTCATTGATCTCTTTTTGACACCATGTATGTACGTACGTGTGTGTGGATATATGTGTGGACCAACATTGCTGGTGCATTTAGTGAATTGTTCACTGAAATATTTTTCACTACACAGGCCTTCTATGGTGCGGAGTAGCTGGAATTTCAAATTTTTAGTCATGCCTGAAATTTCAATTTTTATGTTTGACATAACGGAAATTTCAATTATTTTCGAACGTGCATTCTATTAAGACAACTATTTTTCTGCATAATGTGCTGCTCTCTTGGCTGTGTTTTTTTTCAGGTCCCAAATCTGAATTCTTGAACGTTCTTAGTTTTTACTTTTAACTAACGGACTCAACTTCCACATTAGACAGTGAGGGTTTTTGCTTAGCATCCCTGGAAAAAGGTTCAAATCGATGAAGAAAATTTGTTGCTTTTTATAAATGTAATTTAGGTCATGCTATAGGAAAACTATCAAATACTCCTAATCTGAATTTTTCTACTGAAGATTACTTCGATATTTATTTTATTTCAGCCAAAATAAATCTAAATCAAAACTTTGAAAAAAAACGTTCAAATCGAATTTTATCATAATAGATCCGTCAGCAATTAACATAATGCAAGCCAATGACGTCAAAGCATAACAAAATTTACAGTGCAATAAAATACTGTTGAGCTACTGTTGAAATTTTCATTTGCTATATATAACACAATCAAATGCTGATGAAATACTATGAATATTGGTTTGCACTATATAAATGTAAGTTGATACTGTTAAAATATGATAAAAATTGGTTTGCCATATATATAATACAGTCAAATATTGTTAAACCACTACGACGGAACGAACTATACATCATGCAAGCAAATACTATTAAACTATTATAGGTTTTGCTTTTCAGCATATATAATGCAAGCTAGTCTTGATAAAGAACTTTAAAAATTGGATGGTGTGAGAAATGCGGATTATGGAGCAAGACTAGAATTAACACTAGAGGGGGGAGAGGTGAATAGTGTTTTAAGGAATTACTTAATCTTTTTGAGTTTATATTAATTTAAACACAAATGTATGCAATATTCAGACACAGATATGATCATAGAATTAAACACAGATGTAGAAATAAAACAAAAGCAATAAAGGAAAGAACATACCAGATTTTATACTGATTCGGAGTTATCCTACACTCAGTCCCGCACACAAGTACGGATTTCTTTTCAAAAGCAATTGTACAATTACACCCTCAATTTCAAGGCCACGAGGTACACCACTCCAGATTCACAATCCTCTGGGTAGAGATACTTGATTTCACGGGAAACAAGTTCACCCAATTGATTTGCAAGGCTACAATCACACATTTTCTCGCTTGATTGATTTCACAGGCTACAATCACACCTTTTCTCGCTTAGTTTATTACAAAGAAGTCTATAACTCTGAATAGCACTAAGATCTTGTTGAGATAGTGATAGAGAATCAAACCAGAAACGATCTAGTTAGATTCAATGTTGATTTCGGCAGAGTAATGGTAAAAATGTGTATAAAGAAATGTGGAAGAAGAAGAGGAGTGAAATCAGAGAAAATATGAATGAAAATTCGTTTAAAACTGCTTCTATTTATAGTAGAACAACAGCCATGTCCATTCGTGAAAGAATATGACGAATAGACACTTTCTTTGAAATTCAAAATTTTGAAATAAACTGCTACCATGTCGACATGGGGTGCTTGAGGATGTCGACATGCCTAAGGAAATTTTGGTAATTTGTTTTTCTTTGAAAATAACTTTCATCTTGTATTAAAACTATTTAAACTTTATAAATATACTTAATTATAGTAAAAATACATAAGTAAGATGATTCGGAATGGAAATGAGGGAATGCCTATATATATATATATGTATATATATAATTTTACTATAATTTTATATTTAAATCTAAGTATAAATATTAAAAGTTAAATATATTATTATCAAAAGATGGTTTAAAACTAAGGATAATTTGATTTTGAAAATAAAGATTATTTTGAGACTAAAAATATTTAAAAGCAGGATAGACGTTTTTGATTCTTTAAAAAAAAGGTTTTGAAATCATTTTGAAAACAAGATATAATTTTGTGAAATCATTTGAATAAAAGGTTAGCGGAGACAAAACAATGTTCCACTAGATTTTTCGTAGGTTCCATCCTACTTAGGGTTCCATCCCTTTAACAGGCTCGAAGTGGATTCCATTCCACGCACAAATTGGATTTTAAGATGTCAGTGCTTTTCTAGGAGTTTTAATAAAATTCCTAATTAAATTGCTTATTATTGAAATCTTGAACTCTTGATATTCTTGATACTCATGAGTCTTCAATCTTGCTATCTTGAATCTCTATACTGTACAGTCTTCATTCTTGGTACCTGCATTGTTAGATCCTGCATATACATATATATCTAGACCATAACATTAGTATTTATTTTATAATCTTATTCTAAGGTATATGTCATCAAAACCATCTCCTCAGGGACTAACTATCTCCCCCCTTTTGATGATGACAACCTTTGTTTATAAAATATTACTTCTATCCTAATAACTCCCCCTAAAACTAATAACTCCCCTTAATCTATGCCTAACTATCCTATTTTATATTTCTCTCCCTTTGTCATCAACAAAAACCATCCTAAAACCATAAAACTATAAAACTCCTCTTTAAACTAATACTAGAACAAAGTATCGTAAATGGAATGTGAAAGACATTAACATAATTATATTATAATTATTCAATACATAAATATGTATAAGTATATTTCAACACACACATCAAAACCAATCATGTCAGACAAGTCAAACAAATCAATCAAGTCAATCAAGTCAAACAAGTCAATCAAGTTAATTCAATCAAACAAATCAATCAAAACATACCAAAAAATCAAAAACTAATGATCCTATATTATAAGACAATACTACAAACTCTCCCTAAATAAAATACACTCGTTATGTATACATGTATGCAATATGTAGTTTGTAATGCAGTATGAAATGTATGACATATGCAATGTAACATGAGATGATATGCAGAATGAAGAGCAACTTGTGATGCAAATGATTATGATATTTCATGCATTGTAATTTATGATGTAATATGCAATGAAATGTGATATGAAATAGGATGCATAATGATATGATGATATATACTATGGTAAGAGATATTCAGATTATAAGATAAACATGAGTGATAAAAAATATCTAATTGACAAGCATATATATATATATATATATATATATATATATATGTACGTATGTATATATATGTATGTATGTATACATATGTCAAACTATTTATTATAAATCACTTCAACCAAACAAGGGTAAGACACACCAATTACTAAGTCTTAAGGAAACTAATGAATGGAACTGAAAGAGTAGTAAAGACAAGAGTTTAAAGGTAATAAATGGTATTAAAACTATAACATTTCATGAAAGATAGTAACTAAACTTAATATCAAAATCAAATGCTAAGAAAAATGGACTTAAACTATATATGATCAAATATGGTTTTTATAAAAGTTAATACCCTCCTTACTTAATTCTTTTAATTTTTTTTTAAAACTTAATTGTTTTTTTAAGAATCCAGACTTTCATGTTTATAAAATACTTAACTTATTAATTAAAACATATATATTAAATTATTATTGATTAAAATATTTAGAAACATGTTTAAACATCTTTTAAATTTAAAAAATATCATAATGAAATATTAAATGAAATAATAAAGATTGAAAAATTAAAATAAACATGTGTTATAATAAGGCCTCTTACTTTTAAAAAATTTAATTAATTATCAAAAAAAACATTTAAACATGAAATTAATTTTAAAATATTTAAGTTAGAAACTAACTCTAAAATGAATAGAGAAAAATACTTAATTTAAATATCATTTATACATAATTTAAAGTTTCATAAAGAAAAACAGCATTCAAAGAATGCTATAAAAAGTTTTTGTAGTAAAATATATTCGAAACTTTATAGAACTGAAACTGTAGCTTTTACCAAATGCTGTGTAAAGTTTCTAAAGCTCTACAGCGTTTCAAAGCACAGAAATGCTATAAAAATGAATTTGCAGTAATTACAAAACATTATAGAAGAAAAGAAGCATTTTAGAAATGCTATCTAAAATTCCGGGCTTGTTTTTAATATGATTGTGCACTAATTTTACGACTAGATAATAACATGTAAATAATTGATTTTTTACCCAATTTTTTATAGTATTTAAGTAACATAAAAAAATAATGAAAAAATATGTGTAAAGACACTTGACATTATGCATGTAAAAATGCTTTTCTACTTAATATAGTTGTAATAAATTAGTAGTAAGATTTTATTTGAAAGAAAACACTTATTTAAAAAAAAATTAGACTGGTATATCGAAATTTATACTATGGTGTGTCGATATATGGACCTAAATATCAAAACTTATAAAAGAGATAAATTTCTATACCTAACTAAATGCATAAATATATATTCCTAAATGCAACAATAAAGATGAAATAATACTAAAGCGTACCAATTTTTGCACTCCATCTTTCTAACTTTGTTGTTTTTCCATTGTCGTCAACCACACATTTATATCTTTCAGAATTTAATGACGAGATTTGTTCTATTGCGACGGGCCCGTTTTTCTGATCAGCGTAGTATGTTCATTTGTTGAATTTGAAGACCGTATGAGAAATGTACAGATGATTTAGTAGATTGACCAACTTGACGCCAAAAGTTTGAATTTGAATTTTGAATAAATGGACACTTCAACCACTATACATAGGCCCAACAGTCATCACTTTTCATAAAAATTCCTTTCTTCTTCTTCTTCTTCCCGTTTTTCAATACCATCAAACTTCTAGAAGGCATATCTCCTTCGTTTCTTAACGGAATTGGATGAAACCAGTGGTAAATCGAAGAGGAAGGAAAGGGCTACAATCTAGTAATAGATTGGTGACAAATTTGGATGATATTATGGTGCAGCAGGCCGATCAGTAGGAGAAATGTAGAAAATCCCGTACATAGTTTTCAGTTTTGGGCAGCCAACTTCATACTGTCATATCTCACTCAATTTTGATCGGAATTTGATGATCCACCCATCAAAACGACCGTGATAACAAGAATTGTTGTCTTGAGAAGGAGTGGAAACAAAATACTCAAATCTCTGGATGCAATTTGAAGAATACCATTGACAGTTTTGCTTTCTTTGTTCACCAAAACTTCATTTGATCATAACTTAGTCATTTCTTGACAGATTCACACGAAACCAGTGACATTGCGAAGTAGATGGAGAGAAGTACAGTATCACATCAAGTTGTAGATGGGAATCAAAAACTTTGTATTGATCTGGTATCCATTTTCTTGTCGATTGCCATTATATATTCATTTGTTCTTCTTGATTGTTGAATGGTTATCTGGTATCTTTTAACCAATAGTCATTAGACATAATTCTTCTCCTAAAAAACAACATAACCTTTTAAAGAATCAAGTGACTTTTAAAAATAACTAAATATAATTTTAAACAACAATATCATGATGATTCTGTGACATATTCATATGAAAATAGTGTTAATAATTTTATAAAAAAATTGCCATTTTAAAATTTTTCAAAATTCAGATTATGAAAACTCTAAAAACCTTGCTCCGATACCAAATGTGAGAAATGCGGATTATGGATCTTAAGGCTAGAATTAACATTAGAGGGGGGTGAATAGTGTTTTAAGGAATTACTAAATCCTTTTGAGTTTATTAATTTGAACACAAATGTATGCAATATTCAAACACAGATATGATCACAGAATCAAACATAGATGCAGAAATAAAGTAAAAACAATAAAGGAAAGAACACCGGGTTTTATACTGGTTCGAAGTTACTCTACATCCAGTCCTGCACACAAGTACGGATTTCTTTTCAAAAGCAATTGTACAATTACACCCTCGATTTCAAGTTCGCGAGGTACACCACTCCAGATTCACAATCCTCTGGGTAGTGATACTTGATTTCACGGGCAACAAGTTCACCCAATTGATTTCCAAGGCTACAATCACACCTTTTCTCGCTTGATTGATTTCACAGGCTATAGTCACACCTTTTCTCGCTTAGTTTATTACAAAGAAGCATATAACTCTGAATAGCACTGAGTTCTTATTGAGATAGCGATAGAGAATCAAAGCAGAAATAATCTAGTTAGATTCAATGTTGATTTCGGCAGAGTAATGATAAAAATGTGTATAAAGAAACGTGGAAGAAGAAGAGGAGTGAAATCATAGAAAATATGAATGAAAATTCGTTTAAAACTTCCCCTATTTGTAGTAGAACAACAACCATGTCCATTCGTGAAAGAATATGACGAATAGACACTTCATTTAAAATTCAAATTTTGGAAATAAACTGCTACCATGTCGACATGGGGCGCTTGAGGATGTCGACATGCCTAAGGAAATTTTGATAATTTGTTTTTCTTTGAAAATAACTTTCATCTTGTATTAAAACTATTTTAAACTTTATAAATATACTTAATTATAGTTAAAATACATAAGTAAATATAGAGAATAATATTTTGGTGTATATATATATATATATATAATTTTACTATAATTTTATATTTAAATCTAAGTATAAATATTAAAAGTTAAATATATTTTTATTAAAAGACAGTTTAAAACTAAGGATAATTTGATTTTGAAAATAAAGATTATTTTGAGGCTAAAAATATTTAAAAGCAGGATAGATGTTTTTGATTATTTTAAAAGGAAAGTTTTGAAATCATTTCGAAAACAAGATATAATTTTGTAAAATCATTTTAATAAAAGGTTAGCGGATACAAAACAATGTTCCACTAGATTTTTCGTAGGTTCCATCCTACTTAGGGTTCCATCCCTTTAACAGGCTCGAAGTGGATTTCATTCCATGAATAAATTGGATTTTAAGATGCCGGTGCTTTTCTAGGAGTTTTAACAAAATTCCTAATTAAATTACTTATTATTGAAATCTTGAACTCTTGATATTCTTGATACTCATGAGTCTTTAATTTTGACGTCTTGAATCTCTATACTGTATAGTCTTCATTCTTGGTACCTGCATGGTTAGATCTTGCATATACATATATATCTAGACTATAATGTTAGTATTTATTTTATAATCTTATTCTAAGGTTGTTGTCATCAAAACCATCTCCTTAGGGACTAACAGGTGGCGCTATATATAATGAAATAAAATGGCATGAAATTATAATAAAAATTAAAAAATTGGATTGCACTACATATACTGCAAGCCGATCTACTCTATTCAACCTTCCCCCTCTCCCTCTGAATTACTTCATTCTCACTCCTTATGCAAATCATTTCTCCCCTTAGTACTCCTATTTCCCTTAAATTCATCTTAGTCCATCATCAATTTTATGTTCTCCATGTTAAATTCATTCTCTTTCTCCTCACCAATTCTAATCTCAAAAACCTTAATCCAAACATAAAAAATAGTGTGAAAATAGGATGAAGAGATCGACACTCTTTTGTAACAATTCGAAGTTAGACAAGAAGATTGATTTAGGGTTAGCAGAACTACTGGGCTCAGAACTACTGGGCTCTCTCACGCATGAAGCGACTGTTAAGGTACCTGCTTCGTGATTGGCTCCATATGGTTTGTGTGACCCACTTATAATTCACTGAAAAATTTAAAAAAAATCAACCGATTGGCTGAGCTAAGCGACTATGAAGAGAGTATAGACAAAGATGAGTGTATTTAGAATAACTCTTATAGATTCCAAAGAGAAAAACAACAAAATAAAACAATAGACCCACATTATATTAAAAAAAAGGAACTTATAATCCATTTTGAAAAGAAATAAGGACTTGCAAGTTGCAACTCATTTCCAACTTAAGAATCTTATGTATATCTTTCCTATAGTCATTTATTATTTCTAGTGTTGTGCTTTTATAACCAGAATAGTGTCCAGTGGAGCAGAACTTATTGCTAAATCTTATGCACTCCCTTTTCCCATTATATCCACGACCTTGAATTCATAAATAAATTACACGATTAATGATAGTTAAACAAGAACGGACGGACAAGATTTATATGAGACACCGAGACACACCATCGAACTCCTCGCCTCTACCCACACCTACCATACCAATCCTATAATAACCCACTATTTTTGACCATCTAATTTAACATAACTTACGATGTATAAACCCTTAAAATCAAAAACGATGTGTCATTGGTGATTGATAACAAGAGACAAACAACGAATATATTCTAATTATCATTTTTTTAACTCACGATGGAAGGTAATAACATATACTTTAGTCCAATATCATTATATTTCAAACCAATAAATCCATCCATATACATAATCAATACAATTCAATCCAAACACACATATATACAAATTAACATTAATATCAGATGATTATTTATAAAAGAATTATATACACCAGCAAGGTCATCGTCATCTGTACTTTCCAACGTTATCGGATACATTATATCAAATGCATTACCCTATCGATGAAACAAAACGGAAAAAAAATATAAAGAGCTCGGACTACAGTCTGGTGAGCGATGTACATCTATCGTATACTTTAATCATTCCCATATAATGCTAAGTAACTATGGTAAACATCATAGCTTAGTCCTATTTCATCTACAACCAACAAATTAGTCCAACTATACAACAAATAGGACTATCTCATGAAAGATCTTAGTCTAATACGGTTACAATGGTCAATAATACAGTCTAATCTGATAGAGTTAGGGGTATGCCCTAAGGGTAATTACATAATTTGTTACATATGTCTAACTTGATAACCAATCTTGTTAAAAATAAAGGTGTTATCTTTTTATTATATACTTGATATAATGTGTTGTGTTAATTAATTAATTTGGTTAAAAGTATAATTAATAGAAAATTCTTAAATGATGTGTTTGTGATAGCAATTACAAATAGTTATAATCACTACAACCAAAAAGACTTTTCACAGCGTTTGAAAAACGCTGTTAAAAGTTTTCACAGCGTTTTTAAAAACGCTGTATAACGACATGCGGTCGTTGACCCTAAAGTTTTAACTGCAAAATATAAACGCTGTCAAAAACCAACTTTCTACAGCGTTTTTTAAACGCTGTTAATAATTTTTCTACTGCAAGGTATAAACGCTGTTAATAGTTTTCTACTGCAAGGTATAAACGCTGTCGTAGGGATATGCATTTTTTTCCCAATGAATTGACAGCAATGTATAAACGCTGTCGTAGGGATATGCATTTTTTTTCCAATGAATTGACAGCAATGTATAAACGCTGTCGTAGGGATATGCATTTTTTTTCAAAGAATTGACAGCAATGTATAAACGCTGTCGTAGGGATATGCATTTTTTTTCCAAAGAATTCAGAAAATGCTCTATACTCAGTACATTACAATTACAATACTTTGTGTAATTCAGTTCAGATAGTACTCACTCCCCAGTTCAACAATAATACATATAGTACAATTCAATTCAGATAGTACTCACTCCCCAGTTCAACAATAATACATATAGTACAATTCAATTCAGATAGTACTCACTCCCCAGTTCAACAATAATACATAATACCATATGCAATCCAATTCAGATAGTACTCACTCCCCAGTTCAACAATAATACATATAGTACAAAGTTCAACAAGGCAGGCAGCAACAATACAGTATTGTACATAGTTCATAACCTAAAATATCGGCAAGAAAATGAAATATAATATGGTCATAGACCCTAAGTTGCATGAAAACTCTAAGTTAACTGTCATAGAATCACAATGCGTCCGCAAGTTGCAGCAGTTATTCATGATCCAACCAAGCAATTTGCAGGCTTGCAGTAGCTCTGAGACATAAGTAAGAAGGCAAGTTCTTAAACTGTGAGCATGAACTGTATATAATTCAAACTGCGAGCAATACAATTTAGCATGAACTACTATATGACTAACTTGCAACATGATTGAGGACCCTAGTTTCTTATATCCCCTTGGTCCCTAACGAGCCAATGAGCTGACAAGTTCAATCAGGTCCTCTCGGACCTTTGTGGAGAACAAAAAAAAAAAGTTTCATTCACTAGTGGACGCAGCTCCAAACAACTGCAGTAGAACAAAGCCTAATTTTTGAATCACCTAACAGACTTGGAAACTACTTCAACTCGGGGGAAAGAACCTCCCCCAACTCAAACCCTTTGGCCCTAGCCTTAACATAAAGCGAGTCATGTGGCCCACGCCCGCTATCGATTCATTGCGTAACCCTAGTCAGCGGCCAAAGCTCTATATATATATACCGAGTATAAAGCATTTTCTGAATTACAAAAAGTTAATACCCTATATCCTATATATATATATATCGTAAGTACTGTCTTGATAAATTATTTTATTCAGAAAAACATTAAATTAGATAAAATTTGATAAAAATTCTACTTCTCTTGATTACATTTATATATATTACCCACAGAGTTGTTTGTCACAAATCTTCTTAATTTTATAAAATTCCTCATCTGCATTTTAATATTCAGATCTCTTTGACGGGCAGTGATGCATTTTTTTTTATCTAATAAAAGTTTTTAAGACTTGATGTACCCTCCCGAGCATATTAAATAACTTGAAGTTCAAGGGTTGTTACCTGAAAACTGCCAAACTATACAAATATTTCAAACTGCTAAAGTTGAGTACACACTAACATTCGCAGTAGGCCATGCTACCGTCGAACCAATAGCATCTGATAAGCATTCCATGAATGACGTAGGTCTCCATAAAGACGCAACCAATCTCTCTCCATCACCATATACAATATATGTATGCAACAAAGAATCTAAAATTTAAATAGAAATTAATTATTGATTATGAACAATATATATATATATATATATATATATATATATATGATAATAACGACCAAACAGTTCTTAGTAGAAATGGACAAATAATTTTTTTATGTATAAAAGACAACAAAACAAATGCTCAAAACAAACAAATCCAAAGAGAAAAATATATTGTCAAAATGCAAGAACACAACATAGTAAAATATCACAGACTTTCTGCTTCCAGTTGTAATAACCAAACATTCATTTTTATAGCCCAGGAGTTGATAGTACAAGCAAAATTTTAATTGATTAACTCTTTTGGCAGCAAATATCATGCTTTGTTTGTGTTTCAAAACTGAATCCGGGCCTTTAGTTGGGAGAGTATTTCAATTTAAACATTGATGATTGTTGCTTGTTATTGCATCAGAACTAAAAGTGATACAGATGGTAAAGTTGTACAAATAGAAACTGAAAGAATTTTAAAAAATAAAAGAAAAAACAATCATATCTAATTAAACTACATCCCATATTTGGCAAACATGTTATTTAAACTGATGTTATTTAAACAGATGCTAAAGTTTCACTAAGAAAAAACAATCATATCTAATTGAATGAAGCTCCTGTAGTTTCTTCGTAACCAACACAAGTTCAAGCTGTGATTATAGTAGGAAGTAAATAAATATTAAGAGTTCTCAATTATTTAACGTAAGTGTTTATGTGTATATGCGAAGAACATATAGTCTGTTATATGTGCTATTTTAGCTACAAGAGGGCATGTGCGCACAAACCAAAAAGATATGAAAAACTAGGATATGCTTTTAAAATTGACAGGTTAGAGAATTAAAAATATGCTTTCCAAGTTTAAAGTAAAAGAAGAAAAACATATAATCATTTAAGACATTTCATGCTGAAGTAAAAACCCTAACAAAGTAGATATCCAAGAAAGATGTACAACTAAATTTATCCCAATGCCATCAATTAGTTCGTAGGTGCATTGCTAAAATCAAATTATAGTCACATAAATGATAACGTAATGGAATGCAAGACCAGTTGTGTACTACTAATACACTCAAGAAAATGTCACATGTTTTTTAGCTACACTTTACAATTAACTACACAACTGAATACTTAGCAGAAGATACAAGATGGTAATGCTTGTATTTGTCAGAAAAAAGACCAACATCAAACCAGACATATTGCATAGAACTAAACTGCTAACCTCTGATTCTTGTTTTTTCCTCTCTTTAATAGCTTTGACCTTTGCAATCTTCTTTATGGTTTCAACCTAAGTTCAACAAGCCTCCGTTAATCTTATTAAACGATATAAATTAAAACATTGAACTGCATACATTAAATTTAAGCCATTAACGTCATCAAATGAAATCTACTATCCTACTTTATTTTTTGAAGAATTTTTATTTAAATGACAAATTTAACCAACTAGACAGCTAGTACTATACATATGTGTTATGTTTGAGCTTATAAATTTTTATTTATACATTTGCACGTAGAAAGTGGGCTCTTTGGAAAGATTTTAAAAAGCAACAAATCTCCACTCCGATTTAACAATGAATAGATATTTCCCATCTAAAATTCAATTTTTGAACAAAACAATTGGTATATACCCTTTAGTATTTCTCACAATTATTATTAAGAATATTATCAGATTTATAATGATTGAAAGGTTAAAAGCACAAATATCCTTTACTAAATTATCATTGAACTGTTTTATTTGTATAAAGGTAGTTGTAAGAATTTAGGGAAAATAAACTTTACAACTTACTAACCAATCATGTACACATTACTAGTATATAAAAATGACCCCATTACCATGGTTTGGCTAATAAACTTCACAAAAAATAATGACTGTTATAATCTGATTATAGAGGCAATCGGACATCAAAGAATTTAAAGGTGTAATTTGAATTTAGAGTAGCCTTTTGATGAAATATGGAAGGGAATAAAACATAATTGTGAAATTATTTGATGATAAACTAATAGACAATAATGATAAAACTTGAGAGTTTTTAGCATCTGTTTCATACCTTGTTGCTTAAGCACACTGGACTGAAAATGACAGAACTCTACAAATATCAACTGTTCAAAGCCTGCACGCATAAAATAAATTTGTTATTAGCTACTTCATGGCCACATTAGACTGAAAATGACAGAACTCTACAAATTAGTCGTTTTGTTATTAGCACCAAACTGTTTTCAAAAAATTTGCCATTACAACGGCGCCATTTTGTAGCACCAGAGTAATGTCTATGCATTACCCCTCTCCTGATACTTGGCTTGCGCCATTAACAAAAATTTTATCCACTTATACAACAATGTCAGAATCATATACAACATTAGCATACTTGTGTGGTAGTTACCTATGTCAGAATCATATACAACATTGACACAAGAGAATCCTCAGCGTTTGGACGCAAATTATTTTCTGAATTAATTAACTTTGGGATGCAGGTCGGTGTTTTGGAGGAGATCAAGGTCACGAGTTCATTTGAGTCGAGCTCGAGCTCAACAACTTCGGTGATGTCTCAACAACGAGGTGTGGATCTCGAATTCGCTCACATCCTGGAAGGGCGAAATCGGTGACGACTTGAATGACGAGTCGAAGTTGTTGCATGATTCCGTATTGGGGGAAAGCAGATGTCGCGACGTTTTGGTTGTCTGCGCTGGATTCTGGTCAGCGAGGTATACCATCTGTTTAATTATTTTTTTATGAAATCTATATACATACAGATTAAAGAAAAAATATATAGAGATGGGATTTTAAGTTAACAGTAAGATACTGGACAGTATGTTTTAATGTAATAAATATAAGTATAGATAAACTTGGGACAATATAGGGATAGGATTGTGATTCTTTTTGTTTTGATTTAAACTGGATGACTAAAATGTTTATACACGTACACATTTATAATATAAATGTTGATATATTTATACCTACCTATTTTAATTGTAGGTTAAACAGTGAAATTTTATACATATAGATTTTTGAATTATATATATATATATATATAGGTTATTTTACATAGATAAGAACTTGACAAAAAAAGGGAATATATAAACAGAGATCGTTAAATCTATATAGATAATTTTATAAGTAAATATATATATATACGTATATATATATGTGTATTTCCAAAAGAAAAATAATAAAAATATAGATATATACATTATTAAATTATTAGTTATTTTAAATAATGGTTTTGATGATTTATCTGTTCAATTAATCAACCTAATTATTTTTAGTTACTAAAGGATTTTTATAGAAAAGAATTAGTTTAAAATTTAAATTTTTTAGACTAAATAAAATTATTAAGGATAATTGGGGTGTTCAATTTGTTACAAATATTAATAAAATCATATAATTGTTATATAAGATCTCAAATCAAGAAAATCGAGTTAAGATGGAAGTGGATTGCAAAACAAAATCAAAGGTGGGTTAATCTCACTCACCTGGATTATTTTAGTTAAATTTAAATAATTGGTTGAATTGCTTGGATGATGATGATTGCCATTAGTTAAAAATTAAATAGACCCTATACGCCGCATAATAGCGGATGATATTATATAAAACCCATGTACCGCGATATTCCACCTCGAAGTGGAATTGGTATTATTATATTGTACTAACATTTGTGGATGCAGGGAAAATAGGTTAGAGGGATCCAACTGGATTCCTCTAAATTTATTTAGAATGATTAATATTCTCTGTTATGATTATTTGATATCCTGTGATGAATTATAGTGATAATTGGAATGTTGGATGCAACGGGTTGATTTAATATATTTGGGTATACTGGGTTACCATTTTTGAAAAGGAAATATAAGAGAAGGTTTTAAGTGAGATAATGATAAATAATTTGAATAAATTTAAGAATAAATTGGAAAGAATAAAAGTAATTTTAAAATTTTAATACATAAATTCCATGTGTGGAAAGGAAATTTGAATAAACAAAGAAATAATGAATTTTAAAACTTAAGTATAGATAAGTATAGATGTAATAAATATAAGTATAGATATAAGTATAAATTTCAACTCAATGTAAGATACTGGACAATATGTTTTAATGTAATAAATATAAGTATAGATAAACTTGGAAAAATATAGGGATAGGATTATGATTCTTTTTGTTTTGATTTAAACTGGATGACTAAAATGTTTATACACGTACACATTTATAATATAAATGTTGATATATTTATACCTGCCTACTTTAATTGTAGGTTAAACAGTGAAATTTTATACATATAGATTTTTGAATTTTATATATATATAGAGATTATTTTATATAGATAAGAACTTGACAAAAAAAGGGAATTTCAAAAATGTTTGGGAATTTATATAAATAGAGATTGTTAAACCTATATAAATAATTTTATAAGTAAATATATATATATATATAATTCCAAAAGGAAAATAATAAAAATATAGATATATACATTACTAAATTACTAGTTATTTAAAATAATAGTTTTGATGATTCATCTGTTCAATTAATCAATCTAATTATTTTTAGTTACTAAGGATTTTTATAGAAAAGAATTAGTTTAAAATTTAAATTTTTAGATTAAATAAAATTATTAAGGATAATTGGGGTGTTCAATTTGTTTCGAATATTAATAAAATCATATAATTGTTATATAAGATCTCAAATCAAGAAAATCGAGTTAAGATGGAAGGGGATTGCAAAACAAAATCAAAGGTGGGTTAATCTCACTCACCTGGATTATTTTAGTTAAATTTAAATAATTGGTTGAATTGCTTGGATGATGATGATTGCCATTAGTTAAAATTAAATAGACCCTATACCTCGCCTCTTGTTGTGTATGGTATGAAACTAAGCTTGCATCCATACTCCACCTACATAGCCTGCCAAGTACATATTAAAGTTGGTTATTTAAGCAAATGGTCTAAGAAATTAAATTCAATTAGCAACATGTGATGCAATAATCACCAAGAAAATGGTAATCTTATAACCCATCTATCACTATGTTTGACCGTTTGAGACGTAAACTTTATGTTTCTATTAAATTCAAAGAGAGAATAAGAAATTACTATTATACCATGTATTATTACCTCGCCGATTAAAATTCCATTCAAAACGTTTCAATCTAGATTTTATTCATATCTATAACAATAATATTTCTTTTTGAAAAATATTACTTTTGAATTTCAACAATTGTTATATTTTTCAAAACAATTTCAAATAAAATTTCCAAAATGAAATTCTATTGTTATTGATTTAATAGCGGGATGTTACAAAAAATCAGTTTATTAGGAAACTTATGTTGCATCACTAAATATTCTGCATAGCTGTAATCACTGTACTGGGCTATGCTATAGATGTAATCACTGTACGCTTTCATCTATAAAGTCAAAAATGTACGAATTAAGTATAATGTGACCATGTGAACTATTAGACTCAAAGTGACAGCCAAAACACATGTACATATACACTACTTGGTTCACGTCCACTTTGTGAACTAATATAATCAAAGCAGTAGCCTTGATCTATATAATTATATACAAAATCACTAAATAAGCAAATCAAAGTGGAAGCCTACACCCTAATTTGTACTAGTGAGGTTTTGGTTTCAATAACTATACTCAGGAAGTACAGTAAATTTAGTACAACCCTGCCACTAGAGGAGAGACTTGCTGGACTTGTTTCAAGCTTAGACATATATATACCAAACATGTGTACATGTATCAAGTTGGCAGTTACCAGTTGTTTATCTATATGTTTTTTGATTTATGTTTTCGGGACATATATCTGTTTGTAAATTAGTACCAACTCTCGAGTATCAGTATATGTTTGTAAATCATATTATGCTATCCCATGTAAGTTTTGATCCATTGCTGTTGTGTACTACTGTACTTCCATTCAGATGTACGTTATGTCGATCCAAATTGATATGAATATAGTCTACATTGCAGCAGAAATGATATATTCCTTGATCAACCTTAGACGCTTGCTTAAAATTACGTGGCATATTGCAAAAGACTGAAATCAGGCTAATGTGCACTAACATCACTTGACCACTGTATCCAAGCTTGATGCATAACATACATACCGTGCATAGGAAGGAAACATGAATCTGCTGTGTATATACCAAGTTCAGAATCATAAATTTAGTTATTTGCTTGAATAAGTCTCCTCAGACAACACAGCATTGCACATCTTATCAAAATCCAAACTCAGAAGACTGGATAGTCTATAGTCGGAACTGCTACTACTTGGAAGCTTCAACAATAGTCCAGGATCTACAGTATAATTAGCATAACTGACTGATACTTGTGTGAGCAGATTAACTAATACCCAAAAAATATTTGTTTGTTTTTATATAAACATGAGAAATGAGACTTATTGGTAAGAACAAGCATTACTTTCCACATCTAAATACAGTTCAACATGTTGGTTAGAAAGCATATTACTTTAAAACATATCAAAAGAAAATTCAACTAATACCAACCTAGTTGTGAAGTCGAACTACAACCAAGCGATTCGGTACTCCTTTGCTTTACCATCAATGATAATAATAAATACACCACACTCCTGCGTATCATCTCATACCTAAATGTGAAGCCAAACTATAACTTTGGTTCACCATCGATAATGATAAGGGAATTATATACAATTTTTCATGCAATTTATATATGCGAATCAGGCTT
Source organism: Allium cepa (assembly GCA_030765085.1). Lineage (NCBI taxonomy): Eukaryota > Viridiplantae > Streptophyta > Magnoliopsida > Asparagales > Amaryllidaceae > Allium > Allium cepa. Next base: position 590,701,540 of record CM060938.1, read on the forward strand.
TGTCATGAAATAAGTTCATATCGTTTCATACCCTTCATCAAGTACGTAAAAAGTGCACCTCGGTCTTGCGTAATATGCAGTAAAAATATTCATAACATTTTGTATAATATGTGTCTAACATAAGATACTAAACTGTAAAAATGGACATTGATTATTTTTGGGCTTTTGAATGATACAATAAACTAATCATCACGAATATAATTATATAAATAATAAGTAAATGCATTTGAGTATCCAAGAGAGTATCCGACAAACATGTTTGAAGTAAGTTGCAACAGTAGATATAAGAATAAGATTGAATAAATCATACTTGTATCGCTTGTTAAATGATTGTATTACAGATAATTTAGATGGTCCAGGATTGTATTTTTCTATGGTTATTCTAAATATGTAGTAAGCATGATTGCATTTTATGGTTCAAGCTTCCATGTCCAATAAAGTAGGTTCTTGTTTGATGATCCAGGATGTCTTCATAATTTTACTTCCATAACTTTTTGTTTCATTGTTTACACCGTCAAAGAATCCAACGTCGCTTCAACTTTTAAACAACTTTGACACAAAAAACTTATACAAGTTTGCTACTTAATCTCAAACTAAACTATACTTGGTGATATATTAGTTTTCCATGTCAAGAAATGAGCTCTTATTAAATAAAGATAGTTTATGGCTCGTATGTATGGTTCAATGGTTTAAATTATCCCGTGAGCATTGTAGAACTGGATGAAAAGTAATCCATCATATTGAATGAAAGCTATTCCATGTTGCATAAGATGGGCTTTCCAGCTAATCCGTAGGGTTGATACATGATTGTATTGTTACCCCTAGAATTTACATTTTGATTCAGAAAATTCTTAGAGCACCTAAAATGATTTATGCATGTCATATTATGAAGTTAAAGAAAATAAATATAATACCTGATGAAGGGGGATACCATTACCTTTGGCTATGCCTAAGAGTTCATCCCAATATCTTACAAATCTCTTTTTGTTAGTACTGCAAAGTTCATGAGAACTGGGTTTTATTATATAGGATAACATGATTTTAAACTTTAGTCCAAAATATCTCAAATAAAATGAAAATAAAAGGCCGCCACTCTTCGGTTCAGTTGTCAACCAAGTTTCAAGCTGCATAAAGAAGTAAATGCAACAAAGATTAACCTTCACTATAATAACAAGTGCAAATGATAATTCATAGGCATTATGCATATGTGTAGCAATTGAAAGAAAATCAAGGATAGCCTCATCTAGTGAATTACTAAAAAAGAAGGATTTTTACCTTTTAATATTAAACCATTTGATCACAATATCTAGTGACTGAAAGTAAAAGTTGTCGGTACAATATAACTAAAATATTGCATAAAATCATTTCTGTCTAAATTCATAATAAATATTATGATAGGATTTCAAATTAAGTACGAGATTATGCCATAGGAAATTTATTATAATAAAAAAAGTGTGTATATTATCATCAGAAACCTATTTAGCCCTATCCTCATATGCTAAACAATGATTCAAAAGCTTATGCAAGTGCGCCTTAGAGTAACTCCATGAGATGATAATGATCTCACTAAATTAGCTTAGTATAACTTATGCAAGTGCACCTTAGCTTACAAGATGTTAGTATAAACCATCATAAAAATTAGCTTGCTTTGGTTGAAATATAAAAATAAGCAACAAGGAATACCTTTTTGACGTTCAATAATCTACAACAATACATGGATGTGTTCTAGTAGTAACTGTTATCAAAAAAAATATTGAACAATCTACACACAGTACGATTAGATGTTCAAAATCATCAACAACTTCATTCCTAGTCGGTTAGCCGTACAAAGTTATGTCTTTTCTAAAACCATTATCGAGTATACAACCACCACATACTATTTTGACTCCTAGCCATACATGGAAATATTACAGCATCACATGTATAAACCTAATATTTGCATATTATGTCCTCGGAAACAAAATTCGTAAGAGATACATCTTAGGAATTAATTAATTAAAAATTATACTATAGGAGAATGGAACAAATTTTGACAGTTGCAAGTGTAGTCCAATGGGATAAAAATCCACTGAAGATTATTTTCTAAACAAGAAAAGCACTGAATGCACTTACACACTCAATATGTCTAAGAACTCATTGAATATTCATGGCATATGAAAAAAATCAGTACAATGGAGCAAAATAATTGAAAACAAACCATATTTGAAGGCAAAAACTAAAACGAAATCAATACAAGGAGTCTCGCTAAAAAACAAACTATAAACAAGCTTCAGAACTAGTAATGAGATGAGTCGATAAGCATTGTTTTGTAAAAATAAACACATACTAGTAATAAATCAAATAAAAGTGTTTTTTCATCTACCGAAGAACCAAAAGTTACCCGTAGCAATCGAACTTTATTACCAGCTCGACTTCATCGAGTTTTTAGAAAGTCGTTCCGACAATTGATGATCGAACAAAGTCTGACTTAGGGCAATCCACAAATCAGAGTATTTGGAATATGTAAATCGAAATCAAAAAACACAATAAACCTAAAAATGATGAATTGAATAAAGACAAAAAAAGATAATTAGGCTAAATAGGACAGTGACTAACAACTCCACTAGAGGAAAATCGAAGGACAAGCGAAATTTGAGGGAAACTGTTGGTGGAGGAGAATAAATGAGGAAGAGATGAGGGAGCAGTAGTTTTGATAGAAGAGGGAAAGTGAAATTTTTGGTAAAAGTATAATGAGAAAGGAAGAAGATGATAGACACTAAAATATAAAAGTATTCTCAGCGTTTGAACGCAAGTTATTCTGTGAATGAAATAAGTTTTACTGCGTTTAATGTTAAAACGCTGAGAGCAAATGCAATTGAAGTAAGTTTTTGTTGTAGTGAATCATGAGCATTGTATCACGATACTATAAAACACGTTATCTTAAATACTCCTAATCAAGATGCATCAGAATTGGATATTGATATAACCGTTGAGATTAGACTATGCAACGCTCTCCAAATATTGAGCATTATGTTACTCATGGCTCCGGGAGGCACCAAGAGTTTACATACTGATAGTTATTGGATAATTATGGAATAACTAACACGATAATGTTTTGTTGCTTAATATATCTAAGATAAAACAGAAAATAACGATGTGACTAATTTACACAGTTCTCTCGACTTGAGAATGCTGTTGATCTTCAATGTGGAAACTTCGCTTTGGCTATAGTTAAATTATGGCATGACATCCATCGAACGACTATAGTCGAATAGAGTGGAAGCGTTGGATGTAAAACACTATTCAAGAAAGACTTTGTCTTCTTGGTCATGTGAGGTTAGTATCACGGTTAACTGAAGTCAACTCAAAGTCAAATTTTCTGGTCAGAGCATTTCGGTTAATAATAATTGTTATTATTGAATCAAAGACTTTGTGTATGGACTTTAGAGTTGAATATGGATAATATTGGAATTTTAGCCATTATCAAATTTCATAAGTTCAAAGTGATATAATTTTGACGAAGAGAATTGGTGTAAATAAAAGTCACAACTGGGTAACTCTTAACAAAGTAAAATTGGATTTTACCGAAACCAAATAAGTGATAAATTTGGCCAAAATTTCACACCACTATTTAAATGTTGTGTGAACATTAATATTCAAATAGTTCAATATTACTCGCTGGCAAAATTTACATCTAACGAATCAAACAACCGAAACGATGAATTTCCCTTGAGCAAATGATTTAATTAATTTGTAATGGTTATAAATTAATTTACTTAATTAATCTTTGTGAAATATTAGCTGTAAATTTGTTTTTTGTTTGATAAACGAGTTTGCTAAATATATTTATAATAGTTATAAATATATTAATCGATATACGATATCAATAAATGTTAAAATTAGATTTAAATGCAAAAAATATTTGTTTGGACGATAAATGAGATTAAAGCAAATAAGATGGGTTGGTTTGTTCGACCTTAATAAGGGATAAAGGTGGCCATATGATGGTGCTAAAGAGGGCTTGAGATGGAGGCTAAGACGGAAGAGAATTGGTAAGATATGATATATGATCTTGATCCTAAAATATCTCTTAGTTTTCCTCTATATAAGAATATCTACCTTCATTTTTTAGAGAACTTAAGGATCCTCCATTCTCATTCAATTTTTAGTCGAACCCTACAATATTAATCCTTCATCACTCAAGTGTAGATCAAATCAAATCAAGTCTTATTCGATAACTGGTGGTCAACGGTTTAAAGATTACCGCTCTTCTGAATTGGAGGTTGGTTTGAGGATTAGATCTCATTGTTTCAAAATGTACTTATAGGCTTTGGCTATAAGGAATGTTCCTAACATGTTTTTGAATATTAATTTATGTATATAATTTGATTCATATATTATATTGTTAGTCAGATAACGATTTCAACATATAAATATATTATCATAATATAGATTGGTTGTATGCAAATATATGTTTTATATTTTTTATACTTATACATATACTTATATGCAGCATGGCTCAACAATGAAAAAAATATTTTTTTTCTATTGTAAATAATTTAATATGCAATATCTATAAATATTTATATAGTTTATAATTTAAATACTACGTTATACTTATGTAAAATATGGAAATATAATTTTATACATAAATCTTAATGGGCATAATAATTTTATCAAAAACAAAGATGATTTTTTATATTTATATATTACTTTGAAATAATATTTAAATTAATTAATCATATAGATAATTATATTAGTAAGTATATGTATTATAAATTATGCTTTATATTTTATAAAATTATATTAATACATATTAAACTTTCGACAGGAATAAAAAAATCTTTTTATATATTAAAATATTTCTGTATAAGCCGAAAGTTAAAAAATTTCTATTTAAATTTTTTTATTTATAAAATTATATAATAAATTTTGAAAAGTCAAATTTATCATTTAGAATTTGCAGAAAATTAAGCTCAAATTTAATTTCAAAAATTATTTTTTATTTTTATAATAATTTTCGTTCGATTATTTATTATAACAGGAAAATATTCTAAAGGACAAATTTAAAGCCTTTTTTATAATTTAGGACAACCTACTAATTTTTTTTTTCAAGGACAAAAACATTCAAAAAGTTTCTTCGAGCTCTAACTCCAATTGCCAGCGCTCTTTCTTTTTTTTCTTCGACCTCGTTCTTCTTCTTGTTTTTTTTTGAAATCTGCATGTTGAAAATTTAATTCTCGTTTTCATCCTTCTCTAATCTCATGCGCAATCTTCTTATTTGATTTCAAATCTTGTTTCTTTCTTCGAATTTGTAATTTTCAGATTTAGGTATGATTTTTTGACTCTGTCTTTGCTTTTAGTTCTATTAGAGTTTGATTTTGGTTGTCTCTAATTTTTTCATGTTTTTTCTTTTTAAACATGAAACTCAGCTTGATGTGTTTGCATCTTTAATATTCTATGAAAAATTTGACAAATTTAGATACGGTGATATGCATCAAACATTCAATGAGTTGGGTTGTGTTTGTTAATATCAAACATTAAATGAAATTTGTTTAAGTATCTGTTTTACTATCAGTTTGATGATTGGTTTTTAGGTGTAATTTTTATTTTATTTTAGTATTATTTTTCACAGTAACGCAGTCTTGAAGTGTTATAACATTTTGTTTGTTTGAGTATATATTAAAATGAAGTTGCTACAGGGTAAATATGATTATATGCAACAAACATTCGATGAGTTGAGTTGGTGTTTTGTTAGTACCAAACATTTAGTGAAGTCTATTTGAGTATGTGTTTTACTATCGGTTTTTAGACGTCATTTTAAGTTTTTTGTTGGTATCATTTTTTACGATAATACAATCTTAATTTTTTTTAATGTTTGTTTGTTTGAGTATATATAAAAATGAAGTTACAGAGTAAATATGATGATATGTATCAAACATTCATTGAGTTGAATTAGTATTTTTTTAGTATCAAACATTGAATAAAGTCTGTTTGAGTATTAGTTATACTGTCAGTTTGAGGATTTGTTTTTAGGTATCAATTTTATGCCACTAGGTATAATTTTTGAAAAATATGTTTTATTAATTTGTTTCTAGCTTTTGTTTTATAAAGAAAATTATACTATTCTAGTACAAAATGAAAATTTGATGCAAACATTTTTTCATTGATGTTTTTTCTTCAGTGGTGACAACAGCCTTCTTGTCGATCCAAGTGTTAAAGATATTACTAAGCACCTAAACCTATTGTTGATGCAATTTTGATAAGCCCATTGTTGATAAGCCTATGGATAAGATGTAATTTTGACAATCCTATCGTTGATACAAGTGTTGAAGATGTTATTAAACCACCTAAGGAGAAACATGTTGCTGGTAGACCTTCTATCAAATGAAAATGAGGATTTGCATATTTTTTGAATAAGCAAAAGAGACGTGTATGCAAACAATTTGGTCACAGTAAATGTAATTGTCATGCTTCTAGGAAGATATGATTTGTTTTTCATATTGTTATAAATTTGTTGAGATTTATACTTTGTTGTGTGACTTTTTATGAAAATTTTATGTAATTGAACTGGTTATATAAGTTGGTTGGTTCAGCATGTTTTAGTTTGATATTGATTTGTTATTTGTAATTGAACTTGGTTAGGTAGTATAATGTATAGTTTCATTTTCAGTTTCAGTTTTATAGTATAACCAGTATCAGTTTTATTATTTATTTGTTTGTAGGTTATATAGTATCATTTCTTATTTCATTTTAAGTATTAGTCGTATATTATAACTGTAATGGCACGCCTTTTCGACCCCCTAATATCGACACTAATACGTCCACGGTATTTATGTATTGAGCACCCAAGTGCCAAAAAGATGAATTGTTTGGGTAAAATAAAAAAGAAATAGAACAAGAAAGAAGATGACACAACATCAGAATCTCACTAGAAAAATGGTAATATATAATATCAAAAAACAATACAAAGGGTTACTTCGATATATAAATTTCGAAGTTAAAAACCTCAGTACTAACATCAGTCTAGACAGTTATAATTATCTGTAGTTACAAGTGATGATATGTATAATATAGTAATGCAATGGAAATAAGAATACCACTGTAGGTGAAACATACAGCTCGTCTTCTCGAGCGCTAATGAACATCAATGAAAACCCGCCTTACTCAAACCATTCGAAAGAGTATGCGAGGAATTTAAGGAAAGCAAAAACCAAGCGCCAAACATAATTCCAGTATGAGAAACTCAAGAAATATGTAGCTTGCATATGAAGTACTTTTGGGACCGCATGGAATGCGTAACAGTTATCCCCTTAAAAAAACCACCATCTAATAAGTACATAAGGTGATATAATAGATAATGTCTATGGTATAGAATATAAATACTATAACATAGATGGAATGATTACATTAGTTACATTCAACAGCTTATTAGAGGGTACAATGAAAATCGATAAGGAACTTCGCGTATTTGATTTTCTACGAGATCCCTTCGGTCAAGCCAAAATCCAATCTCTATACACAAGGGTCAGAAACTACCTTCGAGCATTGTATATCTCTAGATATAATATACCATAAGGTAAAATTATTGGTCCACATCTAAATACCTAATCCCAAATACCAGCACTCCTGCGCGCAACGTCGATAAGCATACTCTAGATCTGGAGTGATAATATCCTATCGTTGATTAGCAAAACCCCAAGCTATACTCCTATTCTGTTTTCTACCATTTCTGATGTCGATGTCACGTTTGGCATCTTTCACATGAGTCTTCATCACTCGAACAGAACACAAATCCCTAATTGGATTCCCACATCTTCAACAGATCTCGAAACCACATATGGATTCCATCATCTCGAACGGATCCATTTCCAAGAGATAGGACACATATCTCAGTCTTGAAGTGGTTGTCGATAATTAAAACACTTACCGATCCTAGTATCTTCAAGACTGAATCGATGAATTTGATCATTCGACAATAATGAAAATGACTACATATGAAAACCAAATCTCGTATACTTACCACGTTTTTGATATTTTCATCTCACACTATCCCTCAATCAAGAGTGAAGTTGGCAGGTCAGAGCTCTATTGCTGATATACCTACGCGAACATCAGTCTTAATACCATAGATAGACATGCCCACTTCATCGACTTTTAGTGCTAAGTGTACGACTAAATGTTTTCCATAAATGAATAAACATACAAAATACGATCAAGTCATACAAAGCACAATTAAGCCACGTAAGCAATTCTGAATCCCCTTTTTATTTAATTAATACTTTTACTAATAAAAACATCTTTTATTAGCAAAACTTCTTTTATTTAATAAAAAATTGTTCATCAATTTCTACTTTACATTTGTACTCTTTTTATTACTTTAAACGTATCCATACACTTGTCTCAAATGGTATAAGTATATTCACAAATCATCAATAAAATTTCTTACTTTAAACCTTTACTTTTTCTATCTTTTTTCAAAAGATTCCTTACTTATAATTTCCTTTAAAATATCCATTTAAGGATCTAAGTAATTTCGCAAATCCATTCAAAAAGTTTTAAGACTAATGTTACTTAAATATTGTCACTACAAACCTAAAACAATTTCACTTATGCTTATCATAAAACATTCTTAATATATCTATTTACATTCATAAGTATAATAAAAAATGGTTAAAGATAAATGTTATTAACACATTGTCACAACAAAACCATTCCATACTTATATCATCTTTAAAACATTGTTTTTAAAGATCTATGTTAATAATATTTGGTTAAGTTCGATGGTTGATTAATCAACTATCCAGTTAAAAAGGTTGCTTATACAAATCAATATTCTTATACTTAACTCATTTTCGACATGTCAACTTATATTATTCCTTGCCCAGAGTGAAGTTAGGTAAATTAGAGCACTGGTTGCATCAAAGTCTTACCTAGATGCTTCATTCTTGAATCTCACAAATAGTTAATTCTATTCGTCGGCTTTAGTGTTAGGTATAGTGTTAATGATTTCCATAAACAACTATACTTGTTTATCTATTCTTCGGCTTAACCTATTCTTGAATTTAGCTCTAACCTATTCGTCGGCTTGTAGTGTTAGGTATAGTTGTTTATGGAAATCATTCTTGAATTTCACAAATAGATATTCCAACTTAACTCTCAAGAGGAAAGCTGGTGGTTAGAGCTCTATTGCTCTGTCCCTACTCGACATCAATCTTGAATCTTAGAAATAGAGAAGTCTACATCGTCGACTTTTAGTGTTTAGCATAGTCAATTACCATTCTCAAAACTTATATATACTTTTGATATACTTGTAAATAGGTTTTTAATATCTATGTAAAATATTGCTTGAAAATAACTAATTTATAATTTGACGAAAAACATGTTTTATATTATAAAACCTCTCTACTTTGAAAATACATATATAATTATTAAAAATATATTAAACTTCAAACCAACTTTGAAACGCTTCAGTATAGGTTAGAAAACATATATAAAAATACTATAGAAAAATACCAAATTTAAATATCATTTTGGAACATTTAAATCCATAAACATCTTACTGCAGCATTTATAAATACGGTTAAGGGTCCTTGTTAAAAACAACATCGAAAAGCACAATATTTACGACTTGTTTTAACCACTTTAACAAATGATTTAAGAATTGAATTTTTTATATTAAGTACTATACTTAGGGTCCTAAAAAAACATGGGATGAAACCTTTATGAACATCTTCCAGTTTATTTATAAAAGTTCCTAAAAACAGACTATATTTACAAATCGTATTTATATCCACCTTTTTTGTTCTAACTTTCACAACTTTTGTTCGCAATTTCTGAAACTTTCTAAACCATTTATTTCATGTCCAATGCACAAAAGTATATGTAGAGAACAACAAATTAAATTATCCAAGCTAAGATAATAAATATCTAATTTACATAAGTTAAAGTTAAGAGATATCGAAGTGCACTTATAACGACTATTCTCGCTTCAAACACTTTCAAATATACTTCAGTCCAACACATAATTCAAACAACCATCTAAACATCAATTCAAGGCTACACTACATATTTAAGAGGGTAATAGAAATGATGTTATACCATATAAAGTTATCAGTTTCTTTCAAAAGTAAGAGGGCCCAAAGTTTATAACTTTACTTAGCTAATGTCACTTTGACTTTATAATTCAAACACAACATACACACACACACACAATATATATATATATATATATATATATATATATAAACAAGGTAGTGAGATAACTCACTTAGATCCAAGCCAAACACAAGCACAAAGCCATAAGAATCAAAGAACCACCTCCTACCATCACTGAAAAGCCTAAAGATCGGCCCTTTAGCACTTTCAAACCTAGGCAACACCTCCCCTCCTCTCCTATTGCTCACGACCCCTCTTGGAACCCCCTCTTTCTTTCACCTTTCTTCTACTTTGACTTGATATTCATTCTTCCCTAACATTTTAGGCCTATATCCAAAGTTTAGAAGAGGTTGGATTTGATTTGGTTTAGACTTGAAAAAGTTGGAGAATATTTAGTGGATTAGTGCTTAAGTACTTCCACCATTTTTATTCTCTTACTTCATTCCAAATTTATAAATTTGTTATTTATTAGCAAGGTTGTGACCCTCCTTTCATAAGCTTCAAATAGTGTTGCATAAGCTTGTGCTCACCCCCTCCTCTTGTCATGTAAGGCTCACCTCACATTACTTCGCATTTACATAACACTTATGAGTTAAGTCTTTCTTTAAAAGCTTATTTTCATAATATCTGTGAAGACATCATCAGAAAAGTTTATTTCCACAAGTAGTAAAAAAAATCATTTTATAGATTTCAGAAGCAAATAAGCGTATCTAAAAAATATCCGAACAATTTCTGACGAGTAAAAAGCTGTTTATCAATAAAATGATTTTTGATCGCATTATCGATATTTCTTTAAAGTATTTATTTTTATAAAAAAATTTCTCTATAAAGTTTGCCATCATTACTTATGATTTAAAAGGATTTAATAAGGTTATTAAATCGTTTTAATCACATTTAATCCAAGATTCAAATATTTAAATAATTCAGATAATTAAATATGACGTGCCGGAAATTTCGAAATTTCACTTCCTAACTAGTACAGAGCACTTGGCCTCTCTAGTGCTGACTCTGATCAGGTTTCTTAATTAGAAACATCCATTCTCCTTACATAGTCGTATACTATGATAGAAAACTTTGGGATCATATCAAGGATTTGTATCAAGTATTCGTCGTCAAGAATCTGGTGAAAAATCCTTATTTGGACTAGTAAAACTACCTCGAAATCATGTACTCGAATACTAGATCAAGAATAGTCATGTGAATATAACAATCTACGTATAACTTACTATTTATCCTATTGGTTTCTTAACTATACCAATATTTTTATCACATTCTTTTATACATATAGCACGTCTTATTAAAACTAAAATCATTTATGAACCATTTCATAAAACATAACTTCAAATTTAGCAACTTTTTACAACTTAAGTTCATACTCATATAATAGTCCATGACATCCAAAGTGTATATACAAAACATAAAATTCAATTTACTTAATAAGCATGTTTAACCAATTTGAACTTGTTTTAACTTATTATCTTTTCAAATTCAAGTGTTATATAAACTTAACTTTTATATTTTCATACAAAAACATTTTACTTCAAATTCTAAAGCAATTTGGAAGTTTCGACCATTAAAAATGGCCAAAAATCTTGTTTCACTTTAACAAATGAAATATACCAAACAACATTTCATAATATGATGCACATAACATATAATGTTAATGCATAGACTACATGTGTCCATAAAATAACTTAACAAATTTCAATAATTTCTTAAACACCTTTACCCGCAAAGGGAAAACATGAAAAGTTCCAACATTTATTTCATGCTATGCCACTATCACTTGGACACCCAACATAACATACATATGAAATTTAAAATAAAATTTCTTTTAACGAAAAACTTTAGAGCTAAACAACGGGTTTAATTTCAAATCGCTTTGAAATAATAATACGTATATCATTTATATAATAAATCATACTTTTCGAACACAATCAGAATCCATTTAACTAAAAACAATCTTATAGCATCCCCCACTTAGTAACCCAAAAATGAAAGCTGATGAAGTCATCATTAGAATTATTTTCAAGCAACAAAAGTGAGTTTAGCACACCCAATTCATGCTTATCGGACATAAACAAAATTATTTCCAAATGGTTTCAAATACTTTGTATACTAAGTATCATGATCTCAATTTCATAAACTAACTTCCTAAATAATTACTTTCGAACAATAATACTATTATTTTCTCTAAAATCTTGAAAAAAAAATTCAAGACGTCGAGATTTAAGTTCTCAAAATATCAATTAAATCCTTCTCGCTTATAAATCATGTTTATAAACCATACTAATATAAAATCACTTTCTTTCATAGAATCTTTTCACAAATGTTTAATTCCATAATAAAGTATCTTTCCTAGATTAAAATAAACATCTTTTATCAACGTTAAATTTTAACCCAAAATTATTATCGAACGCCTCATTATCAAAATGTGAAACTCAATTCATAAGATGTTCATTTTAATGTATCTACAATTACTGTCTACCCAACCCATGTAGTGAGAAGGCAAAACTACCCATAAGCCGGTTGAGCATAAATCAACAATCAACAAATGAAAGTCAATGCCCGTAAACTTCCCGAGCATGGCTTAGCAAATTAATGAGGGGTAACGAATGAACATCATCAATCCTTATATTAATTAAACTATACATTAATGATTCATACTTATATAAATTACCTTATATAAGATCCTTAATTTTCGCACTTATAATTACCTTTAAGGCATACGTATATAACAAATACAAGTACACTCTCATATATATAATACAGTTAACTCATTCTAGGGTGTCGCTTACCCTATCTCTAATGAGCCATACCCAACCAAAACACATATTCCCGCTTAACCTTTAGCTCAATATCACATGTAACAACACAACTTTTTGACCCTCGAATATCGATGCTAATACATCCACGGTATTCATGTGTCGAGCACCCAAGTGCAGGAAAGATGAATTGTTAGGGTAAAAAAAGAAAAAGAAATAGAACAAGAAAGAAAAGGACACAACATCAGAATCTCACTAGCAAAACGGTAATATATAATATCAAAGAAATGGTACAAAGGGTTACTCCGATAAAAAAATTCGAAGTTGCAAAACCTTAGTACTATCATCAGCCTAGAGGGTGCAGTTAAAGCGCTCGGCAGATCCAATGTGGTGGAGGTGCAAAAAGTCACAATAGGTATGCGAGGATATAGCGAGATATAGCGGATGACCCAAAAATAGCATATAGAACTCGTACTTAATGTTTTTACAAATATATAAATGGTAGTTAAATGAAAAATCAACATTCAGTTGAATCATAATTAATACATAAATAATTTTAAATAAAAACACGTACGAATATACTTTAAATAAACGTATAACTATTATACAACATAATTGAATTTAGTAGAATATTAGAGTATTTTCATCTCTGAAAATATATTTAAAATAGAATTAAATAAATTAATTTCATAATTTTTATAATGTATAAATGTCAATTTTCAATTCATTTCTTTTAAAGAAGATACAACGAAAATAGTGCAGTGTAGCGGAAGTAGCGAGATATGGTGGAATTAGCGGGGCTTAAAGCAAAAAATGCTATATTTGAAGCTATATGGAAAAATTATAGTGGTATAAACCTGCTATGAGATATAGCAGGGTGATAGCGGGGCATTAACTGCACATGCCTAGAGAGTTATAACTGTCTGTCCTAACAAATGCTGATGTGTACAATATGGCAATGCAGCGGAAATAAGAATACTATGGTAGGTAAAGCATCAAGTTCGTCTTCTTGAGCTCCAATGAACATTAATAAAAACCTTCTTTTCTCAAACTAATTAAAAGTGTATGCGAGGAATCTAGGGAAAACAAAAACTAAGCGTCAAACATAAGTCTAGCATGAGAAACTCAAGAAATATGTGTGAGAAATGCGGATTACAGATCTTAAGGCTAAGATTAACACTAGAGGGGGGGGTGAAATCTTTTTAATTTATGTTAATTTAGACACAAAAGTATGCAATATACAGACACAGATATGATCACAGAAACAATCACAGATGCAGAAATAAAATAAAAGCAGTAAAGAAAAGAACACACCGGATTTTATACTAGTTCGGAGTTACCCTACATCCAGTCCCGCAATACAAGTACAGATTTTCTTTCAAAAGCATTTGTACAATTACACCCTCGGTTTCAAGGCTACGAGGTACACCCTCCAGAATTTCCATCCTCTGGGTAGAGATACTTGATTTTCGGGCCACAAGTTTACCCAATTGATTTACCAAGGCTACAATCACACCTTTTCCCTTTTGATTGATTTCCAAGGCTACAATCACCCCTTTTATCGCTTAGTAGATTACAAAGAAGTCTATAACACTGAATAGCACTGAGAATCTTGTAGAGATAGTGATAGAGAATCAAACTAGAAGTAACCGAGTATGATTCAATGTTGATTTCGGCAGAGTAATGATAAGAATATGTATTAAGAAACGAGGAAGAAGAAGCGGAGTGAAAACTAGAAAATTGTGATTGAAAATTCGTTGAAACTGACCCCTATTTATAGAAGAACAACAGCCATGACCATTCATGAAGAGTTATGGCGAATAGGCACTTCTTTTGAAATTTGAATTTTTGAATCAAACTGTCACCATGTCGACATGGTCATTCTAGGCATGTCGACATCCCAAAGGATTTTTTGGTGTTTTTGATTTTCTTTGAAAAAAACCTTTATCTTATATAAAAACTATTTTAAATTTTATAAATATACTTGACTATAGTTAAAATTCATAAGTAAATATAAAGAATAATATATATATATATATATATATATATATATATATATTTTAACTATAATTTTATATTTAAATCTAAGTATAAATATTTAAAAGTTAAATATATTATTTAAAATGATAGTTTAAAATCAGGAGTAATTTGCCTTTGAAAATAAAGATGTTTTTGAGGCAAAAATTATTTAAAATCAGGATCGAGGGTGTTGAATCTTTTAAAAGGAAAGTTTTGAAAACATTTTGAAAACAGGATATAATTTTGGAAAATCATTTTGAATAAAAGTTAGCGGATACAAAACAATATTCCACTAGATTTTTCGTAGGTTCCATCCTACTTAGGGTTTCATCCATTTAACGGGCTCGAAGTGGATTCCATTCCACGAATAAATTGGATTTTAAGATGCCATTGCTTTTCTACGAGTTCTAACAAAAATCCCTAATAATAATAAAAAAATACTTATCCTTGAAATCTTAAACTCTTGATGGTCTCGATAGTCATGAGTCTTCTATCTTGATATTTTATCTTGATATCTTGAATCTCTATACTGTACAGTCTTCATTCTTAGTACCTGCATGGTTAAATCCTGCATATACATATATATCTAAACTTATAATGTTAGTATTTATATTTTATAATCTATTCTAAGGTTGTTGTCATCAAAACCATCATCTCACGGACTAACAATCTCCCCCCTTTTGATGATGACAACCGTTGTTTATAAAATATTATTTCTATTCTAATAACTCCCCCTAAAACTAACAACTCCCCCTTAATCTATACCTAACTACCATATTTTATATCTCTCCCCCTTTGTCATCAACAAAAACTTACTCCCCCTCATTCTTGGACTTCAGTACCTGCGTTGATAAGCTATACAACGGAATATATAGAGCAGGAAATAATTATACTTCTAAGCATGATAACTAATTTAAAGATTATATACATTTCAATGTATATATATATATATGTGTGTGTGTGTGTGTGTGTGTGTGTGTGTGTTTTACACACCAATCTTCAAATCAATAAGAAATCAATCCATACAAAGTATCAATTCAAACCAAATCAATTCAAACAAATCAAACAAAATAAATAAAAAATCAAACTTATGTTGAACTTCCACCCATCCTTCTTCTCCAAAGATTGGGTCTGCCTTAATAGAATCCCAATTATCATTGTCATTAGTGAGAGAGACAGGAGGATGTGCTTCATTATCATCCTTGTGCAGAGAGAAGATCATCCATCGTATCGCATCGAAGTGCCTTTCTTGTTCCTTTATCATCTGCATTTGACTTAATTCTAAATGACGCTAGTTTCGTAGAATAAATGAGAGAATATTCTTGAATGAATTAAGAGTTTCTTCAAGATTTTCAGATAAATTGTGAATAGGATTAGCCATAGTTGAATTTGTGAAAGAAATGGAGGATATAGATGATAAGAAATAAGTTTCAGTGAAGAATTCTGGAAGAAACAGGTATATATGGGTGTAGAAATTCGTTTGAATTGAATAGACATGTGGTAGTTATTCAAATTTCAAATTCAAAATCAATTGCCATTTCTGGCCAGTACATGTCGACATGGTCACATAGGGGATGTCGACATGGGTTAGTGAAATGTTATGACTAATTTGATTTTGCGAAAAATTTTGTGTGTGTGTGTGTGTGTGTGTGTGTATAATATACTAACATTTATTCTAGAGATAAGATAAGGTAGATAACAGAAAGGAAATTTCATTTCATTTCATTGCATACTACAATAATACAATGATTAAGCACACAACAAACTACATGAACATTCGAAATAAAGCAAACTAAAACAAATACAACAAGATACGAAAAGATAAAACTAGTTAGAGGATGAAGATGATGAAGATAGTCCAAGTTTCTTGCTGACTTTTGAAAAGAACTTGTTCATCTTCAAAGAAATGTTATCCAACTTTTTACTAACGGATCGTTTTAGAATCCATTGATTCTCCACAATTATCTTTTGGTTTTTGAGAAGGATTTTGTTGGATGGATTGAAAGGATATTCAATGATTTCCAAAGACGTTTCACCTTCTTCTTCTTCTTCAATTTCCATTTCATCCCCTTCTTCTTCTTCAACTTCCTCTTCTTCCATTTTCTCATGAGCAAACGCTCTTCCTTTTCGGTAAGTGTCTCATAAGGTTGAAAAACAAATGGAATTTTCATAAGCGAAATGTTGGAATAATTGAAAACTTTTCTAGAAACAAATTCTTCGCCATTGAAATCCACTCCGAAATAGTTAAAAATTCGAGTGAGATAAATTCCATGATATAAAGTATTCTCACCCATTTCAAGTTTTTTAGGACGAAGTTCATCCAAAATAATTTGCGCCCAATTTATGTCATAGTTTTCGAAAATAGCAAAAAGAGCTTTGCAAACTTTTGAAGTAGGATTGTTAAAATTTCCCGATCTTGGGGTCAAAGTTTGTTTCAAAAGAAGATTAATAATTCTGTCTTTTGGTTGAAAATTTCTATTCTTAAAATCAAAATCTCATCTCTTTCGAAAACGTGATGAAATGTCTCACGATCATGTTCATCGATTTTAAAGTTAGAAAGATCTATTCCCGAACTCTTGCAATTGATAATGGTACCCAAAAGATCACAATTCAAAACAATTTGAGTGCCTTTGACACCACTCCAAATTTCATCTTCGTTTCCAACATAAAATCCGTGATTTAAATTCGCATAGAAAATTTTGACAAGATTAGGATAGCAAACAAAATCATTTTGAGAAGCATCAATAAGACTAAGAACAACATTGTTTGCAGAAAGAGAATCAATTTCATAAGAAGAAAAATCTTGAAAAACAGCAAATTTTCCGGGATGGACTTTGGCATAGTTAGCATAATTGATGTATGCTTTAATTGCCTCTGGATCATTGAATAATTGCTCTTTGATTTTTTTGGAAATTCTCTTGGTTGAGGGGTTTCTTGAAGAAGCCATTAGAGTAGAGAGTAGAGAGCTTGAAGTTATGAAGAGAGAGTTTGAATTTAAAAATGAAAGTGAAAAGATATGATAAAAGATAGTGAATAAATAGATTCTTAAAGGACATATTCTCTGGTCAAAAGGTATCTTTTCAGAGAATTGAATGAAGTGAAAAGGTGGAGGGAAATTCAAACATTTGAATTCAAATTTTGAAATTCAAATTCAGGTAGCCATGTCGACATCATGGTAGGGACCATGTCGACATGTGCTTTTGAATTTTCATGAATTGATTTTTCCTAAGATTTCTAATATATATTATTATTATAAATGTCTATTATATATTTCTGAAATATTATTATACTTATAATATATTTCAGAAAGTATTAAAAATAATAAAAATAATAAAAAATAGAAAATAAATTTTAAAATTCAAGCAACTAATTCTAAGCAATCAATTTCAACCAATTGTATTGTAAACGTGTACCTTTTTCTGAGTCTGTTTCTCTGAATTCGTCGGAGTCGTGAACAGCTGTGAAACACAAATTCGAATTATCCGTCTTCTAATCATCATCACTTGAGGACGAGTCTGAGTCATCTAGAGTAGCAGTAAATGCACGCTTCCGTTTCTTTGATGGTTCATTGTTCATAGGATGATTCTGCCTTTCTGAATACAGACAGTCTCTTTTGAAGTGGCCTGGTTTATCACAGTTGTAACACTTGTCATTATTTGGCACTATATTCTGATTTCCAGAATTCTTATAGTTGTTTCTCTTGAGATTATTCATCTTTCTGTATTTCAGGAATCTCTTAAAATTTTTGGTCATAAAGGCTATTTCTTCATCATTATCGCTGTTTGAGTCTGATTCACCGGTCAACGCATTGAATGCCATTGATTTCTTTTCAGATGCTTTACTCTCTCTTCTCCCGATCATTTGAACTTCATACGACATTAGATTTTCAATTAATTCTTCTATCTTCAAAATACTAATGTCATTTGCCTCTTCGATCGCAAGTGTCTTTTGATCCCATTCTGGAGTTAGAGAATTTAAAAAATTTCTGACTTGATCTTCTACAGAAAATTCCTTTCCCAAAGATATTAGAAAATGCACAATATCCTGAAATCTACTATACATATCTGAAATAGACTCATTAGCATTCATTTTAAATAATTGAAACTGATTTGTGAGCATGGAAATTTTGGTATGTTTAACTTTGCTTGTTCCTTCGTGAGTAACTTGCAAAGTTTTCCAAATTTCATATGCAGACTTACAAACTGACACTCTATTGAATTCATTTCTATCTAGTGAACAAAACAGAATATTCACTGCCTTAGAATTATTTTGTGCAACAGTCTTTTGCTCAGCAGTCCACTGTGCAAAATCAATTGTGGGTTCAGAATATTCAGTTTGTGTGATATTCCAAGTGTCTAATCCTATAGATTGTAAATATATTTTCATCCTACATGCCCAATATGCATAGTTACTGCCACTAAAAAGTGGTGGTCTGACAGTAGACTAACCCTCTACAATGAACTAGTGACAGGGATACTAGTGTTAATAACAGTACCAGTGTTGGTAGCCATTTTGAAAACTTTTCAAAAATCAGATTATGAAACTTTGAAAACCTTGCTCTGATACCAATTGTGAGAAATGCGGATTACGGATCTTAAGGCTAAGATTAACACTAGAGGGGGGTGAATAGTGTTAATCAAGAATTACTAAATCTTTTTAATTTATGTTAATTTAGACACAAAAGTATGCAATATATAGACACAGATATGATCACAGAAACAATCACAAATGCAGAAATAAAATAAAAGCAGTAAAGGAAAGAACACACCGGATTTTATACTGGTTCGAAGTTACCCTACATCTAGTCCCGCAACACAAGTACCGATTTCCTTTCAAAAGCAATTGTACAATTACACCCTCGGTTTCAATGCTACGAGGTACACCCTCCAGAATTACGATCCTCTGGGTAGAGCTACTTGATTTCCGGGACACAAGTTTACCCAATTGATTTACCAAGGCTACAATCACACTTTTCCCTTTTGATTTATTTCCCAGGCTACAATCACACCTTTTCTCACTTAATAGATTACAAAGAAGTCTATAACTCTCAATAGCACTGAGAATCTTGTAGAGATATTGATAGAGAATCAAACTAGAAGTAATCGAGTATGACTCAATGTTGATTTCGACAGAGTAATGATAAGAATATGTATTAAGAAATGAGGAAGAAGAAGAGTGAAAACCAGAAAATTATGATTGAAAATTCGTTGAAACTGACCCCTATTTATAGAAGAACAACACCCATGACCATTCATGAAGAGTTATAGCGAATAAACACTTCTTTTGAAATTTGAATTTTTGAATCAAACTGTCACCATGTCGACATCCCAAAGGATTTTTTGGTGTTTTTGATTTTCTTTGAAAATAACATTTATCTTATATAAAAAATATTTTAAACTTTATAAATATACTTGACTAGAGTTAAAATTCATAAGTAAATATAAAGAATAATATATATATATATATTTTAACTATAATTTTATATTTAAATCTAAGTATAAATATTTAAAAGTTAAATATATTATTTAAAAAGATAGTTTAAAATCAGGAGTAATTTGACTTTGAAAATAAAGATGTTTTTGAGGCTAAAATTATTTAAAATCAAGATCGAGGGTTTTGAATCTTTTAAAAGGAAAGTTTTGAAAACATTTTGAAAACATGATATAATTTTGAAAAATCATTTTGAATAAAAGTTAGCGAATACAAAACAATGTTCCACTAAATTTTTCGTAGGTTCCATCCTACTTAGGGTTCCATCCCTTTAACGGGCTCGAAGTGGATTCCATTCCACGAATAAATTGGATTTTAAGATGCCAGCGCTTTTCTACGAGTTTTAACAAAAATTCCTAATAATAATAAAAAAATACTTATCCTTGAAATCTTGAACTCTTGATAGTCTCGATACTCATGAGTCTTCTATCTTGATATTTTATCTTGATATCCTGAATCTCTATACTGTACAGTCTTGATTCTTAGTACCTGCATGGTTAAATCCTGCATATACATGTATATATATATATCTAAACTTATAATATTAGTATTTATATTTTATAATCTATTCCAAGGTTGTTGTCATCAAAACCATCATCTCACGGACCAACAATGTGTACCTAGTATATAATTGTACTTTTGGGGCTACATGAAATGCCATAACTGTTATCCTCTCAAAAGAACCACCATCTAATAAGTACATAAGGTGATATAATAGATAATTTCTAGGATATGGAATATAAATACTATAACATAGCTGAAATGGT
Source organism: Allium cepa (assembly GCA_030765085.1). Classification (NCBI taxonomy): domain Eukaryota; kingdom Viridiplantae; phylum Streptophyta; class Magnoliopsida; order Asparagales; family Amaryllidaceae; genus Allium; species Allium cepa. Next base: position 590,722,718 of record CM060938.1, read on the forward strand.
TCACTAGTTACATTCAACAACATATTAAAGGGTACAATCAAACCTGATAAGGAACATTCGCATATTGGATTTTCCACGGAGATCCATTTGGTCAATTCGAAATCCAGTCTCCATGCACAAGGGTTAGAAACTATCTTCAAGCATCGTATATCCCTAGGTAGAATATACCATAAGGTAAACATAATTGATCCACGTCTAAATATGTGATCCCAAATACTAGCACTCCTATGCATAACATCGATAAGCATACTCTAGATCTAAAGTGATAATATCTTTTCATGGATTAGCAAAATCCAAGCTCTTCTCCTACTTCGTTTTCTGTCATTTTCGATATTGAGGTCACGTTCGACATCTTTCACATGAGTCTTCATCACTCGAATAGAACACGAATCCCCAATTGGATTCCCACATTGTTAACAGATATCGTAACTACACATGGATTTCAGCATCTCAAACAGATCCACTTCCAAGAGATAGAAGACGCACCTCGGTCTTGAAGTGGTTTTCAATAAGTAAAACACTTACCGCCCCCATCTCTTCAAGACCGAATCAATGAATTTGGTCATTCAATAATAATGAGAACGATCGCATATGGAAACCAAGTCTCATACACTTATAAGTTTTCAATATTTTCATCTCACACTATCCCTTGATTAAGAGTGAAGCCACTAGGTCAGAGCTCTATTGCTCATATCCCTATAGAAACATCGGTCTTAAACCTGATAGATAAGCTCACTTCATCGGCCTTTAGTGCTAAGTATACGGCTAAAAACTTTCCATAAACGTTTAAACATACAAAGCACGATCAAGTCAGCACGATTAAGTCACATAAGCTACTTCTAATTTCATTTTTATTTGATTTATACTTTTGTTAATTTAAACCTCTTTTATTAGTAAAACTTCTTTTATCCAATAAAATATTGTTTATCAATTTCTACTATTCATTTTTACACTTTTCAATACTTCAAAAAATGTTCATATACTTATCTCAAATGGTATAAGTATATTCACAAATCATTAACAAGATTTCTTACTTTAAACCTTTTCTTTTTCTATTTTTTCCAAAATATTCCCTATTTATAATTTTATTCAAAATATACATTTAAGAATATAGGTAATTTCACAAATCCATTCAAAAAGGTTTAAGACTAATGTTACTTAAATATTGTCATTACAAACCCAAAACCATTTCACTTATGCTTATCTTTAAAACATTCTTTAATGATCTATTTACATTCATAAGTATAATAAAAAAGGGTTAAATACAAGTGTTAGTAATAGATTGTCAGAACATACCCAAAACCAGTTCACACTTATATCATTTTTGAAACATTCTTTTTAAAGATCTAGTATTTGGTTAAGTTCGATAGTCAATTAATCGACTATCCAGTTAAAACAATTGCTTATACAAATCAATGTTCGTATATTTAACTCGTTTTTGATATTTCAAATTATACTAATCCTCATTCAAGAGTGAAGCAAGATAAATTTGAGCACCAGTTGCATCAAAGCCTTGCCTAGATGCTTCATTCTTGAATCACACAAATAGTAAGTCTACTCGTTAAATTTTAGTGTTAGGTGTAACATTAATGATTTCCATAATCAAGTAAAAAACAACGAATAGGCCGTTTCCAACATTTTCAACTTAATTATTCCTCGTTCAAGAGGGAAGCCGGCAGGTTAGAGCTCTACTGCTCCGTCCCCACTCGACATTAATCTTAACTTTCACAAATGGATAAGCCTACTTAGTCGGCTTTTAGCTTTAAGCAAAGTTAGTTACCTTTTACAAAGTAATTAAAAAAAGATTAACAAGTTTCCAATATTCCAACTTAACTATTAATCATTTAAGTGGGAAACTGGTAGGTTATAGCTTTATTACTCTATCCGTATTCGACGTCAATCTTAACTCTCGCTATTAAAGAAGCCTACCACGTTGGCTTTTAGTGTTAAGCCTAGTTAATTACCTTTCTCAAAACTTATATATACTTTAAAAATACTTATAATATGTTTAAAATATTTATGTAAAATATTACTTGAAAATAAATAATTTATAATTTGATGAAAAGCATATTTTAATTTATAAAAACTATTTACTTTGGAAATACATATATAATTATTAAAAATATATTTAAAATTCAATTAAACTTCAAATCACTTCAAAGTATGTTAAAAAAAATCTCTCAAAATATTAGAGAAAAATACAAAATTTAAATATCATTTGTAAATGCTTAAATCATAAGCCACTTACTGCAGCATTTATAAATGCTGTTAATTGTCCTTGTTAAAAACAACATTTAAAAGCACGATCTTTACGACTTGTTTTACTCACTTTAACAAATGATTTGAGATATGAAACTTTTATATTAAGTACCAACCTTAGGATCCTTAAAATAATAGAAAGAAACCCTTAAGAATATCTTTTAATTTATTTATAACAATCCCAAAAATAGGCTATATTTACAAAATGTATTTATAACCACCTGTTTTGTTCTAACTTTCATAAATTTTATTCACAATTTATAAAACTTTCCAAACCATTTAATTACAATAAAATGCATAAAAATATGTTTAGAGACCAAGCAAATCAAATTATCCCAAGTTAAGATCATAAATATCCAATTTACACAAGTTAAAGTTAAGGAATACCAAAGTACACTTATAACGACTATTCTTGCTTCAGACACTTTCAAACATATTTCAATTCAACTCATAAGCCAAATAACCAACATAAAGTCAAGACCACACCACATATTTAAGAGGGTAATAGAAGTGATATTTTACAATATAAAGTTGTCATTTTTTTAAAAGTAAGAGAGGTCCAAAGTTATAATTTTACTTAGTTAATTTGTCACTTTAATTTTATAACTCAAACACAACACACACACACACACACAATGTATATAAATAAGATTGTGAGATAACTCACTTAGATCCAATCCATACATAAGCACAAAGCCACAAGAATCAAAGAACCACTTCCTACCATCATCTAAAAGCCTAAATATCCACCCTTTAGCACTTTCAAACCAATGCAACACCTCATCTCCTCTCCCATTGCTCACGGACCCTGTCGGGACCCTCTTTCTCTCCCCTTCCTTCCACTTTGACATGATATTCATGCTTCCTATGTTTTTTTTAGGCCTATAACCAAAATTTAGAAAATATCGGAGTTGATTTGGTTTTAATTTGAAGATGTTAGAGAAGAATTAGTAGATTAGTGCTTGAGCACTTTCACCATTATTATCCCCTTACTTCATTCCAAGTTTTGTGAATTTATGATGTATTATCAATGGTGTTTTCCTCCTTTTATAAGCTTCAAATGGTGTTGCATAAGCTTATTCCCACCCCCTCTCATTTCATGTAAGGCTCACCTCACACCACATGTCCTTTGCATAACACTAAAGGGTTAAAGTCTTTCCTTAAAAGCTTGTTTTTATAATATATTTGATGACATCACCCATGGCATCATCCTAAAAATTTATTTCCATAAATGGTAAAAAGTTTTTATTTCATTTTATAGATTTTCTAAGCGAATAAGTGTATGTTAAAAAAATATAAACAACTTCTAGCAAGTAAAATACTGTTTATCGATAATCACACTACTGATATTTCTTCAAAGTATTTATTTTTATAAATATTTTTCTAAAACAAGTTTACCATCATTGGTTATGATTCAAAAGGGGGTTAAGAAGGTTATTAAATTATTTTAATCACATTTAATGCAAGATTCAAATATTTGAATAATTCAGATATTTAAATATGAAGTGTCCAAAATTCAGGGTCCTTACAATAACCAGTATCAGTTTTATAATTTTTTGTTTGTAGGTTATTTGGTGATGTTGGTTAGTTTATTCAATATTAGTTCTTTAGTATCATTTTTTGACATTATTAATATTAGTTTTAATTTCAGGTATAACAAAATGTTGTACCAGTTTTTGCATGCTACTAGTATCAGTTTCAGATCTTACAAAGTATGTTATCGGATTTTGCATGCTATTAGTATGGGTTTCAGGTATAACAAATTATCGTATCATTTTTTGAATTCTATTTGTATCAGTATCAGTTTTAGATATGAAAAAATATTGTACCAGTTCATGCCCGTTGTTAGTATTAGTTTTAGGTATAAATAGAAATGAAATAAAGTCGTAACATAACATCATGTGTAAGAAAAGATAAAAAAGATAATTTTTACAACATCAGAAATAAGATCATAGTTTTTACAAGAAAATTTCAGCAAGTGTTTATATCTACGTTAAAACAAAGCTAAATGCAATTAGTTCTAACACAACATCTTAAATGTGTATTAGTTGAACTGAACATCACAATAGTTTTTACAACAAATTCACTTGTTTATATTTTATGATTCTTCCAGTCTTGACATGAAATCGACTAAATTCCAACAGCGATCATTGTCCATCAGTATCTCATACATAATTCCTACTCTTATTTGCAACATATATTTATGTTTTATTTTGATGGTATTTGGATTTTGTTCAATTATGTGATGAATATCATGATATATCTACCACAATCAACCTTGTTTAAAGCAAAATATTGTTAGTATCAGTTTGCATCATTTGTAATATTATGTATATAATAAATATATAATATTATGTTTAGCAGAAAATGGTGCAAACAGGTCATATGCTTTGAAATGAAATTATTAATTATTTTCAGTATCAATGTTAGCATTAGTTTTAGTATGAGTTGTAGTGCATGTAGGTATCATTTTTAAGATATGTGATAATTGTTTTTTTTTCAGTTCTGATTATATATAATTTTAATATAAATTTTGTGTCTGTAGGTATCAGTTTTGTGCATGTAGGTATTAGTTATCTAACTATGGATATCAGTTTTGATCCGAAGCAAATATTTACTGAACTGAAAGAAAATAGCTTATGTATCAGTCGAATTCAATTCAACGTAATAGGCATACAAAGATGTATAGCGCTTAATGTAAAAGATTATACTGCAAATATGTAATAAGTTCTAAGTATTAAGTAATTATTATTTCAGTATTATTATTAGTTTCAGTTTTAGTATCAATTTTTATGTTAGTAGGTATTATCTTTAACAAAAAAATAGCTTACGTGTTTGATGCTTGCTGTGCAAATTAAATTTGATGCAATTCATCTGGATTCACTACCATATCTTGTATACCATTGTTTTTCCACAATTCTTGCAGGATTTCTTCAACTTTTTTTTCTCTATTAAAGACAAAACAATACAAAGTCAGTTATTATTGCTTCAATTATATTAGTAAATTTTCTTAGAAAAAATATCATATCAATTTCATTGCTTCTTTCAGACTTAGGTTGTTACATTCATTTAATCTTCTAGTAGTGCATAAAGAATCTACGTGATACCATTGCATCGTAGGATATGTCAATGTTACCAATATCCAATGGTCGTCACAATGTAGAGGGAAATAAATAACATCTTCGTATGTATCTCACAAGATTTCTTCAAGTGAAGGAGGACTAAATGTTGTTTTCATACTTTCTACATTAGCGATTACACTTTCTGTTGAATACAAAATTAGTTACAATTCAACGTATGTAGCAATTATTATGTACTTGCATATTAAAGTTTTATTTACCGTCATTATTGTCATCATTGCATAGTTTTGCTCTACCAGCTCACATGATACATACCAATCCATTATCTATATTAACAATAAGAAATTATAAGTTTCTGATATTGGTGAAGCAATATTAAATAATAAATAGTATAAATAATGCTAACAATGGTAGTATATATTGAAAAGTATAAAAATAACTAAGCATCAACTCCAATCAAATGGCTTATAGGTATCAGTTTTGCATTGATTTGATATCGGTTTTGTCGTACATGATAGTCAAAATAGTTTCTAAAATTAAAGATCATCAGCTTTTATCAAACAGAAACTAGGTATCGATTTTGAAAATATTTTTGCATTAATTTTAATAAAAATTAGAACCAAAATAATCTATAAAATGACTAAGCATTAACTCCAATCAAACAGCTACTAGGTATCAGTTTTACATTATTTTGATATCATTTTTATTATACATGAAAGTCAACTAAATAATTAAAATTACAAAGGATGAACTTATATGAAACAGAAACTAAGTATTATTGTTGTAAATACACTGGTATCGGTTAAGATATAAATTACAGTCAAAATAATTTACAAAATAACTAAGCATCTACTCCAATCAAATAGCTAGTAGGTATCGGTTTTGCGTTATTTTGGTATCACTTTTGTCATACATGATGGCCAAATAAATTATTAAAATTGATAGCATCAACTTATATCAAACAAACACCAGGTATCATTTTTGCAAATATATTGGAATCAATTTTGATATAAATTATAGTGAAAATAATTTATAAAATAACTAAACATCAACTCCAATCAAATAGCTAATAGGTATCGGTTGTGCATTATTTTGGTATCACTTTTGTCATGCATGACATTCAAATATATAGTCAAAAATACAGAGCGCACATCAACTTATATCAGATAGAAAATAGGTGTCATTTTTACAAATATATATATATGTATGTATGTATGTATGTATGTATGTATGTATGTATGTATGTATGTATGTATGTGTGTGTATATGTATGTATATCGGTTTTGTTATAAATAATAATCAAAATAATTTATAAGTAAGCGTCAACTCCAATCAAACAACTACTAGGTATTAGTTTTTTTAATTATTTTGATTGACAGTAGTATTTTTAAGAAAATAAATAAATTTATGTACCTATCCATCCGTGAAATTTTCTTCAAGAACATACCGGAGCATATCTTTAGTTATTTTGCATCATCCTTTGATTGTGTTCTTGTCATCCCATGCTACTTCAACTATTTTTTCGAAAAAGATTTGAATTAAGTAATTAAAATTATTTTAATATGTAGCATTAGTTTCAATATTTATAAACTTACTTTTATGATCCTATTAGAGCAAAGAAAGTTTTGATTATGTCTTGCTATTCTTTGTTCAAGTATTGCAAGCATTTGTAGTGTGCTAGTTGTAAATCTGCAAATGTCGGTTCTATTACAGCAATTGGCTCTGGGATGGATTTTTTTTTGTGCATTCTTCTTCAATGTCTTTTTTTTCATTTGTTGTCTTATTTGCAATTTTTTTGACTCGCCGACCATACTCGAAGCTGTCACTTTCTTTTCTTTTTCTCGTTCTTTCTTTTACTCTTTCACATAAGAAGCTATTTTTGGTTTTTTTTACAATTTTCTTTCTTCTTTGGCCAGTAGGTTCGGTTTCATTTCTGGATCTGATTTAGTTTTCTGCGTTATAAAGTCTTATGAGTCATAGAGTTTGAAAGGTGGAGGAGTGAAGTCAAGTACTGAATGAATGGTAGGATATGATTTGGCTCTTGATAGTGATATCTTATTCCATTATTCTGTGCATTTTCATTGTTGAGTCAATGTTTTGTGCATCTTCTGTTTCTTTGTCTATCATTATATCTTGATTTATTGGAGAAATTTTTTCATTCATTTTTTCCACCATGTTTGAATTTTCTTTTGATATTTCCATAGGTATATCTTAATTTATTAGGAAAACTTTTTCTGCTTGACACTCCACGGTTTCCTCTTCATTCTTTTCAATTGCAGATCTCTTTTCTGCAATTTAGGCTTCTATCTCTAAATATGTATCTTCATCCATTTTAATTGTTGTTTCTGTCTCTAAACATGTATTGTCTATTTCAGTTACTGTGTAGACTTTCTCTATATAGAGCTTAGCATTTGTCTCTTCATTTTCTTCTTCACTATTTTTAGGTGTGGATTTATTTTCCTCTATTTTCTATTTCAGTCTCTATAGCTATATCTTGATCTAATGTATAGTCAGCTTCATATACTGTGTGTAATTTTTCTACTTCGGCCTCTAAATTTCTCTATTCACTCTGTCTAACTCTTGATTTCATTTCTTTGAGTTCTTTTCTCAATTCAAAATTTTCCTTCTCGAATTGTAACCTCATCTTCTTTTCCTTTTCCAACCGCTCGTTTGTTTTCTTATTATCCCAAACCTTTTATATGCATTTTCAACACTTTGATGACACTTCCTGTTCAAATGGTCCAAATGTTTGTTCGACCTCTTCAAATTCTGTTTTCTTGCTTTTATTCTCTTTTTCTTTCTTGCTTGATTGCCTTGTTGTTGAGGCTATTTGAAGAAGCCTTGCCTCATGTGGAAGAATATCGGTTATTTCTTTCTCTTGTATAATTTGTAGGAGAATTTTATATTAGTTTTCAGCTATGATATTGTGTTATAACTGATATTAAGTATGATATTGTATTATAACTAATATGTTATAATCTAATATGTTATAATTGATAATTAGCAAAATTAATACTATGAAAAATTAATACTTAGCAAAACTAATATGTTGCAACCGATGCAAAGTATGATATTGTGTCATAACCGATTTTTTAATAGAAGAAAAAATAATAATAATGGAACTGATACTATGTAGAGGTATAAACTATACTATGCAGTGTTAAATACAAGTACCACAGTGTATTGTAACTAATACAGTGCCGAGGAAAAACAGATACTATATAGAGGCAAAATCGATACTATGCAGAGACTAAAATGATACCAAGTATCGAAAGCGATACCATACAAATGTGAAAACTGATACTATACATATGCAAAAATGAGAGTGGAAGAATATAGTGTTAAAACTGATTCTAAGTAGAAAATAACATGATATTGATAAGTGATATTCACATATAAATACATATAACACACACACACACATATGTTAAAAACTTCAAAGATATTTTATGAAACTTCACCCTTAAGCTTGCATAAGTCAACAGTTAGGATATGATATGATACGACAAGAAGTGGCACATGGAGGGGGTTTCCAACGCGTAAAACATGAAAGGAGGTGTATTTGAAAGTTGAGATGTGACGGATAATGAAGTATAGATTTTTTTAAGTTACTTAATCCTTAAGGCTTCCTAGCCTATAAATACACCTATCATCCTCTTCATAATCCTCCCTACTTCTCTTTCTTCTTCTTCTTTCTTCTCACGAAGCTTCTTTTAATGGCTTCTTAAATATAATAACGAAATAGAAAAATATAAAAAGAAATAAGAAAATATACATATTTATACACACTATTCCACTTTGAATACCATAGCTCCTTTCTCTTCTCTTCAATGGTCATGGCTGTGAGTTTTGGTGGTGTTAGGATGGTTAGGTCATGGGTTTGAGGGGCCTAATCCATGGAGGAGGCAGTGATAGAATGAGGTGGTGGACGCCATGAACTTTGGATGAAATGGAGGTGAGGCCATGAGCAAAGAGGAGGTAGAAATGATGGTCAAGCACGTGAAAGAGAAGTAAAGTTGTTTAGTGATGTATTAATGAAGTTTAGTAATGATTTAAATGAAATGTTGTGATGATAGAAATGTTGGTAGGAAGTTAGATTTGATTATGGTGAGTACTCGATTTACTAACATTTAGAAAATAATTATATGAATATTTAAATTATAAATTTAAATGTTTGTTTGATAACTTGAATGATTATATGGTTGACTATATAGATGTTGATATGGTCGATAACTTGGTTATGATAAATTATGAGAAATCATAATAAAAATGGTGAAGTGATTAACTATGATTAATAAATGAAAAAAAATTCATAAGGATGTGTATATGAAGTTATTTAGCCTCTTAATGGTTTTGAAATATAAAAAGGTTAAAAACGAATATTATAGTAATATAATATTATGAAATGATTTAAAAGTAAAAAAGAGATTTAATACGGAAAAATATTAATTTAAATTATTTTGAAATGTTTTATAAACATTTAAAAGTGTTTTTGTGAAGTTTGAATGAGATTTGAAAATTTAGTCAAAAATGGGCACGTCGCGTAACGATAGTTCGAGATTTCGCACCATAAAATTCAAACAAGTGTAGAGAGTGGAATATAGCTCGGAATTCTATGAGATAAGAATTTTCCAAACTATTATATCCGTAGTTTTCCAATGAATAAAGAAAATCAAGATTTCGATAAGTAGATTTTGAAATATGAGTAAAACAAGTCTTTGGAATAATCGTGGTTTTGTAGTTCGTAATCCAAAACTGGATTTCCTTGAAAAATGATGTTTTAAAATTGTTTAAAAATATGGAATAAATCTTATAAATCTTTTAAAATGTTTAAAAAGCGATTAGAGTTATAAAAATTAATTTCAAATGATAAAAAGTCGTTTTGATTAATATAGCTTAAAAGACACTTTCTATAGCACTTTTTCGCAGCACTTTTCTGTAACTTTTAAATTATAGTTTTGAATGCAACCATTTTTTCCAAATATTTTGTAGACATTTTTAAATGATTAATAAAGTATTTGAAAGGTGATTTGAAGGATTTATGGAGTGGTTAGATAAATGACCAAAAGTTAGTAGAATATGTAAATGATTTAGAGTCGACCAAATAACTTCACCACCTTATGGGTGTTAAAGAGATAGTGTCTAGGCTTGAGTTTGGAAAACCACTTTCCTACTCTTCCTTGTTATTCGGACTTGTTCAATGGATGGGATATTAAATTTGAATGAAAAATGAAAGTTTCATGAAGTATTTTCATTAGAATTTTAGAAAGGTTGATAAACTCGTATGAAGTATGTGGATTATTTCGTCACACGATTTAATCTAAGATTCGAGTGCAGAGCTTATAACATAATTTATGATGCTTTGAACAATAAATGATAATGGTAATAAGTATTTACAAAAATATTTGCTTTGGAAAAATACCGATAAAATGGTTGAAAACCGTTTTATCAATAAACAGCTCTATAATCATAGAACGTCGCGCATGGAGCTAGATACATACAATTTATTTTATAAATAAATAATAATATGAAATAAAATTAATTAATTTATTTTTGGGAAATTAGAATTATATATGACATCATTGGTGATGCCTTTATATTTAATAATTGATTTTTGATTTTAAATTGAGATTTAATGATTTAATAATTATTCTAACTATTCAAACAATTGTTTTTAAATGATGATAATTCTTTTGAATAGTTATAAAGTGATAATAAATCATTTATAATAACTTTATAAAGATATGTATTTGATTTGAAAATATAAGGAAAAATCAATGTCCCTTTATCAGTATAATAGCAATTTTTATAAATAATAATTAATGTTGATTTATATGTTTTTATAATTCAAATAAGATAATTTTTATTAATTAAAAATGATTATAAATTTATTTTCAATTTTTTTTACATATTTTGTAATTTAGATTATGTGTGAAAATGTGACTGGGAATCGGTTTCCCTATTTTCAACGGTTCAACAAACGAAAGTTGTTTCAAGTCGTTGCAACGTTATAAATGACACAAACGCATATTTATATTCATGTATATGTATCACATACTCACATATACATACATATAACATATATACAAATATATATATATATATATATATGTTAAAAATATTAAAGATATTTTATGAAACTTCACCCTTAAGCTTGCATAAGTTAACAATTAGGACATGATGTGATATGAGAAGATGGTGGCATATAGAGGGAGGGTTTCCAACGTGTAGATAATGAAAGGAGGTGTGTTGGAAAGTTGAGATGTGATGGATTATGAAGTATATATTTTTATAAGTTACATAGTCCTTAAGGCTTCCTCGCCTATAAATACACCTACCATCCTCTTCATAATCCTCCCCACTTCTCTTTCTTCTTCTTCTTCTTTCTTCTCATGAAGCTTCTTTAATGGCTTCTTAAATATAATAATGAAATAAAAAATAGAAAAAGAAATAAGAAAATATATATTTACACACACCATTCCACTTTGAATACCATAGCTCTTTTCTCTTCTCTTCAATGGCCATGGCCGTAAGTTTTGATTGTACAAAGATGGATAGGCCATGGGTTTGAGGGGCCTAGGCCATGGAGGAGGTGGTGATAGCATGAGGTGGAGTCCGTGAGGTTTGGAGGTGAGGTCGTGAGCAAAGTGGAGGTAGAAATGATGGTCGAGCATTTGAAAGAGAAGTGGAGTTGTTTAGTGATGTATTAGTGATATTTAGTAATGATTTAGATGAAGTGTTGTGGTGATTTGAATGTTGGTAGGAAGTAAGATTTGATTATGGTGTGTACTCAATTTACTTACATTTAGAAAAAAATTATATGAATGTTTAAATTATAAATTTAAATGCTTGTTTGATAACTTGAATTATTATATGGATGTTGATATGGTTGATAACTTGGCTATGCTAAATCATGAGAAATCTTTGAAAAAAGGTTAAATGATTAACTGTGATTAATTAATGATAAATAAAATCCATATGGATGTGTATATGAAGTTATTTAGCCCCTTAATGTTTTGAGAATATAAAAAGGTTAAAAACGAATATTATAATAATATAATATTATGAAATGATTTAAAAGTAAAAAGATTTAATTTCGAAAAATATTGGTTTAAATGAGTTTGAAATGTTCTATAAACATTTAAAAGTTTTTTAACGAAGTCTGAATGAGAACTGAAAATTTAGTCAAAAATAGGGACATCGCGTAACGGTAGTTCACGATTTAGCGCTTAAAATTCAAAGAAGTGTAGAGAGTAGAATATAGCTTGGAATTGTCCGAGATAAGAATTTTTTGAACTATTATATCCATTGTTTTTCAACGGAAAATAAAATTCAATATTTCTTGTAACGACCCTAAATTTTCGACTATTAAATTTGTTAATTTAATATGATTGTGTGATTAAATACTAAAAAAAATAAAATTTGGGAATCATATTTATGAAATAATAACTAGAATGCAAGGTAAACAATGCTAATTAAAGTTAATAATTAATGAATGGAAGGAAATGCCAATTAATGAAAATAAATTTAAATGTTATACTTGACTATAAATTGAACGTAAGTGAATAAATGAAATATTGGATTTACCAAGGAAATAATAGATAGTTAATGGAAATTGAATGAAATTAGTATTATCAAAATAAATGGTAACATTGGTTTGTAAGTAATAAAAGCTTATTAATGTGATGAAGGTTAACGGTAATGATTATTGTATGTTACCTATTTATTTAGCTTGTTAATTTAAATTGGAAATAAATTACAATGATTATAATTTAATATTGTGATAATGTAAATTGAGTCAGTATTTGGAAATAATGTTAATTCTATTCATAATATGACAATTAGTTAAATGAAAATAATGGATACCAAGATTTATTAATTTATTGGAATTTAAACTTAATAAATGGATTAATTGCAATTAAATGAAATTAATGAAATTAAGGCTAACACTGAAATTGATAAATTAATCAAATCTAAATTGACATCTAAATTTGGTTAAATTAGTATAAATGATTAATAAATTTAAAAATGTTAAAATTTGTTAATTATAGAGTTGAAATTGAAAACTTGATTTAATTAATCAATTATTAATTTATTTAATTAACCGAAAAATAGCCATTTTGGCCATTGACTCGGATTTCGATGAAACTAGTTTCATCGGATCCGTAACGGTAAATTATTGTAGGATTTTATGTTTCGTAGAAATCAGACTTGTTGTTTGATCGTACGTACTCAAAACGCCTAGAAATCAATTTAACTGAAATCAATTTGAAATAACTGGACTTTAGCATAACTTCTTCATACGATGTAGTTTGGACTTGAAACCTATTCCATTACATTTAAAATATTTAAAAACATCTATTTTGATATATGGGTTGATCTAATTTCGTTCCAGAGTCAGAACGGACTTTTCGGGCCATTTATCATTCAAGGCTCCAAATCGATCATATCTGTTCCTCTATTTCTTAGACCTACCTATATATATCCAGTTATAAACCCTAGGTCATTTCTTATTCACTATTTCTGTACGTACAATTCCATTGCTCCTCTTCATTCCAATGGCTGCAAACCCTAATTCCCAATTCAATTTCAAATTCAAAACCAAATCAAAAAATTCAAACTCCTCAATATTTATCGAATTTTATATTGATTTGAAGCTCTCGATGAGCGCATCTCAGATTTGAAATTCGTTTTTCAATTTGAGCCTTTCTCTATCCAAAATTTGTAGAACAAACCGCGACCGCTCATGGCGTGTTGATCAACTACAACAGATCGACGATTCATTGATACAACTTGGTCGAGAGCAGCGAGTGGAGTACATCTGGGTGGGTTTTGCGTCGAATCAACGGTTAGATTGGCCCTTAAAATTCAATTTAGGTTGGAGCTTTGGGCGACGGTTGGTGATCATTGGCCAACCGGAGGCGATCGCTGATGGTCGAGGAAGGGAGGCTGGGGTTGGCACTTCGTACGGTGTGTCGGAGCATGGACGCGATGTGATGGGGAGGTGGCGTCGTTGTTTGAGTGGCGGCTGTGAGGGTTCGATCGGGTCCCTTTGAGGCAGTAGGGTTAGGGAAGAGAGAGCACGTGATTTTCGTGGTGACGTGAATTTTGAACTTACTTATTTATTTCTATTAAAATTTTAATCGTTTAAACATTCTAACATATATAACTTTTGCATACGAGGTCCTTTTCACGCGCAGTTTTCTCCACTAGGTTCGTATGGGAATTCTAGACATTTTGACGTGGGTTTGGATGAATTCTGAGTCTGTTCAATTTTTTGGTTTAAATTGGATTTAAATTCAATTTAAATTCAAAAGGTGAGTGTTTTAACCCACTCATAACTTTTAAAATTTCTTATGTTTGTCAAATTGATTTATGATATGATTAAATTGAATTTATTGAATTAAATTGTTATTTAATTTATTATTGCATATAACTGCCAGTTAAATTGTTATTTAGTTTATTATTGAATATAAAGTACCAGTAAATACCTGTTATTTATTACCTGTTCTATATTGATGTTATTGTCTGAATTGGATGATGATTGTGATAAATGTTTGATGATTGATATTGGATGAATGGATGTTGTATTTTTATTATTATAAACTTCAAGTTGTTATGGATTTTTATTTCATTCGGGATTGCGGTTTGAAATGATATACAACCGCAAATTGTTTAAATTACGGACTGAAATGGTAAATATCCGTATCACTTGACCATAAGATAGAAAATTATATGCAGACACTGTAGTATATATATATATATATATATATGTGTATATATACATATATATATATATTAAAATTGATTTCTATGGTTTTTGGAAATAAATACATGGTTTTATATAAATGTTGATTTTAGATATTACATAAATGCTATTTTATACACACACACACACACATATATATATAGTCAAAATTTTGACTTGAGTTGTGCATAAATTTGTTAATATAAATAAGTTAATAATAAAGTTTGATTTTATTTAAAATATAATATGCTTAAGTATTTATTTAAATTATATTTTAATATAGAATTTATAATGTTTTCAATAAATTAAGGTTGAAAGATAAATTGGAGAAATTGTATTTAATTGAGAATTTTATTTAATAAAATCGACTTAGGACTCGTTGAATTTGAGATTTTAAAGAATATGATTTTTTTTAACTTGATTTTGTTTAAGGTTATATAAATGAATATATCAAGTTTGAATAAAGTAAGGGAAATATTCAGTTATTTGAAATCGGAGTTTATATGAATGATATGGGAATTATTAAGTAAATATTTCAAAAATAAATAATAGTAAACTGAATTTGATATATATATATATATAGCTAACAAATTTAGTTTTGAAGTGCTGAATATTGAAAGCTTTGAAATCTATTGAAATGGTTTATTTGGAGGTTCGAACCCATAATTGAAATTGATATAAATTGAAATGGTTTATTGAAAACTAAAAGTGAGTTGAAAGCTATGAATTGAGATTTAATTTAAAATGAATAAAATTGTGAAGTCGAGGAAATTATTTTACTTTATAAAGTAATTTTAAATTCAAACTATTTTATTTATATACTGTTTGAATATCCAAACCGTTTAAGTGGTGGAAGCTATGGTTTAGAAGCTATGAAATTCAAAGTATTATGTTTTGAATGGTCATATTTTAAGCATTTGTTTCAAAATAGTATAATTTTGAAAGTGTTATGATTTTAGCAAGGATATATTTGAAATAAAATGATATCGTATTGATTTGGTTTTTGGAAAGGCAATGATATTTGGTTTTAAAGCATAAACTATTTTGAAAATGACCGCAGTGTTATAATAACGTTTGGTTGTTAAAGAGACTGGGATCAGACATTGTCATACTCTCTGCCAACTCCGAAAACCACTTTAACAACCGTGTATGCGGTGGTGATTCCAAAGTGAAGTTGGATGGTGGCGGCGTTCCTTTAAGGTATATACGTGTACCCAACTCCCGTGAGTTGGCATAAGGTGGCTAAAACAGGAGCGATTCTAGGGCCAAGGAGGTAGTCCCTCTTATCGGACACACTCCTTCGATATTATACTCTGACTTTTGAATTGATTCGGCGGCCACTTTTGATTTTTGATTTTGAGGGTGTGGCTCGAGGTGGGCGGTAGTAGCTGCTACGCGTTACCACCAGCCTGGATGCGTAATTTGTATACCTACCATGCCATTGCCTTGTGTGCCGTGTCACCCACCCTAACACGCCTTGTACGAATTTGGTTTGTGTCGTACCTATGGAGTATCCTCTAGTAGCCTCCCAATCAAGAGGTATTATGGTACTGTATAGACTATTGGCACTATTACGTGTTAATGGCTATATGGGTAACCCCTTAACGCTATTTAAAAGTAAGTTTATTTTACTATTAGACACTATTACAATAGCGAAATATTACTACATATTAAATAGTTTAACGGATACTTAGGAGATGCGAATCCCGAGCATCTCTTGAGTTACTGCACTCACGTTAGACACTGGATAGGAGATGTAAAATCCCGTAAACAACTCTGACACGTTCCACTCATATTTACCATTGATTTAACTTACATAAGATTTTTTAGTTCCGACTCGAGTGTTTTGTCTTTTCAATTCGCATGGGTCAGTCTGAGCATTTCAGGATTCGAAGACTTTATTTCTGGAGGACGAAGGCGGAGATTGCATTACTATTATTTATTATATTATTCCACTACATTCATGCTGTTTTGCTACATTATTTATTATTCCCTGGTATGTGTAACTCTAATATGTGTTGTATAAGTATAATCAATTGAATTGTAAAACAGCTTCATGAACTTTTATTTGATTATTATATTTTATCGTTCCGTTGCAAGATTCGTTTTTCTTTTATTTCTTTCTGCTTTTTCTTATTTACCCCAATAACAATTCGCCCTTTTGTATGGTTTGAGTCTGATGTGTGTAGTTTATCGTCGATTTAAAACGTACAAAAAGGCGGGTGTTACATCTGGTATCATACTCTCTACCAACTCCGAAAACCACTTTAACAACCGTGTACATGGTGGAAATTTCAGAATGAAGTAGGATGGTGGTGGCGTTCCTTTAAGGTATACGTGGACTCAACTCCCATGAGTTGGCATAAGGTGGCTAAAACAGGAGAGATTCTCGAGCCAAGGAGGTACCCCCTCTTATCGGACACACTCCTTCCATATTATACTCTGAATTTTGGATTGATTCTGTGGACACTTTTGATTTTTGATTTTGGAGGTGTGGCTCAAGGTGGGCGATAGTAGCTGCTACGCATTACCACCAGCCCGGATGCATAATTGGTATATCTACCCTGGCATTGCCTTGTGTGCCGTGTTAGCTACCGTAGCGCGCCTTGCGCGAGTTTGATTTATATCGTACCGATGGAGTATCCTCTGGTATCTTCTCTATCAGGAGGTATTACGGTACTATATAGACTATTGGCACTATTGCGTGTTAAGGGCTATATGGGTAAACCCTTAACGCTATTTAAAAGTAAGTTTATTTTACTATTCGATACTATTATAATAGCGAAATATTACTACGTAGTAAATAGTTTAACGGATCCTTAGAAGATGTGAATCCTGAGCATCTCTTCAGTTACTGCACTCACGTTAGACACTGGATAGGAGATGTCAAATCCCGTAAACATCTTTGACGCTGTTCCACTCATATTTACCATTGATTTAACTTACATAAGATCTTTGAGTTCTGACTCGAGTGTTTTGTCTTTTCAATTCGCTCGGGTCAGTTTGAGCATTTTAGGATTCGAAGATTTTATTTCTGAAGGACGAAGACGAAGAGTGCATTACTATTATATATTATATTATTCCACTACATTCATATTGTTCCGCTGCATTATTTATTATTCTCTAGTACGTGTAACTCTGATATGTGTTGTATAAGTATAATCAAATGTTTTGTAAAATAGCTTCATGAACTGTTTTTTGATTATTATATATTTAATCGTTCCGCTGCAAGATTCTGTTTTGTTTTATTTCTTTCTGCTTTTTCTTATTTACCCTAATAACAATCTGCCCTTTTATATGATTTGAGTCTGACGTGTGTGGTTTATCGTCGATTTAAAACGTACAAAAAGACGGATGTTAATATGGTATCAGAGCTTTGGTTTAGCGACAAAACCTTAGCTTTGTAGGGTCTGACTTTTTATTAATAGGGTAGTAATACCCTATGATGAGTCGTTAAGTGTATATATATGAGAGAGCGTATTTGTTAGTGTTATAAAAAGCTTTTGATGTTGTGTTAATTTGTTCCGTTTCGTATTTAAAAATTCTGGTTGGTGCATAGGACGCTATGACATCAATAGGGATTTCTAAACACTTAATAGGACAAACCGATATAATATCTGTTTAAGATATAGGTGAATGAAATAATTTTGCCTATTATATTTTCTATGTATAAAATAATATATTTTATAAAGGATATATTTGATTGTAATATATTGGTTGTTAGGTAGTGAAATTTATAAATATTGGCTGGAAATAAGATTTAAAATAAAATCCATGAAAATTGGAAATTTTAGAACTTAAGTTCCGGGATTTTTGAAAATTACTTTCAAAGGATTTGGAATATAATAATATTGTTTATAAGTATTTTATGATATAAATATTCTAATATAATTTGAAAGAATTGTTTTAAAGAAACTTTGGAAAAGAAATAAGTTCTGTACTCCCTCTGTGTCGCTGTAAAATAATTTTGGTGATGAGTGCACGCATCATCGACATTCATTTTCAAGTTTCTAAGTGGGAAGGCCACTATAGTAGTTTTACTGCATATTTCTTTTGATAAAAAATATAAATTTTAAATTATTTTAAATATAATTGGATATATAAGTTGTAAGTATATATATCTATCTATTATTTTAAATGATTTGAAACAAAACCCGGTATTTAATTCTTAAGTTTTCGTTAACTAATAGTTTCAATTATTATAGTGAAATGGAATGTAACTAATTAATAATTGGAACCTGTAAATGAAATAAGAGATTAAATGCTTGGTTATAAATGAAATTATAAGAAAGTTGAAACTAGTAACCTATAAAAAGCAAATGATATGATTATGGAACATTAAATTAATTAAAAGAAATGAGAAAAACTTGTATAATTTTTCAATTGCATTCTTAGAAAGCATACATATAGCTTGCCTAAAGATTTGAAAGTTGAAATGTTTAATAAGAAAATGTAATAGGATATTATACTAGTAAACTTGAAGTAATGAAAAGTATTCAATGAAATTCCTTAATAAATAAGAATTTGATGATGTAGTTGTTATAAACTTATGTTATAATTGAAATATTACTATAACAAATTGTGATAGAAAGTAAGCATTATAAGAAAGTAATTAAAAACTTAAGTAAATGAAACTGATATGCCAAGTAACGGATTTGAATATGAATACTATGGATAAATGAATGAAAATAAATGAAATTGAGAAATGAATGAATGTAATGCAATAAAAATAAAATTTATATAATATGAATAAATAAAAATGAATTCATGTAAGTATAATTGCAAATAAGTGAAATAAACACTGAATCAATGAATGGAAATTGAAAATCAATAAGAAATGAAAGTAAATTAAAAAGGTAAAACATTATATGAATGAAAAGGAGATCAAACAAGAAATGTATGAAATGGAATTAATAAGAATGAACTTGATCTATTGTTGAAATTGTTGTTTGTTTTGGTTTATGAGTTGTTTGGGTAAAAGATACTTTTAATTACATAGATGTATGAATAATCTATTGAGTTTATCTAAGACCGTTGAGCAAATGGAATACTTCATAGTTATTTGCCATTCTATGTGATTTAAAGTGTCTTAACCCGAACAAACCAATGGTTTGCCTTGCTTAATGATTGATTTGAGTTGATTTTATGTGATGGTTGCATGCTTTGTTGCAAGTGATTATGGTTTATATTTATTTGTTTGTTAGTGGTTGAAACAACTTTAATATTTCATTTTATATAATTATTAACTCTTTTGGATTTTATAATTGAAAATACAGGTTATGGAAGCAATCGCTACTGCTTCTGGTTTCATAATTAAGCGTCTATTTTCCCGACAAATAGATACGTTCTTGGATTACGGTTTTATAGCGTTATTATATTATTTTCCCGTTGTTGGGATATACTATTTTGAGATATTGTGATATTTTTTTATATTTGATATTATATTTTCTCCCGAGCATATCCGTACAAAGGAGACTCCACCAAAAAAATTTAAAATTTTGGGACTTAGAAAAATTTTGAAAAATGTTTTCCAAACATTATTTGTCACGACCCAAACTCAATGTCCAACAAACAACATCAAATTCGTTTCGCGGGAGCTTGTAACACCATTAAATGATAAATAACACAGCGGAAATAAAAGATGATATGACTGATATAACATGAATACAATATCCGATACATCAATTTGATACAATGATAATCATCAATATCAGAGAATATACAACATAGAATACAGCGGAACACGATACAATATGAAATAAGTCTTCTCAGAATATAATACTGTAACTCTGGTCCAAAAAGCTCCAAAGACAAAGCTCCAAAACTCCTTGCTCGATCCACCATCAAGATTGCACCAAGCTAAACAAGTGTCGTCCATATCCAAAGAAAACTGAACTAGCTCCAGATGATCTACTGAACCTAATTATCTGAAAAACCAAACTCTAGACTGCCCGTGTGGAAAATTTTGAGCACCCAGAGTTTAGGAAAGAAACAATAAACTCTGGATCAGTCATGGGACTGGTGTGAGCAAAAAAAACTTTATCTTTAAAAAAAACAGACAAAGAAATATTTTAAAATAGATTCGCAATGCTTTTTAGAAATGAGACTACCACAAGGCCTCCCGCACACACACACACAATGCAAATGCAGAATCGGAGGAGATTTCTCCTTATGATTGTCAAAGTGCTTGATACGCATTAAAAAGAAACATTTGATATTATTACTAGTGCATAGTGTAGAGAAAATTCATTTCGAAAATAAAGATATAAATCTTAGCCGACATAGACATTTCGAACTATGCCTACTATAGCTACCATCCAAACAGTGAGGCGCCACCATAAGTAGATGGCAGGTAATACAACTAATACCGTACAAGGCTCGTATTTGAAGAATGGATTTTCCAACAAATGGTCAGGCCAAGGAACTTCCCATTGCCACATGGAAACGCCTCTGGAAAGACGCCCCGAGAACCCAACTTGATCTCTGCCAAACAAGGCCGGGAACCCCTTTTCCCAAGGGATATTATAAACCCTCAGATATGCCACCCTCGGTCCTTTGGGACCTTTAAACGAGAGCTCTCTAACCAACATCACACCATAATAATAAGTGTTTCAACATGAGTAAGTATCTGGGCTCCATACCATGATACTACCCTTTTCCAGAAGGAATGGTCATACCCTAGGGACGCTATCCCTGAAAACCTTGCCGCACAATTCCTGTTTCGACCATTACCGGTTTGTGAGGCTTGACGAAGTCTCATCCACAAAGCCACGCTTTATACAAAAGCTGTGCTTTGGGTCAACAAATGATCATAGAAATGATCACAAAGATAAAAGATCAAACAAATGATCATATCACAAATGATCATTTCACAGCAACACTCAGCATGTCACATTACCAAATTGGGAATATATCGCTGATAACCTTCAACTACATAACCTCTGAGCTCGTACGTCTCAGAGAAGGGTGTTAAGCTAAGAGAATAAATTCTCCGCCACCAACAGAAATATATTTGAAAGAAATCGGCTTTATATCTCAATTTGTAATGTCAGACATACTATCCATACAAGTCTGTTCCGGGCTCGAACAGAACCGAAGGCACTTACAAAGAAGTCCTTGCAATCCGGATATCCACAATCCTGATCGGATTCCCCATCACATATGGAGAACTCTATACCGGAGTAACTCGGTGCAGAGTCAATCGACAGGTCATCCTATCGCTCTCGCAAATACCCGGTCTTCAACACCGGTCTTCAAATGCTATCCACAACGACGTATCACATACTCGGAATGGGTTATACGACCCAAAGGTCCTTTCCCGGCTAACCCGAATAGTGAGCGTAAAATTTAAAACATATGGATATGGGATCTCGATTAAGTCATAACTTAATGATTCCAAAGTTTCTTTCAAATGGTTTTAACCAATTACCATTTCAAATCTTTTAAACAAAAAGATTTATTTCACAAAGTTCACTCAGTTTCACAAAGATTCATTTACGGATTTCAAAACAATTTCCGTTTCAATTGGATTAACTCATTTAAATCTTTAAATCAAAGATTTATCTCATAGCTTTCAAAACTTATTTCCAAAGATTCATTCATAACTTGGAAAATCATTTTCGATTCAAACTTGAAATCTCTTTAATATAAATTGGAAGTTCATTACTCATATGAAAGCTTTTTATCACTTAGAAACAATAGTTTTCTTTTGGAAAAACCCCGATTTCATTTATGCAAGTTACAATCTTTAATTCGAATTTTCAATTCAATGCTTAAAAACAGTTTAAACCCGTATAACTTGTAAAGTCCTTTTTTAAATCATAAATACTGAATATAGAATTCGATTTCAATTTAAATCCAATTATTCAAATTCCAAATCTTTATTAGTTATTCAAAAATAACTTTTATTCTTCAAACGGCTTTTCAAAAGCTTTTCCACATTAAAACTTAATTTATTTCCAAAAATATTTGAATTAAAAATTCAAATTCAAACTTATTTAAAAATCTGTGACTTAACCGATTTCCTCGTGAAATCCATATTTGTGTGTGTATAGTGTGGTCCAGGGATTTTACACAATAGTGCACAACATCAATCATCACAAATATTGTAACAACCCTGTATTTTCTGATTATTGTAATTGTATATTTTAATTATTTTAATTTAAATTCCTAGTTTAAAAAATTTATTTTATTTATTAAAATGAATATATTTTGTTAATTGAAATATAAATGTTGATTTTGATGTGGATTAGAATTTCAACATGCATAAATTGAATATTTCCAGAAAATGTGAATTTTGGTCAATCTGGTCAAACTTTTACTTTTAAATTTAAATTTTAAAAGTTTGAAAATTTTAATTTTTTCTTTTATTATGAAAGTAAATAAAATTTCAAGAACACTGCTTTTCGTTTCGTTGAAATCCGAATAATATTGTGAAAGTTATGTTTTTTACAAAATTGGGTGTAAATTGTTTTATTTAACACTACGTTTTATTTTAAATTATATAAATAATCTTTTTAATTGTCATATATTATTCTAAATTGTATTATATGTTATGTTACATATATTTTTACCTTTTGAATATTTTAAAGTGATGTTTGAATTTGTCCAAAGCTCATTGAATTTATTTTCTATTTTTAAAGGTTAGTTTCCATTTTTCTGCTATTTTCTTCATCTAAACTATATTTAAATTAAAATTTATTTATTTACTTTTGTGATTTCCTTTTTATTTTGTTTTCTTATCTTTATTTATAAATACTTTTAAGTACATAAAAATTTTCCCAAGTTCATTGCACTTATTTTTCATATTTTCAAGACTAGTTGCAAATTTTGCTGTTTTATTTAATTAAACTATATATAATTAATAATTAATTAATTTATTTTTGTTTATTTACTAAATTTTCGTATTTTATCTGATTTTATATATATATTTCAGTTATATAAGGTTTAAAAATAAAATAATGGAAATTTGAAGAGTTTGTGTCTCTTTAGTTGCTCAAGGCTCTTCGTTTTTCCGCCTCTTCATTTGCTTTTGCCTTTTCCTCTCCTTGCTTTAGCCGTACATCCCTCTACCCTATAGCCATGTTTCTCATCTTCAATTCACGTGAAAAATATCTTTCTCCTCATTTCAAACTCATGGCTACATCATATTGAGAAAAAATTGCAAGCTAATGGCTTCTTTCTTCCATTTTTTCCCTCTTCTTCATTGATTTAGCCTTCCTCTTCCTCTTGCTTGCTCGGCCCCACTTCTCCTCCATCACCACTGACCATCTCTTCCACCATCTACAGCAGCAAACATCTCCTCCTCCTCTGACCATGACAAACCATGCCATCCAATTGAAGCCATCCAACAAAACTTTGCTTAAAACTCCAAATATTGCCTAACCGAGCCTTGTATTCCCATTTCCTTCATGTTTAGCCTAGGCCACCACCTTTAACACCACCACCACTTGCTGCCATGACCTATAGCCATCATCATCGTCTCTGAGCCTAGTGTGGTGAGGTCAAGCCCATTTGATCATGTGACAAGCTTATGTTGTCGTGTGCAAGTCGTTTGCTTCTAAGGTTTGGTCATCTCTCTTGTTTTGCAACTGTTCTGCAAACTAAAGTTCTTGATTATATTTGTATGTCGATATCTATATTTGTGCTTATCTATGTTATATTTTGTGTTGTTTACAAGGGTCTCCATCAATTCAAATCAAATCGTGCTTGTCGTGCCTTTGGAATCGCTCTTGTGTGTGTTGTTTGTCTCTAGCTTCGTAAAAGGTGAGTCTTTCTCACTCTGACATTTATACTTATGAAATAGTGAATTGATGACAAGTGTTTAGTAATATAAAATGTTATGCAAGTTAATGATGATCATATGATATGCTATGCCATGTTATTACCATGTTAAAACTGTTAATTATCACCTGACATGTGATATATGACATTATATTGTGACACTGACATTGTTTATATTGTTTATGCATATATTCACATTGCAAGTTCCCTGTTAGAATAGAATCACTATGGGTTGAAATGATACATACCCAAAAGGACTTTAGATTAGGGAAAAATCGTTATGGTCTGAAATGATAGGCCTGAGCGATTTTTATTGTATTTTTATTTGACTTGGGATTGCGGGTTTGAAATGATAGAACCCGGGTTTTCTTTGTAAACTGCGGATTGAAATGATATATATCCGTATCACTTGACCTAGGTTAGAAAATTATATACAGACCCCGTGGTATATTTTTAAATGATATTTATTAAAATATGTATTTTTAAAAGTATGAAATTTTGATTTAAAAATATATATTTTATGGTTTTAAGAAAATTAAATATTAAGTCTTGAAATTGTGAATTTGAGTACGTAAATGTGAAATAATTGAGATTTTAGACTTTAAATTTTATTTTAAAATGTAAATAAATAATGAAAATTAAATTTAAAGTTTTAAAATTATATATGAAGTAAAATTTTAAGTTTTATTTAATTTATATGTTAATAAACAGTGAATTTTGACTTAATAAATGAATGGAGTTTTTAAATTGAATATTTGATCTAAAAATTTTGTTGTGTTAAATCATATGTTAAAATGATTTTAAACGGGAAATTTTGAAGTCTAGAAATATGATTTTTAAGTTATAATAAAAATTTGGAGTTTTATTATTATTTTTTTGAAAAGCAAAAAATGAAATCTGGAATTCATAACATTTTCAAAATGTTGTAGTCTTTTGACAGCATTTTTAAATGCTATTGTTTTGAATCTAACAATGTTTGAAATAACTAAATATCTATTACGACATTTTATAAATGCCGTTATTCTTGAGCTAAACCATTTTTGGAAGCTATAAGCTAAGATAGCACTTTATAAATGCCGTCGTTGCTATAATTTGACAATGTTTGAAATGTTATAGTTTTTAACACTGTTTGAGTTATATTTTAAAGTGTTAAATGATTTAAATTTTGGAAATTGATTAATTGTGAAATTTAAGAAGTTTTGAATATATTTTAATATTTAAATTTGAATTTTTAAGGAATTTAAATTTGAATTTGAATTTAAGTAAGGTTTACTTGGTTATGTTATAAATGGAATGAAATGTAATGAGATAAATGAATTTTTGAATGGAATTTTTAATGTATTTTGTAATGATACTTGAAATAACAAATGAATGACTTATTTGATTTAAAAATGATATTTAATTTTGAGTATTTTAATTTGAATTCAAATAATGATTTGATAATAAGGTTTGGAAATAATTTGATCTTTATTTTTATAAAGAATATGAATTAGAATGATATGTACTTTTGATAAATGAATATTTGAAGTTTATATTGGTATGAAAGGATATTTAGTTTAATTGTAAATTTAGTTTATTTAAATAATATTGGATTTATGAAATGAATATTTCAAAACTAAGTAATAATGAAACTAGATTTGAGATATATGAAATTATAAAATTTAGTTTTGAAATGCGGGATATTAAAGCTTTGAAATTTATTAAAAATTGAATAGTTTAATTTGTGGATCAAATCTATATTTGAAAATGATATGATTTGAAATGGTTATTGGGAAATTTTATTGAAACTGATGGTTTGAATTGAATTAAGTTGGAAATTGAAAATTTGGGATTAATTGAATGAATTGTAAAATGTAAAGAATTAAATGAATATCCCATGATTTCAAATGTATGATTTTGAAATGTTATGATTTTCAAAGTGTAATTGTTTCAAGTATTTTTGGTTTCGAAAGAGTTATACTTTGAAAATATTATGATTTTGAAATGAATATATGTTTGAAATGTTTTTGGTTTTGAAGTATAAACTATTTTGATTGAATAAATAGTTTTGAAATAAAAATGGTTTTGGTTTCGAAGTATAAACTATTTTAAAAGAAATATAGTTTGAAATGAAATGATTTGATGTTTTAAAAGTATAAACTATTTTGAAATGACCACGGCGTTATAATAACGTTTGGTTGTTAAAGAGACCGGGATCGGAAGTTGTCATACTCTCTGCCAACTCCGAAAACCACTTTAACAACCGTGTACGCGGTGGAGATTCCAGAATGAAGTAGGATGGTGGCGACGTTCTTGAGGTATATTACGTGGACCCAACTCCCGTGAGTTGGCATAAGGTGGCTAAAACAAGAGCGATCTCGAACCAAAGGAGGTAGCACCTCTGGTCGGACACATTCCTTCGATACTATACTCTTACTGGTGATTGATTAGATGGCCATCCTCTGATTTTGATATGGGAGTGTGTTCCGAGGTGGGCGTATGTGGCTGCTGCGTTACCACCAGCCCGTGT
Organism: Allium cepa; assembly: GCA_030765085.1. NCBI lineage: Eukaryota > Viridiplantae > Streptophyta > Magnoliopsida > Asparagales > Amaryllidaceae > Allium > Allium cepa. Next base: position 590,750,097 of record CM060938.1, read on the forward strand.
GCATAATTGGTATATCTACCCTGGCATTGCCTTGTGTGCCGTGTCACCTACCATACCGAGCCTTTACTACGAGTTTGTTTTTCTCCCATACCCCATGTGGTATCCTCTGACAGTCACCCGGAGTGGAGATGGCATGATATTGGATGGACTACTGGGACTATTATGTGTGAAGGGTGATATGGGTAGCTCGGAACGCTATTTAAAAGTATGTTTATTTTACTGTAGACATTATTATAATAGCGCAATATTACTACATAGTAAATAGTTTAACGGATCCTTAAAGGATGGGCGATCTCAAGCATCCTTTAAGTTACTGATGCATTTTTGTTACTGTTCACTTGAGTTTATTTACAGTTCATAAGTATTTATGTCCTGATTCGAGTGTTTTGTATTTTGCTTTACGCTCGAGTCAGATTGAGTGAGTTAGCATTCAAGATTCACCTTCGGAGTTGGAGCTTTCCTTGAAGATCCAGCCATCTATTTTGCTTTCTGTATCCAGTGATTTCAGTGATGTATTCTGATTTGTACCTGATGTATCTTGTTACTTTTTGTTGTATCTTGTTTAACTCTGATGTATCTTATATATATATATATATATATAGTAGCTTCATGAACTACTATCTCTTCTACTTCCGCTGCATTATTATTTACTCCGTGTCTGTGATCTGTGATTAATTATTTACTGTATATTCTGAGATTTGCCAATTTTTATTTACAACGCGGTATTTTGAGAAATTTAAGTCCGACATGTGCGGATACGAATGGTTGAAAATATCGGGTTGTTACAGTTGGTATCAGAGCTTTGGTAGCTCTAGGCAAAACTCAGTATATAGGGTAAATGTATTTACAGAATCACTTTCATTCGAGTTTAAATCTCTTCCTTTTTGACTCGATTCCTTTGAATTTTGGAACATTCCCTGTGGTTCCAAAATCCATTCGTGTCCCTTACTATTTATCTTCTTTTGTTTCTGGAGTATCCCATAACTCCACTTCAAAAGATCTTCATAATGAGTCGGCGGTCTCGCCAACCTCAAATTTATTTGTAAAGAGGGAAAACTCCTTTACAACAACATCGATTCACCAGAGATTCTATATCCTCGGTTTAGATGAAAGTATCTCTTATAACTTCGAACTCTACATCTTGAGATCGAATGTCGATTTACCCAAGAAATCCACATCGATCTTATTCTTTAAGTCACGGTTGACCCGGTTAAGGTTGCCCGCGATTTATATAAATTCATCCATCTCCCTATTTTGATATTTAATCATCTCATCTTTGTTTCCAACTTATCTTCAAATTATTCTTGAAGTGTATTTGTAAACTAATATTTAAAATGTTTTATATATTGTGTTGTTTGAGTTGTTGATGTTGATTTGGGTTTCTAATCGATTCGTCTGATCAACGCCATCGATAAGATTTCCAAAACACTTGAACAGAGCAAACTGACACAATATGTTTTTAAAATTTAGTAATGAAATAAATTTTTGTGAAATAAATTTTGTACCTTTATTATATATCTTTATCTGGATTTTATTTGAATTGGTTGTTAAGAAATAATATTTGATTTTATATATCATTTTCTATTGTTTCAAATATCTAATTGATCTATAAAACATGGTTATAAATTTATTTGGAAATTTAAAATGAATGTGAAACAAGAATTTGAGAATTTAATTTCCGATGGATTTCAAACTTTGTGTTTAAAGTTTTAAAGGATATATTATTTAAAGTATTTTCGAATAGAAATTTGTTTCCAAAGAATTTTAAATTTAAATTTAGTGCTCTTCTCTTTGTCGCTGGAAAATAATTTCGGTGATGACTGCAGCATCATCGACGTTCATTTTCGAGTTTCGAAGTGAAGAGACCGTTCTGTAGTCTTGCTACAGGTTTGTTTTGGAAATTTAATTGATTTGAATTTCTAAAATAATACTGGATTTATAACTTATGTTGATATATGATTTAAATTTGAATGGATATATATATAGTATATGTGCATTTATTTATCTCTAAATAGTTTGGAATTTATCGGAAATTTAATTCCTAAATTTTATCTTCAAGGATAATTTCTAAGTATAATTTCAAGATTTGGATAAATATTCAAGCTTGAAATAATTGAATTAGACAGTTTTATTTGTATAATACACAATTTCATTCCAATATAACTTACCTTAATTTTCACAAGTTGAACATGTAATTGGATAATATACAGTATAAAAAAAAGATTTTATAAATAAAATTTGAGTGGTTATAATAAATGTTATATACTTAAATTTTAGTTATAAAAGGATTAACAGAGGTAAATAAAGAAAAAGGGTAATGGAATAATTTACAATATAAAATGATGATAAAGGAACTAAGAATAAAATTAAGGCAGTTGCAATGAGTGTGAGTATATTTAACATAGGTGATAAAATATATTGAGAGGAATAAATTTAATTTTAATTAGTAGTGAAGAAGAATTAAATTTTATTTGGCACATTTTGAGTATAATAAAAGATTTTTTCAAATACATGATTTTAGGGATTGTTAATTTAAGATAATTGGATGATAAGATAATGAAATTAGAGTTGTTAAAGATTTATTTGACTTATGTAAAATTAATTTTCAGTTTAAGTTGAAATTTTTATGGTTTCAAATTTATTATCTTATTTTGTTTTTCAAACTATCTTTTGGTTGTCCTTATTTCCCTTATCTTGCTACAGAATGGAAGGCTTTTGCTTGTACCAGTCTGTTTAGAAATCTTTCTATAATCTTTAATAATCTTTGGTACTCATCTTTGAATCTAAGCACTGTTTTCCATCCACAGACCGTCGGTCAAACGGAAAGAGTGAATTAGATTCTTGAAAAAATTTCGTGCTTGTGTTCTTGATTCCGGAGGATCTTGAGAAGATCATCTCCACCTTGTTATACTTACCTATAACAACAGTGATCAGGTATAATTTCAATATTCTTGTCATCTTGTCCTAATCATATTTCATTCTATCTTTTACTGTGCTTTCCCGTACCTCATTCCTTTTCGGGGACGAAAAGTTTTGAGTGGGGGAGAGTGTAACAACCCTGTATTTTCTGATTATTGTAATTGTATATTTTAATTATTTTAATTTAAATTCCTAGTTTAAAAACTTTATTTTATTTATTAAAATGAATATATTTTGTTAATTGAAATATAAATGTTGATTTTGATGTGGATTAGAATTTCAACATGCATAAATTGAATATTTCCAGAAAATGTGAATTTTGGTCAATCTGGTCAAACTTTTACTTTTAAATTTAGATTTTAAAAGTTTGAAAATTTTAATTTTTTCTTTTATTATGAAAGTAAATAAAATTTCAAGAACAATGCTTTTCGTTTCGTTGAAATCCGAATAATATTGTGAAAGTTATGTTTTTTACAAAATTGGGTGTAAATTGTTTTATTTAACACTACTTTTTATTTTAAATTATATAAATAATCTTTTTAATTGTCATATATTATTCTAAATTGTATTATATGTTATGTTACATATATTTTTACCTTTTGAATATTTTAAAGTGATGTTTGAATTTGTCCAAAGCTCATTGAATTTATTTTCTATTTTTAAAGGTTAGTTTCCATTTTTCTGCTATTTTCTTCATCTAAACTATATTTAAATTAAAATTTATTTATTTACTTTTGTGATTTCCTTTTTATTTTGTTTTCTTATCTTTATTTATAAATAATTTTAAGTGTATAAAAATTTTCCCAAGTTCATTGCACTTATTTTTCATATTTTCAAGACTAGTTGCAAATTTTGCTGTTTTATTTAATTAAACTATATATAATTAATAATTAATTTATTTATTTTTGTTTATTTACTAAATTTTCGTATTTTATCTGATTTTATATATATATTTCAGTTATATAAGGTTTAAAAATAAAATAATGGAAATTTGAAGAGTTTGTGTCTCTTTAGTTGCTCAAGGCTCTTCGTTTTTCCGCCTCTTCATTTGCTTTTGCCTTTTCCTCTCCTTGCTTTAGCCGTACATCCCTCTACCCTATAGCCATGTTTCTCATCTTCAATTCACGTGAAAAATATCTTTCTCCTCATTTCAAACTCATGGCTACATCATATTGAGAAAAAATTGCAAGCTAATGGCTTCTTTCTTCCATTTTTTCCCTCTTCTTCATTGATTTAGCCTTCCTCTTCCTCTTGCTTGCTCGGCCCCACTTCTCCTCCATCACCACTGACCATCTCTTCCACCATCTACAGCAGCAAACATCTCCTCCTCCTCTGACCATGACAAACCATGCCATCCAATTGAAGCCATCCAACAAAACTTTGCTTAAAACTCCAAATATTGCCTAACCGAGCCTTGTATTCCCATTTCCTTCATGTTTAGCCTTGGCCACCACCTTTAACACCACCACCACTTGCTGCCATGACCTATAGCCATCATCATCATCTCTGAGCCTAGTGTGGTGAGGTCAAGCCCATTTGATCATGTGACAAGCTTATGTTGTCGTGTGCAAGTCGTTTGCTTCTAAGGTTTGGTAATCTCTCTTGTTTTGCAAATGTTCTGCAAACTAAAGTTGTTGATTATATTTGTATGTCGATATCTATATTTGTGCTTATGTATGCTATATTTTGTGTTGTTTACAAGGGTCTCCATCAATTCAAATCAAATCGTGCTTGTCGTGTCTTTGGAATCGCTCTTGTGTGTGTTGTTTGTCTCTAGCTTCGTAAAAGGTGAGTCTTTCTCACTCTGACATTTATACTTATGAAATAGTGAATTGATGACAAGTGTTTGGTAATATAAAATGTTATGCAAGTTAATGATGATCATATGATATGCTATGCCATGTTATTACCATGTTAAAACTGTTAATTATCACCTGACATGTGATATATGACATTATATTGTGACACCGACATTATTTATATTGTTTATGCATATATTCACATTGCAAGTTCCCTGTTCGAATAGAATCACTATGGGTTGAAATGATACATACCCAAACGGACTTTAGATTAGGGAAAAATCGTTATGGGCTGAAATGATAGGCCTAAGCGGTTTTTTTTTGTATTTTTATTTGACTTGGGATTGCGGGTTTGAAATGATAGAACCCGGGTTTTCTTTGTAAACTGCGGATTGAAATGATATATATCCGTATCACTTGACCTAGGTTAGAAAATTATATACAGACCCCGTGGTATATTTTTAAATGATATTTATTAAAATATGTATTTTTAAAAGTATGAAATTTTGATTTAAAAATATATATTTTATGGTTTTAAGAAAATTAAATATTAAGTCTTGAAATTGTGAATTTGAGTACGTAAATGTGAAATAATTGAGATTTTAGACTTTAAATTTTATTTTAAAATGTAAATAAATAATGGAAATTAAATTTAAAGTTTTAAAATTATATATGAAGTAAAATTCTAAGTTTTATTTAATTTATATGTTAATAAACAGTGAATTTTGACTTAATAAATGAATGGAGTTTTTAAATTGAATATTTGATCTAAAAATTTTGTTGTGTTAAATCATATGTTAAAATGATTTTAAATGGGAAATTTTGAAGTCTAGAAATATGATTTTTAAGTTATAATAAAAATTTGGAGTTTTTTTTTTTTTTGAAAAGCTAAAAATGAAATCTGGAATTCATAACATTTTCAAAATGTTGTAGTCTTTTGACAGCATTTTTAAATGCTATTGTTTTGAATCTTACAATGTTTGAAATAACTAAATATCTATTACGACATTTTATAAATGCCGTTATTCTTGAGCTAAACCATTTTTGGAAGCTATAAGCTACGATAGCACTTTATAAATGCTGTCGTTGCTATAATTTAACAATGTTTGAAATGTTATAGTTTTTAACACTGTTTGAGTTATATTTTAAAGTGTTAAATGATTTAAATTTTGAAAATTGATTAATTGTGAAATTTAAGAAGTTTTGAATATATTTTAATATTTAAATTATAATTTCTAAGGAATTTAAATTTGAATTTGAATTTAAGTAAGGTTTACTTGGTTATGTGTTAAATGGAATGAAATGTAATGAGATAAATGAATTTTTGAATGGAATTTTTAATGTATTTTGTAATGATACTTGAAATAAAAAATGAATGACTTATTTGATTTAAAAATGATATTTAATTTTGAGTATTTTAGTTTGAATTCAAATAATGATTTGATAATAAGGTTTGGAAATGATTTGATCTTTATTTTGATAAAGAATATGAATTAGAATGATATGTACTTTTGATAAATGGATATTTGAAGTTTATATTGGTATGAAAGGATATTTAGTTTAATTGTAAATTGAGTTTATTTAAATAATATTGGATTTATGAAATGAATATTTCAAAACTAAGTAATAATGAAACTAGATTTGAGATATATGAAATTATAAAATTTAGTTTTGAAATGCGGGATATTAAAGCTTTGAAATTTATTAAAAATTGAATAGTTTAATTTGTGGATCAAATCTATATTTGAAAATGATATGATGTGAAATGGTTGTTGGGAAATTTAATTGAAACTGATGGTTTGAATTGAATTAAGTTGGAAATTGAAAATTTGGGATTAATTGAATGAATTGTAAAATGTAAAGAATTAAATGAATATCCCATGATTTCAAATGTATGATTTTGAAATGTTATGATTTTCAAAGTGTAATTGTTTCAAGTATTTTTGGTTTCGAAAGAGATATACTTTGAAAATATTATGATTTTGAAATGAATATATGTTTGAAATGTTTTTGGTTTTGAAGTATAAACTATTTTGATTGAATAAATAGTTTTGAAATAAAAATGGTTTCGGTTTCGAAGTATAAACTATTTTGAAAGAAATATAGTTTGAAATGAAATGATTTGATCTTTTAAAAGTATAAACTATTTTGAAATGACCACAGCGTTATAATAACGTTTGGTTGTTAAAGAGACCAGGATCGGAAGTTGTCATACTCTGCCAACTCCGAAAACCACTTTAACAACCGTGTACGCGGTGGAGATTCCAGAATGAAGTAGGATGGTGGCGACGTTCTTGAGGTATATTACGTGGACCCAACTCCCGTGAGTTGGCATAAGGTGGCTAAAACAGGAGCGATCTCGGGCCAAAGGAGGTAGCACCTCTGGTCGGACACATTCCTTCGATACTATGCTCTTACTGGTGATTGATTAGATTGCCATCCTCTGATTTTGATATGGGAGTGTGTTCCGAGGTGGGCGTATGTGGCTGCTGCGTTACCACCAGCCCGTGTGCGTAATTGGTATATCTACCCTGGCATTGCCTTGTGTGCCGTGTCACCTACCATACCGAGCCTTTACTACGAGTTTGTTTTTCTCCCGTAACCCGTGTGGTATCCTCTGACAGTCACCCGGAGTGGAGATGGCATGATATTGGATGGACTACTGGGACTATTATGTGTGAAGGGTGATATGGGTAGCCCGGAACGCTATTTAAAAGTATGTTTATTTTACTGTAGACATTATTATAATAGCGCAATATTACTACATAGTAAATAGTTTAACGGATCCTTAAAGGATAGGCGATCTCAAGCATCCTTTAAGTTACTGATGCATTTTTGTTACTGTTCACTTGAGTTTATTTACAGTTAATAAGTATTTATGTCCTGACTCGAGTGTTTTGTATTTTGCTTTACGCTCGAGTCAGATTGAGTGAGTTAGCATTCAAGATTCACCTTCGGAGTTGGAGCTTTCCTTGAAGATCCAGCCATCTATTTTGCTTTCTGTATCCAGTGATTTCAGTGATGTATTCTGATTTGTACCTGATGTATCTTGTTACTTTTTGTTGTATCTTGTTTAACTCTGATGTATCTTATATATATATATATATAGTAGCTTCATGAACTACTATCTCTTCTACTTCCGCTGCAGTATTATTTACTCTGTGTCTGTGATCTGTGATTAATTATTTACTGTATATTCTGAGATTTGCCAATTTTTATTTACAACGCGGTATTTTGAGAAATTTAAGTCCGACATGTGCGGATACGAATGGTTGAAAATATTGGGTTGTTACAAATATATCAATATCGATAAGCGGTATAACCAATAACGCTTATCTTCCTTCACAGTTTCACAGATAAAATAAATTTATCAATCGCTAAGATTCATCATTACAATTCGATATGGGTTTCGGTTAACCAACTGGAATCTGAATCCCTGTCGCATCGAAATTCAAATGCCGTTTTACAGGCAAAAAGGGGTTTTCACATATATACAGAAACAAATCCAAATTCACAGTACAACATAAGGCAGTTCACATCACATAGCATCACAATCATAAACAGAAATATCAATTCAATAGGCAACAAATCAGATATCCTACTTACACAATCCATAAGCAATCATCCTTAATTCTTATTGTAATTAATTCAAATTTAATTTTAATTACTTATAATTATTCACTTAACCCTGTTTAATTTATCATTAGTCATCAATTAATCACTCATCTCATTTCAAATTAATTAATTAACAAATCAATTCTCAATCAATTATCTTAATTAACTACTAATTAGAGATTAATTTACTTTGATTATCTGATTAACAATTCGTAATTACAAACAGAGTAAACCCTTAATAATATCTATTTGTCTTAATTAACATTTTAGAATTTCTTTCAAACTTTGAAATCAAATTTATCACTAAATTAAAAACTTTAATGGTAAATAAATTTCAACACTTGTTTGTTTTACATTAATTACTAAATTAAAGTATTAATTGAATTCTAAACTTTGTTAAGTATTCTTCTTAACTCATGAACTGGTAACAAAGGCTTAACTTATAATTGGCATGCATTAATTGGCCATTAATATTGAAACTTGTTTTAAACAGTTCGCATGCTACTATTAGTTTGCAGGTTGAAAAATCAACCTGAGCAAGATTTTGTTTTTAACACTGCAGTTTGAAGAAAATTACTCGAGTTTCTCCCCTATTATCTCGAGTAACCCCGCGCGTTCCTCTCATGTTTCCCCGAGACCTCCTCTCCCACCCGTTCGTTCTTCTTCTTCTTCTTTTTTTTCCCTCAGGTTCTAAGTACCTAACCCAAAATAGCCAGATATACTTGCGCACGCGAGTACGAACTCGAAGTCAACCCTTTCTTCCCCATCACACAATTCCATCACCCAATCTCCCCAGTACACCAACATGCACGGTGCATGTGCACACGGTCCCCCTCCACCTCCGATCAACTTGGCCGTCACCCACAACTCACCGATGACCGACTCGAGCGCAGCGACCCCGCGGAACCCATTGTTTCATTAACGATTGAAATCGAGGAAATTCGATCGAACTGGAACGAAATACCTCGATTGACAATCACCTCGCTCCGCCGCTTGATGCCACCAGAACCCAGCCACTTCGACCACAGTTACTGTAATGACCCGTAAATTTCGACAATTAAAATTTTAATTAAAAACGATTTTGAAATTTAAATTTTGTAGAAAAGGGAAATATATATATATATAAAGGAGGTAAATTAATACTAGATGAACGCTAAATGAAAATTTATAGCAACGGTAATTAAAAATCTTAATTATTGTTAAATTTAATAGAAATCTAATGATTGAGATAATGGAAGATTTATACCCTTGTGTAAGTTGCATAAATAAAGGAGAATTAAATTTATAATTAATAATGAATGTAGAAACGGTTATTTAACTTAATTGTTGAAAGGTTAGGTGAAATATCAATAAAAGAAAAGTGTAATTTGTTGCACTTGAATAAAATATAAAATAAAGAATTAAAGATAAAAATTTAAATTACCTATGTATTAGTAAATTGGTAAAACGGTAACTGTATAAGAATTAAGATAGTAATACAAATGGCAGTTGCTGGACAACCAATTTAATGCAAATTCAAATGTGATTGAGACGACTGTTGGGTTTCAATGGAGTGTAAATAAATAGTGAAAAACATTATAATATCTTAATTTAAATATGATTGTTTAATTAATACTAAAAGAATAAAATTGAAATAGTATTTAATGTAATAATAACTATAATAAATTGCAATTGTATAATGGAAGTAAATTGTTAATAAATGGATGTAAATATTAACTAATTGATGGAAATAAAATATAAATGAATGTTTGGATAAGATCATAAGTAAATGCAATTAGGTAGCATGTATTGGAAATAAAGTTCATTTAAATATTGAGAAATTTTAATGTTGTTATTAAGAAAAACGTTACTTTAGTAATTTTTAATATAGTAACGGGTGTGCGAACGCGAATTAATGGAAACGTAAAACTTATTTTAAGTGAGTATTTGAGTGTAGACTTATGAAATAGATTAATGACAATAAAATTTTGTACGTTATTTATTCTATTAGTTTGTTAAGTTTTATTTTGATCAATTTCAATTAATGCACTAAATTATTGCAGTTAGTGTGGAATATTGGTAAGTGAATAAATAAGATGTAAACTAGATGAATTTCCATTCATAATATGATGATTAATGTGATATAAAGAATGAAACCAAAATGGAATGAATTAATTAAGGTTCTAACTTTATTTATGCGTAAAGTTAACAAAATTTCCAATAAAATTTAGATACGGTAAGTTATGCAAATAAAAGATGAAATTTTGGGAAATATTTATGTATTGGAATATAAAAGAAATGTTAATTAGGTAGTTGAGTAATAATTGATTTATTTTGAGTTGTAATCCAATAAAATCAAATTTATTAGAATTTATTGCAATTAATTGGATTAATTGCAGTAACCTTTGGAAATTGGAACTTAGTAAAAATAATCTGGATTGTATTTCAAATAAATAGGTTAGGGTGAGTAACTGAATTACATACTATGAATAAGTAAACCAGGAAGATTAAATTTAATTAATATAAAATAGTTGATTTATTGCAAATAAAAGATTATGTAAATATTTAGTTAGGTGGAATTAAAGATAATTACATAATAAGGTATGAATCCACTGCTAATTTTATTTATGGAAATGAAAAGAGTACCAAAAACAAGCTTTGTCGGTATATTTAAGTTTAATGTATAATAATAAAATAATGGTAATAAAAGAAGTTTAAACATCTGTTAATAGAGAGTTGAGTTTAAATCTAAGAATATTAAGAAGTAGATTTTTGAATACAACATTTGATCCATCCACTTAAAATGTATAGATAGGATAATCGCTGATTTTTGATTTAAGTAGTGCAAACGGAGATTTATCTATTTATTGGAATTGGAATTTATAAGTGTATAAATAGGAAATAAGTGAAATTTATTTTAAATATTCATAAATGAAGATTTAGATGAAGGTGAGAATGGTAATGCTTTAAATAGTAGAGACGTACACAAATCAATGTAGGTAATTAGAAATAAAATGTTGTCGAAACGATAAAACGTTTCTTGTGAAAAATGGATGACATAACGAAAAAGGGTAATGTATTCACTTGAATATAAATTGAAATTTATTTAAGGTATTAATTACAATGGATAGAGATTTTGGGTAACATTGTAAATGATATGTAAGTAATGCAAATGTATGTTAATAGTAAGGGATTAGGATGAATTAAAAATTTGTAACATAGGAATTACCTGCCTATTTGTTAATAAAAAATTTGAATGGTTAGTAAGTGATAATAGAATAAGTGTACATTAGTGGAATTGAGGTAACGTTGGTTTTAATGTTGAGAAAATAAATGGGTATAGTAAAGTTTAAGTGAAATTGTAAGTATGTATAGGGGAATGAATTATTGTAGGGAAATATTTGGTAACCATTGCAATAAATGTAAATTTGTGTGCATTAATATGAAATTTAGTAATAGGTGTGAATAACTTAAATTTCTTCATAGGATAAAGAATGATGGAAATAACGTTTAATTAATATATCGGGATTTAATTGATCATAAAAGGTTGATTGCAAATCAAATGAAAAATGCTTAAATGGGAATTAAGTTATTTATTCATTTGGATTTAAAGCATGATTGAAATTTTTGGAAACTGAATAAAACGTTTTATGTTGATTGAAATTTAAGTTGGAAGTAATTAAGATAAATAAAATATGTATAATATGGAATTCAAATATACATAGAAATGTGGATTTTAGTATGTAAACGTAATCTATTGAGAATGGATAGAAATTTTGATCTGTAATTATTACAGTAATTTAGAATTTAGTTGAAATTGGAAATTTATCTATGTATTTGGAAATTTATGGAATTGTGAATATATATATGGAAATTTAAATGAAGCATCTAATTATACATGTGTGAATACGCTTAAAATGCAATGTAAATGTTGAGAAAGAAATAATTTAATCCGTAACGTGTATAATTAATATCCTTTTGGGACCACTTCTGTTTGCATGTTAAAATTCGTGCACACCTATCCTTTTGCGATCTATCTATAAATATGCTGTGATAAACCCTAGCCTCCTTTCTATTGTCAATTGGCTGTACGTTCATTTTTCTTCATCTCTTTCTCTTCCTCAATGGTTACAAAACCTAATCTATCTACAATTCAAATTTTTTAATAAAATTCAAACTCTCCACAAAAAAATTCCAGAAAATTTATGATAAATTTCTCGAGACACGTAATCTGCTGGTACAATTCGTTTTCTGTTTTGGATATTCGTTTGACCAGAAAAAATTCGACGATGTGCTGTAGCTTTTAGCTGACGCGGCCATTGAAGTTAAGTGGGTTTTGTTTTATTTTATTTTATTTTATTTTTTTCATATCGTTTAAAATGAATATTTTTTTCATACGTTCTCCGATTCACGCGAAATTTCTTTTGTTAGGATCGTAATTTAATTCCAGATCCATTGACGCTGGTTTGGAAAAATTCTGAGACCGTCGAATTTTTGGGTTTAAATCGGATTTAAATTCGATTTAAATTCCAAAGGTGAGTGTTTTAACCCACTCACAACTACTAAAAGCTTTTATGTTTGTTAAATTAATTTTAGAAATGAATAGAAATTTATTTATGAGTATTTGGCATGTTTAATTCATCATATCTGTTAAATTGCATTTATTTAATTTAACTGTTAATTTAGTTTATTTATTGCGTATTAATTAACAGTTAGAAATTTATTTGTTGTATATGAACTGCTAGTTAACAGTTATATAATTTATTACTGAATATAGACTGTAGATTAATAGCTGTTAAATTTAATTTGAATAAAATTGCCAGCATTACCTGTTATGTAGTACCAAAAATAATATTGTTATTGATTGATATTGATTGATGATTGCGATTTGGATGATGGATGATGTTGATGAATGGATGTTTATTGTATATCATTAAATTGCAAATTATCATGCATATTTCATTTCATTCGGGATTGTGGTTTGAAATGATATATAACCGCAAAATTTTATATCTTTTAAATTGCGGATTGAAATGATAGATATCTGTATCACTTGACCATAGGATAGAAAATTATATACAGGCACCGCGGTATATATATAACTATTTAAATGTGATTTCTATGGTTTGGATGGAATACGGTTTATAATAATCTTAAATTTTATATTGTATAAATATTTTTCTTCCATATATATATATACATATGAAGTTGAAAATTTTGAAATTAAAAGGTGTATAAAAATCTTTATTAAAAATGGAAGAAAATTAAGAAAATGGAGTTTAATAATTTATATCATATGTTTAAATGTTAGTTTGGAAATTTTAAGATATGATATTTATAATTGGATTTTTCCCAAAATAAATTGAAATGAATATTCTAGTATAATTTGAATTGGGAAGAATATATATATTTTATTACTAGAAATTGAAGTCTTATTATTTATGGATTTTATATGAATATTCAAGACTAATTAATAGAACAATTGATTTGTTGAAAGCATAAAATCCAACTTTAGTTTGAAATATTGATACTCAAAATGGATATACGTATATATAAATAAATTGAAGTGGTTTTGGAACTTGAGAGAGATAATATAAATTTTGGTTTAGACTTTAATAAAGAAATGTATTTGTAAAGCCATGAGAACTATTTTCTTTACAAAGTAACATTTAAGTTAAACCATTTAATTCATATACCGTTGAATGTCCAAACCATTCAAGTTTTAAAAGTATGGCTTCAAAGCATGAATTCCGAAATATTATGTTTTGGAAGTATAATTCAAATGTTTGGTTTCAAGATATTTTAAATTTTAAACCCGTATGATTTTGGAAAGAATAACATTTGAGATAAAATGATATCATATGGTTTTGAGTTTTAAATTGATATCGTATTCATAGTTTTGAAATGGAAATGTTTATTCTGGGTTTAAAGTATAAACTATTTTTTTTTAAATGACCGCGGTGTTATAATAACGATGGGTTGGCAAAGAGACCGGGATCGGATATGGACATCTGTCGATACCGAAAACCACTTTGACTAACCGTGTACGCGGTGGAGATTCCAGAATGAAGTAGGTGGTGGCGACGTTTCCTATAAGGTAAATACGTGGACCCGACTCCCGTGAGTTGGCATAAGGTGGCTAAAACAGGAGCGATTCTCAGGCCAATGAGGTCATTCCTCTGATCGGACCCTCCTCTTCGATATTATACTTTGACTTGGATTGATTCAGTGGCCACTTCTATATTTTGATTTTGGGCAGTTAGTCCGAGGTGGGCGGTAACTGCGGCTACGCGTTTCCACCAGCCTGGATAGCAATTGGTATATCTACCCTGGCATTGCCTAGTTGTGCCGTGTCACCTACCATATCGAGCCTTTACTACGAGTTTCTATTTGTGTCGTACCTATGGAGTATCCTCTGGTAGCCTCCCGATCAGGAGGTATTACGGTACTGTATAGACTATTGGCATTTTACGTGTTAAGGTGGAAAATGTAAAGCCTTAACGCTATTTAAAAGTAAGTTTATTTTATGAATAGACACTATTATAATAGCGCAATATACTACATAGTAAATAGTTTAACGGATCCTTAGGAGATGTAAATCCCGAACATCTCTTGAGTTACTGTACTCATATTTATTTCTGTTAATTTAACTCACATAAGATCTTTTAGTCTGACTCGAGTGTTTTTGTCTTTTCAAATTCGCTCGGGTCAGTCCGAGCGTTTCAGGATCGAAGATTTTAGCTTTGGAGGACGAAGACGAAGAATCCGTATTATATTATTTATAGTATTGCACCACACTCTAAATTTCCGCTGCATTGATTGTATTGGTATGTGTAACTCTGATATTCATTGTATAAGTAAAATAAATATTTTGTAAACAGTTATCATGAACTGTATATTGATTATTATATTTTATCCTTCCGCTGTGAGATTCTGTTTTGTTTTTATTTCTTCTCTGTTTTTCTTATTTACCCCATAACAATCCGCCCTTCCGTATGGTTTGAACTGGCACGTGTGTCGGTTTAAAGTGTGCGAAAAGGCGGGACGTTACAGTTGGTATCAGAGCTTTGGTTTAGCGATAAACTTTGGCTCTGTGGGGTTTGACTCTTTGTTAATAGGATAGAAATATCCTATGGGAGTCGTTGAGTGTATATATATATGAGAGAGCGTATTTGTTAGTGTTATAAAAGGATTTTTGACATTGTGTTGACCTGTTCCGCTTTGTATTTATAAATTCTAGTTGATACATGGGACGCTATGTCATCAATAGGGATTTCTAAACACTTAATAGGACAGACCGACATAATATCCGTTTTAATATGGGTGAATGAAATAATTTTGCCTATTATATTTTCTATATATAAAATAAAGTTTTAAATGATATTATGTATATATTTGATTGATATAGATTGGGTGTTAGGAAATAAAAATATTTATAATAATTGAAGCTAAGTTGAAATTAGAATAAATCAAATTGGAGATTTTAGAACTTAAGTCCGGGATTTTAAAAATTTGCTTTCAAAGGATTTATGAAATATAATGCTTTGGTTTATAAGTATTTTCTTCTATAAATATTTCATTTTAATTCAGAAGAATTGTTTTAAAGAAGATTTTGGAGAAAATAAATTTTGTACTTTCCTCTCTGTCGCTGGAAAATAATTTCGGTGATGGCGGCCGCATCATCGACTTTCATTTTCAAGTTTCGAAGGGGAAAGACCACTGTAGTAAATTATACTGCAGATTTATTTTGAAAATATCTAAAATTTTAATTTTTACAAATATAATTGAGATATAAAAGTAGTAAGAAATTATTTATTATTTTTTTAAAGATAATTTGAAATTTGACCCGGTATTTGATTCTTAAATTTCCATTATTTAATGGTTTAAATTATTTTAGTGAAATAAAAGGTAAGTAATTAATGAAGTGAAACCTCTAATTTAGAGAATTAATGCTAAGTTATAAAGGAAGTTAAATTTTTAACTTATAAGAGAGGTAAAGATTTATTGAACAATGAATGAATTAAAAGAATTTAGATAAACTTGTATAAGTTCAATTGCATTTTTCTTTAACATATATATAACTTACCAAATATAAAAAGTTGAAATGTTAAATGAGAGATTGGAATTGAATATTTTACAAGTAGGAATTTTGGGAAATAATGAAGGTGTTTGCACAAAAAATGGGCAAACACCTCCAAGTCGTGTGATTTAGTTGATTTTATGTGATTTTTGATGATTTAGATGAGTTATGTAAATATGAAAAAGGCAGGGACTGAAATGTAAAAGACACACAAATTTATAGTGGTTCGGCCAGAACGTGCCTACGTCCACTTTATATGTTATTATCTTCTTTCTTTCGGATTATAAGTACAATGCTTTGTGTACAAGTATATGAAAGTAGTTTGAAAGTTCCTTCCGTGCTTGAGCTCTCAAACTTGTCTGCCATTGTTGTACCCCTGCCCCTCTATTTATAGAGTGAGGCTGGGGGCAGGGGTCCTGAATGTATATAGCTGCTGGTGGGCCCGGGCTGAAGCGATCTGGCCTGGTAGCATTCTGGTTCGGCGAAGCTTGGTGCGGCAGTGGTGAGTGGACCGGTTGCAGGCGTAGCTTGGTTCGGCAGTGGTGGTTCGGTGGTAGGAGTGTGGATATGGATCGGCAGTGGTGGGAAATGGGTTGGACTGGTGGTATTGGAGAGGATGTTGGTCCGGTATGGTTTTCTGGTTCGGTGGAGACTATGAGAAGAGGCCGGTCCGGTAGTGCTTGGTCCGGTGGTGGCCTTGTTGTCGGAGTTGGTTCGGCTTGGGACAACCTTTCTCTGGTTCGGTAGTAGGAGGTTAAGGATGGAGCTTGGACCGGTGAGGCATGCCGAATGTCCGTAGATGCTTTGCCGAATGAGGTATATCTTCAAATGCCAAATGTGCTTTAAGCTGGGCCTTGCCGAATGGCCCTGTGCCTGTATCTTCTATGTTTGCATTGAGCCTTGTATTTGCCGAATGGGGTGGAGGTTGCGAACCCGGGTGAAACTGACACTTCTTGGTCCCGAGATCTCCTGGGTGAGAATTCGCCCAACATTTGCCCCCCAAAGTGGGGCACGTGCTTGCATGTGTCGCGCTTTGTTTCCCTGTAGTAGGGAGGCTTATTCTGTAACGCCATGGTCTGGATGTTCATATCCTGTTGGTTTCCTGCGAAGGAATTCACAGTTTTAATGTGATTTCAAATGACGACCGTTCGGGATCGAAATATTTGTGATGAAGTGAATTGTGCCGTTCAGGGCGAGACGTGACCGTTCGAGGTCGGGTGTCGTTCGAGGCGAGTAGGTGTGCCCCGAGGGGGCTTAGCATTATTGATGCCAGGTTCACGTTAGAGTGGATCCCTGGATCGTTTGTGAAGATGGTTTATCGCCAGCTCAGAGCATGCCTAAGGATCGTTCGCGACCCCGTACATGTGTAAGTAGCTTAGCCATTTCAGAATTAGCAGAACTAAATATCCATTCAATCGATGAGTTTTAAAAGGATGTCAAAATGTAAATTCTCACGACGATAGGGTTAATAGTCATTCAGAGCATGCCTGTGGACCGTCGTGGTCGTGTACATGTGTAAATGATTAACCCATGTTAGTAGGAGATTTACTACTTATTCATCGTTATCGTAATCTCTATTTTATCAGTAGATCCTAGGGTCCGGTACTTATCTGAGTGAAGCGCTCTGCATGCCCCCTGTTTCCGGTCTTTGCTTGTAGAGATGGTTTCGTTCGGTTTCTGGTTGGTCCGGTATGTTGGTATTGGTCCGGTATTCTGGTCCGGTAGGCCGAACCAGTTGGTTCGGCAATCCTGAGCTCGCCTATATATAGAGGCTACACCCCCCTTAGTTTCTTCTTACCGAACCAGAGAGAGCCGAATCGACTGACCACCGAACCAAATCTTTGCCGGATCAAATCTTCACCGAATCAGGTATATACTCTTTTGCCGAATGATTTCTATTACCGAATGGGATTATGCCGAATGCACGCGAGGTGTCTTAGTTTGCCGAATGAGCCTAAGGCCTTAGTGCCGAACGACACGTATACCGGATGAACTCTTAGTGCCGAATGAACCTATTATCTCCCTGCCGAATGAACTCACTTGCACTGCCGAATGAACTTGATATTTTAGCAGAATTCCGGACTTATGCATTCTTTTTTGCTTACATCTCTGTATTCTTTGTTCTAACAACTTGTCTTTTTGCTTCTGTGTATGCAGATAAATGTCTCGCAAGGCGGAAACACGATCAGACAGACGGAAATCCAAAGATGGAGGCGAGTCTTCCTCCGTGCCCCCAGCCCAATCAGGATCCGGGGAGCATGGAACTGCTTCGAGATTGCTGGTGGAGGGGTATGGACCCCAGGAGCTCCTGGTCTCCCCACCCGACTGCTTCCCTAGTTCTCTAAAGGAGGAGCAGCTTGATGCTATATCCCGTTCTTTCGGGATAGATAGGGCGCTTATGTTGCTTCGGGGAGTCGGGGTGATGCCATACGACCCTCCCGAAGGGTATTTCGCCTACAGCCGGTACCATTGCATGTGCGGGGCCATTCCCCCTATCAACGCCTGGGTTGTTAGCTTCCTTACATATCTAAAGGTGGCGCCTTTCCAGCTGCAGCCCAACTCGTATGCCATCTTGGTGTGCTTATATTCTATCTTCCAGAAGAGGTACGGGCGTTCTCCATCCAACCGGAAAATCCGGTATCTATATAATCTGAGGGGCTATAGGAAGGGGTCCCCCTACATTAGCTTAGAGTCGGCCGTCTCCTTCAAGCCGGTCCTGGACCTGTACTCAAAGTACAACATGTTCAAGAAGGAGTGGTTCTTTGTGAAGGACGATTCTGTCTCCATTCGTCGCTTCACTTCCGGATGTAAGTTAACTCTTTATTCGTAATTCCTGTCTTGATTGCAATTCCTTTCCTTATGTGCTTCTGTTGTTTGTTAGCGAAAGGTGGATTTGCGGTGGTGGAGAGCGATCGCCTAGTCCATATGGCAGCAGAAATTAAGGCTATCTCCGAGAGGGACAGGTCAGCCGCCTATCTGATCAGGAACGCTACCCTCCTGGAGTACAACTTGATCCTGCCGCTCCAGTCCGTGGTTAAGCAGAGGGACACGGTTGAGGAGAAGGCGGCTAAAGCTAAGGAGGGGGGCCACGGTGAAGAGTGGCAAGAGGAAGCCCTTTGCTCAACACCCAGTCGTGGGGGGTAAGAAGCTCAAGGAGTCTGATGGCCCCTCTCCTAGTACTCGCCCGATCATCCCGGAGGGGGAAGGTGTGGAAGAGGGCGAAGGAGGCGATGTGGGAGGAGAGTCAGAAGGCGGAGGAGATGGCGATGGAGATGGTGATGGTGATGCTGGTGCCTTAACCTCTGGGAAAGATTCTGAACTGGATGAGGCCCTCCGTCAGGTCTTCGGGGAATCGGAGGAAGAATCGGAGGCGGAGAAGGCGAAGGAGACTGGCAAGGTCGGGGCTGGTGCCGATCTATCCCCCAGGGGTTCCTCAGCCAGGGTGACTTCGGCGGTGCAAGGTGAACTTTTGTCCTCTGTCGATTCCATTTTCGATAAGGACTTAGAAATATTTTATGGTTCACTCCCGTCCTGGAATGAGATTCAGGACTTATTGCAGTACCCCACTCCTCCGCAAGGTTTGTATAATAGACGTGCCTTCACACTTTTCTTTCTTTTTACTTAACATGTTTCCTGAATTGTGGACCATTGTATGTTCGTAACACTTGTTCTTTATTCCAGGGGCAGGCCAGGTGGTTAAAACGTCAGACGTTCGACACCGCCTCGAACAGTTCAAGTTGATGAGAGCTTCTGCGAAGCCTCCCACTGGTCGTACTGGGGACGTGGTCAAATACCGTCCTCTTCTTGGGGTCATCGAAGAGGGCATTCAGAAAAAGAAGAGGAGTCGTTCTTTGTTTGAGCCTTCCCCTGGTCCGCAGCTTCCTGTTCAGCCTCCTCGTGATGCCACGGAGGAGAGCACGGAGTTTATCCCCCCTCCACCTCCTTTCAAGAATCCCACAGTCATCCGTATAAGGCGTCCTGATGTGCCTCGTGACCCCTTTGCTGGTCATCCTGATTTAGACCCAAGTTCTCGGGATATTTCGTTTGATGAGGCCACGGGTGAGCACCTCCTTCCCCGCAACCCCATGGTACGAGTGTTAGACGAGGCTAAGTCTCTAGATCTTGATCTGCTTACCACTCGGGTAGTTACCATGGGAGACGAGGCCAAGGCTAATATTGATCCGGTGGCTGAGGAGACCAAGAAGTTAATGAAGTATCATGCTCAATTGGTCAAGGCCGGGGAGGAGATTGGAAGTGCTAATATTCGGTTGCGGCTGAAGGTTGCTGATCAGACCGAACAGCTTTCCGGTCAAGCCGTTCAGATTTCTCGGCACGAGGAAGCCTCCAGGCGTCTGAAAGAGACCATGGAAAAGGCTAGTAGGGCGGAAATACGGAAGATGGAGGCCGCCTGTAAGGAGCGGATCGACATGGCCATTGCAACAGTGGATTAGGTTCGGAATGCGGATCTCGAGCAGGTAGAGGAGTTGTCTGGGAGGCTTGAGGCCGCGGAGATGGCTCAAGTCAAGTTAAAGGAGGAGATGAGGAGGTCTCTCCAGGCTGACTGCTCGAGATACCGATCAGAGAGGGATGCCGCTGTCGCCAAGTTGCAGGCTTCCGAGGCCAGGGTGAGGGAGTTCGAGGAGAATGAGGGGATGATGGACGAGATGCTGCAGGACATGTACTTCCGCACTTGGAAGGAGGGCAGCTTGTCTTGGATGGATGACTATCCCCGGGTCATGGCCAAGATATATCTCCGGGCTTTAGAGGAGGCCAGGGTCGATGCGGGCAAGGAAGGTGGAGTGGCTTTTAGCCTGGATGTGGTCACTGCTCAGTTCTCGAAAGAGGAGCAAGTGGCGGTGAAGGAGGGGATGCGGTTGCTTGCTGCGGAGGAAGCGGGTGTGCAACTGGAGGATGAGGATCAAGCGGCGGACGCTGGTGAGTTATTCTTCTCTTTTCCTTTTCTTTACGGGTTTCCATAACTTGATCGTTTATCGTTTGTTTAATGGATTCCTTTTCTGAATTGGACAGGTGGAACTTCCGATCAACATGCTGGGGGTTCCGGCCCCGCGGCCAAATAGGCTTGGGAAGTCGGTGATGGAGTGTGGACGCAGCTGGTTACTCGTCCGGATTCGGCCGCTTTTTATTTCTTTTTTACTATTGTTTACGTTAGTCCAAAACATTGATATGACTGTAATAACATTATTTGCAGAGAATAACTTGGTGTGATTTCATAATATAAGCTGATTTTGTTATGTTTAAACGTTGTTGTCATTTTGATGTGCTGCGTGAGAAGTATGACCATGTATATGCCTTCATGTTTTATTTGCAGGCGGTAGTTTTGAGCATCTTGTGTAACTGATCATGAATATATCTGAGTACCTTGCCACCCAGTATGCAGGCTTAGATTCTCATGAGTGAATGCTCCCGATTCGGTTTCCTGTACTTTAGAGTTTGTTATACAGGATAGGAGAAAAGTATTTAAATGAAATGGAAATATAGAAAAAGTAAAACTTCCAGTCACGGAAGGCCGTCGATGTGCTTAAGTTCGTGGCAAACGGGTTTTGTAGTCACTTTCCCTAGCTGTGGGTCTTGGAGACATTTGTCACCCATCTTACGCCTCCGCGGGGAGTTTTCTTTTTTACCACAGCCGCACTTAAGACACATCGGAGCCGAGATCGCGCACGGTAACTACCCGAACCATTATGGTCCGTAATCGTGGGTATTATTCGATTTACCGTGGCCGGCTAGCGTGGGTGCCGTTGGCCGTGAACTACCCCTGGCTGGCCACACCTTATGTTGGGGCTTAAAGTAGGTTCACAGTTGCCGGCGAGCCGAACGCCGTAATGAGCTGCCATCGGCTATAGTCGGCCTTTATGATGACTTATAATCGGCTCATTACAGTTGGCTTTGAGGGCAGGCGCGAGCAATGAGTTAACCCGCAGTAGAGGGATGCTGGAGCAAAAGAGTCTCATTGGCGAGTGCATAGAATCGTAGCGTACCTGTTAGGCCTTGTCCAGATGAGGCCGTGGTGCGCCTTGAGTGAAGATGCCGTAAGATTTTGTTCAACAGAAAAGGATAAAGCTTAACAAGCAGCCAAGATATAAAGGAACGAGTTAGAAAGAGACAAGATTTTTTAAAGTGGTTCGGCATGAAAATGCCTACGTCCACTGATTCTCTTTGTTAATTCACTTCATATGGGCAGTACAAGTTAAGAAAAGTATCGACGGAGGTGTCGGATGTTCCATGCCCTCTGGAACACCTCTCCGTCCACTGTTGACAAAATATAAGCTCCGTTGTGGAGGTCTTTATGAATTACATATGGTCCGTCCCAGATGGGGTCCAGTGCCCCGGGGCGCGGAAAGATTCGCCTGAGGACAAGATCTCCTTCTTGTAAGATGCGATGTTTGACTTTGGAGTTGTATAGTGCTGCCACCTTTTGTTTGTGAGCTGCTGCTTTGAGAGCTGCATCGTTTCTCCTTTCCTCAATTAGATCCAAAGACATGGGGAGGAGTTCTTCATTTTCTTCTGGATTGTAGTGGATCCTACGATGGGAAGGAACAGTAGTCTCAACAGGGAGCATTGCCTCCGATCCGTATGCCAAAGAGAAAGGAGTATGTCCCGTTGATGTTCTGAAAGATGTGCGGTAGGCCCAAAGTGCCGTAGGAAGTTCGTCCACCCAAGCGCCTTTTGACTTTTCAAGTTTCCTCTTGATTAGGGTTTTGAGAATTTTGTTGACAGCTTCGACTTGTCCGTTTGCCTGAGGATAAGCTACCGATGAGAAGCTTTTATGAATTCCATGCTCTTGGCACCAGTCGGCGAATTCTTCGCTGTCAAATTGGAGTCCGTTGTCTGATATGATCTTGAGTGGTACTCCGTACCTGCACAGAATATTTTTGATCAAGAAGTTGATAACTTTTGCTGAAGATATTTTATTTAGGGGTTCCGCTTCCACCCATTTGGTGAAATAATCGACTGCCACTATAGCATATTTGGCCCCGCCCCTGCCCGTTGGCAGTTCGCCAATTAAATCAATTCCCCATACAGCAAAGGGCCAAGGGCTGGTCATTTGAGTAATCTCATTTGTGGGTAGTCGAGGAATCTTGGCAAATTTCTGACATCTGTCGCATCTCTTGACGAAGTCTAGGGCGTCTTTGTTTAGTGTGGGCCAGTAATATCCATATCGGAGTATCTTCTTCGCCAGAGTCTGCCCTCCAGTGTGATCTCCGCAACTACCTTGATGGATGTTGAATAAGATTTCCTTGGCTTCCCTTCCAGCGACGCATCTGAATAAGGGGCTAGAGAAGCCACGCCGATAGAGGATGCCTTCTTGTATTGTGTAGTGGGGAGCTTTCCTCAAAATTCTCCTGACTTCATCACGTTTGTCTGGTAGTGTGCCGTCCTGTAGATATTTCCGGATAGGAGTCATCCAAGTTGCTTCTTCAATTGCAGTTATCAGATTCACTTGTTCAAAACTTGGGGCTAGCTGCCTTGAGATGGCTAGTGCTCCGGAAATGGTGCTATTCATCATACTAGCTTGCTTTGCTAGTTCATCGGCCTCTTGGTTATCTTCTCGAGGAATGTGTTTGATTAGATAATGGTCCAATTGGTCGAGCAGCAGTTTGGTTTTCTTTAGATATGCTGTGAGTCGTTCTCCTCGTGTCTGGAATTCTCCTAGTACTTGGCTTACGATAAGTTGAGAATCACTATGAAGACATAAAGAATTGACTCCAATTTCTAAGGCAAGCTCCAATCCCGCTATTACTGCCTCATACTCCGCATCGTTGTTAGTGGCCGCGAATTCCAACCTTAATGCATAGTACAGCTTTCTTCCCCTGGGGGTGATTATCACAATACCTGCCCCCGAGCCTTGTTCGTTTGATGCTCCATCTACAAAGAGGTTCCACTTGATGTTTTTTGCTATTTCAAACTGATCCTTGCCTTCGTTGGTAGTGAATTCGGCAATGAAATCGGCCAGGGCTTGCCCCTTGATAGCAGTGCGAGGATGGTAGGTGACGTCATACTGACTTAGTTCAATGCACCATTTGAGGAGTCGTCCAGAAGTGTCGGGACGATGGAGCACCTGTCTTAATGGCTGATCGGTTAGAACTCTGATGGAGTGAGATTGGAAGTAGTGTCGTAGTTTTCGTGACGCGATCAATAAACAATATGCCAATTTCTCAAGTTTAGGATATCTGGCTTCTGCCCCTGTAAATCTCTTACTTATAAAGTACACTGAGCGTTGTGTGCGGTCTTCTTCTCTTACCAGGGCAGCGCTTAGAGCATGAGATGATACAGCGAGGTATAGGTATAGCTCTTCGCCTTCGTTTGGAGTTGAGAGTACTGGTGGTTTCTGAAGGTGTTCGATCAGGTTAAGGGAGGCTTTTAAGCATTCATCGGTCCACTCGAACTTTCCTTTGTCTTTCTTGAGAGCTTCGAAAAAAGGGACGCACTTGTCAGTTGCTTTGGAAATGAATCTGCTTAGGGCGGCTACCTTTCCGTTTAAGCTCTGCATTTCTTTTCGGGTGGAAGGTATCCTTATTTCTTTTAGAGCCCGGATTTGTTCAGGGTTTGCTTCAATTCCTCTGGAATGGACAATGAACCCTAAGAATTTTCCCGATGACACTCTGAAGGAGCACTTTAGAGGATTCAGCTTCATTCCATATCGGCGAAGTACCTGAAACATCTCGCTCAGGTGGCTTACATGATCGTCGGCTTTCCTGGACTTTACCGACATGTCATCCACATATACTTCCATAGTTCGTCTTATTAATTCCGCGAACATCTTGTTGACAAGGCGCTGATAGGTGGCTCCGGCATTTTTGAGTCCAAAAGGCATGACTTTGTAACAATATAATCCCCGGTCAGTGATGAAGCTAGTGTGGTCTTGATCGGGAGCGTGCATGGGAATCTGGTTATATCCGGAGTATGCATCCATAAAAGATAAAAGTTCGTGCCCGGCAGTGCTGTCCACAAGTTGATTGATTCGGGGGAGCGGGAAGCAGTCCTTCGGGCAAGCGTCATTTAAGTTGGAGAAATCAATGCATGTTCGCCACTTCCCATTAGCTTTCTTTACTAGTACCGGGTTAGCTATCCACTCGGGGTAGATGGCTTCTCGTATGAAGTCATTAGCAAGTAGGTTCTTTACTTCCTCGTCGAGGGCTGCTGATCGTTCTGCTCCCATGCTTCTCTTTTTCTGCTTTATCGGTGTCCTGGTGGGATCGATGTTCAGCATGTGGCATGCTATGTCTGGGGAGATTCCTGTCATATCGGCATGTGTCCACGCAAATACATCTAAGTTGTGGCGGAGAAAGTCGACGAGTTGATCCTTCAATTCTGTTTTTAGCTGAGATCCTATTTTTAATAGTCTGTTTGAATCATGTTTGTCTACAGATACGAATTCCATGGCCTCTGCAGGCTCAGCGGTAGCCTCCTCCTCCTTATCCCTGGGGTCTAGTTCATTGAAAGGATCGCTGGTGTATCGAAGAGGAGGGGCTTTCTTTAGTTGCTATGCTTCCAAGCTTTTCATGCAGAGAGTAGTCTCTGCATCTTTCCCTTTATTCTTTCTATGGTTATTGCGAAGTTCAGTTACATAGCAATCTCGAGCGGCGTCTTGATCTCCTTCAACTTCTCCTATTCCGTCATTTGTTGGGAATTTCATCTTTAGGCACCACGGGGCTAGGACAATTTGGAAGTCAGACAAGGCTGGTCTTCCCAAGAAGGCGTTGTAGGCCGAGTGGTTTTCTATTAGTACGAACGTTTGTTTTCGTACAACGAAGCGGGGATGACTTCCTATTTCGACGAAGAGGTCAAGTTGCCCGAGGGGCATTTTCGCATCTCCAGTGAAACCGTGCAGGGGTTTGTTGCAGGGAGACACATCCTTCATTGACAGCTTCATTTTGTCGAAAGCATGCTTGAACAGGATATTTACGGAGCTTCCTGTGTCTATTAGAATTCGGAAAACCTTAGCTGGACCGAACCAGGCAGAGATGACCATGGGATCCATATGCGGATACTGTCTTCCTTCTAAATCACGCTTACTGAACACGATGTCCTCACCCTCTTTCCGTTTCAGGTGGCGTTCTTCCATAATGGAGTTAACATAGCCTTCAGCATTTCTAAGTGACTTGCCGTATCTTTCCATCTCTGCCCAGCTTCTGTCGGCGATGTGTGGTCCTCCCGAGATGGTATGGACCACTATCTTCTCTTGACTAGGGCCACTGGTGTTGCGATTCCCTCCGCTTACTTCTGGGAGGGGTCGCTTTGAGCTCTCATTGGCAGGAGTTGGAGTCCTGTTCTGACATTTCACATAGCGTTCCAGCCTTCTTCTCCTGATGTGTTCTTCGATCAAGTCCCGGAGATGGTGGCACTCATTGGTGTCATGTCCGTGGGATTCGTGGAAGCGGCAGAACTTTCCAGACTTGAGGGCGTTATCAGATTCTTTCTTGTGCGGGGGGCGCTTGTATCCGAGTTCGCCCTGAGTGGCTAGATAGATTTTTTCGATGGTTTCATTCAAAGGAGTGTAGGAGTCAAATCTCGGTCCTGGTCGATATTGGCGTTTTTCAACCTTCTTGCCCCCAGCATTGTCTCTAGATTCATTTCTTCGAATGTCCTTGGTTGCAGCGGGAATCTTGTCCGAAGTTGTCTTACCTTGTTGCCCTGACTGCCTCTCAGTGGCGCGTCTTCAAGTCTCATATACTTTCCAGCTTCATGGAAGAAATCAGGTAAAGTAGCTGGTTTTTCCTTAGTTAGTCTTCTTGTGAACTTGGTATCTGGATGTACACCGCTACAGAGGGCCATTAGGGTGAGTTTCTCATCGGCATCTTGGACTACGGCCGCTGCGGCGTTGAACCGAGTTAGATATTGTTGCAGTGTCTCTCCGGATTTCTGTTTAACATTGGATAGAGAATAAGCATCCTTGGGTTGTTCTACATGGATGCGGAACTGGCTAATGAACCTTTCTTTCAACATCTCCCATGAGCTGATAGATCCTTGGGGTAGATGGCAGAACCAGGAGGTAGCTAGATCTGCTAGGAATAGCGGAAAGCATTTACACAGCACCCCTTCTGTTGCTCCGCTCATGAGCATATGCTGGGTGTATCTTTGTAAGTGTACGATGGGGTCGGAAGTTCCCTTGTAAGGTTCCATGGTTGGCATTTTCCATTCCCGGGGGGTGATGGCAGTTTCGATATTGCGGGTAAAGGGGCTGGTGACCCTAGCGCCTATTCCTCGGTCCCTTTGCTCCCGTTGGACGCATTCTCTGAATAGTCGTGCCATTCTTTCATCAGAATTTGGAGCGGATAGAAATGAACTTGGTTCTTCCCTACGAGATCGGTCTCGTCCAGATGACCTGTAGGGATGGTATAGTCTATCACTTCTGACGTGATCCCGTGGTTGTCTCTGGTTGCTCGGATGCATGCTAGGACCAGCTATAGTTGCCCCCTGCCTTGATCTTCCCCTGCGGGGTTCTGTTTCGAGCATTTCCATGGGGTCAACTTCGGGCTGGGTTCTAGCTCGGCTCCGTTCAGCGGGGTTTCTATGATTAGGTGGCATGACTGGCTCAGCCACATCCGACCCTCGCCTGGCGCCTCCCCCACTGGGTTCGGTTCCAAGTGCTTCATCGAGTCGGAGTTCGGGCTGAGTCCGGGCGCGGCCCCTATCATTGTTGTTCCTGTTGATGGCTTCCTCGAAGAGGGAAGACCTTTGCTGTCTCCGAGATCCTCCAGATTGAGATTCATCCCATGATTCAGTGTTGCGGTTGGATTCTTCGACATCCCTCAAGCGTGACATGAGTTGGTTCACCAAAGCTTCTTGTTGGGATGCGAAGCGGTTAGTCACTTCCACCACAACTCTATCTAGGTCTTCTCTAGTGATTACTGCCGGTTGTTCCGCGGCAGGGGCTGTTGGAATTGCCTGATCTACATGTGGCACTGCTGCTGTAGTGGGATGGTTCTCTTGATCTGGATCTACTGGATTTAGAGCGCTGCTAGTTGCGGCGTTCTTTCCCTTGTTGGCGTCTTTTCTTGGCCTGGAAGTCATGTTTCCTAGGCAATGAAAGGTGCTATTGGGAAAGAAGGTTGAATGAGGGAAGCTGAAGCTTCGAGTTCGAAGTTCTCAGTGAAAGCACCAAAAATGTTTGCACAAAAAATGGGCAAACACCTCCAAGTCGTGTGATTTAGTTGATTTTATGTGATTTTTAATGATTTAGATGAGTTATGTAAATATGAAAAAGGCAGGGACTGAAATGTAAAAGACACACAGATTTATAGTGGTTCGGCTAGAACGTGCCTACGTCCACTTTATATGTTATTATCTTCTTTCTTTCGGATTACAAGTACAATGCTTTGTGTACAAGTATATGAAAGTATATGAAAGTAGTTTGAAAGTTCCTTCCGTGCTTGAGCTCTCAAACTTGTCTGCCATTGTTGTACCCCTGCCCCTCTATTTATAGAGTGAGGCTGGGGGCAGGGGTCCTGAATGTATATAGCTGCTGGTGGGCCCAGGCTGAAGCGATCTGGCCTGGTAGCGTTCTGGTTCGGCGAAGCTTGGTGCGGCAGTGGTGAGTGGACCGGTTGCAGGCGTAGCTTGGTTCGGCAATGGTGGTTCGGTGGTAGGAGTGTGGATATGGATCGGCAGTGGTGGGAAATGGGTTGGACTGGTGGTATTGGAGAGGATGTTGGTCCGGTATGGTTTTCTGGTTCGGTGGAGACTATGAGAAGAGGCCGGTCCAGTAGTGCTTGGTCCGGTGGTGGCCTTGTTGTCGGAGTTGGTTCAGCTTGGGACAACCTTTCTCTGGTTCGGTAGTAGGAGGTTAAGGATGGAGCTTGGACCGGTGAGGCATGCCGAATGTCCGTAGATGCTTTGCCGAATGAGGTATATCTTCAAATGCCGAATGTGCTTTAAGCTGGGCCTTGCCGAATGGCCCTGTGCCTGTATCTTCTATGTTTGCATTGAGCCTTGTATTTGCCGAATGGGGTGGAGGTTGCGAACCCGGGTGAAACTGACACTTCTTGGTCCCGAGATCTCCTGGGTGAGAATTCGCCCAACAGAAGGATTCAATGAATTGCTATTATAAATAAGAATATAATGGTATAAACTTAAGTTATAATTTGAATTTTTCCATAATTTAAGATAAGTATTATTAATAGGTGATTTTAAACTTAAGTAAATAAAATGAAATTCTTTAACAAATAAAGATTGATGTGTAGAGTTATAAACTTAAGTGTGATTTAAATGCTACTAGTTTAATATAAGTGGAAGTGGGAAATTAAATTGTTACTACTATTAAATATAATAGAAACGTCAACATTTAATAAATGAATGAAACTAAAGGTAAGTTGAAATTTTAATTTATAAAACGAATATATATTTGATGAACCATTAATTAATTAAAGGAATTGAGAAGAAACTTGTATAAATTTCCACTTACATTCTTAAAACATATATAACTTACCATATAAGAAAAGTGCAAAGTTAGTAAGAAAATGTAAGGGAAATTCTTACAAGTGAAGAGTAAGGTAATGAAAGTAATCAATGAATTTGCTGTGATAAAATGAGAATTAAATTGTATAAACTTAAGTTAAATTGGAAATTCTACTATATAAGTAAAGGTAAGATTATAAATAGATGATATAAACTTAAGTAAATAAAATAGGATACCAATATAATGAATTTCGTAATAAATGGAAAATGAAATTTGTAGGAAATGAAGAAATCCCTCCATAAATGAAAAAAAAAAGAAAATCAAACAACTAAAGCATGAATTAAATGTATAATAAGTTAATTTGGTTGTTGGTTTGAATTGTATTGTTTGATTTATGGTTGTTGGGTAAGGAATTTGAAGTTTTAGATGAATAAATAATCTATCTTTGTTCCGTCTAAGACTGTTGAGTAAAGGATGCACTTGATAGTTATTTTCATTCCATACAAATTTCAAGTTCTGAACCCGAATAACTATTTGTTTGATGAATTAAATGGTTGCTTTGTCTTGTGTAGGTATGCTATTTGTAAGGTTGATGGTTGTTGTTTTGTTTGGTTTTTTAATGGTTGAAACCACTTAAATATTTCACTTTATATAAATTTGTATATTTTAGCTAAATTAACTAATTTTGTAAATTTAAAATATTGATTTCGAAATTCTTCTTTTCCCTTCTTTTCCTTTTCGGGGACGAAAAGTTTTGAGTGGGGGAGAGTGTAACGACCCATAAATTTCGACAATTAAAATTTTAATTAAAAAGGATTTTGAAATTTAAATTTTGTAGAAAAGGGAAATATATATATATATAAAGGAGGTAAATTAATACTAGATGAACGCTAAATGAAAATTTATAGCAACGGTAATTAAAAATCTTAATTATTGTTAAATTTAATAGAAATCTAATGATTGGGATAATGGAAGATTTATACCCTTGTGTAAGTTGCATAAATAAAGGAGAATTAAATTTATAATTAATAATGAATTATAGAAACGGTTATTTAACTTAATTGTTGAAAGGTTAGGTGAAATATCAATAAAAGAAAAGTGTAATTTGTTGCACTTGAATAAAATATAAAACAAAGAATTAAAGATAAAAATTTAAATTACCTATGTATTAGTAAATTGGTAAAACGGTAACTGTATAAGAATTAAGATAGTAATACAAATGGCAGTTGCTGGACAACCAATTTAATGCAAATTCAAATGTGATTGAGATGACTGTTGGGTTTCAATGGAGTGTAAATAAATAGTGAAAAACATTATAATATCTTAATTTAAATATGATTGTTTAATTAATACTAAAAGAATAAAATTGAAATAGTATTTAATGTAATAATAACTATAATAAATTGCAATTGTATAATGGAAGTAAATTGTTAATAAATGGATGTAAACATTAACTAATTGATGGAAATAAAATATAAATGAATGTTTGGATAAGATCATAAGTAAATGCAATTATGTAGGATGTATTGGAAATAAAGTTCATTTAAATATTGAGAAATTTTAATGTTGTTATTAAGAAAAACGTTACTTTAGTAATTTTTAATATAGTAACGGGTGTGCGAACGCGAATTAATGGAAACGTAAAACTTATTTTAAGTGAGTATTTGAGTGTAGACTTATGAAATAGATTAATGACAATAAATTTTTGTACGTTATTTATTCTATTAGTTTGTTAAGTTTTATTTTGATCAATTTCAATTAATGTACTAAATTATTGCAGTTAGTGTGGAATATTGGTAAGTGAATAAATAAGATGTAACCTAGATGAATTTCCATTCATAATATGATGATTAATGTGATATAAAGAATGAAACCAAAATGGAATGAATTAATTGAGGTTCTAACTTTATTTATGCGTAAAGTTAACAAAATTTCCAATAAAATTTAGATACGGTAAGTTATGCAAATAAAAGATGAAATTTTGGGAAATATTTATGTATTGGAATATAAAAGAAATGTTAATTAGGTAGTTGAGTAATAATTGATTTATTTTGAGTTGTAATCCAATAAAATCAAATTTATTAGAATTTATTGCAATTAATTGGATTAATTGCAGTAACCTTTGGAAATTGGAACTTAGTAAAAATAATCTGGATTGGATTTCAAATAAATAGGTTAGGGTGAGTAACTGAATTACATACTATGAATAAGTAAACCAGAAAGATTAAATTTAATTAATATAAAATAGTTGATTTATTGCAAATAAAAGATTATGTAAATATTTAGTTAGGTGGAATTAAAGATAATTACATAATAAGGTATGAATCCACTACTAATTTTATTTATGGAAATGAAAAGAGCACCAAAAACAAGCTTTGTCAGTATATTTAAGTTTAATGTATAATAATAAGTTAATGGTAATAAAAGAAGTTTAAACATCTGTTAATAGAGAGTTGAGTTTAAATATAAGAATATTAAGAAGTAGACTTTTGAATACAACATTTGATCCATCCACTTAAAATGTATAGATAGGATAATCGCTGATTTTTGATTTAAGTAGTACAAACGGAGATTTATCTATTTATTGGAATTGGAATTTATAAGTGTATAAATAGGAAATAAGTGAAATTTATTTTAAATATTCATAAATGAAGATTTAGATAAAGGTGAGAATGGTAATGCTTTAAATAGTAGAGACGTACACAAATCAATGTAGGTAATTAGAAATAAAATGTTGTCGAAACGATAAAACGTTTCTTGTGAAAAATGGATGACATAACGAAAAAGGGTAATGTATTCACTTGAATATAAATTGAAACTTATTTAAGGTATTAATTACAATGGATAGAGATTTTGGGTAACATTGTAAATGATATGTAAGTAATGCAAATGTATGTTAATAGTAAGGGATTAGGATGAATTAAAAATTTGTAACATAGGAATTACCTACCTATTTGTTAATAAAAAATTTGAATGGTTAGTAAGTGATAATAGAATAAGTGTACATTAGTGGAATTGAGGTAACGTTGGTTTTAATGTTGAGAAAATAAATGGGTATAGTAAAGTTTAAGTGAAATTGTAAGTATGTATAGGGGAATGAATTATTGCAGGGAAATATTTGGTAACCATTGCAATAAATGTAAATTTGTGTGCATTAATATGAAATTTAGTAATAGGTGTGAATAACTTAAATTTCTTCATAGGATAAAGAATGATGGAAATAACGTTTAACTAATATATCGGGATTTAATTGATCATAAAAGGTTGATTGCAAATCAAATGAAAAATGCTTAAATGGGAATTAAGTTATTTATTCATTTGGATTTAAAGCATGATTGAAATTTTTGGAAACTGAATAAAACGTTTTATGTTGATTGAAATTTAAGTTGGAAGTAATTAAGATAAATAAAATATGTATAATATGGAATTCAAATATACATAGAAATGTGGATTTTAGTATGTAAACGTAATCTATTGAGAATGGATAGAAATTTAATCGGTAATTATTACAGTAATTTAGAATTTAGTTGAAATTGGAAATTTATCTATGTATTTGGAAATTTATGGAATTGT
The DNA here is from genome assembly GCA_030765085.1 of Allium cepa. Lineage (NCBI taxonomy): Eukaryota > Viridiplantae > Streptophyta > Magnoliopsida > Asparagales > Amaryllidaceae > Allium > Allium cepa. The sequence continues at coordinate 590,783,482 of CM060938.1, forward strand.
GAATATATATATGGAAATTTAAATGAAGCATCTAATTATACATGTGTGAATACGCTTAAAATGCAATGTAAATGTTGAGAAAGAAATAATTTAATCCGTAACGTGTATAATTAATATCCTTTTGGGACCACTTCTGTTTGCACGTTAAAATTCGTGCACACCTATCCTTTTGCGATCTATCTATAAATATGCTGTGATAAACCCTAGCCTCCTTTCTATTGTCAATTGGCTGTACGTTCATTTTTCTTCATCTCTTTCTCTTCCTCAATGGTTACAAAACCTAATCTATCTACAATTCAAATTTTCTAATAAAATTCAAACTCTCCACAAAAAATTTCCAGAAAATTTATGATAAAGTTCTCGAGACACGTAATCTGCTGGTACAATTCGTTTTCTGTTTTGGATATTCGTTTGACCAGAAAAAATTCGACGATGTGCTGTAGCTTTTAGCTGACGCGGCCATTGAAGTTAAGTGGGTTTTGTTTTATTTTATTTTTTTTTATTTTTTATTTTATTTTTTTTTTCAAATCGTTTAAAATGAATATTTTTTTCATACGTTCTCCGATTCACGCGAAATTTCTTTTGTTAGGATCATAATGTAATTCCAGATCCATTGACGCTGGTTTGGAAAAATTCTGAGACCGTCGAATTTTTGGATTTAAATCGGATTTAAATTCGATTTAAATTCCAAATGTGAGTGTTTTAACCCACTCACAACTACTAAAAGCTTTTATGTTTGTTAAATTAATTTTAGAAATGAATAGAAATTTATTTATGAGTATTTGGCATGTTTAATTCATCATATCTGTTAAATTGCATTTATTTAATTTAACTGTTAATTTAATTTATTTATTGCGTATTAATTAACAGTTAGAAATTTATTTGTTGTATATGAACTGCTAGTTAACAGTTATATAATTTATTACTGAATATAGACTGTAGATTAATAGCTGTTAAATTTAATTTGAATAAAATTGCCAGTATTACCTGTTATGTAGTACCAAAAATAATATTGTTATTGATTGATATTGATTGATGATTGCGATTTGGATGATGGATGATGTTGATGAATGGATGTTTATTGTATATCATTAAATTGCAAATTATCATGCATATTTCATTTCATTCGGGATTGTGGTTTGAAATGATATATAACCGCAAAATTTTATATCTTTTAAATTGCGGATTGAAATGATAGATATCTGTATCACTTGACCATAGGATAGAAAATTATATACAGGCACCGCGGTATATATATAACTATTTAAATGTGATTTCTATGGTTTGAATGGAATACGGTTTATAATAATCTTAAATTTTATATTGTATAAATATTTTTCTTCCATATATATATACATATGAAGTTGAAAATTTTGAAATTAAAAGGTGTATAAAAATCTTTATTAAAAATGGAAGAAAATTAAGAAAATGGAGTTTAATAATTTATATCATATGTTTAAATGTTAGTTTGGAAATTTTAAGATATGATATTTATAATTGGATTTTTCCCAAAATAAATTGAAATGAATATTCTAGTATAATTTGAATTGGGAAAAATATATATTTTTTATTACTAGAAATTGAAGTCTTATTATTTATGGATTTTATATGAATATTCAAGACTAATTAATAGAACAATTGATTTGTTGAAAGCATAAAATCCAACTTTAGTTTGAAATATTGATACTCAAAATGGATATACGTATATATAAATAAATTGAAGTGGTTTTGGAACTTGAGAGAGATAATATAAATTTTGGTTTAGACTTTAATAAAGAAATGTATTTGTAAAGCCATGAGAACTATTTTCTTTACAAAGTAACATTTAAGTTAAACCATTTAATTCATATACCGTTGAATGTCCAAACCATTCAAGTTTTAAAAGTATGGCTTCAAAGCATGAATTCCGAAATATTATGTTTTGGAAGTATAATTCAAATGTTTGGTTTCAAGATATTTTAAATTTTAAACCCGTATGATTTTGGAAAGAATAACATTTGAGATAAAATGATATCATTTGGTTTTGAGTTTTAAATTGATATCGTATTCATAGTTTTGAAATGGAAATGTTTATTCTGGTTTTAAAGTATAAACTATTTTTTTTTTTAAATGACCGCGGTGTTATTATAACGATGGGTTGGCAAAGAGACCGGGATCGGATATGGACATACTCTCTGTCGATACCGAAAACCACTTTGACTAACCGTGTACGCGGTGGAGATTCCAGAATGAAGTAGGTGGTGGCGACGTTTCCTGTAAGGTAAATACGTGGACCCGACTCCCGTGAGTTGGCATAAGGTGGCTAAAAAAGGAGCGATTCTCAGGCCAATGAGGTCATTCTTCTAATCGGACCCTCCTCTTCGATATTATACTTTGACTTGGATTGATTCAGTGGCCACTTCTATATTTTGATTTTGGGGAGTTAGTCCGAGGTGGGCGGTAACCGCGGCTACGCGTTTCCACCAGCCTGGATAGCAATTGGTATATCTACCCTGGCATTGCCTTGTTGTGCCGTGTCACCTACCATATCAAGCCTTTACTACGAGTTTCTATTTGTGTCGTACCTATGAAGTATCCTCTGGTAGCCTCCCGATCAGGAGGTATTACGGTACTGTATAGACTATTGGCATTTTACGTGTTAAGGTGGAAAATGTAAAGCCTTAACGCTATTTAAAAGTAAGTTTATTTTATGAATAGACACTATTATAATAGCGCAATATACTACATAGTAAATAGTTTAACGGATCCTTAGGAGATGTAAATCCCGAACATCTCTTGAGTTACTGTACTCATATTTATTTCTGTTAATTTAACTCACATAAGATCTTTTAGTCTGACTCGAGTGTTTTTGTCTTTTCAAATTCGCTCGGGTCAGTCCGAGCGTTTCAGGATCGAAGATTTTAGCTTTGGAGGACGAAGACGAAGAATCCGTATTATATTATTTATAGTATTGCACCACACTCTAAATTTCCGCTGCATTGATTGTATTGGTATGTGTAACTCTGATATTCATTGTATAAGTAAAATAAATATTTTGTAAACAGTTATCATGAACTGTATATTGATTATTATATTTTATCCTTCCGCTGTGAGATTCTGTTTTGTTTTTATTTCTTCTCTGTTTTTCTTATTTACCCCATAACAATCCGCCCTTCCGTATGGTTTGAACTGGCACGTGTGTCGGTTTAAAGTGTGCGAAAAGGCGGGACGTTACAGTTACTTCAATGACCGCTGAACCTATTCCCCCCGGTGCGATCCCACTCGATGCCACGACGACGTCGTGGCGATCTCGTCTTCCCCTCGACCAAAAATGGACCCTTAAACCCTAGTTTAATTTAAATCTCAAACTATGGTGAATTTAAAAATCTTCTTGCATTTTTCCAACAATCTATGATCACCCTAGTATTACTCTGCAAAAATTTGATTTTTGAAATCTAGCCGATCATCAGGAAATGAACGAAACCCAAAATCCAATCATCTTGACATATCTCGTGATTTACATAGTTAAAAATCATGATGTTAATCTTAAAAATCATAGTTTTTGTATTCAAATCCGATAACATAAACGAAATCTGAAATTTTAGTACTTGGATTTTCTGTTTACAATTCTCCTTACTGTAATTCTCAATTTTCAAGATATTTATTCAATAATTATAATTGTAATCCTTTTTAAAACTGGTATCACAACATTTCAATAACTTTTCATCTTAAGGTTATAGCCTAGTATTGATTGATTTAAGTGATATGATTTTTTTTCATTTGTTTTCAAAACCTGGGACCTTAACAGAGATGCATATACACAATCACATCCATATATACACACGCAGACAAATTTCATCCATACAACATATTTAACAACATAGATCCAATCATGCAAACCAGAATTAAATGAAGAGGTTTATAGGTTTGCTCACCAAAAATTTGAAGAATATAGGACAAAACAGAGGCCTGGAACTGGAATTCTTGATCCTACTTGCTTTTGAAACTGAGCTTTGATTTTTCTTTGAATGACTTTGAGTTGCTGGTGATAATGTTTATATTTTCTTTTTCCTGGAACAAGATTTGAACAGAGAGGATTTTTTTTTGTTTTATGTGTAAATTGAAGTTTGTTTATGTTATTAAGATGATAGTTGCTTCAATTTTCTTTTCTTTTCAGGCTTGCTAAGTTTTGCTGAACAAACTAAAATAGGATGCATTGCGTACATATATAGATAGAAGAAAACAGTGTTATACAATAGGTGTTATCAGGTATGGGTTTATTTCTTTTGTTGACTAAGCAATGCTTGTTTTCGGCTGGAAAGATCCTTTACATGCTGAAAAGATGTGGCATTTAATGCATGTGCTATTGGGTTTACAACTTATACTATTTTAATTATGTTTGTACAGTTCTTTGCTTCTTCTTTTATCTTACTTTCTTCTTGCCTACATATTTTTACCTTATTCTATTCTTTTATGCATACATGTATATAGATACTCAGATCTTTGTTTTGCATATGCATGTACAGTTTGCTTGTTTAAATTATGTATGTATTTTTATGTTATAGATATTATTATATATATTTTTTGTTTTGCTGTTTTTGTATTGTTTGTTTTTATTTGCTTTGTATATATTATTTCTTCTTTGTCTCACTTACTTTGTTTATGTCTAGGTATTTTTTTTTACTCTCCTATGCTATGTATTTTTTATGTATGTATTTATATTTGTATATTATTTCTTTATGTTTGCATTTGTTTTATCAACATGTTATCTGATTTTTTTTCTTACTTTATGTTTCATATGTTCTTATCTTTTTATTGTTCACACTTGAGTAAATCGTATTGTTTTGTAATTTATCTTCTAATTATATTTCTAACATAAGTATTACATTCACAACATACATTTTATTTTATATATTTTTTTGTACTTGAAATTTTGTTTTAAACTTTTTATTTATAATCCAATTCAATTCATTCTCTTTGAGTTTCAAATCAATTTCAAAAACAAATAAATATAAATTTCTTATTAAATTTGAAAAATTCAACCAAATCCATAATTTAATCTAAAATTCAATTAAATTATAAATTGAAATTCGTCTTTAAAACTGGGATCGTTACATTATTAATTTGAATACAAAAAGATTTAATGGTTATAAATTAGTATATTTTATTTAAATTAATTAATTTTGTAAATTTAGTTGTTTATATAGTTAATATTTTTGAATAAGATGCATTGTTTACTCAATTCTTTATTTTCCCTTCTTTTTTCTTTTTCGGGGATGAAAAGTTTTGAGTGGGGGAGAGTGTAACGACCCAAAATTTTCGACCATTAAATTTGTTAATTTAATATGATTGTGTGATTAAATACTGAAAGAAATAAAATTTGGGAATCATACTTATGAAATAATAACTAGAATGCAAGGTAAATAATGCAAATTAAAGTTAATAATTAATGAATAGAAGGAAATGCCAATTAATGAAAATAAATTTAAATGTTATACTTGACTATAAATTGAACATAAGTGAATAAATGAAATCTTGGATTTACCAAGGAAATAATAGATATTTAATGGAAATTGAATGAAATTAGTATTATGAAAATAAATGGTAACATTGATTTGTAAGTAATGAAAGCTTATTAATGTGATGAAGGTTAACGGTAATGATTATTGTATGTTACCTATTTATTTAGCTTGTTAATTTAAATTGAAAATCAATTACAATAATTATAATTTAATATTATCATAATGTAAATTGAGTCAATATTTGGAAATAATGTTAATTCTATTCATAATATGACAATTGGTTGAATGAAAATAATGGATACCAAGATTTATTAATTTATTGGAATTTAAACTTAATAAATGGATTAATTGCAATTAAATGAAATTTAATGAAATTTAGGCTAACACTAAAATTGATAAATTAATCAACTCTAAATTGACATCTAAATTTGGTTAAATTAGTATAAATGATTAAGAAAATTAAAAATGATGAAATTTGTTAATTATAGAGTTGAAATTGAAAATTTGATTTAATTAATCAATTATTAATTTATTTAATTAACTAAAAAATAGCCATTTTGGCCACTGACTCAGATTTTGACGAAACCAGTTTCATAGGATCCGTAATGCTGAATTATTGTAGGATTTCAAGTTTCGTAGCGATCAAACTTGTCGTTTGATAGTACGGACTCGAAATGCCCAGAAATCAATTTAACTGAAATCAATTTGATATAACTTGATTTTAGCATAACTTCTTTATACGATGGAATTTGGATTTAAAACATGTTCCATGCGTTTAAAATATTTAAAACATCTATTTGATATATGGGTTGATCTAATTTCGTTCCGGAGTCAGGACGGGCTTTTCGGGCCATTTATCGTTCAACGGTCCAAAACAATCGTATCCGTTCCTCTATTTCTCAGCCCTACCCATATATATCCAGTTATAAACCTTGGGTCATTTCTTATTCCTCATTTCTGTATGTACAATTCCATTGCTCCTCTTCATTCCAATGGATGCAAACCCTATTCCCAATTCAATTTCAAATTCAAAACCAAATCAAAAAATTCAAACCCCTCAATATATCGAATTTTATATCGATTTGAAGCTCTCGATAAGCGCATCTCGGATTTGAAACTCATCTTTCAATTTTAACCTTTCTCTGTCCAGGATTTATAGAAAAAATCGCGGTCGTTCATGGCGCGTTGATCAACTGCATCAGATCGACGATTCGTTGATTCAGCTTGGTGGAGAGCAGCGAGTGGAGTGCATCTGTATGGGTTTTGCATCGAATCGACGGTCGGATTGGTCCCTAAAATTCAATTAGGGTTGGAGCTTTGGGTGGCGGCTGGGTGATCATTGGCAGACCGGAGGCGATCGCTGATGGTCGAGGAAGGGAGGCTAGGGTTGGCGCTTCGTTCGGGGTGTCGGAGCATGGACGCGATGTGATGGGGAGTGGCATCGTTGTTCGAGTGGCGATTATGATGGTTCGATCGGGTCCCTTTGAGGCAGTAGGGTTAGGGGAGAGCGAGCACGTGATTTGCATGGTGACGTGAATTTTAAATTTACTTATTTACTTCTATTAAAATTTTAATCCTTTAAACATTCTAACATATATAACTTTTGCATACGAGGTCCTTTTCACATGCGGTTTTCTCCGCTAGGTTCATATTGGAATTCCAGACTTTTTGACGCTTGTTTGGACGAATTCTGAGGCTGTTCAATTTTTTTGTTTAAATTGGATTTGAATTCAATTTAAATTCAAAAAGTGAGTGTTTTAACCCACTCACAACTTCTAAAATTTCTTATGTTTGTTAAATTGATTTATGATGTGATTAGAAATTTATTTATGACTGTTTGGCATATTTTTAATCATCATCTCAGTTAAATTGAGTTTATTGAATTAAATTGTTATTTAATTTATTATTGCATATAACTGCCTGTTAAATTGTTATTTAATTTATTATTGATTATAAACTACCAGTAAATACCTGTTATTTATCATCTATTCTATATTGATGTTATTGTTTGAATTGGATGATGATTGTGATAAATGTTTGATGATTGATATTGGATGAATGGATGTTGTATTATTATTGTTGTAAACAGCAAGTTGTTAAGGATTTTTATTACATTCGGGATTGCAGTTTGAAATGATATACAACCGCAAATTGTTTAAATTGCGGACTGAAATGATAAATATCCACTTGACCATACTATAGAAAATCATATACAGACACAGTGGTCTATATATATAAAAATATTTTGAAATTGATTTCTATGGTTTTTGGAAAGAAATACATGGTTTTATATAAATGTTGATTTTAGATTTTACATAAATGCTATTTTATATACATTGTCAAATTCTTAACTTGAGCTATGTATAAATTTATTGATATAAATAAGTTAATAATAAAGTTTGATTTTATTTAAAATATAATATGCTTAAGTATTTATTTAAATTACATTTTAATATAGAATTTATAATGTTTTCAATAAATTAAGGTTGAAAGATAAATTGGAAATTGATTTGAAATTGTATTTAATTGAGAATTTTATTTAATAAAATCGACTTAGGACTCGTTGAATTTGAGATTTTAAAGAATATGATTTTTTAACTTGATTTTGTTTAAGGTTATATAAATGAATATATCAAGTTTGAATAAAGTAAGGGAAATATTCAGTTATTTGAAATTGGAGTTTATATGAATGATATGGGAATTATTAAGTAAATATTTCAAAAATAAATAATAGTAAACTGAATTTGATATATATATATATATATATATATATAGAATTAACAAATTTATTTTTGAAGTGTTGAATATCGAAAGCTTTGAAATCTATTGAAATGGTTTATTTGGAGGTTCGTATCCATAATTGAAATCGATATAAATTGAAATGGTTTATTGAAAACTGAAAGTGAGTTGAAAGCTATGAATTGAGATTTAATTTAAAGTGAATAAAATTGTGAAGTCGAGGAAATTATTTTACTTTATAAGGTAATTTTAGACTTGAACTATTTTATTTTATATACTGTTTGAATATCTAAACCGCTTAAGTGGTGCAAGTTATGGTTTAGAAGCTATGAAATTCAAAGTATTATGTTTTGAAAGGTTATATTTCAAGCGTTTGGTTCCGAAATAGTATAATTTTGAAAGTGTTATGGTTTTAGAAAGGATATATTTGAAATAAAATGATGTCATATTGATTTGGTTTTTGAAAAGGCAATGATATTTGGTTTTAATGCATTAACTATTTTGAAAATGACCGCGGTATTATAATAATGTTTGGTTGTTAAAGAGACCGGGATCGGAGGTTGTAATACTCTCTGCCAACTCCGAAAACCACTTTAACAACCGTGTACGCGGTGGAGAGTCCAGAATGAAGTAGGATGGTGGTGGCGTTCCTTTAAGGTATATACGTGGACCCAACTCCCATGAGTTGGCATAAGGTGGCTAAAACATGAGCGATTCTCGGGCCAAGGAGGCAGCCCCTCTTATCGGACACACTCCTTTGATATTATACTCTGACTTTTGGATTGATTCGATGGCCACTTTTGATTTTTGATTTTGAGGGTGTGGCTCGAGGTGGGCGGTAGTAGCTGCTACGCGTTACCATCAGCCCGGATGCGTAATTGGTATATCTACCCTAGCATTGCCTTGTGTGCCGTGCCACCTACCCTAGCGCGCCTTGTACGAGTTTGATTTGTGTCGTATCTATCCTCTAATAGCCTTTCGATCAGGAGGTATTACGGTACTGTATAGACTATTAGCACTATTACGTGTTAAGGACTATATGGGTAACCCCTTAACACTATTTAAAGTAAGTTTGTTTTACTATTAGACACTATTACAATAGCGAAATATTACTACATAGTAAATAGTTTAACGGATCCTTAGGAGATGTGAATCCCAAGCATCTCTTGAGTTACTGCATTTACATTAGACACTGGATAGAAGAAGTCAAATTCCTAAACATCTCTGACGTCGTTCCACTCATATTTACCATTGATTTAACTTATATAAGATCTTTTAGTTTTGACTCGAGTGTTTTGTCTTTTGAATTCGCTCAGGTCATTTTGAGCATTTTAGGATTCGAAGACTTTATTTCTGGAGGATGAAGATGGAGATTGCATTACTATTATTTATTATATTATTCCACTACATTCATACTGTTCCGCTGCATTATTTATTATTCGCTGGTATGTCTAACTCTGATATGTGTAACTCTGTGTGTTGTATAAGTATAAGTATATTCATACTGTTATTTGATTATTATATTTTATTGTTCCGCTGCAAGATTCTGTTTTGTTTTATTTCTTTTTGCTTTTTCTTATTTATCCCAATAACAATCCACCCTTTTGTATGATTTGAGTCTGACGTGTGCGGTTTATCATCGATTTAAAACGTACAAAAAGGCGGATGTTACATTTCTATGTGAAACAAGTTTTTGGAAAAAGCGCGGTTTTACAGTTCGGAATTCAAAACTGAATTTCTTTGAAAAATGATGTTTTAATTTTTTTTTCAAAATATGAAATAAAACTTTTGATATGTTTTAAAAGTGATTTGAGTTATTAAATTTAATTTTAAGATAAAAAATCATTATGACTAATATAGCTTAAAAGGCACTTTCCGCGGCACTTTTTCACAGCACTTTTCTATAACATTTAAATTATAGTTTTGAATGCGACCATTCTTTTCCAATTTTTTTAAATTTTTTTAAATGATTAATAAAGTATTTTAAAGTTGATATAAAGGATGTATGGAATGGTAGATAAATGACTAAAAGTTAGTAGGATATGTAAATGATTTAGAGCCGATCAAATAACCTGACCGCCTTACGTGTGTTAGAGAGATAATGTCTAGGCTTGAGTTTGAAAACCTGTTTCCTGCTCTCCTTCGCTATCTGGGCTGGCCCAACGGAAGGGATAGTAAATTTGGTTTACTCGGATCGAAATTTCCTAAAGTATAAAGATAAAAGTTTCCAAATTTAAATAATTTGGATTGCATAGAATGATTTGGAAATGTTTTCCTAAATAAAAGGTGAAACGATTTGAAATTATTCCAAGATTAAAAAAGTTTTAAAATTAACCAAATGGTTTGACAAATGAGGCTTAATATTTCCATATACTCTAGAAAAGCTAAAGGAATGATTTAATAAATATATCTCAAAGAGAAATCTGATTTAAATAAAAAGGTTAAATAATTGAATGATGTGTGATAATCACTTATATACCTAAATGCCTCTTAATCGATTATTGGTTTGGAGAAACCGGGGTCGGACATGGGTAACTCCTATTCGAAAACCACTTCAAACCAACGTATACATTCGGAAGTGAAGACATGTTGAAAATGATTATTTTTGAAGACTGGGGATATTCAGGATGTAGGGATTGTTGTCATGAGTCCCAGGGGTTTACCCCATATATCTTTATATGGCAGTGATGATTGCATTCTGAAAATCTTCATTGTATTGAAGACCCGAGATCTTCATAGCGAAAGGACTGCTTATTGACATTCTCTGGTTCACTCCCATTATAGAGACACTTATTATAGCAGTAGTTATATCGTGTTTTGAAATCTTTGGATTTCAAGGACTACTCGCTTTTAATGGTAGTAGGAGGAGTATCTTTGGTTTCGTTCAGTCCCGCAATGAACTTGTATAAACGAATGTTTGACAGTGCATTCCTCATCATATCAACTGATCTACATCAAGGTGTTATCTGCTTGGTGGCGGAGAAGGAAACTTCTCTTAGCTTAACACCCTTTCCTGAGACGTACCAGCTCAGGTGTTATACATTGGTAGAAAACAATTGTGTGATTAAGGAGTGCCAGTGTGGCATTCTAAGTAGAATGTGCTTTACGGAATAATAAAGTATGGTTTTGTTAAAATTAAGCGTACTTACTAGCCTCACATCCCAAGAATGATTCAGGATACTATGTGTTTGCAGAACATATTTTGGGCTATTAAAGGCATCTGTTGCCTTAGGATTATGAAATGGACAAGTATGGAGGTTGACGTAATGATTCAGGATACTATGTGTTTGCAGAACATATTTTGGGCTATTAAAGGCATCTGTTGCCTTAGGATTATGAAATGGACAAGTATGGAGGTTGACGTAGATTGCGTAAAGCCACCGAGTAATACTCTGTTTATAGTAGTGTAGCAGTATAGTTCGGAGGCTGACGGAGGCCGTGTAAAGTCACTGGAGTGAACTAGTCTTGCTATGCCTGGATCAAAGGGAAAGGCCACTAGTTCCCTATCGTATTGGAAATCCAATTCCAATATTAGCTTTACTATTTTGATTGTATTCCCAAAATAGCTGTAATGCTTTGCAAACATTTCGACTACCCCTTTAGTATCATATATTTTGTCCAGGTATATTCCGTTTGACTTAGTCCAGATATATTACCGTAGACTTAGTATGGGTTTTAATACTTTATTTTTATAAACTACTTGAAAAGTGTTTCAAAAAGAATGTCATTAAAGATAATATCAAAGTGTTTTTCGGTACAAAGTATTTTGGTTATCATAAGGTAAAACCCCATCTTTTATGTGTGGATGTGATCTTATGAGATACCCTTCTTTTCAAAGGTTTTTAACTGGCAGCAATTTATAAATCAAGTATCTCCTGCTGGTTATCAAGCTTGATCTGGGTATTTTTAATATTCGGGTCAGATCCGAGTAGTTTCAGGTTTAATTGAAGACGCTTGGAGTTTTCGGAGGAGAGCTGGAGATCTTCATCTACGTATGGATGTTTTCTATTACCCACTACATCTATTGTATTTTTTTATTTTTTAACTTATGTAAGGCCAAAGAATTTATAACTGTCCAGGCTGAATCTAGATTAGACTATGATAGCGTATTCAAAATTTTCTACCGTTAATATTTTATTAAAATAATATATGTTATTCCATTCATGTGAGACTCTGTTCTATCTTTATTTTCTTTTTCTCCTAATAATCGGGATTTTCGGCACTTGGATTTGCAGTACGTGAATACCGAGGTTGTATTAGTGTCGATTTTCGAGGGTCGGAAAACCCCGGTCATTTCAACGAAGTAGTAACTTCAATCGACTATAGGTATCATTTATGTTAAATATTAGTATCATTTTTGTTATAAATCATAGCGAAAGCAATTTCTAAAATTAAAAAGCATTAGCTTCAAACAAACAGGCGGTAGGTATCTTTTTTGTTATATATTGATATATGTTTACAGTGAAAATAATTTCTAAAATTCAAAACATTAACTTCAAACAAACATGTTATAGGTATCATTTTCAGCTTATGTTGGCATCAGTTTTGCTATAAATGATAGTGATAATAATTTATAAAATTACAAATTATAAACTCCAAACAAATAGACAGTGGAAATCATTTTTGCAAGATATTGGTATCATTTTTTAAATGACATGAAAAAAAATTCTAAAATTAGAAGGCATGAGCTCCACTCAAACAGACAGTGGGTATCATTTTATTAAATATCGGTATCAGTTCTGTTAAAAATGATGGTGAAAACAACTTCTAAAATTTCAAAGCATTAACTTCAAAATACAGACTGTAGGTATCATTTTTGGTTTACATTGGTATCCGCTTAACTACGAATTACAGCAAACACAATTTCTAAAATTGCAAAACTTTGACTTTAAACAATAAGACTGTAGATATCATTTTTGTTTTACATTGGCATTAGTTTTCTTACAAATTACAGTGAATACACTTTCTAAAACTACAAAGCGACCACTTCACACAAACAGACCATTGATATCATTTTTTCTTTATATTGATATGAGTTCTATTACAAATTAAGTGAAAACAATTTCTAAAATTATGAAGTATCAACTTCAAACAAACAATTGTTTTCATTTTTGTAAGATATTAGTATCAGTTTTGATACAAATCAGATGGAAAACAATTTCTAAAATTACAAGGCATCAACTCCACTCAAAAACAGATAGTGGGTACCAATTTTGAAATATGTGGGTATCAGTTTTTTTATACATGACAGTAAAAAAAAATTAAAATTACAAAGCATTAACATAAATCAAACAAATAGTGGGTATCACTTTTTCAATATTTTGATATCAGTTTTTTTACAAATAACAATGAAAACAACTTCTAAAACTACAAAGCACTCTCTTCAAGCAAACATGCTGTAGGTTTCATTTTAGTAATAAATAATATGTTACATAGTGATATTGCTTGTAATTTTATAATTTGTTCCTCTTCAGATTCTTCAGTTGCAATTTTCTTCTCTTTTCCTTTTCAGCTTTTTCCTATTTAAAATTTTGATACCACTAGAATACATTTAATAACATGATACTACTAGTATCGATTTTACAATTTTATAGTATCATTTAACCATTGAACTATATTTTGAGTTTCTATCTGAATTTCCTTCTGAATTATTTTTTCGTTTTATTTCTTGTTTCATCTTCCAAATTTTTTTTTGAACTGGTACTTTATATACAACAAATCATTGGGACAACATATCCATGTCAAATAAACGTTCGAAAGCAAGTTTCAAACTTGTGACATCCTGTACCAAAGCCGAATCAATTAACCACTTGGACAAAGGTGATTGTCTTCTTCCAAAGTTTTGCAGTTGTTTATCATTTTCTTTCTTAGCATTTTTTGTTTGCTGCATAGTTTCTTCGTTGTTATGTCAGAAATTTTTTATCCGCTTATAATACAACTATATTAACTTTTTTATACTTGATTTATAATATTAGTTAACTTCTACAGCTTGTTTTCTTTTAGTTTTGCTTGATTTTCATTCTCTACAGGCTAATCATTTCTTATTTTTGTTCTTTTTCCTAGCATTTGTTATTCTTTTAGTTTAACTAGTGGTTTTTTTATTTTAGCTTTCTAGCTTTCACTTTCGTTGTCTATGTTTTTAGGTTAATTTGAGCTAGGTTTTTGGTTTGTCAAATTGGGAATTGCTGTTGAATTTCTAGTGGAGCTAGGTTTTCGGTTTCTCAAATTAGGGATTTATGTTGAACTTCTGTTGGAGCAAGGTTTTCGGTTTCTTAAATTAGGGATTGTTGTTGATTTCTGATATTTGTTCATCATGCATTGAAGTTTACAGTTGTGTTGGTGGTACTGATTTGCTTCTTGTTTGAGGTGTCATTATTACAGTGATTTTGAGTTTTGAGAGCAAATCGAAGAGAGAGTTTGAAATTGAAGAAGAGTTTTGAATGGATGGAAACAGAAAGGTGGAGGGAATGATTAATTTAGTAATGGGCTTTGGGCCTGTCCTTGTAGGATTCAAAAAATGTGTGTGTCCTTGTGCTTAATTTATTATGATAATTTATTCTTAATTTTTTTTGTCTTATTATAAAATATGTTTTTAAATTTTAAAAATGAGAAAATAATAATTTTCTTCAAGTTGTGTGCAAGACCATGTAATGATATATTTAATATAAATTATTTTGAGATTTTATTTGTATTAATATATATTTACTATTATACGTATACATAATGTAACGACCCGTATTTTACGTATTGATAGATCGTAGAATTTACAGGTCGTTAGTGTTGTTTATGTTATCTCTAGCCTGAGTCGTATGGAGAGTAACTCGTGTGTTTAAGCGTTGAGTTGTGACCGACTCATAGGCTTAGCCGGGTTAGGTAGTACACGAGTTACAACTTTTGTACGTTGACCGAGTTAAGATGGTGACCGACCTATAGTTATTGGCCGACTTAAGTAATGGACCGACCCAAGGAGGCTACCGACTTAGGCAGTGGGCGAGTTAAGACTTTGGAGCGACCTAGTAGTTAGCCGAGAGTTGCCGACTTAATGAGAGGAGATAGGTCGGTGGAGTGACATTATGAAGTTAGGTCGGCTATTCCGTGTCTAGTTAGGTTGCATAAGTGTTAAGTCGGCAGTGTGTGTTGAGTCGTTGGGTCGGCACTTGTATTAAGTCGTAAGTCGGCTAGGTGTTAGGGCAGACCATAGTGTTAGGTCGGTATGTGCTTTAGGTCGGCATCTCGTTAAGCCGATAGGTCGCGCAGTTGCAATGTGTTAGGTCGTGTGCGTGCTTTGCCATGTGTGTGTGTTGGGTCGTTGAGTCGGTAGGATGTTGAGTCGTAGGGTCGGCTTTGTAGTTAGGTCGGCCATGGGGATAAGTCGGCGTGAGTGTTAGGTTGGCAAGTGATAGGTCGGGGACGACCTAAGGGGCGGCCGACTTAAGGGTGATTTCAGCCTATAAATAGAGGGCTTTGGCTCACTTTTAGGCACCGGTTTTTGAAGCGACGAAGTGCTGCCATTTTGGGAACTCGACTACAACATTTCTTCATCTTCTTTTCTCCATTCCAATCTAATTCTAACATCCATCCAAGATCGAAGATCGAGATTGAAGATCCAAGAGACAAAGTTGAAGATCTTCATCCAACGAAGCTAGATTTCATCGTTTGAAGCGAAATATTGCCGGATCAAGCCTTGATCTTCGCTGTCCAGATCTGTAGTGATTAGTTTTTGAGGTGTTTGAGTGATTTGGTGAGTGGTAGTTATCTCTCACGCGGACCCAAAGGAGTATATTGGATTGGTGGTTTGTTGGAGTGTTGTAGATAGTGATTTTGTGCATTTTTCCTTAGATCCAAGTATAGATCCATTGATTGTGAAGATGTTTACCTATGCAAGCTCATTTATTAAGTTATAGAAACAAAACCCATGTTTTATATTTGCTAGATCTATGCTAAAAACCCATGATTCATGTATGTTAGTTCTATGCTCATTTATTTACGAAATTGCCATTGTAGTTATGAATGCCTAATTAGGTCTTGATTGAATACTTATTTGTTTGGATTAATGTTTGCCTTGATTGATTGTTGTGAATGAGCTATCTAGTTGATAGATTTGGACAAGTATGGTCAAAGATGATTCAAAAGCTACAGAAGAGGCTCTTGAATGGTGAAAGCTGCTAAAAGCATATGTGGCGGATGTGGAAGCTCATATGTATGGATTGAATGATGTTGAGATGGAACTTTGCCATGATGCGATGAGGCAAACCATGTTGTTGAGTTGAGACTTTGCTATGGTGTAATAAAGCGAAGTATGATGTGATGTAGACTTGGCGTAATCCAGGCAGGGATCATTCCAAGCATGTTGATAACTCGAGGGATGGTTCGAGTTGGTTGATAATGGATTGCTCGAGAGGTAGCTTGAGCTAGTATGAGAATAGTCGTCAAGGAGGATGACTAGGAGGCTTGGATCTCATCGTTGTTGAAGGTTCTAGCATGCTCAAAAGCAAGAGTACATGGGGTGCCCATAACGACTACAGGTAGGTAGTCGGGACAACCAAAAGACTACAGGTAGGTAGTCGAGTACTCTGGGCAAAGTAGATAAGTCCTAGGCACAAGGCAGTGTGCGGAGTTATGTCTGGAACCGGGGTTACCATTAGCCCTTGACGGATGGTCATTCAATTAACGGTGAAATCGAAGCAAGGATAACAGTGATAGCCAGAGTCATGGATGTTTGGACGTTTGGTTGTATCATCATTCGGTCTCAAGAGCGGTATTTTCCAGGTGCTTATCTGATCTTGGTTTAGGCCTTGGGGGTTTGTATTTGGAAAACATCGCCCTTGACTCGAGTGATTATTGCTTTACCTTAATTGTCTGCTATGTTATGCTCACTTCTCCTTGGTGTGTGTCTGGGGGCTATCACTGTAGAAAGAGGTGGAGTGGGATGGTTTGGTTCCTATTCCTTTTATCCTTTATGCTCTTTTGGTATGTTTGATAGTTGATTTACTGCTCACTAAGACTTTGTATGACTCAAGGTTTTATGTCTCCTCTTATTACCTTGGGCTGTTCATCCATGTTGGGATGGGCAGACTAGGTAGCAGGTGACAGGTGCCGTTCTTAGAGATCTACGCTGATGATGACGAAGACGAGCAGGAGGCTTTACATACTAGTTTTCTTACTATATGTACTGGGTGTTCCGCTGTTATATCTGTTTGAGTGTTGTAGTGAGGCTTTGATGTATGGATGATTCATGTTTGTATAAATCTACTTACGATGCTTATATGATGATTTTTCTGTTATGGGGCTTCACTATATATATATATTTCTCTAATTGTATTTTGTCCATGCGCTGTGAGTTGTACGATAGAGTTTGTTGTTTTATTTTACCCTGACTATCGTCCATGGCTACCTGGCACGCCTTTTCAGCGCACTATTCCATTGCTTTGGTGCGGGAGTCATGGGCGGTCGTCACACATAAGCATTTAATATATTGATTTATATATGTATGTATTTATTTATTTATACATGTCTTGTTTTTGGCCTTACAATAAAAATTAATTATTATATTTAATATATTTTATAAATAATTCAAACATATTTATATGCTAATACACACACACACATATTGTTAGTATTTCGTACTTATTTATACATTCACAGTTATATATTAAACAAAATTATTTAATTAATTTTTTATAATTTATATATATACATATTTGTAATATATTTATATATAAGTAAAATTTAATATAGTGGATAACCAACATGTCGTACACATGTGTAAATCTCAGCACTTATACGTGGGCATGTTATACTTGCACGGATTGATATATTACAAATGCATGCGCGCGTGCGCGCGCGCGCACACACACACATATATAGATATATATTTGTGTGTGTGTGTGTATGGTACACACATATAGTACATAACATTAAATAAATCATATAATAGTCAAAGACAGTTAGCTCAAATGGTTTGGGTGTGGCGCTTTAGAGAATGGTTCTAAAGGTCATGGGTTCGAGCCCCCAAAACATCAAAAAGAGAGTACTCTGCCCTTGAATGGAGAATCCCTCACATTATCAAAAAAAAAAAATTACTCTATAAATTTAAATAAAATAAGGATTTTATTTAAAATAAATTTAGAAATGTTCTGAATAAATTAGATTTCATAGGCCCAATAAAGATCCAATATGGTTAAAAAATAAAATCCACTCACAACTTCTAATGTGGGTTGGCCCAGTTCCAACAATGGTATCGTGGCCCAATAGTCTATGCAATTTAAATTAGTCATATTAGAGCTAACTTATTAAAACTTACCCATATAGTATGGTATCTAGAAAAGTAGTGTCTAAGATTGGGTTTGGGTAATCAAGTAATTTTCTCTACCTGGCTACTAACTTGGCATGAAACGATGAGGTAAGCCTGAAAGGCTAACACTAATAGGAAAAAACCCCAATTTGAATTGGGCCTTGGGCTAATTTTCAAAATTTAATTAAAAATATAAGATTTCAAATTTAGAAGGTAAATTTAAAATAAGATATAAATATATTATAAAACTTATAAAAAATATAAATTGTTTGAAAAATAATATAAATTAAAATTAAAATTATAAATTTATTGATATGATTACTAAAATTAATTAATTAATTAAATAAGTTAATTAATGAAAAATATATACATGTATTATCTATTTTGATATAAGTTATAATATTCTATAATGTTTAAGATATCATAAGTATACATGTATGTATATAATATGGTTTTTCAAAATTAATATAATTTAACTAAAATAGTTTAATTAAACAAATTAATTAAATGTTACTAATTAAATAAATTAATTAAAGGTTAATTAAATAAATTAATTAATTATTAATTGATTAATTAAAAGGTTAACTAATTAAATAATATAGATATATATATGGTATACATGTTATACGATAAAGGTTATAGTATATATAATAAATATTTAATATAACGAGTGCTCTCCTTTTTCGAGGGTTCTCTTTTTATGAGGACCACTCTTTTATCAAAAAAAAGTAATATTTAATATAAATGTTATATAATAAATATTTAATATAAATGTTATATATAATAACATAAAACAAATTAAATAAGATTTAACTAATATAATATTATACATAAGATTATTATATAAAAATATGAAATATAGAAGCTATATAATAATAAAACTTTTATAATATGAATGTATAAATTAAAGGTGGAACATTAAGAAAGCCCTACATAAACTTAAGGAATAAATGCATACGCAAACGTATGTATACCGTGATTCCCAATATGTCTAACACTTGAATCACGGGGTATTTCATAAGAAATACATTATTTCATAAGTGAATATTACTCAATATAATATATTAAAGATTATGTATCTTTAATATAATGTTGTCCTCTACTATTTATATAAATAAATAAATATACATACATACATACATACATATATATATTAATACATTACTTGCATGATCCTTAGTTGTTGAGCAAACTCAAACTAGGGATGTTATGTGTGGTAGTATTAATATATTGAATAGATTATGTAAGATAACTATATGTATTTGCTGAGCAAACTCAAGATATATATATATATATATATATGTATATATATATATATATGTATATATATATGTGTATATATATATATATATAGATTATACCTAAGCCATCGCGATATGGTAGGTCCGAGTGAATAATTTTGTTTTGGTTTGTTGAGAAAACTCAAGGTCGATGTGAAATTAGGACATATTACAATAGGTTAGGAGTCGTATATAATATAACCAATAAGGAGTTGTCCATCGTCCGTGGAGCTATGGCTTGTTGGGCAAACTCAAGGTCAGAATTCCAAGACGGATAAGTCCTAACACCCATTAGCGAAGTCAAAAGACTTCTATGTTTTGACTTAGGATTTGGTGAAACATAAAAGACCGATGAGATCCTTACAAAAAAATGACATGATAACATTTAACCTTTCTAATATTGTATAAACATATGCTATATGCTGTTATAATAATCTACATTAACAAATTTGTGCATTTAATATGTTGAAAAAACATTTATTAATTAAGATATATAAATGAACTGAATTGTAGATTGGCGAATAGAAATATAATATATACTTACTAATAAATGCTTTTTACATGTTAATGTTTCAATACCTATGCAAACACCTGATTTTGCAACTACTAAATGCATTTGTAATTGGTTTCTTACGTGTTGATTAGGTTGAGACCGTGTATTGCATTTTATGAGCTTCGAACTCTAAAAGCAATACAATACTATGGATGTTTGAACCATATACTAACGAATATAAGTGTTATATAGGGAATCATCATAGTTCGTAATGTATGATACTTCGATGAAGTTAGTTCACTCGAAATAAACATATAAATCGTGATATGAGATCAAGTATTCAATTTGATTGATTACAATATAGATCGTATTGTGTTAAATGTAACATTAGACCAAACTACAAAATAGATTTAAGAACTCAATCGTTGAAATGTTAGTTTGATTAGTTTACTCAAAGTGTAACATATTTGATTTCCTTAAATGTTAAGGATGGTCGAGTGCGCTTTTGTAAAGAGTTCACTATGACGTTGCAGTAAGAGTATTCTTTTGAATGATTTGACCATTTAGAAATAAAAATAAGTGTATAATAGTGGATGTGATTTAAGGTACGATTGGGATGAAGAGAGTGAGTAGTCACTTCTGCTTCATAAAGAAAAACCGAAAACAAGAATTGTAATAATAATAAATACTTAACATTGGAGTGAGAAATACGATTTTATATTAATGGTTATAATAATTTCGACGAGAACAAAAATAGCTTTCTACATAAAGTTTAATGTATATTATAATTTCGGAGTGAACAAAAATAATATTTTATATTTATATATTATTTTTAACAATATTTAAATAAATTAATCATATGAAAAATTATATATATATATATATATATTATAAATTGTGTTTTATATTTTATAAAATTATATTAAGACATACTAAACTTTCGACGAAAATAAAAAACAATTTTTTATATTTTAAAATATTTAAATGTAAGACGAAAGTTGAAAAGTTGATTTTCAAATTGTTTTAAATTCAAAATTCAAAATTACCATTTAGAATTTTATAGGAAATTTAAAACTCAAATTTTGTTTCAATTTTTTTATTTTATTTTTTGTAATTTTCGCATGGTTGTTTATTATAAAATATATTTAAAAAACAAGAAAAAAACATTTTTTTGAGCTATGCGCAAGACTAGATAGTGATAAATTTAATATTAATTATTTTTAGATTTTATTTGCATTAATATATATATATATATATATATTATACATATATTTAAGCATTTAATATATATATATATATATATATGTACGTGTTTAATTTTTTTTATATGTATACATGTATTTTTTTGGCCTTACAATAAAAAATTAATTATTATAATTAATACATTTTATAAGTAATTCAAACATATATATATATGTGTGTGTGTGTGTGTGTGTGTGTGTGTATGTATGTACTGTTAATATTTCATACCCACACATATTTGTAATATATTTGTATATAAGAAAAATATATAAACATACATTTGGATAATATATTTGTATATTAGAAGAGCCAACATGTCCATTACGGTGTAAATCCCAACACCTATGCAACGACATGTTATACCTTGTATGGATTGATATGGCACACGTGCACATGCATATATGTGTGTATATGATGCGCACATAGTTATATGTATACTATAACATTAAATAAATAATATAATTTTATTTTGTAAATTTAAATAAAATAAGGATTTTATTAAAAAGAAATTTAGAAACGTTCTTAATAAATTGGACTTCATATGCCCAATAAAGATTCAAAATGATTAAAAAATATTTAAATTTACCCATAACTTCCACTATGGACTAGCCCAGTTCCAACATAATCCACTTATAAAATCAAGTCTACCTTATTGCATTAACACGTGAATGAATCACCGAATGGACAAAGTTCCATATATGTTTTATGGACCCATTTTTATACTACAACACATACCTTAGATAATACTCAAATAATTGAATCATCGTGTTACCATGATAAACAATATAGGTCACAAAATCAATAGTCGAACGGTTACTAGCCATAGCGATCATGTGTGTGTAATACAACCAATTGTATTAGGCTTTATAGCAAGTCTGCCAAAAGCATACATGCTCCTGTAGCATTCTGCTGCATTAAATGCAAAGCATGCGACCAATACGGAGTGACGGCTAGTATAAATCTCAACCACGCATTCCACTCCACCTTTAAAGCTATTCTCCATCAGCCAATGTGACTAGATCGACAACCAAGAGCATTTTCCGCCTGTTTTTACTGCGTAATCTCAATCATCGATCATTCATATCAACTGCTAAAGTACTCTATGCCATATGTAATGACCTGCCTTAGACCCTCAAAAGTCGACATTAATACATTCACAGTATTCACATGTCGAGCATCCAAGCGTCAGAAAGACAGATTGTTTAGGAAAAAAGAATGAAAAGACAGAACATAACATCACATCGTGATGACGAACATATAGTAAACAATGGATCTTTATAAAAGAAAACTATAATATACATACATCAATCAGAGTAAATTAACCAATCATCAGTTTGGACAGTTATAACAACATATCCTCACAAATGCTGATAAATGTAAACAGCCAACGCAACGGTGAAAAAATACAAGAATATGTCTTAGAGGCATCTGGCTCGTCTCCTAAAGCTTCAAAGCATCCAAAATAAATATGGAAAATATGCTCGGACTGACCCGAGTATTATAAGAAAATAACACCCGGATTAGTCTACTGAAGCAACATGAGAAACACATATCATATGGGTAATTTTATATTTTTTTTTCAAAATAAAGGTATTTTGTAAGACCACGCCGCACATAAGCACATACAGGTTTTTACCTTACAATAACCAAACCATTTATAGAAAATCTTCTAATATTATAATAATGTCTAGCATTTAAAATAAATATTGAATAATAGCCAAAATGAGTACGTTAATTACGCTCCAGCATATATAGTATACAATCAAGTCCGTAAAGCATGTATTGGAGAATGAATTCCATACATGACAAGGTAAGGGTCTATCTTCTGTATAGTACATCTCTAGAGAAAATGTATCGAGGCTTCTTTAATTGCACATTTGCTACTCAGGACCGGCTTACTCCTTACTGGATAGTACCGAATATGATCGCCCTTTGGCTGTCATATTGAAAAACCGTTTATGTGGCCACAAGCATACATAATTTGAAAATGTCGATCTAGATACAAGTGATGATCATACCCTAATAGGAGTGTCCCATATAGCCTTGTTGTCGTCCCTACTTTGGTCACAATCGGTTATGAGGTCTAAGGCTACGGTTTACCTTTTACATGGCAACCCCACTTCGAATGCTAACAATGCCCTTTAGGCTACAGTTTACCTTTTATATGGAATTGATTTTGATGATATAGTAAAAATGAGACTGCAATGAATGAACAAATCAATGATATAGAAGAAAATGCACATGATACTGAGATTTCACTGCATCAAATAGTAAATGAAAGTGGCGTCCAATGTTTGGATCATTTGAATGAAACAAAAGTCGTGTCTTTGGAACAAGTTTTGAATATAAATGATCTATGAGTTTGGGATAATATTGATGGGAATAGAAGAGATTAACTTACCGAAAAGAGTTCAATTAGCGAATTTAATTTAGCTTACCCTTGAGATCAAAATTTTAGACATTCCTCTACAAGTTATTACAAAAGACAAGTGAGTAATGGAGAGCATGACGATAGTAGATGACTTGTTTATTCTAAATTGATAGATAATTTTTTTTACAGGCAAAACAAAATATTTTGCACAGACAACCGGATTAAAGAGGTCATAACATTTACAACAATTATTACAGGTGTGAGGCAGAGATGCCTCAACAACTACACAACTTTGGCACGTGCACCAAATGGACAAAGGCGCACAACAAGATGCATAAAGCATTCACATAATCACTCACTTAAGCTCACTACTAAAAGCAATCACACAAGACTCTGACTAAGAACACATATGTAGCACATTAATCCATTCGGACTAATACCACAAGATCTTAAATATAGGAAACCAAAATACATACATTGCATTATAATAAAGCCAAAAAAAACCGGCACATCAAGGAGTGAAATTCGAAGTACTATCTTGATATGAGTCTAAGCATACTGAAACTGCAACAGCTACTACCACTGACCGAAAGCACCCAGTACCAACCACCATAGCAAATGATGCAATCACCACAAATATCATATCTCACCCACTACATAGACAGCCTCATTGGATACACAGCAGAAGAGAAGCAAAATGAAATAGTAGTGCTAGAAACAGCGCACGGACCAAATGGAGACGACAGTTTTCAAGGCTGTAGCACCACCAACCCAAAAATAATGTAAAGCCAAAAAGTTAGCTCAGAGACACAATTGGTATATCCTAGTAAATGCCGAGGTGGGCGGTAACCGCGGCTACGCGTTTCCACCAGCCTGGATAGCAATTGGTATATCTACCCTGGCATTGCCTTGTTGTGCCGTGTCACCTACCATATCAAGCCTTTACTACGAGTTTCTATTTGTGTCGTACCTATGAAGTATCCTCTGGTAGCCTCCCGATCAGGAGGTATTACGGTACTGTATAGACTATTGGCATTTTACGTGTTAAGGTGGAAAATGTAAAGCCTTAACGCTATTTAAAAGTAAGTTTATTTTATGAATAGACACTATTATAATAGCGCAATATACTACATAGTAAATAGTTTAACGGATCCTTAGGAGATGTAAATCCCGAACATCTCTTGAGTTACTGTACTCATATTTATTTCTGTTAATTTAACTCACATAAGATCTTTTAGTCTGACTCGAGTGTTTTTGTCTTTTCAAATTCGCTCGGGTCAGTCCGAGCGTTTCAGGATCGAAGATTTTAGCTTTGGAGGACGAAGACGAAGAATCCGTATTATATTATTTATAGTATTGCACCACACTCTAAATTTCCGCTGCATTGATTGTATTGGTATGTGTAACTCTGATATTCATTGTATAAGTAAAATAAATATTTTGTAAACAGTTATCATGAACTGTATATTGATTATTATATTTTATCCTTCCGCTGTGAGATTCTGTTTTGTTTTTATTTCTTCTCTGTTTTTCTTATTTACCCCATAACAATCCGTCCTTCCGTATGGTTTGAACTGGCACGTGTGTCGGTTTAAAGTGTGCGAAAAGGCGGGACGTTACAGTTACTTCAATGACCGCTGAACCTATTCCCCCCGGTGCGATCCCACTCGATGCCACGACGACGTCGTGGCGATCTCGTCTTCCCCTCGACCAAAAATGGACCCTTAAACCCTAGTTTAATTTAAATCTCAAACTATGGTGAATTTAAAAATCTTCTTGCATTTTTCCAACAATCTATGATCACCCTAGTATTACTCTGCAAAAATTTGATTTTTGAAATCTAGCCGATCATCAGGAAATGAACGAAACCCAAAATCCAATCATCTTGACATATCTCGTGATTTACATAGTTAAAAATCATGATGTTAATCTTAAAAATCATAGTTTTTGTATTCAAATCCGATAACATAAACGAAATCTGAAATTTTAGTACTTGGATTTTCTGTTTACAATTCTCCTTACTGTAATTCTCAATTTTCAAGATATTTATTCAATAATTATAATTGTAATCCTTTTTAAAACTGGTATCACAACATTTCAATAACTTTTCATCTTAAGGTTATAGCCTAGTATTGATTGATTTAAGTGATATGATTTTTTTTCATTTGTTTTCAAAACCTGGGACCTTAACAGAGATGCATATACACAATCACATCCATATATACACACGCAGACAAATTTCATCCATACAACATATTTAACAACATAGATCCAATCATGCAAACCAGAATTAAATGAAGAGGTTTATAGGTTTGCTCACCAAAAATTTGAAGAATATAGGACAAAACAGAGGCCTGGAACTGGAATTCTTGATCCTACTTGCTTTTGAAACTGAGCTTTGATTTTTCTTTGAATGACTTTGAGTTGCTGGTGATAATGTTTATATTTTCTTTTTCCTGGAACAAGATTTGAACAGAGAGGATTTTTTTTTGTTTTATGTGTAAATTGAAGTTTGTTTATGTTATTAAGATGATAGTTGCTTCAATTTTCTTTTCTTTTCAGGCTTGCTAAGTTTTGCTGAACAAACTAAAATAGGATGCATTGCGTACATATATAGATAGAAGAAAACAGTGTTATACAATAGGTGTTATCAGGTATGGGTTTATTTCTTTTGTTGACTAAGCAATGCTTGTTTTCGGCTGGAAAGATCCTTTACATGCTGAAAAGATGTGGCATTTAATGCATGTGCTATTGGGTTTACAACTTATACTATTTTAATTATGTTTGTACAGTTCTTTGCTTCTTCTTTTATCTTACTTTCTTCTTGCCTACATATTTTTACCTTATTCTATTCTTTTATGCATACATGTATATAGATACTCAGATCTTTGTTTTGCATATGCATGTACAGTTTGCTTGTTTAAATTATGTATGTATTTTTATGTTATAGATATTATTATATATATTTTTTGTTTTGCTGTTTTTGTATTGTTTGTTTTTATTTGCTTTGTATATATTATTTCTTCTTTGTCTCACTTACTTTGTTTATGTCTAGGTATTTTTTTTTACTCTCCTATGCTATGTATTTTTTATGTATGTATTTATATTTGTATATTATTTCTTTATGTTTGCATTTGTTTTATCAACATGTTATCTGATTTTTTTTCTTACTTTATGTTTCATATGTTCTTATCTTTTTATTGTTCACACTTGAGTAAATCGTATTGTTTTGTAATTTATCTTCTAATTATATTTCTAACATAAGTATTACATTCACAACATACATTTTATTTTATATATTTTTTTGTACTTGAAATTTTGTTTTAAACTTTTTATTTATAATCCAATTCAATTCATTCTCTTTGAGTTTCAAATCAATTTCAAAAACAAATAAATATAAATTTCTTATTAAATTTGAAAAATTCAACCAAATCCATAATTTAATCTAAAATTCAATTAAATTATAAATTGAAATTCGTCTTTAAAACTGGGATCGTTACATTATTAATTTGAATACAAAAAGATTTAATGGTTATAAATTAGTATATTTTATTTAAATTAATTAATTTTGTAAATTTAGTTGTTTATATAGTTAATATTTTTGAATAAGATGCATTGTTTACTCAATTCTTTATTTTCCCTTCTTTTTTCTTTTTCGGGGATGAAAAGTTTTGAGTGGGGGAGAGTGTAACGACCCAAAATTTTCGACCATTAAATTTGTTAATTTAATATGATTGTGTGATTAAATACTGAAAGAAATAAAATTTGGGAATCATACTTATGAAATAATAACTAGAATGCAAGGTAAATAATGCAAATTAAAGTTAATAATTAATGAATAGAAGGAAATGCCAATTAATGAAAATAAATTTAAATGTTATACTTGACTATAAATTGAACATAAGTGAATAAATGAAATCTTGGATTTACCAAGGAAATAATAGATAGTTAATGGAAATTGAATGAAATTAGTATTATGAAAATAAATGGTAACATTGATTTGTAAGTAATGAAAGCTTATTAATGTGATGAAGGTTAACGGTAATGATTATTGTATGTTACCTATTTATTTAGCTTGTTAATTTAAATTGAAAATCAATTACAATAATTATAATTTAATATTATCATAATGTAAATTGAGTCAATATTTGGAAATAATGTTAATTCTATTCATAATATGACAATTGGTTGAATGAAAATAATGGATACCAAGATTTATTAATTTATTGGAATTTAAACTTAATAAATGGATTAATTGCAATTAAATGAAATTTAATGAAATTTAGGCTAACACTAAAATTGATAAATTAATCAACTCTAAATTGACATCTAAATTTGGTTAAATTAGTATAAATGATTAAGAAAATTAAAAATGATGAAATTTGTTAATTATAGAGTTGAAATTGAAAATTTGATTTAATTAATCAATTATTAATTTATTTAATTAACTAAAAAATAGCCATTTTGGCCACTGACTCAGATTTTGACGAAACCAGTTTCATAGGATCCGTAATGCTGAATTATTGTAGGATTTCAAGTTTCGTAGCGATCAAACTTGTCGTTTGATAGTACGGACTCGAAATGCCCAGAAATCAATTTAACTGAAATCAATTTGATATAACTTGATTTTAGCATAACTTCTTTATACGATGGAATTTGGATTTAAAACATGTTCCATGCGTTTAAAATATTTAAAACATCTATTTGATATATGGGTTGATCTAATTTCGTTCCGGAGTCAGGACGGGCTTTTCGGGCCATTTATCGTTCAACGGTCCAAAACAATCGTATCCGTTCCTCTATTTCTCAGCCCTACCCATATATATCCAGTTATAAACCTTGGGTCATTTCTTATTCCTCATTTCTGTATGTACAATTCCATTGCTCCTCTTCATTCCAATGGATGCAAACCCTATTCCCAATTCAATTTCAAATTCAAAACCAAATCAAAAAATTCAAACCCCTCAATATATCGAATTTTATATCGATTTGAAGCTCTCGATAAGCGCATCTCGGATTTGAAACTCATCTTTCAATTTTAACCTTTCTCTGTCCAGGATTTATAGAAAAAATCGCGGTCGTTCATGGCGCGTTGATCAACTGCATCAGATCGACGATTCGTTGATTCAGCTTGGTGGAGAGCAGCGAGTGGAGTGCATCTGTATGGGTTTTGCATCGAATCGACGGTCGGATTGGTCCCTAAAATTCAATTAGGGTTGGAGCTTTGGGTGGCGGCTGGGTGATCATTGGCAGACCGGAGGCGATCGCTGATGGTCGAGGAAGGGAGGCTAGGGTTGGCGCTTCGTTCGGGGTGTCGGAGCATGGACGCGATGTGA
The DNA here is from genome assembly GCA_030765085.1 of Allium cepa. Classification (NCBI taxonomy): domain Eukaryota; kingdom Viridiplantae; phylum Streptophyta; class Magnoliopsida; order Asparagales; family Amaryllidaceae; genus Allium; species Allium cepa. The sequence goes on from CM060938.1 coordinate 590,812,738, forward strand.
TGGGGAGTGGCATCGTTGTTCGAGTGGCGATTATGATGGTTCGATCGGGTCCCTTTGAGGCAGTAGGGTTAGGGGAGAGCGAGCACGTGATTTGCATGGTGACGTGAATTTTAAATTTACTTATTTACTTCTATTAAAATTTTAATCCTTTAAACATTCTAACATATATAACTTTTGCATACGAGGTCCTTTTCACATGCGGTTTTCTCCGCTAGGTTCATATTGGAATTCCAGACTTTTTGACGCTTGTTTGGACGAATTCTGAGGCTGTTCAATTTTTTTGTTTAAATTGGATTTGAATTCAATTTAAATTCAAAAAGTGAGTGTTTTAACCCACTCACAACTTCTAAAATTTCTTATGTTTGTTAAATTGATTTATGATGTGATTAGAAATTTATTTATGACTGTTTGGCATATTTTTAATCATCATCTCAGTTAAATTGAGTTTATTGAATTAAATTGTTATTTAATTTATTATTGCATATAACTGCCTGTTAAATTGTTATTTAATTTATTATTGATTATAAACTACCAGTAAATACCTGTTATTTATCATCTATTCTATATTGATGTTATTGTTTGAATTGGATGATGATTGTGATAAATGTTTGATGATTGATATTGGATGAATGGATGTTGTATTATTATTGTTGTAAACAGCAAGTTGTTAAGGATTTTTATTACATTCGGGATTGCAGTTTGAAATGATATACAACCGCAAATTGTTTAAATTGCGGACTGAAATGATAAATATCCACTTGACCATACTATAGAAAATCATATACAGACACAGTGGTCTATATATATAAAAATATTTTGAAATTGATTTCTATGGTTTTTGGAAAGAAATACATGGTTTTATATAAATGTTGATTTTAGATTTTACATAAATGCTATTTTATATACATTGTCAAATTCTTAACTTGAGCTATGTATAAATTTATTGATATAAATAAGTTAATAATAAAGTTTGATTTTATTTAAAATATAATATGCTTAAGTATTTATTTAAATTACATTTTAATATAGAATTTATAATGTTTTCAATAAATTAAGGTTGAAAGATAAATTGGAAATTGATTTGAAATTGTATTTAATTGAGAATTTTATTTAATAAAATCGACTTAGGACTCGTTGAATTTGAGATTTTAAAGAATATGATTTTTTAACTTGATTTTGTTTAAGGTTATATAAATGAATATATCAAGTTTGAATAAAGTAAGGGAAATATTCAGTTATTTGAAATTGGAGTTTATATGAATGATATGGGAATTATTAAGTAAATATTTCAAAAATAAATAATAGTAAACTGAATTTGATATATATATATATATATATATATAGAATTAACAAATTTATTTTTGAAGTGTTGAATATCGAAAGCTTTGAAATCTATTGAAATGGTTTATTTGGAGGTTCGTATCCATAATTGAAATCGATATAAATTGAAATGGTTTATTGAAAACTGAAAGTGAGTTGAAAGCTATGAATTGAGATTTAATTTAAAGTGAATAAAATTGTGAAGTCGAGGAAATTATTTTACTTTATAAGGTAATTTTAGACTTGAACTATTTTATTTTATATACTGTTTGAATATCTAAACCGCTTAAGTGGTGCAAGTTATGGTTTAGAAGCTATGAAATTCAAAGTATTATGTTTTGAAAGGTTATATTTCAAGCGTTTGGTTCCGAAATAGTATAATTTTGAAAGTGTTATGGTTTTAGAAAGGATATATTTGAAATAAAATGATGTCATATTGATTTGGTTTTTGAAAAGGCAATGATATTTGGTTTTAATGCATTAACTATTTTGAAAATGACCGCGGTATTATAATAATGTTTGGTTGTTAAAGAGACCGGGATCGGAGGTTGTAATACTCTCTGCCAACTCCGAAAACCACTTTAACAACCGTGTACGCGGTGGAGAGTCCAGAATGAAGTAGGATGGTGGTGGCGTTCCTTTAAGGTATATACGTGGACCCAACTCCCATGAGTTGGCATAAGGTGGCTAAAACATGAGCGATTCTCGGGCCAAGGAGGCAGCCCCTCTTATCGGACACACTCCTTTGATATTATACTCTGACTTTTGGATTGATTCGATGGCCACTTTTGATTTTTGATTTTGAGGGTGTGGCTCGAGGTGGGCGGTAGTAGCTGCTACGCGTTACCATCAGCCCGGATGCGTAATTGGTATATCTACCCTAGCATTGCCTTGTGTGCCGTGCCACCTACCCTAGCGCGCCTTGTACGAGTTTGATTTGTGTCGTATCTATCCTCTAATAGCCTTTCGATCAGGAGGTATTACGGTACTGTATAGACTATTAGCACTATTACGTGTTAAGGACTATATGGGTAACCCCTTAACACTATTTAAAGTAAGTTTGTTTTACTATTAGACACTATTACAATAGCGAAATATTACTACATAGTAAATAGTTTAACGGATCCTTAGGAGATGTGAATCCCAAGCATCTCTTGAGTTACTGCATTTACATTAGACACTGGATAGAAGAAGTCAAATTCCTAAACATCTCTGACGTCGTTCCACTCATATTTACCATTGATTTAACTTATATAAGATCTTTTAGTTTTGACTCGAGTGTTTTGTCTTTTGAATTCGCTCAGGTCATTTTGAGCATTTTAGGATTCGAAGACTTTATTTCTGGAGGATGAAGATGGAGATTGCATTACTATTATTTATTATATTATTCCACTACATTCATACTGTTCCGCTGCATTATTTATTATTCGCTGGTATGTCTAACTCTGATATGTGTAACTCTGTGTGTTGTATAAGTATAAGTATATTCATACTGTTATTTGATTATTATATTTTATTGTTCCGCTGCAAGATTCTGTTTTGTTTTATTTCTTTTTGCTTTTTCTTATTTATCCCAATAACAATCCACCCTTTTGTATGATTTGAGTCTGACGTGTGCGGTTTATCATCGATTTAAAACGTACAAAAAGGCGGATGTTACATTTCTATGTGAAACAAGTTTTTGGAAAAAGCGCGGTTTTACAGTTCGGAATTCAAAACTGAATTTCTTTGAAAAATGATGTTTTAATTTTTTTTTCAAAATATGAAATAAAACTTTTGATATGTTTTAAAAGTGATTTGAGTTATTAAATTTAATTTTAAGATAAAAAATCATTATGACTAATATAGCTTAAAAGGCACTTTCCGCGGCACTTTTTCACAGCACTTTTCTATAACATTTAAATTATAGTTTTGAATGCGACCATTCTTTTCCAATTTTTTTAAATTTTTTTAAATGATTAATAAAGTATTTTAAAGTTGATATAAAGGATGTATGGAATGGTAGATAAATGACTAAAAGTTAGTAGGATATGTAAATGATTTAGAGCCGATCAAATAACCTGACCGCCTTACGTGTGTTAGAGAGATAATGTCTAGGCTTGAGTTTGAAAACCTGTTTCCTGCTCTCCTTCGCTATCTGGGCTGGCCCAACGGAAGGGATAGTAAATTTGGTTTACTCGGATCGAAATTTCCTAAAGTATAAAGATAAAAGTTTCCAAATTTAAATAATTTGGATTGCATAGAATGATTTGGAAATGTTTTCCTAAATAAAAGGTGAAACGATTTGAAATTATTCCAAGATTAAAAAAGTTTTAAAATTAACCAAATGGTTTGACAAATGAGGCTTAATATTTCCATATACTCTAGAAAAGCTAAAGGAATGATTTAATAAATATATCTCAAAGAGAAATCTGATTTAAATAAAAAGGTTAAATAATTGAATGATGTGTGATAATCACTTATATACCTAAATGCCTCTTAATCGATTATTGGTTTGGAGAAACCGGGGTCGGACATGGGTAACTCCTATTCGAAAACCACTTCAAACCAACGTATACATTCGGAAGTGAAGACATGTTGAAAATGATTATTTTTGAAGACTGGGGATATTCAGGATGTAGGGATTGTTGTCATGAGTCCCAGGGGTTTACCCCATATATCTTTATATGGAAGTGATGATTGCATTCTGAAAATCTTCATTGTATTGAAGACCCGAGATCTTCATAGCGAAAGGACTGCTTATTGACATTCTCTGGTTCACTCCCATTATAGAGACACTTATTATAGCAGTAGTTATATCGTGTTTTGAAATCTTTGGATTTCAAGGACTACTCGCTTTTAATGGTAGTAGGAGGAGTATCTTTGGTTTCGTTCAGTCCCGCAATGAACTTGTATAAACGAATGTTTGACAGTGCATTCCTCATCATATCAACTGATCTACATCAAGGTGTTATCTGCTTGGTGGCGGAGAAGGAAACTTCTCTTAGCTTAACACCCTTTCCTGAGACGTACCAGCTCAGGTGTTATACATTGGTAGAAAACAATTGTGTGATTAAGGAGTGCCAGTGTGGCATTCTAAGTAGAATGTGCTTTACGGAATAATAAAGTATGGTTTTGTTAAAATTAAGCGTACTTACTAGCCTCACATCCCAAGAATGATTCAGGATACTATGTGTTTGCAGAACATATTTTGGGCTATTAAAGGCATCTGTTGCCTTAGGATTATGAAATGGACAAGTATGGAGGTTGACGTAATGATTCAGGATACTATGTGTTTGCAGAACATATTTTGGGCTATTAAAGGCATCTGTTGCCTTAGGATTATGAAATGGACAAGTATGGAGGTTGACGTAGATTGCGTAAAGCCACCGAGTAATACTCTGTTTATAGTAGTGTAGCAGTATAGTTCGGAGGCTGACGGAGGCCGTGTAAAGTCACTGGAGTGAACTAGTCTTGCTATGCCTGGATCAAAGGGAAAGGCCACTAGTTCCCTATCGTATTGGAAATCCAATTCCAATATTAGCTTTACTATTTTGATTGTATTCCCAAAATAGCTGTAATGCTTTGCAAACATTTCGACTACCCCTTTAGTATCATATATTTTGTCCAGGTATATTCCGTTTGACTTAGTCCAGATATATTACCGTAGACTTAGTATGGGTTTTAATACTTTATTTTTATAAACTACTTGAAAAGTGTTTCAAAAAGAATGTCATTAAAGATAATATCAAAGTGTTTTTCGGTACAAAGTATTTTGGTTATCATAAGGTAAAACCCCATCTTTTATGTGTGGATGTGATCTTATGAGATACCCTTCTTTTCAAAGGTTTTTAACTGGCAGCAATTTATAAATCAAGTATCTCCTGCTGGTTATCAAGCTTGATCTGGGTATTTTTAATATTCGGGTCAGATCCGAGTAGTTTCAGGTTTAATTGAAGACGCTTGGAGTTTTCGGAGGAGAGCTGGAGATCTTCATCTACGTATGGATGTTTTCTATTACCCACTACATCTATTGTATTTTTTTATTTTTTAACTTATGTAAGGCCAAAGAATTTATAACTGTCCAGGCTGAATCTAGATTAGACTATGATAGCGTATTCAAAATTTTCTACCGTTAATATTTTATTAAAATAATATATGTTATTCCATTCATGTGAGACTCTGTTCTATCTTTATTTTCTTTTTCTCCTAATAATCGGGATTTTCGGCACTTGGATTTGCAGTACGTGAATACCGAGGTTGTATTAGTGTCGATTTTCGAGGGTCGGAAAACCCCGGTCATTTCAACGAAGTAGTAACTTCAATCGACTATAGGTATCATTTATGTTAAATATTAGTATCATTTTTGTTATAAATCATAGCGAAAGCAATTTCTAAAATTAAAAAGCATTAGCTTCAAACAAACAGGCGGTAGGTATCTTTTTTGTTATATATTGATATATGTTTACAGTGAAAATAATTTCTAAAATTCAAAACATTAACTTCAAACAAACATGTTATAGGTATCATTTTCAGCTTATGTTGGCATCAGTTTTGCTATAAATGATAGTGATAATAATTTATAAAATTACAAATTATAAACTCCAAACAAATAGACAGTGGAAATCATTTTTGCAAGATATTGGTATCATTTTTTAAATGACATGAAAAAAAATTCTAAAATTAGAAGGCATGAGCTCCACTCAAACAGACAGTGGGTATCATTTTATTAAATATCGGTATCAGTTCTGTTAAAAATGATGGTGAAAACAACTTCTAAAATTTCAAAGCATTAACTTCAAAATACAGACTGTAGGTATCATTTTTGGTTTACATTGGTATCCGCTTAACTACGAATTACAGCAAACACAATTTCTAAAATTGCAAAACTTTGACTTTAAACAATAAGACTGTAGATATCATTTTTGTTTTACATTGGCATTAGTTTTCTTACAAATTACAGTGAATACACTTTCTAAAACTACAAAGCGACCACTTCACACAAACAGACCATTGATATCATTTTTTCTTTATATTGATATGAGTTCTATTACAAATTAAGTGAAAACAATTTCTAAAATTATGAAGTATCAACTTCAAACAAACAATTGTTTTCATTTTTGTAAGATATTAGTATCAGTTTTGATACAAATCAGATGGAAAACAATTTCTAAAATTACAAGGCATCAACTCCACTCAAAAACAGATAGTGGGTACCAATTTTGAAATATGTGGGTATCAGTTTTTTTATACATGACAGTAAAAAAAAATTAAAATTACAAAGCATTAACATAAATCAAACAAATAGTGGGTATCACTTTTTCAATATTTTGATATCAGTTTTTTTACAAATAACAATGAAAACAACTTCTAAAACTACAAAGCACTCTCTTCAAGCAAACATGCTGTAGGTTTCATTTTAGTAATAAATAATATGTTACATAGTGATATTGCTTGTAATTTTATAATTTGTTCCTCTTCAGATTCTTCAGTTGCAATTTTCTTCTCTTTTCCTTTTCAGCTTTTTCCTATTTAAAATTTTGATACCACTAGAATACATTTAATAACATGATACTACTAGTATCGATTTTACAATTTTATAGTATCATTTAACCATTGAACTATATTTTGAGTTTCTATCTGAATTTCCTTCTGAATTATTTTTTCGTTTTATTTCTTGTTTCATCTTCCAAATTTTTTTTTGAACTGGTACTTTATATACAACAAATCATTGGGACAACATATCCATGTCAAATAAACGTTCGAAAGCAAGTTTCAAACTTGTGACATCCTGTACCAAAGCCGAATCAATTAACCACTTGGACAAAGGTGATTGTCTTCTTCCAAAGTTTTGCAGTTGTTTATCATTTTCTTTCTTAGCATTTTTTGTTTGCTGCATAGTTTCTTCGTTGTTATGTCAGAAATTTTTTATCCGCTTATAATACAACTATATTAACTTTTTTATACTTGATTTATAATATTAGTTAACTTCTACAGCTTGTTTTCTTTTAGTTTTGCTTGATTTTCATTCTCTACAGGCTAATCATTTCTTATTTTTGTTCTTTTTCCTAGCATTTGTTATTCTTTTAGTTTAACTAGTGGTTTTTTTATTTTAGCTTTCTAGCTTTCACTTTCGTTGTCTATGTTTTTAGGTTAATTTGAGCTAGGTTTTTGGTTTGTCAAATTGGGAATTGCTGTTGAATTTCTAGTGGAGCTAGGTTTTCGGTTTCTCAAATTAGGGATTTATGTTGAACTTCTGTTGGAGCAAGGTTTTCGGTTTCTTAAATTAGGGATTGTTGTTGATTTCTGATATTTGTTCATCATGCATTGAAGTTTACAGTTGTGTTGGTGGTACTGATTTGCTTCTTGTTTGAGGTGTCATTATTACAGTGATTTTGAGTTTTGAGAGCAAATCGAAGAGAGAGTTTGAAATTGAAGAAGAGTTTTGAATGGATGGAAACAGAAAGGTGGAGGGAATGATTAATTTAGTAATGGGCTTTGGGCCTGTCCTTGTAGGATTCAAAAAATGTGTGTGTCCTTGTGCTTAATTTATTATGATAATTTATTCTTAATTTTTTTTGTCTTATTATAAAATATGTTTTTAAATTTTAAAAATGAGAAAATAATAATTTTCTTCAAGTTGTGTGCAAGACCATGTAATGATATATTTAATATAAATTATTTTGAGATTTTATTTGTATTAATATATATTTACTATTATACGTATACATAATGTAACGACCCGTATTTTACGTATTGATAGATCGTAGAATTTACAGGTCGTTAGTGTTGTTTATGTTATCTCTAGCCTGAGTCGTATGGAGAGTAACTCGTGTGTTTAAGCGTTGAGTTGTGACCGACTCATAGGCTTAGCCGGGTTAGGTAGTACACGAGTTACAACTTTTGTACGTTGACCGAGTTAAGATGGTGACCGACCTATAGTTATTGGCCGACTTAAGTAATGGACCGACCCAAGGAGGCTACCGACTTAGGCAGTGGGCGAGTTAAGACTTTGGAGCGACCTAGTAGTTAGCCGAGAGTTGCCGACTTAATGAGAGGAGATAGGTCGGTGGAGTGACATTATGAAGTTAGGTCGGCTATTCCGTGTCTAGTTAGGTTGCATAAGTGTTAAGTCGGCAGTGTGTGTTGAGTCGTTGGGTCGGCACTTGTATTAAGTCGTAAGTCGGCTAGGTGTTAGGGCAGACCATAGTGTTAGGTCGGTATGTGCTTTAGGTCGGCATCTCGTTAAGCCGATAGGTCGCGCAGTTGCAATGTGTTAGGTCGTGTGCGTGCTTTGCCATGTGTGTGTGTTGGGTCGTTGAGTCGGTAGGATGTTGAGTCGTAGGGTCGGCTTTGTAGTTAGGTCGGCCATGGGGATAAGTCGGCGTGAGTGTTAGGTTGGCAAGTGATAGGTCGGGGACGACCTAAGGGGCGGCCGACTTAAGGGTGATTTCAGCCTATAAATAGAGGGCTTTGGCTCACTTTTAGGCACCGGTTTTTGAAGCGACGAAGTGCTGCCATTTTGGGAACTCGACTACAACATTTCTTCATCTTCTTTTCTCCATTCCAATCTAATTCTAACATCCATCCAAGATCGAAGATCGAGATTGAAGATCCAAGAGACAAAGTTGAAGATCTTCATCCAACGAAGCTAGATTTCATCGTTTGAAGCGAAATATTGCCGGATCAAGCCTTGATCTTCGCTGTCCAGATCTGTAGTGATTAGTTTTTGAGGTGTTTGAGTGATTTGGTGAGTGGTAGTTATCTCTCACGCGGACCCAAAGGAGTATATTGGATTGGTGGTTTGTTGGAGTGTTGTAGATAGTGATTTTGTGCATTTTTCCTTAGATCCAAGTATAGATCCATTGATTGTGAAGATGTTTACCTATGCAAGCTCATTTATTAAGTTATAGAAACAAAACCCATGTTTTATATTTGCTAGATCTATGCTAAAAACCCATGATTCATGTATGTTAGTTCTATGCTCATTTATTTACGAAATTGCCATTGTAGTTATGAATGCCTAATTAGGTCTTGATTGAATACTTATTTGTTTGGATTAATGTTTGCCTTGATTGATTGTTGTGAATGAGCTATCTAGTTGATAGATTTGGACAAGTATGGTCAAAGATGATTCAAAAGCTACAGAAGAGGCTCTTGAATGGTGAAAGCTGCTAAAAGCATATGTGGCGGATGTGGAAGCTCATATGTATGGATTGAATGATGTTGAGATGGAACTTTGCCATGATGCGATGAGGCAAACCATGTTGTTGAGTTGAGACTTTGCTATGGTGTAATAAAGCGAAGTATGATGTGATGTAGACTTGGCGTAATCCAGGCAGGGATCATTCCAAGCATGTTGATAACTCGAGGGATGGTTCGAGTTGGTTGATAATGGATTGCTCGAGAGGTAGCTTGAGCTAGTATGAGAATAGTCGTCAAGGAGGATGACTAGGAGGCTTGGATCTCATCGTTGTTGAAGGTTCTAGCATGCTCAAAAGCAAGAGTACATGGGGTGCCCATAACGACTACAGGTAGGTAGTCGGGACAACCAAAAGACTACAGGTAGGTAGTCGAGTACTCTGGGCAAAGTAGATAAGTCCTAGGCACAAGGCAGTGTGCGGAGTTATGTCTGGAACCGGGGTTACCATTAGCCCTTGACGGATGGTCATTCAATTAACGGTGAAATCGAAGCAAGGATAACAGTGATAGCCAGAGTCATGGATGTTTGGACGTTTGGTTGTATCATCATTCGGTCTCAAGAGCGGTATTTTCCAGGTGCTTATCTGATCTTGGTTTAGGCCTTGGGGGTTTGTATTTGGAAAACATCGCCCTTGACTCGAGTGATTATTGCTTTACCTTAATTGTCTGCTATGTTATGCTCACTTCTCCTTGGTGTGTGTCTGGGGGCTATCACTGTAGAAAGAGGTGGAGTGGGATGGTTTGGTTCCTATTCCTTTTATCCTTTATGCTCTTTTGGTATGTTTGATAGTTGATTTACTGCTCACTAAGACTTTGTATGACTCAAGGTTTTATGTCTCCTCTTATTACCTTGGGCTGTTCATCCATGTTGGGATGGGCAGACTAGGTAGCAGGTGACAGGTGCCGTTCTTAGAGATCTACGCTGATGATGACGAAGACGAGCAGGAGGCTTTACATACTAGTTTTCTTACTATATGTACTGGGTGTTCCGCTGTTATATCTGTTTGAGTGTTGTAGTGAGGCTTTGATGTATGGATGATTCATGTTTGTATAAATCTACTTACGATGCTTATATGATGATTTTTCTGTTATGGGGCTTCACTATATATATATATTTCTCTAATTGTATTTTGTCCATGCGCTGTGAGTTGTACGATAGAGTTTGTTGTTTTATTTTACCCTGACTATCGTCCATGGCTACCTGGCACGCCTTTTCAGCGCACTATTCCATTGCTTTGGTGCGGGAGTCATGGGCGGTCGTCACACATAAGCATTTAATATATTGATTTATATATGTATGTATTTATTTATTTATACATGTCTTGTTTTTGGCCTTACAATAAAAATTAATTATTATATTTAATATATTTTATAAATAATTCAAACATATTTATATGCTAATACACACACACACATATTGTTAGTATTTCGTACTTATTTATACATTCACAGTTATATATTAAACAAAATTATTTAATTAATTTTTTATAATTTATATATATACATATTTGTAATATATTTATATATAAGTAAAATTTAATATAGTGGATAACCAACATGTCGTACACATGTGTAAATCTCAGCACTTATACGTGGGCATGTTATACTTGCACGGATTGATATATTACAAATGCATGCGCGCGTGCGCGCGCGCGCACACACACACATATATAGATATATATTTGTGTGTGTGTGTGTATGGTACACACATATAGTACATAACATTAAATAAATCATATAATAGTCAAAGACAGTTAGCTCAAATGGTTTGGGTGTGGCGCTTTAGAGAATGGTTCTAAAGGTCATGGGTTCGAGCCCCCAAAACATCAAAAAGAGAGTACTCTGCCCTTGAATGGAGAATCCCTCACATTATCAAAAAAAAAAAATTACTCTATAAATTTAAATAAAATAAGGATTTTATTTAAAATAAATTTAGAAATGTTCTGAATAAATTAGATTTCATAGGCCCAATAAAGATCCAATATGGTTAAAAAATAAAATCCACTCACAACTTCTAATGTGGGTTGGCCCAGTTCCAACAATGGTATCGTGGCCCAATAGTCTATGCAATTTAAATTAGTCATATTAGAGCTAACTTATTAAAACTTACCCATATAGTATGGTATCTAGAAAAGTAGTGTCTAAGATTGGGTTTGGGTAATCAAGTAATTTTCTCTACCTGGCTACTAACTTGGCATGAAACGATGAGGTAAGCCTGAAAGGCTAACACTAATAGGAAAAAACCCCAATTTGAATTGGGCCTTGGGCTAATTTTCAAAATTTAATTAAAAATATAAGATTTCAAATTTAGAAGGTAAATTTAAAATAAGATATAAATATATTATAAAACTTATAAAAAATATAAATTGTTTGAAAAATAATATAAATTAAAATTAAAATTATAAATTTATTGATATGATTACTAAAATTAATTAATTAATTAAATAAGTTAATTAATGAAAAATATATACATGTATTATCTATTTTGATATAAGTTATAATATTCTATAATGTTTAAGATATCATAAGTATACATGTATGTATATAATATGGTTTTTCAAAATTAATATAATTTAACTAAAATAGTTTAATTAAACAAATTAATTAAATGTTACTAATTAAATAAATTAATTAAAGGTTAATTAAATAAATTAATTAATTATTAATTGATTAATTAAAAGGTTAACTAATTAAATAATATAGATATATATATGGTATACATGTTATACGATAAAGGTTATAGTATATATAATAAATATTTAATATAACGAGTGCTCTCCTTTTTCGAGGGTTCTCTTTTTATGAGGACCACTCTTTTATCAAAAAAAAGTAATATTTAATATAAATGTTATATAATAAATATTTAATATAAATGTTATATATAATAACATAAAACAAATTAAATAAGATTTAACTAATATAATATTATACATAAGATTATTATATAAAAATATGAAATATAGAAGCTATATAATAATAAAACTTTTATAATATGAATGTATAAATTAAAGGTGGAACATTAAGAAAGCCCTACATAAACTTAAGGAATAAATGCATACGCAAACGTATGTATACCGTGATTCCCAATATGTCTAACACTTGAATCACGGGGTATTTCATAAGAAATACATTATTTCATAAGTGAATATTACTCAATATAATATATTAAAGATTATGTATCTTTAATATAATGTTGTCCTCTACTATTTATATAAATAAATAAATATACATACATACATACATACATATATATATTAATACATTACTTGCATGATCCTTAGTTGTTGAGCAAACTCAAACTAGGGATGTTATGTGTGGTAGTATTAATATATTGAATAGATTATGTAAGATAACTATATGTATTTGCTGAGCAAACTCAAGATATATATATATATATATATGTATATATATATATATGTATATATATATGTGTATATATATATATATAGATTATACCTAAGCCATCGCGATATGGTAGGTCCGAGTGAATAATTTTGTTTTGGTTTGTTGAGAAAACTCAAGGTCGATGTGAAATTAGGACATATTACAATAGGTTAGGAGTCGTATATAATATAACCAATAAGGAGTTGTCCATCGTCCGTGGAGCTATGGCTTGTTGGGCAAACTCAAGGTCAGAATTCCAAGACGGATAAGTCCTAACACCCATTAGCGAAGTCAAAAGACTTCTATGTTTTGACTTAGGATTTGGTGAAACATAAAAGACCGATGAGATCCTTACAAAAAAATGACATGATAACATTTAACCTTTCTAATATTGTATAAACATATGCTATATGCTGTTATAATAATCTACATTAACAAATTTGTGCATTTAATATGTTGAAAAAACATTTATTAATTAAGATATATAAATGAACTGAATTGTAGATTGGCGAATAGAAATATAATATATACTTACTAATAAATGCTTTTTACATGTTAATGTTTCAATACCTATGCAAACACCTGATTTTGCAACTACTAAATGCATTTGTAATTGGTTTCTTACGTGTTGATTAGGTTGAGACCGTGTATTGCATTTTATGAGCTTCGAACTCTAAAAGCAATACAATACTATGGATGTTTGAACCATATACTAACGAATATAAGTGTTATATAGGGAATCATCATAGTTCGTAATGTATGATACTTCGATGAAGTTAGTTCACTCGAAATAAACATATAAATCGTGATATGAGATCAAGTATTCAATTTGATTGATTACAATATAGATCGTATTGTGTTAAATGTAACATTAGACCAAACTACAAAATAGATTTAAGAACTCAATCGTTGAAATGTTAGTTTGATTAGTTTACTCAAAGTGTAACATATTTGATTTCCTTAAATGTTAAGGATGGTCGAGTGCGCTTTTGTAAAGAGTTCACTATGACGTTGCAGTAAGAGTATTCTTTTGAATGATTTGACCATTTAGAAATAAAAATAAGTGTATAATAGTGGATGTGATTTAAGGTACGATTGGGATGAAGAGAGTGAGTAGTCACTTCTGCTTCATAAAGAAAAACCGAAAACAAGAATTGTAATAATAATAAATACTTAACATTGGAGTGAGAAATACGATTTTATATTAATGGTTATAATAATTTCGACGAGAACAAAAATAGCTTTCTACATAAAGTTTAATGTATATTATAATTTCGGAGTGAACAAAAATAATATTTTATATTTATATATTATTTTTAACAATATTTAAATAAATTAATCATATGAAAAATTATATATATATATATATATTATAAATTGTGTTTTATATTTTATAAAATTATATTAAGACATACTAAACTTTCGACGAAAATAAAAAACAATTTTTTATATTTTAAAATATTTAAATGTAAGACGAAAGTTGAAAAGTTGATTTTCAAATTGTTTTAAATTCAAAATTCAAAATTACCATTTAGAATTTTATAGGAAATTTAAAACTCAAATTTTGTTTCAATTTTTTTATTTTATTTTTTGTAATTTTCGCATGGTTGTTTATTATAAAATATATTTAAAAAACAAGAAAAAAACATTTTTTTGAGCTATGCGCAAGACTAGATAGTGATAAATTTAATATTAATTATTTTTAGATTTTATTTGCATTAATATATATATATATATATTATACATATATTTAAGCATTTAATATATATATATATATATATATATATATGTACGTGTTTAATTTTTTTTATATGTATACATGTATTTTTTTGGCCTTACAATAAAAAATTAATTATTATAATTAATACATTTTATAAGTAATTCAAACATATATATATATATATGTGTGTGTGTGTGTGTGTGTGTGTGTATGTATGTACTGTTAATATTTCATACCCACACATATTTGTAATATATTTGTATATAAGAAAAATATATAAACATACATTTGGATAATATATTTGTATATTAGAAGAGCCAACATGTCCATTACGGTGTAAATCCCAACACCTATGCAACGACATGTTATACCTTGTATGGATTGATATGGCACACGTGCACATGCATATATGTGTGTATATGATGCGCACATAGTTATATGTATACTATAACATTAAATAAATAATATAATTTTATTTTGTAAATTTAAATAAAATAAGGATTTTATTAAAAAGAAATTTAGAAACGTTCTTAATAAATTGGACTTCATATGCCCAATAAAGATTCAAAATGATTAAAAAATATTTAAATTTACCCATAACTTCCACTATGGACTAGCCCAGTTCCAACATAATCCACTTATAAAATCAAGTCTACCTTATTGCATTAACACGTGAATGAATCACCGAATGGACAAAGTTCCATATATGTTTTATGGACCCATTTTTATACTACAACACATACCTTAGATAATACTCAAATAATTGAATCATCGTGTTACCATGATAAACAATATAGGTCACAAAATCAATAGTCGAACGGTTACTAGCCATAGCGATCATGTGTGTGTAATACAACCAATTGTATTAGGCTTTATAGCAAGTCTGCCAAAAGCATACATGCTCCTGTAGCATTCTGCTGCATTAAATGCAAAGCATGCGACCAATACGGAGTGACGGCTAGTATAAATCTCAACCACGCATTCCACTCCACCTTTAAAGCTATTCTCCATCAGCCAATGTGACTAGATCGACAACCAAGAGCATTTTCCGCCTGTTTTTACTGCGTAATCTCAATCATCGATCATTCATATCAACTGCTAAAGTACTCTATGCCATATGTAATGACCTGCCTTAGACCCTCAAAAGTCGACATTAATACATTCACAGTATTCACATGTCGAGCATCCAAGCGTCAGAAAGACAGATTGTTTAGGAAAAAAGAATGAAAAGACAGAACATAACATCACATCGTGATGACGAACATATAGTAAACAATGGATCTTTATAAAAGAAAACTATAATATACATACATCAATCAGAGTAAATTAACCAATCATCAGTTTGGACAGTTATAACAACATATCCTCACAAATGCTGATAAATGTAAACAGCCAACGCAACGGTGAAAAAATACAAGAATATGTCTTAGAGGCATCTGGCTCGTCTCCTAAAGCTTCAAAGCATCCAAAATAAATATGGAAAATATGCTCGGACTGACCCGAGTATTATAAGAAAATAACACCCGGATTAGTCTACTGAAGCAACATGAGAAACACATATCATATGGGTAATTTTATATTTTTTTTTCAAAATAAAGGTATTTTGTAAGACCACGCCGCACATAAGCACATACAGGTTTTTACCTTACAATAACCAAACCATTTATAGAAAATCTTCTAATATTATAATAATGTCTAGCATTTAAAATAAATATTGAATAATAGCCAAAATGAGTACGTTAATTACGCTCCAGCATATATAGTATACAATCAAGTCCGTAAAGCATGTATTGGAGAATGAATTCCATACATGACAAGGTAAGGGTCTATCTTCTGTATAGTACATCTCTAGAGAAAATGTATCGAGGCTTCTTTAATTGCACATTTGCTACTCAGGACCGGCTTACTCCTTACTGGATAGTACCGAATATGATCGCCCTTTGGCTGTCATATTGAAAAACCGTTTATGTGGCCACAAGCATACATAATTTGAAAATGTCGATCTAGATACAAGTGATGATCATACCCTAATAGGAGTGTCCCATATAGCCTTGTTGTCGTCCCTACTTTGGTCACAATCGGTTATGAGGTCTAAGGCTACGGTTTACCTTTTACATGGCAACCCCACTTCGAATGCTAACAATGCCCTTTAGGCTACAGTTTACCTTTTATATGGAATTGATTTTGATGATATAGTAAAAATGAGACTGCAATGAATGAACAAATCAATGATATAGAAGAAAATGCACATGATACTGAGATTTCACTGCATCAAATAGTAAATGAAAGTGGCGTCCAATGTTTGGATCATTTGAATGAAACAAAAGTCGTGTCTTTGGAACAAGTTTTGAATATAAATGATCTATGAGTTTGGGATAATATTGATGGGAATAGAAGAGATTAACTTACCGAAAAGAGTTCAATTAGCGAATTTAATTTAGCTTACCCTTGAGATCAAAATTTTAGACATTCCTCTACAAGTTATTACAAAAGACAAGTGAGTAATGGAGAGCATGACGATAGTAGATGACTTGTTTATTCTAAATTGATAGATAATTTTTTTTACAGGCAAAACAAAATATTTTGCACAGACAACCGGATTAAAGAGGTCATAACATTTACAACAATTATTACAGGTGTGAGGCAGAGATGCCTCAACAACTACACAACTTTGGCACGTGCACCAAATGGACAAAGGCGCACAACAAGATGCATAAAGCATTCACATAATCACTCACTTAAGCTCACTACTAAAAGCAATCACACAAGACTCTGACTAAGAACACATATGTAGCACATTAATCCATTCGGACTAATACCACAAGATCTTAAATATAGGAAACCAAAATACATACATTGCATTATAATAAAGCCAAAAAAAACCGGCACATCAAGGAGTGAAATTCGAAGTACTATCTTGATATGAGTCTAAGCATACTGAAACTGCAACAGCTACTACCACTGACCGAAAGCACCCAGTACCAACCACCATAGCAAATGATGCAATCACCACAAATATCATATCTCACCCACTACATAGACAGCCTCATTGGATACACAGCAGAAGAGAAGCAAAATGAAATAGTAGTGCTAGAAACAGCGCACGGACCAAATGGAGACGACAGTTTTCAAGGCTGTAGCACCACCAACCCAAAAATAATGTAAAGCCAAAAAGTTAGCTCAGAGACACAAGCCAAGGCCATAGTGCCAGAATATAGCATGCAAACAACCCTCAAGCGCTCCAGTCAAAAGGAAATTCTGTCACAAGGCGGGCATTTTGGGTCTACAATCAACAATTGCTCCAGCCTAGCTGAAAAGTCTAGCATGTGGAAGAAAGAGAAATGCAAGCAATACGGTGGTGAGAGCTCTAAAAAGCCACGACGAAGCGGGCAACGTTGAAATAGCAGGCGACGAGTTAGTAGAAGGAGATCTTGAAATCGAAAAAAATTAAAAATTGGAGGGAAAAAAGGTTATCTATTAGAAGAGAGAAGGAAGTGGTGACGAGAGGTGGTGTAGATCTGGAATGGAGAGACGAAACGCGGGTGAAAAGAAAAAATGGAAAGAAAAGAGGCGGCAGAAAACCTAGCTCTCATTGTTTACATTGAGAAGAGAAAAGATTGGTTCTATTAGGTTCTGCAGTAAGTTGTTTAATGTAATGATTTCTTCTTTTTTGAAATTGAAAAGGCTACTACCGCTGATTGAAAGCACCCAGTACCAACCACCAGATGCAACCACCACCAACATCATATCTACCACGTTGCATAGACAGTCTCATTGGGTATAAAGCATATGAGAAACAAAATGAAATGGCAGTACTAGAAATAGCAAGACGACTGTTTCAAAAGTTGTAGCACCACCAACCCAAAAAGTCAGCTCAGAAACATAAGCCAAGCCCACAGTGCTAGAATATAGCACGAAAATAACCCTCAAGCGCTCCAATCAAAAGGAGATTCCGTCACAAGAAGGGCATCTCGGAAACGTCTACAATCAACAAGTGTTCCAGCTTAGCTGTAAAGTCTAGCGCGTGGAAGAAAGTGAAGCTCAATAGTGATTTGAAATCAAACAACAGATGAATTATTTTGTTTCTGCTTTAAGTTTTTTAATGTAATGATTCCTAAAGGTCAATTACCAAAATATGGAATTACAGATTGAAGACATCTTAATGAGAAACTCACCAACATGAAGGAAGTAAAGAATACAATTTTAACTATGCCGACTGGGTTGAGTTGAAAAAAAAGGCTACAATAGTAATCAAACAATTAATAAAAATATGCAAAATCTTATTCGAAAAGATAAAGAACATCGGAAACAAGTCATGCTTAGATAATTGCAGTTGTCAAATATCTTGATGTTAACAATTTAGCATCTCGTGGATTAAACAAAAAAAATTATAGGACCTAATAGTAATTTTTTAGGCTTGATTGAAATGATTTTAAATTTGATCCAGTAATGCAACATCATTTCCATCTCATTCAAGATAAACAAATTCATTATCATTATCTTAGCTACAAAATACAAAATGAATTGATTGAGATTATATGATGTAAAGTAAGAAATGCAATTGTTTCAAAAATAAAATAAGTATTTCTGTTACACGTGACTGCACTCCTGATGCAAGTAATAAGGAGCAAATGACTTTGATCATACAATACGTAGATGTGACAAATAGTCCAATTAAAGTCGAAGAATTTTTCTAGAGTTTTTGAACGTTCAAAAAACATCTTAGCTAGGACTTTTTGCAGAACTGAAAAATGCATTAAACTCACTTAATTTTGACATCGATAATGTGAGAGGGCAGAGATATGATAATGGTTTTAATATGAAAGGAAAAAACATTTGATGACAAAAAAAAAATTACGTGATATTAATCCGAGAGCTTTTTACATGCGTTGTGGTTGCCATTCTCTTAACTTAATTATTTGTGATATGACAAGCTCTTGTGTTCGAGCATTTTTTTTTTTTTTTTTTTTGAGCATGCCAATGCATATATAAAGTATCTGCTAATTCTTCTAGCGACGAACTATTTTACTAGAATATGTTGACAATTTTACTTTGAAATCTTACCAACTACACGTTGGGAAAGTCATGTAGAAAGTGTCAACACTATAATGTTAAATGCTGAAATTTTTTTATGAATCAAGAGCTATCTAGTTTTGAGTTCATTTTAAGTTTAGTTATTTGGTATGAAATTCTAGTAAAAGTTAACATAGAAAAATTACAATTTGAAGATATGAGCATCGATGTCGCGATAAAATCTTTGCAAAGTTTTGTTTCTTTTTTTGAAAACTATAGAGAAAATGGATTTGATTTTGTAAAAGCGAGGCAAAAGCAATTGCTTCTAAATGAATATTGATCCAATTTTTCCTTTGAAACATCAAGTTCGTAGAAAATGTCAATTTGATGAAATTACAAATTTTGAAAGTGAGCAACAATCTGCTGAAGAATCATTTAGAATCGATTACTTTATTGTTATAGTGGACATTGCTCTTTCAGAATTAAAAGAGAGATTTGAGCAATTGCATTCATTTTAGTCCATTTTTGATTTTTTGTTTGATGCCTTGAAATTAAAATCATTAGATTAGGATGAAATAAAAGATTGTTGTGAAAAACTTGATTTGGCTTTGAAAAATGGAAGCGCCGCCGATATCGATGTAAAAGATTTACTTTTGAGGCTACAAATATAACTTACATTGCCTAGTGAATTGTATGATGTAGACAAGCCATGGACAACTATTAAAATTTTGAAAAAAGTATGGATATGTTTTCAAATAAGATAATTGTACATATGATTCTGCTAACTCTTTCCTTGACAGTCGCATTCGTGGAACAAAGTTTTTCAAAACTGAAATTATTAAAGTCATATTTGCGAACAACAATGAGTGAAGACAGACTTAATGGATTGCTAATCATATGCTTTGAAAGAGATATCTTAAAAATCATTGAATATGAAGACATCATTGATGATTTTGCTTCTAAAAATGCAAGAAGAAAATATTTTAAATGATGCATTTTGTACATATCATGGTACAAAGAAGATAAAAAAAAAGTATATCATACACTTTACATGCTATTTACTTCTATTATTTATTATAAAAATAATGATATTTTGTCTTTTGTTTTATAATCACATTTTCTACAAATAACCACGTTATCCATATCTTAACTTTCAGATATATGAAGTGCTAAGTATATCTAAGGATACAAAGGAAGCAATTGATGATTTGTAGTAGTTGAAACACTTCAAGTCTTGCATGTAAAAAAAATTTGTATTAGTACTTATCATTGATAATTTTTTGCATTATAACCACGTTATTTTCATTTGTTTTGTTTGCAATGTTAGTTCATAATAGCAGTATTGAGTTTTCTAAATTAATTATGCCTTGCAAATAAGAATTTTATTCAATCCCGGAGCATTTAATAAATTGCACGGCAGAACCGGCTCTACCAACCAAGGCAGATCTAACATATCTCAATGAGAAAGTCAAATTGAAACAAAACTCCTTGGAACACGCAGTCGAATTGATGTAATAACAATCACAAAAAGAATTATTCTTTGCTACAAATTGAAGTTAGTCAAGCCATCTTGCACAAAAACAACGTATATGACACCTTCACATCCTAGTTTTACAATAATCATCAAAGTAAATACAGTTTTGATACAATCCTTGCATATCCGAACAAATGCATGTGGTAAAGTAAAACACAGACGCTTTCAGTAAAACCCAAAACCACCAAAACAAAAGAATAATATAGTAAATTCAAGCCTTCTGATCAGAGCCCCTATTTGAGAGCAAGAGCAACACCAACCTTTGTAGGAGCACCGACTGCCTTACAATCGTACTCAGCCGAAACAGTTGCTAACGATTTTGGCCTCCATTCATGCTGACATAACACTCCAAATTTACCATTACTGCTAAACCTAGTTTTCATCATCGTAGCAGTATCTATTTTATGAGAGCTACCGATCGTAAAGCTATTCTCAAATGTGTTGAACCTGTGCACCATTTCAGCAGCCACAGCATTCTCACTTGCTGGATTCACCAAGTGTATGTATGAGGCTTTTAGCGTTTCCCCTTTGTCAGCCCTGTTATTAGCAAATGGAGGAAGGATTATGATTTGAAAGACCAATTTTCTTTTGAATACTGTAAATGTTTGTACTGATGCACTTACAATATTAGGGATGCGGAAAAGTCGGGTTTAGTTAGCATTACGCCTGCGTTGTATTTACTGAAAGAGGCAGAAGCGCTATCGAAGGCTATCTCTGCGCCCAAGGTGATATCTTTGGTTCCTGTTGCTGCTGAGAATTCCAATAATGGTGCAGGTGTTAAGCCCGTGCTAGAGCTAACAGCTGCATAACCATTAGCGTAGTGCAGATCAAGCTGAAAAACAACAATAAAATACGCCATTATAAAATGGTTAATGACACAATAGATGACACATACTTCCTCAGAGTTCACAAAGTTTACAAGCTTTTTACAGGTATTAAAAAACAATTGTTGATGATCAGATCAGACTGAGTCCTAATAACTATGTTGTGTTCTTCAGTGCATTGTACTACATGATCAGCTTTTCATGCCTGATAAATACCTATAATATATTGTCCGGTGACATTAATGTATTTAGCTATCTACAATTAATGTTTAATATTTCTGGATTCTGAGTTGTTTACCTTTCCAGATTTATGATCGGGTAACTTAAAACTGAGTATAGCTTTGCCACCATCGACCACTTCATTAAGAGTGATGGTTGTTGATACCTGTGTGGAAAAATCATATGAGACAAAGAGTCATAAGTCAAAATTATTCAAGTTGCATAAGCTAATCACTACTAAAATCCAAAATATAAGGCATATTCCATTGTAGTTTTGAGCTGAGAGTCATCATCAGATTTGATAAATATGCAAATGAAAACTGGAAGATGATCTTACATTTGAATTGGTGTTGACTTTGACATCAACTGCAGTTTTACCATTTTTGAACTGTGTTCCGATATCACCAAAAAATAGTCCGTCCACTTTTACCCCGGTAGCTGTAATGCCCTGCGGTAATAGATGGTAAAATAAAATACAGGAATGCAGTTATCACCGGGATAATACAATATATGGTTCCATTATCATCTCCAACTTAAATGCGCACAGGCAAACATTTGATTGCAGCATACAAGGAATGGGATTCCCGGATATACAAAGTGACAAATTTTGTAGTATCCATCAAACATCAAATAAACACAAATTTCTTTTCAAAAATGAAGGTGTCTAGTATTTCACTTCGATGATAACCTAGTTGTTGAATATCCAAACAAATAGCATTGTGACAACATTCATACATGTAAAGTAATCAGATATATGGTAGTATTAACACAGCAAGCGTGTTAAAAAATAATACCAAAAAAGGTTCTTTAGAATTCATTAATCGGCGACATTGTTGAAATAATTTGCACATAACACCAATTCAACAACCACATGTCGTAAATATTATTTTCTTTTATCAAACAACATCCAAGTCATTCAGAAAAATACCCTTTGGCTTTGTCCCATGTTGTGGATAGGTTAATACCTTGTTATGGGTAGATGTGAAAGGATGGCCATAGAATCCACATGGTTAATAGACAACTTTAACACACAAACTACAAATGGTTACAATGCATCTGGGTACGATAATAATTTGTGCTTCAAATGAAGTTGGTGTTACACTGTTATTCCATAAATCATGCTAATATGGCCGTTAAGCATATCTTATATGTAAACGGTTGGGTAAAGAAATCCAAACAATAACTTTTTCAACATTAAATCACCCTTCAACCCATCAACTCATAATATTTAACTCTTAAAGTCATATTGGATACTTACAAATTAACATGACATCAGTGAGAATATGTTTATACTTTTATTATTAAAAGTTTGCACGTGCAATCAAATAAGATGAAGTATCGCGTGTGATCATGACAAGGAACCTTTTAAAGGATAGAAATTTGATAACACTAAATGAACTGACTATCTTAGTCAAAGAGTTATCTAATGCATGTTACAAACAATATTGACGTCTTTTTCTAACCACAATTTTGGTTGTAACATGTTGACAGATGTAAGTAGAGGGCAGTAACAGTAGCTGACAAGCAACATTCTGAAGTTACAAAATAACTCATGACATAGTGCTGAAAGCATCTCATGTCTAAACATCATGCCAAGTGGGTACAAATATAGCACTTGCGTAGGAATGTAGGATGAACACCTAAACATCTAACAAAATGAATTATTAAGCATAAATGACTTGTTTAATGGGGATGAAGTCGTGTTCAAGCATCTTAGACTACAGGCACCTTTGACTATCTAAATGAGTAGAGCAACATCCTTGAAGATGGAAAATAAAATACTTGTGTTGTCGAATTAAACACCTGACATGGTATAAACATAGTAACTCCTATTTCAATCAACTTAAGGTCGTTTAGAGAGGGAAAACCTATTCTAATATGACCCACGTGAGGGATGTGGGTTATGTTGAAACAACGTATGCGTTATGTTAATGTGGCATGCTATTATTTGTCCTGAAACCCAAAATTCAACTACAAATATCATATATTTTCAATGTAAAATGGATCACACCTGGATATTTAACACTGTTATTCAATTTTTAATTTCCAACGGTGATGTGGGTAAATGTGTAGTATGATGTGGTAATTTATTTACTAGACATTGTGAAGTTAAATGTCTAGCTTTAGACATTGCATTCCACAATGTCAAGTGATAATTACCAATAATATGTTGCCACATGAGTAAGTTTTAACATTTAATGTGTTTGCATTGAGGTGAATAAATTTAGTTTAATGTAGTGTGTAAATATCTTTTATCCACATCAACTTAACATTGTCTAGTAAACAATGACACATAGATATCAAATGAAATTACATTGGGGAGGGGTTGGAGATGCACTTAGTTTCAACTCTGGAAGAAGCAGTAAACTCCACAGGATTCATAGATAGAGACTGGTATACAAAATAATCAACAAAAAGGATAATCAATACTTACCAATCCATCTTTACTGACCGTGGACAAAGAAAACTTATGGTCAAAGTTATAGTCTCTTGTCAAGAGATCTGCATTACGTAAGAAATCTCATGATGAAAAACATAAAACAAAACCATAACTATACAATCAACACAGGTTGAGATTGAAAAATCAAATATATCAATCAATATCCAAGAAAAAATATCAAATTATATACAATCAGTCGCGGCAAAACGCACAAAAAAAAGGTAAATTAAATGCTTGCCTCTTGCTTTCTTCCCGATCTCAGAAAATGGAGCTGGACCGCTTCCCATTATGCAAACTAATAAAAATAATTAGAAAAAATTGCAACCAATACAATAAAATTAGTCAACGAATACAGCGCAAAATGAAAGATTCGATATTTACAATCAAGACAAGTAACCTGTAATAAAATGAACGCCAAAAGAGAAGGATGAGAAATAAAAAGCCGCCGCTTAAACCCTAATAATTTTAGCTGGGGTTTTTGATTTTTCTCTCTTAATTCGTTTTTAGCACAAGGAAGGAGAGAATTTTAATTTTGTTTTAGTAAAGATAAATAAACAAAGTTTGAACAAGGAAAAGCACATGGTAAGCAGGCATTTAAACGGATCGGACACAGGCGGTTCCATGAGCTTCCCAATTCGGACATTGTGAATTAAATTTGGACATTGGTTGTACGAATCGGACAACCAATAAACAATATTCCGACAATAAAATAAAATCGAACATTTTTAGATAGATATATTTTCGTACATTTCATTTTATCATAATTCGTGTCCCAAATGAGAATCACATGGATACGGCTCGAACCAAGTTGGACGTCGAATAATCGAACAAAAGTTACACCCATAATGGTAAGTGTAATACTAAAGGCACCGCCGTTTTGATCAAGGGCTTGTTCCATGATTTTAGTTTTGGATATTATTGAAAAGTCCAATAATTTCATTACGCACAACAAATTTTCTTCATTGTCATACAGTTAGGTAATTAATTTTGGGAACTCATTTTTTACATTTACAATTTGTTTAAAGGTTTGCCATCTAAGAGCATAGTCGCCCATTCTTTTATTTTCACTAAAAGACACACAAAGAAATTGAACTCAAATCTATTGTTAATTTTTGGATTATGTTGACGGCGAAAATGACCACCAACACCCAAATAGTATGTGAAAGCACCATAAATCCAATGTCCAATTACAAACAGAATACAATAAAGGAATCAAATTAAAACAGTAAGAAAGCAAATGAGCAAGATGATTTATAGTGATTCAGCTGACTTCGTCCTACGTCCACTTCAAAAACTTGCATTTTATTGATTTATAATGCTGCTTACAGTTATAATCCATGAAAATCAAGAGTAAAAATGGCGGATTATAGCCTAGGTAGAAGATGAAGAGAGCCAGAACGAAGATCCCCCTGCAATGAACTATGCATGTTATATTTATAGGAGAAGTCGTCGAAATATCTCGCTCAAAATCCTGATCTAGAATCTTCAGGCCAAGATGATCCGACCCAAAAAATTCAGGCCGATTACTCACCCCTAAGAGGGATAGGTGTTGATCCCTCTTCCATGCATGGTGAGGCCCAACGATCCCTTGTGTGGGTCCCCCTACTTCTCCACTTCATGTTTCCAAAGTTTCGCGCATAGTTGATTTTGCGTTTGTGAGATATTAACCGATCATCATTGAGTTGAATTGTTGGGTTGATACGACCCGAGCCCTTGATACGATCCGATCCCTTTTCTAGGGGCCTCATGGGCAAACGAACTCCAAATGACTTGAATTTGAAATGAAGGCTCATGGGGCCTTCCTTGTCACTCCATATCAATCTTACCCAGTTTGGAGCAAAAATTGAGGATAGGTACAGATTTCCTAGGGGAATGGATAAGCACCGATCCTCTGTCTAAGGGAGGCACTAATCCATACTTAGAATATTTTGAAGAGTCTATCTCTTGGTCTCGCTTAATCGTTGTTTCATACCATTGTCTAAGCTTGATCCATGGGCTTAATAATCATCTCTCCGGCCTTCCTCCTTAATGATCACGAAATCCTTTTGGCCAAATCCACGATATAGCGCCTTTGCCAAAAGGCAGTATAACATTTGCCCTCCAAAACAAGTCTTACGGTAGGTAGGCGTGTTTTGAATCACCATAAGTTCGAAGTTCAAAATCCATTGATAGCCTTATTTCGAATCCAGAATCTGATCCATTGCCAAGCCAAATCGTCGTGAGCTGTCCCATTTTTGCCTGGGAATCCGTTAATGAAATCTGCTACTGTTCCGGGTCGATAGCCAATTTCGAATCTATTTTAAATTCTTAGCCAAATTCACATCCATCCAAGGCCGTTAACCAAATCCATGACCTCGCTGGATCGTTCTCCAAATTCAAAGCTTTGATCTCGCCGGATCATCATCCCAAGTCCCCGATCTCTCTAGATC
Source organism: Allium cepa (assembly GCA_030765085.1). Lineage (NCBI taxonomy): Eukaryota > Viridiplantae > Streptophyta > Magnoliopsida > Asparagales > Amaryllidaceae > Allium > Allium cepa. The sequence goes on from CM060938.1 coordinate 590,839,802, forward strand.
GTTAACCAAACCCATGGCCTCTCCGGGCCGATATCCAAGTCCGTGACCTCTTTGGGTCAATATTCATGGTCTCTCTGGATTGTTATCCGAGTTCATGGTCTCTCTGGACCGATCGATGGTTTCTCTGGACCGTTGCTAAGCTCAATCCAAACTTAATGACGAGTAAGCCAATCATGTCCCTTTCCGACGAAGCAACTCACCCCCTGCACTTCGGGCCTTTTAGGACATATAGCAATGTCATGATCCTCCTGGTCGGGACAGTAACCACGACCAATTTTGTTCATCGCATTAATGCGGATTTAAGTATATTAAGAAGCATTTATTATAGCAGTTCATTGCCATCTCAGAGCATGCCTAGGGACCAACCTCAATCCCATACATGTGTAAGTGACTTAACAGTTTCATTGTAGAGTTTATTATTTTAGGTAATGCCGTTCCGATCAAGAAATGACGACATGTGCCCTTAAGCTGGGCTCGCTCCAATTTATGGTGGTTGATGGCTGCTCATGTTCCATCATCACTGTCTAATTCCTTCCAAAGCCAACTAAAGTCGTGCCCCCAGTTCCTTGGGGAGCGATGCCGATCCCTGTGAAGGGATCGGTGCCAATCCATCTTCCTTGGTCGAGGTTTGCCTTCGATCGCTCCAATCCATGTCCAAGCCTGCTAGTTTCCGCTCCAAGTCCTGGATTCCAATCTCCAGCCGTTCTAACATCCATTCCAGCCTGCCCCCCAACTCTACGAGGATATCCCAGATTTTACCCTTCCATACGAGCATCCAAATTCCAATTCACACCAAACTCCATAGGATTGACCCCAGGCCCACCAGCTTCTTGACCGACCAGACCTAGGGGCATGCCCCCTGAGCCCTTAGGGATCGATGCCGATCCCTTTGTAGGGATCTTGACTCCTCCCTATTGGTGGGGACTGCCCCTAGTTTCTCCACTCCTTTCTCCCGCCCATTTGCTCGATTTCCATGATCCTGGTTCTAATTTCCCATAACTCATGCTGCTCCAACTCCTTAATCCAAATTTCCATTAGCTCCAAATCCTTGTTTTTTTCACTCCAACTGTACCTACTGCTCCAACCTGTCCAACTTGCCTGAGAAAATTCTACATCATCTCCTCTTGCCTCTTTATCATCCGTTCTTGCATAGTGATCACCGTTTTTTTCCGTCTCCTTCATAGTGATGTGGGCGGAGGTTTGATTAGCTCCACCTTTTGAGGATGCTCTTGACTTCCTCCATGGTGACTCCTTTCTACTAGCGATCTTTCTGAAGATTGCATAACCATTGTCCGAAATCGAAGCTTCAAATCTTTTCCAAATTAGCAGGTGTAAGTTTTCTCGGTGAAAGCACCAAAATGTTGACGGCATAAATGGCACCAACACACAAACAGTATGTGGAAACACCAAAGATCCAATATCTAATTACAAACATAATACAATAGAGAAATAAATATGAAGAAATCAAATTAAAACAGTAAGAACGTAAATGAACAATAGGATTTATAGTGATTCGGCTAACTTCGGCCTACCTTCACTCCAAAAATTTGCTTTTTATGATTTATATGGCTATTGTTAACTGGTACAATCCACGAAAATCAAGAGTAAAAATGGTGGATTATAGCCTAGGTAGAAGACAAAGAGAGTCAAAAAGAAGATCCCCCTACAATGAACCATGTATGCTGTATTTATAGAGGAAGCCACCGAAATATCTCGCTCAAAATTTGGATCTAGAATCTCCAGGCCAAGATGACCCGGCCCAAAAAAATTCAGGCCGATCACTGACCCCAAAGAGGGATAGGGGTCGGTCCCTCTTCTATGCATGGTGGGGCCCAACGATCCTTTGTGTAGGTCCCCTACCTCTCCACTTTATTTTTCCTAAATTTTCGCTCATAGTTGATTTCACATTTATGAGATATTGATCGATCATCGTTGAGTTGAATTATTGGGATGATACAATCCGATCGCTTGATATAATCTGATCCTTTGATACAATCCGATCCCTTTCCTAGGTGAAGGAATTATGATCGAACGAATTACAAACGACTTAAAATTTGAAATGTAGCCTCACGGGGCTTTCCTTGTCACTCCATATTGATCTCACCTAGTTTGGGATGAAAATTAAGGATATGTACTGATTCCCTGTCTAGGGCAAGCACTAATCCATACTAAGAATATTCTAAAGAGTCTGTCTCTTGGTTTCGCTTGATCATTGCTTCATATCATTGCCCATGCTTGATCTATGAATCTAATAATCATCTCTCCGGGCTTCCTCCCTTGATGATCATGAAATCTGTTTGGTCAAATCCATGATATACTGCCTTGGGCAAAAGGCAATATAACAGATTAAAATGCCCTTTTAGCATTTCATTCTCTAAATTTTTCTCACGTTCAATTTTTGCCACCATTATAATATATTATAATTTCTCTTTCACTAAGTTGATTTGGGTATTAAAAATAACTACAATCTCTTCCACTTTATTTTCAAATAATAACCGTTGACCCTTGTCTCAATTTTCTCGATTCATCTTCGTACTACAGTTAACATTTTTTGATATTTATGATGGATACATGTCCATCTTAAATTCAGGCATTATTAGTTCGAAGCGAAACATCAAACATTGTTGACGCTATTATCAATTAGTAATTTATTCTCATTAAGATTAATGCTATTATCTATGATAGCAACATAATCCATAACTTGTAGGGAAGAAAAAAGGTGGATGAGGGAAGGGTACAAAACTTTGGACAACTTAACCTAAGTTATGGCACAAGGAATATAGTTTTCTTGTGTTATTGCAGTGTGACTCAACCATAATACTAATATTTTTCTAGATTGTTTTAGCTGGGATTTTGCCCTCTCATTCTTTTAATTCTCAGTCTATTAAAGATTTTGCTTCAACTTGATAGAGTAACAGAAAACCATAAGTATGCCCTAGTAAATTCGATAAAATTTTGGAATCAATCTTCTAAGTGTAATTATTTCAACCCCAATAACAGTTAAATTTGCACAGTCAATGATATAATTGACCCATGAATTCCTTATCCTTGAAGTTTTGAAATGAATGATCCATGCTAATATGGTTTGTTTTACGCATTATCAACCATGCTAAAATTTTCAAATTTTTGTTAGATATCAAAATAAATGTACAAGAAAGCAAGAAGAAAGAAGGGGCAAAAATGGAAACCAGCTTAATTTTACTTTATGCAGTGTCAAAAGTTTGTAATGTGAATATTAATTTTAGTTTAATATTTTTTATATATATTTTAGTCGCTCATAGACAAATTGTTACTGCTAATAGAAGCTCCCTTAATTTTTAGCTATGTTTAGAGTAATAGAAAATTTATAATTAAATATAGATGATATTTTATTACTTGATGGCATTGTTGATTCGACGATTAATTATATTTTATATTTCCATATTTTATTAATATATTGTTTTCATAATGAAGCTAATAAATCATTATGTTTAGTCTTGAATTTCAAATGATTATGTTTAGTCTTCGATTTCAGTTCATATGATATTAATTGCATATATTTTTTTTCATCTTTTACCAAGTGACTCATGAAAAATAGAAAAAAGTTATCGTTATGCTATATATATAACCAAATAATAGGTGATTTACCATCACAAAAGTAATGGTCAACAAATCATTGGTATGTCAACCCTCGATAACAGTGTGTGTTTTGAATTTACTAATACAATGGTATTGTAATAGATTTTCAAAGATTGTAACATTCACTATTAACATGATTATCATGTCTCCATCTTCTTTTTCTTTGTCTAAGACTAGGGTCGACTTATAGAGTTAAAGATATGTCCTATGAATAATTGTGTAATTTACTTATCGAACTTGTTGCTCATTTTTCTTGCAAAGCAATAAACATATAAGTCCACTAGTTTCTCAATTCACTTACCTTGGTTCGTATTGCCCTGGAATCACTTCGTCTGTCTCATTATATTCATAAATGCATGTGCGATTTACAAAAGATCACTACGCTTATTGGCTAACAACTTCAGACAGTAACCTGATCAGACATGTTCTTAGTAGAAGAGTTGCCCATCCAAGAGTGTTTGCCCGCGTGATGAAGACCATTATCCCGCTTTCCTCAACAGACCTTTAAGTCGTCATCACCCTGCAAACCACCTGAAGGCCTGTCCGCACCATATCCCTTGTTTTGTATTGACTTGGCATTCATTTTCCTAAAGCATCTGGCTACCCCTGCAAAAAGAAACAACGACCCTGTACTATTCCACTTAAAATATTGACATACACGACAATGTTTGTCGGATAAAGTGGCATTGTGCAACAACTACTCCACGTCCTTCACTGTCCATATGGAAATGACATTACTGTTCAACAACTCTTTATCCTCATGCACCCCTATCTAATAAAAATAGGTTGTGGTACGGTCCGCCAATCGTCCATTATTTAAATCTTTCACACTAGTTAGCATCCTAATTGGTCCACACCTGAATCGTTTAGCACCATTAATGGTTGAGAGGAAACATAGGGTTGGCATGGTAGTCCGAGCCGTTTGAACCAGATTTCAGTTGCTATAAATACAACATTGATTGCATTTGTACAACGATCAAAATTTTATTTTATTACTCTTACTGTTATCTCTTATAAACCAGCTATTGTAACCAAAAACTCAAAGCAATAAATTACCACAATAGTGTATGTGGATCATTCCTAATCGAACCAAATTTGTGTTTCTTTAGTTGTTTTAGCATTTACTGCCTACTTTTATCCTTATTTCAATTTATTAACTATTGTATTAGCAAATAACCTTTGTTGATAACAGTGTATAATCGCAATTTCATGGTTATCTAAATTTCTAGTCAACGTTTTAGCACTAGAAGGAGAGCCTTTCCTGAAAAGCTCTCATTTCTTAATATTTTTATTCTCCTCAAATTACTTTACTCAAATAATCACACCATGCTAAATAACGTTGAAAATGAGGTCGATGACTTAAACAGCCACGACACTAATGGCGCTGCTGGAGCTAGTGTCGTTTGTCCCATTCTAAGCTACGCAACAACGTATGGCTAAGCTTAGTTAACGGCCTGATTAGTATCAGACAGATTGCCCATGATTTGAATCAGGTGAAGGCATGAGTGAATGCTTAAGACATTGTCAAATAGTGATATACCAGACCCTAATCTAGCTCATTTATCCCCAACACATTTAACGTAATGTATGATGCTCGTGAGTGGATCAAGTTGGAGACCCATGTTGGAGTCACTCTTGCTCGCAACAAAGATCTACATATCACACATGAATAAGACTTTGCAAACGACATCTCTGTTTTTGAACGGTACTACATCAAGGAGCTCAAGCAGCTCGCTCGCTACCCCTCCACAGAAAGACATTCTGAATTTGATCACCTTTGGGTAGTAGATAGGAGCATGACTTGTGCTTTGATTATCTAAGTGGCAATGAGAAAGCCAGAACCGCGTGCTAAGAAAGCTCTTAGTCCACTTTCGGTCCTAGAGGGTGAAGTCCAAGCACAGATCTCATGAAAGGCAAGCTCGGCATTTCAGGTTACCCTCTATCTATAGGAATAGGAGACTACCTACCCCCGTCTATCGTTAGCATTCCTCATCGCCATGTCAATGTTGCTGATCTCCTTTACCCATGAGACATCAAATAAGCCCATCCGTAAAAGAGATCAGTATCACTTGCTCATATGGAGAGGGGCCTCCAAGAAGAAATGTCATCTTTACGACATTAGATTTTATAGATCCAGAATAGGAACATGAATGGTGGAGGCTTGTCTAATGATGAAAATAGGAAACCCTTTAATGAAAAAATTTAGGAACAGACATTCATTATAGTTATGCCATACATCCTATTAATAAATACAATCGAAGTGCTGACCCATTCCATCACATAATGGCCTTTAACTTCATTACCCAAGCTGGACAGCTCTCAAGTAATGCAAAGTGCTTTCTATTTCCTTTCACTTCGACCAAATCGGCCTCATGCTAGTTTTGCATCTTCAAGCAGGCTATATCGCACGTAGGCTTGTCGTTTATAGATTTCAAGACTCGCTTCTTCGCCTTGCGAACCAAAATTATAATGGCAAGCAAGCTGGACAACATAAGGCAGGGGCCGATTGAGCCACTCCACTCCAAGGTCAATGGCTTCAAAAAAGAACCAACACGTGTAAGGGGAGAAAACAAGAACATCTTAGTGCAAGGGGAGCCCTCATGCTATAACAATAATCAACAATCCTCATCGACGCTCAACTCGAGAGAATGTGAGAGCCATGCAATGCTCTCGCTTGTGTCGAAGTTGCCCACAAATTAAAAGTAGCGGAGAAAGTAACCATGTTATCTCCTACCCTCAAGAGAACGCGAGAGTTATGCAATGCTCCCTTCATGCCAAAGACGGAGGTGGGGGGATCAACTCACCCTAGCCAATGCAAACATGACAAGGGAGCTCTTGGAAACCTAGAATTAACAAGTTCAAACCTACTAGTGAGCTTATGAGCCGACACAACAACTTTATTCCTCTAAATTTCGACGGACTCGTCTTTGAGAGCTTGGGTAGCCAAAGCTCCCATATTCGCGCATAGACGTCCGTCCAGATTGAGGACTTCATTGAGTGTATGATCCATGTATTGAATTAGTGTGACCTGAAAGAGTAGAATTATGCTTAGGGGCAGTTATGTAAGTGTTACATATATCTTACTCTATAATCTATCTTTTCCGCAATGAAGATATTTGTTTTCCTTTATATACATTGTTATATTATGATATAAATAATTAAGTAATTAATTTAAGGTACGTAATTAAGAAAATCCTTAAATAAATTATTATATTATTGTAATTGCAAAAAATTGCAATCGTGAGTTATTAATCACAAAATGTAATAACATTTTATTTTAAATATTCCTGGTCAAGATGTCTTGAGAAAGGATAACAATACATTTTTTGAGACCAGAGTATGTAATGCTCTACAAGTGTTGGGTAGTGTACTACTTTTGTTTGCTAGGGACACCAAGGGGTTATGTACTTGCAGTTATTGGATAACTATGTAATAGCTCATTTGAGAGTTTCTTGTTAGCTGATAACAACTATGTCAAAAAAATCCTAGTGTGACGATGTTACACAGTACCCTCGAACCGAGAATACTATTGAACTTCAATGTAGATACTGCACTTTGATTGCAATTAAATCATGGCATGGTGATCCATCAAGCAACTATACTTGGGTCTGAGTTGAAGCATTGGAAGGAAACACTATTTAATAGAGAATTTGCTCCTTAGTTGTATGTTGTTAGTATCATGATCAACTTTAGTCAACTCAAAGTCAAAACTCTGAGTAGGTCATAATGGTTAATAATAAGTGTTACTATTGAACCAAGGACTTTGGTTATGGAATAATCAAGTTAAATTGGATAATATTACAGTTTTGACGAATGCCAAATTCCATGCATCCTAATAAGATATAGTATTGGTGAAGAGAATGTTTGTAAATTATTGTCATTATTAGTACCGCTTAAGATAATATATAAAATTTGATTTTACCAAAAATATCTATAAGCAATGAATTCGGCCAAAACTTCACACCACTAGCTAAGGTGACATATGAACATTAATAGTTGATTTTTTCAATATTAATCGATGGTTGAATTCACACCTTCGAGTCATACAACCGCATTAGTGAATTCATCAAAAAATCACACGATTTAATTAGTTTATAAAGTGTTATAAATTAATTAAATTAATTAATATTTAAGAAATATTACTTATTAAGTTATTTAATGTTTGGGTTTTATTAGTAATTACTTAGTGTGTATATAAAATTTATATATGCACGTATTGATATGTAATGTCAGTATGTATTTAAATGGATATTAAATATAGTTAATTACTTTAGGAACTTAGGGAATTATTAATCCATCTAAGGAAAAGATTGTCTAACAATATTAAGGAGAGGGGAAAAGATTTGGATGGGATCCAACTGAAAATTACTTGGAAATTAAAATGGAAAGTTTTATGTTCTCTCATTAATTTCTAGTTCTCCTTTATGACCAAAATTTTCTACCCAAAATAATGTCAACATATTCATTCGATTCAAGCAAGATCGGGTGGTGGTTCAAGCGATATAGGGGACGATTTGTAAATCAAAGTATTACAAATGGCAAGATTTGCTCAGGTTTAATTCTATTTTACTTTATGCCTACATAATGTTCAAACCTGGCCCAAATTTCACATTTATGTAAATATAATATTACCACTTATTGGATTTGGTTTAAATTATATGTGCATTGTCATTTGAAAGATATGAACTAAATTTTGAGAATATGTTTAAGAGAAGTAGATTGTTAATTTTCATTTAGATTTGGCTATAATAAAATCTTCATATGTTTACACAAATTTAATTTATTTAAAATAGTGATTTTGATATTCAAATGTTTGATTTTTATACATGCATCTTTATATTATTCGAATTAGTAAAAAAATGTGTTAAATCATTTGGTTAAGTTAATCTTTTTTTCAAACTAATTTATTTAGCATTTTATTGTTGAATCAAATATATTTGTTGAAATTTAAGTTTTTATATATATATATATATATATATATATAGTGTGTGTGTGTGTGTGTGTGTGCACGCGTGTGCGTGCGCATGGAATGTTTTAATTAATTCATGTCGTTGTAGCAATATAATTATGACATGCTTTAAAAGTAATCCTGTTTACACACACACTTCCACACATGCAATATACATATACATACATACATACATATATATATATGTGTGTGTGTGTGTGTGTACATATATATAGGGGCCGACTATTTAAACACAAAATAAAACACAATTGGTGACACAAAAGATCTAAACCGTTGGATCCTTTTGTCCTTATATGAGAGGTGGAAAATAGAGGCAATCCAATGGTGGAGATCCATTATGTCACCAATTGTGTCTACATTTTGTGTCCCAATAGATATTCCCATATGTGTGTGTGTGTGATATTTTAGATATAAAGTTTCAATGCTATGATAATTTTAGTTATGGAAATCTACCGAATCACCTTCCTTTTCATATAGAGCTTAGATATATAATTTATTTGGAATCTTTCGAATCACAGGCACATGCACACAGACACACACATGCATACATATGTGTATGTGTGTGTGTATTTGTGGATATTTCAGAATCAATTTAGAAATATTGCCTTTTCTCTTTCCACTTTGGACACAGATTTGAGTAGATCCAGATCTAACATACTCTTAGAATCCATTAAGGATGTTACCTTTTCTTCTTTCCTCTTGGACACGGATTTGATTAGATCAGGATCCGAGACATACATTTTATTTTCATTTTCTCTTAAACACCAAGCATTCACCTATGTTTGAAGATATCTAATTTAACCACATAGATTTGTTTATATATATATATATATATATAAGTGGCTACACACACATAAATTTATCATATATATATATATAAACTATATATGTGTGGCGCTGTTAATATGTGTACACAAACCATATACATATACTATAGTATAGTTAGACATATCTGTATACTTTGATATTTATATTCCCGATATGCATATGAATTTTCATATATATATATATATATGTAAGTATGATATATATGTGTATACAATAAATATAAATATAAATATTTATGTGCATGTGTATATATATAGTTATACGCATGTTTATACCTTTCTAGTTATCATGTCATGTTATGAGTGTATATATACGATATAAATTCAAAATACATTTAATCATATTAATTAATATGGTTAATTAAACAAATACAAAATAATTTTTTTAGAAATAGATACTTTACAAACAAAATAAGTTTGGATTACAAGGAGTATATGCTTCCAAGGAGCCACCTGCACTAATCTACTAAAGGAACAAAATTATCACTCCAACCGGTTGCGTATACATAATCAAACCATCAACTAGAATTAAATAAGTTGAAATTAGGGTGACATCCCTTTTTTGAAACGTTGTATAAGTTTTCCCCCTCTAAAGTTTCTCCTATTTTTTACGTCTCTTTTTTTCGTTTCTTCTTTCTCCATTAAAATCAATTTCAAAATTTTAATCAGAATCGCTAACTCTATAATTAAGATCATCTTATAGTCAAGATCAGCATTGCAGAATTATACAAACAAGATTATGTATGATCCTATTTATGAAATTATCGATATTGTCTTCATCAAATCATGTACGAGGGTCTTTCTTCGTTTCCAGATTGTGTTTACAAATTAATTGTGACTAAACAATTGTTCAAATGTTTATTTTTTTAATTTCTATATTTTGTTATTGTGTTTTTATAACATCTTGCTAAATTGAATCATGTAATCTTTCTTCACTGATGGTGTCATCTCTGTTTGACAATAGTTGTGCAAATAAGTATTTCTGAATTGAATACAGCATCTTGGTGAATTTTTGTAATTTTTTGTTTATTGTTGCGTAAACAAGTAATTTTGAATTGATGGTGCTAGGTTTATTGTTCATTGTTGTAATTTGTATATAGCATCTTGCTGAATTTAATTCTGAAAAAGAATAGAATGTTAAGTATTTATTTTAGCGAATTATCATGCAATTTTGTATTGGACAATCAATATATATAAGGCAAATATTTGCCTGATATATATTCGACTGATAATTATTTAAATTTTGTTTTTTCATTTAATATATTGTATTTGTATTTCTGCAGGTCTTCTGTTAATGTTCTTGTTGTCTTTATGTTGGGCATCGATACTTATAACAGGAAGCTTGGTTTGTGTGATTCTGTGTTGAGATTGAGAGAAGATATATGTGAATATTGGCCTGAATTAACACCTTGTACTATTGAATTGGTTTATGAAAGGGATGATAGGAAAAGAGTAATTAAAACTAGTTCTGATTTTTATAGTATATAATTGCTTGTTGGTCATAGTCGTGAAGACTATCGACTTGCTTCTGTTATATGAAAGGATTTACCAATATGTAAGAGGTTTGATAGTAGTTCGGTTGATGTAAGGTTTTCATCAGTTGCTAGTTCTTTTATTGAAGGTAGTTTGTGTGATTCTTCTATGATTGTTTCTTCATTTCATTCTAGTTCTTTTTTGAAGTAGTTGTTAAAAAATGATTCTAACGAACTAGTGTTTACTGGAGTAGGTTAAATATTTCCTGGTGATGTTGAAGAGTTTCGATTGTATCTTATGATATACTATATTAAGAATGGATACAAAGTTAATGTTGTTAAGAAAGATAGGGATTGTGTTAAAGCTATTTGTTCACATAAAGGTTGCACATTTCGTGTTCATGCTTCTCGTAAATTCAATATTCCAGATTTTTTTTGTTATTAAAGCTATGCAACCTATTCATTCTTGTGGAGATGGCATTGTTGATGTTAATCATCCACCCATTTCTAGCAATTTGGTTAAGAAATTGGTTGTTGTTTTTATTCGATCAAAACCAAAGACATCGTTCATTTATTCAAGACTGAGTACAATAATGTTTTATGTTACTACTATGTATACACTGGTAGGAGATTAACTCTTGAAGAAATACAAGAGAATGATTTGCTTTCCTACCATTATTTGAAATCTTTCTATGAAGCCGTTTTTGTTTGCAATCTTGGAAGTATTGTTGAATTTCATGGTCATCCTACTAGTCTTAAATTTGAGAGGGTTTTTATTAGGTATGAAGCATGCAAATATGAGTTTGGCTGTTATCGTCCTTTGATTTTTCTTGATGGGACTATCATGTAAGGTAGAGGACAAGGTTGTATTATGTCTGCTACTGCTAGGGATGGTAATCAAGGTATGATATAGTCTTAATTTTTTTTTAATCTTTTTACTTGTTTCGATATTTGAAAATTTAAGCATGTATATGCCTGGCAAATATTCGATATTTCTATGCTGTTGTAACTTTGATCTGCTCAGCAATTTTTATTTTATGAATATGACATATCTATTTTTGTTTATATTAGGGTTTTTCCACTAGTTGTTGGTATTGTATCAGGTGAAGATGAACCTAATTGCAATTGGTTTTTGACTAAGCTTAGTGAAATGTTAGATGATGATCGTGTTTTCACCTTTGTATCTGATCGACATCTTGGTCTTTTGATTGCTGTTCCTCAAGTTTCTCAAGTTTAGCTCACGGTTACTGTTACTATCATTTAAAGAATAATTTGAAGAGTTATTTTTTTACAAAAAGGTGTCCTCAAGGCAAAAAGAAATGGATCATTTCTCCATTTTTCAAAGTTTCCCATGCCGCTACTTTAGATATATTTAATCATGCTTTATCTAAGTTTAGGCTTGCTGGTGGTGCTGCAATAGCAAGTTTTTTGAATAGTTTGTCTTTTGAAAAGTTTGGTAATGTTTTTTTGTTGGAAATAGTTATGGGGAAACAAGTTTTAACTATGCTGAAAGCTTTAATCCTTGGATTTTGGAGGAAAGACATTTACATATCACTGGATGTTTGGATAGAATTCGTTTGATGTTTATGAAACTTATGTCGGATCAATGTGAAATAACAAAAATTGGAATAGTTATTTGTGCCCAGTTATGGAAAAAATTATAAGGGATTTATACCTTGAGGGTGTTCAATGGAAAGTTAATAGATTTACTGTTGACGTTTAGGAAGTTCAATCAACTCAAACATATCATAGAGATTTGGGTGTTCAACAATGTAGTTGTAAGTTGTGGCGCATTGAGGGGTTGCCATGTGCTCATGCTATTAGAAGTATACTTGATTTTGATTTGGACGTTTATTCTTAAATTGAGGACTATTTCAAAGTATTCTTTTTCCGAGCATCTTATTTGTTAGCACCCAATGTTTAGGTTTTGATGATAACAACTACAGGACATTATATAAAATATAGATACTAATGCTTTATCAAGATATATATAATATATAGTGCAAGATATTAGATGTGTTGGTTAAGAAGACCGTATAGTATCAAGAATAGATTTAAGATGCTAATATGGAGTTTCTAGAGTTGGAGAATGAAGACTCATGAGTATTAAAGAGTTCAAGATTTTAAGATATTCTAGATAAGTTATAGAGTCGTATAATTTATGTTAAAACCTTAATAGCGCTTTCAAGTATTAAAGAGTTCAAGATTTCAAGATATTCCCAATAAGATATTCTCTCTCCTTCTCTAATGTTGTTTTAAATGGTTTTTCAAATATCATGGTTTTAAAATAATCTTTTCAAAATATTTCTCAAAATGATTTTTCAATCTCTTATACTTATAAAGATATTATTTTAGTGCTTTAAAATATATATATATATATATATATATATATTTAATTTTTATTTACATTTTAATAAGTTATAATTAAATTAATCTTATATATATATTATTTACATTATATTGAATACTCTTATTAAATCTTTCAAATTATTTTATAAAGTTTTATAAAATTATATTTTGATTAAAATGTGTATAAGCTATATTTAAACGATTCTATAAAGTATCAAATTATTTTACAAAGCAACGGATTTTCAAAATAATATTTTTAAAATGTTTTTCGATTTATGAAGGATATGTCGACATATCCAATCCCTATATGTCGAAATATTGGCCGTAATTTTCAAAAATTAAAATTTGAATGGAAATGTCTTTTCATTATATCTCTTCGCGAATGGACATGACCGTTGTTTCCCTATATATAGCAGACTTCTAAATGAATTTTTACTCCTCCTACTCTTCCATTTTCTAAATCAAAATATATCCAAACTCTGCCAAAATTCAACCAGAATCAATTTCAATCATCACTACCTTGATTCTCCTTCATCTACTTTTTAATTTCTCTTATCTCTCTCACTTAAACCAAGATCAAAGTGCTATGCAAGAGTTATAGGATCAATTGTAATCCAGATCGAAGATCTGAGTATGTAAATTTTTATCAAATCATACTGCTATACTTGTGGTTGTGATTATAGCCCATAAAATTAATTGGTGTGCTTAATAGCCCGTAAATCTAGTGGGTGTGCTTATAGCCTAAAAATCAAGTGACTCTACCCAGAGGTTGAGATTCTGGATGGTGTGTCTCGTAGCCTTGAAATGAAGATAGTATTTGCATTTACTAGTTGAAAAGAAATTTGTACAATGAATTATGCAGGACTGGATGTAGGATAACTCCGAACTAGTATAAAATCCTAGTGTGTTTTTTCCTTTTTTTACTTTTACTACATTTACTTTTATCTTCACTTTGATTCTATGATTGTTAATTACATCATTCCAAGTAGAATCTGAAAGAATTTGAAAAATATTCATATAATCTATTGAGCACTATTCACTCCCCCTTCTAGTGTTAATTTAGTCTTAAGATACCTATTCCGCTGACTAACATTAGATATTAGAGCATTGGTTTTTAAAGTATTCATAATTTGATTTTTGAAAATAGTTTCAACGGAAATTTTGATAATATTTTTAACACTGTTTCGAAAAGACAATTTGCAAAATCATCATGATGTTGTTTCATAAATTTGCTTCTATTCATTATAAAAAAATAACGTGACCTTTTGAAAAGGTATGAATTGTAGGAACATATGTGTTACATGGCTTTTGATGAACAGACACTTGATGATCAAACTCTATAGATCAAAAAGGAAAAAATGGATATTAGATAGTGGATGCTCAAGGTACATGACTGGAAATCCAGAGATTTTGAAAGATATAGTTACAAAGATGGTGGATCAGTAAATTTTGGAGACAACTCTAAAGGATATGTGATTGGCATCGGCAACGAGGGTAATTCTAAAGCCCATAATATTTCTAATGTTTTGTTAGTTAGGAATTTAAAGCACAATTTGTTGAGTATTAGTTAATTATGTGATAAGGGTTTCAAAAATAAATTCGTAAAAGACAAATGTCACATTGAAGATAATGAGTCAAACATTATCTTTGAAGGTATTAGGAAATGAAACATCTATATGTTAAATATGAAAATCTCAAATGATAATTTGTGTCTTTTGGCTGAATCAAGTGATCTTTGGATTTGGTATAAAAGATTTGGTCATTTGGATTTCAAATTAATATCTAAAATTGCTAAATATGATCTACTTGGAGGTCTTCCCAAAATGAATTTTAAAGTTAATAATTTATGCGATGCATGTCGATTAGGAAGACTTAGAAAAAGGTCTTTTAAATCAAAAGATATGATTTCTACCTCTCAACCCCTTGAACTTATCACTTAGATCTTTTCATCCCCTCGCAGATACAATCTATAAAACATAGTAGATATGTGTTTGTAACCATAGACGATTATTCTAGGTTTACCTAGACGATTTTCTTAAAACTTAAAAGTGATGCTTTTAAAATGTTTAAAATCTTTGTTCAACGAATTCAAAAAATAGTAAAATTAAAACTATTTAGTGATCATGATGGAAAATTCAAAAATGAAAATTTTGAGAATTTCTATGATAATAAAGGTATAACTCATAATTCATTTAACACCGCTACAAAATTGTGATGACCCATAAATTAATCACTTTGAATTTGAATATTTAAATCATTTTTTAAATATAATGAATTTTTATAACCAAATAAACATATTTTAAAAGTTAATTAATGATATTAAAATCATTTTCAAATTTTGTTTACCAAAATAGTTAGTTCAAATAAAAATAGAAAGTGTGACAAGAAACGTTTTCCAAAATTTTGATTTTTCGGCATAGGAAAATCATCAAAAACATTGTGCATACATATAAATGTTCATGCCACGATAAGTTAATCCATGTGTTAAGGTTAATGATCATGCTTGGTTAAAATTAAAATTTGATTTGACAACTTATAGTTTAATAAGAAAGTATATTTATATATATAAAGAAACCTTATCATATCTCATGCCATACTTTAGTACACATGCATGCACATAACATGGAAGCATATTTTGGAGGTGTTACCCGGCACCTTGGGCCGGCTACAAAACGACAGGTGAAGATATTATTATTAGCACTAGAGCAGATTCTAACCAAGAAGATCCTGGAGGTATAAGGGTTTGATGCAATCGACATGTTTCGGCATCTCTGGCACGGTGCAGACTGGAGGTGTTAGCAAGTTGTATGGCCTAAGGAAAAGCAAGAACGCATAGCGTGCCTGGCCCGATGCACAGAATTCGCCTACTATGGGCTGAGGTACCTTGTTCCTAAGCCCATGAGGGAAGTCCAACATATCTTCGTTTATAAATAGAAGGGAAGGGGCATAATGAAAGGGACCTCTTTTCGGGAACACTGGAGAGATCCTGCCACTTTTTATACTCTCCGCTTTTTAATTCAAACTTGTATTCAAGTGATTGATTTACGGATTGTATCTGTATTCAAGTAATTGAGAAAGCAATAAAATTAAACTCAAAGTGGACGTAGGCAATTACGCCGAACCACTATAAATCTGGTGTTCTTGTTTTTGTTGTTCTTTATGCATTGAATTACACTATTCTTCTATTCTAATTTACTCTCTTCATTGATCTCTCTACATAACTCTACTCAAGGGTGTTAGTGATCAATTTTGGTGCTAACATTTTGGTGCTTTCACTGAGAATTGAATTCTCAGCTTGATTGGACCTCCATTTACTAGTGGATTTCCATATTCGCAAGATAGATCCAGTTGTTTACTAGAAAACTTCCTATTCTACTCAGATTTGAAAGAAATCTAAAGGAAGCTGATAGCCGTAAGTTAATAAAGTGTTCATGTTCATGTGAAACGATTGGATTCACTGATGTATGCAAGATCTAGGGATTGGACGTTGAAGTTTGCACTCAAGTTGAATGAAGGCCGACCCTCCTCCGAAAGCAATTCAGCCGATCGCCCCCGAAAAGGTGTATACCGGTCGCCCCGAAAAGGTGTATGCCGAGCCACTCCCATTCAAGGCCGAACACTCTTTTAGGCTGAGCCGCAATCATATGCCGAACGCTCTTCCAGGTCGAGCCGCATTCGTATGTCGAACGCTCTTCCAGGCCGAGCCACATTCGTATGTCGAACACTCTTCCAGGTCGATCCACATTCGTATGCCGAACGACATCCAGGCCAAGCCGAGTTCGTATGTCGAACTCTCTTCTAGGTCGATCCGCATTTGTATGCCGAACGCTCTTCTAGGCCGATCTGCATTCGTATGCCGAACGACATCCAGGCCGAGCCGCATTCGTATGCCGAACTCTCATCCAGGCCGATCTGCATTCGTATGCCGAACGCTCTTCCAGGCCGAGCCGCATTCGTATGTCGAACGCTCTTCCAAGCCAACCCGCATTCGTATGCCGAACGCTCTTCTAGGTCGATCCACATTCATATGCCGAACGACATCCAGGCCGAGCCGAATTCGTATGTCGAACGCTCTTCTAGGCCGATCCGCATTCGTATGCCGAACGACATCCAGGCCGAGCCGCATTCGTATGCCGAACGCTCTTCCAGGCCGATCCTCATTCGTATGCCGAACGCTCTTCCAGGCCGATCGACATTCGTATGCCAAACGCTCTTCCAGGCCGATCCGCATTCGTATGCCGAATGCTCTTCCAGGCCGAGCCGCACTGGTATGCTGAACGCTCTTCCAGGCCGATCCGCATTGGTATGCCGAACGCTCTTCCAGGCCGAGCCGCATTGGTATGCCGAACGCTCATCCAGGCCGATCCACATTCGTATGCCCAACGACATCCAGGCCGAGCCGCATTCGTATGCCGAGCCGCATCCACGATGATCCAAACTTAAGTTACACCAGTCTCTTATACGACCCCTATTTTCAAAAAAAATATTTTCAGGTACGACCTAAATTTTCAAAAAAGAGGCATCCGAACCCTAGCCGCAGTGCAGTGCCTCCAGATAGTGAATTCAAAACTCAACTTAATAAAGGAACATTCTATCCACTTCCCTTACATCCCATGATCAAGCAGGGCATAAAGGATGTAGCGGCAGCTTCTGAACGACAACAAGGGAACAGATAAACAACCGCTACTCAAACGATACTCTCAAAGGGATATCATACTGATCATCCTTGAGGAGAATCGACTTCCATATATATTTTGGTAGCCAGTTAGCTGGAGAGCCCCCTACGACCATGGATCGTTTCTATGACAAAAATGAATCTAAACCAAAGTGTGGAGGGGAAGAACAGACTAAGAAAAATAATAATAAAGGCCTGTTGGCTAAGGATGTAGATCCCAGTAGCCAAAACAAGACCTCAAAATTCGGCTCATATGCTCTTTGAAAGATTCAATTGACAACTCTACTTGAAGACTCGTGACTCGGAGTGGTATTGGAAACCAACCTCGAGAGAGTACACCAAAGTCTAAAGAAAATCAAGGGAATGTTGTATATTCCCAGATGCTCACTGATCCTAACACGGGCGATTACAAACACCTCCGAGGCGTGATCGAAAAACCGATCTGGAAAGGAAAGCTTCAATAGTATGTACAAGTCCTGCAGAATGGCGGTCAGCGAACATCCGATTCCTATTAATAAAGGGCTATGATTATCAATTGGACTGCTGACGGCCGACATCCCTTTGAAAGGAGCCAAGGGCAAAAGTCAAATAGCAAGCACACGATGCTGCTTTACTTATCAATGAGATTTATCATAATCTTCTTTGAATTATTTCCATTTCCATTTCTATTTCAATTGTTCTACGAACTACGACCAGCTTGAACTAAACTACTTTCAAAATGATGCAGATGACCAAGTACTCAGATTTGGTCGCCAACCAATCCACGTAGACCATGATCAGACGTGTGAAGTTACATCTAGACGAGCATAATTCAATCGCTCATCATCAATCATGTGCTTTTAATTTGGGGCCAAGAACTAGAGATTGAAAAGCTCATCACGATTAGAGCCCAAATACAACGTCAACATGACTAACCATCCATTCATTAACCTCGACATTTGACTTGGAGACCTGAACAAGGCTTGGAATGAGTATGGCCCGATCGTCCACTCAAATCAAGTCATAGAACAAAGTCCGAAAAAATACAAATGCCCCTCTTGAAGCTCAGTGACGTCGAGATCTGTCTAGAGTGGACATGATTTGATCGTCTACACATCAAATCTTACCTTGAACACAAAAGGTTATTCGAAAGCCCGACTTGGAGTAGGTGTGATGGACTACCTACCCGTCAACCATCGCTCTCAATAATCCATTATCCTTATTTTATAAAAGGAGATATGAAGAAAATTGTGTGAGATTTGACTATCTAACCTAGCATGGATGTGATCCAACCATCTGTCATATACCTCCTTTCTTGACTTGATTGGAAGAGCTATAATCACTAAGCGGACGAGAATCGACCGTCCATTTTTCAAGTTTCATCCCTCATGCTGGGGGCAGAATCTCATTACATGAGCAAACATGGGTCGATCGTTCATTCGACAGCATTAGCCTCGATATGGTAAATGAAATACAAATTAAAGAATGGAAATACGACTGCTCTCAACCAAGATCTCCAAGTCCCAGTAGTGCGGACTGGAATACTCTGAGTCCCCAGAGTGCGGACTAGAGTACAAACAACTAAAAACCTCTATGTCTTCAGAGTGCGGACTAGAGTACTCTGAGTCCCCAGAGTGCGGACCAGGGTATAAATGACTCAAAATCTCCGAGTCCCCGGAGTGCGGACTAGAGTACTCCGAGTCCCTAGAGTGCGGACCAGAGTATAAACGACTCAAAATCTCCAAGTCCCCGGAGCGCGGACTGGAGTACTCTGAGTCCCTAGAGTGCGGACCATAGTATAAACGACTCAAAATCTCCAAGTCCCCAGAGTGCGGACTGGAGTACTCTAAGTCCCTAGAGTGCGGACCAGAGTATAAACGACTCAAAATCTCCAAGTCCCCGGAGCGCGGACTGGAGTACTCTGAGTCCCCAGAGTGCGGACCAGAGTATAAACGACTCAAAATCTCCAAGTCCCCGGAGTGCGGACTGGAGTACTCTGAGTCCCCAGAGTGCGGACCAGAATATAAACGACTCAAAATCTCCAAATCCCTGGAGTGTGGACTAGAGTACTCTAAGTCCTCGGATTGTGGAGCAGAGTATAAATGACTCAAAATCTCCAAGTCCCCGGAGTGCGGACTGGAGTACTCTGAGTCCCCAGAGTGCGAACTGGAGTACTCTGAGTCCCCAGAGTGCGGACCAGAGTATAAACGACTCAAAATCTCTAAGTCCCCGCAGTGCGGACTGGAGTACTCTGAGTCCTCAGAGTGCGGACCAGAGTATAAACGACTCAAAATATCCAAGTCCCCGGAGTGCGGACTGGAGTACTCCGAGTCCCCAGAGTGCGGATCAGAGTATAAACGACTTAAAATCTCCAAGTCCCCAGAGTGTGGACTGGAGAACTCTGGGTCTCCAGAGTGCGTACCAGAGTATAAACGACACAAAATGTCCAAATCCCCAGAGTGCGAACTGGAGTACTCTGAGTCCCCAGAGTGTGGACTAGAGTGTAAATGACTCAAAAAACCTCTACGTCCCAAGGTGCGGACTAGAGTACTCTAAGTCCCCAGACTAGAGTATAAACGACTTAAAAACCTCCAAGTCCCTTAAGCGGACTAGAGTACTCTCAGTCCCCTGAGCGTGGAGTAGAGTATAAACGACTTAAATACCTTTAAGTCCCTGAAGCGGACTAGAGTACTCTCAGGCCTCGGAATGCGGACTAGAGTATAAATGAATTAATGAAAATCTCTGCATCCCAAACGATGGACTATAGCATAAACCGTTCGACAAATCCCTAAGTCCCCAGAGCGTGGACCAAAGCATGAACACAAATTGGGTGCAAGTCGAACGAGGGGAGAATAACACTAAGTCACCAGAATGCAAAGTGGTGCATAAACATCGACAAATAGATGAGTGGATTCCGACCATTCTCTATTTCGCAAACTTTGGCCTAAAATCAACAGGAGGATTACTAACTCGCTAAGGATGGAGCTCGACAATCCAATTAGTGGCCTGGCTAAATCAATGCTGGGAGCAGGGATACAAATCACTAAAAGCTGAATACGACAGCTTACTGTAGCTCTAGCTTGGCGTTCTTTATAACTTAAGGCAACGACTACATGGAGGCCTCAATATAGAACTAATCGAAACGACATCCAAAGCTACGAGCAACCGACTATATCATACCTCAGATCGAGGGTTAATACCGATCCGCGCTAAGCACTTACGAATGTGACTGGGATGTTCCTTGAAAAACTATGACCTATAGAGTGTGGAAAGGACAGTAAACCATGAAGACTTGGTCAAAAATTCTCTAGCACCCTCCTTCGATCCATTAGGAGGAGTATGAAACTGGATGGGCACGACCCGACTGCATTTGTAGCCAACTTTACCTCGATATCTGATTACAGAACATGAACCAAAGTGGATGTGGATAACCGTCCAGTGTCCAAATTACGCCCTAAAACTGACGAGGCATCGAAGTATTCCTCTTGGATTGAAAAACAACGATAATATCCAAGATAGGCGAGACCCCGTCTCCCATCGACTGACTTGATCCCCGATTCAATGGGAAAGAGAGTAATGCTAAAGTGGGCATGGCTGACCTTCCTACTTATTGGTATATATGCCCCAGACCTGGGGGCATGAGCTAGAAGCAACATGAATGTAAACCGACTATTCATTGATCAACTATATGTTTTCAAAGTTTAGGTGGGAATATAAACATAGCTAGGACGAGACTCAACCGTCCATGTAGTACATTTATCAACCCGAGACGGGGAGAAGACGCGCGGTCATCGAAAGACTGGCTGCGATAGCTCAATATTGAAACTTATATATAATGTTTACAACTACTCAAGGCTACGACCGAAAGAATGCCTAGGGATAGAATCATTAAATCGATACCTAATCTAGTGGGCAACTAACTGTCACTCCAACCCGAGGCATGCGGGTCATGAATGTTGCTCGAATATGGAAGATAGAATCCCTGCAAAACAACAACACATGATGACAGACAATATAGTGTTTAGGAGTCGAGATGCAGACAAGGTGGACAGCTCCGTCCGCATCCAAAACACTGAAAATTGGCAAGTAGTGCTCGAGCCCTGGCTCGGGCAGCATTGTCAGATCTATATAGACATAGATCCAAGAGATGATGATGGGGGACTTACGGAAATGAATGCAACACC
The DNA here is from genome assembly GCA_030765085.1 of Allium cepa. Classification (NCBI taxonomy): domain Eukaryota; kingdom Viridiplantae; phylum Streptophyta; class Magnoliopsida; order Asparagales; family Amaryllidaceae; genus Allium; species Allium cepa. The sequence continues at coordinate 590,861,875 of CM060938.1, forward strand.
AGCTGAGCTGACAATATACATACCAGTCAGCCGGGATGACCCGTCACGATTCCTTAAGATTTGATCGCAACTTCACCCGTCATAGGCCGAAGGTCTTAATTATTTCCTCCAAGTGAACCTAGAGTTTTTGCTTGGAACATTCTGATATGTGCAGGATTTTTCCCGCTATTGCGATTCATATATTGAACATAGACCCGAAATACGTCCCTGTAAAACAAAAAAGGAGAGGCATGGACCTGGAGAGGTCCGCAGCTCTCAGAGAGGAGGTGGACAAACTCAAAGCCAATGGGATCGTCCGCATGCCCTCTACCCTGAATGGGTTTCTAACCCTATGCTTGTAAGGAAAGCAAACGAGAAGTGGAGAACTTGTGTTGATTACTCTGATCTGAATAAAGCATGCCCGAAGGATAGTTTCCCTTTACCTAGAATCGACCAGCTCGTCGACTCTACGGCCGGACACGAATTATTGTCTTTTATGGATGCGTATTTGGGATACAATCAGATCCCGATGCACATTTCAAACCAAGAACACACAAGTTTTGTCACAGATGCGGGGCTATATTACCATGAAGTAATGCCTTTTGGATTGAAGAACGCAGGAGCAACTTATCTGCGTCTGGTGAATCGAATGTTTAAAGACCATATTGGTAGAACGATGGAAGTCTATGTGGATGACATGCTCGTGAAGTCACGACAGTCAAACGACCACATCCGAGACTTAGCAGAGATGTTTGATATACTCAGGCATTATGAAATGAAAATCCATCCTTTGAAGTATTCATTTGGCGTAGCGTTGGGAAAGTTTTTGGGTTTCATTGTGAATTCACGGGGAATTGAAGCTAACCCGGAGAAGATTCAAGCTATCTGAGACATACAAGTGCCCAGAACTATGAAGTTAGTACAAAGCTTGAACGGAAAGGTGGCTGCGCTGAGTCGATTCATATCCAGAGCTACAGAAAAGTGTATTCCTTTCTTCGATGTGATAAAGAAAGGAAAGAGGAATTTAGATTGGACATCCGATTGTGAGGAAGCATTCCGAGCTCTGGTAAGGCATTCGGAAAGTCCCCCGGTGCTATCGAAACCAATAGACCACGAAATGTTGTATGTGTACTTGGCAGTATCCCAGCATTCTATCAGCACGGCTTTGGTTCGCAAAGAGAACCGAGTTCAAAAGCCAGTTTACTATGTTAGTAAACGTCTGACGAGGGCAGAAAGAAATTAGCCCAAGATCGAGAAATTAGCCTATTGCTTAGTGATTGCATCACACAAACTTCGCCCATATTTTCAGGCACACTCAATCAGTGTTTACACTGATCAACCCTTGCGACAGGTACTCTAACGACCGAAAACTTCTGGAAGGATGTTAAAATGGAATATCGAGTTGAGTCAATTCGATATTACCTACCTACCATGAAGGGCCCTACAGGGGCAAGCACTAGCAGACTTTATTGCTGAATTCACTGTTTTAGACGACTCAAATGGCCATAATGTCATACCTCCCGTTTGATGGAAGATGTACACCGATGGGGCATCTAACGACCGTTGTTCGGGGTTGGCATAGTTCTTATGACTCTTGAAAACCGATCAGTTTGTTATGCCTTGAAGCTTGAATTCCTAGCAACAAATAACAAAGCCGAGTATGAAGTGCAGGATCGATTTCACCCTAGAGGGGGGGGGGGTGAATAGGGTGATAGTGTTAATTATAAAAATTAATCGTGGAAGCTTATAAAATATTCAAATTCAGATCACAGAATAGCAGCACAGATATCGCAGAATATAAATAACAGAAAAAACAGAACAACACAGAATTTACCCAGCTTCGGCAAAACCCTGCCTACATGCTACCCCCAAGGTTTCTACTAGAAATTAGATAGTCCCTCTCTTACACACGTAAACTCGCTATACCCGCTATTGACTAATCTAACTCTACGCTCAAAACCTTGCCACAACTCAACCACCGAGTTGCGAATTCTCAAGCTACGCCACGTAGCTTGTCCCTTAGTCACACGACTAGAAATTAAAACGGTTTAAAAAAGAAATACAAATTAAAAATAATAAAATAACCCTAATTTAAAACAACTAAGCCCAAAATAATATTATTAGAACCGGCCCACTCTTTATTCTTTAACCCGTTCCTTATTTCCATCTTTGTTATTCTCCAGCCCGATCCCCTTTATGTCTTTGTTGTGAAAAATAATGGCGGCATGCATCTTCGTTCTTCGATCTGAAAATTAGGGCTCGTGCTCGATACTCTTTTCTCTGGAAATTTGGCGGCTTTCTCTTAGCTCTGAGGTCTAGGGCTATTTTGAAGCTCCGACTTTAAGTTGATCGAATCAGTGATTAATTGCAAGTCGCCTTGTTCGATTGAATCATTGTTGCTTACTTCGATTGCTTCGATGAGTTCGTTTGTTGCTTCGGGTAAGATTTTTAGCTCTGTTCCTTTTTGATTTTCGTATTCGAACTCATGCCTTTATGCCGATGATGTTAATCACTTTTATAGGGTTCGACCCCCCTGTATTTTCGTCGAATAATAATATTTGAATTTGTCAAATTCTTTTGATCGGTCGTTTGATTATGCTTGGATGCTTGAGATTGATTTGTGACTTGTTCAAATTGCTTGAATAACACGGTTTCAAAACTTGGTCATCACGGCATTGATTTGATTTGAAATTGCGATATATTTGGTCAAAACAAAATTTTGATTTCTTTGTGATGGCCACGGCTTTGACTTGACTGCATCTCACGGCTTTGATTTGTTCAACTTGAAATTGTTTGCGTCTGCATTGAATTCGAACTTGGACTTGTTTATTGCTTTCCTGTAGATCCATTCACTTCATGTTTGCATTGTTGTTCACTTGATTACTGAGCTGGTGCCATCTGGTACTTGTTTGCATTATTCATTTGTGCTGTTATGTTGTAAATGTTGGTGCACTTGTTATCTTCACTGTGGTTGTCAAAATTCTCGTTATTGCTGCTCTTTTGATTTAAATCATCTGGTTGTGATGAATACGAAATACTGTTGCCTTGCATTTTGTTGTTCGATATACTGTTGGCCAAGGTATCATGAAGGTTTAGTATCTTTTCTACTGGTCTTCCCCCTACTACAAGACTGGTCCATTGCCACACTGTCTTGGCAGCTGAAGCAAGAGCATGTGATACTTTTTCTGGCTTCAGTTGCTTCATTTGCACACTGCTACTTGTCTTTATTATGGCATACTTTGATAGTGCCATTTCATATGCTTGCACTACTTCATTTTGTATTCGTTTTGATCCACTTTGTCACTGCATATCTATATATGCTTGACCTGTTTCATTTAGTTGTGCATGTCACTGTGATGTTTGTTGTTTGGACATTTTCTTGTGTGATCATGACTATTGTCTGCACTGTCCACTTGTGTATTGCCTTTGACATCCATGTTCTTCACTCTGGTTGGTCGAGACTTTTTGCTGCAATCTTTATTGAGCTTTGGCATTTGGTCTGGGGTAGAATTCAGGTTGTTTCGGTCAGTAGCCTTCGTGTCTTTGATGTTGTGCATTTAATCTGGATGTTTGTGTTGTATTTGTTATCTTCGGTCACTGCTGTGCATTGTTCATGACTGTTTCATGCAGTTCATTGTGTAGCCTTGGTTTTTGAGTTGCATTGCAGTTGATTCATTAGCATGCTACTGATTGGTCTGACCTGAACTTGGTTCACTTCATGTTGATTTTTGAAATTTCACTTGAGTTGAATCCAGTTTCAAAAACTCGGGTTTGACCTTGTGCTTGAGTCGTGATTTTGAATATATTGCACGTGAGTTGAACCCGACTTTTCATTTGGGTTTGACCTGTGCTTACCTGTCCCTGTAGCATTATCAAGTGTATATATCGGTGTGCACGGCCTTGTGGCATATGTAGTGATACACTGTGTATGTCACAAGTTGTTCGTGTATGATGAATTCAAATTTAAGTTATGACGAACAACCCAAATAAATGAGGCAAATCGTATTTTCAAAAATCATATTTCATTTTATATTGCAAAAATATTTCTTTTTCAATTTTACCGCGTTAATGAATAATTTTGCAGATTGCTCAGATGCTGGATTCTAACTGGAATGAAGTCGAAGATAAATACGAGTGTGAGTGATATGTAGTGAGGTGCTGATGTAAATGTGAAAAAATGTGATGTAATCAAAGTTGTATAGTTATAGTGAGAGCTTGAAATTGTACTATTCAAAATTGTAATAAATATTTGTTTGAATAAAATATTCGTTTGAATTCAAAATCTGTGTTATCTATTTTATTCAGCAAATATTTATTTAACCTGTGAAAAATAAAATAGTACATTAACAAATACATTTAAACGAATGTATATATGTTTATTATCATCAAACAAAAATCATATAAGCGCACATTCAACAATCTCCCCCTTTTGATGATAACAAACATATATTTAAGATTTTGAATATGTTAAATGTATTTGATCATTAATATGCTCTAATTTGCTCCCCATATTTAAATGCTTCCTCTCTACACAAAACTCCCCCTACATATATGCATACAAATAAAAATATGCAAATGAGCTTAGATGCAAATATAAAATTATTTGACCTTTGCTTGATTTTATTAGACAAAATCTTAACTTTTCTCTCCCCCTTTTGTTATCAGCAAAAGAATAATAGTGTTAGAGAAAATAGAGATAAAGTGATCGATATTAATTCAACATTAAAACTCAATTGAATATAAATATTAAATTTCAATAAAAAATCAAACAAAAATCATAAATATTTTGTTAGGCGCATATTCCACTTTTAGAATGATGAAAATGATGTCATCATATAAAACCATACAGTTGTGTCTATTTGTGGTATATTTATATCAGGAATTTGAATATCTACTAACCATGCATAACCGTTAGGACTTTTAAATGAGACTAGTAGTATTCCAATTTTATTTAAAAAAAAATGAATTCAAGTATCTTCTAACCACGCATAACCGTGAGGACTTTTAAATGGGATTAGAATCAACTTGTTTATTTTAAAAATCAACTTTTGATATGCGTTCCATACATGCATAACCGTGAGGACTTTTAAATGAGCATGGAAGCACATAACAAATTCCAAGTAATTCACCCATGCATAACTGTGAGGACTTTTAAATGAGAGTGAATACTTTGGTATTTATTATTATTATTATTATTACCCTTTTTTTCTCAAAAAAATGTGAAAAACGAAAAACGAACGATTCCTGTTTAAAGTACCACATATCGACAAACTATATAGAATTTTGATGAGTGATGGTTGTTAGAAATATGATAGATATAGAGATGGTCATGGAATTTTTGTCAACAAACAGTTTTATAACTCTTGTTTAAATTTCTAAAGAAATTTATTAATTATACCGTCTCGAGTCATAATATTTGATCAATATTAACACTCATCACTTTTTCAATCACTATTTTTCTTTTCGATAAACATTAGGGAGTCAGATTAGTCAAAATAGTCATTTAAAATCAAACTCAAAAATAATTATGAAATTAATTTTTCAAAATGACTAATCAGAAAATATGGTCAAAAATGATTTTCTCCAGGGGGTTTTAAAAGAAAATTTTCTGCTATTTGAAAATTATTTGAAATGAAGAATATGCAGATATTTTCTTTGAAAAAAACGATGCAGTTACTAAATGTCTCAACAAAAATCACGTTTCACTAGTAATTTTTCTATCAACTAGATTACCAGTGTAATCTGCATCTGAATTTCTCTTTCACTCAAAATTATCATCAATTGAATCTATAGACCAAAACATGAAGTGTGCACCAAAAATTTCAAACTCAATTTTAACAGCAATTTAAATGACATTCTTTTGAATTTGAATTGAAGCCGTGTAAATAATCGAAAAGCCGTGAATATAGAGTCAGCCGTATTATAACCAATTGTAATCTCTAACAAAACACTATCCAAACTGATATATATGAAGTAATTCAAAGAATCTAGAGAACTTTATAGTGTTTTTGGCATAAGAATATAATTGGCCAACTATTTTGAATAAGTCAGAATTATCATCTTTTCATCATCTCAATATTGGCTGATTTTAGTTCAGAATACGGTGCAGATTATCACATTTAATATATCGTTTAAAACATACCATTACCTGTTTTACCTTTACGATATTTTTCGTTGTTGTCCGTTGTGATTCTGTCACCTTTATACTAGGCTAAGGAACTTTGTTTTGTCGCCCGTTGTGTTTCTGGAACAGCCAAAAATCCAGAGAACACTATTGTTGTTCCTTAGCCTGCCACCACACCTACACGATGAAAGATTTATGCGACCTATTTGTTTTTATAGGTCCATGGTTGTTAGTGGCAGAAAATTTTGAAAAACAATTTTGTAAAGACCCAAAACTATTAATAATTGTTCCCTTCGACACCCAAATTTGTTTAACTTTGAGAGATTTTATATTTGTGCCTTTTGGAACCCAAATCGGTATAGTTTTCACATGTTTGGGTCTATACCAACAATTATTGTGATTGTGTCCATATTTTCTACAAATTGTGCACATAGAATTAACTTGATTAATATTGCTTTCAACAATTTTCGAACTATTATATCCAAGTCCTTGTCTAACCGAATTAACCATTTGCTTTCCTAATAGCATATTCAACGATTTTTCACTTTTGGAAAATTAATCTAAAGTAGTAGACAGTTGTTGGACTTGTGATTTGAGAGATTCATTTTCATTTAACAATTGTGTGCACTTTTTAATAGAATTCTCTCTCCTAGTATTTTCATTCTCCTTTAAAATCAGAATTTCATTTTCAAGTGATTTTATATTGATTTCTGATTTTTTAATTTCCTGTTCGAATGTTGGACACTTATCACACTTAGGGATTCTACATTGATAGTTCTTAACTAATTGATCAAGTTGTTTATTGCATTCTATCAAAGTATCCTTTTGAGATTCAAGTTTGGCATATTTTTCCCTAAGTCGTTCATAACAGCCATTTATTTCATGAAAATATATAAGCAATTCAGAGTGAGTAAGTTTTGATACCTCGCTTGGCTCGTCATCGTCGCTATCAGTTATATTTCCTTGAAGGCACATATCTGCTTTCTCGCTCTCACTGCTAGTACTTTTCTCATTCTCATCCATTTCATCCCAAGTGGCTGCAAAACTTTTCTTTTTCTGTTTCTTTTCAAAATCGCGTCGATTTCGAGGATAATTGGGCTTGATGTGTCTGGGTTGGTTGCACTTATGACAGATGATCTCCTGTTCTTCTGAGTAGTCAAGTGCTTTGCCTATTCTGCTTTTCAATTCATGATTTCGAGCTGGATTTCCGTATTTGCGATTCCACTTTTTGAATTTCTTCATTAGTAGTGCCAGCTCTGCTGCTCCATCATCATCATCGTTATCATCATCACTTTCGGTTGTTCCTTTGAGCGCTATTGATTTCTTTCGAGTATCTCCTCCTTCACGCTCTTCCTTGAATTTCATTTCTAGCTCATAAGTGGTGAGATTTCCGATGAGTTCTTCAACTTTGAGTTGTTTTAAATCTTTTGATTCTTGAATGGCAGTTACTTTCGCTTCAAAGCTTCGTGGAAGGACTCTGAGGATTTCCCGGACTATTTCCAATTCGGTGTATGTTTTTCCAAGAGCTTTTGATTTGTATATGATATTGGAAAGTCGTCCATGCATCTCTTTGACATTTTCTTCCTTCGCCATTGTAAAGTTCTCGTATTCACTGCTTAGCATGGCAATGCGAGATTCTTTGACTTGAGATGTTCCTTCGTGAGTCACTTCTAGTATGTGCCATATTTCCTGCGCAGTTAGACAATGTGAGACACGATTAAATTCAAATTGATCTAATGAACAGATACTAGAATTCATAGCTTTGGCATTAGTATTCTGTAATTTATTTTCTAGTTCTGTCCATTGTTCCTTTGGTTTCTCTATTTCCTGATTATCTACAGTTATAGTTGGAGTTTTGTAACCTGTCTCAACAATATCCCAAGCGTCAATGGTTTTCAGAAAAATTTTCATCCTATTTTTCCAAAAAGCATATTCACCATTGAACATTGGTGGTCTAACTATCGACTGACCCTCTGCAAAAGCATTATTAAAAGAAGCCATTTAAAAATTCAAATTTTTAAAACAAAAACTGATTTTTTCAAAAAAAATCGAATTTTTAAAACAAATGTTGACTTCGAAACCTTGCTCTGATACCACTTGTAGGATCGATTTCACCCTCGAGGGGGGGTGAATAGGGTGATAGTGTTAATTATAAAAATTAATCGTGGAAGCTTATAAAATATTCAAATTCAGATCACAGAATAGCAGCATAGATATCGCAGAATATAAATAACAGAAAAAACAGAACAACACAGAATTTACCCAGCTTCGGCAAAACCGTGCCTACATGCTGCCCCCAAGGTTTGTACTAGAAATTAGATAGTCCCTCGCTTACACACGTAAACTCGCTATACCCACTATTGACTAATCTAACTCTAGGCTCAAAACCTTGCCACAACTCAACCACCGAGTTGCGAATTCTCAAGCTATGCCACGTAGCTTGTCCCCTAGTCACACGACTAGAAATTAAAAAGGTTTAAAAAAGAAAATACAAATTAAAAATAATAAAATAACCCTAATTTAAAACAACTAAGCCTAAAATAATATTATTAGAACCGGCCCACTCTTTATTCTTTAACCCGTTCCTTATTTCCTTCTTTGTTATTCTCCAGCCCGATCCCCTTTATTTCTTTTTTGCGAAAAATAATGGCGGCATGCGTCTTCGTTCTTCGATCTGAAAATTAGGGCTCGTGCTCGATACTCTTTTCTCTGGAAATTTGGCGGCTTTCTCTTAGCTTTGAGGTCTAGGGCTATTTTGAAGCTCCGACTTTAAGTTGATCGAATCAGTGATTAATTGCAAGTCGTCTTGTTCGATAGAATCATTGTTGCTTACTTCGGTTGCTTCGATGAGTTCATTTGTTGCTTCGGGTAAGATTTTTAGCTCTGTTCCTTTTTGATTTTTGTATTCGAACTCATGCCTTTATGCCGATGATGTTAATCACTTTTATAGGGTTCGACCCCCCTGTATTTTCGTCGTATAATAATATTTGAATTTGTCAAATTCTTTTGATCGGTCGTTTGATTATGCTTGGATGCTTGGGATTGATTTGTGACTTGTTCAAATTGCTTGAATAACACAGTTTCAAAACTTGGTCATCACGGCATTGATTTGATTTGAAATTGCGATATATTTGGTCAAAACAAAATTTTGATTTCTTTGTGATGGCCACGGCTTTGACTTGACTGCATCTCACGGCTTTGATTTGTTCAACTTGAAATTGTTTGCATCTGCATTGAATTCGAACTTGGACTTGTTTATTGCTTTCCTGTAGATCCGTTCACTTCTTGTTTGCATTGTTGTTCACTTGATTACTGAGCTGGTGCCATCTGGTACTTGTTTGCATTATTCATTTGTGCTGTTATGTTGTAAATGTTGGTGCACTTGTTATCTTCACTGTGGTTGTCAAAATTCTCGTTATTGCTGCTCTTTTGATTTAATCATCTGGTTGTGATTAATACGAAATACTACTGCCTTGCATTTTGTTGTTCGATATACTGTCAGCCAAGGTATCATGAAGGTTTGGTATCTTTTCTACTGGTCTTCCCCCTACTACAAGACTGGTCCATTGTCACACTGTCTTGGCAGCTGAAGCAAGAGCATGTGATACTTTTTCTGGCTTCAGTTGCTTCATTTGCACACTGCTACTTGTCTTTATTATGGCATACTTTGATAGTGCCATTTCATATGCTTGCACTACTTCATTTTGTATTCGTTTTGATCCACTTTGTCACTGCATATCTATATATGCTTGACCTGTTTCATTTAGTTGTGTATGTCACTGTGATGTTTGTTGTTTGGACATTTTCTTGTGTGATCATGACTATTGTCTGCACTGTCCACTTGTGTATTGCCTTTGACATCCATGTTCTTCACTCTGGTTGGTCGAGACTTTTTGCTGCAATCTTTATTGAGCTTTGGCATTTGGTCTGGGGTAGAATTCAGGTTGTTTCGGTCAGTAGCCTTCGTGTCTTTGATATTGTGCATTTAATCTGGATGTTTGTGTTGTATTTATTATCTTCGGTCGCTGCTGGGCATTGTTCATGACTGTTTCATGCAGTTCATTGTGTAGCCTTGGTTTTTGAGTTGCATTGCAGTTGATTCATTAGCATGCTACTGATTGGTCTGACCTGAACTTGGTTCACTTCATGTTGATTTTTGAAATTTCACTTGAGTTGAATCCAGTTTCAAAAACTCGGGTTTGACCTTATGCTTGAGTCGTGATTTTGAATATATTGCACATGAGTTGAACCCGGCTTTTCATTTGGGTTTGACCTGTGCTCACCTGTCCCTGTAGCATTATCAAGTGTATATATCGGTGTGCACGACCTTGTGGCATATGCAGTGATACACTGTGTATGTCACAAGTTGTTCGTGTATGATGAATTCAAATTTAAGTTACGACGAACAACCCAAATAACTGAGGAAAATCGTATTTTCAAAAATCATATTTCATTTTATATTGCAAAAATATTTCTTTTTCAATTTTACCGCGTTAGTGAATAATTTTGCAGATTGCTCAGATGCTGGATTCTAACTGGAATGAAGTCGAAGATAAATACGAGTGTGAGTGATATGTAGTGAGGTGCTGATGTAAATGTGAAAAAATGTGATGTAATCAAAGTTGTATAGTTATAGTGAGAGCTTGAAATTGTAATATTCAAAATTGTAATAAATATTTGTTTGAATAAAATATTCGTTTGAATTCAAAATCTGTGTTATCTATTTTATTCAGCAAATATTTATTTAACCTGTGAAAAAGAAAATAGTACATTAACAAATACATTTAAACGAATGTATATATGTTTATTATCATCAAACAAAAATCATATAAGCGCATATTCAACATGAAGCATTAACTGCTGGCTTGAAACTCATCAAAGAACTGGGAGTAAAATCGGTTGAAATCTTTTGTGACTTGCAATTGGTGGTGTATCAAGTGCGGGGAGACTATCAAGCAAAGGGACAGAGACTTGCCCCGTATCTTGCACGGGTTCAGGAGCTGCTAGCAAATCTGGAATATTACGATATCTCGCATGTCCCGCGTGAGCAAAACAGAGCAGTCGATTCGTTGGCAAAATTTGCAAGCACTAGCGATGCGCAGCAGATGAGATTGTTTCCCGTTGAAACCTTACATGTTCCAAGCATAAATATGATGGAGGTAGATTTCATGTTTGAAACAGAAATCGAGAAGGAATCATGGATGACCCCATTCAAGCAGTACTTGTTATATGTGGTCATGCCCGAAAGAAGGAGCGAAAGATGACAAGTCATTCGTAAGGCTTTGAGTTATGTAATGCAAGATGAAGTAATGTATCAGAGGGGATTTTCGACCCCCTTACTCCGGTGCATTGCCCATGATGAGATAAAACGAGTCCCGAAGGAAGTTCATGAAGGAGAGTGCGGTGGCCATACTGGGGGCAAACGTTAGCAAAGAAAATCCTCCACTATGGATACCATTGGCCGACTGTAAATCAGGATGCCGCAGACTATGTGAGGAGATGTGACAAATGCTAGAAATATGAAAAAGTCTGGAGAGCTCCGCCGACGGAACTCACACAAATGGTTAGTCCTGGCCGTTTGCATTGTGGGGGATCGACATAGTTGGTTCCTTACCCATATCCAAAGGTGGTGTGAAATACGCGATAATTGTGGTCGATTACTTTACTAAGTGGGCAGAAGCAGAGCCTTCGGCCACTATCACCACCAAAAGGGTCATTAATTTCATTGTACGAAATATTATATGCCATTTTGGCCTTCTAAGAACTATCATTACAGACAATGGAACTCAATTCGAAAGCAAGGAGTTCAAGGAATTTTGCCAAAAATATGGCATTGAGAAAAAGTTTGCAGCAATTGCTCATCCGAAAGCTAATGGACAAGTGGAAGCCGTGAACAAAATAATCAAATCCATATTGAAAAAGCGTTTAGAAAAGGCTAGAGGCAAGTGGGTGGATGAACTCCCAACAACACTATGGGCTTATAGAACTACCCATGGGTCCGTGACTGACCGTACTCCATTCATCCTTGCTTACTGCTTTGAGAAAATACAAACAAGGAATCGCAATTGAATTGCAACTAAACTATATAGAATTGGAGACGACTTTTGAGCATATAAAATGCATCCGACTGCCAATGGCAAGAACATGTACCCGAACATGCATGTGTACATCCGAAAAAAAAATTCGACTTCTTGAAATCAACAGGGAATTGAATTCTCACTTAAGGTTCCTAAGAAAAGACTGGATCAAATAGCCGAAGCTTATTGGCCCCGTAGAACCGGACATGGATGGCCACTAATGAACTACAACCCCAGATTTATAATATTAGGAATCGACCAAGCGTCATGATGACCAAAGAAGGTTACGAAACCTTGAGAGGATAAAATTGAAGAATAATGACTATTCAGGAAACATGATGGATTTCTTTCTGTAAACAAGGAATACTCTCTGATTCAAAGCGTGTCATGTTGCTTCACATGACACACTTTGGAGGGCAAGTGTTACCCGACACCTTGGGCCGGCTACAAAATGACAGGTGAAGATATTATTATTAGCACTAGACAAGATTCTGACCAAGAAGATCCTGGAGATATAAGGGTTTGATGCAATCGACATGTTTCGGCATCTCTGGCACGGTGCATACTGGAGGTGTTAGCAAGTTGTCTGGCCTAAGGCAAAGCAAGAGCGTTTAGCCTACCGGCCCGGTGCACAGAAGTCGCCTACTATGGGCTTAGGTACCTTGTTCCTAAGCCCATGAGGGAAGTCCAACACATCTTCGTCTATAAATAGAAGGGCATGGGCACAATGAAAGGGACCTCTTTCCGGGAATACTGGGGAAATCGTGCCATTTTTTAAACTCTCCTCTTTTTAATTCAAACTTGTATTCATGTGATTGATTTACGGATTGTATCTGTATTCAAGTAATTGAGAAAGCAATAAAGATTAAACTCAAAGTGGACGTAGGCAATTACGCCGAACCACTAAAAATATGGTGTTCTCGTTTTTGTTGTTCTTTATGCATTGAATTACACTATTCTTCTGTTCTAATTTACTCTCTTCATTGATCTCTCTACATAACTCTACTCAAGGGTGTTGGTGACCAATTTTGGTGCTAACAGGGGGTAAGGGAGGCCATGCCTAGGGGCAACGTGTAGAAGAGAGAGGGAGGAGAGTGATGTGGCAACTTGTGAGTGTGGGTGGTTATTTTAGGTAATTGTAAAATTGGTTAGTATATATACCCCCACCCTTACACTGATCTTCATTTTCTAAAAATTCCTAAGACATCTCAATTTTCTAACCTCATTTGTATTACCTTCTATATATAGTATCATCCATTCATGGCTTCTGAAATTTTTTCCAAGTCAAAAACTAATTTATACACTCTCAAACTAAGTTCAAACTCCTTACATCACTCTACTTATCAAAACAACATCCTAACTCTCCATTTTCAACTATGGCTGAGCTTTATATGCCCATGGTCGAGCTATCCTAGCCTTTGTCATGCCCAAAATCTCCACCTAGATCCACTAAATCAAGCCATTTGCATAGTAAAGCTTAGATGTTGTCGCATTCATGAAGTTAGTGCAAGTTCGGTAAAGTTAGTAAGCTTTTAGGTGAGTAAAGCTTCCATCTTCAAACTAAATGTTGTCAAAGTATATTTGTGTTCATGTTATAACTATTGAATATTTGTTTTATTAGTGAAATAATAGTTCGGTTGTTGGATTTTTAGTCGCTTGAAAGTTAGTCGCTTTGAAAAGTTAGTAAGCAAATCATAAGAAATATGAAATTTTAGTAGTTAAATTTATGCCTTTGTAAATAAATGCATGATATATGTTGTGTTATTGTAAATCACCATGTATATATGCTCATACCCTTACTGTAACGACCCGATTTTTCGATGCCCCAAAATCGACGTGAATACGTCCACTATATCAAATGCCGAACAATCGAATGCCGAAAAATCAAACCATTAGGGTTAAAGAAGAAGAAAGTAGAAGAAGAAATAGAAAACAATATCAAAATCTCACAATCGCAGCGGACAATATATATGACTAATCTTTTAAACAAAAGAACTATATCTGTTTATACATTACATCATCAGAGTACAACTATTCACAATAAATCAGACAGTTATAATAACTTGTCCCTGACTAATATCAGTACAATCTCAAATTCACAACGGAATATACTCCATACGCTCCTGCCATCCAGCTCGCCTCCTGAGCTCCAGAACGCCTGATAACCTGACTCTAGGCTGCCCACGTGGAAAATTAGGGGCACCTAGAGTTTAGAAAAGGGAATAATAAACTCCGAGTCAGTCAAGGGACTGGCGTGAGAACTTAAAATAATTATTTGTACAAAAAGAAATCCATTCATGCTTTTGGAAAATGAAACTATCATAAGGTCTTCCGGCACACACACACAATGCAATCTCACACTTGGGGGGAGGTTTCTCCTTATAGTAGTCAAACATGCTTGATACTCGAAAATCCTTTTGATATTATTATTAATGCATAGTTTGGAAAACATTTTGAAAGTATAATATTAATCTTAGCCAGCAACGTACCATTATAGTATGCCTACTATAGCTACCATGTTAAATGACAGGTTCTACAACTAAAACCGTACAGGGCTCATATTGATTGTTTGGATTTCCAACAAATGGTCGAGGCTAAGGAACTTCCTTTATCCGAATGGTTACGCTTTTGGAAGGACGTCCCGAGAACCTAACTGGATCTCTGCCAACACAAGGCCAGGTTACCTCTGTAACTAGGTAACTAACTGTCACGAGTATGCCATCCTCCGGTCGTAATCGACCTTTACCAAGGCGCCTCAAATTCCAACAACCACATAAGTAAATATCTAGGCTCCATACCGGAATACCACTTTTTATCCACATAAGTTAAATATCTGGGCTCCATACCAGAATACCACTTTTTATCCAGAAGGAAATGCACATACGCTAAGGGGCGCGACCCCCGTAACCTTGCTCCATCCTTTCCTGTTTCGACCATTTCCGAGGTGTGAGGTTTGATGAAGTCACATCCTACAAAGCTACGATTTTCATAAAAGCCATTCTTTGATCAACCAATGCTCAACACTTAGCATGCCACATTACCAAATTGGGAATATATCACTAGTAACCATCAACTACATAACCTCTGAGCTTGTACGTCTCAGAGAAGGGTGTTAAGCTAAGAGAATAAATTCTCCGCCACCAATAGAAATATATTTGATAGAAACCAGCTTTATATCTCAAAGTGTAATGTCAGACATACATCCATACAAGTCCATCCTGGGTCTGAATGGAATCGAAGGCACTTCGTCCAATTAAGGAAAGAAGTCCTTGCAAATCCGGATATCCCTTAATCACGTCCGGACTCCCCATCACATAGGGTAATCTCTATACCGGAGCAACTCGGTGCAGAGACAATCAACAGGCAATCCTTTCGTTTTCGAAAATACTCGGTCTTCAACACCGTCTTCAAATGCGATCTCATTTCATCGTATCATTATTCGGAATGGGTTTTATGACTTATTGTCCTCCCCCGGCTTATCCGAATAATGAGCGCTTATTTTTAAAACATATGGATACATTCGGATCTTAGTTAAGTCACAACAAATTTCCATTTTTTATCTTTTAAACAAAAGATCCACCTTTAAGATTCGATGGGGTTTTCGGATAACCATTTGGAATCCGATTCTCGGTCTCATCGAAATTCAAATGTCATTTTAAAGGCCAATATTGATAGTCGGTTATTTAACTGTCAAATAACATCCATAACAACCATCAGATTTAAATGATTTCCCAATTTTTATTTATTTATTTATAAATATCTTCGCAAGATATATTTCCACACTTCAATCCTTTGAAAACAATTTTTAAACTACTTTTCTCTCGTGGAAAAAATTTCCAAACATTGTTTATTTCCACTGAAAATTTGCCAAGTCCTAATATTTTAGGTTTTTAAAATAATTTAAATCACTTATCCAAAAATATATACTTGGAAACACTTAAAATAGAAACTATTTTAAACACTTTATTTAAAATATTAGTTATGGAATTTTATACTAATATCTCATGTAAAACCTAAGCCCAAACTAATTTTTAAAATAAAATTATTAGATAGAGTATAATTATTTAAATAACCATCTTCTAAATCAAATACTAGTTAAAAGATGATCACTTCTATAATTAACTTAATAAATATTTACTTTAAAAAATTAAAAACAATTTAAGAAAATAATTTCTCTAAATTTTTTTTTTAAACCAACTTTAGAACTTTTAATTTATACTTAAAAAGCTACTTTGAAAACATACTCGGCTTTTCAGGGAAAATACACTTTCCATTCCAAAATCGTCCATTTAAATCAATTAATAAATCCTTCTCGATTTATCTCAATTTATATCCCAAATTCGTAAATTTTCTTTCCACACTTTTAAAATAAACCAATATTTATTTTTAAAACAAATTACCCATTCCTTTATAAATTCCATCGTGAATTTATATTTCCAAATATCCACTGATACCTTATTCCACTTTATAAATCCGGTTTATAAATTTCATAGACTCATCCTTCTTTCAAAGCACGGTTTCAAACTCTAAATCAATTCCAAATCGATTTCCAAAATTTACTACATTTTAAAATTTACTCCTTTACTTATCCAAATTTATTTCAAAACCTATTAATCCAATATTCATACCTATATTTATGATTTAAATTCCATTTAAATCAGAAAAACCAATTTCATAATTGATTTCAAATTTCTCCCAGACCATTTAAAATCCGAATTTTAAATAAATTCTTCAACTTTAAAATAATACTACTTGAGTTCTCAAAAATCCATTTATAAAAAATCTTTTTCCCCCATACTTGAAATTTATTTGATAGGATTTCAAAAATCAATTTTTTATCCTTTTCCAAATTCCTTCTTTTAATTTATCCAATTTTCTAAAATTATTTTACTTAAAATTCTCTACTTTAATTTCCTTTCAAAAATCCTTTTTTTTCTTGTATCTTAAAAATACCAAAATATATTCGGCCAAACCATAGCCTTCAATAACTTCAATTACCAATATAATCAATCATAGATTATAAATAAATCATATCACAACATATGAAATAAATTCAAGCATTTGAGGAATCCAGTTGGATTCCTCCAACCTGTTACCCTACATCCATAGACGTTAGCACAATATTTCATACCAATTCCACTTCGAGATGGAATATCGCGGTATATGGGGTCATCCGCTATTATGCGGGGCACATAGGGTCTCATCCGCTATATAATGTGGGAAATCAATCACTCTAATATATATATACTATATATACAACATACCAATTCGGCTGATAACAATTATCAATCCAAGCAAATAACCAATAATTTAAATTTAACTATTTAAATTAAAACGGGTAATCCTATTAAGTGAGAAGTTCTCACCTTTGCTTTTAATTGCAATCCATTTCCATTTCAGCTTGTTTTCACGATTTTTGACCTTGTATAAACATTTATATAATTTATTAATATTCGAAATAATCGAATAATCAATTTCCTTTTAATAAATTTAATTAACTAACAATTTGATTTTAAACTAATTCCTTTTAAATAAAATATTTTTAGTGACTAAAATAATTAAACAAATTAATTTCCAACATACATTATTTTAAAAAATTAAACTAGTTAATTGAATTAGTTAATTACCCTAACACACGTGTGAAAATGTGTATGTATATTTTCTCTGTTATAACATATTTATCACATTTGAAATAAAATAGAATTTATACCTTTCAGGCATCAAGCTTTCGAAATCGAACCGTCGCCTACCACTATCGTCTCTCATGGTCACACGACCCAAACATGCCGCCCGACATCACCACGGCTACCATTCAAACCCGCGACCCAAAACCCTACGACGAACCACATCGCATGACTGTGTCCACCTCGCGCACTTGACTCAACACTACGCTCTTCAAACCCTAGCGTCGCGACCTCTGCCATCGCGAATCCCAGGAAATGTCGCTTCCAAAACAAATGCGAACAACCAGGCCTCGCTGCATTGCCACATGCCAACACACGAGTATGCCGCACCGAAATCGATTATGATCATTGGTTCCTCTCCTTTTCCAAACATCGTGCTGCCACACGCTTCCGCTGTGCTTGAACACAGCGTCGCCTCTTCCCAGTTTTGAATTGAAAGGGAAAGAAGAACGAATCAAGGTGCGATTCGATTTTGAACTGAGAGTGAGGGAAGGGAACACTTTTAGTTTGAAAATAAATTTTTGTTCGGCCATGATTTATTTTTCTTACCGGTTTCGATTTTGTTGAAGATAAAGAAAGTGTCCGGTTTCTTTTTTTATTTACTATTTTTGTGTTAGCATATTTTTTTAAAATGAACGCGTGTCGATGAAGATGACAAATGTTAGACGGGAAGAAACGTGTAAAATTGTCTTGTGAAACAATTTATATTAAATACATATATGTTATATTAAATTTAAGTTTAAATTTTAATCGTTTAGAAAACGAATCCTAAAATCTCGGTCTCCTATCGAGGCGTGCCGCCAGGCGTTTATAATGTTAAACTCCTATTTCGAACGTAATGGAAAAGGTTCCTAGTCCTAATTCGATCGTATGGAGAAGATAGCCTTTTGAATTCGGCTATTATATTAAATTTCGATAAAAATTTCAGTGCGTTTACTTATCCGACGATCACACGATAACTCTGAATGCTACGAAAACTGAAATCCGATAATAATACCTATTACGAATCCAATGGAACTGGTTTCGTCGAAATCCGAGACTGAAATCGATTTAAACAATATATTTTCAAAACTGAACAAACTACTTTTAAAATCGATTTTTAAAGTTCTATTACCTTCAGTATTGTAAATATAAATTTCCCAAGCCTTTGAAATATTTTTAACCAGCTTAAAAACCAAAATCCACCATTTTAACCAATTTCCAATTGTTTAATTCAATAGTTTATCTGTCAAGCAATTAGTGATTTTTGAAATTCAAGTTAAACTAACTTTCAAATATTTAAAATCAATTAAATATTTCAATTTCAAATATCCAGAAATTCTTGGCCGTCACATTCTTCCCCCCTAAAAGAATTTCGTCATCGAAATTACTAGTCAAAAAGAATGATCCATAAACCGTTAAATATTTTTCCCCAAAACCGAACAGTTTCAACTTTCCAAAATAATTTTTATTAAAGACACTATCATTCTTACTAACTTTCCAAACTCAACAATAAGTTCCAAAGAATATTATTTTCTCCACAATTCAAATTTAAATTTAAATCCAAATTTTAAATTATCCAAATTTCTTAAAAATTTTCTAACTCTCTAAATTTTCGAAAAATTTCGGCAGCGTCTCCTTTGTGCGGCTAGATCGGTACAACTACAAATTGCATCTACGAGCCCTCAGATTTTAAAGAAAAGAAAAATCCAAGTGGCGAGACCCAAAAACCATCAAATTTCGTACAGAAATTCAAATACGTACCTTTTTGTTGAGCAAATTTCATTTATCTTCTGAAATAAAAAAACCAATTCCCTTTTTGCTTTTGAACACCTGTATATCCTAGTTAGCAATAATGTCCAATTACAACATTCAAAATCATTTTACACATTTCTTTACAAAAGTTTCAACATTTTTTTTACTTAAGCCCGTACGATGCACGCATATAATCCGTACGCAATATCAAGTCCGATCGCTCACTCGATCACACAATTTCACTTCCGAACTAGTATCGTCCACCCAACTTCTTAGTGCGGACTCAGATCTGGTTTCTTGATCAGAAACCATCATACTCCTTGCATAGCCACAAACTATGATAGAGAATTTCTAGAATCAATCAAAAATCCATATCCACGGTTCACCTTCGAAAATGGAGTGAAAAACCCCAACCCGGATCGATACAACTATCACGAAATTCTGTGCTCGAAACTGGATCAAATAGTTATGCGAATAAAGTAATATACATACATCCCACGTATTTATTTCTAATTGATTATTAGCTATATCAACTCTCTTTTATTCATATTTATATTGATTTCTACCCAAAATTTTCATTTCCCACACATTTATTTACCCCATTCAAATACTTAGTATATTTTCCCAATTCCAGATTTTACTTAAGAATTTCACCATTTATTTCTTAAGTTCAATACAAATATTTTATACACTTCTTATATTTATTTTCTACTTCATCACTTTGGTTTTATGTCCACTTATATTCACTTGCATTTCAATTTCATTTGAATCCAGTTTATCTTAAAATTCTGAATACTGAATTTTTATCAACTATCCTTCATTAATATCTAATCCATATCATCATTTTATTTGACTCAAATTTTCAATCCATTCTGAATTCAATTTTTATCTTCAATTATTAATTTATTTCCAAATCAAATTAAATATTGAATTCTATTCACCCTTTCTCAAACTCATTTCTTTAATTAGTTCCACTTACTAATTTATTTTTAAATCTTAGTAGTTTCTATTTCCAAACTTTAATTTATTTTTAGTCTACTTTGACTTAATTTCACAACTTCACTTTATTTACACAATTTTATTTCAGCCCTTTGTATTATTTAGTCCAACCCGAACTAATTCTTCTACTCCACCTTATTTAACACAATTTAATTACGTTCCATTTCCATTTTTAAATAAGATTCCAGAGTTTAAATAATCACTTAAGTATTTCAAAAAATCATTTTTGAAATCAATTATATCCACAATCAAACTATTTCAAAATCAAACTAAATTTCGCAAATATTCCCAATTCAAAACATTCGGGCAGCAATTCCTCCCTTGAAAATTCGAAAATGAACACCGATGATGTTGCGATCATCATCAGAGTTATTTTCCAACGACCGAAAAGAGTTTAGTGCTTTTATCCCTTCAAAAACATTTTTAAATTCCAAATCTCACCAGATTCCAAATCCAATTCAAAAATATTTCCCAAATAGTTTCACCATTATTTTTCCAAAACCTTTGAAAACCATTTTCAAATCAAAGGAATTTAATCTTTTGAAATTTCAATTCCAAATCCTTTTAATCCCTATCAAAAATTACTCTGACATCCCATTTCAATTTTTTTTTTATAAATCACAATTATAATTCAAATTTCAAATTCCATTTTGTTATCTGAATTTATTTCCTTAACCTTTGGTTATGATATCGATTCCTATTTTTAAATTTTTACACAACAATGATAATAATTTAATATTATCACTTCCTAACAATCAAGCAATCATATACTATAATAATTTACAAAAATTATTTCCTTTTATATACAAAAATAATTTGGGATAAATTATTTCATTTACCCTATTTTGAAACAATATCGTGTCGAATTGTTCTGTACAATTGTTTAGAGATCCCTATCAATAACGTTAATTGCTCGTATTGACCAGAATCCATATGCCACTCAACAAACCAATTGACATAATATAAAACAATTTTATATTCACTAACAACTATGCGCTCATTTCTATTAATACACTCAAACTCATTCTAGAGTAGTACAGACTCTATTTCTAATGAGTAATCCTCACCAGAGCTAAGGTTATCGCCCCCTAAGCTCTGATACCACCACTAGTAATGACCTGATTTTTCGACGCCCGAAAATCGACATGAATACGTCCACTGTATCAAATGCCGAAAAATCGTATGCCCGGAAAACTGAACTATTAGGGTTAAAGAAGAAGAAAGTAGAAGAAGAAATAGAAAACAATATTAGAATCTCATAATCGCAGCGGACAATATATAATAGATAAATGACTAATCTTTTAAACAAAAGAACTATATCTGTTTATACATTACATCACCAGAGTACAACCATTCAGAATAAATTGGACAATTATAACAACTTGTCCCTGACTAATATCAATCAATCTCAAATACACAATAGAATATACTCCATACGCTCCTGCCACCCAGCTTGCCTCCTGAGCTCCAGAACGCCTGATAACTTGATTCAAGGCTACCCGTGTCGAAAATTAGGGGCACCCAGAGTTTAGAAAAGGAAACAATATGCTCCGAGTCAGTCATGGGACTGGTGTGAGAACTTAAATAGTTATTTGTACAAAAAGAAATCCGTTCATGCTTTTGAAAAATGAAACTGCTATAAGATCTCCCGGCAAACACACAATGCAATCGCACACTTAGGGGAGGTTACTCCTTATAGTAGTCGAACATGCTTGATACGCGAAAATCCTTTTGACATTATTATTAGTGCATAGTGTGGAAAACATTTCGAAAGTATAATATTAATCTTAGCCAGCATACGTACCATTATAGTATGCCTACTATAGCTACCATGTTAAGTGGCAGGTTCTACAACTAAAACCGTAAAAGGATCGTATTGATTATTTGGGTTTCCAACAAATGGTCAAGGATAAGGAACTTCCTTTATCTGAATGGTTACACCTCTGGAAGGACATCCCGAGAACCTAACCGGATCTCTGCCAACACAAGGCTAGGTTACCTCTATAACTAGGTAACTAACTATCACGAGTATGCCATCCCTTGGTCCTAACCGACCTTTACCAAGGCGCCTCAAATTCCAACGACCACATAAGTAAATATCTGGGCTCCATACTAGAATACCACTTTTTATCCACATAAGTTAAACATCTGGGCTCCATACCAGAATACCACTTTTTATCCAGAAGGAAATGCACATACACTGAGGGGCACGACCCCCATAACCTTGCTGCATCCTTTCTTGTTTCGACCATTTCCGGAGTGTGAGGTTCGATGAAGTCTCATCCCACAAAGCAACGCTTTTCACAAAGCCATGCTTCGATCAACCAATGCTCAACACTTAGCATGCCACATTACCAAATTGGAAATATATCACTAGTAACCATCAACTACATAACCTCTGAGCTAGTACGTCTCAGAGAAGGGTGTTAAGCTAAGAGAATAAATTCTTCGCCACCAACAGAAATATATTTGATAAAAACCAGCTTTATATCTCAAAGTGTAATGTCAGACATACATCCATACAAGTCCATCCTGGGTCTGAATGGAACCGACGACACTTCGCCCAATTAAGGAAAGAAGTCCTTGCAAATCTGGATATCCTCTAATCAAGTTCGGACTCCCCATCACATAGGGTAATCTCTATACCGGAGCAACTCGGTGCAGAGACAATCAACATGCAACCTTTTCATTTTCGAAAATACCCGATGTTCAACACCGTCTTCAAATGCGATCCCATTTCGTCGTATCATTATTCAAAATGGGTTTTATGACTTAATGTCCTCCCCCGGCTTATCCGAATAATGAGCGCTTATTTTTAAAACATGTGGATACATTCGGATCTTAGTTAAGTCACAACAAATTTCCATTTTTAATCTTTTAAACAAAAGATCCACCTTTAAGATTCGATGTGGTTTTTGGATAACCATTTGGCTTCCGATTCCCGGTCTCATTGAAATTCAAATGTCGTTTTAAAGGCCAATATTGATAGTCGGTTATTTAGCTATCAAATAACATCCATAGCAACCATCAGATTTAAATGATTTCCCAAAATTATTTATTTATTTATAAATTCTTCGCAAGATATATCTCCATACTTCAATCCTTTGAAAACAATTTCAAACTACTTTTCTCTCACGGAATAAATTTCCAAACATTATTTATTTCCACCAAAAATTTGCCAAGTCCTAATACTTTAGGTTTTTAAATTAATTTAAATCACTTATCTAAAAATATATGCTTGGAAACACTAAAAATAAAAACTATTTTAAACACTTTATTTAAAATATTAGTTATGGAATTTTATACTAATATCTCATGTAAACCTAAGCCCAAACTAATTTTTAGAATAAAATTATTAGATAGAGTATAATTATTTAAATAACCATCTTCTAAATCAAATACTAGTTAAATCTTTAAAATAATCACTTCTATAATTAACTTAATAAATATTTACTTTAAAAATTTAAAAACAATTTAAGAAAATAATTTCTCCAAAAACATTTTTTTTAAACCAACTTTAGAACTTTTAATTTATACTTAAAAGCTACTTTGAAAACATACTCGGCTTTCCAGGGAAAATACACTTTCCATTTCAAAATCGTCCATTTAAATCAGTTAATAAATCTTTCTCGATTTATCTCAGTTTATATCCCAAATTCATAAATTTTCTTTCCACACTTTTACAAATAAACCAATATTTATTTTTAAAACAAGTTACCCATTCCTTTATAAATTCCATCGTAAATTTATATTTCCAAATATCCACTAATATCTTATTCCACTTTATAAATCCAGTTTATAAATTCCATTGACTCGTCCTTCTTTCAAAACACTGTTTCAAACTCTAAATCAATTTCCAAATCGATTTCCAAAATTTACTTTATTTTAAAAATTACTCCTTTACTTATCCAAATTTATTTCAAAACCCATTAATCCAATATTCATACCTATATTTATGATTCAAATTCCATTTAAATCGGAAAAACAGATTTCATACTTGATTTCAAAATTCTCCCTTTATTTCTCCCAAATCATTTAAAATCCGAATTTAAATAAATTCTTCAACTTAAAACAATACTACTTGAGTTCTCAAAAATCCATTTATTCCCCCATACTTGAAATTTATTTGATAGATTCAAAAATCAATTTTTTATCCTTTTCCAAATTCCTTCTTTTAATTTATCCAATTTCCTAAAATTATTTTACTTAAAATCCTCTACTTTAATTTCCTTCCAAAAATCCATTTTTTTCGGGTATCTTAAAAATACCAAAATATATTCGGCTAAACCATAGCCTTTAATAACTTCAATTACCAATATAATCAATCACAGATTATAAATAAATCATATCACAACATATGAAATAAATTCAAACATTTAAGGAATCCAGTTGGATCCCTCCAACCTGTTTCCCTACATCCACAAATGTTAGCATAATACAAAATACCAATTCCATTTCGAGGTGGAATATCATGGTATATGGGATCATCCGCTATTATGTGGGGCACATAGGGTCTCATCCGCTATATAATGCGGGAAATCAATCACTCCAATATATATATACTATATATATAACATACCAATTCAACTAATGACAATTATCAATCCAAGCAAACAACCAATAATTTAAATTTAACTATTTAAATTAAACCGGGTAATCTGATTGGATGAGAAGTTCTCACCTTTGCTTTTAATTGCAATCCATTTCCATTCCAGCTTGTTTTCATGATTTTTGGCCTTATATAAACATTTATACACTTTATTAATATTCGGAATAATCGAATAATCAATTTCCTTTTAATAAATTTAATTAACTAACAATTTGATTTTAAACTAATTCCTTTTAAATAAAATATTTTTACTGACTAAAATAATTAAACAAATTAATTTTCAAAATACATTATGTTTAAAAATTAAACTAGTTAATTGAATTAGTTAATCACCCTAACACACGTGTGAAAATATGTATGTATATTTTCTCTGTTATAACATATTTGTCACATTTGAAATAAAACAGAATTTATACCTTTTAGGCATCAAGCTTTCGAAATCGAACCGTCGCCTACCACTATCGTCTCCTATGGCTACGCAACCCAGACACGCCGCCTTACATCTCCACGGCCACCATTCAAACCCACGACCCAAAACCCTACGACGAACCACATCACATGACCACGTCCACCTCGCGCACTCGACTAAACACTACGCTCTCCAAACCCTAGCGTCGCGACCTCTACTATCGTGAATCCTGAGAAATGCCGCTTCCAAAACAAATGCGAACAACCAGGCCACGCAGTACTGCCACACGCCAACACATAAGTATGACGTTCCAAGATCGATTCCGATCATTGGTCCCTCTCCTTTTCCAGACATCGTGCTAGCACACGCTTCCGCTGTGCTTGAACACAACGTCGCCTCCCCCCAGTTTTGAATTGAAAGGGAAAGAAGAATGAATCAAGGTGCGATTCTATTTTGAACTGAGAGTGAGGGAAGGGAACACTTTTAATTTGAAAATAATTTTTTGTTTGGCCATGATTATTTTTCTTATCGGTTTCGATTTTGTTGAAGATAAAGAAAGTGTCCCGTTTCTCTTTTTATTTACTATTTTTGCGTTAGCATATTTTTTCAAAACGAACGCGAGTCGATGAAGATGACAAATGTTAGAAGGGAAGAAACGTATAAAATTGTCTTGTGAAAACCATTTATATTAAATACATATATGTTATATTAATTTTAAATTTAAATTTAATTCGTTAAGAAAACGAAGCCTAAAATCTTGATCTCCTATCGAGGCGTGCAGCCAGACATTTATAATGCTAAACCCCTATTCTGAACGCAATGGAAAAGGTTCCGAGTCCTAATTCGATCGTATAGAGAAGATAGCTTTTTGAACTCGGCTAATATATTAAATTTGGATATAAGTTTTAGCGCGTTTACTTATCGTACGATCACACGTCAACTCCAAATGCTACAGAAATTGAAATCCAATAATAATACACTATTATGGATCCAATAGAACTGACTTTGTCGAAATCCGAGACTGTGTCTCGAAAGGCTATTTTTTAATACAGGAAAATGGGCTGAAGGAAGTATTTATTTCTGTTTTTGGGCCTACGGACGCGCATGTTTTTTTCGTCTGAAGGACGCGGGCTTTATTTTTTCATTCTAAGGACCAACTTCTATAAAATTTAAATTTTCATCTTTATTTCTTCTCCACCTTCTTTCTGATATTACTGATCTTTGTTCATCGATCTTCTCGATTCAAGGACGCGTTTTGTATTCGATCTTCTCGATTGTCATCGATCTTCGTCGTGTTTTTTCATCGTCGATCTTCATCATGCTCTGGATCTTTACAATTTCGTTACATTCAGGTATATTACTTTTATTTGTTTTGATATTCTTTTTATCTTTCTCTGATAAAATATCGTTCGATTAGTAATTATTTTTTTGTTTTTCTAGGTTGTATAGTTTGTCTTCTTCAAGATTTCAGTTCCTATTTTGGATTTGTTTCAATGGCAAGGTAAGATTTTATTGTGTATTATTCTGTTTCTTCAGTATAGTTTAAGGTTTTACAATTTTACTGTTCATCTATCTTACGAGTGAATTTCATATGTAGTTTTTTTTCGTTATGCTATATTTATATAGCATTCTTTGCTGTTGTATATATAGCATTCTTTGCTGTTGTATTCATATTTTGTTGTAATTTGATTGTAATATTTTCATTTATCATTTGCTTTTTAATTAATTTATATCTCTTTTATTTAGCTCTTAATTTGATTTCGATTTGTTATGCTATGTTAATTTAACATTTTTTGTTGTTGCTGTGTCATAACATTAAGTAAGTTTGTTAACTGGTTTTTTAATTTCTTTTGCAGTACTGATATTTATGATGATGAAGCAAAAAGTTTGCTAGTTATTTTTGAACATAATGAGAATTGTTATTCTACTCGATTCACGACGGGCTCCTCTTTGTTTGGTGTTAAGACTGAAATTTGTGAAGTTTGGCCACATCTTAGTCCATTTTCTATTGAGATATCTTATGTTCTTGAGAATAAGAATATAATCATTGATACTGATTCAGATTTGATTAGTATTGTGTGTTTTCTAATTTTCAAGAAGAGTCAATATTTTAAGTTTACTGTTAAGGAAAATGTTTGTGTTAAGGAAGCTGATATTGTTGGCTGTGGTTTAGGCAATGTAAGTGTTCAAAGCTCTTCAATTGGTAGTAATTCTGGTTCAAATAGTGATTCACATGCTGATTCTTCTTATTATTTGAAAGATATGTTGAAGAAAGGTTGTCAAAAAACTATTGTGGATTTTCTTGGTTTTTGTTTTAATGGAGCTGAGGATTTTCGGGAGTTTTTAATGGCATATCAAATAAAAAATGGTTATGATTTTATTTTTATAAGAAATTCTCTAGATAAAATTTCGGTTAATTGCTCTTGGTTGAAGGATGGTTGTAAGTTTTATCTTAATGCTTCTTCGGATCTTGGTCTACTCTCTCAGTTTTTTATTAGAACTTACAATTTTGATCATTCATGTGGAGGCGGTCTTAGAGATGTTAATAAAGTTAATATTTCAAGTAGATTTGTTAAATCTTTGATTGTTGATCAAATTTGAGATGCTCCTATGAAGAAGCCAAAAGATATTATGAATGAATTTAGAAGAGGGTACAATTTTAACCTTTCATACTATTATGCTTATAGCGGAAAACAGTTGGCTTTGAAAGAAATATATGGCGATGATGCTATGTCATATAATGATTTACCTTGGTATTTAGAAGCGTTGCAAAAGTATAATCCTTGTAGTTATGTGGCCATGGAAGTTAATGGTTCAACTGATCAGTTTGAAAGAGTTTGTATTAGTTTTGATGCTTGTCTACTTGGATTTAAACATATTCGGCCATTAATATTTTTAGACGCAGCTGCTTTGAAGGGAAGACCGGGTGTTTTCTTAGCTGCTACTTCTAAAAATGGTAATCAAGGTATGAGTTTCATTTTAGTTTTTATTATTTACTCATTTGTTTTTCTAGTGATGATATATTAAACTATCATTGTTCAAAGTTGTACATAATTATAATGCAGCCATGTTTACACAAGAATTGTTGGCTTTATTTTATTAAATGATTGACCCGGTTATACTACAAATGTTTATGGTAGAAATGTTTACAAAAACATGAACCAAAATTTTATGCAGCTGTAACTAGAAGACTTTTAAATAACGTATGCTATATTCATATATCATTTTGAATTTACTTTAATTGTGTATAATAGAAATTTTTAACCTTTAATAATGGTTTTGATGTTTAGTATAATTCATGTTTCTTATTACTGAGTTGTCATTAATTATTTATTTTGTAGGTTTCTTTCCTCTTGCTATGGGTATTGTTTCGCACGAAAATGAATCTAATTGGTCTTGGTTTTTATCCCATTTGAAAGGAATGCTTAATGAAGATCAGTCTTTGGTTTTTATGTCTAATCGTCAATGGGGTCTTGTTTTAGGTGTTCCTAAAATATTTCCTTCTTCATATCATAGCTATTCTTTACTTCACATGGAACAGAATATTGGTACTATTGTCAAGGCGGCTAAAGGTGATTCATCTATTGTGGAGTTGTTCAAACTTTGTGCTAGAGCTTCTAATGTGTATGATTTTGAGAGATATCTTTCCAAATTTAATGATATTGGGGGTACATCTGCAGAAATGTTTTTAAGAGATAAATCGTTTGACCATTGGGCAGATTTGTTTTTTCAAGGAAAGCGTTATGGTGAGTATTCTTCTAATGTTGCAGAAAGTTTCAACTCATGGATTTTGGAAGATAGAGTTATGCCTATAACTTCTTGTTTGGATGGTATTCGTGTGAAAGTTATGGAACAAATGGCGAGACGAAGAGAGGAATGTTGTTTATGGACAACATATCATTGTCCTATTATGGAGGAACGTTTGTCAAAGTTAGTAGATGATGGCTTTGGTTGGGATGTTTTTAAGTCTTCAGAATTTGTGTTTGAAGTTAAATCTCCTAAGTCACAGGTTGTTGATCTTAAAAATCATTTATGCACTTGTAATCAATGGAGAGTCACTAGTTTTCCATGTGCTCATGCAATTAAGTGCATTAACAAGTGTAGATTATCAGTTTAGGATTTTGCAGAGGACTATTTCACTGTTAATTCTTTTAGATCATCATATGCTAATGCTATCAATCCAATTCCAGATTTTGATAAGCCAATTGCTGCTGAAAATGATGTTTTGATTAGGCCTCCTAAAGAAATTCGTGGTGCTGGAAGACCATCTACAAAGAGGCGTGGTGGATTTGGATATTCTCAAAGTAAATGAAACAGATGCGGTTAGTGTAATGAAGTTGGCCACAACAAATAGAATTGTCTTCGTTCTTCAAAAATTTAAGAAAATTTATGTGTTTTGTTACTGTAATTGAGAAGTTTTTTAAGTGTACAGCTGCTAAAGCTTATAGAAAAATGCAGTTATACTTTGTGAAGTCATTAGAAAATAAAATGTGAAATGTTTTGGTTATTTTTTTAAATTTGTGATATATGCTGTTCCTCTGCATTTTGGTATTGATTTTTGTATTCCATGCTATATGTACTTATCATTTCAATTGAATGCCAGCTGTAACTAGCATTCAATTATAATTAGTATTCAGTTTTCTATCGTTGAAACCATCATCTGTCATTGTATACAACTGAGTAATCTTTTGAGAAAGAATGAAGGATTTGATGATGATGATATACTATCTATATGATTACTTGGTTATATTATTTAAGTGGTTTTGTAATGATTTTCCAGTATGATGATGTATTGTTTATATGATATTGTGGAACATCTGTTCCCATATTTCTTCTACACTGCATCTGAATATCTTCTGTTATTGTTAGAAACAGCAGCTGGAAAAAATAATTAATAGTAATTTATAAATGGGATATCTTCATTATGCAGACTGCATCTCTCCGTTTCAGAAAATAACATAAAACAACATACACTACAACAGAACAAACAGTGTGTTTAACAACTACTTTATTTACTGTGCAAACTAATCTCTTTACTTCAGTCACAAATGTGTATACCAGCCATCTATTAATTACTTCTTCCACCCTGCATATTTCATCACCACCCCAACATTATACTACCTTTTACTACTTAAACTACCACTATTGCTTGCTACTTCATTTTAAACTACATCTTTACTTTTCTGCTGGTATACATCCCACACTCAAACTTCGACTGCTAAATTGCTGACATCTTCACCATTTTCTTAATGCAGCAACACTTCCATTATCACCATACAACAACCCACTGTGTTTTCCTTCCTAACTTACAATAAAACCACTATCTCCATGTTTCTACTCCAGCACTTACCATATCCATAATTGCCTATATCTGCTTATCATTTCAGTTTAATGCTAGTTATAACTAGCATTACAGTGTAAACAATAGTCAACACATTTGAAATGGAGTTGAAACATTGGAAATCATATAAAAATTTGATATGGATAAATTCACACATTATTGATCACAGTACAATCACTGATAAATGTATTTTCGCATAATGCTAGTTCTATCTAGCATTTCAGTATAAAACATTATTTGGTACATCAGAAATACAATAAAAGCATTTAAAAACACATAAAAATGACACTTGAGTATATTGATAGTTTATACATTGTAGTTCATGCATTGAAATCAGACAACTATAATCAAATCAAATTCAAATCAAGAAGTTCAAATTCATCTGAGCAGTTTATACACTGAGAACAAAATTCAATTATTGGAAAACATATAAAACTTCATCTCAGACTCCATCTCAGATTCCATCTTAGACTCCATATCAGACTCCATATCAGTTTAATTAGCACAAATGTTTCAGTTCAAATATATCCAAAGTTCTTTGACTTTACAATGCAACAGCTTTTTTTATGTAGAATCTTTGCAAAGTTTCTCCAGTGACCAACTGTATTGTGGATCATTGAGTATGCTATACACCACTACAGCTCTTAGGTTTCTAAGCATTTCCTTTGGACATTTTTCTGGTATATCATCCTTGTCCAGTTTTTTCATGTTTACCATGACAAAGAATGCACAATCAAGTCTGTTTCAAATATACAAATATTAGTTCATATTACAGTAAAACCTAATTCTAAAATAATATTGCAATTTTTACTCAAGAATTCTAAAACATAGCTTTATATTTCGATCACAATATTAATCAATGCATTCATAGAGATAACATTGCTATGTGTGGAATGTGCAGCTTATACATAATCTTTTTGTTCAATAAGTGCGGATCAATGAACTGTCAATTAGCAATGCAAGTTTTAATTACCATTTTGCATTTTTCATGCATTCTTATGCAATTTAAAAATAGAAATGATAGTTTAAACAAGAGAAGAAATGAAATTATTTACTTACGAATCTGAATCCTATGGTGGGCTTTTTGGCTGCAGCATTTTAGGTTTGTGAAATTCTTTGTTCAGTATTCCTAATTCTGCCCATTTTGTCTTGAACATCAATTCAGTTTTGTCTTTCTGCAAGAAGTAAAATTAGTGTTGTATATTAATGTTAGAGTGATTTCAAAAATATACTTTTCTTACAAGAATGATGGCTTGGTTATAGCTGGGGTTTGAAGTCCTTGTTGATCTAGTTTTTGGTTTTGTTGAATCATAATGACTCCACTGCATTGTTTCATAATTTAGCATCAACAAGCTCCAATGGTTTGCGTAATGTAGAGGGAAGAAAATTTTCTCTGTAAATTCATCTTTGAAAATGACATCTATTGTTGGTATAACTATGTGTTTGATCACAGTTTGCTGGTCATGTGTTAAAGCATTCTGCACATTTATATGTATTATAATACTTTATATTATTTTTTAACATTTATATTGAAAAGCTTATACTTACCATCATCATTGTGGTGAAGTAGTAACTGTGTTCATACGTCTCTTGATTGTTATAAAACCAATCAATAATCTGCTATACCAAACAACAAAGGTTGTAAGTTTCAGGGGATAATTAATTTTTTTGGATCAGGAATATTAATGCTAGTATTCACTTTCATTTATATGTTTACTACATTGTATGCATTGCAAAATGCAAATGATCATTTATTCAGTCATCTTGGACATTCTATATGTTTATATGTGGTTTACAAATATCAATGTTATTTTTAACTCCCATTCTTTCATTCAATGCATTTATATGCAGTTTGAACCTTTGAATGCTAGTTTTAACTATCATTCTCTCATCCTATACACTTATATGCACTTAAAAAATTATGAATGCTAGTTTTATTATTCATTCTACCATCCTATACAGTTATCATAATTTTAATTTCATGCATACCTATTCATCTGTAACCCCCTCGAACAGAACAACTTCTAGCATAGATTTAACTATTGTGATTCCTCCTTTGTGTCCTTCATCCTTTCCATATGCTACAGTGCTGTAATTGAAAATCAATAATTGACAAGTTGATTTTCCTTCAATTTTATTTAATTACAAATATAATGAAAGAAAAAATATTAGAATTCTTACTTCTCATTTTCGTTAAATTTGAAGAAAGTAAGAATTTTGTTTTGCTGTTCTTCATTCAATAATTGTAGAATACTGCTTTTTGTGATATCCTTACTCTTGTAGGTTTTACTTAATTGCGAGTATGCATCAACATCAATAATTTCTTCATTTTCAATTGTCGTGACTTGTTCATCTGTTTCAGTTTCAGATTCATGTTCATAATCTGATTCTTCATTTTGTTCCTCTTGTTTTTGTTCATTTGTATTTTCTTTCTGACCTTCCTTGGTTTCAACTTGCTGCTTTTGGTTTTCATTGTCCACGTTTTTCTTTGTTTTTCTGTGAACAATTTCATATTGACAATCGAAATCAATTTTACTCCTTCGTTGGCGCTTTTTAACCCTCAAAATTAAAGAGCTTGGTTTCTTCTGTGTTTTTTCATGCACTGCTGGTGATTTTTCTGTTGCGTTTGAAGGTTTGTTTTAATCCTTTTGTTCTTTCTCTTTCTGCATCTTTTTAATTTCCTGAGTTATTTTGAGATCAAATGATGGTGGTTCTATTTCTACTTTTTCTTTTGATCTCAAAATCTTGATTTCTTTTTTTAATTGTATGACAGTGCCTTCTGCTTGTATTCTTTTCTGTTTTTCCTTTTCTAATTCTTTTTCACTTTTCTTCAATTTATTTTCCAAATCTATGATGTACTGCTGCATTGACTCAAGTTGATTTTTTGATGTCCCTTCCACATTTTCTATTTTGTGCATCCCAATATTCTCATTGTTATCCAGATGGACAAATTTTTGTTGGCTTTTTGTTGAAGAAGTGCTTTTTCATCTTCAGTCAGATTTCTTATTTCAACAAAAATCTATGTAATAATATAAATAGTAATGAATCGGGTAACATACAATGGATGAACTAATTATATATATAGTTTTTATTTTTCATGTGATGCTATATCTGACTATCATTCTTTAGTAGCAACTATAGAAAATTGTATTTGTGTAGAACTGATATATGTATCTATCATTTAAATTATGATTGTATAGTAACAAAATGACAACTGTTGATATACACTATGTTATGATATATTTATCTATCATTATATATTTGTTATACTAGTGTGATAAATAATACCTTTCTATTGTCCATGTTCGTCAATGCTTCTCTTGAGATCACCTTTTTCAAGCTTGTAATATTCCACCTCCCAAATCTAGGTAAGTTTGAACATTATCTTGCTAATGGAGATATCAAATTTGCATGCTCACATAGGAAAAATTACAAATAAAATATTACTTGTTAAAACATGTAATGTGTATAATTTAATTTATAGAGATAGATGCATGAACATAAAGTTAGAATGATGTACTTACGATAGGGAGCATGGAACAACCTGGAATATTTCTTGGCTTTGTTTTGAAAGTTGTCAAAGCTCTAATCAATGAATAATGAATTGAAACAGGCCAAGATACTGAATTCATTTTGTTGTGATCTAGGATATAGGGAATATATCTCCATGGTAAGTATCTTTGGTTATCAGGAAAGAAGAAGGTTATCATTGCAAGAATTATGAGCAATTTTGGAAAATCATTTTCATGCTGAAATTGTTGTGTTTCTAGCACATTATTTATCTTTGAAATTGTAAGATCCTTTGTGATGTGCTCTATTGTTCCAAAGTTTCTCAGTACAAATCTTTGCAATTGTCTGGAAGGATTTGTAAACTCATTTTCGGTACTAGAAAAATATTTACTCCAGACAAAGGTAAGCTAAAGATAATTGAAACATCTTCAGGTTTGATTTTTAAAAAAATATTCCCTACTTTAAAAGCTTCATCATTGATAGAAAATATTTCTATGATATCATCTAAGGTTGTTGATGATTTTGTAAAAGCAGTTACAGATAAAATTTCTTTGAAAAACACTAGCATGAATTTTTCGAAGGGTGTTTGTTTGAAATAATTTAATTGATCTACAAGATAACCTCATTTTTCCTTAATTTTCTTGAAATTTTTTATCATTGGTAGTAAGCTATATCTATACTGAATTTTTTTCTGAGATACTTTCTTTGGTTTTTTTTCCTTCAGTTGTTTTTGCTTTCTTCAATGTTTTACCTTTTGATCCCTGTACAAAAAACTGTGAATGAATAATTCGGTATTTAACAAACTATAATATTATTTTTATGTCTCATTTTTTAAATGCTTTCTTATTTTTATCTATCAATTTTTTCAACTATGAAAGCACAATTTACTAGTGATATATGCATCTATCATTCTTTTTTCAAATGCTATATTTGTCTATCATTTTTTCTTCTTCAATGTATTCTTCTAAAGTCAAAAGATTGAATGCTATGTTTGTCTATCATATGTTCATCTATCATCTTATATTTTAATATGTTGCACACATATCAAATGATATATTGAGCTATCATTCTATAAATATCAAAACAGTAAATCAATTGATATATTGAACTATCATTCTATAAATATCAAAACAGTAAATCAAATGATATATTGAACTATCATTCTATAAATATCAAAACAGTAAATCAAATGATAAATTGAGCTATCATTCTATGACTATCAATACAGTAAATCAAATGATAAATTGAACTATCATTCTATGACTATCAATACAGTAAATCAAATGATAAATTGAACTATCATTCAATAATTATCATTTATCATACCATATTAACAGATACAGTAAATAAAATGATATATTCAACTATCATTCTATCATGATAAGGTTCGTCTAACATTTTTTTCAATGCTACATTTTTCTATCATTTTATAAATATTTATCTTATTATTGTCTATCATCTGTCAAAGACTTAATGCTATGTTCATCCATCATTTCATATTTCAATATTGCACATGCAAATCAAATGATATATTGAATTATCATTAAATAAGTATCCATCTAATTATGTTTTATCATCTATAAAATATTGAAATCCTATTTTGATCTATCATTGCATCATTACACATATAGTGAATAAAGTGATATATTCAACTATCATTCTATTATTCTATTTTTGTCTAACATTTTTTTTGAATGCTATATTTTTTCTATCATCCTATACATATTCATCTTACTGTTGTCTATCATGTGTCAAAGATTTAATGCTATGTTCATCCATCATCTCATATTTCAATATTATACATGCAACAAATCAAATGATGTATTGATCTATCATTCAATAACAAATCAAATGATAGTTGAACTATCGTTGTAAAATTATCTTTTATTTTAAAAAATAATTAGCTGTTTTACCTTTGTTTTTCTTTTTCTGCTGACATTTTCATCAGTAAGCTGTTGTTTCTTTGTTTTGTCTTCATTCATAGTTTTACATGCCCTAGGTTTTTCGTCCTCTTTGTATCTTCGTCAATCTCATTCGAATCAACAGCCGTTGATGAAGTAGTTTTTCGCCTTCTCTTTACTGCTGTACGCATAGCATTGGAAACCCTACTTTTTGAAATCATAGGTTCATCGTTTATTTGTTCAGGATTTATTGAAATATTTTGATTTACATCCATCGGCTTAGATTCTGAAGTCGATTGCGCTTTTAAATCAGTTTGAGGAAGAAAATTGATTTGGTTTGGGTTGCCATTGTTTGATGAAGATGAAATTTTGTTTGCAGAAGAAACGAAACTAAAAAAGCACGAACGAACGGCAATTTTTGGCGCTTGTCCTTCAGATGGAAGTTTAATTTTAACATCCGTTAAAATTAATTTTTATTAAACTTTTTCCTTTAAACTAATTTCCTCTTTTAAATATCGATTTAAATGATATATTTTCAAAACCGAACAAACTACTTTTAAAATCGATTTTTAAAAGTTCTATTACCTTTAGTATTGTAAATATAAATTTCTCAAGCCTTTGAAATATTTTTAACCAGCTTAAAAACCAAAATCCACTATTTTAACCAATTTCCAATTGTTTAATTCAATAGTTTATCTGTCAAACAATTAGTGATTTTTGAAATTCAAGTTAAACTAACTTTCAAATATTTAAAATCAATTATTTCAATTTCAAATATCCAAAAAATCCGGGTCATCACACTTACTATGTGATGTGTGGTTGTATTGCAAATGACATAAACTTGTTTGTCGAACTGCCCGTATAGCGATAGTCGCTATATCAGCACTTTTGGAAAATCACCTTTTATCGAAACCGTTTGGTTTCATTATCATTCTTGGAATTATTTTACAAGTTAAGCAAGTTTTTGATTAATTATTTTTTTGAAAATAATTAATTATTTTAATAACGATTATTTAATTGAATTAATTATTTTAATATGGTTTAAGGTTAACTAATTAACTTATTGATGATGTATTTTAAATTTAACTAATTACTTAGTAAATGAAATTTTAAATTTAATTAATCATTTTATTTAATGATGCTTAAGGCTAATTAATCTTTTAATAATGATGAATAAAGATTTATTAATTAATGATGTTTTTTACAATTAATTAATCCTTTTAATTAATGACTTTTAAAAATCAATAAATCCGTTTAACCTTCATTAATCTTACTTAAATAAAGTTTTAAATTAATTAATCACTTTCAAATAATGATATTTAATTATTATTAATTTAATGTAATTAATTATATTATTAACTAATTGAATTAAAGATGTTTTAAAGGCGTTTTACCCTTTTTAGTTAAAGGTTATTGAAGTTAAATAATTAACTTAGTTAACAAAGTTTTAAAGTTAATTAATTAATGTGATAAGTATGTTTGAAGTTGTTAAATTCTTTTTACAATGATGTTTTCAAAGTTAGTAAACTCTTTTAACAAAGTGTTTTAAGGCTAATACTTATAGCGTGAAGCCATGTACGAATTCAGGTTTTTAAAAGAAAAAGTTTGATCCGTTTTGTGGAAATGAATTAATTTCCGTAAAGCGATTCACTTATATGGGAACAATTTATTTGTATACTTAGCACTAAACATCAAAGAAGTAGACTTGTCGCTATTTCAAAAGTAAGAATAATTGTAGGACATGACTTTGAGGTAACACTACCTTGGCTTGTCCGGTGTTATTGTTAACCAAGAAATATTATAAGTTTCAATTCGATGAGTGATGATAAGTATACAAGACTTAATTTCCATATATGATCATTTTATATCCTTGATAGATGGTTTCTCAGCTATCGGTTACTTTAGCTTCTTTGTTATCGTCTTTCTAAGATGATGTGTTGCTCCGTTGAGCTTTGTTATCCTTTGTCGGTAAATGGCTGAATCCAAAGCGCGAGAGGACGTCCAGCTATGTGGGGTTGCTCCCATGAGGGTATTTTCACATCTCATCTAGATCGGATTCGTTTGCACATTTAGGTGTGAAATATTCGGATACTCTGTTAGGTTTGGCAGGGTCCGGCTGGTACATTTCTGAGAAGTGTCATGGAGTATATGAGCTTCTTAGGAGCATATTACTAGAGGTATACTTCAAGTGTGATGCACCTTCCTAGTCATTTATTGAAAAAAATTTCCTTTCCTTATTTGATTCGAACCTTCGAATTGTTTTCTTTAATTGCGATGGGAAGATTCTACCGCTCTTTGCGATGTTTAATTATTCCATACCATTCTTTAAGTTTGGTTGTTATATGTGTAGGAGAAAACCCATTTTGCGTTAGAGGCGTGGTCCCATATGCTATTGTTGATATACACCTATTGTTTAAAGTTTTACTCATACCAGACATATCATCTGAACCGTGTTGTTTATTTTACCTAAACTCTCGGGTACTCATTTTATTTGAGTAGCCAGGAGTAGCGGGTCTTGTTGGGCTCTTTGAAGGCGGCATCCGAGTAGGAGGCTTTTATCTACTTAGCTACTTATTCCGCTGTTTATATAATTTGTGTATGTATTTTGTTTTAGCATATGTAAAGATAGGATATTATAACTGCCTAAGCAATTAGTACTTTTGTGTAACTTTGATAACTCCCTGTTAAGGAGTAACCTGATGCACTATTGACTGTTATGTTTTATTTAGCAGTTTTGTTGTGAGGTTTTCTATCCTGTTCTTTATTTCACCCTATGATGATTCATCTTGTCGAAGCTTGGGCAACGACACACCAACACCGATGATGTGTTAAGTGTCATTCCTAAGAGCCAGAAAGGTGGGTCGTCACCAAAATGGAGTGGTAGAATGTAAAATTAGGCTGATTCAAGAGTGCACTAGAACTATGTTAAATGATAGTTTTTTACTTAAAAAATTGGACAAAAGCAGTTGGTACTGCATGTTATATATTAAATAGAATTATAATAAAACCATTAACTAAAAAACACCATATGAATTATTCTATAATAAAAAGCCTAAAGTATCATACTTTAGAATTTTTAGTAGTAGATGTTTTATTTTAAATAATAAAGATAATTTGGATAAATTTGATGCTAAATCAGATAAAGAAATTTTATTGGATATTCAGATAGAAGTAAAGCTTATAGAGTTTTCAATACTAGAGCTAATACTATTGAAAAGACATTACATGTCTCATTTGATGAGAATTTTACAGTTTACAATCCAAATATTGATAAAGAAGAAAATATTGATAACCTAATCAAAATTAGTAATAATGAGATTATCAAAAATGAAAATGATAATAATTCAAAAAATTCATGTCCAAATAAAATAACAAGATACTTGAAAGATCATCCTACGGAAAATATACTTAGAAATATTGAATTTGTTGTTAAAACTAGAAATCTACTAAATAAAATGAGTAACGTTAATTTTATTTCAACTACTGAACCTAAAAATCCAAAGGAAGCATCGACAGAAGATCATGAATTCTTGCTATGCAAGAATAATTGAATCAATTTACAAGAAATGATGTACGAGAATTAGTCGCAAGACTTAAGGATAAATCCATAATAGGATAAGGTTATTGTCAAGAAGAAGGAATAGATTTTGATGAAACATTTGCACCCGTAGCAAGATTAGAAGCTATACGAATTTTACATGCTTTCACTAATCATAATACTTTTAAGTTATATCAAATGGAGGTTAAAAGTACATTTTTAAATGGTTTTATTAAAGAAGACGTATATATAGAACAACCCCACTTTTTGAAGACGCAAAACTACCAAAACATGTTTACAAATTAAAGAAGGATTTGTATGGTCTGAAACAGGCTCTAAGAGCTTGCTATGATAGATTTAAATCTTATCTATTGCAATTAAATTTTGAAATAGGTGAAGTAGATAGTACACTTTTTATGAAAGAGATAAAAATGATATTCAATTAATACAAATATATATATATGACATCATTTTTGGATCTTACAATGATAAATTAAATAAGGAATTCTCGGTGAAATGAGTCATATGGGAGAACTAAATTATTTTCTAGGATTACAAATAAAATAACTAAGTAATGGAATTTATATTAGTCAAGAAAAATATGCTAAAGATTTAGTTAAGAAATACGGTATGTCAAATATCAGTGGTAAACCAACTCCTATAGCAACTAAAGAAAAACTAAATAAGGAAGAAAATTCAAAAGATGTAGATCAAAAATTATATAGAGGAATGATTAGATCACTACTTTATATAACTGCTACTAGACCTGATATAATGCACAGTGTTTGTCTCCGTGCAAGTTATCAATCTCAACCTAAAGAAATTCATTTAAAATAGGTAAAACAAATTTTGAGATATGTAAACAACACGTTAGACTATGCACTCTTTTACCTAAAATAAGACTCCTTTGAACTAATTTCATATAATGATGCTGACTATGCTGGTTGCAAATCAGACCAAAAAAGAACAAGTGGAACTTGTCGCTTTTTAGGACATTCTCCGATTTCCTGGTTTAGTAAGAAACAAAACTCTTTATCTCGGTCTACGACAGAAGCAAAATATATTTTAGCAGTAATAGCCTATTCACAGGTTATTTATATACAACAAACATTAAAAGATTTTGGTTAAAATTTTACTATGTCACTAATATACTGTGATAATACAAGTGCGATCAATCTATCAAAAAATTCTAACTCATCATACTAGAACTAAACATATTGATATACGACACCGTTTTCTAAGAGGTAATGTAAATAAGACATAATATCACTTGAATTTATAAACACTAAAAATCAAATAGCTGATATATTAACAAAACCATTGAATCAAAAATCTTTTACTAAGTTAAGAAGAGACTTGGAAATTTGTTCTCTATCAGAAATATAAAATAATGAAGTAAAAATTATAAAATATAAAGAAAAAAAATAATCAAAATTATAACATATATGTTGACATATCTATCCTCCTATGTCAACATATAACGGTAATTTTTGTTTTTAAATTTCTCTCTAAAATTCAAATTGGTGGTTATATAATAACTAAATTCGACTCTCTTCTTTATGTCTCTATATTCTCTCTGTTTTAAACTTATGAAACAAATAAACCATGGCCTTCTCTAATGCCAAACATTCTAGAGAAGATCACTTTCCTTCCCTTCTCCTACCCAAGGTCCCTTCCAGAACACTACTATGGCTAAAATTATTAAATTGGAAGGAGAAATGAAGAATGTTCTAGAGATGTTGACTGTAATACAAGTTGTACAACTTCGTATGTCCAAAGAACAAGAGAAACAAAGTAGAATTCTTCATAATTTGCAAAATATCTATTAGATAATCCTACGAAGCCAATATTTATTGAATATGATTCTGCAAATTTGGCCATTCATAACCCATTTAAGACAGCGATGATGACAAGGAAGAAGAGGAAGAAGACGAAAAAGAAGAAGAGGAAGAACACATGGAGAAAGA
Source organism: Allium cepa (assembly GCA_030765085.1). Taxonomy (NCBI): domain Eukaryota; kingdom Viridiplantae; phylum Streptophyta; class Magnoliopsida; order Asparagales; family Amaryllidaceae; genus Allium; species Allium cepa. The sequence goes on from CM060938.1 coordinate 590,903,747, forward strand.
CGACGAAGTCTGATGCGTTGAAGAAGTATGTTTCGATCGAGATGGATATCTCGTTGAACAAAAAGGGAACTTTTGCCTTTATTATCCTCATTATCCTATTCACAAATCCCCAATCATTAGGAAATCACCATAGGATAGTATTTGTCTTTGTTAATTTAATTGTGTGGTGTGTATATTTAATTTAATTTAGCATTTGTTTTACTTATTTATACATACATTTTAAGATGTGATTGGATTATAGTGTGGTATTGAATGAATATATAGATTGTTTGCTTACTATTAATGATTTGTGTTATCACTTATTATTTCTTATATATCTTACTTATCATTATTTCCATTTCACGATTATCTCATTTTAAATATCACTTATTGTTCTTATATAAATCATTCTCATCATCTTATATGTTATTAGTCTATAACATTTTATTTAATTAGGGTCAGAATTAGAGTAAGAGTTTGTGTTAGAGTTATAGTTTTAGTTGGTTATTTTTGTTGATAACAAGAGGGAGAAATATATAAAATCTAGGCATAGATTAAGGGGGAATTTTGTAACTCAAGGGGAGTTATATTATTTTTTATATACAGAGTTGTCATTATCAAAAGAAGGGAGATTGTTAGTACCTTAGGTTTTGGTTTTGATGATAATAATTATAGGACATTATATAAAATATAGGTACTAATGTTTTATCAATATATATATATATATATAGTGTAGGATATTAGACAAGTGTTGATTAAGAAGATCGTACAGTATTGAGAGTAGATTCAAGATGCTGATATAGACAAGATTTATAGAATGAAGACACATGAGTATTGAAGAGTTCAGGATATTCCAAATAATTTATAGAGTCATAGAATTTATGTTAAAATTGTGATAGCACTTTCCCGATCTCTATCTCCCCTTCTCTTATTTTGTTTTAAATTGTTTTTCAAATATCCTGGTTTTAATATAATCTTTTCAAAATATTTCTCAAAATGAATTTCAATCTCTTATACTTATAAAGATATTATTTTAGTATTTTTAAGTTTATATATATATATATAGAATTTTTGTTTACACTTTAATGAGTTATAATTATATTGATTATATTTATATATATTATTTACATTATTTTAAATACTTTTTAGATCTTTTAAAATTATTTTATAACGTTTTATTAAGTTATATTTTGATTAAAATGTGTATAAACTATATTTAAATGACTCTGCAATTTATTTTACAAAGCAATGAATTTTCAAAATCATATTTTTAAAGTGTTTTTCAAATTTGTGAAGGATTAGTCGACATATCCAATCCCTATATGCCAAAATAGTGGCCGTAATTTTCAAAATTAAAATTTGAATGGAAGTTCCTTTTCATCGTATCTCTTTGCAAATGGACATGACCATTGTTTTCCCTATATACACTAGACTTCCAAATGAACTTTTAACATCTACCTTCTTATACATCTCTCCTCCTTCCGCTCTCTCATTTTCTATATCAAAATATACCCAAACTCTGCCAAAATTCAACCAGAATCAAATTCGATCATCACTAGTTTGATTCCCCTTCATCTACTCTTTAATTTCTCTCATTTCTCTCTGTCAAACCACAGTCAAAGTGCTATTCAAGAGTTATAGGATCAATTGTAATCAAGATCAAAGATCTAGGCCTGTAAAACTCTATCAAATCATACTGCTATACTTATGGGTGCGATTGTAGCCTGTAAAATCAATTGGATGTGCTCAATAGCCTGTAAATCTAGTGGGTGTGCTTGTAGCCTAGAAATCAAGTAACTCTACCCAAAGGTCGGGATTCTAGAGGGTGTGCCTCATATCCTTGAAATGGAGATTTTATTTGCATTTACTAGTGGAAAAGAAATCCGTACAAGGAATTGGGCAGGACTACATGTAGGGTAACTACGAACCATTATAAAATCCTGGCGTGTTCTTTCCTTTTTACTTTTACTACATTTACTTTTATCTGCACTTTGATTTTGTGATTGTTTCTGTGATTGTTAATTACATCATTCTAAGTAGAATCTTAAAGAATTTGAAAATTATACATATAATCCATTGAACACTATTCGCCCTTCCTCTAGTGTTAATTTAGCCTTAAGATCCCTAATCCGTTGACTCACATTATTCTCATCCAATTCATCCACTTATTAATTTTTGAATGGAAGATGTTTCACCGAAAGATGTTGAAGTTCATACACCTAAGAGAAGATGTGGTGTAAGAAGGCCTCCATCTTCTGACCAAATTAAGTTGGCTGATAAGGTGAATGACTCTAATTGCTGCAGTTTATATAAGAAATTAGGACATAACAAATGGTCTTGTTTGTTAAGAAATCAAATGTAATTTTTATACATTATGCACTTTACTTTTGAAGATTATTAATGTACGGTCGTATTTTATTTGATTGAATTAAGTATGTGTTCTTTTTCGTCTTATTAGTTTATTTATTCTCTCTTTTCAACTATAAGTTATTCTAGTAAATTTGTATGAATGAGAAGTATTAGAGGGAAAATATATGCCCTGCTAATCTTAGCCATTCAAAATTTAAGTAGCTTTGTGTCAGATGCAGTTGGCTAATTTTCTCGTTAGCTTTAAATGTCGGTAATATTTTGACATGTTCCTTGTATAATGAACTGAGTGAGGCAAATAGAGATATTCTTCTAGTTGATATTATGGACATAATGGAATGTGATGAAAAAAGGAAGATGATGTTGTAGGCAATACATTGATGTAATTTTAGAACATGTATTATTTATGGTGTTCGGGTAAAAATTAAAGAATACAACAAAATAATGTAATTGGAAAAGACTTATTAGATGTTGGAAACAAATATGGCACAATGTAGTTCCGCATCATTTCAAACAAAACATTTCACTATTGATGTTATTAAATTAGCATTATGATATTTTGTATAGTAGCAAATATCAAAGGGCAAATATTTTCCAAGAAAATATTTGCCCAACTTACACTTGTCATATGAATATTTAGTAGCTTTGAGGTTGATTTCATGTTTCAGCAGTTAGTCTGTCTGTTTTTCTTTATAAATCTCGCACAATCGGTTACTCATCATTTCAAACAAAACATTTCGGTATTGATGTCGTAGAATCAATATTTTGATATTTTGTATAATAGCAAATATCAGAGGGAAAATATTTTCTAGGCAAATATTTTCCATGCTTATAATTATAATATAAATATTTAGTAGCTTTGAGTTTGATTTCAAATATTAGCAGTTAATTTGTTTGTTTTTCTTTCCGTCTCAAAAATATATTTAGTAAGTTGTTTTAATATTTACTAAGCTGTTTTGATATTTATTAGGTTGTTTCAATATTTATGCAACATGTGTGCATTTGTTAGATGCAGTTGGTTAATTGCTTATTAGCTTAAAATGTTGGTCAAAAGTGTAACGACCCGGAAAATTTCGAACCCGAAAATTCCAGATAGTTAGAAAAGAAAAAGAAAGAGAAAGAGAAAGAAGAAGAAACAGGAACAAGTCACAGAAACCTCACATTCGCAGTGGATCAAAATATAATATCACATAATAACAGTTTACAAAAGAAGAACTGTATCAGTACACTTATATTTATACATCAGAGTTACAACCATTACTAATCACTGGACAGTTTTAAACATGTCCTAATTATACAATAATATATCACAGCGGTAAACACTCCATACGTTCCAGCCATCCAGCTCGCCTCCTGAGCTCCAGAACGTCCTTACCTGAAAATCTATAATACTCGGTCTGACCTGAGCATTACATCAAGGTAACACCCAGGTCAGGCTGGAAACCAGCATGAGTAAACTCATCTAACATGGAATACCAAAATATATAACTTATTTACACCCGGGTAACTTGTATCAATTTACAACTTCACAAGTTGTTATACACAATACTTATTTCACATACCAATCTCTAAGTACCAAACAGATTAAATGGTCCAATTTACTTAAATCATCCCATTTCGGTCTATTGATTTCACATATCAATTTACAAAGAATCGAAGTGGTTTCAGGTATTTACTGATACCCGACTCCGGTCTCTTCGAATTCAATACCATCTTAACCCTAGTTATTCAAGTGAAATACAATTCAACTCTAAATAAAAGATATCACCTTTTTACACAGCAATTCATCATCCATAATTAACCACATTGTCATTGTCTACCCAAAACATATCATATCAAAAATATTTCATATCAGACATATCAACCAATCATTCATAAGCAAGATTAATTAGTCACCCATTCCTAATTAAATCAAATTAATTACTTTAATCGCTTGTAATCTTTCTTACTTAATAATAATTAATTAAAAACCATTAATTATTCATCCCCTAATTATCCTTTCTAATTACATTCAGTAATTAACCTTTAATTAATTTACCACATTCATTAATCAACCTTGATTAATCACATTCAGTAAGTAATTATTCTTAATTACTTACATTGATTAATTAACCTCTTAATTAATTAATAAATCCTTTAATTAATTACACTGAATAATTTATACTTAATTACTTCCACTAGGTAATTTTCTTTAATTACTTTCCATCAATTAATTACCCATTAATTAATTACTTCTATCCTTAATTAACTCTCATATAAATTATCTAATAATCACTTACATTGATTTATTATCCTTTAATCAATCATACTCATTAATTAACTAATTCTTAATTAATTTCCTTGATTAATCAATCCTTAATTAATAAATTCTTAATTACTTCCTTTAAGTAATTTCCCCATTTATTACTTTCATCAGGAAATTATCATTTAATAAATCACATCTAATGATTTTCAATAAATTCTCCACCTTGATTAATGAAATAAACAGCTATTCTTTAATTACTTCCATTAAGTAATCATTTCTAATTAATTACATTAAGTAATTAACCTTTAATAGATTAATCACCTTTTAATTAATTACCTTAATGAATTAATAAATCAATCCTTTAAATTGATTATTCACATTACTTAACCTTTAATTAATTATCTTGATAAATAACTTGATTGATTACTCCTTTAACTAATTTTATTGGTTAATTATGCATCCTTAACTCATTAATCTTTGATTTAATTACCTTATCAAATCATCTTTGAAAACATTTAGGAGTTTAACTTATTGATGCAATTACCTCTAAACAAAACAACTTTTAAAACAACTTTTAAACTTTGAAAATTTTGTTTAAACTCGCTAATATGTTGCTTAGAACTTGACTTATATTTTCAGTAACTTTAAAACTTGAATCAAAACAATTTATTAAAGGTGAGTAAAAAATATTAAAAATTTAAATGCGATTTAAAGTTGAAAAACTCTTTTTTAGATTGAACCCGAGGTTTTACCGATCATTACCCGAGGCAATTGCCTGAATTCTTCGAGTTTTCCTGAAATTCCCCGAGTAATTTCCATTTCCAAAATTTGTCTAAGCTTTTTTTTTTAAAAAAACTATCCATACCTAAAACACACGATCCAGATCAACTCGAGCTAAAACCCAATCTTCCCCAGATAGAACCCGAGTCATCATCCATCAAACCTTAATTGACACGATCATCGACATGTGCATGTGCACTGCGATCTCGGCCTTCTACGATCGAAGTTCTGGCCATCGACCAGTCCACTACAACCCTCGCACACCACCAGAACACCCAATATTCCCAAACAACAACGAGATCGAAATCGAGCCAATCTGACTCAAAAACTGGAAACGACCCTCACGAAAACGCCCCGCTCTTCCTCCTCCAATCATTAGAGGACACGTGCTTCTGGTCAAAGCAACGCCGGACCTTCAGGCTTCGATCGCCACCGGTGTAAACTGGTCCGGTCAACTGAGGACGACGCAGCACTAAGAATCCGACCCATATACAAGCACAAGCTTAAATGCTATATCGTCAAAGTCCGGCCTCTACGACGATTGATAAATACGTCAGACATTTTTGCCGAGGTCTCTAGATCCTCCTCCGCCTTCAAGCACAATCCTGACCACAAAAATTATCCCGATCGCCAGAATTACTACCAGACCCAATTTCGTTCATTCCCACATTCCTCGATCGATACTTATTTAAAAATCTTAATTTTGCTTTCAAAATTCATTATTTTCAAAGACATTTTAGATAGCATACCTGTAACAAGAATTTTCTTTGTTCGAATTTTAACATATTTTGAGATTTGCCTGTAATTCCCAATTTGTAGAAAAACTTAAATTTATCTTTGCTCAAATTTTGTTTTTAAGACTTGAAACAAGTTTTAAATAAACAACTTTTGTTTAGATCTCCAAGCTTGTAATAAATCAGAGGACTGGGGATTGATTTTGAACAGGCCTGATGCTTGTTAACCTGGAATAGAGATGCATACCTTTATTCTTTAGACATGCACAGCCAATTTACACACTTATTTACATATATCTGATTGCATGTAAACATTTTACAGTATTTTTTTTAAAATTGATGTTACATTCAAATATCATAGCTTAATATTGATTAGGAAAGGTAAATTTGGTTTTGAAACTCGGTTCAGCTTGCTATCATCCAAACAGAGACTCTCCTGTTTATAAACAGACATGCTTTTACATATATATCCACATATATTCATATTAAACCATCATGCTCACACTCATCATACATTACTTCAATAATTTATTGCATGCATTGAGATTTAAAACAATTTTAAAACCTTAAAATAAAACCGTTTACTCACCTGTAACAGAAGAACAGAACCTTATTTGGAGATCTGGAATTTGATATATTTGATCATTAGCTTGTTTGAGATGATCTGGAGTTGATTTACTTGAGCTTGAATTTGATTTTTGACCTTCCAAGTTCTAAGTTTCAACATTTGATTCCTAAACTGAAATCCCTTGAGATGGTCTAGGCTTAGAAACTGAGATTCTTTAACTTGATTTTCAGATTAAATGTAGTTGATTGTTGAAAAGAGTTTTCTGGTTTGAAATTTCTTTTACAGGCTTTGTCTTTGAAAATGAAGGTAAAAGAAAAGAAAGAGTAGATGTAATAGTTTATAATTTTTTTTTCTATTTTATAAATTTCCTCAAAAGTGAAAACAAAGTGACATTTGTAAATCTTCATGATAACATTATTACACTTGTTAAACTATAGGTTAATATTCCAACATTTGTTAATTGGTTCATGTTATATATTTATACTTGTATTCTTAATTTGAATAAATAAAACCCTTTAAAGAAAATAATACAAAATAAATTATATTCTAATAAAAATCATACATATATATTTAAAATTTTCAAACTCAAATATTGCTTAAAATTAAATCATATATAAATATACATATATCAAATACATAACTTATTTGTTTAACATATGCATCAGTGTACAATAGTTGAAATTCGATAATTACAAATTATCATATGCCCAAAAATCTGGGTTATCACAAAAAGTGTCTGCCATTGAATCATAAAAAGCAGTTATATTTTGAACGTTCCTAATATAGAAGCAAAATAATCCAGTATTGATGCTATTGAATCAGTTTTCGGTCCTATCCCTCGACCAAAGTTCTAAGGCTGGGATTGGTTGGCTAATTTGTAGATCCACGGTTGAGTTTTTTGTGTATCTATATCTATTTTTCTTCTTTGCTTTTCATCTTCTTCTTAAGTGAAAAATTATGTCTTTAAGCTTTCTCCTCTGGCTGACTACTATTATCTCCTATTTTTCCTTATCTGGTTGGCAATCCTTTTGAGTTTGAGTACTAATGATGTTTTTTGTTTACTATTCTATCGATACTAAAACTACAATGAATGCGGGCTTAATAGCCACTGTACTTACCGACTCTCCGCAATCTATTTCTTCTCGGAGTAAAGAGATAAAGAGGACGAGTTATAAGAAGAGAATGAAATTCAGACAGTGATTGCGATATTAATGTTGTCGTAAACATCTAATTGAAAATTAGAGATACATTTTTCTAAAGTCAAAGTTAGAATCATCGAAATTGATTGCTTCTAAACATCAAGACCTATATAAAAATGAATGCATGAGTCTGAAAGAGAAAACGAGGGCCTTAGAAAATGAAAGAAATCTGCTCAAGCAAAAGGAACTGAAAAATGTATTTACACACAGTCTGGAACTGGAATTAAGGGAAAGTGATTTGTGATATTCATGGTTCTGTAAACTCATCCTTACTTGAATGTTGTCTTATTAAAGTTTATTTTTGTATGAGAAATATAACAATATGTCAATGCATTAATATGTTGTGTATCTACACATAGTCTAGAACTAAAAAATGTTGTAAACTCATCTCTAGCTGATATGAACTTTGTATTTGTGTTAGTAGTTATTGTGCTATTGAATTTTATTTTTGTATGAAAATTATAGCAACATGTCAATGCAGTTACAAGAAAATGTAGTAATCTTTTACAAAAATTACACAATCAATTCTGCATCACTTCAAACTAAATGGTATTTTTAATGTTTCGAAGAATATTTTTATAAATTTGTATGACCAGAAAATATTTGGCTGGCACATGTTTCTGGCTTTGATAATGTTATTCTACTATTAGTGATGCTGCATTAGTGCATGATTATAAAATAGTTTAATTAGGTTCTTGTTTGCCTATGTAAGTGAGTTAGGGGAGTGGTGATGCACACAATAATAGGTATGATATGCACTTAGTTGTAAATGTTGATATGATTTGTTCAAATGAGTGAGTTGTAATAGTTATGTTGTGGAGGTAGAGATTGTTTTCTTGATGTGTATAAAGTGAGTGAGGCTAATAGAGATATTCTTCTAGTTGATATTATGGACATAATAGAATGTGATGAAAATGGAAGATAATGTTGTGGGTGATACATTGATAGAATTTTAGAGCAAGTATTATTTACGATATTTGCGTAAAAATTAAAGAATACAACAAAATGATGTGATTGGAAAAGACTCAGTAGATGCTGGAAACATTGTTTATTCAGTTCTCTATCATTTCAACAAAAAATTTCACTACTGATGTTATTGAATTAGTATTCTGATATTTTATAGAATAGAAAATATTGGAGGGAAAATATTTGCCAACCAAATATTTTCTTGGCTTATACTTATCATATGAATATTTAGTAGCTTTGAGTTTGATTTCATGTTTCAGTAGTTAGTCTGTTTGCTTTTCTTTGTAAATATTGCGCAGTCAGTTTCTCATCATTTCAAACAAAATATTTCACTATTGATGTCGTTGAATTAGTATTCTGATATTTTGTAGAATAACAAATATTAGAAGGTAAATATTTGCCCTGCATATAATTGTCATACAAATATTTAATAGCTTTAAGTTTGATTTCAAGTATTAGCGGTTAGTTAGTTTGTTTTTATTTTCTGTCTCAAAAAATATATTTAGTAAGCTGTTTTAATGTTTACTAAGCCATTTAATATTTAGCAAGTTGTTTCAATATTTATGCAACATGTGTGCATTAGTTAGATCCAGTTGGTTAATTTTCTCATTAGCTTAAAATGTTGTTCAAAAGTGTTCGTCATTGAATCCTAAAAAGCAGTTATATTTTGACATGTTCCTAACATAGAAACAAAACAGTCCAGTATCGATGTCATTGATTCAGTTTTCGGTCCTATCCCTTGATAAGAGTTCTAAGGTTGGGATTAGTTGGTTAATTTGTAGATCTACGACTGAGATTTTTTTCTGTCTATATCTTCTTCTTCATTTTCTTCTTTGCTTTTCATCTTCTTCTTTAGTGAAAAAATATATCTTTAAGTTTTCTACCATGGCTAACAACTGTTATCTCCTATTTTTCCCTGTTTGGTTGGCAACCCTTTTTAGTTTGAGTACTGATGGTGTTTTTTGTGTATTATTCTATCAGCACTTATGAGTGCCAACTCGATAGCCACTATACTTACTGGCTCTCCACAATCTTCTTCTTCCTTATCAAGGCGGTAACCTCTTCCCATCTTTCTTTGCTTTCCAAGCCTCCTTGGCCATCCTCCATTCACGACCTTAAGTTCAGGTCTAGTTGAATGAATATGAGGGATTCGAAGGAAAGAGACAAAGACGAAGAGTAAGAAAGATCAGTCAGTGATTGCAATCCTCCGCTAATGGATTTTGGGAAGCAAAATATGACTTGTCTCTGATTTCAAATGAGAGATTAAAGTAGAACAAAATCTTCCTTCATCCTGATAGAAAAATATAGGCATTTAATATTGTATGTTTTTTTGATATAACAAATCAATTCTTTAAGGAACTGAAAAATGTATCTACACACAGTCCAGAACTGAAATCTGCTTCTTGTAAGTTAGGCTAAATATTCTTTATAGAATGGAATGTTAGTGAATGAAAAGAGAATTTTTTATATGTGTTTAAATTCATAATTTTTGCTCTTTTGCTTTGATATGAACTCTGTATTTATGTTGGTAGTTGTCATTTCATTGAAGTTTTTTTCCGTATGAATTATAGAAATATGTAAATGCAGTTATAAGAAAATGCAGTAATCTTTCTAATTATTAAAACCTTTGGTTGGAAATATTTGCTAAGAAAATATTTGCCCGACAAATATTATCTGACCATATATTGAACTGGATATACAATGTATTATAATTTTATACTATAAAAACTGATAGTGACTATAGGATCGAGTAATATGGATATTATCTAAACTACTTGTGAGGAATATAAAGTAAGTAAATAGCAGTAAAATAAAATGACATCTGATATTTTTATACCAATTCGAACTCCCGTCCTACGTCTAGTCCCAGACTCCTTCTAGATTTAAACTTGCAACCCTCACTTAACCCGGAGGAATAGGTTTATACCGCTTAAGCAATCGAACAGGACTTTGACCACCCGAGAAATCGAACAGGATTTTCCCGCCTGAGCAACTGAACAGGACTTTGATACAAATGAAATGTTTTCTTGACTTTGCATGCTCTTGTTACAATACGGATTTGTCAAACGAAGTACACCCTCCCTATAATCTTTCCTCAAGTAAGATATATATATATATATATATATATATATATATTTGTTTGCTTGTGAAGATAAAGGATCGAAGTAGAGATAGCTTTAGAAATTAAAGAAATTTAAACTTGATTTCGCAAATTCAACAACTGAATATTCAAGATAGCAAAGAGTAGAAAGTTGAAAGTTAAGTTGTTTGATCTTGAATAAATGCATATATATAATGATTGAAAAGTTACAACTGTTTGCAAATAGTTCCGTTGAATTGGAAATGGTCACAACTCTTCGTGGAAGAGATCCCTCTTCAGGAAGAAGAGACATCTCTTCAGAAAATATGAAAATATGATAGTTTGAACAGTTTAGTCGACTGAATATAATCATTTAGTCGATTAAGTTGAAACAGAAAATTTCCAGTTTGAATATGCAGTATTTAGCTGACTGAATTTGATTTAGTTGACTAAATCTTGTATAAAGTCGACTAAATATTTGATTTAGTCGACTAAATGTATTTAGTCGACTAAATATTTCATGTCGTCTAAATGTATTTAGTCGACTGAATATTTGATTTAGTTGACTAAATTTTGTATTTAGTTGAAATACTTGATTTAGTTGACTAAATATGTATGATTTTCAATATTTGCAGGTTTGAACTTGAGGAAAGATTTTAACAATGAATATTAAAACTATACCAACTTTAAACACAAAGTTTGTTGAATGTTTGATCATTCTTGAACTCCTTGTAATGAATCAAAATCTTGAAGTCCAACGTTCTTCCCCTTTTTTATTGATGAAAACTTCATATGAGATAAATTTTGACAAAAATTTATAAACTATAACTCCCCCAAAATTTGTGCTGGTATCTTGTAAACCTGCAAAATTTATTTGTGTATTGCGGTATTTCTTCTCCCCCTTTGTCATAGACAAAAAGGAGAGGGGTATATTTACACAACATAAGAAGCTTATAACAATATTAATGATTAACCATCGTCCAATATCCATTTTCCTCTCTTTTTAAGTGGTACCTGCAAAAAATATAGAATGAACATTGTAACCCACCTTTTGTTAGGGTCCTAAGAGTTAGATCTTTGGAAACCAAGCCCAAGTGGGTTCAGAATTCCATTTGAAAATAAAATCTTTATTTTTATGAACAGTTTCTATAAAAGATTGTATGTATTTGTCTCTAATCAAAAAAATATTGATTTTAGGAACCCAAATTATTATAGATTTAGAATGGTTTAGAATCTTTGAAACTGATTTTGCAATAGTATCATTATCCCTTTAGAAATTGTTATATAAAAAATTCTTTTCTTAGGAATACTTTTTGATATTTGCTTATATCTTTGTGATATCCCGAAAATTTAGGCAATATTTATTTAATAATTTCCAGTAATAATTATTTCAAAGTGTGTAATATTGATTTAACAATCTAATTATTTAATAATAATAATAATAGTCAGAAATTTATTTTATTTATAATGTATATATGAGTGTATACATTGTGAATATGAAGTTTGGGTTTAATTTAAGATTAAATATATCTAATTTATACATGTAAAAATTTGTAATTTAAAGTTTTGTGTTAAAATCAATAATGTCCAACATTTAATTTAAGACTAATTCAATTGTTTTTAAAAGTATTAGATAGCTATTCATTATCAAATATGATAGTTTAAATAAAGTTTTGTTTTTGTTTCTTTAAAGTGTTTAAATTTAAATGGTTATATAAACATGTATAAAGATTTATTTGTATTATAACTAAGTTTTATAATATTTTCTTTAAAGATTAAACTTGTAAATTCATACATAAGTATCTAGTAATTTAGTAAAATAAATAAGTAAGTTTATATTAACATTTTAAATTAAGTAAAAGTTAAAAATAAATAAATAAATATTTAATAATAAATGTAAATATGTTAGGACATCTCAAAAACACTTGTAAGGAAATTAAGCATTAATGAATGACAAAGGTAACAAAATTTAACAAGTGTCTCTTTCTTGATTTTCTTTTTCTTTAAATTTTATTAAACCTCAAAATTCATCATAAAAACTCCCATTATCTCCTTTTACTCTTTTCTTTGAATTCAGAAATTAATGGCCACAATCTGAAAAAAAAATTTCCTCAAGGAAAAAAAAAACTCAATCTGGAATATTTTTATGTGCAAATCAGAAAATCAAAACATGTATTCTATAAACATTTTCTCTGAAACCCTGCAACCTCAAGCCAGAAACATTTTACTACCCTGTAAACAATTTCTCAATACTTCAAACATTTCCAATCATGCATCACCTGTTCACATGCAATTTCAATCTATTCTTAAAAAAAACATGCATCTTCAAATCAATGCATCTGCCATTCTCATACAAAAGCAGATTTGAAAATCTGTTCTAAAATCTGGAAATCAGGCTAGTGCATGAAAACTTGGGAAAAAATGCAAGTTTTTAAATCAAAGCAACTCAGGTTTAAAAACAGAAGCATTTTCAAAATGGCTCTGTCTTCTGTTCAAGGTGAGTGATCTAACCTAGTTGCTCTATTTTATAGAAATGCCTATGGGTAAATTTTAATCAGAAAATTTAAGTAAAATAAATTTGTGCATGAGAAATTTTTGAGCTGGTGAATGTCTTGCATGTGTAAATATATAGATGAAATCTTGGTGTTTATATTGTTTTAAAACTGTGCATGTTCAATCTGTTTGATCTTCTCTGTATTTTCAAGTTACAGAGTAAATAAAAAAATTCAAAACTTACTTAACAAATCACTGTTAAGCCTGAATCTTCGAATGCAGTGGGTTTATTTAAACATGAATTAAGGTTTAAATTTTATTCAAAACGAATTTATTTGAAAATATTCTGAATCAGGATGTTATAGTGAAATTTTTTAAAATCATGATAAAATCAAGTATTGGAATTTGCGGATTCAATTTAACATTTTGAATCAACTTGGTAAAACATGTTTTTTTAAAGTAAGAATCAGGATATTCAAATTGGTTTGAGGCAGTATTTGGATGTTGACCTGATGACTGTCTTGGGCAAATATTGAGTGACTGGGTCGTTTCTAGGGATCGAGCTTTGGGTTGAGGTTGTAATGGAGATCGATGTATCTGAGAAAAATAGTGGTAGTGGAAATCATTCATGACAAATTTGTAATTGGGGGAAACTAGTGTTCTACTCAGTGTTTCGGTCGCATTTGGAAATGGAGTGACCGTAAATTGAGAGATGGAAGAGTTGCGTGAGAATTAATGGGTAGCTGCGTGGTAGGGTCGCGGTGGTGTGGACGAAGTTGCGTAGCGATCGATGGTCAGAATCGTGTTGATTGAGGAGGTTTTCTGGTGAAGTTATGGTCAGGTTCGACAGTGCCACCTCGATTTTGTTTCGAGCTTTATGATTGTGGTTTGAGGGTGGGAAAGGTGTGTATGCTCGATCGTCGACCTGTAGAGGGTATCGACGTTGGTGGCGACGCCGATGGTCAACTGTGCACGTGCACAGTAACATTGTTATGCCATAGTTTGTTGAGTAAACGCTTCGTGTGGAATGGTGGCTTGTGCGTTGTTGACTTCGAGTTTCTTATGGGAATTTTGATGAGGATGTATCGAGTATTGGCTCGAGGAAATGCTATCTGGTCTCGGGATCGTTAGTAAGGACATTATGTTATAAACTAGAGAGTACTGAGTTTAAAGGTAATGAGTATGAGATCAAATTTGTTTACAAAATCTTTATTGCTGAGAAAAAAAAATAAAGATACAAAGAAAAGGGGTTTCAAGTAAAATAGTGTTATCGAGGATCAAGCTTTAATACATAAGAGGTTTAGGTGATTTTGAATAAAAATGTATTTCTTATATTTTCATTTAAATAAGATTTAAATGATGACTAAATTCTTGATTTAGATAGGAATTTATCTTTAACTAATTAAGGGTTAAGTTAATTAATTAAAGATCGATTAATTTATAGTTGGGGATTGTTAATAGTTAATGAAGGATCATTAACTAAGGATTATCAGGTGATTAATTAATATAATTAATTTAAGATGATTAATTAGATTAATTAATTAGAGATAATCAATTTATGGAATTGTTTAAGTACAATTAATTTATTAAGTAATTAAAGGGTTAATTACTCTGTAGTTAATTAAAGTAGCATGATTAGTCAAGTTAATTAATTGGTTTGATTATGTTAAGATAATCACAAGATGGATTGTTAAAGTACAATTACTGAATGTAACTGGAAAAGAGTGATTACTTAGTAAAGTAATTAATGGATAATTACTGGATATTAATTGAATGGAAATGGTAATGGAAAGGATTTGGGTTTAATTATCTTGTGTGATTAATAGAAGGGTAATTACTTGGTGGAGGTAATTAATAGTTAATTACTTGGTGTAATTAATTTAAAAATTGATTCATAAAGTTATTTAAAGATAATTAAGTAATGTAATTAATCAGGGGTAATTAATTACTAATATGATTAATCATGATTGATTAATGAATAATTATTTTAAGGTTAATTATTAAATGTGTTTAATAAATATTTTAAGAAGAAATTAAAGAACATTAATTAGTATAATTAATGATGTAATTAAGGGTTGATCAATTAAGATTTATTAATCAACAATAAGTAATTAAAGTGTAATTGATTAATGTCATTAATTAAGGATTAATGTAATGAAATTAAAGTATAATTAATCAAGGATGATTAATTAAGATTAAAAATTTATGGATCATTAATTAATTGATTTATCATTAATTAACGATTGGTAAGCAAGATTTATAAGTAATTGAAGTAATTAATTCATTAGTGGTTAATTAAATTAATTACAGATGGTATGGATAAATCTTGCGCATGAATGATTGAATTTTTTAGTATGCTTAGATTAGTTGATATCTTTAGTATGTGATGTGTGATGCTATGTGATGTATTATGATGGCTAAACAGTGACATGTTATGTTTTATAATTGAATTGTATTTCACTTGAATAATTTAAGTTAAGATGGTGTTGGTTTCGAAGAGACCGGAGTCGGGTATTGGTTAATACCCGAAACCACTTCGATTCCTTATAGATTGATTTGTGAAACCAATAAGCTGGTTTGGAATGTTTAAGTGAATTGGACCCTTTAATCTAAGTTTTGACACTTAGAAATTGATGTGAGAAATATGATGTCTATAACAACTTGTGAAGTTGTAAATTGATATAAGTTACCCGGGTTCATATATGTTGTATGCTTTTGTATTTCATGGTAGATGGGCTTACTCACGCTGGTTTCCAGCCTAACCCGGGTGTTACTTTGATGTAATGCTCGAGTCAGACTGAGTATTACAGACTTGCAGGTAAGGACGATCTGGAGCTGGAGGACAGGAACGTATAAGAGTGTTTATCCGCTGTGATGTATATTGTTATTTATTTGGGACATGTTATTTTAACTGTCCAGTGATTGTGTAAATATGGTTACTTTAAGGTATTAAAATGTAATCAACTGATATAGTTTTTCCTTTGTAAACTATTATTATGTTATATTATATTTTGATCCGCTGCGAATGTGAGATTTTGAGTTTGAGTTTGCTGTTTCTTTCTTTCTCTTTCTTCTTTTCACTGACTATCCGGAATTTTCCGAATCGAAATTTCTGGGTCGTTACATTTGGTATCAGAGCTGAAGGTTGAGCGAGAACCTTGGCTCTGTTGAGATTACTCATTAAGGATAGGGTAAGTGATACCCTAGGATGAGTTGAGTGTATATATATGAGAGAGCATAGTTGTTATTTTCTTATATAAAGATTTTTAAATGATTTCAAAAGTAAATGAATCTTATATATTATCTATTATATTAAGGAAATTGGTTGTAGTATTAATTGAACTAAAAGTAATAATAAGAATAAATGGTAATAGAATTACAACCAAATTGAAATTAAAGACAAGTTTGAAATGGATTCAAACTAAAATTTGAAATCTTGAATTGTAGAAGTATTTCAAATAAGATGAATTAGAATTGGTTTCAAACCAAAGAAATAGATGGTTATTGTGTTTAATAATGGAATGTTTGTTCTTCAATAAAACAATAAAATGTTTTAAGGAAGTAACCATTTAAAAAGAAAATAGTTGTAAATGTGAAAGGATATAAATAAAAGTGGGTTTCAAATTGTGAAGTCCTGAATTCGAAGTTTAAAAATTTGAATTGGTTTCAAAATGTTAAAGGAAATAATATTATTCAAACTACTTTGAATATGATCTTATTTTAAAAATAAGAAATGTTTGAAAATATTAAACAAAATTTGTTTGAATTGAAAAAAAAACCAAAGGTGGTTTGAATTTCAAATTTTGGCTTGGCAAGCCAAGTAGTAAATATGTATATGTATGGATATACTTAAATATCAAAGATGATTTAAGATAAATAGATGTTGAGTTTTAAATCTGGAATGAGATATGATACCCAAAGTGATAAGTTTTTGAACTTAATAAGTGGAAGATTATTTATGAGAAGTTTAAAATTTGAAATGGAAGTTCAAATTGGGTAAGGTTGACTGGATTAAGTGAATTGAGTTTAACTTGGAAAGTTAAATGATTAATTATATTTGAGAGTTTGAGTGATCTCAAATTAGGTTTAAGATCCGAAAATTGGAAATGGATGGATGTTTTGAAATAATTGGATGATATCATCCTATTGTTATTAATAATCTTTAAAATGTGAATTGGATTGTTTAAATGAATGAGAAATGGAGTATGGTAATCCATTGTTGGGATAAAAAGGTAAATTGATTTAAAGGAATTCAATCAACAATTGAAGTATTAACTCGAATTTATATAATTCGAGATGGTTTAAATTAAGTTCAAATTGAATTTGTTTTGAACTAATTGAAATTGTGAATGAAGGTGTATAAGTATAAAATTCAAATGGAAAATTTGAATTAGATTAATTTGAAACAATTTGGAATTGAAGTGGGCTCAATTTGAAATTAGTCCGAATTGATTTGAATAATTTGGAATTGTAATTAAAGTTGAATAGTTTTAAATTCAAATGGAATTTGAATTGAGTTTGGGAGGAAATCAAGAGTAGTTCAACTTGATTTGGAAATGGAATTTGAGATTGGGATTAATTAAAAATGGTGTTGAAATAAATTGAAATTGGAACTAGTTCAATTGATATTTATTTGAATTAGTAGAATTTGAGATCAAGGTTGAATAAAGTTAAATTTGGAAAGAAACTGAGGATAATTCAACTTGAATTGGGGGTTGAATCAAATTTCAATGGAAATTGAAGTTATTTAAATTGGAATTGGATCAATTTAAAGGGTAGAGGAAATTTAAATTGAATTGATGAGAATGGAGATTGGGAAGTGAGTAGTTTGACTCTGGACCATTTTTAATATAAATTGTTTTAATATAAATTTATTTTTCCAAGTTATTCATTATATAAACAACCTTTCTTTTAAAAGCCAAACTATCTTATACTTGTTTTACAATTATTTTTGAAACCGTTTAACGATTTTCCAACTGTTTTATAAACTAATTACTATATTCCAACTATTTTACAAAATTAATTATTATCTTACTGTTATTTTGCAATTATCTAAAATTTTATTTTAACTATTTTCTAACTATTTTACACTCATTTTACAAACTAGTAATTATTTTCCAACTACTTATTTATTTTTAAAATTTTCAAGCATTTTCTAAATAAACTGGTAGGAGTTCAAACTGTTTATTGGTTAAATACCCAATTGAGATAAGAATAGAGGCGATAATCCAAATGGGATTAAAGCGGTTGTGAATAAGTGAATAAATATTAAAGTAAATGTGAATAGAAAGAGATTAGTTTGGCTAATAACCAATAAAGATAAATACGTAGGGTGTACGTATATTATTCTATTCGCATAGTGGTTTGATCCAGATTCGAGTACAGAATTTCGAGATAGTTATATCGATCCGAGTTGGGATTTTCTGCTCGATTTTTGACGGCGAACCTGGATATGGATTGTTGATTGGTTCTGGATGTTCTCTATCATAGTTATGACTACGCAAGGAGAATGACGGTTTATGATCAAGAAACCAGATCTGTGTCTGCACTAGGAAGTCGGGTGGACGATGCTAGTTCGAAAGTGAAATTGTGTGATCGAGTGAGCGATCAAATTGGTATAACGTACGGATGATATGTGTACATCGTGCGGATTTGAATAAAAATGATATTGAAAAGAGTAATCAAATTCGAATATTTGATTTTGAGTGAACAAAGTTAAGAGTCTTTGTTTTATAAAATGAAACTCCCCTTGTTGAATCTTTTGCCAGAAGGAAAGGGTTTTCGAAAATGTTTGAAGTATAAAAGGAGTTTATACAAGTTTGAAATGATCCAAAGTTCTAAAGGATTTTATATATCTGAATATATATATAAAGGATGATATGAGGATTTTGGAAAAAGGGTTTTGGGAACCTTTGAATTTGGAAAAGGCTTTTGATTTTTGGGTAAAATCAATATTGAATTTGGAAGGCCTAGTTTGAGAATTATCGATTTTGGAATAATCGATTTTGTGTGAAGGAGCTTTGTATGAGATCATACTAGGTGTATGATTTAAAGATACTATATATGTATAGTATAAAATGCTTTGATGATGGCTCTGGGGAAAAAGGCGCTCCCTTGAAATGAACTTCTCAGGAGTACCACCGGGTGGTGCTGCCTTGAGCCCCAAGGGGGGTTCTAAAGTTGATCCTGTGAGGAGTCCGGACAAAACTAGTTCCTGAGGATTATGAGTAAAGTATACCATAGTGGAAGTCGTGTGTGCCACTGAGAGCCAACAGTTACATGGACTTTTGCTGCGATGGCAACGTAACCCAGGATGTAACTGCGATCTACGGTATAACATAGCGAAAGTCGTGTGTGCCGTTGAGAGCCAACGGTCTGCGTTTTATTTTATATCGGTAGACTGCGACCAATGTAGGAGTGGAGAAGTTTCATTTTGACAGCGAAAATCAGAGGCTGCTGAGAGCCTGCAGTTACATGGACTTTTGCTGCGATGGCAACGTAACCCTGGATGTAACTGTGATCTGTTGTGTGGGATCCATGGCGTAATCGAGAGGCCGCGGAGAGCCTGCAGTTACATGGACTTTTGCTGCGACGGCAACGTAACCCTAGAATGTAACTGCGACCATGGATGGGGGTGATGATTTCCAGAGCATTCTCACCAAAATATATCCTCTATTTTCAAAAACTGTTTTCAATATTTTCAATAAAATTATTTTTCAAGTATTTTCACTGGGTGTTGAAAACGGGTCTGGTAAGTACTTATAGATTTTCAGTCGTACGCCTGATCAACGTATGATCGAATTTCTATGAGAAAAAGGATGGACTGGTTGAAACATCGAGTTCTAAAAAGTATTTTTATAAAACTATTTGGCAGTATTACATATTTTAAAAGTGTTTTAAAATGATCAAAGAATATATTTTTTTAAACTGGTTTTAAAATATTTAATAAATTCTGGCTTCATTTCTTTTCGAGCACGAAAAGATTCAAAGGGGGGAGGAATGTGATATCCCGAAAATTTAGGTAATATTTATTTAATAATTTCCAGTAATAATTATTTCAAAATGTGTAATATTGATTTAACAATCTAATTATTTAATAATTATAATAATAGTCAGAAATTTATTTGATTTATAATGTATATATGAGTGTATACATTGTGAATATGAAGTTTGGGTTTAATTTAAAATTAAATATATCTAATTTATACATGTAAAAATTTGTAATTTAAAGTTTTGTGTTAAAATCAATAATGTCCAACATTTAATTTAAGACTAATTCAATTGTTTTTAAAAGTATAAGATAGCTATTCATTATCAAATATGATAGTTTAAATAAAGTTTTATTTTTGTTTCTTTAAAGTGTTTAAATTTAAATGGTTATATAAACATGTATAAAGATTTATTTGTATTATAACTAAGTTTTATAATATTTTCTTTAAAGATTAAACTTGTAAATTCATACATAAGTATCTAGTGATTTAGTAAAATAAATAAGTTTATATTAACATTTTAAATTAAGTAAAAGTTAAAAATAAATAAATAAATATTTAATAATAAATGTAAACATGTTAGGACATCTCAAAAACACTTGTAAGGAAATTAAGCATTAATGAATGCAAATGTAACAAAATTTAACAAGTGTCTCTTTCTTGATTTTCTTTTTCTTTAAATTTTATTAAACCTCAAAATTCATCATACAAACTCCCATTATATCCTTTTACTCTTTTCTTTGAATTCAGAAATTAATGGCCACAATCTGAAAAAAAAAGTTTCCTCAAGAAAAAAAAAAAAAACTCAATCTGGAATATTTTTATGTGCAAATCAGAAAATCAAAACATGTATTCTATAAACATTTTCTCTGAAACCCTGCAACCTCAAGCCTAAAAACATTTTACTACCCTGTAAACAATTTCTCAATACTTCAAACATTTCCAATCATGCATCACCTGTTCACATGCAATTTCAATCTATTCTTAGAAAAAAAACATGCATCTTCAAATCAATGCATCTGCCATTCTCATACAAAAGCAGATTTGAAAATTTGTTCTAAAATCTGGAAATCAGGCTAGTGCATGAAAACTTGGGAAAAAATGCAAGTTTTTAAATCAAAGCAACTCAGGAACAGAAGCATTTTCAAAATGGCTCTGTCTTCTGTTCAAGGTGAGTGATCTAACCTAGTTTGCTCTATTTTATAGAAATGCCTATGGGTAAATTTTAATCAGAAAATTTAAGTAAAATAAATTTGTGCATGAGAAATTTTTGAGCTGGTGAATGTCTTGCATGTGTAAATATATAGATGAAATCTTGGTGTTTATATTGTTTTAAAACTGTGCATGTTCAATCTGTTTGATCTTCTCTGTATTTTCAAGTTACAGAGTAAATAAAAAAAAATTCAAAACTTACTTAACAAATCACTGTTAAGCCTGAATCTTCGAATGCAGTGGGTTTATTTAAACATGAATTAAGGTTTAAATTTTATTCAAAAAGAATTTATTTGAAAATATTCTGAATCAGGATGTTATAGTGAAATTTTTTAAAATCATGATAAAATCAAGTATTGGAATTTGTGGATTCAATTTAACATTTTGAATCAACTTGGTAAAACATGTTTTTTTAAAGTAAGAATCAGGATATTCAAATTGGTTTGAGGCAGTATTTGGATGTTGACCTGATGACTGTCTTGGGCAAATATTGAGTGACTGGGTCGTTTCTAGGGATCGAGCTTTGGGTTGAGGTTGTAATGGAGATCGATGTATCTGAGAAAAATAGTGGTAGTGGAAATCATTCATGACAAATTTGTAATTGGGGGAAACTAGGGTTCTACTCAGTGTTTTGGTAGCATCTGGAAATGGAGTGACCGTAAATTGAGGGATGGATCGAGTTGCGTGAGAATTAAGGGGTAGCTGCGTGGTAGGGTCGCGGTGGTGTGGACGAAGTTGCGTAGCGATCGATGGTCAGAATCGTGTTGATTGAGGAGGTTTTCTGGTGAAGTTATGGTTCAGGTTCGACAGTGCCACCTCGATTTTGTTTCGAGCTTTATGATTGTGGTTTGAGGGTGGGAAAGGTGTGTATGCTCGATCGCCGACCTGTAGAGGGTATCGACGTTGGTGGCGACGCCGATGGTCAACTGTGCACGTGCACAGTAACATTGTTATGCCATAGTTTGTTGAGTAAAAGCTTCGTGTGGAATGGTGGCTTGTGCGTTGTTGACTTCGAGTTTCTTATGGGAATTTTGATGAGGATGTATCGAGTATTGGCTCGAGGAAATGCTATCTGGTCTCGAGATCGTTAGTAAGGACATTATGTTATAAACTAGAGAGTACTGAGTTTAAAAGTAATGAGTATGAGATCAAATTTGTTTACAAAATCTTTATTGCTGAGAAAAAAAATAAAGATACAAAGAAAAGGGGTTTCAAGTAAAATAGTGTTATCAAGGATTAAGCTTTAATACATAAGAGGTTTAGGTGATTTTGAATAAAAATTTATTTCTTATATTTTCATTTAAATAAGATTTAAATGATGACTAAATTCTTGATTTAGATAGGAATTTATCTTTAACTAATTAAGGGTTAAGTTAATTAATTAAAGATTGATTAATTTATAGTTGGGGATTGTTAATAGTTAATGAAGGATCATTAACTAAGGATTATCAGGTGATTAATTAATATAATTAATTTAAGATGATTCATTAGATTAATTAATTAGAGATAATCAATTTATGGAATTGTTTAAGTATAATTAATTTATTAAGTAATTAAAGGGTTAATTACTCTGTAGTTAATTAAAGTAACATGATTAGTTAAGTTAATTAATTGGTTTGATTATGTTAAGATAATCACAAGATGGATTGTTAAAGTATAATTACTGAATGTAATTGGAAAAGAGTGATTACTTAGTAAAGTAATTAATGGATAATTACTCGATATTAATTGAATGGAAATGGTAATGGAAAGGATTTGGGTTTGATTATCTTGTGTGATTAATAGAAGGGTAATTACTTGGTGGAAGTAATTAATAGTTAATTACTTGGTGTAATTAATTTAAAAATTGATTCATAAAGTTATTTAAAGATAATTAAGTAATGTAATTAATCAGGGGTAATTAATTACTAATATGATTAATCATGATTGATTAATGAATAATCATTTTAAGGTTAATTATTAAATGTGTTTAATAAATATTTGAAGAAGAAATTAAAGAACATTAATTAGTATAATTAATGATGTAATTAAGAGTTGATCAATTAAGATTTATTAATCAACAATAAGTAATTAAAGTGTAATTGATTAATGTCATTAATTAAGGATTAATGTAATGAAATTAAAGTACAATTAATCAAGGATGATTAATTAAGATTAAAAATTTATGGATCATTAATTAATTGATTTGTCATTAATTAACGATTAGTAAGCAAGATTTATAAGTAATTGAAGTAATTAATTCATTAGTGGTTAATTAAATTAATTACAGATGGTATGGACAAATCTTGCGCATGAATGATTGAATTTTTTAGTATGCTTAGATCAGTTGATATCTTTGGTATGTGATGTGTGATGCTTTGTGACATATTATGATGGCTAAACAGTGACATGTTGTGTTTATAATTGAATTGTATTTCACTTGAATAATTTAAGTTAAGATGGTATTAGTTTCGAAGAGACCGGAGTCGGGTATTGGTTAATACCCGAAACCACTTCGATTCCTTATAGATTGATTTGTGAAACCAATAAGCTGGTTTGGAATGTTTAAGTGAATTGGACCTTTTAATCTAAGTTTTGACACTTAGAAATTGATGTGAGAAATATATGATGTCTATAACAACTTGTGAAGTTGTAAATTGATATAAGTTACCCGGGTTCATATATGTTGTATGCTTTTGTATTTCATGGTAGATGGGCTTACTCACGCTGGTTTCCAGCCTGACCCGGGTGTTACTTTGATGTAATGCTCGGGTCAGACCGAGTATTACAGACTTGCAGGTAAGGACGATCTGGAGCTCAGGAGGAGAGCTGGAGGACAGGAACGTATAAGAGTGTTTATCCGCTGTGATGTATATTGTTATTTATTTGGGACATGTTATTTTAACTGTCCAGTGATTGTGTAAATATGGTTACTCAAAGGTATTAAAATGTAATCAACTGATATAGTTTTTCCTTTGTAAACTATTATTATGTGATATTATATTTTGATCCGCTGCGAATGTGAGATTTTGAGTTTGAGTTTGCTGTTTCTTTCTTTCTCTTTCTTCTTTTCACTAACTATCTGGAATTTTCCGAATCGAAATTTCCGGGTCGTTACAATCTTAGTCCCATTTTATTTGAAACTGTCTAAGAATTTTCTATAATTTTAGAAAGATTCTCTCTTCCTTTGTTAAAATTAGAGACATTTTTAGTAATATCATCTAATTTTGTTTTAGGACTAGAAATATCTAATTCCAGTAGTTTAATATCAGCTTTCAAATCATGATTTTCAAACAAAAGAGAACACCACTCTTTTCTTTTTAAGTTTCAATTTCTTGACTTAACATAGAGTGTTGATATGTTGTATTAGAACAAGTTTCTTTAGAAGTTTCAAGTTCTTCTTTTAAAATTTCTTTCTCATTTCTTCACATATCTACCTCAATTTCAGTCCTATTCATTTTTTCAAGAGTTTCTTTATATCTTCTTTTGATGTTTCTTAGTTTATCAAGTAATTCTGAATTTCTGTCCACTAAATCATCAAAAGCTAAATCGCTCACCTCATCATTTTTTGCCATAAAACAAACGTTGGCATGTTCAGAAAATCTATCTGTGTCACTGTCTAATGATGAAGATGATTCTGAATCATCCCATGTAACGGAGAAGGCTTTCTTTTCGAATCTATCTTTCTTATTCTTAAATTTGTCTCTCTTTCGATCAGGACAGTCTTTCTTGATGTGCTCTTTCTTGTGACATTCATAAAATTCAAGAGCAGAAGACGATGGCTTATTGTTGTTGTTATTACTGCTGAAGCTATTCTTGTTGGTTCTGAATTTGTTGCTCTTTCTGAATTTCAAAACCTTTTTGAATTTTTTTAGCAATAAACGCCATATCTTCTTCATCAGAATCTGATTCATCCTTTTCTGCTTGGAATGCTATATTCTTCTTATCTTGCGCTTGTACTTGTTTTGCCTAGAGATTAACTTAATAAGACATTAGATTTTCTATCAACTCTTCTGGTTTCATGGTTGAAATGTCGTTAGCTTCTTCGATCGCTAAGACTTTTCATTCCCACTCATCCGTTAAAGGATTGAGGATTTTTGAAACAATATCAAAGTCTGAATATTTTTCTCCTAATGCTAAGAGTATGATATATGTCTTGAAATCTAGAATACATTTCATTTATTGTTTCACCTTGCTTCATTTTGAAATTCTGGAACTGATTCTTAAGCATAGAAATCTTTGCTTTACTTTGTTACTACCTTCATGTGTAACTTTAAGTGTACGCCAAATTTCATAAGCAGTAGTACACATGCTAACTCTATTAAACTCATTTTTGTCTAAAGCACAAAATAACAC
The DNA here is from genome assembly GCA_030765085.1 of Allium cepa. Classification (NCBI taxonomy): domain Eukaryota; kingdom Viridiplantae; phylum Streptophyta; class Magnoliopsida; order Asparagales; family Amaryllidaceae; genus Allium; species Allium cepa. Next base: position 590,929,694 of record CM060938.1, read on the forward strand.
ATTCATAGCTTTGACATTTGCAGTAGCATCTAGTTTTTGTGTTTTAGACCATTGTGAATATTCAGTAGTAGGTATGTTATATTTTGCTTGCGTAATATTCCAAGTTTCACAACCATTGGCTTGTATATAAATTCTCATTCTCATTCTCATAGACAAATAGTTATAGTTCAACCTGTTAAATAGTTGTGGTCGTGCAGTAGGTTGGCCTTTAGTAAAACTTGTACCAGTGTTGTTTTCCATATTACTAATATATCAAATAACTATGTTATGGTTATAAGATGACCTTTCTTTGACACCAAATGATAGTGACTATACGATCGAGTAATAAGGATATTATCTAAACTACTTGTGAGGAATATAAAGTAAGTAAATAGCAGTAAAATAAAATGACACCAGATATTTTTATACCGTTTGAATCCCATTCTACGTCCAGTCCCAGACTCTTTCTAGATTTAAACTAACAACCCTCGCTTAAGTCGGAGGAATTGGTTTACACTGCCTGAGCAATCGAACAGGACTTTGACCACCTGAGCAATCAAACAGGATATTTCCGCTTGAGAAACCGAATAGGACTTTGATAGAAATGAAATGTTTTCTTGACTTTGCGTGCTTTTGTTACAACATAGATTTGTCAAATGAAGTACACCTTCTATAATCTTCCCTCAAGTAAGATATATATATTTGTTTGCTTGTGAAGATAAAGGAAGTAGTAGCTTTAGAAATTAAAGAAATTTAAACTTGATTTCGCAAATTCAATAACTGAATATTCAAGATAGCAAAGAGTAGAAAGTTGAAAGTTAAGTTGTTTGATCTTGAATAAAATACATATATATAATGATTGAAAAGTTACAACTGTTGGCAAATAGTTCTGTTGAATTGGAAATGGTCACCACTCTTCGTGGAAGAGATTCCTCTTCAAGAAGAAGAGACATCTCTTTATAAAATGTGAAAATATGATAGTTTGAACATGTTTAGTAGACTGAATATAATCATTTAGTAGACTAAGTTGAAATAAAAAAATTCCAGTTTGAATATGCAACATTTAGTCGACTAAATATTTGATTTGAAATCTTGTATTTAGTTGACTAAATATTTGATTTAGTCGACTAAATATGTCTGATTTTCAATATAAGCAGGTTTGAACTTGAGGAAAGATTTTAACGCCGAATACTAAAACTATACCAACTTTAAACACAAATTTTGTTTAATGTTTGATAATTCTTAAGCTCCTTGTCATGAATCAAAACCTTGAAGTCCAACAGAAACAAAAACATTTTCTTTGAATATTTCATAATACATTTTAGTTAAAAAAAACATATGCAACATTCAAAATCTGATATTAAACAATGTATATAAACATACAATAGTTACAATCTAACATCAAACACGTGTTTTTGAAACAATCAATGTCCAACATCTAATACCTAAATCTAAAAGCTAATAACTAACATCCAACATCAAGAAGTTTAATGCATTCATTATCCAAAATTGCTTGAAGCCACCAAATCTTTAAGACATTTCTATGTATCGGGATCTGATTTCCATCCATGTTTCTCATCTGCAAATATAACATATAATATAAAAGATTTAATTCCTGTATGGAATTGAAATTAAACAACACAAGATTCTTTTCAATGTCATTATCTTCAAAAAGATCATCCACGAGTCTCATGACAAATTGCACAATCAATTATACTTCACTTAAAAAAAATTGATATTTTTACTGTTTTAAAAATACTTTTGTAAATAATAAGTTTTATTTACGAATGAGACTCCTATTGCGGGCAAGTTATGAAATTGACTGCATTGTTTTTTAATTATGTTGGTTTCTTGCCATTTCTTGAATAAATTGTTCTAAGTAGGTTCATCAAATTATCTCTCTTAAAATTATGAACGAACTAATTAATTTATTTGGTAATTTTGGTTAAATATCAGTTTGCAAATATCTGCGATGCAAATTGTAAACATATTTATAATTTACAGTTTTAATAGCTCGCTGTTTGTGTTGGCAGTTGGCATATTCTGATCTTGATCTTTATGGATCGTAATGCTTCCACGTTTTGTCAACTGCATTAAACTCTAACAATATATAGTGAATGACATGAAGCAGTGGTATAAATATTTTTTTACACGTCATACTCTTTCTTCCAACACATTGACAACCAAAGATTCATATGTGGGTTTGCAGTCGTCAATAATAGATACCTTTGTTTATAGTATAATTAGTTTTAAAGTGATATGTATCTTTGGTTTTATGTATTTCATACCGCAACATATGAATGTAAGTAAAAAAATATCTTTATGTTTTGGCTCAAGTTTTAAAGTGATATGTTTTCTTATTTTTTAATACATATTTATCATACTATATTGAAGATGTGCTGTAAAATTATATACCTTCGAATCTATAAATTTTATGAATAGCATATCTGAAATATTTACTCCTCTTATTTCAGTGTCTTTTTCTACACCGTAGAATTCTATTTTCCTATTTTAAATTTTAATAATATCAAAATTATATTAGTATGTATTATTGTAAGTTGGTGAGCATGCGTACATGGCAAATATTGGCCAGGCAAATATTTATCTGACAAATATTTGCATACATATATTTATCTGACAAATATTTGCATACATATATGTATGTATGCTATGTTATGTTTTACTCAAATAACGTACTTCTTTCCTTCATGTTGGTGAAAAGATTTTAGTTCACAGATTGATTGTTTGAAATCCATCTTTCTGCAAGCTTGCTTTTTTCAACGTTTATCGCAACATCTTCTTTTGTTTCTAATCTGTCATGATCACATTCATCTTCTTTAGGTATGTCAACAATATTGACTTTTTTATCTTCTTTTTGTCGACTTTGTCTTTCTTGGATTTGTTTGTGCATTTTCTTTTTTTGTGGGTTGTATTAGAAATTTGATTCTTCTGCTTTTCCTCTTTCGTTTTCAGTTTTAATTCTCTTAGGCCGTGAAGATGGAAAAACTTCTCTTTTATTCTTTTAATTTTTCACCTCTTTTTCCTTTTTTGTTTCATATTCCGCAGCCACTTTTATTGGGACTCCATTTGATCTTCAGTTGATTTTTGGCTGCTTTCTTAGCTTTAGCTTGATGACAATATTTTGAATGTTGAGAAGTCTTTCTCTCATATGTCAAAACTTTCAGCATCTGTTTCAATTGTATATTTAGTATATGTCTAATATTTTGAGAGAATTACTTTATATGAAAAAATGAAATTTGTTCTAAAATATTTACCTGTTCTTTTTGAACTATTTTTTGTGATGTTCTTCTAGAATCAGATCTTCTGGTTTACCACCTAGTTTATCAAAAAAAATTAGTTGTTAATTATTTTGTTTACTACCATATAGATGGAAAATATTTTCCTGGTAAATATTTGCTTGGCAAGTATTTACACACCTTAATTTTCAATAATAATTTGTAAATATTTACCTTTTTTTGTGCTTTCTTTTTTTCTTCTGTAGCTTCTTTTGTTCATTTCTTTTTACTTCCTTTGATATGACAAACATTTTAAATTGGTTTGCCGTTTCATCAGTGTCATCATCATCATCATCATCATCTTTTGCAGCAGTATCATCCTTATTTTGGTCAGCACCATTAATACCACCAATATCGCTTTCACCAATATTATCACCGGTAGTACCATCTTTGTCACCAGCACCACCATTACCGCCAAAACCATCACCATTGCCAACATTAGCAATATGATCACCACCATCTTTGTCATCAACATTTTGGTCATTATCATTACCACCATACCACCATCAGTACCATCAACAACATAAGCACCATTTTTACTATTATTGCCATCTTCCATCAACTTTAGTTTCATCATTAGTATCTTTATTGTCTTATCATTAATACCATCTTCCCCATCATTATCTACATTTGTAGCATTATCATCATCACATTCTTTCTTGTCTTTGTTAGCACCATCAGCTTCAATAGTTTTGTTTTCATTAAGACCTTCAACGTCTTCATCTGAAACCACGTCATCACCATCATCCTTTTTATCAATACTAAAATATTTATCTTTGTCATCATAATATTCATCTCTGTTTTCAGCTTCATATTTTCGTAATTATCTTCATCATCATCTATTACTTCATCATCATTTATTTGATCATTAACTACTGTCATCATTATAATCCTCATCATTTTCGTCTTTTTTTTCCTTTTTCTCAAATCTTCAATTTCTTTTTTCAGTAGCTCATTCTCTTCTTTAAAGCTGCATTATTCTCTTTTAATTTCTCTATCTCTAATTTTAGATCTTTCAATTGTTTTTTGATTTTTTAATATTTTTTGTCAATAGCTGCAGCTTTGTCTTTAGGAGAATTTGCTTTGGTAGTTTTTAGCTTGTTTTCTTTTTTTTCCTTTTCTTCTTTTCTCTACGAATTAGAAAATAGAAAGTTTAATTTTCATATTTTCTTGGAAAATATTAGGCAGGCAAACATTTTCCTGTCAAACATATTTGCCTTTCAAATATTTAATAGGAATTTTTTTGCTTGAAAGTTACTGGAACAAATGTACTATAGTTAAATGTACTACTAGAATATATGTACTAGTAAATACTTGATTGAAAAATATTACGAAGAAGAATTATTACCTATCTATTGATGAATTTCTGAATAATATTTGGATTAACCTCACAGTTTCAATTTTGTGAATGTAGATTCTCTTTCTTCTTAACCTTTTTTGGTTGTGTTATTTTTGTCACGTCATAGAACCAATACTACAAAACAATGTTAGATTATATTTTAGTTTATAATATAATCTAAAAACTTAGAATGAGTTTTTAGTATTTATAGCAAAATAGTTACACTTGCTCTGATTTTTCTAGGACCATCTTTATTTTTCCTTATTTGGTCCATCAAGTGATTCAAAATTGTTGCTGGCCATGAAGCCATTTTCATTTCATTTACTGTATAAATATATAGCAGCAGCACTAAGGGAAATGATGAGTTTGCATTAGAAAGCAAATATGTCAATAGTTGATGCATTATATCAAACTTGCAACATCAGTTTGATCCTGTTTTATCTTTCCTTTTGAAGCTGACATTAATTTTAATTCTATATTTTTGGCTTTTATCATTTTGCAATTAGTAAAATGTCGATCCTTGAAGCGTTTTACAATAGAGTCAACTTATTTCAAATAAGTACCCATATAAATTATCAAACTCCAAATATTTTAGCAATGATGATTTCTTTCATTGTTACTTTCGTGTCTCCAAAAAGCTGTTTTCTTCTACTGAATATGACTATATGATTAAATCAATGGAAGCTGATTATTTGCTTATGTCTTCAACTGTTATATTATCATTTTGGAAATCTTGGAATATCTTGTGAAATGGAGTTATCGACAGTCGATCATTGTGTGAATTTTCCAAAAGATTGTTCTTCTTTAATTTTTGGAATAGGGAGTAGAAAACTTTGAAGCTACTTCAATAGGTTTCTAGAATTGTGTGCTTTGATTGTTTTATAATCTCCATCTTTGGTTTCTTTGTAGTTGCTTGATTAGAGGACCTGATTATCAGCTTTGTTGCTTCCTTTTTTCATTGTTGAAAGAAATATATATGTTGTTTCTGTATCAGGTGAAGAAGATTCAGTTTTTTCAACTAATGAATCATAATTATCAGCCTCAGTTTCTGATGTAGATTCAGATTCAACATGTTTTTCTTTAAGAAGATTCTTAGCATATTTTCTTTGTTATGGATTTAGCTTGTGTGCTAATTGTTTCCTTGGTGATGGTATGACCTTTTTTGTTGCCATTGTTACTTGTGTTGAATCTATGAACTGAAATAACTATAAATTAAGTTAGTTAATGTGTATGGTAATGTTTGTATTCTAAAAAATATTGCTAGTGTTGAACCTATGAAGTGAAATAATTATAAATTAAGTTAGTTAATGTGTTACATATGGTACATTTTAATGCATGTTTTGTAAATCTAATCTATGTTGGGAAAATATTAACTAGGCACTTCATGCAAATATTTGTCTGCCTAATATTTCTTCAAGCCTAGATTTGCCTTGCTATGCAGAATGATCTGTGTTATATACAAAGCAACATAAGATACATTTTAATGCATGTTTAGTAAATCTAATTTATGTTGGAAAAATATTAACCAAGCGAATTTTAGGTAGGAAAATATTTGCCTGCCTAATATTTTTCCTGGCATAGATTTGGCTATTATGTTTTACAGAATGATCTATGTTATAAACAAAACAACATATGGTACATTTTAATGCATGTTTAATAAATCTAATCTATGTCGGAAAATATTAACCAGGCATATATTAATCAGGAAAATATGCAAATATTTTGCTGCTTAATATTTCTCCCGGCATAGATTTATCTATTATATTTTGCAATATAATAACGATCTACTGATGATGTACAGTTGTATACAAAGCAACATAATATTTTGCATCACCAATTTTATATGCAAACAAAGCTACTAATTTCAACCAACCAACATTCAAAATTCCATATATCAAATATTTTCTTTAACAATTTTACATGTAAATGAACTTTTAAATTCAAACAACCAACATTCATAATTGAAAATGTCAAAATTTTGATTTGTTTACCTATATTTTGCTTTTTGTGCCTCCGTTTGATGTATTAATTGTAGTTCAACATTATCAGCCTTTTCATATTGTAATCTCGCATGTACTTTATAGTAGCCATATGTTGTGGCGATTTCAGTGCAAGCTACTTCTCCTTCTATAAATCTGCAATTCACAGCCATGTTTTTTGCGATTCTAGGGTTTTGAATTTGATTTGATTAAGATTGGTTTTAATCCATGTCGATGATTAGATACTGAGAAAACGAGGGTTTGATTGAAGAAATTGAAGTTGACTAGTGTTAGATGAGTTTTTTAATCTCGGTTAAATGAGACGATTGAGTTTCGCGGGTAGATTTATACTTTTTTTGAAAACAAGGATGTAATTTGTGTTTTTTAAAGATGTAGGCCTAACTTATTTTAAAGAGAGGGATGTGGGCTAAAATTTCCCACTAAATAAAATAACTCAAGTTATGACACTTCAGTAACTTCAAAAACCAAGGCCTATTAAAACTTACTACTGAAGAGGTGAATTAGACAAGCTACTGGCCATCCCCAACTACTCCTTGCTTTGATGATGTATTCGAGGACAAGTGACTATCCTCCACTTGCTCATCTTGGGTTAATCTCATGATAGGGAAGGCCGGCTTCCAATTCACTCTCAAAAATTGCGTCGGCTGTCTGATATGGTATTGATGTTGCCACAAATATTACAACTAGGCCCAAACAAGCAATACAAGACAAGCATGATATATGAACCATTTCAGCAAAGATAGTGACACAAGCATGAATAGGTAGTGGAGTATTTGGTAGAAAGAAGTTATAGCTTTTACCTTTTATAGTATTTTTTATTAAATAGTTATTTGCTATTATATTTTCTGCATGGCCAAAAATGGTCCTCCATTTTCAATAGTCCAGCTATCTTGTTTGTTACTAAAGTTGTTACAGGACTTGCTTTATATACGATGAAATGAGTAAAGATTGGGAGGCTAGAAAAGAATGAAAATTTATCTTTCTTCTTCATTGTTTCTTCTTCCTCTCCTCTAAGTCTTCTCTCTATCTCATGCTTTCCTCCTCTTTCTCGTTCTTGGATTTTAAATCTGTATCATTTGGTGCTTTCACCTTTGTTCTGTCCTCTTTCCATGGGTGAAACACTAATCCTACAACAACTTCGCAACAACCCCTACTATCTAATCATCTGCGCCTCTTTACTAGCCATCCAAAGCACCCTCTCGTTACAAGAAACCATGCTTCGATCCCAACATGCCACATTCAGCGACGTAATATAAACTATGGCCTCTCAAAACATGAGCCTACAAAACACCCCAAAAACTGTTATTGAATATTTTTCCAATATATCTTCCTAGCAACAAACACCACTACCAAATCATATCGAATCTGCTGCACCATTATGAACATCACTATCTTATGTTCCTACATAGCCACTTTTACCCTCCAATAGATCACTACCTGAAAATACATATCCAACAATGTCATAACAAGTATATTTCTATCCTACACCTGCCAACATCCGACCTTTACAACCCAAACAACCAAAGCTGCAAATAGGAGATTTGAACCTGAATGATCAGCAACCTTATGAGATCTTCTTTCATGTGCTATTAAAATCCGACCAACCAAACTCGACCGACGAACTACCACCGCCTAAGATCAATGATTTATCAGATCTATTTCTACCAGAGCTGATAAAAAACCATGGCAATATTAGCTCCAACATCGTTGACCCCCTGACACCGAACAAGCAATTTCTTTTCATGGCAACTCATTACTTTAGATTTGAAATCAATTCAACCACGGGTTTCTCTTGTTGGGCATTCAACAGTAACATTGGTCAATTTAATGAACACACTTATCTTTCTACATCCATACAAAGATCATTCCTATGCCTTCTAATGGAAGTCAGCTATATATTATCAGTAACAATAAGGAATGCCAAGAAATTTCAAAGCAAGGGAATGAGTTAGCTATCTGAGTACCGCGTCACTATCAACCAACCCCATTCTTCATTCACGAACCAAGCATGTATAAATTGATCTTTATTTTTTTGGCGAGCAAGTCACCAAAGGAAAACTAGATATAAATCATCTTCCCTCAACACATCAGAAGGTAGACATCCTCATAAAACCGCTCTCAAAGAATTTTTTTACAAGATTATGGTCCGAGATGAGAATCGAGGAAGCTTCAGAAAGCCGAGGAAGACAGAACACTACTAGTCAGATCTCGAAAGATTGTCTGAACTCGAATACTCAAACAAAACTACATGGATGCATGTAATAATCGTTGGTTCTAAGGAATTCTAAAACTCGAGAGCATATGGAAGAGAGTTGCTTAACCTGCTCCCTTGAGAGGCTTACTCACTCAACTCAAAATTGCATCTTTTATCAAAGAATTTTCTTAGATCTAAAAATTGATTAAGGAAAAAATATATTTGGGAGAGATGAAGAAACCCTAGCTGCATTTGTCGGGGGGAGTTAAGAGAAAATGATAAAAGAAAATTCGGTCATCTTTTATAGATATACGAATAGGGTTTCAAGGGAAATACAGTCATTTTGCCTTAAACCTGTGCACTATATAATGTAACTGAGAGTGTACATTTCGAATGTGTAATACAAATTCTTAATTCCATTCCTTGTCAAATAAAATCATTTAGTTTAATCTATTCTTTAACTTCTATGTATCAGTTATTTGCTATGTTCTATAGTTTTAATCAATAATTTCCAAGTATAGGCAACATTATTGTCGAAATTAATGGTCCAATAATTCTTACGATGGCAGTACCTATTATGCAACCAATTTTCCTATAGAGATTTCTGCTACAAGTATACCCAGCTTAATTTTGTGGCATATTCCTTCTCCAAGTCATCCAACTTCCTTATGCCGAGTCCTTCTTTTGCTTTAGGTTTACACATGGTTTGTCAGTTAATTTGGTGATGTTCCCTTACTTCAAAAAATTTACACTCATTTGATCAATTTTATGCACTATATTCTTGGGTGTTTGACATGTTTGCATCCAAAATTGAATTATTAGGTATATTATAGTCTTGATTACTTCCGTTCTCCTATTAGTATTCAAACATCCACTGCCCCACAGTTTTAGCTTGTTATTTATCTTGTATATAAGTCCTCCAATGTCTGAAATTTGTTAGCCAATAAGGGAACTCCTAAGTACTTTATTGGTAGGTTAGTGCTTTGTGTGTTTAATTCCTGAGATAGTTGCTCTTTATTAGCTACTCCCTTGCCAAAGAAAACCTTAGAATTAGAGTTATTAACTATCAGGCCTACAAAGAAAAATAAATCGGATAATACTGACTTGATGGTAGTTGCACTTTTGCACATATTTCCTAGAAAATATAAACAAATCATCAACATAGATTAAGTGACTTATCACTGGGTCTATGTTGTAAATTGGATTGATATTTCCAAGAAGATATTCACCTTCCATTTTTATAGATAGAAATTCCATTGAAATTGCAAATAGATAAGGGAATAAAGGATCTCCCTGACATATGCCCCTGTTACTGTGAATAAATCCCTAAGGAGTGCCATTGATGATGATTGAAAATGTCAGTGATGAAATGCACCACTGCACTAGGTAAACAAATTGAGGGAGGAAACCCATCTTTGACATGATATGTGAAATGAAATCTCTGTTAATTTTATCAATGCCTTTTGTAAACTCACTTTAATGCACACATTTTTGTTTATTTTCCTATTAAAACTTCTTATCATCTTGTACGCCGAAAGATAACTGTCCAACATGTTTCGACCTGAAATGAATGCATTGATTTTAAGAAACAAGGTCATTCATAAGTCCTTCATCCTCTTGCAAATGACATCTGAAAATTTTTTATACAACACATTATGACTAGATATAGGCCTAAAGTCTTCTATATTATGTGCATAGTGAGATTTTGGAATTAACATGATGAAAGTGTGATAATTTCTTTAAGGAACTTCCCTTTCTTGAAGATGTAGTTCGTGGTTTCCAATAATTCCTCTTTAATTTAATCCTAATGGTGTATACAAAATTTTGCATTGATACCATCAGGCCTTGGGCAGCTATTATTATCAATCAAAAATGTTGCGCTTCTCAATTCTTCCATCACGACCGGCTTGGTTATTTCATCTTTAGCACTGTCCGATATAATTTTTCTGGCATATCAAGTTATCTAATCTAGGGAACCAACGGTCATCATTATATAAGTGTAGGATCGATTTCACCCTAGAGGGGGATGAATAGGGTGATGGTAATAATTATAAAAATTAATTGCGGAAGCTTATAAAATAATTTCAACACAGATCACAAATTAATAGCAGCATAGAAAAATAGCAGAATAATAAAATGCAGAAATAGAACGACACAGAATTTACCCAGCTTCGGCAAAACCCTGCCTATGTGCTGCCCCCAAGGTTTCTACTAGAAATTAGATAGTCAGACGCTTACACACGTAAACTCGCGACACTCGCTATCGACTAAACCTAACTCTACGCTCAAAACCTTGCCACAACTCAGCCACTGAGTTGCGAATTCCTAAACTACGCCACGTAGTTTATCCCCTTGTCACGCGACTAGTAATTTCAACAGTTTAAAAAGAAATTACAAATTAAAAACAATTTAAAAGCACAATTAAATAAAAAAAAACCTATTTTTAAACTATTTAGCCTTAATGTAAACAAGGCCGACCCTATCCCCTTTTTCTTTTATTATGTCGGCCGTTCCTTTATCTTGAGAATGGCGGCTTCGTCCTTCGATCCAAATTAAGGCTTCGATCCAAATTAGGGTTTTTGAAGCGCTTGCTTTATGTTGATCGATTGTGTGGATAATTCGCGAGTAGCTTTGATCGATCTTTTCTCGTTGCTCACTTTGGCTGCTTCGTTGATCGAGTTCTATCTTTGGTTCGGTATGTAATTTATGCTTTTGTGCTTTAATGTTTTTGTACTTGAACTCGATGGTTTTGAAATTGCCGATGATGATTGTTTATATAGGGTTTGTTACCCTTGAGTTTCGTTCGTACAAAATATGTTTGAATTTGTCTTGGCCGATTGATGTTGCTTGGATGCTCGTGATTATTCCTGACTTGTTCGTAATCGTATATTCTTCGTTACTTGATGGTCACGGCTTTGATTTTGAAATTGCGATATATTTGGTCAAAACGGAATTTTGATTTCTTTTCGTGATGACCACGGCTTCGACTCCGTTCCTTTTTCTGTTGACTTGTTTGATTGAAAACATGGCTTTGATTTCCTTTGACTTTGCCCAATTTTTAATTTCATGAATTTTCTTGTACTGCTTTGGCCTTGACTTGGTTACACACGGCTATGTACATGAATTTTTGTATCCCTGTAACCTGTACTGTTGCCTGACCTTTGTTGCCTCCGATCATTATTTAGCTCGGCTAGATTACTTGTTGGCATTTGGTTGTAGTCGGTCTTGTTGCAGTTTGGCTTTGTGTACATGTATATAGTTGTGTAGCTTCACTTGCATTTGTATTCTGATTCATCCTTCGAGTCGGTGAACATTTGTGGCTGCACTTCAGTCATCCCTTCTGTTTGCTTTGGCTTCATTGACCTCGGCCATGTGTTCATCTGAGTGTTGTTAGCTTTGTGTTTGTTGACCACACATGTTTATGGCCACTGGTTCATTGTTTCATTTGGTTACTGGGCATCTTGTGGCTTTGTTCATCATTGTGAATTGACTGCAGCTCCATGACTTCGACTGTTTGCATTACATCATCACTGTTGGATTGATGTTCTTCATGTTGTTTGGTGCATTGTTGTTTGCTGAACTAGTCTGCAATGGTTGTACACTTGCGGTCTTCTCGACTCTGGTTGCATTCCACATTGAACTGCATACTTGTAGTATATTGATCGTCTGCACCTTGTCCTGAAGTGTTTGCTGTGTTCATTTGATTATTGTGCACTGAGTTTGCTTCGAGTCGGTTTCATTGTGTTGGTTTCATTGGTACTTGAATAGTTTGGATTCGGGCTTTGACTTATGTCACTGATTTTTGGTCGAGACTTATTTTAGTTGTCGTGACCATTTTTCCATACTTGCACATTTTTAAGTGCACCTGTGTTGAATCCAGTTTTAAAACTCGGGTTTGACCTTGTGCTGATGTCGAGACTTTATTTATATTGCTCCTGAGTTGAACCCGGCTTTTCATTTGGGTTTGACCTGTGCTCACCTGTCCCTGTAACATTATCAAGTGTATATTGGTGTGCACGGCCTTGTGGCATGTACAGTGATACACTGTGCATGTCACATTGTTCATGTGTGATGAATTCAAATATAAATGATGACGAACAACCCTAATAACTGAGGTAAATATCATTTTCAAAATTCACATTTTATTTTAGATTGCAAACTTTTTCAGTTTTACTGCGTTAGTGAATATTTTTGCAGATTGCTCAGATGCTGGATTCTAACTGGAATGAAGTTGAAGATGAACTACGAGTGTGAGTGATATGTAGTGAGGAATTTATGTAAATATGAAATTGTGATGTATTGTAATCAAAATTGTATATGTATAGTGAGAGCTTGAATTTGTACTATTTAAAAATGTAATAAATATTTGTTTGAATAAAATTTCTGTTTGAATTCAAATTCTTGTCATTTAATTTTATTTAGCAAATATTTATTTAATCTATGAAAAATAAAATAGTACATTAACAAATACATTTAAATGAATATATATATATATATATATATATGTTTATTATCATCAAACAAAAATCATATAAGCGCATATTCAACAATAAGTTTGTGAAATATTTGACTGCTTCTTCCTTTAGTTTATTAGGGTCTAAAATTAGTTTTCCATTTTCATCTATTAAATTATGGATGTGTGATCTATTTCTTTTTGGCTATCATCATGGTATAGAAAAATTTGGTAAGTTGGTCGTCTTGTATAAGCCAATCTACTTTAGATTAATGAAAGTTCTCCACAACTTCCATTTCCAATAAATTATGTAACCGTTGCATTATACTCCTATATTCATGAATTAAAATTCATTGCTTGGTTTATCTATTAGTAGTGAATATAGAGAATTAGAATGATCCCTAAGCCAATCACATTATTGCTTAATATTTACCGAGATTTTGCTCCATGATTTCAGACAACATTTAACACGTTTGATTTTTCTTTAAAAACTAAAAATAAGTTTTCCACTGATTTAATAACATATACTCCCCTATATAACATCCTGGTATCCTGGTCGAAATATCCAAAAGTTATTAAACTTAAAATGCTTACTTTGGTTACTAATCATTTTATTTATAAGTTTACAATAGATAGGGGAGAGATCACTTATGGAATGAATTAGAATGTAACAACCCTAATTTTGATTAACATTATTTATGACATTTAATTAGTTAAATAAAATAAAATAATGTAAATGGCTAAGGGATCAAGATTTGTGTTAATAAAGGGTAGCCGTGCCAATTTAAACTAATAAACTAAGGGGTTAAAACAAAATAAGTAAGGGAGATAGATAAGGGCAAAATAGGAATGAGTTAAATTCATATACCCTAAACCCTTAAGACATATTCATTTTACACGTTCATAAACTAAAACAAACCAAAGAAGAGGTCGACCACCATTAAGAAGTAAGGGGAAGATAAGCAAGAAACCAAGAGGAAAAGCTTAATCAAATTCATTCAAGATCAAATCTCGAATCCTTAACAACAAAGCTAAAGGTGAATAATAGTTTACATCTCATATTTTGATGATTTTGGTTCTAGATCAGATCCGTATTTATGTGGAAAAGTTTATTGCCATGTTTTGAATGATAAGTAGATATATATGCTTGTTGATGAATTATTTTTGTTCATATAGATTTTTAGATAAGTTTTGATTTGAAAAACAATCAAATGAAATCCAAATGCCTTGCAATCTTAATATATGATCAGAAAATATATTTTAGATATGGTTTTCATGTTTCACAATTTTCTAAATTAATGTCGATTTATTATTAATTTTCTAGTGAAGAAAATGGTTGATTGGATTTAAAATTAATTACGGCTATTTTATGTTAGCTTTGGGTCAGAAATTTATATATGTTGGAAAACATATTAAAAGTGATTTATGGGAATTTTGGAGAATTTTCCTATGTGTTTTAATAAGCATATAAAATTATTTAAGGTATAGGACTTAGATGTTTTATATGTTTATAAAAGGAGAAAGGGTGATTTGCAAATGTTTTAAATTGTTATTTTTGAAATTCGACAGCACTTTTAGAAAAGAATTTGGAAAAGAAATTGACAACCAATCATATGTTGACAAACAAAGCAAGTTAGTTGAAAAGAAATTACCTTTTTAAGTTAAAAATCAGTTTATAGAAGGTTTTGCTGTTTCGCCACTTTCGATAGCACCTTTCAACTTTATACTTCCACCTCCATCTTGGTCGAAACCAATACACATGGTATCAAAGACTTGGTACGTAGTGGATTGGACATAGGCAGAAGGTATAGAGTCGAAATATGGATTTTAAAGGGGTCGAGACATTGTTTTTCTTGCAAAGTAAATGTGGTTGTTGTGCTTTCGAAAAGAATGCTTTCGAATAAGATAGCTTTCGACTTGGTCAAATGGTTTTTAAAGGAAAGCGCTTTCAAAAGAGGTTGCGCATTTGTTTTAATAAATTACTTTCGAAGGGGTCGAAACCCCAACCTACCGCCTTTTTCCTTTCGTAGCAGTGCACTTGAAAGGGTTCCTTTGTTTTGTACTTAGAGCCGCTTCTCTAATGCTTTCGAAGGGATTGGGTTCAAAGCCATCCACTTCTTTAACTTAGGTAATTAGTTTCGAAAGAGTTGCTTTCGACTTAGTTGTTTTAAGCCCCTTTTTATATTTTGAAGGTTAGACCCAAAGGTTTTTAAAGGAATGGTTTTGAAAGGTCGTTCCACATGTTTTTACTTGAACCCAATGCTTTCAGAAGGTTTGTTTTGAGTAGAGCATTTTAATGCTTTCGAAAGGTAACTAATAAAGGTTTCGAAGGGAAGGTTCCCCAATATTTTCGAAAGGTATATGATAAAGGTTTCGAAGGGGTGGTTCCTTAATGTTTTTGAAAGGTTTGTCTTTAGTGTTAAATGTAAGGTTTCCAATGTTTTCGAAAGGCAGATTTGAAATGTTTTAAAAGAGGACGTCTAATGTTTATAAGGCTTTCGAAAGAGATGTTTCATTGTTTTCGAAAGGACTATGGTAAACAGTTTCGAAAGGTATGTTTTGGCCTTTCGTCCTAAGGTTATAAAGTAAAGTAGTCTACTTGTTTCAAAGGGGTACTTTCAATGGTTTTGAATGACATTGCTAAAAGGTTTTGAACAAAGCTTTCGAAAGTTTTCACCAACAATGTTTTGAGGAAGGCATAAATCATGGCAAAGAGATTTGAGTAAAGTGAATAGTATGTTTTCCTCCTTTAAGTATGATTTAAAGGGATTAAATTAATTTGAAAGGTTTTCAAGGAAATTTTTAAAAGGGTAGTCAACCCTAAGTAAAATGACTTAGATATTTGAATGCTAGATGGGATTAGTATAGGGCCTTGCCTTATACATTAGCTATAGCCCTTAGCTAATTTTAGTCCAAAATTCCTGTGTGTAGGGCTTAGTCTCAAGTAAGACTTAAATGATAGTTACTCACAGAAAGAAATATATATGTATGGAGAAGAAGGATAGGTTATTGGTGAGCCCGGAAAACCATTTAGATCAGGTGACCTTTGGAGAAGTAAGTTAAGGACAGACCGTCTAGAAGTATGTCTAACAGATGTTAAATAATTTGTTTATTTTGTTTAATAGGCCCGAGTTAGCTAATGGTTAGTAGTGAGCTAAAAAAAACTATATTTTTTGGACAGAGTGTCCATTTTTACCTGTTTATAAGCACATATGATACTGCTATTATTGTTATAATCAGTTTGATTGCAAGATTCTGATTTGCAAAAAGATATGTTTTAAAGGGATATTAGTGAAGGGAAACCCATTCCGCTAAGCGGTATGGTCTCACTTAATATCAGTAAACTGAGATGTAACAACATTATTCACACTTGGCTTTATGTCTGACTCGAAGTTTATGTTTTACCCCTTAAACTCTCGGGTGCTCAAAATTAATTTGAGTAGACCGAGTGTCAGAGTTTTATAGGTTTAGTAGATGGGCGAATAAAGCTTCTAAAGACGTGCAAGAGGCAAAGTTTGCTATTTAGGAGTTGTTAGTTTTATTTCCGCTGTGATTTATTAAGACTTATATGTCATTTATTACTCTGATCATCGAAGAGGGCATCTTTGTGATAACCCGGATTTTGAACAACTGTTAATTGGATAATTAACTAATTATAAACTATTGGGATACTGATTTTGTTTGCATTAAACAGATAAATTAGATAATTAAAGATGTCTGGATATATAAGTGAATTTGAGACTATAGAAATAGTTGAATTAAAATGATGAATCTAATAGTAAATCATTAAATGAATAAACAGATATGTGTAAACTCTATTATTTTTGAAATTTTGAATGTGTCCATATACATGTATACGAGTATGTATATGTATAAATTGTGATTAGAGAGCAATTGTTTGAGTTCAATATAATTTGCAAAAGCTATTTAAAGTAAACTCTATATATTCAAAACATGAGATGAACATTTAAATATATGATAAGCTTAAAAAGGGTTTAATAAAAAGGTTTAAATTCTTCTTTTAAGTTTATATATGATAAATATGGATTGTAAATATATTTTTTAGTATAAAAGCACATTAAACTAAATACAATAAAAATTAATATATATATATATAAATACAAATTAGATGATAATCATAACATAATGAAAACATGTAAAAGGCATAAAATATAAATATTTACAAGTGTAAGTCAATCTTGTCATCAATTTAACATTTGTAAGAATAATATTATGCATAGTAAACAAGTGTCAATTGTCTTTTATTTTCAAAAATAATAATTAAAATTAAAACAAAGTTTTATATATACATCATCATTTCTTCTTCTACTCTCTTTTCCTCATATTCAAACTAAACAAAATAGAATGCAAGCTATAATTTGAAATACAAAATCAGAAAAGAAGTAGAATCTGTAAACAAAAGCAAAGATGAAAATCAAGTTCAATTCATCTCAACAATCAAGATTTCAAATCAAATCAATTCAAATTTAAAATAGCAAGCAACTTCTTTTCAAGTACAACCTGAAGCAAACTAAGGTAGAAATCAATTCAACTTAGTTTCAAATTGGAAATTAGATCAAAATCAAGGAGCCTGTTCTCTGCTTTTACAAGACAGGTAAATAAACAATTAAAAAAAACCATTTTAAAAATTTGTGATTCAACCTTGATGCATGTGATGGATGGTGTTGTGATGATGTGTATATGTTTATATGAATGTTATCTATGAATGCATGTTGAAATGTGAAATGTCTGTGTATATATATAAGTTCCTGTATACAAAAATCTTCTCTGTTCTTGTTACCGAATTTAAATTCCTTAAGAAAAAATTCATATCTCTTATTTCAAGCAATTTAAGCTTGGATCTTTTAATAAAATTTGTTTGCTAGGATATGATGATAATTTTAAAAATAGTTTCAGGGTTTAAAATTCAACAAATTAATTTTAAATTTGAAAGAACAATGAAAATGCTTATTTATTTTAAAAATCAACTATCTTAATTTCCAAATTGAATTGTACGAATGTAATCGTGATTGAAAATCACGAATTTTAGTATACATTTCATGATTTTTAGATTGTTAATTCATGGGAATTTTTGAGATGTTCGAATTGGGCAATTTGGGTGATTGCCGATGAACGGCGACGTCGGGGTGGTTAACGTTTGGGCTATAGAAGGTCGGAGGCATGGGGGTCTCAGGAAAAATGCTAATGGAATATTTCATCAGTCGTGGCAACCAGAATTAGGCGAACTAGGGTTTTATTTGAAGTTTGGTTCGTTGTTGTTGACGAGGAGAATGTACCATCGGTGGCTTGTTGTAGATGATCGCGATGAGGGGAATGGGTGCTGGAAGGTGTGGTGAGGCTTCAGTAAAGGGGGCAGGTGATCTCGAGGTCGCAGGCGTCGGGGAGGTGAAGATTTCCGGCCATGGTGGTTTTTAGTTTGGTCGAGAATGCCTCGTTTTCGATTCGTATGTGTTTCGATCGATCTGGGTTCACGTATGTGTTTGCGTGGGTTCAAATGGTTGTCGAGGGTCGCCGCGATGACCTCTGGTGGTCGGAAGCGCCGGTGTACGTGCACCACATGCACGTCGTATCTGGTATGTGAGATGCTCGGGTGGGTTCTCGTGCAAATGAAGGTTAGGCTCGAAGATTGATGTTGCAGAAGGACTCGAGACAGGCACGGGTTAAATGGGGTTTCGACTCGAGTTTGTCACGGGTTGTTTGGTTTCAGTGATTTGGTTTTTAAGCATAGGCAAATTTATGAAAAGGAAATCAAGTTAAATTTTTTTAAGGTAAGTTCTTTTCAAATAAATGGCAATCCAGGTTGTAAGAGTGTTTTATTTTAATATATTTCAAGATTTAAAATGTTTAAGAGAGTTAATTTTTAAAGAAAGATAAGCTAAGATTATTAATTAATGGCTAGAAATTAATTAATCAAGTAATTGAAGATTAATTAAGTTACAATTAAGTACTTAATTAGTTAAGTAGTTAGAGATTTATTAATTGGTAATTAGGAATTAATTAATTAGAAATTAATAATGGTTAATTAAAGCATAATTACATAAGGAAGTAATTAAAGGATGTTTAATAAGTGTAATTAATGAAAGATCATTAATTAGGGATTACCAAAGGATTAATTAATGTGATTAATTTAAGATAATTAATTAGGTTAATTAATTAAGGATAATCATTTGTGGAATTGTTTAAGTATAATTACTTAGTGTAGGGCGTGTTTTCACTGGACCGGTGCAACCGAATCAAGTAGGGAAAGCACCACCGGACCAACCTACTTCCTCATGAAACCGAACCAACCTACTTCCTCATGCTACCGAACCAACCTACTTCCTCATGCTACCGAACCAACCTACTTCCTTATGCTACCGAACCAAACTCCAACCAACCATCACCGGACCAAGTTCCGCCGAACCAATGCCTCGCCGAACCAACATTTTTGGAGCCAGATTGCATCATCCCAGACCCACCAGCAGCTATATACATCCAAGACCCTTGCCTCCAGCCTCACTCTATAAATAGAGGGGCAGGGGTACATCAATGACAGACAAGTTTGAGAGCTCAAGCACGGATAGAACTTTCAAACAACTTTCAGTTACTTGTAATCAAAGCTTTGTACTTGTAATCTGGATAGAAAAAGGAGAATAACATATAAAGTGGACGTAGGCACATTCTGGCCGAACCACTATAAATCTGTGTGTATTTTACAGTTTAGTCCATCTATTTTATATATTCGCACAAATCACCCAAATCGCTAAGAACCACATATAATCAACAAAATCATACGACTTGGAGGTGTTTGCCCATTTTTCGTGCAAACCTTTTTGGTGCTTTCACTGAGAGCGGGCTGAACTCAGGACCTCCCGCTTAACCCCTTTTCCTATCAGCATCGTTCATTACTTGGAAAACATGCCTCCCGGACGGAAGAAAGATGCTAACAAAGGAAAGAACATCGCAACTAGCAGTATCCCAGATCCAGCGATCAGAGATCAAGACAATCGTCCGGTTCCAACAGCAAATGGAAATCAGGAAAATCCGACAGCCCCTGCTATGGAACAACCAATTACAAGGACGGATCTGGGCAGGGTTGTGGCTGAAGTAACTAACCGCTTCGCATCACAAGAAGCCTTGGTGGACCAACTCATGTCACGCTTAAGGGATGCTGAAGAATCTAACCGCAACACTGAATCATGGGGTGAGTCCCGGTCTGGAGGATCTGGGAGACGACAAAGGTCTCTCTTCTTCGAAGAGGCTCACAACAGAAACAACTATGGTAGGAACCGAGCCCGGACTCAGCCCGATTTTCGACCCGAGGAAACACTTGGAACCGAACCCAACAGGGGAGGTACCAGGCAGGGGTCAGATGTAGCTGAGCCTGCCATGCTACCTAATCATGGAAACACTAATAGACGGGGCCGAGCTGGAGTCCAGCCCGAAGTTGGACCCGAGGAAGTGCTGAGGATAGAACCCAGCAGGGGAAGATCAAGGCAAGGGCTAACTGTGGCTGACCCCAGCGTGCCCCCGGTAAATCGGAGGCAGCCATTGGAGAATGTTAGGAGTGATAGACGATACCATCCCTACAGGTCATCTGGACGGAATCAATCCCGCAGGGAAGAGCCAAACTCATTTCTATCCGCTCCAAGTTCCGACGAAAGGATGACGCGATTGTTCAGAGAGTGCGTCCAACGGGACCAAAGGGATCGGGGGATAGGCGCTAGGGCAACCGGCCCCTTCACCCGCAATATCGAAACTGCCATCACCCCCGGGGAATGGAAAATGCCAACAATGGAACCTTAGAAGGGAACATTTGACCCCGTTGTACACTTGCAGAGATACACATAGCATATGCTCATGAGCGGAGCAACAAAGGGAGTGTTGTGTAAATGCTTCCCACTATTCTTGTCAGATCTAGCTACCTCCTGGTTCTGCCATCTTCCCCAATGGTCCATCAGCTCATGGGAAATGTTGAAAGAAAAGTTCATCAGCCAGTTCCGCATTCATGTGGAACAACCCAAGGATGCTTATTCTCTATCTAATATCAAACAGAAACCCGGAGAGACGGTGCAACAATATCTAACCCGATTCAACGCCGCAGCGGCCGCAGTCCAAGATGCCGACGAGAAACTTATCCTAATGGCCCTCTGCAGTGGTGTGCATCCAGATACTAAATTTGCCAGGAGATTAACGAAAGAAAAGCCAGCCACCTTACCCGATTTCTTCCATGAAGCCGGGAAATATATGAGACTTGAAGACGCTGCCATTGAAAGAAAGACAGGGCAACAAACCAAGGCAGCTCATGGCAACACACCCGCAGTAGCAAAGGACGTTCGAAGAAATGACTCCAGAGATAGTGCTTGAGGGAAGAAGGGAGAAAAGCGTTTATATAGGCCAGGACCGAGATTTGACTCTTACACTCATTTAAATGAGACAATCGAAAACATCTTCTTGGCCACCCAAGACGAAGTTAGATACAAGCGCCCCCCGCACAAGAAGGAATCAGATAATGCAATTAAGTCTGGAAAGTTCTGCCGCTTCCACAAATCTCATGGGCATGACACCAATGAATACCATCATCTCCGGGACTTGATTGAAGAACACATCAGAAGGAAGAGACTGGAGTGCTATGTGAAAGGTCAAGCAGAACTTCAATTCCTGCCAATGAGAACCCAGGGCTACCCCTCCCGGAAGTAGGCAGAGGAAATCGCAACACCAGCGGCTCCAGTCAAGAGAAGATAGTGGTCCTTACCATATCAGGAGGACCACACATCGCCGACAGAAGCTGGGCAGAGATGGAAAGATACGGTAAGTCACTTAGAAACAATGAAGGCTACGTTAATTCTGTTACAGAAGAACGCCACCCGAAACAGAAAGAGAATGATGACATCACATTCAGCAGGCGTGATCTAGAGGGAAGGCTGTACCCTCACATGGATACTATGGTCA
Source organism: Allium cepa (assembly GCA_030765085.1). Taxonomy (NCBI): domain Eukaryota; kingdom Viridiplantae; phylum Streptophyta; class Magnoliopsida; order Asparagales; family Amaryllidaceae; genus Allium; species Allium cepa. Next base: position 590,951,907 of record CM060938.1, read on the forward strand.
TCTCTGCCTGGTTCGGTCCAGCCAAAGTTTTCCGAATTCAAGTAGACACTGGAAGCTCAGTAAATATCCTATTCAAGCATGCTTTCGACAAAATGAAGCTGTCAATGAAGGATGTGTCTCCCTGCAGCAAACCGCTACATGGTTTCACTGGAGATGCGAAGATGCCCCTCGGGCAACTGGACCTCTTTTTCGAAATAGGAAGTCATCCCCGCTGCGTTGTGCGAAAACAAACATTTGTGCTAATAGAGAACCACTCGGCGTACAACGCCTTTTTGGGAAGACCAGCCTTGTCTGACTTCCAAGTTATCCTAGCCCCGTGGCGCCTGAAGATGAGATTTCCAACAGATAACGGAATAGGAGAAACAGAGGGAGGTCAAGACGCCGCTCGAGATTGCTATGTAACTGAACTTCGCAATAACCGCAGGAAGGATAAAGGGAAGGATGCAGAGACCTCTCTTTGCAAGAAAAACTTGGAAGCACAACAATTAAAGAAAGCCCTTCCTCTTTGATGTATCAGTGATCCTTTCAACGAATTAGACCCCAGGGACAAGGAAGAGGAGGCCACCACCGAGCCTGTAGAGGCTATGGAATTTGTATCTGTAGACAAACACGACCCAGGTAGACTGCTGAGAGTCGGGTCTCAGTTAAGAGCAGAATTGAAGGATCAACTCGTCGATTTTCTTCGCCACAACTTGGATGTATTTGCATGGACGCACGCTGACATGACTGGAATCTCCCAGACGTAGCATGCCACGTACTGAACATCGATCCCACCAAGGTGCCAGTAAAGTAGAAAAAGAGAAGCAAGGGGGCAGAACGATCAGCAGCCCTCGAGGAAGAAGTAAAGAACCTACTTGCCAATAACTTCATACGAGAAGCCATCTACGCGGAATGGATTGCCAACCCGGTGCTGGTAAAGAAGGCTAATGGGAAGTGGCGAACATGCATCGACTTCTCCAACTTAAATGACGCTTGCCCGAAGGACTGCTTCCCACTCCCCCGAATCGATCAACTCGTGGACAACACAGCCGGACACGAACTCTTATCCTTTATGGACGCATACTCAGGATATAACCAGATTCCTATGCACGCCCCCGATCAAGACCACACTAGTTTCATCACTGACCGGGGATTGTACTACTACAGAGTAATGCCTTTTGGACTTAAAAACGCCGGAGCTACTTATCAGCGCCTCGTCAACAAGATGTTTGCTGAACTAATAGGACGAACTATGGAAGTTTATGTGGATGACATGCTGGTAAAATCAAGGAAAGCCAACGATCATATAAACCAGCTGGACGAGATGTTTCAAGTACTTCGCCAATATGGAATGAAGCTGAATCCTCTAAAGTGCTCCTACGAAGTATCGTCGGGAAAGTTCTTGGGATTCATCGTCCATGCCAGGGGAATTGAAGCAAACCCCGAACAAGTCCGGGCTTTGCAAGATATCAAGATACCATCCACTCGAAGAGAGATGCAAAGCTTAAACGGGAAGGTGGCCGCCCTAAGCAGGTTCATCTCTAAAGCAACCAAAAAATGCATCCCTTTCTTCGAAGCTCTAAAGAAAGAAAAAGGAAAGTTCGAATGGACTAATGAATGCTCGACAGCCTTCCTTAACCTAATCGAACACCTCCAGAGACCACCAGTACTCTCAACTCCAAATGAAGGCGAAGAACTATACCTATGCCTTGCTGTATCGTCCCATGCTTTAAGCGCCGCTTTGGTGAGAGAAGATAACCGCGCGCAGCGGCTCGTATACTTTGTAAGTAAGAGATTTACAAGGGCAGAAGCCAGATACCCTAAACTTGAGAAGCTAGCATACTGTCTGCTAATCACGTCATGGAAACTGCGACACTATTTCCAATCTCATTCCATCAGAGTTTTAACCGATCAACCGCTAGGGCAGGTACTCCATCGCCCCGACACTTCTGGGCGACTACTTAAGTGGTGCATTGAACCGAGTCAATATGATATCACCTACCATCCTCGCACCGCCATCAAGGGACAAGCCATGGCCGATTTTATTGCCGAATTCACTACTAACGAAGGTAAGGAGCAATCTGAAATAGCAGAAGATATCAAGTGGAATCTCTTTGTAGATGGGGCATCAAAAGAACAAGGCTCGGGGGCAGGTGTTGTGATAATCACCCCCAGGGGAAGGAAGCTGCACTATGCCCTAAGGTTGGAATTCGTTGCGACCAACAACGATGCAGAATATGAAGCAGTAATAGCAGGATTAGAACTTGCCTTAGAAATTGGAGTCGGTTCTTTACGTCTTCATAGTGATTCTCAACTTATCGTGAACCAAGTACTAGGAGAGTTCCAGACTCGAGGGGAACGGCTCACAGCATATCTAAAGAAAACCAAGCTGTTACTCGATTAGTTGGACCACTATTTAATCAAACACATTCCTCGAGAGGAGAACCGAGAGGCCGACGAACTGGCAAAGCAAGCTAGCATGAAGAACAACACCATTTCTGGAACAGTAGCCATCTCAAAACAACTAGCCCCAAGTTTCGAACAAGAGGATCTGATAGCTGCAATCGAAGAAGAAACTTGGATGACTCCTATCCGGAAATGCTTGCAAGATGGCACACTACCCAACTAGTGTAACGAAGTCAGGAAAATCTTGAGGAGTGCTTCTCACTACACAATACAAGAAGGCATCCTCTATCGACGCGGCTTCCGTAACCCCTTATTAAGATGTGTCGCTGGAAGGGAAGCCAAGAAAATCTTATCCAACATCCATCAAGGAAGTTGCAGAGACCACACTGGAGGGCAGACTCTGGCAAAGAAGATACTCCGATATGGATAATACTGGCCTACCTTAAACAAAGACGCCTTGGACTTCGTCAAAAAATGCGACAGATTTTAGAAATTTGCTAAGATCCCTCGACTACGAACCAATGAGATTACTCAGATGACCAGCCCTTGTCCCTTTGCAATATGGGGAGTTGACTTTATTGGCGAACTGCCAATGGGCCAAGGCAGAGCCAAATATGCCATAGTGGCAGTTGACTATTTCACCAAATGGGTGGAAGCGGAGCCTCTAAATAAAATATCTTCGGCAAAAGTTATTAATTTCTTGATCAAAAATATTTTATGCAGGTACGGGGTTCCACTCAAAATCATATCGGACAATGGACTTCAATTTGACAGCGAGGAATTCACCGACTGGTGCCAAGAGTACAGAATTCACAAAAGCTTCTCATCTGTAGCTTATCCCCAGGCAAATGGACAAGTCGAAGCTGTCAAAAAAATTCTCAAAACTCTAATTAAGAGGAAACTTGAAAAGTCAAAAGGCACTTGGGTGGATGAACTTCCTACGGCACTTTGGGCCTACCGCACATCTTACAGAACATCAACAGGGCATACTCCTTTCTCTTTGGCATACGGATCGGAGGCCATGCTCCCAGTTGAAACTGTAGTGCCTTCCCACCGTAGGATCCACTACAACCCAGAAGAGAACGAAGAACTCCTCCACGTGTCTTTGGATCTAATTGAAGAGAGAAGAAACGATGCAGCACTCAAAGCGGCAGCTCACAAGCAAAAAGTGGCAGCACAATACAACTCCAAAGTCAAGCACTGCAGCTTACAAGAAGGAGAACTTGTCCTCAAGCGAATCTTCCCGCGCCCCAGAGCGCTGGCTCAAATCTGGGACGGACCCTACGTAATTCATAAAGATCTCCACAACGGAGCTTATATTTTGTCAACAGTGGACGGAGAGGTGTTCCAGAGGGCATGGAACATCCAACACCTTCGTCTATACTTTTCTTAACTTGTACTGCCCATTTGAAGTGAATTAACAAAGAGAATCAGTGGACGTAGGCATTTTCGTGTCGAACCACTTTAAAAAATATTGTCTCTTTTTAACTTGTTCCTTTATATCTTGGCTGCTTGTTAAGCTTTATCCTTTTCTGTTGAACAAAATCATGTGTAACGGCATTTCCATTCTGGACACTTCACGGCACAACCTCACCTGGACAAGACCTAACAGGTACTATACGAATCTATGCCCTCGCCAATGAGACACTTTTGCTCCAGCATCCCTCTGCTGCGGGTTAACTCATTGCTCACGACGGCCCTCAAAGCCAACTATAATGAGCCGATTATAAGCCACCGAGAAGGCCGACTATAGCCGAGGCAGCTCATTACGGCGTTCGGCTCGCCAGCAACCGTGAATCGATTATAATCCCCAACATAAGGTGTGGCCAGCCAGGGGCAGTTCACAGTTGACGATCGGCACCCGCGCTAGCCGGCCACGGTAAATCGAATAATACCCACGATTACGGGCCATAATGGCCCGAATAGTTACTGTGCGCGATCTCGGCTTCGATGTGTCTTAAGTACGGCTGTGGTAAAAAAGAAAACTCTCCGCGGAGGCGTAAGATGGGTGACAAACGTCTCCAAGACCCACAGCTAGGGAAAGTGACAACAAAACCCGTTTGCCACGAACTTAAGCACATCGAAGGCCTTCCGTGATTGGAAGTTTTACTATTTCTTATATTTACATTTTATTTATAAAAACTTTCCTCCTATCCTCTATAACGATCACTAACGTATAGGACACAAAATAGGAGACACTCGCTAATGGGAATAAGAACTCCCAGCTGGATGGCAGGTCATCCAGCTGCGTTCCATATTCAATTACACAAGGCATTTAAAGCTACCGTCTACAGCAAAAACTTGAAGGGTGGTACTTTCTTCTCTTGTACATAAATATGTAACTATAATTTCTACGCATATCTCACTAACATTGCAATACATGAACTTATATTTTAAGCAAAAACTTAGCGTCAAACACAATTGACTCACTAGCACATGCACAGCTATATTTCTTATGCAACACATCAAAATAACGACAACATTTAAATATGACAGAATCAGGGTTATAGAATTACATGTTAAAAATAAAGTCGTTCATTACAAATGACATAATTACAGCCCAAAAGTATATTAATGTTTTGGGACTAGTATATACAGGAATGTCAAGTAGGCCAAAAAAGAAAAATAGTCAGTTGCATCGGGACTCCGCCTCTATCCTGCTGGCCCTCCAAGATCTACTTAACTGCAGGATCAGAACTCCCAGCATGTTGACCAGAAGTCCCACCTGTCCAATTCAGGAGAAGAATCCATCAGATAAACGATAAGCAATCAAGTCAGGAAAAGACTAAAAGGGAAGACTTACCAGCACCTGCTCCCTGGTCATCATCCTCTAGCTGCACACCTACTTCCTCAGCGGTAAGCAGCCGCATGCCCTCCTTCACTGCCACTTTCTCCTCCTCAGTAAACTGGGCTGTAAGCACATCCATTCTGAAGGCCACACCACCCTCCTTGTCCGCATCAGCCTTAGCCTCCTCCAGAGCCCGGAGATAAATCCTGGCCATGACCCGTGGATAATCATCCGTCCAGGATAAGTTGCCCTGCTTCCAAGTACGGAAGTACATGTCCTGAAGCATCTCATCCATCATCCCCTTGTTCTCCTCAAATTCCCTCATCCGGACCTCAAAAACCGACAGCCTTGCAACGGCAGCATCTCTTTCCGATCGATATCTCGAGTGGTCAGCCTGAAGGGATTTCCTCATCGCCTCCATCTCCTCCTTCAGCTTGGCTTGAGCAAGCTCCGCGGCTTCAAGCTTCCCAGATAACTCCTCTATCCGCTCGAGATCCGCCTTCCGAACCTCATCCACCGTTGCAATGGCCATATCGATCCGTTCCTTGCAGGTAGCCTCCATTTTCCGCAGCTCGGCTCTGCTAGCCTCTTCCATAGTTTTCTTTAGCCGTCTGGAGGCAGCCTCGTGCTGAGAGATCTGGATGGCCTGATCGGAGAGTTGCTTGGCCTGGTCGGCAACTACTAGCCATAATCTTATGTTGGCACTCCCAATTTCCTCCCCGGCCTTGACCAGTCGGGCGTGATGCCCCATCAACTTCTTAGTCTCCTCAGCAACCCGGTCGATATTTGCCTTGGCTTCACCCCACATAGTTATAATCCGCGTAGTATGCAAATCAAGGTCCAGGGACTTGGCCTCATCAAGCACCCTTACCATAGGATTGCGGGGGAGAAGGTGCTCACCAGTAACCTCGTCAAAGGAAATATCATGAGAACCCGGATCCAGAACTGGATGACCTACAAATGGATTACGAGCCAAGCCGGGACGATCAATGTGAGTAACAGTAGGATTCTCTGATGGACGCGGAGAGGGTATGAACTCAGTATCCTCCCCCATGATATCATGAATAGGCTGGGTTGGGGGTTGAGGTCCAGGTGAAGGTTCGAATAAGGAGCGCCTCCTCCTTTTCTTTTGAATATCCTCTTCAATAACTCCGAGAAGAGGACGGTAGCCGACTACGTCCCCGGAACGGTCGGTCGGAGGCTTTGGCTTAGCAGAAGCTTTGAGGAGTTTGAATTGTTCGAGACGGTGTCGAATGTCTGATGCCTTGGCCACCTTACCCGCTCCTGGAAGTAAAAACCAAGTGTTACAAGCATGTATGAGACTATAATCCAAGAAACATGTGAAGTTAGAAGAAGAGTCAAAAATTCACCTTGAACCGCCGGAGTTGCCCTAGCTGAAATGCTCTCAGAAGATGGACCGGCACCAGTCCCGGCCTTATCAATTTTCTTCGGCTTCTCCACCAAGGCCGATCCCTCCTCCAACCCCTCAAAAGCCTGGCGGAAAGCATCGTCTGTCCACTCTTGGATCTCCCCCGCTTGCCCAGAAGACAAAGCCCCGGCGCCGTCACCGCTCTGTCCTTCGCCACCATCACCTTCTCCATCACCTCCGCTTTCCTCCTCTACATTTTCCTCCTCCGGAACATCTGGACATGTGCTAGGGGAGGGTCCATCGGATTTCTTAAGCTTCTTCCTCCCGGCGACTGGAGGTATCAAGAAGGGTCTTCTCTTACTACTCTTCGTCGTGGCCCCGCCTTTAGCTTTGGCAGCCCTCTCCTCGGCTGTATCTCTCTGCTTAACCACAGACTGACATGGTAGAATCAAGTTGTGCTGTAGAAGAGTAGCATTCCTGATTAGATAAGAAGCTGACTGATCCTTTCCCGAAATGGCTTCTATTTCCGCAGCCATCTGAACCAGGCGATCGTTCTCCACGACCACAAAGCCACCTGTCGCTAGCAAGAAATAAAAACACATACGAAGAAGCATTGCAGTCAGAACGGAAATTATGAGTGAGATTCAACTTACAGCCAGAAGTGAAGCGACGGATAGAAACAGAGTCATCCTTGACAAAAAACCATTCTTTCTTGAACATGCTGAACTTCGAATATAAGTCCAGGACCGGCTTGAAGGACACAGCCGATTCCAAGCTGATGTATGGAGACCCTTTCTTGTAGCCTCTCAAGTTGTACAAATACCGGATCTCCCGGTTGGAAGGGGACGCCCGTATTTTCTTTGGAAAATGATGAATAGACTCACCAAGATAGCATAGGAATTGGGCTGAAGCTGGAAAGGGGCCACCTTCAAGTAGGTAATGAAGCTGACTATCCAAGCATTGATCGGGGGAATGGCCCCGCACATGCAATGGTACCTACTATAAGCAAAATATCCTTCAGGGGGGTTGTACGGCATCACTCCTTCCCCCGGCAACAGCATACACGCTCTATCAATCCCAAAAGAGCGAGAAATAACATCAAGCTGCTCCTCTTTGAGGGAGCTAGGAAAGCAGTCAGGAGGAGAGTTCAAGTGCTCCTGAGGGCCATATCCATCCACTAGTGATCTCGGGGTGGGTCCCTGTCGTCCCGGTCCTGGCTAAACTGGGGGCACAACGGGGGACTCCCTTCTGTCCATAGATTTCTTTTTATCTGATTGAGTTTCCACTTTATGAGACATTTATCTGCAACACCGGAAAAACATATTGTTAGAACAAGGAGTATGGAAACATAATACATGTAGTCTAGAATTTCATTTGTAGTTCAAAACATAAAGGCTCGATCGGTAGTTCGGGACTAAAGTCCATTCGACACTCGTACTTCTCAAACTCATTCGGTAATTCATGGCTTGAGTTCATTCGGTACTTAAGGTCACCGAGTATCATTCGGTACCCCAAGATTTAAGTTCATTCGGCACTCGATTCATTCAGTAATTCAAGGTTAAAACTTCATTCGGCAATCACCTGATCCGGTAGTCAAGCGTGATTCGGCAATATGGTTGGTTCGGCAGGAAAATCTGGTTCGGCTATCTCACTTGGTAAGGAATAACGAAGGCATAATGCCCATACTTATAGGCAAATATCAATGACCGGACCAATTGGTTCGGCACACAAGACTGGATGAGAATGTCCAAGCTAAAACAAAGTGCGGCATATGCAGGCATATGCCTTACTTTGGGGGGCAAGTGTTGGGCGTGTTTTCACTGGACCGGTGCAACCGAATCAAGTAGGGAAAGCACCACCGGACCAACCTACTTCCTCATGCTACCGAACCAAACTCCAACCAATCATCACCGGACCAAGTTCCGTCGAACAAAGGCCTTACCGAACCAACATTTTTAGGGCCAGATTGCATCAGCCCAGGCCCACCAGCAGCTATATACATCCAAGACCCCTGCCCCCAGCCTCACTCTATAAATAGAGGGGCAGAGGTACAGCAATGGCAGACAAGTTTGAGAGCTCAAGCACGCATAGAACTTTCAAACAACTTTCAGTTACTTGTAATCAAAGCTTTGTACTTGTAATGTGGATAGAAAAAGGAGAATAACATATAAAGTGGACGTAGGCACATTCTGGCCAAACCACTATAAATTTGTGTGTCTTTTACAGTTTAGTCCATCTATTTTATATATTCGCACAAATCACCCAAATCGCTAAGAACCACATATAATTAACAAAATCATACGACTTGGAGGTGTTTGCCCATTTTTCGTGAAAACACTTAATGTAATTTATAAAGTGTAATTACTTAGTGAAGTAATTAATGGGTAATTACTGGATGTAATTAATTGAAGAATGGAAGTAGTTTTGGGCTTAACTACTTTGTGTAATTAGTAAGAAGGATAATTACCTAGAGAAAGTAATTAAGAATTAATTAATGTAATTAATTAAAGTATGGATTAAATAAGGAAATTAATTAAAGGGTTAGTTGGTTAATGAGTGTGATTCAATAAAAGGGTAATTAATCAATGTAAGTGATTATGGGGTAATTAATGTGAGTAATTGACTAAGGATAAATATAATTAATGTGTATGGTGGAAGTTAAATTAAATTAGGAAATTAATTAAAGGTTAATTAATAAATGTAATTAAAGAAGATAATTAAGGAATGATTAATTAATGTTTTGTAATTAATTACTGATAAGTAAGAAGGATTAAAAATGATTAAAGTAATTTAATTTATTTAAATTAATTAGAAATGGTGTAACTAATTAATCTTGCTTATGAATGATTGGTTGATATTTCTGATAGGCAATGTTTTGTGATATGATATCCTTGGTTAGAACAGTGATAATGTGGTTATCTATCAATGATGAATTACTGTGTAAAAGTTGGCATCCTGTATTTAAAATTGAATTGTTTCCACTTGAATAACATAAGTTAAGATGACATGGGATTCGAAGAGACCGGGGTTGGGTATCAGTAAATACTCGAAATCTCTTCGATTAGTAATCTACAGTAATTGTTTATAGAATTGATATGTGAAATCAATAGGCTGGAATGGAATAAGTTAAGTAAACTGGACCATTGAAAACTAAGTAAAGATACTCAGGGATTGATTTGTGAATATAAGTGTTGACTATAACAAGCTGTGAACTTGTAGTGATGAACGAGTTATCCCGGGGTCTAAAATAAGATTTATGCATTAGTATTTCATGTTAGATGGGTTTACTCACGCTGGTTTCCAGCTTGACTCGGGTGTTACTTTGATGTAATGCTCAGGTCAGACCGAGTATTACAGATTTTTAGGTAATAACGTTCTGGAGCTCAGGAGGCAAGTTGGATGGCAGGAACGTATGGAGTGTATTCCGCTATGATATTTGGTAGTTTATCTGGGACATGTTGATTTTAACTGTCCAGTATTTTGTGAAAAAGTTGTAACTCTGATGTAAATAAATGTAGGTTGACAAATACAGTTTCTTTTGTATAACTGTTATTATTTGATATTATATTTTGATCAGCTGCGTATGTGAGATTTTGTGACTTGTTTTCTATTTCTTCTTATACCTCTTTCCTTCTTTTCCTAACTATCTAGAATCTTCGGGATTGAAAATTCCGAGTCGTTATGTCACGATCCAAATTCCGGCGTTCGAAAATCGACATCCGTACTCCACTTGTACTTGAATGCCGCAGATCCAAACGTTGAAATTCGAGTCGTGCCGGAGCTTATAACACATTAAGTACAACACAGCGGAAGAAAAAAGAAATAACAGATATCATATACAATATTGGATACAATAAGTGATACAACATGAATGGTACAACAGAATGTTACAATAGACATCAACACTATCAGAGATACAAAGAATAGCAGCGGAAAGATAATGCCTTTAAATGCCAAACTCCAAGGACTCCATCTCCAATCCAAAGCTAGCTTGTACAAATGCGATCCACAAATCCAAAAGGCTGGAAGCTATCGAATCTACACCTACTATGGGATTATCTGAAAACCCCAACTCTAGACCGCCCGTGTGGAAAATAGTGGACACCCAGAGTTTAGGAAGGGAACAATAAACTCCAGGTCATTCATGGGACTGGTGTGAGCAAACAAAAACATTTGGTCTTTTTAAAACAAACAAAAGAATTTAAAATAAATCCGCAATGCTTTTTGGAAAATGAAACTACCATAAGGCCTCCCGCCACACACACAATGCAAACGCAGAATTGGAGGAGATTTCTCCTTATGATAGTCAAAAATGCTTGATGCGCGAAAATCATTTGATATTATTATTATAAGTGCACAGTGGAAAACAATTTCGAAAGTATAATATTAATCCTAGCCAGCATACGACTCTTCGCCGTATGCCTACTATAGCTACCATGTTCAATAGCAGGTTACCGCCACATTCCATGGCAGATTATACAACTAAAACCGTACAAGGCTCGTATTGGATTGAATGGATTTCCAACAAATGGTCAGGCTAAGGAACTTCCTATTGCCATATGGGAACGCCTCTGGCGGGATGCCCCGAGAACCAACATGTTCTCTGCTAACACAAGGCCGGCTACCCCCTTCCCGGGGAATAAAACCTGAGATATGCCACCCCCGGTCCTTTGGGACCTTTATCCGAGAGCTCTCCAACAACAACATCACACGGTAATAATAATAGTGTGTCCACATGAGTAAGTATCTGGGCTCCATACCATGATACTACCCTTTTCCAGAAGGAATGGTCATACCCTAGGGGAGCTACCCCTGAAACCTTGCCGCATCTTTCCTGTTTCGACCATTACCGGTTTGTGAGGCTCGATGAGGTCTCAACCACAAAGCTACGCTTTTCACAAGCCATGCTTTAATCAACCAATGATCAACAAATGATCATCAATCACACAGCAGCACTTAGCATGCCACACTACCAAATTGGGAGTATATCGCTGATAACCTTCAACTACATAACCTCTGAGCTCGTACGTCTCGAGAAAGGTTTTAAGCTAAGAGAATAAATTCTCCGCCACCAACAGATGTGTATTTGAAAGAAATCGGCTTTACATCTCAAAGTGTAGTGTCAGACACACAACCATACAAGTCTGTTCCGGGTTCGAATAGAACCGAAGGCACTTCCGAAGAAGCCCTTGCAAATCCGGGTATTCACAATCCCGATCGGACTTCCTATCACTTAGGAAATCTCTATACCGTAGCTACTCAGTGCAGAGACAATCGATAGGTCATCCTATCATTCTTGCAAATACCCGGTCTTCACCATCGGTCTTGAAATGTTATCCATAACGACGTATCATTATTCGGAATGGGTTACATGACACAAGGTCCTCTCCCGGCTAAACCGAATAACAAGCGCAATATTTAAAACATATGGATATGGGATTTTCAGTTAAGTCACAACTTATTATTCAAAACTTTCATTTAAATGGTTTAAACCAAGTTACCATTTCAAATCTTTAAACAAAAGATTTATTTCACAAAATTTAACCAGTTCCACAAAGATCCATTTACGGTTTCCAAAACAATTTCCATTTTTATTGGATTAACTCACTTAATCTTTTAAATAAAAGATTTAACTCGTAGCTTTCAAAACACGTTCCAAATATTCATTCATAACTTGGAAACCATTTCATTTTAAATTTGAAATTCCTATAATAAAAATTGGAAATTCATTCCTTATACGAAAGCTCTTTTCATTTGAAATCAAACAGTTTTCGTTTTGGAAAAATTAGAATTCAATTATCAAGTTAAAGTTCATCAACTTGGGTTAAATTTAATTCCCAAAAACAATATTTAAAAAATGGTTTAAAAACCCATATAACTTGTGTGACCTTTTACTTCATAAATTCTCAAAATAGAATTCAATCTCAAAATCTAAATTCAAATTTAAACTGAATTATTAAGTTTCAAAACTTTATTAAGTTATTCAAAATAACTTTTGTTTTAGAAATCCTTTTTCCAAAAGCTTTTCATTTTAAAACTCGATCCATTCCAAAAATCATTTGAATTCAAAGATTCAGATTTTAAATTTATTTAAAAATCTGTGACTCAACCAATTTCCACGTGCAATCCATATTTGTGTGTGTATAGTGTAGTCCAAGGGGTTTTACACAATAGTGCACAGCATCAATCATAAGAATATCGATAAGCGGTATAACTCATAACGCTTATCTTCATTCACAGATTCATGGATAAAGTAAATTAATCAATCACAAAGATTTACTAATATGATTCGATGTGGGTTTCCGATAACCAATTAGAATTCGACTCCCTGTCGCATCGAAATCTGAATGTCATTTACGGGTCAAAGGGTTTGCGTATTGATATAACAATATATTCATCACAAATAAAACAACTCATCACAAAACATTTCAAAGCATCACATCACATATCAAATATATCAGTCCGTCACATAGCATCCAATAGCAATCAAACCTCTACAACTAAGATGAATAATTTGGGTGGTTTTTAAATTTATCAACCACATGATTTTTTCATTAATAATTCTTAATCGATGATTAAGTTCATCAACTACAATTGATTTAGTTTTTTTTTTCAACCCTTATTAATTAAATCATCTCTAAATTAATTAAATCTAAATAAATTGACCTTTAATTAATTAAATCTAAATTTCTTATTCCTTAATTAACTACTTTGATTAATAAATCCCTAATTATTAATTAAATTTTTTTACTATGATTAATTAATTAATAGATTTATTATTCCTTAATCATTAATAAATAAATCTTAATTATAAAATATTAATTATTTGATTATCATTTATGATATATATTAACTTACCTTTAAGTTAAAAATCATCACTTATTAAGTCTTATTTAAAATGACTTATTAAAAATACAATTTTAAAACTTCATTGTTTTAGGAAAAATCCTTTATTCCCAAACTTTCAATTCATACTTTTTATTTAGTAAATAAATCATCATTTATAAAGGAATAACCCTTTTTTTCTTTTTAGAAATTTATTTAACTCATTAATTAAAGTTTAAAAACTGGAAATGTAAGAATTCCAGGCAAACATGAGTGTCCCCGAGTCGCTACACCCCCTGCTTCGAGTCGAACCCAGCCGAATTACTCCATTGCTTCGGGCTTTCCCTAATTTTACGCGAGCAAAATTTTTTTTCTCAAAAATATTAAGTACTAAAGTCGACCCGATGCAACCCCAAACACACGCGAGCCTGACTTCGAGCCAAATCTGGGTTTGCACATACCTGAACTCGAGCTCCCTTCTTTCTTTCCCAACGCTTCAAATCACTGACACCATTGATGCACGTATACGTGCACCACCACGCTAAACCTTGTCGAACGACGACGAACTCACAATGACATCACTGATGACCCACGGCTTCGATTCGAACAACTCAAAACCTAAACCAGATTCAAAATCAAAAAAGAGCTGTTAGCCCCAAACTGGAAACTACCCAGTTCATCCAAATATACCTCGCGTGGCCACCTATGGCCACCGGAGTTCTTGCGGCCATCCCCACAGCTGCTCCAACATCCTACTCACCTCCTCTCGAAGTCCGGTCTCCTCCGATCCATGAGCGACCTCAAAAACAACTCGAGAATGACACTGATACCACTTTGCCTTAAAACCCTATTTCGATTCAAATCCCGAGCTAGAATAAATAAAAAAAAAATTCTTGTATTTTTCTGTTGATCCCTCGACTTCCAGCTATCCTCGACATCAAACCCAAACTCCAATTCGACATAGATCATCGAAAATTGGTGATTAACCCAAATTTGGAAAATTTTGATTATCTCAGCCAATACATAAGTAAAAATCATGATATTCCCATCATAATTCATCATTTCACTCCACAAATCAGATTTTATATTCAAAGATCGAGTTTAGCTCGATAAATTTTAACCCATGCTTTTGATATTCACTGTAACTCTATATTTTTGAAATGATTACTAAATATAAATGCTTAAAACTTCCTTTAATATTTGTATTACATTGTTACAATCATCTTCTCTTCAGGAGTTACAGCTTGAATTTGATTAATTGAAGAGATAAAAATTTGTTTAGGTGGGTTTATACCTGTTACTCAAACAGAGGACTATACATGTATATAACCAGACATGCATACTATTATTTATACATACATACATGGACATGCAGGCAATTTAACCCCTATACAAACATCTCACTATCACACGATCTAGCATTTATCACATATTAACCATAGATAAACAGATTCAACCATAAATGAGGTCAGTTTGCTCACCTGGATTTGGCAGCAGAGACAAGAACTTGATGTTTGGAAACTGGAAGTTTGAATAGAGGAGCATTTTGAGCATGTACATTTTTTCTTTCTTTAATCTTTTGAAGGCTAGATCTGTAAGATGTAAATAAGAATCTTTGCTCATCTTTTATTGTATTTGTTTCACTTACTTCATCAATAACTACAAAATTTAATTTACTTATAGTATGATTTCTTATATAACAGAGAAGACTTCCTTTATCCCTATCTCTACAGTTGAAACCAGAGTTTACATAGCCTTTAACTTGATTTATTTTCCTGTAACTTGGATTAATACAACTGCTTAGATTCTTGCTTTGCTACTGATCAACAACATTAAGTTCAAATCTTAAAAAAAAGATGTTACTTGCCTTTTAATTATTTCCAGAAAATTTGCATTTGATTTCCAGTAACTTCAAATTTGCATTTGCTTCCAGATTATCATTTCCAGGCTTCCACTTTTATTTTCAAACTTCATGTTTTGCTTTACTCCTGAACTTAATTTGTTTGAGATAGCTCGCACTGTTTTCCTGACCTGAAACTTGTTGAAGTTCTTTGAATCTGAGCTTGATTTCAGAAACTAGAATTGCTTGTTGAATCTTGATCTTCTCTTGATTTAAACTTTGCTTTGATTGCTTGAGTTTGTTTGCCTGAGCTTGCATGTTCTTCCCAGGCTTTGAAACTGTTTTGGATTTCTGTTCTTTGACCTTGTATTTGTTTTACTTGATCTTCTTTGTGAGGATGTGCTTTGTTTTCGAATTGATTTCTCAGATTTTAAAAATTATGAACTGAGAATTAGTTTCCTTCTCTTACATATGTGTTGAGATTTGAGATACAAAATCTTTTGTTACTATTTGCTTCAGATTTGCTGAGATATCTATTGATTGCCTTGTGGGGAAATGAAAAGTTTCTAAATTTTTTTAATCTTATTATTTTATTCAATTTATTATGGTGAATGCCATTTGTAAGAAGAAATGATTATGAGATCTATGCATGTTGATTTGCTTTGCTTATCTCTATTATGTATGTTAACATTTATTTTAAATTCCAATTCAAATTGAATTATAACCACTTATGTACATTTATATATATTCATATCCATACATTTATTTAGAAAAAAGTTATATCTACACAATTTACATTCATACATATTTTTATTTATTTATTTATTTTTGTACAATCTTTTATAAAAAGAAAAGAATGACTTTTAAATACTTTGATTTTATATTAACAATAGTTAAATTTATTTATTTGAGGGAATTTGACTTAAGAATAATATTTCAAAAATGAGTACACTAATTTTTTTCTTTTTAACCACTTCCAAATATTAATATAATTAAAATTTAGAAAACAACTTTTACTATCATTTTATTAATCTCAAGCTTTTAAATTCTATTTTTATTTTTTTAATACATTTTATTTTGAAATTCAATATTTATTTTATAAATCACTTACCCTTAAATTCCTAATATAAATTTCTATTTATAATCAAAATTATTTATTTATTCTAAAAATCTTTAAATACTTCACAATTTATTTTCCAAAGTAAATTTAATTGCCAATTAAACTTGATAAATTTCAGGAATGTTACACGTTACATTTGGTATCAAAGCTGAAGTTAAGCGAGAACTTTGGCTCTATTGGGTTTACTCATTAAGGATAAGGTAAGTGATACTCAAAAATGAGTTGAGTGTATATAATATATGAGAGCGTACTTGTTATTTTCTTATAAAATGATTTTAAAAATGATTTTTCATATAAGTTTATCTTTTGATATATATAGAAATTGGTTGTTGATTATTGGAATAAAATAAAATAATGAGAATTAAGTGGTAATAATAATACAACCAAATTGAAATTAAAGGAAGATAAGTTTGAAATAGATCCAAACTGGAACTAAAATCATGAATTTGTAGAAGTAAGGATAAGATATAAATGAATTGGTATCTAGATATGATAATCTTGGTTATTATCATAAATGGTTGTTGTGTTTAATAATAAAATGTGTATTTATGAGCAAGCAAAATAAAATGTTTTAAGGAAGTAAAACGTTTGGGTAAGTATGACTTATAAATTGGAACTAAAGATGATCTAAATTGTGAAGATTTAAATCTAGGTCTAGAAATTTGAAATTTGTTTCAAAGTGATAAAGAAAAGAATAAATAATATTATTCAGACTATTTTTAAATGTAATCTTATTTTAAAATAAGAAGTTGTTCGGAAATTTTAAAGAAATTTGTTTCGAATTAAAAACCAAAAGTGGTTTAAATTTTTAAGGTGTAACTTGGTGTGCAAAGGAAATAACCTTGTATATATATATAAGGGATATACATAATATCAAAGATAATTTGAAATAAACTCTAAGTGCTAAGATTTAAATTTTTACTTGGAATGTGATGTAAGTCTTTGAACTTATAAGTAAGTAAGAATATTGATAGAAGTTTGAAATTTAAAGTGGGAAGATTATTAGTGAGAAGTTTAAAATTTGAAATGGAAGTTCAAATTTTATAATGTTGAATGGATTGGGGTAACACATCCACCATTGAGATAAACTGGGTAATAAAATGAATTTTGAAGATAAAATTCCGTTGAACTTAAGTTTTAAATATTAAGAATGGAACTTGTAAATTAAAATTTGTTTTGAACTCTTACTTGAACCTTGTAAAGAGTTGAGTATAGGAAATTTAAAATAGATTTTTGAAAATTTGGACTCGAAGCCAAATATCTTAAAAATATTTAGGCTGTTAAATCGATAGTAAAGGTTAGTTTGAATGAACATTTAAAATATAACTCGAATTTATATAATTCGAAATGATTTTAAGTTGAAATTTGAATAAAATTAGTTCAAATTGAATTTGATTTGAATCAATTAGAATTGTTATTGAAGATGGAAAAGTTTAAGACTCAGATGGAAAATTTGAATTGGATAAATTTGAAATGAAGTTGAAGTTGAATGAGTTCAAATTCAAATAGGAAGTTAACTTAATTTGAATTGAAATTGAAGGTTAATTGGAAATTGGCAATTGATTGGAACTGGGATTATTCAAATTGTAATTGAGTCAATTTTAAATGGAAGTGGAAATTTAAGTTGAATTGATGGAAATGGAGATCGGGAATTGAACAGTTTGGCTCTGGACCATTTTCAAAATAATTGTTTTAATACAAATCTTTTTTTCCAAGCTATTTACTATATATACAACCTTTCTTATTAAACCCAAAACTATCTTATACTTATATTATAACTACTTTTGGAATTATTTAACTATTTCGCAACTGTTTTATAAACTAATTACTGTTTTTCAACTACTTTATAACTAATTACTATTTTACAACTATTTTGCAATTATTTAAAATTTCTATAACTATTTGACTATTTTCCAACTATTTTACAATTACTTAATTATTTTACAGTTATTTTACAAACGAGTAATTATTTTCAACTACTTATCTATTTTAATTTTTCAAGCTATTTTCTAAATTTAAGCTGGACAGAGTTTACACTGTTTATGATTAAATTACCAATTGAGATAAGGATTAAAGTGATAATCCAAATGAGGATTTAAGCAATTTTGAGTAAGTGAATGAAAATCAAAGTGAAGGTGAATGAAAGAGAATTGATTTGGCTAATAACCAATAAAGATAATACGTAGGATGTATATATATTATTCTATTCGTATAGTGATTTGATCCAGATTCGAGCACATAATTTCGAGATAGTTATATCGATCCGAGTTGGGATTTTTCACTCGATTTTCGACGATGAACCTGGATATGGATTATTGATTGGTTATGGATATTCTCTATCATAGTTATGGCTATGTAAGGAGAATGATGGTTTCTGATCAAGAAACCAGATCTGAGTCCGCACTGGAAAGTCGGGTGGATGATATTAGTTCGGAAGTAAAATTGTGTGATCGAGTGAGCGATCAGATTGATATAGCGCACGGATGATATGTGTACATCGTAGGGTTTGAATGAAATTTGATGTTGGGAATTTGTGGATAAGAAATGTGAAACGATTTTTGAAAAGAAAGGTACATTATGTAAGTGATTATACATATTTACAAGTGTAATATTTACAAGTGTAAGTCAATCTTGTTGTCAATTGTAAGAATAATATTATGCATAGTAAACAAGTGTCAATTGTCTTTTATTTTCAAAAATAATAATTAAAATTAAAACAAAGTTTTATATATACATCACCATTTCTTCTTCTATTCTCTTTTCCTCATATTCAAACTAAACAAAATAAAATGCAAGCTATAATCTAAAATATAAAATCAGAAAAGAAGTAGAATCTGTAAACAAAAGCAAAGATGAAAATCAAGTTCAATTCATCTCAACAATTAAGATTTCAAATTAGATCAATTCAAATTCAAAACAGCAAGAAACCTCTTATCAAGTACAAACTAAAGCAAACTAAGCTAGAAATCAATTCAACTCAGTTTCAATTTGGAAATCAGATCAAAATCAGAGAGCCTGTTCTCTGCTTTTACTAGACAGGCGAGTAAACAATTAAAAAAAACAGTTTTAAAAATCTGTGATTCAACCTTGGTGCATGTGATGGATGGTGTTGTGATGATGTATATATGTTTATATGAATGTTATATGCGAATGCATGTTGAAATGTGAAATGTCTGTGTATATATATAAGTGCCTGTATACAAAAATCTTCTCTGTTCTTGTTACAGAATTTAAATTCCTTAAGAAAAAATTCATATCTCTTATTTCAAGCAAATTTAAGCTTGGATCTTTGAATAAAATTTGTTTTCTAGGATATGATGATAATTTTAAAAATAGTTTCAGGGTTTAAAATTCAACAAATTATTTTTAAATTTGAAAGAACAGTGAAAATGCTTATTTATGTTAAAAATCAACTATCTTAATTTCTAAATTGAATTGTATGAATGTAATCGTGATTGAAAATAACGAATTTTAGTATACATTTCATGATTTTTAGATTGTTAATTCATGGGATTTTTCGAGATGTTCGAATTGGGCGTTTCGGGTGACTGCCAATGAACGACGACGTCGGGGTGGTTGATGTTTGGGCTGGAGAAGGTCGGAGGCATGGGGGTCTTAGGAAAAATGCTAATGGAATTTTTCATCGGCCATGGCAATCGAAAATAGGCGAACTAGGGTTTTGTTAGAAGTTTGGTTCGCCGTCGTTGACGAGGAGAATGTGGCATCGATAGCTCATTATAGACGATCGCGATGAGGGGAATGGGCGCTGGAAGGTGTGGTGAGGCTTCATTAAAGGGGGTAGGTGATCTCGAGGTCGGAGGCGTCGGGAAGATGAAGATTTCTGGCCATGGTGGTTTCTAGTTTGGTCGAGAATGCCTCGTTTTCGATTGATATGGGTTTCGATCGATCTGGGTTCACATATGTGTTTGCGTGGTTTCGAGTGGTTGTCGAGGGTCGCCGCGATGCCCTCCGGTGGTCGGAAGCACCGGTGTACGTGCACCACGTGCACGTCGTACCGGGTATGCGAGTTGCTCGAGTGGGTTCTCGTGCAAATAAAGGTTAGGCTCGAAGACTGATGTTGTAGAAGGAATCAAGACAAGCACGAGTTAAATGGGGTTTCGACTCGAGTTTGTCACGGGTTGTCTGGTTTCAGTGATTTGGTTTTTAAGCATAGGTAAATTTTTGAAAAGGAAATCAAGTTTAAATTTTTAAAGGCAAGTTCTTTTCAAATAAATGGCAATCCAGGTTGTAAGAGTGTTTTGTTTTAATATATTTCAAGATTTGAAATGTTTAAGAGAGTTGATTTTTAAAGAAAGATAAGTTAAGATTATTAATTAATGGTTAGAAATTAATTAATCAAGTAATTAAAGATTAATTAAGTTACAATTAAGTACTTAAATAATTAAGTAACTAGAGATTTATTAATTGGTAATTAGGAATTAATTAATTTGAAATTAATAATGGTTAATTAAAGCATAATTACTTAGGGAAGTAATTAAAGGATGGTTAACAAGGGTAATTAATGAAAGATCATTAATTAGGGATTATGAAAGGAATAATTAATGTGATTAGTTTAAGATAAGTAATTAGGTTAATTAATTAAGGATAATCATTTGTGGAATTGGTTAAGTATAATTACTTAATGTAATTTATAAAGTGTAATTACTTAGTGAAGTAATTAATGGGTAATTACTGGATGTAATTAATTGAAGAATGGAAGTAGTTTTGGGCTTAACTACTTTGTGTAATTAGTAAGAAGGATAGTTACCTAGAGAAAGTAATTAAGAATTAATTAATGTAATTAATTAAAGTATGGATTAATTAAGGAAATTAATTAAAGGGTTAGTTGGTTAATGAGTGTGATTCAATAAAAGGGTAATTAATCAATGTAAGTGATTATGGGGTAATTAATTTGAGTAATTAACTAAGGATAAATATAATTAATGTGTATGGTGGAAGTTAAATTAAATTGGGAAATTAATTAAAGTTTAATTCCTAAATGTAATTAGAGAAGATAATTAAGGGATGGTTAATTAATGTTTTGTAATTAATTACTGATAAGTAAGCAGGATCAAAAATGATTAAAGTAATTAGAAATGGTGTAACTAATTAATCTTGCTTATGAAGGATTGGTTGATATTTCTGATATACAATGTTTTATGATATGGTATCCTTGGTTAGAACAGTGATAATGTGGTTATCTATCAATGATGAATTACTGTGTAAAAGTTGGCATCTGTATTTAAAATTGAATTGTTTCCACTTGAATAGCATAAGTTAAGGTGACATGAGATTCAAAGAGACCGAGGTTGGGTATTAGTAAATACCCGAAACCACTTCGATTAGTAATCTACAGTAATTCTTTATAGATTTGATATGTGAAATCAATAGGCTGGAATGGAATAATTTAAGTAAACTGGACCATTGAAAACTAAGTAAAGATACTCAGGGATTGATTTGTGAATATAAGTGTTGACTATAACAAGTTGTGAACTTGTAGTGATGAACGAGTTATCCCAGGGTTTTAAATACTATTTATGCATTAGTATTTCATGTTAGATGGGTTTACTCACGTCGGTTTCCAGCCTGACTCGGGTGTTACTTTGATGTAATGCTCGGGTCAGACCGAGCATTATAGATTTTTAGGTAATAACGTTCTGGAGCTTAGGAGGCGAGCTGGATGGCAGTAACGTATAGAGTGTATTCCGCTGTGTTATATGGTAGTTTATCTGGG
The DNA here is from genome assembly GCA_030765085.1 of Allium cepa. Classification (NCBI taxonomy): domain Eukaryota; kingdom Viridiplantae; phylum Streptophyta; class Magnoliopsida; order Asparagales; family Amaryllidaceae; genus Allium; species Allium cepa. The sequence goes on from CM060938.1 coordinate 590,973,968, forward strand.
ACATGTTGATTTTAATTGTCCAGTGTTCTGTGAAAAAGTTGTAACTCTGATGTAAATAATTTTAAATTGATAGATACAGTTTTCTTTTGTATAACTGTTATTATTTGATATTATATTTTGATCCGCTGCGTATGTGAGATTCTGTGACTTGTTTTCTGTTTCTTCTTCTACCTCTTTCCTTCTTTTTCTAACTATCTGGAATCTTCGGGATCGAAAATTTCAGGTCGTTACAATCTTCATATGTCGCTCTTAGCGTATTTTGTATTAATTATATTTGATCAAAACCTCATAATCTTTTTGGGACTATGTATCTGAATATGAAATATTGATTTGATATGTAATCAGAAAAGTTGTTTTAAACCCGTGTCGATTTTATTTCATATTCATGTGCTTTTGATATTATGGATACCATTAACGTTACCATATTTTTTTGCTGGAAGTTAATATTATAGATGACTGCAACATCTGTAGCGTTTAGCTTTGGGCCTCAAGATAGGGGATGTTACAACTTGGTATCAGAGCATAGGTTTATGAAAATATTTAAATTTAAAATGATTTTGAAAATATAATCCTAGGAATTAGAGAAAATTTTGGGCTATGGGATAACGCTATAGTAACATACTTGTATTTGCTATATATAAGTATACGCTTTATCTCTATTCTCCCATCTCTCTTAGACTATTCTTTTATATCTTACGAAGACTCGAATGCAGATATGGATGCTAGAATTGGAAGAGTTAACCTTGGTGGATGAAGCACCACAAATAATAGAAATGCTAGGCCTAATACTAAGAGAAATCTAGGTTTGGCATATGCTGCAAATGTGGGTGCTGGAGCCCCGCAAGTTGATGTGGGAGCGATCTATCAATTCTTTGTAAACATGATGCAAGCAGGAGTTACTGCTGGAGTGGTTGGAGGAGGAAATCAAGAAGCTCTGGTGGTGACTAACTATGCTGTTTTGAGTAAGGATTATGCCCATGGGGAGGAAAGCCATTTATGGTACTGAAGACTCAATCGATGTGGAGAATTGATTGCTTCATTGCAGGAGGATTTTCGTTGATCTAGGGCTCAATGATGAGCAGAAGAGAAGGCTTACTTCTAAACAGCTATAAGGAGCGGTACTGTATTGGTGGAACAGTGTTACAGTTAGAGTCCATGATGAGACAATGACTTGGGTAAGTTCAGGAGGAGGTTTGAAGAAAGGTTTATGTCAGAGATTGTAAAGTCCACTCTGCTCAGGAAGTTTGCTGAGTTTGTGTAGGGGAATATGACTGTACTTGAGTATTCAACGAGGTTTGAGGAGCAAGTGAGATATGGATATGCTACGGTTGATACTGTTATTAAGAGGAATGAAAAGTTCATTCGGGGGTTGAAGCCTAAACTTGCTAAGGCCATGCTATCGCACATTAGAGATCCATGTGATATTGTTAAGGAGATGGCCTTAAGGCATGAAGAGATGTTTGCTTTTCTGGAAGAAAATAAGGCAAAGGAAGCTCAAGGAGGGCAGAGTCAGAAGAGAAAGTTTTTCCATAAGAAAGGAACTCAGAAGGGTGGAGCTGCCTAGAAGGGAAAGGCAGAAGTAGTCTGTTACAAGTGTGACAAGAAAGGACACTATGCACATGAATGCCAGACAGGCAATGGAAAGAAAGCTGCTGAGAAGAAAGGGGTGAGGTGTTCCAACTGTGACCACATTGGGCACTATAATAACCAGTGCATGGAGCCAGCCAAGGATGGAAAAGGCAAAGTGTTTGCGTTTGAACCAACTACCTTGAGACAACGGCACAGGAGAAAGGAAAAGATGTGTTGGGAGGTACGCTTTTGATTTATGGTGTATTAGTTAGAGTTCTATTTGATACGGGTGCATCGCATTCTTTTATATCTCATTGTTTGGTAGATAAGCTTAATATAAAACCCTCATACCTAGTTACTTCCTTAAAGGTTGCAAATCTGATGTTTGCTAGATTATGGACGATCGTGGGAAGAACATCTATACTTAGTGTAATTTTCGTATAACAACGGTTGTTAGGCTAGTATAGGGATGACACCGTTTGAAGCTTTGTATGGAAGGCCATGAAAATCTCCAGTTTGTTGGTTAGACTAAGGATATGTTAGTTCTTGGTTTGGATTTGGTTAGAGAAGCCGCAGAAAAGATTGAGTTAATTCGAGCTAGAATGAAGGAAGCTCAGTCTAGGTAGAAGTATGCAGATAGAAGACGAAAGACTTAGAGTTTTCAGTTAAAGATTGTGTTTTTGTCAAAGTATCACCAATGAAGGGTGTGATTAGATTTGGAAAATCTGGTAAATTGGCACCGAGGTTCATTAGACCATTTCCTATCGCAGAAAGGATCGAGAAACTCGCATATTAAATAGAGTTACTGAATAGTTTGGCAAGAGTCCATGACGTTTTTCATATTTCTTATCTAAGGAAGTGTATTCGAGATTAGGAGACTTTTACAACACCGGTTGTGTTAGAGGACTTAGTAGTGGAGCTGAATTTGACTGTAGTTAGAAAACCATTTTGCAAAGTTGCGAGAGATGAGAAGAGGATAAGGAACAAGACATCAGACAAGTCAGAGTCCAGTGGAGTGACGACGAGAGAGACTATACTTGGAAAACTAAAAGAATGATTCGAGATACTTATCCTGACTTTTTTCATGGTATGTTTTACCTTTATGATTGATTTTGACGAGTGCCTTATCATAAATTCGAGGACTAAATTCTTCTAGGAGGGGAGTTTGTAACGACCTTAATTTTGATTAACACTATTTAGGACATTTAATTAGTTAAATTAAATGAAATAATGTAAATGGTTAAGGGATTGAGATTTGTGTTAATAGAGGGTAGCCGTGCCAATTTGAATTAATGAACTAAAGGGATTAAAATGAAAAATGAAAGGGATATAGACAAGGGAAAAATAGGAATGAGTTACATTCTTATACCCTAAACCCTTAAGCCATTTTCATTTTACACGTTCACAAACTAAAACAAACATAAGAAGAGGCCGACCACCACTAAGAAAAAGTAAGGGGAAGATAAGAAAGAACCAAGAGGAAAAGCTTAATCAAATTCATTCAAGATCAAATCTCAAATCCTTAACAACAAAGATGAAAGTGAATAATAGTTTACATCTTATATTTTAATGATTTTGGTTCTAGGTCAGATATGTTTGTATTTTGCAGATTTTATTTCTATGTTTGAATGATAAGTAGATATATATATATATACACTTGTTAATGAATTATGTTTGTTTATATAGATTTTGTGATAAGTTTTAATTTGACAAATCTATCAAATGACATCCAAATGCCTTGTGATTTAATATATGGTCAGAAATGATATTTTAGAGGTGGTGTTAGTCCATGAGATGAGATGATGGTTTTGATGACAACAACCTTAGAATAGATTATAAAATATAAATACTAACATTATAAGTTGATATATATATATATATATATATATATATATATATATATGCAGGATTTAACCATGCAGGTACCAAGAATGAAGACTGTACAGATTGAAGACTCATGAGTATCAAGATTATCAAGTTCAAGACTTCAATAATAAGTATTTTTTATTAGGAATTTTTTTAAAACTCATAAAAAAGCACTGGCATTTTAAAATTCAATTTATTCGTGGAATGGAATCCACTTCGAGCCGTTAAAAGGATGGAACCCTAAGTACGATGGAACCAACGAAAAATCTAGTGGAACATTGTTTTGTATCCACTAATTTTAATTCAAATGATTTTTCAAAATTATCCGGTTTTCAAAATGATTTCAAAACTTTTCTTTTAAAAAGATTCAAAACCCTCTATCCCGATTTTAAATAATTTTAGCCACAAAATCATCTTTAAATTCAAAGTCAAATTACTCCTGATTTTAAACCGTCCTTTAAATATATTTAACTATTTATACTTAGATTTAAAATATAAAATAATATATATATATATATATATATATATTATTCTCTATATTTACTTATGAATTTTAACTATAGTCAAGTATATTAGTAAAGTTTAAAATAGTTTTAATATAAGATAAAGGTTATTTTCAAAGAAAATCAAAACATCAAAAATTGCTTTGGGATGTCGATATGCCTATGGTGACCATGTCGACATGGTGTCAGTTTTGAGTCCAAAATTTAAATTTCAAAAGAAGTGTCTATTCGCCATTACTCTTCACGAATGGACATGGCTGTTGTTCTTCTATAAATAGGGGTCAGTTTCAACGAATTTTATATCAGATTTTCTGGTTTTTCACTCCTCTTCTTCTTCCACATTTCTAAATACATATTCTTACCATTACTTTGCCGAAATCAACATTGAATCGAACTCGATTAATTCTAGTTTGATTCTCTATCACTATCTCAACAAGATTCTCAGTGCTATTCAGAGTTATAGACTTCTTTGTAATCTATAAGCGGGACAAGGTGTGATTATAGCCTTGGTAAATCAATTGGGTAAACTGGTAGCCCGTAAAATCAAGTGGGTGAACTTGTAGCGTGGAAAATCAAGTATCTCTACCCAGAAGATTGTGATTTTGGAGGATGTATCTCGTAGCCTTGAAATCGAGGGTGTAATTGTACGATTGCTTTTGAGAGGAAATCCGTACTTGTGTTGCGGGATTGGATGTAGGGTAACTCCGAACCAGTATAAATCCGGTGTGTTCTTTCCTTTACTGGTTTTATTTTATTTCTGTATCTGTGTTTGTTTCTGTGATCATATCTGTATTTGTATATTGCATGCATCTGTGTCTAAATGAACATAAACTCAAAAAGATTTAGTAATTCTTTATAAACACTATTCACCCCCTCTAGTGTTAATTCTAGCCTTAAGATCTGTAATCCGCATTTCTAACAATTGGTATCAGAGCAAGGTTTTCAAAGTTTCATAATCTGATTTTTGAAAAAGTTTTTAAAATGGCTATGTTTGTTAATGCTAGTTTAGAAGTACTCAAATCATCATTGTTTCATGAAATCAATATTCAAATTGAAGTTATCTATCAAAATTATTTGTTGTGCAGGAATCATGCTTTATGGGTGTTGAGGAATCAATCCACAACGGGCACATTATGCAGATCAGAAAGAACAAATGGATACTTGATAGTGGATGTTCTAGACACATGACTGGCAATCCAGATATACTAAATGATATAATATACAAAGATGGAGGACTGGTTAACTTTGGAGACATCTCAAAAGGATATGTGATTGGCATCGGCAAAGTCGGTAACTCTGAAACTCCTACTATTACTAATGTTTTGCCAGTTAAGAATCTGAAACATAATCCGCTAAGTCTAAGTCAACTATGTGATAAAGGATATAAAATTAAATTCGAAAAAGATAAGTGTCAAATTGAAGATAATAATTCAACCATTATATTTGAGGGAGTCAGGAAAAAGAATATGTATATTCTTAGTATGAAAGTTTCAAATGATAACCTGTGTCTGTTGGCAAATACAAGTGACTATTGGATTTGGCATAAGAGATTTGGGCATTTCATTTCAAAATCTTATCTAGACTGTCAAAACATGATCTATAAGAGGTCTCCCTAAAATGAATTTTAAAGTAGACAGTTTATGTGATGCTTGTCAATTAGGAAAACTTAGAAAAAGTTGCTTTAAATTAAAAGATATGATTTCAACTTCAAAACCTTTTGAATTACTTCATCTTGATTTATTTGGTCCATCTCAAATTCTGTCAATAAATCATAATAAATATGTTTTAGTAATTGTAGATGATTATTCTAGAATTACATGGACAATATTTTTGAAACATAAAAGTGATACTTTTGAATGTTTTAAGACCTTTTCAAAAAGAATTCAAAATCAATTCTCTCTAAAAATTATAACTATTCGAAGTGATCATGGTGGTGAATTTGAAAATGAAAAGTTTGAGGAATTCTGCAATAAAAAGGGAATAAGTCACAATTTTTCATTTTCGAGAAGTCCACAACAAAATGGTGTAGTAGAACGTAAAAATAGGACAATTCAAGAGTGTGCGAGAACAATGCTTACAGATAGTAATTTACCAAAGAATTTTTGGGCAGAAGCAGTTGCTACCGCCTGTTATATTCTAAATATAATTTTAATTAGACCTTTAACTGATAAGACATCTTATGAACTTGTTTATTCAAAGAAACCTAAGGTATCTTATTTCAGAATTTTTGGAAGTAAATGTTTTATTTTAAATACGAAAGATAACTTAGATAAATTTGATCCTAAATCCGACAAAGGTATCTTTATCGGATATTCTAATAGAAGTAAAGCGTATAGAGTGTTTAATTTAAAAACTAACGCCATTGAAGAAACAATGTTTGTTTCATCTTGTTTCATTTGACGAAAATTTCAAAATTTTTGAAGATACAAACGATGAAGAGGATTTAATCACTAAAAATCAAGAATCAATTGAAACTAATAATGAAATTAATCATCCTAATAAAAGGACTAAACATTTAAAAGACCATCCTATATAAAATATACTGATAGATATGCAATCTTTTGTTAAAACTAGAAATCAACTAAGTCAGATGAGTAATGTAGCTTTTGTATCAACTATTGAACCAAAAAATCCAAAAGAAGCATCAACTGATGATTCATGGATTTTGTCCATGCAAGAAGAATTAAATCAATTTACTAGAAATGATGTTTGAGAACTTGTTTCTAGACCTAAAAATAAAACTATAATTGGAACTAAATGGGTTTATAAAAATAAAATGAATAAACAAGGTGAGGTAGTTAGAAATAAAGCTCGATTAGTCGCTCAAGGTTATTGTCAAGAAGAAGGAATAGATTTTCATGAAACCTTTGCTCCCGTAGCAAAATTAGAAGCCATTAGGATTCTACTTGCTTTCGCAAATTATAATAATCTCAAATTATTTCAAATGGATGTTAAAAGTGCCTTTTTAAATGGACTTGTAAAAGAGGAAGTATATGTTGAACAACCACCACTTTTTGAAAATGATAATTACCAAATCATGTTTACAGACTTAAGAAAGCTTTATATGGTCTAAAACAAGCTCTTAGAGCCTGGTATGATAAACTAAGATCTTATTTATTACAATCAAATTTTAAAATTTCTAAAGTAGATAATACACTTTAAAAGAAATGAAAATGATATTCAACTAGTACAAGTTTACGTAGATGATATCATTTTTGGATCAACTAATTTTGAAATGAATAAATAATTTTCTGAAATAATGACAAAAGAGTTTGAGATGAGTCATATGGGTGAATTAAATTTCTTTTTAGGATTACAAATAAAACAATTAGATAATGGTATCTTTTTAGTCAAGAAAAATATGCTAAAAACCTAATTAGCAAATTTCGTTTGACTACTTCGAGTGGAAAACCCACTCCCATGGCAACCAATGAGTACCTTAGTAAAGAAGATCTCTCGAAAGATGTAGATCAAAAATTATATAGAGGAATGATTGGATCACTACTCTATATTACTGCAAGTAGACTGATATTATGCATAGTGTTTGTTTCTGTGCCAGATATCAATATCAACCTAAAGAGACCCACTTAAAGGCCGTAAAACGTATCATAAGATATGTTAAACACACATCTGATTATAGTTTATTTTACCCTAAAAATGATTCATTTGACTTAATATCTTACTGTGATGCTGATTATGCTGGTTGTAAATCAGACCGAAAAAGTACAAGCGGAACTTGTCACTTTTTGGGGCATTCTCTGGTTTCCTGGTTTAGTAAAAAGCAAAACACAGTTTCTTTATCAACAACTGAAGCATAGTATATTTCTGCTGCTTTGGCTTGTTCTCAAGGAATATATATGCAACAAACTTTAAAAGATTATGGCTTAAATATCTCGAAATCACCAATTTATTGTGATAATACTAGTGCAATAAGTTTATCCAAAAATACTACTCAACATGCTCGAACTAAACATATTGATATCAGATATTATCTAATCAGAGATAATATAAGTAAGGAAGTAGTTACTCTCGATTATACCAATTTTGAAAATCAAATTGCTGATATCTTAACAAAACCCTTAAATGAATCATTATTTACTAAATTAAGAAGAGAATTAGTCATTTGTTCAATAACTGAAATATAAAATATATATAACAAAGTTTAATTAAAAATTAAGTCAAAATATATCAAATATTAAAAAATTAAAGGACCATGTCGACATCCCTCATATACCTATGTCGACATACAACGTTTTTATTTTTATTTTAATTTTTCCCACCAAAATTCAAAAAAATTGCACCACCTTTGATCTGTAAGCGTATTCTACCACCCACGAAGTGTGGAAAGTTCCAAACATGGGGAACTAACCTGGGAGGAGTTAGGAACAGGAACAAGGAGAAGCGAGAACCACTTAAATGGAGGAATCGATTGTATTTCGTCCTTTGTTCCAAATAGCAACTAGGGATCGAAAAGCATCAAATTTGATGACTTATTAAGGGAAAGACGAAGTAAGAGCATGCTATTGGAGACGTTGCAACATATGTCGGGGAGGCTTCCGTTGATTGTGCCTCTCGAACTAGTTCTACGATAGAAGTGTTGCTGACTTTACACTTACGGGATATCAAAGTTCTTGAACCTGCGCTCAAGCTCTCCAATCAATAAGAGAGGGCCGTCTCTTATATATAAAAAAAGAATTGGAACTTTACTAAAAATAAAAAATAAAAAATGCGGAAATAAAAGATGTCAACGCTATCTTGCTTAAGCTATATAGTTCGCTAGCAATTGAACTATTATATAAGATATTGTTGAAGATGATTCGATTTTTTATTTTTGTTTCCGTCTTTTGTTGAATCTTTTTCACGGCTTGATAGATAATTTGATAAGCCAATGATTTTTTCCGTGTTTCAGAATACGGTTAACCAACATGTTAACTAATCGATTACAATAAATTGGATCGGATTTTGCAGTTTTTTCTTTAGTTATATATTCTTCCTTGTTTCGAATTTTTATTCATTCTCTCTGTTTTCTCTTTATTCTATCTTTTGAAATAAATATAATCATGGTCTCATCTTCCAAATCAAACATAAAATCAACCTTTTCATTCCCCTCTCCTACTTCTGGTCCATTTCAACGTACTACTCTCGCTCGTGCAACAAAAATGGAGGAGTCTATCAAGGATGCACTTCAGATGATGAATGAAATTCAAGTGACTCAAATCTGTATGGCAAAGGAACAAGAGAGGCAAGGCAAAATTCTTAGGAATTTGCAAAAATTCCTAATGGATAATCAAGCCAACCCTATCTTGATTGATGAAGACACTTCACTCAATCAAGAACAAGAGGCCAGCGAAGAAGAAGAACCTATGGAAGACGCGCATGCGGAAGATGACGACAAAGTCGTTTGTGTGGGATAAGTGTGCTTTGACAAAGATGGGAATCTTGTTGAACAACGTGGAAATTTCTGTTTTCACTATCCACATTGTTCGATTCATAGATCTCCTATTTAGTTTGTTTCTTCTCTTTCTTCCCTATTGTTGTTTGTGTTTATTTATGTTCTATAACGTTCATGTAAATACAACTATATACGTAATAAATAATTCGTATTCTTATATGTGTTTTACTTATAAGTACTATCGTGGATTCTGAGTTAGGATAGTTAATAGTTTAGGACTATGTTTTAGTATTAGATCTAAGTGATGATTATTTATGATAACACTATCATTATAATCATATGTCATATAGTATTAGATTAAGGGGGAGTTATATAATTTGGAGTTAGTTTTTGTTGATGACAAAAGGGGAGAAATATAAAATAGGGTAGTTAGGCATAGATTACGGGAGAGTTATTAGTTTTAGGTGGAGTTATTAGCATAGAGTAATATTTTATAAACAAAGGTTGTCATCATCAAAAAGGGGGAGATTGTTAGTCCATGAGATGAGATGATGGTTGTGATGACAACAACCTTAGAATAGATTATAAAATATAAATACTAACATTATAAGTTGATATATATATATATATATATATATATACAGGATTTAACCATGCAGGTGGCAAGAACGAAGATTGTATAGTATAGAGATTCAAGATATCAAAGATTGAAGACTCATGAGTATCAAGATTATCAAGTTCAAGACTTCAAGAATAAGTAATTTTTATTAGGAATTTTGTTAAAACTCGTAGAAAAACACTGCCATCTTAAAATCCAATTTATTCATGGAATGAAATCCACTTCGAGCCGTTAAAGGGATGGAACCCTAAGTAGCATGAAACCAACGAAAATCTTGTGGAACATTGTTTTGTATCCACTAATTTTAATTCAAATGATTTTTAAAAATTATCTTGTTTTCAAAATGATTTTGAAACTTTCCTTTTAAAAAGATTCAAAACCCTCTATCCCGATTTTAAATAATTTTAGCCTCAAAATCATCTTTAAATTCAAAGTCAAATTACTCAAGATCTTAAACTGTCCTTTAAATATATTTAACTATTTATACATAGATTTAAAATATAAAATAAAATCTATATATATTATTCTCTATATTTACTTGTGAATTTTACTATAGTCAAGTATATTAGTAAATTTTAAACTAGTTTTCATATAAGATAAAGGTTATTTTTAAAGAAAATCAAAACATCAAAAATTGCTTTGGGATGTCGACATGCCTATGGTGACCATGTCGACATGGTGTCAGTTGAGTTCAAAATTTAAATTTCAAAAGAAGTGTCTATTCGCCATAACTCTTTACGAATGGACATGGCTGTTGTTCTTCTATAAGTAGGGGTCAATTTCAATGAATTTTATATCAGATTTTTTGGTTTTTCACTCCTCTTCTTCTTCCACATTTCTGAACACATATTCTTACCATTACTCTGCCGAAATCAACATTGAATCAAAATCGATTACTTCTAATTTGATTCTCTACCACTATCTCAACAAGGTTCTCAGTGCTATTCAGAGTTATACTTCTTTGTAATCTATTAAGCGAGATAAGGTGTGATTATAGCCTTGGTAAATTAATTGGGTAAACTTGTAGCCCGTAAAATCAAGTGGGTGAACTTGTAGCCCGGAAAATCAAGTATCTCTACCTAGAGGATTGTGATTTTAGAGGGTGTATCTCATAGCCTTGAAATCGATGGTGTAATTATACGATTGATTTTGAAAGGAAATCCGTACTTGTGTTGCGGGACATGTTGTAGGGTAACTCCGAACCAATACAAAATCCGGTGTGCTCTTTCCTTTACCGCTTTATTTTATTTCTGCATCTGTGTTTGTTTCTGTGATCATATCTGTGTCTGTATATTGCATACATCTGTGTCTATATGAACATAAACTCAAAATGATTTATTAATTCTTTATAAACACTATTCACCCCCCCTCTAGTGTTAATTCTAGCCTTAAGATCCGTAATCCACATTTCTAACAGATGGGTTTCAAGTTGCATAATTTTATGAATTAATATGAATTTATTATTAATTTTCTAGTGAAGAAAATGGTTAATTGGGTTTAAAATTAATTATGGCTATTTTATATTAGCTTTGGGTCAGAAATTTATATATGTTGGAAAATATATTAAAAGCGATTTATGGGAATTTTTGGAGAATTTTCCTAAGTTTTTAAATAAGTATATAAAATTATTTATGGTATGGGAATTAAATGTTTTATATGTTTTTAAAAAGAGAAGGGGCAATTTGCAAATGTTTTAAATTGTTATTTCTGATATTTGGCAGCACTTTTAGAAAAGAATTTGGCAACCAATCATATGTTAACAAACATAGCAAGTTAGTTGAAAACGAATTACCTTTTTAAGTTAAAAATTAGTTTTTAGAACGTTTTACTGTTTCTCCACTTTTGGCGGCACCTTTCGACTACATACTCTCACCTCCATCTAGGTTGAAACCAATACACATAGTATCAAAGACTTAGTACATAGTGGAATGGACATAGGCGAAAGGTATAGAGTTGAAACAGGGCTTTCGACGGGGTCAAGACCTTGTTTTGGTTTCAAAAGCAATGTGCTTGCTTTGCTTTCGAAAAGACTGCTTTCGAATACGATAGCTTTCGACTTGGTCAAATGGTTTTTAAAGAAAAGAGCTTTCGAAATAGGTTGCGCCTTAATTTTAAGAAATTTCTTTCGAAGGGGTCAAAACCCCAACCTGCCGCCTTTTACCTTTCGAAGTAATGCCTTGAAAGGGTTCCTTTGTTTTAAAATTAGAGCTGCTTCTCCAATGCTTTCGAAGTAAAATGACTTAGATATTTGAATACCAGATGGGACTGGTATAAGATCGCGCCCTATACATTAGCTATAGGCCCTAGCTAATTTTAGTTCAAAATTTCAGTATGTAGGGCTTAGTCATAGGTAAGACTTAAATAATGGTTACACATAGAAAGGAATATATATGTACAGAGAAGAAAGATAAGTTACTGTTGAGCTCGAAAAACCATTAGGATCAGGTGATTCTTGGAGAAGTAGTTAAGGACAGACCGTCTAGAAGTATGTCTAACATGTGTTAGGTAATTTTTTTATTTTTTCTGGTAGGCCTGAGTCAGCCAATGGTTAGCACTGAGCCAAACAAAACTATATTTTTTGAACAGATGGTCCATTTTTTACCTGCTTATAAGCATATATTGATACTGCTATTATTGTTATAATCAGTTTGATTGCAGGATTCTGATTTGCAAAAGGACATGTTTTAAAGGGATATTAGTGAGGGGAAACTCATTCCACTAAGCGGCGTGGTCTTACTTAATATCAGTAAACTGAGATGTAATAATATTATTCACACCAGGCCTTATGTCTGACTCAAAGTTTATGTTTTCCCCTTAAACTCTCGAATGCTCAAAATTAATTTTAGTAGACCGAATGTCGGTGTTTTATAGGTTTAGTAGGTCGACGAATAAAGCTTCCGAGGACGTGCAGGAGGCAAAGTTAACTATTTAGAGGTTGTTAGTTATATTTCTGCTGTGATGTATAAAGACTTATATGTCTATTTACTACTCTGATCATCCAAAGAGCCATCTTCATATGTTGTTCTTGTCGTATTTTGTAATAATTGTATTTGATCCAAACTTGAGAATCGTTTTGGGATTATGTATCTGAATATGAAATATTGATTTGAAATGTAATCAGAAAAGTCGTTTTAAATCAGTGTTGATTTTGTTCCATATTCATGTGCTTCTGATATTATAGGTACCATTAACATTACTGTATTTTGTCGTATGAAATTAATACTATAGATGACTGTAGCATCTGTAATGTTTAGCTTTGAGCCTCAAGGCAGAGGATGTTATACAGAAGCAGGACAAATATTAGAGGGAAGGAAAAGAGGAAACTAAAATTACCAAACATCCTGCCAGTTTACTGTGCGGCAAAAAATTGGTGCCATCCCCCGAGGTAAAGTTATTGCCTATTGCGCTGATTTCTTTGAGCTCGATTGAATGAATACATGCTTAAAAAAGTTTATGCTGCATCCAAGTTATTATTAAATGATATACGTTCATTGTTAAAGAGGGTACAATTGGAATCACCAGCCACGGCTCATGGTATGGATTTATTGGCTGCATCACGAGATAGGTTATTCCAAACTTGTTGTCTTTCTTGGCTTAATTATTTAGCGCACACAACGATGAAAAGTAGCTTCATACCACCTCTATTTGTTAGAATAGCACGAATATATTGATCCAAAAAAAAAAAAAAAAAAAGAAATTTCTAGCATATCATACCTTAGAGTTCCAAATAATCATAATTCTGCCTCTATCATCAAACTCGTTATCGTGGGTTACCATCCTGTCCCCATTTAGGCAGATTAGAGAACCTGCCTATGTTGTCACTGGACAACTTGTGTTCGACAATTCCCATTAATTCAACTTTATAATCAACTAAATATTGTTTAACATGTATTTTCCTTGTAAGGGAGCTGAGATCCCTCACGTTCCATATGATAATCGATATTAATTGTCTGAATTTCCCTTAGCATTGGAGCTGATGGAAAAGATTATCGACCACGTATTTATCTCCTATATTTTTAAGATTAAAGTTGTTTTCATTAGCCCTAGCTTTCCTTGTATGTCTAGTTCTCATTCCAAAATTGCCTCCTTTTGTTTTAGGATTATTTTCCAGCGTTGTTTGAGTGTTAAGCGAGTACTTGGTTCTTTGATACAGGAATAGATGTTGAACCCATTCCAATACTTGCAAGATCAAAGTCTATCCAAGTTAGATCTGATTGCGTTTGATCAGTAGCTTAGGCTTTGTTGATCGATGAGTTTTGTTCCTGGTTGGCTTTTTCCTCACCATCTATATATATACTGCTGTAGGCTCAATGGCAAGTGATGCCATAATATTAGTCTTATTTTGTTGTACATGTGTTACCATGTTTTGTTGAAAAGGATAGTTAGAACTAATGTTTGAAATATTCTAATTGATTGGTCGAGTTTCACCGTGATGATGTATGTCACTTCTTTGCAAGCAAGTAATGTCAACTGTGTTCCCACTATTCTCTATTTCCATGTTAGCTGAAACACCGACTTTAGTAATATTTTGTGGAACTATGATGTGGTCATAGTTAATGGTAGCTGCATGCACGTCTTGTACTAATGCTATTAATTACATCATTTCTACCAGCTTCACTAGCAGTACTATCTACCTCCATAGTTCCCTTCAAGTTTAAGTAAGATTGAACTAGATCCTCTTTGTTTGTGGTTGGATTTGCATTGTAGTTCACATAAATATTCTAGTCTAATGTCTGTTGAGTCTTTTGCACCCACACTTTTTCAACCGTGCAATTTTTTTGTTAATGTCCAAAACAGTCACATAGCTGACATACGGTAGGCTTCTATTTATATTCCACTTGATGCATGCACATATATATGGTCATTGTCGTCCAGTATAACGACTTCATTAAGGAAATTAAATTTGTTATCAATTTCTATGAGAACCCTTGTGTAGGAGATTCGAATAATTCCTTGCATGTACTTTTCCATTTTAATTGGTGTTCCAGGGATCCAAGTTATTCGACTTATACCCTCTTCGGACCAAAATTCCTTTAAAGATTAGTAAATTTAACCCACACAGGGATTGTCTCAAGGAATTATTTGTTGAGATTGAGGTTAGGAACCCATCTGCTCATCATCATTAGTCTACGGCCATAGAAGTAAGAGCTACCTTCTGGAACCTTATCACAATCAGATTTTGAATCAAACTTAATTACGTAGAAGCCGTTTTCTTTTGAATAAATTTGAAATGCTCCCTCTGGTTTCTAGACTCTTTCAATGTAAGATTTAAAATACTGAAAATTAAAATCAGATGTAGCAGAAAACAAACTTTATATATATATATATATATATGATACAGTGGTACAGAGTTGTATTTATGTACAAGAGAATGGGCCTAATAATAATCCAGCCCGCATATATTCGGTAATCTAAAACAAACTATAATAATACATCCTGCCCGTTCATCATGATCTACGGTTGATGTGCTCTGAGACAATGTCTCGTGGATAGATAAGTGTGCTTCCGTGTTTTGTTTGTATCATTACACTCCCCTTCAAACAAAACTAGGGTTTCATATCTTCTTCCTCTTTCATATCGGCTGGAAAAACTTTGAGTTCTTTACGAAATCTATGGAAATTTCTGGCTGATAACGCCTTGGTTAGAAAATCTGCTCTTTGATAATAAGATGGAACATGGTTGATGGCGAGCTTGCCGCTTCCTGTCCTTTCTCGTACAAAGTGGAGATCTATCTCCATGTGTTTAGTGCGAGTATGTTGAACTGGATTCATGGAAAGAGAGATGGCACTGAGGTTGTCACACCAAATAATGGGCTTGCGAGTTGATTCGAACCCTAATTCCCAAATTAGGGTTTCGATCCAAACAATTTCAGCGACCGCACTTGCTATGCACCTATATTCTGCTTCGGCACTGCTTCTGGAGACTGTAGTTTGCTTCTTTGTGCACCAAGAAATCGGGTTTGGGCCCAGATATACACAGTAACCAGAAGTGGATTTTCTGTCGTCAATGTCATTTGCCCAATCGGAATCGCTGTAAGCATGTATATTTATATCTTTACTACCCTTTAAAAGTAACCCATAAGTGTCAGTGCCTTTGAGGTATCTGAGAATTCGTTTAACTGCAATCCAATGCTCGTTTAAAGGATTCTGCATGTATTGGCATACTCTATTGACACTATAGCATATGTCTGGCCTTGTAATAGTAGCGTACTGTAGTGCTCCAACAATGCTCTTGTATTGCTTGACATTATCAATAGGCTCACCTCTGTTTTTAGACAACTGTTTATTGCTTGTCATAGGGGTGGGCAGTGACTTTGCTTTGTCCATGTTGTGCCTGATTAGAATGTCATTGATGTATTGCTTCTGTGAAAGAAAAAATTCATTGTCGGTCTTCCTTTGGATGTTTATCCCTAAAAAATATTTCAATTCACCCATGTCCTTGATTGCAAAGTGTTTGTCTAGTAGCTCTATGATGTGGTTGATTTCCTGTTGATTATTTCCTGTAATGAGTATGTCATCCACATACACAAGTACATATATGCATGCACCCTTGTCCTTTTTTAAGTAAAGTGAAGTGTCTGATTTGGTTGCATTAAAACCCAAATGTGTTAGTGTGTTTTTAAGCTTTTCATACCATGCTCTAGAGGCTTGCTTCAATCCATATATAGCTTTGTGTAATTTGCAAACATAACCTTTATTTGTATGATGATTGTATCCTTCTGGCTGTTGCATGTAGACATCTTCACATAATTCACCATTTAAAAAAGCATTATGGACATCTAGCTGTCTTATTTTCCAGTTTTTGTGTAGAGTTAAAGCTAGCATGATCCTTATAGTGGTTGGTTTGATCACTGGGGAAAAAGTCTCAGTGAAATCAAAACCAAACTGCTGTGAGTACCCTTTTGCCACCAGCCTGGCTTTATATTTGGATATATTACCATTTGCATCTCTTTTAATTTTATATGTCCATCTACATCCCACAACATTTTTGTTCTTTGGTGGTTGCACTAGTGTCCAGGTTTTATTTTTAAGTAATGCACTTAACTCTTCATCCATTGCTTTTCTCCACTTTTCATGTTTGCTAGCCTGATCATAAGAACTTGGCTCCACCTCATTTGCTTGAGCTGTGTATAATTTTGGTTTAAAAATACCACTTTTAGATCTGGTAATCATGGGGTGTCCTGATCCAGGATGCTGATTATAAGAGTCTTCTGATTGATCATCATTGTAGTTGACTGTTGCATCCTTTGCTTGATTATTATTAGTCATACCTGCATTTTGATCATTATCTTGGTTGCTGCTTGGCATGCTAGCATTCTGTATATCATTTGAATCAACTGGTGAATGATGATCATTACATCCATTATCTGAACTGTAACCTGATTTGGTGCTTGATACAGATGCATTATCTTCAAAATTTTGTATTTTCTGATTTTCTTTTTGTGTACATTCTGATAGTACTGGAATGTGAAAGCCACATGTTTTTCCATTGTTGATTTCATGATTCTGCTCTTTTCTTCCTGCAAATGGAAATACATTTTGATTAAACACAACATGCCTAGAAATGTAAATTTTGCCTTGGTTGTCCATGCACTTGTATCCTTTTTGGTTATGTGCATACCCTAGAAAAGTACATGGACTTGACCTTAGGCTCAACTTATGTTTATTGTATGGTCTAAGATAAGGATAACACAAACATCCAAAAAAATTTAACTGGTCATATTTTGGTTTTACTTTGAAGAATTTCTCATGTGGGCAGTCATTGTTTAACACCTTTGTGGGCATCCTATTAATGAGATACACTGCAGTGGCAAAAGCATCACTCCAGTATTTCAATGGCAGGGATGCTCGAGATAAAAGTGTTAAACCAGTCTCCACAATGTGTCTGTGTTTCCTCTCAACTAAACCATTTTGTTCTGATGTGTGGGGGCAGGTAGTTCTGTGTAGAATTCCCTTTTTGTTGAAAAATTCCTTTAATGATTTAAATTCTCCCCCACCATCTGTTTGTATTATTTTTACACCTTTGTTAATTTGTTTTTCAACATGAGTGACAAACTGTATTATAGCATGGCTAGCGTCAGATTTAGCTTTGAGAAAATAAATCCAAGTATATCTTGTGTGTGCATCCACAAGTGATAGACAATACCTGTGTCCTTGTGTTGAGAAAAGTGGTGCTGGTCCCCATAAATCTGCAGTAATTAACTCAAGGGGTTCTTTATATATAGTTTCAGAAGTTTGAAAAGGCAATTTATGCATTTTTCCCATTTGACAGTGATCACACAAAGATAAATCAGATCTATTTGGAATAGAGATATTATTTTGCATTAAAATGAGTTTAACTACATCATAGCTAGGATGGCCAAGTTTACAATGCCATTCATGAAACAATTTTACATTACTGTCATTTCTTGAGCTAACATTATTTGACCATATTCTCTCATTAGCAGCACCATTGTTTTGGATATTGCTGAACTTGTATAGGCCATTATCCAGATTGCCCTGTAATAATACTGTTTTATTTAATGAATCTCTAACTAAGCAAGTTTTTGGGTGAAACTCAAAATATACCTTATTTTCACTGGAAAATTGTGAAACACTAATAAGGTTTTTCTTGATACTTGGTACTCTTAATAAATTGTTTAAATAGAGTAACCTAGTACCTTTTATACAGCCAGTACCAACATGTGTTATATTTGTAGCTTCACCATTTCCCATAAGAACAGATTGGTTACCTGTGTATGCTTTGTTGCCCAGATTTAGATTCTGTAAATTGTTTGTGATATGGTTTGTGGCACCAGAATCTGGAAACCATTCATCCATGCTGTAATCTTCAGTTTTAGGTGTGTCATCAGTGGTATTATCTCCACTGTTTCTGGACTGGTTGCTGGTTTGAGTCATGTTAGCACTTGGTTGCTTGCTGGTTTGAGATGTTTGCCCTGCATTGTAATCTTCTTTATATCTGAAGTAGCATTTGTTTGCCATGTGCCCAAATTTCTCACAAATCTGACATTTGACCTTATTGTTGTATCCACTCCTCCCTCTGCCTCTGCCTCTTTGAGTATAACTTCCTCTCTGGCTTTGATAGTCTTGCCTGGGTTGATTTGATGAATTTCTCTGATTTCTGTTTCTTGATGTGGCTGCATAGTTGACACTGTATTCTTCTTGCATTGATTTTCTTTGTTGAATCCTTCCCTCATGAGCAAGCAGGGTTGTGTGTATGTATTCAATATCAGGCAGAGTTGATTGTGTGGCAATATATGTTATTAAAGACTCATAGTCTTGATCTAATCCATTAGTGATTATTAAAATCTGCTCACTGATCGACACATTGTGACCAACACCCTTTAATTTGTCACATAAATTCTTGATTTTTGCAAGGTATTCTCTCATTGGCATATCATTTTTCTTTGCATTCTGTAACTCTCTTCTATATTGCATGACTTTTGCTGCTGACTGCAAACTGTAAATGCGCTCAATTGCTGACCATATCTCATAAGAACTGCTACATCCAACCATTTGTGAGAGTAAGCTTTGACTAATTGAAGATAATAGCCAAGATGATAGGAGATTATCCTGTTTTTGGTAATGTTTGTAATCTGGATTGCTAACTGTCTTGCCTTCTTTGTCAGTTATCATGATTGGTGGTATGATTTTGGTTCCAGCCACATAATCATTTAAGTCATATCCTTTTAATGCTATTTCAACTTGATATTTCCACAAAACATAATTGTCTTCATCCAGTGATGTTGTGACAACTTGACTTTTAGGTTTGATCAAGATCAAATCTGAATTCTGGAGATTGTTTGATTGACTCCCTGAAGTGGCTGATGTCATTGCTTCTTCATCAAATGCCATGGTGATTCAATACTCTTTGAAATGCCGGTTTCTTGATGAGAATTGCAGAAAACAGGGATATATTCTTTATTTTGGTGTGGCTATCAAAAGATAGCAGCCAAGAACCAAGAACTTGGTTTGAATCGAAACTGCTTGTGATAGGTATATATTACTGTTTTATCAAGAAACAGTAATATGTATGAACAACAGTACGAAAGAAGATTGCAATCAGAGGGAAAAGTGAAGAATAATCTGATTTCACCTCTGAGATGAATATAGAACAGATGCAACCGATCTTGGCGTGATCAAGAGAAAGATATACCTCCTCAGTGATGAAATTTTTCTGAGAGGAGCCGATGCAGTCTTAAATCTTTGAAGTTTTGATTTAATCTTTTTTTTTGAGAAGATTTGCCGTTTGGCTTATAGCTCTGATACCATAAAATCAGATGTAGCAGAAAACAAACTTTATATATATATATATATATATATATATATATATATATATATGATACAGTGGTACAGAGTTGTATTTATATACAAGAGAATGGGCCTAATAATAATCCAGCCCGCATATATTCGGTAATCTAAAACAAACTATAATAAGACATCCTGCCCGTTCATCATGATCTACGGTTGATGTGCTCTGAGACAATGTCTCGTGGATAGATAAGTGTGCTTCCGTGTTTTGTTTGTATCATTACAAAAATATGGCTTAGATCCTACCACACATATTACTATAGAGTTATCCTATTGCTTTCTCGCTTCATTTTTTGTCGTTGTCGTCATTTTAACACATATTCTATTCTTAAATTCTAAAGGTGGATAAAATTGAAGTGTGATAGAAATAGGAATTTGCTCACCGATAATAGCTTGTTTCCAGGACCTTATTAAGGGATGTTTGTGTGGTTGCGTACTTTGTTAAGATTGAACCGATACACTCTCATTTATACGTGGATTTGCATGACTTGCTAAAAGTGGATTGTCCATCTCTTGAATCGTTGGAAAAGACGTGACCGCCTGTGCTGCTATACCATAGGTTTGGTACTTTTTTGTCCCATTTTACATCTATTATGTTTAAAAGTTTCCTTGATGCCACTAAAGTGAAGCCTTTTGCATCATTTTTCTGGACGAGATGAGCTATTACCAAGATCATGCAGAATTGATAGTGGGGCTGGAGGAGGCTGAGCGGAGAAATGAGAAGAGGGTGGCAGCTGCTGTTCGGAAGCCATGGCTAGCGTTAAAATTGTGTCCGAAATAATTTTTAAATAAAATATGATTTTATTTGAAAAAATAGATTGGATCTAATGCAAATCAATAAATTTCATTGATAGGATCCAACTAGGGAAAGTTTTAAAATTTACATATACACTTGTTGTGAAACAAAATATGACCCAACAATGGTATCAAAGGCCGTATGGTTTATGCAATCTAAGTAGTCAGCATTTTGGGTTAACTAATGAACTTTTCTATCTAATGGGTGTCTATAATAGTACTATCTAGCTTTAAGGTTAGATAACAACTATTTCCCCTCCCTAACCCCTAGACTAGCCCAATGGGTGGAGTAAGTCCAAAAAGGTTGGTCAAGATAGAAGATTTAAATTTATTTTGGGCGTTGGGATAATTTTCAAATTAAGATTTGAAATTTAAATGTTAAGTTCAAAATGTAAAAGGAAATTTTATAAACATTATAAAATGATTTAAATAATTTTAAAACTATTTTGAGAAATTAATTTAATGTTTTTCAAAAAAATTATAAATATTTATTTAATTTGATTATTTAGATATATGGTTAATTAAAAATTATTTAATTAAAAAATCTATATATTGATATGTGTATATACATATAAAGGTTATAATTGAAAATGTATCTTATTTTTGTATAAGGTAAATTAAATAAAATTTTAAAAAATTATTAAAAAATTAATTAAAATGTTTAATCAAATAAATAATTTATTTGATAAATATATACTAACCGTTAATACACACACATTGAGCATCTTAAAATACACACACATGTAGAGACATATATAAATAAAAACTATAAAGGTTATAGTTTAACAATTTAAAATATTTTAATTTTCTCAAAATTGTTTTGAGAAACTAAACAAAATAAATAAATTTTTAAAATTTATTAAATATTTAATTGTACAATTAATTAATTAACTAACTAATATAGGATATATATACGGTACTTTTGGCACAGGTCCTTCATAGGTTTCAAAATTCACAAAAACCCCAATGAGATGTAAATTAGGTCCTTATTTTTTGAAAATCATCAAAAAACATATAAAAAAATAAAAAAAACTTCCAAATTTTAAAACTTATTTCAATTAATATTTATCTTCGTATTCATGTTAAAAAAATCAAAAAACAAGGATGAAAAGGGAAAAAATGGCACACAGTATGTTTCAGGAATACTTGTAGACATGTATGCAATTTTAGAGAATAATTGCAGACATGTCAGCACTTATTCTGGATAGCATGCCTTTGCAACTAAAAATTGCAGATATGTCTGCAATTTTAAGGAATAAGTGCAGATATTTACGTAAATATCCTATTGTTAAATCAATGTGCTGTTATTTAGCGAATAATTGCATACATGTCTGCAAATATATGGAATAATTGCAGACATGTCTGCAATTATATAGATTTTTATTCAACGCAGTTATTCGGTGAATAATTGCGTACATGTCTGCAATTATATGAAATAATTGCGTACATATCTATAATTATTCAGTGAATAATTGCAGATATATCTGCAATTATATGGAATAAATGCAGATATGTCTACAATTTTTTTCTTTCAGAAACCTAGTTATAATATTTACAATTTTTTTAAAAAATTTCAAACACTGACGCAAACAAACACAAAAAATACATGATGCTACAGTAAAATAATTATAGGGACTCGCTTTACAACTTTTTTTAGAAAGGATGTCGTTTGAATTAACTTTGGTTTTAAGGATGCGTGACTAATATTCACACACACACACATATAACTATAAAGTTATATTTAAGTATTCTTCTTAAATAGTTTAAAAATGAACAAAATAAAAAAATTAAATTTTAAAATAAAATAAATTTTTATTGTTAATTAAATTAAGAATTAAAATTAATTAAATATGATTTAAGTGATCAGATGCACATAAATATTATGTAAGTTAATTAAATTATAATAGCTATAAATAAATTAAACTTATATAGTTATATATGTGTTGGTGTCAAAATTGACCACCGACACCCAATAATACGTGAAAGCACCAATATCCAGTCACAGAGCATAGATAGTTTATGATGTAGAGAATATAATATGAAGAATAAGCAAATTAAAATGAAAGCAAGTAAAAAAGACAAGATTTATAGTGGTTTGGCTAACACCGACCTACGTCCACTCTAGAACAATGCTTTTTATTATACTGTAATTTGATTATAGTTACAATCCAAGATTCTAGAATAAAAATGGTAGAGTAACCTCTAGGTAGAAGATGAAGAGAAATAAAATGAAGATCCTCTTTTCGAAGCCAAGCCTGCTGTATTTATAGGTGAAACTTCGGCTACAGAGCCTTCTCACCAACATGGGCTGAACATAATGATTGCCAAGCCCAACTCGACCAAAAGTAATGATCGACATCATACCACCGATCATTATCCCTTTAGCCAAATCAATGTCGATCCCTCCTTGAAGCATGCCGAACCATCACCCTCCAAAAAACTACACCGATCCTTCCATCCTGAAGCATGCCGATCCCTCCACCTTCACGAAAATGCCGACCCCTTCTCTTCCTGAGGCATACCGATCCAAGCATATAGATACCTCTTTCTTTGTGAAAATGCCGATCCCTCTTCATCCAAACCAATACCGATCCTTCTTCCTCAAGAAAATGCCGATCCTTTCTTCCTTAAGCGGAATGCCGATCCATACTAACCTACGAAATCGTGCCGAACGCTCTGACTTCACCTATATTGATCCATTATCCTTCATCGTGCTATACCGATCCATGCTCGTCCCAAATGGTATGCCGACCCCTTGAATACCGACCCATCTTGCCTGGAACTATGCCGATCCAAACCATGTTACTTCATGCCTTACCGACCCCTAGCCGTCCTACCGACCCGAGCTATGTTGATCCCTTCTGTGTTTCTTTATGCCTTGCCTACCCCTTTCATGCCGACCTCTACTATGCCGAACCCTTCCCATGCCGAGCCCAACTAATCCAACCCATGCCGATCCATATCACACCAAGCCCTTTTATGCCGATCCTTCTTTATCCAAGCCAATATCCACTTCTAAGCACCCTACATCGTTTATCTATCGATTATGTTTAATCCTAGCTTCATATTATTACGTAGTTGATTGTCCATCCATCCATCTGAACCAAACCTATGATATTCCGGCCTCAATAACAGTGAAGTCTATTGGGTTAAATCAGCCTGCGTACTGCCTTACCAAAAAGGTGGGTTAACAATATGTATGAATAAATATAAGTAGAACTGAAATAAACCCAAATAAATTTTTAGAATGTATATACACGTATGGAACGTTTATAGTGATTTTGAGATGCATTTTGACACTTGAATCATGAGGGGATTTCAGATGAAATGCATTATTACTTAAATCTATATCACTTAAAATATATTAATGATTATGAACCTTCAATATAGTTGAAATCTATCATTTATATATTGATTACTTGCATACACACTATTTTGTAAGAAAACTCAAGCTCGAGTTATGTGTAGTACTTTTAATATATCGCCCAAACAAGGTAAGATACATACTTGTATTTATTAAGCAAACTCAAAGTACATGCATTATACTTAGGCCATCGAGAAATGCTAAGTAATAGTGAATTGTCTCCCTTGATTAGTTGAGAAAATTCAAGAACACGATCAAGATTAGAGCAAAATCCATGGTTAGGAGTTCTATATGATATCAATAAAGAGTTATTCATCGCTTGTAGACCTATGATTTGGTGAGCCAAGCCAGTCTTAACACTAGTAAGAGGAATCAAATGGTTTCTATATTTCTCTTAGGATTTTGAGAAACATAAAAATTTAATGGAAGCTTTTCTAGAAAAATGAAATGATAACATTTAATCATTCTAATACTGTAAGAATATAACATTTAAACCATAATATAGTAGAATATGTGTTATATAAAGCCCAAATAATCTACTCCAATAAATTTAAGCAACTGATGTAATTGATAAAATTGTCTATCTGTTAAAATATATATAAGTGGACTAAATTAGGATTGATAAAGAAGTATAAAATATTCTTATTAGTAAATCTTTTGGCATGTTGTCACTTCAAGACGCATGGAAGAGCCAAATTATATTACTAAATATATTCTTATCTTAGCCAATTAGGTGTTTATATTTCCGAGATCGTGTATTGTACTCTATGAGTTTTGAACTCTAAAGCAATACGAGAATAAATATATTTGATCCATATCTTTTTTGGCATAGCCAGCTGACTTTACAGTGGGTCATGCCACTGTATATAAATGAAGAAAAGGTGTCCTGCACATACATAAGAACAACTATATGGTTTTATAGTGGCCATTCCACTTAGAGTACATAATAGGTGAGAAGAAAAAGTGCCTCTGCAGCTATAAAAGTGACCTAAGGAAACATCGGTTATAGGAGGAAGAATCACTATCAAGGCCAAACACGTGCAAAAATTTTGCAAATTGGGACACAATATCCTAAATAAATTCGGGTATTCCCTATAGTAAATATATCTCCTATCCCAACAATCATCAAGGAGAAGAGATCTATTATGCTTACCTCGTGCTCCATCCACCATGAGAATAAGTCCACCACCATCAATGGTGAAATGTAAACGCCTAGATTCACCATCATCATCACTAACAAAAGTATGGAAGTCATGTCTAGCTGGATCATATCTCATCTCGGACCATACATGGATCCATGCCATCTCAACAGGATTCCACACAATACCAGAATCCAGGGTAGGTAGAGAAAAACCAGGAATAGAAATATTAGGAGTAGTAGTAGAATCCATAACAGTGGCAAAGAGGGGAGGAATAATAGGAGGCACTGAAGGCTAAATAGGAGGGACGAAATATGGCACATGAGGAGGAACAATGCATTCTTTCGGGATCCATTTCAAGTTCGAAGGCCTAGGAAGAGGGGTCCGAACCAAGAGAGGGCCAATAGATGTCTTACGAGAGCATGCCGATGATATGTGTCCAAAAGACTGACATGACGTACATATGTCTGGCTTCCAACCATAAGGAAATACAATCTCCGCTACCTGATCCTCAGTCACTCTTGCTTTAATTATTTCTGGTAAAGGCCTATCCGAGGAAATATCAATCAAAGTCTTAGCACAGACAAGTTTTTCCCTAGCTATAGTGTTAGCATCAAAACATTTTACTTTATTGACTGCACTAGCTAGCCAGCTAAATCCTATCATAGGTTGCAAAACGGAGGGAATATGAGAGAAATAAGTCCAAACAGGAATAGATAGTACCTTCTCTCTGGCACAATCAACAGACGGACTCCAAGGAGTGATAATAAATGGCTTGCCTCTGATAAATATAGGATCTTTACTAAGAATTTGAAGATGCTCCTCAGGTCTAAAGAACTTGAATAAGAACATATAATTGTCCATGTGGCCAAGGAGACTACCCTTTGGTTGCTAAGCTCTGAAGCAGTGATCCTTAACCACTAAATAGAGTTATAGTCTAAAAAGAAACCAACAAGATAGTCTGACCAATAATCAATACCAGCTTGAATTACTTCGGTAGTGGGGATCGAAACCCAATTTTGTTAACCATTTCAAAGGAACGGGGCACAAAATCACCCACATTTTTTTAGAAAAGTAGAGAATAAGGAGGACCATTTTAACCCTGTACTCGGCACATTAGGCTGGAGCGCAAGTGAAGGTGGGTTACTTTGCTGAGAAGTAGCAGCAGCTTCAAGTATTTTAGCAGTATCAACATGCTGCTGTTTAGAACTATTTCGGGCATTTGTCTTATTGTATCCCTCATCATTTGTCTCCATCATTGAATTATCAAACATTTTGCTATAGGCAGCTGATTTTTTTTCCAATCCAACTGATTTTTTATGAGCATTTTCGAGGTTACTTTTTATCACAGCATAGTCATTCATAGATTAATCCAAACCAAAACAAACCACATCGGCCTCATCATCTTCTTTATCAATATTTTTTTAAATTCAATTCAACATTTTTTTTGTCACTAAATTCGATACCAAGGACAGCACTGCTACCAGTGATGCCACCATTCCAAGCAGAGACAATATTCAGTAGGATTGGAGATAAGGCATAGGAAGATGTAGGATTCGATATACCTGAGATTGGACCTATCATCGGAGATGGATTATAACATTCGAAAGCAATTGTTTCCAACGCATACTGCTTTTCAACTGGGATTGTATGACCATCGTAAGCGGTTAATTGAGCTCCAGATCTAGATGCGGCTGCAATAGACTAAGGATCTTCGATAGCAGAGGAGGCATACAAACATCCGGATCTGGTAATAGATCGATTTGTGATGGAGGCAGTATATCTCGATTTGCCTTTCCTATTCTTTGCCATAGACGAAGGAAAGGCGTATAGATTATGGAGATGAGGCGAAGCAGAGAGATAGAGTCGACGATGGACGAGGGTTAGGGCGAACGACGAATGGATAGAAATGTCTCAGAAGATGAACAAGCATAAATCACCATTTTTTATAAGGAAGCAGACGCCATGAAGTATTATTCAATCCTTATTTGAACACATAAAAAAGATGTATGGTGTATAGTCATGATCGTAACATATGAAATCTTGGTGAAATTAGTTTATTCGAAATAAACAATAATGTAAGATCGTGTGTTCAATACGATTTAATATGATTCTTGCTATATTGAAAAAATATATTAAACCAAGGACTAAAGATAACATAGCAGTTCGATCATTGAAATATCAGTTTCGATCAGTTTACTCAAGTGCAACTTATTTGATATCCTTAAAATGTTAAGAATATCCAAATGCACTTCTATAAAGAGTTCAATGCAGTCTTGAAGTAAGGGTTTCCTTTTGAATGGTTTGACCATTTGAAAAAAAAAGCGAATGTCTGAGAGTGGATGTAACATACGCACAGTTGGGATGAATATAGTGAATGGTCACCTCTGATTCATGAATAGACATAAAAAACGAGAATTGTATAAAATACTAGTAGATACTTATTATGGAATAAAAATATGATTTATATTCCAAGTGTATTTTTATAGAAAATTGTTATCTACCGGAGTTATTTTTGTAAGTTTAAAATATTTGAGCTGAAACTTTTGACTCTAAACTGATTCCAGTAGATATAATAAATATTTAATAATAAGTGATTGAATGGAATTGTCATTTCACGCACCATTATAGCAATGGCAGAAATAGTGGAAGCATATCATATGACACTTATTAGTGGATGCATTAAATTACGAAAGATTGCCTTCATACACACACACACACACATATATAGCACTACTTATGAAATTATAACTATTTTTAGTATTGACTGAAAACGAATGTAGCTTTTTTAATATGAATAATACGAATATTTGTTATAAAATTAATCTATTATACTAATGGTATTATTTTCACAACAACGGCGATGCATTAGCTATTAAAAATACAATAATATCCAAAATATTCTATTCTTTAATCATATGATTACAAATTATGTGAACTCGTGAATTGTATCTCAAAAGATTAAGGGTAAAGACCCATTTAGTAGGAATGAAAAAAGAGTTAATGAACTCTTCAAATTGATACATAAAGATGTATTCAGTCCAAGGTCCAATGATATCAAACGGATCGATTTACTTAGTTAAATTCGCCGATGAATTATCATGGACATGAACATATGTATTTGATGCACAAGTAGTACATTTGTGATAAGTTCATAGAATATAAAACGGAAGTATAAAACACAATATACAAAGGAAATAAAATAATTCAATATAATCGAATAGGTGAGTATATATTGGAAAAAGTTCCAAAAGTACCCAAAATAAATAAGACTCAATCTCAAAGTCACTACTCTCTATGGTACATAATGATTTATTGATAAGGAGTAACTAACAATTCTTAGACAAAGAACTTTTAGTGATGAGTGAGGTTGAGTTAACATCTTTCTATAAGGATATGTACTTTGCAGTAAATTCATACGTTAACTTAATTTCATATAATTCTTAGTTTATGGGATCATATAAGATATGAGTTGATAAGAAACCCTGATCTTAAGTAGTTTAACATGTGTGGTTATCAAATTTATGTTATTAACACAAGTTTCATAATCTCAAAACATAATTAGTTTTATGTAAGTATAAAGGTAGTTCATAAAATGTGTCGAAGTGCCTATTCCACCGCACTAAGAAATAATTGTTGGCTCTGTAAATAAAATGTTGTGTGACGAGAGGTCGCAGGTAAGATTTTCTCATGGGAGATCTTGTGTGAACTACCCTAAAGAAGTTTAGGACCAACCAACAATAGGAATTAGTGGCAATATAATGAACTTAGATATGACTAAAACTTTAAAAGGAAACTAATTACATAAGATGAAATAAAATTAATCGAGCCTAAAATATACACAACTCACTTGAATGTCTAACAAGAATTCTCGTATATTAAAAGAGACTAAGTGTTCTTATTTTTTTGATAACAAGAGTGATACTTTACTCAAGAAGAGCACTCATTATAATGTCTCAGAGTGAAAACTTAGCCTCTAGAACCTTTGTCTAAAGTGCCATATCTGTAACCATTTCAGCTAGAGGTCCTTAACAGGACTACAGGTTCTTATAAATGTCGAAAAAAGGATAGTTAGTAATAATAACTTCCTTAATTGTTAACAAGCTACCTAGAGTATAGACTCTACCATGTGGCAGGATGCTTAAATCTGGAAAGGATTCCAAGTATATAATTGAAATATGATTTTGATAGTTGTACCCAAAGAGATATGACCCATTGGCTGCAGGTATATATTCAAAAGGAAGATTGATGCAGTGGAAATATAGTAAGCAACATTGATGAAGAATAACCTCGTAAATTTCAATTGTTGAAGTTAGCATAATAGATTCATTAGTTTGCATACTTAAGTTAATTCAGATCCTAGTCACAAAAATATTGCCTCATATGGCTTTGAATTTTGGCATATATTTGATGAAATAGAAATCTAAAATAATGATTTATAATAAAATGCTTGCACGTGATAGCCAAAATGTCATGATGTCGGTAGGAGCGATAACTGAGTTTGTAAATATTTGGATACGATCCTAGAACTGACATGATAGTATTTGTGATGATCGCCATACACCTCCGGTACCAAATTTTTACCTGTATAGTATGATGTAATGGTATATGGTCGATGTGGAGCGATGGTGAAAGGGTAAGTTAGTAATCCCCAAAGTCGATCCTATTAAATATCTCATAGCATATATGATAACATGGCCCGAAGTTCATCTTATGTCGAAGCTTCCCTCTAAAGTTCTGGTTCCCTTATCTCGAAGTCACATGTTCCAAAACCATTTTGGTAGTAACCGTTTGTCATCTTCATTTCCCTCGCGTTTCCTAAGTCTTGGCCCAAATCATCATCATATATAGCCTAAAGTCTTCATGCATCAACACTTCAATGCATGTTATCACCATCCAAACCATTCATAACCAAATGGTGCTAGACCGTTTGGCATTGAATGATGCACTTAACCAAAAGTTCGCCAAGTTGTTACTTTAACCTCCATTGGTCATCCATCCCTCTTTTGCTCAATTTTTCTAGTAAACATTTAGATCTAAAACCGTTCATTGTTTTGCATTCCCTGGCATAATGATCACTTAGACGAACATACTTCAAAACAACCATTTACGAATATAACATAATATACAAACATCATATTAATCAGTATAATCAAGAATCAAGCATCATATCATTTAAAAGTAACCACATAGATAAACAATGATCGGTATGATCAGATAGTCAAAAGTGAACAAAATCAACATTTAATCTTTTAAATTCATTTAAAACTAAACGTTAGGTTTAGGTCTGTCATCATACTTATTTTCGTATTTGAAATCATTTTAAAAACATAGTGCAACATCCTCCTATTCAAGGCTTCAAAATAAGCGCTATTGATGCTGTAGTCATCCGTAGTATTATTTTCCAGTGACAAAATAAGACCAGTTCGTTGAATCTATAACATCAAGAGCACATGAATATGAAAATTTTCAAAGTACATTTCACTAATAAACTTTTACATTCATTACATAATCACATAGATTCCATGTTCAGAGAAAATATAATAAATACAATTATTGTTCAAGGCGACATATGAAGATGTTCCTTTAGCTGATCAGAGTCTACCTACTTGACAATTGTAAATTCTGTCATTACATCCATTCAAAAAAACAAAACTTTAACCATCACGGCATAAATATTTCCTAATATTAGTTTTCCTCCTACATGTCTCCGGATGCGTATTCGTCTGACCTGAAAACCCTACCCTCGATCTACTCACTTGAGTACTTGAGAGTTGAAGGGAAAAAACAAAAACTTCGGATCGGGCAAAAAGTCTGTTGTGAATAATAATATACCATCTCGAACCAAAATTTGATACTAGTAAGACTATGTTGCTGAACGAAATGGGTTTTTCCCTCATTAGTATCTTATCAAAATATGTCAATCTTACATAAATCAGGCACCTACATCCATAGCGGTTAAAAAAAATGATATGATCATATGCATGCAATATGGGTAAATATGAATAGTCTGTCGGTAAAGGGTTATGCATTCTTAAAGTTTGCCCGCCTCATGAAATTGACTGCCTTTCTCAAATCATAGCTTGTAGGGTCACTATAAGCCTATTAGTTTTCATAAGCCAACCGATAACCTATCAGGCTGACTCGGGCAAAAACATAACCAGATGTCCCAAAATCTCCAAATACAATTAGGAGAAAATTCAATTAAGCAACAGAGTGAGCATGTAGAGCTATGAGTTACTTTCTATGCATACACATTTTTTAATCTCACTACTGACAAAGCCCTACGCATTGGAATCACGTACTTTACCAAATAGGGGCTAACGGCTGAAGCATAGGACACAGTCCTACACCAGTCCCACCTAAAATTTTATCTGGTTTTAAATCCATGAGTCATATCTTCTTGATCAGTTCAAGGCATCCTAAAGCAATTGATCTGTCTGATCCTCTGGTTGCAATTCTACGCACTCAGGAATGTAGTCTGACCATACTCACTACTAGAACAACTAAATTGGTAATTCCATTCCTAAATCCTAAGGTGTAATTTTGGGTAATGAAAATTGAGCATGAAAAATGATAAATATGTAAATTAACTGATCAAATGATAATAAGAACATATAACATCATTCATCAAAATATATTCAATCAATAGTCATATATATAACAAATTTACTTAAGTTTAAGTAATATTTTATTTTGATAAAATTCACATAAATGGGGGTTAAAACACTATTTCATTTCCTTGAAAACATTTACCTTTAAAACTGATAAACCGCTCGAAATCATTCTTAAAAAAAGGAATACATAGCCCAATGCTTGGTCAAAATCTTATGCCAAAGCACTATCATCTTTACATAGCTTTTAAAACACTTGCGATCAAAACTAGAATGTCAAGCATCTTGTAACGACCCACCTTTTTGGACGGTTTAAATCGACGAAACCACACACATCAGACCCAAACCATACAAAAGGCAGGATTTTTAATGGAGTGAATTAGAAAATAAAAGAAAAGAAGGAAAAACAAAACACAGAGTCTTGTAGCAGAACGATAAAATATAATAATCAAATAATCAGTTCATGAAGCTGTTTTATAAATAATATTTGATTACACTTTTACAAATTCAAATCAGAGTTATACATACATCATAAATAAACAAATATTGCAGCGGAACACAGAATGTAGCGGAATCATAAATAGCAATAATATACTGAATCTTCATCTTCGTCCACCAGAAATATAGTCTTCAACACACTGGAAAAAGCTCAGACTGATCTGAACGTAATGAAAACAAAACACTCGAGTCAAAACTAAAAGATCTTATCTAAGTCAAATTAATCTAAATAAAAATATGAATGCAATGGCTTTAGAGATGTTACGGGATTTTTCGTCTCCTATCAAGTGTGAAATGTGGATATATTTATTTAAAAGGTTTCAAATAATTCGAAATATCAATCTTAATCATCTAATTAAAACAAATCCGAAGTTTGAATTTACTTAAACCCTTCAAATAATCCAGTTCCAAATAAAATCCAAATTCAAGAAATTATATGGGTATACACCATTTCAATCAGTACCAAAAATCAACATTTTTAAATCAATGAAAACCGTTCATGTCTATCATTTCAACCCATAACGATTTTCCCTTAATCTATAAGATTTTTCTGGTATGTATCATTTAAACCCATAGTGAACTTGCAGTATTATAATGATATAAAATACAACATCCATTTATCCAATATCAACAATCAAACATCCATCACAATAATCATTCAAACCAATCAATAAATATCAATATAGAACTGATAAATCAATAACATTTATTTAGTTGACAATTTATATTCAATAATAAGTTAAATAACGATTTAATTCAAATTAATTGAGATGACGATTTAAAATTTACCAAACAGCCATAATAAATTTCAATCACATCAGAAATTTAATTTAACAAACATAAGAAGTTTTAGAAATTGTAAGTGGGTTAAAACACTTACCTTTGACTTTAAATTGAATTTAAATCCAATAAGCCCAAAATTAAAACAGTCTCTGAATTTGTCCATACCAGCGTCAAAAAGTCCAAAAATTTTCTACGATCCAAGTGGACGAAACCGCGCGTGAAAGGGACCTAGTATGAAAAAGTTATGTACGTTAGAACGATTTCAAAATTAAAATTTAAATAAAAAGTTCACCTCCTTAAATCGCCATGTCAACCATCACATTCAAGTCACGCTCCCAGTATCAAGCCGAAACCCTAGCCGTCGAACCTTGCTCGAAGCTGTACGCCGCTGCTAGCCCAGGCCACCGACCATGCCTCGACTCCCCATGCACCGCCGATCTCCCTAGTAACCCGCGACCCACCATCGATCCACCTCCGGCTACAAAATGCACCAGCCGTCGCCTCTAATTCGAAAACCCTAATGAATTAAACCCTACAATCTAGCCGTCAACTCGCCAAGGCAACCTTATCGATGGATAACGCTCGATGCTCTCCACAATCTGGTATCCCCCGAGCGACCGTCGGCCACGGTTGATCGTGGCTTGATGAACGACTGTGATTGTTTTGGCCGATTTTGGCCGATTTTGGCTAAACAATGGTTCAAATCGGAAAAAAATTGTTGCAGAAGAATGCACTCATCAAGAGCTTCGAAACGATATATAATATGATATAGATTGAGGAGTTAATTTTTTGAGATCGAAATTTGGTTTGAAATTGAATTGGGAATTGGAGTTTGTCTGCCATTGGAATAAGGAGTTGAGAAGGGGATGTACGTACAGACAATAGAAATAAGAAATAACCTAGGGTTTATAACAAGCTATTTATATGAATAGTTGAAATATAAAGAATGGACCAGATTGATTTGGATTGGAACAATAAACGACCCGAAAAGCCCGTTCTGCCTCCGGAACTAAAATGGGTCATCCCATATATCAAAATAGATGTTTATGATGATTTTAAACTCAATGGAATAGGTTTAAAGTCCTAATTCCATCGTATGCAGAAGTTATGTTAAAATCAGCTTATTTCAAATTGATTTCAATTGAAATGATTTCTAGGCGTTTCGAGTTCATACGATCAAACAAAAAGTACGATCGTTACGAAACTTTAAATCATACAATAATTCACTGTTACAGATCCGATGAAACAGGTTTCGTCGAAATCGAGACAGTGGCCAAAATGGCAATTTTCACATTAATTAAATAAATCAATATTAAATTAATTAAATCACTTTGTCAATTCAAATTTAATAATTTACCATTTCTGTCATTTTAGATTACTTGGTAATTTAAAATCCTTTATAACAAATTTCTACATCAATTTTATTATTGAATATTTCATAATTTCCAATGTTAAATTCAATTTCAAATAAGTTCAATAGTTATAAATTTAATTTCCAATAAATCCATTT
The DNA here is from genome assembly GCA_030765085.1 of Allium cepa. Lineage (NCBI taxonomy): Eukaryota > Viridiplantae > Streptophyta > Magnoliopsida > Asparagales > Amaryllidaceae > Allium > Allium cepa. Next base: position 591,008,930 of record CM060938.1, read on the forward strand.
ATTATAGCTAAAAATCCAATAAAGTAATCAAACTTGAATTTCAATTATTTTTATTCAATCAATTGCCATATTATGAATAGAATTTACATTAGTTACATCTTATTGATTTAACATTCTTCAAATTTCAATCCAATCTACACTAACTGCACTAATTAAGTCAATTAACTGCAATTGATTTCAAATTAAATTTCAATAGACTAAATAAATGGTTAATATATAATAATTGTTACCAATAACCTTCAACCACATTTATAAGTTCAATATTTTACAAGCAAATGTTACAATAACTCTAATTTTATTCAGTTACCATTTATTATATACTATTCCATTAATTAATTCAACATTTACATTTGTTTTCTTATATTAAACTTATAACCAAGTTATAACATTTACATTAATTCAATTGGTTGGAATTCCATTTTAGTTGTTAATAATTAACTTTAATTGACATGGTTACCTTCCATTTTAGTTATTATTTCATTAACACATCAAAATTTTATATTTCTCCAAATATTAAATTACTAAAACCAGTTAATTACATTTACAGGTTTATTACTTACAACAAATGTTTCCATTTCTTTCATAACACTAATTTTTGTTCAATTACCATTAACTATATATATTATTTCCTTGGTAAATCCAATATTTTCATTTATTCCTTATATTCAATTTATAACCAAGTATAGCATTTTTATTATTTCAATTAATTGGAATTTTCATTATAATTGTTAATAAATGACTTAAATTAACATTGTTACATTTAATTCTAATTATCATTTCATAATTAAATTACAAATTTTTATTCTTTCCAATTATTAAATCACTAATCCTATTAAATTAACTAATTTAAATTGTCGAAATTTACAGGTCGTTACACTCTCCCCTACTCAAAACTTTTCGTCTCCGAAAAGGAAAAAGAAGGGAAAAGAATAAATTTAGTAATCAATATATCTTATCAAAATATCAAATTTAAAACAATTAATTTACAAAATTAAATAATTCAAATGAAATATATTAATTTATAACATATTAATGTATAACAAATTAAATCCTTTTATTTTCAGGTTGACAAAATTTGGAAAACACTTTATAAAGTTTTATCAGTCCAAAATTTACGGAAAATTTCGGTAGAGTATCCTTTGTACGGAGAGGCTCGGGAGAAAAATAATATCAAAGATAACAATAGATATCATATATTTCAAAATAATATATCCCCACAGTGGGAAAAACAATATAATATCCCTAGAAAACCGTAACCCCGAGAACGTACCTATTTATCGGGCAAATAACGCTTATTTATGAAACCAAAAGCGGTAGCAATTGCTTCCATACCTGTATTCCACTTATATAATCCAAAAAGGTTAATAATTATATACAAGTGAAATGATTATATTGTTTTAAATTAAGAACGACCAATCAACATAACATAACAACAATCACTTACAACCAAAAGCATACCATCGTCACATAAAATCAAAATAAGTCAATACAACATAACAACAATCTTTTGCAAACAAGCATACAATCTTCACAAGGGATCAAAGTAATCAACCATTTCTGAAGTTACAATCATCTAATTTAATATAGTATTCATTAATTATTTACTTTAATTATCAATAGCTTCAAACATTACTTAAGTTCATAATTCTTTGCTTACAATATTCACTTTCTATTTCATTTTATTTAGTAGCGCTACAATTACAACTCAGGTTTATAACTATTTTCATATAAAATTTCTTATCTATGAAATTAAATTTTGTTGAACACTTTCATTTATAACTTAGCATTTAATTTCTTACTTTCAACTTTAGAAGTTCCAATTATTTAATAGTTTAAATTTTATTCCATTACAATAATTGAAATTCTAATTTAAATTTACTTTAGTTTATTCTATTGGTTTTCTTCTCATTATTTACTTTTCCATTCATTTATTTATATAAAGATCAATCGCTTACATAATTTGTTTTCCATTAAGGATTTAAGTCATTAATGAATCATTTCAAAAAAAAATTACTTAAGCCCCTACCGCCCTTACCTAAGTTTATAACTTAATTCTGTTATTAAATAAAAATTTAAGTTTTTTAGTATTCGCCCTTGAAGAAAAAAGAAATATTTCAATATCTAAAAATTCAATTAAAACATTTAACCACATTTACTTAGAAAAAATATAAGATATATTTAAAACATCCTCATAGCATTATAAAAAGATTTTTCAAAAGTCTAAAACAATGTTAGAAATTTATATCAAAACATTATAATAAGCTTTAAAATAAAGTTCCTTAAATCCGATAATTTATTAGACTCATTATTTTTAAAATAAGTATAAACTCAAGGTTATTAGACTGAAACTAATAGTATACTCAAATCTTACATTAAATTTCTAAATCAAAGTATAAAATTTTATATTGTCATAATAAATTTTAAACACTTGTTTAAAAATGAATGTTCAAATCATGGAAAAACAATTATCATGGTTTAATACAAAATTCAAATAGTAAATATACCTATAAGTTTACTATTAGTACTTCGAAATCAAGTAAATATTTCAAACTATACTTCCAAAATAGAGATTCAAATTTATTTGTCAAGTATATTACTATAAATAAACTTCGCAAATCAATTTTTTTTCATTTATATAATATCTTTAAATTATACATTCAAAAAAAATTATATAAATTTTACTTGAAATATTCATTTGAAAGCTTTATTTGCAAATCAACAATCTTTAATATATACTTTAATTCTTTTCAAAAATTCATTTGTAAAATTTCTTGCTTCATTTATAAATACCATTTAAATATTTTAGATAATATCTTTATAATTATATGTAAACTATTTGAAAATAGTTATTTACATCGTTACTTATATTTACAAAGAAACCATTAAAAACATTAAATCTGTTATTTATAAATTTATTAGTTTTATCTCAAGATACCTTTCAAACATTATTAATAAATCAATATTCATTTACTTTAAATATGTTTTATTTAATTAATAACTTTTAAAATATTTACAACACTAATAATTTACTATTAAACCATGTTGTATATATACAAACAATATTTTAAACATTTTAAAGTATTTAGAATTGACAAAAAAAGACCAAAATATCTTTGATATAATACTTTATCAGAATACTTTTATAACTCGATGTCTTAACAGGTTTATCCTCGTTCTTGCAGACTCTGGCCATGCGTTGATTAGGCACAAGGCTAGAATTCTCCAAGTACTTAGTAGACATGTTTCAACACCCAGTGAAAAATACTAAAAAAATAGGTATGAGAAGTGCCGCTCAAAATCCAATGTCAAATGATGATAATACGATAGCAGTGGCCCGCTGCTGATCCAGTATTTACACAATGGACACAAAACTTTCCAGAAGATCCTTCCACCTTCTGGATTCCAGAAAAATATCGTAGCTAGTTCGTAAACAAGGGACCATCGACCTCTGCTGCAGCGGTACGCTGCTGATTCAATGATTTATACAATGGATGCACTTCCTTCCTGGAAGATCCATAAACAACAGATCTCAGGATCGAAAGCGCCTCTATTGGGTAAACTAAAGAACCATCTACCTAGAAAAAAATCGAGGAACTCATGAGTTTAAGTCCGGACAACCATATCAGTTCGAATCCATTTCTGAATTCACCCAAGTCCATTAGGGTTTATCGGTCGAATCCATTCCTGGATTCCCTAAGTCCATCTGGGTCGAAGCATATCGTACTATACTTCTTCGCGGAGGGTACTTCCCCATACCTCTTACTTCAAAATATAACATAACCTATATAGTACCCTTTCAAAACCATTGCTTCAAATATCGCACTTATATAAATTCCATTATATATAAGATTTCATTTTCAGATAAAGTACTTTTCAAAATCAATAATCTCAAATATATCAAATCTTTCTTATATAAATTCCGTTATATATAAGATTTATCTCTTCAGATCGAATACCTACCAAAATCAACAGTTTTAGAATCACTTGTACTTATATAAAGTCCATCTTATACAAGAATAAAAAAAATTCCAAAATCAATTTGCTGAATGAAAAGTCATATGGGATTGAACATCTTTGTTTTATAAATGGTTTTGAATTTAGAATAGGTTTGTATGTAAAATCGTTTTGTGAAATAGTGTGTATATAAAATGGTTGTGTAAAATAGTTTGTAAATAAAATAGTTTGTAAACAAAATAGAATAAGATAGTTTGTATATAAAATTGTCTGAAAAATAGTTTGTAGGATAGTTTTTGTAAATAAGATAGTCTGTAAAAATAGTTTTGTAAATAAAATAGAATAAATAGTTTGCATAAGAAATATAAAAGAAAATATTTTGAAAAATGGTTTTAAATCAATAGTAGTTTTGCATACAAGAAGAGAAAAATTCCAATTTAAGTTACAGAGATATCCAACCCAACAACTTTCATTTTCAGCCGCAAAGCATATTAATAACATTAGGACATAAGATGTATATATGTCATCATTTCGTAAAATCACATTCGATCGCTCGCTCGATTACACAAGTCCACTTTCGAACTAGTATTGTCCATTCGACTTCCCTAATGCGGACTTCGATATGGTTTCTTGACTAGAAAACATCATTCTCCTTGCATAGTCATATACTATGATAGATAATTTTAGAATCAAACCAAAAATCCATATCAAATATTCGCCTTCAAGAATCAAATGAAAAATCCTAACAGGAAATGGTGTAATTCACATAGAACTTGTGTACTTAAATCTGGATCAAATTAGTTTGCGAATAAAATAATATGCGCACAACTTACGTATCTATTCCAATTTGATTCATCTCAATTACATTTTAATTTGAATTAATCTTTAATCTCATCGATTAGCACAAATATGACTTCATAATATTTTTCAAAGAATTTCTCCATTAATATAAAATGTTGATATATCCATTCCCATATTATTGCTTATATTTCTCTTAATTTAAATTACATTCACTTCATATGTAATATTTCTCATTTAATACTACATTTATTTGCAAATCATTTCATAAGGAATTTTCTTCAGTTTATAACCAATTTATAAAAGCTTAATTCCTTATGTAAACATTATCCGAGCTTAAAGTTATCACAACTTTAATTATTACTATTTATTGCAACTTCCATTTATTTCATAAACAATTTTACAAGGTATGACTTTATTTATATTCATTTCATTTTTAGTTCACCTTTACCTTTCAATTTATTTACACATTCATAAATGTTAATTTAGTTTATAAACATATTTTTCCAATTTAATCTCGTTTACAACATTTCCTTAATCAAAATTCCAATTTAAACATCCCAAGGCTTAAAGTTCACACTTTTATATTTTTACATTACATGCCAAGAATGTATACCACAATTTTATTCATTTACTAAACGTATATATAACAAATTAAACCTTGTTTCACTTACTTTCAAATTAAGGTTATCAAATTCAACTGCATAGTTCAACACAATTTCTAAATTTCAACTTATATATTAATTTAGAAGGTTTCGATTATCCAAAATATCCAGATATTCCATTTTATTTCAATAGTTGAAACTACCGGTCAACAAACAACAAAATGCACAACAATATTTCAATTTCATAAACAAATATCCTAAATATTCATTTTATTCTCTTTAATACACCATTATTAAACTAGTGTTTAGACCATTAATTCGATAAACAATAATTAGCCAATACTTATAAACTGAAAAAACTCAACTAATCAACAATAAATGATATTAACTAAATATTACCCTTTCATATATCAAACATATTACAAATAACTATATTAGTTATAAAATTTATTCCTTTATATATATCATATAATATTAGGAAAAATATAATTTCATTTCAAAACTAATATGAAACATTTTTATAACACTAACAAACACGCACTCTCGTATATACACTCAGACAACTCATTCTAGAGTATTACTACCCTATCTCTAATGAGTTAACTCCAACAGGCTAAGGTATGTCTTAAACAAAGCTCTGATACCAACTGTAACGACCCACCTTTTTGGACGGTTTAAATCATAGATAAACCACACACGTCAGACCCAAAGCATACAAAAGAGAGGATTGTTAATGGGGTGAATAAGAAAATAAAAGAAAAGAAGGAAAAAAACACAGATTCTCGCAACAGAACGACAAAATATAATAATCAAATAATCAGTTCATGAAGCTGTTTTATAAATAACATTTGATTACACTTTTACAAATTCAAATCAGAGTTATACATCATAAATAAACAAATATTGCAGCGGAACATAAAATGTAGCGGAATCATAAATTGCAATAATATACTGAATCTTCATCTTCGTCCACTAGAAAAATAGTCTTCAACGCACTAGAAAAATCTTAGACTGACCCGAGCGTAATGAAAACAAAACATACGAGTCAGAATTAAAAGATCTTATGTAATTCAAATTAATCTAAATAAAAATATGAACGCAATGGCTTCAGAGATGTTACGGGATTTTTCATTTCCTGTCAAGTGTGCAATGTGGATATATTTATTTAAAAGGTTTCAAATAATTCAAAATATCAATCTTAATCATCTAATTAAAACAAATCCGAATTTTGAATTTACTTAAACCTTTGAAATAATTCAGTTCCAAAGAAATCCAAATTCAAGAAATTATATGGGTATATGTCATTTCAACCAGTACCAAAAATCAACATTTTCGAATCAATGAAAATCTTCGGGTTTATCATTTCAACCCACAACGATTTTCCCCTAATCTATAAGATCATTCGGGTATGTATCATTTCAACCCATAGTAAACTTGCAGTATTATAACGATATAAAATACAACATCCATTCATCCAATATCAATAATCAAACATCCATCACAATAATCATCCAAACCAATCAATAAATATCAATATAGAACTGATAATCAATAACAGGTATTTAACTGGAAATTTATATTCAATAATAAATTAAATAACGATTTAATTCAAATAAATTCAAATTAACTGAGATGACGATTTAAAATATACCAAACAACCATAAAAAATTTCAATCACATCAGAAATTTAATTTAACAAATATAAGAATTTTTAGAAGTTGCGAGTGGGTTAAAACACCCACCTTTGAATTTAAATAGAATTTAAATCGAATTTAACCTAAAATTCGAACAGTCTCTAAATTTGTCCAAACCAGCGTCAAAATGTCCGGAATTTTGATACGATCCCAGCGGAAGAAACCTCACATGAAACAGACCTCGTATGAAAAAGTTATGTACGTTAGAACGATTTCAAAATTGAAATTTAAATAAAAAACATTACCTCCTTAAATCGCCACGTCAACCATCACACTCAAGTCACACTCCCAATATCAAGCCGTACACCGCTGCTAGCCCAGGCCGCCGACCACGCCTCGGCTCCCCACGCACCGCCGATCTCCCTAGTCACCCGCGACCCACCATCGGTCCACCTCTGACCACGAAATGCACCCGCCGCCGCCTCTAATTCGAAAACCCTAATGAATTAAACCCGACGATCTAGCCATCAACTCGCCAAGCCAACCACACCGATGGACAACACTCGATGCTCTCCACAGCCTGGTATCCCCTGAGAGACAATCGACCACGGTTGATCGTGGCTTGATGAACACTCGTGATTGTTTTGGCCGATTCTGTCTAAACCATGGCTCAAATCAAAAAACAAATCATTGCAAAAGAATGCGCTCATCAAGAGCTTTGAAACGATAGATAATATGATATAGATTGAGGAGTTAAATTTTTGAGATCGAAATTTGATTTGAAATTGAATTGGGAATTGGAGTTTGTCTGCCATTGGAATGAGGAGTTGAGAACGAGATGTACTTACAGACAATAAAATAAGAAATAACCTAAGGAACGATATGAATAGATGAAATAGAAATGAATGGACCAGATCGACTTGGATTGGAACGATAAATGACCCGAAAAGCCCATTCTACCTCCGGAACTACAATGGGTCATCCCATATAGTAAAATAGATGCTTATGATGATTTTAAACTCAATGGAACATGTTTCAAGTCTTAATTTCATCATATGCAGAAGTTATTTTAAAATCAGCTTATTTCAACTTGATTTCAATTAATTCCAATTAAATTGATTTCTGGACGTTTCGAGTCCGTACGATCAAACGACAAGTCCGATCGTTACGAAACTTGAAATCCTACAATAATTCACTGTTACGGATCCGTTGAAACTGGTTTCATCAAAATCCGAGACAGTGGCCAAAATGGCTATTTTCACATTAATTAATAAATCAATATTAAATTAATTAAATCACTTTGTCAATTCAAATTTAATAATTTACCATTTCTGTCATTTTAGATTACTTGGTAATTTAAAATCCTTTATAAAAAATTTCTATATCAATTTTATTATTGAATATTTCATAATTTCCAATGTTAAACTCAATTTCAAATAAGTTTAGTAATTATAAATTTAGTTCCCAATAAATCCATTTATTACAGTTAAAAATCCAATAAAATAATAAAACTTGAATTTTAATTAACTATATTCAATCAATTGCCATGTTACAAATAGAATTTGCAATGGTTACATCTTATTGATTTAACATTCTTCAAATTTAATCCAATCTACACTAACTGCACTAATTAAATCAATTAACTGCAGTTGATTTCAAATTAAATTTCAATAGACTAAATAAATGGTTAATATATAATAATTGTTAGCAATAACCATTAGCCACATTTATAAGTTCAATATTTTACAATCAAATGTTATAATAACTCTAATTTTATTCAATTACTATTTATTGTATACTATTCCATTAATTAATTCAACATTTACATTTGTTTTCTTATATTAAACTTATAACCAAGTTATAACATTTACATTAATTCAATTGATTGGAATTCCATTCTAGTTGTTAATAATTAACTTTAATTGACATGGTTACCTTCCATTTTAGTTATTATTTCATTAACACATCAAAATTTTATATTTCTCCCAATATTAAATTACCAAAATCAGTTAATTACATTTACAGGTTTGTTACTTAGAACAAATGTTACCATTTCTTTCATAACACTAATTTTTGTTCAATTACCATTAACTATCTATTATTTCCTTGGTAGATCCAGTATTTTCATCTATTCCCTTATATTCAATTTATAACCAAGTATAGCATTTTTATTATTTGAATTAATTGGAATTTTCATTATAATTGTTAGTAAATGATTTAAATTAACATTGTTACATTTATATCTAATTATCATTTCATAACTAAATTACAAATTTTTATTCTTTCCAATTATTAAATCACAAATCCTATTAAATTAACTAATTTAAATTGTCGAAATTTATAGGGCATTGCACATCTATGAAACATTGGCTATCGAGCCTATAAAGCATAGCTATTTAGTTTGTAAAACATACAGCTATCGAGCCACAAAAAATATACATCGTCTTTATATGGCTTTTAAAATACATAATAGCAAAATAGAGTTGTCGAGCCATTAGAAAACAAGGGCCATCGAGCCTCTAAAACTAGCTTTCAAGTTTGTAAAACATACGGATGTATAGCCACTAAAATATAGACGTCGAGTATGTACACTAGGGCTATCGAATCATTATAATACACGAGATGTTAGCTTCTTAAAAACATGAGGTGTAGAGCCTCTAAAAACATGAGGATATCAAGTCGTTAAAAACATGAGGTGTCGAGCCTCTAAAACCCTGAGGATGTCGAGTCCTTAAAAAAATGAGGCGTCGAGCCTCTAAAACACATAAGGTTGTTGAGTTCTTAAAAGCATGAGGCACCGAGCCTCTTAAAACATGAGTGTGTCGAGTCCTAAAAACATGAGTTGTCGAGCCTCTGAAACACATAAGGTTGTTGAGTTCTCAAAAACATGAGGTACCGAGCCTCTAAAAGCTTGAGGATGTCGATTTTTAACATAAAGGTTGTTGATTCTCTAAACCATGGGGTTGTCGAGCCTATTCAATGCACGAGTTATCAAGTCTCTTTAAAACTGCGATATTGATCCTCTATAAACATAAGGTGTTGAACACTTATGAAGGCGGATGCATCACATAGATACCTAGTAATTATCATATGCATCAGCTCTTAAGTTTGTTGTTTTTCTTATGAAATAGGGGTATCAAGCCTCTATGACGGCATTTATGTAAATAGGTTAAAAGCTGATTTGTTTCCTTTTTAAGTTAAAGATTTCAACTAATTCTTTGCCTCATGTCAAATTTTCATTGGATAATAAAACGCTTTTTCTAATCTTGACTGAAAATTCTAGTAGGACATGTACTACCTTCTCAATTAACTTTGCAAAACCCTTATAATTATTATTACTAACTCATATTAATTATAAACATTTCTAGAATAACAAATTCATAGAAAATCATCATAATTAGGAAAAAAATCCTCAAAGATAACCAAATATTTGAGTTTCCTTCTTCTTCCATATACAAAAATTTCGAGACTAAAATATTTATTTAATTATATTTAATAATTAAAACCCAAAAATATACATATTTTTCATCTTAGGAAATTCATAAAATATTCATATGAACTTGGAAAATTATTAAATTAAAACCTCATGTCCGACACAATGTTTTACATAACATATTCAATTTTCAAATCAATAGGAGATCAAAAACTTAGGTTTATCTTTAAAACCCACCAGAATATTTCCATAAAATTCCAACAAACAATTATTTAATGTAATAATGATATCATCAATCCAAGCATGAAATATTATCACATCTAATTCGAAAATCAATCATAAATCCAAAATAAAACATAAACAAATGAGATGGTAACTATTATTCACCTTAGATTGGATAAGAGAAGTTGAGATTTGTTGTAGATTAATTTCCCTCAGCTTTTCCTTTTGAATTCCTTAGATTTCTTCTTCTTCTTCTCTAGTTAATGGCCGACCTCTATTTAGTTTTGTTTTGGTTTTTAGAAACTGAAATAGGAATGAATAAGAGAGGAAGGGTTTAAGGAATGAATTAAGGAACTATTCCCATTATGCCCCTCTCATTAGTCCCTTTCTATTCTTCGTTTAAAAAAAATCTTATTACTTAATTAATCAAGGCCTGACCTAACTTAGCTAATAAATCTCATTCTTCTTATCACCTCACATTATTCTATTTAATTTATCTAATTAAATTCTCTGAATGATGTTAAATAAAAATTAGAGGTGTTATACATAGTTTAATACTATATTAGCATCCATAGTATAGTAAGAGACACAAATCACTCACTTGGATTCTAAATTGCATAAAAATCAGGGTAGATTTAAGATGAACAGTTAATGACTCGAATCCCAAAGCACCTAAACAATAATTAGTTATTTCCTTGCTAACCACTTCTTAATCAATTGATTTGGCTAACTAAAGTAAGATTTTAGGATGCTTTTTGCTAAGGAGACGATTAATAGAGGTTTAGAATAGTTTTTGGGAAGTGGCAAAATGATTAGGGGATATTTCATTAGCTCTACTTAGTTTATATCCTAAAATAGGTTAATAGGCTAACTATGGGCTTAGTCAAATTATCTGATAATCTATCCAAAAACTATCTAACATCAAATGGCCATATCTTCTAAATTGTAATGCCAAAAATCTATTACAACCACTCTACGGAAAGAGAAACGATTATATCTTTTATTTGAAAGTGGTTTCATACCCTAATTCGCCTTCCATCAAAAGTTATAGCCTTTACAAGCTTTTATGCTCAAAATCATCCAGTAAATTTTTTGAGGGTCGAACATGTCAATACTCAACATTACCTAAAGTTATAGCCTAATCCGAACAAATTTGAATTTTAAAATAATATATTATGATCCTTTGATATATAAAATACGCATCATTACACTCTCCCCTCTTAGGAATTTCACCCTCGAAATCCCATCAAACACGGCAAGGTCAAACAATTTAGTTATCCCACATGCCTAACAACCATAAACAAGCATAACATCCATCAAATATGCACAGATAAGTATGAAGATAAAACCTATGTCTACCCTAGTATGCATGTAACGACCCGTATTCTTGAGTCTTTAAATTGAGATATTTAATTTATTTAAACATTCGGATTTGAATTAAATTATAATAAATATATGTTACAAATTAAGACCTGATTTTTAATGAAATGTTTTTAATTTATTTTATAGGATTTTTCCATAATTTTTATTTTTGAAAATAATTAAATTTTCGTTTGACGTTTTTTAGGACAAACATTGATACTCTTGAAATTTTACAGAATAAGTTAACTTGTTTATGTTATTGTTGCTTTGTGATCGTCTCACATTGTTGAACGTGATTGCATTTTTATTTTTTTCGTTCACAGCTCGTACGCAAAAAGAATTTTTCGTAGCAGATGTAATCTAACTTTTTATAAAACAGCACATATGCACACAATGTTGTTGGCTTTATTTCTTGCCTTTAATTATGGACCATGTTTCTTGCCTTTTCTAGTGGAAACATGTTTTATAATCATTTTTGTTTCATAAGAAAAGAATAAAAAGAATGAACACAATTTCCATTTCACATTTGTAAATATTTTCATGCGCGTACACTTTTTGCACATACCTTGCACACAAGATATTTTCTTATGCACTTGACTCTGGCTGCTAAGTGTTTGTCCTTGTTTATGTTGCACATGCTTTTGTTTTCTTTGCATTTAGTTATATGTCCTTACTTCCCTTAGCTCCTAAGAAAATTTGTTTATATATATTGATGTATGTATACACGCACATTTGGGGAGGGGGGAACACTAATACATTCAGAAAATAAAACATACATTCAAACACACGTATGAAAGAAGAGAGACACATTTTTATATTCTTTTTCTTTTCCATATAAACATGAACAATTTTTTTTTCTTTACTACAAAATGAAAATATGACAGCCACCTTTCAAACTTTCAATTCATTTTACACATTTTCTTTCTTGCTTTTTCCCATATATATATATATATATATATATATATATATATATATATATATATATATATATATATATATATATATATATATATATATATATTATTGAGTGCAAGTGTGTGTGTGAGTAGCCGTGCATGAGAAATAAGGGAAGCAAGTTGCTGGTGCGAATGGAGACCGGAGAAGTTGAAGTGTTGCGTTGCTTTATGTTTATGTGAGCTGCTCTAGTGTGAATGGTCTGGGTGCGTGCATGGCTTTGCATGAAATATCGGGAAAGTTGTAGTGCAGGCGGCCAAGAGTGAAGAAGAGAGGAAGTTGGGCTGTTCTGGGCATATTGGCCCATGGTTAGAGTTTTGTGTGAATAGAGGAAGGTGTGTACGCATTTCCAATTAAAGAAGAGAAAGGAGAAGTTTGAATGAGTACTAATGTAGGAAGGAAGAAAATATAAATGGAGAAAGCTCGAGTGGGCTTGGGCCTATTGGGTGGGAGTACTATTGGTTGATAATTTAGTTATTAATTTAGTTAGTTTGGTTTGTTTCTTAAATAGCATAACTTTAAAATGTTTAACTTCCCCATATGGAATCCATTTAACCCACGGATTTCGATGTTAGATTCGTATCAACAAAAAGTACAATTAGTATATGTTATTGACACTTTTGGTGAAGTATAAAATATTGATAAATTGTTAGTGATTGAACTTAATTACAGTTTACATAATTAGATAACTATACTTCATTAGTGATATTTAATTAGAAGAACAAATCTCCATTCTGCTATTAATAGTTTAAATAGATTAATTTGGATATTTATCTATATATCAGCTAATTCTAATTATATGTTACTATTCAATTTGTTGAATTGTTAACAATAATGTGTTATTATCATCGTTGTTTGGTTGTTGATTGTACTCGACCAGTTTATGAGCTATTACCCTTTTTTACTTTGGCATTGGTTGGATAGAAAACATTAGTAGGCTAACACCCTACGATTTATCTTATAATTTGACTATAAGGTGTTTAGCAATAATTTTGGTTTACTTCAATTTAAATGAACTTGTTTTGAAAGATGGTTTTCATAAAAGAATATGAGATGAAATGTTTTATCTAAAAAAAAGATATTTGGAAATAAATATTTTGAAGCGATTTTATAAAGAAATGATTTATATAAAGGTATTTATAAAATGTGTTTTCAAATAAAGAAAATTTCAAAAACTTAAATCCCAGTGGTTTGAAATTGATTTTGAAAAGATTTGAAAAAATAAATAATAACGTTTTGAAAGTATTTGTGATGGCAAAATGATTTGTCACTTTGGAAAACAAAATGATTTGTTATGTTACCGACGATTCGGGTAACCCATAACTAAAAAGGTGGGCAAGGGAGATGCAGATGTTCTGTAGCCTTGGTATAGTCCGCTCGACGAACAAAGGGATATACATATCTATTTTATTTTTTCCGGAAGACTGGGACCCAGTTGCCTTGTTATTGGGAGAAACCTCCCAATCTGGTTGCATATATTTTGATATGCTTTTATAGTAATATTTTGAGATTTTCAAATAAATATTTCAAAAGTGATTTGTTTTAAGATCCCGAAGTAAAGTATAATTTGATACAAAAGGTGTATATATTAGCGTTTCAATGGTTTTGAAATAAAATCGGGAATTTAGTTCGAAGAGATTATTTTTGAATAGGTATTTTCATAAGAGATTATTTTTGAAAATAATAAAGTTAATTAGATATGAGAAATCTAAATGTGAAGATTAAGCATAAGTGGATAGTATTGGGAATTACATACTGTTTATTGCATCGTAGGCTCCATGAATCATATTTACGCTAGGAGAACTACATTGGCTTGATTCTATATCTAATTGACTACCAAATTAGATAGGGGACTTAGGCAATCACAAGTGGTAGTGATGCAGCCCCAATAATAATATAACAATTTCCTGTTTATTTATTTATTGGTTTCTATTTGTCTTGTGTTGTGGTATCTTTTTTACTTACTATTTTATTCTGCATTTGACATGTTTATTGAGATTGCAGGAATATGATATTACTGTCTTTCGCATCAGGGTTGTGCAGTGGTAGATTTATTGAATATTGAGTCCTCTTTGTATTTAAGCACACCTGTAGAATAAATGATTACTCTAATAACTTGTATAATTGATAGTTGCATCCTATTCATTTAGTAATGTTGAATATTTATCAAATAATATTGTGTATTAAGTTGGTAGTTTTCATTCGTAGTTTTAGAACGGACAGGTTTTTGGTGATTTTGACTAGTTCGAAAATATGAGTCATTACAATGTAAGGTACTAAACTACTTTACATGATATCAAAAGTGAAAGTAAAGGCGATAAACAAAAGGTCTTACCAAGTAAAGAGCTCTGAAAAAGCATCTCATGCTCTCCTCGGTTTCCCAAGTGCTATCGTTCTTTCTCTCACCCCCACTAAACCTTCACTAAGTTCACCATCTTTCTCCAAAGCTGCTTAATATCATGTCCAAATATATGAATAAGCCTACGAGGTTTCGAATCTTCTAGTTCAATCTCAATATCATCTAGTTTATCGGGTGTCACTACTATGCCTAATTCGTGCACAAACTTTGGTAAATGAGAAACGTGGACACATTGTGCACATTGCTATCTTACGAGGTAAGTTGACTCTATAAGCTAGTCTCCTAATCTTCTTAAGTATCGAAAAATGGCCTGCAAATCTGAGTGCTAACATTGCCTTAATGCCAGATCAAACTACATACTTTAATGGTGAGATCTTGAAAAACACATAACCATTGATAAAGAACTCCAAATCTCATATTCTCTTATCAACTTAACCCTTCTATTTTTTGTGGGAAACTTCCATTCATTGCCGGATGACCTCAACCTTTTCCGCCATCTCGCAGATCATATCTGGCCAAGTATTAATTTCTCGCCTACTTCCTACCAACATGAAGGAGCGTTGCATAGTGTAATAACTCACAATTTTAATGACTATGTATTTAAATAATTAATTTAAATATTTAATCATTAATTGATGGAGCACCCATTATGCTTGATTTTTCAGAGATGGATGAATTGAAACTCGATGCACCTGCTGTTGAAATCGCAACTCCATCGTGGAAAAAATGAGTATAAGTCGCTTCGTTTATAGTTGATAAGTTTTTGAAGGGAATAATGATTTCTTAAGAATGAAATGAATTTAGGCTAAGGCTTATTAGCTTTCCTATAAGTTGGTCAACCCCTTCATTTCTTTCATTTCATTTTCATTTCACATAAAATTTCCTCTTATTCTCTAATTATTTTCATAATACTCTCTTAGTCCCCTTGCCCTAAACCCACTAATCCATGCTTGAATAAATTCCAATAAATCCTAGAAAATTCACCATAATTCTTCTCATCCAATTCCTCACAAAACCCATCAAGAAATTAGCTTAAAGTTCTGTTTGGAGGCCCATCTCAAAATTAAGAGAAGGAAAAGTTTGGTTTTGTTGAATTGTAGCTTGATTTGGTCAAGAAGAAGGTGAGTTAGATGATTCTCTTACCTTATTTACATGTATACTTCATTAATTTATTTATTGATGATTATGGAGTTATATAAAATGATTTTTGGAATGTTTGGTGAGAATTTAGGTTTATGTTTATGTTATAAATATGAATATATTAACACATTATTTGTTTGAGACCTTAATTACTATTTTGGATAAGTTATTAAGCCATGAAATTGATTAGAGGTTAATTGGATGCTTTTTTGTGATGCTAAGTTTGATTGGTGACTAATTAAGTGATATAATGATGTTCAGGTCATCAGTAAGTAATAATTAAACCATCTGAATTGATTTTAGAAAAGTAAGTAGGCAATGAAGCGAGTTTTGGACTCTATACTTATTATTAAAATGATTAGGGACTTAATGAAGCATAATTAGTACTTATAAATACTGTTTAAGAGAAGTAATGATTTTATAAGTAGATGGAATATTTTATAAAATGAAATTAGTAAGTTAATTAAGTGGATTATGGGCTCTACACTTATTATTAAAGTGATTAGAAACTTAACGAAGTTTAATTAGTATTTATAAATATTATTTACGTGAATAAATATTTTTATAAGTGAATTATATATATTATAAAGTAGAATGAGATTTTATAAAACTGTATAAATGATATATTTTATAAAACTGAATGAGATATATAAAATAGTATAAATGATACATTTTATAAAATAAAATGAGATTTTATAAAATAGTATAAAAGAGATATTTTATAAAAGTATGATATTTTATAAAGTAATAAATTATTTTATAAAGTGGTTATAAGGTTTTATAAAATAATTATGAGGTGAATACCTAATTTTAATGAAGCAGTCAAGTGTTATAAAGGTAAAAATCATTAGTAAGCTAGTATCATATGTTGTAAAATAATGGAATGATTTTATAAAATAGTAGAAAAAGAGTTTTGAGGTTTATTGAAAATATTTATTAAATAAAAGTAAGATTTGATTTAAATAATAATTTAAATACTTATTTAAATATACGTGTATGTACACGTATATGGGTAAGTGCACGTATACGTGTATTTAAAATTATATAATAATCAACATAATTCTTGTATTGTAAATAGAATTATCGAATGTGGTTTTGTGTGTGTATATTAATATATTTTGGTGAATAATTATATATGTGTATAGACATATCAATATGTGTTTATACGCACGTTGCGAGTATCTTATGTAGCCATAACGACTATCGTGTACGCTAAGTTGCATGAGAGAATACCAGGTTAAGCAATCGCTCCAGCGAAGCTCGAAATGTTGGTTGTGACGTTTATACATGTTTGCATGTACGTGTGTGCATATGCATGCACAAGTATGTGGATCGACATACGTGTGAGCATCACATAAGGTGCAAAGGTCGGTTGAGTTTGTCTTGGCATGTTAGAGGAGGCCTGGCTGATGGAATCATCCCATGGAACCCTATGCATAAAAGAGTGGGTTTCGTATCGAACTCGATTTTGGAATACATAAGAAAGCATTCAAAAATCTCAACCAATGGACTCTTAAAGAGGTCCAATGTGGTGGAATCACACTAGAGGATCTATGTGTTCCATCCTGTGAAGATACAGAGGAAATGACACACGAATCTACGGTTGGCATGGCACGGTGGTTACCTACCTAGGCTTACTGCCTAGTGTAGGCTACCACCGATCCACCGGGGACTGTACCACCATTGTACCATTGGGATGTAGGCCTAGGCGGTAATCTCATGCAGTGTGCAAGTTGACAGGGATTTCTCCCTGGTTATGGAAGCAGTTCGATGCGAGCTTCGACACGACTTCGGGAAGGCCTTGGGCTACTCGGGTGTGTTAAATGCAAGGCAAAGATCATGATTTAGATGCTAATTTAATTGATGATTATGTGATCAATAACTATCGGACATGTAATCGGTTTAGTGATTCGTTGCCCGGTCATGTCCAACGAGCGTGTATGATCGAGTGGAATTAGTCTTTACCTCTTGGTTGTGACCTTAGGGTAAATATGCTTTGATGAATGATATTGGTCTTATATTAGTGAGCGTACGTTATATTAGTCTAATATTAGTGACCATACGTCATATTGGCCATATGTTAGTGGTCATACGTGTTATTGGTCTTGTAGTAATGATAATCCATACAGATAAACAATAATGAGATATCGGTCTTCGTTCTTCATAGACATATATGATTACGTGACATTCTTTTGGTGTGTATATGTCTATACGGTATCTGTGCTCTTTGTGGCCTTAATACTGTAGTATATATGACACACCCATCGTTCTCTTTGTAGGGGTTTAACGCAAATTTGTTAGGAAATCCATGATGACTAAGGGGGAGATGATGGCGATCATCTACGAGTGGGTCATTCATCACTTATGCTCAATATGGGGTACGGTGAGATCCATGAAAGTTTCAAATATATAGAGTAGATCATGTGTCATTTATGCTCAATATAGGGTATGGTGAGAGCTACATGAGTTTGATTGTAGATAATGCGAATCAGGGTCAATGATACAATATGGTACCGACTCTATTTATTTTGGACCCTCAACAAGAATCATTTGATCTTGATAATTTGAATTATATATGGATGTCCAATGTGGACTCAAATTTCAGATATCTAGAGTAGATCATATATCAGTTATGTTCAATATAGGGTAGGTGAGGTCTATACGAGTTCGATCATAGATGATGCGGCTTAAGGTCTATGGTATAATATGGAACCAACTATATTTATCATTGGCATGAGTCTACCTTGGACTCTACTCATTAGCAATGATGGGTATCAATTTATATCCTCTATTTATTGCTTATCATCATATTGTGTGTGTTATATTAGTTGGTTGATATTATTATTGTGTATTTTAGGATAGACTTATGTTAGAATATCTATATTACCATGTGTTTATATATTGGGTTATCTTATCATGGTATACTGTTACATATCAGTCAGATTATATTAGTTGTGTCGACTCATTGATTACTGAAGAAGAGCAGTTTATAGTATGATTCCCTATCTTTGAGGTGAGTTTACTTTATTTGTTTTGGGTTGTTTGGATTATCCCCAAGCCACGTTTGTGGTGAGGACCGGTTGTGCCTTAGTAGCTTTCAGGTTTATATATGTATACAGTTTGATATATAGTATTTTGAGATAATTCCCCTCACACCAAGATTTATGTCTGACCCACATTTTTTCTTTATATGTTTATGTCATGAAAACTCTATGGTACTCAACCGAGTAGTTTGGGAGCCAAATGCTCTTAGGGATACGCTATCAGAGTGGAGTAGCTGGGGAATTTTAGAGGCGTGATATTAATATTTTGGATATGTATACTTGATATAGTAGTAGTACATGACATATATATTATATATATAGGACTAGTTGTATTAGATATTGCATTCTTACTTTCTATAATGATATTTATTTATTAGTTGCTTTCTCTGATATTGTCTCTTATATACTGTTCTCTGGTTCTATTCATGTATATTCTGTATATTATATGTTATCATTCCACTGTGAGATTCTATTTTTATGCCTTCGTTTAATGTTTTGATTTAATTTTAACATGACAAATTGTCTTTTGTGGCATATGGAAGTTAGATGTTGTCATTCGATGTTGATTTTAGGGTATTACGAAGGATAGGTTATTACACATGGTAGTCCATATAATATGCCTCAAATGTGCTGCACCACTGCTCAATTGATAACTTTTGTTGTATGAAAACTCAACAAGATGCAAATGATCATCCCACGAGCACTCAAAGTCGAGAAAGAAAACTCGAAAGAGATCCTCTAAAATACGATTCACTCTATCACTCCGCCCCTAGTTTGTGGGTGATAGGTTGTACTCATATGTAGCTCCATCCCCAACGCCACTTGTAAACTCTTTCAAAATCAACTCATAAATAATGAGTCTCCGTTGCTTACAATGCTCTTTGGCCCACAATGGTATCACACAACCCACCTCACATACAACTTAACCAACTTTGCTGCCATTCCACTAGACTTCATAGATATAAATCTAGCATTCTTCTTCAATCTATCAATCATGACCTAAATGTTATTAAACCCTCATCTAGTCCCTAGCAGTCCATTGATATTTGCTTCCACTTACACTAGGGAACTATAAGCGGTTGTAGAAAAACACTTGGCTTCATCTGCTCAGCCATCGCTAACTGGCAGTTCATACACTTCGAGAATAATTTCCTGACGTCGTTCTTTATCACTTCCCAATAAAATTTCTTCTTCATATCATGTTAAATTTTATTACCTCTGGGATGTATAATCAATCTCAAATGATAGAACTCACATAACACCTCATCCTTCAACCCATCGAAATCAAGCACAAACAATATACCACGCTTACGACGCCAACCATCTCGGTCGAGCCCATATTGCTTTATCTCTTCTGACTATAATCCCATTTCAACTTTAGCAATGATCTTCTCTAGGCTAGCAACATGTCTCTAACTATTACCGATCCATTCAATCAGAGTAGGTCTAACGGTCAAGCTAACCAACATCTTAGGCTCTATCTCACATCTCAATCAGAAATCATAACCAACAATGTACTCAAGTTGCTTCCATTTTAGGAACATCTTTTCCAACTAGGCATGTCTCCTACTTAAAGCATTTACGATGGCATTTCCCTTTCCAGTGTATAGGAAATGTCAAAGTCATAGGAGACCAAGAACTCTAACCATTTCTACTAACGAAAGTTAAGGTCCTTCCATGAGAAGAGCACTTCAGCGATTTGTGGTAAATGAATAACTTAAACCTTTCTCCAAGAAAGTAGAGCCTACATACCCTCAACTCAAACACTATTGCTACTAACATCAAATCATGGGTCGGGTATACCTCTTCTGCGTTTTAAGCTACTGACTAGCATATGCGATAACCTTTCCCCATTGCATCAACACTGCATCTAATCTAATACCACAAGCATCTGTATGTACCGTCAACTCTTTATTAAAACTTGAAATTACTAGCACTAGTGCACTCGTTTACTTCTCCTTTAGACAAAAAATGTATGATCACATCGCATATCCTAAGTAAATGTCTAGCTCTTCTTCATCAAGTTGGTCAGTGCTGCCACCTTTGATAAGTCCTTTATTAACCGTCTATAATATTCCACTAATCCCAAGAAAATACTTACATCCATAACGTTCTTGGGTCTTTCCTAATCTTGGACTTCTACTATCTTTGATGGATCAAATGTGATACCTTACTCAAAAACAACACGACCCAAGAATCGCACTTCAATCCTTCAAAAGTGACACTTAGAAAATTTCACTTTTAGGTGTTGTTTCCTCAATACCTCAAAGCACAACCGTCAAATGTGTCTTATGTTCCTCTTCTATCCATGAAAAGACAAGAACATCATCATCGAACACAAGTTCACATTTATTCAATTGATATCTAAATACACGATTTATAAGATCAATAAAGTATTTCGAGGCATTGCTTAGCCCGAATGGCATGACCAACCACTCATAGATTCCCGATGATATATGTAGGCACACTTTCCTTCACCATTCTTAGGTTATGGAACCCCATCACCAAGTCCAATTGAGAAAACACCTTCGCTCAAAGGATCATATCAAAAAAGTCATCTATACATGAGAGCAGATACTTGTACTTCCTCATCTCTTTATTAAACTCATGCTAATCAACATAAAGACTTAGGGAGCCATACTCCTTCGTGGTGAATTGTAACGGCCCGCAAATCCGTACCCCTTGAGTTAACACTATTCTACAACAATCAACTCAAGTTGTACAGAAATACGAACCATTTGGGTTAAAGAAGAAGAGGTAGAAGAAGAAAATAGAGAACAACATCAGAATCTAACCATCGCAGCGGAAATAAATATAATAGATAATAAATAATCTTTACTCAATTCAAATATATCTGTTCATATATTACAATCATCAGAGTACATCAATCACAGTTCAACATCAATATTATACAATGGATACACAACAACTCAAGATACACAACAACTCAAACACAGCGGAATATATATATATATATATATATATATATATGTAAACAAGTACGGAAGTATGTATCGTCATCTTGCTCGTCCCCTGAGCTCCACAGCATCATATCCTGTATTCTATAATACTCGGTCTGACCCGAGCATTACAGTTAAATAACACCCGAGTCAGTCTGGAATACCAGCATGAGAAAATCAAACCCAATTGATTATTAAAGTTTCAAAAATCCTTTGAAAACAAAAGCATCTCGTAAGACCACGCCACAAATAAACATGTCGGGTTTTTACCTTACGATAGCTAAAACAATTTTTATAAAAATCCTCTGATATTATAATAGGGTCTATATACAAATACTTATAAAATAGCCGAAATTGTTACATTCATTAAATTCCAGCTACTAGCCACAGAGTGGGTAATACAAACAAAACTCGTACAAGGCTCGTAGGGAGAATGGATTTCCAACTAATGACTAGGCACTGGGGTACCACCTGTCACAGTACGGGGCTTAGATCACCGTACCGAGGAGTACGCCCGCTCCCCTGCAACACAAGGCCGGGACTACCCCTTTCTGGATAATCCCGAGTGAGATCACCCCGCGGTTGGGATCAGCAACCGCCCACAAAGCCGAAATAAAAAGGGACATCTAGACAGAGATGACCTCACCCTGCTTGGGTGCTACCCACCTAGCCTTGCTGCATAACCCTTGATTTTCAGTCATTCCCATTTGATGAAGCTTGAGGCTAAGCATTACCTTTTTATGAATATATCCCTTAGAATTCCCATCGTCCACCTGACGATGTTTCGCAAGCATTCATCCACACAAGTCCGTCCCGGGCTCGAACGGAACCGAAGGCACTATTCCTACTACATCCATTTTGGAAATATCCTCAGGATTAGTAGCGACTAGCCCTTGCACTTCACTGCTCCATCTTCGAATCCAAAATCGTTTTTCATGAAAACGTACAAACCGGATCGAAGTGGTTTTCGAGAAATAAATCTCAATCCCGGTCTCTTCGAAACGATCAACGCATTTGGCCAATATTGATAGTCGGTGATTTAACTATCAATTTATATTCACAAACATCCATCAAACAATAAATAATTTCCCAAATTATTTATTTATCTCAAAAATATCTTCACAAGATATATTTCACTTTCATATTCCATTGAAAACAGTTTTCAAAACTATCTGCCTTTCTCAGAATAAATAACAAGTATTTCTATTTCCACTGGAACCATCAAGCACAAAGCTAGATTTTTCTAAATTAATTTAAAACACTTCACTTTTAAAAATATACTTTAAACATTCCAATTAAAATTCCTTTAATAATTTGTTAAAAATACATACTATATGAATATTTGAAAATAAGGTTACTTAATAAAGTATAAAACTAGATTTCTACTTTTAAAAACAAAATACTAAGTTACTTCTTAATAATTACTGTTAAAACAACTTAAAAGAAAATACTTACTTTAGACTTTAAATATTAGAAATAATAAATTTTACAAAACTTGCTTTCTTTTAAAAACAACTTTAAAACATTTAATTTATATTCAAAAATTTATTTATTTTTAAAAAAAAAACAAAACATGTACTTGGCTATCCAGAGAAAATTCCAACTTCAACCACTTAAATCAATTTTCCAAAAATTGATTTCCAATTTATTTTATTTGAAATATGTTTCTTTAATTTCTCAATTCATTTCAAAATTCATTAGTTATGGACTTATTATTAATGTTCTTATTTCCGTTTGTTTTTAAACCTTTTTAACTGAAATATACTGATTTTAGCTTTTCCCAACTTCTTCTTTATTTTTTTCTCAAAAATTTAAATCTTAAACTTTAAATAAATGTTTTATTCTTTTAATTAATATCATTGAAGATTAAAATTCATTAACTTCCTGTTTATTCAAATTTTCATTCTATACCAGGATCTATTTAGTAAAATTTTAAAGTCACTTTATTTCTTTCCAATTCATTTAAAAATTTATTCAAATTTCTATAATTATTTCACTTACAATTTCACTTCTTTTATTATCTTACCAAAATCCAATTTATATATTTTTGGTAATTCATCATACCCAATGATATCCAATCTAACCATGGCATTCAATATTCCAATAAAGATCATCATAAGATATCAAATAAATCACAACATAGGGTTTTAAATAATTCAAATAAATATTGAGGGATCCAGTTGGATCCCTCCAACCTGTTTTTTCCCTACATCCACAAACATCAGCACAATATAATATACCAATTCCAAAATATCATACTATATCACATCAATTCATTCAACCATTCAAACAATTATTTAAATTTAATCATTTTAAATTTAAATTTAATCTGAGTGAGATTAACTCACCTTTTCCTTTACATTTGCAATCCACTTCATTCTTGATTTGATTTCTCGATTTCAGACCTTGTAAAAACATTAGATGTTTTATTAATATTCGAGTCAATTGAGCAATTTAAATTTCCATTTGATAACTAAATTAACCATCAATTTCATTTTAAACAATTAAATTTAAATTTAACTAATTCCCCTTTAACAGATTATTTTAGTAATCAAATGATTAAATAAGTTAATTACTTTAGTTAACCTCTTTAATATATTTTTAACAATAACTAGTTGGTGAAGATATGATCCTATATTTATATATATACATATATATATATATATATATATATATATATATACATACTTTAAAACTCATTCACTTAAAAAAACAAAAATTCATTTATATAGATTTAAAAAAATCTAATTTTTATAAATTCTCTTCTTCTTTTTTTAACATTTAAATTCCTATCTATTTTCAAAATTTTATATATCTATTCACTGCTTAACCTACATACATATATACAGGTATAAATCTTTAAATCTTTAAATTGAAAAAGAATTTACAAATATTCCTTTCTAACCTATAAACATATAATTTAAATCAGATTCAAATTTGAAATTAAAATGTTAATAAATATACCTCACTGCCATCACTCTCAACCATCGTGAGCAGGCCTCCTTACTGTTCAAACGAACCCCACAGCGACGCCTCCATCGACGCGCCTCCCACATCGTTCATGAAACCTTAGCCTTAGCCGCGTTGCCGCTTCTTGTAGCCGCAGCCACCTCCTTGAATTCGCGCAACCCCAACTTCATCAGAATGACGCCAAGCTCAATGCTTCCACCGACGAACACCTCGCCCTTTCCAATCACACCCATACACCCAGATACGACTCCACTATCGACTTCCCCCCCTCGCGACTCACCTAAGCCCTTTAACTCACGAGGCACCGCTCATCTATTGAGATGAACGAGGACGAGCGATTCGATTTCCAGTGGGAAGGTGCTCGGCTGATTTTGATTTAGGTTCTTTTTTTTTTTAGAAGAATACGATTTTGAAAGGAAGAAAAGGGAAAGCGTAATTTGAATGATGATGGCTTCGGCCATTATTCGAAAGTTTTCGATTTGAGGAATTTAGGGCTTCGGGCATTATTAATTTTAATTTTTTTTTAATTCGAAAACGAAGGGGAAAGGAAGCTCGTGAATTACAAACTGTGAAATGAGAGAGGAAAGATTTTGTAGCTATTATTCTGTGTTCTGCGATTACAAAAAAATTTCTTTCTTTTATAATTTTGAACGAGCTTCTGCGAAATGGAAGAGAGCAAGAATAAAAAGAGGAGAGCGTGTTAGAGAAGGTATAGGCAGTACAGGTCGGTTGATAGGAAAGATTTTGACCGATGATAAGATGTAGGATATTTTATATTAGAACGATAAATTATTTACGAAGTGTTTTTACCTCATACGATCACCCTATAATTCCAAAAATTACGAAATTTGAAATCCGGCAATAATTCAATATTACGGACCCAATGGAACTAGTTTCGTCGAAATCCGAGACTGTCCCTCAGAAGGCTATTTTTAAATTCAATTTAAACGATTTAAATTTCGAAACCGAACAAAACACTTCCAAAATCAATTTTAACACTTTTACTATTTTCCATATTATCGATATAAATTTTATCAGCCATTAAATAGTTTTAACATGCTTAAAACTCCAGATTCAATAATTTATCCAACTTCAAATTATTTAATTCAATAATTTAAGTATCAAATAAATTGTGATATTCGTAAATTCAAGTTAAAATTATTCTATTGAATATTTAAAATCAATTAAATATTCCGAGTTAAATTGCTTAAAAATTCCGGGTCGTCACATTCCTCCCCCCTTAAAAGAATTTCGTCCCCGAAATTACTAACTAAGAAGAATGGTCCAAAACCCGTTACTATTTTCCCTAAAACCAAACAATTCAACATTTTACTAACTATCTTTTTATAAAAGACCCATTATTATTCTTATTAACTTTCCAAACTTTTCCAAAACCTTCTATAGTTTTCAAATAACTTACTTGTTCAACTATTCAAATTATAATTCAAAACTAAATTTTGAATTATCAAAATTTCCTCAAAAAATTTTCCAACTCTCTAAATTTCCGAAAAATTTCGCCAGCGTCTCCTTTGCGCGGCTAGCTCGGTACAACTACAAAATGGCTCTACGGCCTCTCAAATCCTAGAAGAAAACAAAAGGCCAAGTGGCTCGATCCAAATCCCAATCAAATTTCACACCAAATTTAAATACATACCTTTTTGTCGAGCATTTCAAATTTATCTTTCTGAAATCAAAATCAATTCTCTTTTTCCTTTATATTACCTGCATATCCTGCTTAGTACTAATATCCAATCACAACATTCCCAAAAACATTTTGTCGACTTCCTTACCAAATGCCAATATTCATCCAAATATCAACTTAGAATATATTTGCAATATTCAATTTCCAATTAAGAATTGACCATTCCTTACTTAAGTTAACAAAAGCATTTTATATGTTTCTTTATTTATCTCGGTCTTGCCACTTCAGTTTATATCTATTTCTATTCAAATTGATTCATTCATTACCATATGAATTCAATTTATCTTTAACTCTGAATATTTAAATTTTATTTGTCATTTAAAATTAATTTATGTCATTATTTGAAATTGGTTTCATTTACTTACTTATTTTAGTTTTCGATTTGAATTTGTTTGTCGTTAACAAAATTTCCAAAAAATTTCTAACTCCCAAAATTTCTGAATTTTTTTGGCAGAGTCCCCTTTGTACGGAGGAGCTTTTGCAATTTGACAAAAGATATAAATATATATACATCGACCCACACGGTCGGAAAAATAAAAAACAATTCATATTTTCTATTTTTATTGCGCAGGCGTACCTTATTTAGCATTTTTAAGCAAACGGCTTATTTATTTAGCAGTTAGCGTGCCCAAAATCCATCCACACGGCTTCCAGGTACCTGTACTTACTCAATTCAAACGTGTAAGTGCCAAATATATGAAGTTTAACAGCATATCACTTATTTGCAATAGTTGAAACATATGAATTCTAAAAGAAATTCACACCAAACATTTTTCCGTAAGCAATTTATATAGTTCCCATGCTAATTCAACTGTTTCAACTTATTCATATCCATTTTCATTTAATTTGAAGGGTTTTCATCCATTCATATACAACTTCATCAATTTGAATGGTTTAAAACTCAATCGCTTACAATTAATTTATTTTTAAGCGTACTGAACTCATATTTAATTCAATTGCCCTCAAAAACAATTTATTTTATTCCTATCAATTCATAGAATTTAATTACTTCCATTTACATCCAGTGTCGATTTATTCTATGCAATTTGACGAGGTCTATGTGAATAAATAAGCACTTATGTTTTATAACCAATTTAAATGGATTACAACTCAATTTATACTTAATTCTATTCCATTTTTAAATTTATTCACAATCCATATATTCTCATTTTTATTACATTTCAGATTTGAATCCATTCACTTGCATTTCATTTTATTAACCAAACTAGTTCATTGTTCAAACAGGTTCCATTCAAAATCATTTGATCTAGCTCGACACATTCTGCTTAAATTTCATTCACAATCCATTCATTTACATTTCATTCCATGTTAGTTTATTCCAAACTGTTTTATTCAGCTCGAAAACAATCCAGGCTATTTCATTCAACAACCATTTCAATTTTCTATTCATGATCCATTCATTGCGTTTCATTTAAATCCATTCTGAATTTCATTTCCTTAAATATTATTCATAACTCCCCGAATTCTATTTCGATTTAAATTTATTTATCTTGATTTAAATCCAACCCAATATCATTCAACTTAGTTTAAGTTGAATAAAATTCAACTCCTTTCCATCTTTTTAGCTTAATTTGATTTACCTCAATTTATTCCAATTTTATACTTAAGCTCATTTCATTTTGCAAATAAATGTCTCTTTTCAATTTAACTTGATTCTATTTTAATCCAATCCCATTTCAAACTACAAATTTATTTGATCAATTATTATACATTTTAACTTTTTAGATTCAGCTCACTCAATTTATTACAAGGCCACTTCCAATTTATTTCCACCTATTTGGATTTTATTTGCAATTCAAACCATTACTATTTCAATCCAATTTCATTTTTTAACTTTACACTTTTAATTCAAATTCCAACATTCAAAGCTTATATTTCCTTCCTGATTTAAAAATCATCTCAGTTTATAAGTTTACAGTTTATAAGCTTACATCTATCTCATCAGGATTTTTAAACACCCGGCTTTGGTTTAGAATCATCTTGAAATCTCCAACATTTCAAATCTCATTTCTCAAAAATTAAACCAATCCTGGTTTTTATCCCCAACAAATTTCCCTTGAGATTTTCAAAAATAACTAGCTTTCTGAACAAATCAATTTGGTAGCAATCCGTCACTTAGAAATTCGAAGATGAATACTGATGATGCGGTCGTCATCATTAGAATTATTTTCCAATAATCCAAGTGATTTCAATGCTATTTCACTTTCAAAATCCATTTAAACAGATTTCCATTCAGAAATATCACCAAAACAATAATATTATCATTTATCTTCAAATACTTCCAAATCTCCGAGATTTAAATTTCCGAATCCTGCTTAAATCAATTTTAACTATAATTCATTTGTATAGTTTGTGCTTATACAAATTCTCATTTGATTGTATTTTCAATTTATAAATTACATTCACAATCCATATTTATAAATTTCATCTTATAATGAATTTATTCCTCTAAATTTTAGTTATATTTCAATTTCTAGTTAAATTTTCACTTAACAATGATAATGCTTTAATATTATCATTTCTAACATCCAAACATCCATATCTTAGCTAAAATAGTTTACAAAAACTTTTCTTTATATCAAAATATGTTTTTGGGTAAAATTGTTTCATTTACCCATATTTAAAACAATACCATGTCGATTGTTCTATTCAAGTGTTTAGAAACCCCTTCAATACAGTTGCGCAGACTGTGTCGACGAAGGTTCATATGCCACTCAATAAATCAATCAACACAATATTAAAACAATTTATATTCACTAACAAATACGCACTCATATCTATTTATACGCTCACTCATTCTAGAGTACTACGGAATCTATTTTAAATGAGTAATTCCCACCAGAGCCAAGGTTATCACCAACCTAAGCTCTGATACCATGTGTAACGGCCCGCAAATCCGTACCCCTTGAGTTAACATTATTCTACAACAATCAACTCAAGTTGTACATAAATACGAACCATTTGGGTTAAAGAAGAAGAGGTAGAAGAAGAAAATAGAGAACAACATCAGAATCTAACCATCGCAGCGGAAATAAATATAATAGATAATAAATAATCTTTACTCAATTCAAATATATCTGTTCATATATTACAATCATCAGAGTGCATCAATCACAGTTCAACATCAATATCTTACAATGGATACACAACAACTCAAGATACACAACAACTCAAACACAGCGGAATATATATATATATATATATATATATGCAAACAAGTACGGAAGTACGTATCATCATCTTGCTTGTCTCCTGAGCTCCATAGCATCATATCCTGTATTCTATAATACTCGGTCTGACCCGAGCATTACAGTTAAATAACACCCGAGTCAGTCTGGAATACCAGCGTGAGAAAATCACACCCAATTGATTATTAAAGTTTCAAAAATCCTTTGAAAACAAAAGCATCTCATAAGACCACGCCACAAATAAACATGTCGGGTTTTTGCCTTACGATAACTAAAACATTTTTTATAAAAATCCTCTGATATTATAATAGGGTCTATATACAAATACTTATAAAATAGCCGAAATTGTTACATTCATTAAATTCCAGCTACTAGCCACAGAGTGGGTAATACAAACAAAACTCGTACAAGGCTCGTAGGGAGAATGGATTTCCAACTAATGACTAGGCACTGGGGTACCACCTGTCACAGTACGGGGCCTAGATCACCGTACCGAGGAGTACGCCCGCTCCCCTGCAACACAAGGCCGGGACTACCCCTTACTGGATAATCCCGAGTGAGATCACCCCGCGGTTGGGATCAGCAACCGCCCACAAAGCCAAAATTAAAAGGGACATCTAGACAGAGATGACCTCACCCTGCTTGGGTGCTACCCACCTAGCCTTGCTGCATAACCCCTGATTTTCAGTCATTCCCATTTGATGAGGCTTGAGGCTAAGCATTACCTTTTTATGAATATATCCCTTAGAATTCCCATCGTCCACCTGACGATGTTTCGCAAGCATTCATCCATACAAGTCCGTCCCGGGTTCGAACGGAACCGAAGGCACTATTCCTACTACATCCATTTTGGAAATATCCTCAGGATTAGTAGCAACTAGCCCTTGCACTTCATTGCTCCATCTTCGAATCCAAAATCGTTTTTCATGAAAACGTACAAACCGGATCGAAGTGGTTTTCGAGAAATAAATCTCGATCCCGGTCTCTTCGAAACGATCAACGCATTTGGCCAATATTGATAGTCGGTGATTTAACTATCAATTTATATTCACAAACATCCATCAAACAATAAATAATTTCCCAAATTATTTATTTATCTCAAAAATATCTTCACAAGATATATTTTCACTTTCATATTCTTTTGAAAACAGTTTTCAAAACTATCTGCCTTTCTCAGAATAAATAACAAGTATTTCTATTTCCACTGGAACCATCAAGCACAAAACTAAATTTTTCTAAATTAATTTAAAACACTTTACTTTTAAAAATATACTTTAAACATTCCAATTAAAATTCCTTTAATAATTTGTTAAAAATATATACTATATGAATATTTGAAAATAAGGTTACTTAATAAAGTACAAAACTAGATTTCTACTTTTAAAAACAAAATACTAAGTTACTTCTTAATAATTACTGTTAAAACAACTTAAAAGAAAATACTTACTTTAGACTTTAAATATTAGAAATAATAAATTTTACAAAACTTGCTTTCTTTTAAAAACAACTTTAAAACATTTAATTTATATTTAAAAATTTATTTTTTTAAAAAAAAAACAAAACATGTACTTGGCTATCCAGAGAAAATTCCAACTTCAATCACTTAAATCAATTTTCCCAAAATTGATTTCCAATTTATTTTATTTGAAATAAGTTTCTTTAATTTCTCAATTCATTTCAAAATTCATTAGTCATGGACTTATTATTAATGTTCTTATTTTCGTTTGTTTTTAAACCTTTTTAACTGAAATATACTGATTTCAGCTTTTCCCAACTTCTTCTTTATTTTTTTCTCAAAAATTTAAATCTTAAATTTTAAATAAATGTTTTATTCTTTTAATTAATATCATTTAAGATTAAAATTCATTAACTTCCTGTTTATTCAAATTTCCATTCTATACCAGGATCTATTTAGTAGAATTTTAAAGTCACTTTATTTCTTTCCAATTCGTTTAAAAATTTATTCAAATTTCTATAATTATTTCACTTACAATTTCACTTCTTTTATTATCTTCCCAAATTCCAATTTATATATTTTTGGTAATTCATCATACCTAATGATATCCAATCTAACCATGGCATTCAATATTCCAATAAAGATCATCATAGGATATCAAATAAATCACAACAGAGGGTTTTAAATAATTTAAATAATTATTGAGGGATCCAGTTGGATTCCTCCAACCTGTTTTTTCTCTGCATCCACAAACGTCGGCACAATATAATATACCAATTCCAAAATATCATACTATATCACATCAATTCATTCAACCATTCAAACAATTATTTAAATTTAATCATTTTAAATTTAAACTGAGTGAGATTACTCACCTTTTCCTTTACATTTGCAATCCACTTCATTCTTGATTTGATTTCTCGATTTCAGACCTTGTAAAAACATTAGATGTTTTATTAATATTCAAGTCAATTGAGCGATTTAAATTTCCATTTGATAACTAAATTAACCGTCAATTTTATTTTAAACAATTAAGTATAACTAATTCCCCTTTAACAGATTATTTTAGTAATCAAATGATTAAATAAGTTAATTACTTTAGTTAATCTCCTTAATATATTTTTAACAATAACTAGTTGGTGAAGATATGATCCTACATTTATATATATATATATATATATATATACACTTTAAAACTCATTCACTTAAAAAAACAAAAATTCATTTATATAGATTTAAAAAAAATCTAATTTTTATAAATTCTCTTTTTTTTAACTTTTAAATTCCTATCTATTTTCAAAATTTTATATATCTATCACTGCTTAACCTACATACATATATATAGGTATAAATCTTTAAATCTTTAAATTGAAAAAGAATTTCCAAATATTCCTTTCTAACCTATAAACATATAATTTAAATCAGATTCAAATTTGAAATTAAATTTTTAATAAATATACCTCACTACCAATCACTCTCAACCATCGCGAGCAGGCCTCCTTACTGTTCAAATGAACCCCACAGCGCCACCTCCATCGACGCGCCTCCCACATCGTTCATGAAACCCTAGCCTTAGTCGCGTTGCCGCTGCTTGTAGTCCCCGCCACCTCCTTGAATTCGCGCAACCCCAACTTCATCAGAATGACGCCAAGCTCAATGCTTCCACCGGCGAACACCTCGCCCTTTCCAATCACACCCATACACCTAGATACGACTCCACTATCGACTTACCCCCCTCGCGACTCACCTAAGCCCTTTAACTCATGAGGCACCGCTCCATCGATTGAGATGAACGAGGACGAGCGATTCGATTTCCAGTGGGAAGGTGCTCGGCTGATTTTGATTTAGGTTCTTTTTTTAGAAGAATACGATTTTGAAAGGAAGAAAAGGGAAAGCGTGATTTGAACGATGATGGCTTCGGCCATTATTCGAAAGTTTTCGATTTGTGGAATTTAGGGCTTCGGCCATTATTAATTTTAATTTTTTTTAATTCGAAAACGAAGGGGAAAGGAGGCTCGTGGATTACAAACTGTGAAATGAGGGCGGAAAGATTTTGTAGTATTATTCTGTGTTCTGCGATTACAAAAATTATTCTTTCTTTTATAATTTTGAACGAGCTTCTGCGAAATGGAAGAGAGCAAGAATAAAAAGAGGAGAGCGTGTTAGAGAAGGTATAGGCAGTACAGGTCGGCTGATAGGAAAGATTTTGACCGATGATAAGATGTAGGATATTTTATATTAGAACGATAAATTATTTACGAAGTGTTTTTACCTCATACGATCACTCTATAATTCCAAAAATTACGAAATTTGAAATCCGGCAATAATTCAATATTACAGACCCAACGGAACTAGTTTCATCGAAATTCGAGACTGTGCCTCGGAAGGCTATTTTTAAATTCAATTTAAACGATTTAAATTTCGAAACCGAACAAAACACTTCCAAAATCAATTTTAACACTTTTACTATTTTCCATATTATCGATATAAATTTTATCAGCCATTAAATTAGTTTTAACAGGCTTAAAACTCCAGATTCAATAATTTATCCAACTTCAAATTATTTAATTCAATAATTTAAGTATCAAATAAATTGTGATATTCGTAAATTCAAGTTATTATTCTATTGAATATTTAAAATCAATCAAATATTCCGATTTAAATTGCTTAAAAATTCCGGGTCGTCACATGAATACTATGGGTGATCCCCACCGAGATATACTTCTTCGAGCTCATGTGGCTCTCTAAGTGCCAAATGCCTCAATGGCATAACTGCTGGCCTCACATCCTTCGCTAGATCGATGTAGAACTCAATCTCCCAATGTAAAGTTAATCTAATCACCTTCCAACATATGTATGGGTACTGATGACGATTCCTTGCGCAGGATCTTAAGTGAAAATAAGAAGCTAACCATCACTGCATCCTCAGACATGTAGCTCAACTATAACCTACGCACATTACCCATCCTAATCATTACCAAGAATCATTCACAGTCCAACATGACTTTGTATTTCTTCGTCCTGTCCATCCCTAGTATGATGCCGAATCCCACAAACTCAAGTACTAAACAATCATGGGAGAACACATATTCATGATTCAACAACACTAAGTTATGACCAACCATACACAATCTGGTTGAACCACCTACAGTGTTCGTCACTACTATGGTCTGTCCACTAAGTCATGTCTTAATCCTAGTATATCTACTAGGTCACTATATATAAATGAATGGGATAAATCGGTATAAAATAAAACACGTATAGGTATACCATAAATATAAAGCATACCTTGGACAGTTATGTCGTTCCCCTTCTTCTTCGACGATGGAGCAGTCATCGAAATTGGAATGACTTTAAGTGCATAAGCAAATACAACCTACTTGTCCTTCAATGGCTTAGGACAATCCTTCTTCAAATGCCCAGCCTTATTGCAATTGAAGCATTTCCTTTTTCCATCCTCTATGTTTGTAGTTCTTACTAAGATGACCCTTTTCTTCACAGTTAAAGCAGACAAACACCCACTTGCTCTACTTTCCCTAGAGCTACTTCTTTCCTTTGTTGTTGTTCCACTTTGTTTTGCCACCGAGCTCACTTGTAGCTTAAGGACTTCCTTGGAAATAATAATAACCTTGGACTTTGGATACAAACTCATATGTCATAGAGCCTTCTCCACTGGATTCGTGAAGGATTCATCAATATAGCCCAGTAGCTGTTCCCTAAGATACTCATCCAAACCCATAATAAACTTTTAATTCTTTTTCAGTAGAATGTCGATGAAAGATAATTTTTACTTGGAAAACATGTCGAACTCATCCACATACTCTAAACAGGTATCTGCTCTGCTTTAGATCAGCAAACTTTCTTAACAACATTGACTTCTGAGCTATCGATATAAACTTCTCCTCAAATGTGCTTGTAACTGTTCCTAAGTGAACTAATCCTTAGAAGTAGCAATCTTGATAGTTCCACCATCTTATAGCCTGTGCCTAAAGTTGCCTAGAGGCCAACTTCCCCTTTATCGCATCTTCGAACTCTAACTCCTCGAAGATGCATTCACAAATGTCCAACCAATCATGCACCTCCACAGCAGATTCTATTCCAAGGAACGGTTTGCCTTCAAGGCTAGGGTAGTTCTTGTTCAACTTAGCAAAGTCACCTCTGGTAACTTGCATCGGAGCACCACAACCATGATCATTAGGAGAAACCACTTGGTCATTTTGCAGCATGTTCCTCACCATCTCATCGAACATGGTTAGCATATGATGATTAACAATTACCCCCGAGCTTGCTTCGCCTCTAGTCAAGGGCTGTAAATCAAACTGGACTATCCATTGTTTGTCCATATTCGGTACCAAAAATGGTTCCATCATTTAATGTTCAATTAAAAACATACCAAGCTTGAACAATATTTTTCGTACACTCAAAAATATGAATTCGAGCTCATACAATATTGGTCTAATCCTAATATGTATGTGAACATCAAGTTTAAAAATAAAGTAAATGTAATTCATCCTTTTATAAAATTGCTTGTTTGGAAGGCACCTTTTATTTTATTAATAAACGTACATGCCTTTCAGTCAAATCTGTAATTGCAACATTCTAATAATTCCCTATTTAAAATAGGGCACCATTATCTAAAATTAAGTATAACCATATATAGGTAATCTAAAACATAACATCATTATCTAAAAAGAAATGGATTTGCATATAAGATTCTCAACACATAATAAAATAAAACTAATTATCAGCATTTATTTTGACCGGTTTCTAAGTTAAACTAGTTGACCTTCTCCATACCTTCATATTACTTTTACCAATGCCATGCCACTTCTTCTTTTTACTATAAACTTCTCTTTCACTGCATAGGTAGGAATCAAATTATCTTCACTTTCATCCAAAAAAATTGTAACAACCCATAATTTAAAGGGCCTAAATTTCAACAAAAATTGAAACCCACGTCCATCAAAGCAAAGATCGTTTGATTTGGTACCTGCAAATAAGCATGAGCATTATCAGAGATTGATAGAAATCTAAACCCACGGCGGAAACAATAATAGGATAAGAATACTGATTATTACTACTACCTTAGAATTAATGGTATTCCTCGGATAGCAGATTGTGCCATCGGCATCGAGCATGAGAGGAAAGAAGAATTATCCAACTACAAGGCACATCCAGATCCAATGACTTGTTCCTTTAAATCTATCATGTGGGTTGTAATGAGGAGGAGGTCAGAACAACGTTATGGTGACTAGAAAATCTATAAACTTTCCATAACATAAATTTATACTGATTGGTTTTCATTTAATAATTATGTCTATTAAGGTTAGCAATTCAAACCTAACCTTGCGTTTTACACATGATTACTTACCTATCCATTTCCAAGGTACAAAATACCGACGAAGCCTTATCAACCATCCAATACTTCCAAACCCATTTGACACTGAATACTTCTAAATATGAAGCGGGCTTCTATAATCACCACAAAATACTTTTAAAAGAGAAATAGGAAGACTCTACCATTTGAGACCTCAACTAAGATAAATCCCATCATTTAAGACCTATTACCATGGTGGTTTTCTTACAATGTTGTTAATAGTTGGCGGGTCCTAGCTACAAAGATCTCTAACCACTATTTAAGGCTTTCGACATTTAATGTCCAACTATTACTGCATCTATCACCAATAAAATCTTAACCATGTAAGAGACAGTACCCAAGCCAATTAATGCATTTAAAGGGACTAGGCAGACTTTTAATCATTTAATACCAATATTCTAAGCAGGTCTTACATCACTTAATACCTATCCCCCAGGCAAACTCCGCACTAGTGTTATCGCTATTACGGTCTTCGGAATGTAAAAGATAGTACCCAAGCCACGTAATACATCATTAATAAGGACTAAGTAGACCCTGACCATTTAATTCCTATTTATAGATAGCCCTTTTTCATTTAATACCTAACCCTAAGGCAGACTCCTCACTGGTACTATCTAGCTAACATCGCTTGGAATCTCACTGGGTTACTTAGTACCTTTTTTTTAGGAGAGAGGCGAACCTTTAGATCAGCCACTTAATATCTCAAACGTTAAGCGAATCCTTCCCAAGATATCCATTATCACTCTTAATTATAAATATGGAATCTCATTAGGTTACTTCTTTCGGTAGGGAGGCGGGCCCCTAAATTGCCACTTAATACCTCAACACTGAAGTAAACCATTTTAGAGTCATCCTTATTTATTTGGAATCTCACTAGTTTACTTAATACTTCTTTTAGAAGAGAGGCGGACCCTACAACCACTTAATACCTTAAACCAGAAGCAAACCCCTATGGAAATATCTTTCACCACTCAAAATTCCAAATTTGGACCATTTAATACTTTTCAATTAAGAAAGCAGGCCTAATCTCCCACGTTGTCATGAGTCCTAGGATTAGTGATCTCTCATATCAGTAGTAAGTGCACCTAACTACTGGTAGCCTCAAAGTGAAGGGAAGTCTTCCATCGAGTTACTCTACTGACCTTGCATCACTAACCTACTAAGTTCAATTAACCATCCTACGTCTTTACTTATATTATCGTAGGTAGACATTGGACTTAGCTTACTAATTTCTTTTTATTTAAGGGAATAAAATTTACCTTAAATGTTTATCTATCCATAAATCCCCTTTTAATGCTCATAAATGTCAATTTGTCCATAAAATCATAATGGGCATTTCCTAAGACATTTATGTATGACTACTAATTTCAAATTAGTAACTTTTTTAACTATTCCATAGTTATTAATTCAACTTCTTTAGTTATCAGTCCCATTAATCCATTTACCTTATCACTCCCATATTTATTACCATTTATTGGAGTTACAACCTTTTAAATTCCTTTCTCATTATTAGTTATCCTAAATGTGAATATTACGTGTATGCGTCGTTATTAGCTAATTTTTATTTAATTATTATAAGCGTAGCAAATTACATACAAATATATACTTTTATCAAATATATTCTTGTTATATATCTTCACTAAGCTATTCTTTTCGATGTTAAATTGTTGGAATCATATCTAAAATGATTATCCGTTGTAATTTCCATAAATTAGTCCAAAACAAAAGATTTAACGGTAAAAAATAAAAGATTTCATTGTTTTAAATTACAGGGAATAAACATTTTTTATTACTGAAATAGACAGTGTAACTACAATGAATTCATAATTTACACATCTCTTTCTTTTTTTATTTGCATATATTCCTTGCTAGATTAAATGCTGTTTTTTTCCTAAAAGGGAAAAAAATTAAATTAATTTACAAATATTAAACGGATCTAAATTCCAACAATCCAAACACAGAAAATTTTACATTCCAACAAGATTAGGGTAATAATCCAAATTTTATTATACAACTTATTTCCAGATTTGGAACAAATTTTATTCAAATCAATATTCTAAGTTCATACTTTTGGGGCCGATTTCTAGACCAGATGTAAATGATTCCAAATCAATTCACAAACAAGAATATGTAGGCGATATTTAGTATATTCAGATTACATTCAATTTGTTGCCTACAACTCATATATAATTATCCAGTCAGGCATAGTAATAAAATAAACACCAACAGGATAATTTTCATATTATAACAATCTATAAAATTTCTCACTCACCTTTTAAAAGCGATCCAAATCTCCAGATCTGAAGTAGAACCTTTGATTCATCTCCAAATCTTTTTTAATCCAAGAAATATGTACAAAAAGGGTGCATACATATATTAGAATTACATATGAGAAGAGATTTGGGATCGGGGGAGAAAACAGATACAAATATACACACACACACACACACACACACACACACACACACATATACATATATATATAAATTACCTTAAATATGCGTATAGTTGATTCCCTTCTTTTCTCCTTTTTATTTGATTTATATTCTCCTCTAACTAGTATGAATATGGATATAAATATATCATTTTATAATTTAGAAAAAAAGTGGAGAATAAGAAATGGAAGAGCTTCGCTACTGCCTCCAGAAAAATATGAGAAGAGAAGTGAGTGTTAGGCCTGAATTTATAGGCGTAAGAATCAACCTCAACCGTCAGATTGAAATATATTAAATCTGAGCCGTTAGGCCTAAGCTAACCCTAGTCTCCATACATGAAGCAGTCAACTACCCCCTTCCTAGGGGTCGACCACCCCTGGTTGACCGCTACAATATGTGGGCCGATCTATGGGCCCTAGAAAATTAATATATATAAACGTTAATTTTCTTATTCGAATTATTTCCATTCCGAATTCATTTTTCACCCGTAACTTATTCTTTTGGACTCCTATCGCAAAAATCCAAATAAAAAAGTTGCTCAAAATTTCACCATCTATGCAATGTTGCATGTTTCTTGGTCCAATTCCATTGTTTGCACAAATTCTATTTTTGAAGCCTAATTAATTAATTAACTAACTAACTAAATAAGTAACACCAAATTAGAGGGTGTTACAAAAATTGTGCAAAGTAAATAAACAATTTGTTATTGTTGTGCTCTTCAATAGCTTCATTTAAAATCCTACAACTATTAGTCCTTTAATCATTCAATTTTTTCTCTCTTAAATGAATTATTCTTTTACGTTTTTTGATCTATGGTACAACAACAAAACTAATTTATACTTATACTTATAATTCATGGTATGTTGTTATAACTGTGAAGCATTATTTATGCTTTTGTAGTTTATTTATGGGGTTTAAAAGGTATTTCTTTATTGCAGAGATGTAATAAATTATATAACTGAATTTGGAGATATGAAGTTTAGTGAAATAAAGAATGTTTAAGCCAAATATACGTTAGGAATTTGTTATGTTGATTAACGGTCTCACTTTCAAGCTTAATATATGTATATGTGTGTGTGTAAGTATGTATATATATATATATATATATATATATATATATAAGGATTGATATATGTATGTCAGTGGTGGTTTAAGTTATAAATAATTTGTTCCTCTATTTAGGTTCGATTGATATCATGAGTGGTGGATACTAGAGGAATCACCCAGTATGAAGACAATCAAATTGGGGATAAAGAAGATCTTAAACAACAATCTTTATAACTTAAGCAACTACGGAACTGAAAAAGGATCCAGGAAAAGGAAATCACAAGTCTAGCTTGAGTTTGAACACATAAAATAGTACAACATATGTATGTTGCCTCCTCTTATTTTCTTTGGTTGTGCTCACAACCGTAGCAAATAGTATCATTTGCTTCGGTCGTGTTAACAGTCGAAGCAAATGCACCGAAGAAAATAGTGTCATTTGCTTCGGTCATGTCAACAACCGAAGCAAATAGTGTTATTTACTTCGGTTGTCCCTACAACTGAAGCAAATAGTGTAATTTGCATCGGTTCAGTTCATTAGGAACCGTAGCAAATGCTCCAAAGCAAATAGTGTTATTTGCTTCGGTTGTCTTTGTAGCCAAAGCGAATAGTGTTATTTGCATCGGTTTCTTAGGGACTGAAGCAACTGCTAATTATTTTTCATATTTAATAATTTATTATAGTTAATTTTTAATAATTAGTAAATTATAGTTAATATTTATTAATTACATTTAATAATTAATAAATAAATTAATAATTAATAGTCAATATTTAATAATTAGTGTTTAACATTTAAGATTTAATCAATAAGTAAAGTTTAATAATTAAGAAATAATATTTAATATTTAATATTTAATCATTAATTTTCATAATTACTAATTAATAATTACAATTAAATAATTAATTATTAATAATTGTATAATATTTAAGACTGATATTTAATAATTAATAATAAAATTTAATACTTATGAAGCGGTATTTGATAATTTTAAATAATTATTAATTAATGATGAATACAAAAATATAATAATTTATATGTAAATCATTAATTAAGAAAAATATTTAATAATTCATAAATAACCACTACAAGAAAATGACCATATTACAACTAAGTATTTGCAATATTCATAAAGTGACCGTTATAATAAATGATTTTTAACAACTTATTATTTCTCATAGGTAATATTTATTAATAATTAATAAATTATAATTAATATCTATTATTAATAATAATAATATCAATTAATATTTATTAATTATTTTTAACTATTAATAAATATAATTAATAATTAATATTAAACTATTACAATTAAATAACTAATAATTGATAATATATACATACTAATTTAAATATAGTAATTACTAGTAAATAATTAATAATTATTATTAATAACTAATAATATATACATAATAATTAACATTTAACAATTACATATAATTTTTTAACAACTACTTTTTCTAAAAAGTTGTAATAAATATATTCAATAATTAATAATTAGTAACTGAAAATTAATAATTAATAAGTAATA
The DNA here is from genome assembly GCA_030765085.1 of Allium cepa. Taxonomy (NCBI): domain Eukaryota; kingdom Viridiplantae; phylum Streptophyta; class Magnoliopsida; order Asparagales; family Amaryllidaceae; genus Allium; species Allium cepa. The sequence goes on from CM060938.1 coordinate 591,051,117, forward strand.
TTTTTTATTAAAAATTTACTATTAAATAATTCATATTTCATAATTTGTAACAAATAATAAGAAGTAACATTTAATGTTTAATAGCTATTTTTCATAATTAATAATTAATACTTTTTTTTGAATGATTAGTACTAAATAATTAATAATCAATAATTACTAATTAATAATATATATTAAATAACTACTATTAATAATTAATATTGACTGTTTAATGATTAACAATTAGTGATTAAGACTAATATATAATATTTACTATTTAATAATTAATCTTTAATAATTAATGATTAATAAGTAATCTTTAATAATTAAAATGTAATATTTATTATTCAATAATTATAACTGATAACCATACTTAATTTTCAGTATTCCAAAATTCTAAAGTTTTGAATTTTTTTATAATAGATTTAAAAATATTCAAAAATTTTAAAATAAAATTTTAAATTTTCATAAAATTTTAAAAAATTAAAATAAATTTTAAATTTATAAAATATTCAAAGTTTCAGCTTTAATTTTTTTTTAAAAATTCAAAATTTGAAAAATATAAACATTAAGTTGTAAGTTATTGCTTCCATGCACGTTTAGAGATTTTCTTATGTATTTATCTTATATACAAGTTGAAAGTCTATATGATGGATCGTGTAGTGTATATATGCAAGTATATGTGACTATCTGAATGATGTAACTAAAATAATATTAATGTAGTAAAATATAAACTAAGCACACTAGGATTTTATACTGGTTCGAATCTCCCGTCCTACCTCTAGTCCCGAAGCTCGTCTTCAGAATTCGACTATAAAACACCCTCACTTCGCCCGGAGGAATAGGCTTGGTTACAAAAGCTTGTTCTTGTCAAGTGTGTGTTCTATAACACGAATATTGACTACTAAGTACAAATGCTTCCAATATATATATCTAGAGGATATTGATTGAAGAGTTCTGTATATATAGAAGAGTGGAATACAAATATATGATTACTAGAGATCAGGAATATATCATAGTATAAGAGTAAAGAGCAGAAGTAAGTGAAGTGAGATCTTCTCTTGGATTCTTGATGCTATTTATAGTGGTAGAGAGATTCTTTGAGTAGTTGCATCCATTAATAAGTGTTCCATGGTCGCTTCTGATGGTGATGAAGAGTTGCAGTGAAGAGGAGCGAAAGTTTCTTTTCAATTATGATAGTTGTAGCTTGAATATCAATACCCGAGTTCAGTTTCAGACGTCTGGAATATGTCTCAGATGTCTGGCTCTATATATTTTTTGTATATAGTAGCTTTTCAGACGTCTGAGTACATTCACCAGAAGCCTGATTCTGTGTGGTTTGTGATCCAGAGAATTCATTCAGACATCTAGCTAGTGCACCCAGAAGTCTGATCTTGTGCATGTTGCTTTTTTGTATCTATGTCATTGTTCTTCTGATTCTATCGACTTGTAGCCTCTTGATACGTTCTTTGAGTCTTGTTCTTGTCTCTTTAGTGATGTTACTCTAGAAATTACCTGTAAATAGAAATACATATGCATATTAGATATCCATTATATAGTTATTGTCATCGAAACCGTAGATTTGATTTCCTAACAATTTCCTCCTTTTTGATGATGACAACTATATAATGTACTTACATATAATTTATAAACCTCCCCCTGAATATGTGCTAATTCTTAATATTTTATAATTATACTTATATTTCTCCCCCTTTGGCATTATCAAAAAGAATTACAAATAATTTAACTAATCGTCAAAGATAGAACACAAAAGGAAAATTTCATTAACAACTCGAAAATTATTGCATACATAGATTTTGTCAATTTTACAAATCTAAAATCTATGATTCCTTTGGAGAAGCTTTGTCTTGATCATCCCCTATTTCTTCTTTTTCAGAAGTGCTAGGCTTTGTAGGAGATGTCAAAGCTTTTTTGAGAGGTTCGTCCTCAGAAAGCTTGGAATGTTTTGCGGGAGGAGAAGGTACAGAGGTTGGCCAATCTTTAGAAGGTGTTGTTGGACCGCGAACCCGTTGGGGTACTTCTCTGAGAACCGATAAGACAGTAGAAAGAGATTCTTCAACAGTGGCTAGGCGTATAGCAAATGATGTTTCGAAGTTGTCAATCCGCTTAGCCAGAAATTTTTAATTTTGAGATAATATATGTTGATTTCTAAGGGTGAGATCTCGAACACTTTCATTTGGATTTGTATCTGTTCGAGTCTCCATAATCTCATCCTGTCCTGGATAATCAAATGGTGCAGGAGGAGGTAGAGTTGCTTGTCGATGTTGTTCCTCCTCTTAAGATGGTTCATTGTGTGGTTGAGGTGGAGGCTCAACTTGTCTAGTTTGACGATTGTGCGTCCAATCTTCGAAGGATAAAAATTCTGGAGGAATCTCGGGTAAGCGCATAAGGGAGAAAAATTTAGTGGAAGCATATTTTGGTGAGATTTCTTCGAAAGTCGATAGGTAGGATGGGATGTTATGTGCACGAACAAGTCTCATAATATATGTTGGGTAAATAATTGATGGCCGTGATCGAGTCCAAAAGTGTTTGAGTACGTCAAAGATGAATTTGGCCCATTTCACCCTTGTTCCACTAAATAGAGCATATAAGGCTTTGTGCTCTAACTCGGTTATTTGCTCATGGCTTCCCATACGTGGAACGATTGTATTGATTATCATTCGAGTTAAGAGTCGAGCTTTTGGATGTAGATATTTGGAGGCAAATTTTGGCATGTTATCCTCCCAAATTTGATGAGTTATACTATTTCGTGGCTTGAAGCGCATATCGGGAATGTTGTATAAATCTTTGCCCGTGTCAGAACATCCTAGGGTTCTACCTATTATGCCAGGAGTTAGTCTAATCGTGTTGCCATATACGCTAGAACATAGCCAGTTATCCTCATCTTCAGTGTTTCACACAGAAGTGCTATCCAAATTTGCATAGAAAAGAAATATTGCCAATTGATCGATTTAGATGTCATTAGGAGTGAACGAGATTAATTTTTCTTGTCCGACATTCTCTCACATTTCATCCAAATCGTATATTGGAAATTTAAGTAGATTATAAAATGGACATGTGTGAAGCTTTTTCTTTTGTATATCTTCATACCTCTTGAGTGAATGTGTGCTCGATTCATTCATCTTTCAATTTGATTATCCGAGCAAACTTGAAGATTTGAAGATGATGTTGGTTGGTCTTGTTTACATTTGGATATCTTGGGATTTTTTGTTCTAGGAGGCATTGTGATTTGAGCTCACGTAAAAAGGAAGATTTTGATAGAAAAATCATCACGGGGGAAATCAGAGATGAGAAAATTTGAGATGAAAGTGAAAAAATGACGTTATCTGGGTTAATTTAAAGAGTCGATTGAATTTCAGACGTTTCGAGTCTAAACCAAACGTCTGGTTAGCCCTAAATTGAGTACAGTAGATAAATTCAGATGTCTGGTTTGTGGGTTAGATGTCTGGTTTGATCGAATTTGTAAAATTTGATAGTCAGAGAGTTTTACCATACGTCTGGGGTAAAAATCAGACGTCTGAAGTAAGTCAATTTTTTAAAACTTTGTGGCAGAGAAATAATTCAGACGTCATTTTACCGAATTCCGTAAGTGTTTGTTGCATGTATATTACTTGTACACACGCTAGAGTTGTTTAGATATATTCGGCTTCGCAAGTAGAGAAAGAAACACAATTTTGCTTTTTGCTAAACCATGAAACTAATGATTGTACGATAAAGTGACATGTTCCACTAGTACTCTTACGATCCGTTCTACATCCACCGAAATCTGCATCGCTATATGATACTACTTCAAACGATGATCCTTTAGGGTAAAACAAACAATAATCTCTAGTACTAGATAGATAAAGTAAAATACACTTAACAGCTCTTAGATGAGATTCTTTTGGTTTTTCTTGAAATTGCGCACAAAGGCATACACTCATCATAATATCGGGTCGACTTGCCGTCAAATAAAATAAAGAACCGATCATGCTACGATATAATTTTTCATCAAAATCTTTTCCGTTATCATCCTTTTCTAAGTGAACAGTGGTACTCATTGATGTTGGTTTTCTCGAAGTTTTATCCATTTCAAAATGACGTAATAGATCGTTACAATATTTTTCTTGATGAATAAAAATTCCATTTTCAAGTTGTTTTATTTGTAAACCTAAGAAGAAATTTAATTCTCCCATATGTGACATTTCAAATTCATTCTTCATAATTTTGAAAATTGATTACATAGGTTTTCTTTGGTTGCACCAAAATTAATATCGTCAACATAAATTTGTACAACTAAAATATCATTATTTTCTCTTTTAATAAAAAAAGTTGTATCTATTTTGCCTATTTGGAAACCAAATGTAATTAAATGATTTTTAAGACGTCCGTACCAAGATTGAGGAGCTTGTTTTAATCCATATAATGCTTTGGGTAATTTAAAAACATGATCGGGATATTTTTTGTGAACAAATAATGAGGGTTGTTATACATATACATTTTCTTTAATAAAAACGTTTAAAAAGGCACTTTTCACATCCATTTGAAATAGTTTAAAATTGTGATAAGTTGCAAAGGCGAGTAATGTATGAATGGCCTCTAATCTAGCTACTAGAGCAAAGGTTTCGTCATAATCGATACCTTCTTCTTGATTATAGCCTTGAGCAACTAAACGTGCTTTATTTCTAACAATATTTCCATTCTCGTCTGCTTTGTTTTTAAATATCCATTTTGTTCCTATAACCGATTGTTCTTCAGGTCTTGATACTAATTCCCGAATATTATTACGTTCAAATTGATTTAATTCTTCTTGCATAGCGATTATCCAAAAATTATCATTTGAGGTTTCTTTATAATTTTTTGGTTCGAAATTTGACACAAATGCTATATGACTTATTTGATTAAGTTGATTTCTAGTTACTCTAGAATTGAGGTCTCCAATGATATTATCTTTTGGATTATTCTTAAGAATTCTAGGGGATCATATCAAAGTGTTATTTTGCACATTTGTTTCATTATTGATAGAATTTGTTAGTGGAATAATTTCTTCTTCATCATTAGTATGATGATTAAAAAGATTTTCGTCGAATGAAACATGTAAACTTTCTTCAATACTATTATTTCGTTTATTAAAAATTCTATATGCTTTGCTACGATCCGAATATCCAACAAAGATACCTTCATCGGCCTTCAGGTCAAATTTTCCCAAGTTATCTTTTGTATTTAATATAAAACATTTTGAACCAAAAGTTTTAAAGTATGATACTTTAGGTTTTCTTCCAAAAAATATTTCAAAACAAGTTCGTTTAGTCATAGGACGTATAGTTATTCGATTCAACACATAACAAACTGTGGCAATAGCTTCAGCCCAAAAGTGTTTTGGTAGACCACTACTATTTAGTAATAATCATGCACATTCTTGTAACGTACGATTTTTTCTTTCTACAACACCATTCTGTTGAGATGTGCGAGAAAAATATATTATGAGTTATTCCTTTCTTATTGCAAAAATTGGTAAAAAGGTCATTTTCGAATTCTCCTCCATGATCACTTCGAATATTTTTAATTTTCAAGTCCATTTGTGTTTTAATTCTTTTAGCAAATATTTTAAACATACGAAAAGTATCGTTTTTATGTTTTAAAAACAAAGTCCATGTATATCTCAAAAAATCATTAATTATTACGAAAACATATTTGTTTTGATTTATAGATCGCATTTGTGTTGGACCAAATAAATCTAAATGTAATAATTCCAATGGTGGTTTCGTAGAAATATTATTTTTAGATTTAAAAGAGCTTTTCTTTAGTTTTTCAATTTGACAATCGTCACATAAATTTTCTACTTTGTAATTTATTTTAGGTAAACCTCTAACTAGCTTATATTTTGCCAATTTATTAATATTTTTAAAATTGATATGACAAAATCATTTATGCCATAACCACGAATCTTCATGTTTGGCGGTTAAACATAAATTTGAATTTTTATTTATATTCATGTTTAATACATAAATATTTTTGTTTCTAAAACCTTCAAATACAAGTTGTTTGTTATTATCGAAAATATTACATCTATCTTTTTCGAAATTTAATTGAAAACCATTATAGCATAATTGACTAATACTTAGTAGGTTGTGTTTTTGATTTTCTACTAATAAAACATTTGTAATAATAGGAGAGTTAGAAATACTGGAGTTGATGAGTTCTCCAATGCCCACGACATATCCTTTTGAATTATCTCCAGAGATTACCGTTCCACCATCGATGTATGTTATATATGATAACATTTTTGAATTTCCGGTCATATGCTTGGAGCATCCGCTATCTAGTATCCATTTCTCCTTATTTTTATTTTGGGTACCTGCAAAATAAAAGATGTTTTAATTGGTACCCACATATTTTGTTAGGGTCCTAATTGTTAGACGAAGGTAGCCATACCCATGATGGTTTGGTACCTTTATAAATATAATTTTTTATCATTGACTACATTCTCTAAGAAATTATTAATATGTTTTTGTCTAATCAAATTGTTATTTGTCTTAGGAATCCAAATTTTCATATATTTGGTATTCATATTAGACGTAGGTAAACTTTTAGTTTTTTTATAACCAAAATTTTTAGCATCATTTCCTTTTTGTTTAGAAATATTTTTAAATCCTATTCCATTTCTATTGCCTGATGGTTTTGAAGTTTTGAGAAGATTTTCCAAATCTTGTTTTCCTTTATTAAATTTTGACACATTATTTGTAATTTTATCTAATTTTTCTTTTAATTCTAAATTTGCAATATTTCAATATTGCTTTTCAAATTAATACTTTCTTTTAACAAATTATCCTTCACTATTTTAGTGTTTTCAAAATCAATAGCAATAGCCTTACTTTCCATCAAATTATTTTTATTTTCTCTTGAGATAAGTCTAGTTCTTCTTCTAAGATAATTTTTTTCATCTTTTAACATTCCTACTTCAAGTTCTAATCTATTCATTTTGACTATATATTCTTTGTTCAATTTTTTAATTTGTCTGAATTTATCATCTAATTCCATGCTAAGTTCTAATAATTCGTCATAGCTATGTTCCGGACATACCTCATCAGTTTGTGCCATAAAACACACATTAGCTTGCTCTCCGTCTCTATCGTTATCACTTTCAGATGATGAAGAATCCGAGTCATCCCATGTTACTTTGAAAGCTTTCTTCTTTATGAATTTTTCAAATTTTTTCTTCTTTTTATCACTATTGAGTTTAGGGAAATCCTTCTTCATATGTCCGTATTGATCACATTCATAACATTTGATTTGAGATAGGTTTGTTGTGTTGGACTTCCCTTCTTTTTGGAATTTGGTTATCTTTCTAAATTTCTTGAATCTGTTATGATTCTTGGCAATGAAGAATATCTCTTCTTCATCTAAATCAGAGTCATCATTCTTTGTTTTTGGGAATGCTATGGTCTTCTTCTCCGAATTCAGTTCTTACGTGCCTGCAAATTTGCTTCATAAGACATTAAATTTCCTATCAACTCTTCAACTTTGAGAGTAGAGAGATCATCAGCTTCTTCAATAGCTAATACCTTCCTTTCCCAATCCGATGTTAAAGAGTTGAGTATTCGAGAAACTAAATCAAAATCAGTAAACTTAACTCCTAATGCCATAAGATCATGTTGGATAGTTTGAAATCTAGAATGCATGTCAACATTTTGCTTCATTTTAAATGACGAAAATTGGTTTCGCAAAATTGAAATCTTAGTTTGTTTGACCTTTGTTGTACCTTCGTGTGCAATTTGTAAGGTACACCAAATGTCAAATGCAGTTGTGCATAACATGACACGTGAAAATTCATTTTTATCTAGAGAGCAAAATAAAATGTTCATAGCTTTGGCATTGTTTGATGCTAAGGTCTTTTGTGCATCGGTCCATGTGTTCATAGCAGTAGTAAGTGCTTCATATTTATCATGAGTGGCTGACCAAATTTCTAGACCATTAGCTTCCATAAAAATTCTCATACATGTTGACCGATATGCATAGTTAGAACCATTAAAAGTGGGGGTCGTGCTGTGGATTGTCCTTCTTGAAAAATACTTGCTATATTAAAGTGATTCAAAAACGTGTCACTGTTATTTGATCAAATCTTGCTCTGGTACCAATTGAAAGTCTGTATGATGGATCATGTAGTGTATATATGCAAGTATATGTGACTAACTGAATGATGCAACTAATATAATATTAATCTAGTAAAATATAAACTAAGCACACAAGGATTTTATACTGGTTCGCACCTCCCATCCTACGTCCAGTCCTGAAGCTCCTCTTCGGAATTCGACTATCAAACACCCTCACTTCGCCAGAGGAATTGGCTTGGTTACAAAAGCTTTTTCTTGTCAAGTGTGTGTTCTATAACACGAATATTGACTATTGAGTACAAATGTTTCCAATATATATATCTAGAGGATATTGATTGAAGAGTTCTGTATATATATAGAAGAGTGGAATACAAATATATGATTGCTAGAGATCAAGAATATACCAGAGTATCAGAGTAAAGAGAACAAGTAAGTAAGGTGAGATCTTCTCTTGGATTCTTGATGCTATTTATAGTGGTAGAGAGATTTTTTGAGTAGTTGCATCCATTAACAAGTGCTCCATGGTCGCTTCTGATTGTGATGAAGAGTTGCAGCGAAGAGGAGCGAAAGTGTCTTTTCAATTGTGACAGTTGTAGCTTGAATATCAATACCCGAGTTCAGTTTCAAACGCTTGGGATATGTCTCAGATTCTGGCTCTATATTCTTTGTATATAGTAGCTTTTTAGACGTCTGAGAACATTCACCAGACGTCTGATTCTGTCTTATTTGTAATCCAGAGAATTCATTCAAACGTCTAGCTAGTGCACCCAGACGTCTGATCTTGTGCATGTTGCTTTTCTTGTATCTGTGTCATTGTTCTTCTGATTCTATCGACTTGTAGCCTCTTGATATGTTCTTTGAGTCTAATTGTTATCTCTTTAGTGATGTTACTCTAGCAATTACCTATTTATAGAAATACATATGCATATTCGATTTCCATTATATAGCTGTTGTCATCGAAACCATAGATTTGATTTTCTAACGCAAGTATCTTTTGGTTTTAAATAAATATTATTGCTTCAATCCTAAATTTTAGTGACTGGTCTTAACATCCTACCCAATTTTTGTTTACCGCCAAAAATTTTGTTTCCAAAATTTCATTTTACCTCCAAGTAATTTTAAAGTCCACCTTAAAACATATCTCCTTTTCATCTCCATCTTCAGTAATAATTCCCAAACCCAAATAAAATACAGGCCTGATCGTCAAACTGAGATGCATCTCTTTATCTCTTTCCTCCAATTTCTCATATACAATTTGCAACAATCCCTTTAATTTCTCCTCTTCAATATGCAACTTTGATGACAATATGAAGAGTTGCTGGAGATCGATTATGGATGAATTTTGATTTACACTTAGAATTCATCTGAAGTCGATCTAGAGTTAGCAACAAAAACACATCGCTTGAACTTGCGCTGCCACCATTGGAGTTGTTTGAACGAGATCTAACACTTGAAATGAATGAATCTAAAGTTGCCATTTATCTGAACCCATTGCCATCAACCTGAGCTACCATTCATGCTTGGATTTTCTTGCGTAAAATTGGGTGAACGAGAATAATATACGTATTTCTAGAAGTTCCGCCTTGCTACTGCCTCATGACTCAGTTTGCTTAGTTTGAAGCTAATTTATTTTGATGAGTAATGATCTTGAGGATAGTGATGATGTGAGTTACCTATGCCTGAGTTGATTCACTCGAGAATACTGCTAAAGAGAAACTGATGATGATGGTGTAGACCTGGGTTGATTGTGATGCTACTCGAGATCATTATGTTACTGCAGGAATCTATTTATGATACCCGAGTATGTTTACAATAACTGAAGCTTATTGCAACAGTCTCTGATTTTTGAGCGATGATTTTTCTTGTTAGTTACTTCGGTTCTAAGTTATTTGCTTGGTTGATGTTGTTGCTTGCTTTGACAATGAAGGTGCTTGAGAACTAGATGTTTGAGTTAAGATGCTAGTTGTTGGGCAGATATGGTTGTTCATGAACCCTCATCGAGCCTGGAAGCACTACTGCCGCCATTGATGTCGGAGAAGAAATAGAAGAAGTCCAGGTTGTTGACGCTGCTTAAATTGCATATTATAGTAAGGTAATTGTGGATTATGTTCAATGGATGTATGTATGATCCTATGCCTTGTTATATTCTATGGTTAATTTTAGGGAATCTATTCTCGATTAAACTATGTTTTATTATCCATTAAGATATGCTGAATGGCATAGTTTATAGACAACTACAGACTGTGGTTAGAAATGGACGGTCTCCATGGAGGAAGATACGAAACATGGGATAATCATGTTATTTACTTCATCCTTAGTGTACTGATACCAACTACTAATTTAGTGGGAAAAGGAAATATGCCTTCAAGAGGAAAATTACAAGGTTCCCATTTGTTTATTTGGATGAGGAATTCTGGACACAATTTGTTAATTTCTGCAATTGTATAGTTTATACTATCTACACACTAAATCATGGTCATGATTTGTTATTAGCTTCTCATAGGAAAGTTTTTGCAATTTAATTTTGGGTAATATCATTTTTATTGTGGTAGTTTATAATGATTAGTGCAAGTTCTGTCAACATTTTTGTCTATTAATGTCGTTTTTGTTTGAATGAAAACAGTAGCATAACGCTTTCCCTTCTTCTCTTGAATCCAAGGAACATGAGCATTTTGAGTCTTATCCTATAGTTATCTATTTAAATAATTTGTTATCTTAAATGTTAATAATTTGTTAAGTAAGTATATAAGGTGTTGCACAATTATTTAATTGACATGTAAGTGAATTTTTGAGAATTGTAAATGATTCATATATCTTAGTGTGAATATCTAGTCCGTAACTTGGGATATAATTTGTATGTATATTTGTACTAAATTTATTGTAAACATGAATTTTTAGATCTAATTTGATGCTATTTCAGGTTCCAAGAGAAATTGCAATTTGATACCGTTTCGAGATAATAATGTTAAATGAATTTTTTGAGAATTATAATGTGATTTACACGCTTATTTGCTTCGGTCGTTGCCGAATGACCGAAGCAAAAGATGGTTATTTGTTTCAGTCATTTGGAAACAACTGAAGCAAATGACCATCTTTTTCTTGGTCGTACAACCGATGCAACGGAAATTGACCTATTGCATTCCCTTTATTTGCTTCAGTCGTACAACCAAAGCAAAAGGGGGGTAATGACCGAAGCAAATGACCTGCTTTGTAGTAGTGTAAGGAGTAAATTAAAGATGGCATAATATGAACATATGGTATGTGTATTAGCAAAATATAACCATTACTAAAGATAGATGCACCACCACATTAAAAAGATTTTTAGATAGATGTCGTGTTTGTATCGTTAAACAGAAGCAACAAAAATTTTTAGGAAAAGATTTTCCTAATGAAAAAACTTCTAATAGTGAATTAGCTAGAAAATTGGCTCTTCATAAGTATGATAAGTAAAATGTCAAGGAATTATTGGCTACAACGATAATTTTACATCAATACCCATTTAAAGGGGTTGATCGGTGTTATTTTGTCAAATGTCGAATCCTAAATTTGGGAAATTACCACGAAATACAACACAAGATGAATGCATGAAAATCTTTGATTCCGAGAAAAAAACTAAAAGAAGTTCTAGTAGATGGGGGTAGAGTTTGTTTAACAATGGATTTATGGGCATCTAATCAAATTAAGGGTTATATATGTCTTACGTGTCATTTTGTTGGTTTTGAATGGACGTTACAAAAATATATTTTAAACTTTGGTAGTCTACCATCACCTCATACCGGTATTGCAATAGCAGATGCTATTTTTTCTTGCCTTTTGGATTGAGGAATTATAAATAAAGTATCATCAATCACACTCGATAATGCATCTTATAATTATTTATCCATGAGAACTTTAAAGGAATTTTTTCATTAAAGGGTAAACTGTATTTTAAAGGTAAAACCTTACATGCTCATTGTTGTGTGCATGTTTTGAACCTTATGGTATAAGATGGACTGAATGATGTAGGAGTATTACACAATATTCATGGTAGTGGTAAGTATTTCCAAAATATAACATCAACGTCATCAAAAGTGTCTAGATATTGTGTAACGATCCAGGATTTTTAGTAATTAAAATTTGAATATTTAATTAATTTTAAATATTAATAAGTGAATTTATAAGTCAAATAAATTTTTATTTGAATAATTGGATTTAATCGATAATTAAATCGATAATTTAATATGTTAAATTATGGAAATAATTGAAAATTGGGTTAAATATGATTGAAAATGATTTGTAAAATTTTATTTTATCATATGGGAGTTAGAACGATATTTTAGAACTTTTAAAATCGAATTAAAAGTTAATTTGTGAAAATTGAATATTTTAATATTTAAATCGACTAGTGAAAATAGTCAATTTTTGAACAGTCTCAGAATTGAACGAAACCAGTTCCATTGGATCCGTAATAGTTAGTTATTACCGGATTTCAATTTTCGTGTCAATCGGAGCTATCGTTTGATCGTGGCAGCTCGAAACGCATCGATTTATTTTTAATTTAAATTTGACGAGTGAAAATAGCCATTTTTCAAAAAGTCTCGGATTTCGACGAAACTAGTTTCATCGGATCCGTAATGTGATATTATTGTAAGGTTTCAAATTTCAAGTCAATTGGATTTACCGTTTGTCCGGTACAAATTAAAACGCCTAGAAATCGACTTAAATCGGTTTAATTCAAATTGAGCGTTTATAGCCATAACTCGCACATACTTCCGAATTAGCTTTCAAAACCTGTTCCATTGTGTCCAGAACGCGGGATAAACCCTAGGTACGTCAGTTTCAGCGCGTAAATCGGAGTTAGGAATTTCCGGGATGAATAGTGTCGTTCGTTCTCTTATAAATAGACCACCCCTTCATAAATTTGATAAAAAAATAACACTAAACCCTAATCAAACTGCATAGCCGGCCCTAGAATTCGATGGCCAGAATTGTCTCTCACTTTCCCCTCAATCTCTCTCAATCTACAAAGAATTAGCCTTAGGTTTCAACATGAAACTTGTAGAGCTCGACGAGAGCTTTAATTTCATACGGAGATGATCGGAAACGGAGTCGTGTGGAGGAAGCTACAGGGGGCCGACAGGGGGGAGCTGCGCACGCAACTCGAGATGAATGGTGGGGCCGAGCTTGCTGGGGTTAAGGCCGAACATGGCTCTTGCGTAGGGGGTCGAAATGGTGGTACTTGATCGAGCTAGAACGCGACGATGAAGAAGAATAATTCAACCCTAGTTTCATTGATGGGTTCGGCCGTGCGTGCTAGTTCCTGGAGAGGAGAACGTGAAGAGGAGAGAAAGGGTGAACGACTGTGATTGCTTGGCCTGGGATCTGACGGTGATGATTGTGTTGTGGTTTATAAATTTTAAATTTATGTTGTAATAGTTATATAAATCGTGTACAAACTTCATAAATTCATAACTTTTTCATACGAGGTCGAAAAAATGCAAACTCAGTTGCGTTGGAATCGTATGGACGAGCACTATGCGATGGAGTTGGTTTGGAGTCGTTTGGAGTTAGTGAGAATTTTGGGTAAAATTAAACGTCCGTTTAATTTTATTCGAAATAAATCGCTAAAACGGAAATAAAACCAAGGTGAGAACTTCTCACTCAATCGAATCAGTTTCGATTTTATTTTAAATAGTTAGATTTAAAATATTTGAATGCATGTTTGAATGATGATTGTTATCTATTGATTGTTAAAATAGACATTATACGCCGTTAGTAAGCGGATGTTATTTAGTAAAAACATATACCGCGAATATTTCATAAACAGTGAAATTGGTATTATATATAATAGCAATACATATATATATATATTGGCATATGTATATATTGGAGTTGATTGATTTCCCGCATTTATTTGTTTAGCGGATGAGACCCTATTACGCCGTTATTAAGCGGATAATATTTAATAAGAACATATACCACGATAATTTCGTACTGGAGCGAAATTGGTATTGTGCTAATGTTTTTGGATGCAGGAAAACAGGTTGGAGGGATCCAACTGGATTCCTCAACAGTATTTATTTGATTTTCAGATATTTTGATATTTGATGGATTATCATATTGATATATGATATCGTTGTTGTCGTGATTGACTATTTGGTGTAGCATCATTGGACCCAGATTTTGGGATTTTAAAATGATTATAAAGTTATTTTTGAAAATATACTATATTTTTAGAATTGATCCATTTTAAATAAATAAACGTTATAATTTTTAAAGTTATAAAAATTATGATTTGGTGAAATATAGTTAAAAGCTGATTTCTGAGAAATATGAACCAATGATTTTATAAAATAGTTTAAACTGGATTTTTGAGTTTATTATTAAAAGTTTGAATATAAGATTTACAAGATTTGATTATTTTATGAATCAAAATGGTGAAATAATAAAGGAGATTAAAGTCGTTTTAAAGAATAATATAAATTGATTTATATTAAGAGATTTATAAATGGATATTTATAAATTGAAATATTGACATTATAAAACGAGTTTTTATAAGTGTTTGAATGAAGTGAAAATAAATTTTGCAAATGAATGGAATTTATAAAATTATAAATGGTGAAGCTATAAATGAAATTTATAAATAGTAAGATTTATAAGTTTTGTGAAATTATTAAAGAATATATTAGGATGAATAATTGAATCTTATAAGTTATAAGATTTATAACTATGAAGTTTAAAAGAACGATTTTGTAAAATAATTGTTTATAAGTAATTAACTTATAATATGAACTTGTAGTTTATAATTGAGTTATAAACTGGAATAGGTTAATAAAAGAATTTATAAAAAGGAAGTTTTTATAAATAAATAGAAATGGAATTTATAAACGTTGTTTTATAAATTCGCAAATGACTTATTTTGACAAGAAAATTTGTTGAAACCTATAAATGGAGTTATAACCACATTTTTGAATAGTGAATAATCCTTTGAATTAAAATAAATAAAAGGATGAAATGTGTTAACAAAGAATATTCACGTTTTTGAATAGTGAATAATATGTTAAAGAAAATGTTTGAATGAGATGTTTAAACTGAATTAAAACGATCTAACGATGTTTTAAAATGCATTGAGATTCGAAACCATAGATTTCAACATTCATTGTTGAAATAGACGTTTTCGAGAAATAAAAGGAAATAGTAGACTATAACACCGTTGTTATAGTAAATGATTTCCAAAAGGAAATGTTTTGTATAGTATTGGGATTTATATATCTATTTTAATTTCGAATCCCTATACTAGTGATTTTGGGTTGTCGTAACGATGTTTTACGTAACATTCGTTTTAGCCCAAATAAATATGTTAAGAGAATGATTTCCTTAAAGAATGAAATATATACTTAATTCGATTTAAGTATATTGAATATTTTCCAAGGTTGGAAATAAAAAGATTTGTGAATTACTTATGAATAGCTAAGTATGGAAATGTTTTCCAATATGAAGTGAATATTTAGAATTTATCTTTTGAAGATAAATTGAAAATGGATAGTTGAAATCGTATATGCATGAATAATTTGGAATATAATTTCACTAAGGAATTTATAAAAGAAAGTGGAATTTGTTAAAAATAAATATTGATTTATTTTTGAAGTGTTGAAATTTTATATCTTGTAAAGATATTTTGGAAGATAAATAATTTGGAAAATTATTTGGAATCTGGTGATGTGTGCATATCCATTGATAGTTCAATAACCGACTATCAATATTTCCCTTTGAATGGGTAATTGATGTGATTTGTTTGAATGTGAATGCTACACTTATTTTTGAATAAGAGCTCACTATTCGGGTTAACCGGAAAAGGACCATGGGGTCGTATAACCCATTCCGAATATGTGATACGTCGTTATGAATTGCATTTGAAGATCGGTGTTGAAGACCGAGTATTTGCGAAAGCGATAGGATGACCTATCGATTGTCTCTGCACTGGGTAGCTCCTGGTATAGAGATTCCTTAAGTGATGGGAAATTCGATCGGGATTGTGAATACCCGGATTGCAAGGGCTTCGTAAGAAGTGCCTTCGGTTTTGTTCGAGCCCGGAACAGACTTGTATGGATTGTATGTCTGACATTACAAGTTGAGATATAAAGCCGATTTCTTTCAAATATATTTCTGTTGGCGGCGGAGAATTTATTCTTTTAGCTTAACACCCTTCTCTGAGACGTACGAGCTCAGAGGTTATGTAGTTGAATGTTATCAGCGATATATTCCCAATTTGGTAATGTAACATGCTGAGTGATGCTGAAATGATCATTGTGTTGATTATTTGTGATAGGATCGTTTATTTGATCGTCTATCCTTATGATCATTGTGTTGATCATTTGTTGACCCAAAGCATGGCTTTTGTATAAAGTATGTTTTTGTGGACGTGAATTCGTCGAGCCTCACACCCCGTGAATGGTCAAAACAGGAAAGAAGCAGCAAGGTTATGAGGGGTAGCACCCTTTAGGATGTGCCCATTTCCTTCTGGAAAAGGGTGGTATCATGGTATGGAGCCCAGATACTTACTCATGTTGAAAACACTTTGTTATGATTGTGTGAATTGATTACGAGCGCTCGGTGAAAGGTCCCAAAGGACCGGGGGATGGCATATTCGGTCAGTTGTTACTCAGTTAGGGGTAACCCGGCCTTGTGTTGGTAGAGATCCGGTTTGGTTCTCGGGGATGTCCATCCAGAGGCATTCTCATGTGGCAATGGGAAGTTCCTTGGCCTGATCATTCGTTGGAAATCCAAAGAAACAATACGAGACTTGTACGGTTTTAGTTGTATAACCTGCTATGGAATGTGGCGGTAACCTGCTATTGAACATAGTTAGCTATAGTAGGCATACGATAATGGTCGTATGTTGGCTAAGATTTATATTCTACTTTCGAAATGAATTTTTCTCTACACTATGCACTAATAATAATATCAAATGTTATTTTAAATGCGTATCAAGCATCTTTGACTATCATAAGGAGAAATCTCCTCCGATTCTGCGTTTGCATTGTGTGTGTGTGCGGGAGGCCTTATGGTAGTCTCATTTTTAAAAGCATTGCGAATTGAATTTAAAAATATTCCTCTATTTTGTTTTCAAAGATAAATAAACTGTTTTGAGTTCTCACACCAGTCACATGACTGACTTGGAGTTTATTGTTTTCCTTCCTAAACTCTGGGTGCCCACCAATTTTCACAGGGCAGTCAAGAGTAAGGTTTATCAGGATATTCTGGATATTCTGGATTTGCTGGAGGCAAGCTGGATGGCATGGCGTATTACTAGTTTATATAATATTTCTTTTTCCGCTGCATTGTTTGTTGTTGTATGATGTTGTTGTACACTCTGATGATATGTTGTAATGTAATGTATAAAATGTAATAACTGATATAGTTCTTTGTTTAAAGATTATTCATTTATTATTATATGTTGTTCCGCTGCGAATTGTGAGATTCTGATGTTGTTCTGTTGTTTTCTATTCCGTCCTATTTTCTTCTATTTTAAAAGTTTTCTATTATCTTTCCTCTCTCTCTTCTAAATTTTCTGTTCTCTTTTCTATTTTCTTTTCTCTCTATTTTCTATCTTCTTTCTTCTTCTCTTTTCTTTTCTTAAATTCTTTTAAAAACCCATAACATTTCGGTTTTTGGCCTTCGATTTCTCGGCAGTCGATAAAGTGAGTGTCGATGTTGAATTTTCGAAAGTCGAAAATTCTCGGGGCGTTACATTTGGTATCAGAGCTTATGGTTAAGCGACAACCATGGTTCTGTTGGGTATTATTCATTAGAGATAGAGTCAGTAGTACTCTAGAATGAGTTGAGTGTAATAATAGCTATGAGAGCGTATTTGTTAGTGAATATATAAAATTGTTTTATATTGTGATGGTTGGTTTATTGAGTGGTATATGAACCTTCGTCAGCGTGGTCTCGACAACTATGCCGAAGGGGTTTCTAAACACTTGAATAGAACAATTCGACATAATATTGATTTTAAAATTGGGTAAATGAAATAATTTTACTTGATTATATTTTTATATATAAAGGAATAATTTTTCAGAATTATAAAAGTGTATATAAGTTGATTGTTAGGTTGTTTGAATAATTTAAATTAAAGGATAATTGTATAAGTAAAAAAAAAAAAAAAAGACTTATAAGAATTGAATTATAATTAAAGTGATTTACGATTGTGAAATAAACTTATATATATAAGAAGTGAAACTATATGGATATATTTAGGAATTTAAGTTATGTAAAAACAAGTGATGTCTATAAATGGAGTATAACTTAAGAGATATTGAATGAGAATGAATATGAGCAAAGAAATTGGTTGTATTATATATACATTGGTTGTTATATGATTGTTAGTTGATTGTATATAATTCATTAAGAGTTAATGAAATTGGAAGCTATGAAATTGAAATTCAAATTAGAAGTAAATAAATTTGAATAGAATTGAATGTGAATTGGATTTAATTAGTAAATGATAACTAATTGAATTGAGAATGAATGTTGATAAAATCCAATGTAAATAAATCAAATATGATTTAGAGTGAAAACCCATTTCATTGAATATTAAAGAGAATATGAATGAATATTTATTGGTTATGGATGTTAGTTGGTTGATGGTTGAATATATATTGCTATTGAATGCATTTCTATGTTAGCATATATAGTTATTATGTTACTATATGTTGTATATTGATACTATGTTCATATATGCATGATTCTCATGTTGTTTGTTAAGTGATTAGTAGGTGCGGATTGCGTTTGCTTCGCATTTGGAGCTCGCTTTTGCGCTATATTAGCCGTATATGCTCGCTAATAAAATATAAGGTACATATCTCGGATTACATACCGTACTTTTACATTTTTTTCCATGCGGGATGCCTCATTACTTGATGAGATGTATATTTGTGATATATATACTGTCATTTTTTTTCGGATCGAGCCGCGCAAAGGAGACTATGGCGAATTTTTCCGAAAATTTAAGGCGTTAGAAAATTTTTTGAGAAAATTGGGAAAATTTTGAAAACTATTAACTTTGATTTAGAATTGAAAGTTAAACGATAGTAGTTGTTTTGAAAAAGATAACTAAGTATGATTTGAAACTTAGTAAGTTATTGTAAGAAGTTTAATTATGAATTTTTGGAAAATTAATAGATTCTGTAATTTTTCTTACTTAATAATTTCGAGGACGAAATTCTTTTAAGGGGGGGAAGATTGTAACGATCCAGGATTTTTAGTAATTAAAATTTGAATATTTAATTAATTTTAAATATTAATAAGTGAATTTATAAGTCAAATAAATTTTTATTTGAATAATTGGATTTAATCGATAATTAAATCGATAATTTAATATGTTAAATTATGGAAATAATTGAAAATTGGGTTAAATATGATTGAAAATGATTTGTAAAATTTTATTTTATCATATGGGAGTTAGAACGATATTTTAGAACTTTTAAAATCGAATTAAAAGTTAATTTGTGAAAATTGAATATTTTAATATTTAAATCGACTAGTGAAAATAGTCAATTTTTAAACAGTCTCAGAATTGAACGAAACCAGTTCCATTGGATCCGTAATAGTTAGTTATTACCGGATTTCAATTTTCGTGTCAATCGGAGCTATCGTTTGATCGTGGCAGCTCGAAACGCATCGATTTATTTTTAATTTTAATTTGACGAGTGAAAATAGCCATTTTTCAAAAAGTCTCGGATTTCGACGAAACTAGTTTCATCGGATCCGTAATGTGATATTATTGTAAGGTTTCAAATTTCAAGTCAATTGGATTTACCGTTTGTCCGGTACAAATTAAAACGCCTAGAAATCGACTTAAATCGGTTTAATTCAAATTGAGCGTTTATAGCCATAACTCGCACATACTTCCGAATTAGCTTTCGAAACCTGTTCCATTGTGTCCGGAACGCGGGATAAACCCTAGGTACGTCAGTTTCGGCGCGTAAATCGGAGTTCGGAATTTCCGGGATGAATAGTGTCGCTCGTTCTCTTATAAATAGACCACCCCTTCATAAATTTGACAAAAAAATAACACTAAACCCTAATCAAACTGCATAGCCGGCCCTAGAATTCGATGGCCAGAATTGTCTCTCACTTTCCCCTCAATCTCTCTCAATCTACAAAGAATTAGCCTTAGGTTTCAACATGAAACTTGTAGAGCTCGACGAGAGCTTTAATTTCATACGGAGATGATCGGAAACGGAGTCGTGTGGAGGAAGCTACAGGGGGCCGACAGGGGGGAGCTGCGCACGCAACTCGAGATGAATGGTGGGGCCGAGCTTGCTGGGGTTAAGGCCGAACATGGCTCTTGCGTAGGGGGTCGAAATGGTGGTACTTGATCGAGCTAGAACGCGACGAGGAAGAAGAATAATTCAACCCTAGTTTCATTGATGGGTTCGGCCGTGCGTGCTAGTTCCTGGAGAGGAGAACGTGAAGAGGAGAGAAAGGGTGAACGGCTGTGATTGCTTGGCCTGGGATCTGACGGTGATGATTGTGTTGTGGTTTATAAATTTTAAATTTATGTTGTAATAGTTATATAAATCGTGTACAAACTTCATAAATTCATAACTTTTTCATACGAGGTCGAAAAAATGCAAACTCAGTTGCGTTGGAATCGTATGGACGAGCACTATGCGATGGAGTTTGTTTGGATTCGTTTGGAGCTAGTGAAAATTTTGGGTAAAATTAAACGTCCGTTTAATTTTATTCGAAATAAATCGCTAAAACGGAAATAAAACCAAGGTGAGAACTTCTCACTCAATCGAATCAGTTTCGATTTTATTTTAAATAGTTAGATTTAAAATATTTGAATGCATGTTTGAATGATGATTGTTATCTATTGATTGTTAAAATAGACATTATACGCCGTTAGTAAGCGGATGTTATTTAGTAAAAACATATACCGCGAATATTTCATAAACAGTTAAATTGGTATTATATATAATAGCAATATATATATATTGGCATATGTATATATTGGAGTTGATTGATTTCCCGCATTTATTTGTTTAGCGGATGAGACCCTATTACGCCGTTATTAAGCGAATAATATTTAATAAGAACATATACCGCGATAATTTCGTACTGGAGCGAAATTGGTATTGTGCTAATGTTTTTGGATGCAGGAAAACAGGTTGGAGGGATCCAACTGGATTCCTCAACAGTATTTATTTGATTTTCAGATATTTTGATATTTGATGGATTATCATATTGATATATGATATCGTTGTTGCCATGATTGACTATTTGGTGTGTAGCATCATTGGACCCAGATTTTGGGATTTTAAAATGATTATAAAGTGATTTTTGAAAATATACTATATTTTTAGAATTGATCCATTTTAAATAAATAAACGTTATAATTTTTAAAGTTATAAAAATTATGATTTGGTGAAATATAGTTAAAAGCTGATTTTTGAGAAATATGAACCAATGATTTTATAAAATAGTTTAAACTGGATTTTTGAGTTTATTATTAAAAGTTTGAATATAAGATTTATAAAATTTGATTATTTTATGAATCAAAATGGTGAAATAATAAAGGAGATTAAAGTCGTTTTAAAGAATAATATAAATTGATTTATATTAAGAGATTTATAAATGGATATTTATAAATTGAAATATTGACATTATAAAACGAGTTTTTATAAGTGTTTGAATGAAGTGAAAATAAATTTTGCAAATGAATGGAATTTATAAAATTATAAATGGTGAAGCTATAAATGAAATTTATAAATAGTAAGATTTATAAGTTTTGTGAAATTATTAAAGAATATATTAGGATGAATAATTGAATCTTATAAGTTATAAGATTTATAACTATGAAGTTTAAAAGAACGATTTTGTAAAATAATTGTTTATAAGTAATTAACTTATAATATGAACTTGTAGTTTATAATTGAGTTATAAACTGGAATAGGTTAATAAAAGAATTTATAAAAAGGAAGTTTTTATAAATAAATAGAAATGGAATTTATAAACGTTGTTTTATAAATTCGCAAATGACTTATTTTGACAAGAAAATTTGTTGAAACCTATAAATGGAGTTATATCCACATTTTTGAATAGTGAATAATCCTTTGAATTAAAATAAATAAAAGGATGAAATGTGTTAACAAAGAATATTCACGTTTTTGAATAGTGAATAATATGTTAAAGAAAATGTTTGAATGAGATGTTTAAACTGAATTAAAACGATCTAACGATGTTTTAAAATGCATTGAGATTCGAAACCATAGATTTCAACATTCATTGTTGAAATAGACGTTTTCGAGAAATAAAAGGAAATAGTAGACTATAACACCGTTGTTATAGTAAATGATTTCCAAAAGGAAATGTTTTGTATAGTATTGGGATTTATATATCTATTTTAATTTCGAATCCCTATACTAGTGATTTTGGGTTGTCGTAACGATGTTTTACGTAACATTCGTTTTAGCCCAAATAAATATGTTAAGAGAATGATTTCCTTAAAGAATGAAATATATACTTAATTCGATTTAAGTATATTGAATATTTTCCAAGGTTGGAAATAAAAAGATTTGTGAATTACTTATGAATAGCTAAGTATGGAAATGTTTTCCAATATGAAGTGAATATTTAGAATTTATCTTTTGAAGATAAATTGAAAATGGATAGTTGAAATCGTATATGCATGAATAATTTGGAATATAATTTCACTAAGGAATTTATAAAAGAAAGTGGAATTTGTTAAAAATAAATATTGATTTATTTTTGAAGTGTTGAAATTTTATATCTTGTAAAGATATTTTGGAAGATAAATAATTTGGAAAATTATTTGGAATCTGGTGATGTGTGCATATCCATTGATAGTTCAATAACCGACTATCAATATTTCCCTTTGAATGGGTAATTGATGTGATTTGTTTGAATGTGAATGCTACACTTATTTTTGAATAAGCGCTCACTATTCGGGTTAACCGGGAAAGGACCATGGGGTCGTATAACCCATTCCGAATATGTGATACGTCGTTATGAATTGCATTTGAAGATCGGTGTTGAAGACCGAGTATTTGCGAAAGCGATAGGATGACCTATCGATTGTCTCTGCACTGGGTAGCTCCTGGTATAGAGATTCCTTAAGTGATGGGAAATTCGATCGGGATTGTGAATACCCGGATTGCAAGGGCTTCGTAAGAAGTGCCTTCGGTTTTGTTCGAGCCCGGAACAGACTTGTATGGATTGTATGTCTGACATTACAAGTTGAGATATAAAGCCGATTTCTTTCAAATATATTTCTGTTTGCGGCGGAGAATTTATTCTTTTAGCTTAACACCCTTCTCTGAGACGTACGAGCTCAGAGGTTATGTAGTTGAATGTTATCAGCGATATATTCCCAATTTGGTAATGTAACATGCTGAGTGATGCTGAAATGATCATTGTGTTGATTATTTGTGATAGGATCGTTTATTTGATCGTCTATCCTTATGATCATTGTGTTGATCATTTGTTGACCCAAAGCATGGCTTTTGTATAAAGTATGTTTTTGTGGACGTGAATTCGTCGAGCCTCACACCCCGTGAATGGTCAAAACAGGAAAGAAGCAGCAAGGTTATGAGGGGTAGCACCCTTTAGGATGTGCCCATTTCCTTCTGGAAAAGGGTGGTATCATGGTATGGAGCCCAGATACTTACTCATGTTGAAAACACTTTGTTATGATTGTGTGAATTGATTACGAGCGCTCGGTGAAAGGTCCCAAAGGACCGGGGGATGGCATATTCGGTCAGTTGTTACTCAGTTAGGGGTAACCCGGCCTTGTGTTGGTAGAGATCCGGTTTGGTTCTCGGGGATGTCCATCCAGAGGCATTCTCATGTGGCAATGGGAAGTTCCTTGGCCTGATCATTCGTTGGAAATCCAAAGAAACAATACGAGACTTGTACGGTTTTAGTTGTATAACCTGCTATGGAATGTGGCGGTAACCTGCTATTGAACATAGTTAGCTATAGTAGGCATACGATAATGGTCGTATGTTGGCTAAGATTTATATTCTACTTTCGAAATGAATTTTTCTCTACACTATGCACTAATAATAATATCAAATGTTATTTTAAATGCGTATCAAGCATCTTTGACTATCATAAGGAGAAATCTCCTCCGATTCTGCGTTTGCATTGTGTGTGTGTGCGGGAGGCCTTATGGTAGTCTCATTTTTAAAAGCATTGCGAATTGAATTTAAAAATATTCCTCTATTTTGTTTTCAAAGATAAATAAACTATTTTGAGTTCTCACACCAGTCACATGACTGACTTGGAGTTTATTGTTTTCCTTCCTAAACTCTGGGTGCCCACCAATTTTCACACGGGCAGTCAAGAGTAAGGTTTATCAGGATATTCTGGATATTCTGGATTTGCTGGAGGCAAGCTGGATGGCATGGCATATTACTAGTTTATATAATATTTCTTTTTCCGCTGCATTGTTTGTTGTTGTATGATGTTGTTGTACACTCTGATGATATGTTGTAATGTAATGTATAAAATGTAATAACTGATATAGTTCTTTGTTTAAAGATTATTCATTTATTATTATATGTTGTTCCGCTGCGAATTGTGAGATTCTGATATTGTTCTGTTGTTTTCTATTCCGTCCTATTTTCTTCTATTTTAAAAGTTTTCTATTATCTTTCCTCTCTCTCTTCTAAATTTTCTGTTCTCTTTTCTATTTTCTTTTCTCTCTATTTTCTATCTTCTTTCTTCTTCTCTTTTCTTTTCTTAAATTCTTTTAAAAACCCATAACATTCCGGTTTTTGGCCTTCGATTTCTCGGCAGTCGATAAAGTGAGTGTCGATGTTGAATTTTCGAAAGTCGAAAATTCTCGGGGCGTTACATATTGTTAAGCAATTACAAAATCCAATTGTTAAATGCTTAAAACTTGATGTTCCTACTGCTTGGAATTTCACTTATGCAGTGTTAGAAATTGACATGTAATTTTAAAATGCATATTTTATGTATGAAGAGAGAGATCGATCCATATACTTAGCTTTCATCTTCATTTGACTGGGAGAGAGATGAATTTGTGTGTGTCATTTTGAAAGTTTTTACTGAAGTTTATAATATCTATTCGGATACTTGTTATCCAATAGCAAACTTATTCCTCCCAGAACTTTGAAAAAACAAAAAAACCATAATTGATAAATTGTTGGCATTTGAAGATACTCTTTGTATAAATGAAATAGTGGGAAAATGGAAGTTAAATCTAATAAGTAATGGTGTGACTGTAATCTATTGATATATTGCTGCTTTTTTTTATCCTAAATACAAATGAAATTGATCGAGTTTTCTCTCTCTTAGACATAGTCAACCATTGAATCAAAAAAAATGTCAAGCTTGTTCTTGCTTCTTTGCAAGAATTATATTCTGCATGTCCCTCTAATGTTGCATTGAATATGAATTATAAGAGGAAAAGCAGCAACAATACTAGCAAGAACGTAGAAGTAAAAATGAAGGGTCGAACAAATTTTGAGATATGGGCAGAAAAGTCTGGTACAGTAGAGTCATGTGAGTCTGAGTTGGATTTGTATTTAAAAGAAAGTCATTATAAACATGAATTCGAGGACATATTCAGTATATTTGGCTGGTGGTAATTGAACGCTGATAAGTATAAAATATTAGCAAACATGGCTCGAGGTATACTTTCTATTCCAATTAGTAGTGTTGCTTCGAAGTTTTCATTTAGTGCCAGACATACAGTACTTGATAAATTTCATTTTTTTTAAAACCTAACACCATTGAAGCTTTAATATGTAGCGGGGATTGGCTATGTTCAAAATATGCTTTGAATAATATAGCGGTAAATTCATCAAATTTTACCATTTTTCTTTCTTTTTTACTCAAAATTAACAATAAAATTTACATGCTTGGTTTTACTTTTTTATGAAACAATGCAGTAGGATGATGATGATATCCAAAGCACCAAACTTGACTAGCTTACAAAACTAAAACTGATCATTTTGAGGTAATTATGCATTTTCATTTGCCTTGTTTTCAAATGAAAATGCTATATAATTATAGTTAGCTTTTCAATGTAGCATTAAGTGCATATTAAAGCAAAAGGAAATTAAATTTGGTTAAATATCAACATACATGAACCTTTATTAATAAAATTTGTATTTTGTTGGAAAGAAAAAGAGATAGTAATTCATTATGTTTCAGAAACCAATTATCATACCAAAAAATAGTTAAAATGTATTTGTACCTCAGGCAATACCATGGAAATTTAAATGCCTTTTATCAGATAATGAAGTGATCTCCAATCTAATTTGAAAAGGACGTGGACATAACCATTTCAAATGAAGCAATCTTATTTAACAAAGTTTATGTTCCATCATTTTTGCTTACAATTTGTATCTTAGGGTTAATGACTTCAATGATATGTTAGACGAAATGAAGTTAGAATATCACGTTTTAATTTAAATACTAAATTATATGTACTTAATAATTTATATTAAAGCACACCGCTAATTTTTAAACAAATATTTAATACATTAGTATTTAAACGAATTAATTTATTATAATAAGGTTCTAATGAACCTAATAATTCTATGTTCTTCATGTTGTAGCTCTTTTTGCAATTGTGTGATGGATGATTCTCCGTACTATTAGCATGTTATAGTTCCTTTTACTGTGGTGAAGAATAATTCTAAGTTAATCAATTCTAATGTGAATGCTTAGAAGGTTGTTTTGAATATTATTTTGCTTATTATTAGTATGTTGTAGTTTCAACGATGTTCCTTACTACAAATATGTGTGAACGAAATTTATGAATCTGGTTTATGTCATTATGAAAATCTAATTGTAGCAACTTATGTGTGTTGTTTAAAATTAAGTTTATGCATTTTGACTAGTCGACTATCATATATTTTTAAGTGTTAATGTATAAACTATGTGTGAATGTAATATCGTGATGTAGAATGTTAGAGAATCATATACTAAAGCATATGTTGCTTAATTATTTTAAATATATGGGTTATTATATGCTTTGAGTGTTATTGTGCTACTTTATATAACTTTAGTTTTATGCTTTTATGCATTTATTATGAATTATGCTATAATAAGATGAAACAATTCAAATCTCGGTAAGCAATTATAAACATGGTAATATGTTTGTTTACACTATGCAAAAATTGGGTCAGGAAAGTTATTGTTCGTTTGAATCCATTCGGTCTGGATTAGTTCGATGAGTTAGACATGGGCAATAGAAACTTTAAGCAGACCGAGCTAGAACATAAATTGATTACCTAATTGAAGATGAGTCGGATACATTTCTTTTCGATACTATTGTCGGCCTAAGTTCAAATAACTATTTGTTCGGCCCGACCTATCCGATTTACACCCCTATTCTAGTCCAGACACTAAGGTTCTTGCAGCATTTCTTATTTTCCAACTCATTCTTATAATCTGTAATAAGAATGGTCAGTCTCTCAAAAAGGAAAGTTGTATAAATGGTACTCGTGTGTGCAATGCGACTTACTATATAGTTTTGAAAACCAAAATATATAACAAATACACTCACTTATATAGATTGATCCATTTTAAGGTGATAACTCCTCCTTATCTCTAATGGATACCCTATCAACTTAGGTCGTATCCCAACCTAAGCTCCGATACAATATGACGATCGCCCTACACCCTTGGTACCTAATATACTTTTATGGTGCATTGTTATAGTACCCATCTGATGTAGAGCGATGGTTAAGTGTTAATATACTAAACTCAAACCCAAACTGATCAAATATCTCATAACATATAGGATAACATATAATAATCACATAGATAAAAAAATAGGCAGGAAGTAATATAACTAAAATGAACCACAAGGTCAGAGCATGGTAGGTTCATTATGGTTGTAGAAAATGGGAATAGTGTTTATAAATCAAATAATGAACTCAAGTGTATACTTCCTCTAGATAATAATAGCATATCACCGATAAATCTCTACAATGCTACACCAGGGAAATATAGCAGACAAGCTCCAAAAATAGATATACGAAAAGCATAGCCTCCTACTCGTCCTATGTATGGATCCATGAGCTATCTCATATCTCTTATCTAGTTTACTTATTTAAGAGTACCCGAGATAAGAAAAAGCAAAGCATAAAATCTTGGGTTAGACAACAGTATGGTATGCTCCCCTATGTCATCTTCTTTAATGTCCCAGCACATTTTCCTTCATCTCTTCCGTTCTAGTTAGATGAAGATGAATCTCTACTCCAGAACTTAATGATGATGCATCTCTTCGGCTTTTCCTATGCCTTTGGGATTGCTGGGTCAACGGTGTGATACTTGCATCCATCTTATCAAGAAGCACTTTCTGGCTATCCACCATCCTCTGGTTTTATTCAGCCATCATATTGTCAAATTCAACCTTTGACACCATCTTCTATAGGGAAGATGGTCCTGGTAGAGCAGCCATCGGTTGGTTAGTCTGTTCATTGCAGTGAAAAGCTTTGTCTTCTCCACCTACTATAGTTTTAGATCTTCTAGATCACCTAGAAGTCATTACTTAAAAAATCAAAGAAACTTCAAAGCTGCAAAAACAAACTTTAGGATTTAACATCCGAATGCTTTAATCTATCGTACTAAGCCAGATCTAATCTTGGAAAGTTCTGTTTCTCAATGAAAGCACCAAAAATATTGAGCCAAAAAGTGGCATATCACGCCCCCAATTGACTAGAAAGGTAGTAGATCTAAATAAATCAAGTGAAAACGATGAGAAATAGAAAAAACACAAAGGATTTTATAGTGGTTCAGCATTTCTATGGTCTATATCCACTTTAATCTTATTGGAGTTGGATTTTTCACAAGTACAAGAGATTTTAAATCGTTTTCAGATCAAAAACAGTGAAAATAGTCAAAGTGACAAAGGTCATGTAGAGAATAGAAGATGAAGAAGGTGGAGGCCAATGATAGCCAAAATTTCCTTTCTAATAGCCATAATGACTTTATTTATAACAGATTCATCGATTTTAGAAACCAGATCATGGAAGACATGGTTATATTCCAGATCTGAGAAATCAAGTGGTAGAATGAGTCATCAGAGAACAAAAATAATCTCGGTACCAATCAAAATTCAGATCGGTACCAAGATGCTTTTCTTCATGTGACCTTAGATCCTTCTTTTACACTAGCTCATATCTCCAAGTCTTCAAGGTTCGCTCAAGATTTTTCCCATTAAACCATATTAGCACCATTGTAATTTGTCCTATATGAGACTTGTATTTTCTCCTACATAGATTTGGAGTCGTTCACCTACTCCTCATGCGCTGGACCCCAATATGATTGCTCTAGTATCCTATCCCTTGACCGCATCATAAGTGCCAAGTTCCCGCAAGTAAAATATGTATCGATCACAAAAGTGATCGATATCGATCACTCAAGCTTTGGACTTTTGGATTCCAAACTCCTAGATTTACCTCCTATAGCCATTTTAAGCTTGCCCTAAGTTCTTGGATTATCTTTTCTTCGTCTCGACGCCCAGATTCACTTGAAAGCTGCTCGGTTCAAATGCAAGATACCAGAGACACTAAATATTTCTAAAACTAAAATTAAAGATGTAGTCCTAAATGATATATACAGACATTATATTAAAATGTTTAAAATGGAGCATATGAGATGGATTCCTTAAGCATCTGTAATAAGAATTACCATAAATGCTATGTTGTCTATTATCTCGCTATTCTCTTGTGTAACTGATGCATTGAGTGAATATCAAATCTGAATTAAGATCATTAAATGGTAGTTATGATTATTCCCACGTATTTGTAAAATGCTAGGGAATTGTTTATGAAAATAAGGAACTCCTTATAAAGAAGTATTCCGACTCAAACTTCATAAATGACATAGAATACGGAATGCCAATCCTAAATTCATATCCATCCTTAGTTAATCAGCTTTGACCAAACAAGAGGTTCTGAGTACTTCAACCGAAGCTAAGCACATCACCTTGAATAGCGTCATAATAAAAGAAGCATACATAAAAGCATAAATTTATAACTGTGCTAGAAGTGATCCAAATGGAGAACCTCATTACATTTTTTTGTGAAAACAATGCCACAATACAGATCGCAAAAGATTCTAGCCTCGTAAGATTTCTAGGAACACGCTCCAAAAGTTCCTTATGACAATGGCAATTTATCAACGATGGAGAGATGTTGGATGATAGAGTAAATGGTAAAACAAAATAGAAGATCCCTTCACTAAGGGACTAGCTTAATCAGTTCTCAAATGATCAAAAGAATGAGATTAAGATTCATTATTGTCGCCAAGTGTAAGTGGGAGAATAGAAGAGTTAGTAGTATGTATTAGGAGCAATTATGTAATCGTTACGTACATATAGCTCTGTAATCGTGAGTTATTAATTACAAAATAAAATAACATTTTATTTTAAATATTCTTGATCAAGATTTTTTGATAAAGGATATCAAAACATCTGCTGATACCATAGTGCATAACAGCCTCCAAATGTTGGATAATGTATTACTCATGGCTGTTGATGGCATTAAGAGGTTATGTACTTGTAGTTATAGGTTAACCATGGAATAACTCTTTTAAGAGTTTCATGTTGGTTGATGTAACGACCCGGAAATTCATCACTTTGAATTTTTTTCAAAATATTCGAATATAAGATTTTTTAAACATAGGTAATGATGTTTGAACAATAAATAATACTGATAACTGTATTTGAACGAATATTCACAAAAATATATACTTTGGAAGATATATTGATAACATAACTGAAAATCGTTTTATCAATCAATAGCTCTTTGGCCATCTAAAGTCGTGCACGGAGTTGGATACATATACTCATATACATACACACACACACACACACAGATATATATATATATATATATATATATATATATATGAGTGAGAATACGTAATAAAATTATTTATTTTATTTTTGAAAATAAAATGTCTTTATGACATCATTAATGACATCACTATTTCTGAATAATTAATTTTTGAATTTAAATTGAGTTTAAATGATTTAATAATTATTTTAAAAGTCAAATGAAGCCCTTTAATTATTATATAATGATAGAAATATTATTTTCAAATTTTGATTATAAAGATATGTATATTAGCTAAAAAGTGAAAATATGACCGAAAATTGGAATCGGATTTCATAACGATTCAATGTATAAAAGTTGTATAACATTATGGATCAATGTGACATACATATACACATATACATGTGCACTTACTTTTACATATACACATGCACATGAACACACACATATACATATATATTTACACATAAATAAAAAAATAAAAGACAAAAGGAAATACCATGATATTATTTGTAAATATCACAATATTTTCCAACCTAAGTCAACCATCAAATTACCATTACACACACTTGAGTAGGCACATGGTGGAGGGTCCTTTCGGCCGAGGGTAGTGATGGAAGGGGTGGGTGTGGTGGTGATGAAATGATGATGTGTTTGCACTTAAATATCATGATATTTTATCACTTCCATTTGCGTATAAATACCCACCATCCATCTTCACTTCTATTCACATTTTCCTCTTCATATTGCTAAGCTTCTTCACATCTTTATACTCCTCATTAATGGCTTCTTACCTTATAAATTTATAGAGAAAAATATTGCAAAAAATAATTAAATTTGTGTAGTAAATATATATTATCCAAACACCTCAAAAACTCCATCTTTCTCCCTTCAAAATCCATGACCACCACCTCCTACCACCCAAGGCTAAGCCTTTCCTCTCTTCCAAGCTAGGCCGAGAGCATCCAAGCACCAAAGGCCAAGGCTGAATCCCCTAGGAAGCGTTAGTTTAAGCTTCTTGAGCTTCGATTCCAGAAGAGCGAAGCTATATTCATTCTAAAGTTAGCTCGATTAAATCTGAGGTGAGAAAACTCTATTTATATTATGGTATGTATGATGATACGACATGTTTGGAATGATTGGTTGTTATGTTTTGATCATCATGTTTTGATTGTAAAAACATAGCTGTTTGGATGTGTAAACAATTGATATTTAACGCACATCGAAATTACACAATGGAAATCACTTTTCAAAATGAATTATAAAAGTGTTATGATATGATAAACCTCTTTAAATTGGTTTATAAATGATTTATCATCACTAAAACTCAATTTGATGAAGTCTTGAAAAGAATTGAAATTGGAGTCAAAAATAGGCACGTCGCGTAACAGTAGTTTACGGTTTCGTGCTGTAATAGTTTATACCTATTTATATGATGAAGTCGGAGTCGGAATTCTTTAGAATAAGAACTTATAAGCATAGTTTTCAAACAAAAGGAAGAGATCGAGATTTCATTTAGTATATTTTGAAATATTAGCAAAGTAAGTTTTTAAAATAGTCATGCTTTGGCAGTTCGGAAACCAAAGCGATAAACTATTTAATGGATATTTTTAACTAGTTAAAAATATGATATAATTTCTGAAAATATTTAAATGTTTTAAGAGAGAATTGAGCTATAAAAAAATGGACTTCAAATTGATAGAAAAGTTGTTTTGATCAAAAAAGCCTTAAAAATATTAATTGTTGTATTTTTTCGCAGCACTTTCTAGTAACTTTTGCAAACAATGATTTTAACTTAATTATCCTTTTTTGAATCTTTTAGGAACATTTTCAAATAAATAATTAAGTATTTTGAAGATGATTTGGAATTTTTAAAATTACTTTTAAAGGAGTTTAATTAAATGGTTAAAAGGAGAGCTGTTATAAATAAATGATTTAATATTGACTCTAAAAGCCGATGAGTAGACTGGATTTTTTTTATTCATGAGATTCGAATGCAGGGCGCTTAAAGTAAGGAGATGTTTAGGAGCAACCAGTGCCCTACCTCACCTGGCCTCTTTCCTGGGCGAGGAATAGATGAGGTCGAAATGTCGAAAACGAGGCAACTATAAAAGATTAAAATTTACAAATTTTATACAACTTGGATTGTGTAGAAATAATCTTCTTATACTTAGTAAATAATTATGGGGAGGGAACTAGACTATCCATGAGAATTTAAAAGGCAATTCCACCATTATTCGATGGATTGTAAAGGTTGGATCCAAAAATTGATATTGAGTAGAATTAGTATAATTTCTGTCGACCCTTTTTACTAAATACGGTTTTGCAATGTCATTTAAAAGAGATGATTTTTATTTGGTATTTTCAAAGTTAAAGAGAGGTTTAACAATTCTATATGTACTGGAAAAGAATACGATTTAAAGATTTATATCTTTAAAAGAGATATTTTAATTGATAAAAGATATTGATAATCACCCTCAAACTTAACATCTTTTGTCGATGATTGGTTTGAAGGAACTGGGATTAGATTTGGGTTATTCCTATCTGGAAAACACTTTGATCCAATATATGAGTTCGAAGTAAAGATGTGGAATGATAATAAATTAGAAGATGGAATGTTGGGCTGCTTTTCACTGACCCTCGAGGGAAATTTCCCATATCATATATATGTGGCAGTATTATCTTCATTTGATCTTCGATCCAAGGGCTACTCGCTACTAATCCTAGGAGTGATTCCTGACAGGATGTAGTAGGAGTGTTCCTAATGTTTGTCCTAATACTGGAAAACTTATATGGATGAATGTTTGGTATTGCATTTCCAAAATGCACGTACATTGATTTTTACAAACGCATATCTGTCTGATGGTGTAGGAGGTAACTCTCCTATACTTAACACCCTTCTCTGAGACGTATGATCTCAGAGGTTGTACATTTCTGGAAATCAATAGTTTGTGATGGAATTTACAATGTAGCATTTAAGTGAAATGTGTGCTAGTAGAAAGGTAATCGTTACCTCAAGCCTCTTCACCCAGAAATGGCTTAAACAAGGCATGCCTTAAGGCTATATGGTTCACAACCATTAGGGTATGGTCATCAACTTTCTAAATTACTCTCTATATGTCGAGTATGTTGTGTATGCTATAGGATCCCGGATAGGTCGGTTACGACCGGGTTGATGTCATATTCGATTCTATTTCCGACACCATATGGGTCTCTGGGTAGGTCGGTCTCACCAAGTGCTGAGGTTTCAAAGTTGTTCCTCCTCGTACATCCCTCTAAAGATGTATCGTAAAGAAGGTAGTCCCTTACCTGCCATTGTATGGAAATCCATTCTCTAATAAGTGCCGTCGAACTTGATTGTAGAACCTACTATGCTGGAATTTAATCAATGTAACAATATCTACTAAGAATTAAAGTTTGCTTGAAAAGTGTTTTCAAAAGAATGTCATTAAAAATAATATTATCAGATGCAAATATTTTAGTTATCATAAGGTAAAAACCCTTTCCATGTTTATGTGCGGCATGGTCTTATGAGATGCCCTTTGTTTCGAAATATAGGTATTTGAGTTTCTCACACCGGACCCATGGCTGTCCCGAAGTATATTTTTCTTTTCCCCTAAACTCTGGATGCCCCATTTTTCAAGCAGCCATGTAGTAGGTAGTATGGAGCATTTTGGAAAGGAGCAAGCAGCATGGAGCATTTTGGGTTCTTTGTAGAAGTTACCTATTAATTCTATTGTAGTATGTATACTGTATCTACCGGCACTTGTAAGGATAGGTAGTTATTGTTAGGAAAACAATTCTATGGTTTCAATGAGAACAACTATACAATGGAAATCAAATGTACATATATATCTATATTTATAAGTAGTTGATAAAGCAACATCACCAAAGAGACAAGAACAAGACTCAAAAGAAGTATCAAAAGACTTCAAGTCGATAGAAGTGGAAGAGGGATGACACAGACACAGATAAAGCAACATGCACACATTCAGATGTCTGGGTACACGAGCCAGATGTCTGATTGATTCCTCTGGTTTGAAACTCAAAAAGAATCATACGTCTGGTTAATGAACTCAAACGTCTGAAAAGAATCCGGATATAAAAAATATATGAAAGCCAGACGTCTGGTGAATAAACACAGACGTCTGAATGCAACCAAATACAAAAAAAATATGAAGACCAGACGTCTGAAATATTTTTCAAACGTCTGATTTCGAGCTCGGCTGTGTAAATTCAAAGAACAACTATCACATCCGAAAGGACACGTTCGCTTCTCTCCACTGCAACTCTTCATCACCATGAGAAGCGACCTTAGAGCACTTACTAACGATTGCAACTCACAAAGGATTTCTCCACCACTATAAATAGAATCCGGAATTCAAGAGAAGACTTCACCTTACTCACGCTCTTAACTCTTATACTCTGATCTATACCTGATCTCTAAGCAATCAAGTATCTGTAGTTAACTCTTCCATATATATATTGGAAGCAATTGTACTTAATTGTCAACATTCGTGTTATTGAACAAATTCTTGACAAAGAAACTCTGTTGTTGTAAACCTGTTCCTTCGGCTCAAGAGAGGGTTAGTCAAAAGGAAATTCTAAAGAGGAGCTTCGGGACTGGACGTAGGATGGGAGGTCCAAACCTGTATAAAATCCTGGTGTGATTATTTTAATTTACTTTGCTACTATCATCTATCAAGTTATATTATATAGTTAGTTGTTTATACTTTCATATATATCCTATACGATCCACTCATATACACTTTCAATTGGTACCAGAGCAAGGTTTTTGATCAAATAACAGTAACATGTTTTTGAATCACCTTAATACAGCAAGTATTTTTCAAGAAGGACAATGCACAGCACGACCCCCACTCTTTAATGGATCTAACTATGCATGTTGATCAACATGTATGAGAATTTTTATGGAAGCTAATGGTCTT
The DNA here is from genome assembly GCA_030765085.1 of Allium cepa. Classification (NCBI taxonomy): domain Eukaryota; kingdom Viridiplantae; phylum Streptophyta; class Magnoliopsida; order Asparagales; family Amaryllidaceae; genus Allium; species Allium cepa. Next base: position 591,086,991 of record CM060938.1, read on the forward strand.
TAAATTTGGTTAGCCACACAAGATAAATATGAAGCACCTACTACTGCTATGAACACTTGGACCGATGCACAAAAAACCTTAGCATCAAATAATGCTAAAGCTATGAATGTTTTATTTTTCTCTTTAGACAAAAAAATGAATTTTCACGTGTCATGTTATGCACCACTGCGTTTGATATTTGGCGTACCTTACAAATTACACACGAAGGTACAACAAAGGTCAAACAAACTAAGATTTTAATTTTACAAAACCAATTTTCTTCATTCAAAATGAAGCAAAATGAAACTATTGTTGACATATATTCTAGATTTCAAACTATCCAACACGATCTTATGGCATTAGGAGTTCAATTTACTGATTTTGATTTAGTTTCTCGAATACTCAACTCTTTAACATCAGATTGGGAAAGGAAGGTTTTAGCTATTGAAGAAGCTAACGATCTTTCTACTCTCAAAGTTGAAGAGTTGATAGGAAATTTAATGTCCTATGAAGCTAATTTGCAGGCACGAAAAGAACTAAATTCGAAGAAAAAGAATATAGCATTTCCAACAACAAAAAATGATGACTCTGATTTAGATGAAGAAGAAATAGTCTTTATTGCCAAGAATTATAATAGATTCAAGAAATTTAGAAAGATGACCAAATTTCAAAAAGAAGGGAAGTCCAACACAACAACTCAAATCAAGTGCTATGAATGTGATCAATACGGCCATATGAAGAAGGATTGCCCTAAACTCAACAATGACAAAAAAAATAACAAAGTTAAAAAATTCAAAAAGAAAAAAGCGTTCAAAGTAACTTAGGATGACTCGGATTCCTTATCTTCTGAAAGTGATAGCGATAGTGACGGAGAACAGGCTAATGTGTGTTTTATGGCACAAACTGAAGAGGTATGTCCTCAACTTAGCTATGATGAACTATTAGAACTTAGAATGGAATTAGATGATAAATTTAGACAAATAAAAAAATTGAACAGATAATATATAGTCAAAATAATTAGATTAGAACTTGAGGTAGGAATGTTGAAAGATGAAAAAATTATTCTAGAAGAAGAACTTGAAATATCTCAAGAAAAAATCAAAAATAATTTGATAGAAAGTGAGAATATTACTATAGTAAAAGAAAATTTGTTAAAAGAAAATGTTGAGTTTAAAAATAGTATTGAATCATTGAAAATTGAAAAGATAGAACTAAAAGAAAAATTAGATGAAATTACCAACAATGTGTCAAAATTTAATAAAGGAAAACAAGATTTGGAAAATCTTATCAAAACTTCAAAACCATCAGGCAATAGAATTGGAATAGGATTTAAAAATTCTTCTAAACAAAAAGGAAATGATGCTAAAAATATTAGTTACATAAAAACTAGAAGTTTACCTAAGTCTAAATTGAATATCAAAAATATGAAAATTTGGATTCCTTAAACAAATAATAATTTGATTAGACAAAAGCACATTAATAATTACCTAGAAAAAATAGTCTATAAAAAAATTATATTTATAAAGGTACCAAACCATCTTGGGTATGGCTACCTTCCCCTAACAATTAGGACCGTAACAAAATATATGGGTACCAATTAAAACATATATTATTTTACAGGGATACTAGATAGCGGTTGCTCCAAGCGTATGACCGGGAATTCAAAAATGTTATCAAATATAACATACACCGATGGTGGAACGGTAACCTTTGGAGATAATTCAAAAGGATATGTCATAGACATTGGAGAAGTCATCAACTCTGGTATATCTAACTCTCCTATTATTACAAATGTTTTATTAGTAGAAAATCTAAAACACAACTTACTAAGCATTAGTCAATTATGCGATAAAGGTTTTCAAATAGATTTTGAAAAAGATAAATGTAATATTTTAGATAAGATAATAACAAACAACTCATTTTTGAAGGATTTAGAAACAAAAATATTTATGTATTAAACATGAATATAAATAAAAATTCAAACTCGTGTTTAACCGTCAAACATGATGATCCATGGTTATAGCATAAACGATTTTATCATATCAATTTTAAGAGTATTAATAAGTTAGCAAAATATGAGTTGATAAGAAGGTTACCTAAAATGAATTACAAAGTAGAAAACTTATGTGATGATTGTCAAATTGGAAAACTAAAGAAAAGCTCGTTTAAATCTAAAAATAATATTTCTACAAAAGAACCATTAGAATTATTACATTTAGATTTATTTGGTCCAACACAAATAAGGTCTATAAATCACAACAAATATGTTTTCATAATAGTCGATGATTTTTCGAGATATACGTGGACTTTATTTTTAAAACACAAAAGCAATACTTCTGGTATGTTTAAAATATTTGCTAAAAGAATTAAAACTCAAATGAATTTGAAAATTAAAAATATTAGAAGTGATCACGGAGGAGAATTCGAAAATGACCTTTTCACAAACTTTTGTAATAAGAAAGGAATAATGCATAATTTTTCTTTTCCTTGTACACCTCAACAAATGGTGTCATAGAAAGAAAAAATCGTACATTACAAGAATGTGCACGAACATTACTAAATAGTCACTACAAGAATTTTGATTTTTAGTAGCGCTCAAAAAACGCTACTAAAAGTTTTAGCAGCGTTTTGATGAACGCTGTTATAAAGCCCGCGACTAAAAATACCTGATTTTTAGTTGCACTTATTTCAACGCTACAATAAATCGTTTTACTGCAGCGTTTATGAAACGCCACTAAATTCTTTTTTTGCAGTGTGTATAAAACACTACCAAAAGGTTTTCTGACGCTACCAATAGAATTTCCAACTTTACCCTACTTTACGGTTGCGTTTACTCAACGCCATTATATGTATTTTCGTAGCGTTTTCGAAACGCTACTAAAAGTTATTGATCATTTTGTACCATTTTTTCATGCTATTATTTCCTGTTGATGGTCTATTTTATTTCTACTATATCAATTAACAATCACTCACATAATCATCATATTCGAACAATTAAAAAATATTAATCAAATAAGATATCCATAACCATTCTAATATAGTAGATTTTTTATAAAATGACCAACACAAAATAAACATTCGTATACAAATTTACACACCAAGTACTAATAAAATGTTATACCAAACTGGTGCTAACGAAACGCTCGATTACGCATAATTCTTTGTTGCATGCATAAGTGAAAGCTAGAACCATAAAAGTCCAACCTTGCTCTCTTCGGAAATCCAATGCCTGCATAAGTGAAAGCACAAATGAGCATTCCTCCATATACAGCTATTATTATTATCTTCAAAACTCGCTTAACTTAATTATATTATTATTATTATTATTATTATTATTATTATAAACTTAGTTAATTTTTATAAATTTAGTTAATTCGTCATCATCATACCAAACAATACTAAAGAGAAATCTTCACATAGCACCTTTAAGATTCTTTATATAATCCCTGTATGTTAATTTTTTTTATTAATTAATATATTATATCTAAAATCGATTGATATACCCACAGTGATATAATATATGATTTGTGTTGTATAATCCAACACTCTAATGGTTTTTTAATAAAAAACATGCAAACCTGATTGGCATAACCGATACCCATATTTGCTCATGCCCAAACATAATTTGGTTTCTAATCTAGTACCTGTAAAGCAAAGAATAGAGAATAGGAATTATGTGAAAATCTTTTACTAAACAACTTACTATGCGTTCTCCATTATCTACTAAATGAACAAAGGGTAATTTAAGCACACCTGTTGATAAGCTAATATTGCTTCCAAACTTTGACGTTGTTTGCATTGGTTGTACCAAGCTTGTTTCATAAGGAGTAATCGTGTGGCCTGAGTTTGAGTACCTAATGTAAATGAAATATAGTAATTAGCACATTTATTTTTTATTTACATATGAAAATTTCCTTTACATAAATGTACATTAATTTGTAACAACAGATAATAATGCCATGATCAACTGCATGAAACTACAAGCCAAACATATGTCTATTGCCATCTTGTCCCCTAATATACATTGACAGATCCAACTTTTGATTAATGGATTGCACTCCTAAGATAGTATAGCAGCACATTGTGGGAGACGGTTATTATATTTAAATCAAAAATTTATGCAAGATTTTATATCTTATATTATATAATTATTCAACACTATTGGCACTATTGATACGTGATAACATATAGATCATAGAACTTCTATGTGCGGAAGTCATTCTAAAATATTTAAAAGTGTAATGAAGTGCTAAAAAAGAACAGAAAATAATAATATTGACCCCAATGCATGTTTCTTCCAGTTTTCGTCATCCCTTTTCTGCAAAAAAAGAAAAATGATCATACTACTAAGAAATTAAATGCAACTATAAGGAATGGGTATATATTTTTGAAGTCGGTCTAACCGTAAAGTCATCACGAGCACGCTTCTTTGCACTCCTTTCTTGCCTCGGCAGAATGCATAGTTATGCATGCATTTGTCAAAATATTTTCCAGCTCAATAGTTTCGATTAAATCAGAATTCCTATTTTAACAAGCCCGTATACAAGTATACCAATCAATCCAAATAAATTATAAAAAGAAAAATATAGTTCATAACAAGCGACTCAGCATGAAACAGATGATCAAACACAAACAGACCAGAAATGAACTCAAAACAGTCCTAGTTCTTGCAGTACAATAAAAGACTTAAACAAAGACGACGACGACCATGCAACAAATCTTCGTCAAATTCTCTGCAATAGATGACATGGTATACAATATTCATGCCTCCCACGGGTTGTGAGTTGTTCTTTAAGAATGGCAGTTTATCCTGCAATGACTCTGCATGTACACTACATAACTTCTATCTACATGTTCTGGTTTGGGCTACATAATAGTTGCTGGGTAACTTGAAATGTTTTCCAATTATTTATATAACTAATACATGCTAAAACAGTATGATTCATATTGTCAAATATAGTTGCACTAATGTAATGGCATATGCTTACAGTATCTATTAATGAGAAATATTGAGTTTCTTGTTTATTTGTATTTTCAGCAGCGATGGGGTATTAATTGAATTTTTTTTCATTTTGTTTTTCTTTCGTTTATTTTCTTTTTATTTTTCTTTCATTTTATTCCTCTATGAAATAGTTCATTAGAGGAGATTGGCCGAAAAGCAGATACTAAGGAAGTATGCTTTCACTTTAGAAAAAGAAGAGTCGATAAGTTTGCAAAAGTTTTTGTTAATGCCTTTAGAAGAGACATTCCAAGGCGACACAGACCTTTTACCAATCTTCACCAAAAACTGATAGCTGATGCCATGTGTTTCTCAGAAAATTGTCAAAGAGAGGTGTTTCTTTATTAGTGCATGTACCACGTATGTTAATGTATTTGCAACGACTCATTAATTATTTTCCAAGTAAAAGTTAAAGTTGGTAGGTCTATTAAGATGATGAGAGATGCTATGAGCCGTATAAGAAAACTTGCTAGGTATATCCTGCTTTATTGGAAGATAATAGACACAGAGCAGGTATATTTTATAATTTTATATAAGACATGTTCATCCATTCACCAAAATCAAAAACTGAAATGCCTTGTGAATACATGCTTGTTCAAAAATTTCATGCTGGTATAGTGTATTGCTCAAATCTAAGTTGTTAAATGCTTCTTCGATACATCTTTTAACTTGGTAGCCAAACAAGACTATAAGATGAATAAGATGGTACAAAGTCAACTAGAATCTGGCTCGATAGGTTATCTGTCAGTGTTTGTATGATCTTCTTTACGGACATGAATTTGTATATGGAAATTTGTCCCTACTTGAGGTTTTATTTTGATAATTTTTTCTGTTTATTTGGGTAAATTATAAGGTGAGTTTGAACAGTTTTTAGATTTTTTTTAATGTTTTATAATCATTAAAAACCATATGATTGAGGTTTAGGGTTTTTTGGATCAAAACTCATTGGTAGTTTATAGTTTTATAACTGTATAGGGAACATCCTTTATTCGGTAGTTTAACCTCATTCAGTAGTACATACACGTACTTATGAAGCTGAAAGAATGCATCTAACATATAGTTTACCTGGAGCAGGAGATCAGGTTCTATATGAGATATTGCTTGCAAACATGATGGAATACTGACCAACCATGATTGGATCATATATCTTTAACATCCTTACAGCCATTGCCAAATATTCCAATTCCAGAGACCACTCACCCATCATCTTCAATACTTGCATATAAACTTTTACCAAGGGCCTGAAAGGATTCAAATATCTTAATGGAGACATATATTATTATCAAATTTAAAACAAAATATAGGTTGTATCCTACTAATTTCCAATGTCAGCATAGTGGACCATGTTCTTTAGAAAGCCCAATTAACATTTGATGTGAAATGAAAACTTAGTATATCTGCAAATTTTAGTGTGATGTCTAAATAAATATCTTGGGGTATTGTTGTTCGACTAGCTCAAGAATAATGCAGGCTTGTGTATTTCATGTAATAATTCGTATTCAAATGATATTGTTATCCAATTGCATTCTGAATATATGTGAAAATCAATCGATGTATGAATTTTCATTAAGGATGAGAAAGCATCGATGATTACATTGTTGTTTCAGCAGGATAGGGATCAAATTCAATTAAGATTTAGGTTTTGGCATCAACAATAAAAAAAATACAGAACAATGTTTTTATCAAAGAAAAGCCCATAGATACGTTCATAACTTTGAATTTTGTTCAACTATGAAATAAGTTATCAGAGATCATGGAAAACCTGCTAAATCATCCTTAATTCCCATTTCAACCATTCGTTCAGAGACTAACTTAGCCAGTTCATATCTCTGATGAACTCTACATGTAGACAGTAGAGCTCCCCAAACACCAACATTCTCATCTTCATCTTCAAGACCTTCAACAAATTCATAAGCTTCTTCAACTCTTCTGGCTCTACCTAACATATCTACAACGCAGCATGAATGTTCAGGTAAAGCCAAAATCCCATATTCAGCCATTGATTCATATAGAACAAGGCTTTCTTTGACCAAGCCAGAATAGCTGCATGCTGAAAGCAATGCAACGAACGTGATTGAATTAGGCCTTACGCCCAACGCTTGCATCGAGTCAAATAAAGATAGGGCCCTTTTTGCCAAGCCCGTGTTGCCCAAAGCCCGATAACATTGTTGTGTATGTCACTGTATTTCTTTCTTCCAATCATTCAAATACTCTTTTGGCTGAGGTTACTTCTCCACCTCTTGAGTACACGTCTACTAATGCTGTGCCTATAAAAACATTGCTGTGCAAAAGGTTACGGAGGGCAAAAGAAAGAATTTCTTTGCCAGTTTGAATTCCACTTAAGGAATTCACAAGCAGGGAGGATCGAAGCCATCGAAACTGAATTTGGTGTTTTGTTTTCTTCATGAATCATGTTTTTGAATACATGCAATGCTTCCTCGTTTAGTCCATTTTGTACGTAACCAGCTATCATTGTATTCCAAGTAACTTGATCTCTCTTCTTATTTTGATTAACATCGAAAACTTTTCTTGCTATTTCAATGCAACCAGATTTTGAGTACATGTGTATAAGATAGCTATGCAAGCCTTCAAATGCAATTTCATGTCGTATAAGATAACCTTGAGTTTCTTTTCCGATCTTAATGTTTCCAAGATTAGATGCAGCTGAAAGCAAAGCACATACTGTAACGGAGTTTACTAAAAATCCTTGCTTCTACATCTCATAAACTAATAATATTCCTTCCAAGTTCAACTTCTTCTGAACAAAGGAAGATATCATACTATTCCAAGTGACCATATCCCGTTCCTTAATTTGTTCAAAAAGATCAAATGCAAGCTAAACACATCCACACCTCGAGTACAGTACAATCAGTGCATTACTTAGAATCAAAGGCGGTGAATATGAACTCCATTTCATCAAAGGAGATGTGGAGATGAGATGGCATTTAAGACTAACCTGTGCTTGTACTGTATTCAGTATTTCTCCTGCAAGTGTGTATATATACCAGATTAAAATGCATCAAAGTAAAAGAATATAAATGCACGCATAGTGCTGCTGTGTTTTCTATTTTCTAAACTCATATACATTTGAGTGATAATTATGTTACTTGTAACTAATAACTAATAAGAAAATAACCTGGAGTAAGAAGTAAAATGAAAGAAAAAGCTAGAAAAGAAGTTGATGCGGCTTCCCTTGCCTAGCTTAAAGTTGTCGTCTCTATCATCAATTTAAAAGGGTAAAGCTTAGAACAAGATCGCTAAACTTCTTTTTGCCAGTAAAATCCAAGGACAGGAAAACCAGATCTAACTAAAATATGATAAAACAAATGGTCAAACTAAAACGAATTACCTTAGTAGTTTTCTCAGGTAGTAAGATACCAGGAGAAGTTTTAGAAGGAGGAGCGATTTTTTCAACTAAAATTCGATTGAACGCGGGACTAAACATTTCTCCATTCTCTGCTATTCTGATTGAAGGGGAAGAAGAAAACGATAAGCGCTTCGTGTAGATGTCGGGTTTTTATTATAGGATTTAGTGAGGCTTTAGGAGTGCGATTAATCGTCTATGGAAATTAACATTTCATCTTCGTATCAATCTGGAAGGCCCAAACCAACCAATGGAGTTTTCGCTCCTATATTCAAACTTGTTTATTTCGCCACTTCTAAATTGTTGCATAGCAAAGGTAAAAAGAGGGAGACGGTGTCGGATTGGAAGAGGATTTTGGGGATATCAGATGAAGAAGATGAGGGATTTTGGGGACGAAGACGAGGGCTAGGGATTGGAAGACAGAGACTTTCTTTTGTTCCCATCACAATTTTGAGAGGGGGAAAAAGTGGTGTGAAAGGAATTTTGAGCTGCCACGGAAATTTTTAGCAAAATATAGAGAAATAATTGGTGGGACCAATTAGCAGCGTTTCGTCGTTTCATTTTATATTCTAAAATGACCAACGACGGCATATACCTAGAAACGCAACCAACTAATGCAACCAAAATAAGTTTTGTTGTAGTAAGTAGTGGTTTACCAAAACACTTTTGGGCTTAAGCTATTGCGACATCTTGTTGTGTATTAAATCGAGTAACCATACGCCTTATGACTAAAAAAACTTGTTTTGAAATATTTTATGGTAAAAACCTAAAGTATCATACTTTAAAACTTTCGTTTCAAAATGTTTTGTACTAAATACAAAAGATAACTTAGGAAAATTTGACCCAAAGGCCGATGAAGGTATTTTTATTGGATATTCGAATCGTAGCAAAGCATATAGAATCTTTAATAAACGAAATAATACTATTGAAGAGAGCTTACATGTCTCATTCGATGAATTTTTTTCAACCGTCATACTAATGATGAAGAAGAAATTATTCCACTAACAAATACAGCAAATTCTATTAGTAATGAAACAAATATGCAAAATAACACCTTGATATCATCCCCTAGAATTCTTAAGAATCATCCAATAGATAATATTATTGGAGATCTTAATTCAAGAGTAACTAGAAATCAACTCAATCAAATAAGCCATATAGCATTTGTGTCATACTTTGAACCAAAAAATTATAAAGAAGCCTCAAATGATAATTTTTCGATAATAGCTATGCAAGAAGAATTAAATCGATTTGAACGTAATAACGTATGGGAGTTAGTACCAAGACCTGAAGATCAATCGGTAATAGGAACAAAATGGGTGTTTAAAAACAAAGCAGGCGAGAATGGAAATATTATTAGAAATAAAGCATGTTTAGTTGCTCAAGGTTACAATCAAGAAGAAGGGATAGATTACGATGAAACCTTTGCTCTAGCAGCAAGATTAGAGGCCATTCGTACATTACTCGCCTTTGCAACTCATCACAATTTTAAACTATTTCAAATGGATGTCAAATGTGCTTTTTTGAATGGTTTTATTAAAGAAAATGTATACGTCGAACAACCACCATTATTTGTTCACGAAAAATATCCCGATCATGTAAATTACATAAAGCACTATATTGATTAAAACAATCCCTTATGCATGGTACGAATGTCTTAAAAATTACTTAATAACATCTGGTTTTCATATAGGCAAAATAGGTACAACTTTATTTATTAAAAGAGAAAATAACGATATTTTAGTTGTACAAATTTGTGTTGATGATATCATCTTTGGTTCAACCAACGAAAATCTATGTAATCAATTTTCAAATATTATGAAAAATGAATTTGAAATGTCACACATGGGAGAATTAAATTTCTTCTTAGGTCTACAAATAAAACAACTCGAAAATGGAATTTTTATTCACCAAGAAAAATATTGTAACGACTTACGTCGATTTGAAATGGATAAAACATCAAGCAAACCAATGCCAATGAGTACCAATATTCACTTAGAAAAAGATGAAAATGGAAAAGATTTTGATGAAAAGTTATATCGAAGCATGATTGGTTCTTTACTTTATTTAACGGCCAGCCGACCTGATATTATGATAAGTGTCTGTCTTTGTGCTCGATTTCAAGCAAAACCAAAAGAATCTCATCTAAGAGTTGTTAAGCGTATTTTACGTTATCTATCTAGTACTAGAGATTATGGTTTGTTTTACCCTAAAGGATCATCGTTTGAACTTGTTTCATATAACGATGTAGATTTCGGTGGATGTAGAACGGATCGTAAGAGTACTAGTGGAACGTGTCACTTTATCGGACAATCATTAGTTTCATGGTTTAGCAAAAAACAAAATTGGGTTTCTTTATCCACTTGCAAAGCCGAATACATATCCGCAGCTCTAGCATGTGCACAAGTGATATACATGCAACAAACACTAATGGATTTCGGTAAAATTATCAAAAAATGTCCAATATATTGTAATAACACAAGTCCTATAAATTTATCAAAAAACCCTGTTAATCACTCACGAACCAAACATATAGATATACGACATCATTTTCTACGAGACAATATTGAAAAAGGAACTATTTCTTTAGAATACATAAATACCGAAAATCAAGTAGCCGACATTTTTACAAAACCATTAAATGAACAAACTTTCATTAAACTCCGACGAAGTTTTGGTATTTGTTCACTTCATGATCTTCTTCCTTAAAAATTAATAACTTCATTTAAAGACTAAGTTTAGTTATCTACTTTATTACCACAAATTGTACTTATTAATTTCTGAACCATTAAATTTTTAGACAATTAGTTGTTCTATAAATAATGTTTTCAGTTCATATATATACATAGTTACATAACAATTATATACAAACAATCAATTTTTTTAAAAATATATATAACAATGTCTTTTGGTGACTCCTATATATCCATCTCTACCTCAACACCATCGACGGACAGCTCGGTTGAGACACCACAACGGTTTCCTATGCCTACACCAAAGCTAGAGCCAACAAATAGGTGGTCCTCGTATCGTACAGGTTTTACTCCGGATAATAAGAAAACTAAAAGATCTCTGTTTATTTCTCCTAACACAAAGGAGAAAATTGATGAAATTCATCATTACCAGAAATAATAGATAGATCTTCAAGGAGAGCTATATTTCGAACAAAAAGTTACGGCGCGACGGCTAAGTTTTCTAGAGCAAGTGGCGATGAAGTTTTGTTCGTCACGAAAGAAAGATGTCCATAAACCGCTACCAAAACCTTGTAGTTCATTGGATCCATCTTCTTCGTATCATACTCCTTCAGACCTTCACCAAGACGATATTCTGGCTCCCCACGGACCCACGAACGAGGAAATATATGGTCTCCACTAAGACCATGGAGGGATAACAAGTCAGGAGATCGTAAAACTCCATCGCCTTCTAAATAAATAAATCATATTAATTATTATATGTATCTATACTTATGTGTTATTTTATTTTACAATAATAAATTATTTGTTATCCCAATTCGATAAATAAGTGAAACCATCAAACCATAGGCTATTTTTAGCCAAAATGCAAATTCTAGACGTCTGACTATAGCCTTCAGACGTCTGACACAATGATATACTATTAAAAATTTAAGTAGTGTGCATATGTCAGACGTCTGATATACCCCGCAGACATATAAACTTAAGCTCTGCCTCTTAAAAATATAATCCAGAAAATTTCAGACGTCTAACACATTGAACCAGACGTCTGACCAAATTCTCTGTCACATATGCTTACAAGATTTATCTAAACCAGATGTCTGAGATATAAAACCAGACGTTTGTTTAAAGTCTCTGCCTATTCAATCTCACAAATTCGACCAAAATAGACGTCTAGTCCAAATACCAGACGTCTGTTTGTATCTTCTGTAAAAATTTAGGGCAAACCAGACATCTAATTTCAAATCTAGACGTCTGGAATTCAATTGACCATTTATATACACCCATATAACATCATTTTTTCTCTTTATCTCAAAATTATTTCGATCCACGATTTTCTTATTGGCTATTTTTTTTTCAAAATCAACATCTTTAACAAAATTAAATCAGAAATGCCTCCTCGCACTAAGAATATCAAAGCTTCAAAATGCAAACAAGACCAGCCCACTTCATCTTCAAACCCCCAGGTGTGCTCCGACGATCAAATCGAGAAGTGGATGCATAAAGCACCACATTCCATCAAAAGGTATCAAGATATTCAAAAGAAGAAACTTCATATAGGACCATTCTATAATCTCCTAAAATTCTCTATGTATGATCTAGATGAACTTTGTGAAAATGCTGGATTGGAAACCCTAATCTCTTTTACTCCTAATGATGTTCAAATAGATCAATTAGCTATATTTTTATTCTACGCTAATCTAGATAGTACTTCAGTGTGGAACACTGAAGATGAGGACAACTGGCCATGGTCAAGTGTTTATGGGAATACTATTAGATTAACTCCAGGTTTAATAGGTAGAACCTTAGGACGTTCCGACACTAGGGAGGATTTTCACAACATTCCGGATATGCGCTACAAGCCATGGAATAGTATTACTCATCAAATTTGGGAGGATGAAATGCCAAAATTTGCTTCGAAATATTTACGTCCAAAAGCTCGATTCTTGACAAGAATGATAATAAATACAGTTGTTCCACGTATGGGAAGTCACGAGCAAATAACAGAATTGGAGCACAAAGCTCTATATGCTCTCTTTGGTGGAACTCGGGTAAATTGGGCCAAATTCATCATCGACGAGCTCAAACACTTATGGACTCGATCACGGCCATCGATCATTTACCCTACCTATATTATGAGACTTCTTCGTGCACATAATATTCCTTCCTACCTATCGACATTCGAAGAAATCTCGCCTAAATATGCTTCCACCAAATTCTTCTCTCTGATGCACCTACCTGAAATCCCTCCAGAATTTATGTCCTTCGAAGATTGGACGCACAATCGTCAGTCTCAAAGAGTTGAGCCTCCTCCTCAACCAAACATTGATCCATCCCAAGAGGCAGTACAACATCAAGAAGTCACACCTCTTCCTCCCGCACCATTTGATTATCCAGGACAGGATGAAATTATAGAGACTCTACTGGATACAAATCCAAATGAAAGTATTCGCGATCTCACACTTCGAAACCAACATACACTATCCCAAAATCAAAAATATTTGGCTAAGCGAATTGACAATTTTGAAACTTCATTTGCTACACATCTAGCCACAATTGAAGAATCTCTTTCGACTGTTTTATCAGTTCTTAAAGAAGTATTACAATGGGTTCGTGGTCCAACACCACCCTCTGAGGATTAGACAACCCCTGTACCTTCTCCTCCCGCAAAACATTCAAAACTATCTGAGGATGAACATCCAAAGGAAGCTTTGACATCTCCTTCAAAGGCTAGCACTTCTGAAAAAGAAGAACCAAAGGAAGATGATCCAAATAAAGCTTCCCCAAAGGAAATCTATAATTTGGGAATCGTAGTTTTTATAATTTTTTGTAAAAATCTATGATTGTAACCACTTCATGTTATTAATGAAAATTTTCGTATGGCTTCAATGTTATAATTCTTTTTGATAATGCCAAAGGGGGAGAAATATAAGAAGTATCATAAAACAATATGCATATATTCAGGGGGAGATTTATAATCTATATATAAGTACATTGAATAGTTGTCATCATCAAAAATGGGGAGATTCTTAGGAAATCAATTCTATAGTTTCGATGATAACAATTATACAATGGAAATCGAATGTACATATATATCTATACTTACAGGTAGTTGATAAAGTAACATCACCAAAGAGACAAGAACAAGACTCAAAAGAAGTATCAAAAGACTTCAAGTCGATAGAAGTGGAGAGGGATGACACATACACAGATAAAGCAACATGCACACATTCAGACATCTGGGTACACTAGCCAGACGTTTGATTAATTCCTCTGGTTCGAAATTTAGAAAGAATCAGACGTCTGGTTAATGAACTCATACGTCTAAAAAGCATCCAGATATAATAAATATATGAAAGGCAGACGTCTGGTGAATAAACACAGACGTTTGAAATGCAACCAGATACAAAAAAGTATATGAAGACCAGACGTCTGAAATATTTTCCAGACGTCTGATTTTGAACTCGGCTGTGTAAATTCAAAGAACAACTGTCACATTCGAAAGGACTCATTCGCTTCTCTTCACTACAACTCTTCATCACCATGAGAAGCGACCTTAGAGCACTTACTAACAGTTGCAACTACACAAAGGATCTCTCCACCACTATAAATAGAATCGGGAATTCAAGAGAAGACTTCACCTTACTCACTTACGCTCTTAACTCTTATACTTTGATTTATACCTGATCTCTAAGCAATCAAATACCCGTAGTTAACTCTTCCATATATATATTGGAAGCAATTGTACTTAATAGTCAACATTCGTGTTGTTGAACACATTCTTGACAAAGAAACTCTGCTGTTGTAAACCTGTCCCTCCGGGTCAAGAGAGGGTTAGTTAAAAGGAAATTCCGAAGAGGAGCTTCGGGACTGGACGTAGGACGGGAGGTCCGAATCAGTATAAAATCCTGGTGTGATTAGTTTTAATTTACTTTGCTACTATCATCTATCAAGTTATATTATATAGTTAGTTGTTTATACTTGCATATACATCCTATACGATCCACTCATATAGACTTTCAGTTATAACTATCCTGGCTGCATTAGTACTTTCTAGAACTATGATGGAGCAATTTTGGAGTAATTGCATGTAATACTCACATGTACAATTAAATTTTGAATGCGATGTGAGATTCTAATTTGCTTAATCTTTATTTTTTTACCCCATGATAATCCACCTCTTCAGCACTTGGATTTGCAGCACGTGAATACCGGAAATGTATTAGTGTCGATTTTTGAGGGTCGAGGAGATCGGTCATCACATTTGGTATCAGAGCTTAGGTTGAGTGAATACCTAAGCTTTGATGGGGTCAGCTCAATAGAGATAAGGTTATTAATGGCCTAGAATGAGTTTCATTGGTGAGAGCGTGTATTTAATTTTTTATCCAGATAAGTATATTCAACTTTTATTCCCATTCCCTAAGATAGTCTCGATGATGTTCTAAATTATTGCTTTACTATATCTAGATAGTAAGAAATGAGTAACCAAAAAGGACAGAAGGAGTGGTAGCAGCACAACGACTATGAATGGTCGAACTCCAAATGCTACGGTAACTAAAGAAGTAGTAGTTCCTATGCAACCTCAGGTTAACTTTGCCAATATACAAAGATTATGACAACTTGGGAGGAAATCCATTTACAGGTACAGAATCTATTATTGAAGTTTAGGCTTGGCTTCGATCATGTGAGAAAATCTTTAAAGGATTAAACATCGATGATGATCAAAAATGGTTCTTAGCCTTCTAGAAATTGAAGGATGGGGCTCTAGCTTGGTGGGAGTCCATCACTCTAATTGATTCAGAAGATAATTTCTCAAGGGAAAAGTTCAAAGAAGTCTTCAATAAACAATACATGCCCGCTGCTGGAAGATCCCGCATCTATAGAAGTTTTATGGATCTAAAGGAAGAAGAAATGTCCATAGAAGAATATTCAAACATGTTCAATGAGTTATCCTGCTTTGGACCGGGACTGATAGGTACTCCTTTAAAGAAAAATAAGATGTTTATTTTTGGAATGAAGGTGCAATATCAGGACAGGATGACCGCGCATGTAAAAGGAACCTTTATAGATTTGGTAGATACGAGTTTTCGATATGAAGCTTTAGACAAGACCATTTGAAAGATATTGCTTATTATAATTGCCAATAGAAGTGTCATTTTTCCACCACCTGTAAGAATCCTAAGGCTCATGATAGGACCTGCTATTGTTGTCACAAACTAGGGCACCAGAAGAAGTATTGCCCACTAATAAAGAAAGAAGAACAGGTCAGAGTTTTTTCCATCATAGATGAACCCTCAACTTCGACCGATGCAAAGGGCAAGAGAGTTCTAGAAGGTAATATCTGCATTAATGAACACCTAATTAGAGTATTATGTGATACTAAGGCTTCCCACGGCTTTGTATCTAAATAATTAGTTGATAAATTGAAACTTACCACAAAAATATTAGATACTCCTATCTGTATCTCTAACCCCATAAGTGGTAAAACTAATCTCAGCATAGTTTGTGGAAAAGTACAAGTTGCCTACCTATCCTAAAAAAATTCATGTAACCTAACCGTCCTCGATTTTATTGGATTTGAGATTATACTTGATATGGATTGGTTGTTTGAATATGAAGCTATACTTGATTGTGTCAAAAGGACAGTACGATTATAAAATAAAAGAGGCGACCTTTTAAAATAACGTGTGATGAACCGAGTCCAGTAATGGATAGTTTTTTGTATGCCCTAAATTTGTTTCAAAAACATCTAGAAGAAATACCAATTGTTAATGAATTTTTGGATGTTTTAGAAGAAGTTAAAAGTTAACCCCCACATAAGGAAATTGAGTTTCATATCGACTTGATTTCTGTGCGAGGTTTGTTTTTTAGTCTTGTCGAAGAATGGCCCCAAAAAAGTAAACGAATTAAAAGTTCAAATGGATGAGCTACTGAAGAAAAGCTTGATTAGACCAAGTCGCTCAAATTGGAGCGCAACAGTAGTTTTCGTTGCAAAGTCAGATGGCTCCCTATGACTTTGTGTAGACTATCATGACCTAGATAAGCAAACGATTAAAAACAAGTATCTCCTGCCCCGTATTGATGACTTGTTTGATTGACTTTGTGGTGCTCGAATATTATCTAAAATGGACCTAGCTACAGGATTCCATTAATTAAGGATAGCAGAAGATTACATTTCTTTATCTGCATTTAGAGGACCAAATGATTTCTACGAGTGGTTGGTTATGCCTTTTGGGCCAACCAATGCGCACGGTGATTTTATGGACCTAATGAATAAAGTATTCAGAGATGTGCTCCATATATTCATGTTGGTTTTTTATTGATGATATTCTTACATATTCAAATATTGAAGAAGAACACGAAAGGCATTTAGAGACTATACTAGAAATATTGAGATGGAATGTGCTTAAGGCTAAGTTCTCAAAATGCCATTTCTGAGATGAAAAAGTATGGTTCCTTGGATATGTCGTGTCAAAGGAAGGAATCTCAGTTGATCGTGGAAAAATTATAGCCATTCTAGATTGGAAGAAACCACAAACTCTAAAGGACATTCGTTGCTTCTTAGGGTTGGCATGGTATTACCACGGATTTATTTAGGACTTCTCAAAAATTTCCTATCATTTAACAAAGTTGACTATGAAGGATGTTAAATCTGAATGGACGCCGAAATGTGAAGAAGCATTCTAGGAGCTCAGAAAAGGTTGACCAAAGCTCCAGACCTAACTATTATTGATGAAAGTGGAGGATTAACCATATATACCAATGCTTGTGAAAAAGGTGTAGGTGTGGTTGTAACACCCCGCGTTAAATTAAAATTATATATGCAAATAATTTAATTAAGTTATATACGTTTGAATTTTAAAAACAAAGAAATGTTTATAAATTGGGAAACTAATTAATATTATTTGGAACACATATATATTTTGTAACAAATAAATTAGAGAGAGAAATTATATAAAATCAATTAATATGGAAGACTAATTGATGGTGTTTGTTTAAGAGGGAAATTATATTCAATTAATTAGTAGAGGTGATTAATTGACAGGAACTTGCAAGAAAGGGAACATATATTGTAGCAACTAATTGGTATGATTAGAAACATATATGTTAGTGCAAGAGAATAAAATGGAGAAAGAGTAAATTATGCGAGTAATCAGTTGTCAATTAATAAACATGAAGACTTACGGTAACATATATAATTAAGATTGGGATTCAAAATTCAATTGTAGAATATATGCATGCAATAATTATGAGAATAAAATAAATTAATATGCATATATGTGACGAATTAGTATGGTGTTGATTGGCTTATTAATTTGGTAAGAAACAGTGTAGGCAGGGATTAATTGGATAGTAAATTAATTCTGGTATATATGAAATCAATTAATTGGGCAACTAATAGAGGAATCTTATTTAAAAGAAACAACACATTTAAAAATATATGTTTTCATAGATTGCGAGAGAGAAGGGGAAAGTGATTAACGAAAAGATTGTTGGAAAATCAATTTGAAATAAAAACAAATGCAGAAGAAAACATATTAATTTAATGTCAATAGACTGAGTGTACGCTTTAGATTTTAGGGTTTTATATCTAATGGTTTGAACTGATTTGAACCACTATAAATATAGGTGCAGAGCCTCATTTTTATTCTCATTATTTTTCTCTTGCCTACAAAAGCTCTGCCATTTTTCTATCTCTTCTACACTTTCTTAATAACAAAATTTTAGATCTAATTCACACGAATTTAGATCTAAATAGAAAGAGAACAGAATTAATTAGAGTATTAGGAATTGGTTCAAATCGGAAGGCTATGTCAAAGGTTAAACCCTAGATCTGTGTTTTATTTGCTATTTCTAATCCAAATCTCTTCCTTTTCTCTTTATAATATTTTACATATATATATATATATCGTTTGTAATTCCAAATAGGGATTACAAGGGAGGTGAATATAGGTGTTAGGGACATATCTGAAATAAAAATAGGGAGATTTGGAAAGCTAGCAATGTAGGTGGATTTAATTATATCTTTTATGTTTATGATATATTATCTTTAAATTTCCGTTAATTAATTTTATTCAGTATTTCAGTAATTAATTCTGTTAATTAGTTATGCTGAACTATAAGAAATTTACAATTATTTACATCTAATTTGAAGTTATAATTTAGCATAAATGCTAGTTTCTTTTTATTCTCTTTGTACGCGAATAATATAGTTAAAAAGAAAATTCGCGATTATGGATTAAAATGGGAAAATACTGGACTAGATGTAAAATAAGAAAAGTTGGAATAAAGCTAGAAAAATGGAATTCTGCAATAAATTACGCTAAAATGGGAATAATAAATTAATCTAATAACTTGATTTGGAAGTAAGTACTAGATTAATTGGTTGGTTTAGAAAATATGATACATTTCTATAATTTAATATTTAAAAAGATAACGATAAACGTAACTGCAAGAATAAAAGAAAGAAAAAGGGAACTAGTGTAAAATAGAGAAACCACTGTATTTTACACTATTCCAAAATAATAAAAGAAATACCTTATAGTTACGAATTATTGTTTATAGTATTATTTAGTATTAAAATATGGAAATGGATTTTTAGTATAGTTTTCATCCCCAACCAAATAAAATAGAATTACTTCCTAGAATAGAAGAAAATAAAGTAAAGTATGAAAGAAATCAAGTAAATTATTAGAAAAGAATTTGAAGCTGTAAACAATAATGAACCTAGATCTGCATTTACTGTGCAGACTATACAATAAGACAGATATTATGATAAGTAAATTATATAATATAAGAGAATTAAAGAGAATTCTATATCATAATAAAAAATGACAGCCTAGAACATAAGAGAGACACTTGTAGTCATATACAGATTATAAAAGAAGATAAAAGTGACAATCACAAGTAAAATTATAACATAGGTTATAATTAAATAGAAAGAAATTAAGTTAATAAGCAAATAGAACAGAGATAATAGAAGATGCTTATTTAATAAACTTAAGACTTAAATTGAGTCAAATAAGCAAGGTAATAGAAGTGTCAATACCAACAGCATTCCCTATTAGATCAATGGTGGTCTCACAATAGCCAAAAGTGAGATGAGGGCAAGAATATGCTAATTAGGGTAAATAAGTAGCCAACAGAATAAGAAAAGTAAACTAAATACAAATTAAAAGATTAGACTTAGGGTCTAATAAAAAAGTGAGATGCGTTTGGAGTAGCCCAAAGGATGAAGAGCCTAACAAAGGAGTTCATCATAGATTTCAGCAAAGGAGAAGCATGTCCAACTTAGTTATTTTGGGCTAGAAGGAAGTATGAGACTTCAACGGGACGTGAGGATATTCTAGGATGGCTCTCTGGGTAGGCCTAACGATGATGCATCCCCAAAGGCAGGTCTTAGGTATTCCATCAAAAGAGTATGCCTTGACTTCTTTTTGCGTGGCAGGACCATTGTAGGAAGTCAGAAGGGGTTGGTGTGTAGAATAGGATTTTCGTATGTCCTATTACTTGCAAGTAAGTTTAGTGGGCAGGACCCAAAAGGATAGCCGCATGCGGATATCGGCCAGCACCAAAACCAAGAGCGAGTTCGGGAAAGACTAGAGTTAAAACCAAAAGTCCAATGATTCTTTCACTATCGGGACATTGGATGAGGGGCACCGCCAATTGGATGTTAGATTAATTGCAGTTGGGCATGACCACTTAACTCTTTAGAGGTCTTGCGATTAGTTGAGGGGTGGCTGCGTAGGGCCATAGCCACGATGAGAAAAGAGACAGACCAACTAAAATATCTGTATTGTAGGCCTAACGAAGCTGTCCATTACAGATATAGTAGATCCCTGACTGATTTCCATTCAAGGTAGACCATGTTGGCAGGATTCAGAGAATAGATAGAACGATTATGTATAGTTCTCAATGTACGCACTGGGTGGTATGTTGCCGATGTTCGAGCATTAGTATAGACTAGTGCAGACGCAGTTTTATGTTTTTATAGTAGACGACGGATGTATTATAGGCCTCATGAAGCTGTCCTTTACAAATGTAGTCACAGAACGCTAGAGGAGCAAGATGATGGAGTCCATTGCGTGGAGGACACGGAAGGTACTATGGGTAGTACCTAGGATAAATATGGTCATTGGGCATATTGCTATATATATACAGTTATTAGGTTTCAATCTACTAAGGAGCAGATGGGTACGATTTGCACATAGAGGCGAGAGTATGATAAACGTAGTGAACCTAATATAACAGTAAATGGAAATAAAACGGTATATGTAGAATTAAGCTTAAAAGTGTATAATTTATCCATTCACCGGAATTTTAGTTCTGACCACCTCCTCATAACATCCTACATGTTAGGTAGATGGCAGAGACTACCCAGCTTTAAGACACTTGTTTGGAAAGTGTTATTATAATGGTGAGTATTTACTTACTATTATATTTTAGCCAATTCCGCTGTGAGATATTTAATCGAGCTTTGGTATATTTGTGTTTTCCTATTTGCAGGATACCGAATTCCCAACTCGGGTTTCAGTGGGCTTGTGTTTTAGCATTTTTGCAAAAAATCCGGACCCATTGGAATTTGGGTTATTACAGTGGTACTAATGCATCATGTGAAGGTTATCGCTTATGCTAGTTGGCAGTTAAAGAATCATGAGAAAGTTATGCAATACAAGACTTAGAACTATTAGCCGTTATGTTCACATTAATGATATAGAGACAATATTTACTAGGTAAGAATTCCTCATGGTTTATTTTCGTATACTTTGATTGACCTTAGTAAATAATATTCCTTCTTTAAATAAGTGAAAAGTTCGTACTTCTCGCGGATCATAAATCTTTGAAGTATCTTTTCATGCAGAATGACTTAAATATGAGACATGAGTGTTGGCTAAAATTTCTCATGTCATATGATTTAGATATTCTATATACACCTGGGAAAGCCAATGTAGTAGAAGATGCATTAAGCAAAAAGCATGCCGTTATAACTTATCTGGTAGTGAATCCGACTCTTCTAGAGAGAATTTCTAGCAAACAAAGAAAAGATCGACGTTTAAGGAAGACTATTGAGGATATTAGCAGAGTGTAGAATTCATGATTTGAAGTAAATAACCAAGGGATATTATAGTTAAATGAAATAATTTGTGTTTCCAATATTGACAACTTAAGACAAGAAGTGTTGACTGAATGCCATTAATCCAGGCTAAACATCCACCCTGGAGTTAAAAAAATGTACAAAGACGTGAAACAGATATTTTGGTGGAAAGCATGAAGAGGGACATCTCTACCCATGTTAGTAGATGTGCAAATTGCCAGCAAATTAAAAGCGATCAACAAAAGTCTACCAACCTCTTGAAATTCAGACTTGGAAATAAGAAAAAATGTCGATGGATTTCATCGATGGCTTACCTCAATCAAGAAAGGAAAATGAAGGAATTTGGGTTACCGTAGATCGATTGACCAAAAGTGCACACTTTATCTCAGTAAAGCCAACAAGAACTGCTGCAAGTCTTGCAGAGATATATATGAGGGAAATTGTTCGATCGCATGGTATCCCATGTAGCATAGTTAGTGATCGAGACCCAATCTTTACCAGTAAATTCTTGGAGGCATTACAAAAAGATTTGAGAACGAAGCTAAGTATAAGCACCGCATGCCATCCCCAGACCGATGGGAAAACTGAAAGGGTAAATCAAGTGTTGGAAGATCTTCTAAGAGCTTATATCATAGGTTTTGGAGGTTCATGGGAAAACTATCTTCATCTGGTAGAATTCTATTATAACAAAGCTATCAGGCAAGCATTGGTATGGCACCATAATAAGCTTTATATGGCCATCCATGTAGATGCCCAGCATGTTGGATCAAAATCGAAGATCGGTTAATACTGGTTCATGATATGATTTGAGAAGCCTCAGAAATGGTAGACTTGATCAAAAAGAAGATGAAAGATGCCCAGAGCAGGCAGAAGTGTTATACCGATCAAAGCATAGAAATTTAGAACTTTAGTTGGAGATTTAGTATTTATGAAAGTTTCTCCGATAAGAGGAGTAGTAAGATTTGGAAGGATAGAAAAGTTAGCACCTTGGTTTATTGGACATTTTCCCATTCTTGAGCAGATCGGCCCATTAGTTTATCGAGTGGAATTGCCCAAGATGTTGTCTAGTGTGCACAATGTCGTTCACGTATCCTATCTACGAAAATATAAGCATGATCTAGAGCAAATTATAGAAACGGCTGCCCAAGAAGATTTAGAAATTGAACCCAACTTTGTAATTATCAGATGACCAATTCGAATCGTAGGCCATGAGAAGAAAGGATTGAGAAGAAAGGTTGTAATATTGGTTAAATTTCAATGAAGTGGTGATGCAGAAGACTTAAAATGGAAGACAAAATAAGGAAAGCGTATCCTCTATTCAGAATGGATGAATAATATATATATATGTGTGTGTGTGTGTGTGTGTGTATATATGTATATGTATGTATGTATCTATATAGCGTACTCACCGTCTGTGGTATAGTCACCTATCATATCTTGCATACATGTCATCTTGTCAAATATACATTCGTTTTTGAGTTACTTCTTCTTATCCTTAATTTGGAGGATGAAATTCTTTTAAGATGGGAAGTATGTAACGACCTGAAAATTCATCACTTTGATTTTTTTAAAATATTCAAATATAATATATTTTTTAAACATAAATAATGATTTGTTGAACAATAAATAATATTGGTAATCTTATTTGAACGAATATTTACAAAAATATATACTTTGTAAGATATACGCATAAAATAATCAAAAATCATTTTATCAATAAATTGCCCTTTGGCCATCTAAAGTCATGCACGGAGCTAGATATACATACTTATATCTATATATATGAGTGAGCATATGTAATAAAATTATTTATCTTATTTTGAAAATAAAATGCCTTTACGACATCATTAATGATATCACTATTTTTGAATTTAAATTGAGTTTAAATGATTTAATATTTATTTTAAAAGTCAAATGAAGCCCTTTTAATTATTATATAATGATAGAAATATTATTTTCAAACTTTGTTCACAAATATATGTATATTAACTAAAAAGTGAAAATATGATCGGAAATCAGAATCGAATTTCGTAACGATTCAACGTAGAAAAGTTGTATAACGTTATGGATCATTGTGACATACATATACACATACACATGTGCACATACTTATACATATACACATGCACATGAAAACACATACACATAAATATATATATATATATACAAATAAAAAAATAAAAGATAAAAGAAGATATCATGATATTTTTTATAAATATCATGATATTTTCCTACCAAAGTCAACCATCAACTTACCATCACATACACATTTGAGTAGGCACATGAATTGGGGGTACTTTTGGCCATGGGTAGTGATGGAGGAGGAGGGCGTGGTGGTGATGAAATGATGACATGTTTGCACTTAAATATCATGATATTTATAACTTCCATTTGCCTATAAATACCCACCATCCATCTTCACTTCCACTCACATATTCCTTGTCATTTTCCTAAACTTCTTCACTTCTTTATACTCCTCGTTAATGGATTCTTAGCTTAGGAAATTTATAGAGAAAAATATTGCAAAGAGTAATTAAATGTATATAGTAAATATATATTATCCAAACACCTCAAAACCAAAATTCCTCCTTTCTCCCCTTGAAACCCACAACCACCACCTCCTACCACCCAAGGCCGAGCCTTTCCACTCTTCCAAGCTAGGCCGGGAGCATCCAAGCACCAAAGGCCAAGGTCAAACCCCTTAGGAAGCTTTCGTGCAAGCTTTGTGAGTTTTGATTCTGGAATAGCGAAGCTATAGTCATTCTAAAGTTAGTTCGATTGAATCTAAGGTGAGAAAATTTTATTTTTATTATGATATAAATGACGATATGATATGTTTGGAATGATTGGTTATTATTCTTGGTCATTATGTTTTGATTGTGAAAATATGGTTGTTTGGATATGTAAACAATTCACGTTTAATACATGTCGAAATTACACAAAGGAAATGACTTTTCGAAGTGAATTGTAAAAGTGTTACGAGATGATTAAACCACTTTAAATTGGTATATAATAACTAAAACTCAATTTGGTGAAGTCTTGAAAAGAGTTGAAATTAAAGTCAAAAATAGGCACGTCGCGTAACGTAGTTCGCGATTTCGCGCCGTAATAGTCTAAACCCATTTCTTCGATGGATTCAGAGTCGGAATTCTTTGAAATATGAATTTTATGAACTCTTCTAATCATAATTTTTAAACAAAATAAAGAGATCAAGATATTGAGTAGATTTTGGAATATGAGCAATTTTTTTTCAAAGTTGTGCTTTGGCAGTTCGAAAACTAAAGCGATAAATTCATTAATAGATATTTTTAATTCTTTATAAAATATGAAATAATTTCTGTAAATATATTAAAATGTTTTAAAAGATATTGAGTTATTAAAAAATGGACTTCCAATTAATAGAAAAAAATTTTTGATCAAAGAAGCCTTAAAAACATTATTTGCAGCATCTTCTCGCAGCACTTTCCAATAACTTTTGCAAACGACAGATTTAACTTGATTATCCTATCATGAGTCTTTTAGGAACATGTTCAAATAAATAATTTTGTATTTTAAATAAGATTTGGAAGTTTTAAAATTACTTCTGAAGGAGTTTAAATATATGGTTAAAAGAAAAGCTGTTATAAATAAATGATTTAATCTTGGCTCTAAGAGCTGATGAGTTGACTGGATTTTCCTATTCATGAGATCCAAATGTGGGTTCTTAAACTAAAGAGATGTTTAGGAGCAACCAGTGCCTTGGTTCACGTAGCCTCTTTCCTTGGTGAGGAATAGATAAGATCAAAAAGCCAAAACCGAGGCAACTATAAAAGATTAAAATTTACAAATTTAACACAACTTGGATTGCGTAGAAATAATCTTCTTATACTTAGTATTAAATTCTAAGGAGGGAACTCGACTATCCATGAGAATTTAAAAGGTGATTCCACCGTCATTCGATGGATTGTAAAGGTTGAATATGGAAATTGATATTGAGTAGAATTAGTATAATTTCTGTCAACCTTTTTTACTAAACAAGATTTTGCAATGTGATTTATAAGAGATGCTTTCGATTTGGAAATGAAGATTTTGACTTGGTATTTCCAAAGTAAAAGAGAGGTTTAATGATTCCGTATATACTACAAAAGAATGTGATTTAAAGATTTATATCTCTAAAAGAGATATTTTATTTGATAAAAGATATTGATAATCACCCTCAAACTTAACATCTTTTATCAATGATTGGTTCAAAGGAACTGGAATTAGATTTGGGTGATTCCTCTTCGAAAATCACTTTGAACCAATATATGAGTTCGAAGTGAAGACATGGAATGATAATAAATTAGAAGATGGAATATTGGACTGCTTGTCACTGACCCTAGGAGGAAATTCCCATATCATATATATGTGGCAGTGTTATCTTCATTTGATCTTCGACCCAAGGGATGCTCGCTACTAATCCCAGGGGTGATTTTCGACAGGATATAATAGGAGAGTTCCTTGTATTTGTCCTATTTATGGACAACTTTTATGGACAAATGTCTGATATTGCATTTCTAAAATACATGTACATTGATTTTTACAAACGCACATCTTTTTGGTGGTGTAGGAGGTAACTTTCCTATACTTAACACCCTTCTCTGAGACGTACGAGCTCGGAGGTTGTATGTTTGTAGAAATCAACAGCGTGTGCTGGAATTGACAATGTGGCTTTTAAGTGAAATGTGTGCTAGGAGAAAGGTAACCATTACCTCGAGCCTCATCACTCGAAAATGGCTTAAATAGGGCATGCCATAAGGCTATATGGTTCGCCGCCATTAGGGTATGGTCATCACCTTTCTAGATTACTCTCTATATGTCGAGTATGTTGTGTATGCTATGGGATCCCAGATAGGTTACGAATAGGGTGATGTCATATTCGGTTCTATTTCCAACACCAAATGGGTCTTCGGGTAGGTCGGTCTTGCCAGGTGCAGAGGTTTCAAAGGTGTTGATCCTCGATATATCTCTCCAAAGATATACTATAAGGAAGGTCGTCCCTTACCTAGTACTGTATGAAAATTCATTCTCCAATAAGTGCCTTCGGACTTGATTGTAGAACCTATTATGCTGGAATTAAGTCAATGTAACAATTTTGGCTAAGATTATACAAGTTTACTTAAAAAGTGTTTTCAAGTGAATGTCATTAAAAATAATATTCCCAGATTTTGTGTAGCAAATGTTTTGGTTGTCATAAGGTAAAAATCCGTTCCATGTTTATGTGCGATGTAGTCTTATGAGATATCCATTGTTTCAAAATACCCGAATTTGAGTTTCTTACACCAGTCCTATGACTAAACTGTAGTTCATTTTTCTTTTCTCTTAAACTCTAGGTGCTCCATTTTTCAAGCAACCATGTAGTAGGTAGCCTGGAGCATTTTGGGTTCTTTGTAGAAGTTATATATTAATTCCACTATATTATGTGTTCTATATCTACCAGCACTTGTAAAAATAGGTAATTATAACCATCCTGCTTGCAAAAATAGGTAACTATAACCATCCTGGTTGGATTAGCACTTACTAGAATTCTGATGGAGCAATTTCGAGTAATTTCATGTACTCTTATGTATAATTAATGTTGAATGCGATGTGAGATTCTATTTTATTTTGTCTTCTATCTTTATTTTCTTTACTCCATGATAATCCGCCTCTTCAGCAGTTGGATTTGCAGGACATGAATACCGTGGTTGAATTAGTGTCCATTTCTAAGGGTCGAGGAGGTGGGTCGTCATAGTTGATAACAACTTGGTTAAATCAAAAATCTCAATGTGATAATGTTACACAGTTCCCTCAACTTGAAAATATGGTGGATACTCCACTTTATTCATAGTTAAATCATGGCGTGGCAATTCGTCGAGTGGCTATAGTTGGGTCTAAGTTAAAGAAATTAAAGTGAAGCACTATCAACATACAATTCGCCTCCTTGGTTTTATGAGCTTAGTATCATGGACATATGTAGTAAACTCAAAGTCAAAATCTCTGGTTATAATAGAACATGTAATAATAAATGTTATTATTGAACCCAAGACTTTGTTTATAAAATAATCAAGCTAAATGTAGATAATATTGGAGTTTTGACCAATGCCAAATTCCATATATCCTAGTGTGATATATCATTGGCGAAGATAATGTGTGTAAATTATTGTCACTATGTTACCACTTAAGATAATATAAAATTTGATCTATTGAAATGATCTGTAAGCGATAAATTTGGTCAAATTGTCATAGTACAAGCTAAAGTGACGTGTAAATGATAATATTTGAATTTTTTAATTTTAATCACTGGCTGAATTCATACCTTTGAGTTAAAACAACATTTTTAAATTCTCCAAATTTCCACACAATTTAATTAGCTTATAAAGTGTTATAAATTAATTAAATTAACTAATATTTAAGAAATATTAATTTATTTGGTATTTTGATGACATAAGTAATTATTTGGCGTATATATAAAATTTATATATGCACATATCAATAGACGATATCAATATATATTTAAACGGGTTTTAAATACAGTTATTACTTAACAGACTTTGGAAATTATTGATCCATGTGAGCCAAAGATATGGTCGACCATACTAAGGAGAGATGAAGAATTTGGAGTAGACATAATTAAGAATTAATTGGAAATTAAAAAGGAAAGTTTTACCTATAGTAATTGGATATTAATTGGATATAACACTAATTTTATGCACATGTTTAAGAGATATGGTTTGTAAATTTTTATTTGATTTTACCTATAGTAAAATATGCATAAGTTTACACAAATTTAATTAACTTAAAATAATTAATTTGATACTCAAATATTTTATTTTTATATATGCATGTTTATATAATTCAAAATAGTAGAAAAAATTGAGTTAAATCATTTGGTTAAGCTGATCATGTTTTCAAGCTAATTTGTTTAATGATTTACCGATCAATTGAATATACATTTGAAATTTTAGTTTTCAAATAATAGTAACAACATATACATGGAATGTTTTAAATAATTCATGTTGTTGGAGGAATATCAATTATAACATTGCTTCAAAAGTAATCTTGTTCAGATAGCAATGGGGTAAATAAGAAAATAAGAGAAAAGAAGAAAAACAAAACATAGAACCTTTGCTATCGTTTGAGCTTTGAAATCGCGACACTCTTGGAGACTGCTTCTTCTATCGTCTGAGCTTCCGTTGTTTTCTCCATCTTTTGCCTAATCTCACCCAGCTTTGCTTTTGCCTCGTCGCTCTCTAATGCCTATAAAGAAGAAGCCTAAGCCTGCCTCTTCCTTGCTAGACCTGATTGGTTCCCACACACGTTATGACATTATGTTTAGTGCCTCTTCTCCTTCGATCAGTGCTTCTGGGGCTCCATCTCATCCGGAGCCTCTTGTGACAATTCCAATCATGCCTGACAATGTCGTTTCTTGTCATTTCACTCATCAGATCATGAATGATCCTGCTTTGAAAATGTCGAGTAAAGGTAATCCCTTTGCTAGTCTTCTGAATGATACGAACTCTCACCTAATTACCGCAACTCAATTACCTGTCTGTCCTTTGTTTGTTGCTGAGCACTCTTTATCACCGCTTTTAGTTAATGCTGGTTATTCCTCTTGGATGCAGTCTGATGTTGGTTTGAACGTTGGTACTAATATTGGTGATATCGAAAGTGAGCACAAGGAAATCGTAAATGGGTCCTTGGCTGTCACAGTTGATGGCATTGTTGTCCGTGCACCTGTGTTTGAGGCAGTAGGGACCAAATCTTCAGATATTGGAAAATTGCATGGCTGCACTCCAGGTGCTTGTGGAAACTCCGAACCCGATATCCCCTTAACTAGTACTCCTTCCTTGTCGCCCATCGCCTGCTATTAATCTCGCTCTCCATATGGAACCTTCTCCTCCTAGGGCAGCACCTATGTGGTCGTCGTTGTTCACCAAAATTCCAAATAATGCAGGTATGCATTCTCCTCGTTGCTTTGATAATGTTGATATTGACGGTGTAATGATTTTTCCAAAGGAAGTGATTGAGGTCGGTGTTGTTTATTGGAAAGATTTTTTGGTAGGCTTTTTTCTCGACTCCAATCCATCCTATCAACTTGTTAAGACTAGATGCAACTAGGTTTGGAAGCCTAGAGGGGGCTTGAGTGTTCATATTGATAATGAAATGTTCTATTTTAAATTCTCGCATAGTGATGTAAGACAGCGTATTCAAGAAGCCGACGCAATTCTCATATATGGGAAACCTTTAATTATTACAACCTGGAGTCTGTCTGTGGATAGGGCTAGAGCTCAGGATTTATCTATACCTGTCTGGGCCAATTTTCTCACATTCCATCTGTTCTACGGCCTCTTACCGGGATTGATTGGTTAGCGGGTCTTGTTGGTAAAGTGATATGTTATGATGCTAACACTGTGGCTAGAAAGGGATAGAACAACACAGATTTACCCAGCTTCGGCAAAAACCTACCTACGTGCTGCCCCCAAGGTTTCTACTAGAAATTAAATAGTCAGACTCTTGCACACGTAAACTCGCGACATCTGCTATCGACTAACCTAATTCTATGCTCAAAACCCTGCCACAACTCAGCCACAGAGTTGCAAATTCTTGAACAACACCACCGTAGTTCGTCCCCTAGTCATAGGACTAGAATTTAATAAATGTTTAAAAGTAAATTACGAAATAAAAAGCAACTTAAAAACAATAAAACCCTAATTTTAAAAACTAAAGCCCAAATAACATATTATAGCCGGCCCAAAGTAAAAAGAATGCACTGTAAAAATATTTTCACCCTTTTCTTCGTTTATTTCTTCGGCCGTATCTCTTTCGTTTGTGAGTATCTCTTTCGTTTGTGATAATGGCTATCTTGCTCCTTTTTTTTAACAATTAGGGCTTTGGTAAATTGAGGCGCCGCTTGATGATTGATCAATCGAATTAATATTCTCGCGTTGATTACTTTGTCAATTGATCGTCTCTTCAATTTGCACACGGCTGCTTCAAACTGGCGAGTTCGAATTGAATTGGTATGTGATTCCTTTTCCTATTATCATTGATATGCTTGAACTCGATGATTTTGATTTTCCGATGATGATTGGGTTTAAATAGGTTTCAATTCCCTTAATTATCGTTCGAATATATTTATTTGAATTCGTCAGTTACTTTTGTCCTACCGTTCGATTTTGCTTGGTTGCTTGTGATTGATCCTGACTGGTTCAATTTCGTATATTTTCTATTATGGTTGCTTGGTCACCACGACTTTGATTTTGACTTGTTCGATTCTTTGCCTTGGTCACCCCGGCTTTGATTTGCTTTGGAATTTGGTTTCGTTCTTTTCTCAGTTGACTTTGGCCATTTGTGTTAAACCGGACTTATTCGATTTTTGATATCACCTTGGTCAACATGGCTTTAATTCAAAGTTTTATTTACTGTTGTTCTATCATCTTTGCTTGCAGTTTTTATTTAAACTGCTTATGTTCTATCTCAAATTATCACTGCATTTGTTGTTTACTGCTTCACTGCATCGTGTCACTACATACTTGATTTCACGTGTATATTTTGTTGTGGCTCCATGTTGACTATTAGTTTGATCTGACTTTGTTCCTCTTGAATTATGGTCCTCGGTTCATGTCCGTTGTATGTTTAATTGTGTCTGGTTTCAATTTGTGTGCACACATCTCTGTTGCATATTCACTTAAGTTTCCATTGTATCCCATATTTCACCGAATATGTATATATGTTGTTTGTTGTGGCCAGACTTGTTTATGTGCTTTGGCTGAGAACTTGTTTCTACTGTTAGTAATAAAGCATATATAAACAAGTATATACATACATAAATATGTATGTATATATGTGTATAATCACTTGGTCTAGACTTGTTGCAATGTGGTTCCTCCTGGATCACTTGTTCTTTCATGTGTGCTGCACTTGTGCCATTTTATGTCTGGTTTTGATGTCTTGATACATTTGAGTCTTTGATTTGTGCACTTATCTGAAATTTCTCATTTTTAGCTGCTGTCTGCATATCAACTTGTAAATATTGAGGTTGAGGTCTGGAGCTTGTTTCATTTGGAGTCTTCACTTGATTCATGTGTGGCATACAAGTCTAGTTCAATTAAGTTCACCATTATCCATGTTTTGTATGTGGTCAGTGTTGGTGATACCTTGATTTAATCCTGAAACTGTTTTCATGCTCCACTGTATATTGTACTATATGTTCAAAAATTAACTTGCATATGAGCTTGGTTATTTTTAGAACTGATTTAGTATTTGGTTGTCTGCATATATATACGTGTTTGAAATCTTAAGTCTGGTCTGGTGGTAGCTTTGGATTCATGTTATGCTGATTGGTTTCACTTTGTATGTTGTATTTACATTTGTATTGAATAAATCACTATTCACTGGTCCTGCACTGACCTTTGTTGCTCCTGATCAATTCATTGTTGTGGTCTTTGCCTTTGTGCCATGCAACTAGCTTGAACAGTTGAACAGTTTGGTGCACATGTTGATTTTTTTCATTTTGATTATGGTTCTATGTGTCTTGTGTATTTCATGAGGTGAACTTTTTTTCACTTGAGTTTGTCTTCATGTGTACTCACTTAAATTTTTGGTCGAGGCTTGCTCCAGTCATTAAAACTTGACCATTCCATTTTTGTTTTTTTTTGTTTTGCACCTGAGTTGAACCTAGCGTTGGCTTGGGTTTGACCTTGTGCTTGTATCGTGACTTTATTTGTATTTCACTTGAGTTGAACCTAGCTTTTTATTGGGTTTGACCTTGTGCTCACCTGTCCCTATAGTTTTATCAAGTGTATATCGATGTGCACGGTCTTGTGGCATGTACAGTGATACACTGTGCATGTCACAAGCTGTTCGTGTATGATGAATTCAGAATAAATATGATGACGAACAACCCAAATAACTGAGGCAAATATTATTTTCAAAAATCACATTTTGTTTTACACTGCAAAAATATTTCTTTTTCAATTTTACTCCGTCGGTGTTTATTTTGCAAATAACACAAATGTTGGATTCAGGCTGGAGAAGAGTTGAAGAAAAAATATGAGTGAATGAGTGATATATAGTGAGGTGCAGATGTATGTAAACATTGTACAGTGAAAAATTGTAATGTATTTTGAAATATTGTATGTGTAGTGAGAGCTCAAATTTTGTACTATTCAAAAATTGTAATAAAATATTGTTCGAATAAAATATCTGTTTGAAATTTAAATTTTGTGTTATTTATTTTATTCAGCAAATATTTATTTAATTATGTGAAAATAAAATAGTACATTGAAAAATATATTTAAATGAATATATATATATATATATGTGTGTGTATTATTGTAACGTACGTGGATTTTCGTTATTTAGGAAAAGAAGAAGAAGAAAAGAAGAGAAGAAGATAGAGAAGAAGGAAATAGAAAATAGGAATTAGAGAGAATAGAAAACAGAAAAGAAGATAGAACATTTTAAAATAGAAGAGAAAGAGGAAAGAAAAATTTTAAAAATAGAAGAAATAGAAGAATAGAAGAAGAGAGAAAAACAGAAGAAAATAGGACGGACAGAACACAATTAAACAACATCAGAATCTCACAATTCGCAGCGGATCAACATGTAATAATAAATGAATAATCTTTAAACAAAGAACTATCAGTTATTACATTTTATACATTACATCACATTTCATTACATCATATCATCAGAGTGTACAACAACAACAACATCAAACAGTGCAGCGGAAAAAGAAATACTACATACTAGTAATACGTCATGCCATCCATCTTGCCTCCAGCAACTCCAGAATATCCTGATAAATCTAACTCTTGACTGCCCGTGTGGAAATTGGTGGGCACCCAGAGTTTAGGAAGAAAAACAATAAACTCCAAGTCAGTCATGTGACTGGTGTGAGAACTCAAAACAGTTTATTTAACTTTAAAATCAAAATAGAGAGATATTTTTAAATTCAATTCGCAATGCTTTTAAAAATGAGACTACCATAAGGCCTCCCACACACACACACAATGCAAACGCAGAATCGGAGGAGATTTCTCCTTATGATAGTCAAAGATGCTTGATACGCATTTAAAATAACATTTGATATTATTACTAGTGCATAGTGTAGGAAAAATTCATTTCGAAAGTAGAATATAAATCTTAGCCAACATAGACATTTCGAACTATGCCTACTATAGCTACCATCCAAACAGTGGTGACCACCATAAGTGAATGGCAGGTTCTACAACTAATACCGTACAAGTTTCGTATTGGGAATTGGATTTCCAACAAATGGTCAGGCCAAGGAACTTCCCATTGCCACATGAGAATGCCTCTGGAAAGACATCCCCGAGAACCAAACCGGAACTCTGCCAACACAAGGCCGGGTTACCCCTAACTGGGTAACTACTGACACGAGCACGCCATTCCCCGATCGTAAACGACCTTTCTCACGGGATCCCGAAAACCAACAACCACAAAGTAATAAATTCGTAGTAACCACATAGGTTAAATATCTGGGCTCCATACCATGATACCACCTCTATCCAGAAGGAAATGTACATACCCTAAAGGGTGCTACCCCTCATAACCTTGCCGCATCTTTCCTGTTTTGACCATTTCCGGGGTGTGAGGTTCGACGAAGTCACGTCCACAAAAACATACTTTATACAAAAGCCATGCTTTGGGTCAACAAATGATCAACACAATGATCACCAAGATAGACGATCAAATAAACGATCCTATCACAATAATCAACACAATGATCATTTACAGCATCACTCAGCATATCACATTACCAAATTGGGAATATATCGCTGATAACTTCAACTATATAACCTCTGAGCTTGTATGTCTCAGAGAAGGGTGTTAAGCTAAAAGAATAAATTCTTCGCCACCAACAGAAATATATTTGAAAGAAATCGGCTTTATATCTCAACTTGTAATGTCAGACATACAATCCATACAAGTCTGTTCCGGGATCGAACAAAACCGAAGGCACTTACAAAGAAGTCCTTGCAATCCGGATATTCACAATCCTGATCGGATTCACCATCACATATGGAGAACTCTATACCGGAGCAACTCGGTGCAGAGTAAATCGACAGGTCATCCTATCGCTCTCGCAAATACCGGGTCTTCAACACCGATCTTCAATGCAATTCACAACGACGTATCACATATTCGGAATGGGTGGGTTATACGACCCCATGGTCCTTTCCCGGTTAACCCGAATAGTGAGCGCTTATTCAAAAATAAGTGTAGCATTCACATTCAAACAAATCACATCAAATACCCATTCAAAGGGAAATATTGATAGTCGGTTATTGAACTATCAATTGATATGCACACATCACCAGATTTCCAAATAATTTTCCAAATTATTTACTTTCCAAAATATCTTTACAAGATATAAAATTTCAACACTTCAAAAATAAATCAATATTTATTTTTAAACCAATTCCACTTTCTTTATAAATTCCATAGTGAATTTATATTTCAAAATATCCATGCATATCATTTCAATTATCCATTCCAATTTATCTTCAAAAAGATAAATTTTAATTATTCACTTCATATTGGAAAACATTTCCATACTCATTAAATAAGTAATTCACGAATTTTATTTATTTTCAACACTTAGAAAATATTCAATATACTTAAATCGAATTAAGTATATATTTCATTCTTTAAGGAAATCATTCTCTTAAACATATTTATTTGGGCCAAAACGAATGTTGCGTAAAACATCGTTACGACAACCCAAAATCACTAGTATAGGGATTCGAAATTAAAATGGATATATAAATCCCAATACTATACAAAACATTTCCTTTCGGAAATCATTTACTATAACAACAGTGTTATAGTCCATTATTTCCTTCTATTTCTCGAAAATGTCTATTTCAACAATAAATGTTGAAATCTATGGTTTCGAATCTCAACACATTTTAAAACATCGTTAGATCGTTTTAATTCTATTTCACATATCACATTCAAAACAATTTCTTTAACATATTATTCACTATTCAAAAACGTGAATATAACTCCATTAATAGGTTTCAACAATTTTACTTATCAAAATAAGTTGTTTGCGAATTTATAAACAACGTTTATAGATTCCATTTCTATTTATTTATAAAAACTTCCTTTTTATAAATTCCTTTATTAACCTATTCCAGTTTATAACTAAATTATAAACTAAACGTTCGTATTATAAGTTAATTACTTATAATAAATTTGTTTGCAAAAACCGTTACTTTGAACTTCATAATTATAAATCTTAAAATCTATAAGATTCACTTATTCACCCAAATCTATTCCTTTAGTAACTTTATAAATTTATAAATCTTACTATTTATAAATTTCATTCATAACTTCACCATTTATAATTCTATAAATTTCATTCTTTAATGAAATTCATTTTCACTTCATTCAAACACTTATAAAAACTCGTTTTATAATGTCTATATTTCAATTTATAAATATCCATTTATAAATCTCTTAATATAAATCAATTTATATTATTCTTTAAAACGTCTTTAATTTCCTTTATTATTTCACCATTCTCTTGATTTATAAAATAATCAAATTTTATAAATCCTATATTTAAACTTTTATAATATGTTCAAAAATCCAATCTAAACTATTTTATAAAAATCATTAATTCACATTTCTCAAAAATCAGCTTTTAACTATATTTCACAAAAACCATAATTTTTATAACATTAAAAATTATAACGTTTATTTATTTAAAATAGATCAATTCCAAAAATATAGTATATTTTCAAAAATCACTTTAAAAATCATTTTAAAATCCCAAAATCTGGGTCCAATGATGTTACACACCAAATAGTCAATCACGACTACAACGATATCATATATCGATATGATAATCAATCAAATATCAAAATATCTGAAAATTAAATAAAAACTGTTGAGGAATCCAGTTGGATCCCTCCAACCTGTTTTCCTGCATCCACAAACATTAGCACAATACCAATTTCGCTCCAGTACGAAATTATCGCGGTATATGTTCTTATTAAATATTATCCGCTTAATAACGGCGTAATAGGGTCTCATCCGCTAAACAAATAAATGCGGGAAATCAATAACTCCAATATATATATATGCCAATATATATATATTGCTATTATATATAATACCAATTTCACTGTTTATGAAATATTCGCGGTATATGTTTTAAATAAATAACATCCGCTTACTAACGGCGTATAATGTCTATTTTAACAATCAATAAATATCAATCAACATTCAAACATGCATTCAAATATTTTAAATCTAACTATTTTAAAATAAAATCGAAACTGATTCGATTGAGTGAGAAATTCTCACCTTGATTTTATTTCCGTTTTAGCGATTTATTTCGAATAAAATTAAACGGACGTTTAATTTTACCCAAAATTCTCACTAACTCCAAACCAACTCCATCGCGTAGTGCTCGTCCATACGATTCCAACGCCACTGGTTTCGTGCGTTTTCGACCTCGTATGAAAAAGTTATACAATTTACAAGTTTGTACACGATTTTTATAAACAAATCAACATAATTTATAACCTACACTAGTTTCTGGCCACAAGATCCTACATCTCCTCATCTCCACCGTCCCCTTCTTTCTTCCCTCTCCACGTTCCTCTATAGGAACAAGCCGTCACCACAAACCCATACAACAACAACTAGGGTTTCAATTTGCATCGCCAATACTCGACGAAATTCGATCAAACCACTTGCAAATCGAAGCTCTTCGCGAGAGCTACCACCACCATCAACCACCTGAAGCTCGGCCATCTCCTCTTCATAGGAAAACGTGCGCAGGCCTGAAGAGAACGGCCCCCTTTTCTCCTCCATCGTCGCTCCAAATTCGATCATAACCGTTGGATCTCTAGTTCGTGTTGTGCTCTACAACTTTGTAGTTGAACATTCTTGCTAATTGTCGACGGATTTGGAGATTTGGAGGGAAGAAGTTCATGAGTTTCTGGCCGTTCATACATAGGGTGGCGGCTGCAGTTCAAAACTAGGGTTTTGTATATTTTTTTTATAAATTTTTGAGATAGTGGGCTATTTATAAGGAACCGACGAAACACTATTCATCCCGGAAATTCCGAACTCCGATTTACGCGCCGTAACCAGCGTTTCTAGGGTTTACCCCGCGTTCCGGACATAATGGAACAGGTTTCGGAAGCTAATTCGGACATCTGTGCGAGTTATGGCTGTAAACGCTCAATTTGAATTAAACCGATTTAAGTCGATTTCTAGGCGTTTTAATTTGTACAGGACAAACGGTAAATCCAATTGACTCGAAATTTGAAACCTTACAATAATATCACATTACGGATCCGATGAAACTGGTTTCGTCGAAATCCGAGACTTTTTGAAAAATGTCTATTTTAGCTCGTCAAATTTAAATTAAAAATAATTCGATGCGTTTCGAGCTGCCACGATCAAACGATAGCTCCGATTGACACGAAATTTGAAATCCGGTAATAACTAACTATTACGGATCCAATGAAACTGGTTTCGTTCAATTCTGAGACTGTTCAAAAATTGACTATTTTCACTAGTCGATTTAAATATTAAAATATTCAATTTTCACAAATTAACTTTTAATTCGATTTTTAAAAGTTCTAAAATATCGTTCTAACTTCCATATGATATAATAAAATTTTACAAATCATTTTCAATCATATTTAACTCAATTTTCAATTATTTCCATAATTTAACGTATTAAATTATCGATTTAATAATCCAATTAAATTCAAAAATTCAAATAAAAATTTATTTGACTTATAAATTCACTTATTAATATTTAAAATTAATTAAATATTCAAATTTTAATTTCTAAAAATTCTGGGTCGTTACAATCTTCCCCACTTAAAAGAATTTCGTCCTCGAAATTACAAGTAAGAAAAGTTACAGAAGCTATTAATTTTCCCAAAATTCATAGTTAAACTTCTTACAATAACTTTACTAAGTTTTCAAAATCATACTTAGTTATCTTTTCAAAAACAACTACTATTGTTTAACTTTCAATTTCAAAATCAAAATTAAAGTTTTCAAAAAATTTCCAAATTTCTCAAAATTTTTCTAACGCCTTAAATTTTCGGAAAAATTCGCCATAGTCTCCTTTGCGCGGCTCGATCCGAAAAAAAAAATGACAGTATATATATCACAAATATACATCTCATCAAGTAATGAGGCATCCCGAAGGGAAAAAAGTGTAAAAGTACAGTATTTAATCCGAGATATGTACCTTATATTTTATTAGCAAGCATATACGGCTAATATAGCGCGAAAGCGAGCTCCAAATGCGAAGCAAACGCGATCCTCACCTACTAATCACTCAACAAACAACATGAGAATCATGCATATATGAACATAGTATCAATATACAACATATAGTAACATAATAACTATATATGTCAACATAGCAAATGCAACTAAAGCAACAAATGCAAAATATTCAACCATCAACCAACTAGCATTCAACTAACATCCTTAACCAATAAATATTCATTTATATTCTCATTAATATTTAATGAATTGGTTTTCAATTTAATCACATTCGATTCATATACAGTGGATTTACTAACATTTATTTTCAATTAGTTTATATTCACTAATTCATATTCAAGTTGGTTCACTTCTAATTCAAATTCAATTCTATTCAAATTTATTTACTTCTAATTTGAATTCAATTACATAGCTTTAAATTTCATTAATACTTAATGAATTATATACAATCAACTAACAATCATACAACAACCAAAGTATATCTATCACAACCAAATTCCTTTGCTTACAATTGGTTTAATTTAATTGATTTTCATTCAACTATTCAACTTTCTAATAACATTAGATTTTAATGAATTAACACTTATATTCATTATTCATATCAACTTAAATTTACATTTAACTGATTAACATTCAATCCATTCATTCAATTCATTTATATAACTCAAGTTTATATTCATCACTTAACTTTATAAATTTTACTTTGATACTACTATCAACTTCATTCAATATCGCTTAAGTTATATTCCATTTAACTTTAAATTCATTTTTATTTACTACTCATATTCATAAATATATTCATATAGTTTCACTTCTTATATATAAGTTTATTTCACAATTGTAATCACTTTAATTATCATTCAATTCTTTATAATTCATTTTACTTATACAATTATTCTTCAATTTAGATTATTCAAACAACTAAACAATCAACTTATATACTTTAATAATTTTGAAAAATTATTTCTTCATATACAAAATATACTCAAGGTAAAATTATTTCATTTACCCAATTTAAAACGATATTGTGTCAAATTATTCTATTCAAGTGTTTATAAACCCCTTCGGCATAGTTGTCGAGACCACGCCGACGAAGGTTCATATGCCACTTAACAAACCAACCATCACAATATAAAACAATTTCATATTTACTAACAAATACGCTCTCATAGCTATTATTACACTCAAACTCAATCTAGAGTACTACTGACTCTATCTCTAATGAATAATACCCAACAGAACCATGGTTGTCGCTTAACCATAAGCTCTGATACCAAATGTAACGTACGCGGATTTTCGTTATTTAGGAAAAGAAGAAGAAGAAAAGAAGAGAAGAAGATAGAGAAGAAGGAAATAGAAAATAGGAATTAGAGAGAATAAAAAACAGAAAAGAAGATAGAACATTTTAAAATAGAAGAGAAAGAGGAAAGAAAAATTTTAAAAATAGAAGAAATAGAAGAATAGAAGAAGAGAGAAAAACAGAATAAAATAGGACGGACAGAACACAATTAAACAACATCAGAATCTCACAATTCGCAGCGGATCAACATATAATAATAAATGAATAATCTTTAAACAAAGAACTATCAGTTATTACATTTTATACATTACATCACATTTCATTACATCATATCATCAGAGTGTACAACAACAACAACATCAAACAGTGCAGCGGAAAAAGAAATACTACATACTAGTAATACGTCATGCCATCCATCTTGCCTCCAGCAACTCCAGAATATCCTGATAAATCTAACTCTTGACTGCCCGTGTGGAAATTGGTGGGCACCCAGAGTTTAGGAAGAAAAACAATAAACTCCAAGTCAGTCATGTGACTGGTGTGAGAACTCAAAACAGTTTATTTAACTTTAAAATCAAAATAGAGAGATATTTTTAAATTCAATTCGCAATGCTTTTAAAAATGAGACTACCATAAGGCCTCCCACACACACACACAATGCAAACGCAGAATCGGAGGAGATTTCTCCTTATGATAGTCAAAGATGCTTGATACGCATTTAAAATAACATTTGATATTATTACTAGTGCATAGTGTAGGAAAAATTCATTTCGAAAGTAGAATATAAATCTTAGCCAACATAGACATTTCGAACTATGCCTACTATAGCTACCATCCAAACAGTGGTGACCACCATAAGTGAATGGCAGGTTCTACAACTAATACCGTACAAGTTTCGTATTGGGAATTGGATTTCCAACAAATGGTCAGGCCAAGGAACTTCCCATTGCCACATGAGAATGCCTCTGGAAAGACATCCTCGAGAACCAAACCGGAACTCTGCCAACACAAGGCCGGGTTACCCCTAACTGGGTAACTACTGACACGAGCACGCCATTCCCCGATCGTAAACGACCTTTCTCACGGGATCCCGAAAACCAACAACCACAAAGTAATAAATTCGTAGTAACCACATAGGTTAAATATCTGGGCTCCATACCATGATACCACCTCTATCCAGAAGGAAATGTACATACCCTAAAGGGTGCTACCCCTCATAACCTTGCCGCATCTTTCCTGTTTTGACCATTTCCGGGGTGTGAGGTTCGACGAAGTCACGTCCACAAAAACATACTTTATACAAAAGCCATGCTTTGGGTCAACAAATGATCAACACAATGATCACCAAGATAGACGATCAAATAAACGATCCTATCACAATAATCAACACAATGATCATTTACAGCATCACTCAGCATATCACATTACCAAATTGGGAATATATCGCTGATAACTTCAACTATATAACCTCTGAGCTCGTATGTCTCAGAGAAGGGTGTTAAGCTAAAAGAATAAATTCTTCGCCACCAACAGAAATATATTTGAAAGAAATCGGCTTTATATCTCAACTTGTAATGTCAGACATACAATCCATACAAGTCTGTTCCGGGATCGAACAAAACCGAAGGCACTTACAAAGAAGTCCTTGCAATCCGGATATTCACAATCCTGATCGGATTCACCATCACATATGGAGAACTCTATACCGGAGCAACTCGGTGCAGAGTAAATCGACAGGTCATCCTATCGCTCTCGCAAATACCGGGTCTTCAACACCGATCTTCAATGCAATTCACAACGACGTATCACATATTCGGAATGGGTGGGTTATACGACCCCATGGTCCTTTCCCGATTAACCCGAATAGTGAGCGCTTATTCAAAAATAAGTGTAGCATTCACATTCAAACAAATCACATCAAATACCCATTCAAAGGGAAATATTGATAGTCGGTTATTGAACTATCAATTGATATGCACACATCACCAGATTTCCAAATAATTTTCCAAATTATTTACTTTCCAAAATATCTTTACAAGATATAAAATTTCAACACTTCAAAAATAAATCAATATTTATTTTTAAACCAATTCCACTTTCTTTATAAATTCCTTAGTGAATTTATATTTCAAAATATCCATGCATATCATTTCAATTATCCATTCCAATTTATCTTCAAAAAGATAAATTTTAATTATTCACTTCATATTGGAAAACATTTCCATACTCATTAAATAAGTAATTCACGAATTTTATTTATTTTCAACACTTAGAAAATATTCAATATACTTAAATCGAATTAAGTATATATTTCATTCTTTAAGGAAATCATTCTCTTAAACATATTTATTTGGGCCAAAACGAATGTTGCGTAAAACATCGTTACGACAACCCAAAATCACTAGTATAGGGATTCGAAATTAAAATAGATATATAAATCCCAACACTATACAAAACATTTCCTTTCGGAAATCATTTACTATAACAACAGTGTTATAGTCCATTATTTCCTTCTATTTCTCGAAAACGTCTATTTCAACAATAAATGTTGAAATCTATGGTTTCGAATCTCAACACATTTTAAAACATCGTTAGATCGTTTTAATTCTATT
This sequence comes from Allium cepa, assembly GCA_030765085.1. NCBI lineage: Eukaryota > Viridiplantae > Streptophyta > Magnoliopsida > Asparagales > Amaryllidaceae > Allium > Allium cepa. The sequence goes on from CM060938.1 coordinate 591,130,331, forward strand.
TCACATATCACATTCAAAACAATTTCTTTAACATATTATTCACTATTCAAAAACGTGAATATAACTCCATTAATAGGTTTCAACAATTTTACTTATCAAAATAAGTTGTTTGCGAATTTATAAACAACGTTTATAGATTCCATTTCTATTTATTTATAAAAACTTCCTTTTTATAAATTCCTTTATTAACCTATTCCAGTTTATAACTAAATTATAAACTAAACGTTCGTATTATAAGTTAATTACTTATAATAAATTTGTTTGCAAAAACCGTTACTTTGAACTTCATAATTATAAATCTTAAAATCTATAAGATTCACTTATTCACCCAAATCTATTCCTTTAGTAACTTTATAAATTTATAAATCTTACTATTTATAAATTTCATTCATAACTTCACCATTTATAATTCTATAAATTTCATTCTTTAATGAAATTCATTTTCACTTCATTCAAACACTTATAAAAACTCGTTTTATAATGTCTATATTTCAATTTATAAATATCCATTTATAAATCTCTTAATATAAATCAATTTATATTATTCTTTAAAACGTCTTTAATTTCCTTTATTATTTCACCATTCTCTTGATTTATAAAATAATCAAATTTTATAAATCCTATATTTAAACTTTTATAATATGTTCAAAAATCCAAGCTAAACTATTTTATAAAAATCATTAATTCACATTTCTCAAAAATCAGCTTTTAACTATATTTCACAAAAACCATAATTTTTATAACATTAAAAATTATAACGTTTATTTATTTAAAATAGATCAATTCCAAAAATATAGTATATTTTCAAAAATCACTTTAAAAATCATTTTAAAATCCCAAAATCTGGGTCCAATGATGTTACACACCAAATAGTCAATCACGACTACAACGATATCATATATCGATATGATAATCAATCAAATATCAAAATATCTGAAAATTAAATAAAAACTGTTGAGGAATCCAGTTGGATCCCTCCAACCTGTTTTCCTGCATCCACAAACATTAGCACAATACCAATTTCGCTCCAGTACGAAATTATCGCGGTATATGTTCTTATTAAATATTATCCGCTTAATAACGGCGTAATAGGGTCTCATCCGCTAAACAAATAAATGCGGGAAATCAATAACTCCAATATATATATATATGCCAATATATATATATTGCTATTATATATAATACCAATTTCACTGTTTATGAAATATTCGCGGTATATGTTTTAAATAAATAACATCCGCTTACTAACGGCGTATAATGTCTATTTTAACAATCAATAAATATCAATCAACATTCAAACATGCATTCAAATATTTTAAATCTAACTATTTTAAAATAAAATCGAAACTGATTCGATTGAGTGAGAAATTCTCACCTTGATTTTATTTCCGTTTTAGCGATTTATTTCGAATAAAATTAAACGGACGTTTAATTTTACCCAAAATTCTCACTAACTCCAAACCAACTCCATCGCGTAGTGCTCGTCCATACGATTCCAACGCCACTGGTTTCGTGCGTTTTCGACCTCGTATGAAAAAGTTATACAATTTACAAGTTTGTACACGATTTTTATAAACAAATCAACATAATTTATAACCTACACTAGTTTCTGGCCACAAGATCCTACATCTCCTCATCTCCACCGTCCCCTTCTTTCTTCCCTCTCCACGTTCCTCTATAGGAACAAGCCGTCACCACAAACCCATACAACAACAACTAGGGTTTCAATTTGCATCGCCAATACTCGACGAAATTCGATCAAACCACTTGCAAATCGAAGCTCTTCGCGAGAGCTACCACCACCATCAACCACCTGAAGCTCGGCCATCTCCTCTTCATAGGAAAACGTGCGCAGGCCTGAAGAGAACGGCCCCCTTTTCTCCTCCATCGTCGCTCCAAATTCGATCATAACCGTTGGATCTCTAGTTCGTGTTGTGCTCTACAACTTTGTAGTTGAACATTCTTGCTAATTGTCGACGGATTTGGAGATTTGGAGGGAAGAAGTTCATGAGTTTCTGGCCGTTCATACATAGGGTGGCGGCTGCAGTTCAAAACTAGGGTTTTGTATATTTTTTTTATAAATTTTTGAGATAGTGGGCTATTTATAAGGAACCGACGAAACACTATTCATCCCGGAAATTCCGAACTCCGATTTACGCACCGTAACCAGCGTTTCTAGGGTTTACCCCGCGTTCCGGACACAATGGAACAGGTTTTGGAAGCTAATTCGGACATATGTGCGAGTTATGGCTGTAAACGCTCAATTTGAATTAAACCGATTTAAGTCGATTTCTAGGCGTTTTAATTTGTACAGGACAAACGGTAAATCCAATTGACTCGAATTTAAAACCTTACAATAATATCACATTACGGATCCGATGAAACTGGTTTCGTCGAAATCCGAGACTTTTTGAAAAATGTCTATTTTAGCTCGTCAAATTTAAATTAAAAATAATTCGATGCGTTTCGAGCTGCCACGATCAAACGATAGCTCCAATTGACACGAAATTTGAAATCCGGTAATAACTAACTATTACGGATCCAATGAAACTGGTTTCGTTCAATTCTGAGACTGTTCAAAAATTGACTATTTTCACTAGTCGATTTAAATATTAAAATATTCAATTTTCACAAATTAACTTTTAATTCGATTTTTAAAAGTTTTAAAATATCGTTCTAACTTCCATATGATATAATAAAATTTTACAAATCATTTTCAATCATATTTAACTCAATTTTCAATTATTTCCATAATTTAACGTATTAAATTATCGATTTAATAATCCAATTAAATTCAAAAATTCAAATAAAAATTTATTTGACTTATAAATTCACTTATTAATATTTAAAATTAATTAAATATTCAAATTTTAATTTCTAAAAATTCTGGGTCGTTACAATTATCATCAAACAAAAATCATATGCTAGCATATTCAACAGTTAATTGTCTATAACAAAGTTTAAAATGAAAATAAACTAAATCCACATATAGATGTATATTGTATGTATGTAACAAGAATAGTAACAGGGACAAATTATATAACATAGACGGTATGGAAAAGTCAAAACGCTCATCTCAGAAAAATTCAGGTAAAATTATATAGAATAGGAAGGTAGTCTCATACTTGGAAACAACTATTATGCTTATATATATATATATATATATATAAATTCAAATCACTAAATCTTTATATACGGTAGTCTAGCTGCTTATCTCCATATATGGTCATGTAAGTTAGCAGCCAGTCGTTAGCTATCAATTATAGTTTAGTATGGATACAACTATTAATTTGAGATTCAAATGATCAAATGGCGAACTTGGGAAATTTTATATTATCCTGATAAGCTATCAGAGTATTTTAAATAGTTTGATATTCTCTCAACATCAATTTTGTTCACTTAAATGATTTAAATTAAATCAATGGGCTATTTAACCAAAATCAATAATGTAATCAAAACCAATAATTACAACAAAAAGGATGAACCGAAATCAGTAATCTATGGACACAAATTAAAAAAATCATAATTCGTAAGTAGTTAAATCTATGGATTTGGATTCTCTTTCACTTTTCATAACAAAACTTATTCTTATGCTTCCATACTATTTTAATAACCTAATAAAAACGAAGAGTCAAATGCTACAATATTAAGGCTATCGAACTGGATTAGCTCTTTACTAATTTATCTATTCTTTAAAATGATATTATTCTTTAAAAATCGAATGCGAGCTTTTATTCTTTTAATGAACTCTTTACAACTCAAAATTTTATTTAACTTAAAATTAGGATTTGAAATTCAATTAAAACTAAATAGTGAAATTAGATATATTAAAATTTTCAAATCTATATTAATATCATCATACACACTTTGATTTCTTTCAAACCAAATATACCATTATGTTATTGTGTAAATCGTATCCAGTAAAAACCTGTTGTGACCCTCATAAAAAATCTAAAATTATTTGAATATAATTCACAATCAGTATGTCTATAATTTAAATTCAAATCAAAAATATTAAGAGTTTTAAGTAGAATAAATTTAGTTATATTACATTCTAAATATATGTGTAAAATATTTTCCATTTTATTATTACAAAATAACATTTTTTTCATTAGAAATATTTTTCATTTTTAAAGTTCTGTAGTACTCAATTTTTCATGTAAAATTAACCACATGTGCATTTTTGCTTTAGGTGGAACATTAATTTTCCATATGTATTTCAATTTAGTTCCTAAAAAGTTTAGAAAATTATAAAAAGAATGAGATGAATATTTCTTACTTTTATCCCAACACCAAATCTTGATATCTTTCTCATTATCGATATTGTAAAGCTCTAACTTAACACACAATAATGCAAACTATTCTAAAATATTGCCCTCTAGTGTATGGTTAAAACTAAATTCCTATGAAAAATTTAAATTAGGTCTATATATTTCAGATATCAATGAATTCTTAAAATTACAAATTTCATAAAATTCATTAAATTCTATTCTAAGTGGAATTACTGATATCCAGCTATCCTGCCATAAAGATGTATTATTCTCCGAATGTACCGCATTATTAATTCCTAATTTATAAATATTTTTACTTTTTACTATAGATTTCCAAAAATCAGAAATGTTATTTAAATTATTAGTAGAAATATGTTGTACATTATATGTACCATTACCGTTAATTCGATATTATTTCTTTCCAACTAAATTCTCATTATTACGAGCAAATTTCTATATCCATTTACCTAACCAGGATGTGTTAAAATTATGTAAATTTATAATACCTAATCCTCCCTCATCTTTAGATTTGCATACTGAATTTTGAACTATTATTAGAATTATCACCATTTCATAGAAAATCTCTTCTAATTTTATCTATTTTATCAATTACCATTCTGGAAAACAATAAAAAATAGCTAGTATATAGGTAATGCTGATAAAACAGAGTTATCGAGGACTATCCTACTCACCCTTGATAAAAACTATCATTCTAATTAGTTAATCTATTGTAATTTTATCTATTATTAATAACCAATCATCATGCTTGAGCTTCATTGGTCTTATTAAAAAACCTAGATATTCTATGGAAAATTTCATAATTTTACAATTTAATGTACAAGCAACTTGATTTTCTATCTTATTTTTATCATTCAAGACTAACAAAGAACTCTTATCGAAAATTATTTTTAGACCTGAGAGCAACTCAAAACAATATAATATAAACTTAAGTACTATAATATATCTTGGTAAATGAGAAGCAAATAACATCGTATCATCCACAAACTAGAGAATGGAAATGCCATTATTTATAATTCATTACCGATATTATATAAAATCTTATTCTAGTGGCTAGTTTGATAATTTTAGCAAAAATTTCTATAGCTAGATTAAAAAAAGAGGTGATAATGGATCACACTGACTAAGTCCACGTTTTTGATTGAATTTTATTACCTAGTATACCATTAACCATAATACTTAAATTTTCAATTTTAAGTAATGACATAATCTAACCCACCCATCTAGTACCGAAACCCCTGGCTAATAGTAAATCACTAAGAAAATCTCAATCAATTGAATCAAAAGCTTTTGCAAAGTCAAGTTTTAAAAGTGCACAAGTGATTATTTTTACGACAATGATTAATGAATTCTTGTACTACTGCTACTCCATCTGTAATATTCTACGGTAAATGCAATTTAGGCAATATTAATTAAATAATTTTGTTAGCAAAAACCTTAGAAATGATTTTAAAAGAACAATTTAATAACAAAATATGTCTGAAATCTTTTAGCTCATTTGCACCTACATTCTTGTGTAATAGGATTACATTAGCAAAATTAAACCTTTCCAGTTGTAATGAACCATTATGAAATTTATTAAACATATTAATTAATTCATGATTTAGAACACACCAAAATTTACATAAAATAATATGGGGAATTCATCTAGGCCAGGAAATCCATAATTTGGCTTATCTTTTATAGCCTTCAAAATTTCCTCTTCTGTGAATAGAACATCTAACCTATCTAAATCAATTCTTGTGTCATTTAGACATAATTCGTCTCGTTCAGCTCTAATCTTATGTTTATTTTTAAATCCAAAAATTCGTGTACAATAAATAGTGAATGCCTCATTTAATTCATTTTGATCAAAAATCTCAATATTATTAATTAATATATAATTCATGGTACTAGCACGTTTTCTACCATTGGCTACTTTATGGGAAAAATTAGTATTCATATCACCTTCATCCATCTACTGAATTCTAGATCTTTGTTTCCACATTACTTCTTCTTGTGTTAAAATTTTATGTAATTTATCTTTTAAATTTGAAAGCACGTTTTTTATGAAATATTTAAATTTTTGACTTATTCTATTTTTAAGATCTCATTTAGTAATTTATCTTCTTTAAGTCTAATATTTACAAAAAATTTCTTTATTCCATTTTTTAAGAAAAATTCTTAAGTCTTTGATTTTACTTACAAACATTTTAGCTATTTTTCCTGAAAACTTATAGTTATATTTACCCAATGATAACCATTTATTTGCAATTGATTCCAAGAAATTAATCTCTAATAGCCACATTTTTTCAAACCTAAATATTTTATTTCTATTAATATGATAATTACAAAACAAGATAATTGGACAATGATTAGAGTAAATACTCGAAAGGCTCACCACTTTACAAACAAGATATCTATCTTCTATTTCATCACTAATAAAAAACCTATCTAAAAGGGCCATCGATGGATCATTTCTTTTATTCGACCAAGTGCATCGTCTATTGTTTAACTGAAATTCAATTAAATTGTTATTAATAATGAATTGGTCAAATTATACATAGCAGAAACACTACCTTCTCCAGGCGTTCTTTCTCCTAAAAATCTAGTAATATTGAAATCCCCACCCATCACCCAAGGACCTGAAGCAAGTGCTCTGAACTCTAAATACTCACTCCAAAGAACTCTACAATCCAATTTAGAGTTCGGTCCATAAACATTAGTAATATTTAAAAAAGAGCCATCATCGATGTTAGAAAAAAATTAGATATATCGAATTAGATTTAACGATATGCTGTAAAAGTTTAACGCGACAGGTAGTTGAACCCAACAATTAATTCAAAGTCCCCCTAAACACCTATAGAGTCGATGATAAGGGAGTTCTATTTTTTTTCTTGTAGTAAAACAATATTAGTGTTATCATCTATAAAAAATAACCTAATTTTACTACATTTTCCTAAATCGTGTAAACCCCTAACGTTCCAACTAATTTATCTCATGGTCCAAATGATCTAACCCGCTCTAATTCTCTACTCCTAATTTATTCAGCATCTATCTTAATACCATCAAAAATAAATCTCGAACTCCTAGATAAATATAGCATATTACTAGTGGATAAGCTACTCAAAGCATATGAAGTATACGTGCTACCCAAAAGTAAATCCATACCTGAGCTAGAGTCATTAGAAACTCTAGTGGCCACTCTATGAAGTCAAGCACTCCTCCTCATCGATCTAGACACACTTGAACTAGATCCAATATTTCTGTATACCATTGAAACAACCTCTCTAGTAGTTGCTCTACCCGAACTGATGCCATCTCCATGCAAAAACCCAACTGGACTAGCACCCTCATCATGCACATAAAAATTTGACCTCAAATCCAACTCCTTTGCATGCATAATTATACCCACATATACCTCTTCAATAACCAAACCCACATTATCCCCACTCTTAAACCCAGCTGTACCTACATTTACCACTTCAACACCTGACCACATATCATACCCACTCTCAAACCCAGATGTACCCAAATTTACCACTTCAACACCAAACCATGCACCATCCCTATTCTAAATCCCAAAAGTATCTGTCCCCTTATCAAAATTCTAAAAAAAGAACCTAAACCATCCCTTAATGGATATGAAGATGGAACAGTGCCAATACTATCCATCACTCCACCTTCGTATATTATTTTACCAATCTCACACATATTAGCAGCTGTCACATTTGAATGGAAATTATCCCAAAACCTCCCTTTATCAATAATTTTTTCAAAAATATTGTGCATGTCAAGGGATACATGCACAATCCCCTTTATTGTTATATTAAAAGAAAACCCCTGATTCACTCCTTTATCAAACACAATATCATCCTCAGTTTTGCCAGTTCCATTATTCACCCCTTTATTAAACATGATATCACCATGCAAAATACTATTATAAGAAGTAATGGCATTACCGATCGCATTATCTTGTACACCACTTTTTTAGAACTTCCATGCACATCAGTATCCACTACTTTATCATCGAATCTACATTGATCAACTGCTATCTTAGAACCATCAATATCATCATCTAAATATACTTATTTCTTCTCTATCGAAGATTCAACATCAGCAATATCCAAACAACATTTTCTACCTTTTGATACCTCATCAAACATTTGTATAATCAGCAACCCCACTTTTTCAGATCTAGAACCCAAGTTTTCCATCACCAGAGAACCTCCTTATCCATTTTTCCTATTGAACAAAACCGACCTTACCTCACCTACTTCATCAATATTTAACGATGCCTTAAAACTATTAGAAACAAGAATATTAAATTCTAAATTCAACAACTGCTTTCTACTCTTTGAATGATTATTGACAAAAAGGAAATCATTTTGCTTTGCCTTATTCTGTAATGCAACATGTATGTTATCACCAACTTCAAACACATTCAAACAAGAATTCAGATAAGAAATCTATTGTGTCGAACCCAACTCAATTATCAGTTGACCATAGAGCATAACATCAAAAGACAATATCCTAGAAAAGCTATTACTTGCGACCAATAGCATTTCATCTCCATTATCTTTGCAAACTTTTGACACTGTTTTTTCATGTTTATCATCAGAAAATTAACCTGACCTAATATTCGCATTGGATTTCTTGAACTCGGTTATTACTTAATCATTGTTTGATTTTGCCAAGAGGTCTGGTCCTACCCATACACTTATCCATCGGCAAAAATTCAAATACTTTGTACCATCAGAAACACTGTTCAAAGCCCCAAAATTATTCTCATAATGTTTACCAATGTTTACTGCAAAGATAGCATCAAGATGCATAAACAAATCCTCCAAGTATTGAATTCCCTCATTTCTTTGTATCCACAAATAATCTAGCAGAATACATTTCAATTTCATAATCTTCAGCACAAAATAAAAACTGTGAACAGAAATACTTAACTATTCCTTGCCCTTGAAACCAAAACCCATAATTTCTTCGAACAATGATCTTTCTTGTGTCCAAACATTCTACAATTGAAATATCGTATGATTCGCAACATTCTTTGGCAAAATGAGAATACCCTCCATATGTGAAACATATTAATTTCTTCCTTTTAAAATCAATCCAATTTGTGGTTACATTCTTTTGATAAGAGGATTGAGAAAACCTTCCTAACGATTCTTTCACTACTTGAGCATGGGAGTGAAATTATGGTAAATGGGATCGGGAGCGTGTAATCTTGAATGGGGAAATGGAAAAGTAGAAGAAGAAAATTCGTGGTTTAGAAATCTTGAAGAAGGAAAAGGAACGAAGGTGTTTACTATCCCTATTAAAATCTACATCTTATCAATACAATATATTCGATTAAAATCTCAAGATAATTATGGTATTTCATTCATAAATATAAGAGGATTTGGTTATGAATCTATGTGATAGTTTTATGTTGATGAGTGTTGTGGATTTTTGGGGTATACTTTAAGCCATATAGATTACTTTGAAGTTTCCTTGGAAATTTCTTCTAATATTTCAATTGGATGTGTATTTTGATGGGCCTTGGATGAAAGATCTAATCATTGATTTTGTATCACTCTATTTGATACTTGATGGGCCGATGCAGATCACTATACGTTCTAACCCAAAACAATAAAGATAGAGTATTATGTGATTTGTATTAATGATTGTTTCTTTTGCAATTAAGTATGAATTTTGAATGGTGTAGTTAAGCTAAGAGTCATCAACTTTGTTATAGAATTTTCCTTAAGGGAAAATTGCGAGGACGTAATTCTCTTAATGGAGAAGTCTTCAATAACCTGATATTGACAAATAATAAATAATACTAATAATTGTGATTTAAGCAATTCAAATGATTTTTCAAGATCAAACAAGAATAATTTGGAATTATTTGGAAATATTAGAATTTGATGATTGAATAATTATTATTTAAATTAATTGATTTGGAAAGAATTGTTGACGAAGGACTATAGAATGAAATATTTTAGGAAATTAAATATTTGAAGTGTGGTTTAAAGTGATTCTTGAATTGAGATATTTCTAGAATAATTATATTAATATGAGTTAATTCTGGAAATAATATTTTATATGGAATGAATAATAATGATTTGAGTTGGAAATAATAGTGAAAATTTGAATTAATTTGGGTTAGTAAAATGAATTTTAGTTAAATGGGTCAAATTGAATAACTATGAATAAATAATTAAAATAAATCGAATTTATGGAAATAAATTTCATAAAATTCAATAACGATATGATATTGTTTAAGCGATGCAAAAAAACTTATTTAAGAATTAATAGTGGTTTGAGTTGAATGGAAAATAGATTGTAAAAGAAAAGAAAAGAAGTAATAAAATACACATGTTTTGGTAAACAAAATCAAAACCCACATAGCTTAAGCCCAAACCCAAATTTAGAAATCTGGATAATTCTATGTCCAGACTTCATTCTTCACCTTGACAATATTATCTCGTATCTTATTTTTGTTAATGTAATTCATTTCATCATCTTCCAGTATAAGCTAGAATCATAGTTCCCAATTCTGAAAATTAATATTAGTTAGAATAAATTTCTATAAATTCTTAAACTGATGTATGAGCATCTTAATACCATGCTATAACCTTAGCAATAAAGAAGTTCAGGTTTTGATCATGCTTTGGTGTCCTGGAAGTGGAAATTTACAGTGCAGGCAAGAAAAGATTAGAGCTTGCAGGTGAGTATTCATACTCACAACTCTATGTTTAAATCATCTTATTATTATTATTATTATTATTATTATTATTATTATTATTATTATTATTATTATTATTATATATATATATATATATATATATATATATATCTTGTGTTTGGATTGATGTATGTATAAATATAGTTGTGTATGCATTGAATTGGAGGAGATAATGGCAAGAAGGAGGAGGAGAAGGCCTGAAATTGGCCAAAGGACGGTTGACCAGGCAACTGATCAATAGGACAACCAGTTGACCGCTCGCGTTCGACCGTGGTGCCACAGGTTGCACATACCGATCAGCATTAAAAATAATATAGTTATAAACTTAAAAAATACAGTTAATGTATAAATATTATACTCTATGATAAAGAAATTATTTTAAAGAATAATATTATTTATACAAATTTGATATTAATTATATTATTAAATATTCATTTATTAAAGAAATTAGATTTTTGATCTTAGTAATTATTTGAAAATGCTATAAAATATTAGAAAAAAAATGAAATGATTTCTAGTTAATATTTTTTGGATTTCAAAATATATTTCATGAATTTTTGAATACGTCTACAGTTCCGACGGTATATTTTATGGATTTGGATAATAAGGAATTGATTTTGATATTATAAAATTTATTTAAAAATCATATTTAATTAATAAAATTATAAAATGATGAATATGAATAATATTTTGTTTTTAAGGCTACTACTAAAGATTCAAAATGTAGAAATCCTACTTGTGTGTTTGGAATGATTTATACTTATCTGTAACGAGGAACTAGAATAAACGGAGTTATAATACCGTTTGGGATGGGGCATTCAGTAACACTTTTTGGGTTATTCTTTGAACTTATTATATGGAATAATATTATGAGTACTGAGTGTAGTTTATGAGCATTGAGTAAATGTTCGAGTAACACCATATGGTATGGGACGCCTAAGCTGATACTTGTTCGATTACTGTCTGTAAGTGAATGTCACTCAATAGGGTCAAGTCTACGTGGTATTATATTTATGGTGATGTGAACCGAGAGTGAGCAGGCTGAGAGTCATAAGTGCCTATATCTTTTGTGTGTACCGTTATTATACGACGTTGAGTAAACGAGATTAGCTAGTATTCTAGCAGCCTGATTGTGGGGCCGCTCTATGAATCCATGACATACCCTTTGATGTATATATAGCCAAGTGCCACTGCCTCGTGTCACCTAGGCCAACAGTTAGTTACCATTAGGGCACTTGTGGGGTCATGACCATTGCATAGTGTAGTCTTGCGCTTGAGGGATATCCGGTCATGATAGCCGTCGAGGTAACCGATGACTGTAGTAGTAGTGCTGAAAGCGTGTGAGGATGGCTCCTAGAGCAGGCCGAGAGCTGTCAGTCTCTTATCTGGTTATTATTGATATGAATACTACTTATTCACCCATATGAGATCATTATAGATATGGTTGAAAGAAGATTATATCGTTTGTTAAGATCAATGACGATATAGTTATTTATGATGCTGAGAGCACATAGGACTGAAAGTCCAGATGACTGTCTACGATGCTGAGAGTAGAGTAGATTAGTTTAGGTTTGATAAACCATATGATTATTTCATTGTCTAAGAGCCATGATGATTATTACCATGAGGCCAAAAGTCTTGATAATCATTACGTAATTGTAGATCTCTTTGATTATTCAGTGGACTATGTGTTCATATAGTTGAGTAACCTCATACACATCCATTCTACCGATATCGAGGATAGCTTGAGATGTTGAGATCATGATGTTGGACATTGTACATATCTTTTATGTTTACGTATGAGATGACCTCAGCTATGGAAGGTACGCCATATTTATAGTTCTTGTTTGTTTGATTTGGATGATTGTTTGTGTATCTTTTCATAAATATTTAGTAAGACGGACCTCCGGTATGTCTACTTTACGATTATCTAAGAGGTAATCACAAGTATTTCTTAGAGCATTTCCGAAGTAGTTATTGATTTTTTATTAGTAGATAGTCGGATCATGTAAGATTCACCCTTGAGGTTATTACTAGCTATGTTGTTTTACCTCACTTTTATATAGGTGATATTACTTGTCTATAGTTTCGTGATGTGATGCTATACTTGTGATATATTAACACTTGCATTTTAGATATAGTTTGGCCTATGCATTTTTCATATAATACTCGGGTCAGTCCGAAACATTTCAGGTTCAAGGACAGGATGACTGGTTTTGTGGTTATTGGGCATAGGTAAAGGGTGGAGTATTACATTGTATCATTATGTATTATTTAGTTTCATGTATGTATGTTATTGCGTTGTATATTGGATATGTACATTGTATTTATTTAAAGATAGTGGGTGTTTGACTTATTTTATCCTACCTAGATTTGCATTATTTTATATTATATATTGTCGTTTTGTTATTTACTCTGTATTCTCTATGTTTTCTATTCTATAGTGTGTATTTTTCTATCTTGGAATTGCATGTGTTTATTGCTTTGCGTCGATACTGAGTAGGTGAGTTGATTCTTTGGTTTTGAAATTCGTACCGGTGTTAGCCTAAGAAAATATCCATGTGTAACATCCCAATATCACCTTACAGTCCATATTATTATACAGTATTTGGTAGTATGGTTATAGAGGTGGGGTGTTACAACTTTAGACTGAGACATATAATAGCTTAGCATGCAATAGTTTGGCATGTAATAGCTTGACGTTCAATAAATTTATACTGGTTCGGAGTTACCCAACATCTAGTCTCATACAATTCCTTGTACGATTTTTTTTCAACTAGTAAATGCAAATACAATCTCGATTTCAAGGCTATGAGACACACCCTCTAGAATCCTGACCTCTAGGTAGAGTCGCTTGATTTTCGAACTATAAGCACACCTACTAGATTTGCGGGCTACTAAGCACACCCAATTGATTTTACGAGCTACAATCACACTACAAGTATAGCAGTATGACTTGATAGAGTTATACAGACTCAGATCTTCGATCTTGATTATAGTTGATTCTATAACTCTTGAATAACACTGATCGAGAGATGAGAGAAATCAGAGAGTAGATGAAGGAGAATCAAACTAGTAATGATTGAATTTGATTCTGGTTTTAATTAGGCAAAGTTTATGTATATTTTGATTTAGAAAATGAGAGAGTAAAAAGAGGAGAGAAGAATAACAAAGTAGATGGTAAAAATTCATTTGGAAGTTTGGTATATACAGGGAAAACCGGTCATTTCCATTCGCGAAGAAATACGATGAAAAGACACTTCTGTTCAAATTTTAATTTTGAAATTTACGGCCACTATGTTGATATATGCCTATAGAGTATATCGACATACTCTTCACAAATTTCAAAAATAGTTTAAAAGTATTATTTTGAAAATCCATTGCTTTGAAAAATAATTTGATACTTTGTAGAATCATTTAAATATAGTTTATACACATTTTAATCAAAATATAACTTAATAAAACTTTATAAAATAATTTTGAAAGATTTAATAAGAGTATTCAATAATATATATATAAACAATATAATTATAACTTATTAAAATACAAACAATAATTCAATATATATATATAAACTTAAAAACACTAAAATAATATCTTTATAAGTATAAGAGCCGAAAGTCATTTTGGGAAAAATATTTTGAAACGATTATTCTAAAACCAGGATATTTGAAAAACAATCTATAAAAAATTAGAGAAAGTGAGAGATCGGGAAAGTGCTATCAAGGCTTTAACATAAATTCTACGACTCTACAACTTATTTGGAATATCTTGAAATCTTGTACTCTTCAATACTCATGAGTCTTCAATTATCATCACCTTGAATCTACTCTTGATACTATACAGTCTTCTTAATCAACGCCTGTCTAATATCCTACACTATATAATATATATCTTGATGAAACATTAGTATGTATATTTTATATAATATCCTATATTATCAAAACCAAAAACTAAAGTACTGACACCAATTTCCAAGGTGATGGTTGAGAATCACATATGGATGAAATTACCATAGAGAATAATAGGAATACGAAGATTTATTAAGAATGAAAAAACGAAACTAAGCATAGAGAAGGTAAGTGATGAAAGTAACAACCCTATATCTGATAGCTACAACTTCGGTATAAGGCCATAAGTGCCATCCAAAAGTCTATTCATGACAGATAATGAGAACTATATTATAAGGCCATAGAGGGTATATGAAAGTCTATCCATGATAGATAACGAGAACTTTGGTGTGGGGTTATAAGTGTCATATGAAATGCTATTTATGGTCGTTAGCCAGAATTTCAGTGTAAGGAAATAATTGGCATCCGAAAGTTTATTCATGACATACATCGAGAATTCCGGTATAAGGCTATAAGCGGTATCTGAATGTCTATTTACGACTTGAAAATGAAAGAGGTGGTGTAATGCCATAAGTGGAAACCAAAAGTCTGACCCATAATTTTGTCAATGTTTTCTCCATAAACTCAGGTTACTCATACGGGTAGACCGAGTTTATGATTGGGCATGTCTCTTTTGGATGGACGCATAAAGACTTAGAAGATAAAGAAGAAGGCTTGTTTCTAACAAAAGTTATTTTAATTCTATTGTTATAAAATCAGAGTAGGTTAAGTGTTCATATCAGCATCTTCATATGTCGAGCATAACATTACTATTTACATTCTTCATATTTATCCCTGCTTGGGAATGACTTAGGAATTTGGAAATGTGATTTGACATTCTATGTAATGGAAAAAATTTAGTTACCATGTTTACCTGATGTTGTAGAAAATACCAGTCCCATTTTTCCGCTTGAAAATAGTTTTGGTGATGACTATATCATCATCTGTTTTCATTTTTAGGTCTCGAATGAGGGATGCTACATAGCCCAAAAACAAGATACTCGAAGCTCGAAAAGCTAGCTTTATGCCTACTAATGTCGAATCGCAAACTCTGCTCGTATTTCTAAGCACACCCCATAAAAGTCCCCATCAACCAACCCCTAATGCAAGTGTTAAGACGACCACATAAAGCAGGTCACCTCTTCAAATGGTCCATTAAGCTAGGGCGGCATCATATAACCTTCAATCCTCGGACATCCATCAGAGGCCATGCTATGGAAGATTTTATCATAGAATGTTACAACTTGGACAACAACAAGGAGAATCACTAACCAACGCTCATGGTAATTACATGTTGGTGGAGTGTCCACTTTGAGGGATTGGGGCCAATATGGTCCTCGTTACACCTAAGGAAAATGGTCTTTGTTTTGTTGTTTAACTAAACCTTAAAGATACAAAGAGTGAAGCCAATTATGAAGTTATCATGGCCGGTCTTAAGATGGAAATGGAGCCGAGTATTGAATCAATCCATGTATTCAGTGATTCCTCATTGATTGTAAATCAATGAGCAAGCTCTTTCAAGTCAATGGTAAAACACTAGCCCTATATGTTGTAGAAGCATTGAAACTCATTGGCGCCTCCTTTGATTTTAAGTTGGAACATATATCCTGAGAAAAAAAATGCAAAGGATGTCATGTTTGCTAAGGCAACGAGCCACCTTGATGAAAGCAATCCTTGGGTACTATTGGAAGTGCAGCCTACCCCATGTTATGAGTCAAGGGAATCTGATCAGCCAGACACATGGATGACCCCCCTTTAGAAATATTTAGAAAGCAAGGAACTACTCACGGAGTGGAAGGAGCCCAAAAGATTCTTTACTAGACCCATATTATACACTCATGGATGGTAAGCTATATCGAAGGGTCTACGATATCCCATTACAACGTTTCCTTATGGATGGGAATGCTAATCACATGCTGGAGGAGTTGCATGAGGGCTTTTATGAGGATCACAATGTGAGGAAGAGCATAGAAAAAATGCTGACCGATAGGGTTATTACTGGACGATGATGACAAAGATTCCATGAATTATGTCGGGAAGTGCGACTAATGTTAACGGTTCAAGAAGATCCAAGAGCCTCCCAAAACTTGCTAACAACCTTGGCATTTCTTTTCTTTTTTGACATACGGGGGATTGACTTGACTGGAAAATTCTCCAATGCAAAGGGAGCTTATAACCATGCTATTATGATCATGCATTAATTGAAGCGGTAACCTTAACTAGGCTCACTGCACCTAGGTTCTCAATTTTGTAATCATGAATATAGTTTATTATTTTAGATTTTGGGAAAAAATCATCATCGGAAATGGCACCTAGTTTGAAAGAGGACTCTTTCGGGATTTCCATGAGAGAAACAAGATTGAAAAGTGCTTCCCATCTATCACCCATCCCCAAGCAAACGGGCAGGAAAAAGCCATAAATAAAACCATTAATTCAACATCGAAGAAGAGCCTCGCCAAGATTAAGGGAAATTATGCTGAAGACCTACCGCTTGTGCTTTGGTCATATAGGACTTAAGTCGAACCTTAATAGGGACTCTGCCCCTTATTATTAGCCTATGGATATGAAGGACTGATGCATGTAGAAGTGGATATCCTATTTCCAAGGCACCTCATCCATAACCCCGAGCATAATGAAGAACTCCTCTTATTGGGGCATAACATCCCAGAATGGAAAAAAAGCGGAGGCTGATCTCTAGATAGAGCATACAAACAAAATGTGGCAAGGCATTACAACACTAGGTCAAAACTATGCAAACTCGTCATAGGTGATTTATTGCTCCATTGGGTTTTTGTGAACAAGAAGAACCTGGTTGAAGGAGTATTTAAGCCAAATCAGAAATGGCCATATGTTGTCGACACTGTTCTAGCCATTAAAGTCTACCACATCATCCACCCGTATCGTAATTACGTACCACACATATGGAACCCAAAACATCTCTGAGCTTATTACATTTGACAATATTTTGTGAGCTATAGTTATACAGAAAGGCAAAATATGTGTGCAATCTTATAAGGAAACTTGTCCCTATTCATGCATCCATGGTATATTGCTCCATGAGGATGCATAGTCAAACAATGCTCCTTTCTTTGCTAGGGGCACTATTGCACAAATGGCCTGACCACCCATGAAGTGGTCTCGATTCATACGTCTAAAGTGTATTGCATTATGATGATGCATGAGCCAAACAACGGTCCCTTCCATGCCGAGGACACCAACGCATTGACGGCACAATCACCTAAGAAGTGGTCTTGATTCATGTGTTCATGGTGTACTGCTCCATAAGGATGTGCAAGCCAAACAACACTTCCTTCTATATCGGAGGCATTGACGAACAGATGCGTGACCACCCATACCATGATCCTAATTCATTTCCTATGGTGCTTTCCATCCCCCAACATCTGGATGGTGGTAATGGTGCCAAAATGGGAGCGATTACCCATGAAGTAATCTCGATTATAGTATCCATAGTCATGTGCACCCCAAGTAGCCAAGATGACCTAATCAATGACCTGTCAACAACCACTCAATTGGAAAATCGTTAATATGAGGGCCAACGTTTAATAAAATGCACTTTGCCACAAATTCTTATCCATGCATACATGCTAATGGAGGCAATCGTCTCAGCCATAAAAGACAAGTATGTTTTTTGTTTTCTTACTCTTTGTTCTCATTTTTACTTATTTGCTATGTGTGCAATGTTGTGCAACCATGCCTAAGTCTACGTGTTTGTTTAATACAATCGAGGGCCACTTGAGCCACCCGACATAAAGAGAAAATAGGCCTAGTCATAAATAGATAACCTAGAGACAAACACGGTGAACAGGAACGCATGTAAAATACTAGTAGAAAATTTTAAGAAGACATAGAACATGGCAACAAAAACAGTCATTCAAGTTACATGCTAAAAAAATATCATGTTAATTGCAAAAATGGGGTCCAGTCCACCTTAAAAAACATAAAAAATAAGGCTACATCCATTACTTGATGATGAGGCAGTCATCCTCAAAGGTCATTGGCTTGTTGACCTTGGGAATGGCAGCTGGAGGTGGGTTACTTGAAGGACCCTTAGGGGAGGAAATTTTCTCTTATGTAAAAATCAGAGGCGGGGCTCAGCCCGCTACTTCCATCTCCTCTACAATTTCCTACCAAATTACCACATACTTGTTAGTACCGAGGAAGCAGACAAGTATGATTAAATGATAGTTGGCGTCAAAGATGATCTTAAGCATCTTGGTCATCCACTTATTCCACTCACCTCCAGTTTTTTCTCCTCCTCATGGCATTCAGAGGTTATGAAGCATTGGTGTAGGATAAGCAATGCCTTTAGGTCCTCAACCTCCTTCTCCATGTCCTCTACCTAGGCCATCAGTTGAACCAGCTCTATCTCAACCTTTTCCCAATAGGTCAACTCATCAGCCCATTCCCTCATGGTTGCATACCTAGCTGCCTTTGTAGAGACCCTTGCTGCTTCCACCACTACAACCCACTTCCCAGCCACTGCTAGCTTCTCCTAGTCCAGGCATCACGTTACGGCTTCTTTCATTGTGCACTTCTTATATCCCACCACCTCCTATGGATTCAAAGAGCACATGACCTATCCTGCTAATGGAAATGGTGTAAATAAAAAGAGGAGATTGGGAAATGTTAGCTTTTCGAATGTTAGCTTCTAAGACCGACTCCAAACTACTGCTGGTTTAGCCAGACTTGGGCCGATCAGACTGAGCCAGAACCTCCGGTGTAATCCCAGTGAAGTTCTAAAGCAACCCAAGCAATGTTGTCTCATGCATCCCATATACCACATACAAACTAGTGGCCCCCACCACCTCCTATGAACCTACCAACAACTTCTTCTCCCTTGAGAAAGAGAAGGCCCATACTAGAGCTCTTTGACTCCTTATTAGTCCTTCGCCTCTTAAAGCGAATAGAGTCTAGCCCAACGATGACCCTAGATGGATAAATATCACGAGCTCCAGGTTGGTACTTCTACAAAACCACCGGGGGTGGGATGATGTTGCGATGCTATATGGAGCATACTATTGGAGAAGGTGGGGGTTTTGCCCCTTTGGAAGTTTATGGTTGAGGGGTATGTTGTGTGTGTCATTTAAATATGAGGACCCAAAAGGAGAAGGAACTTCAATGAAATAACCAATGCTCTCCAATGTGTTTGGGGGCATGTGCCCACTAACCTGTCCTCTCCGCCTTGTGTGGCTTGGGAGTACTTGTGTAGTTGGAAGACCAAGAGCTAATACACTTGGCAACTATGGCCCTTGACAATAGGCCCTCCTAGGTGATGGTAGCCCCACATCCCTCACATCGAGTATTCATAGAGTCAGGGATCATACGTCTCCAACTCACCCTCTTCTCACTTATGGTTTATGCTAGTGCCCCACTCTGAGTTAGTATTTATGGTCTCCTCCTTCTCTATATCCACCATAGACATCCGAGGGGTTTTCCATATTAACACTTTGACGAGCTCCTCCAGTATGCTCCTTCAAACACAGGGTCCCCTCTCTCATCCTCGTTGACTGGTCGAGGACCAGCAAACTGACTCGATGAAGGTTTTCATCCATCAAGATAAGGGTTGGGATCTTGACTATATCATCTGCCCGTGATATACGCTAGTGGTCGTCGTTGTAAATGGTACACCCTCTCTAATAACTATTTGGATTTCTACATTAGTGAGATAAATAAAAAACAAACATAAAAATAAAATGAAATATCTATTAAATGTGATAGACCAACAAAAAAGAAGGTCACTTACTAATTATATAAAAGAGAGTTGAAAGTACTAGTGAAAATCTTGTGAGAAAACTTGAAGAAGAGCTTGAAAATGCTTGGTAAAAAAGTAAAGAGAAGGGGTGGACTTGGTTTATATAGCTTTGATGATTGATCTAACTCGTTGGATTGGATGGGTGGGAAACAATCTAGACCGTCTACGTTAAATTGATTTCCTTGTCAAATAAATCAATACGTCTTTCAACCGCCTTAAGAATTTGATCTCTATTACCAATAAGAAGACGACTTGTGTCAACAGTAGTAAATGCATGAAAGGAAAGTCCTAATAGAAGTGAACTTGGGTGTAAAATGTTGCCCATTTTTCTTATAAAGCAATAAACCAGCCAGCTCGCTAGATTTCCAGTGCACTTTTCTTGCTTCGTACAACACCAAAATCACTTCGCCTATCTCATTATTTTCATAAATGCCCGTGCGATCCATAAAGGACATCAACATCCAGCAGCTAACAGTTTTGGACAACAGCCCGACCAGACATTGCTCGATAGGAGAGATGTCTGTCCAAGAGTGTTCGACTACATCTTATAGTCCGCTCTCCTTACTAGACCAATAAGTCCTCATTGCCTTAAAACCTACCAGAATGCTTTTTTGTGCCTTATCCCTTATTTTGTTTTGACGTGGCATGCCTTTGCTTAAAGCATCTACTTGCCTATACAAAAAAAAGATCCCGTAATATTTCACCAAAAAGATTGGTATATACGACACTATTCATCTGACAAAGAGACATTGTGCTGCAACCACTCCACATCTTTCACCATCCATATGGCAACGATGTTACTATTCAACAACTCCTTGTCCCCATGCCATCATATATGACAACAAGATGTTATAGTGTAGCTCGCCAACTAGCCATCGTTTGAACTGTTTAGATCAGTTGGCATCCTAAACGGTTTGCATTTGACTTGTCCAACACCATCAATGGTTGGGAGGAAACATAGGGGTTGGCATGATAATTTGAGCCATTCGAACTAGATTTTAGCTGCTATAAATACAACATAGAATGCATTTGTACAAGCATTGAATTTTCATTTATTGCTCTTATTATTGTCTCTTGCAAGCCAACAATTGTAACCAAAATATTCAAAGCAATAACTATATTGGGTATAGATCATTCTTGGTCGAACCACTCTAAACCTTGTGTTTATTTTCTTGTTTTAGCATTTACTGCCTTGCTTTTCTCCTCATTTTCAATTTATTAACTATAGTATTAGCATGTAAACATTGATAAGATCAATTCATAACTGCAATTCAAGGTTCACTAAATTTATAGTCAACATAACTCTTATGACAAATCTTGTTCGAAATAAGAACATATTTGTTGGTTTCTGTTATATGTAGATAAACATAATGTTAAGAGCGTTGGATCAAGTGCATAGGACAACAGATAATCTAGACCAAATTCCAAAAAAATCTCCAATTAATTTAAAGCACGAGATCTTATTATGTGTTAATGCTAATAAATCAGTGCAATAAATCACATTTAATGCATTCAAAAGTATTTGAAATGTTATATTTAGGTGTTTAATGCTATTAAAATAGTGCATTAAATCATATTTAATGCTTTGAAAAATATTTGAAAAGTTACAGTTAAGGTTATCTTATTTTTATCTTCTCATTGATTCTTAAAATATAATTAATTTGTATGTAGTCAACAGACACACACATACATATATATGGATACCAGATATCCAGAAATACACACCATATACATGCCCTAAATCTAAGTGTGGATGTGTACATGTATATGTGAGCATATAATGTGTAGGTAAGTGCACATGTTTATGGTTACTTATGCAACAAGAAATTATATATATGTCAGCATAAAATATACATAGATATATAAAAGTAAAGCCATTAGGATTTATAACAATATATTAAACTTTTTATATACCACTAGAACTTGTGCTATATGAATAAACACACACATGTTGTGTTAATATTCTCAATTTCGAGACTTGAAAATGGACACCATGAGAGAGATATTGTTATGCCCTTGGGGAAATTATGTAAATATGTTATGTAACTAACTCTACAAACGATCTCGTTCATAATAAAGTTATTTTTAGTGTTTTCTTTCTTTTATGTATCAAGTTATATTGTGATATAAATAATTATTAATTAATTTAAAGTATGTAAATGAGAAAATCCTTAAATGAAATGCTGTATAATTGTATTCATGATAGTTACAATCATGAGAAATTAATCATAAATTAGAGTAAAATTTTGTTTTAAATATTCATGGTCAAGATATTCGAAGAAAGGATCTCGATATGTCCTATGAGAGCATGGTACGTAACACTCTCCAAATATTGGGCAGTGTATTACTCATTATTGTGGGGCATCAATGGGTTACATATCTGTGATTATCGGATAGCTATAAAATAACCCAACTGAGAGTTTAACAACTGAGTTAAATGGAAAATCTTAGTGTAACAATGTTACACATCTCTCGAATTTAGAATGCTATAGAACTTCAATATGGATAGAAAGTCAATGCATAGAAAGTCAAACACTATTCAATAGAAAATTTATCTCCCTATGATTATAGTTATATCCTAGCAAGGCAACCATCGAGCGATTATAATTGGGTTTGAGTCAATGCATAGAAAGTCAAACACTATTCAATAGAAAATTATCTCCTTAGTTGTTTGAGGTTGGTATGACGATTAGCAGTGGTTAACATAAAGTCAAAACCTCTGATCTAAGTAAAACGGTTAATAATCAATTTCATTATGAAACCAATGACTTTGTAGATGGACTGAATAGTTGTATGTGGATAATATTAAAGTTTTGACCAATACCTAACTTCATATATCTTAAAGTGATATCGTGTTGATGAAGAGAACATGTGTATATTAATATGTCGCTTAACGGTACAACTTAAAAATAACTTAAATTTGATTTTACCGAAAAGAAATTTAAGTGACGAATTTGGTCAAACTGTTACACTATTAGTTACGGTGACATTTGAACACTAATATTTGAAATGTTCAATATTAATCGCTGACTGAATGCATGCCTATGAGTCACACAACCATATCTACGCAGTCTCAACAATACCACTCAATTTAATTAGTGTATAATATGTTATAGATTAATCAAATTAATTAATATTTGAGAAATGTTAATTATTTGTGATTTATTATTTGACGTTACTCCTTGAAATTTTCTAACTGCCTTTAGTAGTTATTTGGTTGTATATATAAGTGTTATATGTGCACATATCAATATATGATATATATATATATATATTTAAAAGGAGTTTAAAATATATTAAAAATAAATAAAAAGTGGTTGAATATTTTGACCATGTGGCTTTTCTAGGGCCGGCCATGCTAAGTCAAAGAAGGGTTAGAAAAGAGTTTTGAATTTGTCTTGGAGACCAAGTAAAAAGGGCTAGATATTTCGATATAGCCTCTCTCTATAAATAATCTTCTAGTTTCCACTTTGTTTAGACTGTTGCTCAAGCCCTAGCTGATCCATACCCCAAGGCTAAACCCATTACCTCCCCCTCTTCCAAATAAAAATTCTCAAAGGTCGCAGCACTTGTCCAGTGACAAGTTCAATAATGGCTTAAAGATCAAAGGAGTCAAACTATAGATCAAAGTGTAACAAGAGGCGATACCAATAAGGCAACATGTATTTTTATATCTATATACATGCTTGTCTCCTAACCTTTGTATATATATACATGTAACATTTCCATATAGAAATACAATTCATTTAATTAATTTAGAAATTAATTTAATATGGATTATAATAAAATTTAATTTATATTTTTAAATTGAAATTTTAAATTAATATAATATATATTTGGTTATATCTTATATATATTTTATACAATTTAATGTCATGTCAAATTATTCTATCATATATATATTGTTTAAGAAAATATATATTTTTAGATTATATGAATATATTCATGACTTAATAAATTAGTATGTATTATATACACACATACATATTTGTATATAAAAAAATTATGCTTATATGCTCTCAGGCTTAGTAATAAAAAATTTAATTTTAATTCTTAATCGAGAATTAGATTAAAATTATATATATATACTATTTGTATGTATATATATGTGTGTGTGTATGTATATATATTGGCTACACCTCATTTTTATTACCCTTAAACCCCCCTGATTTCAACCACATTTTTCGATTTAAATAATTATATTTTCTCTCTCTCTTGTCACCTTATTGTATTATTTAAATCGGAATATATGGTTGAAATTAGGGGAAATAGAGGTGTAGCAAGAATGGGGTGTAGCTAGTCCTTGCCTATATATATATATATATATATCCGTGTGTGATTTTATAATATTAAAATGTAAAATTAAATATATATATATATATAATTATATATATGATTTTTTGGGTAATTTTTTTCTTAATTTAATGTTTTAACATAGTCACAATACAAATATATGTTTATTTAATAAATTTAAATTATTAACATATATATATATGTTATATATTTGAAATACCCATGTTTATTTTGAATTTAAATATAAAATATTTTGTACTAGTCACATTAGATTTGAATTAAGATACTTTGAAAGTTATTTTTATTTAAATTAATATATTTTACTTAACTAAATGGATTTAAAATTCAAATATTTACTGTGACCCCCTACCTCCATACTCACACTAGCCAAGGACGCTACAGGATAAAGCCGTCGACTAGAACGAAAAATAAGGTTGTTGAGGAGCGACCATCTGTGTAATTACTTTGTGCGAGTACCGATGTATCAGACAGTATTATATGCATTTCGTTTCAAGAGGAAATCTGACACATCAATTACAAACTGAAAACTACTACACAGTGGATGTGTGATCTTCGGAAACAAATATAAAATAAGCATAACATTAATTAGTCACAGATATTCATATCACTAATACGGAAACAGATATGGATATAACACATAAAAGTGTACATCAAAGTAGTGGTCATACAAGATCCACTACGCCACAAAATAATAGGTACAAGTGCTAGACAAAAGAATATGTATACATCCAGGAGTCTCTATCTCGAATGTATAATAACAAAAACTACTAAGCTAAGGCAGTTAGCCAAAAGTCAGATGAAGGACCCTAATAAGAATCAAGTAGAAGCGCCTGAAATACCACGGTCTGACCCGAGTATTATTTAAGAAGAAAATAATAAACGGATCAGTCTAGCTATAAATATCATATAAAATGAGATATGATAAGAGATATGACAAATATATATATGATAACAACAAAAAATCATATAATATCTCAAATTTTCTCATACACCAAAAATAATGTCATATTCTTTAGATTATTCACCAAACCACAAATATTGATAGAGCTTATCAATACATATCATCAAAATTGGTGAATCATAAATTCTAGAAATCATCAATTAGAAATCCAGAAATCACAAAGGGGGAGGCCTATCAAAAATGGAAGCATGAAAACTCACCAACACGTGTATCACAGACGGGACGCTATCCCATGGTCGCTAACCATAGAGCCGGTGCAACGACGTAGTACAACGGTACGTCCATGGAACTTAAAACTCAAATAATCTGGAACAACTACGTAGTACAACGGCACGCCCGATGAACCCGATAAGCCGGAACAACGACGTAGTACATCGGTACGTCCGATGAACCTGATAAGCCGAAACAACAACATAGTAAATCTTTACGCCCGATGAACCGAACTCCATAAAATAACATGGGTCGCTAGCCCATAAAATTAGTCGAAACTCCAAAGAACCCTTAGTTCCCTAGCCTATAAAAAAAATGAGACGAAGCTCAATAAAATGAGGTACAGTCCCCCACGTGGACAAAGAGACATTGCATATCGCTAGTCTAAACCATAAAATGATCATCATTGATCAATAAGAAGTGTGAATTACACTAAGCTAGTAATAAATGAGTTTAGCTTCATGTCTCATAACCACTGGTTTAACTTAAGTATTTACGAACAAATTGTAGATTTCTACTCGAAAATTGTCACAAGATTTCAATCGAACAAATCCAAGAATTAACCGACAAAGAAAATGCAAGCATTTCATACCACCTGTTTTGCTAAGTCGTTTAATTAGATTTCTCATACGAATGAAGTAAAGGTTTGTGTATACTAATAGATTGGAAAATGGTTTTAAAAACGAGCTTTGTATCAAAAGTAAATGTTGAAATCATTTTTGTGAAAGAGTTTGAATGTTTACTGCTAGTATAGAACCTTTGTAGTTTAAAGTGACAAATCGCAGAAATGATTGTAAAAACAATCAATCACCAAAAATTCACATTCGATGACGTAAATCAAAACCATAGAAATTGATATCAAATCCATCAAATGGATATTCCAAAAAATCTAGAAAGATGTCATCAAAGTCGATAATAAATGACGAAGACCAATTGGATCAACCAAAAATTAATATAAATGGAAAGCCACATAGAAATAGGCAATTTCCCTGAATTTAACAGTGTCAGATGCTGGTGGTTTCCCCAGACGTCTGAGCTGAAGGTCTAGAATTTTCTTCCAGAACGCCCAGATGCCTGGGGAACAAACTCAGACGTCTGAGCTGAAAGACTGGAATTTTTATTCCGGAGCTTCAAACGTCTGATCTTATTACCAGATGTCTGCGCTGAAGCTCATAGCAAGATTTAGCCTAGGCCGTTGATGGCCAAATCATATCGTACGCGATCGAATGAGCGACGATAGCTAGGGATTTATGTCAAGCAACAATCTCGCCCTATAGTCTCATCAATACACTTCGAACAACATGTCCAAACATCCATATAAGGATTTTCATAGATTTTGACCTCAAAATGCAAATAATTGGAAAATTCGCCAAACTAATTCAATTCAAAAGCAAATGGACATGAAATAGATGTTAGGAATTCATACCTAACAACTATCAAGGGTATAGACATAGATGTGAGTTCAAGAACTCACCTTTAATCCCAAAAACAACAAACGAGAAGCTCTAAAACAAAGCAAGACCAATTCCTCTTCAACAAGACCTCAAGAATCTTCAATCTATTATCAAATGAAATGAATTTCCTAAGTTAGGGTTTAGGAATTTCTGAAAATTGAAGAGAGATTGAGATGGAGAAGATGAAGAGGATGCTTACCTAAGCTTCTCCTTGATTTTGGAACTAGAATCTTGAATTTCCTAGTAAACTAGGGCTTAGAAAATTTTTTAATTTCCTAACTCTTCCCCCATTTTTCTTTTAACTTGAGAGTGTTAGGAAAATGTTATGAATGAATGAAGAGGAGTGGAGTGGGAGTTATTAGGCAGAGGAGTTGGTTTCTCTTATTGGGTTAGGCTAGAACGCAACCCAAAGCCCAAACTAAAATACCAAATTCCTAATCAACTCCAAACACATCGATGTTTATACTCAAAAAGGTCGTGAATGCCGTTTTGAACTCAATGGAAGTAGTCTCGAGTCCTAATTCGATTGTTTACAAAAAGTATCATTTTGGACTTTAATTCGACTAACGATACTATATTTAAATAAAATATTTAAATATATATAATCGTAAAATATGCGGGTTGTTACAGACTCCCCTCCTTAAAGAAATTGCATCCTTGTAATACTTAAGCAGAAAAAAAAGAGTAACCACCATACTAATGCATAACAACACAAAAGAAAATTTTGAAACGAGAAGTTCACCTAAAGAAGCACGAGTGAGTAAGTCCGGATGTGTTCGCTCGATGAATTCTCTTGATTTCCAAGAACAATCCTTAGGATTTAAGGATCATTGAAATTTCACAAACGGAACATCTTTATTTCGAAGGCATTTAACCTCCGTAGCAACTATACGAATAGGATGTTGCTCATAGTCAGGTTAGGTGAAACTTCAATTTCTTCAATAACACCTGGCTCAAGAATCAAATCGGAATATCTAAGGCATTTTCGTAGTTGAGAGACATGGAATACGTCATGAATAGCAGAAAATGGAGCCGATAATAAAAGACAATAAGCCACGGAACCAATGCGTTATGTGATGGAAAATGGTCCAATATATCGAGGTGCTAATTTCCCGAACGACTGAAACGCACAACACCCTTCATAGGTGAAACACGAATGAATACCAAATCTCCCACAGAAAATTCTAAATTTCTTCTTCGGTTATCGGCATAGGATTTTTGTCTACTTTGAGCTTCATTCATCCTATGATGAATAAGGTCAATCTTTTCTGTGGAATCACGAATAAAATCTGGACCTAAAACCAGCTTCAAGCCAACACGAAGGAGATCGGCATGGCCTTTCGTAGAGTGCCTCGAAAGGTGCCATGCCAATACTAGATTGGAAGCATTATTATAAGAAAACTCAACAAGAGAAATATGATCTTCCCAACTTCCACCAAAGTCAAGAACACATGCACGAAGAAGATCTTCAAGAGTTTGATTCACACGTTCGGTTTGTCCATCTGACTGAGGATGATAAGCGGTGCTAAAATTAAGCTTCATTCCTAAAGCTTTTTGAAGACCCTTCCAAAATCCACTAGTAAATAATGGATCACGATCGCTAACAATAGAAGTAGGAACTCCATGCAATTTAACAATTTCTTTAACATAGAGTTTGGTCAGAAGAGGTACGGTCCGATTAGACCGAACGGGAATAAAATGGGCAGATTTTATTAGTCTATCTATAATCACCCATAAACTTTCATGACCCGAACGAGAACTGGGAAGACCGTCGATAAAGTCCATGGAGACTTAGTCCCACTTCCATACTAGAATGTCCAAAGGTTGCAATAACCTACCAAGCCTTTGGTGCTCGGCCTTAACGAGTTGGAAAGTCATGCAATGCTTAATAAAGTTAGCAATATCGGATTTCATTCCATCCCAATAATAAATTTGTTTCATATCCGCATACATTTTACTACTACTGGGATGAATGGTAAATTTAGAACGATGAGAATCTTCTAAAATGTCTTTACGAAGATCACTAATATTTGGTACAATAATTCTACCAAATTTTCGAATGCCCCCACGAGCATCGATATCAATGTCTTTCAAACGATCAATATTTCCATCCCTACAAATTTGGCAAAGATGAGCCAATTCGGGATCATGCTTTTGAGCATTAAGAATGCGGTCAAAAAGAGATGGATGAGCCTCAAGGCTACATAAAACAAGAGATGAACATGAATCAGATTCACAATCTCAAATCTCACAAGTGGATAAAGTCTCGAGGTCATTCAATTCGGATATCATCATGGAAACAACTGCTTGTTGCTTACGATTAGGGGCATCGGCAACACGATTTCCCTTTTCAGAAGTATAAAGAATATCAAGATTATAAGATGCAAGGAACTCGAGCCAACGTTGTTGACGTAAATTAAGTTCATTTTGAGAAAATAAATACTTCAAAGATTTATGATCGGTGTAGAGAAAAAATTTCTCTCCCAAAAGATAATGACACCAAATTCTAAGGGTGAAAACAATAGCTGTGAGCTCTAAATCATGAGTGACATATCTAGTCTCGGCAGGCTTTAATTGTCTAGAATCGTAAGCGATAACACGTTCCCTTTACATGAGAACGACCCCCAAACCAACACCAATAGCATTGGTATAAACAATAAAGTCTTGGTTCCCTTCGGGAATCACAAGAATAAGAGCATCGGAAAGGAGTTCTTTTAATGTCTGAAAATAAGCTTCACATTTGTCTGACCAAATGTACTTACCTCCTTCTTCGTCAAACTAGTAAGAGGCATGAAAATTTTAGAAAAGTCTTTTATGAACCGACGATAATAGCCTACCAATCCAAGAAAATTACGAATTTCCATCACACTCTCCGATCTCTTCCAATTTTAAATCACTTCAATCGTTGAAGGAATTCCGGATTTAGAAATAATATGTCCTAAAAATTTCACATGGGATGGCCAAAAGTGGCACTTAGAAATTTTTTCTTTCAATTGATTGCTCCTAAGAGTTTCCAACACAATCTGAAGATTATTTTCATGCTCTTCTTCGGTTTTAGAATAAACAAGAATATCGTCGATAAAGATGAGAACAAATCGATCGAGGAAGTCTTCGAAAACTCGATTTATAAGGTCACGAAATAAGCTGGAGCATTAGTTAAACCAAATGGTATAATAAGCCATTCACAAGACCCACAACAAGTACGGAACGATGTCAAAGGAATGCTACCTCTGCAATACAAGGCTGATGAAAATCGGTTGCTAAGTTTAAATGTGAAAAGACTCTAGCACCAATAAGTTGATCGAAGAGATCATCAATCCGAGGTAAAGGATATTTATTCTTGATGGTGAGGTCATTAAGCTTGCGGTAGTCAACGCAAAGCGTAAGTGTACCATCGGATTTCTTCACGAAAATAGCTGAAGCTCCCCAAGTAGAGGAACTAGAACGAATAAATTGCTTCGCTTCAAACTCGAATAATTGTTTACGCATTTCCTTATATTCCTTATTGGACATACGATAAGGAGGACGAGTTATAGGCAGAGCTCTAGGGATTAGATTAATTCTGAACTCGATTGCTCGCTTAGGGGGTAATCCTAAAACGGTCTCAAATATGTCGGGAAATTCACGAACAACGTGAATGAGGGAAATGACATCTTCCTCGTCATCATTATCGTCGTCATGTGGATTTAGAGAATATAAGGATGCTACCGAATTGGAATCTGAATCATTAAGAACAATAGAAATCTACTTAACAGTTTCAGGAAGTCGAAGATGTATAGTCCTCTCAGGACATAGGATGTGAGCTTCATAACGGTTAAGCCAATCCATTCTCAAAATCATTCTGAGGCCTAAGTAACGCATAACATGCAAATCGGCATGGAAAGCATAATCACATAAAATAATATCGACATCTTTACAAAATAAACCGAGTGTTGTGGATCCACTAACCGGATTCGTAATTTTCAATGAAGTCGTCAAGCCCATAACATTTAGAGACAAAGCATCAACAAGTTCTTTTGATATAAAAGAGTGAGATGCACCCGTATCAAAAAGAACTCGAATAGGAAGAACACGAAACATAATAATGCCATCAAGGATAGAATGAGAAATACCTTGACCAAGAGAACTGTTACTAGGAGCTTGCATAACATTTAGCTTTCCCTCTTTCTTGCCTTGAAGTTTGGGACATGAAGATATAAGATGACCCAAACTTTTGCAATAACGACAAAAAAGAGGTTTTGGACACCCATTAGCATGAAGGTCCTTAGAACAACAATTGTAGCATTGTCAATGACTAGGGGTAGGAGTCCTTGCTACCGAAGTTCCTTGCTTCCCTTTCTTGTTAGGATTAGGGTTGAACTTAATAGGCCTATTCTTGTTGTTGTTGAAGTTCTGTTTGGCACCCACAACTTCAACATCACTCTCTTTATCGTCCTATTCAAGTCGAAGAGCGATATCAACAAGCTGATCGAAAGAAACTTCCAGTTTCAGAAGTAAAGCCTTTTTGAGGTTCTTATTCAGCCCATAGAAAAACCTCTGATTTTTCTTCAATCGGGAATTAATGTACTCGACCCAATATTTAGAGAGGGATTCAAAAGGTGTGACATAATCTGTCACAGAAGATTCACCTTGAACAAGGTCAATAAAGCGTCGAGCTAAAGTTACCTTTTCAGCTTTCGACACAAACTTCAACTCGAACCTTTCTCGGAATTGCTCCCAAGCAAGATCCGCTTCAACAATTTCCAAAATCAAAAGCTCATACTAATCTAATGCTCTTTCTTGGAGCATACTAGAAGCCACTTGGACTTGATGTAGATCTACAAGATTCATGCGAGAAAAGATGCGATCGCATATTCTAAGCCAAGCTTGGACTTCTATAATGCTTTTAGAACCCTTGAATGGCCTTCCACCCAAGTTGGTATAATCACTGCACAAACGTGCAAACCCAGATTTAGGATGAGTAGGCTCTGGAATGGGTCTGATAGCTTGAGCATTCTTTACGAGATCTAAAAGCTGTTGGGTAGACATAAATATGCCATCCTGAGGAGTAGCACTGGATTGACCGGCGCTGGGATGGCCAGGTCTATCCATTTCTCTTCTTTAAGAAAGAAAGAAAGAAGAGGAAAAAGATATTCTCAGAATGAATATCAAAAAATCTTGATTGATAAAACAAGGCATCACAAAAGGAAATAGGATAGAACGGGTCCTAAGACTCGAATTAAATCCTAAGGCACGATTCCTAAGAAAGACCTAGGACAATGATCCTTGCTAGATTATTCTACATTGTTCCGAAGTTTGGCTCCGATACCAAGCTGTGACGCCCCAACTCTATACTCACACTTGCCAAGGACACTACGGGGTAATGCCGTCGACTGGAATGAAGAATAAGGCTGTTGAGGAGTGACCATCTGTGTAATTGCTTTGTGCGAGTACCGATATGTCAGATAGTATTATATGCATTTCGTTTCAAGAGGAAATATGACACATCAATTACAAACTCAAAACTACTACACAGTGGCTGTGTGATCTTCGAAAACAAATATAAAATAAGCATAACATAAATCAGTCACAGATATTCATATCACTAAGGCGGAAACAGATATGAATATAACACACAAAAGTGTACATCAAAGTAGTGGTCATATAAGATCCATTACACCACAAAAGAATAGGTACAAGTGCTAGACAAAAGTATATGTATACATCCAGGAGTCTCTATCTCGAATTTATAATAACCAAAACTAATAAGCTAAGGTAGTTAGCCAAAAGTCAGATGACGGACCCTGATAAGAAGTCAAGTAGAAGCACTTGAAATACCTCGGTCTGACCCAAGTATTATTAAAGAAGAAAATAATAAATGGATCAGTCTAGCTATAAATATCATATAAAATGAGATAGGATAAGAAATATGACAAATATATATATGATAACAACAAAAATCATATAATATCTCAAATTTTCTCATACACCAAAAAGAATGACATATTCTTTAAATTATTCACCAAACCACAAATATTGATAGAGCTTATCAATGCATATCATCAAAATTGGTGAATCACAAATTCTAGAAATCATCAAATAGAAATCAAGAAATCACAAAGAGGGAGGCCTATCAAAAACGGAAGTATGAAAACTAACCAACACGTGTATCGCAAATAGGACGCTATCCCATGGTCGCTAACCATATAGTCGGTGCAACGACGTAGTACACCGGTACGTCAAGGAACCTGAAACTCAAATAATCCGGAACAACGACGTAGTACAACAGTATGCTCGATGAACCCGATAAGCCAAAACAACGACGTAGTACATCGGTATGCCCGATGAACCCGATAAGCCAAAGCAACGACGTAGTACATCTGTACGCCCAATGAATCGAACTCCATAAAAGAACATAGGTCGCTAGCCCATAAAAGTGAGTCAAAACTCCAAAGAACCCATAGGTCGTTAGCCTATAAAAATAATGATATGAAGCTCAATAAAACGAGGTACAGTCCCCACGTTGACAAAGAGACATCGCATATCGCTAGTCTAAACCATAAAATGATCATCATTGATCAATAGGAAGTGTGAATTACACTAAACTAGTAAATAAATGATTTTAGCATCATGTCCCATAACCACTGGTTTAACTTAAGTATTTACGAACAAATTGTAGATTTCTACTCGAAAATTGTCATAAGATTTCAATCGAACAAGTCCAAGAATTAACCGACAAAGAAAATGTAAGTGTTTCATACCACTTGTTTTGCTAAGTCGTTTAATTAGATTTCTGATATGAACGAGATAAAGGTTTGTATATACTAATAGATTGGAAAACGGTTTTAAAAACGAGCTTTGTATTAAAAGTAAATGTTGAAATCATTTTTTTCAAGTTTGAATATTTACTACTAGTATAGAAACCTTTGTAGTTTAAAGTGACAAATCGCAGAAATGACTGTGAAAACAATCAATCACCAAAAATTCACATTCGATGACATGAATCAAAACCATAGAAATCGATATCAAATCCATCAAATGGATATTCCTAAAAATCCAGAAAGAATTCATCAATGTCGATAATAAATGATGACGACCAATCGGATCAACCAAAAATCGATATAAACGGAAAGCCACATAGGAATAGGCAATTTCCTTGAATTTAACAGTGTCAGACGTCTGGTGGTTTCTCCAGATGTCCGAGCGGAAGGTCTGGAATTTTCTTTCGAATCGCCCAGACGTCTGGGGAACAAACTCTGATGTCTAATCTGAAAGACTCGAATTTTATTCCAGGGCTTCAGACGTCTGATCTTATTACCAAACGTCTGAGTTGAAGCTCAAGGCAAGATTTAGCCTAGGCCATTGATGGCCAAATCATATCGAAAGCGATCGAATGAGCGACGATGGCTAGGGATTTGTGCAAAACAACAACCCGGCCCTATAGACTCATCAATACACTCCGAACAACATGTTCAAACATCTATATAAGGATTTTCATAGATTTTGACCTCAAAATGCCAAAAATTGGAAAATTCGCCAAACCAATTCAATTCAAAAGCAAATGGACATGAAATAGAAATTAGGAATTCATACCTAACAACTGTCAAGCGTATAGACATAGATGTGAGTTCAGGAACTCACCTTTAAACCCAAAAACAACAAATGAGAAGCTCTAAAACAAAGCAAGACCAATTCCTCTTCAACAAGACCTCAAGAATCTTCAATCTATTATCGAATGAAATGAATTTCTTAAGTTAGGGTTTAGGAATTTTTGAAAATTAAAGAGAGATTGAGAAGGAGAAGATGAAGAGGATGCTTACCTAAGCTTCTCCTTGATTTTGGAACTAGAATCTTGAATTTCCTAGTAAACTAGGGCTTAGGATTTTTTTTAGTTTCCTATCTCTTCCCCCATTTTTATTTTAACTTGAGAGTGTTAGGAAAATGTTATGAATGAATAAAGAGGAGTGGAGTGGGAGTTATTAAATTGAGGAGTTGTGTTCTCTTATTGGGTTAGTGGGCTAGAACACAACCCAAACCCAAACAAAAATATCAAATTCCTAATCAATTCCAAACATATTGATGTTCATACTCAAAAAGGTTGCAAACGCCGTTTTAACTCAATGGAAGTAGTATCGAGTCCTAATTCGACTGTTTATAAAAAGTTGCATTTCGGACTTTAATCCGACTAACGATACTATATACAAATAAAATATTTAAATATATATAATCGTAAAATATGCAGGTTATTATATTTACACACATACACATATATAAATTTTTTTACAAAATATACGTAACTTTGCAATTTATACTTATATGGGTATATGTATTATATTTATATATATATTTGTGTGTATGTGTCTATATATATACATATTCCTATGATATTTAATATATACATGTAATCTCCAAACTAGGGTTGATACAAATACTTATCTTAAATTTTAAAAATTTTGAAATCTTAATTTTTATTAATTATACTCAAAACCTAAAATTTAAGAAGAACTCATCGAGATATTCTCAGAATACTCGATTCACAAGATTGATAGGATAGACTGGAGTGTTCGTTATTCTGAACGATATAACTAACCACTCACAAGGCCCATACGAGTGCGGATTGCGCTATCTTCCAAATAGATTTTGAAATAATTTTTATAATAAATTAGCTTTTGAATTTGGGTATTTGAAAATAAAGAGTAGCAAATTTTAAAATTATTATCTTAAGAAATATTTTTAAGAGAGATTAGGTTTTTGTTTGAGTTAGATGAAGAATATTTTGAATATTGATTATGATTCCAAAGTATCTATATCTGCTCTTGAATTTTGAGAAATTGATTTAAAATCCCGTTTTCTCAAATAAATTATTTTATAAATAATATACATTATTTACACTCTTCGGACGTATGAGGAAGAGAATTAAGTGATTAAGTAAACACATGTGTCAATATTTATTTAAAAGTCATTTTATAAGTGCTCTAACCTATTTATCGGTGAGCAAAATTTATGGTCAATCCGAGCCCCAAATTGATGAGTATTTGAGTTGTTTATGATTGTTAAAAAACAAGTTTTTCTAGAATAATTTTTTGGAATAATTCTATAATTCAAAAGACTTTTAAATAAGTTTTAATAATAATTCGAGATAAATATTGGGTTTAATTTTTTTTTATTGTTTGGGTCTTAAGAACACAAAAGCAGTTTGCTACTCAAAAATCAATTGAGGGAGATTGATTTCTCAAAAACTTCTCAAATAGAATTGGGTTTTAACATCGCTTCATCAACAAGACCTTCCATGTAATGAAAGAGCTACTTCAATACTGGTTTGATAACAAAAGAGATATGAAAACTCGACGAGAGGTGGTTCCTTCAAAGGCCACCAAACTCAAGCAACAAAATAGATATACATTTTGATTGTAAATAATTTTTTTTATCTATTTTGTTCCTTAAGTTTGGTGGCCTTCTAATGAACCACCTCTTATCGAGTTTTCATATCTCTCTTGTTATCATACCAGTATTGAAATAGCTCTTTCCATAGTGACATACAGAAAGTTTTGTTGATAAAGCGATGTTAAAACCCAATTCTATTGAGAAGTTTTTGAGAAATCAATCTCCCTCGATTGATTTTTGAGTAGCTTTCTGCTTTTGTGTTTTTATTTCCAACTTAATTACGCCTTATTTCATCGGCATATATATAACTCAAAACTCAAATTAGCCAAAATGACAAAACCCAGAATATATCCTCAAGATCAAGGAATCATGAAAACTCACAACTCAAGGAACTCAATAAGAGTTCAAAACCTCATAAAATTTATTTCAAAATTATATAAGAATCTATCATATATTTATGTATGTATGTATATTATATATGTATATATACATTTACAATAGTTATAAATCCCAATATCTATATGTATAAGAGTGTGTGTGTGTATAAACACAAGTCTTATGGTTATCGTGCTATTATATAATATTTGGTATATATATGTTAAGAAAAAATTAGGCCTAATTAATTGTCCAAAGTCAGGAGATTCAAAGGTAGTTGAGTAAAGAAATTAGTCCTTGGTCAGTATGCATATGACCAACTAGTCAAATAGTCTTAAAGTGCGTTATGCAAATAGGTAATAGTCCAAGTCTGTCATTGTAAAGTCATAATTTCAATTCAAATTAATTGTAATTAAATTCCCAAACTTAATCTTTTACAATGGTCTAGAGTACAAAATGAAAATAAGGAAGAAGTTGAAATCAGAAAAATCCGTCTCATATTATTTTGGGGACATGCCTATTATTGGAAAAGGGAGACGTTAGATCTTTAACACACTAAGGCCATTAAATTTGAGCGATGAAGATGTTGTTGACATGGCATGATGTTGAAATGATAAATGGTATGGTTTTGATCCTTCTTCCTTCTAATACTAATTTGGCATAACTTGACCGTTTGGAACTTATTACATCTTTTGACATAAGTTAAAGTATCTTCGTTCGTTCAAGGCCAATAATAACACTGCCTTATAATTTTCTTTGCTAGCTTTATACCACTGGAATAGTCTTTGAGAAATCCTTATGAGCTTTCATTAATAGATTCATCTTCTTCTCTGGATTTATACATCTTAGATATGGAACTAAATATCCTTTTCTATGCAGTATTCCATTGATCATAGCATATGAAGGCCTTTGACATGTCAGCTTCTTTGACTCACTCCTATCTCGCGATAGCGTTACTTTTCCAAATACATGATTATTAGCATCATCCAACAATTCTCATGTTGATCTTGTCAACTATTTAGTCTTATTCCTTTACAGGCTACTTCATGATCATCGTTCTCTTTAGAATTTCCTTTGTCATTCTATTGTTGTTAAGCTTGCAAGCAAGTCAAAACCAAAATTACTTTACTTATCTCCTTATTCTTAAGTTCAATGCTGGGATTTTGCTGAAATAAAACCAAAACAATTTTTACTTCTGGTGCCCTCGTGAGCTTGCTAGCTTTACCAATGAATCTGGATGTACATTTTTCTCCTACGGTACTTGATGAATTGAAAAGTCTTCAAATTGAGCCAATATCTCATGGATCTTTCTAACATGTTGAGCTAATCGGCATCCTTTGTCTGCTAAGTCTTGTTTAATTAGTTTACCATTAATGCGAATCACTAAGTATTACAATTTTTAATATTTTTAATTATCGACCTAAAGTTGTTTCGGCTATCATGGATTCATATTCAACAACATTTTTGGTTGTGAAAAATCCTAGCTTCATCGCATAATAATTGATGCCTATCGAGTGTAATAATTCATATCCGGCATGGCTCCTTATTTGCTTAAAGCATCATTTAAAAACAACTGTTGCTTTGGCTCAAAATTTTCCTCCTTCTCAAATTGTGTCTCAGTGAATCATGTACGCTCATTACAAATCGAGTAAAGCTTTCCCATTTATCGTTGCATGAGGTAAATATACAATACCAAATTGGCTTAATTCTATTTCCCATTTTATAAACCTTACAGATGTCTCTGCTTCATAATAATATATTTGAGTGGATGGTTGGTTTAGACTTTAACCAGATGTGCTAGAAAATAAGATCTTGGTTTTTGTGCCGTCAAAACCTAGAAATATGCCAGCTTTTACATAATAGGGTACTTGACCTCAGCATCATGTACCCATTTGCTTTCAAAGTGTATAGGCAGTTGAGTTCCCCCTTCCTCCCTTTATTTGTTACTTTGTTTTCTCATGGAAGATTTTATCCATGCGGAAAAACTTATCAGCTTGAAAATGAAAGTTCTGGGATTTCTACATCTACGAATATATAGCTCCTTCAAAAAAGGAGCGTTCTCAATCAATCCAGACTTCACAGATTTAACTTTTTCGTATCGCTTACTTTCTTAATTTCAGTGTCTTTAACACTGAATCTCCATAGATAATCTCTTAGCAATTCCCTTGACCTTTGGTTGATATTTTCCAAAAAAAAAATTGCATCTATGGTTGGCTATACATAAGTGTAAAATTGGATCGAGAACTCGAAAGCAAATTGTCTCTAAGAATAGACGTTCTTCTCATGGTATCAACGATACCACTTTGCAGCTACCCCTAAAAGATTTAAGGAAATAACCTTGATCTTTCCACTTCTAAAGCATCGTAGATGTCCATTTGGCTTACAAAAGTTAGAAGGTGGTCATCAGAATCAGTCCATCATAATTGGTAGAAGCAATATTAAAATATGAAGGCAAAGGAATCTATATTATCTCTTTAGTAAATAGGGCTTCCTTAAAATTGTTATTGACCATAGGGTTCATCGTTCTTTTTCCTTTTAGATCCATCCTATCTTTGAACAATTTATGGGCCAAGTCACTTATGTGTGCCTTGTCATCTTCATAATTTCTTTATACTGGTTTATACTCCTTCGAAAGTGAGCTGAATGATTGCTTAAGTGGGGACTTATGGGTTTTTTGGGTTCCTTAGTCATTGTCTTGATTGATTGATCATTGGTTTCAACTTCTTTTTCTAATTTTTGGTAAGGTTTAAGACGAGCTCTTTCCATCTTAATGGCTATAGTTTCATCCTTTCCTCTTGGTTCTAGAACACTATTCCCAAGATTTTAACTTTCTAGAAGTGATTCTTTGGCATGTCCATGAGGAGATTATACGTCCTTGCAATCATCATCATTTTTCCTCTTAGTCATTTTTTATGATTTCTAGGATAGAAGCATTTTAATTATTTCATGCACGGTTTGGAATTGGTTTTGCATAGCCTTTATGTTGGCACTTATGATTCCCATTACCATGGACAATGAAGCTTGTTTTACCTCGATATTATCAACACTGAAACGAGGTGTTCCATTTTCTACAAGCTTGGTATGATGCATCACTTCTTTTTCTTGAACATTATCTCCATTTATTCTTGCCATTTTAATTTGAAGCAAGTGTAATAAGACAATTCCAAGTTTATAGGAAGTGTTTTATAATTTTCTCAATGAAAGCACTAAAATTGGTAAGCCAAAATTAGGCTTAACATAATTGTCCATTTTGAGAGATTAAAAGTCAATTAAGCAAAATAATTAATTCTTTATTAAGTGTGCATATGAACAATTAATCAAATAGTCTCAAAGTCCTTTATGCAAATAGCCAATAGAGAAAGTCCTTCATTGTACGGTCATAATTTCAATTCAACCTAATTTCCATTAAAAACCCAAATTAAGCATTTATATTAGTCTTAAGTACAAAACAAAAATGAAGAAGAAGATGAAATAAACAATAATTCATCCCATCTCATGTGGGGTGCTTGCCTATTTATAAGGGAAAGCGAGTCATTTGATCTTTGAAACGTAGGGGCCATTAAATTTGAATGATAAAGATGATATCCAAATAACCCATAATGTAGTCATTAAGATGGAAAGAGCTCCACTTAAACCTTACCAAAACTGTGACGACCCACATTTTGAAAAGTTTAAATTGATAATAATCCACACATGTCCAATCCAAACAATCCGGAACATAGATAATCATTAGGGTTAATTAAGAAGAATAAGAACAGAAGAAGAAAAAAAAAACAGAATCTCGCAGTGGAACGATAAAACAAAATAATCAAATAAACAGTTCATGAAGTTGTTTCTATTATACGTTTGATTATAATCTATGCAACATTTATCAGAGTTATATGTACATAAGGAATAAATAGAATAATGCAGCAGACAACATGATGCAGGGATACTAATAGTAGTAATATACCAAATCTTTGTCTTCGTGGCATTAGAGACGCTTACAGGTTTTCACATATCATATGCAGTGTATAACGTGCGTGCAATAACTCAAGAGATGTTACATGATCTTCCATCTTCTAAGGATCCATCAAAATATTTATATGCTGTAGAAAACGCTATATATAATGTCTGATCAATAAAATAAATATTTTTCTTGGCATTAAGGCTTTACATTGATCCCCTAACACGTTTTAAGCATTATCGTACAACTTGCATATAAAACACCAGTTAAACAGTCGGTGGATAGGGATGTGTCGTGATACGACAACACTAAATCAAAATTGTATGGGTCTCCTATATGGATAAAAGTATGACAAGGCACGTGAGGCAATCCTCAAGGTAGGATACTACCAGTTCGGGTTGTAGGACTGGGGGTAATGCATCATAGCCATGGCCGCCCACCGCGTCCATCCATCCCATATCGAGTCGAAGGGAGGTTATCCCAATCAAGATGAACCAATCGAAACAAGCAACAAGAGAAATAATATGGACCGAGTCTAAGAAAATTGAAGAACGGATGTTCGCTCCGGGTAATTATCCCACTTGGTCCTGTCAAGCCGCCATGTTTTAGTCATTTAAATTGGCACAAGTGCCGGGGTCTATCCATCATCATTCTCTTTCTTAAAATCCAGCAATCACCATCAAATCCAACCACTTCATTCTAGAGTCTCCTCCGCATACACAGTTGTTAAAGTGGTTTCAGTATCGACAAAGAGTATGCCCATATTCGACTCCGGTCTCTTTAACAACCATACGTCATTTTTAACACTGGTTGGTACTTTTACATTTCGAAAACAATTCATACTTGATATCAAAATGTCATATTCGCTTCAAAACCAAATCCATTTCAAAATCGTCATATTTTCTCAATATATACTGTTTATACCAAAATTTGGCACAACACTCTTCGGAAGTTTTTGAAGAGATAATAAATGAAGAATGCAAATTGAAAATGAGGATTATCTAACAAAAACTCCAATTAACAAGAATGTAAATGCGAAGACAAGCAATTTAGAGTGGTTCGGTGTGTTGCCTACGTCCACTATGAAGTTTTAATAGCTTTATTGATTCTCTTTTAATGATTACAAGCGAGTACATCAAACAATCAGTGAAATACAACTTGGAATTCGAAATCAAAAGCAAAGGAAAGGTGCAAGTCTTGATCCGGCAGAGTCTGGGCGCTTGAGAATCAAAAGATCCCTTTTCTGTAGGCTCTGGGGCTCTATTTATAGGCGTAGGAGGCTGATATTTCGCTCAAACTTCGAGAGACCCGCTCTGGCACGTGAGTGGGCCCACGCGACTAACCTCAGGAAGTTTCGACTCGATCGGCGATCGATACGAACTCATTTCGCATCGATCAAGATGACGTCCAATAGGGATGAAATTTGGTGTAGACATTCTTTGGCTTGCACGTAGCCTTCTCTAAAAATTTCATGGCATTTGGATCAGTGGATCATGAGTTATTGTCGATACGAATTGGGATTTCTCGGTGGTTGCTTGGTTCGAATCGATCAATTCGAATCCATGCCTTCGACTCGATCAACTCACGTGGCCTTGTGATGACGTGGCGTGCATACTTCGCCTCGATCCGGTCTTCACTCCGAGTTGACCGCATCGACTCCATGGATTTCGCCTTGTTCGTATCGAGGGGCGACACGTCATCAAGTTTGTTGACTCGGTGGATTCGAATGATGCCTTTACTCATGGATTCGAACTGCAACCGTTGATGGATACGAATCACTGATGGATACGAAGTTCTTTGACCAGATGGATACGAAGAGAGACTTCCACGATGGATACGAAGCAGTGACCGTTGCCTCAGTTGATGGATGCGAAACGCTTTGTCTGCCGATGGATACGAAGTAGGGAGATGCCGATGGATTCGAATAAGGAAGTGTTGATCGATACGAAGCGCGGCTTTATGATGGGTACAAAGTCCATCGATACGAACTCGATGGATTGGAATACAACCATGTTCATCGATACGAACTGATGCTCTTCGATGGATATGAAACCGCTGGATCCATGATCGATACGAAATCGATCGATACGAATTGGAGCTTGATGAGCAATACGAAAGCAGAGCTTTTCCCTTCAAATTGAATCGGCCATAACTTGAGCATATGGACTCGGATTGACTTGAAACTTGGAGCGTTGGCTCTCTTGGCTTTGCTAGCCATGTCCTATCAATTGTAGCTCAATCCGGACTCGGACAAAATTCATCGATATCCATAGCGAACCCGCGTATGTTCGATATCCAGGAAGAGTGATCCTTGGTATCTCTACCTTGCCAAAAGGTGGGATAACATGTACAATTTCAATTCAAAATCATTTTCGCCTTAATATCATGATTTCGCTTCCAAAACCGTTTCGAATACCAATTTGGGTTATAACTTCATTTAATCCAATTTGTATTTAAATCCATGATTTAAAAATAAACATTCCACCCTTACCAGTTTGAACTTTTAGAAAAATAGTTTAAATAGTTTAAATAATTAAAATAGTTTGAATAATTAAAATAGTTTAAACGGCTAAAATAGTTAAAATAATTTGAATGGTTAAAGTAGTTAAAAATAGTTTAAATATTAAAATGGTTTATATAGTAAAATAATTTGGAAAAACAAAATAATTTAAAATTTTCAAAGAATATAGATTTTAAAAATTTTATACTAAAATAATTTATTTGAAAATAGTTTCAAACTCAAACTGAATCAATTTCCAAATCTTCTCAAATCAATCCAATTTCCATTTCCATTTATATTGTTTCAATTCCGATTTCAATTCGAATAAACTTTGATTCCAATTCATATTCATATCAATTCCAGTTCCGACCTCAACTTCAATTAATTCAATTTAATTCCAATTTGAATTAATTTCAAATAACTTATCAAATTTTTTAATCATTTCGATTTATATAAATTCTAATTTGATCTTCAAAATATCGATTTAAGTCACTTAAATTAAAGTTAACTTCAATATTAAATTTAAAATCCAATTTTCAAATAATTAAATTCCGAGATCAATTTTGAAATATCGTTTTATATCACTTTTACTTAGTAATATTCAAGGTTCGAATAAAAATCCAATCTTTTAAAACAATCCAATTTCTAAATTTCAAATCTTGTTCGATTATAACTTCAAAATCTCAACTTCGATTGTCTTAAACAATTTCGATTACCACAACTTAATTCCACAATTTGAGCCCAAGTTCGAAAATAATTTGATTTCTATAAATCCGATTTTTTTATTTCTTTTAAATCAAAATCATTTAGATAAATTTTAAATCAAAATTTTTAGAATCGTTTAATTTAACCAGTCCGGTGTCCGTATATAATTTTCTATCCTATGGTCGAGTGATCAGTTATTTCAGTTTAATTTCAAGGATGGATATATATTATTTCGATCTAAATAAATGTCATAGGTATATCATTTCAAACTATTTCTTAATTTATTCGAAATAGT
Organism: Allium cepa; assembly: GCA_030765085.1. Taxonomy (NCBI): domain Eukaryota; kingdom Viridiplantae; phylum Streptophyta; class Magnoliopsida; order Asparagales; family Amaryllidaceae; genus Allium; species Allium cepa. The sequence continues at coordinate 591,175,124 of CM060938.1, forward strand.
TCAATTTACAGTTTATATATTGTAAATAATATACAGGGTAGGATATCTCAAAATATATAAACATCCAAACTATCAATCAATATCATCCATCGCAATTAATCATCCAAACAGTCAATATAATTCACACAATTTCATAGTTGTTACTATCGGGTATTTTACAAGCAATTCAATTCCAATTTCAAATTTAACTGTCAATTTTAATTTTTAATGGTTAATCCAAATGGCAATTTAGATGACAATTAAATTATCAAACAATGATCAATAAATTTATATTACTTCATAGTTCAAATTTAACTGCATAAAAATATTTTAGTTCGTTATGAGCGTTATTAAACACTCATCTTGATTTTTCAATTTTAAATCAAATCGAACGACGTTCGCTTTAACCTAAAATTTTAACTAGCTCCAAACATCTCCAAATCAGTTCCATGACGTAGTGCTCGTCGTCACGATTCCATTGCCGCTTGTTTCGTATAATTCTGATAATGTATGGCCAAGATATACATTTTTTAAAGACTGCACAATTTATAATATAATATAAAATTTCAATTTTCATTTTAATATTATAACCTAATATCGCAGCCGTTGATTTCTGAGACAAGATCAGAGCCGCACTAGCTTTCTCCTCTCACGTACACGTCCCAGGTAGAACCGCACACAAGAAACCCATCGTTGTCCCCCTTCCGTCGATCACTGAACCCCCATCCTTCACCTTGACTTCGATTAGAGACCACTACCGGACGTGTCTCAGCCCACTTCACATTTGGCCTCGACCCCATGAAGCTTGGCTACCCCTCTGCTTGGAAAAACGTGACCAAATGCGTGGCATACCCAAGCAGATTTTGGCCACTACGTTGAACTATACAGATCATGATCGTATGGACTGATAGAGCTTGTTAAGCTCTTCGATTTTGTAGTTGGAGATTCGGTCTAAAACTCGATGGATTGTGAGAGATTTGAGGAGGAAGGATTGAAGATGTTCGGCCATACATTCGTTGGAAGCGCGGTTTAGAATTTTCGGGGTTAGGGTTACTTTGCAAGCGTATTTATACGTGTAAACATATTATTTTATTATTCTCACTTTTCATCCCATCTCATGTGGGGTGCTTTCCTATTTATAAGGGAAAGCGAGTCGTAAGATCTTTGAAACGTGGAGGCCATTAAATTTGAACGAAAAAGATGATATCCGAAGAACCCAGTATGTAGCCAGTAAGATGGAAAGAGCTCCTCTTAAACCTTACCAAAACTATGACGACCCACATTTCGGAGAGTTTAAATTGACAATAATCCACACATTTCGGGACTAAATATCCTTACATAAATCAAATCGATATCGCATGTAACATGAGTGTAACAGAGTTGGAGATGTTTATGGGATTTCACATCTCTTATCCAGTGTATAACGTGCGTGCAATAACTCAAGAGATGTTATGAGATTTTTCATCTCTTAAGGATCCGTTAAAATATTTATATGTAGTAGAATACGCTACATATATAATGTCTAATCAATAAAATAAAGATTTTTCCTAGCGTAAAGCTTTACATTGATCATCCTAACGCGTTTTAAGCATTGTTGTACAGTTTGCATATAAAACACTAGTTAAACGGTTGGTGGATAGGGATGCGTCGTGATACGACAACACTAAATCAAAATCGTATGGGTCTCGTATAAGGATAAAAGTATGACAAGGCACATGAGTCAATGCCCAAGGTAGGATACTACCGGTTCGGATCGCAGGGCTGGTGGTAACGCATCATAGCCATGACCGCCCACCGCGTCCATTCATCCCATATCGAGTCAAAAGGAGGCTATCTCAATCAAGATGCACCAATAGAAACCAATAGTAAGAGAAATAATATGGACCGAGTCTAAGAAAATCGAAGAACGGATGTACGCTCAGGGTTATTAGCCCACTTGGCCCTGTCAAGCCGTCCTGTTTTAGTCATTTCAAATTGGCACAAGTGCCGAGGTCTATCCATCATCGTTCTCTTTCTTCAAATCCAGCAATCGCCGTCAAATCCAACCACTTCGTTCTGAAGTCTCCTCCGCGTACATTGTTGTTAAAGTGGTTCCAGTATCGACAGAGAGTATGCCCATATCCGGCCCCGGTCTCTTTAACAACCAAACGTCATTTTTAACACCGGTTGGTACTTTTACAGTTTTAAAATAGTTCATACTTGATATCAAAATGTTATTGTAACGTCACGAGAATTTCGTTCTTCGAAAATTCGACACCGACACTCACTTTATCGACTGCCGAGAAATCGAAGGCCAAAAACCGAGATGTTATGGGTTTTAAAAAGAAAAGAAAAGAAAGAAGAGAGAAAAAGAAGAAAGAAAAAGAAAAATAGAGGGAAAAGAAGATAGACAATTTTTAGAAAACGGAGAATTAGAAAAACAGAAGATAGAAAATTTTAAAAATAGAACGGGACAGAAAGGGAACAATAGAACAACAACAGAATCTCACAATTCGCAGCGGAACAACATATAATAATAAATGAATAATCTTTAAACAAAGAACTATATAAGTTATTACATTACATTTCATTACATTACATCATATCATCAGAGTGTACAACATACAACAATAACAAACAGTGCAGCGGAAAAAGAAATATTATATAAATTAGTAATACGCCATGCCATCCAGCTTGCCTCCAGCAACTCCAGAATATCCAGAATATCCTGATAAGCCTAACTCTTAACTGCCCGTGTGGAAATTGGTGGGCACCCAGAGTTTAGGAAGGAAAACAATAAACTCCGAGTCAGTCATGTGACTGGTGTGAGAACTCAAAACAGTTTATTTATCTTAAAATCAAATAGAGGAATATTTTTAAATCAATTCGCAATGCTTTTAAAAATGTAACTACCATAAGACCTCCCACCACACACACAATGCAAACGCAGACTTGGAGGAGATTTCTTCTTATGTTAGTCAAAGATGCTTCTACGCAAAAATCAAATCAATTTTGATATTATTATTAGTGCATAGTGTAGAACAAATTCTTTCGAAAGTAAAGATATAAATCTTAGCCAGCATAGGTACCATTATATTATGCCTACTAATAGCTACCATATTAAATGGCAGGTTCTACAACTAAAACCGTACAAGTTTCGTATTGTTTCTTTGGATTTCCAACAAATGGTCAGGCCAAGGAACTTCCCATTGCCACTGAAAATGCCTCTGGAAAGACATCCCCGAGAACCAAACCGGAACTCTGCCAACACAAGGCCGGGTTACCCCTTAACTGGGTAACTACTGACACGAGCACGCCATTCCCCGGTCCTTTAGGACCTTTTCAACCGAGCGCTCGATATCCAACATCACACCATAATAAATAGAGTGTTTTCAACATGAGTAAGTATCTGGGCTCCATACCATGATACCACCCCTTTCCAGAAGGAAATGCACATACCCTAAGGGGAGCTACAGCAACCCCTAATAACCTTGCCGCATCTTTCCTGTTTTGACCATTTTCGGGATGTGAGGCTCGACGAAGTCACGTCCACAAAAACATACTTTATACAAAAGCCATGCTTTGGGTCAACAAATGATCAACACAATGATCACTAAGATAGACGATCAAATAAATGATCCTATCACAAATAATCAACACAATGATCATTTCAGCATCACTCAGCATGTCACATTACCAAAATGGGATATATTGCTGATAACTTCAACTATATAACCTTTGAGCTCGTACGTCTCAAAGAAGGGTGTTAAGCAAAGAATAAATTCTCCGCCACCAACAGAAATATATTTGAAAGAAATCGGCTTTATATCTCAAATTGTAATGTCAGACATACAATCCATACAAGTCTGTTCCGGGATCGAACAGAACCGAAGGCACTTACAAAGAAGTCCTTGCAATCCGGATATCCACAATCCTGATCGGATTTCCCATCACTTAGGGAGTCTCAATACCGTTGCAACTCAGTGCAGAGACAATCGACAGGTCATCCTATCGCTTTTGCAAATACCGGTCTTCAACACCGATCTTCAATGCAATTCACAACGACGTATCACATATTCGGAATGGGTTATACGACCCCATGGTCCTTTCCCGGTTAACCCGAATAGTGAGCGCTTATTCAAAAATAAGTGTGCATTCAAATTCAATCAATTCACATCAAATACCCATTCAAAGGGAAATATTGATAGTCGGCTATTGAACTATCAATGGATATGCATACATCACCAGATTCCAAATAATTTTCCAAATTATTATTTTCCAAAATATCTTTACAAGATATAAAATTTCAACACTTCAAAAATAAATCAACATTTATTTTCAAACAAATTCCCTTTTCACTTATAAATTCCATAATGAATTTATATTTCAAAATATTCGTGCATATACGATTTCAACTATCCATTTCCAATTTATCTTCAAAAAGATAAATTCTAAATATTCACTTCATATTTGAAAACATTTCCATACTTATTATTCATAAGTAATTCACAAATCTTTTTATTTTCAACCTTGGAAAATATTCAATATACTTAAATCGAATTAAGTATATAATTCATTCTTTAAGGAAATCATTCTCTTAAACATATTTATTTGGGCCAAAACGAATGTTACGTAAAACATCGTTACGACAACCCAAAATCACTAGTATAGGGATTCGAAATTAGAATAGATATATAAATCCCAATACTATACAAAACATTTCCTTTCGGAAATCATTTATTATAACAACAGTGTTATAGTCCACCATTTCCTTTTATTTCTCGAAAACGTCTACTTCAACAATAAATGTTGAAATCTATGGTTTCGAATCTCAACACATTTTAAAACATCGTTAGATCGTTTTAATTCTATTTGAAACATTCACATTCTAAACAATTTCTTTAACGTGCTATTCACTGTTCAAAAACGTGAATAAACTACGTTAACAAACTTCATCATTTCTATTCACTTTAACTTAAAGGATTATTCACTGTCTAAAACGTGAATATAACTCCATTTATAAGTTATAACAATTAACTTATCAAAATAAGTAGTTTGCGGATTTATAAAACAACGTTTATAAATTCCGTTTCTTTTTATTTATAAAAACTTCCTTTATTAACATATTTCAGTTTATAACTCAATTATAAACTAAATGTTTATATTATAAGTTAAATACTTATAAAACGATTATTTTATAAAATCGTTCTTTAAACTTCATAATTATAAATCTTATAACTCATAAGATTCATTTATTTAACCAAATCTATTCTTCAATTAACTTCACAAATTTATAAATCTTACTATTTATAAATTTCATTTATAACTTCACAGTTTATAATTCCATAAATTTCATTCTATTATGAAATTCATTCTCACATCATTCAAACATTTATAAAAACTTGTTTTATAATGTCTATATTCCAATTTATAAATATCCATTTATAAATCTCTTAATATAAATCAGTTTATATTATTATTCTAAAACGTCTTTAAATTCCTTTATAATTTCATCATTTCGATTTATAAAAAAAAATCAAATTTTATAAATCCTATATTTAAACCTTTATCATATATTCAAAAATCCAATCTAAATTATTTTATAAAATCATTAGTTCATATTTCTCAAAAATCGACTTTTAATCGTATTTCTAAAAATCAGCTTTTTAACTATATTTCTTAAAAATCATAATTTTTATAACTTTAAAACTTATAACGTTTATTTATTTGAAATGGATCAATTCCAAAAATATAGTATATTCTCAAAATCACTTTTAAAAATCATTTTTAACTCCCAAAATTTGGGTCCAATGATGCTACACACCAAATAGTCCATCACGACTACAACGATATCATATATCAATATGATAATCCATCAAATATCAAAATATCTGAAATAAAATAAAAACTGTTGAGGAATCCTGTTGGATCCCTCCAACCTGTTTTCCTGCATCACAAACATTAGCACAATACCAATTTCGCTCCAGTACGAAATTATCGCGGTACATGTTCTTATTAAATATTATCCGCTTAATAACGGCGTAATAGGGTCTCATCCGCTAAACAAAAAATGCGGGAAATCAATAACTGCAATATATACATATGCCAATATATATATATATTGATATTATATATAATACCAATTTCACTGTTTATGAAATATTCGCGGTATATGTTTATATTAAATAACATCCGCTTACTAACGGCGCATAATGTCTATTTTAACAATCAATAATTTACAGTCATCATTCAAACATGCATTCAAATATTTTAAATCTAACTATTTAAAATAAAATCGAAATCTATTCGATTGAGTGAGAAGTTCTCACCTTGGTTTTAAATTCCGTTTTAGCTTTTATTTCGAATAAAATTAAACGCGCGTTTAATTTTACCCGAAATTCTCACTAACTCCAAACGACTCCAAACCAACTCCATCGCGTAGTGCTCGTCCATACGATTCCAACGCAACTGAGTTTGCATTTTTTCGACCTCGTATGAAAAAGATATCAATTTTACAAGTTACACGAGTTTTTATATAAAGATTTCAACTTAAATTAAACTTTATAAAACCACTACCCCTCATCACCCTTGGATCCTTCATCATCTCATCTATACCGTACCCCCCCTTCTTCCTAACACACGCAAGAAGCCCCAGGTTGTAGCATCATAGCCGAACCCATTTAGATAAATTAGGGTTTAATTTTTCACCCAAATTCAATCGCCTTTGCATCGATCAAGCTCCTTCATTCCATGCGCCTATCTCCCCCACACCCACGGCCAAAGCAACCTGTAGCTCGGCCCTAAGATGCGCCTCGAATGGCGTGCCAAAACTGTAGAGAACGGCCACACATCACTCCCCCTCCGTTGCACCAAAATCCATCATCACCGTATGGAATTAAAGCTCTCTCCATGCTTTTCAATGTTGTAGTTAACAACTTTGGCCAAAACTTCACGGATTGGAAGAGATTAAGGGTTGAAATTGGGACAATTCTGGCCTTTGAATTAGAAAGTGGCGGCTATGCATATAGAATTAGGGTTAGGGTTGTTATTTCTAATTTATGAAGGGTATAGGGTCTATTTATAGAGTTTTGAACGACACTATTCATCCGAAAATTCCGAACTCCGATTTAGGCGCCGTAACCAGCGTACCTAGGGTTTATCCCGCGTTCCGGACACAATGGAACAAGTTTCGGAAGCTAATTCGGAAGTATGTGCGAGTTATGGCTACAAACGCTCAATTTGAATTAAACCGATTTAAATCGATTTCTAGGCGTTTTAATTTGTACCGGACAAACGGTAAATCCAATTGACTTGAAATTTGAAACCTTACAATAATATCACATTACGGATCCGATGAAACTGGTTTCGTCGAAATCCGAGACTTTTTGAAAAATGGCTATTTTGACTCGCCAAATTTAAATTAAAAACAATTCAATGCGTTTCGAGCTGCCACGATCAAACGATAGCTCCGATTGACACGAAAATTGAAATCCGGTAATAACTAACTATTACGGATCCAATGAAACTGGTTTCGTTCAATTCTGAGACTGTTCAAAAATTGACTATTTTACAGTCGATTATAAAATATTAAAATATTCAATTTTCACAGATTAACTTCTAATTCGATTTTAAAAGTTCTAAAATATCTCTATAACTCCAGTATGATTAAATAAAATTTTCCAAATTATTTTAAATCATTTTTAACTCAATTTTTAATTATTTCCATAATTTAACATATTAAATTATTGATTTAATTATTCAATTAAATCCAAAAATTCAAATAAAAATTTATTTGACTTATAAATTCACTTTTTAATATTTAAAATTAATTAAATATTCAAATTTTAATTAAATAAAATTCTGGGTCGTTACAATCTTTCCCCCTTAAAAGAATTTCGTCCTCGAAATTATAAGTAAGAAAAGTTAGAGAATCTATTAATTTTCCAAAATTCATAATTAAACTTCTTTCAATAACTTTACCAAGTTTTCAAATCATACTTAGTTATCTTTTCAAAAGCAACTACTATTGTTTAACTTTCAATTCCAAAACAAAGTTAAAGTTTTCAAAATTTTCCAAGTTTTCTCAAATTTTTCTAACGCCTTAAATTTCCGAAAAAATTCGCCATAGTCTCCTTTGCGCGGCTCGATCCGAAAAAAAATGACAGTATATATATCACAAATATACATCTCATCAAGTAATGAGGCATCCCGAAGGGAAAAAAGTATAAAAGTGCGATATTTAATCCGAGATATGTACCTTATATTTTATTAGCAAGCATATACGGCTAATATAGCGCTAAAGCGAACTCCAAATGCGAAGCAAACGCGATCCGCACCTACTAATCACTCAACAAACAACATGAGAATCATGCATATAGACAATAATCTCAATATACAACATATAGCAACATAATAACTATATATGTCACATAGCAAATGCAACAATAGCAATATATATTCAACCATCTACCAACTAACATCCAATTACCATTCAACAAATTCATAACCAATATATTCATTCATATTTTCATTCATATACAATGAATTGGTTTTCACTTTAAATCACATTTGATTTGTTTACATTGGATTTACTAACATTCATTCTCAATTCTAATTAGTTTCAATTTGTTAACATTCACTAATTAAATCCCATTCACATTCAAATTTATTTACTTCCCATTTGAATTCAATTACATAGCTTTAAATTTCATTAATACTTAATGAATTACATATAATCAATCAACAATCATATAACAACCAAAGTGTATTGATTACAACCAAATTTCTTCGCTTCACTTACATTCATTTTGGTTTTATTAAATTGACTTTCATTCAAGTATTCAACTTCTAATAACATTAGATTGTAATGAATCAACACTTATATTCATTATTTTATTTAATCCATTTGATTATTTACAACTCATATTCATAAATATATTAACTTCTTATATATATAAGTTTATTTCACAATTGTAAATCACTTTAATTATACTTCAATTCTTATAATTCTTTTACTTATACAATTATTCTTTTATTTAGATTATTCAAACAACCTAACAATCAACTTATATATACACTTTAATAATTTTGAAAAATTATTCCTTTATATATAAAATATAACCAAGGTAAAATTATTTCATTTACCCAATTTTAAAATCAATATTATGTCGAATTGTTCTATTCAAGTGTTTAGAAACCCCTTCGGCAAAGTTGTACATACCGTGCTGAGGAAGGTTCATATGCCACTCAATAAACCAATCATCACAATATAAAACAATTTCATATCACTAACAAATACGCACTCGTATCTATTATTACACTCAAACTCATTCTAGAGTACTGCTGACTCTATCTCTAACGAGTAATACCCAACAGAACCATGGTTGTCGCTTAACCATAAGCTCTGATACCAAATGTAACGTCACGAGAATTTCGTTCTTCGAAAATTCGACACCGACACTCACTTTATCGACTGCCGAGAAATCGAAGGCCAAAAACCGAGATGTTATGGGTTTTAAAAAGAAAAGAAAAGAAAGAAGAGAGAAAAAGAAGAAAGAAAAAGAAAAATAGAGGGAAAAGAAGATAGACAATTTTTAGAAAACAGAGAATTAGAAAAACAGAAGATAGAAAATTTTAAAAATAGAACGGGACAGAAAGGGAACAATAGAACAACAACAGAATCTCACAATTCGCAGCGGAACAACATATAATAATAAATGAATAATCTTTAAACAAAGAACTATATCAGTTATTACATTACATTTCATTACATTACATCATATCATCAGAGTGTACAACATACAACAATAACAAACAGTGCAGCGGAAAAAGAAATATTATATAAATTAGTAATACGCCATGCCATCCAGCTTGCCTCCAGCAACTCCAGAATATCCAGAATATCCTGATAAGCCTAACTCTTAACTGCCCGTGTGGAAATTGGTGGGCACCCAGAGTTTAGGAAGGAAAACAATAAACTCCGAGTCAGTCATGTGACTGGTGTGAGAACTCAAAACAGTTTATTTATCTTAAAATCAAATAGAGGAATATTTTTAAATCAATTCGCAATGCTTTTAAAAATGTAACTACCATAAGACCTCCCACCACACACACAATGCAAACGCAGACTTGGAGGAGATTTCTTCTTATGTTAGTCAAAGATGCTTCTACGCAAAAATCAAATCAATTTTGATATTATTATTAGTGCATAGTGTAGAACAAATTCTTTCGAAAGTAAAGATATAAATCTTAGCCAGCATAGGTACCATTATATTATGCCTACTAATAGCTACCATATTAAATGGCAGGTTCTACAACTAAAACCGTACAAGTTTCGTATTGTTTCTTTGGATTTCCAACAAATGGTCAGGCCAAGGAACTTCCCATTGCCACTGAAAATGCCTCTGGAAAGACATCCCCGAGAACCAAACCGGAACTCTGCCAACACAAGGCCGGGTTACCCCTTAACTGGGTAACTACTGACACGAGCACGCCATTCCCCGGTCCTTTAGGACCTTTTCAACCGAGCGCTCGATATCCAACATCACACCATAATAAATAGAGTGTTTTCAACATGAGTAAGTATCTGGGCTCCATACCATGATACCACCCCTTTCCAGAAGGAAATGCACATACCCTAAGGGGAGCTACAGCAACCCCTAATAACCTTGCCGCATCTTTCCTGTTTTGACCATTTTCGGGATGTGAGGCTCGACGAAGTCACGTCCACAAAAACATACTTTATACAAAAGCCATGCTTTGGGTCAACAAATGATCAACACAATGATCACTAAGATAGACGATCAAATAAATGATCCTATCACAAATAATCAACACAATGATCATTTCAGCATCACTCAGCATGTCACATTACCAAAATGGGATATATTGCTGATAACTTCAACTATATAACCTTTGAGCTCGTACGTCTCAAAGAAGGGTGTTAAGCAAAGAATAAATTCTCCGCCACCAACAGAAATATATTTGAAAGAAATCGGCTTTATATCTCAAATTGTAATGTCAGACATACAATCCATACAAGTCTGTTCCGGGATCGAACAGAACCGAAGGCACTTACAAAGAAGTCCTTGCAATCCGGATATCCACAATCCTGATCGGATTTCCCATCACTTAGGGAGTCTCAATACCGTTGCAACTCAGTGCAGAGACAATCGACAGGTCATCCTATCGCTTTTGCAAATACCGGTCTTCAACACCGATCTTCAATGCAATTCACAACGACGTATCACATATTCGGAATGGGTTATACGACCCCATGGTCCTTTCCCGGTTAACCCGAATAGTGAGCGCTTATTCAAAAATAAGTGTGCATTCAAATTCAATCAATTCACATCAAATACCCATTCAAAGGGAAATATTGATAGTCGGCTATTGAACTATCAATGGATATGCATACATCACCAGATTCCAAATAATTTTCCAAATTATTATTTTCCAAAATATCTTTACAAGATATAAAATTTCAACACTTCAAAAATAAATCAACATTTATTTTCAAACAAATTCCCTTTTCACTTATAAATTCCATAATGAATTTATATTTCAAAATATTCGTGCATATACGATTTCAACTATCCATTTCCAATTTATCTTCAAAAAGATAAATTCTAAATATTCACTTCATATTTGAAAACATTTCCATACTTATTATTCATAAGTAATTCACAAATCTTTTTATTTTCAACCTTGGAAAATATTCAATATACTTAAATCGAATTAAGTATATAATTCATTCTTTAAGGAAATCATTCTCTTAAACATATTTATTTGGGCCAAAACGAATGTTACGTAAAACATCGTTACGACAACCCAAAATCACTAGTATAGGGATTCGAAATTAGAATAGATATATAAATCCCAATACTATACAAAACATTTCCTTTCGGAAATCATTTATTATAACAACAGTGTTATAGTCCACCATTTCCTTTTATTTCTCGAAAACGTCTACTTCAACAATAAATGTTGAAATCTATGGTTTCGAATCTCAACACATTTTAAAACATCGTTAGATCGTTTTAATTCTATTTGAAACATTCACATTCTAAACAATTTCTTTAACGTGCTATTCACTGTTCAAAAACGTGAATAAACTACGTTAACAAACTTCATCATTTCTATTCACTTTAACTTAAAGGATTATTCACTGTCTAAAACGTGAATATAACTCCATTTATAAGTTATAACAATTAACTTATCAAAATAAGTAGTTTGCGGATTTATAAAACAACGTTTATAAATTCCGTTTCTTTTTATTTATAAAAACTTCCTTTATTAACATATTTCAGTTTATAACTCAATTATAAACTAAATGTTTATATTATAAGTTAAATACTTATAAAACGATTATTTTATAAAATCGTTCTTTAAACTTCATAATTATAAATCTTATAACTCATAAGATTCATTTATTTAACCAAATCTATTCTTCAATTAACTTCACAAATTTATAAATCTTACTATTTATAAATTTCATTTATAACTTCACAGTTTATAATTCAATAAATTTCATTCTATTATGAAATTCATTCTCACATCATTCAAACATTTATAAAAACTTGTTTTATAATGTCTATATTCCAATTTATAAATATCCATTTATAAATCTCTTAATATAAATCAGTTTATATTATTATTCTAAAACGTCTTTAAATTCCTTTATAATTTCATCATTTCGATTTATAAAAAAAAAATCAAATTTTATAAATCCTATATTTAAACCTTTATCATATATTCAAAAATCCAATCTAAATTATTTTATAAAATCATTAGTTCATATTTCTCAAAAATCGACTTTTAATCGTATTTCTAAAAATCAGCTTTTTAACTATATTTCTTAAAAATCATAATTTTTATAACTTTAAAACTTATAACGTTTATTTATTTGAAATGGATCAATTCCAAAAATATAGTATATTCTCAAAATCACTTTTAAAAATCATTTTTAAATCCCAAAATTTGGGTCCAATGATGCTACACACCAAATAGTCCATCACGACTACAACGATATCATATATCAATATGATAATCCATCAAATATCAAAATATCTGAAATAAAATAAAAACTGTTGAGGAATCCTGTTGGATCCCTCCAACCTGTTTTCCTGCATCACAAACATTAGCACAATACCAATTTCGCTCCAGTACGAAATTATCGCGGTACATGTTCTTATTAAATATTATCCGCTTAATAACGGCGTAATAGGGTCTCATCCGCTAAACAAAAAATGCGGGAAATCAATAACTGCAATATATACATATGCCAATATATATATATATTGATATTATATATAATACCAATTTCACTGTTTATGAAATATTCGCGGTATATGTTTATATTAAATAACATCCGCTTACTAACGGCGCATAATGTCTATTTTAACAATCAATAATTTACAGTCATCATTCAAACATGCATTCAAATATTTTAAATCTAACTATTTAAAATAAAATCGAAATATATTCGATTGAGTGAGAAGTTCTCACCTTGGTTTTAAATTCCGTTTTAGCTTTTATTTCGAATAAAATTAAACGCGCGTTTAATTTTACCCGAAATTCTCACTAACTCCAAACGACTCCAAACCAACTCCATCGCGTAGTGCTCGTCCATACGATTCCAACGCAACTGAGTTTGCATTTTTTCGACCTCGTATGAAAAAGATATCAATTTTACAAGTTACACGAGTTTTTATATAAAGATTTCAACTTAAATTAAACTTTATAAAACCACTACCCCTCATCACCCTTGGATCCTTCATCATCTCATCTATACCGTACCCCCCCTTCTTCCTAACACACGCAAGAAGCCCCAGGTTGTAGAATCATAGCCGAACCCATTTAGATAAATTAGGGTTTAATTTTTCACCCAAATTCAATCGCCTTTGCATCGATCAAGCTCCTTCATTCCATGCGCCTATCTCCCCCACACCCACGGCCAAAGCAACCTGTAGCTCGGCCCTAAGATGCGCCTCGAATGGCGTGCCAAAACTGTAGAGAACGGCCACACATCACTCCCCCTCCGTTGCACCAAAATCCATCATCACCGTATGGAATTAAAGCTCTCTCCATGCTTTTCAATGTTGTAGTTAACAACTTTGGCCAAAACTTCACGGATTGGAAGAGATTAAGGGTTGAAATTGGGACAATTCTGGCCTTTGAATTAGAAAGTGGCGGCTATGCATATAGAATTAGGGTTAGGGTTGTTATTTCTAATTTATGAAGGGTATAGGGTCTATTTATAGAGTTTTGAACGACACTATTCATCCGAAAATTCCGAACTCCGATTTAGGCGCCGTAACCAGCGTACCTAGGGTTTATCCCGCGTTCCGGACACAATGGAACAAGTTTCGGAAGCTAATTCGGAAGTATGTGCGATTTATGGCTACAAACGCTCAATTTGAATTAAACCGATTTAAATCGATTTCTAGGCGTTTTAATTTGTACCGGACAAACGGTAAATCCAATTGACTTGAAATTTGAAACCTTACAATAATATCACATTACGGATCCGATGAAACTGGTTTCGTCGAAATCCGAGACTTTTTGAAAAATGGCTATTTTGACTCGCCAAATTTAAATTAAAAACAATTCAATGCGTTTCGAGCTGCCACGATCAAACGATAGCTCCGATTGACACGAAAATTGAAATCCGGTAATAACTAACTATTACGGATCCAATGAAACTGGTTTCGTTCAATTCTGAGACTGTTCAAAAATTGACTATTTTACAGTCGATTATAAAATATTAAAATATTCAATTTTCACAGATTAACTTCTAATTCGATTTTAAAAGTTCTAAAATATCTCTATAACTCCAGTATGATTAAATAAAATTTTCCAAATTATTTTAAATCATTTTTAACTCAATTTTTAATTATTTCCATAATTTAACATATTAAATTATTGATTTAATTATTCAATTAAATCCAAAAATTCAAATAAAAATTTATTTGACTTATAAATTCACTTTTTAATATTTAAAATTAATTAAATATTCAAATTTTAATTAAATAAAATTCTGGGTCGTTACAATCTTTCCCCCTTAAAAGAATTTCGTCCTCGAAATTATAAGTAAGAAAAGTTAGAGAATCTATTAATTTTCCAAAATTCATAATTAAACTTCTTTCAATAACTTTACCAAGTTTTCAAATCATACTTAGTTATCTTTTCAAAAGCAACTACTATTGTTTAACTTTCAATTCCAAAACAAAGTTAAAGTTTTCAAAATTTTCCAAGTTTTCTCAAATTTTTCTAACGCCTTAAATTTCCGAAAAAATTCGCCATAGTCTCCTTTGCGCGGCTCGATCCGAAAAAAAATGACAGTATATATATCACAAATATACATCTCATCAAGTAATGAGGCATCCCGAAGGGAAAAAAGTATAAAAGTGCGATATTTAATCCGAGATATGTACCTTATATTTTATTAGCAAGCATATACGGCTAATATAGCGCTAAAGCGAACTCCAAATGCGAAGCAAACGCGATCCGCACCTACTAATCACTCAACAAACAACATGAGAATCATGCATATAGACAATAATCTCAATATACAACATATAGCAACATAATAACTATATATGTCACATAGCAAATGCAACAATAGCAATATATATTCAACCATCTACCAACTAACATCCAATTACCATTCAACAAATTCATAACCAATATATTCATTCATATTTTCATTCATATACAATGAATTGGTTTTCACTTTAAATCACATTTGATTTGTTTACATTGGATTTACTAACATTCATTCTCAATTCTAATTAGTTTCAATTTGTTAACATTCACTAATTAAATCCCATTCACATTCAAATTTATTTACTTCCCATTTGAATTCAATTACATAGCTTTAAATTTCATTAATACTTAATGAATTACATATAATCAATCAACAATCATATAACAACCAAAGTGTATTGATTACAACCAAATTTCTTCGCTTCACTTACATTCATTTTGGTTTTATTAAATTGACTTTCATTCAAGTATTCAACTTCTAATAACATTAGATTGTAATGAATCAACACTTATATTCATTATTTTATTTAATCCATTTGATTATTTACAACTCATATTCATAAATATATTAACTTCTTATATATATAAGTTTATTTCACAATTGTAAATCACTTTAATTATACTTCAATTCTTATAATTCTTTTACTTATACAATTATTCTTTTATTTAGATTATTCAAACAACCTAACAATCAACTTATATATACACTTTAATAATTTTGAAAAATTATTCCTTTATATATAAAATATAACCAAGGTAAAATTATTTCATTTACCCAATTTTAAAATCAATATTATGTCGAATTGTTCTATTCAAGTGTTTAGAAACCCCTTCGGCAAAGTTGTACATACCGTGCTGAGGAAGGTTCATATGCCACTCAATAAACCAATCATCACAATATAAAACAATTTCATATCACTAACAAATACGCACTCGTATCTATTATTACACTCAAACTCATTCTAGAGTACTGCTGACTCTATCTCTAACGAGTAATACCCAACAGAACCATGGTTGTCGCTTAACCATAAGCTCTGATACCAAATGTAACGTCACGAGAATTTCGTTCTTCGAAAATTCGACACCGACACTCACTTTATCGACTGCCGAGAAATCGAAGGCCAAAAACCGAGATGTTATGGGTTTTAAAAAGAAAAGAAAAGAAAGAAGAGAGAAAAAGAAGAAAGAAAAAGAAAAATAGAGGGAAAAGAAGATAGACAATTTTTAGAAAACAGAGAATTAGAAAAACAGAAGATAGAAAATTTTAAAAATAGAACGGGACAGAAAGGGAACAATAGAACAACAACAGAATCTCACAATTCGCAGCGGAACAACATATAATAATAAATGAATAATCTTTAAACAAAGAACTATATCAGTTATTACATTACATTTCATTACATTACATCATATCATCAGAGTGTACAACATACAACAATAACAAACAGTGCAGCGGAAAAAGAAATATTATATAAATTAGTAATACGCCATGCCATCCAGCTTGCCTCCAGCAACTCCAGAATATCCAGAATATCCTGATAAGCCTAACTCTTAACTGCCCGTGTGGAAATTGGTGGGCACCCAGAGTTTAGGAAGGAAAACAATAAACTCCGAGTCAGTCATGTGACTGGTGTGAGAACTCAAAACAGTTTATTTATCTTAAAATCAAATAGAGGAATATTTTTAAATCAATTCGCAATGCTTTTAAAAATGTAACTACCATAAGACCTCCCACCACACACACAATGCAAACGCAGACTTGGAGGAGATTTCTTCTTATGTTAGTCAAAGATGCTTCTACGCAAAAATCAAATCAATTTTGATATTATTATTAGTGCATAGTGTAGAACAAATTCTTTCGAAAGTAAAGATATAAATCTTAGCCAGCATAGGTACCATTATATTATGCCTACTAATAGCTACCATATTAAATGGCAGGTTCTACAACTAAAACCGTACAAGTTTCGTATTGTTTCTTTGGATTTCCAACAAATGGTCAGGCCAAGGAACTTCCCATTGCCACTGAAAATGCCTCTGGAAAGACATCCCCGAGAACCAAACCGGAACTCTGCCAACACAAGGCCGGGTTACCCCTTAACTGGGTAACTACTGACACGAGCACGCCATTCCCCGGTCCTTTAGGACCTTTTCAACCGAGCGCTCGATATCCAACATCACACCATAATAAATAGAGTGTTTTCAACATGAGTAAGTATCTGGGCTCCATACCATGATACCACCCCTTTCCAGAAGGAAATGCACATACCCTAAGGGGAGCTACAGCAACCCCTACTAACCTTGCCGCATCTTTCCTGTTTTGACCATTTTCGGGATGTGAGGCTCGACGAAGTCACGTCCACAAAAACATACTTTATACAAAAGCCATGCTTTGGGTCAACAAATGATCAACACAATGATCACTAAGATAGACGATCAAATAAATGATCCTATCACAAATAATCAACACAATGATCATTTCAGCATCACTCAGCATGTCACATTACCAAAATGGGATATATTGCTGATAACTTCAACTATATAACCTTTGAGCTCGTACGTCTCAAAGAAGGGTGTTAAGCAAAGAATAAATTCTCCGCCACCAACAGAAATATATTTGAAAGAAATCGGCTTTATATCTCAAATTGTAATGTCAGACATACAATCCATACAAGTCTGTTCCGGGATCGAACAGAACCGAAGGCACTTACAAAGAAGTCCTTGCAATCCGGATATCCACAATCCTGATCGGATTTCCCATCACTTAGGGAGTCTCAATACCGTTGCAACTCAGTGCAGAGACAATCGACAGGTCATCCTATCGCTTTTGCAAATACCGGTCTTCAACACCGATCTTCAATGCAATTCACAACGACGTATCACATATTCGGAATGGGTTATACGACCCCATGGTCCTTTCCCGGTTAACCCGAATAGTGAGCGCTTATTCAAAAATAAGTGTGCATTCAAATTCAATCAATTCACATCAAATACCCATTCAAAGGGAAATATTGATAGTCGGCTATTGAACTATCAATGGATATGCATACATCACCAGATTCCAAATAATTTTCCAAATTATTATTTTCCAAAATATCTTTACAAGATATAAAATTTCAACACTTCAAAAATAAATCAACATTTATTTTCAAACAAATTCCCTTTTCACTTATAAATTCCATAATGAATTTATATTTCAAAATATTCGTGCATATACGATTTCAACTATCCATTTCCAATTTATCTTCAAAAAGATAAATTCTAAATATTCACTTCATATTTGAAAACATTTCCATACTTATTATTCATAAGTAATTCACAAATCTTTTTATTTTCAACCTTGGAAAATATTCAATATACTTAAATCGAATTAAGTATATAATTCATTCTTTAAGGAAATCATTCTCTTAAACATATTTATTTGGGCCAAAACGAATGTTACGTAAAACATCGTTACGACAACCCAAAATCACTAGTATAGGGATTCGAAATTAGAATAGATATATAAATCCCAATACTATACAAAACATTTCCTTTCGGAAATCATTTATTATAACAACAGTGTTATAGTCCACCATTTCCTTTTATTTCTCGAAAACGTCTACTTCAACAATAAATGTTGAAATCTATGGTTTCGAATCTCAACACATTTTAAAACATCGTTAGATCGTTTTAATTCTATTTGAAACATTCACATTCTAAACAATTTCTTTAACGTGCTATTCACTGTTCAAAAACGTGAATAAACTACGTTAACAAACTTCATCATTTCTATTCACTTTAACTTAAAGGATTATTCACTGTCTAAAACGTGAATATAACTCCATTTATAAGTTATAACAATTAACTTATCAAAATAAGTAGTTTGCGGATTTATAAAACAACGTTTATAAATTCCGTTTCTTTTTATTTATAAAAACTTCCTTTATTAACATATTTCAGTTTATAACTCAATTATAAACTAAATGTTTATATTATAAGTTAAATACTTATAAAACGATTATTTTATAAAATCGTTCTTTAAACTTCATAATTATAAATCTTATAACTCATAAGATTCATTTATTTAACCAAATCTATTCTTCAATTAACTTCACAAATTTATAAATCTTACTATTTATAAATTTCATTTATAACTTCACAGTTTATAATTCAATAAATTTCATTCTATTATGAAATTCATTCTCACATCATTCAAACATTTATAAAAACTTGTTTTATAATGTCTATATTCCAATTTATAAATATCCATTTATAAATCTCTTAATATAAATCAGTTTATATTATTATTCTAAAACGTCTTTAAATTCCTTTATAATTTCATCATTTCGATTTATAAAAAAAAAATCAAATTTTATAAATCCTATATTTAAACCTTTATCATATATTCAAAAATCCAATCTAAATTATTTTATAAAATCATTAGTTCATATTTCTCAAAAATCGACTTTTAATCGTATTTCTAAAAATCAGCTTTTTAACTATATTTCTTAAAAATCATAATTTTTATAACTTTAAAACTTATAACGTTTATTTATTTGAAATGGATCAATTCCAAAAATATAGTATATTCTCAAAATCACTTTTAAAAATCATTTTTAAATCCCAAAATTTGGGTCCAATGATGCTACACACCAAATAGTCCATCACGACTACAACGATATCATATATCAATATGATAATCCATCAAATATCAAAATATCTGAAATAAAATAAAAACTGTTGAGGAATCCTGTTGGATCCCTCCAACCTGTTTTCCTGCATCACAAACATTAGCACAATACCAATTTCGCTCCAGTACGAAATTATCGCGGTACATGTTCTTATTAAATATTATCCGCTTAATAACGGCGTAATAGGGTCTCATCCGCTAAACAAAAAATGCGGGAAATCAATAACTGCAATATATACATATGCCAATATATATATATATTGATATTATATATAATACCAATTTCACTGTTTATGAAATATTCGCGGTATATGTTTATATTAAATAACATCCGCTTACTAACGGCGCATAATGTCTATTTTAACAATCAATAATTTACAGTCATCATTCAAACATGCATTCAAATATTTTAAATCTAACTATTTAAAATAAAATCGAAATATATTCGATTGAGTGAGAAGTTCTCACCTTGGTTTTAAATTCCGTTTTAGCTTTTATTTCGAATAAAATTAAACGCGCGTTTAATTTTACCCGAAATTCTCACTAACTCCAAACGACTCCAAACCAACTCCATCGCGTAGTGCTCGTCCATACGATTCCAACGCAACTGAGTTTGCATTTTTTCGACCTCGTATGAAAAAGATATCAATTTTACAAGTTACACGAGTTTTTATATAAAGATTTCAACTTAAATTAAACTTTATAAAACCACTACCCCTCATCACCCTTGGATCCTTCATCATCTCATCTATACCGT
Organism: Allium cepa; assembly: GCA_030765085.1. Classification (NCBI taxonomy): domain Eukaryota; kingdom Viridiplantae; phylum Streptophyta; class Magnoliopsida; order Asparagales; family Amaryllidaceae; genus Allium; species Allium cepa. The sequence goes on from CM060938.1 coordinate 591,196,054, forward strand.
ACCCCCCCTTCTTCCTAACACACGCAAGAAGCCCCAGGTTGTAGCATCATAGCCGAACCCATTTAGATAAATTAGGGTTTAATTTTTCACCCAAATTCAATCGCCTTTGCATCGATCAAGCTCCTTCATTCCATGCGCCTATCTCCCCCACACCCACGGCCAAAGCAACCTGTAGCTCGGCCCTAAGATGCGCCTCGAATGGCGTGCCAAAACTGTAGAGAACGGCCACACATCACTCCCCCTCCGTTGCACCAAAATCCATCATCACCGTATGGAATTAAAGCTCTCTCCATGCTTTTCAATGTTGTAGTTAACAACTTTGGCCAAAACTTCACGGATTGGAAGAGATTAAGGGTTGAAATTGGGACAATTCTGGCCTTTGAATTAGAAAGTGGCGGCTATGCATATAGAATTAGGGTTAGGGTTGTTATTTCTAATTTATGAAGGGTATAGGGTCTATTTATAGAGTTTTGAACGACACTATTCATCCGAAAATTCCGAACTCCGATTTAGGCGCCGTAACCAGCGTACCTAGGGTTTATCCCGCGTTCCGGACACAATGGAACAAGTTTCGGAAGCTAATTCGGAAGTATGTGCGAGTTATGGCTACAAACGCTCAATTTGAATTAAACCGATTTAAATCGATTTCTAGGCGTTTTAATTTGTACCGGACAAACGGTAAATCCAATTGACTTGAAATTTGAAACCTTACAATAATATCACATTACGGATCCGATGAAACTGGTTTCGTCGAAATCCGAGACTTTTTGAAAAATGGCTATTTTGACTCGCCAAATTTAAATTAAAAACAATTCAATGCGTTTCGAGCTGCCACGATCAAACGATAGCTCCGATTGACACGAAAATTGAAATCCGGTAATAACTAACTATTACGGATCCAATGAAACTGGTTTCGTTCAATTCTGAGACTGTTCAAAAATTGACTATTTTACAGTCGATTATAAAATATTAAAATATTCAATTTTCACAGATTAACTTCTAATTCGATTTTAAAAGTTCTAAAATATCTCTATAACTCCAGTATGATTAAATAAAATTTTTCAAATTATTTTAAATCATTTTTAACTCAATTTTTAATTATTTCCATAATTTAACATATTAAATTATTGATTTAATTATTCAATTAAATCCAAAAATTCAAATAAAAATTTATTTGACTTATAAATTCACTTTTTAATATTTAAAATTAATTAAATATTCAAATTTTAATTAAATAAAATTCTGGGTCGTTACAATCTTTCCCCCTTAAAAGAATTTCGTCCTCGAAATTATAAGTAAGAAAAGTTAGAGAATCTATTAATTTTCCAAAATTCATAATTAAACTTCTTTCAATAACTTTACCAAGTTTTCAAATCATACTTAGTTATCTTTTCAAAAGCAACTACTATTGTTTAACTTTCAATTCCAAAACAAAGTTAAAGTTTTCAAAATTTTCCAAGTTTTCTCAAATTTTTCTAACGCCTTAAATTTCCGGAAAAATTCGCCATAGTCTCCTTTGCGCGGCTCGATCCGAAAAAAAATGACAGTATATATATCACAAATATACATCTCATCAAGTAATGAGGCATCCCGAAGGGAAAAAAGTATAAAAGTGCGATATTTAATCCGAGATATGTACCTTATATTTTATTAGCAAGCATATACGGCTAATATAGCGCTAAAGCGAACTCCAAATGCGAAGCAAACGCGATCCGCACCTACTAATCACTCAACAAACAACATGAGAATCATGCATATAGACAATAATCTCAATATACAACATATAGCAATATAATAACTATATATGTCACATAGCAAATGCAACAATAGCAATATATATTCAACCATCTACCAACTAACATCCAATTACCATTCAACAAATTCATAACCAATATATTCATTCATATTTTCATTCATATACAATGAATTGGTTTTCACTTTAAATCACATTTGATTTGTTTACATTGGATTTACTAACATTCATTCTCAATTCTAATTAGTTTCAATTTGTTAACATTCACTAATTAAATCCCATTCACATTCAAATTTATTTACTTCCCATTTGAATTCAATTACATAGCTTTAAATTTCATTAATACTTAATGAATTACATATAATCAATCAACAATCATATAACAACCAAAGTGTATTGATTACAACCAAATTTCTTCGCTTCACTTACATTCATTTTGGTTTTATTAAATTGACTTTCATTCAAGTATTCAACTTCTAATAACATTAGATTGTAATGAATCAACACTTATATTCATTATTTTATTTAATCCATTTGATTATTTACAACTCATATTCATAAATATATTAACTTCTTATATATATAAGTTTATTTCACAATTGTAAATCACTTTAATTATACTTCAATTCTTATAATTCTTTTACTTATACAATTATTCTTTTATTTAGATTATTCAAACAACCTAACAATCAACTTATATATACACTTTAATAATTTTGAAAAATTATTCCTTTATATATAAAATATAACCAAGGTAAAATTATTTCATTTACCCAATTTTAAAATCAATATTATGTCGAATTGTTCTATTCAAGTGTTTAGAAACCCCTTCGGCAAAGTTGTACATACCGTGCTGAGGAAGGTTCATATGCCACTCAATAAACCAATCATCACAATATAAAACAATTTCATATCACTAACAAATACGCACTCGTATCTATTATTACACTCAAACTCATTCTAGAGTACTGCTGACTCTATCTCTAACGAGTAATACCCAACAGAACCATGGTTGTCGCTTAACCATAAGCTCTGATACCAAATGTAACGTCACGAGAATTTCGTTCTTCGAAAATTCGACACCGACACTCACTTTATCGACTGCCGAGAAATCGAAGGCCAAAAACCGAGATGTTATGGGTTTTAAAAAGAAAAGAAAAGAAAGAAGAGAGAAAAAGAAGAAAGAAAAAGAAAAATAGAGGGAAAAGAAGATAGACAATTTTTAGAAAACAGAGAATTAGAAAAACAGAAGATAGAAAATTTTAAAAATAGAACGGGACAGAAAGGGAACAATAGAACAACAACAGAATCTCACAATTCGCAGCGGAACAACATATAATAATAAATGAATAATCTTTAAACAAAGAACTATATCAGTTATTACATTACATTTCATTACATTACATCATATCATCAGAGTGTACAACATACAACAATAACAAACAGTGCAGCGGAAAAAGAAATATTATATAAATTAGTAATACGCCATGCCATCCAGCTTGCCTCCAGCAACTCCAGAATATCCAGAATATCCTGATAAGCCTAACTCTTAACTGCCCGTGTGGAAATTGGTGGGCACCCAGAGTTTAGGAAGGAAAACAATAAACTCCGAGTCAGTCATGTGACTGGTGTGAGAACTCAAAACAGTTTATTTATCTTAAAATCAAATAGAGGAATATTTTTAAATCAATTCGCAATGCTTTTAAAAATGTAACTACCATAAGACCTCCCACCACACACACAATGCAAACGCAGACTTGGAGGAGATTTCTTCTTATGTTAGTCAAAGATGCTTCTACGCAAAAATCAAATCAATTTTGATATTATTATTAGTGCATAGTGTAGAACAAATTCTTTCGAAAGTAAAGATATAAATCTTAGCCAGCATAGGTACCATTATATTATGCCTACTAATAGCTACCATATTAAATGGCAGGTTCTACAACTAAAACCGTACAAGTTTCGTATTGTTTCTTTGGATTTCCAACAAATGGTCAGGCCAAGGAACTTCCCATTGCCACTGAAAATGCCTCTGGAAAGACATCCCCGAGAACCAAACCGGAACTCTGCCAACACAAGGCCGGGTTACCCCTTAACTGGGTAACTACTGACACGAGCACGCCATTCCCCGGTCCTTTAGGACCTTTTCAACCGAGCGCTCGATATCCAACATCACACCATAATAAATAGAGTGTTTTCAACATGAGTAAGTATCTGGGCTCCATACCATGATACCACCCCTTTCCAGAAGGAAATGCACATACCCTAAGGGGAGCTACAGCAACCCCTAATAACCTTGCCGCATCTTTCCTGTTTTGACCATTTTCGGGATGTGAGGCTCGACGAAGTCACGTCCACAAAAACATACTTTATACAAAAGCCATGCTTTGGGTCAACAAATGATCAACACAATGATCACTAAGATAGACGATCAAATAAATGATCCTATCACAAATAATCAACACAATGATCATTTCAGCATCACTCAGCATGTCACATTACCAAAATGGGATATATTGCTGATAACTTCAACTATATAACCTTTGAGCTCGTACGTCTCAAAGAAGGGTGTTAAGCAAAGAATAAATTCTCCGCCACCAACAGAAATATATTTGAAAGAAATCGGCTTTATATCTCAAATTGTAATGTCAGACATACAATCCATACAAGTCTGTTCCGGGATCGAACAGAACCGAAGGCACTTACAAAGAAGTCCTTGCAATCCGGATATCCACAATCCTGATCGGATTTCCCATCACTTAGGGAGTCTCAATACCGTTGCAACTCAGTGCAGAGACAATCGACAGGTCATCCTATCGCTTTTGCAAATACCGGTCTTCAACACCGATCTTCAATGCAATTCACAACGACGTATCACATATTCGGAATGGGTTATACGACCCCATGGTCCTTTCCCGGTTAACCCGAATAGTGAGCGCTTATTCAAAAATAAGTGTGCATTCAAATTCAATCAATTCACATCAAATACCCATTCAAAGGGAAATATTGATAGTCGGCTATTGAACTATCAATGGATATGCATACATCACCAGATTCCAAATAATTTTCCAAATTATTATTTTCCAAAATATCTTTACAAGATATAAAATTTCAACACTTCAAAAATAAATCAACATTTATTTTCAAACAAATTCCCTTTTCACTTATAAATTCCATAATGAATTTATATTTCAAAATATTCGTGCATATACGATTTCAACTATCCATTTCCAATTTATCTTCAAAAAGATAAATTCTAAATATTCACTTCATATTTGAAAACATTTCCATACTTATTATTCATAAGTAATTCACAAATCTTTTTATTTTCAACCTTGGAAAATATTCAATATACTTAAATCGAATTAAGTATATAATTCATTCTTTAAGGAAATCATTCTCTTAAACATATTTATTTGGGCCAAAACGAATGTTACGTAAAACATCGTTACGACAACCCAAAATCACTAGTATAGGGATTCGAAATTAGAATAGATATATAAATCCCAATACTATACAAAACATTTCCTTTCGGAAATCATTTATTATAACAACAGTGTTATAGTCCACCATTTCCTTTTATTTCTCGAAAACGTCTACTTCAACAATAAATGTTGAAATCTATGGTTTCGAATCTCAACACATTTTAAAACATCGTTAGATCGTTTTAATTCTATTTGAAACATTCACATTCTAAACAATTTCTTTAACGTGCTATTCACTGTTCAAAAACGTGAATAAACTACGTTAACAAACTTCATCATTTCTATTCACTTTAACTTAAAGGATTATTCACTGTCTAAAACGTGAATATAACTCCATTTATAAGTTATAACAATTAACTTATCAAAATAAGTAGTTTGCGGATTTATAAAACAACGTTTATAAATTCCGTTTCTTTTTATTTATAAAAACTTCCTTTATTAACATATTTCAGTTTATAACTCAATTATAAACTAAATGTTTATATTATAAGTTAAATACTTATAAAACGATTATTTTATAAAATCGTTCTTTAAACTTCATAATTATAAATCTTATAACTCATAAGATTCATTTATTTAACCAAATCTATTCTTCAATTAACTTCACAAATTTATAAATCTTACTATTTATAAATTTCATTTATAACTTCACAGTTTATAATTCCATAAATTTCATTCTATTATGAAATTCATTCTCACATCATTCAAACATTTATAAAAACTTGTTTTATAATGTCTATATTCCAATTTATAAATATCCATTTATAAATCTCTTAATATAAATCAGTTTATATTATTATTCTAAAACGTCTTTAAATTCCTTTATAATTTCATCATTTCGATTTATAAAAAAAAATCAAATTTTATAAATCCTATATTTAAACCTTTATCATATATTCAAAAATCCAATCTAAATTATTTTATAAAATCATTAGTTCATATTTCTCAAAAATCGACTTTTAATCGTATTTCTAAAAATCAGCTTTTTAACTATATTTCTTAAAAATCATAATTTTTATAACTTTAAAACTTATAACGTTTATTTATTTGAAATGGATCAATTCCAAAAATATAGTATATTCTCAAAATCACTTTTAAAAATCATTTTTAACTCCCAAAATTTGGGTCCAATGATGCTACACACCAAATAGTCCATCACGACTACAACGATATCATATATCAATATGATAATCCATCAAATATCAAAATATCTGAAATAAAATAAAAACTGTTGAGGAATCCTGTTGGATCCCTCCAACCTGTTTTCCTGCATCACAAACATTAGCACAATACCAATTTCGCTCCAGTACGAAATTATCGCGGTACATGTTCTTATTAAATATTATCCGCTTAATAACGGCGTAATAGGGTCTCATCCGCTAAACAAAAAATGCGGGAAATCAATAACTGCAATATATACATATGCCAATATATATATATTGATATTATATATAATACCAATTTCACTGTTTATGAAATATTCGCGGTATATGTTTATATTAAATAACATCCGCTTACTAACGGCGCATAATGTCTATTTTAACAATCAATAATTTACAGTCATCATTCAAACATGCATTCAAATATTTTAAATCTAACTATTTAAAATAAAATCGAAATCTATTCGATTGAGTGAGAAGTTCTCACCTTGGTTTTAAATTCCGTTTTAGCTTTTATTTCGAATAAAATTAAACGCGCGTTTAATTTTACCCGAAATTCTCACTAACTCCAAACGACTCCAAACCAACTCCATCGCGTAGTGCTCGTCCATACGATTCCAACGCAACTGAGTTTGCATTTTTTCGACCTCGTATGAAAAAGATATCAATTTTACAAGTTACACGAGTTTTTATATAAAGATTTCAACTTAAATTAAACTTTATAAAACCACTACCCCTCATCACCCTTGGATCCTTCATCATCTCATCTATACCGTACCCCCCCTTCTTCCTAACACACGCAAGAAGCCCCAGGTTGTAGCATCATAGCCGAACCCATTTAGATAAATTAGGGTTTAATTTTTCACCCAAATTCAATCGCCTTTGCATCGATCAAGCTCCTTCATTCCATGCGCCTATCTCCCCCACACCCACGGCCAAAGCAACCTGTAGCTCGGCCCTAAGATGCGCCTCGAATGGCGTGCCAAAACTGTAGAGAACGGCCACACATCACTCCCCCTCCGTTGCACCAAAATCCATCATCACCGTATGGAATTAAAGCTCTCTCCATGCTTTTCAATGTTGTAGTTAACAACTTTGGCCAAAACTTCACGGATTGGAAGAGATTAAGGGTTGAAATTGGGACAATTCTGGCCTTTGAATTAGAAAGTGGCGGCTATGCATATAGAATTAGGGTTAGGGTTGTTATTTCTAATTTATGAAGGGTATAGGGTCTATTTATAGAGTTTTGAACGACACTATTCATCCGAAAATTCCGAACTCCGATTTAGGCGCCGTAACCAGCGTACCTAGGGTTTATCCCGCGTTCCGGACACAATGGAACAAGTTTCGGAAGCTAATTCGGAAGTATGTGCGAGTTATGGCTACAAACGCTCAATTTGAATTAAACCGATTTAAATCGATTTCTAGGCGTTTTAATTTGTACCGGACAAACGGTAAATCCAATTGACTTGAAATTTGAAACCTTACAATAATATCACATTACGGATCCGATGAAACTGGTTTCGTCGAAATCCGAGACTTTTTGAAAAATGGCTATTTTGACTCGCCAAATTTAAATTAAAAACAATTCAATGCGTTTCGAGCTGCCACGATCAAACGATAGCTCTGATTGACACGAAAATTGAAATCCGGTAATAACTAACTATTACGGATCTAATGAAACTGGTTTCGTTCAATTCTGAGACTGTTCAAAAATTGACTATTTTACAGTCGATTATAAAATATTAAAATATTCAATTTTCACAGATTAACTTCTAATTCGATTTTAAAAGTTCTAAAATATCTCTATAACTCCAGTATGATTAAATAAAATTTTCCAAATTATTTTAAATCATTTTTAACTCAATTTTTAATTATTTCCATAATTTAACATATTAAATTATTGATTTAATTATTCAATTAAATCCAAAAATTCAAATAAAAATTTATTTGACTTATAAATTCACTTTTTAATATTTAAAATTAATTAAATATTCAAATTTTAATTAAATAAAATTCTGGGTCGTTACAGTTATATTCGCTTCAAAACCAAATCCATTTCGAAATCATCATATTTACTCAAAATATATAATTTCAATTCAAAATCATTTTCGCCTCAATATCCTAATTTCAATTCCAAAATTGTTTCGAATTTCAATTTCGGTAATAACTTCAATTTAACCCTATTCGTATTTAAATCCATGATTTAAAATAAACATTCCATCCTTGACCAGTTTGAATTTTAAAAAAAAATGTTTGAATACTGTTAAAATAGTTTAAATAATTAAAATAGTAAAAAAATAGTTTAATAGAAATTAGTTTAAGTATTAAAATATTTTATATAGCAAAATAATTTGAAAACCAAAACAATCTGTATATTTTAAGAAGATAGATTTAAATAATTTATCTTAAAATAATTTTATTGAAAATAGCTTCAAAGTCAAACCGATCAAATTCCAACTTCTCAATTTGAATTAACTTCGATTCCAGTTCATATTCAAATCAATTTCAATTTCGATTCCAAATTAATTCAATTTCGACCTCAATTCCAATTAATTCAATTCAATTCCAATTTGAATTAATTTCAATTCTCAAATTATTGAATCATTTCGATTTATATAAATTCGAGTTCGATTTTCAAAATATTGATTTAAGTCACTTAAATTAAATTTGACTTCAATATTAAATATATAAAATCCAATTTTCAAATATAATTAAATTCCGAGTTCAATTTCGAAATATCATTTTATATCACTTTTACTTAGTAATATTCAAAGTTTTAATAAAAGTACAATCTTTTAAAACAAATCAATTTATGAAATACAATCATATTTCGATTTTAACTTCAAAATCTCAACTTCAATTATTTAACAATTCCTTTTAACCAAAAATTTATTTCAACCTTTCAAGCTCGAATTTGTGATTAATTCGATTCCTATAAATTGAGTTTTATTTCTTTTAAATCAAAACCATTTAAGTAATTTCAAATCAAAGATTTTAAAATCATTTAATTTAACCAATCCAGTGCCGTATATGATTTTCTATCCTATGGCCAAGTGATTAATTATTCCAATTTAATTTCCAGATGGATGTATATCATTTCAATCGAAATCATAATATCATAGGTATATATCATTTTAACTTATTTCTTAATTTATTCGAAATAATTCAATTTACAGTTTTATACATTGTAAATAATATACAGTGTGATAACATGATATATATCAACAAATAAACATCCAAACATCCAAATATCAACCAATTTGCATCCATCACAATCAATCATACAAACAGACAATATAATTCACAACAGTTTCACAGTTATTAATATTGGGTAATTTACTAGAAATTCAATTTCAAATTTAACTTTCAATTTTAATTTATAACGGTTAATTCAAATGACAATCAAATTTATCAAACAACGACTAATAAATTCATACCACTTCATACTATCAAATTTAACTAGCATAAAAATAGTCTAGTACATTGTGAGCGTTATAAAACACTCATCTTGAGTTTTCAATTTTTAAATCAAATATTTAACCAAAAAAATTAACTAACTCCAAACGATTCCAAATCAGTTCCATGACATAGTGCTCATCACCACGATTCCGTCGCCACTTGTTTCGTCCGATTCTGACAACATATAGAGATATATACAATTTTAAAGATCGCGCCATTATTTATATATATATATATATATATATATATATATATATATAACCTAGCAAAATCTCAGCCGTTAATTCCAGGAATTGAATCTGGGCCGTACCCATTTCTACTTCGTTCGTTCGCATGCTCCAGGAGAAAATAGCATTCGAAAACCTAAAGCCGCTTCCACTCCACTCAATGTCGTACCACCATCGTCCCACTAGAACTCGATCGGCCTACGCCACAACGAAGCCTCCCTCCTGCCGCACCTTCGCATTCAGCCTCGAAGTGCTTGGCCTCCCCTTGGCTTTGGAAATCATGCTCTAGGTCGCTCCGAACGTGAGCAAATTCTAGCTACTACGAAGCTCCGATTCAGATCTTGACCGTTGGATGGAAAGATTTTGAGGTGCTCGACGATTTCTTAGTTGGGAGTTTTAGCTAATAATGCGTGGATTGTGAGAAAGATAAGGGAAAAAAGGGTGTAGTTTCAGCCATTAATATGAACCGGCGACCGTGTTAAAGAAACTAGGGTTTCTCTGGGAGATACGTGTATATATACGTGTAATATATATTATTTTAATATTATTTTTAACTTTTACCGAACGAACTCCAATCGAAGCATGCCACTAGGCATTTATAATGTTCTACCCCTATTCCGAACACAATGGAACATGTTTCGGGCCTATTTCGATCATATGTGGAAGATAGCTTTTTGGACCTAATTATTATATTGAATTTTCGATATAAATTTCAATGTATTTATATTTCGTACAGCCAAATGGTAACTCCAAACGCTATGAAATTTGAGATCCGATAATAATACACTATTATGGATCATATGGAACTAGTTTCGTCAAAATTCGAGACAGTGACCCGGATCGCTATTTTAACGTCCCGATTATAATATAAAATTTCCAATTTCCAATTATTTACCTTTAAATCCAATTTTAAATATTAACAATCCTTATTGTTGTTTAAATAAAATTCGCATCAGCTTTTGATATCATTTTCAGCCATACAAAATTCAGAATTCAATTATTCAAATAATTTTCAATATTAAATTTAAACAATTTAATTGTTCAATATTCAAGGAATTCCAATATTAGATTTTAAATGAATTTTTGTTATCAATCGATTACTTTATTTACATATAATGAATTCAACATTTATTATTTAATCCAACTATTGATTGTTAACACATTCGATACATAGCATTACCTTTCAACACTTGTTATTACTTAAATCTTCGAAATTAGTTTATTTCAAAATTTTGTTCAAGTTCATATCCAATAACTTACATTCCAAATCATTAAATTTTTATTCTTAACCATTTTTATTTAATAATTACATTAAATTTAATAATTTAAAATAGCTAAAAATACGGGTCGTTACAATCTCCCCCCTCCAAAACTTTTCGTCCCCGAAAAGACGCTAAATAGAGAATTTAACATTCGATATATTTTATTTCAGATTATCACTTATAAAACAATAAAATTTCATTAGAACAATTTTACTATGCTCCTGTTACGCCACTCTGATCGGCTTACGGAAATCACAATTTAGTTATCAAAACAAGTTATAAAAATTTTAAACTTCAAATTTTTTCTAACACCCTGATTTACGGAAAATTTCGGCAGAGTCTCCTTTACGCGGCTTGATCGGCACAACTACAAAATGCCTCTATGGGCTCCAAACCAACAAAAGAAACCAAAATCCAAGTGGCTCAATAAAAAAAATAACCAAATCCAATGACAAAATAAACGCGTACCTCTTGTCGGGCAATCCAAATTTTTCTTGATTTTAAATACCCGCATCTTATTTACAATGATATCCAATCATACAATTTAAAATCATTTTATATTTTGCATTCGCAATTTCTAATATTTGTTTTACTTAAGCCCGTATGATGTACATTTATCATCCGTACGCAGTATTAAATCTGATCGCTCACTCGATCACACAATTTAACTTCCGAACTAGTATCGTTCACATAACTCTCTAGTGCGGACTCAGATCTGGTTCCTTGATCAGAAACAGTCATTCTCCTTGCATAGGCATATACCATGATAGAGAATTCTAGGATCAATCAAAATTCCATATCCAGGGTTCGCCGTTGAGAATCGAGTGAAAAATCCTAACTCGGATCGACATAAATTATCTCGAATTCTGTGCTCGAATCTGGATCGAATTGTTATGTGAATAAAGTAATATACGTATAACTTACGTATTATCTTTCAATAGATTTCTATCCAATTCATCTATATTAAATTTCTTTTACTTACCTACATTTCATTTACAATCAATTATTCATAATCCATTATTCATATCCCTTATTTATTTAGTATCTATGTCTTTACGTAGCATATTCTTTAATACTATCATTTCTTAAACATCAGTTCATAAAATTTGCTTACTTAAGTTCATTTTAACCATTCTATACAATTTAATTAAATTCAATTTCATTTTCTTTTGATTCTTAGTTACACAATATTCATTTGTTTACATTTACTTCATTTTCATAATTTCAGTTAACAACAAATTTATTTGTGAAACATTTTATTTATCATCACTTTAGTTTATAATCATCCCATAAAAGTCCAACTACTTATATGTGACTTTATCTAAGTTTATGATTATCTCAAAAGTTACAAATTCAATTTCGCAATTTCTTTGCAAATTCATATTTAATTCTATAACCCATTTACAAAGATATTATTTATTTCATTTGTCTACTTCCTTAGGTTCCACTTACTCCTATTTAGTCATTAATTATTTTATATTATGTTTAAGTATATAACATTTATTATTACAACTAAATTTCCATTTATATACATTTTAATTACTTTTAAATTTTGTTTACTTGTATAATATCCATTGCATATCCAAATAATCATTTTTACATTTAACATTTGGTAAGTCTTATTATATGTTATTAGAATGCAAATTTGATACTATACAAATTAATCAGATTCATTTTACTTAATTAGAATGTTCATTATTTCAACTTGTTTAAATTTCTTTACTTTCAATTTTGAGAGTTACAAATTCAAATCTAAGGTTTCTCAAAAACATTTAGCTTAGATTTCCTAATTCTCTTATTTTATAAGTTTTGGTTATTCAAATATTTCATTTCATTCAAATAATTTGAAGATTATTTATTAATAGAACTTAAAATTTCAAACACCGGGTTCATTTCAAATCATTTGAAATAAGTATGTATAATTATATCTTTTATATATCAAATCATACTTTTGGAGTTTAAACCAAAATCCGTTTATCAAAACAATTTCAAAGCAAAGCTTCTCAGAAGTCTCCTCCACTTTGAGACTCGAAAATGAACGTCGATGATGCTGTGCAGTCATTGCCGAAATTATTTTCCGGCGATAGCAGAGGGGAGTACTGAATTCATTTCTTTTAAATCCCTTTTAAAAATAATTTCATAAATAATTTTCAACTAATATCACTATATTTTTCCAATACTTTGAAAACCATTTTCAAAAATTTCCCGGGTCTTAGATTCAAAAACTTCTTAATTTAAATCCATTTTAAATCATTAAGTTACATTTATAAATTATACTTACAAAATTTCACTTTATTTAAACATTTCACTAATGTTTTATCATTGTTTATCTTATAATAAACATCTTTTATTAAGGCACAACAACCAATCAATGATAATAACCAGTATTATCATTCTTAGCAACCAAATTCTTTATATATACCATAATAATTTTTAAAAATTATTCCTTTTTACATAAAATATAATCAGGGAAAAATTATTTATTTACCCAACTTCAAAACGATACTACGTCGAATTGTACTGTTCAAGTGTTTAGAGATCCCTATCAATAATGTTAACTATTCGTATTGACTAGAATCCATAAGCCACTCAACAAATCAACCAATGCAATATAAAACAATTTTTATAGTCACTAACAAATACACGCTCATATATATTAATACACTCAAACTCATTCTAGGATACCACTGATCCTATCTTTAATGAGTTACCCCACAAAGCTAAGGTTATCGCTAAACCAAAGCTCTGATATCAACCGTGACGATCCACATTTCGGAGGGTTTAAATCGATAATAATCCACATATGTCTTACCAAACAATTCGGAACATAGATAATCATTGGGGTAAATTAAGAAAATTAAGAAAAGAAGATGAAGTAAACACGGAGTCTTGCAGCGGAACGATAAAATATAATAATCAAATAAACAGTTCATCAAGCTATTTATATTTTACATTTAATTATAATTTATACAGCTATTATCAGAGTTATATATACATCAGGAATAAATAAAATCAATGCAGAAGATAACATGATATAGCGATAATAATATTAGTAATATACCAAATCTTTGTCTTCGTTCTCTATAATAAATCTTCAATAAGCAGTAAAACTCAGAGCTGACCCGAGCGTAATGAAAAGACAAAACACTCAAGTTAGGACTAAAATATCCTTATATAAGTCAAATCGACATCGCATATAACACGAGTGTAATGATGTTAGAGATGTTTATGGGATTTCACATCTCCTATCCAGTGTATAACGTGCATGCAATAACTCAAGAGATGTTACGGGATTTTCCATCTCTTAGGGATCCGTCAAAATATTTATATGTAGTAGAATACGCTACATATGTAATGTTTAATCAATAAAATAAATATTTTTCCTAGCGTTAAGGCTTTACATCAATCCCCCTTAACGTGTTTTTAAGCATTGTCGTACAGTTTGCATATAAAATGCCAGTTAAATGGTTTGTGATAGGGATAACGTGATACGACAACACTAAACCAAAATTGTAGGAGTCTCATTTAGGGATAAAAGTTTGACAAGGCACATGAGGCAATGCCCAAGGTAGGATACTATCAGTTCGGATCGTAGGGCTGGTGGTAACGCATCATAGCCATGACCGCCCAACGCGTCCATCCATGCCATATCGAGTCAAAAGGAGGCTATCCCAAATCAAGGTGCACCAATCAAAACCAACATCTAGAGTAATAATATGGAAAGAGTCCAAGAAAATCAAAGAACAGATGTCCGCTCGGGGTAATTATCCCACATGGCCCTGTCAAACCGTCCTGTTTTAGTCATTTCAAATTGGCACAAGGGCCGAGGTCTATCCATCATCGTTCTCTTTCTTCAAATCCAGTTATCGTCGCCAATCCAACCACTTCATTTTGGATTCTCCTCCGCGTACACAGTTGTTAAAGTGGTTCCAGTATCGACAGAGAATATGCCAATATCCGGCCTGGTCTCTTTAACAACCAAACGTCGTTTTATACATCGGTTGGTTCTTTTACATTTCGAAAACAGTTCATATTTGATATCAAAATATCGTATTCGCTTCAAAAATCAAATCCATTTCTAAATCATCATATTTACTCAAAATATACTATTTCAGTTCAAAATCATTCCCGCCTCAGTATCTTAATTTCGATTCCAAAATTGTTTCGAATTTCAATTTGGGTAATAACTTCAATTTAACCTATTCGTATTTAAATCCATGATTTAAAATAAAAATTCCATGCTCGGCCAGTTTGAATATTAAAAAAATAGCTTGAATACTTTTAAAATAGTTTAAATAATTAAAATAGAAAAAAAATAGTTTAATAGAAAATAATTTAAATATGAAAATGGTTTATATAGAAAAATAATTTTAAAACCAAAATGATCTGTATATTTTAAGAAGATAGATTTAAACAATTATCTTAAAATAATTTTATTGAAAATAGCTTCAAAGTCAAAAGGATCAAATTCCAACTTCTCAATTCGAATTAACTTCGGTTCCAGTTCATATTCAAATCAATTTCAATTTTTGATTCCAAATTAATTCAATTTCGACCACAATTCCAACTAATTCAATTTAATTCCAATTTGAATTAATTTCAGTTCAATTCTAAAAAATTTAAATCATTTCGATTTATATGAATTCGAGTTCGATTTTCAAAATATCGATTTAAGTCACTTAAATTAAATTTAACTTCAATATTAAATTTAAAAAATCCAATTTTCAAATATAATTAAATTCCGAGATCAATTTAAAAATATCGTTTTATATCACTTTTACTTAGTAATATTCAAAGTTTGAATAAAAGTTCAATCTTTTAAAACAAATGTGAAATTCAATCATATTCTGATTTTAACTTCAAAATCTCAACTTCAATTATTTAACAATTTCTTTTAACCAAAAATATATTTCGACCTTTCAAACTCGAATTTGTGATTAATTCAATTCCTATAAATTGATTTTTATTTCTTTTAAATCAAAACCATTTAAATAATTTCAAATCAAAGATTTTAAAATCATTAAATTTAACCAATCCGGTGTCGTATATAATTTTCTATCCTATGGCCAAGTGATCAGTTATTCCAATTTAATTTCAGAGATGGATATATATCATTTCAATCCAAATCATAATGTCATAGGTATATATCATTTCAACATATTTCTTAATTTATTCGAAATAATTCAATTTACAGTTTTATACACTGTAAATAATATACAGGGTGTAACATGATATATATCAACAAATAAACATCCAAACATCAGCCAATTTGCATCCATCGCAATCAATCATACAAACAGACAATATAATTCACAATAGTTTCATAGTTATTAATATTGCGTAATTTACTGGCAATTCAATTTCAAATTTTACTGTCAGTTTTAATTTATAACGGTTAATTCAAATAACAATCAAATTTATCAAACAACGACCAATAAATTCATACCACTTCATACTATCAAATTTAACTAGCATAAAAATAATCTAGTATGTTGTGAGCATTATAAAGCACTCACCTTGATTTTTCAATTTTTAAATCAAATCGAACGACGTTCGATTTAACCTAAAATTTTAACTAGCCCCAAACGATTCCAAACCAGTTCCATGATGTAGTGCTCGTCGCCATGATTTCGTTGCCACTTTTTCATCCAATTCTGACAACGTATGAGAGAGGTATACAATTTTATAGATTGCGCGATTTATATATATAAATTTACATATATATTTATTTACCTAGCAAAATCTCAGTCGTTAATTCCAGGAATTGAATTTGGGCCGCATCTCTTTCTATTTCGTACGTTCGCGTGCTCCAAGAGAAAATCGCATTCGAAAACCCATAGCCGTCTCCACTCCGCTGCACTCGTTGCCATACCACCAACATCTTACTAGAACTCGATCGGCCTATGCCACAGCAAAGCCTCCCTCCTGCAGCACCTCCGCCTTCAGCCCCGAAGCTCTCGGTCTCCTCCTGACTTTGGAAATCGAGCTCTAAATCGCCATGAATGTAAGCAAATTCTGGCTATTGCGAAGCTCCGATTCAGATCTTCAGCGTTGGATGGAATGGTCTTGACGTGCTCGATAATTTCTTAGTTGGGAGTTTTAGCTAATAATGCGTGGATTATGAGAAAAACGGAGGGAAAGAAGGGTGTAGTTTCGGCCATTAATATGAACTGGCGGCCGTATTTAAGAAACTAGGGTTTCTCTGAGAGATTTATGTATATATACGTGTAATATATATCTTCAATGCCTCGATTTATGAAAGAATTACTTCTTACTCTTCGATAAAACATTCCTTTAATTTATGATAACCCAATACTGTTAGATTTATGATAGCCTTTCTTCCCAAGAGTTGTGATAGCCTCATCTTCATTATATAGCCTCTCCCTCATTGATTTATGATAGCTCTTCTTTATTATATTTACGAAGGTCTCTTTATTTGATTTACAATGACCTTTATGATAGCTTCTCTTCATGCTTAGGTTTATGATAGATTCATCTTCATAAAGTTTATGATAAAATCCTTACTTGATTGATTTATGATAGCCTTCTTACTTGATTTATAAGAGCCTCATCTTATTAGCTTTACAATTGCCTCCTTACTTGACTGATTTACGATAGCCTTCTTGCTTGATTTACGATAGTCTTATTTTATAAGATTTATGATAACCTCCTTACTTGATTGATTTACGATAGCCTTCTTTCCTGATTTACGATAGCTTCTCTTCTTGTTAGATTCATGATTGCCTCATCTTTATTTGATTTACGATAGCCCAATCTCATTAGATTTATGTTAGGCTCCTTACGTGATTGGTTTATGAAAGACTTCTTGCTTG
Source organism: Allium cepa (assembly GCA_030765085.1). Classification (NCBI taxonomy): domain Eukaryota; kingdom Viridiplantae; phylum Streptophyta; class Magnoliopsida; order Asparagales; family Amaryllidaceae; genus Allium; species Allium cepa. Next base: position 591,214,236 of record CM060938.1, read on the forward strand.
ATTTAAGATAGCCTCATCTTCATTAGATTTATGATAGCCTCCTTACATGGTTGATTTACGATAGCCTTCTTGCTTGATTTACAATAACTTTCCTTCTTAGATCTATGATAGTCTCCTTTTGCCAAATATCGAATTCACTTTTTAAAAAATATAAATTCTAGGTATAACAATGTATGTACTATATCTAAATATATAATAAATATAAATATATTAAAATAAAATACATTATTCTAAAATGTAGAATGGATCTAATGCTAACTATTACATAGGCCCATCAAGATCCACTTAGGGATATTTTTTTCAAAATTTACCACATTTCAACCACTACCAAACAAGCCAGTTCTAACAATGGTATCAAAGCTTAATTGGTCTATGTAAATATATTAGTTAGGATTTAGGGACAACTAATAAACTTATATTTAATGGGTGTCTAAAATAAGAGTGTCTAAGCTTTGAGTTAGATAATAAATACACACCATTCCATAGCTCTTGGCCTGGCCCAATAAGTGGAATAAGTACAAGAGGTTGGCTAAAGTGTATGGCCCGGATTTATTTAGGGTCATAGGCTGATTTCAAATTTAAGATTTGATTTTTTTAAAATATATTTTAAATTTAGAAGTTAAGTTCAAAACAAAAAAGGATTTTATAAATGTTATAAAATAAATTAATATGTTTAATTTTTCAAAATTGATTAAGATATTAAATTAAATAATTTTTGAAATTTTATTCAAATATTAAATTAAAATGTCTAAATAAATAAATAGTTAATTAAATAGTTAATTCATTAGTGTGTGTGTGTATTGATATATATGTATATATACAAGCTATAAGTGTATATTATTCTTAATTTTTTTAAGATAAATAAAATAATTTATTTGTTATTTAATTAAAATGTTTAATTAACTAAATAATTTAGTAATAATTGACTAAATAGTTATAAAGTTAATAATTAATTAATTAACATATATATATATATATAGCTATAAAGCTTATTGTTAAATAATTTAAAATGTTTTATATTTTCCTAATATTTTGGGTATTAAATTAAATAAAATTTTAAAATTTATTAAATATTTAACTAAAATGTTTGATTGAATGAATAAATATTCAATATATATAATGCTATAAAGTTTGTAGTTAAATATTTTTCTTAAATAGTTTAATATAAATAAAATGAAGAATTTGAAATTTTAGAGAAAATTTAATTAAGTTAAGAATTAATTAAAAATTGTTTTAACTAATAAGATACATATATATATATATATATATTATATGTTAATTAAATTATAAAAGTTATAAATAAATTGAAATTATATATTATATGTATAAATTAAATATAAATGGAACAGAAATAAACATAAAATAGATTTTGGAATAAATACATAAGTATAGTACATATACCGTGATATTAGATGTGTTTGAAACTTGTATCATGTTGGTTTTCATAAGGAATACGTTATTCTTAAAATCGATATCAGTTTAGATTACTAGAGATTATTAATCCTAAATAAAGTTGTCCTCTATCATTTACATATTAATAAATTGCTTAGATACATATTAGTTATTGAGAAAACTCAAGTCATGGCTATTATGTGTAGTTTTATTAATAGATTTCTAGACAAGGTTAGATAAATACTTATGTTTGTTGAGCAAACTCAAATTATATCAAGAAATGATATATATGAATAAATAATATCTTTTGATTTATTGAGAAAACTCAAAGTTAAAATTGAGATTAACACAAAGACCATAGTTAAATTATATATATATATATATATATATATATGATATAATTGATAGTGAGTCATCCATCACTTGAGGGGTTATAATTTGTCGAGCAGATTCAAGGTCAGAATCTCAATGCAAGCGAATCTTAACACTTACTAGAGAAATCCAAAGATTCTTATATTTCTCTTAAGGTTTTGAGAAATATAAAAGTCTAGTTGGTGCCTTAATAGAAAATCGAAATGATAACATTTAACCATTCTAATAATGTAAGAACATATGTTATATAAAACTATATTGATCGACTTAAAATAATATACTTCAATAAATTTGAGCAACTAATATAATTGATAGAATTTTTTATCGAATAAATTTTTATGCCCAACTTTCTTTTGAAAGTTTTTACAGGAACAAGTGCTATCGAATGTTTAATGATGAAGTGGCTATTGAAGATCTAATGAAGATGAGACTATCGTAAATCAATGAAGTAGGCTATCATAATTCAAGCAAAGAGCTATCATAAATCAAGAAAGTAAGGGGCTATCGAAAATCTATTGAGGTTGAGGCAATTGTGAATTTAAGAGAGAAAGGAAGCTATCATAAATCAAGCAAGAAGATTATCATTAATCTAGTAAGTAAAAAACTATCAAAAATCTAATGAAGATGAGGCTAGCATGGAAGAAAGGAAAATATCATAAATCAAGCAAAGAGCTGTCATAAATTAAGAAATTAAGAGGTTATCGAAGATCTAATGAAGATGAGGCTATCATGGTTCTATGGAAGAAAGGTATCATAAATTTAGCAATATTAAGATATAATGAACCGAAGGAAAGTATTGTTGACGGTCTAATGTTACCTTCAAAGCAACTCCAACTAACCGCATGGCAAACTCCATATGGCTGAATCATGCCATGTCAGCATTAGAAAGAAGAAGAAGAAACACCATGACATGTGTCACTCAGACATCATGCCACACCAACAACATCTCAACCTTTCAAATTTAATGCCCTCCACATGTCAAAAATCTATGAGTACATTTTGCTATATATAGGCATGCACCCCGACATAAAAGGGACAAATTTTTATGATTTCTTCTTTTACCTCATTTACATTTTGTACTCAAGACAAATATAAAAGCTTGATTTGGGAATTTAATTTCAATTAGGTCGTATTGAAATTATGACTTTATAATGAAGGACTTAGACTATTACCTATTTGAATAATGGCATAACTACTTAGCTATTTTAATATTTGACCAAGGGTTAAGTTTTTTTACTTTAGTAGCTTCGAATCTCTTGACTTTAGACATTCAAGTTAGACCTAATTATTGAGTTAAATATTTTGGTGCTTTCACCGAGAATTGAACTCTGGGAAAAATTCACCAAGGACCGTTCTTACCTCTCTTAAGAACTATATGCCATGCCTAGATCACAACAAGGATCCTCAGGACCTAATGAACCAATGTGTCATTTAATATTTTTCTAGACCATCCATCAGCATGGTAAGGAACAAATATTAAACTTACAAAACTCATCCCTCCAAATGTTAGTTCAAAAAAGAAAATTTTCATAATATAACCAAGATATATGGAGCTTCAACTTGTTTCATATAGATGAAATTTTTTCCCCTTAGCATTGAGATTCGAAGAAGGACTGCATGTTTAAAGACATAGAAAAGTTAGGATTCGCCTAGTGAAGATGATAATTTAGTCACAAGCCAAGGGAATTATTTTTGAAAAAGAAATGACTAATGAATTTGACTATTTTTCTCAAAAAATGGTAAAGTATAATAGACTAATTTCCTACCATACGGAATACATAACTATAGTATCTTGAAAGAGAAACTAGTCACTGGAATAGAAGGAATAGAAGTTTCCGAAAGAGAATTAAGAACAATCAAATGAACAGTTCTTTTAATGGTCCCAAGGCAAAATTAATTAATACAATTCATCAAAGGTGGTAGCACTCATCCATTTGCAAGTTCAGATTGTGAATTAAAGACCATAGGAGTCAAATTGTAGATCGATGTGTAACAAGCGGCAAGATCAATAAGGTAAAATCCATATTTATATTTATATACATGTTTGTCCCCTTACCTTTGTGAGTGTGTATATATATACATATAGAATTTCCATACAAATATGTTTTATTTAATTATTTTTAAAATTTATTTTTATATTTTTATGTTATTATTAATACATACATACAAACATACATACATACATATATATATCTGTGCATGTGTGCGTTTATGTCTATGTGTACATTGAAGTTTTAATTTAACATAACGTTATGTAATTGGACATATATTAAATATATTTTGTATAACTGATTCTATGTCACATTAATTTTATGTATGTGTGTCTATATATATATATATGTATGTATGTATGTATGTATGTATGTATGTATGTATGTATGTATGTATGGATTATATATAAATATATATGATTTAATATATTAGTATGTATTTTATATGAATATGTATGTGAAAAATTATGCTTATATACTCTCGGCCTTACAATAAAATAATATTATTATTATTTCTATTCTTGATTGAGAATTGATTATATATATATATATATATATATATATATCATTTTTTAATTTTTAAATATGTAATTAAATAAATATAGTTTTTTATATAAAACATTTTGGCTGAATTATATAATTATTTATATAGTTAATGTTTTGACATAGGCACAATATTAAATATATGATATTAAATAATTCTAAATTTCAAACTTTTATACATGTATATTTGAAATAGTCGTATTTGTTTTAAATTTGAATATGATATTTTGAATTAGTTAAATTAGATCTGAATTATGATATTTTGAATGTTGTCTTTATTTAAATTAATACATTTTACTTAGCCAACTAAATAGATTTAAACTTCAATTATACATACATACATACATATATATATATATATATATATATATCAACAATTTCGTATTATATATATATGCATATATATTTGTAACTTTACAATTTATACTTATTTGGCAATATTATATATACACATAGAGGTATATGTACATATATATATGTACACACACATATATATACATATATATATAAACTATATGTTTTTGGTATTAAGAATATATGTATGTGAACCATATAAGTATATCTTTGTATGTTGAAACATATGTATATACTTAGACATATGTATTCACTTAATATGTACATGAATTTATAACATACATGTATGTATGTATGTATGTATATGTTGGTATGACATATATGCATAGACAACTGATATAAATACTAATATCTACATGTATGTGTATAAACACACAAGCACACACATGCTTAATAGTTATTTATTATATTATTTTAGGTATATATATTATATCCAAATATATAATAAATATAAATACAAACATTTTAAAATAAAATAAGATATTATTTTAAATTAGATTCAATCTACCACTAACTAATAGTTTACATAGGCCCATTAAGATTGACTTAAGGAGATTATTTTTGAAGTTTACCCCATCTCACTCGGTGCCAAATAAGCTGGATCCAACACACCTGTGATGCGGTAGCCATTATCAAAATTGTTCTCAAGCAAAAAATGGCATCGGTTTTTTTACTACAACACTAAGTAAATAAGGCAGCCCATGAATTACTTTTTCATCACACAAATTGTCTTTACAATTTTCATTTCCCAATTAGTGCTCACATAAGGGTAAATATAATAAAAATCATAAATCATAAGCCATGCCCGACATATGAAGATGCCAACATGTTCACTTAACTAACCTGGCTTTTCAATAGTGGAATTTTGAAAGAAACTTTATTAGCTACTGAGTCTCATACCTAATCTTCGAAGGTTTGATTCGTCTTCAAGCTTACCTAGCTAAACCCATAAATTCAGCCTACATAAATGAGTACCGTAAATTCAAGGGGAATATGATAATAAAACACGGGTTAGACATAAAGCTAGTATGAGTTATACTTCCCTTTAACACAAAATATTGAGACCACGCCATATAGTAGAACAAGTTTCCCTTCACTAAATCATCATTAACAATTACATTATATCATTATATAATAATAAAAACATCGTATCATGGTCATCATCACATAAGTATCAATTCAACCATACATATACCCTATATTCATTATCATTTTATAAACTATTGTATACAATCATCGTTCCGAAACATAAGTATAATCTATACTTGTCATCATCCTATTATGAGCAATTCCATATAATAATCATTTCCAATCTCACATGCAACTTAGAATTTTACTTAGCTTCTCGTGTACTAGTTATACTTAGTTTTTTAGTGAATACCATACAAGGTTTATTTTATCACTAATTCATCTTTCTTGGACAACGTCACTGGTGAATGATCGCTCATCCACCTTAGGAGCCACCTAGACTAGACCACCCTCACTCTCTAAGGAGATCAAATATAAGAACCATGAATACATTCTAGTAGGTGTCCATATTAAGCATTAATAGCCTCTCTTAGTCCTAAAGGCACTTTCATTTCACATTATCGGTTCATTCATTAATTACATCCTTTTTTATGTTATTTGCTCACACTGGAGTTCAAATTTGTTTTCAACATTGAACCCATTAGATTTCCCAAGCCATGGCACTCTTCCATATACCCACTGGATTTAGACTTTAGTAAGATTTGACATTCTTTCATTTCCCATTGAATTTAGGCTTCGATAAGCCTTGACATTATGTCATTCAATATCCCATGAGTGGGTATACTTAAAATCTTTGGTTTAATTCATTTCATCGGTTTCTTAATTATGTCCACACATTCCATAGACCTTCTTATTTAAGTCAAATGTTTCTGTTCTTTCGATAAAACATTTTTATCTTTTACATTAACCGATCCAATTTATCATTACTTAGCTTACTCTAAGCTTTAGCCATTTCATCATTACACAAGTTATCACATTTTTAACTTATCATTATTCCTTTTATAACTTTTCTTTGCTATAATATTCAAGTTAACATCATGGAAACTGACTTCCAAATTGCTCCTGATAATTCATACATTTAATTAACAAAATAAAGCCCACTAGCTATCGCATGTATAAATGCTTAGTTATCATTTATACCAATATTATCGTCATTATAACCATCAAAGAAATAAACCATTGTTTCAAAGTTATCATCTTCATAGCTAGTGTATGAATAAGATACTGATCGTACAACTATCGAGTTCATAAGCTAGTGATGTCGTGCTTATAACTATCGAGTTTGTAAGATATTGTTATCCAGTTTATAACTATGGAGCATGCAAGCTAACTAATGCTATCGACTTTATAAGAAAATGTTATCGACGTTAGTACCTTAGGTATTGGTTTTGATGACAATAACCATATAAGATCGTGTAAAATATAGATACTACTGTTTTATCGAATTACATATAGTATATTATACAAAATATTAGATAGGGTTGATTAAGAAGACTGTATAGTATCAAGAGCAGACTCAAGAGGCTGATATAGAGATTCAAGAGTTAGAGATTGAAGACTCATGAGTTTGAAGATTCAAGATATCAAGATAAGTTATAGAGTCATAGATTATTTTGTTAAAGCCCTAGTAGCACTTTTTGATCTTTCTTTGTTTTTGTTCAAAAAGTTTTCTAAAAATCAATTCTCTAATTTTAATGATCTTCAAATATCCTATTTCTCAAAAATGAGTTTTAAGAATCCCTATTTTCAAAATGATTTTTCAAACATCTTTTAAAAAATAGCTTTCACATGATTCCGAACTTTTTAATTATTTATTTACAAAATTATTGTATTAAGTTTTTAAGTATTTTATATCTCAATATATATATATATATATATTTAATTTATTGTACTTAGATATAGATTTTGGTTTTATGTTTTCTAAATATTTAAGGTATTCAAAAGTATATTTTGACATTCATTAATACTTTGATTTTAAGTATATATTCACTTATACGGTATATATTATTTCTTGAAAGAAATTCATACTTAAATCCTATATATATTAAAATATTTCAAAATAATTTAATAAGGTTTTAGTATGATTAAATGTGTATAAACTATGCTTAAATGATTTTACAAAGTATCAAAATATTTCACAAAATTTAATATTTACAAAAACATGTTTATTATGTGTTTTTTCAAAATTAACAAAGGATATGTCGACATAATAGAAGTTATATGTCGATATATAGTTAGAGATTATAAAAACTCAAATTTTGAATAAAAGTGACTTTGCGTCATATTTCTTTGTGAATGAATATGACTGTTGTTTCTCTATAAGCAGGGGTTCTCTCAATGAATTTTAAAGACTCCTTTCTTATATTTTCTCTCCTCTTTCGCTCTTTTAATTTCTAAAAGGAATTCTACTCAAGATCTTCTCAAATTCAATCGTAATTAAATTCAAACTCTATTGGTTTGATTCTCTATTGAATACTCTCCGATCTCTCTCATCTCTTTCACTCAAATCACGATCAATGTGTTATTCAAGAGGATATAGGATTATTTGTATTCAAGATTAAGAAACTTATTCTGTAAACTCTATCGAATCATACACAAATACTCTTAGATGTGCTTAGTGTCCCTGAAATCCAAATGGGCGTACTTGGTGTCCCGTTTGAATCCAAGTGGGCATGCTGGTGTCCCATCCGAATCTAGGGAGTGCACCCCATTCTTGAAAAATTTTGGAGGGTGTGTCTCATAGCTTTGAAATAGAAATTGTATAGACTTTGATATTTGAAAAGAAATCTGTATAAGAAATTGTACGGGACTGCATGTAGGGTAACTCCGAACTAGTATAAAAATCCTTATGATCTCTCCAACTCTATACTTTTCACTTTTACTGCATTTATATCTATCAGTGTTTCCATCTATGATTGTCAAATTGCATTGTTTAAACTATAATCTTAAAAGAATTCAAAAAGATTCATAAAAGTTACTAAACACTATTCACCCCACCTCTTATGCTAAATTAATCTTATGATCCTTACTTCCGCAAGTTAACAATTGAGTCTACAGTTAGCAAGTCCATAAGTTAAAGCTATCGGGTTTACAAGAAAGTGCTATCAAGTCTATAACTATTGGGTCTATAAGCTAACATAATCGAGTTTGTAAGGAAATGATATCAAGTTAGTTATCGAGTCTATATGCTAATGCTATCGAGTTTATAATAAAATGCTATTGCGTCTATACAATTGGAAGTTACAGAGTTTATAGTATTATCGCATATTAGGCTCACATATATGTGTTGTTTTATGCATATGCTATCAAATCTATACAAAGTTATCATATATATATATATACACTACAAGAAAAAACGTTTTTAACAGCAAAGAGGCACAGCGTTTTCTTTGTGAATGCTGATAAAAGTACGTAGGGAATTAAATTTTGGAATGTGGAACGCTGTTTAAAATGACCCGCTTTATTTTTAGATTCATTTCATTACGCGGTTAACTGGCCACCATAATTTCTTCTCTCCCGCGTAGAGCAAGAAAACAATCGACTTCCAATCTTCCCCAACATTATTTTAAACCTAATTAAAACCCCAGATCTAGTTTCGCCTGCAACATCTAGTTTGCTCTAGCCCTAACATCTAGAAAAACAGCTTATACTTTGATTCAATTTTGGATTTTTGGAGTGTTGAACGGAAAAGGCGAGCTATTGTTGAAGACTGAGGCAGTAGCTGAAACCAGATGCTCCTTGTTTTTGAAGTTCGATCAACATGTTCCAATCTTTTAGATCAACTATGCCTTGATTGACGATGAAGACCGTCGATTTGTAGGAATAGGGCTGAGACAGAGGATCCTTTGGTCGTATCAGTTCAACCATGATGAGCATAAATGTAGTTTGAAGTAAATTTTGTTAATTTACAGTCATATGATTTTCATTCACTGGAATCCATGATAAAGAGGCTGGTGGATAATAACTGACTGGAAAGGAAATAAATCTATCTGGGAGGCATCTGCAAATTCAGTAGTTACAAGTAAGACTCTTTAATTCAATTTATTTGTTAAAAAGCTCAGTAAAATGTTACTTGCTTCATGATTTTGCGCCGATTGGATTTAATGCTGCTTGAATAAGGAACACTGTATAAATTTTGCTTGATATCTTTTCATTAATATTAAACCTTCTTGTCAGTTTGGGAAGTTTGCTGTAAAGAAATATTTTACAATAGTGTATCCGAGAAAGGAGGAATCCTTGTTTGGTTCTTTGGAGCAAAGAAGACAGGTATTATCAAACTTATTATTTTTTAGCCTTGGTGAAACTAAGTTGTTTCACATCATCTATAGTGTTGATATGAGTTGTAGAAATCTCAATGTTTATTGCACATGAATCCTTGTGAATGCGATATTCCTGTCTGCACAGATGTGGCTACTAGAGGTCTTGACATTTCTGTAGTTGGTCTTGTGATTAATTATGGTATCCCTTCCAACTCTAAGGTTTAAAGTTTGCTATCAGTTATAATTTACTCTTGGTTTTCTGGTTATGATCTTATTAATGGAATTATGTTTAGATAACTTAGCTATCCTGGAAAAATGCATATGACAGAAACAATTCACTTGAAGCATGAATGATATGTTAAAAACAAAAGTGATTATGGTTACTATCTAAATTGGAAAAGCTGGTCGTGAAAGTTCTAAGTTGGAATTCCATGCAGCCACGATCCACTGTTATCGATCAGTGGAGATATATGTATAACTCCACATTCCATCTCAGTTAGAAGCTGAAAACCTCATATCTAAAACTTTAGTAGCAGGTATTGTATTATGACATAAGTAGCATAATAAATTTTATTTACACATTTGTTAGTTAATACCATGGTTATTTTGCATACGAAAAATAAGAATTTTTTTGGCACTTGTTAGTTAATACTATGGTTATTTTGCATACGGAAAATAAGAATTTTTTTGGCACTTGTTCAAACTATGGTTTACCCAGATTTAACCATCCAAATAACTATTAAAATATGCTTACATGAGTGAAACATAAACTTTGATTGTTTGGTGGTTTATTTGAAAGGAAGCGAAGTAGTATTTTGAGACTTGCAGTTGTTTTGCAAAACTCCCCTCTAAGCAAATCAATAAGGCTCGGTGAAGCTAAAATGAACTGGATTTCCAAATATCATTAGATCCTGAGATAACCTACTTTTTCCGTAATACCCGCTCTAGTTTAGAAGTAGCAAACTTTTTCTAACTTTTACAGTAAAAAATTTATTAAAAAAAAAAACTAATACTTCGGCTGTTCCACAATCCCTACAGATTAGAGCTAGTTGCAGATCACATGCTCTAAAGAGTGGAAGGGTACGCTATAACTTAGGTCATTGATCTAGTATCTAATGTTCTTTAGAAGTGAAGTATTTTAGAGTTTCAGTAGTTTAGACCAGAATGCCCTGCAATTTAAGAAGTCATACGCTTTCTAGGTAGAGCCCTTACACATAGATATACTGTAGATTATTCTTCTCCTAAAATAATGCAAATCAGCTTATATACAAAAGAATAAAAATTATTTGGCACAATTTATTCCAAACTTGTACAAGAATTAAAATGGCTTAGAACCAAAGCAAGTGATCTCTTAGTTGAATAGAATGTCATGCTTCAGTTACATGAAAAATGCTGCCCAAACTTAATTTATGCCTGTTACAAAATCCTTTTGTGTTTGTTCCAAAATCAAGTTTCCACAATGTTCAATTCTTCTCTCTATCACTCTTTCCGGTGCTTGTCATGTCTTTCTGTTGTGCATAGTCATTGTTCGATACCTGGCATTATCTATATTCCATGTAAACATTAGTACAAAGAAATATGTGTAGAAGACATATATGACGTCCTATTGTTTTGTTTATGCTCATTTGTTCACTGATTTTTAAAAAATATGTGTTTATTTGTTAAAAAAAGGCTTTTTACATGCTGTATTGTTTGTTTTAGATAAGGAATTTTGAAGGACTTCGGGACTAGCATTTCTGTATTCTGTAGGTCTCGAGTCGACAGTTTTGGACAAGGTATTAATCTTTTTCGCACTTAACTATCTCTGATCATATATTGTTTGTTTTAGATAAGGAATTTTGAAGAACTTTTGGGACTAGCATTTCATTTCCTTTTTTTTTGATAAAGATGACATATAACATGATTTGGAGACTATTTTTAAAAGGTCCCAAAATACCATGCTTAATATCTGGAATATATTTTGTTGATGCTACTTAGGACATGTAGTGTTCCTAACATATTAAGTTAGAAGTTGGCTTAGCATATGGGCACATGATGCACCTGCTGTGGGAAATGATTAACTGTTCCACTTGTTATATCTCCCTAGTACATGTGTCCATTGATTAGTTTTATGTAAGAAATATGCATTAGATATATAAAATGGTTTCTAAACATATATTTTTCATACAACATAAGATATACCTTAATGTCTATGAATTAAAGTACATCTTGAATCCTCTGCTAATTTAGTTTTCCTTCTTTTTGAAAAATTAGTACTTATGTTCCTACCAATGTTAGCATACCTGAAACTATTGTGGGCCTAATGTTTTCTCTTGCATGTTTCATTCCCTTACCATAAAGCAAAGGGAAAAAATAGTTTTAAATATGTGTTTATTTTACTAAATAAAGCTTAATGAGTTATCTGTTTACTAGTTCCGAAGCATGTTTACAGTTTTTTTAAGTAAGATTACTTCTATTGATTTTGTTTCGTTGTTTCTCTTCAAATATGGTTTATTTTCAATTATTTTTCTTTATTGTACTAAATTTTTTCACACACCATGAATATTCAATGAGTTCATAGACGTATTGAGTGCTCAAGTGTATTTAGTGCATTGCTTGTTTAGAAAATACCCATTAGTGGGTTTTTATCCCATCGGAGTGCACTTATGACTCTCAAAAGTTGTTCCATTCTCCTGTAATATAATTGTTTATTTAGTAAATCCCCAAGATGATCTCTTATAAATTTTGTTTTGACGACATGGTTATGCAAATATTAGGTTTATATGTGTGATACTGTAATACTTCTATGTAGGGCTTAAGAGTCAAGACAATCTGTGATGGTTGTACAATCGATAATGGTTTTAGAACAAGACAGAACTTTGTACTATTAGTCAACTAGGAATGAACCTGTCAACGATTTGAACATCCAACCATACTATGTATGTAGACAATTTTTTGTGTGATAGCGGTTACCACTAGGACAAATATAAAGTATCATTGCAAATAGGATGAACATCATGAAAAACGCACGACACATGCTTATAATCCACTGCAAAGTGCTCAACTTCTAACCCTCTTTGTGTTGCTTATTTCTGTTGCAGGTTCGCAGAGTGACTGTTACTGATAGATTGCCTGATATTTCGGCTGAGCTGCTGTTCGTTTCGTCAAATTAATTTGTTTCAGGTATTTTTTAGTTCATTTACTATTTGATTCAAGATCAAGTTTCCATGAGTTATTACTGTATTCGTTGACCGATTTTTTTCTTCTATTTAGTTAATTGATTGAGTAGTATTCATTTTATTTTTAAAATTGTTTCATTTAATTGTGGGTTGTTCATATATTAGTGTTACTGTGCGTAATGTGTGGTCTATCTTTGTGTAAACAATCACATTATGTTAGTGAAAAGGAAACAACTTTTCCATCTAACATATTATTTTGGCCCTTCAATTTGTTCATAATTCATGTTATGGAGAAGCAAAAAGGAGGTTTATTTTCTAAAGGACATCAAATTTTGTTTAAAAAACAATTACTGGTTTTTTAATTTTGTTTTGTCTGATTTCCTTTTGTACATTATGGTTGTGCCTATGATGTGCTTATTCAATTATCCAAATATTGGTTGGAACTGTAACCTATAGCAGTAATCTAAGCACTTATCATTATAGGGGATGAGCTCTAAATTTGTATTAAAGCTTTGTTTGATTAACAAAAAGTTATGTATGATGATATTATTTTAGATCACATTACATAATGTAAACATGTAGAAAAACTGATGTACAATTATTCATATACAAATTCGGTAATCCTCGGTAAACTTTATTTCTACCGAATATGTAAAGTTTGTCATGATAGCGACGCCTCACTTTAGCACACATGGATTTTATTCTTAAACTGCATATTTTAAGGATTCTACTCTAGAAAGTTTTGGTTAACTTTGTTGTTATGTCAAAAATTGCCTTGGGCCACCGAACCTTCATGTTAAATTCTGTAGTTCTCTATTTTAGTGCATGATCCATATAATGAAAATCTTGGGGGTAACATTAATTTCCTCTATGATACATGTATTCAGATGGATGCATGTCCAAGAATTTCATCAAATAAGGCATGTATTCACCACAGTCTGTATGTCAATGTATAAAGATGGTTACAAACCACACATTTGAATTCATGAATTTATAAATAATAATAATTATTACTATTATTAACTAAGATTTATAATTATACTAAGTTAATTAATATTTATAAATATTAAATAAGTTTATAAAAATTAAATATGTATTATAAAAATTTAACTAAGTCAACTGAGTTTTATAAAAGTTAACAAGTTTAATTTACAAAAATTAACTAAGTATATAAAAGTATAAAATATAACAAGTTAATTAAGTTATACGAAAAAAAAATTAAATTATAAGAAATAATTAAGTTTTATAACAATTTAACTAAGTTAACCAAGTTTAATAATTAAATAATTTTCTAAAAGGTAACTAAGTTTTATAAAACATAAATAATTTATAAAAAGTAACTATGTGTTATAAAAAATTAACTAAGTTAAAGTTTCATAAAAATTAAATAAATTTCTATATACTATCAAAATTTTATAAAAATTAAATAAATTTATAATAACTAATTAATTTTAACATTATTTTTAACTATGTTATATTTTTATAAAAATTAACTAAATTTATGAAAAATTAATCTATTTTATAAAACTTTTATATAAAAATTAACTAATTTTACAAAAATTGACTTACTTTTACAAAATGCAAAGCAAGTTTTGTAAATTATACATTTATAAAATTAAACATATTTATAAAAATTAACTATGTTTACAAATTATTTATATATTTATACATTGCATTTGAGCAAGCTGCTATCACAAACAATTTATGTATCTACATTGAATTCAATTAAATTCAAAAAATTAAACATAAAGGTATGCAATAATAATCCATTTTTAAACTTATTTCTAGCTATGGTCAAAAAAAAATTATGCACACGTCTATTGGATGTGCATGCATACTGGTATTAAATATAGATAAAACATCAGGCAATGTTGCTAGTTCTGAAATGGTTAATGAGATCAGTATTGTTGCTATGCTTATAACCACCATGGTATCTGCTCTTCTCTTTTAACTAGAAGCTGGAAATTTTTTTTTAGCTTCAAGTCTAGTTTCAGATTGTTGGTTGAATTTTATATGAAGTGTTAGTGTGGAGCGTTTGATTAGCTTCAAGTCTAGTTTCAGGTTGTTGGTTGAATTTTATATGAAGTGTTAGTGTGGAGCGTTTGATTAGCTTCAAGTCTAGTTTCAGGTTGTTGGTTGAATTTTATATGAAGTGTTAGTGTGGAGCGTTTGATTAGCTTCAAGTCTAGTTTCAGGTTGTTGGTTGAATTTTGTACCCTCCAATGTTCATTTATCCATTATAATTTCAAATTTAATATTATTTATGTGTTGTGCTATAGCACTGGTATGTGATGGAAGAGACTCAAGTGGTTCGAAGGCGGGTTGTGGTGAGTTGCTCCTTTCATATTGCAAGCTTCTTAACCAGGAACAGGTGCTACTCTTTTTTAATAACACCTCTAGAATTCATTTTTTAATAACAATATATACTATTGGTTGAAGGGTAATGATGGAGTTGGCGATTGTAGGTTGTGAGATTTTGTATGGAGGAGGGGTTTGTGTGTAGTTGGCATGTAGAGAGGAACTGTTGTGGATTGAGGCGGCGGAGTTGCGCTTGGTGTAGAGGCAGGTCACGGTTGTGTTGGTTGGCAGAAGTAAGGTTGGTGGTGGAGTCAGAAATGCTGGTTGTGGTTTGCTCATAAAGTTTGGTTGGTTGATGGGTTGTGGATGGTGGCAGTAGATAATGTTGTTACGTTTTGGTGGTTTGGAGATATGCAATGGGATGTGATAAACTTGTAGTGGTGTACAGGGAAGTGGTTGCTGTAGTGATTTATGGCAGAGGTGTGAAGTTGGGGATGTGTGCAGCAGGTGTGGGTTTAGTTAATCAACCATAATTTAACATTGAACATTCAGGTTGATTTTGCATCACTTCAGTATCCTCCAGCTTAAACAGTAAGTTAATGTAATGATATTAATATGTAATTAGGTGGGTACTCGTGCTCCACTTTTGTGTTGTCCAACCCATAGCTTGATACAGCAAATATTTAGTTTGAAATTTTGCACAGACAGTGGAGTACTTGCATGGTCAGACACCTATTTGTATTGTACAGACTTCAAAACTTATGGATGGCCAACTGCTGCGTCCTTACTTTGAGTACTCTAAACCACATTTTCCTCCTTTGCAAATGTCATGACTCACTGTACTTTAAAGCTGCAATAACCAACAAATACTAAAACTGTCAGGAAGCGTCCATCTTCATTGAATAGGTAAGCAGATTTTAATCCTTGAGTTAACTGTATAGGTTATTTTTGGGTTTGTTTTGCAAATTTACTGTTTATTACGAAAGAGTAATCTGCTGTTGCTTAGTTCATATTATTTGTGGAGAAGAATGACTTTCTTAATCCTTCACTTTGTCGAATATTAACTTCCTTCCTGATTTCTCTTTATTAACTTTCTTAATCCTTCACTTTGTATGCAGTGGCTTTGATCTTTTGTGACCATTTTGTATGCAGTGGCTTTGATGTTGAAGTTAGGTTTTGATGGTGGTTTGTGTTGCTTGTGTAGGTAGAACTGATGGAGGCTGAAGCAGTGTTTAAGATGGTTGTAGGCATTGAGTGGTGTTGGAATATGATTTGAAGAGGTGAAAGATTTGAGGTAGTGGGAAAGATAGAGGGAGGTTTGGTCGAATGTAGTGTAAATTTTGGATGATGGAGTGAAACGTTGGATTTGGTAGGCGGAGGTAGCGTGATGCAGTGAAGGGATTGGAAGGATGTAGTAGTGGTGGCTAATGTATTGGTCGATGATTGTAATGCACGGGGAGGAGATGAGCAAGGTAGCAGGTAATCGAAGTTTGGATGAAGTTAGGTGATGGGTGTTCGTTTGCTTAATATAGCAGATTTGAGTGGTGCAGTTTTTGGAATTGGTGATGTAGCATTTTGGTAGTGCTGAAGTAGTTTGGAAGTGTGCATTGGGTATTGGGCAGTGGCTGGTTGTTTTGCAGTTTGGAGTTGGTCGGTGAGTGAAGTAGTAGGATGGTGGTTGGAAGGGAGAAGGATGTTGGTGAAGTATTATGTTGAAGTAATGAATTTATGTAAACTTTGTTTATGGATATTGTATTCAACTTAATTTATTGAAATAGTTGATTGTTATGTTTTTATTTGATATTTTTTAGTTTGATTTGTATATGTTATGTATATTATCCGGTTGAAATATAATAAAATGCTATTTAGATTAATGATATCTGTGTGTAAATATTGCAATGGTGGAACGCTGTAAAAATAGTACAAACAAACAACAGCGTTCAAACCGTGTTGTTAATTCTATGAAAAGATAATGTACATTGCTCCAACAGCATAATAAAAATGCTGTGAAAAATTAACAACAGCGTTTATTAACTGCTGTAAAAACTACTATTAACGTTTTTGAAAGCATAATAAAACTGCTGTTGAAACATAATACAGCACGTCTGAAACGCTGTAAAAACATTATTGACAGCTCGTAGTAAACGCTGTCACAGAGATGTTTCAACAGCGTTTATAGAAACGCTGTTGTAAGTTATGTATATACGACAGCATGTCGTTATACAACGTTTCTAATAACGCTGTTGTATCATATTACAGCGTTTATCAAACGCTGTTAAAAGCCTTTTGTGGTGTAGTGATATAACATGGATTCGATACAAAGCTATCATATACATACAAAGCCATCACATTTTTAATCGCAAATTTATTATTAAGTAAAAAAAACTAATATTTCACTTAATAAAGTAATTAATTTTGACTTAGTCTGTGACACGCCATAATTATTATGACAATTAATTTAAAAGAAATTAGTTAATAAATAATAACACCACAAAATAGGTCTTTTGCAAATGTCATAATTTGGCTACAAAGCTTGTACCGTTGGGTTTGTGGCAATTTTCAGATTAATTTTTCATATATAAAGTTTTCCGGTCAGAGTTCAAATGGGAAGATAATTGACATTTGAAGATTTTGAATTGGAAATAATTATATGTAATTAAGGAAATAAAATGTAATTAACGTAATAAATTAATGTTAACAATTACTTAGCATCTAAAAGTAACATTAATGAAAAGGGGAAAGAAATGATATAAATTAAGTTGATTAAGGAATGAAATTAACCAAATAATTAACGCGATATCAATTAACAAAATTTGATGACCGATCGACTGCTAACTTAGGCCAGTCGACCGCTTGCGATCGACTGGTAGGGGCGGAAGTAAATCGGTTGTGATGTCGATTGTGGAATTATGACATGGTCGAATGGACTAGATTTAAAATAATTTTATCTAACAACTGCATTGATCTAAAACCCTATAAGTACGGGCCTAACCCCTCACTTTTCTTCTCATATTTTCTGAAACGATGGCGAAGCTATGCCATTTTCTCCGCTCCACAAATTCTTAATTCTAAGTAAAATTATAGTTTATATACGTATATACAAGTGGAGAATAGCAGTGGATAATTGAGAAGAATAGGGTTCGATCAAATCGTTAAAGCCAAACTAAATTATAAATCCTGATCTAAAATATAAATTAAATCCAAATCCCTTCTCAAATCTAAATTTCCAATAGATATATATATATATATATATATATATATGCTTGCGGTTGCGCAGTTAAAGCCTCGTTAAAGCCCCACAAAATCCCCGCTATAGCACATAGCACTCTATGACCGATAACTACTTCAATTTAGCGCTATTAAACTGTCAATTTGCTTTGATCCCTACGATTTTCTGCTACTCCCGCTAAATCAAGGCTTTTTAGCATCTGCTTTAGCAACCCTAATATATAAATGTTGAGTTGACTAGTTTCATTTTGAACCAAATCAACAAAGTTAGTATAAAGATCAAAATTTAAGACATAAGGGCTCAATATAAGTTAGAAATCTACTATATTCACCAATTCTATTCTGCATAAATCAAGATATTCTTCGGTTTTGTTATATAAAATTAAACAAATGGTGTGTGAATTTGAATAAATTAACTTTACATATTTGGTTTTATAGCTAATGAAGCCTTTTGCATCTCTGCAATTTACTGCTCTATCCCCACTATAACATTTTGCACCTTCACTGCTATATAATCGCTAAGCACTTTAACTGCACAAGCTTGCGGTATATGTATTCAAATGGGAAAATAAGGGGAGTCAAATTGGAATAAAAGTGATTTGATCTAGAAATGTAAAAAGCTAAAAATGAGAGTCTGAAAATTATAAAATTTTGTATAATACTGAATTTATTTCATTGTAAATCTTCTCCTTGTATGCCTAAATTTAATTATTTGGAGTTGTAGGCTTACTTATATGCATGTAATTAAATCTAAAACCCTACCTACATATTTTGTGATTTATTAATAACTTAAATCTAATATTACATGTACTTGAATTTCGAAAATACAGGATAATAGTAGTCCTTGAATTTGATTGATTATGTGAAAGTTTCAGATTTCTAAATTAAATGACCTATATAAGTAAAATGTAAATTTGAAAGTTATCATAATAAATTGTTTGGATTTAAGTAGCATTTTAATTCATTAGAACGTAGGATGTTGCAATGTAATTTTTTTTATAGATTATCAAGTTCAGATTTGTAATAAAAGTGTATTGTTTGAAATAACAAGGAATACGCCTAAAGTAAAGAGATGTATAAAATAAGGATATTTATTGTATTTTGTACTGTCTATTTCAATAACTATAAAAATATAATTCCTTGTAATTTCAAACACAACACAAATTCTCGTTTAAGATAAGATATAGAGATTTACAGTGTTAACCTTTCCTTCTGAGGGAAATGTAATTTCAACGCATTAAAATGCATAAATCACGATTGTAAATCTGATAATAATAACGTTTTAAGTGAAAAATTAATATTTATGTAATAAAGGAAAGATAGAAATCAAATAATAAACAATAAAAATGTAGGCAAGTAATAATTTAAATAAAAAGGATGCAGAAATTCCATTAAACTAGTGAGGGTTGTAAATGTTAAAAAGGAATAGAAATTCAATAGGGCGTGAAAAAGTAATTGGGAAAAGATATTTAGTTTAAAGAAAGCGGTAAATGAAATTAAATTGATATAAATAGAATAAGAAGTCAACGCATGAAAAAGTAAAGGAATAATATTAACAGTTGAATATTTAGAGGAGTAATAATTAAACAAGTATGAATATTTATACATACATACATGCGTATGTATGTACGTATAAAACTTTAGAGGTGTAATAATTAAACAAGGTTGTATAAATCTATAACTTTGGATGCTATTGAGTATTGACATTTTTGACCCTTATTAATTTTTCTAAACGATTTTGACACCTATATAATTTCGATGTTTTCAATAGTTACACGTATCACGCCGGCAAACTTGCATCGGCACATCGTAGATACTGGATGAAAAAAACATCCTAGGGTCAAAGAGGAAGGGTATGAGCTACATAGTTGAAATTTTTCGGGATCGAAAGTTTCGGTAGCCCATGTGATTTAAAAACATTCAAAAACAGTAGCTTCGGGCACAGTCTCGGATTTTGACGAAACTTGTGTCGTTGGAACGAGAAAAATACAAAGATTCATGTGCTCGAAGAATTGTCGCGATCAGACATTCCAGGAAGCCGTACAGAGCACAAAATGTGCGTTGGAATTTCGAAAATAAAAGAAACTAGTGTGTAACACGTGCGTTGCACACGACACTGTTATTAAAAAATAGTACTTTTTTTGAATTATTACTAAAATTAGAAATTTATTATGCATTATATAATAAATTTATTGTGATATATTAATCATAAATTAAAATGACATGTGATGTTCAGATGTAAGGTTGAAGGTTCAATCCTTGCTAACTATATATATTTGTTGTTGTTAATGTCCCACTAAAAAAATTAAATTTTTTAATATTATAGATGTAAATAATTCATGTCATGTGATATTTTTTTTATATGTATGAGTGAATAAATAACTTTACCATTTTTTGTTTTGATTCTTGTGTATATGTTGAATTGTTATTTTTCAAGGATTTATAAATTGGTTTATGAATATTAATTTAATTTAATTTATTTAAATAATTTGAATTAATAATCAACCTAACTATCAAATATAAGAAGTTGAATGTGAAAAATTAGAGAAAATTGTGAAGAACTTTGTACGTATTTGTAATTGAGAAGAGCATCATATGCCCGTTTATCTACATGTGAACTTTGATCCATTATTCAGTTTTCATTTTTAAACAATTTCACCGTTAACCATAGATTTTATGTTATTATAGGAGAGTCACACTTATAATTTTGATAATCCCAAATAATGTTATGTAGCATTTAGTTGAGTTATGAGATTGACATGGTCTGATAACATGTTGAAAGTAAATGTTTATATAATCTAATTTTTATCGATGTAATTTGTGCGTCCACATCGTAATGTGGTAAAATATAAATTTATCCTTTAAAAGTTGTTAAAAATGAAATTACATTAATTAATGTAACATAATGTACAATAAAATTTTAAAGATAACTAAATTAGAAATTAAAAGAGTTATTTTTTATTATGTACACATTTTATGTTATACGATTTAAATATATTTATATCTGAATAAAGAAATAATCATTTTTTCCACGTATATATAAATGAATATTATATATATTGAAATCCTTATATTTTTAGTATTTATTAGATTGATTAATGAATATCAGTTAATGAATTTAAATAGTTTAAATTTAAGATTACACAATTAGTTAAATATATGGACTTGAGTCTAAAATATTAAAAAAGAATTGAGAAGGATTTCTAAGTAATTGTAAATATTTTTTTAAAATTTTCTATTTGAAGTTAATATAATTATGTAATGTATTGTATGATAAATTCATTCAGTAATAAATTATAAAATAAATTTATTATTATCGTTAATGTATATAATTTGTGCTATGTGATTTATATACACACACAAACACACACATATCTAAATTGGTATAAAATATCATTTTTTTATACCAATTTATTGATACACCTGTAGCATATATATTGAAACTTTAGTTTTTTAGAATTTATTAATAAATATTAGTCGACTAAGTTTTTCCATTAGTTTAAAATTTGGATTATGTAATATATTTAAATATATGGGTTTTGATGCAAAATATTGGAAGAGAATTGAGAAAGATTTGCAAACAATTGTAGACTTATTAGAAAAGTAGGTATTTGAATATAAAATAATATGAGAAGTTTAGTATAATAATTGTAAAGTGATAAATTATAAGATTTTGAAAATAAAATATCTGTAGCTGGAGAGAATTAAGCGGAATGAAGATAATTTCTAGAATTAATCATAGAGCTTAAAATTCTTCTGCTTTACTATTATCTAAAAGATAGGGATACACAGAAACAATAATATACCTTCGTAATATAAATAGTACATTACTTCTCTACTTGGGCGCACACTTTCATTTCTTACTTCACCTCACTTTAGTTCTTCCCCTTTGTGAAACCCACATCTTCATTTCTCTTTCCCCTCTCTTTCTCTGTCAAACAAAAATCATTTTGGACAAACTAAGAGTCGGGTCCATCTATTTTTTTTCGAGAGCTACGCAACCATAGCCTCAGATAGATCGATCCGACTTCGACTATGGTGGTCGGAAATTGGAGATTCGACAAGTGGGTGATTTGAAGGAGATCCAAGTGGGGAAATTATTATATGGATTTTGTTCGTATCGATGAGGGAATTCCGAAAACATAAGCGATGGGGGCTAAAGACGACCTTGGTGGATGCGGTAATGGTGAGAAATTTGGAAAAAGAAAATTGGATTTTTCACGTTTTCTTCTCATGGCTAGCAGCATTCGTGAGATGACAGTTGGCAGGATTATGGGCTGGGTGGTAGCCATAATGGAAGAGGCATAGGCTGACACGGAAGGTGGTGGTTCGTGGCATGTAGCGTTGAAATGGGGAGCGTGCGTGAGCTATTGAAATGGAGGAAGGAAATGGCTACGACATCACATTATTTACGTGAATAATCCTTACGACATTTTGAGTTACGGGACAAATGACGTGGAAAGCAACAAAAAAAAAGCAAAAAGCGAAAAACAAATACGCCGCATAGAGGAGCGTCCAAAGGGGAGGTCGAAGTCCAGGATGGTGGTAGGCCGAGTTGATTTGGAAGTACGTTGTGGATAAGAGAGTTTGCGTGAATGAAAGATAGGGGAGGTAATATTGGATCCAAGCTTACGTGAATTGTAGGAATAAAGAAGGAAGAGTGATGACATGGAAAGTAATTATGAATCCAATTATGAAAGGTGATTTTCTTAGTAATTACTAACTAAGTCAATAGTTAATTAGTAGGTTAATTTATTTATTAGTTAAGTATTGTATACTGATTTCTTATACCGACCATATCTTTTGCATATGATGTTCGTTTTGGACGCGGTTTATTGCATTGTGCTCATTATGGAGAGTTCTACGAATTGATGGTAGTTTGGTCAATTTTGATTGAGGTGAGTGATGTTTTCTCTCACCATACTATGATTGTTAGTACAGTATTAAACCGACGTTTTGAAATGATTTCTAACTTTAAAACGTAATTTTTGACATATATAAATTTATAGCTTATTTTTTAAAAGAATCTAAATATATTATAAATATGGTTTTAAATTATATATAACATTTTTCCCATTTACGCACTATTTTGACGATGTTGGCAGATTTAGGCTATTTTTGATATTAATCCCCCACTGGCTATTTGGATGGATTTTATTGTGTTATTATAGGTGTATGTTAGCTATTATAGATATTTCTATGCTTCTTGGTTGCATGTCTGCTTGTTTGTTCGTTGGTTTTGATTGTATTGTGTTATCATGGGTTGTATTTTGTTATTAAACTGCGACAAGTTCAAATGGCAGTTGTAAAGATGGTTCTGAGATGGGCTCTGATGTGGAAGACAAGTGTAAATGGATCGTTGATATTCGTAGCTTTCGATGTGTACTCATAAAGCAAGGGTATGTGAGGACGCTCACTTGGATTATGATGTGCCCTGGACTAAACGATGACCTAATCCATTTACCTTGGGCTTTTTACGATGTGTAGTCAAGTTCTTGACCTCCTGAGTGGCATGGATTTGAGTACTAAGAAATTGAGACATTGAGAGTCCTTGATTTGACGATGGGGTCATATGAGTACTATATATCCAACGCACTGAGTAAGTGAGTGTGAGGATGGATGATGGATTACATGTTTGTTCTATTGTTTCTATCACCTTAGGGATGTCACATGATGTAGATATTACCAATGCCGATATCTAGACACCCTTAGTACTTTGATGTGTAGCATACCCATGATGACTATGATGATAGAGTAGCATATACCCTATGTTATGTGCTAATTCTTTGGATGCAGGGACATATCAGGTATGATTCTCCATACCCTCTGTTCCATACATTACCGACTTTTATAGTGCATTGAGATTATTAATCGCTCACAACCGACTATTTTCTGAATTGAGGTTTTATGCTTTGCTTCTTATTATCTTGGGTACTCTTAAATAAGTAGACTAGATAACGGGTGCAAACAACATTTGGAGCTGTACAGATGGACTAGAAGAAGGCAACACTTTCTCATATTTATATTTTGGACTTATTATTGCATATTCTAATGTATGACACTATGGAGCCTTGACATTGCTAACTTTCAATTATCAGGGGTTATTTATCAATTGATTTCATTTATCGTTTGTATAAACTCTATTATTGTTTTGTATAACTGTATGAGCATGTGTACTCGAATTTTGTGGTTCATGTAGTTATTACCGTCTCATCTTTTTTATATCTGCGATGAGTATTGTAATTTATTTGATGCACTGTGATATATACGACAGGTTATGTGATTGTGTAATATTTTCTTCTTTCTCTTCTCTTCTCTTCTCTTTTGTTCCTCTTCTTTACGACTATTTCTTTCCCTTGACAATCGTCCTACATCAATCGAGTGCTCCAGCAGTGCACTATTCGGTTATATGAGCATCGCAGGTGTAGGGCGGTCATCATATTTGTTATCAGAGATTAGGTTACATGATGAACCTGGGTTGATACCGTGATCCAGTAGAGATAGGGTAAGAGTCATCACATTAGACTGGATCGAAAGTAGTACTTATACATGGAAGAGTGCGAATATATTTTGATTTCCAAAACTATATAGTAGTAATATAGTATATAAGTTGTATTGCATTCACGAGAACTAGTGATGAAGTTTTTCTCTATGAGAGACCGATCATACCTATTGTAGATTAGGAATGATCTGGCATATGAGAAAGGCTGTTATTAACTCCATCGCCGAAGTAGAGAAGTGGGCAAGATAAAGGACCACTAACATCGATTTACAGAATATGTTTGTAGAGATGGTGTGATCATTATCTGAAAAGCTTAGTTGCTCCAAATGATTATAGTGCTCAAGCGCAAATACCTAGATTCGACTTTGCCGAGCTGTATAAAGACTACCTGAGTTTAAGAGGCATACTGTTTCTTGGAATGGAGTCGGCTATTGAGGTTTTATCTAAATGAATACTTACAAAAGGATGTTCGACGACTTGGAGTTAGATGACACCGTGAGGTAGCAGTTGACCTCTAGATAAATCCAGGGACGAACAATGAACTAGTGGAGTGCCCTTATAGCTTCGATTCCTAAGGATAATTTTACTTTGGATTAGTTCATAGTTTGCATCGAAGAGAAATTTATCTTGACTTTTCAAAAGTTGATGTTGTTTAGGATGTTCACGTAGTTGAAGTAGGCGATATGTCTGTGTTGGAGTATGTGGCCAAATTCAATGTGTTGTCAAAGTACGGTCTACCTTTCATTAATACTCCACTTAGAAAGAATGAATAATTTATCATTAGGTTAAGCTATCATCTTAGGAAGCGATTGATGGATCATATTGGCAGAAGCTTCGAGAAGCTGATTAAAAAGGCTTTACGATGTGAGGGCATGTACCCAATGTAGAAGGATAGTCCCAAACTAAATAAGTAAGGACAAACCATGGAAGCATATACATTGAATGTGTTTCGATTTAGTCGAGTGCTCCTTCCATGAAAGAGAAGGGAAATGGCATTACCATTTGAGATATTCTTTCCACTTATGGTGATCCCATACATGTTTTGTTTGACATTGAGGTTTCACATTCCTTCATGTCTAGTGATTTTTAGATAGATTAGAATTGAGACCAGAAATAGTTAACGATCTTTAAATTATGACGAACCTTGTTGGAGGCTCAGCCAGACTATATATGTGTAACATCATATATTTTGTCATCAGAAATTAATATTATGGATGACTGCAGCATCAATAGCGCTTAGTTTCAGGCCTCAAAATGGGACGTGTTACTATATGGTTTGTCTATGCTTAGCCTATACATGGTTTTTCGAGACTTTGTATTATCAAGTCATGGATGTTTGTTTGTTATTGATTTGTTTCGAATTTAGTTAGGTTTAGTATTATAGTATGGGAACTGACTGGCTGAAAGGGGTACATAATAATGGTGGATTGTGAGAGGCCGTTGGTGATGACAGGGACCGAGGATAAGCGAAAGGTAGTGTTTAGCTGCCTATATAATAATGAAGCGATGGTCAGTTTTCTATATTTGCTCGATATCCCACATGATGAGTTGCCATCTGTGCCTATAGCTAGAGAGTGTCCAGACACATTCGATGAGGTGACTGAATTACCACCACATAGGGTAGAGTTTCATGTCGATCTAGTTAGACATGCAAGATCAATAGTTATACCTTAAGGCATATAATGCCTAAAGAGAAGAGGAGACTAAATATGCAAGTGTATGACCTAATGAGGTGATGGTGCATTTTTAGGAGAATATTTGTGTGGGATGCACCTATAATGTTTGCCACTAGGGTGGATGGCTCTTTGAGGTTGTATGTTGATTATCGTGAGCTGGATAAGATGATGAACAAGTAGACACTCTCATTTATTGATGACTTGTTCGATTAGCTCTATGCCACAAGGTCTCTCAATTGGACCTTGTGACGAGATTTCATCCACTGAGAGTAGCTAGAGAGAGTATGCCGATCATAGCATTCCATACGCTACCTTGATTTTTGATCGATTGGTTACACCATTCTGGCTAACTAACGAGTCGGCGTGCTTTGTTGATTTCTTGAACCACGTTTCAAGGAATCGCTTGAGTAAGTTTGTAATTGTTCTCGTTGATGATACTTACGTCCACCTATGGATGAAAGAGGAGCATAAAATACAGCACCTATGGATGAAAGAGGAGCATAAAATACAGTTGATGATTGTGTTGGAGGTGTTAAAAAACATCGATTGATGATGATGAGAAGTTTCCTTAGATTGGCGAGACGTAATAATGTTTTACCAATGGTTCTAAAATGTAGCAGCAACGTTAACCGACCTGACGAGAAGAATCAGACTTTATATTTGGGGTGCTAGGTATGGACACACGTTAGTGAGTCTGATAGAGAGGTTGACGAGTGCATCGATGTTACTCACTCCAAGTAGGGATGAGGAGTTGATAGTACACACATGCTTATGGCACTTACCTAGGTGTGGTACTGATGTTGAAAGATAAGTTTGTCACATATGTTAATCGATAACCGAAACCGCATGAGAGGGAGTACCCGACTATTGATTCGGAGTCGGAAGCGATAGAGTTTGCTATGAGGATTTGGAGGCACTATCTATTAGGAGAGGGATTCGAGTTGCTCACGAATCCCACATCATTGAAGTATATCCTCTCCGAGAAGGATCTCAACTTTCACCAGTAGCGATGGTTGGAATTCTTGTCCTCCTACAACTTTAACATTTCCCATACGCCGGTAAGGAAAATGCTGTTGTTGGTGCTTCAAGTGAAAGACATACCAGTTTAGGAGAGATATTCCCGGAGTGGGCATTGCTTGAGCTTATCACTGGTTATGATTTGAGAATTCGATGTGAGCTAATGCCAAAGATAATGGCTGGTTTGACTATCAAACCTACTTAGATTTAGCAGATCGGTAGCGGTCAGAGGCGTGAAGCTAGACTAGCAGAAATCATGGCTAAATTAGAAGAACGGGTAGTATCTGTGGAGGTGATGTAGTGCAGACTCGACCGAGACAGCTGGCTCTGTAAAGATGAGATGTTGTCATTTCCTCGATGTCGTTAGATTGAGAAATGAGATATCATCAGTGTGTTCTCATTCGAGATTGACTGTACATCCCGATGATAATAAAATGCACTGTGATATAAGGTAGACATTTTGTTAGGAAGGAATGAAGAAGGACGTCAGGCATTCATTTCGAGATGAATGAATCATCAGCTAGTAAATGCTGAAAAGAAGAAGGCAAGCAGTTTCTACAATCGCATAAGATACCTAGATGGGAATGGGAATGGATAGTTTAATTCCATGGTGTGCTGAGAGCATTGTAAGTAGCCGAAACCCATTGTTCACTAGTGGTTTTTAGGAGAACTTACAAGAGGCATTTGAGAATTTGGCACCAAATTGACAAGATGATATCGAGACTGAACCAAGTACTTCGAGACCTCGTAGGCCAATTCGTATCGTGAAATGTGATACGAAACAAGTTAGGAGGAAGCCAGTGGAGTAGTAAAGTTTCAATGGAGTCAAAGCAGAGGGGATAGCATATGGGAGACCAATGAGAGCATGTGGACCGCTTGTCTGGAGCTCTTTACTTGATGATATTTCCATATTATCATCAGCTTTCATATTAGACATCATATTTTATGCTTTATATTATATAGTTTAGTATCATGCATGTTATGATAGGCATGGATGTTACTTTTTGATATTTGATCATACATATGCCCATTTGATATTTGATTATTGGCATTTGACACAATTACTTATGCTTATATGGTCGTTAGGCATGCGGGATAGTAGTGATTGATTTTGACTTGTTGAATTCGGGGATTACAGGGGAAAAATTCCTATGTATGGGAGAGTGTAACGACCCGTATTTTACATATCTGATGATCGTGAAATATTATTTTAAATTCATATTCGGCCGTATGACTCTATAACGTTGGATGTTGTCGAGTATTGACATTTTTGACCTTTAGTAATTTTTTGCATTATTTTGACACCGATTTATTTTGGCATTTTTGGTAGTTACACGTATTATGCCGGTATGCGTGCACCAATGCATCGGGGATATCGGACGAACGGGAAATGTCATAGGGTCAAAGAAGAAGTATATGAGTTGCGTAGTCGAAATTTTACATGATCGTACGTTTCTGTAGCCCGTGCTACTTAAAAATATCCAAAAACAGTGTCTTGGGACGTAGTCTTGGATTTCAACGAAATTTGTGCCATTGGAATGGGAAAATTGCAACGATTCACGTCCTCGAATAATCATCGCAATCGGACATTCCTAGAAGCCTTACGAGCACAAAACATGCACTGGAATTTTGAAAATAAAAGAAATAGGGGTACACACAAACCCTAATCTACCTCTATAAAATAAATACTACGTCACTTCTCTACCTGGCCACACACTTTCATTTCTTACTTCACCTCACGTTATTTCTTCCCCTTCATGAAACCCACATCTCCACTTCTCTTTCCCATCCCTTTCAAAATCAAACGGACACCATTTTGGACAAACTAAGAGTCAGGTCCCTCTATTTTCCAAGAGCTATGCAACCTTAGCCTCAGATTGATTTAAGTTCGATTGTGGTGGCCGAAAATTACAGATCCGGCAAACGGGTGATTTATAGAGGAGATCCGAATAGGGAAATTATTATATGGGTTTTGTTTGTATTGGTGGGGGGATTCTGAGTGATGGGTGCTGAAGATGACTGTGATGGATGTGGCAATGGTAAGAAATTTGGAAAAAAGAAACTGGATTTTTCACATTTTCTTCTCTTGGCTAACGGCGTTTACGAGGTGGCAGTTGGCCAGGATCATGGGCTGGGCGGTGGCCGTAGTAGAGGAGGCACAAGCTGACTTGGATGGTGGTGATTGGTGGCATATGGTGTTGAAATGAGGAGTGTGCATGAACTATTGAAATAGGGGAAGAAAACAGCTACAGCATCACATTATTTACGTGAACAACCCTTACAACATTATGAATTATGGGACAAATGACGTGGCAAACAACATGTAAAAAAGAGAGAAAGGAGAAAAAATATGCAGCATAAAGGAGCGGCCGAAGGGGAGGTCGAAGTCTAGGATGGTGGTAGGCGGAGCTGAGGTGAAAGTGCGTTGTGGATAGGAGAGTTTGCATGAATGAAAGATAAAGGAGGTAATATTGGATCCAAGCTTACATGCATTATAGGAATGAAGATGGAACGGTAATGATGTGGAAAGCAATTGTAAATCCAGTTATGAAAGGTGATTTTCTTAGTTAATTATTAATTAAGTCGTTAGTTAATTAGTAGGTTAATTTATTTATTGGTCAAGTAATGTATACCGATTTCTTATATCGACCATATGTTTTGCATACAAGATTTGTTTTAGACGCAGTTTCTTGCATTGCGCTCAAGATGGAGAGCTCGATGACTTGGCGATGATTTGATCAGATTTGGTTTAGGTGAGTGATATTGTCTCTCACCATACTATGATTGTTAGCATAGTATTAAAACGATGTTGTTTGCACAAAAAATGGGCAAACACCTTCAATTAATTAGTTGTAGAGCTATAAAAATCGGGTGTATAACACAGTTGTTATATTTGTATTTTGATTGATTTTCAGACAGTAAATCACATATAGATTATGCAAAAGTTAGGTGACGGTAAAGCAAAGAACACAAAGATTTATAATGGTTCGGCCAGGATGTGCCTATATCCACTGTCCATTTTCATCGTTCTTCTTATAGATCCTTGATATTATGTCTGTGATATAAGATTCGATGGTTTTAAGCTTAATAGAAAGTAAGATATACCTTAAGGATGTCTATTTGGCTGTTCCTATTTGGGTATTATTGGCTGCCTATTCCTGTTTGGTTGTCTCCGTTAGGAAATCCCGGTTAAACGACTCCTGCTAGAATGTCCTTACTAGGATGTTAGCTAGCTGCTCTGACAAGCTATTCCTGCTAGACTACTCCTGCTAGTTGTTCCTGCTAGGTTGCTCCTGCTAACTGATCCTGCTAGGTTACTTCTACTAGCTAATCCTGCTTTTTGATCATACTAGGTTGATCCTTCTAGCTTATCCTGCTAGGCTGCACCTACTAGCTTTCCTTCAATTGTCTGTCGTTACTGTTATAAGCTTGGCTCTCTAGAATTCTCTCCCATTGTTATTGGATGCTTTGGTAGTTATAGGAGTGAAGAGGTGGTGGCATTTATGTAGCAACTTTATGATATTTCCATGTATAACATGGTTGGAGAGAATATTCCCAAGTTTGCCATCTATAGTTATTTGTTTCCTAATATATGCCGATTTTCTTCCTTATTTGCAATGTTGGGCCCGGTTGAGAACTCGGTTCAAGGGGTGCTGGTCCGGCTTGGATGGATATAGACAGGATGTTGGGTAAGTTCACATGCCTTTCTATTTGATTCGGTCCCCTATCTATTTAGTATGCCCTGGGATTGCTTGTTCCATTTCATGCTTCTCCTCCTGGTCCAGTGGGAGCTAAGGCTGCTTGGTTCAAGAGGCTCCTTTCCATTCAGTCCGGTGGGTTCCTCGATGCATGGTTTGATGGGTCCCTGTCTGGTAGCTTGGGTACTGGACGGGAAATCATGTTCGGTACCTTGAGTACCAGACAAGATACACTGTTCAGTACCCTAGGGTACCTAACAGGAATTCATGTTCGGTACTTGAGCTACCAAGCATGGGGGCTCCTCCTCTGTTCTCTTTCCATCCCTTGTCTCCTTTCCTTCCTTATATTGGATATGATAGGCACCTAGGAGTTAGATTCCCTACAAGACCATTCCTCATGTTCCACATAACTAATGTGCTTGCCAAGACTTGAACTTGGGTAGGTTTGTTGAAGAGCACTAGTCTTTACCTTTATGCTACACATGGTTTTATGCCATAACTCTTTCATCTCAAGTCAGAATGAACGAAACTTGGAGCAGTAGCTTTGTATCATTGAGTAGAGTATTCCAATGCCCATGAATGTTTCATTTGCCTAAATTATGCAGTAGCTCTCCAAGGTGGGGTTTGAATCGGTTAAGTGAGGGACAAATTTTAAGATGATCATACCTCTCAATTCGTAGCTTAGATTGCGACGTGGATTCAACCTATGTGCGTGTCCAGACCTTAGGAACATTTTTCATATGCTTTGACTATATTTTCTGACTATGCCAAATTTTCTCATATTCACCTTCCCCTTGTGATTACATGATGGGGCCTTTATTATGCACCTTTCGGCCATTTCTATGCTTCTTAATGTCTTTTTGTATTCACCATTCTATTGGAAAAAATGCCCACAATACCCCCCCTCAAGCGTACTTTTGTAGAGTACAAAGTGCGCTTTATTTCATCCAAACTCGTCTTTCTTTCTCATGTGATGGTTATCTTGAACCTCAAACGTCTATACCTCATGTCTGTCCTTCCGGGAAGTTTTCCACTGCTAATATGTTGCAGAGCCTTGTTCACTCGAGGAAAGCTTGTTCATCGTTCCAAGACATCCTTTATCAGTGTAACGTTCGTAGCTCATTATTTCTTGGTAGTGTAATCATCCAGCATGATTTCCTAATGATTCTCGTCTCTGTCCAATAGGATTTTTCCCCTCTGGTTCAACATCCTTTCCCTCATGTCCTGAGGATTGTGCGTCGTCATATGAATGCTTTGAGAATAACAAGGTGACATTGGGAAAGGAGTACTTAGCGGTTCCATAGTACGTAGATTTGATGATGTGCACTCCGTTTCATTAATTGTAGTTTGGGCTAATCCAGACTAGTGGTTGCAATGGTTTTACTTACATGATTGCTAAGCTATTCCACCAGTGATTCCTTCATCACCATCATGCATACTCGTATAGGTTAATCGCCAAGATATTTGGCTAGGCAAGTGGTTCCTTCTGAAGTTTTGAACGTGTTGGTCATGTTCTTGTGTTGTGAAGCTAATCTTCTTTTAACGTTTATGCATTGTTGCATCTGATATTTATTCATGTCCATATTCTCCTTTTCTTGGCTAGTAATCATAATATGTTTGTTGTACATGATTTTTAGGATAGTTTATTCCATTAGAAACCTTTCCCACCGCTACCGTGCATACTTGTATTGGATCAATAACCAACAAGTTCGGTAAGGTAAGCAGTTTCTATGATGGTTGCTTCCCTTGACCCATATTTTATACTTCTTGTATGAACATTTACACAAGCGCATGTGTATCTTATAGAAATTATGAATGTAATTTCTATATTTGATCAGGATTGTTTATTTCATTGCATTTGTATAGTATGCTTGCTTAGTTATTAGCTTGGTAGTAATCTTTTATTGCTTCCTCACGTACTTGTACATGGCCTATCATTGACATGTTCGACACGGTGAGCATACTAGCATATTGGTGTAGTAGTTATTTGTTATCTTGCTAGCTCTTTTGGCAATTATTCCTTTTCCCCTAGCATATTTGCATAATCACTGATAAGTTCGACAACATGAACATATCCTGGTGAATGTCATTGTAATCCAGTCCTATATGTCTTGTTTGTTTTCAGGAACTTCCAGCATTTTAATTTGCTTATTATCACATACATATTCTACACACTTTATGAAAGTTTGCCCCAGTGTTGGGCCTTTAAAGGGTTTCATGGGCAATTCTAGTATTGACTGCTTATACTGAGTCGTACGATTGGTAGTTAGGCTTTTCCATGGGCAGGCTTAGTTATCCATTTATTGATAAAAATCCAGAGCTGATTGTTGGGTGTGAACCAACTAGGCAGCTATCATATCTTGACTATTGGTTAGTCGGGCTCTTTATAGCCATCCCAAAAGCTTGTAGCTGATCGTCAATGGTAGACACCCAGTTAGGGTTACTCTGTTCAGTAGCTGCCAATGAGAATTTTGGGTCAATCATCGCTCGAAATGGGATCCCCCCCCCCCCAGTCCATTGCTGCTGGCTAAGAATGTAACATCCTGCCTTTTTAGACAGTTTAAGCAGATACACATGTCGACTCAAACCATATAGAAATGCAGATTGTTATTGGGGTAAATAAGAAAAAGCAGAGAGAAAAAAACAAAATCTTACAGCAAAACGACAAAATATAATAATCAAATAACAGTTCATGAAGCTGTTTACAAAACATTTGATTATACTTATACAATACAGAATCAGAGTTACACATATCATAAATAAATAAATAACAACAGTGGAACAGTGTGATGTAGTGGAATAACAAAGTAAATAATAATAACACAATCTTCGTCTTCGTCCTTCAAAAATAAGGTCTTCAAATCCTGAAATGCTCAGGCTGACCCGTGCGAATTGAAAAGACAAAACGCTCGAGTCAGAACTAAAAGATCTTATGTAAGTTAAATCAACGGCAAATAAATATGAGTGGAACGGCGTCAGAGATGTTTATGGGGTTTGACATCTCCTATCCAGTGTCTAACGTGAGTGCAATAACTTAAGAGATGCTCGGGATTCACACCTCCTAAGGATTCGTTAAACTATCTACTATGTAGTACAATACGCTATTATAATAGTGTCTAAAGTAAAGTAAACAATTAAAATACCGTAGCGTTACTAGGCAATGCCAGGGTAGATATACCAATTACACTTCCAGACTGGTGGTAACGCATATCAGCTACTACCGTCCACATCGGAACACAGTCTCAAGAAAAATCGTGGGTGGCCACCAAATAAATCAGAAGTCAGAATATAGTATCGATGGAGTGTGCCCGATCGGAGGAATGACCCCACTTGGCCCGTCAATTGCTTCTGTTTTAGCCACTTTATGCCAACTCATGGGAGTCGGGTCCACGTATAAACCTCATACAGGATCGTCGCCACCATTCTACTTCATTCCGGAATCTCCACCGCGTACACAGTTGTCAAAGTGGTTTTCGGTATTGGTAGAGAGTATGACAACATCCTATCCCGGTCTCTTTGACAACCAATCGCTTATTACACATTGGATGGTTCTTTTATATTTCAAAAGTCAATTCACAATTTATATCAAAGTATCATCTTCTCAAAATCATAATACTTTCAAAATCATATTCACTTAGAAATCATAATTTGTTCCAAAACCATATTTCCATAACAGGTTAAATTTTTAGTTTAAAATCATCATTTTCAATTTATTATACATGTAAATGCCAACTTAGGTCATTTCATCATAATTGTTTTTAAACCAATGAATTTTGAATATAAACACTTCCCTTTTACTTAGTCTGAAAATTTAGAAAATTGTTTAAATGGTTATAAATAGTTAAAATAGTTATAAATAGTTTGAATAAATTTTTAATGGTCAAAATACTCTAGAATAGTAAATATAGATTTAAAATAGATTTAAAACAGGTTAAATAAAATTAAAATAGATTAAATAGCTTTAAAATAGATTAATTCGAGTTAATATAAGTTAAAATGGTTTAATTAGTTTTAAAATAATTTAAATGGTTTAAAATAGGTTAAATTGATTTAATATAGTTAATATAGGTTAAAATAGTTTGTAAATCTGAAAATCTTAAAATTTAGAATCTTAAAGATAATATAATTTAAAACAGTTTATATTTGAAAACATGAATTTGGAATTTATTGTAACGTTCCGATTTTTCGTTGCCGAAGAACCGAAATGTTATGGGTTTAAGAAAGAAGAAAGAAAAGAGAAAGAGAGAAAAGAAAATAGGGATAGGGAAAAGAAGATAGAAAATTTTAAAATAGAAGAAAAAGAGAATAGAGAATGGAAAAAAAAATAGAAAACAACAGAACAACATCAGAATCTCACAATTCGCAGCGGAACAACATATAATAATAAATGAATAATCTTTAAACAAAGAACTATATCAGTTATTACATTTTATACTTTACATCATATCATCATCAGAGTGTACAACAACAAACAATGCAGCGGAAAAAGAAATACTATATAAACTAGTAATACGCCATGCCATCCATCTTGCCTCCAGCAACTCCAGAATATCCTGATAAACCTTAACTCTTGACTGCCCGTGTGGAAATTGGTGGGCACCCAGAGTTTAGGAAGGAAAACAATAAACTCCAAGTCAGTCATGTGACTGGTGCGAGAACTAAAAACAGTTTATTTATCTTTAAAATCAAAATAGAGGAATATTTTAAATCAATTCGCAATGCTTTTTAAAAATGAGACTACCATAAGGCCTCCCGCACACACACACAATGCAAACGCAGAATCGGAGGAGATTTCTCCTTATGATAGTCAAAGATGCTTGATACGCATTTAAAATAACATTTGATATTATTACTAGTGCATAGTGTAGGAAAAATTCATTTCGAAAGTAGAATATAAATCTTAGCCAGCATAGACATTCCGAACTATGCCTACTATAGCCAACTATGTTCAATAGCAGGTTACCGCCACATTCCATAGCAGGTTATACAACTAAAACCGTACAAGTCACGTATTGTTTCTTTGGATTTCCAACAAATGGTCAGGCCAAGGAACTACCCATTGCCACATGACAATGCCTCTGGAAAGACATCCCCGAGAACCAAACCGGAACTCTGCCAACACAAGGCCGGGTTACCCCTAACTGGGTAACTACTGACACGAGCACGCCATTCCCCGATCGTAAACGACCTTTCTCACGGGATCCCGATAGCCAACAACCACAAAGTAATAAATTCGTAGTAACCACATAGGTTAAATATCTGGGCTCCATACCATGATACAACCTCTATCCAGAAGGAAATGTACATACCCTAAAGGGAGCTACCCCTCATAACCTTACCGCATCTTTCCTGTTTTGACCATTTCCGGGATGTGAGGCTCGACGAAGTCACGTCCACAAAAACATACTTTATACAAAAGTCATGCTTTGGGTCAACAAATGATCAACACAATGATCACCAAGATAGACGATCAAATAAATGATCCTATCACAATAATCAACACAATGATCATTTACAGCAACACTCAGCATGTCACATTACCAAATTGGGAATATATCGCTGATAACTTCAACTATATAACCTCTGAGCTCGTACGTCTCAGAGAAGGGTGTTAAGCTAAAAGAATAAATTCTCCGCCGCCACAGAGATATATTTGAAAGAAATCGGCTTTACATCTCAACTTGTAATGTCAGACACACAATCCATACAAGTCTGTTCCGGGCTCGAACAGAACCGAAGGCACTTACAAAGAAGTCCTTGCAATCCGAATAATCTCTAATCACGTTCGGATTTCCCATCACATATGGAGATCTCAATACCAGGGATCAGCCAGTGCAGAGACAATCAACAAGAAACCCTTTCGCTTTCGAAAATATCCGGTCTTCAACACCGATCTTCGAATGCAATTCATAACGACATATCACATATTCGGAATGGGTTATACGACCCCAAGGTCCTTTCCCAGTTAACCCGAATAGTGAGCGCTTATTTTTTTAAAAAATAAGTGTGGCATCCAATTTCAAACAATTCACAACAAATACCTATTTAAAGGTAAATATTGATAGTCGGTCATTGAACTATCAATAGATATGCCAACATCACCAGATTCCAAATAATTTTCCAAATTATTTATTTCCCAAAAATATCTTTATAAGATATACATTCTCCATTCTTTAAAAATAAATCAACATTTATTTTCAAACAAATCCCCTTTTCATTTATAAATTCCACAAGGAATTTACATTCCCAAAATATTTATGAATATACGATTTCCATTTAATTTTTAATATTCATTTTCAATTTATCTTCAAAAAGATAAATTCAAAATATTCACTTAATATTGGAAAAGCATTTCTATACTTATTAAAAATAAGTAATTCACAGATCTTTTTATTTTCTATACTTAGAAAATATTTAATATACTCTAATCGAAATCAAGTATATATTTCGTTCTTTAAGGAAATTATTCACTTAACCATATTTATTTGGGCCAAAACGATTTGTTGCGTAAAACATCGTTACGACAACCCAAAATCACTAGTATAGGGATTCGAAATTTAAAATAGATATATAATTCCAATACCACACAAAACATTTCCTTTCGAAAATCATTTACTATAACAATAGTGTTATAGTCCATTATTTCCTTATATTTCTCGAAAGCATCTATTTCAACAATAAATGTTGAAATCTATGGTTTCGAATCTCAACATTTTTTTAAAACATCTTTAGATCGTTTTAATTCTATTTCAAACATCACATCCAAAATAATTTCTTTAACAAAATATTCACTATTCAAAAACGTGAATACACTTGTTAATAAATTTCATCACTTCTATTCATTTTATTTCAAAGAATTATTCACTGTTCAAAAACGTGAATATAATTCCATAAATAAATTACAACAATTCCTTATCAAAATAAGTCGTTGCGGATTTATAAAACAACGTTTATAAATTCTATATTGAATTTATTTTATAACAACTTCCTTTATAAATTTCCTTTATAAATCTATTTAATTTCATATCTCAATGATATATTAAAATTTCATATTATAAGTCAAATACTTATAATTTATTTATTTATAAAAATCATTCCTTCAAACTTCTCAAATCTATAAATCTTATAACTTCTAAGATTCATTTATTTATCCACATCTATTTCCTAAATAACTTTATAAATTTTATTTATAAAATTCTATTTAGAACTTCACCGTTATAATTCTATAAGTTTCATTCATTAGTGAAATTCATTCACAATTCTTTCTAATACTTATAAAAGCTCATTTTATAATTTCAATATTTTTAATTTATAAATATCAATTTATAAATCTTTTTAATATAAAACAATTTATATTACTATTTTAAAACGTCTTTCAACTCCTTTATAATTTATCATTTTGATTTATAAAATAATCAAATTTGATAAATTCTATAGATTTCATTCCTTTATGAAATCCATTTGCAAATCATTCTATCACTTATAAAAGCTCGTTTTATAATTCAAGATATTCTAAATTTATAAATATCAATTTATAAATCTTTTAATATAAATCAATTTATATTACTACCTTAAACATCTTTAAACTCCTTCATAATTTTCATCATTCTGATTTATAAAATAAAATTTTTATAAATCCTATTTTAAACTTCTTATAAAAAATTCAGAATTCCCATTTCAAACTATTTTATAAAATCACTAATCCCATATTTTCAAAAATCAACTTTTAACTGTATTTCTCAAAAATCATAATTTTCATAATATTAAAATTATAACGTTTATTTGTTTAAGATGAATCGATTCCAATATTTTATAAACGTATATTTCCAAGAATCACTTTAGAAATCAAAATCGTTATTTTTAAACTTCAAAATTGGATCCGATGATGCAACACATCAATATTCAATCACGACTTTCAAACATTATATATCATCCATGATAACAATCAAATATCACAATATATGAAATCAACTAAATATTTGTGAGGAATCCAGTTGGATCCCTCCAACCTGTTTCCCTGCATTCACAGACATTAGCACAATACCATTCCGTTTCAAGACGGAATATCGCGGTACATGGGATTTTATAAATATATATCCGCTTACTAACGGCGCAATAGGGTCTCATCCGCTAAAAGAAAATGCGGGAAATCAATCAACTGCAATATATACATATGCCAATATATATATATATATTGCTATATATATAATATAATACCAATTCCACTTCGAGATGGAATATCGCGGTATATGTGTGTAATAAATAACCTCCGCTTACTAACGGCGTATAGGGTCTATTCACATCCAATATATATATATATATATATATATATATATATATATATGTATGTATGTATGTATATATATAACAATCATCATTCAAGCATTCAATCAACACAGTCAAGCAAATTTTAAATCTAACTATTTAAAATTTAAATAAACAATAAAATTCCTTTTGAGTGAGAAGTTCTCACCTTTATTCCCGTTTGCCATCCACTTCCAATTCAACTTGTTTTCTTCATTTATACCTTGTATAAATAATTATACACAATTTATTAATATTCGAACAGATCGAATAATAAATTTTCATTTGATTATTTCGATTCATCGGTGATTTCATTTTTTAATAATTAAATTACTGATAGTTTTATTTAAACCAATTTCTTCTTTAAAATTTTATTTAACTAAAATTTAAATTTCTTTTAATAAACTTTATTAACTAACTCCTTTTAATTTCAAACATGTTACTCTTAACAATTTGTCTAATCCAAATTAAATTTCAACTAAACTTACTTAAATAAATTAAGTTAACAAATTTTCTTTTACAAAATATTTTTCTTTGAAACTAAATTTATATTTAAATGATAATTTTGTTTTAACAAATAAATTTAATTTTAACCATATCTTCTTTAATAAATTTCTTTAAAATTCCAAATTCCTTTTCAAATCTGTATTTAAGTTTTAAATTGAATAACAACTGTGATTAACTAAAAATTATATTTTAAACTAAATTTTCATTAATAATTTATTCCTAGTAACTAAACGAATCAAATAAACTTATTAAACAATCCATTAATAAATTCGTTTAACTAAAATTTTGGTTTTAAAAATTAAAATTTTCTTTTAATATAACTTACTCGTATTTACTTATAATATGATATATTATTTTTTACTGCAAATATTTTTTTTTTCAGATTTTAATCAAATTGAAAATCACAAAAAGCTAATACCTTACTGTCGAACTCTCGAACGAAGCCCTAGCTTCGTTGCCATCGCGACCCCACAGCCCACGCGAGTCCTAATCCACGGCCAAGCCGCCGCTTTCCCATCTCCATCGATCGCCACTTCGTGCCGCGCTATGTCGCTCTCCCCCAATCGACTCGAGCTCGATTTCAATTGCCAGCCGATGCCCTAAAATCGAACGACGTCGCCGCCCCATTGCGCCTGACCCCTCGACTTCTCCTACGCACGCGCACCCATCGCGACGCCATTGCCTCGTGCTGCGACCCATCCCACGAATCGCCGTTACCATCGCGAGTCACCCAGATTTGGTCGAGCGCGCGCCCCCTTTTCTTTCTTTATTTTTATTTTTTTCTTCACTCGGCTGCGGCCATTGATTTAAAATTTGAACGAGAATTTATAAAGAGGCTCGGCATTGAAATTGAAGAGAAAGATAAAGACGCGGCCATTATCGTTTGTTTTTGTTCTTCTTTGATTTTGAAACTGAAGGGGGCTTCGGTGTTTTAAAAGAAAGTGGGAGGCATGGGTTACACGATCTTGTTCGTGATTTCAATGGCGTGATTTTAGGCGTGAGTTTAGGGAAGAACGTGCTGAGGTTTGACTAAATTCAAATTTCAATTTCAATTGAATTCGATTTAAATTTTCGACGCGTTTACTCAACGTACGCTCACATATCAACTCCGAAAAATACGAAATTTGAAATCCGGCAATAATTCAATATTACGGACCCAATGGAACTGGTTTCGTCGAATTCCGAGACTGTGCCTCGAAAGGCTATTTTTAAATATCGATTCAAACGATATAATTTCCAAAACTGAACAAAGCAGTTTCAAATTCAATTCTGAAGCGTCCATTATCTTCAGCGTTATCAATATAAATTTTATAAGCCTTTGAAATATTTTTAATCAGCTTAAAATTGAAGATTCAAATTTTATATTCAACTTTCAATAGATTAAATTCTATAATTTAATCGTTAAATTCAAAGTTATATTGAAAATTCAATTCAAACCATCATTCAAATATATAAAATACATTAAATATTTTCAAGTTAAATAGTTTAAAATTCTGGGTCGTTACATTTATATCAGTTTAAAACTATTTATTTCATTTCAACAAAATCAGACCATTTCAATTTAATTTCTTAAAACAGTTCCTTTTAAGCTAATTCACATTTCAACACAAAACTTGATTTTCCAAAAATACTTCAATTTATACAAATCAAATTTTACTTCAAAATATCATTTAATTCCATTCAAAAATTAAGGATTTTAAAATCATTTAATTTAACCAATCCGGTGTCCATATATAATTCTCTACCCTAGGGTCAAGTGATATGGATATTTATCATTTCAATTCGCAATTTAAAATTTTACGGTTATATATCATTTCAAACCACAATCCCAAAATAAATAACATCCATAAAATCGCTCGAGTCTATCATTTCAAACCATAACGATTTTTCCTTAATCTATAGATCATTCGGGTACGTATCATTTAAACCCATAGTGAACTTGCAGTTTATAACGATATAAAATACAACATTCATTCATCCAATATCCACAATCATCATCCAAATGAATCAATAAATATCAATATAGAACTGATAATCAATAATAGGTATTTAACTGGCAATTTAAATTCAATAATAAATTAAATTACGATTTAGTTCA
Source organism: Allium cepa (assembly GCA_030765085.1). Lineage (NCBI taxonomy): Eukaryota > Viridiplantae > Streptophyta > Magnoliopsida > Asparagales > Amaryllidaceae > Allium > Allium cepa. The sequence goes on from CM060938.1 coordinate 591,256,662, forward strand.
AGTAAATTCAAATTAACTGAAATGATGATTAAAATATGCCAAATAGTCATAAATAAATTCCTAATCACATCATAAATTAAATTTAACAAACATAAGATATTTTAGAAGTTGTGAGTGGGTTAAAACACTCACTTTTGAATTTAAATTGAATTTAAATCCAATTTAAGCCCAAAATTCAAACGGTCTCAGAATTTGTCCAAACTAGAGTCAAAATGTTCGGAATTTCATTACGATCCCAACGTAAGAAACGCGCGTAAATCGGACCTCGTATATGAAAGTTATGATTATTAGAACGAATTGAAATCGAAATTAAATAAAATAATTGCAAACAAGTGATATCGCAACACCTCACCTTCATCTCTCCAGAAAACCTAGGCTCTCGTGACAGAAACCTGCACCCACGCGAATGCTCGGCCGCCACCTCCTTTGCAAAAATTCGCCATCGCCTCAGCCTGCTAGGTCTCGATCGGAGTTTGCCGCCGCAGCCTGCACCTCTGGCCTACCCCACTGAAGCCCCGCGCGCACCCCCGTGATTGGAAGCACCACCACCTCGTTGTCAAACAACAGCCAATTCCGACGAGCCCACTGCTACATCGCATGAACGAATACCACGGATCTACAGCTCCTTACGCCCTCGACAATCCCGCACCACCCGATCGTCGCCAAGATGACGATCCACCGTTAAAACGAAACCATAAAATGAATGACCGAGGATAAACTAAAAAATTCCATCCACACAGCAACCCTGATCGAGAAACGAATCACAAAATTGACTTGCGCTCTTTGAAAGCTTCAAATCGATATATAATTCGATATATATTGAGGAGTTTGAATTTTCTGATTTGGTTTTGAATTGCAATTGAATTGGAAATTTGTTTGTCTGCCATTGAATGAGGAGCTGAGAAGCAGATGTACATAAGACAAATGAAAATGAGGAGTGGCTAGGGTTTATAATGAGATATTTATAGGTAGGTCGGAAATAGGATGAATTGACAAGATTGATTGAACTCAAAAAGCCTGCTTCGACTCTGGAACAAAAATGGGTCAATCCATATATCGAAATAGATGTTTCAAATATTTTAAACTCAATGGAACAGGTTTCAAGTCCTAATTCCATCATATAAAGAAGTTATATAAAAATTAGCTGATTTCAATTGATTTTAATTACTTTGATTTCTAGGCGTTTCGAGTCCGTACGATCAAAAGAAAAGTTTGATCGATACGAAATTTGAAATCCTACAATAATTCACCGTTACGGATCCGATGAATAAGGTTTCGTTGAAATCCGAGACAGTTGCCAAAATGGCTATATTTCAGTTAATTAAATAAATTAATATTAAATTAATTAATCACTTTTCGATTCAATATTTAATAATTTACAATTTCTATCACTCTGGATTACTTAGTGACTAATACTCCTTTAAGACAAATTTCCATATCGATTCATTATTGAATATTTCAAAATTTACAGTGTTTGATTTACAACTACCATTAATCCCATTAAATAAAAATTAATTCCAATAAATTGATTTTATTTGGTTTCAATCTTTATACATAATCAATTATTACTCAAATAACCTAGTTAATATTTGTTTGTCTTTCATTACATAAATATTCTCCATTTTTATTTGTATAAATTACCATATTCCATTTTATTAATTTTTTGTTAATTCCACACATTAATTATAATTAAAGTCTCAACTAATTTATTTATCTCAGTTCCATTCTTTTATTAGCTCAATTGTTACCTTATGAATAAATTTACATTTCTATTTTTTTTACCACAACCACACTTTCAGTTATTGTATTAAATCACATAAGTGTGACATTTATTTGCATTTAATTTTAATTGATTAAATATATTGGTAACAACAGCAATCGCCACCATTACTACATTTTAACACATGTAAGTTTATTATATACAAATAAATTTTCATACTACTACTAATTTATGTCACAATTAATTACACCTTATTCCATAAATTAACCACATTTGCATTATCAACTTAACCTACATTAACTGCACAAATGAAGTGGATTGATTGCAATTGATTTTCAATTAAATTTAATAGACCAAATAAATAGGTAACATAAATAATCATTGCCATAACTTTTAACAATACATTTTATACAATAATTAACTATACATTTTGTTGCAATTCTTATATAGTCTGATTTTGTTCAATTACCATTAACTATACATTTTATACAATAATTAAATATTTACATTTGTTTCTTATATTCAATTTTATAACCAAGTATAACATTTACATTACTCCATTTACTTGGAATTACATCCAAATTGTTAATAATTAGCTTTCACTATCAATTTTACCATTCATTTTAGTTATTGCTTCATTATTATATTACCAATTTCTTTCAATATTTAATCACAGAATCTTATTAAATTAACCATTTTTAAATTATCAAAAATTACGGGTCATTACACTCTCCCCCACTCAAAACTTTTCGTCCTCGAAAAGGAAAAGAGAGGAAAGAAGGAATCAAGTAACCAATATATCTTATTCAAAATATTAAATTTTATAACACATAATTTTACAAAATTAAATAATGTAAGTAAAATAAATCAATTTATAACCATTAAACCCTTTTATACTCAAACTAATAAAATTTGGGAAATATTTTTCAAAATTTTCTAAGTTCAAAATTTACGAAAAATTTCGACAGAGTCTCCTTTGTACGGAGAGGCTCGGGAGAAATTATAATATAAATAAAACAATATATATCATAACTTTTCAAAATAATATATCCCAATAGTGGGAAAACAATATAATATCGCTATAAAATCGAAATCCGAGAACGTACCTATTCGTCGAGCAAACAACACTTAATTATGAAACCAAAAGCAGTAACAATTGCTTCCATAACCTGTATTTTACTTATATAATCCAAAAGGAGTTAATAATCATATGAAATGAAATATTTAAAGTTGTTTCAACCACAAACAAACAAATTAATATAAAACAACAATCACTTGCAACCATAGCATACAATCATCGCATGAAATCAATATAATCAACCATCCATCCATAGCGAACAAAACAAATGGCCTGTTTGAGTTTAGAAACTTTTAAATAATATCGAATGACATATAACTACTAGTATACCATATACTCAACAGTCTTAGATAACACTCAATAAATTATTCATACATCCTAAGCAACTTGAAGTATCTTTTCCCAAACAACCACAAACCAAACAAACAACAACTATTTCAAGCAATAAATCAAGTTCATTCTTTTTAATTCCATTTCATAATGGTCATTTCTTTATTTTACATTTATTCCTTACAAAAATCATTTTCCATTCATTCATTCATTCATTACTTAATTTCACTTATTTGCATTTATTTATTTATAGTATTCATGTTCAATTCAATTACTTAGCATATAAATTCATTATCTTAAGTTTATAATCTTTTACTTACAATACTTTCTTTCTATCACCTTTTATTATAGTAACATTTCAATTATAACTTAAGTTTATAACAACTATAACATCAATTCTTATTTATAAAAGGATTTCATTGAATACTTTCATTACTTTAAGTGTTACTTTTATAATATTCTATTACATTTTCTTATTAAACATTTCAACTTTTTAAAATCTTTTGTTAAGTTATATATATGTTTTAAGAATGCAATTTGAAAGTTACACAGGTTTATCTTATTTCATAAATGTTCAGTAGTTACCATTTCTCATTTTCATATCCTTTTTATATTACAGGTTACAAATTTCAAATTTCTTATATATTTCAGTAATAACTTAGCATTTAATTTTCTTATTTTCATTTAGAAGTTTCAATTATTAAATAGTTAAAATTTTATTCCATTACAATAATTGAAATATCTAATTTATAGAAATTTAAGAACTAAATATCGGGTTTCCATTTCAAATCATTTAAAATAATAGATAGATGTATATACTTACAACTTATATATCCAATTATATTTAAAACTATTTGAAATTTATATTTGTTTATCAAAATAAGTCTGCAGTAAAACTACTACAGTGACCTTCCACTTCGAAACTCAAAAATGAATATCGATGATCCGTACACTCATGATCGAAATTATATTCCGGCGACAGAGAGAGGAGTACATAACTTATTCCTTTCCAAAAAAAATTGTTTTTTTAACAATTCTTTCAAATCATATTGAAATATTTATATCCAAAAATACTTCTAAATAATATTATTATTATATACCAAAATCATTCAAAAGAAATTTTTAAAAAAAAACCGAAACTTCAAGTTCTAAATTTCCAATTTTTATTTATTTTATTTCCAAATATTATTCCCAACCAATATTTATAAATTTCACTACCAAACAAACAAATATATAACAAACAAATATATAACAACCAAATATATATCATTTAGCTATCTATATACAAAAATATAATAGGCAAAATGATTTCATTCACCTATATTCAAAACAAATATTGTGTCGGTCTGTCATATTAAGTGTTTAGAAATCCCTATCGATGTCATAGCGTCCTATGCACCAACCAGAATTTATAAATACTGAACAAATTTACACAATATCAAAACCATTTTATAACACAAACAAATACGCTCTCTCATATATAAACACTTAGCGACTCATCATAGCGTATTACTACCCTAGTAAAGAGTCGGACCCCACAAAGCTAAGGTTTTCGCTAAACCAAAGCTCTGATACCAATTGTAACATCCTAAGCAACTTGGACAGTTTAAGATGGCACACATGTTGATTCAAACCATACAGAAGGGTATATTGTTATTGGGGTAAATAAGAAAAAGCAGAGAGAAAAAAAACAAAACAGAATCTTGCAGCGGAATGACAAAATATAATAATCAAATAACAGTTCATGAAGCTGTTTACAAAACATTTTATTATACTTATACAATACAGAATCAGAGTTACACATATTAGAAATAAATAAATCAGCGAAATAGTGTGATGCAATGGAATAATATAGTAAATAATAATAATACAATCTTTATCTTCGTCCTCCAGAAATAAGGTCTTCAAATCCTGAAATACTAGGGCTGACCCGAGCGAATTGAAAAGACAAAACACTCGAGTCAGAACTAAAAGATCTTATGTAAGTTAAATCAACGGTAAATAAATATGAGTGGAATGGTGTCAGAGATATTTACGGGGTTTGACATCTCCTATCCAATGTCTAACGTGAGTGCAGTAACTTAAGAGATGCTCGGGATTCACACCTCCTAAGAATCCGTTAAACTATCTACTATGTAGTACAATACGCTATTATAATAGTGTCTAAAGTAAAGTAAACTATCAAAATAGCGTTAAGGCATTACATTTTCCTCCTTAACACATTTTATATATTCCCATAGTCTATACAGTACCATAATCCCGCCCGTACTGGACGTCGTCAGAGGGCACTTCATAGGGATGGTCAAGGTTTTAAATCTCGCTCACCTCGACTGAGATCTCATTTTCAAGCCTGGGCGATTCGAAGCAGGATATTTCATTTAAATCTCGTCTGACCCAAATCTCAGACGATATTTCAATATCTCGTCCGGTATTTCGGACGAGATTTAAGAACGAGATATCGGCCGAGTTGTTGAATTTTGGAAAAAACCAACTCTTTTTCCATATTGCGCTAGCTCATCCTTTACCTTAATTTAAGCCTTCTTAATTGTACTTTTTTTAACCCATATTTCTTATACAAATCTCATTTAATCTTTGTCTCTTATTTTACGGCAGTGACAAGTGTAAGAAGACGATAAAATCTACATCGATTATGGTAAGTATTTCACTTTATGATTTTCATTTAGGTTTCTGATCAAAATTAATTTACATCCGATTTCATTTTTCTTTTTCGACACTGTCTTGAGTTTTATTCCTAACTCTATTTTTTTACGGCTATAAATTTTGGGCTTCACTTTTTTAACTTTATGTTCCAAATGGATTCCTAATTTGATTTCATTTAGTCTTTGCGGCTATAATTTTTGTCCTGAAGGCTTATTTTTAAGAAATAAAGGAATTCTCTTTCATCTATTAATTTCATTTGATGATTACGTGTTCAATGGTACATCATTTTTTTGCCTTTCTTATAATATTACTAAATGTTTGTAAATTGTTTGTACTATGTATGCTATTTTCTACGTTTGTTCGAAATATCTATGTTATTAGTTGCTTAATGAGATTTTGTTTGCTAGTAATTAAATACTATAATCAAACATAGAATATCTTAATTCTACTTGTAGACTTTTTTATTTGAAGTTATAAAATTAAGATTTCCCTTGCAGCACTATAAATCATAAAAGGTAGAAATGAGATATTATGTTGTGTAGAAAAGTTAAGTGAATGATCAAACAAAGTAAAGGTGCATATGTTATGGTTTTTTTCTTGTCTACTTTATCTCATATGATATTATATTGAACATTATTCATGAAATCTAGTTATTTGTTTATTTTACATGATACAAGTTATATTTTTCCATACTAAATTACTAATGATAAGCATGTGATATATTCAAGGTAAGTGCATAGTGTTTTCCCTAAGGTTGTGACTAGTATTATAAATTTAGGTGTATGAAAACTAATTTTCGACATGACATATACTCCAAGATAACTCTGAAATGAATTTTAGAAACTGAAATGTAAATCCCATGTGGACGACCGAGATGCACTAATCTCGTTCGAGATCTCACCCGATATGAGATAAGCTCTCTAAATTCTTCGAGATGAGACGTGATCGAAATCCGTGATTTAAAACCTTGGGTATGGTACAAAACAAACTCGTAGAAGGCATGCTAGGGTAGGTGACACGGCACAACTAGGAAATTTCAGGGTAGATATACCAATTACACTTTTGGACTGGTGGCAACGCATAGCAGCTACTACCGCCCACCTCAGAACACACTCCCGAGACAAATCGCGGGTGGCCAACAAATAAATCAAAAGTCAGAATATAGTATCGATGGAGTGTGCCCGATCGGAGGAACGACCTCACTTGGCCCATCAATTTCTCCTGTTTAAGCCACCTTATGGAAATTACGGGAGTCGGGTCCACGAATATACCTCATATAGGATCGTCGCCACCATCTTACTTCATTCTGGAATCTCCACCGCGTACACAGTTGTCAAATTGGTTTTCGGTATTGGCAGAGAGTATGACAACATCCGATGTCGGTCTCTTTGACAACCAGTCGCTTATTACACATCGGATGGTTCTTTTATATTTCAAAAGTCAATTAACAATTTATATCAAAGTATCATCTTCTCAAAATCATAATACTTTCGAAATCATATTCACTTTGAAATCATGATTTCTTCAAAAACCATATTTCCAAAACAGGTTAAATCCTTACTTCAAAATCATTATTTTCAATTTATTATACATTTAAATCCCGACTTAGGTCATTTCATCATATTTGCTTTTAAACCAATGAATTTTGACTATAAACACTTATCTTTTACTTAGTCTGAAAATTTAGAAAATAATTTAAATGGTTATAAATAGTTAAAATAGTTTGAGTAAATTTTCAATAGTCAAAATACTCTAGAATAGTAAATATAGATTTAAAATAGTTAAATAGATTTAAAATAGATTAAATAAAATTAAAATAGATTAAATAGCTTTAAAATAGATTAATTCGATTTAATATAATTAAAATGGTTTAATTATTTTTAAAATAATTTAAATGGTTTAAAATAGGTTAAATTGATTTAATATAGCTAATATAGGTTAAAATAATTTATAAATCTGAAAATCTTAAAATTTAGAATCTTAAAGATAATATAATTTAAAACAGTTTATATTTGAAAACATGAATTTGGAATTTATATCAATTTAAAACTATTTATTTCATTTCAACAAAATCAGACCATTTCAAATTAATTTCTTGAAACAATTCCTTTTAAGCCAATTCACATTTCAACACAAAACTTGATTTTCCAAAAGTACTTCAATTTATACAAATCAAATTTTACTTCAAAATATCATTTAATTCCATTCAAAAATTAAGGAGTTTAAAATCATTTAAATTAACCAATCTGGTGTCCGTATATAATTCTCTACCCTATGGTCAAGTGATACTGATATTTATCATTTCAATTCGCAATTTAAATTTTTACGGTTATATATCATTTCAAACCACAATCTCGAAATAAATAACATCCATAAAATCGCTCGAGTCTATCATTTCAAACCATAACGATTTTTCCTTAATCTATAGATCATTCGAGTATGTATCATTTCAACCCATAGTGAACTTGCAGTTTATAACGATATAAAATACAACATCCATTCATCTGATATCCACAATCAACATTCATCACAATCATCATCCAAATCAATCAATAAATATCAATATAGAACTGATAATCAATAACAGGTATTTAACTGGCAATTTATATTCAATAATAAATTAAATTACGATTTAATTCAAATAAATTTAAATTAATTGAGATGACAATTAAAATATACCAAACAGTCATAAATAAATTCCTAATCACGTCAAAAATTAAATTTAACAAACATAAGAAATTTTAGAAATTGTGAGTGGGTTAAAACACTCACCTTCGAATTTAAATTGATTTTAAATCCAATTTAAGCCCAAAATTCAAACTGTCTCAGAATTTGTCTAAACCCATGTCAAAATGTCCAGAATTTTATTACGATCCCAACACAAGAAATCGCACGCAAATCGGACCTCGTATGTGAAAGTTATGATTATTAGAACGAATTGAAATCGAAATTAAATAAAATAATTGCAAACAAATGACACTGCGACACCTCGCCCTTATCTCTCCAGAAACCCTTGGCTCCCGCGATAGAAACCTGCTTGCACGTGAATGCTCGTCCGCCACCTCCTTTGCAAAATTTCGACGTCGCCTCGGCCTTCTAGGCCTCGATTGGAGTTCGCCGCCGCAGCCTGGGCCTCTAGCCGACCCCACTGAAGCCGCGCGCGCACCCTCTGTGATTGGTACTACCACCGCCTTGTTGTCAAACAACAGCCAATTCCGATGAGCCAACTTCTGCATAGCATGAACGAACACTACGGATCTTCAGCTCCTGACGCCCTCTACAATCCCGCACCACCCGATCGTCGCCAAGATGACGATCTGCCATTAAAACGAAACAATCAAATCAATAGTCAGGGGTAAACTAGAAAATTCCGGCCACATGGCAACCTAGATCGAGAAATGAATCACACACTTGACTTGCGCTCTTCGAGAGCTTCAAATCGATATATAATTCGATATATATTGAGGAGTTTGAAATTGCTGATTTGGTTTTGAATTGCAATTGAATTGGGAATTTGTTTGTCTACCATTGGAATGAGGAGCTGAGAAGGAGATGTATGTACAGACAAATGAAAATGAGGAGTGGCTAGGGTTTATAACGAGATATTTATAGGTAGGTCAGAAATAGGATGAATGGATAAGATTGATTGAACGATAAATGACCCGAAAAGCCCGTTTCGACTCCGGAACGAAAATGGGCAACCCATATATCGAAATAGATGTTTTCAAATATTTTAAACTCAATGGAACAGGTTTCAAGTTCTAATTCGATCATATAAAGAAGTTATATAAAAACCAGCTAATTTCAAATTAATTTCAACTGATTTTAATTACTTTGATTTCTAGGCGTTTCGAGTCCGTACGATCAAACGAAAAGTCCGATCGTTATGAAACTTGAAATCCTACAATAATTCATAGTTACGGATCCGATGAAACGGGTTTTTTCAAAATCCGAGACAGTTTCCAAAATGTCTATATTTCAGTTAATTAAATAAATTAATATTAAATTGATTAATCACTTTTCGATTCAATATTTAATAATTTACAATTTCTATCACTCTGGATTACTTAGTGATTGATAGTCCTTTTAGACAAATTTCCATATCAATTCGTTGCTGAATATTTCAAAATTTACAGTGTTTGATTTACAACTTCCATTAATCCTATTAAATAAAATTTAATTCCAAGAAATTATTTTTATTTGGTTTCAATCTTTATACACAATCAATTATTACTCAAATAACCTAGTTAATATTTTTTGTCTTTCATTACATAAATATTCTCCATTTTTATTTGTATAAATTACTATATTCCATTTTATTAAATTTTTGTCAATTCCATACATTAATTATAATTAAAGTTTTAATTAATTTATTTATCTCAGTTCCATTCTTTTATTAGCTCAATTGTTACCTTATGAATAAATTTACATTTCTATTTATTTTACCACAACCACACTTTCAGTTATTGTATTAAATCACATAAGTGTAACATTTATTTGCATTTAATTTCAATTGATTAAATATATTGGTAACAACAGCAGTCGCAACCATTACTACATTTTAACACATGTAAGTTTAATATTTACAAATAAATTGTCATACTACTGCTAATTTATGTCCCAATTAATTACACCTTATTCCATAAATTAACCACATTTGCATTATCAACTTAACCAACATTAACTGCACAAATGAAGTTGATTGATTGTAACTGATTTCCAATTAAATTTAATAGACCAAATAAATAGGTAACGTAAAATAATCGTTACCATAATTTTTAGTTACACTTATGAATTCATTATTCACAAACAAATGTTGCAATTCTTATATAATCTGATTTTGTTCTATTACCATTAACTATACATTTTATACAATAATTAAATATTTACATTTGTTTCTTATATCCAATTTTATAACCAAGCATAACATTTACATTACTCCATTTACTTGGAATTACATCCGAATTGTTAATAATTAGCTTTAATTATCATTTTTACCATTCATTTTAGTTATTACTTCATTATTAAATTACCAATTTCTATTTCTTTCAATATTTAATCACAGAATCTTATTAAATTAATCATTTTTAAATTATCGAAAATTACGGGTCATTACAAAGAAGGTTGAGCCGACCATTAGTAGTGGACATGGGAATAGGGATCACTTCGGTCCGTCACTGCCAGCTAAGAAGTTGGAGTCCATTATCAGTTATGGACAACCAAATAGGGATCACTCCAGTCCACCACTACCGATTAAGAAGTTGGACCAAGTCAATAATGGACTACCTGTTCGTTAATCATGTCCTAATCAAGGTAAATCTGATTCATTATTGCCCGCCAAGAGTTTGTGGCCAATCGTCAACAATGGACTACCCGTTCCTCGATCATGTCCAAAGCTATGTAAAGCTATTTCACAATTGCCGGCCAGGAGTTTTGGCCTGATTGTCAATAATGGACTTGCCATTCCTCGATTATGTCCTGATCTGGGTAAATCGGATTCACTATTGTCGGCCAGGAGTTTAGGGCCGAATTATCGGATCTACCTTAAAAGGATTGTGCTGAATTATACGATCAGTCCAGAAGATTGGGTCAAATTATCCGATCGACCCTGAAAGGATTGGGTTGACTTATCCATTCGGCCCAAAATGTTGTCCGTTCGAGCCTGAAAGGATGGGGATGAATCATCCAATTAGCCCGGGATGTTGTGTTGAATTATCTAATTGACCCTGAAAGGATGAGGCTGAATCATCCGATCAACCTGGGATGTTGGGTCGAACTATCCGGTCGACCCGAAGAGGATGGGCCTGAATTATCCGATCAGCCCGGGATGTTGGGTCGAATTATCCGATCGACCCTGAATGGATAAGGCTGAATCATCTGATTGGCCAGGGATGTTGGGTCGATCTATCCAATCGACCCGAAGTCACATTTCCCAGCCATGATCCTAGCATGAGGAGCTTATTCCAGATCATGTTGTTTGTCATACTATACTAGAATCTGGCTTTCAAGAACACGGGTTCATTGGTTCAAAAACCGACTTCATTCATGAATGAGAAACCTGACAGGGCGTGCATTATTGTTCCACCCCTGTGGTCCTTTGGTGGCTTATTTGCCAAAACTGACTACAAGGAGCTAAGTATAGTATTGCTGCAGTAGATTGCTATTCTATGCATATGGGATTGAGATTCCATCAATAGTTGTTAGAGTGACAGTTCCATCTCCAAGCTTTTGATCAATTGCATAAAGTTGGTGCCCTTAGTATGCAGCAGCCTTGCCTATATAGTCGTAGGAATCAGGGCCCGATTTGGCATTGGATGGTTGTTCTTGTGGTGGTTTGGTAGCACTAACCACCTACCATGGTCACACAAGCCCCATCCATAGTGTTCGGCAGGATTGCGACGATTGACTAACACACATAATGAAAATCCATGCGGTTACCATAGTTAGTGTGCGAAACAGAGGTTTTGATTCCTGGTTTTCTCGGATACTGCTCTATCCATGATAATGAGGATGTAGGTTCCATTCTCCAGATTCTTGCTGATAAAATATAATCCTTTCCAAATCGGATCAGTTCCCCCAGCTAGAGGGAATTTTCTCTAGGGTTATGTTTCCTTCCTTGAGCAAGCGATGCTTTGTACCAGGGTTGTGTCATTTTAATACTTTTGGCGAAAGTGCCGCAGTTTTCAAAGCAACCTCATCCTGCTTCTCCTTGATCACATCTAGGGACATATTTTGCAATTCCTCATTCTCCTATGAATTATAGTAGATTCTCCAGTGAGATGAGATTATAGTTTCTGTAACGACCCGTAAATTTTCGATAAATAAAATAGCTAATTTGATAAGATTTCGTGATTTGAGGTTAGAAAAAAAATTGTAATTTATGTATGGTAATAATAACTAGAATGAAATGCAACAAATTTTATCTAAGTTAGTTGTTTATGAATTGAATGAAATCCCAAATCAATTGAAATAATATGTAGCCAAAGGTAAATGAATGAATTTGTATTGAATAGGTAATTGTGACACTTGTTGTAAATAATAAACTTATAAGTAATTAAAAGTTAACGGTGATAATTATTTAAGTTACCTATTCATTTTGTTAGTCAAATTGAATTTGTGAACCAATTGCAAATTGAAATGAAAGTTTATATATTAGTTGAGTGCATTATCTCTAACTGTAGTTAAATAATAATATGGAATTCATTTGATGTAATATAGTAAATCGACTGATAATGAAATTTTTATTTAAAAATCCAATATTGAAATCCGTCAAATATTGAACAATTAAATTGTTTAAATTAAATATTTAAAATTTATTGACTAATAGAATAATGGGAATTGAATAACCATATAATGGAAATGGTTGTTCTATAAATTTTAATTCGTTTCAAAAGTTAAATTTTTAAGTTCGTTTTGAATATCTCAAAAGATAGTGATTCAAGAATAATAAAATTTGCTAAATTTAATATTACAAATGTCTGAATAATTAAATTCCGAATTTGATATGATTAATACGATATTGAAATTTAATATATGAAAATAGAGTGAATAATTGAAATTTGATTTAATATGATTCAAATTGGTTTCCATAGTGAATGTAAGTTATATCGGGATTATAATGGAGTTAATAAGATTTTAAAATTGGAATTTATTGGATAATTGAATAACGGGTTTAATATGATTAAAAATGATTTGTAAAATTTTATTTTATCATATTGGAGTTATAGTGATGTTATAGAACTTTTAAAACTGAATTTAAAATTTATTTGTGAAAATTGAATATTTTAATATTTAATTATTGAATGAAAAATAGCCAATTTTTGAACAGTCTCAGAATTGGACGAAACTAGTTCCATTGGAACCATAATAATTTGTTATTATCGGATTTCAATTTTCGTAGCAATCGGAGTTGTCATTAGATCGTGGCAGCTCAAAACGCATCGAAATGGTTTTAATATTAATTTGGCGAGTTAAAATAGTCATTTTTCAAACAGTCTCGGATTTCGATGAAACCAGTTTCATCGGATCCGTAGTGTGATATTATTGTAAGATTTCAAATTCCGTGTCAATCGAAATTACCGTTTGTCCGGCGCAAGCCAAAACGCCTAGAAAATCGTTTAATCGGTTTAATTTAAAATTGATCGTTTATTGCTGTAACTCGCACAGATGATCGAATTAGCTTCCGAAACTTGTTCCATTGTGTGCAGAACGCGGGATAAACCCTAGAAACGCCGGTTACCGCACGTAAATCGGAGTTCGGAAAAACCGGAATGATTAGTGTTCGTCGTTTCTCTATATAAGCACTTCATTTATTTCATTTTCAAGAAAATAAATAAAACCCTAACCCTAGAAATAGCCGGCCTCCATTTTCAAAACCAATGGCCAGAAATCACGTTCCTTTCCTCCTCAATTACTCTCAATCCACAAGCAATTACGCGAAGCGTTCAACACGAAAGTCGTAGAGCTCGAAGAGAGCTTTCAATCCATACGGGGTTGATGGGATATGGAGCGACGTGGAGGACGATAGGTGGCCGCGTTCATCAGGGAGTTCAGAGTGTTTTTCGAGGCTCATTGGTAGCCGAGCTTCTCAAGGCTCCAGCCGAAGGTAGAGAGAGGGTTGGCGAGTTGAACGGCATCACTTGATCGTTGCGTTGTTCGTCGTGGTGGCCGAAATTTGTAACCCTAGTTGGAGACAATATGGGTTTCTCGCGTTCGGCAACTACCTGGGAAGAAGATGTAGGCGTGAGCGGCTGTGATTTCCTCAAACTGAATGTGCGGCCTGGATTGCATGGGTATAAATTATAAAAAGAAATTGGTTTAATTATTATATTAATTCGTTTAAAACTTTAAAACATTGTTTCTCTTTCGTACGAGGTCGAAATTCGACGAAACTTTTTGCATTGGAATCGTTTCGACGAGCTCTACGCTATGGAGCTGGATTGGATTCGTTTGGAGATAGTGAAAATTTTGGGTAAAATTAAACACTCGTTTAATTTTATTCGAAATAAAACGCTGGAACTTCATTGGAATCAAGGTGAGTGTTTTATAACGCTCACAACGTACTAAATATCTTTATGCTAGTTAAATTTGATATTATGAAGTGATATGAATTTTATTAGTCGTTGTTGATAGAATTTAATTGTCATATAGATTGTCATTTGAATTAACCGTTGAAAATTAAATTGACAGTTAATTTGAAATTGAAATTGAATTGCGATTAAATTACCTAACATTGATAACTATGAAACTGCCATGAATTGTATTGTCTATTGGATGATGTATTTTGATGGATGTTATTGGTTGATATTTAAATGTTTGGATGTTTATTTTCTTATATATACTGTTATGCATACATATGACACTGTGATTGGTTTAGGTAACATATACTCATCCCTGACATTTAATTGAAATAAATGATTACTTGGCCATAGGATAGAAAATTATATACGGACACTGAATTGGCTAAATTAATAATTTTTAAAATCGTCGATTTGAAATTTATTTAAATGTTTTGATTTAAAAGTTATAAATAGAAATCAATTTATAAAAATCGAATTTATCGAAAAATTGAGTTTGGAATGTTGAAATAAAATTTGGTTAAAAGAAATTGTTAAATAATTAAAGTGGAGACTTTGGAATTTAAAAATCGGGATATGAGTGAATTTCGTAAATTGATTTGTTTAAAGATTTAACCTTAATTCGAGCTTTGAATATTACTAAGTAAAAGCGATAAAAGGATATTTTGAAATTGAGCTTGAAATTGAATCATATTGTAATTGGGTTTTAAATTTGAATATTGGAAGATAATTTTGTTGAGTATTATAAATTGATATTTTGGAAAATCAAGCTCCAAATCGATATAAATTGAAATTGAATAAATTAAAGGTGAATGTAAAATTGAATTAATTTGAAGTCAAAGTTGACATTGATTTGAATTGAAATCGAAATTGAATCGGTGGAATGGAAATTGAAATTGATTTGAATTGGGAAAATATAATTGAAATGGATTGGTTCGAAGCTATTTTATTTTGTTTCCAAATTACTCGGTTATCTAAACCATTTTTGAATACTTAGACTATTTTAATCTATTTTAAATCTACTTAACCCAATTTAAATTATTTTAAACTAATTTATCTATTTCAAATCCGTTTTAAGATTTTAAGTATTGTAAGTATTTTAATTATTTACACTACTTCTAAACTCCTTAAAACTAATTTTTCTAAAATTCTAAGCTGGTCAATAAGGTGAAATGTTTATATTTAAATCTTGAATTTAAATACGAATTGGGTTAAATGAAGTTGCAACCTAAATTGAAATCCGAATTGATTTTGAAAACGAAATAAAATATTGAGACGAAAAATGATTTTTGAAACGAAATCTGACATTTTAATAGATACGATGATAATTGAAATGGATTTGATTTTTGAAGCGAACATGATATTTTGATATCAATTATGAATCGATTTGAAATGTAAAAGAGCCAACGGTGTAATAATACGTAGTTATTAAAGAGACCGGGATCGGATATGGACATACTCTCTGTCGATACCGAAAACCACTTTAATAACTATTATACGTGGAGTGTTGATCCAGAATGAAGTGGATGGTTTGTTGAACGCGTTGACTGAAGAAAGAGAACGATTATTGGATGACCCCTGACATGACTAAAACAGGAGCCGCGCCGGGCCATTGAGGTTCGCCACCTCTAGCGGACACACTTCTTCGATACCATATCTATTACATTTGTGATTCGATTTGGGTGCACCCATTAATTTGGGAGTGTTGTTTCGCGGTGTTGGGGTAGCTGCTGGCTATGCTCAACATCAGTCCGGATCACGCAACTACTAGTATCCTAGTTGGTATCGCCTCATGTACCTTGTCATACTGATTATCCTATTCGTGACCACTACGTTATGTTTTGTGTTATACCTATGGGGTACCCTCTGATAACCACCAGTTTACGGTAGGGCTTACGGTGCTGTATAGACTATGGCATTATAAAAATGTGTTAAGGGGGATTATGGTAACACCTTAACGCTATTTTGATACTTTATATTACTGATAGGCATTATCTACTTAGCGTACATTACTACATAGTAGATAGTTTAATGGATCCTTAAGAGATGGAAAATCCCGTAACATCTCTTGAGTTATTGAACGCACGTTGACACTGGATATGAGATGTCAAATCCCGTAAACATCTCTGACGCCGTTACACTCATATTTATTTACGATTGATTTAACTTTCATAAGGATATTTTAGTCCTTACTCGAGTGTTTTGTCCTTTCGTTACGCTCGGGTCAGTCCTGAGTTTTTCAGATTTTTGAAGATCTATTCTGGAGGATGAAGACGAAGATTTGGTATACTATTACTATTATTACCCTTGCATCATGCTATCTGCTGCATTATTTTAAATTGTTCTGTTGTATATGTATAACTAATGATCAAAGTATAGTAAACAACTTCATGAACTGTTTATGATTATTATATTTTATCGTTCCGCTGCAAGATTCTGTGTTGTTTCCTTTCTTTTATTTCTCTTTCCTCTTCTTTTCTTATTTACCCTAATAACCATCTGCCCTTTTGAATGGTTTGGAATCGACATGTGTATTTGATCGTCGGTTTAAACTGTCCAAAAAGGCGGGTCGTTGCAGTTGGTATCAGAGCTTTGGTTTAGCGATAACCTTAGCTTTGTGGGGTCTGACTCTTTATAAATAGGGTAGTAATACCCTATGATGAGTCGCTGAGTGTATATATATGAGAGAGCGTATTTGTTAGTGATATAAAATGTTTTATATTGTGTCGGTTGATTTGTTGAGTGGCTTATGGATTCTGGTCAATACAAGTAATTAACGTCATTGATAGGGATCTCTAAACACTTATACAGAACAATTCGACATAGTATTGTTTTGAAATTGGGTAAATGAAATAATTTTGCACTAATTATATTGTGTATATAAAGAATTTATTTTCAAAAATTATTGTGATCTATCTAGCTTATTTGGTTGTTGGAAACGATAATATTGAAGTGTTATTATTAATTGGATATTGTGTTAATAAATAAGGTTTATTGAAAAATAAACAATAATAAAACAACTTGTGGAATGTTTTAAGAAAGAAAATCCTATAAGAATATTTATAAAGGTGACCTATAAATTAAAATAGATTTAAATTGGAAAATGTTAAATTTAAGACCCGGAAGTTTTGACAATGGTTTTCAAAAGCTTTGAAGAAATATATAGTACTATTAGTTGGAAATTGTTTATGGAAATATTTTGAAAGGATTTTTAAAAAGAAGGAATGAATTCAGTACCCCTCTCTTATGTCGTTGGAAAATAATCTCGGTGATGACTGTGCAGCATCATCGACGTTCATTTTCGAGTCTCAAAGTGGGGGAGACTTCTGAGAAGCTTTGTTTTTCTTCGAAATTATTTTGGGTAAATGGGTTTTGGTTTAAACTCCAAAGGTATGATTTCATATATTAAAGATATAAGTGTATATGTTTATTTCAAACGATTTGAAAAGAACCGGGCATTTAAAATTCTAAGTTATGTTAATTAGAAATTTTCAAAGTATTTGAATGAAATATGAATAACCAGAATTATAAAAGAGGATTAAGATATCTAAACTTATGTTTTGGGAAAACTTTAGAGTTGTAGTGTACCTTTAAAGTTGAAAGGTAAAGAGGATTTAAATAAATTAAATTTGTGAGCATTCTAATTTAGTAAAATAAAATTCTATAAATTTGTATAATACAAAATTTGCATTCTAATAACATATAATATGACTTACCAAATATGAAAAGTTAAAATGATGTTTTTGATATGTAATGAGATATTGTACAAATAAACAGAACTTCGAAGTAATTGAAGTATACAAGTGAGGAAAAACTCTAAAGGAATTGAAATATATGTAAATGGAAATTTGGTTGTGAAAAAATTTAGTTATATACTTAAGTATATTCTGAAGTGATCAATGAAAAAATTTGAATAAATGAGTGAGCTTAAGGAAGTAGACAAATGAATTGCATATTATCTTTGTAAATTGGTTATGGAAATAAATATAAATTGCAAAGAAATTGGAATTGAATTTGTAACTTTTGAGATAACTGTAAACTAAGAAAAGTCATTTATGAGAGGTTAGACTTTTATACGATGATTAATAAACTAAAGTGATGGTTAATAAAATTGTGACGCCCCACCTCTATACCCACACTAGCCAAGAACACTACGGTGTAGTGTTGTCAACTAGCACGGAGAATAAGGCTGTTGAGGAGCGACCATCCATGTGATTTCTTATCACACGGTGGCTATAATAATCTTCGGAAACAAACATAGAAATAAGCATAACACAAATCAGTCACAGACATCCATATCACAAAGGCGGAAGAAGATATGAATATATAACTAACACATGGAAGTGTACATCAGAGTAGTGGTCAAAAAGATCCACAATAATACAAAAGAATAGCAACACGTGCTATACAAAAGAATACATCTATGAGTCTATATCTCAAGTGTAAACGACAAAAACTGCTAATCTAAAAGGTCAGCCAAAAGTTAGAGTAGTAAATCCCTGGGGGAGAAGTCAAGCAGAAGCACCTGTAACATCTCGGTCTGACCCGAGTATTATTTATAAGAAAATAATAAACGGATCAGTCTAGCTATAAATATCAGATAACATGATATAAACAATAGATATGGCAAGAACATATAGTATCCATAAAGACATACTATGATAAGCATGTAAATGAAGATCATCAAGAGATCAAACAATATCAAAAGAATCTTCTAAAAGATCCAAATTCACCTAAACATAAAAGTTGGAAATCATAACAAAGAAAGCCATGAAAACAGGTGAAGCACAAATTCTAGAAGACTACACAAGAAATCCAGAAATTACAGTATAGGAGCATGAAAACTCACAAAATGGGAGCATGAAAACTCACCTACACGTGTAACACAAAGCGAGAAGCTATCTCATGGTTGCAAGCTATTAATTTTGACACACGAATGGCCCGAAGACCGTGGGGCGCTACCCTACATATGTGATGGCGAAACATCACACAAATGCGATGGCGAAACATCACAAGAGCGGGGTCTAGTCTCCCTCGCAGACAAAGAGACATCGCACAGTTGCTAGTCTAAAACACAAAAATGATCGTCATGATCATCAAGAAGTGTCAATTACACTAAGTTAGTAAATATAAAATTTTAGCTTCATGTCCCATAACCACTTGCTTAACTCAAATATTTACTAACAAACTGTAGATCTCCACTAGAAAATTGTCACAAGAGATTCAATCGAACAAGTCCAAGAATTAACCGACGAAGTAAACGCAAGCGTTTCATACCACTTGTTTTACTAAGTCGTTTAATTAGATTTCTCATATGAGTGAGGTAAAGGTTTGTATATACTAATAGATTGGAAATCGGTTTGAGAAAACGAGCTTTGTTATAAAATAGTGTTGAAATCATTTGAAGAAAGAGTTTTGATATTTACTACTAGTATAGAAAACCTTTATATTTTAAAGTGACAAATCATAGAAGTGATTGTAGAAACAATCAATCATAAAAACTCACATACGATGACGTGAATAAAATCCAAAGAGACCAATAAAGAATCCATGGAAATAGATATTCAAAAATCCATAAAATCGACCGAGAAGCCAAAGATAGTTTGTCTCGAAGAGTGGTCAACTCAGCATCTCAACGAACAAGTTCTGTTGAATGCACTTTAGATAAGATCCCCTACGGAGGGGGGGTCCAGGGGGGTGGCAACCCCCCAAGGTGGGGGTGCGGGGGCAACGCCCCTGCTACGGGGTTCGACCTGCCCGGTCAGGTCGCGGGGGTCCAGGGGGCAACGCCCCCGGCGGGGTGCGGGGCAGCGCCCCGTCCAAAACGGTACGACCTAATGGTTGCGACCTAGGGGTCAAGCAACTTAGTGGTTGCGACCTAAAGGTGTTCGCGACCTAACGATGACTCGCGACCCAACATGGCCGACCTAACAGAGGTTGCGACCTAACAGAGCAACAGGACGAGCGACTTAACAAAGTAGCCGAGCGACCTAACTGGAGCAAGCGACCTATAGGTCATGCGACCTAAAGTACAACGCGACTTAACAGGGTTCACGACCTAAGGTATTCGCGACTTAGGGACAGAAGCAGGACCGAGCGACCTACGACCTAGGCGACTTACGACCTACGACCTAAGGTGACTTACGACCTACGACCTAAGGCTCGCGCGACCTAGTGAAATAGCAGTATTAGGTCGGAGACGACCTACGACTTAAGGCTATACGACCTACGACTTAAGGCCATACGACCTACGACTTAAGGCCATACGACCTAACTCCGAACACACCAAAAATGTCCAGAACGACCTAGTGTTGACTCGCGAGCGACCCAACTGAAGCGACCTAACTCCAAACGTGCCAAAAACGGCCAGAACGACCTAACAGCAGTTTCTCACCAAAAATACTAAAATTTGGAGTTTTTTGCCAATCCAATCCAAACCAAATGCAAATATACATGCAAAAATGATAGGGAATCATTCCTCCAATATAGTTATAGGCTAGAATTGTGAGATAAAAATCTTACCTTTGCACCAAATATCAATGAAAATGAAGTTTTAAGCAAGTAAGAATCAATCCCTCTTCTATCTAAGCACAAGAAGCTTGAATCCAATGTCTTCTTCTTGAATTTGGAGTAGAAAGATGGATTGCAATGGAATTTGAGTTTTGGAATTTTAATTTCCCATTCCCTCCACCATTTTTGAAGAAGCTTGAAGGCTTAGGCAAATAGAAATGTAGTTATGAAGAGGAGGGGTGAAGGTTGGGTCTAATAGGCTAAAAGTCCAACCCAAAGTCTCAAGTGAAAAAGTAGTGAAATTCCACTATCTCCAATCATATCAATGTTTATACTTAAAAATGTTGTAAACAGCATTTCGAACTCAATGGAAGTGGTCACGAGTCCTAATTTGTCCGTTTGCAAAAAGTAGCTTTTCGTACCAAAATCCGATTAACGATTTAATATTTAAATAAAATATTTAAATATAAACTCGATAAATATGCGGGTTGTTACAAAAATGTTCCACAAATAAATTCGTTATTAACTGAAATTATGAAAATGAAATAAATGTAAACAAAGGAATTTCGTATAGATAAGAATCAATTGCAAAAAGAAATTGAGTTTAATTAAATTATATGGAATGTTTAAAATGAACTTGAGTAAGCAAATTCTTTTATATGATGTTTAAGAAAAGATAATGATTAAAGAATATGCTATGTAAAGAAATGGATATACTAACTGAATAATAGATTGTGAATAATTAATTGTAAATAAAAGTAAAAGTCAATAAAATAATTTAGTATAGATAAATTGGATAGAAATCCATTGGAAGGTAATACGTGAGTTGTACGTATATTATTTTATTCACATAACGATTTGATCCAAATTCGAGCACAAAATTTCGAGATGATTTATATCGATCCAAGTTAGTCACTCGATTCTCGACGGCGAACCCTGGATATGGATTTTTAATTGGATTCTGAAATTCTCTATCGTAGTATATGGCTTTGCAAGGAGAGTAACAGTTTCCAATCAAGGAACCAAATCTGATTCCGCACTAGAGAGTCGGGTGAACGATACTAGTTGAAAGTGAAATTATGTGATCGAATAAGCGATTAGATTGATATTGCTCACGGATGATATATGTATGGCTTACGGACTTAATTAAAGTTAATATTGGGAATTTAAGATGCCTAATATAAAATGATTCTTTTAAAACTATATAACAGGATATATATATAAAAGAGATAAACCAAATTGAATGTAAAATTAATAATTTGGTTATGTTGGGTATGATTTGGTTGTTATATGATTGTTAGTTGATTGTATATAATTCATTAAGTGTTAATGAAATTGAAAGCTATAAATCATTGAAATCAAATTGGAAGTTAAATGAATTTAAAAGAATTTAATTTGATTCAAATTCGAAGTGAACTAATGTAAATATAAATTAGTGAATGCTAACTAATTGAATTGTGAATGAATGTTAGTAAAATCCAATGTTAATGAATCAACTGTGATTAAAATTGAAAACCAAATGAATAAATATTAATGAGAAGTGAATTTATATTGATTGATTATGGATTTGTTGGATGATAGTTGGATGATAATTGATTGATGGTTGCATTTGTTGTTTTGTTACATTTGCTATGTTGGCACATGTATTTGTTATGTTTCTATATGATGTATATTGATATTATTTTCATAATATGCATGTTTCTCATGGTTTGGTGAGTGTTTAGTAGGTGTGGATTGCGCTTGCTTCGCATTTGGAGCTCGCTTTCGCGCTATATTAGCCGTATATGCTCGCTAATAATATATAAGGTACATATCTCGGATTACATACCGTACTTTTACACTTTTTTCCCTTCAGGATGCCTCATCACTTGATGAGATGTATATTTGTGATATATATACTGTCATTTTTTTCTTCCGATCGAGCCGCGCAAAGGAGACTCTGCCGAAATTTTCCGTAAATCCGGGTGTTGGAAAAATTTTCAAGTTTTAATTTTTTTTATAACTTGTTTTGATAACTAACTTTTAAAGTTAGAAAGCCGTTCGGAGTAACTTAGTGGAAGCGTAGTTATGACTTTATAAATGGAATTTCATTGTTTTATAAGTTGGTAACTTTGAACAAAATATATCAAATGTTGAATTCTTTACTTAGTTTCTTTTCCCTTCTTTTTTCCTTTCGAGGACGAAAAGTTTTGAGTGGGGGAGAGTGTAACGACCCGTAAATTTTCGATAATTAAAATAGCTAATTTGATAAGATTTCATGATTTAACGTTAGAAAAAAAAATTGTAATTTATGTATGGTAATAATAACTAGAATGAATGCAACAAATTTTATCTAAGTTAATTGTTTATGAATTGAATGAAATCCCAAATCAATTGAAATAATATGTAGCCAAAGGTAAATGAATGAATTTGTATTGAATAGGTAATTGTGACACTTGTTGTAAATAATAAACTTATAAGTAATTAAAAGTTAACGGTGATAATTATTTACATTACGTATTCATTTTGTTAGTCGAATTGAATTTGTGAACCAATTGCAAATTGAAATGAAAGTTTATATATTAGTTGAGTGCATTATCTCTAACTGTAGTTAAATAATAATGTGGAATTCATTTGATGTAATATAATAAATCGACTGATAATGAAATTTTTATTTAAAAATCCAATATTGAAATCCGTCAAATATTGAACAATTAAATTATTTAAATTAAATATTTAAAATTTATTGAATAATTGAATAATGGGAATTGAATAACCGTATAATGGAAATGGTTGTTCTATAAATTTTAATTCGTTTCAAAAGTAAAAATTTTAAGTTCGTTTTGACTATCTCAAAAGATAGTGATTCAAGAATAATAAAATTTGTTAAATTTAATATTACAAATGTTTGAATAATTAAATTCCGAATTTGATACGATTAATATGATATTGAAATTTAATATATGAAAATAGAGTGAATAATTGAAATTTGATTTAATATGATTCAAATTGGTTTCCAAAGTGAATGTAAGTTATATCGGGATTATAATGGAGTTAATAAGATTTTAAAATTGGAATTTATTGGATAATTGAATAACGGGTTTAATCTGATTAAAAATGATTTGTAAAATTTTATTTTATCATATTGGAGTTATAGTTATGTTATAGAACTTTTAAAACTGAATTTAAAATTTATTTGTGAAAATTGAATATTTTAATATTTAATTATCGAATGAAAAATAGCCAATTTTTGAACAGTCTCAGAAATGGACGAAACTAGTTCCATTGGATCCGTAATAATTTGTTATTATCGGATGTCAATTTTCGTAGCAATCGGAGTTGTCGTTAGATCGTGGCAGCTCGAAACGCATCGAAATGGTTTTAATATTAATTTGGCGAGTTAAAATAGTCATTTTTCAAACAATCTCGGATTTCGACGAAACCAGTTTCATCGGATCCGTAATGTGATATTATTGTAAGATTTCAAATTTCGTGTGAATCGGGATTACCGTTTGTCCGGGGCAAGCCAAAACGCCTAGAAAATCGTTTAATCGGTTTAATTAAAATTGATCGTTTATTGCTGTAACTCGCACAGATGATCGAATTAGCTTCTGAAACATGTTCCATTGTGTCCGGAACGCGGGATAAACCCTAGAAACGCCGGTTACCGCGCGTAAATCGGTGTTCGGAAAAACCGGAATGAATAGTGTTCGTCCTTTCTCTATATAAGCACTTCATTTATTTCATTTTCAAGAAAATAAATAAAACCCTAACCCTAGAAATAGTCGGCCGCCATTTTCAAAACCAATGGCCAGAAATCACGTTCCTTTCCGCCTCAATTAATCTCAATCCACAAGCAATTACGCGAAGCGTTCAACACGAAAGTCGTAGAGCTCGAAGAGAGCTTTCAATCCTTACGGGGTTGATGGGATATGGAGCGACGTGGAGGACGATAGGTGGCCGCGTTCATCACGGAGTTCGGCGTGTTTTTCGAGGCTCATTGGTAGCCGAGCTTCTCAAGGCTCCTGCCGAAGGTAGAGAGAGGGTTGGCGAGTTGAACGGCATCACTTGATCGTTGCGTTGTTCGTCGTGGTGGCCGAAATTTGTAACCCTAGTTGGAGACAATATGGGTTTCTCGCGTTCGGCAACTACCTAGGAAGAAGATGTAGGCGTGAGCGGCTATGATTTCCTCAAATTGAATGTGCGGCCTGGATTGCATGGGTATAAATTATAAAAAGAAATTGGTTTAATTATTATATTAATTCGTTTAAAACTTTAAAACATTGTTTCTCTTTCGTACGAGGTAGAAATTCGACGAAACTTTTTACGTTGGAATCATTTCGACGAGCTCTAGGCTATGGAGCTGGATTGGAGTCGTTTGGAGCTAGTGAAAATTTCGAGTAAAATTAAACACTCGTTTACTTTTATTCGAAATAAAACGCTGGAACTTCATTGGAATCAAGGTGAGTGTTTTATAACGCTCACAACGTACTAAATATCTTTATGCTAGTTAAATTTGATATTATGAAGTGATATGAATTTTATTAGTCGTTGTTGATAGAATTTAATTGCCATATAGATTGTCATTTGAATTAACCGTTGAAAATTAAATTGACAGTTAATTTGAAATTGAAATTGAATTGTGATTAAATTACCTGACATTGATAACTATGAAACTGCCATGAATTGTATTGTCTATTGGATGATGTATTTTGATGGATGTTATTGGTTGATATTTAAATGTTTGGATGTTTATTTGCTTATATATACTATTATGCATACATATGACACTGTGATTGGTTTAAGTAATATATACTCATCCCTGACATTTAATTGAAATAAATGATTACTTGGCCATAGGATAGAAAATTATATACGGACACCGAATTGGCTAAATTAATAATTTTTAAAATCGTCGATTTGAAATTTATTTAAATGTATTGATTTAAAAGTTATAAATAGAAATCAATTTATAAAAATCGAATTTATCGAAAAATTGAGTTTGGAATGTTGAAATAAAATTTGGTTAAAAGAAATTGTTAAATAATTAAAGTGGAGACTTTGGAATTTAAAAATCGGGATATGATTGAATTTCGTAAATTGATTTGTTTAAAGATTTAACCTTAATTCAAGCTTTGAATATTACTAAGTAAAAGCGATAAAAGGATATTTTGAAATTGAGCTTGAAATTGAATCATATTGTAATTGGGTTTTAAATTTGAATATTGGAAGATAATTTTGTTGAGTATTATAAATTGATATTTTGGAAAATCAAGCTCCAAATCGATATAAATTGAAATTGAATAAATTAAAGGTGAATGTAAAATTGAATTAATTTGAAGTCAAAGTTGACATTGATTTGAATTGAAATCGAAATTGAATCGGTGGAATGGAAATTGAAATTGATTTGAATTGGGAAGTTATAATGGAAATGGATTGGTTCGAAGCTGTTTTATTTTGTTTCCAAATTACTCGATTATATAAACCATTTTTTAATACTTAAATTATTTTAATCTATGTTAAATCTACTTGACCCAATTTAAATTATTTTAAACTAATTTATCTATTTCAAATCCGTTTTAAGATTTTAACTATTTTAACTATTTTAATTATTTAAACTACTTCTAAACTCCTTAAAACTAATTTTTCTAAAATTCTAAGCTGGTCAATAAGGTGAAATGTTTATATTTAAATCTTGAATTTAAATACAAATTGGGTTATATGAAGTTGCAACCTAAATTGAAATCCGAATTGATTTTGAAAACGAAATAAGATATTGAGACGAAAAATGATTTTTGAAACGAAATCTAACATTTTAATCGATACGATGATATTTGAAATGGATTTGATTTTTGAAGCGAACATGATATTTTGATATCCATTATGAATCGATTTGAAATGTAAAAGAGCCAACGGTGTAATAATACGTAGTTATTAAAGAGACCGGGATCGGATATGGACATACTCTCTGTCGATACCGAAAACCACTTTCATAACTATTATACGCGGAGTGTTGATCCAGAATGAAGTGGATGATTTGGTGAACGCGTTGACTGAAGAAAGAGAACGATTATTGGATGACCCCTGACATGACTAAAACAGGAGCCGCGCCGGGCCATTGAGGTTCGTCACCTCTAGCGGACACACTTCTTCGATACCATATCTATTACATTTGTGATTCGATTTGGGTGCACCCATTGATTTGGGAGTGTTGTTTCGCGGTGTTGGGGTAGCTGCTGGCTATGCTCAACATCAGTCCGGATCACACAACTACTAGTATCCTAGTTGGTATCGCCTCATGTACCTTGTCATACTGATTATCCTATTCGCGACCACTACGTTATGTTTTGTGTTATACCTGTGGGGTACCCTCTGATAACCACCAGTTTACGGTGGGGCTTACGGTGCTGTATAGACTATGGCATTATAAAAATGTGTTAAGGGGGATTATGGTAACGCCTTAACGCTATTTTGATACTTTATATTACTGATAGGCATTATCTACTTAGCGTACATTACTACATAGTAGATAGTTTAACGGATCCTTAAGAGATGGAAAATCCCGTAACATCTCTTGAGTTATTGCATGCACGTTGACACTGGATATGAGATGTCAAATCCCGTAAACATCTCTGACGCCGTTACACTCATATTTATTTACGATTTATTTAACTTTCATAAGGATATTTTAGTCCTTACTCGAGTGTTTTGTCCTTTCGTTACGCTCGGGCCAGTCCTGAGTTTTTCAGATTTTTGAAGATCTATTCTGGAGGATGAAGACGAAGATTTGGTATACTATTACTATTATTACCCTTGCATCATGCTATCTGCTGCATTATTTTAAATTGTTCTTTTGTATATGTATAACTTTGATAAATGTTGTATAAATAATGATCAAAGTATAGTAAACAACTTCATGAACTGTTTATTTGATTATTATATTTTATCGTTCCGCTGCAAGATTCTGTGTTGTTTCCTTTCTTTTATTTCTCTTTCCTCTTCTTTTCTTATTTACCCCAATAACCATCTGGCCTTTTGAATGGTTTGGAATCGACATGTGTATTTGATCGTCGGTTTAAACTGTCCAAAAAGGCGGGTCGTTACAGTTTCGATAGGAATCATAACCAATAAATCATAGACCAAAGAAAAAGGAGTATATCCCATTGTAGTTTCATGGGAAGTGCAATACGCGTAAATTCCAATGGTAGATCATCCATCCGTGCTCCTTTGTCATTTTCCAAATGCTCCTTTATGTGAGTTTTGAGAACCTTGTTGGCCTCTTTAGCCTATCCATTGGCCTATAAGCGAGGCACTATAGGAAAGCTTTGGCCTATAAGCGAGGCGCTATAGGAAAGCTTATCTTGATTTCGTGTTGCCAATTGAGTTGGAAAATTCTTGACTACCAAACTTCCATCCATTGTCCAAGATCATTTGGGGCTGAGCTCCATTGTTGATAAAGTAATTTGCAACCAATATTGCATATTTAGCTCCATCCATAGCCATTAGAAGTTCTCCATTTCAGATCAATGCTTGTGAGATTTCCTTTTCTAGGTTTGACCCCAATGTGGTCTCTTCTACTGCCTTGAAGTACATTATCCAATATTTCCTTAGCTTTTCTTGCCGCCATGCTCCTTAGCAGTGAGTTAGTTAAAACTCTTATGTATAGGATTTCATCCTATATGGTGTACAAAGCCGCCAATCGTTCTCCTTTGACTTGGAACTCCCAAAGCGCTTAATTCATAGCCATTTGTAAGTCATTGTGGATACATAGTGTTTAGATTCCTAATTCATTTGCTATTTCCAATCCTGTTATTAGTGTACCGTACTTTGTCGTTCGGTCTAGCCTGTAGGGTGAGAGGTCTATCCGACCCCTAGTCGTTAAGAACATTCATTCTTGCCTAGCCCTTAGTATTTTTCTCACTTTTGCGAGTGTTGCATAGTCGTGTGTGTAGGATCATTTTCACCCTATAGCGAGATGAATAGGGTGATACTAACAATAATAGAAATTAATGGGGAAATAAAAACAATAGCAAAAAGTAATGCAGTAGTGATCACACACAAATTTACCCGGCTTCGGCAATAACCTACCTACGTGTTGCCCCTAAGGTTTCTACAAGAAATTAAATAGTCAAATGGTTACAAACACACATAAACTCGTGACACCCGCTAAATTGACTAACATAACTCAAAGCTCAAAACCCTGCCACAACTCAGCCACTAAGTTGCGAATTCTCCGAACTACGCCACGTAGTTTGTAACCTAGTTACACAACTAAAAAGTTACTCAATTTAAAAGTATATTACAAATGTAAAATAAAACTATAAATAGGAAAACAAAACCTTATTCTTTATAACTCAAGCCTATAAATAAAAAATGAAACCGGCCCACTAAATTAATAAAAGACAATCTTCCCTTTATTCTTTTTGTAGTAACTTCGGTCGCCTCTTTTATTTTCGTTCTTCTTCTCAAATTAGGGTCCTGATCATTTAAGCCATCGGTTGAAAAATTGATGCTCGAAATGTTTGTTGGTATGCTCTTAATTCACTTTGATGCTTCCTTGATTGTTCATGGCTACTTCAAATATGTCGAGCTCGAATGTTAAAATGGTATGCGATTTTTCCCTTTTCAATTTTCGATAATACTCGACTTTGATTCGAGTTATTAGTTTGTGATTTATTTCAATGGCTTGCTCTGGTGTTTCTTTGAACTCAAATGGGATGCCGATGATGATAATGGGTTGAATATATAGGGTTCAACCCCCTATAATCTCGATTACATTTTTGAGTTTGAATTCTTCAATTTATTTTGGTGCTTGCGCTGATTTCTAATCGAATGGTTGTTGTTATTTGCTGACTTGTTCCATAATTGATCAATTTGAATTTCTTAAGTCGGTTCCATTATTTTCTTTGCTACAACTTTGACTTCGGCATTTGAATATTGAGATAGTCTGAACTTGGTCGATTCAAACTTGTTACTCTATGAATGTGAATATTGCTCCGTTTTTCACTGCCTTGACCTGTTTATTGTTTGCTAATTTGTTAGAGATAATATTATGACTTCGTGAAGACTTTGTTCAACCGTGACTTTATTCAACTTGCTTCCTTTTTGTTCGAACTGCTACTATTAGTACTTGACTTTGTTATTGCTCTATTGCATATGCTTGTTTGTCCACTTCATGTAGCTTTCATACCTGAACTGTTGTTATACTAATAAAAAAAATTATTAATTTTTCTTTCATTTTCATATTTTATAGTATTTTCTATAGTATTATATTACTAATACTAAGAAATTACACTTGGAATGGAGATAAAAATTGTCTTTATTGTTACTTCAATAACTTTAATATTCCCCACGAATATTTGAATAGAAGATCAACCCCCCTAGGTGGTGTCGCAACCCTTCTATTGTAGTCATGCATGTAGCTTAAGTCATTGCTCCTAACCATACATTCTTCTTTGTGCCTTTATTGTTGTGAGTGTTCAATTGAAATCTTGTTTCACTGGCTTGTACATTTTATGGTCAGACTTGTTTTCATGTCCTTGCATATCCATGTACATATGAACTGACATATTGCTGTAGTCTTCATGTTTGTTTATCATCCTTGAGTGCATGTGCTCACCTGTGCATGTTTGAAGTGTTGTATGTGAGTCTGGTGCACTTCAGTTTTCAATGGCTTTTTTGGTTCCAATTGAAGTTTTCATGTTGAAGTCTGGTGTAACATGTAGAATTTTTGCACTTGAAATTTGGTCACATGTGTGTAGGCCTTGCATTGCTTCGAATTGAACTGTCTTTGTTTGTGTGTTCATGCCATGCTATAGCTTCATTCTTGTTTGGTAGCCACTGTTACTTGAATTCTGTTTTGTTCTTGACCCTGATTTGAGTTTTACTGCATCGTGTAGTGATTCTCTGGCATCATCATTTGCACATATTGATTTGGTTGAATTGATTGCACTGGTTTGTATGCGTTGTGATCTTTTTGGAGTCTGGTTGTATTTATGATTCTCTTGTATCAATTGGTGGTCTGGTCCTTTATGTTGCATTGTCTTGTATGTGTGTGTGAGTTTTGCATTCACCACTTTGAGTCAGTTGCTTCGAGTAATGTGTACATTCGAATGAACTTTACTTTGAGTATTTTTGAAGCTTTGTTGCATATACGCATGTCTGGTTCACTTTAAAACTTTGAACTATAGTCATTTCTTTTGTTGCCCCTGACCATTCATGCTGGTGATAAAAAATTTGTATATGCCTCTGATTTGTTGTTGCCTTTGGTTGTGATGGTCTCTGGTTCACTTGAGTCTGAAGCCTTGCATTTGAACTGTTTACTTGAATGTGCACCTGACCATTTCATTTGAACATGCACATGTCTGGTGTGGTTGATCTGGTTCACCACTTTGTTTTGATTTCACTGGCTTGGTCTAATTAGTCTTGCATAGTTGAGTTGAATCCAGCTTTTTGCTCGGGTTTGACCTTGTCCTCACGTGTCCCTGCAATTTTAATAAGCAAGTGTATATTGGTGTGCAAGGCCTTGTGGCATGTACAGTGATACACTACGCATGTTACAAGCTGTTCGTGTAAGATGAATTCGAAAGAAAAATGATGACGAACAACCTAAATAACCGAGGCAAATAACATTTTCAAAACACACACTTTATTTTGTATTGAAAAATATTTTCTTTTTCAATTTACTGCATCAGAGTTTATTTTGCAGATAGCTCAGATGCTGGGTTCAGGCTGGAACAGAGTTGAAGATAAAAATACGAGTGTTGAGTGAATATGTAGTGAGGTGTAAATTGTAAAGTAAAAATTGTTTTGTAATTGAAATTGAATTGTTAAAATTGTGTAAATATAGTGAGAGCTCAAATTTGTACTATTCAAATTTGTAACAAAATATTTGTTTGAATATGAATTTTATTTTATTCAACAAATATTTATTTAATTATGTGAAAAATAAAATAATACAACAACAAATACATTTAACGAATATATATTTATATGTTTATTATCATCAAACAAAAAATCATATACTAGCATATTCTACAGTGTGGCATGGTGTTACTTATGCCTTAGGTATTTTTGTTAAATATCATTTGAAATTTATTCACTAAAACAGGTCATACCTTTGCATTGTTGTCCCCATGCTCTATAGGGGTATACATTCTCTTTAGTATCATGCTTCATGTTCCTATGAAGTTGACTCTATCTCTGGGGTTTTTTGAAAAGATTATGCTCCACCATCCCTAGAGATGTCTGGCCTCGCCAATGGAATTGATCGGAATTACACTCCAATATTGCTGGAGCATCCAAACCTAGTCTCCCATTGTCTTTGATGGAGTTGTACCCTATCTCCGGGACTAGGTTGTTTATGCTCCACTGTTTAATTGCTCTGTTTTCCAAATTCTACATGTTTATGATAGGAACACTTCCTTATAAGTCACACCATGCGATCCTTTGGCCCAGGGGATGAGTGGAGCTACGTCAACCTCCTTCGTAGAGGCAAGAGGTGTTGGAAATGCAGATTACGGATCTTAAGGCTGGATTAACACTAGAGGGGGTGAATAGTGTTTAATGGAATTTATGGAATTTTTGAAATCTTTTCAAATTAAACACAAACAGTTGCAATTCACAAACAAGAGACAATCACATAACCAGATACAGATGCAAATAGTAAATAAAAGCAATAAAGGAAAGAACACACTGAAATTTTATACTGGTTCGGAGTTACCATACATCCAGTCCCACACAATTTCTTGTGCAGATTTCTTTTCAAATATAATGTCGATATTACAACCTCGATTTCAAGGCCATGAGATACACCCTCATGTCTCCGAGTCCTGGGCAAACTCTCTTGATTTAACCAGGCTACAAGCTCACCTAATTGATTTACAGGCTACAATCACACCCAATTGATTTACGGGCCACAATCACACCTTTTCCAATCACACTTTGATAAAGAGAGACTCGATACACTTCAATCTTTCGATCTATGATCATAAATGATCCTATAACTCTAAATAGCACTAAAATCTTTGAGAGAGAGTGACAGAGAATCAAACTAGATACAATTGAGTTTGATTCACTTTGATTACAAACTTAAAATTCGTTGAAAACAATTGGTATATATAGGAGAACAACGGTCATGTCCATTCATGAGAGGTTATGACGAATAGACAGTTCTTTTGGAAATTTGAAATTTGAAATCTACGACTACCATGTCGACACGGGGGTATAGGGTGTCGACATGCCTATGTTATTTTTGAAATTGATTTTGCTTTAATGTGATTTCTATTATAAAACCTTTCAAAACAATTTCTAAACTTTGTAAACCATTTTGAATATTGTTTAAACTTATAAAAAAGTGTTAGAAAGTCATCTTAAAATATATAATCTATAATATAAAAGTAGTATTAAAAACTAAGTATAGATTTATTTAAAATATATTTTTTAGATTTAAAGCTAAAATATTAAAATCAAGAGATAGTTTAAAAAAACAAGAGATGATTTTGAGATCAAAATATTAAAAGATGATAAGAATAGTTTTTGAATTAAGGCTAAAATATTTAAATTGATAGAGATGACTTTTAAAAGGATAGCTTTTGGAAAAATAGTTAACATGAATTATTTTGAATATTTCATGGATTCCATTCCACTAAAGAAGGTCATGGGTTCTATCCCACTATTAAAGCAAGAAGGTGGATTCCATTCCACAATTAAAATCCGAATAAAGATTTTAGTGCTATTATGAAGTTTTAACATAAATCTAGACTTTATTACTTATCTTGAACTCTTAAACCCTTGATACTTATGAGTCTTCAGTCTTCATTTCTTCAATCTTGAATCTCTATACTGTATAGTTTTTATTCTCATTACCTACATCTACATATATATATATATATATATATATATATATATATATCATGCATGCACATATATATCTAGACAAAGATATTAGTATTTATATTTTATAACAAGTCCTAAGGTTGTTGTCATCAAAACCATCATCTTAGGAACTAACAATCTCCCCCTTTTTGATGATGACAACATATGTTTATAAAATCTACTTCAAAAAATTTCGATTCTAATCCGCCTCCCCCTTATTCCAACAACTCCCCCTTAATCTACTAACTCCCCCTTAATCTAAGCCTAACTAATATATTTTATAATTCTCCCCCTTTATCATAAAAAAAACTATTCCTAAACTACATAACTCCCCCTAAATCTTATACTATAGCACCGTATATGATAATAACACAGTATAATAGAATATAAACGAGACAGCTAATAATATGAGTAAAATATATTAAGGTAACTATAAGAGATATGAAAATTTTAAACATAATCAATCAATATATACATCTTGTTCTTATCAAACCACACCATGTTCAATCATATATTACACACCATATTCAAATCAATCCAAACCATACTATTCTAAACCAAATCAAATCAAACCAAACAATTCAAACCAAATTAAAGTAAATCTAACCACATATGTCAAATCAAACATTTCTTGGAACTTGAACCCATCCTTCTTCACCGAAGATAGGATCTGCCTTTGTAGCATCTAATTCTTCATTATCTTTGTTCATAATTCCTTCTGGATCCACTTCCAGTTCTTCTTTGTTGAGGGCAGAGATCATCCATCGAAGTGCCTTTATTGTTCCTTTATCATCTGCATTTAGCTTA
Source organism: Allium cepa (assembly GCA_030765085.1). Taxonomy (NCBI): domain Eukaryota; kingdom Viridiplantae; phylum Streptophyta; class Magnoliopsida; order Asparagales; family Amaryllidaceae; genus Allium; species Allium cepa. The sequence continues at coordinate 591,291,700 of CM060938.1, forward strand.
ATTCTAAGTGTTGTTGATTGTGAAGGATAAAAGTAAGTGTGTTCTTAAGGAATTGAGAGTTTCTTCAAGATTCTCACTTAGATTATGAATAGGAGAGGCTATTTTTTTGATAAAATATGAAGAAACTCAATGGAAAATAAAGAGAATTGAAAGTATGCATTTTATTGGAAGAAACGGGTATTTAAAGAGTTAGAAAGTCGTTTGAAATGAAAAGACACAAGGTGGTTATGTCAATTTCAATTATAAAACAAAAAACAGTTTGGCTGTTACATATCGATATAGGGGATAGGGTGACATCGACATGCCCCTGTTAGTTTTGGCAATTTTCTTTGTTTCTTTATAATATGTACAAGTCTATATATATAAACTTATATAATATAATAACAAGCATTCTAGAGATATTTTAGAGCTAATAAACAAAAATAAAGGATTTTCATTGACAATTTTAGTTAACATTACATAAACGATGCATAACATTACAAAGAGAGATACAAACTAATACAACATGAAATGAAACTAGTATTAGATAGAGGACGATGAAGATGATGATAATCCAAGCTTGCAACTCACTTTTCCAAAGAACTTGTTCATTTTGAAGGAAATCTTGTCCAACTTTTTACTTACAGTTCTTTTGAGATTCTGTTGGTTTTCCACAATTATCTTTTGGCTTTTGAGAAGCGTTTTGTTGGATGGATTGGTAGGAGTGATAGGGTATTCGATGCTTTCCAATGAAGTCTCATTCTCCTCCTCTCCTTCTTCTTCAATTTCCATCTCCTCCCCTTCTTCCTCCTCCTCCTCTTCTTCTTCCCTCTCTTTATAAGCCAATCTCTCATCCTTTTCAGTAAGTGTTTCATATGTTGAAACATAAGCAGAATTCTCATGAGAGAGATGTTATCATGGTTAAACACTTTCCTTGAAATGAACCCCTCTCTCTTCTAATCAACATAAAGTAGTTGAAAATCCGAGTGAGTTAAATTCTGTGGTATAAAGTGTTCACCTAAAGTAAAAAATTTAGGACGAAGTTAATCCAAAATCACTTATGCCCAATTAATGTCATTGTCCCTAAAAATAGCAAAAGGAGCCTTACAAAGTTTTAAGGCCGGGTGATTGAAATTTCCCGATCTTAGAGTTATGGTATGTGGTAAAAGAAGGTTTTATAATTCTAGCTTTAGGTCGGAAATTTTGGTTTATAAACTCAAGGTTATTATCCCCTTCAAAAATGGTATGAGATGTCTCACAATCGTGTTCGTAAATTTTAAAATCCGAAAGATCCATTCCCATACTCTTACAACCAAGAATGTTACCTAAAATCTCACTATTTAAAACAATACACGTTCCTTTAGCACTACTCCACACTTCCCCTTCATTTTCTTTATAAAAACCACGATTCAAATTTGCATAAAATATTTTGACAAGATTCGAATAGCAAACAAAATCATTTTGAGAATCATCAATTAAGCTAAGAATTTGATTCTCTTCGAAAAGAACATTGATCTCATATGAAGGAAAATCACTAAAGATAGCAAATTTACCCGCATGGAACTTTTTAGAGTTTACATAGCTAAGGTAAGCTTTGATACCTTCCGGATCATTGTAGAGGAACTCTTTGGTGGACTTGGACAGTCTCATGGTGCTTGAGGAAGCCACTTTTGAAGAAAGTAGAGAGCTTGAGAATTTGAAAGAGTGTTTGAATTTTGAAATGAAAGTGAAAAGATAGGATAAGGTTAAGGAGATAAAAAGATATCTAAGAGCCATGTTCTCTGGTCAAGAGATACCTTTTCAGAGCTTTGGAATTGGTGAAAAGTTGGAGGGAAATTCAAAGTTTTGAATTCAAATTTGAACTTCAAATTTCTGGCAGGGATGTCGACATGAGGGGTAGGGTCATGTCGACATGGGTCCCATAAATCATGTGACTTATTTAACTACTTTATTTAATATCTATATCTATATATCCTATAATCTAATTTGTATTTTATCTGAAATAATATTAAATATTATAACATTTTAATATTAATATTTTAATATTAAAATAATATTATTTTGAAAATCAAAATTTTAAACTCAAACAACAACAAAATTTCAAAACATGCAAACAACCAAACATTCAGACAAGAAATTTCAATCAATATAATTTAAATGCGTATCTATTTTTAGATCCATATTTCCGAGATCATCAGACTCATGAATAGCTGTAAAGCACATGTTTGAATTTTCCGTCTCTTGATCTTCATCACTAGAGGATGAGTCAGAATCATCTAGTGTAGCGGTATATGCTCTCTTTCTTTTCTTTGACGAATCATTACTTGGAGAAAATTTCTGTATATACGGATGTAGACAATCTCTTTTTAAGTGGCATGGCTCATCACAATTGTAGCATCTGACGTTGTTTTGAGTTCATTGCTATTTCCAGAATTCTTGTGATCATTTCTCTTGTAATTGTTCATCTTTCTGTATTTCAGAAACTTTCTAAAATACCTTGTCATCAAGGCTATTTCTTCATCGTCGTCGCTGTTTGAGTCCGAACCATCTGTTATTGCATTGAACGTTGTTGACTTCTTTTATGAGGCCTTGCTTTCTCTTCTCCCATGCACTTGCACTTCAAATGACATCAAATTCCCAATCAATTCTTCAATTTTCAGAGTACTAATATCATTAACCTCTTCAATTGCTAGAGTCTTCTGATCCCATTCCGAAGTGAGTGAATTCATAATTTTTCTAACTTGATCTTCTTTGGAAAAGTTCTTTCCTAATGCAATTAGTGAGTGCACAATGTCTTGAAACCTACTGTACATGTTTAAAATGAACTCGTTTGGATTCATCTTGAATAATTGAAACTGATTGGTCAAGATAGATATTTTGGTCTGTTTAACTTTGGTTGTTCCTTCACGAGTAACTTGAAAAGTTTTCCAGATCTCATATGCAGACTTACAGACAAACACTCTATTAAACTCATTCCAATCAAGTGAACAAAATATAATATTCATGGCTTTGGAATTGTTTTGTGAAACAGTCTTTTGCTCAGCAATCCACTATGCAAAATCAGTTGTGGGTTCAGTGTACTCAGCTTGTGTGATATTTCAAGCGTCTAATCCTATTGATTGTAAATAGATTTTCATCCTACATGCCCAATATGCATAGTTACTGCCGTTAAGAAGTGGTGGTCTGGCAGTAGACTGACCCTCTACAAATGAACTAGTGATAGTGTTGACATTACCAAAGTTGGCAACCATTTGAAAACTTTTCAAAAATCAGATTATGAAAACTTTGAAAACCTAGTTCTGATACCAAATGTTGGAAATGCGGATTATGGATCTTAAGGCTGTATTAACACTAGAAGGGAGGTGTAATAGTGTTTAATGGATTTTATGGAATTTTTGAAATCTTCTAAAATTAAACACAAACAGATGCAATTCACAAACACAGAGACAATCATAGAACCAGACACAAATGCAAATAGTAAATAAAAGCAGTAAAGGAAAGAACATACCGGAATTTTATACTAGTTTGTAGTTACCCTACATCTAGTCCCACACAATTTCTTGGGCGGATTTCTTTTCAAATATAATGTTGATATTACAACCTTGATTTCAAGGCCACGAGATACACTCTCCTGTCTCTGAGTCAAGGTCAAACTCTCTTGATTTAACCAGGCTACAAGATCACGTAATTGATTTACGGGCTACAATCACAACCAATTGATTTACGAGCCATAATCACATCGTTTACAATCACACTTTGATAGATTGAGACTCGATACACTTCGATCTTTCGAACTTCATTACAAATGATCCTATAACTCTGAATAGCATGGAGATCTTTCAAAGAGAGTGGTAGAGAATCAAACTAGAGACGACCAAGTTTGATTCACTTAGGATTTCAGTAGAATTTTGTTAAAGCCTGAGTGGAGAAGAAGGAGTGAAGAAATGAAGAAAAACTAACTTAAAATTCGTTGAAAGCAACTGGTATATATAGGAGAATAATGGTCATGTCCATTTGCGAAAGGTTATGACGAATAGACACTTCTTTTGAAAATTTGAAATTTGAAATCTACGGCTATCATGTCGACATGGGGGTATAGGGATGTCGACATGCCTATGTTGTTGTTGAAAATTGATTTTGCTTTAAAATGATTTCTATTCTAAAACTTGTCAAAAAAATTTCTAAACATTGTAAACCATTTTGAATATAGTTTAAACTTATAAAATAGTTTTAGAATGTAATCTTAGAATATATAATCTATAGTATAAAAGTAATATTAAAAACTAAGCATAGACTTCTTTAAAATATATTTTTTACATTTAAAGCTAAAATATTAAAATCAAGAGATATTTTAAAAAACAAGAGATGATTTTGAGATCAAAATATGAAAAGATGATAAGAATAGTTTTTAATTAAGGCTAAAATATTTAAATTGATAGAGATGACTTTTAAAAGGATATTTTTTGGAAAAATAGTTAAAATAAATTATTTTGAATATTTCGTGAATTCCATTTCACTAGAGAAGGTCATGGGTTCCATCCCACTATTAAAGCAAGAAGGTGAATTCAATTCCACAATTAAAATCTGAATAAAGATTTTAGTGCTATTATGAAGTTTTAACATAAATCTAGACTCTATTACTTATCTTGATATCTTGAAATTTTAAACTCCTGACACTCATGAGCCTTCGATCTTGATTTCTTCGATCTTGAATTTGTCAGTCTTGAATCTCTATGCTATACCGTTTTCATTCTCAATACCTGCATATATATATATATATATATATATATATATATATATATATATATATATATATATTCTGATGCACACACACACACACATATATATATATATATATATCTAGACAAAGATATTAGTATATATATTTTATAACAAGTCCTAAGGTTGTTGTCATCAAAACCATCATCTCAGTAACTAATAAGAGGCATATTTCATTCCTCCTATAATGACTAATTCGAGATCCAAGCTCATTTTCCTACTCCTGGATTATTCGCGGCGATGTGCTCGCCTTCCATAAGCTGCTACTTCTGGGAAAACTAGGGAGCGCTGCCTAGGTCGAGGAGTTGCAGTCGTGGCTAGCATTGGTTCACTACCTCTCTTATTTAGTTCAGTGTCGAACCAGTCCTTGGCTGTGGCATGCGGCCGAACTCCAAGCTGACTATTTCATTGGCAATAGCTAGCCTAGCTCCCTGATTCTCCTAATTTGACTTGCCACCAGATTATGACCTCCTTCGTTTCTTGGACCCTCGGGTCCGGGTCCTTCCTCTAGTTTCAGTATTTTGTGCAGATGCCTGCATATGCCCCTAACATGTCATGATTTGGTCCACAATGGCTTGTCGCTGGGCAGCAAAGCAAGTATCAAGATTTGCCATAACTCTGTCCAAGTCACCCATAGTGGTAGTGTTTGGAGCTAGAGTGCTGGAAGAATGGTTATCTTGCTCTGTAATTCCACTGTAGACACATTTGCTTGAACCGCTTGACTTTCTCTTAGACTTTGGCCGAGAAAAGTTGAAATCTTCTTTTTATTGCTCTCAGTGAAAGCACTAAAAATGTTTGCACAAAAATGGGAAATTACCTCCAATCAATTGGTCATAGGGCTGTACATATAAGGTGTATAATGCAGCTGTTGTATTTGTGTTTTGATTGATATTTAGATAGCAGATCACATATAGATTACGCAAAAGGTAAGTCTCTAGTAAAGTAAAAAAACACAAAGATTTATAATGGTTCGGCTAGAGTGTGCCTGCATCCACTGTCAATTTTAATTATTCTTCTTATAGATCTTTGGTATAATGTTTGAGATACAAGACACAATGGCTTGAATCTCAATAAAAGGTAAGGTATAGTTCAAGGAAGTCTGTTCGGCTATTGTTGGCTGCCTATTCCTGTTTGGTTGTTGTTAGGCAATCCCTGTTAAACGATTCCTGCTATAATGTGCCTACTAAGTTGTTCCTAGTAGTTGATCCTATTAGCTAATCCTGTTAGGTTGATCCTGCTAGCTGATCCTACTAGTTGATCCTACTAGGCTACTCTTGCTAACATTCCTTGAATTGTCTTCCATTAGTGTTGTAAGCTTGGCTCTTTAGAATTCTCTCCCATTGTTGTTGGATGCTTTGGTATTTATAAGAGTGAAGAGGTAGTGTCATTTATGTGGTAGTTTATGATATTTCCATGTATATCTTGATCAGAGGGAATATTCCTGAAGATGCCATCTGTATTTATTTGCTTCTTGATATATGTTAATTTCCTTCCTTATTTGCCTTGCTGAGCCCTGTTGAGAACTCAGTTCAAGAGGTGTTGGCCCGGCGCGAATGGATGTGGATGGGATGTTGGTCATGTTCGGATGCCTTCCTATTTGGTTTGGTCCCCTATCGATTCAGTAGGCCTTGGGATTGCTTGGACTGGTTCCTGCTCTTCTTCCTAGTCCAGTGGGAGCTAGGGCTGATTAGTTCAGGGGGCTTCTATCCACTTGGTTCGTTGGGTTCCACGATGCATGGTTTGGTGGGTCTCTATTCAGTACCTTGTGTACCGGAAATGAAATCTCGTTTGGTACCTTGTGTAACAATCCGGATTTTTGAGTTAATTAAATAAAGTAAATAACGATTTAAATTAGAGAACTTAAATCATTAGTTTGGAATTTGTATTCCGTTATAAAAGATAATTTTTATTGGAATGATTAATTCTAAATCATTGTGAAATTGGGAGATATTAGTATTTGCAAAGCGTTGAAATTGTAGAATTTTAATTTGAAAATTAAATATTTAATTGATTTAAATATTTTATTCTTAAACATAAGAAATTTTTGGATTCGTGGATTTCTTTTAAGAATGTTCGTTTTGATAAATACTTAAGAAATCCTCTTATTTGAATGATGGGCTTTGGGTTTTGTTCACTTGAGTATTTTGGTTAATGAAGCTTGCTAGTTAATAAATTTAAAAGAAAAGATTTTATAAGAAAATAAATTAAATTTCATGAGCTTTAAAATTTGTATATTTGGATAATTAAATACTAGAAAAGTTATTTTAAAATTCAGTAAAATGACAATGAAAATTTGTATGTTAAAATAAAGAAGAAAGAGAGCTTACTTAAAAACTTAATGTAAAGGTTAACTTTCAAAAGGAAGAATAAATGGTAGGATTTGCATTGTTATAATTTCATGGGCTTAGTTGAGACCCAAAGACTAAGTTAAGATAATTAAGAAAGAAGATTTCCTCTCTTTTCTTTTCTCAAGTGTTGCACGTACAAAACTTCAAGAAGCTAACTAGGATATGATTCTCCTTTTAAAATTCAATTAAAACATCCGTCTTAAAATAAAAATGAAATCCAAGAAAATTAGATAAAATCAAGGTAATAAATTCAAACCCTACTCTATCAATTATAAGAATTACTTTAGTTTTTTATGGGGTTTAATCGTGTATTCTTTGTTTTTGGTTGAGATGAGTTCTAGTGTTGCTGTAATTCAAGTATAAGGTTGAGGATAGGAGTGGTTAGCAAGCCCAAACATTGATTCAAGGTAAGTAAATCCCACATATAACTCTAATCATCTTACATGCAGTGATTATTTGATCTATGGTGCACTTTCCATTTTGGTTGATTGAACTGGTTGTTTGCAATAACTATCTACTGATACCGATCCTTGTTAATCACTGCTAGTAATATGGCCATATCTTTTGTTTTTTGGTCTAAATTCATTAATTCGTGATTTGATAGAAAGCTTAGACTTTTATCTACAACTTTCATGTTTTTAGTTTTGTAAAATTTTGTTGCTTATATGGTTGAAATAACATTTCTTTATCGCTGGCCTAAGAATAAATGACAGAGATAATTAATTTAAAACCTGATGATTGTTTTGGCCATAACTTTTGAACCGTAAGTCCAAATTTAATAATATTTTTCTTGTTAAAAGCATAGGATTTTATCTAAAACTTTCAAGTTTTGTAAAATTTTATGGTTTATATGGTCGAAATAGCACTTCTTTGTAATTAATTTAAACACGAGAATTGTTTTGGCCAAAATTTTTGAACTATAAGTTCAAATTTGATGAACTTTTTTTTGGAAAGCATAGACTTTTATCTATAATTTTTATGTTTTGATTTTTGTAATATTTTGTGGTATTTACGGTCGTAATAGCATTTCTTTGTCGGTGGCCCGAGAATAAACGACGGAGATAATTAATTTAAAACCTAAGATTTGTTTCGGTCATACCCTTTGAACTGTATGTCCAAATTTGATGATCTTTTTTTGTTCGAAAGCTTAGACTTTTATCTACTACTTTCATGTTTTGAGTTTTGCAAAATTTTGGGATGTAAAGTGTCGAAACTGCATATTTTGTCGCTAACCTGGGAGTGTTTCATGTCATGCCAGTAAACCCTCCTTTTCCTCTTTTTTTTCTTGTTGATTGTCCAATTGAATTTCGGTGTTTTGGTGCATCATTTTGATGCCTATTTTATGATGGTTTCCAATGTTTATTTTTGGACTTTAAATCTTGAGAATAAATTTTGAGAGCCGTAATACAATAATATGAGGATAACTAATCGACTTAGCATATTGATTGTTTAAATGCTTTCAAGTAAAGCTTCATTAAATATTGTATAACTCATTGAACTGAGTGTTTGAGTGGAATTTACCAACCCATTAGCGAATACTTTTATTTCACCGGGCAGTATAGGATGTTTTGGTTAAATTCTTGTGATTGCGTTCGAGAAAGTATTTAACATTTTAGGATTGTATTCTCTTTTGGTGTTTGGCATTTGTGTAAGCTGATAGAACCTTAAGAGTTATATAGTTCAGGTTCCCCAGTGATATCCGTAATGAGTGAGACATATTAGCTTCTATTAAATACTTGAATTTCACCAAATGGTATTGGGCGTTCTGGTTAAACTCTCATGATTACTAAAGTGATAGTATTTGGCACTTTAGAGTGTGTTCTACTCATGATTACTCTCATGGTTATGTTGTGTTTTCTATAGTTCTCTTGGTCGGTATAAAAGATCCTTATGATTGGGTGGAATTTTGTTTTTTATGGCATGGACGATCCTTGGTATCGGATCGGTATGGATGTTACCATATTTTTGTTTTTCTCGGTATGTACAATCTGATTGGGATGGACGATTAGGCCAATTGATCTGGATTAGGTTTCTTGGATTTTGAAATATTGTTATTTATTCTGGAAATCTGGGTTTTGTGACTATTCTATGTTTCGTGATTTTAATATGCTTGCGCCTTAAGATAAATTCTGAGTTAAATCATTTTAATGATTAGTTTATATTTATGACATCCGTATTTATTTATAATGTCATATACCCTTGTGTTATATCGTGTTCTCACCTTTTTAGATATTTAGAGATAGTCTGAATTGGTTATTTTTAAATACTCGGGTCAGGCCTAGACTTTTCAGGTTATAGGACATATAGACTTTTGGATGGGTGTGCTAGCAGGGAGATAAACCATTTTGACTTTTTAGTTTATCTCATGTTGGATTATATGTATGTATATGAGATGTATATTTTGAGATAGTGACTTGTATGAGATGTATATTATGTGGGTCTAGTATTATATTTTGTAGACTTACATTTTATATATGTATATGACGTTTATTATTCCGTTGTGAACTGTGGCTATTGTTTTATATGCTATACTATTCTAATTTGAGAAATCTATGTATTTATTAGTTTATACTGAGACTGTACATGTCAAATTATATTCCAGAGATTCGGTAAAATAGTAAGTATAATGTGTTAGTATTAGTTTAAAGATATATTCACATTTGGTCACTTTAACAAGCCGTATTTTCCATATTATTAGATGATATTATTTATAATGTTCTTGAATAATATGGCTATAGCGGTAGGGTCGTTTATTTGGTATCAGAGCTGAGTCGGAACAGTTAAGCGTATAATATCATAGGTTTAGACCTAATGAGACTTACAGTCCGGTCCCTTGGGGTATGTGGTAGATTGTTATATTAACTATCTACATAAGGGTAGGAATATAAAATGATTATAGGAATAATCATTGGGTCGTATTTGTGAAATTTTTAAATCACTTTACAAATTATTGTTATAAAATGATTTTAAAAGTTTAGTATTGTGTAATGTGTCCTAATCTATTAGTGATCAGAGTTGCGCAGCAGAATTGCACAGCGGAAGCTGATAGACTATTTTCTCTAAGCACAGTAATTAGTTATTTATTTATGTTTAATGGAATGTTGTATCAATGGATGAATGGTTGCATTATTGAATTGCAATTAGTGGATTTTCTTTTGTATAAGAATATAGATATTTATAAATTTCAGAATTTGTTATGTGTTAAATTGCCCGTTGAGTGTTCTATGAATTTTGATCAAGATGTGGGACGGCATGGTATCAATAGGGATTCCTAAACGCTTTGATTAGACAGTCAAACAGAGTGATTTTGAATTATACATATTAGTATTATAAATAATTGTGAATTGGTTGAAAATAATATTTAGTGAGGTGAAAAAGTTTTAAGTGAGTTAAATATTATATTAAAATGAGATAAATTTTTGGAAAAGTAACTATATGCCTATGAAATAAATTTTGGAGGTAAAAAGTGTTGAATATGCGCTTATATGATTTTTGTTTGATGATAATAAACATATATACATTCGTTTAAATGTATTTGTTAATGTACTATTTTATTTTTCATAGATTAAATAAATATTTGCTGAATAAAAATAAATAACACAGAATTTGAATTCAAACAGAAATTTTATTCAAACAAATATTTATTACAATTTTGAATAGTACAAATTCAAGCTCTCACTATACATATACAATTTTGATTACAAATACATCACAATTTCATATTTACATTTAACCTCACTACACATCACTCATTCACTCAATTCGTATTTTATCTTCAACTTCATTCCAGTTAGAATCCAGCATCTGAGCAATCTGCAAAAATATTCACTAGCGCAGTAAAATTGAAAAAGAAATATTTTTGCAATATAAAATAAAATATGAATTTTTGAAAATAATATTTGCCTCGGTTATTTGGGTTGTTCGTCATGATTTATATTTGAATTCATCAAACACGAACAATGTGACATGCACAGTGTATCACTGTACATGCCACAAGGCCGTGTACACCGATATACACTTGATAATGTTACAGGGACAGGTGAGCACAAGGTCAAACCCAAAATAAAAAGACGGGTTCAACTTAGGTGCAATATAAATAAAGTCTCGACATCAGCACAAGGTCAAACCCGAGTTTTAAAACTGGATTCAACTCAAGTGAAATTTCAAAACTCAACATGAAATGATCATGAACCAAACCAGTTGCAACATCACTAATACTAGTGAAACAGAAGCTCAAACCAGAATAAATGTCACTGCAACATGAATACAAGTGCAGGACAAAGCATCCAGTTTTTCAAAATGATGTATAAAGTTTCAAAGTAATAATAAAGGATGCATCAATGACAACAAGAGCAGCAAAACAATACTGCAGCTCCAACAGATCAAAACCAAATCTGAAGTCAGTAATGCAACAGTGACATGCACAACTACCAAACCAACACACATGCACATCAACCAAACAACATGTACAAGTCGAGATGAACAATGTAAGCATGGAAGTCGTGGAAGCATACCGAAGTCAAATGAAAATCAAACTGTAATGACCAAGGAGATCAAACAATCAACAAGCCGTGGATATGATGAACAAGTCAAAATTGACCAAGTTAAGCATCAAAGCCGTGGGAAGCAAGCAACGAAAATATACGCATATGAAAAGGTCAGAAATCATCTCAAACATTGAAGCATGATCAAGCAGCCGATCACACAAAATTTGCGAATTAAAATATATTTGTACGAACGAAACTCAAGGGTTACAAACCTTATATAAACAATCATCATCGGCAATTTCAAAACCATGGAGTTCAATCAAGCATAACAGAATAGCATAAACGAAAATCACATACCGAATCGAAGTCGAACTCCATCAACTCGAAGCAACCGAAGTGAGCAACAAGGATTCGATCGAATAAGACTTCACGCAATTAACCACTGATTCGATCAATTTAGAGTTGGAGCTTTGAAAAAGCCCTAATTTAGATCGAACAAAGGAAACAACAGAGCCGCCATTATCAAAAAGAATTGGGCCGAAGAAATAAAAGGAGACGGTCGAGATAAATTACAAAAGGGGCCGGCCTTATTCTTCTTTTTATAAAAGGGCTTTTTATTTTAATTAGGGTTATTTTATTTTAAATTGTTTTTTAATTTGTAATTTCTTTTTAAACCGTTTAAATTTATAGTCGTGTGACTAGGGGACAAACTACGTGGCGTAGTTTGAGAATTCGCAACTCAGTGGCTGAGTTGTGGCAGGGTTTTGAGCGTAGAGTTAGGTTTAGTCGATAGCAGGTGTCATGAGTTTACGTGTGTAAGCGTCTGACTATCTAATTTCTAGTTGAAACCTTGGGGACAACACGTAGGTAGGGTTTTGCCGAAGCTGGGTAAATTCTGTGTCGTTCTATTTCTGCATTTATTATTCTGCTATTTTTCCGTGCTGCTATTAATCTGTGATCTGTGTTGAAATAATTTTATAAGCTTCCGCAATTAATTTTTATAATTTATACTATCACCCTATTCACCCCCCCCCCCCCTCTAGGGTGAAATCGATCCTATAAAAAGGTACTTTGTGAAAAAGTACATATGTATACAAATGTGATAAATTTTTTTAAAAGTAAGTATCTTAGATATAAATAGTATTTTAAAAAGGAAATATTATTAGTTATATGGTTATCTGGAAAGAAATATTATTTGAAGCTTTGATAATAGTATTAAGTAAATGATTTGGAATTGAATATTATTTATGGTGAAAATAAAATATGTTGGGGGAAAATATTTTGGAAAATAAATTAAGAAGAAAATTTATCTATGTGTATATCTTTGTTTAATATTTTAGTGGTTTGGAAAAATATAATGAAAACTATAAAATGACGTATGCAGCCATCGAGCATTAGCAATAGCAAAGATTAATGGCAAAGTATTGTTGATTTCACGGTCAACATCATAACCATTTAAAAAAGCGATTTATTATAAGATTGCAAGGCAACGTTATTATATTATTTGATATATGTGAATTGTGCGTTTTAATTTGTGATACACATACACAAAGAAGAACGGTGTGTGATACTTTAGATTTGTTGTGTATATCATTCTATCCTTAAATGGATGTTAATTTTTATTTGTGAACCCTAGTTTATAAGAGGTTAGTATAAAAGATGTAAGTAATTGTGTAAACGAATTATTGGAGTTCAAAAATAAGAAATTAATTAGAAAAGAAATTGGAATCTTATATTTTGATGATTTGGAATTTAAGGGATAGATTATATAAATAAGATGTGGTATAAATAATTACCATAAGAAGCTATTATATTCTTTGAAATGAAAATTTTGAAATTTGAAGTTAAAATATTTTTGTGAACTTATTTTCAAATTAGAAAATAAGGAAGGATGATATATTGACTTTTATGAGTTGAATTATTAAGTTAAAACAATGTTTTTATCTTGTTATGTTGGTTAAATTTAAAGAATATATATATATATATATATATATGTTTCTATTATAGACTTTTCTTTAAATCGAAATTGCGAGGACGCAAATTTTTAAGGGGGGAGTCTGTAACAACCTGGATTTTTGAGTTAATTAAATAAAATAAAATAATGATTTAAATTGGAGAATTTAAATCATTAGTTTGAAATTTATATTCTGTTATAAAATATAATTTGTTTTTGAATAATTAATTCTAAGTCATTGTGAAATTGAGAGATATTACTATTTGCAAAGCATTGAAATTGTAGAATTTAGATTTTTAATTTGAAAAGGAAATATTTAGTTTATTTAAATCTTTTATTCTTAAGCACAAGAAATTTTGGATTTGTAGATTTCTTTTAAGAATGTTCATTTTGATAAATACTTAAGAAACCCTCTTATTTGAAAGATGGGCTTTGGGTTTTGTTCACTTGAGTATTTGGGCTTATGAAGCTTGCTAGTTAATAAATTTAAAAGAAGGCACTTTATAAGAAAATAAATAAAATTTCATAAGCCTTAAAATTTGTATATTTGGATTTTCAAATACTACAAAAGTTATTTTAAAATTTAGTAAAATGACCTTGAAAATTAGGATGTTAAAAATAAAGAAAAATAGAATTTACTTGAAAACTTCATGTAAATGTTAACTTTCAAAAGGAAGAATAAATGGTGGGATTTTGCATTACTATAATTCGATGGGCCTAACTGAGACCCAAATTCTAAGTTAAGATAATTAAAAAAAAGCTTTCCTCTCTTTTCTTTTCTCAAGTGTTGTACGTTTAGGAAACAAACTAGGGTTTGATGCTCCTTTTAAAATTCAATCAAAACGTCAATCTTAAAGTACAAATAAAATCTGGGAAATTCAGATAAAATCAAGATAATAAATTCAAACCCTAATATATCAATTAGACTAATTAATGTTAGTTTTTATGGGGTTTAATCGTGTATTCTTCGTTTTTGGTTGAGATAAGTTCTAGGATTGTTGTAATTCAAGTATAAAGTTGAGGATAAGAGTGGTTATGAAGCTCAAACATGGATTCAAGGTGAGTAAATCTCACGTCTATCTCTAATCATCTTGCATGTTGTGATTATTTGATCTATGTTGCATTTTTGGCTGATTTTTGGTTGATTGAATTGGTTGTTTGCAATAACGACTATCAGCTGATACTAAACCCTATAGATCATTGCTAGTAATTTTACCATATATTTTTCGTTTTTGGTCAGATTTCATTAATTCTTTATTTGCTAGAAAGCTTATACTATAGTCTACAACTTTCATGTTTTTAGTTTTGTAAATATTTATGATTTTTATGGTCTGAATTTTTTGTCACTGGCCTTAGAATAAACGACAGAGATAATTAATTTAAAACCTGAGAATTGTTTTGGCCATAACTTTTGAACCGTAAGTCTAAATTTGATGATCTTTAATTTTTTGAAAAACTTGGACTTTTATATACTCACGTTTGGAGTTTTGTAAAATTTTATGGTTTATATGGTTGAAATAGCATTTTTTTTGTCGCTGACCTCAGAAAAATTTAACAACCTGGATTGTTAAGTAATAATTAATTTACGTTAGTAATAAAAATTTGTCAATTAATTTGGAATTTAGATATTTATTTGAAAAGTGGATGTAGAAATTATTTAATAACAAGAACTTGATTGTGAAAATAAGATATTTCAAATTTGAATAGTTAAAAATATGTAAATAAGGTTTATAAAAGTAATGTAACACTACTAGAATACTTTAAATGGGGACGGAGCCTGGAGTCGGCCGGAGTCGGCTCCGTTTATGGAGTCGGCTGGGGACGGCCAATATTCTATTAATGTTTGTGTCGGTTGGGGACGGCCTGCAATGGCCCGCGTCGACTATTTAATTATTTTCTCAATCTAATTCTTATATACACCTATTTCGTTTGAAAAAATAAAAAACACTACTAAAATGGCCAAAAAATAAAATTGACATGTATGATTATTAATATTTACCCAATGGTGGGTCATGATAGGTTAAATTGGTATTTTCGATGATATATGTTCGTGTAATTCAAAAATTTATCGTTGTTGAAAATCAAACTTGCACGACAATTCCATGCTACTTTTAGTCGATCCGTTATACAAATTCGATAAAGGTGGTTATATGTAACATTTTCAAGAATTAAATAATTTTTTAAACCGTTGGGTAATCAATTATGAATTTTTAAATGTATTTGGTATAATAAAATTATATAAAATAAAACATGCGGCGTAGAAATAAATTCTTTGAATCTTATGTCAATCTATGGTATTTTGGACATGTTTCCAGAATATAGTTTAAAAATAAATGAATCTGATGTGATGATCTTGAATTTCAAATTTATGGCCGTTCGTGGACTTCCGAACAAAAAACCCTTCGTTCGAAGGCCGAACGACCTTCAAACGAGACCAAATTTGAACCAGTGATGCTTTGTAGTGTTTTAATCAAATTCGTATGGTTGGATTCGCAAAAAAAATCATCAAAAATAAAATTATCAAAGAAATATGTCATTTTGTAGGAGTTAGCTATAATACTTATATTATAAGTGTTATAGCTAACTCCTAGAAAATGACATATTTCTGGGATAATTTTTTAGGCGATGATTTTCTTGTGAATCCAACCGTATGGATTCGATTAAAACGCTACGAAGTACCAATGGTTCAAATTTGGTCTCGTTCGAAGGTCGGTTGGCCTTCGAACGAAGGGTTTTTTGTACGAATGTCCACGAACGGCCATAAATTTGAAATTCAAGATCGACACCTCAGATTTGTGTGTTTTTAAACCATATTTTGAAAACACGTCCAAAATACCTTAGATCGACATAAGATCCAAAGAATTAATTTTTACGCCGCATATTTTATTTTATATAATTTTATTATACCAAATACATTTAAAATTTCATAATTGATTACCCAACGATTTAAAAAATTATTTTAATTCTTTAAAATGTTACATATAACCACCTTTATCGAATTTGTATAACGGATCGATTAAAAGTAGCATCGAATTGTCGTGCGAGTTAGATTTTCAACAACGATAACTTTTCGAATTACACGAACATATATCATCGAAAATACCAATTTAACCTATCACGACTCGTCATTGGGTGAATATTAATAATCATACATGTATTTTTTTTATTGTAGTAGTGTTTTTTATTTTTTAAAACGAAATAGGTGTAAAAAGAGAACTTGAAAAAAATACGGGCTGACCCTAGGCACTCAAGCCGTCACTAAACGGGCCGATGCTAGCCGACGCCAACCGACGCCATATTGAGTATACAGGTTTCAGCCGAGATCTTCTTCCTCACTTTCTTTGCTTAATAAAAAATGATTTTTTTTCTTCCCTATCACTGATTCCGACCCTCTCCAGCCGTCACCCTCCGTCATCGTCGCCGTAGAAGCCTAGAACTCGTCGGAATCTCCTCTTCTTCTTGAATTTGGTAATTTTCTAAACCCTAATTTCGAATTAAATTGTTTAATTAGGTTTAAATGTACATTATTATGATGATAATTGAGTGTAGGTCTTGCTAAATTTAGTGTATTAGGTTATTTTTAGTATGAAATCATTGAATTTGAAAGTGTGAACTGGAAATAATTGGGTGTAGGTAATTAGAATTTGAAAGTGTGAAAGTGTGGATTGGGAATTGGGAATTTGAAAGTGTGAATTTTAATTTTATTCCCGATCGATCTCCTATATTTTATATTTGGATTGAGTGAGGACGACTTGGTCGTCGAGTGTTGTTTGACTGGCCCGTGCGCCTTGTATTTGGATTAAGTGAGTACGACTTGGTCGTCGAGTGTTGTTTGACTGGCCTGTGAGCAATGTGTTTGGGTATTAATAACTGGAAAGTCTCAGTAGCCGGTCCATTCGGGTCGTGCCGATATTATACGAAGGGCGTATCGCCTCGATGCGCTGCCATTTATTTCTGGTGCTAGGAGAAACTTCTTACTTATTTTAGTCCATATCTAATTAATATAAATAATTTAAACGAAAATAAGACTGCAACAATGCCTTTAGTCCCAAAAGGCTTTGGTAGATTAGAAAATACGATAATAATCACATAAAACTTTAGATGCAACTATATACTATAGGAATAGAAAAGAAATGCTGTCGAAATTTCTAATATATATATGTTTCTAAATTAGAAAAAATATTTAACTATCTTCTCGACCGTACCTAGATGTATGAAAGTCGAACAGGAACGAAAGGTTCAATGAAAAAATATTTTAAGGATGGTGTACATGAATTTGTTAAATTCGCTAAAGCTAATAATGAAGAAGGCGGCACACAAATTCGTTGTCTGTGTCGTAAATGTCGACATTTGCATTATCGGAAACCGGATTTAGTTATTGTACATTTGTGTAAATCCGGTTTTGTGCCAAACTATTATTTCTGGGATCATCATGGTTAAAAAATTGGCGCATCTAATTCGATAGTGCCTGGGGCTGAGGTGAATAACACTAATGTTACGACGAATCCAATAGTAGATATGGTGAAAGATGCAGCACGGTCAATATTCCCTACTGTTCAAGTTAATGATATAAATGTTGAAGAAGAACCGACTGAGGGGGTGAAAAGAATTTATGATTTACTGGATTCTACGAAAAGACCGTTTTGGGAAGGTTGTAGTAGCGAAACGGAATTGTCAGTTACTTCCAAATACATTACTATGAAATCAAAATTCAATTTCACAGAAGCTGGATTTACAGCAGTTGTACAAGCGGCAAAACGACATATGCCACCCAATAATCTGATGTGAGATAGTCATTATAAAGTGAAAAAACTAATGTATGCATTCGGTTTGCCTACTAGAAGATAGATACATGTATAAAAGGTTGTATGTTGTATTGTAAAGATGACACTAATCTTAAGAAATGCAGAATATGTAATAAGGAAAGATATAAACCAAGGAAAAAAAGGAAAGGAAGTTCCATACAAGAGAATGCATTATTTACCATCACTCCCAGACTTCAAATGTTATATGCGTCGTCTGCGACAGTATCACATATGAGATGGCATAGTGTGAGAACGCAGGAAAGGGGGACTTTGATACATCCATCGGACGGAGAAGCATGGAAATATTTCGATAAGACTTATCCAGCATTTTCCGTAGAGAGTCGTAATGTGAGACTTGGTTTATGTACAGATGAATTTTCACCATTCTCTCAATTTGGTAGTAAATATTCATCTTGACCTATTACCGTTACACCTTATAATTTACCTCCGTGGATGTGTATGAAAACTCCATATATGTTTCTTACGATTGTCGTCCCTAGTCCTGATGATCCGACACAAGGAATCGATGTTTATCTATAGCCGTTGATCGAAGAGTTGAAAACATTATGGTACGAAGGGGTGGATACATACGACGTGTCGAAAAAAAGTAATTTTCGTATGTTTGCATCTTTGTTGTGGACTATTGGTGATTTTTCGGCTTACGCAATGCTTTCAGGCTGGAGTACGGCCGGTCGTTTGGCTTGTCCTTACTGCATGGAAGATACACGGGCATTTTCATTACCGCATGGAAGGAAAATTTTATGTTTTGATTGTCATCGATGTTTTCTCCATGTTAATCATACTTTTAGAAAAGATAAGAAAAACTTTGTAGTAAATAGAGCAGACAACGACCAACGACTTTATCAGGTGAAGAATTATATGAACTAGTTAAAGAATATCCTAAGGTACATGAAATTGGAGTATAGACTGAAATTCCAAGTAAATCGAACTGGCATAATTGTTGCAAACAAAGTATATTTTGGGAGTTACCTTATTGGAAGCATCTCTTACTACGACATAATATTGATGTGATGCACAACGAAAAAAACGTGTTTGATAATGTGTTTAATACAGTTTTGAATGTCAAGGGTAAAACTAAGGACGATCTCAATTCAAGACGTGATATAGAACAATACTGTAAACGTCCCGAACTTCATATAAACCCTAATGACAGTAAAAAAAACCAAAGCATGCTATGAGCTAGACGGCAATCAAGTAAAACTTGTATTGAAGTGGATTGAAGGGTTGAGATGTCCTGATGGGATTTCTTCAAATCTCCGTAGATGTGTTGACTTAAAAAACAATAAATTGAGTGGGATGAAAAGTCACGATTGTCATGTCATGATGGAAAATTTCTTACCCTTCGTTTTCAAAGAACTATTGCCCGTAAAAGTGTGGAGTGCTATAACAAAATTACGTCTGTTTTATAAAGAGCTTTGTTCGACCACGTTAAAAGTTGAGCATATTCATAAACTTGAAAATGATATCCTTATACTGCTCTGCAAATTTGAGAAAATATTTCCTCTAGGATTATTTAATGTAATAGAGCATTTACCTGTTCATCTTCCATATGAAGCACTTCTTCGAGGTCCTGTGCAATATAGATGGATATATCCATTTGAGAGGTAATTCTGAATATTTGAAATAATAATTTAGATTTGAATTTGATGTAAGTAAATTTTAATCGAATAAATTTTGTAATAGGTACTTGAATCATCTCAAGAAAAAGTTAGACAAAAAGCACGAGTTGAAGGTTCGATTTGCAATCATATATCGAAGAAGAAGCTTCATTCTTTTTCTCTTACTATTTCAGTGATCATGTGAACTTATCATTTGCAAGTGTTTCGCGTAATGATGAAGCCGTTGAACAAGATTATTCTGAATCAATGTTTTCTATTTTTAGACAGAATGGCCGAGCTGCTGGAAAACGTGTGGAAATATGGTTAGACGATAGAGATTACCATATAACACACACATACGTTCTTCTTAATTATGCTGAAGTTACACCATTTATTAGGTAAATATTGAATGATAATTCTCGATAATAGTACATATTTGCATTATTTATGAGTTACCCAATTTAAATTGATTTTGCACTTAATATACGTATACATATATTTGCAGTATTTACGAATCAGAACGTCCACTTGGCGATCTCAGCAAAGAATTTGCTAACTGGTTTACGAAATACGTTTATGATCAAAGAAATTGTGTAGATGATGAAGGATTGAAACTTCTTGCGATAGGACCAAAAAGAAATGTCAACACTTATCCAATATTCTTCGTGAATGGATTTAAATTCAACATCAAGGAATACGGTGCTGAAAAAATGACTTATAACAGCGGTGTATTTGTCAAAGGGACTGATGATCCAGATGAACATATAAAAGATTTTTACGGCATCTTAACACAGGTTTTGGAATTGACATATTCTATCTAATCTGCAGAAAAGTATTTTTTATTCAGATGCAGTTGGTTTAGCAATGTTCCGAGCTCTGGTATCAATGTGCACAAAGACTATAAACTTATCGAAATAAACCATAAATCACGTTAGTCAAAGTATGATCCTTTCGTGTTAGCCAAACAAGCATTACATGTTTATTTTGCTCCTTATCCATCACTAAAACGAGATAAAGCAGAATGGTCGGCTGTTTTTAAAACAAAGACAAGATTTACACTTGACGAAAATAATATTCCAGGCAAAGCAGCTTATCAAGCAGATCTTGAGCCAAATAATGAATTGATAATAACTGATGATCATGCTGATATAGGGCCTTTGAACGATGAATCAAATATTCTAATAAAAGCATTTGAGACTTTAGAGTGAAATGACGATATAGAGTGCGAGACCAAGTCAGAATAAAAAAACGACGAAGATTGATTATTAATTAATGATGATGTAATGTATATAAGATGAAAATTTGTATTGTTTGTTGTATTATGTCAATTCTAAAACCTATGTTAATGTAATGGAAATTCATATCGTTTGTTGTATTATTATTTTATTATTCTGCTGTGAGCTATATGTATGTGATTATTAATCAGACATGTTTTCTAATTATGAAATTATATATGTTTTTTCATTATATGAAATGATATATATATATATATGTGCATGTTTCTAACAGAAATATATATATATATATATATATATATATATTATGTCACACAACAGGCGGTCCCAAGGTTTACGAGGCCCTGCTCTTGGCGAGGGTAGTAGTGGTACGACCGATAATCGCCAGAGAGCATACTTAGTGTCGAAGACCGATGGAGGGTAAGTACTTAATTTACTGCAACTTCATTATATTATTTAGTGCTTGCTACTAGTATATTTATGATTTATTAACTGACAATATAAAAATGTATTCAGGGGTTTCGATTTACAGTCATCCGAGCCCATCCTAACTGTGTCTCGCAAAGGCTACTGTAGTAGGATGACAGACTTGTGGGAGCATTGGGATAGGATCAGACTTTATATCAGAGATGTCATATAAGCTGACCTCCAAGTAAGTATAAAATTCTAATTAATTTGAGATTGGCATATTTAATCTTTGAAAAATAATATACAATTTATATAGTTCATTTAAATTTAAACGTGCAGGCGTCCTTTATTGTGGATCCTGTAGATCTCGAGACGTTCATGACGCACTGGGAGAGGAAGATGAGAAAAAACTATAGAGGTACACTTTCCAAGATGAAAGAGGCTGGTAAAAAGCCAAACTAGATGAGTGAAAATTTGTATGCGCGGTTTGTGCAATATTGGGAAAGCGAACACGCGAAGGTAATTTTTCTACTTTCATATGTCTATAATTATAATTCGTTTAAATTTTATATAATAGTTAAATTATACAAGCGGTAGCATCGAGAAACTCCGCAAACAGGCTTAGGAATCCTGCAACATACCGCAGTGGATCCAAGTCTTTTCAGCAATATAGATAAGAAATGGTAAATATAAAAATTGTTATTTGTAATTTACTTATAACATTGTTTAGTTATATATATGTGTATGTATGTATGCATGTATGTATATATGTGTATATACATACATTCTTTAATAATATCTAATTTCAGACGAGGGAGAGAGGTTGCGTTGCACCGTCTCATTTGGACATCTTCACCCGAACATACGCCGTCGATCATAAAGATGAAGATGGCGTGGTAACATATGAATGGTCAGATGCCAAATTAGCGAATATTCGGGTATAAATACTATAAATTTTTTCTCTTATTTAATAACACATTAAATTGAATATTCATCTTCTCAAAATTATATTTCTAAACACAAGAGAGATGCGATCACGAGATTGCTCGCGTGCTTGCAGAGTCTGGCAGGGAGCAGTTGACCGTTGAGGAGACGGACAGGATATTCGTTCATATTACCGACCCGCCGACCAGAAATAGACAGTATGGATATGGCAATTAAGCGGTAATATTTATTGAATTTAATCAACTCATTAACCAGTTTATAAATTTTATTGAATATTACGTATAAACTATAACTATGAATTCATTAATACACAGGCCGCGACGTAAGCCGCTTGCAATAAACAACAGGCTGAAGAAATAATAGTGGCCCTGCAAGCACAAGTCACCGAGTTGAACGATTGGAGGAAGACTGGATTGATGCAGCAACTAGACAAGGCGATTGCTGCTTACTTGGCAGAGCAAGGGACGAATATGCCGCCATCACAGGGATCTGACGCTACTGATGATTGGGGCGAGTGGTAGTAAGTTTTTATATATGTTTTCTGATGAACTTTGAATGTCATGTATATTTGATGAACTTTTGGTTGAATTTTTTAAATATTATGGATATTTGTGATGATGGACGTTTGGAGATATATATTGATGTTTTGTGGATCTTAATTGGCCATATATGTGATGTATATTGTTATTTGGTGAAGTATATTTGAGGAATATATATATGATTGTGTGGATGGAAAGTAGAAATGGCTGCTGGAAATGCAGAAAAATTTACCCAGATTAGCGTCGGCTGGAGTCGGTTAGGGTCGGCCTATTGGTCGTTTATTTTTTCTACACGTGGATTACGTTTAGCGTCAGCCAGAGTCGGTTGGCCGATTCTAGCCGCGCTAAAATAAGGGACGGATCCGTCCCCATTGCCATCACCATTTCACTTGACGATGAGCTATTTAGCGTCGGCTAGAATCGGCCGAAGTCGGCTCGGCTAAATGCCGACGCTAAACAGTCTTTTCTTTGTAGTGTAATTGAAATAAATAGTAGTTGAGAAAAGAAATATTTCATGGAAGTTTGAATTCATTTATACCAAATAGAAATCAACTTTATAAATAAAAGAAAATATAAATAAAGTTTGCTTTTCATTTTCAAGGCCCAAATCTAAGAATTAAGGCCCCAACTTATTTCCACGTATCGTTAACTCTAGAATTTTCACACACACCTCACAAAACATCATTTTTCATATCTTTTCTTGTCTGTCAAAATCATTCTCTAGAAGCTCTCGCTCAAAAAAAAATCTTCACTTCTAAATCAAAGAATAAATAGTATAAGTAAATAAATAAATATGAAATGAGAGGACATGCTTCTTTACACTTATATACATCTATGACTGGTCCCTTGTTTGTTGTGGTGCTTTTGGGTAGTGTGCGTATGGTTATAGTAGAGAAAAGGAAGAAGACGACAAAGTAATTTACGATGAGTAATCCAACTCACAAATCTTTGTCTAATCTTCAAACACATATA
The DNA here is from genome assembly GCA_030765085.1 of Allium cepa. Classification (NCBI taxonomy): domain Eukaryota; kingdom Viridiplantae; phylum Streptophyta; class Magnoliopsida; order Asparagales; family Amaryllidaceae; genus Allium; species Allium cepa. Next base: position 591,315,770 of record CM060938.1, read on the forward strand.
TATATACATACATATACATACATACATACATATACACATAGATACATACATATATATATACATATATATATATATACACACATATATACAGGCCCGGCCCTTCCCTAAAGCAATTGAAGCGGTCACTTAGGGCCTCAGAAACTCTAGGGCACCATACCAAATCAAAAACGCATTCGATAAAAAAACTGAATCGGTGATTTCTCGAATCAGCAAATTCAATTCTCATCTCCAACTACGCGACGCGGTACTGCTGTCCAAGCTCCAGTCGGCAGCCTCTCCTCTTGATCGGACCATCTCAGCAACTCTGCCGCTGTCGCCTCCGCCTGCCAACAACTGATTTTCAAAGGTGATTTAGAAATTTGATATTGCTCTTAGTTTTTCAAAGGTCATATTCTAAACCAACAACTGATTATCTGATGTTCCAACTACAACTAGAAATTGAAAGTATTTATTTAACAAAGTGCTCAAACCATGACCTGGAAAATTTGTAGTTCCTTAAACTAGAACCTATGATAATCAAATCGAAATACAACGGTGGTTAGATTTTTCGAGTTTTGTACGAAAGTCAAAGTATGTTTTTGATTTGTAATAGTTAATAACAGCCTCATATGAGCCTCTGAACATCATTCAAAGGATTAAGAATTGTGACACATACACTTGCCTGAAGAAACACACTAATTTATTTCTTCCTACTTCTTTATGGATTGAAATTACAACTAGTATTCTCTGTTCTGTTTGTTTCTTCATAATTCCTTATGATATGGAATTTAAACATCTTGCTGAATGCCTGTAGGCTGTAAAAAAACTATTGCCTGGGCTGCAATTTATGTACATTGTCGCTCAACTTATTATAAGCGATACTGCCAATACTTGATTCCTGAACGAAGACACATGGAGTAAAATAAACAAATTTCTCTTTATAAAATTTTAAGTAATTTTTGTCTTTGGCTTTGGTAGATTAAAATTTCACCATGAAAATATGATTGTTTATATTCAAATAAATTATGTCAAAATGGTTTGTGATTCAATCATATACTACATACATTGTTGATTGCAAATCTTTGCTTCTTCTTGATTTGATCTTCTGAAACAGTACCCATGTCATTGTCATGGATTAAATTAATCTATCTTTTGTTACTTTTTTAATACTGCTTCAAAATCGATGGAGTTCTTAGTATAATCTTTACGCAATTTAATTTTTTGTGGTTATTATAATAATTAATATTATTCCATGTTACTTTTATACTGTTTAGAAATGCGTAAACAAGAATCTGGACACGCTAAAAGGGTTAGAAAAAGAAGGCTGGAGAAACTCACTAATTCACAGAAAGGCGCTCTTAATAAATTTTTCATCAAAAGTAGTCTAGTAAAAAGTTCGAGTTTGAATGTGGATAATGCTCCGCTTATTGATGAGGCTGATGATAATATTTTAATGAGTGAACATGACAATGAAAATATGAGCGAAGGGAAGCAAACATTGATTCATCATCATATTTGGAGAATGTTAGTGTAGTTTCAAATGACCCTGATACATGGAAAAAAATTGATAAAAAATTGAGAGACTTGTTGATTGAAAAAGGTCCTTTTAGAGTGTTAATAGATAATGACTGATTTTCCGAAAGATGCTATTAATAGACATTTTTCCTCCACTTTTTATGTCAGACATTTTTCTAATGGGGATAAACAAAATAGAAAATGGTTGGTATATTCAAATTCAGTTGATAAAGTATTTTATTTTTACTGCAAATTATTCACAAATCAAATAACGGATAGTCATCTTGCAACAGAAGGAATTAATGATTGGCGCAATCTTAGTACTAAGCTGAAACAACATGAAAGTAGCAAAGATCATCTTTTGAATATGAGCAGTTGGATTGAGTTGAAAACGAGATTGAAAGTCAAAGCAATCATAGACCATAGTGTAATAGATCAAATAAATAAGGAAAAAGAACGTTGGAAGTAAGTGTTGAAAAGAATAATTGCTGTTGTGAAAACACTTGCTTCCAATAATTTAGCATTTCGTGGAACGAATGAAAAGCTTTATGAACAAAATAATGGTCTTTTTGTAAATTAATTGAAATGATAGCAGAATTTGATCCAGTAATGTAGGTGCATGTTCGACGGATTGAACAAAAAGAAATTCATATACATTACCTTGGTCACAAAATTCAAAATGAGTTAATATTCACATTGGCGAATGAAATTAAAAATGAAATTCTTAAAAAATAAAAAGGCCAAATATTTTTCGATTATATTAGACAGCACTCCAGATATCAGTCGTGTTGAACAGATGTCTCTTGTAATAAGAAGTGTTAATGTTTCAACCGATCCCGCAAAGGTGGAAGAGTTTTTTATTGAATTTTTAAAAGTAGATGATACTACTGGACTTGGACTTTTTAACAAGCTTAAAGAAGTATTAGAAGATATTAATCTTGATATTTATGATATCAGAGGACAAGGTTATGATAATGGATCAAATATGAGTGGAAAACATAAAGGAGTGCAACAAAGACTATTAGAAATTAATTCAAGAGTTATTTATACACCTTATGGTTGTCATAGTCTTAATCTTGTGCTATGTGATATGGAAAAATCGTGTCCTAATTAAGCATCAAACTTTTTTGGGGTGATCCAACGGATATTTAATATATTTTCTTCATCCATACAAAGATGACAAATTTTTAAAGATCATGTATCAGGTTGTACTGTTAAGCCATTATCAGATATACGTTGGGAAAGTCACATTGAAACGGTAAAATCTATAAGATATCAAATAGTGGAGATAAGAGATGTTCTAATTTCCTTATCAAATAGCACGAAGGATTTCATGGCGAAGAGTGAAGCTAGAAGTCTGGTAACAAATAAGATTAAAAATTTCGAATTCTTGTTCGGAATATGCATTTGGTATGAAATGTTGAAAAACGTAAACACTGTTAGCAAGATTCTTCAAATCGAGGATATGCAAATTGATGTTGCTACCATTAGATTACACGAGCTTATTGATTTTTTTAAAGATTTCAGGAACACGGGATTTAATTCTACGATGGTCGATGTCAAAGAGATAGCACAAATGTTAGATATTGAACCAGTTTTTCCTCAAAAAAGAATTATTCGTAGAAAGAAACAGTTCGATGAAGATACAAACGTTGAAGAACAGATGCAAACACCGAAAGAGTCTTTCCGAATCAATTGCTTTTAGCAAATTGTGGATAAAGCTCATGTTTCGTTGATGAATAGATTTGAGCAATTCAAAGAATATGATGATAGATTTGGCTTCTTATTTGATTTAGAAAAGTTCACTTCTACAGATGATGAGAAACTGAAAGGTCATTGTTTAAAACTTGAGGAATATTTGAGGCATGATTTGCAATCTGATATTAATGGAAGAGAGCTATAGAATTAAAAGTATTGAAAATTATCTTGCCAAGGGAAAAAACAAAGCAATTAAGTTGCTGAATTTCATAAATTCTTGTTATAGAGAGTTAAATTTTCCTAATGCTTGGATTGCATATAGAATAATTCTAACTATCTTAGTTACAGTTGCATCGGCCGAAAGAAGTTTTTCAAAGCTAAAGTTGATCAAGTTTTATCTTCGTTTCACTATGTCACAAGAAATATTAAATGGTTTGACACTTTTATCGATTGAACAAGATATGGTCAATGAACTTGAATATGACAATATTATTAGTAATTTTGCAAATCAGAAGGTTGCAAAAATGTTTATAAGCAATTAGTATTAGTTTTGTGGTATGACTTGATTTACTGTTACGAATGAAGTTACTTTTTTTCCTTCTCTCGTTATTTATAAACAGTATAAATTATGTCGATGATTTAATTAACAAATATAACATTAGTTTTGTATCGGAGCCTTATTTTCATAATTCGCTTTAGGTACCAAAACCGCTATGAACGGAACTGCATGTGTGTGTATAGTGTTGGGTTGCAAAAAGAAAAACTTACCTCTGTCATGTGCTTTTACATACAATTTTATCACAGGCCTTCTAATTTTCTTCAAGCCTTAGACTAAAATGATTTCAGGGTAGGCAAGTTTTTACAACTTACATACACATAATGGTTTTCCGCTGTTCTTCCCCACGATCATTTTAGTGATCATATTTTATTCTATTTTGTTGTGTAGGTCTGTCAGTTCATGGGTGTATGTTCGCACATTTTATAAGCGTGAATAGTAAGTGTGCTGTACGTACATACATATATTATGTATGAACTTATATGCGTGTGTGTCTATATATATATATATATATATATATAGGTGTGTGTTTATTTAGTACACACCTGCTGCTGCTGTTTAGTTTTTTTTAGACTTCACGTTCTTTTACTGAAATGGACATTGTTTCTTGTTTCATGTGTATCATGTTAGTTTACTGATTATTGTTGCATTTCATATTTTCATTAGGATGCCTGAGTGTTCAATCTGGGTATAAGTCTGAGTAATCAGCCTGTGTGTGTCTGTATATATATGTGTGTGTGTATTTGTGTGTGTCAGCAAATCTAAGTATCGCTATATTTATTGCTGTAGTGTGCATGCTATTAGTATGCGTGAGAATTTGTTTGTTTATTCTATTTTAATACTTAGATACACACACATACATATATTATGTATGTAAATTTATTATTTATATAAATAATAAGTTTTACAACTAAAAGATGTTTGATGTTCAACATTGATTTTCGATTATGAAGATGCTGAGTTTACGTTTCTTTCATGTTCGATTATGAAGATGTTGAGATTACGTTTCTTTCATGTACTTTGTATATTTATTTCTTTTCCAAGTGTTAACCCCACTGAAGCTTGGGCCGACTCATCAGATAAAGCATTAAGCGACTCAGAAGATTTACGACTCACCATGAGTCATAAACGGTTCAAGTGTGCAAATCAGAAAGCCAAGTACAATTAACTCGCGTACGGCTCAATGACCGAAGAAGGAACTCACCGACTCATATGATCTAGGTCCGACTCATCAAAGACCGACTCAGCTAGTCTCCGACTCAACTGTTGTACGACTTATGGAAGTTTCTGAGTCAGCGACTCATGACTCAGCGACTCATGACTCAGCGACTCATGACTCAACGACTCATGGTTCAACGACTCAACAGGTTCGCGACTCATCCTAAGGAACGACCTAAGGAATGTCACGACTTATGGATACCTACGACTTATGATAAGTCGAGTACGACACATGCTAATATGAGAGGAGTTATGATAAGTTGACTCGGGAACGACTTATCTCTTGGGACCAAGCCAGCAGTTCGACCTTGAGTTAACATGGGGCGACTCACCATGACTCGTCCACGACTCAAAATCGTTGAGTCGTAACCCATCGCCGCAATGCCTAGGAAAATTGACTCGGACACGACTCAAGACTTGTCATGAAATCCAGCAGAGGAATAAGCCATGAAGAGGGGAAAGGTTGGTTTTATAGGTCAACCACGACTTAGCCTGACTCGGGGATGACTTAGCTTGAGTCGGTCACGACTCAGGACTTATGCGCAGAATTCATGTCCAAGCTTGCCTATAAATACATAGCCACCTCCAACATTCAAAGGACTTTTGGCACATTCTCTTGAGAGACCGTTACCTTGCTGCATTGAGAACTCCATCAACACTTAGAGCTTTCGAGATCAAAGGAATACTTCGAAGAACTTCACGAAGAAACTACACATCTTCAACTTGAATTCAAGGACTTTAATCGACATAGAAGCTTGAGCTACTTGTTCCAAATCTCTTGTAACTTGAAATATATTGTACTTGAGAAGAATTGTATCAGCTTGTAACGAGATCATTAATAAAAGTACTTAAAGTGGACGTAGGCTATACCCTTAAGCCGAACCACTATAAAATTGTTGTTGTTTGCTGCTTTTCTACTGTTTTCTGCTTATAATCTGTTCCTGAGCTTTCGGGTGGTGCTTTCACAACTACACTTCACACACCGGGGTGTTAGCGTTCACATTTTAGCGTTAACATTTTTGGTGCTTTCACTGAGAATTGAACTCAGGGCAAACTTCAACCATTGTTCAACAAAATTCTAACAGAAATCATGGCTTCAGAAAGGAAACGGAAGTTTTTGAGGTTTGAAGGTACTTGCAGCAATGCCATTGCTCTTCCCACGCTAAGTGAAACAGCTTCAAGTATTGGAGTCACAAGGGCTGAATTAAACGCCGTGATATATGGAATATATCAACACATGGAAGTTCAAAGCAATAGGATACTGGATAAGATGAACGCATTGCAGGAAGAAGTCCATCGACTAGAAAGTGATATAAAAACCATTGCCAAAGAGGCCCAGGTTTCGGAAGAATGGAATACTCCTCAACGAGCAACTGGCATTACTATTGGAACATTCCCCCAAACAGAGAATTCATGGCCACGACCAATTATCCACGAACGTTTGTCAAGGCGAACTTTTGAAAGAATAGTTGACGATTACCCATTGAGTCCCGGTAACGATGAAGAATACATACCGGAAATGATTGAACAGAAAGAGAAGAATGGGGGAAAGAGAAAGCAGAAACTCTTGAAAAAAGCTCGACGCTTCATACCCTCCAACTTCACTCCCTTGACCGACACTCCGGAAAGTATCTTCTTGACAACAAAGGATGTTGTCGTGTACCCCAAACCATCTCTGATGAGGAGAAGTGCGACAGACAATGGGAAATTCTGTCAATTTCACAATCAACCTGGTCATGAAACTAACCAATGTCGCCATTTAAGGAAGGAGATTGAAGAATTGATCAAGCAGAATGAACTGCAACAGTATGTGAAAAAAGATGGAATTAACTACTCCTCATCCTCTAAGGTGCAGCTGGTTCCCGCTCAACAATGTAGCTCAAATAAAAGAACCGTTGCACAGGGAGATGAAGGTCCTATCATCAGTATCATCACAGCAAGCCCTCACGAGGCAGGAAAAAATTGGATGAGGCGGGAAGACGTGCTCACGCTTCAAGGAGACCTTCAAAGTGAAAGGAAGTTTCGATTCTGAAAGAAGTTGCCACCCAGTCCTCTCATGCCAAAAGATTCAATCCCTAAAGCCTGGGGCAGCAATTGCTTCTATACTTTACTTGAACACTTTGTTTCAAATTTGTAAAAAAAGTGCTGATCCAATGATTCTTGTATCAAAATATGTAGTAAAAAACAATGCCAATAAATAATAAAAACTATAAGTCTTGCTTTCCCTATTATTACAAGTCGCTTATTTTATTTCGATATGTGAAATATTCTGAGAATATCACTAAGATTATCGATCTAAATTTGCAGGCAATCAATATCAAGCTGATTCATTGCAATATCAAGCAACCCTTGGTAGCATTTAAAAGCAAGCCTTAAACAACAGAATTCCAGGGTCAAATCCTGAATAAGAAGTACTCTAAGCAAACAAATAAGATTTGGGCTAGAGTATGTTTCTTCAGTTAAAACCACCCGCCAACAGAAGAAGATGATGCACACTTAAAGACGACACTAAGGAATTGCTAATATAATCAATCAAATTCGCAACTGTCAAAAGAGAACCAATTCCAAGAACTTGGAACAGCAACCATTTACATCCGTATTTTACTTGAAAACTTTGCTGAAATATTGCAAAGAATTTACAAATATATGATTCTCTTGTTAAGGGTAATTGCAAGGCAGGCGAATAACAAAAGCTATAAAGTGGATATAGGCCCAGTTTCGGCTAAACCACTATAATTCTTATGTTCCCTACTATTATAAACTGCTTTGTTTTATTTCGGCAGATGAAATACGTTAATCGTGTTACTAAAAAAAACGATTTAATAATGCAGGCCATAAAAACAAAGCTTACCAGTCACGAGACCAAGCGATCCGCAACATCATCCGGCAGTCAAGCACTGGGCCATTCAAAGTTCCCATATTCAAATCCTACAAAAGGAGAACTTCAAACGAAAGTAAGCAAGGTGGATAGAAGCAGATCATATATAGCTAACAACAAATGTTTGAACAAACAAACAGCAAGTTAAAGAATTTAAATCTGCCACCACCAATTCGCTTAACTATAAAATATACTCCTTTGGGTAAGGGAGAGGCCTGGTAGCTGAAAGTGGTGACACTTGCGAAGCAATGGGGATTGTCAACATGAATCAACGGCAAAGAGACATGCGAGAGCAAGCGTCAGCCAGCAAAAAGAATATTTCAGAAGCACAAGCCCTCTTTGAAGGCATAACTCCTCAGAGGATAAAGACCTCAAGCGGGCTTCACCGAAAAAAGGGTCTTTCTCGTTACAAAGTCGTGGAGTTATCGGTCGACACACTCCCGAGAATCCATCCAACCGAGAAAAGGAAACTCCAAACTTCCTGACAATAACCCTACTTAGGGGCACGCATTTCACCACAACCGGTCAACATACTCCCGTGAGATGAAATGTGAAAAACCCTCTTCGGAGGCAAAGTGCTTCTCTACGGAGACCGAATGCTTCTCCTCAGAGACCAAAGCCCTCTTCGGAGGCGAAATGCTTCTCTACGGAGACCGAATGCTTCTCCTCAGAGACCGAAGCCCTCTTCGGAGGCAAAAACTTCTCTACGGAGACCGAATGCTTCTCCTCAGAGACCGAAGCCCTCTTCGGAGGCAAAAAGCTTCTCTACGGAGACCGAATGCTTCTCCTCAGAAACCGAAGCCCTCTTCGGAGGCAAAAAGCTTCTCTACGGAGACCAAATGCTTCTCCTCAGAGACCAAAGCCCTCTTCGGAGGCGAAATGCTTCTCTACGGAGACCGAATGCTTCTCCTCAGAGACCAAAGCCCTCTTTGGAGGCGAAATGCTTCTCTACGGAGACCGAATGCTTCTCCTCAGAGACCAAAGCCCTCTTCAGAGGCAAAATGCTCCTCTTCGGAGGCATAACTCTTCGGAGGACAAAGACCTCTAGTGGGACATATGCCACAAAAAAGAAAGTTCTCTACTCAACAAAAAAGATTGGAGGAGTCATGACCCACCAACCATGAGAGAGTAACTTCCAGGCAATGCAAACCCTCTCTAGGGCACATTTCACCAGGAGTTGAAGTGTAACAGCCGCTCTTCGGAATTTCACTTCACCAGAGTTGAAATGCAAACAAAATAAAGACCTCTTCGGAGGCACATTTCACCAGGAGTTGAAGTGTAACAGCCGCTCTTCGGAATTTCACTTCACCAGAGTTGAAATGCAAACAAAATAAAAGCCCTCTTCGGAGGCCCATTTCACCAGGAGTTGAAGTGTAACAGCCGCTTTTCGGAATTTCACTTCACCAGAGTTGAAATGCAAACAAAATAAAAGCCCTCTTCGGAGGCCCATTTCACCAGGAGTTGAAGTGTTATGACCACTCTTCGGATTTCACTTCACCAGAGTTGAAATGCAAACAAAATAAAAGCCCTCTTCGGAGGCACATTTCGCCAGGAGTTGAAGTGTAACAACCGCTCTTCGGAGTTTCACTTCACCAAAGTTGAAATATAAAACAAGATAAAGACCTTCCTGGAAGCCCATGTTTCACCGAGATTGAAATAAAACTTCCAAGTGTCGAAACGTGAAAAGGCTTTCCTCGAAGGCACAACTCTTTGGAGGTACACGTTTCACCAAGATTGAAATAAAACTTCCAAGTGTTGAAACGTGAGAAATCCCTCCTCAGAGGTACAACCCCCTCCCGGGGACACAATTAAGAAGAAAGACCTCTTCGGAAACCTACGTTTCACCGAGATTGAAATAAAACTTCCAAGTGTTGAAACGTGAAAAGGATTTCTAAGGCATAACTCTTTGGAGGTACACGTTTCACCGAGATTGAAATAAAACTTCCAAGTGTTGAAACGTGAAAAATCCCTCCTCAGAGGTACAACTTTCTATATATATAAAAAAAAATCCTCATCAAGAGCATACTTTAACTTCCAAAGGAAGAGTAATTTACCTATTATGGAGAATGATCTTCCTCAAAAAAAAAAAGGGGGGGTTAAAGTACATTCAGAGGTCCGCTTTGCCACATAGAAGAATTCACTTGGCAAAATATATACATACGCAAAAGGAGAAAGTGATTTCTTCGAAGGACAAAGTGTAGAAACTTATATGAAGGAAGTTGTACTCTGCAAAAATTTTATTTAAAGAATAAAATAATTATTCTTTAGCAAATATGAGTGCAAGTCCCCTCGAAGTATAGAATATTGCAGCAAACTTATGGAATGGGGGCAATATAGTATAATTACACACAATATGGTATAGCCAAACCAGCAAAAGATACAGGTTTCAAAATAAAAGCGGGGGCCGGTACCCGCACAACTCTCGACCAGTACATACAAAAGGCAAAAAGCTAAAATGTTCACTTCTTTTTACTACCTTTGGACCCTTTTCCCGGCCGAATGATTAGCTTTTCAGGCCGGTCAGTTGGCACAAGGGAAGAAGGAGGGGTAGGTGCAGCTGGTCCAACTTCTGGCTCCCCTTCAGTAACAGTGATTATCTTCCCCCTCCTCTTTGACGTTCCGTGCTTTGCCCTCCTCTTTGAGGAAGACTCACTTCCCGGAGTGGCAAGTTTAGACAAAGTTATGTCATCAGAAGGGGTCCGCTCTGGGGATATCTCACCTCCCACAAGTCCCTCGTCTCTATGCTCCTGCGAAGCGATGGGATCGTCTAAACCATGGAGGGCTTCTATTTGTTCCTCTTGCGACCCGGGCTGAGAAGCAGAAGGAGGAGCCACCTAGAGAGACGGAGGAGGGATAACCGGAGAAGGTATTTTCTCTACAGAAGAAAAGAGGTTAAAGTCAGTAAAGAGAGGAGATGGAGGCTCATCAAGATTCAGAAAATAATCAAGAAGCTCATTGAATCCATGAGAAACAAGTGAGCAGTCTACTTGAGTGAGATTTACAGTAGCGAGATTAACAGTGAAGTTACCTGGAGAAGCTGGTTTCCTGATATCGACTTCATAGGCTTGCACGTCAGCACTCTCATCACCCTCATCTCTACCCTGTACGCTTGTAATCTCAGTAGTAACTTTGGTAGGAGGTGCAAAATGGGAACTGGAACCAATAATGTCGACTTCAGACGAAGAAGGTGGCTGGATTAGAGTAGTTGAAGTGGTTTTTCCCAGCTGGTCCCCTTCCATCACTTCAGTTCTTAATTTGGCAAGTTGTTCCTTTCCCTTGGCAAGGGCAGCGCGAGCGTCATCATCAAAATAATGCCTTTCCAGGGCTGATTCGTCATAACCAGCACCTTCAGCACCAAGCATATCAAGGGCAGCCTCCCACACTTCAGCTAAAGTGATTTCATACTTGGGACTAAGAAAAGCGAGGCTTCCACGCCCCAAGACGCTATGCAAGTAGAAGTCGAATAATGTTGAGCCGAAGCTGTTTTTGGTCGCCTCATGAGATTCTTCAGCTGCGATTTTGCCGGCGACAGCCTCATCACGCTCCCTCTCAGTTTTGGAAAGCTGAAGCTTAAGCATTTGTATCTCCGCCTCTTGGGACTTGTTTTTATTTTGAAGCTCAGCAATATCAGAAACATAGCCTTCGCTGATTCTTTTTTGTGCTTCGAGCCTGTCTTCGGCATCCCTTTGGCTAGCGTGAGCGTCTCTCACTTGTTTCAGGAGCACTTCTTCTTTTTGAGAATATGAAGTAGAGGAAGCAGCAAGCTCATGTTTCAAATTCTCAACCTTTGCTTCGAGCTCCTCATTGTAGGAAGCAATGCTCCTCATTTCGGTATCATGTTGATCAAGGACCTTTTGCCATTCAGCCTTATCGTTTTCCATGGTGAGCATGGCCTCTAAGTTGGCGCGGTTAACTCTTTGAAGCTCATCGACAAGCTTCTGCCAGTTTGACATCCTCTCGATATCAAGTTTGACGGCGTCGAGATTTCGTAGCATGGCAGGCTTGTCAATAGGGACCAGGTCAAGGTCGAACCTCACACCCTTTAAGCACCACTGTGGAAAACGACTTTGTAAAGTGGCTGGGCCCGGTCCCACTTGAAATTTGGGCCTGCTTATTATTGTCTGGATGTCCACCTTCCCGAGAGCAGGAGAGTCGGAAGGAATGTCAAGAGGGGCAGGGGCAGTAGCCTTTTCGGGAGTAGTGGAAGCATGTCTCTCACCATATCGGGCTCGTTTGCCTGAATCTTCGGCTACATGACCCTTTCCTCGGTCATCGTGAGATTTCCTTTTGTGAGAGTCGTCGCCTCTCTGCAAAGAATCGTGGTGCTCATCTCTATCCCTTCTGTCATAACGCTCTTCTTCATCCCTCCTTTCACGAGCTTTTCGAGCAGCCCTCTCTTCGTCAGACTCTCTATAGGAAGTGAAGTAGCGCCCATAATTATATTGACCACGCCCCCCGTAGCGTTGGAAATCCTGATAATATGATCCGCCGCGTGTCATTGAAGGATCTGAAATAAGAAAAGATAAGCTTTAGAAATCTTTAAAGTATGAGAAGATAAGTGCATAAATGTGCTGGAAAATCCTTAGTTGTGTGTGAAGTGCAAACTACTCACGTTGGACTAACGAACCACTCCTCAGTTGGGGGGAAGTAATAGGTCCCACTGTCGGTGACAATTCTTGGGATAAAGGAGTTGGAGTCTGTTGGAGGGCAGATGTCGCTTCAATCATCGGGGGTACAGTTTTACCACAGGCAGGGTCATCTTTAAAGAGCTCTTGGGAAGTGACGATTATGTCACTTAAATCCCCAAAGACGTCATCACCATCATGCCCAACCTGATTCCCTCCATCAGCTCCTTTGTCGGCACTCTTCCTGGTTTGGGAAAGGGGCTCCTCTTCTTCTTCAATTATGGGAGCAAGTGCGGGCTTTTCGGAGGGTCCCGCATCATCTCTTGGAGTAGAGCACTTTACTAGTAAGGTTTCTGCAGAAATTTCTCCTCGCATGTGCTCTTTAGTGGAGATCGGAAGATCAGGAGGTTTCACCGGAGAATCAGGAACCTCCGTTGGAGCTTCATGAGGCTGAGTAAAGCGAGAGGGATGGAGGAGTCCGTATTGATGTAAAAATTCATCGTTTAGCAGAAACTTTATGCTCCTCTCTTCTACCGGCACGGCATTTAATCTTTCAAAAATTTGCTTAAGACTTGGGTCCCTAGCAGGGGGTGGAAGTGCTAAAACAGGAAAAGAATGAAATTAGCAACTGAGAGTTCAGATCTCGAGAAAGTTTCAAAACGGAAAAAGTAAAGACAGGAAATCTTACTTCCCACTCTCCAGATGGCATAAAACCCTGGAGGGCAGCGAACAAAGAAAAACTGATTCAAAAATCCGTGAGCGCTTTCGGAGAGATCAGTAATAAGTTTGCGGTTTCGAGCGCTTCTTATAACCACGATGGAGGGATGGTCTTTAATTTTCGTGAATGAGCAAAAATAGCAGATCTCCCCGAAGCTTGGTAATCGATCCAAAACTCTCCTAAATAGAACACATAACCCCATCAGAATGGCGTAGCCATTGGGGTGTAATTGGAATGGAGAGATAGACAACCGAAGCAGGAACTGTTGAAGAAAGTCATTAAAAGGAGGAATAGCGCCGTTCAAGCACATTTGGCGATTAACAGCAACAAAGCCAAGAGGGGGCCTATCCGCGGTGTCATTTGGCCCCGGAAGTAAGACGTCAGCATCATCAATGCCAAACTGGACGCGCAGTTGGTTAAACACCCGCTGATTCAAAGTTGTGGATGTTCTCTCCGGAGGGTTATCTACAGGGATAGCTACTGGGAAGACATCTTCAGCCTGGCCCATCGGCTCTTCTTGATGAGAGGTCATTCTACACAAGCAACTGGATGTTCAAATGCGAAGGTGCGCGTTTCCTAAAAAGTGTGAAGTGTTGTGCAAGACTAATAAAAAGTGACAAGTACATTTAACTGGAATTATACTGATCGATGCTTGATCGATTGTAAACATTCAGAACTTGTTAATCTAAAGCTCAAGCATAATATTAGTGCAAGCGGGTCGATTTCAATTGACTATTTCAGCATTGCTTTGGTATTTTGTTTGAAATTGATAAGTTAAAGGCACTTCATACACATAATTTATTCAAGTTAATCATCTATTGTTAACTAATCTGTCATTCGATGTGGGCAGTCAATGACAAGTATATTCATCCCAGTTTTCTGTGAATGTTGTATTGAACAGGTTATTAGCCTGCAAGTCAAAATAACCTGTGAATGAGTGCAATAAAATTCAATAGTTCGAAGTTAATGCAATGGTCCAATGTTCAAACAGAATTTACACAAGTCACAACCCATCAACGGTTCAAAAGTTCTGAGTCGGCAGTGCCCTAAGCCATGAGTCGTGGAGATAAGGAGATTATCTCCAAGTCTTATCTCGGCAACGACTCAAGGCTAAGTCTTATCTCGGCAACGACTCAGGGCTTAGGTCGTGGAGTATGTTAAAGGAGCTCTGGGTCAAAATAATAAGGAAATCTCTAAGTTTTATCTCGGCCGCGACTCAAAGGTTTTATCTCGGCCGCGATTCAAAGGTTTTATCTCGGCCACAATTCAGGGGTTCTGTCTCGGTCGCGACTCAAGGCTCAAGTCGAGGAGCATGATGAGTCGTACCATGATTAAATCGTGAGGGTCACTGGGTCATACGAAAGGAGCCGAGTCAAACCTACAGCAGCATTCGAATCAACCATTTGACCCATTAACCCAATAAACCCTCATTCTACAACCCTAGTCTTATCGCGTCAAGTAGATCGCCTCGAGTCGCAGATCATTGGATCAGACAATCCTCAATCCATCAATGATTAGGGCAACCTAACTCGCAAAGCTCAAGGGGATAAATTGAAGATAAGGACGGTGCGCACAGGGAAATGATGATCGACAATCAGAAAGGAGGCGAAATTGCTTACGTGGTGTGATGTCAGAGATGATCGGAGGAGATTTTGAGTTGAAATTGCTTTTGGGAGCTTGGAGATGTGTTAATGGCGGAAAACGACTCACGAGATCGGTAAAAGAAGAAGAAGATAAAAGCGACGGTTCATGCTATTTATATACCAAGGTAGTAGGATATGAGTCGGCACACGCGGGGTAAGATGAGTCGAAGCACGCGACCTACGACTTAGGCGTGTGCTTCGAGGGGCAAATGTTAACCCCACTGAAGCTTGGGCCGACTCATCAGATAAAGCATTAAGCGACTCAGAAGATTTACGACTCACCATGAGTCGTAAACGGTTCAAGTGTGCAAATCAGAAAGCCAAGTACAATTAACTCGCGTACGGCTCAATGACCGAAGAAGGAACTCACCGACTCATATGATCTAGGTCGACTCATCAAAGACCGACTCAGCTAGTCTCCGACTCAACTGTTGTGCGACTTATGGAAGTTTCTGACTCAGCGACTCATGACTCAGCGACTCATGACTCAGCGACTCATGACTCAACGACTCATGGTTCAACGACTCAACAGGTTCGCGACTCATCCTAAGGAACGACCTAAGGAATGTCACGACTTATGGATACCTACGACTTATGATAAGTCGAGTACGACACATGCTAATATGAGAGGAGTTATGATAAGTTGACTCGGGAACGACTTATCTCTTGGGACCAAGCCAGCAGTTCGACCTTGAGTTAACATGGGGCGACTCACCGTGACTCGTCCACGACTCAAAATCGTTGAGTCGTAACCCATCGCCGCAATGCCTAGGAAAATTGACTCGGACACGACTCAAGACTTGTCATGAAATCCAGCAGAGGAATAAGCCATGAAGAGGGGAAAGGTTGGTTTTATAAGTCAACCACGACTTAGCCTGACTCGGGGACGGCTTAGCTTGAGTCGGTCACGACTCAGGACTTATGCGCAGAATTCATGTCCAAGCTTGCCTATAAATACATAGCCACCTCCAACATTCAAAGGACTTTTGGCACATTCTCTTGAGAGACCGTTACCTTGCTGCATTGAGAACTCCATCAACACTTAGAGCTTTCGAGATCAAAGGAATACTTCGAAGAACTTCACGAAGAAACTACACATCTTCAACTTGAATTCAAGGACTTTAATCGACATAGAAGCTTGAGCTACTTGTTCCAAATCTCTTGTAACTTGAAATATATTGTACTTGAGAAGAATTGTATCAGCTTGTAACGAGATCATTAATAAAAGTACTTAAAGTGGACGTAGGCTATACCCTTAAGCCGAACCACTATAAAATTGTTGTTGTTTGCTGCTTTTCTACTGTTTTCTGCTTATAATATGTTCCCGAGCTTTCGGATGGTGCTTTCACAACTACACTTCACACACCGGGGTGTTAGCGTTCACATTTTAGCGTTAACACCAAGCTTGTGTCTTTTGGCTGTGTTGGAAATAAGGTTCTCTGAATGTTTAAAAGTATGCTGCTACGTACAGTTAATTGCGCCAAAATTCGTAGTAGTCCTGCTTTTATTCAGTTGACCAATTAAGGTTCTAAGTTCTTAATGTATTGAGCTCCCCAAGCTTCAGTTCTCACGATACAATTTTGGTCTACCAAATTCTTCATTTATTTATATTACGACAATGTCTTGTTTTTATCTGAAAGCTCTGGCCATTTTGGGATTTTAAAGAAATAAACAAATTTAATTTCAAAGTAATCTAAACATGCTCAAACAATATGTCAAAAGGCCCAAAACGTCAACGGAAATGTGCATTTATTACTAGAAATATTGTGTCCACATGTTTATATATATTATAATGTAATGACTACGCTGGCGTTTTATGATTGTGTGCCCGTAATATTTGCATGCAATGTTGTCAGGTTTTATATGTCATGTACAATTTGATAACTAAATGTTTGATGCCTTTACGTTGTAAACGCAAGAATAGGCAGCACACTAATCAACAATCATAGCAATTTAAATTGATATATTAAATTGTTTTGAATAATATAAACTGTTAATATATATACACACACATACTATTTGATTATAGATAAACTACGAAATAATTTATACATATAATATTAAGCCTTATAATCTATTTAGAAATTTTAAAATAAGGAAGCGAGTTTTATAATGTTATTAGTGAATTCTTGATCATTTATATATATGAAATTGGGTAACTGATTATTTATTACGAATAATAAAATTATATTAAATTTAAATTCTAACTAATTTTGTAATATGTATTTATTATCCAACTCTTAGTATTTAATTTTTGTTGTTGTATGAAATATTATGTTTTGAATGATTATTATTGATTATTAGTCCGCTTATATCACTACTAGAACTACAGTATATTCCGACAAACATTACCGACGACCGCTGACTGTAGAACACTGACGACTTTCAACGATATACATTTTTTAGGACTTTGTTACTATAAAATAATTAGCCGTCGCCAGCCGTTGGAAAAATGCTGTTTGCAGCCGTTAATGACCGTTCATCAGGCCGAAGCCTGAACCATTTCTTTCCTCCCCAAATCAAAAACCCTCCTCCACCATTTCCCCCTCCAGCTCCAAGCGACGAATTTCTGCTGAAAACAACTCCAACTTCAACAAATCGGAATCCCATCTCCTCCAAACCTCCAATCTCCTCTATTTTAGATATTATTCCTAAACCCTAATTTAATGAATTTATTAATTTAGGGTTTATTTGTTAGTTTAATTGCTTATATTGTCTCATTAATTGTGTAGTATAGTTTATTGAATATTAGTTTGTTAGTTTGATTCGTTAGTTAGTATAGTTTAATTTATTAGTTTATGCGATAAAAAATTAGTGTGTATTAATTGAATAATTTAGTGCTTTTACGCGTTACTTGGATTATTTAGTGTGGATGAGCATAATTTAGCTTATGCATTTTCTAAGACGTCGAAAACGATAATTAATTTTATATGCATACAGTTAGTTAATTAAAGTTTAAACTGTGTGTATGTGATAAACCATCGTATACGGTAGTTTAACTTAAGTTAAATGTTAATCAATTTAATGTAAACGACGAAAGCCAATTTTTTTTTTTTAAATATAAAATATGTAATATATTTTATTCATAAAACCCTTAGAGTGTTTTCTGGGCACATCTGATAAGTATATATGATCGTTATGTGGGTATTCGTTTTTTGACAAAACAGACATCTATATTCATCATATACAATATTTATTGGATTTGTCCCTGTGTTGGACAAGTTACTAAAGCAATAACGTAATTACATCTCGCAAATCATTTCATTTTAAACGGTTTACAAAATTTCGACAGCGCTTCCTTTACGTTCTCTATATAAACGCAATCGTGTACGGCTAAGAAAACAAAAGGGAAGTACTGTCGAAATTTTGTTGAATCGTTTAAAATGAAATGATTTACGAGATGTAATTACGTTATTGTGTGTAATGAAAAGTAGAATGACCCAGCAACAAAGTGTCAATGATCAATTAATATAAAACATTAAACTCTAAAATTATATTGAAAAATAAATTGTGAATGTGGTTTTCATTTATATCATATTTTTTATTGCAGTAGGAGAGATGAATTTTTTACTGATCGAAGCTGGATGTATGAACAACGAAGGAAAATTGGAGGCTCAATAAGTGAACATTTTAACAATGGTGTACACGTATTTATTGATTTCGCTTTAAGTAATAACAGAAACGGCGAATAAATCCGTTGTCCATGTAGTAGGTGTAAATTGTTGAAGCATTTGATACCAGAAATAGTTAGAGTTCGTTTGCATCAGTACGGTTTCGTGTCGAACTATTTGATATGGGATCGGCACGGACAACTTGTAGCATCTAATCCTGTACAGTTAGAGGAGGTAGTGAGTAATGAAATTATTACGACGAATCTCGTAGTACACATGGTTAAAGATGCAGCATGTTCAATGTTCCCTACTGCATAATTTGTTGATGACGATATTAATGTTGAAGAAGAAACAAATATTGGAGCAATTTTTTTTATAATTTATTGGATTCCACGAAGGAACTCCTTTGGAAAGGCTGTACAAGCGACATCCAATTATCAGTAACTGCAGAATACATTGTGATGAAATCTAAATACAACATCATAGAAGATGGATTTACAGCTGTTGTACAAGCTGCAAGCGGCATATGCCTCCCGACAACTTAATGTGCGAAAATCATTATGAAGTGAAAAAACTTATGACGGCTTTGGTTTATCGTATCAAAAAATAGTTACATATTTAAATGGTTGCATGTTGTTTTGGGAAGAAGATATCAATCTTAGGAATTGTAAAATATGTAATCAGGAAACGTATAAACCAAGAAAGAAGAATGGAAAGGAAGTCCCGTTTAAACGTATGCATTATTTACCTATTACGTTCTTAGGCTTCAAAGGTTATATGCATCTTCTATAACCGCGCATCATATAAGTTGACATGGTGTTAGAACGCACGAAGAATGTACGTTAACACACACACAACTTATGCGGAAGCATGGAACTATTTTGATCAAAAATATCCCGATTTTGCAGCGGAGAGCCATAATGTTAGACTTGGTTTATATGCTGATGGATTTTCACCATTTTCTCAATTTGGTTCTAAATATTCATCTTGGCCTAAAATCGTTACATTTTATAACTTACCTTTATGGATGTGTATGAAAACTCCATATATGTTTCTCACAATTGACGTCCCCGACCCTGATGATCAGACACAAGGAATCGGTGTTTATTTACAGCCGTTGATTGAAGAGTTGAAAACATTGTGGTACGAAAGAGTTGAAACATACAACTTCTCAAAAAAAGAATTTTCGTATGTTTGCTTCTTTGTTATGGACTATTAGCGATTTTCTTTCATATGCAATGCTTTTAGGTTGGAGTACCGCCGGTCATCTAGCTTGTCCTTATTGCATGAGGAAACATGAGTATTTTCTCTACCGCATGGAAGGAAAATTTCATGGTCTGATTGTCATCGGTATTTTCTCCATATTAATCATCCTTTTAGAAAAGACAAAAAAACTTTACAACTAATAGACACGAGCCCTTACAACTACCAACGGTTTGGTCAAGCGAAGATATATGAAATTGTAAAGGATTTTCCAAAGATACATGAGATCGAGAACAAATTGAAATTCAAGGTAAATCAACGATTCATAATTGGTGCAAACTAAGTATATTTTGGGAGTTGCCGTATTGGAAGAATCTACTACTTTGTCATAATATTGACGTGATGCAAAACGATAAAAACGTGTTTGACAACATTTTTAATACAATTTCGAATGTTAAACGGAAGACAAAGGATGATATGAAATCAAGACGCAATACCGAAGCAATATGTAATCTCCATGAGCTTCATATCAAGCCAAATGACACAAAAAAACCAAAAGCATGATATGAGCTAGACAATAACCAAGTAAAAATACTTTTAAAATAGGTGTAAGGATTAAGATTTCCTAATGGTATTTCTTTCAATATTCGTAGATGCGTCGACTATAAGAACAACAGACTTAGTGGGATGAAAAGCCATGAGTGTCATATTCTGATGGAAAATTTGTTACCCGTTGCTTCTAAAGAAATATTGCCCGTAAAAGTTTGGACGGTTGTAACAGAACTTAGTTTGTTTTATAAGGAGCTTTGTTCTACTATGTTAAAAGTTGATCGTCTACGTAAACTTGAGGACGAAATCCTCATACTGCTCTGCAAACTAGAGAAAATATTTCCTCCAAGTTTATTTAATGTAATGGAGCATTTATCTGTTCATCTTCCATCTGAAGCACGTCTTCGAGGGCCTGTGCAATATGGATGGATGTATCCATTCGAGTGGTATTAATATTTAATATGTTAAATATTAGTTTACTTCATTTGTATAAATAAATTTTAATTTTTTTCTTAATAGATACTTAAATCATCTAAAGAAAAAAGTGAGACATAAAGCACGAGCTGAAGGTTCAATTTGCAAATCATATATCGAAGAAAAAGCTTCATATTTTCTCTCTCATTATTTTAGTGACATTGTGAACATATCGTTTGAAAGTGCTACGCGTAATGATGAAGGCATTGATCAAGAAGATGGTCAAACGAGTTTATCTATTTTTAAAAAGCATGGCCGACTTGCTGGTAAATGTATGAAACTATGGTTGGACGATAGAGATTACCATGTAGCACACACATATATTCTTTTCAATTGTGCTGAAATTGCACCATTTTTTAGGTAATGCACATATATTCTTCTTAATGCATTATATCATCTACATATGCGTATATATACATATGCACATGTGTGTTAATTATAGTGCAATATTTCATCTATAATTGCAGTGTTTACGAATCACAACATCCAAATGGCGATATTGACAAAGATTTCGCTACTTGGTTTTCAAATTACGTTTACGACTTGACAAACTGTGTGGTCGATGAAGAGTTGAAACGTTTAGCTATGGGACCAAAAAGGAAAGTCAAGACCTATCCAATATTCTTCGTTAATGGATATAAATTTAACACCAAAGAATACGGTACTGAAAAATTAAGTAACAATACCGGTGTACTTGTTGAAGGTAGTGATGGTCCGAATGGTCATGTAAAAGATTTTTATGGCGTGTTAACTCAGATTTTACAATTGAAATATTTCACAAGACCTGCAGAAGAAGTTTTTTTGTTTAAATGCAACCGGTTCAGCAACGTTCCAGGTTCTGGAATCAACGTGCATCCAAAGTATAATCTTATAGAAATAAAGCATGTCTTGGTTATTATAAGTACGATCCTTTCATATTTGCCAAACAAGCTCTTCAAGTTTATTACGCTCTGTACCCATCTCTACGAAGAGATAAAACAGATTGGTCAGCTGTTTTTAAAACAAGGCCAAATTTACATTTGATGGACGGAATATTCCAGACGAACAAGCCTATCAAACAAATATCGAGGAAAATACTGGAATGATAATAACCGACGGTCAAACCGATTTTGGACCTCTAAACGATGAATCAAATGCACTAATATAAGCACTTGAGACTATAAAGGAACAATACATAGAGTACGAAACACGGTCTGAATCAGAAAACGACGAGGACTGTTTAATAATCTACATATCGGGAGAAGGTAAATGTTTATTTATGTTACATTATCTCATTAAAAATGATGTATTCTGCTAATGATGTTTAGTCGTAATCTGTTTCACATAATCGTTTTATGTTTCTGCCATAATGTGTGTTTCATTTAATTAAATGATATATTTCTCAAATATAATATGTCTGTAACAGGCACTGTATATACATATTGTTTCATTTATTTTTATATTCACATTTTTATATTTTAAGTTATAAGTTGTTAATAGATAGTTAATAAAACTATATATATATATATATATATATATATATATATATATTCATATTTCATGAAAGAGTGCGAGGAGGTGTTGTTTCGTATTGGGATATTTTTGCTCATACTCATGTCAGACAGACGATTCGGGCTCAGTTGTATACTCATGGGAGCATGATGATAAAGCGACCATTGCCTATGTAAGTATAGTATAATTAAGTTAAAAGTCATCAGTTAATTAATTAAGTACACATTTATAGATATATTAATTAGTGTTATTTATGCCAATGACCATTTCAACTTTTTATCTATTAGGATAGCGATTAGTCCGCTAAATTGTATTTTGTATTTTGCATTACAACAAAGTTTCAGGAAGCACGGGCACAACTGTAGGCTGAGACAGGACGGAATGAGTTGACAACTGATGAGGAGGACGCTATTTTTGAGTCTGTCATGAATCCACCATCCTACAGCAGGCGCTACAGATTTGGAAATCAAGCGGTAATTTTCAGAAAATAAACTAAATTCATATATTGCATATTTTTCAATTAAAGGTATGTAAATTACTTTATGATGTTGGAGGCAGTATAACAATTTAATTATATTCGCAGGCTAGAACATCGCAGAAGGCGAATAAAGATGGCTCAAGACAAAGAAGAAATTGCAACGCTACGAGCCGAGATCGCCGAGCTACGGGAGCATGATCGCCATCGTGCTGTGCAGATGGAGCAGCTGAACCAACGCTTGGCGGAGTATATGGAGCAACATGGTAGGTTTCCTTCGTTGGGTGATTCTGCGGGGGATGATGATCAGTGATGCTAGGTATGTTTTATTATGTTTTTTTGTCTGTATATATACGCTTTAAGTGGGTGAGAATGTGTTTGATACATTTGATGGATTGTATATTATTTTATGTGGATTTTGATGTTTGTGGATTTGGATGTTGATTTTGTGAATTATGTTGAATTTGGATATGGATTTTATGGACAAAATATTATGTATGCTTATTTATATGATTATTGGTTTATATATGCTCGAAAAGGAGCTATTATTAGTACTGATGGACGTGGGGTGGTTGGAAGGCAGCATGTTCAAATTCATAAAAAAAAATTACCAACATTATCGACGGCTTGTAATGGTTTTCAACGGCTTATGGGTCATAATTTTCCAACGGCTTCCAACGACAATTTTCGACCATTTCCGACGACGGGGGACGACTATTTGGTTTTCCAGGATTGCAACGTCGCAATTTTGCCATTGAAAATGGTCGAAGGTTACCGTTGGAAGCCGTCGGAAATGTACCACTGTTGCCGTTGGAAATCGTTACTAAACGAGATTCATATTCCAACGGCCGCCGACGGCTTTGAGGCGTCGTAAACTAGTGTTGTTCCTGTAGTGTATAAACACTGCAACAAATATACCCTATTAAAACATCAAAAAAAAGTTGCAATAGATGTTTCACAATGTTTTTGCAAATGTGGTATTAAGCCAAGTTGTAATAGGGTTGACATATATGTTACGACGTTTTTTTAATGTTGAAAAAAAGTTGTAATAATTACAATTACAACTAATTTTACATGTTGCGAAATGTTATTTATAACTTTTTTAAAACGTTGTAGAATATTTTTTACAACATTTCTTAATGTTGTGAAATACATACACCTTTTTAAAAAAATGAATAGACAATTTTATAATTGCTTTTGTTCAAATTTGGGCACAACATTGAAAGATTAATACATTCTTTAAAATAAGACAAACTTTTCCAGCACAAATCAAAAATGATAAAACTACTGGATATATAACACAAGGCACAGGTAAAAATACAAGTGATACAAAACATCAATTCTGAACATATTTTCCATTTTAGTTTTTACAAGTAGGCGGTAGGGCAAGAACGCAACATCATGACGATTAAGCATTTGTAATAAATCAAGCTTGATAAGCATCTTTCATTTTTACAAGTAGATATTTGTGCTATTATCAATCAGCGGTCCAGCTCTGCTATACCATATCTTGCACTTTTCGATCGTATTCGTGCTTATTTTCATTATACATACGAGTAGCTTTTGGATTTGCAGGTGAGTTTAGATTCAGATCACAAGGGAGAAACTGAACAAAAAATCCATTTCATATTGTTAACTTCATTGAATTCTGACGGTATAACAACATATAAGAAGAAAGGCTACACATACAAGTATATGTTTAAAGAAATATAAACATCATTCAAGTTTTTGTGATTTCACCAGAATTTACCTGAATGGATATGAGTATAGCTGCAAAATCATATATCAGACTGCATTGGTTTTGCAGTATATCCAAGCACGTGCTTCGATCTGCGTATACTGCTTATGCAAAACTTATACAAGTAAAATATAACTAATCCATATGAACAGTTACATGTTCAGAAAATGTTGTCGCACTGTCAGAATTGTTTCTTACAACTTTTCCAGCAATTGAAACTGAAACATCATAACATATAAGTTGAAACGTCGTAACATCAAAAATACCAATGAAGTACCGTGTTCAATTAAAAGTGATTTACTACAGCAGTGCTTCCAAGACCTGAAAATTATATATGTCAGTAAGGTAATTCAGATTTACTACAACAGTGCTGCTTGTAAGAGAGAATTGGCAAGTAAAGGTAGAATGAAGTAATAGGTTAACATAAGAAAGAATAAGCCCAAGATCTTCACCACATGCTAGCATTTCTTAAGAGTTCAATATACCAGGAAGGTTTTTCAGTGCATTTTGACGCTATAAGTCTTCATGCCGTAAAAAATAGTAGTAACGGTACAAATTTTTTTAGGATAATTGTACTGCATGAAATGCTGGTAGTTAGATATAGTTGTTGCACATATATAGTCCACACATATGCTTTAGATTAAATGGAAGAGTCGTTATCTTCACTGTACAAGAACTAAACTATTCATCAAAGTGCACATGTATGGATGCAAAATGTTAGCAATGCTTATATTTGTGTAACGACGGTCGGACAAAGATCCCCATCTTCCGCATGTGACGTACGCATATGGGTTGGCACACACTTTGTTGTAACAAAAGAAATCCCTAATGTTACGTGCCTACGAACCCATATTTATACACCACTTCTCCATGTTATTTAGCGACGTGAGACTTTTTTTTTTTCCAATCCAAACCGTCGTTCCTCCATTAAACATGCAAGACAACCCTAACATAAAATGCACAAGTAGAAAATTTCATGAAATATGCAGTACAAAACATCTCAAGATATTAAAATGTAATCAAAGGATAATAAACAACAACACACACAGGAGAAAAAATTCAATGCATAATTTTGTCAAATGTTTTATCAAACAAGCACAAACTGTTTACAGAGCTCAGAAACTAAGCGTACCATGAATATTTCATAGAATGTCCAATCTTTTAAAGAAGACTTCTTACATGTTAAGAGCTCATCATAGCAAAAATTATATGGAAATATTTACGAGTGCATAAATAATGGAAAGGGCAAAAACATAGAGAAATTATACATCAAATCCAAGCGCTAAATATAAGAAAAATATTTGATTGAGTAATGAAGAACAGAAAACGAGTGCAAAACAGTTTTACAAAGCTCAGAAGCCAAGTGTAACAAAAAGGATCTCATTGAACGTCCACTCTATAAGAGCAGACTTCTTACATGTTAGCAGCTCATCATAGCAAAACAAAGAAATCAAAAAATAATCAAAATGGAAAAACACATGCAGAAATAATGTACAAGTCTTACAGAGAGAAATAGATAAACTCTAACAAGTGTGAAATAGTAAATCATAGGCAGCTAACTAAAAAGGGCTATGCAATTCTGCATGTTCCAGATTGAACAAATTCTGTGGGACTGGTTCAGGGAAGTGTTTCAGTATACATACCCATAATTTGATAGGTGTCAAATGCAAATTTGTCCAAATGTTGACAAAAATAAGATAGAATATCTTATTTAGTAGCAGATCAAATACACCCATTTCCATTATAGCCAACCATGACAAGGATTTATATACGAAAGAGTCCTGAAATGATTTACCTGGTTAATTACAACCTTGGCCATTGTAGGGAAATGTTTGCAAGTGAGAAGTGCAAAATCAACCCAGATCCTAATAATCAATTACCCAGATCTGAAATAAACGCAGTTGGATTTAGAGGAGGGATCGCGGTCGATTGGAGTTGCGGATCATCATTTACAGCTTACGGCTGGTTGCAGTTTTGATTTGGAGGAGGAGTTAGGGTTTTGTGCTGAGGGATTTTAATTTTCGATCTGTTTTGGATTTGAGAAGCAAAGCCAACGCACCGAAAAGAATATTTTTCAAAAAATTTGAGGGGCGCCGAAATTTTCGTATTTGGAGCCAAAATGATAGTTACAAAATAAAATATGGATTTTTTTCAACTTTTATGAATAATTTTAAATTTATTTTAGAAACTTTCAAACTTTCAATTTTTTTCAAATACAAAATAATAAATATTATTTTTAAATTATTAAATATTACTTATTAGTTATAGATTATTAAATATTATTTAGCAGTAACTATTAATTAGTAAAAATTAATTTTTAACTATTATTTCTTATTTATTTTTTAACAGTTATTAATCAATATATATTATTTCTTAATCATAATTACATATTAATTATTAACTATTAAAGTATTATGTATATATTATTGATTATTAATTATCAGTGGAAATGGGTTCCCAGGTTTCTTCCACTGTCTCAAATTTTGACCCTCCTCTGGCAGATCCTTTATCAGTCTCAGGTCCGCCTCCACCTTCTGCTGCTAGCCCTGCCTCCCTTTCTGCTTTGATGGTCTCTTATGATGTTTCTGCATCTCCTGTGGCTGATCCAGAACCTGATCCGTCTCGTCTGCCTGTTGTTTGGGTTGATTCTGAGAGGTGTTGGGTTGATCTCAATTCTGATATGAGATTTAACTCGTTGATGATTCTTACTTTAGATTCGTTTCTCATGATCATCTTGATCTTAGGTGCCTTCATTACAGACCTTCTGGTGAATGCTTAGTTCTCGATTTGGACGTTCAGTTTGCGAGGTTGAATTTTGTCCTGCTTGCTGATTCTACCTGTGATCGTTCCTTTATTTACTCTTCTGATGCTGTGGCTTATGATCCTTGTCTTGCTACCATTTTCCGGCCCTATGCTGGTCTTTTAGGGAATGTTCCTTTGGTGTCTTTCCAGGTTTTAGTGGATGAAAGTGATTCTTCCTGTTCGGAGGAGTAGTGGTCTTTGTATTTCATTTTGTAGTTGTGGTATGTTTGTCACACTCCAGTGCTGTATTTTTTTCTTTTTCTTAGTAGTTAAGGTGCTTTTACCTTACTTCCGTACTTCAAGTTTTTATTATGTGCGTAATAAAAAGTGGACGGTCCACTATAAAACCGGCTGGCCTTGCCAAAAAAAAAGTTATCAGTAGTAATTATTAATTATCATATATCTAATATTGATTATTGAAATTATTTATTAACCATCAATTATTAATTATGACTTATTAATTATTAAATAATCAATGTTAATTAATAAATATTTATTATCAATTATTATTCATTTTGTAGTATTTTTGTAATACTTTCAAAAAAATTGAAACTCTGTACTTTATAAATTTTAAGTTCATTTATTATTACTTGTTAATTATTTCTTCTTATTTATTAGTTCTTATTTATTAATGATTACTTATAAGTTATTAGTTATTATTTTATTACTACTTAATTATTAATTATTACTTACTAATTATTACTTATTAATTAATTATTACTTATTAATTATTATTTATTGCTTATTATTTATTGCTCCCTAATTATATTATTTATTAGTTATTATTTATTGCTCCCTAATTATAATGGAATATTAGTTATTAATTAATTAATATTAATTATTCAATAGTAATTATTTAATATTAGTTTTTAGTTGTTAATTATTGATTATGTTTATTAATTATAAAATGTAATAAATACATATTAGCTATAATTTACAAATTATTAACAACTAATTATAATATATTATTGAATATAAAATATAATTATTGAATATAGATAATAATTAGTAATTATAAATTATTTATTAACAATCATTGGTTATAACTTATAAATAATTAACCGTCTTTGTTTTCATTTATAAATTAACAATTATAAACTATTATTTATAAATTATTTAAGTAAGTATTAAATATTCGTTATTAATTACTATAATATTTATGCAATACTAAACATATTCAAAATTTTATTTAAAGCTATGAGTAGAACTACATTTGAAAAACGTTATAGTTAATTAATATCTACTTGTAAAGAGACGTTTTTATAACATTTTAAAACTGTTATTAAAAGGGTATTGTGACAACGTTGTCAAAAAACGTTGTAAAAATGTAGATTTCACAATGTTTTCGGACGAAAGGTTGTAAAAAGTCAAGTTTTACAGCATTTTTTGTAAAAACGTTGAAAAAGGTGTTTTTTGCAACGTTTTATAATAAACGTCGTAAAACAAAAGTTGTAATAAGCTGTATTTGTTGTAGTGAAATTTATTTTTTATATAGTTTCTGATTTTTGATTTGTTATTTATTATATTGATTCTGATGTTATTTATGATTCACTCTTGATGCTAATTTGATTATTGATTTAATTGATAATTTTAATATGATACGATGATGCCATCCTTTTTGTTTGCTTTATTGATATTTATTCTGTATGATGAGAAATTTAAATAAATGGATTAGTAATACTATTTGGGATGGGGCACTCAGTAATATTTTTCCAGTTATTCTTTGTACTCGTTATATAGAATGAAGAAGGGCGAGTGTAATGCATGAGCACCGAATAAACGGACTAGTAACACGCAATGGTATAGGGCGCCGTTGTGTTATTTATTCAGTTATTCTTTTCTTGTAGATGACACTCATAAGGGGTTACGTTGTGTATGTTTTGTACGTTGTGTGTGACTCGCTGCGGTGAGCACGTATAGAGGATAATAGTTAGCCACGTAGTTGTGTACATTATGGGTCTATCTACCTTTGTCTGACTCCTATTATGTTTCGAGAGTGAACCATATTGGCCATTATCCACCTTGGCGGCCTGATCGTGGGGTCGCGCCCCAGATCCATGACACCATTGTTATTTATGACATTCAATGCGCATCACAACATAGATAGTTGGTTGCCCGTTGTGTCGCATAGACTAGCAGTCGGTTACCATATAGGGGCACATGTCGGGTAGTCATGACTGAAGAGGCTATGCGTTGTCAAGCCTACGGTGGATCATTGTCACGATACCAAGAGGGGAGAGGTAATGTTAACCGACGATTGCAGGAGTCGTGTCAGATGGACCACGTGTGGCTCCTGGAGCAAGCTCGACATGCTGTTAGTTTCTCATCCGGTTCTGGTATATGTGGATATATGTGTATGTATGTAGGTAGTAGATAGACATATATTATATATATATGAGATTATACCTGAGACCGTGTCCAGAGTATGGTCGACCCCGTATCCTACTTAGGCAGACGGCCTATCTTTTGCATGCTGACGGCCTACTTATTATTGATTATATTTGGATATTATTATGAGCTGGCTAAAATCTTTCTTATTGATTCTATTGATTTGATATTGGTATTATATATATATATATATGAGATTGAGAGAGATAGTGGCCACTGCTTCTTTACTGCCTAACTTCACTTAAGGACATCTCATTACTGATTATTTTAGATTCGATGGTGATTTCAAGATATGTATGATTCATCCATTTGTGTAGATTTTGTGATTTCTGATTCGATGAATTTCTATATGTGTAAGGATGTCTTTTGATATCAGTGTTGATTGTTTCATATGAAAATGAGTTATTTGTGAGGCGTGATGCCTTGAGAAATATTTATTTATTTATATAGATAATTTAGACATACATTTCTAAATACATTTATCTATCTTGACATGTTAAGTTGATGATTTGAGTATCTTTCATTATGATATCATACCGTTATTTCTTGTACATATTATTATTATCCTTATTCATGATCCTTGATTAGACATAGTCTGACCCGTGTATTATTCAATAATGCCCGGGTCAGTCCGAGACATTTTAGGTACATGGATGACTTGATTAGCATGTATTTCATTATGCTTAGAGGAGTTCTATATTAGGATTATTACATGACATTTATTTATTGTATACTAACCACTAAGTTGTGTGTGTGTGTGTGTGTATTAATTGTATATCATTACATTGAGATAGTAGATATATGAGTTGTATTATATGTTTTTTAACATTATTGTATATATATTATATGTTATCATTGCAGTTGACTCTGTGTTCTCCGTGAAGTACTATATATTATGTATTGTTCTGTCCTGGAGGCACGCATGTTTATTGTTTTGTACCGACACTATGTATGTGCTGGTGAGTTTTATATTTGATGTTTAATATGCACCAGTGTTAGTCCAAGGGAATATTCACATGTGTACCCCTTACAGCCTCATTCTTCGTATAGAGGCGGGGTGTTACAATAAACGGCAGAGATAATTAATTTAAAACCCGATAATTGTTTTGGCCATAAATTTTGAACCGTAAGTTCAAATTTAACGATCTTCTTCTTGTTGGAAAGCATAGACTTTTATTTACAACTTTCATGTTTTGAGTTTTGCAATATTTTATGGTTTATTTGGTCGAAATAGCGTTTCTTTTTGTTGGAATGAGAATAAACAATAGAGATAATTAAACCTAAGAATTATTTCAGCCATAGCTTTTGAACCGTTAGTCCAAATTTGATGATCATTTTCTTACTCAAAAGCATATAATTTTATCTTCAACTTTCATGTTTTTAGTTTTGCAAAATTTTAGGATGTAACAGGTCGAAACTGCATATTTTGTTGCTGACCTGGGAGCGTTTAAGATTTTATGCCGGTAAACCATTCTTTTGCTCTTGTTTTTCTTTCTGATTGATTGATTTTCGATGATTGGGTGTATGATTTTGATGCCTATTTTATGATGGTTTTTAATTTTTATTTCTGACTTTAAATCTTGAGAATAAATTTGAGTGCATTAATTTTATAATATGAGGAGTATTAATAATCAAGTTAGTGTTATTGATTGGTTTAAATGCTCTTAAGTAACGGTTCATTGAGTATGGTATAACTCATTGAATAGAATGTTTGAGTGGAATTTATTAGTCCATTAGTAAATACTTAGATTTCATCGGGTAGTATGGGATGCTTTGGTTAAATTCTTGTGATTGCATTTTGGAAAGTATTTTAACACTTTAGGGTTGTATTCTCTTTTGGTGTTCGGTGTTCGTGTAGGCTGATACATCCTTAGGAGATATATAGTTCAAGTTCTCTAGTGATGTCCATAATGAGTGTGGCTAACTAGCTTCTAGTAAATACTTGAATTTCACCAAACAGTATGTGACGTCCTGGTTAAACTCTCATTATTAAAAGTGATAGGTTGGCACTTTAGAGTGTGTTCTCTTTTGATGTTCGAATTTCAGGCTAACAGATCCTTAAGAGGTATACTCATGGATTTCTTTATAATTGTCTTGATCAAAAAGAGTTATATCTGCTATGGTCTTTGTATTTTGTTTTCTACAGTCAATATGGATGTGATTATGTTTTTCATGGTATGGATGATCCTTCGTATCAGATCGGTATGGATGATACCAAATTTTTGTTTTTCATGGTCTGGACAATCATTGCGATTGGTATGGATGATTAGGACGATTGGTATGGAGTAGGTTTCTTGTATTTTGAAATATTGTTCTTTACTATGGAATTTTGGATTTTGTGACTATTTTGGTTTCGTGATTTTAATATGCTTGTGCCTTAAGATAAATTCCGAGTTAAATCATTTCAGTGACTAGTTTATATTTTTATGAAATCCGTATTTATTTATAATGTCATATACTACTATGTTATATCTTGTTCTCACGCTTTTGGATATTTAAAGATAGTCCGATCCATTTATTTTATAATACTCAGGTCAAGCCGAGACTTTTCATGTTACAAGATATGTAGACTTTTCGATGGGTGTGCTAGCAGGGAGATAAACCATTTTGACTTTTTAGTTTATCTGACGTAGGATTATGTGTATGTATATATGAGATGTATATTTTGAGATAGTGACTTGTACAGGATGTATATTATGTGGGTCTAGTATTATATTTTATGGACCCATAGCCGTATATGTATATGATGTTTATTATTCCGCTGTGATCTACGATTATTGTTTTATATGCTATACTGTTTTGATTTTGAGAAACTACTGTGTTTATTACTTTAGACTGAGACTGTACATGTCAAATTTTGTTCCACGGATTCAATAAAATGGTAAGTATGACGTGTCAGTGTTAGTGTTACTTTCGACTAAGAAGAATGGTGTCGATAGGGCATCCATTTAACGAAGTGATTTGTTACAAAATAGATGGAAAGGGAACATTATTATATTATTTGATATATGTGAATTGTGTATTTTCATATACGATATGTGTGTGTGTACACTAAGAAGAATGGTGTGTGATGTAACTGATTTGTAGTGTGTATCATTCTATGCTTTAAATGGATATTAATTTTTATATTTGAGCCCTAGTTTATAAGAGGTTAGTACAAAAGATTTAAATAATTGTGTAAATAAATTTTTGGAGCTCAAAACAGGAAATTAATTGGAAAAGAAATTGGAATCTTATATTTGATGATTTGGAATCTATGGGATAGATTATATAAATAAGACGTGTTATATATAATTACCATGAGGAACTATTATATTCTTTGAAATGAAACTTTTGAAATTTGAAGTTAAAATATTTGTGTGAACTTATTTTCAAGAAAATATGGAAGGATGATATATTTATTATTATGAATTGAGTTGTTAAGTTAAAACAATGTTTTATTCTTGTTGTGTTAGTTAAATTTAAAGAATATATATTGTTCTGTTATAAACTTTTCTCTGAGTCAAAATTGTAAGGACGCAATTTATTTAAAGGGAAAAGTCTGTAACAATTTGGATTTTTGATTTAATTAAATAAAATATATAATGATTCAAATTGGAGAATTTAAATCATTAGTTTGGAAACTTTATTCTGCTATAAAAGATAATTTGTTTTAGAATGATTGATTCTAAATCATTGTAAAACTGAGAGATATTAGTATTTGCAAAGCATTGAAATTATAGAATTTAGATTTTTAATTTGAAAAGAAAAATATTTAGTTGATTTAAATACTTTATTATTAGACAAAAGAAAATTTTGGATTTGTAGATTTCTTTTAAGAATGTTCATTTTGATAATTACTTAGGAAATCCTCTTATTTGAATGATGGGCTTTGGGTTTTGTTCACTTGAGTATTTGGGCTTATGTAGCTTGCTAGTTAACAAATTTAAAAGAATGGATTTTATAAGAAAATAAATAAAATTCAAAAGCCTTAAAATTCGTATATTTCGATTTGTAAATACTAGAAAAGTTATTTTAAAATTTAGTAAAACTACCTTGAAAATTTTATGTTAAAAATAAAGAAGAAAGAGAGTTATGTAAATATTAGCTTTCAAAAGAAAGAATAAGTGGCCGGATTTTGCATTATTATTTGACCCATGGTGCAATCTTGGGTGATTGAACTGGTGTTTTGCATCAACTATCTACTGATACTAAACCCTGTTAATCACTGCTAATGATTTGCTCAAATCTTTTTCGCTTTTGGTCGAAATTCATTAATTTTTAATTTTATGGAATGCTTGCGCTTTTATCTACAAGTTTCATGTATTGAGTTTTATAAAATTTTGTGGTATATATGGTCGAAATAGAATTTCTTTGTCACTGGCCTGAGAATAAATGACAGAAATAATTAATTTTAAATTTGAGAATTATTTCGGCCATAACTTTTAAACCGAAGGTCCAAATTTGATGATCCTTTTCTTTTTGGAAAACATTCATTTTATCTACAACATTCAAGTTTTGAGTTTTGTATAATTTTGTGGTTTATATGGTCGATATAGCATTTCTTTGTCGCTGGCTTGAAAATAAATAACAGAGATAATTAATTTAAAACCTGATAATTATTTCAGCTATAACTTTTGAACCGTAAGTCCAAATTTGATTATCTTTTTCTTGTTCGAAAGATTAGACTTCTATCCCCAACTTTCATATTTTTAGTTTTGCAATATTTCGTTTTTTATATGGTCCTAATAGCATTTATTTATTGTTGGCCTGAGAATGAGTCAATTAATTTAAAGCCTGAGAATTGTTTTGGCCATAACTTTTGATCCGTAAATCCAAATTTGATGATATTTTTTTTCAAATGCTTAGACTTTTATCTACAACTTTCATGTTTTGAGTTTTGAAAATTTTTGGGATGTACATGGTCGAAACTGCACATTTTGTCGCTGACTTGGGAGTGTTTCAGGTTGTGCCAGTAAGCTTTCCTTTTGCTCTTGTTTTTCTTGTTGATTGCTCGATTGATTTTCGATGTTTTGGTGTATAATTTTGATGCCTATTTTCTTATGATTTCCAATGTTTATTTCCAAGCCTTAAATATTGAGAATGAATTTTGAGGGCCTTTATTCTATAATATAAGGAGTACTAATAATCGACTTAGTGTTATTGATTGGTTTAAATACTCTCAAGTAATACTTCATCAAATATAGTTTAAATCATTGAGTAGAATGTTTGAGTGGAATTTACCGACTCATTAGTGAATACTTGGATTTCACCGGGTAGTATGGGATGCTTTGTTAATTTTTGTGATTGCATTTGGAAAAGTATTTAACACTTTAGAATTGTATTCTCTTTTGGTGTTCGACATTTGTGTAGGCTGATAGATCCTTAAGAGATATATAGTTCAGGTTCTCCAGTGATATCCGTAACGAGTGAGACTTGCTAGCTTCTAATAAATACTTGAATTTCACCAAAAGGTATGGAACATTCTGGTTAAACTCTCATGATTACTAAAGGTGATAGTATTTGGCACTTTAGAATGAGATTTACTTGCTTCACATGATTTTTGGAGGAGTGGTGAAATTATTATATGGATTTTTTTCATATCAGTGAGGGGATTCCGGAAACGTAAGTGATAGGGGTTGAAGATGATCGTGGTGGATACGGCAACGGTGAGAAATTTGGAAAAAGAAACTAGATTTTTCACCATTTCTTCTCATGGCTAGCGGCGTTCGTGAGGTGGCAGTTGGCCATGATCGTGGGCTAGGCGGTAGCCATAGTAGAGGAGGCATAGACTAACTCATATGGTGGTGGTTGGTGGTGTGTGGTTTTGGAATGTGGAGCGAGTGTGTAGTGTTGAAATGGAGGAAGGAAATGGGTATAGCATCACATTATTTACTTGAAAAATCTTTACAACATTATGAATTATAGGACAAACGACATGGAAAACAACATTAGAAAATGAGAAAAAGGGAAAAATAATACATAGCATAGAGGAGCGGCTGAAGGGGAGTTCGAAGTCCAGGATGGTGGTTGCCGAAGCTGAGGTGGAAGTGCGTTGTGGATAGGAGAGTTTGCGTGGATGAAAGATAGGGGAGGTAATATTGGATCCAAGCTTACGTGAATTACATGAATAAAGAAGGAAGGGTGATGACATGGAAAACAATTACGAATCCAACTATGAAAGGTGATTTGCTTAGTTAATTATTAATTAAGTCATAACTTAATTAGTATGTTAATTTATTTATTAATTAAATAATGTATACCGATTTCTTATGCCTACCATATCTTTGCATACGAAGTCTGTTTTAGGTGTAGTTTCTTGTGTTGCGCTTATGATGGAGGGCTCTATGACATGGTGATTGTTTGGTCAGATTTGGTTGAGGTGGGTGATATTATCTCTCACCGTAATATGATTGTTAGTATAGTATGACGTTGTTTGTACAAAAAAGGGGCAAACAACTCCAATCAATAAGTTGTAGAGCTATGAATATGGGATGTATAACACAGCTATTATATTTGTATTTTGATTGATTTTCATATAGCAAATCACATATAGGTTATGCAAGTGGTAAGTCGCAGTAAAGTAAAGAACACAAAGGTATATAATGGTTCGGCCAATGTGTCTATATCCGCTGTCCATTATCATTATTCTTCTTATAGATCTTTAATATAATGCTTGAGATACAAGATACAATGGTTTGAAGCTCAATAGAAAGTAAGATATAGCTCAAGGAAGTCTATTCGGCTATTCTTATTTGGCTATTGTTGGTTGCCTATTCCTGTTTGGTTGTCACTATTGGGTAATCCTGGTTAAACGATTCCTACTAGAATGTCTGTACTTGGATGTTCTAGGTAGATGTTCCTGCTAGGCTATTCCTGCTAGATTGCTCCTACTAGGCTAGTCCTGCTAGCGGATCCTGCTAGGTTTCTCCTGCTAGCTGATTCTGCTAGGCTGCTCCTACTAGCTAATCCTACTAGTTGATCCTACTAGGTTGATCCTTCTAGCTGATCCTGTTAGGTTGCTCCTGCTAGCTTTCTGTGAATTGTCTGCCATTACTATCATAAGCTTGGCTCTCTGGAATTCTCTCCTATTATTTTTGGATGCTTTGGTATTTATAAGAGTGAAGAGGTGGTGTCATCTATGGGGCAATTCATGATATTTCAATGTATATCATGGTCAGAGGGAATATTACCGAATATGCTATATATGGTTATTTGTTTCCTGATATATGTTGATTTCCTTCTTAATTTTCACTGTTGGGCCCAGTTAAGAACTTGGTTCGAAGGGTGTTGGTCCGGCTTGGATGGACGTGGATGGGATCTGGGCCAAGTTCACATGCCTTCCTATTTGGTTCGGCCCTCTATCGGTTCGACAGGCCTTGGGATTGCTTGGTCCAATTCTTGCTCCTCCTCTTGTCCAGTGGGAGTTATGGTTGCTTGGTTTAGGGGGATCCTGTCCACTTGGTTTGGTGGGTTCCTCGATGCATGGTTCGACGGGTCCTTGTCCGGTACCTTGGGTATCGGATAGGAAATCATGTTCGGTACCGGACCAGATACACTGTTCCTATTCAGTATTTGAGCTACCAAGCAGGGCGCTCCTTCCCTCTTCTCTTTCCTTTCCTTGTCTCCTTTCCTTCCTTATGTTGGATATGGTTAGGCAGCCAGTAGTTAGATTCCCTACCGGATTCCTTATGTTCCATAAAAATAATGTGCTTGCTAGGACTCAAACTCGAGTGGGTAGGTTGAAGAGCACTACTCTTTACCAATGTGCTACACATGCTTTTATGTCATAATTCCTTCATTTCAAGTCAGAATTGAATGAAACTTAAACCAAGCTTTGTATGTTTGAGTAGATTATTCCAATTCCTCATGTTCCATTTGCTTGAATTAGGCAATAGCTCTCCAAAGTGGGGCCCGAGTCGGTTAGGTGATGGACAAATTTTAAGATGATTATATCTCTTAATATGTAGCTCAAATTGAGACGCAGTTTCGACCTATGTGCATATCCTGACCTTAGGAACATTTTTCAAGTGCTTTTACCATGTTTTCCGACTGTGCCAAATTTGCCCTTAATGCTTCGCCCTGACCTTGAGATTACATGATGACGCCTTTATTATGCAACTTTCGCAATTTATATGCTCTTAATGCCTTTTTCTATTTGCCACGCTATGGGCAAAAATGCCCACAATGGACATTTTGAAATGATTTATAACTTTAAAACGTGATTTTTGACATATATAGACTTATAGCTTATTTTATAAAAGAAGTTTATAGTGTTATAAAATTGTTTTTAAATTAAATATCACATTTTTTCCTATTGACGCGCTATTTTGATGATACTGATAGATTTAAGATATTGTTGATATTGATCCCCCATTGGCTGTTTGGATGGATTGTATTGTGTTATTATAGTTTTATGTAGGCTATTATAAACATTTCTATTCTTGTTGGTTGCATGTCTTCTTGTTTGTTAATTGGTTGAAAATGTCGTTCGATGATTTCCCATAGGATAGGATTCTGTGCATAGAGTTTCGTGCATGTCGATTGATCTAAAGACGAAGGAAGGACTTGGTTTGTATTTAACCACTTTTGGTTAACCACATGACCAAAGTGATCGTTATCGACTACTCTGTAGTGGTCGATATCTATCACTATAGATGATGGCCGGTTCGGCCAATTTTAACATGGACGATGGAAAGGCTTCGATGAGCGTGATGTGATGGTTCATTCGATATTTGATTTTGACATTATGACTCTTCGACGAGTGGTTTTAGTTGTGAAGCAAAGATGTTATGCTTTATTGCGATGACTTCATGATTCGACAATGATGATTTGGTGATAGGAAGTGATGGCTTCGATGATGGATAACCGTACTTTGGGATGAAGAGCAGGCGAATACGAGCCAAATTGTTGGTACTACTGGAGCAAGGTTATGAGATGCTTGATGACACTCTATGACTTATGATGGTTGTCTAGAGTAGTTTCTAAATGCAATGACTTCAGATTGGAGTTGTAAGGACGGTTTCGAGATGAGCTCTGCTATGGATGACATATGCAAAAAGGATCGTTGATATTTGTAGGTTTCGATTTGTACTCATAAAGTAGGAGCATGTGAGGACACTCACTTGGGTTACGATGCACCCTAGATCAAACGATTACCCGACCCATTTACCTTGGACTTTTACGATGTGCTGTCTAGTTCCTGGCCTTTTGAGTGGCATGGATTCGAGTACTGATAAATCAGGAAGTTGAGTAGTCCTTGATCTAACGATGGGGTTATATGAGTACCATATATCCAACACACTGAGTGAGTGCATGTGAGGATGGATAATGGATGCCATGTTTGTTTTATTATTTCTACCATCTTAGGGATGTCACATGATGTAGATATTAACAATGCCGATACCTAGATACTCTTAGTACTTTGATGTAAAGTACACACATGATGACTATGATGATAGAGTAGCATGTATCCTATGTTATGTGCTAATTCTTTCGATGCTATGTCAGGTTGATTCTCCATACCCTCAGTTCCATATACCATACCAAATTTTATAGTGTTTTAAGATTATTTATCGCTCACACCAGACTATTATCTGACTTGAAGTTTTATGTTTTTCTTCTTGTTATCTCAGCTATTCTTGAATGAGTAGTTAGATAACTGGTGTAAGAAGCACCCGGTGCTGTACAGATTGACTAGCAGGAGGCGACGCTTTCTCATATATATATTTTGGACTTATTATTGCTTATTCCACTATGTGACACCAACGAGCCTTAATATTGTTAACTTACTAATACAAGGGACAGTTTATTAGTTGAGTTTATTTATCATTTATATAAACTCTATTATTATTTTGTATAATTGTATGATCCTCTGAACTCTAATTTTGTGGTTCATGTAGTTATACTATCTTGCATATTTTATATCTGTGATGACTATTGTATTTTATCTGATGCGTTGTGAGATATATGACAAGTTATGTGATTGTGTAATGTTTTCTTCTGTCTCTTCTCTTCTATTCTATTTTCTTCTATTCCTCTTCTTTACTTCTATTTCTTTCTCTTGACAATCATCCTACATCTGCCTGATGCTCCAGTAGCGCACTATTCGATTATATAAGCATCAGAGGTGTAGGGCTGTTGTCACATGGAGTCTGCTTCAACCTTTTAAGAGGTATTAAGTAATAAGTTGGTATGACCTTGATTGTATTAGGCAATCTAAATGAGACGGTGAGCAAGGCTCAATGCTATGTCAATATGTGCGTTCTGTACCATCTTAGGGAGTAAAAGTGGCATATAGGTCGAGAACATCATCGATCCTGAGCGGTCAGTGGAAAGCCAAGGGTTGCGCCTAAATGGCTACACCTTTTACTAGTGTAGATCGCATTTATGTCATACACCACCATAGTTATTTGTAAGATTGTTTGTTAGGGGCAAGGCAAGATAACCATTTATTGAAGTCTTTCAAAATGGATAGAATACAACTAACTATTATGGCATTATTAGGCACTGCAGGAGTTCCTTGGTATCCATGACAAGGTGGATGTGATATTGCATTGATGATGGATCTAGACGAGATGCTGGCTTACGGATACTAGCGGGTACAGTATCTTGGTCCAAAGGTGGACTGAAATACTTATATATATATATATATATATGTATGTATGTGTTAATAGTCTACTTTGAGTAGATGAGACGTATGTACGCATACGTGAAGTCAAGATGACTAAGTGAAATAAAAGACATAACACGTGAGGAAGGAAATCGACATAAACTAGTGTTATGTATATAGTGTGTAATTTACCAGTCACTGGAACGTTGTTTCTGAACCCCTCCTCCTTACAACCCATAGGATAGCTTTAGAGGGACAGGTACTAGTGGAAGGCGGGAATAGTAAAAGAACATATTTCCTTATGCATGCTTGACAATAACAAGGACATTTGACTTTAGAGGTGTTAGCCTGGGTCAGTAACTATATGTTTTATTATACTTTACCATTCCACCATGAGTTTATATTAATAGTGCTTTGATATGCATTTATTTATTTGTGGGATACCAAACCAACGATCCATATTTTGGTGGACTCGATTTTTAATTTAACAAAAAATCGGGCTCATTGGGGTGCAAGTTGTCATATTTGGTATTATAGCCCAGGTTAATCGATCATAGAAAATTAGGATGCAATGAGTGAACATATTTGTATATTTACCTATAATTATATATACAATATGCTAAACTCCACAAATTTCGACTATAGAAGTAGTTGCAACCATATTCTATAAAGATTGATAATGTGACTATGAGTTGGAACAACAGATGAAGATGTAGATGCACACCTATCATGATTACCCTATGGGAAATAGGTCATATGGAAAGGCGTTGACTTAAGAAGAGCATGATAGTAGCATATGGAAGGTCCTTGAAGCTGGATAGTACAAGACTCCCTAGCCGGGCCCACAGTAGTCCAATGGTTGTAGATTCTCGTAGGATTGCCGACTGATAATGTACATTAGGTCTAGATAAGGGAAAAGTAAGATTCTATATGTTGTAAATATTTGGAAGTAAGAATTTAGTAATTCCCAAAGGTAGGTATGTAGTAATCACTTCAAGATGATAACCGGATTTTTAGTACGTCCTAAAGGAAATTTAGTCAGAAAGTAAGTAGAAAAAAGAAAAGTCCAAAAAAGGGACAAATAAAAATCCACTCTGAGTCCGACCCCATATAAAAGAATTTAGCGTACAAGTAGATATGATTTTAATGTAAAAGTTTGAAAAAAATATACAAACTATATATTTGAAATGTTTTTCAAAGGAATTGTCTAAAGGTAGAAAAACTCTATTTTTGAAAAGTAGGTAAATATTACATTTTTAGGGGAAAATAAAAAAAATTCATATTTGAAAAATCAACGAGCCATTTACTAAAATTTCTGAATTAAATAGTTTTGATTTCTACTAAACTTTTTATGTAAAAAAATTTAAATATTAAGTATTAAAAATTATTTTTAGTGGTGAACAACAGAAAGTGGTACTAGTTTAAGATGGGGTATATAGAACGTGGAAAGAAGATTAGAACCAAAAAATAAAGCAGTAGACGAACGCACCGCAATGGTTTAATAAAGAAGACGACAAAATTGAAAGAAAAGTTATATATATAGAAGTAATTTAAATAAGAGCAATTTAGGTAGAAGAAAGTAAAATAGGAGTAATAGTATTAGAAATTTATATAAGTAATGTTCGTAATTAGAAATAACATTAAGAGATTATATTAAAAATAATTCTGGTAATCTAATAAGAAGCAACATAGGAAATTGAAGGCAATGCAAGGGGAAATGGATATTTTCTATAGTTATGCGCATTAATTGCACATACCTTTTAGAAGTCCTACTTATATGCTATTAGAACCTCCGTTGTAATGGCCCGTTTCTTCAACTTTCAAAATTTTCCGCTAATACATCCTCGGTATTCATGTGCCATAAATACAAGTGCCGGAGAAGCGGATCATTAAGGGTAAGAAAGAAAATAAAGACAGAACATAATCTCATATATATTATTTCAACAAATAATATTTATAGTGGAAATTTAAATACATCCATCAAAGTTCAAAAATGGACAGTTATAAATATCTTTCCTTACAAAGGCAAAATACAATACCACTCAAGTGTGGTGGAAACAATCTTCAGAAAAATCTTCTAACTCCATGCTTCGAGCTCCATCCAGATTTCTTCTAAACTAAACCTGACTACTAGGCTGCCTGGGTAAATTAGGGCACCCAGAGTTTAAGGGAAAGGAAAATAAACTCTGGTTCAGTCATGGGACTAGTGTGAGAACTCAAAAATACACATTTTGAAAACAAAAAGGTATCTTATAAGACAATGGTGCACATAAACACGGAACAGGTTTTTACCTTATGATAACCAAATCGTTATTAGGTAAATCACTTGATATTATTTCTAATGACATAACTTTGAAAATGTTTGCAAATAAACTTATTAATAATAGCCTAAACTATTACATTACTAACTTCCAGCATACTAGCCAAAAACGTGGGTTCTGCAATCAAAATTGCAGGCACTTATCAGGGAATGGATTCCGTACAAATGATAAGGTGAAGGGACTACCTTTCGGTAGTACATCTCTAGGGGAATGTACTGAGGCCCAACAGATGGTTCTCTACCAACACAAGAACGACCTACCTCTTCCTAGATAGTATCGAATTTGTCACCACCCCGGTCGTTATCGTCCTATCTAAGAGCTCTCTTCGCATACACCACATTAATTTAAACCCGAACGTCATAATGGGTAGAAATTTATCTAGAAGGGGATGATCATACCCTAATGGTTGCGAACTACATAGCCTTGGTGCATCTACCCTTTTTTAAACATTTTTGGGTGTGAGGCTTGAGGTAACGATTACCTTTCACTTAGCACATCATCTTCCTTTAAATGCCACACTACCATTCCATCATTCACTTGTTGACTTTCACAAACATACAACCTTCGAGCTCATACGTCTCAAAGAAGGTTGTTAAGCTAAGAGAAGTTGCCTTCACCGCCACCAAACATATGTATATTTATAAAAGTCAACGATGAAATCTCAAGAATGCAATGTCAGACATCCATCCATACAGTTCGTTCTGGGACCGAACAAAACCGAAGGCACTCTCCTACCACATCCTGTTGGGAATTAATCCTAGGATTAGTAGCGAGAAGTCCTTGTAACCCAAAGAGTTTCAGAAATGAAGGGACTACTGCTACTTTAGTATTTGGGTGCTAACCAAAATTATCAACAAGCAATACTTTGACGCCAAGATCTTTGGTCTTCATCCTTCATTCTCACTATTAGATCTTCATTTTTTGAATGCATACATTGATTTGAAGTGGTTTTTGAATAGGGATTACCCTAGATCCGACCCCGGTTCCTTTGAACCAATCATCGATAAAATGAGGTTTTGTGAATAAGGAACCATTCTTTAATTGTTTACGTTCTTTTTATCAAAAATCTTTTTTGGATATATAATTTTTCAAACCATTCTTTCCGATATATACAAAATTATTAAACCTCTCTTATTAATTCCTTCGATTACTTAAAACTCCTTTAATTTGAATAATTCAAAATTGTTACATTTTTCTTTCAATTAAGAAAACATTTTCAAAATCATTTCATTTAAGTCTTAACAAAGATTTCTTAATTCAAAACTTTGATTGAGTTAAAACCATGTTATCTAAGACGTTAATCCCAAAATCAGTGAATATTAAGTGAGCATAATCTATTGAAATCATCTAATTCTACTCAATATCAATCCCCATATTCAACAAATACTATGGGCCGAATAACAGTGAAATCACCCTTTAAATTCCACGAACAGTACGAGTTCCCTCATCGGGCTTTAACACCGAATACAAGAAGATCATCTATATAAAATCCAAATTGTTTAAATCTTGGAAAGTATCTTTCTTTATCCTTTGGAAAATTTTGGTCCGAGGAAATAAAATTTACTATCCCCTTTGTCGGGCCAGTTTGGATACCTAGGTAGAGTAGGAAACTGGTTTTCCAAATTCAAGCCTAGACACTATCTCTCTGACACCCATAAGGCGGTCAAGTTATTTGATTGACTTTAAAGCATTAAAACATTTGATCATTTCATAAATCCTTCAAATTACGTTTAAAACACTTTATAAATCATTTAAAAACATTTATGAAAGATTTGGAACAGAATTGTTAAGTTTAAAGCTATAATTCTAAAGTTATAGAAAAGTGCTGCGGAAAGTGCTTTTTAAGCTATATTGATCAAAACCACTTTTTATTACATGAAAATTCATTTTTACTACTCAAATCACTTTTAAAACATTTTAAAAGATTTTTTCTACATTTTTAAACAATTTTAAATCATCATTTTCAAAGAAATCCAGTATTGGATTTTGAACTGCAAATTCGGGATTTTTAAAAAACTTGTTTTACTCATATTTCAAAATCTACTTATGGAAATCT
Organism: Allium cepa; assembly: GCA_030765085.1. Taxonomy (NCBI): domain Eukaryota; kingdom Viridiplantae; phylum Streptophyta; class Magnoliopsida; order Asparagales; family Amaryllidaceae; genus Allium; species Allium cepa. The sequence continues at coordinate 591,360,299 of CM060938.1, forward strand.
CCATTTTCTTTCTTCATTGAAGAAATACAGATATAATAATTTGGAAAATTCTTACCCCAAAGAATTTCGATCTACATTCAATCTTTTAAACTTCTTTGACTTTATAGCGCGAAATAACAAACTACCGTTAAGCGACGCGCTTATTTTTAGCTAAATTTTCCATTCCTTTTCAAACTTCACCAAAAAACTTTTAAATGTTTACAAAATAGTTCAAATGCATTTAAAACCATTTTTAAGAGATTTAATAATTCCATACACACCATTTCAATAGTTCAAGGAAAGTGATTTCCTTTGTGTTTATCGACGTGTATATTCGTGACTTGCATATATATTCAATATTCATATGAAAACAACCAAACTTGACGATCAAATTATATTCAACATCCATTTGCAACATCATATCATCATCCAACATATAGTATAATAGTTTAGGAGTTCTCGCCATCATTTTCCCTTTGAGCTAATATAAAGTGGGCTATAGCACCGCTACGATCGAAGTAAACTCTACGGAATCGAGCTCTGGAGCATTGAAGTGGCTAGGAATAGCCTTGGGAGTGCTTATGGCCTAGCTAGGGAAGGGGAAAGGGCTTGGCCTTGCTTTGGGAAGGGGCGGTCATGAGTTTGAGTGGTGGAAAGGAGGAGATTTGTCTTCGTTTTGAACTGGATCAATATTACATACACGTGTATATATTTTACTAACATTTTGCCAAAGCTTTTGCCCATTATTTTCTAAGGCATGAAAGCCATTAAAGAAGCTCCTAGGAGGATTAAGAAGAAGGAAGAAGAAGATGGAAAGTTATGTGAAAATGTGAACGAGGGTATTATGTATTTATAGCCTTGAAAGCTTTAAGGGCTAAGCAACTTCGAATATATATATATATATATATATATATATATATATATATATATATATAGGGAAAGTCTATTTAGACATAAAATATAGACACAATTGGTGACACAAAGAATCTCCACCATTGGATTGCCCCCTGAATTCCACCTTCCCCGTAAAGACAAAAAAAATCCAATGGTACGGATCTTTTGTGTCACCATTTTGTGTTTAATTTTGTGTTCAAATAGCCGACCCCATATATATATATATATATATATATATATATATATATATATATATATATATATATATATTTCATTATGAAACACATCTCCACTTTTCTACCCTTATTTCACACGTTAATGCTTTCCCCTCCATGTGCTCCATCACTTCATTCACTTCATTTGTGCATATGTTGACTTGTTTAAGCTTAAGGAGGAAGCTTGTTTAAAATATCTTAGATTTTGTATCATGTATGTATTTTTAAGGTTATAAGAATATATGTATGTATACATATGTTCATGTGCATGTTATTAGATGTATTTGTATGTTATATATGTGTACATGACACACAAACAACATTGCATTGATTCCGAACAACTTCCGTTCGATAAACCGTTGTCAATCGGAGAACCGGTTCTCGATCATATTTTCACTTATACTTTAATGTACATATATTTTAAAAAAAAATTTAAAAACATTTTCTTATCATTCTAGGTGAATTAAAATGATTACGTTTCATTTATAAAACCATATAAATTTATATTAACAATTATTTACAAAAATCGCTATTATACTAATAAAGCGATATCGATTTTTCCTTATATTTTCAAATCAATTATATATCTTTATAAAACTATTATAAGTGATTTATTTTCACTTTTAACAATTCAAAATGAATTATCATCATTTTAAAATGATTATTTAAATCATTAAATCTCAATTTAAATTAAATAAATCAATTATCATATTTAAGGGCATTATTAACAATGTCAAAAACACATTTTATTTTCAAAACAAAATCAATTGATTTTATTTATATTCTTGTTTAATTATAAAAATAAGTGTATGTATCCAGCTCCATGAGCGACGTTTTACGATTATAGGGCTGGTTATCGATAAACTGTTTTAGGCCATTTTATCGATTTAGGTTTGAAGGAAAATATTTTTGTAAATATTTATTCAAAATAAAATTACAATTACTTATTATCACTCAAAACAATATTATTTATATCATCAATCTTTTATTTGCATAAATTTAAAAATAAATACAATTTATCAAAGTGATAAATTAGTGAGTCGTTACAGACCTTCTCCCTTAAAAGAATTTCGTCCTCGAAATTACCCAAAACAAAAACCTAAAGGTTTTCCCCAAAATATTTATTTTTAAACTTACACACGTTCGATGTATATAGATCATCCATATGCAATGCCTGATTCGATCTTTTATTTGAATTCACAACTTTACTTCCGAACTAGCATTGATCCCCTGATCATTTAGTGCGGACTTTGACCAGACTTTCCAATCAGAATTTTAATTTTCCTTACATAGCTCTCAACTATGATAGAAAACTCAAGTATCCAACCCTAAACCCTCATCAATGTTTGTCATCAATAATCGAGTGATAAATTCTTTTTTGGACCAGTGTAAACACCTCAAAGTTCTTCACTTGAATCTTAGATTAAATCGTGCGACGAAATAATCCATATACTTCATATGAATTTAATAATCTTTCAAAAAATTTAATTAAAACATTTCATAAAACTTTCATTCTTCATTCAAACTTTTTTAAAGATACTACTTTATAAATAACCATTTTATATTTCCAAATATTTCTACTTAAAAATACATTTTTTCGAAAGGATGATATCCTTTTATTATAATACATTTCTAAACATATCTATCTAGTTTCTCAAAAATTATTTGCAAAATAATCCATTAAATTGATAAATTAGCATAAACTGCCTTTAGCTAATATCGAATGCGAAAACATTCTTTATTTAGTTAAAAATTTCTTTATTAACTAACACTCCTTTATTAATTGAAACTTCCTTTATATATATATATATATATATATATTCGTTACTTATACCATTTTTAATACTAAAAAAGTATTTATATACTTATTAAAATGTTTTAAGTATATTCAACAAGTTTTTTATTCTTCTTTTATTACCTTTAAAATATCAAAGAGATTGAAACAATTACTACTACAACATTGTTATAATGAACTTCTCTTTTCTTTTATGATTTGAATTTATAACATTGTCTATCTTTATAAAAAAGACTCCAATACTTGTTATTATCTTTGAAATCCCATTATTAAAGATCTAAACATACCCGTAAGATTTCTTCCAAAGTGCCATTCAAGTGTTTAAAAACAAATGTTGCTAAAACATCGTTTACTACAAACCCAAACCCATTCATTTATACCCTTTAATATTTATTTTAAAGGTCAAAGCATACCCATGCTTATCAATTAAGATAATACACTTTGATAAAAATTGACAACCACTAATTAATTCACCAATTGACGATTCACATTATCCTCTTTAACTTTAGAAAATTATATTGATCGAGTAACTCAAAAATGATACCAAGGAAATAGGTACCACCAATAATATCGCATACTTCCTTAACAAGAAGAGGAATACTTAAGAGAAGCGTTTACCATCCGAACACATCTCCATCCAATTTTTAGTTACTTTTGAGCCACTCAGATCAATTTATCATAAGATTGTTTTTCGTTTTCAAAATCCCTTTTTAGAAATAATACCATTATTATTCCTTTTTCAAAAATCATTTGAAATTCCTTTCAAAAATATCAAAATTTAAACTCTTAAAAATTTCTTTATAAAGCACGTTTTATAAACCCATTTCAGAAAATCACTTATATAAAACATATTCATGAGATATATTTATCTTTAATAAATTCCTTTAATAAAAATTTATTATTTATTGAATACCCCATAGTCAAATTGTGAAACTAAATTCACGAGGTGTTCATACTTAAACTTTTAAATTAAACAACTAATCAATGGATGATAATAACTTAGCACTATCCTTCCCTTAATCCAAATAACTATACTACTTGAAAAATACTCTTTATATTCAAAATATAATCTTAGGTAAAGTTATTTACCCATTTTAAAAATCAAATCATTGGTATATACTATTGACATATACGCGCTCATATATAATACTCTCAAATTCGTTCTAGAGTGCTACTAACCATATCTCTAATGAGTTACTCATCATAGGGCATTACTAACCATATCTCTGATGAGTCTTTTACTCCTATTAGGCTCAAGTGTTCGCTCAACCTAAGCTCTGATACAAAATGTATTGGCCCGTTTCTTCAACTCTCGAAAATTGATACTAATACATCCTCGGTATTCACGTGCTGTAAATCCAAATGCCGGAGAAGCGGTTCATTAAGGGTAAGAAAGAAAATAAAGATAGGACAAAATCTCACATATATTATTTCAACAAATAATCTTTACAGCGGAAATTTAAATACATTTAGCAGAGCTCAAAAATGGACAGTTATAAATATTTGTCCTTACAAAGGTAGAATACAACACAACTCAAGTGTGGTGGAAATAATCTTCAGAAAAATCTTCTAACTCCATGCTTCGAGCTCCATCCAGATTTCTTCTAAATAAAACCTGACTACTAGGCTGCTCGGGGAAATTACGGCACCCAGAGTTTAAGGGAAAGGAAAATAAAATCCGGGTCAATCATGAGACTGGTGTGAGAACTCAAAAATATGCATTTTGAAAACAAAAAGGTGTATCATAAGACCCTGTTGCAAATAAAAATGGAACAGGTTTTTACCTTATGATAATTAAATCATTATTATGTAAAATCACTTAATATTATTTATAATGACATATCTTTGAAATCATTTGCAAATAAACTTATTAATCTTAGCCGAAAGTGTTACATTATTAAATTCCAACATACTAGCCACAAACGCGGGTTCTACAAACAAAATGGCAGGAACTTACTAGGGAATGGATTCCATACAAATGTCTAGGTGAAGAGACTACCTTTCGACAGTACATCTCCAGAGGAATGTACCGAGGCCCAACAGATGGTCCTCTACCAACACAAGACCGACCTACCTCTTCCTATATAGTACCGAATATGTCATCACCCCGGTCGTTACCGACCTATCCGAGAGCTCTCTTCGAATACACAATATTAATTTAAATTTGAACGTCATAGCGGGTAGAGATTTATCTACAAGGGGATGATCATACCCTAACGGTTGCGACCACATAGCCTTGCCACATCTACCCTATTTCGATCATTTTTGGGTATGAGGCTTGAGGTAACAATTACCTTTCACTTAGAACATCATATCCCTTTGAATGGCACACTGCCATTCCATCGGTCACTTGTGGACTTTTACAAACATACAACCTCCGAGCTCATCCGCCTTAGAGAAGGGTGTTAAGCTAAGAGAAGTTGCCTTCTCCGCCACCAAACAGATGTATGTTTATAAAAGTCAACGATAAAATCTCAAGAATGCAACTCAGACATCCATCCTTACAAGTTCGTCTGGGACTGAACGAAACCGAAGGCACTCTCCTTGCACATCCTTTCGGGAATTAACCCTGGGATTAGTAGCAAGAAGTCATTGCAATCCAAAGAGTTTCAGAAATGAAGGGACCACTGCAACTTTAGTATTTGAGAGCTAACCAGAACTATCAACAAGCAGTCCTTTCACCCCGAAGGTCTTTGGTCTTCATTCTTTATTCTCTTGGGTCTTTATTTTTCGAACGCATACATCGGTTCAAAGTGGTTCTTGAAGCGGGATTACGCCAGATCCGACCCCTGTTCCTTTGAAAAAATCATCAATAAAAAGAGGTTTTGTGAATAGGGAATCATTCTTTAATTGATTAAGTTCTTTTTATCAAAAATATCTTTTGGAGATATATATTTTCAAATAATTTTTTTTGGTTTATAATAAATATTAAACCTCTCTTATTAATTCCTTCGATTACTTAAAACTCCTTTAATTTGAATAATTTGAAATCACTACACTTTTCTTTTCAATTAAGAAAACATTTCCAAAATCATTTCATTTAAGTCATAACAAAGATTTTTTAATTTAAAACTCAAAACTTTGATTGAGTTAAAACCATGTTATCTAAGATGTTAATCCCAAAATCAGTAAATATTAAGTGAGCAGAATCTATAAAATCATCTAATTCTACTCAATATCAATCCCTGTATTCAGCAAATACTATGGGTGGAATAATGGTGAAATCACCTTTTAAAATCCCTAAATAGTATGAGTTCCCTCTTCGGGCTTTAACTCGAGCACAAGAAGATCATCTCTCTAAGATCCAAATTGTTTTAATCCTGGAAAATAGCTTTCTTTATCCTTTGGAAAATTTTGAACCGAGTAAACCAAATTTACTATCCCCTCCGTCGGGCCAGTCCGGATAGCTAGGGAGAGGAAGAAGCTGGTTTTCCAAACTCAAGCCTTGGCACTATCTCTCGGACACCCATAAGGCAGTCAAGTTATTTGATCGACTCTAAATTATTAAAACGTTTGATCATTTCATAAATCCTTCAAATACCTTTAAAACAATATATAAATCATTTAAAAACATTTATGAAAGATTTGGAAAAGAATTTTTAAGTGTAAACCTATAATTCAAAAGTTATAGAAATGTGCTGCGGAAAGTGCTTTTTAAGCTATTTTGATCAAACGACTTTTTATTATATGAAAATTAATTTTTATTACTCAAATCACTTTTGAAACATTATAAAAGATTTATTACGTATTTTAAAACAATTTTAAAACATCATTTTCAAAAAAATCCAGTTCTGGATTTCGAACTACAAATTCAGGATTTTTCAAAAACTTGTTTTACTCATATTTCAAAATCTGTTTATCGAAATCCCAATTTTCTTTCTTCGTTGGAAAATTATGGATATAATAAACTTGTTTGACTTTTATAGCGCAAAATCACGAACTAACGTTACGCGACGCGCTTATTTTTAACAAAATTTTCCATTTCTTTTCAATCTTCACCAAAACACTTCTAAATGTTTACAAAACCTTTCAAATGCATTTTAAATCATTTTTAAATGATTTAACAATTTCATACACACCATTTCATTAGTTCAAGGAAAGTGATATCCTTTGTGTTTATCGACGTGTATATTCGTGACTTGCATATATATTTATCATTCATATGAAAATAAGCAAACTTGATGATCAAAGCATATTAAAGATCCATTTACAATACTATATCATTGTAACGACCCGCAATTTTACGATTATATATTTAAATATAGCATCGTTAGTTGGATTAAATTCCAAAATGTGACCTTTTGTAAACAGTCGAATTTGGACTCGAGATCACTTCCATTGATTTTAAAATGACGTTTACAACTTATTTGAGTATAAATATCGATATGTTTGGAGTTGATTATGATTTTGGTATTTTCATTTGGGCTTTGGGTTTGGTTCCAGCCCACTACGCCAATAATAGAACCCAAACTCTTCTACCAAATACCCTAACTCCTCTCCATTTCATTCATTCTACTCATAATAATTCCTAACACTCAAGCTAAAGGAAAAATGGGGGAAAAAGAGGAGATTAGAAATTCCTATATCCCAGTTTTCTTAGAAAATTCAAGTTCTAGTTCTAAAATCAAAGAGAAGCTTAGATAAGCATCCTCTTCATCTTCTCCATCTCAATCCCTCTTCAATTTTCAGAATCCCCTATAACTTAACTTAGAAAATTCATTTCATTTGATAATAGATTGAAGATTCTAGAGGTATTGTTGAAGAGAAATCAATCTTAGCTTGTTTTAGAGCTTCTCATTTCTATATTTGAGTTTAAAGGAGAGTTCTTGAACTCACATCTATGTCTATAGCTTTCATGTTGTTGGGTATGAATTCCTAACATCTATTTCATGTCCAATTGCTTTTGATTTTACTTGATTTGGTGAATTTTCCAATTTTGGTATTTTGAAGTCAAAATCTTTAAAGATCCTATCTTGGATGTTTGGACATGTTATTTGGGGTGTATCGAAGAGCCTATAAGGCTGGGTTGTCGCTTGGCATAATTCCCTAGCCTCCGTCGCTCACCCGATCGCTTCTAAACCGATTTGGCCATCATGGCCTTGGCAAACTATTACCCAATACAGGCAACCGGACGTCTGGTTTGTGAGCCCAGACGTTTGGTTAGGGCACCAGAAGAAAAAAAATACGGCAGAAAAAGAAAAAAAGGGAAGAGCCTAGGACCAGACGTCTGGTCCAAACCAACTAGACGTTTGGGAGGGTTCTGGAACTAAAATGAAGATGGGAAAAAAAATTCCAAACCCCAGGTCAGACGTCCGGCCAATCCAACCAGACGTCTGGTCCTGTGCAATTTTGCCTATTTTGGCTGTTTTTGAGTGGATTTTCAATTTTTATCGATTTTTGTTGCTCTAGTTAGTTGTTGTCAATTATTATCGACATTGAAGACTTCTTTTATGGATTTTGGGAATATCCATTTGATTGGATTTGATATTGATTTTTTTTGTTTGAATTCACGTTGTCGAATGTGGATTTTTGGTGAAAGATTTTTTTAACAATCATTTCTGTAATTTGTCACTTTTAAATACAAAGGTTTCTATACTAGTAGTAAATACTCAAACTCTTTCACAAAAACGATTTCAACGTTACTTTTAATAAAAAGATCGTTTTTAAAACCGTTTTCTAATTTATTAGTATATACAAACCTCCACCTCATTCGTATGAGAAATCTAATTAAACGACTTAGCAAAACAAGTGGTATGAAAAGCTTGTGTTTACTTCATCGGTTAATTCTTGGACTTGTTCGATTAAAATCTTGTGACAGTTTTCGAGTGGAAATCTACAATTTGTTCGTAAATATTTAAGTTAAGCTAGTGGTTATGGGACATGATGCTAAACTCATCTATTTACTAGCTTAGTGTAATTTACACTTCTTATTGATCAATGATGATCAGTTTTCGGTTTGGACTAGGGATGTGCGATGTCTCTTTGCCCGCATGGGGACTATACCCTGTTCTGTAGAGCTTCGTCTCAGTTTTATGGGCTAATGACCCATGGTATTTTAACCGTTTTATGGAATTTGGTTTATCGGGCGTATCGCTGTACGACGTCGTTGTTTCGGCTTATTTGAGTTTCAGGTTCATCGGGCGTATCACTGTACTACGTTGTTGTTCCGGCTTATTTGAGTTTCAGGTTCATCCGGCGTATCGCTGTACTACGTCGTTGTTCCGGCTTATTTGTGTTTCAGGTACATCGAGCGTATCGCTATGCTACATCGTTGTTCCAGCTTATTTGAGTTTTAGGCTCATCGGGTGTATCGCTGTATTACGTCATTGTTCCAGCTTATTTGAGTTTTAGGTTCATCGAGCATATCGCTGTACTACGTCGTTTTTCCAGCATGTTTGAGTTTCAAGTTCCTCGGGCGTATCGCTGTATTACGTCATTGCACTGGCTCTATGGGTTAGCATCTCATTTGTGATACACGCATTGGTTAGTTTTCGTGTGCCCATTCGTGATAGGTCTCCCCCTTTTTGTGATTTTAGGATTTCTACTAGATGATTTCTGGAATTTTATGTTTCACCAATTTTTGCGATTTACATTGATATGTTTTGTCAATATCTGAGGTTTGGTGAATAAGCTAAAGAATGTGATATCCTTTTTGGATATTTGAGGAGATTTGAGATATTATATGATTTTCGTTGTTATCAAATATATACTTGTCACAGTATGACATTATTGTTATAATATATTTTTGGCATATATCTTATCCTATCTCATATTATATGATATTTATAGCTAGACTGATCCGTTTATTATTTTTCTTCTTAAATAATACTTGGATCAGACCGAGGTGTTTCAGGTGCTTCCACTTAACTTTTTAGAAGGGGCTAACTTCTTTTGGCTAACTACTTTAGCTTAGTAGTTTTTGTTTTTATACATTCGAGATAGAGACTCCTTGGTGTATACATATTATTTTGTCTAGCACTTGTACCTATTCTTTTGGGATGTAGTGGATCTTGTATGACCACTACTTTGATGTTCACTTCTATGTGTTATATTCATATCTGTTTCCATCTTAGTGATATGAATATTTGTGACTAATTTATGTTATGATTATTTTATATTTGTTTCCCAAGACCTCATAGCCACTGTGTAGTAGCTTTGAGTTTGTATTGGATATGTCGAATTTCCTCTTGAAACAAAAATGCATGACGTATTATCTGACATATTGGTACTCACACAAAGCAATTACATAGATGGCCGCTCCTCAACAGCCTTATTCTTCATACTAGTCGAAGGCATTACCCCGTAATATCCTTGGCTAGTGTGAGTATAGAGGTGGGGCGTCACAGTTTAGTATCAGAGCCAAACTTCGGAACAATGAAGAATTATCTAGCAAGGATCATTGTCCTAAGTCTCTCTTAGGAATCGTGCCTTAGGATTTAATCCGAGTCTTTGGACCCATTCTATCCTATTTTCCTTTATGATGCTTTGTTTCACCAATCAAGCTTATTTGAATTCATTCTGGGAATAACCATTTTCCTCTTCGTTCTCTCTTCCTTTCTTAAAGAGAAGAGATGGTTAGACCTGGCAGTCCTAGCGCTGGTCAATCCAGTGGTCCTCCTCTGGAAGGCGTATTCATGTCTGTCCAATAACTTTTGGATATTGTAAAGAATCAAAGGTTTATCCGTGCTTTGAATAAAAACCCCAAAAAGGTTTTACCTCTGAAATTAGAGGTGCCTTTCGACCAGTTTGTGGATATCACTCTTCAACTTGAAAAGGCAGATAAAGGAAGTGAAGGTGATATTGGGGTTTCCAAGAAGAGGCATATTAAGTTCAAAATCCCTAATCCCAACAAGAAAGTGAAGCAAGCAACTTTGGTAGCAAAGACTCCAATCCCTAATCATGGGGAATGCTACAATTATAGTTCTAAGGGCCACTATGTAAATAGGTGTCCAAGGCCTATTTCTTGTCGCTATTGCAAAAGTTTGGGACATCATATATCTTCATGTCCCATACTTCAAAGCAAGAAAAAGGGAAGGATGAATGTTGTGCAAGCTACTAATAACACTTCTCTTAGTCAAGGTGTTTCTCATTCTGTCCTTGATGGCATTATTTTGTTTCGTGATTATCCTATTTGAATTCTTTTGATACGGGTGCATCTCCTTCTTTTATATCAAAAGAACTTGTTGATACTTTTTCTTTAAATATTATGGGCTTGATGACTTCATTGAGAATTGCGAATTTGGTTGGTGGGTCCACAATACTCAGTTTACTTTGTAAAGATGTCGAGATTATTTTATGTGATTATGCTTTCCATACCGATTTGCATATTATGCGTTACTTAGGTTTCAGAATGATTTTGGGAATGGATTGGCTTAATCGATATGAAGCCCATATCCTATATCCCAAGAGAACTATCCATCTTTGACATCCTCAATCTGTTAAACGGATTTTATTGTTCATAATGATTTCGATTCCAATTTGGTGGCATCATTTTATTCTTTAAACCCACATGATGAGGAAGATGTTATTTCCCTCATTCAAGTAGTTCGTGAATTTCTCGATATCTTCGAGTCTGTCTTAGAATTATCACCTAAGCGATTTATTGAGTGGTGCTAAGGTCTTTTCAGTTTGACTATGCCACCGGTTTTCATTAGCTATGAGTTGCAGACGATAGCGTTCACTAACCGTGTTCTGCACTCGTTATGATTCTTATGAATAGCTTGTTATGCCATTTCATTTGACGAACCCTCCATCTTATGAATCGAGTACTCTGCGAATATCTCGATGACTCCTTCCTTGTATTCATGATTATGGGTGAAAATAGCAATTTAAAATTGCAAATCTTTCTAATAAGATATATTTATAGGTATAATTGGATTTTGTTCTTAAAACGTGCAAAGAATATTCGTAAAATTTATAAGAGGCATGTTTATCATAAAAAAGATGATTTTGTGTTGGATTTCCCATTGAGTGTTTTAAGAATTCTGGTCGATACGCTTGATCAACATTATCAATAGGAGTCTTCTAAACGCTATGATGAGATGGTCAGACACATTAAATTGACTTGTAATATGTAAATTTTCTAAAAAGATGATTACATAAAGTTAATTATAATTTTGAATGTCTTAGCTTTTCGAGAAAGTGGATTACGACATAAATGATTTAGCATAAAAGCTGCTTTTCAGAAATTAAAAGAACTCATTTCCGATGCTCCTATTCTTGTGATTCCTAAAGGGAACCAAGACTTCACTGTTTGTACCAATGCTAGTCGTATTGGTTTGGGAGTCGTTCTCATGCGAAAGGGAAAGTGTTATCGCTTATGCTTCTAGACAATTAAAGCCTGCCGAGACTAGATATGCCACTCATGATTTTAGCTCGCGGCCATTGTTTTCGCCCTTAGAATTTCTCGTTATTATCTTTTGGGAGAGAAATTTGTTCTCTACACCGATCATAAATCTTTGAAATATTTATTTTCTCAAAAGGAACATAATTTGCATCAACAATGTTGGCTCGAATTCCTTGCATCTTATGATCTTGATATTCTCTGTACTCTTGGAAAGGGAAACCATGTTGACGATGCCCGTAGTCATAAGCAACAAGCGGTTGTTTCCATGATGATATTCGAATGGAGTGATCTCGAGACTTTGTCTACTTGTGAGATTCGAGATCGTGAATCTGATTCGTGTTCATCTCTTGTTTTATGTAGCCTTGATGCTCATCCTTCTCTTTTAGCACCGCTTATCATCCTAGTGTGTGAATCAAACTCTTGAAGATCTTCTTCGTGCATGTGTTCTTGATTTTGGTAGAAGTTAGGAAGATCATATTTCTCTTGTTGAGTTTTCTTATAATAATAGCTTCCAATCTAGTATTGGTATGGCGCCTTTTGAGGCACTCTACATAAGGCCATATCAATCTCCTTTGCGTTGGCTTGAAGCCGGTCAGAAGCTGGTTTTAGGTCCAGATTTTATTCGTGATGCCACAGAAAAGATTGACCTTATTTGTCATAGGATGAAAGAAGTTCAAAGTAGACAAAAATCCTCTACCGATAACCGAAGAAGGAATTTAAAATTTTCTGTGGAAGATTTGGTATTCATTCGTGTTTCACCTATGAAGGATGTTGTGCGTTTCAATCGATCGGAAAAATTAGCACCTCGATATATTGGTCCATTTCCCATCACGAACGCATTTGTTCCGCGGCTTATCGCCTTTTATTACCGGCTCAATTTTCCACTATTCATGACGTATTCCACGTCTCTCAACTACAGAAATTCCTTGGAAATTCCGATTCTATCCTTGAGCCCAGTGTTATTGAAGAAACCGAGGTTTCGTCTATTTTGACTTATGAGCAACATCCTATTCGCATCATTGCTACGGAGGTTAAATGTCTTTATAATTAAGATGTCCCGCTTGTGAAAGTTCAATGGTCCTCAAATCCTGAGGATTGTTCTTGGGAATCCAGAGAATTTATCAAGCGAACACATCCAGACTTACTCTCTCATGCTTTTTAAGGTGAACTTCTTACTTCAAAATTTTCTTTTGTGTTGTTATGCCTTAGTGTGGTTGTTACTCCTTATTTTCTTCTTAAAGAACTATGAGAACGCAATTTCTTTAAGGAGGGGAGTCCGTAACAACCCACAATTTTACGATTATATATTTAAATATTTTATTTAAATGTAGCATCGTTAGTTGGATTAAATTCCAAAATATAAATTTTTGTAAATAGTCGAATTTGGACTCGAGACCACTTCCATTGATTTTAAAACGATGTTTACAACTTGTTTGAGTACAAACATCGATATGTTTGGAGTTGATTAGGATTTTGGTATTTTCATTTGGGCTTTGGATTTGGTTCCAGCCCACTAACCCAATAATAAAACCAAAAATCTTCTATCAAATACCCTGAGTCCTCTCCCTTTCATTCATTCTACTCATAATAATTCCTAACACTCAAGCTAAAGGAAAATTGGAGGAAAAAGAGGAGATTAGAAATTCCTAAGCCCTAGTTTTCTTAGGAAATTCAAGTTATAGTTCTAAAATCAAAGAGAAGCTTAGGTAAGCATCCTCTTCATCTTCTCCATCTCAATCCCTCTTCAATTTTAAGAATTCCATATAATTTAACTTAGGAAATTCATTTCATTTGATAATAGATTGAAGATTCTAGAGGTATTGTTGAAGAGAAATCAATCTTAGCTTGTTTTAGAGCTTCTCATTTCTATATTTGGGTTTAAAGGTGAGTGCTTGAACTCACATCTATGTCTATAGCTTTAATTGTTGTTAGGTATGAATTCCTAACGTCTATTTCATGTCCAATTGCTTTTGATTTGAATTGATTTGGCGAATTTTCCAATTTTGGTATTTTGAAGTCAAAATCTTTAAAGATCCTATCTTGGATGTTTGGACATGTTATTTGGGGTGTATTGAAGAGCCTATAAGGCTAGGTTGTCGCTTAGCATAATTCCCTAGCCTCCGTCGCTCGTCCGATCGCTTCCGAACCGATTTGGCCATCAGTTGCCTAGGTAGACTGTTGCCCAGTATAGGAAACCAGACGTCTGTTTTGAGAGCCCACAAGTCTGGTTAGGGCACCAAAAGAAAAAAAAATTACGGCAGAAAAAGAAAAAAAGGGCAGAGCCTAGGACCAGACGTTCGGTCCAAACCAAACAGACGTCCGGGAGGCTTTTAGAATTAAAAAGAAGATAGGGAAAAGAAAAATAAATTTCCCGAACCCCAGGTCAGACGTCTGGCTAATCCAACCAGACGTCTGGTCCTGTGCAATTTTGCCTATTTTTGAGTGGATTTTCAATTTTTATTGATTTTTGTTGTTCCGGTTAGTTATTGTCAATTATGATCGACATTGATGGCTTCTTTTATGGATTTTGGGAATATCCATTTGATTGGATTTGATATCGATTTTTATGGTTTGAATTCAGGTTGTCGAATGTGGATTTTTGGTGAAAGATTGTTTTTACAATCATTTCTGTGATTTGCCACTTTTAAATACAAAGGTTTCTATACTAGTAGTAAATACTCAAACTCTTTCACAAAAAGCGATTTCAACGTTATTTTTAATACAAAGCTCGCTTTTAAAACCGTTTTCTAATATATTAATATGTACAAACATTTACCTCATTCGTATGAGAAATCTAATTAAACGACTTAGCAAAACACGTGGTATGAAATGCTTGCCTTTACTTCGTTGGTTAATTCTTGGACTTGTTCGATTGAAATATTGTGACAATTTTCGAGTGGAAATTTACAATTTGTTCATAAATATTTAAGTTAAGCTAGTGGTTATAGGACGTGAAGCTAAACTCATATATTTACTAGCTTAGTGTAATTTACTTCTTATTGATCAATAATGATCATTTTATGGTTTGGACTAGCGATGTGCGATGTCTATTTGTAAGCGTGGGGGACCATACCCCATTCTGTAGAGCTTCGTCTCATTTTTATGGGCTAATGACCCATGGTGTTTTAACCGTTTTATGGAATTTGGTTCATCGGGTGTATCGCTGTACTACGTCATTGTTCCGGCTTATTTGAGTTTAAGGTTCATCGGGCATATCGCTGTATTACGTCGTTGTTTTGGCTTATTTGAGTTTCAGGTTCATCGGGCGTATCGCTGTACTACGTCTTTATTCCGGCTTATTTGAGTTTCAGGTTCATCGGGCGAATCGCTGTACTACGTCGTCGTTCCGGCTTATTTGAGTTTTAGGTTCATCGGGCGTATCGCTGTACTACGTCGTTGTTCCGGCTTATATGAGTTTTAGGTTCATGGGGTGTATCGTTGTACAACGTCGCTGTTCCGGCATGTTTGAGTTTTCGGTTCCTCGGGCGCATCGTTGTACTACGTTGTTGCACCGGCTCTATTGGTTAGTGACCCATGGGTTAGCATCTCATTTGTGATACACGTGTTGGTGAGTTTTGATGCTCCTGTTTGTGGTAGGCCTCCCCCTTTTTATGATTTCTGGATTTCTAATAGATGATTTCTGGAATTTTATGTTTCACCAATTTTTGCGATTTGCATTGATATGTTTTGTCAATATCTGATGTTTGGTGAATAAGCTAAAGAATGTGATATCCTTTTTGAATATTTGAGGAGATTTGAGATATTATATTATTTTCGTTGTTATCAAATATATACTTGTCACGGTATGAATTTATTGTTATCATATATTTTTGGCATATCTCTTATCCTATCTCATCTTATATGATATTTATAGCTACACTGATCCGTTTATTATTTTTCTTTTTAAATAATACTCAGGTCAGACGGAGGTGTTTCATGTGCTTCCACTTAACTTCTTAGCACGGGCTGGCTTCTGAATTTTGGCTAACTACTTTAGCTTAGTAGTTTTTGTTTTTATACATTCGAGATAGAGACTCCTTGGTGTATACATATTCTTTTGTCTAGCACTTGTACCTATTCTTTTGGGATGTAGTGGATCCTGTATGACCACTACTTTGATGTTCACTTCTATGTGTTATATTCATATCTGTTTCCACCTTAGTGATATGAATATCTGTGACTGATTTGTGTTATGATTTTTTTTTTGAAGACCTCATAGCCACTATGTAGTAGCTTTGAGTTTGTATTGGATATGTCAGATTTCCTCTTGAAACAAAAATGCATGACGTATTATCTGACATATCGGTACTCACACAAAGCAATTACACAGATAGTCGCTCCTCAACAGCCTTATTCTTCATACTAGTCGACGGCATTACTCCATAGTGTCCTTGACTAGTGTGAGTATAGAGGTGGGGTGTCACAATCAATATCCAACATATAGTATAATAGTTTTAGAGTTCTCACCATCATTTTTCCTTCGAGCTAATATAAAATCGGTTATAGCTCCTTTACGATCGAATAATACTCTACGAAATCGAGCTTCGAAGCCGTGAAGTGGCTAGGCATAGCCTTGGAGTGCTTACGACCTAACTAGGGAAGGAGAAAGGGCTCGACCTTGCTTTGGGAAGGGGTGGCCGTGAGTTTGAGTGGTGGAAAGGAGGATATTTGTCTTCGTTTTGAAGTGGATCAATATTATATACATGTGTATATATTTTATTAATATTTTTCCATAGCTTTTGCCCATTATTTTATAAGGCATGAAAGCCATTAAAGAAGCTCTTAGAAAGCTTAAGAAGAAGGAGGTAGAAGATGGAAAGTTGTGTGAAAATGTGAATGAAGGTATGCATGTATTTATAGCCTGGGAAGCCATAAGTGCTAAGGAACTTCATATATATACATATATATACATATACATATATATATATATATATATATATATTTCATTATCCATCGCATTTCCACTTTTCTACCCTTATTCCACACATTAGCGCCTTCCCCTCCATGTGCTTCATCACTTCATTCACTTCATGTATTCATCTGTTGGCTTATTTGAGCTTAAGGAGGAAGCTTGCTTAAATATCTTAGATTTTGTGTTATGTATGTATTTTTATGTGTATAAGTATATATGTATGTTACATATGTTCGTGTGCATGTTAGTGGATGCATTTGTATGTTATATGTGTGTACATGACACATAAACAACGTTACATTGGTTCCGAACGACTTCAGTTTGATAAACTATTGCCAATCGGGGAACCGGTTCCCAGTCATATTTTCACTTATACTTTAACGTACATATATTTGTCAAAAAAATTTGAAAAACATTTTCTTATCATTTTAGATGAACTAAAATGATCACATTTCATTTATAAAGCCATATAAAATTGTATTAACAATCATTTACAAAAATCGCTATAACACCAATAAAGTGATATCGATTTTTCCTTATATTTTCAAATCAAATATATATCTTTATAAAACTATTATAAATGATATATTATCACTTTATAACTATTCAAAATGAATTATCATCATTTTAAAATATATTTTTTATAATTAAAATAATTATCTAAATCATTATATCTCAATTTAAATTAAATAAATCATTTATCATATTTAAGGGCATTATTAACAATATCAAAAACACGTATTATTTTCAAAAACAAATCAATTGATTTTATTTTTTATTCTTATTTAATTATAAAAATAAGTGTATGTGTCCAACTCCGTGCGTGATGTTTTACGATTATAAGGCTGGTTATCGATAAAACCGTTTTAGGCCATTTTATCAATTTAGCTTTCGAGGAAAATATTTTTGTAAATATTTATTCAAAATAAAATTAAAATTACTTATTATCACTCAATTTAAAAATAAATACAATTTATCAAAGTGATAAATTAGCGGGTCGTTACATCCGTTATGGTTGAAAGTAGAAGCGCCATGAGTATTAGGGAAATAATAAGATGGAAGTTGTCCTTGTCTACTCCTGTTTTTTATAAAAATTATAAAGGATGTTTTATAAACATTGTAAACCATATATTTAATGAAATAGTTTAGCATAACAATTTGTTTTTAAAAGCAAAACTTAATAAATGATTTGAGTTAAAAATCCTAATTTTAAGAAGTAAAAATCCTTGTTGTTGAAAAGGGTTTTAAAAGAAAAGGTGGTTTGAATGGCCATTTATGTAATAAACTTGACTCTTATTTGAAAGAAGGAAATGATCTTTTAAATGTTTAATTGCTAATATTTCCTTTTAACTTAATAAATAAACTTAATTGATAAATTTTAAATTATAGTTTTTAAATTTAAGAGACCAAGTTATGTTTAAATTTAATAAAAAGCTTCAAAGTTTGTACTTTCAAAGATAAAAGTTTTAGGATTAAGTACTTTAAATTTTTATAAATTTTTAATTTTAGAAAAAGTTGCAAAAACGAAACCAGGTTTTTAATATGGAGTGGATAAGGATGATTGTAGGTAAGATGAGGTAAAAGGTAAGGCTATGAAGAAAATAATGATGACTACTAATAGAGTAGCAACAAGGAATCCCCGTTGAGTGTAAGGAATATTGGTCCTAGGAATGTTTTATTAGATATGTGTGCAAGTCATAAGAAAAACCCACAAATGAATGATGAATGGTTTCAAACTACACTTCTACGAGTTCTACTGTATACTTGCATGGAAGGTCAAGATAAAGAAAGTAAATACGAAAAAAATTGAGAATACTATCGAGATAAATGGATTAAAAGAAGATAGCAATAAGGGGTAATGAGAGGGTAAACGCACATTGAGGACGTTGGTTGGCTCAGGATTTAAGTGGACATGATGGAAGGTAAGAAAATTATTTCGCCAGGCCAAATTTTTTGGTAAGTTATTCTAAGTGTACATATTTTGTATTTCTTAGCCTACTACAATGTGAAAATGCACAGTTCGACCTATAATTAGTGGTAGTAGTAATTTAAAGGTAATGAGTGGACCTAATTTATTATAAGCCAAAAAAAGGAAAATGAAGATATGTGGGTTACAGTACAGCAAATTGCATGTCAGAAAGGTCAATTTAATTTAAGTAAGGTGATTGGACCATAGCAACATTAATGTCATTTAATGTTGAAGGGCATCTTCTAGTAATTGTTTCTTTTAGGATAGTTGGTTTGTCGCATTAGTTGTTTCTGTTGTATAAGATTCGTACGATATTTTGAAAAAGTCCCTTTTAAATTGGTTTTCTGGATTGACCGCTATACCTATTGGAAAGCTGTGTAAGTAAAGATATCTCATGTGGACACTTAACTACTGCCAAGTAAGATTGGAAGTTTATAAAATAAATAATGAAATTTATTAGCTACTGAAAGTAAAATAAATACAAGTCCTAAAAAAGGGTTAAATTTTGGGAGATAAATTTTGGCAAGCGAAGGACAGGGAAAGATTGTTGCGAAACCACGGGTCACTATCCGTATGCCTTAAAAGCTGAAATTTATAAATGAACTTGTGCACTAGTTGCTAGTTTAAATAAAAGAAAAGGTTTTTGAAATTGAAAATTTACCATGTAATAGAAAAGATAAATCAGGGACGTTAACTCATTAACTAAAATTGGATTGCATAGGATGTGGTTTAGTCTGTTTTGAAAAGATAAAAATAAATACTTTCGAAAAAAATATCCAATTTTTAATAGAAAATGTTTTGTAAAAGTTTTGAAAAAGAAAAGAGTAAGTTTTGTCTTTAAAATTTCTAATTGTTAACCCAAAAAATGGATCAACATCCGAAAATTAGATGAAAGCACCCGTTCAGATTAAATAAAAAGAAAAGCAGTAAAATAAGCATAATTTTGTAGTGGTTCGCTGTAACCTCCAGCCTACGTCCACTTTAATCTTGTCAGTTGTTCTCTCTCTGGATTATGACTAATTATCTCAGATCTGACCACTATCTAGTGGATCTCAGGTTTACAATGATGTTTCTAGAGTGCTTGAGAGTAACTAGCACTAAGAATTTGCCGATCTAAGTCCTAAAATAGCAAATAGTTATTTCTTAGGTGGCTCTAATGGAGGATAAGTTAGAAGTGAGGTAGCAGAGTCAGGGAGTCCAACCCCTGTTTTGGTTGCTCTATGGTTTGTTTTTATAGGGGTAGAGGAGGTATTGGGTTAGAAGTCTGCTTGCAATGAAGTCCAGATATCGGTCTGAAGCGGTGTGAAAAGTCATACGGTCCCATAAGTAATGGTTATAACTCGGTACCGAGTTATCTCTTATAACTCGGCATTGAGCTATCATCTTAAGGAGAAACTCATTTTTTTTGGATCGTGCTTCTTGCTTCATTTTAGGGTGCCCCATATGTTTTTGTAGATTAATAACTTGTTTTAATAATTATTTCTTCATAACATGGTTTGTTATGTAGTTTACAACAGTCAAATCTTCAATTCTAATTCTTTAATTCTTGAGATAAGTCTTCTGGCACTCTACGAGATCATAAGGGTATGCATGAAAGAGCTAAAGGAAAGCTTGTATGAATTTTGAAATTATGGTGGTGAAGCACAATAACTCGATACCGAGTTATGGGGATAACTCGATGCCGAGCTATTTACTTAGCATATTTCTAGCGCAATTTTTCCCGAGCTATTTTCTTTGTCCATTTGAGCATGTCTGCCAATTTTCAAGTTGTTTCATCTTCGTTTGGATCTTCTAAGCCTAGTTGAAATATGCTTTAGCTCAAAAGCGGGTTAACATCTAGCCCCCTAAAGTACGCCTTTTGAATATAAGGTATGTTTTGCTTAAGAACAAATTCTAGTAATTAATCTTCGATAGTTGAGCTCTCGGCTATCCGTTAATCATGATTAATCATCTGGTTACTTCATATCCTTTAACAAGTCATGGGTCGCTTCAGACTTGGTTAGCTAAGAACTCTACCTCTTGCTTAAGTGTTGCTTATACATCTTTATCATTCCAATTTCATTCATAGTTATTATGTCACATACCAAAATTGTCCCTTTTTCATCCAGTGTTTTATCTATTTTATTTTAACTACAAGACGTTCAAATCCTTTTATCATATCTATATCCGCTCTAAGGTTCGATCTCTCAGGATCCTTTTACATCCAAGTTAGCATGCAATCTCCCCGGATCATTTGTAGTTCATTCTACGATTCAGTCTCTCTGGATCGTTTAATGTTTAAATTAAGAGGACAATCACTTGGATTGTTTATCGCCTAATCTAGGGTTTCAATCTCTCTAAATTCTTGCCTAGTCTGCTTGCTCTCCGCCAAAGGAACCAGTGGCTAAGCAAGTCCATCCACTCACTCTCCTATGAGTGGACTTACTTTTTGTACAAGCCCATCCACTTGCTCTGTAAAGATCCATAATTTAATCACTTTGAAGTTGAACATTCAAAACATTTTTAAATATTTAAATAATGGATTTTATAACTCAAATACTTCTTTTTTAGGTAATAGCTAATGATGGTGATATTGTTTTAAAATTTGGTTTATAAAAATAATTAGTTTGACGAAAAATCGAAAATGTAAGTGGAAATCATTTTTTGGATTTTTGACTTTTCATTGTTTAAAAGTAGTCGAAAAACATTGTGTACATTAGCATGTAAATGTGCACACAGTTATATAATAACACATGTTTTATTAATAAGGTAATTTGAATAAATTTTGGATTAAAAACATACTAAACCAAAATTAGTAAATGTTGACTTATCTTTTTAAATTTAAAAATTGAAATATCCAACATAAGTTAACTTCACATCATAAAAAAATGAAGATGTGATAGAATGAAGGAGGGAGGTGATGGAGGCATATGGAGCAAGGCAATGAGGGGAGAGGATTGTGATGTGGCAAAAGATATGTGAAGGGTGGTGTACTTTGAAATCATCAAGGGTATTTTTGACCTTTCACTTATTTAATTTATATAAACTAATTCCTTATTTTTCTCATTTCTCATTTTTCATTTTCAAGACTTTATCATCTTCCATCTCTAAGCTTTATTACATTTCTATGGCGTTCAAAATTTTCCTAAGTGAGGAAAATTCTTTGTTTTCCTCTTAAAAACTACCTAAAACACTTCATTTTACTTTCTAATTCATTTATCTTCTAAAAAACCAAAACCACCTTTTAAAGCCAAGGCCGAGCCCATGTTACCAATGACCAAGCCCATCTAGCCTATATAGGACCTCAAAAATCAAACTTTTAAGAAGAAAAACAAAGTTTGGGTGTTAGTTCAAAGCGTGATGTTAGTTTGAATTGATTTGGTTGCTTTTTGGTGAGTAAAATTTTACCTTTATAAATATATGTTTTAAGCTCTGTTATTGTTAATAGTAATTGTTGCTGGTTACTTTTTATATATGTATTGTAAAGTGATGATTGTTTGCTTGGTTTTCGCTTTAAAAAGATGACATCTTTACTAGTTAGTAAATGACTTGAGATTAGTCGAAAAGTTAAAGTAAATTATTATAAGCGATGCTCTCTTCGTGTTATGTGAATGTTATTTGCCAAATTATGAGATGCTTGGATAAATAAATGACATATGAAAGTGTTTATGGAAGTGTTCGTATAGCGACTATATTGGCACTTTGAAAAATATCATCTCTTGTGAAATCTTTTCGTTTAATCTTGTGCTTGGGTTTTTACAAAGTTAATTAATCATTTTAATAATGATATTTAAAATTAATTAATCATTTTAACAAATGTTGTTTAAGGTTAATTTATCATTTAAATAATAATATATTGAAGTTAATTAATTATTTTGTTAATGATGTTTTAAGGCTAATTATTTCTTTGATAACGATATTTTAAGAATAATTAATCATTTTAACACTGATGGTTTAAAATTAATTAATAACTTTAATAATGATGTTTTAAGGTTAATTAATTATTTTATTAATGATGGTTCAAAATTAATTGATCATTTTAATAATGATGTTTTAAAGTTAATTAATCATTTTAACAATGATGTTTCAAGGTTAATTAACCATTTTAATAATGGTGTTTTAAAGTTGATTAATCACCCAATAATGATGATTAAGATTAATTAACCATTCCAAATAATGATGTTAAAAGAAATTAATCATGTTTAAAGTTAACAAATCATTTTAAATAATGATAATTAAAGTAATTAATCATGGTTAAAGTAAATTAATCAATTTCAATAATGCCGTTTAAGATAAATTTTGAAATATGGAATCCCAACAAAAGTTTAGTTTTTAAAGTTTAAAATTACGATTCGGTTACATAAAAGATAAGAAATTTAATTTTCTATAATCTGATATCACTTATATGGAAAGAATATAGTCATACTCTTAGCACTAAACATCAAAGTATGGAAACTCATCCCTATCTTGAAAGTTAAAAATGCCATCAGGGCAATGCCTATAGGTAACACTACCTTCACTTGCTCGACATCATTTTCAACCAAGAAATAGTATAAGTTTGAAAATCGATGAGTAGTGATAAGAATATGATATTTAATTTTCATATATGATCATTTTAAATATCCCTGATAGTTGATGTATTGACTATCGATTCAGCTTTCTTCTTTGTGCATCGTCAACTTAAGACGATTACTTGCTCATTCGAGCATCGATGTCCTTTTTCGGAAATGGCTAAAACCAAAGAGCGAGTAGACATCAATCTATGTGGGCTTGCTCCCATTAGGATATTATTACGTTTACTCTATATTGATTTCGGTTATATGCGCACTAAAATGTGAAATACTTGGATTCTCGGTAAGGTTGGCAGGGTCTAGCTTGTACATTTTCGAGAGAGTCACAGAGAAAATGACCTTCTCAAATATATTGTCTAGTGGTATACTTTGGATAAAGGGGAGCACCCTTCTAGTCATTGTTGGAAAATTTCCCTTTCCTTGTCATTGGTTCAAACCTTTGAATTTTTTTTCTTAATTGCATCGAGATGTGCCTAAAGCTTTTCTCGATGTTTAATTTTTTATGTCCATTCTCTAAGTTTGAATTTTGATCTTGTTTAGATTATTCTAAGTTTGGGTTTCATGCTAAATTGTTTCTATTATTTGTGCCTGAATGTTGTTATTGTGAGGGGAAACCTATTCTAAATCTGGCGGCATGCTCTTACATTTAATTGTTTATTTCCGCCCATGTTTAAAGTTTTATTCATACTAGACTTATTATCTGACCCGAGTTGTTTGTTTTTCCTAAACTCTCGGATACTCAATTATTTTTGAGTAGTTCGAGAGTAGCAGGTTTCTTGGGCTTTTTGAAGATGATGGATGAGCATGAGGCACCTTATCTTTCTAATTATCTATTTCCGTTGTTATGTTGATTATGAATGTATTTTGTATAGACGAGTGTAAAGGCAGGGTGTGTAACTTCCAAGGTTGATGATTGCGGTACTTTTGTGTAACTCTAATAAATCCATGTTAAGAAGTAACCTTATATACTATATTATTGTTGTATTATATTTAACCATTTCATTGTAGGATTTTTTGTTCTGTTCTTTATTTTGCCTAGCGATAACTCATCTTTCGGATGCTTGGACAACAATACACGAACACCGAGGATGTGTTAGGTGTCATTCTCAGGGGTCAGAAAGGTGGGTCATCATAGTTGGTATCAGAGCTTTGGTTGAGCGAATACCTTCACCTGATTGGGGTACAACTCATTAGATATAGCATAAGTGATGCTTTAGAATGAGTTAATCTTGAGAGACTATATTTGTAATTTTTATAATAATAATATTTATCCTCTAAAGTCTCATTTTAGATCCTTTGTGTTGTTTCCTTAAACCATTTAAAATCATGTCTTGTATTGTTAAGATACCTATTATTTGTTCAGGTAATAGAAGACGGATACAAGAAGAGGAGGAAGGAGAGGATTTGGGAATAGAACGACTACCAATAATAGGGTACCTAGAAATGCTACAATGCCAGCTATAGATCCGATAGAGGAAGTGGTAGCGCAAGTTCAAAGGTTAATCTTGGAGTACAGACATGGCTTAGATCTTATGAATGGATATTTGGAGATCTGTGATTGGTAGATGCAGAGAAACGGTTGTTAGCATCATGACAACTTCAAAGGTTGATGATGGATTGGTGGGATTCAATGACAACTAATACTACAAAGGAAGAATTTTTTTAAGCTCAATTTAACGCATTGTCCCATTTCGGACATAGATTGATAGACACACCGCTCAAAAAGAATGAAGTGTTTATAAATGGGATGCGACCAGAGTTCCAAAGAGAAATAACAAATCATCTTACAGGTACATTCACTAACCTTATCAGTATAGCTTTGAGGTTTGTAGCTCTTGATATTAAGGAAGGAGTCCAGAAGGGAGTTGTGCCTGCAGTCAGTGCCAAGCCATTATCAGTGATACTTGTTGGAGGCAAGTCAAATTTTAAGTGCAAGGGAAAGTAGTAGTGGTTAGGAAAGAAACCTGGAGGTAAGGCTCTAGCATAGAATAAGCTGCGTGAGTTGATCACCGCTCTTGGTTATAAGTGCAACAAAATGGGTCACTTTCCAAATCAGTGCCTGGACACCACTAATAAACCAATCTATTTCAATTGTCACAAGCAACGACACATGAAGAACGAGTGCCCTTTTTCGAAGAAGGGGTGGTAAGGATAGGCTTTTGCTATTGGGTGCTTTCCATAGTTTTATATCAGTTGATCTTATTGATATACTTAACCTTAAACCCATCCTTTTGAGTAATCCCCTCTATGTATCGAACCCTACCGGGGTCCGACATATCTTGACACTATGTGCATGTTTCTTATCGAAATTATACCAGTCTATCTGATTTGTTTGTTTTGGAGTTCATGGGTTTTGGAGTGTTATTGGGAATGTATTGATTTTCTAAGTTTAATGATGTTTTGGATTGTGGTAGAAGGAAGGTCGTGGTAAAGGATGTAGTAAGAAGAAGCATTGATATGTATTGTGAAGAGCATAACGACTTAATGAGTATTTTCTATATCCGCCTGAGGTGGCTAAAAGCGAAGCTTAGGGATATACCAGTCATTCGAGATTTCACTGATATTTTTGATGAAGTGCAAGGTTTACCTTCTCAACGTGAAGTGGAGTTGATTTGATTTCAGGAACCAAACCTATTGTACAACCCCATGAAGGTTGACTCTAAAAGAGAAGAGGGAATTGGAAAGCTAGACATTCAAATTGTTGCAGAAGGGTTTGATAACATGTAGTACCTCGAGTTGGGGTTCACCAATCATCTTTGTCATGAAGGCAGACGGTTCTCTAAATTTATGTGTAGACTACGAGGAGTTGAAAAAAGGGACTGTTAAGAATAAATACTCTTTATCAAGGACCAACGAGATGTTTGATCAACTCCACCATGCTCGAATATTTTCTCAATTTGATTTTACCACCGGTTTTCACCAATTATGGATAGCAGAGGAGTGTGTGCCCTTAACAACTTTTAGGACTCCAGATAGTTTCTAAGTGGTTAGTTATGCCGTTTAGGCTGACTAATGCACCCGCTTACTTTGTTGACTTATGAATCGAGTATTTTGAGACATTCTTAATAAATTTGTTCTTGTCTTTATCAATGACATTCTTGTCTATTCGAAAATGGAGGAGGAGCACAAGTATCATTTCAGTGTCATACTTAATAACTTAAGAAGCCGTGCGTTGAAGGCTAAGTTTTCTAAGTTCCATTTTTGGGAATCCGAAGTTAGGTTTCTTGGGCATATTGTTTCGGGAAAAGAAATATCAGTTGACCCGGCTAAAATTATTGCAGTTCAAGACTATAAGAGGCCCGAAAATGCGATGGAAGTTAGAAGTTTTTTGGGATTGGCTAGTTTTTACTGAAGGTTCAACAAAGATTTCTCGAAGAGTGCTTCTCATACGACAAAGTTAACAAAGAAAGATGCTAAGTTCGTGTGGACACCTAAGTGTGGCCAAGCTTTCAATGAATTGAAAGAGAAGTTGACTTGTGCTCCTGTTTTGACCATTCCAGATGGGAAAATAGGATTGGTCGTGTATATGGATACTTGTGGTATCCGTTTGGGAGAAATTCTGATGTAGCGTGGGAAGTTTATTGCTTACGCAAGTCGACAGCTGAAGCCACATGAGAAAAGTTATGCTATACATGATTTGGAGCTTTTGCATGGCTATTGTCTTCGCACTTAAGATATGGAAGCACTATCTCTTGGATGAAAAGTTCAAGTTATACATAGACCACAAATCCTTAAAATATCTCTTTACCTATAAATATTTGAATTTGAGGCAGAAAAGATAGCGAGAGTTTCTTGCTTCTTATGATCAAGATTTTCTTTATACCCCTGGGAAAGTAAATGAGGCTACAGATGCATTAGTAGGAGAGTGGGGATAGTTGCAAACTTAGAAGTTAAGCTAGTATTGATGAAGAGGATGTTGGGGATGCGGATTAAGGATCTTAAGGCAGAAATAACACTAGAGGGAGGGGCGTGAATAGTGTTTTAAAGAATATACGAACTATATGACTAAATTAAAACTTTCAACACAAATCTAAACAGAATTCTAACACAGAATGATCACAGAACATATAACAAATGCAAATAGTAAAGTAAAGCAAGTAAAAGGAAAGAACACACCGGATTTTATACTGGTTCGGAATCCTCCTACATCCAGTCCTGCACCAAGGCAATATCCTTGTACAGATTTTTATAAGCCAATATCCAAATTACAACCCTCAATTTCTAAGGCCTTGAGGAACCCTCCTATCTCCGAGTCTGGGTAAACTCTCTTGATTTATGGGATACAAGATCACCCTAATACTTCTTAATAACAATCCTTTTGAATGGATAGACTCTATGGACTTTTTGAATACAAATTAATCCTATAACTCTGAATAGCACTTTGATCTTTAGTAGAATGATGGAGAATCAAATAGAGAGAGTATCTAAATGATTTCCTATTAAGAATTTGGCAGAATGATGGCACGATCTTGAAAATATGAAGTTTTATGGATATGGAATGGTGGAGAAGAAAGAGTGAAGAAAATAAGAAAGTAGTTGTTAAAAAAATTCGTTTTGAAAGCCTTTATATAGATGCACAACAGTCATAACCATTGGCGAAAGGTTTTTGAACGAATGGACACTTCTTTTGAAATTTGAATTTTGAATCCAACTGTCACCATGTCGACATGGGGTATCCCCATATGTCGACATCCCTCAGTTCAAAATTGTAGAGATGTTGTTTTGTAAAAGCATTTGAATTTAAAACAAGTTGAAACTTCTCTGAAGCAAAATAAAGTGTTTAAACAATTTTTTGAGATAGAGAATGAATATAAAACATTATTTTAAATATATATATATATAATTGATATAGACCGTCAATTATATAAGTAATATTTAAAATCAGAATAAGTTTTGATGTTTTAAAAATAGAAGTTTTTAAAATCAGAATGGAGGAATATTTCAAGGCTAAAACAAAGTTTGAAAACATTTTTGAAAACATGATTTTGAAAGCTAAAACATTTTGAAAAACAGATTTAAAAACATTTTGAAAAATCTATTTAAACTGAAATTGCAAGAACCTTCCTACAGAGCTCCTCCATAGGACTCGAGAACTTGTACAAAGTAGTTTAAATGATTTTGATTTTCGTGGGTTTGTAAGCCACTTGTCGTAGGTTTGTAAGCTAGTTGTCGTGGGTTTGTAAGCCACTGGTTTCGATAGAAATTGGGTTCCATCCCAAAAGAAAATTGGAAGAAAGATGAGAGTGCTATTATGAAGTTTTAACAAAATACTAGACACTTATCTTGAGATCTTGAAATCTTGATTGTCTAGAGTCTTGAATCTTTAATCTTCATCTTGATGCTTGAGTCTTTATACTGATCAGTCTTCGATAAAACCTGCATATACTTCCTATATATATATATCTATCTATATGAAATTGTTAGTATATATTTTATAAAGTAAAGTATAATAACTATATAAGGTTGTTGTCATCAAAACATCATCAACTCAGTTCCTAACAATCTCCCCCTTTTTGATGATGACAACCTTTATTTATAAAATATTCTTACCATACCATAACTCTCCATAACTCCCCCTTACTCTGTGACTTCTTCTTAAAACTACAACTCCCCTTTATTCCATGACTCCCCCTTACACCAAGCACATATTTTTATAACTTTCTCTCCCTTTGTCATCAACAAAAACATATTTACTATGGTTAATTGATTGAACTTGAGATGGACCAAATAAATCTAAATAAAGTAATTCTAGAGGACTAGAGGTAGAAATAGCATCTTTTAATTTAAATGAACTTTTCTTAAGTTTTCCTAATTGACAAGCATCACAAATACTATCTACTTTAAAGTTTAACTTGGGTAGACCTCTAACTAAGTCAAGTTTTGATAGCCTAGATAATAATTTGAAATTCAAATGGCCAAATCTTTTTTGCCAAATCCAAGGGTCACTTGTATTAGCCAAAAGACATAGGTTATCATTTGAAATTTTCATACTAAGGATATAAATATTTTCTTCCTAATAACTTCAAAAATTATATTAGACTTATCATCTTCAATGTGACATTTATCTTTTCCAACGTTAATTTTAAAACCTTTATCGCAAAGTTGACTTATACTAAGCAGATTATGTTTTAAGTTCCTAACTAATAAAAGATCAGAAATAAGTAAAGTTTTAGAGTTACCGACATTGCTGACGCCAACCACATATCCTTTAGAGTTGTCACCAAAATTGACTAATCCACCATCTTGATAAGTAATGTCCTTGAGTATCTCGGGATTTCCAGTCATGTGTCTTGAACAGCCACTATCAAGTATCCATTTATCTTTCTCAATTTGCACAGTTTGTCCATTAGGTGTTGATTCGTCAAAAGCCATATAACATGTCTGTTCCTGCATAACACACCAATTCGGTAGATAACTTGATTCTTCAAAATAACTATATGCAGACTTATGAAACTTTGATGAAATGCATATATTCAAAACAGTTTTAACACAATTTTCCAAAAATGCCATTTTTATATTTTTCAAGTTTCAGATTATGAAAACAATGAAAACCAATGCTCTGATACCAATTGTTGGGGATGCGGATTAAGGATCTTAAGGCAGAAATAACACTAGAGGGGGGTGAATAGTGTTTTAAAGAATACATAAACTATATGACTAAATTAAAACTTTCAACACAAATCTAAACAGAATTCTAACACAGAATGATCACAGAACATATAACAAATGCAAATAGTAAAGTAAAGCAAGTAAAAGGAAAGAACACACCGGATTTTGTACTTGTTCGAAATCCTCCTACATCCAGTCCTGCACCAAGGCAATATCCTTGTACAGATTTTTATAAGCCAATATCCAAATTACAACCCTCAATTTCTAAGGCCTTGAGGAACCCTCCTATCTCCGAGTCTGGGGTAAACTCTCTTGATTTACGGGACACAAGATCACCCTAATACTTCTTAATAACAATCCTTTTGAATGGATAGACTCTATGGACTTTTTGAATACAAATTAATCCTATAACTCTAAATAGCACTTTGATCTTTAGTAGAATGATGGAGAATCAAATAGAGAGAGTATCTAAATGATTTCCTATTAAGAATTTGGCAGAATGATGGCACGATCTTGAAAATATGAAGTTTTATGGATATGGAATGGTGGAGAAGAAAGAGTGAAGGAAATAAGAAAGTAGTTGTTAAAAAAATTCGTTTTGGAAGCCTTTATATAGATGCACAACAGTCATAACCATTGGCGAAAGGTTTTTGAACGAATGGACACTTCTTTTGAAATTTGAATTTTGAATCCAACTGTCACTATGTCGACATGGGGTATCCCCATATGTCGACATCCCTCAGTTCAAAATTGTAGAGATGTTGTTTTGTAAAAGCATTTGAATTTAAAACAAGTTGAAACTTCTCTGAAGCAAAATAAAGTGTTTAAACAATATTTTGAGATAGAGAATGAATATAAAACATTATTTTAAATCTATATATATATAATTGATATAGACCGTCAATTATATAAGTAATATTTAAAATCAGAATAAATTTTGATGTTTTAAAAATAGAAGTTTTTAAAATCAGAATGGAGGAATATTTCAAGGCTAAAACAAAATTTGAAAACATCTTTGAAAACATGATTTTGAAAGCTAAAACATTCTGAAAAACAGATTTAAAAACATTTTTAAAAATTTATTTAAACTGAAATTGCAAGAACCTTCCTACAGAGCTCCTCCATAGGACTCGAGAACTTGTACAAAGTAGTTTAAATGATTTTGATTTTCGTGGGTTTGTAAGCCACTTGTCGTAGGTTTGTAAGCTACTTGTCATGGGTTTATAAGCCACTGGTTTTGATAGAAATTGGGTTCCATCCCAAAAGAAAATTGGAAGAAAGATGAGAGTGCTATTGTGAAGTTTTAACAAAATACTAGACACTTATCTTGAGATCTTGAAATCTTGATTCTCTAAAGTCCTGAATCTTTAATCTTCATCTTGATGCTTGAGTCTTTATACTGATCAGTCTTCGATAAAACCTGCATATACTTCCTATATATATATATCTATCTATATGAAATTGTTAGTATATATTTTATAAAGTAAAGTATAATAACTATATAAGGTTGTTGTCATCAAAACATCATCAACTCAGTTCCTAACAGAGGATTGCAACTAGTCAGGAAGAAAATCCTATTTTGGTTCGACTCAAGAAGCATGTTCAAGAAGGTATTGTTTCTAATTTTAAGATTGACCCTCTAGGCATATTGAAAATGAACAAACATATATGTGTTTCTAATGTTAGTGGATTTAGAAGAGAAGTGTTAGCTGAATGTCATCGTTCAAAGTTATCTTCCCATCCAGGAGTAACCAAGATGTTCAAGGATACGAAAAGGGTATTTGGTGGAAAGGGATCAAGCAAGATGTTTTGAACTTTGTGAGTAAGTGTACAAACTGCTAGTAGATTAAGAGTGACCGAAGAAGTTAGTCGGACTGCTTCAGCCACTTGAGATCCCAAAGTGGAAGTGGAAGCAAATCTCTGTGGACTTTATTAATGGACTTCCTAGGTCAAGAAGATGGAACGAAGGCATTTTAGATATTGTTGATCGAATGATCGAGAGTGCTCATTTCATTCCAATTAAGCCAACTAGGATTGTTGCAAGTCGAGCGAGTTTGTATGTGAAGGAGATTGTGAGGCTCAATGGTATGCTTTATAGTATTATAAGTGACCGAGACCCGATATTTACCAGAATATTCTGGGAGGGACTGCAAACTATCTTAGGGACTGAGCTAAGTCTGAGTACAGGTTACCATCCCTATACAAATGGGAAAACTGAGAGAATGAAATGGATTTGGAAGATTTATTGCGAGCATGCATTCTCGACTATGGAGGTTCTTGGAAAGATCATTGACCCTTATTCGAATTCACTTACAACAATGGCTATCAGGAAAGCATTGGTATGGCTCCTTTTGAAGTTTTATATGTTCGTCTGCACCATTCTCCTTCATGTTGGCTTGAGTCTGATGATAGAATTGTCTTTGGGACCAACATTATATTAGAAGCCAGTGAGAAGGTAGCTATATCAAAAGGAAGATGAAGGAGGTGCAGGATCAGTAGAATTGTTACGCGAATCAAAAGCGCAAGGATCTTGAGTCCTTAGTTAGAGATTCGATGTTTGTAAAGGTCTCTCCACTGAGAACTATTGTTAGGTTTGGAAAATCAAAGAAGCTGGCCCCTTGGTTTATTGGCCCTTTTCCCATACTGGATCGAATTGGTAGACTTGCATATAGAGTGAAGTTACCAGATAGACTATTAGATGTGCACAACGTATTTTGCGTATCTCATTTACGTAAGTACGTACACGACCCCTCGATGATAGTAGAACTGGCATAACAAGTAGATTTGAAAGTTCAGCCTAACCTTACTATTCTTAGGTGGCCTATTCATATCATTGTTCGAGATATAACGCGATTGAGGACGAAGGATGTGGATCTTGTTAAGATTCAGTGGAGCAGGGATGATAGGAATTGTACTTGGGATACCGAGGATTATACTAGGGATTTGTATCCCGAGTTGTTATTATAGTTGTTTTTTTTGTATGTTGTTGTATCTTTTTAGTGTACTTACCGATTTATGGTGTCACTTTCTTTGTATCTATTTGGTTAAATGATATAATTTGGGTTCCTTTTGGTACCTTTTGTTGTGTATGATAAATTTCGGAGATGATATTTCCTGTAAGTAGGGAAGGATGTAACGACCCGTAAAATATTTTTAAATATTTAAATATAACTAAAATAAACTTATTTTAATTAATAACTAATGATGGTGATGTTTTTTTAAAATTTGGTTTACAAAAATAATTAGTTCGAAGAAAAATCGAAAATGTAGCCGAAAATCATTTTCGGATTATCGATTTTTCATTGTTTAAAAGTTGCCGAAAATCATTTTGTACATTAGAGTATATAAGTGTGCACACTTATGTAACAATACATTTTTTATTAATAAGATAATTTGAATAAATTTTGGATTAAAAACACACTTAAGCAAAACTAGTAAATGTTGACTTATCTTTTTAAATTTAAAAATTAAAAAATCCAAAATAAGCTAATTTCACATCATCAAGAAAGTGAAGATGTGATAGAATGAAGGAGGAAGGGAATGGGGGCATGTGGAATAAGGCAAGGAGAGGATGGTAATGTGGCAAAAGAAATGTGGACGGTAGTATATTTTGAAATCATTAAGGGTATTTTTGAGCTGTCGCTTACTAAATTTATATAAAAGTGATTCCTTATTTTTCTCATTTCTCATTTTTCATTTCAACACTTTACCATCTTCCATCTTAAGCTTTCTTACATTTCCATGGCTTCCAAAATTTTCCTAATTGAGAAAAATTCCTTCTTTTCCTTTTAAAATCCTTAAAAACAACCTAAAACACTTCCTTTTACTTTCTAATTAACTTAGCTCCCAAAAACCAAACTAAAAACACCTTTTAAAGCCAACGCCGAGCCTATGTTACCCATGGCTGGGCCCAAATCAAAATTTTAAGAAGAAAAGATGTTTGGGTGTTAGTTCAAGGCATGGTGTTAGTTTGAAATGATTTGGTTGCTTTTTGGTGAGTAAAATCTCACAATTATAAACCAAAGCTTTATGCTTTATTATTTTTAATAATAATAGTTGCTAGTTACTTGTTTTATATGTTTTGTAAAGCATGATTGTCGGCTTGGTTTCCGCTTTAAAAGATGACATCTTTAGTAGTTAGTAAATGACTTCAGATTAGTCGAAAAGCTTAAGTGAA
Source organism: Allium cepa (assembly GCA_030765085.1). Lineage (NCBI taxonomy): Eukaryota > Viridiplantae > Streptophyta > Magnoliopsida > Asparagales > Amaryllidaceae > Allium > Allium cepa. Next base: position 591,394,745 of record CM060938.1, read on the forward strand.
TTATTACAAGTGATGCTCTTTCTCCATGTTATGTAAATGTTATTCACCTTGATATATAGGTTTATGCTTATGTATGAGATGCTTGGTTAAATAAATGACATATGAAAGCTTTATAGAAGGGTCTATACAGTGATTATCTCTATATTAGCACTTTGAAAATATCAACTCTTATGAAATCTTTTGGTTTAATCTTGTGCTTGGGTTTTCACAAAGCTAATTAATCATTTTAATAACGATATTTAAAATTAATTAAACATTTTAATTAATGACGTTTAAGTTAATTAATAATTTATATAATGATATATTAAAGTTAATTAATCATTTTACTAAAGATGTTTTAAGGTTAATTAATCACTTTAATAACGATGTTTTAAGGATAATTAGTCATTTTAATAATGATGGTTTAAACTTAATTATTCACTTTAATAATGATGTTTAAGGTTAATTAATCTTTAATAATGATGGTTTAAAATTAATTAATCATTTTAATAATGATGTTTTAAAGTTTATCAATCATATTAATAATGATTGTTTAAGGTTAATTAATCATTTTAATAATGGTGTTTTAAAGTTGATTAATCACCCCAACAATGATGATTAAGGTTAATTAACCATTTCAAATAATGATGTTAGAAGTAATTAGTCATGTATAAAGTTAATAAATCATTTTAAATAATGATAATTGAAGTAATAAATCAGATGCTTGGGCAACGGCACACGAACATCGAGAATGATTTAAGTGTCGTTCTCAGGAGTCAAAAAAGTGGGTCGCCACATGCTCTCTGGAAATGGGCCTACACCTTATACTTCGGTCCTAACTCTTCGGTCGGGTCTCTGAGGTCACCAATATCGTACAAGTCCATCTGCTTGCTTTCCGACAAGGGGACTTGCACCTTGCATTTCGTTCTCGTCTCTCTTGATGGGACTTAAAGTGATCAATTTTAGTCATCACATTCATGTGGATTTTTTCAAAATTCAAATATTCAAATCAGGTCAAATCCATCAAGAAGAAATCCTAATTGTTCATCTAAGATATCCGACTCAAAGCGTGCTTAGAGACCAATCTAGGTCTCGTACATGCGTAATTGGTCTAAAGTTATTATCATTCTAATTAGTCGTCTCAGACATCTGACTCAGAGCGTTCCTAGGGACCATTCGGGTTTACGTACATATGTAAGCGGAATGAGGTTATAAATGTCATTATTACTTAATACTAAAACAAAAGTGTGGAAAAAGAAATAAAAATGCTGAGCATGGGAACCGAATCCGATTCTCGTTCATCCCGATCATGGGAATTTGGGTCTCAGACCAGATCCATGGCTATTCCTTGATGCATTTGCTGTAGATGTTGGTTGCTCTGGTTACACCATCGCAGCTCAGTTCCTCACATATTGTTGCATCTGGTTGCTTGAAACCTATTCTTCTATCAAATCGCGAATGTGTCGGCACTCGTTTGTTTTATGTCTATCCAGCTCATGATAGATGCAAAGCTTTCTAGGTCTTTTCTCCCAATCAGTAGGCTCTCTCCTAGCTGGCTTTTGATAGAGGACCTGTTCCATAATGTCCAGTTATATCCTATTTGGGGTTTCAACAAGTCAGTGTAAGAAGAGAATTTAGGCTCCCTCCTTTGTTGTTTCGGTTCCCTGAAGTTGTCATCAGTTTTTTCTCCTTTTTCCTTTCCATTTGCCGCTCTGGACAGTCCTCTGTCATCCACAACGTTAATTTTAGCATCCTCATCTTCGACATCTTCCTGATGTAAATATCTTTCAACTTCATGGTATAAATCAACAAGATCCGTTGGTGGACCCCTTTCTAGTGCAACTTTGAAGTTGGTCTTGCTTGCAACTCCAAACACTGCTGCCATTAAGATTATTGATGGATCTGGCTTGTCGGCTACAACTTCTGCTGCGTTAAATCTTATAAAATAGCTTCTTAAGGTCTCTTCAAGCCTTTGTTTCATTCTATATAGTGTCATTACATTCTTTGTTCGTGAGAGGTGAACTTTGAACTGTCTTAAGAATCTGCTCACAATTCAGTCCATGTGCTAATAGACCCATTCTTCAACTGTCTGAAACATCGCCACCAAGTCCATTAAGTATAATGGGAAGCACCATGGCATTACCTCCTTAAAAGCACCCAACACCTCCATATGTCGGATGTATCTTATTAGATGAACCATCAGATCTGTCTTTCCGTCGTTCATTTTCAAAGTCGAAAGTTTGAAATCAGGAGGATTTCTCGCATTTTGGATATTGGAAGTGAATGGATTCCTGTTCACGTCCTCCAAACCCTAACCGAGGGGCCCTTCTCTAATTGTTCTTCTTACCAACTCAGCAATTCGGTTTTCACCGTCCAATGAAGGTCTTTATCCAAAAGAGATATTCTATCCCCTGCTCCTCTAGGGGAGTTCCGAGACATACTCTGGTACATACTCCTCTAGCTGCACATTAGCGTTCTATCCTTCTCTTCGGGTTTCATTCTATCATTCGTTCCTACGTAGTTTCTTTAGCATATATTCCTCCAATTGTTGTACATTTGCATTCTGATTCGCGTTTCTAACTCTAGCATCATTTGTTCCTGACATCGCAGCATGTCCCAAGCTTACACCAGCATTGCCTTTGAGTACAGTTTTATCGACACCGAGTTGATTTGGGTTGGTACCAAGTTGTTCAGTTGGTGGGGGAATCATTCCAATTTGCACTATTCCAACTCCACATGCTTATGCATTAGCTCCTTGTCCTTGGTTCTGAATTCCAGCAAGCTATTCCTTGTTGTCCCATTCTTTAGGAGAATCCTTCAAGCATTTCCTGTTATCTAGTTATCACTCCATCCTGCATCTTCATCATTCTCTCCATCTCTTCTCTAGTCATGTTAATGAATTGATGAGAATGTGAGGGCACCTTCAACTGCCCCCAGGCTCTAGTTGACTTGCTACAATTTTAGATCTAGTATTGGGCATCTTCATCTTCTCCAAATCTCAGATTCAAGCTTCGAGTTTTCAGATCTAGTTCTTGGTTCTCAATGAAAGCACTAAAATGTTAACCCAAAAATTGGATCAAAACCAGAAATCAGATAAACGCACCATATCAGATTAAATAAAATGAAAAACAGTAATAGGAGACATAGTTTTTATAGTGGCTCGGCGTAATCTCCAATGTAGGTCCATTTTATTCTTGATTAGTTGTTCACTCTCTAGATTATAACCGATCATCTTAAATCTTACCACTATCTAGTGGATCTCAGATTTGCAATGATATTTCTAGAGTGTTTGAGAGTAACTATTACTAAGAATTTGTTGATCTAAGTTCTAGAACAGCAGATAGTTGTTTTCTAGATGGCTCTAATAGAGGAGAATTTAGAAGTGGAGAAGTAGCAGAGTCGAATCCAGCCCCTGTTTTGGTTGCTCTATTGTTTGTGTTTATAGGGGTAGAGGAGGTATTGGGTCGAACAACCACTTGCAATGAAGCCCAAATATCGGCCTAAAGTGGCGTGAAAAATTGCAGGTTCCCACAAGTTATGGTTATAACTCGGTACCAAGTTATCCCTTATAACTCGGTACTGAGCTGTCCCCTTAAGGGGAAACTCGTTCTTTTTTTGGATCCTGCTTCTTGCTTCATTTTTAGGCCCTATGTGTTTTCGTAGATCAATGACTTGTTTTGATGGTCATTCCTTCATAACTTGGCTTGTTCTGCTGTTCACAACAGTCAACACTTCAATTCTTGAGATAAGTCATCTAGAACTTTATGAGAACACTTAGTTATGCATGGAAGTGCTAGAGGATAGTTTGTATGAAGTTTGAGATTTTGGTGGTGAAATACCATAACTTGACACCGAGTTATAGGGATAACTCAGTGCCGAATTATGTTCTTAGCATATCTCTGGCCTAATTTTTCCCGAGCTATTCTCTTTGTCCATCTGAGCATGGCTGACAATGTTCAAGTCGTTTCATCTTCTTTTTGATGTTCCAAGTCCAGTTGAAATATTATTTGGCTCAAAAACATATTGACACTAACCATTTCTAAAATTTAATCAAAAAAGATTTTGAACAAAAAGGAATGGATTTTTTTATTTTTGAAATGCCGCATTCTTAGCATAAGGGAAAAGTTGATGGGTTACCAAGTATGAATTTTACTGTATAGCAGAAGTGATACTAAATAAAATATAGTTAGCGGCAAGGGAAAAAGCTATTTTAGCTATGGAATATAATCCTCCATACCTTGTCGGTAAGTAAACAAAATTGGTTTAAAAATAATTCTATTTTAAAATTTTAAAAGTCTTAGTAAAATTTACCTATATGAACTGTACTCTGAAAAGTTGGAGGAAGATATTTGGACATAAGGCAAGATTTCAAGGTATAGTGGAAGAAGGATACATGAGAGAAGGATGGAAATTTGGAATTCTTCATATAAACCCTTTTTCTCGACATAAAGAAAATAGATTTAGAAAAATAAATTTTCCAAAATTTAGATGTTAGCATTGGTGTGCTAGGATTTTGATTGGAAGCGATTGAATGAAAAATTGGTTGAACTATACTTCTAGTTGTGTAAGTGTGGGAAAATTAGAATGCAAAAACAAAAGATATGATTTTCAAATTTTGCATACATATAGAACTGTCGGTATATATAGTTGTTTGCACCATATTTTATAATTATTTTAAAAGAATGCATTCATATAGGAGGTGCTGATTTAGAATTATTCTACATACATCTCATATATATCATGATACACCATGCACTTGTCCGCTGTTGGTTTCAAAAATTGGTTGCACAGTAATTGGTTGGTTGATTTAGAATGGTTAGCATTATATTGCATGATTTAGTCCTTAGGGAATTTCGACAACGAAATTCTTTTAAAGGGGGAGAATGTAATACTCCGTAATCTTTACGGTAATTAATTTAAAAAAAAATTAACTAATAAATAATGACGTTGAAAAATAGAATTTTTGCATATGTTAGAATTTGGCTATGAAACTTGCTCCTTGGGTCCGTGACAATTTTTTAGTCTGTTTTCATGTAAAAAGTTTTTCAATCGGAGTTCATACAGAAATTTATTGACGTTTGAAGTTTTTGGATTGGAAATAATGATATATGTAATTAAGGAAATAAATGTAATTAACATAATCGATTAACGTTAACAGTTACTTGGTGTATAAGTAAATTAATATTAATAAAAGGGGAAAAAATGATATAAATTAGATCAAATAAGGAAAGAAATAAACCAACAATTAGCGCAAATGTTAATTAAAAAAATCGATGACAGGTCGACCACTAACTTTGGTCGGTCGACTACTAATGGTCGATAGGTAGTTGACGGCAGTCGATAAGGTTGTGATGTCGATTATGGAATTATGATGTGGACAAATGGCCCGGATTTAAAATAATTTAATCTAAGAGATGGCATTAATTCGAACACCTACAAATACGTGCCTAACCCCTCATTTTTCTTCTCATATTTTCTAAATTGGTGGAGAAGCACTTCCATTTTCTCTCCTCCATAAATTATTAATTCTAAATAAAATTATAGTTTATATATGTATATAAAAGTGGAGAATTGCAACGGGTAATTGAGAAGAAGAATAGAGTTGAATCAGAGCGTTAAAGCCAAAGTAAATTATAAATCCAAATGTAAAATCCAAATTAAATCGAAATCTCTTCTTAGATCTAGATTTCTGATAGATTTATGTATACTTGTGGTATATGTATTCAGATAGGAAAATAAGGGAAGTTAAACTGAAATAGCAGGGATTAGATCCGGAGATTAGAAAGCTAAAAATGTGAGCGGGAAAATGGTATACTTCTATATAATACTAAATTTATTTCATTGTAAATCTGTTCCTTGTATGCCTGAATTTAATTATTTGGAGTTATAGGTTTAATTATGTTCGTGTAATGAAATCTAAAGCCATGCCTACACAGTCTATGATTGATAACTCAAATTTAATATTACATGTACTTGAATCTCGAAAGTACTAGGGTGTAGTAGTCCTTGAATTTGATAGATTATATAGAAGTTCTAGATTTTTAAATTAAAAGAACTATGCAAGTAAAATGTAAATTTGAAAGTTATCACAATAAATTATTGGGATTTAAGTAGTATTTTTATTCGTTGGAATGTTAGGTGTTGCAATGTAAATTTCTATAGATTATCAATTTTAGATTCATAAATACAAGTGTACCATTTGAGATAACAAAGAATGCGCCTAAAGGAAAGAGAACTATAAAATATGGATATTTACCATATTTTTACCGTCTATTTCAATCAATATAAAAATATAATTCCTTGTCATTCCAAATGTAACACAAATTCCCTTTTTAGATAAGATATAGAGGTCTATAGTGGAAACTTTTCCTTTTGAGGGAGATATAATTCCAAGCATTAAAACGCAAAAATCCTTAAGGAAGAATTAACAAATTGTGAATGTGATAATAATAAAAGTTTACGTGAAAAATTAATATTTATGCAATAGAGGCTAGACAGAAATCAAATAATAAACAATAAAAAGGTAGGCAAGTAATAATTTAAATAAAAAGGATATGGAAAGTCCACTAAAAAAGGGAGGGTTGTAAAGGTATAAAAGGAATAGATATAGAAATTCAATATGGTGTGAAAAAGTTAGTAGGAAAAGATATTTAGATATTTTAAAGAAAGTGGTAGATGAAAATAAATTGATATAAATGGAATAAGAAGTAAACGCATGAAAAGTAAAGGAATACTATTAACAATTGAATAATTGGAGGTGTAATAATTGAACAAGTACAAATATATTTATATATAGACACATATAGTTACATACATATTTATATGTAGCCTCAAGTATGCGTTATGACGAGCGTGAATTACTAAATGGTTGGGATTGGATTTAGGCGCGGTTAAAGATATCTCAGAAAGGTCCGCTTCAGTCGAAGTATTAAGTGTCTGAAGAGATTCTGTGCAATTCATCTAGATTAATACATGTGTGGTGTCCACCTTGGGAATAGGTATTAAATGATCGAGGCCTATTCTAATTGAGGTCTTAAATGGTCAAGGTCTTCCTATTTTCCATTAAAAGGTATTAAATGGTTTGTGTACTATCTATCGTATTGATAGACATTAATAATCAATGGTTATGGGATTAGATAATATGAAGGATCTGCTTCGAGAATTGAAGGTATTAAGTGCTTTTTTGAGGGCCCACCTCTTTCTCTTATATGAAGTATTAAATGGTTTCGAATACTGTTTAAATACAAAAGACATATCATTATTTAAACTTTTTTAGTAGGACTGGCCAGCGTTATACTGGGCCATCCACTATTAGTAACGAAATTTAAACAAGTGTTCTACACATGTGCAGAACAACTATTGAACATTTAATAAAGGAGTTTGGCAAAAAGGCCAAAACTTCTACAACACCATGTAGGGTGATTACAACTTCAAGCTGCATAAGGTGGTCACAATACACGTAGGGTGCATACACATACAAGATGCACAACGACATTCACTCGCAATAACTCACACAACGGTTTCAACTATGACAAGAAATGATAAATGTTCACAAAACTATGACCAAAAGGAAGCAAATAGCTTCGTACTATGACAATAATAGACCAAAGTTTCCCTTAGAAGCATGCAATAGCAGCGTCGCCACACAATTACCAAGACAACAAAATAGAACTGAAACTCAACTTCCAGAAAAAGGAACTTAATTTCCAAACCAACATAACTAATGCAGCAATCCATCAAACTCGAAGTGCAAAACAACATGTACAAACCCATCCCAAGCACCAACCAACAACATGTAAGAGCCAAAAAAAACAACAAAAATATACCCGCATTCGCTGCAAACTATTGCCATGGAGAAAGTTATTCAACAGGGCGTGAAGTTGCAAGATCGGTGCATAGGCCGTCTCACACAACTTCGAGACAGGCTTTAAAAGATAAAAAAAATTGCAGATAAGGCACGAGAGCTGATTTCCTAGCAATTGAAAGAGCCAAACATTTAGCAGCATACAAGTTCCAAGCAACCCAAAAGAGACGACTTGCTATAGCATAAAAACAAGTAAAAATAGAGGAGAAACCAATAACCAGTTTGGAAAAGGGAAAGATCGCTAGTAGAAAGACACACCACCAACATCGACCAGCTAAGACTCCCCTAAATCAAAGACAAGATGTGTAGATGAGAAAAAACGCAGCAGATGCTTTCAACCAGATCGGGTGAACTAGAAACTAGGAATTCCTCCATAAATCGAAGGTCAAATACCAAGGATCACAAGAGGCGCAACCCAAAAAATACCCAAAACATCCAAAACTGGTCGGCAAACCAAAAACATTTCAAGATCGAGCTAGAAGTACATTGTAGCCACCTTCAAGATCCAAAGCTGCGATGCCCTAAGATATTACAGTACTTATGTATAAGCACAAGATAGTGGAGAGGAGAGAGATGGATGATTAATTGATGGATAAGGGTGCAAGATGATAGGTTTCCATCCTTATTACAACACAGGTTTGGGCAGGAGATGATGATCAAGATGGAGATGGCAATGAGAGAAGCTTGTGGTAGTGGTCTATTTATCAATTTATGTTATATTCTGATGTGTCCATTTGAAGATGACAATGTATTATTGAACATGATTATGTAACTATGATGACCCATCTCCTCGACCCTCGAAAATCGACACTAATACATCCACGGTAATCACGTGCCATATATCCAAGTGTCGAGAAGGCAGATTATCAGGGGTGTAAAAGAAAATAAAGATAGAAGATAACACAATAACAGAATCTCACATCACATTCAGCGTTTTAATTATACATAAATGATCAGAGTCAAATACAAATCCAGCGGGATAGTTATAACTGTCTATCCGTACATATGCCGGAAAATACATACCACATTACATAGTGGAAAATGGGTGGATATCTACATAAGGTACTTCAGCTTCATAGCTCAAAAGACTTCCCCAAAATGCTCCCTAACATGGTCCAAAATGCTCTTTAGGTATCCTGACTACACGACTGCCTGAAAAATAGGGCGCCCAGAGTTTAAAGGGAAAAGAACTCCGGTTCAGTCATGGGACTGGTGTGAGAACTCAAAATACGATGTTTTGAAAACAAAAAGGTATATCATAAGACCATGTCACACATAAACACGGAACAGTTTTTACCTTATGATAACAAAACTCTTTATTACGTATAATTTAGGGATATTATTTTTAATGACATTCTTTGAAAACATTTGCAAATAAGCTTATTAATCTTAGCTGCAATGGTGACCCATATAGCATTCCGAGGCTATTCATTACGCCTATACAAAGAAAACCACAGGTTCTTATTGGAGAATGGGTTTCCATACAAATGACCAGGTGAGGGGACTACCTTCTGATAGTACATCTCTAGAGGAATGTACCGAGGACTATCACAAAAGATCATATACCAACACAAGGCCGGCCTATCTCTGTAGCTAGATAGTACCGAATATATCATCCCCCGGTCGTTACTGACCTTTATCCGAGAGCTCTCTTCGCATACATCCACATTAATTTACATCCCGAATGTCATAGCGGGAAGAAATACATCTTGAAGGGAATAATAATACCCTAATTGGGAATAACCCACTTAGCCTTGCTGCATCTAACCCTGTTTCGGTCATTTTCGATTGATGAGGCTCAAGGCACCGATTATCTTTTCACATAGCACATCTTCTTTCACTTCGAATGCCACATTGCCATTCCACATTCACATGACTGATTTCCACATACATATAACTTCCTGAGCTCATATGTCTCAGGAAAGGGTGTTAAGCTAAGAGAAGGTGTCTTCTCCGCCACCGACTGATATACCTTTATAGAGATCACTCGATGTGATTTAGAATGCAAGGTCAGACATGCTTCCATATAAATTCGTTCTAGGACTGAACGAAACCGAAGGTACTTTCCTCGTCCATTACTAGGCGAGAAGTCCTTGTGGTTTTGAGATTTATCATAACAAAGAGACCACTGTTACAATATAGTGAATTGGGAGTTTATCCCCAATTAATCAGCAAGTAGTCTCTCGTTATTATTCGTCTCAATATCTCCGTCTTCAAACATCTTCAATCGTCAAACACGTAAATTGGTTCGAAGTGATTTTTGGATAGGAATCGCCTAAATTCGACCCCGGATCCTTTGAAATCCAATCACCAATAAAAAATTATGTAATTAGGTGATTCTTTTTCGATTCATTCATTTTCCTTTACCAAAATATCATCGAGAGATATATATTTTCAAAATATTCTTTTAGTGAATATGAAATCATTTAAACCTCTTTTCGTATATTTCTCAAATCTTTTTTAAAGAGTATCTTTTGAGAAATATGATTATAGAAACCATTCTACTTTTATTCAATATCAACTTGCGTGTTCAATGAGTGGTATAGGTGGAATAATGGTGAGATCGCCTTTTAAATTCTACGTATACGACAAGTTCCCTCTTCGGATTTTAATAATGAGTATAAGAAGATTATTTCTATAAAATCCAAGTTGAGCATCCGGGCTTTTCTTTCGATATGTTCCACCCCATGCCTAAAAGAGAAAACAGAGGCCAGGTAAGTTTAGGGCACTGGTTGCTCCATTCCCAACCTTAGTTACACACCTTGTTTTCACTTATTGATTTCACAGACGGGACAAATGTACTAGTCGTTTTCGCATACTCATTTTCCCCTTTTAAATCACTTAACTATTTGCTTAACCACCTTTGAAATAATTTTGAATTGTTCAAATATCCTTTTAAAATACTTTATCATTTACTTAAAAATGTTTACGTAAGACTTGGGAAAGAATTTTTTCGTTCCAAACTTCATTTCAAAAGTTATTGAAAAGCTTGCGAAAAAGTGTTGCAAAAAGTGTTTTAAAAGCTATATTCTTTGGAATGACTTTTATATCATTTAGAAATCCATATTTTCAACTTAAATCACTCTTAAAACATCTTTAAAGATTTTTAGAATTTATTTCATATTTTCAAACGATTATTTTATCAATTTTCAACTTTGTTCATTTAGTGCAAAAACTGGATTTTTCTTGAAAATTGATTTTTCCATATTTCAAAATATACAAGATGAAATCTTGATTTTCTTGTTTCATTTGAAAGATATGGATATAAGGATTTGGAAAATTGTTACTTTGAAAAATTCTAAACTATATTCCACTTCGTATGTTCATTTGAACTTTTAACAGGAATAACCGTTACGTGACGCGTCAAATTTTAGGCGTGTTTTGAGATTCATATCCAAACATGGTCGAGACAAGTTTAAACACTTAGGAATCATTTCTAAGCATATTTAAACATTTTTTCAAAGGTATAAATGATTCCATATCACATTTTATTTTATTTTGGAAAGTGCTTTCCGTGTGAATCAATGTTGTGTATATCGTGACTTGTTTCAATATTTTCATGCAATAAACAACATATGGAAATCAATACCATAATCAAACATCCAAACAAACATATCACAACATCACAACCATATATATATACATATAAATTAGGAGTTCTCACCTTTTTATGGAATTGAACTAACTTTAAATTAGAATAGCTTTTCTAACTCAACTCAAAAACTCACGAACACTTGTTTTATGACTTCTAGGTGGCTCGACTATGCTTGTGGAGGCCTTTGGAGCTTTGGGCCGTGAGTTTCAAGGGGAGATTGGGCTCAGCTTGATGGTGAAGGAATGGATCATGGGTTGTGATGGAAGGATGAGGAGTTTTGGTAAATATTTAAGGTGATTTGATGATTACTTTCTTTAGTATATTTTTGGAATAAATTTTGTCACTATTTTGTTAAGGTTGGAAGCCATTAAAAGAGTGATAAGAAGCTTGAAATTTTGAGGAGAAGAAGTGTGGAAGGAAGTGAGAAAGTGGGTCTGTATTTATAGGCAAAACTTTGGATTAAAATATTATATTTGCAAAAGACCAAAATACTCGTTACTTGCTTTTAAAGTAATATTACTTTTCAACACTTAACATCACATTCCAAATCCTCACTTTATGTCCTTATCACTTAAGGAGTAAGAAAACTTAAAGTAATAATGATGTTTCTTTTGATTTGACATGTTTTGTTTTTATTAGTTTACTTTTCCAAATTATATTCTAGAATTTTCTATTTGTGTTTTAATAAAAGTAAACCTAATTATCAACTTAATTAATACTTGCTACATTTATATAAGTGTACATGAATATTAAAATAAAGGTGCAACAACGTTGCAACAACTTTAAATCGAAAAATGTTGATTTTGACGAAATGTTCTACGACCGTATTTTGACATTTTAGTTAAACTATTTATTTATGTTAACCAAATTTAAAAATAAATCTGTATAATGTTATTTAAAAATATAAACACTCGTAAATAAATTAAATAATTTATTAAACCATTTAGACTTACTTTTCTGAAATCAAGATTTTGTCACTTCTGTCGATATAAGCAAATGTTACTATTTTTATGTATATTTCTATTTCCAAATCCTATCTAATATTGTTTGAATCATAAAACCTTTTATATTTTATATTTAAAATCACTTTAAATATTATAATTTGAAGTTGTTAAATTTTGGGTCGTTACATTCTTCCATACTTAAAAGAATTTCGTCCTCGAAATTAGATAAGAAGAAAATAGCACAAAAGGAAATATATATTCAATAAGATGGAATATGTACAATAAGCGACTACACCACATGCAGTGAGTACACTCAAATGATAGATAAAGTCTATACATCGATCCTAAACTCGAGATAAGCTTTTCTCATTCTATCTTCTATTTTCCATGTATAATCATCAGCATCCCTGCTCCATTGGACTTTTACCAACCTTACAAACTTCCTTCTTAATCGTTTTTCATCTTGATCCACGATTCGAATGGGCCTTCAAATACTGCTAAGTTTGGTTCTATCTCCAAGTCATCCTGAGCAGCCGTTTTTATGATTTGTTCTGGGTCATATACATGCTTCCGTAAATGTGATACGAGAAAACATTGTGTACAACAGACAATCTTTCAGGAAATTGTACTCGATAAGCTAGTGTGCCGATTCGTTCGAGAATGGGAAAACGTCTAATATATCGAGGTGCTAATTTTCTAGCTCTTTCAAATCTTACTACTCCTCTCATTGGAGAGACTTTCAAAAAGACTGAATCTCCAACTGAGAATTCTAGATTTCTACGCCATCGGTCAGCATAACTCTTCTATCTTCTTTGGGCTTCTTTTAGCTTCTTTGTAATCATATCAACTTTCTCTGAAGCTTCTCATATCATTTCTGGGCCAAGCACTAACCGATCTCTGGTTTCTATCCAACATGTTGGCGATTTACATGGATGACCATATAGAGCTTCGTACGGTGCCATGCCGATACTAGAGTGATAGCTGTTATTATAGGAGAACTCTACTAAATGAAAATGATCCTCCCACGAGCCTCCAAAGTCTAGAATACACGCTCTTAAAAGATCTTCCGAAAAACGGTTGACTCTTTTTGTCTATCCATCAGTTTGGGGGTGATATGCAGTGCTTATACTCGGCTTCGTTCCCAAAGCTGTTTGTAGTGCTTCCCAAAACTGACAAGTGAAGATTGGATCACGATCGCTTACCATATTGCTCGGAACTCCATGCAATCAGACAGTCCCCTTCATATATATATATATATATATATATATATATATATCTGCAAGGCTTGTTGCAGTTCTTGTTGGGTTTACCGAAATAAAGTGTGCACTTTTGGTTAATCGGTCTATGATAACCCAAATGGCTTCATTTCCTTTTCTCGTTGGGGTAAGCCATCAATGAAATCCATGGATATTTGATCCCACTTCAAGCTGGAATCTCCAAAGGTTGACTAATCCTGCCCTCTTTTGTTGGTCACTTTTGATTCTTTGGCAATTTTCATAGCGGCTGACATAGATAAATATGTCCCTCTTCATACTTGTCGACCAAAATGTACGCTACATGTCCTTGTACATCTTATGAATCCCCGGATGAATGCTAAGTTTGATTGTGTGGCTTTCAGCTAATACTTTTTTATTATGATTTCCAATATCTGGAACACAAATTCTTCCATTTAGCCGCAATGCTCCATGTAAAGCTTGGACTCCTTCCTCTGTATATATCTTCAATAATCTCCATTAGGAATCGATCTTCTTTTTGCTTGCTAATTATTCTCTCCTGAAGAGTTAGAGTTACTACCAAAAAAGAAATAGTAGCAAACTTCTTACTCAATGCGTTAGCTACTATGTTGGCTTTTTCGGGTGTACATAGAATATCTAGATTGTAAGATGCGAGAAATTCTAGCCAGCATTGCTGTCTCATGTTCAATTCCTATTGGGTGAAAAGATACTTCAAAGATTTGTGGTCCGTGAAGAGTTCGAATTTTTCACCTAAAAGATGGAATATTATTTACTAAGGTCAATTCAAAGTGTTATCGAAATAAACTGTGAAAGATTCTTACCCAGCAAATAATGTCTCCATATCTTTAGAGCGAACACAACGGCTAATAATTCTAAGTCACGTGTTGCATAATTCTTCTCATGCGTCTTCAGCTGTCTACTTGCATAAGCAATCACTTTCCCTTCTTGCATTCAAACTGCACCGACTTCTTCTCCACAAGCATCTGTATAAATGGTCAAACCACTATTTCCATTTATAATTGCTAAAACCGGAGAGGTTGTCAACCTCTTCTTTAGTTCTTGGAATGCTTCTTCACACTTTGGAGTCCAAATAAATTTAGCATCCTTCATTGTCAACTTAGGTGATAGGCAATCTTTGAGAAGTCTTGAATGAATCTTCTGTGATATCCTGCCATAAGAAGCTATGAATCTCTTTAGGAGTTTGTGGCTGCTTCCGATCTTGAATAGTTGCAACTTTCCCTGGATCCACTGAAATTCCATCCCTTGGTATTATATGTCTAAGGAATCTTACCTCCTTCTCCCAAAAATGGCACTTTGAGAATTTGGCTTTAAGCAATTGTTCCTCAATATCTCCAACACAGCTTCTAAATGTCTTGTGTGTTCTTCTTCTGTCTTTGAGTAGATAAGGATATCACTGATAAAGACTAACACGATTATTTTAGCACATCTCTAAATACTCTATTCATAAGGTCAACAAAATAGGCGGGCACGTTAGTCAGCCCAAAAGGCATAACCAACCACTCATAGAAATTATTCGGACCTTTGAATGCAGTTAGATGGATGCAATCTTCTGCGATCCTTAACTGACGGAATACTTAGCTAGATCCATTTTAGAGAAAAGTCAAGCTCCGTGTAACTGGTCAAACAAGTCATCTATTCGAGGTAGAGGATACTTGTTCTTGTTTGTTTGTTTATTTAGATCTCAATAGTCAACACATAATCTCAAAGATCCATCTAACTTAGCAACAAAAACTATGGCTGATCCCCAACTTGAACGGTTGGGTCTTATCAATCCTTTCTTTAATAGCTCTTGGGTTTGTTTATTCAACTCATCTCTTTCTTTCAAAGCCATCCTTCTACCTTGTAGTTTAATTGGCATCGGATCAGGAACTAAATCGATACGGAATTCGATTTCTCGATGTGGGGGTAAACTTTTTACTTCCTCAAATTCATCTGCAAATTCTTTAACAACGGGTACTGTTCCTAATCCTGTCTGGGATGTATCTAAAGCATAAAGAAAAATATCCCTTCTTGGATTAGGATCTTCACAAGGTATTTATATGATTTTCCTAACTTTTTTTTCACTGTAACCATTCTTTTCAAACAATCAAGAATAACTTCATTTTTAGTTAACCAATCCATACCAAGTAAAATTTCGAATCCAGTAAAATTTAAAACGAAAAGATCAAAAGGAAAGTGATGGGGAGGACATGAAAATGGGACTTTTTCACAGTGCGTACAAAGATTAGTGGAACCTGCTATATGACTCGTCATGCAGATAGGTTCGTCAACAATTTTATGTTTAAGTTTCAATTCTTCTACAGTTGTTTTCGAAATAAAACCTGAGAAGCTCCTGTATCAAATAATACTCTAACTAAAACATCTTTGAAAAAAATATTACCTTCCAACACTCCTTTGCCCTTCACATCTTGGGGGGTTGAAGGCTCATCCTTGATAGCATAAACTTTGGCTTCCTTTCTTCATTAGGGGACAATCCATTATCATATGCCCTGATTGATGACAATTATAACAGCTTTTTAGTGCTGGTCCTCGAGTTCCATGAGTTCTTTGTTTTCTACAATGAGTTGATAGGTGGCCCTTTTTGTTGGAAATTGTAGCAAGTAACATCATTAAAGCGGTTATTTCGAGATCCTCCTTTGGGTTTTCCCTGCCATGACTTCTTGCCATTGAAGTTCCTCTTCTTCCAGTTATTTTTGTTGCCTTCTTGTACTCTGGGTGGATCTATCTTATCCAAAGCTTCATATCTGTATCCCATGTCTATTAAGTCTACCAATGGTTCTTTCACATGCCTAGTCATTCTGGCATGGTTTTGTTTTTTCATTTTCGAGATAAACTTTTCATTCTTTTTGAGGGGCGTATCTATCAATCCAGGACTAAAACGAGATAATTCATTAAACTTGTTAGCATAACCTCAAACGAAATCTCCTCCTTCGGTTTAAAATCCATAAAATTTCGGTAAAGACGGGATTTTCCTACTTTTGGCATATACTGATCCTCCAGAACTTCTTTGAATTGTTCCCAGGAGAAATTATCTTCTGACTCATTCTACATAATAGATTCCCACAAAACTAGAGCTCCATCTTGTAGTTGCCAAGAAGCTAAAAATCTCTTCTGCTCATCTTCAATATTCAGTCCTATGAAAATTCTTTCTCAAGAGCGGATCCAAGCTTGTGCTTCAATAATGGTTTCCATTCCTTTGAAAGGTTTTCCATCAAGGCTGGTATAGTTCTTGCACAAAGTTGCAAAGTTAATTTGTGACTACACCTGAACTACTACTTCCTCGACTACTATAGCTGTGGAAGTTTGACCATTTGTGGTATTACTTCCTCCTTTACCTCGTCCTCTTCTTCCACTCATTTTCTATTATCTGTATATATAAAGAAAAAGATCTTTAGGATATATGAACGAGATATCTTAGGGAATGCTATACAGTATGAATAGACTCATTCAAGTTAAAAGTTTTAATTATGCGCTCTCTCAGACTAAACTCATTCTAGGGTGTTACTAACTCTATCTCTAATGAGTTATACCCCAATAAAGCCAAGGTTCTTGCTTAACCTTTAGCTCTGATACCAAATGTGATGACCCGTCTCCTCGACCCTCAGAAATCGATACTAATACATCACGGTAATCACGTGCCGTAAATCCAAGTGCCGGGGAGGTAGATTATCAGAGGTGTAAAAGAAAATAAAGATAGAAAATAACACAATAATAGAATCGCACATCGCATTCAACATTTTAATTATACATAAATAATCAGAGTTAAATACAAATCCAGCAGGATTGTTATAACTGTCTATCCATACATATGCTAGAAAATAAATACTACATGACACAGCGGAAAATGGGTAGATATCTACATAAGGTACTTCAGCTTCATAGCTCCAAAAGACTTCTCCAAAATGCTCCCCAACATGCTTTAAGATGCTTCTAAGGTATCCTGACTACACGGTTGCCCGAAAAATAGGGCACCCAGAGTTTAAAGGAAAAAACAACCCCCGGGTCAGTCATGGGACCCGTGTGAGAACTCAAGTACAATGTTTTGAAAACAAAAAGGTATCTCATAAGACCACGACGCACATAAACATGGAACGAATTTTTACCTTATGATAACCAAAACTATTTATTACATAAAATTTATGGAAATTAATTCTAATGACATTCTTTGAAAACATTTGCAAATAAACTTATTAATCTTAGCTGAAATGGTTACGCATATAGCATTTCAGGGATATTCATTGCGCCAATACAAACAAAACCGCAGGTTCTTATTGGAGAGTGGGTTTCCATACAAATGACCAGGTAAAGGGACTACCTTTCGACAGTACATCTCTAGAGGAATGTACCGAGGACCATCACAAAGGATCCTCTACCAACATAAGAACGGCCTATCTCTGTAACTAGATAATACTGAATATATCATCCCCCGGCCGTTACCGACCTTTATCCAAGAGCTCTCTTCGCATAATCCACATTAATTTACATCTCGAACGTCATAGCAGGAAGAAATATATCTAAAAGGGTATGATTATACTCTAATTGGGAATGACCCACTTAGCCTTGCTACATCTAAACCTGTTTCGGTCATTTCTGGTTGATGAGGCTCGAGGCAATGATTACCTTTTCGCATAGCACATCTTCTATCACTTTGAATGCCACATTGTCATTCCACATTCACACGACTAATTTCCACAAACATATAACTTCCTGAGCTCGTATGTCTCAGGAAAGGGTGTTAAGCTAAGAGAATGTGTCTTCTCTGCCACCGACTGATATACCTTTATAGAGATCACTCGATGTGATTTAGAATGCAAGGTCAGACATGCTTCCATACAAGTTCGTTCTGGGACTGAACGAAACCGAAGGTACTTTCCTCGGCCATTACTAGGAGAGAAGTCCTTGTGGTTCTGAGATTTTTCAAAACAAAGAGACCATTGCTACAATATAGTGAATCAGGAGTTTATCCCCAATTAATCAACAAGTAGTCCCTCGTTATTATTCATTTCAATATCTCTGTCTTCAAACAAGTTCAATCGTCGAACACGTAAATTGGATCGAAGTGGCTTTTGGATAGGAATCGCCCAAATCCGACCCCGGTTCCTTCAAAATCCAATTGTCGATAAAAAAATGATGTAATTAGGTGATTGTTTTTCGATTCATTCATTTTCCTTTACCAAAATATCTTTGAGAGATATATATTTTCAAAATATTCTTTTAGTGAATATGGAATCATTTAACCTCTTTTCGAATATTTCTCAAATCATTTTTAAAGAGTATCTTTTGAGAAAATAGGATTATAGAAACCATTCTACTTTATTCAGTATCAACTTGCATGTTCAACGAGTGCTATAGGCGGAATAACGGTGAGATCACCCTTTAAATTCTTCGTATAGGACAAGTTCCCTCTTTGGATTTTAATAATGAGTATAAGAAGATTATTTGTATAAAATCCAAGTTGAGCATCCGGGCTTTCCTTTCGATATGTTTCACCCCTTGCCTAAAAGAGAAAACAAAGGCAAGGTAAGTTCATGGCACTGGTTGCTCCATTCCTAACCTTAGTTCCACCCATTGTTTTCAATTATTGATCTCATAGACGGGACAAATGTACTAGTTGTTTCCGCATACTCATTTTCCCCTTTTAAATCACTTAACTATTTGTTTAACCACCTTTGAAATAATTTTGAATTATTCAAATCTCCTTTTAAAAAACTTTATCATTTACTTAAAAATGTTTACATAAGACTTGGGAAAGAATTGTTTGGTTCCAACCTTTATTTCAAAAGTTATTGAAAAGCATTGGGAAAAAGTGTTGCCAATATTGTTTTAAAAGCTATATTCTTTAAAATGAATTTTATATCATTTAGAAATCCATATTTCCAACTTAAATCACTCTTAAAACATCTTAAAAGATTTTTAGAATTTATTTCATATTTTCAAAACGATTATTTTATCAATTTCCAACTTTGGTCATTTAGTGCAAAAACTGGATTTTTCTTGAAAATTGATTTTGCCATATTTCAAAATATACAACATGAAATCTTGATTTTCTTGTTTCATTTGAAAGATATGGATATAAGGATTAGGAAAATTCTCACTTCGAAGAATTCCAAACTATATTCCATTTCATATGTTCATTTGAACTTTTGACACGAAAACACGAACAACTGTTACGTGACGCGTCAAATTTTAGGCGTATTTTGAGATTCATATCCAGACTTCGTCGAGACAAGTTTAAACACTTAGAAATCATTTCTAAAGCATATTCAAACATTTTGTCAAAGTATAAATGATTCCATATCGCATTTTATTTTATTTTGGAAAGTGCTTTCCGTGTAAATCAATGTTGTGTATATCGTGACTTGTTTCAATATATTCATGCAATAAACAACATATGGAAATCAATATCATAACCAAACATATCACAACATCACAACCAAATATATACATATAAATTAGGAGTTCTCACCTTTTTATGGAATTGAACTAACTTTAAATTGAAATTACTTTTCTAACTCAACTCAAAAGCTCACGAACACTTGTTTTAAGATTTCTAGGTGGCTCGACTATGCTTATGGAGCCTTTGGAGCTTTAGGCCGTGAGTTTCAAGGGGAAATTTGGCTCGGCTTGATGGTGAAGGAGAGGGTCATGGGTTGTGAAGGAAGGACGAGGAGTTTTGGTGAATATTTAAGGTGATTTGATGATTACATTCTTTAGTATATTTTTGGAATAAATTTTATCATTATTTTATTAAGGTTGGAAGCCATTAAAAGAGTAAGAAGAAGCTTGAAATTTTGAGGAGAAGAAGTGTGGAAGGAAGTGAGAAAGTGGGTGTGTATTTATAGAAAAAACTTTGGATTAAAATATTATATTTGCAAAAGACCAAAATACCCTTTACTTGCTTTTAAAGTAATCTTACTTTTAAACACTTAACATCACATTTCAAATCCTTACTTTATGTCCTTATAACTTAAGGAGTAAGAAAATTTAAAGTAATAATGACGTTTCTTTTGATTTGACATATTTTGTTTTTATTAGTTTACCTTTTCTAATTATATTCTTGAATTTCCTAATTGTGTTAATAAAAGTAAACCTAATTAATAACTTAATTAATACTTACTAAATTTATATAAGTGTACATGAATATTAAAATAAAGTTGCAACAACGTTGCAACAACTTTAAATAGAAAAAATATTGATTTTTGACAAAATGTTCTACGGTCGTATTTTGACGTTTTAGTTGAACTATTTATTTATGTAAACCAAATTTTAAAATAAATATGTATAATGTTATTTAAAAATATAAACACTCATTAATAAATTAAAATAATTTATTAAACCATTTAAACTTACTTTTCTGAAATCAAGATTTTGTCACTTTTGTCGACATAAGCAAATGTTACTACTTTTATGTATATTTCTATTTCCAAATCCTATCTAATATTGTTTTAATCATAAAACCTTTTATATTTAAAACCACTTTAAATATTATATTTTTAAGTGGTTAAATTTTGGGTCGTTACAGTAACGGTTTTTATTGACATTATGTTATGGTTTTGTGACATTTAGAATTTTTAATAAAATGGGTATTGTTTATGCTATTATATTTTATCCTTCCACAATGAGTTTTGAATGAATAGATATATAGCTTTGTGCTGTTCTTTTTACCGACCAACAACTAACTTGGAATGGGTCTATGTTTCGATGGGATATTTCTAGGTTGGGTTTTAGACCTATTTCAGGGCGGGTTGTTACATCTATCCTAGGCAATGGATAATGTCTCTTTACTGTCAAGTAATTCAACGTTAAGTAATCGACACACATCTGAAGTGGAACTGATCCATCTAATTTCTTCATAAATATCATAGATGCTCCCCAAGGCAAACTACTCGGCTTAATGAAAGTTTGATGCTTAAGTCCCACTAGTTTGTTCTTTAACTCTTCTATCTCCTTCAACGATATTCTGCTGGGTAGTCAACTAACATGTTGCGCCCTCGAAGTCAAACTATCCAGAATTTAATGCTCTTTTAGGCGGTAATCCCATCATAGGTTCAAATACATCTGCAAATTCTCTAATTGTTAACACATCATTGATTTCTTATTCCTTAGCTTCTAACACACATATGGAATCTCCAAAAATCTCCTTCATTATGTTTAATTCTACCATAATTATTTCACCACCCCTTGAATGTCATAAATCTATAATGTTATCGACATAGTAAATATCATCATTACGTATTAGGCTATCCATAACCAAAATTACCCCATGACCAACGAATTCAAACGCATAAAGGTCATAAGAAAACAAATTTCTGCACATAACAAACTCAATATCATTGCACTATAATCTGAGAGTGGCATACCTACTAATTAGATTAGCCACATGCAAAGAGAAAACTAAATAGGTAGTACCTAACTCCAACCTATCAATAAAAAATTTCAAAATGAAAGAGTGTGAAGCCCCAGTATCAAAACAGAATTCTAACTAGAATACTAGAAATCAAAATAGTATTTTCAAGCGCCACACCCTTCCCTTTCTCTTTAATGGATGTTCTACCTATTGGCCACTCCAAAGCATTTAATTTTTCCTATCTAAAATGTAAGAAATCTCTCTTCTTATGGCTAGGCTTGTTGTTGTTAAAGCACTTTGCCTTCCCTTTATTCTTCAGCACATTACACTTTGTTAAATAATGAATCTTTTAGCTACAATTACATCAGTAATATCAACCACATTAGTCTTTAGAGCTTCTCCTAAGGCCATTCCACCTTTCTGCCGGTTCTTATTCTCCTTTAGGCATGGGTTGAGCCTCTTCTTCTGCCCCATCTTGGGTCTAACATTGGCTTTTCTCTCCTCTTTGTACAAGCAATCATACCTCCTAGCCATCTCTACCACCAACACAAAAGAAGATAACAATTATGTCATAACCTTATGGCTCGAACGCTTCCACAAGCCTTTGACGAGCTTCTTATTTTACTTTAGCGGAGTCCGGATATGCTCCTTACGATGCATAAAAAGCATCAAAGAGCCAGATATACTCTTTCGACATCATATATCATTGCTTCAACTTCATGAAATCCCAATACAAAGCACTGTTCTATGATTCATGAATTAATAGAGGCTCAAATCGCTCATTGAACCGATCTTAATCTTTCTTTAGGATGTCAGCTATCGGTGTCTCTTACCAGTCCAAAGCATCCGCTTGAAGCTAATTTTAGAAGCCAACTTCCTCTTTTTAGTGGCACTATATTCTATATCTTCAAAGATGTGTTTACACAACTTCAACCAATTCATTACTACCAATGCAGGTTCCTTTTCGGTAAAACCCTTTCCTCCATGGTTCTTGTAGGCTTGATTCATCATCCAACTGCCAATCTCAGCTCCACAACATCAGCTAGCTGTTGCCTCATCATTTCTGTCATATATAGATGAAAGAGAGCATTCATGTCTATAACGACCGCCTTACACCACCGTCATCCAATATAACTAAATAGCGGGTCGTTCCCATGCCCAGTCGACGTAGGACAATTCTCTTCTCAAGGGTTAAAATAAATAAAACATCACACAACCTATTGTATATCTCAAGTGCATCAAATAAATTATAATATACACCATATGTAAAACAGGAGAGACAGTAATAACTAAGTGAACCAAATTATAGAGCACAGATCCATAGAGTTATGCAATATAGTAATAGAGTTTATACAAAATGGAAGTAAACTCAAATATACTGTCTCATAGTAAAGCAAATATTGCTTAAACTCCACAATGTTGTACAATGGAATAAGCATAATATCCATATATAGTACAAGAAAGCTCCATCCAAATCGTCCTCTACACAGCCACCGTGTGTCACCTAGACCTGCTATCTAGTCTAGTCATTTAACAGAACTTGAGATAATAAGAAGAAAAGCATAAAATATTAAGCTAGTAAACAAACTAGTGTGACCAATAAATGAATTTCAAAATACTATACAAGTCGATATAGTAAGGAACAGGGGTATACAAACCATACTTGACATGTCCTAGCAACAAAAGAGTTAGCACATAATAGACATAATATGCTACTCTACAACATCGTAAGAGTGTACGACAACCTAAGTACGATGATAGATGTTCGGGTACACCCATCCACAATACCTATCTCAAGTGACATCCCTAGTATGATAGACTGCGTGAGAAAACATTCAAAGAAAATATAGCATCCATCCAACAATCCTCACAATCACTTAGTGTGCACCATATAAATGATAACTCGTATGACCATTCCTTTGCCCGGGATTAAAGAATAAATCTCAATTTTCGGTGCACTCACCTTTAGTCTAAAGCTAATATTAGACCTATTCCATCGGTCCATGGTACACCGATCCATTCAACCAATCCAAGGTAGCCAAACAAAGTATCGAGTACATCAGAAAACACTCTGAGTATCAACATATCCCTTAGCATGCGTATCCGAGCCCTTTTCTTGCCCCATATAGTTTATAGTATTCACAAGGAACTATTCCACATTCCTTTCCATAAGAACGATTCAACATTCTATCCATGGGTCACTCTTCCTAGAACCCCCCTTTTGTGGACAACCATTTCCATGACTCCTTTCAACATTATGCTTCCATCATTGGAACATAACTCCATTTTCCATTGAGCTACCATCACCGAAGTTCTAAATCTATAATCTACTACAGTGCTACTACATTACCATCGAACCCTAAGCGAACAAACAAACTCCTTCAACATGACTTGTAGAGACCCTTTAAGATCCCCTATAAGTTTGGCTCACATTGGACAAAGAAATTCAGCTCGGTATCAACCAAAAGTGGTAAGTACCAATATGATTACTTAGTCAATTTTGGCTAAGTGTTTACACCACAACCTCCTTCCATCCTTTTGCTTCCCTGGAGTACCTTTTTCCATGATTCAAACTCCTAAGTCATCAGCAACACACTAGAGCCCCAAAAAGTGATCGATACCAACTTGAGTCAAGTTAGTACTAATATGAATCCACACCCAGATCCTTTTCCACCTTGCTTGCTTTGACTCTCCATTTCAGTGCAACACTCCCAAATCCCCCAACACTCCCGTTTTGACCAAAAACATGATCGGTACTGATCACTCTTAGCCAACATTCCAACTTCGAGTTTTTGGACATGTTCCCACCTTTAACCCGAAGTCTTCCCTGAAGTTCTGTAGCCTAAGTCCTCAAGCTTTGCCTTTTCACCAAGTAGATCTGAAAACTCTCCAACCAGCAATCAATTCATCATCGACCAAAATCCCTTCATCCAAATTTCACGCGTCCTGAACCTTAGGCTGCCCCATGCTTCAGAGCCCCTCCTCAAAGTTTCATCCAATTCCGACCACTTATGCCTTCGATTTTACCAATTCAATGACCTCTTTCCTAATTACTTAAAAGCACTAGTAAACCATATCAAAGCACAACATACCAAACTGAAATATCATCCATATAGATCCATACACACATGCAATTCATCAAAACAAGATACTCGGACAAATCCTAATCTAGATCTTATATTTTCACTAGCATGTCAATATGATTAAAAGGAGTTGCAAAACTATTTGAAAATCATTTTAAATCACCTTAGTTTCAGCCATAAACATGTATAAAGATATAATTAAAGTTAGAAAATGTTTTAGGGTCAAAATCATGTTTAAACATCAATTTTTAACTATATAAACAGGCAAAGGATTGTGAGAGGTCAAAAACCACTCATAAAATACCTAAAATACCAATCTTTCCTCTAGATCTGAAATAGACAATAAGGAGAATGAGTCCGAATCAACTAAAAATGAAATCTCTAATCCCTTTATGCTAATTATCCCTTTAATTATGACTTTGGCTATGGTCGGTAAGGAAAATATGGGCTTTTTGATGGATTTAAGGTTAATGGAAGTTTAGGATTGTATTGGGAAGTGGGAAATATGATTGGGATGTCCCATCGGTCCTAATTAGGTGAAAAGCCCAAAATTAGTTATTTGGCTTATGGTTGGGCCTAATTAATTAACCACTAATTTTGGCTAACGGTAGTTAACGTAAAATAACCATAACTTTCAAACGGTAAGGCCATTTCACTATTTGACCACTTTATGGAATGTGAAACCATCATCTCGAAGCAATTGAAGTAGTTTTAAACCTTAATTTGGCTTTTATCAAAAGTTATAGTTCATACAGTTTTTTCAGCTTCAAAATGGTCATAAAGAAATTCGATAAAAATCAAAGGTGTGGAAAATGTCCCAAATAGCCATTTTTCGAAATAACAAAGTTATACAACCACGTATGAATTGAATAAAAATATTTTACGATCATTTCGTACTTAAATTATGGATCATTACACTCTCCCCTTTAGGAATTTCGCACCCGAAATCCCAAAACAAATCAAAGATAGTCAATCATATTACCCCGCATATCTAACAGTCGTATGCAACCATCAAACATGTAACACCTAAAAAATTTAGCAAAAATTAAATAAGAAAATCAATTTTTAATAAAGTAAGGGTTAAAATAAATTTTTCATAGACATTCGAATTTTACTATGAAACTTTCATCATCGAGTTTGTAGCGATGTTTTTAGGCAATTTTCATATATAACACTTCGAAATCAGAGTTAGTACGGAGAAGTAAGGACGTTTGAAAATTAGAAAATAAAATAAATTTAAAAATAAAAAATACAAAATTAATAGCATGAGCAGTCGACCCTGGGGGTTTGATGATCGATTGGTTGCTATAAACCATTGGCCAATGACGGTCGACTATTCACATATAAAATCTAGGATTCTAGAGCGTCCTTTGAACGATCGAGACTAACCGAATTATTTTCCTTCATACCTAAGTTTTGATGTGCATACGAGATGGCAGCAAAGATTCTCCAAGGCGAATCCAATGCTCCAAAGTGGTCCTTAACCGCTATAAATTAACATTTAGGTTAATCCTAAATTCACTAGAAAATTTACAAACTACCGAAACTCTACCAAAATTTCTTCTCTCCACAATTAAACTTTCTTCAGAAAAATTAAAATAAAAGGAAAAGCACTCTAGTAATCAGATCCATGAGGACGCAAGCTAATGGGTGGCGTTTCTCCGATGGAGCGTGTTGTTAGAGCTTGGATTTGAGGTAAGTGGGAACAAGTTTAATAAGATGATTATTACAGTTAATTTTAACCTATTCTATCTCATCTAGGATGTTAGAAATTAACTGTAAACTATAAACCCAAATTGTAAAATCAGAAATTTGAATTAGAAATTGAAATTGGTGTAAACTGATAAATCTGATTCTAACTTAAGTTGAAACCCCTCTGTTATTGAATGAAAACCCTAATGTTCGGTTAACCCTGAGTTGAACTAGTATATTTGATCTGCTAAAATCTGTGAATTTGAACTAATAAAAAGTAGGGTAAAACTATGAAGATTGGTCATTGTAAATTTCTTAAGATTTACTGTGTAAATCGAATTAACAAATAATTAAAAATCGAATCGCTAAGAAAATTGAACATCCTAAATTTTACTACGCGATGGGCCGACAGTTTACCTCGAGCGGTTGATCGATAAGGTGTAGCTATTGACTGGTGGAGGCTTAAATTCCAAAATCTGAACCTTGGTCTAAGGCCCAGTTTAGAAATAAAACTAAATAAATTATTGATTGTTTGTATAAGCATATTGTATGCATATATGTGTATGTTAGTGGCAGTAGGGAAGCTAGTTCCATATGAGATAACGCTAGGACATTGTGGAATTAGGTAAATACACTTTACCCAATGGGGATCGATTATTCGACTAGAGGTAATTTTATCGCAAGTGGCACTCACAGGAGGTTATACAGTAGAGGCGCATGACTGACTGACGCATGATGAAGTGTGTGGCCTCGGCATAATGGAACTCCTTGGCATGCACGATTCTGATGCAGTGTGACACTATGTGGTAGATGGAGCTTGGTGCGTGCAATAAGAGGTATATACTACGGTTGAGAGGTGGACACGGATGCAGACATGAGACACCATGGCGAGTCGGCATTACGGCCTCCCCTTCAATGTGTAGTTATGTTACATGTAGTCGTAGTTATAAGAAATTTGTTTCTTATGTAGCCTAGTGGAGATGTTTCCATATTTAATAACTTAGGGGCGCTATTTCCATGTTCACTAGCCTAAAGGCAATGTTCCATGTTTAGTAGCCTAGTGGCAGTGTTCTATATTGAGTAGCTCTAGGAGCAGTGGTCGATCGTTAGTTGTTAAGATTTGATTTGTAGTTCGACCTATATAGCAGCCTGCAAATTTTAGTAGTGTAGGCGTGTGATCATTAAAACCCCTAAGTCAAAGACCCTACGAATACGCGGACACATGTAGGACATTCTAGGATGCTTAAAGTAGAATTAAATTCAACTACACATGATCACCATATATAAACTTGTACTCATTCACCAGACTTTGTCTGACTCACCCCTTTTCTTTTCAATTCCCCCACCACAAAATGATAGGTTTGCAGTTGATTAGGCATAGTATGAGGAGAAAGGAGCTAATCGTTGGAGTTCACATATTCTTCATTATTACTCATTTAGCTCTTTATTGTACAAATAGTCTATTAAAGCTTATATTGTACTTTGGAAACCACGTATATGAAAATCAAATATTTTGGAGACTACTTTTTTGAATTGTCTATTTTGAATACTTGTATTTTAATTTCCTTCCACTGTAAAATCTGAAAGTGTAGGATGTGTTAGAATTTACCCTTATAACTATGTTCTGAAATGTTATAAAAACTCAATATCTCATAGTTCTCAGCATGACGCGAGTTCAAAAATCACCCTAGACTTTGGATCGGGGTGTTGGGAAGTGCAGGTTGTTACATTTGATATCAGATCTTAGGTTTAAGATCCCTCAAGATTTAGGCACGTATTGGAAATGTAGTTGAAAAGTTAAAAAAAAGGTTTTTAAAAAGTTTTTCAAAATGGACGTTTGAAAAGTGTGTGCGCGCTTATTTATATATCTATGTGTGTAAAAAATTTCAAAGGTTATATATATATATATATATATATATATATATGTTAACTCGCCTTTTGGAAAAGCAATACACAGGCGGATTTAACCCAATGGACATCATGATCACCAAGGTAGGAGGTCTGGAGAAACGAATACCAAGCTCGGAGATTGGTTATAAACGAGACTTTGGATGATTGTCAAGCGGATTCGGATTAGATCCTTAATTTTTGTCCTAATCAAGGTGCAATTAGTATGAAGTGATAAGTAAGGCCTTGTGAGGCTACATTTCAAATTTCAAGTCGACCGGAGTTTGTATGCTAGATTTATGGGCAAAAGAAGAGAGACCGGATCGTATTTAGCTCAATAGCACAACTCAACGATGATCACTCCATAACTTAATAACCACTAGGCGGATTAAAGTGAAACATTGGAAACAAGAAGAGGGGACTCTAGGGAGTCTAATCTAGGGATTTCATGGCATTTGAAGAAGTTGGAGGGATCGACATATGTCCCTCAATAGGGATCGGTACCTATCCCTCTTAGGGATTGGCTAAGCCCAACTTCATAACAAAGATCGATCAATAATCTCAACATCTACACATCCAATTGACATGAAACTTGAAGGACAAGCTAATTAGAACATATGGAACACTCCATAGGGATCACATAGCATTTGGAGGTAATTGAAGGGATCGATACCTATTCCTCCATAGGGATCGGCTATAATCAGCCTTAACACCATATTGCAACAAAGATTGGTTAATAACTCGAGTTCTACTAATCCAATCGGCATGAAAATTGAAGGCTGTTATCCCGTCTTTTGGCAAGGCCGTAACACTAAGGACTTGACTAGAAACTAAAGACGATTCGTTTCGAAGATCGGTTATCTACAGGTCCACTATGGATACAGGCAAATTTGGTCCGAGTTCGGATCGAGCTACAATTGGTATGGTACGACAATCAAAGCTATGGAAGGCAACATTCTGAATTTCAGGTCAATTGGAGTTCGTATGCTCAAGTTATGGATCGATCAATATCCATGAGAAACAAGTCTACTTCGTATCGATCATACTTTGTATCTACAAATCTACATCCATCCCCCTTCATATCCATCAAGGAACATCATCGATCTAGGTTCATCTATTCAACATCTACCCATTTCATATCGATCCCGCCTTTGCACATTTCATATCAATTAGCCATCTAATCGATACGAAGACTAGGGCTAAGCATCGATACGAAGGAAACGTGCAACCATCGGTACGAAGAGCTTGGCACTAGATGGATATGAAGGTGACAGTTAAACAAAAGGAAGCGGCCTCTCAACATGAAATGTAGATCTCCCCATAATTGTCGCTCCACGTCATCGATCTGAAGGAGCATCGTTACTAATGTGATCGATACACATGCATCGATACATATCCTTCAGCCAAACTGCAAACTCTACCTTGGACCGATCATAACTCAAAAACTATAAGTCCAAGTGGTATGAAATTTTCACAAAATCTTGCATATCACCTGAAGAACTACCATGGTCGATCGCAACTCAATTGGAGCCAATCTTGATCGATATGAAATGTGCTTGGATCGATCAGGATCGATCTCAAATGACCCCAGATCGATCTGGTGGGCCCACTTACATGCGAGAAGGGGTATTTCGAGTTTTAAGGCAGATATTGCCAGATCTAATCCTATAAATAGCACCCCAACGCCTATAGAAAAGGGAACTTTTTATGCTTCTATGCCGTTACTCTACCCATTGTAACTTGAGAGCTAGTGATTTATACTACTGTAATCAATTGTCAATTATCAATAAACAGCAAAACTATTCAAATTATACGTAGGCTACAATGCCGAACCACTGTAAATTCTTTTCTCTTTCTATTTTTGTTTTATTTTATTGGTGTGATTATTAGATTAGCCTCCTTTTCCATTCAATTTCTTCACTCTAATCTCTTCAATTACATTCGAAGAGTGTTATGCCCAATTTTGGTACAAACACTTTGGTGCTTTCACTGAGAAAACTATGCTTTTCTCTGATTCGGTGAATCCCTTGCCATTATTGAATTTCTAAAATCTAAGGAGGAGATCCAAATCTGTCATCCATGTAGTTCCTTCCATTTTACTCAAATTACTCCAGATCTAGGAAAGAGCTATATTCATCATGGTGCACACTACCAGAACTACTTCAAATGTTGCAGATCCAAAGGGAAGAGATATGTAGATCCCACGCAGCTGACCACAGTAGGCCAAACATCAACTGGAGCTCCAGATCCACAAGGTCCTGTGACTAGAGAGAAGTTCCAGACCCTCATGCAAGTGCTTAATCAAAGCCGTCAAGAACTCACTCCCTAGATCCATGCCAACACGGAGCTCACAAACTAACTGAATGAAGAAAGGAGAAGGAGATCTAGAATGGATCATCTCTCTCATTCCTCAATCAAAAGTTCGGCTTCATCTGACTTCAGTCACAAATCTACACACCATCTGCTGGATGGAAACTATGCAGAAGTCTCCGGGCATCAGCATGTCGTGAATCTCAGACAAGCCGGGATTGGTCCTTCAACATGGCACTAAGCTAGACCCTCCTCTCGAAGAGGGGCACTTCCTTATCATACCATTTATGACCATGCAGCTGTTGCTGCTATAGATCTAGAAGCCGAGATCCAAAACCAACCAGATCTAGCCCCTCATTAACGCATTCATGCTCAAGATCCTCAGTTTCTTGAAGACTGGGAGCCAATGGGGAATGGAACAGACCATAGACAGCGACCGCACCATCCCCGTAACATGGAACCCGACCATGCCTTGGCCCCGAACATCCAGATGCCTGACATTATAACCATGGTATGCCAGATGATTAGAGAAAGTCAAGGCCTTATGAACGACGATCGGGGAATCTCCTGAAGTCACACTCCATTCACCAATGACAATCTTTATGCAGAGCCACCCCGTCGATTCAGGATGCCAACTTTATCGGTGTACGATGGAAATTTAGATCTTAACCATCATATCTTAAAATATGTGTGGCTCATGAATGCCACTCGAGCTGACGATGCGGTCAAGTGCAGGAGTTTCCCTATCTCTTTGGGAGGCAATGTAACTATGTGGTTTACTCGTTTACCACCCAGATCCATCTCATATTTTGATCAATTGGCTACTAAGTTTATCGAGCAGTTCTGTATGCGTGCTACTGGACCAAAGGATGTCAACACCTTGTCCAGTTTACTCAAGCTCCAGGAGAGGCCCTTAGACGTTATTTGGAAAGGTTCCATGCTGCTTGCGTTGAGATCAGCAACCCCAATGATAAATCTATTCTAATGGCATTGACTAAAGGGATCGATCCCAATTCCGAGTTTGGCGATTGGTGGGCTGAGAAATCACCACTTCCTTGGATAGTTTCTATGCTAAGGTGGCCCAGTTTCTGAGGAGAGAAGACGCTAGATGATCTAGGAAGCAAGACGATGCAGGGTCCAGTGATAAAGGCATTAAGAGCAATGTTAAAGTAAAGTAGACCGGTGAGAATTCTGGTAAAGTATAGTTGAACATACAAAACAAGCATGGTCAACAAAAGGGTAATGGAGGTCAGGGAAAGAAGAGAGACCCACATCGCGGACGAAGACCCAGAGCTCCCATGTTCGACAGATATACTCCCCTAAACACATCGTTGGAAAATGTTTACCTTCAGACTTGGAATACCGAATAGTATAAGAAGCCATCTCCAAAACCATCATTTAAGAAACAAATTCAGACTAAGAAGTTCTGTAGATTCCACGATTGTTACGGCCATGATACTAATGAATACCGTCATTTACAAGATATCATTGAGAGGTTGATCAGAGAAAGAAAGTTAGAACAGTTTGTTCGGGCGCCGTAGGATGGAGGTGCTGGCCCGTCTAATCCGAATCAAGTTCAAGGCTAGGCCCAAAGAACACACGGTAGTGGTAGGAGGTTGGTAATAAACACCGTGAGTGGTGGTCCTCATCCGACTAATTGGAGCTCGAAGGAAATGGAGTCATATGCCAGTTTGGTTAGGCATGTGGACTTTGAATGTTGTAGTAATTCTGATGACAGGGCCCTAGAAAAACAACAGAGGATGATGACGGAGAACATTGTTTTCAGGAATCATGATCCTGACAGAGTCAAGGCCACCACTATCGATCCACTGGTCATCTCAGGCCAAATAGGTCCTGCTTGGATGAAGAGGATCTTGGTTGACAGCGGAAGCTCTATGAACATTCTTTTAAAGCGCGTTTATGACCAAATGAGGATGGAAGCGAAAGACTTGAAACCATGTCAATCATGTATTCATTGTTTTAATGGAAGCGCAACTATACCAGCTGTGATAGTGGAATTGCCCATTGAGTTGGGTATTGAAGATCGCCGCAGAGTACGGATGTTGCAATTTATCGTGTTAGACAAACATTTCCTTACAATGCTTTCTTGGGTCGACCGTCCCTTGCGAAATTCAGGGTAGCGATTGCCTCGTGGTGTTTAACTTTGAAGTTTCCCACTGATAATGGGGTTGGAGTAGTACATGGTGATCAGGCGGCTGAACGCACCTGTTATGTTGCGGAGCTGCGGGATGCATAGCGGAAGGAGAAAGGAAAGGGCGTAGAAGAATCTCTCTGCGTTCGTTTTTTAGAAAATCGACAGCTAATGCCTGGGCCTCGGCCCAGGCGCCACAACCAGTTCCTTAAAGACCTCGATCCCAGAGATAATAATGATGAGGAGGAAGCCAAAGACTGCCGGGCTTCCTCGATGGAGTTAGCTATCGATATTTTGATCCATGACGACGACGATTCCAAAATGGTAAAGGTCGGATCTCAACTCAGCCCCCGAATGGGACATGAATTGGTTGATTTTCTCCAGGAAAACCTTGATCTGTTTACCTGAACTCAATCGGACATGTGTGGGATCTTGCCAAACATCGCGAGCCATGCATTAAACATCGACCCATGGCATGTCTAGGTGAAAAAAAGAAGGCGCGGTATGGATCCAGAGAGATCTGCCGCTTTGAAGGAAGAAGTAGATAAACTTGAGACTAATGGGGTTTTCCATGATTCTTTATACCCAGAATGGGTGTTGAATCCAATGCTTGTCAGAAAATCGAATGAAAATGGAAGACATGCGTAGACTACTCAGATCTAAACAAAGCCTGCCTAAAAGACAGTTCTCCTCTTCCCATAATTGACCAACTGGTGGACTCAACGGCCGGACATGAACTCTTATCTTTCATGAACGCATATTCCGGCTACGGTCAAATCCCGATGCATCTTCCCGATCAGGAGCATACTAGCTTCTTTACCGATGAAGGACTCTATTGCTACAAGGTGATGCCATTCGGACTCAAGAACGCTGGAGAAACTTATCAAAGGCTCTTAAACCGAATGTTCGCTAACCAGATTGAAAAAACCATTATGGTGTACGTGGACGATATGCTCGTGAAGTTGCGACTGTCCATCAACCATGTCAGTGATTTGGAAACAATGTTTAACATACTCCGATAGTATAGAATGAAGCTCAATCTGTTGAATTGTCATTTCGGAGTTTCATCAGGAAAGTTCCTTGCATTCATCGTCAACGCTAGAGGAATTGAAGCCAATCCTGAAAAAATCTGGGCAATCCGGAATCTCGAAACTCCTAGGACATTAAGCAGGTACAAAGCCTCAATGGAAAGGTGGTAGCCTTAAGCAGATTTATTTCAAAATCCACAGACAAGTGCATTCCTTTCTTTGATCTGATCAGAAAAGGAAAGAGAAATTTCTAATGGACAGAGGAGTGTGAAGGCGCATTCCAAGCACTAGTTCAACATCTGGCAACACCTCCTATTTTGTCGAAGGCAATTGATCATGAGAGACAATATGTCTATCTAGTGGTTTTGGCAAATGCAATCAGTGATACGTTAATTCGAGAAGAGGATCAAATCCAACGACCGGTCTATTATATCAGCAAAAGGCTAATGGAGGTAGAAAGAAACTACCCAAAGGTGAAAAAGCTGGCTTATTGTCTCATTATAGCCTCGAGGAAGCTTCGTTCATATTTCTAGGTTCATTCGATCACTGTCTACACCGACCAGCCGTTGCGACAAATCTTCACATGACCTGAGACGTCTGGTAGATTGCTTAAGTGGAATATCGAGCCGGGTCAATTTGATATCACTTATATGCCAAGGCGCACTATTGAAGGACAAGTTCTAGCAAACTTCATAGCTGAATTCACCATACTGGAGGATTTTCCCGAAGCTAGTGAATCTCTCAAGCATACATGGAAGCTATACACTAATGGTGCATCAAACGACCATTACTCAGGCGTTGGAGTGGTACTTGAAACCTCAGAAGGTCAATCCATATGCTCTGCTTTAAATTTTGACTTCCGAGCAACTACAAAGAAGCCGAGTACGAAGCTTTGCTTGCTGGACTAAGACTTTCCAGAGACTTGGGAGTTATTGTTGTAAAG
Organism: Allium cepa; assembly: GCA_030765085.1. Lineage (NCBI taxonomy): Eukaryota > Viridiplantae > Streptophyta > Magnoliopsida > Asparagales > Amaryllidaceae > Allium > Allium cepa. The sequence continues at coordinate 591,429,825 of CM060938.1, forward strand.
ATTTACTGTGATTTGCAAGTGGTCGTGTGCTAGGTTCGATGGAAGTGTCAAGCCAGAGACCGGAGATTAGCCACTTACCTTGCTCATGTTCAAGAAGTGTTGAATCAGTTCAAGTATTATGATATTCATTGTATACCTCGAGAGCACAATTAGAAAGCCGATTCTTTAGCGAAACTGGCAAACACTAGTGAAGCACAACAGATGGGCCTCGTCCCTGTCGAGACGCTTATCGCTCCGAGTATCGATCAAAAAGAGGCAGACTAGGTGTACGAGGCAACGCTTGAGAAGGAGTCGTGGATAACTCCATTCAGAAACTATCTTAAGCACGAAGCTTTACCCGAGTGCAGAAGTGAGAAAAGATAGATCCTCCGAAAAGCTTCGCGATTTATTATCCAGAATGAAGTCCCATACAACAGGGGATATTTTGTTCTTTTACTCCGGTATATCGCCCACAACGAGATCAAACGAGTGTTACATGACGTGCACGAGGGAGAATGTGGCGATCATACTGGAGGGTAAGCCCTTGCGAAGAAGATACTCATGTACGGGTATTACTAGCCGACCATGAACCGAGGCGCATCGGATTATGCTAAAAAGTGTGATAGATGCCATAAACATTCCAGAATTCCAAGAGCCCCGCCAACCGAGATTACTCAGATGGTCAGTTCATGGTCGTTTGCCACTGAGGCATTGATATAATAGGGTCTTTATCTTTGGCCAAGGGTGGTGCGAAGTACGCCGTCGTTGCTGTTGACTACTTTACAAAATGGGTGGAAGCTGATCCCCTTGCCGCTTTCACGATGAAGAAAGTAATCAACTTTGTTTTGTGCAACATCATCTGTCGCTTTGGCCTCCCATGCTCCATTGTAACTTATAACGGGACCTAATTCGATAGTGTCGAGTACAAAGATTTCTGTCAACGCTACCACATCCAGAAGAAGTTCTCAGCAGTAACTCACCCTCAAGCAAATAAGCAAGTCGAAGCTGTCAACAAAGTTAGTCCATTCTAAAGAAACGACTGGAGAAGGTTGGAAGTAAGTGGGTCGATAAGCTTCCCATGGCCTTATAGGAATATCGAACTACCTACAAGTCCGTGACTGGCCATACTCCGTTTGCACTTTCCTATGGCTCCGAAGCTGTTATTCTGTTTGAACTAAAAGTAACTCTCACCGTGTGACCTATTATGATCCAAAGACGAATGCCACCCTACTTTCAGAATCTCTGGATTTATTGGACGAGAAGCATGAAGAGGCTGATTTGAGGGCAGCTGCACACCCAGTCCAGTCGCCTGATTATACAATGCTAAGGTCCGACCTAGAACCATTGAAGTTTGCGATCTCGTACTTAAGCGAATTTATCTGGTCCCTTCACACATGAAACCGACATGGGAAGGACCATATGTCATCGAGCGGAGACTTGGAGACGACACATTCAAACTATCAACTATTGACGGTCTCACTTTACCGAGAGCATGGAACAACAAGAGTCTCCGTCGCTATTACACGTAACTGGCTTTTATTCATCTAGTCTGCTTTTTCTTTGAAATTTGTTTATGCATTATTTGAATTTGAACTTGTATTAAGGCAACCGACTTTGCCGTACTTTCTTATTTCAGCAATAAAATGCAGACTCAGCAAGCCATAGTGGTAATTTCTTGAAATGCATCGTGCAACCATCATGATGTATGAAGAGCTAAGTCCCATCATACGGTGGGACACATTCAAATAGGGAGTGATCGTGATCTGATCGGTCACTTGCTAAGTGAAATCCTGATCTTAGGGGAAAGCAATGATAAAGTCAAGAAGGATTGAAATACAACAATCCTCTAATGAACTCCAGCTCCCAGAGTGCATGCTGAAGTACAAAACTCCAAAATCCAAGCTCGAGGAGGATGGATCCGTCCATCCACGACCTCGCCTTTATTCTTCCAAATTAGAAGAGGATGGATCCATCCATCTACGACTTCGCTTGCCAAATCAAGGTGGATGTGATCCGACCATCCACAACCTTGATCAACTCCTTGTTCCCGGACTATGAATGCGATCCTATTACTTAAACAAATGTGATTGACCGTCTGTCGACCGACTCTAGATTCCCGGAGTGCAAATTGGAGTATAAACATCAAATGGGTGTGACTGACCACCCATCGATCCATTCTGGTCCCAAGAGCGCGGGCGGGAATATAAACACCAAATGGGTGTGACTGACCACCCATCAACTAACTCTAGTCCCGAGAGCACAGACCAGAGTATAAACACTAAACGGGTGTGACCGACCACCCGTGAAACAACCTATGTCCTCGGAGCGCAGATATAATCCTAAATGTTAGATAGGTCTAACTGACCACCCATAGACAGACTTTGGCCCCGAGAGCGTGGACCAGAGTATAAGCATTAAACGGGCATAACCGACCGCCCGTAGAGTAACTCATGGCCCCGGAGCACAGATATGATTCCAAACATTAAACGGGTGTGACCGCCCATAAATTAGCTCATGTCCCAGGAGCGCGAATATGATTCTAAGCGATAAGCAGGCATGATCAACCGCCGGTATACAAGTTCAATCCCCAGAGTATGGATGCAAGTACTAGCAGATGAGCAAGTGTAACCCGACCACTCAAACTCATTTCACTTAAGTTTGTTCCAACTTAGTTAAATTAAAATTAGCAAAGGTGGAAAACGATTACCGACTGACTACTTCAATTCTCTCCGGGACTGGGGGCATAACACCGGTACCAGGTGCTGACCAAGACCGCGCAACATTGGGTTTGACTCGACGTTTGATTATGACCCGAAGCCATGACTTCAGGTTTAGCGAACGGACTCAAGTTTGACTTAGAAACTAAAGCCTTATGAGTACATGAATGGAAACACGAGTGTTGAAATACTTAAACAAATGGACATAGAGTTATGCTTAAAAATGAAAAGAAATTTTATTTCCTCTATTCTTTGAAAAATATGAGTACAAAAATCTATTCGATGAATTCCTATAAGCAGGGGCCAAACCCGCGTCTATACATGGCCTACGAAAGCAAAAGGAAATCCTATTCCAAGCTATCTACAAAAAAGAAGAAGCAAAAGCGCAAGTCTATGCCTTTGGTTTTCTGTCCTTCTTGCTTTTCTTCAACATAAACCTGCTAGAGCTACCGCTCAGAACCTTCTCCCTCTTTGAAAATTTGCCTCCCCAACCTACTCTGACAGGCTTATCTCCAGCCAGGGTATTGAAGCAGTCTCCTCCTCGGAACTCACAAGGATCGGAATGTCCTCTATGTGTGGAACTGGAGGGATGGTGGCACTTTCAATGTTAGAGGGAGGACGTGCACCAGTATTAATGATGGTGCCACTTGGAGAAACAACAAGTATCGGGTCTGGACCAGGGCGCGCCATGCCACCACCAGCCCTACGAGCCTTCTCAGCTTGCTTGATTTCGGCTTTTATTTCCTCTATTATCTGCTCTGCCCGGTCCATATGTATGCTTATTAGAATGCTGCTAGTCAGACCCGAGGAGCCCGTGATGACCACATCTTCATCTACACTAAATGACACTTCGGTACATGGATCACTTTGATGGCTGAAGAATGGTTCCATCAATTGTTCATCAAGCAAGTAGCTGTTATTGTGCATCTCCTTAGCCGATGTGGTGGCTGTGATGGTTGTAGCCTCCGTCGTTAGCCTCCTGCTCGTGATGTGCTTCTTGAGTTGCAGGAGGATCAGTCGGTGCAAAATCTATGACTAATGAAGATAAGAGAATATATTAGTAATATAATCTGATAGTGCTCCTGCATTTTGAGGAAGAGGAGGAGTGTCCAGAATACCATCCTCGGGTTGGCTCCCATGCTGAGCTAATGTACCTTCCAATCCACGTTTAATTATTGGGGAGATATGCGGGCTATCAGGGTCATGTCCTGGAACAACTGGAGGATCGATAGAAGAAGTAGGCTCAGATTGGGATGCTGGAGGCATTTCGGAGCCTACTTCGTGATGATCAATTTCAGATCCTTCCCTAGCTTTTGGATACTTGGCGGCCGGTTTTTCTTTCTCAAGAGAGATGGTTGTCTCATGGAGGACTTTAGGCTCATTTTCGACTAGCACTTGAGCTTCGAGTTCGAACTCATCGATAGTTGCAGCATTGCGGATCACTTTTTCGTCCTCTATCAAGCGATGCCAGGCCTTGTATAGTTGGAAAGGATAATCTTCGTCGAGCAGTTTAAGTTGCAGTTTCTTAGGACATTGACTTTGTATGTGACTAGGAAATCATCAAATTCACTCTCCATCCTGGCCTCAACCGCTTTACTTTCCCCATCAATCCTGGCATCGGCTTTCTGGGCCTTCAAGTTCGTTGCATCCCTCTCCTCCTTGAGTACCACCGCCTATTCACATGCCTCCCGGGTGACTTTATTAGCCTCGTCTTTTTCCTTGATGGCCACGGCTAATTTCGCCTTTAACTCTTCAACCTCGTTTTGTGCCTCATCCTTTTCCCGAGTGATAATAGTGTTGTGGTGGCCCATCTCCTACACCAGGTCCATGTGAGTTTCTCGCATGTTTTACATGGACTGTCTAGCCTCATTGGCTCTCTTATCATCCTCCATCTTTGATTTCCTTGAAGATTCAGCTTCATTATTAAGCAATTCTATTATTCTATTTTTTTTGAGTAAGGCCAGCCTCCAATTTCTCAATTGTCTTAGCCCGCTTGAAAGATACCATAGAAACTCTCTCAACCGTCTTAACTCATTCCCTGTACTGGATGTATGCATCATACACGTAGTCCTGCACTTTCTATGTCGTTGGGAATTCTTTTCATGTTTGGAGGAAAGTGGAAGCCATCAATATATATAGTCGGAAAATCTTTCTTTAACTTAGAAATTCCGATGGCTCCCATCCTTGTGGGCTCGATAGCGGCTTGCTCTGTAATGACGGGAGTTTCCGTTTCAGTTCTACGGCATTGATCGCCCGATTTTGAAGTATGAGGAAGCGCTAGTTGGTGTGCAGTTTCAAAAAATTTCCTGCCAGAGCCAGATGGTTTTGAGGAACCTTTGGGTGGTGGCGATCGTGACTGGGAGCCGCGCCTACTTTGATGTGACCTTTCCTTCTCCCTATCATAATGCTCACGCTCTTGGCTGGAGTGGTGGTCGTGATTATAGTCTCTTTCACTTTCACGCCTATGAGATTTAGAGTAAGAGATGGAAGAATGGCGTTTGGAGAAAAGATTGCTGAGCATGGATTTTTTCCTCACTATCATATCTGCAAAATGAAAAGAGAAACAGAATTAGTCATCTCCAGAGATTAGAAAACATGTGATTAGAAAATGTATGGTGCCGTGAAGTGCGTGTATGCATGTGCAAACCCCTCAACCAACCAATTGCGGTGGCCTTGCTCGTAGGAGTGGGCTCCCTTATATCTAAAGAAGTTAAGCCCGCATCAGTTTGTGATGTGGAGTGGAGCCCCTCTAATCCAAGATCTTGAAACGATGCTATGTCATCTGGAATAGGGACATCCGCCAATCCTCATAATGAGGCTTCCATTTGAGGGGAAGAAATCTCCAGACCTATAGCAGTCATAGTGGGCAGAGATTCTACAATGGTCTTATGCCTCCTAGATTTGTGGGCGAGAGTTGCCTTTTCTTTTTTATTCTGATAATTGAAGACTCTACGAAGCCGTAACTACAGGCTCATCCCTAGCTGGCATACTCTCGTCATCGCCCTGTTTAGTGATTATGACTCCAGGAACTCTTCTTCCTCCTTGCCTTACCGGAGCCACCCTGGGAACTCCAATTAGACCAATGCTATGATCTCTCTCTGTAAGCCCCACGGTGATCAATCTTTCATCAGTAAGAACTTCAATTAGTTCTCTAAGTTCAGCTGGCACCGATTGGAGAGTCCTTACTATCTCCTTGAGTTGCGCTCCTTTGACCTAGGGAATCGAAGCTATAAAAGAAACACAGTATTAGACTTAGCATCAACTTACATTACCCAGTTAATCGATGAAGAAGTTGGAGCACCTACGTCTAACAAGCCACCGTCTAGAAAATCCTGGTAGACATCTAACGAAGAACCATTCAGTCCTGAAGTAACTCAATTTACTCTAAGCACCTGCCACTACTTGGCAGTTCCTAACAACTTCATGAAAGGTAAACGAAAGATTATCCCCACGACTCTTGACGTTGAACAAGTATCTGATTTCATCGATGGTCAGGGGTCGAAGAAGATGCTCCCTAAGATGATATATACGCTGTTGAGAAGTGCATATCCATTCGGATGCAGTTGAGAAGGCACAATCCTAAAAAAGAATAGCATATCCCGAATAAGTTGGTTGAATGGGGGCAACATTTCGGCTACGCACATAAATCTGTTGCAAGCAGTAAACCCCTCCGGGGGATTGTGCACTCTGTCTTCTAGCCCCGGTAGTAGAACATCTTCTAGAGATAGTCCATGCCTCAGACAGATTCTCCCTAGCGTATCTTTGGAGATTGTGGAACAAACTGAGTCCTCCGGATTAAAAACTAACACTGCACCTGGCAGTTCATCTAGAGTAGGACCTACTACATCTACCGCGATGTCTGGCACTTCGATTCTAGGAAGTGGAGGACTCTAAATTTCTTGCAGCTTGGAGCTTCCGGGATCCATAGCTATTGAACTCGGTAAAAACATCATTAGATAGCAATAAATCCTAGTTCCCCCGATGTGAAGTGAATGATCGTGTTATGCAGTGCTACATAATACTTTAAATTTCTACAAGCCCGAAAGATGGTAAAACGACGAGACTACGAGATTCGACTGGAGTAACCGTCATCGCTGATTGTCCTAAGTGCCATCCTGACTTCGAAGATTGATCCATGTTAAAGTTTGTTATGTTTGTCAAATTATAGTTCCATCGACGAGCGTCGCAGGATAGTCAAATATGCAGTTTAATAGTCAAGTCCAGATGTGCAAGACTAAAGCTCATCGGAGGCAAATGTTCGAGTATGCAAAAAGTGGTTGGGTACAACTTGAATCGTTCCTCTAAAGTCTATCTTCGTATATACCTGAAGGATTAGATTTCATATTGATTGATCCATAGGTCACCGTACTTCGTATCGATCCTAAAGCCTTGGCTTCACATCGATCACTCTAGGCGTCGATGCACATCATAACGATCCAAAGATCCTGACTTCGGATTGATCACCATGCCTCTTCCATCGATACAAGTTACTCATCCTTGATCGATCTGCAAACTACTCTATCTACAAACTACTTCACTATATCCAGATCGATCCAGGTCTTGTATCGATACGAGTTCGAGACATAAAATTGGAAGCCCGTGACTCCATCACCTCACTCGATCATTCTCCTTCTTCCCCAAGCTTCCAAGATGCTATTAAAATAGTTCCTCGACCTCACTCCAACCGTATTCCGACATCGACGATGCTAGAATTTTCCATTACCTTGGATGGAATGACATTGAGACTCGAATCTTATCATTTTAAGTTGGATCTAGTCAATTAATTACCTAGTTTAAAGGGATTTGAATGGAGGATTAATGGGTTAATTGCTTGAAGACGAAAACTTTGCAGTTTTTCTTATCTTTTTATCGATATAAAGTGAAGGCGATGACAGATCAAGTAAGAAATTTGTTTAAGTATAAAAATCATTTATACGAGTTCGTATCCAAGAGAAAAACGTTTCGTATCCCAGTTACTATACCGAGAGAATTGGTCAATTCCATCAATACGAAGACCCAACTTCGTATCCATCAACACAAGGCAGTCTAAGATTTACTAGTTCGTATCCATCATCACTTCATGTCCACTGATGCACATCGATTCGAAGACTACTAATTCATATCCATCGATACGAAGATCACAGCCTGATTATGTCTACACCATTCAACTCCATCGATATGAAACACAGCTTTCGTATACATCAATTCAAGAACCCATATGTTACATCAATCGATACACAAGAACATCGTTCTTAATCTACTTCGTACCGATAGCCATTGATACGAAACCTACCTTCAGACATCTCAGATCGATCTAGGAGAGGATCAATATGAAGGAGTGAACTAAAGCAACCATCAAGTGTTGTTACAACTCGAATTTCACATCGATCCAGGAGAGGATCGATACGAAACTCAATCCAAACAAGAACAAAAGAACTTGACAACGACCCATGAATGTGCAAACGTGAACAGGAGTCAAGTTCACATAAATGCATGTGTGCCAATCTAACATTCGATTTTCAAAATTAACAAGAATTTGCTTACCTGGTGACCACCAAAACAGTGAACAACAAATTGCTAGCACTCAACCTTCAATACAATAAAACACTTCATGATCATTGGCAGTCTACAATTCAGCATTTGTATTACTAGAAATTAATCAAGGGTTATGTTTGCGCCAAAATTGGTCACAAAACCCAAAAGTAGTGAAAGCACCAGTGTTTGCACACAAATCATCAATATCCAAACACAGATCTCAGATCAAATAATATAGAGAATAAAAATGAAGAAATAACCAAATTAAAATGAATAAAATGATCAATTCAAAGCGAATGTAGGCCAGAGATAGCCGAACCACTATAAATCTCGTGTCTTTTCCCATTTTTTTTCATTTTAATTTGGTTATTTTTCATTTTTATTCTCCGTATTATCTGGATCTGAGATCTATGTTTGGATATTGAGGGTTTGTGTGCAAACACTGGTGCTTTCACTACTTAGGGTTTGACCAATTTTGGCGCAAACAGGTTACATCCCTTGGCAAAAAGACAACAACTGTTCAACCAATTGGATAGAACTTTTTCAGAGTAAAGAATGCAGCATTTCAAAGCACATAATGTTTATACAGTATGTACTTTGGGGTGCAAATGTTATCCCACCTTTTGGTAAGGACGTGACACGGACTTGACTAGAGAATAAAGACGATTCGCCCCAAAGAACGATTATCTACAGGTCCTCTATGGATACAGAAAAATTTGGTCCGAGTTAGGATTGAGCTACAATTGGCATGATAAGATATTCAAAGCTATGGAAGGCAACATCCCAAATTTTAGGTCAATCAGAGTTCATATGCTCAAGTTATGGATCGATCAATATCCATGAGGAACAAGTCTACTTCGTATCGATCATTCTTCGTATCCATCAATCTACATCCATCCCCCTTTGTATCCATCAAGCAACAGCATCGATCCAGGTTCTTTTGTTCAACAACTTCCCATTTCATATCGATCCCGCCTCTACCCATTTCGTATCGATCAACTATTTGATCGATACATACACTAAGGCCAGGCATCTATATGAAGGCAACGTGCAACCATCGATACGAAGAGCTTGGAACTAGATGGATACGAAAGAGACAGTTAAACCAAAGGAAGCGGCCTCTTAGCATGAAATGTGGATCTCCCTATAATTATCGCTCCACGTCATCGATTCGTAGGAGCACCGATACGAACGTGATCGATATGCATGTATCGATACGCATCCTTCAGCCAAACTGCAAACTCCACCTTGGATCGATCATCACTCAAAAAATACAAGTCCAAATGCTATGAAATTTTCATAGAAGCTTGCATATCACCTAAAGAACCACCATGATCGATCGCAGATCAAATGGAGCCAATCTTGATTGATACGAAATGCGCTTGGATCGATCAAGATCGATCCCAAATGACCCCAGATCGAACTGGTGGGCCCACCCACGTGTGAGAAGGGGTATTTCGAGTTTTAGGGCAGATATTTCCAGATCTACTTTTATAAATAGCACCCTGATACCTACAGAAAAAGGACTTTTTATGCTTCTACGCCATTACTCTTCTGCAACTCCATTGTAACTTGAGAGCTAGTGATTTTATTATTGTAATCAGTTGTCAATCATCAGTAAACAGCAAAACCATTCAAAGTGGACGTAGGCTACAATGCCAAACCACTATAAATTCTTGTCTCTTTCTATTTCTGTTATATTTTATTAGTTTGATTGTTAGATTAGCCTCCTTTTCCATTTAATTTCTTCATCCTAATCTCTTTAATTACATCCAAAGAGTGTTGTGTCCAGTTTTGGTACAAACAAAGGCTATATACAATACAACATAGAGAAGATCTCCTAGGGATCGCATGGTATTTGGAGCAAGTTGGAGGGATCGGTACCTATCCCTCTAGAGGGATCGGCAGAAATCAGAATTCAATCAATACTACATTACAGAAAATGCGATATCTCACAAACCGTACCTCAGAACTGTACGAAATATAGGGAGCAAATAACTAACACAATGGGGAACTACCCAGATGGATCACACCCCATTTGGACACTAAAATAGGGATAGGTACCGATCCCTATTGTAGGCCCTAATAGGCTTGGAAATTTTTCTATGGCCTTATCTTGGTCTCCCGAACCTTCAATCAAAATTTCAGCCTGATCCATGCACGTCTTCCCTATAAATACAACATGTATGGCATCAAAAAAGGGATCTTTCTGCTTCTATTTATCTTCAACCTAGGATTCACTCTGTCATTTTTATTCTTGGATTTTAGATTGTAACTGTAAATAAAGTTCAGTATGACATAAAGGATCATTTAGGAGTGGATGTAGGCCAGAGTTAGCGGAACCACTATAAATCTTGTCTTCTTTTACTTGCTTTCTAATTATTTTAATTTTGTTCTTCATTTATTTCTCTTCATATTTCTGTGATTGGATTGGATATTGGAGTTTTTGTTGCATAATGGGTGTTGGTGGCCAATTTTGACGCCAACAATATATATATAACAAAAAAGAACATTATCACGTATCTCTACCAGTACTATCTATAAGAAAGTTGAAAATAATTCCTAATCATGGAATGTGAGAATGAGAAATTTTGTTGGGAATGGCTCAAAATAGGTAACTAAGATTCCAGGCTAGAACATTCGCATGTGGTTCCGTCGGTATCTATAAGTGAGGAGACAAAATGAACCTAATTCGACTAGGGGAATGTAATTGCATTTTTCTGATATGTGTATTAATACATAAACCCCTATATGTTTTAACTCATAAGGTAGTAATTGGCTTATCCATTACATAAGCAGACAATTATGGGTCAGAGTAAAGAATAAGGTTATAACAGTTGAGGTGAAAAATAAAATTTTCACATTTATTGGAGTTTACCCTATAAAGAAATGCTAGTAGAGGTTTTATATACCAACTAGCAGTAGCAAGTAAATTATGGGCTTAAGAGTGAGTAAAAAAGATTAGCACCACGAGACCCATATAATAGGAAATTAATGTTGATAGCATAAGGAGGACATGAAGGAGGACTCTACAAACTTTAGACCAATTTTCCCAGTTAAAGTAGAAACTCTTTTCTTAATTGGTAGTTGTTGTAAGGACTCCTATTTACTTAGGGATATGGCTAAAGAATTTTTGTATTAAAGTTTGACACTGTGTTGTAAAATAATCTAGAGTTAACCATCTTAGAAATGGAGGATGGAAATCTTATGCACTTAACAACATTATTAGGTATAAGTGAGCTGGGATAATTAGGTTTTTATTGCCTGCTCCGATTTAAGGGATAAACTAATGAAAATGTTTTCTAAAAGATAGAAACAATAGTGTTCGAAACTTTAAAGAGAAAAGAAATTGGTTTATGATTTTATATAAAATAAATAGACAAATTTAATTGAAATTGGTGGAAAGTAAAGTTAGAGAGCGGGATATAAAGTGATTTTCAATAATTGTTTTAAAACTTTTGCTTTACTTTTAAGCACATTGTTACACTTACCCTCAGTATGCACTTTGCTTTTAATAAGAACTTTTGAAAAAAAATAAGAAGTATGTAAGACCCAACTTTTGAACTCTTTCTATAAATAAGAAATGGTTAGCCTTGAAAAAAATCTTTTATTGATGTTTCTATCACTCTAAAATAATAAGTAAAAGTACTACGATTTCATTAAAAGTGAACTTTTTTAAAAATTTCTTATTTATTAAAGAAAATTTTAAAATGGTGTGTTTTATGTACATTTTGCTAAGTTAAGCTTTTGCTAATTTAATTAAAGAAAAACGTCATGATCTTAATCAAAAGGAAATGTTTGTTAAAAATGAAAAGAGGGTTTTGCAGTTTTAAAAACTTCCTAGTTTTGTGAAGTGATGTTAAAAATCAAAATTTTTTATTTAAAAAGGTAAAGTGAAAATATTTTGACTGCCACTTAAACTTAAAAAGGAAAGAAGTAGATTGAAGTTGGATAAATGGGATTAATAAGCCAACTAAGATAAAATTTACTATGGAATTTGGAGGCCTTGAAATGGTAGGGAATAGAGGTAAAAAAAGTAACATGGGAATTTAGTGACCTTTCACTCAACAGTTGAATTGGAGGGATATAGTATTAGTTCGAACTTCCTGTAATAGTGATGAGTGGATGCCACCTTATGTCTATCTACCTAAGTATGGTTTGAACTGCAGAATCTTTATGCGAGGAAGTTTGGAAAGTATGATTTTGGAAAACATATTTTTAAATAAGGAGAGTGTAAGACAAGATGGTTTATTGTATCAAAGAATGTTGCAGAAGCAAAATGTTTTCGGTTTGAAGTGTAAAAAGGGCAAATTAATGTCTGCTTCAGTCCTCATATAGTGCGTTAGGTGACAAAGGAGAAATTCCTTGATTACATTAGGAAATCTAAATGTAATGATAAGTGTAGGCTTGGCGCTATGTCAGCAAAGTAGATACCATATAGGTGAGGATAGAATACCTGTAGGCTACGGACGGTCCAGGTATTGTGTTGTTCCCTTGAAGGCTACGGGTGGACGTAAGTTGGAAAGTATATATTTTATATATGTCAATGGATTTATGGAGTAGGCATTTTCTACGCATGCTTATGTAAACCTTGGAATTGCAGGGTTATATATTGCATGAATGTGAATCTGGAAAATATTGCATGTATAGTCTCTGAATTTAGTATCAGGCAGTGGTAGTCCTTGAAACTCATAAATTATGTGATAGTTCTTGATTTGTAGATTTAAACGACGAGTGCAAGTAAAATGTTAATTAATTTATCATGGTAAATTATTGAGATTTAAGTAATATTTTAACTCATTGGAATGCAAAGGGTTGTAATGTAAATTTCTATAGATTATCAAGTTCAGATTTATAAATAAAAGTGCATCGTTTGAAATGACAAGGAATGCGTCAAAAAGAAAGAGATGTATAAAATATGGATATTTAGTAACTTCTACTTCAATAACTATGAAAAACATAATTTCTTGTAATTTCAAACATAACATTAATTCTATATTTGGATAAGACATAGGAATTTACATTGTCAACCTTTACTTTGGGAGAGATATAATTCCAATGCATCAATACACCAAAATCCCTAAGTATAAACAAAAGCATTAGTCAATATGTCTAGTGGATTAAAATGGCAAGACATCATTCCATATTGAGTTGTCTCCATAATGAAAGAATTGGAATACAATGATAAGAGATTATGTTTGGTAAAAAGGTCTCGTTTATGGGAGGACATTAAGAAATGGAAAAAGTTTTGGAAATTCAAACCACAATAGCTATCTTAGATAAAATTGTAGTCAAGATAGGGCAAGGGATGGTTAATTCATGATTTGGGTCTCCGTTAAGAAAAAGATATTGTATTTTGCATGCATTGGGATTGCGAAGGAGATTTTCATAGAAAATAAGATCAGGAAATTTTTGGTAAGATTTGGAGGAAGGGATAAAAAGGATTCTTTTTAATCATCCGATGGATTGGAAGAAGACTATTTACCTTAGGAAATTCGTGAAAGACTAACTTAAAATACCTAGTTTGTGTTCCATAAAAATCGCACACGAACGAAGTACTACTTAGGTGATTATCATCAATGCTAGAATGATTTTAGGTTACAACTTCAATTAATTTTAGGACTTTTATTGTTTGGGTTGAATGGGAAGATGAACCAAATTTTCGCTAATAAGACATTCGAGTATTTAATAGTTGAACTTAGGATGGATCCCTACAGACTAGAAACGTGATACATAGGTAGCATGATCTTTTTAAAGACTGAAGAAACAATTTAGAATTATAACAAGATGACTTAAGCTGAATTGAATTGAAAAAGGAGTTATGCTATTTTCAATAGTTAAGAAATCACAAGTTCGGTTATCCTTGGGTGAAAATGGAGAAGTAGCAAAAAGGCCTAAGTAGAAATAACTAAGGAGAGGACACCATCCACTTTCGTGGAGTCTTACCGTACCATCTAGAAGATGCAGTGATTAGGCATACCACTGAATGATTTAAGGCAGTACGAATATGCATTGGTGATTGCATAGGGCTAAAGTTTCGTGGGAGCATACATATGCTCAAATTATTTAGCATGGTGCAAGTTGACATCATTTGAGTTGGTAGCAAGGATTGCAGAGGGTTATCGATGCACATACAATTTGATTTTGATTGAATATTTATTTTAGTGGCAGAGGGTTCCAGTAGGAAGAACTTAAAAAGGAGGATTTGATTCAATGGAAGGATAAGGACATATAGAGTTGTAGTCCACGATGATGGGTTTGTGTGAACATCTTGCTGCTTAGATACATATTTGGTTGCTAATTCAGAAAAGTTAGCATTAAAAGGGTAGAGACTTTTTCCAATTTTGGATAGAGTAGGGAAGTAAGCCCATGGGCGGAGCTTCCTAGAGGGTTGGCAGGAGTTCACAATGTTTATTTGGTATCACACTCACGGAAGTAGTTATGCGATGCAATTATCATGGTCGAGTCATGTCAATTTGGCAAAGTTAAAAAGGATAGGTGAGTCCCTTATTCGCCATGCCCCTACCCGTACTTTGGGGCACAGGACAAATCGACTCCATAATAAAGTAATTAAAATGGTTAGAGTCTAGTAGGGAGACGAGCCAACTGAGAGTACATGGGAGCCTAAGGAGAAGATCCAAGCTACCCATCCAAAACTCTTTTCTGGTACGTTTCCAATTTAAGTTTAATAAGTATGGACTACTTATGCATTATTACTTAGCTTCGTATACCCTTTTAGGTAGAGACCGATAAAAGATAGGAATGGTTGTAAACATGTCGATAGGACATGTTATGTATGATGGATGCCAGCGGATGTATTTTTTGGATGGTTTCTTATACACATTTAGGATAGCGTATCCTATAGGTAGTACACACACACACTCACATTATCTATTGATTTTTATTTGTGCTATTAGATATTATACATATAGATGTTGCATATGGGTTGAATAGTTGTGCACACATGTAGAATTGTAGACATACTTACTCATGATATTGCACGCATTTTGGATGCATGGCATGAGCACTTGCATGACAAAAGGTCAACTAGATCAAGAGGTTGCCTACTATTTGCATTTGTCAAGGTTCACGTGCATTTCACGTTGCATATACATACACTCACATACCGCATTAGAAAATTTATAAGGAAAATAATTGCACATGGATGATGGATGATTAGATGGTTGTACCTATTGATTGTTATGTGTATAAGTTATATTTTTCCATCCTTGGAGATTTCAGGAACAAAATCCTTTTAAGACAGGAGAATGTAATACCCTGAAAAATTTAGTGAAAATGTAATAAGAAAATTAAATTTTAATAAAACAAAGGCTAAAATAAAATTTTCACGGATGTCCAAATTTGATTACAAAATTTGCACCATTGCATCTGTAACAATTTTCTGGGCAAATTTCTTATATAACACTTCGAATTCGAAGTTAGCACGGAGAAGTTATGAACGTTTGAAAACTTGAAAATAAAATAAATTTAAAAATCAAAACATACCAAAATTAACATCAGGAGCGGTTGACCCTGGGGTTTTGATGGTCTACGGTAGCGGTAGGCCATTAGCCGATGATGTCAACTGTTCACATGTAAAATCAAGGATTCTGGAGCATCCTTTAAATGACTAAGACTAACTGAATTATTTTCCTTCGTGCCCAAGTTTTTATTTGCGTACGAGATGGTAGCAAAGATTCTCTAGGGAAAATCCAACACTCCAGAGTAGTCCCTAACCTCTATAAATTAACACCTAGGTAAACCCTAAGTTTGCTAGAAAATGTACATACTACCGTAACTCTGTCTTCTCTCCACCTATAAACTTTCTTCAAAAACAAATTAAAAATCAAAGCAAGAGCACTCTAGTAACTAGATCTCAGTGGGAGCAAGCTAACCGATGATGATCCTCCAACGGAGAATGTTGTTAAAGCTTAGATTCGAGGTAAGTGCGAACAAGTTTAATAAAATGATTATTATAGTTAATTTAAACCTAATCTATACGATCTAGGATGTTAGACTATAAACTATAAACCTTAATTGTAAAAACTGAAATTAGAAATAGAAATCCGTGTAAATCGACAAATCTGATTCTAGCCCAAGTTGAATACCTTTGTTATTAAATGAAAATCCTGAAATTTGGCTAACCCTAAATTGAACTAGTATAGTTAATTTTCTATAATCTGTGAATCTGAAACCAACAAAAAGTATGGTAAAACTTTGAAGACCAGTCACTGTAAATTACATAGCGTTCACTGTGTAAATCAAATTAATAAATAATTAAAAGTCGAATTGCTAAAATTCGAAAACCCTAAATTTAGTTAGCTTTTCACATAATTAATCACCACTTCATTTTCACTAGCATTATCGACCATTATAGATACTATTCTTTTGAATTCCGATTATGGATATAACGGACAATAAGTTTTCCAATATTTTCTCCTTTATGACTAGTAATAACACAAAAACTTATAATCCCTTTATGTAACTTCCAATCTCCATCAACAAAGCGTGCAGTTAAAACCATATAATTCACATTTTGAATAGATGTCCATGTATCGGTAGTTAGACAAACACCATGCAATGATTTTGAAAATATCATTTTAAGAGAATCCATCGAGTCCTAATATAATTAAAGCACATCCCTACAAATTGTTATACGTGAATGAACTTCAAAACTAGGACACAATTTTCAGCAAAATTGAAGAAAACCTTCACCCTCCACTAAACTAAAATGGAGTTCATCAATATTTAGCATTCAAGCTAATGTTTTTCTACATTCCTCTTTATTAAATGATCATGTGATAAGGTTGCAGCTACCTTCACTATCGCTATTTGTTCCAAAAGCTAAAGTTTTTTGTTTATTATTACTATCACATGGAATGGACTTGTAGGAATATTTTATAGGATAATTTAAATGTGTGGTGCCATTTGATTTAGAATCATATGAAAATTGTTGACCACAATAGTTGCAAATACATTTTTGAAAATTGAAATTAGCTTCTTTAGCAAAATGT
Organism: Allium cepa; assembly: GCA_030765085.1. Classification (NCBI taxonomy): domain Eukaryota; kingdom Viridiplantae; phylum Streptophyta; class Magnoliopsida; order Asparagales; family Amaryllidaceae; genus Allium; species Allium cepa. The sequence continues at coordinate 591,447,070 of CM060938.1, forward strand.
TCCCATATCAGAGAAGGCTTTCTAGAAGAAGGCATACGCTTCGGGTGTAGAGGAGGTTTTCTAAAATTGATGTCTTCTTCGCCGGTTTCCTCATCATTTTCTTATTTCACAAACTCATCATCCCTTGTTTCTCTAGAACTACCTATTTGTACCCGTTATAGTGCATGAAAAACAAATATACATTATAGAAATATACATTATAAATGTAGTCTTATAACTTATGCAGTTCAAACTATAATGCAGTACCCGACATGCCCAAACACTATAAATTGGAATAGATAATGTTGTATCTCCATCCATATTCAAAAAAAGGTTGCTATTTGTAATCATGGTCAAAATATGAAATATGAATGTACTTTCAACTATCGTTTGATAATGTCTATATTCGGTTTTACATGGTATTCGTTTGGATATGTAACTGGTTTGGAATCTTTAGATGATGCTGAAAGCAATGGGTGTTAATAATTAAGGTAGCAAATGCTTAAGAGTAATAGGTATAAAATTTAATTACAACTACACATTAATAACAACTATACATTAAAAGTGTAGTAATGTATAGGCAAACTATAAACGTTGATATATAGTTTTAACAGCTTTACATTAACATTTATATACATTTAACAACTATGGGAGAACTGCATATGCAAATTGTATACATTTAATATGTATATTAATATTTAACAACTATGCATAGGCAAATTCAAATTGTATAGGCAATTAGCAGATTGTATGCATTTAAATGTATATTGATATTTAACAGCTATATGCAAACTGTATAGGAAAATTGTATACATGTAACAACTTTACATTAATAAACATTTAATGTATATTAATATTAATATATATTAAAATACAGTTTAATAACAGCTAATTTATAACTGTAATTAATTTGATAGGTGTGAATAAACTGTAATTAATAATAGTTGTTATCCCACATTTTGGTAAGGCCGTGATATCATAGATTTGGCAAAAACAATTGGTTACCAGCCTTGAGAATCAGTGATATATAGGACTACGGATGATGGTCGAGCAAATTCGAACCGGTCCAGGTCAAGCTATAACCAGTATGAAGTAATAGCACAGCCCCATGAGGCTACATTTCAAATTTCAAGTCAATCGGAGTTTGTATGCCCAAGTTATGTAAAAATGAAGAATTTATATGGGCCGATCTAAAACGATCCATAAAACAATTCAAATCATCGGAGAACGATTAATATCTCGAGATCCACAAGGCCAATTCATTTGAAACTTCCAGAGCATCAACAAAATGAATATTGAAACTTACAAAAACGACCATGGGTCATAAAGTTGCAATTAGAGTTTGGCCGATCTTTGTTAACATATCGTTTTCGCCAAGCCATAATAACGATCGACATATTCCAGTGAATGATCCATAGTTTTACGGAAAATGCGATATCTCACAAATAGTACGTAAAATTGCATGAAATTTGAAGAGCAAGTATCTTACATCATGAAGAGCCTGCACTATCGATCGCACTTCAATTAGAGGCCAAAATAATGATCGGCTAAACTTTGGCCGATCATTCCGAAATGGCAAGTTAGGGCCACCGATCGTTATGGTGGGCCCCTACGGATCTGGAGACTCTTCTTACAAATTTTAACCCAATTCATGCACGTCTTCTTCTATAAATACAACTACCATTCTCCATAAAGAAGATCCTTCCTTCGGTTGCCTAGGCTCTAACATTTTTATTCTTCACTCTTGTACTATTGGATCCTAGCTGATCCAAACATCCTTGTAATCATAATCAAGTGTAAGATCAATAAAAGTGTTAAATGGACGTAGGTCAAGACTGCCGAACCACTATAAAAATATGTGTGTTCATTTAATTTTTCTACGGTGTTTTATTTTCATTCATCATTTAGTCTCTACGAGATTCTATTGGGTGTTGATGCCCATTTTTGGCGTCAATAACAACTATAGTATACATTCAAATAAATCTAATAATAACCACATAATAATTAAATAAAACAAGTAAAAGTGAAAACAAACTCACATTCTTCCTTTTTCGGCTAGTATTCACCATATCTCAAAGCCTCAAATGCCATATTGATGGGAATCGCAAGCTTATGGTGACACTATTATATAAAGTCGGTTAAATACCCACCCCTAAGTAGCCCTCATGCTCTCCTCGTTTTCCCATGTTCAATCACTTTCACTTTTTCCCCGTTGAATTTTCACTAACTTCAAAAAATAGTTCAAATCATCGGGGAGTGATTAATATCTCGAGATCCACAAAGCCAATTCATCTTAAACTTCCAGATCATCAACAAAATGAAGATTGAAGCTTACAAAAATGATCGCGTGTCATAAAGTTGCAAATAGAGTTTGGCCGATCATTTTTGCCAAGCCATAAAAACGATCGGCATATTGCAGCGAACGATCCATATTTTGGCGGAAAATGTGATATCTCACAAATAGTATGTCTAAATTGCATGAAATTTGGAAAGCAAGTATCTTACATCATGAAGAGCCTACACTATCGATCGCACATCAATCAAAGGCCAAAATAATGATCGGCTAATCTTTGGCTGATCGTTCCGAAATGTCGAGTTAGGGCCACCAATCATTATGTTGGGTCCTACGGCTGTAGAGACTCTTCTTGCAAAATTTCAGCCCAATCTATGCATGTCTTCTTCTATAAATACAATGGCCATTCTCCATAAAGAGGATCCTTCTTTTGGCTGCCTAGGCTCTATCATTTTTATTCTTCGCTCGTATACTAATGGATCCTAGTTGATCCAAACATCCTTGTAATCGTAATCAAGTGTAAGATCAATAAAAGTATGAAGTGGACGTAGGCCAAGGCTGCCGAACCACTATAAAAATCCATGTGTTCATTTATATTTTCTGCAATGTTTTATTTTCATTCATCATTTAGTCTCTGTGAGATTCTATTCGGTGTTGATGCCCATTTTTAGAGTCAACAATATCTAGTGTATACATTTAAATAAGTCTAATAATTAAACACATAATAACTAAACAAAACAGGTAAAAGTGAAAATAAACTCACATTCTTCCTTTGTCGGCTAGTATTCACCATATCTCAAAGCCTTAAATGCCAAATTGATGGGAATCACAAGCCTGTGGTGATACAATTATATAAAGTCGGTTAAATGCCTACCCCTAATGTAGCCCTCATGCTTTCCTTGGTTTCTCATATGCAATCACTTTCCCTTTTTCCCCGTTGTACTTTCACTAACTCCACCTTCTTCCTCCTAAACTATTGTGTATTACGTCCGACAATATGAATTGGCCTACGAGGTTTTGAAGCTTCTGGTTCAATCTCAATATCATCAAGTTGATCTGATGCAATTATCGTAATAGAGTTATGCACAAACTTTCGCAGATAAGAGACATGGAAGACATTGAGCACACCATCTTCTAAGGTAAGTCGACCCTATATGCTACGTTTCTAATCCTCTATACTATTAGAAAATGACTTATGAATCTTGGCTCTAACTACCATTACTACCAAATTGAACAACATTCTTCAATGGAGAAATCTTAACAAAAACCATATCACCAGCATAGAACTCTAGATCTCGATGTCTCTTATCAGCATACCTCTTCTACCTATCCTGAGAAGTTTACATTCATTGTCGAATGATCTTAATCTTATATAAGGTTTTTCTAATTATATCTGGCCCAAGTATTAGTTTCTCTCCAACCTCCCACCAACATGAAGGAGCATTACACGGTCGACCATTCAATGCTTCGTAAGGTGCCATACTGAGACTAGGATGATAATTAATTTTGTATGCAAACTCTACTAAATGCAGATGATCATCCAATGAGCCTCCGAAATCGAGTGTTCAAGCTCGTAAGAGATCCTCCAAGATGTGATTCACTTTCTCGGTCTACTGATCTGTTTGCGGGTGATAAATTATACTGAGATGCAACGAGGTCCCCTCTGCCTATTGTAAGCTCTTTTAAAACCCAGAGGTGAATAAAGGGTCTTGGTTACTCACAATACTTTTTGGTACACCATGGAGACACATTATCCTCTTTATATACAACTCAACCAATTTAGATGTCATCCTACTAGACATGATGAGTATGAATCGGGCATCCTTCATCAATATATCAACTATAACCCAAATGTTATCATACCCTCCTTGGTTCCTAGGAATTCATCAATACTTGCTCCCATTTAAACTTACGAACTTCAAGTTGTTGCAGCAATCCACTTGGCTTCTTCAGCTCTACCTTCACCAACTCGTAGTTCGTTGACTTTGAGATGAATGTCCCGACATCCTTCCTCATTCCTTCCAAATAATAGGTCTGCTTCATATCATGGTACATCTTATTACCGCTAGGATGTATAATCAACTTAGAATGGTGGCACTCTCATAGCACCTCATTCCATAATCCATCACAATCGTGAATAAATAATCTTCCATCTTTATAGAGCCAACCATCTCAGTTGAGTTCGTATTGCTACGTATATTCATACACTAAGCCTTCTTCTATTTTCTCTATGATCTCAGCTAGTCTATCATCTCACCTCTGACTAGTATTAATCCGCTCAATCAAGGTAGGTTTGATAGTCAAACTCGCTAATTCCTCTGGCTCTAACTCACAATGAGGTCTAAAGTCATTGCCAGCAATATACTCCAACAGCTTCTACTCTAGGAATATCGCTCCCAAATTGGCATGTCTTCTAATTAATGCATCAGCGACTGCATTCCCCTTACTAGGCGTATAGGAAATGCTATAGTCATAGGAGGCCAAGAATTTTAACCATCACTGATGGCGAAGGTTAAGATCCTTCTAGGAGAAAATGTACTTCAACGACTTATGGCCAGTGAATAGCTCTAATCTTTATCATAATAGATAATGCCTCCAAATCTTCAAAACAAAACTATCACTGCGAACTCCTATCATGAGTTGGATACTTATTTTCATGTGGTTTTTTTTATCGATAAGCGTAGGTGACAAATTTTTCCCTCTGCATCAAAACCACAATTAGTTCAGTATCATAGGCATTTGTGTATACTGTCAACTCCTCATTTTGATTCGAAATGGTCAAACTAGTGCACTTGTCAATCTCTTCCCCAGACATACGAACGCATGCTCACACTTCACGCCCCAAACAAAATTTTGATTCTTCTTCATTAAATTGGTCAATGGTGGTGCTACTTTCAAGAAGTCCTTAATAATAAAAACTATAACATCCTGCCAATATTAGGACTCCTCACATCAGTAGCATTCTTGAGTTGGCTCTAATCCCGAACCGCCGCTATCTTGGTAGGATCTACCCGACACATTGCTTAGATAGGACATTACCTAAGAATCTCACTTCCTTCCTCTAGATGTGACACTTTGAAAAGCTTTCTTTCAATATATGCATCCTCAACACCTCAAGCACAATCTTTAAGTGCACCTTGTGTACCTCCTCTATCCTAGAATAGACCTGAATATCATCCATGAACACAAGCACAAACTTGGTCAGCTGATCCCTAAAAACTCGGTTCATGAGATCAACAAAGTATGTTGAAGCATTAGTTTGCCTGAACGTCATAACCAACAACTCAAAGGAACCATATGGCATACGAAATGCGACAATAGGCACACTCTCTTTAGCTACTCTCAACTGGTGAAAAATATCACTAGGTCTAACTGAGGGAACACTTTCGCACCATAGATCTAATCGAACATGTCATCAATACATAGGAGCGTATACTTGTTCTTCCTCGTCATCTTATTCAACTTGTGTTAGTCTACACACGACCTTAGAGAGCCATCCACCTTGATGGCGAATGATATGTCTACATCCCACTTAGATATACTCCTACGAATGAAGCTGCTCCTCAAAATGTCATTCACTAGTGCCTCTAACTCCTGCTTTTTTAGCGCTATATGCCACAAGAGCATAATTTTTAGCATAGCATCCTTCACTAAATCTATGTAGAATTCAATCTCTTGGTGTTGCAGTAATCTGATCACCTCCTCAAACACCTCCAAATACTCTCTAACGATAGGCATAGATGACAACTCATACTATAAAACCTTGAGCTAATATAGATAGCAAACCATAACCCCATTCTTTAGCAAGTAGCCAATCATTATCGTCCACCCCTCCACAGCTTAAATCATCACCAACATCTTCCGCAATCTACCATTACCGCATACTTCCTTAGCCAGTCCATCACCAAGATAATCCTAAATCCAACGAAATTCAAAACAAAGCAATCGCAAAAAAAAATCATTCATGACTTGATTAGGCCATCCCACAACAAACCATATACAGGCTTGTAAAGGCTTCAACATGGTTCGTCATAATCAAAAGATGGTCCTAACTATTTCAGGTTTCAATCCCAATTTATATACTAGGTCACCAGATATGAAGGAATATGAAGCTCTAGTATCAAACAAAACACATATGAAACATCATAACCAAAACGAATACCTTAAATAACAGCGCCTTTCCCCTTCTCCTTTATCGAGGGAGCACTCGAGGAAGTCGGGACAACACTAAAGCGTAAGCCTTCACAACTTTCTTCTATTGTGTTGGTTCTGGGCAATTCTTCTGCATATGTCTGAACTTGCCACAGTTATAGTACTTCTTCTTTCCATCAGCTTTGAAATCTTTGATCAAGCGATCCTTCTCCACAGCCATAACTAACAATATCTCACTTAGCCTTCTTTTGAACATTCTTTCCTTGAACTGCTTTCTTTTACCATTCCATTTTTTCTTGCCGCCACTACCTTATTGCGGTTTTGGCTCCTCGTTAATGACAATAGCTGATTTGGACTTGGGTACAAACTCTCCTAGCGAAGAGCTTTCTCGATGAGCCTCTCAAATGGCTTATTAATGTGACTCGCCAACTTCTTCCCCAAATAGTCGTCCAAACCCATAAGAAACTTCTCATTCTTTCTCAATAGGGTGTCGATGAAAGACATCCGATATTTTGACAAGGCGTCGAATTCAACATACTTGGAAATAGATATGTCTCCTTGCTTCAAATCCATAAAATTTCTGAACAACACCGACTTCTGAGCAGTCGAGATAAATTTCCCACTAAATAGGATTTTGAACTGGTGCCAAGTAAACCAATCCATAGGAGTAGAAACTCTAATGGCATTCCACAAGTTCATGGCTCTTCATTGAAGCTGTCGAGAAGCCAACCTCCTTTGCATAGCATCATCCAATTCAAGGTCATTAAAGATTCTTTCACAGCTGTCTAACCAATCTTGCACTTCCATAGCTGATTTTGGTCCTTGGAATGTTTTACCACCAAGACTGGAAAAATATTTATTCAACTTAACGAAATAAACTCTGGGCGCCTGCACCCAAGCACCACCACGAAAAATAACATTCGGTGCAGCCACTTGGGAATTTTACAACATGTTTGCCATCGTAGTATTGAACATGTTTTGCAAGTCGGGATTAACAACCCCTGAGCCCTTTCCTTCTTTGAATCACAGTGTTTCTTGTATGTCGGCCGATTTTTGATTAATAATAAGAATGATCAGTATCTTATAAAAGAAAATCGCATCAAAAGTACTTGTGTATGCATGTGACTTATATACTATATTTGCACTATATAGTTTTGATAATCAAAATACATAACAAGTATACACTCTCTCATATATATACACACACTCAATCCAATCTAGGGTGATAATTCCTCTCCTATTTCTACTCGACCATGGTATCAATTCAGGTTAATCGAGTAACCTAAGCTCTGATGCTAAATATGACGACTGATTTACACCACCGACACCTAATATAATAGTGCGCTATTGTCATGCATGGCCAACGTAGAACAATTACCAAGGGTTAAAAGAAATAAAAAATCACCGAACCTATTGTATATCTCACAGTGCATTGGTTAAAATATAATATACATCAGAGATATAAAATAGGAGAGATGGTAATAACTGGGTGAACTGGATATCAAAGCATAGACCCATGGAGTTATACAACATAGTAGCAGTGTTTATACAAAAAAAAGTAAATCAAATAAACTATCTCATAGTAGTAAAGCAAATACTATATAAGCTCTATAGTATTGTGTAGCGAAATAAGCATAATATCCATATATAATACGAAAGCTCCATCCAGTTCGTCCTCTATGCAGCCATCGCGTATCACTTGGACCTGCTATCTAGTGTACTCATTTAATAATACCCAAGGTAATAAGAAGTAAGCCATAAAATCTTGTTTCAGATACCAGTCTAGTGTGAGAAGTAAGTGAATCTCAAAATACTATACAAACCGATATAGTAAGGATCAAATATATATGAACCTACCTGAATGGTCCCAACAACCAAAAAGTTAGCAGATAACAAACATAGTATGCTACTCTACAACATTATAAGGGTGTACTACAGTCATAGTATGATGGCGGGTGTCCAGGTACCTCCATCCACAATACCTATCTCAAGTGAAATCGCTAGTGTGATAGATTATGGGAGAAAACAATCGAAGCAAACATGGCATCCATCAAACAATCCTCACTATGACTTAATATGCCCTGAATATATGAAAACCCGTATGACCATTCCTCTACCAAGGATTAATGGATAAATCTCGATTTTTAGTGTACTCGCTTTTAGCTCAAAGTTGATACTAGACCCATCCCACTGGTCTAGGGGTACATGGATCCATTTAACCGATCCGGGATAGCCTTACAAAGTACCCATAAGCGTCCTCAAAACACCTTTACTTTCGAGTATATTAGAAAACACTTTCAGTATCAGTGATCCCTTAGCAAGCATATCCGAGCCCTTTTCTTGCCCCACCTAGTTTCCGTTATTCTCAAAAAACTATTCCACATTCCTTCTTTCCAAGATAGAACCTTTCAATATTTAATCCATGGGTCAGCCTTCCTAGAACCTACTTGTTTATAGACAATCATTTTCATGACTCCTTTTGTAGCAATCCGAATTCTACATATCGAAGGATCGTAGGATGATAATATTATTTTTATATGAGGTCATATGATTATATTATTTCAAAAAATGAATCTTGAGCCATTTCCCATTCCTAGAATTTTTATCAGACAATTTTGATCCAAAAAACTTTTATGGTCTATAAATTTTGATAAGAGCCGAACCGAGGTTTGAAACCGCTTCCATTAGATCGAGATGTCGTAATAAGAAAACAGACTTACTATTAGGAAGTGATGGCTGTTTGAAGTTTCACTTGATTTTAAACAACTTAATGTGTAATTAGTAAGCTAATGGTTTGGTCCAAAATCCATTTCAGAATTAGCATGAGATTAGAGTTGATGGGTCTACTCTCCATCATTTTGCATTTCCTAAAAATAGAGAGAAATCCCTCCATTAACCATCTTTTAGCCAAAAAGTTGCCTAAATCCCTACCTTAATTAACCAAAACGTATTATTAAAGGAAGATTATCGAGATTAGCACTTTGGATTGAAGATTTGCTGCTGGAGATCATCTTGGAGCTACTTTTCACCTCGCGATTCATGCATCCTCGGGCATTGATTAGATTTCTTTAGATCTAGGCGAGTGGTTTAAAGCCCTACGCACTAATTATTCACTATTTAATGTTTAATAAAGCTTTTAAACAATTTTTAAACTTTAAAATACGTTGTAAACTCTCTTTAATACATATGTAAATTTCAAATGATTGGGAAAAGATTTGTAAATCTAGTGTTCTTATGGATCTTCTTTGTTCTTATGGTTACTACCTTTAGATTTAGGCTTTATTTTGACATGTATGGATGTATGCTAGTTAGGACATACTGTATATGATGATTGCTTAAATGTATGTTGGTTGAATGGTTGAAAATGGCAATCGAATGGCAATTTAGTTTTAGGAATAACTTATGGATCGGAAATAGGGATTGATACCAATCAAAATTATTGTTTGAATCATGTGTGATCGAGATGGGGTGATAAAGAAGGCCCCATAAGACTACGTTCTAAGTTTTTAGTCATTTGGAGTTCATATAATCGAGTTATGGCCATTTAAAGACTAATGACGATTTTCGCTATGGATCGGTATTGGGTTGCTTCGAGGCAAGCTTGAGTCAAAGGATGGTTCACTTCGAGTTTTGGAGGATCTACTAAGAGTCGCGAATGATGATGGATGGATCGCTCTAAGTATTGGATCGATGGTTGTTCGCTTCAATTTTTAAGGTGTGTGCTTCGAGTTTTAATGAGGATGCTTTGAGTCATGAGAAGGATCGCTTGAAGGTATGAGATAGTGGTGTGGAGGAAGTTGAATTATGGCTAAGTCAAGGATCGGTGTCCATGGGTCAGTACCGAGCCATGGACATCATCGATGTTGATGTTGGATTGAAGTAGGGGCATGAAGATATATGGCCTAGCGTCTGAAGTATGGGATCGGGGTATGCATGGATCGGTGGTGATGGTTTGGCATAAGGGAATTGGATTTCAAGCCTTCATATGCTTGCTCCGATTCTCCATATGCATGCTTCGAGACATGGTGGGATTTGGCTCGAGTCTTGGGTGTGTGATCGCTCAAACTCGTGACAAGCCGTCGGTACCAAACCATAGAGTTTGGTGGCCATTTTTGACGACGACGACCCGTGATTCGATGATTATGATTCTGTAATGGGAAGTGATGGCTACAATGATGGATAGATGTACTTGGAGATGCAAAGTAGAGGACTATGAGTCAAATTGAGGGAATTGTTGAAGGAAGGCTACGAAACATATGATGGTATTCGACGATTGATGATGAGTATGGAGAATCGTCCCTACCGTGGCCACTTCATGATGAGAGTCATAAGATCAATTTCACAATGTGCACTGTTATAGTTGACATGTGTAAAGGGATAATTGAGACTCAGGGGTTTGTAGGGTACTCTTGAGATGGGGTATATACTGGGGACACGATAATTCCTGGAGCGTGATTGCTCTTTATTCTTGATATGAGGTTTGTTTACCCCAGGCTGATGTGATGGTTAGTTGGTTCCAAGCCAATTGAGTGGCACAGATTTGAATACCGAGGAACCAAGATGTAGGCTATCATAATGGATAGTCTAGTCTTTGATTAAGGTGTATCGATGAGTGATGCTATATCTAATGAACTGACTGAGTGAACGTAAGAATGGATGATGGATGTTATGTGTGATTGTTTATCACCCTAGAAATGTCACATCATACCGATATTATTAATGTATGTATATGTATACATACTTGGACATCTCTTAGTACTTTGATGTATAGTAGACCCATGACAACTATGATGTAGAGAAGCGTATATCTTGTGTATGTGCTAATTCTATGAATGTAGGGACAGGTCAGGTATGATTTTTCTTACCATTTGTGCTATTATAGCGATTTATTAGTATTTAGAGGTTTACTACCGCACACACCAGACTATTGTCTGACTTAGAATTTTGTGCTTTGCTTCCTATAAATTTGGGCACTCTTAAATGAGTAAATTAGGGATATTAGCTCTGGTGAGCATGTTGTGGTGGACAGAGGACGAACATGAGGTCGTACTCTTGTATTACTAGACTTACCTGTTTGTTATTCCACTACATAACATTATGGAGCTTTCTAGTGCCTTTACTACTTAGAGATAGCTATTTATGACGTATTATTTGATGTACAATGTATAATATATTTATATGTGCATTCTGATTCTGTGATTCATTTATTTATTGTCACGCCTATTTATATCTATGATGTTTACCATTATATTTTATTCGATGTGTTGTGAGATATACGATAGGTTCTATGATTGATTTACTATATTTACAACCTTGACGGACATCCTGCATCGACTGGGCACTGCTATAATGCACTATACAGGTGTATTGGGTGCTGATAGCGTAGGGTGATCATTACATTTGGTATCAGAGATTAGGTTGCATAGTTTAACTTAAGGGATACCGTAATCTAGTAAAGATGGAATTGGAGTTCTCACCCTAGACTGGATCGAGAGTGATATATATATATATATATATATATATATATATATATATATATATATATATGCGAGAGTGCTTACTTGTTATATATTTTAACTTTTAAAACTATATAGTAGTATATAGTATATGTGACGCTGCACACACGAGTACTACTTAAGTGGGATTCCTTATAGGAAGACCGATCATCCTTATTACAGGTTAAAGGATGAGCCGTCAAGCAAGGAATGCCACTAGGAACCCCATCTTTAGAGTCGAAGAAACAACTAGATCGAGAGCTGCTAATCCCGATTTAAAGACCATGTTCAGTACCATGATGTGGAACATGTTGCAAAATGCTTAATTGGCCGCTTTGAACGTTGTTGTTGATGGTGGTGCTATAGTGCAAGCGTCCAGAGTCGATTTTTCTAAGTTGAACCAAGGCTTTGCTAGTTTTGGTTGAAAACCATTTCAAGGAACAAAGTCAACAATGGAGGTGTAGGATTAGCTTGATACCTGGGAAAGAATCTTCAATGACTTAGAGCTAGATGATGCTATGAAGAGGCGATTGGCTTGCCAATAACTTCAGAGGCGAGTCATGAACTAGGAAAATGCTATGAAGGTTGCTACTCCCGAAGGCTAATTCACATGAGACCAGTCCAAAGCCAGATTTAAAGAGAAGTTTATGTCGATAGGTCAAAAGTCGATCTTGTTTCATAAGTTTGCAGATCAGAGGTAAGGAGATATGACTGTTCTCGACTGTGTTGTTGAATTTAACGTCTTATAGAAGTATGGGATGTCCTTCATAGACACTCCATCAAAGAAGAACGAGAATTTTATCATTGGCTTGGATGATATCTTAGGAGAAAAGCTTGTAGGCCATATTGGCAAGAATTTCAAGATGTTAGTCGAAGAGGCCTTGAGGCATGAGAATCTTTACCCAATTCCAAGGACTATTTTTCCCAAATATGAGCCAAAACCACAATCGAGTAGGAAGGCAAGAAGAAGTGGAATAATAAGAGGAAGCAATTCCAAAACAAAGGCAGCTAGAAGAAGAGTAAGACCTCACTCACTTGTTATAATTGCGGTGATAAGGGCCACTGTAGTAGAAACTGCAAGGCTGAGGGGAAGAAACACTATAATTGCAATAAGGTTAGGCATATTTAAAAGGACTATCCAGAGCCGCTAAACCAAAACCAAGTATTTAAAGCATATGCTATCAATGTAGCTCAGGCTTTGTGGAATGCTCCATCGGTGAAGGAGAAAGGGAAAAGCATTGTTATTCATGGTATGTTTTCCATTAATGATGTTTATATATGATTTTTGTTTGATACTTGGGTTTCACATTCCTTTATATTTAGTGATTTGGTAGATAGGTTAGGATTGAGAACCAAATCGTTGACCAAACTTTGATTGTGACGAACCCTATTGGAGGCTCCACTAGCCCATGATGGTTTGTCAGGTTTTGGTCTTATCGATTCATAGATGTTCTTTATGTTATGATTGCTTTATTTTGGGTTTTCTAGGAACAGATTGGCTTCATAGATACAAGGTGATGGTGGATTGTGAGAAGTCATTGGTGACGATAGGGGCAGACGGTGGGTGAACAGTAGTGTTGGGGTGCCTACGGGACGATGACATGATGGTTAGTTTTCTATATTTGCTCAATGTCCCATAGGATAAGTTGTCATTGGTGCCTATTGCTAGGGAGTATCCAGACATATTTGAGGAGGTGAGCGACCTTCCGCCACACATAAAGACCGATTTCTATATTGATTTATTTAAAGATGCTTGATCAATAGTGATGCCTTTGAATAGGATGACACTTAGAGAGTACCGTGAGCTCGAGGTGCAAGTGAATGATCTATTACGACGAGGGTTCATTTGTAGGAGTATTTCTAAATAGGTAGCACCAGTAGTATTTACCACAAAGGCAGATGGTTTCCCTAAATTGTGTGTTGATTACGGTGAGCTGAATAAAGTGACGAGGAAGAATAATTACCCACTCCCATATATTGATGACTTATTCGATCAGATTCGTGGTGCTAGAGTATTCTCTTGGTTGGATCTTACCATGGGATTTCAATAACTGAGAGTAGCGAAGGAGAGTGTGCCAATTACATTGTTTTGTACACCATCTAGATTATATGAGTGGTTGGTTAAGTCGTTCATGCTAACCAATGCGCTAGCATACTTTGTTGATGTAATGAACCATATTTTAGGGGTCGGCTAAATAAATTTGTGCTTATGTTCATTAATGATAATATCATCTATTCACGAACGGAAGAGGAACATAAGACACATTTGAGGATCATGCTTAAGGTGTTGAGAGAGAACTGACTAAATGAAAAGTTTTTGAAGTGTTACTTCTGGAGAAGGGAAGTGTGATTCTTGGGTCATGTTATTTCTGAGCAAGGCATTATTACCTTAGATCCTTCAAAATTTGCAGCAATTCAAGATTGGACTTGACCCAAAAATGCTATGGATGTGAGAAGTTTCTTATGGTTAACTAGATATTATAGACGATTCACCTAGGACTTCTCTATGGTAGCGACACTGTTGATTCAGTTGACGAAGAAGAATCAGACTTTTACTTAGGATGCGAGATATGAGCATGCATTTGTGAGTTTGAAAGAAAAGTTGATGTGTGCACCAGCATTGACAATTTTGAGCGGGAATAAAGAGATGACAGTATACACCAATGCTTGTGGTACCGAATAGACAAATTTATTGCATATGCTAGTCGACAACTGAAGCCACATAAGAAGAAATACTTAAGCCATGATTTAGAGTTAGCCGCGATTGTATTTGCGCTGAAGGTTTGAAGGCATTATCTTTTAGGAGAGAGGTTTGAGTTATTCGTCGATCATATATCATTGAAGTGCCTATTTTCGTAGAAGGGTCTTAGCCTTTACCAACAGTGATGGTTAGAGTTCCTAGCCTCCTATGACTTTGATATTGCTTATATACCATGAAAAGGGAATGTAGTTGTTGATGTATTGAGTACGAGACATGCCAGCTTGGAAGTGACATTCCTAAAGTGGACATAATTAGAGTATATTGCTGGTTATGATTTTTGACCAAGATGAGAGCTAGAGCCAGAGATATTGGTGAGCTTAACTATCAGACCTACTCTGATTAAGCAGATTGATACTAGTCATAAGCCTGATGCCAGATTAGTTGAGATCATTACTAAGATTGAAGCCGTAGTAGAGTCTGAAGAGATGAGATAGTACAGACTTGATCGAGATGGTTGGCTCCATAAAGACGGGAGATAGTTTGTTCCTGATGTTGATGGGTTTAGGGATGAGGTGCTATGAGAGTGTCATCATTCAAGATTGACCACCCATCCCGGTGGTAATAAAATGTACCGTAATACGAGGTAGACCTTCGATTGGAAAGGGATGAAGAAAAATGTTGGGTCATTCATCTCGAAATACATGAAATACTAGTTGGTTAAGGTAGAGAAAAAGAAGCCTAGTGGTTTGATGCAACCGCTAAAAGTTATTAAATGGAAATGGAAACAAGCTTCGATGGATTTCATTGATGGACTGCTAAGGACTCGAGCATGGTACGATAGCTTTTGGCTCATAGTTGATCGGTTGACCAAGAGTGCTATATTTATGCCCGTTAAGTTGAGCAGAACGACAACCAAATTGGCTGAATTATATGTGAAGTGGATTGTACGATTCCATGGTGTGCCAAATAGCATTATGAGTGATTGAGATCCGTTGTTCCTAATGTGTTTTGGAAGAGCATACAGGAGGTGTTAGGGATAGAGCTGCACCTCAGCATAGCTTATCAACATCAAATTGATGGCTAAACTGAGAGAGTGAATCACATCGTAGAGGATATCTTGTGTGCTTGTATACTCGACTTTGAAGGCTCGAGGGATGATCACTAACATCTCATTGAATTAGCATACAATAACAGTTATCAGTCCTACATCGATATGGCACCATTTGAGGTGTTATATGGCCGACTATGTAACGCTCCTTCTTGTTGGTGGGAGGTAGGTGAGAAACTGATACTTGGACCACATATGATTAGGGAAACCTCAGAGAAGATCAACATCATCCTACAACGAATGAAAGCTGCTCAAGACAGATAAAAGAACTATGCTAATAAGAGACGCAGAGATCTAGACTTCTCTATCAATGACATGATGTTTGTCAAGATCTCTCCATTTAAGAATGTAATTCGGTTCGATAGTAGAGGGAAGTTGGCACCAAGATTTGTAGGTCCTTTTTCTGATACTAGAGAAGATTGGAAACCTTGCTTACAAAGTCAAGTTACCTCAAAGAATGATGGTGGTGCACAATGTTTTCCACGTTTCTCACTTGCGGAAATTTGTATATGACTCGGACATAACTATCACTCTGGATCAACTAGATGATTTGAAGATTGAGCCGAAGCTTAAAGACCTCATAGGCCTATTCGTATCGTCGGATATGATATGAAGTAGCTTAGGAAGAAGACGATGAAGCTGGTGAAGGTTCAATGGAGCGAAAGTGAATATGATTGCACTTGGGAGACCGAAGTAAGCATGAGGACAACTTATCTTGAGCTCTTTAGTTGCTGAGACTTCCAATTTATCACTTTTACTTCCACTATTGATATCATGAAGTATATATCTTAAAAGTAGTATCCTACGTGCTAGGATAGGCTTAGATGTTACCTTTTTATTTGATTATGGTGTATGCATGTTCAATGTGTGATGGTAACCTATGCTTGTATACGGTTGTTAGGCATGTGGGATGACCTTGTGATTTTTATTTAGGATTACGAGGGTGAAATTCCTAAAAGGGGGGAAGGTAGAATGTAACGATCCATGTTCTACGTAACGGAGTATCGTACAATATTAATATTATTTTTATATAAGGTATAATGATTCTGTGATTTTGAAAAATGACTACTAGAGACATTTTCCATCCTTGGAACTTTTATCGGATGATTTTGACCTTAAAATTTTTGTACAGCCTATAACTTTTGATAGAATCCAAATTGAGATCTAAAACCACTTCCATTAGATTGGGATGAAGGTTTCTCTTTTCGTAAAGTGATCATAATAAGAAAACGGACTTACTGTAAGGAAGTTATGGCTATTTGAAGTTTTACTTGATTTTAAATAGCTTAATAGGTAATTAGTGAGTTAGTGGTTAGGCCCAATGCTCATTTCAGGATTAGCATGACGTTTGGGCTAATAGAAATTCTCTCCATCATTCCGTACTTTCCAAAAATAGAGAGAAATCCTAAATTAACAATCTTTTAGCCAAAAAGTTACCCTAATGCCTACCTAAATTAGCCAAAAAGCGTCGTTAGAGGAAGATTAATGAAATTAGCACCTAGGATTCATGATTTTCTATTGGAGATCATCTTAGAGCTGCCGTTCACCTCGAGATTCATGCATCTTTGGGCTTGGATTGGATTGCTTTGGATTTAGGTGAGTGTTTTAAGCCCTTACTCGCTAAATTAGCCACTATTTGATGTTGAATGGTGTTTTAAAATGATTTTCAAACTCTAAAATATGTATAAACTCTCTTTAGTAGCATATGTAAATCTCAAAAGATTCGGAAAAGATTTATGAAACTAGTGTTCTTATGGATCTCATTTGTTCTTATGGATGCTACCCTTAGATTTAGGCTTTATTTTGACATATATGGATGTATGCTTCTTAGGATATATTGTATATGATTATTGTCTCAATGTATGTTATTGAATTGTTGAAAACGCCGATCAAATGGCGATTTAGTTTATGAATAACTTATGGATCAGTATAGGGGGATCAACACCGAACAATAATTATTGTTCGAAATCATGTGCGATCGACATGGGGTGATCAGGAAGACCCCATAAGACTATGTTCCGAGTTTTAAATTGTTTGGAGTTTGTATACTCGAGTTATGGTCGTTTGAAGATGTATATATGATGATTTTGAAGGTTGTGGATCACTATTGGGTTGCTTTGAGGCATGCTCAAGTTAAGGGATGGTTCGCTTTGAGTTTTGGAGGAAATTCTTGGAGTCGGAACAATGATGGATGGATCACTCTAACTCTAAGTATAGGATCAGTGGTTGCTTGCTTTGATTTTTAGGTAGTGTGCTTCGATTTTTGGTGAGGGTGCTTCGAATCATGATAAGGATCGCTTAGAGGTATGGGCTAGTGGAGCCGAGGTAGATGAATTATGGATAGGTCAGGGATTAGTGGCTATAGATCGATAACGGTCCATGGACATCGATCAGTGTTGATGTTGGATTAATATAGGAGCATAAAGATATATGGCTTCGTGTGTGAAGTGTGGGATTGGGATAGGCATGGATCAGTGGTGATTGTTTGGCATAAGGGAGTTGGACTTCAAGTCTTCACGTGCTTGCTTTGAGTCATATGCATGCTTTGAGGCATGATGGGGTTTGGCTCGAGTCTTGGGTTGTGGTCGCCCAAACTCATGACAAGCCAAATATAGGTAAGTATAGGGGTCGGTATTGAACTATAGAGTTCGGTGGGAATTTTTTGATAGCGGCAACCTATGATTCGATGATGAAGATTCCATGATGGGAAGTGATGGCTTTGATGATGGATACCAGAGTGGAGGACTATAAGTAGAGGACTATGAGTCGGATTGAATAAGCTACTGAAGGAAGGCTACGATACATATGATGGTATTCTAAGATTGATGCTGACTATAGAGAATCCTCCCTACCGTGTCATCATGATGAGAATCATAACATCAGTTCGAGAGTGTGCTTTGCTATAGATGACATATGCAAAAGGATAGTGAAACTCGGGGGTTTCATAAGGTACTCATGAGATGGGGTATATACTGGGGACTTGATGGTTCCTAGAGTGTGATGGCTCTTTATTCTAGATATGAGGTTTATTTACCTCGAACCGACGTGATGGTTAGTCTAGTTCCTAGCCGAGTGAGTGGCATGGATTTGAGTACCGAGGAACCAGGAAGCGGGCTATCGTGATGGATAGTCTAGTCTTTGAACATGTTGGGTCGACAAGTGATTTTATATCTGAAGCACTGAGTGAGTGAACGTGAGGATGGATGTGGATGTTATGTTTGATTGTTTATCACCTTAAGGATGTCACATGATGTCGATATTATTGATGTGTGTATGTGTGTGTGTGGGGGGGGTGTGTGTGTTTGACACCCTTAGTACTTTGATGTATAATACACTCATGACGACTATGATGTAGAGTAGCACATATCTTGTGTATACGCTAATTCTATGGATGTAGGGACATGACTGGTATGATTCTTCACACCATTTGTCATATTATAGTGATTTATTAGGATTTAGAGGTTTACTACCACTCACGCAAGATTCTTGTCTGACTCTGAGTTTTATGTTTTTGCTTTCTGTTGCTCTTGATACTCTTAAGTGAGTATATTAGAGATATTAAGTCTGGTAAACATATGAGCTAGACAGAGGACAGAGAGGAGGTCATACTCTCGTATTACTATCTTACTTATTTTCTATTCCTTGCACATCATTATGGAGCTTTTTAGTGCGTTTACTATCTAGAGGAAGCTATTTATGAGTTATTATTTGATATATAACTCTATTTCTTATAATGCATACTGTATTGATCTGTGTACTTTGATTCTCTGACTCATTCAGTTATTTACTGTCTCGTCTGTTTTATATCCGAGTTGTTTACTATTATATTTTACTCCATCCACTGTGAGATGTAAGATTGGTTCTATGATTGATTTACTTTATTTACAACTTGATGGTCATCTTGCATCGATCGGACACCGCTACAATGCACTATACAAGTATATTGGGTGCCGGTGGTGTAGGGTGGTCGTTACACTATTTAACATCGGCTGCCATCATTGGAACCTAACTCCATTCACCATCGCAAAGTTAAAAAGCTATAATCCTTCATAGTGCTGCTACATCGCCATCAAACTCCAAGCAAATGAATGAACACCTTCCACACGATCTGTAGAGACCCTTCAACATCCCTTGGAAGTTTGGCTCATATTGGCCAAAGAAATTCTGGTTAATACCGACCAGAAGTGGTCAGTACCAATCTGATTACTTAGCCAATTTTGGCTAAATGTCCACACCCCAACCTCTTCCATCCTTTTGCTTCCTTGAAGTTTCCATGCTTCAAACTCCCATGTCTTCGGTAACTCCCTAGAGCCCCAAAAAGTGACCGGTACCAACCTGAATTACGTCGGTACCAATATGAATCCACATTCTGTTCTCTTTCCTCCTTGTTTGTTTGGACTCCCCTTTTCAGTGCAACACTCCCCAAAACCTTTGGCACTCCTCTTTTGGCTTAAAAAATGGTCGGTATTGATAAAAAATGGTCGGTATCGATCAATCTCCTTAGCCAAAATTCCAACTTCGAGTTTTTGGACCTCTTTCCACCTTCAAGCCAAAGTCTTTCCCAAGGTTTTGTAACCTAATTCCCCAAGCCTTGCATTCTTGCCAAGTAAATCTGCAAACTCTCCAACTAGCAATCAATTCGACATCGACCAGAATCCCTTCATCCAAACTTCATCCAATTTGGACTTTGGGCTCCTCCCGTGCTAGTGCCCTTCCTCTAAGTTTCATCCAATTTTGACCACTTTTGCCTTTGATTTTCCTAATTTGACAAGCTCTTTCCTAACTACCTAAAAGCTTTAGCAAATCATATCAAAGCACAACATGCCAAACTGAAATATCGTCCATATACATCGACACACACATGCATTTCATCAAAACATGTTAATCATACAAATCCTCATCTAGGTCTAACTTATTCAATAACATGTCATATGATTAAAAGGAGTTTCAATAACATTTAGAAACCATTTTAAGTCATTTTATTTTCTGCCATAAACATGTATGAAGATGTTATTAAACTTAGAAAGCGTTTTAGTATCAAAATCATGTTAGATACATTAATTTTTAACTATATAAACTTGTTGGATCGTAAGAGGTCAAGACACCAAATACCTAAAATTCCGGACTTTCCTCTAGATATGAAATAGGCAGCGATGAGAACGAATTTAAATCAGCTAAAAATGATAATATCCCATTCCTTTATGCTAATTACCCCCTCTAATAATGATTTTATCTATGATTAGTAAGGAATTGATGAGCTTTTTGATGGAATTAGGATTAATTGAGGTTTAGAATTTTATTTTAAAGTGGAAAAATATGATTGGAGATATCCCATCAATCCCAATTAGGTGAAAATCCTAAAATTATTTACTGGGCTTAAGGTTAGGCCTAATTAATTATCCACTAATTCTCACCGGCAGTAGTCAAAACTTAAAACAGCCATAACTTTCAAATGGTAAGTCTGTTTCAATATTATGACCACTCTATAGAAAAGGAAACCATCATCATAAAGCAATGGAAGTGGTTTCGGATTCTAAATCAACTCCTATCAAAGGTTATAGTCCACACAAGATTTTCAAGGTCAAAACGGTCACATAGAAATTCGATAAAATCATAAGTGCGGAAAATGTCCCTAAGAGCCGTTTCCCAAAATATCAGTCATACGACCTTATATGATTTAAATAAAAATATTTTACGATCCTTTGATTCGTAAAATAATGGTCGTTACAACGTCAATTTCTCCAGATGCTCGGATGGGCATCCGATCACCAATTCTAGTTTTAACATTCTAGTCTACCTCCCCCTCCTTGGCTGCTCATTTGCATACTAAGTACTTGTTGTTTCCCTACTAGAATTGTCCTAATGCCTCCAAATATCAACCATCCTCTTCTAGGCTCCATTCTTACTTTCTGTGTAAGCAAGTTCTCTTAAGAGACAGAAGTGAAAAGAATGAAAGCAATAGTAGAGGGATAGAGATACCCACTTATATCTATATCATGGTACAAGTATGTTATATATATATATTATATATTTAATGTATACCCTTTCCAAAGTGTTCATTTTCTACTATATAACTTGTGGTTAAGATTCTACTTAGCTCTATTCTATTAAATATTCCAACCTAAGCTCCGATACTACGTTGTAACATCCTACATTTTTAGACCCAATGATGCTATAATCATCACTAGAATTATTCTTAACCAATAAAATGTGATCATTTTTTTCAACCACATTCAGCAAACAAAGCAGCTAAACAATTTTTCATTACACGAATTGTCTTCATATGTTTTGTTTCCCAATTTATTCCTATGAAGGGGCAAATATAACAATAAATCATAAATAATAGTGACATGCCCTGCTTATGAAGATGTTATCATGTTTACATAAATAGTTATGTGACCTAGTTTTACAATAGTGGAATTTTAAAAGACACTTTCTTAGCTACTAAGCCTCTAGCTTCGTCTTCATCTTCAAGATTACCTAGCTAATCTCATAAACTCTGCATTCTCGAATGAGTAACTATGATTTATGGGATAAATGATAATAAAACATGGATCGGTCATAAAGCCTTGTATGAGCTATACTTCTCCTTAAAAATAAAATTTAGTGAGAGAAAACCGCCTAACAAAATGGAGTTTCCCTCATTAAATCGTCATCAACAATTACATCATGTCATGTAACAATAAAAACAACATATCATTAACATCATCGTATAAGTAACAATTCAATCATTAGTATGCCATATACTTATTATCATATTATGAACCATGCAATACAATCTTCATTCACAAACGTAAGTATAACCTATACTTGTCATCAACATATTATGAACCATGTCATATAATCATCATTCCAATCTCACATACCACTTATACTCTTATTTAAGTGTATGTTTCCTAGTTATCATTAATTGTCTTTAGTGGATACCATACAAGGTTTATTTTATCACTAATTTTTCTTTCTCAAACAAAGTTGTCGGTGAAAGGCCACTCATCCATGTTGGGAGGCACTTTGACTAGAGCCACCCTGAATACATTCTAGCAAGTGCCATTAATATGCGTTAGCATACTCTACTTGTTCCAGAAACACTATCGTTTCGCATTGTTGGTTCATTCATTGATTACATTCATTTTAATGTTATTTGTTCACACTAAAGTTTAATTTTGTGTGTAATGTTTAACTTATTAGGCTTCCTAAGTCTCAACACCCTACCATGTAGCCAAATTTTGACTTCACTAAGCCCTGGGGTGCTGCCATTTAATATCTCCATGAATGGGTGCATTTAAAATCTTGGATTTAATTTCTTCAATTTATTATATGTCCTATACACATTCCATCGAACCACTTATTTAAGTAAAATCATTTAGTCTTTTTAAAAAATATTTTTTGTCTTTCACACTAAATGATCCATCTTATCATTACCTTAAGCTTTGGCCATTTCCATGTTTACACAAGTTATTACATTTTTAACTTGTCATAATTTCTTTTATAAATTTTCTTCACCACAAAATTCAAGTTAAATATCATGGAAACTAACTTCCAAGTTACTTATGATAATTCATATATTGATTAAAGAAAATAAGGACCATTAGCTATCGTATGTCTAAATGCTTAGTTATCGCATATACTAAAGTTATCGTCTTCATAACTACTAAAGGAATAAGCTATCGTTTCTATAGCTATCGTCTTTGTAGCTAACATATGAATAAGATATCGGCCTTATAAATATCAAATTCATAAGTTAGTGCTACTGTGCTTATAGCTATCAAGTTACTAGATATTGCCATCGATTTATAGTTATCGTGTCTATAGGCTAATGCTATCGAGTTTATAAGAAAATGCCATCAAGTCTATAGCTATCAAGTCCATAAGCTTATATTATGAGTTTATAAGAAAGCGTTATTGAGTCTATAGTTACCGAGACTATAAGTGAACGCTATTTATAATAAAATGCTATCTAGTGTATAACTATCGAGTTTATATCTAACGCTATCGAGTCTCTACAATTGGAAACTATTGAGTTTATACACTTCGGCTATCGTATTTACAAGCTTTCGTACATATATGTAATCGACCTATATAAAGCTGTCATGTGTGTGTATGTACGTACGTATGTATGTATATTCGGTTGCACAGTGTGGACTTGGAACTGCTTCATGAATTTCTTAGCTAGTTGATCAAACAATGATATGGACCTCGGCACGAGCTGAATGAACCACATCATTACTACTCCATCTAGGAATATTGAAAAAAAATTGTACCTTGTTTGCGCAAAAAATGGGCAAACACCTCAAAGTCGTAAGATTTAGTTGATTATATGTTGTTCTTAGCGATTTGGGTGATTTATGCAAATATGTAAAAAGCAGGGACTAAACTGTAAAAGACACACAGATTTATAGTGGTTCGGCCAGAACGTGCCTACATCCACTTTATATGTTATTCTCCTCTTTCTCTTCAGATTACAAGTACAAAGCTTTGGTTACAAGTATATGAAAGTTGTTTGAAAGTTCCTTCCGTGCTTAAGCTCTCAAACTTGTCTCCCATTGTTGTACCCCTGCCCCTCTATTTATAGAGTGAGGCTGGGGGCAGGGGTCCTGGATGTATATAGCTGCTGGTGGGCCTGGGCTGAAGCAATCTGGTCTGGCGATGTTGGTTCGGTATCCACTTAGTCCGGTAGTGGTTGGAGTGAGTTGGTTCGGCATGGCTTGGGTGGAGAGTTGGTTCGGTGGGACGTTGGTCCGGCAGTGGCTAAGTGGAGTTTGGTCCGGTGATGGAGGAGAGGGGATCTGGTTCGGTGTGGGTTGGTTCGGTGGTTGTTGAGGGTGAGGCTTGGTTCGGTAGGAGGTGGCCTGGATCGGCAGTTGTTGGAGGTGGGGCTTGGCTCGGCAGTGGAGTTGGGAATGCCGAATGGACATCGGCATTGGGAATGCCGGATGAATCTCGGCATTGGGAATGCCGGATGAGCCATGGTATTTCGAATGCCGAATGAGATCTCGTTTCATACTCCCAAATGGGCTTGAGTGTTGGAGTGCCGAATGGACTCTCGCATTGTTTCACCGAATGAACTTTTATATTTGAACCTTGAGTGAAATCCTAGACTTATATACGCTTGCTGGCTGCTTCTTCTTGGTTCGGTCGTGGTGGAAATGCACACAACATTGATATTCCAGTTTTGATCAAAAATGGGATAACACTTTGCCCCCCAAAACATGCCTTGCGATAGGAAGGCGTGTTTTGTAATGCCATGAGCTGGATGTTCATATCCTGTTGATGTCCTTGCGGTAGGAAGGCGTGTTTTGTAATGCCATGAGCTGGATGTTCATATCCTGTTGACAACCTGTAAAGAGCTTGATATTTTATATGGCCCCAAATGACGACCGTTCGGGATCGAGCTATTTGGGATGAAGCGCGGCCGTTCATGGTCAAGCGCCTAACTTCAAATGACGACCGTTCGCGATCGAGTCATTTGAGGTGAAGTGCGACCGTTCGCGGTCAAGCGTCTAAATCCATGCGACGATCGTTCGAGATCGAGTCATTTGCGGTGGAATGTGATCGTTCACGGTCAAGCGCCTTACTTCAAATGACGACCATTCGCGATCGAGCCATTCGAGGTAAAGTGCGACCGAGCCCGGTCAAAGGGCGGACCTCAAATGGCGACCGTTCGCGATCAAGCCACTTGGGGTGAAATGTGACCATTCACGGCCGGTGCCGTTCGCGGCAAAAGATGAAATGGGACCGTTCGCGGTCAAGCGCCTTACTTCGGATGACGATCGTTCGAGATCGAGCCATTCGTGGTAAGGTGCGACTGTTGGCGGTCAGGGGGTGGACCTCAAATGGCGACCTTTCGCGATCGAGCCATTTATGGCGAGATGAGTTGTGCCGTTCGAGGCGAGTTTGTGACTGTTCGAAGTCGGGTGCCGTTCGAGGCGAATTGTGACCGTTCGCGATTGGTTGCCTTTCGAGGCGAATTGTGACTGTTCGAAGTCGGGTGCCGTTCGAGGCGAATTGTGACCGTTTGAGGTCGGGTGCCGTTTGAGGCGAGTTGTGACCGTTCGCGATCGGGTGCCGTTCGAGGCGAATTAGTGTGCCCGGGGGGGGGGGGGGGGGGGGGACTTAATAATATCAGTGCCGGAGTTATTGTTTGGGGGAGTTTCCGAATCAAAGACTTCGGCAGTTCGCTGCCATGCAAGAGGTGTTGCCCCCTGGATGAGCGTTCATTCCTTACCAGGTTTCTCAGAGGCCCCTATCTCTCTCTCTGGGATTGGATCAACATGCTCCAAGTGTGGTGCCCCCATGCAGGATCGATGCCTGATTAGCTTCTGAAGAAGCCTCTTGATTTTCCTTCATGTTCACATCTCTCTGGCCTTGGCCTTCTGCTTGATTGTCTCGCCATGACTCTTCCAATCTGAATCTCTAAACTCTCAAATTCAACTTCCAAGCGGTAGGTCTTGAGTTCAATTCTCAATGGAAGCACCAAAAATGTTTGCGCAAAAAATGGACAAACACCTCAAAGTCGTACGATTTAGTTGATTATATGTTGTTCTTAGCGATTTGGGTGATTTATAAAGTGTTATCCCATTTTTGATCAAAACTGGAATATCAATGTTGTGTGCATTTCCACCACGACCGAACCAAGAAGAAGCAGCCAGCAAGCGTATATAAGTCTAGGATTTCACTCAAGGTTCAAATATAAAAGTTCATTCTGTGAAACAATGCGAGAGTCCATTCGGCACTCCAACACTCAAGCCCATTCGGCAGTATGAAACGAGATCTCATTCGGCATTCGAAATACCATGGCTCATCCGGCATTCCCAATGCCGAGATTCATCCGGCATTCCCAATGCCGATGTCCATTCGGCATTCCCAACTCCACTGCCGAGCCAAGCCCCACCTCCAACAACTGCCGATCCAGGCCACCTCCTACCGAACCAAGCCTCACCCTCAACAACCACCGAACCAACCCACACCGAACCAGAACCCCTCTCCTCCATCACCGGACCAAACTCCACTTAGCCACTGCCGGACCAACGTCCCACCGAACCAACTCTCCACCCAAGCCATGCCGAACCAACTCACTCCAACCACTATCGGACCAAGTGGATACCGAACCAACATCGCCAGACCAGATTGCTTCTGCCCAGGCCCACCAGCAGCTATATACATCCAGGACCCCTGCTCCCAGCCTCTTTCTATAAATAGAGGGGCAGGGATACAACAATGAGAGACAAGTTTGAGAGCTCAAGCACGGAAGGAACTTTCAAACAACTTTCATATACTTGTAACCAAAGCTTTGTACTTGTAATCTGAAGAGAAAGAGGAGAATAACATATAAAGTGGATGTAGGCACGTTCTGGCCGAACCACTATAAATCTGTGTGTCTTTTACAGTTTAGTCCCTGCTTTTTACATATTTGTATAAATCACCCAAATCGCTAAGAACAACGTATAATCAACTAAATCGTACGACTTTGAGGTGTTTGCCCATTTTTTGCGCAAACATACCTGATAACATCTTTCGCATGAGCATTGTCCATATATCATTTGTACTTCAACAGATGTTGTCTCGGATTAATCGTTTCATCGTAGGTTGACATAGTTGGCATCACGAATCTCTTCAGATACTTTGCTTCAAGGATGTTTTCAATGAATGGGGTCTGACTTAGAGATGAACCCCACTCCTTATCCCTTCTATGTTGGCCTTTACTCAACAACCTTTTAAACATATCGGTGATATATTCTCCACCACCTTGGCGGTTAGATGACGATCCTTAGGACACCCTCGAGTATTTGACTTTGAAAACGTTGTTGGTTAGTTGCACTACATCTAGATTCCCTATCTCTAGATGAACAACTCATCCCGACCTACTATATTGACGTCTAACTGGAGATGACTCAATAATGTCGGTCTGAACATTGCCAACCTAAGCATAGGTAGCTGGTTGACTTCACTAGCATCAACATCCTGCAAATCTTTCTTGGAGTCGCTCAAAGCCACAATATTGGATCCATTGGCACTGAGTTATCAAGACCGATCGGTATTGATTTTATGGCTTGTGGAACTCCTGTTCCAGTGTATGCTGCTTCCTTTCTTGATTCCTCTACATCTTTCCTTCTTATCTTTTGCTTGCCATCTCTTTGATTTCGATCTGATGAAGATGAACTTTCTTCCTCGGAGTCTGAAGATGATGAATCATTGAAGCTCTTCCATCGTGTTTGAGGTAGCTGGGATATCATGCTAAAACTTTTCTCCATCCTTTCCAAGATGGCGCTCCGACTCTCCACCATTCTCTTGTTTGTTTCAGCTATCATGTGATCCAATTCCACCCTCATCATTGTCCCTGATGCATTTTGAGTCTCTACAGTAGTCAAACGATTTGTTTCCTCTCCATGGAGAGAACCTTTATTATCTGCTTCAACAATAGTTGTAGAGGTGGTGGTTTTTTCTTTAAGAGTCATCTCTTCTTAGATCCAACAGTACATTCCTTTTAAATCCAAGTAACCATGGATCTTCAATAAAGCAATTCTAGATCTAGCTCTTAGATACCTTCCAATCCAAATTGAAAGCAAAGATCTATGCTTGAGATTGATCTTTCTTAGTGAAAGCACCAAAATATTTGCTTCAAAAGTGAGACAAACGCTCAATTCAAAGACGAACTTTTTTTATAGAAAACTAAGAACCAAAAAGAGAGAGAAATACAATTTAGTTTAGCCAAAATCAATAGAATACGTCCATTGTTAGCTTTGTTACCAATTGCTTTTGCAATAAAAAAGAGTTATAACAATCTCAAGATTCAAATCACTCTGGTATGAATTCGGTAGACTATCTATGCAAATTAATTAACAAAAAGATGATCCTAGCCTAGTTGCATTAGCACTGGTATTTTTAGGCAAAATCGACCATCAAAATAATCAGGATCGATTTGAATGTATTCTCATCTCCAAATCCGAAGATTCAGCAAGAAGAATCGGTCAAAATAAAATTGTCATGAACAAAAAATAGTTTGGTACCGATCGTTATGGATCAATATGGAATCTGTTTACTTGTACAATCTTATACTCCTTCAGACTTCGTCTTCATCTTCAATAATATTAAGGTGGGCCCATGAGGACGATGATGGTTCAGTACCGATCCATATGGATCAGTACCGATCCATTCCTTAGTCTTTTACTTCTCCCTTTCCTTTTAGCTTTTAATCTTTTGATTCTTAAAATGACTAAGAACTTACTCCTTATAAGGATCGATATCGATCCTTATGACCTTCTCTATCCTTATTTATTTTCCTTTCGTTCTTCATTACCATTATCTCTTTTTCTTCTTGATCCATTCACATCCACCCAATATTCCAAATTTATCGAGATATCGCTTAGTTCAAATGCAGGATAATAGTCAGGAAGTAGTTGTGCAGAGGAACTTTGCTAGAGTGGCAGTAAAGGACATGGAGTGAGTATCATGGTTCCTCTTTTATCAAATGTACGGTGTCTTATGTGCCAGTTTCTTCAATGAAGCAGTGCATGCGAAGCTTCTTTATACAGGAACGATCGGATGCCTATGGCCAACGTTGGCACGTTAAGATAAGAGAGATTTAGAAGGTGTAGGCGATTAAGTTGGAAGACGAGATGGGGACCATATTAAAGAAAGGATGATGAAACTGAATTGATTGAAGTATGGGTGAGGCATATTGCTTGATTTTCTCACTTGGGGATAGTCAATCACATATCGACCCACTAATTATCCTGGCCTGTTGACGATTGTCGGCATTGCATGGCTCGCAGGCGTATCATTATTGAGCGAGCTGTTTTTATAGTAAAGGTCTTATGCTTAAGTAAGACATAAACTTGGTGAAATAGTTAACCCGAGGTGTGATTCATTGGAACCATGCGGGCCAAGATGTCGAGCTAGAACCGTGCGGGCTGAGATGCGGCCATGAAGCGGGTCGACGCACATTACATGCGAGAAAATCGAGCAACATCTTTCCCCTAAGTTCGTTCCTGCGAGCAAGAAAGGACATGTCATTCATGCATTTAATGATGTTAACACGTGTCCTTATACAATTGGAGTCGGAAGTTACTTTCTGGAGACATTGTAGAAACAATTCAGTGGTTGATTGACAGATTAATTGATGAAACATAGAAGATCTAGATCATCTTTCTCCTATTAAGTCTAACGGTTCAGATCAATCATCATTCTTATACAATACCTTCACTCCTTCATTTTCATTCTTTACTGAACTTTCAAAGTTTAGCCATTCAAGGGAGTTTTAATCATTCGAGCTTTTTTATCTTCAATAGTAACTTCAAGCTTTAGACAATGAGTATCTCTCCCTTTAATGCAGATTTCATTTCTTATTGTAATGCCATGTTGAATTTCGGTTTGAAATGGATGTTGAGTAATTTTTTGGTGTTGGATTTTCCTTTTTTGTTTGTTTGGCCTGATTATCACTGTGACTCTGATGAACGTTCACTGAGCATGACATTGACAACCATCTTTGTGAAATCAACATTGACCGATCAACGTTGCTTACTTTATCGATCATCTGAAAAAACTCATATAAGTGTCAATATTACTGAACTACCCTCGTTAGAGTAGGTAGATGGTTTATTGGGCCTTGGTTTGCAACTATGATTTAAGCAATGAACAAAAAGTAGAACCGGGCTATATGGCCGCTTGAATTAGGGCTAGGATTAAAATGGGTTTGGGTGGCTTGCCCATGAGTTAAGCTTCCAAGTCAGTTGGTGAGGTTCCATAGTTAGGTTTGCTCTTAGATTGTAGATGTTTGGAGCCACGTCCACCAACAAATGAACTTTGTTGTGGCACGGAATCCCTTTGTCCCCCTTTGTTTCAGAGACGCCGAGGGACTAATCTGATGGTAGCTTAAATTTGTTTTATTTCTTATTTCTTTTGAAGTTTCATCACCGACCCTCGCTTTTTGTTTATTTTGCAGTGGTCCATCTTGACATTGCAAATTTGGTCAAATAGGCCATGACAAGGAACACTCCACAGCAGACCCTTCCTTTATAGCCTCGTGAGAAAGTCGACGCTTAACACTAAGTGTTGATGACTTCCTAGTTAGTCCAATCAGGGAAGACTACCCCTCATAGGCGCATAATCCCCGGCCCAATGCTCCCCTCCCAACTTTAGCTTTGTCCCCGCGAGGTGTTTCCCTTTGGAGTAGCCACAGGGTCAAACTCAGTTCGCTTCAAGATGAGGCAGATTGATAGGGAGTTGAGGAGCTATGAAAGGAGGGCTTCTTTTAATTTTGCTCGAGAGGCTCGACTTTTGGGTCAGCTGTTAGGAACCGATGAGATTAGGGTGATTGGTTCAACCAGCCTTTCAGTGGTGGAGAGAGGGGATGAGATGGCCTTGCTTGGACTTATTCAAGCGCTGCCGGGGATGGCATTGATGGTTCTAGCTTAGACATATTAACCAAAATTTGGATAGACCGGTCATCTTATCGATTCGGTGTTGGAAACCGTAGTCGGGAAGGTTTTTCTTGTAAGCTTGCTACCTTAGCTCTATTTTCTTTCGTGTTTCCTTATCCATCTTCTGTTGTAGGCCGGGCCCCGCCCTCTCTACCTTCGAAAAGACATGCGGAGATATACAAAGCGTGTCATGGACGAGGCTACCTCTCATTGTTTAGTGGAGAAGTTCTAGGAGTCTAAGAGGAGGATTTCTGCTATAGAAGCGGCTAGGGATGTGGCTACTAAGGGGAAGACTGATGAGGCAATGACTAAGAGAGAGGTGGCTCGGATGAGGGAGGAACTGGAGGCCAGAAACAAGGAGGTGGTTGATTTGAAAGAGACTCATCGACATTGTGTTTCTTAGGAGGCTCTTACTGGGGAGAAGACAAGATTGGAGGTAGAGTGGAATGATGAATTGGCAATTATGCTGAAGAGGTTCTTCGTGGCCAGCTGTCACCTTCACTTGGTTGTTGACTTCCTGAGAAATATGATGACGTACGATAAGTGGTGGTGAAAGAAATGGCAGCTAGGGGTTGGACTCCCACTCCGATCCTTTCCCTAGAACAGATCGCTTCCTTGACAGGCATCACCAGCGGTCTGCCCATCGATGCACCTCAAAAGTGGATAAATGGCTGATATATGATGATGAGAACCAAGCCTTGAGATCCTTGCCGCCTCCTTGAGCAGCAGGATGAGCAATGGATTTTTATTATTGGCCTTTTGTAATAGTTAGTAGATCAGGCAGAGTCCCAACTTTTGTTAGCAAAAATGTTATAATCTGATTTGCTATTTTTTGTGACTATGTTGTACATTTCCTACTTCTCTGCTAATACTTCATTCATGCATGTCTATCATGTTTATTTTTATCCATGATCATTTTTTATGTCGAATGGTTTAAGAGACCCATGACCTTGCTAAGAAAACATGTAGACTCAAAAATTTATGTACCATATAGAAAATATGAAAGAAAAAAAAAGTTACCAAATAAACTTATCTTTTTACTAGGGTGAGAAATCTCTTGTTAGCATGTATAGGCATGCACGAGCTCATGACAGGGCATCCACTGGTGGTTGATGGGAACACATGTAGGTTTGCTTTTTCTTTATTCATAGGCTACTGGGAGGGTCTTGGATTTGTTATGACAAGGCCACCTTGGTTTCTTAAGGCAGCCAGTACAACGAATGCCAGATTTAATGTTATAACATGTGTGACCACGCCATCTTTTCTCAAAGCCTCGCCCCACTGGTAGGATGGGCAACATCCTAGGCGAAAGAATCAGGACCCCAGTGGGGGTGGTCACCATTGGTTTTTGATACCTTCGGCAAGGAGGGGAGCATCGGTTGGCTTGTTCATCCTCACGAGGCTGGTCAAAATGATCACAGCTTCCCTCCGACGTGGTCAGAGGCATCGCACACTCATACACCCTCGGAATGGCAGTTAAACGCTAGTAGTTTCCCCTTGAAGAAGGTAGAAGTGTTGCATGCTTGTACACCCACTTGGGATAACTAGTTGAATGCTGGCGACTTCCCCTTGATGAGGGTAAGGGCGTTGCACACACTTATACACACTTGGGATGGCTAGTTGAATGAGTAACCACCCTTGAAGCAAGCAGACCAGACTGTGCATGCTTGTACACCCACTCTGGATGGCTAGTTGAATGAGTAGATTCCCTCCGAAGCGGGCAGAGGTGTCATGTGCTCATACACCCACTCACGATGATTAATTGAATGAGCAGCTTCCCCCCCAATGCGATATGGCTAGTTGAATGTGAATAGCTTCACAACGAAGCAGGTAGAGGCATTGTGTGCTCATACACCCACTTGGGATGGCTAGTTGAATGTGAGTAGCTTCCGCCTGAAGCATGCATAGGTGTTGTGCTCTCGTACACCACTTAGGATGGCTAGTTGAATGCCGGTAGCCTATATGATTGACAAGTGTTGCAAAGGTGAAGCGCCCTATTCATGCATACAAAATAAGATATTTACAAAAAAGGTGATTGGACTTATAAGTTAGCGTACATAGCCTTGCCTTATGCTATCGACTTAAAAAATCTCGATATTGATGGCGGCTATGTTGTTTTCTTCTACTCGTTGTGATGGGGCAAATGGATTAGCTTGGGCTGCTCTTTGCTCAACCTACTACCTCACATAATGCACCAGCACGCCCTCCCAGATCAGTCGCCCAATCTCATCCTTACGGTGCTAACACTCATTGGTAGAGTGATCGTTGAACTGATGGAACTTGCAGTATTTTCTATTTCTCGGACTCCTTCCTCCACCTAGACAACGAAGGAGCAGGCTGTTGAAACAGTACGCAATCTCACATGGCAAGTTAAGTGTTTTCTATGTCATGGTTCAAGGTGGCATAACTTTTGTATCTAGGCTTGAAGCGTGAGCCGTTTTTAATATGCTTCTTACCGTTTTACGGTCGGTCGTCCCTTTGGATGTTGTTTACCCCTTGAACAGTTTTGTTGTTTTGCTTACTTTCCTCATTATCAAAGACATCGACCTCTACCACCCTCGTGACCATGTTCGCTCTTTGGAGGAAACAGTCAAGGAAGAGCTGGCTACTTCTGTAATTCTTTCCATATTCGGGAATGGTACCTCACCCATGAATATAGGTTGACTACCAGGCTATTCTTGTCTGCTCCACTCATCCGGGTAAACTATTTATTGAAGAAATTCACATGTGAGAAGAGGGGCTCATTCAGGCCTTGTCTGATATTTCCTAGCTTGCTCGCTATCATCACTCTTGTTTCTGATGCAAAGAAGCGAGTCTTGAAGTTTATGCTCAACTAGGCCCGTGAATGTATGCTACCGGCCTGGGGGTGAAGGAATCGGGGGAGGTCGTTCCGATTAGTGTGGAAGGGAAATGGAAGCATTTGGCATTTTTAGAAAGTTGGCTGGCGAGGGTTATGGAGTTGAAAGCGATGATGTAGTCAAACAGATTAGTGCTCTTGATATACTTCTCAATGGGACAAAGCATACCTCTTGTGGATGTGGGTTCTCGGGATCTCTTCGTAAAAAGGTTCTCAATTTTCATCATTTGAAAGGCCTTTTTCATCTGTGTTCCTAGTTCAGATCTTGTTCATTTGCTGGCGCAAGGCGGCCATTTCTTCTTTGAGGCCAGCTACTGCATGTCGCGGATGGCACTAGCCATCAACTGAGAAGGACTCCACAGGTGCCTTTCGAGCGAAGGGTATCTGAGGCGATGATAAGGCGGGGGGAGGGGGAACGATGGGAACAGGCTAGAGTGGGTGATTTATGTTTGCTAGAATGTGAAATGACTGCCAATAAGGTTGTTTCAGTTGGTTGGTAGCTCTAACTACGAGACTAAAGGTAACAAGTTCTATCATCGAGATTGACATTTGTTGGCATTAATGAACCATGTTTAAAATAAACGTGAAATGGACTAGTTGGCCTCCCGTTCTTGGGATAGAGGCCGGGGCATCTCCCTTTGGGACCAGGTGTGGACCAATGGTACCCTTTGTTTGGGGTTTCTATCTCACCCACCGCTTCTTAGATGGTCAAAACATAAGTCGCTCTCCCTATCCACTGCCCGAAGATGATCAAACACGAATAATCTTGTAGTAGAGGGAGAGTGACGGTCCGTTTGGGCTTCTCGATACATAACGGGTTCTAGTTCTAGGTTGTTGCGGTCATACCCTTACTCGTGTGCAGTATGTATATTTTTGTTATGGATAAGAGACGTCTCCAACATGACCATCTCACGGACGCCATGTATTATGTTATAGGTGCTGGGAACGACAAGTTGGGCAGGGATCTCGTCAATAATTGGTGGGACTACCATACCGAAGTTCATAGTTGTCTAGACGTCCATCCCGACTTTGAAGTTGTTCACGTCACGAGCAAGCTTCCTTATACTGGTCAAGCCATTTATCATGTTAAGCCACATGACATTACTCAGCCTAGGAATGAGGAAGATAGTACTAGCCCTAGTGGCACCGTTGGTTTTATGAACATTTGAGTTATCAGCTTCATTCTCACCGTAATCGTGCATGGTGTGAACGTGAGAGGAGTTTATGAAAAAGGAAAGTGAAGAAAAATGAGAGCTAATAGGGGAGGGTTCTCCTTCTAGCACCAAAATGTTGCCAAGTATATCAATTGGGACCCTAATTAAGGCGACCATGGGAGCTAGGCGAGCGAAGTGAGGCGACCAACAGGAGGTTGACTGGCTTCAAGTTCAACCAACTTGACATGTTTATCGGCTTGGAATGCATCTAACCTATGGTGAAGCAAAAGCTCTTTATCTGATCTGGCTCGTGAAAAGTTATCTGCAATTAGTGAACTTATTTTTGACTTCCATGGTAGAAACCAACTTCGACTAAAAATTTAGTCAACATCAAAATTATAAGTGAATGGCTAATAGTGAAGGTTACTCACTAATAACTTGGTTTAGAAAATGTAAAATGAGGAAGTAGACTACAAAAAGCAACAAGACACAAGATTTAGAGTAGTTTAATCTAATTCGATATATGTCCACTATAAGCATCTTTTTATTATTTTGTTTCTCTTATAATAGTTGTGATTATAAGAGATAATAACAAGAAAATACAATGTTTGAGAGCTTGAGAAGTTCAACCCTTTTTAAAAAGCATGTCTTGATGTATTTATAGTTACTGGAATGCTTGATGAATGACTGGTGCAATTTTGGTCCAGAATTTGCTCCGGACTGTAGATATAATTGTTTGACTGAGATCTGTGCCAGCTAGGAAGTCAGTTGGTTTGTAGGGCTCATATGTTTACCAACCGACGGTCTGAACATAAAAATGCCTTAGTCAGGAACATGTGAGAAGGGGTTAGGGAGTGGTTGTGCAGAGGCGCTTTCCTGGGGTTACAACAAAGAACAAGGATTAGGTATCACAATGCCGCTTTTGTTAGACGTATAGCATCTTATGTGCCAGTCTCTTTAAAGAAAGAGTGCATTTGAAGCTTCTTTATGCAGGGGCGATCGAGCGCTTATGGCCAAAGCTGGTTACGATAAGACAAGAGAGCTTCAGAATGTGCAGGTGATTGAGGTGGAAGACGAGAGGGGGCCCTGTTAAAGAAAGGATGATGAAATTGAGTTGATCAGAGTATTGATGAGGCATGTTGCCTGGGTCGCTTGTCTAAGGATAGTCATTCACATGCCGAGCCACTATTTATTCGGTATGTTGACAACATCATGGGATCTGCAAGCTCACGTGTGTAGCCGTGTCGATCGAGTTGTTTTTGCAGTAGATGCCTTGTGCTTTGAGCAAGACAAAGACCCGGTGAAATAGGTGAACCAAGATGCGAGCCATCAGAACCAAGCGGTCCAAGATGCTAATAGTTGGAACTGTGCGGGTTAAGATGTAGGCCAAGATGTGGGGGCCAATCCATGTTACATGCCAGAAAATCGATGAACACCTTCAAATTTTAGATATTCGAATTACGAGACAGAAGTTTAGGGAAAAAATAAAGTAGATGATATAATTCTTTGGTTAAAACCAACAGAACTGAAATGATTCGGTCAACTTGATTCGATTCAACAAATTAAATTTGTATATAATCTACCAATAAAATAAATTGTTTCGGTATTGGTTTAACTGAATTAACTGATTTTTTTTTTATTTGTCGAAAGTTATAATGTTTTAGATTGTTTAGGAACCTAACTAATTCTTGTGTACCATAAATATGTCACTGTTGCTAATGAAAAGTATTAGTTAAAATTTTATGGTATATTTTTTTGTGAACTGAACATTCTAAATATATAATGTGAAATATTTTTTAATTCGATTAACTGAGAAACTATTTAAGCCTACAGGCTTAACTTGGACCGTTTGGTTAGATTTTGAATTTCTTTGATTTTCTTTGGTTTAACATTTTTTTTTATTGACCCAAGCAACCAAACAACCAAATGCTCACCCATTAAAATAAAGAATATAAAAATACTTAATATAAAGAATTAAAAGAGGATAACATTGCAAAATTTTGACCAGTAGATAACGAAAAAAAGAGACTGAAATTGGAACAATGATAGAACCGAAATCATAACTAATAACATTGGACATGACTATAAAGAATTTTTGGGAAATTAAAGGTATAAAATTATGAAGAAATATATGATGGTATGGACAAGTGCAACAACCTAAGCATTTGAATAGAAATGTTTAAAACACGGAAAGCAGACAACAAAAGGATACAGAAAAATATAAAAATTTGACAAAAATGAAGCATTCAAGCCATTAAGTGCATAGAAATATACAAAAATTTGATAAAAAATGAAGCATTAAAGCCATTAACGCAACTAAACAAAATGCTTAAAAGAATGCATACGATTCACAACATACGGTAAAAGAGGAAAATAAATTTATAAATTAGCAAAGCAGAGATAAATTAACTTGTGATTTTGAAGAAATAAAATACGCCAAGTACGCAAATAATAGTATAGTGTTAGAAAATGCAGATATATTAAATAGATGGAGAAATTATTTTGAATGATTATTTAATAACCAAAACCCCTAGGGAGAGAGAAGAACAAATAGCTAAAAACATAGAAAAGGTCAATAAAATAGAAAGTAAACAAGTTGAAGAATCAACTAAAAAAAGTAAGACCGAATAGTGTATCTACTGAAACGTGGTAGATCTTAAAGAAGTAAAAGATTCAAATGGCTTACAAACTTCAGATAAAATATATATTAACACAAGGGAAAATTCTATATGGTTGCAGTACCACTCTTTATGAAAAAACGATATACAACATTGGGGTAAATACAGAAATACTAAAATTATGAATCACACAAAAAACCAAGCATGAAGAAGAGAGTGATTAAACAAGGATTAAGAAATGAATGTTACTTGTACATTCAGCCACTTAGTTTTAACATTCTACATGAAGTAGGTAACAAACTCCAAAGACTTAACTAGAAACAGGGAAATCAAACTGGATCAAATAGAAACAAAAACTTAACTAGAAGTGGTCGATCTGAGCATAATGGCTCAGTGGATGCATATCATAAAAGACACACAAGTTTGATACAAAATATGCCATGGCATGAACAATTAAACATACAGGGATAATCATGATACAATTAATTTAGACTTAAGAATGCAGATCTAATTATGAATGAACATAACAAAACGTATTACTGGCAATATCAGACTGAAGTAAACAACCAATGCAATGTAGTTTTGATTTAATCATCAGTCGTAACACAGACAGATGGACTAGAAAATGGTACTAACTCATTGGTCTTAAGTTTGGTTAAAAAAAATGTTCACCGTGCTAAGCTGAGATTAAGGTAAAGCATATGTAAATGACAGATATTTTGTATTAACAATATTTCTTATTCAGTAAATATATTGCAACTGAAATTTCAGATGCAAACAAATAACACTTCAATTTTTTGGTATGTAAATCTCAAATAAACCATCTGTACAGAAAATAGCATCAATCCTCATCCTATTTGCATCTTTTATATATTGCATTTTTTACAAGGCCTACTGCTCAAAGACTTAACTGCTCCTCGCAAGATCGAAGTTGGACCTGAGTTCTGATTTTGGTAAGACGCAGGCCAATTTGTACTTTCTATATATTACAATTTTTGTAAGGCAAACTGATTTTTGGGTATGAAAATATATTTTTTTGGAACTGAATTCAACCTTGTTATATTTTACCATTAAATTTTTATAAATTTTTATAATACATTTACCATAAGATATGTTTAAAAAAAAGGCAAACTAGCTTGCATTTTTCATATGTTATATTTTTTAAAGGCAAGTCAATTTGCGCTTTCAATAAAATATGTACCACATTTTCTTTGCATATGTTTTCTTTACCAACTATTATATTTTATTTTAACCATTATTGAGTTCTATAGGACTTTTGATATCAAATCTTTCCAAAATGCAAATTAGTTCTTCTCTTGTTTAAAAACAAGTGTCTGATTTAGATATTCATTGGAAGAAAAACCTTTCTCATAACAACATCTAAAATAAGGATTTCATACTCAATATCCCAATAATAATAAAAAAAATTACTTTGCAAATTTGAAGTTCTGTATTTAACATTCAGAGGAAAAAAATGCAGTTTGAAAACAAAATATGATTTTGCATGTTCATAGAAGATTACTGTTTTAAATTTGCAAACATATCCTTCACTTCACTGAATCGAATGCTATGCCAATTCGAACATACATGTCTTAATTACGAAATGAAATATCAACTAAGCGTTACAAATTAGCAATATCAATCTGATTATTACAGCTAATATTTTAATGATCAAATGAGCTTGTATTTTTTTTATAAAAAAGATCTTTGGCACGTGTGATTTAAAAGATCGTTGCAAGAAAGGTATAGCTGATCTCTCATTAATTTCAATTTTGTATTTAGCTGCAATTAATATAAATTACAAAATATGAATAAAAAAAGGGGAATAAACATTTTTGATGGAGTTGAGACTCCAACTCGTGACCACGTTCATACATTTGAGTTTTAAACTGAAAATAATTTGTAACTTTCAGCGTCGTTGGAATCCGAGCTCATGCCCTAATTTAGATATAAGAACATTTTGGAAAATATGGGGTTAAGCAAATATATTATTATATTACAACTATTAATAAAATTACTTAGCATGTGCGATGCAGATGCACATAAAAATATTCTACGAAAAAATGAATTGAAATCGTTAAATTTCAATTTTGTGCATAGTTTCAACAAAAAAAAATGAATAAGAATTATTATAATTTTTTTGGACCGGGACTCAAAATTGTGACCTCTTTCACACATTAAATTTCCCAGACGAAAAAAATATTAATTTCACACTAGTATCCATACTAGTGTGCCATACTAGTGACCTCATTCGCATACAAAGGAATTTTGGAAAGTTTGTGGTCGTAACCAAAAAATAGTGAATCTATACAATTATTAATAAAGATGAAGATTAATACAGAAGATAGGGGGAAAAACAATATTATAGGGTTCTTTGTAAAATAGCAAAAGCTGGCAATTGGATCTAGACCGTCTTGAATTAGGGATGTCGATGGATATCCGAAAAATCTGAAGTTCGTTCGCATCCGCATCCGAAAAACGGATAAATATACGATATCCGAAAAAACGGATGCGGATACGAGGACATCCGCATTCAAAAATTATCCATTTGGTTTTTTGTCAAAATTATAATTCAAATTATGTGCATTTTGATGCAGTGAAAGATATTCGTTTATTATTTTGCTAAGTTGGTAGTTTATATTAATGCGATTAATGTTTATTAACTACTTGAAACTATTTATTATCATCATATTTATTAACTTTTTTACACTTTTATAATCAATGAGATTGAAAAATATTTATGTTAACCTAAAATTTTCTTTTACAATTCTTGATTTATTGGTCGTTAGCGGATAGAATAATTATCCGATATCCATCCGTACCCGCGGATATCCGATATCCTAAAATGATTTCGAATGCGGATGCGGATATGACACTATCCACATCTGAAAGCATCCATTGACAGACCTGTCTTGAATTTCATGTCAAAAATTAGTGTATGCATGAGCATAAAAGTGGTCAGGACCCTTAGCTTAGCTATCTTTAATAAAAAAAGGTTCAGACATATCAAAATTATATCGAAAATGGTAGATGCATTAAACTACCCTATGTACACGAACGCACATGAGGAGCGTTCAATGACACATCAAATAGTACGACACCCCATTAGCTCTCTGGTTACCACAACAAGCTCCGATATAAATAAAATGTGAAGTGGAAAAGAAGAGAAGCAACTATTATTTAAATCAGAACTTGTGGTGGAAATGAGAGGGCTAATGGGGTACTGCACTATTTGTGGTACCGTTGAATGCTCCTCCATATATGTGTGTGTTTGTGGTGGGAGGGGGGTGGGGAGGGGAGGGGTGGGGTGTGATCCTATTATGATATGCATAATGTAGGAGCGGCTACCAGATA
This sequence comes from Allium cepa, assembly GCA_030765085.1. NCBI lineage: Eukaryota > Viridiplantae > Streptophyta > Magnoliopsida > Asparagales > Amaryllidaceae > Allium > Allium cepa. Next base: position 591,488,200 of record CM060938.1, read on the forward strand.
TAATGGTGGTTTAAAGTTGTTACTTTCTACAAGAGTGATGTCAATTACAGCAATTACGTACTTCTGAATCCGCGTTGTAGAATAATAGTCAAAAATTATAAATCCAATTCCTTAATATTAGAGACCTTAACTTTTATTTTTCTTCCATTTTCTACTATTTGTTGAACTTTATGCTTCAACTTTTTGATGTCAAATTTTGATTCAAATATACGAGTAATAAAATATCTAATTCAAATATGAGTTATAAAATATTTGATTCAAATTCACGACTTTCTATTTACTAAACTTTTTGATTCAACATTTCGATATCAGTTTTTTATCCAACAATATGAGTAATAAAATAAAATATCCAAATTCGAATGCATTAATATTAAATTATAATATAATTTAAGCTTTATAATTTGAGCTCATGGATAAGTCAAACCAAAATTTGAATATTGATATGAACCAATGAAACCTCTAATATCAAACTTTTTTCCAATCGTAATTTACTGATATTGTAACAACCCTGGTTTGGAGATTACCCGTCAATATTGAATTATAATGATAATTATAATTTAATATTGTGATTTAAATTAAAATTGAAGAAATTAAATTGTTTATTTGGAATAAACAATGAATATTGAAATTTAAAATGAGAAAATGAAATTCCAAGCTTTATTTTATTTTGTTTGGAGTGATAATAAATGGAATATGGGCTTTAAATAATGAAAATGATATTATTTTAGCGAAAATGCAATAATTATATTAATTATTATCCATTTACTTCTTTTAATAATTTTTAAAGGAAGCAGTTGATTTTTAAAGGTGGTTTATTTAAATAAAAAGGTGGAAATTGGTTTAAAAATATGTTTTAGCTATAAATTAAGCTTGGGAATGGTTAGTTATATTTTTCTAAGCAATATTTTTTTTTTGAATTTTAGAAGTTAAAAATGTATAATTTTACATTTATTTGATGAAAATTGTGTATTATTGTAAAATAAAGAATTTTAATAATAAAATGTTTTAAAAATATAAATTTATCTTTTTATATGATGTAAAATGTTTTATTTCATATGTATATAAGTTTACATATTTTGTTTGATTAAAACTTGAAAGAGAAACGTAATTTATTTGGTAATATTACGTAACTTGTACATAATTGTATATGTACATGAATTAATTCCTTAGGTCGGTTGATTTTTCTTTTATTTTTGAGTCCATTAAGCCCATTAGCACTTAGCGAGTAAATGAGAAAATGAAAAAAAAGTTTACCTGTACGTTCATAACTCATTCTCATCTTCTTCTTCTTCTTCTGGAAAGAGAATACAGTAAACAAACCTTACCAATTTCTCAATTCAAAGCCTCCAAACTCAAAATCAATTCAAACAAACTGTAATTTCTTCAATCTAAGGTGTAATATCAAAAGGTAATCAACTCCAAAATCCTATAATTTCATCAAAATCCTAATTTCAGAAATGGGTGTTCTAATTTACTGTTGAATTCCTCTTGCACGCCTTTTTCTTTTATTCTACAGGTTTCTAGAGACTAGAATCAAGCAAAAGCTTCGATCTTTCTTTATTAATCTGAATTTTGCCTCCATACAGCAAGGTCAGTTGAAATACTCACATAATCTAGCTGAGTCAAGCTCAAAAAATCGCAGAAGCAATCAAAATTTAGCTTTTGTTGATAAATTTTTGTTGTAGTTTCTCTGTTTGAAATTTGTTTTATATTGCCTCTTTGAAAGTCTATAACTTTTGATTCCAGCAACGAAATGTTGCCGGATTTCTTGAAAATTTCTCGAATAGAATCGGGATTTAGCTCAACTTTTATCCCGGACTCCAATCAATAAAATAATTATCGAGACAACTTTCCGTGTGTCATTACGGAAAGAACCACACCAACATAATAAGTTTGACAACAAGAGAGGTAAGAGAATTCGATGAGAGGTGGTTTCTTCAAAGGCCACCAGATTCAAATGACCGCATAATGCACGATGTTAGATAATGACTCAAAGACAAAACAAACTCGAGGAATGGATTTCTACACTCTTATTTTACAAAACAAATATAAAGCATTAATCGACGTCTTCAATAGATATTTAAGACAAGACTACAGATGATCGCCCCTAACTAGTCCTATTTTCCGCATTAGCAGACAATATTATTCGGTAATACTTTTTGTTAATGTGAATCTCGGGGTGAGGCGTCACAGATATGGTTTTAATTGACTTAAGATTTCATGAACTTAATCAAGTTATTATCTAATGACAGTCTTTGGCCGATTAAACCATGTTCAAATAAGATGTAATATAAAGTAAAATTTAATTATATTTACATTTCACTAAATGGGTAAAACGGAGAAGGTTTTAAGGTGTAAATGGTGAAGCTCATAGAAAAATCAACAAAATAATCTTGAAGGCTTAAACAAAGAGTTGAGGTTTCGATCGAAACATCGAGATTTCGCTCGTTCATTTCTGCTTTCAGTATGGACCGAAGCCAAACCATAAAACACAATTGGTGACACAATGGTTCTTCATCATTGGATTGCCCCATGATTTTCGCCTCCTATATAAGAACAAAATATCTAACGACCGAGATTTTTTGTGTCCAAATTTATTTCTAATTTTGTGTCAAACAGCCGCCCCCATATACACACACACACACACATACACACACACACACACACACATATATATATGAAAGTTAAGTATCCTAAAATTACAAAAGATCGAAACTAAGACGTTGAACCTTGGCTTAAACACACTTAGCAAACTTATGCTTTCAAATTATACAAGTTAACAGATAGTTTTTGTTTATTTATTTTGAGTTGAAGTTTATATATCTTCTTGTTGTTTAGTGTTTTTCTTCTTTAAAAACTGATATACTAATATGCCATGATGTAACAGCTCAAATAAAATTATGACTATACGTCATCACATCCCAAAACTAGTGCACCCTGACAATATGCCACTCTTCTACAAATGTTAATTGATTGCATAAGTTATTCTGAGTAGTAAAAAAAAATGGGAAACTGAATGTTTAGATATTTGCAGACAAAAAAAAAAGGGGGGGGGGGGGGGTGGGGGGACTGAAGTTATAGCATTGACAGAAGATTAATTGCAAATACAATAAGTATTAATTTCTTTAGTTTGATTTGGAAAGTTATAAGAAGGGCCAATCTTCACCAAGTGGCACCAAATTATAAAGGACGTTGTAAATATTAAACTTTGTATATCATAACTTAATTAAATATATATTATTTATTATCCTACAGCCGACAAATACATAGAAGGCCAATTGGATTCATCAATGAGTTTCAGCTATTTGGGCCAATCGTTCTGAGTCCCTGTTGTGGCATTATTTTTTCATAGTGTTTTTATGACAAAGGAACCAAGCAACCAATGGCTAGTAAAACTCCAGAATGTGCATACCTCACTTGCCGTTAGCTAATAAGCCTTCACAATATGTGTTAGGCATGGCACTCGAACTCACCTTTTTGGGAAGTAATCCCATCGCCGATAATAACCCATACACTACTAACCATGCTAGAATGGTGGATATCTATAATTCTATCTACTTCATTTACAACTAAAGCATATATTTTGAAGCTCTTTCTATGTTTCGTTACCATTTTCTATATTGAGTTTTTTAAAACCAATTTATTAATGTACATCGTTTTGATTTATTTGATTCGGTGGAGAACATAAAATTCACATTTATTTTCTTATAGTAAAAAAATAAAGATATGGTACATATTTGTTTCTCCTACATATCGGTTAGTAATTCTAAATTACAATTTTGACAATTCATAAGCTGATAAACACTGGTGTCCTAAGAAATTAGAAATTAGTCATACATCACCATTTGTTTCCATTAAATTATATTTTTAATCAAATTTTCATATAAGAATAAAAAAGACCACTTATACTTTTGTTTACAGAACAATATTTCAACATTTTCTCCAACACAGTAACTATGTCAGTTTAGCGATTAACCTCAATTTCATAAGATAAACATCTTCTTCTTTTTTTTTGAAACTAAATTCTTTTGTCTGTTTGTCTATCCAACATATTTTTTGTTTATATTGTAATTTTATCTGATTTTTTGTTTTATTATGATTTTCTATGTTGACCATTTTTTAAATCTATCTTTTTTCAATCAATTTAACTTGTGTACATTACTATGATTTAATTTATTTGGTGGCCAAGAAAATGTACAATTATGTTTCAATCACGATATGTTAAAAGGTAAGTTCCATATTTATACCTCATTAAATATATTTTCAGTAAATCCAAATTAAATTAGATAACTTATTCAAGCTGACAAGGCTTATATAATTACGTTAATCGTAACAAATTAATTATATAGCACCATTTGCTCATACTCATATCAATTTTTATTAACAATATTTTTCATATAAGAAAAAGAAACAAAATATAAATCGACTTAATGTGTACATTTCAAAGTAAGTTGGCATTTTCTCTATCGCCGTAACTATTATAGTTTAACAATTAGCTCAAAATATTGAATATTATAGGAAGATCATCATTTACAAATTTGTTACTGCCATTAAAATGTTCAAAACCGACTCCGATAATAAGGCTTGTGAAAGTAAAAGATGCCATATTTTTTTGCATTAAATGAGATAAATTAACCGTGGTTGAAAAGAGTAAACTATATCATGTAGAATAGTATCATCTCGCACTCCCCAATTATATGTAATGGTTGATATACTTATGAGGAAATTACTATTACCTACGAATAGGGATACATAATTTCGTCGTCGTCGTCTACCTAAGAATAGGAATAGGGATACAAAATTTACATGGATCAAATGGGCTAACCGAGTGGACCCAAATTTGTGAGCCCCTATGTCAGTATACTTGATCTCATGCAAATACCATGTCATCACTTTCAAATACACATATTGCTTGGATATTTGAAAATGTCATACAATGGGTCAAGCAATATTTAGTACTTAGCCGCCTTCAAACTTACAGGAAATCAACTAGTTCAAAAATAAAACACTTTTTTACTCCATAACATCAAAGTCATAGAAACCTCCCAAAATAAAAAGGATAGAAGTACCAAAATAGGTTTAACTAGATAATAATGAAAAGGAGCAAAAACTAAATAAGACAGACTATATATTGGTCACGAATGACAAAACCATCTACGGTTATACCTTCATTATCTCCAGAATGTTAGCATGCCAAAGGATATTTTAACGTCGGCACTTTTTACAGTAATGGTCCTGTTTCATTTCGGTTGCACACCCATAGCAAAACGTAAACCCGCACCTACACTTAATGAACATACACCCATAAGTCCTCTCAACATAATACTTGCATTTTGGACATCTCTGCCAGTTATTATTTTGTGCCATCAGTCTTAGCATTACATCCTCACGACCTCTCTCATCTTCCCCTAACTTTTGAAAATCTTCACATTTCAAACCCAGATGCCATGGTACCTTACACTGTGCACAAAACAATCTGTTACAGTGTGGACATTCTGATTCAGCTATAATCTCAGCATGGCCATCCACTCTATCATCAATCAACAAAGCAGAACAGTCTCTGAATGGGCAGTAGAATTTCATTGCCTCGATTGTCTTTTCACACAATGCACTTCCCCATCTATCAAAAGTTTCCAACTTTAAAATGGGTTTGCAATTCTCAAGCAGCAAAACCCCATCTTTACAGTTTGGGTCTGGGCATTTAATGTCAGTATCATTTTCTTCGACCTTTGCTTCCACATATTGACAAACGCATGATGTGCAAAATGAATGTTGACAGTTCTGCATGGGAAAACACTCGTACGCAAACTTTGGTTCCATGCAAATGCTGCAATATGAGTCTGGTTCAGCAGATTTTGTGTTCGAGCTCTCCCCCTTTTCACGGATTGATCTTCTTGTCAACGTAGAGCCTGGTTCCCTTTTTACCTTTTTGCCTTTTGGATCACTAGGGTTTACATCGAACATCTCCAGATCATCCGAGATCACAATTTTACATATGTGGTCATCAACAGAGATTGGATTTTCATCCAAGAGCACGTTTTTACATACGTAATCATCAACAGAGATCGGATTTTCAGAATCCCCAATAGATATTTCCGCCTCATCTTCTATGCAAATGGGTTTATTAGGACTTCCTTCCAAACAATTTCGAAAGGAAGCCACTACAATTGGCTTATCTTTGGTGCCAATCTGATTACCGATTTCGAGTTTGAGACTCATTTGATCATATACTATTTCACGATCCTTTTCAGGCGATTATGATAAGCTAACGCTCTTCACTTTTCATTTCCAATACAAATTGAAAGGGCAAAAGTGTTGCTTCATAACGCGTCGTATGTGAAACAACCCAAATTTTTTTTTTGAAGTGAGCTCTTCCTCTTTTCAATGCAACGAATTATCCTATATTTGTTACAGAAAGAATGGAGGCAATCAGGAAGAGAACAATTATATTGAATTGAGATATATATTTACAATACAATCAAGCTTCATATTTATAGACTACTTATGCAGTGCAGATTACAATAATGCCCTTTCATATTTAGCATATTCATCCCTATTATTAATATATATTACAACACTCCCCCTTGAATATGCGTATGTAAAGATGATAAGAGTAATTGCCTCATTAAAAAGCTTGTTATGAAAAACCCAGTGGAAAAAAATCATAAACAAGGAAAAGAGTACAACATGATTTCATCTTTAAGTAACATATATTTTATAATGTTACTATGAGGGTTGATTCTTCTGGATCAAGATAATGCCTCATTAAAACCTTACTAATAAAAACCCAATGGGAAAAAATATTAGTGAAGGAAAAAGAGTACATTATAGCGTATTTCATACGCTCCCCCTGGATTATAACGCATTATTCAATTAGTTTGTTGATGCAGCCGACGCATACCAATTTTGTACACCATCTTCTGAAATGTTGATTTTGGAAGCGCCTTTGTGAATAAGTCCGCTGGATTTTCTTGGGATCGGATTTGTTTCACTTCTATCTTATTGTCCTTTTGTAGCTCATGTGTGAAGAAAAATTTAGGAGAAATGTGTTTCGTCCTATCACCCTTAATGTAACCCGCTTGAATTTGAGCTACACAAGCTGCATTGTATTCATAAATAATGGTTGACCTTTCCGTTACTGATGGAAGTTGGCAGCTTTTTCGAATATGCTCAATCAGTGATCTTAGCCAAATACATTCTTTACTTGCTTCATGTAGTGCTAGTATTTCAGAGTGATTGGATGATGTTGCTACCAATGTTTGTTTTGTAGATCGCCATGAAATTGCTGCATCGGCATAGCCAACTAGATTTGGATTAATGCCTGTGTTAGAGTAAAATAAACCCAAATTTGTCGTTCCATGAAGATATCTCATGATATGTTTTATACCATTCCAGTGTCTTTTTGTTGGTTCTGAACTGTATCTTGCTAGAAGATTTACTGAAAATGCAATATCTGGTCTTGTGCATTGGGCCAAATATAATAATGCACCAATGGCACTAAGATATGGCACTTCCGGGCCAAGCACATTCTCATCTTCTTCTTTTGGACGGTAAGGGTCCTTTTTAATATCTAAAGATCTAACAACCATTGGCGTACTAAGTGGATATGCTTTATCCATTTGAAAACGCTTTAGAATTTTCTCAATGTAGTTTGATTGATGGATTAATATGCCATTAGTACTATGCTCAATCTGTAGACCGAGACAGTGCTTAGTTTTGCCAAGATCTTTAATTTCAAATTTCTTCTTTAAGTAATTTATTGTTTCATCAATCTCTTCTGGAGTTCCATTCAAATTTATGTCATCAACATAAACTGCTAAGATAGCAAATCCCTTTACCGATTTCTTTATAAAGACACATGGACAAATGAGATTGTTTTCGTATCCTTCTTTTACCAAATATTTACTAAGACGGTTATACCACATTCTTCCAGATTGTTTCAATCCATATAGTGATCGTCTTAGTCTTAATGAGTACATGGACTTTGATTTTGCTTCAGGCAATTTATATCCATCTGGAATTTTCATGTAAATGTTGGTATCTAATTCACCATAAAGATAAGCTGTCACAACATCCGTTAATCTTATATCGAGTTTTTCAGAAACTACAAGGCTTATCAAATATCGGAATGTTATGACATCCATGACAGGGGAGTAAGTTTCCTTAAAGTCAAAACCCGGTCTCTGCAGGAAACCTTGTGCGACAAGTCATGTCTTGTACCTCACGACTATATTTTTATCATTTCGTTTTCTAACGAATACCCATTTATAACCTACTGGTTTAACATTTTCTGGTGTTTTTTCTATTGGTCCAAATACACCATGTTTTTGAAGTGAATCTAGTTCCACTTGGATAGCATCTTTCCATTTTGGCCAATAGTGTCTTTTTCGACATTCATTTATGCTATTTGGCTCATTATCGTCATTCTCATTATTCTCATTATGGTCATGACCTTCAATTATTTCAGTAGCTACTGCGAATGAGAATACATCATCAATTATTATTTTACTTCGATCCCATATTTCTTCGTAGTTCGCATAAAATATTGAGATCTCATTATTATTAGGTACCATTTTATCGTTGGAATCTTCTTTTATCTCTTCTGGGATAATGTTTCCTTCCACGCTTCTAGGAGAATTGGGATTTTCATTTGAGTGATCTTTTTGATCACTTATAACCTCTTCAGGAGGTTTCTTAATTGATGATTTTTCATTAGACTTTCTTTTTCTAGGCGCCAAGTCTTTTGAACCAATTGGCCTTCCACGTTTTTGTTTTGCTTTAGATTCATTTGCTGCTATATTTATTTTTGATCCTTCAGGGACATCAATTTTTGCTGGTGCATTTGCTGCTGGAATGTGAGATTTAGTTATTTTTGCGGTGTCACTAAATGCATCCGGCAGTTGATTTGCAATATTTTGAATATGCAAAATTCTTTGTACCTCATATTGGCATTGTTTAGTACGTGGATCCAAATAAGACATAGATGGATTATTCCATGATATTTCACGCCGTTCTACTGGAACGGTCTTTTCTCCCCCTAACGGCGGGAAGATTGTCTCATCAAATTTACAGTCTGAAAATCTTGCAGTGAAGACATCACCTGTAAGAGGTTCAAGGTAACGAATTATCGATGGGGAATCAAATCCCACATAAATTCCCAACCGTCGTTGAGGACCCATTTTAGTACGAAGTGGGGGATTAATAGGTATATGCACAGCACAACCAAATTTTCGTAAATGTGAAATATTTGGTTGAAATCCAGTTAAGAGCTGTGATGGTGAAAGCTGATGATAAGCTGTTGGTCTAATTTTAACCAATTTCGATGCATGCAAAATTGCATGCCCCCAAGCTGAAACAGGTAGTTTTGATTGCATAAGCAATGGTCTTGCAATAAGTTGCAAGCGCTTAATTAATGATTCTGCTAGACCATTTTGAGTATGAACATGAGCTACCGGATGTTCAATTTCAATCCCCAATGATAGACAATAATCATCAAATACTTGAGAAGTAAATTCTCCAGCATTATCTAGTCGAATCGATTTAATTTGATGATCAAGGAAGTGTGCTCTCAATTTTATTATTTGAGCAAGTAGCTTGGCAAATGCCAAATTTCTTGTAGAAAGTAAACAGACATGTGACCAACGAGTTGATGCATCAATCAATACCATAAAATATTTGAATGGTCCACATTCAGGGTGGATTGGGCCACATATATCACCTTGAATTCTTTGTAAAAATGTTGGAGATTCAGAGGTGATTTTACTATATGAAGGTCGAGTGATTAATTTTCCTTGTGCACATGGGGCACATAAGTAATCACTTGGTAAATTCAATTGGTTTGATAAATCATGTCCGTTTGAGTTTTTGGCAATTTTACGCATCATAGTTGATCCAGGGTGACCCAAGCGATCATGCCAAAGAATCAATGTCTTTGTATTTGTGAGCTTCTGGCTCATGTTTATAGAGTGAGATTCAACTATGCCAATTTTTGTAAAATATAAACCAGTTGAAATTGTACCAAATTTTTCTAGGATAAGCTTCTGGCTGTCAATTCTAGAAATAACACAAAGATATTCTTTGTTGTTTTCATTTATAGTTTGAATATGGTATCCATTCATTCTTATATCTTTGAAACTCAGCAAATTTCTTTTAGAGTTGCTTGAGTATAATGCATTCTGAATAAAGATATGCGTACCATTTGGTAATATTATATGGGCTCTTCCGGACCCGTCAATTATATTAGCAGATCCAGCTATAGTGGAGACTTCAGCTGAGAAATTTTTAGATAGTTCAGAGAAAAACTTCTGGTTATTCAAAATTGTATGAGTAGTTGCACTATCTAGTAAGCATATATCATCACCCAAATGGCGTTCCATACCTTAAGAATTAAAGACAATGATTAGTCAATCACTAAAATTTGTATGTATAAATGAATGTAATATAAACAAACAAAGTAATATGATTAAAATAGGCTATTGATTAAAAACAACATCCACATTACACATTACTAGTACTGCAAAGGGAAATACAATTAAACGAACACAAATTTCAAACTGATTTATTGATGCAAGCTAATGAAATAAAATGAAAGTCACATAACAAACTTCAAGACATTTCTAATTGATTAACTCGGTCATATCATTGATCATTGCATTTAGATTTTCATCATTAATGAAATTTCCATTGTCATCTTCGAAGAAATCATCTAACTTCAGGTTAGTGTTTTCAGGTAACTTTTCGGCATTATTTGCCTCAATATTCTTCGAGCGATGATATTCTTCAACTGTTTTCTTTGATGATCTACATGTACGAGACCAGTGACCAGATCGTCCACATCTATAACAAACTTCCTCATAATGCCTTTTATTTTCTGAAGCTGAATCATTGTTCTTTATAGGCTCAATTTTCTTTTGTTGCTTTTTAAAGTTGGTGGTTTTGTTACCTTTAAAGCCACCATAACCACCTCTGCTAGAGTTATATCCATGTCCACGACCATGTCCTCTACCTCGACCCCTACCTCTTCCAAAGTGGACAAAATTAGCATTAACTTCAGGTAATGCAGTTGAACCAGTTGGTCTTGAGGAATGATTTTTTATAAGCAATTCATTATTTTGTTCAGCAATTAGTAAGCATTCTATGAGTTCAGAATATATTGTAAAATGACGCTCTCGATATTGCTGCTGCAGGAGTATATTCGAGGCATGAAATGTTGAGAAAGTCTTTTCAAGCATTTGTGCGTCATCCACATTTTCTCCACATAATTTCAGTTTAGAAGTGATTCTAAACATTGCAGAATTATATTCTCTTACGGACTTAAAGTCCTGAAACCTCAGGTTCAACCACTCTTGCCTAGTGTTTGGAAGTATGACCGTCTTCTGGTGGTCATAACGCTCCTTCAGGGAGTTCCATAAGTGGAGAGGGTCTTTTTCAGTTAAATATTCTGTTTTTAGATCGTCATGGATATGACGTCTTAAAAATATTAGAGCCTTTGCTTTGTCCTGCTGGGACATAGTATTGCCATTTTTAATGGCATTTTCTAAGCATTGAGATTGCAAATGAATCTCAGCATCCAGTATCCATGATAAGTAGTTGTCTCCAGATATATCCAAAGCTTTAAATTCAAGCTTGGCGATGTTTGTCATTTTGTGAACTGTTCATAAAATAAATTGCATAAGGTGAATATATTCGCCACAACAACATTCACTATTTATCTGTTTCCAGCTAAAAAGAAGAAAAAAAAATGGAAAGTCTTCATTCATGGTATCAAATAACTATACCAAAAAATAAATTGTATCAACAAAACCAAACATTTGGATTTTGCAACTTTCATGTATTTATCAAATAAAAATGGAAAGTCAGCTTTTGCGTATATTCCATTCCAAACTTTTGAATTTTATTTGGCAATAGATCCGCAAAGGGAAAATAAAATAAAATAATAATATTGAATTTAGAAGCCAAAGAATAAAAATAAGAGTGATACAAGAAAAGACATGAAAAATATAGAAGCGAACCCCAAACTAGCATGTGCTGACTTGATAGCTTTATCAAAAAAAAATATGATATTGACAATTACCTTTTTGGAGAGAGGAAAAGTAACGAGTTTATAAAGAAATGCAAGAACAATTCCTTTACCTGCTGTTTTAAAGGAAATAAGAAATAGAATGTATGTAGATATATTCTAAAAGACTCGTCTACACTAATATATATAATAGGATTTTGAATATAAATAGCCTTAGAATTGGAATGGTCAGAAGAGAAATGGTCAGTTACTTGCTGAGAAGTTGGAAAGTTTGAAGGTGAACAGGTTGAGGTCAATAATTAATTCGCATTCCTTCGTGCTGATAACGTGTTACAGAATAAAGAGAATGGAGGCAATTAGGGAGAGAACAATTCTATTGAATTGAGAGATATATATTTACAATACAATCAAGCTCCATATTTATAGACTACTTATGCAGTGCAGATTACAATAATGCCCTTTCATATTTAGCATATTCATCCCTATTATTAATGTATATTACAACAATATTGACATTTTTCCAAATAGATTTCTTTCCTTTGATTTTTTTTCCCCAACAGAACACACTGGCAAATTTTACAACCAAAATAAGTAGCTTTAACAGGATATATTTGCACGTATAACCGTAAATAATTACAGTCAGAACAATATATATAGACAGCAAAAATCATAAATTTTCGTTTTACAAAAATGTGCCGCTAAAATTGAAAATATTTGCAGTTCCAACCACCTGTATATGCAGTTTAAAATGCACATTTTTGCTGTAAATTTTGACAGAGATGTTTCGTGAAACTTGTTTGTAAGAAGAATTTTTCAGGTATTACTTTTGAAAATAAGAAACACATTCTAATTTCCAGCAAATTAATTATGTTTATTTCATTTTTAGGAGAACTGGACTAGAAAAGTGGTTCGTTCGATTTAAACCGTTACAAGATCTTCAAAACCAATCGAAGTACAGTAAAAAATGATCCGAATCAAATCAATTTTTTTTTAGAACCGATTAAGAACCAAATATAAATAAATCGGTTCGACTAGGTCGACTAACCATTAAAACAAATTACTAGCTTGATTTGTTTACATTGAAAGAAAAAATGTTAACAATCTAATATTATTGTCCATAATTATTCGCTTGTGCTTCAAAGCTTTATGAATCATAACATAATAAATACAACACGTGCAATGCAAAAGAGGAAAAAATATGCAAATTCTAGTTATTTAATATTTGGTATTAAATTGGATAATTCAGTTAATTCGATTTAGAATTTTCAAAATCGAAAACTAAGTCGATAAGCAAAAATTTTAAATTTCTCATCCAAATCCAAATTGAAGATTTTTGAACAGAATTCAGTTTGGTCTTATTAGTTAATATAGTTCAAGCCGAACTTTGCTTAACCCTAAATGAATATTATCAATTTTATTTGTATACGAAAGGTAAATACATGTGAGTTTGATATAGAAGACTTACATAATGCACTCAACACAACCGCTTCAACCCAATGTAGAACAATAAAAATAGTACGAACAAAATTTCATATTATTTTCCTTCGGACGAAACCAGTTTCCTAGCACCTGCTTATTTTCTTCAAATAGTTTTCTATTTTTGCCTCCTTTTTCTAGATTTCTCAAATAGAATAAATCATTTCGTCATCAACAACTAAAGCAATTGTCCATGTTCGATTGTTCGAGAATTATTGTCAAACTAATGCGAAAGTTCAAACTTTAATGCTTTCACTGGATGAACCAGACTTTGCCCCTAACTAGGTATGGTTCTAGCTAAAAGTAAGTGGATTTTTTTGAGTATTTTCGCTAATGACTTTGCATGCTTCATTTTAATTGACTTTAGCTTATTTTCCACGAGGATTTGAAGGACTGGGAGGTTAATGTCTCTGAAGAAGCATACTTCATTATCAAATTGCATAAAAGGATGACGTAATGACTCTTAATTTGACATTCATTTATAGCATCCAAAATAGATTTCTAACAACTCGAAAGCTGCATAGAATATATAGAAAAAAATTCACTACGTAACCTCCAAAGAGATAAGATACATGGTCTAATACATGATATATAATATGATATTAAATGACTATGCAATACATCAACAATCTCTCAATACGTATTGTTAACCTCAAAGATGATGAAATATATAAGAACAGTGATGATCTGGTAGAGCCTAGGATCCTGAGTGCAACCTAGTGCTAGTTTTTAGGAGGCGTGTTCTTTGGTCATCAAATATGTTAAGTTCTTACTTTAATTTAGATGATAAATCATAAGTGAATATACCAGAATAGAAGAAGTAAAGTACAAAAAAGTAAATGACACTAGAATTTTACAATGGTTCGACAATATCTGGTCTACGTCCATTTTAGGTCTTTTATTATGATTCTCCGACATATAATTGTTACAATACTTGTTATAACTCTCCAGATCGATTATAACAATTAGGGTTTCTAGATTTGTGATTGACAAAGCTCTGACATCGTAGATCTTGAGGTTGATCCGTCACAACTCAATGTTGGATGGTGGACTGGATGATTGAAGGTGATTATATAAGATGTACATGATTGCTTATCATCCAAAAATGCTCCAAAAATTCATTTCAACTAATTCGATTCGATAGTTCCTAGTGCTCCAAACTTGTTCGCCATTATGTTCATTTATGTGGCATTTATAAGTGTGAGGACGTGAGGGATTATATATGGCCTAGTCCGTTCAGTAGGAGTTGGTTCGGTTCGGTAGGAGTTGGTTTGCTTATTTAGGAGTTAGTTCAGCTACACAATGCCGGATCGTTTTCGCTGTTTGGTATGACTCCTTACTGGATTATTCCTTACCGAACCATTCTTGATGTTTTATTTCAGATCGATCTTCTTTGTTTTAAAACGAAACTCGATGAAACTTGGATCAAAAGCTTTGTATCGTCGAGTAGAACAATCCAATGCCCTTGGATCTTTAGTTTGAATGAAGTAGATGGAGCCTCTCTAAGGTGGAGCCCAAACCGATTTGGAAGTGGATCGATTTTAAGATGACAATATCTTTCAATCTGTAATCTGGATTGAGATGCAGTTTCGATCAAACTGTTCATAGTTCTCAAACATATACATAGCTTAATCTACTATCCTACAACCATAATGGTTTATCAATGAAAATAACTAAAATAACACAAGACATCTGTCGAAAAGCATCCATTCATAGTAATCTCATAAACAAGAAAAACATTTAACGATCAACAAATATGAAAGACATTGCAGCATGATATTGGTAGGCTGCATCTTTCTAAACTACCAATCCTAAGCACTACCCATACCAATACAATCACTAACAATTTAGTGGTTTAATCCAACCCTATTATGCTTCATTAAGGTTATTGTCTACACTTAAGGATCTTATATGTCCTTGGGATTTCACACATCATCCCTAATGTATACCTATGACATAATCTCCACATGAACAAACATCTTGTATATCCCCCACATAAGTCTTCATTCGTGATATAGTTCCCATGCGAACCAACATCAGTTGTTCAAACCCTATGAGGAACAACACAAACAGTAATGTCCTCACAAGGAATATGGTAACACATCGGTATTGTCCCTCAAGAAACAACACCATGGTATGATCCCTACAAGGAACAACACTAGCAGACTTTGCATGTGGATTCTAATGAAAATAGGGGTATGCCCTAGAAGTAATTATGTAATTTATTATGTATATCCAACTCGATAATCTTTACTAAATAAAAAGGGTTTTCTTTCTATTATATACTTGTTATATCATGAAATAATTAATTAAGTAATTAATTTAAAGTATATTAAATAGAAAATTATTAAATGATATGTTATATGATGGTAATTATAATGTGTTGTAATTACGAGAATTTTATCATATTGAACATACGATTTTAGATATTCAAAATCACAATGTTTCGAGAAAGGTATCAATTCATCTATTAAGACAAAAATACATAACTCTCTTCAAATGTTGGGTACTATATTACTCATGGCTGTTGGAAACACTAAGAGATTATGTACTAATAGTTATAGGATAACTATAGAATCACTCTCGAGAGAGTTCTCTATCGGTTAATATAATCAAGGTCAAATGAGAAATCTCGAAGTGATAGTGTTACGCAGTTCTCTTGACTTAAGAATATTATGGAACTCCAATGTGAACACTCTACTTTGATTATAGTTAAATAGTGGCGTAACATCCATTAAACGACTATAGTTGAATCTGAATTGAAACATTAGAAGTGAACCCTATTCAATAAATAATTCATCTTCTTAGTTATATGAGGTTAGTATCATGGTCAACTATAGTCAATTCAAAGTCAAATCTTTAGCCAGAGAAATATGATTAATAGTAATTGTTATCATTGAATCAAAGATTTTTGGTTGGACTAACCAATTTGAATGTGGATGATATTGGAGTTTTGACGAAGAGAATTGGTGTAAATAATAGTACCATTAGGTGCCACTTATAATATGTAAATTTTGTTTTGCTGAAAAGATGTATAAGCGATAAATTCGACCAAAATATGATGTTACTAGCTAAGGTGGTGTATGGACATTTAATTTTTTAATTGTTCAAAGTTAATCGATGAACATTAAATTCACTAATGAATTATTTTAATTAGTAACATGTGTATTTGTACAAATGTAGTGTGTCTATGATATGTTTGTAGAATATAAAATGGAAGTAAATAACATGATGTGCAAAAGAAAACAAAATGAATTGGTTTGATGGAATAGATGAGTGTACTGGAAAGGAGTTCCAGATGTACCTAAAAATAATAAGATTTAGTCTCAAAAGTCACTCCTTCCTATGATACATAATTGTGTATCGATAAGGGGTATTTAGATTTTGTTCGTTAAAATACGATTAGTGATGAGTGAAGTTGAGTTAACTTCTTTCTGTAGGTCGTGTACTAAAGAGTAAGTATATAGGATTAAAATTAATTTCATTTAAAGCTTAATTTACAAGATCATACAAGATAAGTGTTAAAAACAACCCCGACTATCCTAGATCAAGAAGTAGACAGGATGTAGGAGTCAAGAGACTATATATAATATCTTTTCGTAATGGATCTTATATGGACCATCCCAAATGAGTTTAGGACCAATCAATATTGATTGACTAAATTTTGTTATGAATATAAGTCTCATAAACTTAAAAACCAAATTAGTTATATATATAGACAATTCATAAAATGTTTATGAATATTTATTTTGTAGTACTAAGAAACAATTGTTGTTTCAAGAAACACCAACTTGGCGAATGAAATAATTCATTTAGAAATTATTTGTAGTGAAATGGATTTAGATACAATACAAAGATAAAAGCAACAGACATAACTAATTAGAATGGCTAATGAAATCTCTCGTACATTAAATAGAAACTATATTTTCTTTTTGATGTCAATAAAAGAATTTCCTCAGTTGTTAATAACCCATTAAGAGTACTGAATCTACCTGTGACATTAGCAAATTTGGAATGGATTCCAAGTACATTGTCAAAATATAATTTTAATAGTTGTACCCGAAGAGATACAATCCATCGATTGCAAAAGGGTCTCTGGGAAGAAGACCAATGTAGTTGGAATATGGTAAGATACATTGACAGAATAAGATCTTATTGTTAATACTAACGCAACAGATTCGTCATTCAACATAGTTAACTAAATTCAGATTTTACTCACCAAAATTATTGCACGAATTGACTATAAGTTTTGGTATATGTATGTTGAAATAGAAATTCTAAATGATGATTTAGAATATGTTGTTTGCACTTGAAAACCAAAATGTCTCGAAGTCAGTGAGAGCAATAATTGATTTTTGGTTATTTGATAGGATCTAAGAACTAATATGAAAGTATCATTCAGTAAGTATCAGAGTCGAGCCAATATTTTAACAGTAATATCGAAAAGTTTGAATTTTCAGCTAAAATGCAAAGGAAGCATGTATCGGAACTGGGCCTGCCTGCAATGGAAGTTATAGGCGAACTTTTTTTTACCCTATTGGATTTTTATTGGGCTTATGAAGTCTAATTTATATAGAATATTTCTAAGTTTAATTTAAATAAAATATCTATTTAATTTAAATTCACAAATTATAGATAGAATTTGGTTTAATTTATATTCAATTAAATATAATAGTACGCATATGTATCATATACATAGATATGTGTATGTGAATGTGTAACATGATAATCCATTCAAGATATAACATGTCCGTATATAAATGTTGGGACTTGTATCGTAATGGACATGTTAGCTCATCCTATATATATATATATATTAAATGTTGTCCAAATATACTTATATATGTAAACTTGTTATTTATACAAATAGTAAAAACTATGTACATATATATATATATTTATATGCGCGTGTGTGTATATATAACTTATGTGTAAAAAATATTAACGATTTATATATACATACACAATTGCATTAAATATCAAATATATATATATGGATTTATATGTACATACATAATATTTTTAAAATCTTTTTACACACGCATATATATATGAATTAAAGTAAAAAAATTATTATTATATTTATATAAATAAATATAACTATATTTATAATATCTAAATGTGTGTGTGTATATATGAGTGTGCATATTAATTATGTATTTAATATATATATATATATATATATATATTTGAGCCTTTAAAAATCAAATGCACAACACAATGAAAAAATTATTTATATTTTATTGCATTAAAATATACATATAATAATTATTTATTTGAAATACAATAAAATTATAAAAATGATTTTGTGTTATATTATTTAAATTTTGAATTTTTAGAAAATCAAGCATGGTATTAAAAAGTTGCAAAAAAAATTTCCAGAATTTTCTGGTTAAAAATAATATTTTTAATTGGTTGATTAGTTTCACTATTTATTAAACTGATTTTTTAGAAATAAATAAATGATTTTTAAATAATTATTTTTTGGCCGAGAATTTAAATGATGATTAAAAATTTAAAATTTTATTTTTAAAACATATTTCATTTCATATGATTTATTTAATTAGCATATTAAATTTAAATAATATTGAATAATAACAAATAAATATTAGAAATTAATTTGCAGCCATCGAAAAATATAATCTATACAAATATGCATTTATGAAATATAGGTTCAACTATTAACATGGTATGCTTATATAATCAAATATAAGTCATTTAATTAAAATTAGATGGTATATTAATACATATGTACACACACACACACATACATACATACATACATATATATATAAATTAATAAACCTTGTTCAAAATAATTAATTAATAAAATGATAATAATTAAAATAAAATTTATTCGGTTCTGCACTTCAGATCTATGTATATATAAATGTTTTTTTTAAAACAAATTAAAACATACATATAACCAAACTAATATGTGACGACATTGATGCATGTAAGAATCTCACCTAACTAACAATACAATAATTATATATATATATATATATATATACGAATACTATCTAGAAATTATAAATCATATAGTATAATAAATGCATACCTAATACTAATGCCTTAGAGCACACCTTGTAATGATGAATTCTTCCTCTTTTAAATTTTCTCAATTTGGCAGATTGCTAATCCTTGAACCCTGGACCTTTAGCTATCCAATAGTTATCGCCCTTTGAATTGGTTTGAGTTTAATTTGTTGGAGCTTCTAGATGGAGAATTCTGTTAGAATGAGAGAACAGAGGTAGCCAAAAAAATCTCTAAATGTTGAGGATAAAGATGCTTATATAGAAGAGAAGTTGGATATATTTTTAGATCAATATCCTACCACATCTCTTACCAATTCTCTTCCATCTTAGCTCTCCATCTCAAAGCTTTTGTTGCACCATCTTATGTTTGCATACTGCCCTCATTTTAGTTGAAATTTTTAGCTCGTTTCATGGACTTGAAACCTATTTTAAGCCCAAATAAATATTATTAATAAAATCTAATTTAATTGCTTATCGATATCGCATATTGATCGATGTATTTATAACTATTATAAATATGTACAATAATATTTATTCCTCAAATTATATTAAAATTTTTATAAATAATATTTCATAAACATTAATTAATATAACTAATTTATAATAAATATAAACTAATTAAATCGTTTGGTCTAAAGAGAATTCATTATTTCGGTTGTATGACTCGTCATGTGTGAATTTGGTCAGCGATTAACATTGAACTATTCGAATGTTGATGTTCATACATCGCTTAGCAGGTGGTGTGACATTTTGGTCAAATTTATCACTTACTTAGTTTCGGTAAAATCCAATTTCATATTATTAAGTGTTACTCATTTTTGACTTTCATTTACACCAATTCTCTTCGTAAAAACTATATCACTTTAGACTTATAGAATTTGGTAATGGCCAAAAATCTAGTATCGTCCATATTCAACTCTATAGTCCAAACAAAAAGTCCTTGGTTAAATAATAAAAATTATTATTGATCGAACTACTGTTATCAGAGAATTTGACTTTAAGTTGACTTAAGTTGACTGTGATATCAATCCCATATAACTAAGAAGACGAATCCTCTCTTGAATAGTGCTTCACTTCCAATACTTCCACTCGACTCAATTATAGTCACTCGGTGGATATAATGCCATGATTTGACTATAATCAACGCAAAGCTTTCATACTGAAGATCCACATTATTCTCAAGTCGAGAGATTTGTGTAAATCAGTCACATTGATATTTTCAATTTGAACTTAGTTATATTAACCAACAGAAAACTATGATTGAGTCGTTCCATAGTTATCTAATAACTATCAGTACCGTAACCCCTAGGTGCCATCAATAGTCATGAGTAATACACTATCCAACATTTGAAGAGCGTTACGTACTATAGTCTCAACGGATACATCGATATTCAGTCTTGATGCATCTCGACTAGGAACATTTAAAATGATATATTTGTTTTCATTGTGATAAATTACTTACGGTTACAAACTTTGTAACTACTATCACAAAATGTACTATTTATGGATTTTCTATTAAATATACTTTTAATTAATTTAGTTATTACATTATATCAAGTATATAGTAGAAAGAAATTACTTTTATTTCGAGCAAAATTGGTATTGAGTGAGATATATGTAGCAATAATTTGCCCCTAAGGCATACCCCTAACTGTATCAATCTCTTACTTACACCTAGGGTCAATCTAGGAATCTTAGTCCAACTTCTTCAATTGAAAATCGATTGGGTCAGTCCCTTGGTAAATGAGTATGCTATTATGTTTTAATTATCTACATTGTCAATCAACTCTCTCCGATGCTGATAAACTACATTTATCACATAGAACAATTCAGGGTATGTTTATTGAATTTCAGTGAGCTACGAGTTCTTTTATGAGCTATATTGTAATATCGTTATCATATAACAATATTTTGTGATTCTCAACATTTGGAATCATCTTCAGCTCGGTTATAAATTTGTGCATTTATTATACACACACATTGTTTTTATTGCGTCACTATTTAAGTCGATGAATTAGCCACAATATCTTCTATTTGGAACATTTTCAACTTAAAAATTCTTAATATGAATTCACTATTGATATAATATACCATATATCACCTATGAAGTTTGAGTCCGAAGACTCCTTACAAAGTTTGTTGTTTCTTCAAACAATTCTATAGTATTTCATAAATACACGAAAACATTTCAAACAATCATTTAGTAATATCAATTTGGATTTGATATTTGTTTCATCTATCAAATACATAAACGAATCACGATATTCTAGATAATATAACATGTATGGTAATTCATATTGTCAATGCATAAGGAATTCATCTTACGTGTTTCACAGTAAACATTTTAATAAGGTGTCCTTGCATATCGATTTGGTACATTCCTAATATCTTTCATACTTACTATAAATGACTTCTTTCACAAATCCAGCGTCGGACATTAAAACAACTAAGGCCGATTTTAATACAAGTACATGGTTATTATTAGTAATGTCTTGTTTAATTATAGTTTAGGAATATCAGTATACTTTTTAATGTTTTTTTATATGAACACATGCTTTCTTTGCATTTTGATTGATAATCAAACTATTTGGTACATCTATCAAAACACTTGTTCAATTTTGACGCTTTTCAAAATAATGCTTTTGTATCCGTTCTTGGATTATATTCGAAAGCCTACAAACTCATTATTGCTCCCACTGACATCGAGATAGTTTTCTTATTATGTATAAATGGTTTACCTAAATCAATATTTAGAATTTTCTGTTTCAACATATATGTACCTAAACATAAAGTCATAACACAATAATTTTGTGAGTAGAATTAAAATTATTTTGAGCACATCGAATGGTGAATCTATTATGTTAATTTCAACAATTGAAATTTATGATACTATTTTTATCAATGTGGCTCATTATACTCCAACCGCATTTGTCTTTCTCTTAAAGACACGTTTGCGGGCAAAACGATCATATCCTTTTGGATACAATTATCAAAATCATATTTTGATAATGTACTTGAAATCTATTTCAGATTCGCGCATCATACCGTATCATAGAATTAATACTCTTAATGGTCTGATTAAACAACTGAGGATTATTTATTCTTGACATTGACAAGAAACTCACAGTTTTTCTTTAATGTACAAAATACTTATTAGACATTCTAATGTATTGTGTTTATTTAGATTTGGTTAATTTCATTTCATCCCTTGTAATTAGTTTGATCATTGGATCATATCAAAATCTATTTTATACCAATAATTTCTTAAAGAAATTCCTTCACTATGAAGTTTTTTTTTGAAACAACGGTTGTTTCTCAATGTAAAAAAGGGGCATTCATAAGCATTTTATGACTTGTCTTATATAAAACTGATTTTGCATTAGTTCATAATATATTTATGTTCACAACATAAATTAGTCATCTAATGACCATCGTTCCTAAAACTCTCTTGGGAAAATTCATACAAGTTCCTTACTTACAATTATTACGTGGAGTCTTTTGACTCATACAACTTGCCAACTCCTTAGCCTAGGATATATGTAAGGAATATAGGAGTTTATTATAAACCCGTATCTCATATGGTTTTATAAACTATTCTTTAGCATATTAATGTTAACATTTTGTACTACTCTTAAGTACACGACATTACTAAAAGAAGTTAACTCAACATCACTCATGATTAATCGTATTTTTGTCCAATAAAGTTTGACTACTCCTTATTGGTACATTATTATGCACCATAGGGAAGAGTGACCCTTTGAGACAGATTCTTTATTCATGTTAGGTACATATGGAACTCCTTCCAATAAACTTACTACACGTTCACATCAAATCAATTCTTCTGCATCATATATTATTTACTTCCATTTTATATTCTATGATCTTATCATAGACTTATACATGTGTATCAAATACACATGTTCATGTTTATGATAACTCATCGGTGAATACGACGAAGTATGTGGACGACTTACAATTGTTTACATCTATATGTATCAATCCTAAGAGTTCATTAGCTCTTATAATGCTCTCACTAAATGGGTGCATAGTTCTTGATTGTTTGTGATATAATTTACCAGTATCATATGATTCATAATCATAAAATAAAAATTATTTTTTAAAACCATGGTTTAGTATATAATTCCAAAATAATTGTAAACAATTCTAAATATTTCAGTATTTTCAATGCATCACTTTTGTTGTGAAAACAAATATCACATCATAGTTTTTTTGCATAGCGAATATTCATAATATTCACGTTGAAATATAAATATGTTTATTTTTAGTCGACACCAAAAATATTCATAATTTCATAAATAATGTTTGATATGTTTTACGAAAACTATTTTTGTAATTGATGCAATCAATAAGAGCTACATGGCATACTCCCATTATTTCCGCCTTTACTATAGAAGCGTACTAAATTCGGAGGTCCACCGTTCACTTAATATTGATTAATAACAATAATCCTAAATCAGCGATGAAGATTGTGTCTTCTTTGTTCGATTCATGCACAGGATCTGGTTATAACCCGAGTATGCATCCATAAATGACAACAATTCCTATCCCACTATTCCATCAACCATTTGATGAATTCTGGGAGCGAGAAGCTATCCTTTGGACAGGCTTTGTTGAGGTCCGAAAAATCAATACAGGTTCATCAATTTCCCTTAGATTTCTTTACTAGGAACAGGTTTGATACCCATTCGAGGTAAGTTGCATATCGAATGAAGCCATTGGCCATCAGTTATCCACCTCTTCTCTCAATGCATTGGACCTATCTGGGCCCTAGCTATGCCTTTTATTACTGGAGTGAATTTGGGGTCAATGTTGAGGGCGTTACAGGCAATTTCAGGTGATACTCCACAAATATCGGCATGTGTCCAGGAAAATACTTCCAAGTTGGCGTGAGAGAATTCGGTCAATTCTGACCGCATTTTGTTTCCAAGATGGGACCCGATTCTTAGAACCCGCGTGAGGTCATCTATACTGACTGGGACAGACAACATCATCTCAAACAGTGCTGCCTGATCTTCCCCTGAGCTCTTCTTACTAGGGTCAAAAGCCTTGTCGAATCGGCTATGATCACCAAGCTAGGAGCAGTTCTGTAGTTGCTATTCAGAGGGTTAACAGATATGGAGGGCCTTTCCCTTATCCTTTCCTTTCTCCATTCTTCTAAATTCGCTTAATTCCATAATATAACATGCTTTAGCAACGCTTTGGTCTCCTTTCACGATCCCAATTCCTTGCTCGGTAGGGAATTTCATCGTGAGGCACCATTGAGCCAACACTATCTTGAAGTCGGGTAATGTGGGACGCCCTAGAAACGCATTGTATGCTGACATTTTGTCCAGAAACACAAAATTATGAATAAGGGTGACTCACCATTCTCCCTCTCCAAGTTCTATAGGTTGATCAAAGGTTCCTATCAGTTGCTTGGGTTCTCCGGTAAACCCTTGAATCTTTGATTGGCACGCAGATACTCTTTTCATGCCTATATCCATTTGATCGAAAGTACGTTTGAAAAGTATATTAACCTAGCTTCCGCTATCAACCAGTACTCGTCGGACTATTGTGGGCCCGATCCCTACTATTTATACCATTGGATCAAGAGTTGGAGCCACAAATCCTTCGGTGTCACGGTCGCTAAATACTATATTATTGCTCAAGACCTTCTGCTGCTTGACTAGATTTTCACCATCTATTGTCAAACACTCTCCCTTTGGGACATGCTTTAAGTTGCTTGTGTATCTCTCCATCTCGCCCCAACTCCTTTGTGCAGGATGCGGTCTCCAGATATTGTTCCGATAATGAGCCTTTGGTCAGTTTGTTTCGACCCTTGGCCAATAGTCCAAGTTTGATTTCCTTGCTCTTTAGGTGGTTGAGGTACGATGGCTTGGCTGGGTTTTCGTGGCCCTCTTACATATTGCTGAAACTTGTTGTCGTGGATTAATCCTTCGATAAGGTCCTTAAGGTGGTGGCATTCTTTTGTGTTGTGTCCATGTATCTCATGGAAGCGGTAGAATTTTCCTGAGCGCTTCTGTTGTTCCGTTGCCTCCTTTTTGATGGGGTTTTCTATACTTTTTAGTTTCTTATGTTGTGGAATAAGTATTTTCCAAAATATCATTCAGGGGGTTATAGTCTCTTAGACCAAACTCTCTAAATCTTTTTTTTTGTGGTCACCGCGTTTTTCTAATCAGATTCTGATTTCCTCTCTTCTGGTTTCCATTCTTCCCTATAACACCTTGGTTATTCCTGAGGTTGCGTGAGTTTTCATTAACCATTGTACCATTCTATTCAGTGTTCGTCTGTTGTACTCCAGTAGCCTCTCCAGCTCCTGCGCCTCTTCCAACCTGAAGTACTGGCTTGCTTTGTAGTTGAAATCTTTCCTGTTGGTGGGTTGCCTCATCCTGATCCATTTCGCGAACTCCATCTCCATATGAATAGCGTGAACTAAAGCCATGAAAACCATGTCTACATTGGGATTGCGCACCTTTACGATCGTTGTGTTGAATCTGCTCGTAAACGATCTCAAAGACTCGTTTTGCCCTTGAACCAGTTCGGATAGAGACGTGGCATCCTTCGGTTGTGCGATATAAATTCTGAACTGATTAAGGAATTTTTCTGCAAGTTGGTCAAAGGTAGAA
The DNA here is from genome assembly GCA_030765085.1 of Allium cepa. Lineage (NCBI taxonomy): Eukaryota > Viridiplantae > Streptophyta > Magnoliopsida > Asparagales > Amaryllidaceae > Allium > Allium cepa. The sequence goes on from CM060938.1 coordinate 591,514,380, forward strand.
ATCAATCCGGAGAGTCTGGTGAACCACATAGATGCAATGCATTCTTGAAAAATGGGGAAAAATCAACAGTGTGCGACTTTCGGAGCATTTTCTCCATCCATGTACTAATGATATTTGTACTAATGGGGTTTTGGATCCTTAGTTCTATCGTAGGAGGGAATGGTTGGTACGGTGAATTTGTCTGTGTATCTTTCATTCAAGATCTCATCGGTAAAAGGGGATCGACTTGGGGCAGATCCTTTCTCACCATCCTTTTGATTTTTACTTTTGTCCATCAGCCACTTGACCATGTCTGCTATTTAGGCCTCTGATGTCCTACGGTCCTGGAGGCTGCAATCAGTCACTGCGCTAAGTGTTTGGTTTGGCAAACAATCTCGGCATATGGGTTGATGCCTAGGCTCTCCTGTTTTCCGGAGAGTCATTCCAGCAGGGTCCCATTGGCTTGCATTTGGCCTAACTGGGGCGCTCTAGATGTTTCTAGTGTTATCGAACGTGTTGGCATCCTCCTCTAGCAGGTCACATTGGTCAGTGCCTTTTGAATCGAAGAGATTCATAGCTACGTCTTCTGGTGGGGTTTTGGCCTCTTGATTCAAATTCAAATTTGGTTGTCTTGCATAAAGTGGGGTATTCTCATTCTCCTTCCAGTTACACCCTGTTGTTACCCTTCTCAATGACTGCTTTCCGTTTCTCCTATGCAAGCTGAAAATAAAGGAGTTTTCCTGCACGACTGCAGTAGTTTGTTGAGGGATATCCCTTGGAGCGGGGTTTGATTGTAGAGTTATCAATGCATTGAGCTTTTTCATTAGGGCCTTTTGACTATCTTCCATTCATTGATTGATTTCTTTGTCCATCTTATTCAACTCATCCATGGTGACAACTTCAAGTTGACTAGAGGACCTTGGAGCTTGATTTCCTAAGTTAGCTACATTTACTTCAGCCTGTTGGAGGTTAACACCTTCCATGGCTATTGCTGCCCCTATAGAACTTCCAAAGGCGGTTATTTTCCTCCCAGTGTCCATTGACTTTTAAAATAATGAGTTCTTCAAGCAAAGGCTGGAGATCTAACTTATGGATCTATCCAATTCAAATTAGATAGCTAGATCTGGATCCTAGGTTGAAAGTGGAGATCTAACTTCTGGATCTATGGAATCCAAAGTACATAGCTAAATCTGGATCCTGAGCTGAAAGTGGAGATCTAACTTTTGGATCTATGCAATCCAAAGTAGATAGCTAGATCTAGATCTTGAGTTGCAAGTCTCTCAGTGAAAGCACCAAAATGTTAACCTAAAAAATGGACCAGTACCCTGATTTGGTTTTGAAAGCACCAGCCTTGTCATTATAGAGCAATATCATAGATCATAGATATAGAAATGAAGTAGTAATAGTAAATAGACAGAAGATTTTTATAGTGGTTCGACTGTTAACGAACCCTAAATCCACTTTATAGTTGTATTATAGACCGATTGCTATTACAAAAGCTATTTGATACAAAGCTTTGGCTATTTCCTAGTTAGATTGCATCTCTAGAGTTAGAATCCACCGGAGAATTATGGTGTATTCAATCTGAGGTCACTATAAGGGAGGTAGGAAAATGAAGAATAATCCCAGCAGAACTTCATCAATCAATAAGGAGAGACCACCTTTATGTTGCAGGTGGCACACTATTTATAGAGGTTCGAGGGTTTTTGGGCCAGGCCCATCATTGTCTGCTCTTAACATGAACTACAACTGACCCAGGAAGTTATAGCTCATGAAATGAACCAACACCATGGGTCACTAGCAACCCATAGTCTATGGGGTGCTAGCGACCCATAGACTTGGTTCATTTCGTGAGCCATGTTTTCCCTCCTTCATTTTCTGTAACTCATTTGTTTGCAGTTTTGAAGAAGTGCATGGGTTGATGACGGTCCGGCCATAGAGGACTATCCTGGGTTTTGAAAGTGGAGATATTCTCATAGGCATTGATCACTGTCGCCATGTGTCAATTGCAAGTCAATAGCTGCTTACGTTCACATACTTTTTGGGCTGCAGGGATGCTGGTCTCTTGGCTTCATTGACTCCAATTGTTGCCTTAACATATAGCTTGGCCCTTGTCGAACTCTAGCCGTAACTTCTCTGGTTAGTTCCTAAATCATCCTGCCAGCTTAAGGTTTGCCTAGTTTTCTATTGGCATCTGCTGGGTTAAAATCCCAGATAACAATAGCCGATAGTCCAATAGGAATGCCATTCACAGCTGGTTTGGATGCTAGAGTACAAGCGTCCTTCAGCAACTACTTCTTCACCTCCAATCTAATCATATATCTTGCATGAAGGCTCCGTGATGCCATTTTTACTCTATTCAAAAATAATTTATATTTATGAAATTAGTAATTGTATATTGAAATTAAAAATACAAATAAGGTAATATTTAATTTACCATTTTGTTGATTTGATCTAGCTTATGCATAATAATTTTATCGGTAGGCCATGCTACTAACATACCCGCCGCCTCTCCAATATGTCTCATATTAAACACGGCTCTCCATATAAAAGCATCTAGTATCCTTGGAAACTCAATCAAAACTACCTTTGAATTTGGTCATAGAGAAATTCTATATGGAAGCTCATTTGGATCACTTGACACGACTCTTCCTTCAGCAATTATTTTATCAGTTTCATTCCAATCAAATAAATCACATTTATCAAATGTATTTCCATAATTGCTCTAAAATTAATTAAAAGCACCTTAAGTTAATTACTATATTAAAAAATAATTTTAAATAATATCACAATGATAGTACATTTGATGTTTACTAGCAAAGTATCATATGCACACATATGTAAACATGAAATTATGCACATGCTAATATTTGATGTTTACCTTAGACATGGGTTCTTCTCTCGACATGCATTTGCCTAAAAAACCAAGTGTGTGGACTATGGAATTAGATAACCATATGAAAAAACCTATTCGAACAATACTTCTAATATTACCACATAAGTAGAATAACACGTAAAGATCGATATGTTATATACCATAATTTTCTTTAATATGCGGACCTCCTCCTCCAACTATTAAATTCTATCATCTTTAGCTTGTAAGAGCAAGAACTTTGTATAGTTTGTACCTCTTCCCTTTGCTCGTAGTCATCCAGGTCTATCATGTCCCAACACTTAGGAGAGAGCATCTTCTCTCAAAGAAATACTAGTTGAGTTTGATTGCAGTCCACTTTCAAAAAATTTAACCTTTTCCTACAAAAGTTAAATTTTTTCACATATAAGTAAAAGATAGAGTGCTAGTAAATTATAGAAAGACAATACTGTACAAATATTATCAATATTGTGGTGTCTTAAAATAGTCTCTAGAACATTTGTATTAACTACTTCACCATTTTTTGAGTGCTAGATTTAATCTAAATTTGAATTCTAGAAATGGGATGCGACCACCATTCTTCTTTCTTTGTATTAAGAATGAAAAGTAAAGTGAATATGGTTGTATTAAATAGATAACTGTAACATGTTACACTAATTAAACTAATTGTTCTTTCCAACCATATCTTTCGCTAATCGAGCCATTTCTTTGCAACTTACTCTACGTGGCACTTGAAAACTTCTAATAGGTTTGAATTAATCACTATGTGCCTGAGAAGAAAAGATATAATACACTGATTAATTATAACAATTACATAATACAATTGAATTTAGTATTTATTTACCTTAAACTTTGAGTTTGTTTTCTTTTTTAGAAAATCCATCCAATCTTTCATATTTTTGACATTACCAGGTTTGAGCTTAATCCTTTCCTCCATGTTCTTCACTTCCAATATTTTCCTAACAAACCTGCATTTTGAAGCCCTCCATATGCATCCCATTTGCTGAAAAATAGGCACTTTCTGCCACTCCTCGTCTAGTTTAAATCAAGCCGGCAAAATGCATAACAGATGAAATAAAAATAAAAATAATAATTAAAAAGAATATCTTAACTCCAAAACAATAATCCAGCCTTTCCAAAACACCATCCTTACATACTATAATAATATTTAATGGAAATAGTTTTTGCCCTTATTACCAATTGTTTTTAAGACAAATAAATCATGAATAGTACTTTTCGCTCCACATTTACATAATAAAATAACAAATTAGACTACACATTTTAATAGCATGACTATTGATACAAGCATTATGGCTATGGCCATAAATGCCAGATATTTAATATTTTCCCCCAATGGCCACTATCCGAAAATCAAGTGTTTTACAAGTTGGAAATTAAAAAAACTCATTTGAAAATATTTCTAGAAAGGAATATTTTCTATAAGGAGCATTTATAGGTCTAAATACAATTGGTCGACTATGTTTCTATAACATGAGAGGACTAACTAAATAGCCATCCACTTCATATTAGCTTAGCTTATTGATATTTTAAAATTAAGTTTCAGTTCTAGTCTATTAGTTAGTCGCCAACAAACTCAATGCACCCAATTGAAGTATCAAAATAAAGAATTTTTTCTACTGATCAGCAAAATATATTCAATTTGCTGACTATTTCTCCAAACAACTTGTGAAATAAAATAGCAAGCGAGTGTAACCTGTGTTTTTCAAAAGCCGATTGGTACTTAACAACTTAAGTGTCTAAAATTAAATAAGTTGTTCTGGCAGTAATTAATTACATATAACATTACCCCAGCCTATATTGTTCTTTAATAAGTTCAAAATCACAATAAATATTGCCAATTACTTTTATTAGATCCTTCACTAATCATCATATTCTAAGTATAAGTATGGATTGCAGATAAAAAGACTGTGTATTTATTCTATTAGCCATTTTTCGTAATTTGATTTAGTGAGCAAAAAATCAAATACGCTTGAGACGGTCGATTCAAATAGAACAAAATAACAAAATTTTGTCCCTTAAATCTCATTATTTATTATCTCTATTAAGTTAGTGACAACTATTTTTTATAATATTTTAGATTTCGATCCATGCTGTATTGGACATACATTTAACATCACGCCTCTTCGACAAATTTGTTAACTCAATCTGAGTTATTTGACTTTAAAGGAGTTGAACTATTTTTTTAATGTTACTTAGATAAATGATCAAATTATATTCAGATGGTACACTACTACACATTTTAAATTTAAAGCAATATTAATAAATTTATATGGCCGAATTTCAAAATTTTCAGACTCAACCTCTCAATTTTTAGACGTAAACATAATTATTAAAGTGTTCATTTAACATAACTTGTCTTAGTTGTTTATAGAATATAGAAAAGAATTTTAGTAGTAAAGAAATGAATCTACACACTTTTACCATGTAGCAACTTTCAATGATCAAATGATACCTATTTGTTTAGCCTATTGGAATTTAATGGTTCAAACATTGTTTCCAATGATTGAAAATATTAAAATAGTTTTTATCAAAGGAAATACTCTCAAATTTAACTGCAGCTTCGTAAATTATTTTCTGAAATTTTAATTATCGACTCAAAATAAAAAAATTACATTCAGAATTTAGAAAATTTATGGATAAGGTAAAGAACGAAAAAACAAAATAGAAATGCATAATGTAACAACCCACATATTTTACGATTGAATTTTTAAATATTTTATTTAAATATTTTATCGTTAGTCGGATTATAGTCCAAAAAGTTACTTTTTGCATACGGTCGAGTTAGGACTCGGGACCACTTCCATTGAGTTCAAAACGCCATTTGCGATCTTTTTGATTATAATCTTTGATATGTTTGGAGTTAGTGGAATTTTCCACTTTTTCACTTTGGGCTTGGGTTTGGTTTAGCCCATTAACCTAAACTATTAACTCTAGCTCAATTCCCTCTTCCCTTCATTACTTCACTTTCATTTCCTAACATTCAAGCTTCATCAAAAATGGAGAGAGGAATAGGAAATTAAAACTCCAAGCCCTAGTTCATTTGCAAATCCAACATCTAACTCCAAATCCAAAGAGAAGCCATTGATTCAAGCTTCTAGTGTTGAGATTGAAGTGTGGTTGATTCTTCCTTTGCTTTTAAGCTTCTTCTTCATTGATTTTGTGAAAATGTGAGATTTTTATCTCACATCTTTGTCTATAACTATATTTGATTGTTGGGTATGAATTTCTAAAACTTATTCATGTGCATTTGCTTTTGGTTTGGATTGAACTGGTGAAAATCCCAATTTTTAGTGTTTTGGGTTCAAATCTTTAAAAATCCTAACTTTGATGTTTGAACACGTTTTTGGTGATGCATAGAGGAGCCAATAGGAGCGGGTAGCCGATGGGCGTAATCCTCTAGCGTCCGTGCTCGACCGGTTGCAAATTGAGAGAGTTTTTGCATTTTTGTTTCTTAGGTCGCTCGGCTTGCTCCAGTACCTTAGGTCGCTCAGCCTGTTAAGTCGCACCTGTTCTAGGTCGCGCCATACCTTGGGTCGCACCTGCTATATCTCGCAAGAAATTTAGGTCGCGCCATGCTTTAAGTCACACCTGCTATGAGTCGGCCATGTTAGTTCGCTCGGCTTGCCTCAGCTTAGGTCGCTCGGCCTGCTTAGGTCGCTCGGCTTGCTCACACCACTAAGGTCGCATCACTTAGGATGCTCGGCCTGCTCGCACCATTAAGTCGCACCTGCTATAGGTCGCGCCATGTTAAGCCGCATCTCTTAGGTCGTTGTTGCTCGGCCCGCTTGCACCACTTAGGTCGCTCGGCTTGCTCGCACCATTTAGGTCGCATCACTTAGGTCGCTCGGCCTGCTGCTATGGGTCGCGTCATGGTTTTAGTCGCAACCATTTAGGTCGCTCGGCCTGCTGCTATATCTCGCACCAACTTAGGTCGCGCCATGCTATAGGTCGCGCCATGTTAAGTTGCTCTGTTAGGCCGCATGCTATTTCTTAAGCCGCTGATCTCTTAGGTCATATGCTGTGGAGTCGCATGTGTTGGGCCGCTGATATCTTGTGTTGAATTATGTTAAGTCGTAAGTCGTGGTTGTTAAGTCGTAAGTCGTGGTTGTTAAGTCGCAAGGGTATTTCCACTTTGATGGATTTGGAATCGAATTCTTTGGATTTTATTCATGTCTTCAAATGTGAATTTTTGTGACTTATTGTTTCTACAATCATTTTTGTGATTTGTCATTTTAAAAATATAAAGGTTTCAATACTAGTAGTAAATATCAAAACTCCTTCATCAAAACGATTTCAACCCTATTTTATTACAAAGCTTGTTTCTTAAACCGTTTTCCAATCTACTAGCATATATAAACCTTTACCTCACTCGTACGAGAAATCTAATTAAACGGCTTAGTAAAACAAGTGGTATGAAACGCTTGTGTTTACTTCGTCGGTTAATTCTTGGACTTGTTCGATTGAATCTCTTGTGACAATTTTCGAGTGGAGATCTACAATTTGTTCGTAAATATTTAGGTTAAGCTAGTGGCTATGGGACATGATGCTTAGCTTATATATTTGCCAGCTTAATGTAATGGACACTTCTTGATGATCATTGATGATCATTTTTGTGATTTAGACTAGCAAATGTGCGATGTCTCTTTGTCTACATGGGAGACTAAATCCCGTTTCTGTGGAGCTTCGGCTCAATTTGGTGGGGCAGCGACCCATGGTCTTCGGGCCTTTTTGTGGAGCTTCGGCTCAAAATTATTGGTTAGCAACCATGGAATAGCATTCCATTTTGTGATACAGGTGTTGGTGAGTTTTCGTGCACCCGTTTTGTGATAGGCCTCCCCTATTTGTGATTTCTGGATTTCCATTGATGATTTCTAGAATTTGTGTTTCACCAATTTTCGTGATTTACATTGATAAATCTTATCAATATTTGTGCATTGGCGAATTTGTGTGTCATTAACTTTGTGACTGGCATTGATATAATGATCAATACTTATGGTTTTAGTGAATAAAAATAAAGAGCATGACATTCTTTTTGATCTTTGAGAAGATTCTTGCGATATTGATTAATCTCTTGTTGATTTTCAATTACATACTTATCACAGTATGGTTTTATGGTTATCATACGTTTTTGTCATATCTCTTATTCTATATCATTTCATCCGATGTTTATAGTTAGACTGATCCGTTTATTATTTTCTTATTAAATAATACTCGGGTTAGACCGAGATGTTACAGGTGCTCCTGCTTGACTTCACATCTGGGATTATCACACTGACTTTTGGCTAACTACTTAGATTAGTAGTTTTTGCTGTATACATTTGAGATATAGACTCATTGATGTATCCATATTCTTTTGTCTAGCACTTGTAGCTATTCTTTTGTGATATTGTGGATCTTGTTTGACCACTACTCTGATACACACTTTTAAGTGTTATATTCATATCTATTTCCGCCTTTGTGATATGGATGTCTGTGACTGATTTATGTTACGTTTATTTCTATATTTGTTTCCGAAGAATATATATAGCCACTGTGTAGTAGCTTTGAGTTTGTATCGGTATGTCGGATTTATGCATGTTGTACTATCTGACATATCGGTGCTCGCACAAAGCAATTACACAGATGGTCGCTCCTTAACAGCCTTATTCTCTATGCTAGTTGACGGCATTACACAGTAGTATCCTTAGCTAGAGTGGGTATAGACGTGGGTCTTCATAGCTTGGTATCAAAGCCAAACTACGGAACAATGTAGAATAATTTAACAAGGATCATCATCCTAAGTCCATCTTAGGAGTCGTGCCCTAGGATTTTATTCAGGTCTTCGAACCGTTCTATCCTATTTTCTTTTGTGATTCCTTGTTTTAACAATCGTTAACGTTTGATATTCAATTTTTGAATAACCTTTTTCTTCTTCCTTCTTCCTTCTTAAGGAAGAGAAATGGTTAGACCAGGCCGTCCTAGCGCCGGTCAATCTAGAGCTACTCCCGAAGATGGAGTATTTATGTCTGCCCAGCAGCTTCTTGATCTCGTAAAGAATGCTCAGGCAGCCGGTTCAAATACGGAGTCTACTCACCCTAAGTCTGGATTTGCACATTTGTGCAACCATTATACCAATTTGGGTGGGAAGCCATTCAAAGGTTCTGAAACTATTATTGAAGTCTAGGCTTGGTTGAGAACGTGCGATCGAATCATTTTTCGCATGAATCTTATTGATCTTCACTGTGTTCATGTGGCCTCTAGTATGCTCCAAGAAAGAGCATTAAACTGGTATGAGCTTCTGATTTCTGAAATAAATGAAGCGAATCTTACTTGGGAGAAATTCAGAGAATGATTCGAATTAAAGTGTGTGCCAGAAGCTGAGAAAGTGACATTGGCTCGTCGTTTCATTGACCTTGTTCAAGGTGAATCCTCTGTGGCAGATTATGTCGCATCCTTTGAGTCACTTTCTAAATACGGGGTCGAATATATGAATACCCCATTGAAGAAGAACCAAAGATTTGTCTATGGATTGAACAAAAATCTCAAGAAGCCATTACTTCTAAAGTTAGATGTTTCTTTTGATCAACTCATTGATATTGCTCTTCATCTTGAAGAGGCAGATAGGGAGAGTGATGTTGAAGTTATGGGTGCCCAACCAAACTTCAACAATAAGAAAAGGCCTAATAAGTTCAGAGGTCCTTATCCCAATAAGAAAGGGAAGCAACAAACTTCGGTGGCAAAGACTTCTACCTCTAGTAGTGGGCAATGCTACAATTGTGGTTCTAAGGACCATTATGCGAATAAATGTTCAAAGCCACATGCTTGTCGCTATTGCAAAAGCCTGGATCATTATTTATCTTCTTGTCCCAAACTTCAAGGCAAGAAGGAGGGAAAGCTTAATGTTGCTCAAGCCCCTGGCAACACTACTCGTGGTCAAGGTATTTCTCATTCTATCCTTGATGGCATTATTTTATTTCCTGATCATCCTATTTGAGTTCTTTTTGATACGGGTGCGTCCCTTTCTTTTATATCAAAAGAACTTGTTGATACTTTTTCTTTGAGTGTTGTCGCTTTAATGACTTCTTTGAGAATTGCGAATCTGGTTGGTGGATCCGCAACAATTAGTTTGCTTTGTAAAGATGCCGAGATTATTTTCTATGATTTTTTCTTTCCAAGCCGATTTGCATGTTATGCACTACTTAGGCTTTGGAATGATTTTGGGAATGGATTGGCTTAACCGCTATGAAGCTCAAATCCTATGTCCTGAGAGGACTATTCATCTTCGACATCCTCAATCCATTAAGCAGATTTCTATTGATCTTAAAGATTCGGATTCCAGCTTGGTTGCATCTTTATATTCTTTAAACCCTCATGATGACGATAATGATGATGAGGAAGATATTATTTCTCTTATTCACGTTGTTCGTGAATTTTCCGACATATTTGAGCCTGTTTTAGGATTACAACCTAAGCAAGAAATCAAGTTCAAAATTAATCTCATCCTTGGAGCTCAACCTATCACTCGTCCTCCTTATCGCATGTCCAATAAGGAAAATGAGGAGATGCGCAAACAATTGTCCGAATTGGAGACAAAGCAAGTTATTCGCTCTAGGTCCTCGCCTTGGGGAGCTTCGGCTATTTTTGTGAAGAAATCCGATGGTACACTTAGGCTTTGCTTTGACTACCGCAAGCTTAATGATCTTACTATCAAGAATAAATATCCTTTACCTCAGATTGATGATCCATTCGATCAACTTAGTGGTGCTAGAGTCTTTTCACAATTAGACCTAGCTACCGGTTTTCATCAGCTTTGTATCGTAAAGGATAGCATTCCTTTAACATCGTTCCGTACTCATTATGGATCTTATGAATGGCTTGTTATGCCATTTGGTTTAACGAATTCTCCGGCTTATTTCGTTGACCTTATGAATCGAGTTTTCAAAAATTTCCTCGGTCGATTAGTTCTCATCTTCATTGATGATATTCTTGTGTATTCAAAAACCGAGGAGAAGCATGAAAAGCATCTTCGGATTGTGTTGGAAACTCTTAGGAGTAATCAATTAAAAGAAAAATTTTCTAAATGCCACTTTTGGCAATCTCGTGTGAAGTTTCTCGGTCATATTATTTTCGAATCTGGAATTTCCGTGGATCCTTCAAAGATTGAAGCGATTCAAAATTGGAAGAGACCGGAGAGTTTGACGGAAATCCATAGCTTCCTTGGATTGGCGGGCTATTACCGTCGTTTTATAAATGACTTTTCAAAAATAGCTGTGCCTCTTACTAGCTTAACAAAGAAAGGTGTTAAATACATTTGGTCGGACAAATGTGAAAATTCTTTTCAAAAATTAAAAGAACTCCTTTCTGATGCTCCTATTCTTGTTATTCCCGAGGGGAATCAAGATTTTATTATTTATACCGATGCTAGTCGCATTGGTTTGGGTGTCGTTCTTATGCAAAGAGAACGTGTTATTGCTTATGCTTCTAGGCAATTGATGCCAGCCGAGACTAGATATGCCACTCATGATTTAGAGCTCGCGGCTATTGTTTTCTCCCTTCGTATTTGGCGTCATTATCTTTTGGGAGAAAAATTTATTCTGTACACCGATCATAAATCTTTGAAGTATATATTTTCTCAAAAGGAACTTAATTTGCGTCAACAACGTTGGCTCGAATTTCTTGCAGCTTATGATCTTGATATTCTTTATACTCCCGGAAAGGGAAATCGTGTTGCGGACGCACTTAGTCATAAGCAACAAGCGGTTGTTTCTATGATGATATCCGAATGGAGCGATCTTGAGATTTTATCCACTTGTGAGATTCAAGATCATGTATCCTATTTGTGTTCATCTCTTGTTTTATGTAGTCTTGAGGCTCACCCTTCTCTTTTAGACCGCATTCTTGAAGCTCAAAAGCAAGATCCCGAATGGGCTCTTCTCGGCAAAATTTTAGGGATAAAATTAATATTGAAGGTTTGAAAGACATTGATATTGATTCTCGTGGCGGTATTCGAAAATTTGGTAGACTTATCATGCCAAATATTAGTGATCTTCGTAAAGACATTTTAGAAGATTCTCATCGTTCTAAATTTACCATTCATCCCGGCAGTAGTAAAATGTACGCGGATATGAAGCGACTTTATTACTGGGAGGGAATGAAATCTGATATTGCTAACTTTGTTAAGTGTTGCTGACTTGCCAACTCATTAAGGCCTAGCATCAAAGGCCCGGTGGGTTATTACAACCTTTAGAAATTCCAATTTAGAAGTGGGACCAAATTTCCATGGATTTTATAGACATCCTTCCCCGTTCTCGTTCGGGTCATGATAGCTTATGGGTGATAGTCGATAGACTTACTAAATCCGTCCATTTTATTCTCGTTCGGTCCAATCGAACCGTTCCTATCTTGGCCAAACTCTTTATTAAAGAAATTTTAAAATTACATGGAGTTCCTTCTTCTATTGTTAGTGATCGTGATCCATTGTTCACTAGTGGATTTTGGAAGAGTCTTCAAAAAGCTTTGTGAACGAAGCTTAATTTTAGCACCGCTTATCATCCCCAGTCCGATGGACAAACCGAGCATGTGAATCAAACTCTCGAAGATCTTCTTCGTGCATGTGTTCTTGATTTTGGTGGAAGTTGGGAAGATCATATTTCTCTTGTTGAGTTTTCCTATAATAATAGCTTCCAATCTAGTATTGGTATGGCACCTTTCGAGGCACTCTATGGAAGACCATGCCGATCTCCTTCTTGTTGGCTTGAGCCCGGTGAGAAGCTGGTTTTGGGTCTAGATTTTATTCGTGACTCCACAGAGAAGATTGACCTTATTCGTCATAGGATGAAAGAAGCCCAGAGTAGACAAAAATCCTATGCCGATAACCGAAGAAGGAAATTAGAATTTTCTGCGGGAGATCTTATTTTTATTCGTGTTTCACCTATGAAGGGTGTTGTACGTTTCAGTCGATCGGGAAAGTTAGCACCTCGATATATTGGTCCATTTCCCATCACCGAACATATTGATTCCGTGGCTTATCGCCTTTTATTACCGGCTCAGTTTTCTGCTATTCATGACGTGTTTCACGGTTCTCAATTATGGAAATGCCTTCGAGATTCCGATTCTATTCTTGAGCCCAGTGTTGTGGAAGAAATTGAAGTTTCGCCTAATTTAACTTATGAGCAACATCCTATTCGTATTATTGCTTCGGAGGTCAAACGCCTTCGAAATAAAGATGTTCCGCTTGTTAAAGTTCAATGGTCCTCAAATCCTAAGGATTGCTCTTGGGAATCTAGATAGTTCATCGAGCGAACACATCCGGACTTACTTTCCCGTGCTCTTTGAGGTGAATTTCTTATTTCAAATTTCTTTTGTGTTGATATGCTTTCATGGTTGTTACCTTATATTTTCTTCTTAAATATTGCATGGACGCAATTTCTTTAAGGAGCGGAGTCTGAAACAACCCGCATATTTTACGATTGAATTTTTAAATATTTTATTTAAATATTTTATCGTTAGTCGGATTACAGTCCAAAAAATTTACTTTTTGCATACGGTCGAATTAGGACTCGAGACCACTTCCATTGAGTTCAAAACGCCATTTGCGATCTTTTTGAGTATAAACTTTGATATGTTTGGAGTTAGTGGAATTTGCCACCTTTTCACTTTGGGCTTTGGGTTTGGTTTAGCCCATTAGCCTAAACTATTAACTCTAGCTCAACCCCCTCTTCCCTTCATTACTTCACTTTCATTTCCTAACACTCAAGCTTCATCAAAAATGGAGAGAGGAATGGAAAATTAAAACTCCAAGCCCTAGTTCATTTGCAAATCCAACATCTAACTCCAAATCCAAAGAGAAGCCATTGATTTAAGCTTCTTGTTTTGAGATTGAAGTGTGGTCGATTCTTTCTTTGCTTTTAAGCTTCTTCTTCGTTGATTTTGTGAAAAGGTGAGATTTTTATCTCGCATCTTTGTCTATAACTATCTTTGATTGTTGAGTATGAATTCCTAACACTTATTCATGCGCATTTGCTTTTGGTTTGGACTGAATTGGTGAAAATCCCAATTTTTAGTGTTTTGGGTTCAAATCATTAAAAATCCTAACTTTAATGTTTGAACACGTTTTTGATGATGCATCGAGGAGCCAATAGGAGCGGGTAGCCGATGGGCGTAATCCCCTAGCGTCTATGCTCGACCGGTTGCAAATTGAGAGAGTTTTTGCATTTCTGTTGCTTAGGTCGCTCGGCTTGCCCCAATACCTTAGGTCGCTCGGCCTGTTAAGTCGCAGCTGTTATGGGTCACGCCATACCTTGGGTCGCACCTGCTATATCTCGCAACCAACTTAGGTCGCGCCATGCTTTAAGTCACACCTGCTATGAGTCAGCCATGTTAGGTCGCTCGGCTTGCATCAACTTAGGTCGCTCGGCGTGCTTGCACTGCTTAGGACGCTCTGCTTGCTTGCACCACATAGGTCGCATCACTTAGGTCGCTCGGCCTGCTCGCACCATTAAGTCGCACCTGCTATAGGTCGCGCCATATTAAGCCGCATCTCTTAGGTCGTTGTCGCTCGGCCCGCTTGCACCACTTAGGTCGCTCGGCTTGCTCGCACCACTTAGGTCGTATCACTTAGGTCGCTCGGCCTGCTGCTATGGGTTGCATCATGGTTTAAGTCGCAACCATTAAGGTCACTCGGCCTGCTGCTATATCTCGCACCAACTTAGGTCGCACCATTCTATAGGTCGCGCCATGCTATAGGTCGCGCTATGTTAAGTTGCCCTGTTAGGTCGCATGCTATTTCTTAAGTCGCTGATCTCTTAGGTCATATGCCGTGGAGTCGCATGTGTTGAGCCGCTGATTTCTTGTGTTGAATTATGTTAAGTCGTAAGTCATGGCTGTTAAGTCGCAAGGGTATTTCCACTTTGATGGATTTGGAATCGAATTCTTTGGATTTTATTCACGTCTTCGAATTTGAATTTTTGTGACTTATTGTTTCTACAATCATTTTTATGATTTTTCATTTTAAAAATATAAAGGTTTCAATACTAGTAGTAAATATCAAAACTCCTTCATCAAAACGATTTCAACCCTATGTTATTACAAAGCTTGTTTCTTAAACCGTTTTCCAATCTACTAGCATATATAAACCTTTACCTCACTCATACGAGAAATCTAATTAAACGGCTTAGTAAAATAATTGGTGTGAAACGCTTGCGTTTACTTCGTCGGTTAATTCTTGGAATTGTTCGATTGAATCTCTTGTGACAATTTTCGAGTGGAGATCTACAATTTGTTCGTAAATATTTAGGTTAGGCTAGTGGTTATGGGACATGAAGCTAAGCTTATATATTTACTAGCTTACTGTAATTGACACTTCTTGATGATCGTTGATGATCATTTTTGTGATTTAGACTAGCAAATGTGCGATGTATCTTTGTCTACGAGGGAGACTAAACCCCATTTCTGTGGAGCTTCGGCTCAATTTGGTGGGGGTAGCGACCCATGGTCTTCAGGCCGTTTTGTGGAGCTTCGGCTCAAAATTAGTGGTTAGCAACCATGGAATAGCATTCTATTTGTGATACACGTGTTGGTGAGTTTTCGTGCTCCCGTTTCGTGATAGGCCTCCCCTTTTTGTGATTTCTGGATTTCCATTGATGATTTCTAGAATTTGTGTTTCACCAATTTTCGTGATTTACATTGATAAGTCTTATCAATATTTGTACATTGGCGAATTTGTGTGTCATTAACTTTGTGATTGGCATTGATATAATGATCAATACTTATGGTTTTAGTGAATAAAAATAAAGAGCATGACATTCTTTTTTATCTTTGAGAAGACTCTTGTGATATTGATTAATCTCTTGTTGATTTCCAATTACATACTTATCACAGTATGGTTTTATGGTTATCATACCTTTTTTTCATATGTATTATTCTATATCATTTCATCCAAGTTTATAGTTAGAATGATCCTTTTATTATTTCTTATTAAATAATACTCGGGTCAGACCGAGATGTTACAGGTGCTTCTGCTTGACTTCACATCTGGATTATCATCCTGACTTTTGGCTAACTACTTAGATTAGTAGTTTTTGTTGCATACATTTGAGATATATACTCATTGATGTATCCATATTCTTTTGTCTAGCACTTGTAGCTATTCTTTTGTGATATTGTGGATCTTGTTTGACCACTACTCTGATACACACTTTTAAGTGTTATATTCATATCTATTTCCGCCTTTGTGATATGGATGTCTGTGACTGATTTGTGTTATGTTTATTTCTATAATTGTTTCCGAAGAATATATATAGCCACTGTGTAGTAGCTTTGAGTTTGTATCGGTATGTCGAATTTATGCATGTTGTACTATCTGACATATCGGTGCTCGCACAAAGCAATTACATGGATGGTCGCTCCTCAACAGCCTTATTCTCCGTGCTAGTTGACGGCATTACACAGTAGTGTCCTTGGCTAGAGTGGGTATAGAGGTGGGGCGTCACACATAAGCAATGCTACCGAATTCCATACATACTGTGTAATTTGGCATTAGTTTTAGTGGCAATGAAATAAATATACATTTTGCATTATTTGTCTGTATAATTTAGTATATTTTGACGCTATTTTTGACTTGCTGTTTTGTAGCAGAGAAGGTGTCCTTTAGCATTAAATATATTGATGGGTTGGCAGGGTTGATGATTAGGTAAGAAGAATAAGGAAACAACTCGATCCATGATTCACAGTATATGCCAAATTTATTGATGTGCACGTAAATATGCATATTTTTATATTTATATTTTATCTATTTGAAACGACCCTAGTTTTGAGTTAAATTTGAATTGGTAATTTATTTAAATTTTTGGGGATAAATTTGAATTAAATTAGTAGTTAATATAAATTTTAGATTAAATTGTGAATTTATTTGATTTTTTTCCAAATAAAACAAGACATTTGTTTATTTATTATATATGTGTATAAATTGATTTTTAAATAGAATTTGGATTTGAGATTCAAAATAAATATTGAAAATAAATTGAAAATTTTAATTTGAAATTCAAATATAAATGTGTTGAAAATATAAATTTGATTTAAAACTATATTTTAAAATTAATAAGAATTTGTTTTCTAATTTTAATATACATATAATTTGAAAGTTATATTTCGAATTAAATACAAAAGATTTTCAGAACAATTGTTTAAAGCTGAATTCTATAATATACATATGTGTGTTGTTATATATGTGTATTCAAGTTGACTTTAAATTTGATTTTTAAATTTAATTTGAATTTGGATTCAAAATTGGAATTCAAAAGGATAAATATTTTAAAATGTTTTGGATTTTAAAATATATGAATAAGCTTTTATTTGTATATATAATTTGTTTTATTCTATTTTCTTTAAAAAGTAATTTATATACATATATATTTAGATAAGTAATTATTAAATGAAAAAGTAAGTATAAAAGCTTTTAATTATCATTTAAAATAAGTAGAAATTACTTAAATTGCAAGTGTAATTATATTAGACTTTGTTTAACAAGTCTTAACTAATAAGTAAAGGTAATGACAAACGTTGAGATGATAAACAAGTGTCATTTTAATATTGATTTTCTTTTATTTTCATTAAATCACAAAATTAACTTATAATAACATATGCTTCTCACCTTCATTCTTTTTTCTATCCTCTTAAAACCAAAGGCTAAGGAACTTCAGCCTGTAAAACATCTCAAAAACAAATCATAATCAATCCTTTCTCAAACCTGTAAAACAAAATTTTCAAAATCAAATTCTATAACCTACAAACATCTTCAAACTCAATCAAAATCAAGCCTGCATTCTTCTTCAATTTGAGACAATCAACCGTCTGTTTCTTTTTCAAACCTGAGATAATGAAGCAAGCTCAAAACCAAAGCATATTTCACCTTTGTTTCAAAGAAGAAGTCATCTCTGTTCTAGATTTAAGTTACCTCTGCAAGTTTATAAATAGAGCAGCATTTTCAGCAAACAAGTTGTAAAGTGTTCAAAAGCTATCCCAAATTAAAAGGGTTCTGTTCATTTTAACAGGTGAATAAACCCTTCTTTAAAGAGAGTTTTAGGTACATGTGATGATATTATGAGAAAAAGTTGTGGTATGGTTTGCACAAGTTATTTTATCTGGACATATGAATGAGATTGCTTGTTTACCTGTGTGAATATTTGTCTATATTCATATCTGTGCTTTGTTATCAGTTACAGACTCAATCATCATCATCAAATAATTCCTATCTTCCTAAACAATCAAAATTAGACTTTGATTTCTGAAAAGAAAATGTCAATAACAATGTGTTCTTGTTTTTAAAAATAATTTTAAGGATTACATTTGATAAACATACTGTAATTTTAAAATTTACAGTGGAAATCAGAAAATGGGTAAATTTCAAACACGATGATTCTCGAATTCACTAATATAGTCTGAATTGTCTTTTAAAACTAGGAATTTTAAAAGCTAAATCATAATCTTTAAGTTAGAATTGAATGAGATATTTGGGGTTGTTCAGCAAAGGGGTTTTGGGTCTTTTCTGATGATCGGTGAGTTCGGAGGGGTCGGGATTGCTATCGAAGGTGGCGAGGAAGTAGGGGAGCATGGAAAAAATGGCTCGAGATTTTTCTGATCATCGATGTTGTCTGGCAAAGCCTAACTAGGGTTTGGAGTCTGGATTGGGAAGACGTGGTAATTGAGGTTCGTTCATCGCCGTGAGGTGACCAGTCTCAATCGCATATAGGGGAAATCGTGGCCATAGTGGGGACGTCGCTCTGAGTAGGTCGGCGTGGGTACATGTGGCCGATAGCGGTGGCTTGGAGTGGTTTCTCCGATGGGGTCGCGTTCCAGTTTGGGTCGTTACAGTTCATTTTCCATTCTCTTGTGTTTTGGAGAAGCTGGATGGTTGGGGGAGGGGGGAAGTGGAGGTTGCAGTTGACTTGCGAGCGTGGTCAGCAATGTGAGGGTGTCGGTCTGATCGCCGTGCACGTGCACGGTGCACGTGCACGACTCTGTGTGGTTTGAAAGTTTGGGAATGAAGCAGGGGATCGGGTTTAATCTCGAGTTAGGTTTCATGGTGACTCGAAGGAGATTGCGTGATGCTTATGTTTTGTTCGAGCTTTACCTGATAGGCTTGGGTTCTTTTTTTCACTTGTTAACCTATTTTGACCAGATTATAAAATTCGTTAAGCAAATTGATTTTACTTAAATCATTTTATTACTGGGTTTTAAAATAAAGAATGAACAGATTTTGAAGATATGTAAAATGAATACGTTCAAAGCATAAGAAAAGGTACAAGTATAAAAGCAAAAATAAAACAAGATTTCCAAGTTAAATATATATATATATATATAAATTTTCCAAAGAAGAATGTTTAACCAAGTTTTGGGATACATTTAAAGTAATTAAGTTTAAAAGGGTAGAATAATTAAGTTTTCAAGAATAAGTATTTATTTAATTTATTTAAACAAGATTTAAAATAAATTATATATTTTTAATTATAATTGATGTCTGAATGTTTTTCTGATAAACTATAATTTATTAATCAATTTTTAATAAAGAGTTTATCTTTAATTAATTAATATTACAATTTATTAAAGATAATTAATTAATGAAATTAATATAGGTAATTTAAATTAGGATAAAATAATTTGTGTAATCTATTATGGGAAGTTGATCGCTCAATTTAGAATCGATTAATCTAAGTAATCGAAGGTTAATTAATTAAGTAATGATTAAGTAATGGATTTAATCAGAGCAGTTACTTTATATTTAAAGGATTTTTAAGGGTAATTACTTAATGAAGTAATTTAAAGAAATGAATTTCTCAATGTAATTAGTGTGATTAATTTCGTTAATTAATTAGTTTAACTAATCAAAGATAATCACTTGGTGTTTGGTTTAGTACAATTACTTATGTAATTAGTAATGTGTAATTTCTTAGTGAAGTAATTAATGGATAATTACTGGATGTAATTAAAGGAAAATTACTTGATGGATAGTAATTAAAGGATAATTACTTAATGGAAGTAATTAAGTCTTAACTATTCAGTGTAATAAAGGGATTAATGAATCTATTTAATTAAAAAGTTAATTAATTTTTGTAAGTAATTAAGAATAGTTAATTACTGATATTATTAATCAAGGTTGATTAATGAATGCAATTAAGTTAAAAAAATTAATTATTAATGGTAATTAGAAGAATAATTAATTAATGAAAGAAATTAGAGGATCATTAATTTATGTAATTAATGATAATAATTTAAGGATTAGTTGTTTAACATATGTGAATAATAAAATAATAATTAATCAATGTATAGTATAACTAATTAATGTAATTAATTAAGGATTAATGTAATTAATTATAGTTAATTAATTAATAAAAGTAATTAAGGTTAATTAATATATGTGATTAAAGCATAATTAATTGGTATAATTAATTTAAAGGCTATTGTTTATTAGAAGTTAATTCAATAATGTAATTAATTAAGGGTAATAATTACTGAATGTGATTAATCAAGGATTAATGTGATTAATTAAAGAATAATTAATTGAATAAATATTTAAGGGATAATTACTTAAATGTAATTAAAGAATAATTAATCAAGGAAGATTTGTTAAGGTATATCATTAGAAATAATCAATTAATTTGTAATCAATTGATGTTAAGTAAGCATGATTAAGGTAATCCAAGTAATTTATGTAGAGATTAATTAAATTATTTAAGAATTTATCAATCTTAATTATGGATGTTTGAATTCTATTGATTATTGAAATGTTTGATATCCCTGATATGTTATGCTTTGTGCTATTAATTGTTTTGGTGTAATCTATGATGAATGTAGTTAATTCATCTGTGATAAATTTATCTATGAATCTGTGAATGGAAGATAAGCGTTATAGGAATATACAGCTTATCAATATTGATGTGCTTGAATATGTGATGATTGATAATGTTGCACTATTGTGTAAAACCCCTAGACTACACCTTACACAAACAAATATGGATTGCACAAGGAAATTGGTTAAGTCACAGATTTTGAAATGGTTTTAAAATTGAATTTTGAATCCGAATGGTTTTGGAAATGGAATTGAGTTAAATATGAAAAGTTTTGAAAAAGGAATTTTTAAGATAAAAGTTATTTTGAATAACTTGATAAAGTTTTGAATTTTAAATTAGTTTGATATGAATTTAAATTCAAAATTTGAAATTGAATTCTATGTTTTAAAATTATGGTTTAAAAAGGTTAGACAAGTTATAAATGTGTTTATATGGATTTTAAACCATTTTAAAAAGTATTGTTTTTGGAATTTGAAATTTAACCCAAGTTTTATACTTGAGGGGCTTTAACTCGTGCAAATGTAATCGGATTTTTTCGAAACAAAATCTATTTGTTTTCAATAATAATAGCTTTCATATAAAGAAATGATTTCCAATTTGTGTTGAAGAGATTTCAAGTTTGAAATAGAAATTTTTTTGAAAGCCATTAATGAATCTTGGTAAAAGATTAGTGAACTTTGTTTCCAAAATCAGAGGATCTAAAAAGTATATCTTTGTATAAAATATTTGAAATGGAATTGTTTTTGAAAGCTATGAATTGAGTTTTTTATTGGATGAGTTAATCCAATTTGAAAAGGAAATTGTTTTGAAAAGCTGTGAATGAATCTTTGTGAAAGATTGATGAACTTTGTGAAGTAAATATTTTTTTTTAATGTTTTGAAAATGGTAATTTGTTTAAACCATTCGAAGAAATGTTTTGGGTTTTTAAGTTGTGACTTAACTAAGTTCCCAATATCCATATGTTTTAAATTAAGCGCTCATTATTCGATTTAGGCAAGAGAGGACCTTTGTGTCATATGACCCATTCCGAATAATGATACGATATTATGGATTACGATTGAAGGCCGGTGGTGAAGACCGGATATTTTCGAAAGTGAAAGGATAACCTGTCGAATGTCTCTGCGCCGACTGGTCCCTGGTATAGATATTTGATCACCCTTTGTGATGGGGAGTCTGGACAAGATTAGGGATTATCTGGATTGCAAGGGCTTCTTTCGAAGTGCCTTCGGTTCTATTCGAGCCCTAAACAGACTTGTATGGATGTATGTCTGACATTACACTTTGAGATGTAAAGCTGGTTTCTATCAAATACATTTCTGTTTGGTGGCGGAGAATTTATTCTCTTAGCTTTACACCATTCTCTGAGACGTACGAGCTTAGAGGTTATGTAGTTGATGGTTACCAGTATACATTCCCAATTTGGTAATGTGGCATGCTGAGTGCTGCTGATCTTTAATTGATCGAAGCATGGCTTTTGCGAAAAGCATAGCTTTGTGGATGAGACTTCGTTGAACCTCATAACCCGGAATGGTCGAAACAGGAAGAATGCAGCAAGGTTATTCGGGGGTAGCGCCCCATGAGGGTATGTTCATTTCCTTCTGGATAGAGGTGGTATCATGGTATGGAGCCCAGATATTTAACCTATGTGGTTGCTGCAAATTTATTACTTTGTGGTTGTTGGTGAATCCCGGGATAAAGGTTGGTTACGACTGGGGCGTGGGATACTCGTGCCAGTAGTTACCTAGTTACAGAGGTAGCCCGGCCTTGTGTTGGCACAGATCCGGTTAGGTTCTCGGGGCGTCCCACAAGAGGCGTACTCATGTGGCCCAGGAAGTTCCTTTGTCTGACCATTTGTTGGAAATCCAATCTCCAATAAACACCTTTACGATTGCAGTTGTATAACATGCCATTCTTAAATGGTAGCTGTAGCGGGCATAATATAATAGTGCCTATGCTGGCTAAGATTAATATTATACTTTTGAATGATTTTCTGCAAAATGCACTAATAATAATATCAAAAGGATTTTGCATAGTAAGCATGTTTGACTATCGTAAGCAGAAATCTCCTCCAAGTGTGCGATTGCATTGTGTGTGTGCCGCGAGGCCTTATGGTAGTTTCATTTTCCAAAAGCATTGTGGATTTCAATCTTAAATTCTTCTGTTGATTGTTTTATTCAATGTTATACTGTTTTTGTTTGCTCACACCAGTCCCATTACTGACCCGGAGTTTATTGTTCCCTTCCTAAACTCTGGGTGCCCACAATTTTCGACACGGGCAGTGTAGAGTTAAGTTTTCAGATAATCAGCTTATAGATGTAGATTCGATAGTTTTTGAAATCTTTGGTTTGGCAATCGACGTATGTATTGGATTTTCTACAAGTTCAGCAATGATGGTGGTTCGAGTTTGGAGCATTGGGGCTTTGGCATTGAAGATCCAGTTTGTTGGATTCCCGCTTTCTCACTTGAAAGGTTCCATCGAAGGTCATCTTTCCACTGTCGATGGTCGCAAAGTCTAGACCATCCTTTTGTTATTATTTCTTCCTTTGTAGTCTTGTATCTTTGATAGTATTTGATATCATTTGTACCAATCTGTTGTATCGGATAATGTATTCATTGTTGTATCAATGATAAATTTCGTTTTCTTCCACTGTGTTGTTATACTTAATGTGTTATAAGCTCCAGCATGAATCGAATTTCAATGGTTGATTCTGCGAGATTGGAATACAATTGAAGTACGGATGTCGATTTTCGAACGCTGAAATTCGGACCGTGACAACTTGGTATCAGAGCTGAAGGTTAAAACTTTAGCTCAGGACTATAACACATTAAGTAGCTCATCATAGATAGGATGAAGTATACCCTAGAATGAGTATATCCCTAAGATATCCGTCTGTATGCCTCAATAAATTCTCTTACTATCCACTGATAGTGAGTATGAGTGCAAGAAGAGGACGAGGTAGGGGATAGAGAAGTACCACTACAAATGGTCAATGCTCTGTAACATTAAGGAACAATCTTTCTCTATCAACCTGTAACGACCCGTAAATTTAACTGGTTTTAATAGCGTTATTAATTGAAATTTTATGAAATTTTAAACGAAAAAATTTTGGAATAAAAATTTAATATTTGAAATGCGTCTAGTTAAACATAGCAAATGGTAAATTTTTATCCGAAAATATGAAAATTTATTTGGTGTCTAATTTTATTTCAATTTAATCAGTTAAAAATCGATGAAAATAAAATGTTTTCGGAACCTAAATATTTTTACATATAAAATTTTAAATCGCCTTCCGAGCAAGACGTCATTTTTCGTTTTTCCGAATTCGGACATCTTTAGCTCCATCGATCTTATTCTTCTGCGTTTTTTGTTGCATTTTGCGCTATTATAAAATTCGAATTTTTATAATTCAATCGTATCACTGATATTTGTATACCGTTTTGATTGTCTCATCATGCTGATCTCTACGGTATATTCAATGTTATGTTTTGAAATCCGGTGCACGATGAAATCTGTGGAATAGTTAATCGTACCGATACACGTTTTAAACTTTTGGGTTTCCATTCATCTATCTATTGTCAAATCAAACTGTCACAAACCTTTTTATATTCCTAGATATTAATATTAAACCCTTACAAATCCAACCGGTTGCTTTATTTTGGTTAGTTTCATTGTTTTATCAGTTTGGAGAATATAATTTTATATTCGTTGTACGTTTGCATTTATTAAAATTAAACGGTTCACTTTACTTTATATTTTGCCCTTTTGGCTTCGTTTTCCTCTCCACTTCATTTTATAATAATGCAAACTTCACTGTTCCACTTGCTTTCTTGTTCTCTCCTCATTCTTTCTTTTTCTCTTTTTCCTTTCTCTTTTATTTTGTTTACACAGAAGAAAATTTAGAACCTATCTCTCCGGCCAACAACCGAGCGCCTCCACCACTGTCAACCACCGCCTTCTTCCTTGCCGCTTCCAGTTGAACTTACGCCAAAGCCCTGCAGCCTGACTCTAACCCACTTGCGCTCCAGCACCCCACAGGCCACCAAACCTACGCCTATCACCATCGCCCACCTATGCCTGCCGAGCCTTTCTCCTTCCATTTCTGCCTTGCACCCTGTCGAAGCATACCCTTTCCTTCCCCTCCATCCTACTCACCTCAGGCTAGCTTCCTCCACCACAATCAGAAGCCGACGTCCACCTCCCTTCTCTTCTTACACGTCGCCACTTCGAACCGCGCCCGTCGCCTCTTTGTCTGCCGTCGTCACTCCAAAGCTGACCAGCAAGCCGGCCACCTGCATCCTCCTCTGTGGCAAATCCCAGATCCAACCCCCCACCTTATTTCGGCTTCCACCATTTGTCACCTTCACTACCCTCTGCCTTCTTGTATCAGCTTTGTATGCAGGTGAAGTTTATTTTATTGTGTCCTTTGTCTCTGTTTGCTTAGGAAACTTTAAATCAATCTATATATATATCTATATTTACACTTGAGTTTTTTTTAAAGTTGTATCTGTTCTATAAATTAGTATATGATCGGTTGTTAATATTTTCGTTATATATAGATAGCTGTTGTTCATATTTTATACGTGTAATATTTGCAGTTTTTTTTATATGGATAAAACAGTATTTTTTTAAGCATCACACGCACATAAGTTATGATTCGTTTTTTCTCTTTATATATTTTTCCCTTTATACCATTATATATATGTAAGTGATATTTTGATAATATGTTTAAAGGGTTTGTTTATATATGATCCGTATACGTAAGTATAAGCTATATGTTTTAATAGTACGCATAGAGACAATTCTTTGTGTAATATATTATATATATATATATATATAATTTAGGTTTCGAATATTGGCTTGGGTTATATATATATTCTGAAGTATAAATATGTACATACTTGTTATAAAACTGATTTGCGTACGTTTGTTCACAGAATAGGTTTTTACACATGTTGCTTTAAAATATAACTGGTATGTAAGCTTTAATGGTTTGCATATATATATATATATATATATATATATATATATATTATATTTTGTTTTACGGATGCTTGAAATTATGTAGTTTGAGTTTTAAATATATATTATATTGATATGATGATTTGTTCCTATAAATGAAGTTATATATAATAGTTTATAAATAAGTTCATATTATTTTATAACGTTCGGGTCCACAAGCATATTCTATTGTGTGTGTGTATATTTGTATATGGATTTTGATTTCAATATATATAGATTTTGATTTTTCAAATGTATGCGTCTTAAAATTTATTTTCAAATGTGCGTATAGTTCATTTTAAAATACATGTCTTGATTTAAACATTGATTTTTGAAAGAAAGTAATAAGATAATAATATAATATACCCTTCATTCGAATTTATCATCTTCAACCAAAATTCTGATTTGATTTCATCGATTCCAAGTTATCAGCTGTGATCGTCGGATTCGTGCCGATTTTGCTTCGCTTTGATTCGTAACTCAATTTCATTGTACGTATGAATGTGCGCATCTGTGCCATCTTCGGTCCTCTCTAGCCTCGAAAGGTGAGCAATCACTCACGATTAATGTTCTTTTATTTGTTAATTTGATTTCAATTGAAACGACAATTGAAAAATGTTGTTGTTAGTTAATTACACTGTTATATATGCTATTACCTGTATCAGTTTACCTGTGATATCTGACACCATTATCTGTTACTTATGCGATGATTATACAAGTTTGGTTGATAAATGATTGTTGTATGATGTTGAAATTGGACGTTAATTGTAAATATTAAAGTGACAAATAGTATGAAATTGAATTTGATATGAGATAGTTAACAATTTAAAATGGATTTATATGTTGAATGTGATTAGTTAAATATGAACCTTTTTAAATGTTAAACTAATTGACACGTAGAATTTGGTTAAGTACACCTTGAAATGTTGAATGTATGTTGTATAAATTGTTGTAGCATAAATTTGAATAATGGATGAGAAGTGAAGAACCGTATAAATGTTAGTGTAATAATCTTTAATCTACATGAAATGATAGCATAGATTCTAGAAATAATTATATTAGTTTGCACAAACAACAATGTGAATTAACACGATTATTTCGGGATTATTTGAATTAATTATTGATTTGTTTTTTATTGTTGCTTTTGCTTATTTATTTACTTTGACACCATCCCAGTTATCACACTGCAAGTTCCCTTTGTTATGCTTTGATTTTTTTGTATTGAAATGGAATCGGGTTTAAATGATAAATACCCAAATGAAGTTGACTTAGGATAGAGAATTAAATAAAAACCCGATTGGTCAATAATTTGATTTAAAATAAAAAATAAAGATTTTATTTGAATAAAATAATAAAGGTTTTAAATGAAGTTGGAATTTGAATTCTAGTGAAATTTAAATATTAATATTTAATAATCAGAAACAAAATATTAACATAGTAGTTAATGGAAGAACGTTGTTTAATTTATGGAATGATTGAATTAATTTTTGAAATTATCTAATAATTAAGTTGAAATCATTTAATTAAGTTTTGAAATTATGTAATAATTAATAAAATTTAATCATTGAGAATTAAATAAAAATTTGAATCTTTGATAAGAGAAATTGAACTTTTGAATAAGTGAATTTGAACTTCGTTTATAAATGAAATTAGGTTTCTTTATTTATTAAGTTTGGAAGATTATTTAAGTAAGTTAATAAGTAAATTTGAACCTCTTGAATATGTGAAATTTAGTTCTTTATTAATTGAGTTTCGAAATTTGTAACTAAGTAAATAAATAAATGAATTTGAATTTCTTTAACAAGGAATAAATGTGATTTATTGAAATGAATGAAAGACTTGAAATTTAAAGAATTTGATTTGGCAAATTTAATTTAATTCGATTTCTAAGTTTTGATATAATGAAGTTGTACTTAAGTAATGGATTTAATGAATTGGAAATTTAATAGATGTTGTTTTGAATGATAAATTAACTTAACAAATATTGAATGTAATCGATCAACGAACTTAAATTGATTGAATGTTAAATTAAATTAATTTAAATGATTTCGGAATAAAACTTATATACGAACTTGAATCAATATTTGAATTGTTTAAATAAAATTGAAATTGAATCATAAGATTTTGAAATAGTAATTTGAAAGTTTTGAAACGAAAATTATGGAAATTGTTTAGAAAGACAGTTGAAATGTTGATTTACAAATTTTAATTGAAACTGAAATTGAATTTGGTTTTGAAATATATTTAAATGACCAATCAGTGAGATAATTTCGAAGGTTATTAAGGAAACTGGAATCGGTTATGGACATACTCCCTGTCTAAACTGAACATCACTTTAATAACTATAGGCGGAGTGTGATCGAGAATGAAGTGGTTGGAACGATGTACGTGATGACTGAAGAAAGAGAACGATAACGGATAGCCTTGACACTTGTGTCAAATTGGAAATGACTAAAACAAGAGCCGTGCCGGGCCAAATGGGGTTAGCTACCTTGAGCGAACACACTTCTTCGTAAACTACTCATTACTTGTTATTGATTGGTGCACCATCGAAATTATGGGAGTGTTGTTTTGCGGTGTTGCGATCGTTGCGGCGATGCGTTTTCACCAGTCCGGATCAGGCAAACGGTAGTTTCACTACCTTGGTTATTGCCTCATGTGCCTTGTCATACCTGTATCCCTATATACGCGACCACTATGAATTTGTTTTGTGTTATACCTATGGAGTACTCCTTGATAGTCCACTAGTTTACGGTGGAGTTTACAGTGCTGTATAGACTATAATGCTTATATAAAATGTGTTAAGGGGGATAATGGTAACGCCTTAACACTATTTTGATATTTATATTACTGATAAACATTATCTACTTAGCGTACACTACTACATAGTAGATAGTTTAACGGATCCTTGGAGGATGGTTATTCCAACATCCTTTGAGTTACTTGTATTTCAATTGTTATTTCACTTGAGTTGGAGTTATTGATATAAGAATGTTAATCCTGACTAGAGTGTTTTGTTTTTTGCTTTACGCTCGGGTCAGACTGAGTGGTTCAGCTTTTGAGACTCGCCTTTGGAGTTGGAGCTTCGCTTGGAGATCCAGCTACCTATCAGCTTTCAGATATTCAGTTTATTCCAGTGATATATTCTGATTCTTGTATTTGACTATTGTATTCGAAAATTCTATTGTAATTTATTTAACTCTGATATATATATATATATTAGCTTCATGAACTACTATCTTTTGCTTCCGCTGCATATTATTACTCTGTGTCTGTGATTCTGTGATTATTTATTTACTGTATATGTTCGGTTTTGCCAAATTTATATTAACAATTCGGTATTTTGAATTATTCAAGTCTGACATGTGCAGATGCGAATAGTCCAAAATAGCCGGTCGTTACACAACCTCTTTTGTTCATCATCCAGTTTCAATTCTTTGATAGTTCCTAGTAGCTCCAGGAAGAAGCTTTGGAGAGAGATCATTATTTTGGCTGAGTCAAAGAATGAGTTGGCATGAGACATAAATTCCAGATAGGTCAGAATTGTTTACTTTGGATACTATGGTTGATAGGTATACTTTGTTAAAACTGAAGTTTTGGGATTGTCCACTACTTACAAAGTTCGAGGACGAAATTTTCTTAAGGGGGAATTTGTAACGACCCTGGTTTTGAGTTAAATTTGAATTGGTAATTTATTTAAATTTTTGGGAATAAATTTGAATTCAATTAGCAATTAATATAATTTTTGGATTAAATTGTGAATTTATTTAATTTTTTTCCAAATAAAACAAGACATTTGTTTATTTATTATATATGTGTATAAACTGGTTTTTAAATAGAATTTGGATTTGAGATTCAAAATAAATATTGAAAATAAATTGAAAATTTGAATTTGAAATTCAAATATAAATGTGTTGAAAATATAAATTAGATTTAAAATTAGATTTTAAAATTAATAAGAATTTTTTTTGAAATTTTAATGTACATATAATTTAAAAGTTATATTTTGAATTAAATACAATTGATTTTCAAAACAATTGTTTAAAGCTAAATTCTATAATATACATATGTGGGTTGTTATATATGTATATTCAAGTTGACTTTAATTGGATTTTCAAATTTAATTTCAATTTGGATTTAAAATTAGAATTAAAAACGGTAGATATTTTGAAATGTTTTGGATTTTAAAATATATGAATAAGCTTTTATTTGTATATATAATTTATTTTATTCTATTTTCTTTAAAAAGTAATTTATATACAAATATATTTAGATAAGTAATTATTAAATAAAAAAGTAAGTATAAAAGCTTTTAATTATCATTTAAAATAAGTAGAAATTACTTAAATTACAAGTGTAATTATATTAGACTTTACTTTAACATGCATTAAATAATAAGTAAAGGTAATGATAAAAGTTGAGATGATAAACAAGTGTCATTTTAATATTGATTTTCTTTTATTTTCATTAAATCACAAAATTAACTTATAATAACATATGCTTCTCACCTTCATTCTTTTTTCTATCCTCTTCAAACCAAAGGCTGAGGAACTTCAGCCTGCAAAACTTCTCAGAAACAAATCATAATCAATCCTTTCTCAAACCTGTAAAGCAAAATTTTCAAAATCAAATTCTATAATCTGCAAACATCTTCAAACTCAAAAATCAAGCCTGCATTCTTCTTCAACCTGAGATAATCAATAGCCTTTTTCTTTTTCAAACCTAAGATAATGAAGCAAGCTCAAAACCAAAGCAGATTTCACCTTTGTTTCAAAGAAGAAGCCATCTCTGTTCTAGATTTAAGTCACCTCTGCAAGTTTATAAATCAGGCTGCATTTTCAGCAAACAAGTTCTAAAGTGTTCAAAAGCTATGCCAAACTAAAATAGCTCTGTTCATTTTAATAGGTGAGTAAGCCCTCCTTTAAAAATAGTTTTAGGTATTGCATGTGATGATATTATGAGAAAATTTGTGATATGGTTTGCACAAGTTATTTTATCTGGACAGATGAATGAGATTGCTTGTTTACCTGTGTGAATATCTGTATATATTCATATCTGCGCTTTGTTATTAGTTACACACTCAATCATCATCATCAAAATAATTTCTATCTTCCTAAACAATCAAAATTAGACTTTGATTTCTGAAAAGAAAATGTCAATAACAACATGTTCTTGTTTTTAAAAATAATTTTAAGTGATTATATTTGATAAATATAATGTAAATTTAAAATTTACAGTGGAAATCAGAAAATGAGTCAATTTCAAACATGATGATTCTCGAATTCACCAATATAGTCTGAATTGTCTTTGAAAACTAGGAATTTTAAAAGCTAAATCATAATTTTTAAGTTAGAATTGAATGATATGTTTGGAGTTTTTCAGAAAAGGGGTTTTGGGTCTTTTCTGATGATCGGTAAGTTCGGAGGGATTGGGATTGCTACCGAAGGTGGCGAGGAAGTAGGGGAGCATAGGAAAAATGGCTCGTGATTTTTCTGATCATCGGTGTTGTCTGGCAATGCCTAACTAGGGTTTGGATTCTGGATTGGGAAGACGTGGTAGTTGAGGTTCGTTCATCGCCATGAGGTGACCTGTCTCAATCGTATATGGGGGA
Organism: Allium cepa; assembly: GCA_030765085.1. Taxonomy (NCBI): domain Eukaryota; kingdom Viridiplantae; phylum Streptophyta; class Magnoliopsida; order Asparagales; family Amaryllidaceae; genus Allium; species Allium cepa. The sequence continues at coordinate 591,545,687 of CM060938.1, forward strand.
AATCGTGGCTGGAGTCGAGACGTCGCTCTGGGTAGGTCGGCGTGGGTACAGGTGGTCGGTGGTGATGGCTTGAAGTGGTTTCTCCGATGTGGTCGCGTTCCAGTTTTGGTCGTTACAGTTCGTTTTCGATTCTCTAGAGTTTTGGCGAAGCTGGATGGTCAGAGGGAGTAGAAGTCGCCGTTGACTTGCGAGCGTGGTAGGTATGGTGAGGGTGTCGGTTTAATCGCCATGCACGTGCACGGTACACGTTCATCTCTGTGTGGTTTGAAAGTTTGGGAATGAAGCAGGGGTTCGGGTTTGATCTCGTGTTGGGTTCGATGGTGACTCGAAGGAGATTGCGTGATGCTTGTGTTTTGTTCGAGCTTTACCTGATAGGCTCGGGTTCTTATTTCCACTTGTTAATCTGTTTTGACCAGATTATAGAATTTGTTAAGAAAATTGATTTTATTTAAATCATTTTATTACCGGGTTTTAAAATAAAGAATCAGTAGATTTTGAAGATATGTAAAATGAATATGTTCAAAGCATAAGAAAAGGTACAAGTATAAAAGCAAAAATAAAACAAGATTTCCAAGTTAAATATATATATAAATTTTCCAAAGAAGAATGTTTAACCAAGTTTTGGAATACATTTAAAGTAATTAAATTTAAAAGGGTAGAATAATTAAGTTTTCAAGAATAAGTATTTATTTAATTTATTGAAACAAGATTTAAAATAAGTTATATATTTTCAATTATAATTGATGTCTGAATGTTTTTCTGTAAAGTATAATTTAGTAATCAATTTTTAATAAGAGTTTATCTTTAATTAATTATGATTACAATTAATTAAAGATAATTAATTAGTGAAATTAATATAGGTAATTTAAATTAAGATAAAATATGTAATCTATTAAGGGAAGTTAATCACTTAATTTAGAATTGATTAATCTAAGTAATCAAAGGTTAATTAATTAAGTAATGATTAAGTAATGGATGTAATCAGAGATTAGTTACTTAATATTTAAAGGATTTTTAAGGGTAATTACTTAATGAAGTAATTTAAAGAAATGAATTACTCAATGTAATTAGTGTGATTATTTTTGTTAATTAATTACTTTAACTAATTAAAGATAATCACTTGGTGTTTGATTTAGTATAATTACTTATGTAATTAGTAAAGTGTAATTTCTTAGTGAAGTAATTAATGGATAATTACTGGATGTAATTAAAGGAAAATTACTTGATGGATACTAATTAAAGGATAATTACTTAGTTGAAGTAATTGAGTCTTAATTATTTAGTGTAATTAAGGGATTAATTAATCTATTTAATTAAGAAGTTAACTAATTTTTGTAAGTAATTAAGAATAGTTAATTACTGATGTTATTAATCAAGGTTGATTAATGAATGTAATTAAGTTAAAAAATTAATTATTAAATGTAATTAGAAGAATAATTAATTAATGAAAGAAATTAAAGGATCACTAATTTATGTAATTAATGATAATAATTTGAGGATTGATTGTTTAATAAATGTGATTAATAAAAAAAAATAATCAATGAAGTGATTATAGTATAATTAATTAATATAATTAATTAAGGATTAATGTAATTACTTATAGTTAATTAATTAATAAAAGTAATTAAGGTTAATTGATATAAGTGATTAAAGTATAATTAATTGGTGTAGTTAATTTAAAGGCTAAAATTTATTTAGAAGTTAATTAAATGGTGTAATTAATTAAGAGTAGTTAATTACTGAATGTGATTAATCAAGGATTAATGAATGCGATTAATTAAAGAATGATCAATTGAATAAATAATTAAGGGATAATTACTTAAAAGTAATTAAAGAATAATTAATCAAGGAAGATTTATTGAGGTAGATCATTAGAAATAGTTAATTAATATGTAATTAATTGATGTTAAGTAAGCAAGATTAAGGTAATCCAAGTAATTTAATTAAAGATTAATTAAATTAATTAAGAATTTATCAATCTTACCTACGGATGTTTGAATTCTACTGATTGTTGAAATGTTTGATATCTCGGATATGTTATGCTTTGTGCGATGAATTGTTTTGCTGTAATCTATGATGAATGTAATTTATTTATCTGTGAATGGAAGATAAGCATTATAGGAATATACCGCTTATCAATATTGATGTGCTTGAATCTGTGATGATTGATAATGTCGCACTATTGTGTAAAACCCTTGGACTACTCCTTACACACAAATATGGATTGCACGAGGAAATTTGTTAATTCACAGATTTTGAAATGGTTTCAAAATTGAATTTTGAATCCAAATGGTTTTGGAAATGGAATTGAGTTAAATATGAAAAGTTTTGAAAAAGGAATTTTTAAGATAAAAGTTATTTTGAATAACTTGATAAAGTTTTGAATTTTAAATAAGTTTGATTTGAATTTAAATTCAAAATTTGAAATTGAATTCTATGTTTGAAAATTATGGTTTAAAAAGTTTAGACAAGCTATAAATGTGTTTATATGGATTTTAAACCATTTTAAAAAGTATTGTTTTGGGAATTTGAAATTTAACCCAAGTTTTATACTTAAGGGGCTTTAATTCGTGCAAATGTAATCGGATTTTTTCGAAACGAAAACTATTTATTTTCAAATAATAATAGCTTTCATCTAAAGAAAAGATTTCCAATTTGTGTTGAAAAGATTTCAAGTTTGAAATGAAAATTGTTTTGAAAGCCATTAAGAATCTGGGTAAAAGATTAGTGAACTTTGTTTACAAAATAAGTGGATCTAAAAAGTGTATCTGTTGTACAAAAGATTTGAAATGGAATTGTTTTTGAAAGCTATGAATTGAGTTTTTGATGAGTTAATCCAATTAGAAAAGGAAATTGTTTTGAAAAGCCATGAATGAATCTTTGTGAAAGATTGATGAACTTTGCAAAGTAATCTTTTTGTTTAAAGATTTGAAAATGGTAATTTGTTTAAACCATTTGAAGAAAAGTTTTGGGTTTTTAAGTTATGACTTAACTAAGTTCCCAATATCCATATGTTTTACGCTCATTATTCAGTTTAGCCGGGAGAGGACCTTTGTGTCATGTAACCCATTCCGAATGATGATACGACGTTATGGATTGGAATTGAAGACCAGTGGTGAAGACAAGATACTTTCGAAAGCGAAAGGATAACTATCGAATGTCTTTGCACCGAATGGTCCCCGATATAGAGATTTAATCACCCTTTATGATGGGGAGTCTGGACGTGATTAGGGATTATCCGGATTGCAAGGGCTTCTTTTGAAGTGCCTTCGGTTCTATTTGAACCCGAAATAGACTTGTATGGATGTATGTCCGACGTTACACTTTGAGATGTAAAGCTGGTTTCTATCAAATACATTTCTGTTTGGTGGCGGAGAATTTATTCTCTTAGCTTAATACCCTTCTCTAGGTGTATGAGCTCAGAGGTTATGTAGTTGATGGTTACTAGTAATACATTCCCAATTTGGTAATGTGGCATGCTGAGTGCTGCTGAGTGTTGCTAATCATTTGTTGATCGAAGCATGACTTTTGTGAAAAGCGTAGCTTTTTGGACGAAACTTCTTCGAACATTACAACCGAAATGGACAAAACAGGAAGAATGCAACAAGGTTATTTGAGGGTAGCGCTCCCTGAGGGTATGTTTATTTCCTTCTGGATAGAGGTGGTATCATGGTATGGAGCCCAGATATTTAACCTATGTGGTTGCTGCAAATTTATTACTTTGTGGTTGTTGGTGAATCCCGGGAAAAAGGTTGGTTACGACCGGGGAGTGGCATACTCGTGTCAGTAGTTACCTAGTTACAGAGGTAACCCGGCCTTGTGTTGGTAGAGATCCAGTTAGGTTCTCGGGGCGTCCCTCCAGAGCCATACCTATGTGGCCCAGGAAGTTCCTTTGCCTGACCATTTGTTGAAAATCCAATCTCCTATACGCACCTTTACGATTACAGTTGTATAACTGCCATTCTTAAGTGGTAGCTATAGCGGGTATAATATATGGTACCTATGCTGGCTAATATTAATATTATACTTTCAAAATGTTTTCTGCGCTATGTACTAATAATAATATCAGAAGGATTTTGCGTAGTAAGCATGTTTGACTATCATAAGGAGAAACCTCCTCCAAGTGTGTGATTGCATTGTGTTTGTGTTAGAAGGCCTTATGGTAGTTTCATTTTCCAAAAGCATTGCGGATTTCAATCTTAAATTCTTCTGTTGATTGTTTTATTCAAAGTTAAATTGTTTTTGTTTGCTCACACCAGTCCTATGACTGACCAGAGTTAATTGTTTCCTTCCTAAACTCTGGGTGCCTACAATTTTGTACACGGACAGTCTAGGGTTGGGTTTTCAGATAATCAGCTTGTAGATGTAGGTTCGATTTTTTTTGAAGTCTTTGGTTTGGCAATCGATGTATGGATCCGATTTGCTACAGGTTCAGCAATGATGGTGGTTCGAGTTTGGAGCATTGGAGCTATGGCATTGAAGACTCGGTTTGTTGGATTCCCACTTTCTCATTTGAAAGGCTCCATCGAATGTCATCTTTCCACTGTCGATGGTCGCAAAGTCTAGACCATCCATGTTGTTGTTATTTCTTCCGCTGTAGTCTTCTATCTCTTATAGTATTTGATATCATTTGTATCAGTATGTTGTATCAGATATTGTATTCATTGTTGTATCAATGATATATTTCATTTTCTTCCGCTGTGTTGTTATACTTAATGTGTTATAAGCTCCGGCACGAATCGAATTTCAATGGTTGAATCTGCGGCATTCGAGTATAAGTGAAGTATGGATGTCGATTTTCGAACGCTAAAATTCGGACCATGACACTATTTTGATTTAAATAAATGCCATAACTTGGTATTTTTACATGTTTAAAACCAAATTTCAAATAGGATTTCAAGACATCATCCATACATCAATGTGGTGGTAAAATAGTAATTTAGTATATAATTTAATTTGAGAACATTTATTTGCATATTTATTTGAATTTGTAGGAAGTTGGATGACAAAATGAAAGAGTGTTTCATAAAGATATGCATGTAGAAGGAGGAAACAAAGGAATGAAGATAAAAATGATTCAAACCATACTTCACGGAGGATCCCACCATCCACTTACCTAAATTTACAATTAAAAGCTAATGAACAACTTTATGGACGTTAAGTCTCCATGCATACTTGATGATGGATTAATTAGAGAATAATGATTATTTGGTGGCCACACTTCCTAAAGGGAATTTTCGAAGGCCCCCTAAAAATTGAATTAGGGTTTTGCGCATGTATAAATAGCCCTCTTATGCATATGTAAAGGATCTTCTTCCATTTTTATTACTTGGGAAATTAGCATGTAAATTGTAGCTTCAAAATTTTATGAAATAAAAAGGGTTCCTATGTCTCTTGTTCTCTTACTCCTTTCTTGTTCTTATTTTATTTCCTTGTTCAAATTTACTTACATGCTCTTTCATTTCATGTTAGTAGCTTAGATATACATTTATTATTTGGTTTAATTTTATTTCATACAAGTAGTTAATCTCCTTTCCTTTAATTACTTTCTACTTCATTCTGCTTTCCAATGTTGTAATTTACATGTTTTGATTTGATAACGTAAATGAGTAGCTAAACCCCTTCAATTTAGGGGTAGTGAAGCACTTTAATCATGTAAATTCGACATAATTTATGATTTACGGTCCCATTTGTGCTTCATGAAAGTAAATGTTGATGTAAGTTTATATACATGAGTTTTATAGCCTATGTTGTATTTGCAAATAGGTTATTCTTATTCAACATAAAAACAATTTACATCATCATTTACTAATTGATTTTTGATTATGGGATTAAAGTAGAAACAAAATTTGATGATCTATATTACTAATTACAATAGTAAATAATTCATACTTAAAATAGCTTTTTCTTTGACTTCATTTTCATGAAAATTAATATTTGATGGTTTAAGTTATGTTAATTAATAACATAAATAAACTACACTTATGATAAATACAACACTAATTCCACTTAATATCAAAAATAGATATCATAGATTATTTGTTTGTTGATTTACAGAAATGTAAGGGTGGATATCCCTCTGAATTGTTTTCTAAGCTCATATTTTATATCACTTTTTGTTCTAGCTTTTTTTTTTTACATTTCTTCTTAGCTAATAAAAACTTTACTTCTTGGTTTAATTTGACTGAATAGAAAATTTTAAAATCTCAAAAAATATTCCCTGCAGATACTATCAATGTATGTCGTGCGCTTGCGGTTATTTTTATTATTAGTTTTTCAACGATTTTCTAAACCGATAGAAAATTCGTCGTTAAACAAGTTTTTAGCGCCGTTGCTCGAGAGTTTGATTTGATTTTTATTTTTTATTTTTCGATTTATTGTCATTTGATTTTATTTTGTGTTCGTTTTGTGTGTTCGTTTGCATTAAAAAAAATATTTGTGTTGTGTGTGATCTTTGTTTGCATTTTGATTTGTGTGCTTGTTTTCTATTTTGATTAGCATTTGCAAATTTCTTTTTAAAAAAAACAAAAAAAACATACGCTACATCTAAAAAAACATTTTATTAGCCTGCATTTGCATTCGCATTTTGCATTAGCGGTTTTACATTTATAATTTCTTTTCTTTTTTCTTTTGGTTTAACACTGATAAAAAAACAATTTTTTTTTCACACTATGCTCCATTGATATGTATCCCTACATATAATATCTACAGGCCAAAGCTTAAACTTCGTCTACCCTCTCTTCAAAACCACCCACACCTAACTGAATTCAATTGGACGATTGTAATGTAAAGAAACTGATAGAAGAAATCGAGGATGTACTCATTAGATTGGGGAAATAATTCATATTCCCCATCAATTTCATTGTCCTTGAAACTCAACCTGCAAATAATCTGGCTAGCTATATTCCTTTAATTCTAGGATGACCATTCTTGGCCACTTCAAATGCTTTAATTAATTATCGAAACAGTTCAACGAAAATTTCTTTTGGTAACATGACCATCGATCTTAACATCTTTAATTTAAAAAATAAATTAAATGAACCATTCGATAACACATTGGAAGTTAGTACCATTTAAGAAAAATATGAAAACTAATCGGTTTAACTTAATGATGAATGCGAGGCTAAGTATGAAAAATTGTTTCAAGATGTTCCACACAAGACCGAACATATGCTTCCTTTCAAGGATCTCACGATTGAGTTCGAGTCTCCGCCGACTTCTTTGATTGAGCCACCTCCCAGGTTAGATTTGAAACCTCTTCCTTCTCACCTTAAGAAACATGTCCTCTCATAATTTCTAACGATCTTTTTCTTGAGCAAGAAGCTTCTCTTCTCTCTATTCTTTTAAAAAATAGAGAAGCGGTTTGATGGTCCATTATGGACATTAAGGGAATTAGCCCGCCAACTTTTCAACATCGTATTCACTTAACTAACGAAGCCAAACCCACTCGTGGTGCACAACGAAGGCTTAACCCCAAAATGAAAAATGTGGTTGGAGACAAAATTCTAAGCTCCTTGATAACGGTATCATATATCCCATCTCTAATAGCTCTTGGGTTAGTCCAACTCATGTCGTGCCTAAAAATTCTGGACTTAACCGTTATAATAAGTGACACTAAAGAACTCATTTCTACTTGTACTCAAACTAGTTGGCGCGTTTGAATTGATAATCGATAATTGAATGCTGCAACATATAAAGATCACTTCTCTCTTCCATTCATCGATCAAATGCTTGAACGCTTAGCTAGCCATGAATTCTATTGCTTCTCGATGGTAACTCTGGCTATAACCAAATTTCAATCGCTCCCAAAGATCAAGAGAAAACGACTTTCACGTGTCTATTCGGTATCTTTGCTTGTTGATGTATGCCATTCGAACTTTGCAACGCCCCTGTGATTTCCAATGATGTATGATTGGCATCTTTTCTGATATGATCGAAAGCTTTCTAGAAGTATTTGTGGATAATTTTTCTATCTTTGGGGATTCTTTTTTTGATCGTTTACATCATCTCGAGTTGGTTTCGAATCATTGTGAAGAAAGCCATTTGACTTTGAATTGAAAAAATTGCCACTTTATGGTCAAACGAGGCATCGTTCTAGGACAAGTCATTTCAAATAAAGGCATTGTGGTAGATAGAGCGAAAGTTGATGTAATTGCAAACCTACCCATTCCCAAATCCGTTAAGGACATTCAATCATTTCTAGGACATGCTGGATTTTATCGAAGCTTTATGAAGGACTTTAGCAAAATCACTCATCCTCTAACTACTCTTCTAGGAAAAGACGTTCCTTTCAATTTCAATTCTTACTATGTCTCTTCTTTGGAACGCTGTAACAAACTGAATTCCAGTGGGTCCTGATTTTTCGCAAAAATGCTAAAATCCAAACCCACTAAAGCCTGAGTTGGGTATCTGGTATCCTGCAAATAGGCAAAGATAAATATATCATAGCTCAAATAAATATCTCACAGGAGAACAGACTAAAATATAATAGTAAACACTTACCAAGGTTATAACACTTTCTAAACAAGTGTCTTAAAGATGGAAAATCCCTGCCATCTATCTAGCCTATGGGATGATGTAAGGAAGGGGTCAGAACTAAAGTTCTGGTAAATGGAAAAATTATACACTTCTAATCATAATTCTACAAATACCATTCTATTTCCATTTTCTGTTATATTAGGTATATTGGGTTTATAACACTCTCGCCTCTATGCGTGAATCGTACCCATCTACTCCTAAGTAGATTAAGACCTAATGAACAATATATATGTAGCTACATGCCCAAAGACCGCAATGGTCCTAGGTACTACCCACAGTACCTTCTGTAACTTCCTCGAAAATGACTCCATCGTCTTGCTACTAGAGCGTACTATAACTACATCTGTAATGGTGTAACGACCCAGAATTTTTGAGCATTTAAAATTGGAATACTTAATTGATTTTAAATATTCAATAGACTAATTTTAACTTAAATTTCAAATATCACAATTTATTTGATGATTAGATTATTAAATTAAATAATTTGGAATTGGGGTTAAATATGAAATTTGAAGTTTTAAGCCTGTTAAAAATGATTTGAGGGCTTATAAAATTTATATTGATAACATCGAAGATAATAGAAGTGTTAAATTTGGATTTAACAGTGGTTTGTTCAGTTTTGAAATTTTATCGTTTTAAATTAAATTTAAAAATAGCCTTCCGAGGCGCAGTCTCGGAATTCGACGAAAGCAGTTCCATTGGATCCGAAATAGTGTATTACTATCAGATTTCAATTTTCGTAGTGATTGGGGTTGTTGAGTGAGCGTACGATATATAAACGCGCTGAAATCTATATCGAATCCAATTTAATAACTAGCTATCTAAACGAGATATTTTTGAATATAAAAATCATAAATTTTAATCAGCAGCCACCCTGTAATTCCTTTAGCCAACCTATCTCTATTAAAGCCGACACGCAAAAACAAATTTTCATGCTGATATCTTTTCCTGTCTCCCCATTCTTTCTTTACAAGGCTGACATACTTGAAAAGGGATTGGGAAATTTCAGAAATCAAATTAATTTCTGTGAATCCTTAACATAGTCTCGACCTCATTCGAAACAAAATCGCGTGCCATCTTTCCATCACCCATGGCCGCGCAGTTCCTTTCAAGTCCAGATTTTTGCGAATCAAATCGCGATCGAGCATTAGGAGGGTCTCCTCTAGTTGAGGCGAGGGTTAGGGTTCGATTTGTGCTCGTATTGTGGGGATTTCTATGCGCTGCCAGGAGGAGAGACTCGCGAAGATTCACGATTGAATCGAGTGAGGGGCAACGGCGCGCACGATAATGAATCACGAGGCAGCTCCAAAGGCGGTCCACGAAGCTACCGATGTGACGATTTCAGGTGGTGGAGGCAGTTAATGCGGTGTTTGGCTGAGCAGTGATGGTCGATTTAGGCGAATTTCTAGCATCGTTCTTGGTGAGATAATCTCACACTGTTTTTTTGTTATATTTATTTTGAGATGAACTTCTGTTGAACCAAAATTCCTAACTAGTCAATTCTTATCTGAAAAAAAGGGCATGTATAGATTCGAATTTTTCATGCTAAAATGAACCCAACGTATCTTTGCTTTTAAACTAAGAGAAAAAAAAATAATTGATAACATTTTGAAGCAGGAATTTTAAATGTTTTGTCTTGGATAGTTATATAAAAAAAATTAACCTTTGGAATTTATATTGATCATATTTATAAAATGTATGTGGTTACAAAAGGGAATTTAATTAATTATAGAAATTTAAAATTTTAAGTCAACTTTAATTCGAAACAAAATTTAATTATTTTAATGATAAATAAAATCCATAACTTACTTATACGAGGTCTAGAATCGAGGAGAAACAAACCAGGATTGGAATGGATTGCAAACAGTAAAATAAAGGTGAGTTAATCTCACTCGGCTGATTGTAAATTTAAATTTAAATGATTAAATTTAAATAATTGTTTGAATGCTTGAATTGATTGATGTGATATAGTATGATATAATTTGAAATTGGCATATTATGTGATGCTAACGTCTGTGGATGCAGGGAAAACAGGTTGGAGGAATCCAACTGGACCCCTCAACTTTTATTTAAATTATTTAATATTCTCTGTTCTAATTATTTGATATTCTATAATGAATTATGTGGAAGTATTGAATGCTACGGCTTGGTTGATATAATTAGGTATAATGAATTACAAAAAATATAAATTGATTTTGGAAATGAAAATAAAAGAAGTGAAATTGAAAGTAAAATAATTATAGAATAAATTTAAGAATGGCTTGGAAAAGAAATAAAGTGACTTTATAATTCTAATAAATGAACCTTGAGATGGAAAGGAAAATTTGAATAAACAGAAAGTTAATGAATTTTAAAATGCCGTATTATTAATTAAAAAGAACAAACATTTATTTAGAATTTAAGATTTGAATTATTGAAAGAGCAAAGAAGAGATTGGAAAAAAATATAATAATAAAGTACATAACTACTGAATTTGGAAATAAACTGAAAAGTAAACGAATTTATTTCAAATAAAATAAATTGGAAATCAATTTGGGAAAATTGATTTAAGTGATTGAAGTTGGAATTTTCTCTGGATAGCCAAGTACATGTTTTTAAAGGTAAATTTTTAAATATAAATTAAATGTTTTAAAGTTGTTTTTAAAGAAAGCAAGTTTTGTAAAATTTATTATTTCTAATATTTAAAGTCTAAAGTAAGTATTTTCTTTGAATCTATTTTAGCAGTAATTATTAAGAAGTAACTTAGTATTTTTTTTTTAAAAGTAGACATCTAGTTTTATATTTTATTAAGCAACTTTATTTTCAAATGTTTATATAGTATGTATTTTTAGTAAGTTATTGAAGTAGCCCTAACTTGAATGTTTTAAAGTAAATTCCTAAGTAAGTATTTTATTTTAATCTATTATCGTAATAATTATTTAAAGAATGATTTGGTATTTTGTTTAAAGAAGAAAATCTAATGTATAGTTATAAGGTAATCTTATTTTAATTATTTCTAGTGTATTATTTAAATTAAGTACTAAAGTAAATTTTCTAAATTTAATGTTAAACATATTTTACAATAAAGTGTTCTGAAATTATTTTAAAAATCCAAAATCTTGTGCTTGGTGATTTCAGTAGAAATAGAAATACTTGAAATTTATTCTGAGAAAGGAAGATAGTTTGAAAACTGTTTTTCAAAGGGATTTGAAAGTGAAAATATAACTTGTAAAGATATTTTGAGATAAATAAATAATTTGGGAAATTATTTATTGGTTGATGGTTGTTTGTGAATATTAATTGATAGTTAAATCATCGACTATCAATATTGGCCAAATACGTTGATCGTTTCAAAGAGACCGGGATCGCGATTTATTTCTCGAAAACCACTTCGATCCGGTTTGTACGTTTCGTGGAAATGATTTTGGATTCGAAGATGGAGCAGTGAGGTGCAAGGGCTAGTCGCTACTAATCCTGAGGATATTTCCAAAATGGATGTAGTAGGAATAGTGCCTTCGGTTCCGTTCGAACCTGGGACGGACTTGTATGGATGAATGCTTGCGAAACATCGTCAGGTGGACGATGGGCATTCTAAGAGATATGTTCTAAAAAGGTAACGCTTAGCCTCAAGCCTCATCAAGTGGGAATGAATGAAAATCAAGGGTTATGCAGCAAGGCTAGGTGGGTAGCACCCAAGCAGGGTGAGGTCATCCCTGTCTAGATGTCCCTTTTTATTTCGACTTAGTGGGCGGTTGCTCATCCCAACCGTGGGGTGATCTCACTCGGGATTATCCAGTAAGGGGTAGTCCCGGTCTCGTGTTGCAGGGGAGCGGGCGTACTACTCGGTACGGTGATCTAGGCCCCGTACTGTGACAGGTGGTAACCCAGTGCCTAGTCATTAGTTGGAAATCCATTCTCCCTACGAGCCTTGTACGAGATTTGTTTGTATTACCCACTCTATGGCTAGTAGCCGGAATTTAATAGATGTAACAATTTCGGCTATTTTATCAATATTTGTATATAGACCCTATTATAATATCAAAGGATTTCTATAAAATGTTTTAGCTATCGTAAGGTAAAAACCCGACATGTTTATTTGTGGCGTGGTCTTACGAGATGCTTTTATTTTCAAAGGATTTTTGAAACTTTAATAATCAATTGAGTGTGATTTTCTCACTCTGGTATTCCAGACTGACTCGGGTGTTATTTAACTGTAATGCTCGGGTCAGACCGAGTATTATAGGATACAGGATATGATGCTGTGGAGATCAGGAGACGAGCAAGATGACGATAGGTACTCCCGTGCTTGTTTATATACGTATATTCCGCCGTGTTGAGTCGTTGTGTATCCATTTGTATGATATTGATGTTGAGATGTTGATTGATGTACTTTAATGATGTAATATATAAACTGATATATTTGATCTTTGAGTAAAGATTATTTATCATTTATTATATTTTATTCCGCTGCGATGGTTAGATTCTGTTATTGTTTCCTATTTTCTTCTTCTACCTCTTCTTCTTCAACCCAAATGGTTCGTATTTTCTGTACAAATTGAGTTGATTGATGAAGAATAGTGTTGACTTAAGGGGTACGGATTTTGCGGGCTGTTACACTTGGTATCAGAGCTTAGGTTGGTGATAACCTTGGCTCTGGTGAGAAATTACTCAAATAGAGTCCGTAGTACTCTAAAATGAGTTTGAGTGTACTAATAGTTATGAGCGCGTATTTGTTAGTGAATATAAGTTGTTTTAATATTGTGTTAATTGGTTTATTGAGTGGCATATGAACCTTCATCGACATAGTCTGCACAACTGTATCGAAGGGGTTTCATGTAACGACCCAGAATTTTATTAATTAAAATTTGTATATTTAATTAATTTTAAATATTAATAAGTGAAATTTATAAGTCGAATAAATTTTATTTCGAATAATTGGGTTTAACTGAATAATTAAATCAATAATTAAATAGTTGGAAATACAGAAATAATTGAAAATTGAGTTAAATATGATTGAAAAATGATTTGTAAAATTTTATTTCTCATATTGGAGTTAGAACGATATTTTAGAACTTTTAAAATCGAATTAAGAGTTTATTTGTGAAAATTGAATATTTTAATATTTAATCGACTAGTGAAATTAGTCAATTTTCGAACAGTCTCAGAATTGGACGAAACTAGTTCCATTGGATCTGTAATAGTTTGTTATTATCGGATTTCAATTTTCGTAGCAATCGGAGTTATCGTTTGACCGTGGCAGCTCGAAACGTATCGAAATTGTTTTAATATTAATTTGGCGAGTTAAAAATAGTCATTTTTCAAAAAGTCTCGGATTTCGATGAAACCAGTTTCATCGGATCCGTAATGTGATATTATTGTATGGTTTCAAATTTCGTGTCAATCGGATTACCGTTTGTCCGGTGCAAGCTAAAACGCCTAGAAAATCGTTTAACGGTTTAATTTTAAATCAAATGTTTATTGCCATAACTCGCACAGATGACCGAATTAGCTCCCGAAACACGTTCCATTGTGTTTGTAACGTGGGGTAAACTTTAGAAATGCTAATCGGCACGCTTCGTTTGGAGTTCGGAAATTCCGGGTGAATAGTAATTGGTGAAATTTTCTATAGAAGCCCTTAAATGTTCACATTTGCAAGCAAAATAAACCCTAGGGTTTCAAAACCTTCAGGCCGCCACCTACAGAACCTATGGCCGAAAATTATCGATCTTCTCCCTCAAATTCCTCTCAATCCACAACTCGATTCAAGAATCTTCCAACATGAAACTTGTAGAGCACAGCATGAACTAGATATCCAACGGTGGATCTCAGCTATCATCGTCGTTTGGAGGAGATAAATGGCCGCGTTCGTGCTCGAGGTCGCACGTTTTACTGAGCAACAGGAAGGGCCGAGTTCAACTATGTTCTAGCCGTGAGTAGCTCTTGTCGCGAGCTATCCAATGGAGTAACCTGGTCGAATTATAATCAAGCGAGGAGGTTGCGTAATTAAACCCTAATTCATGAAGACGGGTTTCTTGCGTGCTTATTTTGTTGCCTGGACGCGTGAAGATAGAAGAAAGGGAAGAAGGTGGGGTGCGGTCACGATTGCAGGGAGCAAGATCCAAGGGCTGTGATTAGATTTAGGTTTGAAAATTAAAATAAAGGTTGTAAATTTATGTATATAAATTCGTGTAAACTTCTAAAAATCATAACTTTTTCATACGAGGTCGAAAACGCGCGAAACTAGTTGCGTTGGAATCATATGGACGAGCACTATACTGTGGAATTGGATTGGAGTCGTTTGGAGTTAGCGAAAATTTTGGGTAAAATTAAACGCGCGTTTAATTTTATTCGAAATAAAAGCTGAAAACGAAATTGAAATCAAGGTGAGAACTTCTCACTCAATCGAATCGGTTTCGATTTTAATTTTAAATAGTTATATTTAAAATTCTTGAATGCATGTTTGAATGATGATTGTATCTATTGATTGTTAAAATAGACATTATGCGCCATTAGTAAGCGGATGTTATTTATTAAAAACATATACTGCGAATATTTCATAAACAGTGAAATTGGTATTATTTATGTACTTGGAATTGATTTCCCACAGTATATAGCGGATGAGACCCTATTGCGCCGCCTATTAAGCGGATAATATTTTAAATCCCATATACCGCGATAATTTCGTACTGGAACGGAATTGGTATTGTGCTAACATCTTTGGATGCAGGAAAACAGGTTGGAGGGATCCAACTGGATTCCTCAACGGTATTTATTTGATTATGGATATTTTGATATTCGTTGATTATCATATCGATATATGATGTCGTTGTAGCCGTGATTGACTATTTGGTGTGTAGCATCATTGGGCCAAATTTTGGAATTTTAAAAGGATTTTTAAAGTGATTTTTGAAGAGTATACGTTTATAAAATACTTTTGGAATTGATTCATTTTAAATAAATAAACGTTATAATTTTAATGTTATAAAAATTATGACTTTTGAGAAAAATATTTAAAAGTTGCTTTTTGAAAATATGGGGTTAATGATTTTATAAAATGGTTTAAATCGGGATTTTTGAATTTATTATAAAAAGTTTAAAAATAGGATTTATGAAATTTGATTATTTTATAAATCAGAAATGATGAAATTATAAAAGATTTATAAATTGTTAATTCATAAATTAAAATATTGGAATTATAAAACGAGTTTTTATAAGTGTTAGAATGAATTGTGAATGAATTTCATAAATGAATGAAATTTATATAATTATAAACGGTGAAGTTATAAATGGAATTTTATAAACAGTAGGTTTATAAAATTTGTAAAGTTATTTGAAGAATAGATTTGGATAAATAAATGAATCTTATAAGTTATAAGATTTATAATTTGGGAAGTTTAAAGGAACGATTTTTGCAAACAAGTAAATTATAAGCATTTAACTTATAATACGGACTTTCGGTATATAATTGAGTTATAAATCGAATAGGTTAATAAAGGAGATTTATAAAGTAAGTAGTTATAAAATAAATAGAAATGGAATTTATAAACATTGTTTTATAAATTCGCAACGACTTATTTTGATAAGTAAATTGTTGTAACTTATTAATGGAGTTATATTCACGTTTTATACAGTGAATAATCCTTTAAAATAAAATGAATAGAAAGGATGAAATTGGTTAACAAGGTATATTCACATTTTTGAAAAGTGAATAATATGTTAAAGAAAATGTTTTGGGTGTGATGTTTTAAATAGAATTAAAACGATCTAACGATGTTTTAAATGTGTTGAGATTCGAAACCATAGATTTCAACATTCATTGTTGAAATAGACGTTTTCGAGAAATAGAAGGAAATGGTGGACTATAACACTGTTGTTATAGTAAATGATTTCCGAAAGGAAATGTTTTGTATAGTATTGGGATTTATATATCTATTTTAATTTCGAATCCCTATACTAGTGATTTTGGGTTGTCGTAACGATGTTTTACGCAACATTCATTTTGGCCCAAATAAATATGTTTAAGAGAATGATTTCCTTAAAGAATGAAATATATATTTAATTTCGATTTAAGTATATTGAATATTTTCCAAGTGTTGAAAATAAATAGATTTGTGAATTACTTATTAATAAATAAGTATGGAAATGTTTTCCAATATAAAGTGAATATTTTGAGAATTTATCTTTTTGAAGATAAATTGAAAATGAATAATTAAAATCGTATATTAGTAGATATTTTGGAATGTAAATTCACTATGGAATTTATAAAAGAAAGGGGAATTTGTTTAAAAATAAATATTGATTTATTTTTGAGGTATTGAAATTTTATATCTTGTAAAGATTTTTTGGGAAATGAATAATTTGGAAAATTATTTGGAATCTGGTGATGTTGTGCATATCCATTGATAGTTCAATAACTGACTATCAATATTTACCTTTGAATAGGTATTTGTTGTGGTTTGTTTGAATTTGAATGCCACACTTATTTTTGAATAAGCGCTCACTATTCGGGTTAGCCGGGAAATGTAACGTCCTGCCTTTTGCACACTTTAAACCGACACACGTGCCAATTCAAACCATACGAAAGGGCGGATTGTTATGGGGTAAATAAGAAAAATAGAGAAGAAATAAAACAAAACAGAATCTCACAGCGGAAGGATAAAAATATAATAATTAAATATACAGTTCATGAAACTGTTTTACAAAATATTTTATTTTACTTGTACAATAAATATCAGAGTTACACATACCAATATAATCAATACAGCGGAATTAAATGGTGTAGTGGAATAATATAGTGGATAATAGTAATACAAATCTTCGTTTTCGTCCTCCAGAGCTAAAGTCTTCGATCCTGAAACGCTCGTACTGACTCGAGCGAATTGAAAAGGCAAAACACTCGAGTCAGAACTAAAAGATCTTATGTGAGTTAAATTACAGAAATAAATATGAGTGCTGTAACTCAAAAGATGCTCGAGATTTACATCTCTTAAGGATCCGTTAAACTATTTACTATGTAGTATATTGCGCTATTATAATAGTGTCTATTTATAAAATAAACTTACTTTTTAATAGCGTTAAGGGGTTACCCATATAGCCCTTAACACAGAATATATTCCCATAGTCTATACAGTACCGTAACCTCCCCCGTACTGGGCGTCGTCAGAGGGCACTCCATAGGTATGGTACAAAACAAAACTCGTAGTAAAGGCTCGGTATGGTAGGTGACACGGCACAACTAGGCAATGCCAGGGCAGATATACCAATTACGCTTCCGGGCCGATGGTAACGCGTAGCCGCAGCTACCGCCCACCTCGAACAAACTTCCCCAAAAATCAAAGTAAAAGTGGCCACTGAATCAATCCAAAGTCAAAGTATAATATCGAAGAGAAGTGTCCGATCAGAGGAATGACCTCATTAACCCGTCAATCGCTCCTGTTTTAGCCACCTTATGCCAACTCACGGGAGTTGGGTCCACGTATTTACCTTACAGGAATCGTCGCCACCAACCTACTTCTTCTGGAATCTCCACCGCGTACACGGTTAGTCAAAGTGGTTTTCGGTATAGACACAGAGTATGTCCATATCCGATCCCGGTCTCTTTGCCAACCCATCGTTATTATAACACCGCGGTCATTTAAAAATATTTTATACTTAAAATCCAGAGTAAAATTTTCCATTTCAAAACTATGAATACGATATCAATTTAAAACCCAAACAATATGATATCCTTTTATCTCAAATATAATTCTTTCCCAAAATCATACTGGTTTCAAATTTAAAATATCTGGAAACCAAACATTTGGATTATACTTTTAAAACCATAACTTCTAAAACTTGAATGGTTTGGATATTCAAGGGTATATAAAATAAATGGTTTAACTTTAAGGTTACTTTGTAAAGAAAATAATTTCCATGGCTTTACAATATATTTCTTTATTTAAAGTCCAAACCAAAATTTAAATATCACTTTCAAGTTCCAAAATCACTACAATTTCTATATATATATATATATATATATATATATATCCATTTGGAGTATTAATATTTCAAAACTAAAGTTGGGTTTTATTCTTTCAACAAATTAATGTTCTATTATTTAGTCTTGAATATTCACCTAAATTCCATAAATAAAACTCCAATTTCTAGGAATTAAATATTTCTCAAATTTACTTTATACTAGAATATTCATTTTTAAATTTATCTAGGAAAATCCAGTTATAAATATCATACCTTAAAATTTCCAAACTTAAACATATAAGATAAATTACCAAATTCCAATTTCTCAAAAAAAATTCGTTTTTATTCAACAGGTTTATACACAGCTTAAATTCAAAAAATTTAACTTCATATGTATATATATAGAAGAATAATATTTATAAAATATCAAAATTTAAAATCTTTATAAACCGTATTCCATCCAAACCATAGAAATCACTTTTAAAATAATTTATATATAGACCACGGCGCTTGTATATAATTTTCTATCCTATGGTCAAGTGATAGGGATATTTATCATTTCAATCCGTAATTTAAAAATAAATTTTTGCGGTTGTATATCATTTCAAACCACAATCCCGGATGAAACGAAAAATGCATGATAACTTGCAGTTTAAATGATATAAAATAAAACATCCATTCATCAACATCATCCATCATCCAAATCACAATAATCATCCAATAATAAAAAAATATCAATATATATCTGATAATATATAACAGGTAATAACTGGCAGTTATATTAAAAATAAATTTAACAACTATTAAACTAACAGTTTATATTCAGTAATAAATTTTATAACTGTTTTCTAGCAGTTTATATGCAAATAAATAAATTCTAACTGTCAATTAATATGCAATAAATAAACTAAATTAACAGTTAAATTAAATAAGTGCGAATTAACAGATTTGATGAATAAAACATGCTAAACAGTCATAAATAAATTTCTACTCATATCTAAAATAAATTTAACAAACATAAAAACTTTTAGAAGTTGTGAGTGGGTTAAAACACTCACCTTTTGAATTTAAATCGAATTTAAATCCGATTTAAACCCAAAATTTGATGGTCTCCAAATCTGTCCAAACATGCGTCATCAGATCCGGAATTTAAATACGATCCTAACAATAGAAATTTCACGCGAAACGGATAACGTATGAGCAAGTTATTCTAGTTAAACGATTAAAAAAAATCAAAATAAAAATTGAATTATAAACAAACAAACCTAATTATAATAAAGCCACGTCAACATAACTGGAGACTCACGTGAAACCATTCTCCCTCTCCACGTTATCACGCACGCTACAGGCTTCACATAGAGAACACGAACGAACCCGTTCAGGCAAGTTGACCCATCTTTGACCACGGTTTGCAAACGCCACCGGCCTCCTGCCTAACGCCGACCAACTCCAACGTCCCCTCAGACCGAGCCGCTCCTACCCAGGCCACCGTGACCGCCTCCGGTCGCCGTGAAACGCCACGGCCGAACCCACTTGTAAAACCCTAATCCAATAAATTGCATCGATCTGACCATCAATTCTCGAAATCAACCACACGGATGCACTCCCCTACGTTCCCTCGTCAAAACCCAGAAAGGGTTTTTCGATCCGACAAATTTTGTTGCGACGATGATGAACGACCGTGGATAAACTAGGGTTTTCTGGAAAAACTGAGACCCGTATCGAAAAACAAATCACACCAGCAAATTACGTATCTCGTGAACTATGACATATATTTTTGTGGAATTTTTGTGGAGAGTTTGAATTTTGACTTTTGATTTTTGAACTGTAGATAGATCTAGGTTTTGCACCCATTGAGGAAGAGAAAGAGATGAAGAAAATGAACGTACAGACAAATGATTGAAGATGGAGGCTAGGGTTTATCACAGCATATATATAGACAAATTGTAGAAGGCTAGGAGGGCACGAATTACGAACGTGCTAAACGGTAGTTGGCCCAAAAGCCCGTTCTGACCCCGGAACGAAATTTATTAAACCCATATATCCAAATAGGTATTTTAAAATATCCTGAACGCGATGGAAAAAGTTTCACGTCCAAATTTGATCGTATGAAGATGTTATGCTGAAAACAAAATTTCCAAATTGATTTCAAATTGATTTTAATTAAATCGATTTCAAGGCGTTTCGCGTCCGTACGATCAAACGACAGGTCCGATCGATACAAAACTTGAAACCCTACAATAATTCACCGATACGGATCCGATGAAACTGGTTTCGTCGAAATCCGAGTCCGTGGCCAAAATGGCTATTTTTATATTCATTAAATAAATTAAAAATAAATTATTGAAATCCAATTTTATATCTAAATTCTAAAATTGGCCAAATTTTATCGCTTATATATTTCATAAACAATTTAAATGATTTAACACATTTAGATGTGAATTAAAAGTTGATAAGTCTATAAATTTCAGTGTTAATTCTCTACTTCCTTACATTTAGAAATTATAAATTTAATTCTCAAAACCCATTTATTAGATTTTCAACTTTTATATTCTCACCTTTTCCAAAATAAGGATGCCACTAGCATTGGTTCATGATTTCACATTATTATCCTCAAAGTCCAATTTAATTTCAATAACGTAATATTTTAAACGTTTAATTCCACTTTATTATGCAATAAAAGCAATTGTTGAATTTGATACTCAAATAAATTTATAAATCTTGCTTTATACAAATCTATATTAACAAAGGTCCAATTATAAATAGAATTAGCATTAACTTCATCTTATAGCATTAACTACTCCAATTACACAACAAATCTACGCTAACTGCACGATTTAAGTCAATTAATTGAAATTAAGTCTACATTAAATGTTATAAATTATAAATTGGAACCTCAATAAATTTGTTCATTGATTTAGACTCTTTCTATACAGTAAATAGACATTTTTATGTGTATACATAACCTTTTGAATTATAATACACTTCATTAGTGCAGGCTTCATTCCTTATAAATTCCCTTTTATTAACTAGAATACATTAACTAAACAAAATAATTAATCTAGATTTATTTCAATCGATTTGTCATTCTTAAATTAATATGCTCAATAAATGGTTAACCTAAAAATATTGTTACCCTTTTATATTCAAATTCACTTACAACATCAATAACAACAATGTTGCCATAGATTTAGATTCAATTAAATAAATTAGATGAAAGGGTAAAACTTTGTAATTATCCCAAATGCCAAATATATTTATGCATTAATTACTACTTATTATTATGAATTCATTTATTAATTTACTAGTTGCCTTTATCATCTTATTTCCTATTTACTACCAAACTTCCTACTTAGCTATAGTTTATCAATATATACATACCTAGGCAAATCAAGTTCTTGTCCTTTCTGTTATTTCAATTAAATCGGGTATGCACAAATACATTGTTAATTAACTTATTCCTACAAAATTATTTACATACATTCTTTTCCAAAATTTACCGAATTAAATTCTAATTACTTACCACTTAACCCATCAATTTTATATTCTATCCAAACATGCATTTAAATCTTTTTATTTTAAATAAACTTATTCAATGTTGACATCCACTAAATAAAATTTACTTTCATTTATATAGTTGCAATTCAATTCAGTTATTATTTCATTCTAAATTAGATTAGAAATCATATTAAATTAACTCATTTAATATCATCAAATTTAACGGGTCGTTACACTCTCCCCCACTCAAAACTTTTCGTCCCCGAAAAGGACAAAGAAGGGAGAAGGAAGAATTAAAAAAAAAAAAAACAGTACACCTTATTTCAAAAATTAACTTATAAACAATAATTTACTAATTTAATTTCCTTAAATGAAAAATACCCGTTTTATAATCATTATATCCTTTTATACTTAAATAATTAAAGTTGGAAAACATTTTCAACATAATTCTAAGTCCAAAATTTATGGAAAATTTTGGCAGAGTCTCCTTTGTACGGAGAGGTTCGGGAGAAAATAATATCAAAATATAACAAATATATTACATATATTATCCAAAATAAAATATCCCAACACGGGAAAATTTATATAAAATAGCTCTACAAAACGTAATCCGAAAACGTACCTATTTGTCGGGTAAATTACGCTTATTATTATGGAACCAAAAGCAGTAGCAGTTTCTTCCATAACCTGCATCTCACTTATAAAAATCCAAAGGTTTAACAATTTTATCTCAAGTGAAATATTTAAATGGTTTCAATCACTAACAACAAATCAATACAACAACCATCAATTTTTAACAAACAGCACACACAACTAAACAAACAATCATTCAATCAAACAAACAAATAGTTGTTCGGGTCCAAAACTTGAAATGGTACGGAATGAAAAATAACTTTCCAGTGCATCATTTACTCAACAGTCTTAGATGGGACAGAATAGATTATTTATTCATCCAACTACTTCAAATTTCCTTACTCGACCAACCATAGATCAAACAATGTCGATTTAAACCAACAAATCAAATTAACTTATATAAATTTTTACCTCATACACTAGTTTTTTGCCCTTTTCATTCATATAACAGTTTATCTTTTATTTTCATTTATTTTCACTTATTACTTACAATTATTTATTCAGGTCATGCAGATTTCTTTTATTTGTATTATATTTAATACACTTCTCAATTTCAATCATTTATTAAATGCTTACATTTATATTATATTTAATTATGGCAACCCTTTTTAATTTCACTTAATTCATAACTTTATAACATCCATTCTTATAAGTAAGTATTTTATTAATTCTTTAACTAGGGTTTACAGTCATTTATGTATATTACCTACTTTCTATTATATTAAACTAGTAGTATTTAAATCATACTTAAGTTAATAACCCTACACATCAATCTTTATTTATTAAAGAATCACATTTTATTTACTTAAGTTTAAAATCACATATTAATAATACTTATCTTTAATTTTAGTAAGATTTCAATTTATAACTTAAGTTTACAGCATTAAATTCTCATTTATAATAGCAAATTTATTGAATACTTCACTACCTACTTTTACTTGTACAAATTTCTATTACATCACTTATTAACATTTCAACTTTTAAATGTTTGGTAAGTTATATATATGTTATATAAGGGTGAAATTTGGAAGTTATACAAGTTTTCTATTTACCTATGATTAATTAAATGTTCAATAATAATATTCTTTATTTCGTAGGTTACAAATTTCAAATTTCATTTAATACCATTTATAACCTATCATAAAATCTCTTATTTCCTACAGCGAGTGAAATTTATTAATTAGCTACGTTCCAATTCATTACATTAATTGAAACTATTAATTAATTCATTGTTCCATAAGTTTTACAATTTCAGCTTACCTTTAATTTATTTAATGCTTCCATTCTATTGTTTTAATTATATTAACATTTTAATTAAACTTACATTTACAACTTTATAGCATCAATTCTTATCAATAAAGAATTTCATTAATTCAATTTATAAGGTTTACAACACTTATTTACCTTTTTCTTATCTATCTATTATATTAAATTTTTACTTCAATTAAGGGTTCCAATTATTTATTACTAACCCTTCATTTCACTACAATAATTGAAACAATTAATTAATGGAAATTAAAAATTAAATACCGGGTAAAATTTCGATTTATTTTAAAATAATAGATAAATTATTCTTATAACTTATATATCTCTAATTATATTTAAAGCAATTTAAAATTTATATTTATTTCAAAGATGGATCTGCAGTAGAACAACTACAGTGGCCTTCCCCCTTCGAAACTCGAAAATGAAAGTCGATGATGCGGCCGCCATCACCGAAATTATTTTCCAGCGACAAAGAGGAAAGTACCAAACTTTTTCTTCAAAATCTTCTTTAAAACAATTTTTCCGAATTATAATGAAATATTTATATCGGAAAATACTTATAAACAAAATTATTATTTTTCAAAATCCTTTGAAAGCAATTTTTCAAAATCCTAGACTTAAGTCCTAAAATTTTCAATTTCCATTGATTTTAATTTCAATCTTATTTACCTATTATATATAAATTTTATTCCTAACAACCAATCTATTGCAACCAAATATATCTTTTGGAAAAATTTATTTTATATATAGAAAATATAATAGGCAAAATTATTTCATTCACCTATATTTAAAACAAATATTATGTCGGTCTGTCCTATTAAGTGTTTAAAAATCCCTATTGATGTCATAGCGTCCCATGTACCAACCAGAATTTATAAACACAAAACGGAACAGATTAACACAATATCAAAATCTTTTTATAACACTAACAAATACGCTCTCTCATATATACACTCAGCGACTCCCATAAGGTATTACTACCTTATTAACGAAGAGTCAAACCCCACAAAGCCAAGGTTTATCGCTAAACCTGGCTCTGATACCAACTGTAACATCCCTCCTTTCGCACACTTTAAACCGACACACATGCCAATTCAAACCATACGGAAGGGCGGACTGTTATGGGGTAAATAAGAAAAATAGTGAAGAAATAAAACAAAACAGAATCTCACAGCGGAAGGATAAAAATATAATAATTAAATATACAGTTCATGAAACCGTTTTACAAAATATTTTATTTTACTTGTACAATAAATATCAGAGTTACACATACCAATATAATCAATGCAGCGGAATTAAATGGTGTAGTGGAATAATATAGTAGATAATAGTAATACAAATCTTCGTCTTCGTCCTCCAGAGCTAAAGTCTTCGATCCTGAAACGCTCAGACTGACCCGAGCGAATTGAAAAGACAAAACACTCGAGTCAGAACTAAAAGATCTTATGTGAGTTAAATTACAGAAATAAATATGAGTGCTGTAACTCAAAAGATGCTCGGGATTTACATCTCTTAAGGATCCGTTAAACTATTTACTATGTAGTATATTGCGCTATTATAATAGTGTCTATTTATAAAATAAACTTACTTTTTAATAGCGTTAAGGGGTTACCCATATATCCCTTAACACGGAATATATTCCCATAGTCTATACAGTACCGTAATCTCCCCCGTACTGGGCGTCGTCAGAGGGCACTCCATAGGTATGGTACAAAACAAAACTTGTAGTAAAGGCTCGGTATGTTAGGTGACACGGCACAACTAGGCAATGCCAGGGTAGATATACCAATTACGCTTCCGGGCCGATGGTAACGCGTAGCCGCAGCTACCGCCCACCTCGAACAAACTTCCCCAAAAATCAAAGTAAAAGTGGCCACTGAATCAATCCAAAGTCAAAATATAATATCGAAGAGAAGTGTCCGATCAGAGGAATGACCTCATTAACCCGTCAATCGCTCCTGTTTTAGCCACCTTATGCCAACTCACGGGAGTTGGGTCCACGTATTTACCTTACAGGAATCGTCGCCACTAACCTACTTCATTCTGGAATCTCCACCGCGTACACGGTTAGTCAAAGTGGTTTTCGGTATCGACAGAGAGTATGCCCATATCCGATCCCAGTCTCTTTGCCAACCCATCGTTATTATAACACCGCGGTCATTTAAAAATATTTTATACTTAAAATCCAGAGTAAAATTTTCCATTTCAAAACTATGAATACGATATCAATTTAAAACCCAAACAATATGATATCCTTTTATCTCAAATATAATTCTTTCCCAAAATCATACTGGTTTAAAATTTAAAATATCTGGAAACCAAACATTTGGATTATACTTTCAAAACATAATATTTCGAAATTCATACTTTTAAAACCATAACTTCTAAAACTTGAATGGTTTGGATATTCAACGGTATATAAAATAAATGGTTTAACTTTAAGGTTACTTTGTAAAGAAAATAATTTCCATGGCTTTACAATATATTTCTTTATTTAAAGTCTAAACCAAAATTTAAATATCACTTTCAAGTTCCAAAACCACTTCAATTTCTATATATATATATATATATCCATTTGGAGTATTAATATTTCAAAACTAAAGTTGGGTTTTATTCTTTCAACAAATTAATGTTCTATTATTTAGTCTTGAATATTCACCTAAATTCCATAAATAAAACTCCAATTTCTAGCAATTAAATATTTCTCAAATTTACTTTATACTAGAATATTCATTTTTAAATTTATCTTGGAAAATCCAGTTATAAATATCATACCTTAAAATTTCCAAACTTAAACATATAAGATAAATTACCAAATTCCAATTTCTCAATTTTTTTCGTTTTTATTCAACAGGTTTATACACAGCTTAAATTCAAAAATTTTAACTTCATATGTATATATATAGAAGAATAATATTTATAAAATATCAAAATTTAAAATCTTTATAAACCGTATTCCATCCAAACCAAAGAAATCACTTTTAAAATAACTTATATATAGACCACGGTGCCTGTATATAATTTTCTATCCTATGGTCAAGTGATACAGATATTTATCATTTCAATCTGTAATTTAAAAATAAAATTTTGCGGTTGTATATCATTTCAAACCACAATCCCGGATGAAACGAAAAATGCATGATAACTTGCAGTTTAAATGATATAAAATAAAACATCCATTCATCAACATCATCCATCATCCAAATCAAAATAATCATCCAATAATAAAACAATATCAATATATATCTGATAATATATAACAGGTAATAACTGGCAGTTATATTAAAAATAAATTTAACAACTATTAAACTAACAGTTTATATTCAGTAACAAATTTTATAACTGTTTTCTAGCAGTTTATATGCAAATAAATAAATTCTAACTGTCAATTAATATGCAATAAATAAACTAAATTAACAGTTAAATTAAATAAATGCGAATTAACAAATTTGATGAATAAAACATGCTAAACAGTCATAAATAAATTTCTACTCATATCTAAAATAAATTTAACAAACATAAAAACTTTTAGAAGTTGTGAGTGGGTTAAAACACTCACCTTTTGAATTTAAATCGAATTTAAATCCGATTTAAACCCAAAATTTGACAGTCTCCAAATCTGTCCAAACCTGCGTCATCAGATCTGGAATTTAAATACGATCCTAACAAAAGAAATTTCACGCGAAACAGATAACGTATGAGCAAGTTATTCGAGTTAAACAATTAAAAAAAATCAAAATAAAAATTGAATTATAAACAAACAAACCTAATTATAATAAAGCCACGTCAACATAACTGGAGACTCACGTGAAACCATTCTCCCTCTCCACGTTATCACGCACGCTACAGGCTTCACGTAGAGAACACGAACGAACCCATTCAGGCAAGTTGACCCATCTTTGACCACGGTTTGCAAACGCCACCGGCCTCCTGCCTAACGCCGACCAACTCCAACGTCCCCTCAGACCGAGCCGCTCCTGCCCAGGCCACCGTGACCGCCTCCGGTCGCCGTGAAACGCCACGGCCGAACCCACTTGTAAAACCCTAATCCAATAAATTGCATCGATCTGACCATCAATTCTCGAAATCAACCACACGGATGCACTCCCCTACGTTCCCTCGTCAAAACCCAGAAAGGGTTTTGCGATCCGACAAATTTTGTTGTGACGATGATGAACGGCCTTGGATAAACTAGGGTTTTCTGGAAAAACTGAGACCCGTATCGAAAAACGAATCACACCAGAAAATTACGTATCTCGTGAACTATGACATATATTTTTGTGGAATTTTTGTGGAGAGTTTGAATTTTGACTTTTGATTTTTGAACTGTAGATAGATCTAGGTTTTGCACCCATTGAGGAAGAGAAAGAGATGAAGAAAATGAACGTACAGACAAATGATAAAAGATGGAGGCTAGGGTTTATCAGAGCATATATATAGACAAATTGTAGAAGGCTAGGTGGGCACGAATTACGAACGTGCTAAACGGTAGTTGGCCAAAAACCCGTTCTGATCCCGGAACGAAATTTATTAAACCCATATATCCAAATAGGTATTTTAAAATATCCTGAACGCGATGGAAAAAGTTTCACGTCCAAATTTGATCGTATGAAGAAGTTATGCTGAAAACAAAATTTCCAAATTGATTTCAAATTGATTTTAATTAAATCGATTTCAAGGCGTTTCGCGTCCGTACGATCAAACGACAGGTCCGATCGATACGAAACTTGAAACCCTACAATAATTCACCGATACGGATCCGATGAAACTGGTTTTGTCGAAATCCGAGTCCGTGGCCAAAATGGCTATTTTTATATTCATTAAATAAATTAAAAATAAATGATTAAAATCCAATTTTATATCTAAATTCTAAAATTGGCCAAATTTTATCGCTTATATATTTCATAAATAATTTAAATGATTTAACACGTTTAGATGTGAACTAAAAGTTGATAAGTCTATAAATTTCAGTGTTAATTCTCTACTTCCTTACATTTAGAAATTATAAATTTAATTCTCAAAACCCATTTATTAGATTTTCAACTTTTATATTCTCACCTTTTCCAAAATAAGGATGCCACTAGCATTGGTTCATGATTTCACATTATTATCCTCAAAGTCCAATTTAATTTCAATAACGTAATATTTTAAACGTTTAATTCCACTTTATTATGCAACAAAAGCAATTGTTGAATTTGATACTCAAATAAATTTATAAATCTTGCTTTATACAAATCTATATTAACAAAGGTCCAATTATAAATAGAATTAGCATTAACTTCATCTTATAGCATTAACTACTCCAATTACACAACAAATCTACGCTAACTGCACGATTTAAGTCAATTAATTGAAATTAAGTCTACATTAAATGTTATAAATTATAAATTGGAACCTCAATAAATTTGTTCATTGATTTAGACTCTTTCTATACAGTAAATAGACATTTTTATGTGTATACATAACCTTTTGAATTATAATACACTTCATTAGTGCAGGCTTCATTCCTTATAAATTCCCTTTTATTAACTAGAATACATTAACTAAACAAAATAATTAATCTAGATTTATTTTAATCGATTTGTCATTCTTAACATAATATGCTCAATAAATGGTTAACCTAAAAATATTGTTACCCTTTTATATTCAAATTCACTTACAACATCAATAACAACAATGTTGCCATAGATTTAGATTCAATTAAATAAATTAGATGAAAGGGTAAAACTTTGTAATTATCCCAAATGCCAAATATATTTATGCATTAATTACTACTTATTATTATGAATTCATTTATTAATTTACTAGTTGCCTTTGTCATCTTATTTCCTATTTACTACCAAACTTCCTACTTAGCTATAGTTTATCAATATATACATACCTAGGCAAATCAAGTTCTTGTCCTTTCTGTTATTTCAATTAAATCGGGTATGCACAAATACATTGTTAATTAACTTATTCCTACAAAATTATTTACATACATTCTGTTCCAAACTTTATAGAATTAAATTCTAATTACTTACCACTTAACCCATCAATTTTATATTCTATCCAAACATGCATTTAAATCTTTTTATTTTAAATAAACTTATTAAATGTTGACATCCACTAAATAAAATTTACTTTCATTTATATAGTTGCAATTCAATTCAGTTATTATTTTATTCTAAATTAGATTAGAAATCATATTAAATTAACTTATTTAATATCATCAAATTAACGGGTCGTTACAGGAAAGGACCTTGGGGTCGTATAACCCATTCTGAGTATGTGATACGTCGTTATGGATAGCATTTGAAGACCGGTGTTGAAGACCGGGTATTTGCGAGAGCGATAGGATGACCTGTCGATTGACTCTGCACCGAGTTGCTCCGGTATAGAGTTCTCTATATGTGATGGGTAATCCGATCAGGATTGTGGATATCCGGATTGCAAGGACTTCTTTGTAAGTGCCTTCGGTTCTGTTCGAGCCCGGAACAGACTTGTATGGATTGTATGTCTGATGTTACAAATTGAGATATAAAGTAGATTTCTTTCAAATATATTTCTGTTGGTAGCAGAGAATTTATTCTCTTAGCTTAACACCCTTCTCTGAGACGTACGAGCTCAGAGGTTATGTAGTTGAAGGTTATTAGCGATATATTCCCAATTTGGTAATGTGACATGCTAAGTGTTGCTGTGAAATGATCATTGTTTGATCATTTGTGATATGATCATTTGTTTGATCGTTTATCTTTGTGATCATTTCTATGATCATTTGTTGACCCAAAGCACAGCTTTTGTATAAAGCGTGGCTTTGTGGACGTGACTTCGTCGAACCTCACACCCCGGAATGGTCAAAACAGGAAAGATGCGGCAAGGTTATGAGGGGTAGCTCCCTTTAGGGTATGTGCATTTCCTTCTGGAAAAGGGTGGTATCATGGTATGGAGCCCAGATACTTACTCATGTTGAAACACTTATTATTTGGTGTGATGTTGATTACGAGCGCTCGGTTAAAGGTCCCAAAGGACCGGGGGATGGCATACTCGTGTCAGTATTTACCCAGTTAGGGGTAACCGGGCCTTATGTTGGCAGAGATCCGGTTTGGTTCTCGGGGACGTCCTTCCAGAGGCATTCTCATGTGGCAATGGGAAGTTCCTTGACCTGACCATTTGTTGGAAATCCAAAGAAACAATACGATCTTGTACGGTATTAGTTGTAGAACCTGTCATTCACTTATGGTGGCGCCCCACTGTTTGGATGGTAGCTATAGTAGGCATACGATAATGGTCGTATGTTGGCTAAGATTTATATTCTACTTTCGAAATGAATTTTTCCTACACTATGCACTAGTAATAATATCAAATGTTCTTTTAATGCGTATCAAGCATCTTTAACTATCATAAGGAGAAATCTCCTCCGATTCTGCGTTTGCATGTGTGTGTGTGCGCGGGAGGCCTTATGGTAGTCTCATTTTTAAAAGCATTGCGAATTGACTTTAAAAATATTCCTCTATTTTGATTTTAAAGATAAATAAACTGTTTTGAGTTCTCACACCAGTCACATGACTGACTCAGAGTTTATTGTTTTCCTTCCTAAACTCTGGGTGCCCACCAATTTCCACACGGGCAGTCAAGAGTTAAGGTTTATCAGGATATTCTGGAATTCAGGAGTTACTGGAGGCAAGCTGGATGGCATGGCGTATTATTAGTATATAGTATTTCTTTTCCGCTGTTTATTTATTGTTGTTGTACACTCTGATGATATGAAGTAATGAAATATGATGTAATGTAATAACTGATATAGTTCTTTGTTTAAAGATTATTCATTTATCTATTATATGTTGTTCCGCTGCGATTGTGAGATTCTGTTATTGTTCTGCTGTTTTCTTCTGTTCTATTTTCTATCTTTTCTCTCTTCTTCTACCTTTTTCTTTTTCTTAAATAATGAGAATTCGTATTTCTATTCATCTTGAGTTAATCTATGGAGATTAGTGTATATTCAAGGAGTATGGATTTGCGGGTCTTTACATTTCTAAACACTTGAATATAACAATTGACACGTTATTGTTTTAAATGTGGGTGAATGCAATAATTTTACCCAAAAATATATTTTGATATAAAGAAAAGTTTTTGTAAATAATTTTAGCTAATATATGATTGCTTGGATGTTAGAAATGATAATATAAATTATTATCATCGTTGTGTAAAAATTTAACTAGAAATTGAAAATATAACTAAAGATTAAGGAAAATAATTCATATAGAAAAAGAAATCTATACATATAAATTAACAACATGATTTATAAATTGAAATATAATCAAATGGAAATTTGTATAAGCATAAACTATACAAATGTATTATAGTTAAAATTTGAATTAAAATAGAATTTGAAACTTTAAATCCCCGGAGATTTTGGAAGTATTTTGAAGATAAATAGTAGTATTGTTGTTTTTGGGGTATTTCTGAAAGGAAATTGTTTCAAATAAATTTTGGGAAGAGATATAGCATTGAATTCACTTCAGTAGCTGGAAAATAACTTTGGTGATGACTGCAGCATCATCGATGTTCATTTTCGAGTTTCTAAGTGATGGATTACTGCCAAATTGATTTGTTTAGAAGAACTAGTTTGTTTTTAAAATTTCAAAGGAAATTTGTTGGGAATAAAACCCAGATTGGTTTAAATTTTTGAGAAGTATGATTTGAGATGTTAGAGAATTCAAAATGATTTGAACCCAAAAGTCGGGTATTTAAAAATCCTGATAAGATAAGTTGTAAGCTTATAAATTAAGATAATTTTTAAATCTAGAAGGAAATATAAGCTTTGAATGTTGGAATTTAAATTTAAGGTGAAAAGTTAAAAATAAAATTAATTTGGATTGGATGATAAAATTTAACTGGATTGAAATTAATTAGATAGGTTGAAAATAATATCCAGTTGTATTCGAATTATGTTGAAATCGAATTGAGTTAAATAAATCTGAGCTAAAATAAAATCTAATTGGAATAAAAATTCAATTGAGTTATTGGAATGGAATTAGATTCTTACCTGAATAAATGAGAAAATAAGATGGATGAGGATTGAATTGAATTAAATAATACAGAATAACTTATAAGAGAATCAGAATTAAAAATCCATAGAATACAATATGCTTGGGTTAAACATAAGGCTTGAGTTAAAAGTAAAAGAAGAATATATTCAAGCCTACAATGGATGGAAATGTGTAAAATAATAAGTTATGACTTATTAATTGAAAAATGGGATAGAAAATCCAAAATAAATCTTATTGATGGATTGGAAAATAAAATAAAATCAAAACTTGAATTATATAATAAATTCGAACTTAAGAAAAATTAAATGAAGAGATTTGAGATTAAAAATCAAGTATTGAACTATAAATAAGGAAGAACTAATTTGTTAATAAATTAGATAATGAAATATGTAATGAGAACACAATATAGTTAAATAAAAGCTAAATTGTGAGTTAATAATGAAGTTTGAAAATAAAACTCAAGTTATAAATCAAATTCGACCTGGATTGTTAGTGAAGTATATGAAATTGAATTGTGAGCTTATGAAATTGGGTGGTGAATTGAAAATGGATAGTGGATTCAGAACTTGAGTTTTAAATTAAAATTTAACTTGAAGTGTTAACAAATTAAATATAATTGAAGTGTATCGAATAAAAATGTAAATGGATTAAAATAGTAATGGTTTGAATGTGCAAATAAAATCCAAATAAGTGGAAATAAATTGGAGATGGCCATGTAATCAATTGAATGAGTTGAGTATGAAAATTAAATTTTATAATAACTAATCAAAGGAAATTGCAGATTTAAAACGAGATTTAATTGAGATAGAATCAAGTTGAATAAAAGAGAAAATATTTATTTGCGAAATGAAAATGAGCTTAAGTATAAAATTTGAACAAATCAAAATAAATTGACTTGAGCTGAATATAAGGGGGAGAGTTGAATTGAATTCAACATAAAACTAAGTTTAATGATATTGGATTGAATTTGAATCAAGTAAAAATAAATTTGGATCGAAATAGAATTTGGTGGGTTGTAAATAATATTTAAGGAAATGAAAATTCATAATGGATCGAGTGGATAAACTAATTATACTGAATAAATAAATGGAAGGGAATTCTTAATTAAATAATTGTAAACCATTTAAAATGTTAAAGAATTGAAATAACTTGGAAACAATATGAACAATAGAATGTTTGCAAGTTAATAGAATGGTTTTAAATGAATGCGGATAAGAAATGAATCACAAATGAATAGATCGTGAATAAAATTGAAATGGTTATTGAGTGAAATAGCCTGGATTGTTGTCGAGCTAAATAAAATGGTCTGGAATCAAAAATATGGAATAAAATGCAAATGAATGGATTGTGAATGGAATTTAAACAGAATGTGTTGAGCTAGATCAAGTGGTTTTGAATGGAACCTGTTTGAATAATGAAACTAGTTTGGCTAATAAAATGAAATGTAAGTAAATGGATTCAAATTTAAAATGTAATGAAAATGAGAATATATGGATCGTGAATAAATTTAAAAACGGAATAGAATTTAGTATAAATTGAGTTGAAATCAATTTAAATTGGTTATAAAACTTAAATACTTATTTATTCACATAAATCTTGTCAAATTTACATAGAATAAATTATCATTGGATGTAAATGGAAGTAATTAAAATTCTATAAATTGATAGGAGTAAAATAAATTGATTTTGAGAACAATTGAATTAAATATGAGTTCGTTTTGCTTAAAAATAATTTAAATGTAAGCGATTGAGTGTCAAACCATTCAAATTGAATGAAAATGGTTTATAAATTAATTGGAACAGTGGAATTAGTATGAAAAT
This sequence comes from Allium cepa, assembly GCA_030765085.1. Lineage (NCBI taxonomy): Eukaryota > Viridiplantae > Streptophyta > Magnoliopsida > Asparagales > Amaryllidaceae > Allium > Allium cepa. The sequence continues at coordinate 591,580,410 of CM060938.1, forward strand.
TGTATAAGTTGCTTATGGAAAAATGTTTGGTGTGAATTTCTTTTAGAATCATGTGTTTAACTATTGTAAATAAGTGACATATTGTTATACTTCATATATTTGGCACTTACATGTTTAAATTGAGTAAGTACAGGTGCTGGGAAGCCGTGTGGCTGGATTTTGGGCACGCTAATTGCTAATAAATAAGTTGCTTGCTTAAAAATGCTAAATAAGGTACGCCTACGCAATATAAATAGGAAATATGAACTGTTTTTGATTTTTCCGACCGTGTGGGTCAATGTATATATATTTATATCTTTTGTCAAATTGCAAAAGCTCCTCCGTACAAAGGAGATTCTGCCAAAAAAATTCGAAAATTTTGGGAGTTAGAAAATTTTTGAAAAATTTGAAAATTTTTGTTAACGACAAACATTTTCAAATTGGAAATTGAAATAAATTTGTAAATGAACTAATGTAAAATAATGACATGAATCAGTATAAATTAAAAATAAAATTTAAATATTTAGAGTTGATGATAAATTGAATTCATATGGAAATGAAAGAATAGATTTGAATAGAAATAGAGATAAACTGAAGTGGTAAGATGAAAATAAATATAAGAAGCATATAAAATGCTTATACTAACTTAAGAAGGGAATGGTAATTTCTTGATTTGGGAATTGATAGTACAAATATAATCTAAGTTAATATTTGTTAATAAATATTGACATTTGTAAGGAAGTCGATTAAATATTTTTAGAATGCTGTGATTGGATATTAGTGCTAAGCAGGATATGCAGGTATTATATAAAGGAAAAGAGAATTGATTTTGATTTCAGAAGATGAATATGAAATGCTCGACAAAAAGGCATGTGTTTAAATTTCTGTGAAATTTTATTGGGATTTTAGATTGAGACACTTGGCCTTTTGTTTTCTTTTTGGATTTGGGAGGCCGTAGAGCCATTTTGTAGTTGTACCGAGCTAGCCGCGCAAAGGAGACGCTGGCGAAATTTTTCGGAAATTTAGAGAGTTTGAAAATTTTTGAGAAATTTTGATAATTCAAATTTTGATTTTAAATTGAAACTTGAATGGTTAAACAAATAGTGCAATTTGAAACTAGGGAAAAGTTTGACAAGTTAATAAGAATGATAATGGGTCTTCTATATGAAAGATAGTTGGTAGGATGTTAAATTGTTGGTTTTGGAGAAAGAGTGATGGGTATTGAACCATTCTTCCTAATTAGTAATTTCAGGGACGAAATTCTTTTAAGGGGGGAGGAATGCGACGACCCAGAATTTTTGAGCATTTAAAATTGGAATATTTAATTGATTTTAAATATTCAACAGAGTAATTTTAACTTAAATTTCAAATATCACAATTTATTTGATGATTAAATTATTAAATTAAATAATTTGGAATTGGGTGATATATGAAATTTGAAGTTTTAAGCCTGTTAAAAATAATTTGAAGGCATATAAAATTTATATTGATAACATCGAAGATAATAGAAGTGTTAAATTTGGATTTAACAGTGGTTTGTTCAGTTTTGAAATTTTATCGTTTTAAATTAAATTTAAAAATAGCCTTCCGAGGCACAGTCTCGGCATTCGACGAAACCAGTTCAATGGATCCGAAACAGTGTATTACTATCAGATTTCAATTTTCGTAGTGATTAGAGTTGTTGAGTGAGCGTACGATATATAAACGCGTTGAAATCTATATCGAATCCAATTTAATAACTAGTTATCTAAACAAGATATTTTTGAATATAAAAATCATAAAATTTAATCAGCATCCACCATGTATTTCCTTTAGCCAACCTATCTCTATTAAAGCCGACACGCAAAAACAAATTTTCACGCTGATATCTTTTCCTGTTTCCCCATTCTTTTTTTACAAGGCTGACATACTTGAAAAGGGATTGGGAAATTTCAGAAATCAAATTAATGTTTGTGAATCCTTAACATAGTCTCGACCTCATTCGAAACAAAATCGTGTGCCATCTTTCCATCACCCATGGCCGCGCAGTTCCTTTCAAGTCCAGATTTTTGTGAATCAAATCGCGATCGAGCATTAGGAGGGTCTCCTCCAGTTGAGGCGAGGGTTAGGGTTCGATTTATGCTCGTGTCGTGGGGATTTCTATGCGCTGCCAGGAGGAGAGACTCGCGACGATTCACGATTGAATCGAGTGAGGGGCAACGTCGCGCACGATAGTGAATCGCGAGGCAGCTCCAAAGGCGGTCCACGAAGCTACCGATGTGACGATTTCAGGTGGTGGAGGCAGTTAATGCGGTGTTTGGCAGAGCAGTGTTGGTCAATTTAGGCTAATTTCTAGCATCGTTCTTAGTGAGATAATCTCACACTGTTTGTTTGTTATATTTATTTCGAGATAAACTTCTGTTGGCAAAATTCCTAACTAGTCAATTCTTATCTGAAAAAAAGGGCATGTATAGATTCGAATTTTTCATGCAAAAATTAACCTGACATATCTTTGCTTTTAAACTAAGAGAAAAAAATAATAGATAAGATTTTAAAGCAGGACTTCTAAATGTTTTGACTTGGATAGTTATATAAAAAAAAATTTGACCTTTGGAATTTATATAGATCATTTTTATAAAATGTATGTGGTTACAAAAGGGAATTTAATTAATTATAGAAATTAAAATTTTAAGTCAACTTTAATTCAAAACAAAATTTAATTATTTTAATGATTAATAAAATCCATAACTTACTTATACGAGGTCTAGAATCGGAGAGAAACAAATCAGGATTGGAATGGATTACAAACAGTAAATAAAGGTGAGTTAATCTCACTCAGCTGATTATAAATTTAAATTTAAATGATTAAATTTAAATAATTGTTTGAATGCTTGAATTGATTGATGTGATATAGTATGATATAATTTGAAATTGGCATATTATGTGATGCTAACGTCTGTGCATGCAGGGAAAACAGGTTGGAGGAATCCAACTGGACCCCTCAACTTTATTTAAATTATTTAATATTCTCTGATCTGATTATTTGATATTATATAATGAATTATGTGGAAGTATTGAATGCTATGGCTTGGTTGATATAATTGGGTATAATGAATTACCAAAAATATAAATTTGATTTTGGAAATGAAAATAAAAGAAGTGAAATCGCAAGTAAAATAATTATAGAATAAATTTAAGAATGGCTTGGAAAAGAAATAAAGTGACTTTAAAATTCTAATAAATGAACCCTGAGAATGGAAAGGAAAATTTGACTAAACAGAAAGTTAAGGAATTTTAAAATGCAGTATTATTAATTAAAAAGAACAAACATTTATTTAGAATTTAAGATTTGAATTATTGAAAGAGTAAAGAAGAGATTGGAAAAAAATATAATAATAAAGTCCATAACTACTGAATTTGGAAATGAACTGATAAGTAAAAGAATTTATTTCAAATAAAATAAACTAGAAATCAATTTGGGAAAATTGATTTAAGTGATTGAAGTTGGAATTTTCTCTGGATAGCCAAGTACATGTTTTTAAAGGTAAATTTTTAAATATAAATTGTTTTTAAAGAAAGCAAATTTTGTAAAATTTATTATTTCTAATATTTAAAGTCTAAAGCAAGTATTTTCTTTTAATCTATTTTAGCTGTAATTATTAAGAAGTAACTTAGTATTTTGTTTTTAAAAGTAGACATCTAGTTTTATATTTTATTAAGCAACTTTATTTTCAAATGTTTATATAGTATTTATTTTTAGTAAGTTATTGAAGTAGTCGTAACTTGAATGTTTTAACGTAAATTCCAAAGTAAGTATTTTATTTTAAACTATTATCGTAATAATTATTTAAAGAATGCTTTGGTATTTTGTTCAAAGAAGAAAATCTATTGTATGGTTATAAGGTAATCTTATTTTAATTATTTCTAGTGTATTATTTTAAATTAAATACTAAAGTAAATTTTCTAAATTTAATGTTAAACATATTTTACAATAAAGTGTTGTGAAATTATTTTAAAAATCCAAATCTTGTGCTTGGTGATTTCAGTAGAAATAGAAATACTTGAAATTTATTCTGAGAAAGGAAGATAGTTTGAAAACTGTTTTTCAAAGGGATTTGAAAGTGAAAATATAACTTGTAAAGATATTTTGAGATAAATAAATAATTTGGGAAATTATTTATTGGTTGATGGTTGTTTGTGAATATTAATTGATAGTTAAATCACCGATTATCAATATTGGACAAATACGTTGGTCGTTTCGAAGAGACCGGGATCGAGATTTATTTCTCGAAAACCACTTCGATCCGGTTTGTACATTTCGTGAAAACGATTTTAGATTCGAAAATGGAGCAGTGAGGTGCAAGGGATAGTCGCTACTAATCCTGAGGATATTTCCAAAATGGAATTTACGGTAAAATAATTGGTGGTTAAATTGTAATGGAATTCAAAATTTAACTTGCAATTAATTTTGATGTATGTGATTCAATTTTTTAGAATTACATGAACTTTAAAAATTAAAGGTTCCGAATGAAAATCGAATTTATGGAAATCGAACTATTTTCAAACTTGAGCTCTGAAATGTAAGTTTGATAACAGGAATGTTTCAAATAATTGAAGTTGAGATTTTGAAGTTATAAACAGAATATGATGTGAATTTCAGAAACTGTAGTGTCTTAAAAGATTGGACTATTATTCAAACTTCGAATATTGCTAAGAAAAAATGATATAAAACAATATTTCAAAATTGAGCTTGGAAATGAATAATATTTGAAGATTTGGATTTTTAAATTGGATATTGTAGGTAAATTTGATTTAATTGTTTTAAATCAATATTTTTAAAATCGAACAAGGAATTGATATTAATCAAAGTAGTTTAAATTTGAGACTTGAGTTGAAAGTAATTTAAAATTGTAATTGAAATTAATTTGGAATTGGAATTGAAATTAATTTGGAATTGAAATTGAAATTAATTTGGAATTGGAAGTGAAATTTGTTTGAAAACGAAGTGAAATTCGACTTGAAATCAGAGTTGAATCTATTGAATCAAAATGGAAATTTAAAGTGATTTGAATTGGAAAATTTGAAAAGTAAACCGGTTTGACTTTGAAACTATTTTCAAATGAATTATTCTAGTATAAACTATTTAAGATCTACCTTCTTTAAATTTTCAAATTATTTTGATTTTCCAAACTATTTTACTATATAAACCATTTTTAATACTCCAACTATTTTCTATTAAACTATTTTAACTATTTAAGTATATTAAAACTATTTGAACTATTTTCTAAAAATATTCAAACCGATCAAAAGGTGGAATGTTTATATTTAAATCTAGGATTTAAATATGAAATGAGTTAAAATGAAGTTATAACATAAATTGATGTTTGAAAAAATTTTGGAAGGGAAATCGAGATATTGCAGTGAAATGATATTTTCAAGCGAAAATGACATACTGATCTAAATATGATTTTTCTAATTAAATATGATGATTTCGAAATGGATTTGATATTTTGATATCAAGCATGAATTTTTTTCGAAATATAAGAATTCCTACCGGTGTGTAAAACAACGTTTGGTTCTTAAAGAGACTGGGGCCTCTTATTGGCATACTCTTTGTTAATATTGTAACAACTTTAACAACTGTGTACGCGTTGAATGATATCCAGAATTTAGTGGTTGAATAGGCGAACGTTTAGTGGAATGAAGTAAAAGAACGATGATGGATAGCCTTGACACTTGTGTCATAATTAAAATGACTAAAATAGGAGCATAGCTCCTGCCACTGAGGTTAGTTACCTCTAGAAACGTAGATCCCTTGTATTATCGTGATTTTGACCTCGATAGGTGCACCCTTTACGTTTGGATTGATAGTCGCGGTTGGCCATGAATGGATTACGACCAGCCCGATAGGATAAACTGGTAGAATCTGTTGTAACTTCGTATTTATGATATTTCGTAATTACTATATTTTAACTATGGCAACTATACAGGTCATTATTATATACTAACTTGTTTTTACAGGAATTAATCAAGACTACATTTGAATAAGCTTCAAATCTTATATAAGTATGTATCGAGTCTGTGTCTGGAGTTTACTCATGTTAAAATCTCTCCTATATGATATATATTTTGACAATGTTTTCATTTCATAGCATGTACTAATAATATTTGCATATTCTCATTTTTTTAGTTTACATTCAGACGTCTGAATTTACCAAATCAGATGTCTATATCTGGAAAAATGATTATTGTTTAGTATAATATTCAAACATCTGACCTGTTCATTTCAGACGTCTAAAAATGGTTATTTTCAGCCTCTTTCCTTTCTGGTTTGACCTTGTGCAATTTCAGAAGTCTGAATTATTCAACTCAGAAGTTTGAATATCTATAACGGCTATATTTTCAAGTAGGCACTTCCATTTGAGAAGAGATGCGTTCTTCATTTCAATAGATATGACCATATCTCTTCATGATAACCCTTCACGAACATATGCAACTATTTATAATCTACATAAACACATTTAGAATCATGTTTCCATAACTTAATTCAATCTATTCTTACTCTACTCTCATATTCTTTGATTCTAATACTTTTGTGCATTCAGTTTCATACAGATTCATTCTGTTACTTCCTTATTCTTCACGTATTCGTATATACATCATAAAGGAGAATATTATAGGAAGTGTGTACTATAATTGACAAATTCTTATTATTAAATAACACATAGAGTCAAGAAAACTTTATTTGTAAAAGACCTATTCTGCTGCTCAGGCAAAGTGAAGTCCTCTTCTGCTGCTGAGGTGTAAAATCCTGTTTCGTTGCTCAGGTGTTGTAAACCTATTCCTTCGGGTTAAGTGAGGGCTATAGTTAGTTGAAATTCCAGAAGGAGTCTGGGACTGGACGTTGAATGTGAAGTTCGAACCAGTATAAAAATTCCTGGTGTTCTTGTTTTATTTTACTTATTCACATTGCTATAATATCTTAGTTTATTTCCACACTAGTATGGTATAATTCCATATAGCACGATCCGCACTGCCTTTTCATTTGGTATCAGTGCAAGACATCTAATAATTGTTATTAAGTTATTTGATATTTTGTTAATATGGAAAACGACACCAGCACTAGCAATGTCACAAACACCAGTTTGGTAGAAGGTCAATCTACTACACGACCTCCACTATTCAATGGCATGATTTATAACTACTGGGCAACTCAAATGCGTATTTATATGCAAGCAAAAGATTTTGATTCATGGAATATCACTCAAACTGGGTATAAAATTCCTACAACAGAGTACTCTTCAAGGTCAAATACAAAAAATTAGATGCTACTGCAAATGCCAAAGCTATGAATATGTTATTTTGTGCCTTAGACAAGAATGAATTTAATCGAGTTAGTATGTGTTCAACTGCTTATCAAATATGGAGAACACTAAAAGTTACATATGAAGGTACTAACAAGGTTAAATAAAGCAAAATTTCTAAGTTGAAAAGTCAATTTCAAAATTTTAGAATGAAACAAGATGAGACTATTATTGATATGTACTCTAGATTCAAGATATTTATCACTCTCTATTAGGACTAGAAGAAAATTTACTGATTTTTGATGCAGCGCGCCATACTAGCCCGATTGTTTTAGATCGCTCAGTTGCTTTAGGTCGCTTGGGTGCCTTAAGTCGCTTGCGACCTAACGAGCTAAGTCAGTATGATAAGTCGCTTGAACGACCTAGCGAGCTAAGAATTGAATGACATAACGAGTTATGCCTTAAATCTCCAGCCTTGAATCATCTATGTCGCTTGCCACCGTAAGTCGCTCGCTAGAGACCTATGATAAGTCGCTGACCTTAAGTTTCTTAAGTATTTTATATGACCTTAAGTCGCTCATACAAGACCGCTTTTCCTTAAGTCGCTTTCAACCTATGCTGCATCTTTTAGGTCGCAAGATCTTATGTCGCTAGTTTTTGAAGCTATGTTGTATCCTTATGTCGCTGTAGCCTTAAGTCACTCCAGAATTCCTTAAGTCAAAGTTCCTTAAGTCGCTTCCAATAGATCGCTGCCGTGTTTCCTCAAGTTGCTCCGTCCGAAGTCGCTGAGTTCTTAGGTAGTGATGTTGTAATTTGTTGGGTCGCATATATGTTGTATATATTGTTATGTCGTGTGTTGTAACTCGTGTGTTAACTCGTTTGTTGTTGGGTCGTGTGAGTTAGGTCGGCCATATGTTAGGTCGGCTGTGATGTGTGATGTGTTGTAATTTTCCTATAAATAGTGGCGCGACATCACTTATAAGAAAGTTGATTTTGAATAAACTTTTGTTTAAGTGTTTTGTGCCTCTTTAAAAATTGGAAGTTGAGTGTTATCTCCTTTCTCCATCTTTGGTTATTCGAGTGCGCTCGAATCAACGATTTTGAAGCCGGTTCACGGAATCTCGTGCACGAGATCAGTGTCGAAGAATCGTAGATCTTCTAACACGGTATCGTGCGTGATCAACGTGTTAAAGTTAGCTAGAATCCGATATCTTACGAGATCAACAGATTTGTGCATTTATCTTGGGTATTATCAACCCATCGATTCATCTTTGTATCATTCCATCGTTTTTTTTGTTGTTGCATCATTTGGCGACAACTGGTGGTTAATCCGCTGCATCAATTTTGGTATCAGAGCTAGACTTAGCCAATCATAGCAAAGCCGAGCCTATTAGGAGCCGAGTTGAAGTGTTGGAGTTTGAGCCGAGCATAGAATTTGGATCAAGGCCGAGAGTTATAGAAGTTGGAGTCGAGTCAAAGCTGTTACAGCCGAGCTAAGCTAAGTGTAGGCCGAGAGAAGCCAAGTTCAGATTGAGTTAAAGTTGTGCTAGTTGAAGTGTGTGTTTGGATTTGTTGAAGATTCGACAATGCCTCCGAGACATGCTAATCGATTTCAAAATGTTGAAGATGTGTATCGAAGACAAGAAGCTGAGGAAATGGAACAACGTATCAATGAGAAGTTCGATGAAGGTATTGGGAAGTTAGAGAAATTGATGAATGACTTGAATCAAAGTCAAAGGATAAGGTCACCAATCTCGAACCGTGGAGGAAATAGGGTTTCTCCATCGGTTTCGGAAGCGAGGAGGGTGTCACCACAATCTTGTCGAGAAAGAAGAGAATCATCAGTTTCTATGAGACGAGAACATCATGAGTATTGAGGTGAAGATAGAAGAACCCCATGTGGGTTTGAAAATGAATCATATCGTGATATTGAAAGACAGGGTAGAAGGACCATGCATGATCATGGAGATGTAGATGGACGGGATAGATATCGAAGTACATTTGATTATGATGAAGATGGTGATAGAGGTAGTATTCATTATCGAGATCGAGACCAAGTACGAAGTCAATATCGGAATGTAGATGATGATCGTCGATGGGAGTCGGGGATGAAAACAGAGATTCCAGAATTCAAAGGGGGAATGATAGGGAAGAGTTTCTGGATTGGTTATCAAATGTTGAGGAAATTTTTAACTTCAAGGAAGTACCCAAGCATTGTAGAGTTAAGTTGGCTGCTACACGATTGAGGGGAAGAGCTATGGCATGGTGGCAACAAACTAAACTTACACGGGAGAGAATGGGAAAGTCGAAGATTGTTTCGTGGGAAAAGATGAAGAAGTTGATGAAGGCTACTTTCTTGCCTTATAATTATCAGTCTCTTATGTATCAGCGCTTACATAATTTGAAACAAGGGACAAAGTCGGTGAATGATTATGCAGATGAGTTTTATCAACTAATTGCTAGAAATTATATCATGGAAACAGAGGAACAGTTGACAGCTAGATTTGTTGGAGGATTGAGAATGCAAATTCAGGATATGGTGAATATATTTGATCCAAGATCGGTTGCTGAAGCACACCAGAAGGCTCTAGCTTGGGAGAAGCAAGGCAGAAGAGGAGGTGGTGCATTTACAAGTTCGATCAATCAAGTGAAAGGAGCTAGTAGAAATACTAATGTTTCCAAGGCTATTAGTAAACCGGTTGTCAATGAAGTTGCTAAGACCAAGGTCAACAACAATTTCAAGTGCTATAATTGTCAAGAGTTGGGTCATAAGAGCAATGAACGCCCGAAGCCTAGGAAGCGAGCGATGGTTGCTGAGATTGAGGATGAGGATGCAGAAATAGAATGTTCCAATTCACCACAAGTTGAGGAAGAAGAAGAATTATTGGCGGGAGAAGAGGGATATTCTTTAATGATGAGGAGATCTTGCTTGACACCAAAGCAGGAAGAGGAGACTAGCTGGTTGAGTAGTAATATTTTTCAGTCGACATGCACTATTTTGGGAAGGGTTTGTAAATTTAGTGTCGATGCAGGAAGTTGTGATAACATTATCTCTACAGAAGCTGTAAAGAAGTTAGCGTTAAAGACCAAGAAGCATCCCAAACCTACAAATTAGCTTGGTTGAGGAAAGGTGGGGAAGTGAAGGTTAGTCAAAGTGCTTGTGTAACTTTTTCCATTGGAAAGAAGTATAAGGACGAAATTTGGTGGATGTATGCCATTTGTTGTTGGGGAGACCGTGGCAATTCAATAGAGCTGTGCAACAAGATGGAAGGACCAACTGTTATAGTTTCATGTTCGAGGGCACTAAAATCACTTTAGTTCCTAAAAAGCGACAACAAAGTGAGAACAAATTGGAGGAAATCGAGGAACTAAAAACTCTGTTATCTTTAAAGGAGTTTGTCAAAGAAGTAGAGCATGGACCTGAAGTATTTCTGTTGATTGAACGTGAAAGTAGTGAAACGGTTGAAATTCCTGAGGAAGTTAAGCCAGTGTTGAAAGAATTTGAAGATGTATTTCCTGAAGAATTACCAACAGAATTACCACCGTTGAGAGACATACAACATCAGATTGATCTTGTTCCGGGAGCTGTGTGATCGCATAGACCACACTATAGAATGAGTCCAATGGAATACGAAGAGTTGAGAAGACAAGTGGAGGAGTTACTTGAACAAAGGCACGTACAAGAAAGTTTAAGTCCTTACCAGCCTTGTTAGTGCCAAAGAAGGATGGAACTTGAAGAATGTGTACAGATAGTCGAGCACTAAACAAGATTACAGTGAGGTATAGATTTCTGATGCCAAGATTGGATGATTTGTTAGATCAGCTGAGTGGAGCTGCTATCTTTTCAAAGATTGATCTGAAGAGTGGGTATCATCAGATTCGAATTCGACCAGGGGATAAATGGAAGACCGCGTTCAAGACACGGGAAGGGTTGTATGAGTGGCTGGTCATGTCGTTTGGTCTTTCGAACGCACCTAGTACTTTTATGCGAGTGATGAATCAGATCTTTCGACCGTTTATTGCTAAGTTCGCGGTGGTATACTTTGATGATATATTGATACACAGCGGAAGCACAGAAGAACATCTACAACACTTGCGGGAAGTGTCGATGATACTTCGTCAGGAGCAATTTTACGCGGCAACAAAGAAGTGCATATTCATGACACACAGTGTTTTGTTTTTGGGGCATGTGTTGTCCAAGGAAGGAATCCATGTGGATCAAGGTAAAGTTAAAGAATTAAGGATTGGCCACAACCCAGGACTGTAACAGAAGTGAGAAGTTTCCACGGGTTAGCATCATTCTACCGAAGGTTTATTCCATATTTCAGTAGCGTGATGGCACCAGTGACAGATTATATGAAAGGAAAGCAGTTTGTGTGGATGGAAGAGGCTGATTCTGCTTTCCAACAGATCAAGACACTCTTGTCTACGACACCGATTCTTAGATACCCGGATTTTCAGTTGCTCTTTGAGCTAGATACTGATGCGTCCAAGGTTGGAATTAGTGGAGTATTATGTCAAAAGGGTCATCCAATTGCTTATTTTAGCGAGAAACTTTCTGGATCCAAGACAAGATATAGTACCTATGACTTGGAGTTCTATGCTATTATCCAAGCCATAAAGCATTGGAGACACTATCTGTTTCATAAACAGTTCGTGTTATATACGGATCACGAAGCGTTGAAGCATTTGCAGGGACGGGATAAGTTTGCAGCCAGGCATGCTTCAAGGATCGCATACTTGCAACAGTTTACATTTGTTGTAAAGCATAAGTCGGGAGTTACAAATCGGGTGGTAGATGCATTGAGTAGAAGAAATCATTTGTTGACTACGATGAGAGGTGAAGTGACGGGTTTTGAAGTATTTCCAGAATTGCTTGTTGAAGATCCTAACTTTCCTAAGATTGTAGATGAAGTCGAGAAAGGGAAGACGGATGAGTATGTGTTGGTGAATGGTTTTCTATTCAAAGGAACTCGGTTGTGTATACCAGAGTGCAGTTTGCGGATGAAGATTGTGAAGGAATTGCATGAAGAAGGACATGTGGGAAGAGATCGTACCTTGCAGTTGATTTCTCAATTATATTTTTGGCCTTCCATGAGGAAAGAAGTTGAAAGATTTGTGCAGAGATGTCACATATGTCAAGTTTCCAAAGGGACAGCTACGAATGCAGAATTGTATATGCCATTGCCTGTGCGTACTAGACCATGGGTTGATATTAGCATGGACTTTGTTTTGGGTTTGCCAAGAACTCAACAAGGGAACGATTCTATATATGTTGTGGTGGATAGATTTTCGAAGATGGCACATTTCATAGCTTGTAAAAAGATCGATGATGCAGTCCGTGTTGCTCAATTGTTCTTTAAAGAGGTTTATCGATTACATGAGCTACCTGAGACCATTGTTTCTGACCGGGATACTCGATTTCTAAGTCATTTTTGGTTGAGTCTATGGAAGATGGTTGGGACTAAGCTGAATTTTAGTAGCGCCTATCATCCACAAACGGATGGGCAAACGGAAGTGGTGAACAGATCTTTGGGAAACTTTCGGAGATGTCTTGTGAAGGATAATTTGAAGAGCTGGGATGTGAAATTGTGTCAGGCAGAATTCTCACATAATCATGCTGTTAATCGAAGTACAGGATTCAGCCCATTTCAAGTAGTATATTCAGCAATTCCAAAAGGACCGTTGGATTTGTCGATAGTTCCACGTCAGAAAGGGGTTGTTCAGCGAGCTTGTGATTTCGTGAATGAGTTGCAGGAATGTCACAGGTTTGTTCATGAACGATTACTTAAGTCAAATGAGAAGTATAAGCAACTGGTTGATAAGAAGCGAAGAATTGTTGACTTCAAAGAGGGTGATTTTGTTTACGTAGTATTGACGAAAGATCGTTTTCCAGTTGGAACTTACAACAAAATGAAAGCGCGAAAGATTGGTCCTTTAGAAATCATGAAGAAGATCAATGATAATGCTTATCGGTTGAAATTTCCGGATCATATCCGTACTACAGACGTTTTCAACGTCAAACATTTGATTCCGTATCATGGGCATAAGCTTGTCGAAGAAGAGGAAAGTGTGAATTCGGGGTCGAATTCTTTTCAACCAGGGGAGGATGATGCAGCGCGCCACACTATCCCGGTTGTTTTAGATCACTCAGTTTCTTTAGGTCGCTTGGGTGCCTTAAGTCGCTTGCGACCTAACGAGCTAAGTCAGTATGATAAGTCGCTTGAACGACCTAGTGAGCTAAGAATTGAACGACATAACGAGTTATGCCTTAAATCTCCTGCCTTGAATCATCTGTGCCGCTTGCCACCTTAAGTCGCTCGCTAGCGACCTTTGATAAGTCGCTGACCTTAAGTTTCTTAAGTCGTTTATATGACCTTAAGTCGCTCATACAAGACCGCTTTTCCTTAAGTTTCTTTCAAGCTATGCTGTATCTTTTAGGTCGCAAGATTTTATGTCGCTAGTTCTTGAAGCTATGTTGTATCCTTATGTCGCTGAAGCCTTAAGTCACTCCAGGATTCCTTAAGTCAAAGTTCCTTAAGTCGCTTCTAATAGACCGCTGCCATGTTTCCTCAAATTGCTCCGTCCAGATGTTGAGTCGCTGAGTTCTTAGGTCGTGATGTTGTAATTTGTTGGGTCGCATATATGTCGTATATATTGTTATGTCGTGTGTTGTAACTCATGTGTTAACTCGTTTGTTGTTCGGTCGTGTGAGTTAGGTCGGCCATATGTTAGGTCGGCTGTGATGTGTGTTGTGTTGTTATTTTCCTATAAATAGTGGTGCGACGTCACTTATAAGAAAGTTGATTTTGAATAAACTTTTGTTTAAGTGCTTTGCGCCTCTTTAAAAATTGGAAGTTGAGTGTTATCTCCTTTCTCCATCTTCGGTTATTCGAGTGCGCTCGAATCAACGATTTTGAAGCCGGTTCACCGAATCTCGTGCGCGAGATCAACGTCGAAGAATCGTAGATCTTCTAACACGGTATCGTGTGCGATCAACGTGTTAAAGATAGCTAGAATCCGGTGTCTCGCGAGATCAACGGATTTGTGTATATATTTTGGGTATTATCAATCCATCGATTCATCTTTGTATCATTCCAACGTTGTTTGTTATTGTTGCATCATTTGGCGACAACTGGTGGTTAATCCGCTGCGTCAATTTTGATATTGTATCAAAAATCCTAAACTCTTTAATGGATGAATAGGAAAGAAAGGTCTTGAAGAAGCAAATGATCATTGAACTATGAAACTAGAAGAGTTAATAGGAATTCTAATATCCTACGAAGTGAATTTGCAGGCTAAAAGAGTACAAGAAAGACAAAAAGAATATGGCATTTCATGTAGAAAAAGAAGAATCTCATTCGGATGAAGAAGACTTAGCATTCATTGCTAAAAGCTTTAAAAAGTTTTGATGTACAGAAAAGGAAATCGAAACAACAGGAAAAGAAACTTCAACAACAATTCAAATAAGCCATCTTCATCAATACTAGAATGCTTTAACTGCCACAAGAAGGGGCACATACAAAAAGATTGTCCAAAGAAAAAAAACATATCACAATAAGAACCGAAAGGACAAGTTTAGAAGAAAAGCATTTTCAGTAACATGGGATGACTCGGATTCTTCATCTTCAGAAAATATTAGTGACAGTGAAAATGAACAAGCAAATGTTTGTTTCATGGCTCCAGAGAATGAGGTAAATGATCTTAATTTTGATGTCATGATTGAAATAAATTTTGAATTATTAGATACTTTAAAAAGTCTCAAAATGAGATATAATGAGGCAATAGAAAATCAGAGAAAGGCAGAATTCGAGACATATATGCTTAATGACGAAAAGCAGATATTAAAAGAAGAACTTGGAAAACTTTAAGATACTTTTTCTAATGATAATTATCAATTTATCTTATTGAGTCAAGAAAGTGAAACTCAAAAGAAAAAGAATGATGACATTATCTTTGAAAATCATGAGCTAAAAACCACGTTCGAAATGATTGAACTAGATAGTACTAGCCTCAAAACAAAGTTAGAAAGCATTACTAAAAATGTGACTAACTTCAATAAAGGTAGAGAGAACATATCTAAAATTATTGAGAATTCCAAATCTTTTTTAAATAAGAATGGACTATGTTATTTTAAGAATTCAATAGCTCCACCCAAAAATAAACAAAATAGGAAAAATATTTCTAAATCCAAGTCTACCATAGTTTAACCATAAAGGAGTCAAAATTCAAAAAACATAAAAATATGGTTTCCTAAAACAAACAACAGTTTGATTAGGAATAAATATATAAAATCCTTTTTGGAAAATGTGCATAAGAGGCAAAATTATTTATACAAAGGGAATACTGAATCCTCTTGGGTTTGGTTTCCTAAGACCTAACTCTTAGGACCCTATCAAAAAGTAGGTACCAATGTTATTATTTTATTTTTTGCAGGTCCCACTTAAGATGAAAATGGATATTCGACAGTGGTTGCTCAAAACAAATGACAGGAGACAAAAATATGCTAACAAATATTACATATTTAGATGGAGGCTCTGTCACATTTGGAGACAATTCCAAAGGTTATATCATCTGCAAAGGCAATGTGAGAAATTATGGTATATCTAATTCACCTCTCATTTCCAATGTTTTACTTGTCAAAAACTTAAAGCACAATTTGTTAAGCATTTGTCAATTATGTGAAAAAGGATTCAAAATTTCATTTTATGAGGATAAGTGTAGCATTTGTGATCACAGTAAAAACCTTATCTTTGAAGGTAATAGAGAAGAAACATATATGTTCTGAATATGAAAATGAGGATAAGTGTAGCATTTGTGATCACAGTAAAAACCTTATCTTTGAAGGTAATAGAGAAGAAACATATATGTTCTGAATATGAAAATCAATCATAATTCAGATATGTGCTTAATAGCCAAAGAAAATGATCCTTAGTTATGGCACAAGAGATTCTGTCATATTAACTTCAAAGAAATAAACAAACTTTCTAAAAATGATTTAGTCAAAGGATTACCAAAAATGAACTTCAAAGTCGAATGGCTCTACTTCAAAAGAACCTTCTTCTGTAGAGTTTTCTACACCATCATCAGCTTATTCTTTCGATTTACCAACACCAACCCTCTGCTATGAACCTGTCAGGCATGTATATCCGAATAATCATACCGGTCATACTCCAGAAAACAAGAAAGCACGTCGTTTCTTCTTCTTCAGTTCTCCACAAACTAAACAAAAGATTATATTTATCATTATAAACGGGAATCGATAGGACTTCAATGAGAAATGTACTATGAGCAAAAAGTTAATTCACAACGTCTTAACTTTCAGGAGAACCTTGGTTGGAAAATCTACGGTTCATCTAAGTCTAATGTTCATCAGCCTAAATCATCTTCCCATCACAATTCATGGATTCAAACACCGCAACGTTCTAATGTATCACCAAATTCATGGGAACGTGGCAGTAACTAGAATTCTTTGTGATCATCTAAGGAAAAGACGAAGATAGTACCACAAGAGCCTAAGACTCCTAGAAAATCGTCTTCCTCATCGTAGACACAAAATCTTCAATTGATTTTAAATGTTGCTTTTGTGTTTATAATTGTATTTTTTAATAAAAAACTTCCGCATTTCCTATTTTTTAATAAATATGTTTATTCTCAGGAATGCATTCTTCATGAAATTCAGACGTCTAAAATAGGTTAAAACAGATGTCTGAAAATTGTAAAATAAATATTTTTTGACTTCAGATTCAGACGTCTGACACACCCAAAACAGACGTCTGAATATGCCCAAAAATGAACTATTTGCATTCTGTTTAAATTTTTTTGATTTCAGACGTCTGAAATACCAAATCCAGACATCTCAAAAGTTTCGTCGTTTCAAATTTTAGGGGCTTTTCAACATTTTTCTCCCTACCTACCATCTTAAAATCGTTCGAATCCTCCTCTATACCCCATTTCCAATAAACCACTTCATTTTATTTCACCATAAACCACATTTTTTCAATCATAAAAACTCAATCTTTATCATCAAATCTTCACAAATGACTCCAAGACCAAAGATCTACGACTTCAACTTCCTCATCCGCTCATAACATTGATCAATGGCTTTGGAATAATGACGCAAAACGACGTTTTTCTCAAATGGATAGATCCAACTTATTTCCCAGTGCCTTCATGAAATTTTAAGAATTTGAGCCTTATAAAATTCAACAAATAGCTCGCTCTAATGGGTTAGAATCTCTTCTTTCATTTACTGCCAATAATGTAAAGATTAATCATCTGTTGGTCAAGCTTTTTTATGCAAACATGAATTTGGATCATTACCATCCTCGCAATCGTGAAAATTATATTTGGACTATAGTTTGTAGTACTAAAATTTTCATTCCACTTGTTTGTCTTGGAGAATCCTTCAATGTCCTTCAACCGTAACCGATTTAGATGATATTGAGGTCTCTCTATCCTTGGACGAACGAGATGAAGTTTCTCACCGCTTTCTTTCTGACAATATTACTAAACTCACCTCTATTCAACTTCGGCCACAAGTCTGTATCATTCATAGGGCTTTGATTCGCTCCGTTTTACCTCGAACAGGTAGCTATGAAGTTGTTAATAAGCGCAACTTTCAAGCTCTCTATGCTATATCCTCTGGACAATCCATGGATTGGGGCCGTGTCATTATGGAAGAGTTTATGGATGTGAATCGCCATCATCGTTATAAGACTTTTCACTATGGTGCTTATATAATGAAAATTCTCCAAAACTATGGTATTACATTTCCTGAATCTGAATTTTCAACAATTAAAGAGCTTGGATCCAAAATCCTAGGACTTATGGACTCACCACAACGTCCACAAAGTCTAGCTTTTATGTCATTCCAAGAAAGGACCACGAACCGTGATCTAAATCATCCTCAACCTCCTCAACATCATCACCCTATTGTTATATAAGTTCAAGAGGAAGAATGATGAAATAGAAGTTCTAAATCTCAAATCTACCACATGACAAGCTTTGTTTACTCCTTCCCAAAATCAAGCCAAGCTTAAGATTAAAATGGATAAGTTCGAGAGGCAAACCAATAAAAGGTTCAACTCCATTCGCGGTTTTATATAAAAAATATGGGAACATATTGATTGCTCTTTCTCGAACTCTACCAAAGCTTTTGATCCAGCCCCCTTTCCAATTTTCCTCTAGCTCCGGCACCAATGATGATAATAATGATGGCGATGAAGAAGACAGTGATGACGAGTCAAGCAAAAGTTTTAAGGTAGTGGTATAGTTGTTTTCTTATCTCAAAACATTCGTAGTTATATGCTTTTTGTTGTGTATGTATTTATGTGGTGATCTCACACTTGCTATATTCGTTTGTAAAATTAAACTTCTACGTATCTTTTGGAATAGAGTAGTATGTTAACTATTCTACATTATCCATGCTATTCTTGCTCAATGTCGTTCATATGATATGTGAGTATTTCACATATATTATGGTTCCTTTTTGTCTATGTCAAAGGGGGAGGAGTTTAAAAACTACCATCGACAGGGGGAGCTTATAGTAAGGGGGAGTACTTATAATTCTATTTCCTGTTTATATATGTTCATATTGTGCATATACTTATATAGTTGTCATCATCAAAAAGGGGGATAATGTTGAAACTTCGTATTCACGATATTTCGTAATTAGGATATTTTGACTATGACAACTATACAAGTCATTATTATATACTAACCTGTTTTTATAGGAATTAATCAAGACCAGATTCAAATAAGCTTCAAATCTTACATATGTATCGGGTCAATGTGTAGAGTTTACTCATGTTAAAATCTCTCCTATATGATATATATTTCGACATTTTTTTCATTTACTTAGCATACACTTATAAACTTTACATATTCTTATATTTTAGTTTACATTCAGACGTCTGAATGTACCAAATCAGATGTCTGAATCTGAAAAAATGAATATTGTTTAGTACAATATTCAGACGTCTGACATGTTCAGTTCAGACATATGAAAATGGTTATTTTTAGCCTATTTCCTTTTTGCTTTGAGCTCATGCAATTTCAGAAATCTGAATTATTCAGTTCAGAAGTCTGAATATCTATAGCGGCTACATTTTCAAATAGGCACTTCCATTCATGAAGAGATGCATTCTTCATTTCAATAGACATGACCATATCTCTTCATGATAACTCTTCACGAACATATGCACCTATATATAATCTATATAAACACATTAGAATCATTTTTCCTTAACTTAATTCAATTTATTCTTACTCTACTCTCATATTCTTTTTATAATACTCTTGTGCATTCAATTTCATTCAAATTCATTCTATCACTTCCTTATTCTTCATGTATTCATATATACATCATAAAGAAGAAGATTATATAAAGGGTGCACTATAATTGACAAATTGTGTCATTAAAGAACACATAGAGTCAAGAAAACTTATTTGTAAAAGACTTGTTCAGCTGCTCAAGCAAAGTGAAGTCCTCTTCTGCTGTTGAGGCGCAAAATCCTGTTCCGTTTCTCAGGTGTTGTAAACCTACTCCTCCGGGTTAAGTGGGGGCTATAGTTAGTTGAAATTCCAGAAGGAGTCTGGGACTGGACGTAGAACGGGAAGTTCGAACCAGTATAAATATTCCTGATGTGCTTGTTTTATTTTACTTATTCACATTGCTATAGTTTTATAGTTTATTTCCGAAAAAGTATAGTATAATTCCATATAGCACGATCTGCACTGTCTTTTCAAAATCGTACCACAGGCATTGCCTCACATGCCTTGTCATATTTATCCTTATACGAGCCCATTACGACTTTGGTTTTGTGGTGTACCTATAGGGGACTCACTGGCTACCGACGTTACTGGTTGCGTTACAAGACCTTCATAGACTGCATGCTATAAAAATGTGTTAAGTGGGATAATGTAAAGCCTTAATGGTATTTTGATGTTTATTTTACTTATAGACATTTATATTATAGCATACACTACTATATATAGATAGTTTGATGGACCCTTAAGAGATGGAAAAACTTGTAGCATCACTTAAGTTATTTTGCATTGATTTATTGATTTACATGAGGATATTAGTTATGACTCAAGTATTATGTTCTCCATTATGCTCGGGTCAGCCTGAGTATTTCTAGTTTTGAGTGCTTGTCGTGGAGACGAAGGAATTGCTGGAGACTCCGTTCTATTTCCACTATTTTATCGGTTTAGTTTTTTTAGCTATGTTAATCAGAGTTATTTCATTTCCACTTATTTCATTCCCAGTTGATTAGTGTGAGAATATATGTAAACTTATTTGGAGATTTAGGATTCATTTATGTACTTATTTTATTTCCGTCGTGAAATTCTGAGTCGTATATATTTCTATGCCTGTATTATATGATTGATTCTATTATTTCCCTAAACAACTATCTATCATCTAAGCAATATTTCTTGTTTAAATGGTGGGTCGTTACGATGGCTAAGATTTCTACAATCTAAATAGGAGCATAAAATATTTTTCCCCATTTCCTAACTTTAGCTTTGGATCATTTACAAAATTCCAAATTGCTTGCTCGTTCTCTTTAGTAGTTCTACGATAAAAATAATAATAATAATAATAACCTTAGATATTAAAATACGTTTTAATTTCAATATTATACTTAAGTACCATATAATTACCTGTTTAGACGTACCCGGTCTTTATCAATCATTTTTTATATGTAAATTGGAGAGGCGCGACGTAGATTTAGGGTTCGAGGCGGCTGTAGCTGGTATGCGATAGAGGTTCCAACATATAAATATGATCTGGTTAAAAATTATAAAAAATTACTATTCATATTGACTAATTCAAATATTGCATCACTTTCTCAATTTCAAAGTGATTAAAATTAAAATATATTTCCGTATAAATTAACAGATATACTGCCTGCATAAATCTAGTCTACTGCCAGCATATGTCTAGTCCGAAGTTTTATGTAGTCTACAAGACTGTGCATGGTAAATAATTTGTAGCATTTGTCATACAAGTAGTTGGCATGTATATCAATGTAACAATCTTTCTATGGTATAAAATTTAAGGTTATGCAACATTCCTCTATAAATAAACCATTACACTTACATCTCTTCCAAAACATTTCTTCTTCTTCTTTTTTTCTTTTTTCTTTCTTTTTGGTTATGTGTAGAAAGAGAAAACTACAATCATCACCGGAGGTGATTCACCGCCTTTACAAAGAAAGAGGGAGGTGATTTCACCTCCTTTGCAAAGAAAGAGGAAGGTGACTTTGAAGCAATAGCTTGATACTATGGTTTGTTTTTCATTCTTTTTTATTACCTTTAGTAGTTCTTTGTACTCGCTTACCTGTTCTTCGATTTCCAATCATTCTGCTCATAAAAGCAATTACCCATGTCTCATAATTTCTCTATTCAGTTAGCTTGTGACATGGATACGATTAAAAATATACTTGGTAATTTCAAATAGTTATATATTTGATTACACCTTTAATTTTCTTATTTAGATATTAGTTATTTTAAACTATTTTTATTACGAAAATCCATATCAAATTTTTATTAGGTATCGATAGCCAATTATTTGACTTAAATTTTTTATCAATCGTTATGTATTTTCATTCTTCTTGATATATCATTCCAGCATTTGTCATATATCAATTTTAGGAAAGTTAAACGTACTTTACTAGAAACTTAATTATTATCGTAAACTATTTTAATATGATAACTTGACTTTACTTTCAGCCATGGTTCATCAATGATCTTTAAAGTATTAATTTACTTTTATGTTTAGACAATAATCATCTTGAATTAATCATCTAAGCTTTGTAGCCTTTGCAACTTTGCAAATAGATGCCAATAATTAACTTGAGACCTATATTAAAACGTAGTCAAGTGCAAGTATTTTCATTTAAGTTTGTCTTGGGGTAATTAATTAGTGTGAAATGTTGCCAAGAAGCAACAAATTCTTCCCTTAATGCTTTTATGCTACTTCTTTACGGTTTACATAATCAACATTAAAAAAGGTGGAATTTATTATTTTTCCTTTTTTATGAAGAATTCAAGAAAAGTCTAATCTATAATGGTTTTCAAGGCTATATTTTTATTAACATTTATTACCTCCAAGAGATACACATATAAATCTCATTTCAGAAAATTGTATTGCTCAACAAGATACTTATTATTTCTTGTTTTTTCATAGAATGGACAAGTGCACACTCATTCAACAACATCCATCTATCCTTGCCTTACCAAGGCCAACCATATCTGGGTGGGAAAATCATTCACACTCATTCAACAACATCCATCTATTCTTATTTATTACCTTTAGTAGTTTTTTGTACTCACTTACCTGTTCTCCGATTTCTAATCATTTTACTCATAAAAGCACTCACCTATGTCTCATAATTTCTCTATTTAGTTAGTTTGAGACAAGGATACGATTAAAAATATACTTGATAATTTCAAATAGTTATATATTTGATTACACCTTTTATTGACTTATTTAGATGTTAGTTATTTTGAACTATTTTTATTACCAAAATCCATATCAAATTTGTATTAGGTATCAACAGCCGATTATTTGACTTATATTTTTTATCAATCATTATGTATTTTCAACCTTCTTGATGTATCATTCTAGCATTTGTCATATATCAATTTCAAGAAAGTTAAACGTACTTTACTAGAAACTTAATTATTATTGTAAACTATTTTAATATGATAACCTTACTTTACTTTCAGCCATGGTTCATCAATGATCTTCAAAGTATTAATTTACTTTCAGGTATAGACAATAATCATCTTGAATTAATCATCTGAGCTTTGTAGCCATTGCAACTTTTCAAATAGATGTCAATAATTAATTAGAGACCTACATTAAAAGGTAGTCAAGTGCAAGTATTTTCATTTAAGTTTTCTTGGGTATGATATGAATGCTTGGCTTAAGTATGATGGTTTGTGATGGATTATTTGGTTGTGATGATTATCTGTTTGTGATGATGCAGATTTTCTGTTTATGATATGAATGTGATTATCTATTGTTATATGTAGTTTATCTATCTATGTAAATTAGATAATAATGAAATGAGTTAATTTATTTTAAAATCCTTAAGTACAACTTGGACATTAAAATGGTGTTAGTTTTGATGAGACCGGGATCGGGTTTCCATATTTGGATATCCGAAAACCACATCGATTCCAATTAAACGTTAGGTCGTTATCCAAGTGGAGCAAGTGAAGACTCGAGGTGTAAGGGCTATACGTTAGTATAACTCTGTGGGTGATTCCGTAATGAGTTGACGGAATAGTACTTATAGATTCGAGATGGTGATTTAGAGTGCAAGGGTTATCGTCGTTAACTCTAAGGGTGATTCCAATGCGAGTGTAACGAGATAATGCCTTCGGTTTTGTTCGAACCCGGAACGAACTTGTGTGGATTGAATGCTTTCGGAACATCTTCAGGTGGACGATGAGCATTCTAAGATTGATATGTCCTATAAAGGTAATCGTAGCCTCAAGCCTCATCAACCGGGAGTGGCTAAAACATGGGAGGTGCAGCAAAGCTTCGTGGGTAGCCCCCACTGGAGAGCAAGATTTATCCCTGTCTAGAGGTCCTTTTATATTCGGTTGTGTGGCAGTTGGCGACGGCCAATCTGCGGGGTGGTCTTGATCGGAACTGTTCAGTAAGGAATGGTTCCAGCTTTGTGTTGCAGGGGAGTGGGAGTACTCCTTGGTACGTTGATCTAGGCCACTGTGACGGGCGGTACCCCAGTAGCCCTGCCATTGTTGGAAACAGAAACCGGGGTGGCTATAACACAATGTTGGATCTTAAGGCTCTTCACACACCAGAAGTGGTGAATTGTGTATTAACTACTTACTTATGAATGTAAAACTGTATTTACTCAAATTGTAAACAGAAAGAAGTAATCAGAGAATAAGTAAATAATAAGGTAAAATGCAGTAATGTAAATAACACCTGGATTTTTATACTGGTTCAGATTAACAATTCCTACATCCAGTCCTGCACTCTATCGTGCAAAATTCCACTATAATCGCTTACTTTCCATGGGTGGCAAGAACACCTTTACAATCTTGGTTTCATGGGCTACAAGACACACCCTCTTGATTTTGTAGGATACAAGAACTCCTTCTCTTTATCACCAACAACAAACTATGGCAAATGGTTGTATCTTCAATACAGATTCTTGCAGATTCGGTACAATGACCCTATAGACCTTCAATGGCAATATATCTTTGAATTCTTTGCGGAATAGGATGAAATCAGAGAGAGAATAATGTGAATTCAGGTACAACTCTTTGATATTGTGTGGTTTGCAAATCAGTGAAGAGTTGGAATGAAACAGTATCGATTTGCAAGGAGATTGAAAGAGTATGCAATGGATTTCTTTTGCAAATGTTTAGAGAAGAAGGAGTAAGAGAAAATAAGAATTCCTGATGGTAAAATTCGTTTTCAGAGGCCTTTATATAGTGGTTGAAGAGACGTGTCTTTTGGTGAAGAGGTGGAGGGAAATGTCTCTTCATTTAAAATTTGAAAATTTAAAAAACTGCTAGTATGTCGACATGCCCAAGTACCCCATGTCGACATGGGTGTGTTGCAAAATGAACAGCAACACTAATAAGTGTTGCAAATTTTCAGCATTTCAAATTACCTTATATTTGTGGATTTTTGTGATTCGGTTGAGATCAATAGTTGATGATCTTTAAGTATAATTGCCATGAGATCTTTAACAAGATATTCTAAGGTTCAACCAACTCCTCATCACTTCAAACACCTTTATGCTCCAGCATTCTTCTCAAATTGGGTTTTGTTCTTCAATTGCTCTGATCAACCTTCTTCTATAATTCATTTGCTTCCACTGTATTCTTGTTTATCTCTCTAAATGTCTCTATAATATATCTGATATGACTGCATAACTCAAAGATACGTTAGTATTAATATTTATATGTTTGTTGCCATCAAAATCAATACCTAGGTTATTAACATTCTCCCCCTTTTTGATGATGACAACCATATAAATATTTGAGAGATAAAATATATACTTTTATATTTGACTCCCCCTAACTCTATGCACTCCCCCTATCATTTTTCCTAGTATATTTATACCTTTTCTCCCCATTTTTCATAAAAAAGGGCGAAAAAGAGTCGCTTAAATCACTGCTAGACAATACGTATAGTTTGTATATAGAGATAAATGCTTTTAAATAAAACACTTGAGGGGAAACCAAATCAATTCAAAACATGAAATAAACTTATCAAATAATAAGATGGGTTGTAGAGTTACCGACTTTTGCTGATGCCAATAACAAATCCTTTACGTATTTATCCAATGTACGATAGATTTCTTGTCATATGCTTTGAGCATCTACTATCTAATATCCATTGTTTGGTACCTAAAAAATTATAAAATATGCACACTGGTACCCTTTTTATTTTGGGTCCATGGGGTTAAGTTTTGGGATGCCAAACCCATGAAGAGTTTGAATGTCCTTTCAAAATATAGAAGTTTCACTTGCTTACAAACCCTACTAAGATTCACAAGACCACCAATAGGATTTGAAACACAAAAAGGCACAGAAGCAAAATCAGGAGAAAGAAGGTGCTCAAATTTATCACAAAGATCCATAGGAATAAAGTATGGGAAGCTCCATTATCAAATAGAACACGGACATGAAAAATTAAATAGAGAAAAAGTGCCCTGAAGTGTACCTTCGTTGTCACTAGGAGAAGGAGCAGGCACAGGTGCAGGTGCAGGAGGTGGAGCTGGGGAAGATGCAGAGGTAATAACAAAGATACCTGATGACATGCCCTTCTTTTGAGTTGGGCAGTCCTTCTTGAAATGGCCAGGCGGCAAACAAACGTGACAGAGATCGCGCCTGGTCAGTTGAGCTGGACGAATAGCATCACCACCCAAAGTAGGACAACTATTAGCACGGTTTCCTTTCTGGGTACATCTATAGCAAGTAATGGCAGATATGTTGATCGACTGCCTCTGAAACGAAGAAGATGATCCCAACCCTGGAGTCTTGTTCTGATTTTTCTTATGATGATAAAAGTTAGACTTTCTCTTCTTAGGATTTCTAGAAGA
The DNA here is from genome assembly GCA_030765085.1 of Allium cepa. Lineage (NCBI taxonomy): Eukaryota > Viridiplantae > Streptophyta > Magnoliopsida > Asparagales > Amaryllidaceae > Allium > Allium cepa. Next base: position 591,606,775 of record CM060938.1, read on the forward strand.
AAACTGAGATGAAGCAGACTGAGCAGTTGGAGGATTCTTATAAGTAGGATTCTCGTATCTAATGGCCATGTCCATCAGAGTGGTGAAAGGGTTATGCACATGGGTGATGAGACGATTATAATACTCTAGACGTGCTCCAGCAACGAACTTCTATTTTTTCTTGAGAGGAGTGTCAATTAGATTTAGACAAAACTTAGAAAGTCCATTAAAATTCCTCTCATATTCAACAAAAGACATATCACCCTATTTCAGATCCATGAATTCCCGATACAGGTGAGACTTTCCTGCCTCAAGCATCCACTTCATAAGAAAAGTCTCCCTAAAGCACGATAAACAAATATAAGGAAGATTTTAAAAAGGGAAACTAAATCAAATTCAAAACAACAAGCGATGATACCTAAATTGTTCCTATGAAATGTCAGCCTCAACGGTGTGAGTTGTGACAGTCTCCCGCCAATCTAAAGCTGCTCCTTTTAATTGCCAAGCAGCCATCTTACCTTGGCCTATCTCCACCATCTTACCTTGGCCGTGACCATCTCCATCTCCTAGCCATAATCCAGATCTGACTTGACCAAATTAGCACACATGCCGAGCCACTTTAGACATAAGTCGAGCCTAAACTCCACTAGATCCATGCCTTGTAACCTTCCATGCCTTATAACTTGCCTCTATTCACCTTCCTCAAGCCATAGCCATGTGCACTTGATCCATGACCGAGCCTAGCTTACCTTTAGACATCATGCCTAAGCAAAATATGGTGATGGTTGAGCCTATAGGTGATGTGGCCGAGCCCACTTGTGATTTAAACCAAGCTTTGTTTCATATTGATTCATGTTTTTCATTGTTGAACTCATACCTTGTTTTGTTAAACCATATACTTATATTTATTTTATTTATTTGATTACAAGATATGTATTTTGTTGTTACTTCTTCTCAAATCCTGTCGTGCATTGTCGTGCTTTGTGGAGTGTGGATTTTTTTATTTTGAATTGATCTCTAGCTTCAAAAAGGAGCGTTATTCACTCTAGACATTACGTACTTATATTACTGTAAATTGGTGACAAATGAATGCGTAAAATTGATATGCTATGTTAATTTGTTCATATATGCACGTGACTTGTTTATATGATGCACAACCTGATTTGATACCTGTTACATCATCTATTATAATATTATATGTTATACTGTTATTTTATTTTGTGTATCCCACACTGCAAGTTCCCTTATCACTATGGGTTGAAATGATACATACGCGAATAGACTTTAGAATATGAAAAAATCATTGTGGGCTGAAATGATAGGCTCGAGTGATTTTTATTGTATTTGATTTACTTGGGATTGCGGGCGTGAAATGATAGCCTGGATTTTTCTGTTTAAATTACGGATTGAAATGAAGTATTATCCATATCACTTGACCTAGGTTAGAAAATATTGTACAGACCCATGGTTAATTTTATATATATTTTCTGAAATTTGATAAGTATTTTAAATGTAAAAATATGTCATTTTAACTTAATTTGGATTTAAATAATTTAAATGAATTTATAGAGATTTTTCTATAAGTTAAAATGTGTAAAGAATTAAACGGAATGGTGTATTTTAAAGGATGACTTAACTTGAAATTGGGAATTTGGTTTTAAATGGAAACTTTAAGTTAAGTAAATAAATGGAGATATAATTTTATTTAGGAGATGGGCATGTTAAATAAAATATTAAGTTATTGGTTGAATGAAAGTTAAGCAATTTATAAAGGATTGACTTAACAAATGAAATTAATTAGAATTAGACATTTATTTATAAAATGTTATTTTATTAAAATTTATAAGTTAATTAATATCCAAATAAATTTTTTTGAAAAGTGGAATAAGTTTGATAAGTTAGAAATGAGAAAAATTGAAGATATATTGTTTTAAAGGGTATAACAGAAATTATAGCGTTTCAGAAATGTTGTAGTTTAATGAACGATGGCTTAAATATACCAAATATACCTATAACAGCATTTCTGAAGTGTTGCAGTTTCTGAAAATTTGAACTATGTGTTATACTTACTAAATATGCCTATAACAACATTTCTAAAGTGCTGTAACTTCTGAGAATTTGAACAATGTGCTGAAATTACTAAAGATACCTATAACAACATTTCTGAAATGCTGTAATTTCTGATTTTGAACTATGTTTTAATATATACTAAATATACCTACAGCAGCACTTTATAAATGCTGTTGTTTTGAAAATTCCAATGTTTGAAATGTTGGAATTGAACGAATGAACTTAGAAATTGCTGAAATTTTGGAATTTGAATATTTGATTTGGAAGGATAATTACTTCACATTTAAATGGTTTAAATGAATTATTTTGTCTTGGAATATAAACCACTTTTGAAATTTATAACCATGGGTAATAATAACGTTGGTTGTTAAAGAGACCGGGATCGGATATGCCATACTCTCTGTCGATACCGAAAACCACTTTAACAACAGTGTACGCGGTGGAGATTGTAGAATGAAGGAGGATGGTGGCGATGTTCTGTTAAGGTATATACGTGGATCCGACTCCCGTGAGTTGGCATAAGGTGGCTGAAACAGGAGCGATTCCGGGCCAGTGAGGTAGCTCCTCTAATCGGGCGCACTTCTTCGTATGCCATTCTATTACCTTGTGATTGATTGGTGTGCACCTTTTATTTTTGTGAGTGTAGCTCGGGATGGGCGGTAGTGGCCATTATGCGTTACCACTTGTCCGGATAGTAATTGGTATATCTACCCTGGCATTGCCTAGTTGTGTAGTGCCACCTACCCTAGCAAGCCTTGTACGAGTTTGATTTGTGTCGTACCTATGGAGTATTTTTTCATAGCCGCCCGATCAGGAGGTACGCATATACTGTATACACTGTTGGCACTATTTATGTGTTAAGGGGAATATTGGGTCACTCCTTAACGCTATTTTAAAGTAAGTTTATTTTACCTCTAGACATTATTATAATAGCGTATATTACTACATTGAAATAGTTTAACGGATCCTTAGAGGATGGGCGGTCCCAAGCATCCCTGAAGTTACTTGTACCTTTATATTACAGTTCACTTGAGTTGGGTTACATTGTACAAGTATGTATGTCTAGACTCAAGTGTTTGTGTTTATTTTCTTACGCTCGGGTCAGCCTAAGTAGCACAGCTTGGATCTATCTTCTAGAAGCTAGAGATTTCTAAAGTTTATCTTCTTATCTAGTTTTATCTATTTCAGTTCAGTCTTCCTATTTCAGCTATGTATTAGAGACTTATGTATTTGGGATTTCTGCTGTATTTGTTTTAGAACTGTATTTTTTTTAGACTTTGTATTTTGTACTAGTTTTGAGACAGAGTTTGTAGTGACTTCATGGACCACTATAGTTATTTTTAATTCCGCTGCGAGTATTCTGATTTATTATTTTCTGTGATGGGTTTTATTTGCTCCAAAATTTTATTACAATCTACTGTTTTGAAATATTCAAGTCAGATATATGTGGTTTTATTGTCGATTTGAATGGTCCAAAATAGTGGTTCGTTACACTTTCTTTCTCCTAAATTCGATTCTAACTTTTTTCTTCTCTACTTTCACTAGTGCATGAGTACTTGGACTCATGATACTTCTACGAATACTTTGATTCGAGTCCCTTATACAAATCGTTTAACCCGAACAAATGATCCTCTTGAAATGAAGAACGAGAATGCCCCTCGAACTCTTATGGATATAATCTTCCCCAATCGAGTTTCTATCCCTTCTTACATCACCTTTTCGGTCCTGACGGGCAATTACTTTGAGATCCATTCGAATGACATTAACATGCGTCTAGAATTCGACAATCTTGAACATGATGATCCTTATATATTTTTAACCAAATTAAAACAATTTTGTGCAACCCTTAAAATTCAACAACTATGTGACGATGGAATCAAACTTAGGTTAATTCCATTCGCACTAACTGATTACGCTGAAAAATAGTTGTATAGTTTGCCTATGAATTCGATCACTACTTGGGAAGAATTTACTATAACCTTCTTAAAGAAGTTTTACCCCTTGGAAAAAACAAAAAAAGTTCAAAATGAAGTTGTAAATTTTCATCAATTCGATGGTGTATCATTTGCAAAATACTTTGAAAGGTTTAAGGAACTTTGAATCAAATGTCCACACCATAAATTTGAAAAATGGACTTTTTTCCAAATTCTATACGATGGACTTTATAACAATTCTCGAATAAGGTTAGAATCGATATGCTAAGGAAACTTTCTAGCCCAAAATCACGATGCCCCTTGGCAATTTTTTGAAGACTTGTCCGAAAATCATCACAGTGAGAACAATCTGACGAGAAATCGACCTATTCCCGACCAAGCGCTCATTCAGTAGGATCCTCTTTGGCCTTAGAAGCAAAAATCGATGCGATAATAGCCAAATTCGATAATGTCATTTCCTCAAATCAAATGAACCAAGCTTCTTAAGTCATGTGTTACAAATGCAACGATCCAAATCACATCACCTATTAATGTCCATACTCATTAGAACAAACCAATGCGTTTATTAAAGATAGGAATGATCCATTTTCTCCAATGTACAATCCTAGCTGGAGAAATCATCCCAACTTCGCTTGGAATCAAAATAATTCGAACATGAGTATGATTCGACCGTCTTTTCAATAAATTATGAACAGCGCCTCAAATTCAAATCCTCCTTTCCAACTGCAACAATTTCAACAAAATTTTGTGCCTCCTTCTCAAAACAAAGCATAACAATATTTTGTTCATGAAGATGACAAACGAATGACCTCCCTTGAAAAGAGTATTGAAGCCTTAACTAATGCGACAATGTAGTTGCAAAATTTGTTAAATTCGTACATGCAAAATACAAGCCAATCGATCTCTAAACTCGAAATGCAAACGAGTCGATTAGCCAACCTCGTGAGTGAACGAGAAAGAGGTACATTCCCGAGCCCAACAATTATAAATCCTAGGAATCAAAACGCAAATTCGAGCTAGGATCATGTCGTTCATGATAGATATTTAAATCAAATTAATTCTATCACTACTTTGTGATATGTTATGGTAATCAATAACCAAGTTGTCAATCCAAACGACTTACCGGATGTTCCACTCGACATTTCGAAAACTACAACCAATTCCAATCAAAACATTGAGTCGAACCCTAATCTAACTTCCGAGTCTAATTCTTTTCCAACTCAAGAAGACCGTCCAAATGAGTTTCGAATCCCATTCCCAAATCGACTTCGACCTAAGAAACATTCGAAACAAATGGAAAAGATGTTGGAAATCTTTGAACAAGTCAATGGGAACATTCCTCTCTTAGATATCATCCAACATGTCCCGACCTATGCCAAATTTTTAAAGGACTTGTGTACTTAAAAAATGACACACTCAAGTGCCAAGAAAGTCTTTATAGCCGCTGGTCTAAGCGAAGTCTTGTCTCAGTCCATTCCTATTAGATACAAAGATCCTGGTTGTCTCATGATATCATATATAGTACGAGACAAGAAAATTAACAAATGTTTCTTAGACCTAGGTGTTAGTGAAAACTTGCTCCCATATTCAGTTTATCAGCAATAAGGTCTAGGTGAGCTTAAACCGACTAAGGTCATCCTTCAATTGGACGATTGTACTGTAAAGAAACCGACAGGAGAAATTGAGGATGTATTCATTAGATTGGGGAAATTCATATTCCCCATCAATTTCATTGTCCTTGAAACTCAACCTGTAAACAATTTGACTAGCTATATTCTTTTAATTCTAGGACGACCATTCTTGGCCACTTCAAACGCTTTAATTAATTATCGAAACAGTTCAATGAAAATTTCTTTTGGTAACATGACCATCGATCTTAACATCTTTAATTTAAAAAATAAATTGAATGAACCATTCGATAGCACATTGGAAGTTAGTACCATTCAAGAAAAATATGAAAACTAATCGATTGACCTAAATGATGAATGCGAGGATAAGTACGGAAAATTGTTTCAAGATGTTCCACACAAGACCGAACACATGCTTCCTTTCAAGGGTCTCATGATTGAGTTCGAGTCTCAGCCGACTTCTTTGATTGAGCCACGTCCCATGTTAGATCTCAAACCTCTCCCTTCTCACCTTAAGTACGTCTACTTAAGCGAAAATGAAATATGTCCTCTCATAATTTCTAACGATCTTTTCTTGAGCAAGAAGCTTCTCTTCTCTCCATTCTTTTAAAAAATAGAGAAGCGATTTGATGGTCCATTATGGACATTAAGTGAATTAGCCCGACAATTATTCAACATCATATTCACTTAATTGACGAAGCCAAACCCACTCGTGATGCACAACGAAGGCTTAACCCCAAAATGAAAGATGTGGTCGGAGACAAAATTCTAAGCTCCTTGATAACGGTATCATATATCCCATCTCTAATAGCTCTTGGGTTAGTCCAATTCATGTCGTGCCTAAAAAGTATGGACTTACCGTTATAACAAATGACACTAAAGAACTCATTTCTACTTATACTCAAACTAGTTGGCATGTTTGCATTAATTATCAATAATTGAATGCTACAACATGTAAAGATCACTTCTCTCTTCCATTCATCGACCAAATGCTTGAACGCTTAGCTAGCCATGAATTCTATTGCTTCTCGATGGTAACTCTGGCTATAACCAAATTCCAATCGCTCCCGAAGATCAAGAGAAAACGACTTTCACGTGTATATTCGGTACCTTTTCTAATTGATGTATGCCATTCGAACTTTGTAACGCCTCTGTGATTTCCAGCGATGTATGATTGGCATCTTTTCTGATATGATCGAAAGCTTTCTAGAAGTCTTTGTGGGTGATTTTTCTATCTTTGGAGATTCTTTTTTGATTGTTTACATCATAGAAAACCATTTGACTTTGAATTGAAAAAATTGCTGCTTTATGGTCAAACGAGGCATCGTCCTAGGACAAGTCATTTCAAATAAAGGCATTGTGGTAGATAGAGCGAAAGTTGACGTAATTACAAACCTACCCATTCCCAAATCCGTTAAGGACATTCAATCATTTCTAGGATATGCTGGATTTTACCGAAGCTTTTTGAAGGACTTTAGCAAAATCGCTCATCCTCTAACTACTCTTCTAGGAAAAGACGTTCCTTTCAATTTCAATTCTTACATTGTCTCTTCTTTTGAACGTTGTAACAAACCGAATTCTAGTGGGTCCTGATTTTCGCAAAAATGCTAAAATCCAAACCCACTAAAGCCTGAGTTGGGTATCTGGTATCCTGCAAATAGGCAAAGATAAATATATTATAGCTCAAATAAATATCTCACGGCGGAACTGACAAAAATATAATAGTAAATATTCACTAAGGTAATAACACTTTCTAAACAAGTGTCTTGAAGCTGGAAATCCCCTGCTATCTATCTAACCTAGGGGATGATATAAGGAGGGGGTCAGAACTAAAGTTCTGGTAAATGGAAAAATTATACACTTCTAAGCATAATTCTATAAATAGCGTTCTATTTCCATTTTCTGTTATATTAGGTTTATTGGGTTTATAATACTCTCGCCTCTATGCGTGAATCGTACCCATCTACTCCTTAGTAGATTAAGACCTAATAAACAATATATATATATATATATCTGTGTGTGTGTGTGTGTGTGTGTGTAGCTACATGGCCAAAGACCACAATGGTCATAGGTACTACCCACAGTACCTTCTGTATCCTCCTCGGAAAGAACTCCATCGTCTTGCTACTAGAGCATACTATAACTACATCTGTAATGGATAGCTTCGTGAGGCCTACAATACATATGTTTCATCATCTACTATGAAAATGTGAAATTTCTTCCGTGCTAGAAGTGCTTGGACATCCATAATGTACCAGCTAGTGCGTACCTTGAGGACTACCCGTAATCGTTCTATCTACTCCCCGAATTCCGCCAGCAATGTCTAGCTTGTATGGAACTCCGTCGAGGATTTTCTATATTTTTAAAGGTCCACTTTGTAGGCCTACCCTAAAGATATTCTACTTGGTCTGTCTCTTTACTCATCGTGGCTATGGCCCCACGCAACCCCCTTAACAAACCGAAAGACCTTTCAAGAGATAAGTGGTTGTGCCCTACTGCAAACAATGTAAACAATCAATTGGTTGTGCCCCTCATCCAATATCTCGATAGCAAAAGAATCATTGGCCTGTTGGTTTAATTCTAGTCTTTCTCGAACTCGCTCTGACTAATAATGGATGATATCCTCATGCGACTATACTTATGCGTCCCGCCCACTCTAAAGTATTCACAAACTAGAGTACGGTGTCATACAAATATCCTGCTCCATCATCAACCTTTTGATTGCCTACAAAGGTCCGCTTCGTTAGACCTGTAAGGCAAAAGCATTCAAGGCATACTCTCTTGATGGAACACCTTCAGACCTGCCTCCGAGGGTGCAGCTTCATTAGGCCTACCCAAGAGGGCCATCGTAGAGTATCCTTACGTCCCGTTGAAGTCTCGTATTTCCTTCCAGCCTAAAATAACTAACTTTGACGTGCTCTTTCTACACTAAAAATCTGCAATGAACTACTTCGTTAGGCTCTTTATCTAGATTCTCATTAGGCTGCTCCAAACACACCTTACCATTTTATTAGACTCTATGTCTAATCTTTTATTAGGCATTTAGTTAACTTTTCTTATTCTGTTAGCTACTTATTTATACTAATTAGCACGTCCAGCCCTACCCATGTGTGAGAACATAGGTCCTAGACCTGAAAGCGAATGCTGCCAGTATGGGCCACTTCTATTATTTTTGCTTATTAACTTAATTCAAGATCTAAGTTTGATAAAATAAGAATCTTCTATTTCTTTCTTTTTAATTATAACCAACGTGTTACAATTATACTTGCAATTGTCACTTTTACGTTCTTTTCTTTCTTTTATAATCTACATGTTATAAATGTATTTGCAAGTGTCTCTTTTATATTCTAGTCTGTCTTCTTCGATTATGGTACTAAATTTTCTTTAGTTCTCTTGTATTATATAACAGTCTTAACTTGGGACTACGTCCACCTATCATAGGTTACTTATCATAATAACTTCTTTATTTTTTACTCTACTATCTGCGCAATAAATACAGATCTCGTCATATTTTGTGTTTACTGTTTCTAGTCTTGTCAAATAATTAACTTGATTATTTCTTCTTCTTTAACTTCTTTAACGCTTCGCGTTATTCTCTTTTATTTTGGGAAGTAATTCTATTCTATTTGGTTGGTTACAAAAACTATGCTAAAATCCATTTCCATTTTTTAATACAAAATAATGCTATAAACAATAACTCGTAACTGCAAGATATTTCATTTATTGCTACTTTAATTGTTGGGTAATACAAAATACAATGATGTCTCTATTTTGCACTAATTCCATTTTTGGTGCTTTATTCTTGCAATTACGTTTATTGTTATTCTTACGATATTAAATTATGGGAATATATTCCCTTTTCTAAACCAGCCAACAAATCTATTACTAACTTCCAAATCAAGTTATTAGATTTTCCTCTTTTTATAATTCATTTCTCCCATTTAATAATTTGTAGTAAATTTCTCAATTTTAGGCTTATGCCTTTCTCTACAACTTTTAGGCCTAATATTACTTATATTTAATTGGGTTTCTTTTCTTTTTGCATATAAATAACATTTAAATATAAGTACACTTCTCTTACAAAATTTACTGTTTCAACATAACTAACTAGTAGAATTAATTACTGAAACTAGTTCAAATGTTGAATTAAAATATTTAATGGGATTCTAATGATATTATATATCATTAACAAAAAAGATACATAATTTAAATCCACTCACTTGAAAAGAAAGCACCCGAAATTCCAGACCTGATTTATAGTCCAGTTCTATTATTCATTGCCTTCCCCTTTGCAACCCTATTTAGAAACATAAACCAGAATTTGTATGGATTTTTAAATCTAGATCTAATTGAAGATAAATAAATAGATAAACTAGAAAACCAAGTCTGAAAACTCACCTCATACGGATGACTTAATTTGGACATCTCTTCTTTAGATTTACAGTTTCTACCTCCAAATTGCAAACCAGAAAATATAAATCTAATATATTTGATTTCTGAAGAATTGGAGAAGTGACGGGGCTTCCGCGCCCATTCAAAAAAATTTGGGTTTGAAGTCCAGCCTTGCATGTTTATTTATAGAGAGCCAAAGCAACCTCATCCGTTTGTCTAAGGGGATTGAAATCTAGCCGTTAAAAACAAGTAAATGCGTCAGTTTTGACGTGTCTAGCCTTTTTTTGTACATATTAATTTAATTAACGTTAAGTATTAACCATTGCCTGTTCATATTAGTTCCCATCAATTACAAATTTAATTCCATTTTTAACACAATTTTATTTTGAAATTCAAATGTTGCTAATTAATGTAAATTAATTTCCTTTAATTGCTGATTTGGTTAACATTACCCACAAGTGTTAATTAATTACCTCTAATTACAAATGTCAATTAATTTCCTTTATGACACACGCCTATTTTGGAATTCACATGCATGTTATTTCTAGAATTTATGCATGCATATATTTATAAACAAATATATTTATGCACATTTCACATATGATTATATTTTGGTATAGAACTTCGAACCTCAATAGCTTTTTCGTACGAAGTCCGTTTGAGGCATATTATATATGTAAATTATCTTAAAATCACCACAAACACGGTCATATAAATTTCAAGACCATATTCTAAAAATTCCAAAAATTCTCATTTTCACTTTTTATAATTATTTGATTATCTAATTATCTATAAATGCGGGGTGTTACAAACATTTGAAAAATGAACTTCTTTCTGCTCTAATCATCTGCGCACCCAATTGGTATCTTCCTTTCGAAATAATGTGTGATGCCTCTAACTTTGTGGTTAGTGATGCCTTAGGGCAACGAATCAAAAAAATCCTTCACTTCATTTACTATACGAGTATGACGTTGAACGACGCTCAACTCAACCACACAAGGATAGACAAAGAGCTTTTAGCCTTTGCTCTTGCACTTGAAAATTTCGACCTTACTTGATAAGTTCACACATCATGGTCTACACTAAGCATTCTGCTCATACCTTCTGCTGAAAAGGATACTAAGTCTCGCTTGATTCGTTGGATCCTTTTACTTCAAGAATTTGAGCTTACAATCAAAGACAAAAACGGATCCAACAATGCCATTGCCGATCATTGTCATGTCTTCCAAACGCATTATCTTCTTTACCTATCAACGAGAACCTTCCTGATGAACAAGTCTTTTAGTTTCTGTCGATCCGTGGTTTGTCGATATAGTGAACTATATAGTCACTAAGGAAACTCCTTATTTTTGGTCAAAACAAGATAAATACAAATTTCTTTCCCAAGTGAAATACTTCTATTGGGATTGACCATACTTGTTTAAGAATTAGCCTGATGAAATCATTTGACTTTGCATCTCGGATAAAGAAATATGGAGTTTTCTTTTGTTTTGCCACGATCAAGTGTGCAGTGGACATTTCGGTCCTCGAAACTACGAAAAAGGTGCTTCTATGTGGTTTCTATTGGCCTTCTCTTTTCAAAGACTTATTTGAACTTTGAAAAACTTATTATCGATGCCAAATGCTTGGAAGGATTTCTTGATGAAATATGATGCCTTTAAACCCCATTCTTATGATTGAAATCTTTGATGTTTGGGGTATTAGCTCTATGGGAAATTTTCCCAGTTCATCTAGAAATGTGTATATTCTTCTTGCTGTCGATTATGTCTCAAAATGGGTCGAAGACGTTTTATGCAAAACCAACGACAATATAATTATTGTGAAATTCCATAAAGAAAACATCTTTTCAAGGTTTGGCACACCTCACACAATAGTTAGTGATAAGGGCACCCATTTCGCAATCGTTCTTCTGAAACTTTAATGAAGAAATACTCAATAACCAACAAGTAATCCACTCCGTATCATCCTCAAACTTGTGGCCAAGTTGAAGTTTCAAATCATTAAATAAAACAAATCTTGGAGAAAACTATTAATAAAAAAAGGACTGGTCTCAAAAATTGACCGAAGCGCTTTGGGCTTACCGTACTACTTTTAGAACAAACCTTGGGATGTCCTCTTTTCATTTAGTTTAAGGGAAAGCTTGCCATTTACCAGCTAAAATCGAACACAAAGCATTGTGGGCAATAAAGAACTTAAACTTTGATCTCGATAAAGCTAGCGAAAACCGAATACAACAACTCAACAAACTAGAAGAACTTAGGAACGACATATGTGAAAATGAGAAAATTTATAAAGAAAGAATAAAAAAATTTCATGACAAGTCAATCACTCAAGACATCATTTATTCCCCGGGAAACTTAAATCGAGATGGACCGGACCATTTGTTGTACGAACTTTTTTTTCCACATGGTGCCATAGAAATAGGAAACCCCAGGGATGGATCGATTTCCAATGTCAACAGTCATCATTTGAAACCTTTCTTTGAGTTACCGTGTGATTAAGAGGAGGAGCTCATGATTCTTCATGAGCCAAGCTACATCTTGTAGGAATGTTTAACCTCTTTTATAAATATGTACATATTTTTCCCTGTTATATTCATTATGCATTTACTGTCGAGACACAGTCAAAATTAAGTGCGGTTGGACTCTCATCTTCATTTTCTTTAATTTTCATGGCATTTTTGAGTTTTTATTTTCCGCAAACTCAATTTAAAAAAAATCTTAAAATTTCTATATCTCAAAAACATTTTCTTTTTAGCATTTTTATTTATTTTCGAGAAACTCTATAGGATAAGTATAAGTTTTGGTTACTAAATTGAAATTTTTGAAAATTTATCAGTCTTAACAAAAATAAAAATAAAGCTTGATTACAAGTAATGATGGTTTAACTAGTATATAGGAAGATTCATACATGTTAACTATGAAGTAAATCTTAATTAAAAATCTTTGTTTAAAAAAGTGATGAATTTAAAGTAAAGGATATAACATTTTTATCTTCTAAGTTAAATGGTGCTAAAATGATTTTTCAAAACTCTCTCTCCAACTAAAAAACAAATAAACAAACAAAGGAAAAACATAATGTTAACCAAAAATCTTGTCAACATCCCTAATGCTTGAAATAAGATTATTTTATATGGGTACAACCATGTGGTTGAGGTGAATCATGTCATTGAGAGCATATCTTTCGAATAGAGTGATTAAGTAGAAAGGATTTGAGGTGATAGCTTTAACTTTTGACTAAAACGACCTGATCGAAAGGAGTGTCAAATTGTCGAATCTTTCGACATTGTTGAAAGGTTGACGTAACCATTCTTGACTTTATTAGCTTGGATAATATAACGGAAGAATAACTAACCGGTCAACCATGTCAAGGGTTAAGGTTCTGCCCCAACCTTTCGACTTGGTTGGGATACCAAAAGATTATCAAACCTTTCGACCTTGTTGAAAAGTTTATGAGACCACTCCAACCTTTCGACTGGATTTCTATAATAGTAATTGCCTCTTGAAGCTATTCACATTAATATAACTTTCAGCATTATTACTTTATCAAGTCTCATCTCCCCTGGAGGTTGAAATTATTCAATCATCAATGTATTTCACCTCTTTTCGATCACGTCAAAAGGTTGTATTCAAGGCCTTTCGACCTTATCGAAAAGAGATGCTTACTCTATTCTACATTTCTTTATTGCTTTCAACCTCTTGGGTTGATAGTCCTTTCATGGAATTCTTTTGAAAGAATTACTGATGTCATAAAGAGTTGACGTAATATGTAACAAAACCATATAAGGGATCTAACATCATATATCACAAGTTCTGTTTCCCTTCTATAGCCGAAATCAAAAATTTAATATATACAGAAATAAAACTCATGAAAATATCCCATGATCTTTCCATGACATATACTCGAAATGAACAAAAAGGTAAGAAATAAATCATGTATGATCGGCAATTAATGTTGAATTAACGCCTGATCATGATCATTCCCAAATTCAAATTAATCACAAGACATCAACCTCTTTATTTTCTCATAATGAAGTTTGATGCAAATATTAAGAGGCAAATCCCGCATTTAATTTCTAAATTAGGGTTACAAACGTAGTGAGTTGGAGCAAAAGTGTAGAATGAGAAAATCTGATCCCCTACACTGGACCCCTTGGGTCCAATATATAGATGCAGGTGACCGAGCTTTCGACTTCATGCTTTTGAATGGGTCGGAAGGTTCCCATTTTATTTGCAACTACGAACCTTTCATCTTTTTCGAATGGTTTGTCTTTCATATGTTATCATGGACCTTTCGACTTTGTCGAAAAGTTTGCTTTACTTTGTGCCTTCGTGAACCTTTCGACATTGTCAAAAGGTTCACCTTCTTTATGTTGCTGTGAACCCTTTGACCTTTTGGAAGGTTGCTTTTCCCTTGGTTATTGTAAATCCTTCAACGTTGCTGGAAGGTGCTTAGAAGTTTTTTGTCAAGCAGCTTCGTTGTGCCTTAGTAATTCTTTACTTCAGGCTTACGGAAGGTTTACTCAAAATTCTTATATGCTTCTCTTTACTAGCATTGAACAATCCTTTTGCCACCTTTGAAAAGTAACTTTACCTACTACTCTTTACACATGTGGAAGCTTTCTAAAAAGCCTTCTTTATCTTTATTTATATTTTATGGTCAACATTTAGCCCCCACTTGTATAAAGAAGGCTTTTGTTCATTAGGACAAACATTTCAGAATTATCAAATTGTCCATATATTCCTGCGATATATCTAATAGTATTCGCATGGTCCGTTCATACTACAAATACCTTTTCGGTTTGGTTGACCTTTAACTTTGATTTTATCTTAGCGGAAGATTCATCTTTTGAACCTTCAGAGCCTGTGATGATCATAAGTATTTGAAGTCTCAGATTTGGGTCTAGATGGTCGGGGCTTTTCAGTTTCTCTTATCAATAGAATGCCATAAGACCATACATAGGCAATTTATAAGTTCGTATCTTGCGACAATAAAGGTCGAATAGAACGCATCAAATAATAATAGAAAGACTAAGATCATATTGATTATTATAATAGAATGCTAAAACCCCATATCAATACAGTAATAATGAGAGAAGACCAGAATACCAATTCAATCATCCATTCAGATACGAAAGTCTAGGAGATTATCTTTTGGTTGTAAACGTTAAAGGTTCAGATGATTTATTTCGTCATTCAATAATAGAAGATCATAAGACCATTTTTGGTGATAAGAAGTAGAAGACCAGAAATCCACGTCAAATAATAAATAATGGAGACCGAAAATCCATAGTTGGTAATAAGTAATAGAAGGCCGGAATACCCAATTTGTCACTGATAATTGAAGTTCAAAAAACCATTCCCGCTGATAAATAATAGATGACCAGAATACCCATTCCTGATATTTAATAATAGAACACTAGAATATCATTTCTGGTAATAATAATAGAAGATCAGAATACCATTTCTTGTAATTAATAATAGAAGACCAGAGAATCAATCTAGCAGATGTTCATGAGGAGAAGTCGGTTAATTCTTTCTGATTCCCTTGTCAAGTGTGTCATCTTTATGCTTTCATGATATTTTGCACGCTTTTTCTTTTTCAGGCCTGAGTTTCTTTATTCTTTTGGCCTATTTTAGGCAGGGACTCTTTCATCCAATTCTTATGCTTATTTAAGTAGTCGTCATTTTAGGCAATGCCGATTTCTAGCGATTGCCCATTTCAGGTAGGAAACCTTTCTTAGTCTGTCGGACATTTCATCCAGGTTTCTGGTGCACTTGGCTTGCTTATTCTCAAGCATGGCCCTAGGACTTACCCAACTTTCTCCAGGAGGCACCTTAACTTGGCAATAGTGTGACTCGGCTAAGGGCATGTTCGTTACCTTAGCCAGGCCATAATGTAGCGGGACTAAGGGATTACGCGTCCTCCCTCCAGGAGGTGCCTTATCCTGGCCATAGCGTGATGCAAATAAGGGCTCATGCTACTTTAACCTGGCCATTTCAGACTTTATCGGGGTTAAAGGCATTGCCCTCATTCTAGGAGGTGCCTTGACCTAGCCATCTTGGCGTGACCAAAGGCTTTCTACCCTTATTGGTAGCCTACCATTTTAGGTAGTCCAAGTTTAAGAAGAATTTTACTCCTGATCATGTAGAATTTCGTAGTGAATCATAACAGAGACATTTTGGAAAATGCTTTATTCATTCAGAGTCAGAAAATACAGTATCAGATCTACTACATTCCAAGTTTTCGGTACCATATTTCCATCAGGATGGTATAACTTGTAAGGCCCTTAAGAGATTTCCTTAAAAACAATTGGTGGACCTTCCTAATTTGGTTCCAATGTTCCATCTGTTGGGTTTCTTGTATTGGCCATTACTCTTTTAAATACAAATATCCTTGTCTGAACGACTCGTTTTCACCTTTGACTTATAGTACTTTGATATTTTCCATTGGTATTCTGTCGTTCTTAAGGCTACTTCATCTCTCATTTCATGAATCAAGTTAAGTGATACCTTTTTTAATTATTGATTTGGGTTGTAGGCATAGGAAATCCTTCGATGAGATGGTACCTCAGTTTCTTCTGGTAGCATTGCTTCACAACCATATGTTAGTGAATACGGGGTATAACCCGTTGCAGTTCTAATGGATGTTCTGTAAGCCCATAAAACTAGGTGAAATTCTCCTACCCAATTCCCTTTTGCCTTATTTAGTCTCTTTTTCAAGACTGTCTTTATTGTTTTGTTAGTAGCCTCAATGGCCCGATTGGCCTTTGGGTGAGTGGCAGATGACAGGCATTTTATGATTCCTTTCTTATGGAAAAATTGTGAAAATTCTTCACTTTCAAATTGGGTTCCATTATCGGATATTATCTTATAGGTAATCCCAAACCTTGTGACAATTGCCATTACATCATACTTCATAAAGTAATCAATTACCACTATATCATACTTCTCCCCACCTTTGGAGATTGGAAGTGCTCCTATTAAATCGATTCTCCAAACACCGTGTAGCCATGGATTGGTGTTGGGAGTTAGTTGACTCGGAGGAAAGATGTGGTATCTTCGAGTAGCGTTGGCACTTTTCACACCTTTTAAATTACTCGATTGCTTGGTTGGTTAACTGTGGGGAATAAAATCCAACTTTCGTTATCTATTTGGCCAATTTGATCCCATTGGAGTGATCTCCACAAAGTCCTTCGTGGGCTTCCATTAATATCTTTAATCTGCTTTCGGGTTTTACACATCGTAAATATGGAAGGACATATCCTTTCTTGTATAGAGCTCCATTCACAATGGTAAAAATTTAAGCTTGACTCTTTAGATTTCATGCCTCTATTCTATCTGCATGTAGTGTCCTATTGACAATATAACTCATTGTTGGGGCCATCCAAGTGTGTTAATAGTATTCTACCATTATTGGAGTTGGGGATTCTTTATTTGTCCTTTATTGATTTGTTTCCCCTATTTCTTGTGCTATAGCCCGAGATAAGGTCAATACTAGTAGCTCATTAGTTTTTTCTGATTTTATTTCCTCAATGCTAGGATTAGCCTGAAATCCCATAGGCACAATTCGAATTGTAGGGCCCCTCCTAAACATGCCAACTTAGCTAATGAGTGTGCTTGGGAATTGTCTCCCCTTGGTATTTGGTGTGAAGAGAAATGTTCAAAAAGTTTGAGCATTTTTAATACCTTCTTCACATACTGATTTTGTTGGGGATTTTTTATCTTGTATACTTGCTTGATTTGGTTGACCATTAATTGGGAATCACTGAACACTTGAATCCTCAGGATTTTGAGTTGTAAAGCAAAGTCAATCCTATGACCATAGATTCATACTCTGCGACGTTGTTAGTTGTTGAAAACCCCAATTTCATATCATAGTGAAGCCGTGTCCAATAGGGGTAATTATTATGTATCCCACTCCAGCCCCTTGTTCATTTGAGGCGCCATCCATAAATAATTTCCATTTGGGTTTTAAGTCTTTTTCCTTTTTAGATTGCTCTGAAACAAATCCCGTACATCCATTAATGAAGTCAACCAATGAGCCGCTCTAGGTTGATATTCTATATAATATCAAGTTACCTCAATTCTCCACTTAATCAGTCTGCCAGAAGTTTTAGGTTTACTGAAGACTTGTTTCAATGGAAAGTTGGTCAATACCTTCATGGGTGTGCTTGAAAGTAAGGTCTTAACATTTAGGCCGTGAGAATTTAAAAGTATGTTAGTTTTACAATAACTGGATATTGGATATCGGCAAGCCTACTGTATACATAATATACCGGTAGTTTCAATTCCTTGGTTTTCCTTAATAATACCGAGCTTACCGCGTGTTCTGAAATTTCCATATACAAAAGTAGAACCTCCATATCTTCGGGGATGGATAAGATCGAAGGATTTTTCAAATGTGATTTCAACTCTTGAAATGTATTTTTGCAATCGTCATCCAGTTTGAAAATTTTCCTCTTCTTTATTACCTTAAAGAATGGGATGCACTTATCGGTGGCCTTTGAAATAAACATACTTAGCGCTGCTACCGTTCCATTCAAACTCATAATATCTTTACTTGTCCTGGGCTCCGCCATATCCTTAATGGCCTCAATCTATTTCGGACTAGCCTGAATTCCTTGTACACTGGTAATATAGCATAAGGATTTTCCAGAATGAACTCGAAAGTTTCATTTTTGGGGGTTGAGTTTCATTTGATCCTTTCAGAGTACTTTGAACATTTCATCTAAATCTTTAAGATAATCCTTTGCCTTTAGGATTTTACCACCATGTCATCCTAGTAAACTTCCATACTTCTTCTGATTTTGTCTTTAAACATCCGGTTAACCAGTCTTTGGTATGTTACCCCAGCATTTTTCAACCCGAATGACATCACTTTGTAACAATAGATTCCTTCATCTGTAATGAAGCTGGTATGCTCCTCGTCGGGTTTAAACATAAGGATTTGATTGTATTCAGAGTATGCATCCATCAAGGAGAGCAGCTTATGTCTACTAGTTGCATCAACCAATTGGTCTATCCTTGGCAGCTGGTAACATTCCTTTGGACAAGCTTTTTTTTAAATCCGTATAATCCACACAAGTTCGCTACTTCCCATTAGATTTCTTTACCAAAAATGGGTAAGCCAACAAGTTGGGGTAGAAGACTTCTCGGATAAACCCATTTGGTTGCAATTTCTTCACTTCTTATGTGACGACCTAGAATTTTTAACAGTTCAAAATAGAATAATTAATTGATTTGTAAATAATTAAAGGTTAATTTTAACTTGAATTCCAAATATTAATATTTACTTGATAATTAAATTTTTGAATTATATAAACTGAAAATTGGCTAAAATATTGAAGCTGGAGTTTTAAGCCTGTAAAAAAATAATTTGAAGGCTTATAAAATTGATAAGATGAGACTGAAGATAATAGAATGGTTGAAATTTAATTTTAAGGTGATATGTTCAGTTTTGAAAATATATCGTTTAAATTGAATTTAAAAATAGCCTTTCGAGGCACAGTCTCGGAATTTGATGAAACCAGTTTCATTGGATCGTAATAGTTAGTTATTATTGGATTTCAATGTTCGTAACGGTCGGGGTTGTCAATTGACCCTGGCAGCTCAAAACGCTTAGAACTATTTTAATCGATTTAATTTAAAATTTGATCGTTCTTTTCCGTAACTCGCGCATATGATCGAATTAGCTTCCGTAGTTCCATTGTGTTCGGAATATGAGTAAAGCATTATAATCGCCTAGCGACATTCCTTAAGAGGAGTTTGAAATTTTAATAATAATTAACGAGATGTTTTGAGAGTTTTATAATATAATAAAAATTCAAGGTCAAATAGTCAAAGATATTTTCATTTACGAGCGTACTCTAGAAGCCGTTCCTTCCTTCCTTCCTTTACATGCCTCTTTCTCTACTTAAAAATCGTGTCCATTTCTTTTATCCCAAAAAAATATTGATCAAATAAATATTTATATTTGTAATTGTGATGTATATATATATATACATAGATTTTAAACAGAATTATTTTATACAAGTTGAATTTATATTTTTTTAAAAAAAATGTATATGTAAAATTGACTTGAAATTTAATTTGAATTTGGATATTTAAATTGAAGCCCAAAGGATATATATATATATATATATATGTATATGTATCTTAGATTTTACTTTGATTTTAAATTATATTATTTTATTTTTTTAGGTTGAAACCATATAAAAAGATTTTAGAGATTGTATTTTATATAAATTTAGAAAACATTTATAAACGTACAAATGTATTTGTTAATTAGGAAAGTATTTATAAACTAAGAAAAGCATATTAGTTAATTAGAAAATTAATTAAAAATAAAATAAAAAGGCTTTTAAAATTCTTTTAGGACAAAAATAAACAACAAAGCAAGCACTCCAGTTTAAAAGAAAAATCAAATTCAAGAAGCAAGCAAAAATTCACAAGCCTGCGTTTGTTTTTCTTTCTCTGGAAGCAAGCAATGCAAATGTTTCAAATCCAGTTTAAAGCCTCTGCTTTTCTACAGGTAAGTAAATTTCATCAGGAAATTTTCTTTATATATATCAAAATCATGGAAGTAGTGATTCTGAAAATATTTCAATAAATTAATTCAAACTGGAGTTGAAATGGATTGGAATTGAAGTGGGTTCAATTGAATGGATATTAGTCCATAATGATTGGAATAACGTTGGATTGTAGCTAAAGTTGAATATGTTTAAAATCAAATGGAATTTGATTTAAATTGAAAAGGAATTGAGAATTAATTCAACTTGAATTGGGGATAAATAAAGTCCATTGGAAATTGGAGTTATTTAAAATTAGAATTGGATCAATTTAAATGGTAGAGGAAATTTAAATTGAATTGATGAGAATAGAGATTGGAAAGTGAACAGTTTTGACTCTGGACTATTTTTAATATAAATTGTTTTAATATAAACCTATTTTCAAAGCTATTTATATAAGTTGTATACTTTTGTATTCCATGTTAGTTGGGTTTACTCACGCTGGTTTCCAGCCTGACCCGGGTGTTACTCTGATGTAATGCTCGGGTCAGACCGAGTATTACTGATTTTCAGGTAAGGACGTTCTGGAGCTCAGGAGGCGAGCTAGATGGCAGGGACGTATGGAGAGTTTCCACTATGATATTGTATATGCCTGAGACATGTTAAATTGTATCTATCCAATGTTGTGTAAAATTGTTATAACTCTGATATATCGATGATAATTGATAGATACAGTTTCTCTTTGTATAACTGTTATTATTATGTGATATTATATTTTGATCCGCTGCGAATGTGAGGTTTCTGTGTCTTGTTTCTGTTTTCTTCTTCTTTCTCTTTTCTTCTTTCTTAACTATCTGGAAATTTTGGGATCGAAATTCCGGGTCGTTACAAAAATCAAAACCAGAGAATAAATTGTGATGGCTGGAATATTTTTTAATAAACCCCAATTCATTTTCTTTTCCCCATCCCCAAATCAATTCACGTTTTATCCTTCCCCATCCCCAAATCGTTTCGAAATTGATGATGGCTGCGGGGAGGTTCGAGTGTAGCTGCAAAACGATCGAAGGTCAACCTGATGATGAAGCACGTGAGGTCGGCATCAGTCTATTGGAGCCGTGACTCGATGATGTAAGGATGGAAGTCGAGATCGTTCAATCGCTGCTAGCCGGCCGTGGTTCGTGGCTAGTGACGCATTCTTGTATCGCAATGGCTGAGGGAGTCGAATTCGAACAAGTTGCGGCGATGGCGTCGTGGCCGAGGCTAGGGCTCATGTGCAACTGTACGAGGCGCGACAGCGGGTACCGAGGTAGGGTTCAGGTCGCGTTCGAGTGTGGAGGTGGTCTTAATGGTTCAGGAAGAAGGGGCCTCACAATCTATGGTGAGTTACTGCAGTCTTTGTTTTCTTTTACTCGATTTAAAATTTAGCTATATATATATAATAAAATGTCTCAGCTTGGAAATTATGTATGAATGATTTTTAAAGTTAGGAGATCTCAAGAAAACAAATTTAATTAGTTAGTTAGAACACTTTTAAATTTAAAATCAATTATAAGTTGAACGAATTAATTGATTGAATTTGTTTTGTGGTAAATTATTTCAGGTCATTTCAAATATGGATAAGATTCATATAAATTGTTTAATCAGGGTCAAATCGGAAAAAAAAACACCAAAGCTATATTGAGATGGATTGAAAAATATAAGTAACGGTGAATAAATCTCACTCGTCTGATATTATCTAAATTTAAATGGTTGAATTTGAATAATTGGTTGATTGATTGAGTGATTGAATGTGTGCTGATAATATGCGACTTTGATTTTGTTTGATTCTCGAGTTAATAAGGGGTTTAATGATTGGTGATTCATTAAATAGGTAGGATAATTAAGATTAATTAATCCGTAATAAGTGACTTATGAGAAATTAATTAATTAAAGATTAATGTAATGAATATAGTTAATTTAATTTATGAAGTAATTAAGATTACTTACTGATTTTGGGTTAAGAATAATTGATCTTGAGAAATTAATTGAAACTAATTTCTTTAATGTAACTGAAGATAATTAGTCCAGTGTGTCTAATTAAGATGAATAATGAAGGATTGATTTATTAATTGATTTGAAATTAATTAATACTTAATGAAGGAGTCTAAGTGATTGAGGTTTGAAATTTAATTTGAATCAATTGAATTGAATTATATGTGATTAAGCTTTGCTTATGGATGATGGAATGGTATTGGATGTTTTGAAATGAGTTAATATATCTGATATGAAATGTTGTGTAGTTCATTTGAATAACTTGGGTTAGGATATCATGAGTTTTGAAGAGGCCGGAGTCGGGTATTGGGAAATACCCGAAACCACTTCGAATTTTTATAAATTGAATTGTGAAATCAATAGGATGGAATGAATTGATTTAAGTGAATTGGATTATTTTATCTAAGTTTGCTACTTAGAAATTTATATATGAAATAAGTGTTGTCTATAGCAAATTATGAACTGGTTAAATTGATATAAGTTACCCCGGGTTTATATAAGATGATTGCATTGGTATTCCATGTTAGTTAGGTTCACTCACGCTGGTTTCTAGCCTGACCCGGGTGTTACTTTGGTGTAATACTCGGGTCAGACCGAGTATTATAGTTTTTCAGGTTATGACGTTCTGGAGCTCAGGAGGCAAGCTGGTGGCAATACCGTATAGAGTATATCCGCTGTATTTATATTGTTGTTAATCCGAGTCATGATAATTGTAAATATTCAGTGACTGTATATTATGTGAAACTCTGATGTATATGAAATGTAACCGACAGTTATACTATTCTTTTGTAAACTGTGATTATTTATTATATTTTATCCGCTGCAATTGTGAGATGTTTGGTGTTTCTGTTCTTCTTCTCTCTCTTTCTTCTTTCTCATAACTATCTGGAATTTTCGGGTTAGAAAATTTCAGGTCGTTACATCTTCTTTTAAGGAGTCGGTCCTAACCTTATCAAAGTGCCTCTTCTTTTGCCTTACCGGAGGAATGTTTGGATTGACATTTAGGGCGTGACTCATGATTGCATCAATTCCAATCATGTCAGGGTGGGTCCAAGCAAAAATATCCTTATTGGCTTTAAGAATTCCACTAATTCCTATTTTAGTTTCTCCTCGAGATCTTTTCACACTCTAACTATATTAGTAGAATAAGTTGAATCTATTAGAATTTCCTCGGTTTCTTCAACCGGCTTAACTCTTTCAACCTCTCCTCGGCAATCTCGCTCTATAATAATCTTACTTTCCTCTATTGAGTTGAATTCCATTCTCTACCTCTTTCCATAAATTGCAAAACTTCTTTTGGCAATACGTTTATTAGTTCTATTAGGTTTTTTCTTCGCTTCAAACGATTGATGTAAAAAACCGTCATTCGAAGGCTGTAAAGTAATGGAAGAATCAAAGTGATAAGTAAATTCCCTGTTATATTATTCCAAAGTTGCGAATTACATTTCTCTTGATGCAAATTTCTCACCTTGGATAGTTCCCCCGCCTTTCTTAGTAAGGAATTTTAGCATTAGATATTTAGGTGAGATGAAATCATCCACTTCATCCAACGCTGGACGTTCGAAGAAAGCGTTGTAAAATAATGGATGGACTATGATTACAAAAGTTGTTTCAAAAGCATGGGAGCATGGAAGGACTCCCAGCTGCACCAAGAGCTTCATTTGTCCTAATGGAGTTGTTCCCTTGTTATTGAACCCGAAGATGGGTTTAGGGCTAGGGTCAAGTTTGTCTTTGGAGATCCCCATTTGATCGAATGCATGTTGAAAGATCACGTTGGAGCGTTTCCAGTGTCGACCAGGATCTTTGTAACTACCGAGGATCCTATCCGAGTCGTGATCGTCAATGGGACGTTATGGGGGTAATGGACACCTCTTCTCAATTTTTGGGAATTAATCACCAACCTGTGCATGTTGATATTATACTTTGGGGTTTTTGGCGGTGGTCCTTCTTGCACAGAAAACACATCCTTCCAAGCTTCATGAATGTATCTACTCCTGACATTCTGACTTCTGCCTATAGGATGTGGTCCGCCGTATATAACATCGATTATGTTTTAGGGTGGACTCAAGTTCAATGGACATTTGTCCTCAATCGTATTAATAGTGGTACCAACTGGTTTTCTTGTCCCAGTCTCCAGCGAGGAAGTATGTTTTGGGTTTTTCACAATCTCCTTTAGATGTCCTTCTCGAATAAGTTTTTGAATTATCCCTACCAGTACTTTACATTCATTGGTCCCGTGACTGTTTTCCTTGTGATAAGTATAGTAGTTATCTCCTTTCTTTTGCTCTGGATAATTTCGAGCTCTGAACGAGGTCGGGAAATTGACATTGTCTTGAGTCATTGCATAAATGTAGGAGATTGGTCTTTTTAACGCCACTACATTAGCGTTAGCATCTTCTCATCTAGACCATTTATTGATCCTTTTCAAGTTGAGTCTTCCACTGTCCTTCTTCTGATTAGACCTCTTATCAGAACAGTGCAATTTTTCCACTCAGATGAAGTTGTCAGCCTGAAAATGAAAGTCTTAGAAATCTTGGCAACCATGGATGAATAATTACTTCCAGAAAGTAGAATTGACTATAAGGCATGAATGAACTTCAATAAGCTTTTCCCTGCCATTCATTCCCTTGGCTTTCAATGTTTTAACGTTAAACCTCTCTAAGTAGTCACCTAAGGACTCACCATAATTCTTTATTATATTGGCGAGTACTGTATAATCGATCGATGTGTCTTTGCAGATGCATAATTGAGCCGATAATTCATAAGAGAATTGTTTCCAAGAATAAATTGTGTTCTCACGGTACTCTGTGTACCACTTGGCAGCAGCCTCATGAAGAGTGATTAGAAAAAGGCGGAACCTAGCAGCACAAGAAGTATTGTATAAATCCATTTGAGTGTCAATTGCCATCAAATGGTCATCAGGTTCAGACATGCCATGATATTTCATTGTAGGGACCATCACATGAGAGGAAATAGGTGCTAACATTATCTAATCATTGAAAGGGGAAACCCTCTAGTTATCATTTACTCTCTCGTCTGCTGTTCTCTTACACTTAATATTCATCAGATCCTTTACGGCCTTCTCTACCATGTCTTTGAGGTAAGCTTCGTTGTTCAAGTAGTCTTTCTTGTTTGGTTTGTAGCTATTTGAGGTAGAGCTTGCAGAACCATCCTTGTCTTCCTCTCGTATCCTTCCATGATAGTTCTCCTTTAGTGGTGGATGATCCTTCTTCAGGGAAATGTTAGTTTTGCTTTTCACGACATTAGTGGTAGTTTTCAAGATTCTCCTAGGAGAGACAACTTACTCTCCTGCTATCATAGCTTTCATGGTTGACTTGCGGGATAGATCTTCTTATAGAAGATTCTTCCTCTCCATCACTTTTCAAACTAAGTGTGTTATTTTATCAATATGATCCTCTAGTTGATGATTTTGAGCTGAAGCCAATTGCGAAGGCAGTTGAATTTGAGCCGATGGTGGAATTGTTTGAGCTGGTGTGGAAAACTAGCCTCGTTCCCTATTCCTTAGGTTGAAAGATAGTGCAACATTTTCTTCTAGCAAAATTGCATGTTCGGTCCTATCGTTTAAGGTGGAAAGTTTTTTCGATTCATTTTCCTGTGGTAAGCAAATTTCCACAATTAACTGTATTAAGATAACAAGGACGAAGGTTCGACCCCTCCTTCTAGCGCCAAAATGTTAACAAGAAATCTTGTCGACATCCCCAATGCTTGAAATAAGATTATTTTATATAGGCATAATCATGTAGCGAGGTGAATATTGTCATTGAGAGAATATCTTTCAAATAAAATGATTAAGTCGAAAGGATTTGTGGTGATAGCTCTAACTTTCGACTAAAATGACTTGATCGAAAGAAGTGTCAAATTGCCAAACCTTTCAATATTGTCGAAAGGTTGAGGTAACCATTCCTTACTTTATTTGCTTGGATAGTATAATGGAAGAATAACTAACCCATTAACCATGTCGAAGGATTAAGGTTCCGCCCCAAACTTTCGACTTGGTTGGGTTAGTAAAAGATTATCAAACCTTTCGACCATATCGAAAGGTTTATGAGACCACTCCAACTTTTAAACTAGATTGCCATAATAGTAATTATCTCTTGAATCTATTCAAATTCATATAAATTTCAACATTATCACTTTATCAAGTCTCATCTCCCCTGGAGGTTGAAAATATTCAATCATCAATGTATTTCTTCTCTTTTTGATCATGTTGAAAGGTTGTATTCAAGACCTTTCAACCTTATAGGAAAGAGATGCTTATTCTATTCTACATTTCTTTGTTTCTTTAAACCTCTTGTGTTGATAGTCCTTTCATGGAATTCTTTCGAAAGGATTACTGATGCCACAAAGAGTTGACATAATATGTCACAAAAAAGTATCAGGGATCTGACATCGTATATCATAAGTTGTATTTCCCTTTTGTAGCCGAAATCACAAAATTTAATATATAATGAAGTAAAACTCGTGAAAATATCCCATGATAGTTCCATGACATATACTCGAAATGAATGAGGAAGGTAAAAAATAAATCTTGTATGTTCAGCCATTAATGTTGAACTAACACCCGATCTTGATCATCCCCAAATTCAAAGTTGATCACAAGCCATCATCCTCTTTATTTTCTCATAATGAAGTTTGAAACTAAGTTTAAGAGGAAAAACCCTAATTTAATTTCTAAATTAGGGTTACAAAATGTAGAGAGTGGGAGCAGAAGTTGTAGAATGAGAGCACAATGAGAAAATCCGATCACCAAACTGGAACCCTTAGGTCCTATTTATAGATGTAGGTGGCCGATGTTTCGACCTCATGCTTTCGACTGGGTTGGAAGGTTCCCCTTTTATATGCAACCTGAACCTTTCGTTTTTGTCGATTGGTTTGTCTTTCCTCTATTATCATGGATGTTTCAACTTTGTTGAAAGGTTTTATTTTCTTTGCGCCTTCTTGAATCTTTCGACATTGTCGAAAGGCGTGCCTTTTCATGTTGCTGTGAACCCTTTGACCTTGTCAAAAAGTTGCTTTTCCCTTGGTTATTGTAAACCCTTTGACCTTGTTGAAAGATTTCCCTTCACTTGATTGTTGTCGAGAGCTGTGCTTTCCTTCGATATTGTCGAAAGGTTATCTTTCTTTCTTTACTAATCTATGAGTGCTATTTTCTTCATAAACCTTTTGATATCGTCCAATGTATCTTTGATGTGTTCCAGCCAGTCTGAAAGGCTTGCTATGTTTTCAAAAAGGTCATTATGGAGTTGCTTGTTCTTGCTTTGACTTATTCACCCTCTTTGGAAGGTAAGAACTCTTTAAAATGTTGAGTAATGAAAACTTTCGACTCTTTTGAAAGGTCTAAAACTGCTATACACTGTTAACTGCATCCCTTCAACTCTTTTGAAAGGTTTGATTTGAACTCCTTTACTTTAGTCTTTGTTTTATGATTATGGTAGAGGAATAATTCTTCTACCCCAACTGTAAGGTGCTTGGCAGTTCTATACCTAGCTCCTTCATTCTGCCTTAATAATTCTTTCCTTCATGCTTGTGGAAGGTTTACTCCAAAGTTGTTATGTGCTTCTCTAGCATTGAACAATCTTTTCGACACCGTCGAAAGGTAACTTTACATGCTACTCTTTATTCATGCAGAAGATTTCTAAAAGACCTTCTTTATCTTTATTCATATTTTATGGTTAACAAATATATATTTGTATGTATTTTCATTACACCTAGAATCATCTATTCACACTTGTGAGTTCACTCGCCATGGGTCTCATCTTCATATTTTAATTTTCATGGCATTTTTGAATTTCTTTTTCTGCAAGATCCAAATTTCAAAAAAAATCACAAGATTTTAATATCTCAAAACCATTTTATTTATAGCATTTTGATTAATTTTTGAAGAAACACTATAAGATAAGTATAAGTTTTGGTTATTAAATTGATATTTTTGAAAATTTATTTGTCTTAACAAAAATAAAAATAAGGTTTGATTACAAGTAATGACGATTTAACTAGTGTATAGGAAGATTCATATGTGTTATTTATGAAGCATATCCTAATTGAAAATCTTTGTTTTAAAAAGTGGTGAATTTAAAGTAAAGGATATAACATTTTTATCTTCTAAATTAAATGGTGATAAGATGATTTTGCACAACTCTCCCTTCAAAAAACAAACAAAGAAACAAAAAAAGGATATATATATACAAAAAAAGGATATATATATATATTTTTGTATATATGTATATGTTTTTATTAACTCCTAGTCATGTGTTCACACATGTGTATTCACTCGTCATGCTCTGTACCCTTCTCACGTAAGCCCGAAAGGTAGTACATGATCAGTATATTTGGCGTCAATTTATCTGAGTTAGCGTATGTATATAAAAATTATTTCATTAATAACGCCTACAGTCGATAGGTATTCACACTTCTGTGTTCACTCGCTACGCTCTTTATTTCCCTTACATAAGCCCGAAAGGCAGTGCATGGGTAATATGTCTTACCTCTGTTATCTGAGTTAGGCATATATAAATATTGTTAATATCAGTAAAATTTTCAAATAAGAGAGAGTAAGAAATTGAAATCCAAGTGCTACTTTTACTTTTTTGATTAGATTTGTTATTTAGAAAAAATGAAATTACCACTTTGAAAAACATTGGTAATTAACTAAAGATCTATTTCATAGTTGCACTATGTTATCACCAAAACAACGAATTAAACTAAAGTCTGTTTGTTATGATAACTTGATTTTTGTTGGAAATTTTTACAAGTAAAAGGACTTAAATTTCTGGATAATGACCAGAACTTATATTTAACTTATTCATGTCGATTTGAAAGTAAATTCTTCATTTGCAAATATTTTCAAAAAAAACTTGCATTTATCTCAGTGTAAAAATATCTTGCATTTTTTTAAATAATTTCATGTTGCATTTGGATTTTGTGGGTAGTATCCGCTGAAAACCCTCACGAGATAACACTCGTTCTACTAGGGACACCTAGAGATTTAACGGCTTATTGCATACGATCAATGCAATCGTGTTTTGTATGAAAACGGATTTATCTTAGTTTTTCTTTATTCGATGAAGAATAAAAGGATAAGTGTGGGAGTATTCGATATGCACGTAAATGTGCATATTTTTACATCCATATTTTATATATTTTTATTTAAATAAATGTCATAATTGGG
This sequence comes from Allium cepa, assembly GCA_030765085.1. Classification (NCBI taxonomy): domain Eukaryota; kingdom Viridiplantae; phylum Streptophyta; class Magnoliopsida; order Asparagales; family Amaryllidaceae; genus Allium; species Allium cepa. The sequence goes on from CM060938.1 coordinate 591,636,508, forward strand.
TATTTTTACATGTTTAAAACCAAATTTCAAATAGGCTTTCACGTCATCATTCATACATCATTGTTGGGGTAAAATAGTAATTTTATGCATAATTTAATTTGAGAATATTTATTTGCACATTTTATTTGAATTTGTTGTAAATTGAATGATAAAATGAAAGAGGGTTCCATGAAGATATGCATTCATAAGGAGGGAAACAAAGGAATGAAGATGGAAATAATTCAAACCACACATCATGGAGGATCCCAAAATTTATAATTAGAAGCTAATGGTCAACTTAGTGGAGGTTAAGGTTTCATGCATACTTGATGATGGATTAAATAGAGACTAATGGTTAGTTGGTGGCCACACTTCCTAAAGGGCATTTTGGGATGCCCTCTAAAAATTGGATTAAGGCTTTGTGCATGTATAAATAGCCCTGTTATATACATATAAAGGATCTTCTTCCGCTTTTAATACTTAGGAAATTAATATGCAAATTAAAAATAATTTTTGATTTATGGCCTCATTTGTGCTTCATGAAAGTAAATGTTGATGTAAGTTTATATAAATGAGTTTGATAGCTTATGTTGTATTTTCGAATAGGTTATTCTTATTCAACATTAACATAATTTACATCATCATTTACTAATTGATTTTTGATTATAGAATTAAAGTAGAAACTAAATTTGATGATATATATTACTAATTACGATAGTAAATAGATAATACTTAAAATAGCTTTTGCTTTGCCTTCATTTTCATGAGAATTGATAAGTGGTTTTACTTGTTGTATTATAGTTTGATGACTTAAGTTATGTTAATTAATATCATAAATAAATCATACTTATGATCAATACAGTACTAATTTCACTTAACATATAAAATAGAGATCATAGACTATTTATCTGATGATTTACAAAAAATATGAGAGTGGTTTTGTCTCTAAATTGTTTTCTAGTCTCATGTTTTACATCACCTTTTATTCTAGCCTTTTGTTTTCATTTCTTCTTAGCTAATCAAAACTTCACTTCTTGGTTTAATTTGATTGAACAGAAAATTTTAAAATCTAAAAAAATTCTCTACGGATCGACCTGTACTCGCCATGTAGTATCATTGTACATTGTGCGTTTGCGGTTATTTTTATTATAATTTTTCGACGGTTTTCTAAACCTATAGAAAATTCATCGTTAAGGTACATAGTGAATTCCATACATACCGTATATTCAGAATTTAGAAAATTTTGGGGTAAGGTAAAGAACGAAAAAACAAAATTAAAATGCATAAGAAAAGCTCACTGAATTCCATACATACTGTGTAATCTAGCAATAATTTTAGTAGCAAAGAAATGTGTTGTTTGTATAATTTAGTATATTTTGACTCTATTGTTGACTTGTTTTTTGGTAACAGAGAAGATTTCCTTTAGAATTAAATATATTGATGGTTGGCAGGGTTGGTGATTAGGTAAGAAGATTAAGTAATCAACTCGATTGTCTATGATCACAGTATATACCCACTTTATCATACGATTTATTTGAACAAGACTGGTATCTCATATTCCTTACCAACCTCTTCTCGATATATTATCTTTAAACAATTATTATTTTTCTCAGTTATTAGGCTTAGAACGTGCAATTGCATAAACCTGAAAAGACTTGCCAACAATATTAAATTGTTTATTTAACCACGCTACAATACTTACCTAATCACCAACCCCGCCCATTGACAAATCTAATTTACAAAATTGATCAACAAATATCCTTGGGATGCATTGATTTTTGTGATATGGTTATCTAATATGCCATGTTAGAAAATGAAGCGACGTCGCATATAGCTCGTATATAGACTAACAATCTGAATAAAGAAAATGAAGTATATTGAAGTGATACCTGAATGGAACTCCACAATACATGTTTTAAACCATCACCATTATTCTGCCAATCATCAATCGTGAATGGAACATACTCCCATATGAGCGATCTTATGTAAGAACATAGTTTTAAAGAACCTTCTCGTATTGGTACAACATTCTCATTAAATTCAACGTTAATCCGAGACACACGGTCTGAAAGAAGTCTTTTCATTCTAGTTTGATCTCCAGCTGTTTTCTTTTGAATCAAACTTTCATCTATGTGTTGAATATTAGTCTCATTTTCCATCACATCACATCACTTATTGAATGACTTAAACAGCTGAGCCAATTGTTTCGGTAGGTTTCAGTGGATGTTGAACCAAATAAATTGTCGACCTCATCGAAAGGTTATTTCTTTCATAGGAGTGTTGTTATTCTTGTGCACAGTTGAACCTGAAAATATGAGTTAAACTAATAAAGATTTAAGCAAACAGCAAGGTAATTAAAAAAGCCAAGTACTTCCCTTCATATCTAAGAAAAAGCATCATTTTTATTAAATTTCCCCGAATCATTATCAATTTGGATTACAATTCTTTGACTAAGAAGTTACAAGATCAGAATAATAGAAATTGGATCCCCAAAACAGTGTGTCAAGTGGAATAGTCGGGGAACAGAGAATAACATTAGGGTCAGAAGCTTCAGGTATCGTTGTTTCATTTATTTGGCACTCAAAAATGGTAACTACCAGCTCCAGTGTATTAAAACCAGACCGATAATAACTACCGGCTGCAGTATAAGAACCGATAGCTTACTTCCAATTGGATTGCGATAATGTTATTAATTTGTTTGGCACTCAAAGATGATAGATTTGTGTTAGATAATCATTATTGGTATATTGGTATTTTTCACTTCTTCCTCGGTAAAACCTATTTATACACACACACATATCCTTGGCACACACGTTTTATTTAGTGTTAAGAATGTTGGTAAAGAATTTAACAAAATTGTTGTTAATACTAATATCAAGATTTGAAATAACAATATATTATCCAACATGACATGGGAAGTTTTGTTTCTTTAGGACTTCTTCACCTTATTGCTGCAGGCAACATTTCATGCATGAATAAAACCTACGTATACAATATCTCCTTTTATTTAATGAAAGGGTAAAAAGTAAAATGATTTTTATTTTTCCAGCAAGTAGATTATAGATCACCAAAATTCATTCTCCTTCTCCGGTAAAAAATTCTTAGTACTACTTTATATGACCTAAGTTCAACATTTATAAACTTCGTCCTCATACACACACACACACAAAAATTGTAAACAACTAATATATATATAGTTATAAAATGGCATCTGCTCCTAATGGAAGCCCTAAAGGAGAAAACTCCAAAACTGATGACGAAGACGATACAGGATGGCAAAAGGTTATTAATAAAAACAATGGTAAGCATCAGATCGGGGAGAATGTGCAGAGGAGAGAAGGGTTCCATCAGCGAACCTTTCCAGAGGGACTGAAATCCAATAAAGTGGAATTCAAAGAAGGGAAGAGATCCTCGGCAGAAGCTAGAGCAGGCAACACGTATATAGAAGGTGGGGTCAATAATTATAAACCCCTTGAAGATGCTGAGGGACCCTTTGCAGATTTGGATGAAGATGTGTTTTCTACAGCTAAAAGTATGTGGGGATCATCTATCTACATATATGTGGTAGGAAAAAGACCTTACTGTGTTCATCTCAATGCTTACATTAAACGAGAATGGAAACCATCAGGTAAATGGGATATTTTCCCCAGGGAAAATGGTTTTTATTTAATTAAATTTAGTAATGAATTGGACTGCAAAAAACTGCTAGACGGAGGACCATGGTTCATATATAGAAAACTTATTTTCATCAAGAAGCGGGAACCTAATTTAAGACTAGAGCGGGATATGCTAGAAACTCACCCTGTTTGGGTTAAACTAATAAATCCTGATTTATCCTTATGGAATGCCCGTGGCATCAGTAAAATTGCATGCCTGATTGGTACACCTTTGGCCATGGATGAGTATACTAGACAAGTTAAAAGACTGTAATATGCTAGAGTGCTAGTAGAAATCAAGGCTAGCGACACAATTAAAAATCAAGTTCGTGCAAAAGACAGAAGTGGAAATGTATACATTCAAGATGTTGAATATGATCACATTCCTATAAAATAGTCATTTTATAGTATGGGCTCTCTCTCTCTCTCTCTCTATATATATATATATATATATATATCATACTATAAAATGATGTATACTATATCATTTTATAGTATGGGCTCTCTTTGAGAGAGAGCCCATACTATAAAATGACTATAAATGAACATTTATAGTCATTTTATAGTATGGGCTCTCTCTGTTTGTACTTAATGCAAGTGCTTTGGACATTCTACAGAGCAGTGTGAAACACTTATACGACCCATCAAACAGGTTTGGAGACAAAAAAATACATTAGAGATTACTCAAACTGAGCCAACACAAAATTTACAACAAAAAGAGGCACAGAAAGAGTCTACTGAAGTAAGTCCTATAGACATAGAACAAATTACCAAGAGTGCTAGCCGCCAAACAGTTGAAGACACATCTGATGCACTGGAAGAGGAAGTAGAGGTAACTGATTCTCCACTGGATAATACTGCTGAAAAGTTAAATGTCCATAGCTTAGCTGGGGATTCATTGGTCGAAATGCCTGTCACAACAGATGAAATGAATGAAATAAATAAAGTTGATCTGCATAACAGTGATTCAGGTACAGATATAGAGGTAAACAGTCCTAATAAGTATACAAAAAACAACACGAACTACACTAAACAGTTTCAAAATTCAGTGGTTAAAAGTAAGACGAAACCAAATCGTGAGATCTCTCCTATGAAACTGAGGAGCAGATCCTCAAACATCAAATGTCAATCATAAGCTGGAATGTAAGCGGTCTAAACAATGACATAAGGCATTTAGACCTCTTAAATCTGAGGAGAAACTATTCTCCTTCTATTATAAGCATTCTTGAAAATAAATTCAATAATGAAAATTTATCTTTTTTTACTGAGTCTTTGGGAGATGAATGGAAATTCATACATAATAATGATGGGGAGGAAAAGGTCGTATACTATTATTATGGAATAAATCAACCTGGAATATCAGCCTTCAGAGGAAAGATGAACAACAAATAACTGTGGAAGCTACAAAAATAGGTGGCTTGATACTGACTCTTACTTGTGTATATGCTTGTAACTTGGTCTCACAAAGATCTCAACTATGGAAAGCTATTAAAGATGTAAGAAAAATTACTAATAACCCATGGATTGTGCTAGGAGATTTCAACTCAGTACTTAGAGCAGAGGGGAAAAAAAGGAGGGCTTACCATGAAAGTTTCCCAGCTCATTGAATTCAATAATTGCACGTTAAAGGCAGGACTGATGGAGCCTGTCCACAGTGGCCTGAAATACACATGGAGAAGCGGAGAGAATAAAAAGATATCATGCAGATTAGACAGAGTGATGATAAATGTGAAATGCATTATCTTATTTCCTAACATTAAAGTTAGCATTCTCTCTCCCTCTACTAGTGATCATAGTCATATAATGGTTGACTTAGTAGACAAAGGTATGATTGGCAAAGGTAGACCATTCAGGTATAGTAATCATTGGCATGAAATTGAAGGTTACAAAGTTGCTGTTAATTTCAGTAATACATCAAACGTTGAAGGCTCTCAATGCTATAAATTATTACAAATCATCAAAACAAAAAGACATTAAAAATTGGAATAGATGCAGACCCAAGGAGTATGATCAAATTGCAATGCTGCAAAGCAAATGTGATGAATTTCTTACAATGATAGACAATGGTGCTGATGATGATAACACATGGAACAATTACTACCAAAGCCAAAATGAATTAAAAGAAGCACTTAGGTTGAAAGCTACAGAACTCAAATAAAAAGCAAAGGATAAATGTTTCATTGAAGGAGATGAATGCACAAAATTCTTTTATACTAAAATCGCAATTCGTAGTTATAAGAATAACATCACTCAAAACATCAAACAGGAAGGGAATCATACTATCAAAGCAGAAGAATTTGAGGAGCATGCAATTCAATGCAATAATGAAATGTTTAATGGTGAAGTTTGCGATAACTTACCAAGAATTCACTGTAGGAGGCTGATAAATACCAGGGGAAGAAGGATGCTGACCAGACAAGTTACAGAAACCAAAATCTTGAACGCCCTGAATACCATCCATACAGATTCCAGTCCGGGACCCGACAGACTCAGCTCTAAATTCTTCACTTTCCACCGGAGTGACCTGAAAAATCACATTATCTTAGCAATGCAAGAAATATTTCAAACTGAAAATTTTATCAAAGAAATCAACCATACTTTTATCTGTCTTATTCCTAAAAAAGATAACCCTGCCAAAATTGAGGACCACCGGCCTATTGCATGTGGTAACGTGATCTACAAAATTCTAAGTAAAATTCTTTGCAACAGAATGAAGAAGATATTACCTGATCTTATTTCAGAATGCCAAAGTGCCTTCACTAAAGGCAGAAGCATTTCTGAAAACTCACTTATGGCACACGAGTTGGTTAGGAATTTCAATAAACCAGGATCAGATAAATTCTGTCTAAAGGTTGACCTCCATAAAGCATATGATAAAATTAATAGACAATTTATAATTCATATGCTCATAGCTATGGGATTCCCCTCAAAATTTGTAAGACTTATAAAACAATGTATATCTACACCTATCTTCTCTATTCTGAATAATGGTATACCAAAAGGTTTCATAGGGTCCAATAGAGGTATTCGGCAGGGTGACCCTCTATCCCCCTACTTGTTTGCAATTGCCATGGAATACTTTTCTCTACAAATGGAGTTGGGTACTAATCACAAGCTTATTCACACTACTTTTAACTTCCAGCCTACTGTGAGTCACTTACTCTATGCAGATGACTTATTCATCTTTATAAAATCCTGCAATGAATCAGCATCAGCCATTAAATACATTTTCAATAACTTAGATAAATATACTGGGCTAAAACTGAATGAACAGAAAACCAAATGCTGCTTTAATAAAACTTGCAATAGGAGGGCAGAGGTGCTGGAAATCTTAAATGTCAAAGAGAGCAACCTTCTAGTCAAATACTTAGGGGTTCCACTTTCCTCTAATAAAATTACAGACAAAGAGTGTGCAGTCCTTATCTCTTCGATCAGGGAAAGACTGCAAGGTTGGAGATCCATTCTGCTGTCCCTTGCAGGTCGTATGGAATTGGTACACATTGTGATTCACTCTAAAGTAAACTTCTGGCTGCAAACATTCCAACTTTCTAATGCTTCTATTTAAAAAATTGAGAGGGTCTGCGCGGATTTCATTTGAAAAGGAGGGCTCCACAAAATCAAATATGATAAATTATGTAGGCCAAAAAATGAAGGAGGTGTAGGACTTAGAAGATTAAAAGATATGAGAACAGTGCACACCCTTAAGCAAGCTTGGAGAATTATTAATGGAATAGGTCTTTGGGAAAAATGGATGAATAAAAGATACTTCAGGGGAAACTTTTGGCAAATGGCAATAGATAATAATGCTTCAGCAAATTGGAAAGCAATAATTAGAGTCAGATACATTTTAGCTTCTCTTTGTACACGAGAAATAACAAATGGAAGAGAGACTGATCTTTGGAGAGATCCATGGATTCGGGGAAAATCATTAATTGACATATTGGGAATACAGACTTACTCTGCTTTTGGTTGACCGAACAAAAAAGTTCGAGAAGTGATAAATAATAACAGATGGAACTGCTCCTCACTGCCAATAACTCAGGATAGAAAAGAAGAAATCCAATATATACCAATATATCATGGCAAAGATAAAGACATTTGGGCTTGGAAGCCTACAGGTAATGATTTCAATTCCAAAGCTACTTGGAATGAAATTAGGGAAAAAGACAACAAAATTACATGGAGTAAAATTATTTGGGATCATGTCAACAATCCAAAAATGACATTCACTGCCTACAAAACAATAATGAGAAGATTAACAACGAAGGATAGGCTATCGAAATGGGGCATAATAAATGACACAGAATGTATTCTCTGTAAGCAAGAGACAGAAATGCACGAACACTTCTTTTTTGAATTTACATTTTCTAACTTGGTGCATGCAACGATTTCTTAAATCTAACAGCAAATGCAAGTAAACTAGATGAACAAATGAATTACCCGACGATGCGGGCTAACGGCAAAGACATCAAAACCAAAATGCACAAAACTGCCGTCACTGTAACTGTGTGGAACATATAGAAAGAAAGGAATCGAAGAGTTTTCCAAAACAAACAAAGAAATCAATCAGAAGTAAGTAAGATAGCTATTGGAGATCCGAGACTAGCATTGAAAAGAATCAAGAACTACCAGCTTACCTCGAGGGAACAAGTTGCAGATCAAACTGGAGAAGAGGATCGACTTCATCCATTGACAGAAATCCGAGATACGATTCGCCATTATCGGCCGCCATGATTGTGCGAACTGAAGGTTGAGAAGAAATGTATGAGCTGTCTAATTTAGTAAGGTTCCATTTGTATCCATGTTGTTTAACTCAAATATAAGTTGTAATGGTTCTTTGGTCAATTTGGGCAGGAACATGCTTTAAATAAAAGTTTACCAATTTTTTTTAGAAAACTAAAATAAATAAATGTTACGATATCGTATGTACCAAGATTATGTCCATTTATCAACCGCGAACCACAAGCATCCACGCATTGATACTACAGTACATCACAAAATGTGAATAACTCGTATGTGCAAATTCGATGAAACAATCATATCAATCTCTACATAACTCCATAAGAAAAAATTGACGAAACCAAAAAACAATGTAATTAAGAGGAAGAACATGCAAACATCAAAAAAGCTTCTAGTTTCACAAATATGTCCTCCATGTTGTGATATTATGGCACCTATTAAATACTTTTTTCATTCCCAATGAATTGAAATGAAGCAACTTTTTCATTGTCATGGTACAGAAAAGTATGCATGTAGTACATAATATAGAGATGGGCATTTGATATATATAAAAAAATATTGTGTTCAAAAAGTGCAAGCTCCATCAGCCTATAGCTGTCTACATCTTTATACATATATGATTCCTTGTGTGAAAATGTACATACATAATCAAACTTTTAACATGTTGTAGAAAACTAACTTGCACGGATTTGGTATGTACCTTTTTTTCTAGGGTGAGTGTGAGCTTAAAATGGAATATATATATATATATATATATATATATATATATATAAAGCTAGATCATGAGGCTGCAATAATTAATTAGAAGAAAAAATATTTGTATTTGTATTTGTCTAATGTAGAGGTAGATACTCTCCATAAACTGTTGATGACGTATACCATAATATAAACCTCATACTCCATATTGTGTTTTCATGATGATTTTCCATGGACCATGCATGGACAAGAGTGGCAGCTAAAATGAAACAGCTCCCAAAAGTTAACCCATAAATTCATCCAAGAAACACCAAGTGATGTACATGACATAGATAATACTGAACTACAGAGGCAACATGGAATAGAAAAGAACCTTATTGAAATGACTATGTCTATTTCAGTTGTGTTATATCGTATTAATTTTGTTGGTATCCATGCTTTTTTCCTTTCCTTGTTAATATCAGTTTCAAAATCATGCTTTTACCATCTTATTAATTTTCACCACTGTTCCTCATAGCCTGTTTGGTGAACTTAGCTTAATTAATGCTAGACCACTGTACCTCATAGAACAGGTAAGAGGAAATGTGACTCTAAAAAAAGATTAAAGTACGGAACTAGATGAACAGATGCTGTAAATAATTATAGTTGGCAGTATTTTTGCTAATTTAGATAGATATTCGTGAATGATTTTTATAAGTATTTAAGTAGAAAATAATACTTATTAATATTGTTATGAGCAGTTTTAAATACTTCAATTTTTGAGAATTACGAGGCTTAAAAAAGTTTGGACATAGCATCATACTAGTATACAAGTTACTTTCGTCTATCGCTACTTAAAAATAGTTATAATCAAAGTAATTGTACTGAACTTATATATAAATAAATCATCATCATCATTATCCTTGCATTTTTGCAAAATGAATAGGTCAGCCACATGAATTCTCATTTTCGATAAAGTTCTACCTTAAATCGTATTTTTAGTTAAGTTTATGTTTTCAAACTCATTTTTATTACTTTCCATGTTAGTTTAGAATTTCTTTATTGTCTTTTATCCTTGTGTATGTAATTATATTCTCTCCTAGTGATGCATTATTTTCTCATTTGTAACTCTATCTTTGGTTATTTCTATAATACTCTACCTTTATGTCTTATAATTGGTATGACAGTAAATCTTCCATCGTCCTTTTGGATCTAAACTTTCTTCTAAAGCTAAGAATTATTGAAAAATAACGCAACACTTTAACCGGAATACCATGCATAATCTCCTTTGTCCATTGATTTACCTTCCACCTCGAAAATCCACATTTTGAACAATTATTCAAATCTTATATTCATTCCTAAAAGGACAACAATGGTTCTCACATGCATAAATCTTCTTGAATCCCATGTCAAATATTTTAAGGAATTTATTTAATTCATATAACGACTTAGAAAGTACGTTATTTTTTAGCAGCAACAACTGCTGCATATTTAGAAGCTTATCGAAACCATTATCAGACAATCCAGTCTCACATTTAAGGTTATACAAGGTAAAGATAACATATAACTTTGTTTGATCCATGCAATCAGCATACAATGAGGTCTCTGCATCTTTCAAATTTTTGTGTAATTCATCCTCTCGTCTTTATGCATCATCTTCATATTTAACAACATCAAAGAAAGTGTGATTAATAAAATCTTCATCTTCATAGATAATGGCTTTAAGCAAATCATACGCATCATCCGACTTTATATTCTTGCTTTTATTTATTCGCTCGTTGTGATTGTACCACTCACTATCCATGTATTTAGGATCTATTTCTCTTATAATCAAATGCTCGACAGTAACTTCTCCATGAAGACGGATGTAGTGATTTCAGAATTTACCGTTCTTTCGAAAAGAAATTCGATTAGATTTGACCTTAATTTAAGGTGAGAATCTAAAATTTTAATTTAGATTAATGTTGCATACGATTGGTTGAAAGAATAAAATTTGAATTAAAACAAAAAATGAAAATATTAAGCAATTTGAAATTTAAGATAGAAATTGGTCGTTAATATAACAGAGAAATATTGGTTTCAGAAGTTAAAATATTTTACATGAAAATATTTTAGTAAACTTTATAATAAAAACGTCGATTCGTTTCGTCCAATTTCGATTTCGCTAGCTCAGTTCAAATCAATTTATGCGATCCGTTTATGGTAGCGGTAACCGATATGGCGTAATGACGAATTTTCACCCAAGTGTTCGATGACCAGTTTTATCGATACAGTAAGCACAACGGTGTTTCGTTTTACATGTTTGGACACTCGATTTGTTTTGAGCACTGTATTTTGTACAGGCTAGCGGTAGTTATTATTTTATTCACAGGGTATTATAAGTACTGAAATAACAATATAAATTTATAATATATGTTAAAAACATAATAATGGAAAAACCGGTCGTTGTATTTAATATTATACACGTTTTAGAATCTAAATTGGTGTACATGTTCAACCTTTGGATGCAAATATATTTACATTGTTGAATAGTTTACGTGCCGTTAGATAAATGGGTGCACATTCTAAATGTTGAATTGATAATATGAAAAAACATGCAAACCACCCTTTTCTATGCGCATGGCCACGTCTCACCTCTCCCCTCCTTTATTATCTTATGCAAATTATCCTTTTTGAACAAAGCAAGCTAAAGCATCAGCGAAAAAAATTAATAACTCTCGAAACCTATTACTGCTACCATCACCTACTCCTCTCCCTTCACCGCCGCAACACCCAATTGCTCCTCCCTACCGCCGCCCCATCACCTAGCTGCTCCTCTTCCGACCCAGCGAAAGCCATCGCCTCCGTTATACACACACATATACACATATATATACGCACGCAAACACACACACAGATATATATATATATATATATATATATATATATATATATATATATATATAAATTATAAACTGCTTACACCGAACCTCCTTTCGCCTCGCCGACCTTTTCGCCTCATCCAACAGTCGCCACACCCCTTCCAGCCGCCGCACCACCTCCTGACACCACATCTAGCTCCTCCGATCTCACCCCATAGCTGTCACCGCCTCTGTATCAAAAAAATAAAGGAAAAAAACAGCTACCGCTGTGTTGCCGCCTCCCCTCGCCGACCCCCGACCACTGCCTGCGACACCACTACCGTCAACCGAACCAACCATGCCCTGTCCCAAACTCGACTGCCATCTATTGCTTCCATCCGTACATGTATATATAGAAAAAAAATTATATATTAAAAGGTAGAAGGAGTGGCCGTCCAGATTTGAATTATTGCGAGTGTACGAGTTGAAGTTACGCCGATAAATCCAATCTTGTCGGGCATCGTAAGTCATATCATGGATCTATCTCGAGTCGTCGTCGTTGAGGTGAGTGTTTATTCACTACAGTAAATTAATATCGTCACGCAAGTTAATAAAAAGTTGAAATTGTCATACACACACACACACACATATATACATACATATATATATATATGTTGTTAATTTAGATTAATATATATAGTTGTTGGATGAATTATCGAATTGTTGTGCACATGTTGACACGATATACAAGTCTTTTGTATGTACCTAAGTGCAGAAAAATTAATATGGACATGTCATATTTCATCATGTTAGTGCTATTTAGTATGTATGGTTTGTTGTAAATTTTCCTGTCGATATTTGGACATGACTGTATATTGCCATTACGATATCGTAAAGGGTTGAATGATATATACCCGCATTTAAATTGTGATATTGGAAGGGGTTGAAACGATATATATACCCGCATGTAAATTTCTACTTGGCCTAGGTAGAAAATTTAAATTTAATACACCGTTGGTCAAGTAAAATAATTTTTGATAAATTGAGATCTTTTGGAAATTTATATATAAATGATTTGAATTTTTAAAATATGTTTAGAATTTGTTGCTTCATTAATTAAATCAATTTATTGTGAAATAAGTGATTTTTCAAACATACGATAATTTATCAATAAATGTTTTATGGTTTATTTAAAGAAACTTGGTTTTGGATTTAATTCCATAAAATTTGAATCAATTTATAATTTTCATAATTTGAATATGAAGATATTAAAGTTAAGGATTAAGTTAAATTTTGATTTATATTTAAACTTAAACTAATAACTTTTTTTTACAATGAGATTTGCGTAAGGTTAAATCTATACGGAAATAAACTTGTAAATAAATCAAAAGGGTGATTCAAGTTGTTTGAATTAAATTTTGGAATTTGTTGTAAAATAATTGGTGGTTAAATTGTAATGGAATTCAAATTTAACTTGGAATTTGTTTTGATGCAAGTGATTCAATTTATTAGATTTAAATGAACTTTAAAAATCAAAGTTTTCAAATGGAAATCTAATTTACAGAAATCGAACTATTTTCGAACTTGAGCTCGAAGTGTTGAAATATAAGTTTGATAATAGGAATTTTTTAAATAATTAAAGTAGAGATTTTGAAGTTATAATCTAAATACGATGTGAATTTTGGAAATTGAAGTGTTTTAAAAGATTGGACTTTTTCGAACTTCAAATATTGCTAAGAAAAAGTGATGAAAAATGATATTTCAAAATTGAGCTAGGAATTGAATTATATTCGAAGATGTGGATTTTTAAATTAGATATTGAAGGTAAATTTGATTTAAATGTTCTGAATCAATATTTTTAAAATCGAACTCGGAATTGATGTAAATCAAAATTGTTTAAATTTGAGAATTGAGTTAAAATTAATTTGGAATTGGAATTGAAATTATTTGAATTTGAATTGAAATTAATTTGGAATTGGAATTTAAATTTATTTGGAATTGGAAGTGAAATTAATTTGGAATCGAAGTAAAATTAGACTTGAAATCGGAATTGAGTTGATTAAATCGAAATGGAAATTTAAAGTGATTTGAATTGGAAAATTTGAAAAGTGAACCGGTTTGACTTTGAAACTATTTTAAATGAATTATTCTAGATTAAACTGTTTAAAATCTATCTTCTTTAAGTATTCAAATTGTTTTGATTTTCCAAACTATTTTACTATATAAACCATTTTTAATACTCAAAATAATTTCTATTAAACTATTTTAACTATCTAATTATTTTAAAACTATTTCAACTATTTTCTAAAAAATTAAAAATGATCAAAAGGTGATATGTTTATATTTAAATCTTGGATTTAAATAAAAAATGGTAAAATGAAGTTATAACCTAAATTAAAGTTCGAAACAATTTTGGAAATCGAGATATTGGGTGAAATGATATTTTAAAGAGAAAATGACGTATTGAACTGAATATGATTTTTTTCTGAGTAAATATGATGATTTCGAAATGGATTTGATATTTTGAGATCAAGCTCGATTTGTTTTTGACATATAAAAGTACGAATCGGTATGTAAAACAACTTTTGATTGTTAAAGAGACCGGGCCTCTTATTGGCATACTCTCTGTCGATATTGGAACTACTTTGACAACTGTGTACGTGGTGGATGATATCCAGATTCTAGTTGTTGAACTGGCGAACGTTTATTGGAATGAAGTAAGAAACGATGATGGATAGACATGACACTCACGTCATAATTAAAATGATTAAAACATGAGACTACGTCCGGCCACTGAGGTTAGCTACCTCTAGCGACGGTGGTCCATCGTATTACCATCGTAATTTTGAACTCGATGGAAGAACCCTTTCCATTTGGATTGATAGTCGAGTTCGGCCATAGATGGGTTATGACCAGTCAGAAAAGGTAAACTGGTAGAATCCTACCTTATGCATTGCCTCACGCACCGTGTCATATTTATCATTATACGAGCTCATCACGACTTTGGTTTAATACTGTACCTCTAGGGGACTCACTGGCTACCCATGTTACTGTTTGTGTCACAGGACCTGCATAGACTACATGCTATAAAAATATGTTAAGAGGGATAATGTAAAGCCTTAACGCTATTTTGATATTTATTTTAATGATTGACATTATCTATTATAGCGTACACTGTTATATATATATATATATATATATATATATATATATATATATATATAGTTTGACGAATCCTTAGGAGATGGAAAAATTCATAACATCTCCTAAGTTACTTTGCATTGATTTACATGAGGATATTAGTTCTAACTCGAGTATTATGTTTTCCATTATCCTCGGGTCAGCCTAAGTATTTCCAGTTTGGAGTGCTTGTCGTGGAGACAAAGGCATTGCTGGAGACTCCGTTCTATTTCTGCATTTCATCAGTTTAATTTGTTTAGCTATGTCAGGTAGACTTATATCATTTCACTTTATTTCATTCCCAGTTGTTTAGTGTGAGAATAAATGCAAACTTCTTTGGAGAATTAGGTTTATTTATGTACATATTTTATTTTTGCTGTGAGATTTTGAATTGTATCTATTTTTGTATCTGTGTTCTGTGACTGATTCTATTATTACCTAAATAACTATTTATCATTTAAGCAATATTTCTTGTTTAAATGGTGGGTCGTTACAGTTGGTACCAGAGCTTATGGTTGAGCGAACAACTAAGCTTGTGGGGTAAACACATTATAGATGGGGTACATAATTACCGAAGAATGAGTAAAATCTTTCTTGAGAGAGCACATAGAAAAAGATATTTGAGAATTTGAGAATTTAAAATCCTTTTGTTTTCAAAATTGTCTTCGAAGCCTTCAAAATTAATATTAATAACATTGAAAAGATTTTTGAAGAAAATAAAAGCATTGAACTCGCTTTTGTCGCTAGGAAATAATTTTGGGGATGACTACAGTATCAGCAGTATTCATTTTTGAGTTTCAGAGTGAGAATTGCTACCAAAAGAGATTTATTTTCGATTAAAACAAGTTTTGTTGTAAAAATATTCTAATATGATTTGATAAATATATGAAAATAGTTTTGAACTTATAATTGAAATAGTATAGAAACGAAAAATTAAATTTTAAAACTATTGAATAGTTTTGGTTAAGCAAACAAAACAAACTTTGAATTTGAGAAATAAAATGAAGTCGAACTCAAGAAGCTTAGATAAAGTAGATTGTATTTGAAATGAATTAAATAAAATAATAAAATGAATTTGTAAGTGAATAAGTTTGTGTAACTTATTGATTTGATAAATATTAAGCTAAAGAAAAATTTAAATTTGTTGGACATGAATGATAACGGAAAAAAAAGATTAGCTCAAATAAAGTTGAGTAAACCGAAAAATGGGTAAAATGAAATAAAGTTTAATTTAATAAAGACTAAATGAATTAAATCAGATTTGAATATAACTAAATAAATTTAAGGAGTGAATTAATTCCACTTAAGCTATAAAATGAATTAAAGGAATGAATGCAACTTGAATTACAAATGTGAAATGCAATTTGAAATTGTAAAAGAAATTGAGTAAAAATAAACGAGTGTAAGTAAAAAGTTATAAGAGCAATTGAATTTAATATAAATTGGATGTAATGCAAATAGAACGAGTTTCAAAAAAATGGAATGGTAACTGATTGAATATGAAATAAGTTAAGGGAATAAACAATAAAATGAAATTAACTTAATAAGTCGAATGAAATTGATTAAGGGAAAAGAAAATTTACTAATACAAATTAGAATTAAAAAATAAAAGTTACTTAAGAAAAATTATTAATATGAGTTTAAATTTATGAAATAAACTAATGAAGTGAACCAACGGATTAGTAAGAAGTTATGGAATAATAATACAAATGAGTTTCAATTTTGTAAAATGTTTATAATAACTTAAATGGTTTAGAAATAATATTAGTATTAAAATACGAAGTGATAATGCAATAAATTTAACTTAATAAGGTTAAACGGAATGATTTTATAAAATGGTTAATAAATGATTTTGATATGAAAAAGAAATATGAACATTATAATTTAAATGTTTTGCGAAGCATAAAAGCTAAAGTTTTATAACTTATAGATTTGATAAATATGCATATTACAAAAAAAAAGAAAAAAATGGAATATGGTATGGAATCAAATTTCTTAAATGTAATTAATTATGTGATTTACTGAAATGAAATAATGGAAGAGAAAAAATGAATGTGACTATAAACAAATGTAAATTAATAGAATGTGAATTCATTAATGTTGATCAGTGCATGTCAATAAATAGGAAGTAAATAAATTGAAATGAGCCAATTAAATGTTAATAAAAATTAGATGTTAGGAGAAATGGTAGCATATAAATTAAAAATTGACATTGAAATGTAAATGGTGATAGTTCGGATTAATTTGATGAATATTGATGGTTGAATGTTTTCTTTTATTGCAAATCATTGTTTTAGTTATTTCTAATTGTATATGATTGTTGTGTGTTTTTGTTTTTGTTTATGATTTGGATTCAAAATCACGCTATATGGTTCTATTTAACTCAACCATGTTTTATATCTTATGATGAGTAACTAATATTCTAAATTGAGCCGAGATAGATACATACGAAGACCGTTTGGACGTATATGTAGATTTATATGCTTTTTCTTACTTAATATGAGCGAACTCGCTCGTTTATTAATAATAAGTTACGTATTTCAGATTACATACGACGATTTTATATTTTTTACCTTCAGGATGCCTCATTATTGAGATGAGATGTATATTTGATATATTTGTGCCGTATATTATATTGTAAAAAATTTTCGGTCGAGCCACGTAAAGGAGACTCTACCAAAAAATTTCGTAAATCCAGGAGTTAGGAAAAAAATTAAAAACTTTATAATATTTTATATATATATATATATAAGTTATATTTTTCATAAAACCAATATCGGAGTTGCATAGTAGAAGCGTAGTGAAAATAAGATGGTTATGTTTTATAAGCTGATTATTTTGAATAAAATATATTCTTTACTTAACGCCTTTTAGAGGATGAATTTTTTTGAGTGGAGGCGAATGTAACGATTTCGAAATTTACCATTCTTTTGAAAATAAATTCGATTAGATTTGACCATGATTTATGTTGAGAATCTAAATATTGAATTTAGATCAAAGTTTCGTATGATTTGTTAAATGAATAAAATTTAAATTAAAATAAAAACTACACAATTTGAAATTCAATGTAGAAATTAGTCATTAATATAACGGTGAAAATTTTGGTTTCAAAAGTTTAAATACTTTACATTAAAATATTTTAGTATACTTTATAACAAAAATGTCGAAGTTTGTTACGTCGAATTCCGATATCGCTAGCCAGTTCAAATCGATTTATACGACCGATTTGTGATAGCGTTGACCGATATAGCATAATAATGAATTTTTACCTGAGCATTAGATAACCAGTTTTTTGTGTAATAACTTGTTCATATCGATATACTGAGCATAATGGTGTTTCGTTTTGCGTGTTTGGATTCTCGGTTTGTTCTGGGCGCTGTTTTTGAAAGAGGCTATGTGGTAGGATCGAGTAATATGGAATAACGGAATTGTCTAGGTAGATAAAGTAAGTAAAAGAAAGGTAGCAGCAGGATTGTATACTGGTTCGGACCTGTAGTCCTACGTCCAGTCCCTAAGCTTCAGTTAGGAATTCTACTAACTAAAACCCTCACTTAACCCGGAGGAATAGGTTTACAACTTACCCGAACAACCTAACGGGATTTCTTGCCTTAACTACTAAAGCGGACTTCAACTCAATTACTAAAAACAATATTCGACTTGTTGTGTTCTTGTCAACACTAATGAGTCTAATGTAGTACAATATTCCTATAATCTTATCCTCGAGAGTATGCAATGTGTTTGTGAAGATTTAGGAAATGTGAATTGCTATGAATCAAAAGAATGTTAAAAACAAAGCAGTGATTCAAGCAATAAATTTGTGATTGCTTTGAGAATTTCTAGATAATATGTTCAAGAAGATAGTAAGATTAAAGCAAGAGAATTCGGTGAATTGAAGATGTTAGAATTATGTATTTATACTTGTAGAAGAGGTGCATCTATTGGCTAAGGGTGAAGACAAGAGATGCTTCCATTTCCATTGGTGAATGGTTGCAACTCTTGGGAGGAAGAAGGTGTCCATTCAGAGAAAAATCGCAGGTTCAAATTCAATCGACTGAACAGAGAATTCAGTCAACTGAAAATATGAAGGAAAATTTTCAAGAACAAATTCAATCGACTGAGTAGGGTGTTTCAGTCGGCTGAAACTGTACATGTTGTATATGTGTCACAGGTTCAGACATTGGTCATCCCTGTTCAGTCGATTGAACTACTAAACGGTAAATTGAAATTTATAAAATGTGTTCTAGTGTGTTCTAGTGTTTGTGCAAGCCTCTTGCGGATAGATTTTAACAATAAATCTAAACTAAGACAAATATAAAAATCATACTTTTGTTTATTCTTAGTCTTCATCGTTCTTTCTATAGCTTTGCACATATCTCTTCCTTTTTGTTGAAGCCCATTGTCATTGATCAAAATCTTAGCGTATCAACATTCTCCCCCTTTTTGATTGATGACAATACTCATGTGTGTAGAGATTATTTCCTCCCCCTAAATATATGCACTATCTTTTCTACAAAACAAGGTTAGTAACATACATAGATTTCTCCCCCTTTGTCATCGACAAAAAGGAAGTAATAATCATAAAAGTATATTGTCAAAACAATCATTGATATGCATGTCTATCGTTTAAGAATGTAGCATAGAATATAGCATAAAAATGTAGCATGAGTATTAAATTATAGAATGATGCATGAATGAATAAAACAGAAAATGTAGCATGAATGAAACATAAAAGGCTATTTATACAATCCTTGTGTTTAGTGTTTTTTGAAATAATAAAAAGCCACAAAAGAGTTTATTCATCTTTGTCCCAATCATATGAGGCTTCTCTCCCTCCCCTTGGTTCGCGGATAACGGGTCCACCTGTGGGAGGTCTATAACTTGCTCCTTGACCACCACTAGTGCCACTTGTGCTGCTGCTTGTATGTTCTTCGGACAATGTCCATGTGAAAGTAGGTGCAGGACGCTTACCGCGTGATGTTGAAGCAGTAGTGGAAGTTGAGCATGAGATAACATCCCATAATTTATTGAAGAATCCTTTAATTTTATCAAGTTTGTGATCTACCTTCTTGAGGCGATTATCAAGAATTTGTTGATTTCTTGATAAAATTCCTAACGATTGATTGGTAGTAAAACTTTGCTCAATGATACGAATTTCATTTTCTCGGTCGAAGGGTTCTTCATGTGGAGCTTGTGGAGGTTGTTGCGCTGGTAGAGGTTGTTGTTGTTCTTGATGCCTAGCTTCCCATTCGGCAAGAGATATGATGCGAGGAGGTCTATCCGGGAGTTGCATAAGGCTTATTGTCCGTTGGTTAATTTGATGGACCATTGTATTTTCGGACTCAGGTAATGGCTTGTCAACATTGAGGAGAAGTCTCATGATATAATCTCCAAAATATATAGTTCGCATTTTTCCATTATTAAATGTGAGAAACTCATTAAGGATTAGTTGGAGCCAATTGACTTGAATTGCCCCAAATAGCGTATAGAGATCGATAATTGATTGGATAGACAAGTTCATATGAACCAGTTCGTGGAGTAATTGTTCTCATAAGATCTTTGTGAAGGAATCTTGCTCTAGGTCGTAGGAAAGTGGACTTAATATCTCGAATGTTAACATTATCATCCAGAAATTGATGATTTATGTTATCTCGAATTTATGGATTGAATTCTACCTCATCAAGCTTTCTCCCTATGTTAGGTGATCCTAAGATGTGCGCCATTCGATCTAAGGAGAACCAAGCTTTCTTCCCACACACCATACTCCAAACACTATCATTTGGATTTCTTGGAGTTTGGTGTCCAAGATTAAGATTTGCATAAAATAATTCGACCATGATATGGTTTATTGCATGGTCATTTCTTTTTAAAATCCAAAAGAGAAGTTAAACCCGCCCGATCCATTAATGCTTGAATGTTGTATGTCTGAAGGCTTTGAAAATCAATGAAGGAGTGCTCGAAAATGCGAGAATTCTTCATTTTATTCCACCTCGTTACAGCTACGCCATCATAGAGCCATTGTGCAATTTGAGCATCAATTGGCTCAGAGGATGATGAAGAAGAAGCTCTTGATCTTTTTGGGGCCATTTGTCGTGAGATTTGAGAGTAATTTGTTAATTGGGCTAGGGTTTTGGAAAACAATGGGGAAGAGAGAACTTTTGGAAGGTAAAAAGTGAAGGTAAAAGGGTAAAAACTGGTCGATAGAAGGGGAAAAGTTGCCTGGGAATTGGGGTTCAGTCGACTGAAAAATTCCGTTCAGTCGACTGAAAATTTGGCCCAAGTTTTCTGTGTTAAATTCAGTCGACTGAACAGAGTTTTTAGTCGACTGAACTGTTGTGTATTTTTTTTATGCCTAGTGTTCAGTCGACTGAGCAGGAAGGTTCAGTCGACTGAACCTTGAGTTTTTGGAATTCTAAAATTTATAAAAAATTTCAATAAATGATTACAACAAAATACAATATAATAACATGATCTGGCCACCAAAATAATCATTTCTTTGGAGATGGACTATTTTTCTTTTTGTGTCTATCATTCTCCATATAGTTTATGTCCCATGAATTTGGACTATACCGAGGAGTCTTTGGTGACATCCAAGATTCACTTGATCGGCTAGTGTACGATAAGACAAAGACGGATCATACGAACCAACTGGTCGAGGTAGAGGCTCAGTCACTTCGTTTTTCTTTGAGCCACAAAAACGTAAACCGATTTTCTCTAGGAAGCTTAATCGTCTAGCCATTACTTTTTGTTCGAAATATAATTCTCGTTGAAGATCAATTTGTTGTCGTTGAAAGTGATGAATCTCATCAATCTTTCTTTTCATATCTGGTGAGATAAAAAGACCACGTTTAGCCTTGTTCGATTCCGTTGTGTAGCCAGTTCGATAGTTGTCCCATTTATAGACTGGCTCATGCTTTGGTGTTGGATTAGGGAGTTTTGGTGATGTTGGTGAGTTATCGACTAAAGAGGTGATGTTGATTGGGGAGTATGAGTTGTTTGAGGACATTTTTATATCAACTTTTCAATTTTTTGTAAGTGAAAATGAGTTGTGAAAATAAAAATATGTTAAACGTGTATTTATAGGATGAATGTTCTAAAAAATATTGTGGTGATAATTTATCAAAGTTTTTTAACCAATCAAAGATTTAATGGTTAAAATAAATCAGTTAGAAATGTATGGATTAGAGATAACCCTTATATTATAATTTATAATGTATCATTATTTGAAAATATAAATTGAAATTCATTGTTTTCTTTATTCAATCGACTGAGCGTATAGATTTAGTCGACTGAATTGTAAAAGAAATTTTTTTGATAACTTTATAAAATATCTTTAAAAGAGATTATTCCTAATTCTCGTCGTAAATTTATAAAGGAGTTTTCTAATAAAGGTTTAGTAAATATATCGGCAATTTGATTTTCGGTAGAAATATGTTCTAAATTTATGATTCCTTTTTCGATATTTTCTCGTATAAAATGGTGAAGAATATCTATATGTTTTGTACAAGAGTGATTAACCGAATTTTAGATAAATTTATTGTACTTGTATTATCACAATATATTGTAGAGTTTGTTAAATTTATATTAAAATCCTTAAGTGTTTGTTGCATGTTGATAACTTGAGTACATGCTAAGGCGACCGATATATATTTCACTTCACACGTGGAAAGAGAAACACAATTTTGTTTCTTACTAAACCAAGATACAAGTGATTTTCCAATGAAATGGCACGTACCACTTGTACCTTTTCTATCTGTTCGAGATCCACCAAAATCAGCATCACTGAATGATACTAACTCAAATGGACACTCTTTTGGATAGAAAAGACCAAAATCTTTAGTATTATTAAGATATCGCATAATTCGTTTTACCGCTCTTAAATGTGATTCTTTAGGATTAGATTGAAAGCGTGCACATAAACATACACACATCATTATGTCTGGTCTACTAGCGCTTAAGTAAAGTAAGGAACCTATCATGCTTCTAAATAATTTTTGATCTATACTTATGCCATTTTCATCTCGATCGAGATGAGTAGTGGTACTCATAGGAGTAGTTTTAGCAGAAGTGTTCTCAATTCCGAAACGTTTAATTAGATTAGCACAATATTTTTCTTGGTTTATGAAAATTCCATTTGTTAATTGTTTAATTTGAAGTCCGAGAAAATATGATAATTCTTCCATATGAGACATTTCGAACTCCTTAGTCATTATATTTGAAAATTCTTTACATAAATTTTCATTTGTCGAACCAAATATAATATCATCTACGTATACTTGAATTATTAAAATATCTTTAGTAGTATTTTTAATGAAAAGCGTTTGATCAACTTTTCCAATTTGAAATCCCGAATTTAGTAAGTAACTTTTAAGTCTTTCATACCAAGCACGAGGTGCTTGTTTAAGACCATACAATGCTTTCTTTAATTTATATACATGATCTGGATATTTTTCATGTATAAATAAAGGAGGTTGTTCTATGTATATATTTTCTTTTATAAAACCATTTAAAAATGCACTTTTAATATCCATTTATAAAGTTTCAAATTTTGAAAACATGCAAAAGCTAATAGAATACGTATTTCTTCAAGTCTTGCAACGGGAGCAAAAGTTTCTTCAAAATCAATACCTTCTTCTTGATTATATCCTTGTGCTACTAGTCTAGCTTTATTCCTAGTTATATTACCTTGTTCATCTATTTTATTTTTGTAAACCCATTTTGTTCCTATAACAGATTGATTATTCGGACGGGGAACTAATTCCCAAACATCGTTACGTTCAAATTGATTTAATTCTTCTTGCATTGCAATAATCCAGTAAACATCTGTTGATGCTTCTTTAGGATTTTTAGGTTCTATTGTAGAAATGAAAGCTACATGTCCCATTTGATTTAGTTGATTTCTTGTCTTAACTTGAGATTTGATTTCACCTATTATGTTTCGAGTAGGGTGATCTCGTAATATTCTTGGTGATGATCTTAGTTCATTATTACAATTTTCAAGATTTGTATTTTCTATATTTATAAATTCTTCATCATCTTTTATACTTAATTCTTTGTTGAAATTCTCATCAAAAGATACATATAAGGTTTCTTCGATTACGTTTGTTCGTCTATTAAATACTCGATATGCCTTACTTCGTTCTGAATATCCTACAAAATTTCCTTCGTCGGCTTTTGGATAAAATTTACTTTGTTGATCTGCTGTATTTAAAATAAAACATTTTGATCCAAATATTTTGAAATAAGATATATTTGGCTTTTTGTTGTTGAATAGTTCATATGAAGTATTTTTAGTTAACAGTCTAATTGATATTCTATTCAATACATAGCATGCAGTAGCTACGGCTTCTTCCTAAAAATGTTTTGGTAGAAAACTTCCATTTAATAATGTCCTAGCGCATTCTTGTAATGTTCTATTCTTTCTTCCTACAACTCCATGTTGAGGAGTTCTATGAAATGAAAAATTATGATTTATTCCTTTCTTTTTACAGGACATTTTAAAAGCTTCATTTTCAAATTCGCCTCCATGATCACTTCGTATATTTTTAATCTTCAAATCTTTAGTATTTTGAATTCTTTTGACAAATGTTTTAAAATGCTCAAAAGTATCACTTTTATTTTTCATAAAAATAGTCCATGTATATCTTGAGAAATCATCAACTATTACAAACACATATTGATTATGATTAATGGATTGAACTTGTGTTGGTCCAAATAAATCCATATGCAGTAATTCTAATGGTTGTAAAGTCGAAATATTTTTCTTAGATTTGAAAGATGATTTCGTTAATTTTCCTTTTTGACAATCATCACAAAGATTTTTTATTTTAAAGTTTATTTTGGGTAAACCTCTTACTACTTCATTTTTGGACAGTTTTCGAATAGTTTTAAAATTTATATGACAAAATCTTTTGTGCCATTACCAAGGATCATTATCTTTGGCTAGTAAACACATACTTTTATTATGATTATTATTCATATTTAGAACGTAAATATTCCTTCTCTTT
Source organism: Allium cepa (assembly GCA_030765085.1). Classification (NCBI taxonomy): domain Eukaryota; kingdom Viridiplantae; phylum Streptophyta; class Magnoliopsida; order Asparagales; family Amaryllidaceae; genus Allium; species Allium cepa. Next base: position 591,661,582 of record CM060938.1, read on the forward strand.
TTCCTTCAAAAACAAGATTTTGGTTTTGATCAAAAATACTACATTTATTTTCCGAAAAAATTATTTTAAAGCCTTTGTCACAAAGTTGACTTATGCTAAGTAGATTATGTTTTAGATTTTCAACTAATGAAACATTTATTATAAAAGGTAAATTTGATGTACCGTAATTGCTCACATCTCCTTTGCCAATGATATAGCCTTTTGAGTTGTCTCCGAAGGTAACCGAACCACCATCAAAGTATGTGATGTTTATAAGCATATCTTTGTCTCCGGTCATGTGTTTTGAGCAACCACTGTCTAATATCCATTTCTTTTTTTAAGTGGGACCTGAAAATAAATACAAAATTATTGGTACCCACCTTTTAATAGGGTCCTAAAAAGTTAGCGATTAGGAAGCCAAACCCAATTTGGTTTAGTATCCTTTTTATAAATATAGTTTTTATTATTATGAACACTATCCATAAATGTTTTAATATATTTATTCCTAATTAGAATATTGTTAGTCTTTGGAACCCAAATTTTGACTATCTTGGTTTCTACTTTTGTTTTAATAGGTTCTTTTAATAACATTTGTTGTTTTGAATCATTATTCCTCTTAAAATTTGTATTTTTCTTTTTAGGAATTTTTGACTCCTTTTTATATCCTAATCCATGTTTATTTGAAGAGGATTGAGAATTTTCTAAAATCTTAGATAAATTTTCTCTTCCTTTGTTAAAGTTAGAAGCATTTTTAGTGATGTTATCTAATCTAGCTTGAAGACTATTATTTTCTAACTCAACTTGTCTAATCTCAGTTTTTAACTCATGATTTTCCGAAACAATTATATCATTCTTTGTCTTTTGAGTTTCAATTTCTTGACTTAAAAGTGATAAATGAGTTTCTGAATTTGAATGAGATTCTTGACTTTTTCAAGTTCTTCTTCTAAAATTTTCTTTTCATCTTTTAACATATCCCTTTCAAATTCAACTTTGTTTTGATTTTCACGAGTTTCTTTGATTTTCTTTTTAAGAGTTTTTATTTTATTCAAAAGTTCAATGTTTACTTCAATTAATTCGTCGAAAGTTAAATTACTTACTTTAGATTCTTGAGCCATGAAGCATACATTTGCCTGTTCATTGTCGCTATCATTTTCACTTTCGGATGAAGATGAATCCGAATCATCCCATGTTACAGAGAATGCCTTTTTTTCGAATTTCTCTCTCTTATTTTCGTTGTTGAGAGCTTTCTGATTCTCCTTCTTTTGCTCTGGGCAATCCTTGTGCATGTGACCTTTCTTATGACAGTTGAAACATTCTATATTCGAGGATGTAGGTTTGTTTAAGAAATTCTTATTGAATCTGTTTTTATTTCCTTTTCTATATCTTAAGAATTTCTTGAAATTTTTGGCTATAAATGCTAAATCCTCATCTTCAGACTCTGATTCTTCCTTTTCTGCATGAAAAGCTACATTCTTTCTTTCTTGAGCTTGATCTTTCTTAGTTGGCATATTTACTTCATACGACATAAGTTTTCCAATCAATTCTTCTGGTTTCATTGTAGATAGATCATTTGCTTCCTCGATTGCTAGTACTTTTCTCTCCCATTCATCAGTGAGTGAATTTAGAACTTTAGACACAATGTCATAATCCATGTATTTTTCTCCTAGTTCGATTAAAGCATTATGAATGTCTTGAAATCTCGAGTATATGTCATTAATGGATTCATTTTGTCGCATTCCAAAGTTTTGGAATTGATTCTTTAGCATGGATATCTTTGTTTGTTTAACCTTGTTTGTGCCTTCATGTATGACTTTAAGTGTTTCCCATATCTGATATGCAGTAGTACATATGCTAAAACGGCAGAATTCATTTCTATCCAGGGCGCAAAATAGCATATTCATAGCTTTGGCATTTGCACTAGCTTCATTCTTTTGAGTTTGTGTCCATGTAGGATAACGGTTGTGGGTACAATGAACTCTGCTTGAGTAGCATTCCAGGCTTCGAAACTTGTTGCATGCATATAAATCCTCATCCTTGTAGCCCAATAGTTATAGTTTAGTCCATTGAATAGAGAAGGTCTTTGGGTAGATTGTCCTTCCGCAAATGTAGAACTATAGGCAGATGTTGTGCTTGTACTTGCGTTATTTTCCATATTATCAATATGTCTAATAACGATGTTATGGTTATAGGACGGCCTTGCTTTGATACCAATTGAAAGAGGTTATGCGGTAGGATCGAGTAATATGGAATAACGGAATTGTCTAGGTAGATAAAGTAAGTAAAAGAAAGGTAGACAGCAGGATTTTATACTGGTTCGGACCTCTAGTCCTACGTCCAGTCCCTAAGCTTCACTTAGGAATTCCACTAACTAAAACCCTCACTTAACCCGGAGGAATAGGTTTACAACTTACCCGAACAACCGAACGAGATTTCTTGCCTTAACTACTAAGGAGGACTTCAACCAATTACTAAAAACAATATTCGACTTGTTGTGTTCTTGTCAACACTAATGAGTCTAATGTAGTACAATATTCCTATAATCTTATCCTCGAGAGTACGCAATGTGTTTGTGAAGATTTAGGAAATGTGAATTGCTATAAAACAAAAGAATGTTAAAAACAAAGCAGTGATTCAAGCAATAGATTTGTGATTGCTTTGAGAATTTCTAGATAATATGTTCAAGAAGATAGTAAGATTAAAGCAAGAGAATTCGGTGAATTGAAGATGTTAGAATTATGTATTTATACTTGTAGAAGAGGTGCATCTGTTGGCTAAGGGTGCAGACAAGAGATGCTTCCATTTCCATTGGTGAACGGTTTCAACTCTTGGGAGGAAGAAGGTGTCCATTCAGAGAAAATCGCAGGTTCAATTCAGTCGACTGAACAGAGAATTCAGTCAACTGAAAATATGAAGGAAAATTTTCAGGAACAAATTCAGTCGACTGAGCAGGGTGTTTCAGTCGACTGAAACTGTACATGGTATATATGTGTAATAGGTTCAGTCGACTGGTCATCCCTGTTCAGTCGACTGAACTTCTAAACTGTGCACAATGAATGTGTATTAAAAAATGAAATTTATAAAATGTGTTCTAGTGTTTTTGCAAGCCTCTTGAGGATAGATTTTAACAATAAATCTAAACTAAGACCTATATAAAAATCATACTTATGTTTATTCTTGGTCTTCATCGTTCTTTCTTTAGCTTTGCACATATCTCTTCCTTTTTGTTGAAGCCCATTGTCATTGATCAAAATCTTAGCGTATCACAGTTTTTGGTACGGGTTAGTGATAGTTGTTAATTTATTCACAGGGTATTATAAGTGCTGAAATTATAATATAAATGCATAATATATGTTGATACCCAACAGCAGTTAAAAAATAAAATAAAGGGAAAAACTGATCATCGTATATAATATTATACACGTTTTAGAATCTGAATTGGCATACACGTTCAATCTTTGAATAAGTCTATATTTACTTTGTTGAATAGTTCACATGCAGTTAGATAAATGGGTACACGATATAAATGTTGAATTGGTAACATGCAAAATCGTTCAAACCATCTTTTTCTACGTGCGTGGCCACCTCTCACCTCTCTTATGTCCCCTCCTTTATTATCTTCTACTAATTATTATTTTCGAACAAAGCTAGCTAAAGCATCAGAAGAAAAAAAATTATTAACTCTCGAAACCTGTTACTTCTACCATCACCTACTCCTCTTCCTTCACCGCACCACCCAACATCTCCTCCCTACCGCTGCCCCACCACCTAGCTGCTCCTCTTTCGATCCAGTGACAGCCACCGCCTCTGTTATATATATATATATATATATAAGAAGAATTACAAACTGTTGACACTGAACTTCCTTTCGCATGCCATCGACCTTCCCGCCTCCTCCAATAGTTACCACAGCCCTTCCATCCGCCGCACCACCTCCTAATACCGCGCTTAGCTCGTCTAACCTCACCCCATAGTCTCCACCACATCTGTATAAAAAAATAAAAAAAGCTACTACTTTGCTGCCACCGCCCCCTACCGACCCCCTGACCAACGCCTACGACACTTACTACCGCCAACCAAACTAACCTTGTCCTATCTCGAGCTTGACTTCCATCCGTTGCTTCCAGCCATACATGTTTATATAAAGAGAAAAAAATAGTTGTATATTAAAAAGTAGAAGAAGTGGCTGTCCAGATTTGAATTATCGCCAGTGAACGAGCTAAAGTTGCACCGTTGAGTCCGATCATGTCACGCATGCGAGCTGTATCGTGGATCGATCTCGAGTGTCGTTGTTGAGGTCAGTGTTTATTCACCTAGACTAAATTAATATCGTCATGAAAGCTATTAAAAGTTGACATTGCCATATATTTATTTGCTGTTAATTTAGATTAATATATAGTTGTTGGATGAATTATCGAATTGTTGTACACATGTTGACACGATATACACATCATATGTATGTACACAAGTGTAGAAAAATTAATATGGACATGTCACGTTTCATCATGTTAGTGCTATCATGCATGTATAATTTGTTGTAAATTTCTCGTCGATACTTGGACATGATTTTATATTAAGGTTGTGATATTGGAAAGGGTTGAAATGATATATATCTGCATTTAAATTGTTATATTGGAAGGGGTTGAAATGATATATATACATATATATATATATATATATATATATATATATATATATATATATATATATATAACCACATCTAAATTTAAATATTCCACTTGGCCTAGGTAGAAAAATTTAAATTTAAAACACCGTTGGTCAAATAAGTAATTTTTTATAAACTAAGATCGTTTGGAAATTTATATATAAATTATTTGAATTTTTAAAATATGTTTAAAATTTGTTATTTCATTAATTAAATCAATTTATGGTGGATTTAGTGATTTTTCAAACATACGATAATTTATGAATAAATGTTTGAAATGGTTTATTTAAAGAAACTTGTTTTTGGATTTAATCCCATAAAGTTTTATTTAGTTTATAATTTGCAAAATTTGAATATGAAGATATTAAGGTTAAGAATTAAGTTAAATTTTGATTTATATTCAAACTTAAGTTAATAGCTTGTTTTCTTATAACGAGATTTGTGTAAGATTAAATCTAATTGGAAATAAACTTGGAAATATATCAAAAGAGTGATTTAAATTGTTTGAATTAAATTTTGGAATTTATGGTAAAATAATTGGTGGTTAAATTGTAATGGAATTCAAAATCGAATTAAATGAACTTTAAAAATCGATGGTTACGAATGAAAATCGAATTTATAGAAATCGAACTATTTTCGAACTTGAGCTCTGAAATGTAAGTTTGATAACATGAATGTTCCAAATAATTGAAGTTGAGATTTTGAAGTTATAATCAGAATATGATGTGAATTTCAGAAATTGTAGTGTCTTAAAAGATTGGACTATTATTCAAACTTCGAATATTGCTAAGATAAAATGATATAAAACAATATTTCAAAATTGAGCTTAGAAATGAATTATATTTGAAGATTTGAATTTTTAAATTGGATACTGAAGGTAAATTTCATTTAATTGTTTTAAATAAATATTTTGAAAATCGAACACCGAATTGATATTAATCAAATTGGTTTAAATTTGAGACTTAAGTTGAAAGTAATTTGAAATTGTAATTGAAATTAATTTGGAATTGGAATTGAAATTAATTTGGAATTGAAATTGAAATTTATTTGGAATTGGAAGTGAAATTTGTTTGGAAACGAAGTGAAATTCGACTTGAAATCAGAGTTGAATCTATTAAATCAAAATGGAAATTTAAAGTGATATGAATTGGAAAATTTTAAAAGTAAACCGGTTTGACTTTGAAACTATTTTCAAATGAATTATTCTAGTATAAAATATTTAAGAACTACTTTCTTTAAAATTTCAAATTATTTTGATTTTCTAAACTATTTTACTATATAAACCATTTTTAATATTCCAACTATTTTCTATTAAACTATTTTAACTATTTAAGTATATTAAAACTATTTCAACTATTTTCTAAAAGTATTCCAACTGATCAAAAGGTGGAATGTTCATATTTAAATCTTGGATTAAAATATGAAATGAGTTAAAATGAAGTTATAACATAAATTGATGTTTGAAACAATTTTGGAAGGGAAATCGAGATATTGCAGTGAAATGATATTTTCAAGCGAAAATGACATATTGAACTAAATATGATTTTTCTAATTAAATATGATGATTTCGAAATGGATTTGATATTTTGATATCAAGCATGTATTTTTTTCGAAATATAATAGTACCTACCGGTGTGTAAAACAACGTTTGGTTCTTAAAGAGACCGGGGCCTCTTATTAGCATACTCTTTGTTAATATTGGAACCACTTTAACAACTGTGTACGCGTTGAATGATATCCAGAATTTAGTGCTTGAATAGGCAAACGTTTAGTGGAATGAAGTAAAAGAACGATGATGGATAGCCTCGACACTTGTGTCATAATTAAAATGACTAAAATAGGAGCCTAGCTCCTACCACTGAGGTTAGTTACCTCTAGCAACGTAGATCCCTTGTATTATCGTGATTTTGAACTTGATGGGTGCACCCTTTACATTTGGATTGATAGTCGCGGTCGGCCATGGATGGATTACGACCAGCCCGAAAGGATAAAATGGTAGAATCTGTTGTAACTTTGTATTTACGATATTTCGTAATTATGATATTTTGACTATGACAACTATACATGCCATTATTATATACTAGTTTTCATAGGAATTAATCAAGACCAGAATCAAATAAGCTTCAAATCTTATATAAGTATGTATCGAGTTTGTGTATAGAGTTTACTCATGTTAAAATCTCTCCTATATGATATATATTTTGACACTTTTTTCATTTCATTAGCATATACTAACAATCTTTGCATATTCTCATTTTTTAGTTAACATTCAGATGTTTGAGTGTACCAAAGCAGACGTTTAAATCTGGAAAAATGAATATTGTTTAGTATAATATTCAAACATCTGACCAGTTCATTTCAGACGTTTGAAAATGGTTATTTTCAGCCTATTTCCTTTTTGGTTTGAGCTCGTGCAATTTCAGAAGTCTGAATTATTCAATTCAGAAGTTTGAATATCTATAACGGCTATATTTTCAAGTAGGCACTTCCATTCGTGAAGGGATGCGTTCCTCATTTCAATAGATATGACCATATCTCTTCATGATAACTCTTCACGAACATATGCACCTATTTATAATCTACATAAACACATTTAGCACCATGTTTCCATAACTTAATTCAATCTATTCTTACTCTACTCTCATATTCTTTGATTCTAATACTTTTGTGCATTCAGTTTCATACAAATTCATTCTGTTATTTCTTTATTCTTCACGTATTCATATATACATCATAAAGGAGAAGATTATAGGAAGTGTGTACCATAATTGACAAATTCGTATTATTAAAGAACACATAGAGTCAAGAAAACTTTATTTGTAAAAGACCTGTTCTGCTGCTCAGGCAAAGTGAAGTCCTCTTCTGCTGTTGAGGCGTAAAATCCTGTTCCGTTGCTCAGGTGTTGTAAACCTATTCCTCTGGGTTAAGTGAGGGATATAGTTAGTTGAAATTTCAGAAGGAGTCTGGGACTGGACGTAGGTTGTGAAGTTCGAACCAGTATAAAAATTCCTAGTGTTCTTTTTTTATTTTACTTATTCACATTGCTATAGTATCTTAGTTTATTTCCACACTAGTATGGTATAATTCCATATAGCACGATCTGCACTGTCTTTTCATTTGGTATCAGAGCAAGACGTCTAATAATCGTTATAACGTTATTTGATATTTTGTTAATATGGAAAACAACACCATCACTAGCACTGTCACTAACACCAGTTTTGTAGAAGATCAATCTACTACACGACCTCCACTATTCAATGGCATGATTTATAACTATTGGGCAACTAAAATGTGTATCTATATGGAAGCAAAAGGTTTTGATTCATGGAATATCACTCAAACTGGGTATAACATTCCTATAACAGAATACTCTTCATGGTCAAATAAAAAAAATAGATGCTACTGCAATTGCCAAAGCTATGAATATGTTATTTTGTGCCTTAGACAAGAATGAATTTAATCGAGTTAGTATGTGTACAACTGCTTATCAAATATGGAGAACAATAAAAGTTACACATGAAGGTACTAACAAGGTTAAACAAAGAAAATTTTCTAAGTTGAAAAGTCAATTTCAAAATTTTAGAATGAAACAAGATGAGTCTATTATTGATATGTACTCTAGATTCAAGATATTTATCACTCTCTATTAGGACAAGAAGAAAAATTTACTGATTTTGATATTGTATCAAAAATCCTAAACTCTTGAACGGATGAATGGGAAAGAAAGGTCTTAGCCATTGAAGAAGAAAATGATCTTTGTACTATGAAGCTAGAAGAGTTAATAGGAAATCTAATGTCCTACAAAGTGACTTTACAGGCTAAAAGAGTACAAGCGCAAGACAAAAAGAATATGGCATTTCAAGTAGAAAAAGAAGAATCTTATTCGGATGAAGAAGACTTAGCATTCATTGCTAAAAACTTTAAAAAGTTTATGATGTACAGAAAAGGAAATCGAAACAACAGGAAAATTAACTTCAACAACAATTCAAATAAGCCATCTTCATCAATACTAGAATGCTTTAACTTCCACAAGAAGGGGTACATACAAAAAGATTGTCCAAAGAAAAAAACATATCACAATAAGAACCAAAAGGACAAGTTTAAAAGAAAAGCATTTTCAGTAACATGGGATGACTCAGATTCTTCTTCTTCAGAAAATAGTAGTGACAGTGAAAATGAACGAGCTAATGTTTGTTTCATGGCTACAAAGAATGAGGTAAATGATCTTACTTTTGATGACATGATTGAAATAAATTTTAAATTATTAGATACTTTAAAAAGTCTTAAAATAAAATATAAAGAGGCACTAGAAAATCAGAGAAAGGCAGAATTCGAGACATATATGCTTAATAACGAAAAGCAGATATTAGAAGAAGAACTTGGAAAACTTTAAGATACTTTTTCTAATGATAATTATCAATTTACCTTATTGAGTCAAGAAATTGAAACTCAAAAGAAAAAGAATGATGCCATTATCTTTGAAAATCATGAGCCTAAAACCAAGATCAAAATGATTGACAGTACTAGCCTCAAAACAAAGTTAGAAAGCATTACTAAAAATGTGACTAACTTCAATAAAAGTGGAGAGAACATATCTAAAATTATTGAGAATTCCAAATCTTTTTTAAATAAGAAAGGACTAGGTTATTTTAAGAATTCAGTAGCTCCACCCAAAAATAAACAAAATAGGAGAAATATTTCTAAATCCAAGTCTACCATAGTTCAACCATAAAGGAGTCAAAATTCAAAGAACATAAAAATATGGTGTCCTAAAACAAACAACAGTTTGATTAGGAATAAATATATAAAATCCTTTTTGTAAAATGTGCATAAGAGGCAAAATTATTTATACAAAGGGAATACTGAATCCTCTTGGGTTTGGTTTCTTAAGACCTAACTCTTAAGACCCTATCAAAAGTAGGTACCAATGTTATTCTTTTATTTTTTGCAGGTCCCACTTAAGAGGAAAATGGATACTCGACAGTGGTTGCTCAAAACAAATGACAGGAGACAAAAATATGCTAACACATATTACATATTCAGATGGAGGCTCTGTCACATTTGGAGACAATTCCAAAGGTTATATCATCTGCAAAGGCGATGTGAGAAATTATGGTATATCTAATTCACCTCTCATTTCCAATGTTTTGCTTGTCAAAAACTTAAAGCACAATTTGTTAAGTATTAGTCAATTATGTGAAAAAGGATTCAAAATTTCATTTTATGCGGATAAGTGTAGCATTTGTGATCACAGTAAAAACCTTATCTTTGAAGGTAATAGAGAAGAAACATATATGCTCTGAATATGAAAATCAATCATAATTCAGGTATGTTCTTAATAGCTAAAGAAAATGATCCTTAGTAACAAGAGATTCTGTCATATTAACTTCAAAGGAATAAACAAACTTTCAAAAATGATTTAGTCAAAGGATTACCAAAAATGAACTTCAAAGTCGAATGGCTCTACTTCAGAAGAACCTTCTTCTGTAGAGTTTTCTACACCATCATCAGCTTATTCTTTCGATTTACCAACACCAACACTCTGCTATGAACCTGTCCGGCATGTATATCCGAATAATCATACCGGTCATACTCCAGAAAAGAAGAAAGCACGTCGTTTCTTCTTCTTCAGTTCTCCACAAACGAAACAAAAGATTATACTTATCATTATAAACGGGAATCGATAGGACTTCAATGAGAAATGTACTATGAGCAAAAAGTTAATTCACAACGTCTTAACTTTCAAGAGAACCTTGGTTGGAAAATCTACGGTTCATCTAAGTCTAATGTTCATCAGTCTAAATCATCTTCCCATCACAATTCATGGATTCAGACACTGCAACGTTCCCATGTATCACCAAATTCATTGGAACGTGGCAGTAACTAGAATTCTTTGGGATCATCTAAGGAAAAGACGAAGATAGTACCACAAGATCCTAAGACTCCTAGAAAATCGTCTTCCTCATCGTAGAAACAAAATCGTCAATTGATTTTAAATGTTGCTTTTGTGTTTGTAATTGTATTTTTTTAATAAACAACTTCTGCATTTCCTATTTTTTAATAAATATGTTTACTCTCAGGAATGCATTCTTCATGAAATTCAGACGTTTGAAATAGGTTAAAACAGATATCTGAAAATTGTAAAATAAATAGTTTTTGACTTCAGATTCAGACGTCTGACACACCCAAAACAGACGTCTGAATATGACCAAAAACGAACTATTTGCATTCTATTTAATTTTTTTGATTTCAGATGTCTGAACTACCTAATCCAGATGTCTCAAAAGTTCTGTCGATTCAAATTTTAGGGGCTTTTCAACACTTTTCTCCCTGCCTACCATCTTAAAATCGTTCGAATCCTCCTCTGTACCCCATTTCCAATAAACCACTTCATTTTATTTCACCATAAACCACATTTTTTTCAATCGTACAAACTCAATCTTTATCATCAAATCTTTACAAATGACTCCAAGACCAAATAGATCTACGGCTTCAACTTCCTCATTCACTCCTAACATTGATCAATGGCTTTGGAATGACGACGCAAAACAACGTTTTTCTCAAATGGATTGATCCAACTTATTTCCCAGTGCCTTCATGAAATTTTAAGAATTTGAGCCTTATAAAATTCAACAAATAGCTCGCTCTAATGGGTTAGAATTTCTTCTTTCATTTACTGCCAATAATGTAAAGATTAATCATCTGTTGGTCAAGCCTTTTTATGCAAACATGAATTTGGATCATTACCATCCTCACAATTGTGAAGATTATATTTGGATTATAGTTTGTGGTACTAAAATTTTCGTTCCACTTGTTCGTCTTAGAGAAATCCTTTAATGTCCTTCAACCGTAACCGATTTAGATGATATTGAGGTCTCTCTATCCTTGGACGAACGAGATGAAGTTTCTCACTGCTTTCTTTCTGAAATATTGCTAAACTCACCTCTATTCAACTTCGACCACAAGTCCGTATCATTCATAAGGCTTTGATTCGCTCCGTTTTACCTCGAACCGGTAGCTATGAAGTTGTTAATAAGCGCAACTTTCAAGCTCTCTATGTTATATCCTCTGGACAATCCGTGGATTGGGGCCATGTCATTATGGAACAGTTTATGGATATGAATCGCCGTCGTCATTATAAGACTTTTACTATGGTGCTTATATAAGGAAAATTCTCCAAAACTATGGTATTACATTTCCTGAATCTGGATTTTCAACAATTAAAGAGCTTGGATCCAAAACCCTGGGGCTTATGGACTCACCGAAACGTCCACAAAGTATAGCTTTTAAGTCATTCCAGGAATGGACCGCGAACCGTGATCTAAATCATCCTCAACCTCCTCAACATCATCACCCTATTGCTATATAAGTTCAAGAGGAAGATGACGATGAAATAGAAGTTCTAAATCTCAAATCTACCTCACGACAAGCTTTGTTTACTCTTTCCCAAAATCAAGCCAAGCTTAAGATTAAGATGGATAAGTTCGAGAGGCGAACCAATAAAAGGTTCAACTCCATTCGCGGTTTTCTAAATAAAATATGGGAACATATTGGTTGCACTTTCTTGAATTCTACCAAAGCTTTTGATCCAGCCCCCTTTTCAATATTTCCTCTAGCTCCAGCACCAATGATGATGATAACGATAGCGATGAAGAAGACAGTGATGATGAGTTAAGCAAAAGTTTTAAGGTAGTGGTATGGTTGTTTTCTTATCTCAAAACATTCGTAGTTATATGCTTTTTTTGTGTATGTATTTATGTGGTGATCTCGTAATCGCTATATTCGTTTGTAAAAGTAAAATTCTATGTCTCTTTTGGAATAGTGTAGTATGTTAACTATTCTACATTATCTATGCCATTCTTGCTCATTGTCAATCATATGATATGTGAGTATTTCATATATATTATGGTTCCTTTTTGTCGATGTCAAAGGGGGAGAAGGAGTTTAAAAACTACCATTGACAGGGGAGCTTATAGTAAGGGGGAGTACTTATAATTCTATTTCCTGTTTATATATGTTCATATTGTGCATATACCTATTTATTTGTCATCGTCAAAAAGGGGGATAATGTCGAAACTTTGTATTCAAGATATTTTGTAATTAGTATATTTTGACTATGACAACTATACAAGTCATTATTATATACTAACCTATTTTTATAGGAATTAATCAAGACCAGATAAAAATAAGCTTCAAATCTTACATAAGTATGTATCAAGTCTATGTGTAGAGTTTACTCATGTTAAAATCTCTCCTATATGATATATATTTCGACACTTTTTTCATTTCATTGGCATACACTAATAAACTTTGCATATTCTTATATTTTAGTTTACATTCAGACGTCTGAATGTACCAAATCAGATGTCTGAATCTGAAAAAATGAATATTGTTTAGTACAATATTCGGACGTCTGACATGTTCAGTTCAGACATCTAAAAATGGTTATTTTCAGCCTATTTCCTTTCTGGTTTGAGCTCATGCAATTTCAGAAATCTGAATTATTCAATTCAGAAGTCTGAATATCTATAGCGGCTACATTTTCAAATAGGCCCTTCCATTCGTGAAGAGATGCATTCTTCATTTCAATAGACATGACCATATCTCTTCATGATAACTCTTCACGAACATATGCACCTATTTATAATCTATATAAACACATTAGAATCATTTTTCCTTAACTTAATTCAACCTATTCTTACTCTACTCTCATATTCTTTTTCTAATGCTCTTGTGCATTCAATTTCATTCAAATTCATTCTATACTTCCTTATTCTTCACGTATTCATATATACATCATAAAGGAGAAGATTATAGGAAAGGGTGTACTATAATTGACAAATTCGTGTCATTAAAGAACACATTGATTCAAGAAAACTTATTTGTAAAAGACCTGTTCTGCTGCTCAGGCAAAGTGAAGTCCTCTTCTGCTGCTGAGGCGCAAAATCCTGTTCCGTTGCTCAGGTGTTGTAAACCTATTCCTCCGGGTTAAGTGAGGGCTATAATTAGTTGAAATTTCAGAAGGAGTCTGGGACTGGACGTAGAATGGGAAGTTCGAACCTGTATAAATATTCCTGATGTGCTTGTTTATTTTACTTATTCACATTGCTATAGTATTATAGTTTATTTCCGAAAAAGTATAGTATAATTCCATATAGGACGATCCGTACCGTCTTTTCAGAATCGTAGCATAGGCATTGCCTCATATGTCTTGTCATATTTATCCTTATATAAGCCCATTACGACTTTGGTTTTGTGGTGTACCTATAGGGGACTTACTGGCTACCGACGTTACTGGTTGTGCTACAAGACCTGCATAGACTACATGCTATAAAAATGTGTTAAGGGGGATAATGTAAAGCCTTAATGGTATTTTGATGTTTATTTTACTTATAGACATTATATATTATAGCGTACACTATTATATATAGATAGTTTGATGGACCCTTAAGAGATGGAAAAACCTGTGACATCACTTAAGTTATTTTGCGTTGATTTATTGATTTACATGAGGATATTAGTTCTGACTCAAGTATTATGTTTTCCATTATGCTCGGGTCAGCCAGAGTATTTCTAGTTTTGAGTGCTTGTCGTGGAGACGAAGGAATTGCTGGAGACTCCGTTCTATTTCCACTATTTTATCGGTTTAGTTTTTTTAGCTATGTCAATTAGAGTTATTTCATTTCCACTTATTTCATTCCCAGTTGATTAGTGTGAGAATATATGTAAACTTATTTGGAGATTTAGGATTCATTTATGTACTTATTTTATTTCCGTCGAGAGATTCTGGGTCGTATATATTTCTGTGCCTGTATTCTATGATTGATTCTATTATTACCCTAAACAACTATCTATCATTTAAGCAATATTTCTTGTTTAAATGATGGGTCGTTACAACGGCTAAGATTTCTACAATCTAAACAGGGGCATAAAATATTTTTCCCCACTTCCTAACTTTAGCTTTGGATCATTTACAAAATTCCAAATTGCTTGCTCGTTCTCTTTAGTAGTTCTACGATAAAAGATAAAAAAAACAAATAATAACCTTAGATATTAAAATACGTTTTAATTTCACTATTATACTTAAGTACCATATAATTACCTGTTTAGACATACCCATTTTTTATCAATCATTTTTTATATGTAAATTGAAGAGGCGCGACACAGATTTAGGGTTCGAGGCGGCTGTAGCTGGGTGCGATAGAGGTTCCAAGATATAAATATGATCTGGTTAAAAATTATAAAAAATTACTATTCATATTGACTAATTCAAATATTGCATCACTTTCTAAATTTCAAAGTGATTAAAATTAAAATATATATCAGTATAAATTATTAGATATACTGCCTGCATAAATCTAGTCTACTGCAAGCATATGTCTAGTCTGAAGTTTTATGTAGTCTACAAGACTGTGCATGGCAAATAGTTTGTATCATTTGTCATACTAGTAGTTGGCATGTATATCAATGTAACAATCTTTCTAATGGTATAAAATTTAAGGTTATGCAACATTCCACTATAAATAAACCATTACCACTTACATCTCTGCCAAAACATTTTTTTTCTTTTTTCTTTCTTTTTGGTTATGTGTAGAAAGATAAAACTACAATCGTCACCGAAGGTGACTTCATCGCGTTTACAAAGAAAGAGGGAGGTGATTTCACCTCCTTTGCAAAGAAAGAGGGAGGTGACTTTGAAGCAATAGCTTGATACTATGGTATGTTTTTCATTCTTTTTTATTACCTTTAGTAGTTTTTTGTACTCGCTTACCTGTTCTTCGATTTCCAATCATTCTGCTCATAAAAGCAATCACCCATGTCTCATAATTTCTCTACTCAGTTAGCTTGTGACATGGATTCGATTAAAAATATACTTGGTAATTTCAAATAGTTATATATTTGATTACACCTTTAATTTTCTTATTTAGATGTTAGTTATTTTAAACTATTTTTATTACGAAAATCCATATGAAATTTGTATTAGGTATCGATAGCCAATTATTTGACTTAAATTTTTTATCAATCATTATGTATTTTCATTCTTCTTGATATATCATTCCAGCATTTGTCATATATCAATTTCAACAAAGTTAAACGTACTTTACTAGAAACTTAATTATTATCGTAAACTATTTTAATATGATAACTTAACTTTACTTTCAGCCATGGTTCATCAATGATCTTTAAAGTATTAATTTACTTTCATGTTTAGACAATAATCATCTTGAATTAATCATCTGAGCTTTGTAGCCTTTGCAAATAGATGCCAATAATTAACTAGAGACCTACATTAAAAGGTAGTCGAGTGCAAGTATTTTCATTTAAGTTTGCCTAGGGGTAATTAATTAGTGTGAAATGTTGCCAAGAAGCAACAAATTCTTCCCTTAATGCTTTTATGCTACTTCTTTACGGTTTACATAATCAACATTAAAAAAGGTGGAATTTATTATTTTTCCTTTTTTATAAAGAATTCAAGAAAAGTCTAATCTATAATGGTTTTCAAGGCTCTATTTTTATTAACATTTATTACCTCCAACAGATACACATATAAATCTCATTTCAGAAAATTGCATTGCTCAACAAGGTACTTGTTATTTCTTGTTTTTTCATAGAATGGACAAGTGCACACTCATTCAACAACATCCATCTATCCTTCCCTTCCCAAGGCCAACCATATCCCGGGGGGGGGGGGGGGAATCAAGGAAAATATAAGAGAAAAATGTAGGTTCTACTCACGCTGCAACCAATGATCCTCTTGATAAACAATTTAATATGTTAAACCATTCTACAAAATCTAATTCATTATACCAGGCCTATAATTCCTCACTCCATTCCCCCTGCACAATATCTAAACTATGGTCCAACATCTTCACACATAGAAACCTAGAAGTCCCCTCATTCAATGAATCCTCTTCTAATTTGGCGAATTCGCTAACACAACCTATCATTGTTACTGCCAAAAATAATTCACCTAATGCTATTATCATGTTTTCCTCCTAGAAATAACCGAAACATCAATCTCTTCCATAACTCCACCTTCTCCACTCAAAGCATCTAAAATTCTTACTGATCATATCCAAATGTGTACAAGAAAAGCCAGATCCCCCATAAAAGACTAGAATTCAAAAGTTTCTGCTATGGTGAAAAGGAGTAAATCTAAGGATAGGGATGGTGGGAGAATCTTTGATAAAGAAGCTACTACTCCTATAACGAATCCACGACTCGAAGAACACAAAATGGAATGATTTTATAAAATGGTTCATAAATATGTTGATACGAAAAGAAATACGAACATTATAATTTGAATGTTTTGAGAAGCATAAAAGCTAAAGTTTTATGACTTATAGATTTGATAAATATGAATGATACTAAAAAAATGGAATGTGGTATGGAATCAAATTTCTTAAATGTAATTAATTACATGAGTTGCTATAATGAAATAATGGAAGTGAAAAAAATGAATGTGACTATAAACAAATGTAAATTAATAGAACGTGAATTCATTAATGTTGATCAGTGCATGTCAATCAATTCGAAGTAAATAAATTGAAATGAGTTAATTAAATGTTAATAAAAATTGGATGTTAGGTGAAATGGTAGTGCACAAATTAAATATTGACATTGAAATGTAAATGGTGATAGTTTGGATTAATTAGATGAATATCGATGGTTGAATGATTTCTTTTATTGCAAATCATTGTTTTAATTATTTTTGATTGCATATGATTGTTGTGTGCTTATGTTTATGTTTATGATTTGGATTCAAAATCATGCTCTATGGTTCTATTTAACTCATCCATGTTTTATATCTTATGACAAGTAACTAATATTCTAAATTGAGTTGAGATAGATACATACAAAGATCATTTGGACGTATATGCAGATTTATATGCTTTTGCTTACTTAATATGAGCGAACTCGCTCGTATTATTAATAATAAGTTATGTATCAACAATTTTATATATTTTTTCCTTCATGATGCCTCATCATTGAGATGAGATGTATATTTGATATATATTGGATATATTTTTATTATATATTATATTGTAAAAAATCTTCGATCGAGCCGCTCAAAGGAGACCCTGCTAAAAAATTACGTAAATCCGGGAGTTAGGAAAAAAATTAAAACTTTATAATTTTTTTATATATAAGCTATATTTTTCGTAAAACCAATATCGAAGTGGCGTAGTAGAAGCGTAGTGCAAATAAGATGGTTATGTTTTATAATTTGATTATTTTGAATAAAATATATTCTTTACTTAACGCCTTTTCGATGATGAAAAGTTTTGAGTGGGGGCAAATGTAACGATTTCGAAATTTACCATTTTTTGAAAAGAAATTCAATTAGATTTGACCTTAATTTATGTTGAGAATCTAAATATTGAATTTAGATTAATGGTTCGTAGGATTGGTTGAATGAATAAAATTCGAATTAAAATAAAAAACAGAAATTTTAAACAATTTGAAATTTAACATAGAAATTAGTTGTTAATATAACAGTGAAAAATTTGGTTTCAGAAGTTTAAATATTTTACTTGAAAATATTTTAGTAAACTTTATAATAAAAACGTCGACATTCGTTTCGTCGAATTCTAATATCGCTCGCCAGTTCAAATCGATTTTGTACGACCGATTTGCGGTAGCGTTAACCAATATGGCGTAATAACAAATTTTTACCCGAGCGTTAGATGACCAGTTTTCTATGTACTAACGTGTTCAAATAGATACATTGAGCACAACGGTGTTTCATTTTGCGTGTTTGGACTCACTGTTTGTTTTGAGCGCTGTTTTTGGTACGGGCTAGCGGTAGTTATTATTTTATTCACAGGTTATTATAAGTACTGAAATTATACTATAAATTTATAATATATGTCGATATCCAACATTATTAAAAAATATAATAAAGGGAAAAACTAGTCGTTTCATATAATATTATACACGCTTTAGAATCTGAATTGGCATGCACGTTCAATCTTTGAATAATTATATATTTACTCTGTTGAATAGTTCACGTGCGGTTAGATTAATAAGTACATGTTATATATGTTTAACCGGTAATGTGCAAAATCGTTCAAACCATCTTTTTCTACGTGCATGGCCACCTCTCACGTCTCCTTCTCCCCTCCTTTATTATCTTCTGCTAATTGTTATTTTCGAACAAAGCAAGCTAAAGCATTAGAGATTTTGTTAAAAACTCTCAAAACCTGTTACTGCTACCATCGCCTATCCTCCTCCTTTACTGCTGGACCACCCAACTTCTCGTCCCTATCGCTGCCCCACCACCTAGTTGCTCCTCTTCCGACCCAGTGACAGCCACCGCCTCTGTTATACATACATACATATTTATATATAAAGAAAAATTATAAACTGCAGACACCGAATCTCCTTTCGCATGTCATCGACCTTCCCGCCTCCTCCAGCAGTCACCACACTCCTTCTGGCCATCGCACCACCTCCTAACACCGTTCTTAGCTCCTCCAATATCACCCCATAGTTGCCACCACCTCTATATAAAAAAGTGAAAAAAATGCTACTAGTTTGCTGCCACCTCCCACTACCGATTCCCTGACCACCGCCTGCGCCACCTACTGCCGCCAACCAAACCATCCTTGCCCTGTCCCGAGCTCGATTTCCATCCGTTGCTTCCAACAGTACATGTTTATATAGAGAGAAAAAAAGGATTATATATTAAAAAGTAGAAGAAGTGGCTATCCAGATTTGAATTACCGCGAGTGAATGAGCAAAAGTTGCACCATTGAGTCCGATCATGTCGCGCGTGCGAGCTGTATCATGGATCTATCTCGAGTTGTCGTTGTTTTGGTTAGTGTTTATTCACTTAGGCTAATTTAATATCTTCATGCAAGTTATTAAAAGGTTGAAATTGCCATATATACATATATATATATATATATATTCGTTGTTAATTTAGATTAATATATAGTTATTGGATGAATTATCGAATTGTTGTGCACATATTGACACGATATACATGTCATATGTGTGTACACAAGTGTAGAAAAATTAATATGGACATGTCATGCTTCATCATGTTAGTGCTATCCAGTATGTATGATTTGTTATAAATTTTCCCATCGATATTTGGACACGATTGTATATTGAAATTGTGATATTAGAAAGGGTTGAAATGATATATACCAGCATTTGAATTGTGATATTGGAAGGGGTTGAAACAATATATATATATATATATATATATATAACCACATTTAAATTTAAATATTCCACTTGGCCTAGTTAGAAAATTTAAATTTAAAACATAATTGGTCCAATAAATATTTTTTATAAACTAAGACCGTTTGGAAATTTATATATAAATGATTTTAATTTTTAAAATATGTTTAAAATTTGTTATTTCATTAATTAAATCAATTTATGGTGAAATAAGTGATTTTTCAACCATACGATAATTTATGACTAAATTTTTGAAATGGTTTATTTAAAGAAACTTGGTTTTGGATTTAATTCCATAAAATTTTATTCGTTTTATAATTTGCATAATTTGAATATAAAGATATTAAATTTAAGAATTAGGTTAAATTTTGATTTATATTCAAACTTAAGTTAATAGCTTGTTTTATTATAATGAGACTTGTGTAAGATTAAATCTTTTTGGAAATAAACTTGTAAATAAATCAAAAGGGCGATTCAAATTGTTGGAATTAAATTTTGGAATTTATGGTAAAATAATTGGTGGTTAAATTGGACGGGAATTCAAAATTTAACTTGGAATTAATTTTAATGTAAGTGATTCCATTTATTAGAATTAAATGAACTTTAAAAATCGAAGGTTTCAAATGAAAATCGAATTTGTGGAAATCGAACTATTTTCAAACTTGAGCTCGATGGATTGAAATGTAAGTTTGATAACAGGAATGTTTTAAATAATTGAAGTTGAGATTTTGAAGTTATAATCAGAATATGATGTGAATTTCAGAAATTGAAGTGTTCTAAAAGATTAGACTATTACTCAAACTTTGAATATTGCTAAGAATGAATTATATTTGAAGATTTGGATTTTTAATTGGATACTGAAGGTAAATTTGATTTAATTGTTTTGAATCAATATTTTGAAAATCGAACTCCAAATTGATATTAATCAAAATGGTTTAAATATGAGACTTGAGATGAAATTAATTTGAAATTGGAATTGAAATTAATTTGGAACTGGAACTGAAATTATTTTGGAATTGGAATTGAAGTTAATTTGGAACTGGAAGTGAAATTAATTTGGAAACGAAGTAAAATTCGACTTAAAATCGAAGTTTAATCGAAATGGAAATTTAAAGTGATTTGAATTGGAAAATTTGGAAAGTAAACGGGTTTGACTTTGAAACTATTTTCAAATGAATTATTCTAGTATAACTATTTAAAATATATCCTCTTTAAATATTCAAATTATTTTGATTTTCCAAACTATTTTACTGTATAAACCATTAATACTCAAACTATTTTCTATTAAACTATTTTAACTATTTAACTATATTAAAACTATTTCAACTATTTTATAAAAATATTCTAACTGATCAAAAGGTGGGATGTTTATATTTAAATCTTGGATTTAAACATGAAATGAGTTAAAAAGTCATAACCTAAATTGAAGTTTGAAATAATTTTGGAAGCAAAATCGAGATATTGGAGTGAAATGATATTTTCAAGCGTAAATGACGTATTGAACTGAATATGATTTTTTTCTGAGTAAATATGATGACTTCGAAATGGATTTGATATTTTGATATCAAATATGAATTGTTTTCGAAATATAATAGTACCTACCGATGTGTAAAATGACGTTTGGTTGTTAAAAAGGCCAGGACCTCTTGTTGGCATAATCAATGTTAATATTGGATCCACTTTAACAACTGTGTATCCGTTGGATGATATCCAAAATTTAGTGGTTGAATAGGCGAACGTTTACTGGAATGAAGTAAGACAACGATGATGGATAGCCTTGACATTCGTGTTATAATTAAAATGACTAAAATAGGAGCCTAGCCCGGCACTGAGATAAGTTACTTTGCAACGTAGATCCCTCATATTATCATGATTTTGAACTCGATGGGTGCACCCTTTACATTTGGATTGATAGTCGTGGTCAGCCATGGATGGCTTACGACCAGCTCGAAAGGGTAAACTGGTTGAAGCATACTGTGATCATTGCCTCACATGCCTTGTCATATTTATCCATATACGAGCCCATTACGACTTTTGTTTTGTACTGTACATATAGGGGACTCACTGGCTACCGACGTTACTGGTTGTGTTATAGGACTAGCGTAGAGTACATGCTATAAAAATGTGTTAAGGGGGGGTAATGTAAAGCCTTAACGCTATTTTGATATTAATTTTACTTATAGACATTATCTATTATAGCATACACTATTATATATAGATAGTTTGCCGGACTTTGGAGATGGAAAAACTTGTAACATCTCTTAAGTTACTTTGCATTGATTTATTGATTTACATGAGGATATTAGTTCAGACTCAAGTATTATTTTTTCCATTATGCTCGGGTCAGCTTAAATATTTCTGGTTTGGACTGCTTGTCCTGGAGACGAAGGAATTGCTGGAGACTCCGTTCTATTTCCGCTATTTCGTCAGTTTAGTATTTTAGTTGTATCATTTAGAGTTATTTCATTTCCACTTATTTAATTCCTAGTTTTTTAGTGTGAGAATATACGTAAAAGTTATTTGGTGATTTAGGATTTATTTGTGCATTAATTTTATTTCAAATGTGAGATTCTGTATTGCATATATTTCCGTGACTGTATTCTATGATTGATTCTATTATTACCCTAAATAACTATCTATCATTTAAGCGATATTTCTTGTTTAAATGATGGGTCGTTACAACGGATATGATTTCTACAATCTAAACAGGGCATAAATTATCTTTCCACATTTCCCAGCTTTAGCGTTGGATCATTTACAAAATTCCAAACTGCTTGCTCGTACTCTTTAGCAGTTCTACGATAAAAAAATTAAAAAAAATAATAACCTTAGATATTAAAATATGTTCTAATTTCAATATTATACTTAAGTACCATATATTACCCGTTTAGACGTACCTAGTCTTTATCGATCATTTTTGATATGTAAATTGGAGAGGCACGACGCGGATTTAGGGTTCGAGGCGGCTGTGGCAGGTATGCGAAAGAGGTTCCAAGATATAAATATGATCTTGTGAACAAATATAAAAAATTACTATTCATATTGACTAATTCAAACATTGCATCACTTTCTAAATTTCAAACTGATTAACACTAAAGATATGTATCGATATAAATTATCTAGTAAACTGCCTGCATAAGTCTAGTCTGAAGTTTTATGCAGTCTACAAGACTATACGTGCCAAATATTTTGTATCATTTATCATACTAGTAGTTGGCACGCATGTCAATGTAACTGTGATATCCCAGAATTTTATGCAATAATTATGTGATAATCTTTTTTATAAATTATTTAAAATTGGCAAATTATTCTTTTCAAACAAATAAAAATAAGTGTTGTTTATATATATGTGTGTGAGTTGATTTTAAATAGAATTTGAATTTGAATTTGAAATTCAAAAGATAAATATCTTAAAATAAGTTGGATTTAAAAATATATGTATATGATTTTTATTGATATATAATTAGTTTTACATTATTTTCTTTAAAATATTTTATAAATATAAATTAAGAAATGTATTTACTAAATATAAAATTAAATATAGAAGTTTTGTAAAAACGTTTAAAAATAATAAACACATGCATAATTACACATGTAAGTTAATTAATACATGCTAATGACAAACGTAAGATTTTTTAACAAGTGTCACCATTTTCTTTTATTTTCTTTTATATTTAAAATTATAAATAAAGTCTATAAATATACCTATACTCTCTCTTTCAATCTTTTTCAATCTTCATTTCAAAACTAACAAAAACAAAACCTTTAAACATTATACAAACCAGAGAAAATCAGAAGCTTGTAAACTATATTCAAACCAAAATATCAAAAGGAATCAACTAAGCAAGCTTCCACTCTTTCAAACTAATCAAGGCAAGATCATTTCAACAACTAATCAAAGTTTCAGTTTATCAAGCAATCCATCTTAGTTTAAAAACAAGATTTCTAGTTCAGAAATCGAAGCAAGTTTTCAAGTATTTTAAAGCTCCAATTTCGAGCTTTCAAAATATCCAGTTTCAAACTTCTCTGCTCATCATTAACAAGTGAGTAAAAAAACAACATTTTGTTTTAACTTAGTGCTTGTGATGATTTTATAAAATAATGTTGTGGTTAATTGATTGCATGGGTGAAATTAGACCTGCATGTTTAAATATGTAGTGATATAAGTGTGCATGTCTGGATATATTTGTATTCATCTTTGTTTTTAGTCATAGGGTTTAAATTTAGATCAAAATTTCAAATCTCCTCATCTAATCCCTTATAGGTTTGATATTCAAACAGATTATGTTTGTTTATACTTAAACTAAGATTTAAAATTATTTTAAGTAAAATAAGTTTCAATACCATCTGGCAAATAGAAAAGTCAGTGGGAAACTTAAAATATGTTAAATTCAATTATCATGATTTGCTAATTCATGTATATAATCTAATTCAACTTTGAAAACTAAGATTTCTAAAAGAAAATTCAGGATTTATAGTTTTGAATCGAGTGAGGAAATCAGGTTGAACGTGAATTGGGTTTTTAGGCTTTTCCGGTGATCAGAGGGCTCGGTTTGGTTGGGGTCTCTACTGGAGGTAGAGGGAAGTTTGGTGGTCTCGGGAAAAATGGTTGGTTAATTTTTAAACCACCGAGTCGGCGACACGACGTCAGGTTAGGGTTTAAACTTGGGTTTGGTCGAGGCTTGAATTTTGGGTTGCCACGTTGTCTTTGGAGCATCGGAGATGACCGGTCATGGGGGAAAAGAAGCGTGATTGGTCGGCGAACCTTCGGACAAAGATTCGTGGTTGCTAGTGGTCGGAGTTGTCGTGGCGAGGAGATCTTGGTTGAGGTTTTGATGTTCGACTTCGATCAGTTAGCCCAATTTTGATTTCAGGCTTGTGATGGAGTTTAGGTGGTCGAGATCATAGTTAGAGATGGTCAGTAACGTGCCAAAGATAACGTCGATGATCGGAATCGCCTCGATCACTGGTGCATGTGCACGGCGAGGCTTGTGTGTCAGTGTTTGGGGAAAGAGCTTTGGTCTCGGGGAAGGTCTCGGGGAAAGGGTAGGTTTGCTCGGGTTCATATTTAAGTTTGAACGTGAGTGTTTAGACATGTTAATGAATTTTAAACTTAAATTAAAACTAGGTTTTAAAAATGAAAAGTGGATTTTCTTGGGTCTGGACTCGAGTGTTTTCTGGGTTAAACCCGAAGTAAATGTTTTAACAAGTTTATAAATTTAATTAAAAGTAAGTTTTAAATTTAAAATGAATCTAGTTTAAACTATTTCTTAAATCTATTTCTTTATATAATAAATGTTTTTAAATAGTTGATTTAAGAAGTTATATGATTTGTTTAACTTCAATGTATTAAGTTGAATTCTTAAGTTATTTTTAAACATTATTTTAAATATAATTAAGTAGTTAATTAAAAGATAAAGTGTTTTAAATTTATGTTTTAATGAGAATTAAGTAACTAATAAATATAAATGTTTTATCTTAAAATTAATTAAGGTCTTGGATAATTATAGATTAATTAAATTAATGAAGTAATTAAAGAGAAACTATTTAATTTTAATTAAGGATTAATTAATTAAGGATATTAGAGATAAATTAATTTTTAATTAAGGATAAATTAATTTGTAATTAAGTTTCATTAATTAATAATTAAAGGATAAATCAATATATAATTAAAGGATAATTAATCAATAATTAAAGATTAATTAATTAATTTGTAAAGAAATTGAAGAATGATTAATTAATTCAAATGCTTTGCAATTAATTAACTAATGACTAATTAAGCAGGGTTAGGTGATTAATTCTTAAGTAATTAATTTAATTTGAGTTGATTAAATTGATTATAATTATGGAATTAATAGTCTTGCTTATGGATGATTGATTGTATATAATGTCTGGACTGATTGATATTTGTGGTATGATAATCTATGATATTCTGTGATGTGATATACTTTGGATATAGCTGATGATAAATGTGTGTTATTTGTCTGTGATGCATGCTATGTGAATTCAATGTTCTGAATGGAATTAAATTGTTTAAACCTTAAACAACTTGGCCTTTAAGAAATGTTTGGATTTCGATGAGACCGGGATCGGATATCAAATGTGATTATCCGAAAACAACATCAATCCAAGTTAAATGATAGGACGTGAAATCTCAAGTGAAGATCGAGCTGAAGTCCTCAGAGTGCAAGGGCTATTGTCGTTAACTCTGAGGGTGATTCCAAAATGAGTGTAACGAGATAGTGCCTCCGGTTTCGTTCGAACCCGGAATGAACTTGTATGGATAAATACTATCAGACCATCGCCAATGGAGGACGATGAGCATTCCAAGATATGCGTTCTTAAAAGGTAATCGTAGCCTCAAGCCTCATCAACCGGGAATGGCTAAAACAGGGGAGGTGAATGCAAGGCTAAGTGGATAGCACCTAAGTAGGATAAGATTTTTCCTTGTCTATGGGTCCCTTTTTTTTCCCTCTGCGGGCAATTGTTTGGCTACAACCACGGGGTTGTCTTATTCGGACTATCCAATAAGGGGTAGCTCTAGCTTTGTAATGCAAGGGATCAAGGTGGATCCTTGGTACGGTGATCTAGACCAGGTACTGTGATGTACGGTACCCTAGTAGCCCTTCCATTGTATGAAATCCAATGTCCAATAAGTGCTTGTACGGTTTAGATTGTGCCCAACTATGTTGGAACGAAGATGTAAGCATTCCAGTTATTTATGTACTTTATATTGAAAACCCTAGACACTATTATAATATAACTGGATTTCGTATCAAATGTTTTGGTTATCATAAGGGAAAAACTTGTCCGTGTTTATTTGCGGGGAGTCTTATGAGATACCTTTTATTTCAAAGGTTTTTCAAGTTAAACAACTTAATCGTTTATTCACACAAGACCCATGTCTGACCCAGAGTTTATTTCTGTTTTCTTAAACTCTTCGGTACTCAAATTTTTATGAGTAGCCAAGTGATCAGCTTTGCTTGACGAATTTTGGAAAATCTTGGAGCAGGAGTCTTGGCGTACCTATATATCTATTTCTTCTGTGTTGGAGTCTTTTTCTGTTGTATTTCGGAATGTAATGGATAGACAGGTCTTCACGACTGTCTAATGTGATGTAGTAACTATGTAACTCTGTTGTATAATGACTATGTAATAGGTATGTGATGTATTACATTTTTCCGTTTCCGCTGTGATATTTTGAAGTTGTTTAGTTCTTTATATCTATTCTTTTTCTACCTATTTCTTTCTTATTGACGATACGTCTTTCTGGCAATAAAAGGCGGTCGTCACAGTTGGTATCAGAGTGCTAGGTTTGATATAATACACAGGCTTTGGAGTAGTATCTGTCTTGAGAGTGCCTGTTTGTAATTTTTATATAACTACATACCTATCCAAATTTCTTGGTTAGCTGTCGAGGTTGCCAACATGAGTTCTAGAGGAAGGAGAGGCAGAGCTGTAGGCAGCACGACGACCACTAATGGGAGAGGTCCGATTGCGAGCGAGGTTATTAATCCAACACCGCCTTGAGTAAGTTTTGCTGCTTTGTGCAAGGATTTAACCAATCTAGGAGGAAGACCTTTTAAAGAATTGGAGTCCATCATTGAACTTCAAGCTTGGTTACGCTCATGCGAGCATATTTTTATGAGTTTGGATTTGTCTGATGAGCAAACGAGAGTAATGGCGTCGTGGAAACTTCAAAAAGGAGCTGCAGCTTGGTGGGATGCAGGTACAACGAATATTCCAAAGGACGATATTTCTTGGAGTAAGTTTAAGGAGCTATTTGAGGAATGGTTCATGCCTACAGCTGGGAAGACTCGTCTATATAGAGATTTTCTGGGTCTGAAGCAAGGGAGTATGTCGGTTTCAAAATATGAGACCAAGTTTAATGAATTATCTTGCTATGGATCTGGTTTGATCGACACACCCCTCAAGAAGAATGAGATGTTTGTGCAAGGAATGAGGCCTGAGTTCCATGAGAAGATGACGGCACGTCTTAAGGGATCTTTCATGGAGTTGATTGACATAGCATTAAGGTATGAGGAGCTTTTGAAAAAGAAACCTTTGGCATCTGCAGCATCACCAAGTGGAACTTCTTCCAATCCAAACAAGAGAAAATTCAACCCAAATTGGAAGAAATAAGGCAAAGGGAAGCATGGAAGCAACAATGGACCTCACAAGCGTTGTGTGTGTCAGCAAGATGGTCATTTGGCTAAGCAGTGTCCCAGGGTTAGATCTCAGCAACAGCAGCGTCAGAATGGACCCGAATCTGCATTGGTTCAGAAGTCCTTGTGTTTCAACTGTCATCAGCCAGGGCATGTGGTAAATGTTTGTCCGCTTCTTCAGAAGGCCCAGCGGAAAACGATGTTTTCTCTTAAAGGTGGACCATCAACTTCTTCTAAAGGAAAAGGAGTTCCGGAAGCTACTTTGCTTTTAGATGGCATTTTTATTAGAGTTCTGTTTGATTCTCTTGCACCTCTTAGTTTTGTTTCTTTGGATTCGGTAGAGAAGATTCATCTTACCCCTAGTTAGGTTGTGATGAACCGGAATTTCTGGCAATATCAATTTAATAATCTGAATTAAAAATTAAATTGATTTGATAATCTTTGTAATAAGATTTGAATTAATTTAATAATTCAATAAAATAAATAGTTAATTGATAAATTTTATCTTTTAAAATATAATATTTGTTTTATATTTATAATATATATAGAATATTGTATATATTGTAAATATGTATTATTTTAAATGAATCTTGTTTTCTATAAAATTTATATCTTTAGTAAAATTGGAAATTATGGTTTTATTTAAAAGTTAAACCTTTTAAAAGCTATTTAATAAATAAAATATGGTTTTAAATACTTAAGATAAATATTAAATGATTTAAAATATGTGTAACTCAAGTTTAAAATTTAAATAAACAACAATGAGGTTATTTTGAGTTTCTTTTAAATATGATGTGATAAAATAAATAATTTATTAATATGAAGATAATTTCTTTTATAAGTTATTTATGGTTATTAAATATAGTTATTTCTAAAAATATAACAATGCATTGTTTTGACAAATAAATTTTTAATAAAAATAATTGTTTTCCAAAATTCAAATTTTGTAGTTGTATTTGTAAATAAACTAGATTTCAAAATTTATTTTTGGACATGAATTCAAAGTTTTAAATCTAAAGTATAATCGTTTTTATTTTATTTTGATTTTGAATCATTTGTATAAGTTTAATATTTATTCATTTTAAAATTTTTGTACATGTAAATAAATACATGATTAACTAATACAAGCTTACATTTATCCTATATTAACATTTAACAAAATACTAATTAACATTTGATAACTCTTAAAAAGACAAGTGTTAGCTTTTAAATTCACTTAATAACAAGTGTTAAAGGATTAAGTAGAATGGAAGACAAGTGTCATTTAAATTGGTTTTCTTTTATTTATTTGTTTAATAAAGTTTAATTTCAGTTTATATAACCAAATCATTTTCTTCATTTCTTTCTTTTTCTAAATGAAAGCCTAATATAAATCTTCAAATCCAAATATACTAAACAAATCTGAAAAAGAAAAATAAACACTTCTATTCAAATACCAAAATCTGAAACACTTTCTTTGAAAACAAATTCAGAAATCAAATAGGCAAAAACCATTTTCAAAATTGAATCAAACATGCAATAGGATAGCATGCATGCAATTGTAAGATCAGGACGAAAATCTGGAACCCACATTTTCTTTAGAATCTGGATTTTAAGGCAAAACCGTTCTTAAACCTGCATTTCTTAAGATTGGGAATCAAGCATCATGCATGCAGTCTCAAAAATTCAAGGGAGCAAACTGCATTTTTTCAAAACTAAAGAAGAAGCAACTCAGTTTCATTTAACAATTCAAGATGTGAAGCAAAGGAAATTTCCAGTTTTAAAGCAAAAGAATTCAAAGCTTTTCAAACAACCTGAGGCTCTATCTTATGATTTTATAAGGTGAGTAACATCACATTTTCTAAATCTTAAATTGATTATGGTTGCATGCAGAGATCTGGATTGAATGTGTGTAGGATAATTATTTTTATGTGATGATTTTCTCTATATATATATGGATGTGTAGATATGTGTATATGTTTCATGATCATCTCTATTTCCAGTTTCCATGCTTAAACTTGATTCAAAATTTATATCCTCTTGAACCCATTGATGATAGCACTTAGAATTTTAATAAAACTTGTTGTTATGTCATAAAGAAGGTCTAAAATATTTTTGTTTAAGTCAAATTCAATTTGAAACCTCACTGGAAATAGTAAACCATCAGTGCATGTTAAAATATGTAAAAATTCAAATTGTGTAATTGAAGAATTCAGTATTATGAAATTAATACATGACCAAAATTATGATTTTTAACACCTAAATCAAAATTTATAAACTAGAAATAAGGGTGCAGTTCACTGTTGAACAGAAAAGAGAAATTGTATGATTTCTGAAGATCTAACTTTTTGGGGATATCTGGATTCTTATTTTGGGTAGAGGAGTTATCATTGTAGCTGAGAAAAATAATGGTTGTTGATGCACATCAACATGGGGATAGTGGTGAAGAATTTTTACCTGTAGCCCTAATTTTGTATGGACATTTTGATGTGGTCAATACGAACTTCAGAAAGGACCGAGTGTCATGGGCTTTTGGGAGGAGATAGTTGAAGTGTAGGAGAAGTGATAGCCGGTGGTGGAAGTTTCTCTGGTGAACGAAGCACCGAGAGGGAAGCGATGACAGGTTTCGATGGGGTTGGGGTCTTTCTGTTCCAGGTTAGGATGTGAACTCGAATTTCGATTCGAGTTGTATGTGAGTTGTGGGATGTTCGGAGTGGATTAGGGAGGTGGTCGCAGGTGTAGGGAAGCCACCGGAGTTGGCTGGTGATTGCCAGAGGCACGGTGCAGGTGCACCGTGCACTTTTGTGTCAGATGGTTGCTTGGGTATGTACAGGAGTGGGAATTCGAGAATTACTTGAGTATGTGCTGTGTATGGCTCGAAGTAGAGGGTTGGTTGACTCGAAGTGGATTTTGAGTTGGCCCAAGTAGATGAAGTTGTTCAGGTTTTTGGAAACTGTCTGTAGTATTGTTTTTAAATCAAAATTCAAAATGAATAGGCTGTGTTGATAAGATTTAAACAAATTCAAATCTGAAGTGATGAATTATAGTTCAAAGTGTTTGAATCTTATAAGTTTTTTTCAAATTTGAAAGTAGTTTCAGTTTAAAAAAAATAAGAAAGAAGAACCTGACAGTTTCTTCTGGAAATTGAATTCAGTTTGAAAATCTAAAATTAATTTAAGAACAACAGTTTGAATTCAAATTTAAATTCAGGTTTTCTTAGGATTTTAAATCTTCAGTTTTAAAAAAAAAAAATGAATTTGTATTTTTAAATAAAGTTTAAAAATCAAGGTGTAAAGCAAGAGTTCAATTCAAATTTGAATTCAAATGATTTAAATAAGGATTTGTTCAAATGCATTGAATTTAAATCGGGATATTTGAATAAATTTTAGAATTTGAATGTTTTCAAACAAGTTAAAATTTCAAATTCTTTATTAGAAGTAAAATTTGTTTCCAAATAAATATTTTTAATTTTATTTTCTTTTTGAATAGATTCCTTATAAAGGTTTATAAAAAGAAGATAAATGATTGTTAACTTGAATTTGAAATTTTAATTGTAATGTACTTGAAACTTAATTTTTAATTAAATTAAGTATATTAAGACTTATCTTTTATAAGTTTTAATTATAAGTAATAAATGTTATTTACATTTATTCTAAAAAGGAATATGAATGAATTTAAATTAGATAATGCTTAATAAATATTATTTTGAATTTTAGATTCAGAATGAAATTTGAATTTAATTTTTTTAATGAAATGTTCTAAGTACATTTTAATATTTATAAAATTAATAATAAGGAATGGTTTATCGTAAAAATTAAGACATTAAATATAATTAAATAAATTGGATAATTAAGGAATAACTTATTTATTTAATTTATCTAATTAATAATTTGGATTAATTTAAATTAGAGATTAATTAAGAAGTAATTTAAGAAAAATAGTTTAAGAGATAATAATTGTTAATGATGATCACTAACTAAAATTTATTTAGTAATTAATTAATATGATTAATTTTTAATAATTAATTAGATTAATTAATTTATGATAATAAATTATGAAATTTATTTAAGTTTAATTAATTAAATGAAAGTAATTAAGACATTGATTACTTAATGTAATTAATGAGTCTATTGAGATTGGTTTAAATTAATTAATTAAGTTTAATTAATTCTAAACATTTGATTTGATAATAATTACTTTATGTAATTTATGGGATTACTCGGTGAAGTAATTAAAGGTAATTACTGGATGTAATTAGTGAATAGTGTTGGAATTGAGAAGTAATTTTGGATTAAATTATTTTGTATAATTAATCAAGGAATTAATTCAGAAATTAATTAAAGAGTAATTAATTTGATAAGTAATTAAGGGTAGTTAATTACAGAATGACATTAATCAAAGGTGATTAATAATTATGGATTAAGTGAGAATTAATTACTGAAAGTAATTAATTTAATAGAGTAATTAATTAAATTTAATTAATAATCATTAATTAATATAATTAATGATGTAATTAAGATTGATTAATTAATATTAATCAATCAATAATAAGTAATTAAGGATAATTAATTAATTGTAATTAATTAAGGTTAAATGTAATTAATTATAGTTAATTAATTAATGAAGTAATTAGAGGTTAATTACTGTATTTGGTTTAGAGCAATTAATTTTGTGAAATTAATTGAAGTATAATTAATCAGGATCGATTAATTAAGATGATAAAGTAGAGGTTAATCAATTAATTAATTTGTAATTAATTAATGTAAGCAAGATTTATATTGTGTAAATAATTAATTTAATTCATTTTAAATTAATTAGAGATGATGTAATTAATTTAATTCATTTTAAATTAATTATAGATAGTATGATTATAAATCATTGCTTATGAATGGTTGTTATTGGTTGCTTGAATGGTTTTGAATCTCAGCTATGAGATTAATATTGTTGAGTGATATGGATGTACTGGTTGCATTGTGATGATGATATTGATTATCTTTGATAATGATAAATGGGGATTATCTATTGTTATGATAATGATAATTATCTGTTGTGAATCTATGAGTTATCTATCTGTGTGTAATAGATAATGTTATTAAACTATTTTAAACTCTAAAACAACTTGGACCCAAAAGGCAAGCTTTGGATTTCGATGAGACCGGGATCGGATTTCCATACTTGGAATCCGAAAACCACATCAATTCCAATTAAACGTTAGGTCGTTAATCCAAGTGGAGCGAGTGAAGACTCGAGGTGTAAGGGCTATACGTCAGTATAACTCTGTGGGTGATTCCGTAATGAGTTTGACGGAATAGTACATATAGATTCGAAATGGAGATTCAGAGTGCAAGGGTTATCGTCGTTAACTCTGAGGGTGATTCCAATACGAGTGTAACGAGATAATGCCTTCGGTTTCGTTCGAACCCGGAATGAACTTGTATGGATTGAATGCTTTCAGCACATCGTCAGGTGGACGATGATCATTCTAAGAGATGTATCCTCTAAAGGTAATCGTAGCCTTAAGGCTCATCAACCGGGAATGGCTAAAACAGGGGAGGTGCAGCAAGGCTTCGTGGGTAGCTCCCACTGGAGAGCAAGATTGATCCCTGTCTAGAGGTCCCTTTTTATTCGGCTTAGTGGGCAGTTGGAATTGCGCACCAACTGCGGGGTTGTCCTGTTCGGAACTATTTAGTAAGGAATGGGTCCGGCCTTGTGTTGCAGGGGAGTGGGAGTACTCCTCGGTACGTTGATCTAGGCCACGTACTGTGACGGGTGGTACCCCAGTAGCCCTGCCATTATATGGAATCCAAAATCCAATAAGTGCCAACGGTTTTGATTGTATTACCCACTTTTATGGATAGTAGCTGGAATTTAATCATGTAACAATTTCAGTTCATATTTACTTGAAAACCCTAGAACTATTATAATATCACTGGATTTCCTATCAAATGTTTTGGTTAGCGCAAGGTAAAAACTTTTCCATGTTTATGTGTGGGAAGTCTTACGTGATACCTTTCTTTTCAAAAGGTTTTTGAAAGTTAAGCAACTTTAACCTGTTACTCACACCAGACCCATGTCTGAACCGGAGTTTATTTTTGTTTTTCATAAACTCTTGGGTACTCAAATTTTTACGAGTAGCCAAGGGATTCAGGTTAGCTTTGACGAATATTGGAGGAGCAATGGAGCAAGAGGCTTCTGCGTTAGATATTAGTATTCCGCTGTGTGTTCTGTGATTGTCTCTGAGTTGTATTATGTTGTAAATACTAGACAGGTGTTTATAACTGTTTAATATGTGTTGTATTATCTGTGTACTCTGATAATGATTGTAAACTATGTAATATTTTATGTTATTAATATAATTTATTCGTTCCGCTGTTTAGATTCTGATGTGTTGTTTCTTCTTCTTCTCTTTCTTTCTCTTTTCTTTCCCTTTCTTTTCTTATTAGCGATGCGACTTCCTGGAGTGTGGAAGTTGGGTCGCTACAGGTGGTATCAGAGCATTAGGTTGAGTGAATACCTAGGCTCTGTAGTGGTATCTATCTTGAGAGAGCGTATTTGTAATTTTATATATATTTATATATATTTATCTATTTCTACCTATCTGTTGGGTTACCTGTTCAGGTTTTCCAATATAGGTTATAAAGGTAGATGAGGTAGTAGTGTTTGTAACACTATTACTACCATTGGTTGGAGTCTGATGTTTGAGGTTGGAAGTGTATGTGCGAAGACTGTAGACCTAATACCATCTCGAATAAGTTTTGTTATGTTGAAGTATTTCATCGATCTCTGAAGGAAACCTGTTAAGTTTCAGAGACATCTTTGAAGTGCAGAGATTGGTGAGTAGAGTTTGGATCAATCAGTTGAGCTGGAGAAAGTGAAGGTATCTTGATACCCAGGAAGTTGTAACTGCGTGATGAGATGCAGTGACTATGGATTGTTTCCAAAGATGTTTTCTTTGGAACAAGTTTGGGAAGTGTGACTGTCCTGAAGTTGTGGCTAGATTCAGCAGGATGTTGTGGTGTTTTCTGTTTGCTTTGAAGTCCGAGTTTCTCGAAGAACTTTAGATTAAGAAGTTTGGCATTGGCGACAGCAGTGCAGCTCGGAATGTTCTGTGAGCCGACAGAGAGGTATTAGCGGAGTAGTTTTTCTGTGGATTGAGTTCAGAAGCTGCTAAGTGAATCCGTTTCTTCAATGGGTCGACTAGACCAGTGTAAGTTGTTCTATTTGGTAAAGAGAGAACAATTTTATTTGGAAATTTATTTGGGTTGATCGCAAAAGTGACTTGCGATTGTTTGAGTGTTCTCTTGAATTGTTGAAGATTGTTCTGGATGTCTTCTAGGAAGACAGAAGTTCGTCAGCATCTGGAGATTGAGTTTTCTTATCGACTAGAATTCAAGGAGTGGAACCAGTGGCTCTGTTTAGTCGAAGGATGATTCCTAGAGATAGAATTTGATGAAGCAACTCAGTTTTGGGGGAATTTCTGAGTTTTCTTTATGGATCTGTAGAACTATATTTCTGGAGGTGATGTCCAGTTGGTGCTTGTGATTCTTCGTCCGTATTTTCTTATCTACTTCGGATCAGAGTTGTGCAGCGGAAGCAGTTTGGATATGTTTCTGATTGTCTTTTCCAGATTAGGAGAAGTTTGTAGTTTTCTGATGTTTATGGAGTAGAATTGTGTTTTGGTTTTGGATTGATCTTGAGGTGATCATTGTGTTGGGTTGTTTTTAGTTCTGATTGTTCTAGAGGAATCAGCAAGGGTTGAGCTGATCAGTTTGGATGTTGGCAGCCCTGGATTGTCTGAAGACTTTTGTGGATAAGGGACGGAGAAATTTGGAATTCAAAGTTGGAGACTTCGTTGTTGTTGGGGTTTTCTCTAATTAAGGAGCTATAAGTTTTGAGTAAATCTGGAAAGCTAGCTCAGTGATGTTTGGATCTCTTCTCTGTGTTTGATTGGATCAGTGATTGGTTTTTCAGAATTGAATTGTCAGTTTGGATAACTGGAATTCGATGAGTTTCACGTATCTCTGAGGGAGTACGTGTATGGACTATCTATGGTTTTAGAACCAGCAGTTATGGAGTTTGGTTGTTGAGTCAGACTCGTCTGTAGTCTGATATGCTGACTAGTTCTGTAGATATAGATGAATAAGAGCTCTGTAGTTTAATAGTATTAATTGTTTGGAATATATAGAGAGAGTATCCCGATATTTTTATACCGGGGAAACTCGTGAAAGTTCTATCCAGAATTTTTCTGGATAATTAGAATTGTTTGATTGGTTGAATTGATTGCTATGGTTGTTAGCATATCATTGGTATATGCTTGTGTTTTAAAATTTAATCTATAAATAGATTATTAAATTACCTTTGTTTTAAATTTCGGGGACGAAATTCTTTTAAGGGGGGAGGAATGTGATGACCCAGAATTTCTGGCAATATCAATTTAATAATCTGAATTAAAAATTAAATTGATTTGATAATCTTTGTAATAAGATTTGAATTAATTTAATAATTCAAAAAAATAAATAGTTAATTGATAGATTTTATCTTTTAAAATCTAATATTTGTTTTATATTTATAATATATATTGAATATTGTATATATTGTAAATAGGTATTGCTTTAAATGAATCTTGTTTTCTATAAAATTTATATCTTTAGTAAAATTGGAAATTATGGTTTATTTAAAAGTTAAACTTTTTAAAAGCTATTTAATAAATAAAATATGGTTTTAAATACTTAAGAAAAATATTAAATGATTTAAAATATGTGTAACTCAAGTTTAAAATTTAAATAAATAACAATGAGGTTATTTTGAGTTTCTTTTAAATATAATGTGATAAAATAAATAATTTATTAATATGAAGAAAATTTCTTTTATAAGTTATTTATGGTTATTAAATATTGTTATTTCTAAAAATATAACAATGCATTGTTTTGACAAATAAAGTTTTAATAAAAATAATTATTTTCCAAAATTCAAATTTTGTAACTGTATTTGTAAATAAACTAGATTTCAAAATTTATTTTTGAAAATGAATTCAAAGTTTTAAATCTAAAGTATAATTGTTTTTATTTTATTTTGATTTTGAATCATTTGTATAAGTTTAATATTTATTCATTTTAAAATTTTTGTACATGTAAATAAATACATGATTAACTAATACAAGCTTACATTTATCCTATATCAACATTTAACAAAATACTAATTAACATTTGATAACTCTTAAAAAGACAAGTGTTAGCTTTTAAATTCACTTAATAACAAGTGTTAAAGGATTAAGTAGAATGGAAGACAAGTGTCATTTAAATTGGTTTTCTTTTATTTATTTGTTTAATAAAGTTTAATTTCAGTTTATATAACAAATCTTTTTCTTCATTTCTTTCTTTTTCTAAATGGAAGCCAACCATAAATCTTCAAATCCAAATATACTAAACAAATCTGAAAAAGAAAAATAAACACTTCTATTCAAATACCAAAATCTGAAACACTTTCTTTGAAAACAAATTCAGAAATCAAATAGGCAAAACCATTTTCAAAATTGAATCAAACATGAAATAGGATAGCATGCATGCAGTTGTAAGATGAGGAAGCAAATCTGGAACCCACATTTTCTTTAGAATCTGGATTTTAAGGCAAAACTGTTCTTAAACCTGCATTTCTTAAGATTGGGAATCAAGCATCATGAATGCAGTCTCAATAATTTAAGGGAGCGAACTGCATTTTTTCAAAACTAAAGAAGAAGCAACTCGGTTTCATTTAATAATTCAAGATGTAAAGCAAAGGAAATTTCCAGTTTTAAAGCAAAAGAATTCAAAGCTTTTCAAAAAACCTGAGGCTCTGTCTTCTGGTTTTATAAGGTGGGTAACATCACATTTTCTAAATCTTAAATTGATTATGGTTGCATGCAGAGATCTGGATTGAAAGTGTGTAGGATAATTATTTTTATGTGATGATTTTCTGTATATATATATATATATATGGATGTGTAGATATGTGTATATGTTTCATGATCATCTCTGTTTCCAGTTTCCATGCTTAAACTTGATTCAAAATTTATATCCTCTCGAACCCATTGATGATAGCACTTAGAATTTTAATAAAACTTGTTGTTATGTTATAAAGAATGTCTAAAATATTTTTGTTTATGTCAAATTCAATTTGAAACCTCACTGGAAATAGTAAACCATCAGTGCATGTTAAAATATGTAAAAATTCAAATTGTGTAATTGAAGAATTCAGTATTATGAAATTAATACATGACCAAAATTATGATTTTTAACACCTAAATCAAAATTTATAAACTAGAAATAAGGGTGCAGTTCACTGTTGAACAGAAAAGAGAAATTGTATGATTTCTGATGATCTAACTTTTTGGGGATATCTGGATTCTTA
Organism: Allium cepa; assembly: GCA_030765085.1. Classification (NCBI taxonomy): domain Eukaryota; kingdom Viridiplantae; phylum Streptophyta; class Magnoliopsida; order Asparagales; family Amaryllidaceae; genus Allium; species Allium cepa. The sequence continues at coordinate 591,699,946 of CM060938.1, forward strand.
TTTTGGGTAGAGGAGTTATCATTGTAGCTGAGAAAAATAATGGTTGTTGATGCAAATCAACATGGGGACAGTGGTGAAGAATTTTTACCTGTAGCCCTAATTTTGTATGGACATTTTGATGTGGTCGATACGAACTTCAGAAAGGACCGAGTGTCATGGGCTTTTGGGAGGAGATAGTTGAAGTGTAGGAGAAGTGATAGCCGGTGGTGGAAGTTTCTCTGCTGAACGGAGCACCGAGAGGGAAGCGATGACAGGTTTCGATGGGGTTAGGGTCTTTCTGTTCCAAGTTAGGATGTGAACTCGAATTTCGATTCGAGTTGTATGTGAGTTGTGGGATGTTCGGAGTGGATTAGGGAGGTGGTCGCAGGTGTAGGGAAGCCACCAAAGTTGGCTGGTGATTGCCGGAGGCACGGTGCAGGTGCACCGTGCACTTTGTGTCAGATGGTTGCTTGGGTATGTGCAGGAGTGGGAATTCGAGAATTACTCGAGTATGTGCTGTGTATGGCTCGAAGTAGAGGGTTGGTTGACTCGAAGTGGATTTTTAGTTGGCCCGAGTAGATGAGGTTGTTCAGGTTTTTGGAAACTTTCTGTAGTATTGTTTTTAAATCAAAATTCAAAATGAATAGGCTGTATTGATAAGATTTAAACAAATTCAAATCTGAAATGATGAATTATAGTTCAAATTGTTTGAATCTTATAAGTTTTTTTTCCAATTTAAAAGTAGTTTCAGTTTAAAAAAAATAAGAAAGAAGAAACTGACAGTTTCTTCTGGAAATTGAATTCAGTTTGAAAATCTAAAATTAATTTAAGAACAACAGTTTGAATTCAAATTTAAATTCAGGTTTTCTTAGGATTTTAAATCTTCAGTTTTTTAAAAAAAATTGAATTTGTATTTTTAAATAAGAAGTTTAAAAATCAAGGTGTAAAGCAAGATTTCAATTCAAATTTGAATTCAAATGATTTAAATAAGGAATTGTTCAAATGCATTGAATTTATTCGGGATATTTGAATAAATTTTAGAATTTGAATGTTTTCAAACAAGTTAAAACTTCAAATTCTTTATTAGAAGTAAAATTTGTTTCCAAATAAAATATTTTTAATTTTATTTTCTTTTTGAATAGATTCCTTATAAAGGTTTATAAAAAGTAGATAAATGATTGTTAACTTGAATTTGAAATTTTAATTGTAATGTACTTGAAACTTAATTTTTAATTAAATTAAGTATATTAAGACTTATCTTTTATAAGTTTTAATTATAACTAATAAATGTTATTTACATTTATTCTAAAAAGGAATATGAATGAATTTAAATTAGATAATTCTTGATAAATATTATTTTTAATTTTAGATTCAGAATGAAATTTGAATTTAATTTTTTTAATGAAATGTTCAAAATACATTTTAATATTTATAAAATTAATAATAAGGAATGGTTTATCTTAAAAATTAAGACATTAAATATAATTAAATAAACTGGATAACTAAGGAATAACTTATTTATTTAATTTATCTAATTAATAATTTGGATTAATTTAAATTAGAGATTAATTAAGAAGTAATTTAAGAAAAACAGTTTAAGAGATAATAATTGTTAATGATGATCATTAACTAAATTTTTATTTATTAATTAATTAATATGATTAATTTTTAATAATTAATTAGACTAATTAATTTATGATAATAAATTATGAAATTTATTTAAGTTTAATTACTTAAATGAAAGTAATTAAGACATTAATTACTTAATGTAATTAATGAGTCTATTGAGATTCGTTTAAATTAATTAATTAAGTTAAATTAATTCTAAATATTTGATTTGATAATAATTACTTTATGTAATTTATGGGACTACTCAGTGAAGTAATTAAAGGTAATTACCGGATGTAATTAGTGAATAGTGTTGGAATTTCGAAGTAATTTTGGATTAAATTATTTTGTATAATTAATCAAGGAATTAATTCAGAAATTAATTAAGGAGTAATTAATTTGATAAGTAAGTAAGGGTTGTTAATTACAGAATGAGATTATTCAAAGATGATTAATAATTATGGATTAAGTGAGAATTAGTTACTGAAAGTAATTAATTTAATAGAGTAATTAATTAAATTTAATTAATAATCGTTAATTAATATAATTAATGATGTAATTAAGATTGATTAATATTAATCAATCAATAATAAGTAATTAAGGATAATTAATTAATTGTAATTAATTAAGGTTAAATGTAATTAATTATAGTTAATTAATTAATGAAGTAATTAGAGGTTAATTACTGTATTTGGTTTAGAGCAATTAATTTTGTAAAATTAATTGAAGTATAATTAATCAGGATTGATTAATTAAGATGATAAAATAGAGGTTAATCAATTAATTAATTTGTAATTAATTAATGTAATCAAGATTTATATTGTGTAAATAATTAATTTAATTCATTTTAAATTAATTAGAGATGATGTAATTAATTTAATTCATTTTAAATTAATTATAGATAGTATGATTATAAATCATTGCTTATGAATGGTTGTTATTGGTTGCTTGAATGGTCTTGAATCTCAGCTATGAGATTAATATTGTTGAGTGATATGGATGTACTGGTTGCATTGTGATGATGATATTGATTATCTTTGATAATGATAAATGGGGATTATCTATTGTTATGATAATGATAATTATCTGTTGTGAATCTATGAGTTATCTATCTGTGTGCAATAGATAATGTTATTAAACTGTTTTAAACTCTAAAACAACTTGGACCCAAAAGGCAAGCTTTGGATTTCGATGAGACCGGGATCGGATTTCCATACTTGGAATTCGAAAACCACATCAATTCCAATTAAACGTTAGGTCGTTAATCCAAGTGGAGCGAGTGAAGACTCGAGGTGTAAGGGCTATACGTCAGTATAACTCTGTGGGTGATTCCGTAATGAGTTTGACGGAATAGTACTTATAGATTCGAAATGGAGATTCAGAGTGCAAGGGTTATCGTCGTTAACTCTGAGGGTGATTCCAATACGAGTGTAACGAGATAATGCCTTCGGTTTCGTTCGAACCCGGAACGAACTTGTATGGATTGAATGCTTTCAGCACATCGTCAGGTGGACGATGAGCATTCTAAGTGATGTGTCCTCTAAAGGTAATCATAGCCTCAAGCCTCATCAACCGGGAATGGCTAAAACAGGGGAGGTGTAGCAAGGCTTCGTGGGTAGCTCCCACTGGAGAGCAAGGTTGATCCCTGTCTAGAGGTCCCTTTTTATTCGGCTTAGTGGCAGTTGGAATTGCGCACCAACTGCGGGGTTGTCTTGTTCGGAACTATTCAGTAAGGAATGGGTCCGGCCTTGTGTTGCAGGGGAGTGGGAGTACTCCTCGGTACGTTAATCTAGGCCACGTACTATGACGGGCGGTACCCCAGTAGCCCTGCCATTGTATGGAATCCAAAATCCAATAAGTGCCAACGGTTTTGATTGTATTACCCACTTTTGTGCCTAGTAGCTAGAATTTAATTATGTAACAATTTCGGCTATTTCATATTTACTTGAAAACCCTAGACCTATTATAATATCACTGGATTTCCTATCAAATGTTTTGGTTAGCGTAAGGTAAAAACTTTTCCATGTTTATGTGTGGGAAGTCTTACGTGATACCTTTCTTTTCAAAAGGTTTTTGAAAGTTAAGCAACCTTAAAATGTTACTCACACCAGACCCATGTCTGACCCGAAGTTTATTTTTGTTTTTCATAAACTCTTGGGTACTCAAATTTTTACGAGTAGCCAAGGGATTCAGGTTAGCTTTGACGAATATTGGAGGAGCAATGGAGCAGGAGGCTTCTGCGTTAGATATTAGTATTCCGCTGTGTGTTCTGTGATTATCTCTGAGTTGTATTATGTTGTAAATACTAGACAGGTGTTTATAACTGTCTAGTATGTGTTGTATTATCTGTGTACTCTGATAATGATTGTAAACTATGTAATATTTTATGTTATTAATATAATTTATTCGTTCCGCTGTTTAGATTCTGATGTGTTGTTTCTTCTTCTTCTCTTTCTTTCTCTTTTCTTTCCCTTTCTTTTCTTATTAGCGATGCGACTTCCTGGAGTGTGGAAGTTGGGTCGCTACATAGGTAGACCGCCCTACTTTTGTATCTAATCCTATAGGCAGGGTGACCAAGTTAGATAAGATCTGTAGAGGCCTAAGGATTTCTTATATGTCGCATAGTTTCTCTTGCGACCCATTTGTATTGGATTTCAAAGGGTTTGACCTTATTTTAGGAATGGATTGGTTAGATAAGCATAATGCTATTTTGATTTGTGAAGAGAGAGCTGTGACTTTCGAAACTGAGATAGGAAGGATCACAAAAGTAACTTGCAATAATTCTGGAGTTCAATTGAGTAATCTTTTGCATGGAATCGAGGCTTCTCCAGAAGGCGTAGAGTCCATCGAAGTGGTCAGAGATTTTCTACATGTCTTCGAGGAAGTTAAAGGTTCGGCACCACATCGAGAGATAGAGTTTCAGATTGACTTGGTTCCAGGAGAATTACCCGTTTTTCAACCCAGTAAAAGAATGGCACAGAGGGAGAGAAGAGCTGGTGAAGTAGACCCAAGATTTCTTAGAGAAAGGTTTGATCCGGCCCAGTTCCTCCGCTGTAGTCTTTGTGGCCAAGTCAGATGGGTCATTAAGATTCTGTGTGGATTTCGAGGGTTAGATAAGGTTACTATTAGGAATAAGTATCCCTTGCTCCGTATAGACGATCTTTTTGATCAAATCCATGGAGCTTCTGTTTTCTCTCACTTTGATTTAGCTTCGGATTTACACCAATTGAGGGTAGCTGAGGATACTGTACCCTTGACTGCGTTCAGGGGACCAAATTGTTTTTTTTGAGTGGTTGGTTATGCCTTTTGGGATAATACCACTCCTGCCTATTTTGTGGATTTGATGAACCAAAAATTTTCGGGATATATTGAACAAGTTCGTGCTCGTGTTAATCGATGACATTCTTGTCTACTACAAGTCTGAAGAGGAGCATAAGCAACATCTGGAGATAGTGTTGGTGACTTTAAGGAGGCAGTTCTAAAGGCCAAAATTTTTAAATGCCATTTTTGGAAGCCGAAAGTGAGATTTTTGGGGCATATTGTATCCGAAAAGGGTATTTCTATAGATCCAACCAAGGAAGCAACTATTAAAAAGGGGAAGCAACCGCAGACTCCTACGGAAGTCTACAGTTTTTTGGGTTTGGCAGGGTGCTACAGGAAATTTATTAAGGACTACTCTAAGATTTCTTTGCACTTAACATAGTTTACTTGGAAAGGAGAAAATTTTAAGTAGGCCCCGAAGTGTGAAGAAGCTTTCTTCGATTTCAAGGCAAGGCTGAATAGTGCACCTGTTCTAGCCATTCCGGATGGTGAGAGTAAGCTTGAAGTCTACATGGATGCTTATGGAGTTGGATTGGGTGCAGTGCTGATGCAGAATGGGGAAGTGATTGTATATGCGAGTAGGCAGTTAAAGCCACATGAAAAGAATTACGCTCTGCAAGATTGGGAATTGTTGGCCATTGTCTTTGCTTTGAAGATGTGGAGGCACTATTTGTTGGAAGAGAAGTTTGAGCTTTTCACGGATCATAAACCTTTGAACTATCTTTTCTCCCAGATGGATCTGAATTTGAGACGGGAGAGGTGGGTAGAAAATTTTGGCATCATATGATTTGGATATCCTCTATACTCCAAGGAAAGCGAATGTTGTTGTAGATTCTCTAAGTAGGAATGCAGTTCTGTCTATTTTGGAAGTTATTCCATCTCTTCTAGAAAGGATTGCGACTAAGCAAGGATTAGATAGAAGATTGAGAGAAATCATTAGAAGAGTTAAGAGTAGTCAGTGTTCCAGTTTTGAGATTGATGACCAGGGAATTTTGAGGATCAACGGGAGGATTTGTTTTCCAAATTTCGAGAATTTGAAGCAAGAAGTTTATCAGAGAGTCATCGCTCTAGGCTGAGTATCCATCCGGGGATCTCAAAGATGTAAAAGGATACGAGGAGAGTTTTATGGTGGCCAAATATGAAGAAGGATGTTGCTGCTTTCGTCAATGTGCGGTCTTCCAACAGGTGAAAGGTGATCAACAGAAGACCATAGGATTGTTGCAACCTCTGGAAGTTCCTAAGCGGAAGTGGGAAATGATAGCTATGGATTTCATTGACGGTTTGCCAAGGACCAGAAAGGGAAATGAAGGAATAAGGGTAAATGTGGACCGACTAACCAAGAGCGCCCATTTTATTCCGGTTAAGGCAACCAGGAATGCGGCGTCTTTAGAAGAGATTTTCTTGAAGGAGTTTGTCTGGTTGCACGGAGTTCCAGTCAGCATAGTTAGCGACCATGATACAATCTTTACTAGTAAATTTTGGGATGCTTTGCAGACAGCTTTGGGTATGAGATTAAGTTTGAGTACAACCTATCATCCCCACACCAATGGACAAATAGAAAGGCTGAATTGTATTCTAGAGGATATGTTAAGGGCTTATGTTTTGGATATCAGTGGATCTTGGGAGGACCATCTGCATTTAGTGGAATTCTCATACAATAATAGTTATCAGGAGAGTATCAAGATGGCACCCTATGAAGCTTAGTATGGAAAACCATGTAGATCACCGTCCTGTTGGGTAGAGTTGGGAGATCGTCTTGTTCTTGGTGCAGATTTGATCCGAGAGGCATCTGCGAAGGTAGAGCTAATCAAGAAGAGAGTAAAAGCAACCCAGGATCGTTGGAAGAGTTATGCGCACAAGAGAAGAAGGCAATTGGATTTCGAAGTCAGAGATTTGGTTTTTGTCTAGGTTTCCCCGATTAAAGGAGCGATTAGGTTCGGAAAGATGGGAAAGCTTGCCCTAATGCACAACGGACCATTTCGATGCTCGAGAAAATTAGTGCTTTGGCCTACAGGATTGAATTGCCAGTCCGGATGGCTGGAAATCATAATGTTTTTCACGCATCTCATCTGAGGAAGTACGTGCACGACCCATCTTTAGTTGTGGAGCCAGTAGTGCAGGAAGATTTAGAGATCAAACCAGACTTAACTTTGGTCAGGCATCCAGTTCAAATAGTTGGCCAGGATGACAAGCAACTTAGAATTAAGGTGTTGAAGCTGGTCAAGGTGCAGTGGAGTAAGGATCCCAGAGATTGTACCTAGGAAACCCTAGATAGTTTTAGGAAAACCAATTTGGAATTGCGTCCTGATAGTTATTAATGTTGTTTGAATGAATTGTTTGTTTGGATATTAGTGTATGAATGTTATGTACGCTTGAATTGTTTGAAATAAAAGTTTTTGGATTATCTTTTTCTTTTAAATTTCAGTGACGAAATTATTTTAAGGGGTGAGGAACGTGATATCCTAGAATTTCAGGCAATAATTATGTGATAATCTTCTTTTATAAATTATTCAAAATTGACAAATTATTCTTTTCAAACAAATAAAATAAGTGTTGTTTATATATATATATATGTGTGTGTGTGTGTGGGTTGATTTTAAATTGAATTTGAATTGAATTTGAAATTCAAAAGATAAATATCTTAAAATAAGTTGCATGTAAAAATATATATGTATGCGATTTTTATTGGTATATAATTAGTTTTATACTATTTTCTTTAAAAGACTTTATAAATATAAAGTAAGAAATGTATTTACTAAATAGAAAATTAAATTTAAAAGTTTTATAAAAACATTTAAAAATAATAAACACATGTATAATTACACATGTAAGTTAATTAATACATGCTAATGACAAATGTAAATTTTTTTTAACTAGTGTCACCATTTTCTTTTATTTTCTTTTATTTTCTTTTATTTTTAAAATCATAAATAAAGTCTATAAACATACCTACACTCTCTCTTTCAATCTTTTTCTTTCTTCATTTCAAAACTAACAAAAACAAAACCTATAAACATTATACAAACCAGAGATAATCAAAAGCCCGTAAACTATATTCAAACCAGAAATTAAAAAGCAATCAACTAAGAAAGCTTATACTCTTTCAAACTAAATCAAGGCAAGATCATTTCAATAACTAATCAAAGCTTCAGTTTATCAAGCAATCCATCTCAGTTTTAAAACAAGATTTCCAGTATAAAAATCAAAGCAAGTTTTCAAGCATTTTCAAGTTCCAGTTTCAAGCTTTCAAATTTCCCAGTTTCAAACTTCTCTGCTCATCATCAACAGGTGAGTAAACAAAACAACATTTTTTTAACTTAGTGCGTGTGATGATTTTATGAAATAATGACGTAGTAAATTGATTGCATGAGTGAAATTAAACCTGCACGTTTAAATATGAAGTGATATAAGTGTGCATGTCTGGATATATCCGTGGTCATCTCTGTTTTAAGTTACAGGGTTTAAATTTAGATCAAAATTTCAAATCTCCTCATCCAATCTCTTATAGGTTTTTGGTATTCAAACAGATTATGTTTGTTTAAACTTAAACTAAGATTTAAAATCTATTTTTATGTAAAATAATTTTGAATATCATCTGGCAAATAGAAAATTCAGTGGGAAACTTAAAATATGTTAATATCAATTATCATGATTTGCTGATTCATCTATATAATCTGATTCGACTTTGAAAACTAAGATTTTTAAAAGTAAATTCAGGATTTCTAGCTTTGAATCGAGTGAGGAAATTGAGGTAGAACGTGAATTGGGTTTTGAGGCTTTTCTAATGATCAGAGGGCTCGGGGTGGTCGGGGTCTCTATTGGAGGTAGAGGGAAGTATGGTGGTCTCAGAAAAAATGGTAGGTGGATTTTTAAACCACCGAGGCGGCGGCACGGCAACAGGTTAGGGTTTAAACCTGGGTTTGGTCGAGGCTTGAATTTTTGGTTGCCGCATCGTCTCTGGAGCATCGGAGATGATCAGTCATGGGGGAAAAGAAGCGTGATGGGTCGACGAACCTTTGGACATAGATTCATGGTTGCTAGTGATCATAGATATCGTGGCGAAGAGGATGTTGGTAGCGGTTTTGATCTTATAGTTCGATCTGTTAGCTCAATTTGGATTTTGGCCTAATGATAGAGTATAGGTGGTCGGGATCGTAGTTAGGGATGGTCAGTGACGTGCCAGAGATAACGTCGGTGGTCGGAATCGCCTCAATCACAAGTGCATGTGCACGGCGAGGCTTATGTGGCAGCGTTTGGAGAAGGAGCTTGGGTCTTGGGGAAGGTCTCGAGGAAAGGGCAGATTTTCTTAGGCTCGTTTTGGAGTTTGAACATGAGTGTTTAGACATGTTAACAGATTTCAAACTTAAACTAAAACTAAGTTTTAAAAATGAAAAGTGGATTTTTCTCGGGTCTGGGCTCGAGTGTTTTCTTGGTTGTACCCGAAGTAAATGTTTTAACAAGTTTTTAATTTTAAATAAAAGAAAATTTTAAATTTAACATGAATCTAGTTTAAACTATTTCTTAAATCTATTTCTTTATATAATGAATATTTTTAAATAATTGATTTAAGAAGTTATATGATCTGATTAACTTAAATGTATTAAGTTGAATTCTTAAGTTATTTTTAAACATAATTTTAAATATAAGTAAGTAGTTAATTAAAAGGTAAAGTGTTTTAAATTTATATGTTAATGATAATTAAGTAATTAATAAAGATAATGTTTTATCTTAAAATTAATTAAGGTCTTGGATAATTATAGATAATTAAATTAATGAAGTAATTAAAGAGAAATTAATTAATTTTAATTAAGGATTAATTAATTTGAAATTAAGGATTGAATAACCAAGAAATTAGGGATTAATTAAATTTTAATTAAGGATTAATTAATTAAGTAATTAGAGACAAATTAATTTGTAATTAAGGATTAATTAGTAATTAAGGTTCATTGATTAATAATTAAAGGATAATTCGACAAACAATTAAAGGATAATTAATCAGTAATTAAAGATTAACTAATTAATTTGTAAAGTAATCAAAGGATAATTGACAAATTCAAATGGTTTGTAATTACTTAATGACTGATTAAGCAGGGTTAGGTGATTAATTCATAGGTAATTAATTTAATTTAAGTTAATTAAATTGATTTTAATTATGGAATTAATATTCTTGCTTATAGTTGATTGATTGTATAGAATGTCTGGATTGACTAATATTTATAGTATGATGATCTGTGATATTCTATAATGTGATATACTTCGAATATGGCTGATGATAAATGTGTGTTATTTATCTATAATGAATGCTGTGTGAATTCAATTTCTAAACTGAATTAAATTGTTTAAACCTTAAACAACTTGGCCTTTAAGAAACGTTTGGATTTCGATGAGTCCGGGATCCGATATCAAATTTGATTATCCGAAAAGCACATCGATCCAAGTTAAACGATAGGTCTTGAAATCTCAAGTGAAGATCGAGATGAAGGTCACAAAGTGCAAGGGATATTGTCGTTAACTCCGAGGGTGATTCCCAAATGAGTGTAACAAGATAGCTCCTTCCGTTTCGTTCGAACCCTGAACGAACTTGTGTGGATGAATGTCATCAGACCATCGTCAATGGAGTACGATGAGCATTCCAAGATATGTGTTCTTAAAAGGTAATCGTAGCCTCAAGCCTCATCAACCGGGAATGGCTAAAACAGGGGAGATGTACGCAAGGCTAAGTGGGTAGCACTCAAGTAGGATAAGATTTTCCCTTGTCTAGAGGTCCCTTTTTTGGCTGTGTGGGCGGTTGTTTGGCCACAACCGTGGGGTTGTCTTATTCGGACTATCCAGTGAGGGGTAGATTTGGCTTTGTGATGCAAGGGATCAGGGTGGATCCTCGGTATGGTGATCTAGACCATGTACTATGATGGGAGGTACCCCAGTAGTCCTGCCACTGTATGGAATCCAATCTCTAGTAAGTGCCCGTACGGTTTTGATTGTGCCCAGCTATGTTGGAACATGAGATGTACGCATTCTAGCTATTTCTGTATTTTATATTGAAAACCCTAGACACTATTATAATATAACTGGATTTCATATTAAATGTTTTGGTTATCGTAAGGGATAAACTTGCCCGTGTTTATTTGGAGAGGGTCTTACGGGATACCTTTATTTCAAAGGTTTTCAAGTTAAACAACTTAACAGTTTACTCACACCAGACCCATGTCTGACCGGGAGTTTAATTATGTTTTCTTAAACTCTTGGGTACTCAAATTTTTATGCGTAGCCAACTGATCAGGTTTGCTTGACGAATTTTGGAAAAGCTTGAAGCAGGAGTCTTGACGTGTATATATATATATCTATTTCTGCTGTGTTGGAGTCTTTGTCTGTTGTATTTTGGAATGCAATGGATAGACAGATCTTCATGACTGTCTAATGTGATGTTGTAACTATGTAACTCTGTTGTATAATAACTATGTAATAGCTATGTGATGTATTATATTTTTTCGTTTCCGCTATGAGATTCTGATATTGTTTAATTCTTTCTTTCTATCTATTCTTTTTCTACCTATTTCTTTCTTATTGATGATACGTCTTTCTGTGGAATGAAAGGTGGGTCGTCACAGTAGCAATCTTTTTAGTTGTATAAATTTAAGGTTATGCAACATTCCTCTATAAGTAAACCATTACCCGCTGACATCTCTTCCAAAACGTTTCTTTTTTTCTTTTTTCTTTCTTTTTGATTATGTGTAGAAAGAGAAAACTTCAATCATCACTGGAGGTGACTTTACCTACTTCGCAAAGAAAGAGGGAGGTCAATTCACCTCCTTTGCAAAAAAAGAGGGAGGTGACTTTGAAACAATTTATTGATACTATGGTCTATTTTTCATTCTTCTTTATTCCCTTTAGTAGTTTTCTGTACTCACTTACATGTTCTCCGATTTATAATCATTTTACTCATATAAGCAATCACCTATGTCTCATAATTTCTCTATTTAGTTAGTTTAAGACAAGGATACGATTAAAAATATACTTGATAATTTCAAATAGTTATATATTTGATTACACCTTTTATTGACTTATTTAGATGTTAGTTATTTTGAACTGTTTTTATTACCAAAATCCATATCAAATTTGTATTAGGTATCGACAGCCGATTATTTGACTTAGATTTTTTATCAATCATTATGTATTTTCAACCTTCTTGATGTATCATTCTAGCATTTGTCATATATCAATTTCAAGAAAGTTAAACGTACTTTACTAGAAACTTAATTATTATTGTAAACTATTTTAATATGATAACCTTACTTTACTTTCAGCCATGGTTCATCAATGATCTTCAAAGTATTAATTTACTTTCATGTATAGACAATAATCATCTTGAATTAATCATCTGAGCTTTGTAGCCATTGTAACTTTGTAAATAGATGTCAATAATTAATTAGATACCAACATTAAAAGGTAGTCAAGTGCAAGTATTTTCATTTAAGTTTTTCTTGCAGTAATTAATGTTAGAAACTGGGGTGGCTATAATAAAATGTAGGATCTTAAGGCTATTCAGACACTAGAAGTGGTGAATTGTGTATTACTACTTACATATGAATATAAAACTGTATTTACTCAAATTGCAAACAGAAAGAAGTAATCAGAGAATAAGTAAGTAATAAGGTAAAGTGTAGTAATGCAAATAACACCTGGATTTTTACACTAGTTTGGATTAACCAACCCTACATCCAGTCTTGCATTCTATCGTGCAAAATTCCACTATAATTGCTTCCTTTCCACGGGTGGCAAGAACACCTTTACAATCTTGGTTTCACGGGCGACAAGGCACACCCTCTTGATTTTGTAGGATACAAAAACTCCTTTTCTTTATCACCAACAAAAAACTATGGCAAATGGTTGTATCTTCAATATAGATTCTTGCAGATTCGATACAATGATCCTATAGACCTTCAATGACAATATATCTTTGAATTCTTTGAGGAATAGGATGAAATCAGAGAGAGAATGATGTGAATTCAGGTACAACTCTTTGATATTGTATGGTTTGCAAATCAGTAAAGAATTTGAATGAAACAGTATTGATTTGCAAGGAGATTGAAAGAGCATGCAATGGATTTCTTTTACAAATGTTTAGAGAAGGAGTAAGAGAAAATAAGAATTCCTGATGGTAAAATTCGTTTTCAGAGGCCTTTATATAGTGGTTGAAGAGACGCGTCTTTTGGTGAAGAGGTAGAGGGAAATGTCTCTTCATTTAAAATTTGAAATTCTAAAAAACTGCTAGTATGTCGACATGCCCAAGTACCCCATGTCGACATGAATGTGTTGCAAAATGAACAGCAACACTAATAAGTATTGCAAATTTTCAGCATTTCAAATTACCTTATATTTGTGGATTTTTGTGATCGGTTGAGGTCAATGGTTGATGATCTTCAAGTATAATTGCCATGAGATATTTAACAAGATATTCTAAAGTTTAACCAACTCCTCATCACTTCAATCACCTTTATGCTTCTACATTCTTCTCAAATTGGGTTTTGTTCTTCAATTGCTCTGATCAATCTTCTTCTACAATTCATTTGCTTCCACTGTATTCTTGTTTATCTCTGTAAATGTCTCTATCTTTTATCTGATATGACTGCATAACGCGAAGAAACGTTAGTAGTAATATTTATATGTTTGTTGTCATCAAAATAAATACCTAGTGTATTAACAATCTCCCCCTTTTTGATGATGACAACCATATAAATATTTGAGAGATAAAATACAATATTTTTATATTTGACTTCCACTAACTCTATGCACTCCCCCTATCATTTTTCCTAGTATATTTATACCTTTTCTCCCCCTTTGTCATCAACAAAAAGGGCGAAAAAGAGTCGCTTAAATCACTGCTATACAATATGTATAGTTTGTATATAGAGATAAATGCTTTTAAATTAGACACTTGAGGGGAAACCAAATCAATTCAAAACATGAAATAAACTTATCAAATAATAAGATGAGTTTTAGAGTTACCGATTTTGCAGATGTCAATAACAAATCCTTTACGTATTTATCCAATGTACGATAGATTTCTTGTCATATGCTTTGAGCATCTACCATCTAATATACATTGTTTGGTACTAGAAAAATTATAAAATATGCACACTGACACTCTTTTTATTTTGGGTCCATGGGGTTAAGTTTTGGGACGCCAAACCCATGAAAAGTTTGAATGTCCTTTCAAAATATAGAAGTTTCACTTGCTTACAAACCCTACTAAGATTCACAAGCCCACCAATAGGATTTGAAGCACCTAAAGGCACAGAAGCAAAATCAGGAGAAAGAAGGTTCTCAAATTTAACACAAAGATCCATAGAAATAAAGTATGGGAAGCTCCATTATCAAATAGAAGACGGACATGAAAAATTAAATAGAGAAAAAGTGCCCAGAAGTGTACCTTCGTTGTCACTAGGAGCAGGAGCAGGCACAGGTGCAGGTGCAGGAGATGGAGCTGGGGAAGATGCAGAGGTAATAGCAAAGATACTTGATGACATGCCCTTCTTCTGAGTTGGGCAGTCCTTCTTGAAATGGCCAGGCGGCAAACAAATGTGACAGAGATCGCGCCTGGTCAGTTGAGTTGGACGAATAGCAGCACCACCCAAAGTAGGACAACTATTAGCACGGTTTCCTTTCTGGGTACATATATAGCAAGTAATGGCAGATATGTCGATCGACTGCCTCTGAGATGAAGAAGATGATCCCAACCCTGGAGTCTTGCTCTGATTTTTCTTATGATGATAAAAGTTAGACTTTCTTTTCTTAGGATTTCTAGAAGAAAACTGAGATGAAGCAGACTAAGCAGTTGGAGGATTCTTATAAGTAGGATTCTCGTAGCTAATGGCCATGTGCCATCAGAGTGGTGAAAGGGCTATGCACATGGGTGATGAGACAGTCATAATACTCTAGATGTGCTCCAACAATGAACTTATCATTTTTCTTGAGAGGAGTGTCAACTAGATTTAGACCAACCTTAGAAAGTCCATTAAACTTCCTCTCATATTCAGCAAAAGACATATCAGCCTATTTAAGATCCATGAATTCCCGATACAGTTGAGACTTTCCTGCCTCAAGCATCCACTTCACAAGAAAAGCCTCCCTAAAGCACGATAAAAAAATATAAGGATGATTTTAAAAAGGGAAACTGAATCAAATTCAAAACAACAAGTGATGATACCTAAATTGTTCCTAAGAAATGTCAGCCTCAACGGTGTGATTTGTGACAGTCTCCCGCCAATCTAAAGCTGCTCCTTTTAATTGCCAAGCAGCCAACTGACGCTGTTGGGCATTAGTAATCTCAAGAGTGGAGAAGATTCTCTCCAAATCCTTCAACCACTATTGAGCTTCTATAATGCTCTCAGATCTGATGAACTTGGTGCCATCAAGCTCAATGTATTCCCTGTAAAGCTTCGGGAACCTGACTTGTGACAGGCTTAGGAGCTGGGGCAGCACCACATCCCCTACCTCTTGCATTCCTAGACTCATCCTGAAAAGTCAAGAATGTATTTTAGGATAGAGGCAAATGAGAAACAACGACAAGATTAGATAAAACAAGATAACATTCAGCGGCAATTAAGTATCCTGTACAAGGAAATTACTTACAAGGTGGATAAGAAAAAGAAGGAAGTTTAGAAAATTTGGTTCTAAAACAAGAAAAGTTTTTATCCTTTGAAAATCACTTGAAAAATCATTTTCGACTTTAAAATACGTTCACTCACAAGGAAAGGATTCCAGGATTGATTTCACTCATTCTACGGTATTTCTACCCTATCTCTAATGAATTTTGCTCCACAGGCTAAGGTTTGTCTAAAACCAAAGCTCTGATACCAACAGTGTAACAACCCAAAATTTGTAAATATTTTTAAATTTAATTAATTTAAAACTTTTGTGTCTAATTATTTATTGTTTGAAATTTTGAAATTTTCCCAATATAATTTTGGAGTTCTTTATAATTTATTTTCCCCAAATACAATAAAATAAACAATTTTTGAAAATTTATATTTTGACCAAACTTTGACTTTTATTTGAAAAGTTTAAAATTTTAAATTTTAAATTCTAATCTTTTTATTTGAAACTGGATATATTTCTAATATCCGTTATGCTTTTCATTTCATTAAATTCTGATTTATACTTTGTAAATTGGATAACATACAGCGTTTTAAAAAGCAATTAATTTCTGTGTTTTATTTTATATTTTTCCTATGTCTATCTCTTTTAATTTATTTTCTGTTTTGTTTTCTCTAGACATTATTTATTTATTGGAGTTTATTTGTGTATATTTTATTTGTAGGTGGTAAAAAATCAAGTAGACATACGTTACTTTGTTTTAATTGGGCATAAGTTATATTGTGTTAAAAGTTTGCCTTTATTTGCTTAGCCTGTTTATTTCCCACCATAGCCGTTCACTATTTTTAGCCATGCATTTATAAACCTTGCCCCTTCTAACTGGTGAAAATTCATGCAAAAACATCTAATCACATCTCTTTTATTTCCATTTGTTACTTTTTATTTAATAGGAAATAAAGCCCTTCAATTCTCTAGCTTTTTGAAACATTGATTACATTTCGTTTCTTTCTACATGATTAGATGTGAAAACTACTCTAGTAAATATCAATTCACGTACAAATATTTCCCAAACATCTCATTCCTCATTTGTCTATCGTGACTAAGAGGAAATTGCAGTAATTTTTCTGTGGCTCCTTCCTCTTTTGTTTTTTTTTCCTCTTCTATTTTCTTTTGTTCTTCTCTGAGTTTCAAGGAATAGGCTCGGCCACCATGAATTGCCGACCACAACTCCCCCTCCACCAACACCTTCCATGGTCCACAACTCCTACTCATCATCCCATTAACATGCCATGACCATAGATGAAGATCTCATCACCAAGCAATGATAATAAACCTTAGCTGAGCCTATAGATGCAAACCCCCTCCTTGGTTGCCTTGAAACCCTAGCCTATCTCCACCATCGTACCTTGGCCATGACCGTCTCCATCTCCTAGCCATAGTCCAGAACTGACTTGACCAAATTAGCACACAGGCCGAGCCACTTTAGACATAAGTCGAGCCTAAACTCCACTAGATCCATGCCTTGTAACCTTCCATGCCTTATAACTTGCCTCTATTCACCTTCCTCAAGACATAGCCATGTGCACTTGATCCATGACCGAGCCTAGCTTACCTTTAGACATTATGCTTGAGCAAAATATGGTGATTGTTGAGCCTATAGGTGATGTGGCCGAGCCCACTTGTGATTTAAACCAAGCTTTGTTTCATATTGGTTCATGTTTTTCATTGTTGAATTCATACCCTGTTTTGTTAAAGCATATGCTTATATTTATTGTATTTATTTGATTACAAGATTTGTATTTAGTTGTTACTTCTTCTCAAATCCTATCGTGCATTGTCGTGCTTTGTGGAGTGTAGATTTTTTATTTTGAATTGATCTCTAGCTTAAAAAAGGAGAGTCATTCACTCTAGACATTACGTACTTATATAACTGTAAATTGGTGACAAATGAATGCGTAAAATTGATATGCTATGTTAATTTATTCGCACGTGACCTTTTTATATGATGTATAACCTGATTTGATACCCGTTACATCATTTATTACAATATTATATGTTATACTGTTATTTTATTTTCTGTATCCCACACTGCAAGTTCCCTTATCACTATGGGTTGAAATGATACATATCCGAATGGACTTTAGAATATGGAAAAATCATTATGGGCTGAAATGATAGGCTCGAGTGACTTTTATTGTATTTGATTTACTTGGGTTTACGGGTTTGAAATGATAGAACATGGATTTTTCTTTTTAAATTACGGATTGAAATGATATATTATCCATGTCACTTGGCCTAGGTTAGAAAATATTATACAGACCCATCGTTAATTTTATATATATTTTCTAAAATTTTATAAGTATTTTAAATGTAAAAATATGTCATTTTAACTTAATTTAGATTTAAATAATTTAAATGAATTTATAGAGATTTTTCTATAAGTTAAAATGTGTAAACAATTAAATGGAAAGGTGGATTTTAAAGGATGACTTAACTTGAAATTGGGAATTTGGTTTTAAATGGAAACTTTAAGTTAAGTAAATAAACGGAGATTTATTTTTATTTAGGAGATGGGTATGTTAAACAAAATATTAAGTTATTGGCTGAATGAAAGTTAAGCAATTTATAAAGGATTGACTAAAAAATGAAATTAATTAGAATCAGACATTTATTTATAAAATGTTATTTTATTAAAATTTATAAGTTAATTAATATCCAAATAATTTTTTTTGAAAAGTGTAACAAGTTTGATAAGTTAAAAATGAGAAAAATTGAAGATATATTGTTTTAAAGGGTATAATAGAAATTATAGTGTTTCAGAAATGCTGTAGTTTAATGAACTATGGCTTGAATATACCAAATATACCAATAACAGCATTTCTGAAGTGCTGCAGTTTCTAAAAATTTGAACTATGTGTTAAAATTACTAAATATGCCTATAAGAGCATTTCTAAAGTGCTGTAACTTCTGAGAATTTGAACTATGTGCTGAAATTACTAAAGATGCCTATAAAAACATTTCTGAAATGTTGTAGTTTCTGATTTTGAACTATGTTTTAATATATACTAAATATACCTACAGCAGCACTTTATAAATGCTGCTATTTTGTAAATTTCAATGTTTGAAATGTTGAAATTGAACGAATGAACTTAAAAATTGCTGAAATTTTGGAATTTGAATATTTGATTTGGAAGGATAATTATTTCATATTTAAATGGTTTAAATGAATTATTTTGTCTTGGAATATAAACCACTTTTGAAATTTATAACCACGGGTAATAATAACGTTGGTTATTAAAGAGACTGGGATCGGATATCGGCATACTCACCGTCGATACCAAAAACCACTTTAACAACCGTGTACGCGGTGGAGATTCCAGAATGAAGGAGGATGGTGGCAACGTTCTGTTGAGGTATATACGTGGATCCGACTCCCGTGAGTTGGCATAAGATGGCTAAAACAGGAGCGATTCCTGGCCAGTGAGGTAGCTCCTCTGATCGGGCGCACTTCTTCATATGCAATTCTGTTACCTTGCTGTTGGGTGTGTTTCAACCATGCTCCTACCACCGAACCAATGTCTCACCGAACCAGCTCCTTCCCATGCCTGCCGAACCAAAGCCACTCCACGTACCACCGAACCACTCACCATCGGACCACCTACCACCGGTCCATTTCCTTTCGCTACCGAACCAAGTCCCCATACCACTCACTACCGAACCACCTGCTGCCAAACCCCCTGCTACCGAACCAACCTACTTCCAATACCCAGCCGAACCAACCTCAACCCTCTACAACCGGACGAAGTCCACACCAACTCTCCACCGAACCAAGGCCTTGCCGAACCAACACTGCCAGGCCAGATTGCATCAGCCCAGGCCCACCAGCAGCTATATCCATCCAAGACCCCTGCCCCAGCCTCACTCTATAAATAGAGGGGCAGGGGTACAACAATGGCGGACAAGTTTGAGAGCTCAAGCATGGATAGAACTTTCAAACAACTTTC
Organism: Allium cepa; assembly: GCA_030765085.1. Taxonomy (NCBI): domain Eukaryota; kingdom Viridiplantae; phylum Streptophyta; class Magnoliopsida; order Asparagales; family Amaryllidaceae; genus Allium; species Allium cepa. The sequence continues at coordinate 591,719,454 of CM060938.1, forward strand.
AGATACTTGTAATCAAAGCTTTGTACTTGCAACCTGAAAAGTAAAGGAGAATAACATATAAAGTGGACGTAGGCACATTCTGGACGAACCACTATAAATATGTGTGTCTTTTACAGTTTAGTCCATCTATTTTATATATTTGCATAAATCACCCAAATCACTAAGAACAACGTATAATCAACTAAATCATACGACTTGGAGGTGTTTGCCCATTTTTTGTGCAAACTTTTTTGGTGCTTTCATTAAGAGCCTCGAGCTAGAAGCTTCAGCTTCTCCCCCTCAACCTTCTTCCTAACGGCTTCGCTCATTGCTTGGAAAACATGCCTCCCAGGCAGAAGAAAGATGTTAACCAGGGAAAAAACATTACGGCTAGCAGTATTCCGGATCCAGTAATCACAGATCAAGGGAATCGTTCCGTTCCAACAACAAATGGAAATCAGGAAAATCCGACAGCCCCTACCACGGAGCAACCAATTACTAGGGCAGATCTATTCAGGGTTGCGACTGAAGTAACTAACCACTTCACATCTCATCAAGAAGCCTTGGTGGACCAACTCATGTCACGCTTAAGGGATGCTGAAGAATCCAACCGCAACACCGAATCATGGGGCGAGTCCAAGTCTGGAGGATCTGGGAGGCAACAAAGATCTTTCTTCTTCGAGGAGGCTAACAACAGAAACAACAATGGTTGGAGCCGAGCCCAGACTCAGCCCGAATTCCGACCCGAGGAAACACTTGGAACCGAACCCAACGGGGGAGGTACCGGGCAAGGGTCGGATATGGCTGAGCCTGTCATGCTACCTAACCATGGGAACACCAATGGACGGGGCCGAGCTGGAGTCCAGCCCGAAGTTGGGCCCGAGGGAATGCTTAGAACAAAGCCCATCAGGGGAAGATTGAGACAAGGGCCAACTGTGGCTGACCCCAGCATGCTCCTAGAAGACCGGAGATAGCCGTCGTAAAATGTTAGGAGTGATAGACGATACCATCCCTACAGGTCATCCGAACGGAATCAATCCCACAGAGAAGAACCAAACTCATTTCTATCCACCCCAAATTCTTATGAAAGGATGGTGCGATTGTTCAGGGAGTGCGTCCAACGGGATCAAAGGGATCGGGGGATAGGCGCTAGGGTAACCAGCCCCTTCACCCGCGATATCGAAACTGCCATCACCCCCCGAGAATGGAGAATGCCAACAACAGAACCTTACAAGGGAACCTCTGACCCCGTTGTACACTTGTAGAGATACACACAGCATATGCTCATGAGCGGAGCAACAGAGAGAGTGCTGTGTAAATGCTTCCCACTATTCTTGGCAGATATAGCTATCTCCTGGTTCTTCCATCTACCCCGAGGATCCATCAGCTCGTGGGAAATGTTGAAAGAAAAGTTCATCAGCCAGTTCCGCATTCATGTGGAACAATCCAAGGACGCTTATCCCTATCTAATATCAAACAAAAGCCTGGAGAGACAATGCAGTAATATCTAACCCGATTCAACGCCACAGCGGCCGCAGTCCAAGATGCCGATGAGAAACTTATCCTAATGGCTCTTTGTAGTGGCATACATCCGGATACCAAGTTTGCTAGAAGATTAACGAAAGAAAAACCAGCTACCTTACCCGACTTCTTCAATGAAGCCGGAAAATATATGAGACTTGAAGACGCTGCCATTGAAAGGCAGATAGGGCAACAAGCTAAGGCAGCTCATGGCAACACACCCGCAGTAGCAAAGGACGTTCGAAAAAATGACTCCAAAGATAGTGCTGGGGGCAAGAAGGGTGAAAAACGCCTATATCGGCCAGGACCAAGATTTGATGCTTACACTCCTTTGAATGAAACAGTCAAAAACATCTTCCTGGCCACCCAAGACGAGCTTAAATACAAACGCCCCCCGTATAAGAAGGAATCAGATCACGCAATCATGTCTGGGAAGTTCTGCCATTTCCACGAATCCCATGGGCATGATGCCAATGAATGTCGTCGTCTACGGGACCTGATTGAAGAACACATCAGAAGGAAGAGATTGGAACACTATGTAAAGGGCCAGGACAGGACTCCAACTCTTGCCAAGGAGAACCCAGGGCAACTCCACCCAGAGACAGGCGGAAGAAATCACAATACCAGCGGTTCCGGTCAAGAGAAGATAGTGGTCCATACAATATCGGAAGGACCACACATCGCCGACAGAAACTGGGCAGAAATGGAAAGATATGGAAAGTCACTTAGAAACAGTGTAGACTGCATCAATTCCGTCGTCGAAGAATGCCGCCCGAAGCGGAAAGAGGATAATGACATCACATTCAGTAGGCGAGACCTAGAAGGAAGGCAGTACCCTCACATGGATCCTATGGTTATCTCTGCCTGGTTCGGCCCAGCCGAAGTATTTCGAATTCTGGTAGTTACCGGAAGCTCCGTAAACATTCTATTCAAGCATGCTTTCGACAAAATGAAGCTATAATGAAGGATGTGTCTCCCTGCAACAAACCACACACGGTTTCACTGGAAATACAAAGATGCCCCTCGGGCAATTGGACCTCTTTGTCGATATATGAAGTCATCCCCGCTCTGTTGTGCGGAAACAAACATTTGTGCTGGTAGATAACCACTCGGCCTACAACGCCTTTTTGGGAAGACCAGCCTTGTCCTACTTCCAAATTGTCCTGGCCCCGTGGTGCCTGAAGATGAAATTCCGAAAAGACAATGGAATAGGAGAAGTAGAGGGAGATCAAGACGCTGCTCGAGACTGCTATGTAACTGAACATTGCAATAACCGCAGGAAGGATAAAGGGAAGGATGCAGAGACTACTCCCTGCAAGAAAAACTTGGAAGCATAGCAACTAAAGAAAGCCCTTCCTCTTCGATATACCAGTCATCCTTTCAATGAATTAGATTCCAGGGACAAAGAGGAGGAGGCCACCGCCGAGCCTGCAGAGGCCATGGAATTTGTATCTGTAGACAAACACGACCCAAGTAGACTGCTGAGAATCGGGTCTCAGCTAAGAGCAGAGTTGAAGGATCAAATCGTCGATTTTCTTCGCCACAACTTGGATGTATTTGCATGGACGCATGCTGACATGACTGGAATCTCCCCAGACGTGGCGTGCCACTTACTGAACATCGATCCCACTAAAGTGCCAGTAAAGCAGAAAAAGAGAAGTATGGGGGCAGAACGATCAGCAGCCCTCGAGGAAGAAGTAAAGAACCTACTTGCCAATAACTTCATACGAGAAGCCATCTACCCAGAATGGATCGCCAACCCTGTACTGGTAAAGAAGGCTAACGGGAAGTGGCGAACATGCATTGACTTATCCAACTTAAACGACGTTTGCCCGAAGGACTGTTTCCCACTCCCCCGAATCGATCAACTCGTGGACAACACGGCCGGGCACGAACTCTTATCTTTTATGGACGCATACTCAGGATATAACCAGATTCCTATGCACACCCCCGATTAAGACAACACTAGTTTCATCACTGATCGGGGATTGTACTGCTACAGAGTAATGCCTTTTGGACTTAAAAACGCCGAAGCTACCTATCAGCGCCTCGTCAGCAAGATGTTTGCGGAACAAATAGGACAAACTATGGAAGTCTATGTGGATGACATGCTGGTAAAATCGAGGAAAGCCAACGATCATATAAGCCACCTGGACGAGATGTTTCAAGTACTTCGCCAATATGTAATGAAGCTGAATCCTCTAAAATGCTCCTTCGAAGTATCGTCGGGAATGTTCTTGGGATTCATCATTCATGCCAGGGGGATTGAAGCAAACCCCAAACAACTCCGGGCTTTACGAGATATCAAGATATCATCCACTCGAAGAGAGATGCAAAGCCTAAACGGGAAGGTGGCCGCCCTAAGCATATTCATCTCTAAAGCAACCGACAAATGCATCCCTTTCTTCGAAGCTCTAAAGAAAGACAAAGGGAAGTTCGAATGGACTGACGAATGCTCAAAAGCCTTCCTTAACCTCATTGAACACCTCCAGAGACCACCAGTACTCTCAACTCCAAATGAAGGCGAAGAACTATACTTATACCTTGCTGTATCGTCCCATGCCCTAAGCGCCGCTTTGGTGAGAGAAGATAGCCGCGCGCAGCGGCCCGTATACTTTGTAAGCAAGAGATTTACGGGGACAGAAGCCGGATACCCTAAACTTGAGAAGCTAGCATACTATTTGCTAATCACGTCACAAAAACCGCGACACTATTTCCAATCTCATTCCATCAGAGTTTTAACTGATCAACCGCTAAGGCAGGTACTCCATCGCCCCGACACTTCTGGACGACTACTTAAATGGTGCATTGAACTGAGTCAATATGATATTACCTACCATCCTCGCACCGCCATCAAGGGACAAGCCATGGCCGATTTCATTGCCGAATTCACTACCAACGAAGGTAAGGAGTAATCTGAAATAACAGGAGATATCAAGTGGAATCTCTTTGTAGATGGAGCATCGAACGAACAGGGCTCGAGGCAGGTATTGTGATAATCACCCCCAGGGGAAGGAAGCTGCACTATGCCCTAAGGTTGGAATTCGCCGCCACCAACAACGATGCAGAATATGAAGCGGTAATAGAAGGATTAGAACTTGCCTTACAAATTGGAGTCAGTTCTTTATGTCTTCATAGTGATTCTTAACTTATCGTAAACCAAGTACTAGGAGAGTTTCAGACTCGAGGAGAACGACTCACAGCATATCTAAAGAAGACCAAGTTGCTGCTCGATCAATTGGATCACTATTTAATCAAACACATTCCTCGAGAAGAGAATCGAGAAGCCGACGAACTGGCAAAGCAAGCTAGCATGAAGAACAACACCATTTCCGGAACAATAGCCATCTCGAAACAACTAGCCCCAAGTTTCGAACAAGAAGATGTAATATCTGCAATCGAAGAAGAAACTTGGATGACTCCTATCCGAAAATACTTACAAGATGGCACACTACCCAACGAGCGTAACGAAGTCAGGAAAATCTTGAGGAGAGCTTCCCGCTACACAATACAAGAAGGCATCCTCTATCGGCGCGGCTTCTCTAACCCCTTATTAAGGTGTGCTGCTGGAAGGGAAGCCAAGAAAATCTTATCCAACATCCATCAAGGGAGCTACGGAGATCACACTGGTGGGCAGACTCTGGCGGAGAAGACACTCCGATATGGGTACTATTGGCCCACTTTAAACAAAGACACCTTAGACTTCGTCAAAAGATGCGACAGATGTCAGTAATTTGCTAAGATTCCTCAACTACCAACAAATGAGATTACTCAAATGACCAGCCCTTGGCCCTTTGCAGTATGGGGAATTGACTTGATTGGCGAACTGCCGATGGGCCGAGGCGGAGCCAAATATGCTATAGTGGCAGTCGACTATTTCACCAAATGGGTGGAAGCGGAACCTCTAAATAAAATATCTTCGGCAAAAGTTATTAACTTCTTAATCAAAAATGTTCTATGTAGGTACGGGGTTCCACTCAAAATCATATCGGACAATGGACTTCAGTTTGGCAGCGAGGAATTCGCCGACTGGTGCCAAGAGCGCGGAATTCACAAAAGCTTCTCGTCTGTGGCTTATCCCCAGGCAAATGGATAAGTCGAAGCTGTCAACAAAATTCTTAAAACTCTAATCAAGAAGAAGCTTGAAAAGTCAAAAGGCGCTTGGGTGGATGAACTTCCTACGGCACTTTGGGCCTACCGCACGTCTTTCAAAACATCAACAGGGCATACTCCTTTCTCTTTGGCATACGGATCAGAGGCCATGCTCCTAGTTGAAACTGTAGTTCCATCCCACTGTACGATCCACTACAACCTAGAAGAGAACGAAGAACTCCTCCACATGTCTTTGGATCTAATCGAAGAAAGAAGAAATGATGCAGCACTCAAAAGCAGCAGCTCACAAGCAAAAAGTGGCAGCACAATACAACTCCAAAGTCAAGCATCGCAGCTTACAAGAAGGAGATCTTGTCCTCAAGCGAATCTTCCTATGCCCCGGAGCGCTAGATCCCATCTGGGACGGATCATATGTAATTCATAAAGATCTCCACAACGGAGCTTATATTTTGTCAACAGTGGACGGAGAGGTGTTCCAGAGGGCATGGAACATCCAACACCTTCGTCGATACTTTTCTTAGCTTGTATTGCCCATATAAAGTGGATTAACAAAGAGAATCAGCGGACGTAGGCATTTTCATGTCGAACCACTTTAAAAGTCTTGTCTCTTTTTAACTTGTTCCTTTATATCTTGGCTGCTTGTTAAGCTTTATCCTTTTTTGTTGAACAAAATCCTATGTAATGGCATTTCCATTCTAGACACTTCACGTCGCAACCTCACCTGGACAGGACCTAACAGGTACTATACGAATCCATGCCCTCGCCAATGAGACACTTTTTCTCCAGCATCCCTCTGCGGGTTAACTCATTGCTCGCGACGGCCCTCAAAGCCAACTGTAATGAGCCGATTATAAGCCACCGAGGAGGCCGAAAATAGCCTAAGCAGCTCATTACGGCGTTTGCCTCGCCGGCAACTATGAACCGATTATAAGCCCCAACATAAGGTGTGGCCAGCCAAGGGCAGTTCACAATTGACGATCGGCACCCACGCTAGCCGGCCACGGTAAATCGAATAATACCCACGATTACGGGTCATATTGGCCCGGGTAGTTATCGTGCGTGATCTCGGCACCGATGTGTCTTAAGTACGGCTGTAGTAAAAAAGAAAACTCCCCGCGGAGGCGTAAGATGGGTGACAAATGTCTCCAAGACCCACAGCTAGGGAAAGTGACTACAAAGCCCGTTTGCCACGAACTTAAGCGCATCGAAGGCCTTCCGTGATTGGAAGTTTTACTATTTCTTATATTTCCATTTTATTTATAAAATCTTTCCTCCTATCCTATATAACGATCGCTAAAGTACAGGACACAAAATGGGAGACACTCGCTGATGGGAATAAGAACTCACAGCTGAATGGCAGGTCACTCAGCTGCATTCCACATTCGATTACACAAGGCATTCAAAGCTACCGTCTACAACTAAAACTTGAAGGGCGGTACTTTCTTCTCTTGTGCATAAATATGTAACTATAATTTATTCACACATCACACTAACAGTGCAAGAAATGGAATTATATTTTAAGCAAGAACTTAGCGTCAAACACAATTGAATTACTAACACATGCACAACTATATTTTATGCAACACATCGAAATAACGACATCATTCAAACATGACAAAATCAGCTTATGTTATAAAGTTACATGCCAAAAATGAAGTAGTTCGTTACATAACCAAAGCTTGAAAATTACATTAATGTTTTAAGACTAACATAGACAGCGATGTCAAGTAAACTGAAAAATGTTCAGATCAAGCCAAGGAGCCAACTGCATCGGGGCTTCGCCTCTATCCTGCTGGCCCTCCGAGGTCTACTTAACCACCGGATCAGAACTCCCAGCATGCTGACCAGAGGTATTTGGTGCTTCAGAGGTCCCACCTGTCCAATTCAAGAGAAGAATTCATTGAATTAACAATAAGCAACCAAGCTATGAAAAGGCTAGAAGGGAAGACTTACCAGCATCTGTTCCTTGATCATCATCCCCCAACTGCACGCCTACCTCCTCAGCAGCAAGCAACCGCATGCCCTCCTTCACCGTCACTTTCTCCTCCTTAGCGAATTGGGCCGTAACCACATCCATTCTGAAGGCCATGCCACCCTCCTTATCCGCATCAGCCTTGGCCACCTCCAGAGCCCGGAGATAGATCCTGGCCATGATCCGGGGATAATCATCCATCCAGGATAAGTTTCCCTGCTTTCAAGTATGGAAATACATATCCTGGAGCATCTCATCCATCATCCCCTCGTTCTCCTCAAACTCCCTTATTCGGACCTCATAAGCCGACAGCTTTGCAACGGCAGCATCACTCTCCGATCGGTATCGCGAGCGGTCAGCCTGAAGGGATTTCGTCATCGCCTCCATCTCCTCCTTCAGCTTGGCTTGAGCAAGCTCCGCGGCTTCAAGCTTCCCAGATAACTCCTCTACCTACTCGAGATCCGCTTTCCGAACCTCATCCACCGTTGCAATGGCCATATCGATCCGTTCCTTGCAGATGGCCTCCATTTTCCGTAGCTCGGCTCCGCTAGCCTCTTCCATAGTTTTCTTTAGCCGTTTGGAGGCAGCCTCGTGCTGAGAGATCTGGATGGCTTGATCGGCGAGTTGCTTGGCCTGGTCGGCAACCACTAGCCGCAATCTTATGTTGGGACTCCCAATTTCCTCCCCGGCCTTGACTAGTCGGGCGTGATGCCCCATCAACTTCCTAGTCCCCTCAGCAACTCGGTCGATATTTTCCTTGGCTTCATCCCCCATAGTTACAATACGAGTAGTAAGCAAATCAAGGTCAAGGGACTTGGCCTCATCATGCACCCTTACCATAGGATTGCGAGGGAGAAGGTGCTCACCAGTAACCTCGTCAAAGGAAATATCATGTGAACCCGGATCCAGATCTGGATGACCCGCAAATGGATTACGAGCCAAGCCGGAACGATCAATATGAGTAACGGTAGGATTCTCTGATGGATGCGGAGAGGATATGAACTCAGTATCCTCCCCCATGATATCATGAATTGGCTGGGTTGGGGGCTGAGGTCCAAGTGAAGGTTCGAATAAGGAGTGCCTCCTCCTTTTCTTTTGAATATCCTCTTCAATAACTCCGAGAAGAGGACGGTAGCCGAATACGTCCCCAGAATGGTTGGTTGGAGGCTTTGGTTTAGCGGAAGCTTTGAGGAGTTTGAATTGATCGAGACAGTGCCGAATGTCTGATGTCTTGGCCGCCTTACCCGTTCCTGGAATAAAAACCAAGTGTTACAAGCATGCATGGGATTGTAACCCAAGGAACATGTGAAGTTAAAAGAGGAGTCAAAAATTCACTTTGAATCGCCGGAGTTGCCCTAGATGAAATGTTCTTGGAAGATGGATCGACACCAGTCCCGGCCTTATCAGTTTTCTTTGGCTTCTCCACCAAGGCCGGTCCTTCCTCCAACCCCTCAAAAGCCTGGCGGAAAGCATCATCTGTCCACTCTTGGATCTCCACTGCTTGCCCAAAAGACAAAACCCCGGTGCCATCACCACCATCACCTTCTCCATCACCTCCGCTCTTCTCCTCGCCTCTTTCCTCCTCTACATTTTCCTCCTCCGGAACATCTGGACATGTGCTAGGGGAGGGTCCATCGGATTTCTTGAGCTTCTTCCCCCCGACGACTGGGGGTATCGAGAAAGGTTTCCTCTTGCTGCTCTTCGACGTGGACCCTCCTTTGGCTTTGATAGCCCTCTCCTCAGTTGTGTCTCTCTGCTTGACCACAGACTGACGTGGTAGAATCAAGTTGTGCTGCAGAAGAGTAGCATTCCTGATCAGGTAAGAAGCTGACCTCTCCCTTCCCGAAATGTCTTCTATCTCCACATCCATCTGAACCAGGCGATCGTTCTCCATGACCGCAAAGCCACCTATCGCTAGCAAGAAATTAAAACACATAAGAAGAAGCATTGCAATCAGAACAGAAGTTATAAATAAGCTTCAACTTACAGCCGGAGGTGAAGTGACGGATAGAAACAGAGTCATCCTTGACAAAAAACCATTCTTTCTTGAACATGCTGAACTTCGAATATAAGTCCAGGACCGGCTTGAAGGACACGGCCGATTCCAAGCTGATGTATGGAGACCCCTTCTTGTAGCCTCTCAAGTTGTACAAATATCGGATCTGCCGGTTGAAAGGGGGACGCCCGTATTTTCTCTGAAAAATGATGAATAGGCTCACCAGGATAGCGTAAGAGTTGGGCTGAAGCTGGAACGGGGCCACCTTTAGGTGGGTGATGAAGCTGACTATCCAAGCATTGATCAGGGGAATGGCCCCACACATACAATGGTACCTGCTGTAAGCAAAATATCCTTCAAGAGGGTCATATGGCATAACTCCATTCCCTGGCAGCACCATATGTGCTCTATCAATCCCGAAAGAACGAGATATAACATCAAGCTGCTCCTCTTTGAGGGAGCTAGGAAAGAAGTCCGAAGGAGAGTTCAAGAGCTCCTGAGGGCCATATCCATCCACTAGTGATCTCGGGGTGGGTCCCTGTCGTCCTGGTCCTGACTGAGCTGGGGGCACGGTGGGGGACTCTTCTCTGCCTTTGATTTTTTCCTATCAGAACGAGTTTCTGCTTTGTGAGACATTATCTGCAACACCGGAAAAACATACTGTTAAAACAAGGAGTATATGGATATAAACAAACAAGTACATGCAGCCTGGAATCTCGTTCGCAATTCAACACATAAAAGACCGATCAGTAGTTTGAGACTAAAATCCATTCGGCCTCATACTTCTCAAATTCATTTGGTAGTACAAGGCTCGAAGGTTCATTCGGCGGATCAAGGCACGAAGGTTCATTTGGCACTTGGAATCCCCAGGTTCATTCGGTGGTTCAAAACACGAAAGTCATTCGACGATCACCTGATTCGGTAAACGAGAGTGATTCGGCAATTGATTGATTCGGCAATTGATTGATTCGGAAGGAAATCTGGTTCGGCCATCTCAGTTGGTAAGGAATCACGGAAGCATAAGTCCCATACTTATAGAAGAGCGCAGGTAGACCGGACCAAACGGTTCGGCGCTTAGGACCGAATGAAGCTATCCAAACCGTGAGAAAAAAAAGCACGCCATGTGCATGCAAATGCCCTACTTTGGGGGGCAAGTGTTGGGTGTGTCTCAACCATGCTCCTACCACCGAACCAATGTCTCACCGAACCAGCTCCTTCCCATGCCTGCCGAACCAAAGCCACTCCACGTACCACCGAACCACTTACCATCGGACCACCTACCACCGGTCCAATTCCTCTCGCCACCGAACCAAGTCCCCATACCACTCACTACCGAACTACCTGCTGCCAAACCCCCTTCTACCGAACCAACCTACTTCCAATACCCAACCGAACCAACCTCAACCCTCTACAACCGGACCAAGTCCACACCAACTCTCCACTGAACCAAGGCCTTGCCGAACCAACACTGCCAGGCCAGATTGCATCAGCCCAGGCCCACCAGCAGCTATATCCATCCAATACCCCTGCCCCAGCCTCACTCTATAAATAGAGGGGCAGGGGTACAACAATGGCGGACAAGTTTGAGAGCTCAAGTACGGATAGAACTTTCAAACAACTTTCAAATACTTGTAATCAAATCTTTGTACTTGGAACCATAAAAGTAAAGGAGAATAACATATAAAGTGGACATAGGCACATTCTGGCCGAACCAATATAAATCTGTGTGTCTTTTTACAGTTTAGTCCATCTATTTTATATATTTGCATAAATCACCCAAATCACTAAGAACAACGTATAATCAACTAAATCATACGACTTGGAGGTGTTTGCCCATTTTTTTTGCAAACACTTGTGATTGATTGGTGTGCACCTTTTATTTTTCTAAGTGTGGCTCGAGATGGGCGGTAGTGGCTATTATGCATTACCACCTGTCTAGATAGTAATTGGTATATCTACCCTGGCATTGCCTAGTTGTGCCATGTCACCTACCCTAGCAAGCCATGTACAAGTTTGATTTATGACGTACCTATGGAGTATTTTTTCGTAGCCTCCCGATCAGGAGGTAAGCATGTACCGTATACATTACTAGCAATATTTATGTGTTATGGGGAACATTTGGTCACTCCTTAACGCTATTTTAAAGTAAGTTTATTTTATTTCTAGACATTATTATAATAGCATATATTACTACATAGTAAATAGTTTAACGGATCCTTAGAGGATGGGGGGTCCCAAGCATCCTTGAAGTTACTTGTACCTTTATATTACAGTTCACTTGAGTTGGTTACATTGTATAAGTATGTATGTCCAGACTCAAGTGTTTGTGTTTATTTTCTTACGCTTGGGTCAGCCTAAGTAGCACAGCTTGGATCTATCTTCTAGAAGCTAGAGATTTCTGAAGTTTATCTTCTTATCTAGTTCTTTCTATTTCAGTTCAGTCTTCCTATTTCAACTATGTATTAGAGACTTATGTATTTGGGATTTCTACTGTATTTGTTTTAGAACTGTATTTTTTTCAGACTTTGTATTTTGTACTTGTTTTGAGACAGAATTTGTAGTGACTTCATGGACCATTATGGTTATTTATAATTCCGCTGCGAGCATTCTGATTTATTATTTTGTGTGATGGGTTTTATTTGCTCCAAAATTTTATTACAATCTGCTGTTTTGAATTATACAAGTCAGATAAATGTGGTTTTATTGTCGATTTGAGTGGTCCAAAATAGTGGTTCGTTACAGTTTCTTTATCCTAAATTCGATTCTAACTTTTTTCTTCCCAACTTTCACTAGTGCATGAGTACTTGGACTCATGATATTTCTACGAATACTTTGATTCGAGGCCCTTATACAAATCGTTTAACCTGAACAAATGATCCTCCTGAAATGAAGAACGAGAATGCCCCTCGAACTCTTGTGGACATAATCTTCCCCAATCGAGTTTCTATCCCTTCTTACATCACCTTTCTGGTCCTGATGGGCAATTACTTGAGATCCATTCGAATGACATTAACATGCGTCTAAAATTCGACAATCTTGAACATAATGATCCTTATATATTTTTAACCAAATTAAAACAATTTTGTGCAACCATTAAACTTCAACAACTATGTGACGATGGAATCAAACTTAGGTTAATTCCATTCGCACTAAAGTAATTACGCTAAAAAATAGTTGTATAGTTCGCCTATGAATTCAATCAATACTTGGGAAGAATTTACTATAACCTTCTTAAAGAAGTTTTACCCCTTGGAAAAAATAACAAAAGTTCAAAATGAAATTGTAAATTTTCATCAATTCGATGGTGTATCATTTGCAAAATACTTTGAAAGTTTTAAGGAACTTTTAATCAAATGTCCATACCATAAATTTGAAAAATGGACTTTTTGCCAATTTTATATAATGGACTTTATAACAACTCTCGAATAAGGTTAGAATCGATGTGCTAAGGAAACTTTCTAGCCCAACATCACGATGCCCCTTGGCCATTTTTTGAAGACTTGTCCGAAAAATCATCACAGTGAGAACAATCTAACGAGAAATCGAACTATTCCCGACCAAGCGCTCATTCAGTAGGATCCTCTTTGGCCTTAGAAGCAAAAATCGATGCGATAATAGCCAAATTCGATAATGTCCTTTCCTCAAATCAAATGAACCAAGCTTCTTAAGTCCTGTGTTACAAATGCAACGATCCAAATCACATCACCTATTAGTGTCTATACTCATTAGAACAAACCAATGCATTTATTAAAGATAGGAATGATCCATTTTCTCCAATGTACAATCCTGGCTGGAGAAATCATCCCAACTTCGCTTGGAATCAAAATAATTCGAACATGAGTATGATTCGACCGTCTTTTCAATCAATTATGAACAGCGCCTCAAATTCGAATCCTCCTTTCCAACTACAACAATTTCAACAAAATTTTGTGCCTCCTTCTCAAGACAAAGCATAACAATATTTTGTTCATCAAGATGACAAACGAATGACCCTCCTTGAAAAGAGTATTGAAGCCTTAACTAATGCGACGATGCAATTGCAAAATTTGTTAAATTCATACATGCAAAATACAAGCCAATCGATCTCTAAACTCGAAATGCAAACGAGTCGACAAGCCAACCTCGTGAGTGAACGAGAAAGAGGTACATTCCCGAGCCCACCAATTACAAATCCTAGGAATCAAAACGCAAACTCGAGCCAGGCTCATGTCGTTCATGATAGATATTTGAATCAAATTAATGCTATCACCACTTTGTGATATGTTATGGCAATCAATAACCAAGTTGTCAATCCAAACGACTTACCGGATGTTCCACTCGATTTCGAAAACTACAACCAATTCCAATCAAAACATTAAGTCGAACCCTAATCTAAATTCCGAGTCTAATTCTTTTCCAACTCAAGGAGACTGTCCGAATGAGTTTCGAATCCCATTCCCAAATCGACTTCGACCTAAGAAACATTCGAAACAAATGGAAAAGATGTTGGAAATATTTAAAGAAGTCAATGGGAACATTCCTCTCTTAGATATCATCCAACATGTCCCGACCTATGCCTAATTTTTAAAGGACTTGTGTACTAAAAAATGACACACTCATGTGCCAAAGAAAGTCTTTATAGCCGCTGGTCTAAGTGAAGTCTTGTCTCAATCCATTCCTGTTAGATACAAAGATCCTGGTTGTCTCATGATATCATATACAGTACGAGACAAGAGAATTAACAAATGTTTGTTAGACCTAGGTGTTAGCGTAAACTTGCTCCCATATTCAGTTCATCAGCAACAAGGTCTAGGTGAGCTTAAATCGACTAAGGTCATCCTTCAATTGGATGATTTTACTGTAAAGTAACCGATAGGAGAAATTGAGGATGTACTCATTAGATTGGGGAAATTCATATTCCCCATCAATTCCATTGTCCTTGAAACTCAACCTGTAAATAATCTGACTAGCAACATTCCTTTAATTCTAGGACGACCATCCTTGGCCACTTCAAATGCTTTAATTAATTATCGAAACAGTTCAATGAAAATTTCTTTTGGTAACATGACCATCGATCTTAACATCTTTAATTCAAAAAATAAATTGAATGAACCATTCGATAGCACAATGGAAGTTAGTAGAATTCAAGAAAAATATGAAAACTAATCGAGTGACCTTAATGATGAATGTGAGGCTAAGTACGAAGAATTGTTTCAAGATGTTCCACACAAGACCGAACACATGCTTCCTTTCAAGGATCTCACGATTGAGTTCGAGTCTCAGCCGACTTCTTTGATTGAGCCACCTCCTAGGTTAGATCTCAAACCTCTCCCTTCTCACCTTAAGTACGTCTACTTAAGAGAAAATGAAACATGTCCTCTCATAATTTGTAACGATCTTTTTCTTGAGCTAGAAGCTTCTCTTCTCCCTATTCTTTTAAAAAATAGAGAAGCGATTGATGGTCCATTATGGACATTAAGGGAATTAGCCCGACAATTATTCAACATCGTATTCACTTAATTGACGAAGCCAAACCCACTCGTGATGCACAACGAAGGCTTAACCCCAAAATGAAAGATGTGGTTGGAGACGAAATTCTAAGCTCCTTGATAACAGTATCATATATCCCATCTCTAATAGCTCTTGGGTTAGTCCAATTCATGTCGTGCCTAAAAAGTCTGGACTTACCGTTATAACAAATGACATTAAAGAACTCATTTCTACTTGTACTCAAACTAGTTGGCGTGTTTGCATAACGATAATTGAATGCTGCAATATGTGAAGATCACTTCTCTCTTCCGTTCATCGACCAAATGCTTGAACGCTTAGCTAGCCATGAATTCTATTGCTTCTCGATGGTAACTCTGGCTAAAACCAAATCCCAATCGCACTCGAAGATCAAGAGAAAACGACTTTCATGTGTATATTCGGTACCTTTTCTTATTGACGTATGTCGTTCGAACTTTGTAACGCCCCTGCGATTTCCAGTGATGTATGATTGTCATTTTTTTTTGATATGATCGAAAGCTTTCTAGAAGTCTTTGTGGATGATTTTTTTATATTTGGAGATTCTTTTTTTGATTGTTTACATTATCTTGAGTTGGTTCTAAATCATTGTGAACAAAACCATTGAATTCGAATTGAAAAAATTGCCTTTTTATGGTCAAACGAGGCATTGTCTTAGGACAGGTCATTTCAAATAAAGCCATTGTGGTAGATAGAGCGAAAGCTGACGTAATTGCAAACCTACCCATTCCCAAATCCATTAAGGACATTCAATCATTTCTAGGACATGTTGGATTTTACCGAAGCTTTGTGAAGGACTTTAGCAAAATCGCTCATCCTCTAACTACTCTTCTAGGAAAAGATGTTCCTTTCAATTTCAATTCTTACTGTGTCTCTTCTTTTGAACGTTGTAACAAACCGAATTCCAGTGGGTCCTGATTTTTCGTAAAAATGCTAAAATCCAAACCCACTAAAGTCTGAGTTGGGTATCTGGTATCCTGAAAATAGGCAAAGATAAATATATCATAGCTCAAATAAATATCTCACAACGGAACTGACTAGAATATAGTAGTAAATATTCACCAAGGTAATAACACTTTCTAAACAAGTGTCTTAAAGCTGGAAAATCTCTGCCATCTATCTATCTAACCTATGGGATGATATAAGGAGGGGGTCAGAACTAAAGTTCTGGTAAATGAAAAAATTATACACTTCTAAGCATAATTCTATAAATACTGTTCTATTTCCATTTTCTGTTATATTAGGTTTATTGGGTTTATAATACTCTCGCCTCTATGCGTGAATCGTACCCATCTACTCCTTAGTAGATTAAGACCTAATAAACAATATATATATGTAGCTACATACCCAAAGACCACAATGGCCCTAGGTACTACCCACAGTACCTTCTGTATCCTCCTCGGAAAGGACTCCATCGTCTTGCTAGTAGAGCGTACTATAACTACATCTGTAATGGATAGGTTCGTGAGTCCTACAATACATATGTTTCATCATCTACTATGAAAACGTGAAATTTCGTCCGCACTAGAAGTGCTTGGACATCCACAATGAAACACCTAGTGCATACCTTGAGGACTACACGTAATCGTTCTATCTACTCCCCGAATTCCGCTAGCAAGGTCTAGCTTGTATGGAACTCCGTCGAGGATTTTCTATATTTTTAAAGGTCCACTTTGTAGGCCTACCCTAAAGATATTCTACTTGGTCTGTCTCTTTACTCATCGTGGATATGGCCCCACGCAGCCCCCCCTTGACAAACCGAAAGACCATTCAAGAGCTAAGTGGTAGTGCCCTACTGCAAACAATGTAAACATCCAATTGGTTGTGCCCTCATCCAATGTCTCGATAGCAAAAGAATCATTGGCCTGTTGGTTTAACTCTAGTCTTTCTCGAACTCGCTCTGACTAATAATGGCTGATATCCTCATGCGACTATACTTATGGGTCCTGCCCACTCTAAACTATACACAAACTAGAGTACGGTGTCATACAATAAACTGCTCCATCATCAACCTTTTGATTGCCTACAAAGGTCCGCTTCGTTAGACCTGTGAGGCAAAAGCATTCAAGGCGTACTCTCTTGATGGAACACCAACAGACCAGCCTCCGAGGGTGCATCTTCATTAGGCCCACCCAAGAGGGCCATTGTAGAGTATCCTCACGTCCCGTTGAAGTCTCGTATTTGCTTCTAGCCTAAAATAACTAACTTTGACGTGCTCTTTCTACACTAAAAATCTGCAACGAACTGCTTCGCTAGGCTCTTTATCTAGATTCTCTTTAGGCTGCTCCAAACTCACCTTACCATTTTATTAGACTCTATGTCTAATCTTTTATTATGCAGTTAGTTCACTTTTCTTATTCTGTTAGCTACTTATTTATACTAATTAGCACGCCCAGCCCTACCCATGTGTAAGAACATCGGTCCTAGGCGTGAAAGCGAATGCTGCTAGTATGGGCCACCTCTATTATTTTTTCTTATTAACTTAATTCAAGATCTAAGTTTGATAAAATAAGAATCTTCTATTTCTTTCTTTTTAATTATAACCAACATGTTACAATTATACTTGCAATTGTCACTTTTACGTTCTTTTCTTTCTTTTATAATCTACATGTTATAAATGTATTTGCAAGTGTCACTTTTATATTCTAGTCTGTCTTCTTTGATTATGGTACTAAATTTTCTTTAGTTCTCTTGTATTATAAAAGTGTCTTAACTTGGGACTACGTCCACCTATCATAGGTTACTTATCATAATAACTTCTTTATTTTTTACTCTACTATATGCGCAATATATGCAGATCTGGTCATATTTTATGTTTACTGTTTCTAGTCTTGTCAAATAATTAACTTGATTATTTCTTCTTTAACTTCTTTAACGCTTCGCGTTATTCTCTTTTATTTTGGGAAGTAATTCTATTCTATTTGGTTGGTTACAAAAACTATGCTAAACATCCATTTCCATATTTTAATACAAAATAATGCTATAAACAATAACTCTTAACTGCAAGATATTTCATTTATTGTTACTTTAATTGTTGGGTAATACAAAATACAATGATGTCTCTATTTTGCACTAATTCCATTTTTCTTGCTTTATTCTTGCAATTACGTTTATTGTTATTCTTAAGATATTAAATTATGGGAATGTATTCCCTTTTCTAAACCAGCCAACTAATCTATCACTAACTTCCAAATCTAGTTATTAGATTTTCCTCTTTTTATAACTCATTTATCCCATTTAATAATTTGTAGTAAATTTCTCAATTTTAGGCTTATGCCTTTCTCTACAACTTTTAAGCCTAATATTACTTATATTTAATTGGGTTTCTTTTCTTTTCGCATACAAATAACATTTAAATATAAGTACACTTCTCTTACAAAATTTACAGTTTCAACATAACTAACTAGTAGAATTAATTACTGAAACTAGTTCAAATGCTGAATTAAAATATTTAATGGGATTCTAATGATATTATATATCATTAACAAAAAGGATACATAATTTAAATCCACTCACTTGAAAAGAAAGCACTCGAAATTCTAGACCTGATTTATAGTCCAGTTCTATTATTCATTGCCTTCCCCTTTGCAACCCTATTTAGAAACATAAACCAGAATTTGTATGGATTTTTAAGTCTGGATCTAATTGAAGATAAATAAATAGATAAACTAGAAAACCAAGTCTGAAAACTCACCTCATACGGACGACTTAATTTGGACATCTCTTCTCTAGATCTACAGTTTCTACCTCCAAATTGCAAACTAGAAAATCTAAATCTAATATATTTGATTTCTGAAGAATTGGAGAAGTGACGGGGCTTCCGCGCCCACTCAGAAAAATATGGGCTTAAAGTCCAGCCTTGCATGTTTATTTATAGAGAGCCAAAGCAACCTCATCCGTTTGTCTAAAGGGATTGAAATCCAGCCGTTAAAAACAAGTAAACGCGTCAGTTTTGACGTGTCTAGCCTTTTTTTGTACATATTAATTTAATAAACATTAACTATTAACTGTTGCCTGTTCATTCTAATTAATTCCCATCAATTACAAATTTAATTCCATTTTTAACACAATTTTATTTTGAAATTCAAATGTTGCTAATTGATGTAAATTAATTTCCTTTAATTGCCGATTTGATTGACATTACCCACAAATGTTAATTAATTACGTCTAATTGCAGATGTCAATTAATTTCCTTTATGACGCACGTCTATTTTGAAATTCAGATGCATGTTATTT
Organism: Allium cepa; assembly: GCA_030765085.1. Taxonomy (NCBI): domain Eukaryota; kingdom Viridiplantae; phylum Streptophyta; class Magnoliopsida; order Asparagales; family Amaryllidaceae; genus Allium; species Allium cepa. The sequence goes on from CM060938.1 coordinate 591,738,776, forward strand.
CTAGAATTTATACATGCATATATTTATAAACAAATATACTTATGCACATTTTCACATATAATTATTTTTTGATATAGAACTTCGAACCTCGATTGCTTTTTCATACGAAGTCCGTTTGAGGCATATTATATATTTAATTTAATCAGAAAATCACCACAAACACAGTCATATAAATATCAAGACCATATTCTGAAAATTCCAAAAATTCTCATTTTCACTTTTCATAATTATTTGATTATTTAATTATCTATAAATGCGGGTTGTTACAAACATTTGAAAAATGAACTCATTTCTGCTCTAATCATCTGCGCACCCAATTGGAATCTTCCTTTCGAACTAATGTGTGATGCCTCTAACTTTGTGGTTAGTGCTGTCTTAGGGCAATGAATCAACAAAATCATTCACGTCATTTACTATACGAGTATGACGTTGAACGACGCTCAACTCAACCACACAAGGATATACAAAGAGCTTTTAGCCTTCGTTTTTGCATTTGAAAATTTCGACCTTGATAAGTTTACACATCATGGTCTACACTGAGCATTCTGCTCATACCTTCTGCTGAAAAGGATACTAAGTCTCTCTTGATTCGTTGGATCCTTTTACTTTAAGAATTTGACCTTACAATCAAAGACAAAAACGGATCCAACAATGCTATTGCTGATCATTTGTCATGTCTTCCAAACGCATTATCTTCTTTACCTATCAACGAGAACCTTCCTGATGAACAACTCTTTATTTTTGGTCAAAACAAGATAAATACAAATTTCTTTCCCAAGTGAAATACTTCTATTGGGATGGTCCATACTTGTCTAAGAATTAGCCTGATGAAATCATTTGACTTTGCATCTCGGATAAAGAAATATGGAGTGTCCTTTTGTTTTTCCACGATCAAGTGTGCGGTGGACATTTCGGTCCTCGAAAACTACGAAAAAGGTGCTTCAATGTGGTTTCTATTGGCCTTCTCTTTTCAAAGACTCATTTGAATTTTGCAAAACTTATTATCGATGCTAAATGCTTCGAAGGATTTCTCGATGAAATATGATGCCTCTAAACCCCATTCTTATGATTGAAATCTTTGATGTTTGGGGTATTAGCTCTATAGGAAAATTTCCCAGTTCGTCTAGAAATGTGTATATTCTTCTTACTGTCGATTATGTCTCAAAGTGGGTCAAAGACGTTTTATGCAAAACCAACGATAATAGAATTATTGTGAAATTCCATAAAGAAAACATCTTTTCGAGGTTTGGCACACCTCACACAATAGTTAGTGATAAGGGCACCCTTTTCGCAATCGTTCTTCTGAAACTTTAATGAAGAAATACTCAATAACCAACAAGTAATCCACTCCGTATCATCCTCAAACTTGTGGCCAAGTTGAAGTTTCAAATCATCAAATAAAACAAATCTTGGAGAAAACTATTAAAAAAAAAGACTGGTCTCAAAAATTGACCGAAGCGCTTTAGGCTTACCATACTACTTTTAGAACAAATCTTGGGATGTCCACTTTTCACATAGTTCAAGGGAACGCTTGCCATTTACCTGCTGAAATCGAACACAAAGCATTATGGGCAATAAAGAACTTAAACTTTAATCTCGAAAGCAAGCGAAAACAGAACAGAACAACTCAACAAACTAGAAGAACTAGGAACGACCTGTATGTAAATGAGAAAATTTATAAAGAAAGAAAAAAAAATTCATGACAAGTCAATCACTCAAGACATCATTTATTCCTCGGGAAACTTAAATCGAGATGGACCGGACCATTTGTGGTACAAACTTTTTTTCCACATGGTGCCATAGAAATAGGAAACCCTAGGGATGGATCGATTTTCAATGTCAACAATCATCATTTGAAACCTTTCTTTGAGTTACCGTGTGACTAAGAGGAGGAGCTCATGATTCTTCATGAGCCAAGCTACATCTTGTAGGAATGTTTACTCTCTTTTATAAATATGTACATATTTTTCCCTGTTATATTCATTACGCATTACTGTCGAGACATAGTCAAAATTAAGTGTGATGGGAGTCTCATCTTCATTTTCTTTAATTTTAATGGCTTTTTTGAATTTTTATTTTCCGCAAATTCAGTTTAAAAAAAATCTTAAAATTTCTATGTCTCAAAAACATTTTCTTTTTAGCATTTTTATTTATTTTCAAGAAACTCTATAGGATAAGTATAAGTTTTGGTTACTAAATTGAAATTTTTGAAAATTTATCTGTCTTAACAAAAAATAAAATAAAGCATGATTACAAGTAATGATGGTTTAACTAGTATATTGGAAGATTCATACATGTTAATTATGAAGTATATCTTAATTAAAAATCTTTGTTTAAAAAAGTGATGAATTTAATGTAAACGATTTAACATTTTTATCTTCTAAGTTAAATGGTGCTAAAATGATTTTTCAAAACTCTCTCTCCAACTAAAAAACAAATAAACAAACAAAGGAAAAAACATAATGTTAACAAAAAATCTTGTCAACATCCCCAATGCTTGAAATAAGATTATTTTATATGGGCACAACCATGTGGTTGAGGCGAATCATGTCATTGAGAGCATATCTTTCTAATAGAGTGATTAAGTAGAAAGGATTTGAGGTGATAGCTTTAACTTTTGACTAAAACAACCTGATCGAAAGGAGTGTCAAATTGTCGAATCTTTCGACATTGTTGAAAGGTTGACGTAACCATTCTTGACTTTATTAGCTTGGATAGTATGACGGAAGAATAACTAACCGGTTAACCATGTCAAAGGGTTAAGGTTCCGCCCCAACCTTTCGACTTAGTTGGGATAGCAAAAGATTATCAAACCTTTCGACCTTGTTGAAAAGTTTATGAGACCACTCCAACCTTTCGACTGGATTGCTATAATAGTAATTGCCTCTTGAATCTATTCACATTAATATACTTTCAACATTATTACTTTGTCAAGTCTCATCTCCCCTGGGGGTTGAAATTATTCAATCATCATGTATTTCACTTCTTTTCGATCACGTTAAAAGGTTGTATTCAAGACCTTTCGACCTAATCGAAAAGAGATGCTTACTATATTCTACATTTCTTTATTGCTTTCAACCTCTTGGGTTGATAGTCCTTTCATGGAATTCTTTTGAAAGAATTACTAATGTCTAAAAGAGTTGACGTAATGTGTAACAAAACCATATAAGGGATCTAACATCATATATCACAAGTTCTATTTCCCTTCTATAGCCGAAATCATAAATTTAATATATACAGAAATAAAACTCATGAAATTATCCCGTGATATTTCCATGACATATACTCGAAATGAACAAAAAAGGTAAGAAATAAATCATGTATGATCGGCAATTAATGTTGAATTAATGCCTGATCATGATCGTCCCCAAATTAAAATTAATCACAAGACATCAACCTCTTTATTTTCTCATAATGAAGTTTGATACAACTATTAAGAGGCAAATCCCGCATTTAATTTCTAAATTAGGGTTACAAACGTAGTGAGTGGGAGAAAGAGTTGTAGAATGAGAAAATCTGATCCCCTACACTGGACCCCTTGGGTCCAATATATAGATGCAGGTGACCGAGCTTTCGACTTCATGCTTTCGAATGGGTCGGAAGCTTCCCATTTTATTTGCAACTACGAACCTTTCATCTTTGTCGAATGGTTTGTCTTTCAAATGTTATCATGGACCTTTCGACTTTGTCGAAAAATTTGCTTCACTTTGTGCCTTCGTGAACCTTTCGACGTTGTCAAAAGGTTCGCCTTCTTTATATTGCTATGAACCCTTTGACCTTTTGAAAGGTTGCTTTTCCCTTGGTTATTGTAAATCCTTCAACCTTGCTGGAAGGTTGCCCTTCACTTGGTTGTTTTCGAGCGCTGTGCTTTCCTTCAATGTTGTCAAAAGGTTTTCTTTCTTTCTTTACCAACCCATGAGTCTTGTTTTCTTCATAAATCTTCTGACATCGTTGAAAGGTATCTTGGATGTGTTCTAACCAGCCTGTAAGGCTTGCTATGCTTTCGAAAAGGTCATTATGGAGTTGATTGTTCTTCCTTTGACTTCTCCACCCTCTTCGGAAGGTAAGAACTCTTTAAAATGTTGAGTGATTAAATATTTTGACTCTTTCGAAAGGTCCAGGACTGCTATACACCATTGACTGCATCCCTTCGATTCCTTTGAAAGGTTTGATCTGAACTCCTTTACTTTAATCTTTGTTTTGTGATGATGGTTGCGGGATTACTCTTCTACCCCAGTCGAAAAGTGCTTAGAAGTTTTGTGTCAAGCAGCTTCGTTGTGCCTTAGTAATTCTTTCCTTCAGGCTTACGGAAGGTTTACTCCAAATTCTTATATGCTTCTCTTTGCTAGCATTGAACAATCCTTTTGCCACCTTTGAAAAGTAACTTTACCTATTGCTCTTTACACATGTGGAAGCTTTCTAAAAAGCCTTCTTTATCTTTATTCATATTTTATGGTCAACATTTAGCCCCCACTTGCGTAAAGAAGGCTTTTGTACATTAGGACAAAGATTTCAGAATTACCAAATTGTCCATGTATTCCTGCGATATATCTAATAATATTCGCATGGTCAGTTCATACTACAAATACCTTTTCGGTTTGGTTGACCTTTAACTTTGAATTTATCTTAGCGGAAGATTCATCTTTTGAACCTTCAGAGCCTGTGATGATCATAAGTATTTGAAGTTTCGGATTTGGGTCCAGATGGTCGGGGCTTATCAGTTTCTTTTATCAATAGAATGCCATAAAACCATACATAGACAATTTATAAGTTCGTATCTTGCGACAATAAAGGTCGAATAGAACACATCAAATAATAATAGAAAGACCAAGATCATATTGCTTATTATAATAGAATGCTAAAACCCCATATCAATCCAATAATAATGAGAGATGACCAGAATACCAATTCAATCATCCATTCAGATACGAAAGTCCAGGAGACTATCTTTTGGTTGTAAAAGGTTCAGAAGATTTATTTCGTCATTGAATAATAGAAGATCATAAGACCATTTTTGGTGATAAGAAGTAGAAGACCAGAAATCCACGTTAAATAATAAATAATGGAGACCGAAAATCCATAGTTGGTAATAAGTAATAGAAGGCCAGAATACCCAATTTGTCACTGATGATGGAAGTTCAAAAAACCATTCCCGCTGATAAATAATAGATGACCAGAATACCCATTCCTGGTATTTAATAATAGAAGACTAGATATCATTTCTGGTAATAATAATAGAAGATCAGAATACCATTTCTTGTAATTAATAATAGAAGACCAGAGAATCAATCTAGCAGATGTTCATGAGGAGAAGTCAGTTAATTCTTTCTGATTCCCTTGTCAAACGTGTCATCTTTATGTTTTCATGATATTTTGCACGCTTTTTCATTTTCAGGCCCGAGTTTCTTTATTCTTTTGGCCTATTTTAGGCAGGGACTCTTTTGTCCAATTCTTATGCTTATTTAAGTAGTTGTCATTTTAGGCAAAGCCGATTTCTAGCGATTGCCCATTTCAGGTAGGGACCTTTCTTAGTCTGTCGGACATTTCTTCCGGGTTTCTGGTGCACTCGGCTTGCTTATTCTCAAGCATGGCCCGAGGACTTTCCCAACTTTCTCCATGAGGCACCTTAACCTGGCAGTAGCATGACGCGGCTAAGGGCATATTCGATACCTTAGCCAGGCCATAATGTAGCGGGACTAAGGGATTACGCGTCCTCCCTCCAGGAGGTGCCTTATCCTGGCCATAGCGTGATGCAAATATGGGCTCGTGCTGCTTTAACCTAGCCATTTCAGACTTTATCGAGGTTAAAGGCGTTGCCCTCACTCTAGGATGTGCCTTGACCTGGCCATCTTGGCATGACCAAAGGCTTTCTACCCTTATTGGTAGCCTACCATTTTACGTAGTCCAAGTTTAAGAAGAATTTTACTCCCGATCATGTAGAATTTTCTTAGTGAATCATAATAGAGACATTTTGGAAAATGCTTTATTCATTTAGTGTCAGAAAATACGGTATCAGATCTTCTACATTCCAAGTTCTCTGTACCATATTTCCCTCAGGATGGTATAACTTGTAAGGCCCTGGAGAGATTTCCTTAAAAATAATTGGTTAACCTTCCTAATTTGGTTCCAATGTTCCATCTGTTGGGTTTCTTGTATTGGCCATTACTCTTTTAAATACAAAATATCCTTGTCTGAACGACTCGTTTTCACCTTTAACTTATAGTACTTTGATATTTTCCATTGGTATTCTGTCGTTCTTAAGGCTACTTCATCTCTCAATTCGTGAATCATGTTAAGTGATTCCTTTTTTTAATTGTTGATTTGGGTTGAAGGCATAGGAAATCCTTCGATGAGATGGTACCTCAATTTCTTCTCGTAGCATTGCTTCACAACCATATGTTAGTGAATACGGGGTATAACCCGTTGCAGTTCTAATGGATGTTCTGTAAGCCCATAAAACTAGGTGAAATTCTCCTACCCAATTCCCTTTTGCCTTATTTAGTCTCTTTTCAAGATTGTCTTTATTGTTTTGTTAGCAGCCTCAATGGCCCGATTGGGCTTTGGGAGAGTGGCAGAGGAGAGGCATTTTATGATTCCTTTCTTATGGAAAAATTGTGAAAATTCTTCACTTTCAAATTGGGTTCCATTATCGGATATTATCTTATAGGTAATCCCAAACCTTGTGACAATTGCCACTACAGCATACTTCGTAAAGTAATCAATTACCACTATATCATACTTCTCTCCACCTTTGGAGATTAGAATTGCTCCTATTAAATCGATTCTCCAAACACCGTGTAGCCATGGATTGGTGATGGGAGTTAGTTGACTCGGAGGAAAGATGTGGTATCTTCGAGTAGCGTTGGCACTTTTCACATATTTTAAATTACTCGATTGCTTGGTTGGTTAACTGTGGGGAATAAAATCCTTGTTTTGTTATCTATTTGGAAAATTTGATCCCATTGGAGTAATCTCCACAAAGTCCTTCGTGGGCTTCCTTTAATATCTTTAATCTGCTCTCGGGTTTTACACATCGTAAATATGGAAGGACATATCCTTTCTTGTATAGAGCTCCATTCACAATGGTAAAACTTTAAGCTTGACTCTTTAGATTTCATGCCTCTGTTCTATCTGCATGTAGTGTCCTATTGACAATATAACTCATAATTCGGGCCATCCAAGTGTGTTAATAGTATTCTACCATTATTGGAGCTGGGGATTCTTTATTAGTCCTTTCTTGATTTGTTTCCCCTATTTCTTGTGCTATAGCCCGAGATCGGGTCAATACTAGTAGCTCATTAGTTTTTTCTTGTTTAATTTCCTCAATGCTAGGATTAGCCTGAAATCCCATAGGCACAATTCGAATCGTAGGGGCCCTTCTTAAACATGCCAACTTAGCTAATGAGTGCGCTTGGGAATTGTATCCCCTTGGTATTTAGTGTGTAGAGAAATCTTCGAAAAGTGTGAGCATTTTTAATACCTTCTTCACATACTGACTTTGTTGGGGATCTTTTATCTAGTATACTTGCTTGATTTGGTTGACCATTAATTGGGAATCACTGAACACTTGAATCCTCAGGATTTTGATTTGTAAAGCAAAGTCAATCCTACGAACATAGATTCATAATCTGTGACATTGTTAGTTGTTGAAAACCCCAATTTCATATCATAGTGAAGCCTGTGTCCATTAGGGGTAATTATTATGTATCCCGCTCCAGCCCCTTGTTCATTTGAGGCGCCATCCATAAATAATTTCCATTTGGGTTTTAAGTCTTTTTCCTTTTTAGATTGCTCTGAAAAAAATCCCATACATCCATTAATGAAGTCAACCAATGCGAGGCGCTCTAGGTTGATATTCTATATAATATTAAGTTACCTCAATTCCCCACTTCATCAGTCTGCCAGAATTTTTAGGTTTACTAAAGACTTGTTTCAATGGAAAGTTGGTCAATACCTTCACTGGGTGTGCTTGAAAGTAAGGTCTTAACTTTTAGGCCGTGAGAATTTAAAAGTATATTAGTTTTACAATAACTGGATATTGGATATCGGCAAGCCTGTTGCATACATAATAAACCGGTAGTTTCAATTCCTTGGTTTTCCTTAATAATACCGAGCTTACCGCGTGTTCTGAAATTTCCATATACAAAAGTAGAACATCCATATCTTCGGGGATGGATAAGATCGAAGGTTTTTTCAAATGTGATTTCAACTCTTGAAATGTATTTTTGCAATCATCATCAAATTTGAAAATTTTCCTCTTCTTTATTACCTTAAAGAATGGGATGCACTTATCGGTGGCCTTTGAAATAAACCTACTTAGCGCTGCTACCGTTCCATTCAAACTCATAATATCTTTACTTGTCTTGGGCTCCGCCATATCCTTAATGGCCTCAATCTATTTCGGACTAGCCTGAATTCCCTGTACACTGGTAATATAGCCTAAGAATTTTCCAGAATGAACTCGAAAGTTTCATTTTTGGGGGTTGAGTTTCATTTGATACTTTTAGAGTACTTTGAACATTTCATATAAATCTTTAAGATAATCCTTTGCCTTTAGGATTTTACCAACATGTCATCCAAGTAAACTTCCGTACTTCTTCTGATTTGGTCTTTAAACATCCGTTAACCAGTCTTTGGTAAGTTGCCCCAGCATTTTTCAACCCGAATGACATCACTTTGTAACAACAGATTCCTTCATCTGTAATGAAGCTGGTATGCTCCTCGTCGGGTTTAAACATAAGGATTTGATTGTATTCAGAGTATGCATCCATCAAGGAGAGCAGCTTATGTCCACTAGTTGCGTCAACCAATTTGTCTATCCTTGGCAGTGGGTAACATTCCTTTGGACAATCTTTTTTTAAATCCATATAATCCACACAAGTTCGCTACTTCCCATTAGATTTCTTTACCAAAAATGGGTAAGCCAACAAGTTGGGGTAGACGACTTCTCGCATAAACCTATTTGGTTGCAATTTCTTGACTTCTTCTTTTAAGGAGTCGGTCCTAACCTTATCAAATTGCCTCTTCTTTTGCCTGACCGGAGGAATGTTTGGATTGACATTTAGGGCGTGACTCATGATTGCATCAATTCCAATCATATCAGGGTGGGTCCAAGCAAAAATACCCTTATTGGCTTTAAGAATTCCACTAATTCCTATTTTAGTTGCTCCTCGAGATCTTTTCACACTCTAACTATATTAGTAGAATAAGTTGAATCTATTAGAATTTCCTCGGTTTCTTCAACCGGCTTAACTCTTTCGACCTCTCCTTGGCAATCTCTCTCTATAATAATCTCACTTTCCTTTATTGTGTTGAATTCCATTCTCTTCCTCTTTCCATAAATTGCAAAACTTCTTTTGGCAATACGTTTATTAATTCTATTAGGTTTTTTCTTCGCTTTGAACGATTGATGTAAAAAACCGTCATTCGAAGGCTGTAAAGTAATGGAAGAATCAAAGTGATAAGTAAGCTCCCTCTTATATTATTCCAAAGTTGTGAATTACATTTCTCTTGATGCAAATTGCTCACCTTAGATAGTTCCCCAGCCTTTCTTAGTAAGGAATTTGAGCGTCAGATATTTGGGTGAGATGAAATCATCCACTTCATCCAGCGCTAGACGTTCGAAGAAAGCGTTGTAAAATAATGGCTGGACTATTATTAAAAAAGTTTTTTCAAAAACAAGGGAGCACGGAAGGAGTCCCAGCTGCACCAAGAGCTTCATTTGTCCTAATGGAGTTGTTCCCTTGTTATTGAACCCGAAGATGGGTTTAGGGCTAGGCTCAAGTTTGTCTTTGGAGATCCCCATTTGATCGAATGCATGTTGAAAGATCACGTTGGAGCGTTTCCAGTGTCGACCAGGATCTTTGTAACTACCGAGGATCCTATCCGAGTAATGATCATCAATGGGTCGTTATGGGGGTGATGGACTCCTCTTCTCAATTTTTGGGAATTAATCACCAACATGTGCATGTTGATATTATACTTTGGGGTTTTTAGCGACGGTCCTTCTTGCACAGAAAACATATCCTTCCTAGCTTCATGAATGTATCTACTCCTGACATTCTGACTTCTGCCTACAGGATGTGGTCCGCCATATATAACATCGATTATGTTTTAGGGTGGACTCAAGTTCAATGGACATTTGTCCTCAATCGTATTAATAGTGGTACCAACAGGTTTTCTTGTCCCAGTCTTTAACAAGGAAGTATGTTTTGGGTTTTTCACAAACTCCTTTGGATGTCCTTCTCGAATTAGTTTTTGATTTATCCCTACCAGTACTTTACGTTCATTGGTCCCGTGACTGTTTTCCTTGTGATAAATATAGTAGTTATCTCCTTTCTTTTGCTTTGGATAATTTCGAGCTCTGAACGAGGTCAGGAAATTGACATTGTCTTGAGTCATTGCATAAATGTAGGAGATTGGTCTTTTTAAAGCCACTACATTAGCGTTAGCGTCTTCTCATCTAGACCTTTTATTGATCGTTTTCAAGTTGAATCTTCCACCATCCTTCTTCTGATTAGACCTCTTCTTAGAATAGTGCAATTTTTTCACTCAGATGAAGTTGTCAGCCTGAAAATGAAAGTCTTACAAGTCTTGGCAGCCATGGATGAATAATTACTTCCAGAAAGTAGAATTGACTATAAGGCCTGAATGAACTACAATAAGCTTGTCCCTGTCATTCATTCCTTTGGCTTTCAATGTTTTAACGTTAGACCTCTCTAAGTAGTCACCTAAGGACTCACCATAATTCTGTCTTATATTGGCGAGTACTGTATAATCGATCGATGGGTCTTTGCAGATGCATAATTGAGCCGATAATTCATAAGAGAATTGTTTCCAAGAATAAATTGTGTTCTCGCGGTACTGTGTGTACCACTTGGCAGCAGCCTCATGAAGAGTGACTGGATAAAGGCGGCACATAGCGACACAAGAAGTATTGTATAAATCCATTTGAGTGTCAATTGCCATCAAATGGTCATCAGGTTCAGACATGCCATGATATTTCATTGTAGGGATCCTCACGTGAGAGGAAATAGGTGCTAACATTATCTAATCATTGAAAGGGGCAACCCTCTAATTATCATTTACTCTCTCGTCTGTTGTTCTCTTACACTTAATATTAAACAGATCCTTTACGGCATTCTCTACCATGCCTTTGAGGTAAGCTTCGTTGTTCAAGTAGTCTTTCTTGTTTTGTTTGTAGTTGTTTGAGGTAGAGCTTTCAGAACCATCCTTGTCTTCCTCTTGGATCCTTCCATGATATTTCTCCTTTAGTGGTGGATGATCCTTCTTCAGGGAAATGTTAGTTTTGCTTTTCACGACATTAATGGTGATTTTCAAGATTCTCCTACGAGAGACAACTTCCTCTCCTGCTATCATAGCTTTCATGGTTGACTTGCGGGATAGATCTTCTTATAGAAGATTCTTCCTCTCCATCATTTTTTAAACTAAATGTGTTATTTTAGTAATATGATCCTCTGGTTGATGATTTTGAGCTGAAGCCAGTTGCGGAGACAGTTGAATTTGAGCCGATGGTGGAATTGTTTGAGCTGGTGTGGAAGACTACCCTCGTTCCCTATTCCTTGGGTTGAAAGATAGTGAAACATTTTCTTCTACCAAAATTGCATGTTCGGTCCTATCTTTTAAGGTGGAAAGTCTTTTCGATTTCATTTTCCTGTAGTAAACAAATTTCCTCAATTAACTGTATGAAGATAAAAAGGACGAAGGTTCGACCACTCCTTCTAGCGCCAAAATGTTAACAAGAAATCTTGTCAACATCCCCAATGCTTGAAATAAGATTATTTAATATAGGCATAATCATGTAGCCGAGGTGAATATTGTCATCGAGAGAATATCTTTCGAATAAATTGATTAAGTTGAAAGGATTTGTGGTGATAGCTCTAACTTTCGACTAAAATGACTTGATCGAAAGGAGTGTCAAATTACCAAACCTTTCGATATTGTCGAATGGTTGAGGTAACCATTCCTTACTTTATTGGCTTGAATAGTATAATGGAAGAATAACTAACCCATTAACCTTGTCGAAGGGTTAAGGTTCCGCCCCAAACTTTCGACTTGGTTGGGTTAGTAAAATATTATCAAACCTTTCGACCATGTCGAAAGGTTCATGAGACCACTCCAACCTTTCAACTAGATTGCCACAATAGTAATTATCTCTTGAAGCTATTCACGTTCATATAAATTTCAACATTACCACTTTATCAAGTCTCATCTCCCTTGGAGGTTGAAAATATTCAATCAACAATGTATTTCTTCTCTTTTCGATCACGTTGAAAGGTTATATTCATGACCTTTCAACCTTATAGGAAAGAGATGCTTACTCTATTCTACATTTCTTTGTTGCTTTCAACCTCTTTTGTTGATAGTCCTTTCATGGAATTCTTTCGAAAGGATTACTGATGCCATAAAGAGTTGACATAACTTGTCTCAAAAAAGTATCAGGGATCTGACATCGTATATCATAAGTTGTATTTCCCTTTTGTAGCCGAAATCACAAAATTTAATATATAATGAAGTAATACTCGTGAAAATATCCCATGATAGTTCCATGACATATACTCGAAATGAACGAGGAAGGCAAAAAATTAAATCTTGTATGATCAACCATTAATGTTGAACTAACACCTAATCTTGATCATCCCCAAATTCAAAGTTGATCACAAGCCATCGTCCTCATTATTTTCTCATAATGAAGTTTGATACAAAGTTTAAGAGGAAAAACCCTAATTTAATTTCTAAATTAGGGTTACAAATGTAGTGAGCGGGAGCAGATGTTGTAGAATGAGAGCACAATGAGAAAATCCGATCACCAAAACTGGACCCCTTAGCTCCTATTTATAGATCTACGTGGCTGATGTTTCGACCTCACGCTTTCGATTAGGTCGGAAGGTTTCCCTTTTATATGCAACCCGAACCTTACGTCTTTGTCGATTGGTTTGTCTTTCGTCTATTATCATGGACGTTTCAACTTTGTTGAAAGGTTTGCTTTTCTTTACGCCTTCTTGAATCTTTCGACATTGTGGAAAGGCGTGCCTTTTTATGTTGCTGTGAACCCTTTGACCTTGTCAAAAAGTTGCTTTTCCCTTGGTTATTGTAAACCCTTCGACCTTGTTGAAAGGTTTCCCTTCACTTGATTTTTGCCTAGAGCTGTGCTTTCCTTCGTTGTTGTCGAAAGGTTATTTTTCTTTCTTTACTAATCTATGAGTGCTATTTTCTTCATAAACCTTTTGATATCATCCAAAGTATCTTTGATGTGTTCCAGCCAGTCTGAAAGGCTTGCCATGTTTTCAAAAACGTCATTATGGAGTTGCTTGTTCTTGCTTTGACTTCTTCACCCTCTTTGGAAGGTAAGAACTCTTTAAAATGTTGAGTAATGAAAACTTTCAACTCTTTTGAAAGGTTTAGGACTGTTATACACTGTTAACTGCATCCCTTCGACTCCTTTGAAAGGTTTGATTTGAACTCTTTTACTTTAGTCTTTGTTTTATGATGATGGTAGCGGAAAAATTCTTCTACCCCAACTGAAAGGTGCTTGGCAGTTCTATACCTAGCTCCTTCATTCTCCTTAATAATTCTTTCCTTCATGCTTGCGGAAGGTTTACTCCAAAGTTCTTATGTGCTTCTCTTTACTAGCATTGAACAATCTTTTCGACACCGTCGAAAGTTAACTTTACATGCTACTCTTTACTCATGCAGAAGATTTCTGAAAGGCCTTCTTTATCTTTATTCATATTTTATGGTTAACAAATATATATTTGTATATATTTTCATTAACACCTAGAATCATGTATTCACACTTGTGAGTTCACTCGCCATGGGTCTCATCTTCATATTTTTAATTTTCATGGCATTTTTTAATTTCTTTTTCTGCAAGGTCCAAATTTCAAAAAAAATCTCAATATTTTAATATCTCAAAACCATTTTATTTATAGCATTTTGATTTATTTTTGAAGAAACACTATAGGATAAGTGTAAGTTTTGGTTATTAAATTGAAATTTTTGAAAATTTATTTGTCGTAACAAAAATAAAAATAAAGTTTGATTACAAGTAATGATGATTTAACTAGTGTATAGGAAGATTCATATGTGTTATTTATGAAGTATATCCTAATTGAAAATCTTTGTTTAAAAAAGTGGTGAATTTAAAGTAAAGGATATAACATTTTTATCTTCTAAGTTAAATGGTGCTAAGATGATTTTGCAAAACTATCTCTTCAAAAAACAAACAAAGAAACAAAAAAAGGATATATATATATATATATATATATATATTTGTATATATGTATATATTTTTATTAACTCTTAGCCATGTGTTCACACATGTGTATTCACTCGCCATGCTCTGTACCCTTCTCACGTAAGCCCGAAAGGTAGTACATGATCAGTATATTTGGCATCAATTTATCTGAGTTAGTGTATGTATATAAAAATTCTTTCATTAATGACGCCTACAGTCGATAGGCATTCACACTTGTGTGTTCAATCGCTACGCTCTTTATTTTCCTTACATAAGCCCGAAAGGCAGTGCATGGGTAATATATCTTACCTCTATTTTCTGAGTTAGGCATATGTAGATATTGTTAATATCGGTAAAATTTTCAAATAAGAGAGAGTAAGCAATTGAAATCCAAGTGCTACTTTTACTTTTTTGATTAGATTTGTTATCTAGAAAAAATGAAATTATCACTTTGAAAAACATTGATAATTAACTAAAGATCTATTTCATATTTGCACTGTGTTATCACCAAAACTACGAATTAAACTATAGTCTGTTTGTTATGATAACTTGATTTTTGTTGGAAATTTTTACAAGTAAAAGGACTTAAATTTCTAGGTAATGACCAGAACTTATATTTAACTTATTCATGTTGATTTGAAAGTGAATTCTTCATTTGCAAATATTTTCAAAAAAAAAACTTGCATTTATCTCGGTATAAAAATATCTTGCATTTTGTAAATAATTTCATGTTGCATTTGGATTTTGTGGGTAGTATCCGCTGAAAACCCCCACGAGATAACACTCGTTCTACTAGGGACACCTAGAGATTTAACAGCTTATTGCATACGATCAATGCAATCGTGTTTTGTATGAAAACGGATTTATCTTAGTTTTCTTTATTCGATGAAGAATAAAAGGATAAGTGTGGGAGTATTCGATGTGCACGTAAATGTGCATATTTTTACATCCATATTTTATATATTTTTATTTAAATAAATGTCATAATTGGGTATTTTTACATGTTTAAAACCAAATTTCAGATAGGCTTTCAAGTCATCATTCATACATCATTGTTGGGGTAAAATAGTAATTTTATGCATAATTTAATTTGAGAATATTTATTTGCACATTTTATTTGAATTTGTTGTAAATTGAATGATAAAATGAAAGAGGGTTCCATGAAGATATGCATTCATAAGGAGGGAAACAAAGGAATGAAGATGGAAATAATTCAAATCACCCATCATGGAGGATCCCAAAATTTATAATTAGAAGCTAATGGTCAACTTAGTGGAGGTTAAGGTTTCATGCATACTTGATGATGGATTAAATAGAGACTAATGGTTAGTTGGTGGCCACACTTCCTAAAGGGCATTTTGGGATGCCCTCTAAAAATTGGATTAAGGCTTTGTGCATGTATAAATAGCCCTGTTATATACATGTAAAGGATCTTCTTCCGCTTTTAATACTTAGGAAATTAATATGAAAATTAAAAATAATTTTTGATTTATGGCCTCATTTGTGCTTCATGAAAGTAAATGTTGATGTAAGTTTATATAAATGAGTTTGATAGCTTATGTTGTATTTTCGAATAGGTTATTCTTATTCAACATTAACATAATTTACATCATCATTTACTAATTGATTTTTGATTATAGAATTAAAGTAGAAACTAAATTTGATGATCTATATTACTAATTACGATAGTAAATAGATAATACAGTGATAGCCAGAGTCATGGATGTTTGGCTGTATCATCATTCGGTCTCAAGAGCGGTGCTTTTTGGGTGCTTATCTGATCTTGGTTTAGGCCTTGGGGGTTTGTACTTAGAAAACATCGACCTTGACTCGAGTGATAATTGCTTTACTTTAATTGTCTGCTTTGCTATGATTGTTTCTGCTTAGTGTGTCTGTGGGCTATCACTATAGAAAGAGGTGGAGTGGGAGGGTTAGATTCCTATTCTTTTTTTCCTTTATGCTCTTTTGGTATGTTGTTAGTTAATTTACCGCTCACTAAGACTGTTGTCTGACTCAAGGTTTTATGTTCAACTCTTATTACCTTGGGCTGTTCATCCATTTTGGGATGGGCAGACTAGGTAGCAGGTGACAGGTGCTGTTCTTAGTGACCAATGCTGTTGATGACGAAGACGAGCTGGAGGATTTTTCATATTGTTTTTCTTACTTTATGTACTGGATGTTCCGCTGTTTGTATGATTCTCTGAGTGTTATGTAGTGAGGCTTGATGTATTGACTATTTAGATGTTTGTATCAAATTATTTTGTAGTGTATTGATGAGATTCTATTTAGTGAAGCTTCACTATATATATATATATATATATGTATATATATATTTCTCTATTGTATTTTATCCCTGCGCTGTGAGTAATACGATAGAGTTTATTGTTTTACTTTAACCCTGATGATCGTCCATGGCGGCCTGGCACACTTTTCAGCGCACTATTTCCTTGTTTAGTGCAGGAGTTATGGGCGGTCGTCACATTTGGTATCAGAGCTTTGGTTAATCGATTTTAGCCAATGCTCGATGACACAACTACGTATGAGAGACGTAATTGTATTTTGATGGATGATTACTATATATAATATAGTAGCTTAGAAGGATTTGAACCTCTTATGCAGTTGTTTCTCAAGGTGTACTAATCATTCTTTTATAGATATTAAGAATGAGTCGAAGAGGGAGACCAGCTGCTAGGGAAGGCCGTGATTCTGAGGGGGCTGCTGATTATGCTGCTATGTTTGAGGCCATGATGACTTCGATCATGAGAAGGATGTGAGCTCCAAGGCCAACGGTAGATGTTGGAGTTCAAGTTCAAACTCCAAAACAGGTGGATTTTGCTAAGCTGTGTAAAGACTATACTGCTCTTGGAGGAAAGGTTTTCTTGGGAACAGAATCAACCATAGAAGTCCAGAGATGGATAGATGCTTGTAGAAGAATCTTTGGTGATTTGGGAATTGAGGATGCAACCAAAAGGAAGCTCGCATCCAGACAGCTTCAAGGGAGAGCTTCTGACTGGTGGAACTCTATCACCATTGATACTCCAGAGGAAGAAATTACTTGGGAGCAATTCCAAGTAAGATTTGAAGCTAAGTTCATTTTTAAAGCTCAGAAATCTGTTCTGTTTAAGAAGTTTATGGAACTCAAGCAAGGTGGAAGACCAGTTCTTAAGTATGTTACGGAGTTTGAAGCCTTTTCCAAGTATGCTCGGTCATATATTGATTCTCCTTATCAGAAGAATGAGAAGTTTGTGACAGGTTTGGACACTTATCTTGGGAGACAGTTGGTGGATCATCTGGATGATCCATTTGAGAAGCTTGTGGAGAAAGCTCTCAGGCATGAGAATCTGTTTCCTAAGGAAGGATCTGTTGTTGCTGTGACTAAGGAGGAATCTAAACCACAGCAGTGTGGAAACAAGAAGAGAAAGCAGCAGCAGTAGAAGGGTAAGGATGGCCAGAAGAAGCCGAAGGGTGAAGTGACCTGCTACAACTGTCAGCAGAAGGGCCATTTCTCCAGAGATTGTAAGAATCCAAAGGTGCCGGTGAAGTGCCACAACTGTGACAAGCCGGGGCATATTAAGAGGAATTGTCCAGAACCGCGAAAGGATAAGCAGATTGTGCAAGCTTATGCTTTGGGGGCTGTTCCATCATCTTCAAAAGCTCCTATTGCAGAAGAGAAAGGAAAGAGTGTGGTGGTATAAGGTACCCTTTCCATTTGTGGTATTCCAGTTAGAGTGTTATTTGATACTGGGGCGTCGCATTCTTTTGTTTGTAATGAACTTGTAGGCCGGTTGGGTTTAGAACCAGATATTGTTGATAGACCATTGGTTGTGACTAATCCAGTTGGGGGTTCGTCCTGTTTGTGTATGCTATGCCGTGGTCTGATTGTATCGAGTCATGATTGCTCTTTTGTTTATGATTGTTTTGTTCTAAACTTTGCGGGGTTTGGAATTATTTTGGGTATGGACTGGCTTAGGAAGTATGCGGCAAAGGTTGATTGTGAAAGGCTGGAGGTGACAGTCGAGAATGTGGAAGGGCGAAAGGTTGTGATACGATGTAAGCATGAGGAAGGCGTCTTCATGAGCTTCATGTATTCGCTGGTTGTTCCACGGGATGGACTGTCATCGGTGCCAATTGTGAATGGATTTGAGGATGTCTTTGATGAGGTCAAAGGGTTACCGCCGCATAGAGAGATCGAGTTTCACATCGATCTAGTTGAGGGAGCCAGACCTGTTGTGATGCCTCTTAGGAGGATGGCGCCTAGGGAACAGCAAGAGTTGAAGGTGCAAGTTGATGATCCTTTACAGAAAGGATTCATTCGGTATAGTGTGTCCGAATGGGGTGCACTAGTTGTGTTTGCAACCAAAGCGGATGGATCGTTGAGGTAGTGTGTGGATTACCGTGAGCTGAATAAAATGACTAAGAAGAACAAGTATCCATTGCCGAGAATAGATGACTTGTTTGATCAGCTTCACGAAGCCAAGGTGTTTTCTCAGATGGATTTGGCAATGGGATTTCACCAATTAAGAGTGGCAAAGGATAATGTGCCGAAGACTGCTTTTAGGACACCATCAGGTTTCAATGAGTGGTTAGTAATGATGTTTGGATTGACCAATGCACCAGCATATTTTGTGGATCTTATGAATAGAGTGTTCAGGGATCAGTTGGACAAGTTTGTACTTGTGTTCGTGGATGATATTTTGATTTATTCCAGAACTGAAGAAGAGCACAAGACGCACTTGCGTATTGTTTTGGAGACCCTGCGAAAACATCAGCTGAAGGCTAAGTTTTCGAAGTGTCACTTCTGGAAGAGTGAAGTGAGGTTCTTAGGTCATATTATCTCTGAAAATGGAATAGCGGTTGATCCCGCCATGGTGGCAGCAGTCCAGGATTGGGTTAGACCTAAGAATGCATTTGACGTGAGAAGTTTTCTTGGACTAGCAGGATATTATCGTCGGTTTATCAAAGACTTTTCCAAGATAGCTGCACCATTAACAGGATTGACGAAAAAGAACCAAGTGTTCAGATGTGATGCTAAGTGTGAGCAAGCTTTCGGAATCCTGAAAGAGCGACTAACAAGCGCTCCTGTTTTGACTATTCCAAGTGGAAATGATGAGATGGTGGTTTACACCGATGCATGTGGTACTGGACTTGGAGCAGTGCTAATGCAGAAGGATAAAGCTGTTGCATATGCAAGTCGACAGCTGAAGCCGCATGTAAATAATTATCCGACTCATGATTCGGACTTAGCGACGATTGTATTTGCTTTGAAGATGTGGAGACATTTCCTGTTGGGAGTTCGGTTTGAGTTGTTTACAGATCATAAGTCATTGAAGTATCTTTTCTCCCAGAAAGATTTGTATCTTCGACATCAACGATGGCTAGAGTTTTTAGCATCATATGATTTTGGTATAACCTATACTCCGGGAAAGGGTAACGCAGTGAAAGATGCGTTAAGTTGAAGACATGCAGGATTGGGAGCCATGTTTTCAGAATGGAAGAGCCTTGAGTGTTTGGCTGGATTTGACTTCAGGCCTAGATCTGAATTGGAACCTGAGATGTTGGCAAACTTATTAATAAGACCTACTCTTGTGGAAAGAATTGGCAAGAGCCAAAAGCGAGACGATAAGCTTGTCAAGATTATCCGTGATTTGGGATCTGGATTAGACCTAGAAAAGGATAAAGGATTCGAAATCGATCGAGAGGGTTGGCTTCGGAAACAAGGACGACTGGTTGTTCCCGATATAGATGAATTGAGAAATGAAGTTCTGAAGGAAAGTCATCACTCGAAGCTGACAATTCATCCAGATGAAAATAAGATGTACCCGGATATGAAGAGAACCTATTATTGGGAAGGTATGAAGAAGGATGTTGGAAATTTTATTTCCAAATGCGTGAACTGCCAGTTGGTAAAAGCCGAACAGAAAAAGCCAAGTGGATTGCTTCAGCCATTAGAAGTTCCTACATGGAAGTGGGAGCAAATATCGATGGATTTTATCGATGGGTTACCTAGAACCAGAGCAGGAAATGAAGGGATTTGGGTCATCGTAGATCGTTTGACTAAGAGTCCAAGATTCATTCCTGTTCGATCAACCAGGACTGCATCGAAATTGGCTGAGCTATATGTTAAGTGGATAGTTCGATTCCATGGTATTCCGAAAAGCATAGTGAGCGATCGAGACCCATTGTTCATTAGTGGATTTGGGAAGAGCTTCCAGGAAGTTTTGGGAACCGAGTTGTGTTTGAGTACAGCTTATCACCCCCAAACAGATGGTCAGACTGAGAGAGTCAACCGAGTTTTGGAAGATCTCCTTAGAGCATGTGTTTTGGATTTCGAAGGATCGTGGGAAGATCATCTTCATTTGGTGGAATTCTCGTACAATAACAGTTACCAGTCAAACATTGGTATGGCATCGTATGAAGCATTGTATGGAAGACCGTGTAACTCTCCGATATGTTGGTTGGAAACGGGAGAAAAGTTGATACTTGGGCCAGAAATGATTCGACAGACTTCTGATTGTATAGAGATCATTTGGCGACGAATGAAGGCAGCCCAAGACCGTCAGAAAAGTTATGCCGATAAGCGTCGTAAGGATTTGGAATTCGACATAGGTGATATGGATTTTGTGAAGATTTCCCCACTGAAGAATGTTATTCGATTCGGGAAAAAAGGGAAATTGACTCCGAGAATTGTTGGACCATTCCCGATCATCGAGCGAATTGGAAAGCTCGCCTATAAATTGGAATTACCAGAAAAGATGTCGGGTGTGCACAATGTTTTTCATGTATCGTATCCACGGAAGTATGTGCACAACTCGAATACGGTGGTTTCTACTGATAGTTGTGAGGACTTTGAGATTGATCCAATCGTTGTGAGACCTCGTAAACTGCTTCGTGTTGTGGAAACTGACACGAAACAGCTTAGGAGGAAGGCAGTCAAGTTGCTCAAGGTACAATGGAGTGATGATGTTAACGACTGTACATGGGAGGAGGAAGAGAGGATGAAGGCAGCTCATCCTGAACTCTTCGAGGTATGGCCCTAAGGTGTCGTGACATCTCATGAATTTGTAACTTGTTCTAGTTTTAGAATTCTGCATGCTAGGTTAGTAATTGGATGCTTAGGTTGTTGGTTGCTATGGATGGTAGGCATGCGGAATAGTTTATGATTGCTCTTGATTGTTTGGAATTTCGGGGGCGAAATTCCTAAGTGGGAGAGAATGTAACGACCCGTATTTTACATGTCGATAAATCGTAAAATAGTTGCCATTAAGTCGTTAGTATTGCTTAAGTCGTTCTGAGTCTAAGTCGTATGTTAGTTTGGGTCGGCCGAGCAACCCAAGTCATGTGAATGACTTAGAGAAGTTGGTGGTAGTGGTTGCCAACTTAAGGGATAGAAGTATAGGAGATGGGTCGGTTGAACGAGTTACCGACCTAAGGGTGATAGGTCGGTGAGGCGACTTAAGGCAAGTAGCGGCTTAAGGAGGGGAACGACCTAAGGGAGTTGGCGATTTAAGGGAATCAGCGACTTAAGAGAGTTAGCGGCTGGGTTTAGTTTAGGTCGTAAGTCGTTGAGTCGTTGAGTCGTTGAGTCGTCCAAACGACTTAGGACTTAGGTAGAAATGCGGCAGTCTTTTAGGTCGCTAAGTCGTATCCTGTTGAGTCTTAGGTCGTGCCTAAGTGTTAGATCGTGTGTGTTAAGTCGCGCGCATGTGTTAAGTCATGCATAGGCTTGAGTCGTAAGTAGGGAGGTCCATTAAGTCGTAGGCCGGGATTTTTAAGTCGTGGACGACTTAAGGGGGCGGACGACTTAAGGATTTCCAGCCTATAAATACACGGTTCTTCTACACTTTTTGGGATCCGGATTTTGAAGCGACGAAGTGCTGCTATTTTGAGAGCTCGAGTGCTACACTTCTTCAATTCTTATCTCTTCTCTAATCTAGTGCTTCCTTCCATTCAAGATTGAAGATCTATATTCTTCAAAGAGAGACTTCATCGTTTGAAGCGGAATTTTTGACGGATCAAGCTAGATCCGGATCTGGAGTTTGTTGCTTTTGAGGTGTTTAGGTGATTCGGTGAGTGGTGGTTATCTCTCACACGGACCCAAAGGAGTATATTGGATCGGTGGCTTGTTTGTGTGTAAAAGATAGTGATTTCATGCATTTTCCTTAAGTCTGCATGTAGATCCATCGTTCATAAAGTTTTGATATCTGCTTTACTACATGTTAACCTATGCTAGTTCATTCATCAAGATATTACTTAGAATTCATGCTTGTTAGATTTGGACTCTTTATTTACAAAATTGCCATTATTGTTATAACTGTTTATTTAGATCTTGTTTGAATGATTGATTATTTGGATTAATGATTTATCTGATTAATTGCTATAAATTAGTTGATTGATGATTTGATTTGGACAAGTTGGTCGAAAATGATTCAAAAGCTAAGTGGAAAGGTCTTGAATAAGGAAAGCTGCTCGTGGCATATGAACCGGATGATAAAGCTCATATGGATAGATTTGATGATGATGTTGAGATGGGATTTTGCTATGATGCGATGAGGCAAAGCATGATGTTGAGATGGGACTTTGCTATGATGCGATGAAGCAAAGCATGATGTGACATAGCCTTGGTTTAATCCAGACGGGATCATCCCAAGCATGTTGATAACTCGGTGATATGGTTCGAGTTCGTTGATGATGGTTGGCTCAAGAGGCGCTTGAGCTAGTATGAGAATAGTCATCGAGGAGGATGACTAGAAGGCTGAGATTTCATCGTTATTGAAGGTTCTAGCAGACTCAAAGAAAGAGTACGCTGGGCAGATTCGATAGTCCCAAAAGACTAATAGTTGATGATCGAGTACTCTGGGCAGATTCGATAGTCGTAGGCATGGGTCACGACGACGTGCAGAGTTCTGTCTAGAACCGGGGTTACCATTAGCCCTTGATGGACGGATGAAAGAATGAGCCGGTCGTTCAATTAACGGTGATATCGAAACAATGATAACAGTGATGGCCAGAGTCATGGATGTTTGGTTGTATCATCATTCAGTCTCAAGAGCGGTGCTTTTTGGGTGCTTATCTGATCTTGGTTTAGGCCTTGGGGGTTTGTACTTGGAAAACATCGACCTTGACTCGAGTGATAATTGCTTTACTTGAATTGTCTGCTTTGCTATGATTGTTTCTGCTTAGTGTGTCTGGAGGCTATCACTGTAGAAAGAGGTGGAGTGGGAGGGTTGGATTCCTATTCTTTTTTTCCTTTATGCTCTTTTGGTATGTTGTTAGTTAATTTACCGCTCACTAAGACTGTTGTCTGACTCAAGGTTTTATGTTCAACTCTTATTACCTTGGGCTGTTCATCCATTTTGGGATGGGCAGACTAGGTAGTAGGTGACAGGTACTGTTCTTAGTGACCAATGCTGTTGATGACGAAGACGAGCTGGAGGATTTTCATATTGTTTTTCTTACTTTATGTACTGGATGTTCCGCTGTTTGTATGATTCTCTGAGTGTTATGTAGTGAGGCTTGATGTATTGACTATTCAGATGTTTGTATCAAATTGTTTTGTAGTGTATTGATGAGATTCTATTTAGTGAAGCTTCACTATATATATATATATATATATATATTTCTCTATTGTATTTTATCCCTGCGCTGTGAGTAATACGATAGAGTTTATTGTTTTACTTTAACCCTGATGATCGTCCATGGTGGCCTGGCACACTTTTCAGCGCACTATTTCCTTGTTTAGTGCAGGAGTTATGGGCGGTCGTCACACCTAGACTTACATTTATGTAATTAATTTAATTTTATTTCATGCAAGTAATTAATTTCCCTTCCTTTAATTAGTTTCTACTTCATTTTGCTTTCCAATGTTGAAATTTACACGTGTTGATTTGATAACACAAATGAGCAGCTAAACCCCTTCAATTTATAGGTAAAAAAAGCTCTCTAATTATGTAAATTAAAAATAATTTTTGATGTATGGCCTCATTTGTGCTTCATGAAAGTAAATGTTGATGTAAGTTTATATAAATGAGTTTGATAGCTTATGTTGTATTTTCGAATAGGTTATTCTTATTCAACATTAACACAATTTACATCATCATTTACTAATTGATTTTTGATTACAGAATTAAAGTAGAAACTAAATTTGATGATCTATATTACTAATTACAATAGTAAATAGATAATACTTAACATAGCTTTTGCTTTGCCTTCATTTTCATGAGAAGTGATAAGTGGTTTTACTTGTTGTATTAGAGTTTGATGACTTAAGTTATGTTAATTAATAACATAAATAAATCATACTTATGATCAATACATCACTAATTTCACTTAATATATAAAATAGAGATCATAGACTATTTGTCTGATGATTTACAAAAAATATGAGAGTGGTTTTGTCTCTAAATTGTTTTATAGTCTCATGTTTTACATCACCTTTTGTTCTAGCCTTTTGTTTTCATTTCTTCTTAGCTAATCAAAACTTCACTTCTTGGTTTAATTTGATTGAACAGAAAATTTTAAAATCTAAAAAAATCCCTACGGATCGACCTGTACTCGCCATTTACTATCATTGTACATTGTGCGTTTGCGGTTATTTTTATTATAATTTTTTCGACGGTTTTCTAAACCTATAGAAAATTCATCCTTAAGGTACATAGTGAATTCCATACATACCGTATGTTCAGAATTTAGAAAATTTTGGGATAAGGTAAAGAACGGAAAAAAAATTAAAATGCATAAGAAAAGCTCACTGAATTCCATACATACTGTGTAATCTAGCAATAATTTTAGTAGCAAAGAATGAATCTACATTTAGTACTATTTGTTTGTATAATTTAGTATATTTTGACTCTATTGTTGACTTGTTTTTTTGTAACAGAGAAGATGTCCTTTCGAATTAAATATATTGATGGTTGGCAGGGTTGGTGATTAGGTAAGAAGATTAAGTAATCAACTCGATTGTCTATGATTCACAGTATATACCTACTTTATCATACGATTTATTTGAACAGGACTGGTATACATCATATTCCTTACCAACCTCTTCTCGATGTATTATCTTTAAACAATTATTATTTTTCTTCGTTATTAGGCTTAGAACATGCAATTGCATAAACCTGAAAAGACTTGCCAACAATATTAAATTGTTTATTTAACCACGCTGCAATACTTACCTAATCACCAACCCTGCCCATTAACTAATCTAATTTACAAAATTGATCAACAAATATCCTTAGGATGCATTGATTTTTGTGATATGGTTATCTAATATGCCATGTTAGAAAATTAAGCAACGTCGCATATAAACTAACCATCTGAATAAAGAAAATGAAGTATATTGAAGTGATACCTGAATGGAACTCCACAATACATGTTTTAAATCATCGTCGTTATTCCTTCAATCATCAATCGTGAATGGAACATGCTCCCATATGAGCGATCTTATGTAAGAACATAGTTTTAAAGAACCTTCTCGTATTGGTACAACATTCTCATTAAATTCAATGTTAATCCGAGACACACGGTCTGAAAGAAGTCTTTTCATTCTAGTTTGATCTCTAGCTTTTTTCTTTTGAATCAAACTTTCATCAATGTGTTGAATATTAGTCTCATTTTCCACCACATCACATCACTTATCGAATGACTTAAATAGCTGAGCCAATTGTTTCGGTAGGTTTCAGTGGATGTTGATCCAAATGAATTTTCGACCTCATCGAAAGGTTTAAATTGTAGGGTTTAAGACTTCGAAAGATTGTAGTTAATTCTTGTACAGGAGTGTTGTTATTCTTGTCCACGAAAACATTCCGATGGAGTTGAACCTGAAAATATGACTTAAACTAATAAAGATTTAAGCAAACAGTAAGGTAACTAAAAAAGCCAATTACTTCCCTTCATATCTAAGAAAAAGCATCATTTTTATTAAATTTCCCCGAATCATTATTAATTAGGATTACAATTCTTTGACTAAGAAGTTACAAGATCAGAATAGTAGAAATTGGATCCCCAAAACAGTGTGTCAAGTGGAGTAGTCGGGGAATGGAGAATAACATTAGGGTCAGAAGCTTCAGGTATCGTTGCTTCATTTATTTGGCACTCAAAAATGGTAACTGCCAGCTCCAGTATATTAAAACCAGACAGATAATAACTACCGGCTGCAGTATAAGAACCGATAGCTTACTTCCAATTGGATTGCGATAATGTTATTAATTTGTTTGGCACTCAAAGATGATAGATTTGTGTTAGATAATCATTATTGGTATATTGGTATTTTTCACTTCTTCCTTGGTAAAACCTATTCATATACACACACATATCCTTGGCACACACGTTTTATTTAGTGTTAAGAATGTTGGTAAAGAATTTAACAAAATTGTTGGTAATACTAATATCAAGATTCGAAGTAACAATATATTATCTAACATGACATGGGAAGCTTTGTTTCTTTAGGAATTCTTCACCTTATTGCTGCAGGCAACATTTCATGCATGAATAAAACCTACATATACAATATCTCTTTTTATTTAATGAAAGGGTAAAAAGTAATATGATTTCTATTTTTCCAGCAAGTAGATTATAGATCACCAAAATTACGGATCGATATGGCCATTGCAACGGTGGACGAGGTTCGGAAAGTGGATCTCGAGCGGGTAGAGGAGTTATCTGGGAAGCTTGAAGCCGCGGAGCTTGCTCAAGCCAAGCTGAAGGAGGAGATGGAGGCGATGAGGAAATCCCTTCAGGCTGACCGCTCGCGATACCGATCGGAGAGGGATGCTGCCATTGCAAAGATATTGGCTTCTGAGGTCCGAATGAGGGAGTTTGAGGAAAACGAGGGGATGATGGATAAGATGCTCCAGGATATGTATTTCCGTACTTGGAAGCAGGGCAACTTATCCTGGATGGATGATTATCCCCAGATCATGGCCAGGATTTATCTCCGGGCTTTGGAGGAGGCCAAGGCTGATGCAGATAAGGAGGGTGGTATGACCTTCAGGATGGATGTGGTTACGGCCCAGTTCACTAAGGAGGAGAAAGTGGCGGTGAAGGAGGGCATGCGGTTGCTCGCTGCCGAGGAGGTAGGTGTGCTGTTGGGAGATGATGATCAAGGAATGGATGCTGGTAAGTCTTCCCTTTTAGCCTTTTCATAGCTTGGTTGCTTGTTGTTCATTTAATGAATTCTTCTCCTAAATTGGACAGGCGGGACCGCTGAAGTGCCAACTACGTCTGGTCAGCATGCTGGGAGCTCTGATCCGGCGGTTAAGTAGACCTCGGAGGGCCAGTAGGATAGAAGCGAGGCCCTGATGCAGTCGACTCCTTGGCTTGATCTGGTCATTTTTTCAGCTTATTTGACATTGCTGTCTAAGTTAGTCTTAAAACATTAATGTAATTTTCGTGCTGTAATTATGTAACGAACAACTTGATTTTTGGCATGTAACTTTATAAAGCTGATTTTGTC
Source organism: Allium cepa (assembly GCA_030765085.1). Lineage (NCBI taxonomy): Eukaryota > Viridiplantae > Streptophyta > Magnoliopsida > Asparagales > Amaryllidaceae > Allium > Allium cepa. The sequence goes on from CM060938.1 coordinate 591,766,483, forward strand.
ATGTTTGAATGCTGTTGTTATTTCGATGTGTTGCATAAAATATAGCTGCGCATGTGTTATTGATTCAATTGTGTTTGATGCTAAGTTTTTGCTTAAAATATAATTTCATTTCTTGCAATGTTAGTGTGATGTGCGTAGAAATTATAGTTACATATTTATGTACAAGAGAACAAAGTACCGCCCTTCAATTTTTTGCTGTAGACGGTAGCTTTAAATGCCTTGTGTAATCGAATATGGAATGCAGCTGAATGACCTGTCATCCAGCTGTGAGTTCTTATTCCCATTAGCAAGTGTCTCCTATTTTGTGTCCTATACTTTAGTGATCGTTATAGAGGATAGGAGGAGAGTTTTTATAAATAAAATGGAAATATAAGAAATAGTAAAACTTCCAATCACGGAAGGCCTTCGATGTGCTTAAGTTCGTGGCAAACGAGTTTTGTAGTCACTTTCCCTAGTTGTGGGTCTTGGAGACATTTGTCACCCATCTTACGCCTCCGCGGGGAGTTTTCTTTTTTACCACGGCCGTACTCAAGACACATCGGAGTCGAGATCGCGCACAGTAACTACCCGGGCCATTATGGCCCGTACTCGTGGGTATTATTTGATTTACCGTGGCCGGCTAACGCGGGTGCCGATCGTCAACTGTGAACTGCCCCTGGCTGGCCACACCTTATGTTGGGGCTTATAATCGGCTCACAGTTGTCGGCGAGCCGAACGCCGTAATGAGCTGCCTAGGCTATTTTCGGCCTCATCGGTGGCTTATAATCGGCTCTCATTACAGTTGGCTTTGAGGGCCGTCGCGAGCAATGAGTTAACCCGCAGCAGAGGGATGCTGGAGCAAAAGTGACTCATTGGCGAGGACATAGATTCTTATAGTACCTGTTAGGTCTTGTCCATGTGAGGTTGCGCCGTGTAGTGTCTTGGATGGAAATGCCATTACATAGGATTTTGTTCAACAGAAAAGGATAAAGCTTAACAAGTAGCCAAGATATAAAGGAACAAGTTAAAAGGAGACAAGATTTTTAAAGTGGTTCGGCACGAAAATGCATATCTCCACTGATTCTCTTTGTTAACCCACTTTATATGAGCAGTACAAGTTAAGAAAAGTATCGACGAAGGTGTTGGATGTTCCATGCCCTCTGAACACCTCTCCGTCCACTGTTGACAAAATATAAGCTCCGTTGTGGTGATCTTTATGAATTACATATGGTCCGTCCCAGATGGGATCTAGCGCTCCGGGGCACAGGAAGATTCGCTTGAGGACAAGATCGCCTTCTTGTAAGCTGCGATTTTTGACTTTGGAGTTGTATTGTGCTGCCACTTTTTGCTTATGAGCTGCTGCTTTAAGTGCTGCATCATTTCTTCTTTCTTCGATTAGATCCAAAGACATGTGGAGGAGTTCTTCGTTCTCTTCTGGGTTGTAGTGGATCCTACAGTGGGATGGCACTACAGTTTCAGCTGGGAGCATGGCCTCCGATCCGTATGCCAAAGAGAAAGGAGTATGCCCTGTTGATGTTCTGAAAGACGTGCGGTAGGCCCAAAGTGCCGTAGGAAGTTCATCCACCCAAGCGCCTTTTGACTTTTCAAGCTTCTTCTTGATTAGAGTTTTAAGAATTTTGTTGACAGCTTCGACTTATCCATTTGCCTGGGGATAAGCCACAGACGAGAAGCTTTTGTGAATTCCGCGCTCTTGGCACCAGTCGGCGAATTCCTCGCTGTCAAACTGAAGTCCATTGTCCGATATGATTTTGAGTGGAACCCCGTACCTGCGTAGAACATTTTTGATCAAGAAGTTAATAACTTTTGCCGAAGATATTTTATTTAGAGGTTCCATCTCCACCCATTTGGTGAAATAGTCGACTGCCACTATAGCATATTTGGCTCCGCCTCGGCCCATCGGCAGTTCGCCAATCAAGTCAATATCCCATATTGCAAAGGGCCAAGGGCTGGTCATCTGAGTATTCTCATTTGTTGGTAGTCGAGGAATCTTATCAAATTTCTGACATCTGTCGCATCTTTTGATGAAGTCTAAGGCGTCTTTGTTTAAAGTGGGCCAGTAGTATCCATATCGGAGCGTCTTCTTTGCCATAGTCTGCCCACCAGTGTGATCTCCGCAGCTCCCTCGATGGATGTTGGATAAGATTTCCTTGGCTTCCCTTCCAGTGACACACCTCAATAAGGGGCTAGAGAAGCCACGCCGATAGAGGGTGCCTTCTTGTATTGTGTAGCGGGAAGCTTTCCTCAAAATTTTCTGAACTTCGTTACGCCTGTGGGGCAGTGTGCCATCTTATAAGTATTTCGGGATAGGAGTAATCCAAGTTTCCTCTTCGATTGCAGCAATTAGATCTTCTTGTTCGAAACTTGGGGATAGTTGTTTCGAGATGGCTACTGTTCCGAAAATGGTGTTGTTCTTCATGCTAGCTTGCTTTGCCAGTTCGTTGGCCTCTCGGTTCTCTTCTCGAGGAATGTGTTTGATTAAATAGTGATCCAATCGATCGAGCAGTAGCTTGGTCTTCTTTAGGTATGCTGTGAGTCGTTCTCCTCGAGTCTGAAACTCTCCTAGTACTTGGTTTACGATAAGTTGAGAATCACTATGACGACATAAATAACTGACTCCAATTTCTAAGGCAATTTCTAATCCTGCTATTACTGCTTCATATTCTGCGTCGTTGTTGGTTGTGGAGAATTCCAACCATAGGGCATAGTGCAGCTTCCTTCCCCTGGGGGTGATTATCACAATACCGGCCCTCGAGACCTGTTCGTTCGATTCTCCATCTATAAAGAGAATCCAATTGATATCTCCTGTTATTTCAGATTACTCCTTACCTTCGTTGGTAGTGAATTCGGTAATGAAACCGGCTAGGTCTTGCCCTTTGATGGCGGTGCAAGGATGGTAGGTGAGATCATATTGACTTAGCTCAATGCACCATTTAAGCAGTCATCTGGAGGTGTTGGGACGATGGAGTACCTGCCTTAGCGGTTGATCGGTTAGAACTCTGATGGAATGGGATTGGAAATAGTGTCGTAATTTCTGTGATGTGATTAGTAAACAATATGCTAACTTCTCAAGTTTAGGATATCTCGCGTCTGCCCCCGTGAACCTCTTGCTTACAAACTATACTGGCCGCTGCATGCGGTTGTCTTCTCTTACCAAAGCGGCGCTTAGAGCATGAGATGACACATCAAGGTATAGGTATAGCTCTTCGCCTTCATTTGGAGTTGAGAGTACTGGTGGTCTCTGGAGGTGTTCGATTAGGTTGTGGAAGGCCGTTACGCATTCGTCAGTCCATTCGAACTTTCCCTTGTCCTTCTTTATAGCTTCGAAGAAAGGGACACACTTGTCAGTCGCTTTAGAGATGAATCTGCTCAGGGCGGCCACTTTCCCATTTAGGCTTTGCATTTCTCTTCGAGTGGAAGGTATCCTGATTTCCTTCAGCGCCCGGACTTGTTCAGGGTTCGCTTCAATTCCTCTGGCATGGACGATGAATCCGAAGAACTTTCTCGATGATACTCCGAAGGAGCACTTTAGAGGATTCAGCTTCATTCCATATCGACGAAGTGCTTGAAACATCTCGTCCAGGTGGCTTACGTGGTCGATGGTTTTCCTGACTTTACTAGCATGTCGTCCACATAAACTTCCATGGTTCGTCCTATTAGTTCCGCAAACATCTTGTTGACGAGGCACTGATAAGCAGCTCCGGCGTTTTTAAGTCCAAAAGGCATTACTCTATAGCAGTACAATCCCCGGTCGGTGATGAAACTAGTGTGGTCTTGATCGGGGGCGTGCATAGGAATTTGGTTATATCCTGAGTATGCGTCCATAAAAGATAAGAGTTCGTGCCCGGCTGTGCTATCTACAAGTTGATCGATTCGGGGGAATGTGAAGCAATCCTTCGGGCAAGCGTCATTTAAGTTGGAGAAGTCAATACACGTTCGCCACTTACCATTAGCCTTCTTTACTAGTACCGGGTTGGCGATCCACTCTGGGTAGATGGCCTCTCGGATGAAGTTATTGGCAAGTAGGTTCTTTACTTCTTCATCGAGGGTTGCTGATCGTTCTGCTCCCATGCTTCTCTTTTTCTGTTTTACCGGCACCTTGGTAGGATCGATGTTCAGTATGTGGCATGCCACATCTGGGGAGATTCCAGTCATGTCAGCATGCGTCCATGCAAATACATCCAAGTTGTGGCGGAGAAAATCAATGAGTTGATTCTTCAATTCTGCCTTTAGCTGAGATCTGATTTTCAATAGTCTACTCGAGTCGCGTTCGTCTACAAATACAAACTCCATAGCCTCTGCAGGCTCGGCGGTAGCCTCCTCCTCCCCGTTCCTGGGGTCTAATTCGTTGAAAGGATCACTGGTATACCGAAGAGGAGGGGCTTTCTTTAGTTGCTATGCTTCCAGGTTTTTTGTGCAGAGAGTAGTCTCTGCATTCTTCCCTCTATCCTTTCTACGGTTATTGTGAAGCTCAGTTACATAGCAGTCTCGAGCAGCATCTTGATCTCCCTCTACCTCCCCTTTTCCATTGTCCGTTGGAAATTTCATCTTCAGACACCATGGGGACAAGACAAATTGGAAGTCAGACAAGGCTGGTCTTCCTAAAAAGGCGTTGTAGGCCTAGTGGTTTTCTATCAGCACAAATGTTTTGTTTCCGCACAACGGAGCGAGGATGATTTCCTACTTCGACAAAGAGGTCCAGTTGCCCGAGGGGCATCTTCGCATCCCCCGTGAAACCGTGTAGTGGTTTGTTGCAGGGAGACACATCTTTCATTGACAGCTTCATTTTGTCGAAAGCATGCTTAAATAAGATATTTACTGAGCTTCCAGTGTCTACTAGAATTCGAAAAACTTTGGCTGGACCAAACCAGGCAGAGATGACCAAAGGATCCATGTGAGGGTACTGACTTCCCTCTAGATCATGCCTACTGAATGTGATGTCATCATTCTCTTTTCGTTTCGGGTGGCGTTCTTCCATAACAGAATTAACGTAGCCTTCATCGTTTTTAAGTGACTTACCGTATCTTTCCATCTCTGCCCAGCTCTCGTCGGCGATGTGTGGTCCTCCTGATATGGTATGGACCACTATCTTCTCTTGATTAGAGCCACTGGTGTTGCGATTTCCTCCGCCTACTTCTGGGAGGGGTAGCCCTGGGTTCTCATTGGCTGGATTTGAAGTCATGTTTTGACCTTTCACATAGCGCTCCAGTCACTTCCTTCTGATGTGTTCTTCAATCAAGTCCCGGAGATGATGGCATTCATTGGTGTCGTGCCCATGAGATTCATGGAAGCGGCAGAACTTTCCAGACTTAATTGCATTATCTAATTCCTTCTTGTGCGGGGGGGTGCTTGTATCTAACTTCGCCTTGGGTGGCCTAGAAGATGTTTTCGATAGTTTCATTCAAAGGAGTGTAAGAGTCAAATCTCGGTCCTGACCTATATAAACGCTTTTCTCCCATCTTGCCCCCAGCATTGTCTTTGGAGTCATTTCTTCGAACGTCCTTTGCTATTGCGGGTGTGTTGCCATGAGCTGCTTTGGTTTGTTGCCCTGTCTGCCTTTCAATGGAAGCGTCTTCAAGTCTCGTATATGTTCCGGCTTCATGGAAGAAATCGGGTAAGGTAGCTGGCTTTTCTTTCGTTAATCTCCTAGCAAATTTAGTATCCGGATGCACACCACTGCAGAGGGCCATTAGGATAAGTTTCTCATCGACGTCCTGGACTGCTTCCGCTACGGCATTGAATCGGGTTAGATATTGTTGCACTGTTTCTCCGGGCTTTTGTTTGATATTGGATAAGGAATAAGCGTCCTTGGGTTGTTCCACATGAATGCGGAATTGGCTGATGAACTTTTCTTTCAACATTTCCCATGAGCTGATGGACCCTTGGGGTAAATGGCAGAACCAGGAGGTAGCTAGATCGGCCAAGAGAGTGGAAAGCATTTACACAATACTCCTTCCGTCGCTCCGCTCATGAGCATATGCTGTGTGTATCTTTGTAAGTGTACGACGGGGTCAGAGGTTCCCTTGCAAGGCTCCATTGTTGGCATTTTCCATTCTCGGAGGGTGATGGCAATCTCGATATTGCAGGTGAAGGGGCTGGTTACCCTAGCGCCTATCCCTCGATCTCTTTGATCTCGTCGGACGTACTCTCTGAATAATTGCGCCATCCTTTCATCAGAATTTGGAGTAGATAGAAATGAGTTTGGTTCTTCTCTGCGGGATTGACTCCGTCCGGATGACCAGTAGGGATGGTACCGTTTATTACTCCTAACATTTTTCGGTGGCTGTCTTCGATCTTCTGGGAGCATGCTGGGGTCAACCACAGTTGGCCCTTGCCTCGACCTTCTCCTGCTATGCTCTGTTCTAAGCATTCCCTCGAGCCCAACTTCGGGCTGGAGTCCAGCTCGGCCCCGTCCATTGGTGTTCCCATGGTTAGGCAGCATGATAGACTCAGCCATATCCGACCCCTGCCTGGTACCTCCCCCGTTGGGTTCGGTTCCAAGCGTTTCCTCGGGTCGAAATTCGGGCTGAGTCTGGGCTCTGCTCCTACCATTGCTGTTTCTGTTATTAGCCTCTTCGAAGAAGAAAGATCTTTGTCGCCTCCCAGGTCCTCCAGACTAGGACTCACCCCATGATTCGGTGTTGTGATTGGATTCTTCAGCATCCCTTAAGCGTGACATGAGTTGGTCCACCAAGGCTTCTTGTTGAGATGCGAAGCGGTTAGTTACTTCAGCCACAACCCTGTCCAGATCTGCCCTAGTAATTGGTTTTTCCGTAGCGGGGGCTGTCGGATTTGCCTGATTTCCATTTGCTCTTGGAACAGGACGATTCTCTTGATCTCTGATCACTGGATCCGGGATACTGCTAGTTGCGATGTTCATTCCTTTGCTAGCATCTTTCCTCTGCCTGGGAGGCATGTTTTCCAAGCAATGAGCGACGCTGTTGGGAAGAAAGTTGAGTGGGAGAAGCTGAAGCTTCTAGCCCGAGCTCTCAGCGAAAGCACCAAAAATGTTTGCACAAAAAAATGGGCAAACACCTCCAATTCGTATGATTTAGTTGATTATACGTTGTTCTTAGTGATTTGAGTGATTTATGCAAATACATAAAATAGATGGACTAAACTGTAAAAGACACACAGATTTATAGTGGTTCGGCCAGAATGTGCCTACGTCCACTTTATATGTTATTCTCCTTTTCTTTTCAGGTTACAAGTACAAAGCTTTGATAACAAGTATCTGAAAGTTGTTTGAAAGTTCTATCCGTGCTTGAGCTCTCAAACTTGTCTGCCATTGTTGTACCCCTGCCCCTCTATTTATAGAGTCCAGCTTGGGGCAGGGGTCCTGGAGGTATATAGCAGCTGGTGGGCCTGGGCTAATGCAATCTGGCCTGGCAAAGTTGGTCCGGAACGCCTTGATTCGGTGGGACTTGGTCCGGTGATGGTTGGTTGGAGTTTGATTCGGCTATGTATAGGAAGTGTGTTGGACCGGTAGTGTTTGGTAAAGGAGTTGGTTCGGTGGTGAGGGCATAGCTTGGTCTGGTGGTGAGTGGTTCGGCAGTGCCTTAGGGGCGAGTTGGCTCGGCAGTGCCGTAGGGGTGAGTTGGTTCGGCAGTGCCGTAGGGGTGAGTTGGTTCGGCAGTGGTTGGTTCGGCAGTTGGTTAGTTCGGTAGGGACGTGGAAAGGAGTTGGTTCGGTGAGGCATTGGTTCGGTGGGAGGAGCATGGTCGAAACACACCCAACAATGATTGATTCTATTATTTCCCTAAACAACTATCTATCATTTAAGAAATATTTCTTGTTTTAATGGTGGGTCGTTATAATGGCTAAGATTTCTACAATCTAAACAGGGGCATAAAATATTTTTCCCCATTTCCTAACTTTAGCTTTGGATCATTTACAAAATTCCAAATTGCTTGCTCGTTCTCTTTAGTAGTTGTACGATAAAAAATTAAAAAACAAATAATAACCTTAGATATTAAATATGTTTTAATTTCGCTATTATACTTAAGTACCATATAATTACCTGTTTAGACATACCCAATCTTTATCAATCATTTTTTTATGTAAATTGGAGGGGTGCGATGCAGATTTAGGGTTCGAGGCAGCTGCAGCTGGTGTGCGATAGAGGTTCCAAGATATAAATATGATCTGGTTAAAAATTATAATAAATTACTATTCATATTGACTAATTCAAATATTGCATCACTTTATAAATTTCAAAGTGATTAAAATTAAAATATATATCAGTATAAATTATCAGATATACTGCCTGCATAAACCTAGTCTACTGCAAGCATATGTCTAGTCTGAAGTTTTATGTAGTCTACAAGGCTGTGCATGGTAAATAGTTTGTATCATTTGTCATACTAGTAGTTGGCATGTATATCAATGTAACAATCTTTCTAATGGTATACAATTTAAAGTTATGCAATATTCCACTATAAATAAACCATTACCACTTTCATCTCTGCCAAAACATTTCTTCTTCTCTTTTTTCTTTTCTTTTTTCTTTCTTTTTGGTTATGTGTAAAAAAAGAAAACTACAATCATCACCGGAGGTGACTTCACCGCCTTTACAAAGAAAGAGGAGGTGATTTCACCTCCTTTGCAAAGAAAGAGGGAGGTGACTTTGAAGCAATAGCTTGATACTATGGTCTGTTTTTCATTCTTTTTTATTACTTTAGTAGTTTTTTGTACTCGCTTACCTATTCTTCGATTTCCTATCATTCTACTCATAAAAGCAATCACCCATGTCTCATAATTTCTCTACTCAGTTAGCTTGTGACATGGATACAATTAAAAATATACTTGGTAATTTCAAATAGTTATATATTTGGTTACACCTTTAATTTTCTTATTTAGATGTTAGTTATTTTAAACTATTTTTATTACGAAAATCCATATCAAATTTGTATTAGGCATCGACAGCCAATTATTTGACTTAAATTTTTTATCAATCATTATGTATTTTCATTCTTCTTGATATATCATTCCATCATTTGTCATATATCAATTTCAAGAAAGTTAAACGTACTTTACTAGAAACTTAATTATTATCGTAAACTTTTTTAATATGATAACTTGACTTTACTTTCAGCCATGGTTCATCAATGATCTTTAAAGTATTAATTTACCGTCATGTTTAGACAATAATAATCTTGAATTAATCATCTGGGCTTTGTAGCCTTTGCAACTTTGCAAACAGATGCCAATAATTAACTAGAGACCTACATTAAAAGGTAGTCAAAAGCAAGTATTTTCATTTAAGTTTGTCTTGGGGTAATTAATTAGTGTGAAATGTTGCCAAGAAGCAACAAATGCTTCCCTTAATGCTTTTATGCTACTTCTTTACGGTTTACATAATCAACATTAAAAAAGGTGGAATTTATTATTTTTCCTTTTTTATAAAGAATTCAAGAAAAGTCTAATCTATAATGGTTTTCAAGGCTATATTTTTATTAACATTTATTACCTCCAAGAGATACACATATAAATCTCATTTCAGAAAATTGCATTGCTCAACAAGGTATTTGTTATTTCTTGTTTTTTCATAGAATGGACAAGTGCACACTCATTCAACAACATCCATCTATCCTTGCCTTCCCAAGGCCAACCATATCCGGGGGGGGGAAATCAAGGAAAATATAAGAGAAAAATGTAGGTTCTACTCACACTACAACCAATGATCCTCTTAATAAACAATTTAATATGTTAAACCATTCTACAAAATCTAATTCATTATTCCAGGCCTATATTCCTCAGTCCCTTCCCCCTGCACAATATCTAAACTATGGTCCAACATCTTGACACATAGAAATCTGGAAGTCCCCTCATTCAATGAAACCCCTTCTAATTTGGCGAATTCGCTAACACAACCTGTCATTGTTACTGCCAAAAATAATTCACCTAATCCTATTATCATTATTTCCTCCTAGAAATAACCGAAACATCAATCTCTTCCATAACTCTACCTTCTCCACTCAAACCATCTGAAACTCTTACTGATCATATCCAAATGTGTACAAGAAAAGCCAGATCCCCCATAAAAGACTAGAATTCAAAAGTTTCTGCTATGGTGAAAAGGAGTAAATCTAAGGACAGGGATGGTCGGAAAATCTTTGATGAAGAAGCTACTACTCCTATAACAAATCCACGACTCGAAGAACACATAATGGAATGATTTTATAAAATGGTTCATAAATATGTTGATACGAAAAAGGAATACGAACATTATAATTTGAATGTTTTGAGAAGCATAAAAGCTAAAGTTTTATGACTTATAGATTTGATAAATATTAATGATACTAAAAAAAATGGAATGTGGTATGGAATCAAATTTCTTAAATGTAATTAATTGCATGAGTTGCTAAAATTAAATAATGGAAGTGAAAAAAATGAATGTGACTATAAACAAATGTAAATTAATATAACGTGAATTCATTAATGTTGATTAGCGCATGTCAATCAGTTCGAAGTAAATAAATTGAAATGAGTCAAATGTTAATAAAAATAGGATGTTAGGAGAAATGGTAGTGTATAAATTAAATATTGACATTGAAATGTAAATGGTGATAGTTTGGATTAATTTGATGAATATCGATGGTTGAATGATTTCTTTTATTGCAAATCATTGTTTTAATTATTTTTGATTGCATATGATTATCGTGTGTTTATGTTTATGTTTATGATTTGGATTCAAAATCCCGCTCTATGGTTCTATTTAACTCATCCATGTTTTATATCTTATGACAAGCAACTAATATTCTAAATTGAGTTGAGATAGATACATACGAAGATCATTTGGACGTATATGCAGATTTATATGCTTTTGCTTACTTAATATGAGCGAACTCGCTCATATTATTAATAGTAAGTTATGTATCTTGGATTACATACAACAATTTTATATATTTTTTCCTTCAGGATGCCTCATCATTGAGATGAGATGTATATATGATATATATTGGATATATTTTTGTTATATATTATATTGTAAAAAATCTTCGATCGAGCCGCTCAAAGGAGACCCTGCTAAAAAAATTCGTAAATCCGGGAGTTAGGAAAAAAATTAAAACTTTATAATTTTTTTATAAGGTATATTTTTTGTAAACCAATATCGAAGTGGCATAGTAGAAGCGTAGTACAAATAAGATGGTTATGTTCTATAATTTGATTATTTTGAATAAAATATATTCTTTACTTAATGCCTTTTCGATGATGAAAAGTTTTGAGTGGGGGCAAATGTAACGATACCAAAATTTACCATTTTTTGAAAAGAAATTCAATTAGATTTGACCTTAATTTATGCTGAGAATCTAAGTATTGAATTTAGATTAATGTCTCATACGATTGGTTGAATGAATAAAATTTGAATTAAAATAAAAAACAGAAATTTTAAGCAATTTGAAATTTAACATAGAAATTAGTCGTTAATATAACAGTGAAAATTTTGGTTTCAAAAGTTTAAATATTTTACTTGAAAATATTTTAGTAAACTTTATAATAAAAACGTCGACATTCGTTTCGTCGAATTCTAAGATCGCTTGCCAGTTCAAATCGATTTATACAACCGATTCGCAGTAGCGTCAACCGATATGGCGTAATATCAAATTTTTACCCGAGCGTTAGGTGACCAGTTTTCTGTGTACTAACGTGCTCAAATTGATACACTGAGCACAACGGTGTTTCATTTTGCGTGTTTGGACTCACTGTTTGTTTTGAGCGCTGTTTTTGGTACGGGTTAGCGGTAGTTATTATTTTATTCACAGGTTATTATAAGTACTAAAATTATAATATAAATTTATAATATATGTCGATATCCAACATTAGTTAAAGAATATAATAAAGGGAAAAACTATTCGTTTTATATAATATTATACACATTTTAGAATCTGAATTGGCATGCACGTTCAATCTTTGAATAATTATATATTTACACTGTTGAATAGTTCACGTGCGGTTAGATTAATAAGTACATGTTATATATGTTTAACTGGTAATGTGCAAAATCGTTCAAACCATCTTTTTCTATATGCATGGCCACCTCTCACCTCTCCTTTTCCCCTCCTTTATTATCTTCTGCTAATTGTTATTTTCGAACAAAGCAAGCTAAAGCATTAGAAATTTTATTAAAAACTCTCAAAACCTGTTACTACTACCATCGCCTACTCATCCTCCTTTACTGCTGGACCACCCAACTTCTCGTTCCTATCGCTGCCCCACCACCTAGTTGCTCCTCTTCTGACCCAGTGACAGCCACCGCCTCTGTTATACATACATACATATTTATATATAAAGAAAAATTATAAACTGCAGACACTGAATCTCCTTCCGCATGTCATCGACCTTCCCGCCTCCTCCAGCAGTCACCACACCCCTTCTGGCCATCGCACCACCTCCTAACACCGTGCTTAGCTCCTCCAACCTCATCCCATAGTTGCCACCACCTCTATATAAAAAAGTGAAAAAAAATGCTACTAGTTTGCTGCCACCTCCCACTATCGATTCCCTGACCACCGCCTGCGCCACATACTGCCGCCAACCAAACCATCCTTGCCCTGCCCCGAGCTCGTTTGCCATCCGTTGCTTCCAGCAGTACATGTTTATATAGAGAGAGAAAAGGATTATATATTAAAAAGTAGAAGAAGTGGCTATCCAGATTTGAATTACCACGAGTGAACGAGCTAAAGTTGCACCGTTGAGTCCGATAATGTCGCGCGTGCGAGCTGTATCATGGATCTAGCTCGAGTGGTCGTTGTTGAGGTTAGTGTTTATTCACTTAGGCTAATTTAATATCTTCATGCAAGTTACTAAAAGGTTGAAATTGCCATATATATATATATATATATATATTCATTGTTAATTTAGATTAATATATAGTTATTAGATGAATTATCAAATTGTTGTGCACATATTGACACGATATACATATCATATGTGTGTGCACAAGTGTAGAAAAATTAATATGGACATATCATGCTTCATCATGTTAGTGCTATCCAGTTTGTATGATTTGTTGTGAATTTTCCCATCGATATTTAGACACGATTGTATATTGCAATTGTGATATTAGAAAGAGTTGAAATGATATATACCTGCATTTAAATTGTGATATTGGAAGGGGTTGAAATGATATATATATATATAACCACATTTAAATTTAAAAATTCCACTTGGCCTAGTTAGAAAATTTAAATTTAAAACACCATTGGTCCAATAAATATTTTTTATAAACTAAGATCGTTTGGAAACTTATATATAAATGATTTTAATTTTTAAAATATGTTTAAAATTTGTTAGTTCATTAATTAAATCAATTTATGGTGAAATAAGTGATTTTTCAAACATACGATAATTCATGACTAAATGTTTGAAATGGTTTATTTAAAGAAACTTGGTTTTGGATTTAATTCCATAAAATTTTATTCAATTTATAATTTGCATAATTTGAATATAAAGATATTAAATTTAAGAATTAAGTTAAATTTTGATTTATATTCAAACTTAAGTTAATAGCTTGTTTTATTATAATGAGATTGGTGTAAAATTAAATCTATTTGGAAATGAACATGTGAATAAATAAAAAGGGAGATTTAAATTGTTGGAATTAAATTTTGGAATTTATGGTAAAATAATTGGTGGTTAAATTGTAAGGGAATTCAAAATTTAACTTGGAATTAATTTTGATGTAAGTGATTCCAAATTTTAGAATTAAATGAACTTTAAAAATCGAAGGTTTCAAATGAAAATCGAATTTGTGGAAATCGAACTATTTTTAAACTTGAGCTCGATGTGTCGAAATGTAAGTTTGATAACAGGAATGTTTTAAAAAATTGAAGTTGAGATTTTGAAGTTATAATCAGAATATGATGTGAATTTCAGAAATTGAAGTGTTCTAAAAGATTGGACTATTACTCAGACTTTGAATATTGCTAAGAATGAATTATATTTGAAGATTTGGATTTTTAATTGGATACTGAAGGTAAATTTGATTTAATTGTTTTGGATCAATATTTTGAAAATCGAACTCAAAATTGATATTAATCAAAATGGTTTAAATATTAGACTTGAGTTGAAATTAATTTGAAATTGGAATTGAAATTAATTTGGAATTGAAATTGAAATTATTTTGGAATTGGAATTAAAGTTAATTTGGAACTAGAAGTGAAATTAATTTGGAAACGAAGTAAAATTCGACTTGAAATCGAAGTTAAATCGATTAAATCAAAATGGAAATTTAAAGTGATTTGAATTGGAAAATTTGGAAAGTAAACGGGTTTGACTTTGAAACTATTTTCAAATGAATTATTTTAGTATAACTATTTAAAATCTATCCTATTTAAATATTCAAATTATTTTGATTTTCCAAACTATTTTACTGTATAAACCATTAATACTCAAACTATTTTGTATTAAACTATTTTAATTATTTAACTATATTAAAACTATTTCAACTATTTTATAAAAATATTCTAACTGATCAAAAGGTGGAATGTTTATATTTAAATCTTGGATTTAAACATGAAATGAGTTAAAATGAAGTCATAACCTAAATTGAAGTTTGAAATAATTTTGGAAGCAAAATCGAGATATTGGAGTGAAATGATATTTTCAAGCGTAAATGACGTATTGAACTGAATATGATTTTTTTTTTGAGTATATATGATGACTTCGAATTGGATTTGATATTTTGATATCAAATATGAATTGTTTTCGAAATATAATAGTACATACCGATGTGTAAAATGACGTTTGGTTGTTAAAAAGACCAGGACCTCTTATTGGCATAATCTATGTTAGTATTGGAACCACTTTAACAACTGTGTGTGCGTTGGATGATATCCAGAATTTAGTGGTTGAATAGGCAAACGTTTACTGGAATGAAGTAAGACAACGATGATGGATAGTCTTGACACTCGTGTTATAATTAAAATGACTATAATAGGAGCCTAGCCCGGCCACTGAGGTTAGTTACCTCTACAACGTAGATCCCTCGTATTATCATGATTTTAAACTCGATGGGTGCACCCTTTACATTTGGATTGATAGTCGTGGTCAGCCACTAATGGCTTACAACCAGCTCGAAAGGGTAAACTGGTTGAAGCATACCGTGATCATTGCCTCACATGCCTTGTCATATTTATCCATATACGAGCCCATTACGACTTTTGTTTTGTACTGTACCTATAGGGGACTCACTGGCTACCGACGTTACTAGTTGTGTTATAGGACCTGCGTAGAGTACATGCTATAAAAATGTGTTAAGGGGGGATAATGTAAAGCCTTAATGCTATTTTGATATTTATTTTACTTATAGACATTATCTATTATTGTGTACAATGTTATATATAGATAGTTTGACGGATCCTTAGGAGATGGAAAAACTTATAACATCTTTTAAATTACTTTGCATTGATTTATGGATTTACATGAAGATATTAGTTCTGACCCAAGTATTATTTTTTCCATTATGCTCGGGTCAGTTTAAATATTTCTGGTTTGGAGTGCTTGTCTTGGAGACGATGGAATTGCTGGAGACTCCGTTCTATTTCCGCTATTTCGTCGGTTTAGTTTTTTAGCTGTATCATTTAGAGTTATTTCATTTCCACTTATTTAATTCCTAGTTTTTTAGTGTGAGAATATATGTAAACTTATTTGGAGATTTAGGATTTATTTATGTACTTATTTTATTTCAAATGTGAGATTCTGTATTGCATATATTTCTGTGACTTTATTCTATGATTGATTCTATTATTACCCTAAATAACTATCTATCATTTAAGCAATATTTCTTGTTTAATTGGCAGGTCGTTACAACGGATATGATTTCTACAATCTAAACAGGGGCATAAATTATTTTTCCACATTTCCCAGCTTTAGCTTTGGATCATTTACAATATGTTCTAATTTCAAAATATGTTCTAATTTCACTTACTTGTAATCAAAGATTAAAAAAATAATAACCTTAGATATTAAAATATGTTCTAATTTCAATATTATACTTAAGTACCATATAATTACCTGTTTAGACGAAACCAGTCTTTATCGATCATTTTTGATATGCAAATTGGAGAGGCACGACACGGATTTAGGGTTCGAGGCGGTTGTGGCTGGTATGCGAAAGAGGTTCCAAGATATAAATATGATCTTGTTAAAAAATATAAAAATTACTATTCATATTGACTAATTCAAATATTGCATCACTTTCTAAATTTCAAACTGATTAACACTAAAGATACTTATCGGTATAAATTATCTGATAAACTACCTGCATAAGTCTAGTCTGAAGTTTTATGTAGTCTACAAGACTATGCATGCTAAACAATTTGTATCATTTATCATACTAGTAGTTGGCATGTATGTCAATGCAACGTGATATCCCAGAATTTTAGGCAATAATTATGTGATAATCTTTTTTATAAATTATTTAAAATTGGCAAATTATTCTTTTCAAACAAATAAAATAAGTGTTGTTTATATATATGTGTGTGAGTTGATTTTAAATTGAATTTGAATTTGAAATTGAAATTCAAAAGATAAATATCTTAAAATAAGTTGGATTTAAAAATATATGTATATGATTTTTATTAATATATAATTAGTTTTACATTATTTTCTTTAAAATATTTTATGAATATAAATTAAGAAATGTATTTACTAAATATAAAATTAAATATAAAAGTTTTATAAAAACATTTAAAAATAATAAACACATGCATAATTACACATGTAAGTTAATTAATACATGCTAATGACAAACGTAAGATTTTTTAACAAGTGTCACCATTTTCTTTTATTTTCTTTTATATTTAAAATTATAAATAAAGTCTATAAATATACCTACACTCTCTCTTTCAATCTTTTTCTATCTTCATTTCAAAACCAACAAAAACAAAACCATTAAACATTATACAAACCAGAGAAAATCAGAATCCTGTAAACTATATTCAAACCAAAAATTCAAAAGCAATCAACTAAGCAAGCTTCGACTCTTTCAAACTAATCAAGGCAAGATCATTTCAACAACTAATCAAAGTTTCAGTTTATCAAGTAATCCATTTAGTTTTAAAACAAGATTTCTAGTTTAGAAATCAAAGCAAGTTTTCAAGTATTTTCAAGCTCCAATTTCAAGCTTTCAAAATATCCAGTTTCAAACTTCTCTGCTCATCATTAACAGGTGAGTAAAAAAACATTTTGTTTTAACTTAGTGCTTGTGATGATTTTATAAAATAATGTTGTGGTTAATTGATTACATGAGTGAAATTAGACCTGCATGTTTAAATATGAAGTGATGTAAGTGTGCATGTCTGGATATATTTGTACTCATCTCTGTTTTAAGTTACAGGGTTTCAATTCAGATCAAAATTTCAAATCTCCTCATCTAATCTCTTATAGGTTTTGGTATTCAAACATATTATGTTTGTTTATACTTAAACTAAGATTTAAAATTATTTTTAAGTAAAATAAGTTTCAATACCATCTGGCAAATAGAAAAGTCAGTGGGAAACTTAAAATATGTTAAAATCAATTATCATGATTTGCTGATTCATGTATATAATCCGATTCAACTTAGAAAACTAAGATTTCTAAAAGAAAATTCAGGATTTCTAGTTTTGAATCGAGTGAGGAAATCAGGTTGAACGTGAACTGGGTTTGGAGGCTTTTCCGGTGATCAGAGGGCTCGGGTTGGTCGGGGTCTTTACTGGAGGTAGAGGGAAGTTTGGTGGTCTCGGCAAAAATGGTTGGTTAATTTTTAAACCACCGAGTCGGCGACACGGCGTCAGGTTAGGTTTTAAACTTGGGTTTGGCCGAGGCTTGAATTTTGGGTTTCCACGTCGTCTCTGGAGCATCGGAGATGACCGGTCATGGGGGGAAAGAAGCGTGATGGGTCGGCGAACCTTTGGACAAAGATTCGTGGTTGCTAGTTGTCGGAGTTGTCGTGGCGAGGAGATCTTGGTCGAGGTTTTGATGTTCCACTTCGATCTGTTAGCCCAATTTTGATTTCAGGATTGTGATGGAGTTTAGGTGGTCAGGATCATAATTAGAGATGGTCAGTGACGTGCCAAAGATAACGTCGATGGTCGGAATCGCCTCGATCACTGGTGCATGTGCATTGCGAGGCTTGTGTGTCGGTGTTTGGGGAAAGAGCTTGGGTCTCGGGGAAGGTCTCGGGGAAAGGGCTAGTTTGCTCGGGTTCATATTCAGGTTTGAACGTGAGTGTTTAGACATGTTAATGAATTTTAAACATAAATTAAAACTAAGTTTTAAAAATGAAAAGTGGATTTTCTTGGGTCTGGACTCGAGTGTTTTCTGGGTTAAACCCGAAGTAAATGTTTTAACAAGTTTATAAATTTAAATAAAAGTAAGTTTTAAATTTAAAATGAATCTAGTTTAAACTATTTCTTAAATCTATTTCTTTACATAATAAATGTTTTTAAATAGTTGATTTAAGAAGTTATATTTGTTTAACTTCAATGTATTAAGTTGAATTCTTAAGTTATTTTTAAACATAATTTTAAATATAATTAAGTAGTTAATTAAAAGATAAAGTGTTTTAAATTTATGTTTTAATGAGAATTAAGTTATTAATAAATATAAATGTTTTATCTTAAAATTAATTAAGGTCTTGGATAATTATAGATTAATTAAATTAATGAAGTAATTAAAGAGAAATTATTTAATTTTAATTAAGGATTAATTAATTAAGTAATTAGAGATAAATTAATTTGTAATTTAGGAATAATTAATTTGTAATTAAGGTTCGTTAATTAATAACTAAAGGATAAATCAATATATAATTAAAGGATAATTAATCAATAATTAAAGATTAATTAATTAATTTGTAAAGAAATTGAAGAATGATTAATTAACTCAAATGGTTTGTAATTAATTAACTAATGATTAATTAAGCAGGGTTAGGTGATTAATTCTTAAGTAATTAACTTAATTTGAGTTAATTAAATTGATTATAATTATGGAATTTATAGTCTTGCTTATGGATGATTGATTGTATATAATGTCTGGACTGATTGATATTTATAGTATGATAATCTATGATATTCTGTGATGTGATATACTTTGGATATAGCTGATGATAAATGTGTGTTATTTGTCTGTGATGAATGCTGTGTGAATTCAATGTTCTAAATTGAATTAAATTGTTTAAACCTTAAACAACTTGGCCTTTAAGAAATGTTTGGATTTCGATGAGACCGGGATCGGATATCAAATTTGATTATCCGAAAACAACATCGATCCAAGTTAAACGATAGGACGTGAAATCTCAAGTGAAGATCGAGCTAAAGTCCTCAGAGTGCAAGGGCTATTGTCGTTAACTCTGAGGGTGATTCCAAAATGAGTGTAACGAGATAGTGCCTCCGGTTTCGTTCGAACCCGGAATGAACTTGTATGGATGAATACTATCGGACCATCGCCAATGGAGGACGATGAGCATTCCAAGATATGTGTTCTTAAAAGGTAATCGTAGCCTCAAGCCTCATCAACCGGGAATGGCTAAAACAGGGGAGGTGAATGCAAGGCTAAGTGGGTAGCACCTAAGTAGGATAAGATTTTTCCCTGTCTATGGGTCCCTTTTTTTGACTCTGTGGGCGATTGTTTGGCTACAACCACGGGGTTGTCTTATTCGGACTATCTAGTAAGGGGTAGCTCTGGCTTTGTAATGCAGAGGATCAAGATGGATCCTTGGTACGGTGATCTAGACCACGTACTGTGATGTACGGTACCCTAGTAGCCCTGCCATTGTATGGAATCCAATGTCCAATAAGTGCCTGTACAGTTTAGATTGTGCCCAACTATGTAGGAACGTAAGATGTAAGCATTCCAGTTATTTCTGTACTTTATATTGAAAACTCTAGACACTATTATAAAATAACTGGATTTGCTATCAAATGTTTTGGTTATCATAAGGGAAAAACTTGTCCGTGTTTATTTGCGGGGAGTCTTATGAGATACCTTTTATTTCAAAGGTTTTCAAGTTAAACAACTTAATCGTTTATTCACACTAGACCCATGTCTGACCCAGAGTTTATTTCTGTTTTCTTAAACTCTTCGGTACTCAAATTTTTATGAGTAGCCAAGTGATCAGCTTTGCTTGACGAATTTTGAAAAATCTTGGAGCAGGAGTCTTGGCGTATCTATATATCTCTTTCTTCTGTGTTGGAGTCTTTGTCTATTGTATTTCGGAATGCAATGGATAGACAGGTCTTCACGACTGTCTAATGTGATGTAGTAACTGTGTAACTCTGTTGTATAATGACTATGTAATAGGTATGTGATGTATTACATTTTTCCGTTTCCGCTGTGAGATTTTGATGTTGTTTAGTTCTTTATATCTATTCTTTTTCTACCTATTTCTTTCTTATTGGTGATACGTCTTTCTGGGAATGAAAGGCGGTCGTCATAATTGGTATCAGAGTGCTAGGTTTGAGATAATACTTAGGCTTTGGAGTAGTATCTATCTTGAGAGTGCCTATTTGTATTTTTTATATAACTACATACCTATCCAAATTTCTTGGTTAGCCGTCGAGGTTGCCAATATGAGTTCTAGAGGAAGGAGAGGCAGAGCTATGGGTAGCACAACGACCACTAATGGGAGAGGTCCAACTGCGAGCGAGGTTATTAATCCAACACCGCCTTGAGTAAGTTTTGCTGGTTTATGCAAGGATTTCACCAATCTAGGAGGAAGACCTTTTAAAGAATTGGAGTCCATCATTGAAGTTCAAGCTTGGTTACGCTTATGCGAGCACATTTTTATGAGTTTGGATTTGTCTGATGAGAAAAAGGGAGTAATGGCATCATGGCAACTTCAAGAAGGAGCTGCAGCTTGGTGGGATGCAGGTACAGTGAATATTTCAAAGGACGATATTTCTTGGAGTAAGTTTAAGGAGCTATTTGAGGAACGATTCATGCTTACAGCTGGGAAGACTCGTCTATATAGAGATTTTCTGGGTCTGAAGCAAGGGAGTACGTCCGTTTCAAAATATGAGACCAAGTTTTATGAATTATCTCGCTACGGATCTGGTTTAATCGACACACCCCTCAGGAAGAATGAGATGTTTGTGCAAGGAATGAGGCCTGAGTTCCACGAGAAGATGACGGCACATCTTAAGCGATCTTTCATGGAGTTGATTGACATAACATTAAGGTATGAGGAGCTTTTTAAAAAGAAACCTTTGGCATCTGCAACATCACCAAGTGGAACTTCTTCCAATCCAAACAAGAGAAATTTCAACCCAAATTGGAAGAAATAAGGCAAAGGGAAGCATGGAAGCAACAATGGACCCCATAAGCGTTATGTGTGTCAGCAAGAGGGTCATTTGGCTAAGCAGTATCCCAGGGTTAGATCTCAGCAACAGCAGCGTCAGAATGGACCCAAATCTGGATTGGTTCAGAAGTCCTAGTGTTTCAACTGTCATCTGCCAGGGCATGTGGTAAATGTTTGTTCGCTTCTTCAGAACGCCCAACGGAAAAAGATGTTTTCTCTTAAAGATGGACCATCAACTTCTTCTAAAGGAAAAGGAGTTCTGGAAGCTACTTTGCTTTTAGATGGCATTTTTATTAGACTTCTGTTTGATTCTGCAGCACCTCTTAGTTTTGTTTCTTTGGATTCGGTGGAGAAGATTCATCTTACCCCTAGTTAGGTAGACTGCCCTATTTTTGTATCTAATCCTATAGGCGGGGTGACCAAGTTAGATAAGATCTATAGAGGCCTAAGGATTTATTATATGTCTCATAGTTTATCTTGCGACCCATTTATATTGGATTTCAAAGGCTTTGACCTTATTCTAGGAATGGATTGGTTGGTTAATCATAAAGCTGTTTTGATTTGTGAAGAGAGAGCCGTGACTTCCGAAACTGAGATGGGAAGGATCGCAAAAGTAACTTGCAATAATTCTGGAGTTCAATTGAGTAATCTTTTGCATGGAATCGAGGCATCTCAAGAAGGCATAGAGTCCATCGAAGTGGTCAGGAATTTTCTGCATATCTTCGAGGAAGTTAAAGGTTTGGCACCACATCGGGAGATAGAGTTTCAGATTGACTTGGTTCCGGGAGTAATACCCATTTTTCAACCCAGTAAAAGAATGGCACAGAGGGAGAGAAGAGCTGGTGAAGCAGACCAAAGATTTCTAAGAGAAAGGTTTGATGTAACGACCCGTATTTTTACGGATCGAAAGATCGTAGAACTGTTGTCATTAGATTGTTAGTGTCATTAAGTCGTTTAGATCTTAAGTCATTCGGAGCTTGAGTCGTGTAGGAGATAAGTCGGTTGTACGACTTAGTGGTGTTGAGCGACTCATAGGTGTGGCCGAGTTAAGGAGGTAGCCGACTTAGTTGTTGGCCGACTTAAGGTATTGACCGACCTAAGAGCTAACGGTTTAGGGGATTGGCCGGCTTAGGAGTTAGCAGCCTAGGACTAGCGGCAACGACCTAGGAGCTAACGACTCATAGATGAGACCGACCTAAGAAGGTTAACGACCTATAGGAGTTAGTGACCTGCAGGCTTAAGTCGTAAGCGACTTATAGTGATGGGGTTACAGTTAGGTCATGGACGGGTTATGGTATAGGTCATAGGTCGTTGAGACCTTGTGTATAGCGTTAGGTCGGCATGTGTTTTAGGTCGCGTGAGTGTTAGATCGGTACTCCTGTTAAGTCGTTGGGTCGGTATCTCAGTTAGGTCGTGCATTGGTGTTAAGGCTTAGGTCGTTTAGCCGTTGTGTCGGTAGGGCATGGATGCGCATGTGTTTTAGGTCGTAGGTTGGGGGAAGTTGAGTCGTTAGGTCGTAAGTCGGCTAGGGTTAGGTCGGCGACGACTTAAGGGGGGACGACTCATGGGGATTTCAGCCTATAAATAGAGGGGTTTGGTTCACTTTTTGCACCGGATTTTGTAGCGACGAAGTGCTGCCATTTTGAGAGCTCGTCTACAACACTTCTTCACTTCTTTTCTCCACTTTAATCTTGTGCTTCCATCCATCTAGATTGAAGATCAAATCGAAGATCCAAGAGCCAAAGTTAGAGATCTCCATCCATCGAAGAGAGATTTCATCATTTGAAGAGGAGCTTTGGGGGATCAAGCTAGATCCTTTGCTATCCAGATCTGAAGGTAGTTGCTTTTGAGGTGTCTAGGTGATTCGGTGAGTGGTGGTTATCTCTCACACGGACCCAAAGGAGTATATTGGATCGGTGGCTTGTTTATGTGTTAAAGATAGAAATTTCTTGCATTTTCCTTAAGTCTGCATGTAGATCCATTGTCTATGAAGTTTTGGATACCCGTTTTGCTACATGTTAACTTATATAAGTTTATTCATCAAGTTGTAGAGATATTTGCTTATAATTCATACTTGTTAGATTTGGACATTTTAATTACGAAATTGCCATTCTTGTATAATTGCTTATTAGATCTTGTTTGAATGTTTGACTGCTTGGATTAATGATTGATTTGATTGATAGATTGTTGCAAATTAGCTAATAGTTGATTTGGACAAGTTGGTCGAAGATGATTCAAAAGCTAAGTGGAGAGGCTCTTGAATGGTGAAAGCTGCTTGTGGCATATGAAACGGATGTTAAAGCTCATATGGATAGATTCGATGATGATGGACTTTACTATGATGCGATAGAGCAAAGTGTGATGTTGGGATGAGACTTTGCTATGATGTGATGAGGCAAAGCATGATATTGAGATGGGACTTTGCTATGATGCGATAAAGCAAAGCATGATATGAGAAAGCCTTGGTTTAATCCAGACGGGATCATTCCAAGCATGTTGATAACTCGGTGATGTGGTTCGAGTTTGTTGATAATGGTTGGCTCGAGAGGCGCTTGAGCTAGTATATGAATAGTCGTCGAGGAGGATGACTAGAAGGCTGAGATTTCATCGTTGTTGAAGGTTCTAGCATGCTCAAAGCAAGAGTACGTTGGAACGGGTCACGATGACGTTCCAGGCACGGGTCACGATGACGTGCTAGTACTCTGGGCAGATGCGATAGTCCTAGGCACGGGTCACGACGACGTGCGGAGTTATGTCTAGAACCGGGGTTGCCATTAGCCCTTGGCGGACGGATGAAATAATGGGCCGGTCATTCAATTAACGGTGAAATCAAGGCAATGATAATAGTGATAGCCAGAGTCATGGATGTTTGGATGTTTGGTTGTATCGTCACTTGTGTCAAGAGCGATGTTTTCAGGGTGCTTATCTGATCTTGGTTTAGGCCTTGGGGGTTTGTACTTGGAAAACGCCGACCTTGACTCGAGTGATAATTACTTTGCTTTGAATGTTTGAATTGCTATGTTTGCTTCTACTTAGTGTGTCTGGGGGCTATTACTGTTGAAAGAGGTGGAGTGGGATGGTTGGGTTCCTATTCCTTTTACCCTTTATGCTCTTTTGGTATGTTTGATAGTTGATTTACTACTCACTAAGACTTTTGTCTGACTCAAGGTTTTATGTTTAACTCTTATTACCTTGGGCTGTTCATCCATGTTGGGATGGGCAGACTAGGTAGCAGGTGACAGGTGCTGTTCTTAGTGGTCAATGTTGTTGATGACGAAGACGAGCTGGAGGCTTTTGCATATTGTTTTCTTACTATATGTACTGGAAGTTCCGCTGTTTGTATTCTCTGATTGATATGTAGTGAGGCTTGATGTATTGACTATTCAGATATTTGTATCAAACTATTACAAAGTGTATTGATGAATTTCTGATTTGAGGAGCTTCACTATATATATTTCTCTATTGTATTTTATCCATGCGCTGTGAGTTATACGATAGATTATTCTGTGTTTTACCTTACCTTGACGGTCGTCTATGGAAGCCTGACACACTTTTCAGCGCACCATTTCCTTGTTTAGTGCAGGAGTCATGGGCGGTCGTCACATTTGGTATCAGAGCGAGGTTAATCGATTTTAGCCAACGCTCGCTAACGTAACTACGTATGAGAGGCGTAATTGTATTTTGATGGATGATTACTATATATAATATAGTAGCTTAGAAGGATTTGAACTTCTTATGCAGTTGTTTCTCAGGGTATATTAATTATTTCTTTTAGATATTAGGAATGAGTCGAAGAGGGAGATCAGCTGCTGAGGGAGGCCATGCTGTGGAGGGGGCTGCTGATTATGCTTCTATGTTCGAGGCTATGATGACTTCGATCATGAGAAGAATACCAGCTCCAGGGCCATCAGTAGATGTTGGAGTTCAGGTTCAAGCCCCAAAACCAGTGGATTTTGCTAAGTTGTGCAAAGACTATACTGCTCTTGGAGGAAAGGTTTTCTTGGGAACAGAATCAACCATTGAAGTTCAGAGATGGATTGATGCTTGTAGACGGATCTTTGGTGATTTGGGAATTGAGGATGCAACTAAGAGGAAGCTTGCATCAAGACAGCTACAAGGGAGAGCTTCTGATTGGTGGAACTCTATCACCATTGATACTTCAGAGGAAGAGATTACTTCGGAGTAATTCCAAGCGAGATTTGAGGCTAAGTTCATTTCTACAGCTCAGAAATCCGTTCTATTTAAAAAGTTTGTGGAGCTCAAGCAAGATGGGAGACCAGTTCTTGAGTATGTTTCTGAGTTTGAAGCTTTGTCCAAGTATGCTCGGTCGTATATTGATTCTCCCTATCAGAAGAATGAGAAGTTTGTGATAGGCTTGGACACTTATCTTGGGAGACAGTTGGTGGATCATCTGGACGATCCATTTGAGAAGCTTGTGGAGAAAGCTCTCAGGCATGAGAATCTGTTTCCTAAGGAAGGATCTGTTGTTGCTGTGACCAAGGAGCAAAGTGGAAACAAGAAGAGAAAGCAGCAGCAGCAGAAGGGTAAGGATGGCCAAAAGAAGCCAAAGGGAAAAGTGATCTGCTACAACTGTCGACAGAAGGGTCATCTCTCCAGAGATTGTAAGAATCCGAGAGTGCCGGTGAAGTGCCACAACTGTGACAAGCTGGGACATATTAAGAGGAATTGTCCAGAACCGAGGAAGGACAAGCAGATCGTGCAAGCTTATACTTTGAGGGCTGTGTCATCGTCTTTGAAAGCTTCTACTGCTGAAGAGAAAGGAAAGAGTGTGGTAGTTCAAGGTACTCTTTCCATTTGCGGTGTTCCAGTTAGAGTATTGTTTGATACCGGAGCGTCGCATTCCTTTGTTTGTAGTGAACTTATAGGTCGGTTGGGTTTGGAACCGGATATTGTTGATAGACCATTGGTTGTGACTAATCCAGTTGGGGGTTCGTCTTGTTTGTGTATGATATGCCGTGGTCTAGTTGTGTCGAGTCATGATTGCTCTTTTGTTTGTGATTGTTTTGTTCTGAACTTTGCGGGGTTCGGAATTATTTTGGGTATGGACTGGCTTAGGAAGTATGCGGCAAAGGTTGATTGTGAGAGGCTTGAGGTGAAGTCGAGAATGTGGAGGGGCGAAAGGTTGTGATACGATGTAAGCATGAGGAAGGCGTCTTCATGAGCTTCATGTATTCGCTGGTTGTTCCACGGGATGGACTGTCATCGGTGCCTATTGTGAATGGATTTGAGGATGTCTTTGATGAGGTCAAAGGGTTACCGCCGCATAGGGAGATCGAGTTTCATATCGATCTAGTTGAGGGAGCCAGACCTGTTGTGATGCCTCTTAGGAGGATGGCGCCTAGGGAGCCGCAAGAGTTGAAGGTGCAAGTTGATGACCTTTTTCAGAAAGGATTCATTCGGCGTAGTGTGTCCGAATGGGGTGCACCAGTTGTGTTTGCAACCAAAGCGGATGGATCGTTGAGGTTGTGTGTGGATTATCGTGAGCTGAATAAAGTGACTAAGAAGAACAAGTATCCATTACCGAGAATAGATGACTTGTTTAATCAGCTTCACAAAGCTAAGGTGTTTTCTCAGATGGATTTGGCAACGGGATTTCACCAGTTGAGAGTGGCAAAGGATAGTGTTCCGAAGACTGCTTTTAGAACACCATCTGGTTTCTATGAGTGGCTGGTAATGCCATTCGGTTTGACCAATGCACCAGCATATTTTGTGGATCTTATGAATAGGGTGTTCAGAGATCAGTTGAATAAGTTTGTACTTGTGTTCGTGGATGATATTTTGATTTATTCCATAACTAAAGAGGAACACAAGACACACTTGCGGAATGTTTTGGAAATCTTGCGGAAACATCAGCTGAAAAGCTAAGTTTTCGAAGTGCCACTTAGGGAAGAGTGAAGTGAGATTCTTAGGTCATGTTATCTCTGGAAATGGAATAGCGGTTGATCCCGCCATGGTGGCAGCAATCCAGGATTGGGTTAGACCTAAGAATGCATCTGATGTGAGAAGTTTTCTTGGATTAGCAGGATATTATCGTCGGTTTATCAAAGACTTTTCCAACATAGCTGCACCATTAACAGAATTGACGAAAAAGAACCAAGTGTTCAGATGGGATGCTAAGTGTGAGCAAGCTTTCGGAATCCTGAAAGAGCGACTAACAAGTGCTCCTGTTTTGACTATTCCAAGTCGAAATGATGAGATGGTGGTTCACACCATGCATGTGGTACTGGACTTGGAGCAGTGCTAATGCAAAAGGATAAAGTTGTTGCGTATGCAAGTCGACAACTGAAGCCGCATGAAAGGAATTATCCGACTCATGATTTGGAGTTAGCGGCGATTGTATTTGCTCTGAAGATGTGGAGACATTACCTATTGGGAGTTCGATTCGAGTTGTTTACAGATCATAAGTCGTTGAAGTATCTTTTCTCCCAAAAGGATTTGAATCTCCGGCAGCAACGATGTCTAGAGTTTTTAGCATCATATGATTTTGGTATAGCCTATACTCCGGGAAAAGGTAACGCAGTGGCAGATGCGTTAAGTCGAAGACATGCAGGATTGGGAGACATGTTTTCAGAATGGAAGAGTCTTGAGTATCTGGCTGGATTTGACTTCAGGCCTAGATGTGGATTGGAACCTGAGATGTTGGCAAACTTATCAATAAGACCTACCCTTATGGAATGAATTGGCGAGAGCCAAAAGCGAGACGATAAGCTTGTCAAGATTATCCGTGATTTAGAATCTGGATTGGAACCAGAGAAGGATAAAGGATTCGAGGTCGATCGAGAGGGTTGGCTTCGGAAACTAGGACGACTGGTTGTCCCCGATATAGATGAATTGAGGAATGAAGTTCTGAAGGAGAGTCATCACTCGAAGTTGACAATTCATCCGGGTGGAAATAAGATGTATCGGGATATGAAGAGAACCTATTATTGGGAAGGTATGAAGAAAGATGTTGGAAATTTTATTTCCAAATGTATGAACTGCTAGTTGGTTAAAGACGAACAGAAGAAGCCAAGTGGATTGCTTCAGCCGTTAGAAGTTCCTAGTGGAAGTGGGAGCAAATATCGATGGATTTTATTGATGGTCTACCTAGAACAAGAGCGGGAAATGAAGGGATTTGGGTTATAGTAGATCGATTGACTAAGAGTGCAAGATTCATTCCTGTTCGATCAACTAGGACTACATCGAAATTGGCTAAGTTGTATGTTAAGTGGATAGTTCGATTCCATGGTATTCCGAAAAGTATAGTGAGCGATCGAGACCCATTGTTCACTAGTGAATTTTGGAAGAGCTTCCAGAAAGTTTTGGGAACCGAGCTGTGTTTGAGTACAGCTTATCACCCCCAAACAGATGGTCAGACAGAGAGAGTCAACCGAGTTTTGGAAGATCTCCTCAGAGCATGTGTTTTGGACTTCGGGGGATCATAGGAAGATTACCTTCATTTGGTGGAGTTTTCATATAATAACAGTTATCAGACAAGTATTGGTATGGCACCATATGAGTCATTGTATGGAAGACCGTGTAACTCTCCGACATGTTGGTTGGAAACAGGAGAAAAGTTGATACTTGGGCCAGAAATGATTCGACAGACTTCTGATTGTATAGAGATCATTCGGCGACGAATGAAGGCAGCCTAAGACCGTCAGAAAAGTTATGCTGATAGGCGTCGTAAGGATCTGGAATTCGACGTAGGAGATATGGTTTTTGTGAAGATTTCTCCGCTGAAGAATGTTATTCGATTCGGGAAGAAAGGAAAATTGACTCCGAGATTTGTTGGACCATTCCCGATCATCGAGCGAATTGGAAAGCTCGCTTATAAGTTAGAGCTATCGGAAAAGATGACGAGTGTGCACATTGTTTTTCATGTATCTTATCTACGGAAGTATGTGCACGAGTCGAATACAGTGGTTTCTGCTAATAGCTGTGAAGATTTAGAAGTTGATCCAGTTGTTAGAAGACCTCGTAAGCCACTTGTGTTGTGGGAACTGACACGAAACAGCTTAGGAGGAAGGTAGTCAAGTTGCTCAAGGTACAATGGAGTGATGATGTTAACGACTGTACATGGGAGGAAGAAGAGAGGATGAAGGCAGCTCATCCTGAACTCTTCGAGGTATGGCCCTAAGGTGTCGTGACATCTCATGAATTTGTAACTTGTTCTAGTCTTAGAATTCTGCATGCTAGGATACTAATTGGACGCATGGTTTGTTGATTGCTATGGATGGTAGGCATGCAGAATAGTTTTGATTGCTCTTGTTTGTTTGGAATTTCGGGGGCGAAATTCCTAAGGGGGAGAGAATGTAACGACCCGTATTTTTATGGATCGAAAGATCGTAGAATTGTTGTCATTAGATTATTAGTGCCATTAAGTCGTTTAGATCTTAAGTCGTTTGGAGCTTGAGTCGTGTAGGAGATAAGTCAGTTGTACGACTTAGTGGTGTTGAGCGACTCATAGGTGTAGCCGAGTTAAGGAGGTAGCCGACTTAGTTGTTGGCCGACTTAAGGTATTGACCGACCTAAGAGCTAACAGTTAAGGGGATTGGCCGGCTTAGGAGTTAGCAACCTAGGACTAGCGGCAACGACTTAGGAGCTAACGACTCATAGATGAGACCGACCTAAGAAGGTTAATGACCTATAGGAGTTAGTGACCTGCAGGCTTAAGTCGTAAGCGACTTATGGTGATGGGGTTACAGTTAGGTCGTGGACGGGTTATGGTATAGGTCGTAGGTCGTTGAGACCTTGTGTATAGCGTTAGGTCGGCATGTGTTTTAGGTCACATGAGTGTTAGATCGGTACTCCTGTTAAGTCGTTGGGTCGGCATCTCAGTTAGGTCGTGCATTGGTGTTAAGGCTTAGGTCGTTTAGCCGTTGTGTCGGTAGGTCGTGGATGCGCATGTGTTTTAGGTCGTAGGTTGGGGGTAGTTGAGTCGTTAGGTCGTAAGTCGGCTAGGGTTAGGTCGGCGACGACTTAAGGGGGGACGACTCATGGGAATTTCAGCCTATAAATAGAGGGGTTTGGTTCACTTTTTGGCACCGGATTTTGAAGCGACGAAGTGCTGCCATTTTGAGAGCTCGTCTACAACACTTCTTCACTTCTTTTCTCCACTTTAATCTTGTGCTTCCATCCATCTAGATTGAAGATCAAATCGAAGATCCAAGAGCCAAAGTTAGAGATCTCCATCCATCGAAGAGAGATTTCATCATTTGAAGAGGAGCTTTGGGGGATCAAGCTAGATCCTTTGCTGTCCAGATCTGAAGTTAGTTGCTTTTGAGGTGTCTAGGTGATTCGGTGAGTGGTGGTTATCTCTCACACGGACCCAAAGGAGTATATTGGATCGGTGGCTTGTTTATGTGTTAAAGATAGAGATTTCTTGCATTTTCCTTAAGTCTGCATGTAGATCCATTGTCTATGAAGTTTTGGATACCCGTTTTGCTACATGTTAACTTATATAAGTTTATTCATCAAGTTGTAGAGATATTTGCTTATAATTCATACTTGTTAGATTTGGACATTTTAATTACGAAATTGCCATTCTTGTATAATTGCTTATTAGATCTTGTTTGAATGTTTGACTGCTTGGACTAATGATTGATTTGATTGATAGATTGTTGCAAATTAGCTAATAGTTGATTTGGACAAGTTGGTCAAAGATGATTCAAAAGCTAAGTGGAGAGGCTCTTGAATGGTGAAAGCTGCTTATGGCATATGAAGCGGATGTTAAAGCTCATATGGATAGATTCGATGATGATGGACTTTGCTATGATGCGATAGAGCAAAGTGTGATGTTCGGATGAGACTTTGCTATGATGTGATGAGGCAAAGCATGATATTGAGATGGGACTTTGCTATGATGCGATAAAGCAAAGCATGATATGAGAAAGCCTTGGTTTAATCCAGACGGGATCATTCCAAGCATGTTGATAACTCGGTGATGTGGTTCGAGTTTGTTGATAATGGTTGGCTCGAGAGGCGCTTGAGCTAGTATATGAATAGTCGTCGAGGAGGATGGCTAGAAGGCTGAGATTTCATCGTTGTTGAAGGTTCTAGCATGCTCAAAGCAAGAGTACGTTGGAACGGGTCACGATGACGTTCCAGGCACGGGTCACGACGACGTGCTAGTACTCTGAGCAGATGCGATAGTCCTAGGCACGGGTCACGACGAGGTGCGGAGTTATGTCTAGAACCGGGGTTGCCATTAGCCCTTGGCGGACGGATGAAATAATGGGCAGGTCATTCAATTAACGGTGAAATCAAGGCAATGATAACAGTGATAGCCAGAGTCATGGATGTTTGGATGTTTGGTTGTATCGTCACTTGGGTCAAGAGCGATGTTTTCAGGGTGCTTATCTGATCTTGGTTTAGGCCTTGGGGGTTTGTACTTGGAAAACGCCGACCTTGACTCGAGTGATAATTACTTTGCTTTGAATGTCTGAATTGCTATGTTTGCTTCTGCTTAGTGTGTCTGGGGGCTATCACTATAGAAAGAGATGGAGTGGGATGGTTGGGTTCGTATTCCTTTTACCCTTTATGCTCTTTTGGTATGTTTGATAGTTGATTTACTGCTCACTAAGACTTTTGTCTGACTCAAGGTTTTATGTTTAACTCTTATTACCTTGGGTTGTTCATCCATGTTGGGATGGGCAGACTAGGTAGCAGGTGACAGGTGCTGTTCTTAGTGGTCAACGCTGTTGATGACGAAGACGAGCTGGAGGCTTTTGCATATTGTTTTCTTACTATATGTACTGGAAGTTCCGCTGTTTGTATTCTCTGAATGATATGTAGTGAGGCTTGATGTATTGACTATTCAGATATTTGTATCAAACTATTATAAAGTGTATTGATGAATTTCTGATTTGAGGAGCTTCACTATATATATATTTCTCTATTGTATTTTATCCATGCGCTGTGAGTTATACGATAGATTATTCTGTGTTTTACCTTACCTTGACGGTCGTCCATGGCAGCCTGGCACAATTTTCAGCGCACCATTTCCTTGTTTAGTGCAGGAGTCATGGACGGTCGTCACATTTGATACGGCCAAGTTTCTCTGCTGTAGTCTTTTTGACCAAGTCAGATGGGTCATTAAGATTCTGTGTGGATTTTGAGGATTAAATAAGGTTACTATTAGGAATAAGTAACCCTTGCCCCGTATAGACGATCTTTTTGATCAAATCCATGGAGCTTCTGTTTTCTCTCACTTTGATTTAGCTTCGGATTTACACCAATTAAGGGTAGCTGAGGATAATGTACCCTTGACTGCGTTCAAGGGACCCAATTGTTTTTTTGAGTGGTTGGTTATGCCTTTTGGGATAACCAACACTCCTACTTATTTTGTGGATTTGATGAACCAAAATTTTTCGGGATATATTGAACAAGTTCGTGCTCGTGTTAATCGATGACGTTCTTGTGTACTCCAAGTTTGAAGAGGAGCATAATTAACATCTGGAGATAGTGTTGGTGACTTTAAGGAGGCACGTTCTAAAGGCCAAAATTTTGAAATGCCATTTTTGGAAGCCGAAAGTGAGATTTTTGGGGCATATTGTATCCGAAAAGGGTATTTCCATAGATCCAACCAAGGTAGCAACTATTCAAAAGGGGAAGCAACCGCAGACTCCTATGGAAGTCTACAGTTTTTTGGGTTTGGCAGGGTGCTACAGGAAATTTATTAAGGACTACTCTAAGATTTCTTCGCACTTAACCTAGTTGACTCGGAAAGCAGAAAAGTTTAAGTGGGCCCCCAAGTGTGAATAAGCTTTCTTGGATTTGAAGGCAAGGCTGACCAGTGCACCTGTTCTAGCCATTCCGGATGGTGAGGGTAAGCTTGAAGTCTACACGGATGCTTGTGAAGTTGCATTAGGTGCAGTGCTGATGCAGAATGGGAAAGTGATTGTATATGCGAGTAGGCAGTTAAAGCCACATGAAAAGAATTACGCTCTGCAAGATTTGGAATTGTTGGCCATCGTCTTTGCTTTGAAGATCTGGAGGCACTATGTGTTGGAAGAGAAGTTCGAGCTTTTCACAGATAACAAACCTTTGAACTATCTTTTCTCCCAGAAGGATCTGAATTTGGGACGGCAGAGGTGGGTAGAATTTTTGGCATCATATGATTTGGATATCCTCTATACTCCAACGAAAGCGAATGTTGTGGCAGATGCTCTAAGTAGGAATGTAGTTCTGTCTATTTTGGAATTTATTCCATCTTATCTAGAAAGGATTGCGACTAAGAAAGGATTAGATAGAAGATTGAGAGAAATCATTAGAAGAGTTAAGAGTGGTCAGTGTTCCAGTTTTGAGATTGATGACCAGGGAATTATGAGGATCGACGGGAGGATTTGTGTTCCAAATTTCAAGGATTTGAAGCAAGAAGTTTATCAGAGAGTCATCGCTCCAGGCTGAGTATCCATCCGGGGATCTCAAAGATGTAAAAGGATATGAGGAGAGTTTTCTGGTGGCCAAATATGAAGAAGGATGTTGCTGCTTTCGTCAATGTGCGATCTGCCAATAGGTGAAAGGTGATCAACAGAAGACCGTAGGATTGTTGCAACCTCTGGAAGTTCCTAAGCGGAAGTGGGAAATGATAACTATGGATTTCATTGACGGTTTACCAAGGGCCAGAAAGGGAAATGAAGGAATATGGGTAAATGTGGACCGACTAAGCAAGAGCACGCATTTTATTCCGGTTAAGGCAACCAGGACTGCGGCGTCTTTGGCAGAGATTTTCTTGAAGGAGATCGTCTGGTTGCACGGAGTTCCAGTCAGAACAGTTAGCGACCATGATCCAATCTTTACTAGTAAATTTTGGGATTCTTTGCAGACAGCTTTGGGTATGAGATTGAGTTTGAGTACAACCTATCATCCCCACAACGATGGACAAATACAAAGGCTGAATTGAATTCTAGAGGATATGTTAAGGGCTTGTGTTTAGGATTTCAGTGGATCTTGGGAGGACCATCTGCATTTAGTGGAATTCTCATACAATAATAGTTATCAGGCGAGTATCAAGATGGCACCCTATGAAGCTTAGTATGGAAAACCTTGTAGATCACCGTCCTGTTGGGTAGAGTTTGGAGATCGTCTTGTTCTTTGTGCAGATTTGATCCGAGAGGCATCTTCGAAGGTAGAGCTAATCAAGAAGAGAATAAAAGCAGCCCGGGATCGTTGGAAGAGTTATGCGGACAAGAGAAGAAGGCAATTGGATTTCGAAGTCAGAGATTTGGTTTTTGTCTAGGTTTCCCCGATTAAAGGAGCGATTAGGTTTGGAAAGATGGGAAAGCTTTCCCCAATGCACAACGGACCATTTTGATGCTCAAGAAAATTAGTGCTTTGGCCTACAGGATTGAATTGCCAGTCCGGATGGCTGGAATTCATAGTTTTTTTCACGTATCTCATCTGAGGAAGTACGTGCACGACCCATCTTTAGTTGTGGAGCCAGCAGTGCAGGAAGATTTAGAGATCAAACCAGACTTATCTGTGGTCAGGCATCCAGTCCAAATAGTTGATCAGGATGAGAAGCAACTTAGAATTAAGGCGGTGAAGCTGGTCAAGGTGCAGTGGAGTGAGGATCCCCGAGATTGTACCTAGGAAACCTTGGATAGTTTTAGGAAAACCAATTCGGAATTGCGTCCGGATAGCTAGTAATGTTGTTTGAATGAATTGTTTGTTTGGATATTAGTGTATGACTGTTATGTATGCTTGAACTGTTTGAAATAAAAGTTTTTGGATTATATTTTGCTTTTAAATTTCAGGGACGAAATTCTTTTAAGGGGTGAGGAATGTGATATCCCATAATTTCAGGCAATAATTATGTGATAATCTTCTTTTATAAATTATTTAAAATTAACAAATTATTCTTTTTAAATAAATAAAACAAGTGTTGTATATATATGTGTGTGTGTGTGTGTGGGTTGATTTTAAATTGAATTTGAATTGAATTTGAAATTCAAAAGATAAATATCTTAAAATAAGTTGGATTTAAAAATATATATATGTATGCAATTTTTATTGGTATATAATTAGTTTTATATTATTTTCTTTAAAAGACTTTATAAATATAAAGTAAGAAATGTATTTACTAAATAGAAAATTAAATATATAAGTTTTATAAAAACATTTAAAAATAATAAACACATGTATAATTACACATGTAAGTTAATTAATACATGCTAATGACAAATGTAAATTTTTTTAACTAGTGTCACCATTTTATTTTCTTTTATTTTTAAAATCATAAATAAAGTCTATAACATACCTACACTCTCTCTTTCAATATTTTCTATCTTCATTTCAAAACTAACAAAAAAAAAACCTGTAAACATTATACAAACCAAAGATAATCAAAAGCCCGTAAACTATATTCAAACCAGAAATTCAAAAGCAATCAACTAAGCAAGCTTCTACTCTTTCAAACTAAATCAAGGCAAGAACATTTCAATAACTAATCAAAGCTTCAGTTTATCAAGCAATCCATCTCAGTTTTAAAACAAGATTTCCAGTTTAAAAATGAAAGCAAGTTTTCAAGCATTTTCAAGTTCCAGTTTCAAGATTTCAAAATACCCAGTTTCAAACTTCTCTGCTCATCATCAACAGGTGAGTAAACAAAACAACAATTTTTTTTAACTTAGTGCTTGTGATGATTTTATGAAATAATGATGCGGTAAATTGATTGCATGAGTGAAATTAAACCTGCACGTTTAAATATGAAGTGATATAAGTGTGCATGTCTGGATATATCCGTGGTCATCTCTGTTTTAAGTTACAGGGTTTAAATTTAGATCAAAATTACAAATTTCCTCATCCAATCTCTTATAGGTTTTTGGTATTCAAACAGATTATGTTTGTTTAAACTTAAACTAAGATTTAAAATCTATTTTTATGTAAAATAATTTTGAATATCATCTGGCAAATACAAAATTCAGTGGGAAACTTAAAATATGTTAATATCAATTATCATGATTTGCTGATTCATCTATATAACCTGATTCGACTTTGAAAACTAAGATTTTTAAAAGTAAATTCAGGATTTCTAGCTTTGAATCGAGTGAGGAAATCGAGGTAGAACGTGAATTGGGTTTTGAGGCTTTTTCGATGATCAGAGGGCTAGGGGTGGTCGGGGTCTCTACTGAAGGTAGAGGGAAGTATGGTGGTCTCAGAAAAATGGTAGGTGGACTTTTAAACCACCGAGGTGGCGGCACGACAGTAGTTAGGGTTTAAACCTAGGTTTGGTCGAGGCTTGAATTTTGGGTTGCTGTGTCGTCTCTGGAGCATCGGAGATGATCGGTCATGGGGGAAAAGAAGCATGATGGGTCGGCGAACCTTTGGACATAGATTCATGGTTGCTAGTGATTAGAGTTGTCATGGCGAGGAGGATGTTGGTCGCGGTTTTGAACTTGTAGTTCGATCTGTTAGCTCAATTTTGATTTCGGGCTAATGATGGAGTTTAGGTGGTCAGGATCGTAGTTAGAGATGGTCAGTGACATGCCGAAGATAACGTCGGTGGTCGGAATCGCCTCAATCACAAGTGCATGTGCACGGCATGGCTTGTGTGGCAGTGTTTGGAGAAGGAGCTTGGGTCTTGGGGAAGGTCTCGAGGAAAGGGCAGATTTGCTTGGGTTTGTTTTGGAGTTTGAACATGAGTGTTTAGACAAGTTAACAGATTTCAAACTTAAACTAAAACTAAGTTATAAAAATGAAAAGTGGATTTTTCTCGGGTCTGGGCTCGAGTGTTTTCTTGGTTGAACCCAAAGTAAATGTTTTAACAAGTTTTTAATTTTAAATAAAAGCAATTTTTAAATTTAAAATGAACCTAGTTTAAACTATTTCTTAAAACTATTTCTTTATATAATAAATGTTTTTAAATAATTGATTTAAGAAGTTATATGATCTGTTTAACTTAAATGTATTAAGTTGAATTCTTAAGTTATTTTTAAACTTAATTTTAAATATAATTAAGTAGTTAATTAAAAGATAAAGTGTTTTAAATTTATATGTTAATGATAATTAAGTAATTAATAAAGATAATGTTTTATCTTAAAATTAATTAAGGTCTTGGATAATTATAGGTAATTAAATTAGTGAAGTAATTAAAGAGAAATTAATTAATTTCAATTAAGGATTAATTAATATGAAATTAAGATTGAATAATTAAGAAATTAGGGATTATTAAATTTTAATTAAGGATTAATTAATTAAGTAATTAGAGATAAATTAATTTGTAATTAAGGATTAATTAGTAATTAAGGTTCATTAATTAATAATTAAAGGATAATTCGATAAATAATTAAAGGATAATTTATCAGTAATTAAAGATTAATTAATTAATTAATTTGTAAAGTAATTAAAGGATAATCAACAAATTCAAATGGTTTGTAATTAATTAATGATTAATTAAACAGGGTTAGGTGATTAATTCATAAATAATTAATTTAATTTAAGTTAATTAAATTGATTATAATTATGGAATTAATAGTCTTGCTTATAGATGATTGATTGTATAGAATGTCTGGATTGATTGATATTTATAGTATGAGATTCTATGATGTGAAATACTTTGGATATGGCTGATGATAAATTTGTGTTATTTATCTATGATGAATGCTGTGTGAATTCAATTTCTGAACTGAATTGAATTGTTTAAACCTTAAATAACGTAGCCTTTAAGAAACGTTTGGATTTCGATGAGACCGGGATCCGATATCAAATTTGATTATCCGAAAAGCACATCGATCCAAGTTAAACGATAGGTCTTGAATTCTCAAGTGAAGATCGAGATGAAGTTCACAAAGTGCAAGGATATTGTCGTTAACTCCGAGGGTGATTCCAAAATGAGTGTAAGAAAATAGTGCCTTCGGTTTCGTTCAAACCCCGAACGAACTTGTGTGGATGAACGTCATCAGACCATCATCAAAGGAGTACGATGAGCATTCCAAGATATGTGTTCTTAAAAGGTAATCGTAGCCTCAAGCCTCATCAACAGGGAATGGCTAAAGCAGTGGAGATGTACGCAAGGCTAAGTGGGTAGCACCCAAGTACGATAAGATTTTCCCTTGTCTAGAGGTCCCTTTTTTTGGGCTGTGTGGGCGGTTGTTTGGCCACAACCGTGGGGTTGTCTTATTCGGACTATCCAGTGAGGGATAGCTTCGGCTTTGTGATGCAAGGGATCGGGGTGGATCCTCGGTATGGTGATCTAGACCATGTATTATGATGGGAGGTACCCCAGTAGTCCTGCCACTGTATGGAATCCAGTCTCTAATAAGTGCCCGTACGGTTTTGATTGTGCCCAGCTATGTTGGAACATGAGATGTACGCATTCCAGCTATTTCTGTATTTTATATTGAAAACCCTAGACACTATTATAATATAACTGGATTTCCTATCAAACGTTTTGGTTATCGTAAGGGATAAACTTGCCCGTGTTTATATGCAGAGGGTCTTACGAGATACCTTTTATTTCAAAGGTTTTCAAGTTAAAAAACTTAACCGTTTACTCACACCAGACCCATGTGTGACTGGGAGTTTATTTATGTTTTCTTAAACTCTTGGGTACTCAAATTTTTATGAGTAGCCAAGTGATCAGGTTTGCTTGACGAATTTTGGAAAACCTTGAAGCAGGAGTCTTGACATATCTATATATCTATTTCTGCTGTGTTGGAGTCTTTGTCTGTTGTATTTTGGAATGTAATGGATAGACAGACCTTCACGACTGTCTAATGTGATGTTGTAACTATGTAACTCTGTTGTATAATAACTATGTAATAGCTATGTGATGTATTATATTTTTTCGTTTTCGCTGCGAGATTCTGATATTGTTTAGTTCTTTCTTTCTATCTATTCTTTTTCTACCTATTTCTTTCTTATTGATGATACGTCTTTTTGTGGAATGAAAGGCGGGTCGTCACAGTAACAATCTTTTTAGTTGTATAAATTTAAGGTTACGCAACATTCCTCTATAAATAAACCATTACCCACTTACATCTCTTCCAAAACATTTCTTTTTTCTTTTTTCTTTCTTTTTAGTTATGTGTAGAAAGAGAAAACTTCAATTATCACTGGAGGTGACTTCACCTACTTCGCAAAGAAAGAGGGAGGTCATTTCACCTCCTTTGCAAAGAAAGAGGGAGGTGACTTCGAAACAATTGATTGATATTATGGTCCATTTTTCATTCTTCTTTATTACCTTTAGTAGTTTTTTGTACTCACTTACCTGTTCTCCGATTTCTAATCATTTTACTCATAAAAGCAATCACCTATGTCTCATAATTTCTCTATTTATTTAGTTTGAGACAAGGATACGATTAAAAATATACTTGATAATTTCAAATAGTTATATATTTGATTATACCTTTTATTGACTTATTTAGATGTTAGTTATTTTGAACTATTTTTATTACCAAAATCCATATCAAATTTGTATTAGGTATCGACAGCCGATTATTTGACTTAGATTTTTTGTCAATCATTATGTATTTTCAACCTTCTTGATGTATCATTCTAGCATTTGTCATATATCAATTTCAAGAAAGTTAAACGTACTTTACTAGAAATTAATTATTATTGTAAACTATTTTAATATGATAACCTTACTTTACTTTCAGCCATGGTTCATCAATGATCTTCAAAGTATTAATTTACTTTCAAGTATAGACAATAATCTTCTTGAATTAATCATCTGAGCTTTGTAGCCATTGCAACTTTGCAAATAGATGTCAATAATTAATTAGAGACCAACATTAAAAGGTAGTCACGTGCAAGTATTTTCATTTAAGTTTTTCTTGCGGTAATTAATGTTAGAAACTAGGGTGGCTATAACAAAATGTTGGATCTTAAGGCTATTCAGACACTAGAGGTGGTGAATTGTGTATTAACTACTTACATATGAATATAAAACTGTATTTACTTAAATTGCAAACAGAAAGGAGTAATCAGAGAATAAGTAAGAATAAGGTAAAATGTAGTAATGTAAATAATACCTGGATTTTTATACTGGTTTGGATTAAACAATCCTACATCCAGTCTTGCATTCTATCATGCAAAATTCCACTATAATCGCTTCCTTTCCACGGGTGGCAAG
The DNA here is from genome assembly GCA_030765085.1 of Allium cepa. Taxonomy (NCBI): domain Eukaryota; kingdom Viridiplantae; phylum Streptophyta; class Magnoliopsida; order Asparagales; family Amaryllidaceae; genus Allium; species Allium cepa. Next base: position 591,806,841 of record CM060938.1, read on the forward strand.
AACACCTTTACAATCTTGGTTTCATGGGCTACAAGACACACCCTCTTGATTTTGTAGGATACAAGAACTCCTTTTCTTTATCACCAACAACAAACTATGCCAAATGGTTGTATCTTCAATACAGATTGTTGCAGATTCGGTACAATGATCCTATAGATCTTCAGTGGCAATATATCTTTGAATTCTTTGAGGAATAGGATGAAATCAGAGAGAGAATGATGTGAATTCAGGTACAACTCTTTGATATTTTATGGTTTGCAAATTAGTGAAGAATTTGAATGAAACAGTATCGATTTGTAAGGAGAGTGAAAGAGCATGCAATGGATTTCTTTTGCAAATGTTTAGAGAAGGAGTAAGAGAAAATAAGAATTCCTGATGGTAAAATTCGTTTTCAGAGGCCTTTATATAGTGGTTGAAGAGACGTGTCTTTTGGTGAAGAGGAGAGGGAAATGTCTCTTCATTTAAAATTTGAAATTCTAAAAAATTGCTAGTATGTCGACATGCCCAAGTACCCCATGTCGACATGGATGTGTTGCAGAATGAACAGCAATACTAATAAGTATTGCAAATTTTCAGCATTTCAAATTACCTTATATTTGTGGATTTTTGTGATTCGGTTGAGGTCAATGGTTGATAATCTTCAAGTATAATTGCCATGAGATCTTTAACAAGATATTCTTAGGTTCAACCAACTCCTCATCACTTCAAACACCATTATGCTTCAATATTCTTCTCAAATTGGGTTTTGTTCATCAATTACTCTGATCAATCTTCTTTTACAATTCATTTGCTTCCACTGTATTCTTGTTTATCTCTGTAAATGTCTCTATAATATAATTGATATGGCTGCATAACTCGAAGATATGTTAGTAGTAATATTTATATGTTTGTTGTCATCAAAATCAATACCTAGTGTATTAACAATCTCCTCCTTTTTGATGATGACAACCATATAAATATTTGAGAGATAAAATATAATATTTTTATTTTGACTCCACCTGACTCTATGCACTCCCCTTATCATTTTTCCTAGTATATTTATACCTTTTCTCCCCCTTTGTCATCAACAAAAAGGGCGAAAAAGAGTCGCTTAAATCACTGCTAGACAATACGTATAGTTCGTATATAGAGATAAATGCTTTTAAATAAAACACTTGAGGGGAAACCAAATCAATTCAAAACATGAAATAAACTTATCAAATAATAAGATGAGTTTTAGAGTTACTGACTTTGCTGATGCCAATAACAAATCCTTTACGTATTTATCCAATGTACGATAGATTTCTTGTCATATGCTTTGAGCATCTACTATCTAATATCCATTGTTTGGTACCTAAAAAATTATAAAATATGCACACTGGTACTCTTTTTATTTTGGGTCCATGGGGTTAAGTTTTGGGTCGCCAAACCTATGAAGAATTTGAATGTCCTTTCAAATATAGGAGTTTCACTTGCTAAGATTCACAAGACCACCAATAGGATTTGAAACACTTAAAGGCACAGAAGCAAAATTAGGAGAAAGAAGGTTCTCAATATCACAAAGATCCATAGAAATAAGTATAGGAAGCTCCATTATTAAATAGAACACGGACATGAAACATTAAATAAAGAAAAAGTGCCCTGAAGTGTGCCTTCATTTTCACTAGGAGCAGGAGCAGGCACAGGTGCAGGTGCAGGAGGTGGATCTGGGGAAGATGCAGAGGTAATAGCAAAGATACCTGATGACATGCCCTTCTTCTGAGTTGGGCAGTCCTTCTTGAAATGGCCAGGCGGCAAACAAATGTGACAGAGATCACGCCTGGTCAGTTGAGCTGGATGAATAGCAGCACCATCCAAAGTAGGACAACTATTAGCACGGTGTCCTTTCTGGGTACATCTATAGCAAGTAATGGCAGATAGGTCGATCGACTGCCTCTGAGATGAAGAAGATGATCCCAACCCTGGAGTCTTGCTCTAATTTTTATTATGATGATAAAAGTTAGACTTTCTATTCTTAGGATTTCCAGAAGAAAAATGAGATGAAGCAGACTGAGTAGTTGGAGGATCCTTATAAGTAGGATTCTCGTATCTAATGGCCATGTGCCATCAGAGTGGTGAAAGGGCTATGCACATGGGTGATGAGACGGTCATAATACTCCAGACGTGCTCCAGTAACGATCTTCTCATTTTTCTTGAGAGGAGTGTCAATTTGATTTAGACCAAACTTAGAAAGTCCATTAATCTTCCTCTCACATTCAGCAAAAGACATATCAACCTATTTCAAATCCATGAACTCCCGATACAGTTGAGACTTTCCTACCTCCAGCATCTACTTCACAAGAAAAGCCTCCCTAAAGAACGATAAAAAAATATAAGGAAGATTTTAAAAAGGGAAACTGAATCAAATTCAAAACAACAAGTGATGATACCTAAATTGTTTCTAAGAAATGTCAGCCTCAACGGCGTGAGTTGAGACAGTCTCCCGCCAATCTAAAGCTGCTCCTTTTAATTGCCAAGCAGCCAACTGACGCTGTTGGGCATTAGTAATCTCAAGAGCGGAGAAGATTCTCTCCAAATCCTTCAACCACCATTGAGCTTCTATAATGCTCTCAGATCTGGTGAACTTGGTGCCATCAAGCTCAATGTATTCCTTGCAAAGCTTCGTGAACCTGACTGGTGACAGGCTTTAGGAGCTGGGGCAGCACCACATCCCCTACCTCTTGCATTCCTATGACTCATCCTGAAAAGTCAAGAATGTATTTTAGGACAGAGGCAAATGAGAAACAAAGACAAGATTAGATAAAACAAGATACGATTCAGTAGGAATTAAGTATCCTGTACAAGGAAATTACCGACAAGGTGGACAAGAAAAAGAAGGAAATTTAGAAAATTTGGTTTTAAAACAAGAAAAGTTCTTATCCTTTGAAAATCATTTGAAAAATCATTTTCGAATTCAAAATACGTTCACTCACAAGGAAAGGATTCCAGGATTGATTTCACTCATTCTATGGTATTTCTACCATATCTCTAATGAGTTTTGCTCCACAGGCTAAGGTTTGCCTAAAACCAAAGCTCTAATACCAACAGTGTAACAACCCAAAATTTGTAAATATTTTTAAATTTAATTAATTTAAAACTTTTGTGTCTAATTATTTAATGTTTGAAATTTTCCCAATATAATTTTGGAGTTCTTTATAAATTATTTTCCCCAAATACAATAAAATAAACAATTTTTGAAAATTTTATATTTTGGTCAAACTTTGAATTTTATTTGAAAGGTTTAAAATTTTAAATTTTAAATTCTAGTCTTTTTATTTGAAATTGGATATATTTCTAATATCCGTTATGCTTTTCGTTTCATTAAATTCTGATTTATACTTTGTAAATTGGATAACATACAGCGTTTTAAAAAGCAATTAATTTCTGTGTTTTATTTTATATTTTTCCTATGTCTATCTCTTTTAACTTATTTTCTATTGTGTTTTCTCTAGACGTTATTTATTTATTGGAGTTTATTTGTGTATATTTTTATTTGTAGGTGGGAAAAAATCAATTAGACATACGTTACATTGTTTTAATTGGGCATAAGTTATATTGTGTTAAAAGCTTGCCTTTATTTGCTTAGCATGTTTATTTCCCACCATAGTCGTTCACTATTTTTAGCCGTGCATTTACAAACCCTAGCCCCCTCTAACTGATGAAAATTCACGCAAAAACATCTAATCACATCTCTTTTTTTTCCATTTGTTTCTTTTTATTTAATAGGAAATAAAGCCCTTCAATTCTCTAGCCGTTTGAAACATTGATTACATGCCGTCTCTTTCTACATAATTAGATGTGAAAACTCCTCTAGTAAATATCACTTCACATACAAATATTTCCCAAACATCTCATTCCTCATTTGTCTATCGTGACTGAGAGGAAATTGCAGTAAGTTTTCTATGGCTCCTTCCTCTTTTTTCTATTTTTTCCTCTTCTATTTTCTTTTGTTCTTCTCTAAGTTTCAAGGAATAGGCTCGGCCACCATGAATTGCCGACCACAACTCCCCCTCTACCAACACCTTCCACGGTCAACAACTCTTACTCATCATCCCATGAACATGCCTTGACCATAGATGAAGATCTCATCACCAAACAATGATAATAAACCTTAGCTGAGCCTATAGATGCAAACCCCCTCCTTGGTTGCCTTGAAACCCTAGCCTATCTCCACCATCTTACCTTGGCCGTGACCATCTCCTAGCCATAATCTAGATCTGACTTGACCAAATTCGAACACAGGCCGAGCCACTTTAGACATAAGTCGAGCCTAAACTCCACTAGATCCATGCTTTGTAACCTTCCATGCCTTATAACTTGCCTCTATTCATCTTCCTCAAGCCATAGCCATGTGCACTTGATCCATGATCGAGCCTAGCTGACCTTTAGACATCATGCCTGAGCAAAATATGGTGATGGTTGAGCCTATAGGTGATGTGGCCAAGCCCACTTGTGATTTAAACCAAGCTTTGTTTCATATTGATTCATGTTTTTCATTGTTGAATTCATACCTTGTTTTGTTAAACCATATACTTATATTTATTTTATTTATTTGATTACAAGATTTGTTCTTGGTTGTTACTTCTTCTCAAATCATGTCGTGCATTGTCGTGCTTTGTGGAGTGTGGATTTTTTTATTTTGAATTGATCTCTAGCTTCAAAAAGGAGAGTCATTCACTCTAGACATTACGTACTTATATAACTGTAAATTGGTGACAAATGAATGCGAAAATTGATATGGTATGTTAATTATTCATATATGCATGTGACCTGTTTATATGATGTATAACCTGATTTGATACCTGTTACATCATATATTATAATATTATATGTTATACTGTTATTTTATTTTCTCTATCCCACACTGCAAGTTCCCTTATCACTATGAGTTTAAATGATACATATCCGAATGGACTTTAGAATATGGAAAAATCATTATGGGCTGAAATGATAGGCTCGAGTGATTTTTATTGTATTTGATTTACTTGGGATTGCGGGCTTGAAATTACTGAACCTGGATTTTTCTTTTTAAATTACGGATTGAAATGATATATTATCCATATCACTTGACCTAGGTTAGAAAATATTATACAGACCCATGGTTAATTATATATATATTTTTTGAAATTTTATAAGTATTTTAAATGTAAAAATATGTCATTTTAACTTAATTTGGATTTAAATGAATTTATATAGATTTTTTTATAAGTTAAAATGTGTAAAGAATTAAATGGAAAGGTGTATTTTGAAGGATGACTTAACTTGAAATTGGGAATTTGGTTTTAAATGGAAACTTTAAGTTAAGTAAACAAATGGAGATTTAATTTTATTTAGGAGATGGGTATGTTAAATAAAATATTAAGTTATTGGTTGAATGAAAGTTAAGCAATTTATAAAGGATTGACTTAACAAATGAAATTAATTAGAATCAGACATTTATTTATAAAATGTTATTTTTATTAAAATTTGTAAGTTAATTAATATCCAATAATTTTTTTTGAAAATTTGAATAAGTTTGATAAGTTAAAAATGAGAAAAATTGAAGATATATTGTTTTAAAGGGTATAACAGAAATTATAGCGTTTCAAAAATGCTGTAGTTTAATGAACTATGGCTTGAATATACCAAATATAACTATAACAGCATTTCTGAAGTGCTACAGTTTCTAAAAATTTGAACTATGTGTTAAACTTACTAAATATACCTATAACAGCATTTCTAAAGTGCCGTAACTTCTGAGAATTTGAACTATGTGCTGAAATTACTAAAGATACCTATAACAACATTTCTGAAATGCTGTAGTTTCTGATTTTGAACTATGTTTTAATATATACTAAATATACCTACAGCAGCACTTTATAAATGTCGCCGTTTTGAAAATTTCAATGTTTGAAATGTTGAAATTGAACGAATGAACTTAGAAATTGCTGAAATTTTGGAATTTGAATATTTGATTTGGAAGGATAATTACTTCATATTTAAATGGTTTAAATGAATTATTTTGTCTTGGAATATAAACCACTTTTGAAATTTATAACCACGGGTAATAATAATGTTGGTTGTTAAAGAGACTAGGATCGAATATCGGCATACTCTCTGTCGATACCAAAAACCACTTTAACAACCGTGTACGCGGTGGAGATTCCATAATGAAGGAGGATGGTGGCGACGTTCTGTTGAGGTATGTACGTGGACCCGACTCCAGTGAGTTGGCACAAGGTGGCTAAAACAGGAGCGATTCCGGGCCAGTGAGGTAGCTCCTCTGATCGGGCGCACTTCTTCATATGCCATTCTATTATCTTGTGATTGATTGGTGTGCACCTTTTATTTTTTTGAGTGTGGCTCGAGATGGGCGGTAGTGACTATTATGCATTACCACCTGTCCGAATAGTAATTGGTATATCTACCCTGACATTGCCTAGTTGTGCCATGTCACGTACCCTAGCAAGCCTTGTACGAGTTTGATTTGTGTCGTACCTATGGAGTATTTTTTCGTAGCCTCCCGATCAGGAGGTACGTATATACCGTATACACTACTAGCACTATTTATGTGTTAAGGGGAATATTGGGTCACTCCTTAACGCTATTTTAAAGTAAGTTTATTTTATTTCTAGGCATTATTATAATAGCGTATATTACTACGTGGTAAATAGTTTAACGGATCCTTAGAGGATGGGCGGTCCCAAGCATCCTTGAAGTTACTTGTACCTTTATATTATAGTTCACTTGAGTTGGGTTACATTGTATAAGTATGTATGTCCAGACTCAAGTGTTTGTGTTTATTTTCTTACGCTCGGGTTCGCCTAAGTAGCATAACTTGGATCTATCTTCTAGAAGCTAGAGATTTCTGAAGTTTATCTTCTTATCTAGTTTTATCTATTTCAGTTCGGTCTTCCTATTTCAGCTATGTATTAGAGACTTATATATTTGGGATTTCTACTGTATTTGTTTTAGAACTGTACTTTTTTTCAGTCTTTGTATTTTGTACTTGTTTTGAGACAGAGTTTGTAGTGACTTCATGGACCACTATAGTTATTTTTAATTCCGCTGCGAGTATTCTGATTTATTATTTTGTGTGATGGGTTTTATTTGCTCCAAAATTTTATTACAATCTGTTGTTTTGAATTATTCAAGTCAGACATATGTGGTTTTATTGTCGATTTGAATGGTCCAAAATAGTGGTTCGTTACAGTTTCTTTATCCTAAATTCGATTCTGACTTTTTTCTTCCCAACTTTCACTAGTGCATGAGTACTTGGACTCATGACAATTCTACGAATACTTTGATTCGAGGCCCTTATACAAATCGTTTAACCCGACCAAATGATCCTCCTGAAATGAAGAACGAGAATGCCCCTCGAACTCTTATGGATATAATCTTCCCCAATCGAGTTTCTATCCCTTCTTCAATCACCTTCCGGTCCTGACGACATACCTCGAATCGCCGCTCCTTAGGTCGCGTACGACCTAGCGACAAGGTCGCGGAAGAGGAAAATAGCGAGCGGAGAAGCTTCTTAGGTCGCGCGTGAGCAGCTTCAACAGGACACGAACGTCGCCGCTCATTACGTCGCGTACGACCTAGCCCCAAGGTCGCGAACGAGCAGAGCTCCGACCTATCCCTAAGTCGTGAAAAACCACTGCAACCTAACTCCATCCTAACTCGCGAACGATCCTCGCAACACCCCCACCTCCACTCTACATCGCGAGCTGACCTAGGTCGCTTTCCTCTAGGTCGTGAAGAATCAGATTCGATTTCCATCCACAAGTCGCGATCGACCTAGAACAAGCCGCCGCGGGTTCCCAACCCTAGTTCGACCTCATACATAAGTCGCGAACGAGCATTTAGGTCGCTGATGATCTGATGAGTCGCGTGAAACATAAGTCGCTGTTGAAGATTAGGTCGTTAAATCTTATAATGGATGTAGTTGCATTTTTCTTAAGCCGCGTAAGCTTTATGTCGTGTACTGAGTCGTGTGTTTGTGATGTAAGTGTGTAGTGTGCGTTGTAACACTATAAATAGGGATGTGTTGGTCATTTGTAAGGGTTGTTGAATTTGGAATAAAATTTGGTTTGTGCCTTGTGCCTCCATTAAAAATCGGTAGTTGAGCGTTATCTCCTATCTCCACTTTCGGCATTCGAATGCGCTCGAATCAATGATTGTTGAAGCCAATTCACGGAATCAAGTGCGCTTGATCAATGTTTGAAGAATTGAAGATCTTCTCTCACGATATCGTGCGCGATCAACGTTTCGAAGATTGCTAAAGTCCGGTATCTTCGTGATCAACGGATTTGGGCCTTTCGGTATTCTTAAATTCATCGATTTATCATCGATTCACCGATTATTTCCGCTAATCGTGTGAGATCCTGGACGGATTCGATTCACATCATCGAATTTGCTTCCCACGCTGCGTCAGTTTGGTATCAAAGCCAGGTTGCAAGAAGTTTGTATCATTTGGAGAATTGGGTTTCGAGAATTTGTAGTTTGGAGTTCAGATTTGCAATTGTTGAGAAGTTTGGTGTTCATCGTGTTCATCGTAAAGTTGCAACAAGTTGGAAGTTTCGATCCATGTCCTTTTGGATCAAAAGTTCGGAAAGTGTTTGAATTTTTTTGAATTTGTTTGAAGTTCAATCATGCCACCGAGACGAGCTCAACGTCATCGCAATATTAATGCTTTGTATGGAAGAGAAGAGGCCGATGAAATGGAGCAACGAATCAACGAGAGTTTCATTGAGAAGTTGAATGAAGGGATTGGTCGATTAGAGAGAATGATGCTTGAAATGAATCAAAGTAGAAGAAGGGTTTCACCTGAATCGAGTCATGGGGGAAACAAAGTTTCACCACAGTCAGATCGGGAGAGAAGAGGAGATCATGATCTTAGGAATGTTGACGATCGTGAAAGGAATGTTGATGAACGAAATCGGAGAGATGTGGATTATCGTGATCAGAGGATTGTAGATCGAAGAAATGGTGGTGGTAGAGATGTTGGTGGTCATGATCGACAACGATATGCATCAGATTTCGATGAAGAGTTTGATGGTGGTAGTGTTCATAGTCGAAATCGAAGCCAAGGAAGAAATCATTCAGAGTATGATCACAAATGGGAATCCGGAATGAAAATTGAAATTCCAGCGTTTAAGGGTGGTATGCAAGCTGAAGAATTTCTAGATTGGTTATCTAATGCTGAAGAGATCTTTGATTTCAAGGAGGTTCCGGAAGATCGTAGAGTGAAGTTGATTGCTACTCGTTTGAGAGGGAAAGCAATGGCGTGGTGGCAGCAGACAAAACTTACACGAGAACGGATGGGAAAGTCAAAGGTTGTTTCATGGGAGAAGATGAAGAAGTTAATGAAAGATACTTTCTTACCTTACAATTATCAATCTCTTATGTATCAACGCTTACAAAATCTAAGGCAGGGAACGAAGACTGTTAATGATTTTGCTGATGAGTTTTATCAACTGACAGCTCGAAATGACATCATGGAGACGGAAGAACAGTTGACCGCTAGATTTGTTGGGGGGTTGAGGATCCAGATCCAGGACATGGTAAATATGTTTGACCCTTGATCTGTGGCCGAAGCGCACCAAAAAGCGTTGGCTTGGGAGAAGCAGGGAAGACGAGGAGGTGGTGTGTTTACAAATTCCAACAATCAAATGAAAGGGGCTAGTAGCAATGCGAATGTTTCCAAGGCTATCGCAAAACCGGTTCGTAGTGAATTTGCTAAGACCAAGGTCAATAGTAGTATCAAATGCTTTAATTGTCAAGAGTTTGGCCACAAGAGCAATGAATGTCTAAAGCCGAAGAAGCGGGCAATGATTGCTGAGGTTGAAGATGATGTTGCAGATGCCGAATGTTCTAATTCATTACCGATTGAGGAGGAAGAAGAATTGTCGGGAGATGAGGGTTGTAATTTGATGATGAGGAGGTCGTGTTTGACACCAAAGCAAGAGGATGAATCAAGTTGGTTGAGGAGTAATATTTTTCAATCGACGTGCACTATTCTGGGGAAGGTTTGCAAATTTGTCATCGATGCGGGAAGCTGTGATAACATTATTTCTACAGAGGTTGTGAAGAAGTTGGCATTGAAAACAGAGAAGCATCCCAAACCTTACAAGTTAGCCTGGTTGAGGAAAGGTGGGGAAGTGAAGGTTGGTGGAAGAGCTTGTGTGAATTTTTCGATTGGGAAGAGATATAAAGATGAGATTTGGTGTGATGTTGTGGATATGGACGTATGTCATCTGTTGTTGGGGAGACCATGGCAGTATGATAGGGCCGTGCAACATGACGGTCGTACCAATAGCTACAGTTTCATGTTTGAAGGAACAAAAATCACTTTAGTTCCTAAGAAACGACGACAAGAAGAAAACAAGTTGGAGGAGATTGAAGAATTAAAGACTCTATTGACTTTGAAGGAGTTTGTTAAAGAAGTGGAGGAGGAACGTGAAGTGTTTTTTTTGATTGGACGTGAGAGCAGTGAAGTGGTGGAAGTTCCTTAAGAAGTAAAGCCAGTGCTGGAAGAATTTGAAGATGTATTCCCTGAAGAGGTGCCAAAAGAATTGCCACGGTTGAGAGACATACAACATCAAATTGATCTAGTGTCAGGTGTTGTTTTACCGCATAGGCCACATTATCGTATGAGTCTGAAAAAACACGAGGAGTTGAGAAGACTAGTGGAAGAGTTTCTTGAGCAAGGGCGTGTTCAGGAGAGTCTCAGTCCATGTGCAGTACCAGCATTGTTGGTACCTAAGAAGGATGGAACATAGAGGATGTGTACCGATAGTCGGGCATTGAACAAGATTACTGTCCGGTACAGGTTTCCTATGCCTAGATTGGATGATTTGCTAGATCAGTTGAATGGAGCTACTATAATTTCTAAGATTGATCTGAAGAGAGGTTATCATCAAATTCGAATTAGATCAGGTGACGAATGGAAAACAGCGTTCAAGACACGTGAGGGGTTATATGAATGGCTGGTTATGCCGTTTGGTCTTTCAAATGCACCTAGTACGTTCATGCGGCTGATGAATCAAATCTTTAGACCGTTTATTGGGAAGTTCGTGGTGGTGTATTTTGATGATATACTGATGGAAGCCCAGAAGAACACTTGCATCATCTGAGAGAAGTGTTGACGATACTGCGACAGGAACAATTTTATGCTGCAACGAAGAAATGCGTGTTCATGACGCATAGTGTTTTATTTTTGGGGTATGTTCTGTTGAAGGAGGGTATTCAAGTGGATGAAAGCAAAGTGGAAGATGTCAGGAGTTGGCCACAACCCAAGACAATTACGGAAGTAAGGAGTTTTCATGGGTTGGTATCTTTTTATCGAAGATTCATTCCATGTTTTAGCAGTGTGATGGCACCTGTAACCGATTGCATGAAAGGAACGAAGTTCGTGTGGACAGAGGAAGCAGAGTTAGCTTTTGAGAAGATCAAGACACTTTTGACAACATCACCAATCCTGGTACTGCCGGATTTTCAGATATTGTTCGAGTTACACACGGATGCTTCGAAGGTTGGGATTGGTGGAGTTTTGAGTCAGAATGGAAGACCAGTTGCTTATTTCATTGAGAAATTGTCTGGAGCCAAGTTGAGATATAGAACTTATGACGAGGAATTTTACGCAATTGTTCAAGCTGTGAAGCACTTGAGACATTATCTATTTCAGAAGGAGTTTGTTCTTTATACGGATCATGAAGCTTTGAAACATTTGCAAGGGCAGGACAAAATTTCAGCTCGACACGCTTCATGGATCGCGTATCTGCAACAGTTTACTTTTGTTGTAAAGCACAAATCAGGGTTGACGAATCGTGTAGCTGATGCCTTGAGCAAGAGGAATCATCTGCTGACAACGATGAAGGTTGAAGTGACATGATTTGAACTACTGCCAGAGTTTTTTGAGGAGGATCCTTACATTGCGAAGATTGTTGAGAAAATCAAGGATGGGAGTACCGATGAGTTTGTGTTGGTGGATGGATTTTTATTCAAGGGAAATCAATTATGCATACTAGATTGTAGCTTAAGAATGAAAATTGTAAAAGAGTTGCATGAAGAAGGACTTGTTGGTCGGGATCGTACTTTGCAGTTGATTTCAAGGTCTTATTTTTGGCCGTCAATGAGAAAATAAATTGAAAAGTTTGTTCAGAGATGTCATGTTTGTCAAGTTTCGAAAGGGACAGCTACAAATGCGGGATTGTATATGCCATTACCCGTGCCTTCAAGACCATGGGTTGATATCAGCATGGATTTCGTTTTGGGTTTGCCAAGAACTCAGCAAGGAAATGATTCCATATATGTGGTGGTAGATAGATTTTCGAAGATGGCACATGTCATAGCCTGTAAGAAGACAGCCGATGCCGTTCGAGTTGCTCAGTTATTCTTTAAAGAGGTGTACCGATTACATGGGCTACCTGAATCTATTGTTTCTGATCGGTATACTAGATTTCTAAGCCATTTTTGGTTGAGTTTGTGGAAGATGGTCGGAACGAAGCTGAATTTTAGTAGCGCATACCATCCGCAGACAGATGGGCAAACGGAGGTGGTGAATAGATCATTGGGAAACTTGTAGAGATGTCTTGTGAAAGATAATTTGAAGAGTTGGGATATGAAGTTATGCTAAGCGGAATTTGCATATAATCATGTTGTTAATCGAAGTACTGGTTTCAGTCCATTTCAGATTGTATATTCAAGCTTGCCAAAGGGGCTGTAGGATTTAACGATAGTGCCACAACCGCGGGGGCCAGTTAAGCGGGCTGCTGATTTCGTTGATGGGTTGACAGAATGCCATAGAATCGTTCAGGAACGATTGGAGAAGACAAATGAGAAATATAAACAACTGGAAGATAAGAAATGAAGGAGTGTGGACTTCAAAGTGGGTGATTTTGTTTACGCAATATTAACAAAAGATCGTTTTCCAGTTGGAACTTACAACAAGTTGAAAGCACGAAAGATTGGTCCAGTAGAAATCTTGAAGAAGATCAATGATAATGCGTACCAATTAAGGTTGCCGGAAGAGTTCATACTTCCGATGTTTTCAATGTCAAATATTTAATTCTGTATTATGAGGAGGAACTTGTAGAAGATTACGAGAGTGTGAATTCGAGGACGAATTCCTTCCAACAAGGAAAGGATGACGAAGCTCATACCTCGAATCGCCGCTCCTTAGGTCGTGTACGACCTAGCGACAAGGTCGCGGAAGAGGAACATCGCGAGCGGAGAAGCTTCTTAAGTCGCGCGCGAGCAGCTTCAACAGGACACGAACGTCGCCGCTCTTTAGGTCGCGTACGACCTTGCCCCAAGGTCGCGAACGAGCAGAGCTCCGACCTATCCCTAAGTCGTGAAAAACCACTGCGACCTAACACCAGCCTAACTCGCGAACGAGCCTCGCATCTCCCCCACCTCCACTCTACATCGCGAGCTGACCTAGGTCACTTTCCTCTAGGTCGCGAAGAATCGGATCGATTTCCATCCATAGGTCGCGATCGACCTAGAACAATCCGCGCGGGTTCCCAATCCTAGTTCAACCTCATACATAAGTCGCGAACGAGCATTTAAGTCGCTGATGATCTGATGAGTCGCGTGAAACATAAGTCGCTGTTTAAGATTAGGTCGTTAAGTCTTGTAATGGATGTATTTGTATTTTTCTTAAGTCGCATAAGCTTTATGTCGTGTACTGAGTCGTGTGTTTGTGATGTAAGTGTGTAGGGTGCGTTGTAACCCTATAAATAGGGATGTGTTGGTCATTTGTAAGGGTTGTCGAATTTGGAATAAAATTTGGTTTGTGCTTTGTGCCTCCATTAAAAATCGGTAGTTGAGTGTTATCTCCTATCTCCACTTTCGGCATTCGAGTGCACTCGAATCAACGATTGTTGAAGCCAATACACGGAATCAAGTGCGCTTGATCAACGTTCAAAGAATTGAAGATCTTCTCTCACTGTATCATGCGCGATCAACGTGTCGAAGATTGCTAAGGTCCCGTATCTTCGTGATCAACGGATTTGGGCCTTTCGGTATTCTTAAATTCATCGATTTATCATCGATTCACCGATTATTTCCGCTAATCGTGTGAGATCCTGGACGGATTCGACTTACATCATCGAATTCGCTTCCCACGCTGCGTCAGGTCCTTATGGGCAATTACTTTGAGATCCATTCGGATGACATTAACATGCGTCTAAAATTCGACAATCTTGAACATGATGATCCTTATATATTTTTAACCAAATTAAAACAATTTTGTGCAACCATTCAACTTCAACAACTATGTGACGATGGAATCAACTTAGGTTAATTCCATTCGCACTAACTGATTACGCTGAAAAATAGTTGTATAATTTGTCTATGAATTCGATCAATACTTGGGAAGAATTTACTATAACCTTCTTAATGAAGTTTTACCCCTTGGAAAAAATAACAAAAGTTCAAAATGACATTGTAAATTTTCATCAATTCGATGGTGTATCATTTGCAAAATACTTTGAAAGTTCTTAGGAACTTTTAATCAAATGTCCATACCATAAATTTGAAAAAAGGACTTTTTGCCAAATTCTATATGATGGACTTTATAACAATTCTCGAATAAGCTTAGAATCGATGTGCTAAGGAAGCATTTTAGCCCAACATCACGATGCCCCTTGGCAATTTTCTGAAGACTTGTCCGAAAAATCATCACAGTGAGAACAATCTAACGAGAAATCGAACTATTCCCGACCAAGTGCTCATTCAGTAGGATCCTCTTTGGCCTTAGAAGCAAAAATCGATGCGATAATAGCCAAATTCAATAATGCCCTTTCCTCAAGTCAAATGAACCAAGCTTCTTAAGTCCTGTGTTACAAATGCAACGATCCAAATCACATCACCTATTAGTGTCCATACTCATTAGAACAAACCAATGCGTTTATTAAAGATAGGAATGATCCATTTTCTCCAATGTACAATCCTAGCTGGAGAAATCATCCCAACTTCGTTTGGAATCAAAATAATTCGAACATGATTATGATTCGATCGTCTTTTCAATCAATTATGAACAGCGCCTCAAATTCGAATCCTCCTTTCCAACTGCAACAATTTCAACAAAATTTTGTGCCTCCTTCTCAAAACAAAGCATAATAATATTTTGTTCATCAAGATGACAAACGAATGACCCCCCTAGAAAAGAGTATTGAAGCCTTAACTAATGGGACGATGCAATTGCGAAATTTGTTAAATTCGTACATGCAAAATATAAGCCAATCGATCTCTAAACTCGAAATGTAAATGAGTCGATTAGCCAACCTCGTGAGTGAATGAGAAAGAGGTACATTCCTGAGCCCACCAATTACAAATCCTAGGAATCAAAACGCAAACTCGAGCCAGGCTCATGTCGTTCATGATAGATATTTAAATCAAATTAATGTTATCACTACTTTGTGATATGTTATGGTAATCAATAACCAAGTGGTTAATCCAAACGACTTACCAGATGTTCCACTCGACATTTCGAAAACTACAGCCAATTCCAATCAAAACATTGAGTCGAACCCTAATCTAAATTCGGAGCCTAATTCTTTCCAACTCAAGGAGACTATCCGAATGAATTTCGAATCCCATTCCCAAATCGACTTCGACCTAAGAAACATTCGAAACAAATGGAAAAGATGTTGAAAATCTTTAAACAAGTCAATGGGAATATTACTCTCCTAGATATCATCCAACATGTCCCGACCTATGCCAAATTTTTAAAGGACTTGTGTACTAAAAAATGACACACTCAAGTGCCAAAGAAAATCTTTATAGTCGTTGGTCTAAGCGAAGTCTTGTCTCAATCCATTCCTGTTAGATACGAAGATCCTGGTTGTCTCGTGATATCATATACAGTACGAGACAAGAGAATTAACAAATGTTTGTTAGACCTAGGTGTTAGCGTAAACTTGCTCCCATATTCAGTTCATCGGCAACAAGGTATAGGTGATCTTAAACCGACTAAGGTCATCCTTCAATTGGACGATTGTACTGTAAAGAAACCGATAGGAGAAATTGAGGATGTACTCATTAGATTAGGGAAATTCATATTCCCCATCAATTTCAATGTCCTTGAAACTCAACCTGTAAACAATCTGACTAACTATATTCCTTTAATTCTAGGACGACCATTCTTGGCCACTTCAAATGCTTTAATTAATTATTGAAACAGTTCAATGAAAATTTCTTTTGGTAACATGACCATCGATCTTAACATCTTTAATTTAAAAAATAAATTGAATGAACCATTCGATAGCACATTGGAAGTTAGTACCATTCAAGAAAAATATGAAAACTAATCGATTGACCTTAATGATGAATGCGAGGCTATGTACGAAAAATTGTTTCAAGATGTTCCACACAAGACCGAATACATGCTTCCTTTCAGGGATCTCATGATTGAGTTCGAGTCTCAGCCGACTTCTTTGATTGTGCCACCCCAGGTTAGATCTCAAACCTCTCCCTTCTCACCTTAAGTACGTCTACTTAAGAGAAAATGAAACATGTCCTCTCATAATTTCTAACGATCTTGTTCTTGAGCAAGAAGCTTCTCTTCTCTCTATTCTTTTAAAAAATAGAGAAGCGATTGATGGTCCATTATGGACATTAAGGGAATTAGCTCGACAATTGTTCAACATCGTATTCACTTAATTGACGAAGCCAAACACACTCGTGATGCACAACGAAGGCTTAACCCCAAAATGAAAGATGTGGTTGGCGATGAAATTCTAAGCTCCTTGATAACTGTATCATATATCCCATCTCTAATAGCTCTTGGGTTAGTCCAATTCATGTCGTGCTTAAAAAGTCTGGACTTACCGTTATAACAAATGACACTAAAGAACTCATTTCTACTTGTACTCAAACTAGTTGGCATGTTTGCATTGATTATCGATAATTGAATGCTGCAACATGTAAAGATCACTTCTTTCTTTCATTCATCGACCAAATGCTTGAACGCTTAGCTAGCCATGAATTCTATTGCTTCTCGATGGTAACTCTGGCTATAACCAAATTCCAAACGCTCCCGAAGATCAAGAGAAAACGACTTTCATGTGTATATTCGGTACCTTTTCTTATTGGCATATGCCATTCGAACTTTGTAACGCCCCTGCGATTTCCAATGATGTATGATTGGCATATTTTGATATGATAGAAAGCTTTCTAGAAGTCTTTGTGGATGATTTTTCTATCTTTGGAGATTCTTTTTTTGATTGTTTACATCATCTAGAGTCGGTTCTAAATCATTATGAAGAAAACCATTTGACTTTGAATTGAAAAAATTGCCACTTTATGGTCAAACGAGGCAACGTCCTAGGACAAGTCATTTCAAATAAAGGCATTGTGGTAGATAGAGGAAAGTTGACGTAATTGCCAACCTACCCATTCCCAAATCCATTAAGGACATTCAATCATTTCAAGGACATGCTAGATTTTACCGAAGCTTTGTGAAGGACTTTAGCAAAATCACTCATCCTCTAACTACTCTTCTAGGAGAAGACGTTCCTTTCAATTTCAATTCTTACTGTGTCTCTTCTTTTGAACGTTGTAACAAACCGAATTCCAGTGGGTCCTGATTTTTCGCAAAAATGCTAAAATCCAAACCCACTAAAGCCTGAGTTGGGTATCTGGTATCTTGGAAATAGGCAAAGATAAATATATCATAGCTCAAATAAATATCTCACAGCGGAACTGACTAAAATATAATAGTAAATATTCAACAAGGTAATAACACTTTCTAAACAAGTGTCTTAAAGCTGGAAAATCTCTGCCATCTATCTAACTTATGGGATGATATAAGGAGGGGGTCAGAACTAAAGTTCTGGTAAATGGAAAAATTATACACTTATAAGCATAATTCTATAAATACCGTTCTATTTCCATTTTCTATTATATTAGGTTTACTGGGTTTATAATACTCCCGCCTCTATGCGTGAATCATACCCATCTACTCCTTAGTAGATTAAGACCTAATAGACAATATATATATGTAGCTACATGCCCAAAGACCACAATGGTCCTAGGTACTACCCACAGTACCTTCTGTATCTTCCTCGGAAAGGACTCCATCGTCTTGCTACTATAGCGTACTATAACTACATCTGTAATGGATAGCTTCGTGAGGCCTACAATACATATGTTTCATCATCTACTATGAAAACGTGAAATTTCATTCGCACTAGAAGTGCTTGGACATCCACAATGTACCACTGAGTGTGTGCCTTGAGGACTACACGTAATCGTTCTATCTACTCCTCGAATTCCACCAGCAAGGTCTAGCTTGTATGGAACTCCGTCGAGGATTTTCTATATTTTTAAAGGTCCACTTTGTAGGACTACCCTAAAGATGTTCTACTTGGTCTGTCTCTTTACTCATCGTGGCTATGGCCCCACACAGCCCCCCTTAACAAACCGAAAGACCTTTCAAGAACTAAGTGGTTGTGCCCTACTGCAAACAATATAAACATCCAATTGGTTGTGCCCTCATCCAATGTCTTGATAGCGAAAGAATCATTGGCCTATTCGTTTAACTCTAGTCTTTCTCGAACTTGCTCTGACTAATGATGGCTGATATCCTCATGCGACTATACTTATGGGTCCTGCCCACTCTAAACTATTCACAAACTAGAGTACGTTGTCATACAAATTTCCTGCTCCATCATCAACCTTTTGACTGCGTGACGACCTGGAATTTTCGAGCATTTAAAATCGGGATATTTAATTGATTTTAAATATTAAATAGAGTAATTTTAACTTGAATTACGAATATCACAATTTATTTGAAATTGAATTATTAAATTAAATAAGTGAAGTTGGGTAAATTGTTGAATCTGGAGTTTTAAGCCTATTAAAAATAATTTGAAGGCTTGTAAAATTTATATTGATAATATTGAAGATAGTAAAAGTGTTAAAATTGAATTTGGAAGTGTTTTGTTCAGGTTGGAAATTTTATAGTTTAAATTGAATTTAAAAATAGCCTTTCGAGGCACAGTCTCGGAATTCGACGAAACCAGTTCCGTTGGATCCGTAATATTGAATTATTATCGAATTTGATTTTTTGTGCTGTTTTGAGTTGCCGTGTGAGCGTACGATATATAAACGCGCTGGAGTTTATATCGAAAATTCAAAGTTTAGTGCTTCAAAAGGGTTATCTCCTCCATACGATCGAGGTTTCGAATTGCGGAATTGTGGCAATTTCGAATTTAAATTTGAATTTAAAAGGATATGTAGATATATTTAATATAATACTATTGTAAAAAGATAAATTACATATTTTATTGGTTTCAACACTGGGCAGAGGATTGTACTCGCGTTCTTCCTTCTTCTGGAAGCCGAGCCTTCTAATCAAAGCCTCGCCCCTTTTTCCTCTCTTGTTTTCGAGCAAACAACAGATAATTAAAAAAATGGCGGACCGATTCTATAAAAAAATAGTTCGAATTGCTCGAATAATCTGTTGTACATCGAGTTCGTCCCAGATTCAATAGAGAGCCGTTCGAGTATGGTTGCGCGATCGAAGGAGCACTTGCGTGCTCGCGCACGTGTGGGGAGTTTGAGTTCGACTTGGCGTTGGCTACGCGTGCATGGAGGTGGAGCCGCGCCGCGCAATTAGGGTTTGGATCTCGGGATGTTTCGAGCGAGCAAAGAAGACGTGCTCACATGCGCGAGTATCAAAGGATCAGAGTTAGGTTTTGGGTCAGGTTCGATCGCAACGTCAGAGATCGGAGGCGTGGTGATGTGAATCGCGAGCCTGGGTTATTTGTGAGGTATTCATTTGTTTGATCTTTAACTGAAGGGATAAAATGTTTATACACATTTTTAAGTTTAAAATATACAAATAGATGCTTATAGGAAGAAATACATTAGTAGACAGAAAGTATATGTATTTATCTATACAGTAAAATATATATATATAGGTGCAGTTTCAGTTTTAATGTATATACACGACTATTTTAATTTGATTATATATGTAAGTTAGAAAAAAGATTGGATACGAATAAGATTTTGAAAATATATATGTATATGAGTTTCAAAATGTTGAAAACAGTGTGTAAAATTTAATTCTGAAACTATGTAAATTAATTTTATAATTGTATGAGTTTCAAAGACAAAGAAATATATATATATATATATATTAAGATTTAAAAGCAGGAAATTGCCTGGTTTGAAGAAGAAAAGGAAAATGGTAAATGAAGACACATATTAATAAAAATGGTGAATACAGGTTTGGGAAATCATGTTTAATCAGGATTGGAAAGGGAAATTATATATATATGTTTATAGGAAAAAGAAATTATTTGATAAATTGAGAAAATAAAATAAATAAATATAAATGGCTAGTTTAGATCAAATTTATTGGTTAATTAAATTGGTTAAATGGTAGTTGATTATTCGAATAGTTCAAATATTAATAAAAACATCTAATGAGTTTACAAGGTCTGGAAATCGTGGAAAAGCAAGTTGAGATGGGTTGGATTGCCAAACAAAAATCAAAGATGAGTTAATCTCACTCGGTTAAATTTAAATTTAAATGATTAAATTTAAATAATTATTTGAATGGTTGAATTGATTAATGTGTTATATGGTTAAATATACTACATCCTGGAATGATTGATTTCCCTCATTTTATGGTGAAGATATTTATGTTGTGCTAACGTCTGTGGATGCAGGGAAAACAGGTTGGAGGGATCCAACTGGATCCCTCAACATTTATTTAAATTATCCAATGCCCTCTATTGTAATTATTTAATATTCTATAATGAATTATACTGGAATATTGAATGCTAGGGTTCAATTGGATTGGATATAATTGGGTATAATGAGTTATCAAAAATATATAAATTGGATTTTGGAAAGGAAATAAAGGAGTGTTGTAAGTAAATAATTATAGAAAAGTTGAATAAATTTAAGAATGAGTTGGAAAGGAAATAAAATGACTTAAAATTCTAATAAATAAATCTTAAGTTTAGTAAGGGTAATTTTGAATAAACAAAAGATTAACGAATTCAAAACTTCAATATTATTATTTTAAAAGAACAAAACATTTATTTAAAATTTAAGGTGTAAATTATTGGAAAGAGTAAAGAAGAAATTGAAAAATAATAATAATAAAGTCCATAACTAATGAATATGGAAATGAACTGATATGTAAAGAAATTTATTTAATGGGGATAAATTGGAGATCAATTTGGAAAATTTATTTAAGTGATTGAAGTTGAAAATTCTCCCTGGATAACCAAGTACGTTTTCAAAGTGAATTTTCAAATAGAAGCTAAAAGTTTAAAAGTTATTTTAAAAAGCATGTTTTGGAAAATTTATTATTTCTAATATTTAAATTCTAAAGTAAGTATTTTCTTAAACTCTATTATGATAGTAATTATTTAAAGAGTGACTCGGTATCTTTTTTTAGAGTGAAAATCTAGTTTTATATTTTCTTAAGTAACTTTATTTTTGAATATTCATATAGTATGTGTTTTTAACAAATTCTTGAAGTAGTTTTAACTAAAGTGTTTTAAATTATATTTCAAAGTAAAGCGTTTTAAATTATTTTTAAAAGCTAGTTTGTGCTTGGTGATTTCAGTGGGGATAGAAAATATTTGGAAAAGCTTATTCTGGGAAAGAAAGATGTTTTGAAACTATTTTCAAAGGGTTTTGAGAATAGAAACATATCTTGTGAAGATATTTTTGACGTTAATAAATAATTTGAAAAAAATTATTTATTATTTAATGGTCGTTTGTGAATATTAATTGATAGTTAAATAACCGACTATCAATATTGGACAAATGCGTTGATCGTTTCGAAGAGACCGGGATCGAGATTTATTTCTAGAAAACCACTTCGATCCGGCTTGTACGTTTCGTGGAAACGAGATTGGATTCGAAGATAGAGCAGTGAAGAGCAAGGGCTAGTCGCTACTAATCCTGAGGATATTTCCAAAATGGATGTAGTAGGAATAGTGCTTTCGGTTTTGTTCGAACCCGGGACAGACTTGTATGGATGAATGCTTGCGAAACATCGTCAGGTGGACGATGGGCATTCTAAGGGATATGTTCTAAAAGGTAACGCTTAGCCTCAAGCCTCATCAATTGGTAATGACTGAAAATCAGGGGTTATGCAGCAAGGCTAGGTGGGCAGCACCCAAGCAGGGTGAGGTCATTCCTGTCTAGATGTCCCTTTTTATTTCGGCTTAGTGGGCGGTTGCTGATCCCAACCGCGGGGTGATCTCACTCGGGATTATCCAGTAAGGGGTAGTCCCGGTCTTGTGTTGCAGGGGAGCGGGCGTACTCCTCGGTACGGTGATCTAGGCCCCGTACTGTGACAGGTGGTACCCCAGTGCCTAGTCATTAGTTGGAAATCCATTCTCCATACGTGCCTTGTACGAGTTTTGTTTGTATTACACACTCTATGGCTAGTAGCTGGAATTTAATAATGTAACAATTTCGGCTATTTTATAAGTACTTGTATATAGACCTCATTATAATATCAAAGGATTTCTATAAAAATTATTTTAGCTATCGTAAGGTAACAACCCGACATGTTTATTTGTGGCGTGGTCTTGCGAGATGCTTTTGTTTTCAAAGGATTTTGGAAAATTCAATAATCAATTGGGTGTGATTTTATCACGCTGGTAATCCAGACTGACTCGGGTATTATTTAACTGTAATGCTCGGGTCAGACCGAGTATTGTAGGATACAGGATATGATGCTGTGGAACTCAGGAGACGAGCAGGATGACGATACATACTTCCGTACTTGTTTATATATGTATATTCCGCTGTGTTGAGTTGTTGTGTATCCATTGTATGATACTGATGTTGAACTGTGATTAATGTACTCTGATGATGTAATATATAAACAGAGATACTTGATTTTTTAGTAAAGACCATTTATTATCTATTATATTTTATTCCGCTGCAATGTTAGATTCTGTTGTTGATTTCTATTTTCTTCTTCTATCTCTTCTTCTTTAACCCAAATGGTTCGTATTTCTATACAAGTTGAGTTGATTTAGGTAGAATAGTGTAAACTCAAGGGGTTCGGATTTGCGGGTCATTACAGTTGGTATCAGAGCTTAGGTTGGTGATAACCTTGGCTCTGGTGGGAATTACTCATTTAAATAAGAGTCTGTAGTACTCTAGAATGAGTTTGAGCGTATTAATAGATATGAGCGCGTATTTGTTAGTGAATATATATTGTTTTAATATTGTGTTGATTGGTTTATTGAGTGGCATATGAACCTTCGTCGACACAGTCTGCACAACTGTATCGAAGGGGTTTCTAAACACTTGAATAGAACAATGGACACGGTATTGTTTTAAATGTGGGTGAATGCAATAATTTTACCCAAAAATATATTTTGATATAAAGAAAAGTTTTTGTAAATTATTTTAGCTAATATCTGGTTGCTTGGATGTTTGAAATGATAATATTAAACTATTATCATCGTTGTGTAAAAATTTAACTAGAAATTGAAAATATAACTAAAGATTAAGGAAAAATAATTTCATATTAAAAAAAGAAAGAAAGAAATCTATAAATAACAACGTGAATTATAAATTGAAATACAATTAAATGGGAATTTTTATAAGCATAAAGTATACAAATGCATTATAGTTAAAATTTGAATTAAAACAGAATTTGGAACTTTAAAACCCCGGAGATTTTGGGAGTATTTTGAAGATAAATAGTAGCATTGTCGTTTTTGGGGTATTTCTGAAAGGAAATTTGTTTTAAATGGATTTTGAAAGTGATATAGCATTGAATTCACTTTAGTCGCTGGAAAATAACTTCGGTGATGACTGCAGCATCATCGATGTTCATTTTTGAATTTTTAAGTAATGGATTACTGCCAAATTGATTTGTTCAGAAGAACTAGTTTGTTTTTGAGATTTCAAAGGAAATTTGTTGGGGATAAAACCCGGATTGGTTTAAATTTTTGAGAAATGTGATTTGAGATGTTGGAAATTTCAAAATAATTTGAAACTAAAAGTCGGGTGTTCAAAATCCTGATGAGATAGGTTGTAAGATTATAAATCGGGATGATTTTTAAATCGGGAAGGAAATATAAGCTTTGAATGTTGGAAATTAAAATCGAAAGTGAGAAGTTAAAAATGGAAATTTAGCTTGGATTAAGATTAAATTTTTGAAATTTAATTATGATGGAAGAAATAAAATAGCAACTTTTATATGTAATTGAAAGGAGAAATGATTTAAGTTGCAAATAAATCCAATATGAATATAACGAGTTAATTTTGTTCTTGGATATTATCTTGATAAATTGATAATGTGAATAAAAATTCAAATGGAGTAAATTAATGATATACAAGCCTGGAAGGTTGTTGAGCTTAAATAAATTAATAAAATGTGAATGAATTGGATTGAGAAGTTCAATAGAACTTTAAATGGGATTGGAATTAAATTAAGCTCAAAAAATGGAAGTGAGTAGAATTAAACTGAAAATAAAAGTCCAGTTGTATTGAATTAAGTTGAAATTTAAATTAATGGTGGAATTTCGAAATAAAGCCGAATTTTAAATAGAAATTCAATTAAAATTGTAGTGAATCAAACATGAATTAAATTGTTATGGAATTGGCTTAAAATAAAGGTAATTTGAAGTGCAAATAAATCCAATTCAAGTATGGATGAATTAAATTGGCCTTGGATATTATTTTAACAAATTGAGAATGGAGTTATGTGAATGACTAAATTAATTAAATGAAATTTGATTTAGATAAGAATCAAATAATAATGGAAATGAATTTAAGTATGAAATTGAAGTAAGTAAATCAACTAAAGATTAAACTTTATAGAAGCATAGCTTCGAGGAAAGTGAAAGTTTATTTAATAAAAGCTTGAATAATTTAAGTTGAATGGAATAAAATCCTTATTCGAATAGAAATAAGCTCGATAAAGAGTAAATTGAATAAATAAACTTCGATGGCTTATCAAAAGAGTTTAAATGTTTGAAATACAGGTATGCTTGGCTTAATAAAGATAAGATCTTGAGTAAAAACTGAAAAGTGAATGTGATTAAGGGTAAATGGATGTAAGGGGGGAACAACAAATGAATGTGTGGCTTATTCAATTTGAAAGGGAGATATAAGTCAAATAAAATTGTTTGATATTTTGGGAAGTGAATAAAAATCCAAACCTGAATTACAAAATAGAATTGAACCCAAGAACATTTAATTGAAGAGATTTTTTGAAGCTAAAAAAAAATCAAGAATTGAATTATAAATTTGGAGTAAACTAATTTGGAATAAATTAGTAACTTAAATATGTGGATAAAATTTGAATTGGTTAAATAGAAGTTGGATGTTGAATTAATAAAATTTGATGGTGAATTTAAGTGAATGGGAGAAGGAGACTTTGAGTTATAAATATGAAATTCGTCTTGGATTGGTTAGCAAATAAAATGAAATTGGATTAAAATGAAATGGTTTGAAGTGCAAATAAAATCTAACTGAGTATAAATAAAGTGAAAATGGTCTTGTAATTAATTAATAAGTTCTAGAATGAATCGAACATGGAAATTGAAATTTTTAAATGAATTGAATAAATTAATTAATTGAGTTAAGTAGTAAATGGAAGAGATTTGATTTAAATAGAATCAAATTAAATTGGAAGAGAATTTATGGGCAAATGAGAGTGAACTTAAGCTATGAAACTGGAATGATTTGAAGTAATTAACTTAAGTATAGAATTGAATGAAGCATGGCTTACACGAAATTGGGGAAATGATTATTAAATTTTAAGCATGGATGTTGTTGAGCTTATTAATGAAATGGTTTTGAATAAAACCAAAGTGAATGTGAAATAAAATGCAAATATATAGTTTGGGAATACATTGGAATGAAATTAAATATAAATTGAGTTGGAATCAATTTTAAAATGATTATAAAACTAAAGAAATTGTTTGTGTAAATAAATATCGTCGAATTGCTTAAATTTGCATATATTTTTAAAATATGGCTTTGTTGTTACTATAAGTTGATAAGTAACAAATACTGATTTTTGAAATCAATTAAATTGAAAATGGGATAGTTTGGGCATAAAAATGAACTGGAGATAAGTAAAGGGGTTGTAAATCACCTAAGCTGAATTTAAATGGTATATGAATAGGTGAAAAACAAATTGAATTAGTTTGAAAACTTCGCAAACGGCTTATGGAAGTATTTATATTGTATTTCATATGTTATTGATCTGTTGTACCTGTTAAATGAATGAAATGTTACAAATTTCATAAATATGTTGCTTATGTGTTTAAATTGAGAAAGTACAGGTACCGGAAGACCGTTTAGCGAGACTTTGGACGTGCAAATGCTTAAATAAATGCGCCGCTTGCTTAAAATGCTAAATAAGGTACGCCTACGCAATACAAACTAGGAAATATGAACTGTTTTTGGTTTTTTGACCGTGTGGGTCGATGTATATATATTTATATCTTTTGTCAAATTGCAAAAGCTCCTCCGTACAAAGGGGACTCTGCCAAAAAATTTCAGAAATTTGGGAGTTAGAAAAAATTTTGAAATTTTTTTGGATAATTTTTAGTTAATGATAGAACGATTTCAAACTGGAAATTGAAATAAATCAGTAAATGAAACTAAGTTAAAATTATGACATGAATCGGTATAAATGAGAAATAAAATTCAAAAATTAGAGTTGATGATAAATTGAATTCATATGGAAATGAAAGAATCGATTTGAATAGAAATGGATATAACCTAGAATGGTGAGGTGAAAATAAGTATAAGGAACATATTTTATGTTTATACTAACATAAGAAGGAATGGTGAATTCTTAAATGAAAGATTGATACTACAAATATAATCTAAGATAATATTTGGGATGAATAAATATTGACATTTCGTAAGGAAGTCACTAAAATGTTTTGAATGTTGTGATTGGATACTATTGCTAAGGGGAATATGCAGGTATTATAAAAGGAAAAGAGAGTTGGTTTTGATTTCAAAAGATAAATTTGAATTGATCGACAAAAAGTATGTATTTAAATTTCGGTATGAAATTTGATTGGGTTTTTGATCGAGCCAGTTGGCCTTTTGTTTTCTTTTTGGATTTGGGAGCCCGTAGAGGCCTTTTGTAGTTGTACCGAGCTAGCCGCGTAAATGAAACGCTGGCAAAAAATTTCGGAAATTTAGAGAGTTAGAAATTCTTCGAGAAAATTTCGATAATTCAATATTTAGTTTTGAATTATAATTTGAATGATTGTATAAATAAAGTTGTTTGAGAACTATGGGAAAGTTTGGAAAGTTAATAAGAATAATAATGGGTCTTTTATAAGAAGATAGTTGGTAAGATGTTGAATTGTTAGAAACTGTTTGGTTTTAGGGAAATAATAAACGGTATTGGACCATTCTTCCTAACTAGAAATTTCGGGGACGAAATTCTTTTAAGAGGGAAGGAATGTGACGACCCGGAATTTTCGAGCATTTAAAATCGGGATATTTAATTGATTTTAAATATTCAATAGAGTAATTTTAACTTGAATTACGAATATCACAATTTATTTGATAATTGAATTATCAAATTAAATAAGTGAAGTTGGGTAAATTGTTGAATCTGGAGTTTTAAGCCTATTAAAAATAATTTGAAGGCTTGTAAAATTATATTGATAATATTGAAGATAGTAAAAGTGTTAGAATTGAAGTTGGAAGTGTTTTGTTCAGGTTTGAAATTTTATAGATTGAATTTAAAAATAGCCTTCCGAGGCACAGTCTAAGAATTCGACGAAACCAGTTCCATTGGATCCGTAATATTGAATTATTATCGGATTTCATTTTTCGTGCCGTTTGGAGTTGTCGTGTGTGCGTACGATATATAAACGCGCTGGAGTTTATATCGAAAATTCAAAGTTTAGTGCTTCAAAAGGGTTATCTCCTCCATACGATCGAGGTTTCAAATTGCGGAATTGTGACAGTTTCAAATTTAAATTTGAATGTAAAAGGATATGCAGATATATTTAATATAATACTATTGTCAAAAGATAAATTACATATTTTATTGGTTTCAACACTGGGCAGAGGTTATACTCGCGTTCTTCCTTCTTCTAGAAGCCAAGTCGAGCCTTCTAATCAAAGCCTCGCCCCTTTTTCTTCTCTTGTTTTTGAGCAAACAACAGATAATAAAAAAAATGGCGGACCGATTCTATAAAAAAATAGTTTGAATTGCTCGAATCATCTGTTGTACATCGAGTTCGTCCCAGATTCAATAGAGAGCCGTTCGAGTAGGGTTTCGCGATCGAAGGAGCACTTGCGCGCTCGCGCACGCGAGAGGAGTTTGAGTTCGACTTGGCGTTGGCTACGCATGCATGGAGGTGGAGCCGCGCCGCGCAATTAGGGTTTGGATCTCGGGATGTTTCGAGCGAGCAAAGAAGACGTGCTCACGTGCGTGAGTATCTAAGGATCAGAGTTAGGTTTTGGGTTAGGTTCGATCGCGACGTCAGAGATCGGAGGCGTGGTGATGTGAATCGCGAGCCTGGGTTATTTGTGAGGTATTCATTTTTTTGATATTTAACTGAAGGGATAAAATGTTTATACACATTTTTAAGTTTAAAATATACAAATAGATGCTTATAGGAAGAAATACATTAGTAGACAGAAAGTATATGTATTGATCTATACAGTAAATATATATATATAGGTGCAGTTTCAATTTTAATGTATCTACACGACTATTTTAATTTGATTATATATATGTAAGTTAGAAAAAAGATTAGATACGGATAAGATTTTGAAACTATATATGTATATGAGTTTTAAAATGTTGAAAACAGTATGTAAAATTTAATTCTGAAACTATGTAAATTAATTTTATAATTGTATGAGTTTCAAAGACAAAGAAATACATATATGTATGTATATTAAGATTTAAAAGCAGGAAATTGCCTGGTTTGAAGAAGAAAAGAAAAATGGTAAATGAAGACACATATTAATAAAAATGGTGAATACAGTTTTGGGAAATCATGTTTAATCAGGATTGGAAAGGGAAATTATATATATATAT
Source organism: Allium cepa (assembly GCA_030765085.1). Lineage (NCBI taxonomy): Eukaryota > Viridiplantae > Streptophyta > Magnoliopsida > Asparagales > Amaryllidaceae > Allium > Allium cepa. The sequence continues at coordinate 591,835,876 of CM060938.1, forward strand.
ATATATATATATATATATTTATAGGAAAAAGAAAATTATTTGATAAATTGGGAAAAGAAAATAAATAAATATAAATGGCTAATTTAGATCAAATTTATTGGTTAATTAAATTGGTTAAATGGTAGTTGATTATTCGAATAGTTCAAATATTAATAAAAACATCTAATGATTTTACAAGGTCTGGAAATCGTGGAAAAACAAGTTGAGATGGGTTGGATTGCCAAACAAAAATCAAAGGTGAGTTAATCTCACTCGGTTAAATTTAAATTTTAAATTTAAATTTAAATGATTAAATTTAAATAATTGTTTGAATGGTTGAATTGATTGATGTGTTATATAGTTGTATATACTACATCCTGGAATGATTGATTTCCCTCATTTTATAGTGAAGATATTTATGTTGTGCTAACGTCTATGGATGCAGGGAAAACAGGTTGGAGGGATCCAACTGGATCCCTCAACATTTATTTAAATTCTCTAATGCCTCTATTGTAATTATTTAATATTCTATGATGAATTATATTGGAATATTGAATGCTATGGTTCGATTGGATTGGATATTACTGGGTATAATGAATTATCAAAAATATATAAATTGGATTTTGGAAAGGAAATAAAGGAGTGAATTTGTCAGTAAAATAATTATAGAAAAGTTGAATAAATTTAAGAATGAATTGGAAAGGAAATAAAATGACTTTAAAATTCTAATAAATAAATCTTAAGTTTAGTAAGGGTAATTTTGAATAAACAGAAGATTAATGAATTCAAAACTTCAGTATTATAATTTTAAAAGAACAAAACATTTATTTAAAATTTAAGGTGTAAATTATTGGAAAGAGTAAAGAAGAAATTGAAAAATAATAATAATAAAGTCCATAATTAATGAATTTGGGAGTAAACTGATAAGTAAAGGAATTTATTTAATGGGGATAAATTGGAGATCAATTTGGAAAATTGATTTAAGTGATTGAAGTTGAAAATTCTCCCTGGATAACCAAGTATGTTTTCAAAGTGAATTTTCAAATAGAAGCTAAAAGTTTTAAAGTTATTTTAAAATGCATGTTTTGGAAAATTTATTATTTCTAATATTTAAATTCTAAAGTAAGTATTTTCTTAAACTCTATTATGATAGCAATTATTTAAAGAGTGACTTAGTATCTTTTTTTTTTAAAGTGAAAATCTAGTTTAATATTTTCTTAAGTAACTTTATTTTTAAATATTCATATAGTATGTGTTGTTAACAAATTCTTGAAGTAGTTTTAACTTAAGTGTTTTAAATTATATTTCAAAGTAAAGCGTTTTAAATTATTTTTAAAAGCTAGCTTGTGCTTGGTGATTTCAATGGAGATAGAAAATATTTGGGAAAGCTTATTCTGGGAAAGAAAGATGTTTTGAAACTGTTTTCAAAGGGTTTTGAGAATATAAACATATCTTTGAAGATATTTTTGAGGTTAATAAATAATTTGAAAAAAATTATTTATTGTTTGATGGTCGTTTGTGAATATTAATTGATAGTTAAATAACCGACTATCAATATTGGACAAATACGTTGATCGTTTCGATGAGACCGGGATCGAGATTTATTTCTCGAAAACCACTTCGATCCGGTTTGTACTTTTCGTGGAAATGAGATTGGATTCGAAGATGGAGCAGTGAAGTGCAAGGGCTAGTTGCTACTAATCCTGAGGATATTTCCAAAATGGATGTGGTAGGAATAGTGCTTTCGGTTCCGTTCGAACCCGAGACGGACTTGTGTGGATGAATGCTTGCGAAACATTGTCAGGTAGACGATGGGCATTCTAAGGGATATGTTCTAAAAGGTAACGCTTAGCCTCAAGCCTCCTCAAATGGGAATGACTGAAAATCAGGGGTTACGCAGCAAGGCTAGGTGGGTAGCACCCAAGCAGGGTGAGGCCATTCCTGTCTAGATGTCCCTTTTTATTTCGGCTTAGTGGACGGTTGCTGATCCCAACCGCAGGGTCATCTCACTCAGGATTATCCTGTAAAGGGTAGTCCCGGTCTTGTGTTGCAGAGAGCGGGCGTACTCCTCGGTACGGTGATCTAGGCACCGTACTGTGACAGGTGGTATCCCAGTGCCTAGTCATTAGTTTGAAATCCATTCTCCCTACGAGCCTTGTACGAGTTTTGTTTTTATTACCCACTCCGTGGCAAGTAGCTGGAATTTAATAATGTAACAATTTCGGCTATTTTATAAGTATTTGTATATAGACCCTATTATAATATCAGAGGATTTCTATAAAAATTGTTTTAGCTATCGTAAGGTAACAACCCGACATGTTTATTTGTGGCGTGGTCTTACGAGATTCTTTTGTTTTCAAAGGATTTTTGAAAATTTAATAATCAATTGGGTGTGATTTTCTCACGCTTGTAATCCAAACTGACTCGGGTATTATTTAACTATAATTCTCGGGTCAGACCGAGTATTATAGGATACAAGATATGATGCTGTGGAACTCAAGAGACGAGAAGGATGATGATACGTACTTCCGTACTTTTTTATATATGTATATTCCGCTCTGTTGAGTTGTTGTGTATCCATTGTATGATATTGATGTTGAATTGTGATTAATGTACTCTGATGATGTAATATATAAACATAGATACTTCATTTTGAAGTAAAGACCATTTATTATCTATTATATTTTATTCCGCTACGATGGTTAGATTCTGTTGTTGATTTCTATTTTCTTCTTCTATCTCTTCTTCTATAACCCAAATGGTTCGTATTTCTGTACAACTTGAGTTGATTTAGGTAGAATAGTGTTAACTCAAGGGGTTCGGATTTGCGGGTCGTTACAGAGTGCCTACAAAGGTCTGCTTCGTTAGACCTGTAAGGCAAAAGCATTCAAGGCATACTCTCTTGATGGAACACCTACAGAACTGCCTCCGAGGGTGCAGCTTCATTAGGCCTACCCAAGTGGGCAACTGTAGAGTATCCTCACATCCCGTTGAAATCTCGTATTTCCTTCTAGCCTAAAATAACTAACTTTGACGTGCTCTTTCTACACTAAAAATCTGCAACGAACTGCTTCGCTAGGCTCTTTATCTAGATTCTCTTTAGGCTGCTCCAAACACATCTTACCATTTTATTAGACTCTATGTCTAATCTTTTATTATGCATTTAGTTCACTTTTCTTATTCTATTAGCTACTTATTTACCCTAATTAGCATGCCCGGCCCTACCCATTTGTGAGACCATCGGTCCTAGACCTGAAAGCGAATGCTTCCAGTACGGGCCACTTCTATTATTTTTGCTTATTAACTTAATTCAAGATCTAAGTTTGATAAAATAAGCATCTTCTATTTCTTTCTTTTTAATTATATCCAACGTATTACAATTATACTTGCAATTGACACATTTACGTTCTTTTCTTTCTTTTATTATCTACATGTTATAAATGTATTTGCAAGTGTCTCTTTAATATTCTAGTCCGTCTTCTTTGATTATGGTACTAAATTTTCTTTAGTTCTCTTGTATTATATAACAGTCTTAACTTGGGACTACGTCCACCTATCATACGTTACTTATCATAATAACTTCTTTATTTTTTACTCTACTTTCTGCGCAATAATGCAGATCTAGTCATATTTTCTGTTTACTGTTTCTAGTCTTGTCAAATAATTAACTTGATTTTTTCTTCTTCTTTAACTTCTTTAACGCTTCGAGTTGTTCTCTTTTATTTTGGGAAGTAATTCTATTCTATTTGGTTGGTTACAAAAACTATGCTACCATATTTTAATACAAAATAATGCTATAAACAATAACTCGTAACTGCAAGATAATCCATTTATTGTTACTTTAATTGTTGGGTAATACAAAATACAATAATGTCTCTATTTTGCAGTAATTCCATTTTTCTTGCTTTATTCCTGCAATTACGTTTATTGTTATTCTTACGATATTAAATTATGGAAATGTATTCCCTTTTCTATACCAACCAACTAATCTATCACTAACTTCCAAATCAAGTATTAGATTTTCCTCTTTTTATGATTCATTTCTCCCATTTAATAATTTGTAGTAAATTTCTCAATTTTAAGCTTATGCCTTTCTCTACAACTTTTCAGCCTAATATTACTTATATTTAATTGGGTTTCTTTTCTTTTTGCATATAAATAACATTTAAATATAAGTACACTTCTCTTACAAAATTTACAGTTTCAATATAACTAACTAGTAGAATTAATTACTGAAACTAGTTCAAATGCTGAATTAAAATATTTAATGGGATTCTAATGATATTATATATCATTAACAAAAAAGATACATAATTTAAATCCACTCGCTTGAAAAGAAAGCACTCGAAATTCCAGACCTGATTTTTAGTCCAGTTCTATTATTCATTGCCTTCCCCTTTGCAACCCTATTTAGAAACATAAACCAAAATTTGTATGGATTTTTAAATCTGCATCTAATTGAAGATAAATAAATAGATAAACTAGAAAACCAAGTCTAAAAACTGACCTCATACAGACGACTTAATTTGGACATCTCTTCTCTAGATCTACAGTTTCTACCTCCAAATTGCAAACCAGAGAACCTAAATCTAATATATTTGATTTCGGAAGAATTGGAGAAGTGATGGAGCTTCCGCGCCCATTCAGAAAAATACGGGTTTGATGTCCAGCCTTGCATGTTGAATTATAGAGAGCCAAAGCAACCTCATCCGTTTTTCTAAAGGGATTGAAATCTAGCCGTTAAAAACAAGTAAAGCGTCAATTTTGACGTGTCTAGCCTTTTTTTGTACATATTAATTTAATAAACGTTAACTATTAACCGTTGCCTGTTCATTCTAATTAATTCCCATCAATTACAAATTTAATTCCATTTTTAACACAATTTTATTTTGAAATTCAAATGTTGCTAAATAATGTAAATTAATTTCCTTTAATTGCTGATTTGATTAGCATTACCCACAATGGTTAATTAATTACCTCTAATTGCAGATGTCAATTAATTTTCTTTATGACGCACGTCTATTTTGAAATTCAAATGCATGTTATTTCTAGAATTTATACATGCATATATTTGTAAACAAATATATTTATGAACATTTTCACATATAATTATTTTTTCATATAGAACTTCGAACCTCAATAGCTTTTTCATACGAAGTCCGTTTGAGGCATATTATATATGTAAATTAATCAGAAAATCACGACAAACACAATCATATAAGTTTCAAGACCATATTTTGAAAATTCCAAAAATTCTCATTTTCACTTTTTATAATTATTTGATTATTTAATTATCTATAAATGCGGGGTGTTACAAACATTTGAAAAATGAACTCATTTCTGCTCTAATCATCTGCGCACCCAATTGGAATCTTCCTTTCAAAATAATGTGCGATGCCTCTAACTTTGTGGTTAGTGCTGTCTTAGGGCAACCCATCAACAAAATATTTCACGTCATTTACTATACGAGTATGACGTTGAAGGACGCTCAACTCAACCACACAAGGATAGACAAAGAGCTTTTAGCCTTCGTTTTTGCACTTGAAAGTTTCGACCTTACTTGATACGTTCACACATCATGGTCTACACTGAGCATTCTGCTCTTCGATACCTTTTGCCGAAAAGGTTACTAAGTCTCGCTTGATTCGTTGGATTCTTTTACTTCAAGAATTTGACCTTACAATCAAAGACAAAAATGGATCCAACAATGCCATTGCTGATCATTTGTCATGTCTTCCAAATGCATTATCTTCTTTACCAATCAACAAGAACCTTCCTGATGAACAAGTCTTTTAGTTTCTGTCGATCCGTAGTTTGCCGATATAGTGAACTATATAGTCACTAAGGAAACACCTTCTTTTTGGTCAAAACAAGATAAATACAAATTTCTTTCCTAAGTGAAATACTTCTATTGGAATAGTCCATACTTGTTTAAGAATTAGCCTGATGAAATCATTTGACTTCGCATCTCGGATAAAGAAATATGGAGCGTTCTTTTGTTTTGCCACGATCAAGTGTGTGGTGGACATTTCGGTCCTCAAAAAACTACGAAAAAGGTGCTTCAATGTGGTTTCTATTGGCCTTCTCTTTTCAAAGACTCATTTGAATTTCACAAAATTTATTATCGATGCCAAATGCTTGGAAGGATTTCTCAAAGAAATATGATGCCTCTAAACCCCATTCTTATGATTGAAATCTTTGTTGTTTGGGGTATTAGCTCTATGGGAAATTTTCCCAGTTCACCTAGAAATGGTATACTCTTCTTGTTGCCGATTATGTCTCAAAATGGGTCGAAGACGTTTTATGCAAAACCAACGACAATAGAATTATTGTGAAATTCCATAAAGAAAACATCTTTTCGAGGTTTGGCACACCTCACACAATAGTTAGTTATAAGGACACCCATTTCGCAATCGTTCTTTTGAAACTTTAATGAAGAAATACTCAATAACCAACAAGTTATCCACACTGTATCATCCTCAAACTTGTGGCCAAGTTGAAGTTTCAAATCGTCAAATATAACAAATCTTGGAGAAAACTATTAATAAATATAAAAAAGACTGGTCTCAAAAATTGACCGAAGCCTTTGGGCTTACCGTACTACTTTTAGAACAAACCTTGGGATGTCCTCTTTTCATTAAGTTTAAGGGAAAGCTTGCCATTTACCTTCTGAAATCGAACACAAAGCATTGTGGGCAATAAAAAACTTAAACTTTGATCTCGATAAAGCTAGCGAAAATCGAATACAACAACTCAACAAACTAGAAGAACTTAGGAACGACATGTATGAAAATGAGAAAATTTATAAAGAAAGATTAAAAAATTTCATGACAAGTCAATCACTCAAGACATCATTTATTCCCTGGGAAACTTAAATCGAGATGGACCGGACCATTTGTGGTACGAACTTTTTTTCCACATGGTGCCATAGAAATAGGAAACCCCAGGGATGGATCGATTTTCAATGTCAACGATCATCATTTGAAACCTTTATTTGAGTTACCGTGTGATTAAGAGGAGGTGCTCATGATTCTTCATGAGCCAAGCTACATCTTGTAGGAATGTTTACCCTCTTTTATAAATATGTACATATTTTTCCCTGTTGTATTCATTATGCATTTACTGTCGAGACACAGTCAAAGTTAAGTGTGGTGGGAGTCTCATCTTCATTTTCTTTAATTTTCATGGCATTTTTGAATTTTTATTTTCCGCAAACTCAAATTTTTTAAAAAAAAATCTTAAAATTTCTATATCTTAAAAACATTTTCTTTTTAGCATTTTTATTTATTTTCAAGAAACTCTATAGGATAAGTATAAATTTGGTTACTAAATTGAAATTTTTGAAAATTTATCTGTCTTAACAAAAATAAAAATAAAGCTTGATTAAATGATGGTTTTCCTAGTATATAGGAAGATTCATACACGTTAAATATGAAGTATATCTTAATTAAAAATCTTTGTTTCAAAAAGTGGTGAATTTAAAGTAAAGGATATAACATTTTTATCTTCTACGTTAAATTGTGCTAAAATGAATTTTCAAAACTCTCTCTCCAACAAAAAAACAAACAAAGAAAGAAAAGGAAAAAACATAATGTTAACCAAAAATCTTGTCAACATCCCCAATGCTTGAAATTAGATTATTTTATATGGGCACAACCATGTGGTTGAGGTGAATCATGTCATTGAGAGCATATCTTTCGAATAGAGTGATTAAGTAGAAAGGATTTGAGGTGATAGCTTTAACTTTTGACTAAAACGACCTGATCGAAAGGAGTGTCAAATTGTCGAATCTTTCGACATTGTTGAAAGGTTGACGTAACCATTCTTGACTTGATTAGCTTAGATAGTATAACGGAAGAATAACTAACCGATCAACCATGTCGAAGGGTTAAGGTTCCGCCCCAACCTTTCGACTTGGTTGGGATAGCAAAAGATTATCAAACCTTTCGACCTTGTTGAAAAGTTTATGAGACCACTCCAACCTTTCGACAGGATTGCTACAATAGTAATTTCCTATTGAAGATATTCACATTAATATAACTTTCAACATTATTACTTTATCAAGTCTCATCTCCCCTGGAGGTTGAAATTATTCAATCTTCAATGTATTTCACCTCTTTTCGATCACGTCAAAAGGTTGTATTCAAGGCCTTTCGACCTTATCGAAAAGAGGTGCTTACTCTATTCTACATTTCCTTATTGCTTTCAACCTCTTGGGTTGATAGTCCTTTCATGGAATTCTTTTGAAAGAATTACTGATGTCATAAAGAGTTGACGTAATATGTAACAAAACCATATAAGGGATCTAACATCATATATCACAAGTTCTGTTTCTCTTCTATAGCCGAAATCATAAATTTAATATATACAGAAATAAAACTCACGAAAATATCCCATGATATTTCCATGACATGTACTCGAAATGAACAAAAAAGGTAAGAAATAAATCATGTATGATCGGCAATTAATGTTGAATTAGCGCCTGATCATGATCATCCCCAAATTCAAATTAATCACAAGACATCAACCTCTTTATTTTCTCATAATGAAGTTTGATACAAATATTAAGAAGCAAATCCTGCATTTAATTTCTAAATTAGGGTTACAAACATAGTGAGTGGGAGCAAAAGTTGTAGAATGAGAAAATCTGATCCCCTACATTGGACCCCTTGGGTCCTATTTATAGATGCAGGTGATCGAGCTTTCGACTTCATGCTTTCGAATGGGTCGGAAGGTTCCCATTTTATTTGCAACTACGAACCTTTCATCTTTGTCGAATGGTTTGTCTTTCATATGTTATCATGGACCTTTCGACTTCGTCGAAAAGTTTGCTTTACTTTGTGCCTTCGTGAACCTTTCGACATTGTCAAAAGGTTCACCTTCTTTATGTTGCTGTGAACCCTTTGACCATTTGGAAGGTTGCTTTTCCCCTAGTTATTGTAAATCCTTCAACCTTGCTGGAAGATTGCTTTCACTTGGTTGTTTTCGAACGCTGTGCTTTCCTTCAATGTTGTCAAAAGGTTTTCATTTTTTCTTTACCAACCCATGTGTCTTATTTTCTTCATAAATCTTCTGACATCGTTGAAAGGTATCTTGGATGTGTTCCAACCAGTCTGTAAGGCTTGCTATGCTTTCAAAAAGTCATTATGGAGTTGATTGTACTTGCTTTGACTTCTCCACCCTCTTCGGAAGGTAAGAACTATTTAAAATGTTGAGTGATTAAATATTTTGACTCTTTCGAAAGGTCTTGGACTGCTATACACCATTGACTGCATCCCTTTGATTCCTTTGAAAGGTTTGATCTGAACTCCTTTACTTTAGTCTTTGTTTTATGATGATGGTTGCGGGATTACTCTTCTACCCCAGTCGAAAGGTGCTTAGAAGTTTTGTGTCAAGCAGCTTCGTTGTGCCTTAGTAATTCTTTCCTTCATGCTTGCGGAAGTTTTACTCCAAATTCTTATATGCTTCTCTTTACTAGCATTGAACAATCCTTTTGCCACCTTTGAAAAGTAACTTTACCTACTACTCTTTACACATGTGGAAGCTTTCAAAAAAGCCTTCTTTATCTTTATTCATATTTTATGGTCAACATTTAGCCCCCATTTGTATAAAGAAGGCTTTTGTTCATTAGGATAAAGATTTCAGAATTACCAAATTGTCCATGTATTCCTGCGATATATCTAATAATATTTGCATGGTCAGTTCATACTACAAATACCTTTTCGGTTTGGTTGATCTTTAACTTTGAATTTTTTTAGTGGAAGATTCATATTTTGAACCTTCAAAGCCTGTGATGATCATATATATTTGAAGTCTCGGATTTGGGTCTAGATGGTCGGGGCTTATCAGTTTCTCCTATCAATAGAATGCCATAAGACCATACATAGACAATTTATAAGTTCGTATCTTGCGACAATAAAGGTCAAATAAAACGCATCAAATAATAATAGAAAGACTAAGATCATAATGATTATTATAATAGAATGCTAAAACCCCATATCAATCCAGTAATAATGAGAGAAGACCAGAATACCAATTCAATCATCTATTCAGATATGAAAGTCCAGGAGATTATCTTTTGGTTGTTAACGTTAAAGGTTCAAATGATTTATTTCCTCATTCAATTATAGAAGATCATAAGACCATTTTTGGTAATAAGAAGTAGAAGACCAGAAATCAACGTCAAATAATAAATAATGGAGGCCGAAAATCCATAGTTGGTAATAAGTAATAGAAGGCCAGAATTCCCAATTTGTCACTGATAATGGAAGTTCAAAAAACCATTCCTATTGATAAATAATAGATGACCAGAATACCCATTCCTGGTATTTAATAATAGAAGACTAGAATATCATTTCTGGTAATAATAATAGAAGATCAGAATACCATTTCTTGTAATTAATAATAGAAGACCAGATAGTTAATCTAGCAGATGTTCATGAGGAGAAGTCAGTTAATTCTTTCTGATTCCCTTGTCAAGTGTGTCATCTTTATGCTTTCATGATATTTTGCACGCTTTTTCTTTATCAGGCCCGAGTTTCTTTATTCTTTTGGCCTATTTTAGGCAGGGACACTTTCGTCCAATTCTTATTCTTATTTAAGTAGTTGTCATTTTAGGCAATGCCGATTTCTAGCGATTTCCCATTTCAGGTAGGCGCGTTTCTTACTCCGTGGACATTTCATCCGGGCTTCTGCTGCACTAGTCTTGCTTATTCTCAAACATGGCCCGAGGACTTACCCAACTTTCTCCAGGAGGCACCTTAACCTGGAAATAGCGTGACGCGGCTAAGGGCATGTTCGATACCTTAGCCAGGCCATAGTGTAGCGGGACCAGGGGATTACGCGTCCTCCCTCAAGGAGGTGCCTTATCCTGGCCATAGCGTGACGCAAATAAGGGCTCGTGCTACTTTAACCTGGCCATTTTAGACTTTATCGAGGTTAAAGGCATTTCCCTCACTCTAGGAGGTGCCTTGACCAGGCCATCTTGGCGTGACCAAAGGCTTTCTACCCTTACTGGAAGCCTACCATTTTAGGTAGTCCAAGTTTAAGAAGAATTTTACTCCCGATCATGTAGAATTTTCAAAGTGAATCATAATAGATACATTTTGAAAAATGCTTTATTCATTCAGAGTCAGAAAATACGGTATCAGATCGTCTATGTTCCAAGTTCTCTGTACCATATTTCCATCAGGATGGTATAACTTGTAAGGCCCTAGAGAGATTTCCTTGAAATAATTGGTGGACCTTCCTAATTTGGGTCCAATGTTCCATCTGTTGGGTTTCTTATATTGGCCATTACTCTTTTAAATACAAAATCTCCTTGTCTAAACGACTCGTTTTCACCTTTGACTTATAGTACTTTGATATTTTCCATTTGTATTCTGTCATTCTTAAGGCTACTTCATCTCTCAGTTCGTGAATCAAGTTAAGTGATTCCTTTTTTAATTGTTATTTGGGTTGAAGGCATAGGAAATCCTTCGATGAGATGGTACCTCAATTTCTACTGGTAGCATTGCTTCACAACCATATGTTAGTGAATACGGGGTATAACCCGTTGTAGTTCTAATGGATGTTCCGTAAGCCCATAAAACTAGGTGAAATTCTCCTACCTAATTCCCTTTTGCCTTATTTAGTCTCTTTTTCAAGATTGTCTTTATTGTTTTGTTAGCAGCCTCAATGGCCCAATTGGACTTTGGGTGAGTGGCAGAAGAGAGGCATTTTATGATTCCTTTCTTATGGGAAAATTGTGAAAACTATTCACTTTCAAATTGGGTTCCATTATCGGATATTATCTTATAGGTAATCCCAAACCTTGTGACAATTGCCAATATAGCATACTTCGTAAAGTAATCAATTACCACTATATCATACTTCTCCCCACCTTTGGAGATTGGAAGTGCTCCTATTAAATCGATTCTCCAAACACCGTGTGGCCATGGATTGGTGATGGGAGTTAGTTGACTCAGAAGAAAGATGTGGTATCTTCGAGTAGCGTTGGCACTTTTCACATCTTTTAAATTACTCGATTGCTTGGTTGGTTAACTGTGGGGAATAAAATCCTTGTTTCATTATCTATTTGGCCAATTTGATCCCATTGGAGTGATCTCCACAAAGTCCTTCGTGGGCTTCTTTAATATCTTTAATCTGCTCTCGGGTTTTACACATCGTAAATATGGAAGGACATATCCTTTCTTGTATAGAGCTCCATTCACAATGGTAAAGCTTTAAGCTTGACTCTTTAGATTTCGTGCCTCTGTTCTATCTGCATGTAGTGTCCTACTGACAATATAACTCATAATTGGGACCATCCAAGTGTGTTAATAGTATTCTACCATTATTGGAGCTGGGGATTCTTTATTTGTCCTTTCTTGATTTGTTTCCCCTATTTCTTGTGCTATAGCCCGAGATCAGGTCAATACTAGTAGCTCATTAGTTTTTTCTTTTTTTATTTCCTCAATGCTAAGATTAGCCTGAAATCCCATAGGGACAATTCGAATCGTAGGGGCCCCTCTTAAACATGCCAACTTTGCAAATGAGCGCGCTTGGGAATTGTCTCCCCTTGGTATTTGGTGTGTAGAGAAATCTTTGAAAAGTGTGAGCATTTTTAATACCTTCTTCACATACTGACTTTGTTGGGGATCTTTTATCTAGTATACTTGCTTGATTTGGTTGACCATTAATTAGGAATCACTGAACACTTGAATCCTCGGGATTTTGAGTTGTAAAGCAAAGTCAATCCTACGATCATAGATTCATACTCTGCCACATTGTTAGTTGCTGAAAACCCCAATTTCTTATCATAGTGAAGCCTGTGTCCATTAGGGTTAATTATTATGTATCCCGCTCCAGCCCCTTGTTCATTTGAGGCACCATCCATAAATAACTTCCATTTGGGTTTTAAGTCTTATTCCTTTTTAGATTGCTCTGAAAGAAATCCCGTACATCCATTAATGAAGTCAACCAATGTGAGCCGCTCTAGGTTGATATTCTATATAATATTAACTTACCTCAATTCCCCACTTAATCAGTTTGCCAGAAGTTTTAGGTTTACTGAAGACTTGTTTCAATGGAAAGTTGGTCAATACCTTCACTGGGTGTGCTTGAAAGTAAGGTCTTGACTTTTTTTCCGTGAGAATTTAAAAGTATGTTAGTTTTACAATAACTAGATATTGGATATCGGCAAGCCTACTGCATACATAATAAACTGGTAGTTTCAATTTCTTGGTTTTCCTTAATAATACCGAGCTTACCGCGTGTTCTGAAATTTCCATACACAAAAATAGAACCTCCATATCTTCTTGGATAGATAAGATCGAAGGTTTTTTCAAATGTGATTTCAACTCTTGAAATGTATTTTTGCAATCATCATCCAATTTGAAAATTTTCCTCTTCTTTATTACCTTAAAGAATGGGATGCACTTATCGGTGACCTTTGAAATAAACCTGCCAAGCGCTGCTACCGTTCCATTCAAACTCATAATATCTTTACTTGTCTTGGGCTCCGCTATATCCTTAATGGCCTCAATCTATTTCGGACTAGCCTGAATTCCTTGTACACTGGTAATATAGTTTAAGAATTTTCAAGAATGAACTCGAAAGTTTCATTTTTGGGGGTTGAGTTTCATTTGATACTTTCAGAGTACTTTGAACATTTCATCTAAATATTCAAGATAATCCTTTGCCTTTAGGATTTTACCAACATGTCATCCAAGTAAACTTCCGTACTTCTTCTGATTTGGTCTTTAAACATCCGGTTAACCAGTCACTGGTAAGTTACCCCAGCATTTGTCAACCCGAATGACATCACTTTGTAACAATAGATTCCTTCATCTTTAATGAAGCTGGCATGCTCCTCGTCGGGTTTAAACATAAGGATTTGATTGTATTCAAAGTATGCATCCATCAAGGAGAGCAGCTTATGTCCACTAGTTGCGTCAACCAATTAGTCTATCCTTGGCAGCGGGTAACATTCCTTTGGACAAGCTTTTTTTAAATCCGTATAATCCACACAAGTTCCCTACTTTCCATTAGATTATTTTACCAAAAATGGGTAAGCCAACAAGTTGGGGTAGAAGACTTCTCGGATAAACCCAATTGGTTGCAATTTCTTGACTTCTTCTTTTAAGGAGTCGGTCCTAACCTTATCGAATTGCCTCTTCTTTTGCCTGACCGGAGGAATATTTGGATTGACATTTAGGGCGTGACTCATGATTGCATCAATTCCAATCATGTCAGGGTGGGTCCAAGCAAAAATATCCTTATTGGCTTTAAGAATTCCACTAATTCCCATTGTAGTTGCTCCTCGAGATCTTTTCACACTCTAAATATATTAGTAGAATAAGTTGAATCTATTAGAATTTCTTCGGTTTCTTCAACCGGCTTAACTCTTTCAACCTCTCCACGGCAATATCGCTCTACAATAATCTCACTTTCCTCTATTGTGTTGAATTCCATTCTCTTCCTCTTTCCATAAATTGCAAAACTTCTTTTGGCAATACGTTTATTAGTTCTGTTTGGTTTTTTCTTCGCTTCGAACGATTGATGTAAAAAACCATCATTCGAAGGCTGTAAGGTAATGGAAGAATCAAAGTGATAAGTAAACTCCCTGTTATATTATTCAAAAGTTGTGAATTACATTTATCTTGATGCAAATTGCTCGCCTTGGATAGTTCCCCAGCCTTTCTTAGTAAGGAATTTGAGCATCAGATATTTAGGTGAGATGAAATCAACCACTTCATCCAGCGTTGGATGTTTGAAGAAAGCGTTGTAAAATAATGGCTCGACTATGATTACAAAAGTTGTTTCAAAAGCACGGGAGCACGGAAGGAGTCCCAGCTGCACCAAGAGCTTCATTTGTCCTAATGGAGTTGTTCCCTTGTTATTGAACCCGAAGATGGGTTTAGGGCTAGGCTCAAGTTTGTCTTTGGAGATCCCCATTTGATCGAATGCATGTTGAAAGATCACGTTGGAGCGTTTCCAGTGTCGACCAGGATCTTTGTAACTACCGAGGATCCTATCCGAGTCGTGATCATCAATGGGTCGTTATGGGGGTGATGGACTCCTGTTCTCAATTTTTGGGAATTAATCACCAACCTGTGCATGTTGATATTATACTTTGGGGTTTTTGGCGGTGGTCCTTCTTGCACAGAAAACACATCCTTCCTAGCTTCATGAATGTATCAACTCCTAACATTTTGACTTCTACCTACAGGACGTGGTCCGCCATATATAACATCGATTATGTTTTAGGGTGGACTCAAGTTCAATGGACCTTTGTCCTCAATCATATTAATAGTGGTACCAACAGGTTTTCTTGTCCCGGTCTCTAGCAAGGAAGTATGTTTTGGGTTTTTCACAAACTACTTTAGATGTCCTTCTCGAATTAGTTTTTGAATTATCCCTACCAGCACTTTACATTCATTGGTTCCGTGACTGTTTTCTTTGTGATAAGTATAGTAGTTATCTCCTTTCTTTTCCTCTGGATAATTTCGAGCTCTGAACGAGGTTGGGAAATTGACATTGTCTTAATTCATCGCATAAATGTAGGAGATTGGTCTTTTTAACGCCACTACATTAGCATTAGCATCTTCTCATCTAGACCTTTTATTGATCCTTTTCAAGTTGAATCTTCCACTGTCCTTCTGATTAGACCTCTTCTTAGAATAGTGCAATTTTGTCCATTCAGATGAAGTTGTCAGCCTGAATATGAAAGTCTTACAAGTCTTGGCAACCATGGATGAATAATTACTTCCAGAAAGTAGAATTGACTATAAGGCCTTAATGAACTACAATAAGCTTGTCCCTGTCATTCATTCCCTTGGCTTTCAATGTTTTAACGTTAAACCTCTCTAAGTAGTCACCCAAGGACTCACCATAATTCTGTCTTATATTGGAGAGTACTATATAATCGATCGATGTGTCTTTGCAGATGCATAATTGAGCCGATAATTCATAAGAGAATTGTTTCCAAGAATAAATTGTGTTCTCGCGGTACTGTCTGTACCACTTGGCCGCAGCCTCATGAAGAGTGACTGGAAAAAGGCGGCACCTAGCGGCACAAGAAGTATTGTATAAACCATTTGAGTGTCAATTGCCATCAAATGGTCATCAGGTTTAGACATGCCATGATATTTCATTGCAGGGACCATCACGTGAGAGGAAATAGGTGCTAACATTATCTAATCATTGAAAGGGGCAACCCTCTAATTATCATTTACTCTCTCGTCTGCTGTTCTCTTACACTTAATATTCAGCAGATCCTTTACGGCCTTCTCTACCATGTCTTTGAGGTAAGCTTCGTTGTTCAAGTAGTCTTTCTTGTTTGGTTTGTCGCTGTTTAAGGTAGAGCTTGCAGAACCATCCTTGTCTTCCTCTTAGATCCTTCCTTGATAGTTCTTTAGTGGTGGATGATCCTTCTTCAGGGAAATGTTAGTTTTGCTTTTCACGACATTAGTGGTGATTTTCAAGATTCTCTTAGGAGAGACAACTTCCTCTCCTGCTATCATAGCTTTCATGGTTGACTTGCAGGATAGATCTTCTTATAGAAGATTCTTCCTCTCCATCATTTTTCAAACTAAATGTGTTATTTTAGCAATATGATCCTCTGGTTGATGATTTTGAGCTGAAGCCAATTGCAGAGATAGTTGAATTTTAGTCGATGGTGGAATTGGTTGAGCTGGTGTGGAAGACTACCCTCGTTCCCTATTCCTTGGGTTGAAAGAAAGTGAAACATTTTCTCCTAGCAAAATTGTATGTTCGGTCCTATCATTTAAGGTGGAAAGTCTTTTCGATTTCATTTTCCTGTAGTAAACAAATTTCCCCAATTAACTGTATTAAGATAACAAGGACGAAGGTTCGACCCCTCCTTCTAGCGCCAAAATGTTGACAAGAAATCTTGTCAACATCCCCAATGCTTGAAATAAGATTATTTTATATAGGCATAACAATGTAGTTGAGATGAATATTGTCATTGAGAGAATATCTTTCGAATAAAATGATTAAGTCGAAAGGATTTGTGGTGATAGCTCTAACTTTCGACTAAAATGACTTGATCGAAAGGAGTGTCAAATTGCCAAACCTTTCGATATTGTCGAAAGGTTGAGGTAAACATTCCTTACTTTATTGGCTTGGATAGTATAATGGAAGAATAACTAACCCATTAACCATGTCGAAGGTTTAAGGTTCTGCCCCAAACTTTCGACTTGGTTGGGTTAGTAAAAGATTATCAAACCTTTCGACCATGTCGAAAGGTTTATGAGACCACTCCAACCTTCCAACTAGATTGCCATAAAAGTAATTATCTCTTGAAGCTATTCACATTCATATAAATTTCAACATTATCACTTTAACAGGTCTCATCTCCCCTGGAGGTTGAAAATATTCAATCATCAATGTATTTCTTCTCTTTTCGATCACCTTGAAAGGTTGTATTCGAGACCTTTCAACCTTATAGGAAAGAGATGCTTACTTTATTCTACATTTCTTTGTTGCTTTCAACCTCTTGTGTTGATAGTCCTTTCATGGAATTCTTTCGAAAGGATTACTGATGCCACAAAGAGTTGACATAATATATCACAAAAAAGTATCAGGGATTTGACATCGTATATCATAAGTTGTATTTCCCTTTTGTAGCCGAAATCACAAAATTTAATATATAATGAAGTAAAACTCGTGAAAACATCCCATGATAGTTCCATAACATATAATCGAAATGAACGAGGAAGGTAAAAAATAAATCATGTATGATCAGCCATTAATGTTGAACTAACACCTGATCTTGATCATCCCCAAATTCAAAGTTGATCACAAGCCATCATCCTCTTTATTTTCTCATAATGAAGTTTGATACGAAGTTTAAGAGGAAAAACCTAATTTAATTTCGAAATTAGGGTTACAAACGTAGTGAGCGGGAGCAAAAGTTGTAGAATGAGAGCACAATGAGAAAATCCGATCACCAAAACTGGACCCCTTAGGTCCTATTTATAGATGTAGGTGGTTGATGTTTCGACTTCATGCTTTCGACTGGGTCGGAAGGTTCCCCTTTTATATGCAACCCGAACATTTCGTCTTTGTCGATTGGTTTTTCTTTCGTCTATTATCATGGGCGCTTCAACTTTGTTGAAAGGTTTGCTTTTCTTTGCGCCTTCTTGAATCTTTTGACATTGTAGAAAGGCGTGCCTTTTTATGTTGCTGTGAACCCTTTGACCTTGTCAAAAAGTTGCTTTTCCCTTGGTTATTGTAAACCCTTCGACCTTGTTGAAAGGTTTCCCTTCACTTGATTGTTGTCGAGAGCTGTGCTTTCCTTCGATGTTGTCGAAAGGTTATCTTTCTTTCTATACTAATCTATGAGTGCTATTTTCTTCATAAACCTTTTGATATTGTCCAAAGTATCTTGGATGTGTTCCAGACAGTCTGAAAGGCTTCCTATGTTTTCAAAAAGGTCATTATGGAGTTGCTTGTTCTTGCTTTGACTTCTCCACCCTCTTTAGAAGGTAAGAACTCTTTAAAATGTTGAGTAATGAAAACTTTCGACTCTTTTGAAAGGTCTAGGACTGCTATACACTGTTAACTGCATCCCTTCGACTCCTTTGAAAGGTTTGATTTGAACTCCTTTACTTTAGTCTTTGTTTTATGATGATGGTAGCGGAACAATTCTTCAACCCGAACTAAAAGGTGCTTGGCAGTTCTATACCTAGCTCCTTCATTCCGCCTTAGTAATTCTTTCCTTCATGCTTGCGGAAGGTTTACTCCAAAGTTCTTATGTGCTTCTCTTTACTAGCATTGAACAATCTTTTCGACACCGTCGAAAGGTAACTTTACATGCTACTCTTTATTCATGCCGGAGATTTCTGAAAGGCCTTCTTTATCTTTATTAATATTTTATGGTTAACAAATATATATTTGTATATATTTTCATTAACACCTAGAATCATGTATTCACACTTGTGAGTTCACTCGCCATGAGTCTCATCTTCGTATTTTTAGTTTTCATGGCATTTTTGAATTTTCTTTTTCTGCAAGATCCAAATTTCAAAAAAAATCTCAAGATTTTAATATCTCAAAACCATTTTATTTATAGCATTTTGATTTATTTTTGAAGAAACACTATAGGATAAGTATAAGTTTTGGTTACTAAATAGAAATTTTTGAAAATTTATTTGTATTAACAAAAATAAAAATAAAGTTTTATTACAAGTAACGATGATTTAACTAGTGTATAGGAAGATTCATATGTGTTATTTATGAAGTATATCCTAATTGAAAATCTTTGTTTAAAAAAGTGGTGGATTTAAAGTAAAGGATATAACATTTTTATCTTCTAAGTTAAATGGTGCTAAGAAGATTTTGCAAAACTCTCTCTTCAAAAAACAAACAAAGAAACAAAAAAAAGGATATATATATATATATACACACACATATATATATTTGTATGTATGTATATGTTTTTATTAACACCTAGTCAAGTGTTCACACATGTGTATTCACTCGCCATGCTCTGTACCCTTCTCACGTAAGCCCGAAAGTTAGTACATGATCGGTATATTTGGTGTCAATTTATCTGAGTTAGGTGTATGTATATAAAAATTCTTTTATTAATAACGCCTACAGTCGATAGGTATTCACACTTGTGTGTTCACTCGCTACGCTCTTATTTCCCTTACATAAGCCCGAAAGGCAGTGCATAGGTAATATATCTTGCCACTGTTTTCTGAGTTAGGCATATGTAAATATTGTTAATATCAGTAAAATTTTCAAATAAGAGAGAGTAAGCAATTGAAATCCAAGTACTACTTTTACTTTTTTGATTAGATTTGTTATTTAGAAAAAATGAAATTACCACTTTGAAAAACACGTATAATTAACTAAAGATCTATTTCATAGTTGCACTGTGTTATCACCAAAACTACGAATTAAACTATAGTCTGTTTGTTATGATAACTTGATTTTTGTTAGAAATTTTTACAAGTAAAAGGACTTAAATTTCTGGACAATGACCAGAACTTATATTTAACTTATTCATGTCGATTTGAAAGTAAATTCTTCATTTGCAAATATTTTCAAAAAAAACTTGCATTTATCTCAGTGTAAAAATATCTTGCATTTTGTAAATAATTTCATGTTGCGTTTGGATTTTGTGGGTAGTATCCGCTGAAAACTCTCACAAGATAACAATCGTTCTACTAGGGACACCTAAAGATTTAACGGCTTATTGCATACGATCAATGCAATCGTGTTTTGTATGAAAATGGATTTATCTTAGTTTTTCTTTATTCGATGACGAATAAAAGGATAAGTGTAGGAGTATTCGATGCGCACGTAAATGTGCAAATTTTTGCATCCATATTTTATATATTTTTATTTAAATAAATGTCATAAGTGGGTATTTTTACATGTTTAAAACCAAATTTCAAATAGGCTTTCAAGTCATCATTCATACATCATTGTTGGGGTAAAATAGTAATTTTATGCATAATTTAATTTGAGAATATTTATTTGCACATTTTGTTTGAATTTGTAGTAAATTGAATGATAAAATGAAAGAGGGTTCCATGAAGATATGCATTCATAAGGAGGGAAACAAAGGAATGAAGATGGAAATAATTCAAACCACACATCATGGAGGATCCTAAATTTATAATTAGAAGCTAATGATCAACTTAGTGGAGGTTAAGGTTTCATGCATACTTGATGATGGATTAAATAGAGACTAATGGTTAGTTGATGGCCACACTTCCTAAAGGGCATTTTGGGATGCCCTCTAAAAATTGGATTAAGGCTTTGTGCATGTATAAATAGCCCTCTTATATGCATGTAAGGATCTTCTTCCTCTTTTAATACTTAGGAAATTAATATGCAAATTGTAGCTTCAATGTTTTATGAAATAAAAATGGCTTCCTAAGCCTCTTGTTCTCTTACTCCTTTCTTAATCTTATTTTATTTTCTTGTTCATATTTATTTACATGCTCTTTAATTTCATGCTAGTAGCCTAGACTTACATTTATGTAATTAGTTTAATTTTATTTCATGCAAGTAGTTAATTTCCCTTCCATTAATTAGTTTCTACTTCGTTTTGCTTTCCAATGTTGAAATTTACATGTGTTGATTTGATAACACAAATGAGCAGCTAAACCCCTTCAATTTATGGGTAAAGAAGCTCTCTAATTATGTAAATTCAAAATAATTTTTGATTTATGGCCTCATTTGTGCTTCATGAAAGTAAATGTTGATGTAAGTTTATATAAATGAGTTTGATAGCTTATGTTGTATTTTCAAATAGGTTATTCTTATTCAACATCAACACAATTTACATCATCATTTACTAATTGATTTTTGATTATAGAATTAAATTAGAAACTAAATTTGATGATCTATATTACTAATTACAACAGTAAATAGATAATACTTAAAATAGTTTTTTCTTTGCCTTCATTTTCATGAGAATTGATAAGTGGTTTTACTTGTTGTATTATAGTTTGATGACTTAATTATGTTAATTAATAACATAAATAAATCATAACTATGATCAATACAGCACTAATTTCACTTAATATATAAAATAGAGATTATAGACTATTTGTTTGATGATTTACAAAAAATATGAGAGTGGTTTTGTCTCTAAATTGTTTTCCAATCTCATGTTTTACATCACCTTTTGTTCTAGCCTTTTGTTTTCATTTCTTCTTAGCTAATCAAAACTTCACTTCTTAGTTTAATTTGATTGAACAGAAAATTTTAAAATGTAAAAAAATTCCCTACGGATCGACCTGTACTCGCCGTGTACTATCATTGTACATTGTGCGTTTGCGGTTATTTTTATCATAAATTTTTCGACGGTTTTCTAAACCTATAGAAAATTCATCTTTAAGGTACATAGTGAATTCCATACATACTATATATTCAGAATTTAGAAAATTTTGGGACAAGGTTAAGATCGAAAAAACAAAATTAAAATGCATAAGAAAAGCTCACTGAATTCCATACATACTGTGTAATCTAGCAATAATTTTAGTAGCAAAGAAATGAATCTACATTTAGCACTATTTGTCTGTATAATTTATTATATTTTGACTCTATTGTTGACTTTTTTTTGTAACAGAGAAGATGTCCTTTAGAATTAAATATATTTATGGGTTGGCAGGGTTGGTGATTAGGTATGAAGATTAAGTAATCAACTCGATTGTCTATGATTCACAGTATATACCCACTTTATCATACGATTTATTTGAACAGGACTGGTATACATCATATTCCTTACCAACCTCTTCTAGATATATTATCTTTAACTTTTTCTTCTCAGTTATTAGGCTTAGAACATGCAATTTCATAAACCTGAAAAGACATGCCAACAATATTAAATTGTTTATTTAACCACGATAAAATACTTACCTAATCACCAACCCTACCCATTGACAAATCTAATTTACAAAATTGATCAACAAATATCCTTGGGATGTATTGATTTTTGAGATATGGTTATCTAATATGCCATGTTAGAACATTAAGCTACGTCGCATATAAACTAACAATCTGAATAAAGAAAATGAAGTATATTGAAGTGATACCTGAATGGAACTCCACAAAACATGTTTTAAATCATCACCGTTATTCCGCCAATCATCAATCGTGAATGGAACATGCTCCCATATGAGCGATCTTATGTAAGAACATAGTTTTAAAGAACCTTCTCGTATTGGTACAACATTCTCATTAAATTCAACGTTAATCCGAGACACATGATCTGAAAGAAGTCTTTTCATTCTAGTTTGATGTCTAGCTTTTTTCTTTTGAATCAAACTTTCATCTATGTGTTGAATATTAGTCTCATTTTCCATCACATCACATCACTTATCGAATGACTTAAACGACTGAGCCAATTGTTTCAGTAGGTTTCAGTGGATGTTGATCCAAATAAATTGTCGACCTCATCGAAAGGTCTAAATTGTAGGGTTTAAGACTTTGAAAGATTGTAGTTATTTCTTGCACAGGAATGTTGTTATTCTTTTCCATGGAAACCTTCCAATGGAGTTGAACCTGAAAATATGAGTTAAACCAATAAAGATTTAAGCAAATAGTAAGGTAATTAAAAAAGCCAAGTACTTCCCTTCATATCTTAGAAAAAGCATCATTTTTATTAAATTTCCCCAAATCATTATCAATTAGGATTACAATTCTTTGACTAAGAAGTTACAAGATCAGAATAATAGAAATTGGATCCCCAAAACAGTGTGTCAAGTGAAGTAGTCGGGGAACAGAGAATAACATTAGGGTCAAAAGCTTCAGGTAGCGTTGTTTCATTTATTTGGCACTCAAAAATGGTAACTACCAGCTCCAGTGTATTAAAACCAGACCGATAATAACTACCGGCTGCAGTATAAGAACCGATAGCTTACTTCCAATTGGATTGCGATAATGTTATTAATTTATTTGGCACTCAAAGATGACAGGTTTACGTTAGATAATCATTATTGGTATATTGGTATTTTTCACTTCTTCCTCGGTAAAACCTATTTATATACGCACACGTTTTATTTAGTATTAAGAATGTTGGTGAAGAATTTAACAAAATTGTTGTTAATACTAATATCAAGATTTGAAATAACAATATATTATCCAACATGACATGGGAAGTTTTGTTTCTTTAGGACTTCTTCACCTTATTGTTGCAGGCAACATTTCATGCATGAATAAAACCTATGTATGCAATATCTCCTTTTATTTAACAAAAGGGTAAAAAGTAAAATGATTTTTATTTTTCCAGCAAATAGATTATAGATCACCAAAATTCATTCTCCTTTCTCCGGTAAAAAATTCTTAGTACTACTTTGCTTGACCTCAGTTCAACATTTATAAACTCCACCCTCGTATACATACATACATATATATATATATATATATATATATATATATATATATATACACACACACACAAAATGTAAACAGCTAATATATATAAAATTAGAAAATGGCGTCTGCTCCTAATGGAAACCCTAAAGGAGAAAACTCCAAAACTGATGACGAAGACAATACAGGATGGCAAAAGGTTATTAATAAAAACGAGTGTAAGCGTCAGATCGGGGAGAATATGCAGAGGAGAGAAGGGCCCAATCAGCGAACGTTTCCAGAGGGACTGAGATCCAGTAAAGTTGAATTCAAAGAAGGGAAGAGATCTTGGGCAGAAGCTATAGCAGGCAACATGTATATAGAAGGTGGGGTCAATAACTATAAACCCCTTGAAGATGTTGAGGGACCCTTTGCAGATCTGGATGAAGATGTGTTTTCTACAGCTAAAAGTATGTGGTGATCATCTATCTACATATATGTGGCAGGAAAAAGACCTTATTGTTTTCACCTCAATGCTTACATTAAAAGAGAATGGAAACCATAGGTAAATGGGAAATTTTCCCCAGGGAAAATGGTTTTTATTTAATTAAATTTAGTAATGAATTGGACTGCAAAAAAGTGCTAGAAGGAGGACCATGGTTCATAGATAGCAAACTTATTTTCATCAAGAAATGGGAACCTAATTTAAGACTAGAGCGAGATATGCTAGAAACTCACCCTGTTTGGGTTAAACTAATGAATCTTGATTTATCCTTATGGAATGCCCGTGGCATCAGTAAAATTGCAAGCCTGATTGGTAAACCTTTGGCCATGGATGATTATACTAGACAAGTTAAAAGACTGATATATGCTAGAGTGCTAGTAGAAATCAAGGCTAGGGGCACAACTAAAAATCAAGTTCGTGCAAAAGACAGAAGTGGAAATATATATATATATATATATATATATATATATATATTCAAGATGTTGAATGTGATCACATTCCACCTGTTTGTACTAAATGCAAGTGCTTTGGACATTCTACAGAGCAGTGTGAAACACTTACACGACCCATTAAACAGATTTGGAGACAAAAAAATACATTAGAGATTACTCAAACTGAGCCAACACAAAATTTACAACAAAAAGAGGCACATAAAGAGTCTACTGAAGTAAGTCCTATACACATAGAACAAATTACCAAGAGTGCTAGCCGCCAAACAGTTGAAGATACATCAGATGCACTGGAAGAGAAAGTAGAGGTAACTGATTCTCCACTGGATAATACTGCTGAAAAGTTAAATGTCCATAGCTTAGCTGGGGATTCATTGGTTGAAACGCCTGTCACAACAGATGAAATGAATGAAATAAATAAAGTTGATCTGCATAACAGTGATTCAGGTACAGATATAGAGGAAAACAGTCCTAACAAGTATACAAAAAACAACACGGACTACACTAAACAGTTTCAAAATTCAGTGGTTAAAAGTAAGACGAAATCAAATCATGAGATCTCTGCTATGAAACTGAGGAGTAGATCCTCAAACTTCAAATGTCAATCATAAGCTGGAATGTAAGGGGTCTAAACAATGACGTAAGGCGTTTAGACCTCTTAAATCTGAGGGGAAACTATTCTCCTTCTATTATAAGCATTCTGGAAAATAAATTCAATAATGAAAATTTATCTTTTTTTACTGAGTCTTTGGGAGATAATTGGAAATTCATACATAATAATGATGTGGGAGGAAAAGGTCGTATACTATTATTATGGAATAAATCAACCTGGACTATCAGCCTTCAGAGGAATGACAAACAACAAATAAATGTGGAAGCTACAAACACAGGTGGCTTGATACTGACTCTTACTTGTGTATATGCTTGTAACTTGGCCTCATAAAGATCTCAACTATGGCAAGCTATTAAAGATGTAAGCAAAATTACCAATAACCCATGGATTGTGCTAGGAGATTTCAACTCAGTACTTAGAGCAGAGGAGAAAAAAGGAGGACTTACCATGAATGTTTCCCAGCTCACTGAATTCAATAATTGCACGTTAGAGGCAGGACTGATAGAGCCCGTCCACAGTGGCCTGAAATACACATGGAGAAGAGGAGAGAATAAAAGGATATCATGCAGATTAGACAGAGTGATGATAAATGTGAAATGCATTATCTTATTTCCTAACATTAAAGTTAGCATTCTCTCTCCCTCTACTAGTGATCATAGTCCTATAATGGTTGACTTAGTAGACAAAGGTATGATTGGGAAAGGTAGACCATTCAGGTATAGTAATCATTAGCATGAAATTGAAGGTTACAAAGAAGCTGTTAATTTCAGTAATACACCAAATGTTGAAGACTCTCAATGCTATAAATTATTACAAATCATCAAAACAAAAAGACATTAAAAATTGGAATAGATGCAGACCCAAGGAGTATGATCAAATTGCAATGTTGCAAAGCAAATGTGATGAATTTATTACAATGATAGACAATGGTGCTGATTATGATAACACATGGAGAAATTACTACCAAAGCCAAAATGAATAAAAAGAAGCACTCAGGTTGAAAGCTACAGAACTCAAACAAAAAGCAAAGGAGAAATGTTTCACTTAAGGAGATGAATGCACAAAATTCTTTTATACTAAAATGGCAATTCGTAGTAATAAGAATAACATCACTCAAAACATCAACCAGGAAGGGAATCATACTATCAAAGCAGAAGAATTCGAGGAGCAGGCAATTCAATACTATAATGAAATGTTTAATGGTGAAGTTTGCGATAACTTACCAAGAACTCACTACAGGAGGCTGATAAATACCAGGGGAAGAAGGATGCTGACCAGACAAGTTACAGAAACCGAAATCTTGAACGCCCTGAATACCATCCATATAGATTCCAGTCCGGGACCCGACAGACTCAGCTCTAAATTCTTCACTTTCCACCGGAGTGACCTGAAAAATCACATTATCTTAGCAATGCAAGAAATATTTCAAACTGGAAAATTTGTCAAAGAAATCAACCATACTTTTATCTGTCTTATTCCTAAAAAAGATAACCCTGTCAAAATTGAGGACAACCGGCCTATTGCATGTTGTAACGTGATCTACAAAATTCTAAGTAAAATTCATTCCAATAGAATGAAGAAGATATTACTTAATCTTATTTCAGAATGCCAAAGTGCCTTCATTAAAGGTAGAAGCATTTTTGAAAACTCACTTGTGGCACACGAGTTGGTTAGGAATTTCAATAAACCAGGATCGGATAAATTCTGTCTAAAGGTTGACCTCCATAAAGCATATGATAAAATTAATGGACAATTTATAATTCATATGCTCATAGCTATGGGTTCCCGTCAAAATTTGTAAGACTTATAAAAGAATGTATATCTACACCTATCTTCTCTATTCTGATTAATGGTATACCAAAAGGTTTCATAGGGTCCAATAGAGGTATTCGGCAGGGTGACCCTCTATCCCCCTACTTGTTTGCAATTGCCATGGAATACTTTTCTCTACAAATGGAGTTGGCTACTCATCACAAGCTTATTCACACTACTTTTAACTTCCAGCCTACTGTAAGTCACTTACTCTATGGAGATGACTTGTTCATCTGTATACACTACAAAAAAGGCTTCGTATAGCGACGGATCCTAGCGATGGCTGGCGACGGATAAAAAAAGCGGTCGTCGCTAGCCTTCGCTAACCGTCGCTATACGCAATATATAGGTCCAAGATGAGAGCAGCAGATTCATTTTGCTTCCTTCCCAAAACCCTTCCTCCTTCCCCCAATCCGTCGCCCCCCGTCACTGTAGCCGGCGCCCCAGCCTTCAACGCCTCCAAATCACCCAAATTTGTGTCGTTATGCTCCTAATCTCTTATTTGCATGTAAATTTGATGTTTTTAGGTTTACTTTAAACCCTAATTCAATTATGATTTATTGTAAAATTGAGATTTGTTGTTAAATTGGGTATTAGTAGTGTTGTTAAATTAGGTATTAGTAGTGTTGTATGTTGATTTGGTAGATTAATTAGTTTATTATCATGAACTTGAATTAAGTATTACATATTAATTAGTTTATCATGATCAAGTTGAATAAATGGTTGATGTAGATAATTAATGTTGGCGATTAACATGGTTAGTTGTTTTAGGTGAAAAAACAGTGTATATTAATGATTAACTTGGTTATTGTTAAATTTACATGAAAGTATTTCATAGTTTATGAAATTGATAAATTACAAATTTAAGTTGTTAAGTGAATTTAAGTTGACAAATTTTTATTTAATAATTAGTTTTTTATTGTTTTCTAATTATCTATTTGGTAATTAGAATTTGTTGTTTTGTAATTGTATTCATTGATAATTCTTATATTTACCCTGTTGATTGAGCGACGGCCATTTTAATAATTTTAGCGATGACTAGCGACGGCTAGCGACGGCCACAATGCAAAAGGTTGTATATATTGTAAAAAATAAAGTTTGTACAAAAAATTAAAAAATGAATATGAGAACATTAAAAATTCTGCAAATATCTAATTTATTTGAAAAAAAATTAGGAAATAACTTTAAACACGGCTGATATTGTACTAAAATCGATTTTGTGAAGAAATTAAGAAATAAATATAACAACAACAAATAGTCACATAAAATCTATGTCGTAAAAAAATAAGGAAATGAATATTGAACTAAAATTGTTAATTGAATGTTGAACTAAAATTTAAATACACAAATTTTTGAAATAAAATATAAATAGTTGAAACATTGTCAAAATTTGAAAAGAACAATAATATTTGATAAAATTTAAAGAAATTTTTTATCCCTTAGATTGGCTTTGGCCCCGTCTGGCAAGTGTTGTATATGATCGTTATATGGATGTTCGTTTTGTAACGGAATGGACATTTATATTCATATGATACAATATTTGTCGGATTTGTCCCTGTATTGGACAAATTACAAACACAATAAAGTAATTACATATTATAAATCATTTCATTTTAAACGGTTACAAAATTTCGACAGCACTTCCTTTACGTTCCCTGTGTACACGCATTTGTGTACGATACAGGGAACATAAGGGAAGTGCTGCTAAAATTTTGTTGAACCGTTTAATCTGAAATGATTTATAAAATGTAATTACATTATTGTGTTTGTAATGGGAAGTAGGATGATTGACCCACCGAAGTGAAAACCAAAATACCAAAAATTAAAAAAATAAAGTGAAGTTCATATTTTGAATTTTCTAGAACGATGAACTTTTTACAATGGAGAATGGTTGAAAATTAATGATTTAAATTGTCTAACAGTCATTTTCAAATCTGGAAAAATGTTCAATTATTTTCTCGACCGTACTTGGATGTATGAAGTCAGAACTGGAAAAAAGGGATCAATAAAGCAACATTTCTACAACGGTGTACACGAATTTATTAGATTTGCTAAATCTAATAACCGAAACAATACAGAAATTTGTTTCCCGTGTAGTAAGTGCCAACATTTAAAGCATTGGAAACCGGATATAGTTGAAGTACATTTGTATCAATATGGTTTCGTGTCTGATTATTATTTCAGGGATCGTCATGGAGAACTTGTTGAACCTACACCTAATACTGAAGTTTTAGAGGACGGTAATATGATGACGAATCCGATAGAAAATATGGTGGATGATGCAGCACGATCAATGTTTCCTACAACTGAAGCTGTCGATGAAGACGAAAATGTCGAAGAAGAACCGACAGCAGGAGCTAAAAAAATATACGATTTGTTGGATTCTGCTAAGAGGCCGTTGTGGGACGGATGTAAAAGCGGAACCGAACTTTCAGTAATCGCCAAGTACATAACTATGAAATCAAAATTCAATCTTACGGAAGCTGCATTTACAGCAGTTGTACAAGCTGTAAAACGACACATGCCACCTAATAATATGATGTGCGATAGTCATTATAAAGTAAAAAAATTGATGTCCGCTTTCGGTCTACCGTATGAGAAGATAGATGCATCCGTGAAAGGTTGCATGTTGTATTGGAAAGACGACGTTGACCTCAGAAAATGCAAAATATGTAGCGAAGAAAGATACAAACCAAGAAAGAAAAAAGGTAAAGAAGTCCCGTACAAGAGAGTATATTATTTAACCATCACTCCCAGACTTCAAAGATTACATGCATCTTCTGCTACGGCCTGTCATATGCGATGGCATAGTGTGATAACGGCGTAAGAAGGAACTTTGATACATCCATCCGACGGTGAAGCATGGAAACATTTCGACAAGACTTATCCCACATTTGCCGTGGAAAGCCGTAATGTCAGACTTGGTTTATGTATGGATGGATTTTCACCATTTTCACAGTTTGGTAGTAAATATTCGTCCTGGCCAATTATCGTTACTCCGTATAATTTACCTCCATGGATGTGTATGAAGACACCATATATGTTTCTCACCACTATCGTTCCCAGCCCTCATGATCCAACCCAAGGAATTGATGTTTATTTACAACCATTGATCAAAGAGTTGAAGAAACTGTGGAATGAAGGAGTCGAAACTTACGATGTATCAACGTAAAAAAAATTTCGATTATTCGCTTCTTTGTTATGGACGATTAATGATTTTCCTACATACGGGATGCTTTCTGGTTGGAGTACGGCCGGTCGTCTAGCATGCCCTTATTGTATGGAAGAAATACGAGCATTTTCGTTACGATATGGGAAGAAAGTTTCGTGCTTTGGTTGCCATCGGTGTTTTCTTCATCCCAATCATAGTTTTAGAAGAGATAAGAAAATTTTCATAGCTAACAGAGAAGAGAATCTGAAACCACCTAAGGTTTGGTCAGGCGAGGAAATATACGAAATTGTAAGAGACTATCCAAAGATACATGAAACTGGAGTCCAGACTGAAATCCAGGAAAGTCAGACATTCATAATTGGTGCAAACAAAGTATATTTTGGGAGTTACCATATTGGAAAGATTTTTTACTCCGACATAATATTGACGTGATGCACAACGAAAAGAACGTGTTTGATAATCTGTTTAATACAATTTTGAATGTAAAGGGCAAAACCAAGGACGATTTGTATTCGAGGCTCGATATAGCAAACTATTGTAAGCGCCCGGAACTTCATATGAAGCCTAATGACAATAAAAAACCGAAAGCATGCTATGAGCTAGAAAATAAGCAAGTAAAACTCGTGCTAAAGTGGGTGGAAGAATTAAGATTTCCCGATGGGATTTCTTCCAATCTTCGTAGATGTGTTGACTTCAAAAATAGTAAATTGAGTGGGACGAAAAGTCACGATTGTCATATCATGATGGAATATTTACTCCCCGTGGCTTTCAAAGAACTGTTGCCCGTAAAAGTATGGAACGTCATAACAGAGTTATGTTTGTTTTATAAACAGCTTTGTTCGACAACATTAAAGGTGGATCGTATACGTAAACTTGAAGTAGAAATACCCATAATGCTATGCAAACTGGAGAAAATACTTCCGCCTAGTTTCTTTAACGTAATGGAGCATTTACCTATTCATCTTCCATCCGAAGCACTTCTTCGAGGTCCTGTGCAATATGGATGGATGTATCCATTTGAGAGGTAAATTAACAAGTGCAATGTTCATGTCAATTTCAAATTCAAATTTGTATATCTAAATATGTAATAAATATCTTAATAGGTACTTGAATCACCTGAAGAAGAAGATTCGACAAAAAGCCCGAGTTGAGGGTTCGATATGCAAATCGTATCTTGAAGAAGAAGCCTCATTTTTTTTTCTCTCACTACTTTAAGGACGATGTGAACTTAACGTTTGTAACTGTTCCTCGAAATGAGGAAGTCGTTGAACAAAATTCTTCTCAAACAATGTTATCTGTTTTTAGACAACATGGTAGACCTGGTGGAATGTGTGGAAATATGGTTGGACGATAGAGACCACCATGTAGCGCACATGTATGTTCTTTTAAATTGTGTCGAAGTCGCACCATTTGTCAGGTAATAATTAATTTACTTGTAATTTACTTGTACGTACATAATAATAACACATATTACATATATGCAGTATCTACGAATCACAGTATCCATCTGGTGATCTCAGTAAAGAATTTGCCAAATGGTTTTTGAACTATGTTTATGAGCCAAGAAACTGTGTCGTTGATGAAGGCTTAAGACATCTTGCGATTGGACCGAAAAGAAATGTGAAGACTTATTCAATATTCTTCGTCAACGGGTTTAAGTTCAACATAAAAGATTACGGTGCTGAAAAATTAACATATAACAGCGGGGTATTTATCAAAGGCAGTGATGATCCAGTGAGTATTCAAAAGATTTTTACGGCGTCTTAACACAGATTCTAGAATTGACATATTATGTTGAACCTTTAGAAAAGGTTTTTTTATTTAAGTGCAATTGGTTCAATAACGTTCCTGGTTCCGGAATCGACGTGCATAAAGAGTACAAACTTATTGAAATAAGGCATACATCACACTACTATAAGTACGATCCTTTTGTATTAGCCAAGCAAGCGTTACAAGTTTATTTTGCTTCGTATCCATCTTTGAAAAGAGATAAAGCGAATTGGTCCGCTGTTTTCAAAACGAAACCAAGGTTTACGTTTGATGGAAATAATATTCCAGATGAAGCAGCATATCAAGCCGATCTTGAATCAAATATAGAAATAATAATAACTGATGATATTGATGTAGGACCGTTGAATGATGAATCGAACGTCCTATTTGATGCATTCGAAAGTACCAAAGAAAATGAGATAGAATACGAGACTGAATCTGAATCAGAAAATGATGAAGACTGATCGTTATTGATATAATTGTTATGTGATAGTGATTGAAACATGTGATGTAATAGTAAATTTCCGTAATTGTTCTGTGATGATCATTTAGTTAATTTTTATCCATGTTTCGTACTAGTAAATTTTTATAATTGTTATGTGAAAGTGATTGAAACATGCTATGTAGTAGTGAATTTCTATTATGGTTCTGTGATGATTATTTATATAATTTTTATCCATGTTTTGTACTAGTAAATTTTTATAATTGTTTCTGTGAAAGTGATTGAAACATGCTATGCAGTAGTGAATTTCTATAATTGTTCTCTGATGATATTTTTTTTCTATAGCAGATATGTCTGGCAGGAGACGGAGTGTAGGTGCTGGTGGCACGCCATCCCCATCTCCCGGTGTAGGTGGTAGTGGCACTGCACCGGACTTACGTCCGATT
The DNA here is from genome assembly GCA_030765085.1 of Allium cepa. Taxonomy (NCBI): domain Eukaryota; kingdom Viridiplantae; phylum Streptophyta; class Magnoliopsida; order Asparagales; family Amaryllidaceae; genus Allium; species Allium cepa. The sequence goes on from CM060938.1 coordinate 591,868,884, forward strand.
GCAGAAGTCGTTCCTAGAAGTGCTGGGCAAGTATCAATTTTATTTAAAGCATAAGTTTTAAAATCCACTAAACATGTATATCATAACTTTTGCTGTGGCTTTGAGGTAAAGCCATCATATTATATTTTACAGGTTTCGAGGAAGGCTTTTCAGAGCCGGATGGATGGTTGTTGGCCTTGCTGGGACGACATCCCCCCTCATGTCAAGAACGCCATACAGGCGGATTTACTTGTAAGTAGTAGTTTGAATTTCAGTTGTAAATTAATATAATCTATATAACTTAAAATAATTTTAATTTACAGGCTGCAGTCCGCGTCGACCTTGATGACTTAGACGTTTTTTTAAATCATTGGAACAAACGAATGAGAAAAAATTACAGGGATACATTGTCCAAGGCTAAGAATTTAGGGGAAAAGCCGAACTAGATGGGTGAGGGTGTATGGAATGATTTTCTTCAGCTTTGGGACAGTTCGGCAGCAAGAGTAAGTAATATATGTTTGCTTTGTTATTTAAATATAATATAAATCTCGCAAGATATATACGTGATAATTTATCTTAATTTGTAGGAGTTATCTGCGCGGAACCGGACAAACAGGAATAAAAATCCTGCATTGCACCGTGGTGGCTCCAAATCCTTTCAGGAGCATAAGAGAGAGCTGGTAATTAAATTTATAAACCGTGTTTACATTTTATTACAATATTTTATAATCAGATTAGCAATAATATTTATATATTTTCAGGCCGAGAGATACAACCGCGAGCCCACTATGGCCGGCTGTTCAAGGTCACGCATGCCGTGGAGAGGACTGACGAAGAGTGCAATGTTTCGTACGAGTGGACGGATGACAAATCACAATCTGTAATGGTAAATTAATTTACTGTTAATAACAATATTTTGTCTTATTTTATTTTCAAAATTTTGAAATTCGGTTTTTATCGTGTAAAACAATTGTTTGTAATCGCAGGAGAAGTACGAAGCAGAGCGGGCTCGTGTAGCACAGTCCACTGCTCGGGAAGAGCTTACGTTGGATGAGGAGAACCATATTTGGGATGCTATTATTGACCCGCCTTCTCGGACCAGTCGACGGCATAACTATGGAAATGTGGAGGTAAATTTTGACATGTACTAATATATAAATTTACTCATGCATATGAATAGTTAAATAATTTTAATAATATTATATATATACTAATGTACAAATAATTATGAATTATTTTACAGGCGATGAGAATGCAGGGTGCGTACAGGAGGTCGCAGCAAGAGGCGGAGATCGCTCAGTTGAGGGCGACAGTGGAAGAAATAAATGATTGGAGAAAGAGTTTTTTTGAGCAACAGCTAGATGAGCAGATTGCGGCTTATTTGCAACAGCATGGGAGGATGCCTGGAGAGGACGGCAGCGATGGCGAGGAGTAGATATGTTTGTTTGCTTATAGTTTGGTACATACACATTTTGGTTGGTATGGTGTATATATATTTCAGGATATTATGTACATATTTAGATGACTTCTACTTGATGGGTTTGGTTGGATGTTATGTCGGAATATTATGTAGAATTTCGGTTTACTATGTACATATTCTGGTTAATGGATTTGGTTGGATTTGAAAATGAGATTTGGTTGGATTTTATATTGTTTGAATGTATAGTGATGTTATATGATGGATATATGATGGTTATACTTGATGAATATAGTGTATAGCGGTTGTTTGGTTCAGATTGGCTGAAGTGTATATGGGCTGTGCATGTGCACAGAAATTTACCCAGATTAGCGACGGCTAGCGACGACTAAATGGTTCAGATTAGCGACGGCTAGCGACGGCTAAATGGTTCAGATTAGCGACGGCTAGCGACGACTAAATGGTTCAGCTTAGCGACAGCGAGCTACGACTAGCGACAGCATTTAGGCGTTGAAAAAATTTACACGTGACACATTTGTCGTCACGAGCCGTCGCTATTTATGTGAAAGAGCCGTCGCTATACTATTGGGCGACGACCATTATAACGACGGCTTTTAGCGTCGGCTAGCGACGGCCGGCGACGGCTAAAAGCCGTCGCTATCTTTTGTCGTTCTTGTAGTGATAAAATCCAGCAATGAATCAGCATCAGCCATTAAAGACATTTTTAATAACTTAGATAAATATACTGGTCTAAAACTGAATGAACAGAAAACCAAATGCTACTTTAATAAAACTTGCAATAGGAGAGCAGAGGTGCTGGAAATCTTAAATGTCAAAGAGAGCAACCTTCCAGTCAAATACTTAGGGGTTCCACTTTCCTCTAATAAAATTACAGACAGAGAGTGTGCAGTCTCTATCTCATCCATCGACAATAGCAATGGTTCTGGCCATACGAAATATGATCGCGGGTTCTATTTAACAAATTAACCGTATTAACAACACTTTAAGGCAACATAGGTGTACGAATTTAAATAAAATCATCTATTTTCTTCTTGTTTTTATGCATTCCATATGCGATTATTCATCCCCACCCGTGCCATCGTTTAAAATACCAAGGTTAAATACACTAAATATCATCTAAAGCCTACCCTGCAAATTCATCCGATGTAAAAGGAAGAAAGTTGACATTTATAAGTTGTAATCTCAATAAGCACTAAGTTAGGAAATACTAAACTGAGCAGCATAAAAGTACTTACTCAAATGCTACTTAGCTAATTATGATGCATGCACTTATTAATATTACCGTGTTTTCAAATACAGAATGCTAAAAGAATTAGTTTGAAACATAAGAATAATAAGTTTTAGATTATAAATTGATCCCTTATACGCTGCAAATTTTGTTATAAAATTTGGTAACAAACACCAACCCAGAACACCATGGAACTCTGCTTTTGATTGTCCGAACAAAAAAGTTCAAGAAGTGATAAATAATAACAGATAGAACTGCTCCTCACAACTCAGGATAGAAAAGAAGAAATCCAATATATGTCAGTATATCACGGCAAAGATAAAGACATTTGGGCTTGGATGCCTACATGTAATGATTTCAATACCAAAGCTACTTGGAATGAAATTAGAGAAAAAGACAACAAAATTACATGGAGTAAAATTATTTGGGATCATGTCAACAATCCAAAAATGACATTCACTGTCTACAAAACAATAATGAGAAGATTAACAACGAAGAACAGACTATCGAAATGGGGCATAGTAAATGACACAGAATGTATTCTCTGTAAGCAAGAGACAGAAACGCACGAATACCTCTTTTTTTAATGTACATTTTCTAACTTGGTATGGAATGCATGCAACGATTTCTTAAATCTAACAGCAAATGCAAGTAAACTAGATGAACAAATGAATTACCTGACGATGCGGGCTAACGGCAAAGACATCAAAACCAAAATGCACAAAATTGCCGTCACTGTAACTGTGTGAAACATATGGAAAGAAAGGAATCGAAGAGTTTTACAAAACAAACAAAGAAATCAATTAGAAGTAAGTAAGATAGCTATTGGAGATCTGAGACTAGCGTTGAAAAGAATCTAGAACTGCCAGCTTACCTCGAGGGAACAAGTCGCAGATCAAACTGGAGAAGAGGATCTGCTTCATCCATTGGCAGAAATCCGACATACGATTCGCCATTATCGGCCGCCATGATTGTGCGAACTGAAGTTGGAGAAGAAATGTATGAGCTGTTTAATTTAGTAACGTTCCATTTGTATCCAAGTTGTAATGGTTCTTTGGTCAATTTGGGCTGGAGCATGCTTTAAATAAAAGTTTACCATTTTTTTATTTTATTTTTAAAATAAAATAAATAAATGTTACCATATCGTATGTGCCAAGATTATGTCCATTTATCAACCGCGAACCACAAGCATCCACGCATTGATACTACAGTACATCACAAAATGTGAATAACTCGTATGTGCAAATTCGATGAAACAATCATATCAATCTCTACATAACTCCACATGAAAAAATTAACGAAACCAGAAACAATGTAATTAAGAGGAAGAACATGCAAACATCAAAAAAGCTTCTAGTTTCACAAATATGTCCTCCATGTTGTGATATTATGGCACCTATTAAATACTTTTTTCATTCCCAATGAATTGAAATGAAGCAACTTTTTCATTGTCATGGTACAGAAAAGTATGCATGTAGTACATAATATAGAGATGGGCATTTGGTATATATAAAAAAAGATTGTGTTCAAAAAGTGCAAGCTCCATCAGCCTATAGCCGTCTACATCTTTATACATATATGATTCCTTGTGTGAAAATGTACATACATAATCAAACTTTTAACATGTTGTAGAAAACTAACTTGCACGGATTTGGTATGTACCTTTTTTTCTAGGGTGAGTGTGAGCTTAAAATGGAATATATATATATATATATATATATATATATATATATATATATATATATATATATATAAAGCTAGCTCATGAGGCTGCAATAATTAATTAGAAGAAAAAATATTTGTATTTGTATTTGTCTAATGTAGAGGTAGATACTCTCCATAAACTGTTGATGACGTATACCATAATATAAACCTCATACTCCATATTGTGTTTTCATGATGATTTTCCATGGACCATGCATGGACAAGAGTGGCAGCTAAAATGAAACAGCTCCCAAAAGTTAACCCATAAATTCATCCAAGAAACACCAAATGATGTACATGACATAGATAACACTGAACTACAGAGGCAACATGGAATAGAAAAGAACCTTATTGAAATGACTGTCTATTTCAGTTGTGATATATCGTATTAATTTTGTTGGTATCCATGTTTTTTTTTTCTTTCCTTGTCAATATTAGTTTCAAAATCAAGCTTTTACCATCTTATTAATTTTCGCCACTGTTCCTCATAGCCTGTTTTATGAACTTAGCTTAATTAATGCTAGACCACTGTTCCTCATAGAACAGGTAAGAGGAAATGTGATTCTAAAAAAAGATCAAAGTACGGAACTAGTTGAACAGATGCTGTAAATAATTATAGTTGGCAGTATTTTTGCTAATTTAGATAGATATTCGTGAATGATTTTTATAAGTATTTAAATAGAAAATAATACTTATTAATATTGTTATGAGCTGTTTTAAATACTTCAATTTTTGAGAATTACTAGGCTTAAAAAAGTTTGGACATGGCATCATACTAGTATACAAGTTACTTTCGTCTGTCGCTACTTAAAAATAGTTATAATCAAAGTAATTGTACTGAACTTATATATAAATAAATCATCATCATCATTATCCTTGCGTTTTTCCAAAATGAATAGGTCAGCCACATGAATTCTCATTTTCGATAAAGTTCTACCTTAAATCGTATTTTTAGTTAAGTTTAGGTTTTCAAACTCATTTTTATTACTTTCCATGTTAGTTTAGAATTTCTTTATTGTCTTTTATCCTTGTGTATGTAACTATATTCTCTCCTAGTGATGCATTATTTTCTCATTTGTAACTCTATCTTTGGTTATTTCTATAATACTCTACCTTTATGTCTTATAATTGGTATGACCGTAAATCTTCCATCGTCCTTTCGCATCTAAACTTTCTTCTAAACCTAGGAGTTATTGAAAAATAACGCAACACTTTAACCGGAATACCATGCATAATCTCATTTGTCCATTGATTTACCTTCCACCTCAAAAATTCTTTGAACAATTATTCAAATCTTATATTCATTTCTAAAAGGACAACAATGGTTCTCACATGCATAAATCTTCTTGAAACCAATGTCAAATACTTTAAGGAATTTATTTAATTCATATAACGACTTAGAAAGTACGTTATTATTTAGCAGCAACAACTGCTGCATATTTAGAAGTTTGTCGAAACCACTATCAGACAATCCAGTCTCACATTGAAGGTTATACAAGGCAAAGATAGCATATAACTTTATTTGATCCATGCAACCAGCATACAATGAGGTCTCTGCATTTTTCAAATTTTTGTGTAATTCATCCTTTCGTCTTTATGCATCATCTTCACATTTAACAACATCAAAGAAAGTGTGATTAATAAAATCTTCATCTTCATAGATAATGGCTTTAAGCAAATCACACGCATCGTCCGACTTTGTATTCTTGCTTTTATTTATTCGCTCGTCGTGATTGTACCACTCACTATCCATGTATTTAGGATCTATTTCTCTTATAATCAAATGCTCGACGGTAACTTCTCCATGAAGACGGATGTAGCGATTTCGGAATTTACCGTTCTTTCGAAAAGAAATTCAATTAGATTTGACCTTAATTTAAGTTGAGAATCTAAAATTTTAATTTAGATTAATGTTGCATACGATTGGTTGAATGAATAAAATTTGAATTAAAACAAAAAATGGAAATATTAAGCAATTTGAAATTTAAGATAGAAATTGGTCGTTAATATAACAGTGAAAATATTGGTTTCAGAGGTTAAAATATTTTACATGAAAATATTTTAGTAAACTTTATAATAAAAACGTCAATGTTTGTTTCGTCCAATTTCGATTTCGCTAGCTCAGTTCAAATCGATTTATGCGATCGGTTTATGGTAGCGGTAACCGATATGGCGTAATGACGAATTTTCACCCAAGTGTTCGATGACCAGTTTTCTATTGACTAAAGAGTTCGTACCAATACAACAAGCACAACGGTGTTTCGTTTTACATGTTTGGACACTCGATTTGTTTTGAGCACTGTTTTTTGTACAGGTTAGCGGTAGTTATTATTTTATTCATACGGTATTATATGTACTGAAATAACAATATAAATTTATAATATATGTTAAAAACATAATAAATGGAAAATCCGGTCGTTGTATATAATATTATACACGTTTTAGAATCTGAATTGGTGTACATGTTCAACCTTTGGATAAAAATATATTTACATTGTTGAATAGTTCACGTGCAGTTAGATAAACGGGTGCACATTATAAATGTTGAATTGGTAATATGGAAAATCATGCAAACCACCCTTTTCTATGCGCATCGCCACGTCTCACCTCTCCCCTCCTTTATTATCTTCTGCAAATTATCCTTTTCGAACAAATCAAGCTAAAGCAGAAAAAAAAACACTCTCGAAACCTATTACTGCTACCATCACCTACTCCTCTCCCTTCACCGCCGCAACACCCAATTGCTCCTCCCTACCGCCGCCCCACCACCTAGCTGCTCCTCTTCCGACCCAGTGATAGCCGTCGCCTCCGTTATACACACACATATACACGTATATACGTGCGCAAACAAACACACATAAATATAAATTATAAACTGCTTACACCGAACCACCTTTCGCCTCGCCGACCTTTTCGCCTAATCCAACAGTCGCCACACCCCTTCCAGCCGCCGAACCACCTCCTGACACCACATCTAGCTCCTCCGATCTCACCCCATAGCTGTCGCCGCCTCTGTATCAAAAAAATAAAGGAAAAAAACAGCTACTGTCGTGTTGCCGCCTCACCCCCCGACCCCCGACCACTGCCTGCGACACCACTACCGCCAACGGAACCAACCATGCCTTGTCCCGAACTCGACTGCCATCTGTTGCTTCCATCCGTACATGTATATATAGAAAAAAAATTATATATTAAAAGATAGAAGGAATGGCCGTCCAGATTTGAATTATCGCGAGTGTACGAGTTGAAGTTATGCCGATAAATCTGATCTTGTCGGGCATCGTAAGTCGTATCATGGATCTATCTCGAGTCGTCGTCGTTGAGGTGAGTGTTTATTCACTCACAGTAAATTAATATCGTCATGAAAGTTAATAAAAAGTTGAAATTGTCATATATACGCGCGCGCGCACACACACACACACACACACACACATATATATATATATATATATATATATATATATATATATATATATATATGTTGTTAATTTACATTAATATATATAGTTGTTGGATGAATTATCGAATTGTTGTGCACACGTTGACACGATATACAAGTCTTTTGTATGTACATAAGTGTAGAAAAATTAATATGGACATGTCATGTTTCATCATGTTAGTGCTATCTAGTATGTATGGTCTGTTGTAAATTTTCCTGTCGATATTTGGACATGACTGTATATTGCCATTATGATATCGGAAAGGGTTGAAATGATATATACCCGCATTTAAATTGTGATATTGGAAGGGGTTGAAACGATATATATACCCGCATGTAAATTTCTACTTGGCCTAGGTAGAAAATTTAAATTTAATACATCGTTGGTCAAGTAAAATAATTTTTGATAAACTGAGATCTTTCGGAAATTTATATATAAATGATTTGAATTTTTAAAATATGTTTAGAATTTGTTACTTCATTAATTAAATCATTTTATTGTGAAATAAGTGATTTTTCAAACATACGATAATTTATCAATAAATATTTCAAATGGTTTATTTAAAGAAACTTGGTTTTGGATTTAATTCCATAAAATTTGAATCAATTTATAATTTGCATAATTTGAATATGAAGATATTAAAGTTAAGGATTAAGTTAAATTTTGATTTATATTTAAACTTAAATTAATAACTTTTTTATTATAACGAAATTTGCGTAAGGTTAAATCTATATGGAAATAAACTTGTAAATAAATCAAAAGAGTGGTTCAAATTGTTTGAATTAAATTTTGGAATTTATTGTAAAATAATTGGTGGTTAAATTGTAATGGAATTCAAATTTAACTTGGAATTTATTTTAATGCAAGTGATTCAATTTATTAGATTTAAATGAACTTTAAAAATCGAATTTTTCAAATGGAAATCCAATTTAATGGAAATCGAACTATTTTCGAACTTGAGCTCGAAGTGTTGAAATATAAGTTTGATAATAGGAATTTTTTAAATAATTGAAGTTGAGATTTTGAAGTTATAGTCTAAATACGATGTGAATTTTGGAAATTGAAGTGTTTTAAAAGATTGGACTTTTATTCGAACTTCAAATATTGCTAAGAAAAAATGATAAAAAATGATATTTCAAAATTGGCTAGGAATTGAATTATATTCGAAGATGTAGATTTTTAAATTAGATATTGAAGGTAAATTTGATTTGAATGTTCTGAATCAATATTTTTAAAATCGAACTCGGAATTGATATAAATCAAAATTGTTTAAATTTGAGAATTGAGTTAAAATTAATTTGGAATTGGAATTGAAATTATTTTGGAATTTGAAATGAAATTAATTTGGAATTGGAATTTAAATTTATTGGGAATTGGAAGTGAAATTAATTTGGAATCGAAGTAAAATTAGACTTGAAATCGGAATTGAGTTGATTAAATCGAAATGGAAATTTAAAGTGATTTGAATTGGAAAATTTGAAAAGTGAACCAGTTTGACTTTGAAACTATTTTAAAATGAATTATTCTAGATTAAACTGTTTAAAATATATCTTTTTTAAGTATTCATATTGTTTTGATTTTCCAAACTATTTTACTATATAAACCATTTTTAATACTCAAACTAATTTCTATTAAACTATTTTAACTATCTAATTATTTTAAAACTATTTCAACTATTTTCTAAAAAATTCAAAATGATCAAAAGGTGGTATGTTTGTATTTAAATCTTGGATTTAAATAAAAAATGGTAAAATGAAGTTATAACCTAAATTGAAGTTCGAAACAATTTTGGAAATCGAGATATTGGGTGAAATGATATTTTAAAGCGAAAATGACGTATTGAACTGAATATGATTTTTTTCTGAGTAAATATGAAGATTTCGAAATGGATTTGATATTTTGATATCAAGCTCGATTTGTTTTTGACATATAAAAGTACCAATCGGTGTGTAAAACAACTGTTGATTGTTAAAGAGACCGGGGCCTCTTATTGGCATACTCTCTGTCGATATTGGAACTACTTTGACAACCGTGTACGTGGTGAATGATATCGAGATTGTAGTTGTTGAACTGGCGGACGTTTATTGGAATGAAGTAAGAAACGATGATGGATAGACATGACACTCGCGTCATAATTAAAATGATTAAAACATGAGACTACGTCTGGCCACTGCTTAGCTACCTCTAGCGACGGTGATCCATCGTATTACTATCGTAAATTTGAACTCGATGGATGCACCCTTTCCATTTGGATTGATAGTCGAGTTCGGCCATAGATGGGTTATAACCAGTCAGAAAAGGTAAACTGTTAGAATCCTACCTTATGCATTGCCTCACGCACCGTGTCGTATTTATCATTATACAAGCTCATCACGACTTTGGTTTAACACTGTACCACTAGGGGACTCACTCACTACCTATGTTACTGTTTGTGTTACAAGACATGCATAGACTACATGCTATAAAAACATGTTAAGAGGGATAATGTAAAGCCTTAACGCTATTTTGATATTTATTTTACTGATTGACATTATCTATTATAGCATACACTATATATATATATATATATATATATATATATAGTTTGACGGATCCTTAGGAGATGGAAAAATTCATAACATCTCCTAAGTTACTTTGCATTTATTTACATGAGGATATTAGTTCTAACTCGACTATTATGTTTTCCATTATCCTCGGGTCAGCCTAAGTATTTCCAGTTTGGAGTGCTTGTCGTGGAGACAAAGGCATTGCTGGAGACTCCATTCTATTTCTGCATTTCATCAGTTTAGTTTGTTTAGCTATGTCAGGTAGACTTATTTCATTTCACTGTATTTCATTCCCAGTTGTTTAGTGTGAGAATAAATGCAAACTTCTTTGGAGAATTAGGTTTATTTATGTACATATTTTATTTTTGCTGTGAGATTCTGAATTGTATCATTTCTGTGTTTGTGTTCTGTGACTGATTCTATTATTACCTAAATAACTATTTATCATTTAAGCAATATTTCTTGTTTAAATGGTGGGTCGTTACAGTTGGTACCCGAACTTATGGTTGAGCGAACAACTAAGCTTGTGGGGGTAAACTCATTATAGATGGGGTAAATAATTACCCAAGAATGAGTAAAATCTTTCTTAAGAGAGCGTATATAAAAAGATATTAGAGAATTTGAGAATTTAAAATCCTTTTGTTTTCAGAATTGTTTTCGAAGCATTCAAAATTAATATTAATATTATTGAAAAGATTTTTGAAGAAAATAAAAGCATTGAACTCGCTTTGGTCGCTAGAAAATAATTCTGGGGATGACTACAGTATAAGCAGATTCATTTTCGAATTTCAGAGTGAGAATTGCTACCAAAAGAGATTTATTTTCGATTAAAACAAGTTTTGTTGTCAAAAATATTCTAAGTATGATTTGATAAATATATGAAAATAGTTTTGAACTTATAATTGAAATAGCATAGAAAAGAAAAATTAAATTTTAAAACAATTGAATAGTTTTGGTTAAGCAAACAAAAGAAACTTTGAATTTGAGAAATAAAATGAAGTTAAACTCAAGAAGCTTAGATAAAGTAGAATTGTATTTGAAATGAATTAAATAAAATAATAAAATGAAATTGTAAGTGAATAAGTTTGTAGAACTTATTGATTTGATAAATATTAAGCTAAAGCAAAATTTAAATTTGTTGAACATGAATGATAACGGAAAAAAAAGATTAGCTCAAATAAAGTTGGATAAACCGAAAAATGGATAAAATGAAATAAAGTTTAATTTAATAAAGATTTAATGAATTAAATCAGATTTGAATATAACTAGATAAATTTAAGGAGTGAATTAATTCCACTTAAGCTATAAAATGAATTAATGGAATGAATGCAACTTGAATTATAAATGTGAAATGCAATTTGAAATTGTAAAAGAAATTGAGTAAAAATAACCGAGTGTAAGTAAAAAGTTTATAGGAGCAATTGAATTTAATTTAAATTGGATGTAATGCAAAGAGAATGAGTTTCAAAAAAATTGAATGGTAACTGATTGAATATGAAATAAGTTAAGGGAATAAACAATAAAATGAAATTAACTTAATAAGTTGAATGAAATTGATTAAGGGAAAAGAAAATTTATTAATACAAATCGGAATTAAAAAATAAAATTTACTTAAGAAAAATTATTAATATGAGTTTAAAATTATGAAATAAACTAATGAAGTGAATCAACGGATTAGTAAGAAGTTATGGAATAATAATAAAAATGAGTTTCAATTTTGTAAAATGTTTATAATAAACTTAAATGGTTTAGAAATAATATTAGTATTAAAATACGAAGTTATAATGCAATAAATTTAACTTAATAAGGTTAAACGGAATGATTTTATAAAATGGTTAATAAATGATGCTGATACGAAAAAGAAATATGAACATTATAATTTAAATGTTTTGCGAAGCATAAAAGCTAAAGTTTTATAACTTGTAGATTTGATAAATATGAATATTACAAAAAAGAAAAAAAAATGGAATATGGTATGGAATCAAATTTCTTAAATGTAATTAATTATGTGAGTTACTGAAATGAAATAATGGAAGAGAAAAAATGAATGTGACTATAAACAAATGTAAATTAATAGAATGTGAATTCATTAATGTTGATCGGTGCATGTCAATAAATAGGAAGTAAATAAATTGAAATGAGTCAATTAAATGTTAATAAAAATTAGATGTTAGGAGAAATGGTAGCGTATAAATTAAAAATTTACATTGAAATGTAAATGGTGATAGTTTGGATTAATATGATGAATATCGATGGTTGAATGGTTTCTTTTATTGCAAATCATTGTTTTAGTTATTTCTGATTGTATATGATTGTTGTGTGTTTATGATTTCGATTCAAAATCACGCTATATGGTTCTATTTAACTCATCCATGTTTTATATCTTATGATAAGTAACTAATATTCTAAATTGAGCCGAGATAGATATATACAAAGACCATTTGGACGTATACGTAGATTTATATGCTTTTGCTTACTTAATATGTGCGAACTCGCTCGTTTATTAATAATAAGTTACGTATTTTGGATTACATACGACGATTTTATATTTTTTCCTTCAGGATGCCTCATTATTGAGATGAGATGTATATTTGATATATTTGTGCTATATATTATATTGTAAAAAAAATTCGATCGAGCCGCGCAAAGGAGGCTCTGCCAAAAAATTTCGTAAATCCAGGAGTTAGTAAAAAAATTAAGAACTTTGTAATATTTCATATATATATATATATATAAAAGTTATATTTTTCGTAAAACCAATTTCGGAGTTGCATAGTAGAAGCGTAGTGAAAATAAGATGGTTATGTTTTATAAATTGATTATTTTGAATAAAATATATTCTTTACTTAACGCCTTTTCGAGGATGAATTTTTTTGAGTGGGGGCGAATGTAACGATTTCGAAATTGACCATTCTTTTGAAAATAAATTCGATTAGATTTGACCATAATTTAAGTTGAGAATCTAAATATTGAATTTAGATCAAAGTTTCGTACGATTGGTTGAATGAATAAAATTTAAATAAAAATAAAAACTACACAATTTGAAATTCAATGTAGAAATTAGTCATTAATATAACAGTGAAAATTTTGGTTTCAAAAGTTTAAATATTTTACATGATAATATTTTAGTATACTTTATAATAAAAATGTCGACATTTGTTTCGTCGAATTCCGATATCGCCAACCAGTTCGAATCGATTTATACGACCGATTTGTGATAGCGCTAACCGATATGGCATAATAATGAATTTTTACCCGAGCGTTAGATAACCAGTTTTTTGTGTAATAACGTGTTCGTATCGATATACTGAGCACAATGGTGTTTCCTTTTGCGTGTTTGGATTCTCGGTTTGTTCTGAGCGCTCTTTTTGGTACGAGTTAGCGATAGTTATTATTTTATTCATAGGGTATTATAAGTGCTGAAATTATAATATAAATTTATAATATATGTTGATATCCAACAGTAGTTAAAAAATATAATAAAGGGAAAAATTGGTCATCGTATATAATATTATACACGTTTTAGAATCCGAATTGGCATACACATTCAATCTTTGAATAAGTATATATTTACATTGTTGAATATTTCATGTGCAGTTAGATAAATGCGTACACGATATAAATGTTGAATTAGTAACATGCAAAATTGTTCTAACCATCTTTTTCTACGTGCATGGCCACCTCTCACCTCTCTTGTGTCCCCTCCTTTATTATCTTCTACTAATTATTATTTTCGAACAAAGCAAGCTAAAGCATCAGAAAAAAAAATTATCAACTCTCGAAACCTGTTACTTCTACCTTCACCTACTCCTCTTCCTTCACCACCGCACCACCCAACTTCTCCTCCCTACCGCCGCCCCACCACCTAGCTGCTCCTCTTTCGACCCAGTGACAGCCACAACCTCTGTTATATATATATATATATATATATATATATATATATATATATATATATATAAAGAAAAATTACAAACTGCTGACACTAAACCTCCTTTCGCCTGCCGTCGACCTTCCCGCCTCCTCCGATAGTTACAACAGCCCTTCCATCCGCCGCACCACCTCCTAACACCGCGCTTAGCTCCTCCAACCTCACCCCATAGTTGCCACCACATCTGCATAAAAAATAAAAAAGCTACTACTTTGCTGCCACCTCCCCCTACCGACCCCCTGACCAATGCCTACGACACTTACTACCACCAACCAAACTAACTTTGCCCTGTCTCGAGCTCAACTACCATCCGTTGCTTCCAGTCGTACATGTTTATATAAAGAGAAAAAAATAATTATATATTAAAAAGTAATAGAAGTGGCTGTCCAGATTTGAATTATCGCGAGTGAACGAGCTAAAGTTGCACCGTTGAGTCCGATCATGTCACGTGTGCGAGCTGTATCGTGGATCGATCTCGAGTGTCGTTGTTGAGGTCAGTGTTTATTCACCTAGACTAAATTAATATCGTCATGAAAGCTATTAAAAAGTTGACATTGCCATATCTTTATTTGCTGTTAATTTAGATTAATATATAGTTGTTGGATGAATTATCGAATTGTTGTGCACATGTTGACACGATATACACGTCATATGTATGTACATAAGTGTAGAAAAATTAATATGGACATGTCACGTTTCATCATGTTAGTGCTATCATGCATGTATAATTTGTTGTAAATTTCCCGTCGATACTTGGACATGATTTTATATTGAGGTTGTGATATTGGAAAGGGGTGAAATGATATATACCTGCATTTAAATTATGATATTGGAAGGGGTTGAAATGATATATATATATATGTATGTATGTATATGTATGTATGTATATGTATGTATGTATGCACTACAAGAAAATTTTCCTTTAGTTGCACTTATTGGTAGCGTTGAAATGTAAGTGCAACCATTGTCATTCCATAGTTATATTTTACATATGTATTTTAGCTTTTCAACGCTACCAAAATTAGGCGCCCTTCCCCGCTAATAATACTTTCGTCTTGTTTTTTCCCTCTTTCCCAAGATCGCTTCTTGTTTTCCCTCTTCACTTCAGAAAATTTTGACTCGCCTTACGTTTCCTCCATTGTCGCACTACTCCCCTCCATTAATCTACTACTCTATACTTTATCGATTCACTCCACTGTTGACCTGCTCCCGTTTCTGCAAAACTCTAAGTCGATCTCCTCTCTGCAAGCCCTAAATCAATCAACCATGCAGGAGTAACTTATCTTTCATATTTCAATCTGAATCCAAGAAGGAGACGAATATCCACAACCATCTCGGAATTACAATCTATGTATATCTTTGTCGGTATTACAACAATTGCACACTTATCATGCCCTTCTCTGGTTATAACTTTGTCTCTTTCAGCTTTGCTTACTGATAACCTTGGAAAAAGGGTTAAATTGTGTAATTTTATCATTCCTGCATATATGTACTCGCAGTCTAAGTTATTTACGCCCAATTATATTCAAATTTAATTAAGAGCAATGAGAACTTCGAGTTTGGTTTTCTTTTTTCCACCATGTCAATCTTTTGGTAATTATCCTTACAATTCACACTATTATACCCGCTTATTACAATTTTAATGCTATAATTTTTATGCGAACAATAACAATTTACATGTAGGTTTGTTACAAATTCATAATCGCTATATTTATTTGATGCTAGCCTTTTATGGTGAAACTGAACAGAATTTGCAAAACTGAAATCAGTTTGGATTATGCTAGATGTCTATCAATAATAGTGTATTTACTAGAATTGGTTTAATTTTTGGGTTGTAGTAGTATAGGAAACATAGAAGCGGGTTTGTCTGATTTTCCTCCTAGAGGATGGAATTCCTATGATTCCTTTTCATGGATAATTGATGAACAAGAATTTCTTGATAATGCTAAAATCATAGCTGATAAGCTTTATGCTTTTGGAAACGAGGTCGGATTCCTATACAAATACATGGATTTTTGTTATCATTCAATATTACTCAACCTTTTTTTTTCCACATATGTAGTATGTGGTGGTGGACTTCTTATGGTACAGAAAAAATATAGAGGGTGTGAACTTAGAATCTTTAGGATATGATACCATTGATCAATGAGGTCGGGTAATACCCGACCCAGTTAGATGGCCATCTTCTATAAACGGTGCTGGCTTTAAAGTGATTGCAGATAAGGTGCATGCCATGGGTTTGAAATTCAAAATTCATCTAATGAGAGGAATTAGTGCTCAAGCACTCAATGCCAAGACGCCTATCCTAGATGTGTTTACAATAATGTTTTATATACAACTCCTTATAATTATGCACCACACAGATAAAATAAAATGCATTATTTTCCATCAAAATGTATGTAGGGAGCTACTTACAGAGAGGGGAACCATGTATATAATGCAGCAGAGACTGGAATGCGGGACATGACATGTGGATGGTTGAAAGGATTCATGAGTGTTAACACTAATATGGGAGCAGGAAAGGCTTTTCTATGGTCTTTATACCAGCAATATATTGATTGGGACGTTGATTTCGGTATATAATACACACACATGGTCATCTGGTTTTTAAAAATGTGTTTTAGTTTTCTTGAACAGATAAAATTAATGTTTTCTGTATGATTTTACATCTGTATAGTGAAGCTAGACTGTGTGTTCGGTGGCGATACGGATTCAAAACAAATAATCGATGTTTTAGAGGTATAGTCATGCACTTAGCTTACACCCATCAACTAATCTCACATATTGTGTTTAACAAAACATGATACAATTGCAGATTCTACAAGGACTGAACCGCCCTATAATTTTCTCACTTTCACCTGGAATAACTATCACTCCATCATTGGCCGATGGTATTAGTGAGCATGTGGATATGTATATAGTAACTGGTGATTATTGGTATAAATGAGAAGATGTTGCAGTTCATTTCAATATGGCTAGGTAGAATCCTTAATTGACTCATTTTCTACGAATTCATTTTCATATGAAATTTTGTTTTTGTAATCACGTTAATCATACAAAATACTAAAATGACAAGGGAGAATAGTCATCAAGTGTGGCTATTTTCCTTCTCTAATCTATTTTCCTATTCTTTCCTCTTACGTTTTTCTGCTTTTTTAAACCAGGTACTTACTTTTAGTTTTTGGTCTACGTTAATTTGATGTTTAAGAACTGAAAATATTAATAATATTTGCACTTATTTATGAATCAGGGATTTTTCCGCTGCATATAAAATTGGGGCTCCGGACTTGCATGGAAAATCTTGGCCTGATCTAGACTTGTTACCACTTGGTTGATTAACTGATCCAGGTGCTTGATTTTCTTTCTTCCTTTCTCTCTATTGTGAACATGTTTTAACAATAAACTTAAATTGGTATAGTGGAGAGATCAACAATTGCTAGTGATGTGTTTATGAAAGCGATGACATATCTCATTCAGATAATTTTGTAGAACTGTTTTGTAGAGTTTGAATAAGTAATGAAATGTGTAATGTTGTTTTCTGATATGAAAGGTAATGCATTTGACGACTTTCCAAAAAAATTCTTAATCATGATGTTAAGAATCACCAATAATATAGGCTTATGCTCAGTAGAGGTGTTTCACATGGAGCATATAGAAAATACAGCCTTACACTTGATGAACAAAAAACTCAGGTGAGGATGACCATTTTGTTATTATTAGTCTCATGTTCCCATTTTACAAATAGTTCAATTATATGGTACTTATTTATGCATAAACAGATTGCTCTCTGGGCAATGGCAAAGTCTCTACTTATGTTTGGAGGAGATTTGAGAAATATTGATGCTACAACTTTCAGTCTGGTAACAAATCCTATTTTGCTAGAGATCAACTCTTACAGTTCATTTAATATGGAGGTATGTTGATTGTGTTGATGGCGGTTCTGCTTAACTTCTTTATATCTTTCGTACTATAACTTTGGCACTACCTCCTTTTTTACCATAGTTCCCGCACGTCTCAGTAAGTGAAGAGCCAAGAAAAAGTGTGCATGATCATAAGTTTTTAGATGTAAAAGATACACAAATACATGGCAGGACCGTGCTACAACTGATAAACTACAATGAAAACAAGTCAAAAGGATTGCTCAAAACTTCTGAAGGGTCCACTATGAAAATATATGCTGGAGTTACGAGACGAAAATCAGCGATAATATGTCAAATTGTCTATTCATCAGTAGGCCTAACATGACACTGGCTAGGGATAAAGGACTTAAAGGATGATACAACAATAAATTTCATGTGATGTCTGAAGAAACCGTCGATACATGCTTATATGCTTCTCCTTACAAGAAACTTAATGCATCAAAAGTTAGAAAGACATCCATG
The DNA here is from genome assembly GCA_030765085.1 of Allium cepa. NCBI lineage: Eukaryota > Viridiplantae > Streptophyta > Magnoliopsida > Asparagales > Amaryllidaceae > Allium > Allium cepa. Next base: position 591,887,529 of record CM060938.1, read on the forward strand.
TCCACATGTAAGCTTAGTGCTAACTAGGTATGTAGTTGTATGTTTATCTTTATTACCTCGTAATAAAATATTGGAACTGGTGTGCGTTACATGGGGTCTATATGTGCAGATGTGGAGTTTGGATAATAATGGAAACCTTGTCAACAGTTATTCTGGTCTTTGTGCAATAGTTCCATCAACGAATGGTAGGGCACTCTTTCTTTCCTTTTTCATTTTTTTCCTTTGTCTATTTTATTTTAACAATGGAAGTTTTAACTTAAAATTCAAAGTAATAACTTTTTGGCGATTGATACAGTAGAAAAAGTCGGTACTGGAGCTCGAGCATGGCTTGCATTTGAGGGAAATGGTAAATTATTTTGCTACTGCACAACATTGCATTTTCTTGGAATACCACATGGAACTTGGATGGGGAATTACTACAAGCATGTTAAGTCACTATATGTGCATTCAGAGGTCTTATAAGCTTATTTTCTTCTAGATCTGGGGTCTAAGCATGTATTAAGGTAAAAAGAAAACTTATCCTAAAATTATTAGGCCCACCCCCTAAAAAAAGCCCTCGTTCTTAGAGTTGTTTTCTTTTATTAGTTCTTGTTAGTAATTTTTAAACCAAAGCAAGAAAATAGTCATAAAAGAAAATAATCATAGAAGAAAAAATAGTTTAGATTGAAAATAGGGATTATCTATTATGGGAAGATAAGGTGTGTGTGGGTACACACACACACATGACCATAAAATTGATCCATTGGCAATGGCTGTTCTATAGTTGCTTGCGAATATATTTTCAATAAGAAAATTTAAAATTCATATATACTGGTAAAAGAATACATCGGCATAAAGTTCATATATACATATACGCTATTGTAGATAAACTTTTTATGTGAAAAACAAAGTGCGTGACTAATTATGAAATTTAAAAAGGACATAGAGCAATCATGTTTCACTTAATTTTTTCTTTTAAGATGACATTGTATTAAAAAACACACAACTCCTCAGTTGTTTATTAACATGACATCTAATGAAGTAAATGCTTTGAAGGATGTGAACGAAACTATTTATTTCCTCCAAAACAGTTTAATAATCTATTATTTTGTATGTAATGAAGTTAAATCTTCATAGTACAACCAACACATATGATCAATTTTAGAATATATACAGTATAAATAATAATGATCAGGATATGCAGGTAATTAGCTATTTCGAAGCGAAGACTGTCGACAACAAAGAACTATTGGTAATCAAGCAACGAACATGAATTTAATTGTTATATATGTTGGCGTATTTTGTTAGTACCATTTGTGGAAACTTGTCTGTGAATGCTTGTAGTATGTGACTTATTTTGTTGAAAAACAACTATCGAATTGATTAAGGATATTATATTTGATTGTGAGATTAGCATGTTTTTGCAATTATTTGAATACGATGATCATATGATTGATTGTTTGTATATGTTAATTATGTGATTTAATTGTTTGTTTGAATATATGAAAATTATGCGATTGATCGTTCGTTTTAATATGAATAGTATATAAGCGATTGATGGAAATGGTATAAACCATCAACCGTAAATAGTAGCATTTAAAATATGCTACCAAAAAACCAATAACTTTTAGTAGCATTTCAGAAATGCTACAGAAACAAATGCAAACTAATATAAAAATTATACAGTTGCATTTTAAAAACGCTACTGAAAATCAAAAAAGCATATAATCAAAAAATGCAACCAAAAAATGAAGACTTATGGTAGCGTTTTTTTAACCCTACAGAAAAAACCTATAGCTGCATTTAAAAGTGACTTTTGGTAGCGTTTTTTAAATCCTATAGAAAATACCTATAGTTGCATTTAAAAGTGACTTTTGGTAGCATTTACTACAACGCAACAAAAAGTTTTAGACTTTTAGTTGTATGTTGTATAACAGCGTTCTCTAAAACGCTACCATAAGTTATGGTAGCGTTTTTTCAACGCTACCAAAAGTCTTTTCTGGTGTAGTGTTTAACCATATCTAAATTTAAATATTCCACTTGGCCTAGGTAGAAAATTAAATTTAAAACACCGTTTGTCAAATAAATAATTTTTTATAAACTAAGATCGTTTGGAAATTTATATATAAATTATTTGAATTTTTAAAATATGTTTAAAATTTGTTATTTCATTAATTAAATCAATTTACGGTGGAATAAGTGATTTTTCAAACATACGATAATTTATGAATAAATGTTTGAAATGGTTTATTTAAAGAAACTTGTTTTTGGATTTAATCCCATAAAATTTGATTTAGTTTATAATTTGCAAAATTTGAATGTGAAGATATTAAAGTTAAGAATTAAGTTAAATTTTGATTTATATTCAAACTTTAGTTAATAGCTTGTTTTCTTATAACGAGATTTGTGTAAGAATAAATCTAATTGGAAATAAACTTGGAAATATATCAAATGGGTGATTTAAATTGTTTGAATTAAATTTTGGAATTTACGGTAAAATAATTGGTGGTTAAATTGTAATGGAATTCAAAATTTAACTTGCAATTAATTTTGATGTAAGTGATTCAATTTATTAGAATTAAATGAACTTTAAAAATCGATGGTTTCGAATGAAAATCGAATTTATGGAAATCAAACTATTTTCGAACTTGAGCTCTGAAATGTAGGTTTGATAAAAGGAATGTTTAAAATAATTGAAGTTGAGATTTTGAAGTTATAATCAGAATATGATGTGAATTTCAAAAATTGCAGTGTCTTAAAAGATTGGACTATTATTCAAACTTCGAATGTTGCTAAGAAAAAATGATATAAAACAATATTTCAAAATTGAGCTTGGAAATGAATTATATTTGAAGATTTGGATTTTTTTTGAGAAAGACGGGTGTGTAGCGTGGCACTACACAGCCGGTTACTTAATATATATATATATATATATATATATATATATATATATATATATATATATATATATGTATGTATGTATGTATGTATATATAGGCCGGTCAACATGCCTGACCGGTGGCGATACATTCTAGTTTGAAGAACATCAAAACCATACAACAGAGAAGTAAAGGAAGATAATCAACAACAAGTAGCATAAGCAACTATACACGAAAGATAAAGCAGCTAGCCAAAAGTGAAGAAGCTACACTAAGAACCAACCGCTGCGGATGACTAACTTGAGCTAGGAATGAGGCGGAAACGCCGAGTTGCTGCCCACAAATTCTGTAGGGGAGGAATCTCCATGTGGAAGGCGGAGTCTGAATGGGGCCGAGTGACTGTAACCTTAAATAGAGGTGAATAGATTAATAATGCGATGACAAACACCTTCAAATCGAGAACACGGTTTGTTAAACACTAGGACGTTGCGCTCCTTCCAAAGGTACCAACAGAAAATTGCAATAAGGATGTCTAGAGGGCGATACGGGGGGTTATACTTCCAGTGGTCAAAAATGGTGGGCAGGTCTGGGATGCGACCGAGAAGGTGAGCACAGATCACTGTCCAGATCGAGAAGGCGAAGTCACAATCTCGGAGTAGGTGAGTGATATCTTCTATATGAACGCCGCAAAAAACGCAAGATGGATCGACCTGATACCTAGACGGAGGAGCCTCGATTTGGTGTTGATTCTATCGTGAGCAAGACACCACTGAAAGAAGGCTATGCGGGGGGGGGGGGGGGGGAGATAGGACATTTCCAGAGTCTGGGGAAGGTAAATAGACGGCCAGGATTAAGGAGATAGGAGTAGCATGAAGCGACGGCGAAGCCTTTATCTGGCGCCAGATCCCAGATAACACGATCCGGTCTGGAGGTGAGGTGAAGAGAGAGAAGCAGGTTGGAAGCAGAGATAAGGTTGGAGAAAACATCGGATTCGAGGAGGGCTGGGGGACAGAGGAATTCTGGACCGAGGCGGATACAGTCACTGAAAGTTAAGGGGGAATGAGAGAGGGAGAAGTGATGTGATAGAGATTTAGAAAGGGGAAACTGGTTGTGCCAAATATCTAACCAAAAAATATAATTTTTTGCATCTCCAAGAGCAAAATGAAAAAGGGATTTGACAAGGGGAAGGGATCTAAGCACTCTAGCCCAAAATGGAGAAGGTCTAGATCGCGGAGGGAGGTGAAGGACAAAGTGGCTGTTGGAACCGTAATGAAGCGAAAGGATCCACTCTTTCCAAATGAAGTTGCCTGGGGAGAGAATTTTCCAGATCCACTTGGAGGGGAGCGCGATATTAAACGAACTGAGATTGGTGATGCCAAGACCCCCCCGATTCAACGGTAGACAGGCAGTATACCAGCTGACTAATCTTTTGGCACCGCTACCATTCCAGAGAAAGGAACTTCTAATTTTATCGATACGGTTGATGACCCAAGATGGGAGTTTATGAAAAGACATCCAATACGACGGGATTTCTGATAGAACGGATTTGACTAAGACGGGACGACCAGCCGCCGAGAGGGATTGAGCTTTCCAACTAAGGAGCCTTGATTCAATCCTGGATATTAAGGGGGTCCAATCAGATCTATGAAGCTTAGACGGACGGAAGGGAATACCAAGGTAGGAAAGAAGAAAATAAGAGAGGCTACAGTTAAGCACAGATGAAACAAAGGGTCCTAGATGGTCTAAGTTACCCAACATAATGACTGAGCTTTTATTAAAGTTGATGGAGAGGCCGGAAATAAGCTCGAAGGAGTAAAGGGCCACTTTTAAACAGTGCAAATGCTCAATCTGAGGGGATGCGAATAGAAATGTGTCGTCTGCAAACTGGAGGTTGGAAACCGAAGAAGAGGAATTCGGGAGTTTGATGCCAGAGAAAAAGAAGTTGGCTGAGGCTAATTTGATCATTCTGTTGAACACATCTGCAACCAAGATGAAAATAAGAGGGGAGAGGGGATCACCCTGTCTGAGACCCCGAGCTGACTTGATGTGACCCCCAGAAGCACCATTGATCGATATGGAAGATAGGCTAGAATGGAGAATGTGTGAAATACAATTGCACCATTTGGAGGTAAAGCCTCTATGTCTCATGAGGTCAATAATGAAGTTTCAATTAACCGAATCAAAAGCTTTAGAGAAGTCGAGCTTCAGCAAAACTCCGGGGGTCGACAACTGATGGCAATAAGAAATGATTTCCTGAGCGGATGCAACACAGTCCATGATATTTCTGCCAAGAATAAAGGCTGACTGCTCGATTCCGACCAGCGGGGCAATTACAGATTGAAGACGGTTGGCTAGAACTTTTGTGATAATTTTAAACGTAGTGTTGAGAAGGCTGATGGGACGGAAGGATGAGAGGGTGTTAGCACCAGGAGTTTTGGGGAGGAGAATAATACTGGCATAGTTTAATCTGGAGATGGAACCGGGGTCAGATTGAAATTCAGCACATAATTCAAGTATATCAGTTCTGACAGTATCCCAGAAGTGCTTGGAAAAGAGTGGCCCAAAACCATCTGGGCCAGGTGCTTTGTCGTCTGACATTCCTTTTAAGGCGGCCTAAATCTCTTCTTCGGAAAATGGGTGATCGATGGAGATGGGGGAGGGGGCTGGGAAAAGGAGGCACCAATCTATGGCTGGGAGAGGAGGGGAAGGCTTGCCAAGAATGTCTCTGAAGTGATTAGTGAATAGTCAGAGGTGGTCCGAGAGATCTGTATAGGTGACGTTATTGTGGATAATCTCAGGAATTAAGGTGGATCTTCGATGGCCACTAGCAAGGCGGTGAAAGAATGAGGTATTCATGTCTCCCTCTTTCAACCACAAGGCTTTGGAGCGCTGTTTCCAGCCAATCTCCTCCTGCTTAACGAATCTATCTAGATCTGATTCCAGAGCAGTCAGACGAGACCGCTCGGCGTCCGTCAGCAGTCGAGACTCTTCCAGGATATTAAGGGATAAGATTTCATTTTGTGTTGCTGAGATACGGGCACAGAGAGTTCCCCACACTGATTTGGCCCAAGGACTAATGATTTTCCTAAGGGACTAAAGCTTGAAAACAATTCTGGCCGAGGGAGATTGAATCTGCATGGGCTGGGCCCAGACCTGTTTGATGAAATTATCAAAAGAGGGTTCCAAAAGCCAAAGACGTTCGAACCTAAAGGGGCGTTTGAAATTGGGGAGGGAACCAGTGTCTAAAATAATGGGACAATGGTCCGAAATGACAGAGGTAAGCCCGGAGATCAAGGAAAGAGGGTGGAGGTCATCCCAGGTTGGGTTAAAGAGGAATCTTACTAGCTTAGCTAGAGTGGGGCTGGCTCTACGATTCGACCAGGTGAAATGGCGATTATTGATAGGCGGGTCAATGAGGGAACAATCGTCGATGAAGGAGTTAAACGAGTCAGAGTCAAGGGAATTCAGTCCAGAGTTGCGTTCATCAGGGAATCGGGTGGTGTTGAAGTCCCCACCAACAATCCAGGGACCATTTAGATAAGATGCGAAGGAGAGGCAGTCGGCCCAAAGCCCATTCCTCTCCAGAATATTGTGAGGCCCATAAATATATGTAAAGAAGTAGACTGTGCCCGATTGAATATGGCGGAGAGTAACATGTAATGCATAATGGTGAGCAGAAGTAAGACAATGGGACCAGACAGCTTCATTCCACGCGGTGATAATACCTCCTCTGGACCCGTCAGCATTGATGTGGGCCCAACCCGTAAGGGTAGACCCCCCATGTGTCTAATTAAGGATTGCGTTGGGTCAGACAACTTAGTTTCTTGCAGGAAAAGAACGTCCGCTTTATGAGGGGATAAAGTGAGACTGACGGCATATCTCTTTGATGGGTCCCCCAAACCCCGTACATTCCAGGAGATAATTTTCATTGGGAAAGAGACAATCTCTTCGATTCTAGGGCCTGCAGGGCGGCGTAGTGACTATCACTTAAATTAACACCCATGCAACGTGCCATTTTTTTAATTAGTCTTTTATTGGCTGAAGAAAAAATAACTGTTTTATAGAAACTACCGGGGAGGGAGGCTGCTCTATTGATCCTGGAACTCCGTCGAACAGAAGCTGGAGAGAATAGGGAAGGCCGAGGGCGCTGTTGCTGGCGAGGCGGAGAGGTTACCTGGACAATGGCAAAGGAAGGCTGAACATTTGGAGGAGCGGAAAGGTCGATGTCAACAAGGGGGTCAACATGCTGGTCTACAGGCCAAGCTTCCCGACGATGAGGACCAGCCTCCCCCCGAGGAGGGCTATGAACATGGGCTTCAAAAGGACGCGGAGGAGAAATATATGGATCGAAAGGCACGGCATCAAATCTCGCGTAATCCGAATATTCCTAGAGGGGTGGCTCATCCAAGCACCTAAAGTCATTGTCGTAGTCAACACCTAGGAACATAGTTTCCGGCCTGCGGGTGGGATGGGCATGTTCCCATTTTTCTACAGTGAGGACGTGGTCTTCACTGTTTAAGCATGCTACAAAGGAACTGGGAGAGCTCACTCCCGTGTAAAATTGCATTTTGACATATAAGTACCGGTGATCGAAATTGGCCCAAACGCAGTCGTCGAATGCAATGAACCGGCCTAAGGGGCTAAGAGCGCTCCCAACTGCTTGTGAATTGTTTCTGAGGATTTCTGGGAAGCCATGCACTCGGGCCCAAACAGCAGGTTCGAGAGCAACTGTTTGGTGCTCAAATTCAGACCATTGCTGCAGAGGGATCGAACTTCCAGGCTTTGATAGCGTTCTCTTCTGAAGGGCCTGCTCCAGAATAGCGATGGAGGGACAACTAACTATGAAACTGTTTTCGGAAAAAATCCAGATTGGCCATTCGCGGTGGTTAAAGTTCAGCGAAAGGGCCAGATGAAGGGATTCTATGGACCAGAAGCCATCGATGATAGTTGCGATGAGGTAGTGGGTAGAGTTGGCCATGGAGAAAATTTGAGAAGAAGAGAGTTCAGAATGCGGTGGAAATAATTTGGAATGAGAAGTAGGAGAGTGGGAAGAACGAGGCGACTTTTGACGTGGAGCTTTCTGAGTAGTGTCTCGAATCGCGGGAAGGAAAGATGATGATGGGGATTTGTCCTCGTCGGAAAGACTGTTTTTGGATTTATTCGAAGTGGGAGGTGCAGAGACTTTTGTTTGAGCAGAAAATTAATAACTGGCTTTCTCGGAACAATGCATGTGTGCATGCCCAAAAAATCCACACTGATAGCAAATCTTCAGGTCCCTACAGTTTTTTGCCACGTGTCCCAGGCCAGCGCACCTGAGACAACGTCTCTTTGATTTCAGAAATTCAATGGTAGATCGAGCTTTTGCAAATGCAGGCAGAGTGCGTTGACGACGATGAGAGCTGGGGGGAACAGGAAGGATAGGGGTAGAGGAATTTAGCACTTGCGTATAAGATTTTTTGGAGACAGATGGGTCAGCTAAGGGGAGTTTGGTGGTAATAGATACACCAACGATGTTGGGTTTTGAATGAGTGAGAGGGTGTGGAGGCTGGGATAAGGAGGAGATCAGTGGGTAAGGCGCAGACTTGTAGATATTGGAGATAAAAGCAATGGACGGAAGAGGAGAAATCGGTTTTGAGACGGGATGATGGTGGGAGAACATATGATGATGAGAAGCTTTGATGGAGGAAGATGCCATTTAAGAGTGGAAAGTTATCTCTGATGTTATATGTAATGTACTATGATATGATTTGATGGATTGAACAATATTTGGATTTTTAAATTGGATATTGAAGGTAAATTTGATTTAATGGTTTTAAATCAATATTTTGAAAATCGAACACGGAATTGATATTAATCAAAGTGGTTTAAATTTGAGACTTGAGTTGAAAGTAATTTGAAATTGTAATTGAAATTAATTTGGAATTGGAATTGAAATTAATTTGGAATTGAAATTGAAATTTATTTGGAATTGGAAGTGAAATTTGTTTGGAAACGAAGTGAAATTCGACTTGAAATCAGAGTTGAATCTATTAAATTAAAATGGAAATTTAAAGTGATTTGAATTGGAAAATTTGAAAAGTAAACCGGTTTGACTTTGAAACTATTTTCAAATGAATTATTCTAGTATAAACTATTTAAGATCTACCTTCTTTAAAATTTCAAATTATTTTGATTTTCCAAACTATTTTACTATATAAACCATTTTTAATACTCCAACTATTTTCAATTAAACTATTTTAACTATTTAAGTATATTAAAACTATTTCAACTATTATCTAAAAATATTCCAGCTGATCAAAAGGTGGAATGCTTATATTTAAATCTTGGATTTAAATATGAAATGAGTTAAAATGAAGTTATAACATAAATTGATGTTTGAAACAATTTTGGAAGGGAAATCGAGATATTGCAGTGAAATGATGTTTTCAAGCGAAAATGACATATTGAACTAAATATGATTTTTCTAATTAAATATGATGATTTCAAAATGGATTTGATTTTTTGATATCAAGCATGAATTTTTTTTCCAAATATAATAGTACCTACCAGTGTGTAAAACAACGTTTGGTTCTTAAAGAGACCAGGGCCTCTTATTGGCATACTCTTTGTGAATATATTTGAACCACTTTAACAACTGTGTACGCGTTGAATGATATCCAGAATTTAGTGGTTGAATAGGCGAACGTTTAGTGGAATGAAGTAAAAGAACGATGATAGATAGCCTTGACACTTGTGTCATAATTAAAATGACTAAAATAGGAGCCTAGCTCCTGCCACTGAGGTTAGTTACCTCTAGCAACGTAGATCCCTTGTATTATCGTGATTTGGAACTCGATGGGTGCACCCTTTACATTTGGATTGATAGTCGCGGTCGGCCATGGATGGATTACAACCACCCGAAAAGGATAAACTGGTAGAATCTGTTGTAACTTCATATTTACGATATTTCGTAATTACAATATTTTGACTATGACAACTATACAAGTCATTATTATATACTAACTTGTTTTTACAGGAATTAATCAAGACCAGAATCAAATAAGCTTCAAATCTTATATAAGTATGTATCGAGCCTGTGTCTTGAGTTTACTCATGTTAAAATCTCTCCTATATGATATATATTTTGACACTTTTTTCATTCATTAGCATATACTAATAATCTTTGCATATTCTCATTTTTAGTTTACATTCAGACGTCTGAATGTACCAAATCAAACGTCTAAATCTGGAAAAATGAATACTGTTTAGTATAATATTCAAACATCTGACCTGTTCATTTCAGACGTTTGAAAATGGTTATTTTCAGCCTATTTCCCTTTTGTTTTGAGCTCGTGCAATTTCAGAAGTCTGAATTATTAAATTCAGAAGTTTGAATATCTATAACGACTATACTTTCAAGTAGGCACTTGCATTCGTGAAGGGATGCGTTCTTCATTTCAATAGATATGACCATATCTCTTCATGATAACTCTTCACGAACATATGCACTTATTTATAATCTACATAAACACATTTAGAATCATGTTTCCATAACTTAATTAAATCTATTCTTACTCTACTCTCATATTCTTTGATTCTGATACTTTTGTGCATTCAGTTCATACAAATTCATTCTGTTACTTCCTTATTCTTCACGTATTCATATATACATCATAAAGGAGAAGATTATAGGAAGTGTGTACTATAATTGACAAATTCGTATTATTAAAGAACACATAGAGTCAAGAAAACTTTATTTGTAAAAGACCTGTTCTGCTGCTCAGGCAAAGTGAAGTCCTCTTCTGCTGTTGAGGCGTAAAATCCTGTTCCGTTGCTCAGGTGTTGTAAACCTATTCCTCCGGGTTAAGTGAGGGCTATAGTTAGTTGAAATTCTAGAAGGAGTCTAGGACTAGACGTAGAATGTGAAGTTCGAACCAGTATAAAAATTCCTGGTGTTCTTGTTTTATTTTACTTATTCACATTGCTATAGTATCTTAGTTTATTTCCACACTAGTATAGTATAATTCCATATAGCACGATCCGCACTGTCTTTTCAATTGGTATCAGAGCAAGACATCTAATAATCGTTATTAAGTTATTTGATATTTTGTTAATATGGAAAACCACACCAACACTAGCACTGTCACTAACACCAGTTTTGTAGAAGGTCAATCTACTACACGAGCTCCACTATTCAATGGCATGATTTATAACCATTGGGCAACTCAAATGCGTACTTATATGCAAGCAAAAGGTTTTGTTTCATGGAATATCACTCAAACTGGGTATAACATTCCTACAACAGAATACTCTTCATGCTCAAATACAAAAAAATTAGATTCTACTGCAAATGCCAAAGCTATGGATATGTTATTTTGTGCCTTAGACAATAATGAATTTAATCGAGTTAGTATGCGTACAACTGCTTATCAAATATGGAGAACACTAAAAGTTACACATGAAGGTACTAACAAGGTTAAACAAAGCAAAATTTCTAAGTTGAAAAGTCAATTTCAAAATTTTAGAGTGAAACAAGATGAGTTTATTATTGATATGTACTCTAGATTCAAGATATTTATCACACTCTATTAGGACTAGAAGAAAAATTTACTGATTTTGATATTGTATCAAAAATCCTAAACTCTTTAACAGATTAATGGGAAAGAAAGGTCTTAGCCATTGAAGAAGCAAATGATCTTTGTACTATGAAGCTAGAAGAGTTAATAGGAATCTATTGTCCTACTAAGTGAATTTGCAGGCTAAAAGAGTACAAGCGCAAGACAAAAAGAATATGGCATTTCATGTAGAAAAAGATGAATCTTATTGGGATGAAGAAGACTTAGCCTTCATTGCTATAAACTTTAAAAAGTTTTTGATGTACAGAAAAGGAAATCGAAACAACAAGAAAAGAAAATTCAACAACAATTCAAATAAGCTATCTTCATCAATACTAGAATGCTTTAACTGCCACAAGAAGGGGCACATACATAAAGATTGTCCAAAGAAAAAAAAAATAAGAAACGAAAGGACAAGTTTAAAAGAAAAGCATTTTCAGTAACATGGGATGACTCGGATTCTTCTTCTTCAGAAAATAGTAGTAATGGTGAAAATGAACGAGCAAATGTTTGTTTCATGGCTACAGAGAATGAGGTAAATGATCTTACTTTTGATGACATGATTGAAATAAATTTTGAATTATTAGATACTTTAAAAAGTCCCAAAATAAAATATAAAGAGGCACTAGAAAATCAGAAAGGCAGAATTCGAGATATATATGCTTAATGACAAAAAGCAGATGTTAGAAGAAGAACTTGGAAAACTTTAAGATACTTTTTCTAATGATAATTATCAATTTAACTTATTGAGTCAAGAAATTGAAACTCAAAAGAAAAAGGATGATGCCATTAACTCTGAAAATCATGAGCTAAAAACCAACATCAAAATGATTGAACTAGACAGTACTAGCCTCAAAACAAAGTTAGAAAGCATTACTAAAAATGTGACTAACTTCAATAAAGGTAGAGAGAACATATCTAAAATTATTGAGAATTCCAAATCTTTTTTAAATAAGAAAGGACTAGGTTATTTTTTAAGAATTCAGTAGCTCCACCCAAAAATAAAAAAAATAGGAGAAATATTTCTAAATCCAAGTCTACCATAGTTCAACCATAAAGGAGTCAAAATTCAAAAAAATAAAAATATGGTTTCCTAAAACAAACAACAGTTTGATTAGGAATAAATATATAAAATCCTTTTAGGTGCATAAGAGGCAAAATTATTTATACAAAGGGAATACTGAATCCTCTTGGTTTTGGTTTCCAAAGACCTAACTCTTAGGACCCTATCAAAATTAGGTACCGATGTTATTCTTTTATTTTTTGCAGGTCCCACTTAAGAGGAAAATGGAAACTCGACAATGGTTGCTCAAAAAAAACGACAGGAGACAAAATATGCTAACAAATATTGCATATTCAGATGGAGGCTCTGTCACATTTGGAGACAATTCTAAAGGTTATATCATCTGCAAAGGCGATGTGAGAAATTATGGTATATCTAATTCACCTCTCATTTCCAATGTTTTACTTGTCAAAAATTTGAAGCACAATTTGTTAAGATTTTGTCAATTATGTGAAAAAGGATTGAACATTTAATTTGATGAGGATAAGCGTAGCATTTGTGATCACAGTAAAAACCTTATCTTTGAAGGTAATAGAGAAGAAACATATATATTCTGAATATGAAAATCAATCATAATTCAGATATGTGCTTAATAGCCAAAGAAAATGATCCTTAGTTATGGCACAAGTGATTCTGTCATATTAACTTCAAAGAAATAAACAAACTTTCTAAAAATGATTTAATCAAAGGATTACCAAAAATGAACGTCAAAGTCGAATGGCTCTACTTCGGAAGAACCTTCTTCTGTAGAGTTTTCTACACCATCATCAGCTTATTCTTTCGATTTACCAACTCCAACCCTCTGCTATGAACCTGTCCGGCATGTGTATCCAAATAATCATACCGTCATACTCCAGAAAAGAAGAAAGCACGTCGTTTCTTCTTCTTCAGTTCTCCACAAACTAAAAAAAGATTATATTTATCATTATAAATGGGAATCGATAGGACTTCAATGAGAAATGTACTATGAGCAAAAAGTTAATTCACAATGTCTTCACTTTCAGGAGAACCTTGGTTGGAAAATCTGCAGTTCATCTAAGTCTAATGTTCATCAGCCTAAATCATCTTCCCATCACAATTCATGGATTCAAACACCGCAACGTTCTCATGTATCACCAAATTCATGGGAACGCGGCAGTAACTAGAATTCTTTGGGATCGTCTAAGGAAAAGACGAAGATCGTACCACAAGAGCCTAAGACTCCTAGAAAATTGTCTTCCTCATCGTAGAAACAAAATCGTCAATTGATTTTAAATGTTTCTTTTGTGTTCATAATTGTATTTTTCTAATAAACAACTTTCGCATTTCATATTTTTTAATAAATATGTTTATTCTCAGGAATGCATTCTTTATGAAATTCAGACGTCTGAAATAGGTTTAAACAGATGTCTGAAAATTGTAAAATAAATATTTTTTGACTTCATATTCAGACATCTGACACACCCAAAACAAACGTCTGAATATGCCCAAAAATGAACTATTTGCATTCTGTTTAAATTTTTCTGATTTCAGACGTCTGCAATACCAAATCCAGACGTCTCAAAAGTTCTGTCGATTCAAATTTTAGGGGCTTTTCAACATTTTTTCTCCCTACCTACCATCTTAAAATCGTTCGAATCCTCCTCTATACCTCATTTCCAATAAACCACTTCATTTTATTTCACCATAAACCATAATTTTTTCAATCATAAAAACTCAATCTTTATCATCAAATCTTCACAAATGACTCCAAGACCAAATAGATCTATGGCTTCAACTTCCTCATCCACTCCTAACATTGATCAAAGGCTTTGGAATGACGATGCAAACGACATTTTTCTCAAATGGATAGATCCAACTTATTTCCCAGTGCCTTCATGAAATTTTAAGAATTTGAGCCTTATAAAATTCAACAAATAGCTCGCTCTAATGGGTTAGAATCTCTTCTTTCATTTACTGCTAATAATGTAAAGATTAATCATCTATTGGTCAAGCTTTTTTATGCAAACATGAATTTGGATCGTTACCATCCTCACAATCATGAAGATTATATTTGGACTATAGTTTGTGGTACTAAAATTTTCATTCCACTTGTTCTTCTTGGAGAAATCCTTCAATGTCCTTCAGCCGTAACCGATTTAGATGATATTGAGGTCTCTCTATCCTTGGACGAATGAGATGAAGTTTCCCACCGCTTTCTTTCTAACAATATTACTAAACTCAACTCTATTCAACATCGGCCACAAGTCCGTATCATACATAGGGCTTTGATTCGCTCCGTTTTACCTCGAACCGGTAGTTATGAAATTGTTAATAAGTGCAACTTTCAAGCTCTCTATGCTATATCATATGGACAATCCGTGGATTGGGGCTGTGTCATTGTGGAAGAGTTTATAGATGTGAATCACCGTCGTCGTTATAAGAATTTTCACTATGGTGCTTATATAATGAAAATTCTCCAAAACTATGGTATTACATTTCCTGAATCTGAATTTTCAACAATTATAGATGTAACAACCCGGAATTTTGGGAAATATAAATTTAATAATCTGTGTTAATAATTTAACTGGTTGATAATTTTCTTTATAATTTTAATTTAAAATTGGCTAATTTATTCTTTTAAAGGTTAATAAATATTTAATCTGTTAATGGCAATCAATATCTTTCTGACAATTTAAATGTTGATAAGAATTGTTTTTCAAAAGCTAATCAAATTTTTATTCTATTTATAATATATACATTTGATATATATTGTCATAGAATATCTGCTGTTTTTAATTAAAGATAAAACTTTCAAATTATAATATATATGTATGTATATATTATAGTTTGAGTTGTTTTGAAATTTAATTTAATCTATTAACAAATTGATGTATGAATGAATATTGTAATAGTTTTCAAAGATTAAATTTAAAGATTTATTTATTTGCTTTCAAAATATAAGGTAATTATTTATTTTTAATATGCTAGTTTATAAAAAGGATTTAAATAAAGTTTTGTTTTATTTCTTTAAAATGTTTAATTTTAAATGGTTAAAAATGTATATGTATATGTTTTAGACTTTAAAATATATGTATAAGAATTATTTGCATTTTTATTAATATTAGAATATTTCTTTTAAGGGTAAACTTGTATTTATTTATAAATTAAATTATATGTAAGTTTATATTACATTTAAATTAAGTGAAAAATTAATTAAAAATATTCAAGACATATGTAACATATTAACATCACCTTAAAAACACATGTAAGATAATTAAGTGTTGTATGACAAGTGTAAGATTTATTTAAATGTGTCTTTATTTTAAAAACTTTACTTTCTTTAATTTTAATAAAAAAACATAACACTTTTCTTTGTTGTTTTCTTAACTAAAAGCAGAAAATTTACTTTTTAAAACCTAAAATCTAAACTAAAGGCAATTCAAACCTGTAATTAAAAGCAAAATTCTTCATATCAACCTGCAAACAACAGATTTGAATGTTATTCATATCATCAATTCAACCTGCAACTGAAGAAAAGCTTCAACCTGTAACTTAAGAGGGGAGTTCAAAGTTCAACATTTTTAAGCCACTGCAAGTTTAAAAGCATCAAATTGGTTAAGCATGCAAGGGATTTTCAAAAGTAATCAAAGTATTTTTCAGATCTAAGATGATTCAAACCTGGAACAAGCATTAAACCCTGCTCTGTTCTTCTCTGCTTATAATACAGGTGAGTAAATTATATTTTAAAAAAAGATTTGATTTAGTTTTTAATTGAATGTTGCGTGTAAATGTGTTTGATTTAGATGGAGCATATTTGTTTACCTGCATGCAAGTTATGAAATAAATAAAATAAAGAAGAGAAAAAAAATGGTGAATGTTGTATATGTATACTGTCATATACAGATTTGTTTTCTTTCTGTTTAAGACAACAACTTGAATTTGGATGCAAACTGGACAATGATTTGTAGATGGAATTTGTTTGTAAACAAATGATTTATCATCTAAAATATTTATGTAGGATTTTGAATGCATTGGATATTCTTTTTTTTTAGAGTGAAACTTAAAGTTTGGTCAAAAAAATTAATTGCTTTAAAATCGAATTTGGATTGCATGCATGGGATTGTGATGAAGAATCATGATTTTAGATGTTACTATCATAATTTTTAATTGAGTAATTATCATGAATTTGGGGCTTATATGAAATTGGGGATTTTACAGATTTTTGATTATCTGTACATTAATTTAATGTGATTCTTGGATCGAAGCTAGTATATATGTCATAGATTTCAGGGAAAATACTTTTGATTTTTTCCAATGTATAATTTGATGGAAATTGATGAGATTAGGGTTTAAGCTTACTGATGGTTTCAGATGGAATGGCGCGTCAGTGTGTCGAGTTTGATGAACCGAGCTCGTTCGGTTTTGGGGTGGAGTCGTGTTTGGGTGGTGGGAGCTCATAGCCGGAGTGGGGAGGCGTAAGGTGGTCAGCGCCGTGGGTGTTGGGATTGTTTTACTGGCGACTGCAGTTGAATGGTGGGTTCGAACAGCTCAATTTCGTATGAGCTCGAATCAATGAGTTCTGGGTTTGGTTTGAGGATCGGGGAAGTTAGTGCGACCGTTGCTGATGATCGTGACGACCAAGAATGGTCGGAGGGTGGTGGACATGTGCACGAGTGCACGTTCGTGTGCAGGGAGTGATGAGCATTGGGGAAGACGAGTTTAGTCTCGGGTAGGGGATCGTGTAAGCTTCGGGTTTGACTCGAAGGGGGGGGGTGGATGTGAGCTGCTTCGGGGTTAACTCGGGATGAAGGATGGGTTGCTTCGGGTTTTTCCCTAGGGCGTTGTCTGATAATAGCTCTATAAAGAAATAAAAATAAAACTCTAAACTTGTTGTTCTAAAATTTAATGATAATCGAATTCATAAAGTATAAGTTGAAATTATGTAATCTATTTCAATTTAAATTTATTTAAAGGGATTTCATAGTGAAAGTAATTTAATTACATTTTGGATATCAATTTAAAAAGGATATTTTGAATTTAAATATTAAATCAAAGTTAAGTTTAAAATGTTAAATAATGATTCAATCTTAAGATTTCAATTTTTTTTATTTTTGAAATAAATAAGATTAATTTGAATGCTTTAAGAGTATTGAAAATTTTGAGATTTGTTTCTAAATTTTAAATAAGATTATCATTATGATTTTGAAAACTAAATAGGATAACTAGTTTAAGATGTTAAAATTTGATTTAATTTATTACAAGATAAATATGGTTAATTTATCTTGATTTGAATATTAAATTTGATTGTTAATAAGGAAAGTTTAATTAAGATTAATCTTCTCTTAATTGATTAAGGATTTGAAATTATAATTAGTTAATTATTTATTAGATTTTAAATAATCACTTAATTATGGGTTAATTAAGTGTAATTACTTAATAAAGTAATTAATGATTAATTGTTGAATGTAATTAAGGAAGTTAATCATTCATGGAAGTAATTAATGATAATTACTCATAGAGTAATTAGTAGAAGTGATTATTGGTTAATCACTTAATGATATTAATTAAAGAATTAATTAATATAATTGTTTTTAAATTAATTTATTATGGAATAATTAATTAATTAAAGTATTAAGAATTATTTAAGGATGGATTAATTAAGGAAGTAATTAAGATTTATTAATGAAAGTAATTAGGGATAATTACTTATGTTAGTGATTAAGAGTTAATTACTTAATTATTTTAGTTAATTAATTAATAAGGTTATTTAACTAATGAATGAGTTTAACTTAAGTTTAATTACTAAATGTAATTTATTAAATTTGTAATTAATTAATAAAGTAATTAATTAAGAATTTATTTTTTTTCTAATTGTTTAATAATTACTTAATGAAGTAATTAAGGATTAATTAATTGAATTAATTAATCAAGGATTAAAATAATTAAATTAGAAGTTAATTAATTTAGTTAAGTAATTACAAATTAATTATTAATTATGATTAGTGAGTTGATTAATTATAAGTTAATTATTTAATTAATTAAAGAATAATTAATCAATAAGGATCACTAATTAATGTGATTAATGATACTAATCAAGGTTGATTAATAAAACTAATTAATTTAAGTATGATTAATTAATTGTAATTAATTAAGAATTAATGTAATTAATTATAGTTAATTAATTAATGATCATTAATTATTGTAATTAATGATAGTAATTAAAGGTAAATTACTGAATATGGATAGGATAATTACTTGAATATAATAAAAGGTAATTAATCAAAGAAAGATTAATTAGTGAAGATCATTAGAGATGATTAATTTATTTATTTGGGATAAATAAATGAAGAATGATTTGAGTAATCCAATTGATTAGAGTTAATAAATTCTGTTATGGATAAATGATTAATATTGGATGAATGATTGATATTGGATGTTGAATGATATTGGATGATTGGTTGATATTAGAAGTTTGATATTGATTTGATACTGGATGATTGGATATATCGGTTATGTGATAAGCCGCTTGTGAGATAAATGTTGATATGAATTATTTGTTGAGATATATGATTCATCTATCTATTTATATCATCATGTATATAAGTTTAATGTAACGACCCAGAATTTTTAGAAATTAAAATATGAATATTTAATTAATTTTGAATATTAATAAGTGAATTTATAAGTCAAATAAATTTTTATTTGAATTATTGAATTTAATTGGATTATTAAATCGATAATTTAATACGTTAAATTATGGAAATAATTGAAAATATAGTTAAATATGATTGAAAATGATTTGTAAAATTTTATTTTATCATATGGAAGTTAGAACGATATTTTAGAACTTTTAAAATCGAATTAAAAGTTAATTTGTGAAAATTGAATATTTTAATATTTAAATCGACTAGTGAAAATAGCCAATTTTTGAACAGTCTCAGAATTGAACGAAACCAGTTCCATTGGATCCGTAATAGTTAGTTATTACCAGATTTCAAATTTCGTGTCAATCGGAGCTATCGTTTGATCGTGGCAGCTCGAAACGCATCGATTTATTTTTAATTTAAATTTGACGAGTGAAAATAGCCATTTTTCAAAAAGTCTCGGATTTCGACGAAACTAGTTTCATCGGATCCGTAATGTGATATTATTGTAAGGTTTCAAATTTCAAGTCAATTGGATTTACCGTTTGTCCGGTACAAATTAAAACGCCTAGAAATCGACTTAAATCGGTTTAATTTAAATTGAGCGTTTTCAGCCATAACTCGCACATACTTCCGAATTAGCTTCCGAAACCTGTTCCATTGTGTCCGGAACGCGGGATAAACCCTAGGTACATCAGTTTCGGCGCCTAAATCGGAGTTCGGAATTTCCGGGT
The DNA here is from genome assembly GCA_030765085.1 of Allium cepa. NCBI lineage: Eukaryota > Viridiplantae > Streptophyta > Magnoliopsida > Asparagales > Amaryllidaceae > Allium > Allium cepa. Next base: position 591,907,383 of record CM060938.1, read on the forward strand.
GAATAGTGTCGATCGGTTCTCTATAAATAGCCCACTATCTCAAAATTTTATAAAAAAATAACCCTAACCCTAGCTAAAAACTGTAGCCGCCTCTAACATTATCTAAGGCCAGAAATTCACAAGCTTCCTCCCTCAATTACTCCCAATCCATTCATCGATTCAACGAAGCTTCAACACGGAAGTCGAAGAGCATGAGGAGAGCTAGAGATCTATACGGTTGAGATCTGAAACGACGTCGGATAGTGGGAAAGAGGGGAGGCCGACGCACGCAGGTTTGGCACGCCTTTCGAGGCTCATCAGGTGACCGAACTCCAAGGTGTTGAGGCCGAACATGGTGGTGGAGTAGGGCTACGCAATGGAGCTTCCTGATCGAGTTCAAGTTGAGAGAAGTGATCGAATTCATGAACCCTAGTTTATGTTATTGGGTTTGATTTAGTTCGGCAATTACCTGTAGCCAACGTGAAGGAGAGGAAGAAGAAAGGAGCGGCCCTGATGCCTTCAGGTTGAAATCCAACGGCCTGTAATAAGTTGAGTTTGAAAATAGAAAGTTTATATTGTAATTTATGTTTATAAAACTCGTGTAACTTCAAAAATACATAACTTTTTCATACGAGGTCGAAAAATGCAAACTCAGTTGCGTTGGAATCGTATGGACGAGCACTACGCGATGGAGTTGGTTTGGAGTCGATTGGAGTTAGTGAGAATTTTGGGTAAAATTAAACGTCCGTTTAATTTTATTCGAAATAAATCGCTAAAACGGAAATAAAATCAAGGTGAGAACTTCTCACTCAATCGAATAGGTTTCGATTTTATTTTAAATAGTTAGATTTAAAATATTTGAATGCATGTTTGAATGTTGATTGATATCTATTGATTGTTAAAATAGACATTATACGCCGTTAGTAAGCGGATGTTATTTATTAAAAACATATACCGCGAATATTTCATAAACAGTGAAATTGGTATTATAAATAATATCAATATATATATATATTGGCATATGTATATATTGCAGTTGATTGATTTCCCGTATTTTTTAGCGGATGAGACCCTATTACGCCGTTATTAAGCGGATAATATTTACTAAGAACATATACCGCGATAATTTCGTACTGGAGCGAAATTGGTATTGTGCTAATGTTTGTGGATGCAGGAAACAGGTTGGAGGGATCCAACTGGATTCCTCAACAGTATTTATTTAATTTCAGATATTTTGATATTTGATTGATTATCATATCGATATATGATATCGTTGTTGTCGTGATTGACTATTTGGTGTGTAGCATCATTGGACCCAGATTTTGGGATTTTAAAATGATTTTTAAAGTGATTTTTGAAAATATACTATATTTTTAGAATTGATCCATTTTAAATAATTAAAAGCTATAATTTTTTAAGTTATAAAAATTATGATTTGGTGTAATATAGTTAAAAGCTGATTTTTGAGAAATATGAACCAATGATTTTATAAAATAGTTTAAACTGGATTTTTGAGTTTATTATTAAAAGTTTGAATATAAGATTTATAAAATTTGATTATTTTATAAATCAGAATGGTGAAATTATAAAGGAATTTAAAGATGTTTTTAAAGAATAATATAAATTGATTTATATTAAGAGATTTATAAATGGATATTTATAAATTGAAATATTGACTTATAAAACGAGTTTTTATAAGTGTTTGAATGAAGTGAAAATGAATTTCATAAATGAATGAAATTTATAGAATTATAAATGGTGAAGTGATAAATAAAATTTATAAATAGTAAGATTTATAAATTTATAAAGTTATTTGAAGAATAGATTTGGTTAAGTAAATGAATCTTATAAGTTATAAGATTTATAATTATGAAGTTCAAAAGAACGATTTTGTAAAATAATCGTTTTATAAGTAATTAACTTATAATATGAACGTTTAGTTTATAATTTAGTTATAAACTGGAATAGGTTAATAAAGGAATTTATAAAAAGGAAGTTTTTATAAATAAATATAAATGGAATTTATAAACGTTGTTTTATAAATTCGCAAACGACTTATTTTGATAAGTAAATTGTTGAAACCTATTAATGGAGTTATATTCACATTTTTAACTGTGAATAATCCTTGGAAATGAAATATATAGAAATGATGAAATTTGTTAACAAAAAAAATATTCACGTTTTTGAATAGTGAATAATATGTTAAAGAAATTGTTTTGAATGTGATATTTGAAATAGAATTAAAACTATCTAATGATGTTTTAAATGTGTTGAGATTCGAAACCATAGATTTCAACATTTATTGTTGAAATAGACGTTTTCGAGAAATAGAAGGAAATAATGGACTATAACACCGTTGTTATAGTAAATGATTTCCGAAAGGAAATGTTTTGTATAGTATTGGGATTTATATATCTATTTTAATTTCGAATCCCTATACTAGTGATTTTTGAGTCGTCGTAACGATGTTTTACGCAACATTCGTTTTGGCCCAAATAAATATGTTTAAGAGAATGATTTCCTTAAAGAATGAAATATATACTTAATTTCGATTTAAGTATATTGAATATTTTCTAAGTGTTGAAAATAAATAAAATTTGTGAATTACTTATTAAATAAGTATGGAAATGTTTTCCAATATGAAGTGATATTTAGAATTTATCTTTTTGAAGATAAATTGAAAAGAAATATTGAAATGAATAATTGAAATCGAATATTCATTGATATTTTGGAATTATAAATTCACTAAAGAATTTATAAAGGAAGTGAAATTGGTTTAAAAATAAATATTGATTTATTTTTGAAGTATTGAAATTTAATATCTAGTGAAGATATTTTGGAAAATAAATAATTTGGAAAATTATTTGGAAACTGGTGATGTGTGCATATCCAGTGATAGTTCAATAACCGACTATCAATATTTCCCTTTGAATGGGTATTTGATGTGATTTGTTTGAATGTGAATGCTACACTTATTTTTAAATAAGCGCTCACTATTCGGGTTAACCGGGAAAGGACCATGGGGTCGTATAACCCATTCCGAATATGTGATACGTCGTTATGAATTGCATTTGAAGATCGGTGTTGAAGACCGAGTATTTGTGAAAGCGATAGGATGACCTATCGATTGTCTCTGCACTGGGTAGCTCCTGGTATTGAGATCTCCTAAGTGATGGGAAATTCGATCGGGATTGTGAATACCCGTATTTCAAGGGCTTCGTAAGAAGTACCTTCGGTTTTGTTCGAGCCCGGAACAGACTTGTATGGATTGTATGTCTGACATTACAAGTTGAGATATAAAGCCGATTTCTTTCAAATATATTTCTGTTGGTGGCGAAGAATTTATTCTTTTAGCTTAACACCCTTCTCTGAGACGTACGTGCTCAGAGGTTATATAGTTGATGTTATCAGCGATATATTCCCAATTTGGTAATGTGACATGCTGAGTGATGCTGAAATGATCATTGTGTTGATTATTTGTGATAGGATCGTTTATTTGATCGTCTATCCTTGTGATCATTGTGTTGATCATTTGTTGACCCAAAGCATGGCTTTTGTATAAAGTATGTTTTTGTGGACGTGACTTCGTCGAGCCTCACACCCCGTGAATGGTCAAAACAGGAAAGAAGCAGCAAGGTTATGAGGGGTAGCACCCTTTAGGATGTGTCCATTTCCTTCTGGAAAAGGGTGGTATCATGGTATGGAGCCCAGATACTTACTCATGTTGAAAACACTTTGTTATGATTGTGTGAATTGATTACGAGCGCTCGGTGATAAAGGTCCTAAAGGACCGGGGGATGGCATATTCGGTCAGTTGTTACTCAGTTAGGGGTAACCCGACCTTGTGTTGGTAGAGATCCGGTTTGGTTCTCGGGGATGTCCATCCAGAGGCATTCTCATGTGGCAATGGGAAGTTCCTTGGCCTGATCATTCGTTGGAAATCCAAAGAAACAATACAAGACTTGTACGGTTTTAGTTGTATAACCTGCTATGGAATGTGGCGGTAACCTGCTATTGAACATAGTTAGCTATAGTAGGCATACGATAATGGTCGTATGTTGGCTAAGATTTATATTCTACTTCCGAAATAATTTTTCCTACACTATACACTAATAATAATATCAAATGTCTTTTAAATGCGTATCAAGCATCTTTGACTATCATAAGGAGAAATCTCCTCCGATTCTGCGTTTGCATGTGTGTGTGTGCGGGAGGCCTTATGGTAGTCTCATTTTTAAAAGCATTGCGAATTGAATTTAAAAATATTCCTCTATTTGATTTTTAAAGATAAATAAACTGTTTTGAGTTCTCACACCAGTCACATGACTGACTCGGAGTTTATTGTTTTCCTTCCTAAACTCTGGGTGCCCACCAATTTCCACACGGGCAGTTAAGAGTTAAGGTTTATCAGGATATTCTGGATATTCTGGAGTTGCTGGAGGCAAGCTGGATGGCATGGCATATTACTTATATAGTATTTCTTTTTCCGCTGCACTGTTTGTTGTTGTTGTATACTCTGATGATATGATGAAATGAAATGTATAAAATGTAATAACTGATATAGTTCTTTGTTTAAAGATTATTCATTTATTATTATATGTTGTTCCGCTGCGAATTGTGAGATTCTGTTGTTCTGTTGTTTTCTGTTCCGTTCTATTTTCCCTCTGTTTTCAAATTCTCTATTCTCTTTTTCTTCTATTTTAAAATTTTCTGTTCTCTTTTCTATTTTCTCTTCTTCCTATTTTCTGTTTTCTTCTCTATCTTTTCCCTCTATTTTCTCTCTTCTTTCTTCTTCCTTTTTCTTAAATTCTTTTTAAAAACCCATAACTATCCGGTTTTTGACCTTCGAATTCTCGGCAGTCGATAAAGTGAGTATCGATGTTGAATTTTCGAAAGTCGAAAATTTCGGGGCGTTACATCTGGTATCAGAGCATATGGTTAAGCGACAACCATGGTTCTGTCGGGTATAATTCATTAGAGATAGAGTCAGTAGTACTCTAGAATGAATTTGAGTGTAATAATAGCTATGAGAGCGTATTTGTTAGTGAATATGAAATTGTTTTATATTGTGATGATTGGTTTGTTGAGTGGCATATGAACTTTCGTCAGCGTGGTCTGCAAGACTATGCCGAAGGGGTTTCTAAACGCTTGAATAGAACAATTCGACACGATATTGTTTTAAATTGGGTAAATGAAATAATTTTGCCTTGATTATATTTTATATATAAAGAAATAATTTTTCAGAATTATTAAAGTGTATATAAGTTGATTGTTTAGTTGTTTGAATAATCTAAATAAAAGAAAAATTGTATAAGTAAAATGAATTATAAGAATTGAATTATAATTAAAGTGATTTACAATTGTGAAATAAACTTATATATATGAGAAGTGAAACTATATGAATATATTTATGAATATGAATTGTAAATAAAAAAATGAATGTGAATAAATTGGAATGAAATAATGAATATAAGTGTTAATTCATTAAAATCTAATGTTATTAGAAGTTGAAAGATTGAATGTTAATCAAGTTAATTAAACCAATTGATAAGCAAAGGAATTTGGTTGCAATTAATAAACATTGGTTGATATATGATTGTTAGTTGATAGTATATAATTCATTAAGTATTAATGAAATTGATTAATGAAATTTAAAGCTAAAGTAATTGAATTCAAATTAGAAGTAAATAAATTTGAATAGAATTGAACGTGAATTGGATTTAATTAGTGAATGCAAACTAATTAAAATTGAGAATGAATGTTGATAAAATCCAATGTAAATAAATCAAATGTGATTTGAATTGAAAACCAATTCATTAAATATTAATGAGAATATGAATGAATATTTATTAGTTATGGATTATAGTTGGTTGATGTTTGCATTTGTTGTTTAGTTGCATTTGCTATGTGACATATATAGTTGTTATGTTGCTATATGATGTATATCGATATTATTATCTATATGCATGATTCTCATGTTGTTTGTTGAGTGATTAGTAGGTGCGGATCGCGTTTGCTTCGCATTTGGAGCTCGCTTTCGCGCTATATTAGCCGTATATGCTCGCTAATAAAATATAAGGTACATATCTCGGATTAAATATCGCACTTTTACACTTTTTTCCCTTCGGGATGCCTCATTACTTGATGAGATGTATATTTGTGATATATATACTGTCATTTTTTTTTCGGATCGAGCCGCGCAAAGGAGACTATGGCGAATTTTTCCGAAAATTTAAGGCGTTAGAAAAATTTTGAGAAAAATTGGAAAATTTGAAAACTTAAACTTTGATTTAGAATTGAAAGTTAAACAATAGTAGTTGTTTTTGAAAAGATAACTAAGTATGATTTGAAAACTTAGTAAAGTATTATAAGAAGTTTAATTATGAATTTTGGGAAAATTAATAAATTATGTAACTTTTCTTACTTAATAATTTCGAGGACGAAATTCTTTTAAGGGGGGAAGATTGTAACGACCCAGAATTTTTAGAAATTAAAATATGAATATTTAATTAATTTTGAATATTAATAAGTGAATTTATAAGTCAAATAAATTTTTATTTGAATTATTGAATTTAATTGGATTATTAAATCGATAATTTAATACGTTAAATTATGGAAATAATTGAAAATATAGTTAAATATGATTGAAAATGATTTGTAAAATTTTATTTTATCATATGGAAGTTAGAACGATATTTTAGAACTTTTAAAATCGAATTAAAAGTTAATTTGTGAAAATTGAATATTTTAATATTTAAATCGACTAGCGAAAATAGCCAATTTTTGAACAGTCTCAGAATTGAACGAAACCAGTTCCATTGGATCCGTAATAGTTAGTTATTACCAGATTTCAAATTTCGTGTCAATCGGAGCTATCGTTTGATCGTGGCAGCTCGAAACGCATCGATTTATTTTTAATTTAAATTTGACGAGTGAAAATAGCCATTTTTCAAAAAGTCTCGGATTTCGACAAAACCAGTTTCATCGGATCCATAATGTGATATTATTGTAAGGTTTCAAATTTCAAGTCAATTGGATTTACCGTTTGTCCGGTACAAATTAAAACGCCTAGAAATCGACTTAAATCGGTTTAATTTAAATTGAGCGTTTTCAGCCATAACTCGCACATACTTCCGAATTAGCTTCCGAAACCTATTCCATTGTGTCCGGAACGCGGGATAAACCCTAGGTACGTCAGTTTCGGCGCCTAAATCGGAGTTCGGAATTTCCGGGTGAATAGTGTCGATCGGTTCTCTATAAATAGCCCACTATCTCAAAATTTTATAAAAAAATAACCCTAACCCTAGCTAAAAACTGCAGCCGCCTCTAACATTATCTAAGGCCAGAAATTCACAAGCTTCCTCCCTCAATTACTCCCAATCCATTCATCGATTCAACGAAGCTTCAACACGGAAGTCGAAGAGCATGAGGAGAGCTAGAGATCTATACGGTTGAGATCTGAAACGACGTCGGATAGTGGGAAAGAGGGGAGGCCGACGCACGCAGGTTTGGCACGCCTTTCGAGGCTCATCAGGTGACTGAACTCCAAGGTGTTGAGGCCGAACATGGTGGTGGAGTAGGGCTACGCAATGGAGCTTCCTGATCGAGTTCAAGTTGAGAGAAGTGATCGAATTCATGAACCCTAGTTTATGTTATTGGGTTTATTTAGTTCGGCAATTACCTGTAGCCAACGTGAAGGAGAGGAAGAAGAAAGGAGCGGCCCTGATGCCTTCAGGTTGAAATCCAACGGCCTGTAATAAGTTGAGTTTGAAAATAGAAAGTTTATATTGTAATTTATGTTTATAAAACTCGTGTAACTTCAAAAATACATAACTTTTTCATACGAGGTCGAAAAATGCAAACTCAGTTGCGTTGGAATCGTATGGACGAGCACTACGCGATGGAGTTGGTTTGGAGTCGATTGGAGTTAGTGAGAATTTTGGGTAAAATTAAACGTCCGTTTAATTTTATTCGAAATAAATCGCTAAAACGGAAATAAAATCAAGGTGAGAACTTCTCACTCAATCGAATAGGTTTCGATTTTATTTTAAATAGTTAGATTTAAAATATTTGAATGCATGTTTGAATGTTGATTGATATCTATTGATTGTTAAAATAGACATTATACGCCGTTAGTAAGCGGATGTTATTTATTAAAAACATATACCGCGAATATTTCATAAACAGTGAAATTGGTATTATAAATAATATCAATATATATATATTGGCATATGTATATATTGCAGTTGATTGATTTCCCGTATTTTTTAGCGGATGAGACCCTATTACGCCGTTATTAAGCGGATAATATTTAATAAGAACATATACCGCGATAATTTCGTACTGGAGCGAAATTGGTATTGTGCTAATGTTTGTGGATGCAGGAAACAGGTTGGAGGGATCCAACTGGATTCCTCAACAGTATTTATTTAATTTCAGATATTTTGATATTTGATTGATTATCATATCGATATATGATATCGTTGTTGTCGTGATTGACTATTTGGTGTGTAGCATCATTGGACCCAGATTTTGGGATTTTAAAATGATTTTTAAAGTGATTTTTGAAAATATACTATATTTTTAGAATTGATCCATTTTAAATAATTAAAAGCTATAATTTTTTAAGTTATAAAAATTATGATTTGGTGTAATATAGTTAAAAGCTGATTTTTGAGAAATATGAACCAATGATTTTATAAAATAGTTTAAACTGGATTTTTGAGTTTATTATTAAAAGTTTGAATATAAGATTTATAAAATTTGATTATTTTATAAATCAGAATGGTGAAATTATAAAGGAATTTAAAGATGTTTTTAAAGAATAATATAAATTGATTTATATTAAGAGATTTATAAATGGATATTTATAAATTGAAATATTGACTTATAAAACGAGTTTTTATAAGTGTTTGAATGAAGTGAAAATGAATTTCATAAATGAATGAAATTTATAGAATTATAAATGGTGAAGTGATAAATAAAATTTATAAATAGTAAGATTTATAAATTTATAAAGTTATTTGAAGAATAGATTTGGTTAAGTAAATGAATCTTATAAGTTATAAGATTTATAATTATGAAGTTCAAAAGAACGATTTTGTAAAATAATCGTTTTATAAGTAATTAACTTATAATATGAACGTTTAGTTTATAATTTAGTTATAAACTGGAATAGGTTAATAAAGGAATTTATAAAAAGGAAGTTTTTATAAATAAATATAAATGGAATTTATAAACGTTGTTTTATAAATTCGCAAACGACTTATTTTGATAAGTAAATTGTTGAAACCTATTAATGGAGTTATATTCACATTTTTAACTGTGAATAATCCTTGGAAATGAAATATATAGAAATGATGAAATTTGTTAACAAAAAAAATATTCACGTTTTTGAATAGTGAATAATATGTTAAAGAAATTGTTTTGAATGTGATATTTGAAATAGAATTAAAACTATCTAATGATGTTTTAAATGTGTTGAGATTCGAAACCATAGATTTCAACATTTATTGTTGAAATAGACGTTTTCGAGAAATAGAAGGAAATAATGGACTATAACACCGTTGTTATAGTAAATGATTTCCGAAAGGAAATGTTTTGTATAGTATTGGGATTTATATATCTATTTTAATTTCGAATCCCTATACTAGTGATTTTTGAGTCGTCGTAACGATGTTTTACGCAACATTCGTTTTGGCCCAAATAAATATGTTTAAGAGAATGATTTCCTTAAAGAATGAAATATATACTTAATTTCGATTTAAGTATATTGAATATTTTCTAAGTGTTGAAAATAAATAAAATTTGTGAATTACTTATTAAATAAGTATGGAAATGTTTTCCAATATGAAGTGATATTTAGAATTTATCTTTTTGAAGATAAATTGAAAAGAAATATTGAAATGAATAATTGAAATCGAATATTCATTGATATTTTGGAATTATAAATTCACTAAAGAATTTATAAAGGAAGTGAAATTGGTTTAAAAATAAATATTGATTTATTTTTGAAGTATTGAAATTTAATATCTAGTGAAGATATTTTGGAAAATAAATAATTTGGAAAATTATTTGGAAACTGGTGATGTGTGCATATCCAGTGATAGTTCAATAACCGACTATCAATATTTCCCTTTGAATGGGTATTTGATGTGATTTGTTTGAATGTGAATGCTACACTTATTTTTAAATAAGCGCTCACTATTCGGGTTAACCGGGAAAGGACCATGGGGTCGTATAACCCATTCCGAATATGTGATACGTCGTTATGAATTGCATTTGAAGATCGGTGTTGAAGACCGAGTATTTGTGAAAGCGATAGGATGACCTATCGATTGTCTCTGCACTGGGTAGCTCCTGGTATTGAGATCTCCTAAGTGATGGGAAATTCGATCGGGATTGTGAATACCCGTATTTCAAGGGCTTCGTAAGAAGTACCTTCGGTTTTGTTCGAGCCCGGAACAGACTTGTATGGATTGTATGTCTGACATTACAAGTTGAGATATAAAGCCGATTTCTTTCAAATATATTTCTGTTGGTGGCGAAGAATTTATTCTTTTAGCTTAACACCCTTCTCTGAGACGTACGTGCTCAGAGGTTATATAGTTGATGTTATCAGCGATATATTCCCAATTTGGTAATGTGACATGCTGAGTGATGCTGAAATGATCATTGTGTTGATTATTTGTGATAGGATCGTTTATTTGATCGTCTATCCTTGTGATCATTGTGTTGATCATTTGTTGACCCAAAGCATGGCTTTTGTATAAAGTATGTTTTTGTGGACGTGACTTCGTCGAGCCTCACACCCCGTGAATGGTCAAAACAGGAAAGAAGCAGCAAGGTTATGAGGGGTAGCACCCTTTAGGATGTGTCCATTTCCTTCTGGAAAAGGGTGGTATCATGGTATGGAGCCCAGATACTTACTCATGTTGAAAACACTTTGTTATGATTGTGTGAATTGATTACGAGCGCTCGGTGATAAAGGTCCTAAAGGACCGGGGGATGGCATATTCGGTCAGTTGTTACTCAGTTAGGGGTAACCCGACCTTGTGTTGGTAGAGATCCAGTTTGGTTCTCGGGGATGTCCATCCAGAGGCATTCTCATGTGGCAATGGGAAGTTCCTTGGCCTGATCATTCGTTGGAAATCCAAAGAAACAATACAAGACTTGTACGGTTTTAGTTGTATAACCTGCTATGGAATGTGGCGGTAACCTGCTATTGAACATAGTTAGCTATAGTAGGCATACGATAATGGTCGTATGTTGGCTAAGATTTATATTCTACTTCCGAAATAATTTTTCCTACACTATACACTAATAATAATATCAAATGTCTTTTAAATGCGTATCAAGCATCTTTGACTATCATAAGGAGAAATCTCCTCCGATTCTGCGTTTGCATGTGTGTGTGTGCGGGAGGCCTTATGGTAGTCTCATTTTTAAAAGCATTGCGAATTGAATTTAAAAATATTCCTCTATTTGATTTTTAAAGATAAATAAACTGTTTTGAGTTCTCACACCAGTCACATGACTGACTCGGAGTTTATTGTTTTCCTTCCTAAACTCTGGGTGCCCACCAATTTCCACACGGGCAGTTAAGAGTTAAGGTTTATCAGGATATTCTGGATATTCTGGAGTTGCTGGAGGCAAGCTGGATGGCATGGCATATTACTTATATAGTATTTCTTTTTCCGCTGCACTGTTTGTTGTTGTTGTATACTCTGATGATATGATGAAATGAAATGTATAAAATGTAATAACTGATATAGTTCTTTGTTTAAAGATTATTCATTTATTATTATATGTTGTTCCGCTGCGAATTGTGAGATTCTGTTGTTCTGTTGTTTTCTGTTCCGTTCTATTTTCCCTCTGTTTTCAAATTCTCTATTCTCTTTTTCTTCTATTTTAAAATTTTCTGTTCTCTTTTCTATTTTCTCTTCTTCCTATTTTCTGTTTTCTTCTCTATCTTTTCCCTCTATTTTCTCTCTTCTTTCTTCTTCCTTTTTCTTAAATTCTTTTTAAAAACCCATAACTATCCGGTTTTTGACCTTCGAATTCTCGGCAGTCGATAAAGTGAGTATCGATGTTGAATTTTCGAAAGTCGAAAATTTCGGGGCGTTACATCTGGTATCAGAGCATATGGTTAAGCGACAACCATGGTTCTGTCGGGTATAATTCATTAGAGATAGAGTCAGTAGTACTCTAGAATGAATTTGAGTGTAATAATAGCTATGAGAGCGTATTTGTTAGTGAATATGAAATTGTTTTATATTGTGATGATTGGTTTGTTGAGTGGCATATGAACTTTCGTCAGCGTGGTCTGCAAGACTATGCCGAAGGGGTTTCTAAACGCTTGAATAGAACAATTCGACACGATATTGTTTTAAATTGGGTAAATGAAATAATTTTGCCTTGATTATATTTTATATATAAAGAAATAATTTTTCAGAATTATTAAAGTGTATATAAGTTGATTGTTTAGTTGTTTGAATAATCTAAATAAAAGAAAAATTGTATAAGTAAAATGAATTATAAGAATTGAATTATAATTAAAGTGATTTACAATTGTGAAATAAACTTATATATATGAGAAGTGAAACTATATGAATATATTTATGAATATGAATTGTAAATAAAAAAATGAATGTGAATAAATTGGAATGAAATAATGAATATAAGTGTTAATTCATTAAAATCTAATGTTATTAGAAGTTGAAAGATTGAATGTTAATCAAGTTAATTAAACCAATTGATAAGCAAAGGAATTTGGTTGCAATTAATAAACATTGGTTGATATATGATTGTTAGTTGATAGTATATAATTCATTAAGTATTAATGAAATTGATTAATGAAATTTAAAGCTAAAGTAATTGAATTCAAATTAGAAGTAAATAAATTTGAATAGAATTGAACGTGAATTGGATTTAATTAGTGAATGCAAACTAATTAAAATTGAGAATGAATGTTGATAAAATCCAATGTAAATAAATCAAATGTGATTTGAATTGAAAACCAATTCATTAAATATTAATGAGAATATGAATGAATATTTATTAGTTATGGATTATAGTTGGTTGATGTTTGCATTTGTTGTTTAGTTGCATTTGCTATGTGACATATATAGTTGTTATGTTGCTATATAATGTATATCGATATTATTATCTATATGCATGATTCTCATGTTGTTTGTTGAGTGATTAGTAGGTGCGGATCGCGTTTGCTTCGCATTTGGAGCTCGCTTTCGCGCTATATTAGCCGTATATGCTCGCTAATAAAATATAAGGTACATATCTCGGATTAAATATCGCACTTTTACACTTTTTTCCCTTCGGGATGCCTCATTACTTGATGAGATGTATATTTGTGATATATATACTGTCATTTTTTTTTCGGATCGAGCCGCGCAAAGGAGACTATGGCGAATTTTTCCGAAAATTTAAGGCGTTAGAAAATTTTTGAGAAAAATTGGAAAATTTGAAAACTTAAACTTTGATTTAGAATTGAAAGTTAAACAATAGTAGTTGTTTTTGAAAAGATAACTAAGTATGATTTGAAAACTTAGTAAAGTATATAAGAAGTTTAATTATGAATTTTGGGAAAATTAATAAATTCTGTAACTTTTCTTACTTAATAATTTCGAGGACGAAATTCTTTTAAGGGGGGAAGATTGTAACGACCCAGAATTTTTAGAAATTAAAATATGAATATTTAATTAATTTTGAATATTAATAAGTGAATTTATAAGTCAAATAAATTTTTATTTGAATTATTGAATTTAATTGGATTATTAAATCGATAATTTAATACGTTAAATTATGGAAATAATTGAAAATATAGTTAAATATGATTGAAAATGATTTGTAAAATTTTATTTTATCATATGGAAGTTAGAACGATATTTTAGAACTTTTAAAATCGAATTAAAAGTTAATTTGTGAAAATTGAATATTTTAATATTTAAATCGACTAGTGAAAATAGCCAATTTTTGAACAGTCTCAGAATTGAACGAAACCAGTTCCATTGGATCCGTAATAGTTAGTTATTACCAGATTTCAAATTTCGTGTCAATCGGAGCTATCGTTTGATCGTGGCAGCTCGAAACGCATCGATTTATTTTTAATTTAAATTTGACGAGTGAAAATAGCCATTTTTCAAAAAGTCTCGGATTTCGACGAAACCAGTTTCATCGGATCCATAATGTGATATTATTGTAAGGTTTCAAATTTCAAGTCAATTGGATTTACCGTTTGTCCGGTACAAATTAAAACGCCTAGAAATCGACTTAAATCGGTTTAATTTAAATTGAGCGTTTTCAGCCATAACTCGCACATACTTCCGAATTAGCTTCCGAAACCTGTTCCATTGTGTCCGGAACGCGGGATAAACCCTAGGTACGTCAGTTTCGGCGCCTAAATCGGAGTTCGGAATTTCCGGGTGAATAGTGTCGATCGGTTCTCTATAAATAGCCCACTATCTCAAAATTTTATAAAAAAATAACCCTAACCCTAGCTAAAAACTGCAGCCGCCTCTAACATTATCTAAGGCCAGAAATTCACAAGCTTCCTCCCTCAATTACTCCCAATCCATTCATCGATTCAACGAAGCTTCAACACGGAAGTCGAAGAGCATGAGGAGAGCTAGAGATCTATACGGTTGAGATCTGAAACGACGTTGGATAGTGGAAACGAGGGGAGGCCGACGCATGCAGGTTTGGCACGCCTTTCGAGGCTCATCAGGTGACCGAACTCCAAGGTGTTGAGGCCGAACATGGTGGTGGAGTAGGGCTACGCAATGGAGCTTCCTGATCGAGTTCAAGTTGAGAGAAGTGATCGAATTCATGAACCCTAGTTTATGTTATTGGGTTTGATTTAGTTCGGCAATTACCTGTAGCCAACGTGAAGGAGAGGAAGAAGAAAGGAGCGGCCCTGATGCCTTCAGGTTGAAATCCAACGGCCTGTAATAAGTTGAGTTTGAAAATAGAAAGTTTATATTGTAATTTATGTTTATAAAACTCGTGTAACTTCAAAAATACATAACTTTTTCATACGAGGTCGAAAAAATGCAAACTCAGTTGCGTTGGAATCGTATGGACGAGCACTACGCGATGGAGTTAGTTTGGAGTCGATTGGAGTTAGTGAGAATTTTGGGTAAAATTAAACGTCCGTTTAATTTTATTCGAAATAAATCGCTAAAACGGAAATAAAATCAAGGTGAGAACTTCTCACTCAATCGAATAGGTTTCGATTTTATTTTAAATAGTTAGATTTAAAATATTTGAATGCATGTTTGAATGTTGATTGATATCTATTGATTGTTAAAATAGACATTATACGCCGTTAGTAAGCGGATGTTATTTATTAAAAACATATACCGCGAATATTTCATAAACAGTGAAATTGGTATTATAAATAATATCAATATATATATATTGGCATATGTATATATTGCAGTTGATTGATTTCCCGTATTTTTTAGCGGATGAGACCCTATTACGCCGTTATTAAGCGGATAATATTTAATAAGAACATATACCGCGATAATTTCGTACTGGAGCGAAATTGGTATTGTGCTAATGTTTGTGGATGCAGGAAACAGGTTGGAGGGATCCAACTGGATTCCTCAACAGTATTTATTTAATTTCAGATATTTTGATATTTGATTGATTATCATATCGATATATGATATCGTTGTTGTCGTGATTGACTATTTGGTGTGTAGCATCATTGGACCCAGATTTTGGGATTTTAAAATGATTTTTAAAGTGATTTTTGAAAATATACTATATTTTTAGAATTGATCCATTTTAAATAATTAAAAGCTATAATTTTTAAAGTTATAAAAATTATGATTTGGTGTAATATAGTTAAAAGCTGATTTTTGAGAAATATGAACCAATGATTTTATAAAATAGTTTAAACTGGATTTTTGAGTTTATTATTAAAAGTTTGAATATAAGATTTATAAAATTTGATTATTTTATAAATCAGAATGGTGAAATTATAAAGGAATTTAAAGATGTTTTTAAAGAATAATATAAATTGATTTATATTAAGAGATTTATAAATGGATATTTATAAATTGAAATATTGACTTATAAAACGAGTTTTTATAAGTGTTTGAATGAAGTGAAAATGAATTTCATAAATGAATGAAATTTATAGAATTATAAATGGTGAAGTGATAAATAAAATTTATAAATAGTAAGATTTATAAATTTATAAAGTTATTTGAAGAATAGATTTGGTTAAGTAAATGAATCTTATAAGTTATAAGATTTATAATTATGAAGTTCAAAAGAACAATTTTGTAAAATAATCGTTTTATAAGTAATTAACTTATAATATGAACGTTTAGTTTATAATTTAGTTATAAACTGGAATAGGTTAATAAAGGAATTTATAAAAAGGAAGTTTTTATAAATAAATATAAATGGAATTTATAAACGTTGTTTTATAAATTCGCAAACGACTTATTTTGATAAGTAAATTGTTGAAACCTATTAATGGAGTTATATTCACATTTTTAACTGTGAATAATCCTTGGAAATGAAATATATAGAAATGATGAAATTTGTTAACAAAAAAAAATATTCACGTTTTTGAATAGTGAATAATATGTTAAAGAAATTGTTTTGAATGTGATATTTGAAATAGAATTAAAACTATCTAATGATGTTTTAAATGTGTTGAGATTCGAAACCATAGATTTCAACATTTATTGTTGAAATAGACGTTTTCGAGAAATAGAAGGAAATAATGGACTATAACACCGTTGTTATAGTAAATGATTTCCGAAAGGAAATGTTTTGTATAGTATTGGGATTTATATATCTATTTTAATTTCGAATCCCTATACTAGTGATTTTTGAGTCGTCGTAACGATGTTTTACGCAACATTCGTTTTGGCCCAAATAAATATGTTTAAGAGAATGATTTCCTTAAAGAATGAAATATATACTTAATTTCGATTTAAGTATATTGAATATTTTCTAAGTGTTGAAAATAAATAAAATTTGTGAATTACTTATTAAATAAGTATGGAAATGTTTTCCAATATGAAGTGATATTTAGAATTTATCTTTTTGAAGATAAATTGAAAAGAAATATTGAAATGAATAATTGAAATCGAATATTCATTGATATTTTGGAATTATAAATTCACTAAAGAATTTATAAAGGAAGTGAAATTGGTTTAAAAATAAATATTGATTTATTTTTGAAGTATTGAAATTTAATATCTAGTGAAGATATTTTGGAAAATAAATATTTTGGAAAATTATTTGGAAACTGGTGATGTGTGCATATCCAGTGATAGTTCAATAACCGACTATCAATATTTCCCTTTGAATGGGTATTTGATGTGATTTGTTTGAATGTGAATGCTACACTTATTTTTAAATAAGCGCTCACTATTCGGGTTAACCGGGAAAGGACCATGGGGTCGTATAACCCATTCCGAATATGTGATACGTCGTTATGAATTGCATTTGAAGATCGGTGTTGAAGACCGAGTATTTGTGAAAGCGATAGGATGACCTATCGATTGTCTCTGCACTGGGTAGCTCCTGGTATTGAGATCTCCTAAGTGATGGGAAATTCGATCGGGATTGTGAATACCCGTATTTCAAGGGCTTCGTAAGAAGTACCTTCGGTTTTGTTCGAGCCCGGAACAGACTTGTATGGATTGTATGTCTGACATTACAAGTTGAGATATAAAGCCGATTTCTTTCAAATATATTTCTGTTGGTGGCGAAGAATTTATTCTTTTAGCTTAACACCCTTCTCTGAGACGTACGTGCTCAGAGGTTATATAGTTGATGTTATCAGCGATATATTCCCAATTTGGTAATGTGACATGCTGAGTGATGCTGAAATGATCATTGTGTTGATTATTTGTGATAGGATCGTTTATTTGATCGTCTATCCTTGTGATCATTGTGTTGATCATTTGTTGACCCAAAGCATGGCTTTTGTATAAAGTATGTTTTTGTGGACGTGACTTCGTCGAGCCTCACACCCCGTGAATGGTCAAAACAGGAAAGAAGCAGCAAGGTTATGAGGGGTAGCACCCTTTAGGATGTGTCCATTTCCTTCTGGAAAAGGGTGGTATCATGGTATGGAGCCCAGATACTTACTCATGTTGAAAACACTTTGTTATGATTGTGTGAATTGATTACGAGCGCTCGATGATAAAGGTCCCAAAGGACCGGGGGATGGCATATTCGGTCAGTTGTTACTCAGTTAGGGGTAACCCGGCCTTGTGTTAGTAGAGATCCGGTTTGGTTCTCGGGGATGTCCATCCAGAGGCATTCTCATGTGGCAATGGGAAGTTCCTTGGCCTGATCATTCGTTGGGAATCCAAAGAAACAATACGAGACTTGTACGGTTTTAGTTGTATAACCTGCTATGGAATGTGGCGGTAACCTGCTATTGAACATAGTTAGCTATAGTAGGCATACGATAATGGTCGTATGTTGGCTAAGATTTATATTCTACTTCCGAAATAATTTTTCCTACACTATACACTAATAATAATATCAAATGTCTTTTAAATGCGTATCAAGCATCTTTGACTATCATAAGGAGAAATCTCCTCCGATTCTGCGTTTGCATGTGTGTGTGTGCGGGAGGCCTTATGGTAGTCTCATTTTTAAAAGCATTGCGAATTGAATTTAAAAATATTCCTCTATTTGATTTTTAAAGATAAATAAACTGTTTTGAGTTCTCACACCAGTCACATGACTGACTCGGAGTTTATTGTTTTCCTTCCTAAACTCTGGGTGCCCACCAATTTCCACACGGGCAGTTAAGAGTTGAGGTTTATCAGGATATTCTGGATATTCTGGAGTTGCTGGAGGCAAGCTGGATGGCATGGCATATTACTTATATAGTATTTCTTTTTCCGCTGCACTGTTTGTTGTTGTTGTATACTCTGATGATATGATGAAATGAAATGTATAAAATGTAATAACTGATATAGTTCTTTGTTTAAAGATTATTCATTTATTATTATATGTTATTCCGCTGCGAATTGTGAGGTTCTGTTGTTCTGTTGTTTTCTGTTCCGTTCTATTTTCCCTCTGTTTTCAAATTCTCTATTCTCTTTTTCTTTTATTTTAAAATTTTCTGTTCTCTTTTCTATTTTCTCTTCTTCCTATTTTCTGTTTTCTTCTCTTTCTTTTCCCTCTATTTTCTCTCTTCTTTCTTCTTCCTTTTTCTTAAATTCTTTTTAAAAACCCATAACTATCCGGTTTTTGACCTTCGAATTCTCGGCAGTCGATAAAGTGAGTATCGATGTTGAATTTTCGAAAGTCGAAAATTTCGGGGCGTTACATTTAAATTGTTTAAACCCTTAAGTACAACTTGCACATTAAAATGGCATTTGGTTTCGGTGAGACCGGGATCGGGTTTCCATATTTGGATATCCGAAAACCACATCGATTCCAATTAAACGTTAGGTCGTTAATCCAAGTGGAGCAAGAGAAGACTCGAGGTGTAAGGGCTATACGTCAGTATAACTCTGTGGGTGATTCCGTAATGAGTTTGACGGAATAGTGCTTATAGATTCGAGATGGCGAATCAGAGTGCAAGGGCTATGGTCGTTGACTCTGAGGGTGATTCCAATAATGAGTGCAACGAGATAGTGCCTTCGGTTTCGTTCGAACGCGGAACGAACTTGTATGGATTGAATGCTTTCAGCACATCGTCAGGCGGACGATGAGCATTCTAAGATTTGATGTCCTATAAAGGTAATCGTAGCCTCAAGCCTCATCAACCGGAAATGGCTAAAACAGGGGAGGTGCAGCAAGGCTTCGTGGGTAGCTCCCACTGGAGAGCAAGATTTTCCCCTGTCTAGAAGTCCCTTTTTATTTCGGCTGTGTGGGCAGTTGGGTCGCGGCCAACTGCGGGGTTGTCTTGTTCGGGACTGTTCAGTAAGGAATGGTTCCGGCCTTGTGTTGCAGGGGATGAAGGGAGTAATCCTCGGTACGGTGGTCTAGGCCACGTACTGTGACGGGCGGTACCCTAGTAGCTCTGCCATTGATGGAAACCCATTTTCCCTATGAGACCCTACGGTTTTGTTTGTTTTACCCACTTTTGTGGCTAGTAGCTGGAATTTAATCATGTAACAATTTCGGCTATTTTCTTATTTACTTGAAAACCCTAGACACTATTATAATATCATCGGATTTCCTATCAAATGTTTTGGTTAGCGTAAGGTAAAAACTTTTCCATGTTTATGTGTGGGAAGTCTTACGTGATACCTTTTCTTTTCAAAGGTTTTGTAAAGTTAAGCAATTTTAACCCGTTTACTCACACCAGACCCCTGTCTGACCCGAGTGTTTATTTTCTGTTTTATTAAACTCTTGGGTACTCATATTATATATGAGTAGTCAAGTGATTCAGGTTAGCTTGACGAATTCTGGAGGAGTAATGGAGCAGGAGGCTTCGACGTGTAGTTATATATATTGGTTCCGTTGTGTTTGGTATTTGTTTCTTCTGTTGTACTTGAGTTGTATGAATTAGACAGATGTTTATAACTGTCTAATCTCTGTTGTTTTAAGTTTTGTACTCTGATGTAATGAGATACTATGTAATATTTTATGAGATATATTATATTTTATTCGTTCCGCTGTGAGTTCTCTGATGTTGTTTGTGTTCTTCTTTCTCTTTCTTTTCTTCTTCTATCCCTTTCTTTCTTAACGATGACGCGATTTTCTAGGAGTAGAAAGTCGGGTCGTCACAGTTGGTATCAGAGCATTAGGCTGAGTGAATACCTAGGCTCTGAAGTATGTCTTTCTTTAGGGAGCATTAGGCTGAGTGAATACCTAGGCTCTGAAGTATGTCTTTCTTTAGGGAGCATTAGGTTGAGTGAATACCTAGGCTCTGTAGTAGTGCCTTCCTTGAGAGAGCGTACTTGTAATTTTTATATATAACTATATATATATATATATATATCTGTATCTACCTAGTAGGTTGGGTTATCTGTTCGTATTTTCCAACATTAGTTTTAAAGGTAGATAGATGGAGTAGTGGTGTGTGTGTAACACGGCTACCACTAATGGAAGAGGTCCATATGTTTGAGGTTGGAAGTATTTGTCGAGACTGTAGACCTAATACCGTCTTGAGTAAGATTTGTAGTTTGGAGTAACGATTTCTCTGATATCCGAAGGAAATCTTTTTAAGATTCGGAGTTTGTCTTTGAAATATAAGTTTGGATTTCGCTCGGGTAAGCGAATTTATTCCTGAGTTTGGATTTGTCGGAAGTGCAGAAATAAGTAATGATATCCTGATAACTGTGTGATGAGATGCAGTATCCTTGGATATTTTCTGAAGATGTTTTCTCTTGAAGCAGTCTTAGAAGTAGTTGAGAAGCAGTCTTTACCAGCTGCAGGGAAGACTCGTCTGTGTAGAAGTTGTTTGGATCTTTAGTAAGGAGTTTGGCTGTTTTGGAATATGAGACTAAGGTCTATAAAGTGTTTTGCTTTGGCATGGTCTCATTTGTTATTCCTTAAGGTAAGCGAGTTGTTGATGTTTGGTTTGGAGTCCGAGTTTCTTGATATGTTGTCTGCCATCTCGGAAGTCAGTTGTGTGGTTTGTTGAGGTTTTGGGTTTTGGAGAAGCATTTGGATTTGAAGTCTTTGGTTGGCTGTGATAGCAGTGCAACTCGAAGTGTTCGGTGGGCTGACGAGGAGATCTTTTAGCTTTGCAGTATCATCGAGGTGGAGTTTGGAAGTAGCTGTGTTGGTTGATTCTCCGATGGTTTAGAAATCTTTGTGGTTCTCTTTCAGCAGTCCGGGCTGAAGGTGGTGATGTTTTCTTGAAAGGGTTAACCTGGTTTGGAAAAAGCTTTAAGCTGTTCTAAATTGGTAAAGAGAGGACAGTTTCTTTGGAATCTGAATTAGGTAGAATCGCAAAAGTGACTTGCGATTAGTTTGGGAATTTTTCTTGAGCATTCTTTTGTTTGAGGCCGAGGGTTCTCATGTAGATAGGAGCTGCTGGAGTATTCTGAAGTTTGGATGCATCTGGAGTTGAGTTCCATACTGTGTTGATTCCGGAAGTAATTTTGGAGTTAGCCTGATAGTTGGGTGGTTCTTGGAGAAAGCAGAGTTGGTGTAGCAACTCAGATATTTCTGGAATTGGAATTGGAATTGGAATGATCTAGCTTTTGTAATAGGATTCTGTTTTGAGGATGTGTAACCAAGTCAGATGAGTCACTCAGATTTTTTTGGATTTGATGAACAAGGTTTCCGAATTTAGTGGATAAGTTTGTATTCGTGTTCATCAGCAGTATTCTCATCTACTTCAGAATCAGAGTTGTGCAGCGGAAGCGTCGTAGCAGCTGTGTACGGAAGGAAACAAGTTATGTTTGATATTGCTTGAGTGGTAGAGCCTGTATCCTGGATTTCGACGAATTTTGGAAGGCTTTTCTGTTGAATAGGATCCATGAAGTGTTTGTTTTGGTCTTGTTGTTTCTGGAATTATCAGCATAGGTTGAGATGATCAGGAAGAAGTTTGGCAGCCTTGGATTGTCTGTTGAGTTATGCAGATATGAGATAAGGAGTTTGGTATTTGAAGTTGGAGACTTCAGTGTTGATAAGATTTCTCTGGTTAAGAGAATAGAGATTGGATGAGAATGGTTGGTTAATGATTAAGTGCTGTGGCATTTGAGGATTTCTTATCTGTGTTTTTGATAGGATGAGATTGAATTACCAGTTTGGATAGCTGGAATTCATTTTTGTAACACGTGTCTCTGAGGGAGTACGTGTATGATTCATTGATTGGTTATTGAATCTGTAGTTCAGTTGGAGTTGGGTGTTGAGCTGGATTGAGAGTAGTCTGATGCTCTGTTCAGATTGAAGGATCTAGAGATGAGAGGAGTTCTGGATTTTGGTTGTGTAGTTAGTTTGTTGGCTTTTGTAGAGCGAGTCACCCGGAGATTTATACTTTGGGAAACTCGAGATAGTATTAGAAATTTATTCTGATTTGTGTCAGAATAATTAGTTAGGTTTGTTTGTTTGATTTGTTACTATGGTTGATAGTTACTGGTTGATAGGAATGTTTGATAATTTAAATTAAAATCTGTACTGGATTATTAAATTACCTTTGCTTTTAAATTTCGGGGACGAAATTCTTTTAAGGGGGAAGGATTGTAACGACCCGGAATTTTGGCAAATATAAATTTAATAATCCGTGTTAATAATTTAACTGGTTCATAATTTTCTTTATAATTTTAATTTAAAATTGGCTAATTTATTCTAAAGGTTAATAAATATTTAATCTGTTAATGGTAATCAATATCTTTCTGACAATTTAAATGTTGATAAGAATTGTTTTTCAAAAGCTAATCAAATTTTTATTCTATTTATAATATATACATTTGATATATATTGTCATAGAATATCTGCTGTTTTTAATTAAAGATAAACATTCAAATTATAATATATATGTATGTATATATTATAGTTTGAGTTGTTTTGAAATTTAATTTAATCTATTAACAAATTGATGTATGAATGAATATTGTAATAGTTTTCAAAGATTAAATTTAAAGATTTATTTATTTGCTTTCAAAATATAAGGTAATTATTTATTTTTAATATGCTAGTTTATAAAAAGGATTTAAATAAAGTTTTTTTTTATTTCTTTAAAATGTTTAATTTTAAATGGTTAAAAATGTATATGTTTTAGATTTTAAAATATATGTATAAGAATTATTTGCATTTTTATTAATATTAGAATATTTCTTTTAAGTGTAAACTTGTATTTATTTATATAGTAAATTATATGTAAGTTTATATTACATTTAAATTTAGTGAAAAATTAATTAAAAATATTCATGACATATGTAACATAATAACATCACCTTAAAAACACATGTAAGATAATTAAGTGTTGTATGACAAGTGTAAGATTTATTTACATGTGTCTTTATTTTAAAAACTTTACTTTCTTTAATTTTAATAAAAAACATAACACTTTTCTTTGTTGTTTTCTTAACTAAAAGCAGAAAATTTACTTTTTAAAATCTGAAATCTAAACTAAAGGCAATTCAAACCTGTAATTAAAAGCAAAATTCTTGATATCAACCTGCAAACAACAGATTTGAATGTTATTCATATCATCAATTCAACCTGCAATTGAAGAAAAGCTTCAACCTGTAACTTAAGAGGAGAGTTCAAAGTTCAACACTTTTAAGCCACTGCAAGTTTAAAAGCATCAAATTAGTTAAGCATGCAAAGGATTTTCAAAAGTAATCAAAGTATTTTTCAGATCTAAGATGATTCAAACCTGGAACAAGTATTAAACCCTGCTCTGTTCTTCTCTGCTTATAATACAGGTGAGTAAATTATATTTTAAAAACAGATTTGATTTAGTTTTTAATTGAATGTTGCGTGTAAATGTGTTTGATTTAGATGGAGCATATTTGTTTACCTGCATGCAAGTTATAAAATAAATAAAATAAAGAAGAGAAAAAAAATGGTGAATGCTGTATATGTATACTGTTGTATGCAGATTTGTTTTCTTTCTGTTTAAGACAACAACTTGAATTTGGATGCAAACTGGACAATGATTTGTAGATGGAATTTGTTTGTAAACAAATGATTTATCATCTAAAATATTTATGTAGGATTTTGAATGCATTGGATATTCATTTTTTTTTACAGTGAAACTTAAAGTTTGGTCAAAAAAATTAATTGCTTTAAAATCGAATTTGGATTGCATGCATGGGATTGTGATGAAGAATCATGATTTTAGATGTTACTATCATAATTTTTAATTGAGTAATTATCATGAATTTGGGGCTTATATGAAATTGGGGATTTTACAGATTTTTGATTATCTGTACATTAATTTAATGTGATTCTTGGATCGAAGCTAGTATATATGTCATAGATTTCAGGGAAAATACTTTTGATTTTTTTCAATGTATAATTTGATGGAAATTGATGAGATTAGGGTTTAAGCTTACTGATGGTTTCAGATGGAATGGCGCGTCAGTGTGTCGAGTTTGATGAACCGAGCTCGTTCGGTTTTGGGGTGGAGTCGTGTTTGGGTGGTGGGAGCTCATAGCCGGAGTGGGGAGGCGTAAGGTGGTCAGCGCCGTGGGTGTTGGGATTGTTTTACTGGCGACTGCAGTTGAATGGTGGGTTCGAACAGCTCAATTTCGTATGAGCTCGAATCAATGAGTTCTGGGTTTGGTTTGAGGATCGAGGAAGTTAGTGCGACCGTTGCTGATGATCGTGACGACCAAGAATGGTCGGAGGGTGGTGGACATGTGCACGTTCGTGTGCAGGGAGTGACGAGCGTTGGGGAAGACGAGTTTAGTCTCGGGTAGGGGATCGTGTAAGCTTCGGGTTTGACTCGAAGGGGGGGTGGATGTGAGCTGCTTCGGGGTTAACTCGGGATGAAGGATGGGTTGCTTCGGGTTTTTCCCTAGGGTGTTGTCTGATAATAGCTTTATAAAAAAATAAAAATAAAACTCTAAACTTGTTGTTTTAAAATTTAATGATAATCAAATTCATAAAGTATAAGTTAAAATTATGTAATTTATTTCAATTTAAATTTATTTAAAGGGATTTCATAGTGAAAGTAATTTAATTACATTTTGGATATCAATTTAAAAAGGATATTTTGAATTTAAATATTAAATCAAAGTTAAGTTTAAAATGTTAAATAATGATTCAATCTTAAGATTTCAAATTTTTTTATTTTTGAAATAAATAAGATTAATTTGAATGCTTTAAGAGTATTGAAAATTTTGAGATTTGTTTCTAAATTTTAAATAAGATTATCATTATGATTTTGAAAACTAAATAGGATAACTGGTTTAAGATGTTAAAATTTGATTTAATTTATTACAAGATAAATAAGGTTAATTTATCTTGATTTAAATATTAAATTTGATTGTTAATAAGGAAAGTTTAATTAAGATCAATGTTCTCTTAATTAATTAAGGATTTGAAATTATAATTAGTTAATTATTTATTAGATTTTAAATAATCACTTAATTATGGGTTAATTAAGTGTAATTACTTAATAAAGTAATTAATGATTAATTGTTGAATGTAATTAAGGAAGTTAATCATTCATGGAAGTAATTAATGATAATTACTCATAGAGTAATTAGTAGAAGTGATTATTGGTTAATCACTTAATGATATTAATTAAAGAATTAATTAATATAATTTTTTGAAATTAATTTATTATGGAATAATTAATTAATTAAAGCATTAAGAATTATTTAAGGATGGATTAATTAAGGAAGTAATTAAGATTTATTAATGAAAGTAATTAGGGATAATTACTTATGTAAGTGATTAAGAGTTAATTACTTAATTATTTTAGTGAATTAATTAATAAGGTTATTTAACTAATGAATGAGTTTAACTTAAGTTTAATTACTAAATGTAATTTATTAAATTTGTAATTAATTAATAAAGTAATTAATTAAGAATTTTTTTTCTAATTGTTTAATAATTACTTAATGAAGTAATTAAGGATTAATTAATTGAATTAATTAATCAAGGATTAAAATAATTAAATTAGAAGTTAATTAATTTATTTAAGTAATTACAAATTAATTACTAATTATGATTAGTGAGTTGACTAATTATAAGTTAGTTATTTAATTAATTAAAGAATAATTAATCAATAAGGATCACTAATTAATGTGATTAATGATACTAATCAAGGTTGATTAATAAAAGTAATTAATTTAAGTATGATTAATTAATTGTAATTAATTAAGAATTAATGTAATTAATTATAGTTAATTAATTAATGATCATTAATTATTGTAATTAATGATAGTAATTAAAGGTAAATTACTGAATATGGATAGGATAATTACTTGAATATAATTAAAGTTAATTAATCAAAGAAAGATTAATTAGTGAAGATCATTAGAGATGATTAATTTATTTATTTGGGATAAATAAATGAAGAATGATTTGAGTAATCCAATTGATTAGAGTTAATAAATTCTGTTATGGATAAATGATTAATATTGGATGAATGATTGATATTGGATGTTGAATGATATTGGATGATTGGTTGATATTAGATGTTTGATATTGATTTGATACTGGATGATTGGATATATCGGTTATGTGATAAGCTGCTTGTGAGATAAATGTTGATATGAATTATTTGTTGAGATATATGATTCATCTATCAATTTATATCATCATGTATATAAGTTTAAATTTTTTAAACCCTTAAGTACAACTTGGACATTAAAATGGCGTTTGGTTTCGGTGAGACCGGGATCGGGTTTCCATATTTGGATATCCGAAAACCACATCGATTCCAATTAAACGTTAGGTCGTTAATCCAAGTGGAGCAAGAGAAGACTCGAGGTGTAAGGGCTATACGTCAGTATAACTCTGTGGGTGATTCCGTAATGAGTTTGACGGAATAATGCTTATAGATTCGAGATGGCGAATCAGAGTGCAAGGGCTATGGTCGTTGACTCTGAGGGTGATTCCAATAATGAGTGCAACGAGATAGTGCCTTCGGTTTCGTTCGAACCCGGAACGAACTTGTATGGATTGAATGCTTTCAGCACATCGTCAGGCGGACGATGAGCATTCTAAGATTTGATGTCCTATAAAGGTAATCGTAGCCTCAAGCCTTATCAAACTGGAATGGCTAAAACAGGGGAGGTGCAGCAAGGCTTCGTGGGTAGCTCCCACTGGAGAGCAAGATTTCCCCCTATCTAGAAGTCCCTTTTTATTTCGGCTGTGTGGGCAGTTGGGTCGCGGCCAACTGCGGGGTTGTCTTGTTCGGGACTGTTCAGTAAGGAATGGTTCCGGCCTTGTGTTGCAGGGGATGAAGGAAGTAATCCTCGGTTCGGTGATCTAGGCCACGTACTGTGACGGGCGGTACCCCAGTAGCCCTGCCATTGATGGAAACCCATTTTCCCTACGAGACCCTACGGTTTTGTTTGTATTACCCACTTTTGTGGCTAGTAGCTGGAATTTAATCATGTAACAATTTCGGCTATTTTCTTATTTACTTGAAAACCCTAGACACTATTATAATATCGTCGGATTTCCTATCAAATGTTTTGGTTAGCGTAAGGTTAAAACTTTTCCATGTTTATGTGTGGGAAGTCTTACGTGATACCTTTTCTTTTCAAAGGTTTTGTAAAGTTAAGCATTTTTAACCCGTTTACTCACACCAGACCCCTGTCTGACCCGAGTGTTTATTTTCTGTTTTATTAAACTCTTGGGTACTCATATTATATATGAGTAGTCAAGTGATTCAGGTTAGCTTGATGAATTCTGGAGGAGTAATGGAGCAGGAGGCTTCGACGTGTAGTTATATATATTGGTTCCGCTGTGTTTGGTATCTGTTTCTTCTGTTGTACTTGAGTTGTATGAATTAGACAGATGTTTATAACTGTCTAATCTCTGTTGTTTTAAGTTATTTACTCTGATGTAATGAGATACTATGTAATATTTTATGAGATATATTATATTTTATTCGTTCCGCTGTGAGTTCTCTGATGTTGTTTGTGTTCTTCTTTCTTTTTCTTTTCTTCTTATATCCCTTTCTTTCTTAATGATGACGCGATTTTTTGGGAGTAGAAAGTCGGGTCGTCACAATAGAGCTTGGATCCAAAACCCTGGGACTTATGGACTCACCGAAACGTCCACAAAGTCTAGCTTTTATGTCATTCCAAGAATGGACTGCGAACCGTGATCTAAATCTTCCTCAACCTCCTCAACATCATCACACTATTGCTATATAAGTTCAAGAGGAAGATGATGATGAAATAGAAGTTCTAAATCTCGAATCTATCTCACGATTACTCTTTCCCAAAATCAAGCCAAGCTTAAGATTAAATGGATAAGTTCCAGAGGCGAGCCAATAAAAGGTTCAACTCCATTCGCGGTTTCTAAATAAAATATGGGAACATATTGGTTGCTTTTTCTCGAATTCTACCAAATCTTTTGATCCAGCCCCCTTTTCAATATTTTTTCTAGCTCCGGCACCAATGATGATGATAACGATGGCGATAAAGAAGACAGTGATGATGAGTCAAGCAAAAGTTTTAAGGTAGTGGTATAGTTGTTTTCTTATCTCAAAACATTCGTAGTTATATGCTTTTTGTTGTGTATGTATTTATGTGGTGATCTCATACTTGCTATATTCGTTTGTAAAATTAAACTTCTACGTATCTTTTGGAATAGAGTAGTATGTTAACTATTCTACATTATCCATGCTATTCTTGCTCAATGTCGTT
Source organism: Allium cepa (assembly GCA_030765085.1). NCBI lineage: Eukaryota > Viridiplantae > Streptophyta > Magnoliopsida > Asparagales > Amaryllidaceae > Allium > Allium cepa. The sequence continues at coordinate 591,936,620 of CM060938.1, forward strand.
CATATGATATGTGAGTATTTCATATATATTATGGTTCCTTTTTGTCTATGTCAAAGGGGGAGGAGTTTAAAAACTACCATCGACAGGGGGAGCTTATAGTAAGGGGGAGTACTTATAATTCTATTTCCTGTTTATATATGTTCATATTGTGCATATACTTATATAGTTGTCATCATCAAAAAGGGGGATAATGTTGAAACTTCGTATTCACGATATTTCGTAATTACGATATTTTGACTATGACAACTATACAAGTCATTATTATATACTAACATGTTTTTATAGGAATTAATCAAGACCAGATTCAAATAAGCTTCAAATCTTACATAAGTATGTATCGAGTCTATATGTAGAGTTTACTCATGTTAAAATCTCTCCTATATGATATATATTTCGACACTTTTTTCATTTCATTAGCATACACTAAAAACTTTGCATATTCTTATATTTTAGTTTACATTCAGACGTCTGAATGTACCAAATCAGATGTCTGAATCTGAAAAAATGAATATTGATTAGTACAATATTAAGACGTCTGACATGTTCAGTTCAGACATTTGAAAATGGTTATTTTTAGCCTATTTCCTTTCTGGTTTGAGCTCATGCAATTTTAGAAGTCTGAATTATTCAATTCAGAAGTCTGAATATCTATAGCGGCTACATTTTCAAATAGGCAATTCCATTCGTGAAGAGATGCATTCCTCATTTCAATAGACATGACCATATCGCTTCACGATAACTCTTCACGAACATATGCACCTATTTATAATCTATATAAAAACATTAGAATCATTTTTCCTTAACTTAATTCAATCTATTCTTATTCTACTCTCATATTCTTTTTCTAATACTCTTGTGCATTCAATTTCATTCAAATTCATTCTATTACTTCCTTATTCTTCACGTATTCATATATACATCATAAAGGAGAAGATTTTAAGAAGGGTGTACTATAATTGACAAATTCGTATCATTAAAGAACACATAGAGTCAAGAAAACTTATTTGTAAAAGACCTGTTCTACTGCTCAGGCAAAGTGAAGTCCTCTTTTGCTGCTGAGGCGCAAAATCCTGTTCCGTTGCTCAGGTGTAGTAAACCTATTCCTCTGGGTAAAGTGAGGGCTATAGTTAGTTGAAATTCCAAAAGGAGTCTGGGACTCGACGTAGAATGGGAAGTTCGAACCAGTATAAATATTCCTGACGTGCTTGTTTATTTTACTTATTCACATTGCAATAGTATTATAGTTTATTTTCAAAAAAGTATAGTATAATTCCATATGGCACGATCCGCACTGTCTTTTCAGAATCGTACCATAGGCATTGCCTCACATACCTTGTCATATTTATCCTTATACAATCCCATTACGACTTTGGTCTTGTGGTGTACCTATAGGGGAATCACTTGCTACCGAAGTTACCGGTTGTGTTACAAGACCTGCATAGACTACATGCTATAAAAATGTGTTAAGGGGGATAATGTAAAGCCTTAATGGTATTTTGATGTTTATTTTACTTATAGACATTATATACTATAGCGTACACTATTATATATAGATAGTTTGATGGACCCTTAAGAGATGGAAAAACATGTAACATCACTTAAGTTATTTTGCATTGATTTATTGATTTACATGAGGATATTAGTTCTGACTCAATTATTATGTTTTCCATTATGCTCAGGTTATCCTGAGTATTTCTAGTTTTGAGTGCTTATCGTGGAGATGAAGGAATTGCTGGAGACTCCGTTCTATTTCCACTATTTTATCGGTTTAGTGTTTTTAGCTATGTCATTTAGAGTTATTTCATTTCCACTTATTTCATTCCCAGTTGATTAGTGTGTGAATATATGTAAACTTATTTCGAGATTTAGGATTCATTTATGTACTTATTTTATTTCCGTCATGAGATTCTGAGTCGTATATATTTCTGTGCCTGTATTCTATGATTGATTCTATTATCACCCTAAACAACTATCTATCATTTAAGTAATATATCTTGTTTAAATGATGGGTCGTTACAATGGCTAAGATTTCTACAATCTAAACAGGGGCATAAAATATTTTTCCCCATTTCCCAACTTTAGCTTTGGATCATTTACAAAATTCCAAATTGCTTGCTCGTTCTCTTTTGTAGTTCTATGATAAAAAATAAAAAAATAAATAATAACCTTAGATATTAAAATACTTTTTAATTTCAATATCATACTTAAGTACCATATAATTACTTGTTTAGACGTACCCAGTCTTTATCAATCATTTTTTATATGTAAATTGGAGAGGCGCGATGCAGATTTAGGGTTCGAGGCGGCTGTAGCTGGTATGCGATAGAGGTTCCAAGATATAAATATGATCTGGTTAAAAATTATAAAAAATTACTATTCATATTGAATAATTCAAATATTGCATCACTTTCTAAATTTCGAAGTGATTAAAATTAAAATATATATCAGTATAAATTATCAGATATACTGCCTGCATAAATCTAGTCTACTGCCAGCATATGTTTAGTCTGAAGTTTTATGTAGTCTACAAGACTGTGCATGGTAAATAATTTGTATCATTTGTCATACTAGTAGTTGGCGTGTATATCAATGTAAAAATCTTTCTAATGGTATAAAATTTAAGGTCATGCAACATTCCTCTATAAATAAACCATTACCACTTACATCTCTGCCAAAACATTTCTTTTTGTTTTTTTCTTTTTTCTTTCTTTTTGGTTATGTGTAGAAAGAGAAAACTACAATCATCACCGGAGGTGACTTCACCGCCTTTACAAAGAAAGAGGGAGGTGATTTCACCTCTTTTGCAAAGAAAGAGGGAGGTGACTTTGAAGCAATAGCTTGATACTATGGTCTGTTTTTCATTCTTTTTTATTACCTTTACTAGGTTTTTGTACTCGCTTACCTGTTCTTCGATTTCCAATCATTCTGCTCATAAAAGAAATCATCCAATCTCATAATTTCTCTATTCAGTTAGCTAGTGACATGGATACGATTAAAAATATACTTGGTAATTTCAAATAGTTATATATTTGATTACACCTTTAATTTTCTTATTTAGATTTTAGTTATTTTAAACTATTTTTATTATAAAAATCCATATCAAATTTGTATTAGGTATCGACGGCCAATTATTTGACTTAAATTTTTTATCAATCATTATGTATTTTCATTCTTCTTGATATATCATTCCAGCATTTGTCATATATCAATTTCAGGAAAGTTAAACGTGCTTTACTAGAAACTTAATAATTATCGTAAACTATTTTAACATGATAACTTGACTTTACTTTGAGCTATGGTTCATCAATGATCTTTACAGTATTAATTTACTTTCATGTTTAGACAATAATCATCTTGAATTAATCATCTAAGCTTTGTAGCCTTTGTAACTTTGCAAATAGATGCCAATAATTAACTAGAGACCTACTTTAAAAGGTAGTCAAGTGCAAGTATTTTCATTTACGTTTGTCTTAGGGTAATTAATTAGTGTGAAATGTTGCCAAGAAGCAACAAATTCTTCCCGTAATGCTTTTATGCTACTTCTTTACGGTTTACATAATCAACACTAAAAAAGGTGGAACTTATTATTTTTCCTTTTTTATAAAGAATTCAAGAAAAGTCTAATCTATAATGGTTTTCAAGACTATATTTTTATTAACATTTATTACCTTCAAGAGATACACATATAAATCTCATTTCAGAAAATTGTATTGCTCAACAAGGTACTTCCTATTTCTTGTTTTTTCATAGAATGGACAAGTGCACACTCATTCAACAACATCCATCTATCCTTGCCTTCCCAAGGAAAACCATATCCGAGGGGAGGAAATCAAGGAAAATATAAGAGAAAAATGTAGGTTCTACTCACGCTGCTACCAATGATCCTCTTGATAAACAATTTAATATGTTAAACCATTCTACAAAATCTAATTCATTATAGCAGGCCTATAATTCCTCAGTCCATTCCCCCTGCACAATATCTAAACTATGGTCCAACATCTTGACACATAGAAACCTGGAAGTCCTCTCATTCAATGAATCCCCTTCTAATTTGGCGAATTCGCTAACACAACCTGTCATTGTTACTGTCAAAAATAATTCACCTAATGCTATTATCATGTTTTCCTCCTAGAAATAACCGAAACATCAATCTCTTCGATAACTCCACCTTCTCCACTCAAACCATCTGAAACTCTTACTGATCATATCCAAATGCGTACAAGAAAAGCCAGATCCCCCATAAAACAAAAGAATTCAAAAGTTTATGCTATGGTGATAAGGAGTAAATCTAAGGATCGGGATGGTGGGAAAATCTTTGATAAAGAAGCTACTACTCCTATAACAATTCCATGACTCGAAGAACACAGAATGGAATGATTTTATAAAATGGTTCATAAATATGATGATATGAAAAAGAAATACGAACATTATAATTTAAATGTTTTGAGAAGCATAAAAGCTAAAGTTTTATGACTTATAGATTCGATAAATATGAATGATACTAAAAAGAAATGGAATGTGGTATGGAATCAAATTTCTTAAATGTAATTAATTACGTGAGTTGCTAAAATGAAATAATGGAAGTGAAAAAAATGAATGTGACTATAAACAAATGTAAATTAATAGAACGTGAATTCATTAATGTTGATCAGTGCATGTCAATCAATTCGAAGTAAATAATTGAAATGAGTCAAATAAATGTTAATAAAAACTGGATGTTAGGAGAAAATAGTAGTGTATAAATTAAATATTGACATTGAAATGTAAATGGTGATAGTTTGGATTAATTTGATGAATATCGATGGTTGAATGATTTCTTTTATTGCAAATCATTGTTTTAATTATTTTTGATTGCACATGATTGTTGTGTGTTTATGTTTATGTTTATGATTTGGATTCAAAATCACGCTCTATGATTCTATTTAAGTCATCCCTGTTTTATATCTTATGACAAGTAACTAATATTCTAAATTGAGTTGAGATAGATACGTACGAAGATCATTTGGACGTATATGCAGATTTATATGCTTTTGCTTACTTAATATGAGCGGACTCGCTCGTATTATTAATAATAAGTTAAGTACCCCGGATTACATACAACAATTTTATATATTTTTTCCTTCAGGATGCCTCATCATCGAGATGAGATGTATATTTGATATATATTGGATATATTTTTGTTATATATTATATTGTAAAAAATCTTCGATCGAGCCGCTCAAAGGAGACCCTGCTAAAAAATTTCGTAAATCCGGGAGTTAGGAAAAAAAAATTAAAACTTTATAATTTTTTTTATATATAAGCTATATTTTCGTAAAACCAATATTGAAGTGGCGTAGTAGAAGCGTAGTGCAAATAAGATGGTTATGTTTTATAATTTGATTATTTTGAATAAAATATATTCTTTACTTAACGCCTTTTCGATGATGAAAAATTTAGAGTGGGGGCAAATGTAACGATTCCGAAATTTACCATTTTTTTGAAAAGCAATTCAATTAGATTTGACCTTAATTTATGTTGAGAATCTAAATACTGAATTTAGATTAATGTTTCGTACGATTGGTTGAATGAATAAAATTTGAATTAAAATAAAAAATAGAAATTTAAGCAATTTGAAATTTAACATAGAAATTAGTCGTTAATATAACAGTGTAAATTTTGGTTTCAAAAGTTTAAATATTTTACTTGAAAATATTTTGTAAACTTTATAATAAAAACGTTGACATTCGTTTCGTCGAATTCTAATATCGCTAGCCAGTTCAAATTGATTTATAGGACCGATTTGCGGTAGCGTTAACCGATATGGCGTAATAACGAATTTTTACCCGAGTGATAGATGACTAGTTTTCTGTGTACTAACGTGTTCAAATTGATACATTGAGCACAACGACGTTTCATTTTGCGTGTTTGGACTCACTGTTTGTTTTTAGCGCTGTTTTTTGTACGGGTTAGCGGTAGTTATTATTTTATTCACAGGTTATTATAAGCACTGAAATTATAATATAAATTTATAATATATGTCGATATCCAACATTAGTTAAAAAATATAATAAAGGGAAAAACTAGTCGTTTTATATAATATTATACACGTTTTAGAATCTGAATTGGCATGCACGTTCAATCTTTGAATAATTATATATTTACACAGTTGAATAGTTCACGTGCGGTTAGATTAATAAGTACACGTTATATATGTTTAACTAGTAATGTGCAAAATCGTTCAAATCATCTTTTTCTACGTGCACGGCCACCTCTCACCTCTCCTTCTCCCCTCCTTTATTATCTTATGCTAATTGTTATTTTCGAACAAAGAAAGCTAAAGCATTAGAAATTTTGTTAAAAACTCTCAAAACCTGTTACTGCTACCATCGCCTACTCCTCCTCCTTTACTGCCGGACCATCCAACTTCTCGTCCCTATTGCTGCCCCACCACCTAGTTGCTCCTCTTTCGACGCAGTGACATCCATTGCCTCTGTTATACATACATACATACATATTTATATATAAAGAAAAATTATAAACTGCAGACACCGAACCTCCTTCTGCATGTCATCGACCTTCCCGCCTCCTCTTGCAGTCACCACACCCCTTCTGGCCATCGCACCTCCTCCTAACACCGTGCTTAGCTCCTCCAACCTCACCCTATAGTTGCCACCACCTCTATATAAAAAAGTGAAAAAAATGCTACTACTTTGCTGTCACCTCCCACTACCGATTCCCTGACCACCGCCTGCGCCACCTACTGCCGCCAACCAAACCATCCTTGCCCTGTCCCGAGCTCGATTGCCATCCGTTGCTTCCAGCCGCTTCCAGCCGTGTATGTTGATATAGAGAGAAAAAAAGGATTATATATTAAAAAGTAGAAGAAATGGCTGTCCAGATTTGAATTATCGCGAGTGAACGAGCTAAAGTGGCACCGTTTAGTCCGATCATGTCGCGCGTGCGAGCTGTATCATGAATCTATCTCGAGTTGTCATTGTTGAGGTTAGTGTTTGTTCACTTAGGCTAATTTAATATCTTCATGCAAGTTATTAAAAAGTTGAAATTGCCATATATATATATTTATTCGTTGTTAATTTAGATTAATATATAGTTGTTGGATGAATTATCGAATTGTTGTGCACATGTTGACCAGATATATATGTCATATGTGTGTACACAAGTGTAGAAAAATTAATAGGGACATGTCATGCTTCATCATGTTAGTGCTATCCAGTATGTATGATTTGTTGTACATTTTCCCATCCGTATTTGGACACGATTGTATATTGCAATTGTGATATTAGAAAGGGTTGAAATGATATGTACCTGCATTTAAATTGTGATATTGGTTGGGGTTGAAATGATATATATATATATATATATATATATATATATATATATATATATATATATAAAACCACATTTAAATTTAAATAATCCACTTGGCCTAGTTAGAAAATTTAAATTTAAAACACCGTTGGTCCAATAAATATTTTTTATAAACTAAGATCGTTTGGAAATTTATATTTAAATGATTTTAATTTTTAAAATTTGTTATTTCATTAATTAAATCAATTTTTGGTGAAATAAGTGATTTTTCAAACAAACGATAATTTATACATAAATGTTTGAAATGGTTTTATTTAAAGAAACTTGGTTTTGGATTTAATTCCATAAATTTTTATTCAATTTATAATTTGCATAATTTTAATTTGAAGATATTAAATTTAAGAATTAAGTTAAATTTTGATTTATATTCAAACTTAAGTTAATAGCTTGTTTTATTATAATGAGATTTGTGTGAGATTAAATCTATTTGGAAATAAACTTGTAAATAAATCAAAAGGGCAATTTAAATTGTTGGAATTAAATTTTGGAATTTATGGTAAAATAATTGGTGGTTAAATTGTAAGGGAATCCAAAATTTAAGTTGTAATTAATTTTGATGTAAGTGATACCATTTATTAGAATTAAATGAACTTTAAAAATCGAAGGTTTCAAATGAAAATCGAATCTGTGGAAATTGAACTATTTTCAAACTTGAGCTCGATGTGTTGAAATGTAAGTTTGATAACAGGAATGTTTTAAATAATTGAAGTTGAGATTTTGAAGTTATAATCAGAATATGATGTGAATTTCAGATATTGAAGTGTTCTAAAAGATTGGACTATTATTCAAACTTTGAATATTGCTAAGAATGAATTATATTTGAAGATTTGGATTTTTAATTGGATACTGAAGGTAAATTTGATTTAATTTTGTTGAATTAATATTTTGAAAATCGAACTCAAAATTGATATTAATCAAAATAGTTTAAATATGAGACTTGAATTGAAATTAATTTGAAATTGGAATTGAAATTAATTTGGAATTGGAATTGAAATTATTTTGGAATTGGAATTGAAGTTAATTTGGAATTGGAAGTAAAACTAATTTGGAAACGAAATAAAATTCGACTTGAAATCGAAGTAGAATTGATTAAATCGAAATGGATATTTATAGTGATTTGAATTGGAAAATTTGGAAAGTAAACAGGTTTGACTTTGAAACTATTTTCAAATGAATTATTCTAGTATAACTATTTAAAATCTATCCTCTATAAATATTCAAATTATTTTGATTTTCCAAACTATTTTACTGTATAAACCATTTTAGTACTAAAACTATTCTCTATTAAACTATTTTAACTATTTAACTATATTAAAACTATTTCAACTATTTTATAAAAATATTCTAACTGATCAAAAGTTGGAATGTTTATATTTAAATCTTGGATTTAAATAAGAAATGTGTTAAAATGAAGTCATAACCTAAGTTGATGTTTGAAATAATTTTGGAAGCAAAATCGAGATATTGGAGTGAAATGATATTTTCAAGCGTAAATGACGTATTGAACTGAATATGATTTTTTTCTAAGTAAATATGATGACCTCGAAATGGATTTGATATTTTGATATCAAATATGAATTTTTTTAGAAATATAATAGTACCTACCGATGCGTAAAATGACGTTTGGTTGTTAAAAAGACCAGGACCTCTTATTGGCATAATCTATGTTAATATTGGATCCACTTTAATAACTGTGTATGCATTGGATGATATCTAGAATTTAGTGGTTGAATAAGCGAACGTTTGCTGAAATGAAGTAAGACAACGATGATGGATAGCCTTGACACTCGTGTTAGAATTAAAACGACTAAAATAGGAGCCTGGCCCGGCCACTGAGGTTAGTTACCTTTGCATTGTAGATCCCTCGTATTATCATGTTTTTGAACTCGATGGGTGCACCCTTTACATTTGGATTGATAGGCGTTGTCAGCCATGGATGGCTTACGACCAGCTCGAAAGGGTAAACCAGTTGAAGCATACCGTGATCATTGCCTCACATGCCTTGTTATATTTATCCATATACAAGCCCATTACGACTTTTGTTTTGTACTGTACCTATAGGGGACTCACTGGCTACCGACGTTACTGGTTGTGTTATAGGACCTGTGTAGAGTACATGCTATAAAAATGTGTTAAGGGGGGATAATGTAAAGCCTTAACGCTATTTTGATATTTATTTTACTTATAGACATTATCTATTATAGCGTACAATATTATATATAGATAGTTTGATGGATCCTTAGGAGATGGAAAAACTTGTAACATCTCTTAAGTTACTTTGCATTGATTTATTGATTTACATGAGGATATTAGTTCTAACTCAAGTATTATTTTTTCCATTATGCTCGGGTCAGCTTAAATATTTCTGGTTTGGAGTGCTTGTCCTGGAGACGAAGGAATTATTGGAGACTCCATTCTATTTCCGCTATTTCGTCACTTTAGTTTTTTAGCTAAATCATTTAGAGTTATTTCATTTCCACTTATTTAATTCCTAGTTGTTTAGTGTGAGAATATATGTAAACTTATTTGGAGATTTAGGATTTATTTATGTACTTATTTTATTTCAAATGTGAGATTCTGTGTTGCATATATTTCTGTGACTGTATTCTATGATTAATTCTATTATTACCCTAAATAACTATCTATCATTTAAGCAATATTTCTTGTTTAAATGGTGGGTCGTTACAACGGATATGATTTCTACAATCTAAACAGGGGCATAAATTATTTTTCCATATTTCCCAGCTTTAGTTTTGCATCATTTACAAAATTCCAAACTGCTTGCTCGTACTCTTTAGCAGTTCTACGATAAAAAAATTAATAAAATAATAACGTTAGATATTAAAATATGTTCTAATTTCAATATTATACTTAAGTACCATATAATTACTTGTTTAGACGTACCTAATCTTTATCGATCATTTTCGATATGTAAATTGGAGAGGCACGACGCGGATTTAGGGTTCGAGGTGGCTGTGGCTGGTATGCAAGGAGGTTCCAAGATATAAATATGATCTTGTTAACAAATATAAAAATTACTATTCATATTGACTAATTCAAATATTGCATCTCTTTCTAAATTTCAAACTGATTAACACTAAATATATGTATCAGTATAAATTATCAGATAAACTGCCTGCATAAGTCTAGTCTGAAGATTTATGTTGTCTACAAGACTATGCGTGCTAAATAATTTGTATCATTTATCATACTAGTAGTTGGCATGCATGTCAATGTAACTGTGATATCCCGGAATTTTAGGCAATAATTATGTGATAATCTTCTTTTATAAATTATTTAAAATTGGCAAATTATTCTTTTCAAACAAATAAAATAAGTGATGTTTATATATATGTGTGTGAGTTGATTTTAAACTGAATTTGAATTTGAAATTCAAAAGATAAATATCTTAAAATAAGTTTGATTTAAAAATATATGTATATGATTTTTATTAATATATAATTAGTTTTACATTATTTTCTTTAAAATATTTTATAAATATAAATTAAGATATGTATTTACTAAATATAAAATTAAATACAAAAGTTTTATAAAAACATTTAAAAATGAGAAACACATGCATAATTACACATGTAAGTTAATTAATACATGCTAACGACAAACGTAAGATTTTTTAACAAGTGTCACCATTTTCTATTATTTTCTTTTATTTTCTTTATATTTAAATTATAAATAAAGTCTATAAATATACCTACACTCTCTCTTTCAATCTTTTTCTATCTTCATTTCAAAACTAACAAAAACAAAACCTGTAAACATTATACAAACCAGAGAAAATCAGAAGCCTGTAAACTATATTCAAACCAAAAATTCAAAAGCAATCAACTAAGCAAGCTTACACTCTTTCAAACTAATCAAGTCAAGATCATTTCAACAACTTATCAAAGCTTCAGTTTATCAAGTAGTCCATCTTAGTTTTAAAACAAGATTTCTAGTTCAGAAATCAAAGCAAGTTTTCAAGTATTTTCAAGCTCCAATTTCAAGCTTTCAAAATATCCAGTTTCAAACTTCTCTGCTCATCATTAACAGGTGAGGTAAAAAATACCATTTTGTTTTAACTTAGTGCCTGTGATGATTTTATAAAATAATGTTGTGGTTAATTGATTGTATGAGTGAAATTAGACCTGCATGTTTAAATATGAAGTGATATATGTGTGCATGTATGGATATATCTGTATTCATCTCTGTTTTAAGTTACAGGGTTTAAATTTAGATCAAAATTTCAAATCTCCTCATCTAATCTCTTACAGGTTTTGGTATTCAAACGGATTACGTTTCTTTATATTTAAACTAAGATTTAAAATTATTTTTAGGTAAAATAAGTTTCAATACCATCTGGCAAATAGAAAAGTCAGTGGGAAACTTAAAATATGTTAAAATCAATGATCATGATTTGCTGATTCATGTATATACTCTGATTCGACTTTGAAAACTAAGATTTCTTAAAGAAAATTCAGGATTTCTATTTTTGAATCGAGTGAGGAAATCAGGTTGAACGCGAATTGGGTTTTGAAGCTTTTCCGGTGATCAGAGGGCTCGGGTTGGTCGGGGTCTCTACTGGAGGTAGAGGGAAGTTTGGTGGTCTCGGCAAAAATGGTTGGTTAATTTTTAAACCACCGAGTTGGCGACACGGCGTCCGGTTAGGGTTTAAACTAGGGTTTGGTCGAGGCTTGAACTTTGGGTTGCCACGTCGTCTCTGGAGCATCGAAGATGACCAGTCAAGGGGGAAAGAAGCGTGATGGGTCGGCGAACCTTTAGACAAAGATTCGTGGTTGCTAGTTGTTGGAGTTGTCGTGGCGAGGAGATCTTGGTCGAGGTTTTGATGTTCCAGTTCGATCTGTTAGCCCAATTTTGATTTCAGGCTTGTGATGGAGTTTAGGTGGTCGGGATCATAGTTAGAGATGGTCAGTGATGTGCCAAAGATAACATCGATGGTCAGAATCGCCTTGATCACTGGTGCATGTGCACGGCGAGGCTTGTGTGTCAGTGTTTGGGGAAAGAGCTTGGGTCTCGGGGAAGGTCTCGGGGAAAGGGCAGGTTTTCTCGGGTTCATATTCAAGTTTGAACATGAGTGTTTAGACATGTTAATGAATTTTAAAATTAAATTAAAACTAAGTTTTAAAAATGAAAAGTGGATTTTCTCGGGTCTGGACTCGAGTGTTTTCTGGGTTAAACCCGAAGTAAATGTTTTAACAAGTTTATAAATTTAAATAAAAGTAAGTTTTAAATTTAAAATGAATCTAGTTTAAACTATTTATTAAATCTATTTCTTTATATAATAAATGTTTTTAAATAGTTGATTTAAGAAGTTATATGATTTGTTTAACTTCAACGTATTAGGTTGAATTCTTAAGTTATTTTTAAACATAATTTTAAATATAATTAAGTAGTTAATTAAAAGATAAAGTGTTTTAAATTTATGTGTTAATGAAAATTAAGTAATTAATAAATATAAACGTTTTATCTTAAAATTAATTAAGGTCTTGGATAATTATAGATTAATTAAATTAGTGAAGTAATTAAAGAGAAATTAATTAATTTTAATTAAGGATTAATTAATTAAGTAATTAGAGATAAATTAATTTGTAATTAAGGATTAATTAATTTGTAATTAAGGTTCATTAATTAATAATTAAAGGATAAATCAATATATAATTAAAGGATAATTAATCAATAATTAAAGATTAATTAAATAATTTGTAAAGAAATTGAAGAATGATTAATTAATTCAAATGGTTTGTAACTAATTAACTAATGATTAATTAAGCAGGGTTAGGCGACTAATTCTTAAGTAATTAATTTAATTTGAGTTAATTAAATTGATTATAATTATGGAATTAATAGTCTTGCTTATGGATGATTGATTGTATATAATGTCTGGATTGACTAATATTTGTAGTATGATAATCTATGATATTCTGTGATGTGATATACTTCGGATGTAGCTGATGATAAATGTGTGTTATTTGTCTGTGATGAATGCTGTGTGAATTCAATGTTCTGAATTGAATTAATTTGTTTAAACCTTAAACAACTTGGCCTTTAAGAAATGTTTGGATTTCGATGAGATCGAGATCGGATATCAAATTTGATTATCCGAAATCAACATCGATCCAAGTTAAACGATAGGACGTGAAATCTCAAGTGAAGATCGAGCTGAAGTCCTCAGAGTGCAAGGGCTATTGTCGTTAACTCTGAGGGTGATTCCAAAATGAGTGTAACGAGATAGTGCCTTCGGTTTCGTTCGAACCCAGAATGAACTTGTATGGATGAATACTATCAGACCATCGCCAATGGAGGACGATGAGCATTCCAAGATATGTGTTCTTAAAAGGTAATCGTAGCCTCAAGCCTAATCAACCAGGAATGGCTAAAACAAGGGAGGTGAACGCAAGGCTAAGTGGGTAGCACCCAAGTAGGATAAGATTTTTCCCTGTCTATAGGTCCTTTTTTGGCTTTGTGGGCGATTGTTTGGCTACAACCGCGGGATTGTCTTATTCGGACTGTCCAGTAAGGGGTAGCTATGGCTTTGTAATGCAAGGGATCAAGGTGGATCCTTGGTACGGTGATCTAGACCACGTACTGTGATGGATGGTACCCTAGTAGCCCTACCATTGTATGGAATCCAATGTCCAATAAGTGCCTGTACGGTTTAGATTGTGCCCAACTATGTTGGAACGTAAGATGTAAGAATTCCAGTTATTTGTGTACTTTATATTGAAAACCCTAGACACTATTATAATATAACTGGATTTCCAATCAAATGTTTTGGTTATCATAAGGGAAAAACTTGTCCGTGTTTATTTGCGGGGAGTTATGAGATACCTTTTATTTCAAAGGTTTTTCAAGTTAAATAACTTAATCGTTTATTCACACTAGACCCATGTCTGACCCAGAGTTTATTTCTGTTTTCTTAAACTCTTGGGTACTCAAATTTTTAGGAGTAGCCAAGTGATCAGGTTTGCTTGACGAATTTTGGAAAAGCTTGGAGCAGGAGTCTTGGCGTATCTATATATCTATTTCTTCTATGTTGGAGTCTTTGTCTGTTGTATTTCGGAATGTAATGGATAGACAGGTCTTCATGATTGTCTAATGTGATGTAGTAACTGTGTAACTCTGTTGTATAATGACTACGTAATAGGTATGTGATGTATTACATTTTTCCGTTTCCTCTATGAGATTTTGATGTTGTTTAATTCTTTCTATCTATTCTTTATCTACCTATTTCTTTCTTATTGGTGATACGCCTTTCTGGGAATGAAAGACGGTCGTCACAGTTGGTATCAAAGTGCTAGGTTTGAGATAATACCCAGGCTTTGGTGTAGTATTTATCTTGAGAGTGCCTATTTGTAATTTTTATATAACTACATATCTATCCAAATTTCTTGGTTAGCTGTCGAGATTTCCAACATGAGTTCTAGAGGAAGGAGAGGCAGAGCTGTGGGCAACACGACGACCACTAATGGGAGAGGTCCGACTGCGAGCGAGGCTATTAATCCAACACCGCCTTGAGTATGTTTTGCTGCTTTGTGCAAGGATTTCACCAATCTAGGAGGAAGACCTTTTAAAGAATTGGAGTCCATCATTGAAGTTCAAGCTTGGTTACGCTCATACGAGCACATTTTTATGAGTTTGGATTTTTCTGATGAGCTAAAGAGAGTAATGCCATCGTGGCAACTTCAAGAAGGAGCTGCAAGTTGGTGGGATGCAGGTACAGCGAATATTTCAAAGGACGATATTTCTTGGAGTAAGTTTAAGGAGATATTTGAGGAATGGTTCATGCCTACAGCTGGGAAGACTCGTCTATATAGAGATTTTCTAGGTCTGAAGCAAGGGAGTATGTCAGTTTCAAAATATGAGATCAAGTTTAATGAATTATCTCGCTACGGATCTGGTTTGATCGACACACCCCTTAGGAAGAATGAGATGTTTGTGCAAGGAATGAGGCCCGAGTTCCACGAGAAGATGACGACACGTCTTAAGGGATCTTTCATGGAGTTGATTGACATGGCATTAAGGTATGAGGAGCTTCTAAAAAAGAAACCTTTGGCATCTGTAGCATCACCAAGTGGAACTTCTTCCAATCCAAACAAGAGAAAATTCAACATAAATTCGGAGAAATAAGGCAAAGGGAAGCATGGAAGCAACAATGGACCTCATAAGCGTTATGTGTGTCAGCAAAAGGGTCAATTGGCTAAGAAATGTCCCAGGGTTAGACCTCAGCAACAGAACGTCAGAATGGACCCGAATCTGCATTGGTTAAGAAGTCCTTGTGTTGCAACTGTCATCAGCCAGGGCATGTGGTAAATGTTTGTCCGCTTCTTCAGAAGGCCCAGCGGAAAAAGATGTTTTCTCTTGAAGGTGGACCATCAACTTCTTCTAAAGGAAAAGGAGTTTCGGAAACTACTTTGCTTTTAGATGGCATTTTTATTAGAGTTTTGTTTGATTTTGCTGCACCTCTTAGTTTTGTTTCTTTGGATTCGGTAGAGAAGATTCATCTTACCCCTAGTTAGGTAGACCGCCCTATTTTTGTATCTAATCCTATAGGCGAGGTGACCAAGTTAGATAAGATCTGTAGAGGACTAAGGGTTTCTTACATATCTCATAGTTTCTCTTACGACCCATTTATATTGGATTTCAAAGGGTTTGACCTTTTCCTAGGAATGGATTGGTTGGATAAGCATAAAGCTGTTTTGATTTGTGAAGAGAGAGCTGTGACTTTCGAAACTAAGTTGGGAAGGATCGCAAAAGTAACTTGCAATAATTCTGGAGTTCAATTGAGTAATCTTTTGCATGGAATCGAGGCATCTCCAGAAGGCGTAGAGTCCATCGAAGTGGTCAGAGATTTTCTGGATGTCTTCGAGGAAGTTAAAGGTTTGGCACCGCATCGGGAGATAGAGTTTCAGATTGACTTGGTCCCGGGAGTAATACCCGTTTTCAACCCAGTAAAAGAATGGCACAGAGGGAGAGAGAAGAGCTGGTGAAGCAGACCCAAGATTTCTTAGAGAAAGGTTTGATCCGGCCCAGTTTCTCTGCTGTAGTCTTTGTGACCAATTCAGATGGGTCATTGAGATTCTGTGTGGATTTCGGGGGTTAAATAAGGTTACTATTAGGAATAAGTATCCATCGCCCCGTATAGACGATCTTTTTGATCAACTCCATGGAGCTTTTGTTTTCTCTCACTTTGATTTAGCTTCGGGTTTACACCAATCAAGGGTAGTTGAGGATACTGTACCCTTGACTGCGTTAAGGGGACCCAATTATTTTTATGAGTGGTTGGTTATGCCTTTTGGGATAACCAACACTCCTGCCTATTTAGTGGATTTGATGAACCGAATTTTTTGGAATATATTGAACAAGTTCGTGCTCGTGTTAATCGATGACATTCTTGTCTACTCCAAGTCTGAAGAGGAGCATAAGCAACAATTGGAGATAGTGTTGGTGACTTTAAGGAGGCATGTTCTGAAGGCCAAAATTTTGAAATGCAATTTTTGGAAGCCGAAAGTGAGATTTTTGGGGCATATTGTATCCGGAGAGGGTATTTCTATAGATCCAACCAAGGTAGCAACTATTCAGAAGGGGAAGCAACCGCAGACTCCTACCGAAGTCTACAGTTTTTTGGGTTTGGCAGGGTGCTACAGGAAATTTATTAAGGACTACTCTAAGATTTCTTCGCACTTAACCTAGTTGATTCAGAAAGGAGAAAAGTTTATTGGGCCCCCAAGTGTGAAGAAGCTTTCATGGATTTGAAGGCAAGGCTGACCAAAGCAACTGTTTTAGCCATTCCGGATGGTAAGAGTAAGCTTGAAGTCTACACGGATGCTTGTGGAGTTGGATTGGGTGCAGTGCTGATGCAGAATGGGAAAGTGATTGTATATGCGAGTAGGCAGTTAAAGCCATATGAAAAGAATTATGCTCTGCACGATTTGGAATTGTTGACCATCGTCTTTGCTTTGAAGATATGGAGGCACTATTTGTTGAAAGAGAAGTTCGAGCTTTTCACGGATCACAAAACTTTGAACTATCTTTTCTCCCAGAAGGATATGAATTTGAGACGGCAGAGGTGGGTAGAATTTTTGGCATCATATGATTTGGATATCCTCTATACTCCAAGGAAAGCGAATGTTGTGCCAAATTCTCTGAGTAGGAATGCAGTTCTGTCTATTTTGGAAGTTATTCCATCTCTTCTAGAAAGGGTTGCGACTAAGCAAGGATCAGATAGAAGATTGAGAGAAATCATTAGAAGAGTTAAGAGTGGTCAGTGTTCCAGTTTTGAGATTGATGACCGAGGAATTTTGAGGATCAACAGGAGGATTTGTGTTCCAAATTTCAAGGATTTGAAGCAAGAAGTTTATTAGAGAGTCATCGCTCCAGGCTGAGTATCCATCCGGGGATCTCAAAGATGTGAAAGGATATGAGGAGAGTTTTCTGGTGGCCGAATATGAAGAAGATGTTGCGGCTTTCGTTAATGTGCGATCTGCCAACAGGTGAAAGGTGATCAACAGAAGACCGTAGGATTGTTGCAACCTCTGGAAATTCCTTAGCGGAAGTGGGAAATGATAGCTATGGATTTCATTGACGGTTTGCCAAGGACCAGATAGGGAAATTTATTTTAATATGGGTAAATGTGGACCGACTAACCAAGAGTGCCCATTTTATTCCGGTTAAGGCAACCAGGATTGCAGCGTCTTTAGCAGAGATTTTCTTGAAGGAGATCGTCTGGTTGCACGGTGTTCCAGTCAGCATAGTTAGCGACCATGATCCAATCTTTACTAGTAAATTTTGGGATGCTTTGCAGATAGCTTTGGGTACGAGATTGAGTTTGAGTACAACCTATCATCCTCACACCAATGGACAAATAGAAAGGCTGAATTGAATTCTAGAGGATATCTTAAGGGCTTGTGTTTTGAATTTCAGTGGATCTTGGGAGGACCATTTGCATTTAGTGGGATTCTCATACAATAATAGTTATCAGGCGAGTATCAAGATGGCACCCTATGAGGTTTAGTATGGAAAACCTTATAGATCACAGTCCTGTTGGGTAGAGATCAGAGATCGTCTTGTTCTTGGTGCAGATTTGATCCGAGAGGCATCTGCGAAGGTAGAGCTAATCAAGAAGAGAATAAAAGCAGGCCAGGATCGCTGGAAGAGTTATGCGGACAAGAGAAGAAGGCAATTGGAATTCGAAGTTAGAGATTTGGTTTTTTTCTAGGTTCCCCGATTAAAGGAGTGACTAGGTTTGGAAACACGGGAAAGCTTGCCCCAATGCACAATGGACCATTTCGATGCTCGAGAAAATTAGTTTTTTTGTCTACAGGATTGAATTGCCAGTCCGGATGGTTGGAATTCATAATATTTTTCACATATCTCATCTGAGGAAGTACGTGCACGACCCATCTTTAATTGTGGAGCCAGCAATGCAGGAAGATTTAGAGATTAAACCAGACTTATCTGTGGTCAGGCATCCAGTCCAAATAGTTGATCAAGATGAGAAGCAACTTAGAATTAAGGTGGTGAAGCTGGTCAAGGTGCAGTGGAGTGAGGATCGCAGAGATTGTACCTAGAAAACCTCGGATAGTTTTAGGAAAACCAATCCGGAATTGCGTCCGGATAGCTAGTAATGTTGTTTGAATGAATTGTTTGTTTGGATATTAGCGTATGACTTTTATATATGCTTGAATTGTTTGAAATAAAAGTTTTTGGATTATCTTTTGCTTTTTAATTTCATGGATGAAATTCTTTTAAGGGGTGAGGAATGTGATATCCCAGAATTTCAGGCAATAATTATGTGATAATCTTCTTTTATAAATTATTTAAATTTGAAAAATTATTCTTTTCAAACAAATAAAATAAGTGTTGTTTATATATATATACATACATATATATATATATATATATATATATATATATCTGTGTGTGTGTGAGTTGATTTTAAATTGAATTTGAAATTCAAAAGATAAATATCTTAAAATAAGTTGGATTTAAAAATATATATGTATGCGATTTTTATTGGTATATAATTAGTTTTATTTTATTTTCATTAAAAGACTTTATAAATATAAAGTAAGAAATGTATTTACTAAATAGAAAATTAAACGTAAAAGTTTTATAAAAACATTTAAAAATAATAAACACATGCATAATTACACATGTAAGTTAATTAATACATGCTAATGACAAATTTAAATTTTTTTAACTAGTGTCATCATTTTCTTTTATTTTTAAAATCATAAATAAAGTCTATAAACATACCTACACTCTCTCTTTCAATCTTTTTCTATCTTCATTTCAAAACTAACAAAAACAAAACATGTAAACATTATACAAGCTAGAGATAATCAAAAGCCTATAAACTATATTCAAACCAGAAATTGAAAAGCAATCAACTAAGCAAGCTTCTACTCTTTCAAACTAAATCAAGGTAAGATCATTTCAATAACTAATCAAAGCTTCAGTTTATCAAGCAATCCATCTCAGTTTTAAAACAAGATTTCCAGTTTAAAAACCAAAGCAAATTTTCAAGCATTTTCAAGTTCCAGTTCCAAGCTTTCAAAATATCCAATTTCAAACTTCTCTGCTCA
Organism: Allium cepa; assembly: GCA_030765085.1. NCBI lineage: Eukaryota > Viridiplantae > Streptophyta > Magnoliopsida > Asparagales > Amaryllidaceae > Allium > Allium cepa. Next base: position 591,956,593 of record CM060938.1, read on the forward strand.
TCATCAACAGATGAGTAAACAAAACAACATTTCTCTTAACATAGTGCTTGTGATGATTTTATGAAATAATGATGTGGTAAATTGATTGCATGAGTGAAATTAAACCTGCACGTTTAAATATGAAGTAATATAAGTGTGCATGTCTGGATATATCCATGGTCATCTCTGTTTTAAGTTATAGGGTCTAAATTTAGATCAAAATTTCAAATCTCCTCATCCAATCTCTTATAGGTTTTTGGTATTCAAACAGATTATGTTTGTTTAAACTTAAACTAAGATTTAAAATCTCTTTTATGTAAAATAATTTTGAATATCATCTGGCAAATAGAAAATTCAGTGGGAAACTTAAAATATGTTAATATCAATTATCATGATTTGCCATTTCATCTATATAATATGATTCAACTTTGAAAACTAATATTTTTAAAAGTAAATTCAGGATTTCTAGCTTTGAATCGAGTGAGGAAATCAAGGTAGAACGTGAATTAGGTTTTGAGGCTTTTCCGGTGATCAGAGGGCTCGGGGTGGTCAGGGTCTCTACTGGAGGTAGAGTGAAGTATGCTGGTCTCAGAAAAAATGGTAGGTGGATTTTTAAACCACTGAGGCGGCGGCACGACAGCAGGTTAGGGTTTAAACCTGGGTTTGGTCGAGGCTTGAATTTTGGGTTGTCGCGTCGTCTCTGGAGCATCGAAGATGATTGGTCATTGGGGAAAAGAAGCGTGATGGGTCGGCGAGCCTTTGGACATAGATTCATGGTTGCTAGTGATCAGAGTTGTCATGGCGAGGAAGATGTTGGTCGAGGTTTTGATGTTATAGTTCGATCTGTTGGCTCAATTTTGATTTCGGGCTTATGATGGAGTTTAGGTGGTCGGGATTGTAGTTAGAGATGGTCAGTGACGTGCCGGAGATAACATCGGTGGTCGGAATCGCCTCAATCACAAGTGCATGTGCACGGCGAGGCTTGTGTGGCAGTGTTTGGAGAAGGAGCTTGGCTCTTGGGGAAGGTCTCGGGGAAAGGGCAGATTTGCTTGGGTTCGTTTTCGAGTTTGAACATGAGTGTTTAGACATGTTAACAAATTTTAAACTTAAACTAAAACTAAGTTTTAAAAATGAAAAGTGGATTTTTCTCGGGTCTGGGCTCGAGTGTTTTCTTGGTTGAACCCGAAGTAAATGTTTTAACAAGTTTTTAATTTTAAGTAAAAGCAATTTTTAAATTTAAAATGAATCTAGTTTAAACTATTTCTTAAATCTATTTCTTTATATAATAAATGTTTTTAAATAATTGATTTAAGAAGTTATATGATTTGTTTAACTTAAATGTATTAAGTTGAATTCTTAATTTATTTTTAAACTTAATTTTAATATAATTAAGTAGTTAATTAAAAGATAAAGTGTTTTAAATTTATATGTTAATGATAATTAAGTAATTAATAAAGATAATTGTGTTATCTTAAAATTAATTAAGGTCTTGGATAATTATAAATTAATTAAATTAATGAAGTAATTAAAGATTTCAATTAAGGATTGTGCCCAGCTATGTTGAAATGTGAGATGTAAGCATTCCAGCTATTTCTGTATTTTATATTGAAAATCCTAGACACTATTATAATATAACTGGATTTCCTATCAAATATTTTGGTTATCGTGAGGGATAAACTTGTCCGTGTTTATTTGCGGAGAGTCTTATGAGATACCTTTTATTTCAAAGGTTTTCAAGTTAAACAACTTAACCGTTTACTCACACCAGACCCATGTCTGACCAACAGTTTATTTCTGTTTTCGTAAACTCTCGGAAACTCCAATTTTTATGAGTAGCCCAATGATCAAGTTTGCTTGACGAATTTTCGAAAAGCTTGAAGCAGGAGTCTTGACGTATATATTTATCTATTTCTGCTGTGTTGGAGTCTTTGTCTGTTGTATTTTGAAATGTAATGGATAGACAGATCTTCACGACTATCTAATGTGATGTTGTAACTATGTAACTATGTTGTATAATAACTATGTGATGTATTATATTCTTCCGTTTCCGCTGTGAGATTCTTATATTGTTTAGTTCTTTCTTTCTACCTATTTCTTTCGTATCGATGATACGTCTTTTTGTGGAATGAAAGGTGGGTCGTCACAGTAACAATCTTTTTAGTTGTATAAATTTAAGGTCATGCAATATTCCTCTATAAATAAACCATTACCCGCTTACATCTCTTCCAAAACATTTCTTTTTTTTTTCTTTTTTCTTTCTTTTTGGTTATGTGTAGAAAGAGAAAACTTCAATCATCACTGGAGGTGACTTCACCTACTTCGCAAAGAAAGAGGGAGGTCATTTCACCTCCTTTGCAAAGAAAGAGGGAGGTGACTTCGAAACAATTGATTGATACTATGGTCTATTTTTCATTCTTCTTTATTACCTTTAGTAGTTTTTTGTACTCACTTACCTGTTCTCCGATTTCTAATCATTTTACTCGTAAAAGCTATCACCTATGTCTCATAATTTCTCTATTTAGTTAATTTGAGACAAGGATACGATTTAAAATATACTTGATAATTTGTAACGACCCGTTAAATTTATGATATTTAATAGATTAAATTAATGAAATTTCTAATTTGTTTGAGTATAAAATGCAGAGATTTGGTATATTTGTAGTAATTGCAATTTACCGTAACTACAATATTTTATGATAATAGATGCGGATAATGTAAATTGTCACAACTTAAATTGAAGTAATTTTTAAGAAACAAATTAAAGTTGAATCTGTAAAAGTTAATATAAATATTTACTTAAATGGTATTCATTAATATAAAAATGAAATTAGTGCAGATAGTAATAATTTATGTCTGTAGTAAAGGGAAAAGAAAACTAATAGTAATATAAAATTTATTATATGTAAACAAAGCATAGTTTGAACAAATTTATCAAATTTAAGAGAAATAGTATGGTAATCAGTTGGTTATTAATAATTGAAAGATAGATATGTGTAAATACGTAAATGAATTTATAATGGGAAGAAATGGTAAGAATATAAGATATATATATATCAATAAGCATCTGATCCAATTAAGGGTATTAAATTTTAATAAATGGTCATTTAATAATTTAACGTTCTGTGAGTAATAATTGGGTGAAATCAGTACAAATTTGGAAGAACATATACCTTAATAAACATTCTAACTTAATAAAATTTGCAAATGTAGGAATTAGTTATAAGCGTATAAATTTTGGGTAGGATAACTATTAATATAAAATACCTACATATTGGAAACCCATTTGTAAGGCATAATTAATTGAGTTAGGAGATTGAGAATGGTTTCAAGGTATATGAACATTTGCGTTACTTAAATTAGAATGTATGCAGTAGCTAAATTTGTGGAATCTAAACTTATGGAACATAGTGTGTAAGATCTTTACTGATAAAAATTTACTTTACAGGTAGTGTATATTCCTAATAAAATGAGACTATGGGTTATAGTAAAGTTTTAAAACCAGATTTTATCTATGTGAATAAAAGAATGGAGGTAATTGGATTTTTGCAATTAAGAAATTTAAACGTTTATTTTTACGTTAAATGAAATTTAAGTTGAGTTGAAAATATTTATGTATGTTAAATTCATGCATTTGACTATAACGGATTTAATAATAAAAATGGAATAGTGAAATCAAATGGATATAAAGATTTCAATTTTACCTTGAAATTCATGTTCACCATAAATGTTAATTGAAACCAAAGAAGTTAATATATGAGCCAAGCCTCATTTATTAATTTGGATTTATTGAAATAGTTGATACCATAGGATAAAGTTAAAATGAAGGTTGTAAACATTTGACTTGGAGAACAATTGAGTGAAATCTTAACTAATGTAAATTTTATCATATTGACATCCATAACTGTGGATAATAGGAGGAAGGTAAATTAAATAAACTTAACCAAACTATTAATGTTGAATATTAAAAATTTGAATTAATAAATAGTTAAGAAAATTAAGGGGATGGAAATAAAATTTATTTATAATTTGGAATTTTAATTATGGTGAAAAGGTTAACTGCAATTAAAAGTGAGTTGAAATGAAAATCAAGTTATTTATTTAATTTGGTTTAAGATAAGAGTATATAAGTATAAGATTAGATAATTGGTGAGAATAAACTTATAATTCCCAATTAATAAGAAAGTGCAGAAAATTAAAACTACAATTAATATACTTATGAATTTTAATTCACATCCAAGCTTGTTAAATCAATTGGAATTGTTTGAACTATCTAAGTAATGAAATTGGGCCAATAATAGAGTTGAAACGTAAAATTTGATTTTATGATTTATTTGATTGATTTAATAAATATTAAAAATAGCCATTTTTGTCACGGACTCGGATTTTGACGAAACCAGTTTCATCGGATCTGTATCGGTAAATTATTATAGAGTTTCAAGTTTCGTATCGATCGGACTTGTCGTTTGATCGTACGGACGCGAAACGCCTTGAAATCAATTTATTAAGAATCAATTTGAAATCAATTTGGAAATCTTGTTTTCAGCATAACTTCTTCATACGATCAAATTTGGACGTGAAACTTCTTCCATCGCGTTCAGAATATTTTAAATTACCTATTTTGATATATGGGTTTACCCAATTTCGCTCCGGAGTCGAATCGGGCTTTTCGGGCCATATATCGTGTAGCGCGTACATCTATCGTATCCGTTCCAGCCTTTTTCAACTTAGTCTATAAATATATCGCTATAAACCCTAATTTCCCTCATTTTTTTATTTGGCTGTACGTATATCTCAGCCCTTTCTCCTCCTCAATGGCAGACAATAATTTTAGATCCAATTACAATCAAATCAAAAGTAAAAATTTAAAGTGCTCAGAAAAATTCGAGAAAAATATATGTTGATCTTCTCGAAGCGCTTAATCTGCCGGTATAATTTGTTTCTCGATTGGATCTGTGGTTTGCTCAGAAATATTCGAAACAGTGCCGGCCGTACATAGATAGTTGCTCGTTTCAACGGTAGATCTTCAGCGATAGCTCGATCGGGGGGTATGGTTTCGTAGAGGACGTCGAGCAGGCCAGATCCATGCGGCTACTTTGGTCTGTAATGGCATGGATGCATGCAAATTTACGATGGAAGGGCCGACAGGGGCTCTCGGCCTGGGTTGCGTGGAGGCGCCGTAGGAGGGCCGGTCTGGGGTGTAAGGGGCGGCCGGTGATGGCCTTCACGCTGGTGGTCTTGGATCGGAGGAAGGGGGAGCGGTGACTTCGGAAAAATTGAGGTAGGGTTTACTGATGGTAGCGGCCTCGATCGGTTCAGGCTTGAGAAGATGGTGTCGCGTGCTGAAGGGGGTGAAAGCAAATTGCTGACGTGGAAATAATTTTAGGTGAGTTTAGTTTTTATTTAATTTTGTTTTCAACTCGAAATTTCGCTATAACTTTCACATACGAACTCCGATTCACACGAATTTTTTTTTGTTAGGATCGTAATTTAATTCCGGACTCGATGACGCTGGTTTGGACGAATTCTGAGACGGGCGAATTTTTGGATTTAAATTGAATTTGGATTCAATTTAAATTCAAAAGGTGAGTGTTTTAACCCACTCACAATTACTAGAAGCTTTTATGTTTGTTAAATAAATTTTAGAAATGAATAGAAATTTATTTATGAGCTTTTGGCATGTTATTTCACCCATATCTGTTGAATTGCATTTATTGAATTTAGCTGTTAATTAAATTGATTAATTGCGTATTAATTTGCTGTTAGGAATTTTGTTTGCATATGAAATGCTAGTTAACAGTTATATAAATTATCTCTAAATATAAATGGTTAGATTAATAGTTGAAATTTAATTTGAATAAACTGACAGTTATTACCCGTTGCATATTATCGAACTAATATTGTTATTGATTGATATGGGTTGATAGTAATTGATATCGATTGATGGTTGGAATTGGGTGATGGATGTGTTGTTGAATGGATGATTTATGTGAATATCATTAACTGCCAGTTAGCATGCATTTTACATTTTCGGGATTGTGGTTTGAAATGATAAAACCGCAAAGTTTTATTTTTAAATTGCGGATTGAAATGATAAATATCCGTATCACTTGACCATAGGATAGAAAATTTTATACAGGCACCGCGGTCTATATATAACTATTTTAATGTGATTTCTATGGTTTGGATTGAATACGGTTTATAAATCTTAAATTTTATATTGTATAAATATTTTATTCCATATTTATATCCCTATGAAGTTAAATTTTAGGAATTTAAAAGGTGGATAAATTTCTTTATTGAAATGGAAGAAATTTAGAAAATGGAGTTGGTAAATTTATATCCTATGTTTAAATGTAAAGTTGGAAATTTTAAGATATGATATTTGAAATTGGATTTCCCAAAATAAATAGAAATGGATATTCTAGTAAAAATTTGAATTGGAAAATTTATATATATATTTTACTAGAAATTGAAGTTTTATTAATTATGGATTTTATGTGAATGGTCAAGATTAATTAATAGAATATTGATTTTGAAAGGATAAAAATCCAACTTTAGTTGAAATATTAATGCTCAAAAATGGATATAAATATATATAAAATTGAAATGGTTTTGGGACTTGAGGTAATATTTTGGATTTTGGTTTAACTTTAAAAGAAGAAATATTTGGAAAGCCGTGAAATTTATTTCTTTATAAAGCAACAGTAAAGTTAAACCTTTTTAATTCGCATACCGTTGAATATCCAAACCATTTGAGTTTAAAAGTTATGGTTTGAAATTATGGATTTCCAAAAATATTAAGCTTTGAAAATACTCGATTTTCAGATATTATGAAGCTAAAGCCTTTTAATTTTTGGAAAGGAATTATATTTGGAATAAGTGGTAAAATAGGGTTTTGGGTTTTGGAATGATATCGTAATATTATGGTTTTGAAATGGATTATATTCTGGTTTTAAAGTATAAACAATTTTTAAATGACCGCGGTGTTATAATAACGATTGGTTGGCAAAGAGACCGGGATCGGATATGGACATACTCTCTGTCGATACCGAAAACCACTTTGACTAACCGTGTACGCGGTGGAGTTCCCAGAATGAAGTAGGTGGTGGCGACGTTTCCTGTAAGGTAAATACGTGGACCCAACTCCCGTGAGTTGGCATAAGGTGGCTAAAACAGGAGCGATTCTCAGGCCAATGAGGTCATTCCTCTGATCGGACGCTCCTCTTCGATATTATACTTTGACTTGGATTGATTCAGTGGCCACTTCTATATTTTGATTTTTGGGGGAGTTAGTTCGAGGTGGGCGGCAGCTGCGCGCTGCGCGTTACCACCAGCCTGGATAGCAATTGGTATATCTACCCTGGCATTGCCTCGTTGTGCCGTGTCACCTACCATATCGAGCCTTGTACGAGTTTGGTTTTCTCCCGTAGCCCGTGTGGTATCCTCTAGTTGCTTCCCGAGTAGGAGGAGCTATGGTATTGGATGGACTACTGGGACTATTACGTGTTAAGGTGGAAAATGTAAAGCCTTAACGCTATTTAAAAGTAAGTTTATTTTACAATTAGACACTATTATAATAGCGCAATATACTACATAGTAAATAGTTTAACGGATCCTTAGGAGATGTAAATCCCGAGCATCTCTTGAGTTACTGTACTCATATTTATTTCTGTTTATTTAACTCACATAAGATTTTCTAGTCTGACTCGAGTGTTTTTGTCTTTTTCAAATTCGCTCGGGTCAGTCCGAGCGTTTCAGGATAGCAGATTTTAGCTTTGGAGGACGAAGACGAAGAATCAGTATTATTTTATATATAGTATTACACCACACTCTTTTTATTCCGCTGCATTGCTTGTATTGGTATGTGTAACTCTGATATTTATTGTAAAAGAAGAATCAAGCTTTTGTAAACTGTTTATGAACTGTATATTTGTTATTATATTTTATCCTTCCGCTGTGAGATTCTGTTTTTGTTTTTATTCTTCTCTGTTTTTCTTATTTACCCCATAACAATCCGCCCTTGCGTACGCTTTGAATTGGCACGTGTGTCGGTTTAAAGTGTGCATAAAAGGCGGGATGTTACAGTTGGTATCAGAGCTTTGGTTTAGCGATAAACCTTGGCTTTGTGGGGTTTGACTCTTTGTTAATAGGGTAGAAATATCCTATGGGAGTCACTGAGCGTATATATATGAGAGAGCGTACTTGTTAGTGTTATAAAAAGATTTTTATATTGTGTTAATCTGTTCCGCTTTGTATTTATAAATTCTGGTTGATGCATGGGACGCTATGTCATCAATAGGGATTTCTAAACACTTAATAGGACAGACCGACATAATATTTGTTTTTAATATAGGTGAATGAAATAATTTTGCCTATTATATTTTCTATATATAAAAATATTTTTATAAAGATATATATATATTTGGTTGCTATAGATTGGGTGTTAGGAAATAAAAATATTTATAATAATTGAAGCTAAGTTGAAATTATGATAAATCAAATTGGAGATTTTAGAACTTAAGTCCGGGATTTTTCCAAATCTGCTTTCAAAGAATTTATGAAATATAATGATTTGGTTTATAAGTATTTTCTTATATAAATATTTCGTATAAATGGGAAGAATTGTTTTAAAGAAGATTTTGGAAAAGAATTAAATTCTGTACTTTCCTCTCTGTCGCTGGAAAATAAATTCGGTGATGACGGCCGCATCATCGACTTTCATTTTTCGAGTTCGAAGGGGAAAGGCCACTGTAGTAAATTCTACTGCAGATTTATTTTGAAATTTTCTAAATTTTTTTTCTTTTATTGCTCTAACTATAATTAGAGATATTGAGATGTAAGAACTTATTTACCTATTATTTTGATCTGTTGAAATTTAACCCGGTACTTATTTCTTAAATTTCCACTAATTAATTAATAAATTGTTTCAATTATTGTAGTGAAACGAAAGATTAGCAAATAAATAATTGGAACCCTTAAATGAAGTAAAAATTTAATATAATTAATAGATAAGAAAATGAAAATAAGTGTTGTAAACCTTAGAAATTGAATTAATGAAAATCTTTATTGATAAAAATTTGATGCTATAAAGTTGTAAATGTAAGTTTAATTAAAAGGTAAGGAAGCATTAAATAAATTAATGGGTAAGCCGAAATTGTAACTTATAAGAAAGGTAAAACTTATTGAACAATGAATAAATTAATAGTTCCAATTACTGTAGTGAATTGGAACGTAGCTAATATATAAATTTCACCCTTTGAAGGAAATAAGAGATTTTATGATAGGATATTCATGGTATTAAAGGAAATTTGAAATTTGTAACCTACGAAATAAGGAATAATTATTATTAAAACATTTAAATTAACCATAGGTAAATAGAAACTTGTATAAAATTCAAGTATACTCTTTAAAACATATATAACTTACCAAATATTAAAAGTTGAAATGTTTAATAAGAAGTGAAATATGTACAAGTAGAAACTGGAAATAATGAAGGAATTTATTGGTATAAACTTAAGTGATAATTGAAATTTTTCCCAAATTTAAGGTGAGTATTATTAATAGGTGATTTTAACTTAAGTAAATAAAATGAAATTCTTTAATAAATAAAGATTGATGTGTAGGGTTATAAACTTAAGTATGATTTAAAATGCTACTAGTAATATAATAAAAAGTAGGTAATATAAATAAATGTCTGTAAACCCTAGATAATGAATTAATAAAATCCTTTATTTATAAAAATGGAGGTTTTAAGGTAAATAATTTAAGTGTAAGTAGAGGGTTACTGAAATTAAATATAATAAAACGTAAACATTAAATAAAGGAATGAAATTAAGGGTAAGTTGAAATTGTAATTTATAAAACAAATATATATATATTAATTAAAGGAATTAGGAAGAAACTTGTAAATTTTCACTTACATTCTTAAAACATACATAACTTACCATATAATAAAAGTTGCAATGTTAGTAAGAAAATGTAAGGGGAAATCTTACAAGTGAAGCTTGAGGTAATTAAGGTATTCAATAAATTTGCTGTTATAAATGAGAATTAATTGTATAAACTTAAGTTAAATTGGAAATTTTACTATATAAGAAAGGGTAAGTAGTATAAATAGATGATATAAACCTTAGTCAATAAATTGGAATACAATATAATGAATTTTGTAACAAATGGAAAATGAAAATTGTATGAAACAAAGAAATCCCTTCATAAATGAAAGAAAGAAAATCAAACCACTGAAACATGAAATAAAAATATAATAAGCTATTTAGGTGTTGGTTTGAATTGTGTTGTTTGATTTATGTTGTTGGGTAAGAAATTTGAAGTGGTAAAATGAATAAGTATCTATCTCTGTTCCATCTAAGACTGTTGAGTAAAGGATGCACTTGATAGTTAATTTCATTTCATACAAATTTCAAGTTTGAACCCAAACCACTATTTGTTTGATGGATTAAATGGTTGCTTTGTTTGTGTATGTATGTTGTTTGTAAGGTTGATGGTTGTTAAATTGTTTGGTTGATAAATGATTGAATCCACTTGAATAGTTCCCTTTAAGATAAATATTTAACCTTTTAGATTATATAAGTGAATACAGGTGATGGAAGCAACTGCTACTGCTTTTGGTTCCAAAATAATAAGCGTTTTACCCGACAAATAGGTACGTTTTCGGATTACGATTAAAGCGCTATTTATATATTTTTCCCGTGTGGGATATTTTATTTTGGATATATATGTAATATATTTGTATATTTGGATATTATATTTTCTCCAGAGTCCCTCCGTACAAAGGAGACTCTGCCAAAATTTTTCGTAAATTTTGGACTTAGAATTTTGTTGAAATTGTTTTCCAACTTTAATAATTCAAGTATTAAAAGACATAATGATTATAAAACAAGTGTAATTCATTAAAGGAAATTAATTTAGTAAATTATTGTTATAAGTTAATATCTGAAATTAGATATACTGTTTATTCTTCCTTCTCCCTTCCTTTCCTTTTCGGGGACGAAAAGTTTTGAGTGGGGAAGATTGTAACGACCCGTTAAATTTATGATATTTAATAGATTAAATTAATGAAATTTCTAATTTGTTTGAGTATAAAATGCAGAGATTTGGTATATTTGTAGTAATTGCAATTTACCGTAACTACAATATTTTATGATAATAGATGCGGATAATGTAAATTGTCACAACTTAAATTGAAGTAATTTTTAAGAAACAAATTAAAGTTGAATCTGTAAAAGTTAATATAAATATTTACTTAAATGGTATTCATTAATATAAAAATGAAATTAGTGCAGATAGTAATAATTTATGTCTGTAGTAAAGGGAAAAGAAAACTAATAGTAATATAAAATTTATTATATGTAAACAAAGCATAGTTTGAACAAATTTATCAAATTTAAGAGAAATAGTATGGTAATCAGTTGGTTATTAATAATTGAAAGATAGATATGTGTAAATACGTAAATGAATTTATAATGGGAAGAAATGGTAAGAATATAAGATATATATATCAATAAGCATCTGATCCAATTAAGGGTATTAAATTTTAATAAATGGTCATTTAATAATTTAACGTTCTGTGAGTAATAATTGGGTGAAATCAGTACAAATTTGGAAGAACATATACCTTAATAAACATTCTAACTTAATAAAATTTGCAAATGTAGGAATTAGTTATAAGCGTATAAATTTTGGGTAGGATAACTATTAATATAAAATACCTACATATTGGAAACCCATTTGTAAGGCATAATTAATTGAGTTAGGAGATTGAGAATGGTTTCAAGGTATATGAACATTTGCGTTACTTAAATTAGAATGTATGCAGTAGCTAAATTTGTGGAATCTAAACTTATGGAACATAGTGTGTAAGATCTTTACTGATAAAAATTTACTTTACAGGTAGTGTATATTCCTAATAAAATGAGACTATGGGTTATAGTAAAGTTTTAAAACCAGATTTTATCTATGTGAATAAAAGAATGGAGGTAATTGGATTTTTGCAATTAAGAAATTTAAACGTTTATTTTTACGTTAAATGAAATTTAAGTTGAGTTGAAAATATTTATGTATGTTAAATTCATGCATTTGACTATAACGGATTTAATAATAAAAATGGAATAGTGAAATCAAATGGATATAAAGATTTCAATTTTACCTTGAAATTCATGTTCACCATAAATGTTAATTGAAACCAAAGAAGTTAATATATGAGCCAAGCCTCATTTATTAATTTGGATTTATTGAAATAGTTGATACCATAGGATAAAGTTAAAATGAAGGTTGTAAACATTTGACTTGGAGAACAATTGAGTGAAATCTTAACTAATGTAAATTTCATCATATTGACATCCATAACTGTGGATAATAGGAGGAAGGTAAATTAAATAAACTTAACCAAACTATTAATGTTGAATATTAAAAATTTGAATTAATAAATAGTTAAGAAAATTAAGGGGATGGAAATAAAATTTATTTATAATTTGGAATTTTAATTATGGTGAAAAGGTTAACTGCAATTAAAAGTGAGTTGAAATGAAAATCAAGTTATTTATTTAATTTGGTTTAAGATAAGAGTATATAAGTATAAGATTAGATAATTGGTGAGAATAAACTTATAATTCCCAATTAATAAGAAAGTGCAGAAAATTAAAACTACAATTAATATACTTATGAATTTTAATTCACATCCAAGCTTGTTAAATCAATTGGAATTGTTTGAACTATCTAAGTAATGAAATTGGGCCAATAATAGAGTTGAAACGTAAAATTTGATTTTATGATTTATTTGATTGATTTAATAAATATTAAAAATAGCCATTTTTGTCACGGACTCGGATTTTGACGAAACCAGTTTCATCGGATCTGTATCGGTAAATTATTATAGAGTTTCAAGTTTCGTATCGATCGGACTTGTCGTTTGATCGTACGGACGCGAAACGCCTTGAAATCAATTTATTAAGAATCAATTTGAAATCAATTTGGAAATCTTGTTTTCAGCATAACTTCTTCATACGATCAAATTTGGACGTGAAACTTCTTCCATCGCGTTCAGAATATTTTAAATTACCTATTTTGATATATGGGTTTACCCAATTTCGCTCCGGAGTCGAATCGGGCTTTTCGGGCCATATATCGTGTAGCGCGTACATCTATCGTATCCGTTCCAGCCTTTTTCAACTTAGTCTATAAATATATCGCTATAAACCCTAATTTCCCTCATTTTTTTATTTGGCTGTACGTATATCTCAGCCCTTTCTCCTCCTCAATGGCAGACAATAATTTTAGATCCAATTACAATCAAATCAAAAGTAAAAATTTAAAGTGCTCAGAAAAATTCGAGAAAAATATATGTTGATCTTCTCGAAGCGCTTAATCTGCCGGTATAATTTGTTTCTCGATTGGATCTGTGGTTTGCTCAGAAATATTCGAAACAGTGCCGGCCGTACATAGATAGTTGCTCGTTTCAACGGTAGATCTTCAGCGATAGCTCGATCGGGGGGTATGGTTTCGTAGAGGACGTCGAGCAGGCCAGATCCATGCGGCTACTTTGGTCTGTAATGGCATGGATGCATGCAAATTTACGATGGAAGGGCCGACAGGGGCTCTCGGCCTGGGTTGCGTGGAGGCGCCGTAGGAGGGCCGGTCTGGGGTGTAAGGGGCGGCCGGTGATGGCCTTCACGCTGGTGGTCTTGGATCGGAGGAAGGGGGAGCGGTGACTTCGGAAAAATTGAGGTAGGGTTTACTGATGGTAGCGGCCTCGATCGGTTCAGGCTTGAGAAGATGGTGTCGCGTGCTGAAGGGGGTGAAAGCAAATTGCTGACGTGGAAATAATTTTAGGTGAGTTTAGTTTTTATTTAATTTTGTTTTCAACTCGAAATTTCGCTATAACTTTCACATACGAACTCCGATTCACACGAATTTTTTTTTGTTAGGATCGTAATTTAATTCCGGACTCGATGACGCTGGTTTGGACGAATTCTGAGACGGGCGAATTTTTGGATTTAAATTGAATTTGGATTCAATTTAAATTCAAAAGGTGAGTGTTTTAACCCACTCACAATTACTAGAAGCTTTTATGTTTGTTAAATAAATTTTAGAAATGAATAGAAATTTATTTATGAGCTTTTGGCATGTTATTTCACCCATATCTGTTGAATTGCATTTATTGAATTTAGCTGTTAATTAAATTGATTAATTGCGTATTAATTTGCTGTTAGGAATTTTGTTTGCATATGAAATGCTAGTTAACAGTTATATAAATTATCTCTAAATATAAATGGTTAGATTAATAGTTGAAATTTAATTTGAATAAACTGACAGTTATTACCCGTTGCATATTATCGAACTAATATTGTTATTGATTGATATGGGTTGATAGTAATTGATATCGATTGATGGTTGGAATTGGGTGATGGATGTGTTGTTGAATGGATGATTTATGTGAATATCATTAACTGCCAGTTAGCATGCATTTTACATTTTCGGGATTGTGGTTTGAAATGATAAAACCGCAAAGTTTTATTTTTAAATTGCGGATTGAAATGATAAATATCCGTATCACTTGACCATAGGATAGAAAATTTTATACAGGCACCGCGGTCTATATATAACTATTTTAATGTGATTTCTATGGTTTGGATTGAATACGGTTTATAAATCTTAAATTTTATATTGTATAAATATTTTATTCCATATTTATATCCCTATGAAGTTAAATTTTAGGAATTTAAAAGGTGGATAAATTTCTTTATTGAAATGGAAGAAATTTAGAAAATGGAGTTGGTAAATTTATATCCTATGTTTAAATGTAAAGTTGGAAATTTTAAGATATGATATTTGAAATTGGATTTCCCAAAATAAATAGAAATGGATATTCTAGTAAAAATTTGAATTGGAAAATTTATATATATATTTTACTAGAAATTGAAGTTTTATTAATTATGGATTTTATGTGAATGGTCAAGATTAATTAATAGAATATTGATTTTGAAAGGATAAAAATCCAACTTTAGTTGAAATATTAATGCTCAAAAATGGATATAAATATATATAAAATTGAAATGGTTTTGGGACTTGAGGTAATATTTTGGATTTTGGTTTAACTTTAAAAGAAGAAATATTTGGAAAGCCGTGAAATTTATTTCTTTATAAAGCAACAGTAAAGTTAAACCTTTTTAATTCGCATACCGTTGAATATCCAAACCATTTGAGTTTAAAAGTTATGGTTTGAAATTATGGATTTCCAAAAATATTAAGCTTTGAAAATACTCGATTTTCAGATATTATGAAGCTAAAGCCTTTTAATTTTTGGAAAGGAATTATATTTGGAATAAGTGGTAAAATAGGGTTTTGGGTTTTGGAATGATATCGTAATATTATGGTTTTGAAATGGATTATATTCTGGTTTTAAAGTATAAACAATTTTTAAATGACCGCGGTGTTATAATAACGATTGGTTGGCAAAGAGACCGGGATCGGATATGGACATACTCTCTGTCGATACCGAAAACCACTTTGACTAACCGTGTACGCGGTGGAGTTCCCAGAATGAAGTAGGTGGTGGCGACGTTTCCTGTAAGGTAAATACGTGGACCCAACTCCCGTGAGTTGGCATAAGGTGGCTAAAACAGGAGCGATTCTCAGGCCAATGAGGTCATTCCTCTGATCGGACGCTCCTCTTCGATATTATACTTTGACTTGGATTGATTCAGTGGCCACTTCTATATTTTGATTTTTGGGGGAGTTAGTTCGAGGTGGGCGGCAGCTGCGCGCTGCGCGTTACCACCAGCCTGGATAGCAATTGGTATATCTACCCTGGCATTGCCTCGTTGTGCCGTGTCACCTACCATATCGAGCCTTGTACGAGTTTGGTTTTCTCCCGTAGCCCGTGTGGTATCCTCTAGTTGCTTCCCGAGTAGGAGGAGCTATGGTATTGGATGGACTACTGGGACTATTACGTGTTAAGGTGGAAAATGTAAAGCCTTAACGCTATTTAAAAGTAAGTTTATTTTACAATTAGACACTATTATAATAGCGCAATATACTACATAGTAAATAGTTTAACGGATCCTTAGGAGATGTAAATCCCGAGCATCTCTTGAGTTACTGTACTCATATTTATTTCTGTTTATTTAACTCACATAAGATTTTCTAGTCTGACTCGAGTGTTTTTGTCTTTTTCAAATTCGCTCGGGTCAGTCCGAGCGTTTCAGGATAGCAGATTTTAGCTTTGGAGGACGAAGACGAAGAATCAGTATTATTTTATATATAGTATTACACCACACTCTTTTTATTCCGCTGCATTGCTTGTATTGGTATGTGTAACTCTGATATTTATTGTAAAAGAAGAATCAAGCTTTTGTAAACTGTTTATGAACTGTATATTTGTTATTATATTTTATCCTTCCGCTGTGAGATTCTGTTTTTGTTTTTATTCTTCTCTGTTTTTCTTATTTACCCCATAACAATCCGCCCTTGCGTACGCTTTGAATTGGCACGTGTGTCGGTTTAAAGTGTGCATAAAAGGCGGGATGTTACATAATTTCAAATAGTTATATATTTGATTACACCTTTTATTGACTTATTTAGATGTTGGTTATTTTGAACTATTTTTATTACCAAAATCCATATCAAATTTGTATTAGGTATTGACAGCCGATTACTTGACTTAGATTTTTTTATCAATCATTATGTATTTTCAACCTTCTTGATGTATCATTCTTGCATTTGTCATATATCAATTTCAAGAAAATTAAACGTACTTTACTAGAAACTTAATTATTATTGTAAAATATTTTAATATGGTAACCTTACTTTACTTTCAGCCATGGTTCATCAATGATCTTCAAAGTATTAATTTACTTTTAGGTATAGACGATAATCATCTTGAATTAATCATCTGAGCTTTGTAGCCATTGCAACTTTGCAAATAGATTTCAATAATTAATTAGAGACCTACACTAAAAGGTAGTCAAATGCAAGTATTTTCATTTAACTTTTTCTTAGGGTAATTAATGTTAGAAACTGGGGTGGCTATAACGCAATATTGGATCTTAAGGCTATTCAGACACTAGAAGTGGTGAATTGTGTATGAACTACTTACTTATGAATATAAAACTGTATTTACTCAAATTGCAAACAGAAAGAAGTAATCAGAGAATAAGTGAGTAATAAGGTAAAATGTAGTAATGTAAATAACACCTGGATTTTTATACTAGTTCGGATTAATCAATCCTACATCCAGTCCTGCACTCTATCGTGTAAAATTCCACTATAATCGTTTCCTTACCACGGGTGGCAAGAACACCTTTACAATCTTGGTTTCACGGGCTACAAGACACACCCTCTTGATTTTGTAGGATACAAGAACTCCTTCTCTTTATCACCAACAACAAACTATGGCAAATGGTTGCATCTTCAATAAAGATTACTGCAGATTCGGTACAATGATCCTATAGACTTTCAATGGCAATATATCTTTGAATTCTTTGAGGAATAGGATGAAATCAGAGAGGGAGAATGATGTGAATTTAGGTACAACTCTTTGATATTGTGTGGTTTGCAAATCAGTGAAGAATTGGAATGAAACAGTATCGATTTGTAAGGAGATTGAAAGAGTATGCAACGGATTTCTTTTGCAAATGTTTAGAGAAGGAGTAAGAGAAAATAAGAATTCCTAATGGTAAAATTCATTTTCAGAGGCCTTTATATAGTGGTTGGAGAGACCTGTCTTTTGGTGAAGAGGGGGAGGGAAATGTATCTTCATTAAAAATTTGAAATTCTAAAAAGATGCTAGTATGTCGACATGCCCAAGTACCCCATGTCGACATGGGTGTGTTGCAAAATGAACAGCAACACTAATAAGTATTGCTAATTTTCAGCATTTCAAATTACCTTATATTTGTGGATTTTTGTGATTCGGTTGAGGTTAATGGTTGATGATCTTCAAGTATAATTGCCATGAGATCTTTAACCAGATATTCTACGGTTCAACCAACTCCTCATCACTTCAAACACCTTTATGCTTCAGCATTCTTCTCAAATTGGGTTTTGTTCTTCAATTGCTCTGATCAACCTTATTTTACAATTTCATTTTCTTCCACTGTATTCTTGTTTACCTCTGTAAATGTCTCCATAATATATCTGATATGACTGCATAACTCGAAAATACGTTAGTAGTAATATTTATATGTTTGTTGTCATCAAAATCAATACCTAGGGTATTAACAATCTCTCCCTTTCTGGTGACGACAACCATATAAATATCCGAGTGATAAAATATAATATTTTTATATTTGACTCCCCCACCTCTATGCACTCCCCCTATCATTTTTCCTAGTATATTTATACCTTTTCTCCCCCTTTGTCATCAACAAAAAGGGCGAAAAAGAGTCGCTTAAATCACTGCTAGATAATATGTATAGTTTGTATATAGAGATAAATGCTTTTAAATAAAACACTTGAGGGGAAACCAAATCAATTCAAAACATGAAATAAAATTATCAAATAATAAGATGAGTTTTAGAGTTACTGACTTTGCTGATGCGAATAACAAATCCTTTACGTATTTATCTAATGTACGATAGATTTCTTGTCATATGCTTTGAGCATTTACAATCTGATATACATTGTTTGGTACCTGAAAAATTATAAAATATGCACACTGGTACCCTTTTTATGTTGGGTCCATGGGGTTAAGTTTTGGGACGCCAAACCCATGAAGAGTTTGAATGTCCTTTCAAAATATAGGAGTTTCACTTGCTTACAAACCATATGAAGATTCACAAGACCACCAATAGGATTTGAAACACATAAAGGCACAGAAGCAAAATCAGGAGAGAGAAGGTGCTCAAATTTATCACAAAGATCCATAGAAATAAAGTATGGTAAGCTCCAATATCAAATAGAACACGGCCATGAAAAATTAAATAGAGAAAAAGTGCCCTGAAGTGTACCTTCGTTGTCACTAGGAGCAGGAGCAGGCATAGGTGCAGGTGCAGGAGGTGGAGCTGGGGAAGATGCAGAGGTAATAGCACAGATACCTGATGACATGCCCATTTTCTGAGTTGGGCAGTCCTTCTTGAAATGGCCAGGCGGCAAACAAATGTGACAGAGATCGCGCCTGGTCAGTTGAGCTGGACGAATAGCAGGACCACCCAAAGTAGGACAACTATTAGCACAGTGTCCTTTCTAGGTACATCTATAGCAAGTAATGGCAGATAGGTCGATCGACTGCCTCTGAGATGAAGAAGATGATCCCAACCCTGGAGTCTTGCTGTGATTTTTCTTATGATGATAAAAGTTAGACTTTCTCTTCTTAGGATTTCCAGAAGAAAACTGAGATGAAGCAGACTGAGCAGTTGGAGGATCCTTATAAGTAGGATTCTCGTATCTAATAGCCATGTCCATCAGAGTGGTGAAAGGGCTATGCACATGGGTGATGAGACGGTCATAATACTCTAGACGTGCTCCAGCAACGAACTTCTCCTTTTTCTTGAGAGGAGTGTCAATTAGATTTAGAACAAACTTAGAAAGTCTATTAAACTTCCTCTCATATTCAGAAATATCACCTTATTTAAGATTCATTAAACTTAGAAAGTCCATTAAAATTAAAAAGACATATCACCCTATTTAAGATCCATGAGTTCCTGATACAGCTGAGACTTTCCTGCCTCAAGCATCCACTTCACAAGAAAAGCGTCCCTAAAGCACGATAAAAAAAATATAAGGAAGATTTTAAAAAAGGAAACTGAATAAAATTCAAAATAACAAGTGATGATACCTAAATTGCTCCTAAGAAATGTCTGCCTCATTGGTGTGAGTTGTGACAGTCTCCGCCAATCTAAAGCTGCTCCTTTTAATTGCCAAGCATCCAACTGATGCTGTTGGGCATTAGTAATCTCAAGAGCAGAGAAGATTCTCTCCAAATCCTTCAACCACTATTGAGCTTCTGTAATGCTCTCAGATCTTGTGAACTTGGTGCCATCAAGCTCAATGTATTCCTTGGAAAGCTTCATGAACCTGACTGGTGACAGGCTTAGGAGCTGGGGCAGCACCACATCCCCTACCTCTTGCATTCCTATGACTCATCCTGAAAAGTCAAGAATGTATTTTAGGACAGAGGCAAATGAGAAATAGAGACAAGATTAGATAAAACAAGATAAGATTCAGCGGGAATCAAGTATCCTGTACAAGGAAATTACTAACAAGGTGGATAAGAAAAAGAAGGAAGTTTAGAAAATTTGGTTTTAAAATAAGAAAAGTTTTTATATTAAAATACTCTTTAAAATCCTTTGAAAATCATTTGAAAAATCATTTTCGACTTTAAAATACGTTCACTCACAAGGAAAGGATTCCAGGATTGATTTCACTCATTCTACGGTATTTCTACACTATCTCTAATGAGTTTTGCTCCACAGGCTAAGGTTTGCCTAAAACCAAAGCTCTGATACCAATAGTGTAACAACCCAAATTTTTTTAAATATTTTTAAATTGAATTAATTTAAAACTTTTTTGTCTAATTATTTAAAGTTTGAAGTTTTGAAATTTTCCCAATATGATTTTGGAGTTCTTTATAAATTATTTTCCCCAAATACAATAAAATAAACAATTTTTGAAAATTTTATATTTTGTTCAAACTTTGACTTTTATTTGAAAAGTTTAAAATTTCAAATTTCAAATTCTAATCTTTTTATTTGAAACTGGATATATTTCTAATATCCGTCATGCTTTTCGTTTCATTGAATTCTGATTTATACTTTGTAAATTGGATAACATACAGCGTTTTAAACAGCAATTAATTTCTGTGTTTTATTTTATATTTTTCCTATGTCTATCTCTTTTAATTTATTTTTTATTTTGTTTTCTCAAGACATTATTTATTTATTGGAGTTTATTTGTGTATATTTTTATTTGTTGGTGGGAAAAAATCAGTTAGACATACGTTACTTTGTTTTAATTGGGCATAAGTTATATTGTGCTAAAAGCTTCCCCTTATTTGCTTAGCCTGTATATTTCTCACCATAGCCGTTCACTATTTTTAGCCATGCATTTACAAACCCTAGCCTCCTCTAACTGGTGAAAATTCACGCAAAAACATCTAATCACATCTCTCTTTTTTCCATTTGTTTCTTTTTATTTAATAGGAAATAAAGCCCTTCAATTCTCTAGCCGTTTGAAACATTGTTTACATGCTGTTTCTTTCTACATGATTAGATGTGAAAACTCCATTAGTAAATATCAATTCACGTATAAATATTTCACAAACATCTCATTCCTCATTTGTCTATCGTGACTGAGAGGAAATTGCAGTAAGTTTTCTATGGCTCCTTCCTCTTTTTTCTAAATATTTCCCAAACATCTCATTCCTCATTTGTCTATCGTGACTGAGAGGAAATTGCAGTAAGTTTTCTATGGCTCCTTCCTCTTTTTTCCTCTTTTATTTTCTTTTGTTCTTCTCTGTGTTTCAAGGAATAGGCTCGGCCACCATGAATTGTCGACCACAACTCTCCCTCCACCAACACCTTCCACGGTCAACAACTCCTACTCATCATCCCACGACCATGCCATGACCATAGATAAGATCTCATCACCAAACAATGATAAAAAACCTTAGCTGAGCCTATAGATGCAAACCCCCTCCTTGGTTGCCTTGAAACCCTAGCCTATCTCCACCATCTTACCTTGGCCATGATCATCTCCATATCTTAGCCATAATCCAGATCTGAATTGACCAAATTAGCACACAGGCCGAGCCACTTTAGACATAAGTCGAGCCTAAACTCCACTAGATCCATGCCTTGTAACCTTCCATGCCTTATTATTCACCTTCCTCAAGCCATAGCCATGTGCACTTGATCCATGACCGAGCCTATTTTACCTTTAGACATCATTCCTGAGCAAAATATGGTGATGGTTGAGCCTATAGGTGACGTGGCCGAGCCCACTTGTGATTTAAACCAAGCTTTGTTTCATATTGATTCATGTTTTTCATTGTTGAATTCATACCTTGTTTTGTTAAACCATATACTTATATTTATTTTATTTTTTTGATTACAAGATTTGTATTTGGTTGTTACTTCATCTCAAATCCTGTCGTACATTGTCGTGCTTTGTGGAGTGTTGATTTTTCTATTTTGAATTGATCTCTAGCTTCAAAAAGGAGAGTTATTCACTCTAGACATTATGTACTTATATAACTGTAAATTGGTGACAACTTAATGCGTAAAATTGATATGCTATGTTAATTTGTTCATATATGCATGTTACCTGTTTATATGATGTATAACCCGATTTGGTACCTGTTACATCATTTATTACGATATTATATGTTATACTGTTATTTTATTTTCTGTATCCCACACTGCAAGTTCCCTTATCACTATGGTTTGAAATGATACATACCCGAATGGACTTTAGAATATGAAAAAATCATTATGGGCTGAAATGATAGGCTCGAGTGATTTTTATTGTATTTGATTTACTTGGGATTGCGGGCTTGAAATGATAGAACCTGGATTTTTCTTTTTAAATTACGGATTGAAATGATATATTATCCATATCACTTGACCTAGGTTAGAAAATATTATGCAGACCCATGGTTAATTTTATATATATTTTCTGAAATTTTATAAGTATTTTAAATGTGAAAATATGTCATTTTAACTTAATTTGGATTTAAATAATTTAAATGAATTTATAGAGATTTTTCTATAAGTTAAAATGTGTAAAGAATTAAATGGAAAGGTGTATTATAAAGGAGGACTTAACTTGAAATTGGGAATTTGGTTTTAAATGGAAACTTTAAGTTAAGTAAATAAATGGAGATTTTATTTTATTTAGGAGATGGGTATGTTAAATAAAATATTAAGTTATTGATTGAATGAAAGTTAAGCAATTTATAAAGGATTGACTTAACAAATGAAATTAATTAGAATTAGACATTTATTTATAAAATGTTATTTTATTAAAATTTATAAGTTAATTAATATCCAAATATTTTTTTTTTGAAAAGTGGAATAAGTTTGATAAGTTAAAAATGAGAAAAATTGAAGATATATTGTTTTAAAGGGTATAACAGAATATAGCGTTTCAGAAATGCTGTAGTTTAATGAACTATGGCTTGAATATACCAAATATACCTATTACAGCATTTCTAAAGTGCTGCAGTTTCTGAAAATTTGAACCATGTGTTAAACTTACTAAATATGCCTATAGCAACATTTCTAAAGTGCTGTAACTTCTGAGAATTTGAACTATGTGCCGCTATAGCAACATTTCTGAAATGCTGTAGTTTCTGATTTTGAACTATGTTTTAATATATACTAAATATGCCTACAGCAGCACTTTATAGATGCTGCTGTTTTAAAAATTTCAATGTTTTAAATATTGAAATTGAACGAATGAACATAGAAATTGCTGAAATTTTGGAATTTGAATATTTGATTTGGAAGAATGATTACTTCATATTTAAATGGTTTAAATGAATTATTTTGTCTTGGAATATAAACCACTTTTGAAATTTATAACCACCAGTAATAATACCGTTGGTTGTTAAGAGAGCGAGATCGGATATGGGCATACTCTCTGTCGGTACCGAAAACCACTTTAACAACCGTGTACACGGTGGAGATTCCAGAATGAAGGAGGATGGTGGCGACGTTCTGTTGATGTATATACGTGGACCCGACTCCCGTGAGTTGGCATAAGGTGGCTAAAACATGAGCGATTCTGGGCCAGTGAGGTAGCTCCTCTGATCGGGCACACTTCTTCGTATGCCATTCTATTACCTTGTGATTGATTGGTGTGCACCTTTTATTTTTGTGAGTGTGGCTCAAGATGGGCGGTAGTGGCTATTATGCGTTACCACCTGTTTGGATAATAATTGGTATATCTACCCTGGCATTGCCTAGTTGTGTCGTGTCACATACCCTAGCAAGCCTTGTACGAGTTGGATTTGTGTCGTACCTATGGAGTATTTTTTCGTAGCCTCCCGATCAGGAGGTACGCATATACTGTATACACTACTGGCACTATTTATGTGTTAAACGCTATTTTAAAGTAAGTTTATTTTACTTCTAGACATTATTATAATAGCGTATATTACTACATAATTAATAGTTTAACGTATCCTTAGAAAATGGGCGGTCCCAAGCATCCTTGAAGTTACTTGTACCTTTATATTACAGTTCACTTGAGTGGGGTTACATTGTATAAGTATGTATGTCCAGACTCAAGTGTTTGTGTTTATTTTCTTACGCTCGGGTCAGCCTAAGTAGCACAGCTTGGATCTATCTTCTAGAAGCTAGAGATTTCTGAAGTTTATCTTCTTATCTAGTTTTATCTATTTCAGTTCAGTCTTCCTATTTCAGCTATGTATTAGAGACTTATGTATTTGGGATTTCTACTATATTTGTTTTAGAACTGTATTTTTTTTTCAGACTTTGTATTTTGTACTTGTTTTGAGACAAAGTTTGTAGTGACTTCATGGACCACTATAGTTATTTTAAATTCCGTTGCGAGTATTCTGATTTATTATTTTCTATGATGGGTTTTATTTTCTCCAAAATTTTATTACAATCTATTGTTTTGAATTATTCAAGTCGGACATATGTGGTTTTATTGTCGATTTGAATGGTCCAAAATAGTGGTTCGTTACAGTTTCTTTCTCCTAAATTCGATTCTAACTTTTTTCTTCTCAACTTTCACTAGTGCATGAGTACTTGGACTCATGGCACCTCTACGAATACTTTGATTCAAGGTCCTTATACAAATCGTCTAACACGAACAAATGATCCTCCTGAAATGAAGAACGAGAATGCCCCTTGAACTCTTATGGATATAATCTTCCCCAATCGAGTTTCTATCCCTTCTTACATCACCTTTCCGGTCCTGATGGGCAATTACTTTGAGATCCATTCGAATGACATTAACATGCATCTAAAATTCGGCAATCTTGAACATGATGATCCTTATATATTTTTAACCAAATTAAAACAATTTTGTGCAACCATTAAATTTCAACAACTATGTGACGATGGAATCAAACTTAGGTTAATTCCATTCGCACTAACAGATTACACTGAAAAATAGTTGTATAGTTTGCCTATGAATTCGATCAATACTTGGGAAGAATTTACTATAACCTTCTTAAAGAAGTTTTACCCTTTGGAAAAAACAACAAAAGTTCGAAATGTAATTATAAATTTTCATCAATTCGATGGTGTATCATTTGCAAAATACTTTGAAAGGTTTAAGGAACTTTTAACCAAATGTCCACACCATAAGTTTGAAAAATGGACTTTTTGCCAAATTCTATATGATGGACTTTATAACAATTCTCGAATAAGGTTAGAATCGACGTGCTAAGGAAACTTTCTAGCCCAACATCACGATGCCCCTTGGCAATTTTTTGAAGACTTTTCCGAAAAATCATCACAATGAGAACAATCTAACGAGAAATCGAACTATTCCCGACCAAGTGCTCATTCAGTAGGATCCTCTTTGGCCTTAGAAGCAAAAATCGATGCGATAATAGCCAAATTCAATAATGTCCTTTCCTCAAATCAAATGAACCAAGCTTCTTAAGTCCTGTGTTACAAATGCAACGATCCAAATCACATCATCTATTAGTGTCCGTACTCATTAGAACAAACCATGCGTTTATTAAAGATAGGAATGATCCATTTTCTCCAATGTACAATCCTAGTTGGAGAAATCTTCCCAACTTCGCTTGGAATCAAAATAATTCGAACAAGAGTATGATTCGACCGTCTTTTCAATCAATTATGAACGGCGCCTCAAATTAGAATCCTCCTTTCCAACTGCAACAATTTCAACAAAATTTTGTGCCTCCTTCACAAAACAAAGCATAACAATATTTTGTTCATCAAGATGACAAACGAATGACCTCCCTTGAAAAGAGTATTGAAGCCTTAACTAATGCGACAATGCAATTGCAAAATTTGTTAAATTCGTACATGCAAAATACAAGCCAATCGATCTCTAAACTCGAAATGTAAACGAGTCTATTAGCCAACCTTGTGAGTGAACGAGAAAGAGGTACATTCCCAAGCCCACCAATTACAAATCCTAGGAATCAAAACGTAAACTCGAGCCAGGCTCATGTCGTTCATGATAGATATTTAAATCAAATTAATGCTATCACCACTTTGTGATATGTTATGGTAATCAATAATGAAGTTGTCAATCCGAACGACTTACCGGATGGTCCACTCGACATTTCGAAAACTACAACCAATTCCAATCAAAACATTGAGTCGAACCCTAATCTAAATTCCAAGTCTAATTCTTTTCCAACTCAAGAAGACCGTCCGAATGAGTTTCGAATCCCATTCCCAAATCGACTTCGACCTAAGAAACATTCGAAATAAATGGAAAAGATGTTGGAAATCTTTAAACAAGTCAACGGGAACATTCCTCTCTTAGATATCATCCAAAATGTCCCGACCTATGCCAAATTTTTAAAGGACTTGTGTACTAAAAAATGACACACTCAAGTGCCAAAGAAAGTTTTTATAGCCGCTGGTCTAAGCGAAGTCTTGTCTCAATCCATTCCTGTTAGATACAACGATCCTGGTTGTCTCATGATATCATATACAATACGAGACAAGAGAATTAACAAATGTTTGTTAGACCTAGGTGTTAGCATAAACTTGCTCCTATATTCAGTTTATCAGCAACAAGGTCTAGGTGAGCTTAAACCGACTAAGGTCATCCTTCAATTGGACGATTGTACTGTAAAGAAACCGATAGGAGAAATTGAGGATGTACTCATTAGATTGGGGAAATTCATATTCCCCATCAATTTCATTGTCCTTGAAAATCAACCTATAAACAATCTGATTAGCTATATTCCTTTAATTCTAGGACGACCATTCTTGGCCTCTTCAAATGCTTTAATTAATTATCGAAACAGTTCAATGAAAATTACTTTTGGTAAAATGACCATCGATCCTAACATCTTTAATTTAAAAAATAAATTGGACGAACCATTCGATAGCATACTGGAGGTTAGTACCATTCAAGAAAAATATGAAAAATAATCGATTGACCTTAATGATGAATGCAACGCTAAGTACGAAAAATTGTTTCAGGATGTTCCACACAAGACCAAACACATGCTTCCTTTCAAGGATCTCACGATTGAGTTCAAGTCTCAGCTGACTTCTTTGATTGAGCCACCTCCCAGGTTAGATCTCAAACCTCTCCCTTCCCACCTTAAGTACGTCTACTTAGCAAAAATGAAACATGTCCTCTCATAATTTCTAACGATCTTTTTCTTGAGCAAGAAGCTTCTCTTCTCTCTATTCTTTTAAAAAATAGAGAATCAATTTGATGGTCCATTATGGACATTAAGGGAATTAGCCCGATAATTGTTCAACATCATATTCACTTAATTGACGAAGCCAAACCCACTCGTGATGCACAACGACGGCTTAACCCCAAAATGAAAGATGTGGTTGGAGACGAAATTCTAAGCTCCTTGATAACGGTATCATATATCCCATCTCTAATAGCTCTTGGGTTAGTCCAATTCATATCGTGCCTAAAAAGTCTGGACTTACCGTTATAACAAATGACACTAAAGAACTCATTTCTACCTGTACTCAAACTAGTTGGCGTGTTTGCATTGATTATCGATAATTGAATGCTGCAACATGTAAAGATCACTTCTCTCTTCCATTCATCGACCAAATGCTTGAACGCTTAGCTAGCCATGAATTCTATTGCTTCTCGATGGTAACGCTGGCTATAACCAAATTTCAATCGCTCCCGAAGATCAAGAGAAAACAACTTTCATGTGTATATTCGGTACCTTTTCTTATTGACGTATGCCACTCGAACTTTTTAACGTCCCTGTGATTTCCAATGATGTATGATTGGCATCTTTTCTGATATGATCGAAAGCTTTCTAGAAGTCTTTGTGGGTGATTTTTCTATCTTTGGAGATTCTTTTTTGATTGTTCACATCATCTCGAGTTGGTTCTAAGTCATTGTGAAGAAAACCATTTGACTTAGAATTGAAAAAATTGCCACTTTATGGTCAAACGAGGCATCGTCCTAGGACAAGTCATTTCAAATAAAGGCATTGTGGTAGATAGAGCAAAAGTTGACGTAATTGCAAACCTACCCTTTCCCAAATCCATTAAGGACATTCAACCATTTCTAGGACATGATGGATTTTACCGAAGCTTTGTAAAGGACTTTAGCAAAATCGCTCATCCTCTAACTACTCTTCTAGGAAAAGACGTTCCTTTCAATTTTAATTCTTACTGTGTCTCTTCTTTTGAACGTTGTAACAAACCAAATTCCAGTGGGTCCTGATTTTTCGCAAAAATGCTAAAATCCAAACCCACTAAAGCCTGAGTTGGGTATCTGGTATCCTGCAAATCGGCAAAGATAAATATATCATAGCTCAAATAAATATCTCACAGCGGAACCGACTAAAATATAACAGTAATTATTCACCAAGGTAATAACACTTTCTAAACAAGTGTCTTAAAGCTGGAAAATCCTTGCCATCTATCTAAACTATGGGATGATATAAGGAGAGGGTCAAAATTAAAGTTCTGGTAAATGGAAAAATTATACACTTCTAAGCATAATTCTACAAATACCATTCTATTTCCATTTTCTGTTATATTAGATATATTGGGTTTATAATACTCTCGCCTATATGCGTGAATCGTACCCATCTACTCCTTAGTAGATTAAGACCTAATAAACAATATATATATGTAGCTACATGCCCAAAGAGCACAATGGTCCTAGGTACTACTCACAGTACCTTCTGTATCCTCCTCGGAAAGGACTCCATCGTCTTGCTATTAGAGCGTACTATAACTACATCTGTAATGGATAGCTTCTTGAGGCCTACAATACATATGTTTCATCATCTACTATGAAAACGATAAATTTCATCCGCACTAGAATTGCTTGGACGTCCATAATGTACCACCTAGTGCGTACCTTGAGGACTACACGTAATCGTTCTATCTACTCCTCGAATTTCGCCAGCAAGTTCTAGCTTGTATGGAACTCCGTCGAGGATTTTCTATATTTTTAAAGGTCCACTTTGTAGGCCTACCCTAAAGATATTCTACTTGGTCTGTCTCTTTACTCATCGTGGCTGTGGCCCGACACAACGCCCCTTAACAAACCGAAAGACCTTTCAAGAGCTAAGTAGCTGTGCCATACTGCAAACAATGTAAACATCCAATTGATTGTGCCCCTCATCCAATGTCTCGATAGCGAAAGAATCATTGGCCTGTTGGTTTAACTCTAGTCTTTCTCGAACTCGCTTTGACTAATGATGGCTGATATCCTCATGCGACTATACTTATGGGTCCTGCCCACTCTAAACTATTCACAAACTAGAGTACGGTGTCATACAAATATCCTGCTCCGTCATTAACCTTTTGACTGCCTACAAAGGTCTGCTTCATTAGACCTGTAAGGCAAAAGCATTCAAGGCATACTCTCTTGATGGAACGCCTACAGACCAGCCTCCGAGGGTGCAGCTTCATTAGGCCTACCCAAGAGGGCCATCATAGAGTATCCTCACGTCGCGTTGAAGTCTCGTATTTCCTTCTAGCCTAAAATAACTAACTTTGACGTGCTCTTTCTACACTAAAAATCTGCAACGAACTACTTCGTTAGGCTCTTTATCTAGATTCTCTTTAGGCTGCTCCAAACACACCTTACTATTTTATTAGACTCTATGTATAATCTTTTATTATGCATTTAATTCACTTTTTTTTATTCTGTTAGCTACTTATTTACCCTAATTAGCATGCCCGGCCCTACCCATATGTGAGACCATCGGTCCTAGACCTGAAAGCGAATGCTGCCAGAACGGGCCACTTTTATTATTTTTGGTTATTAACTTAATTCAAGATCTAAGTTTGATAAAATAAGCATCTTCTATTTCTTTCTTTTTAATTATAACCAACGTGTTACAATTATACTTGCAATTTTCACTTTTACGTTCTTTTCTTTCTTTTACAATCTACATGTTATAAATGTATTTGCAAGTGTCACTTTTATATTCTAGTTTGTCTTCTTTGATTATGGTCCTAAATTTTCTTTAATTCTCTTGTATTATATAACCGTCTAAACTTGGGACTACGTCCACCTATCATAGGTTACTTATCATAATAACTTCTTTATTTTTTACTCTACTATCTGCACAATAAATGCAGATCTGGTCATATTTTCTGTTTACTGTTTCAAGTCTTGTAAAATAATTACTTGATTATTTCTTCTTCTTTAACTTCTTTAACGCTTCGCGTTATTCTCTACTATTTTGGGAAGTAATTCTATTCTATTTGGTTGGTTACAAAAACTATGCTAAAAATCCATTTCCATATTTTAATACAAAATAATGCTATAAACAATAACTCGTAACTGCAAGATATATCATTTATTGTTACTTTAATTGTTGGGTAATACAAAATACAATAATGTCTGTATTTTACACTAATTCCATTTCTCTTGCTTTATTCTTGCAATTACGTTTATAGTTATTCTTACGATATTAAATTATGGAAATGTATTCCCTTTTCTAAACCAACCAACTAATTTATCACTAACTTCCAAATCAAGTTATTAGATTTTCCTTTTTTTATAATTCATTTCTCCCATTTAATAATTTGTAGTAAATTTCTCAATTTTAGGCTTATGCCTTTCTCTACAACTTTTAAGCCTAATATTACTTATATTTAATTGGGTTTTTTTTCTTTTTGCATATAAATAACATTTAAATATAAGCACACTTCTCTTACAAAATTTACAGATTCAACATACCTAACTAGTAGAATTAATTACTGAAACTAGTTCAAATGCTGAATTAAAATATTTAATGGGATTCTAATGATATTATATATCATCAAGAAAAAGATACATAATTTAAATCCACTCACTTGAAAGGAAAGCACTCGAAATTCCAGACCTGATTTTTAGTCCAGTTCTATTATTCATTGCCTTCCCCTTTGCAACCCTATTTAAAAACATAAACCAGAATTTATATGGATTTTTAAATCTCGATCTAATTGAAGATAAATAAATAGATAAACTAGAAAACCAAGTCTGAAAACTCATCTTATACGGACGACTTAATTTGGACATCTCTTCTCTAGATTTACAGTTTCTACCTCCAAATTGCAAACTAGAAAACCTAAATCAAATATATTTGATTTCGGAAGAATTGGAGAAGTGACGGGGCTTCCGCGCCCATTCAGAAAAATATGGGTTTGATGTCTAGCCTTGCATGTTTATTTATAGAGAGCCAAAGCAACCTCATCCATTTGTCTAAAGGGATTGAAATCTAGCCGTTAAAAACAAGTAAACGTGTCAGTTTTGACGTGTCTAGCCTTTTTTTGTACATATTAATTTAATAAACGTTAACTATTAACCATTGCCTATTCATTCTAATTAATTCCAATCAATTACAAATTTAATTCCATTTTTAACACAATTTTATTTTGAAATACAAATGTTGCTAATTTATGTAAATTAATTTCCTTTAATTGCTGATTTGATTAACATTACCCACAAATGTTAATTAATTACCTCTAATCGCAGATGTCAATTAATTTACTTTATGACGCACGTCTATTTTGAAATTCAAATGCATGTTATTTCTAGAATTTATACATGCATATATTTATAAACAAATATATTTATGCACATTTTCACATTTAATTATTTTCTGATATAGAACTTCGAACCTCAATGGCTTTTTCATACGAAGTTCGCTTGAGGCATATTATATATGTGAATTAATCAGAAAATCACCACAAACACAGTCATATAAGTTTCAAGACCATATTCTGAAAATTCCAAAAATTCTCATTTTCACTTTTTATAATTATTTGATTATTTAATTATCTATAAATGTGGGGTGTTACAAACATTTGAAAAATAAACTTATTTCTGCTCTAATCATCTGTGCACCCAATTAGAATCTTCCTTTCGAAAAAATATGTGATGCCTCTAACTTTGTGGTTAGTGTTGTCTTAGGGAAACGCATCAACAAAATCCTTCACGTCATTTACTATAGGAGTATGACGTTGAACGACGCTCAACTCAACCATACAAGGATAGACAAAGTGCTTTTAGCCTTCGTTTTTGCACTCGAAAATTTCGACCTTACTTGATACGTTCACACATCATGGTCTACACTGAGCATTCTGCTCTTCGATACCTTTTTCCAAAAAGGATACTATGTCTCCCTTGATTCGTTGGATCCTTTTACTTCAAGAATTTGACCTTACAATCAAAGGCAAAAACGGATCCAACAATGCCATTGCTGATCATTTGTCATGTCTTCCAAATGCATTATCTTCTTTACCTATCAACGAGAACCTTCCTGATGAATAACTCTTTTAGTTTCTGCCGATCCGTGGTTTGCTGATATAGTGAACTATATAGTCACTAAGGAAACACCTTCTTTTTGGTCAAAACAAGATAAATAAAAATTTCTTTCCCAAGTGAAATACTTCTATTGGGATGGTCCATACTTGTTTAAGAATTAGCCTGATGAAATCATTTGACTTTGCATCTTGGATAAAGAAATATGGAGTGTTCTTTTGTTTTTCCATGATCAAGTGTGCGGTGGACATTTCGGTCCTTGAAAAACTACGAAAAGGTGCTTCAATGTGGTTTCTACTGGCCTTCTCTTTTCAAAGACTCGTTTGAACTTTGCAAAAGTTATTATCGATGCTAAATGCATGGAAGGATTTCTCGATGAAATATGATGCCTCTAAACCCATTCTTATGATTGAAATCTTTGATATTTAGGGTATTAGCTCTATTGGAAATTTTCCCAGTTCGTCTAGAAATGTGTATATTCTTCTTGCTGTCGATCATATCACAAAATGGGTCGAAGACATTTTATGCAAAACCAAGACAATAGGATTATTGTGAAATTCCATAAAGAAAACATCTTTTCGAGGTTTGGCACACCTCACACAATAGTTAGTGATAAGGGCACCCATTTCGCAATCGTTCTTTTGAAACTTTAATGAAGAAATAGTCAATAACCAACAAGTTATCCACTCTGTATCATCCTCAAACCTGTGGCCAAGTTGAAGTTTCAAATCGTCAAATATAACAAATCTTGGAGAAAACTATTAATAAAAAAAAAGACTGGTCTCAAAAATTGACCAAAGCCTTTGGGCTTACCGTACTACTTTTAGAACAAACCTTAGGATGTCCTCTTTTCATTTATTTTAAGGGAAAGCTTGCCATTTACCTGCTGAAATCGAACGCAAAGCATTGTGGGCAATAAAGAACTTAAACTTTGATCTCGATAAAGCTAGCGAAAACCGAATACAACAACTCAACAAACTAGAAGAACTTAGGAACGACATGTATGAAAATGAGAAAATTTATAAAGAAAGTATAAAAAAATTTCATGAAAAGTCAATCACTCAAGACATCATTTATTCCTTGGGAAACTTAAATCGAGACGGGCCGGACCATTTGTGGTACGAACTTTTTTTCCACGTGGTGCCATAAAAATAGGAAACCCCAGGGATGGATCGATTTTCAATGTCAACGGTCATCATTTGAAACCTTTCCTTGAGTTACGTGTGATTAAGAGGAGGAGCTCATGATTCTTGATGAGCCAAGCTACATCTTATAGGAATGTTTACCCTCTTTTGTAAATATGTACATATTTTTCCCTATTATATTCATTATGCATTACTGTCGAGACACAGTCAACATTAAGTGTGGTGGGAGTCTCATCTTCATTTTCTTTAATTTTCATGGCATTTTTGAATTTTTATTTTCCGCAAACTCAAATTTTTTTAAAAAAAAAATCTTAAAAGTTCTATATCTCAAAAACATTTTCTTTTTAGCATTTTTATGTATTTTCAATAAACTCTATAGGATAAGTATAAGTTTTGGTTACTAGTTGAAATTTTTGAAAATTTATCTGTCGTCACAAAAATAAAAACAAAGCTTGATTACAAGTAATGATGGTTTAACTGGTATATAGGAAGATTCATACATGTTAGTTATGAAGTATATCTTAAATAAAAATCTTTGTTTAAAAAAAGTGATGAATTTAAAGTAAAGGATATAACAGTTTTATCTTCTAAGTTAAATGGTGCTAAAATGATTTTTCAAAACTCTCTCTCCAACTAAAAAACAAACAAACAAAAAATGGAAAAAACACAATGTTAACTAAATTTTTTGTCAACAACCCCAATGCTTGAAATAAGGTTATTTTATATGGGCACAACCATGTGGTTGAGGTGAATCATGTCATTGAGAGCATATCCTTCGAATAGAGTGATTAAGTACAAAGGATTTGAGGTGATAGCTTTAACTTTTGCCTAAAACGACCGGATCGAAAGGAGTGTCAAATTGTCGAATCTTTCGACATTGTTGAAAGGTTGACGTAACCATTCTTCACTTTATTAGCTTGGATAGTATAACAGAAGAATAACTAACCGGTCAACCATGTCGAAGGGTTAAGGTTCCACCCAACCTTTCGACCTTGTTGAAAAGTTTATGAGACCACTCCAACCTTTCGATTGGATTTCTATAATAGTAATTGCCTCTTGAAGCTATTCACGTTAATATAACTTTCAACATTATTACTTTATGAAGTCTCATCTCCCCTGAAGGTTGAAATTATTCAATCATCGATGTATTTCACCTCTTTTCGATCACGTCAAAAGGTTGTATTCAAGACCTTTCGACCTTATCGAAAAGAGATGCTTACTCTATTTTACATTTCCTTATTGCTTTCAACCTCTTGGGTTGATAGTCCTTTCATGGAATTCTTTTGAAAGAATTACTGATGTCATAAAGAGTTGACGTAATATGTAACAAAACCATATAGGGTCTAGGACTGCTACACACCATTGACTACATCCCTTCGATTCCTTTGAAAGGTCTGATCTGAACTCCTTTACTTTAGTGTTTGTTTAATGATGATGGTAGCGGGATTACTCTTCTACCCCAGTCGAAAGGTGCTTAGAAGTTTTGTGTCAAGCTGCTTCGTTCTGCCTTAGTAATTCTTTCCTTCAGGCTTGCGGAAGGTTTACTCCAAATTCTTATATGCTTCTCTTGACTAGCATTGAACAATCCTTTTGCCACCTTTGAAAAGTAACTTTACCTACTACTCTTTACACATGTGGATGCTTTCTAAAAAGCCTTCTTTATCTTTATTCATATTTTATGGTCAACATTTAGCCCCCACTTGTATAAAGAAGGCTTTTGTTCATTAGGATAAATGTTTCAAAATTACCAAATTGTCCCAGTATTCCTGCGATATATCTAATAATATTTGCATGGTCAATTCATACTACAAATACCATTTTGGTTTGGTTGACCTTTAACTTTGAACTTATTTCAGCGGAAGATTCACCTTTTGAACCTTCAGAGCCTGTGATGATCATAAGTATTTGAAGTCTCGGATTTGGGTCTAGATGGTCGGGGCTTACCAGTTTCTCTTATCAATAGTATGCCATAAGACCATACATAGACAATTTATAAGTTCGTATCTTGCGACAATAAAGGTCGAATAGAACACATCAAATAATAATAGAAAGACCAAGATCATATTGATTATTATAATAGAATGCTAAAACCCCATATCAATCCAGTAATAATGAGAGAAGACCAGAATACCAATTCAATCATCCATTCAGATATGAAAGTCCAAGAGATTATCTTTTGGTTGTAAACATTAAAGATTCAGATGATTTATTTCGTCATTCAATAATAGAAGATCATAAGACCATTTTTTGTGATAAGAAGTAGAAGACCAGAAATCCACGTCAAATAATAAATAATGGAGACCGAAAATCCATAGTTGGTAATAAGTAATAGAAGGCAAGAATACCCAATTTGTCACTGATAATGGAAGTTCAAAAACCCATCCCGCTAAGAAATAATAGATGACCAGAATACCCATTCCTGGTATTTAATAATAGAAGACTAGAATATCATTTCTGGTAATAATAATAGAAGATCAGAATACCATTTCTTGTAATTAATAATAGAATACTAGAGGATCAATCTAGCGGATGTTCATGAGGAGAAGTCAGTTAATTCTTTCTGATTCCCTTATCAAGTGTGTCATCTTTATGCTTTCATGATATTTTGCACGCTTTTTCTTTTTCAGGCCCGAGTTTCTTTATTCTTTGGCCTATCTTAGGCAGGGACTCTTTCATCAATTCTTATGCTTATTTAAGTAGTTGTCATTTTAGGCAATGCCGATTTCAAGCGATTGCCCACTTCAGGTAGGGACCTTTCTTAGTCCGTCGGACATTTCATCCGGGCTTCTAGTGCACTCGGCTTGCTTATTCTCAAGCATGGCCCGAGGACTTACCCAATCTTCCTCCAGGAGGCACCTTAACCTGGCAATAGCGTGACGCGGCTAAGGGCATGTTCGATACCTTAGCCAGGCCATAGTGTAGCAGGACCAAGAGATTACGCGTCCTCCCTCCAGGAGGTGCCTTTTCCTGGCTATAGCGTGATGAAAATAAGGGCTCGTGCTACTTTAACCTGGCCATTTCAGACTTTATTGAGGTTAAAGGCATTGCCCTCACTCTAGGAGGTGCCTTGACCTGGCCATCTTGGCGTGACCAAAGGCTTTCTACCCTTATTGGTAGCCTACCATTTTAGGTAGTCAAAGTTTAAGAAGAATTTTACTCCCGATCATGTAGAATTTTCTAAGTGAATCATAATAGAGACATTTTGGAAAATGCTTTATTCATTCAAAGTCAGAAAATACGGTATCAGATCTTCTACGTTCCAAGTTCTCTGTACCATATTTCCATCAGGATGGTATAATTTGTAAGGCCCTGGAGAGATTTCCTTGAAAATAATTAGTGGACCTTCATAATTTGGTTCCAATGTTCCATCTGTTGGGTTTCTTGTATTGGCCATTACTCTTTTACATACAAAATCTCCTTGTCTGAACGACTCGTTTTCACCTTTGACTTATAGTACTTTGATATTTTCCATTGGTATTCCGCCGTTCTTAAGGCTACTTCATCTCTCAATTCATGAATCAAGTTAACTGATTCCTTTTTTAATTATTGATTTGGGTTGAAGGCATAGAAAATCCTTCGATGAGATGGTACCTCAATTTCTTCTAGTAGCATTGCTTCACAACCATATGTTAGTGAATACAGGGTATAACCCGTTGTCGTTCTAATGGATGTTCTGTAAGCCCATAAAACTAGGTGAAATTCTCCTATCCAATTCCCTTTTGCCTTATTTAGTCTCTTTTTCAAGATTGTCTTTATTGTTTTGTTAGCAGCCTCAATGGCCCGATTGTCCTTTGGGTGAGTGGCAGAAGAGAGGCATTTTATGATTCCTTTCTTATGAAAAAATTATGAAAATTCTTCACTTTCAAATTGGGTTCCATTATCGGATATTATCTTATAGGTTATGCCAAACCTTGTGACAATTGCCACTACAACATACTTCGTAAAGTAATCAATTACCACTATATCATACCTCTCCCCACCTTTGGAGATTGGAAGTGCTCCTATTAAATCGATTCTCCAAACACCGTGTGGCCATGGATTGGTTATGGGAGTTAGTTGACTCGGAGGAAAGATGTGGTATCTTCGAGTAGCGTTGGCACTTTTCACATCTTTTAAATTACTCGATTGCTTGGTTGGTTAACAGCGGGGAATAAAATCCTTGTTTCGTTATCTATTTGGCCAATTTAATCCCATTGGAGTGATCTCCACAAAGTCCTTCATGGGCTTCCTTTAATATCTTTAATCTGCTCTCGAGTTTTACACATCGTAAATATGGAAGGACATATCCTTTCTTGTATAGAGCTCCATTCACAATGGTAAAGCTTTAAGCTTGACTCTTTAGATTTTGTGCCTCTGTTCTATCTGCATGTAGTGTCCTATTGACAATATAACTCATAATTGGGGCTATCCAAGTGTGTTAATAGTATTCTACCATTATTGGAGTTGGGGATTCTTTATTTGTCCTTTCTTGATTTGTTTCCCCTATTTCTTGTGCTATAGCCTGAGATCAGGTCAATACTAGTAGCTCATTAGTTTTTTCTTATTTTATTTCCTCAATGCTAGGATTAGCCTGAGATCCCATAGGCACAATTCGAATCGTAGGGGCCCCTCTTAAACATGCCAACTTAGCTAATGAGTGCGCTTGGGAATTGTCTCCCCTTGGTATTTGGTGTGCAGAGAAATCTTAGAAAAGTGTGAGCATTTTTAATACCTTCTTCACATACTGACTTTGTTGGGGATTTTTTATCTAGTATAGTTTCTTGATTTGGTTGACCATTAATTGGGAATCACTGAACACTTGAATCCTCGGGATTTTGAGTTGTAAAGCAAAGTCAATCCTACGACCATAGATTCATACTCTGCCACGTTGTTAGTTGCTGAAAACCCCAATTTCATACCATAGTGAAGCCTGTGTCCATTAGGGGTAATTATTATGTATCCCGCTCCAGCCCCTTGTTCATTTGAGGCACCATCCATTAATAATTTCCATTTGGGTTTTAAGTCTTTTTCCTTTTTAGATTGCTCTGAAACAAATCACGTACATCCATTAATGAAGTCAACCAATGCGGGCCGCTCTAGGTTGATATTCTATATAATATTAACTTACCTCAATTCCCCACTTAATCAGTCTGTCGGAAGTTTTAGGTTTACTGAAGACTTGTTTCAATGGAAAGTTGGTCAATACCTTCACTGGGTGTGCTTGAAAGTAAGGTCTTAACTTTTAGGCCATGAGAATTTAAAAGTATGATAGTTTAACAATAACTAGATATTGGATATCGGCAAGCCTGCTGCATACATAATAAACCGGTAGTTTCAATTCCTTGGTTTTCCTTAATAATACCGAGCTTACTGCGTGTTCTGAAATTTCCATATACAAAAAATAGAACCTCTATATCTTCGGGGATAGATAAGATCGAAGGTTTTTTCAAATGTGATTTCAACTCTTAAAACGTATTTTTGCAATCGTCATCCAATTTGAAAATTTTCCTCTTCTTTATTACCTTAAAGAATGAGATGCACTTATCGGTGGCCTTTGAAATAAACCTGCTTAGCACTGCTACCATTCCATTCAAACTCATAATATCATTACTTATCTTGGGCTCCGCCATATCCTTATTGGACTCAATCTATTTCGGACTAGCCTGAATTTCTTGTACACTGGTAATATAGCCTAAGAATTTTCCAGAATGAACTCGAAAGTTTCATTTTTGGGGGTTGAGTTTCATTTGATACTTTTAGAGTACTTTGAACATTTCATCTAAATCTTCAAGATAATCCTTTGCCTTTATGATTTTACCAACATGTCATCCAAGTAAACTTCCGTACTTCTTCTGATTTGGTCTTTAAACATCCGGTTAACAAGTCTTTGCTAAGTAAACCCAACATTTTTCAACCCGAATGACATCACTTTGTAACAATTGATTCCTTCATCTGTAATGAAGATGGTATGCTCCTCGTTGGGTTTAAACATAGGGATTTGATTGTACTCAGAGTATGCATCCATCAAGGAGAGCAGCTCATGTCCACTAGTTGCGTCAACCAATTGGTCTATCCTTGGCAGCAGGTAACATTCCTTTGGACAAGCTTTTTTTTTAAATCCGTATAATCCACACAAGTTCGCTACTTCCCATTAGATTTCTTTACCAAAAATGGGTAAGCCAACAAGTTGGGGTAGAAGATTTCTCGGATAAACCCATTTGGTTCCAATTTCTTGACTTCTTCTTTTAAGGAGTCGGTCCTAACCTTATCGAATTACCTCTTCTTTTGCTGACCGAAGGAATGTTTGGATTGACATTTAGGGCGTGACTCATGATTGCATCAATTCCAATCATGTCAGGGTGGGTCCAAGCAAAAATATCCTTATTGGCTTTAAGAATTACACTAATTCCCATTTTAGTTGCTCCTCGAAATCTTTTCACACGCAAACTATATTAGTAGAATAAGTTGAATCTATTAGAATTTCCTTGGTTTCTTCCACCGGCTTAACTCTTCCAACCACTCCTCGGCATTCTCGCTCTATAATA
Source organism: Allium cepa (assembly GCA_030765085.1). Classification (NCBI taxonomy): domain Eukaryota; kingdom Viridiplantae; phylum Streptophyta; class Magnoliopsida; order Asparagales; family Amaryllidaceae; genus Allium; species Allium cepa. The sequence goes on from CM060938.1 coordinate 591,996,641, forward strand.
ATCTCACTTTCCTCTATTGTGTTGAATTCCATTCTTTTCCTCTTTCCATAAATTGCAAAACTTCTTTTGGCAATTCGTTTATTAGTTCTATTAGGTTTTTTGTTCGCTTCGAACGATTGATGTAAAAAACCGTCATTCGAAGGCTGTAAAGTAATGGAAGAATCAAAGTGATAAGTAAACTCCCTGTTATATTATTCCAAAGTTGCGAATTACATTTCTCTTGATGCCAATTGCTCACCTTGGATAGTTCCCCAGCCTTTCTTAGTAAGGAATTTGAGCGTCAGATATTTAAGTGAGATGAAATCATCCACTTCATCCAGCGCTGGACATTTGAAGAAAGCGTTGTAAAATAATGGCTGGACTATGATTACAAAAGTTGTTTGAAAAACACGGGAGCACGGAAGGAGTCCCAGCTGCACCAAGAGCTTCATTTGTCCTAATGGAGTTGTTCCCTTGCTATTGAACCCGAAGATGGGTTTAGGGCTAGATTCAAGTTTGTCTTTGGAGATCTCCATTTGATCGAATGCATGTTGAAAGATCACGTTGGAGCGTTTCCAGTGTCGACCAGGATCTTTGTAACTACCGAGGATCCTATCCGAGTCGTGATCATCAATGGGTCGTTATGGTGGTGATGGACTACTCTTCTCAATTTTTGGGAATTAATTACCAACCCATGCATGTTGATATTATACTTTGGGTTTTTTGGCGGTGGTCCTTCTTGCACAGAAAACACATCCTTCCTAGCTTCGTGAATGTATCTACTCCTGACATTCTGACTTCTGCCTACAGGATGTGGTCCGCCATATATAACATCGATTATGTTTTAGGGTGGACTCAAGTTCAATGGACCTTTATCCTCAATCATATTAATAGTGGCACCAACAGGTTTTCTTGTCCCAGTCTCTAGCAAGGAAGTATGTTTTGGGTTTTTCACAAACACCTTTAGATGTCCTTCTCGAATTAGTTTTTGAATTATCCCTACCAGCACTTTACATTCATTGGTCTCGTGACTATTTTACTTGTTATAAGTATAGTAGTTATCTCCTTTCTTTTGCTTTGGATAATTTCGAGCTCTGAACAAGGTCGGGAAATTGACATTGTCTTGAGTCATCGCATAAATGTAGGAGATTGGTCTTTTTAACGCCACTACATTAGCATTAGCATCTTCTCATCTAGACCTTTTATTGATCCTTTTCAAGTTGAACCTTCCACGGTCCTTCTTCTGATTAGACCTCTTCTTAGAATAGTGCAATTTGTCCATTCAGATGAAGTTGTCAGCCTGAAAATGAAAGTCTTACAAGTCTTGGCAACCACGGATGAATAATTACTTCCAAAAAGTAGAATTGACTATAAGGCCTGAATGAACTACAATAAGCTTGTCCCTGTCATTCATTCCCTTGGCTTTCAAAGTTTTAACGTTAAACCCCTGTAAGTAGTAGTCACCCAAGGACTCACCATAACTGTCTTATATTGGCGAGTACTATATAAACGATCGATGGGTCTTTGCAGATGCATAATTGAGCCTATAATTCATAAGAGAATTGTTTCCAAGAATAAATTGTGATCTCGCGGTACTGTCTGTACCACTTGGCAGCAGCCTCATGAAGAGTGACTGGAAAAAGGCGGCACCTAGCGGCACAAGAAGTATTGTATAAATCCATTTGAGTGTCAATTGCCATCAAATGGTCATCAGGTTCAGACATGCCATGATATTTCATTGTAGGGACCATCACATGAGAGGAAATAGGTGCTAACATTATCTAATCATTGAAAGGGGCAACCCTCTAATTATCATTTACTCTCTCGTCTGCTGTCCTCTTACACTTAATATTCAACAGATCCTTTACGGCCTTCTCTACCATGTCTTTGAGGTAAGCTTCGTTGTTCAAGTAGTCTTTCTTGTTTGGTTTGTAGCTGTTTGAGGTAGAGCTTGCAGAACCATCCTTGTCTTCCTCTTGGATCCTTCCTTGATAGTTCTTCTTTAGTGGTGGATGATCCTTCTTCAGGGAAATGTTAGTTTTGCTTTTCACGACATTAGTGGTGATTTTCAAGATTCTCCTAGGAGAGACAACTTCCTCTCCTCCTATCATAGCTTTCATGGTTGACTTGCTGGATAGATCTTCTTATAGAAGATTCTTCCTCTCCATCGTTTTTCGAACTAAGTGTGTTATTTTAGCAATATGATCCTCTGGTTGATGATTTTGAGCTGAAGCCAATTGCGGAGACAGTTGAATTTGAGCTGAGGGTGGAATTGGTTGAGCTGGTGTGGAAGACTACCCTCGTTCCCTATTCCTTGGGTTGAAAGATAGTGAAACATTTTCTTCTAGCAAAATTGCATGTTCCGCCCTATCGTTTAAGGTGGAAAGTCTTTTTTATTTCATTTTCCTATAGTAAACAAATTTCCACAATTAACTATATTAAGATAACAAGGACGAAGGTTCGACCCTCCTTCTAGCGCCAAAATGTTAACAAGAAATCTTGTCAACATCCCCAATGCTTGAAATAAGATTATTTTATATAGGCATAACCTTGTAGCCGAGGTGAATATTGTCATTGAGAGAATATCTTTCGAATAAAATAATTAATTCGAAAGGATTTGTGGTGATAGCTCTAACTTTCGACTAAAATGACTTGATCGAAAGGAGTGTCAAATTGCCAAACCTTTCGATATTGTCGAAAGGATGAGGTAACCATTCCTTACTTTATTGGCTTGGATAGTTTAATGGAAGAATATCTAACCCATTAACCGTGCCGAAGGGTTAAGGTTCCGCCCTAAACTTTCAACTTGGTTGGGTTAGTAAAAGATTATCAAACCTTTCGACCATGTCGAAAGGTTTATGAGACCACTCCAACCTTTCAACTAGATTTCCATAATAGTAATTTTCTCTTGAAGCTATTCACATTCATATAAATTTCAACATTATCACTTTATCAAGTCTTATCTCCCCTGGAGGTTGAAAATATTCAATCATCAATGTATTTCTTCTCTTTTCGATCATGTTGAAAGGTTGTATTCGAGACCTTTCCACCTCATAGGAAAGAGATGCTTACTCTACTCTACATTTCTTTGTTGCTTTCAACCTCTTGTGTTGATAGTCCTTTCATGGAATTCTTTCGAAAGGATTACTGATGCCACAAAGAGTTGACATAATATGTCATAAAAAAGTATCAGGGATCTGACATCGTATATCATAAATTGTATTTCCCTTTTGTAGCCGAAATCACAAAATTTAATATCTAATGAAGTAAAGCTCGTGAAAATATCCCATGATAGTTCCATGACATATACTCGAAATGAACGAGGAAGGTAAAATATAAATCATGTATGATCAGCCATTAATGTTGAACTAACACCTGATCTTGATCATCCCCAAATTCAAAGTTGATCACAAGCCATCATCCTTTTTATTTTCTCATAATGAAGTTTGATACAAAGTTTAAGAGGAAAAACCCTAATTTAATTTCAAAATTAGGGTTACAAACGTAGTGAGCGGGAGCAGAATTTGTAGAATGTGAGCACAATGAGAAAATCCGATCACCAAAACTAGACCCCTTAGGTCCGATTTATAGTGTAGGTGGCCGATGTTTCGACTTCATGCTTTCGACTGGGTCGGAAGGTTCCCCTTTTATATGCAACCCGAACCTTTCGTCTTTGTCGATTGGTTTGTCTTTCGTCTATTATCATGGACGTTTCAACTTTGTTGAAAGGTTTTCTTTTCTTTCCGCCTTCTTGAATCTTTCGACATTGTCGAAAGGCGTGCCTTTTTTATGTTGCTGTGAACCCTTTGACCTTGTCAAAAAGTTGCTTTTCCCTTGGTTATTGTAAACCCTTCGACCTTGTTGAAAGGTTTCCCTTCACTTGATTGTTGTCGAGAGCTGTGCTTTCCTTCGATGTTGTCGAAAGGTTATCTTTCTTTCTTTACTAATCTATGAGTGTTATTTTCTTCATAAACCTTTTGATATCGTCCAAAGTATCTTGGATGTGTTCCAGCCAGTCTGAAAGGCTTGCTATGTCTTCAAAAAGGTCATTATGGAGTTGCTTGTTCTTGCTTTGACTTCTCCACCCTCTTTGGAAGGTAAGAACTCATAAAATGTTGAGTAATGAAAATTTTCGACTCTTTTGAAAGGTCTAGGACTGCTATACACTGTTAACTGCATCCTTTCGACTCCTTTGAAAGTTTTGATTTGAACTCCTTTACTTTAGTCTTTGTTTTATGATGATGGTAGCGGAACAATTCTTCTACCCCAACTGAAAGGTGCTTGGCAGTTCTATACCTAGCTCCTTCATTCTGCCTTAGTAATTCTTTCCTTCTTGCTTGCGGAAGGTTTACACCAAAGTTCTTATGAGCTTCTCTTTAATAGCATTGAACAATCTTTTCGACACCGTCGAAAGGTAACTTTACATGCTACTCTTTATTCATGCAGAAGATTTCTGAAAGGCCTTCTTTATCTTTATTCATATTTTATGGTTAACAAATATATATTTGTATATATTTTCATTAACACCTAGAATCATGTATTCACACTTCTGAGTTCACTCTCCATGGGTCTCATCTTCATATTTTTAACTTTCATGGCATTTTTGAATTTTCTTTTTCTGTAAGATCCAAATTTCAAAAAAAATCTCAAGATTTTAATATCTCAAAACCATTTTATTTATAGCATTTTGATTTATTTTTGAACAAACACTATTGGATAAGTATAAGTTTTGGTTATTAATTGAAATTTTTGAAAATTTATTTGTCTTAAAAAAAATAAAAATAAAGTTTGATTACAAGTAATGATGATTTAACTAGTGTATAGGAAGATTCATATGTGTTATTTATGAAGTATATCCTAATTGAAAATCTTTGTTTAAAAAAGTGCTGAATTTAAAGTAAAGGATATTACATTTTTATCTTCTAAGTTAAATGGTGCTAAGATGATTTTGCAAAACTCTCTCTTCAAAAAACAAACAAAGAAAAAAAAGGATATATATATATATATATATATATATATTTGTACATATGTATATGTTTTTATTAACACCTAGTCATGTGTTCACACATGTGTATTCACTCGCCATGCTCTGTACCCTTCTCACGTAAGCCCGAAAGGTGGTGCATGATCGGTATATTTGGCATCAATTTATCCGAGTTAGGTGTATGTATATAAAAATTCTTTCATTAATAACGCCTACAGTCGATAGGTATTCACACTTGTGTGTTCACTCGCTACGCTCTTTATTTTCCTTACATAAGCCCGAAAGGCAGTGCATGGGTAATATATCTTGCCTCTGTTTTTTGAGTTAGGCATATGTAAATATTGTTAATATCAGTAAAATTTTCAAACAAGAGAGACTAAGCAATTGAAATCCATGTACTACTTTTACTTTTTTGATTAGATTTGTTATTTAGAAAAAATGAAATTACCACTTTGAAAAACATTGATAATTAACTAAAGATCTATTTCATAGTTGCACTGTGTTATCACCAAAACTACGAATTAAACTATAGTCTGTTTGTTATGATAACTTGATTTTTGTTGTAAATTTTTACTAGTAAAATGACTTAAATTTCTGGATAATGACCAGAACATATATTTAACGTATTCATGTCGATTTGAAAATAAATTCTTCATTTGCAAATATTTTAAAAAAAAACTTGCATTTATCTCAACGTAAAAATATCTTGCATTTTGTAAATAATTTCATGTTGCATTTGGATTTTGTGGGTAGTATCCGCTGAAAACCCTCACGAGATAACATCATTCTACTAGGGACACCTAGAGATTTAATGGCTTATTGCATACGATCAATGCAATCTTGTTTTGTATGAAAACGAATTTATCTTTGTTTTTCTTTATTCGATGACGAATAAAAGGATAAGCGTGGGAGTATTTGATGTGCACGTAAATGTGCATATTTTAACACCCATATTTTATATATTTTTATTTAACTAAATGTCATAATTGGGTATTTTTACATGTTTAAAACCAAATTTCAAATAGGCTTTCAAGTCATCATTCATAGATCATTGGTGGGGTAAAATAGTAATTTTATGCATAATTTAATTTGAGAATATTTATTTGCACATTTTATTTGAATTTGTAGTAAATTGAATGATAAAATGAAAGAGGGTTCCATGAAAATATGCATTCATAAGGAGGGAAACAAAGGAATGAAGATGGAAATAATTCAAACCACACATCATGGAGGATCCTAAATTTATAATCAGAAGCTAATGGTCAACTTAGTGGAGGTTAAGGTTTCATGCATACTTGATGATGGATTAAATAGAGACCAATGGTTAGTTGGTGGCCACACTTCCTAAAGGGCATTTTGGGATGCCCTCTAAAAATTGGATTAAGGCTTTGTGCATGTATAAATAGCCCTCTTATATACATGTAAAGGATCTTCTTCCGCTTTTAATACTTAGGAAATTAATATGCAAATTGTAGCTTCAAAGTTTTATGAAATAAAAATGGCTTCCTAAGCCTCTTGTTCTCTTACTCCTTTCTTAATTTTATTTTATTTTCTTGCTTTACTTATATGCTCTTTCATTTCATGTTAGTAGCCTAGACTTACATTTATATAATTAGTTTAATTTTAGTAGTTAATTTCCCTTCCTTTAATTAGTTTCTACTTCGTTTTGCTTTCCAATGTTGAAATTTACACGTGTTGATTTGATAACACAAATGAGCAGCTAAACCCCTTCAATTTATGGGTAAAGAAGCTCTCTAATTATCTAAATTCAAAATAATTTTTGATTTATGGACTCATTTGTGCTTCACGAAAGTAAATGTTGATGTAAGTTTATATAAATGAGTTGGATAGCTTATGTTGTATTTTCAAATTGGTAATTCTTATTCAACATTAACACAATTTACATCATCATTTACTAATTGATTTTTGATTATAGAATTAAAGTAGAAAGTAAATTTGATAATCTATATTACTAATTACAATAGTAGATATATAATACTTAAAATAGCTTTTGCTTTGCCTTCATTTTCATGAGAATTGATAAGTGGTTTTACTTGTTGTATTATAGTTTGATGACTTAAGTTATGTTAATTAATAACATAAATAAATCATACTTATGATCAATACAGCACTAATTTCACTTAATATATAAAATAGAGAGCATAGACTATTTTTTTGATGATTTACAAAAAATATGAGAGTGGTTTTGTCTCTAAATTGTTTTCTAATCTCATGTTTTACATCACCTTTTGTTCTAGCCTTTTGTTTTCATTTCTTCTTAGCTAATCAAAACTTCACTTCTTGGTTTAATTTGATTGAACAGAAAATTTTAAAATCTAAAAAAACTCCCTACGGATCGACCTGTTCTCGCCATGTACTATCATTGTACATTGTGCGTTTGCGGTTATTTTTATTATAAATTTTTCGATGGTTTTCTAAACCTATAGAAAATTCATCGTTAAGGTACATAGTGAATTCCATACATACTGTATATTCAGAATTTAGAAAATTTTGGGATAAGGTAAAGAACGAAAAAACAAAATTAAAAAGCATAAGAAAAGCTCACTGAATTTCACACATACTGTGTAATCTACCAATAATTTTAGTAGCAAAGAAATGAATCTACATTTAACACCATTTGTCTGTATAATTTAGTATATTTTGACTCTATTGTTGACTTGTTCTTTTGTCACAGAGAAGATGTCCTTTAGAATTAAATATATTGATGGGTTGGCAGGGTTGGTGATTAGGTTTGAAGATTAAGTAATCAACTCGATTGTCTATGATTCACAGTATATACCCACTTTATCATACGATTTATTTGAACAGGACTCATATACATCATATTCCTTACCAACCTCTTCTTGATATATTATCTTTAAACAGTTATTTTTCTTCTCAGTTATTAGGCTTAGAACATGCAATTGCATAAACCTGAAAAGGCTTGCCAACAATATTAAATTGTTTATTTAACCACGCTACAATACTTACTTAATCACCAAACCTGCCCATTGACAAATCTAATTTACAAAATTGATCAACAAATATCCTTGGGATGCATTGATTTTTGTGATATGGTTATCTAATATGCCATGTTAGAAAATAAAGCGATGTCGCATATAAACTAACAATCTGAATAAAGAAAATGAAGTATATTGAAGTGATACCTGAATGGAACTCCACAATACATGTTTTAAATCATCTCCGTTATTCCGCCAATCATCGATCATGAATGGAACATGCTCCCATATGAGCGAACTTATGTAAGAACATAGTTTTAAAGAACCTTCTCGTATTGGTACAACATTCTCATTAAATTCAACGTTAATCTGAGACACACGATCTAAAAGAAGTCTTTTCATTCTAGTTTGATTTCTAGGTTTTTTCTTTTGAATCAAACTTTCATCTATGTGTTGAATATTAGTCTCATTTTCCATCACATCACGTCACTTATCGAATGACTTAAACAGCTGAGCCAATTGTTTCGGTAGGTTTCAGTGGATGTTGATCCAAATAAATTATCGACCTCATCGAAAGGTCTAAATTGTAGGGTTTAAGACTTCGAAAGATTGTAGATGTTTCTTGCACAGGAGTGTTGTTATTCTTGTCCACGAAAACCTTCCGACGGAGTTGAACCTGAAAATATGAGTTAAACTAATAAAGATTTAAGCAAACAGTAAGGTAATTAAAAAATACAAGTACATCCCATCATATCTAAGAAAAAGCATCATTTTTATTAAATTTCCCCAAATCATTATCAATTAGGATTACAATTCTTTGACTAAGAAGTTACAAGATCAGAATAATAGAAATTGGATCCCCAAAACAGTGTGTCAAGTGGAGTAGTCGGGGAACAGAGAATAACATCAGGGTCAGAAGCTTCGGGTATCGTTGTTTCATTTATTTGGCACTCAAAAATGGTAACTACCAGCTGCAGTGTATTAAAACCAGACTGATAATAACTACCGGCTATAGTATAAGAACCGATAACTTACTTCCAATTGGATTGCGATAATGTTATTAATTTATTTCGCACTCAAAGATGATAGATTTACGTTAGATAATCATTATTGGTATATTGGTATTTTTCACTTCTTCCTCGGTAAAACCTATTTATATACACACACACGCATATCCTTGGCACACACGTTTTATTTAGTGTTAAGAATGTTGGTAAAGAATTTAACAAAATTGTTGTTAATAATAATATCAAGATTTGAAATAACAATATATTATCCAACATAACATGGGAAGTTTAGTTTTTTTAGGACTTCTTCACCTTATTGCTGCAGGCAACATTTCATGCATGAATAAAACCTACGTATACACTATCTCCTTTTATTTAATGAAAGGGTAAAAAGTAAAATGATTTTTATTTTTCCAGCAAGTAGATTATAGATCACCAAAATTCATTCTCCTTTCTCCAGTAAAAAATTCTTAGTACTACTTTACTTGACCTCAGTTCAACATTTATAAACTCCGTCCTCATAGATATATATATATATATATATATATATACACAAAAAATGTTAACAGCTAATATATATAAAATTAGAAAATGGCGTCTGCTCCTAATGGAAATCCTAAAGGAGAAAACTCCAAAACTGATGACGAAGGCGATACAGGATGGCAAAAGATTATTAGTAAAAACAAGGGTAAGCGTCAGATCGAGGAGAATATGCAGAGGAGTGAAAGGCCCAATAAGCGAACGTTTCCAAAGGAACCGAGATCCAATAAAGTTGAATTCAAAGAAGGGAAGAGATCCTCGGCAGAATCTATAGCAGGCAACACGTATATAGAAGGTGGGGTCAATAATTATAAACCCCTTGAAGATGCTGAGGGACCCTTTGCAGATCTGGATGAAGCTGTGTTTTCTACAGCTAAAATTATGTGGGGATCATCTATCTACATATATGTGGCAGGAAAAAGACCTTACTGTGTTCATCTTAACGCTTACATTAAAAGAGAATGGAAACCATCAGGTAAATGGGATATTTTCCCCAGGGAAAGTGGTTTTTATTTAATTAAATTTAGTAATGAATTGGACTGCAAAAAAGTGCTAGGAGGAGGACCATGGTTCATAGATAGCAAACTTATTTTCATCAGGAAGTGGGAACCTAATTTAAGGCTAGAGCGAGATATGCTAGAAACTCACCCTGTTTGGGTTAAACTAATGAATCTTGATTTATCCTTATGGAATGCCCATGGCATCAGTAAAATTTCAAGCCTGGTTGGTACTCCTTTGCCCATGGGTGAGTATACTAGACAAGTTAAAAGACTGAAATATGAGTGCTAGTAGAAATCAAGGCTAGCGACACAATTAAAAATCAAGTTCGTGCAAAAGACAGAAGTGGAAATATATACATTCAAGATGTTGAATATGATCACATTCCACCTGTTTGTACTAAATGCATGTGCTTTGGACATTCTATAGAGCAGTGTGAAACACTTATACGACCCATTAAACAGGTTTGGAGACAAAAAAATACATTAGAGATTACTCAAACTGAGCCAACACAAAATTTACAACAAAAAGAGGCACAGAAAGAGTCTACTGAAGTAAGTCCTATACACAGAACAAATTACCAAGAGTGCTGGCCGCCAAATAGTTGAAGATACATTAGATGCACTGGAAAAGGAAGTAGAGGTAACTGATTCTCCACTGGATAATACTGCTGAAAAGTTAAATGTCCATAGCTTAGCTGGGGATTCATTGGTCAAAACGCCTATCACAACAGATGAAATGAATGAAATAAATAAAGTTGATCTGCATAACAGTGATTCGGGTGCAGATACAGAGGAAAACAGTCCTAACAAGTATACAAAAAACAACACGGACTACACTAAACAGTTTCAAAATTCAGTGGTTAAAAGTAAGACGGAATGAAATCGTGAGATCTCTCCTATGAAACTGAGGAGTAGATCCACAAACTATGTCAATCATAAGCTGGAATGTAAGGGGTCTAAACAATGACATAAGGCGTTTAGACCTCTTAAATTTGAGGAGAAACTATTCTCCTTCTATTATAAGCATTCTTGAAAATAAATTCAATAATGAAAATTTATCTTTTTTTACCGAGTCTTTGGGAGATGATTGGAAATTCATACATAATAATGATGTTGGAAGAAAAGGACGTATACTATTATTATGGAATAAATCAACCTGGACTATCAGCCTTCAGAGGAAAGACGAATAACAAATAACTGTGGAAGCTATAAACACAGGTGGCTTGATACTGACTCTTACTTGTGTATATGCTTGTAACTTGGCCTCACAAAGATCTCAACTATGGCAAGCTATTAAAGATGTAAGCAAAATTACCAATAACCCATGGATTGTGCTAAGAGATTTCAACTCAGTACTTAGAGCAGAGGAGAAAAAAGGAGGACTTACCATGAAAGTTTCCCATCTCACTGAATTCAATAATTGCACGTTAGAGGCAGGACTGATAGAGCCTGTCCACAGTGGCCTGAAATACACATGGAGAAGCGGAGAGAATAAAAAGGTATCATACAGATTAGACAGAGTGATGATAAATTTGAAATGCATTATCTTATTTCCTAACATTAAAGTTTGCATCTCTCTCTCCCTCTACTAGTGATCATAGTCCTATAATGGTTGACTTAGTAGACAAAGGTATGATTGGCAAAGGTAGACCATTCAGGTATTGTAATCATGCCAATCATTGGAATGAAATTGAAGGTTACAAAGAAGCTGTTAATTTCAGTAATACACCAAATGTTTAAGGCTCTCAATGCTATAAATTATTACAAATCATCAAAACAAAAAGACATTAAAAATTGGAATAGATGTGGACCCAAGAGTATGATCAAATTGCAATGCTGCAAAGCAAATGCGATGAGATTCTTACAATGATAGACAATGGTGCTGATGATGATAACACATGGAGCAATTACTACCAAAGCCAAAATGAATTAAAAGAAGCACTTAGGTTGAAAGCTACAGAACTCAAACAAAAAGCAAAGGAGAAATGTTTCACTCAAGGAGATGAATGCACAAAATTCTTTTATACTAAAATGGCAATTCGTAGTAATAAGAATAACATCACTCAAAACATCAACCAGGAAGGGAATCATACTATCATAGCAGAAGAATTTGAAGAGCAGGCAATTCAATACTATAATGAAATGTTTAATGGTGAAGTTTGCGATAACTTACCAAGAATTCACTGCAGGAGGCTAAATACCAGGGGAAGAAGGGTGCTGACCATACAAGTTACAGAAACCGAAATCTTGAACACACTGAATACCATCCATATAGATTCCAGTCCGCGACCCGACGGACTCAGCTCTAAATTCTTCACTTTCCACTGGAGTGACCTGAAAAATCACATTATCTTAGCAATGCAAGAAAATATTTCAAACTGGAAAATTTGTCAAAGAAATCAACCATACATTTATCTATCTTATTCCTAAAAAAGATAACCCTGCCAAAATTGAGGACTACCGACTTATGGCATGTTGTAACGTGATCTACAAAATTCTAAGTAAAATTCTTTGCAACAGAATGAAGAAGATATTACCTGATCTTATTTCAGAACGCCAAAGTGCCTTCATTAAAGGTAGAAGCATTTCTGAAAACTCACTTATGGCACACGAGTTGGTTAGGAATTTCAATAAACCAGGATCAGATAAATTCTGTCTAAAGGTTGACCTCCATAAAGCATATGATAAAATTAATAGACAATTTATAATTCATATGCTCATAGTTACGGGATTCCCCTCAAAATTTGTAAGACTTATAAAAGAATGTATATCTACACCTATCTTCTCTATTCTGATTAATGGTATACCGAAAGGTTTCATAAGGTCCAATAGAGGTATTCGACAGGGTGACCCACTATCCTCCTACTTGTTTGCAATTGCCATGGAATACTTTTCTCTACAAATGGAGTTGGCTAAGCTTATTCACACTACTTTTAACTTCCAGCCTACTGTGAGTCACTTACCCTATGCAGATGACTTGTTCATCTGTACAAAATCCAGCAATGAATCAGCATCATCCATTAAAGACATTTTCATTAACTTAGATAAATATACTGGGCTAAAACTGAATGAACAAAAAACCAAATGCTACTTTAATAAAACTTGCAATAGGAGAGCAGAGGTGCTGGAAATCTTAAATGTCAAAGAGAGCAACCTTCCAGTCAAATACTTAGGGGTTCCACTTTCCTCTAATAAAATTACAGACAGAGAGTTTGCAGTCCTTATCTCTTCCATCAGGGAAAGACTGCAGGGTTGGAGATCCAATCTGCTGTCCCTTGCAGGTCGTATAGAGTTAGTACACGCTGTGATTCACTCTAAGTAAACTTTTGGCTGCAAACATTCCAACTTTCTGATGCTTCTATTTAAAAAATTGAGAGGGTCTGTGTGGATTTCATTTGGAAAGGAGGACTCCACAAAATCAAATATGATAAATTATGTAGGCCAGAAAATGAAGAAGGTGAAGGATTTAGAAGATTAAAAGATATGAGAACAGTGCACACCCTTAAGCAAGCTTGGAGAATTATTAATGGAATAGGCTTTTGGGGAAAATAGATGAATAAAAGATATATCAGGGGTAACTTCTGGCAAATGGCAATAGATAATAATGCTTCAGCAAATTGGAAAGCAATAATTAGAGTCAGACACATTTTAGCTTCTCTTTGTACACGAGAAATAGCAAATGGAAGAGAGACTGATCTTTGGAGAGATTCATGGATTCGGGGAAAATCATTAATTGACATATTGGGAATACAGAATCACTCTGCTTTTGGTTGTCCGAACAAAAAAGTTCAAGAAGTGATAAATAATAACAGATGGAACTGCCCCTCACCGCCAATAACTCAGGATAGAAAAGAAGAAATCCAATATATGCCAATATATCATGGCAGAGATAAAGACATTTGGGCTTGGATGCCTACAGGTAATGATTTCAATTCCAAAGCTACTTGGAATGAAATTAGGGAAAAAGACAACAAAATTACATGGAGTAAAATTATTTGGGATCATGTCAACAATCCAAAAATGACATTCACTGCCTACAAAACAATAATGAGAAGATTAACAATGAAGGACAGACTATCGAAATGGGGCATAGTAAATGACACAGAATGTATTGTTTGTAAGCAAGAGACAAAAACGCGCGACAACTCTTTTTTGAATGTACATTTTCTAACTTGGTATGGAATGCATGCAACAATTTCTTAAATCTAACAGCAAATGCAAGTAAACTAGATGAACAAATGAATTACCTGACGATGCGGGCTAACGGCGAAGACATCAAAACCAAAATGCACAAAATTGCCCGTCACTGTAACTGTGTGGAACATATGGAAAGAAAGGAATTGAAGAGTTTTCCAAAACAAACAAAGAAATCAATCAGAAGTAAGTAAGATAGCTGTTGGAGATCTGAGACTAGCGTTGAAAAGAATCAAGAACTAACAGAAGTGCAATCAGAAGTAAGATAGCAATCAGAAGTGCTCGATCTAGAATGTTGGTTGTAAGTTTGAAAATATACATGAGACTCATATGGAAGGAAAGGAATGCGATTGTTTTTGATACGCAAAGGAAGAAACTGGATACCTATGGCATGAAGTTAAGATTGCCATCCACTTGCAATTGAAGACTTGCAACAGAGATTACCCTGACAATTTGATTATTCGATGGGCATGATTTTTTGTTGTTTTTTCAATTGTTTTTTTTCTGTTTTTTCCTTTCTCTCTTCCTTTATCTTTTTCTAACATTTTGTTTGTAACTTTTATTGTGTTGCAATAAACTGGTAGGGGACCAGTCAACCCCGCTGGCTTTGCCAAAAAAAAAAGAACTACCAGCTTACCTCGAGGGAACAAGTCACAGATCAAACTGGAGAAGAGGATCGACTTCATCCATTGGCAGAAATCCGAGATACGATTCGCCATTATCGACCGCCATGATTGTGCGAACTGAAGGTTGAGAAGAAATGTATGAGCTGTCTAATTTAGTAAGGTTCCATTTGTATCCATATTGCTTTAACTCAAATATAAGTTGTAATGGTTCTTTGGTCAATTTGGGCTGGAACATGCTTTAAATAAAAGTTTACCAATTTTTTTTTAAATAAAATAAATAAATGTTACCATATCGTATGTACCAAGATTATGTCCATTTATCAACCACGAACCACAAGCATCCACGCATTGATACTACAGTACATCACAAAATGTGAATAACTCGTATGTGCAAATTCGATGAAACAATCATATCAATCTCTACATAACTCCACATGAAAAAATTGACGAAACCAGAAACAATGTAATTAAGAGGAAGAACATGCAAACATCAAAAAAGCTTCTAGTTTCACAAATATGTCCTCCATGTTATGATATTGTGGCACCTATTAAATACTTTTTTGATTCCCAATGAATTGAAATGAAGCAACTTTTTCATTATCATGGTACAGAAAAGTATGCATGTAGTACATAATAGAGAGATGGGCATTTGATATATATATAAAAAGATTGTGTTCAAAAAGTGCAAGCTCCATCAGCCTATCGCTGTCTACATATTTATACATATATGATTCCTTATGTGAAAATGTACATACATAATCAAACTTTTAACATGTTGTAGAAAACTAACTTGCACGGATTTGGTATGTACCTTTTTTTTCTAGGGTGAGTGTTAGCTTAAAATGGAATATATATATATATATATACATACATACATACATATATATATATATATATATATATATATATAAATAAATAAAGCTAGCTCGTGAGGCTGCAATAATTAATTAGAAGAAAAAATATTTGTATTTGTATTTGTCTAATGCAGAGGTAGATACTCTCCATAAACCGTTGATGACGTATACCATAATATAAACCTCATACTCCGTATTGTGTTTTCATGATGATTTTCCATGGACCATGCATGGACAAGAGTGGCAGCTAAAATGAAAAAGCTCCCAAAAGTTAACCCATAAATTCATTCAAGAAACACCAAGTGATGTACATGACATAGATAACATTGAACTATAGAGGCAACATGGAATAGAAAAGAACCTTATTGAAATGACTATGTCTATTTCAGTTGTGATATATCGTATTAATTTTGTTGGTATCCATGTTTTTTCCCTTTCCTTGTTAATATCAGTTTCAAAATCATGCTTTTACCATCTTATTAATTTTCACCACTGTTCCTCATAGCCTGTTTGGTGAACTTAGCTTAATTAATGCTAGACCACTGTACCTCATAGAACAGGTAAGAGGAAATGTGATTCTAAAAAAAGATCAAAGTACAGAACTAGTTGAACAGATGCTGTAAATAATTATAGTTGGCAGTATTTTTGCTAATTTAGATAGATATTTGTGAATGATTTTTATAAGTATTTAAATAGAAAATAATACTTATTAATATTGTTATGAGCAGTTTTAAATACTTCAATTTTTGAGAATTACTAGGCTTAAAAAAGTTTGGACATAGCATCATACTAGTAAACAGGTTAATTTCGTCTGTCGCTACTTAATCATAGTTATAATAAAAGTAATTGTACTGAACTTATATATATATATATATATATATATATATATATGTAAATCATCATCGTTATCCTTGCATTTTTCCAAAATGAATAGGTCAGCCACATGAATTCTCATTTTCGATAAAGTTCTACCTTAAATCGTATTTTTAGTTAAGTTTAGGTTTTCAAACTCATTTTTATTACTTTCCATGTTAGTTTAGACTTCTTTATTGTATTTTATCCTTGTTTATGTAATTATATTCTCTCCTAGTGATGCATTATTTTCTCATTTGTAACTCTATCTTTGGTTGTTTCTATAATACTCTACCTTTATGCCTTATAATTGGTATGACAGTAAATCTTCCATTGTCCTTTCGGATCTAAACTTTCTTCTAAACCTAGGAATTATTGAAAAATAACGCAACACTTTAACCGGAATACCATGCATAATCTCCTTTGTCCATTGATTTACCTTCCACCTCCAAAATCCACATTTTGAACAATTATTCAAATCTTATATCATTCCTAAAAAGACAACAACGGTTCTCACATGCATAAATCTTCTTGAAACCCATGTCAAATATTTTAAGGAATTTATTTAATTCATTTAACGACTTAGAAAGTACGTTATTTTTTTAGCAGAAACAACTACTGCTGTAAAAGTCCGCAAATCCGTACTCCTTGAATAGACACTAATCTCCAGTGATTAACTCATGATGAACGGAAAAACGAACCCTTAGGGTTTTAAGAAAAGAAAGAGGTAGAAGAAGAAAGAAAAAGATAGAACAGAACAATATCAGAATCTCACAATCGCAGCGGAACAACATATAATAGATAAATGAATATTCATTAAAACAAAAAGAACTGTATGTTTTATACATTACATCACATTACATTCATTATCAGAGTTTACAACAACAAACAGCGGAAAAGAAATACTATATACTTAGTAATATGCTACGCCATCCAGCTCGCCTCCAGATTTCTGTAGCAACTCCCGAATCCAGAATGACCTGATAACCTAACTCTTGACTGCCTGTGTGGAAATTGGTGGGCACCCAGAGTTTAGGAAGGGAAACAATAAACTCCAGGTTAGTCATGTGACTGGTGTGAGAACTTAAAACAGTTATTTATCTTTAAAACAAAGAACAGGATAATTTCAAAATAGATTCGCAATGTTTTTTAGAAAATGAGACTACCATAAGGCCTCCCGCACACACACACACACAATGCAAACGCAGAATCGGAGGAGATTTCTCCTTATGATAGTCAAATATGCTTGATACGCATTAAAAAGAAACTTTTGATATTATTACTAGTGCAAGTGTAGAAATATTTTTGAAAATAAAGATATAAATCTTAGCCAGCATAGGCATTCCGCACTTATGCCTACTATAGCTACCATCCAAACAGTGGGGCGCCACCATAAGTGAATGATAGGTTCTACAACTAAAACCATACAAGATCGTATTGTTTCTTTGGATTTCCAACAAATGGTCAGGCCAAGGAACTTCCCATTGCCACATGGAAACGCCTCTGGAATGACGTCCCGAGAACCTAACCGGATCTCTGCCATCACAAGGTCGGGTTACCTTTCAAACTAGGTAACTACTGGCATGAATATGTCATCCCCCGATCGTAACCGATCTATATCCGAGGATCCTCGATTTCTAACAACCACAAAGCAATAAATTTTCAGCAACAACATAGGTTAAGTATCTGGGCTCCATACCATGATACCACCTCTATCCAGAAGGAATGACATACACTAAAGGGCGCTACCCCCTAATAACCTTGCCGCATCCTTCCTGTTTTGACCATTTTCGGGGTGTGAGGTCCGACGAAGTCTCATCCACAAAGCCACGCTTTATATAAAAGCTGTGCTTTGATCATCAAATGCTCAACAGCACTTCGTATGCCACATTACCAATTTGGGAATGTATCACTAGTAACCATCAACCACATAACCTCTAAGGGTGTTAAGCTAAGAGGATAAATTCTCCGCCACCAACGGAAATATATTTGATAGAAACCAGTTTTACATCTCAAATTGTAACGTCAGACACACATCCATACAAGTCCGTTCAGGGCTCGAGCAGAACCGAAGGCACTTACAAAGAAGTCCTTGCAATCCGGATATTCACTAATCACGACCGGACTTTCCATCACAAAGGGTAATAAATTTCTATATCAGGGATCAGCCGATGCAGAAACATTCGACGGTAATCCTTCTGTTTTCACAAATATCCGGTCCTCAATACCGGTCATCAATGCTATCTATTACGACGTATCACATATTCGGAATGAGTTATACGACCCCAAGGTCCTTTCCCCGCTAACCCGAATAGTGAGTGCTTATTTTTTAAAAATAAGTGTAGCATTCAAATTCAAGCAATCATAACAAATGCCTATTTAAAGGTAAATATTGATAGTCGGTTATTTAACTATCAATAGGTATGCACAACATCACCAGATTACAAATAATTTTCCAAATTATTTATTTTCCAAAAATATCTTTACAAGATATATATATATATATATATATATATATATATATATATATAATTTCCATACTTCAAAAATAATTCGATATTTATTTTTAAACCAATTTTCCCAATTTCATTTATAAATTCCATATTTAATTTACATTTCCAAAATATCTGTGAATATACGATTTTCAAATCGATTTCAAATATTCACTTTCAATTTATCTTTAAAAAGATAATTCTCAAAACGTTCATTCCATATTGGAAAACATTTCCCTACTTATTTAATAATAAGTAATTCACAAATCTATTTATTTTCAACACTTGGAAAACATTCAATATACTTAAATCGAAATTAAGTATATATTTCATTCTTTAAAGAAAACATTCTCTTAACACATTTATTTGAGTCAAAACGAATGTTGCGTAAAACATCGTTACGACAACCCAAATCACTAGTATAAGGATTCGAAATTTAGATAGATATATCCCAATACTATACAAAACTTTTCCTTTCGGAAATCATCTACTATAACAACAGTGTTATAGTCTACCATTTTCTTCTATTTCTCGAAAAACGTCTATTTCAACAATGAATGTTGAAATCTATGGTTTCGACAGATAATACATTTTAAAACATCTTTAATCATTTTAATTCTATTTAAAATATCATTTTTCCCCAAAACATTTCCTTAATATATTATTCATTATCCAAAATCGTGAATATACTTCGTTAATCCAAATTCAACACTTTCACATATTAAATTAAAGGATTTTCCACAGTCCAAAATCGTGGATATAATTCCTTTAAAAATTTCTATGTTTACTTATCAAATTTATTTGATTTCGGATTTATAAAACAATGTCTATAAATTCCATTTCTATTTCATAACTACTTCGATTTATAAATCTCCTTTAACAACCAATTCTATTTATGTTTCGTTAACATGTCGATTCCAACTTATAAGTAAATTAATTATAATCCATTTATTACAAATCCATTCTTTTATATCATCATTTATTTATAAATCTAAAATTCTTATTTACTTATAAAACTAGGTACAACTTTATTTTAACACTTATAAAAGCTCGTTTTATAATTTCAATATCTTTAACTTATAAAATATCAATTTTATAAATCTTTTATATAAATTGTTTATAATAATTCAAAAATCCCAATTTAAATTATTTATAAATTTGTCAACTGCTTATTTCAAAAATCACCTTTCGGTTATATTTCACAAAAATAAAATTTTTATAACATAAAGATTTATAACGTTTTAATTATTTAAAATGAATCAATTCGAAAATTTAATAAACGTATAATTTCGAAAATCACTTTAAAAATTCCTTAAAAATCAAAATCGTTATTTTTAAACTTCAAAAATGGATCCGATGATGCAACACACCAAATAATCAATCACGACATCCAAACATCATATATCATCATATGATAATCAACAAATATCACAATATATGTAAATAAATAAATACGGTTGAGGAATATAGTTGGATCCCTCCAACCTGTTTCCCTGCATCTACAGATGTTAGCACAATACCAATCCCGTTTCAAGATGGGATATCGCGGTATATGGGATTTATAAAATATTATCCGCTTAATAGGCGGCGCAATAGCGTCTCATCCGCTATATAATGCGGGAAATCAACAACTCCAATATATACATATGCCAATATATATATATATATATATATGTTGCTATATATAGATATATCCTACTATATCAAATACCACAACCAAACAGCAATCAATAACTGCAATCCAAATTTTCAATTTGAGTGAGAAGGTCTCACCTTGATTTTATTTTGCAATCCATTTCCATCTTGACTCGATTTTTCTTGATTTACACCTTGTATAAATATTATGCAAATAAATTAACATTCGATCCAATCAAATAATCATTTTTTCGTTTTGATAGTTTTAGTTAACCAATTTCTCCTTTTATAATTTTATTTAACTACAATTTAACTTTTAAAACTAAATTCCCTTTTATAATTTATTTTTTTAATGCCAAAAATTAAATGAACCATTTATACAAATTAATTCCGCTAGTCGAAAATAAATTTCCATTTCTATTTTATTTTAACTAATTCCTTTTAATAAATGTATTTAACTAATATTCGAAATATAAATCGACCCTTAATTACCATTTTATAATTCAATTAAAATTTTGAACTAACTTACCTTTATTAAATCTTTTAGTAACAAAAATAATTTAGATAGGTAAATTTACACACTTTAATTTCCATAATACCTCATTATAAAATAAATTAGTTAAGTTATACTTATTTAATTTATGAACTATATATTAGTAAAATAATCTATATAGGCTTCATAAAAAAAATCTATTTCATATAATACATTTATATTTTATTTTCTGCAAATAAATAAACAGTAATACAAATCTTCTACTTTTTATTGTAAAAGCAAGAGATATATTTTCTAGTGGCCAACAGTTAAATAAGTTTTAATTTCTACAATTTATTATTTTAGAATTTAAACTAGTAAATGAAAAATATATATATATATATATATATATATATATTTTTCTCTTTTTAAACTATATATTATTATTATAGGTATATTTATATTCTCTGTAAACAACAAACAGTAAATTGCCTTAGTGATAAACTTCCTTTCTCCAATATATACATATACAATAATTCCTGTAAATAATAAAATAGCAAATTTCTTTACTGTTAAAATAAAATTTTAACATATATTTGTTAAAATAAAATCTGACAATAAATTTTAGATAACCCCTTACTGTGAATAATTTTTTGAATATAAATAAATAAAAATTTAAGGAAAAATAATTATAATACCTCACAGAAATCGTTCGAGAACCTCACCCTCGACCATACTTACGCAACATACTCTGCATCGCCCCTCTGCCTTCTGCCGTGTCGCCTCCAAGGAACAGTCGCCACCCCCTTGATTTAATCGATTCCAATCGACTCGCGAGCATCACGTCACGATGTCGCGACTTCCTCCCTACTACCGCCGAGCATCACCCCTTGCTTCGCCTGCACAAAATTGCCCTCCACGACATGCCGAGCTTCACGGCATCGAGCACGCGGTCGCAATCGATTTCCCCTCCTTTCGCTCGATCGAGCCTTTCGATGTTGATCCTTCTTTTTTTACTGAGGAAGAGGGCTTCGACCATTTGTTTCGTTGATTCGAAATTGAAGGAGAGGAATGAAAATTAAATGAAGGGTTTGGGTTTCGATTTAAACTTCGGCCTTGATTTATTGAAGAGGGAAGGCAGCCATTTTATTTGTTTTCTCTGAATAAACTCTGAACGAGGGATTTGAATTTGAAGTTTTAAAGACGAGCGACCATGCTTTGCACAAATTTTTTTCGTGATCTTTGGCGTGATTTTAGGCGTATTTAAAGGGAGATAACATGCTGATGTTGACTAAATAAAATTTTAAATTCAAATTGAATTCGATTTAATTTTAACGTGTTTACTTACCGTGTGCTCTCATATCAACTCCGAAAAATACGAAATTTCAAATCCGGTAATAATTCAATATTACGGACCCAATAGAACTGGTTTCGTCGAATTCCGAGACTGTGCCTCAGACGGTTATTTTTAAATATAGATTCAAACAATATAATTTCAAAACTGAACAAATCACTTTCAAATTAAATTCTGAAGCTTATATTATCTTCAGTATTATCAACATGAATTTTACAAGCCTTTGAAATATTTTTAATCAGCTTAAAATTGAAGATTCAAACTTATATTCAACTTTCAATAGATTAAACTCTATAATTTAATCGCCAAATTCATATTGATAATTTGAAATTCTAGTCAAACCATCATTCAAATATTTAAAATTAATTAAATATTTTCAATTTAAATTGTTCAAAATTTAGGGTCGTTACAACCTTCCCTCCTTAAAAGAATTTCGTCCCAAAATTACAAGTTAGGAAAAATGATCCTTAACTCGTCTACTATTTTTCACAATCCAAACAGTTTTATCAACTTACTAACCTAAATCTTTTATTAAAGATCCATTATCATTTCAACTAGCTTTCCCACTTCAATTATAAGTTTCAACCAACATTGTTTTCCTAACAATTCAAATTTAAACTTAAATTCAAATTTCAAACTTTCATAATTTTCTCAAAAATTTTCTAACACTCTAAATTTTCGAAAAATTACGCCAGCGTCTCCTTTACGCGGCTAGCTCGGTACGACTACAAAATGGCACCACGGCCCCTCAGATTAAAAAGGAAAACGAAAAGCCAAGCGGCTGGACAAGAAAATCACCAAATTTCATACTGAAATTGAAATACGTACATTTTTGTTGAGCAATTCAATTTTTATCTTTGAAATCAAAATCCCAATTCCATTTCTTTTAATACATCTGTATATCCTGCTAGCCATAATATCCGATTCCAACATTTAAACCATTTTACCATTCCATTACAAAATTTTCAATATATACTTCTTATACATTTTTACTTCACTATTGAAATTACTTATCTGTTAACGTTTAAAATCGAACGCTAACACCCCAGTGTATATAGAGATTGAGTGAAAGCACCACCCGTGAACACGGGAACTACAAACAAGTAGAAAAGTTACAGAGAAAGCAGAAAAGACAACAGTTTTTATAGTGGTTCGGCTTCAGGTAAGCCTACGCCCACTTTAATCCTCTTTATTACTGAATCGTTTACAACTTTACAACAATCTTCAATTACAATACTGATGAGACAAACAACTAGAACTTCGATGTGGAAGAATTCTTTGAATCCATGTGATTGCGTTAGATTCCCTCTTGAAGTTTGTTGAAATGCCTTTCGTATTTGAAGTGTCGAGTGAGTCGAGAATTCAGCAGAGTATCGTCGTTCTCGAAATGAGCCAAAAGATCCCCTCCATGCTTGAGGTAGGTTGGTATTTATAAGGAAATTTCCCACTTGGGTCGTAAGTCGTGACCGACCTATGGTAGGTCGTGGCCGACTTATCTGGCCAAACCCCATGGTTTCACAAAGGTTCACTTGTACAAGTCCCAAGTCCCCCACGAGCAACACAACGTTGTATAAGTAATACGGCATCGGACTTATATTCAGTAGTTTTAGGTCGTGGATGACTCAAGCTAGGTCGCAAGTCGTGTACGAGTTAACTGGTAAGTCGCAAGTCATGGCTCAACTGGTATGTCCTGAATCATGTACGAGTTAAGAGGTCACTGTGCCAAGTAGTTGCATCGGACTTGTCTTCCTTTGCCTAGGTCGTGTACGACCTATCATAGGCCGTAGGTCGGTTGCGACTCAAGTATAGTTCATGGTCTTGTCCCTGTCCTGAGCAGTTAGGGCGGAAACTCCCTGGATAGTTAGATCGGCTTCTATCTTAGGCCAGCACCCACGTTAGGTCGGTAGCTTTCTTAGGTCGGTAGCTATCTTAGGTCGGTAGCTTTCTTAGGTCGGTAGCTTTCTTAGGTCGGTATCCTGTAAGTCTTGGGTCGGCGTTCTTGTTAAGTCTTAGGTCGGTAACCTTGTTAAAGCATTATGTCGGCATCCCTCTCAAGTAACTTAGTTCGGAATCCCTCTTAGAGCTTAGGCAGTTAGATTGACATCCATGTTAGGTCGGCAACCTCTTGGGTCGGTAACTTTTAAGTCGCTGAGCCATGGCCGAGGCGGGGTTAACATTTGCCCCTCGAAGTACACGCCTAATGGTTAGGTCGTGTGCTTCGATATCCTCTAACCCGTCCACTCTCTAAGTCGGTAGGTCGTGTACGACTTAAAAGTTAGGTCACGCGCCGCTTCAGTTCTCACCGCTGCAAGGTATAAGTGACACATCTTCTCCTTCCTCTTCATTCAATTCTGCCATTAACATTTCCCTGAGCTCTCAAAGGCGATTTTGTTCCATCAATCACCGATAATCATTACGTAAGTAAACCTGCTTCCTTCTCGATCCCCTACTGTCATTGATTCATGAATCCCATTCAAACTTCACCCACCTCCTCGCGTAGTGCTTCATCACGAATCTTATCATACCGATAGTTGATGATCCCGAGGTGGCTCAATTCGGATTCAAACTGTTGATGAAACGATGCCGATGGGTTACTACTTCGGGCTAATCAATCTTGATTTACGTTTGGATTGTGGGGTGTTGAATTCGTAGGGGTTTTAAACTGGTTTAATGGATGATCCGATAGCATGAAATAGCATAAATGAAATGAGGGTTTTTTGGTTGAGGGAGTGGTTATCGGGTTAACGGGTTGGGTGGAGTGAGATACTGGTCGAGGGGATGACTTGAAATTCTCACGGCTTAGTTAGTTTCTGAATCTACCGACTTAGGAATTTCTTGCAACCTCGACTGCACACGACTTAGCTTTTAGGTCGTATTGATTTTCTGACGTCTTAGGACTTAGGCTGTACGAGCGACTCAACCCTTTGGATTCTTAACTCGACCTATCTTTTGGCCGACTTAATTTTATACGATCTAATCCTTAGATCGTGGCCGAACTAGCAGTTGGGGAAATTTGCCGACCTAACCCTTAGACCGTGGCCGAGCTAACACTTGGAGAATCCTGCACCACTTTTTGAACCGGAGCCTTTCTCCTTACCACTCCTCACGACCTAAAGAACCACCAATTTAAGGAATTAGAAATTTAATCTTAACTCGCGAGAGATTCCTTGGGTCGCGGCCGAGTTAACACTTGGATGCCCGACTCGAATTCTCACTTAAAAGCATAATTCTAATTTGAATACTTAATTTGATCTGCGGGACTGAATTGCTTAAATCCTAGATTGTTTTAACTTTGTTGCTTTATTTCACAGACCACATTAACTTATAGGCTAACAACCTGCTGAAAACAACAATCACAGAAAATCAAGGCGAATATACTGCCATTGACTGCCCACATCAAATGACAGATTAGTCGACATAGAGTAATCAACTTAAATACACTGTATGAAATGCTGTGAACCAATCAACTAAAGTGAAGTATTAATGCAAAGCATCGCTAACTCGAACCGATTTCTTTGCATCAACATTACACTTGCATGTTAAAACAACGAACCCTGGACTTTATAACTGACAAATACTTGCTGGTTTTTATTCCAGTTACATTTGCTTATTGCTTGATTGATTTTACACAACACTCCACACATTTTAGGAAACGTGCACCTTCATGTTTGAATATCCAGTTGTTTGTGTAGAATGACTTCCCTCCAAGAAGAAGAAGTGGTAGCTCAAGCGGGAGAGATCTTTCAGACAGCTGTTCCCATAGAGAATCCTCCAGAGAGAACTTCGACTATCCTAACTCCGAGAGCGTTTATTCAGCTACGTACTCAATTTGGTTTTGCTGAAAATGATGCCCTACTTCCCGGGCCAAATGATACTGCCGACAGTCCTCCCCCCGGTTTTGTCGCAGTCAATCGCCAAATGTACCTAAGCGGGGCGATTCCTCCCTTTAATGACTTCTATGAACTCTTCTCCTTCGGTTGACAATCTCTCCATTCCAACTCCATCCTAATGGCTACGCCATCTTGATGGGGTTGTGTGTATTGTTTAGGAGAACTCTTGATCGCCTGCCAAGTTTTGAAGAAATTCGCTACTTATGTTCGTTTGCAAAGAGTAAAGACCATCCTTCCCTTGTTATTGTGAGAAGCTCTAGAAACCGCAAACTTATTTCTGGTCTTACCGAAAGTTTTCATGGATTTTTGAACCAGTTTTTCTTTGCTCGCTGCCCCCCAGGGTTTTATGCCATCTGGAGAGTGGGAAGTAAGATTACCTGTTTCTATTTTCTCCATTTTCTAAACTTTTCGAGATCCGAATTACCGATTGCTAATTTCGTTCCTTATTCTTTTCAGCACTTCCTCTTCCCTCTAGAGATCCAAGCCACAAGCAAGTTTTTGAAAGATTAAGTGCTGTGACTGCTAGAGAGAGAAGTATAAAGTTTTTGCCGAGGGATGAATTTTTGCATCAGTATGGACTTTTGCACGCTTCTCTCTCTACACACCTCCATGAGGTTCCAGACTCCCCACCTAAAGCATTAGATGCCCCAGTTTCCACTAACGAACCCATACCAAAAGAACCTGCCTCCGAGGCTTCTCTGGTGAAGTGCTATACTTCTGTTGATGTTGCGGGGTCGTCTGGCAAATTCGCACTTGCCCCAGTCATTGAGGAAGAAGAGCCTCAGGGATCTCCCCAACATTCACAGAAATCTGGTGAAGAAGTCGGGAAAACAAGCCCTGTCAAGCAGAGCGGGGACGACACTTTCGAGGGGTTGAGCGACCTCTTTGTCACCTCACATGGGCTCTTTAAAGACGACCCTGTCACCACTAGGGTTTCTTCTTCAGTAGTTGAAGCGACTTCTTCTCTGCAACAAGCTCCGTCGACCCAAGTGTTGACGTTAACTACTACCCCTACGATTACTCCGCAATCAAAGAGTGGTTCGTAGTTTGATGCGCGTAGTTTGCACATCACACACACTTAGAATTTTTCGGCACTTTCATGCACCTAATTCTTTGTACTTTGAAGATTCTACATTTACGCTTCTTTTCTCTGAAGACTTTTAAGACTTGTCTTTTTCTAAATTTCAGATTCTCCGATGGGACGCAGCGGCTCTTACTATGACGACTTTCAGCGCTACGGGAGGCGTAGTCAATATGATTATAGGCGCTACCTTCCCGTTCACAGAGAAACCGACGAAGAGAGATCCGCTCGAAAGGCTCAGGAGAGGAGGGCTCAAGAAGAGCGTTATGAGAGAAAAGAAAGGGAGGAGCACCATGATTTTTCCCAGAGAGGTGACGACTCTCACAAAAGAAAGTCGCATGATGATCGGGGAAAAAGCCATATGGTTGAGGATCCAAGCAAGCGTGCCCGGCACGGTGAGAAGCTTGCATCTACAACTCCTGAAAAGGCCACTGCCCCCGTTTCACTCGACATCCCTTCTAGCTCTCCTGCTCTCGGGAAGACTGACATTCAGGCAATAGTTAACAGGCCTAAATTTCAAATTGGACCAGGCCCAGCCACTCTGCAAAGCCGGTTTCCACAATGGTGCTTAAAGGGGGTTCGCTTCGATCTTGACTTAGTTCCAATGGACAAGCCTGCCATGCTGCGAAATCTCGATGCCGTCAGGCTTGATATTGAAAGAATGTCGGGCTGGCAAAAGCTTGTTGACGAGCTCCAAAGGGTAAACCGTGCGAATCTCGAGGCTATGCTTACTATGGAAAATGACAAAGCTGAATGGCAGAAGGTTCTTGAGCAGCATGATACCAAGATGAGGAGCATCACTACTTATAATGAAGAGCTTGAAGAGAAAGTCGAAAGGCTTAAAGAAGAGCTTGCCACTTCTTCTACTTCCTACACTCAAAAAGAAGAAGTGCTTCAGAAACAAGTGAGAGATGCTCATGCCGGCCAAAGAGACGTCGAAGACAGGCTCGAAGTGCAAAAAAGAATCAATGAGGGCTATATTGCTCATATTGTAGAGCTTCGGAAGAAAACCGACTCTCAAGAGGCGGAGATCGAAATGCTTAAGCTTCAACTCTTCAAAGTTGAAAGAGAGCATGATGAGGCTGTTGCCGGTAAAATTGCAGCTGAAGAATCTCATGAGGAAATGAAGACCAGCATCAGCTCGACATTATTTGACTTCTACCTGCATAGCGTCTTGGGGCGCGGCAGTCTCGCCTTCTTGGGTCCCAAATATGAAATTACTCTGGCTGAGGTGTGGGAGGCCGCACTTGATATGCTTGGTGCTACAGGTGCTGGCTACGTCGAATCAGCTCTTGAGGAGCATTACTTGGATGACGAAGCTCGCGCCGCTCTCGCCAAGGGAAAAGAACAACTTGCAAAATTAAGAACTGAAATGGAAGACGGAGAACGTTTAGGAAAAACTACTTCAACTGATCCAGTTCAGCCTTCAACTTCGGCGGAAATCGACATTGTCGGTTCCAGTTCTCATTCTCCATCCCTGGTTAAAGTTACAACTGAGATCACAAGCACACAGGGTGGAGATGAAGGCGAAGAGAGTGCCGAAGCATAGGCTTATGAGGTTTATATCAGGAAGCCGACTTCTCCAGGTAACTCTACTGTTAATCTTGCCCAAGTAGACTGCTCATTTGCTTCTTATGAGTTCGATGAGCTTCTTGACTATTTCCTGAACCTCAATGAGCCTTTATCTCCTCTCCTTACTGACTTTAACTTCTTTTCATCTGTAGACAAAGTGTCAAGCATCGTTCAGACTCCCCCTCCGCTTCTCCAGGTCACTCCTCCATCCGCCTCTCAACCCGGGTCGCAAGAGGAGCAAATAGAAGCTCTTCATGGCTTAGATGATCCTATTGCTTCTCAAGACCCGAAAGGAGAAGAAACTGAGGGGAGTGAGAAGACTCCAGAACCAACTGGTTCCGATGATGTGCCGTTAACCGCACTTTTCACTCCAGGAAGCGGGTCTTCTTCTAAGAAGAGGGGGAAAGTGGAGTTTCAAAGAAGAAGAAGGAATCTTCAGCCGGCGAGGGAAAAGCAGAAGAAAGTCCGATTGTGCCCCTTTCTCCTTCGTCCCCTACTCTTACAAGCCGTCCTAAGAAGTTGACCATCCGGTCGGGCGCATGCTCAAAAGGTGGAAGGAAGAAGAAATGATGGCTTTGGTTCTTTGCTTTTTATATCGCTTTTTGGTTTTTGCATGTACTGACTGGAGATTGTGCGGGTACCGGCCTCCGCTTTTCTTTTTATTTTTATTTTGAAACCTGTACTTGTACAAAATTTTGACAGTATTGAATAAAATGATTCTTTTTGTTTGTACAAACTTCTGTCTGTATTTGAGAATGCATTTACTATTCATTTTTGTACAAGTTTCTTTATATGATATTGTAGTGAGCTTGTGGTATGTTGTTCGAGCGTAATTTTACCAATGTAGTTATACCATGTTGCCCCTATACCATAAGCTCATTGCAATATTTTATACTTTGAGGGGATTTGTACTCTTATTTTCTAGAGAATAACTATTCCATACTTGGAGGAATACTATTCTGCTCAAAATAGAGTACAGCTCACTCCATATGAGTTTCTACGCTTCATCCTTCGAAGATATCACTTTTTTCTTTTGCGCATACACACATTTTACCAAGTCAATTCTCCGATGTGGTAAAGCGGGCATCTGAAGGGCACTTTAACTTCTTTTTGAGGAAGAGTATTTTCAAGAATAGAAGAACCAGTCTTCCTTTGAAAGCTAAAGTGTGCCTTTGAAGAGGGTTTTTTTTTTTAATTACGCCTCGGTGGAGGGCTTTTTGATCTTTGCTTTGCATTTCTGACGAAATGCTTCTTTGAAAAGTTGTACCTCTGAGGAGGGCCTTTTCACGTTTCAGCACTTGGAAGTTTTATTTCAATCTCGGTGAAACGTGTGCCTCTGAAGAGTTGTGCCTCCGAGGAAGGCTTTCCACGTTTCAACACTTGGAAGTTTTATTTCAATCTCGATGAAAAGTGTGCCTCCGAAGAGGTCTTTCTGTTTGATTGCGCCTCTGAGAAGAGGTTTTTTGTTTGATTGTACCCCCTGGGAAGGGGTCTTTTTGTTTAATTGTGCCCCTGGGAAGGGGTCTTTTTGTTTATGCACCTTGGGAGAGGCTTTTATTTTTCCCTGTTCGTTGGGAAGCGGGCCTCCGAAGAGGGATTTTCACATTTCGACTCACGGGAGTGTATCACCGATCACGGCGAAATGTGTGCCTCTGAGTAGGGTTTTTGCCTGGAAGTTTGGAGTTTCTTTCTCTCAGTTGGACGGATTCACGGGAGTGTATCAACCGATCAGTCCGCAACTTTATGTCGAGAAAGAACTCTTTTTTTCTGGTTTGGCCCGCTCGAGGTCTTTTAGCATTTCAACTGTGGTGAAATGGGCCTCCGAGGAAGGCTTTTCACGTTTCAACACTTGGAAGTTTTATTTCAATCTCGGTGAAATGTGTGCCTCTGAGTAGGGCTTTTGCCTGGAAGTTTGGAGTTTCTTTCTCTTAGTTGGACGGATTCACGGGAGTGTATCAACCGATCACTCCGCAACTTTATGTCGAGAAAGAACTCTCTTTTTCTTGCGAAGCCCGCTCGAGGTCTTTATCCTCCGAAGAGTTGTGCCTCTGAAGAGGGCTTGTGCCTCCGAAGAGGTCTTTTGCTATTTGATGCTTGCTCGCCCATGTCTCTTTGCCATCTGTTCATGTCGGCGATCCCCGTTATCTTTTGCAAGTGTCACCCCTTTTTAGTTGCCAATAATTTTCCTTATCCAAAGAAATATACTTCATAGTTAAGCGAGTTGGTGGTGGTAGACACAGGCTATTTAACTGGTTGTTTGTTTGTACAAACATTTGCAGTTAGTTACAAATAGTCCACTTCCATCCACATTGCTAACTTTTGTTCGAAGCACTTCTTTTTTAGGATTTGAGTATGGAAATTTTGAATGGTTTAGTGTTTGCTTGCTGGGTGATGTCGGAGATCACTTGGTCTTGCGATGGGTAAGCTTTGTTTTTATGGCCTGCATTATTAAATCGACATTTTAGTAATACAGTTAACGTATTTTATATGTCGAAATAAAACAAAGCAGTTTATAATAGTAGAGAACACAAGATTTATAGTGGTTCGGCCAAAAGCTGGGCCTATATCCACTTTATAGCTTTTCATTATTCACTTGCTTTGCAATTGCTTTCAATACAAGAATCATATATTCATAATTCTTTTACAACATTTCAGCAAAGATTTAAAGAAAAATATGGACGCAAATGGTTGCTGTTCCAAGCTCTTGGGATTGGTTCTCCTTCGACGGTTGTGAGTTTGAATGTGCCATCAAGAAGTTTCGTGCCTATCACATATGGCCCCTCCTAGTTTGGCCCAAACACACCTATGGCTATCATAATTCTCTTCAGGACTAAGTCCCCAACTTCAAAGCTGCGCTGATGAACTTTGGAATTGAAGTGCCTGGCTATTCTTTGCCGATGAGCTGCAATTCTAAGCCAAGCCTCTTCTCTTCTTTCATCGAGGAGGTCAAGTGCTTCCAATTGCAATTTTTCATTATCATCTTGATCAAAATGGATCATTCTGTGTGAGGGGACTTCAGTTTCCACTAGAATCATCGCTTCTGATCCGTATGCCAATGAAAATGGAGTATGCCCAGTCGCAGTTTTGTGGGTGGTTCTGTATGCCCATAGTGCAAGCGGTAACTTATCGACCCAACCACCTTTTGCTTTTTACAGCTGCTTTTTGATGGTTGATTTGATGATTTTGTTTACTACTTCCACTTGCCCGTTTGCCTGCGGATGAGCCACTGTTGAGAAGCTTTTTCGGATCTTGAATCGTTTGCAGAAATCTTGGAACTCCTCACTTTCAAACTGAGTACCATTGTCTGTGATTATCTTCTGAGGCACATCATACCTGCAAATGATATTTGTAGTCACAAAACTTATCATTTTCTTAGAGGTAATAGTAGCCATTGGTTCGGCTTCAGCCCATTTAGTGAAGTAATCAACAGCAACGATAACATATTTAATTCCCAATTTGGCAGTCGGCAAAGGCCCAATGAGATCTATTCCCTAGATGGAAAACGGCCATGGACTGACCATTTGTGTTAGCTCAGTGGAAGGTGCTCTAGGAATTTTGACGAATCTCTGGCATTTATCACACTTTCGGGAATAGTCAGCAGCATCCTGATTAATTTCTGGCCAAAAGTATCCATAAGGGAGGATTTTCTTTGCTAAGGTTTGACCATCTGTATGATCCCCACATTCCCCTCCGTATACTTCAGTCAGAATTGTCTTAGCATCTTCCTTTGTCACGCATCGGAGTAATGGCATTGAAAATCCTCGTCTGTACAGACGACCATCTTGAACTATATATCTGGAGGATTTCCTCATCAGCTTCTGTCGTTCTTTTGAACTTTCTGGCAAAGAACCATTGAGTAAATATTCAAGTATCGGAGTCATCCATGATTCTTGCTCTTGGGATACATTCATAATCCAATCAACATCCATTTCATCTGTGCTTGGAGCTGACAAGACTTCGACGGGAACTAATCCCAATAGTTGAGCTTCACCAGTACTCGAATACTTTGCGAGAGAATCCGCCTTCATGATCTCTTCTCGGGGTATATGGTTTATTGAATAACGGTCTAAATTTTGAAGAAGCTCCCAGGCTTTTGATAAATAGGCGGGTAGATTCCCTCCTTTAGCTTGAAATTCCTTCTTGACTTGGCAGACAATAAGTTGAGAATCACTGAAGATCCGCAATGCCTTAATGTTTAGTTCTTTAGCGATCCTCAAACCAGCAATGCGGGCTTCGTATTCTGCTTCATTATTTGTCGAAGGAAATTCTAGTCTCAGTGCATAACATAGTGATCGCCCTTATGGGGTTTCAAGGACAACCCCTGCTCCGGAACAGTAATCATTTCTTGCGCCATCGACATACAATTTCCATTGGATTGGGACGTTATCAGTAACTTCTTCCTCACTATCACCTCTATCTGTACATTCTGCGTTGAAATCTGCTAAAGCTTGTCCATTGATTGCTTTCCGGGGATGATAAGTGATGTCATATTGGCTGAGTTCAATATTCCATTTCAAAAGACGGCCCGAAGTCTCAGGACGGAATAGGACTTGCTTTAGAGGTTGATCAGTTAGGACTTTGATGGGATGAGCTTGGAAATACGGCCCCAATTTTCTTGATGCGATCAATAAACAATAGGCGAGCTTTTCCAACCTCGAATAGTTCATCTCTGCCCCAGTGAATCTTCTGCTGATATAATAGACTGGTCGTTGAATCCTTGTGTCTTCCCGTACCGACACTGCACTGAGAGCATGAGATGAAATTGCCAAATAGACGAATAGATCTTCACCATTGTCAGGCTTTGAAAGTATCAGAGGCACTTCCATATGACGAACCAACTCATCGAATGCCTTCTAACATTCAGGAGTCCGCTCAAAGTTTTTTCTTCCTTTCTTCAGAGCATCAAAGAACGGAATGCATTTGTTCGTGGCTTTCGAAATGAACCGACTCAAGGCAGCAACCTTTCCATTGAGACTTTGCAATTCCTTCTTCGTTCTAGGAGCCTTGACATCTCTCAGGGCAGTGATCTGAGCTGGATTAGCTTCAATGCCCCTAACGCTCACAATGAAACCCAAAAACTTTACGGACTCCACTCCAAATGAACATTTCAAGGGATTAAGCTTCATTCTGTACTTTCGGAGTACTGCGAACATCTCTGCCAAGTGATCCATGTGGTCACTGCTTTCTTAGACTTTACTAGCATATCATCAACATAAACTTCCATTTTCTTTCCAATCTGTGGTTTAAACATGGCATTAACAAGCCTTTGATAAGTTGCCCCTGCATTCTTGAGTCCGAAAGGCATGACCTTGTAGCAGTAGAGTCCAACATCTATGATGAAGCTTGTATCCTCTTGATCTGGCTCATGCATCATAATCTGGTTATATCCGGAGTATGCATCCATAAAAGATAACAATTCATGCCCTGCCATCCCAACCACCAACTGATCGATCCTGGGCAGCGGGAAACAGTCTTTGGGGCAGGCTTTGTTCAAATCTGAAAAGTCAATGCATACTCTCCACTTTCCGTTAGCTTTTTTCACCAGCACTGGATTTGATACCCAATTTGGATAAGTAGATTCTCTGATGAAACCATTCTCCCTGAGCCGGTCCACTTCTTCTTTTAACGCTGCCGTCCTCTCAGGACCCTGAGTTCTTCTTTTCTGTTTCACGGGTGTAAACTTTGGATCAATGTTCAGAGTGTGTACTGCAATCTCTGGGGATATTCCACACATATCAGCATGAGTCCAAGCGAATACATCCAAATTTGCCTTCAAAAACGAAATCAGAACATTCTGAACCGTTGTGTTGAGTTGTGAACCCACATTCAGCACTTTGTTCGGGTCCTTTGGGTCAACGGATGCCGGCACTGTTACCTATACCGGTACTACCCTATTCCCCCCTGCACTGGCTTTCCTTGGATCCATCTCTCTTCGTGTGGCACTACATTCACCAGTGCAGGGTCCACCCTGTAATTGCTACAAGGTTGGTTCTTTGGTGCGGACTGGAGCCGCCGCACCTTTTCCCATCTCTCTTTTCCTTGATTCACGCAGCTCTGTAAGATAACATTCTCGTCCCGCATCTTGGTCTCCTTTAATCGCCAACTCCATTATCCGTGGGGAATTTTATGGTCAGGCACCACGGGGCAAGAACAACTTTAAATGCAGCAAGAGTTGGTCGGCCTAAAAAGGCATTGTAGGCAGAGGCTTCTTCAACAATTATAAAGGTTTGCTTTCGAGCCACCTTCCTTAGTCCTTTTCCAAGTTCTACAAACAAATCTATGGTCCCAATCGGCTGTTTGGGTCCTCCAACAAACCCAGCAATCTTAAGTGATGAAGCTTGAACGTCAGCCATTGGAATTTTCATTTGATCAAAGGTCTTCTTGAAGAGAATGTTGCATGAATCTCCACAATCAACTAGAACCCTTCTCACAGTAGCCGGCCCAATACCAGCGGATATGACCAAAGGATCTATGGTTGGAGCCTCGATACCCAAAGAATCTCTGGCACTGAATACAATATCATCTGTGGAAGTCTTTTGTTGCTTTAAAGGCGCATCATTCTCTAAAACAAAAACATTCTCTTCAGCTGGTACATGCCTCAAGGCCCGGGCATACCTTTCCATCTCGCCCCAACTTTTGCCTACTGGGTGAGGTCCTCCAGTTATTATATTGATGACAGGCCTTTCCGATTCATGTTCTACGGCCTTCTCACTTGAGCCAGGACGGTGAGCGGGAACTTGTTGCCCTTGAGTCGACGAGGTTGGGGCATTTCTATTTCTTTTCACAAACTACTGGAGCTTGTTCTCTTTCAAAAGTTGTTCAATTACCTCTTTCAACTGACGGCATTCGTTGGTGTCATGGTCGGGTTGGTTGTGGAACCGGCAAAACCTTCCACTTTTTTCCATCTTAATCCCAACTATCATTTTAGGTGGTGTCGGATAATTGACATCATCCTTGGTCGCAAAAAATATGTTCTCAGGGGTATCGGTCAAGGGTGTGAAATTGAAAGGAAGGCCCTTCTTAGCGTCTCCCTGTTTCTTTCCACCATCATTTCCCCTTTTTCGAGTGTTAGGTTCTTTCTTGTTCGAAGGAGCACCATTGTTCCCGGCTTCTGCTGATACCACCTTAGCCGGTGTTTAGAGGCTCTCCAAGCACATGAATTCATCCGCTTTCTTGTAGAATTTGTCAAGTGAGTTTGGTTCTTTCATTTTCAACCATTTTCCAAATTCACTCGATTTGTTAATCGCCGTCATGAAGTATGTTAGGACCATGCGTGGCTCAGCATTATCTACCTCGGCCAAAGCTATGTTAAAACGATTCAAAAATGATCTGATGGATTCTCTCGGATTTTGCTCTAGACTTGACAGCGACATTATATCCTTTGCTTTAGAAGCATACAATCGAAATTGCTCCTTGAATTTCCTGGTCAAATCGGAGAATTGATCAATGGACCTGACTGGCAGCTTTGTAAACCACAGTAGAGCCACACCTTCCAAATATACCGGGAAATATCGACATTTGATTTCATCAGATGCTCTGGCACCCGTCATATGCCAGTCATATTTATACAGAAACTCGTTAGGACCACTCGTCCCCTTGTAAGCCGGAATAGTAGGGGGAACGAATTTCCTTGGGAACTCTGCCTTCAAGATCTTTTCAGTAAATGGAGTTTTGCTTGCAGCAAAACCCCACTCTTTCTGATCTTCATCTTTTCGCATATTTTCCTTCATGATTTGATGAACCATACCCGAAAAATACTCTTCATCATTTAGAGTCTCTGGAGGGCACACATCAGCCACTCTCTCTGAATTCTGTCTTGACAATCGTTCACGGAGGGTCGGCTGTGGCCCTGATCCTCCAGCTTGAGGAGGAGTCCTTTCTACAGGGTCTGCGGCTCTTTGAGAAATGTTCCCTTCAACATCCTGAACTCCCACAGTAGGGTTCCCATCATTATTAACCGGTTGACGATTTGCTCCTAGCAGATCATTCAACTTACTTAAGATTAGGGCATTTTGGGCATTCTGGGCTTCCAACTGCGCATTCTGAGCATTCAATTGTTGATTCAACCCCAAAACTACGGCATCCAATTCTGCTCGCGTAACTCCAACAGTTGGAGCTGCTTGACTTGAAGGAGGAGAGGTAGCAGTATTCTCTTGAACATTGTCGGATCTTACAGAACTTCATTTTCTCCCAAGGGCCATTATTTCCAATAAACTTCTGGTTTTGAAAGAAATCCTTTCAACAGATCTTTGTGGAGCAATGATGGAAGTGTCCTGAGTTCAGTTCTCAGTGAAAGCACCAAAAATGTTAACGTTTAAAATCGAACGCTAACACCCCGGTGTATATAGAGATTGAGTGAAAGCACCACCCGTGAACGCGGGAACTACAAACAAGTAGAAAAGTTACAAAGAAAGCAGAAAAGACAACAGTTTTTATAGTGGTTCGGCTTCAGGTAAGCCTACGTCCACTTTAATCCTCTTTATTACTGAATCGTTTACAACTTTACAACTATCTTCAATTACAATACTGATGAGACAAACAACTAGAACTTCGATGTGGAAGAATTCTTTGAATCCATGTTGATTGCGTTAGATTCCCTCTTGAAGTTTGTTGAAATGCCTTTCGTATTTGAAGTGTCGAGTGAGTCGAGAATTCAGCAGAGTATCGTCGTTCCCGAAATGAGCCAAAAGATCCCCTCCATGCTTGAGGTAGGTTGGTATTTATAAGGAAATTTCCCCTTTGGGTCGTAAGTCGTGACCGACCTATGGTAGGTCGTGGCCGACTTATCTGGCCAAACTCCATGGTTTCACAAAGGTTCACTTGTACAAGTCCCAAGTCCCCCACGAGTCAACACAACCTTGTATAAGTAATACGGCATCAGACTTATATTCAGTAGTTTTAGGTCGTGGACGACTCAAGCTAGGTCGCAAGTCGTGTACGAGTTAACTGGTAAGTCGCAAGTCATAGCTCAACTGGTAAGTCCTGAATCATGTACGAGTTAAGAGGTCACTGTGCCAAGTAGTTGCATCGGACTTGTCTTCCTTTGCCTGGGTCGTGTACGACCTATCATAGGCCGTAGGTCGGTTGCGACTCAAGTATAGTCCATGATCTTGTCCCTGTCCTGAGCAGTTAAGGCGGCAAACTCCTTGGATAGTTAGATCGTCTTTTATCTTAGGCCAGCACCCACGTTAGGTCAGTAGCTTTCTTAGGTCGGTAGCTATCTTAGGTCGGTAGCTTTCTTAGGTCGGTAGCTTTCTTAGGTCGGTATCCTGTAAGTCTTGGATCAGCGTTCTTGTTAAGTCTTAGGTCGGTAACCTTGTTAAAGCATTAGGTCGGCATCCCTCTCAAGTAACTTAGGTCGGAATCCCTCTTAGAGCTTAGGCAGTTAGATTGACATCCATGTTAGGTCGGCAACCTCTTGGGTCGGTAACTTTTAAGTCGCTGAGCCATGGCCGGGGCGGGGTTAACATTATCCATCTTCATTCAATTTTGAATTTCAATTTCATTTGAATTTAATTCACAATTTTAATTCTATTTGAATTCAATTTATCTTCTGTTCTGAATATTGAATTTTATCGATTAACCTTCATTTACAATTAATTCGTCTCACTATTTTTAATTAGTTTCATTCACTAATTTACTTCAATTTCAATTTTAAATCGTTTGTCGTTAACAAAATTTTTTTCAACAATTTTCAAAAAATTTCTAATTCCCAAAATTTTCGAAAATTTTTGGCAGAGTCTCCTTTGTACGGAGGAGCTTTGGCAATTTGACAAAAGATATAAATATATATACATCGACCCACTCGGTCGGAAAACAGGAAAACAGTTCATATTTCCTATTTTTTATTGCGTAGGCGTACCTTGTTTAGCATTTTTAAGCAAAGCGGCTAATTATTAGTTTATTACCACGATCAAATCCAGCCATATGGCTCCCCTGTACCTGTACTTACTTAATTTAAACACGTAAGTGACATATATAAGAAATTTATTTGCATTTCACTTATTTTCAATAGCAACACATATGCATTTCATGAATAATGTACATAAAACAATTTCTGTAAGCAATTTATATGGTTTCAATACAAATTTAATCGCATACAACTACATTTCATACCATTTCTATTTAATTCAAGTGATTTACAACAAACTTTCTACATTCTATTCATTTTTACGTCCAAACAGCTCATATTCATTTCAATTAATTCAAATATGAATTCTATTTGTTTTTATTAAGCCATAGAAATTTATACAACTCATTTGCGTCAAACGACAACCGTATTAAATTTGTCATTTCTTCAATTAGTTTTGCTTACTAATTTTTTTTATTTCAATACTTCACTTCGTGTCCTTAGACATTTCTTCCAATTTACTTTATTCAAATTTATTCACTTATACTTACTTTAATTTAACTCCATTCTTTAAATTAAATTTGTTCTATTAAAATTTAGTTTGTATAAGTTATTAACTTATTTATTATTCCCATAAATATTATAAATAGGATTCCAGAGTCTTTTCTATCTTTCAAAACCATTATTGAAAACAATTCAAACTATCCTTTGAATTTCCAAAACCAAACCCAAATTTTCCAAGCAACTTTCATTTAAAACAATTTGGCAGCAATTCCTCTTTTGGAAACCCGAAAATGAACACTGATGGTGTTGCAATCATCATCGGAATTATTTCCCAACGACCGAAAAGAGTTTAGAGCTTTTCATTCCTTCAAAACATTTTTACAAAAACCTTTGAAAATTATTTTTAAATCAAAAAGGAATTTAATTTCTAAAATTTCCAAATTCTTTCAAAAACATTTCTAAATAATTCCCTGGAATTCGATTTCCAATTATAAATCACATTTATAATTTACACTCTCCAATTTCATTTGTATAAGAATTTTATTTCTAAACTTTTGATTATTATTCCAATTTCTTATTCAATAATCAATGGTAATAATTTTTAATATTATTAATTCCTAACAACCATGCAACCATATACTATAATAATCTATGGGAAATGATTTCTTTTTTTATACAAAAATAGTTTTGGGTAAAATTATTTCATTTACCCGATTTTTTTTAAAAAACTACGGTGTCGGTTTATCTTGTTTAAGAGTTTAGAAACTCCTATCAACACAGTTAGCTAGACCGCACCGACCAGAATCTATAAACAATCAACCGATAAGTCAGCACAATACAAAACACTTTCATTTTCACTAACAAATACGCGCTCATATCTATTATTACACTCAAACTCATTCTAGAGTACTGCTGACTCTATCTCTAATGAGTAACACCCAACAGAGCCATGGTTGTCGCTTAACCATATGCTCTGATACCAAATGTAAAAGTCTGCAAATTTGTACTCCTTGAATACACACTAATCTCTAGTGATTAACTCAAGATGAACGGAAAAACGAACCCTTAGGGTTTTAAGAAAAGAAAGAGGTAGAAGGAAAGAAAAAGATAGAACAGAACAATATCAGAATCTCACAATCGCAGCGGAACAACATATAATAGATAAATGAATATTCATTAAAACAAAAAAAACTGTATGTTTTATACATTACATCACATTACATTCATTATCAGAGTTTACAACAACAAACAACGGAAAAGAAATACTATATACTTAGTAATATGCTACGCCATCCAGCTCGCATCCAGATTTCTGTAGCAACTCCTGAATCCAGAATGACCTGATAACCTAACTCTAGACTGCCCGTGTGGAAATTGGTGGGCACCCAGAGTTTAGGAAGGGAAACAATAAACTCCAGGTCAGTCATGTGACTGGTGTGAGAACTTTAAATAGTTATTTATCTTTAAAACAAAGAACAGGATAATTTTAAAATAGATTCGCAATGTTTTTTAGAAAATGAGACTACCATAAAGCCACCCGCACACACACACAATGCAAACGCAGAATCGGAGGAGGTTTCTCCTTATGATAGTCAAAGATGCTTGATACGCATTAAAAAGAAACTTTTGATATTATTACTAGTGCATAGTGTAGAAAACATTTCAAAAATAAAGATATAAATCTTAGCCAGCATAGGCATTCAGCACTTATGCCTACTATAGCTACCATCCAAATAGTGGGGCGCCACCATAAGTGAATGATAGGTTCTACAACTAAAACCGTACAAGATCGTATTGTTTCTTTGGATTTCCAACAAATGGTCAGGCCAAGGAACTTCCCATTGCCACATGGAAACGCCTCTGGAATGACGTCTCGAGAACCTAACCGGATCTCTGCCAACACAAGGCCGGGTTACCTTTCAAACTAGGTAACTACTGACATGAATATGTCATCCCCCGATCGTAACCGATATATATCCGAGGATCCTCAATTTCCAACAACCACAAAGAAATAAATTTGCAGCAACAACATAGGTTAAGTATCTGGGCTCCATGCCGTGATACCACCTCTATCCAGAAGGAATGACATACACTAGAGGGGCGCTACCCCCTAATAACCTTACCGCATCCTTCCTGTTTTGACCATTTCCGGGGTGTGAGATCCGACGAAGTCTCGTCCACAAAGCCATGCTTTATATAAAAGCTGTGCTTTGATCATCAAATGCTCAACAGCACTTTGTATGCCACATTACCAATTTGGGAATGTATCACTAGTAACCATCAACTACATAACCTCTAAGGGTGTTAAGCTAAGGGAATAAATTCTCCGCCACCAACGGAAATATATTTGATAGAAACCAGTTTTACATCTCAAATTGTAACGTCAGACACACATCCATACAAGTCCGTTCCGGGCTCGAACAGAACCGAAGGCACTCAGAAAGAAGTCCTTGCAATCCGAATATTCACTAATCACGATCGGACTTCCCATCACAAAGGGTAATAAATTTCTATATCGGGGATCAGCCGATGCAGAAACATTCGACGATAATCCTTCCGTTTTCACAAATATCCGATCTTCAACACCGGTCATCAATGCTATCTATTATGACACATCACATATTCAGAATGGGTTATACGACCCCAAGGTCCTTTCCCGGCTAACCCGAATAATGAGCGCTTATTTTTTAAAAATAAGTGTAGCATTCAAATTCAAGCAATCACAACAAATACCTATTTAAAGGTAAATATTGATAGTCGGTTATTTAACTATCAATAGGTATGCACAACATCACCAGATTCCAAATAATTTTCCAAATTATTTATTATCCAAAAATATCTTTACAAGATATATATATATATATATAATTTCCATACTTCAAAAATAAATCGATATTTATTTTTAAACTGATTTTCTCAATTTCATTTATAAATTCCATATTTAATTTACATTTCCAAAATATCTGTGAATATACGATTTTCAAATTGATTTCAAATATTCACTTTCAATTTATCTTTAAAAAGATTATTCTCAAAACGTTCATTCCATATTGGAAAACATTTCCCACTAATTTAATAATAAGTAATTCACAAATCTATTTATTTTCAACACTTGGAAAACATTCAATATACTTAAATCGAAATTAAGTATATATTTCATTCATTAAAGAAAACATTCTCTTAACACATTTATTTGAGTCAAAACGAATGTTGCGTAAAACATTGCCACGACAAACCAAAATCACTAGTATAGGGATTCGATATTTAGATATATATATAAAAATCCCAATACTATACAAAACTTTTCCTTTCGGAAATCATCTACTATAAAAACAGTGTTATAGTCTACCATTTCCTTCTATTTCTCAAAAAATGTCTATTTCAACAATGAATGTTGAAATCTATGGTTTCGATAGTTAATACATTTTAAAACATCTTTAATCGTTTTAATTCTATTTAAAATATCATTTTTCCCCAAAACATTTCCTTAATATATTACTCATTATCCAAAATCGTGAATATACTTCGTTAATCCAAATTCAACACTTTCACATATTAAATTAAAGGATTTTCCACAGTACAAAATCGTGGATATAATTCCTTTAAAAATTTCTATGTTTACTTATCAAATTTATTTGATTTCGGATTTATAAACAACGTTTATAAATCCCATTTCTATTTCATAACTACTTCGATTTATAAATCTCCTTTAATAACCAATTCTATTTATATTTCGTTTACATATCGAATCCAACTTATAAGTAAATTACTTATAATCCACTTATTCACAAATCCATTCTTTTATATCAACATTTAATTATAAATCTAAAATTCTTATTTACTTATAAAACTAGGTACAACTTTATTTTAACACTTATAAAAGCTCGTTTTATAATTTCAATATCTTTAACTTATAAAATATCAATTTTATAAATCTTTTAATAATTCAAAAATCCCAATTTAAATTATCTATAAATTTGTCAACTGCTTATTTCAAAAATCACCTTTCGGTTACATTTCACAAAAAAAAAAATTTATAACATAAAAATTTATAAAGTTTTAATTATTTAAAATGAATCAATTCGAAAAGTTAATAAACGTATAATTTCGAAAATCACTTTAAAAATTCCTTAAAAATCAAAATCGTTATTTTTAAACTTCAAAAATGGATCCGACGATGCGACACACCAAATAATCAATCACGGCATCCAAACATCATATATCATCATATGATAATCAACAAATATCACAATATATGTAAATAAATGAATACGGTTGAGGAATCCAGTTGGATCCCTCTAACCTGTTTCCCTGCATCCATAGATGTTAGCACAATACCAATCCCGTTTCAA
Source organism: Allium cepa (assembly GCA_030765085.1). Taxonomy (NCBI): domain Eukaryota; kingdom Viridiplantae; phylum Streptophyta; class Magnoliopsida; order Asparagales; family Amaryllidaceae; genus Allium; species Allium cepa. The sequence goes on from CM060938.1 coordinate 592,040,339, forward strand.
GACGGGATATCGCGGTATATGAGATTTAGAAAATATTATCCGCTTAATAGGCGGCGCAATAGGGTCTCATCCGCTATATAATGCGGAAAATCAACAACTCCAATATATACATATGCCAATATATATATATTGCTATATATAGATATATCCTATTATATCTAATATCACAACCAAACAGCCATCAATAATTGCAATCCAAATTTTCAATTTGAGTGAGAAGGTCTCATCTTGATTTTATTTTGCAATCCATTTCCATCTTGACTCGATTTTTCTTGATTTATACCTTGTATAAATATTATGCAAATAAATTAACATTCGAACCAATCAAATAATCAATTTTTCGTTTTGATAGTTTTAATTAACCAATTTCTCCTTTTATAATTTTATTTAACTACAATTTAATTTTTAAAACTAAATTCCCTTTTATAATTTACTTTTTTTTTCCAAAAATTAAATGAACGATTTATACAAATTAATTCCGCTAGTCGAAAATAAATTTCCATTTCTATTTTATTTTAACTAATTCCTTTTAATTTCTAACCAGGCATGTGCTAATTAACTATGGTATAACTAGTATCCCTGAGTGTGTTTTCTGTGATTAGTTTGTGGAAAGTGTTGAGCACTTATTTTTCGAATGCCCCTGTCTGCATGCTCTGATTGATAATATTGTGTGTTGCATTCAAAGAACGGTTGCAGTCCCCTTTTCTGCAATCAACTAGAACATAATCTTAAAGGCCACGAGGTGGAAGGCAAGTAGATACAGAGTGTTGATTATTTGCATTAAAATATATATGGAAGTGATATGGCAGGAGAGGAATTCAATTGTTTTTGAAAATAAAAGGAAAACCATTGGCTCTCTTTGGACTGAGATTAAGAAAAGAATTTACATGCAGCTAAAAAGGAAGGTGTGCCATATTCCTGGTATTATGGTCAGTAGTTGGAGCTGATGTTATTGCTTGTTCATGTGTTTTTCCTTGTTGTCTCTTTGTTTTCCTTGGTATTTTTCTTCTTTTTCTGATTCGAAGTGTGTTTTGAATCCTTTTTATTGCGTTGCAATAAACTGGTAGGGGCCCAGTTAACCCCGCTGGCTTTGCCAAAAAAAAAAACTAATTCCTTTTAATAAATTTATTTAACTAATATTCGAAATATAAATCGACCCTTAATTACCATTTTATAATTTAATTAAAATTTTGAACTAACTTACCTTTATTAAATCTTTTAGTAACAAAAATAGTTTAGATAGGTAAATTCACACACTTTAATTTCCATAATACCTCATTATAAAATAAATTAGTTAAGTTATACTTATTTAATTTATGAACTATATATTTGTAAAATAATCTATATAGGCTTCATAAAAAAAATCTATTTCATATAATACATTTATATTTTATTTTCTGCAAATAAATAAACAGTAATACAAATCTTCTACTTTTTACTGTAAAAGTTAGACATATATTTTCTAGTGACCAACAGTTAAATAAGTTTTAATTTCTACAATTTATTATTTTAGAATTTAAACCAGCAAATGAAAAATAGATATATCTATATTTTTTTCTCTCTTTTGAAACTACATATTATCATTATAGGTATATTTATATTCTCTGTAAACAAAAAACAATAAATTGCCTTAGTGATAAACTTCCTTTCTTCAATATATTCATATACAATAATTCCTGTAAATAATAAAATAGCAAATTTCTTTACTGTTAAAATAATATTTTAACATATATTTGTTAAAATAAAATCTGACAATAAATTTTAGATAACCCCTTACTGTGAATAATTTTTTGGATATAAATAAATAAAAATTTAAGGAAAAATAATTATAATACCTCACAGAAATCGTTCGAGAACCTCACCCTCGACCATACTTACGCAACACACTTTGCGTCACCACTCTGCCTTTTGCCGTGTCGCCTCCAAGGAACAGTCGCCACCCCCTTGATTTAATCGATTCCAATCGACTCGCGAGCATCACGTCACGATGTCGCGACTTCCTCCCAACTGCCGCCGAGCATCACCCCTTTTTTCGCCTGCACAAAATCGCCCTCCACGACATGCCGAGCTTCACGGCATCGCGCACGCGGTCGGGATCGATTTCCCCTCCTTTCGCTCGATCGAGCCTACTGATCTCGATCCCTTTTTTTTTACTGAGGAAGAGGGCTTTGGCCATTTGTTTCGTTGATTCGAAATTGAAGGAGAGGAATGAAAATTAAACGAAGGGTTTGGGTTTTGATTTAAAATTCGGCCTTGATTTCTTGAAGAGGGATGGCAACCATTTTATTTGTTTTCTCTGAATAAACTCTGAATGAGGGATTTGAATTTGAAGTTTTAAAGACGAGCGGCCATGCTTTGCACGATTTTTTTTTGTGATCTTTGGCGTGATTTTAGGCGTATTTAACGGGAGATAACATGCTGATGTTCACTAAATAAAATTTTAAATTCAAATTGAATTCGATTTAATTTTAACGCGTTTACTTACCATGTGCTCACATATCAACTCCGAAAAATACGAAATTTGAAATCCGTTAATAATTCAATATTACGGTCCCAATGGAACTAGTTTCGTCGAATTCCAAGACTGTGCCTCGGACAGTTATTTTTAAATATAGATTCAAATGATATAATTTCAAAACTGAACAAATCACTTTCAAATTAAATTCTTAAGCTTCTATTATCTTCAGTATTATCAACATGAATTTTAGAAGCCTTTGAAATATTTCTAATCAGCTTAAAATTGAAGATTCAAATTTATATTCAACTTTCAATAGATTAAACTCTATAATTTAATCGCCAAATTCATATTGATAATTAGAAATTCAAGTCAAACCATCATTCAAATATTTAAAATTAATTAAATATTTCCAATTCAAATTATTCAAAATTTAGGGTTGTTACAGCTGCATGTTTAGAAGCTTATCGAAGCCATTATTAGACAATCCAGTCTTACATTTAAGGTTATACAAGGCAAAGATAGCATATAACTTTGTTTAATCCATGCAACCAGCATACAATGAGGTCTCTGCATCTTTCAAATTTTTGTGTAATTCATCCTCTCGTCTTTATGCATCATCTTCACATTTAACAGCATCAAAGAAAGTGTGATTAATAAAATCTTCATCTTCATAGATAATGGCTTTAAGAAAATCATAGCATCATCTGACTTTGTATTCTTGCTTTTATTTATTCGCTCGTCGTGATTGTACCACTCACTATCCATACAGCAAGCACAATGGTGTTTCGTTTCACATGTTTGGACACTCGATTTGTTTTGAGCGCTGTTTTTTGTACAGGTTAGCGGTAGTTATTATTTTATTCATACGGTATTATAAGTACTGAAATAAAAATATAAATTTATAATATGTGTTAAAAACATAATAAATGGAAAAACCGGTCGTTGTATATAATATTATACACGTTTTAGAATCTGAATTGCTGTACATGTTCAACCTTTGGATAAATATATATTTACATTGTTGAATAGTTCACGTCCAGTTAGATAAATGGGTGCACATTATAAATGTTGAATTGGTAATATGGAAAATCATGCAAACCAACCTTTTCTATGCGCATCGCCACATCTCACCTCTCCCCTCCTTTATTATCTTCTGCAAATTATCCTTTTCGAACAAAACAAGCTAAAGCATCAGAGAAAAAAAATTAATAACTCTCGAAACCTATTACTGCTACCTTCACCTACTCCTCTCCCTTCACCGCCGCAACACCCAATTGCTCCTCCCTACCGGCGCCCCACCACCTAGCTGCTCCTCTTTCGACCCAGTGATAGCCGTCGCCTCCGTTATACACACACATATACAAATATATATATACGCGTGCAAACACACACACACACATATATAAATTATAAACTGCTTACACCGAACCTCCTTTCGCCTCGCCGACCTTTTTGCCTAATCCAACAGTCGCCACACCCCTTCCAACCGCCGCTCCACCGCCTGACACCACATCTAGCTCCTCCGATCTCACCCCATAGCTGTCGCCACCTCTGTATCAAAAAAATAAAGGAAAAAAACAGCTACTGCCGTGTTGCCGCCACCCCCCGCCGACCCCCGACCACTGCCTGCGACACCATTACCGTCAACAGAACCAACCATGCCCTGTCCCGAATTCGACTACCATCTGTTGCTTCCATCCGTACATGTATATATAGAAAAAATAATAATTATATATTAAAAGGTAGAAGGAGTGGCCGTCCAGATTTGAATTATCGCGAGTGTACGAGTTGAAGTTATGCCGATAAATCTGATTTTGTCGGGCATCGTAAGTCGTATCATGGATCTATCTCGAGTCGTCGCCGTTGAGGTGAGTGTTTATTCACTCACAGTAAATTAATATCGTCATGCAAGTTAATAAAAAGTTGAAATTGTCATATATACGCACACATATATATAGACACACACACACACATATATATATGTTGTTAATTTAGATTAATATATATAGTTGTTGGATGAATTATCGAATTGTTGTGCATATGTTGACACGATATACAAGTCTTTTGTTTGTACATAAGTGTAGAAAAATTAATATGGACATGTCATGTTTCATCATGTTAGTGCTATCTAGTATTTATGGTCTGTTGTAAATTTTCCTATCGATATCTGGACATGACTGTATATTGCCATTATGATATCGGAAAGGGTTGAAATGATATGTACCCGCATTTAAATTGTGATATTGGAAGGGGTTGAAACGATATATATACCCGCATGTAAATTTCTACTTGGCCTAGGTAGAAAATTTAAATTTAATACACTGTTGGTCAAGTAAAATAATTTTTGATAAACTGAGATCTTTTGAAAATTTATATATAAATGATTTGAATTTTTAAAATATGCTTAGAATTTGTTACTTCATTAATTAAATCAATTTATTGTGAAATAAGTGATTTTTCAAACATACGATAATTTATCAATAAATATTTTAAATGGTTTATTTATAGAAACTTGGTTTTGGATTTAATTCCATAAAATTTGAATCAATTTATAATTTGCATAATTTGGATATGAAGATATTAAAGTTAAGGATTAAGTTAAATTTTGATTTATATTTAAACTTAAATTAATAACTTTTTTATTATAACGAGATTTGCATGAGGTTAAATCTATATGGAAATAAACTTGTAAATAAATCAAAAGGGTGGTTAAAATTGTTTGAATTAAATTTTGGAATTTATTGTATAATAATTGGTGGTTAAACTGTAATGGAATTCAAATTTAACTTGGAATTTATTTTGATGCAAGTGATTCAATTTATTAGATTTAAATGAACTTTAAAAATCAAAGTTTCAAATGGATATCCAATTTAGTGGAAATCGAACTATTTTCGAACTTGAGCTCGAAGTGTTGAAATATAAGTTTGATAATAGGAATTTTTTAAATAATTGAAGTTGACATTTTGAAGTTATAATCTAAATACGATGTGAATTTTGGAAATTGAAGTGTTTTAAAAGATTGGACTTTTATTCGAATTCAAATATTGCTGAGAAAAAATGACAAAAAATGATATTTCCAAATTGGCTAAGAATTGAATTATATTGGAAGATGTGGATTTTTAAATTAGATATTGAAGGTAAATTTGATTTAAATGTTCTGAATCAATATTTTTAAAATCAAACCCGGAATTGATACAAATCAAATTTGTTTAAATTTGAGAATTGAGTTAAAATTAATTTGGAATTGGAATTGAAATTATTTTGGAATTTGAATTGAAATTAATTTGGAATTGGAATTTTAATTTATTTGGAATTAGAAGTGAAATTAATTTTGAATCGAAGTAAAATTAGACTTGAAATCGGAATTGAGTTGATTAAATCAAAATGGAAATTTAAAATGATTTGAATTGGAAAATTTGAAAAGTGAACGGGTTTGACTTTTAAACTATTTTAAAATGAAATATTCTAGATTAAACTGTTTAAAATATATCTTCTTTAAGTATTCATATTGTTTTGATTTTCCAAACTATTTTACTATATAAACCATTTTTAATACTCAAACTAATTTCTATTAAACTATTTTAACTATCTAATTATTTTAAAACTATTTCAACTATTTTCTAAAAAATTCAAAATGATCAAAAGGTGGTATGTTTATATTTAAATCTTGGATTTAAGTAAAAAAGGTAAAATGAAGTTATAACCTAAATTGAAGTTCGAAACAATTTTGAAAATGGAGATATTGGGTGAAATGATATTTTAAAGAGAAAATGACGTATTGAACTAAATATGATTTTTTTTCTGAGTAAATATGATGATTTCGAAATGGATTTGATATTTTGATATCAAGCTCGATTTGTTTTTGACATATAAAAGTACCAATCGGTGTGTAAAACAACTTTTGATTGTTAAAGAGACCGGGGCCACTTATTGGCATACTCTCTGTCGATATTGGAACTACTTTGACAACCGTGTACGTGGAGGATGATATCCAGATTGTAGTTGTTGAACTGGCGAACATTTATTGGAATGAAGTAAGAAACGATGATGGATAGTGTTAACGCTTAAAATCGAACGCTAACACCCCGGTGTATATAGAGATTGAGTGAAAGCACCACCTGTGAATACGGGAACTAAAAACAAGTAGAAAAGTCTCAGAGAAAGCAGAAAAAACAACAAGTTTTATAGTGGTTCGGCTTCAGATAAGCCTACGTCCACTTTAATCCTCTTTATTACTGAATCGTTTACAACTTTACAGCAATCTTCAATTACAATACTGATGAGACAAACAACTAGAACTTCAATGTAGATGAATTCTTTGAATCCATGTTGATTGCATTAGATTTCCTCTTGAAGTTTGTTGAGATGCCTTTCGTATTTGAAGTGTTGAGTGAGTCGAGAATTCAGCAGAGTATCGGCGTTTTCGGAATGAGCCAAAAAGATCCCCCCCATGCTTGAGGTAGGTTGGTATTTATAGGGAAATTTCCCCCCTTGGGTCGTAAGTCGTGACCGATCTATGGTGGGTCGTGGCCGACTTATCTGGCCAAACCCCATGGTTTCATAAAGGTTCTCTTGCATAAGTCCCAAGTCGTCCCCAAGTCAACACAACCTTGTTTAAGTAATATGGCATCGGCTTATACTTAGTAGCTTTAGGTCGTGAGTCGTGAACGAGTTAACTAGCAAATCGCAAGTCATGGCTTAACTGGTAAGTCCTGAATCGTGTACGAGTTAAGAGGCCACTGTGCCAAGTAGCTGCATTGATCTTGTCTTTCTTTGCCTGGGTCGTGAACGACTTAACATAGACCGTAGGTCGGTTGCGACTCAAGTATGATCGTGTCCCTGTCTTGAGCAGTTAGGGCGGCAAAGTCCTTGGATAGTTAGGTCGGCTTCTATCTTTGACCAGCACCCACGTTAGGTCGGTAGCTTTCTTAGGTCGGTAGCTATCTTAGGTCGGTAGCTACCTTAGGTCGGCATCCTGGTTTAGACAGTTGGGTTGGTATCCTTTAAGTCTTAGGTCGGCGTTTTGTTAAAGCATTAGGTCGGCATCCTCTTGGGTCGGTACCTTTTAAGTCGTTGAGCCATGGCCCGGGCGGAGTTAACATTTGCCCCTTGAAGTATACGCCTAATGGTTAGGTCGTGTGCTTCGATATCCTCTACCCGTCCACTTTCTAAGTCGGTAGGTCGTGTACGACTTAAAGTTAGGTCACGCGCTGCTTCAGTTCTCACCGCTGCAAGGTATAAGTGACACATCTTCTTCTTCCTCTTCATTACCTACTCTCTTGATTCTGCCATTAAAAACTTTCCCAAGCTCCAAAAGGCGATTTCATTCCAATCAATTATTAACAACCTCTGCTATTCATCGCGTAAGTAAACCTTCTTATTCGATCATAGATTACTGTTGGCTCATGAATTCCGTCACCCAAACTTAAACCGCTTCCTCGTATGATGCTTCATCACGAATCCCATTACACCTATGGCTGATGGAGCTTAGGTTGCTCGGTTTGGCTTTAAATGACCGATGAGACGATGAAGATGGTTTACTGATTCAGGCTAGTTGATTTTGATTTGCGTTAGGATTGCAAGGTGTTGAACTTGTAGTGGTTACGAATTTGTTTATTGGATGATCTGATATCATGAATGGAATGAGGCTGTCATTGATGGAGCAACTATCGGGTTAACGAGTTGAGTGGAGTGAGACATTGGTTTGGATGCGACCCAGTGATTTTGGGTGACTTAACTTTTGTCCGATCTAATTTGACGCGGCCTAAACCTTAAGTCGTGGCTGAACTAGCATTCGGGGAAACTTGCCGACCTAGCCCTTAAATCGCGGCCGAATTAACACTTGGGGAATTTGCCGACCTAACCCTTAAATCATGGCCGAACTAGCACTTGGGGAATTTTGCACTACCTTTTGAACCGGAGCCTTCCTCCTTACTACTCCTCACGACCTGAAGAACTGCCGATTTAAGGAACCAGAAACTTAATCTTAACTCGTGAAAGATTCCTTGGGGGCAGCCGAGTTAACACTTGGATACCCAACTCGAATTCTCACTTAAAAGCATAATTCCAATTTGAATTCTTAACTTGATCTACTGGACTGAATTGCTTAAATCCTGGATTGCTTTAACTTTTTTGCTCTATTTCACAGACCACATTAACTTATAGGCTAACAACCTGCTGAAAACAACAATCACAGAAAACCAAGGCGAATATACTGCCATTGACTGCCCACATCAAATGACAGATTAGTCGACATAGAGTAATCAACTTAAATACACTGTATGAAATGCTGTGAACCAATCAACTAAAGTGAAGTATTAATGCAAAGCATCGCTAACTTGAACTGATTTGTTTGCATCAACATTACACTTGCATATTAAAACAACGAACCCTGGACTTTATAATTGACAAATACTTGCTAGTTTTTATTCCAGTTACATTTTCTTATTGCTTGATTGATTTTACACAACACTCCACACATTTTAGGAAACGTGCGCCTTCATGTTTGAATATCCAGTTGTTTGTGTAGAATGAGTTCCCTCCAAGAAGAAGAAGTGGTAGCTCAAGCGGGAGAGATCTTTCAGACAGCTGTTCCCATAGAGAATCCTCCAGAGAGAACTTCGACTATCTTAACTCCGAGAGCGTTTATTCAGCTACGTACTCAATTTGGTTTTGCTGAAAATGATGCCCTACTTCCCGGGCCAAATGATACTGCCGACAGTCCTCCTTCCGGTTTTGTCGCAGTCAATCGCCAAATGTGCCTAAGCAGGGCGATTCCTCCCTTTAATGACTTCCTTCGAACCCTTCTCCTCCGGTTGACAATCACTCTGTTCCAACTTCATCCTAATGGCTACGCCATCTTGATGGGGTTGTGTGTTTTGTTTAGGAGAACTTTTGATCGCTTGCCAAGTTTTGAAGAAATTCGCTACTTATGCTCGTTTGTAAAGAGTAAAGACCATCCTTCCCTTATTATTGTGAGAAAAGCTAGAAACCGCAAGCTTATTTCTGATCTTACCGAAAGTGTTCATAGATTTTTGAACCTGTTTTTCTTTGCTCGCTGCCCCCTAGGGTTTTATGCCATCTGGAGAGTAGGAAGTAAGATTACCTGTATCTATTTTCTCCATTTTCAAACTTTTTCGAGATCCGAACTACCAATTGCTAATTTCATTCTTTGCTCTTTTCAGTACTTCCTCTCCCCTCTAGAGATCCAAGCCATAAGCAAATTTTTGAAAGATTGAGCGTCGTGGCCGCAGAAGAGAGAAGTATAAAATTTTTGTTGAGGGATGAATTTTTGCATCAGTATGGACTTTTGCACGCTTCTCGCTCTACACACCCCCATGAGGTTCCAGACTCCCCGCCTAAAGCATTAGATGCCCCAATTTCCACTGACGAACCCATACCAAAAGAAACTGCCTCCGAAGCTTCTCTGGTGAAGTGCTCTACTACTGTCGATGTTGCGGGGTCGTCTGGCAAATTCGCACTTGCCCCAGTCATTGAGGAGAAGAGCCTCAGGGATCTCCCCGACATTCACAGAAGTCTGGTGAAGAAGTCGGGAAAACAAGTCCTGTCAAGCATAGCGGGGACGACACTTTCGAAGGGTTGAGCGACCTCTTTGTCACCTCACAGGAGCTCTTTAAAGATGACCCTGTCACTACTAGGGTTTCTTCTTCAGTGGTGGAAGCGACTTCTTCTTTGCAACAAGCTCCGTCAACTCAAGAGTTGACGTTAACTACTACCCCCACGATTACTCCGCAATCGAAGAGTGGTTCGTAGTTTGATGCGCATAGTTTGCACATCACGCACACTTAGAATCTTTCAGCACTTTCATGCAACTAATTCTTTGTACTTTGAAGATTCTACAGTTACGCTTCTTTTCTCCGAAAACTTTTAAGACTTGTCTTTTTTTTAAAAAAATTTCAGATTCTCCGATGGGACGCAGCGGCTCTTACTATGATGACTTTCAGCGCTACGGGAGGCATTGTCAATATGATTATAGGCGCTACCTTCCCGTTCACAGAGAGACCGACGAAGAGAGAGCCGCTCGAAAGGCTCAGGAGAGGAGGGCACAAGAAGAACGTTATGAGAGAAAAGAAAGGGAGGAGCACCATGATTCTTCCCAGAGAGGTGACGACTCTCGCAAAAGAAAGTCGCATGATGATCGGGGAAAAAGCCATATGGTTGAGGACCCAAGCAAGCGTGCCCGGCACGGTGAGAAGCATGCATCTATTACTCCTGAAAAGGCCACTGTCCCCATTTCACTCGAAATCCCTTCTGGCTCCCCTGCTTTCGGGAAGACAGACATTCAAGCAATAGTTAACACGCCTAAATTTCAAATTGGACCAGGCCCAGCCACTCTACAAAGCCGGTTTCCATAGTGGTGCTTGAAGGGGGTTCACTTCGACCTCGACTTAGTTCCAATTGACAAGCCTGCCATGCTGCGAAATCTCGATGCCGCCAGGCTTGATATCGAAAGAATTTCGAGCTGGCAAAAGCTTGTCGACGAGCTTCAAAGGGTAAACCATGCAAATCTCGAGGCCATGCTTACTATGGAAAATGACAAGGCTGAATGGAAGAAGGTTCTTGAGCAGCATGATACCGAGATGAGGGGCATTACTGCTTATAATGAAGAACTTGAGGCGAAGGTCAAGAAACTTAAAGAAGAACTCGCCACTTCTTCTACTTCCTACACTCAAAAAGAAGAAGTGCTTCAGAAACAAGTGAGAGATGCTCATGCTGGCCAAAGAGACGCCGAAGACAGGCTCGAAGTGCAAAAAAGAATCAATGAGGGCTATATTGCTGATATTGCAGAGCTTCGGAAGAAAACCGACTCTCAAGAGGCGGAGATCGAAATGCTAAAGCTTCAACTCTCCAAAGCTGAAAGAGAGCGTGATGAGACCGTAACCGGTAAAATTGCAGCTGAAGAATCTCATGAGGCAACGAAGACCAGCATCAGCTCGAGATTATTTGACTTCTACCTGCATAGCGTCTTGGGGCGCAGTAGCCTCGCCTTTCTTGGTCCCAAATATGAAATTACTCTAGATGAGGTGTGGGAGGCTGCACTTGATATGCTTGGTGCTACAGGTGCTGGCTACGTCAAATCGGCACTTGAGGAGCATTACTTGGATGACGAAGCTCGCGCCGCTCTTGCCAAGGGAAAAGAACAACTTGCAAAATTAAGAACTGAAATGGCAGAAGGAGAACGTTTAGGAAAAACTACTTCAACTGATCCAGTTCAGCCTTCACCTTCAGCCGAAATCGACATTGTCGGTTCCAGTTCTCATTCTCCATCCCTGGTTAAAGTTACAACTGAGATCACAAGCACACAGGGTGGAGATGAAGGCGAAGAGAGCGCCGAAGCACAGGCTTATGAGGTTGATATCAGGAAGCCGACTTCTCCAGGTAACTCTACTATTAATCTTGCCCAAGTTGACTGCTCATTTTCTTCTTATGAGTTCGATGAGCTTCTTGACTATTTCCTGAACCTCAATGAGCCTTTATCTCCTCTCTTTACCGACTTTAACTTCTTTTCTTCTGTAGAGAAAGTGTCGAGCATCGTTCAGACTCCCCCTCCTCCAATTATTCCTCCTCCGCTTCTCCAGGTCACTCCTCCATCCCCCTCTCAACCCGGGTCGCAAGAGGAGCAAATAGAAGCTCTTCATGGCTTAGATGATCCTATTGCTTCTCAAGACCCGAAAGGAGAAGAAACTGAGGGGAGTGAGAAGACTCCAGAACCAACTGGTTCCGATGATGAACCGTTAACTAAACTTTTCTCTCCAGGGAGTGGGTCTTCTTCCAAGAAGAGAGGGATGCACGGAGTCTCTAAGAAGAAGAAGGAATCCTCAGCCGGCGAGGAAAAAACAGAAGAAAGTCCAATTGTGCCCCTTTCTCCTTCGTCCCCTACTCTTACAAGCCGGCCTAAGAAGTTGACCATCCGGCCGGGCGCAGGCTCAAAAGGTGGAAGGAAGAAGAAATGATGGCTTTGGTTCTGTGCTTTTTATATCACTTTTTGCTTTTTTCATGTACTGACCGGAGATTGTGCGGGTACCGGCCTCCGCTTTTCTTTTTTCTTTTTATTTTGAAACATGTACCTGTACAAAATTTTGACAGTATTGAATAAAATGATTCTTTTTGTTTGTACAAACTTCTGTATTCTGTCTGTATTTGAGAATGCATTTACAATTCATTTTTGTACAAGTTTCTTTATATGATATTGCAGTGAGCTTGTGGTATGTTGTTCGAGCGTAATTTTACCAATGTGGTTATACCATGTTGCCCCTATACCACAAGCTCATTGCAATATTTTACACTTTGAGGGAATTTGTACTCTTATTTTCTAGAGAATAACTATTCCATACTTGGAGGAATACTATTCTTCTCAAAATAGAGTACAGCTTACTCCATATGAGTTTCTACACTTCATCCTTCGAAGATATCACTTTTTTCTTTTGTGCATACACACATTTTACCAAGTGAATTCCCCTATGTGGTAAAGCGGGCCTCTGAAGGGCACTTTAACTTCTTTTTGAGGAAGAGTATTTTCAAGAATAGAAGAACCAGTCTTCCTTTGAAAGCTAAAGTGTGCCTTTGAAGAGGGCTTCTCTTTTTTTTACGCCTCGGTGGAGGGCTTTTTGATCTTTGTTTTGCATTTCTGACGAAATGCTTCTTTGAAAAGTTGTACCTCTGAGGAGGGCCTTTTCACGTTTCAACACTAGGAAGTTTTATTTTAATCTCGGTGAAACGTGTGCCTCCGAAGAGTTGTGCCTCCGAGGAGGGCTTTCTACGTTTCAACACTTGGAAGTTTTATTTCAATCTCGGTGAAACGTGTGCCTCCGAAGAGGTCTTTCTGTTTGATTGCGCCTCTGGGAAGAGGTTTTTTGTTTGATTGTGCCCTTGGGAAGGGGTCTTTTTGTTTGATTGTGCCCCTGGGAAGGGGTCTTTTTGTTTGATTGTGCCCCTGGGAAGGGGTCTTTTTGTTTGATTGTGCCCCTGGGAAGGTGTCTTTTGTTTCTGCCCCTTAGGAGAGGCTTTTATTTTTCCCTGTTCGCTGGGAAGCGGGCCTTCGAAGAGGGCTTTTCACATTTCGACTCACGGGAGTGTATCACCGGTCATGGTGAAATGTGTGCCTCTGAGTAGGGTTTTTGCTTGGAAGTTTAGAGTTTCTTTCTCTCGGTTGGACGGATTCACGGGAGTGTATCAACCGATCAGTCCGCAACTTTGTATCGAGAAAGATCTCTCTTTTTCTGGTTTGGCCCGCTCGAGGTCTTTTAGCATTTCAACTGTGGTGAAATGGGCCTCTGAGGAGGGCTTTTCACGTTTCAACACTTGGAAGTTTTATTTCAATCTCGGTGAAACGTGTGCCTCTGAGTAGGGCTTTTGCCTGGAAGTTTGGAGTTTCTTTCTCTCGGTTGGACGGATTCACGGGAGTGAATCCCCCGATCAGTCCGCAACTTTGTATCGAGAAAGATCTCTCTTTTTCTGGTTTGGCCCGCTCGAGGTCTTTATCCTCCGAAGAGTTGTGCCTCTGAAGAGGGCTTGTGCCTCCGAAGAGGTCTTTTGCTGTTTGATGCTTGCTCCCCCATGTCTCTTTGCTATTTATTCATGTCGGCGATCCCCGTTATCTTTTGCAAGTGTCATCCCTTTTTAGTTGGCAATAATTTTCCTTATCCAAAGAAATATACTTCATAGTTAAGCGAGTTGGTGGTGGTAGACACAGGCTATTTAACTGGCTGTTTGTTTGTTCAAACATTTGCAGTTAGTTAGAAATGGTCCACTTCCATCCACATCGCTAACTTTTGTTCGAAGCACTTCTTTTGTAGGATTTGAGTATGGAAATTTTGAATGGTTTAGCATTTGCTTGCTGGTTGATGTCGGAGATCGCTTGGTCTTGCGATGGGTAAGCTTTGTTTTTATGGCCTGCATTATTAAATCGACATTTTAGTAACACAGTTAACGTATTTTATATGTCGAAATAAAACAAAGCAGTTTGTAATAGTAGAGAACACAAGATTTATAGTGGTTCGGCCAAAAACTGGGCCTACATCCACTTTATAGCTCTTCGTTATTCACTTGCTTTACAATTGCTTTCAATACAAGAATCATATATTCGTAATTCTTTTACAACATTTCAGCAAAGCTTTCAAGTAAAATAGGGACGCAAGTGATTGCTGTTCCAAGCTCTTGGGATTGGTTCTCCTTCGACAGTTGTGTGTTTGAATGTGCCATCAAGAAGTTTCGTGCCTATAACATATGGCCCTTCCCAGTTTGGCCCAAATGCACCTATGGCTGTCATAATTCTCTTCAGGACTAAGTCCCCAACTTCAAAGCTGTGCTGACGAACTTTGGAATTGAAGTGCCTGGCTATTCTTTGCTGGTGAGCTGCAATTCTAAGCCTAGCCTCTTCTCTTCTTTCATCGAGGAGGTCAAGTGCTTCCAATTGCAATTTTTCATTCTTATCTTGATCAAAATTGATCCTTCTGTGTGAGGGGACTTCAGTTTCCACTGGAATCATCGCTTCTGATCCGTATGCCAATGAAAATGGGGTATGCCTAGTCGCAGTTTTGTGGGTGGTTCTGTATGCCCATAGTGCAAGCGGTAACTTATCGACCCAACCACCTTTTGCTTTTTCAAGCTGCTTTTTGATGGTTGATTTGATGATTTTGTTTACTGCTTCCACTTGCCCATTTTCCTGCCGATGAGCCACTGCTGAGAATCTTTTTCGGATCTTGAATCGTTTGCAGAAATCTTGGAACTCCTCACTTTCAAACTGAGTACCATTGTCTGTGATTATCTTCTGAGGCACACCATACCTGCAAATGATATTTTTAGTCACAAAACTTATCATTTTCTTAGAGGTAATAGTAGCCAATGGTTCGGCTTCAGCCCATTTAGTGAAGTAGTCAACAACAATGATAGCATATTTAATTCCCGATTTGGCAGTCGGCAAAGGCCCAATGAGATCTATTCCCCAGATGGCAAACGGCCATGGACTGACCATTTGTGTTAGCTCAGTGGAAGGTGCTCTAGGAACTTTGGCGAATCTCTGGCATTTATCACACTTTCAGGAATAGTCAGTAGCATCCTGTTTAATTTTTGGCCAAAAGTATCCATAATGTAGGATTTTCTTTGCTAAAGTTTGACCACCTGTATGATCCCCACATTCCCCTCCATGTACTTCAGTCAGAATTGTCTTAGGTTCTTCCTTTGTCACGCATCGGAGTAATGGCATTGAAAATCCTCGTTTGTACAGACAACCATCTTGAACTATATATCTGGAGGCCTTCCTCATCAGCTTCTGCCGTTCTTTTGAACTTTCCGGCAAAGAACCATTGAGTAAATATTCAAGTATCGGAGTCATCCATGATTCTTGCTCTTGGGATACATTCATAATCCAATCAACATCCATTTCATCTGTGCTTGGGGCTGATAGGACTTCGACGGGAACTAATCCCAATAGTTGCGCTTCACCAGTACTTGAATACTTTGCGAGAGAATCCGCCTTCATGTTCTCTTCGTGGGGTATATGGTTTATTGAATAACGGTCAAAATTTTGAAGAAGCTCCCAGGCTTTTGATAAATAGGCGGGTAGATTCCCTCCTTTAGCTTGAAATTCCTTCTTGACTTGGCAGACAATAAGTTGAGAATCACTGAAGATCTGCAATGCCTTAATGTTTAGTTCTTTAGCGATCCTCAAACCAGCAATGAGGCTTTCGTATTCTGCTTTATTGTTTGTCGAAGGGAATTCTAGTCTCAGCGCATAACATAGCGATCGCCCTTCTGGGGTTTCAAGGACAACCCCTGCTCCGGAACAGTAATCATTCCTTGCGCCATCGACATACAATTTCCATTGGATTGGGATGTAATCAGTGGCTTCTTCCTCACTATCACCTGTCCGTACATTCTGCGATGAAATCTGCTAAAGCTTGTCCATTGATTGCTTTCCGAGGATGGTAAGTGATGTCATATTGATTGAGTTCAATATTCCATTTCAAAAGACGGCCCGAAGTCTCAGGACGGAATAGGACTTGCTTTAGAGGTTCATCAGTGAGGACTTTGATGGGACGAGCATGGAAATACGGCCTCAATTTTCTTGATGCGATCAACAAACAATAGGCGAGCTTTTCCAACCATGAATAGTTCATCTCTGCCCCAGTGAATCTTTTGCTGATATAATAGACTGGGCGTTGAATCCTTGTGTCTTCCCGTACCAACACTGCACTGAGAGCATGAGACGAAATTGCCAAATATATGAAGAGATCTTCACCACTGTCAGGCTTTGAAAATATCGGAGGCACTTCCATATGACGAACCAACTCATCAAATGCTTTTTGACATTCAGGAGTCCACTCAAAGTTTTTTCTTCCTTTCTTCAGAGCATCAAAGAATGGAATGCATTTGTCAGTAGCTTTGGAAATGAACCGACTCAAGGCAGCAACCTTTCCATTGAGACTTTGCAATTCCTTCTTCGTTCTAGGAGCCTTGACCTCTCTCAGGGCAGTGATCTGAGCTGGATTAGCTTCAATGCCCCTAGCGCTCACAATGAAACCCAAAAACTTTCCGGACTCCACACCAAATGAACATTTCAAGGGATTAAGCTTCATTCTGTACTTTCGGAGTACTGCGAACATCTCTGCCAAGTGATCCATGTGGTCCACTGCTTTCTTAGACTTCACTAGCATATCATCAACATAAACTTCCATTGTCTTGCCAATATGTGGTTTAAACATGGCATTAACAAGCCTTTGGTAAGTTGCCCCTGCATTCTTGAGTCTGAAAGGCATGACCTTGTAGCAGTAGAGTCCAACATCTGTGATGAAGCTTGTATCCTCTTGATCTGGCTCATGCATCATAATCTGGTTATATCCGGAGTATGCATCCATAAAAGATAATAATTCATGCCCTGCCGTCCCATCCACCAACTGATCGATCTTGGGCAGCGGGAAAAAGTCTTTGGGGCAGGCCTTGTTTAGATCTGAAAAGTCAATGCATACTCTCCACTTTCCGTTAGCTTTTTTCACCAGCACTGGATTTGATACCCAATTTGGATAAGTAGATTCTCTGATGAAACCGTTCTCCATGAGCCGATCCACTTCTTCTTTTAATGCTGCTGTCCTCTCAGGACCCTGGGTTCTTCTTTTCTGTTTCACAGGTGTAAACTTTGGATCAATGTTCAGTGTGTACTGCAATCTCTGGGGATATTCCACACATGTCAGCATGAGTCCAAGCGAATACATCCAAATTTGCCTTCAAAAACGAAATCAGAACATTCTAAACCATTGTGTTGAGTTGTGAACCCACATTCAGCACTTTGTTTGGGTCCTTTGGGTCAACGGATACCGGCACTGTTACCTCTACCGGTACTACCCTATTCTCCCCTGCACTGGCTTTCCTTGGATCCATCTCTCTTCGTGCAGCACTACATTCACCAGTGCAGGGTCCACCCTGTAATTGCTACAAGGTTGGTTCTTTGGTGCGGACTGGAGCCGCCGCACCTTTTCCCATCTCTCTTTTCTTTGATTCACGCAGCTCTGTAAGATAACATTCTCGTCCCGCATCTTGGTTTCCTTTAATCACGCAAACTCCATTATCTGTGGGGAATTTTATGGTCAGGCACCATGGGGCAAGAACATCTTTAAATGTAGCAAGAGTTGGTCGGCTTAAAAAGGCATTGTAGGCAGAGAATTCTTCAACAATTATAAAGGTTTGCTTTCGAGCCACCATCCTCGGTCCTTTTCCAAGTTCTACAAACAAATCTATGGTCCCAATCGGCTGTTTGGGTTCTCCAGCAAACCCAGCAATCTTAAGTGATGAAGCTTGAATGTCAGCCATTGAAATTTTCATTTGATCAAAAGTCTTCTTGAAGAGGATGTTGCATGAAGCTCCAAAATCAACTAGAACTCTTCTCATAGTTGCCGGCCCAATACCAGGGATATAACCAAAGGATCTACGGTCGGAGCTTCGATAACCAAAGAATCCCTGGAATTGAATACAATATCTTCTGTGGAAGTCTTTTGTTGCTTTAAAGGCGCATCATTCTCTAAAACAAAAACATTCTCTCCAACTGGTACATGCCTCAAGGCCCGGGCATACCTTTCCATCTCGCACCAGCTTTTGCCTGCTGGGTGAGGTCCACCAGTAATTATATTGATGACAGGTCTTTCCGATTCATGTTCTACAGCCTTCTCACTTGAGCCAGGACGGTGAGCGGCAACTTGTTGTCCTTGAGTAGACGAGGCTGGGGCATTTCTATTTCTTTTCACATACTGCTGGAGTTTGTTTTCCTTCAAGAGTTGTTCAATTACTTCTTTCAACTGATGGCATTCGTTGGTGTCATGGCCGGGCTGGTTGTGGAACCAGCAGAACCTTCCACTTTTTTCTATCTTGATCCCAACTCTTATTTTAGGTGGTGTCAGATAATTGACATCATCCTTGGTCGCAAAAAAGATGTTCTCAGGGGTATCGGTCAAGGGTGTGAAATTGAAAGGACGGCCTTTCTTAGCATCTCCCTGTTTCTTTCCACCATCATTTACCCTTTTCTGAGTGTTAGGTTCTTTCTTGTTCGAAGGAGCACCATTGTTCCCGGCTTCTGCTGATACCAACTTAGCCGGTGTTTGGAGGCTCTCCAAGCGCATAAATTCATCCGCTTTCTTGTAGAACTTGTCAATCGAGTTTGGTTCTTTCATTTTCAACCACTTTCCAAATTCACTCGATTTGTCAATCGCCCTCATCAAGTATGTTAGGACCATGCGTGGCTCAGCATTATCTACCTCGGCCAATGCTATGTTAAAACGATTCAAAAATGATCTGATAGATTCTCCCGGATTTTGCTCTAGACTTGACAGCGACATTATATCCTTTGCTTTAGAAGCATACAATCGAAATTGCTCCTTGAATTTCCTGGTCAAGTCGGAGAATCGATCAATGGACCTAACTGGCAGCTTTGTGAACTACAGTAGAGCCACACCTTCAAGATAAACCGGGAAATATGGACACTTGATCTCATCAGACGCTCTGGCACCTGTCATATGCCAGTTGTACTTGTACAGAAACTCGTTAGGATCACTCGTCCCCTTGTAGGCCGTTATAGTAGGGGGAACGAATTTCCTTGGGAACTTTGCCTTCAAGATCTTTTCAGTAAATGGAGTTTTGCTTAGAGCAAAACCCCACTCTTTCTGATCTTCATCTTTTCGCATATTTTCCTTCATGATTTGACGAACCATACCCGAAAAATACTCTTCATCATTTAGAGGCTCTGGAGGGCACACATCAGCCACTCTCTCTGAATTCTGTCTTGACAATCATTCACGGGGGGTCGGCTGCGGCCCTGATCCTCCAGCTTGAGGAGGAGTCCTTTCTACAGGGTCTGCGGCTCTTTGAGAAATGTTCCCTTCAACATCCTGAACTCCCACAGTAGGGTTCCCATCATTATTAACCGGTTGACGATTTGCTCCTAGCAGATCATTAAACTTACTTAAGATCAGGGCATTCTGAGCATTCTAAGCTTCCAACTGCGCATTCTGAGCATTCAATTGTTGATTCAACCCCAAAACTACGGTGTCCAATTCTGCTCGCGTAACTCCAACAGTTGGAGCTGCTTGACTTGAAGGAGGAGAGGTAGCAGTATTCTCTTGAACATTGTTGGATCTTACAGAACTTCGTTTTCTCCCAGGTTCCATTATTTCCAATAAACTTCTGGTTTTAAAAGAAATCCTTTCAACAGACCTTTGCGGAGCAATGGTGGAAATATCCTGAGTTGGGTTCTCAGTGAAAGCACCAAAAATGTTAACGCTTAAAATCGAACGCTAACACCCCGGTGTATATAGAGATTGAGTGAAAGCACCACCCGTGAATACGGGAACTAAAAACAAGTAGAAAAGTCACAGAGAAAGCAGAAAAAACAAGTTTTATAGTGGTTCGGCTTCAGATAAGCCTACGTCCACTTTAATCCTCTTTATTACTGAATCGTTTACAACTTTAAAGCAATCTTCAATTACAATACTGATGAGACAAACAACTAGAACTTCAATGTAGAAGAATTCTTTGAATCCATGTTGATTGCATTAGATTTCCTCTTGAAGTTTGTTGAGATGCCTTTCGTATTTGAAGTGCAGAGTGAGTTGAGAATTCAGCAGAGTATCGGCGTTTTCGGAATGACCCAAAAAGATCCCCCCATGCTTGAGGTAGGTTGGTATTTATAGGGAAATTTCACCCCTTGGGTCGTAAATCGTGACCGACCTATGGTGGGTCGTGGCCGACTTATCTGGCCAAACCCCATGGTTTCACAAAGGTTCTCTTGCATAAGTCCCAAGTCGTCCCCGAGTCAACACAACCTTGTATAAGTAATACGGCATCGGGCTTATACTTGGTAGCTTTAGGTCGTGGACGACTCAAACTAGGTCGTGAGTCGTGAACGAGTTAACTGGCAAGTCGCAAGTCATGGCTTAACTGGTAAGTCCTGAATCATGTACGAGTTAAGAGGCCACTGTGCCAAGTAGCTGCATTGAACTTGTCTTTCTTTGCCTGGGTCGTGAACGACTTAACATAGACCGTAGGTCAGTTGCGACTCAAGTATGATCTTGTCCCTGTCTTGAGCAGTTAGGGCGGCAAACTCCCTGGATAGTTAGGTCGGCTTCTATCTTAGACCAGCACCCACGTTAGGTCGGTAGCTTTCTTAAGTCGGTAGCTTTCTTAGGTCGGTAGCTATCTTAGGTCGGTAGCTATCTTAGGTCGGTAGCTATCTTAGGTCGGTAGCTATCTTAGGTCGGCATCCTGTTTTAGACAGTTGGGTCGGTATCCTTTAAGTCTTAGGTCGGTGTTTTGTTAAAGCATTAGGTCGGCATCCTCTTGGGTCGGTACCTTTTAAGTCGCTGAGCCATGGTCGGGGCGGAGTTAACATATAGACATGACACTCGCATCATAATTAAAATGATTAAAACATGAGACTACGTCTGGCCACTGCTTAGCTACCTCTAGCGACGGTGATCCATCGTATTACTATCGTAATTTTGAACTTGATGGATGCACCCTTTCCATTTGGATTGATAGTCGAGTTCGGCCATAGATAGGTTATGACCAGTCAGAAAAGGTAAACTGGTAGAATCCTACCTTATGCATTGCCTCACGCACCGTGTCATATTTATCATTATACGAGCTCATCACGACTTTGGTTTAATACTATACCTCTAGGGACTCACTGGCTACCCATGTTACTGTTTGTGTTACAGGACCTGCATAGACTACATGCTATAAAAATATGTTAAGAGGGATAATGTAAAGCCTTAACGCTATTTTGATATTTATTTTACTAATTGACATTATCTATTATAGCGTACACTATACATACACACGCGCACACACGCGCACACACACAAACACACACACACACATATATATAGTTTGACGGATCCATAGGAGATGGAAAAATTCATAACATCTCCTAAGTTACTTTGCATTGATTTACATGAGGATATAAGTTCTAACTCGAGTCTTATGTTTTCCATTATCCTCAGGTCAGCCTAAGTATTTCCAGTTTGGAGTGCTTGTCGTGGAGACAAAGGCATTGCTCGAGACTCCATTCTATTTCTGCATTTCATCAGTTTAGTTTGTTTAGCTATGTCAGGTAGACTTATTTCATTTCACTGTATTTCATTCCCAGTTGTTTAGTGTGAGAATAAATGCAAACTTCTTTGGAGAATTAGGTTTATTTATGTACATATTTTATTTTTGCTGTGAGATTCTGAATTGTATCTATTTCTGTATTTGTGTTCTGTGACTGATTCTATTATTACCTAAATAACTATTAATCATTTAAGCAATATTTCTTGTTTAAATGGTGGGTCGTTACAGTTGGTACCAGAGCTTGTAGTTGAGCGAACAACTAAGCTTGTGGGGTAAACTCATTATAGATGGGGTAAATAATTACCCAAGAATGAGTAAAATCTTTCTTGAGAGAGCGTATATAAAAAGATATTAGAGAATTGGAGAATTTAAAATCCTTTTGTTTTCAAAATTGTTTTCGAAGCCTTCAAAATTAATATTAATATTATTGAAAAGCTTTTTGAAGAAAATAAAAGCATTGAACTCGCTTTGGTCGCTAGGAAATAATTCTGGGGATAACTACAGTATAAGCAGTATTCATTTTCGTGTTTCAGAGTGAGAATTGCTACCAAAAGAGATTTATATTCGATTAAAACAAGTTTTGTTGTAAAAAATATTCTAAGTAGGATTTGATAAATATATGAAAATAGTTTTGAACTTATAATTGAAATAGTATAGAAAAGAAAAAATAAATTTTAAAACAATTGAATAGTTTTGGTTAAGCAAACAAAAGAAACTTTGAATTTGAGAAATAAAATGGAGTTAAACTCAAGAAGCTTAGATAAAGTAGAATTGTATTTGAAATGAATTAAATAAAATAATAAAATGAAATTGTAAGCGAATAATTTTGTATAACTTATTGATTTGATAAATATTAAGCTAAAGCAAAATTTAAATTTGTTGAACATGAATGATAACGGAAAAAAAAAGATTAGCTCAAATAAAGTTGAATAAACCGAAAAATGGATAAAATGAAATAAAGTGTAATTTAATAAAGATTAAATGAATTAAATCAGATTCGAATACAACTAGATAAATTTAAGGAGTGAATTAATTCCACTTAAGCTATAAAATGAATAAATGGAATGAATGCAACTTGAATTGTAAATGTGAAATGCAATTTGAAATTGTAAAAGAAATTGAATAAAATAACCGAGTGTGAGTAAAAAGTTACAGGAGCAATTGAATTTAATTTAAATTGGATGTAATGCAAAGAGAACGAGTTTCGAAAAAATTGAATGGTAACTGATTGAATATGAAATAAGTTAAGGCAATAAACAATAAAATGAAATTAACTTAATAAGTTGAATGAAATTGATTAAGGGAAAAGAAAATTTATTAATACAAATCGGAATTTAAAAATATAATTTACTTAAGAAAAATTATAAATATGAGTTCAAAATTATGAAATAAACTAATGAAGTGAATCAAAGGATTAGTAAGAAGTTATGGAATAAAAAAAAAATGAGTTTCAATTTTGTAAAATGTTTATAATAAACTTAAATGGTTTAGAAATAATATTAGTATTAAAATACGAAGTTATAATGCAATAAATTTAACTTAATAAGGTTAAACGGAAAGATTTTATAAAATGGTTAATAAATGATGTTGATATGAAAAAGAAATATGAACATTATAATTTAAATGTTTTGCGAAGCATAAAAGCTATAGTTTTATAACTTGTAGATTTGATAAATATGAATATTACAAAAAAGAAAAAAAATGGAATATGGTATGGAATCAAATTTCTTAAATGTTATTAATTATGTGAGTTACTGAAATGAAATAATGGAAGAGAAAAAAAGAATGTGACTATAAAAGAATGTAAATTAATAAAATATGAATTCATTAATCTTGATCGGTGCATGTCAATAAATAGGAAGTAAATAAATTGAAATGAGTCAATTAATTGTTAATAAAAATTAGATGTTAGGAGAAATGGTAGCGTATAAATTAAAAATTGACATTGAAATGTAAATGGTGATAGTTTGGATTAATATGATGAATATGGATGGTTGAATGGTTTCTTTTATTGCAAATCATTGTTTTAGTTATTTGTGATTGTATATGATTGTTGTGTGTTTATGATTTGGATTCAAAATCACGCTATATGGTTCTCTTTAACTCATCCATGTTTTATATCTTATGACAAGTAACTAATATTCGAAATTGAGCCGAGATTGATACATACGAAGACTGTTTAGACGTTTACGTAGATTTATATGCTTTTGCTTACTTAATATGTGCGAACTCGCTCGTTTATTAATAATAAGTTACGTATTTCGGATTACATAGGACGATTTTATATTTTTTCCTTCAGGATGCCTCATTATTGAGATGAGATGTATATTTGATATATTTGTGCTATATATATTATATCGTAAAAAAATTTCGGTCGAGCCGCGCAAAGGAGACTCTGCCAAAAATTTCGTAAATCCAGGAGTTAGGAAAAAAATTAAGAACTTTGTAATATTTTATATACACATATATATATAAGTTATATTTTTCGTAAAACCAATATCGGAGTTGCATAGTAGAAGCATAGTGAAAATAAAATGGTTATGTTTTATAAATTGATTATTTTGAATAAAATATATTCTTTATTTAATGCCTTTTCGAGGATGAAATATTTTGAGTGGGGGCGAATGTAACGATTCCGAAATTCACCATTCTTTTGAAAATAAATTCGATTAGATTTGACCATAATTTAAGTTGAGAATCTAAATATTGAATTTAGATCAAAGTTTCGTATGATTGGTTGAATGAATAAAATTTAAATAAAAATAAAAACTACACAATTTGAAATTCAATGTAGAAATTAGTCTTTAATATAACGGTGAAAATTTTGGTTTCAAAAGTTTAAATATTTTACATGATAATATTTTAGTATGCTTTATAATAAAAATGTCGACGTTTGTTTCGTCGAATTCCGATATCGCTAGCCAGTTCAAATCGATTTATACGACCAATTTGCGATAGCGTTAACTGATATGGCATAATAATGAATTTTTACCCGAGCATTAGATAACCAGTTTTTTGTGTAATAACATGTTCGTATCGATATACTGAGCACAGTGGTGCTTCGTTTTGCATGTTTGGATTCTCGGTTTGTTATGAGCGCTATTTTTGGTACGAGTTAGCGATAGTTATTATTTTATTCATAGGGTATTATAAGTGTTGAAATTATAATATAAATTTATAATATATGTTGATATCCAACAGCAGTTAACAATATAATAAAGGGAAAAACTGGTCATCGTATACAATATTATACACGTTTTAGAATCTAAATTGGCATACACACTCAATCTTTGAATAAGTATATATTTACATTGTTGAATAGTTCACGTGCAGTTAGATAAATGGATACACGATATAAATGTTGAATTAGTAGCATGCAAAATCGTTCTAACCATCTTTTTCTACGTGCATGGCCACCTCTCACCTCTCTTGTGTCCCCTCCTTTATTATCTTCTACTAATTATTATTTTCGAACAAAGCAAGCTAAAGCATCAGAAGAAAAAAATTATTAACTCTCGAAACCTGTTACTTCTACCATCACCAACTCCTCTTCCTTCACCACCCAACTTCTCCTCCCTACCGCCGCCCCACCACCTAGCTGCTCCTCTTTCGACCCAGTGACAGCCACCGCCTCTGTTATATATATATATATATATATATATATATATATATATATATATATATATATATATATATATATATATATATATATATATATATATATATAAAGAAAAATTACAAACTGCTGACACTGAACCTCCTTTCGCCTGCCGTCGACCTTCCCGCCTCCTCCAATAGTTACGACAGCCCTTACATCCCCCGCACCACCTCCTAACACCGCGCTTAGCTCCTCTAACCTCACCCCATAGTTTCCACCACATCTGCATAAAAAAATAAAAAAGCTACTACTTTGCTGCCACCTCCCCCTACCAACCCCCTGACCAACGCCTACGACACTTACTACCGCCAACCAAACTAACCTTGCCCTGTCTCGAGCTCGACTACCATCCGTTGCTTCCAGTCGTACATGTTTATATAAAGAGAAAAAAATAATTGTATATTAAAAAGTAGAAAAAGTGGCCGTCCAGATTTGAATTATCGCGAGTGAACGAGCTAAAGTTGCACCGTTGAGTCCGATCATGTCACATGTGCAAGCTGTATCGTGGATCGATCTCGAGTGTCGTTGTTGAGGTCAGTGTTTATTCACCTAGACTAAATTAATATCGTCATGAAAGCTATTAAAAAGTTGACATTGCCATATATTTATTTGCTGTTAATTTAGATTAATCTATAGTTGTTGGATGAATTATCGAATTGTTGCGCACATGTTGACATGATATACACGTCATATGTATGTACACAAGTGTAGAAAAATTAATATGGACATGTCACGTTTCATCATGTTAGTGCTATCATGCGCGTATAATTTGTTGTAAATTTCCCGTCGATACTTGGACATGATTTTATATTGAGGTTGTGATATTGGAAAGGGTTGAAATGATATATACCTGCATTTAAATTGTGATATTGGAAGGGGTTGAAATGATATATATATGTATGTATGCATGTATATGTATATGTATATGTATGTATGTATAACCACATCTAAATTTAAATATTCCACTTGGCCTAGGTAGAAAATTAAATTTAAAACACCGTTTGTCAAATAAATAGTTTTTTATAAACTAAGATCGTTCGAAAATTTATATATAAATTATTTGAATTTTTAAAATATGTTTAATTTTTTTATTTCATTAGTTAAATCAATTTATGGTGGAATAAGTGATGTTTCAAACATACGATAATTTATGAATAAATGTTTGAAATGGTTTATTTAAAGAAACTTGTTTTTGGATTTAATCCCATAAAATTTGATTTAGTTTATAATTTGCAAAATTTGAATATGAAGATATTAAAGTTAAGAATTAAGTTAAAGTTTGGTTTATATTCAGACTTAAGTTAATAGCTTGTTTTCTTATAACGAGATTTGTGTAAGCTTAAATCTAATTAGAAATAAACTTGGAAATATATCAAAAGGGTGATTTAAATTGTTTGAATTAAATTTTGGAATTTACGGTAAAATAATTGGTGGTTAAATTGTAATGGAATTCAAAATTTAACTTGCAATTAATTTTGATGTAAGTGATTCAATTTATTAGAATTAAATGAACTTTAAAAATCGATGGTTTTGAATGAAAATCGAATTTTTGGAAATTGAACTATTTTCGAACTTGAGCTCTGAAATGTAAGTTTGATAACAGGAATGTTTCAAATAATTGAAGTTGAGATTTTGAAGTTATAATCAGAATATGATGTGAATTTCAGAAATTGTAGTGTCTTAAAAGATTGGACTATTATTCAAACTTCGAATATTGCGAAGAAAAAATGATATAAAACAATATTTCAAAATTGAGCTTAGAAATGAATTATATTTGAAGATTTGAATTTTTAAATTGGATACTGAAGGTAAATTTCATTTAATTGTTTTAAATAAATATTTTGAAAATCGAACACCGAATTGATATTAATCAAATTGGTTTAAATTTGGGACTTGAGTTGAAAGTAATTTGAAATTGTAATTGAAATTAATTTGGAATTGGAATTGAAATTAATTTGGAATTGAAATTAATTTGGAATTGAAATTGAAATTTATTTGGAATTGGAAGTGAAATTTGTTTGGAAACGAAGTGAAATTCGACTTGAAATCAGAGTTGAATCTATTAAATCAAAATGGAAATTTAAAGTGATATGAATTGGAAAATTTTAAAAGTAAACCGGTTTGACTTTGAAACTATTTTCAAATGAATTATTCTAGTATAAAATATTTAAGAACTACTTTCTTTAAAATTTCAAATTATTTTGATTTTCTAAACTATTTTACTATATAAACCATTTTTAATATTCCAACTATTTTCTATTAAACTATTTTAACTATTTAAGTATATTAAAACTATTTCAACTATTTTCTAAAAGTATTCCAACTGATCAAAAGGTGGAATGTTCATATTTAAATCTTGGATTAAAATATGAAATGAGTTAAAATAAAGTTATAACATAAATTGATGTTTGAAACAATTTCGGAAGGGAAATCGAGATATTGCAGTGAAATGGTATTTTCAAGCGAAAATGACATATTGAACTAAATATGATTTTTCTAATTAAATATGATGATTTCGAAATGGATTTGATATTTTGATATCAAGCATGTATTTTTTTTCGAAATATAATAGTACCTACCGGTGTGTAAAACAACGTTTGGTTCTTAAAGAGACCGGGGCCTCTTATTAGCATACTCTTTGTTAATACTGGAACCACTTTAACAACTGTGTACGCATTGAATGATATCCAGAATTTAGTGGTTGAATAGGAAAACGTTTAGTGGAATGAAGTAAAAGAACGATGATGGATAGCCTTGAAACTTGTGTCATAATTAAAATGACTAAAATAGGAGCCTAGCTCCTGCCACTAAGGTTAGTTACCCTTAGCAACATAGATCCCTTGTATTATTGTGATTTTGAACTCGATGGGTGCACCCTTTACATTTGGACTGATAGTCGCGGTCGGCCATGGATGGATTACGACCAGCCCAAAAGGATAAACTGGTAGAATCTGCTGTAACTTCGTATTTACGATATTTCGTAATTACGATATTTTGACTATGACAACTATACAAGTCATTATTATATACTAACTTGTTTTTATAGGAATTAATCAAGACCAGAATCAAATAAGCTTCAAATCTTATATAAGTATGTATCGAGTCTGTGTCTAGAGTTTACTCATGTTAAAATCTCTCATATATTATATATATTTTGACACTTTTTTCATTCATTAGCATATAGTGTTGAATATGCGCTTATATGATTTTTGTTTGATGATAATAAACATATATACATTCGTTTAAATGTATTTGTTAATATACTATTTTATTTTTCACAGATTAAATAATTATTTGCTGAATAAAATAAATAACATGGAATTTGAATTCAAACGAATATTTTATTCAAACAAATAATTATTACAATTTTGATAGTACAATTTCAAGCTCTCACTATAACTATACATTTTAAATTACAAAACAATTTCTGATTACATCACAATTCTTTTCTACATTCAGAACCTCACTACATATCACTCACACTCGTATTTTAATCTTTAACTTTATTCTAGTTAGAATCAAACATCTGAGCAATCTGCAAAAATATACACTAACGCAGTAAAATTGAAAAAGAAATATTTTTGCAATATAAAATAAAATATGATTTTTGAAAATATGATTTGCCTCAGTTATTTGGGTTGTTCGTCATCATTTAAATTTGAATTCATCATACACGAACAACTTGTGACATACACAGTGTATCACTGTGTATGCCACAAGGCCGTGCACACCGATATACACTTGATAATGTTACAGGGACAGGTGAGCATAGGTCAAACCCAAATAACACACGGGTTCAACTCAAGGCAACTTGTAGCATACAAGGACAAATAATCAAACTGCAACAAAATTTCTGAATGGAGGCAATGAAACAAGGACACAGCAGTGTCAAGTGAAACAGTGGATAAGCCAAGACTGTCAAATAACCAGAAGTGTGCTCAAAGCAAAACTAGTACCAACATGAACAAAAACATGAAGCAACACATACAACAAGTGCATGCAACAGTGAAACTCGAACTCAATGCAGCACAGTGAGATACAATAATGAAGAATACAACAGAGCTCACTACAAACCAAATATACAGTGATGCAGGTTAAAGAATGGACCACAATGAAGTGCGACAATACTACACTGCCTCTTCCATCAAGACAAAATGATCAAGTCAAAACAAAGTTATCATAATGCACAGTGAAGTCCAAACAAATGCTCAGTTGGAATGGCCAGAGACAAAAGCTCACAGAGGCCAAAGAATTGAAGAAAACTAGTGCAGTGATGCAAGTTCAAACATAATGAAACAACATGTACAGGACAGTGAAAAAGCATACTGGAATCGAACCAACAAGCTTCAGCATCAATAACAATGAAGAGACCACAAGTAAATGCAACTACAAGATGAATCATGAAATACAACATCAAATCAGAGATTTTTTCAATATTCACGCATGAAGCTCAAGCAACATGTCCAGTTACAAAAACAATGAATACTGCAATAAACCAAATGAAGACTACACATATATAAACCACAGTTGCAACATGGATATCACAAGCAATGAACAGAACATCAACTGGGCAGAGACAAAACAACTCAATAGCAACTACATAGCGACTGCAACACAGTATCAAACTGAAACGAAGTGATGAACCAACAATGCAAACAAGTACCAGATGGCACCAGCTCAGTAATCAAGTGAACAACAATGCAAACATGAAGTGAATGCATCTACAGGAAAGCAATAAACAAGTCTAAGTTCGAATTCAATGCAGACGCAAACAATTTCAAGTTGAACAAATCAGAGCCGTGAGATGCAGTCAAGTCAAGAAGCCGTGTTCATACATAAAATCAAAGCCATGGTCATCACAAAGAAATCAAAGTTTCGTTTTGACCAAATATATCGCAATTTCAAAATCAAAGCTGTGACCATCAAGTAACGAAGAATATTCGATTACGAACAAGTTAAAGAAATCTCAAGCATCAATACATAATCGAACGGCCAAAGCAAAATTTTGAAATAATCAGACGAACGAAAAATAAGGAGATCGAACGCATATAAATCCCAATCATCATCGGCAATATTACGTATCGAGTTCAAGTATGTAAATCATTAAAAGAACAAAAAGGATAAACTACATACCGAAGTCGGAAATCGAACTCGATCGGTAATTGGGGGAACGGTGTGCTAAACAGAGAGATCATCGATTGTCGAAGCATCAACGTCAAACCATTCATTCAATCGAGACATAGAAGCCGACAGGCCCAATTTGCTCAAGCCCTAATTTCGCCAAAAAGGATCGAAAGAAGATACAACAGAGGCGGCCATATTTTCACAAGCCATAGGAAAAAGGAACGAGCTGACGGGTTAAAGAAAAGGGAATAGGGCCAGCCTATTTTATTTTAAAAGGGCTTTAGTATATTTTTAAATAGGGTTTATGTATTTTATTGACTTTTAATTGTTTTTTTTTACTTTTCAAATGAAAGAATTTGTAAATCACCACCTAGGGTTTAGGTAGTGTCAGATTGTCTAGTTAGAATTAGTTCAGTAAGCAGGGTGTGCGAGTTTGCAAAACTCTATATGCGGGAGCATTGTTTGCGAGTAAGCGAAACTCTATAGGCGGGAGCAGGTTATGCGAGTCTAGTAGAGTGTTTGTGAGCGGGAGAAAAAGGGTCTGTGAGTCTAGTAGAGTGTTTGTAAGCGTGATACTGTTCAATTCTAATAGAAATCTGGGAATGCAGCAGTAGGCAGGGGTTGCCGAAGCTGGGTAAATTTTGTGTGTGATTTACTTTTCGGCATATTTATTTTTGCAGTTTGTTTCTGTGTTTAAATCGAGAAAATTTGCTATAACCCTATTCACCCCCTCTAGGGTTAATCTAGATCTTACAAGTGGTATCAGTGCCCGGTATTTTTCTTTAACTCTAGAGTCATGAATTCACCGAATAATGCTTTTTCTGAGGGGTAATCTATTGCTAGGCCACCCATGTTTAACGGGAACGATTATGCTTATTGGAAAGTTAGGATGGGTATCTATCTTAGTTCTGTTGATTATGATGTTTGGGATATTATTGAAACTGGATATAAACCTCCCACTATAACTGTTGTTGGTACTGAGATTCCTAAACCTAAGGGTAGGTGGGATGCTAACGATAAGAAATTATAAACCACAAATGCTAAAGCAATGAACGCTTTGATCTGTGCTCTTGATAAAAATGAATTTAATAGAATTTCTCATTGTACAACAGCACAGGAAATTTGGCACACTTTGGAGGTGAAACACGAAGGAACTTCTCAAGTCAAGGAGTCTCGTCTAGCCCTATTCAGCAATGAATACGAAAACTTTGTGATGGACAAAGGCGAGAGCATAAAGGATATGTTTGGACGCTTTTCAACCTTGGTATACAATGCTATAGCACTTGGAAAAGTATTCACTGAGGTAGAGCTTGTGAGGAAGGTACTACGAGTTTTACCAATGAACTTTGAGGCAAAAGTCACGGCAATACAAGAATCGAAAGATCTGAGTAAACTAAGCATGGAGGAGTTGATCGGTAACTTGATGACATATGAGCTTGAGCTAAAAGCAAAGGAAGAACGCACCAACTCCGAACCAAAGAAGAAGACGATTGCCTTAAACAGTAAAGAAGAAAGCGATGAAGAAGAAGAAGATTCAATCGAAGAACTTGCAATGGCTGTCAATAATCTTAGAAGATGGTCCAGATTCAAGCCACGCAAGAAGAAAACAAGTCGTAATGGGCCAAAAGATTCTGACCATTCCGATAACGAACCGACGTGCCATAACTGCAACAAGCCTGGCCACTTCATACAAAAATGCCCACTTCTCAAAAACAACAAAGGAAAGAAAAAGAAGAAGAAGGCATTTGCAGTGACTTGGGATGATGAAGAAGGAGAGGAAGTTTCGGATAGCAGCTCAAAGGAGGCTAACTTGTGTCTTATGGCAAAAACAGATTCAGAAGCAAGCTCCAAGGAATCTAGTGAGGCAGGTGAGTATTTCTATAGAGATCTTGTTTTTATGTGTCTTGATCTTACTAAGGTAGTGGATACTCTTGAATCTAAAATTGAAAAACTAAAATCTGATAGGAGAGAATTTGCTCGCAAAAATTTTAGGTTAAAAACTGAACTTGAAAATATTCAAAACCTAGAATGTAAAAAATCTAAGATTTTAGATTCAGAATTATCAAAACTTAGGAATAACTTTGAGAATCTTGAAAAAGAAAACTTGAATCTTAAGGAAAACATTGACACTAGGAAAAAGGATTTTATCAACAGACGCACCTCTCTTGTCACTGAAAACACAACATTAAAAACCAAAGTCCAAAATCTTGAGAAATCTCTGAATAACTTTTCAAAAGGAGAAAAATCTTTCAAAATGTTATTGGGAAATCAAATTTTTGCCAACAATAGAAAAGGACTAGGTTTTGGGAAATCACAAGATGATGATAATGCAAAAGGTAAAAGTGTCTTTGCTCGATCTGAAATAATTGGGCTTCATGTTGAAAATTATAGTCATAGGAACAAGAACACAAAAATTAATCAAGAATTCAATGTGCACAATTTGTAGAAAATTTGGACACAATCAAAATAATTGTTGGTATAGACCCAAACACATGAAAACTATACCAATTTGGGTTCCAAAAGGCAAAAATATAAAATCTTTGAAAGTCAAACAAATTTGGGTGCCAAAAGGAACATATATAAATAGTTTTCGGTCTCCACAAACATATTTCTCATGTTCTGCCACTAACAACCATGGACCTATAAAAACAAATCGCTCACAAAAATCTTTCATCGTGTAGGTGTGGTGGCAGGCTAAGGAACAACAACGGTGTTCTCTGGATTTTGGCTGTTCCAGAAACGGGCGACAAGGCAAAGTTCCTTAGCCTAGTATAAAGGTAACAGAATCACAATGGACAACAACGAAAAATTATCGTAAAGGTAAAACAGGTAAATTTGTTTTGAACGATATATTAAATGTGATAATCTGCACCGTAATCTTAATCAGCCAGTAATGTGATGATGAAATGAATGATGTCTTTAATTCTGACTTATTCTTAATTGATATGATTTCTTTTGACTTGTTCTTATTTATGACCTTGATTTGTGCTTAAATGATGACCAATCAGATTTTCAACTTTGAACTAATCCACATAAATTTGTTCGGTCAAATGATGGTATTTTATTGATCTTTGATTACTCATGCTACACATAGATATATTTGTTTTGACATTTTGGTCACTGCTTGTAAATTTGCACAATTTCAAATTTCATGTGAATGCTGTTAAAAAGGATTTTAAGAAATTGTTGAAACTTCAAGAAATTGTTTTTTGAAATAATTATGATGTTGATTGACTATTGATTACTCATGAATATAACTATTTCTGAAACTGACAATATGATATTTGTTTGATTGTTAACACGGTCTCAATTCAAATCCAAGAGAATTTCATTTAAAAATTGTTAAAAACAATTATGAGATAATTTGTTGAAATTTCACAATCTGGTCTTTGACATCCAATGAGTGAATATTGAGTGAAATTTAAATTCAGATGCAGATTACACTGGTAATATAGTTGATAGAAAAATTACTAGTGCAACGTGATTAATCTTTAAAACATCCATTTGCTGCATCATTTTTTCAAAGAAAATATCTGCATATATTTCACTTGAAATAACTTTTCAAATAGCAGAATTTTTCTCATGTTGACCATATTTTCAGATTAGTCATTCTTATTCGATTTTAAATGACAAATTTCGACTAATCTAACTCCCTAATGATTATCAAAAAGATCAATAGTGATTGAAAAAGTGATGAGTGTCGATATTTGTCATACATTACTCAAGACAGTATATTTTGAAAAATTTCTTTAGAATTTCATAATAAGAGTTATAAAAACTTTTTGTTGGGTAAAAATTCCATGATCATTTCTATTTCTATCATCTTTCTATCGACCATCACTCACCAAAATCATATATAGTATGTAAATTTGTGGTAGTTTACAAAGGAAATTATTCGTTCTTCAATTTATTATTATAAAGGAAATTATCTGTGATTCAATTTATTATATTCTTCAATAAAAATAAATATCCAAAGTATTCACTCTCATTTAAAAGTCCTCACGGTTACGCATGGGTGAATTACTTGGATTTTTTGATTATGTGCTTCCATGCTCATTTAAAAGTCCTTACGGTTATGCATGTATGGAACGCATATCAAAGTTAATTGATTAAATAGACAAGTTGATTCTAATCCCATTTAGAAGTCCTCACGGTCATGCGTGGTTAGAAGATACTTGATTTCATTTTTTAAATAAAAATTGTGAATACTACTAATCTCATTTAAAAGTCCTAACGGTTATGCATGGTTAGTAGATATTCAAATTTCCTGAAATAAATATACCACAAATAGACAGAACTGTATGGTTTTTTGATGATTTTATCCCCATCACTTCTGAAAGTGGAATATGTGTCTGACAAGGGTAATTATGATTTTTGTTTGAGTTTTATTGAAATTTGATATTTATATTCAATTGAGCTAAATGTTTGATTCATGTCTGTCACTTCATCCCTATTTTTATAACACTGTTATTCTTTTGCTGATAACAAAAGGGGGAGAGAAAAGTTAAGATTTTGTCAAATAGAATCAAGCAAAGGTCCAATAATTTTCCATTTGCATATAGGCTCATTTACATATTTTTATTTGTATGCATATATGTTGGGGGAGTATTGGGTAGAGAGGGAGCATTTAAATAAGGTGAGAAAATTGAACGATCAAATACATTTGACATATTCAAAATCTTAAATATACGTTTGTTATCATCAAAAGGGGGAGAATGTTGAATATGCGCTTATATGATTTTTGTTTGATGATAATAAACCTATATACATTCGTTTAAATGCATTTGTTAATATACTATTTTATTTTTCACAGATTAAATAATTATTTGCTGAATAAAATAAATAACACGGAATTTGAATTCAAACGAATATTTTATTCAAACAAATAATTATTACAATTTTGATAGTACAATTTCAAGCTCTCACTATAACTATACATTTTAAATTTACAAAACAATTTCTGATTACATCACAATTCTTTTCTACATTCAGAACCTCACTACATATCACTCACACTCGTATTTTAATCTTCAACTTTATTCCAGTTAGAATCCAGCATCTGAGCAATCTGCAAAAATATACACTAACGCAGTAAAATTGAAAAAGAACTATTTTTGCAATATAAAATAAAATATGATTTTTGAAAATATGATTTGCCTTAGTTATTTGGGTTGTTCGTCATCATTTAAATTTGAATTCATCATACACGAACAACTTGTGACATACACAGTGTAACACTGTATATGCCACAAGGCTGTGCACACCGATATACACTTGATAATGTTACAGGGATAGGTGAGCACAGGTCAAACCCAAATAACACACGGGTTCAACTCAAGGCAACTTGAAGCATACAAGGACAAATAATCAAACTGCAACAAAATTTCTGAATGGAGGCAATGAAACAAAGACACAACAGTGTCAAGTGAAACAGTGGATAAGCCAAGACTGTCAAATAACCAGAAGTGTGCTCAAAGCAAAACTAGTACCAACATGAACAAAAACATGAAGCGACACATACAACAAGTGCATGCAACAGTGAAACTCGAACTCAATGCAAACAGTGAGATACAATAATGAAGAATACAACAGAGCTCACTACAAACCAAATATACAGTGATGCAGGTCAAAGACTGGACCACAATGAAGTGCGACAATACTACACTGCCTCTTCCATCAAGCCAAAATGATCAAGTCAAAACAAAGTTATCATAATGCACAGTGAAGTCCAAACAAATGCTCAGTTAAAATGGCCAGAGACAAAAGCTCACAGAGGCCAGAGAATTGAAGAAAACTAGTGCAGTGATGCAAGTTCAAACATAATGAAACAACATGTACAGGACAGTGAAAAAGCATACTGGAATCGAACCAACAAGCTTCAGCATCAACAACAATGAAGAGACCACAAGTAAATGCAACTACAAGATGAATCATGAAATGCAACATCAAATCAGAGATTTTTTCAATATTCACGCATGAAGCTCAAGCAACATGTCCAGTTACAACAACAATAAATATTGCAATAAACCAAATGAAGACTACACATATATAAACCACAGTTGCAACATGGATATCACAAGCAATGAACAGAACATCAACTGGGCAGAGACAAAACAACTCAATAGCAACTACATAGCGACTGCAACACAGTATCAAACTGAAACGAAGTGATGAACCAACAATGCAAACAAGTACCAGATGGCGCCAGCTCAGTAATCAAGTAAACAATAATGCAAACATGAAGTGAATGCATCTACAGGAAAGCAATAAACAAGTCTAAGTTCGAATTCAATGCAGACGCAAACAATTTCAAGTTGAACAAATCAAAGCCGTGAGATGCAGTCAAGTCAAGAAGCCGTGTTCATACATAAAGTCAAAGCCGTGGTCATCACAAAGAAATCAAAGTTTCGTTTTGGCCAAATATATCGCAATTTCAAAATCAAAGACGTGACCATCAAGTAACGAAGAATATTCGATTACAAACATGTCAAAGAAATCTCAAGCATCAATACATAATCGAACGGCCAAAGCAAATTTTTGAAATAATCAGACGAACGAAAAATAAGGAGATCGAACGCATATAAATCCCAATCATCATCGGCAATATTACGTATCGAGTTCAAGTACGTAAATCATTAAAAGCACAAAAAGGATAAAGTACATACCGAAGTCAGAAATCGAACTCGATCGGTAATTGAGGGAACGGTGTGCTAAATAGAGAGATCATCGATTGTCGAAGCATCAACGTCAAACCATTCATTCAATCGAGACATAGAAGCCGACAGCCCCAATTTGCTCAAGCCCTAATTTCGCCAAAAAGGATCAAACGAAAATACAACAGAGGCGGCCATATTTTCACAAGCCACAGGAAAAAGGAACGAGCTGACGGGTTAAAGAAAAGAGAATAGGGCCGACCTATTTTATTTTAAAAGGGCTTTAGTTTATTTTTAAATAGGGTTTAAGCATTTTATTGACTTTTAATTGTTGTTTTTTACTTTTCGAATCAAAGAATTAGTAAATCACCACCTAGGGTTTAGGTAGTGTCAGATTGTCTAGTTAGAATTAGTTCAGTGAGCAGGGTGTGCGGGTTTGCAAAACTCTATAGGCGGGAGCAGTGTTTGCGAGTAAGCAAAACTATATAGGCGGGAGCAGGGCGTGCGAGTCTAGTAGAGTGTTTGTGAGCGGGAGCAAAAGGGTCTGCGAGTCTAGTAGAGTGTTTGTAAGCATGATACTGTTAATTCTAATAGAAATCTGGGAATGCAGCAGTAGGCAGGGGTTGCCGAAGCTGGGTAAATTTTGTGTGTGATTTACTTTTCAGCATATTTATTTTTTGCAGTTTGTTTCTGTGTTTAAATCGAGAAAATTTGCTATAACCCTATTCACCCTCCCTCTAGGGTTAATCTAGATCCTACATATACTAATAATCTTTGCATGTTTTCATTTTTTAGTTTACATTTAGACGTCTGAATGTGCCAAATCAGACGTCTAAATCTGGAAAAATGAATATTGTTTAGTATAATATTCAAATAGCTGACCCGATCATTCAGACGTTTGAAAATGGTTATTTTCAGCCTATTTCCTTTCTGGTTTGAGCTCATGCAATTTCAGAAATCAGAATTATTCAACTCAAAAGTTTGAATATCTATAACGGCTATATTTTCAAGTTGGCACTTCCATTCGTGAAGGGATGCGTTCTTCATTTCAATAGATATGACCATATCTCTTCATGACAACTCTTCACGAACATATGCACCTATTTATAATCTACATAAACACATTTAGAATCATGTTTCCATAACTTAATTCAATCTATTCTTACTCGACTCTCATATTCTTTGATTCTAATACTTTTGTGCATTCAATTCATACAAATTCATTCTGTTACTTCCTTATTCTTCACGTATTTATATATACATCATAAAGGAGAAGATTATAGGAAGTGTGTACTATAATTGACAAATTCGTATTATTAAAGAACACATAGAGTCAAGAAAACTTTATTTGTAAAAGACCTGTTCTGCCGCTCAGGCAAAGTGAAGTCCTCTTCTGCTGCTGAGGCGTAAAATCCTATTCCGTTGCTCAAGTGTTGTAAACCTATTCCTCCGGGTTAAGTGAGGGCTATAGTTAGTTGAAATTCCAGAAGGAGTCTAGGACTGGACATAGAATGTGAAGTTCGAACCAGTATAAAAATTCCTGGTGTTCCTGTTTTATTTTACTTATTCACGTTGCTATAGTATCTTAGTTTATTTCCACACTAGTATAGTATAATTCCATATAGCACGATCCGCACTGTCTTTTCATTTGGTATCAGAGCAAGACATCTAATAATCGTTATTCAGTTATTTGATATTATGTTAATATGGAAAACAACACCAGCACTAGCACTGTCACTAACACCAGTTTTGTAGAAGGTTAATCTACTACACGACCTCCACTATTCAATGGCATGATTTATAACTATTGGGCAACTCAAATGCGTATTTATATGCAAGAAAAAGGTTTTGATTCATGGAATATCACTCAAACTGGGTATAACATTCCTACAACAGAATACTCTTTATGGTCAAATACAAAAAAAGTAGATGCTACTGCAAATACCAAAGCTATGGATATGTTATTTTGTGTCTTAGACAATAATGAATTTAATCGAGTTAGTATGCGTACAACTGCTTATCAAATATGGAGAACACTAAAAGTTACACATAAAGGTACTAATAAGGTTAAACAAAGCAAAATTTCTAAGTTGAAAAGTCAATTTCAAAATTTTAGAATGAAACAAGATGAGTCTATTATTGATATGTACTCTAGATTCAAGATATTTATCACTCTCTATTTGGACTAGAAGAAAATTTTACTGATTTTGATGTTGTATCAAAAATCATAAACTCTTTAACGGATGAATGGGAAAGAAAGGTCTTAGCCATTGAAGAAGAAAATGATCTTTGTACTATGGTGCTAGAAGAGTTAATAGGAAATCTAATGTCCTACGAAGTGAATATGCAGGCTAAAAGAGTACAAGCGCAAGATAAAAAGAATATGGCATTTCATGTAGAAAAAAGAAGAATCTTATTAGGATGAAGAAGACTTAGCATTCGTTGCTAAAAACTTTAAAAAGTTTTTGATGTACAGAAAAGGAAATCGAAACAACAGGAAAAGAAAATTCAACAACAATTAAAATAAGCCATCTTCATCAATACTAGAATGCTTTAATTGCCACAAGAAGGAGCACATACAAAAAGATTTTCCAAAGAAAAAACATATAATAATAAGAAACGAAAGGACAAGTTTAAAAGAAAAGCATTTTCAGTAACATGGGATGACTCAGATTCTTCTTCTTCAGAAAATAGTAGTGATGGTGAAAATGAACGAGCAAATGTTTGTTTCATGGCTACAGAGAATGAGGAAAATGATCTTACTTTTGATGGCATGATTGAATTAAATTTTGAATTATTAGATACTTTAAAACGTCTCAAAATAAAATATAAAGAGGCACTAGAAAATCAGAAAGGCAGAATTCAAGACATATATGCTTAATGACGAAAAGCAGATGTTAGAAGAAGAACTTGGAAAACTTTAAGATACTTTTTCTAATGATAATTATCAATTTACCTTATTGAGTAAAGAAATTGAAACTCAAAAGAAAAAGAATGATGCCATTATCTCTGAAAATCAAGAGCTAAAAACCAAGATCAAAATGATTGAACTAGACAGTACTAGCCTCAAAACAAAGTTAGAAAGCATTACTAAAAATGTGACTAACTTCAATAAAGGTAGAGAGAACATATATAAAATTATTGAGAATTCCAAATCTTTTTTAAATAAGAAAGGACTAGGTTATTTTAAGAATTCAGTAATTCGACCCAAAAATAAACAAAATAGGAGAAATAATTCTAAATCCAAGTCTAACATAGTTCAACCATAAAGGAGTCAAAATTCAAAAAACATAAAAATATGGTTTCCTAAAACAAACAACAGTTTGATTAGGAATAAATATATAAAATCCTTTTTGGAAAATGTGCATAAGAGGCATAATTATTTATACAAAGGGAATACTGAATCCTCTTGGGTTTGGTTTCCTAAGACCTAACTCTTAGGACCCTATCAAAAGTAGGTACCAATGTTATTCTTTTATTTTTTGCAGGTCCCACTTAAGAGGAAAATGGATACTCGACAGTGGTTTCTCAAAACAAATGACAGGAGACAAAAATATGCTAACAAATATTACATATTCAGATGGAGGCTCTATCACATTTGGAGACAATTCTAAAGGTTATATCATCTGCAAAGGCGATGTGAGGAATTATGGTATATCTAATTCACCTCTCATTTCAAATGTTTTACTTGTCAAAAACTTGAAGCACAATTTGTTAAGTTTTAGGAAATTGTGTGACAAAGGATTCAAAATTTCATTTTATGAGGATAAGTGTAGCATTTGTGATCACAGTAAAAACCTTATCTTTGAAGGCAATAGAGAAGAAACATATATATTCTAAATATGAAAATCAATCATAATTCAGATATGTGCTTAATAGCCAAAGAAAATGATCCTTAGTTATGGCACAAGAGATTCTGTCATATTAACTTCAAAGAAATAAACAAACTTTCTAAAAATGATTTAGTCAAAGGATTATCAAAAATGAACTTCAAAGTCGAATGGCTCTACTTCGGAAGAACCTTCTTCTGTAGATTTTTCTACACCATCATCAGCTTATTCTTTCGATTTACCAACACCAACCCTCTGCTATGAACCTGTCCGGCATGTGTATCCAAATAATCATACCGGTCATACTCCAGAAAAGAAGAAAGCACGTCGTTTCTTCTTCTTCAGTTCTCCACAAACTAAACAAAAGATTGTATTAATCATTACAAACGGGAATCGATAGGACTTCAATGAGAAATGCACTATGAACAAAAAGTTAATTCACAACGTCTTAACTTTCAGTAGAACCTTGGTTGGAAAATCTGCGGTTCATCTAAGTCTAATGTTCATCAGCCTAAATCATCTTCCCATCACAATTCATGGATTCAGACACCGCAATGTTCTCATATATCACCAAATTCATGGGAACGTGGCAGTAACTAGAATTCTTTGGGATCATCTAAGGAAAAGACGAAGATAGTACCACAAGAGCCTAAGACTCCTAGAAAATCGTCTTCCTTATCGTAGACACAAAATCGTCAATTGATTTTAAATGTTGCTTTTGTGTTTATAATTGTATTTTTTTTAAAAACAACTTTCGCATTTCCTATTTTTTAATAATTATGTTTATTCTCAGGAATGCATTCTTCATGAAATTCAGACGTCTGAAATAGGTAAAAACAAATGTCTGAAAATTGTAAAATAAATATTTTTTGACTTCAGATTCAGACATTTGACACACCCAAAACAAACGTCTGAATATGCCCAAAAATGAATTATTTGCATTCTGTTTAAATTTTTTTGATTTCAGGCGTCTGCAATACCAAATCCAGACGTCTCAAAAGTTCTGTCGATTCAAATTTTAGGGGCTTTTCAACATTTTTTTCTCCCTACCTACCATCTTAAAATCGTTCGAATCCTCCTCTTTACCCCATTTCCAATAAACCACTTCATTTTATTTCACCATAAACCACATTTTTTTTCAATCATAAAAACTCAATCTTTATCATCAAATCTTTACAAATGACTCCAAGACAAATAGATCTACGGCTTCAACTTCCTCATCCACTCCTAACATTGATCAATGGCTTTGGAATGATGACGCAAAACGACATTTTTCTCAAATGGATAGATCCAACTTATTTCCCAGTGCTTTCATGAAATTTTAAGAATTTGAGCCTTATAAAATTCAACAAATAACTCGCTCTAATGGGTTAGAATCTCTTCTTTCATTTACTGCCAATAATGTAAAGATTAATCATCTGTTGGTCAAGCTTTTTTATGCAAACATGAATTTGGATCATTACCATCCTCACAATCGTGAAGATTATATTTGGACAATAGTTTGTGGTACTAAAATTTTCATTCCACTTGTTCGTCTTGGAGAAATCCTTCAGTGTCCTTCAACCATAACCGATTTAGATGATATTGAGGTCTCTCTATCCTTGGACGAACGAGATGAGGTTTCTCACCGCTTTCTTTCTGGCTGTAATACTAAACTCACCTCTATTCAACTTTGTCCATAAGTCCATATCATTCATAGGGCTTTGATTCGCTCCGTTTTACCTTGAACCGGTAGCTATGAAATTGTTAATAAGTGCAACTTTCAAGCTCTCTATGCTATATCCTATGGACAATCCGTGGATTGGGGCCGTGT
The DNA here is from genome assembly GCA_030765085.1 of Allium cepa. NCBI lineage: Eukaryota > Viridiplantae > Streptophyta > Magnoliopsida > Asparagales > Amaryllidaceae > Allium > Allium cepa. Next base: position 592,083,489 of record CM060938.1, read on the forward strand.
CATTATGGAAGAGTTTACGGATGTGAATCAAGGTCGTCGTTATAAGAATCTTCACTATGGTGCTTATATAATGAAAATTCTCCAAAACTATGGTATTACATTTCCTGAATCTGAATTTTCTACAATTAAAGAGCTTGGATCCAAAACCCTGGGACTTATGGACTCACCGAAACGTCCACAAAGTCTAGCTTTTATGTCATTCCAAGAATGGACCGCGAACCGTGATCTAAATCATCCTCAATCTCCTCAACATCATCACCCTATTGCTATATAAGTTCAAGACGAAGATGATGATGAAATAGAAGTTCTAAATCTCAAATCCACCTCACGATTACTCTTTCCCAAAATCAAGCCAAGCTTAAGATTAAAATGGATAAGTTCCAGAGGCGAGCCAATAAAAGGTTCAACTCCATTCGCAGTTTCTAAATAAAATATGGGAACATATTGTTTGCTTTTTCTCAAATTCTACCAAAGCTTTTGATCCAGCCCCCTTTTCAATATTTCCTCTAGCTCTGGCACCAATGATGATGATAACGATGGCGATGAAGAAGATAGTGATGATGAGTCAAGCAAAAGTTTTAAGGTAGTGGTATGGTTGTTTTCTTATCTCAAAACATTCGTAGTTATATGCTTTTTGTTGTGTATGTATTTATTTGGTGATCTCGTACTTGCTATATTCATTTGTAAAATTAAACTTCTAAGTATCTTTTGGAATAGTGTAGTATGGTAACTATTCTACATTATCCATGCTATTCTTGCTCAATGTCATTCATATTATATGTGAGTATATCATATATATTATGGTTCCTTTTTGTCGATGTCAAAGGGGGAGAAGAAGTTTAAAAACTACCATCGATAGGGGGAGCTTATAGTAAGGGGGAGTACTTGTAATTCTATTTCCTGTTTATATATGTTCATATTGTGCATATACTTATATAGTTGTCATCGTCAAAAAGGGGGATAATGTTGAAACTTCGTATTCACGATATTTCGTAATTACGATATTTTGACTATAACAACTATACAAGTCATTATTATATACTAACCTGTTTTTACAGGAATTAATCAAGAACATATTCAAATAAGCTTCAAATCTTACATAAATATGTATCGTGTCTATGTGTAGAGTTTACTCATGTTAAGATCTCTCCTATATGATATATATTTCGACACTTTTTTCATTTCATTAGCATACACTAATAAACTTTGCATATTCTTATATTTTAGTTTACATTCAGACGTCTGAATGTACCAAATCAGATGTCTGAATCTGAAAAAATGAAAATTGTTTAATACAATATTCAGACATCTGACATGTTCAGTTCAAACATCTAAAAATGGTTATTTTTAGTCTATTTCCTTTCTGGTTTGAGCTCATGCAATTTCAGAAGTCCGAATTATTCAATTCAGAAGTCTATCTATAGCGGCTACATTTTTGAATAGGCACTTCCATTCGTGAAGAGATGCATTCTTCATTTCAACAGACATGACCATATCGCTTCATGATAACTCTTCACGAACATATGCACCTGTTTATAATCTATATGAACACATTAGGATCATTTTTCCTTAACTTAATTCAGTCTATTCTTACTCTACTCTCATATTCTTTTTCTAATACTCTTGTGCATTCAATTTCATTCAAATTCAATCTATTACTTCCTTATTCTTCACGTATTCATATATACATCATAAAGGAGAAGATTATAAGAAGGGTGTACTATAATTGACAAATTCGTGTCATTAAAGAACACATAGATTCAAGAAAACTTATTTGTAAAAGACCTGTTCTGCTGCTCAGGCAAAGTGAAGTCCTCTTCTGCTGCTGAGGCGTAAAATCCTGTTCCATTGCTTAGGTGTAGTAAACCTGTTCCTCCGTGTTAAGTGAGGGCTATAGTTAGTTGAAATTCCAGAAGGAGTCTGGGACTGGACGTAGAATGGGAAGTTCGAACCAGTATAAATATTCCTGATGTGCTTGTTTATTTTACTTTTTCACATTGCTATAGTATTATAGTTTATTTTTGAAAAAGTATAGTATAAGTCCATATGGCACGATCGCACTGTCTTTTCCGAATCGTACCATAGGAATTACCTCACATGCCTTGTCATATTTATCCTTATACGATCCCATTACGACTTTGGTTTTGTGGTGTACCTATAGGGGAATCACTTGCTACCGAAGTTACTGGTTGTGTTACAAGACCTGCATAGACTACATGCTATAAAAATGTGTTAAGGGGGGATAATGTAAAGCCTTAATGGTATTTTGATGTTTATTTTACTTATAGACATTATATATTATAGCGTACACTATTATATATAGATAGTTTGATGGACCCTTAAGAGATGGAAAGACCTATAACATCACTTAAGTTATTTTGCATTGATTTATTGATTTACATGAGGATATTAGTTCAGACCCAAGTATTATGTTTTCCATTATGCTCAGGTCAGCCTGAGTATTTCTAGTTTTGAGTGCTTGTCGTGGAGACGAAGGAATTACTGGAGACTCCGTTCTATTTCCACTATTTTATCGGTTTAGTTTTTTTAGCTATGTCAATTAGAGTTATTTCATTTCCACTTATTTCGTTCCCAGTTGATTAGTGTGAGAATATATGTAAACTTATTTGGAGATTTAGGATTCATATATGTACTTATTTTATTTCCGTCATGAGATTCTGAGTCGTATATATTTCTGTGCCTGTATTCTATGATTGATTCTATTATTACACTAAACAACTATCTATCATTTAAGCAATATTTCTTGTTGAAATGATGGTTCGTTATAATGGATAAGATTTCTACAATCTAAACAGGGGCATAAAATATTTTTCCCCATTTCCCAACTTTAGCTTTGGGTCATTTACAAAATTCCAAATTGCTTACTCGTTCTCTTTAGTAGTTCTACGATAAAAAATAAAAAAACAAATAATAACCTTAGATATTAAAATACGTTTTAATTTCAATATTATACTTAAGTACCATATAATTACCTGTTTAGACGTACACAGTCTTTATCAATCATTTTTTATATGTAAATTAGAGAGGCGCGACGCAGATTTAGGGTTCAAGGCGGCTGTAGCTGGTATGCGATAGAGGTTCCAAGATATAAATATGATCTGGTTAAAAATTATAAAAATTACTATTCATATTAACTAATTCAAATATTGCATCACTTTCTAAATTTCGAAGTGATTAAAATTAAAATATATATCAGTATAAATTATCACATATACTGCCTGCATAAATCTAGTCTATTGCCAGCATATGTTTAGTCTGAAGTTTTATGTAGTCTACAAGACTGTGCATGGTAAATAATTTGTATCATTTGTCATACTAGTAGTTAGCATCTATATCAATGTAACAATCTTTCTAATGGTATAAAATTTAAGGTTATGCAACATTCCTCTATAAATAAACCATTACCACTTACATCTCTGCCAAAACATTTATTCTTCTCTTTTTTTTCGTTTTTCTTTCTTTTTGGTTATGTGTAGAAAGAGAAAACTACAATCATCACCGGAGGTGACTTCACCGCCTTTACAAAGAAAGAGGGAGGTGATTTCACCTCCTTTGCAAAGAAAGAGGGAGGTGACTTTGAAGCAATAGCTTGATACTATGGTCTGTTTTTCATTCTTTTTTATTACCTTTACTAGGTTTTTGTACTCGCTTACCTGTTCTCCGATTTCCAATCATTCTGCTCATAAAAGAAATCACCCATGTCTCATAATTTCTCTATTCAGTTAGCTTGTGACATGGATACGATTAAAAATGTACTTGGTAATTTCAAATAGTTATATATTTGATTACACCTTTAATTTTCATATTTAGATTTTAGTTATTTTAAACTATTTTTATTACAAAAATCCATATCAAATTTGTATTAGGTATCGACAGCCAATTATTTGACTTAAATTTTTTATCAATCATTATGTATTTTCATTCTTCTTGATATATCATCAGCATTTGTCATATATCAATTTCAGGAAAGTTAAACGTACTTTATTAGAAACTTAATTATTATCGTAAACTATTTTAATATGATAACTTGACTTTACTTTCAGCCATGGTTCATCAATGATCTTTAAAGCATTAATTTACTTTCATGTTTAGATAATAATCATCTTGAATTAATCATCTGAGCTTTGTAGCCTTTACAACTTTGCAAATAGATGCCAATAATTAACTAGAGACCTACATTAAAAGGTAGTCAAGTGCAAGTATTTTCATTTAAGTTTGTCTTGGGGTAATTAATTAGTGTGAAATGTTGCCAAGAAGCAACAAATTCTTCCCTTAATGCTTTTATGCTACCTCTTTATGGTTTACATAATCAACACTAAAAAAGGTGGAACTTATTATTTTTCCTTTTTTATGAAGAATTCAAGAAAAGTCTAATCTATAATGGTTTTCAAGGCTATATTTTTATTAAAATTTATTATCTCCAAGAGATACACATATAAATCTCATTTCAGAAAATTGTGTTGCTCAACAAGGTACTTATTGTTTCTTGTTTTTTCATAGAATGGACAAGTGCACATTCATTCAACAACATTCATCTATCCTTGCCTTCCCAAGGCCAACCATATCCGAGGGGAGGAAATCAAGGAAAATATAAAAGGAAAATGTTGGTTCTACTCACGCTGCAACCAATGATCCTCTTGATAAACAATTTAATATGTTAAACCATTCTACAAAATCTAATTCATTATACCAGGTCTATAATTCCTCGGTCCATTCCCCCTGCACAATATCTAAACTATGGTCCAACATCTTGACACATAGAAACCTGGAAGTCCCCTCATTCAATGAATCCCCTTCTAATTTGGCGAATTCGCTAACACAACCTATCATTGTTACCGTCGAAAATAATTCACCAAATGCTATTATCATGTTTTCCTCCTAGAAATAACCGAAACATCAATCTCTTCCATAACTCCACCTTCTCCACCCAAACCATCTGAAACTCTTACTGATCATATCCAAATGTGTACAAGAAAAGCCAGATCCCCCATAAAAGACAAGAATTCAAAAGTTTATGCTATGGTCATAAGGAGTAAATCTAAGGATAGGGATGGTGGGAAAATCTTTGATAAAGAAGCTACTACTCCTATAAAAAATCCAAGACTCGTAGAACACAAAATGGAATGATTTTATAAAATAGTTCATAAATATGTTGATATGAAAAAGAAATACGAACATTATAATTTAAATGTTTTTAGAAGCATAAAAGTTAAAGTTTTATGACTTATAGATTTGATAAATATGAATGATACTAAAAAGAAATGGAATATGGTATGGAATCAAATTTATTAAATGTAATTAATTACGTAAGTTGCTAAAATGAAATAATGGAAGTGAAAAAAATGAATGTGACTATAAACAAATGTAAATTAATAGAACGTGAATTCATTAATGTTGATCAGTGCATGTCAATCAATTCGAAGTAAATAAATTGAAATGAGTCAAATAATTGTTAATAAAAATTGGATGTTAGGAGAATTGGTAGTGTATAAATTAAATATTGACATTGAAATGTAAATGGTGATAGTTTGGATTAATTTGATGAATATTGATGGTTGAATGATTTCTTTTATTGCAAATCATTGTTTTAATTATTTTTGATTGCATATGATTGTTGTGTGTTTATGTTTATGTTTATGATTTGGATTCAAAATCACGCTCTATGGTTCTATTTAACTCATCCATGTTTTATATCTTATGACAAGTAACTAATATTCTAAATTGAGTTGAGATAGATACATACGAAGATCATTTGGACGTATATGTAGATTTATATGCTTTTGCTTACTTAATATGAGCGAACTCGCACGTATTATTAATAATAAGTTACGTATCTCGGATTACATACAACAGTTTTGTATATTTTTTCCTTAAGGATGCCTCATCATCGAGATGATATGTATATTTGATATATATTGGATATATTTTTGTTATATTTTATATTGTAAAAAAATCTTCGATCGAGCCGCTCAAAGGAGACCCTGCTAAAAAATTTCGTAAATCCGGGAGTTAGGAAAAAAATTAAAACTTTATAACTTTTTTATATATAAGCTATTTTTTCGTAAAACCAATATCGAAGTGGCGTAGTAGAAGCGTAGTGCAAATAAGATGGTTATGTTTTATAATTTGATTATTTTGAATAAAATATATTCTTTACTTAATGCCTTTTCGATGATGAAAAGTTTTGAGTGGGGGAAAATGTAACGATTCCGAAATTTACCATTTTTTTGAAAAGAAATTCAATTAGATTTGACCTTAATTTATGTTAAGAATCTAAATATTGAATTTAGATTAATGTTTCGTACGATAGGTTGAATGAATAAAACTTGAATTAAAATAAAAAACAGAAATTTAAGCAATTTGAAATTTAACATAGAAATTACTCGTTAATATAACAGTGAAAATTTTGGTCTCAGAAGTTCAAATATTTTAGTTGAAAATATTTTGTAAACTTTATAATAAAAACGTCGACATTCGTTTCGTCGAATTCTAAGATCGCTAGCCAGTTCAAATCGATTTATAGGACCGATTTGCGATAGCGTTAATCGATATGGCGTAATAACGAATTTTTACCTGGGTGATAGATTACCAGTTTTCTGTGTACTAACGTGTTCAAATTGATACATTGAGCACAACGGTGTTTCATTTTGCGTGTTTGGACTCACTGTTTGTTTTAAGCACTGTTTTTGGTAGGGTTAGCGGTAGTTATTATTTTATTCACAGGTTATTATAAGTACTGAAATTATAATATAAATTTATAATATAAGTCGATATCCAACATTAGTTAAAAAATATAATAAAGGGAAAAACTAGTCATTTTATATAATATTATACGCTTTTTAGAATCTGAATTGGCATGCACGTTCAATCTTTGAATAATTATATATTTACACTGTTGGATAGTTCACGTGCGTTTAGATTAATAAGTACACGTTATATATGTTTAACTGGTAATGTGCGAAATCGTTAAACCATCTTTTTCTACGTGCATGGCCACCTATCACCTCTCCTTCTTCCCTCCTTTATTATCTTCTGCTAATTGTTATTTTCGAACAAAGCAAGCTAAAGCATTAGAAATTTTGTTAAAAACTCTCAAAACTTGTTACTGCTACCATCGCCTACTCCTCCTCCTTTACCGCCGGACCAACCAACTTCTTGTCCCTATCGCTGCCCCACCTCCTAGTTGCTCCTCTTTTGACCCAGTGACAGCCATTGCCTCTGTTATACATACACACATATTTATATATAAAGAAAAATTATAAACTGCAGACATCGAACCTCCTTCTGCATGTCATTGACCTTCCCGCCTCCTCCAGCAGTCACCACACCCCTTCTGGCCATCACACCACCTCCTAACACCGTGCTTAGCTCCTCCAACCTCACCCCATAGTTGCCACCACCTCTATATAAAAAAGTGAAAAAAATGCTACTACTTTGCTGCCACCTCCCACTACCAATTCCCTGACCACTGCCTGCGCCACCTACTGCCGCCAACCAAACCATCCTTGCCCTGTCCTGAGCTCGATTGCCATCCATTGCTTCCAGCCGTACATGTTGATATAGAGAGAAAAAAAAGATTATATATTAAAAAGTAGAAGAAGTGGCTTTCCAGATTTGAATTATCGCGAGTGAACGAGCTGAAGTTGCACCGTTGAGTCCGATCATGTCGCGCGTGCGAGCTGTATCATGAATCTATCTCGAGTTGTCGTTGTTGAGGTTAGTGTTTATTCACTTAGGCTAATTTAATATCTTCATGCAAGTTATTAAAAAGTTGAAATTTCCATATATATATATATATATATTCGTTGTTAATTTAGATTAACATATAGTTGTTGGATGAATTATCGAATTGTTGTGCACATGTTGACACGATATACATGTCATATGTGTGTACACAGGTGTAGAAAAATTAATATGGGCATGTCATACTTCATCATGTTAGTGCTATCCAGTATGTATGATTTGTTGTAAATTTTCCCATCGATATTTCGACACGATTGTATATTGCAATTGTGATATTAGAAAGGGTTGAAATGATATATACCTGCATTTAAATTGTGATATTGGATGGGGTTGAAATGATATATATATATATATATATATATATATATATATATATATAAAATCACATTTAAATTTAAATATTCCACTTGGCCTAGTTAGAAAATTTAAATTTAAAACACCATTGGTCCAATAAATATTTTTTATAAACTAAGATTGTTTGGAAATTTATATATAAATGATTTTAATTTTGAAAATATGTTTAAAATTTGTTATTTCATTAATTAAATTAATTTATGGTGAAATAAGTGATTTTCCAAACAAACGATAATTTATGAATAAATGTTTGAAATGGTTTATTTAAAGAAACTTGGTTTTGGATTTAATTCCATAATATTTTATTCAATTTATAATTTGCACAATTTGAATTTGAAGATATTAAATTTAAGAATTATGTTAAATTTTGACTTATATTCAAACTTAAGTTAATTGCTTGTTTTATTATAATGAGATTTGTGTGAGATTAAATCTATTTGGAAATAAACTTGTAAATAAATCAAAAGGGCGATTTAAATTATTGGAATTAAATTTTGGAATTTATGGTAAAATAATTGGTGGTTATATTGTAAGGGAATCCGAAATTTAACTTGGAATTATTTTGATGTAGGTGACACCATTTATTAGAATTAAATGAACTTTAAAAATCGAAGATTCCAGACGAAAATCGAATTTGTGGAAATCGAACTATTTTCAAACTTGAGCTCGATGTGTCGAAATGTAAGTTTGATAAAAGGAATGTTTAAAATAATTGAAGTTGAGATTTTGAAGTTATAATCAGAATATGATGTGAATTTCAGAAATTGAAGTGTTCTAAAAGATTGGACTATTATTCAAACTTTGAATATTGCACTTTGAATATTGCTAAGAATGAATTATATTTGAAGATTTGGATTTTTAATTGGATACTGAAGTTAAATTTGATTTAATTGTTTTGAATCAATATTTTGAAAATCGAACTCAAAATTGATATTAATCAAAATGGTTTAAATATGAGACTTGAGTTGAAATTAATTTGAAATTGGAACATAAATTAATTTGGATTTGGAATTGAAATTATTTTGGAATTGAAATTATTTTGGAATTGGAATTGAAGTTAATTTGGAATTAGAAGTAAAACTAATTTGGAAATGAAGTAAAATTCGACTTGAAATCGAAGTTGAATCGATTAAATCGAAATGGATATTTATAGTGATTTGAATTGGAAATTTGGAAAGCAAACGGGTTTGACTTTGAAACTATTTTCAAATGAATTATTCTAGGATAACTATTTGAAATCTATCCTCTTTAAATATTCAAATTATTTTGATTTTCCAAACTATTTTACTGTATAAACCATTTTAATACTCAAACTATTTTCTATTAAATTATTTTAACTATTTAACTATATTAAAACTATTTCAACTATTTTATAAAAATATTCTAACTGATCAAAAGGTGGAATGTTTATATTTAAATCTTGGATTTAAATATGAAATGAGTTAAAATGAAGTCATAACCTAAGTTGATATTTGAAATAATTTTGGAAGCAAAATCGAGATATTGGAGTGAAATGATATTTTCAAGTGTAAATGACGTATTGAACCGAATATGATTTTTTTCTGAGTAAATATGATGACTTCGAAATGGATTTGATATTTTGATATCAAATATGAATTGTTTTCGAAATATAATAGTACCTATCGATGTGTAAAATGACGTTTGGTTGTTAAAAAGACCAGGACCTCTTATTTGCATAATCTGTGTTAATATTGGAACCACTTTAACAACTGTGTGTGCGTTGGATGGTATCCAGAATTTATTGGTTGAATAGGCGAACGTTTACTGGAATGAAGTAAGACAACGATGATGGATAGCCTTGACACTCGTGTTATAATTAAAATGACTAAAATAGGAACCTAGCCCGGCCACTGAGGTTAGTTACCTTTGCAACGTAGATCCCTCGTATTATCATGATTTTGAACTCGATGGGTGCACCCTTTACATTTGGATTGATAGGCGTGGTCAGTCACGGATGGCTTACGACCAGCTCGAAAGGGTAAACCGGTTGAAGCATACCGTGATCATTGCCTCTCGTGCCTTGTCATATTTATCCATATACGAGCCCATTACGACTTTTGTTTTGTACTGTACCTATAGGGGACTCACTGGCTACCGACGTTACTGGTTGTGTTATAGGACCTGCGTAGAGTACATGCTATAAAAATGTGTTAAGGGGGAATAATGTAAAGCCTTAACGCTATTTTGATATTTATTTTACTTATAGACATTATCTATTATAGCGTACAATATATTATATAGATAGTTTGACGGATCCTTAGGAGATGGAAAAACTTGTAACATCTCTTAAGTTACTTTGCATTGATTTACATGAGGATATTAGTTCTGACTCAAGTATTATTTTTTCCATTATGCTCGGGTAAGCTTAAATATTTCTGGTTTGGAGTGCTTGTCCTGGAGACAAAGGAATTGATGGAGAATCCGTTCTATTTCCGCTATTTCGTCAGTTTAGTTTTTTAGCTATATCATTTAGAGTTATTTCATTTCCACTTATTTAATTCCTAGTTGTTTAGTGTAAGAATATATGTAAACTTATTTGGAGATTTAGGATTTATTTATGTACTTATTTTATTTCAAATGTGAGATTCTGTGTTGCATATATTTCTGTGACTGTATTCTATGATTGGTTCTATTATTACCCTAAATAACTATCTATCATTTAAGCAATATTTCTTGTTTAAATGGTGGGTCGTTACAATGGATATGATTTCTACAATCTAAACAGGGGCATAATAATTATTTTTCCATATTTCCCAGCTTTAGTTTTGGATCATTTACAAAATTCCAAACTGCTTGCTCGTACTCTTTAGCAGTTCTACGATAAAAAAATTAAAAAAATAATAACCTTATATATATTCTAATTTCAATATTATACTTAAGTACCATATAATTACCTATTTAGACGTACCTAGTCTTTATCGATCATTTTTGATATGTAAATTGGAGAGGCACGACGCGGATTTAGGGTTCGAGGCGGCTGTGGCTGGTATGCGAAAGAGGTTCCAAGATATAAATATGATCTTGTTAACAAATATAAAAAATTACTATTCATATTGACTAATTCAAATATTGCATCACTTTCTAAATTTCAAACTGATTAAAACTAAAGATATGTATCGATATAAATTATCAGATAAACTGCCTGCATAAGTCTAGTCTGAAGATTTATGTAGTCTACAAGACTATGCGTGCTAAATAATTTGTATCATTTATCATACTAGTAGTTGGCATGCATATCAATGTAACTGTGATATCTCGGAATTTTAGGCAATAATCATGTGATAATCTTCTTTTATAAATTACTTAAAATTGGCAAATTATTCTTTTCAAACAAATAAAATAAGTGTTGTTTATATATATGTTTGTAATTTGATTTTAAACTGAATTTGAATTTGAATTTGAAATTCAAAAGATAAATATCTTAAAATAAGTTGGATTTAAAAATATATGTATATGATTTTTATTAATATATAATTAGTTTTACATTATTTTCTTTAAAATATTTTATAAATATAAATTAAGAAATGTATTTACTAAATATAAAATTAAATATAAAAGTTTTATAAAAACATTTAAAAATAATAAACACTTGCATAATTACACATGTAAGTTTAATACATGCTAATGACAAACGTATGAATTTTTAACAAGTGTCACCATTTTCTTTTATTTTCTTTTATATTTAAAATTATAAATAAAGTCTATAAATATACCTACACTCTCTCTTTCAATATTTGTCTATCTTCATTTCAAAAATAACAAAAACAAAACCTGTAAACATTATACAAACCAGAGAAAATCAGAAGCCTGTAAACTATATTCAAACCAAAAATTCAAAAGCAATCAACTAAGCAAGATTACACTCTTTCAAACTAATCAAGGCAAGATCATTTCAACAACTAATCAAAGCTTCAGTTTATCAAGCAATCCATCTTAGTTTTAAAACAAGATTTCTAGTTCAGAAATCAAAGCAAGTTTTTAAGTATTTTCAAGCTCAAATTTCAAGCTTTCAAGATATCCAGTTTCAAACTTCTCTGCTCATCATTAACAGGTGAGGTAAAAAAAACATTTTGTTTTAACTTAGTGCCTGTGATGATTTTATAAAATAATGTTGTGGTTAATTGATTGGATGAGTGAAATTAGACTTGCATGTTTAAATATGAAGTGATATAAGTGTGCATGTATGGATGTATCTGTATTCATCTCTGTTTTAAGTTACAAGGTTTAAGTTTAGATCAAAATTTCAAATCTCCTCATCTTATCTCTTATAGGTTTTGGTATTCAAACAGATTACGTTTGTTTATACTTAAACTAAGATTTAAAATTATTTTTAAGTAAAATAAGTTTCAATACCATCCGGCAAATAGAAAAGTCAGTGGGAAACTTAAAATATGTTAAAATCAATTATCATGATTTGCTGATTCATGTATATAATCTGATTCGACTTTTAAAACTAAGATTTCTAAAAGAAAACTCAGGATTTCTAGTTTTGAATCGAGCGAGGAAATCAGGTTGAACGTGAATTGGGTTTTGAGGCTTTTCCGGTGATCAGAGGGCTCGGGTTGGTCGGGGTCTCTACTGGAGGTAGAGGGAAGTTTGGTGGTCTCGGCAAAAATGGTTGGTTAATTTTTAAACCACCGAGTCGGCGACACGGCGTCTGGTTAGGGTTTAAACTTGGGTTTGGTCAAGGCTTGAATTTTGGGTTGCCACGTCGTCTTTGGAGCATCGAAGATGACCAGTCACGGGGGAAAGATGCGTGATGGGTCGGCGAACCTTTGGACAAAGATTCGTGGTTGCTAGTCGTCGGATTTGTCGTGGCGAGGAGATCTTGGTCGAGGTTTTGATGTTCCAGTTCGATCTGTTAGCCCAATTTTGATTTCAGGCTTGTGATGGAGTTTAGGTGGTCGGGATCGTAGTTAGAGATGGTCAGTGACGTGCCAAAGATAACATCGATGGTCGGAATCGCCTCGATCACTGGTGCATGTGCACGGCGAGGCTTGTGTGTCAGTGTTTGGGGAAAGAGCTTGGGTCTCGGGGAAGGTCTCGGGGAAAGGGCAGGTTTGCTCGGGTTCATATTCAAGTTTGAACGTGAGTGTTTAGACATGTTAATGAATTTTAAACTAAAATTAAAACTAAGTTTTAAAAATGGAAAGTGGATTTTCTCGGATCTGGACTCGAGTGTTTTCTGGGTTAAACCCGAAGTAAATGTTTTAACAAGTTTATAAATTTAAATAAAAGTAAGTTTTAAATTTAAAATGAATCTAGTTTAAACTATTTATTAAGTCTATTTCTTCATATAATAAATGTTTTTAAATAGTTGATTTAAGAAGTTATATGATTTGTTTAACTTCAATGTATTAAGTTGAATTCTTAAGTTATTTTTAAGCATAATTTTAAATATAATTAAGTAGTTAATTAAAAGATAAAGTGTTTTAAATTTATGTGTTAATGAGAATTAAGTAACTAATAAATATAAATGTTTTATCTTAAAATTAGTTACGGTCTTGGATAATTATAGATTAATTCAATTAATGAAGTAATTAAAGAGAAATTAATTAATTTTAATTAAGGATTAATTAATTAAGTAATTAGAGATAAATTAATTTGTAATTAAGGATTAATTACATTGTAATTAAGGTTCATTAATTAATAATTAAAGGATAAATCAACATATAATTAAACGATAATTAATCAATAATTAAAGATTAATTAATTAATTTGTAAAGATATTGAAGAATGATTAATTAATTCAAATTGTTTGTAATTAATTAACTAATGATTAATTAAGCAGGGTTAGCTGACTAATTCTTAAGTAATTAATTTAATTTGAGTTAATTAAATTGATTATAATTATGGAATTAATAGTCTTGCTTATGGATGATTGATTGTATATAATGTCTGGATTGATTGATATTTGTAGTATGATAATTTATGATATTTTGTGATGTGATATACTTTGGATATAACTGATGATAAATGTGTGTTATTTGTCTATGATGAATCCTGTGTGAATTCAATGTTCTGAATTGAATTAAATTGTTTAAACGTTAAACAACTTGGCCTTTAAGAAATGTTTGGATTTCGATGAGATCGGGTTCGGATATCAAATTTGATTATCCGAAAACAAGATCGATCCAAGTTAAACGATAGGAAGTGAAATCTCAAGTGAAGATCGAGCTGAAGTCCTCAGAGTGCAAGGGCTATTGTCGTTAACTCTGAGGGTGATTCCAAAATGAGTGTAACGAGATAGTGCCTCCGGTTTCGTTCGAACCCAGAACGAACTTGTATGCATGAATATTATCAGACCATCGCCAAAGGAGGACGATGAGCATTCCAAGATATGTGTTCTTAAAAGGTAATCGTAGCCTCAAGCCTCATCAACCGGGAATGGCTAAAACAGGGGAGGTGAACACAAGGCTAAGTGGGTAGCACCCAAGTCGGATAAGATTTTTCCCTGTCTATGGGTCCCTTTTTTTGGCTGTGTGGGCGATTGTTTGGCTACAACCGCGGGGTTGTCTTATTCGGACTATCCAGTAAGGGGTATCTATGGCTTTGTAATGCAGGGGTTCAAGGTGGACCTTGGTACGGCGATCTAGACCACGTACTGTGATGGACGGTACCCTAGTAGCCCTACCATTGTATGGAATCCAATGTCCAATAAGTGCCTGTAAGGTTTAGATTGTGCCCAACTATGTTGGAACGTAAGATGTAAGCATTCCAGTTATTTCTGTACTTTATATTGAAAACCCTAGACACTTTTATAATATAACTAGATTTCCTATCAAATGTTTTTGTTATCATAAGGGAAAAACTTGTCCGTGTTTATGACGCAGCGGAAACAAACGATTGACGACGAAATGAAGATTTCGTGTCAAACTAATCGAAGAACGATTAGATGAAGCAATATAAATCGAGGGATTGAAAGATACCGAATGCCCAAATTCGTTGATCTCCAAAAGATACCGAATTCTAGCTACCTTCGATACATTGATCGCGCGCGATACCGTGAGAGAAGATCTACAATTCTTCAAACGTTGATCAAGCGCATTTGATACCGTGAATTGGCTTCAACGATCGTTGATTCGAGCGCACTCGAATACTGAAAGTGGAGATAGGAGATAACACTCAACTACTAATTTTAATGGAGGCACAAAGCATAAACCAAATTTTATTCAAAATTCAACAACCGTTTACAACTACATCACACCTCCATATATAGAGCTCTTACAACATAACAACGACTCAACATAACATGACTCATGACTTAACATGTTTGACTTAACTACGGAAATTACGACAAATGACTTAACAATTAGAAACGACCTAACTTGAGCGACTTAAACACAGCAGCGACCTAGGCAACTTCGGTAGCGACATAAGAAGACCTCGTGATGCGAGAATCTGTGTATTCGCGACCTACGCTGGGAATTGGGAGCGATCTATGGTTCTGCGAACTAAACATCGGGGATGGGGTTAGGTCGTGGATGGGTTAGGTCGTTAGGTCTCGTGAGGGATTGGGTCGTTAGGTCGCGTGATGGTTAGGTCGTGGAGCGTTGGTGATAGGTCGCGGTGATGTGAATGGGGTTGGGTCGTGGAGGTTAGGGCGCGTAGGTCGCGGTGATGTGAATGGTGTTAGGCCGTGGAGGTTAGGTCGCGGCGATGGAAATTCGTGAATTAAGGCACGTCTTATTAACTACTTCCCTTTCATGCCTTGCTGCATCATCCTTCCCCGGTTGACAAGAATTCGACCTCGAATTTGCACCTTCCTCTTCCTCAACAAGCTTATCCCCATGATACGGAATCAAGTATTTGACATTGAAAACGTCTGCAGTGTGAATATGATCCGGCATCTTCAACTGATATGCATTGTCATTGATCTTCTTCAAAATTTCCACTGGTCCAATTTTTCGAGCTTTCAACTTGTTGTAAGTTCCCACTTGAAAATGATCTTTTGTCAAAACGGCGTAAACCAAATCACCTTTTTTGAAGTCCACACTTCTTCGTTTCTTATCCACCATTTGGTTATACTTCTCATTTGATGCAAGCAATCGTTCTTGAACAACTTTGTGGCACTCTTGCAACTCATTCACCAAATCACTAGCTCGCTTAACAACCCCTTTCTGAAATGGAACTATCGATAAATCCAATGGTCCTTTCGGAATTGTTGAATATACAACTCAAAATGGACTGAATCCTGTACTTCGAATAATAGCATGATTATGTGCAAATTCCGCCTGACATAACTTCAAATCCCAACTCTTCACATTATCTTTCACAAGACATCTCAACAAGTTTCCCAACGACCTGTTAACCACCTCGGTCTGCCCATCAGTTTGTGGATGGTAAGCGCTACTAAAATTCAGCTTCGTTCCGACCATCTTCCACAAACTCAACCAAAAATGGCTTAGAAATCTTGTATCCAAATCAGAAACAATAGATTCAGGTAGCCCATGTAATCGGTACACCTCTTCAAAGAATAACTGAGCAACTCGGACGGCATCGGCTGTCTTCTTACAGGCTATGAAATGTGTCATCTTCGAAAATCTATCCACCACAACAAATATAGAATCACTCCCCCTTTGAGGTCTAGGAAAACCCAAAACGAAATCCATGCTGATATCAATCCATGGTCTAGTTCTGGATCCTCAATCCCCCAACAAATCTAGCGGTGTAACGACCCGTAAATTTTCGGTAATTAAAATAGCTAATTTAAAAGATTTCGTGATTTAGTGTTAGAAAAAAAATTGTAATTCGTTTGGAATAATAATAACTGGAATGAATTGCAACAATAATTATCCAAGTAATGAAAAATAAAAGCTACTTAGTGAATGCCTTTACAATCAATAGTTGAATAGGATAATAAATGTTGAATTCATTGGGTATAATAGAGTAATTGATTGATAAGTAAAATCTATTTAAAATCAAACATTGAATATTGAACAGGTAAATTGTTTAAATTTAATATTTAAAACTTATTGAATGATTGAATAACCATAAACGAAAATAGTATTCTAAATTGTGAATTGGTTTTAAAAGTTGAATCTTATAAGTTCGATTTCAATATTTCAAAAGATAATGAATTATTGGATAAGCGAAATTGTTTAAATTTAATATTTGGGATTTATTGAATAATTTAATAAGGGGAATTGAATAACCGTATAATGGAAAGAGTTGTTCTATAATTTTAATTCGTTTCAAAAGTTAAATTTTATAAGTTCGTTTTGAATAATTCAAAAGATAGTGATTTAAGAATAATCAAACTTGTTAAATTTAATATTACGAATGTTTGAATAAATTAAATTTCGAATTTGATATGATTAATTTGATATTGAAATTTAATACATGAAAATAGAGTAAATAATTGAAATTTGATTTAATATGATCCAAATTGGTTTCCAAAGTGAATGTAAGTTATATTTGGATTTTAATAGGGTTAATAAGATTTTAAAAATAGGAATTTATTGGATAAATTGAATAACGGGTTTAATATGATTAAAAATGATTTGTAAAATTTTATTTTATCATATTGGAGTTATAGAACTTTTAAAACTGAATATAAAATTTATTTGTGAAAATTGAATATTTTAATATTTAATTAGCGACTGGAAAATAGCCAATTTTTGAACAGTCTCAGAATTGGACGAAACTAGTTCCATTGGATCCGTAAAAGTTAGTTATTATCGGATTTCATTTTTCGTAGCAATCGGAGTTGTCGTTTGACCGTGGCAGCTCGAAACGCGTCGAAATTGTTTTTAAGATTAATTTGGCGAGTTAAAATAGTCATTTTTCAAACGGTCTTGGATTTCGACGAAACCAGTTTCATCGAATCCGTAATGTGATATTATTGTATGGTTTCAAATTTCAAGTCAATCGGATTTATCGTTTGTCCGGGGCAAGCGAAAACGCATCGAAAATCGTTTAATCCATTTAATTTTTAAATCGATCGTTTATTGTCATATCTCGCACAGATGATCGAATTAGCTTTCGAAACCTGTTCCATTGTGTCCGGAACGCGGGATAAACCCTAGAAACGCCGGTCACCGTGCGTAAATCGGAGTTTGGGAATTCCGGAATGAATAGTGTTCGATATTTCCTATAAATAGCCCCCCCTTTTATCATAAAAAAATATATTTAGGGTTTAAACCCTAGCCGCCGGCCTCTAAACCGAAGGCCAGAAAATTGTTTTGTTCTCCTCCTCTTATCTTCAAATTCGTTCATCGATTCAACAAACCTTCAACATGGAAAATGTAGAGCATCACGAGACGAAGGTAATCAACGGCTGTGATCGGAAAACTCGCGGTGGATCGACCAGAAATTGCTCGAGATGGCCGGCCGTTCTTCCCGTTTTTCGAGAGTTACGGGGGCACCGGGTCTGACCGGTCTTGGGCCGAAGGTTGCTCGTTGTCGTGGCTTTGAAGTGGCACTCGTGGATTGTCGTCTAGTGGCAAGATGGAGGAGCATAAATTCAAGTGATGTAGGCGGCTTTGGGTTCTTGCAACCTGCGCATGAACGCGTGATGAAGAAAGGCGCGTGCGGCCCAGATCTAGGGCTTAAGAAAAGAGCGGCCGAGATTAGAGGTTGATTAAAATAAAAATGAAATGTAAATTAATATGGATATATTTAATCGTATAATGTTTAAAACTCTGTTACTATTTCATACGAGGTCGGAAAATTACGAAACAAGTTGCGTTGTCTTCGTTTTGACGAGCACTACGCTATGGAATTGGATTGGAGTCGTTTGGAGCTAGAGAAAATTTCGGGTAAAATTAAACGCTCGTTTAATTTTATTCGAAATAAAACGCCGGAACTGCATTGAAATCAAGGTGAGTGTTTTATAACGCTCACAACGTACTAAATATCTTTATGCTAGTTAAATTGGATATTATGAAGTGTTATGATTTTATTGTCGTTGTTGATAGAATTTAATTGTCATATAGATTGTCATTTGAATTAACCGTTAAAAATTAAATTGACAGTTAAATTGGAATTGAAATTGATTTGCGATTAAATTACCTGACATTGATAACTAGGAAATTGCCATGAGTTGTATTGTCTATTGGATGATGTATTTTGACGGATGTTATTGGTTGATATTTAAATGTTTGGATGTTTATTTGCTTATATATACTGTTATGCATACATATCACACTGTGATTGGTTTAAGTGATATATATTCATCCTGACATTTAATTGAAATAAATAACTACTTGGCCATATGATAGAAAATTATATACGGACATCGAATTGGCTAAATTAATAAATTTTGAAATCGTCGATTTGAAATTTATCTAAATGTTTGATTTAAAAGTTATAAATAGAAATCAATATATAGAAATCGAATTTATCGAAAAATTGAGTTTGGAATGTTGAAATAAATTTTGGTAAAGGAATTTAGTTAAATAAAGTTGAGACTTTGAGATTTAAAATTTGGGTATGATTGAATTTCGAAAATTTATTTGTTTAAAGATTGAACATTACTTCGAGCTTTGGGCATTACTAAGTAAAAGCGATATAAAAAGATATTTTGAAATTGAGCTTGAAATTGAATCATGTTTGTAATTGGGTTTTACAACTTGAATATTGAAAGATAATTGTGTTAAGTGTTATAAATCGATATTTTGAGAAATCAAGCTCCAAATCGATATAAATTGAAATTGAATAAATTAAAGGTGAATGAAAAATTGAATTAATGCGAAGTAAAAATTGACGTTGATTGAATTGAAATCGAAATTGAATCGGTAGAATGAATTGATTTGAATTGGGAAGTTATAATTGAAATGGTTTGGTTTTGAAGCTGTTTTATTTTGTTTTCCAAATTACTCGGTTATATAAACCATTTTGAATACTTAACTATTTTAATCTATTTTAAATCTACTTAACCCAATTCAAATTATTCTAAACTAAATTTATCTATTTCAAATCCATTTTAAGATTTTAAAGTATTTTAACTATTTTAATTATTTAAAACTACTTTTAAACTACTTAAAACTATTTTTCTAAAATCCTAAGCTGGTCAATAAAGTGAAATGTTTATATCTAAATCTTGAATTTTAATATGAATTGAGTTAAATGAAGTTGCAACCAAAATTGAAATTCGAAATGATTTTGAAAACGAAATGGGATATTGATGCGAAAAATGATTTTTGAAACGGAATCTTACAGTTGAATAGATACGATGATATTTGAAATGGATTTGATTTTTGAAGCAAATATGATATTTTGATATCAATTATGAATCGATTTGAAATGTAAAAGAGCCAACGGTGTAATAATACGTAGTTATTAAAGAGACCGGGATCGGATATGGACATACTCTCTGTCGATACCGAAAATCACTTTAATAACTATTATACGCGGAGTGTTGATCCAGAATGAAGTGGATGGTTTGGTGAACGTGTTGACTGAAGAAAGAGAACGATATTGGATGACCCCTAACATGACTAAAACAGGAGCCGCGCCGGGCCATTGAGGTTCGCCACCTCTAGCGGACACGCTTCTTCGATACCATTTCTATTACATTTGTGATTCGATTTGGGTGCACCCCTTGATTTGGGAGTGTTGTTTCGCGGTGTTGGGGTGGCTGCTGGCTATGCCCAACATCAGTCCGGATCACGCAACTACTAGTATCCTAGTTGGTATCGTCTCATGTACCTTGTCATACTGATTTTCCTATTCGCAACCACTACGTTATGCTTTGTGTTATACCTATGGGGTACCCTCTGATAACCACCAGTTTACGGTGGGGCTTACGGTGCTGTATAGACTATGGCATTATAAAAATGTGTTAAGGGGGATTATGGTAACGCCTTTAGACTATTTTAATACTTTATATTACTGATAGGCATTATCTACTTAGCGTACATTACTACATAGTAGATTGTTTAACGGATTCTTAAGAGATGGAAAATCCCGTAACATCTCTTGAGTTATTGCACGCACGTTGACACTGGATATGAGATGTCAAACCCTGTAAACATCTCTGACACCGTTACACTCATATTTATTTACGATTGATTTAACTTTCATAAGGATATTTTAGTCCTGACTCGGGTGTTTTGTCTTTTCATTACGCTCGGGTCAGTCCTGAGTTTTTCAGATTTTTGAAGATCTATTCTGGAGGATGAAGACGAAGATTTGGTATACTATTACTATTATTACCCTTGCATCATGCTATCTGCTGCATTATTTTCATTGTTCTGTTGTATATGTATAACTCTGATATATGTTGTATAAATAATTGTCAAAGTACAGTAAACAGCTTCATGAACTGTTTATTTGACTATTATATTTTATCGTTCCGCTGCGAGATTCTGTGTTGTTTCATTTCCTTTATTTCTCTTTCTTTTTCTTTTCTTATTTACCCCAATAACCATCTGCCCTTTTGAATGGTTTGGAATCGACATGTGTATTCGATTGTTGGTTTAAACTGTCCAAAAAGGCGGGTCGTTACAGTTGGTATCAGAGCTTTGGTTTAGCGATAAACCTTGGCTTTAGTGGGGAATAACTCATTAAAATAGAGGTAAACTATATGAATGAGTTGAGTGTATATGAGAGAGCGTACTTGTTATTTGATATAAAATGGTTTTATATTGTGTTAACTTTGTTCCGTTGAGTATTTATGAATTCTGGTCGATACTTGGGACGCCAAGGCGTCGATAGGAATTTCTAAACACTCGAATAGGACAAACCAACACAATATCATTTTGGAATATATTTTATATAAAAGAATTATTTGGATATTTATTCATTTTGATTGAATTGATTGTTAGGAGATGATAATATTAGATTATTATCGTTATTGTTTGATCAGTCAATATTTACAGCAATTGATTAAATAACAATGGATTTAGGAAAATGAAATCTTGTAAACACAATTGATAATGAATATAAATGAATTTTAACTTGGATTTGGGAATTTAAATTTCGGTGTTTGAAATTGACTTACAAGAATTTGAAAAATATAATATGAGTATTATATGATAGTATAATTGAGTTGAAATTGTTTTGAAGGATTTTTTTTTAATGATAAGTGTTATATTCCCTTCTCTTGACGCTAGAAAATGATTTCGGTGATGAGTGCATGCATTATCGGCGTTTATTTTCGAGAGTCCGAGTGGGGGGAGATCACTTAATAGCTTGTCTAAACCTTGTTTGATTCAAATTTTATTTTATTTTGTATTCTCTATAGTATGATTTGATATATAAATAATATAAGTATATATTATTTCAAAACTCGATTTGAAATGAAACCGGGATTGGAATTCTTAAGTCCTTTAATAATTAATGATTTTTTTTAAATGCTTGACATGAATTTAGACTTGAATCATTAAGGAACTTCTGAATTGTGAAATGAGAAATGAACCTAAGAGCTAAGTGAAAATATCAATCAAAGTAGAAATCCTTAGAATTAGGGAATTATAAACTTAAAATAAGATTGAAACTGTAAAAATCGCATAGTATTAAATTTCATTCTATAGCATAGATATAACTTACCAAAATATTTAAGAAGTTCAAAAATGTTATATGAATTGTTAATTGGATAATATACAAGTATAAGTTTGAATAATGAAATATGCATTTAATTAATGGTTTGCAAATATAAATAAAATTGTTAGTAAATAATTGGAATTTAAATTAACATTTAAAGGTGATTCACAATTATGTTCATATAAAATGGAAATACTATATGTGAATGTAAATGTGAAATTAAATTATAGTGAAATTTAAGTAATGACTTAAGAATTAATTAATTGAAAATTCGACTTTAAATAAAAAGAAGTTGTATGTTGTTTAACTACATTCTATTTGCATAACTATAACTTACCAAATACTTAAAAGGTTTAAAATGCTAATAAGGATAAGTAGAGAAATAATATAGCAGTGTGAGAGTGAATAATAAAATGTGAAGATCTATTGATAGTTGTAAATATAGAAGAAATTTAAGTTGTAAAATAAATGATATATATAAGTGAATGAATAAATTTAAATTAATGAAATATAAATTGGTAAATGGAAACTAATTAAATTTGAATATAACTGAATGTCAATAAACTTGGAAGTGTATGAAATTAAAATTGACTTGGAAATGTATAATTGATTTAGTGTAGATTTTGGATGGATTTTAGTGTTTGATATGCTTGGTTGTTAGATGGATGAAAATTGATGTAACAACCCGGTATTTCGCGTCTGTTTGTAATCGACATTTAAACGATTAATATTTTTGCTAATTACCAATTGAATTTTTTAAATTTGAAATTAAAATTCTTTTCATAAATTTGTTTAAGAATTTTATTGGGCTTTAAAAATCGTTCCGGCCCATTTCTTTTGTTGCCATGATGGGTAACAAAGCATAATAACCGTTCCCCCCTCTTTACCCTTTTCATTTTCGAAACCCAACCCTAAAATTGAACGAAAGAAAATAAATGGTGGCTGCTCGTTTCGTCGCCCCCCCTTTCTTTAAAATTAGGGCTTCGTTCCAAATTGGGGTGTTCGCCTGTAGCCTTGCTCGATCCAATTCTCGTGCTCGGCTATGAATCTGCGACTCGAAAAGGTGAGTGATATTTTTTCACTCGCATCTAATTCAAGCACATGATGATTTCTTACTTCTGCAATTTCGTGATTCTGTTGCTGGATTTCGTGGCTACCACGTATTGATTTTCAACTGTTGTTTCATGATTTTGAACTCGTTGACTCGTTGACCTCGGCATTACTTTGAATTGTCGCTAGTCGTTGTATATGCCTTGAGTTGACCTTGCCTTTTACCTGTAGCTTGACATTCATGGTTTTGAACTTGCGATTTCCTTGATGGCCATCACGGCGTTGATTTTTAGTTGGCATCAGCCGTGACTTTTAAACTTGAAAATAATTTCTTCGGGTTCACTTTGTAATTCCGGCTTGTCTTGTTTTCACTGAACTTTTGTTGGTTGTTCCATTATGTAGTAGCTGTTTCACTGGTACATAAGTATTGCACCACTTTTGTCACGTTGAATGGAGCCTTGTTCATGTCGATGTTTACACCACTACACTTGTGTCCACTGCTTCTGGTCGAGTTAATTCTGTCCATTTTCATGTAGCATTTATAAATATGTCAGTGGAGCTTGTGCATCGTTCACGTCATTAACTTGCATTGTCTTGTTTCACCACTGCGTATACCTATTTGGGTGTTATGCCTGTGACCATTCTTATGGTTTGCATTGGGTTGTACTTCACTGTGTTCATTTGTCTTCACTTGCATACTTGTTCTTCATGTGTTATGTTTTGAGTTGAAGTTTCAACTCTGACCACTGCTAGCTTGAATTTGTTTGTGACTGTTTCCGCTATATGTTGCACCATTCGAGACAGTTCCCTTTTGATATTTCCATTTGTTGGATTCATTGTTTTATATGTTGGAAACTTTAATTATGCTTTATCCAATAATAAGTTTTCAACCTGATAGCACTGTCCAGATTTACAATTGCACTCCTTATATATATGTTCCCACCTGAGTTCATATGTATTGATTCTTGCATATATATATACAAGTATGCATGCATTTGCTTCAATGTGTTATTATTTTATATTTTTGTCCTAGACTATTATAGCCACTGTGTAGTAGCTTTGAGTTTGCATCGGCATGTCGGATTCCCTCCTGAAATGAAATGCATGTTTTTACTATCTGGCATATCGGTGCTTGCACAAAGCAATTACACGGATGGTCGCTCCTCAACAGCCTTATTCTCCGTGCTAGTTGACTACACTACACCGTAGTGTTCTTGGCTAGCGTGGGTATAGAGGTGGGGCGTCACAGCTTGGTATCAGAGCCTGGGGTTTAGGACGAATATAAAACATAACTTAGATAGTACATGTGTTACAACTATTTGACGATGTTTTATCTCACATCTTTATCTAAAATCATCTTTGATTTGTTAGGTATGAATTCTTAACTCTTATTCATGAGCATTGCTGCTATTCTCTGTTGCACTTGCTCATTTCAGTATGCACTGCTGTATATATGCATTCTTATCTCTGATTCGTGTACTGGATGAAGTCTCCATGCAATTGGGTTTTGGGTATCAATCTTTGAGACAAATTGCATTTCAATTGTCGACTCTGTCTGTTTATCCATGGTTGGTTGGTTTCCATGTGCCTCTCTCTGATAGTTTTAAAATTTCTTTGGTATAAAAGAAATTGTCTTGGACTTTGCCTTGTCGATATCGACGTTGACTTGACTTTTACTTTTGTTAAAGTCGTTCATGCATTTATGCTCGTTTTGCTTCGTTTTTCCAATTGTTGATCGATTCTTCTTTTCCGGTTAGTTGTCATCTCCTTTGTCGACTTTGATAACTTCTATTTCTGGAATTTTTGGATATTCCCACTTTGATGGATTGGAATCGAATTCTTTGGATTTTAATTCACGTCTTCGAATGTGAATTTTAGTGAATTCATTTTGTTTCCAAATTTAATCGATTCTTGATTATTTCCCGATTTGTTGCTATCATTTATTAGCAACTTTGATGACCTTTTCTTCGGGATTTTTGTGAACATACCTTTCGATGAATTCGGTATCGATTTCTTTGGATTCTATTCACGTCTTCGTATGTGAAATTCTTGTGATTGATTGTTTCTACAATCATTTTTGTGATTTTTCACTTTAAAAATATAAAGTTTTCAAAACTAGTAGTAAATATCAAAACTCTTTTATCAAAATGTTTTCAACTCTATTTTCTATATCAAACTCTTTTCCTAAACCATTTTTCAATCTACTAGTATATACAAGCCTTTACCTCACTCGGATGAGAAATCTAATTAAACGGCTTAGTAAAACAAGTGTTATGAAACGCTTGTGTTTGCTTCGTCGGTTAATTCTTGGACTTATTCGATTGAACCTCTTGTGACAATTTTATTAGTGAAGTTTTACAGTTTGTTCGTAAATATTTAAGTTAAGCAAGTGGTTATGGGACATGAAGCTAAACTTTTATATTCACTAACTTAGTGTAATTGACACTTCTTGATGATCCTTGACGGTCATTTTTGTGTTTTAGACTAGCAACTGCGCGATGTCTTTTTGTCTGCGAGGGAGACTGGACCCCGCTTTTGTGATGTTTCATCATTGCATTTGTGTGATGTTTCGCCATCACATATGTGGGGTAGCGCCCCACGGTCTTCGGGCCATTCCTGTGTCAAAATTAATTGTTGGCCACCATGAGATAGCGTCTCGTTTTGTGATACCGGTTGGTGAGTTTTCATGCTCCCATTTTGTGATAGGCCTTCCCCTTTTTATGATTTAGACTAGCGATTGTGCGATGTCTCTTTGTCTACGAGGGAGACTAAACCCCGTTTGTGTGATGTTGCGACTCACATATGTGGGGTAGCGCCCCACGGTCTTCGGACCATTCGTGTGTCAAAATTTAATGGTTAGCCACCATGAGATAGCGTCTCGTTTTATGATACCGGTGTGGTGAGTTTTCATACTCCCGTTTTGTGATAGGCCTCCCCCCCTCTTTGTGTTTTCTGGATTTCGTGTGTTGATTTCTGGAATTTATGTTTCACCTACTTTCATGACTTTCATTCTTATGATTTTCTAGCTTTTGAGCATTGGTGAATTCTAGTGTTATTGACTTGTTATGAGTACAAGTTTTGGGTATGACGCCCTCTTTGGATCTTTGAGAAGATCCTTGTGATATCGATTTATCTCTTGTTGATGTTCTTTTACATAGCATTTCGCTTTGCGTTACACGTGTAGGTGAGTTTTCACGCTCACGTGTAGGTGAGTTTCCATGCTCCCGTTCTCGCTTTGTGTTACACGTGTTGGTGAGTTTTCATGCTCACGTGTAGGTGAGTTTTCATACTCCCGTTTGAGTTTTCATACTCCCGCTGGAGTTTCCATACTCCCATTTGAGTTTTCATACTCTCATTTTGTGATTTCTGGATTTCTTGTGTAGTCTTCTGGAATTTGTGTTTCACCAATTTTCGTGGTTTCTATTGATATGTTTTATCAATTTTTGTGTATTGGTGAATTCGTGTGTCATTGACTTGTTATGAATACAAGTTTAGGGTATGATACCCCTTTCTATCTTTGAGAAGATTCTTGTGACATTTTTGACAAATGAAAATTCATTGGTATTATATTTTGATGCCAATTGCTACTGATGTTGCTGTTTTAATCACGTGTTTTAAAAATTTGTTATCTTCCAAATTGTTTCAAAATAAAAATAAAAATTATTTTCAAAACTTTTACAGTTTACGTTTTCAAAAGATTGAGGAAGCGATTTAAACGTTTCAGCAAAATCGAGGACTATGACCCCTTTCTTTTACTGATTCGTTTGATTCTGGACTTATCCGTTTGAGAACGTGAAATGCTATTTTAACATACACAATTTTGCACATTCAAGGAAACGATGAAGTGAATTAAACGATTTAGTAAAACTCGTGTTTATGGGACATGTGTGTTTGCTATTTCGGTTAATTTCGGACTTGTTAATTGAATATCTTGTGTTTCTGATTATCGTTTTTGATAATCAGATATTTGTGTTTCTGATTATCGCTTGTGATAATTAGATATTTGAGATTTGGTTATCGATTGAGATAATTAAATATTTGTGGATTTGATTATCGCTTGAGATAATTAAATACTTTTCGATCTGATTATCGTTTTTGATAATCTTGTTATTTCTGATTATCGTTTTTGATAATCGGATATTTGTGTTTCTGATTATCGTTTGAGATAATCAGATATTTGAGATTTCTGATTCTCGTTTTGGATAATTATATATCTGCAATTTTGCGATTTGCGAATTTTTTTTTCTAATTATCTTTGTTGATAATTAGATTTTGCTGTTTTCTAATTATCGTATCGATAATTAGATATTGCTGTTTTGTGATTTCCTTATCCTAATTATCTAATTGATAATTGAATATTGCTGATAATTGCATTCATCCAGTTTTGTGTTTTCTGAATATCTATTTGATAAATAGATTTTGCTGAGAATTTGAGAATTTCTTTTATGAAATTAAAAGATGATTTTTGTGATTGTATTGCCCATTGAGTGCTTTAAGAATTCTGGTCGATGCGCTTGATCAATGATTATCGATAGGAATCTCTTAGACGCTTTGATGAGACAATCAGACACAGTAAATTGAATTTTAAAATGAAAATTTTTCTGAAAAGATAATTATATAAAGTAAGTCGTAAATTTCGAAAGTTTTAACTTTTCGGGAAAGAATATTATTTAAAACAACACTTTTCTGATACTTCTATTCTTGTGATTCCCGAGGGAACCAAGACTTTATCGTTGGTACCAATGCTAATCGTATTGGTTTGCATGCCATTCTCTTGCATAAGAGAACGTGCTGTCTCTTGTGTTTCTAAATCATAAATGCCTATTGAGACTAGATATGCCACGCTTGATCTAGTGCTCGTGGCTATTGATTTCGCTCTTAAAAATTCGGCATCATTATTTTGGGTGAGAAATTTGTTCTCTACCCTGATCATGAATCTTGGGAATATTTATGTTTCTCATAAGGAACTTAATTTACGTCAACCACGTTGACTCAAGTTCCTTATATCTTATGATCTTGATATTCTTTACCACTCCCGGATGGGAAATCGTGTTACCGATGCACTTGTCGTAGGCAACAAGTGGTTGTTTCTTTGATGATGTCCGAATGGAATCATCTTTTTTTTTAACCAAGTTCATCAGACGTTTCGATGTACTTCGTTTTGTTGAGCTTCGTCTCATTCCTTTTATGGACTTACGTCTGATGTTCTTTTATGTTGATCGGTTCATCGGATGTACCATTATTGTACTATATCGATGTCCGACTTTTCGGTTCATTGGACGTACCGTTTTTGTACTACGTCGGCGTTCCGAATTAATGAAGCTTTGATTCATCCGGCGTACCGATATTGTACTACGCTGTTGTTCCAAATTAGTCGTGTTCCACCTATGAAAGGTGTTGTACGTTTCAGTCGACCGGGAAAGTTAGCGCCTCGATATATTGGGCCATTTCCTATCACTGAACGTATTGGTTTCTTGGCTTATCGCCTCTTTTTACCGGCTCAATTTTTTGTTATTCATGACGTGTTTCACGCGTCTTTCCTTCTACGGAAATGCCTTAGGGATTCCGATTTTATTCTTGAGCCCGGTATTATTGAAGAGATTGAAGTTTCACCAGATTTGACTTTGAGCAACATTCTATTCACATCAATGTTTCGGGGGTTCAGCACCTTCGAAATAAAGATGTTCTTCTCGTGAAAGTTCAGTGGTTCTCAGATCCTATGGATTTCACTTTGGAATCCAGAGAATTCCTCGAGCAAACACGTTCAGGCTTTCTCTTTCATGCTCTTTACGGTGAACTTCCTATTTCGAATTTCTTCATCTTGGGATGATATGCTCTTATGGTTGTTACCTTTTGTCCGTTTATTCCTTACGATTGCGAGGACGCAATTTTTTTAAGGAGGGGAGTCTGTAACAACCCGGTATTTCGCGTCTGTTTGTAATCGACATTTAAACGATTAATATTTTTGCTAATTACCAATTGAAGTTTTTAAATTTGAAATTAAAATTCTTTTCATAAATTTGTTCAAGAATTTTATTGGGCTTTAAAAATCGTTCCGGCCCATTTCTTTTGTTGCCATGATGGGTAACAAAGCATAATAACCGTTCCCCCCTCTTTACCCTTTTCATTTTCGAAACCCAACCCTAAAATTGAACGAAAGAAAATAAATGGTGGCTGCTCGTTTCGTCGCCCCCCCTTTCTTTAAAATTAGGGCTTCGTTCCAAATTGGGGTGTTCGCCTGTAGCCTTGCTCGATCCAATTCTTGTGCTCGGCTATGAATCTGCGACTCGAAAAGGTGAGTGATATATTTTCACTCGCATCTAATTCAAGCACATGATGATTTCTTACTTCTGCAATTTCGTGATTTTGTTGCTGGATTTCGTGGCTACCACGTATTGATTTTCAACTGTTGTTTCATGATTTTGAACTCGTTGACTCGTTGACCTCGGCATTACTTTGAATTGTCGCTAGTCGTTGTATATTCCTTGAGTTAACCTTGCCTTTTACCTGTAGCTTGACATTCATGGTTTTGAACTTGCGATTTCCTTGATGGCCATCACGGCGTTGATTTTTAGTTGGCATCAGCCGTGGCTTTTAAACTTGAAAATAATTTCTTTGGGTTCACTTTGTAATTCCGGCTTGTCTTGTTTTCACTGAACTTTTGTTGGTTGTTCCATTATGTAGTAGATGTTTCACTGGTACATAAGTATTGCACCACTTTTGTCACGTTGAATGGAGCCTTGTTCATGTCGATGTTTACACCACTACACTTGTGCCCACTGCTTCTGGTCGAGTTAATTCTGTCCATTTTCATGTAGCATTTATACATATGTCAGTGGAGCTTGTGCATCATTCATGTCATTAACTTGCACTGTCTTGTTTCACCACTGCATATACCTATTTGGGTGTTATGCCTGTGACCATTCTTATGGTTTGCATTGGGTTGTACTTCACTGTGTTCATTTGTCTTCACTTGCATACTTGTTCTTCATGTGTTATGTTTTGATTTGAAGTCTCAACTCTGACCACTGCTAGCTTGAATTTGTTTGTGGCTGTTTCCACTATATGTTGCACCATTCGAGACAGTTTCCTTTTGATGTTTCCATTTGTTGGATTCATTGTTTTATATGTTGGAGACTTTAATTATGCTTTATCCAATAATAAGTTTTCAACCTGATAGCACTGTCCAGATTTACAATTGTACTCCTTATATATATGTTCCCACCTGAGTTCATATGTATTGATTCTTGCATATATATATATACAAGTATGCATGCATTTGCTTCAATGTGTTATTATTTTATATTTTTGTCCTAGACTATTATAGCCACTGTGTAGTAGCTTTATGTTTGCATCGGCATGTCGGATTCCCTTCTGAAATGAAATGCACGTTTTTACTATCTGGCATATCGGTGCTCGCACAAAGCAATTACACGGATGGTCGCCCCTCAACAGCCTTATTCTCCGTGCTAGTTGACAACACTACACCGTAGTGTTCTTGGCTAGCGTGGGTATAGAGGTGGGGCGTCACAATTGATTAAGTAGAATTCATTAGTGTTAATGGAATTGAATAAACGGAATAAAATTTTAAAATAATTAAATTCAAATTTGAAGCAAAGTGAAATTAAATGTAATTGAATTCAATTTAAATTGAAGCAAAGTGACTTGAATTTAAAATGTGAATGAAACAAACTTGAATAAATCGAAAACAAATTGAATGTAAACCTTTTGCGTGGATGAATAAGAAAATAAATAACTTTGTGCTTATATTTGTTCTTTAGAAATTTGAAGTTATGATGGTTTGTACTTTGAAATAATAAAAGCAAATTTTTGGAAAAATCCAAAAATTATCCAATATATGCTGAAACGAAAACAACCATAACTTTTAAATGGCTGAACGGAATTTGACGATCTTGGACTTTTCGAAAAGCTTAGAAACTATAGCACAACTTTTATTTAGATAACTTGAGAAAATTTGTGATGACCCAAACTCGATGTTCAATAAACAACACCAAATTTGCATCGCCGGAGCTTATAACAACAATTAGATGAATATAAAACAGTGGAACAGAATCAATATCATAAATAACATCACTGTTACAACATCAACATAATATCCATACTGCAACAGAGTACATAATACATACACTACAACTTTAAATACAACATCATGATAATACAACAGTGAACATATATCCAAAAAAATTCTCAAATGAGAGAGATGGTGACGAACTCCCAAAAGCTAAACACCTGTAATCTCCAAAAGCTCCTAACATAGCTCCAAGATAAGAGCTCCAAAATACTGCTACTCCAAAATACAGAAACCTGCTACTAGGCTGCCTGTGTGGAAATACTGGGCACCCAGAGTTTAGGAAAGAAAATAATATACTCCGGATCAGTCATGGGACTGGTATGAGTAAACGAAAACAGTTGCATTTAAATAAAACAAGGTTTATAAAAGAATTTTCGGAATGATTTTAAAAATGGAACTACCATAAGACCTCCCGCCACACACACAATGCAAATGCAGAATTGGAGGAGATTTCTTCTTATGATAGTTAAATATGCTTGGTACGAGAAAAGAATTCTTTGATATTATTACTAGTACATAGTGAAGTAAATCATTTCGAAAATAGAATATTAATCTTAGCCAGCATAGACATTCCGAACTATGCCTGCTATAGCTACCATGTTTTGTGGCAGGTTACCGCCACGCTGCATGACAGGTTCTACAACTAAAATCGTACAGGGTTTCGTATTGTTTCTTTGGATTTCCAACAAATGGTCAGGCCAAGGAACTTCCCATTGCCACATGAGAACGCCTCTGGAAGGACGTCCTCGAGAACCAAACCGGATCTCTGCCAACACAAGGCTGGGTTACCCCTAACTGGGTAACTACTGACACGAGTATGCCATCTCCCGGTCGTAACCAACCTTTAATTGGGGCCCCAGCAACAAATCACAAAATCATATATATATATCTGCGATATCAACATAAGTTAAGTATCTGGGCTCCATACCATGATACCACTTCTATCCAGAAGGAAATGCACATACCCTAAGGGGTGCTACCCCCAATAACCTTGCCGCATCTTTCCTGTTTCGACCATTTCGGGGTGTGAGGTCCGACGAAGTCTCGTCCACAAAAACACGCTTTTTACAAAAGCTGTGCTTTGGGTCAACAAATGATCATAGAAATGATCACCAAGATAGACGATCAAACGAATGATCCTATCACAAATGATCAACACAATGATCATTTCAAAGCAACACTCAGCATGTCACATTACCAAATTGGGAATATATCGCTGATAACCTTCAACTACATAACCTCTGAGCTCGCACGTCTCAGAGAAGGGTGTTAAGCTAAGAGAATAAATTCTCCGCCACCAACAGAAATATATTTGAAAGAAATCGGCTTTATATCTCAATTTGTAATGTCAGACATACTATCCATACAAGTCTGTTCCGGGCTCGAACAGAACCGAAGGCACTTCCAAAGAAGTCCTTGTAATCCGGATATCCACAATCCTGACCGGATTCCCCATCAGATATGGAGAACTCTATACCGGAGCAACTCGGTGCAGAGTCAATCGACAGGTCATCCTATCGCTCTCGCAAATACCCGGTCTTCAACACCGGTCTTCAAATGCTATCCATAACGTCGAATCACATATTCGAAATGGGTTATACGACCCAAAGGTCCTTTCCCGGCTAATTCGAATAGTGAGTGTCAAATTTTAAAACATGTGGATGTCATTCACAAATATTCACAGGTTCGATGTGGGTTTCGGATAACCAAATGAAATCCGATTCCCTGTCGCATCGAAGTTTAAATGCCCTTTTACGGGCAACAAGGTTTTCACATCAATACAGAACAAATCATAATCACAGTGCAATAACATGGCAATTATATCATACAGAATTACAAACAGAACAGAGATATCAATATAAGTTAACAACAATAGTTAATTACTTTCCAATGTGATTTAAATAAATTTACCACTAAATTAATTTAATTTAATGATAAGAATTTGGATAAATAAACTAAATTTTTGATTACTCAATTTATTGTTTCAAAATTTACAAATTCTTACTTACAAATTTATTTAAACACTTAATTGTTTATAAATCAATTTAATTACAAGTTTGTAAATCATTCTTAATTTCTTTTCAAAATCATTGATTAATAACAATTATTTACCTTAATTATCTTTTTAAACTACATTATTTATTTATTAATCAATTTTGTAAAATAATGCATCTGGATTAAATAAATTTAAAACTTAATCATTTTGAAAATCCTTTATTTATACTTTAATTATTTAAAACTTAAATCATCTCCTTATTTTAAAACTTGGGTTTTATTTAAAATTGTTGAAAAGTAGGAAAACTTCAAAATACAAACTGTTTTTGAGTGGCTCCTGTAACTACTCCGAGTCACCCCCGAGAAATACTTGCCTTTGCTTCGGGTTACTCAGAAATTTAACCCGAGGGAAAATATTTTCCTTTATTTTTTCTAAGTCCAGAAACCTACTCGACATTCCACTAAAAGGACGCGAGTCATCCTTCGAGTCTAACCCCAGTTCCCCCGAGAAATACTTCGAGTCTTCCTTCATGCCACATCTTCTTCCACAACCCACAATTGTTCAGATACGCGATGATACGCGTATACGTGTACGCCTGAACGGTGACGCTCCAACCTTCCTCGCGACCATCAGCAAGTCGATGACGACTATCTCAACCTAGCCGACCACCCAGAAGTTTTGATACCACCGTGGTTCAACTTCAGGTGGTTCAATCGAACAAACCCAACGGCACACCACCACTAAATCATCTCGTCTTCCCACGTATGGCCATCAGAAGCCACAAAAATCTTACCGAAGCTTCATCGAGATGTGACGCCTCGACTGGCACCTGAGACGTGAATTCCGATCACCCATAGGTGGAGCGGCGATCCCATTTACAACGCGAACTGGAAACAGTTCTTAAACCCTAGTTTAGATTCGAATTCAAAATTTATGAAATAGAAAAAAAAATTCAACATTTTTCCCGAACTCAACGATGATCAATCTTGCTTTAACCAAAATCTTAGCATACGATTTCGATTCTATCACCAGATAATGATCAAATTGCTATTTTTGTTCATATTCAAACTGTCCCTTAAATACAAATCTAAAAATCTTCATTTTCGTTTTGAAAATCATTTATTGCAGTGTGGATTCAAGTTATATAAGTGAATCAAGGTTTCGTGACATTTGAATTTGGCATTTTGTATGATTTTGCTCTGTAAAACAATGTTTCTTACTGTAATATTTCACCAACCTCTTTAAAACCAAGCTTTAGCTCTTGTTCTATGTTTTAACAACCAGGTTTGTTTAAGAATTTAAGCCTAATGGTAATTGGATGCAGATGTATTGAGTTTTATATAGTCTATTTCACTCTGAAACCAGGAAAAACAAAAAAAACAAAACAAGGTCTGCAATCCTATGGATATTCACAGAGAGTTGTTTTTATTTCAAAATTATTCAGCAAGCATATATCATTGTAAAGCAATACACAAGTTTTAGAATTTGAAAAAGAAACAGATGTGTACTCACCTGGAAATATTTGAAAACAGAGGATACTTTTGTTTTGTTTTGAAATCTGCAGTTTTTTTTCTTTTTGATTCTTCTCTTCTTTTCTTTTTATGTTCTGATCTTGTTAGGGTTTGCCTTTGAACAAACTATACTAAGTTGCACGTATATATAAAAGGTTGTATGCAAGCTAAAGTATAGGCAAGTACAAGACGAATAAACCCATGCTTTAAAGTTGCTGATGTAGGCTTGTATTTAATGCAGTTATGTTTCTTTGCTAAAGGTGATGGCATTTAATGAAAGTATGGAAATGGAATGTTCAGGTTTCCCCTTTTTCTATTTGCAGCATGTTATGGTTCAATTATATTTTATAAGTACATTTTTCTATATCTTTGTTTGTTGACTAGCAAGCCCAATCTCGGCTGAAATGCTTTTGTACATGCAAAGGAGTAAATAGCATTTAATACAAGCATTAAATGAAGCATGTTACTTTGCATAATTTCAGCATGTTATGTTTTGATTTCCTTTTTATATGTATAGTTTATATACTTTTATTTTTTTGTTTGTTCACTTCCTATGCAACTTGTTTGTTGACTTTGCTAAAATGAAAGTGTTTTTTTTTTCCTTTTAAAGTTTTATATTCCTTCATATTCTTTTGTTAGTTGTTGTTTGTAGTTACTTTGCATAATTTCAGCATGTTATGTTTTGTTTTAGTTTCTTACACTTACCTGATTTGATTTAGTAACATGTTTATTTGTTTATTTGTTTAGATGTTACATTATTTGTTTATTTGTTTAATTATTTGTTTATTTGTTTAGATGTTAGATTATAATGATGTGATTTAAATTTTAAAATTTTATCATAACTTACATTAACAATTTTATTTCTATTAAAAGATCATCTATCATTATCTCTTTTTTTATTTAATTCTATATTAATGTGTAATATTAATATCAACAATATTAAATTTAGATTGAATTTAACTAGTTAAATCCCAAAGTTCATACAATTTATCGAATTTTAAAATTCAAAAATTTCGGGATGTTACAAAATTCCTACGTCTAATAGGTTAAAAACTGAATATTACTCGCTGTCCTGTGTAAAAATAAGTAAAATCTGTAGTATACACCCTTAGTATTTTCGCCATATCTTTTGACTGGTTTATCGGATTTTGATGATCTTGCACTTTCTGGAAAGCTAAGAACTTAAGATAAAATTTTGTTTTAAGTGTTTTGTATTTTGATGTCGTTTAGAAGGTCTAAAACGCGGGTGAACGTCGCTGACCTGCGCAATTCATTGCCCAGGCTGAGGCGTATCCTCTAAGTAAAACGGCCATTATTTTTGAACGTATGGTCCGAATTCGATGATTTTGGACATTCCGGAAATCTTGAAATGAATGCAACAACTTTTCGTTAGATTCTGTTGTCGAATTTTATCATTTAGTTCTCCTAAAACTAAGATTTGTTTGCTGTCCTGAAATTTGAATCTCAGTTTTGAAGCTAAATATGTTATATATATGTTGTGTAGGCTAAGTATACTGATCTATCTTTACATGCATGGTTCTAACTTAATTATTGAGTGTTTAGTAGGTGCGGATTGCGCTTGCTTCGCATTTGGAGCTCGTTTTCGCGCTATATTAGCCGTATATGCTCGCTAACAATATATAAGGTACATATCTCGGATTACATACCGTACTTTTACACTTTTTCCCTGCGGGATGCCTCATCACTTGATGAGATGTATATTTGTGATATATATACTGTCATTTTTTTTCCCGATCGAGCCGCACAAAGGAGACTCTGCCGAATTTTCCGTAAAATCCGGGCGTTAGAAAAATTTTCAAGTTTTAAATTTTTTTATAACTTGTTTTGATTACTAACTTTTAAAGTTAGGAAGCCGTTCGGAGTAACTTAGTGGAAGCATAGTTATGACTTTATAAATGAAATTTCATTGTTTTATAAGTTTGTAACTTTGAATAAAATATATCTGATGTTGAATTCTATACTTAGATCCTTTTCCCTTCTTTTTCCTTTTCGGGGACGAAAAGTTTTGAGTGGGGGAGAGTGTAACGACCCATAAATTTTCGATAATTAAAATAGCTAATTTAAAAGATTTCGTGATTTAGTGTTAGAAAAAAAATTGTAATTCGTTTGGAATAATAATAACTGGAATGAATTGCAACAATAATTATCCAAGTAATGAAAAATAAAATCTACTTAGTGAATGCCTTTACAATCAATAGTTGAATAGGATAATAAATGTTGAATTCATTGGGTATAATAGAGTAATTGATTGATAAGTAAAATCTATTTAAAATCAAACATTTAATATTGAACAGGTAAATTGCTTAAATTTAATATTTAAAACTTATTGAATGATTGAATAACCATAAACGAAAATAGTATTCTAAATTGTGATTTGTAAAATTTTATTTTATCATATTGGATTTATATTGATGTTATAGAACTTTTAAAACTTAATTTAAAATTTATTTGTGAAAATTGAATATTTTAATATTTAATTAGCGATTGGAAAATAACCAATTTTTGAACAGTCTCAGAATTGGACGAAACTAGTTCAATTGGATCCGTAATAGTTAGTTATTATCGGATTTCAATTTTCGTAGCAATCGGAGTTGTCGTTTGACCGTGGCAGCTCGAAACGCGTCGAAATTGTTTTTAAGATTAATTTGGCGAGTTAAAATAGTCATTTTTCAAACGGTCTCGGATTTGAACGAAACTAGTTTCATCGGATCTGCAATGTGATATTATTATATGGTTTCAAATTTCAAGTCAATCGGATTTATCGTTTGTCCGGGGCAAGCGAAAACGCATAGAAAATCGTTTAATCGATTTAATTTTTAAATCGATCGTTTATTGTCATATCTCGCACAGATGATCGAATTAGCTTCCGAAATCTGTTCCATTGTGTCCGGAACGCGGGATAAACCCTAGAAACGCCGGTCACCGCGCATAAATCGGAGTTTGGGAATTCCGGAATGAATAGTGTTCGATATTTCCTATAAATAGCCCCCCTTTTATCATAAAAAATATATATTTAGGGTTTAAACCCTAGCCGCCGGCCTCTAAACCGAAGGCCAGAAAATCGTTTCGTTCTCCTCCTCTTATCTTCAAATCCGTTCATCGATTCAACAAACCTTCAACATGGAAAATGTAGAGCATCATGAGACGAAGGTAATCAACGGCTGTGATCGGAAAACTCGCGGTGGATCGACCAGAAATTACTCGAGATGGCCGACCGTTCTTCCCGTTTTTCGAGAGTTACGGGGGCACCGGGTCTGACCGGTCTTGGGCCGAAGGTTGCTCGTTGTCGTGGCTTTGAAGTGGCACTCGTGGATCGTCGTCTAGTGGCGAGATGGAGGAGCATAAATTAAAGTGATGTAGGCGGCTTTGGGTTCTTGCAACCTGCGCACGAACGCGTGATGAAGAAAGGCGCGTGCGGCCCAGATCTAGGGCTTCAGAAACGAGCGGCCGAGATTAAAGGTTGATTAAAATAAAAATGAAATGTAAATTAATATGGATATATTTAATCGTATAATGTTTAAAACTCTGTAACTATTTCATACGAGGTCGGAAAATTACGAAACAAGTTGCATTGTCTTCGTTTTGAC
This sequence comes from Allium cepa, assembly GCA_030765085.1. NCBI lineage: Eukaryota > Viridiplantae > Streptophyta > Magnoliopsida > Asparagales > Amaryllidaceae > Allium > Allium cepa. The sequence goes on from CM060938.1 coordinate 592,122,372, forward strand.
GAGCACTACGCTATGGAATTGGATTGGAGTCGTTTGGAGCTAGAGAAAATTTCGGGTAAAATTAAACGCTCGTTTAATTTTATTCGAAATAAAACGCCGGAACTGAATTGAAATCAAGGTGAGTGTTTTATAACGCTCACAACGTACTAAATATCTTTATGCTAGTTAAATTGGATATTATGAAGTGTTATGATTTTATTGTCGTTGTTGATAGAACTTAATTGTCATATAGATTGTCATTTAAATTAACCGGTAAAAATTAAATTGACAGTTAAATTGGAATTGAAATTGATTTGCGATTAAATTACCTGACATTGACAACTAGGAAATTGCCATGAGTTGTATTGTCTATTGGATGATGTATTTTGATGGATGTTATTGGTTGATATTTAAATGTTTGGATGTTTATTTGCTTATATATATACTGTTATGCATACATATGACACTGTGATTGGTTTAAGTGATATATATTCATCCCTGACATTTAATTGAAATAAATAACTACTTGGCCATATGATAGAAAATTATATACGGACATCGAATTGGCTAAATTAATAAATTTTGAAATCGTCGATTTGAAATTTATCTAAATGTTTGATTTAAAAGTTATAAATAGAAATCAATATATAGAATTTGAATTTATCGAAAAATTGAGTTTGGAATGTTGAAATAAATTTTGGTAAAGGAATTTAGTTAAATAAAGTCGAGACTTTGAGATTTAAAATTTGGGTATGGTTGAATTTCGAAAATTTATTTGTTTAAAGATTGAACATTACTTCGAGCTTTGAGCATTACTAAGTAAAAGCGATATAAAAAGATATTTTGAAATTGAGCTTGAAATTGAATCATGTTTGTAATTGGGTTTTACAACTTGAATATTAAAAGATAATTGTGTTAAGTGTTATAAATTGATATTTTGAGAAATCAAGCTCCAAATCGATATAAATTGAAATTGAATAAATTAAAGGCGAATGAAAAATTGAATTAATGCGAAGTAAAAATTGACGTTGATTGAATTGAAATCGAAATTGAATCGGTAGAATGAATTGATTTGAATTGGGAAGTTATAATTGAAATGGTTTAGTTTTGAAGCTGTTTTATTTTGTTTTCCAAATTACTCGGTTATATAAACCATTTTGAATACTTAACTATTTTAATCTATTTTAAATCTACTTAACCCAATTCAAATTATTTTAAACTAAATTTATCTATTTCAAATCCATTTTAAGATTTTAAAGTATTTTAACTATTTTAATTATTTAAAACTACTTTTAAACTACTTAAAACTATTTTTCTAAAAGCCTAAGCTGGTCAATAAGGTGAAATGTTTATATCTAAATCTTGAATTTAAATACTAATTGAGTTAAATGAAGTTGCAACCTAAATTGAAATTCGAAATGATTTTGAAAACGAAATGGGATATTGATGCGAAAAATGATTTTTGAAACGGAATCTTACAGTTGAATAGATACGATGATATTTGAAATGGATTTGATTTTTGAAGCAAATATGATATTTTGATATCAATTATGAATCGACTTGAAATGTAAAAGAGCCAACGGTGTAATAATACGTAGTTATTAAAGAGACCGGGATCGGATATGGACATACTCTCTGTCGATACCGAAAACCACTTTAATAACTATTATACGCGGAGTGTTGATCCAGAATGAAGTGGATGGTTTGGTGAACGTGTTGACTGAAGAAAGAGAACGATATTGGATGACCCCTGACATGACTAAAACAGGAGCCGCGCCGGGCCATTAAGGTTCGCCACCTCTAGCGGACACGCTTCTTCGATACCATTTCTATTGCATTTGTGATTCGATTTGGGTGCACCCCTTGATTTGGGAGTGTTGTTTCGCGGTGTTGGGGTGGCTGCTGGCTATGCCCAACATCAGTCCAGATCACGCAACTACTAGTATCCTAGTTGGTATCGCCTCATGTACCTTGTCATACTGATTTTCCTATTCGCGACCACTACGTTATGCTTTGTGTTATACCTATGGGGTACCCTCTGATAACCACCAATTTACGGTGGGGCTTACGGTGTTGTATAGACTATGGCATTATAAAAATGTGTTAAGGGGGATTATGGTAACGCCTTAACGCTATTTTAATACTTTATATTACTGATAGGCATTATCTACTTAACGTACATTACTACATAGTAGATAGTTTAACGGATCCTTAAGAGATGGAAAATCCCGTAACATCTCTTGAGTTATTGCACGCACGTTGACATTGGATATGAGATGTCAAACCCCGTAAACATCTCTGACGCCGTTACACTCATATTTATTTACGATTGATTTAACTTTCATAAGGATATTTTAGTCCTGACTCGGGTGTTTTGTCTTTTCATTACGCTCGGGTCAGTCCTGAGTTTTTCAGATTTTTGAAGATCTGTTCTGGAGGATGAAGACAAAGATTTGGTATCTATTACTATTATTACCCTTGCATCATGCTATCTACTGCATTATTTTAATTGTTCTGTTGTATATGTATAACTCTGATATATGTTGTATAAATAATTGTCAAAGTATAGTAAACAGCTTCATGAACTGTTTATTTGACTATTATATTTTATCGTTCCGCTGTGAGATTCTGTGTTGTTTCATTTCCTTTATTTCTCTTTCTTTTTCTTTTCTTATTTACCCAATAACCATCTGCCCTTTTGAATGGTTTGGAATCGGCATGTGTATTTGATTGTCGGTTTAAACTGTCCAAAAAGGCGGGTCGTTACAAGCGGTCAACTGTTCTTCCGTCTCCACGATGTCATTTCGAGCAATCAGTTGATAAAACTCATCAGCATAATCATTAACAGTCTTTGTCCCCTGCCTCAGGTTCTGCAAACGTTGGTACATTAGAGACTGATAATTGTAACGTAGGAAAGTAGCTTTCATTAACTTATTCATCTTCTCCCATGTAATAATATTTGACTTCCCCATTCTCTCCCGTGTAAGTTTAGTCTGCTGCCACCACGCCATAGCTCTCCCTCTCAATCTTGTAGCAACCAACTTCACTCTACGATTCTCGGGAACTTCTTTGAAGTCAAAAATTTCTTCAACATTTGAAACCCAATGCAAAAACTCTTCCGCAACCATTCCACCTTTAAATTATGGAATTTCCATTTTCATCCCTGACTCCCATCGACGATCATCTTCATATTCTCTAACTCGATTTCTTCCTTGGCCATGATTTCGACAAGATCTACGTTCATGTTCACTATCTTCTTCCAAATCTGACATATGTCGATGTCGATCCCATCCATCAACATTTCTACTTCCACGCACGTCTCTTTCTCTCGAAACGGATGGCTCTCTTCTTTCTCTATATGACTGTGGCGATATTCTTCGTTCAGCCGAAACCGACGGTGAAACCCTGTTTCCACCCTGATTTGACACTGGTGATGTTCTTTGTCGAGTTGGGTTCATATTCATCATGAGCCTCTCCAATCTACCAATTCCTTCATCAAACTTTTCATTGAATTTATCACTAATTCTATGTTCCATTTGTTCAACATGTTCTCTTCTATACACATATGCAATGTTTTGATGATGATTAGATCTTCTCGGTGGCATGATTGAACTTCAAACAAATCTTCAAAAATTCAAAATTCACTTCGGCGTGCAAAAATCCCAACGAGCAAAATTCAAGCACTTTCCGAACTTTGATCCAAAATGATATGGATCGAAACTCCCAACTTGTTGCAACTTCACGATGAACACGATGAACACCAAACTTCTCAACAATGCCAATCCGATCTCCAAACTTCAAATTTCTCGAAACCCAATTTTCCAACTGAAGCAAACATCTTGCGATCTAGCTCTGGTACCAAACTGACGCAGCGGAAACAAACGATTGACGACGAAATGAAGATTTTGTGTCAAACTCATCGAAGAATGATAGATGAAGCAATGTAAATCGAGGGATTGAAAGATAACGAATGCCCAAATTCGTTGATCTCCAAAAGATACCGAATTCTAGCTATCTTCGACACGTTGATCGTGCACGATACCGTGAGAGAAGATCTACAATTCTTCAAACGTTGATCAAGCGTACTTGATACCGTGAATTGGCTTCAACGATCGTTGATTCGAGCGCACTCGAATACCGAAGGTGGAGATAGGAAATAACACTCAACTACCAATTTTAATGGAGGCACAAAGCACAAACCAAATTTTATTTAAAATTCAACAACCGTTTACAACTACATCACACCTCTATTTATAGAGCTCTTACAACATAACAATGACTCAACATAACATGACTCACGACTTAACATGTTTGACTTAACTACGGAAATTACGACAAATGACTTAACAATTAGAAATGACCTAACTTGAGCGACTTAAACACAGCAGCGACCTAGGCAGCTTCGGTAGCGACATAAGAAGACCTCGTGATGCTAGAATCTGTGTATTCGCGACCTACGCTGGGAATTGGGAGCGATCTATGGTTCTGCGAACTAAACATCGGGGATGGGGCTAGGTCGTGGATGGGTTAGGTCGTTAGGTCGCGTGAGGGATTAGGTTGTTAGGTCGCGTGATGGTTTGGTCGTGGAGCATTGGTGATAGGCCGCGGTGATGTGAATGGGGTTAGGTCGGGGAGGTTAGATCGCGTAGGTCGTGGTGATGTGAATGGGGCTAGGTCGTGGAGGTTAGGTCACGGCGATGGAAATTCACGAATTAAGGTACGTCTTATTAACTCCTTCCCTTTCATGCCTTGCCGTGCTGCATCAGTTTAATTGCGGGGAGTCTTATGAGATACCTTTTATTTCAAAGGTTTTTCAAGTTAAATAACTTAATCATTTATTCACACTAGACCCATGTCTGACCCAGAGTTTATTTCTGTTTTCTTAAATTCTTGGGTACTCAAATTTTTAGGAGTAGCCAAGTGATCAGGTTTGCTTGACGAATTTTGGAAAAGCTTGGAGCAGGAGTCTTGGCGTATCTATATATCTATTTCTTCTGTGTTGGAGTCTTTGTCTTTTTTATTTCGGAATGTAATGGATAGACAGGTCTTCATGACTGTCTAATGTGATGTAGTAACTATGTAACTCTGTTGTATAATGACTAAGTAATAGGTATGTGATGTATTACATTTTTCCGTTTCCGCTGTGAGATTTTGATGTTGTTTAATTCTTTCTATCTATTCTTTTTCTACCTATTTCTTTCTTATTGGTGATACGTCTTTCTGGGAATGAAAGGCGGTCGTCACAGTTGGTACCAAAGTGCTAGGTTTGAGATAATACCCAGGCTTTGGAGTAGTATCTATCTTGAGAGTGCCTATTTGTAATTTTTATATAACTACATATCTATCCAAATTTCTTGGTTAGCTGTCAAGGTTTCCAACATGAGTTCTAAAGGAAGGAGAGGCAGAGCTGTAGGCAGCACGACGACAACTAATGGGAGAGGTCCGACTACGAGCGAGGCTATTAATCCAATACTGCCTTGAGTAAGTTTTGCTGCTTTGTGCAAGGATTTTACCGATCTAGGAGGAAGACCTTTTAAAGAATTGGAGTCCATCATTGAAGTTCAAGCTTGGTTACGCTCATACGAGCACATTTTTATGAGTTTGGATTTGTCTGATGAGCTAAAGAGAGTAATGCCATCGTGGCAACTTCAAGAAGGAGCTGCAAGTTGGTGGGATGCAGGTACAGCGAATATTTCAAAGGACGATATTTCTTGGAGTAAGTTTAAGGAGCTATTTGAGGAACGGTTCATGCCTATAGCTGGGAAGACTCGTCTATATAGAGATTTTCTAGGTCTGAAGCAAGGGAGTATGTCAGTTTCAAAATACGAGACCAAGTTTAATGTATTATCTCGCTACAGATCTGGTTTGATCGACACACCCCTTAGGAAGAAAGAGATGTTTGTGCAAGGAATGAGGCCTGAGTTCCACGAGAAGGTGACGGCACGTCTTAAGGGATCTTTCATTGAGTTGATTGACATGGCATTAAGGTATGAGGAGCTTTTGAAAAAGTAACCTTTGGCATCTGCAGCATCACTAAGTGGAACTTCTTCCAATCCAAACAAGAAAAAATTCAACATAAATTGGAAGAAATAAGGCAAAGGGAAGCATGGAAGCAACAATGGACCACATAAGCGTTATGTGTGTCAGCAAGAGGGTCAATTGGCTAAGCAGTGCCCCAGGGTTGGATCTCAGCAACAGCACGTCAGAATGGACCCGAATCTACGATGGTTAAGAAGTCCTTGTGTTTCAACTATCATCAGCCAGGGCATGTGGTAAATGTTTGTCGTCTTCTTCAGAAGGCACAGCGGAAAAAGGTGTTTTCTCTTGAAGGTGGACCATCAACTTCTTCTAAAGGAAAAGGAGTTCCAGAAGCTACTTTTCTTTTAGATGGCATTTTTATTAGAGTTTTGTTTGATTCTGCTGCACCTCTTATTTTTGTTTCTTTGGATTCGGTAGAGAAGATTCATCTTACCCCTAGTTAGGTAGACCGCCCTATTTTTGTATCTAATCCTATAGGCGAGGTGACCAAGTTAGATGAGATCTGTAGAGGCCTAAGGATTTCTTATATATCTCGTAGTTTCTCTTGTGACCCATTTGTATTGGATTTCAAAGGGTTTGACCTTATTCTAGGAATGGATTGGTTGGATAAGCATAAAGCTGTTTTGATTTGTGAAGAGAGAGCTGTGACTTTCGAAACTAAGTTGGGAAGGATCGCAAAAGTAACTTGCAATAACTCTGGAGTTCAATTGAGTAATCTTTTGCATGGAATCGAGGCATCTCCAGAAGGCGTAAAGTCCATCGAAGTGGTCAGAGATTTTCTGGATGTCTACGAGGAAGTTAAAAGTTTGGCACCGCATCGGGAGATAGAGTTTCAGATTGACTTGGTTCCAGGAGTAATACCCGTTTTTCAATCCAGTAAAAGAATGGAACAGAGGGAGAGAGAAGAGCTGGTGAAGCAGACCCAAGATTTCTTAGAGAAAGGTTTAATCCGACCCAGTTTCTCTGCTGTAGTCTTTGTGACCAAGTCAGACAGGTCATTGAGATTCTGTATGGATTTCGGGGTTTACATAAGGTTACTATTTGGAATAAGTATCCATTGCCCCGTATAGACGATCTTTTTGATCAACTCCATGGAGCTTCTGTTTTCTCTCACTTTGATTTAGCTTCGGATTTACACCAATTAAGGGTAGCTGAGGATACTGCACCCTTGACTGCGTTCAGGGGACCCAATTGTTTTTATGAGTGAGTTGGTTATGCCTTTTGGGATAACCAACACTCCTGCCTATTTAGTGGATTTGATGAACCAAATTTTTTGGGATATATTGAACAAGTTCGTGCTCGTGTTAATCGATGACATTCTTGTCTACTCCAAGTCTGAAGAGGAGCATAAGCAACATCTGGAGATAGTGTTGGTGACTTTAAGAAGGCATGTTCTAAAGGCCAAAATTTTGAAATGCCATTTTTGGAAGCCGAAAAGTGAGACTTTTGGGGCATATTGTATCCGGAGACGGTATTTCTATAGATCCAACCAAGGTAGCAACTATTCAGAAGGGGAAGCAGCCGCAGACTCCTATGGAAGTCTACAGTTTTTTGGGTTTGGCAGGGTGCTACAGGAAATTTATTAAGGACTACTCTAAGATTTCTTAGCACCTAACCTAGTTGACTCGAAAAGGAGAAAAGTTTAAGTGGGCCCCCAAGTGTGAAGAAGCTTTCTTGGATTTGAAGGCAAGGCTGACCAGTGCAACTATTCTAGCCATTCCGGTTGGTAAGAGTAAGCTTGAAGTCTACATGGATGCTTGTGGAGTTGGATTGGGTGCAGTGCTGATGCAGAACGGGAAAGTGATTGTATATGCGAGTAGGCTGTTAAAGCCATATGAAAAGAATTATGCTCTGCACGATTTGGAATTATTGGCCATCGTCTTTGCTTTGAAGATCTGGAGGCACTATCTGTTGAAAGTGAAGTTCGAGCTTTTCACGGATCACAAACCTTTGAACTATCTTTTCTCCCAGAAGGATCTGAATTTGAGACGGCAGAGGTGGGTAGAATTTTTGGCATCATATGATTTGGATATCCTCTATAATCTAATGAAAGCGAATGTTGTGGCAAATTCTCTGAGTAGGAACGCAGTTCTGTCTATTTTGGAAGTTATTCCATCTCTTTTGGAAAGGACTACGACTAAGCAAGAATTAGATAGGATATTGAGAGAAATCATTAGAAGAGTTAAGAGTGGTCAGTGTTCCAATTTTGAGATTGATGACCGGGGAATTTTGAGGATCAACGGAAGGATTTGTGTTCCGAATTTCAAGGATTTGAAGCAAGAAGTTTATCAAAGAGTCATCGCTCCAGGGTGAGTATCCATCCGGGGATCTCAAAGATGTAAAAGGATATGAGGAGAGTTTTCGGGTGGCCAAATATGAAGAAGGATGTTGCTGCTTTCGTCAATGTGCGATCTTCCAACAGGTGAAAGGTGATCAACAGAAGACCGTAGGATTGTTGCAACCTCTGGAAATTCCTAAGCGGAAGTGGGAAATGATAGCTATGGATTTCATTAACGGTTTGCCAAGGACCAGAAAGGGAAAGAAGTAATGTGGGTAAATGTGGACCGACTAACCAAGAGCGCCCATTTTATTCCGGTTAAGGCAATCAGAACTGCGGCGTCTTTAGCAGACATTTTCTTGAAGGAGATCATCTGGTTACACGGAGTTCCAGTAAGCATAGTTAACGACCATGATCCAATCTTTACTAGTAAATTTTGGGATGTTTTGCAGATAGCTTTGGGTACGAGATTGAGTTTGAGTACAACCTATCATCCTCACACCGATGGACAAATAGAAAGGCTGATTTGAATTCTAGAGGATATGTTAAGGGCTTGTGTTTTGGATTTCAGTGGATCTTGGGAGGACCATTTGCATTTAGTGGAATTCTCATACAACAATAGTTATCAGGCGAGTATCAAGATGGCAGGCTATGAAGCTTAGTATGGAAAACCTTATAGATCACCGTCTTGTTGGGTAAAGATGGGAGATAGTCTTATTCTTGGTGCAGATTTGATCCGGGAGGCATCTGCGAAGGTAGAGCTAATCAAGAAAAGAATAAAAGTAGCCCAAGATCGCTGGAAGAGTTATGCGGACAAGGGAAGAAGGCAATTGGAATTCAAAGTCAGAGATTTGGTTTTTTTTTAGGTTTCCCCGATTAAAGGAGCACTAGGTTTGGAACGACGGGAAAGCTTGCCCCAATGCACAACAGACTATTTCGATGCTCGAGAAAATTAGTTTTTTGGCCTACAGGATTGAATTGCCGGTCCGGATGGTTGGAATTCATAATATTTTTCACGTATCTCATCTGAGGAAGTACGTGCACGACCTAATTTTAGTTGTGGTGCCAGCAATGCAGGAAGATTTAGAGATTAAACCAGACTTATCTGTGGTCAGGCATCTAGTCCAAATAGTTGATCAAGCTGAGAAGCAACTTAGAATTAAGGTAGTGAAGCTGGTCAAGGTGCAGTGGAGTGAGGATCCCAGAGATTGTACCTAAGAAACCCTGGATAGTTTTAGGAAAACCAATCCGGAATTGTGTCTAGATAGCTAGTAATGTTGTTTGAATGAATCGTTTGTTTGGATATTAGCGTATGACTGTTATATATGCTTGAATTGTTTGAAATAAAAGTTTTTGGATTATCTTTTGCTTTTAAATTTCATGGACGAAATTCTATTAAGGGGTGAGGAATGTGATATCCTAGAATTTCAAGCAACAATTATGTGATAATCTTCTTTTATAAATTATTTAAAATTGAAAAATTATTCTTTTCAAACTAATAAAATAAGTGTTGTTTATACATACATACATACATACATACATACATATATATATATATATCTGTTTTTGTGTGAGTTGATTTTAAATTAAATTTAATTTGAAATTCAAAAGATAAATATCTTAAAATAAGTTAGATTTAAAAATATATATGTATGCGATCTTTATTGGTATATAATTAGTTTTATCTTATTTTCTTTAAAAGACTTTATAAATATAAAGTAAGGAATGTATTTACTAAATAGAAAATTAAATATAAAAGTTTTATAAAAACATTTAAAAATAATAAACACATGCATAATTACACATGTAAGTTAATTAATACATGCTAATGACAAATTTAAATTTTTTTAACTAGTGTCACCATTTTCTTTTATTTTCTTTTATTTTTAAAACCATAAATAAAGTCTATAAACATACCTACACTCTCTCTTTCAATCTTTTTCTATCTTCATTCAAAACTAACAAAAACAAAACCTGTAAACATTATACAAGCCAGAGATAATCAAAAGCCTGTAAACTATATTCAAACCAGAAATTCAAAAGCAATCAACTAAGAAAGCTTCTACCCTTTCAAACTAAATCAAGGCAAGATCATTTCAATAACTAATCAAAGCTTCAGTTTATCAAGCAATCCATCTCAGTTTTAAAACAAGATTTCCAGTTTAAAAATCAAAGCAAGTTTTCAAGCATTTTCAAGTTCCAGTTCCAAGCTTTCAAAATATCCAGTTTCAAACTTCTCTGCTCATCATCAACAGGTGAGTAAAAAAAACAACATCTTTCTTAACTTAGTGCTTGTGATGATTTTATGAAACAACGATGTGGTAAATTGATTGCATGAGTGAAATTAAACCTGCACGTTTAAATATGAAGTGATATAAGTGTGCATGTCTGGATATATCCATGGTCGTCACTGTTTTAATTTACAGGGTTTAAATTTAGATCAAAATTTCAAATCTCCTCATCCAATCTCTTATAGGTTTTTGGTATTCAAACAGATTATGTTTGTTTAAACTTAAACTAAGATTTAAAATCTATTTTTATGTAAAATAATTTTGAATATCATCTGGTAAATAAAAAATTCAATGGGAAACTTAAAATATGTTAATATCAATTATCATGATTTGCTATTTCATCTATATAATCTGATTCAACTTTGAAAACTAAGATTTTTAAAAGCAAATTCAGGATTTCTAGCTTTGAATTGAGTGAGGAAATCAAGGTAGAACATGAATTGGGTTTTGAGGCTTTTCCGATGATCAGAGGGCTCGGGGTGGTCCGGGTCTCTATTGGAGGTAGAGGGAAGTATGGTGGTCTCGGAAAAAATGGTAGGTGGATTTTTAAACCACCCAGGCGGCGGCAAGGCAGCAGGTTAGGGTTTAAACCTGGGTTTGGTCGAGCTTGAATTTTGGGTTGTCGCGTCGTCTCTAGAGCATCGGAGATGATTGGTCATGGGGGAAAAGAAGCGTGATGGGTCAGCGAACATTTGGACATAGATTCATGGTTGCTAGTGATCAGAGTTGTCATCGCAAGGAGGATGTTGGTCGAGGTTTTGACGTTATAGTTCGATCTGTTAGCTCAATTTTGATTTCGGGCTTATGATGGAGTTTAGGTGGTCTGGATTATAGTTAGAGATGGTCAGTGACGTGCCGGAGATAACGTCGGTGGTCAGAATCGCCTCAATCACAAGTGTATGTGCACGGCGAGGCTTGTGTGATAGTGTTTGGAGAAGGAGCTTGGGTCTTGGGGAAGGTCTCGAGGAAAGGGCAGATTTTCTTGGGTTCGTTTTCGAGTTTGAACATGAGTGTTTAGACATGTTAACAGATTTTAAACTAAAACTAAAACTAAGTTTTAAAAATGAAAAGTGGATTTTTTTGGGTCTAGGCTCGAGTGTTTTCCTGGTTGAACCCGAAGTAAATGTTTTAACAAGTTTTTAATTCTAAATAAAAGCAATTTTTAAATTTAAAACGAATCTAGTTTAAACTATTTCTTAAATCTATTTCTTTATATAATAAATGTTTTTAAATAATTGATTTAAGAAGTTATATGATTTGTTTAACTTAAATGTATTAAGTTGAATTCTTAATTTATTTTTAAACTTAATTTTAAATATAATTAAGTAGTTAATTAAAAGATAAAGTGTTTTAAATTTATATGTTAATGATAATTAAGTAATTAATAAAGATAATTATTTTATCTTAAAATTAATTAAGGTCTTGGATAATTATAGATTAATTAAATTAATGAAGTAATTAAAGATTTCAATTAAGGATTGTGCCCAGCTATGTTGAAATGTGAGATGTAAGCATTCCAGCTATTTCAGTATTTTATATTGAAAATCCCAGACACTATTATAATATAACTGGATTTCCTATCAAATGTTTTGGTTATCGTGAGGGATAAACTTGTCCGTGTTTATTTGCAGAGAAAGTCTTATGAGATACCTTTTATTTCAAAGGTTTTTAAGTTAAACAACTTAACAGTTTACCCACACCAGACCCATGTCTGACCAACAGTTTATTTCTGTTTTCATAAACTCTCGGGTACTCAAATTTTTATGAGTAGCCCAATGATCAGGTTTGCTTGATGAATTTTGGAAAAGCTTGAAGCAGGAGCCTTAACGTATCTATATATCTATTTCTGCTGTGTTGGAGTCTTTATCTGTTGTAATTTAGAATGTAATGGATAGACAGATCTTCACGACTATCTAATGTGATGTTGTAACTATGTAACTATGTCGTATAATAACTATGTAATAGCTATGTGATGTATTATATTTTTCCGTTTCCGCTGTGAGATTCTGATATTGTTGAGTTCTTTCTTTCTATCTATTCTTTTTCTACCTATTTCTTTCGTATTGATGATACGTCTTTCTGTGGAATGAAAGGCGGGTCGTCACAGTAACAATCATTTTAGTTGTATAAATTTAAGGTTATGCAACATTCCTCTATAAATAAACCATTACCCGCTTACATATCTTCCAAAACATTTCTTTTCCTTTTTTTTTTCTTTTTTTCTTTCTTTTTAGTTAAGTGTAGAAAGGGAAAACTTCAATCATCACTGGAGGTGACTTCACCTACTTCGCAAAGAAAGAGGGAGGTCATTTCACCTCCTTTGCAAAAAAAGAGGGAGGTGACTTCGAAACAATTGATTGATACTATGGTCAATTTTTCATTCTTCTTTATTAACTTTAGTAGTTTTTTGTACTCACTTACCTGTTCTGTGATTTCTAATCATTTTACTCATAAAAGCAATCACCTATGTCTCATAATTTTTCTATTTAGTTAGTTTGAGACAAGGATACGACTAAAAATATACTTGATAATTTCAAATAGTTATATATTTGATTACACCTTTTATCGACTTATTTATATGTTAGTTATTTTGAACTATTTTTATTACCAAAATCCATATCAAATTTGTATTAGGTATCGACAGCCGATTATTTGACTTAGACTTTTTTATCAATCATTATGTATTTTCAACCTTCTTGATGTATCATTCTTGCATTTGTTATATATCAATTTCAAGAAAGTTAAACGTTCTTTACTAGAAACTCAATTATTATTGTAAACTATTTTATGATAACCTTACTTTACTTTCGTCCATGGTTCATCAATGATCTTCAAAGTATTAATTTACTTTCAGGTATAGACGATAATCATCTTGAATTAATCATCCGAGCTTTGTAGCCATTGCAACTTTGCAAATAGATTTTAATAATTAATTAGAGACCTACATTAAAAGGTAGTCAAATGCAAGTATTTTCATTTAACTTTTTCTTGGGGTAACTAATGTTAGAAAATGGGGTGGCTATAACACAATGTTGGATCTTAAGACTATTCAGACACTAGAAGTGGTGAATTGTGTATTAACTACTTACTTATGAATATAAAACTGTATTTACTCAAATTGCAAACAGAAAGAAGTAATCAGAGAATAAGTAAGTAATAAGGTAAAATGTAGCAATGTAAATAACCCCTTGTTTTTTATACTAGTTCGGATTAACCAATCCTACATCCAGTCCTGCACTCTATCGTGCAAAATTCCACTATAATCGCTTCCTTTCCACGGGTGGCAAGAACACCTTTACAATCTTGGTTTCACAGGCTACAAGACGCACCCTCTTGATTTCGTAGGATACAAGAACTCTTCTCTTTATCACCAACAACAAACTATGGCAAATGGTTGTATCTTTAATAAAGATTATTGCAGATTCGGTACAATGATCCTATAGACCTTCAATGGCAATATATCTTAGAATTCTTTGAGGAATAGGATGAAATCAGAGAGAGAGAATGATGTGAATTCAGGTACAACTCTTTGATATTGTGTGGTTTGCAAATCAGTGAAGAATTGGAATGAAACAGTATCGATTTGCAAGGAGATTGAAAGAGTATGTAATGGATTTCTTTTGCAAATGTTTAGAGAAGAAGGTGTAAGAGAAAATAAGAATTCCTGATGGTAAAATTCATTTTTAGAGGCCTTTATATAGTGGTTGAAGAGACGTGTCTTTTGGTGAAGAGGGGGAGGGAAATGTCTCTTCATTTAAAATTTGAAATTCTAAAAAACTGCTAGTATGTCAACATGCCCAAGTACCCCATGTCGACATGGGTGTGTTGCAAAATGAACAGCAACACTAATAAGTATTCCAAATTTTCAGCATTTCAAATTACCTTATATTTGTGGATTTTTGTGATTCGGTTGAGGTCAATGGTTGATGATCTTCAAGTATAATTGCCATGAGATCTTTAACAAGATATTCTAAGGTTCAACCAACTCCTCATCACTTCAAACACCTTTATGCTTCAGCATTCTTCTCAAATTGGGTTTTGTTCTTCAATTGCTCTGATCAACCTTCTTCTACAATTCATTTGCTTCCACTGTATTCTTGTTTATCTCTGTAAATGTCTCCATAATATATGTGATATGACAACATGAATCGAAGATACGTTAGTAGTAATATTTATATGTTTGTTGTCATCAAAATAAATACCTATGGTATTAACAATCTCCCCCTTCTTGATGATGACAACCATATAAATATTCGAGAGATAAAATATAATACTTTTATATTTGACTCCCCTAACTCTATGCACTCCCCCTATCATTTTTCCTAGTATATTTATACCTTGTCTCCCCCTTTGTCATCAACAAAAAGGGCGAAAAAGAGTCGCTTAAATCACTGCTAGACAATATGTATAGTTTGTATATAGAGATAAATGCTTTTAAATAAAACACTTGAGGGGAAACCAAATCAATTCAAAACATGAAATAAACTTATCAAATTAGAAGATGAGTTTTAGAGTTACCAACTTTGCTGATGCTAATAACAAATCCTTTACGTATTTATACAATGTAAAATAGATTTCTCGTCATATGCTTTGAGCATCTACTATCTGATATACATTGTTTGGTACCTGAAAAATTATAAAATATGCACACTGGTACCCATTTTATTTTGGGTCCATGGGGTTAAGTTTTGGGACGCCAAACCCATGAAGAGTTTGAATGTCCTTTCAAAATATAGGAGTTTCACTTGCTTACAAACCATACGAAGATTCACAAGACCACCAATAGGATTTGAAACACATAAAGGCACAGAAGCAAAATCAGGAGAAAGAAGGTGCTCAAATTTATCACAAAGATCCATAGAAATAAAGTATGGGAAGCTCCATTATTAAATAGAACACGGACATGAAAAATTAAATAGAGAAAAAGTGCCCTGAAGTGTACCTTCGTTGTCACTAGGAGTAGGAGCAGGCACAGGTGCAGGTGCAGGAGGTGGAGCTGGGGAAGATGTAGAGGTAATAGCAGAGGTACCTAATGACATGCCCTTCTTCTGAGTTGGGCGGTCCTTCTTGAAATGGCCAGGCGGCAAACAAATGTGACAGAGATCGCGCCTGGTCAGTTGAGCTGGACGAACAGCAGCAACATCCAAAGTAGGACAACTATTAGAACAGTGTCCTTTCTGGGTACATCTATATCAAGTAATGGCAGATAGGTGAGTTGTGACAATCTCCCGCCAATCTAAAGCTGCTCCTTTTAATTGCCCAGCAGCCAACTGACGCTGTTGGTCATTAGTAATCTCAAGAGCGGAGAAGATTCTCTCCAAATCCTTCAACCACTATTGAGCTTCTATAATGCTCTCAGATCTGGTGAACTTGGTGCTATCAAGCTCAATGTATTCCTTGCAAAGCTTCGTGAACCTGACCGGTGACAGGCTTAGGAGCTAGGGAGCACCACATCCCCTACCTCTTGCATTCCTATGAGTCATCCTGAAAAGTCAAGAATGTATTTTAGGACAGAGGCAAATGAGAAACAAAGACAAGATTAGATAAAGCAAGATAAGATTCAGCGGGAATCAAGTATCCTGTACAAGGAAATTACTAACAAGGTGGATAAGAAAAAGAAGGAATTTTAGAAAATTTGGTTTTAAAACAAGAAAAGTTTTTATATTAAAATACTCTTTAAAATCCTTTGAAAATCATTTTAAAAATCATTTTTGACTTTAAAATACGTTCACTCAAAAGGAAAGATTCCAGGATTGATTTCACTCATTCTACGGTATTTCTAACCTATCTCTAACGAGTTTTGCTCCATAGGCTAAGGTTTGCCTAAAACCAAAGCTCTGATACAAACAGTGTAACAACCTAAAATTTTGTAAATGTTTTTAAATTTAATTAATTTAAAACTTTTGTGTCTAATTATTTAAAGTTTTAAATTTTGAAATTTTCCCAATATGATTTTGGAGTTCGTTATAAATTATTTTCCCCAAATACAATAAAATAAACATTTTTTGAAAATTTTATATTTTGGTCAAACTTTGACTTTTATTTGAAAGGTTTAAAATTTTAAATTTTAAATTCTAATCTTTTTATTTGAAACTGGATATATTTCTAATATTCGTTATGCTTTTCGTTTCATTGAATTCTGATTTATACTTTGTAAATTGGATAACATACAGCGTTTTAAACAGCAATTAATTTCTGTGTTTTATTTTATATTTTTCCTATGTCTATCTCTATTAATTAATTTTCGATTTTGTTTTCTCTAGACATTATTTATTTATTGGAGTTTATTTGTGTATATTTTTATTTGTTGGTGGGAAAAAATAATTAGACATACGTTACTTTGTTTTAATTGGGCATAAGTTATATTGTGTTAAAGGCTTGCCTTTATTTGCTTAGCCTATTTATTTCCCGCCATAGCCGTTCACTATTTTTAGCCATGCATTTACAAACCCTAGACTCCTCTAACCAGTGAAAATTCAGGCAAAAACATCTAATCACATCCCTCTTATTTTCATTTGTTTCTTTTTATTTAATAGGAAATAAAGCCCTTCAATTCTCTAGCCGTTTGAAACATTGATTACACGCCGTTTCTTTCTACATGATTAGATGTGAAAACTCCTCTAGTAAATATCAATTCACGTATAAATATTTCCCAAACATCTCATTCCTCATTTTTCTATCGTGACTGAGAGGAAATTGCAGTAAGTTTTCTATGGCTCCTTCCTCTTTTTTCTATTTTTTCCTCTTCTATTATCTTTTGTTCTTCTCTGTGTTCCAAGGAATAGGCTTGGCCACCATGAATTGTCAACCACCACTCCCCCTCCACCAACACCTTCCACGGTCAACAACTCCTACTCATCATCCCACGACCATGCCATGACCATAGATGAAGATCTCATCACCAAACAATGATAATAAACCTCAGCTGAGCCTATAGATGCAAACCCCCTCCTTGGTTGCCTTGAAACCCTAGCCTATCTCCACCATCTTACCTTGGCCGTGACCATCTCCATCTCTTATCCATAATCCAGATCTGACTTGACCAAATTAGCACACAGGCCGAGCCACTTTAGACATAAGTCGAGCCTAAACTCCACTAGATCCATGCCTTGTAACCATCCATGCCTTATAACTTGCCTCTATTCACCTTCCTCAAGCCATAGCCATGTGCACTTGATCCATGACCGAGCCTATTTTACCTTTATACATCATGCCTGAGCAAAATATGGTGATGGTTGAGCCTATAGGGGATGTGGCCGAGCCCACTTGTGATTTAAACCAAGCTTTGGTTCATATTGATTCACGTTTTTCATTATTGAATTCATACCTTGTTTTGTTAAACCATATACTTATATTTATTTTATTTATTTGATTACAAGATTTGTATTTGGTTGTTACTTCTTCTCAAATCCTATCGTGCATTGTCGTGCTTTGTGGAGTGTGGATTTTTTTATTTTGAATTGATCTCTAGCTTCAAAAAGGAGAGTTATTCACTCTAGACATTACGTACTTATATAACTGTAAATTGGTGACAAATGAATGCGTAAAATTGATATGCTATGTTAATTTGTTCATATATGCATGTGACCTGTTTATATGATGTATAACCTGATTTGGTACCTGTTACATCATCTATTATAATATTATATGTTATACTGTTATTTTATTTTCTATATCCCACACTGCAAGTTCCCTTATCACTATGGGTTGAAATGATACATACCCGAATGGACTATAGAATATGAAAAAATCATTATGGGCTAAAATTATAGGCTCGAGTGATTTTTATTGTATTTGAATTACTTGGGATTGCGGGCTTGAAATGATAGAACCTGGATTTTTCTTTTTAAATTACAGATTAAAATGATATATTATCCATATCACTTGACCTAGGTTAGAAAATATTATGCAGACCCATGGTTAATTTTATATATATTTTTTGAAATTTTATAAGTATTTTAAATGTAAAAATATGTCATTTTAACTTACTTTGGATTTAAATAATTTAAATGAATTTATAGAGATTTTTCTATAAGTTAAAATGTGTAAAGAATTAAATGGAAAGCTGTATTTTAAAGGATGACTTAACTTGAAATTGGGAATTTGGTTTTAAATGGAAACTTTAAGTAAATAAATGGAGATTTAGTTTTATTTAGGAGATGGGTATGTTAAATAAAATATTAAGTTATTGATTGAATGAAAGTTAAGCAATTTATAAAGGATTGACTTAACAAACGAAATTAATTAGAATCAAACATTTATTTATAAAATGTTATTTTATTAAAATTTATAAGTTAATTAATATCCACATAATTTTTTTTGAAAAGTGGAATAAGTTTGATAAGTTAAAAATGAGAAAAATTGAAGATATATTGTTTTAAAGGGTATAACAGAAATTATAGCGTTTCAGAAATGCTGTAGTTTAATGAACTATGGCTTGAATATACCAAATATACCTATTACAGCATTTCTAAAGTGCTGTAGTTTCTGAAAATTTGAACTATGTGTTAACCTTGCTAAATATGCCTGTAACAACATTTCTAAAGTGCTGTAACTTCTGCGAATTTGAACTATGTGCCGAAATTATTAAGATACCTATAACAACATTTCTGAAATGCTATAGTTTCTGATATTGAACAATGTTTTAATATATACTAAATATACCTACAGCAGCACTTTATAAATGCTGCTGTTTTGAAAATTTCAATGTTTTAAATGTTGAAATTGAACGAATGAACATAGAAATTGCTGAAATTTTGGAATTTGAATATTTGATTTGGAAGGATAATTACTTCATATTTAAATGTTCTAAATGAATTATTTTGTCTTGGAATATAAACCACTTTTGAAATTTATAACCACTAGTAATAATAACGTTGGTTGTTAAAGAGAGCGAGATCGGATGTGGGCATACCCTTTATCGATACCGAAAACCACTTTAACAACCGTGTACGCGGTGGAGATTCCAGAATGAAGGAGGATGGTGGCGACGTTCTGTTGAGGTATATACGTGGACCCGACTCCCGTGAGTTGGCATAAGGTGGCTAAAACAGGTGCGATTCCGGGCAAGTGAGGTAGCTCCTCTGATCGGTCGCACTTCTTCGCATGCCATTCTATTACCTTGTGATTGTTTGGTGTGCACCTTTTATTTTTGTGAGTGTGGCTCAAGATAGGCGGTAGTGGCTATTATGCGTTACCACCTGTCTTGATAGTAATTGGTATATCTACCCTGGCATTTCCTAGTTGTGTCGAGTCACCTACCCTAGCAAGCCTTGTACGAGTTTGATTTGTGTCGTACCTATGGAGTATTTTTTCGTAGCCTCTCGATCAGGAGGTGCGCATATACTGTATACACTACTGGCACTAGTTGTGTGTTAAAGGGAATATTGGGTCACTCCTTAACGCTATTTTAAAGTAAGTTTATTTTACTTCTAGACATTATTATAATAGCGTATATTACTACATAGTAAATAGTTCAACGGATCCTTAGAGAATGGGCGGTCCCAAGCATCCTTGAAGTTACTTGTACCTTTATATTTCAGTTCACTTGAGTTGGGTTACATTGTATAAGTATGTATGTCCAGACTCAAGTGTTTATGTTTATTTTCTTACGCTCGGGTCAGCCTAAGCAGCACTGCTTGGATCTATCTTCTAGAAGCTAGAGATTTCTGAAGTTTATCTTCTTATCTAGTTTTATCTATTTCAGTTCAGTCTTCCTATTTCAGCTATGTATTAGAGACTTATGTATTTGGGATTTCTACTATATTTGTTTTAGAACTGTATTTTTTTCCGGACTTTGTATTTTTTACTTGTTGTGAGACAGAGTTTGTAGTGACTTCATGGACCACTATAGTTATTTTTAATTCCGCTACGAGTATTCTAATTTATTATTTTCTATGATGGGTTTTATTTGCTCCAAAATTTTATTACAACCTACTGTTTTGAATTATTCAAGTCAGACATATGTGGTTTTATTGTCGATTTGAATGGTCCAAAATAGTGGTTCGTTACAGTTTCTTTCTCCTAAATTCGATTCTAACTCTTTTCTTCTCAACTTTCACTAGTGCATGAGTACTTGGACTCATGACACCTCTACGAATACATTGATTCGAGGCCCTTATACAAATCGTTTAACCCGAACAAATGATCCTCCTGAAATTAAGAACGAGAATTCCCCTTGAACTCTTATGGATATAATCTTCCCCAATCGAGTTTCTATCCCTTCTTACATCACCTTTCCGGTCCTAATGGGCAATTACTTTGAGATCCATTCGAATGACATTAACATGCATCTAAAATTCGGCAATCTTGAACATGATGATCCTTATATATTTTTAACCAAATTAAAATAATTTTGTGCAACCATTAAACTTCAACAACTATGTGACCATGGAATCAAACTTTGGTTAATTCCATTCGCATTAACAGATTACGCTAAAAAAATAGTTGTATAGTTTGCCTATGAATTCGATCAATACTTAGGAAGAGTTTACTATAACCTTCTTAAAGAAGTTTTACCCCTTGGAAAAAAAAACAAAAGTTCGAAATGAAATTATAAATTTTCATCAATTCGATGGTGTATCATTTGCAAAATACTTTGAAAGGTTTAAGGAACTTTTAATCAAATGTCCACACCATAAGTTTGAAAAATGGACTTTTTGCCAAATTCTATATGATGGACTTTATAACAATTCTCGAATGAGGTTAGAATCGATGTGCTAAGGAAACTTTCTAGCCCAACATCACGATGCCCCTTGGCAATTTTTTGAGGACTTGTCTGGAAAATCATCACAGTGAGAACAATCTAACGAGAAATCGATCTATTCCCGACCAAGCGCTCATTCAGTAGATCCTCTTTGGCCTTAGAAGCAAAAATCGATGCGATAATAGCCAAATTCGATAATGTCCTTTCCTCAAATCAAATGAACCAAGCTTCTTAAGTCCGATGTTACAAATGCAACGATCCAAATCACATCACCTATTAGTGTCCATACTCATTAGAACAAACCAATGCGTTTATTAAAGATAGGAATGATCCATTTTCTCCGATGTACAATCCTAGCTGGAGAAATCATCCCAACTTCGCTTGGAATCAAAATAATTCAAACATGAGTAACATTCGACCGTCTTTTCAATCAATTATGAACGGCACTTCAAATTCGAATCCTCCTTTCCAACTGCAACAATTTCAACAAAATTTTGCGCCTCCTTCTCAAAACAAAGCATAACAATATTTTTTTCATCAAGACGACAAACGAATGACCTCCCTTGAAAAGAGTATTGAAGCCTTAACTAATGTGACAATGCTATTGCAAAATTTGTTAAATTCGTACATGGAAAATACAAGCCAATCGATCTCTAAAATCGAAATGCAAACGAGTCGATTTGCCAACCTTGTGAGTGAACGAGAAAGAGGTACATTCCCGAGCCCACCAATTACAAATCCTAGGAATCAAAACGCAAACTCGAGCCAGGATCATGTCGTTCATGATAGATATTTAAATCAAATTAATGCTATCACTACTTTGTGATATGTTATGGTAATCAATAACCAAGTTGTCAATCCAAACGACTTACCGGTTGTTCCACTCGACATTTCGAAAACTACAACCAATTCTAATCAAAACATTGAGTCGAACCCTAGTCTAAATTCCAAGTCTAATTCTTTTCCAACTCAAGAAGACCGTCCGAATGAGTTTCGAATCCCATTCCCAAATCGTCTTCGACCTAAGAAACATTCGGAACAAATGGAAAAGATGTTGGAAACCTTTAAACAAGTCAACGGGAACATTCCTCTCTTAGATATCATCCAACATGTCCCGACCTATGCCAAATTTTTAAAGGACTTGTGTACTAAAAAAATGACACACTCAAGTGCCAAGGAAAGTCTTTATAGCCGCTGGTCTAAGCGAAGTCTTGTCTCAATCCATTCCTGTTAGATACAAAGATCCTGGTTGTCTCATGATATCATATACTGTACGAGACAAGAGAATTAACAAATGTTTGTTAGACCTAGGCGTTAGCGTAAACTTTCTCCCATATTCAGTTTATCAGCAACAAGGTCTAGGTGAGCTTAAACCGACTAAGGTCTCCCTTCTCACCTTAAGTACGTCTACTTAAGCGAAAATGAAACATGTCCTCTCATAATTTCTAATGATCTTTTTCTTAAGCAAGAAGCTCCTCTTCTCTCTGTTCTTTTAAAAAATAGAGAAGCAATTTGATGGTCCATTATGGACATTAAGGGAATCAGCCCGATAATTGTTCAACATCGTATTCACTTAATTGACGAAGCCAAACCCACTCCTGATGCACACCGAAGGCTTAACCCCAAAATGAAAGATGTGGTTGGAGACGAAATTATAAGCTTCTTGATAACGGTATCATATATCCCATCTCTAATAGCTCTTGGGTTAGTCCAATTCATATCGTGCCTAAAAAGTCTGGACTTACCGTTATAACAAATGACACTAAAGAACCCATTTCTACTTGTTCTCAAACTAGTTGGCGTGTTTGCATTGATTATCGATAATTGAATGCTGCAACATGTAAAGATCACTTCTCTCTTCCATTCATCGACCAAATGCTTGAACGCTTAGCTAGCCATGAATTCTATTGCTTCTCGATGGTAACTTTGGCTATAACCAAATTTCAATCGCTCCTGAAGATCAAGAGAAAACAACTTTCACGTGCATATTCAGTACCTTTTCTTATTGATGTATGCCACTCGAACTTTGTAACGCCCCTGTGATTTCCAATGATGTATGATTGGCATCTTTTCTGATATGATCGAAAGCTTTCTAGAAGTCTTTGTGGATGATTTTTCTATCTTTCGAGATTCTTTTTTGATTGTTTACATCATCTTGAGTTAGTTCTAAGTCATTGCGAAGAAAACCATTTGACTTTGAATTGAAAAAAGTGCCACTTTATGGTCAAACGAGGCACCGTCCTAGGACAAGTCATTTCAAATAAAGGCATTGTGGTAGATAGAGCAAAAGTTGACGTAATTGCAAGCCTACCCATTCCCAAATCCATTAAGGACATTCAACAATTTCTAGGACATGCTGGATTTTACCAAAGCTTTGTGAAGGACTTTAGCAAAATCGCTCATCCTCTAACTACTCTTCTAGGAAAAGACGTTCCTTTCAATTTCAATTCTTACCGTGTCTCTTCTTTTGAACGTTGTAACAAACCGAATTCCAGTGGGTCCTGATTTTTCGCAAAAATGATAAAATCCAAACTCACTAAAGCCTGAGTTGGGTATCTGGTATCCTGCAAATCGGCAAAGATAAAATATCATAGCTCAAATAAATATCTCACAGCAGAACCGACTAAAATATAATAGTAATTATTCACCAAGGTAATAACACTTTCTAAAACAAGGGTCTTAAAGCTGGAAAATCCTTTCCATCTATCTAACCTATGGGATGATATAAGGAGAGGGTCAGAACTAAAGTTCTGTTAAATGAAAAATTTATACACTTCTAAGCATAATTCTACAAATACCATTCTATTTCCATTTTCTGTTATATTAGGTTTATTGGGTTTATAATACTCTCGCCTATATGCGTGAACCGTACCCATCTACTCCTTAGTAGATTAAGACCTAATAAACAATATATATATATATATATGTAGCTACATGCCCAAAGACCACAATGGTCCTAGGTACTACCCACAGTACCTTCTGTATCCTCCTCGGAAAGGACTCCATCGTCTTGCTACTAGAGCGTACTATAACTACATTTGTAATGGATAGCTTCTTGCGGCCTACAATACATATGTTTCATCATCTACTGTGAAAACATGAAATTTCATCCGCACTAGAAGTGCTTGGACATCCATAATGTACCACCTAGCGCGTACCTTGAGGACTACACGTAATCGTTCTATCTACTCCCCGATTTCCGCCAGCAAGGTCTAGCTTGTATGGAACTCCGTCGAGGATTTTCTATATTTTTAAAGGTCCACTTTGTAGGCCTACCCTAAAGATATTCTACTTGGTCTGTCTCTTTACTCATCGTGGCTGTGGCCCCACGCAGCCCCCCTTAACAAACCGAAAGACCTTTCAAGAGCTAAGTGGTTGTGCCCTACTGCAAACAATGTAAACATCCAATTGGTTGTGCCCCTCATCCAATGTCTCGATAGAGAAAGAATCATTGGCCTGTTGGTTTAACTCTAGTCTTTCTCGAACTCGCTCTGACTAATGATGGCTGATATCCTCATGCGACTATACTTATGGGTCATACCCACTCTAAACTATTCACAAACTAGAGTACGGTGTCATACAAATATCCTGCTCCATCATCAACCTTTTGACTGCCTACAAAGGTCCGCTTCATTAGACCTGTAAGGCAAAAGCATTCAAGGCATACTCTCTTGATGGAACACCTACAGACCTGCCTTCGAGGGTGCAACTTCATTAGGCCTACCCAAGAGGGCCATCATAGAGTATCCTCACGTTCCGTAGAAGTCTCGTATTTCCTTCTAGCCTAAAATAACTAACTTTGACGTGCTCTTTCTACACTAAAAATCTACAACGAACTGCTTCGTTAGGCTCTTTATCTAGATTCCCTTTAGGCTGCTCCAAACACACCTTACCATTTTATTAGACTCTATGTCTAATCTTTTATTATGCATTTAATTCACTTTTTTATTCTGTTAGCTACTTATTTACCCTAATTAGCATGCCCAGCCCTACCCAAGTGTGAGACCATCGGTCCTAGACCTGAAAACGAATGCTGCCAGAACGGGCTACTTCTATTATTTTTGCTTATTAACTTAATTCAAGATATAAGTTTGATAAAATAAGCATCTTCTATTTCTTTCTTTTTAATTATAACCAACGTGTTACAATTATACTTGCAATTGTCACTTTTACGTTCTTTTCTTTCTTTTATAATCTACATGTTATAAATGTATTTGCAAATGTCTCTTTTATAATCTAGTCTGTCTTCTTTGATTATGGTACTAAATTTTATTTAGTTCTCTTGTATTATATAACAGCCTTAACTTGGGACTACGTCCACCTATCATAGGTTAATTATCATAATAACTTCTTTGTTTTTTACTCTACCATCTGCACAATAAATGCAGATCTGGTCATATTTTCTGTTTACTGTTTCAAGTCTTGTCAAATAATTAACTTGATTATTTCTTCTTCTTTAACTTCTTTAACGCTTCGCGTTATTCTCTATTATTTTGGGAAGTAATTCTATTCTATTTGGTTGGTTACAAAAACTATGCTAAAAATCCATTTCCATATTTTAATACAAAATAATGCTATAAACAATAACTCGTAACTGCAAGATATTTCATTTATTGTTACTTTAATTGTTGGGTAATACAAAATACAATAATGTCTCTATTTTGTACTAATTCCATTTCTCTTGCTTTATTCTTGCAATTACGTTTATAGTTATTCTTACGATATTAAATTATGGAAATGTATTCCCTTTTCTAAACCAACCAACTAATCTATCAACAACTTCCAAATCGAGTTATTAGATTTTCCTCTTTTTATAATTCATTTCTCCCATTTAATAATTTGTAGTAAATTTCTCAATTTTAGGCTTATGCCTTTCTCTGAAACTTTTAAGCCTAATATTACTTATATTTAATGGGGTTTCTTTTCTTTTTGCATATAAATAACATTTAAATATAAATACACTTCTCTTACAAAATTACAGTTTCAATATACCTAACTAGTAGAATTAATTACTGAAACTAGTTCAAATGCTGAATTAAAATATTTAATGGGATTCTATATATCATTAACAAAAAAGATACATAATTTAAATCCACTCACTTGAAAAGAAAGCACTCGAAATTCCAGACCTGATTTTTAGTCCAGTTCTATTATTCATTGCCTTCCCCTTTGCAACCATATTTAGAAACATAAACTAGAATTTGTATGGATTTTTAAACCTGGATCTAATTGACGATAAATGAATAGATAAACTAGAAAACCAAGTCTGAAAAATCACCTCATACGGACGAGTTAATTTGGACATCTCTTCTCTAGATTTACAATTTCTACCTCCAAATTGCAAACTAGAAAACCTAAATCTAATATATTTGATTTCGGAAGAATTGGAGAAGTGACGGGGCTTCCGCGCACATTCATTTAAATATGGGTTTGATGTCCAGCCTTGCATGTTTATTTATAGAGAGCCAAAGCAACCTCATCCATTTGTCTAAAGTTATTGAAATCTAGCCGTTAAAAACAAGTAAACGCGTCAGTTTTGACATGTCTAGCCTTTTTTTGTACATACTAATTTAATAAACGTTAACTATTAACCGTTGTCTGTTCATTCTAATTAATTCCCATCAATTACAAATTTAATTCCATTTTTAACACAATTTTATTTGGAAATTCAAATGTTGCTAATTAATGTAAATTAATTTCCTTTAATTGCTGATTTGATTAACATTACCACAAATGTTAATTAATTACCTCTAATTGCAGATGTCAATTAATTTCCTTTATGACACACGTCTATTTTGAAATTCAAATGCATGTTATTTCTAGAATTTATTCATGCATATATTTATAAACAAATATATTTATGCACATTTTCACATATAATTATTTTCTGATATAGAACTTCGAACCTCAATAGCTTTTTCATACGAAGTTCGCTTGAGAAATATTATATATGTAAATTAATCAGAAAATCACCACAAACTCAGTCATATAAATTTCAAGACCATATTCTGAAAATCCCAAAAATTCTCATTTTCACTTTTTATAATTATTTGATTATTTAATTATCTATAAATGCGGGGTGTTACAAACATTTGAAAAATAAACTCATTTATGCTCTAATCATCTGCGCACCCAATTGGAATCTTCCTTTCGAAATAGTGTGTGATGTCTCTAACTTTGTGGTTAGTGCTGTCTTAGGGCAACGCATCAACAAAATCCTTAACGTCATTTACTATACGAATATGACGTTGAACTACGCTCAACTCAAACACACAAGGACAGACAAAGAGCTTTTAGCCTTCGTTTTTGCACTTGAAAATTTTAACCTTACTTGATACGTTCACACATCATGGTCTACACTGAGCATTCTGCTCTTCGATACCTTTTGCCGAAAAGGATACTAAGTCTCGCTTGATTCGTTAGATCCTTTTACTTCAAGAATTTGACCTTACAATCAAAGGCAAAAACGGATCCAACAATGCCATTGTTGATCATTTGTCATGTCTTCCAAACGCATTATCTTCTTTACCTATCAACGAGAACCTTCCTGATGAACAACTCTTTTAGTTCCTGTCGATCCGTGGTTTGCTGATATAGTGAACTATATAATCACTAAGGAAGCACCTTCTTTTTGGTCGAAACAAGATAAATACAAATTTCTTTCCCAAGTGAAATACTTCTATTGGGATGGTCCATACTTGTTTACGAATTAGCCTAATGAAATCATTTGACTTTGCATCTTGGATAAAGAAATATGGAGTGTTCTTTTGTTTTTCCACGATCAAGTGTGCGGTGGATATTTCGGTCCTTGAAAAACTATGAAAAAGGTGCCTCAATGTGGTTTCTATTGGCCTTCTCTTTTCAAAAGACTCATTTGAACTTTGCAAAAGTTATTATCGATGCTAAATGCTTGGAAGGATTTCTCGATGAAATATGATGCCTCTAAACCCCATTCTTATGATTGAAATCTTTGATGTTCGGGGTATTAGCTCTATGGGAAATTTTCCCAGTTCGTCTAGAAATGTGTATATTCTTCTTGCTGTCGATTATGTCTCAAAATGGGTCGAAGACGTTTTATGCAAAACATACGACAATAGAATTATTGTGAAATTCCATAAAGAAAACATCTTTTCGAGGTTTGGCACACCTCACACAGTAGTTAGTGATAAGGGCACCCATTTCGCAATCGTTCTTTTGAAACTATAATAAAGAAATACTCAATAACCAACAAGTTATCCACTCCGTATCATCCTCAAACTTGTGGCCAAGTTGAAGTTTCAAATCATCAAATAAAACAAATCTTGGAGAAAACTATTATTAAAAATAAAAAAGACCGGTCTCAAAAATTGACCGAAGCGCTTTGGGCTTACCATAATACTTTTAGAACAAACCTTGGGATGTCCTCCTTTCATTTAGTTTAAGGAAAAGCTTGCCATTTACCTGGTGAAATCGAACGCAAAGCATTGTGGGCAATAAAGAACTTAAACTTTGATCTCGATAAAGCTAGCGAAAACCGAATACAACAACTCAACAAACTAGAAGAACTTGGGAACGACATGTATGAAAATGAGAAAATTTATAAAGAAAGAATAAAAAAATTTCATGACAAGTCAATCACTCAAGACATCATTTATTCCCTGGGAAACTTAAATCGAAATGGGCCGGACCATTTGTGGTATGAACTTTTTTTCCACGTGGTGCCATAAAAATAGGAAACCCCAGGGATGGATCGATTTTCAGTGTCAACGGTCATCATTTGAAACCTTTCTTTGAGTTACCGTGTGATTAAAAGGAGGAGCTCATGATTCTTCATGAGCCAAGCTACATCTTATAGGAATGTTTACCCTCTTTTATAAATATGTACATATTTTTCCCTATTATATTCATTATGCATTTACTGTCGAGACACAGTCAAAATTAAGTGTGGTGGGAGTCTCATCTTCATTTACTTTAATTTTCATGGCATTTTTGAATTTTTATTTTCCGCAAACTCAAGTTTTTTTAAAAAAAATCTTAAAATTTCTATATCTCAAAAACATTTTCTTTTTAGTATTTTTATTTATTTTCAAGAATCTCTATAGGATAAGTATAAGTTTTGGTTACTAAATTGAAATTTTTGAAAATTTATCTTTCGTCACAAAAATAAAAATAAAGCTTGATTACAAGTAATGATGGTTTAACTAGTATATAGGAAGATTCATACATGTTAATTATGAAGTATATCTTAATTAAAAATCTTTGTTTAAAAAAGTGATGAATTTAAAGTAAAGGACATAACAGTTTTATCTTCAAAGTTAAATGGTGCTAAAATGATTTTTCAAAACTCTCTCTCCAACTAAAAAACAAACAAACAAACAAAAAGGAAAAAACATAATGTTAACCAAAAATCTTGTCAACATCCACAATGCTTGAAATAAGATTATTTTATATGGGCACAACCATGTGGTTGAGGTGAATCATGTCATTGAGAGCATATCTTTCGAGTCGAGTGATTAAGTAGAAAGGATTTGAGGTGATAGCCTTAACTTTTGACTAAAATGACCTGATCGAAAGGAGTGTCAAATTGTCGAATCTTTCGACATTGTTGAAAGGTTGACATAACCATTCTTGACTTTATTAGCTTGGATAGTATAACAAAATAATAACTAACCGCTCAACCATGTCGAAGGGTTAAGGTTCCACCCCAACCTTTTGACATAGTTGGGATAGCAAAAGATTATCAAACCTTTCGACCTTGTTGAAAAGTTTATGAGACCACTCCAAACTTTCGATTGGATTGCTATAATAGTAATGGCCTCTTGAAGCTATTTACATTAATATAACTTTCAACATTATTACTTTATGAAGTCTCATCTCCACTGGAGGTTGAAATTATTCAATCATCAATGTATTTCACCTCTTTTCAATCACGTCAAAAGGTTGTATTCAAGACCTTTCGACCTTATCGAAAAGAGATGCTTACTCTATTCTACATTTCCTTATTGCTTTCAACCTCTTGGGTTGATAGTCCTTTCATGGAATTCTTTTGAGTTGACGTAATATGTGACAAAACCATATAAGGGATCTAACATCATATATAACAAGTTCTATTTCCCTTCTATAGCCGAAATCATAAATTTAATATATACAGAAATAAAACTTATGAAAATATCCCATGATATTTCCGTGACATATACTCGAAATGAATAAAAAAGGTAAGAAATAAATCATGTATGATCGGCAATTAATGTTGAATTAACGCCTGATCATGATCACCCCCAAATTCAAATTAATCGTAAGACATCAACCTCTTTATTTCTCATAATGAAGTTTGATACAAATATTAAGAGGCAAATTCTGCATTTAATTTCTAAATTAGGGTTACAAATGTAGTGAGTGGGAGAAAAGTTGTAGAATGAGAAAATCTGATCCCCTACACTGGACCCCTTGGGTCCTATTTATAGATGCAGGTGACCAAGCTTTCGACTTCATGTTTTCGAATGGGTCGGAAGGTTCCCATTTTATTTGCAACTACGAACCTTTCATCTTTGTCGATTGGTTTGTCTTTCATTTGTTATCATGGACATTTCGAATTTGTCGAAAAGTTTGCTTTACTTTGTGCCTTCGTGAGCCCTTCGACATTGTCAAAAGGTTCACCTTCTTTATGTTGCTGTGAACCCTTTGACCTTTTGGAAGGTTTCTTTTCCCTTGGTTATTGTAAATCCTTCAACCTTGCTGGAAGGTTGCTCTTCACTTGGTTGTTTTCGAGTGCTGTTCTTTCCTTCAATTTTGTCAAAAGGTTTTCTTTCTTTCTTTACCAACCCGTGAGTCTTGTTTTCTTCATAAATCTTCTGACATCGTTGAAAGGTATCTTGGATGTGTTCTAACCAGTCTGTACGGCTTGCTATGCTTTCGAAAAGGTCATTACGGAGTTGATTGTTCTTGCTTTGACTTCTCCACCCTCTTCGTAAGGTAAGAACTCTTTAAAATGTTGAGTGATTAAATATTTTGAATCTTTTGAAAGGTCTAGGACTGCTATACACCATTGACTGCATCCCTTCGATTCCTTTGCAAAGTTTGATCCGAACTCCTTTACTTTAGTCTTTATTATATGATGATGGTTACGGGATTACACTTCTACCCCAGTCGAAAGGTGCTTAGAAGTTTTGTGTTGATCTGCTTCGCTCCGCCTTAGTAATTCTTTCCTTCAGGCTTGCGGAAGGTTTACTCCAAATTCTTATATGCTTCTCTTTACTAGCATTGAACAATCCTTTTGCCACCTTTGAAAAGTAACTTTATCTACTACTCTTTACACATGTGGAAGCTTTCTAAAAAGCCTTCTTTATCTTTATTCATATTTTATGGTCAACATTTAGCCCCCACTTGTATAAAGAAGGCTTTTGTTCATTAGGACAAAGATTCCAAAATTACCAAATTGTCCCTGTATTCCTGCAATATATCTAATAATATTCGCATGGTCAGTTCATACTACAAATACCATTTCGGTTTGGTTGACCTTTAACTTTGAAATTATTTCAGCGGAAGATTCATCTTTTGAACCTTCAGAGCCTGTGATGATCATAAGTATTTGAAGTCTCGGATTTAGGTCTAGATGGTCGGGGCTTACCAGTTTCTCTTATCAATAGAATGCCATAAGACCATAAATAGACAATTTATAAGTTCGTATCTTGAGACAATAAAGGTCGAATAGAACGCATCAAATAATAATGGAAAGACCAAGATCATATTGATTATTATAATAGAATGCTAAAACCCCATATCAATCCAGTAATAATGAGAGAAGACCAGAATATCAACTCAATCATCCATTCAGATATGAAAGTCCAGGAGATTATCTTTTGGTTGTAAACGTTAAAGATTTAGATGATTTATTTCGTCATTCAATAATAGAAGATCATAAGACCATTTTTGGTGATAAGAAGTAGAAGACCAGAAATCCACGTCAAATAATAAATAATTGAGACCGAAAATCCATAGTTGGTAATAAGTAATAGAAGGCCAGAATACCCAATTTGTCACTAATAATGGAAGTTCAAAAAACCATCCCGCTGATAAATAATAGACGACCAAAATACCCATTCCTTGTATTTAATAATAGAAGACAAGAATATCATTTCTGGTAATAATAATAGAAGATCAAAATACCATTTCTTGTAATTAATAATAGAATACCAGAGGATCGATCTAGCGGATGTTCATGAGGAGAAGTAAGTTAATTCTTTCTGATTCCCTTGTCAAGTGTGTAATCTTTATGCTTTCATGATATTTTGCATGCTTTTTCTTTTTCAGGCCCGAGTTTCTTTATTCTTTGGCCTATTTTAGGCAGGGACTCTTTCGTCCAATTCTTATGCTTATTTAAGTAGTTGTCATTTTAGGCAATGCCGATTTCTAGCGATTGCCTATTTCAGGTAGGGACCTTTCTTAGTCCGTCAGACATTTCATCCGGGTTTCTAGTTCACTCGGCTTGCTTATTCTCAAGCATGGCCCGAGGACTTACCCAACCTTCCTCCAGGAGGCACCTTAACCTGGCAATAGCGTGACGCAGCTAAGGGCATGTTCAATACCTTAGCCAGTCCATAGTGTAGCGGGACCAAGGGATTAGCGTCCTCCCTCCAGGAGTTGCCTTTTCCTGGCCATAGCGTGATGCAAATAAGGGCTCGTGCTACTTTAACCTAGCCATTTCATACATTATGGGGGTTAAAGGCATTGCCCTCACTCTAGGAGGTGCCTTGACCTGGCCATCTTGGCGTGACCAAAGGCTTTCTACCCTTATTGGTAGCCTACCATTTTAGGTAGTCAAAGTTTAAGAAGAATTTTACTCCCGATCATGTAGAATTTTCTAAGTGAATCATAATAGATACATTTTGGAAAATGCTTTATTCATTCAGAGTCAAAAAATACGGTATCAGATCTTCTACGTTCCAAGTTCTCTATACCATATTTCCATCAGGATGGTATAACTTATGAGGCCCTAGAGAGATTTCCTTGAAAATAATTGGTGGACCTTCATAATTTGGTTCCAATGTTGGGTTTCTTATATTGGCCATTACTCTTTTAAATGCAAAAACTACTTGTCTGAATGATTCATTTTCACCCTTGACTTATAGTACTTTGATATTTTCCATTGGTATTTTGTCGTTCTTAAGGCTACTTCATCTCTCAGTTTTGACGTGTCTAGCCTTTTTTGTACATATTAATTTAATAAACGTCAACTATTAACCGTTGCCTGTTCATTCTAATTAATTCCCATCAATTACAAATTTAATTCCATTTTTAACACAATTTTATTTTGGAATTCAAATGTTGCTAATTATTTCCTTTAATTGCCGATTTGATTAACATTACCCACAAATGTTAATTAATTACCTCTAATTGCAGATGTCAATTAATTTCCTTTATGACGCACGTCTATTTTGAAATTCAAATGCATGTTATTTCTAGAATTTATACATGCATATATTTATAAACAAATATAGTTATGCACATTTTCACATATAATTATTTTCTGATATAGAACTTCGAACCTCAATAGCTTTTTCATACGAAGTTCGTTTGAGGCATATTATATATGTAAATTAATCATAAAATCACCACAAACACAGTCATATAAGTTTCAAGACCATATTCTGAAAATTCCAAAAATTCTCATTTTCACTTATTATAATTATTTGATTGTTTTATTATCTATAATGCGGGGTGTTATAAACATTTGAAAAATAAACTCATTTCTGCTCTAATCATCTACGCACCCAATTGGACTCTTCCTTTCGAAATAATGTGTGATGCCGCTAACTTTGTGGTTAGTGCTGTCTTAGGGCAACACATCAACAAAATCCTTCACGTCATTTACTATAAGAGTATGCCGTTGAATGACGCTCAACTCAACCACACAAGGATAGACAAAGAGCTTTTAGCCTTCGTTTTTGCATTTGAAAATTTCGACCTTACTTGATACGTTCACACATCATGGTCTATACTGAGCATTCTGCTCTTCGATACCTTTTGCCGAAAAGGATACTAAGTCTCGCTTGATTCGTTGGATCCTTTTACTTCAAGAATTTGACCTTACAATCAAAGGCAAAAACGGATCCAACAATGCCATTGCTGATCATTTGTCATGTCTTCCAAACGCATTATCTTCTTTACCTATCAACGAGAACCTTCCTGATGAACAACACTTTTAGTTTCTGTCGATCCGTGGTTTGCTGATATTGTGAACTATATAGTCACTAAGGAAACACCTTCTTTTTGGTCAAAACAAGATGAAATGCTTGCCATTTACCTGTTGAAATCGAATGCAAAGCATTGTGGGCAATAAAGAACTTAAACTTTGATCTCGATAAAGCTAGTGAAAACCGAATACAACAACTCAACAAACTAGAAGAAGTTAGGAACGACATGTATGAAAATGAGAAAATTTATAAAAGAATAAAAAATTTCATAACAAGTCAATCACTCAAGACATCATTTATTCCCTGGGAAACTTAAATCGAGATGGACCGGACCATTTATGGTACGAACTTTTTTTCCATGTGGTGCCATAAAAATAGGAAACCCCAGGGATGGATCGATTTTCAATGTCAACGGTCATCATTTGAAACCTTTCTTTGAGTTACCGTGTGATTAAGAGGAGGAGCTCATGATTCTTCATGAACCAAGCTACATCTTATAGGAATGTTTACCCTCTTTTATAAATATGTACATATTTTTCCCTATTATATTCATTATGCATTTACTATCGAGACACGGTCAAAATTAAGTGTGGTGGGAGTCTCATGTTCATTTTCTTTAATTTTAGTGGCATTTTTTAATTTTTATTTTCCGCAAACTCAAATTTTTTTTAAAAAAAATCTTAAAATTTCTATATCTCAAAAACATTTTCTTTTTAGCATTTTTATTTATTTTCAAGAAACTCTATAGGATAAGTATAAGTTTTGGTTACTAAATTAAAATTTTTGAAAATTTATCTGTCTTCACAAAAATAAAAATAAAGCTTGATTACAAGTAATGATGGTTTAACTAGTATATATGAAGATTCATACATGTTAATTATGAAGTATATCTTAATTAAAAATCATTGTTTAAAAAAGTGATGAATTTAAAGTAAAGGATATAAAAGTTTTATCTTCTAAGTTAAATGGTGCTAAAATGATTTTTCAAAACTCTCTCTCCAACTAAAAAACAAACAAACAAAAAAAAAGGAAAAAACATAATGTTAACCAAAAATCTTGTCAACATCCCCAATGCTTGAAATAAGATTATTTTATATGGGCATAACCATGTGGTTGAGGTTAATCATGTCATTGAGAGCATATCTTTCGAATATAGTGATTAAGTAGAAAGGATTTGAGGTGATAGCTTTAACTTTTGACTAAAACGACCTGATCGAAAGGAGTGTCAAATTGTCGAATCTTTCGACATTGCTGAAAGGTTGATGTAACCATTCTTGACATTATTAGCTTGGATAGTATAACAGAAGAATAACTAACCAGTCAACCATGTCGAAGGGTTAAGGTTCCACCCCAACCTTTTGACTTGGTTGGGATAGCAAAAGATTATCAAACCTTTCGACCTTGTTGAAAAATTTATGAGACCACTCCAACCTTTCGATTGGATTGCTATAATAGTAATTGCCTCTTGAAGCTATTCACATTAATATAACTTTCAACATTATTACTTTATGAAGTCTCACCTCCCCTGGAGGTTGAAATTATTCAATCATCAATGTATTTCACCTCTTTTTAATCACGTCAAAAGGTTATATTCAAGACCTTTCGACCTTATCGAAAAGAGATGCTTACTCTATTCTACATTTATTTATTGCTTTCAACCTCTTGGGTTGATAGTCCTTTCATGGAATTCTTTTGAAAGAATTACTGATGTCATGAAGAATTGACATAATATGTAACAAAACCATATAAGGGATATAACATCATATATCACAAGTTCTATTTCCCTTCTATAGCCGAAATCATAAATTTAATATATACAGAAATAAAACTCATGAAAATATCCCATGATATTTCCATGACATATACTCGAAATGAACAAAAAAGGTAAGAAATAAATCATGTATGATCGGCAATTAATGTTGAATTAACACCTGATCATGATCACCCCCAAATTTAAATTAATCACAAGACATCAACCTCTTTATTTTCTCATAATGTAGTTTGATACAAATATTAAGAGGCAAATCCCGCATTTAATTTCTAAATTAGGGTTACAAACGTGGTGAGTGGGAGCAAAAGTTGTAGAAAGAGAAAATCTGAACCCCTACACTGGACCCCTTGGGTCCTATTTATAGATGCAGGTGACTGGGCTTTCGACTTAATGCTTTCGAATGGGTCGGAAGGTTCCCATTTTATTTGCAACTACGAACCATTCATCTTTGTCGAATGGTTTGTCTTTCATTTGTTATCATGGACCTTTCGACTTTGTCGAAAGGTTTGCTCTACTTTGTGCCTTCGTGAACCTTTCGACATTGTCAAAAGGTTCACCTTCTTTATGTTGCTGTGAACCCTTTGACCTTTTGGAAGGTTTCTATTCCCTTGGTTATTGTAAATCCTTCAACCTTGCTAGAAGGTTGCTCTTCACTTGGTTGTTTCCGAGTGCGTGCTTTCCTTCAATGTTGTCAAAAGGTTTTCTTTCTTTCTTTACCAACCCATGAGTCTTGTTTTCTTTATAAATCTTCTGACATCGTTGAAAGGTATCTTGGATGTGTTTCAACCAGTCTGTAAGGCTTGCTATGCTTTCGAAAAGGTCATTATGGAGTAGATTGTTCTAGCTTTGACTTCTCCACCCTCTTCGGAAGGTAAGAACTCTTTAAAATGTTGAGTGATTAAATATTTTGACTCTTTCGAAAGGTCTAGGACTGCTATACACCATTGACTGCATCCCTTCGATTCCTTTGAAAGGTTTGATCCGAACTCCTTTACTTTAGTCTTTGTTTTATGATGATGGTTGCAGGATTACTCTTCTACCCCAGTCGAAAGGTGCTTAGAAGTTTTGTGTCAAGCTGCTTCGTTCTGCCTTAGTAATTCTTTCCTTCAGGCTTGCGGAAGGTTTACTCCAAATTCTTATATGCTTCTCTTTACTAGCATTGAACAATCCTTTTGTCACCTTTGAAAAGTAACTTTACCTACTACTCTTTACACATGTGGAAGCTTTCTAAAAAGCCTTCTTTATCTTTATTCATATTTTATGGTCAACATTTAGCCCCCACTTGTATAAAGAAGGCTTTTGTTCATTAGGACAAAGATTCCAAAATTACCAAATTGTCCCTGTATTCCTGCAATATATCTAATAATATTCGCATGGTCAGTTCATACTACAAATACCATTTCGGTTTGGTTGACCTTTAACTTTGAACTTATTTCAGCGGAAGATTCACCTTTTGAACCTTCAGAGCCTGTGATGATCATAAGTATTTGAAGTCTCGGATTTGGGTCTAGATGGTCGGGGCTTACCAGTTTCTCTTATCAATAGAATTCCATAAGACCATACATAGACAATTTATAAGTTCGTATCTTACGACAATAAAGGTCGAATAGAACACATCAAATAATAATAGAAAGACCAAGATCATATTGATTATTATAATAGAATGCTAAAACCCCATATCAATCCAGTAATAATGAAAGAAGACCAGAATACCAATTATATCATCCATTCAGATATGAAAATCCAGGAGATTATCTTTTGGTTGTAAACGATAAAGGTTCAGATGATTTATTTCGTCATTCAATAATAGAAGATCATAAGACCATTTTTGGTGATAAGAAGTAGAAGACCAGAAATCCACGTCAAATAATAAATAATGGAGACCGAAAATCCATAGTTGGTAATAAGTAATAGAAGGCCAGAATACCCAATTTGTCACTGATAATGGAAGTTCCAAAAACCATTCCCGCTGATAAATAATAGATGACCAGAATACCCATTCCTGGTATTTAATAATTGAAGACTACAATATCATTTCTGGTAATAATAATAGATGATCAGAATACCATTTCTTGTAATTGATAATAGAATACCAAAGAATCAATCTAGCGGATGTTCATGAGGAGAAGTCAGTTAATTCTTTCTGATTCCCTTGTCAAGTGTGTCATCTTTATGCTTTCATGATATTTTACACGCTTTTTCTTTTTCAGGCCCGAGTTTCTTTATTCTTTGGCCTATTTTAGGCAGGGGCTCTTTCGTCCAATTCTTATGCTTATTTAAGTAGTTGTCATTTTAGGCAATGCCGATTTCTAGTGATTGCCCATTTCATGTAGGGACCTTTCTTAGTCCGTCGGACATTTCATCCGGGTTTCTAGTGCACTCGGCTTTCTTATTCTCAAGCATGGCCCGAGGACTTACCCAGCCTTCCTCCAGGAGGCACCTTAACCTGGCAATAGCGTGAAGCGGCTAAGGGCATGTTCGATACCTTACCCAGGCCATAGTGTAGTGGGACCAAGGGATTACGCATCCTCCCTCCAGGAGGTGCCTTATCCTGGCCATAGCGTGATGCAAATAAGGGCTAGTGCTACTTTAACCTGGCCATTTCAGACTTTATCGGGGTTAAAGGCATTGCCCTCACTCTAGGAGGTGCCTTGACCTGGCCATCTTTGCGTGACCAAAGGCTTTCTACCCTTATTGGTAGCCTACCATTTTAGGTAGTCAAAGGTTAATAAGAATTTTACTCCCGATCATGTAGAATTTTCTAAGTGAATCATAATAGAGACATTTTGGAAAATGCTTTATTCATTCATAGTCAGAAAATACGTTATCAGATCTTCTACGTTCCAAGTTCTCTGTACCATATTTCCATTAGGATGATATAACTTGTAAGGCCCTGGAGAGATTTCCTTGAAAATAATTGGTGGACCTTCCTAATTTGGTTCCAATGTTCCATCTGTTGGGTTTCTTGTATTGGCCATTAATCTTTTAAATACAAAATCTCCTTGTCTGAACGACTCGTTTTCACCTTTGACTTATAGTACTTTGATATTTTCCATTGGTATTCTGTCATTCTTAAGGCTACTTCATCTCTCAATTCGTGAATCAAGATAAGTGATTCCTTTTTTATTTGTTGATTTGGGTTGAAGGCATAGGAAATCCTTCGATGAGATGGTACCTCAATTTCTTCTGGTAGCATTGCTTCACAACCATATGTTAGTGAATACGGGGTATAACCCATTGCAGTTTTAAAGGATGTTCTGTAAGCCCATAAAACTAGGTGAAATTTTGCTACCCAATTCCCTTTTGCCTTATTTAGTCTCTTTTTCAAGATTTTATTTATTGTTTTGTTAGCAGCCTCAATGGCCTGTTGGCCTTTGGGTGAGTGGCAGAAGAGAGGCATTTTATGATTCCTTTCTTATGGAAAAATTGTGAAAATTCATCACTTTCAAATTGGGTTCCATTATCGGATATTATCTTATAGGTTATACCAAACCTTGTGACAATTGCCACTACAACATACTTCGTAAAGTAATCAATTACCACTATATCATACTTCTCCCCACCTTTGGTGATTGGAAGTGCTCCTATTAAATCGATTCTCCAAACACCATGTGGCCATGGATTGGTGATGGGAGTTAGTTGACTCGAAGGAAAGATGGGGTATCTTCGAGTAGCGTTGGCACTTTTCACATCTTTTAAATTACTCGATTGCTTGGTTGGTTAACTGTGGGGAATAAAATCCTTGTTTCGTTATCCATTTGGCCAATTTGATCCCATTGGAGTGATCTCCACAAAGTCCTTCGTGGGCTTCCTTTAATATCTTTAATCTGCTCTCGGGTTTTACACATCATAAATATGGAAGGATATATCCTTTCTTGTATAGAGCTCCATTCACAATGGTAAAGCTTTAAGCTTGACTCTTTAGATTTTTTGCCTCTGTTCTATCTACACGTAGTGTCCTATTGACAATATAACTCATAATTGGGGCCATTCAAGTGTGTTAATAGTATTCTACCATTATTGGAGCTAGGGATTCTTTATTAGTCCTTTCTTGATTTGTTTCCCCTATTTCTTGTGCTATTGCCCGAGTCAGGTCAATACTAGTAGCTCATTAGTTTTTTCTTATTTTATTTCCTCAATGCTAGGATTAGCCTGAAATCCCATAGGCACAATTCGAATCGTATGGGCCCCTCTTAAACATGCCAACTTAGCTAATGAGTGCGCTTGGGAATTGTCTCCCCTTGGTATTTGGTGTGCAGAGAAATCTTCGAAAAGTGTGAGCATTTTTAGTACCTTCTTCACATACTGACTTTGTCGGGGATCTTTTATCTAGTATAGTTGCTTGATTTGGTTTACCATTAATTGGGAATCACTGAACACTTGAATCCTCGGGATTTTGAGTTGTAAAGCAAAGTCAATCCTACGACCATGGATTCATACTCTGCCACATTGTTAGTTGCTGAAAACCCCAATTTCATATCATAGTGAAGCCTGTGTCCATTAGGGGTAATTATTATGTATCCCGCTCCTGCCCCTTGTTCATTTGAGGCACCATCCATAAATAATTTCCATTTGGGTTTTAAGTCTTTTTCCTTTTTAGATTGCTCTGAAATAAATCACGTACATCCATTAATGAAGTCAACCAATGCGAGCCGCTCTAGGTTGATATTCTATATAATATTAACTTACCTCAATTCCCCACTTAATCAGTCTGCCAGAAGTTTTAGCTTTACTGAAGACTTGTTTCAATGGAAAGTTGGTCAATACCTTCACTGGGTGTGCTTGAAAGTAAGGTCTTAACTTTTAGGCCGTGAGTATTTAAAAGTATGTTAGTTTAACAATAACTGGATATTGGATATCGGCAAGCCTGCTGCATACATAATAAACCGGTAGTTTCAATTCCTTGGTTTTCCTTAATAATACCGAGCTTACTGCGTGTTCTAAAATTTCCATATACAAACATAAAACCTCCATATCTTCGAGGATAGATAAGATCGAAGGTTTTTTCAAATGTGATTTCAACTCTTGAAATGTATTTTTGCAATCGTCATCCAATTTGAAAATTTTCCTCTTCTTTATTACCTTAAAGAATGGGATGCACTTATCGGTGGCCTTTGAAATATACCTGCTTAGCGCTGCTACCG
Organism: Allium cepa; assembly: GCA_030765085.1. NCBI lineage: Eukaryota > Viridiplantae > Streptophyta > Magnoliopsida > Asparagales > Amaryllidaceae > Allium > Allium cepa. The sequence goes on from CM060938.1 coordinate 592,163,751, forward strand.
TTCCATTCAAACTCATAATATCATTACTTGTCTTGGGCTCCGCCATATCCTTAATGGCCTCAATCTATTTCGGACTAGCCTGAATTCCTTGTACACTGGTAATATAGCCTAAGAATTTTCCAGAATGAACTCGAAAGTTTCATTTTTGGGGGTTGAGTTTCATTTGATACTTTCAGAGTACTTTAAACATTTCATCTAAATCTTCAAGATAATCCTTTTCCTTTAAGATTTTACCAACATGTCATCCAAGTAAACTTACGTACTTCTTCTTATTTGGTCTCTAAACATCTGGTTAACCAGTCTTTGCTAAGTTACCCCAGCATTTTTCAACCCGAATGACATCACTTTGTACCAATAGATTCCTTCATCTGTAATGAAGCTGGTATGCTCCTCGTCGGGTTTAAACATAAGGATTTGATTGCATTCAGAGTATGCATCCATCAAGGAGTGCAGCTTATGTCCACTAGTTGCGTCAACCAATTGGTCTATCCTTGGCGGCGGGTAACATTCCTTTGGATAATTTTTTTTAAATCCGTATAATCCACACAAGTTCGCTACTTCCCATTAGATTTCTTTACCAAAAATGGGTAAGCCAACATGTTGGGGTAGAAGACTTCTCGGATAAACCCATTTGGTTGCAATTTCTTGACTTCTTCTTTTAAGGAGTCGGTTCTAACCTTATCGAATTACCTCTTCTTTTGCCTGACCGGAGGAATGTTTAGATTGACATTTAGGGCATGACTCATGATTGCATCAATTCCAATCATGTCAGGGTGGGTCCAAGCAAAAATATCCTTATTGGCTTTAAGAATTCCACTAATTCCCATTTTAGTTGCTCCTCGAGATCTTTTCACACTCTAACTATATTAGTAGAATAAGTTGAATCTATTAGAATTTCCATGGTTTCTTCAACCGGCTTAACTCTTTCAACCACTCCTCGGCAATCTCGCTCTATAATAATCTCACTTTCCTCTATTGTGTTGAATTCAATTCTCTTCCTCTTTCCATAAATTGCAAAACTTCTTTTGGTAATACGTTTATTAGTTTTATTAGGTTTTTTCTTCGCTTCGATGATGTAAAAACCGTCATTCGAAGGCTGTAAAGTAATGGAAGAATCAAAGTGATAAGTAAACTCCCTGTTATATTATTCCAAAGTTGCGAATTACATTTCTTTTGATGCAAATTGCTCACCTTGGATAGTTCCCCAGCCTTTCTTAGTAAGGAATTTGAGCATCAGATATTTAGGTGAGATGAAATCATCCACTTCATCCAGCGCTGGACGTTCGAAGAAAGCGTTGTAAAATAATGGCTGGACTATGATTAAAAAAGTTGTTTGAAAAACACGGGAGCACGGAAGGAGTTCCAGCTGCACCAAGAGGTTCATTTGTCCTAATGGAGCTGTTCCCTTGTTATTGAACCCGAAGATGGGTTTAGGGCTAGGCTCAAGTTTGTCTTTGGAGATCCCCATTTGATCGAATGCATGTTGAAAGATCACGTTGTAGCGTTTCCACTGTCGACCAGGATCTTTGTAACTACCGAGGATCCTATCCGAGTCGCGATCATCAATGGGTCGTCATGGGGGTGATGGACTACTCTTCTCAATTTTTGGGAATTAATCACCAACCTGTGCATGTTCATATTATACTTTGGGGTTTTTGGCCGTGGTCCTTCTTGCACAGAAAACACATCCTTCTTGGCTTCATGAATGTATCTACTCCTGACATTCTGACTTCTGCCTACAGGATGTGGTCAGCCATATGTAACATCGATTATGTTTAAGGGTGGACTCAAGTTCAATGGACCTTTGTCCTCAATCATATTAATAGTGGTACCAACAGGTTTTCTTGCCCAGTCTCTAGCAAGGAAGTATGTTTTGGGTTTTTCACAAACCCCTTTAGATGTCCTTCTCGAATTAGTTTTTGAATTATCCCTACCAGCACTTTACATTCATTGGTCCCGTGACTGTTTTCCTTGTGATAAGTATAGTAGTTATATCCTTTCTTTTGCTCTGGATAATTCGAGCTCTAAACGAGGTCGGGAAACTGACATTGTCTTGAGTCATTGCATAAATGTAGGAGATTGGTCTTTTTAACGCCACTACATTAGCATTAGCATCTTCTCATCTAGACCTTTTATTGATCTTTTTCAAGTTGAATCTTCCACTGTCCTTCTTCTGATTAGACTTCTTCTTAGAATAGTGCAATTTGTCCATTCAGATGAAGTTCTCAGCCTGAAAATGAAAGTCTTACAAGTCTTGGCAACCATGGATGAATAATTATTTCCAGAAAGTAGAATTGACTATAAGGCCTGCATGAACTACAATAAGCTTGTCCCTATCATTCATTCCCTTGGCTTTCAAAGTTTTAACGTTAAACCTCTTTAAGTAGTCACCTAAGGTCACACCATAATTCTGTCTTATATTGGCGAGTACTGTATAATCGATCGATGGGTCTTTGCAGATGCATAATTGAGCCTATAATTCATAAGAGAATTGTTTCCTAGAATAAATTGTGTTCTCGCGGTACTATCTGTACCACTTGGCAGTAGCCTCATGAAGAGTGACTGGAAAAAGGCGGCACCTAGCGACACAAGAAGTATCGTATAAATCCATTTGAGTGTCAATTGCCATCAAATGGTCATCAGGTTCAGACATTCCATGATATTTCATTGTAGGGACCATCACGTGAGAGGAAATAGGTGCTAACATTATCTAATCATTGAAAGGGGCAACCCTCTAATTATCATTTACTCTCTCTTCTGCTGTTCTCTTACACTCAATATTTAACAGATCCTTTACGGCCTTCTCTACCATGTCTTTGAGGTAAGCTTCGTTGTTCAAGTAGTCTTTCTTGTTTGGTTTGTAGCTGTTTGAGGTAGAGCTTGCAGTACCATCCTTGTCTTACTCTTGGATCCTTCCTTGATAGTTCTCCTTTAGTGGTGGATGATCCTTCTTTAGGGAAATGTTAGTTTTGCTTTTCACAACATTAGTGGTGATTTTCAAGATTCTCCTAGGAGAGACAACTTCCTCTCCTGCTATCATAGCTTTCATGGTTGACTTGATAGATAGATCTTCTTATAGAAGATTCTTCCTCTCCATCGTTTTTCGAATGAAGTGTGTTATTTTAGCAACATGATCCTCTGGTTGATGATTTTGAGCTGAAGCTAATTGAGGAGAAAGTTGAATTTGAGCTAATGGTGGAATTGGTTGAGCTGGTGTGGAAGACTACCCTCGTTCCCTATTCCTTGGGTTGAAAGATAGTGAAACATTTTCTTCTAGCAAAAAATTGCATGTTTGGCCCTATCGTTTAAGGTGGAAAGTCTTTTCGATTTCATTTTCCTATAGTAAACAAATTTCCATAATTAACTGTATTAAAATAACAAGGACGAAGGTTCGACCCTCCTTCTAGCGCCAAAATGTTAACAAGAAATCTTGTCAACATCCTCAATGCTTGAAATAAGATTATTTTATATAGGCACAACCATGCAGTCGAGGTGAATATTGTCATTGAGAGAATATCTTTCGAATAAAATGATTAATTCGAAAGGATTTGTGGTGATAGCTTTAACTTTCAACTAAAATGACTTGATCGAAAGGTGTGTCAAATTGCCAAACCTTTCGATATTGTCGAAAGGTTGAGCTAACCATTCCTTACTTTATTGGCTTGGATAATATAATGGAAGAATAACTAACCCATTAACCATGTCGAAGGGTTAAGGTTCCGCCCCAAACTTTCAACTTGGTTGGGTTAGTAAAAGATTATCAAACCTTTCGACCATGTCGAAAGGTTTATGAGACCATTCCAACCTTTCAACTAGATTTCCATAATAGTAATTTTCTCTTGAAGCTATTCACATTCATATAAATTTCAACATTATCACTTTATCAAGTCTCATCTCCCCTGGAGGTTGAAAATATTCAATCATCAATGTATTTCTTCTCTTTTCGATCACATTGAAAGGTTGTATTCAAGACCTTTCAACCTTATAGGAAAGAGATGCTTACTCTATTCTACATTTCTTTGTTGCTTTCAACCTCTTGTGTTGATAGTCCTTTCATGGAATTCTTTTGAAAGGATTACTGATGCCACAAAGAGCTGACATAATATGTCACAAAAAAGTATCAGGGATTTGACATCGTATATCATAAGTTGTATTTCCCTTTTGTAGCCGAAATCACAAAATTTAATATATAATTAAGTAAAACTCGTGAGAATATCCAATGATAGTTCCATGACATATACTCGAAATGAACGAGGAAGGTAAAAAATAAATCACGTATGATCAGCCATTAATGTTGAACTGACACCTGATCTTGATCATCCCTAAATTCAAAGTTGAACACAAGCCATCATCCTCTTTATTTTCTCATAATGAAGTTTGATACAAAATTTAAGAGGATAATTTAATTTCGAAATTAGGGTTACAAACGTAGTGAGCGGGAGCAGAAGTTGTAGAATGAGAGCACAATGAGAAAATCCGATCACCAAAATTGGACCCCATAGGTCCTATTTATAGATGTAGGTGGCCGATGTTTCGACTTTATGCTTTCGACCGGGTCGGAAGGTTTCCCTTTTATTTGCAACCCAAACCTTTCATCTTTGTCGATTGGTTTGTCTTTCGTCTATTATAATGGACGTTTCAACTTTGTTGAAAGGTTTGATTTTCTTTGCGCCTTCTTGAATCTTTCGACATTGTCGAAAGGCGTGCCTTTTTATGTTACCGTGAACCCTTTGACCTTGTCAAAAAGTTGCTTTTCCCTTGGTTATTGTAAACCCTTCGACCTTGTTGAAAGGTTTCCCTTCACTTGATTGTTGTCGAGAGCTGTGCTTTCCTTCGATGTTGTCGAAAGGTTATCTTTCTTTCTTTACTAATCTATGAGTGCTATTTTCTTCATAAACCTTTTGATATCGTCCAAAGTATCTTGGATGTGTTCCAGCCAGTCTGAAAGGCTTGCTATGTTTTCAAAAAGGTCATTATGGAGTTGCTTGTTCTTGCTTTGACTTCTCCACCCTCTTTGGAAGGTAAGAACTCTTTAAATCGTTGAGTAATGAAAACTTTCGACTCTTTTGAAAGGTCTAGGACTGCTATACACTGTTAACTGCATCCCTTCGACTCCTTTGAAAGGTTTGATTTGAACTCCTTTACTTTAGTCTTTGTTTTATGATGATGGTAGCAGAACAATTCTTCTACCCCAACCGAAAGGTGCTTGGCAGTTCTATACCTAGCTCCTTCATTCTGCCTTAGTAATTCTTTCCTTCATGCTTGCGGAAGGTTTACTCCAAAGTTCTTATGTGCTTCTCTTTACTAGCATTGAACAATCTTTTCGACACCGTCGAAAGGTAACTTTACAGGCTACTCTTTATTCATGCAGAAAATTTCTGAAAGGCCTCCTTTATCTTTATTCATATTTTATGGTTAACAAATATATATTTGTATATATTTTCATTAACACCTAGAATCATGTATTCACACTTCTGAGTTCACTCTCCAGGGGTCTTATCTTCATATTTTTAACTTTCATGGCATTTTTGAATTTTCTTTTTCTACAACATCCAAATTTCAAAAAAAAAATCTCAAGATTTTAATATCTCAAAACCATTTTATTTATAGCATTTTGATTTATTTTTCAAGAAACACTATAGGATAAGTATAAGTTTTGGTTATTAAATTGAAATTTTTGAAAATTTATTTGTCTTAACAAAAATAAAAATAAAGTTTGATTAAAAGTAATGATGATTTAGCTAGTGTATAGGAAGATTCATATGTGTTATTTATGAAGTATATCCTAATTGAAAATCTTTGTTTAAAAGAGTGCTGAATTTAAAGTAAAGGATATTACATTTTTATCTTCTAAGTTAAATGGTGCTAAGATGATTTTGCGAAACTCTCTCTTCAAAAAACAAACAAAGAAACAAAAAAAGGATATATATATATATATATATATATATATATGTATATGTTTTTATTAACACCTAGTCATGTGTTCACACATGTGTATTCACTCGCCATGCTCTATACCCTTCTCACGTAAGCCCGAAAGGTAGTACATGATCGGTATATTTGGCATCAATTTATCCGAGTTAGGTGTATGTATATAAAAATTCTTTCATTAATAACGCCTATAGTCGACAGGTATTCACACTTGTGTGTTCACTCGCTACGCTCTTTATTTCCCTTACATAAGCCCGAAAGGCAGTGCATGGGTAATATATCTTGCCTCTATTTTTTGAGTTAGGCATTTGTAAATATTGTTAATATCAGTAAAATTTTCAAATAAGAGAGAGTAAGCAATAGAAATCCAAGTACTACTTTTACTTTTTTGATTAGATTTGTTATTTAGAAAAATATGAAATTACCACTTTGAAAAACATTGATAATTAACTAAAGATCTATTTCATAGTTGCACTGTGTTATCACCAAAACTATGAATTAAACTATAGTCTGTTTGTTATGATAACTTGATTTTTTTTGTAAATTTTTACCAGTAAAAGGACTTAAATTTCTGGATAATGACCAGAACTTATATTTAACTTATTCATGTCGATTTGAAAGTAAATTCTCCTTTTGCAAATATTTTCAAAAAAAACTTGCATTTATCTCAGTGTAAAAATATCTTGCATTTTGTAAATAATTTCATGTTGCATTTGGATTTTGTGGTAGTATCCGCTGAAAACCCACACAAGATAACACTCGTTCTACTAGGGACACCTAGAGATTTAACGGCTTATTGCATACGATCAATGCAATCGTGTTTTGTATGAAAACGGATTTATCTTTGTTTTTCTTTATTCGATGACGAATAAAAGGATAAGTGTGGGAGTATTTGATGTACACGTAAATGTGCATATTTTTACATCCATATTTTATATATTTTTATTTAAATAAATGTCATAATTGGGTATTTTTACATGTTTAAAACCAAATTTCAAATACACTTTCAAGTCATCATTCATACATCATTGGTGGGGTAAAATAGTAATTTTATGCATAATTTAATTTGAGAAATTTATTTGCACATTTTATTTTAATTTGTAGTAAATTGAATGACAAAATGAAAGAGGGTTCCATGAAGATATGCATTCAAAAGGAGGGAAACAAAGGAATGAAGATGGAAATAATTCAAACCACACATCATGGAGGATCCTAAATTTATAATTAGAAGCTAACGGTCAACTTAGTGGAGGTTAAGGTTTCATGCATACTTGATGATGGATTAAATAGAGATTAATGGTTAGTTGGTGGCCACATTTCCTAAACGGTATTTTGGGATGCCCTCTAAAAATTGGATTAAGGCTTTGTGGATGTATAAATAGCTCTCTTATATATATGTAAAGGATCTTCTTCCGAATTTAATACATAGGAAATTAATATGCAAATTGTAGCTTCAAAGTTATATGAAATAAAAATGGCTTCCTAAGCCTCTTGTTCTCTTACTCCTTTCTTAATCTTATTTTATTTGCTTGTTCATATTTACTTACATGCTCTTTCATTTCATGTTAGTAGCCTAGACTTACATTTTTATAATTAATTTAATTTTAGTAACTAATTTCCCTTCCTTTAATTAGTTTCTACTTCTTTTTGCTTTCCAATGTTGAAATTTACATGTGTTGATTTGATAACACAAATGAGCAGCTAAACCCCTTCAATTTATAGGTAAAGAAGCTCTCTAATTATGTAAATTCAAAATAATTTTTGATTTATGGCCTCATTTGTGCTTCATGAAAGTAAATGTTGATGTAAGTTTATATAAATGAGTTTGATAGCATATCTTGTATTTTCAAATAGGTTATTCTTATTCAAAATTAATACAATTTACATCATCATTTACTAATTGATTTTTGATTATAGAATTAAAGTAGAAACTAAATTTGATGATCTATATTACTAATTACAATAGTAAATATATAATACTTAAAATAGCTTTTGCTTTGCCTTCATTTTCATGAGAATTGATAAGTGGTTTTACTTGTTGTATTTCATACATATGATCAATACAGCACTAATTTCACTTAATATATAAAATAGAGATCATAGACTATTTGTTTGATGATTTACAAAAAATATGAGAGTGGTTTTGTCTCTAAATTGTTTTCTAATCTCATGTTTTACATCACCTTTTGTTCTAGCCTTTTGTTTTCATTTCTTCTTAGCTAATCAATGTTGAATATGCGCTTTGCGCTATATGATTTTTGTTTGATGATAATAAACATATATACATTCATATAAATGTATTTTGTAATGTACTATTTTGTTTTTCATAGTTTAAATAAATATTTGTTGAATAAAATTAAATCTCACAGAATTTGAATTTGAATTCAAACAAAACAAGTTAAACAGATTTTGAATTCAAACAGAAATTTTATTCAAACAAATATTTTGTATAGTATGTATTTGGTTAGATAAATATCTGTTGAATAAAATAAATTACACAGAATTTGAATTTGAATTCAAACAGAACAAGTTACACAGTTTTTGAATTCAAACGAATATTTTATTCAAACGAATATTTATTACAAACTTGAATAGTACAAATTCATGCTCTCACTATACATATACATTTCTGATTACATCACGATTACATCACAAATATTTTTACAGTGATAACCTCACTACATATCACTCACACTCGTATTTTGTCTTCAACTGCATTCCGGTTTGAATCCAGCATCTGAGCAATCTGCAAAAATATAAACTAACGCAGTAAAATTGAAAAAGAAATATTTTTGCAATTCAAAAATAAAATATGGTTTTTTGAAAATAATATTTGCCTCAGTTATTTGGGTTGTTCGTAATCATTTAAATTTGAATTCATCATACACGAACAACTTGTGACATACACAGTGTATTACTGTATATGCCACAAGGCCGTGCACACCGATATATACACTTGATAGATATTACAGGGACAGGTAACCATAAGTGGCTGCAATACACACGTGTACATTCATACACGTGTGCACTGCCTCACCAACTCGTATGCGCAGCCAACAAGAGCAAGTGTACAACAGTGTCAAGTTGCAAACAGTCAAAGGCAAGACACATGGAACAATGTAACACAGACCAAATGCTCAAGCCACCAAGATAACCAAAAGGTCAGAGATACACAAGTTTACATGTGTGCCAATACCAAATGCATGAGTAACCAAACACTACAAACTGCAACATGGCGAAGACTACAAGCAACTGACACAAACAACTCAAATGCACACATGAAGTATGCAAAGAGCTCGAGCACAAGAACATGACAGCAAACAGGAAGTGCAATTCCAAGTGAAGAACCAGACTCAAGTTAGTGCACAGTGCATATATGATGCATACAAGTTCAGCCACAAACATGCCACAATATCGAGTACATGAAGATGGCATCCAACAATATTCAAACAACAGCAGTATGCAAATGCATACATAATAGAGGCAGTAAAGAACAAGCTACATGAAGGGAACAGGAAGTAATGATTGTAATGCAACACAGTGCAATGAACAATGAACAGAGAACATGACATGAACAATGCAACTGATCAAAGCTCGGCCAACATAATGCAACTATGTTCAAACATGACAGAAACATGATCAAAGCTATAAGTGATGCAGCATCAAGTAAACAGTGCCAAATGAAGCACAGCTGCAAACAACATGACAGTGAAAACTCGAGTCACAGTGCCATGCTACAGATTATAAAATGAAATTCATAAATGCAACAACCAAATGAAGTCAGCAGTCAACAGTGATAATGGTCAAGAACTATACAAATGAATGAAGCATGCAAGCTCAAGACATCAAGTGATACAAGGTCAGGGGAGCAACATGAATGCAACAAAGACCAAGCTGCAGCATCAAGATAAGAAGATCAAAGTGAACCAGATCAATAACAGCTCAGTTATACAAGCTAACCAAGTTTATATGCAATGCAAAGACCACGGCTACAACAAATGTACATATATGGACAGTGAAAACAGAAGTGCACAGCAACAGTAAGGAAATGGACAAATGCAACTGAACCAACTACACAAATATACTATGCAGTGAAGCAATACACAGCAGTTCATACAAAGAAGCCATGGTCAATGCAAAGCAAAAGTGAAGATACAGTGAAATTCTACAAGTCAAGGCCAAGCATGATGCAGTGGTGATGCAATACATACAACAAAAGAAGCAGTGCCAAGAATACATGTACTCAAGGCAAAATGCACAAGTAAAAACCAAAGTGACATACTGCAACAACCAAAGCCTTGACTACAAGAACATCACAAGTAAATCGATACAGCACTGACTCAAATGCTCAGCTACAAGACATAGCAACTGCACAGCCGAATGAACAAGACACAACAAAGTTCATAAGTGCAGACCAAATGCAGTGACAAGTTGAAGCAGTAGTTTCTGCAGTGGCAACGAGGAAATTCATGTGTAAACAATCGAAAATATACGAAATTGACAAAGTCAAATATCACAAATCGCGAAATCAATTTAAAGCCGTGGTCAACACATAAATTCGAAACCGTGTTGTTCAAGTGATTTGAAGAAGTCAGAATCAATCTCAAACATTCAAGCATCATCAAGTGGCCGAGGTAATTCATTGACAAATTCAAACATGAATATACGAACGAAAACTCAGGGGATCGAACCCTATAAAAACCAAATTATCATCATCGGCATAAGGGAGAGTTCGCAATACAGAAATCAAGCAATTGCAAGCAATAAAAAGAACATACCAATTCGAACACGAACTCCATCGAAGCAGCCACATAAGCAACAAAGAATAAATCGATCAAGGCGACACGTAAAATATCAATGGATCGATCGAATTAAAGCCAGCGACTTCAAGCCCTAATTTCCAGAGCAGAGAGATCGAAAGCCCCAATTTTACAAGCCCTAATCTCAGAAAGAAGAAAACAGCGGCCGGCATTATTCTCAAGAAAAAAAGGGGAAACCAGGCCGATAAAATAAAAAGGAGAAAGGGGACGCTGTTTCTAATTAGTGGGCCGGTCCTTTTAAAAAAAAAGGAGGGGTTTTTGTTTATAAGGCTTTATTAATATTGTTTTAGGGTTATTGTTTTTAAATTATTGTTTTTATTTTACGAATCAAAAAGTTAGTAAATCACCACCTAGGTTTAGGTAGTGTTAGATTGCCTATTTTGAATTAGTTCAGTGAGCAGGGCGTGCAAGTTTGCAAAGCTCTATAGGCGGGAGCAGTGTTTGCGAGTGAGCGAAACTCTATAGGCGGGAGCAGGGTGTGCGAGTCTAGTAGAGTGTTTGTGAGCGGGAGCAAAAGGGTCTGCGAGTCTAGTAGAGTGTTTGTAAGCGTGATACTGTTTAATTCTAATAGAAATCTGTGAATGCAGCAGTAGGCAGGGGTTGCCGAAGCTGGGTAAATTTTGTGTGTGATTTACTTTTCCGCATATTTATTTCTGCTATTATATTTCTGTGTTTAATTCGAGAAAATTTGCTATAACCCTATTCACCCCCCCTCTAGGGTTAATCTAGATCCTACAAGTGGTATCAGAGCCCGGTATATATTTTTTAACTCTAGAGTCATAAGTCTACAAAATAATGCTTTTTCTGAGGGGCAATCTATTGCTAGGCCACCCATGTTTAACGGGAACGATTATGCTTATTGGAAAGTTAGGATGAGTATTTATCTTAGTTCCTTTGATTATGATGTTTGGGATATTATTGAAACTGGCTATAAACCTCCCACTATAATCGTTGGTGGTACTGAGATTCCTAAACCTAAGGATAGGTGGGATGCAAACGATAAGAACTTGAAAATGACAAATGCTAAAGCCATGAATGCTTTGATATGTGCTCTTGATAAAAATGAATTTAATAGAATTTCTCATTGTACAACAGCACAGGAAATATGGCATACTTTGGAGGTGACACACGAAGGAACTTCTCAAGTCAAGGAGTCTCGGCTAGACCTATTCAGCAATGAATACGAAAACTTTGTAATGGACAAAGACGAGAGCATAAAGGATATGTTTGGACGTTTTTCAACCTTGGTATACAATGCTAGAGCGCTTGGGAAGGTATTCACTGAGGTAGAGCTTGTGCGGAAGATACTACGAGTTTTACCAATGAACTTTGAGGCAAAAGTCACAGCAATCCAAGAATCGAAAGATCTGAGCAAACTAAGCATGGAGGAGTTGATTGGCAACTTGATGACATATGAGCTTGAGTTAAAAGCAAAGGAAAAACGCAACAACTCCGAACCAAAGAAGAAGACGATTGCCTTAAAAAGTAAAGAAGAAAGCGATGAAGAAGATCCAATTGAAGAGCTTGCAATGGCTGTCAATAATCTTAGAAGATGGTCTAGATTCAAGCCACGCAAGAAGAAAACAAAGGGCAATAGGTCAAAAGATTCCGAAAATTCCGATAATGAACTGACATGTTATAACTGCAACAAGCCTGGCCACATCAAACCAAAATGCCCACTTCTCAAAAACAACAAAGAAAAGAAAAAGGCGAAGAAGGTATTTGCAGCGACTTGGGATGATGAAGAAGGAGAGGAAGCTTCGGATAGCAGCCCAGAGGAGGCTAACTTGTGTTGCATGGCAAAATCAGAATCAGAAGCAACCTCCGACGAATCTAGTGAGGCAGGTGAGTTTTCTTATAAAGAACTTGTTTTTATGTGTTCTGATCTTACTAAGGTAGTGGATACTCTTGAATCTAAAATTGAAAAACTGAAATCTGATAGGAGAGAATTTGCTCGTGAAAATTTTAGGTTAAAAACTGAACTTGAAAATATTCAAAACCTAGAATGTAACCAATGTAAAATTTTAGATTCGGAACTATCAAAAATTAGGAATAACTCTGAGAATCTTGAAAAAGAAAACTTGAGTCTTAAAGAAAACATTGACACTAGAAAAAAGGACTTTATAAATCGATGCACCTCACTTGTCGCTGAAAATACAACATTAAAAACCAAAGTCCAAAATCTTGAGAAATCTTTGAATAACTTTTCAAGAGGCGAAAAATCTTTCAACATGCTATTGGGAAATCAAATTTTTGCTAACAATAGAAAAGGACTAGGTTTTGGAAAATCACAAGATGATGATAAAGGTAAAAGTGCTGCTCGATCTGAAATAATTGGAAATCAGGTTGAAAATCATAGTCATAGGAACACAAAATTTAATTAAGTCAATTTAATGAGCACGTTTTGTAGAGAATTTGGACATAATCGAAATAATTGTTGGTATAGACCCAAACACGTGAAAACTATACCAATTTGGGTTCCAAAAGGCACAAATATAAAATCTTTGAAAGTCAAACAAATTTGGGTGCCAAAAGGAACATGTATAAATAGTTTTGAGTCTCCAAAAACATATTTTTCATATTCTGCCACTAACAACAATGGACCTATAAAAACAAATAGGTCACATAAATCTTTTATCGTGTAGGTGTGGTGGCAGGCTAAGGAACAACAATAGTGTTCTCTGGATTTTGGCTGTTCCAGAAACACAACGGGCGACAAAGCAAAGTTCCTTAGCCTAGTTCAAACGTGACAGAATCACAACGGACAACAACGAAAAATATCGTAAAGGTAAAACAGGTATGGTATGTTTTAAACGATATATTAATTGTGATAATCTGCACCGTATTTTGAATTAATTCAGCCAATATTGAGATGAACAAAAGATGATTTTTTAAAATATTGACTAACCATCTTTAAAGAGAATTACTTGGAGTAATTATGATGGTTGACTGATTCGAACTTAATTGATATGATTTTTTGACTTGTTCTTATTTATGGCATTAATTTGTGCTTAATTGATGACCAATCAGTTTTTCAATTTTGAACTAATTTATATAAATTTGATCGGTCAAATGCTGGTTACTCATGCTACACGTAGATATATTGGTTCTGACATTTTGATCACTGTTTGTAAATTTGCACGATTTCAAATTCATGAGAAAAAGGATTTTAAGAAATTGTTTTTGAAATAATTATGATGTTGATTGACTGATGATTACTCATGAAAATAATTGTTTATCCTCTGGTTTCTGAAATTAACATCATGATATTTGTTTGAGTGTTAACACGGCTTAAATTCAAATTCAAAAGAATGATGTTTTGAAATTTTTGGTGCACATCTCATTGTTTGATTCAACAAGTGAATATTGAGTGAAATTTAAATTCAGATGCGGATTACACTGGTAATATGGTTGATAGAAAAATTACTAAGTGTAACGTGATTAATTATTTTTGAAACATTCATTTGCTGCATTTTTTTAAGAAAATATCTGCATATTTTTCACTTGAAATAATTTTCAAATAGCAGAAAATTTTCTTATAAAACTCCCCTCAAGAAATCATGTTTGACCATATTTACAGCTTAATTATTTTTGAAAAATTGATTTTATAATTTTTAATTTAATTTTAAATGACAAATTTGACTAATCTGACTCCCTTTGATTATCGAAAAGATAAATAGTGATTGAAAAAGAGATGAGTGTTGATATTTATCATATATTATAACTCGAGAAAGTATAATTAAAAAATTTCTTTAGAATTTCATAACAAGAGTTATAAAATTTTTTTGTTGGATAATAATTCCATGACCATTTCTATTTCTATCATCTTTCTATCGAACATCACTCATCAAGATCATATTTAATATGTAAATTTGTGGTAGTTTACAAAGGAAATCATTTGTTCTTCAATATCTTTAAATCGGTGAAGGAAATTATTTGTGCTTCAAATTTCTTATATTCAGCAACTAAAAATAAATATCCAAAGTATTCACTCTCATTTAAAAGTCCTCACGGTCATGCATGGGTGAATTGCTTGGATTTTTGATTATGTGCTTTCATGCTCATTTAAAAGTCCTCACGGTTATGCATGTATGGAACGCATATTAAAAATAATTAATTTAATAGACAAGTTGATTCTAATCCCATTTAAAAGTCCTCACGGTCATGCGTGGTTAGAAGATACTTGATTTCATTTTTTAAATTAAATAGGAATACTACTAATCTCATTTAAAAGTCCTAACGGTTATACATGGTTAGTAGATATTCAAATTTCTAGAAATAAATATACCACAAATAGACATATCTATATGAATTTTTGATGATTCTATCTCCGTCACTTCTGAAAGTGGAATATGCGCTTGACAAGGGTAATTATGATTTTTGTTTGAGTTTTATTGAAATTTGATATTTATATTTAATTGAGTTAAATGTTTGATTCATGTCTATCACTTCATCCCTATTTTTATAACACTGTTATTCTTTTGCTGATAACAAAAGGGGGAGAGAAAAGTTAAGATTTTGTCAAATAGAATCAAGCAAAGGTCAAATAACTTTCAATTTGCATATAGGCTCATTTACGTATTTTTATTTGTATGCATATATGTAGGGGGAGCCATATATGTAGAGAGAGTATCACATAAAAAGGAAGCATTCAAATAGGGGGAGCAAATGAAATTATCAAATACATTTAATATATTCAAAATCTTAAATATATGTTTGTTATCATCAAAAGGGGGAGATTGTTGAATATGCGCTTTGCGCTATATGATTTTTGTTTGATGATAATAAACATATATACATTCATATAAACGTATTTGGTAATGTACTATTTTGTTTTTCGTAGTTTAAATAAATATTTGTTGAATAAAATTAAATCTCACAGAATTTGAATTTGAATTCAAACAAAACAAGTTAAACAGATTTTGAATTCAAACAGAAATTTTATTCAAACAAATATTTTGTATAGTATGTATTTGGTTAGATAAATATCTGTTGAATAAAATAAATTACACAGAATTTGAATTTGAATTCAAACAGAACAAGTTACACAGTTTTTGAATTCAAACGAATATTTTATTCAAACGAATATTTATTACAAACTTGAATAGTACAAATTCATGCTCTCACTATACATATACATTTCTGATTACATCACGATTACATCACAAATATTTTTACAGTGATAACCTCAATACATATCACTCACACTCGTATTTTGTCTTCAACTGCATTCCGGTTTGAATCCAGCATCTGAGCAATCTGCAAAAATATAAACTAACGCAGTAAAATTGAAAAAGAAATATTTTTGCAATTCAAAAAAAAATATGGTTTTTTGAAAATAATATTTGCCTCAGTTATTTGGGTTGTTCGTCATCATTTAAATTTGAATTCATCATACACGAACAACTTGTGACATACACAGTGTATTACTGTATATGCCACAAGGCCGTGCACACCGATATATACACTTGATAGATATTACAGGGATAGGTAACCATAAGTGGCTGCAAAACACACGTGTACATTCATACACGTGTGCACTGCCTCGCCAACCCGTATGCGCAGCCAACAAGAGCAAGTGTACAACAGTGTCAAGTTGCAAACAATCAAAGGCAAGACACATGGAACAATGTAACACAGACCAAATGCTCAAGCCACCAAGATAACCAAAAGGTCAGAGATACAAAATTTTACATGTGTGCCAATACCAAATGCATCAGTAACCAAACACTACAAACTGCAACATGGCGAAGACTACAAGCAACTGACACAAACAACTCAAATGCACACATGAAGTATGCAAAGAGCTCGAGCACAAGAACATGACAGCAAACAGGAAGTGCAATTCCAAGTGAAGAACCAGACTCAAGTTAGTGCACAGTGCATATATGATGCATACAAGTTCAGCCACAAACATGCCACAATATCGAGTACATGAAGATGGCATCCAACAATATTCAAACAACAGCAGTATGCAAATGCATACATAATAGAGGCAGTAAAGAACAAGCTACATGAAGGGAACAGGAAGTAATGATTGTAATGCAACACAGTGCAATGAACAATGAACAGAGAACATGACATGAACAATGCAACTGATCAAAGCTCGGCCAACATAATGCAACTATGTTCAAACATGACAGAAACATGAACAAAGCTATAAGTGATGCAGCATCAAGTAAACAGTGCCAAATGAAGCACAACTGCAAACAACATGACAGTGAAAACTCGAGTCACAGTGCCATGCTACAGATTATAAAATGAAATTCATAAATGCAACGACCAAATGAAGTCAGCAGTCAACAGTGATAATGGTCAAGAACTATACAAATGAATGAAGCATGCAAGCTCAAGACATCAAGTGATACAAGGTCAGGGGAGCAACATGAATGCAACAAAGACCAAGCTGCAGCATCAAGATAAGAAAATCAAAGTGAACCAGATCAATAGCAGCTCAGTTATACAAGCTAACCAAGTTTATATGCAATGCAAAGACCACGGCTACAACAAATGTACATATATGGACAGTGAAAACAGAAGTGCACAGCAACAGTAAGGAAATGGACAAATACAACTGAACCAACTACACAAATATACTATGCAGTGAAGCAATACACAGCAGTTCATACAAAGAAGCCATGGTCAATGCAAAGCAAAAGTGAAGATACAGTGAAATTCTACAAGTCAAGGCCAAGCATGATGCAGTGGTGATGCAATACATACAACAAAAGAAGCAGTGCCAAGAATACATGTACTCAAGGCAAAATGCACAAGTAAAAACCAAAGTGACATACTGCAACAACCAAAGCCTTGACTACAAGAACATCACAAGTAAATCGATGCAGCACTGACTCAAATGCTCAGCTACAAGACATAGCAACTGCACAGCCGAATGAACAAGACACAACAAAGTTCATAAGTGCAGACCAAATGCAGTGACAAGTTGAAGCAGTAGTTTCTGCAGTGGCAACGAGGAAATTCATGTGTAAACAATCGAAAATATACGAAATTGACAAAGTCAAATATCACAAATCACGAAATCAATTTAAAGCCGTGGTCAACACATAAATTCGAAACCGTGTTGTTCAAGTGATTTGAAGAAGTCAGAATCAATCTCAAACATTCAAGCATCATCAAGTGGCCGAGGTAATTCATTGACAAATTCAAACATGAATATACGAACGAAAACTCAGGGGATCGAACCCTATAAAAACCAAATTATCATCATCGGCATAAGGGAGAGTTCGCAATACAGAAATCAAGCAATTGCAAGCAATAAAAAGAACATACCAATTCGAACACGAACTCCATCGAAGCAGCCACATAAGCAACAAAGAATAAATCGATCAAGGCGACACGCAAAATATCAATGGATCGATCGAATTAAAGCCAGCGACTTCAAGCCCTAATTTCCAGAGCAGAGAGATCGAAAGCCCCAATTTTACAAGCCCTAATCTCAGAAAGAAGAAAACAGCGGCCGGCATTATTCTCAAGAAAAAAAGGGGAAACCAGGCCGATAAAATAAAAAGGAGAAAGGGGACGCTGTTTCTAATTAGTGGGCCGGTCCTTTTAAAAAAAAGGAGGGGTTTTTGTTTATAAGGCTTTATTAATATTGTTTTAGGGTTATTGTTTTTAAATTATTGTTTTTATTTTACGAATCAAAAAGTTAGTAAATCACCACCTAGGTTTAGGTTGTGTCAGATTGCCTATTTTGAATTAGTTCAGTGAGCAGGGCGTGCAAGTTTGCAAAGCTCTATAGGCGGGAGCACTGTTTGCGAGTGAGCGAAACTCTATAGGCGGGAGCAGGGTGTGCGAGTCTAGTAGAGTGTTTGTGAGCGGGAGCAAAAGGGTCTGCGAGTCTAGTAGAGTGTTTGTAAGCATGATACTGTTTAATTCTAATAGAAATCTGTGAATGCAGCAGTAGGCAGGGGTTGCCGAAGCTGGGTAAATTTTGTGTGTGATTTACTTTTCCGCATATTTATTTCTGCTATTATATTTCTGTGTTTAATTCGAGAAAATTTGCTATAACCCTATTCACCCCCCCTCTAGGGTTAATCTAGATCCTACAATCAAAACTTCACTTCTTGGTTTAATTTGATTGAATAGAAAATTTTAAAATTTAAAAAATTCCCTACGGATCGACCTGTACTCGCCATGTACTATCATTTTACATTGTGCGTTTGCGGTTATTTTTATTATAAATTTTTCGGCGGTTTTCTAAACCTATAGAAAATTCATCGTTAAGGTACATAGTGAATTCCATACATATTGTATATTCAGAATTTAGAAAATTTTGGGATAAGGTAAAGAACGAAAAAAAATTAAAGTGCATAAGAAAAGCTCACTGAATTCCATACATACTGTGTAATCTAGCAATAATTTTAGTAGCAAAGAAATGAATCTACATTTAGCACTATTTGTCTGTATAATTTAGTATATTTTGACTCTATTGTTGACCTGTTTTTTGTAACAGAGAGGATGTCCTTTCGAATTAAATATATTGATGGGTTGGCAGGGTTGGTGATTAGGTATTAAGAGCAAGTAATCAACTCGATTGTCTATGATTCACAGTATATACCCACTTTATCATACGATTTATTTGAACAGGACCGGTCTACATCATATTCCTTACCAACCTCTTCTCGATATATTATCTTTAAACAATTATTTTTCTTCTCAGTTATTAGGCTTAGAACATGCAATTGCATAAACCTGAAAAGGCTTGCCAACAATATTAAATTGTTTATTTAACCACGCTACAATACTTACCTAATCACCAAACCTGCCCATTGACAAATCTAATTTACAAAATTGATTAACAAATATCCTTGGGATGCATTGATTATTGTGATATGGTTATCTAATATGCCATGTTAGAAAATTAAGCGACGTCGCATATAAACTGACAATCTGAATAAAGAAAATGAAGTATATTGAAGTGATACCTGAATGGAACTCCACAATACATGTTTTAAATCATCACCTTTATTCCGCCAATCATCAATCGTGAATGGAACATGCTCCATATGAGCGATCTTATGTAAGAACATAGTTTTAAAGAACCTTCTCGTATTGGTACAACATTCTCATTAAATTCAACGTTAATCCGAGACATACGATCTGAAAGAAGTCTTTTCATTCTAGTTTGATCTCTAGCTTTTTTCTTTTGAATCAAACTTTCATCTATGTGTTGAATATTAGCCTCATTTTCCATCACATCACATCACTTATCGAATGACTTAAACAGCTGAGCCAATTGTTTCGTTAGGTTTCAGCGGATGTTGATCCAAATAAATTATCGACCTCATCGAAAGGTCTAAATTGTAGGGTTTAAGACTTCGAAAGATTGTAGTTATTTCTTGCACAGGAGTGTTGTTATTCTTGCCTACGAAAACCTTCCGATGGAGTTGAACCTGAAAATATGAGTTAAACTAATAAAGATTTAAGCAAACAGTAGGGTAATTAAAAAATCCAAGTACTTCCCTTCATATTTAAGAAAAAGCATCATTTTTATTAGATTTCCCCGAATCATTGTCAATTAGGATTACAATTCTTTGATTAAGAAGTTACAAGATCATAATAATAGAAATTGGATCCCCAAAATAGTGTGTCAAGTGGAGTAGTCGGGGAACATAGAATAACATTAGGGTCAGAAGCTTCAGGTATCGTTCTTTCATTTATTTGGCACTCAAAAATGGTAACTACCAGCTCCAGTGTATTAAAACCAGACCGATAATAACTACCGGCTATAGTATAAGAACCGATAGCTTACTTCCAATTGGATTGCGATAATGTTATTAATTTATTTCGCACTCAAAGATGATAGATTTACGTTAGATAATATTATTGTTATATTGGTATTTTTCACTTCTTCCTCGGTAAAACCTATTTATATACACACACATATCCTTGGCACACACGTTTTATTTAGTGTTAAGAATGTTGGTAAAGAATTTAACAAAATTGTTATTAATACTAATATCAAGATTTGAAATAACAATATATTATCCAACATGACATTGGAAGTTTAGTTTCTTTAGGACTTCTTCGCCTTATTGCTGTAGGCAACATTTCATGCATGAATAAAACCTACGTATACAATATCTCCTTTTATTTAATGAAAGGGTAAAAAGTAAAATGATTTTTATTTTTCCAGCAAGTAGATTATAGATCACCAAAATTCATTCTCCTTTCTCCAGTAAAAAATTCTTAGTACTACTTTTCTTGACCTCAATTCAACATTTATAAACTCCATCCTTATATATATACACAAAAAATGTAAACAGCTAGTATATATAAAATTAGAAAATGGCGCCTTCTCCTAATGGAAACCCTAAAGGAGAAAACTCCAAAACTGATGACGAAGACGATACAGGATGGAAAAGATTATTAATAAAAACAAGGGTAAGCGTCAGATCGGGGAGAATATGCAGAGGGGAGAAGGGCCCAATCAGCGAACGTTTCCAGAGGGACTGAGATCCAATAAACTTGAATTCAAAGAAGGGAAGAGATCCTGGGCAGAAGCTATAGCAGGCAACACGTATATAGAAGGTGGGGTCAATAATTATAAACCCCTTGAAGATGCTGAGGGGCCCTTTGCAAATCTGGATGAAGATGTGTTTTCTATTGCTAAAAGTATGTGGGGATCATCTATCTACATATTTGTAGCAGGAAAAAGACCTTACTGTGTTCATCTTAATGCTTACATTAAAAGAGAATGGAAACCATCAGGTAAATGGGATATTTTCCCCAGGGAAAATGGTTTTTATTTAATTAAATTTAGTAATGAATTGGACTGCAAAAAAGTGCTAGAAGGAGGACCATGGTTCATAGATAGCAAACTTATTTTCATCAAGAAGTGGGAATCTAATTTAAGACTAGAGCAAGATATGCTAGAAACTCACCCTGTTTGGGTTAAACTAATGAATCTTGATTTATCCTTATGGAATGCCCGTGGCATCAGTGAAATTGCAAGTGATTGGTACACCGTTGGCCATGGATGAGTATACAAGACAAGTTAAAAGACTGAAATATGCTAGAGTGCTAGTAGAAATCAAGGCTAGCGACATAATTAAAAATCAAGTTCGTGCAAAATACAGAAGTGGAAATGTATACATTCAAGATGTTGAATATGATCACATTCCACCTGTTTGTACTAAATGCAAGTGCTTTGGACATTCTACAGAGTAGTGTGAAACACTTATACGACCCATTAAACAGGTTTGGAGACAAAAAAAATACATTAGAGATTACTCAAACTGAGCCAACACAAAATTTACAATAGAAAGAGGCACAGAAAGAGTCTACTGAAGTAAGTCCTATACACATAGAACAAATTACCAAGAGTGCTGGCCGCCAAACAGTTGAAGATACATCTGATGCACTGGAAAAGGAAGTAGACGTAACTGATTCTCCACTGGATAATACTGCTGAAAAGTTAAATGCCCATAGCTTAGCTGGGGATTCATTGGTCGAAACGCCTGTCACAACAGATGAAATGAATGAAATAAATAAAGTTTATCTACATAACAGTGATTCAGGTACAGATATAGAGGAAAACAGTCCTAACAATTATACAAAAAACAACACGGACTACACTAAACAGTTTCAAAATTCAGTGGTTAAAAGTAAGACGAAATCAAATCGTGTGATCTCTCCTACAAAACTGAGGAGTAGATCCTCAAACTTCAAATTTCAATCATAAGCTGGAATGTAAGGGGTCTAAACAATGACACAAGGCGTTTAGACCTCTTAAATCCGAGGAGAAACTATTCTCCTTCCATTATAAGCATTCTTGAAAATAAATTCAATAATGAAAATTTATCTTTTTTTACTGAGTCTTTGGGAGATGATTGGAAATTCATACATAATAATGATGTGGGAAGAAAAGGTCGTATACTATTATTATGGAATAAATCAACCTTGACTATCAGCCTTCAGAGGACAGACGAACAACAAATAACTGTGAAAGCTACAAACACAGGTGGCTTGATACTGACTCTTACTTGTGTATATGCTTGTAACTTGGCCTCACAAAGATCTCAACTATGGAAAGCTATTAAAGTTGTAAGCAAAATTACCAATAACCCATGGATTGTGCCAGGAGATTTCAACTCAGTACTTAGAGCAGAGGCGAAAAAAGGAGGACTTACCATGAAAGTTTCCCAGCTCACTGAATTCAATAATTGCACGTTAGAGGTAGGACTGATAGAGCCTGTCCATAATGGCTTGAAATACACATGGAGAAGCGGAGAGAATAAAAAGATATCATGCAGATTAGACAGAGTGATAATAAATGTGAAATGCATTATCTTATTTCCTAACATTAAAGTTAGTATTCTCTCTCCCTCTACTAGTGATCATAGTCATATAATGGTTGACTTAGTAGACAAAGGTATGATTGGCAAAGGTAGACTATTCAGGTATAGTAATCATTGGCATGAAATTGAAGGTTACAAAGAAGCTATTAATTTCAATAATACACCAAATGTTGAAGGCTCTTAATGCTATAAATTATTACAAATCATCAAAACAAAAGGACATTAAAAATTGGAATAGATGCAGACCCAAGTAGTATGATCAAATTGCAATGCTGCAAAGCAAATGTGATGAATTTCTTACAATGATAGACAATGGTGCTGATGATGATAACACATGGAGCAATTACTACCAAAGCCAAAATGAATTAAAAGAAGCACTTAGGTTGAAAGCCACAAAACTCAAACAAAAAGCAAAGGAGAAATGTTTCACTCAAGGAGATGAATGCACAAAATTATTTTATACTAAAATGGCAGTTCATAATAATAATAACATCACTCAAAACATCAACCAGGAAGGGAATCATACTATCATAGCAGAAGAATTTGAGGAGCAGGCAATTCAATACTATAATGAAATGTTTAATGGTGAAGTTTGCGATAACTTACCAAGAATTCACTGAAGGAGGCTGATAAATACCAGGGGAAGAAGGATGTTGACCATACAAGTTACAGAAACCGAAATCTTGAACGCCCTGAATACCATCCATATAGATTCCAGTCCGGGATCCGACGGACTCAGCTCTAAATTCTTCACTTTCCACTGGAGTGACCTGAAAAATCACATTATCTTAGCAATGCAAGAAAATATTTCAAACTGGAAAATTTGTCAAAGAAATCAACCATACATTTATCTGTCTTATTCCTAAAAAAGATAACCCTGCCAAAATTGAGGACTACCGGCCTATTGCATGTTGTAACGTGATCTACAAAATTCTAAGTAAAATTCTTCGCAACAGAATGAAGAAGATATTACTTGATCTTATTTCAGGATGCCAAAGTGCCTTCATTAAAGGCAGAAGCATTTCTGAAAACTCACTTATGGCACACGAGTTGGTTAGGAATTTTAATAAACCAGGATCAGATAAATTCTATTTAAAGTTTGGCCTCCATAAAGCATATGATAAAATTAATAGACAATTTATAATTCATATGCTCATAGTTATGGGATTCCCCTCAAAATTTGTAAGACTTATAAAAGAATGTATATCTACACCTATCTTCTCTATTCTGATTAATGGTATACCGAAAGGTTTCATAGGGTCCAATAGAGGTATTCGACAGGGTGACCCTCTACCCCCCTGCTTGTTTGCAATTTCCATGGAATACTTTTCTCTACAAATGGAGTTGGCTACTCATCACAAGCTTATTCACACTACTTTTAACTTCCACCCTACTGTGAGTCACTTACCCTATGCAAATGACTTGTTCATCTGTATAAAATCCAGCAATGAATTAGCATCAGCCATTAAAGACATTTTCAATAACTTAGATAAATGTACTGGGCTAAAACTGAATGAACAGAAAACCAAATGCTACTTTATTAAAACTTGCAATAGGAGAGTAGAGGTACTGGAAATCTTAAATGTCAAAGAGAGCAACCTTCCAGTCAAATACTTAGGGGTTCCACTTTCCTCTAATAAAATTACGGACAGAGAGTGTGCAGTCCTTATCTCTTCCATCAGGGAAAGACTGCAGGGTTGGAGATCTAATCTGCTGTCCCTTGTAGGTCGTATAGAATTAGTACACACTGTGATTCACTCTAAAGTAAACTTTTGGCCGCAAAGATTCCAACTTTCTGATGCTTCTATTCAAAAAATTGAGAGGGTTTGTGCGGATTTCATTTGGAAAGGAGGGCTCCACAAAATCAAATATGATAAAGTATGTAGGCCAAAAAATGAAGAAGGTGTAGGACTTAGAAGATTAAAAGATATGAGAACAGTGCAAACCCTTAAGCAAGCTTGGAGAATTATTAATGGAATAGGTCTTTGGGGAAAATGGATGAATAAAAGATACATCAGGGGAAACTTCTGGCAAATGGCAATAGATAATAATGCTACAACAAATTGGAAAGCAATAATTAGAGTCAGACACATTTTAGCTTCTCTTTGTACATGAGAAATAGCAAATGGAAGAGAGACTGATCTTTGGAGAGATCCATGGATTCGGGGAAAATCATTAATTGACATATTGGGAATACAGACTTACTCTGCTTTTGGTTGTCCGAACAAAAAAGTTCAAGAAGTGATAAATAATAACAGATGGAACTGCTCCTCACTGCTAATAACTTAGGATAGAAAAGAAAAAATCCAATATATGCCAATATATCATGGCAGAGATAAAGACATTTGGGCTTGGATGCCTACAGGTAATGATTTCAATTCCAAAGCTACTTGGAATGAAATTAGGGAAAAAGACAACAAAATTACATGGAGTAAAATTATTTGGGATCATGTCAACAATCCAAAAATGACATTCACTACCTACAAAACAATAATGAGAAGATTAGCAACGAAGGACAGACTATCGAAATGGGTCATAGTAAATGACACAGAATGTATTCTCTGTAAGCAAGGGACAGAAATGCACGAACACCTCTTTTTTGAATGTACATTTTCTAACTTTGTATGGAATGCATGCAACAATTTCTTAAATCTAACAGCAAATGCAAGTAAACTAGATAAACAAATGTATTACCTAATGATGCGGGCTAACGGCAAAGACATCAAAACCAAAATGCACAAAATTGCCGTCACTGTAACTGTGTGAAACATATGGAAAGGAAGGAATCGAAGAGTTCTCCAAAACAAACAAAGAAATCAATCAGAAGTAAGTAAGATAGCTATTGGAGATCTGAGACAAGCGTTGAAAAGAATCTAGAACTACCAGCTTACCTCGAGGGAACAAGTCGTAGATCAACTGGAGAAGAGGATCTGCTTCATCCATTGGCAGAAATCCGACATATGATTCGCCATTATCGGCCGCCATGATTGTGCAAACTGAAATTTGAGAAGAAATGTATGAGCTGTCTAATTTAGTAACGTTCCATTTGTATCCATGTTGCTTTAACTCAAATATAAGTTGTAATGGTTCTTTGGTCAATTTGGGCTGGAGCATGCTTTAGATAAAAGTTTACCAATTTTTTTTTTTAAAATAAAATAAATAAATGTTACCATATCGTATGTGCCAAGATTATGTCCATTTATCAACCGTGAACCACAAGCATCCACGCATTGATACTACAGTACATCACAAAATGTGAATAACTCGTATGTGAAAATTCGATGAAACAATCATATCAATCTCTACATAACTCCACATGAAAAAATTGACGAAACCAGAAACAATGTAATTAAGAGGAAGAACATGCAAACATTAAAAATGCTTCTAGTTTCACAAATATGTCCTCCATGTTGTGATATTGTGGCACCTATTAAATACTTTTTTCATTCCCAATGAATTGAAATGAATCAACTTTTTCATTGTCATGGTACAGAAAAGTATGCATGTAGTACATAATAGAGAGATGGGCATTTGGTATATATATAAAAAGATTGTGTTCAAAAAGTGCAAGGTCCATCAGCCTATAGTCGTCTACAACTTTATACATATATGATTCCTTGTGTGAAAATGTACATACATAATCAAACTTTTAACATGTTGTAGAAAACTAACTTGCACGGATTTGGTATGTACCTTTTTTTTCTAGGGTGAGCGTGAGCTTAAAAGGGAATATATATATATATATATATATATAAAGTTAGCTCGTGAGGCTGCAATAATTAATTAGAAGAAAAAATATTTGTATTTGTATTTGTTTAATGTTGAGGTAGATACTCTCCACCAACCGTTGATGACGTATACCATAATATAAACCTCATACTCCATATTGTGTTTTCATGATGATTTTCCATGGACCATGCATGGACAAGAGTGGCAGCTAAAATGAAACAGCGCCCAAAAGTTAACCCATTAATTCATCCAAGAAACACTGAACTACAGAGGCAACATGGAATAGAAAAGAACCTTATTGAAATGACTATGTCTATTTCAGTTGTGATATATCGTATTAATTTTGTTGGTATCCATGTTTTTTTTCTTTCCTTGTCAATATTAGTTTCAAAATCAAGCTTTTACCATCTTATTAATTTTCACCACTATTCCTCATAGCTTGTTTTATGAAATTAGCTTAATTAATGCTAGACCACTGTACCTCAGAGAACAGGTAAGAGGAAATGTGATTCTAAAAAAAGATCAAAGTTCGGAACTAGTTGAACATATGCTGTAGATAATTATAGTTGGCAGTATTTTTGCTAATTTAGATAGATATTCGTGAATGATTTTTATAAGTATTTAAATAGAAAATAATACTTATTAATATTGTTATGAGCTGTTTTAAATACTTCAATTTTTGAGAATTACTAGGCTTAAAAAAGTTTGGACATAGCATCATACTAGTATACAAGTTACTTTCGTCTTTCTCTACTTAAAAATAGTTATAATCAAAGTAATTGTACTGAACCTATATATAAATAAATCATCATCATCATTATCCTTGTATTTTTCCAAAATGAATATGTCAGCCACATGAATTCTCATTTTCGATAAAGTTCTACTTCAAATCGTATTTTTAGTTAAGTTTAGGTTTTCAAACTCATTTTTATTACTTTCCATGTTAGTTTAGAATTTCTTTATTGTCTTTTATCCTTGTGTATGTAATTATATTCTCTCCTAGTGATGCATTATTTTCTCATTTGTAACTCTATCTTTGGTTATTTCTATAATACCCTACCTTTATGCCTTATAATTGGTATGACCGTAAATCTTCCATCGTCCTTTTGCATCTAAACTTTCTTCTAAACCTAGGAATTATTGAAAAATAATGCAACACTTTAACCAGAATACCATGCATAATCTCCTTTGTCCATTGATTTACCTTCCACCCTGTTTGCACAAAAAATGGGGAAACACCTCCAAGTCGTATGAATAGTTGATTTTATGTTGTTTCTAGTGATTTGGGTGATTTACGCAAATATATAAAAAGCAGGGACTAAACTGTAAAAGACACACAGATTCATAGTGGTTCGGCCAGAACGTGCCTACGTCCACTTTATATGTTATTCTCCTTTTCTATTCAGATTACAAGTACAAAGCTTTGATTACAAGTAACTGAAAGTTGTTTGAAAGTTCTCTCCGTGCTTGAGCTCTCAAACTTGTCTGCCATTGTTGTACCCCTGCACCTCTATTTATAGAGTGAGGCTGGGGGCAAGGGTCTTGGATGTATAAAGCTGCTGGTGGGCCTGGGCTGAGGCAATCTGGTCTAGTAGTGCTAGTCCGGTACGCCTTCCTTGTGTTGGTTCGGTAGGAGGTGGTATGTTGTTTGGACCGGAAATAGGTGGAGTGAGGGTTGGTCCGGTCGTAGGTGGTTCGGTAGCGCATGGGGATGGAGTTGGATCGGTGGAGGTTTGTTTTGCGTTGCTTGGAGATGGAGGCTTGATTCGGGGGAGGTTTGCTTCGGTCATGGTTGTCGTTGAAGAAGCTTGTGGGTCGGTAGTCACCTGGTTTGGCAGTGGTTATTGGAGAGGCTTTTGGATCGGTGGTAAGAATTCGCCCAACATTTGCCCCCCAAAGTGGGGCACATGCCTGCATGTGTCACGCTTTGTTTTCTTGTAGTTGGGATAGCTTCATTCGGTTTGAAGTGCTGAACCGGTTGGTCCGGTTATCCTACGCTTGCCTATAAGTTATGCCATCGTTATTCCTTTACCTTTTGAGATAGCCGAATCAACTGACTGCCGAATCAAACTCCTATTCGTGCCGAATCAAACGCTTATCTTCGCCGAACCAGGCGAGACCCTATTCTGCCGGATGAAACTTATTATTTAAATTACCGGATGAAGTTTTACTCTGTACCACCGAATGAACTCCTTCGAGCTCAAGTGCCGAATGAGTCTCGTGCTTTGCTTTGCCGAATGAGCTCCGTGGTGTGAGTACCGAATGGCCTTTCGGTCTTGTGCTACCGAATGAACCTGAAAACCTTCATCTCTTGAGTTTTGAATTCGAGTGAAATTCCATGCCCTTGTTTACTTATATCTTTATACTCCTCATTCTAACAACATACTTTTGCTTTTGTGTTTGCAGATAAATGTCTCGCAAAGTGGAAACCCGATCAGAAAAACAGAGGAAATCAATGGACAGAAGAGAGTCTCCCGCTGTGCCCCTAGTCCAGCCGGAACCAGCGCGACGTAGATCTGCCCCGAGGTCATTAGTGGACGGATATGGCCCTCAAGAGCTTCTGAACTCTCCTCCCGATTGTTTTCCGAGCTCCCTCAAAGAGGGACAACTTGATGTCATCGCTCGCTCCTTCGGGATTGACAGGGCGAGCATGCTGCTGCCGGGAGATGGTGTGATGCCGTATGATCCTCCTGAAGGATATTTCGCCTATAGCCGATACCATTGCATGTGCGGGGCCATTCTCCGATCAATGCATCGATAGTCAGCTTCCTTACTTACTTGAAGGTGGCTCCATTCCAGCTTCAGCCCAACTCCTATGCCATCTTAGTGTGTCTATTCGTTATCTTCCAGAGGAGGTATGGGCGCCCCCTTCTAATCGGGAAATCCGATATTTGTATAATCTGAGGGGCTACAAGAAGGGGTCTCCATACGTTAGTTTAGAGTCGGCCGTGTCCTTCAAGCCGGTCTTGGACCTATACTCGAAATTCACCATGTTTAAAAAGGAATGGTTCTTCGTCAAGGACGACTCCGTTTCTTTTCGCCTTTTCACTTCTGGCTGTAAATTGGATTCCATTTGTAATTTCTTTGTCTCGACTGCAATGCTTCTTCTTATATGCTTTTATTTCTTACTAGCGATAGATGGCTTTGCGGTCGTGGAGAATGATCGCCTGGTACAAATGGCTGCGGAGATAGAGGCTATCTCTGGAAGGGATAGGTCGGCTTCTTACCTGATCAGGAATGCCACTCTCTTGGAGCACAACTTGATTTTGCCACGTCAATCCGTGGTTAAGCAGAGAGATACAGCCGAGGAGAGGGCTGCCAAAGCTAAAGATGGGGCCACTGCGAAGAGTAGCAAGAGGAGACCTTTCTCGATACCTCCAGTCGTCGGGGGGAAAAAGCTTAAGAAGTCTGATGGACCCTCCCCTAGCACATGTCCAGATATTCCGGAGGAGGAAGGTGGAGAGGAGGAAAGAGGCGAGGAGGAGAGCGGAGGAGATGGAGAAGGTGAAGGACAGGGTGGTAGTGGTGCCGGGGCTTTGTCTTTCGAGCAGGCAGGGGAGATCCAGGAGTGGAAGGATGATGCCTTCCGCCAGGCTTTTGAGGGGTTGGAGGAAGGATCAACCTCGGTGGTGAAGGCGAAGAAGGTTGACAAGGCTGGGACAGGTGCCGATCCATCTTCTAAGGGTCCTTCAGCTAGGGTAACTCAAGGTGAATTTTCAACTTCTGCAGACTCCCTTTATGATAAGGACTTAGGAATATTTTATGGCCAGCTCCCGTCCTGGAATGAAATTCAGGACTTATTGCAGTACCCCACTCCCCCTCAGGGTTTGTAAAATAAACGCGTTTTCCTACTCCTTTTAACTTAACATATTTCTCGGATCATAGTTTCATGCATGCTTGTAACACTTGGTTTTTATTTCAGGAACGGGTAAGGTGGCCAAGACATTAGATATTCGGCACCGCCTTGAACAGTACAAGCTACTCAAAGCTTCCGCGAAACCGTCAAATAGCCGTCCCGGAGATGTGGTTGGCTATCGCCCTCTTCTCGGAGTTATTGAAGAAGATATGCAAAAGAGGAAGAGGGGCCGATCTTTGTTTGAACCTTCGCCTGGCCCTCAGCCTCCAGTCCATCCTATCCATGATATTACTGAGGAAGATACTGAGTTTATGTCTTCCCCACATCCGTTCGAAAATCTAACCGTCACCCCGATAGACCGCCCTGGTTTGGTTTGCAACCCATTTGTCGGCCACCGGGTCTGGACCCGAGTTTTCAGGACATTTCTTTTGACGAGGCCACGGGTGAGCATCTTCTTCCCCGCAATCCCATGGTACAGGTGCTTGATGAGGCTAAGTCCTTAGACCTCGATTTGCTTACTACTCGGATTGTGACCATGGGGGATGAGGCCAAGGCGAACATCGATCGGGTGGCTGAAGAGACCAAGAGGCTAATGGAGCATCACGCTCGACTGGCCAAGGATGGAGAGGAAATCGAAAGTGCTAACATTCGGTTGCGGCTAAAGGTTTCCAATCAGGCCAAACAGCTTGCCGATCAGGCTATCCAGATATCCAAGCATGAGGCGGCCTCCAGACGACTGAAGAAAACCATGGAAGAGGCTAGCAAGGCTGAGTTGCGAAAGTTGGAGGCTGTTTGCAAAGAACGAAATGACATGGCCGTCGCAACGGTGGATGGGGTTTGGAGAGCGGATCTTGAGCAGGTAGAGGAGTATCTGGGAGGCTTGAGGCCGCAGAGCTTGCTCAGGCCAAGCTGAAGGAGGAGATGGAAGTGATGCGGAAATCCCCTCAGGCTGACTGCTCGAGATACCGATTGGAGAGAGATGCTACCGTCACACGGCTGTCGGCTTCTGAGGCCCGGATGAAAGAGTTTGAGGAGAACGAGGGGATGATGGATGAGATGCTCCAGGACATGTATTTCCGAACTTGGAGGCAGGGCAACCTGTCCTGGATGGAGGACTATCCCCGGGTCATGGCTAGAATATATCTTCGAGCTTTAGAGGAGGCTAAGGCCGATGTGGATAAAGAAGGTGGTGCGGATTTCAGGATTGATGTGCTTACTGCACAGTTCACCAAGGAGGAGAAGGCGGCGGTGAAGGAGGGCATGAGGCTGCTCGCCGCCGAGGAAGTGGGTGTGCAACTGGAGGATGACGACCAGGGAGCAGACGCTGGTAAGTCTTCCCTTTTAATCTTTTAATGAATTGATTGCTTATCTTTCGTGATTATTGATGGATTCCCTTTTGAATTGGGCAGGTGGGACCCTTGGCCAGCATGCTGGGAGTTCTGACCCTGCGTTCAAGTAGATCCCGGAGGGCGAGCAGGATAGTGGCGGAGCCCTACTGCAGCTGATTATTTTTTGGCCTTCTTGGCATTCCTGTATATACTAGTCCAAAACATTATTGTATTTTTAGGCTGTAATTATATCATTGCAACGAACGTCTTTATGTAACTTTATAAGATAAACAGATTCTGTTATGTTCGAATGTGGTTGTTGTTTTGATATGTTGCATAAGAAATACAGCTGCGTGTTTATGCATGTGATTTAATTGTATTTGATGCTAAGTTTCTTCTCAAAATATTGTTTCATGTTTTGCAATGCCAATATGATGTGTGAATAAATAAAAGCTACATATTTGTATACAAGAGAAGATAGTGCCGCCCTTCGTGTTTTAGTTGTAGAGGGTTGCTTTGAATGTCTTGCGTGACTGAGCATGGAATGTAGCTGAGTGTTCCGTCATCCGGATGTGAGTTCATATTTCACAAGCGAGAGTTCCCCTATTTTGTGACCTGTACTTTAGGGATTGTTATATAGGATAGGAGAAAAGTTTTTGAACGAAATGGAAATATGAGAAACAGCAAAACTTCCAATCACGGAAGGCCGTCGATTTGCTTAAGTTCGTGGCAAACGGGTTTTGTAGTCACTTTCCTTAGCTGTGGGTCTTGGAGACATTTGTCACCCATCTTACGCCTCCGCGGGGAGTTTATCTTTTTTACAACAGCCGCACTTAAGACATATCGGAGCCGAGATCGCGCACAGTAACTACCCGAGCCATTATGGCCCGTAATCATGGGTATTATTCGATTTACTGTGGCCGGCTAGCGTGGGTGCCGATCGTCAACCGTGAACTACCCCTGGCTGGCCACACCTTATGTTGGGGCTTAAAGTAGGTTCACAGTTGCCGGTGAGCCGAACACCGTAATGAGCTGCCATCGGCTACAGTCGGCCTTCTTGATGGCTTATAATCGGCTCATTACAGTTGGCTTTTAGGGCAGTCGCGAGCAATGAGTTAACCCGCAGCAGAGAGATGCCGGAGCAAAAGTGTCTCATTGGCGAGTGCATAGATTCGCATAGTACCTGTTGGGTCTTCTCCAGGTGAGGTTGCGCCGTGAAGTGTCCAGAATGGAAATGTCGTTATACATGATTTTGTTCAACATAAAAGGATAAAGCTTAACAAGAAGCCAAGATATAAAGGAACAAGTTAAAAAGAGACGAGATTTTTAAAGTGGTTCGGCACGAAAATGCCTACGTCCACTGATTCTCTTTGTTAATTCACTTCATATGGGCATTACAAGTTAAGAAAAGTATCGACGGAGGTGTTGGATGTTCCATGCCCTCTGGAACACCTCTCCGTCCATTGTTGACAAAATATAGGCTCCGTTGCGCAGATCTTTATGAATTACATAGGGTCCGTCCCAGATTGGATCTAGCGCTCTGGGGCGCGGGAAGATCCGCTTGAGGACAAGATCTCCTTCTTGTAAGCTGCGGTGCTTGACTTTGGAGTCGTATTGTGCTGCAACTTTTTGCTTATGAGCTGCTGCTTTTAGTGCTGCATCGTTTCTTCTCTCCTCAATTAGATCCAAAGACATGTGGAGGAGTTCTTCGTTCTCTTCTGGGTTGTAGTGGATCCTGCGGTGGGAAGGCACTATAGTTTCAACTGGGAGCATGGCCTCCGATCCGTATGCCAAAGAGAAAGGAGTATGCCCTGTTGATGTTCTATAAGATGTGCGGTAGGCCCAAAGTGTCGTAGGAAGTTCATCCACCCAAGCGCCTTTTGACATTTCGAGTTTCTTCTAGATTAGGGTTTTGAGGATTTTGTTGACAGCTTCGACTTGTCCGTTTGCCTGGGTGTAAGCCACAGATGAGAAGCTTTTGTGAATTCCGTGTTCTTGGCACCAGTCGGCGAATTCCTCACTGTCAAATTGAAGTCTATTGTCCGATATGATTTTGAGTGGAACCCCGTACCTGCATAAAATATTTTTGATCAAGAAGTTAATAACTTTTGCCGAAGATATTTTATTTAGAGGCTCCGCTTCCACCCATTTGGTGAAATAGTCAACTGCTACTATGGCATATTTGGCTCCGCCCCGGCCTACTGGCAGTTCGCCAATCAAGTCAATTCCCCATATTGCAAAGGGCCAAGGGCTGGTCATTTGAGTAATCTCATTTGCGGGCAGTCGAGGAATCTTAGCAAATTTATGGCATCTGTTGCATTTTTTGACGAAGTCTAAGGCGTATTTTTTTAAAGTGAGCCAGTAATACCCGTATCAGAGTGTTTTCTTGGCTAGAGTCTGCCCTCCGGTGTGATCTCCGCAACTTCCTTGATGGATGTTGGACAAGACTTCCCTGGCTTCCCTTCCAGCGATACACCTTAACAAGGGATTAGAGAAGCCGCGCCGATAGAGGATGCCTTCTTGTAGTGTGTAGCGGGAAGCTTTCCTTAAGATTTTCTTAGCTTCGTTAAGCTCGTCGGGCAGTGTGCCATCTTGTAAATATTTCCGGATGGGGGTCATCCAAGTTTCTTCTTCAATTGCAGCTATCATATTCATTGGCTCGCAGCTCGGGCCCAGTTGCTTTGAGATGGTTATTGTTCGGGAAGCAGTGCCGTCCTTCATGCTAGATTGCTTTGCCAGTTCGTCGGCCTCCTGATTCTCTTCTCGAGGAATGTGTTTGATTAAACAGTGATCCACTTGATTGAGCAGCAGTTTGGTCTTCTTTAGATATGCTGTGAGTCGTTCTCCTCGAGCCTGGAATTCTCCCAGTATTTGATTTACAATAAGTTGAGAATCACTATGGAGACATAAAGAATCGACTCCAATCTCCAGGGCAAGTTCTAATCCGGCTATCACTGCTTCGTATTCTGCGTCATTGTTGGTGGCAGCGAATTACAACCTTAGGACGTAGGGCAGCTTCCTTCCCCTGGGGTGATTATCACAAAACCTGCCCCCGAGCTCTGTTCATTTGATGCTCCATCTACGAAGAGATTCCACTTGATGTATTCCGCTATTCTAGATGGCTCCCTACCTTCGTTAGTGGTGAATTCAGCAATAAAATCATCCATGGCTGACCCCTTGATAGCGGTGCGAGGATGGTAGGTGATATCATATTGACTCAGTTCAATGCACCATTTAAGTAGTCGCCCAGAAGTGTCGGGGCGATGGAGTACTTGCCTTAGCGGTTGATCAGTTAAAACTCTTATGGAATGAGATTGGAAGTAGTGTCGCAGTTTCCGTGACGTGATTAGCAAACAATATGCTAGCTTTTCAAGTTTAGGGTATCTGGCTTCTGCCCCTGTAAATCTCTTGCTTACAAAGTATACGGGTCGCTGTGCGTGATTGTCTTCCCTCACCAAAGCGGCGCTTAAAGCATGGGACGATACAGCAAGGTATAGGTATAGTTCCTCGCCTTCATTTGGAGTTGAAAGTACTGGTGGTCTCTAGAGGTGTTCGATTAAGTCAAGGAAGGCTGTCGAGCATTCGTCAGTCCATTCGAACTTTCCTTTGTCTTTCTTAAGAGCTTCGAAGAAAGGGATGCATTTGTCGGTTGCTTTAGAGATGAACCTGCTTAGGGCAGCCACCTTCCCGTTTAGGCTTTGCATCTCTCTTCGAGTGGATGGTATCTTGATATCTTCCAAAGCCCGGACTTGTTCGGGGTTCGCTTCAATCACCCTGGCATGGACGATGAATCCCAAAAACTTTCCCGATGATACTCCGAAGGAGCACTTTAGAGGATTCAGTTTCATTCCATATTGGCGAAGTACTTGAAACATCTCGTTCAGGTGGTTTATATGATCGTTGGCTTTCCTTGATTTTACCAGCATGTCATCCACATAAACTTCCATAGTTCGCCCTATTAATTCCGCAAACATCTTGTTGACGAGGCGCTGATAAGTAGCTCCGGCGTTTTTAAGTCCAAAAGGCATTACTTTGTAGCAGTACTATCCCCGGTCAGTGATGAAACTAGTGTGGTTTTGATCGGGGACGTGCATAGGGATCTGGTTATATCCTGAGTATGCGTCCATAAAGGATAAGAGTTCGTATCCGGCTGTGCTGTCCACGAGTTGGTCGATTCGGGGGGGTGGGAAGTAGTCCTTTAGGCAAGCGTCGTTTAAGTTGGAGAAATCGATGCATGTTCGCCACTTCCCATTATCTTTCTTTACCAGTACCGGGTTGGCGATCCATTCTGGGTAGATGGCTTCTCGTATGAAGTCATTGGCAAGTAAGTTCTTTACTTCTTCCTCGAGGGCTGCTGATCGTTCTGCCCCCATGCTCCTCTTTTTCTGCTTCACTAGCACCTTGGTAGGATCGATGTTCAGTATGTGGCATGCTACGTTTGGAGAGATTCCTGTCATGTCGGCGTGCATCCATGCAAATACATCCATGTTGTGGCGAAGAAAATCGACGAGTTGATCTTTCAACTCCGCTCTTAACTGAGACCCGACTCTCAGCAGTCTACTTGGGTCGTGTTTGTCTACAGATACAAATTGCATAGCCTCTGCAGGCTCGGTGGTGGCCTCCTCCTCTTTGTCCGTGGGGTCTAATTCGTTGAAAGGATCGCTGTTATATCGAAGAGGAGGGGCTTTCTTTAATTGCTATGCTTCCAAGTTTTTCTTGCAGAGAGAAGTCTCTGCATCCTTCCCTTTATCCTTCCTGCGGTTATTGCGAAGCTCAGTTACATAGCAATCTCGGGCTGCGTCTTGATCTCCCTCTATTTCTTCTATTCCGTTATCTGTTGGAAAATTCATCTTCAGGCACCATGGGGCTAGGACAATTTGGAAGTCAGACAAGGCTGGTCTTCCCAAAAAGCATTGTAGGCCGAGTGGTTCTCTATTAGTACAAACGTTTGTTTTCGCACAACGGAGCGGGGATGACTTCCTATTTCAACAAAAAGGTCCAGTTGCCCGTGGGGCATCTTCGCATTTCCAGTGAAACCATGTAGTGGTTTGTTGCAGGGAGACACATCCTTCATTGACACCTTCATTTTGTCGAAAGCATGCTTGAATAGGATATTCACCGAGCTTCCAGTGTCTGCTAAAATTCGAAAAACTTTAGCTGGGCCGAACCAGGCAGAGATGACCATAGGATCCTTGTGTGGGTACTGTCTTACCTCTAGATCACACCTACTGAATGTGATGTCGTCATTCTCTTTCCGTCTCGAGTGGCGTTCTTCCATAACAGAATTAACGTAGCCTTCAGCGTTTCTAAGTTACTTACTGTATCTTTCCATCTCTGCCCAGCTTCTGTCGGCGATGTGCGGTCCTCCTGATATGGTATGGACCACTATCTTCTCTTGACTAGAGCCGCTGGTGTTGCGATTTCCTCCGCCTACTTCTAGGAGGGGTAGCCCTGGGTTTTCATTGGCAGGAGCTGGAGTCATGTTCTGGCTTTTTACATAGCGTTCCAGTCTTCTCCTTCTAATGTGTTCTTCAATCAAGTCCCGGAGATGGTGGCATTCATTGGTGTCACGTCCATGGGATTCGTGGAAGCGGCAGAACTTTCCAGACTTGAGTACGTTATCTGACTCCTTCTTGTGCGGGGGGCGCTTGTATCTAACTTCGTCTTGAGTGGCTAGGAAGATGTTTTCGATTGTTTCATTCAAAGGAGTGTAGGAGTCAAATCTTGGTCCTGGTCGGTATAAGCGCTTTTCTCCCTTCTTGCCCCCAGCACTGTCTCTAGAATCACTTCTCCGAACATCCTTTGCTGCAGCGGGAACCTTGTCTGGAGTTGTCTTAGTCTGTTGCCCTGAATGCCTCTCAGTGGCAGCGTCTTCAAGTCTCATATACTTTCCAGCTTCATGGAAGAAATCAGGTAAAGTAGCTGGTTTTTCCTTGGTTAGTCTTCTAGCAAATTTAGTATCCGAATGTACACCACTGCAGAGGGCAATTAGGATAAGTTCCTCATCGGCATCTTGGACTACGGCCGCTGCGGCGTTGAATCGGGTTAGATATTGTTGCACTGTCTCTCCAGGCTTCTGTTTGATATTAGATAAGGAATAAGCGTTCCTGGGTTGTTCCACATGAATGCGGAACTGGATGATGAACTTATCTTTCAACATTTCCCATAAGCTGATGGACCCTTGGGGTAGGTGGCAGAACCAGGAGGTAGCTAGATCTGCCAAGAAAAGTGGGAAGCACTTACACAATACTCCCTCCCTCCGTTGCTCCGCTCATGAGCATATGCTGGGTGTATCTCTGTAAGTGTATTATAGGGTCATAGGTTCCCTTGTAAGGTTCCATTGTTGGCATTTTCCATTCCCGGGGGGTGATGGCGGTTTCGATATTGCGGGTGAAGGGGCTGGTTACCCTAGCACCTATCCTCCGATCCCTTTGCTCCCGTTGGACGCACTCTCTGAACAATCGCGCCATCCTTTCATCAGAGCTTGGAGAAAATAGAAATGAGTTTGGTTCTTCCCTGCGGGACTGATTCCGTCCAGACGACTTGTAGGGATGGTATCGTCTGTCACTCCTAACATTCTCCAATGGCTGCCTCTGGTCTTCTGGGGGCATGCTGCGGTCATCCACAGTTGGCCCTTGCCTTGATTTTCCCCTGCTGGGTTCTGTTCTTAGCACTTCCTCGGGTCCAACTTTGGGCCGGACTCCAGCTCGGCCCCGTCTACTGGTGTTTTCATGGTTAGGTAGCATGACAGGCTCAGCTACATCCGACCCCTGCCTGGCACCTCCCCCGTTGGGTTCGGTTCCAAGCGTTTCCTCGGGTCGGAACTCGGGCTGAGTCCGGGCTCGGCTCCTACCATGGTTGTTTCTGTTGTTAGCCTCTTCAAAGAAGAAAGACCTTTGTCGCCTCCCAGATCCTCCAGACCGGGACTCACCCCATGATTCAGTGTTGCGGTTGGATTCTTTAGCATCCCTTAAGCGTGACATGAGTTGGTCCACCAAGGCTTCTTGTTGAGATGCGAAGCGGTTAGTTACTTCAGCCACAACCCTGTCCAGATCCGTCCTTGTAATTGGTTGTTCCGTAGCAGTGGCTATCGGATCTGCCTGATTTTCGTTTGTTGTTGGAACCGGACGATTGTCTTGATTTCTGACTACTGGATCTGGGATACTGCCAGTTGCAATGTTCATTCCTTTGTTAGAATCTTTCTTCTGTCCAGGAGGCATGTTTTCCAAGCAATGATCGATGTTGATACGAAAAGGGTTGAGTGGGAGAAGCTGAAGCTTCGAGCTCCGTTCTCAGTGAAAGCACCAAAAATGTTTGCACAAAAAATGGGCAAACACCTCCAAGTCGTATGAATTAGTTGATTTTATGTTGTTTCTAGTGATTTGGGTGATTTACGCAAATATATAAAAAGCAGGGACTAAACTGTAAAAGACACACAGATTCATAGAGGTTCGGCCAGAACGTGCCTACGTCCACTTTATATGTTATTCTCCTTTTCTATTCAGATTACAAGTACAAAGCTTTGATTACAAGTAACTGAAAGTTGTTTGAAAGTTCTCTCCGTGCTTGAGCTCTCAAACTTGTCTGCCATTGTTGTACCCCTGCCCCTCTATTTATAGAGTGAGGCTGGGGGCAAGGGTCTTGGATGTATATAGCTGCTGGTGGGCCTGGGCTGAGGCAATCTGGCCTAGTAGTGCTAGTCCGGTACGCCTTCCTCGTGTTGGTTCGGTAGGAGGTGGTATGTTGTTTGGACCGGAAATAGGTGGAGTTAGGGTTGGTCCAATCGTAGGTGCTTCGGTAGCACATGGGGATGGAGTTGGACCGGTGGAGCTTGGTTCGGCGTTGCTTGGAGATGGAGGCTTGATTCGGTGGAGGTTTGGTCCGGTCATGGTTGTCGTTGAAGAAGCTTGTGGGTCGATAGTCACCTGGTTCGGCAATGGTTATCGGAGAGGCTTTTGGATCGGTGGTAAGAATTCGCCCAACACACCTCGAAAATCCACATTTTGAACAATTATTCAAATCTTATATTCATTCCTAAAAGGACAATAATGGTTCTCACATGCATAAATCTTCTTGAAACTCATGTCAAATATTTAAAGGAATTTATTTAATTCATATAACGACTTAGAAAGTACGTTATTTTTTAGCAGCAACAACTGCTGCATATTTAGAAGCTTATCGAAACCATTATCAGACAATCCAGTCTCACATTTAAGGTTATACAAGGCAAAGATAGCATATAACTTTGTTTGATCCATGCAACCAGCATACAATGAGGTCTCTGCATCTTTCAAATTTTTGTGTAATTCATTCTCTAGTCTTTATGCATCATCTTCACATTTAACAACATCAAAGAAAGTGTGATTAATAAAATCTTCATCTTCATAGATAATGGCTTTAAGCAAATCATACGCATCGTCCGACTTTGTATTCTTGCTTTTATTTATTCCCTCGTCGTGATTGTATCACTCACTATCCATATATTTAGGATCTATGTCTCTTATAATCAAATGCTCGACAGTAACTTCTCCATGAAGACGGATGTAGCGATTTCGGAATTTACCGTTCTTTCGAAAAGAAATTCGATTAGATTTGACCTTAATTTAAGTTGAGAATCTAAAATTTTAATTTAGATTAATGTTGCATACAATTGGTTGAATGAATAAAATTTGAATTAAAACAAAAAATGGAAATATTAAGTAATTCGAAATTTAAGATAGAAATTGGTCGTTAATATAACAGTGAAAATATTGGTTTCAGAAGTTAAAATATTTTACATGAAAATATTTTAGTAAACTTTATAATAAAAACGTCGATGTTCGTTTCGTCCAATTTCGATTTCGCTAGCTCAGTTCAAATTGATTTATGCGATCGGTTTATGGTAGCGGTAATCGATATGGTGTAATGACGAATTTTCACCCAAGTGTTCGATGACCAGTTTTCTATTGACTAAAGTGTTCGTATCGATACAGTAAGCACAACGGTGTTTCGTTTTACATGTTTGGACACTCGATTTGTTTTGAGCACTGTTTTTTGTACAGGTTAGCGGTAGTTATTATTTTATTCATAGGGCATTATAAGTACTAAAATAACAATAGAAATTTATAATATATGTTAAAAACATAATAAATGGAAAAACCAGTCGTTGTATATAATATTATACACGTTTAAATTCTGAATTGGTGTACATGTTCAACCTTTGGACAAAAATATATTTACATTATTGAATAGTTTACGTGCAGTTAGGTAAATGGGTGCACATTATAAATGTTGAATTGGTAATATGGAAAAACATGCAAACCACCCTTTTCTATGCGCATGGCCACGGCTCACGTCTCCCCTCCTTTATTATTTTCTGCAAATTATCATTTTCGAACAAAGCAAGCTAAAGCATCAGAGAAAAAAAAATTAATAACTCTCGAAACCTATTACTGCTACCATCACCTACTCCTCTCCCTTCACCGCCGCAACACCCAATTGCTCCTCCCTACCGCCGCCCCATCACCTAGCTGCTCCTCTTCCAACCCAGTGATAGCTGTCGTCTCCGTTATACACACACATATACACATACATATACGCGCGCAAACACACACACACAGATATATATATATATATAAATAAATTATAAAATGCTTACATCGAACCTCTTTTCGCCTCGCCGACCTTTTCGCCTCATCCAACAGTCGCAACACCCCTTCCAGCCGCCGCACCACCTCCTGACACCACATCTAGCTCCTTCGATCTCACCCCATAGCTGTCGCCGCCTTTGTATCAAAAAAATAAAGGAAAAAAACAGCTGCTGATGTGTTGCCGCCTCCCCTCGCCGACCCCTGACCACTGCCTGCGACACCACTACCGCCAACCGAACCAACCATGCCCTGTCCCGAACTCGACTGCCATCTATTGCTTCCATCCATACATGTATATATAGAAAAAAATAATTATTATATATTAAAAGGTAGAAGGAGTGGCCGTCCAGATTTGAATTATCGCGAGTGTACGAGTTGAAGTTACGCCGATAAACCCAATCTTGTCGGGCATCATAAGTCGTATCATGGATCTATCTCGAGTCGTCGTCGATGAGGTGAGTGTTTATTCACTCACAGTAAATTAATATCGTCATGCAAGTTAATAAAAAGTTGAAATTGTCATACACACACACACACACACATATATATGTTGTTAATTTAGATTAATATATATAGTTGTTGGATGAATTACCGAATTGTTGTGCACATGTTGACACGATATACAAGTCTTTTGTATGTACATAAGTGTAGAAAAATTAATATGGACATGTCATATTTCATCATGTTAGTGCTATCTAATATGTATGGTTTGTCGTAAATTTTCCCGTCGATATTTGGACATGACTGTATATTGCCATTATGATATCGGAAAGGGTTGAAATGATATATACCCGCATTTAAATTGTGATATTGGAAGGGGTTGAAACGATATATATACCCACATGTAAATTTCTACTTGGCCTAGGTAGAAAATTTAAGTTTAATAAACCGTTGGTCAAGTAAAATAATTTTTGATAAACTGAGATCCTTTGGAAATTTATATATAAATGATTTGAATTTTTAAAATATGTTTAGAATTTGTTGCTTCATTAATTAAATCAATTTATTGTGAAATAAGTGATTTTTCAAACATATAATAATTTATCAATAAATGTTTTAAATGGTTTATTTAAAGAAATTTGGTTTTGGATTTAATTCCATAAAATTTGAATCAATTTATAATTTGCATAATTTGAATATGAAGATATTAAAGTTAAGGATTAAGTTAAATTTTGACTTATATTTAAACTTAAATTAATAACTTTTTTTATTATAACGAGATTTACGTAAGGTTAAATCTATATGGAAATAAACTTGCAAATAAATCAAAAGGGTGATTCAAATTGTTTGAATTAAATTTTGGAATTTATTGTAAAATAATTGGTGGTTAAATTGTAATGGAATGCAAATTTGACTTGGAATTTATTTTGATGCAAGTGACTCAATTTATTAGATTTAAATGAACTTTAAAAATCGAAGTTTTCAAATGGAAATCCAATTTACGCAAATCGAACTATTTTCGAACTTGAGCTCGAAGTGTTGAAATATAAGTTTGATAATAGGAATTTTTTAAATAATTAAAGTTGAGATTTTGAAGTTATAATCTAAATACGATGTGAATTTTGGAAACTGAAGTGTTTTAAAAGATTGGACTTTTATTCGAACTTCAAATATTGCTAAGAAAAAGTGATAAAAAATGATATTTCAAAATTGGGATAGGAATTGAATTATATTCGAAGATGTGGATTTTTAAATTAGATATTGAAGGTAAATTTGATTTAAATGTTCTGAATCAATATTTTTTAAATTGAACTCGGAATTGATATAAATCAAAATTGTTTAAAATTGAGAATTGAGTTAAAATTAATTTGGAATTGGAATTGAAATTATTTTGGAATTTGAATTGAAATTAATTTGGAATTGGAATTTGAATTTGTTTGGAATTGGAAGTGAAATTAATTTGGAATCGAAATAAAATTAGACTTGAAATCGGAATTGAGTTGATTAAATCGAAATGGAAATTTAAAGTGATTTGAATTGGAAAGTTTGAAAAGTGAACCGGTTTGACTTTGAAACTATTTTAAATGAATTATTCTAGATTAAACTGTTTAAAATCTATCTTCTTTAAGTATTCAAATTGTTTGATTTTCCAAACTATTTTACTATATAAACCATTTTTAATACTCAAACTAATTTCTATTAAACTATTTTAACTATCTAATTATTTTAACACTATTTCAACTATTTTCTAAAAAATTCAAAATGATCAAAAGGTGGTATGTTTATATTTAAACCTTCGATTTAAATAAAAAATGGTAAAATGAAGTTATAACCTAAATTGAAGTTCGAAACAATTTTCGAAATCGAGAAATGATATTTTAAAGCGAAAATGACGTATTGAACTGAATATGACTTTTTTCTGAGTAAATATGATGATTTCGAAATAGATTTGATATTTTGATATCAAGCTCGATTTGTTTTTGACATATAAAAGTACGAATCGGTGTGTAAAACAACTTTTGATTGTTAAAGAGACCGGGCCTCTTATTGGCATACTCTCTATCGATATTGGAACTACTTTGACAACCGTGTACGTGGTGGATGATATCCAGATTGTAGTTGTTGAACTGGCAAACGTTTATTGGAATGAAGTAAGAAACGATGATGGATAGACATAACACTCGCGTCATTTGGATTGATAGTCGAGTTCAGCCATAGATGGGTTATGACCAGTCAGAAAAGGTAAACTGGTAGAATCCTACCTTATGCATTGCCTCACGCACCGTGTCATATTTATCATTATACGAGCTCATCACGACTTTGGTTTAATACTGTACCTCTAGGGGACTCACTGGCTATCAATGTTACTTTTTGTGTTACAGGACCCGCATAGACTACATGCTATTAAAATATGTTAAGAGGGATAATATAAAGCCTTAACGCTATTTTGATATTTATTTTACTGATTGACATTATCTATTATAGCGTACACTATTATATATATATATATATATATATATATATATATATATATATATATATTGACGGATCCTTAGGAGATGGAAAAATTCATAACATCTCCTAAGTTACTTTGCATTGATTTACATGAGGATATTAGTTCTAACTCGAGTATTATGTTTTCCATTATCCTCGGATCAGCCTAAGTATTTCCAGTTTGGAGTGCTTGTCATGGAGACAAAGGCATAGTTGGAGACTTCGTTCTATTTCTGCATTTCATCAGTTTAGTTTGTTTAGCCATGTCAGGTAGACTTATTTCATTTCACTTTATTTAATTCCCAGTTATTTAGTGTGAGAATAAATGCAAACTTCTTTAGAGAATTAGGTTTATTTACATACATATTTTA
Organism: Allium cepa; assembly: GCA_030765085.1. Lineage (NCBI taxonomy): Eukaryota > Viridiplantae > Streptophyta > Magnoliopsida > Asparagales > Amaryllidaceae > Allium > Allium cepa. The sequence continues at coordinate 592,208,669 of CM060938.1, forward strand.
TTTTTGCTGTGAGATTCTGAATTGTATCTATTTCTATATTTGTGTTCTGTGACTGATTCTATTATTACCTAAATAACTATTTATCATTTAAGCAATATTTCTTGTTTAAATGGTGGGTCGTTACAGTTGGTACTAGAGCTTATGGTTGAGCGAACAACTAAGCTTGTGGGGTAAACACATTATAGATGGGGTAAATAATTACCCAAGAATGAGTAAAATCTTTCTTGACAGAGCATATATAAAAAGATATTTGAGAATTTGAGAATTTAAAATCCTTTTGTTTTCAAAATTATTTTCGAAGCCTTCAAAATTAATATTAATATTACTGAAAAGATTTTTGAAGAAAATAAAAGCATTGAACTCGCTTTGGTCGCTGGGAAATAATTCTAGGGATGACTACAGTATCAGCAATATTCATTTTCGAGTTTCAGAGTGAGAATTGCTACCAAAAGAGATTTATTTTCGATTAAAACAAGTTTGTTGTAAAAAATATTCTAAGTTTGATTTGATAAATTTATGAAAATAGTTTTGAACTTATAATTGAAATAGTATAGAAATCAAAAATTAAATTTTAAAACTATTGAATAGTTTTAGTTAAACAAACAAAACAAACTTTGAATTTGAGAAATAAAATGAAGTCGACTCAATAAGCTTAGATAAAGTAGAATTGTATTTGAAATGAATTAAATAAAATAATAAAATGAAATTGTAAGTGAATAAGTTTGTGTAACTTATTGATTTGATAAATATTAAGCTAAAGAAAAATTTAAATTTGTTGAAAATGGCTGATAACGGAAAAAAAGATTAGTTCAAATAAAGTTGAGTAAACCGAAAAATGGATAAAATGAAATAAAGTTTAATTTAATAAAGATTAAATGAATTAAATCAAATTTGAATATAACTAGATAAATTTAAAGAGTGAATTAATTCCACTTAAGCTATAAAATGAATTAATGGAATGAATGCAACTTGAATTATAAATGTGAAATGCAATTTGAAATTGTAAAAGAAATTGAGTAAAAATAAACGAGTGTAAGTATAAAGTTATAGGAGCAATTGAATTTAATTTAAATTGGATGTAATGCAAATATAATGAGTTTCAAAAAAATTGAATGGTAACTGATTGAATATGAAATAAGTTAAGGGAATAAACGATAAAATGAAATTAACTTAATAAGTTGAACGAAATTGATTAAGGGAAAAGAAAATTTATTAATACAAATCGGAATTAAAAAATAAAATTTACTTAAGAAAATTATTAATATGAGTTTAAATTTATGAAATAAACTAATGAAGTGAATCAACGGATTAGTAAGAAGTTATGGAATAATAATAAAAATGAGTTTCAATTTAGTAAAATGTTTATAATAAACTTAAATGGTTTAGAAATAATATTAGTATTAAAATACGAAGTGATAATGCAATAAACGTTATGATTTTATAAAATGGTTATAAATGATGTTGATATGAAAAAGAAATATGAACATTATTAATTTAAATGTTTTGCGAAGCATAAAAGCTAAAGTTTTATAACTTATAGATTTGATAAATATGAATATTACAAAAAAGAAAAAAAATGGAATATGGTATGGAATCAAATTTCTCAAATGTAATTAATTATGTGAGTTACTGAAATGAAATAATGGAAGAGAAAAAATGAATGTGACTATAAACAAATGTAAATTAATAGAATGTGAATTCATTAATGTTGATCGGTGCATGTCAATAAATAGGAAGTAAATAAATTGAAATGAGTCAATTAATTGTTAATAAAAATTAGATGTTAGGAGAAATGGTAGCGTATAAATTAAAAATTGACATTGAAATGTAAATGGTGATAGTTTGGATTAATATGATGAATATGGATGGTTGAATGGTTTCTTTTATTGCAAATCATTGTTTTAGTTATTTCTGATTGTATATGATTGTTGTGTGTTTATGATTTGGATTCAAAATCACGCTATATGGTTCTATTTAACTCATCCATGTTTTATATCTTATGACAAGTAACTAATATTCGAAATTGAGCCGAGATTGATACATACGAAGACTGTTTAGACGTATACGTAGATTTATATGCTTTTGCTTACTTAATATGTGCGAACTCGCTCGTTTATTAATAATAAGTTACGTATTTCGGATTACATACGACGATTTTATATTTTTTCCTTCAGGATGCCTCATTATTGAGATGAGATGTATATTTGATATATTTGTGCTATATATATTATATCGTAAAAAAATTTCGGTCGAGCCGCGCAAAGGTGACTCTGCCAAAAATTTCATAAATCCAGGAGTTAGGAAAAAAATTAAGAACTTTGTAATATTTTATATACACATATATACAAGTTATATTTTTCGTAAAACCAATATCGGAGTTGCATAGTAGAAGCATAGTGAATATAAGTTATACTTCATTTTATGCTCATAACTCCCAAACATTGAGACAAGTTTTTTTGGATCAACTTCATACTTTAAATCTTTCCTCTGCTCCGTGGTTAATAGGTGGTGATTTCAACTGTATGCTTGCTAGCAATCAAAAGTCTGGTGGTTGTCCCCTGTCATTGAAAGATATTTCACCTCTTAATAGTGCCATAAATCAATCTAATCTTATTCCAGTCACATCTTATGGCTCAGTCTTTACCTGGTCTAATAGTAGTAGAAATGGAAATTTAACTCTTTGTAAATTGGATCATATTTTTGTTAACATTTCTTTCTTTCATATCTGGCCTAAACCATTTTATAATACACTTCAGCCTTCATTATCAGATCACTGTCCATTAATCTTTCATTGGGGTATTGATGATAATCGTAGTGGTAATTTTTCTTTTAAAATTTTTAATTTTTGGACTAAGCATGTGGATTATTCTAATATTCTTAAACAGATTTGGAAGATACAATTTGGCAGGAATCCATTGCCTAATATTTTACTCAAAATGAAGGCTCTCAAATTCCATTTGAGGATATGGTCTGCAGCTAATTTTGGTAAAAATTCAAATTTTTCTTCTCACATTAGGAATGAGCTTATTAAAATCCAGGAAGAATTGAGTGCTAAACCAAATGATCCAATATTACAACATTCTGAATTAGAATTAAGGAAGAACCTAGAACATGTTATTGACAGGGAACTGTCATCCATTAAACAGAAGCTTCACTTGAAATTTGAGAAGGAGGCTGATAGAAATACAAAGTATTTTCATAACTTTCTAAATGCAAAGAGAGCTAGAGAATCTATATCTCAGATTAAAGATATGAATGGTAATGTGATCAGTTCCACTGATGGTATAAATCAGTCTGCTTCTCTGATATATGCTATTACTAATGAAGAGCTTAGATCTGCAGTGTTTAGTTTAGATCCTAATAGCTGCGGAGGTCCAGATGGATTTAATGCTCATTTTTTGCAACATAGTTGGAACATAATTGGTGATGATATTATTAAATCTATACAATTCATTTTTCTCAATAATAAGCTACCTCCTGGTCTCTCTGCCACTTCCATTGCCTTAATCCCAAAGATTGATAACCCTACTTCAGTTGCTGATTTTAGACCAATATCATGTTGTAATATCATCTACAAAATTATTTCAAAAGTATTGGCTAACAGGTTACAAATAGTCTTACCAATCATCATCTCAAATAACCAGGCTGCTTATATTAGGGGTAGATTCATTAGTGATAATATATTACTTACTCAGGAACTATTATTTGGGTATGAAAGGAAAAATATATCTCCTAGATGCATGATAAAATTGGATATAAAGAAAGCTTTTGACTCAACAACATGGACTTCCATTTTAGCTATAATGTCTAGGATGAATTTTCCTAAACCTTTCTTGGCTTGGATTTTCACATGTATTTCTTCACCGATGCATTCTATCTCGAGAGAAGGTAGTCTCCATGGATATTTTAGAGGTACTCAAGGTGTTAGGCAAGGTGATCCTATTTCTGCATATCTTTTTATAATTGTCATGGAATTACTTAATTCTATTTTAAAGGATCTAGTTTCAAAGAAAGCTTTTGATTTACATCCTAAATGCAAGCATCCTATAATTACACATCTTCTTTTTGCTGATGACCTCATTATTTTTTCCAAGCCTACACATAGAAATATTCAGATTATTTTGTCTTCCCTGTAGTTTTTTTACTCCATCACTGGTCTTCAAATTAACCTATCAAAATCCAATATTTTTGTTGGTGGCTTGCCTCTCTCTAGGAAGATTGATATTATTAATTACTCCGGTCTTCAGGAATTGCCTTCGAATTCATTTTACTTGGGTTTGCCTCTTATATGTTCTAGAATAACTAGTCAAAATTGTTTGCCTCTCTTTGAGAAAATTATTGAAAGGTTGAAGATATGGCCATGCAATAAATTATCACAGGATGGTAGGCTTACAATTATTCAATCAATAGCTATGGCTATGACTACATATTGGTCTAGACATTACATTCTTCCAATTAAACTCATCAATATGGTTACGAGTGCCCTAAATAAATTTCTTTGGCATGGTGATCCTTTCTCGAGGAAGCTTATACCCATCTCTTTCAATAAACTGTTTGAGCCCAAAAAGTATGGTGGACTTGGTATTACAAATTTTCTTCTCTGGAATAAGGCAGCTATCTCTGTTTACTTCAATAAAATCTTCATACCTAATAATAATCTATGGTCATAGTGGGTCAATCAGAATCTCATTGGTAAGAAGAATTTTTGGATTATGAGAATACCTCAAAACTGTAGTTGGAGTTGGAGGAATATACTCAAGCTCAGGGAAACCTTTTTACCTTATATTCAATGTAATTATGCAGTGATTACAGGCTTATCATTTTGGAATTCTCCATGGGCTAAGCCAGGTTTGATTTTAAGTAATATAGTGGATTACAATTTAAGAAGGAGTTCTGGAATATCTGAGGATGCAATGGTTGATGAATACATACATGATGGTGCTATAGTTTTACCATATTCTAGTTCATTTCAATTAAGAAGCCTGTGGAATACTATTATCAATTATAAACTTACTAACAGTGATAATGCATTAATATGGTCTACTAAGCAGCAGTGCCATTCTATTAAACTTGTATACAGCCTACTTTGTAAAAGTGATATTGTCTTTCCATGGTATACTAGAATATGGAATAATGGTTGTTCAGCAAAGCATAACCTGTTACTGTGGAAGGTAATGGCTAATGCTCTCAATACAAAGGACAAGCTCTGTAGATTGGGTATTATCTCAGATGATTTATGTGTACTCTGCAATTCAGAATCAGAAACTAATACTCATCTATTCTTTGAGTGTTCTTTTGTCTGTCAAATATGGTATAGGCTTTTATCCAATGGTGGTTTTTACAAACCATCAAATGTTAGTTCAATTGAATGGTTTAATGTATTCAAGGCAACTAGATGGAAGACTCATTCAACTCGACTTGTGCTTAAGCTGCTTAAAAGAATGATTCATGCAGTGTGGTCTGAGAGGAATATTAGGGTCTTTGGTAATGGAGTAAAGAATGCATCTCAAATCTACTCCATGATTCATGGCTGCATCTTGAAAGATTTAAAGGATGATAATGTTTGAAGATTTGAGATTCAAGTCTGTCTTCGTATGTTTGATAAACTGTTTGAATGATCAGATAGCACTTGATTGTGGTCATCTTGCAGCATGGATATCATTACTGTCTATATGTACTGGATTGAATCTGTTTTTGTCTTGGTTGTATTATGTTTATCTGTTTAGTAAGTACTTGTATTGCTTGTAATGAGTTGAGATTGTGGTCATGTAGTGATGCTGTGTGGTTGTAGCTGTCATGTAGTGTTGCTGTGTGGTTGTAGCATTGTAATGTAACATTAGTTAATAAATGAGCCGCTGCTCTTACTTTTTCAAAAATATTAATGGTTGAATGGTTTCTTTTATTGCAAATCATTGTTTTAGTTATTTCTGATTGTATATGATTGTTGTGTGTTTATGTTTATGTTTATGATTTGGATTCAAAATCATGCTATATTGTTCTATTTAAATCATCCATGTTTTATATCTTATGATAAGTAACTAATATTCTAAATTGAGCCGAGATAGATACATACGAAGACTGTTTGGACGTATACGTAGATTTATATGCTTTTGCTTACTTAATATGAGCGAACTCACTCGTTTATTAATAATAAGTTACGTATTTCGGATTACATACGATGATTTTATATTTTTTCCTTCAGGATGCTTTATTATTGAGATGAGATGTATATTTGATATATATTGGATATATTTGTGCTATAATTATATTGTAAAAAAAATTTGGTCGAGCCACGTAAAGGAGACTCTGCCAAAAAATTTCGTAAATCCAGGAGTTAGGAAAAAAATTAAAAACTTTATAATATTTTATATATATATATAAGTTATATTTTTTGTAAAACCAATATCGGAGTTGCATAGTAGAAGCGTAGTGAAAATAAGATGGTTATGTTTTATAAGTTGATTATTCTGAATAAAATATATTCTTTACTTAACGCCTTTTCGAGGATGAAATTTTTTGAGTGGAGGCGAATGTAACGATTCCGAAATTTACCATTCTTTTGAAATAAATTCGATTAGATTTGACCATAATTTAAGTTGAGAATCTAAATATTGAATTGTAACGACCTGTAAAATTTAACGGTTTTAGTGACGTATTTAATTGAAATTTTATGGGATTTTAAATGATAAAATTTTTAAATATAAATTTAATATTTGAAATGCGTCTAGTTAAATATAGCAACCGGTAAATTTTCATCCGAAAATACGAATGTTTATTTCGTGCGTAAATTTACTTCAATTTAATCAGTTAAAAAGCGATGAAAATAAAATGTTTTCGGAATCTAAATATTTTTACATAGAAAATTATAAACCATCTTCTGAGAAAACGCTATTTTTCGTTTCTCCAAATTCGGACATCTTTAGCTCCGTCGATCTTATTTTTCAGCATTTTTACTGCATTTTCCGCTAGTAGAAATTTGAATTTTATAATTCGATCATACCACTGATATCCGTATACCGTTCTTATCGCCTCATCGTGCTGATCTTAACAGTGTATTCATTTGGGCATTTTTGAATCCGGTACGTGATGGAATCTGTGGAACGGTTAATCGTACCGGTACACGGTACACATTTTAAACCGTTGGACCCTTGGATTTCCTATGTTCTGTCATCTCTTCATCGTGAAATTCAATAGCCTTCAATAGCCATTGCCTTTTCAATTCTCAAAATTATACGGTGACCAATACTAGCCTTTGGTATTCCTATATTTATTTAAATATTTCAACCGGTTCCTTTATGTTTTTTTGACTTCTGTTCTTTCGTTTGAACTTTGAAGAGAAGTATAAATTTTATTTGAATGGTACTGTTGCTCATCTCCCACATGCTCTTCCTCTAGAATCTTTGCTCAACCTTGTCAAGCCACCTTAAACCTCCTCCCCGACTCACCCCGCCGCTAGCACCAACCATCAGTCAACCCAAGTCCTCACCCTCCCTAGCCAAGCATCCCATGGCCTCACCCATTCCAGCAAGCTCTGTGCGTTATTCCCTTCATCCCCTACCGCATGAGCATCTCCACCTCGACGAGATGCGCCCGAGCAAGCCTAGCCGAGCCCAGTCGCCTAACCGCCGTGCCATTGCTGTCCAACAGTCTTTCCCGTTGCCGTGAAGCTTACGTGAACCGACAGCAGCTACCTCCCTTTGGCCTCCAAGCACTGAGTAACACCTTGCTCCCTCCGCTATTTCCCATCGTTCGGTGCAGCAACCTCTGGCCTCCGTTCCTCTGAATAGCCGATCGAACCCCACAACCTCCTCGTCCTCCTTACACTCAGCCATCACCAAGTCACCATCTCATGACCGAGCTGCTCTTCTCCTCCATCCCATTGGCAACACGACCACATCTTTCGGCAGTTGTATACTTGCTGGTGGACTTGCTTGTTTCCTCTTATATACGGTATATCTATATATATTATACACACACACACATATATATATATATGTATTCGATAAAGTAGTCTTGTATTTTCCCGTCTACATCTTTCCTTGTGTCATGTCTGCTTTATGTTGCGCATGCTTTGACCAAGCACGGTTGCTATGATAAGTAGTATATCATATTTGCATCTGATAGAATGTGTTATATATATTAAGTTATATGATTGGGTGGATAATATGTTGGGAACATTATATTTTATGATAGTATACTGCAGTTTTTAAAAGTCGTAAAGCCTGTTAACGTATTGGTTATATAAGTTTCGGCAGCTGTATATAGTAGTTTTTTTTGTACATTGTTCTAGCTGTTGGTTTCTAAAAGTAGTTGTATGAATATATTTTGTTATATAGTCATAGTATAATGTCTCTATATACACATATGGTATATATATTATGCATTTATAAAGGCTTATTCAAATTTTTACAAATATGAGTTTGGTTTTCTTAATTATATAATGTTTTGTCTGGATATGTATATAAAACATCAGTCTACAATGTTTCATACGTTTATTTTAATGTATATAGATTTTAAATATAACTGAATATGTATGTTGTGTCTTTATCAAAGGTTATATGCGTAGATTGGTTATAGGTATAAGTCGCTTTTGAATATAAAAGTATGTATCTAAATAATTATATTGGGGATAAAGTATGACTACTTTATATATATATCTGTTCAAAAAAATTTCTGCGGAATGGCTGTCATGCCTTATATGTATATTGTGTTACATATAAATTTTGGGTTATATGGGCTTTAACTTGAATACTGTCTTTTAAAAAAAATGGGGTTAAGAATAACGATTTTAATTACAGATATGTATATTATTAAATATTGATTTAACAAAATAATAATATATTTATGTATGTATCAAGCTGATCTGATTTTTCCCCATCAATTCCTATTATCAGTTGTCCGTCAAATTCATGCCAATCTAACTCTGCTTTGGAATTCGTGCTTGGATTCGAAACTCAATTCATCGTCAATCTTCTCTAGCCTCGAAAGGTGAGAAATCACTCACGATTAATATTATTTTATTTATTAAATTTGATTTCAATTGAAACGACAATTGAAATATGCTACAGCTAGTTATTTACACTGTTATATGTATGTTATCATCTGTATCAGTTCACCTGTGACATCTGACATCATTATCTGTTAATTATATAATGATAAATCTCGTTTAGTTGATAAGTGATTGATTGTTTGTTGTTTATTGGATGTTAAATTTCAATGTATAAAGTGATAAATATTATGCAATTGAATTTGACGTAGGATAGTTAAATTTTTGAATCAACATATGTGTTGAATTTGATTAGTTAATTTGTAAATTATGACCCCATAAATGTTTAATTATTTGACACGTAGGAAATGGTTAATTACGCTTGAACCATTTGAATTTATGTTGTATTAATTGACGATGTATGAAATTGAATAACTGATGTAAAGTGTAGAATTGCACAGAATAAATAGTGTAATAATCTTTAATCTACATGAAATGATAGTGTAGATTCTAGAAATAATTATATTAATTTGCACAAACAACGATGTGAATTAATACGATTATTTCGAGATTATTTGAATTAATTATTAGATTGTTATTGATTGTTGTTGTTGCTTGTTTATTTATTTTGACACCATCCCTGTATCACACTGCAAGTTCCCTTTGATATGTTTTGATTTGTGAACTGAAGTGGAATCGGGTTGAAATGATATATATACCCAAATGAATTTGACCTAGGATAGAGAATTAAATAAAATACGATTGGTCAATAAATTAATTTTAAAAATAAAATAATGATTTTATTCGAGCAAGGAATAAGTTTTGAAATGAAGTTGGAATTTGGATTTTATGAAAGGAAAATGTAAAGATTGAAATCTAAAACAAATATTAACGTAGTAATTGATGAAAGAACGTTGTTTGAAATTTTTTTTTAATAATTAAATTTGGAATTATTGATAAATAATTTGGAATTAGTAATAATTGAGTTTTGAAATTATTAAGTTTGAAATCATTTAATAATTAAATTTGAAATTATAATTAAGTTGAAATGATTTGATAATTAAGTTTGAATTCCTAATTAAGTGGAAATGATTTAATAATTAAGTTTAAATTTATAATCAAGTTTGTAATTATTAAGTTTTGAAATTATTAATACTTAAGATTGAAATTATTTAATAATTGAATAAGATTTATTTATTTGATAATTGAATAAAAACTTGAATTCTTTGATAAGAGAAAATCGAACCTTTGATTAAGTGAATTTGATCTTCGTTAATAAATGAAATGGGGTTTCTTTATTTATGAAGTTTGGAAAAAATTTAAGAAAGTTAATAAGTGAAATCGAAACTTCTCGATTATGTGAAATTTAGTTCTTTATTAATTGAGTTTGAAATTTGTAACGAAGTCAATAAATAAATGAAAATCGAATTTCTTTAATAAGAAATAAAATGTGATTTATCGAAATAAACGTGATTTATTGAGATTAACGTAAGACTTGTAATTTAAAGAATTGATTTGATGAAATTAATTTATTTCAATTTGATGTTTTGATATAATGAAGTTGAACGTAAGTAATTAATTTAAATGAATTGGAATTTAAATAGAAGTTGTTTGAATGACAAATTTACTTAACGAATATTGAATGAAATCGATAAATGAATTTAAATTGATTTGAATGAAAATTAAACCATTTAAATGATTTCGGAATGAAACTTATATACGAACTTGAATCAATATCCGAATTGTTTAAGTAAAGTTGAAATCAAATTATAAGATTTCGAAATGGTAATTTGAAAGTTTTGAAATGTAAATTTTGGAAATTGATTTACAAGGACAAACGAAATGTTGATTTACGAACTGAAATGGAAATTGAATTTGATTTGGTTTGAAATCTATTAAATGACCAATCGGTGTAATTATTACGAAAGTTATTAAAGAAACCGGAATCGGTTATGGATATACTCTCTATCTAAACCGATAACCACTTTAATAACTATACGTAGAGTGATGATCCAGAATGAAGTGGTTGGAATGATGTACGTGATGACTGAAGAAAGAGAACGATAATGGATAGCCTTGACACTTGTGTCAAATTGAAAATGACTAAAATCAGAAGCCGTGCCGGGCCAAATGAGGTTAGCCACCTCGAGCGGACACACTTCTTCGTAACTACTACTCATTACTTGTGATTGATTGGTGCACCCTCGGAATTTCAGGAGTGTTGTTTGGCGGTGTTGCAATCGCTGCGGCGATGCGTTCTCACCAGTCCGGATCAGGCAAACGGTAGTTTCACTACCTTGGGTATTGCCTCATGTGCCTTGCCATACTTGTAGCCCTATACGCGACCATTACGAATTTGTTTTGTGTTATACCTATGGAGTACTCCCTGATATCCCACTAGTTTACGGTGGAGTTTACAGTGCTGTATAGACTATGATGCTTATATAAAATGTGTTGAGGGGGATAATGGTAACGCCTTAACACTATTTTGATATTTTATATTACTGATAGAAATTATCTATTTAGCGTGTACTACTACATAGTAGATAGTTTAACGGATCCTTAAAAGATGGTTATTCCAACGTCCTTTGAGTTACTTGTATTTCAATTGTTATTTCACTTGAGTTGGATTTATTGATATAAGAATGTTAATCCCGACTCGAGTGTTTGTGTTTTGCTTTACGCTCGGGTCAGACTGAGTGGTTCAGATTTCGAGACTCACCTTTGGAGTTGGAGCTTTGCTTGAAGATCCAGCCATCTATTCTGCCTTTCGGTATTCGATGATTCCAGTGATGTATTTTTATTTGTATTTGATGTATCGTGTTACTCTTCTGCTGTAAACTCTAATGTATCTTATATATTTATATAGCAGCTTCATGAACTACTATCTCTTTTACTTCCCTGGCATATTATTACTCTGTGTCTATGATTCAGTGATTATTTATTTACTGTATATATCTGAGTTTTGCCAAATTAAAATAAACAATTCGGTATTTTGAATTATTCAAGTCCGACATGTCGGATGCGAACAGTCCAAAATAGCGGGTCGTTACATGAATTTAGATCAAAGTTTCGTACGATTGGTTGAATGAATAAAATTTAAATTAAAATAAAAACTATACAATTTGAAATTCAATGTAGAAATTAGTCGTTAATATAACGGTGAAAATTTTGGTTTCAAAAGTTTAAATATTTAACATTATAATATTTTAGTATGCTTTATAATAAAAATTTCGACGTTTGTTTCGTCGAATTCCGATATCGCTAGCCAGTTCATATCGATTTATACGACCGATTTGCGATAGCGTTAACCGATATGGCATAATAATGAATTTTTACCTGAGCGTTAGATAATCAGTTTTTTGTGTAATAACTTGTTCGTATCGATATACTGAGCACAATGGTGTTTCGTTTTGCGTGTTTGGATTCTCGGTTTGTTCTGAGTGCTGTTTTTGGTACGAGTTAGCGATAGTTATTATTTTATTCACAGGGTATTATAAGTACTAAAATTATAATATAAATTTATAATATATGTTGATATCCAACAGCAGTTAAAAAATATAATAAAGGGAAAAACTGGTCATCGTATATAATATTATACATGTTTTAGAATCTGAATAGGCATACACGTTCAATCTTTGAATAAGTATATATTTACATTGTTAAATAGTTCATGTGCAGTTAGATAAATGGGTACACGATATAAATGTTGAATTAGTAACACGCAAAATCGTTCAAATCATCTTTTTCTACGTGCGTGGCCACCTCTCACCTCTCTTATGTCCCCTCCTTTATTACCTTCAAATAAATGTTATTTTCGAATAAAGCAAGCTAAAGCATCAGAAGAATTTTTTTTATTAACTCTCGAAACCTGTTACTTCTACCATCACCTACTCCTCTTCCTCCACCACCGCACCACCCAACATCTCCTCCCTACCGCCGCCCCACCACCTTGCCGCTCCTCTTTCGACCTAGTGACTACCACCGCCTCTGTTATATATAATATATATAAAGAAAAATTACAAACTGCTGACACTGAACCTCCTTTCGCCTGCCACCAACCTTCCCGCCTCCTCCAATAGTTACCACAACCCTTCCATCCGCCGCACCACCTCCTAACACCGCGCTTAGCTCCTCTAACCTCAGCCCATAGTTTCCACCACATCTGTTTAAAAAAATAAAAAAAGCTACTACTTTGCTGCCACCTCCCCCTACCGACCCCCTAACCAACGCCTACGACACTTACTACCGCCAACCAAACTAACCTTGCCCTATCCTGAGCTCGACTGCCATCTGTTGCTTCCAGCCGTACATGTTTATATAAAGAGAAAAAATAGTTGTATATTAAAAAGTAGAAGAAGTGGCTGTCCAGATTTGAATTATCGCGAGTGAACGAGCTAAAGTTGCACCGTTGAGTCCGATCATGTCACACGTGCGAGCTGTATCGTGGATCGATCTCGAGTGTTATTGTTGAGGTCAGTGTTTATTCACCTAGATTAAATTAACATCGTCATGAAAGCTATTAAAAAGTTGACGTTGCCATATATTTATTTGTTGTTAATTTAGATCAATATATAGTTGAGGTCGAATTGTTGAGGTCGAATTGTTGAGGTCGAATTGTTGTGCACATGTTGACACGATATACACGTCATATGTACATACACAAGTGTAGAAAAATTAATATGGACATGTCACGTTTCATCATGTTAATGCTATCATGCATGTATAATTTGTTGTAAATTTCCCGTCGATACTTGGACATGATTTTATATTGAGGTTGTGATATTGGAAAGGGTTGAAATGAAATATACCTGCATTTAAATTGTGATATTGGAAGGGATTGAAATGATATATATATATATATATATATATATATATATATATATCTTGTGTATGTGTGTGTGTATAACCACATCTAAATTTAAATATTCCACTTGGCCTAGGTAGAAAATTTAAATTTAAAACACCGTTGGTCAAATAAATATTTTTTTATAAACTAAGATCGTTTGGAAATTTATATATAAATTATTTGAATTTTAAAAATATGTTTAAAATTTGTTATTTCATTAATTAAATCAATTTATGGTGGAATAAGTGATTTTTCAAACTTATGATAATTGAAATGGTTTATTTAAAGAAACTTGATTTTGGATCTAATCCCATAAAATTTGATTTAGTTTACAATTTGCAAAATTTGAATATGAAGATATTAAAGTTAAGAATTAAGTTAAATTTTGATTTATATTCAAACTTAAGTTAATAACTTGTTTTCTTATAACGAGATTTGTGTAAGATTAAATCTAATTGGAAATAATCTTGGAAATATATCAAAAGGGTGATTTAAATTGTTTGAATTAAATTTTGGAATTTACGGTAAAATAATTGGTGGTTAAATTGTAATGGAATTCAAAAACGAATTAAATGAACTTTAAAAATCGAAGGTTTCGAATGAAAATCGAATTTATGGAAATCGAACTATTTTCGAACTTGAGCTCTGAAATGTAAGTTTGATAACATGAATGTTTCAAATAATTGAAGTAGAGATTTTGAAGTTATAATCAGAATATGATGTGAATTTCAGAAATTGTAGTGTCTTAAAAGATTGGACTATTATTCAAACTTCGACTATTGCTAAGATATAAAACAATATTTCGAAATTGAGCTTGGAAATGAATTATATTTGAAGATTTGGTTTTTTAAATTGGATATTGAAGGTAAATTTGATTTAATTGTTTTAAATCAATATTTTGAAAATCGAACGCGAAATTGATATTAATCGAAGTGGTTTAAATTTGAGACTTGAGTTGAAAGTAATTTGAAATTGTAATTGAAATTAATTTGGAATTGGAGTTGAAATTAATTTGGAATTGGAAGTGAAATTTATTTGGAAACGAAGTGAAATTCGACTTGAAATCAGAGTTGAATCTATTAAATCGATATGGAATTTTAAAGTGATTTGAATTGGAAAATTTGAAAAGTAAACCGGTTTGATTTTGAGACTATTTTCAAATGAATTATTCTTGTATAAACTATTTATGATCTACCTTCTTTAAATTTTCAAATTATTTTGATTTTCCAAACTATTTTACTATATAAACCATTTTTAATACTCCAACTATTTTCTATTAAACTATTTTAACTATTTAAGTATATTAAAACTATTTCAACTATTTTCTATTCTAACTGATCAAAAGGTGGAATATTTATATTTAGATCTTGGATTTAAATTTGAAATGAGTTAAAATGAAGTTATAACATAAATTGATGTTTGAAACAATTATGGAAGGGAAATCGAGATATTCCAGTGAAATGATATTTTCAGGCGAAAATGGCATATTGAACTAAATATGATTTTTTTAATTAAATATGATGATTTCGAAATAGATTTCATGTTTTGATATCAAGAATGATTTTTTTTTAAATATAATAGCACCTACCGGTGTGTAAAACAACCTTTGGTTCTTAAAGAGACTGGGGCCTCTTGTTGGCATACTCTTTGTTAATATTGGAACCACTTTAACAGCTGTGTACGCATTGAATGATATCCAGAATTTAGTGCTTGAATTGGCGAACGTTTAGTGGAATGAAGTAAAAGAACGATGATGGATAGCCTTGAAACTTGTGTCATAATTAAAATGACTAAAATAGGAGCCTAGCTCCTGCCACTGAGGTTAGTTGTGACGCCCCACATCAATACTCACGCTAGCCAAGAACACTACGGTCTAATGCTGTCAACTAGCACGGAGAATAAGGCTGTTGAGGAGCGACCATCCGTGTAATTGCTTTGAGCGAGCACCGATATGTCAGATAGTATAACATGCATTTTATTTCAAGAGGAAATCCGACATACCGATACAAACACAAATCTACTACACAGTGGCTATAATAATCTTCGGAAACAAATATAGAAATAAGCATAACACAAATCAGTCACAGATAATTCATATCACAAAGGCGGAAGAAGATATGAATATATAACTAACACATGAAAGTGTATATTGGAGTAGTGGTCAAAAAGATCCAGCATAATACAAAAGAATATCAACACGTGTTATACAAAAGAATACATCTATGAGTCCATATCTCAAGTGTACACAACAAAATAAACTACTAATCTAAGTAGTTAGCCAAAAGATCATATGATAACCCCAGAAGAGAAGTCAAGCAGAAGCACCTGTAACATCTCGGTCCGACCCGAGTATTATTTAAGAAGAAAATAATAAACAGATCAGTCTAGCTATAAATATCAGAAGAAATGATATAGAATAAGAGATATAACTAAACGTATAATAATCACAATGCCAAGCTGTGATAAATAAATAATTGAAAAATCAATAAGAGATTAATCAATATCGCAAAGATCTTCTCAAAGATAAAAAGGAATGTCATACTCCTAATTTCATTCACCAAGCCACAATAAATGACATATATATCAATGCCAATCGTAAAGGTTGGTGAAACATAAATTCCAGAATTCAACACACAAAATCCAGAAATCACAAGAAAAGGATGGCCAATCCCAGAAAAATGAGCCGGAGCTCCTCCAGACTGGGTATAGTCCCCCATTTCGGACTTTGAGCCAAAGCTCCTCCTGGTGAGTCAAAAACTCCTCCTGACAGGATATAGTCCCCCATTGCGGACTTTGAGCGGAAGCTCCTCCTGACAGGGTATAGTCCCCCATTGCGGACTTTGAGCCGAAGCTCCTCCTGGTGAACCAAAGTTCCTCATGACAGGGTGTAGTCCCCCATTGCGGACATTCAGCCGAAGCTCCTCCTGGTGAGCCGAAGCTCAATAAAAACGACGTACAGTCATCCACGTGGACAAAGAGACATCACACAATGCTAGTCTAAACCATAAAATGATCGTCATGATCATCGAGAAGTGTCAATTATAGTAAGCTAGTAAATATATGAGCTTAGCTTCATGTCCCATAACCACTAGCTTAACTTAAATATTTACGAACAAATTGTAAATCTCCACTAGAAAATTGTCACAAGAGATTCAATCGAACAAGTCCAAGATTTAACCGACGAAATAAACGCAAGCATTTCATACCACTTGTTTTACTATGCCGTTTAATTGGATTTCTCATACGAGTGAGGTAAAGGTTTGTATATACTAATAGATTGGAAATCAGTTTGAGAAAACGAGCTTTGTAATAAAATAGTGTTGAAATCATTTGAAGAAAGAGTTTTGATATTTAATACTAGTATAGAAAACCTTTATATTTTTAAAGTGACAAATCACAAAGAAGATTGTAGGTTCAATCAATCACTAAAATTCACATTCGAAAACGTGAATAAAATCCAAAGAAATCGATACCGAATCCATCGAAATGGATATTCCAAGAATTCCCGAAGAAAATAAGTCATCAAAGTCAATAACAAATGATAACAACAAATAGGGAAAAAACACGAATCGATTAAATTTGGAAAACCATGCAATATAGGCGAAATAAGCAAAACAACAACAGGTCGGTCGGCCGGCTACAGAGCTCGGTCGACCGGACCAGAAAAACAAAAATGCTCGGAGTAGCAGGTCGGTCGGCCGGACCCTGAGTTCAGTCGGCCGGACCTGTAACCTGCACTTCCTAACAGAGGCTGGGAAGTGCTCGGGGTAGCAGGTCGGGCGACCGGACCCTGAGTTCGGTCGGCCGGACCTGTAGCCAGCACCCCCCAAGCAAATCTAAGGAATGCCAAACTCTTCGATATTGCTATCGGTCGAGCATCAGCACTAAGGGTTTACGCCAATCGACTACCCGGCCATATAAGCTCTTCGGTTCAACACCAAAACATGATCAAAACATCAAAGCTATGATTTTTAAAGAATTGAACCCAAAGCACTAAAAATTGAAATATTCACCAAATCAATCCAAACCAAAAGCAAATGCACACAAATAAGTGTTAGGAATTCACACCTAACAATCGAAGATAGTTATAGACTAAGATGTGAGATAAAATCTCACCTTTGAACCCAAGCAATTGAAGAAGAAGCTTGAAAGCAAAAGGGGAATCAACCACTCTTCAAATCCAACTCAAGAAGCTTGATTCTAAGCTAAAAAGAGAAACATTTCCCAAATTAGGTTTAGGAATTTTCTGAAATCAAAGAGAGAAAGAGTTGGAGAAGAAGAAGAGAAGCTTACCAATGGGTTCTTCTATTAGTTTGGAGCTAGAAGATGGATTTGCTAATGAAGACTAGGGCTTGGAGTTTTAATTTCCTCTTCCACTCCTCCATTATTATAAAAGCTTGAGTATTAGGAAATGAGGAATGAAGTAATGAAGAGGAGAGGGGGTTGGGACTGAGTTAGTAAGAGGAACTAGGGGTTGGAGTTTCTAATTCCCATTCTCTTCCACCATTGTTGCTTAAAGCTTAAAGTGTTAGGAATAAGAAATGAAGTAATGAAGAGGAGAGGGTTGGAACTGAGTCAAGTGGGGTTAATGGGCTCAGCCCAAACCAAAGCCCTAAGTGAAAAAGTAGCAAAATTCCACTAACTCCAAACATATCAAAGTTTACACTTAAAAAGATCGCAAACGGCATTTTGAACTTAATGGGAGGGGTCTCGAGTCCTAATTCGACTGTTTGCAAAAAGTAGCTTTTCGGACCAAAATCCGACGAACGATAAAATATTTAAATAAAATATTTAAATATACAATTGATAAATATGTGGGTTGTTACATTAGTTACCTCTAGCAACGTAGATCCCTTGTATTATCGTGATTTTGAACTCGATTGGTGCACCCTTTACATTTGGATTGATAGTCGCGGTCGGCCATGGATGGATTACAACCAGCCCGAAAGGATAAACTGGTAGAATCTGTTGTAACTTCGTATTTACGATATTTCGTAATTACGATATTTTGACTATGACAACTATACAAGTCATTGTTATATACTAACTTGTTTTTAGTGGAATTAATCAAGACCAGAATCAAATAAGCTTCAAATCTTATATAAGCATGTATCTAGTCTGCGTCTAGAGTTTGCTTATGTTAAAATCTCTCATATATGATATATATTTTGACACTTTTTTCATTTCATTAGCATATACTAATAATCTTTGCATATTCTCATTTTGTAGTTTACATTCAGACGTCTGAATGTACCAAATCAGACGTCCAAATCAGGAAGAATGAATATTGTTTAGTATAATATTCAAACATCTGACCTGTTCATTTCAGATGTTTGAAAATGGTTTTTTTCAGCCTATTTCCTTTCTGGCTTGAGCTCATGCAATTTCAGAAGTCTGAATTATTCAATTTAGAAGTTTGAATATCTATAACGGCTATATTTTCAAGTAGGCACTTCCATTCGTGAAAGGATGCGTTCTTCGTTTCAATAGATATGACCATATCTCTTCATGATAACTCTTCACGAACATATGAACCTATTTGTAATCTACATAAACACATTTAGAATCATGTTTCCATAACTTAATTCAATCTATTCTTACTCTACTCTTATATTCTTTGATTCTAATACTTTTGTGCATTCAGCTTCACACAAATTCATTTTGTTACTTCCTTATTCTTCACGTATTCATATATACATCATAAAGGAGAAGATTATAGGAAGTGTGTACTATAGCTGACAAATTCACATTATTAAAGAACACATAGAGTCAAGAAAACTTTATTTGTAAAAGACCTGTTCTGCTGCTCAGGCAAAGTGAAGTCCTCTTCTGCTGCTGAGGCATAAAATCCTGTTCCGTTGCTCAGATGTTGTAAACCTATTCCTCCGGGTTAAGTCAGGGCTATAGTTAGTTGAAATTCCAGAAGGAGTCTCGGACTGGACGTAGAATGTGAAGTTCGAACCAGTATAAAAATTCCTGGTGTTCTTGTTTTATTTTAATTATTCACATTGCTATAGTATCTTAGTTTATTTCCACACTAGTATGGTATAATTCCATATAGCACGATCCGCACCGTCTTTTCATTTGGTATCAGAGCAAGACATCTAATAATCGTTATTAAGTTATTTGATATTTTGTTAATATGGAAAACAACACCAACACTAGCACTGTCACTAACATCAGTTTTGTAGAAGGTCAATCTACTACACGACCTCCACTATTCAATGGCATGATTTATAACTATTGGGCAACTCAAATGCGTATTTATATGCAAGAAAAAGGTTTTGATTCATGGAATATCACTCAAACTGGGTATAACATTCCTACAACAGAATACTCTTCATGGTCAAATGCAAAAAAATTAGATGCTACTGCAAATGCCAAAGCTATGAATATGTTATATTGTGCCTTAGACAAGAATGAATTTAATCGAGTTAGTATGTGTACAACTGCTTATCAAATATGGAGAACACTAAAAGTTACACATGAAGGTACTAACAAGGTTAAACAAAGCAAAGTTTCTAATTTGAAAAGTCAATTTCAATATTTTAGAATGAAACTAGATGAGTCTATTATTGATATGTACTCTAGATTCAAGATATTTATCACTCTCTATTAGGACAAGAAGAAAAATTTACTGATTTTGATATTGTATCAAAAATCCTAAACTCTTTAACGGATGAATGGGCAAGAAAGGTCTTAGCCATTGAAGAAGAAAATGATCTTTGTACTATGAAGCTAGAAGAGTTAATAGGAAATCTAATGTCCTACGAAGTGAATTTGCAGGCCAAAAGAGTACAAGCGCAAGACAAAAAGAATATGGCATTTCATGTAGAAAAAGAAGAATCTTATTCGGATGAAGAAGACTTAGCATTCATTGCTAAAAACTTTAAAAAGTTTTTGATGTACAGAAAAGGAAATCGAAACAACAGAAAAAGAAACTTCAACAACAATTCAAATAAGCCATCTTCGTCAATACTAGAATGCTTTAACTGCCACAAGAATGGGCACATACAAAAAGATTGTCCAAAGAAAAAAAACATATCACAATAAGAACCGAAAGGACAAGTTAAAAAGAAAAGCATTTTCAGTAACGTGGGATGACTTAGATTCTTCTTCTTCAGAAAATAGTTGTAACGACCCCCTATTTTGGACTATTTGCATCTGCACATGTCGGACTTGAATAATTCAAAATACCGAATTGTTAATTTAAATTTGGCAAAACTGAGATACACAGTAAATAAATAGTCATAGAACACAGACACAGAGTAATAAATATGCAACGGAAATAAAAGAGATAGTAGTTCATGAAGCTACTATATAAATATATAAGATACATCAGAGTTTACAACAAAAGAGTAATACGATACATCAGATACAAATCAGAGTACATCACTGGAATCATCGAATACTGAAAGCAGAATAGATGGTTGGATCCTCAAGCAAAGCTCCAACTCCAGAGGTGAGTCTCAAAGCTGAACCACTCAGTCTGGCCCGAGCATAAAGCAAAACACAAGACACTCGAGTCAGGATTAATATTCTTATATCAGTAAATCCAACTCAAGTGAAATAGCAATCGAAATACAAGTAACTCAAGGATGTTTGGAATGACCATCCTTTAAGGATCCGTTAAACTATCTAATAGGTAGTAATGTACGCTAAGTAGATAATGTCTATCAGTAATATAAAGTATTAAAATAGCGTTAAGGCGTTACCATTATCCCCCTTAACACTTTTTTATAATGCCATAGTCTATACAGCACCGTAAACCCCACCGTAAACTGGTAGTTATTAGAGGGTACCCTATAGGCATAACACAAAACAAAACGTAGTGGTCTTGAATAGGATAATTAGTATGACAAGGTACATGAGGCGATACCAACTAGGATACTAGTAGTTGCGTGATCCGGACTGATGTTGAGCATAGCCAGCAGCTACCTCAACACCGCGAAACAACACTCCTAAATCGAGGGATGCACCCAAATCGAATCACAACAGTAATAGATATGGTATCGAAGAAGTGTGTCCGCTAAAGGTGGAGAACCTCAATGGCCCGGCGCGGCTCCTGTTTTAGTCATGTCAGGGGTCATCCAACATCGTTCTCTTTCTTCAGTCAACGCGTTCACCAAACCATCCACTTCATTCTGGATCAACAGTCAGCGTATAATAGTTATTAAAGTGGTTTTCGGTATCGACAGAGAATATGTCCATATCCGATCCCGGTCTCTTTAATAACTACGTATTATTACACCGATTGGTCGTTTAATATATTTCAAAACAATCAATTTCAATTTTCAATTAGAATTCGTAGTAACATTCCAATTGTCTTTCTATATCCATTTCCATATTTCAAAACTTCCAAATTACCATTTCAAAATCTTATAATTCAATTTCAAATTATATTTAAACAATTCAAATATTGATTCAAGTTCGTACAAAAGTTTCATTTCGAAATTATTTAAATTAATTAAATTTAACATTCAATCAATTTAAATTTATTTATCGATTTTATTCAATATTCGTTAAGTTTATTTACCATTCAAACAATTCTTTTTAATTTCCAAGTCGTTAAATCAATCACTTACGTTAACTTCATTTTATCAAAACTTTGAAATTAAATTAAATTAGATTTGTCAAATCAAATTCCTTAAATTACAATTCTTACATTAATTTCAATAAAATACATTTATTTCTTGTTAAGAAATTCAATATCACTTATTCTTTACATAGTTACCAACTTCAAAACTCAATTAATAAAGGAACTAAATTTCATATATACGAGAAATCAAATTTTTCTTTAACTTACTTAAATAATCCTTCCAAACTTATTCATTAAAGAAACCCAATTTCATTTATTAATGAAGTTCAAATTCACTTATTCAAAAGTTAAATCTCTTATCAAAGGATTCAATTCTATTCACTTACCAAATAATTCAATCTTATTCAATATTTAAATAATTTCAACTTAATTTTTAATAATTTCAAGTTAATAATTCCAAACTTAATCATAAATTCAAACTTATTTATTAAATCGTTTCAAACTTAATTCAGTGAATAATTCCAAATTTAATTGTTAAATAATTCATTTCAAAACAACGTTCTTTCATCAATTATTACATTAATATTTTGTTTCAGATTCCAGTATTAACATTTTCCTTTCATCAGAATTTACGTTCCAATTTATTTCAAAACCTTATTATTCAAATAAAATCTTTATTTTATTTTAAATCAAATTATTGACCAATTTGTTTATTTAATTCTCTATCCTAAGTCAAGTTCATTTGGGTATATATCATTTCAACCCGATTCCATTTCGATTCAAAAATCAAAACATATCAAGGGAACTTGCAGTGTGATAACAGGGATGGTGTCAAAGTAAATAAAAAAGCAATAACAACAATCAATAACAATTCAATAATCAATTCAAATATTCCCGAAATAATCGTATTAATTCATATTGTTATTTGTGCAAATTAATATAATTATTTATAGAATCCACACTATCATTTCATGTAGATTAAAGATTATTACACTATTATTTTATACGGGTTTTTCTTTTTTTTCACTTGTCATTAAATTTCAATTTCATACTTCATCAATTTATACAATATACATTCAACGGTTCAAGGTGTACATAATCAAATTCTGCGTGTCAATTAATTAAGCGTTTACAGGGGTCATACTATACCACTTAAACTAATCAAATTCAACACATATGTCGATTCAAAATTTTAACTATCCTACGCTGAATTCAATTGCATAATATTTATCATTTTATACATTACAATTTAACATCCAATATCAACAACAAAAATCAATTATCAACCAAACTGGATTATTATTGCATACATAACAGATAACGGAGTCAGATGTCAAAGGTGAACTGATACATAAATAATAGTGCTATAAATAACAGCAGTATATTTCAATTGTCGTTCCAATTGAAATCAAATTTAATAAATAAAAAAATATTAATCGTGAGTGATTGCTCACCTTTCGAGGCTAGAGATGCACGAGAGGATGACATAGATACGCACACTGAAATGGATATAGAAATTGAATCCAAGTAAAGCAAATCGGCACGAATTCAACGATCAAGCTGATAACAGAAATAGATTGAACACATCAGAACGGAATCGATGAAGAAAATTGGTATACGTGCACACATATGCATAACTATACACATAATATACAAAATTTCAACATATATTAATTTAAAAAGATGTATATTTCAAGAACATTTTATATTTATTTTTATTTTCAATTTTTTTTTTAAAAACGCACGCTTACAAAAATCAAATAGTATGTATATTGTACTTAAACACATATATAAACTGACATTATTCTTTTTATAAAATCACAGAACAACCTTAAAGTATATAAAATATTTAACTGCAATAATAATAACCCAATACATTAACGTGTGTCGCAAACCTATATATAACAACACTTTAACAACACTTAAACTTTATATATTTTCATAACCAGTTAAACTTGCTTAGGAAATATTCATATATTTATAATACTGTAGCCACTAAAACATATACCAGACTTATGTAATAGGTATACTTAACTACACATATTTCATTTATTCCAAATCTTCCATACGTACCCAATGATATACACACAACCTCAAAATCAGCACATGTATTCTTTTACACTCATTTTATAAAGATGTGCATACATTTTATATGAAGTCACGTAACCCTTGATATGCAACTGTATAAGCTTTATATAAATTAACAATATAAACAACATAACCGGATAATAAAACAAATCCAATACATCTTTTACAATATATACGTACTCAATATATATATAGTTATATTGCAAACATGAACAACTAACCTATATATTAAATCTCTAAAACCGATGTTTTTTTTAAATATATTTATAATTAATACAACTTTACCCTATTATAGACTAACAGCCGATCCAAGTTATAAACTAACCTATTTATAAAACTGTTCCAACATACAACAGTCCCTTCTATACTTAATAAAACAAAGTTTTGAAACAATATTTAAACAAAATTCATATCTAAGCAAAACTGTTCATACACTTACACGCAAAAGTGAAGAGAAGGCACTGGAGCAGATGGTCGCAGTTTGCATTTGCGGTGGCATCGGGTTGGAGGTGATACTCGGCGAGAGGGAGGAGGGTGGCTGCGCTCAGGGCGGGGTCGGTTTGGTTGCACGGAGGGAGGACGGTGGCGGACTGGGTGGTTGCGGTGGTCTTGGAGGTGGTTGTTGTCACTGGGAAGAGAAGACGGAGGTCGAGCGGTGGAGGGCTGGCCATGGTGCGGTGCGGGTTCCGAGTGAGTGTAGGCAAAGTCGGAAAGAGGGTCGGGCAGTGATGACGGAGATAGCTGCGGTAAGGGATGGAGTATCGAACGGTGGAGAAGCCGGCCCTGGTGATGGAAAAGAGACTGGAGGCGACCGGTGTTTGGAGGCGGATCTGACGTGCAGGTGGACGTGGCTGCAGGGGGCGGCTGGTGGAGCAGTGGGCGCGGAGGCCGGTAGTGGCGGAGCGGATGGCGAGGGTTACATTTTTCACTGGAGAGAACAACAAAAATAAAAAGAAAAATAGGGAGGGAAGAAGATAAGAGAATTATGCAGTGGATGGCTTTCAAACTAGTACCAACGCCAGCTAACATTTTTTTCTTCCTTTTTTTTCTCTGACAAAACTATATGTATAATATTTTTAACTAACAGGGATAGAGTGGAAGAGCAGAAGACTCAATGGTCAAATCAGTAAAAGCTATGAAGTTAATACGAATAGTGACGGTCACGCATCTCTGAAAATAATTAATGCAGCTGCATTAATGAAGGCAGATATATATACAGTGGGGTTCCGAGTGAAAAGGTCAATGCAATGATGCTTTTGCAAAGTTGTGGCTATTAGGGTTTCCAAGACAAATTGGGTTTGCTTGTGGAATCTGTGATATACCGGGGCTTTCTTTATATGAACAAATTCATATGTCTTATTCCGTTTCGCTTTAATCCTTGACAATAATTCTACTTTAATTTGGATGTTAGTGTAATACCAAGTGCACGTGAGTTATAGGTAAGAACGACTAAACAAGTAAATTGCTTTAAAACTAGACGTTACTTGAGTAAAATAATCATTGGTCTTTATAATCAATTTTAAGCAATTTGATATTGAAGTTTGTTGCAAATAAGTATTTTAATGAAAGTTGAACCATCCGCTTAGTGTCGAATATTTGGTGTATAATTGAATGCTAACAGTTGATTATTTTCTAGTTATCATATGCGAACTGCATTGTACACATGTGTAGTACTTACTTATATAGTAATAATCCAGAATTATGCATTAGTTTGTTATATGCATTGACTGCTTATTGCTTGTCACATAAATGGGTTCAAAATTGGTTAATATTTTTGTGAACGTGATCATTTCCTACAGACATTGTGCCTAATTCATCTTCCTCTATACTTGTTGCATTAATTCATATGCAACCATGCATATGTGTGTGTGATAATTAAGCACGGTAGATGAAGTTAGATAGAAATGCAGGAATGGACAGGAGGTTGTAGACAAATACGCACATATAATAATATTATACTTGTGCTCGGTATTATTTTGATTATTGAATATATATATATTACATAGTAAATAGCAGTCCAAATGCATGTCGGACCAGTTTTTGAACGTTGGAAAGTTGGGTACCGGTTTGTGATGCGTAACGGACCGGTTTGCGCTCCGTTAACAATTATAATTTGCAACGCCGAACTCCGATTGACACAAATAAATATACCGTTTTGGTCAGCTCGACGAGACGATCAAAACGGTATACAGATATCAGCGATTCGATTGAATTATAAAATTTCGAAATTTTCTACTGAAGGAAAACGCAGTAAAATGTCGAAAAATAAGAACGACGGAGCTAAAGAAGTCCGAATTTGGAAAAACGAAAAATGACGTCTTGCTCAGACGATGATTTAGAATTTTTCTATGTAAAATATTTAGGTTTCGAAAACGGTTTATTTTCATCGATTACTAACTGATTTAGATTGAGTAAATTTACGCACGAAATAAACTTTCATATTTTCGGATGAAAATTTACCAGTTGCTATGTTTAATTAGACGCATTCCAAATATGAAGTTTGAATAGCATCGGAATTTGTTTGTGAAAATTTGAAATTCTACACTAAATAAGCAATTTCAAAAATTTTAAACTGGGTCTGAATTTCAGGGTCGTTACATTCCCCCCCACTCAAAACTTTTCGTCCCCGAAAAGGAAGGGGGTAGGAGAAAAGAAACAACCAGATGAAACAGACTTGAATTACAAAATAAACAATTAATTTAAACCATAGAAACTTTAATTTAAATTAATTTATATTTAACAATTTGACTTTAAATTCAAGACTTTCATAAAATTGATTTGATTTCACATGTATTAATATTAGGTACAAAAGATTCCTTTCCAAGGAAATTCAACTTAAATTTAATTAATTCAAGATATTCTCTTAAGCAGATTTAATTCAATTTATTAACTTTCTAAACAAAATTTTCTTCTATTAATCATACCTATTATTTATTTAACTTATTATTCTATTTATCTCATAAACATTTATAATTAAAATTTAAGTGAATAACATTTATTATACACACTTACATTTTATTTATAAAGACAATTTGTATTATATATTATCCAACTTTCTTAAATTAACAACTTCAAAGATCATAAATTCGAAGTCATTTATTATAATCAAACCTTCTTTGACAAATTTAATTCTTCTTTATTCCAAATTATTATTAAATTTATTCTACTTAATATATCCTATCACATATATATTAAGTATATTTACATTTATCATAACCACTCAACTTATTAAAAATTCCTTTGATATCATTTTCTACTGTATAATATTCAATTACATAATTAACCCTTTTTTTATTTAGGTAAGTTCTATATAATGCAATTTGAGTATTATCCAAATAAAATTTTACAATTCAGTTATTTCAAGCTAAGTATTTATATAAAATAATTTGGCTTCATTTAAAATTTTAAAATCATCCTTTAACAAATTTTAAGAATTAATTTCTGATTAGCTTCAAACAACTTGAGATAAAATAAATATATATATTCATAATATATCAAATCAAATTTTAAAATCTTCAATATATATTATAAATCAGGTCATGTTTAGAAATTCAAATCAATTTATTTTTCAAAACAAACCGTAGCAAAGCTACAGAATAGTCTCTCCACTTCGAAACTCGAAAATGAATGTCGATGATGCGGCCGTCATCACCGAAATTATTTTCCAGCGACAAAAAGAAGGGCACTGATTTAAACATCAAAAATTTCTTCGAAAAGATTTCTATTCGAAAATACTTTAAGCAATATACCTTTTAATACTTTTAAAGCCAAGTTTGAAATCACCGGAAATTAAATTCTCAAATTCTAATTTAAATCCATTTGAATTCAAATCAAAATATAAACAAGCTTTATAAATTCATTTATTTATATTATGAAATAGTCAATGATTTATAAATCAATAAATGAAAATTAAATTTTTAACTTTTCAGAAAACATATTCGTTAACCTTTAATTTCAGAAAATTTATACTTATATATAATATAATCATTCAAAATTATTTTATTTACCAGATTCAAAAGTACTATTGTATCAGTTTGTTATGTTCAAGTGTTTGGGAAATCCTATCGATGCGCTGATCAGAAGAATCGATCGAAAACCCAAATCAACATCAACAACTCAAACAACACAATATATGTAAAACATTTTCAATATAAATTTTCAAAGACACTTCCTTGCTTGACGATACAACAATGGATTTCAAAGCAAGTATAGAGTTTCAAATTTGATGGAAGTCAAATCAAAGAGAATTTTGATTCGAAAATAGGTTTGAAACAAAGATAGATAATTAAATAACAAAATAAGAAGCCTGATAAGTTTATATAAATCGCGGGCACCCTTAACCGGATTGACCGTGGCTTCAAGAATAAGATCGATGCAGAATTCCGAGGTAAATCAACATTCGATCTCAAGAAATTGAATTCAGGTATTGCAGGAGATAGAAAGCATCGTAAACAGAGGGTACATAAATCTTTGGTAAATCAATGCTTATTGTAAAGGAGTTTCACCCATTTACAAATCATTCGGCATTTGGGAAGACCGCCGTTTCATTATAATGATCATTCGAAGTGAAGTTATGGGATGCTCCAGAATTGAAAGAAGATGAATAGTGAGGGACATGAATGAATTTTGGAACCGCAGGGAACGTTCCGAAGTTCAAAGGAATTGAGTCAAAAGAAGAGATTGAAACTTGAATGAGAGTGATTCTGTAAATATATTTACCCTATGTGCTAAGTTCTGCCTAGAGCTACCAAAAGCTCTGATACCAACTATAACGACCATCTATTTTGGACTATTTGCATCCGCACATGTCGGACTTGAATAATTCAAAATACCAAATTGTTAATATAAATTTGGCAAAACTGAGATATATAGTAAATAAATAGTCACAGAACACAGACACAGATTAATAAATATGCAGCGGAAATAAAAGAGATAGTAGTTCATGAAGCTACTATATAAATATATAAGATACATCAGAGTTTACAACAAAAGAGTAATACGATACATCAGATACAAATTAGAGTACATCACTGGAATCATCGAATACTGAAAGCAGAATTGATGGCTGGATCTTCAAGAAAAGCTCCAACTCCAAAGGTGAGTCTCAAAGCTGAACCACTCATTCTGACCCGAATGTAAAGAAAAACACAAGACACTCGAGTCAGGATTAATATTCTTATACCAATAAATCCAACTCAAGTGAAATAGCAATCGAAATACAAGTAACTCAAGGATGTTTGGAATGACCATCCTTTAAGGATCCGTTAAACTATCTAATAGGTAGTAATGTACGCTAAGTAGATAATGTCTATCAGTAATATAAAGTATTAAAATAGCGTTAAGGCGTTACCATTATCCCCTTTAACACATTTTTATAATGCCATAGTCTATACAGCACCGTAAACCCCACCATAAATTGGTGGTTATCATAGGGTACCCCATAGGTATAACACAAAAAAAAACGAAGTGGTCGCGAATAGGATAATCAGTATGACAAGGTACATGAGGCGATACCAACTAGGATACTAGTAGTTGCGTGATCTGGACTGATGTTGAGCATAGCCAGCAGCTACCTCAACGCCGCGAAACAACACTCCCAAATCGAGGGATGCACCCAAATCGAATCACAACAGTAATAGATATGGTATCGAAGAAGTGTGTCCGCTAGAGGTGGCGAACCTCAATGGCCCGGCGCGGCTCCTGTTTTAGTCATGTCAGGGGTCATCCAATATCATTCTCTTTCTTCAGTCAACGCGTTCACCAAACCATCCACTTCATTTTGGATCAACACTCCGCGTATAATAGTTATTAAAGTGGTTTTCGGTATCGACAGAGAGTATGTCCATATCCGATCCCGGTCTCATTAATAACTACGTATCATTACACCGATTGGTCGTTTAATATATTTCAAAACAATCAATTTCAATTTTTAATTAGAATTCGTAGTAACATTCCAATTGTCTTTCTATATCCATTTCCATATTTCAAAACTTCCAAATTACCATTTCAAAATCTTATAATTCAATTTCAAATTATATTTAAACAATTCAAATATTGATTCAAGTTCGTACAAAAGTTTCATTCCGAAATTATTTAAATTAATTAAATTTAACATTCAATCAATTTAAATTTATTTATCGATTTTATTCAATAATCGTTAAGTTTATTTATCATTCAAACAATTCTTTTTAATTTCCAAGTCGTTAAATCAATCACTTACGTTAACTTCATTTTATCAAAACTTTCAAATTAAATAAAATTAAATTTGTCAAATAAAATTCCTTAAATTACAATTCTTACATTAATTTCAATAAAATACATTTATTTCTTATTAAGAAATTCATTATCACTTATTCTTTACATAGTTACCAACTTCAAAACTCAATTAATAAAGGAACTAAATTTCATATATTCGAGAAATCAAATTTTGCTTTAAATTACTTAAATAATCTTTCCAAACTTAATAATTAAAGAAACCCAATTTCATTTATTAACGAAGTTCAAATTCACTTATTCAAAAGTTAAATCTCTTATCAAAGGATTCAATTCTATTCACTTACCAAATAATTCAATCTTATTCAATATTTAAATAATTTCAACTTAATTTTTAATAATTTCAAATTAATAATTCCAAACTTAATCATAAATTCAAACTTATTTATTAAATCGTTTCAAACTTAATTCAATGAATAATTCCAAATTTAATTGTTAAATAATTCATTTCAAAACAACGTTCTTTCATCAATTATTACATTAATATTTTGTTTCAGATTCCAGTATTAACATTTTCCTTTCATCAAAATTTACGTTCCAATTTATTTCAAAACCTTATTATTCAAATAAAATCTTTATTTTATTTCAAATCAAATTATTGACCAATCGATTTATTTAATTCTCTATCCTAAGTCAAGTTCATTTGGGTATATATCATTTCAACCCGATTCCATTTCGATTCAAAAATCAAAACATATCAAGGGAACTTGCAGTGTGATAACAGGGATGGTGTCAAAGTAAATAAAAAAGCAATAATAACAATCAATAACAATTCAATAATCAATTCAAATAATCCGGAAATAATCGTATTAATTCACATTGTTATTTGTGCAAATTAATATAATTATTTCTAGAATCTACACTATCATTTCATGTAGATTAAATATTATTACACAATTATTTTATACGGGTTTTTTTTTTCACTTGTCATTAAATTTCAATTTCATACTTCATCAATTTATACAATATACATTCAACGGTTCAAGGTGTACATAATCAAATTCTGCGTGTCAATTAATTAAGCGTTTACAGGGGTCATATTAATCAAATTCAACGGTTCAAGGTGTACATATCCAAAATTTTAACTATCCTATGCCGAATTCAATTGCATTATATTTATCATTTTATACATTACAATTTAACATCCAATATCAACAACAAAAATCAATTATCAACCAAACTGGATTATTATTGCATACATAACAAATAACGGTGTCATATGTCAAAGGTGAACTGATACATAAATAACAGTGCTATAAATAACAACAGTATATTTTAATTGTCGTTCCAATTGAAATAAAATTTAATAAATAAAAGAATATTAATCATGAGTGATTGCTCACCTTTCGAGGCTAGAGATGCACGAGAGGATGACACAGATATGCACACTGATACGGACATAGAAATTGAATCCAAGTAAAGCAAATCGGCACGAATTCAACGATTAAGCTGATAACAGAAATCGATTGAACACATCAGAACGGAAACGATGAAGAAAATTGGTATACGTGCACACATATGCATAACTATACACATAGCTATATATACAAAATTTCAACATATATTAATTTAAAAAGATATATATTTCAAGAACATTTTATATTTATTTTTATTTTCAAATTTTTTTTTAAAAAACGCACGCTTATAGAAATCAAATAGTATGTATACTGTACTTAAACACATATATAAACTGACATTATTCTTTTTATAAAATCACAGAACAACCTTAAAGTATATAAAATATTTAACTGCAATAATAATAACCCAATACATTAACGTGTGTCGCAAACCTATATATAACAACACTTTAACAACACTAAAACTTTATATATTTTCATAACCAGTTAAACTTGCGTAGGAAATATTCATATATTTATAATACTGTAGCCACTAAAACATATACCAGACTTATGTAATAGGTATACTTAACTACACATATTTCATTTATTCCAAATCTTCCATACGTACCCAATGATATACACACAACCTCAAAATCAGCACATGTATTCTTTTACACTCATTTTATAAAGATGTGCATACATTTTATATGAAGTCACGTAACCCTTGATATGCAACTGTATAAGCTTTATATATATTAACAATATAAATAACATAACCGAATAATAAAACAAAACCTATACATCTTTTACAATATATACGTACTCAATATATATATAGTTATATAGCAAACATGAACAACTAACCTATATATTAAATCTCTAAAACCGATGTTTTTTTTTAAAATATATTTATAATTAATACAACTTTACCCTATTATAGACTAACAGCCGATCCAAGTTATAAACTAACCTATTTATAAAACTGTTCCAACATACAACAGTCCCTTCTATACTTAATAAAACAAAGTATTGAAACAATATTTGAACAAAATTCATATCTAAGCAAAACTATTCATACACTCACACGCAAAAGTGAAGAGAAGGCACTGGAGCAGATGGTCGCAGTTTGCATTTGCGGTTGCATCGGGTTGCAGGTGATACGCGGCGAGAGGGGGGAGGGTGGCTGCGCTCAGGGCGGGGTCGGTTTGGTTGCACGGAGGGAGGAAGGTGGCGGACTGGGTGGTTGCGGTGGTCTTGGAGGTGGTTGTTGTCACTAGGAAGAGAAGACGGAGGTCGAGCGGTGGAGGGCTGGCCATGGTGCGGTGCGGGTTCCGAGTGAGTGTAGGCAAAGTCGGGAAGAGGGTCGGGCGGTGATGATGGAGATGGCTGCTGTAAGGGATGGAGGTATCGAACGGTGGAGAAGCCGGCTCTGGTGATGGAAAAGAGACTGGAGGCGACCGGTGTTTGGAGGCGGATCTGACGTGCAGGTGGACGTGGCTGCAGGGGGCGGCTGGTGGAGCAGTGGGCGCGGAGGCCGGTAGTGGGGGAGCGGATGGCGAGGGTTTCATTTTTCACTGGAGAGAACAACAAAAATAAAAAGAAAAATAGTGAGGGAAGAAGATAAAAGAATTATGCAGTGGATGGCTTTCAAACTAGTACCAACGCCAGCTAACATTTTTTTCTTCCTTTTTTTTCTTTGACAAAACTATATGTATAATATTTTTAACTAACAGGGATAGAGTGGAAGAGCAGAAGACTCAATGGTCAAATCAGTAAAAGCTATGAAGTTAATGGGAACAGTGACAGTCACGCATCTCTGAAAATAATCAATGTAGCTGCATTAATGAAGGCAGATATATACAGTGGGGTTCCGAGTGAAAAGGTCAATGCAATGATGCTTTTGCAAAGTTGTGGCTATTTGGGTTTCCAAGACATTGGGTTTGCTTGTGGAATCTGTGATATACCGGGGCTTTCTTTATATGAACAAATTCATATGTCTTATTCTGTTTCGCTTTAATCCTTGACAATAATTCTACTTTAATTTGGATGTTAGTGTAATACCAAGTGCACGTGAGTTATAGGTAAGAACGACTAAACAAGTAAATTGCTTTAAAACTAGATGTTACTTGAGTAAAATAATCATTGGTCTTTATAATCAATTTTATGCAATTTGATATTGAAGTTTGTTGCAAATAAGTATTTTAATGAAAGTTGAACCATTCGCTTAGTGTCGAATATTTGGTGTATAATTGAATGCTAACAGTTGATTTATTTTCTAGTTATCATATGCGAACTGCATTGTACACATGTGTAGTATTTACTTATATAATAATAATCCAGAATTATGCATTAATTTGTTACATGCATCGACTGCTTATTGCGTGTCACATAAATGGGTTCAAAATTGGTTAATATTATTGTGAACGTGATCATTTCCTACAGACATTGTGCCTAATTCATCTTCCTCTATACTTATTGCAATAATTCATATGCAACCATGCATATGTGTGTGTGATAATTAAGCACAGTAGATGAAGTTAGATAGAAATGCAGGAATGGACAGGAGGTTGTAGACTAATACGCACATATAATAATATTATACTTGTGCTCGGTATTATTTTGATTATTGAATATATATATATTACACAGTAAATAGCAGTCCAAATGCATGTCGGGCCGGTTTTTGAACGTTGGAAAGTTGGGTACCGGTTTGTGTTGCGTAACGGACCAGTTTGTGCTCCGTTAACAATAATAATTTGCAACGCCGAACTCCGATTGAAACAAATAAATATACTGTTTTGGTAAGCTCGACGAGACGATCAAAACGGTATACAGATATCGGTGATTCGATTGAATTATAAAATTTCGAAATTTTCTACTGAAGGAAAACGTAGTAAAACGTCGAAAAATAAGAACGACGGAGCTAAAAAAGTCCGAATTTGGAAAAACGAAAAATGATGTCTTGCTCAGAAGATGATATAGAATTTTTCTATGTAAAATATTTAGGTTTCGAAAACGGTTTATTTTCATCGATTACTAACAGATTTAGATTGAAGTAAATTTACGCACGAAATAAACTTTCATATTTTCGGACGAAAATTTACCAGTTGCTATGTTTAATTAGACGCATTCCAAATATGAAGTTTGAATAGCATCGGAATTTGTTTGTGAAAATTTGAAATTCTACACTAAATAAGCAATTTTAAAAATTTTAAACTGGGTCTGAATTTCAGGGTCGTTACAATAGTAGTGACAGTGAAAATGAACGAGCAAATGTTTGTTTCATGGCTATAGAGAATGAGGTAAATGATCTTACTTTTGATGACATGATTGAAATAAATTTTGAATTATTAGATACTTTAAAAAGTCTCAAAATAAAATATAAAGAGGCACTAGAAAATCAGAGAAAGGCAGAATTCGAGACATATATGCTTAATGACGAACAACAAATATTAGAAGAAGAACTTGGAAAACTTTAAGATACTTTTTCTAATGATAATTATCAATTTACCTTATTGAGTCAAGAAATTGAAACTCAAAAGAAAAGAATGATGCCATTATCTTTGAAAATCATGAGCCTAAAACCAAGATCAAAATGATTGAACTAGACAGTACTAGCCTCAAAACAAAGTTAGAAAGCATTACTAAAAATGTGACTAACTTCAATAATGGTAGAGAGAACATATCTAAAATTATTGAGAATTCCAAATCTTTTGTAAATAAAAAAGGACTAGGTTATTTTAAGAATTCAGTAGCTCCACCCAAAAATAAACAAAATAGGAGAAATATTTCTAAATCCAAGTCTACCGTAATTCAACCATAAAGGAGTCAAAATTCAAAAAACATAAAAATATGGTTTCCTAAAACAAACAATAGTTTGATTAGGAATAAACATATAAAATCCTTTTTGGAAAATGTGCATAAGATGCAAAATTATTTATACAAAGGGAATACTGAATCCTCTTGGGTTTTGTTTCCTAAGACCTAACTCTTAGGACCCTATCAAAAGTAGGTACTAATGTTATTCTTTTATTTTTTGCAGGTCCCACTTAAGAGGAAAATGGATACTCGACAGTGGTTGCTCAAAACAAATGACAGGAGACAAAAATATGCTAACACATATTACATATTCAGATGGAGGCTCTGTCACATTTAGAGACAATCCAAAGGTTATATCATCTGGAAAGGCGATGTGAGAAATTATGGTATATCTAATTCACTTCTCATTTCTAATGTTTTACTTTTCAAAAACTTGAAGCACAATTTGTTAAGTATTAGTCAATTATGTGAAAAAGGATTCAAAATTTCATTTTATGAGGATAAGTGTAGCATTTGTTATAACCGTAAAAAACTTATCTTTGAAGGTAATAGAGAAGAAACATATATGTTCTGAATATGAAAATCAATCATAATTCAGATATGTGCTTAATAGTCAAAGAAAATGATCCTTAGTTATGGCACAATAGATTGTGTCATATTAACTTCAAAGAAATAAACAAACTTTCTAAAAATGGTTTAGTCAAAGGATTACCAAAAATGAACTTCAAAGTCGAATGGCTCTACTTCGGAAGAACCTTCTTCTGTAGAGTTTTCTACACCATCATCAGCTTATTCTTTCGATTTACCAACACCAACCCTCTGCTATGAACCTGTCCGGCATGTATATCCGAATAATCATACCGGTCATACTCCAGAAAAGAAGAAAGCATGTCGTTTCTTCTTCTTCGGTTCTCCACAAACTAAACAAAAGATAATATTTATCATTATAAACGGGAATCGATAGGACTTCAATGAGAAATGTACTATGAGCAAAAAGTTAATTCACAACGTCTTAACTTTCAGGAGAACCTTGGTTGGAAAATCTACGGTTCATCTAAGTGTAATGTTCATAAGCCTAAATCATCTTACCATCACAATTCATGGATTCAGACACCATAATGTTCTCTTGTATCACCAAATTCATGGGAACATGGCAGTAACTAGAATTCCTTGGGATCATCTAAGGAAAAGATGAAGATAGTACCACAAGAGCCTAAGACTCCTAGAAAATCGTCTTCCTCATCGTAGACACAAAATCGTCAATTGATTTTAAATGTTGCTTTTAGGTTTGTAATTGTATTTTTTTAATGAACAACTTCCGCATTTCCTATTTTTTAATAAATATGTTTATTCTTAGGAATGCATTCTTCATGAAATTCAGACATCTGAAATAGGTTAAAACAGATGTCTGAAAATTGTAAAATAAATATTTTTTGACTTCAGATTCAAACATCTGACACACCCAAAACAGACGTCTGAATATGCCCAAAAATGAACTATTTGCATTCTGTTTAAAAATTTTTGATTTCAGACGTCTAAAATACCTAATCCAGACGTCTCAAAAGTTCTCTCGATTAAAATTTTAGGGGCTTTTCAACATTTTTCTCCCTACCTACCATCTTAAAATCGTTCGAACCCTCCTCTATAACCCATTTCCAATAAACCACTTCATTTTATTTCACCATAAACCACATTTTTTTTCAATCATAAAAACTCAATCTTTATCATCAAATCTTCACAAATGACTCCAAGACCAAATTGATCTACGGCTTCAACTTCCTCATCCACTCGTAACATTGATCAATGGCTTTGGAATGACGATGCAAAACGACGCTTTTCTCAAATGGATAGATCCAACTTATTTCCCAGTGCCTTCATGAAATTTTAAGAATTTGAGCCTTATAAAATTCAACAAATAGCTCGCTCTAATGGGTTAGAATCTCTTCTTTCATTTACTGCAAATAATGTAAAGATTAATCATCTGTTGGTCAAGCTTTTTTATGCAAACAAGAATTTGGATCATTACCATCCTCACAATCGTGAAGATCATATTTGGACTATAGTTTGTGGTACTAAAATTTTCATTCCACTTGTTCGTCTTGGAGAAACCCTACAATGTCCTTCAACCGTAACCGATTTAGATGATATTGGGGTCTCTCTATCCTTGGACGAACGAGATGAAGTTTCTCACCGCTTTCTTTCTGACAATATTTCTAAACTCACCTCTACTCAACTTTGGCCACAAGTTCGTATCATTCATAGGGCTTTGATTCGCTCTGTTTTACCTCGAACCGGTAGCTATGAAGTTGTTAATAAGCGCAACTTTCAAGCTCTCTATGCTATATCCTCTGAACAATCCGTGGATTGGGGCCATGTCATTATGGAAGAGTTTATGGATGTGAATCGCCGTCGTTATAATACTTTTCACTATGGTGATTATATAATGAAAATTCTCCAAACCTATGGTATTGCATTTCCTGAATCTGAATTTTCAACAATTAAAGAGCTTGGATCCAAAACCTTGGGACTTATGGACTCACCGAAACTTTCACAAAGTCTAGCTTTTATGTCATTCCAAGAATGGACCGCGAACCGTGATCTAAATCATCCTCAACCTCCTCAACATCATCACCCTATTGCTATATAGGTTCAAGAGGAAGATAATGATGAAATAGAAGTTCTAAATCTCAAATCTACCTCACGACAAGCTTTGTTTACTCTTTCCCAAAATCAAGCCAAGCTTAAGATTAAAATGGATAAGTTCCATAGGCGAACCAATAAAAGGTTCAACTCCATTAGCGGTTTTCTAAATAAAATATGGGAACATATTGGTTGCTCTTTCTCGAATTCTACCAAAGCTTTTGATCCAGCCCCCTTTTCAATATTTCCACTAGCTCCGGCACTAATGATGATGATAACGATGGCGATGAAGAAGACAGTGATGATGAGTCAAGCAAAAGTTTTAAGGTAGTGGTATGGTTTTTTTCTTAACTCAAAACATTCGTAGTTATATGCTTTTTGTTGTGTATGTATTTATGTGGTGATCTCGTACTCCCTATATTCGTTTGTAAAATTAAACTTCTATGTCTCTTTTGGAATAGTGTAGTATGTTAACTATTCTACATTATCTATGCCATTCTTGCTCAATGTCGTTCATATGATATGTGAGTATTTTATATATATTATGGTTCCTTTTTGTCGATGTCAAAGGGGGAGAAGGAGTTTAAAAACTACCATCGATAGGGGGAGCTTATAGTAAGGGGGAGTACTTATAATTCTATTTCCTGTTTATATATGTTCATATTGTGCATATACTTATATAGTTGTCATAGTCAAAAAGGGGGATAATGTTGAAACTTCGTATTCACGATATTTCGTAATTACGATATTTTGACTCTGACAACTATACAAGTCATTATTATATACTAACCTATTTTTACAGGAATTAATCAAGACCAGGTTCAAATAAGCTTCAAATCTTACATAAGTATGTATCGAGTCTATGTGTAGAGTTTACTCATGTTAAAATCTCTCCTATATGATATATATTTCGACACTTTTTTCATTTCATTAACATACACTAATAAACATTGCATATTCTTATATTTTAGTTTACATTCAGACATCTGAATGTACCAAATCAGATGGTTGAATCTTAAAAAATTAATATTGTTTAGTACAATATTCAGACGTCTGACATGTTCAGTCCAGACATCTGAAAATGGTTATTTTCAACCTATTTCCTTTCTGGTTTGAGCTCATGCAATTTCAAAAGTCTGAATTATTCAATTCAGAAGTCTGAATGTCTATAGCGGCTAGATTTTCAAATTGGCCCTTCCATTCGTGAAGAGATGCATTCTTCATTTCAATAGACATGACCATATCTCTTCATGATAACTCTTCACGAACATATGCACCTATTTATAATCTATATAAACACATTAGAATCATTTTTCCTTAACTTAATTCAATCTATTCTTACTTTACTCTCATATTCTTTTTCTAATACTCTTGTGCATTCAATTTCATTCAAATTCATTCTATTACTTCCTTATTCTTCACGTATTCATATATACATCATAAAGGAGAAGATTATAGGAAGGGTGTACTATAATTGACAAATTCGTGTCATTAAAGAACACACAGAGTCAAGAAAACATATTTCCAAAAGACCTGTTCTGCTGCTCAGGCAAAGTGAAGTCCTCTTCTGCTGCTGAGGCGCAAAATCCTGTTCCGTTGCTCAGGTGTTGTAAATCTATTCCTCCGGGTTAAGTGAGGGCTATATTAGTTGAAATTCCAGAAGGAGTCTGGGACTGGACGTAGAACGGGAAGTTCGAACCAGTATAAATATTCCTGATGTGCTTGTTTATTTTACTTATTCACATTGCTATAGTATTATAGTTTATTTCCAAAAAGTATAGTATAATTCCATATAGTACGATCCGCACCGTCTTTTCAGAATCGTACCATAGGCATTGCCTTATATGCCTTGTCATATTTATCCTTATGCGAGCCCATTACGACTTTGGTTTTGTGATGTACCTATAGGGGACTCATTGGCTACCGACGTTACTGGTTGTGTTACAAGACCTGCAAGACTACATGCTATAAAAATGTGTTAAGGGGGATAATGTAAAGCCTTAATGGTATTTTGATTTTTATTTTACTTATAGACATTATATATTATAGCGTACACTATTATATATAGATAGTTTGATGGACCCTTAAGAGATGGAAAAACCTGTGACATCACTTAAGTTATTTTGCATTAATTTATTTATTACATGAGGATATTAGTTTTGACTCAAGTATTATGTTTTCCATTATGCTCAGGTCAGCCTGAGTATTTCTAGTTTTGAGTGCTTGTCGTGGAGACGAAGGAATTACTGGAGACTCCGTTCCATTTCCACTATTTTATCGGTTTAGTTTTTTAGCTATGTCAATTAGAGTTATTTCATTTCCACTTATTTCATTCCCAGTTGATTAGTGTGTGAATATATGTAAACTTATTTTGAGATTTAGGATTCATTTATGTACTTATTTTGTTTCCGTCGAGAGATTCTGAGTCATATATATTTCTGCGCCTATATTCTATGATTGATTCTACTATTATCCTAAAAAACTATCTATCATTTAAGCAATATTTCATGTTTAAATGGTGGGTCGTTACAATGGCTAAGATTTCTACAATCTAAATAGGGGCGTAAAATATTTTTCCCCATTTCCTAACTTTAGCTTTGGATCATTTACAAAAATCCAAATTGCTTGCTCGTTCTCTTTAGTTGTTCTACGATAAAAAATAAAAAAACAAATAATAACCTTAGATATTAAAATACGTTTTAATTTCACTATTATACATAAGTACCATATAATTACCTGTTTAGACATACCCATTCTTTA
Organism: Allium cepa; assembly: GCA_030765085.1. Classification (NCBI taxonomy): domain Eukaryota; kingdom Viridiplantae; phylum Streptophyta; class Magnoliopsida; order Asparagales; family Amaryllidaceae; genus Allium; species Allium cepa. Next base: position 592,249,963 of record CM060938.1, read on the forward strand.
TCAGTCATTTTTTATATGTAAATTGGAGGGGCACGACGCAGATTTAGGGTTCAAGGCGGCTGTAGCTGGTGTGCGATAGAGGTTTCAAGATATAAATATGATCTGGTTAAAAATTATAAAAAATTACCATTCATATTGAATAATTCAAATATTGCATCACTTTCTAAATTTCAAAGTGATTAAAATTAAAATATATATCAGTATAAATTATCAGATATACTGCCTGCATAAATCTAGTCTACTGCAAGCATATGTCTAATCTGAAGTTTTATGTAGTCTACAAGACTGTGCATGGTAAATAGTTTGTATCATTTGTCATACTAGTAGTTGGCATGTATATTAATGTAACAATCTTTCTAATGGTATAAAATTTAAGGTTATGCAACATTCCACTATAAATAAAGCATCACCACTTACATCTCTGCCAAAACATTCCTTCTTCTCTTCTTTTTTTTCTTTTTTCTTTCTTTTTGGTTATGTGTAGAAAGAGAAAACTACAATCATCAACGGAGGTGACTTCACCGCCTTTACAAAGAAAGAGGTAGGTGATTTCACCTCCTTTGCGAAGAAAGAGGGAGGTGACTTTGAAACAATAGCTTGATACTATGGTCTGTTTTTCATTCTTTTTTATTACCTTTAGTAGTTTTTTGTACTCGCTTACCTGTTCTTCGATTTCCAATCATTCTGCTCATAAAAGCAATCACCCATGTCTCATAATTTCACTACTCAGTTAGCTTGTGACGTGGATACGATTAAAAATATACTTGGTAATTTCAAATAGTTATATATTTGATTACACCTTTAATTTTCTTATTTAGTTGTTAGTTATTTTAAACTATTTTTATTACGAAAATCCATATCAAATTTGTATTAGGTATCGACAGCCAATTATTTGACTTAAATTTTTTATCAATCATTATGTATTTTCATTCTTCTTGATATATCATTCCAGCATTTGTCATATATCAATTTCAGGAAAGTTAAACGTACTTTACTAGAAACTTAATTATTATCGTAAACTATTTTAATATGATAACTTGACTTTACTTTCAGCCATGGTTCATCAATGATCTTTAAAGTATTAATTTACTTTCATGTTTAGACAATAATCATCTTGAATTAATCATCTGAGCTTTGTAGCCTTTGCAACTTTGCAAATAGATGCCAATAATTAACTAGAGACCTACATTAAAGGTAGTCAAGTGCAAGTATTTTCATTTAAGTTTGTCTTGGGGTAATTAATTAGTGTGAAATGTTGCCAAGAAGCAACAAATTCTTCACTTAATGCTTTTATGCTACTTCTTTACGGTTTACAAAATCAACATTAAAAAAGGTGGAATTTATTATTTTTCCTTTTTTATAAAGAATTCAAGAAAAGTCTAATCTATAATTGTTTTCAAGGCTATATTTTTATTAACATTTATTACCTCCAAGAGATACACATATAAATCTCATTTCAGAAAATTGCATTGCTCAACAAGGTACTTATTATTTCTTGTTTTTTCATAGAATGGACAAGTGCACACTCATTCAACAAGATCCATCTATCATTGCCTTCCCAAGGCCAACCATATCTGGGGGGGGGGGGGGGGAATTAAGGAAAATATAAGAGAAAAATATAGGTTCTACGCACGCTGCAACCAATGATCCTCTTGATAAACAATTTAATATGTTAAACCATTATACAAAATCTAATTCATTATACCAGGCCTATAATTCCTCAGTCCATTCCCCCTGCACAATATATAAACTATGGCTCAACGTCTTGACACATTGAAACCTGGAAGTCCCCTCATTCAATGAATCCCCTTCTAATTTGGCGCATTCGCTAACACAACCTATCATTGTTACTGCCAAAAATAATTCACCTAATGCTATTATCATGTTTTCCTCCTAGAAATAACCGAAACATCAATCTCTTCCATAACTCCACCTTCTCCACTCAAACCATCTGAAACTCTTACTGATCATATCCAAATGTGTACAAGAAAAGCCAGATCCCCCATAAAATACTAGAATTCAAAAGTTTCTGCTATGGTGATAAGGAGTAAATCTAAGGATAGGGATGGTGGGAAAATCTTTGATAAAGAAGCTACTGCTCCTATAACAAATCCACGACTCGAAGAACACAAAAGGAATGGTTTTATAAAATGGTTCATAAATATGTTGATATGAAAAAGAAATACGAACATTATAATTTGAATGTTTTGAGAAGCATAAAAGCTAAAGTTTTATGACTTATACATTTGATAAATATGAATGATGCTAAAAAAAATGGAATGTGGTATGGAATCAAATTTCTTAAATGTAATTAATTGCATGAGTTACTAAAATGAAATAGTGGAAGTGAAAAAAATGAATGTGACTATAAACAAATGTTAATTAATAGAACGTGAATTCATTAATGTTGATCAGTGCATGTCAATCAATTCGAAGTAAATAAATTGAAATGAGTCAATTAAATGTTAATAAAAATTGGATGTTAGGAGAAATGGTAGTGTACAAATTAAATATTGACATTGAAATGTAAATGGTGATAGTTTGGATTAATTTGATGAATATTGATGGTTGAATGATTTCTTTTATTGCAAATCATTGTTTTAATTATTTTTGATTGCCTATGATTGTCGTGTGTTTATGTTTATGTTTATGATTTGGATTCAAAATCACGCTCTATGGTTCTATTTAACTCATCCATGTTTTATATCTTATGACAAGTAACTAATATTCTAAATTGAGTTGAGATAGATACATACGAAGATCATTTGGACGTATATGCAGATTTATATGCTTTTGCTTACTTAATATGAGCGAACTCGCTCGTATTATTAATAATAAGTTATGTATCTCAGATTACATACAACAATTTTATATATTTTTTCCTTCAGGATGCCTCATCATCGAGATGAGATGTATATTTGATATATATTGGATATATTTTTGTTATATATTATATTGTAAAAAATCTTCGATCGAGCCCTCAAAGGAGACCCTGCTAAAAAATTTCGTAAATCCGGGAGTTAGGAAAAAAATTAAAACTTTATATTTTTTTTTATATATAAGCTATATTTTTCGTAAAACCAATATCGAAGTGGCGTAGTAGAAGCGTAGTGCAAATAAGATGGTTACGTTTTATAATTTGATTATTTTGAATAAAATATATTCTTTACTTAACGCCTTTCCGATGATGAAAAGTTTTGCGTGGGGGCAAATGTAACGATCCCAAAATTTACCATTTTTTGAAACGAAATTCAATTAGATTTGACCTTAATTTATGTTGAGAATCTAAATATTGAATTTAGATTAATGTTTCATACGATTGGTTGAATGAATAAAATTTGAATTGAAATAAAAAAAAGAAATTTTAAGCAATTTGAAATTTAACATAGAAATTAGTCGTTAATATAACAGTGAAAATTTTGGTTTCAGAAGTTTAAATATTTTACTTGAAAATATTTTAGTAAACTTTATAATAAAAACGTCGACATTCATTTCGTCGAATTCTAATATCGCTAGCTAGTTCAAATCGATTTATACGACCGATTTGCGGTAGCGTCAACCGATATGGCGTAATAACAAATTTTTACCCGAGCGTTAGATGACCAGTTTTCTGTGTACTAACGCGTTCAAGTTGATACATTGAGCACAACGGTGTTTCATTTTGCGTGTTTGGACTCACTGTTTGTTTTGAGCACTGTTTTTGGTACGGGTTAGCGGTAGTTATTATTTTATTCACAGGTTATTATAAGTACTTAAATTATAATATAAATTTAAAATATATGTCGATATCCAACATTAGTTAAAAAATATAATAAAGGGAAAAACTAGTCGTTTTATATAATATTATACACGTTTTAGAATCTGAATTGGCATGCACGTTCAAACTTTGAATAGTTATATATTTACACTGTTGAATAGTTCACGTGCGGTTAGATTAATAAGTACATGTTATATATGTTTAACTAGTAATGTGCAAAATCGTTCAAACCATCTTTTTCTACGTGCATGGCCACCTCTCACCTCTCCTTCTCCCCTCCTTTATTATCTTCTGCTAATTGTTATTTTCGAACAAAGCAAGCTAAAGCATTAGAAATTTTGTTAAAAACTCTCAAAACCTGTTACTGCTACCATCACCTACTCTACCTCCTTTACTACTAGACCACCCAACTTCTCGTCCCTATCATTGCCCTACCACCTAGTTGCTCCTCTTCCGACCCAGTGACAGCCACCGCCTCTGTTATACATACATACATATTTATATATAAAGAAAAATTATAAACTGCAGACACCGAATCTCCTTCACATGTCATCGACCTTCCCGCCTCCTCCTGTAGTCACCACACCCCTTCTGACCATCGCACCACCTCCTAACACTGTGCTTAGCTCCTCCAACCTCACCCCATAGTTGCCACCACCTCTATATAAAAAGTGAAAAAATGCTACTAGTTTGCTGCCACCTCCCACTACCGATTCCCTGACCACCGCCTGCGCCACCTACTGCCGCCAACCAAACCATCCTTGCCCTGTCCAGAGCTCGTTTGCCATCCGTTGCTTCTAGCAGTACATGTTTATATATAGAGAAAAAAAGATTATATATTAAAAAGTAGAAGAAGTGGCTATCTAGATTTGAATTACCGCGAGTGAACGAGCTAAAGTTGCACCGTTGAGTCCGATCATGTCGCGCGTGCGAGCTATATCATGGATCTATCTCGAGTTGTCGTTGTTGAGGTTAGTGTTTATTCACTTAGGCTAATTTAATATCTTCATGTAAGTTATTAAAAGGTTGAAATTGCCATATATATATATATATTCATTGTTAGTTTAGATTAATATATAGTTATTGGATGAATTATCAAATTATTGTGCACATATTGACACGATATACATGTCATATGTGTGTACACAAGTGTAGAAAAATTAATATGGACATGTCATGCTTCATCATGTTAGTGCTATCCAGTATGTATGATTTGTTGTAAATTTTCCCATCGATATTTGGACACGATTGTATATTACAATTGTGATATTAGAAAGGGTTGAAATGTTATGTACCTGCATTTAAATTGTGATATTGGAAGGGGTTGAAATGATATATATATATATATATATATATATATATATATATATATATATATATATATATATATAGACACACACATATATATATATAACCACATTTAAATTTAAATATTCCACTTGGCCTAGTTTGAAAATTTAAATTGAAAACACCGTTGGTCCAATAAATATTTTTTATAAACTAAGATCGTTTGGAAATTTATATATAAATGATTTTAATTTTTAAAATTTGTTTAAAATTTGTTATTTCATTAATTAAATCAATTTACGGTGAAATAAGTGATTTTTCAAACATACGATAATTTATGACTAAATGTTTGAAATGGTTTATTTAAAGAAACTTGGTTTTGGATTTAATTCCATAAAATTTTATTCAATTTATAATTTGCATAATTTGAATATAAAGATATTAAATTTAAGAATTAAGTTAAATGTTGATTTATATTCAAACTTAAGTTAATAGCTTGTTTTATTATAATGAGATTTGTGTAAGATTAAATCTATTTGGAAATAAACTTGTAAATAAATCAAAAGGGCGATATAAATTGTTGGAATTAAATTTTGGAATTTATGGTAAAATAATTGGTGGTTAAATTGTAAGGGAATTAAAAATTTAACTTGGAATTAATTTTGATGTAAGTGATTCCATTTATTAGAATTAAATGAACTTTAAAACTCGAAGGTTTCAAATGAAAATCGAATTTGTGGAAATCGAACTATTTTCAAACTTGAGCTCGATGTGTCGAAATGTAAGTTTGATAACAGGAATGTTTTAAATAATTGAAGTTGAGATTTTGAAGTTATAATCAGAATATGATGTGAATTTCAAAAATTGAAGTGTTCTAAAAGATTGGACTATTACACAAACTTTGAATATTACTAAGAATGAATTATATTTGAAGATTTGGATTTTTAATTGGATACTGAAGGTAAATTTGATTTAATTGTTTTGAACCAATATTTTGAAAATCGAACTCAAAATTGATATTAATAAAAATTGTTTAAATATGAGACTTGAGTTGAAATTAATTTGAAATTGGAATTGAAATTAATTTGGAATTGGAATTGAAATTATTTTGGAATTGGAATTGAAGTTAATTTGGAACTGGAAGTGAAATTAATTTGGAAACGAAGTAAAATTCTACTTGAAATCGAAGTTGAATCGATTAAATCGAAATGGAAATTTAATGTGATTTGAATTGGAAAATTTGGAAAGTAAACGGGTTTGACTTTGAAACTATTTTCAAATGAATTATTCTAGTATAACTATTTAAAATCTATCATCTTTAAATATTCAAATTATTTTGATTTTCCAAACTATTTTACTGTATAAACCATTAATACTCAAACTATTTTCTATTAAACTATTTTAACTTTTTAACTATATTAAAACTATTTCAACTATTTTATAAAAATATTCTAACTGATCAGAAGGTGGAATGTTTATATTTAAATCTTGGATTTAAACATGAAATGAGTTAAAATGAAGTCATGACCTAAATTGAAGTTTGAAATAATTTTGGAAGCAAAATCGAGATATCGGAGTGAAATGATATTTTGAAGTGTAAATGACGTATTGAACTGAATATGATTTTTTTATGAGTAAATATGATGACTTCGAATTGGATTTGATATTTTGATATCAAATATGAATTGTTTTCAAAATATAATAGTACACACCGATGTGTAAAATGACGTTCGGTTGTTAAAAAGACCAGGACCTCTTATTGGCATAATCTATGTTAATATTGCAACCACTTTAACAACTGTGTATGCGTTGGATGATATCCAGAATTTAATGGTTGAATAGGCAAACGTTTACTGGAATGAAGTAAGACAACGATGATGGATAGCCTTGACACTCGTGTTATAATTAAAATGACTAAAATAGGAGCCTAGCCCGGCACTGAGGTTAGTTACCTCTACAACGTAGATCCCTCGTATTATAATGATTTTGAACTCGATGGGTGCACCCTTTACATTTGGATTGATAGTCGTGGTCAGCCATTGATGGCTTACGACCAGCTCGAAAGGGTAAACTGGTTGAAGCATACTGTGATCATTGCCTCACATGCCTTGTCATATTTATCCATATACGAGCCCATTACGACTTTTGTTTTGTACTGTACATATAGGGGACTCACTGGCTACCGACGTTACTGGTTGTGTTATAGGACCTGCGTAGAGTACATGCTATAAAAATGTGTTAAGGGGCGATAATGTAAAGCCTTAACGCTATTTTGATATTAATTTTACGTATAGACATTATCTATTATAGCGTACACTATTATATATAGATAGTTTGCCGGATCCTTAAGAGATGGAAAAACTTGTAACATCTCTTAAGTTACTTTGCATTGATTTATTGATTTACATGAGGATATTAGTTATGACTCAAGTATTATTTTTTCCATTATGCTCGGCTCAGCTTAAATATTTCTGGTTTGGACTGCTTGTCCTGGAGACGAAGGAATTGCTGGAGACTCCGTTCTATTTCCGCTATTTCGTCAGTTTAGTTTTTTAGCTGTATCATTTAGAGTTATTTCATTTCCACTTATTTAATTCCTAGTTTTTTAGTGTGAGAATATACGTAAAAGTTATTTGGAGATTTAGAATTTATTTATGTACTTATTCTATTTCAAATGTGAGATTCTGTATTGCTTATATTTCTGTGACTGTATTCTATGATTGATTCTATTATTACCCTAAATAACTATCTATCATTTAAGCAATATTTCTTGTTTAAATGTTGGGTCGTTACAGCGGATATGATTTCTACAATCTAAACAGGGGCATAAATTATTTTTCCACTTTTCACAGCTTTAGCTTTGGATCATTTACAAAATTCCAAACTGCTTGCTCGTACTCTTTCGCAGTTCTACGATAAAAAAATAATAATAATAATATTAGATATTAAAATATGTTCTAATTTCAATATTATACTTAAGTACCATATAATTACCTGTATAGACGTACCAAGTCTTTATCGATTTTGATATGTAAATTGGAGAGGCACGACGCGGATTTAGGGTTCAAGGCGGCTGTGGCTGGTATGCGAAAGAGGTTCCAAGATATAAATATGATCTTGTTAACAAATATAAACATTACTATTCATATTGACTAATTCAAATATTGCATCACTTTCTAAATTTCAAACTGATTAACACTAAAGATATGTATCGGTATAAATTATCTTATAAACTGCCTGCATAAGTCTAGTCTGAAGTTTTATGTAGTCTACAAGACTCTGCGTGCTAAATAATTTGTATCATTTGTCGTACTAGTAGTTGGCACGCATGTAAATGTATCTGTGATATCCCAGAATTTTAGGCAATAACTATGTGATAATCTTTTTTATAAATTATTTAAAATTGGCAAATTATTCTTTTCAAACAAATAAAATAAGTGTTGTTTATATATGTGTGTGTGAGTTGATTTTAAATTGAATTTGAATTTGAAATTCAAAAGATAAATATCTTAAAATAAGTTGGATTTAAAAATATATTTATATGATTTTTATTAATATATAATTAGTTTTACATTATTTTCTTTAAAATATTTTATAAATAAATTAAGAAATGTATTTACTAAATATAAAATTAAATAAAAAAGTTTTATAAAAACATTTAAAAATAATAAACACATGCATAATTACACATGTAAGTTAATTAACACATGCTAATGACAAACGTAAGATTTTTTAACAAGTGTCACCAATCTTTTATTTTCTTCTATATTTAAAATTATAAATAAAGTCAATAAATATACCTACACTCTCCCTTTCAATCTTTTTCTATCTTCATTTCAAAACTAACAAAATCAAAACCTTTAAACATTATACAAACCAGAGAAAATCAGAAGCCTGTAAACTATATTCAAACCAAAAATTCAAAAGCAATCAACTAAGCAAGCTTCCACTCTTTCAAACTAATCAAGGCAAGATCATTTCAACAACTAATCAAAGTTCCAGTTTATCAAGCAATCCATTTAGTTTTAAAACAAGATTTCTAGTTCAGAAATCAAAGCAAGTTTTTAAGTATTTTCAAGCTCCAATTTCAAGCTTTCAAAATATCCAGTTTCAAACTTCTCTGCTCATCATTAACAGGTGAGTAAAAAACAACATTTTGTTTTAACTTAGTGCTTGTGATGATTTTATAAAATAATGTTGTGGTTAATTGATTGCATGAGTGAAACTAGACCTGCATGTTTAAATATGAATTTGTAACGACCCGTAAATTTTCGATAATTAAAATAGCTAATTTAATAAGATTTCGTGATTTAATGTTAGAAAAATAAAATTGTAATTCGTTTGGAATAATAATAACTGGAATGAATTACGACGATAATTATCCAAGTGATTATTTATAGATTGAATGAAGTTCCAATCTAATTGAATTGACTCAAATTTTATAACTTGGTTATAAGGGAATATATGGAAAAACAAATGTAAATAAGTGAATAAGAATTGTGAATTATTTAGGTAGTAATACAAATTTTAAATAGATTGGTTTCGAAGATTTGAATAGTAATAAGTATTGAAAAATAAATGCTACTTAGTGAATGCCTTTGCAATCAATAGTTGGATAGGGTAATAAATGTTGAATTCATTGGGTATAATAGAGTAATTAATTGATAAGTAAAATCTAGTTCAAATCAAATAATTGAATATCGAACAGGTAAATTGTTTAAATAAATATTTAAAACTTATTGAATAATTGAATAACTGTAAAATGGAAATAGTGTTCTAAGATATGAATTGGTTTTAAAAAGTTGAATCTTATAAGTTCAATTTCAAATATTTCAAAGGATAATGAATTATTGGATAATCGAATTGTTTAAATTTAATATTTGGAATTTATTGAATAATTGAACAACGGTTTTAGTATGATTAAAAATGATTTGTAAAATTTTATTTTATCATATTAAAGTTATAATGATGTTGTAGAACTTTTAAAATCGAACTAAAAGTAAATTTGTGAAAATTGAATATTTTAATATTAAATTGACGAGTTAAAATAGCCATTTTTCAAACAGTCTCGGATTTCGACGAAACCAGTTTCATCGGATCCGTAATGTCATATTACTGTAAGGTTTCAAATTTCGTGTCAATCGGATTTACCGTTTGTCCGGGGCAAGCCAAAACGCATAGAAATCAGTTTAATCGGTTTAATTTAAATTTGATCGTTTATTTCCGTAACTCGCACGTATGATCGAATTAGCCTCCGAAACATGTTCCATTGTGTCCGGAACGCGGGGTAAACCCTAGAAACATCGGTTACCGTGCGAAATTCGGAGTTCGAAAATCGGATGAATAGTAAATTGAAAATATTTTCTATAAAGGCACCATCTTCTTCACAAATCACTAAAACCCTAACTCCTTTGCTTCAGGCCGCCACTAATGGTTTTAATGGCCAGAAAATTTCGATCCTTCTCCTCCCAATCTCTCACAATCCGTGAGGAATTAACAAAAGTTCTCGACTACAAAAATGTCAGGCACGAGGAGATCTTCGCATCCATACGGTGGAGTAGCACGTAACTCATCGTGTTGCTCTAATTTCCGTCTGGAAGTCCCGCCGTTCATGCTCGTCATTCTCGAGCAGGAAGCAACCGAGCTCTAAGATATTCGTGCCGTGGGTAGCACGCGAGGTGGGGTTCGAAACGCCATAGGCCGATCGACTTCACACGACAAGTGGAGTTCGCGATAATTGGATTGATGATGGCGGCATGGGTATTTCGAACGGGCCTAGGAGTTTTCACGCGTACGTGAGGAAGGAAGCTCGTGCGGTCTTGATCTGTGGACTTGAAATCAATGGCCAGAGATGGGATTAGGTTTAATAATAATAGAAATTGTTAATTGATTATATATTAAAGATAGTATAATGTTTAAAACATTGTAACTCTTTCATACGAGGTCGGAATTCGACGAAACAAGTTGTGTTGTCTTCGTTTCATCGAGCACTGCGTTATGGGGATGGATTGGAATCGTTTGGTCGGGTAAAATTAAACGCTCGTTTAATTTTATTCGAAGCGAAACGCTGGAACTACATTGAAATCAAGGTGAGTGTTTTATAACGCTCACAACGTACTGAATATCTTTATGCTAGTTAAGTTGAATATTATGAAGTGATATGAATTTCATTTGTCGTTGTTTGATAAAATTTAATTGTCATATAGATTGTTATTTGAATTAACTGTTGAAAATTAAAATTGACAGTTAAATTGAAATTAAAATTTAATTTCGATTAAATTACCTGACATTGGTAACTATGAAATTGCCATGAATTGTATTGTTTATTGGATAATGTATTTCGATGGATGTTATTGGTTGATATTTAAATGTTTGGATGTTTATTTGCTTATATATATCCTGTAATGCATACCTATGACACTGTGATTTGATTTAAGTGATATATATTCATCCCTGACATTTAATTGAAATAGCTAATCACTTGGCCATAGGATAGAAAATTATATACGGACACCGGATTGGCTAAATTAATAATTTTTAAAATCGTCGATTTGAAATTTATTTAAAGGTTTTGATTTAAAAGTTATAAATAGAAATCAATTTATAGATATCGAATTTATCGAAAAAATTGAGTTTGGAATGTTGAAATAAATTTTGGTTAAAAGAAATTGTTAAAAATTTAAAGAAGAGACTTTGGAATTTTAAATCGGGATATGATTGAATTTTGAAAATTGATTTGTTTAAAGATTTAACCTTAATTAGAGCTGTGAATATTACTAAGTAGAAGTGATATAAAAATGATATTTTGAAATCGAGCTTGGAATTGAATCATATTTGAAATTTGGATTTAAACTTGAATATTGATCGAAAATTTTGTTAAAGGTTATAAATGGATATTTTGAAAATCAAGCTCCAAATCGATATAAATTGAAATTGAATTAATTGAAAGTGAATATAAAATTTAATAAATTTGAAGTCAAAGTTGGCATTGATTGAATCGAAATCGAAATTGAATCGGTAGAAGGGAAGTTGAAATTGTTTTGAATTGGGAAGTTATAATTGAAATGGTTCGGTTTTGAAGCTGTTTTATTTGTTTTCCAAATTACTCAGTTATATAAACCATTTTTAAATACATAAATTATTTTAATCTATTTTAAATCTACTTAACCTAATTTAAATTATTTTAAACTAATTTATCTATTTTAAATCCATTTTTAGATTTTAAGTATCTTTTACTATTTTAATTATTTAAAACTACTTTTAAACTACTTAAACTATTTTCTAAAAATTTCAAACCGGTTAATAAGGTGAAATGTTATGTTTAAATCTTGAATTTAAATACGAATTGGGTTTAATGTAGTTGCAACCTAAATTGAAATTCGAAATGATTTTGAAACCGAAATGAGATACTGATGCGAAAAATGACTTTTGAAAAGGAATCTTACATTTGAATAGATACGATGATATTTGAATTGGACATGATTTTTGAAGCGAATATGATATTTGATATCAATTATGTATCGATTTGAAATATAAAAGAGCCACCGGTGTAATAATACGTAGTTATCAAAGAGACCGGGATCGGATATGGACATACTCTCTGTCGATACCGAAAACCACTTTAATTACTATTATACGTGGAGTGTTGGTCCAGAATGAAGTGGATGGTTTGGTGAACGCGTTGACTGAAGAAAGAGAACGATATTGGATGACCCCTGACATGACTAAAACAGGAGCCGCGCCGGGCCATTGAGGTTCGCCATCTCTAGCGGACACACTTCTTCGATACCATATCTATTACATTTGTGATGCGATTTGGTGCACCCCTTGATTTGGGAGTGTTGTTTCGAGGTGTTCGGGTAGCTGCTGGCTATGCTCAACATCAGTCTGGATCACGCAACTACTAGTATCCTAGTTGGTATCGCCTCATGTACCTTGTCATACTGATTATCCTATTCACGACCACTACGTTATGTTTTGTGTTATACCTATGGGGTACCCTCTGATAACCACCAATTTACGGTGGGGCTTACGGTGCTGTATAGACTATGGCATTATAAAAACCTGTTAAGGGGGACTATGGTAATGCCTTAACGCTATTTTGATACTTTATATTACTGATAGGCAATATCTACTTAGCGTACATTACTACATAGTAGATAGTTTAACGGATCCTTAAGAGATGGAAAATCCCGTAACATCCCTTGAGTTATTGCACGCACGTTGACACTAGATATGAGATGTCAAACCCCGTAAACATCTCTGACGCTGTTACACTCATATTTATTTACGATTGATTTGACTTTCATAAGGATATTTTAGTCCTGACTCGAGTGTTTTGTCTTTTCATTACGCTCGGGTCAGTCCTGAGTTTTTTCAGATTTTTGAAGATCTATTCTGAAGGATGAAGACGAAGATTTGGTATACTATTACTATTATTACCCTTGCATCATGTTATCTGCTGCATTATTTTAATTGTTCTGTTGTATATGTATAACCCTGATAAATGTTGTAGAAATAATTGTCAAAGTATAGTAAACAGCTTCATGAACTGTTTATTTGACTATTATATTTTATTGTTCCGCTGCAAGATTCTATGTTGTTTCATTTCCTTTATTTCTCTTTCTTTTCTTTTCTTATTTACCCCAATAACCATCTGCCCTTTTGAATGGTTTGGAATCGGCATGTGTATTGATCGTCGGTTTAAACTGTCCAAAAAGGCGGGTTGTTACAGTTGGTATCAGAGCTTTGGTTTAGCGATAACTTATCTTTGTGGGGTCTGAATCTTTATATATAGGGTAATAATACCCTATGATGAGTCGCTAAGTGTATATATATATATGAGAGAGCGTATTGTGTCGGTTGATTTGTTGAGTGGCTTATGGATTCTGGTCAATACGAGTAATTAACGTCATTGATAGGGATCTCTAAACACTTAAACAGAACAATTCGACATAGTATCGTTTTGAAATTGGGTAAATGAAATAATTTTGCCCTAATTATATTTTGTACATAAAGGATTTATTTTCAGAAATTATTGTGACTTATCTAACTTACCTGGTTGTTAGGAATGAAAACATTGGTTATTATCATTATTTTGATATTGTAATTTAATAAATAAGGTGAATTACAAAATGAACAATGATAAAACACTTGTGGATTGTTTTAAGAAAAAAAATCGTATAAGAATATTTTATAAAGGTGACTTATAATTTAAAATAGATTTAAATTGGAAAATATTGAATTTAAGACCCGGGATTTTGAAAATGGTTCTCAAAGCTCTGAAGAAATATATAGTAATATTAGTTGGAAAATGTTTATGGAAATATTTTGAAAGGATTTTTAAGAAGGAATGAATTAAGTACTCCTCTCTTATGTCGCTGGAAAATAATTTCGGTGATGACTACGCAGCATCATCGACGTTCATTTTCGAGTCTCAAAGTGGGGAAGACTTCGGAGAAGCTTTTCTTTTCTTCGAAATTATTTGAATAAATGGGTTTTGGTTTAAACTCCAAAGGTATGATTTGATATAATAAAGATATAAGTGTATATATTTATTTCAAACAAATTGAAAAGAACCGGGCATTTAAATTTCTAAGTTATGTTAATTAGTAATTTTCAAATTATTTGAATGAAATGTGAATAACCAGAATTTATAAAATAAGAGGATTAAGATATCTAAGCTGATTGTTTTGGGAAAATTTTAAAGTTGAAAGGTAAAGACGATTTAAACAAATTAAATTTGTGAACATTCTAATTAAGTAAAATGAAATTCTATAAATTTGTATAATACTAAATTTGCATTCTAATAAAATATAATATGACTTACCAAATATTAAGAAGTTGAAATGATGTTTTGGATATGTAATGAGATGTTGTACAAATAAACAGAACCTGAAAATAATTGAAGTATACAAGTAAGGAAAACTCAAAAGGAATTAAAATGTATATAAATGGAAAATTTGGTTGTGAAAAAAATTTATATATACTTAAATATAGCATGAAATAATGAATGGATAAATGGAACAAGTAAGTGAACTTAAGAAAGAAGATAAATGAATCATATTATATCTTTGTAAATTGGTTATAGAAAATAAATATAAATCTGCAACAAAAAAAATATATGTGAAGATAAATTTGTAACTTTTGAGATAACTATAAACTAAGAAAAGTCATATATAAGAAGTTAGACTTTTATGGAATGACTATAAACTAAAGTGATGATTAATAAAATGTTCCACAAATAAATTTGTATTAACTGAAACTATGAATGTGGAGTAAATGTAAACAAAAGAATTTGGTATAACTAAGAATCAATTGGGAAAGGAAATTGAGTTTAATTAAATTATATATAATGTTTAAAATGAACTTGAGTAGGAAAATTCTATGATATGATGTTTAAGAAAAGATAATGTTGAAGAATATGCTATGTAAAGAAATGGATATATTAACTGAATAATGGGTTGTGAATAATTAATTGTAAATAAAATGAAAGTCAATAAAATAATTTAATATAGATAAAATGTATAGAAATCTATTGAAAGGTGATACAAAAGTTGTACGAGTATTATTTTATTCGCATAATGATTTGAACCAAATTCGAGCACAAAATTTCGAGATGATTTATGTCGATCCAAGTTAGGATTTTTCACTCGATTTTCGACGGCGAACCATGGATATGGATTTTTAATTTGAGTCTGGAATTCTCTATCATAGTATATGGCTATGCAAGGAGAGTAACAATTTCCAATCAAGGAACCAAATCTGAGCCCGCACTAGAGAGTCGGGTGAACGATACTAGTTTCAAAGTGAAATTGTGTGATCGAATAAGCGATTAGATGGATATTGCTCACGGATGATATATATACGGCTTACGGACTTAATTAAAGTTAATATTGGAAATTTAAGATGCCAAATATAAAATGATTCTTTTAAAATTATATAACAAGATATATATATATATATAAAAGAGATAAACCAAATTGAATGTAAAATTAATAAATTGGTTATGTTGGGTATGACTTGTAGTTATATGATTGTTAGTTGATTGTATGTAATTCATTAAGTGTAAATTGAAAGCTATAAGTCATTGAAATCAAATTTGAAGTTAAATGAATTTAAATAGAATTTAATTTGATTCAAATTGGAAGTGAACTAATGCAAATATAAATTAGTGAATGTTAACTAATTGAATTGAGAATGAATGTTAGTAAAATCCAACGTTAATGAATCAACTGTGATTAACATTGAAAACCAAGTGAATAAATATTAATGAGAAGTGAATTTATATTGATTGGTTATGGATTTGTTGGATGATAGTTGGATGATAATTGATTTGGTGGATGCATTTGTTGTTTTGTTGCATTTGCTATGTTGGCACATGTAGTTGTTATGTTGCTATATTGTGTATATTGATATTATTTTCATATATGCATGTTTCTCATGGTTTGTTGAGTGTTTAGTTGGTGCGGATTGCGCTTGCTTCGCATTTGGAGCTTGCTTTCACGCTATATTAGCCGTATATGCTCGCTAATAATATATAAGGTACATATCTCGGATTACATACCGTACTTTTACACTTTTTTCCCTGCGGGATGCCTCATCACTTGGTGAGATGTATATTTGTGATATATATACTGTCATTTTTTTTGGATCGAGCCGCGCAAAGGAGACTCTGCCGAAATTTTCCCTAAATCCAGGTGTTAGAAAATTTTACAAGTTTAATTTTTTTTTTTATAACTTGTTTTGATAACTAACTTTTAAAGTTAGAAAGCCATTCGGAGTAACTTAGTGAAAGTGTAGTTATGACTTTATAAATAGAGTTTCATTGTTTTATAAGTTGGTAACTTTGAATAAAATATATCTAATGTTGAATTCTATACTTTGTTCCTTTTCCCTTCTCTTTCCTTTTCGGGGACGACAAGTTTTGAGTGGGGGAGAGTGTAACGACCCATAAATTTTCAATAATTAAAATAGCTAATTTAATAAGATTTCGTGATCTAATGTTAGAAAAAAATTTGTAATTCGTTTGGAATAATAATAACTGGAATGAATTGCAACGATAATTATCCAAGTAATTATTTATAAATTGAATGAAGTTCCAATCTAATTGAATTGACTCAAATGTTATAACTTGGTTATAAGGAAATATATGGAAAAAAAATGTAAATAAGTGAATAAGAATTGTGAATTATTTAGGTAGTAATAAAATTTTTAAACAGATTGGTTTCGAAGATTTAAATAGTAATAAGTGTTGAAAAATAAATGCTACTTAGTGAATGCCTTTTCAATCAATAGTTGGATAGGATAATAAATGTTGAATTCATTGGGTATAATAGAGTAATTGATTAATAAGTAAAATCTAGTTCAAATCAAATAATTGAATATCGAATAGGTAAATTGTTTAAATAAATATTTAAAACTTATTGAATAATTGAATAACTGTAAAATGGAAATAGTGTTCTAAGATGTGAATTGGTTTTAAAAAGTTGAATCTTATAAGTTCAATTTCAAATATTTCAAAGGATAATGAATTATTGGATAATCAAATTGTTTAAATTTAATATTTGGAATTTATTGAATAATTGAACAACGGGTTTAATATGATTAAAAATCATTTTTAAAATTTTATTTTATCATATTAAAGTTAGAATGATGTTGTAGAAGTTTTAAAATCAAATTAAAAGTAAATTTGTGAAAATTGAATATTTTAATATTAAATTGACGAGTTAAAATAGCCATTTTTCAAACAGTCTCGGATTTCGACGAAACCAGATTCATCGGATCTGTAATGTCATATTATTGTCAGGTTTCAAATTTCGTGTCAATCGGATTTGCCGTTTGTCCGAGGCAAGCCAAAACGCATAGAAATTGGTTTAATCGGTTTAATTTAAATTTGATCGTTTATTTCCGTAACTCGCATATATAATCGAATTAGCCTTCGAAACATGTTCCATTGTGTCCGGAACACGGGGTAAACCCTAGAAACGCCGATCACCTCGCGAGATTCGAAGATCTGGAGGCACTATCTGTTGGAAGAGAAGTTCGAGCTTTTCACGGGTCGCAAACCTTTGAACTATCTTTTCTCCCAGAAGGATCTGAATTTGAGATGGCGGAGGTGGGTAGAAGTTTTGGCATCATATGATTTGGATATCCTTTATACTCCAAGGTAAGCGAATGTTGTGGCAGATGCTCTGAGTAGGATGCAGTTCTGTCTATTTTGGAAGTTATTCCATCTCTTCTAGAAAGGATTGGGACTAAGCAAGGATTAGAGAGAAGATTGAGAGAAATCATTAGAAGAGTTAAGAGTGGTCAGTGTTCCAGTTTTGAGATTGATGACCAAGGAATTTTGAGGATCAATGGGAGGATTTGTGTTCCAAATTTCAAGGATTTGAAGCAAGAAGTTTATCAGAGAGTCATCGCTCCAGGCTGAGTATCCATCTGGGGATCTCAAAGATGAAAAAGGATATGAGGAGAGTTTTCTGGTGGCCAAATATGAAGAAGGATGTTGCTGCTTTCGTCAATGTGCGATCTGCCAATAGGTGAAAGGTGATCAACAGAAGACCGTAGGATTGTTGCAACCTCTGGAAGTTCCTAAGCGGAAGTGGGAAATGACAACTATGGATTTCATTGACGGTTTGCCAAGGACCAGAATAGGAAATGAAGGAATATGGGTAAATGTAGACTGACTAACCAAGAGCACCCATTTTATTCCGGTTAAGGCAACCATGACTGCGGCGTCTTTAGCAGAGATTTTCTTGAAGGAGATCGTCTGGTTGCACGGAGTTCCAGTCAGCATAGTTAGGGACCATGATCCAATCTTTACTAGTAAATTTTGGGATGCTTTGCAGACAGCTTTGGGTATGAGATTGAGTTTGAGTACAATCTATCATCCCCACACCGATAGACAAATAGAAAGGCTGAATTGAATTCTAGAGGATATGTTAAGGGCTTGTATTTTAGATTTCAGTGGATCTTGGGAGGACCATCTGCATTTAGTGGAATTCTCATACAATAATAGTTATCAGGCGAGTACCAAGATGGCACCCTATAAAGCTTAGTATGGAAAACCATGTAGATCACCGTCCTGTTGGATAGAGTTGGGAGATCGTCTTGTTCTTTATGCAGATTTGATCCGAGAGGCATCTGCGAAGGTAGAGCTAATCAAGAAGAGAATAAAAGCAGCCCAGGATCGCTGGAAGAGTTATGCGGACAAGAGAAGAAGGCAATTGGATTTCGAAGTCAGAGATTTGGTTTTTGTCTAGGTTTCCCCGATTAAAGGAGCGATTAGGTTTGGAAAGATGGGAAAGCTTGCCCCAATGCACAATGGACCATTTTGATGCTCGAGAAAATTAGTGCTTTGGCCTACAGGATTGAATTGCCAGTCCGGATGGCTGGAATTATAATGTTTTTCACGTATCTCATCTGAGGAAGTACGTGCACGACCCATCTTTAGTTATGGAGCCAGCAGTGTAGGAAGATTTAGAGATCAAACCAGACTTATCTGTGGTTAGGCATCCAGTCCAAATAGTTAATCAGGATGAGAAGCAACTTAGAATTAAGGTGGTGAAGCTGGTCAAGGTGCAGTGGAGTGAGGATCCCAGAGATTGTACCAAGGAAACCCTGGATAGTTTTAGGAAAACCAATTCGGAATTGCGTCCGGATAGCTAGTAATGTTGTTTGAATGAATTGTTTGTTTGGATATTAGTGTATGACTGTTATGTATGCTTGAATTGTTTGAAATAAAAGTTTTTGGATTATCTTTTGCTTTTAAATTTCAGGGACGAAATTCTTTTAAGGTGTGAGGAATGTGATATCCCAGAATTTCAGGCGATAATTATGTGATAATCTTCTTTTATAAATTATTTAAAATTGAAAAATCATTCTTTTTTAACAAATAAAACAAGTGTTGTGTATATATATATGTGTTTGTGGGGGGGGGGGTTGATTTTAAATTGAATTTGAATTGAATTTGAAATTCAAAAGTTAAATATCTTAAAATAAGTTGGATTTAAAAAAAAATATATGTATGCGATTTTTATTGGTATATAATTAGTTTTATATTATTTTCTTTAAAAGACTTTATAAATATAAAGTAAGAAATGTATTTACTAAATAGAAAATTAAATATATAAAAGTTTTATAAAAACATTTAAAAATAATAAACACATGTATAATTACACGTGTAAGTTAATTAATACATGCTAATGACAAATCTAATTTTTTTTAACTAGTGTCACCATTTTCTTTTATTTTTAAAACCATAAATAAAGTCTATAAACATACCTACACTCTCTCTTTCAATCTTTTCTATCTTCATTTCAAAACTAACAAAAACAAAACTTGTAAACATTATACAATCCAGAGATAATCAAAAGCCCGTAAACTATATTCAAACCAGAAATTTAAAAGCAATCACTAAGCAAGCTTCTACCCTTTCAAACTAAATCAAGGCAAGATCATTTCAATAACTAATCAAAGCTTCAGTTTATCAAGCAATCCATCTCAGTTTTAAAATAAGATTTCCAGTTTAAAAATCAAAGCAAGTTTTCAAGCATTTTCAAGTTCCAGTTTCAAGCTTTCAAAATACCCAGTTTCAAACTACTCTTCTCATCATCAACAGGTGAGTAAACAAAACAACATTTTTTTAACTTAGTGCTTGTGATGATTTTATGAAATAATGACGTGGTAAATTGATTGCATGAGTGAAATTAAACCCGCACGTTTAAATATGAAGTGATATAAGTGTGCATGTCTGGATATATCCGTGGTCATCTCTGTTTTAAGTTACAGGGTTTAAATTTAGATCAAAATTTCAAATCTCCTCATCCAATCTCTTATAGGTTTTTGGTATTCAAACAGATTATGTTTGTTTAAACTTAAACTAAGATTTAAAATCTATTTTTATGTAAAATAATTTTGAATACCATCTGTGTAACGACCCGCCTTTTTGGACAGTTTAAACCGACGATCAAATACACATGCCGATTCCAAACCATTCAAAAGGGCAGATGGTTATTGGGGTAAATAAGAAAAGAAAAGAAAGAGAAATAAAGGAAATGAAACAACACAGAATCTCGCAGCGTAACGATAAAATATAATAGTCAAATAAACAGTTAATGAAGCTGTTTACTATACTTTGACAATTATTTATACAAAATTTATCAGGCTTATACATATACAACAGAACAATTAAAATAATGCAGCAGATAGCATGATGCAAGGGTAATAATAGTAATAGTATACCAAATCTTCGTCTTCATCCTTCAGAATAGATCTTCAAAAATCTGAAAAAACTCAGGACTGACCCGAGCGTAATGAAAAGACAAAACACTCGAGTCAGGACTAAAATATCCTTATGAAAGTTAAATCAATCGTAAATAAATATGAGTGTAACGGCGTTAGAGATATTTACGAGGTTGGACATCTCATATCCAGTGTCAACGTGCGTGCAATAACTCAAGGGATGTTACGGGATTTTCCATCTCTTAAGGATCCGTTAAACTATCTACTATGTAGTAATGTACGCTAAGTAGATATTGCCTATCAGTAATATAAAGTATCAAAATAGCGTTAAGGCATTACCATAATCCCCCTTAACACGTTTTTATAATGCCATAGTCTATACAACACCGTAAGCCCCACCGTAAGATGGTGGTTATCAGAGGGTACCCCATAGGTATAACACAAAACATAACGTAGTGGTCGTGAATAGGATAATCAGTATGACAAATTACATGAGGCGATACCAACTAGGATACTAGTAGTTGCGTGATCCGGGCTGATGTTGAGCATAGCCAGCAGCTACCCCAACACCGCGAAACAACACTCCCAAATCAAGGGGTGCACCAAATCGCATCACAAATGTAATAGATATGGTATCGAAGAAGTGTGTCCGCTAGAGGTGGCGAACCTCAATGGCCCGGCGCGGCTCCTATTTTAGTCATGTCAGGGGTCATCCAATATCATTCTCTTTCTTCAGTCAACGCGTTCACCAAACCATCCACTTCATTCTGGATCAACACTCCGCGTATAATAGTTATTAAAGTGGTTTTCGTTATCGACAGAGAGTATGTGCATATCCGATCCCGTACTCTTTAACAACTACGTATTATTACACCGTTGGCCCTTTTACATTTCAAATCTATTCATAATTTATATCAAAATATCATATTTGCTTCAAAAATCAAATCCATTTCAAGTATCAACGTATCTATTCAAATGTAAGAATCCGTTTCAAAATCTTTTTCCGTATCAGTATCTCATTTCGATTTCAAAATCATTTCGAAATTCAATTTAGGTTGTAACTTCATTTAACTCAATTCGTATTTAAATTCAAGATTTAAATATAAACATTTCACCTTATTAACCAGCTTGAATTTTTTTTAGAAAATAGTTTTAAGTAGTTTAAAAGTAGTTTAAATAGTTAAAAATACTTAAAATCTTTCAAATGGATTTAAAATACATAAATTAGTTTAAAATAATTTAAATTGGGTTAAGTAGATTAAAAATAGATTAAAATAGTTTAAGTATTCAAAATGGTTTATATAACAGAGTAATGTGGAAAACAAATTAAAACAGCTTCAAAACCAATCCATTTCAATTATAACTTCCCAATTCAAATAAATTTCAATTTCCAATTTACCGATTCAATTTCGATTTCAATTCTAATCAATGTCAACTTTGACTTCAAATTTATTCAATTTTACATTCACCTTCAACTTATTCAATTCCAATGTATATCGATTTTTAGCTTGATTTTTCAAAATATCAATTTTTAACACTTAACAAAATTTTCCTTCAATATTCAAATTTAAATCCCGCTTACAAATATGAGTCAATTTCAAGCTCAATTTGAAATATCATTTTATATCGCTTTTACTTAGTAATATTCAAAGCTCAAATTAAGGTTCAATCGTTTAAAACGAATAAATTTTCGAACTTCAGTCATAACCCAATTTTAAATTTCAAAGTCTCAACTTAAATCATTTAACAATTTCTTTTAACCAAAATCTATTTCAACATTCCAAACTCAATTTTTCGATAAAATTGATTTCTATTTATAACTTTTAAATCAAAACATTTAAATAAATTTCAAATCGACGATTTTAAAAATTATTAATTTAGCCAATTCGGTGTCCGTATATAATTTTCTATCCTATGGCCAAGTAATTATTTATTTAAATTAAATGTCAGGGATGAGTATATATTACTTAAACCGATCACAGTGTCATATGTATGCATAACAGTATATATAAGCAAATAGACATCCAAACATTCAAATATCAACCAATAACATCCATCAAAATACATCATCCAATAGACAATACAATTGATGGCAGTTTCATAGTTATCAATGCCAGGTAATTTAATCGCAATTCAATTTTAATTTTAATTTAACTGTCAATTTAATTTTTCAACGGTTAATTCAAATGACAAGCTATATGACAATTAAATTTTTATCAAACAACGACATATAAAATCATAACACTTCATAATATCAAATTTAACTAGCACAAAGATATTTAGTACGTTGTGAGCATTATAAAACACTCACCTTGATTTTTACGATTTTAAATCAAATCTAACAACGTTCGATTTAGCTCAAAATTTTCTCAAGCTCCAAACAACTCCAATCCAACTACATAGCATAGTGCTCGTCCATACGATCCCAACGCACTTCGTCTCATCAGTTTTCGATCTCGCGGCAAAAGGTTATGTTATTTCAAAGTTACACGAATTATAATATAAATAAATTAACAATTTCTTTTATTTTTTTCTCATAACCTAATCACATTCGTTGATTTCCATCCTCCACCCATCAGGTCGCACCCCTCTTCTTCCTCACGTACGCGTTCACGCTCCAGGTAATAAAAGCGACTAAGAACCCATCCAAGCCAAACTAGGGCTCCAAATCGCGGCCACCACGAGCATCTAGAAGTCGATCAAAGAGTGCCATATTGAAGCTCGCCTCGAAGGGCACCACCGCCCAGCAACCGGCCAAGCTCAGCCCCCCCAGCATCTCAAAATACATGCGCAACCGTGCGACTTTGCAGCCAATTTCCCGATGATCTAAAGCTCCAAACGCGATCATGGCTGTTGAACTTCAAGATCTCTTTATGCTCTACAAGTTTCATGTTGGAAGTTTGCTGTATCGTTGCATGGATTTGAAGAAATTGGAGGAGAAAGATCTGTGATTTTTGGCCATTGGTTATATAAGAGGCGGCGACTGATGGATAAAACCCTAGTTTATTTTCTTTTGCAAATTTATGAAGACAAGGGGCTTATATAGAAAATATTCCAAACACTATTCATCCCGGATTTTCCGAACTCCGAATTTCGCATGGTAACTGACGTTCCTAGGGTTTATCCCGCGTTTCGGACATAATGAAATAGGTTTCGGGAGCTAATATGATCATTTGTGCGAGTTATGGCAATAAACGACCAATTTAAAATTAAATCGGTAAATCAAATTTCTAGGCGTTTTGGCTTGCCCCGGACAAACGATAAATCCGATTGACACGAAATTTGAAACCTTACAATAATATCACGATACGGATCCGATGAAACTGGTTTCGTCAAAATCCGAGACTGTTTGAAAAATGGCTATTTTAACTCGTCAAATTAATATTAAAACAATTTCGATGCGTTTCGAGCTTCCACGGTCAAACGAAAACTCCAATTGCTACGAAAATTAAAATCCGATAATAACAAACTATTACAGATCCAATGGAACTAGTTTCGTCCAATTCTGAGACTGATCGAAAATTGGCTATTTTTCAGTCGATAATTAAATATTAAAATATTCAATTTTCACAAATTTACTTTTAATTCGATTTAAAAGGTCTACAACATCATTCTAACTTTAATATGATAAAATAAAATCTTACAATTCATTTTTAATCATACTAAACCCGTTATTCAATTATCCAATAAATTCCAATTTTAAAATCTTATTAATTCTATTATAATCCCGATATAACTTACATTCACTTTGGAAACCAATTTTTGAATCATATTAAATCAAATTTCAATTATTCACTCTATTTTCATATATTAAATTTCAATATCAAATTAATCGTATCAAATTCGAAATTTAATTATTCAAACATTTGTAAGATTAAATTTAAACAAATTTGATTATTCTTAAATCACTATCCTTTGAAATATTCAAAACGAACTTATAAAATTTAACAAACTCAAATTATAGAACAACAATTTTCATTGAAATAATTATTCAATTCCCATTATTCAATTATTCAATAAGTTTTAAATATTTAATTTAAACAATTTACCTGTTCAATATTCAATATTTGATTTTAAATAGATTTTACTTATCAATCGATTTCTCTATTATACCCAATGAATTCCACATTTATTATCCTATTCAACTTTTGATTTCAAAGGCATTCACTAAGTAGCTTTTATTTTTCATTACCTGGATAATTATTGTCTCAATTCATTCTAGTTATTATTATTCCAAACGAATTACAAATTTTTTTCCGACATTAAATCATGAAATCTTATTAAATTAGCTATTTTAATTATCGAAAATTTACGGGTCGTTACACTCCCCCCCACTCAAAACTTTTCGTCCCTGAAAAGGAAAAAGAAGGGAAAAGGAACTAAGTATAGAATTTGTAACATTCCTGAAATATTAGCCGAAATAATTCAATAATTAAATTGATTTTGAATTTAAACTGTGAATTTAATTGTGAATTAATTTGCGATTTCCAAAATAAACTTAAAATTTTGGATTATAAATAGAAATTTGGTTGGAATTTAAGGATAAGTATTTTATAATAAAAAATTGGATTTAAGGATAATTATATTAGAGATAAATATGCACTATAATTTGAATAAATATATATATAGATTGAAAGTTAAAATTGTAAATAAGATTTTGATTTTGAAAATTCAAAATGTATATATTTATAAAATTGGATTTGAAAACCACATAATTTTATACTAGTAGAAATTGGTAATATTTATTTTGAAAATTTTATTTTGAATTAGATATAAATGATTTTCGAAACAATTGTTTAGAACTAAATACTATTATATATGTGTTTATCTACTAAAAATATAATTAGTCTAAAATCATTCTTTTTTCAAATTGATGTAAGTAGAAAACAATAAACAAAATGGATATAAAAACATAAGAATATTGTATATGTGTATATGCAAATGAATGTAAACACCCATTTACATCATACATATCTATATACATACAAATGGCACAATTACTTAATAAAATAATCAAATTTAAAATTACAAGAAACCTTTCCATCTCCCCATATACCATTATTAAACTTCTTACCAAATCTGAGTATACAGTAAAGAAGATTTGAGTATCTTATATCTCAACTCCCAAAGAAGAAAAAATTGATAAACCAGAAAAACAAAAAAAAATGTCCAGTTTCAACTTGAAGCAAAAATTTGAAATCTGTTCCAAAAATCTGGAAGCATGCAACATGCCTGAGGACAGATCAAATTCATACCTGATTCAAGATGCAAAGATCATCTCAGAAATCAAAGCAAAGGAATTCAAAGAGAAAAAAAAACAGAAGCTAGTTAAAGGTCAATATCTGTTTCAATTTCAAGCTGGCAACCATACAAGAGTTTCTCAAATCTGAAAGTGTAACAAAGCTTCAGATTTAAGTTTTCAAAGTTCAAGCGAAACAATTCAAGAGCAATTCAAAACAACACAGAAGAATGCTTCAACCTGGGAAGCAAGTGCAGTAATTTCTAAAACAAATACAAGGAAGAGTCAAGTTTAAGGCAACAGATTGATTTCTGTTTCAATTGCAGGAGCTTCATCTGTATATAACAAGAAATTCATACTGAAGATCCAAACTTAAAAAGAATTTGAAGTGGCAAAAGAAAAAGAAAAAAAAGGAGAGCTGGTTCCAGGCTCAAACACTTTGTTCTCTGTCTTTCTTCATCAAACCCATCAAGGTGAGCAAACTTGAAAATTTTCCCTTTGAATCTGATATCTATGAATAAGTGAATTTGCCTTGTTGTGCTTGCTTGTTGATATTGGGTTGCTGCATGTTGTTGTCTGGGAACAAGTATAATGTTCTTGGTTTACAGCTTTGAGAATTTGAGTTAAGAATCTATATTTTCTTGTTTAAATAAATTCAAAGCCCTGAGTACTGAGAGTAGATGTTTATGATATTATAAAGTCATTCCAAAGATAATTTCAGAGGAAAATATTTAATATTTAAACAAAAATAGGAAGTAACAAGGAAGACCAAAATACCCAGATCTAATTAAATCAAAACAAATCTGGTCTCTGTTCTTTTGGAATCCAGATGAACAAATCTTATTTTTTTAAAAACCAGGTTTCTTTTAAAATGTGAGTAACACTTAATTTAAAATAAATTAAGTAGGATTTCATGTGTGTTTATCTGCTGAGTTAAATTTGTGTACATATTTGATTTTTACTGCCTGTGTAAATAGGTAATGCAATGCATGTTGATTCCAAAGTTCTGTTGCTATAGTTTAAGTTCTAGTTAATAGGAAAATCATGTTTCTTTTGATTTGTATGCTGTTATGTTCCAATCTTGATTGAAACTTGCTTGTTTCAAATTAAAGTAAGCATTGGAAATTTTTTGGTTTTAAATTAAAATACAATTTTAAGAGTGAAATCTTGTTCTGGCTATCTAAAACCTAGTTCTACTGAGTTGGTGAAAGTAAATCTTTTCGGCAGTTATACTTGACTGGGAGACTCAGGGATTTGGGATATGGAGATAGATGGATTGATGAGAATATCTCCGGAGTATGGAGAAGGATGGTGGTCGGGAAGGGGAGAGATTGGATGTTGACAGGTTTAGGAAGGTGGGGTATAGGCTGTTACAGTTTTTAGCTTTAAAACTTGATTTCAAATTCAAGTTAATCTTAGGGAATCTGGGGTTTTGATGTTGTAGTGAAGTCTCTGATAGTTAGGGGATGGTCGGAGATGAAGGTCAAGGTGGCCGGAGGTGGTTCAAGAATGCACAGGGGTGTGTGCATGTTTGTGATGGTGGTGGGTTGGTGATATGTTGGGTTGTAGGGTTTTTGCCTCGGGTAATTTGATAAATTACTCGAAGTAGAGAGGCAAATAACTCGGAGTAACAGGGGAAATCACTCGAAGTAAATAGGGGAGTTCAGTGTGTATATGCTCAGGCTTTAACAACAGAACAGTTCTGTTTTGGAATTTTAAAATTTAAAGTTTTAAATTAATCTGGAAATGTAAACTCAAAATTTAAACTTGAATCTTAAGTTGAATTCAAATACTTTGAATTCTGATAATTGATAACATGTGAGTGCAGAGATTCAAATTTTATTTGAAATATAAAAATATAAAAGAAGAGGAACAGGGAACCTGTTCCAGATTTTTTTAAAGTTGAATCAAAGTGCAAATTATATTGAGACTTTGGATTTTGAAAACCGAGTTTAATAATGAATTTAAATAAGTTTAAATTCTGTTCTTTTGAAATTATTTAAATTCTGGAAATTTTCAAAGTTTAAGATTTTTAATAAAACAGAAACTGTTTCTGTTTAATGTGAAGATAAGTTTAAATATATTTTTTTAGGGTGGATGTGACGCCCCACCTCTATACCCACGCTAGCCAAGAACACTCCGG
Organism: Allium cepa; assembly: GCA_030765085.1. Lineage (NCBI taxonomy): Eukaryota > Viridiplantae > Streptophyta > Magnoliopsida > Asparagales > Amaryllidaceae > Allium > Allium cepa. The sequence continues at coordinate 592,278,634 of CM060938.1, forward strand.
AGTAGTGTTGTCAACTAGCACGGAGAATAAGGCTGTTGAGGAGCGACCATCCATGTAATTGCTTATCACACGGTGGCTATAAATAATCTTCGGAAACAAACATAGAAATAATCATATCACAAATCAGTCACAGATATCCATATCACAAAGGCGGAAGAAGATATGAATATATAACCAACACATGAAAGTGTACATCAGAGTAGTGGTCAGTAAGATCCACGATAATACAAAAGAATAGCAACACGTGCTATACAAAAGAATACAACTATGAGTCTATATCTCAAGTGTATACAACAAAAACTGCTAATCTAAACAGTTAGCCAAAAGTCAGAGTGATGAATCCCTGGGAAGAAGTCAAGCAGAAGAACCTGTAACATCTCGGTCTGACCCGAGTATTATTTAAGAAAATAATAAACGGATCAGTCTAGCTATAAATATCAGATGACATGATATAACATAAAAGATATGGCATAAACATAAATATCCATAACGACATACCACTATAAGTATGTAAATAATGATCAACAGAAGATCAATCAATAAGAGATAATCAATATCACAAGAATCTTCTCAAAGATTCGAAGAGGGCATCATACCCTAAACTTGTACTCATAACAAGTCAATGACATAAATTCCAGAAATCAACACGAGAAATCCAGAAATCATAAAAAGGGAAAGAGGCCTATCACATGACGGTCCGAAGACCATGGGGAGCTACCCCACATGTGTGAGTGGAATCACACAGATTGAGGTCAAGACTAACCAAAAAGCAGAAAGGTATGTGTGAATGGAATCACACAAGTGGTTTCTAGTCTAACCTTGCAATGAAAGAGACATCGCGCAATTGCTAGTCTAATTCATAAAGCGATCATCAAGATCAACGAGAAGTGTCAATTACACTAAGCTAGTAAATATAGAAGTTTAGCTTCATGTCCCATAACCACTTGCTTAACTTAAATATTTACGAACAAACTGTAAATCTTCACTAATAAAATTGTCACAAGAGGTTCAATCGAACAAGTCCAAGAATTAACCGACGAAGTGAACGCAAGCGTTTCATACCACTTGTTTTACTAAGTCGTTTAATTAGATTTCTCATCCGAGTGAGGTAAAGGCTTGTATATACTAATAGATTGGAAAACGGTTTAAGAAAAGAGCTTTGTTATTAAAAATAGAGTTGAAATTGTTTGTTAAAAGAGTTTTGATATTTACTACTAGTATTGAAACCTTTATATTATAAAGTGACAAAACACAGAAGCAATTGTAGAAACAATCAGTCACAAAAATCGCATACGGAGATGTGAATAAAATCCAAGGAAATCAGCTCAATGTTTTTCAGATAAGATCCCCTACGGAGGGGGGGTCCAGGGGGGGTGGCAACCCCCCAAGGTGGGGGTGCGGGGGCAACGCCACCGCTTACGGGGTTCGACCTAGAGGTGTTCGCGGCCTAACGATGACTCACGACCCAACATGGCCGACTTAACAGAGTCGAGCGACCTAAGGTAAATGGTCCAACGACCTAACTCGAACGACTTATCTGGAGCTTAGGTCGGAGACGACCTACGAGATAAACCAGGCCGACTTAGTGGACGAGCGACCTAAAGTAAATGGTCCAACGACCTAACTCGAACGACTTATCTGGAGCTTAGGTCGGAGACGACCTACGAGATAAACCAAAGCGAGCGACTTAACGTTTGCCTAGAGATTATAGGTCGGAAACGACCTAAGACTTAAAGCTTAACTCGCGAGCGACCTACGGCTTAAGGCCAAACTCGTGAGCGACCTACGACTTAAGGCTTAACTCGCGAGCGACCTAACTCCGAAGTGCCAATACTTCCAGAATGACCTAAAGCCCTGCGACCTATGGTACTAACTCGCGAGCGACCTAACGACTTAACTCGTGAGCGACCTAATTCCGAAGTGCCAATTCTTCCAGAACGACCTAAAGTTAACTCGTGAACGACTCACGACCCATGGACGAACGACTTAACTCCGAACGACCTAAAAATGGCCAGAACGACCTAAGTGCAGAAAATTCACCAAAATGCTAAAAATTGGAGTTTTTCGCCAATCCAATCCAAACCAAATGCAAATGTGCATGCAAAAGTGATAGGGAATCATTCCCAACAGTCCAATATAGTTATAGACTAGATTTGTGAGACAAAAATCTCACCTTTACACTAAAGTTTATGAAGATGAAGCTTGAAAGCAAGGAGAAGCAATCCAAAGCTTGAATCCAGTATCTTCTACTTGAATTTGGAGTTGAATGTTGGATTTGCAATTGAATTTGTGCTTGGAGTTTTAATTTCCCATTCCCTCCACCATTAATGCCAAAGCTTGATTAGTTAGGAAATTTATGAAGAGTGAGGAGAAGAGGGTTGGAACTTGGGCTTAATAGGCTAAACTAACCCAAAGTCCAAAGCGGGAAAAGTTAGTGAAATTTCACTAACTCCAAACCTATCGATGTTTATACTTAAAAAGTTGTAAACGACATTTCGAACTCAATGGAAGTGGTCTCGAGTCCTAATTTGACCGTTTGCAAAAAGTAGCTTTTCGGACCAAAAATCCGATTAACGAGTTAATATTTAAATAAAATATTTAAATACAAACTCGATAAATATGCGGGTTGTTACAGACTCCCCTCCTTAAAGAAATTGCGTCCTCGCAATATATATAAGATGGAAATAAAAAGTAACAACCATAAAAGCATATTAACACAAGAGGAATTTTGAAAGAAGAAGTTCACCTCAAGGAGAAGGAGTAAGCAAGTCCGGATGTGTACGCTCGATGAATTCTCTGGATTCCCAAGAACAATCCTTAGGATTTGAGGACCATTGAACCTTCACAAGCGGAACATCTTTATTTCGAAGTCGTTTAACCTCAGAAGCTATAACTCGAATAGGATGCTACTCATAAGTTAAATTCGGCGAAACTTCAATTTCTTCCACAACAGCAGGATCAAGAATAGAATCGGAATCCCGAAGGCATTTCTGTAATTGAGAAACGTGAAATACATCATGCATAGCAGAAAACTGAGCCGGCAATGTAAGGCGATAAGCCATGGAACCAATACGTTCAGTGATAGGAAATGGCCCAATATATCGAGGCGCTAACTTCCCCGATCGACTGAAACGTACAACACCCTTCATAGGTGAAACACGAATAAAAACAGGATCCCCAACAGAAAACTCTAATTTCCTTCTTCGATTATCGGCATAGGATTTTTGTCTACTCTGGGCTTCTTTCATCCTTTGTCGAATAAGTTCAATCTTTTCCGTGGAATCACGAATAAAGTCTGGACCTAAAACCAGCTTCTCACCGGCCTCAAGCCAACAAGAAGGAGATCGGCATGGCCTTCCGTAGAGTGCCTCGAAAGGTGCCATACCAATACTAGATTGGAAGCTATTATTATAGGAAAATTCAACAAGTGAAATATGATCTTCCCAACTTCCACCAAAATCAAGCACACAAGCACGAAGAAGATCTTCAAGAGTTTGATTCACACGCTCGGTTTGTCCATCGGACTGGGGGTGATAAGCGGTGCTAAAATTAAGCTTCGTTCCTAAAGCTTTTTGAAGACTCTTCCAAAATCCACTAGTAAACAATGGATCACGATCGCTAACAATAGAAGTAGGAACTCCATGCAATTTTACAATTTCCTTAACAAATAGTTTGGCCAAAAGAGGAACGGTTCGGTTAGACCGAACCGGAACAAAATGGGCGGATTTAGTAAGTCTATCAACAATCACCCATAAGCTATCATGACCCGAACGAGAACGGGGAAGGCCATCTATAAAGTCCATGGAAATTTGATCCCACTTCCAAATTGGAATTTCTAAAGGTTGCAATAACCCACCAGGCCTTTGATGTTCGGCCTTGACAAGTTGGCAAGTCATGCAACACTTAACAAAGTTAGCAATATCAGATTTCATTCCCTCCCAATAATAAAGTCGCTTCATATCAGCGTACATTTTACTACTACCAGGATGAATGGTGAATCTAGAACGATGGGAATCTTCTAAAATATCTTTACGAAGATCTCTAATATTTGGTACGATAAGTCTACCAAATTTTCGAATGCCGCCACGAGAATCAATATCAAAGTCTTTCAAACCTTCAATATCAATTTTATCCTTAACATTTTTGCCAAGAAGAGCCAATTCAGAATCTAGCCCTTGAGCTTCAAGAATGCGGTCTAAAAGAGAAGGATGAGCCTCAAGGCTACATAAAACAAGCGATGAGCATAAATCGGATACGCGCTCTCGAATCTCACAAGTGGATAAGATCTCGAGATCGTTCCATTCGGATATCATCATAGAAACAACTGCTTGTTGCTTACGGCTAAGAGCATCGGCGACACGATTACCCTTACCGGGGGTATAAAGAATATCAAGATCATAAGGTGCAAGGAACTCGAGCCAACGCTGTTGACGTAAATTAAGTTCTTTTTGAGAAAATAAATATTTCAAAGACTTATGATCCGTGTAAAGAATAAATTTCTCTCCCAATAGATAATGACGCCACATTCGAAGGGCGAAAACAATAGCCGCGAGCTCTAGATCATGTGTGGCATATCTGGTCTCGGCCGGCTTCAATTGCCTAGAAGCATAAGCAACAACACGTTCTTTTTGCATAAGAACGGCACCCAAACCAACGTGACTAGCATCGGTATAAACAACAAAATCTTGATTCCCCTCGGGAATAACAAGAATAGGAGCATCGGAAAGGAGTTCTTTCAATTTCTGAAAAGAGGCTTCACATTTGTCCGACCAAATGTATTTAACTCCCTTCTTAGTCAAGCCAGTAAGAGGCATGGCAATCTTAGAAAAGTCTTTAATAAAACGACGGTAATAGCCCGCCAATCCGAGAAAACTACGAATCTCTGTCACACTCTCCGGTCTCTTCCAATCTTGAATCGCTTCAATCTTTGAAGGATCCACAGATATCCCGGATTCGGAAATAATATAACCGAGAAACTTCACACGAGATTGCCAAAAGTGGCATTTAGAAAATTTCGCCTTTAATTGATTACTCCTAAGTGTTTCCAATACAATCCGAAGATGTTTCTCATGTTCCTCCTCGGTTTTTGAATACACAAGAATATCATCAATGAATATGAGAACAAACCGATCGAGGAAATCTTTGAAAACTCGATTCATGAGGTCAACGAAATAAGCTGGAGCATTCGTTAACCCAAATGGCATAACAAGCCATTCATAAGATCCATATCGAGTACGGAATGATGTCAACGGAATGCTATCCTCAGCGATACGAAGCTGATGGAAACCGGTAGCCAAGTCCAATTGTGAAAAGACCTTAGCACCACTAAGCTGATCGAATAGATCATCAATCCGAGGTAAAGGATATTTATTTTTAATAGTAAGATCGTTAAGCTTGCGATAATCAACGCAGAGCCTCAGAGTACCATCGGATTTCTTTACGAAAATAGCCGAAGCTCCCCAAGGCGAGGAACTAGAGCGAATAAATTGCCTCGTCTCCAACTCAGATAATTGTTTACGCATCTCCTCATTTTCCTTATTGGACATGCGATAAGGAGGACGAGTAATAGGTTGAGCTCCAGAAACAAGATTAATTCTGAACTCAATTGCTCGTTTAGGTGGCAAACCTAAAACGGGCTCGAATATGTCGGAAAATTCACGAACAACATGAATACGAGAAATAATATCATCTTCATCATCATCATCGTCATCACGAGGATTTAAAGAATATAAAGATGCCACCAAACAGGATTCTGAATCTTTAAGATTAACAGAAATCTGTTTAACAGATTGTGGATGTCGGAGATGAATAGTCCGCTCAGGACATAGGATATGGGCTTGATAACGGTTAAGCCAATCCATTCCCAAAATTATTCCAAAGCCTAAGTAACGCATGACATGCAAATCGGCTAGGAAAGAAAAATCACATAAAATAATCTCCACATCTTTACAAAGCAAACTAAGAGTTGCGGATCCACCAACAGGATTCGCAATTTTTAAAGAAGTCATCAATGCAGTAACACTTAAGGAAAAAGTGTCTACCAGTTCCTTTGATATAAAAGAATGGGATGCACCCGTATCAAAGAGAACTCTAATAGGTTGATCAAGAAATAAAATAATACCATCAAGAATGGAATGAGAAATACCTTGGCCACGAGATGTGTTGCCAGGGGCTTGAGCCACATTTAACTTTCCCTCATTCCTGCTTTTACGTTTGAGGCATTGATGTATAAAGTGATCTGGGCTCTTACAATAGCGACAAGATTTGGGCTTAGAGCACTTATTCGCATAATGATCCCCAGACCCACAGTTGAAGCAACTCGCACCACTAGGAGAAGGAGACTTTGCCGCAGGGATTGCCTGCTTACCCTTTTTGTTGGGATGAGGACCCTTGAATTTGTTTGGCCTCTTCTTGTTGTTGAAGTTTGGTTTAGCGCCTTCCACTTCAACATCACTCTCTCTATCAGCCTCTTCAAGACGAAGAGCGATATCGACGAGTTGATCAAATGCGACTTCTAGTTTCAGGAGCAGTGGCTTCTTAAGACTCTTATTTAAGCCATAAACGAACCTCTGGTTCTTCTTCAATGGGGTGTTGATGTATTCAACCCCATATTTGGAAAGCGACTCGAAGGCTGCGACGTAATCAGTCACAGAGGATTGACCTTGAACAAGGTCTATAAAACGTCGAGCCAAGGTTACTTTCCCAGCTTCTGGTACAAACTTTAACTCGAAGCGTCCTTGAAATTGCTCCCAGGTGAGATCCGCTTCATTAATTTCTGAAATAAGGAGTTCGTACCAGTCCAATGCTCTCTCCTGGAGCATGCTGGAAGCCACCTGAACGCGGTGGAGATCGATAAGGTTCATGCGAGAGAAGATTCGATCACATGATTTTAACCAAGCCTGGACCTCGATGATATTTTCCGAACCTTTGAAGGGCTTCCCACCCAAGTTGGTGTAATCGCTGCACAAGCGTGCAAATCCCGACTTTGGGTGAGTGGGTTCTGGGTTAGCTCCAGCTGCTTGAGCATTAGTTACTAAATCAAGAAGCTGTTGAGCAGTCATAAAAACTCCATCCGGAGGAGCAGCACCAGATGATCCAGTTCTGGGACGGCCTGGTCTAGACATTCTCTTCCTTAAAGAAAGAAAGAAGAGAAGTAAGAAGGTTATTTACCAATGAACATCAAGTAATCTTGATAGATAAAACAAGGAATCATAAAGGAAATAGGATGAATCGGTACGAAGACTTGAATTAATCCTATGGTATGACTCCTAAGATAGACCTAGGACGATGATCCTTGTTAAGTTATTCTACATTGTTCCGAAGTTTGGCTCTGATACCAAGCTGTGACGCCCCACCTCTATACCCACGCTAGCCAAGAACACTCCGGAGTAGTGCTGTCAACTAGCACGGAGAATAAGGCTGTTGAGGAGCGACCATCCATGTAATTGCTTATCACACGGTGGCTATAAATAATCTTCGAAAACAAACATAGAAATAATCATATCACAAATCAGTCACAGATATCCATATCACAAAGGCGGAAGAAGATATGAATATATAACTAACACATGAAAGTGTACATCAGAGTAGTGGTCAGTAAGATCCACGATAATACAAAAGAATAGCAACACGTGCTATACAAAAGAATACAACTATGAGTCTATATCTCAAGTGTATACAACAAAAACTGCTAATCTAAACAGTTAGCCAAAAGTCAGAGTGATGAATCCCTGGGAAGAAGTCAAGCAGAAGCACCTGTAACATCTCGGTCTGACCCGAGTATTATTTAAGAAAATAATAAACGGATCAGTCTAGCTATAAATATCAGATGACATGATATAACATAAAAGATATGGCATAAACATAAATATCCATAACGACATACCACTATAAGTATGTAAATAATGATCAACAGAAGATCAATCAATAAGAGATAATCAATATCACAAGAATCTTCTCAAAGATTCGAAGAGGGCATCATACCCTAAACTTGTACTCATAACAAGTCAATGACATAAATTCCAGAAATCAACACGAGAAATCCAGAAATCATAAAAAGGGAAAGAGGCCTATCACATGACGGTCCGAAGACCATGGGGAGCTATCCCACATGTGTGAGTGGAACCACACAGATTGAGGTCAAGACTAACCAAAAAGCAGAAAGGTATGTGTGAATGGAATCACACAAGTGGTGTCTAGTCCAACCTTGCAATGAAAGAGACATCGCGCAATTGCTAGTCTAATTCATAAAGCGATCATCAAGATCAACGAGAAGTGTCAATTACACTAAGCTAGTAAATATAGAAGTTTAGCTTCATGTCCCATAACCACTTGCTTAACTTAAATAGTTACGAACTACGACTTAAGGCTTAACTCGCGAGCGACCTAACTCCGAAGTGCCAATACTTCCAGAATGACCTAAAGCCCTGCGACCTATGGTACTAACTCGCGAGCGACCTAACGACTTAACTCGTGAGCGACCTAATTCCGAAGTGCCAATTCTTCCAGAACGACCTAAAGTTAACTCGTGAACGACTCACGACCCATGGACGAACGACTTAACTCCGAACGACCTAAAAATGGCCAGAACGACCTAAGTGCAGAAAATTCACCAAAATGCTAAAAATTGGAGTTTTTCGCCAATCCAATCCAAACCAAATGCAAATGTGCATGCAAAAGTGATAGGGAATCATTCCCAACAGTCCAATATAGTTATAGACTAGATTTGTGAGACAAAAATCTCACCTTTGCACTAAAGTTTATGAAGATGAAGCTTGAAAGCAAGGAGAAGCAATCCAAAGCTTGAATCCAATATCTTCTACTTGAATTTGGAGTTGAATGTTGGATTTGCAATTGAATTTGTGCTTGGAGTTTTAATTTCCCATTCCCTCCACCATTAATGCCAAAGCTTGATTAGTTAGGAAATTTATGAAGAGTGAGGAGAAGAGGGTTGGAACTTGGGATTAATAGGCTAAACTAACCCAAAGTCCAAAGCGGGAAAAGTTAGTGAAATTTCACTAACTCCAAACCTATCGATGTTTATACTTAAAAAGTTGTAAACGACATTTCGAACTCAATGGAAGTGGTCTCGAGTCCTAATTTGACCGTTTGCAAAAAGTAGCTTTTCGGACCAAAAATCCGATCAACGAGTTAATATTTAAATAAAATATTTAAATACAAACTCGATAAACATGCGGGTTGTTACAGTGGAGATTTAAACTGAGTTTTAGTTTGAATTTGAAAATGAATTCAAATTTTAATTGTCTGAAATTTGAAACCATATTGTGTTTTAAATTTAAATTTGATTTGAAAATCTCAAGTATAAATGCATATGTGATTTGTATTTGGAATGGAAGGTTAAGTATTTAATTTAGGAATTCAAATGAATTGAAAACTGAGTTTTTAAATCTGGATTTAAATTTTTTAAACTTCAGTTTTAAAGTAAAGAATTTAAATTTAAATTGCTTTCAAATGATTTACATTTGAATTGAAGGTGAAATTGTAGGAAGAGTTTTAAAGAGTTTAAACTAAATTGAAAATGGAAGTTATATTTCAGTTTTGAGATTTTAAAGCAATTTTTAAATTTATTTGAATTCAAGTTGAATTGAAATCTAAATTGTTTTAAACTTATTAATAAAGTATATGTTTCTTTTAAACATATAAGATTAAGTTGTGTATTGTTTTAAACTCTTATTTAAGACAAATTTGAGTCTTGAGTTTAAAGAAAATGTTAAATGGAATTTAATGTAAATTTAAAAACATTTTGTTTTTAAATGCATAATTTAAATAAGGAATGTTTATTTAAAGATAAAGAAAAGTTTAATGATTTGTAATTCATTTATTTATTAAGGTAGTACAAATGGATAATTAATATAATTAATTAATTAAGAAATGGATAATTAATTAAAGTAATTAAGGGTTTTAATTTGATTAATTAAAGTTTAAGATTAATTTTTCTTAGAATAATTAATTTGTAATTAAGAAATCATTAATTGAATGATGTTAGATTTTAAATTAATTGAAGATTTATTAATTGAATAAATATGGATAGTTATTTAATTAGGAATAATAAATGAAAGTAATCATGTAGGTAATAAATTTAAAACCACCCAGTTTATTCATCTTAATTGTAGATGCTGATTGTTATCGAATGTTGTGTGATGGATTGATATATTTGATATGTGATGTGATGCTATGTGATACTTTGTGCTGATCTGCTATATTTGTGATGAATATACTGTTGTATGAATATGAAACCCTTTGACCCGTAAAACGACATTTGAATTTCGATGCGATAGGGAGTCGGATTCCAGCTGGATATCCGAAACCCACATTGAATCATATTAGTGAATTTTTGTGATTGATAATTTACTTTATCTATGAATCTGTGAATATAGATAAGCGCTATGGGTTATACCGCTTATCTTTATGATTGAATCTGTGATGATGATGTTGTGCACTATTGTGTTGAACCCCTGGACCACACTTATACACACACAAATATGGATTGCACGTGGAAATGGGTTAAGTCACAGATTTTGAAATTGTTTTAAAATTTGAATTTTTGAATCCAAAATAGTTTTGAAATTAGAATTGAAGCTTTTGAAAAATATGAATTTCAAAAATAAAAGTTATTTTGAATAACTCGATTGAGTTTTGAAATTTTAAATAATTTGAGTTAAATTTGAATTCAATAATTGAATTGAATTCTATAATTTGGGAACTAGGGTTTAAAAAGTTATCCAACTTATAAATGGATTTATATGGGGTTTTAAACCATTTTAAAAGGTGATGTTTTGGAATTTAAATTTAAACCAAGATTTCAACTTGTATAAATCGGACTTTTCTGAAACGAAAACTATTGTTTTCAAATAATAGAAGCTTTCATATAAGAAATGGTTTTCCAATGTGTGTTAAAAGGAATTCAAGTTTTGAAATGAAAATGGTTTTCCAAGTTATGAATAAATCTTTGGACGTGTTTTGAAAGCTATAAATTAAATCTTTAATTTAAAGATTTATTGAGTTAATCCAATTGAAATGGAAGTTGTTTTGAAATCTATGAATATATCTTTGTGAAACTAGGTGAAACTTTGTGAAATAAATCTTTTTGTTTAAAGATTTAAAATGGTAATTTGCTTAACCATTTGAAAGAAAAGGTTTGGATTTTATAAGTTGTGACTTAACTAAAATCCCATATCCATATATTTTAAAATATGGCGCTCATTATTCGGTTTAGCCGGGAGAGGACCTAGTGTCATATAGCCCATTCCGAATAGTGATACGACGTTATGGATAGCAATTGAAGACCGGTGGTGAAGACCGGATATTTCCGAAAACAAAAGGGTAACTCGTCGATTGTCTCTGCACTGGCTGATCGCCGGTATAGAGATCTCCATATGTGATGGGAAGTCCGGACGTGATTAGGGATTATCCGAATTTGCAAGGGCTTCTTCGGAAGTGCCTTCGGTTCTGTTCGAACCCGGAACAGACTTGTATGGTTGTATGTCCGACATTACACTTTGAGATGTTAACTGATTTCTATCAAATACATTTCTGCCTGGTGGCGGAGAATTTATTCTCTCAGCTTAACACCCTTCTCTGAGACGTACGAGCTCAGAGGTTATGTAGTTGATATTTATCAGTGATATTCCCAATTTGGTAATGTGGCATGCTGAGTGCTGCTGTGTGATGATCATTGGTTGATCATTTGTGATATGATCATTTGTTTGATCATTTATCTTTGTGATCATTGCTTTGGTCATCTGTTGACCCAAAGCATGGCTTTGTGCCAAAGCGTAGCTTTGTGGACGAGACTGCATCAGGACCTCACACCTCGGAAATGGTCGAAACAGGAAAGATGCGGCAAGGTTATGAGGGTCGCTCCCTTTAGGGTATGTCATTCCCTTCTGGTAAAGGGTGGTATCAGGTACGGAGCCCTGGTATTTAACCTATGTGGTTGCTCCAATCTCATTTACTGTGTGGTTGTTGCTTTGAGGCGCCTCGGATAAAGGTCCCAAAGGACCGGGGGATGGCATATTCGTGTAGTAGTTACCTAGTTACAGAGGTAAACCGGCCTTGTGTTGGTAGAGATCTAACCGTAACGTTAGTTTCTCGGGACGTCCCACCAGAGGCGATCCCATGTGGCAGTAGGAAGTTCCTTAGCCTGACCATTTGTTGGAAATCCATTCATCCAATACGTGCCTTGTACGGTTTTAGTTGTAGAACCTGCCATTTAACATGGCAGCTATAGTAGGCATAGTATCATGGTACCTATGCTGGCTAGGATTTATATTATACTTTCGAAAGATTTTCCACTATGCACTAGTAATAATATCAAAGAATTTTTCTCGTAGTAAGCATGTTTGACTATCATAAGGAGAAATCTCCCCCATGTGTGCGTTTGCATTGTGTGTGTGCCGGGAGGCCTTATGGTAGTTTCATTTTTCAAAAAGCATTGCGGATTTCAAATTTAAATTCTTTTGTTTGTTTTCAAAGACCAAATGTTTTTGTTTGCTCATACCAGTCCCATGACTGACCTGGAGTTTATTGTTCCTTTCCTAAACTCTGGGTGCCCACTATTTTCCCACACGGGCAGTCTAGAGTTGGGGTTTTCAGATAATCAGTAGTAGGTGTAGATTCGATAGCTTTCAGCCTTAGGATTTGGCAATTACAATTGGATCGAGTGCTTCTCTTCATCTTGATTTGGGAGTTCAAGCTATTTTTGGATTGGTGCTTTGGAGATGGAGATTACTGATGCTGGAGTTCTTTCTTGAAGACTATTTTAGGGATTTTGTTCCGCTGCTAGTGTTATCTTTTTCTTTCCGCTGCTATTCTTTGTAACTCTGATGTATATTGATGTTCATTGTATCATTCTGTTGTATCAGATATTGTATCAAATGTTGTACATTGATATATGTTATTCATTTCTTCCGCTGTGTTGTACTTAATGTGTTATAAGCTCCGGCGACTCGAATTTGAACGGTCGAATCTGCGGCATTCGAGTACAATGTAAAGTATGGATGTCGATTTTCGAACGCGAAAAATTCGAATCGTTACATTTGGTATCAGAGCTGAAGGTTAAAACTTTAGCTCAGGAGTATAACACATTAAGTAACTCATTAGAGATAGGGTGAAGTAAACCTTAGAATGAGTATATCCCTGAGATATCCGTTCGAATGCCTTAGTAAATTCTCTTACTATCCACTGATAGTGAGTATGAGTGCGAGAAGAGAATGAGATAGGGGACATGGGAGTACCACTATAAATGGTCAATACCCTGCAACAGTGGGAATATCTTTTCTCTATCAATCTCCTTTGATTCGATTTCGAATTCTTTTGATTGCTTCGTGACTGCTCCAGAAAGAAGTTTCGGTGTGATGATGGCCATACGTATTGTTGTAGGAAATTCTTACTTCGTATCTTCATCGGTTTCTTATCAGCTTTTCGATCTAAACTCTAATGAATTTGAAATTGAAAATATTAAATAAATTGGAAATTTTAAATTAGTAAATTGGTTAACTAATATGAAGATTTGATCCATCTATCTATTCTCTGGGATCCGATATATTCTACGAACGATTAATTCTCTCTTCGAACTAGTCAATGCCCTTGCATATTCGTAGACCGATGGACCCAAATATCTTGTGTAATATTATATGAGATTGTTCTCATATCTATTGTTGATATTCTTATTTGGTAATCCAAATGCAGAATAGTTAATCGGCCTGATTTATGAGTCGATTATCTATCCTTGTGTATCTATCCATCATTGGTTGTCTTCCTACTTTCAAATTTCGAGGACGAAATTTTCTTAAGAAGGGGAATCTGTAACATTCCTGAAATATTAGCCGAAATAATTCAATAATTAAATTGATTTTGAATTTAAACTGTGAATTTAATTGTGAATTAATTTGCGATTTCCAAAATAAACTTAAAATTTTGGATTATAAATAGAAATTTGGTTGGAATTTAAGGATAAGTATTTTATAATAAAAAATTGGATTTAAGGATAATTATATTAGAGATAAATATGCACTATAATTTGAATAAATATATATATAGATTGAAAGTTAAAATTGTAAATAAGATTTTGATTTTGAAAATTCAAAATGTATATATTTATAAAATTGGATTTGAAAACCACATAATTTTATACTAGTAGAAATTGGTAATATTTATTTTGAAAATTTTATTTTGAATTAGATATAAATGATTTTCGAAACAATTGTTTAGAACTAAATACTATTATATATGTGTTTATCTACTAAAAATATAATTAGTCTAAAATCATTCTTTCTTCAAATTGATGTAAGTAGAAAACAATAAACAAAATGGATATAAAAACATAAGAATATTGTATATGTGTATATGCAAATGAATGTAAACACCCATTTACATCATACATATCTATATACATACAAATGGCACAATTACTTAATAAAATAATCAAATTTAAAATTACAAGAAACCTTTCCATCTCCCCATATACCATTATTAAACTTCTTACCAAATCTGAGTATACAGTAAAGAAGATTTGAGTATCTTATATCTCAACTCCCAAAGAAGAAAAAATTGATAAACCAGAAAAACAAAAAAAAATGTCCAGTTTCAACTTGAAGCAAAAATTTGAAATCTGTTCCAAAAATCTGGAAGCATGCAACATGCCTGAGGACAGATCAAATTCATACCTGATTCAAGATGCAAAGATCATCTCAGAAATCAAAGCAAAGGAATTCAAAGAGAAAAAAAAAACAGAAGCTAGTTAAAGGTCAATATCTGTTTCAATTTCAAGCTGGCAACCATACAAGAGTTTCTCAAATCTGAAAGTGTAACAAAGCTTCAGATTTAAGTTTTCAAAGTTCAAGCGAAACAATTCAAGAGCAATTCAAAACAACACAGAAGAATGCTTCAACCTGGGAAGCAAGTGCAGTAATTTCTAAAACAAATACAAGGAAGAGTCAAGTTTAAGGCAACAGATTGATTTCTATTTCAATTGCAGGAGCTTCATCTGTATATAACAAGAAATTCATACTGAAGATCCAAACTTAAAAAGAATTTGAAGTGGCAAAAAAAAAAAAAAGAGAGCTGGTTCCAGGCTCAAACACTTTGTTCTCTGTCTTTCTTCATCAAACCCATCAAGGTGAGCAAACTTGAAAATTTTCCCTTTGAATCTGATATCTATGAATCAGTGAATTTGCCTTGTTGTGCTTGCTTGTTGATATTGGGTTGCTGCATGTTGTTGTCTGGGAACAAGTATAATGTTCTTGGTTTACAGCTTTGAGAATTTGAGTTAAGAATCTATATTTTCTTGTTTAAATAAATTCAAAGCCCTGAGTACTGAGAGTAGATGTTTATGATATTATAAAGTCATTCCAAAGATAATTTCAGAGGAAAATATTTAATATTTAAACAAAAATAGGAAGTAACAAGGAAGACCAAAATACCCAGATCTAATTAAATCAAAACAAATCTGGTCTCTGTTCTTTTGGAATCCAGATGAACAAATCTTATTTTTTAAAAAACCAGGTTTCTTTTAAAATGTGAGTAACACTTAATTTAAAATAAATTAAGTAGGATTTCATGTGTGTTTATCTGCCGAGTTAAATTTGTGTACATATTTGATTTTTACTGCCTGTGTAAATAGGTAATGCAATGCATGTTGATTCCAAAGTTCTGTTGCTATAGTTTAAGTTCTAGTTAATAGGAAAATCATGTTTCTTTTGATTTGTATGCTGTTATGTTCCAATCTTGATTGAAACTTGCTTATTTCAAATTAAAGAAAGCATTGGAAAATTTTTGGTTTTAAATTAAAATACAATTTTAAGAATGAAATCTTGTTCTGGCTATCTAAAACCTAGTTCTACTGAGTTGGTGAAAGTAAATCTTTTCGGCAGTTATACTTGACCGGGAGACTCAGGGATTTGGGATATGGAGATAGATGGATTGATGAGAATATCTCCGGAGTATGGAGAAGGATGGTGGTCGGGAAGGGGAGAGATTGGATGTTGACAGGTTTAGGAAGGTGGGGTATAGGCTGTTACAGTTTTTAGCTTTAAAACTTGATTTCAAATTCAAGTTAATCTTAGGGAATCTGGGGTTTTGATGTTGTAGTGAAGTCTCTGATAGTTAGGGGATGGTCGGAGATGAAGGTCAAGGTGGCCGGAGGTGGTTTAAGAATGCACAGGGGTGTGTGCATGTTTGTGATGGTGGTGGGTTGGTGATATGTTGGGTTGTAGGGTTTTTGCCTCGGGTAATTTGATAAATTACTCGAAGTAGAGAGGCAAATAACTCGGAGTAACAGGGGAAATCACTCGAAGTAAATAGGGGAGTTCAGTGTGTATATGCTCAGGCTTTAACAACAGAACAGTTCTGTTTTGGAATTTTAAAATTTAAAGTTTTAAATTAATCTGGAAATGTAAACTCAAAATTTAAACTTGAATCTTAAGTTGAATTCAAATACTTTGAATTCTGATAATTGATAACATGTGAGTGCAGAGATTCAAATTTTATTTGAAATATAAAAATATAAAAGAAGAGGAACAGGGAACCTGTTCCAGATTTTTTTAAAGTTGAATCAAAGTGCAAATTATATTGAGACTTTGGATTTTGAAAACTGAGTTTAATAATGAATTTAAATAAGTTTAAATTCTGTTCTTTTGAAATTATTTAAATTCTGGAAATTTTCAAAGTTTAAGATTTTTAATAAAACAGAAACTGTTTCTGTTTAATGTGAAGATAAGTTTAAATATATTTTTTTAGGGTGGAGATTTAAACTGAGTTTTAGTTTGAATTTGAAAATGAATTCAAATTTTAATTGTCTGAAATTTGAAACCATATTGTGTTTTAAATTTAAATTTGATTTGAAAATCTCAAGTATAAATGCATATGTGATTTGTATTTGGAATGGAAGGTTAAGTATTTAATTTAGGAATTCAAATGAATTGAAAACTGAGTTTTTAAATCTGGATTTAAATTTTTTAAACTTCAGTTTTAAAGTAAAGAATTTAAATTTAAATTGCTTTCAAATGATTTACATTTGAATTGAAGGTGAAATTGTAGGAAGAGTTTTAAAGAGTTTAAACTAAATTGAAAATGGAAGTTATATTTCAGTTTTGAGATTTTAAAGCAATTTTTAAATTTATTTGAATTCAAGTTGAATTGAAATCTAAATTGTTTTAAACTTATTAATAAAGTATATGTTTCTTTTAAACATATAAGATTAAGTTGTGTATTGTTTTAAACTCTTATTTAAGACAAATTTGAGTCTTGAGTTTAAAGAAAATGTTAAATGGAATTTAATGTAAATTTAAAAACATTTTGTTTTTAAATGCATAATTTAAATAAGGAATGTTTATTTAAAGATAAAGAAAAGTTTAATGATTTGTAATTCATTTATTTATTAAGGTAGTACAAATGGATAATTAATATAATTAATTAATTAAGAAATGGATAATTAATTAAAGTAATTAAGGGTTTTAATTTGATTAATTAAAGTTTAAGATTAATTTTTCTTAGAATAATTAATTTGTAATTAAGAAATCATTAATTGAATGATGTTAGATTTTAAATTAATTGAAGATTTATTAATTGAATAAATATGGATAGTTATTTAATTAGGAATAATAAATGAAAGTAATCATGTAGGTAATAAATTTAAAACCACCCAGTTTATTCATCTTAATTGTAGATGCTGATTGTTATCGAATGTTGTGTGATGGATTGATATATTTGATATGTGATGTGATGCTATGTGATACTTTGTGCTGATCTGCTATATTTGTGATGAATATACTGTTGTTTGAATATGAAACCCTTTGACCCGTAAAACGACATTTGAATTTCGATGCGACAGGGAGTCGGATTCCAGCTGGATATCCGAAACCCACATCGAATCATATTAGTGAATTTTTGTGATTGATAATTTACTTTATCTATGAATCTGTGAATATAGATAAGCGCTATGGGTTATACCGCTTATCTTTATGATTGAATCTGTGATGATGATGTTGTGCACTATTGTGTTGAACCCCTGGACCACACTTATACACACACAAATATGGATTGCACGTGGAAATGGGTTAAGTCACAGATTTTGAAATTGTTTTAAAATTTGAATTTTTGAATCCAAAATAGTTTTGGAATTAGAATTGAAGCTTTTGAAAAATATGAATTTCAAAAATAAAAGTTATTTTGAATAACTCGATTGAGTTTTGAAATTTTAAATAATTTGAGTTAAATTTGAATTCAATAATTGAATTGAATTCTATAATTTGGGAACTAGGGTTTAAAAAGTTATCCAACTTATAAATGGATTTATATGGGGTTTTAAACCATTTTAAAAGGTGATGTTTTGGAATTTAAATTTAAACCAAGATTTCAACTTGTATAAATCGGACTTTTCTGAAACGAAAACTATTGTTTTCAAATAATAGAAGCTTTCATATAAGAAATGGTTTTCCAATGTGTGTTAAAAGGAATTCAAGTTTTGAAATGAAAATGGTTTTCCAAGTTATGAATAAATCTTTGGACGTGTTTTGAAAGCTATAAATTAAATCTTTAATTTAAAGATTTATTGAGTTAATCCAATTGAAATGGAAGTTGTTTTGAAATCTATGAATAGATCTTTGTGAAACTAGGTGAAACTTTGTGAAATAAATCTTTTTGTTTAAAGATTTAAAATGGTAATTTGCTTAACCATTTGGAAGAAAAGGTTTGGATTTTATAAGTTGTGACTTAACTAAAATCCCATATCCATATGTTTTAAAATATGGCGCTCATTATTCGGTTTAGCCGGGAGAGGACCTAGTGTCATATAGCCCATTCCGAATAGTGATACGACGTTATGGATAGCAATTGAAGACCGGTGGTGAAGACCGGATATTTCCGAAAACAAAAGGGTAACTCGTCGATTGTCTCTGCACTGGCTGATCCCCGGTATAGAGATCTCCATATGTGATGGGAAGTCCGGACGTGATTAGGGATTATCCGAATTTGCAAGGGCTTCTTCGGAAGTGCCTTCGGTTCTGTTCGAACCCGGAACAGACTTGTATGGTTGTATGTCCGACATTACACTTTGAGATGTTAACTGATTTCTATCAAATACATTTCTGCCTGGTGGCGGAGAATTTATTCTCTCAGCTTAACACCCTTCTCTGAGACGTACGAGCTCAGAGGTTATGTAGTTGATATTTATCAGTGATATTCCCAATTTGGTAATGTGGCATGCTGAGTGCTGCTATGTGATGATCATTGGTTGATCATTTGTGATATGATCATTTGTTTGATCATTTATCTTTGTGATCATTGCTTTGGTCATCTGTTGACCCAAAGCATGGCTTTGTGCCAAAGCGTAGCTTTGTGGACGAGACTGCATCAGGACCTCACACCTCGGAAATGGTCGAAACAGGAAAGATGCGGCAAGGTTATGAGGGTCGCTCCCTTTAGGGTATGTCATTCCCTTCTGGTAAAGGGTGGTATCAGGTATGGAGCCCTGGTATTTAACCTATGTGCTTGCTCCAATCTCATTTACTGTGTGGTTGTTGCTTTGAGGCGCCTCGGATAAAGGTCCCAAAGGACCGGGGGATGGCATATTCGTGTAGTAGTTACCTAGTTACAGAGGTAACCCGGCCTTGTGTTGGCAGAGATCTAACCGTAACGTTAGTTTCTCGGGACGTCCCACCAGAGGCGATCCCATGTGGCAGTAGGAAGTTCCTTAGCCTGACCATTTGTTGGAAATCCATTCATCCAATACGTGCCTTGTACGGTTTTAGTTGTAGAACCTGCCATTTAACATGGCAGCTATAGTAGGCATAGTATCATGGTACCTATGCTGGCTAGGATTTATATTATACTTTCAAAAGATTTTCCACTATGCACTAGTAATAATATCAAAGGATTTTTCTCGTAGTAAGCATGTTTGACTATCATAAGGAGAAATCTCCCCCATGTGTGCGTTTGCATTGTGTGTGTGCCGGAAGGCCTTATGGTAGTTTCATTTTTCAAAAAGCATTGCGGATTTCAAATTTAAATTCTTTTGTTTGTTTTCAAAGACCAAATGTTTTTGTTTGCTCATACCAGTCCCATGACTGACCTAGAGTTTATTGTTCCTTTCCTAAACTCTGGGTGCCCACTATTTTCCCACACGGGCAGTCTAGAGTTGGGGTTTTCAGATAATCAGTAGTAGGTGTAGATTCGATAGCTTTCAGCCTTAGGATTTGGCAATTACAATTGGATCGAGTGCTTCTCTTCATCTTGATTTGGGAGTTCGAGCTATTTCTGGATTGGTGCTTTGGAGATGGAGATTACTGATGCTGGAGTTCTTTCTTGAAGACTATTTTGGAGATTTTGTTCCGCTGCTAGTGTTATCTTTTTCTTTCCGCTGCTATTCTTTGTAACTCTGATGTATATTGATGTTCATTGTATCATTCTGTTGTATCAGATATTGTATCAAATGTTGTACATTGATATATGTTATTCATTTCTTCCGCTGTGTTGTACTTAATGTGTTATAAGCTCCGGCGACTCGAATTTGAACGGTCGAATCTGCGGCATTCGAGTACAATGTAAAGTATGGATGTCGATTTTCGAACGCGAAAAATTCGAATCGTTACAGAATTCAACGTTAGATATTTTTTTTCAAAGTTACCAACTTATAAACAATGAAATTCCATTTATAAAGTCGTTACTACACTTTCACTAAGTTATTCCAAACGACTTTCTAACTTTAAAAGTTAGTTATCAAAACAAGTTATAAAAATTTTTAAAACTTGAAAAATTTTCTAGCACCCGGATTTACAGAAAATTTCGACAGAGTCTCCTTTGCGCGGCTCGATCGGAAAAAAAATGACAGTATATATATCACGAATATACATCTCATCAAGTGATGAGGAATCCCGCAGGGAAAAAGTGTAAAAGTATGGTATGTAATTCGAGATATGTATCTTATGTATTATTAGAGAGCATATATGGCTAATATAGCGCGAAAACGAGCTCCAAATGCGACGCAAGCGAAATCCGCACCTACTAAACACTCAACAAACCATGAGAAACATGCATATATGAAAATAATATCAATATACATCATATAGCAACATAACAACTACATGCCAACATAGCACAAGCAACAAAACAACAAATGCATCCACCAAATCAATTATCATCCAACCATCATCCAACAAATCCATAACCAATCAATATAAATTCACTTCTCATTAATATTTATTGACTTGGTTTTCAATTTTAATCATAGTTGATTCATTAACGTTGGATTTTACTAACATTCATTCTCAATTCGATTAGTTAACATTCACTAATTTATATTTACATTAGTCCACTTCCAATTTGAATCAAATTAAATTCTATTTAAATTCATTTAACTTCCATTTTGATTTCAATGATTTATAGCTTTCAATTTCATTAACACTTAATGAATTATATACAATCAACTAACAATCATATAACAACCAAATCATACCCAACATAACCAAATTATTAATTTTACATTCAGTTCGGTTTATCTCTTTTATATATATATCCTGTTATATAATTTTAAAAGAATCATTTTATATTTGGCATCTTAAATTTCAAATATTAACTTTATTTAAGTCCGTAAGCCGTACATATATCATCTGTGAGCAATATCAATCTAATCGCTTATTCGATCACACAATTTCACTTCGAAACTAGTATCGTTCACACGACTCTCTAGTGCGGACTCAGATCTGGTTCCTTGATTGGAAACTGTTACTCTTCTTGCATAGCCATATGCTATGATAGAGAATTTCAGAATCAAATTAAAAATTCATATACAGAGTTCGCCATCGAAAATCGAGTGAAAAATCCAAACTTGGATCGATATAAATCGTCTCGAAATTTTGTGTTCGAATTTGGATCAAATCGTTATGCAAATAAAATAATATACGCATTAATCCAATTTATCTATACTAAATTATTTTATTGACTTCTTTTTTTTCAATTAATTGTTCACAATCTATTATTCAGTTAGTAGATTCATTTCTTTACATAGCATGTTCTTTAACATTATCTTTTCTTAAACATCATATCATAGAATTTGCTTACTCAAGTTCAGTTTAAACATTCTATATAATTTAATTAAATCCAATTTCATTTTCCAATTGATTCTTAGCTATAATAAATTCCTTTGTTTACATTTACTTCAACTTCATAATTTTAGTTAATAACAAATTCATTTATGGAACATTTTATTAACCAGCACTTTAGTTTATTAATCATCCTATAAAAGTCTAACCTCTCATAAATGACTTTTCTTAGTTTACAGTTATCTTAAAGGTTACAATCCCTTTGCAATTTTATATTTATTTTCTATAACCAATTTACAAAGATATAATACGATCCATTTATCTTCTTTCTTAAGTTCACTTACTTGTTCCATTTATCCATTCATCATTTCATGTTATATTTAAGTATATAACATTTTATCACATCCAAATTTTCATTTATATACATTCTAATTCCTTTGAGTTTTCCTTACTTGTATACTTCAATTATTTTCAGGTTCTGTTTATTTGTACAACATCTCATTTCATATCCAAAACATCATTTTAACTTCTTAATATTTGGTAAGTCATATTATATGTTATTAGAATGCAAATTTGTTACTATACAAATTTATAGAATTTCATTTTACTAATTTAGAATGTTCACAATTTAATTTGTTTAAATCCTCTTTACCTTTCAACTTTAAAGTTTTCCCAAACTATAGCTTAGATATCTTAATCCTCTTATTTTATAAATTCTGGTTATTCACATTTCATTCAAATAATTTGAAAATTATTAATTAACAGAACTTAGAATTTTAAATGCCCGGTTCTTTCCAAATCGTTTGAAATAAACATATATACTTATATCCTTTTAAATTATCAAATCATACCTTTGGAGTTTAAACCAAAACCCATTTACCCAAAATAATTTCGAAGAAAAGCGAAGCTTCTTAGAAGTCTCCCCACTTTGAGACTTGAAAATGAACATCGATGATGCTGCGCAGTCATCACCGAAATTATTTTCCAGCGACATAAGAGAGGAGTAATTAATTCATTCCTTCTTAAAAATCATTTCAAAATATTTCCTATAAATATTTTCCAACTAATATCACAATATATTTTCTTCAAAACTTTGAGAACTATTTTTCAAAATCTCCGGGTCTTAAATTCAATATTTTCCAATTTAAATCCATTTTAAGTCACCTTTATAAAATATTCTTATAGGATTTTCTTTCTTAAAACATTCCACAAGTTGTTTTATTACTGTTCATTTTGTATTCATCTTATTTATTAAATTACAATATCCAATTTATGATAATAACTAATATTTTAATTCCTAACAACCAGGTAAGCTAGATAAGTCACAATAAATTTTGAAAATAAATTCTTTATACACAAAATGTAATTAGGGCAAAATTATTTCATTTACTCAATTTCAAAACAATACTATGTCGAATTGTTCTGTTTAAGTGTTTAGAGATCCCTATCAATGACGTTAATTACTCGTATTGACCAGAATCCATAAGCCACTCAACAAATCAACCAACACAATATAAAACATTTTATATCACTAACAAATACGCTCTCTCATATATATATATTCACTCAGCGACTCATCATAGGGTATTACTACCCTATTATAAAGAGTCAGACCCCACAAAGCTAAGGTTATCGCTAAACCAAAGCTCCGATACCAACTGTAACGACCCGCCTTTTTGGACAGTTTAAACCGACGATCAAATACACATGCAGATTCCAAACCATTCAAAAGGGCAGATGGTTATTGGGGTAAATAAGAAAAGAAAAGAAAGAGAAATAAAGGAAATGAAACAACACAGAATCTTGAAGTGGAACGATAAAATATAATAGTCAAATAAACAGTTCATGAAGCTGTTTACTATACTTTGACAATTATTTATACAACATTTATCAGAGTTATACATATACAACAGAACAATTAAAATAATGCAGAAGATAGCATGATGCAAGGGTAATAATAGTAATAATATACCAAATCTTCGTCTTCATCCTTCAGAATAGATCTTCAAAAATCTGAAAAAACTCAGGACTGACCCGAGTGTAATGAAAAGACAAAACACGCGAGTCAGGACTAAAATATCCTTATGAAATTTAAATCAGTCGTAAATAAATATGAGTGTAACGGCGTCAGAGATGTTTACGGTGTTTGACATCTCATATCCAGTGTCAACGTGCGTGCAATAACTCAAGGGACGTTACGGGATTTTCCATCTCTTAAGGATCCGTTAAACTATCTACTATGTAGTAATGTACGCTAAGTAGATAATGCCTATCAGTAATATAAAGTATCAAAATAGCGTTAAGGCATTACCATAGTCCCCCTTAACAGGTTTTTATAATGCCAT
This sequence comes from Allium cepa, assembly GCA_030765085.1. Taxonomy (NCBI): domain Eukaryota; kingdom Viridiplantae; phylum Streptophyta; class Magnoliopsida; order Asparagales; family Amaryllidaceae; genus Allium; species Allium cepa. Next base: position 592,303,037 of record CM060938.1, read on the forward strand.
AGTCTATACAGCACCGTAAGCCCCACCGTAAATTGGTGGTTATCAGAGGGTACCCCATAGGTATAACACAAAACATAACGTAGTGGTCGCGAATAGGATAATCAGCATGAAAAGGTACATGAGGCGATACCAACTAGGATACTAGTAGTTGCGTGATCCGGACTGATGTTGAGCATAGCCAGCAGCTACCCTAACACCGCGAAACAACACTCTCAAATCAAGGGGTGCACCCAAATCGCATCACAATTGTAATAGATATGGTATCGAAGAAGTGTGTCCGCTAGAGGTGGCGAACCTCAATGGCACGGCGCGGCTCCTGTTTTAGTCATGTCAGGGGTCATCCAATATCGTTCTCTTTCTTCAGTCAACGCGTTCACCAAACTGTGACGCCCCACCTCTATACCCACGCTAGCCAAGGACATTACGGTGAATGCTGTCAACTAGCATGGAGAATAAGGCTGTTGAGGAGCGACCATCTATATAATTGCTTTGCGCGAGCATCGATATGTCGGATAGTATAACATGCATTTCTTTATCAAGTGGGAAATCCGACCTACCGACACAAACTCAAAGCTACTACACAGTGGCTATAATATCTTCGGAAACAAATATAGAAATAAACATAACATAAATCAGTCACAGACAATTCATATCACAAAGGCGGAAGAAGATATGAATATATAACTAACACATGAAAGTGTATATCAGAGTAGTGGTCAAAAAGACCCACAATAATACAAAAGAATAGCAACACGTGCTATACAAAAGAATACATCTATGAGTCCATATCTCAAGTGTATAGAACAAAATAAACTACTAATCTAAGTAGTTAGCCAAAAGATCATATGATAACCCCAGAAGAGAAGTCAAACAGAAGCACCTGTAACATCTCGGTTTGACCCGAGTATTATTTAAGAAGAAAATAATAAACGGATCAGTCTTGCTATAAATAACAGAAGAAATGATATAGAATAAGAGATATGACTAAACGTATAATAATCACAATGCCAAGCTGTGATAAATAAATAATTGAAAAATCAATAAGATTAATCAATATCGCAAAGATCTTCTCAAAGATAAAAAGGAATGTCATACTCCTAATTTCATTCACCAAGCCACAATAAATGACATACATATCAATGTCAATCGTAAAAGCTGGTGAAATATAAATTCCAGAAATCATCAAATAGAAATCCAGAAATCACAATAAAAGGATGGCCAATCCCATAAACTGGACATCGACGCACCTAGAAAGACACGCCCCATACACAGTCGAACATCGACGCACCTAGAAAGATATGCCCCATGCTCTAGCATCGACGCACCTAGAAAGACACGCCCCATGCACAAATAAACATCGATGCACCTAGAAAGATACATCCCATGCATAAATAAACATCGATGCACCTAGAAAGATACATCCCATGTAATGTCTAACATCGATGCACCTAGAAAGATACAACCCATGCAAAGTCGAACATCGACGCACCTAGAGAGATATGCCCCATGCATAGACGAACATCGACGCAACTAGAAAGATACGCCCCATGTCCCGACTTATTGAGCCGATTGCTCCACGAAGTAAATAAACATCGATGCACCTAGAAAGGTACACCCCATGCATAAATAAACATCGATGCACCTAGAAAGGTACGACCCATGTGTAAACAAACATCGAAGCACCTAGATAGGTACGACCCATGAAAGAAATGAGATGAAGCTCAATAAAATGAGAAACAGTCCTCCACATAGACAAAGCGACATCGCACATTGCTAATCTAAACCACAAAGATGATCGTCATCGATCAATCGAGAAGTGTCAATTACACTAAGCTAGTAAATATATGAGTGTAGCTTCATGTCCCATAACCACTTGCTTAACTTAAATATTTACGAACAAACTGTAGATCTCCACTAGAAAATTGTCACAAGAGATTCAATCGAACAAGTCCAAGAATTAACCGGCGAAGTAAACGCAAGTGTTCATACCACTTGTTTTACTAAGTCGTTTAATTAGAATTCTCATACGAGTGAGGTAAAGATTTGTATATACTAATAGATTGGAAATCGGTTTGAGAAAACGAGCTTTGTAATAAAATAGTGTTGAAATCGTTTTGATGAAAGAATTTTGATATTTACTACTAGTATTGAAACCTTTATATTTTTAAAGTGACAAATGACAAAGAAGATTGTAGGAACAATCAATCACTAAAATTCACATTCGAAGGCGTGAATAAAATCCAAAGAAATCGATACCGAATCCATCAAAATGGACATTCCCAAAAATCACGAAGAAAATGTCATCAAAGTCGATAATAAGTGATAATAACAAAAGGGAATCAACACGAATCGATTAACATTGGAAATTCAATCCATAAAGGCAAAATGTACTCAAACAGCAGGTTCAGTCGACTGAACAGAGTTTTCAATCGACTGACCCTGTACCTGGAAATTTTCCAGGTTCAGGAAACTTTCTGTTTCCAGGTTCAGTCGACTGAACAGAGAATTCAGTCGACTGAATCATGCCTGGAAGCTTTCGGGTTCCAGGTTTAGTCGACTGAACAGAAGATTCAGTCGACTGAATCATGCCTGGGCTGTTTCAGCCTATCCAAAGGAAGAGCAAACTCCTCCAAAAAGCAACCGGACGAACATTGGCTCTAAGGGTTTATGCCAATCGGCAACCCGACCCTATATGCTCCTCGATGCATCACCAAAAGCATGATCAAACACCCATAAAAGGGTTTTCACACAAATTTGACTTAAAAACTCAAAAATTGGAATATTCACAAAACCAATCCAAATCAAGAGCAAATTCACATGAAGAAGTGTTAGGAATTCAGACCTAACAACCAAAGATAATTATAGTCATAGATGTGAGATAAAAATCTCACCTTTGAACCCAAACAATAGAAGAAGAAGCTTGAAAGCAAGCTAGATCAATTCCTCGTCAATAACAACTCAAGAAGCTTCAATCTAAGCTTAAAAGAGAAACATTTCCTAAATTAGGTTTAGGAAATTTCTGAAATTGGAAAGAGAATGAGTTGGAGAAGAAGAAGTTAAGGCTTACCAATGGGTTCACTTGAGTTTGGAGCAAGAAGATGGATTTGCTAATGGAAACTAGGGCTTAGGATTTCCTAATTCTTTTTCTCTTCCCCCATTTTTTTATGAAGCTTGAATGTATTAGGAAATTATGAAGGAATGAAGAGAAGAGGGTTGGAGCTAGGTTGATAAAATGGGGTTAATGGGCTCAGCCAAAACCAAAGCCCTAAGTGAAAAAGTAGCAAAATTACACTAACTCCAAACATATCGAAGTTTATACTCAAAAAGGTCGCAAACGTCATTTTGAACTCAATGGGGGTGGTCTCGAGTCCCAATTCGACTGTTTACAAAAAGTAGGTTTTCGGACCAAAATCCGACGAACGATAAAATATTTAAATAAAATATTTAAATATACAATTGATAAATATGCGGGTTGTTACAGACTTCCCTCCTTAAAGAAATTGCGTCCTCGCAATACTTAATAAGAAAATAAGAAGTAACAACCATAGAAGCATATCAACACAAAAGAAAATTTGAAATAGAAAGTTCACCATAAGGAGCATGAAAGAGTAAGCCTAAACGGGATCGCTCGATGAATTCTCTAGATTCTCAGGAGTAATCCCTAAGATTTGAGAACCATTGAACTCTCACAAGAAGAATATCTTTATTCCTAAGGCGCTCAACCTCCGAAGCAAGGATGCGAACGGAATTTAGTTCATAAATCAAAACTGGTGAAACTTCAATTTCCACAATATCACCGGGCTCAAGAATAAAAACCGGAATCCCTAAGGCATTTCCATAGATAAAAGACGTGGAGAACGTCGAGAATAGCAGAAAATTGAGCCAATGCAACGGCGTAGTACAGAAACGGTACGCCCGAGAAACTAGAAACTCAAATAATTTGGAATATCAGCGTAGTACTAAAACGGTACGCCCAATGAACCAAAGCCCGAATAATTTCGAAACACCGACGTAGTACAAAAACGGTACGTCCAATGAGCCAATAAACCAGAACAACGATGTAGTATAATAATGGTACATCCATTGATCCAGATAAGATGGAACATCGATGTAGTATAATGACAGTACATCCGATGAACCGAACACCATAAAAGAACATCAGACGCAAGTCCATAAAAGAAATAAGATGAAACTCAATAAAACGAAGTACATCAAAATGCCCGATGAACTTGATTAAAAGAAAATTCCATTCCGACAATATCAAAGAATCAACAACTTGTTGCCTATGACAAAGCGCATTGGCAACACGATTTCCCTTTCGGGAATAAAAGAATATCAAGATCATAAGATGCTAGGAACTCGAGTCAACATGAAGTTCCTTATGAGAAAATAAATATTCCAAAGATTTTTGATCGAGGTGGAGAACAAATTTCTCCCTCAAAAATGATGATGCCAAAATTTAAAAGTAGAAACAATAACCGCGAGCACTAGATCACGAGTGGTATATCTAGTCTCGATAGGCTATAATGATTTAGAAGCACAAGTGATAGCACGTTCTCCTTTGCAAGAGAACGGCATCCAAACTAATACGATTAGCATTGGTACAAAAGATAAAGTCTTGGTTCCCCACGAGAATCACAAGAATAAGAGTATCGAAAAGAAAGAACTTCTTTTAAATAATTTTCTTTCCCGAAAAGTTAAAAATTTCAAAATTACAATTATCTCAATGTAAAAATATTTCTAGAAAAATGTACATTTTACAAGTCAATATATCGTGTCTGATTGTCTCATCAAAGCGTTTAGGAGATTCTTATCGATAATGTCGATCAAGCGCATCGACCAGAATTCTTAACACACTAAATGGGCAATACAATCACAAAATCATCTTCTATATAGTAAACATGTTTCTTAAAAACCTTTAAGAATATTCTTTGTTCGTTTTAAGAACAAAAATCCAATTATACTTATAAATAAATCTTATGAAAAAGATTTGCAAAATTTTAAATTGCTATTTTCATCCAAAATCAATAAATACAAGAATGGAGTCATCGAGATATTCATAGAATATTCGATCTATAAAATGGATGAAATAAGCTGGACAAACTGAATGACAAAATAAGTCATTCATAAGAACCGTAACGAATGCGGAATGCGGTAAGTGAAATGCGGACTCCCGCAACTCGTAGCCAAATGAAAATCGGTGACAATGTCGAACTAAAAAGACCTTAACACCACACAAAAGATTTCTTAGGTGATAATCCTAAGACAAAGTCAAAAATACCGGAAAAGTTTCACAAATTATTTGGATAAGAGAAACAACACTTTCCTTATAAGTGGGCTTAAGGAATAAAATGATTTCACCAAAAATGTGAAATCGAAATCACAAAGAAAAATTAGAAAGCTGCTTAACAGATAGAAAATGTCGAAGATGAATAGTCGACTCGAAAAATAGGATATGGGCTTCACAATGATTAAGCCGATCCTTTAAAAAAAAAATCAATTCCGAAGCCTAAGTAAAAATATCGGCTCGGAAAGAAAAATCTCATAAAATAATTTCGACATCAATAAAAAGCAAATTGAGTGTTGCGGATCTACCATACGGATTCACAATCCTCAAAGAAGTCATCAAGCCCAAAATATTCAAAGAAAAAAGAATCGACAAGTTCTTTTGATATAAAAATAATGAGATGAAACCCATGTCAAAAAGAATTCGAATAAGAAGATCACGAAATAAAACAATGCCATCAAGGATTGAATGTAAAATACCTTGACCAAGAGAAGAGTTGCTAGGGGCTTGCACTACATTGAGCTCTCCCTCCTTCTTACTTTGAAGTACGGGACATGCGGTAATATGGTGACCCGAATTCTTGCAATAGCGACAAAAGAGGGGTCTCGGACACTCCCTTGCATAATGGTCTGTGGAACCACAATTGTAGCATTGACCATGACTAGAGGTAGGAGTCTTTGCTACTAGAATTTGTTGCTTCCCTTTCTTATTAGAATTGGGGCCTTTGAATTTGATAGGCCTCTTCAAGTTATTGTCGAAGTTCAGTTGGGCACGCACAACTTCAACATCACCTTCACTATCGGCCTCTTCAAGACGAAGAGCGATATCAATAAGCTGATCAAATGAAACCTCAAGTTTCAGGAGTAATGGCTTCTTAAGATTCTTATTCAAGCCATAGACAAATCTTTGATTTTTCTTCATTGGGGTGTTAATGTATTCAACCCCGTATTTGAAAAGAGATTCGAAAGATGCGACATAGTCTGTCACAGAAGATCCACCTTGAACAAGGTCTATGAAACGCCGGGTTAAAGTTACTTTCTCAGCCTTCGGCACAAACTTTAATTCGAATCGTTCCTGGAATTGGTCCCAAGTGAGATCCGCTTCAACGATTTCAGAAATTAAGAGCTCATACCAATCTAACGCTCTTTCTTGGAGTATGCTAGAAGCCACTTGGACTCGATGAAGGTCAATAAGGTTCATGCGAGAAAAGATGCGATCGCATTATTTGAGCCAAGCTTGAATTTCTATAACACTCTCGGATCCCTTGAATGGCCTTCCACCCAAATCGGTGTAGTCTCTGCACAAGCGTGCAAAACCGGATCTAGGATGAGTAGGCTCTGGATTGGTTCCAGCAGCTTGAGCGTTCTTTACTAGATCAAGAAGCTGCTGGGCAGACATAAAAACTAGAACTTGGGGAGTAGTACTAGATTGACCGGCATTGGGACGGCCAGGTCTAACCATTTCTCTTCTTTAAGAAAGAAAGAAAGAAGAGGAAAAAGTTATTCTCAAAATAAATTTCAATCAAACTTGATTGATAAAACAAGGAATCATAAGGAAAATAGGATGAATCGGTATGAAGACTCGAATTAAATCCTAAAGCACGACTCCTAAGATGGACTTAGGACGATGATTCTTGTTATAATATTCCATATTGTTCCAAAGTTTGGCTCTGATACCAAGTTGTGACGCCCCACCTCTATACCCACGCTAGCCAAGGACATTACGGTGAATGCTGTCAACTAGCACGGAGAATAAGGCCGTTGAGGAGCGACCATCTATGTAATTGCTTTACGCGAGCATCGATATGTCGGATAGTATAACATGCATTTCTTTATCAAGAGGGAAATCCGACCTACCGACACAAACTCAAAGCTACTACATAGTGGCTATAATATCTTCGGAAACAAATATAGAAATAAACATAACATAAATCAGTCACAGACAATTTATATCACAAAGGCGGAAGAAGATATAAATATATAACTAACACATGAAAGTGTATATCAGAGTAGTGGTCAACAAGATCCACAAGAATACAAAAGAATAGCAACACGTGCTATACAAAAGAATACATCTATGAGTCCATATCTCAAGTGTATACAACAAAATAAACTACTAATCTAAGTAGTTAGCCAAAAGATCATATGATAACCCCAGAAGAGAAGTTAAACAGAAGCACCTGTAACATCTCGGTCTGACCCGAGTATTATTTAAGAAGAAAATAACAAACGGATCAGTCTAGCTATAAATATCAGAAGAAATGATATAGAATAAGAGATATGACTAAATGTATAATAATCACAATGCCAAGCTGTGATAAATAAATAATTGAAAAATCAATAAGATTAATCAACATCGCAAAGATCTTCTCAAAGATAAAAAGGAATGTCATACTCCTAATTTCATTCACCAAGCCACAATAAATGACATATATATCAATGTCAATCGTAAAAGCTGGTGAAACATAAATTCCAGAAATCATCAAATAGAAATCCAGAAAGCACAATAAAAGGATGGCCAATCCCATAAACTGGACATCGACGCACCTAGAAAGACACGCCCCATGCACAGCCGAACATCGACGCAACTAGAAAGATATGCCCCATGCTCTAGCATCAACACACCTAGAAAGACACGCCCCATGCACAAATAAATATCGATGCACCTAGAAAGATACATCCCATGCATAAATAAACATCGACGCACCTAGGATGATACATCCCACGTAATGTCTAACATTGATGCACCTAGAAAGATACACTCCATGCAAAGTCGAACATCGACGCACCTAGAAAGATACGTCCCATGCATAGACGAACATCGAGGCAACTAGAAAGATACGCCCCATGTCCCGACTTATTGAGCCGATTGCTCCACGAAGTAAATAAACATCGATGCACCTAGAAAGGTACACCCCATGCATAAATAAACATCGACGCACCTAGAAAGGTAAGACCCATGTGTAAACAAACATCGACACACCTAGATAGGTACGACCCATGAAAGAAATGAGATGAAGCTCAATAAAATGAGAAACAGTCCTCCACATAGACAAAGAGACATCGCACATTGCTAGTCTAAACCACAAAGATGATCGTCATCGATCAATCGAGAAGTGTCAATTACACTAAGCTAGTAAATATATGAGTTTAGCTTCATGTCCCATATCCACTTGCTTAACTTAAATATTTACGAACAAACTGTAGATCTCCACTAGAAAATTGTCACAAGAGATTCAATCGAACAAGTCCAAGAATTAACCGACGAAGTAAACGCAACCGTTTCATACCACTTGTTTTACTACGTCTTATAATTAGAATTCTCATAAGAGTGAGGTAAAGGTTTGTATATACTAATAGATTGGAAATCGGTTTGAGAAAACGAGCTTTGTAATAAAATAGTGTTGAAATCGTTTTGATGAAAGAATTTTGATATTTACTACTAGTATTGAAACCTTTATATTTTTAAAGTGACAAATCACAAAGAAGATTGTAGGAACAATCAATCACTAAAATTCACATTCGAAGACGTGAATAAAATCCAAAGAAATCGATACCGAATCCATCAAAATGGACATTCCCAAAAATCACAGAGAAAATGTCATCAAAGTCGATAATAAGTGATAATAACAAAAGGGAATCAAGACGAATCGATTAACATTGGAAATTCAATCCATAAAGGCAAAATGGACTCAAACAGCAGGTTCAGTCGACTGAACAGAGTTTTCAGTCGACTGACCCTTTACCTGGAAATTTTCCAGGTTCAGGAAACTTTCTGTTTCCCGGTTCAGTCGACTGAACAGAAGATTCAGTCGACTGAATCATGCCTGGGCTGTTTCAGCCTATCCAAAGGAAGAGCAAACTCCTCCAAAAAGCAACCGGACGAATATTGGCTCTAAGGGTTTATGCCAATCGGCAACCCGGCCCTATATGCTCCTCGATGCATCACCAAAAGCATGATCAAACACCCATAAAAGGGTTTTCACTCAAATTTGACTTGAAAACCCAAAAATTGGAATATTCACAAAACGAATCCAAATCAAGAGCAAATTCACATGAAGAAGTGTTAGGAATTTAGACCTAACAACCAAAGATAATTATAGTCATAGATGTGAGATAAAAATCTCACCTTTGAACCCAAACAATAGAAGAAGAAGCTTGAAAGCAAGCTAGATCAATTCCTCTTCAATAACAACTCAAGAAGCTTCAATCTAAGCTTGAAAGAGAAACATTTCCTAAATTAGGTTTAGGAAATTTCTGAAATTGGAAAGAGAATGAGTTGGAGAAGAAGAAGTGAAGGCTTACCAATGGTTTCACTTGAGTTTGGAGCAAGAAGATGGATTTGCTAATGGAAACTAGGGCTTAGGATTTCCTATTCTTTTTCTCTTCCCCCATTTTTTTATGAAGCTTGAATGTATTAGGAAATTATGAAGGAATGAAGAGAAGAGGGTTGGAGCTAGGTTGATAAAATGGGGTTAATGGGCTCAGCCCAAACTAAAGCCCTAAGTGAATAAGTAGCAAAATTACACTAACTCCAAACATATCTAAGTTTATACTCAAAAAGGTCGCAAACGTCATTTTGAACTCAATTTCGACTGTTTCCAAAAAGTAGGTTTTTGGACCAAAATTCGACGAACGATAAAATATTTAAATAAAATATTTAAATATACAATTGATAAATATGCGGGTTGTTACACAAACCATCCACTTCATTCTGGATCAACACTCCGCGTATAATAGTTATTAAAGTGGTTTTCGGTATCGACAGAGAGTATGTCCATATCCGATCCCGGTCTCTTTAATAACTACGTATTATTACAACGTTGGCCCTTTTATATTTCAAATCGATTCATAATTTATATCAAAATATCATATTCGCTTCAAAAATCAAATCCATTTCAAATATCATCGTATCTACTCAAATGTAAGATTTCGTTTCAAAATCTTTTTCCGCATCAATATCTCATTTCGATTTCAAAATCATTTCGAAATTCAATTTAGGTTGCAACTTCATTTAACTCAATTCGTATTTAAATTCAAGATTTAAATATAAACATTTCACCATATTAACCAGCTTGAAATTTTTTTAGAAAATAGTTTTAAGTAGTTTAAAAGTAGTTTAAATAATTAAAATAGTTAAAAATACTTAAAATCTTTAAAATGGATTTAAAATAAATAAATTAGTTTAAAATAATTTAAATTGGGTTAAGTAGATTAAAAATAGATTAAAATAGTTTAAGTATTCAAAATGGTTTATATAATGGAGTAATTTGGAAAACAAATTATAACAGCTTCAAAACCAATCCATTTCAATTATAACTTCCCAATTCAAATAAATTTCAATTTCCAATTTACCGATTCAATTTCGATTTCAATTCAAATCAATGTCAACTTTGACTTCAAATTTATTCAACTTTACATTCACCTTCAACTTATTCAATTCCAATGTATATCGATTTTTAGCTTGATTTTTCAAAATATCAATTTTTAACACTTAACAAAATTTTCCTTCAATATTCAAATTTAAATCCCACTTACAAATATGATTCAATTTCAAGCTCAATTTCAAATATCATTTTATATCGCTTTTACTTAGTAATATTCAAAGCTCGAATTAAGGTTCAATCGTTTAAAATGAATAAATTTTCGAACTTCAGTCATAACCCAATTTTAAATTTTAAAGTCTCAACTTAAATCATTTAACAATTTCTTTTAACCAAAATCTATTTCAACATTTCAAACTCAATTTTTCGATAAATTCGATTTCTATAAATTTGATTTCTATTTATAACTTTTAAATCAAAACATTTAAATAAATTTCAAATCGACGATTTTAAAAATTAGTAATTTAGCCGATTCGGTGTCCGTATATAATTTTCTATCCTATGGCCAAGTAATATTTTATTTAAATTAAATGTCAGGGATGAGTATATATTACTTAAACCGATCACAGTGTCATATGTATGCACAACAGTATATATAAGAAAATAGACATCCAAACATTTAAATATCAACCAATAACATCCATCAAAATACATCATCCAATAGACAATACAATTCATGGTAGTTTCATAGTTATCAATGTCAGGTAATTTAATCGCAATTCAATTTTAATTTCAATTTAACTGTCAATTTAATTTTTCAATGGTTAATTCAAATGACAAGCTATATGACAATTAAATTTTTATCAAACAACGACAAATAAAATCGTAACACTTCATAATATCAAATTCAACTAGCATAAAGATATTTAGTACGTTGTGAGCATTATAAAACACCCACCTTGATTTTTACGATTTTAAATCAAATCGAACGACGTTCGATTTAACTCAAAATTTTCCCAAGCTCCAAACGACTCCAATGCAATTCCATAGCGTAGTTCTCGTCCATACGATCCCAACGCACTTCGTCTCATTAGTTTTCGATCTCGCAGCTAAACGTTAGGTTATTTCAAAGTTACACGAATTATAATATAAATAAATTAACAATTTCTTTTATTTTTTTCTCATAACCTAATCACATCCGTTGATTTCCATCCTCCACCCATCAGGCTGCACCCCTCTACTTCCTCACGTACGCGTTCACGCTCCAGGTAATACACGCGACTAAGAACCCATCCAAGCCAAACTAGGGCTCCAAATCGCGGCCACCACGAGCATCTAGAAGTCATCAGAGAGTGCCATATTGAAGCTCGCCTCGAAGGGCACCACCGCCCAGAAACCGGCCAAGCTCGGCCCCCTTAGCGTATCGAAATAAGTGTGCAATGTGCGACTTTGCAGCCAATTTCTCGATGACCAAAGCTGCAAAGACGGTCATAGCCGTTGAACTTCAAGATCTCTTCATGCTCTACAAGTTTCATGTTGGAAGTTTGTTGTATCGTTGCACGGATTTGAAGAAATTGAAGGAGGAAGATCTGTGATTTTCGGCCATTGGTTATATAAGAGGCGGCGGCTGATGGATAAAACCCTAGTTTATTTTCTTTTGCAAATTTATGAAGACAAGGGGCTTATATAGAAAATATTCCAAACACTATTCATCCCGGATTTTTCCAACTCCGAATTTCGAGTGGTAACTGATGTTCCTAGGGTTTATCCCGCGATTCGGACACAATGGAATAGGTTTCGGGAGCTAATATGTTCATCTGTGTAAGTTATGGCAATAAACGACCAATTTAAAATTAAATCGGTAAATCAAATTTCTAGGCGTTTTGGCTTGCCCTGGACAAACGGTAAATCCGATTGACACGAAATTTGAAACCTTTCAATAATATCACGATACGGATTCGATGAAACTAGTTTCGTTGAAATCCGAGACTGTTTGAAATATGGCTATTTTAACTCGTCAAATTAATATTAAAACAATTTCGATGCGTTTCGAGCTGCCACGGTCAAATGAAAACTCTGATTGCTACAAAAATTGAAATCTGATAATAACAAACTATTACGGATCCAATGGAACTAGTTTTGTCCAATTCTGAGACTGTTCGAAAATTGGCCATTTTTCAGTCGATAATTAAATATTAAATATTCAATTTTCACAAATTTACTTTTAATTCGATTTTAAAAGTTCTACAGCATCATTCTAACTTTAATATGATAAAATAAAATTTTAAAAATCATTTTTAATCATATTAAACCCGCTATTCAATTATCCAATAAATTCCAATTTTAAAATCTTATTAATTTTATTATAATCTCGATATAACTTACATTCACTTTGAAAATCAATTTTTGAATCATATTAAATCAAATTTCAATTATTCACTCTATTTTCATATATTAAATTTCAATATCAAATTAATCATATCAAATTCGGAATTTAATTATTCAAACATTTGTAAGATTAAATTTAAACAAATTTGATTATTCTTAAATCACTATCCTTTGAAATATTCAAAACGAACTTATAAAATTTAACAAATTCAAATTATAGAACAACCATTTTCATTAAAACAGTTATTCAATTCCCGTTATTTAATTATTCAATAATTTTTAAATATTTAATTTAAACAATTTACTTGTTCAATATTCAATATTTGATTTTAAATAGATTTTACTTATCAATCGATTTCTCTATTATACCCAATGAATTCCCATTTATTATCCTATTCAACTTTTGATTTCAAAGTCATTCACTAAGTAGCTTTTATTTTTCATTACCTGGATAATTATTGTCGCAATTCATTCTAGTTATTATTATTCTAAACGAATTACAAATTTTTTTCTAACATTAAATCACGAAATCTGATTAAATTGCTATTTTAATTATCGAAAATTTACGGGTCGTTACAATCTGGCAAATAGAAAATTCAGTGGGAAACTTAAAATATGTTAATATCAATTATCATGATTTTCTGATTCATCTATATAATCTGATTCGACTTTGAAAACTTAGATTTTTAAAAGTAAATTCAGGATTTCTAGCTTTGAATCGAGTGAGGAAATCGAGGTAGAACGTGAATTGGGTTTTGAGGCTTTTTCGATGATCCGAGGGCTCGGGGTGGTCGGGGTCTCTACTGGAGGTAGAGGGAAGTATGATGGTCTCGGAAAAAATGGTAGGTGGATTTTTAAACCACCGAGGCGGCGGCACGGCAGCAGGTTAGGGTTTAAACCTGGGTTTGGTCGAGGCTTGAATTTTGGGTTGCCGCGTCGTCTCTGAGCATCGAAGATGATCGGTCATGGGGGAAAAGAAGCGTGATGGGTCGGTGAACCTTTGGACATAGATTCATGGTTGCTAGTTATTAGAGTTGTCGCGGTGAGGAGGATGTTGGTCGCGGTTTTGATCTTATAGTTCGATCTGTTAGCTCAATTTTGATTTCGGGCTAATGATGGAGTTTAGGTGGTCGGGATCATAGTTAGGGATGGTCAGTGACGTGCCGAAGATAACATCGGTGGTCGGAATCGCCTCAATCACAAGTGCATGTGCACGGCGAGGCTGGTGTGGCAGTGTTTGGAGAAGGAGCTTGGGTCTTGGGGAAGGTCTCGATGAAAGGGCAGATTTTCTTGTGTTCGTTTTGGAGTTTGAACATGAGTGTTTAGACATGTTAAAAGATTTCAAACTTAAACTAAAACTAAGTTTTAAAAATGAAAAATGGATTTTTCTCGGGTCTAGGCTCGAGTGTTTTCTTGGTTGAACCCAAAGTAAATGTTTTAACAAGTTTTTAATTTTAAATAAAAGCAATTTTTAAATTTAAAATGAATCTAGTTTAAACTGTTTCTTAAATCTATATCTTTATATAATAAATGTTTTTAAATAATTGATTTAAGAAGTTATATGATCTGTTTAACTTAAATGTATTAAGTTGAATTCTTAAGTTATTTTTAAACTTAATTTCAAATATAATTAAGTAGTTAATTAAAAGATAAAGTGTTTTAAATTTATATGTTAATAGTCTTTTTCCTTCTCTCCTCTCATGCCTGTTCCTCTCGTACTGTCCCATGTCCTAAACCATACCCCTTCTTCTGCCATCGCCGCTACCAACTCCAACTCCAACAACCCCATCATCTCTGTCCTTCCACTACCCTCTGTAACTATGCCTCCTTGTCCCTTCGACCTAGCTCTTTCTTCACTGGTAGCTGTCAGTGTCCCTACTCCTCCTGTTCCCCCACCACCTGTCCCCCCTGACCTTCTTCCTACTCAGTCTTCTTCCATCCCTCTTCCATCCTTAATCAATGTCCCGTCTCCTCCATCACTAGGTGAACAGAAATGGACTTCACTTTTTAAGCATAAACCAAAGAATGCTGGGAAGTACATCCCTGTTGATCTGTATCCTGAGTATGATAACAACATGTTGGTGCCTCCGAAGGAAGTTATAGATGCCGGTGCGTTGATCCGGAAAGAATCCCTGGTTGGCTTCTTCTTAGACAAGCCTCTTTCGTACACGGCGGTTATTCATAAGCTGAAGTTATTATGGAAACTTAAAGGGCCGGTCAATGTTAAATCTGATGGTACAGTTTTTTATTTAATTTCTCTTGTGATGAAGACAGAGAAAAAATCCTTCAGAGTGACCCAGTTATAATAAAGAACAAGATGTTCATCATAAAACCTTATGACGCTGTTGTTAGTAACATTAGTGGCTCTGTCACCGCAGTTCCAGTGTGGGTTCATTTATATAATCTGCCTTTATATGCCTGGTCTCCTCTTTGGATCAACTGGCTGAGTAGTCACCTTGGCAAGCTGCTGTGTATGGATGAAATGACAGAAAAACAAAACAGAATGAGCTATGCAAAGTGTTTAATAGAAGTAAAACCAGACAAAGAGCTACCATATGAATTCTTGGTTAAACTTGTAGAAGGAGGATTTCAAAAAATTTATGTTCATTATCAATGGAGGCCTGATGTTTGTATGCATTGCAAGAAATTTGGACATGCTACTGAATCCTGTGATGATGAAGTTACTTGTGAACCGAACAAACTGAATGAAACAAAGAAAAATGAAAGACGGCCTACTAAAGAGGTTAATGTGAACAGAGTTCATGGCATTAGCAACTTCAATCCCTCCCAAAAGCAGAATGTTAGGAGTTGGCAGAGAGTAAATAAAAAGAAAATAGACAATGTAATAAGAGATAAAGAGAAAGATATAGTTAGTGGGGAAAAGGAAAAAGAGGACACTGAGGTAGAAATGAACAGTGCTGAAGAAGAACACAAAAATGAAGAGGGGGACAAGCAAGAGCAGGAAAATGATAATTGTAAAAATAGTAAAGAGCCTGGTGAATTCATCTACGATGAAGAAGAAGATATTAGTATTTCACCAGAAGCAGAAGAGGATAATGAAATAGGAATAGGGAGAAATGTGAAAACAGTTGTTGTTGAAGCAGTTGAAGATATATTGTTAACAAATAAATTTGATGCTTTGCTGGAGCTTGAAGATACTGACACAATGATTGATGTGCAAGAGGAAAATACTAAAGATACAGAAGAAACAGATGATGAATTAAGGGAAATGCAAGAAAAAACTCCAAGTAAAGCAGAATGTACACATAAACAAGGGGAACAAAGCAACAACATTTTGAAACATGTCGAGTTATTGAAAAGAAATCTAACTACACAGCAAGAACAATATTCAGAAAGCAATACTGAAATCAACAAAGGAAATATAGAATGTGAAATAGAGAAAAACAAAGTAAATGAAGAAGGATCAAGCTCCAGAAGTAGGAAAATCAACCAGAATGAAAACAAGAAAAACAAGAATGCTAAAGATACAAATGAAAACATGCACAAGGTACATAAGACATGCATAGGAGACCCAAACCATCAAACTACAACTGTATCACCTCACAAACAAAATCAAACCAATCCTTACTCTAATATCATCCCACCTACGGCATATAAACCTCCCAAAACGACTATTCAAACCATTTCATCCTCTCTTCAATCTCCCCATACCTTACCCAATCAGCCACAACTAACTTCCCCAAAGGATGGACCACTTAACAATGAAGTGACCCCACATTCAGCAACTATTCCTAATTACTCGTTATCGAAGCATGCAGTAACAAGGAAAATGAAGATAGAAATGCTTAATGCCCGTGTCCTCTGATGATGTCCACCATTGGAGCATGGAATATTCGTGGGGGGCACAACATGGTCAAGCTTGATCAATTTAAACAACTCATAGCTTCAAATAATTTATCTCTTCTGGCAATTCTTGAAACTAAGCTAAATCTTCCATTGACTCTTAAGGCTGCTGAATACATAAAGAAAGAGTGGAAGCTTATACACAATTTGAACGAATCTCCTTATGGGAGAATAATGATCCTATTTAATCCCCTTCACTTCCTTCTTACCACTATCCTCTCCACTGAACAAATGATACACTGTCATGCTCTAGACATCAATGATAAAACATCTTTTTATGTTACCATTGTTTATGCGGCTAACTCTGCTGCTGCTAGAGGATCCCTACATGATGTCTTTCCTTCTCTTCGGCAGAATACCCACCCATGGTTAATTTTTGGAGACTTTAACTGCTGTTTAAACCTCTCTGATAGAGTAGGAAGGAATCCCCTGTCCCTCAACGAAATTCAACCACTTAATGCTACTCTTATAGATGCTGATCTTATACCGGTGAAATCTGTAGGGATGCATTCACTTGGAATAATAAAAGAAGAAATGGTGTCAGAACCTTTTCACGTATAGATCACACCTTCTCCAATCAAAAAGCCCTACTCAAATGGCCTCTCCTGTATAGTTACCTTCCCCCTCAATCCTCTCAGACCACTCCCGGAAAATTATCCACCTTCGAGAAGTGGACATGAGAGGGAAAACAAATTTTAAATTTTTTAACTCTTGGGTTCTTGAACCTGACTTTAAACTTACTGTTTCTAAAGTTTGGAACAAGAAAAAGAGAGGTAATCATTTATTTGTTTTGCAGGAAAAATTAAAAGAAATGAAGGCAGTGTTGAAGCAATGGGCATATAAGAAGTACAGTAAAGGAGATGGTCTGAGTGCCTCTATTTGTTGAAGCTTGTTGATACGCAAAAGGCTATGATGACTGATGTTAATGACCCTCAATTATCGGCTACTGAAGCAACTCTTTCCATGCAATACTATGATGCGTTAACTAAAGAAAGTGAGATGATACGGCAGAAGTCTAGAATTAAATGGTGGGATAAAGGTGATAGAAACAGTGCTTATTTTCATGCCAGTCTTAAAAGCAAGCAGTGTAAAGAAAACATAGTTACTATTGTTGATGAACATGGTGTGCTTCAATCTACTGCTGATGGTGTTCAACAAGCTTTTGAACAATACTTCACATCCATGTTTGGTAACTCTGATAACTTCATTCCTGATATTGATACTATACCATCAGACATATTGCCAAAACTTGAACAAAATGAATATAATTATCTCTGTACTGAAGTAACCCATGATGAGATACATGATGCTATGTTCTCACTTAAAACAAACTCGTGTGGTGGTCCTGATGGTATGAATGCTTGTTTCTATACCGCTTGCTGGTCCATTGTATCTACTGATGTATGTAATGCCATAACCCTGTTCTTCAAAAAGAGTAAACTCTATCGGTCCTTTAACTACACTAATATTGCATTAGTCCCTAAGATCAAGAATGCTCATGATGTTAAAGACTTTCGTCCTATATCCTGTCGTAATACTATTTATAAGTGCATCTCTAAGATTATCGCTACAAGATTAAAATCGGTGCTCCCCAATATTATATCTAACAATCAAGCAGCTTTCCTTCCTGGGAGAAATATTCTTGATCATATTCTTCTAGCTCACGAACTATTAAAAGGATACAACAGTACAAATTCAGCCCCTAAAGTGATGATGAAACTTGACATCATGAAAGCCTTTGATATGTTGCAATGAGATAGCATCGTTCGCATAATGGGTTATGTGAATTTCCCACCGCATTTTATTGCATGGGTTTACGAATGTATGTCAACTCCTACTTATTCGATCAACATCAGTGGTGTGATGAAAGGATTTTTTGGAAGCAAACAAGGAATTAGGCAAGTGGATCCATTATCTGCATACATTTTCATCCTGGTAATGGAGCTGATAACTAGGATGATTAATGAAGCAATACAACATGAAAAATTTAAGCTCCATCCGAAGTGTAAAGATCCCCAAATATCAACCCTCATGTTCGCTGATGATCTTGTTTTGTTCTGTGCTCCAGAACTTAACACTGTTCAGAACATAATGAATATTCTCAAGCATTTTTATACTATGACAGGCCTTAAAGTTAACATCCAAAAATCTGCTATCTCTATTGCTGGAGTGAATATGCAGCAGATTTCTCAGATAGCAAATATCACTGGATTAACTCTTAACCTATCCAATGCCTCGTACCTTGGTCTGCCTCTAACTTCTTCCAAGATTACTACTAATCAGTGTCTACCTTTGTTTCAGAAAATTACTTCTAGAATGACTAATTGGACCACCAGGATGCTGAGCCAAGCTGGTAGGCTAACTCTTATCAAGTCTATCATCTTTGCTATGCAAGTGTACTGGGCCAGAACCTTTGTTCTCCCCTTCAAATTAATTAAGATGATCAGAAGTGCCATTATGAGATTCTTTTGGACTGGCAGAACCATGGGCAGATACCTTGCTCCTATTAAATTCAGTTCTCTTGAGATTCCTTTTAATAAGGGAGGGCTTGGTCTTTTCAATCTCAAGAAATGGAACAAAACTACCTTTGCAAAACATATTGATACACTGTTCAATTACCCAGATAGCTTATGGGCTAAGTGGTCTGAAAAGAATGTGATTAAGGGTAAAAAATTATGGAATATGAATAAGCCTCAGAAATTAAGTTGGACATGGCAGTGCATATTCAAACTTAAGGAGTATGTTCTCCCTCTTATACAAATGAATACTGACCCTTTATACAGAGTTAACTTCTGGGATGATCCTTGGCTCGATAAGGGTTATATTATTAGACGTAAACTTTCATACAACGAAATTATTCAAACTGGAATTCATCTATCTACGAAAGTCATGGATGTTCTTTACATTTTTCAGGGAGTAGGCAAATATTCTTCCAATCAGCGTGTTCAGATTATTTGGGATAAGATAGAAATTTTACCCCTTTACATTCTACTTCTGCTAGAATTATATGGGGAGAGAAGAAAGCTGCATATAAAATTGGTGAAGCTTATGAGTATATGCAACGAAACAGTGACGTACCAGCTTGGACTTGGTGGAAGAGTGTTTGGACTACTGACAGTAGTATGCGTGAAAATTTATTACTGTGGAAGGTACTGAAGCGTGCTATAATAACTAAGGCGAAATTAGCTATTATGGGAATGAATATAGATATGTTATGCCCATTCTGCAGTGAGTATGTTGAAACTGCTGAACACTTATTTTTTGAGTGTGAATTAATTATGCAAATCTGGACTGATACCATGGTGAGCATTGATGGTAACAGTCCTTCTCTTGACAACATTGTCGAGTGGGATCGTATCCATTCTACGACAGGGGATAAGCAAAAGCATAATAGAATCTTCACTATGGTTCTGAAAAGCTTCATATATGCAGTTTGGAAAGAACGTAATACAAGAATTTTTGATGCAATTAATGGAAAGTCTGATGCTACTTTCAAACTTTGGATAAAGCATGAAGTCAAATGCTCCCTGGAAATGCTGTTCGTTCATGATCCTGGGATAGCCATGATGCTGCAACTGTAGTGTTTTTTTTCCCTTCTGTCTTTGTATTTTTTCTGTGTCTTCATGTGTGTGTGCTGCTCTATGTTCCTATGTTTTCTTTGTGCTTGCTCCTGTTCTGTAAGTGTTTGTTCTCTTCTGTGTTCTAATAAATGGTCGGGGACCAATTAAACCCGTCGGCCTTGCCAAAAAAAAATTATATGTTAATGATAATTAAGTAATTAATAAAGATAATGTTTTATCTTAAAATTAATTAAGGTCTTGGATAATTATAGGTAATTAAATTAATGAAGTAATTAAAGAGAAATTAATTAATTTCAATTAAGGATTAATTAATATGAAATTAAGGATTGAATAATTATGAAATTAGGGATTAATTAAATTTTAATTAACATTTAATTAATTTAGTAATTAAAGATAAATTAATTTATAATTAAGGATTAATTAGTAATTAAGGTTCATTAATTAATAATTAAAGGATAATTCGATAAACAATTAAAGGATAATTGATCAGTAATTAAAGATTAATTAATTAATTTTTAAAGTAATTAAAGGATAATTAACAAATTCAAATGGTTTGTAATTAATTAATGATTAATTAAGCAGGATTAGGTGATTAATTCATAAGTAATTAATTTAATTTAAGTTAATTAAATTGATTATAATTATGGAATTAATAGTCTTTCTTATAGATGATTGATTGTATAGAATGTCTGGATTGATTGATATTTATAGTATGATAATCTATGATATTCTATGATGTGATATACTTTGGATATGGCTGATGATAAATGTGTGTTATTCATCTATGATGAATGCTGCGTGAATTCAATTTCTGAACTGTATTAAATTGTTTAAACCTTAAACTACTTAGCCTTTAAGAAACGTTTCGATTTCGATGAGACCGGGATCCGATATCAAATTTGATTATCCGAAAAGCACATCGATCCAAGTTAAACGATAGGTCTTGAAATCTCAAGTGAAAATCGAGATGAAGTTCACAAAGTGCAAGGGATATTGTCGTTAACTCCGAGGGTGATTCCAAAATGAGTGTAACAAGATAGTGCCTTCAGTTTCGTTCGAACCCTGAACGAACTTGTGTGGATGAATGTCGTCAGACCATTGTCAAAGGAGTACGATGATCAATCCAAGATATGGGTTCTTAAAAGGTAATCGTAGCCTCAAGCCTCATCAACTGGGAATGGCTAAAACAGGGGAGATGTACGCAAGGCTAAGTGGGTAGCACCCAAGTAGGATAAGATTTTCCCTTGTCTAGAGGTCCATTTTTTTTGGCTGTGTGGGCGGTTGTTTGGCCACAATCGTGGGGTTGTCTTATTCGGAATATCCAGTGAGGGGTAGCTTCGGCTTTGTGATGCAAGGGATCTGGGTGGATCCTCGGCATGGTGATCTAGACCATGTACTATGATGGGAGGTATCCCAGTAGACCTGCCACTGTATGGAATCCAATCTCTAATAAGTGCCCGTACGGTTTTTATTGTGCCCAGCTATGTTGGAACATGAGATGTATGCATTCCAGCTATATCTGTATTTTATATTGAAAACCCTAGACACTATTATAATATAACTGGATTTCCTATCAAACGTTTTGGTTATCGTAAGGGATAAACTTGCCCGTGTTTATTTGCAGAGGGTCTTACGAGATACCTTTTATTTCAAAGGTTTTCAAGTTAAACAACTTAACCGTTTACTCACAGCAGACCCATGTCTGATCGGGAGTTTATTTATGTTTTCTTAAACTCTTGGGTACTCAAATTTTTATGAGTAGCCAAGTGATCAGGTTTGCTTGACGAATTTTGGAAAACCTTGAAGCAGGAGTCTTGACGTATCTATATATCTATTTCTGCTGTGTTGGAGTCTTTGTCTGTTGTATTTTGGAATGTAATGGATAAACAGATCTTCTCAACTGTCTAATGTGATGTTGGAACTATGTAACTCTGTTGTATAATAACTATGTAATAGCTATGTGATGTATTATATTTTTCCATTTCCGCTGTGAGATTCTGATATTGTTTAGTTCTTTCTTTCTATGTATTCTTTTTCTACCTATTTCTTTCTTATTGATGATACGCCTTTCTGTGGAATGAAAGGCGGATCGTCACGGTAACAATATTTTTAGTTGTATAAATTTAAGGTTATGCAACATTCCTCTATAAATAAACCATTACACGCTTACATCTCTTCCAAAACATTTCTTTCTCTTTTTTTTTCTTTTTTCTTTCTTTTTGGTTATGTGTAGAAAGAGAAAACTTCAATAATCACTAGAGGTGACTTCACCTACTTCGTAAAGAAAGAGGGAGGTCATTTCACCTCCTTTGCAAAGAAAGAGGGAGGTGACTTCGAAACAATTGATTGATACGATGGTCCATTTTTCATTCTTCTTTATTACCTTTAGTAGTTTTTTGTACTCACTTACCTGTTCTCCGATTTCTAATCATTTTACTCATAAAAGCAATCACCTATGTCTCATAATTTCTCTATTGAGTTAGTTTGAGACAACGATATGATTAAAAATATACTTGATAATTTCAAATAGTTATATATTTGATTACACCTTTTATTGACTTATTTAGATGTTAGTTATTTTGAACTATTTTTATTACCAAAATCCATATCAAATTTGTATTAGGTATCGACAGCCGATTATTTGACTTAGATTTTTTATCAATCATTATGTATTTTCAACCTTCTTGATGTATCATTCTAGCATTTATCATATATCAATTTCAAGAAAGTTAAACGTACTTTACTAGAAATTAATTATTATTGTAAACTATTTTAATATGATAACCTTACTTTACTTTCAGCCATGGTTCATCAATGATCTTCAAAGTATTAATTAAATTTCAAGTATAGACAATAATCATCTTGAATCAATCATCTGAGCTTTGTAGCCATTGCAACTTTGCAAATAGATGTCAATAATTAATTAGAGACCTACATTGAAAGGTAGTCAAGTGCAAGTATTTTCATTTAAGTTTTTCTTGCGGTAATTAATGTTAGAAACTGGGGTGGCTATAACAAAATGTTGGATCTTAAGGCTATTCAGACACTAGATGTGGTGAATTGTGTAATAACTACTTACATATGAATACAAAACTGTATTTACTCAAATTGCAAACAAAAAGAAGTAATCAGAGAATAAGTAAGTAATAAGGTAAAATGTAGTAATGTAAATAACACTTGGATTTTTATAGTGGTTTGGATTAAACAATCCTACATCCAGTCTTGCATTCTATCGTGCAAAATTCCACTATAATCACTTCCTTTCCACGGAGGGCAAGAACACCTTTACAATCTTGGTTTCACGTGCTACAAGACACACCCTCTTGATTTTGTAGGATACAAGAACTCCTTTTCTTTATCACCAACAACAAACTATGGCAAATGGTTGTATCTCCAATATAGATTCTTGCAGATTTGGTACAACAATCCTATAGACCTTCAATGGCAATATATCTTTGAATTCTTTGAGGAATAGGATGAAATCAGAGAGAGAATGATGTGCATTCAGGTACAACTCTTTGATATTGTATGGTTTGTAAATCAGTGAAGAATTTGAATGAAATAGTATCGATTTGCATAGAGATTGAAAGAGCATGCAATGGATTTCTTTTGCAAATGTTTAGAGAAGGAGTAATAGAAAATAAAAATTCTTAACGGTAAAATTCGTTTTCAGAGGCCTTTATATAGTGGTTGAAGAGACGTGTCTTTTGGTGAAGAGGTAGAGGGAAATGTCTCTTCATTTAAAATTTGAAATTCTAAAAAACTGCTAGTATGTCGACATGCCCAAGTACCGCATGTCGACATGGATGTGTTGCAAAATGAATAGCAACACTAATAAGTATTGCAAATTTTCAGCATTTCAAACTACCTTATATTTGTGGATTTTTGTGATTCAGTTGAGGTCAATGGTTGATGATCTTCAAGTGTAATTGCCATGAGATCTTTAACAAGATATTCTAAGGTTCAACCAACTCCTCATCACTTCAAACACCTTTATGCTTCCACATTCTTCTCAAATTGGGTTTTGTTCTTCAATTGTTCTGATCAATCTTCTTTTACAATTCATTTGCTTCCACTGTATTCTTGTTTATCTCTGTAAATGTCTCTATAATATATCTGATATGACTGCATAACTCGAAGATACGCTAGTAGTAATATTTATATGTTTGTTGTCATCAAAATCAATACCTAGTGTATTAACAATCTCCCCCTTTTTTATGATGACAACCATATAAATATTTGAGAGATAAAATATAATATTTTTATATTTGACTCCCCCTAACTCTATGCACTCCCCCTATCATTTTTCCTAGTATATTTATACCTTTTCTCCCCCTTTTTCATCAACAAAAAGGGCGAAAAAGAGTCGCTTAAATCACTGCTAGACAATACATATAGTTTGTATATATAGATAAATGCTTTTAAATAAAACACTTGAGGGGAAACCAAATCAATTCAAAACATGAAATAAACTTATCAAATAATAGGATGAGTTTTAGAGTTTCCGACTTTGCTGATGCCAATAACAAATCCTTTACGTATTTATCCAATGTACGATAGATTTCTTGTCATATGCTTTGAGCATCTACTATCTAATATACATTGTTTGGTACCTGAAAAATTGTAAAATATGCACACTGGTACCCTTTTTATTTTGGGTCCATGGGGTTAAGTTTTGGGATGCCAAAACCATGAAGAGTTTGAATGTCCTTTCAAAACATAGGAGTTTCACTTGCTTACAAACCATACGAAGATTCACAAGACCACCAATAGGATTTGAAACACATAAAGGCATAGAAGCAAAATCAGGAGAAAGAAGGTGCTCAAATTTATCACAAAGATCCATAGAAATAAAGTATGTGAAGCTCCATTATCAAATAGAACACGGACATGAAAAATTAAATAGAGCAAAAGTGCCCTGAAGTGTACCTTCGTTGTCAGTAGGAGCAGGAGCAGGCACAGGTGCAGGTGCAGGAGGTGGAGCTGGGGAAGATGCAGAGGTAATAGCAAAGATACCTGATGACATGCCCTTCTTCTGAGTTGGGCAGTCCTTCTTGAAATGGCTAGGCGGCAAACAAATGTGACAGAGATCGTGCATGGTCAGTTGAGCTGGACGAATAGCAGCACCACCCAAAGTAGGAAAACTATTAGCATAGTGTCCTTTCTGGGTACATCTATAGCAAGTAATGGCAGATAGGTCGATTGACTGCCTCTGAGATGAAGAAGATGATCCCAACCCTGGAGTCTTGCTGTGATTTTTCTTATGATGATAAAAGTTAGACTTTCTCTTCTTAGGATTTCCAGAAGAAAACTGAGATGAAGCAGACTGAGCAGTTGGAGGATCCTTATAAGTAGGATTCTCATATCTAATGGCCATGTCCATCAGAGTCGTGAAAAGGCTATGCACATGGGTGATGAGACGGTCATAATACTCTAGACGTGCTCCAGCAACGAACTTCTCCTTTTTCTTGAGAGGAGTGTCAATTAGATTTAGAACAAACTTAGAAAGTCCATTAAACTTCCTCTCATATTCAGCAAAAGACATATCAGCCTATTTCAGATCCATGAATTCCCGTTGCAGTTGAGACTTTCATGCCTCAAGCATCCACTTCACAAAAAAAGCCTCCCTAAAGCACGATAAACAAATATAAGGAAGATTTTAAAAAGGGAAACTGAATCAAATTCAAAACAACAAGTGATGATACCTACATTGTCCCTAAGAAATGTCAGCCTCAACGGTGTGAGTTGTAACAGTCTCCCGCCAATCTAAAGCTGCTCCTTTTAATTGCCAAGTAGCCAACTGACGCTGTTGGGCATTAGTTATCTCAAGAGTGGAGAAGATTCTCTCCAAATCCTTCAACCACTATTGAGCTTCTATAATGCTCTCAGATCTGGTGAACTTGGTGCCATCAAGCTCAATGTATTCCTTGCAAAGCTTCGTGAACCTGACTGGTGACAGGCTTAGGAGCTGGGGCAGCACCACATCCCCTACCTCTTGCATTCCTATGACTCATCCTGAAAAGTCAAGAATGTATTTTAGGACAGAGGCAAATGAGAAATAATGACAAGATTAGATAAAACAAGAGAAGATTCAGTGGGAATTAAGTATCCTGTACAAGGAAATTACCGAGAAGGTGGATAAGAAAAAGAAGGAAGTTTAGAAAATTTGGTTTTAAAACAAGAAATGTTTTTATCCTTTGAAAATCATTTTCGAATTTAAAATACGTTCACTCACAAGGAAAGGATTCCAGGATTGATTTCACTCATTCTATGGTATTTCTACCCTATCTCTAATGAGTTTTGCTCCACAGGCTAAGGTTTGCCTAAAACCAAAGCTCTGATACCAACAGTGTAACAACCCAAAATTTGTAAATACTTTTAAATTTAATTAATTTAAAAACTTTTGTGTCTAATTATTTAATGTTTGAAATTTTGAAATTTTCCCAATATAATTTTGGAGTTCTTTATAAATTATTTTCCCCAAATACAATAAAATAAACAATTTTTGAAAATTTTATATTTTGGTCAAACTTTGACTTTTATTTGAATAGTTTAAAATTTTAAATTCTAATCCTTTTATTTGAAACTGGATATATTTCTAATATCCGTTATGCTTTTCGTTTCATTAAATTCTGATTTATACTTTGTAAATTGGATAACGTACAACGTTTTAAAAAGCAATTAATTTCTGTGTTTTATTTTATAATTTTCCTATGTCTATCTCTTTTAATTTATTTTCTATTTTGTTTTCTCTAGACATTATTTATTTATTGGAGTTTATTTGTGTATATTTTTATTTGTAGGTGGGAAAAAAAATCAATTAGTCATACGTTACTTTGTTTTAATTGGGCATAAGTTATATTGTGTTAAAAGCTTGCCTTTATTTGCTTAGCCTGTTTATTTCCCACCATAGCCGTTCACTAGTTTTAGCCGTGCATTCACTACAACAGTTTATGGATTTCATAGCGTTTGAAAAACGCTATAACAGGCTACCATAGCGTTTCAGAGAACGCCGTGGAACCACAAGCTATGGTAGGCGGTAGGATTACATAGCAGGAAGGAAAACGCTATAATATCTAATAGCGTTTGCAAAAGGGCATAGCGTTTGCAACCTACAATAGCGTTTTTTCTCTGTTATTAAACTTAAACGCTATAGGGAATATAATCCTTCATTTAACTTTTATAGCGTTTTTGAGCACATTTTATAGCGTTTCATCAAACTATGTTATAGCGTTACAATGTTTTTCGATAGCATTTCTTGTCGTGCTTGCATAGCGTTTTTATTTTCTACTATAGCGTTTTTGATTCTATTATAGCGTTTTTGATGGAAAATTTTTACATCTGATATAGAGTTGCGATAGCGTTTGATGAATCAATAGTGTTTTTCAAACGCTATTCTATATAATATTAATTTTCAGCATTTTTTTCAATTTTCATTTTATTATATTACATATATATATATGCACACAGATAGATATATGTATACACATTACACACACACACACACACATATATATATATATTAAAATGTGGATCCCAAAAATAACAAATCGAGAAGATGACAACAACTATTTGTAATAATGATAACGTTGCAGTGAATTCTAATTTGGAAACACACAATCAAACCAGTGGAAAAGTTTCAAATAATTCTGCTAATATTTCAAATACTACAAGACATGATCGCATGATAATAGTTCAAAATAGTCTAACAAATGAACACAAATACTACAAGACATGGTCACATGATAATAGCTCAAAATAGTCTAACAAATGGACACAAATACTCAGTTATGGAGACGATGATACGGAAATGGCTGCTATAGAAGATTCTTTTAAGGATCTAAACATTGCTCCAGGTTGCTTCAGTGTTAACCAAGCCTGCATTAAATGACAAAGTAGACAAAGTATAAAAGTGCTGAAGCTGTTGATTTAGTTACCAAAGAGCTTGGAGGTAAAATCACTAGACAGCCATGACCTATTCCTGGAATTAATACCAAGATCACCTCTTTTCTCTTTAAATACACACCCAATATGCATGTTAGGATTGTTAGCATTTACTAAACTGCAATTAACGAACTATTTGAATTAGCAAGCTTGCAAAATTAAATAATTAATTCAGTTACTATATGCATAAAATACATGCGCGGAACATCAACATACTTAGCAGTGAAGCTCATATGTTAAGTTGTTAACCCTTGTTAATGTACTAATAAAAAAGATGTGATAATATAAAAAAATTATAATCTTTTTAATGGGTTGATGCAGTCATTTCATTAGGCTATTGCATTGTTTTAAACCTAGTCAAACTGCTTTGGATTAAACGTACATTATACAACGTAAAGGTATTGTTGTATTTGACGTGAGTTTTTGTTTTTACCCATATTGTTTAATTTCAAATTTTAGTTGAAATTTGAGGTGAGTATTGATGAATTACGAATAGGGATTTTCACTCCAATCGTTTTTTTTTGTAGGATAATAAGTTTCAAAGACGGTGAAAGTTGAACATATCTACAAACATCAATCAATACCATCACCATAATTCTACACTTTCATAATCACTGCCTTACTGTTACAACTGCAGCATTCAACCTTGCTCAGTGCCTCTTCCCACAAACATTTCTCAACTTACCACTGCAAATCTCCAACTTAACTCCCACTAATCAACTTCCAAATCCAAACCAACTACTTCATCATCCCATATTTCATCAAAACTACAACTACATTGCTGCCTCCAAAATACTTCATCCCATACAAACTTGTCATAATCACCCTGTTTTCCATACAACTTGCACACCAATTACTGCGAACCACCCACCAAACCAACAAAACTGCCATTCTCCAAAAAACAAAACTTCATTGTGCATATCCCACAGCTACATACTCAAAACTATATATATATATATATATATATATATATATATATATATATATATATATATATATTCTACCAGCTGGCACATATGCAACGTCATAATAGCATACTACTCGTGAAGTTCATAACTAGAAAGCATCACTGCTCCACTGAAATTCATGTCATTCTATTCGCCAGTACCATCATCAGATCCTCCATTTTTTTTCCACCACTCTTGTTTACTTCAATCAATCTTTGTTCCAGGCATAGGTTCTTTATTCTAGCAACTTTTTAGTCAGCAGTTTTCATTATTGCTTGTAAGTTTTGTTCCAGTTTTGGCCTTTCAGTATTCTCGGATTAGACGTAATCTTACAGTTTGGCTAACTCAACACTACTTGAATCGTTTTACTTCTACTTTTGATCATTGGGGATAGCTTTGTTTTGGTTTACTTTAGTTCAAAGTAGTTTTTGTTGTAGTTTACTCAGTTTAGAACATACTCTGGTGATTTTTTGCATCAGTTCAGCATTGCACGATAATATCAGTGGTTTACTCAGTCTGACTACTTTTGTGAATAACTATAGTGTATAGTCAAGCTTCTTATTTGTTAACTGGAAAAATCATGTAACAAGATGAAAATAAGCATAGGACTATATACTACATACCTAAATCTATTATAAAAAATGCTAAGATCACTCGTCGCACTTCAACTACCCTTGAACTTTCTTCATATCAGTGCTACACCTCTGAAACATCCTACTTCTTATTTCCATCATTTCCACCTCCGTTTCACCATACACCCAACACTGCCACATAAACTACAATGACCAGAACCATCTCTGTTTCACCATCATCCAAGCCCTTCAACTGCAAAATAAAACAGTTCACAACCACAGCCCCACCACTGCCTTGCTTCGACCAACCCAAGCTACCATTTAATTGCTTGCCTCCTCTACAGCAATCAATACAACACTTCCAAGCTTCTGCTCCATAAAGCCATCATCAATTCTATCGACCAAACTTCATCGCACCCCATTGACCATAATTACTTCATGTACATTGCACTATCAACATACACCACCTATTTCTCTGACCAACACCAGCCAACAAATACACCGCCCGCATATCCAATCACTAACCGCCCTTCAACTTCTTCCACCTGCACCTAACACCCTACTGCTTCAATCAAGAACATAAACATCACAGTTCCTTACTGCCTCCAATATTCGACGCCTGCAATCACTTCGTACCTAAAACCCTGCAACCCGAACGAACAATGACCACAAGCTACGACAGCCTGCTACAACAATTTCACCCAAACCTTACTGCCTCATCTCTGATTTTCATACAACCCAACATCACCTCATCACTTATGGTCTGCAACTCTGTTCATACTAACATCATCAAACTCCTCGCCACACACTCCAACATCACCTCACTATGTAACTTCACTGCAGACCACAAGCTACAAGAACCTGCTACAACAATTTCACCCAAACCTTACTGCCTCATCTCTGATTCTCATACAACCCACTAAACATGACCATCACCTCTTCCATAAACATACCCAACATGCACACTGATGCCAACAGAGAAACCACCCAGACCATCAAACTTCACCGATCCAAACATTGACATCATCAACTGATCCAAACATTGCCTATCACCATATATCCCACAACCTCTGCCTGCTTCAGGCATTTCACAAATCGCCTAAATTCCAAGAACAAGTTCATCCAACCTGCAACCTGAAAAACAATAAATTTTCCCTCTCCATTGCCATAACAACCATCCACCCATAACTACAACACATCCTTCCTTACACTTCACAAAACCAAGCAACCCCTAACACCGCACAAAGCTACCATACTCCTCCAAACACTACCAAAACCACTTCAAACCAAAACCACCACCAACGAACCCAAATCACGTGGCAACTCTTCACTTCATCCTACACCACATCATGAAAATTCATCCCTTAACCGAGACTTCAATATCATGAACAAGCTAACGTCTTCTATAGTAGTTTTATTTTCAAAGCCAAGAAATGTACAAGATAGATTCTACCTAAAGACTCATTATTATTTTGGATATTATTTCCTAACCCAAAAAGAGTATGAATATACTCTATCTTTATGAGTAACTTTTGTTCATCCATAAGGTTCAAAATTTATTTTCAGTTTCAAAACATGTCATAAGTTGCATGAATGAACAAATAGAACAATTTTAATTGCAGTTTTTTCATCAATATATTATTGAAATTTGCAAAAATGAAGGAAATAAGAATTGTAGGTTGCTTTTAAAGAAGAATAATTTTTCTCAAAATACATAAGCGAAAATTACCCATACATTTATCTTTTGTATTTATGGACAAGAAACTGACTTTGGTATTATAGTTGTTTGACCACACTAAATCAATAATTTAACTTTAATAAGAACCAAAATAGCATATCAAACGAAAAACATAAAATGACTTTTATGCATGATGTATTATTCGTATATTTACCTAGAGTGCAGTTGTGAAGCTTTCTTTTCTTCTGATCAGTCAACAAACTTTAACAATGGTTACCTATATAAAAGAAAACCGTATAATGTCAAGATTTAAATCATACAATCAAATATGAATACATTTTGAAATTTTGTACATATGTATGAAAATATTATACTTACTAGAACTTGATTCTATCACAACTTTTGAGGTTGGCCATGCCACTGTAGAGCCTACAGTATCTTCAATGCAGACAAGATCAGAAGATGGTCTCCACAGAACTGCATCGGGAACCGTAGCATTCACTACCCAAACTTTAACGGCGTCTCTTCCAAGTTGAACAAAATGGACCATTTCATTTGGAACGGTTGAAGCCACAAACCCTTCGGCAACTATTGTTCCTGTTCCACCAACACCAATCAGCCTGCATTTGCTTTTAGGGGCTGGCCTTCCACTTTATCAAACAAGAAAGAGAAAAGTGATGGTTTTAATATATATATATATATATATAAATTTGATAACAAGTTGCTATAATTATGTTTAAACATATTACCGTATGAGATGTAACGTTGCCACTATTAGAGACAAATGATGGTGCTTTAGCTTTCTCGACAACTACTTTTAATTTTGGCCAAGCAACTTTATTACCAACGGCATCTCCAACATATATCATATTATTTCTTGGTTTCCATAAAAAGGCCTTGGGGTTGTTTGGATTATCAATAGAAACTACCTTAGATGATGGTCCAATAGGAACGCCATTCACAAGCTGGTTTGGATCGCTAGAGTACAAGCGTCCTTCAGCAACTACTTCTTCACCTCCAACCCAATCATATAGCTTGCATGAAGGCTCTGTGCTGCTACTTTTAGTCTATTCCAAAAAAAAATGTATTTATGAAGTTAATAGTTGTATTTTAAAATAAAAATTATAAATAAAGTGATATTTAATTTACCGTGTTGTCGAATTGATCTAGCTTATGCAAAATAACTTTATCGGCAGGCCATGCTACTAACATACCGGCAGCCTCTCCAATATGTATCGTATGAAACACGGCTCTCCATAAAAAAGCATCCAATTTCCTTGGAAACTCAATCAAAACTATCTTTGCATTTGGGCCTAGAGGAATTCTATGTACAAGCTCATTTGGATCACTTGACACGACTCTTCCTTCAGCAAATATTTCATCGGTTTCGCTTCAATTCAATAAATCACATTTATCAAATGTATTTCCATTGCTCTGCAATTAATTAGAAGCGTCTTAAGTTAAATACTATATTAAAATTAATTTTTAGATAATATCACAATGATAATGTATTTGATGTTTAATAGCAAAGTTACATATGCACACATATGCAAACATGAAATTATGCATATGCTAATATTCGATGTTTACCCGAGGCATTGATTCTTCTCTTTAACATGCATTAACCTAAAAAATCAAGTGTGGACGATGGATTAAAAAACCATATGAAAAAAAAGCGAACAATATCTCTAATATTACCACACAAGTAGAATAACAAGTAAAGATTGATATGTTATATACCAGATTTTTCTTTAGCATGCGAACCTCCTCTTCCAATTGTGAAATTCTATCATCTTTAGCTTGTGAGAGAAAGAACTTGGTATAGTTTGCTTCTCTTCCCATTGCTCGTAGTCGTCCAGGTTTATCCTGACCCAACACTTAGGGGAGAGCATCTTCTCTCAAAGAAATGTTGGTTGAGTTTGATTCACTTTCAATTTTTTTAACCTTTTCCTACAAAAGTTAACGTTATTCACATATAAGTAATAGATAGAATGCCAATAACGGATAGAAAGACAATACTATACAATTTTTATCAATATTGCGGTGTCTTACAATAGTTTCTAGAGCATATGTATTAACTGCTTCGCCATTCTTTCGAGTGCAGGATTTAATCCAAATTTGACTTCTACGAATGGAGATGTGGCCACCACTCTCCTATTTCTATGTTAAGAATGATAGATAAAGTGAATGTGGTTGTATTAAATACATAATCATAATATGTTACACAAATTAAACTAGTTGTTCTTTCTCACCATATCTTCCGCTAATCGAGCCATTCCTTTGCGACTTACTGTATGTGGCACTTGAAAACTTCTAATAGCTTTGAATTGATCACTTTGTGCCTAAGATGAAAAGATATAATACACTTAATAATTATAATTATTACGTAATACAATTGAATTTGGTATTTATTTACCTTAAACTTTGAGTCCGTTTTCTTTCTTAGAAAATCCCTCTAGTCCCTCATATTTTCGACATTACCAGGTTTGAGCTTAATCCTTTCCTCCATGTTCTTCGCTTCCAGTATTTTCCAAACTAACCTGCTTTTTGAAGCCCTCCATATGCATCCCATTTGCTGAAAAATAGGCGCTTTCTGCCAATCCTCATCCAGTTTAAATCTAGCCTGCAAAATGCAAGATGATAAAAAAAATAAAAAAAATTATAAACTATTTTGTAACGAAATATGAAGGTAAGTAACTTAAATACTATGAACCCATAAACACGATGAACTTCCAAACTAAGTTCATAAGTACATAATTGATATTTTCACCACTGATGATTCTTTTTATTCCATTTTCTATCATATACAGTAATGGAGTAGAGGTGAGAGTATTTTATGTGGTCACTCGTAAATATTTTTGAATTTTTGGCTGGAAGACATCTAATTTCCAAAGAACATATGTGATTCAGTGATTACATGTAATGCTATTAATTACATACAAGATGAAAATGTATAGATAAAAAAAAGCTGGTCAGCCAGATGATTGGTAATCGGTACAGATTATAATGCATTGATAAACTCTAGGATTCATATTATAATGTTCACAGTGTTCAGTAAAAATTACCGATGATTGGTAATTAGTACAAAACTATGCAAACAATACAATTACAAAGAAACCATCCGAGGAGCCCATACATATCTGATTTGGCTAATTTACATCATCCCAGATTAAAAAAACAAGGATTAAAATGTATTTGGCATCATCATTAGATCCAAAGTTACGATGGAACTCGACAGCTTTACAGCTACTTACATAAATCTGAAATATTTTTGAAGCAGCTATAGAAAAATTATTCCCAATTAGGCTCGTAACGACAAAACTGTCATATGGTCCATAAGCTTTTCACTTTTTAACTTTTTTCAACTTCCCTACTTTACCGACATATCAAATTCCGATAAGATATTTCAAAAGTAACTTACCTACTTGAGCCTAGATAATTTTTCTATACTATCAAAAAATTTGTTTGCAAACTTCGAACTTTGGCAGGTACCTTATATGAACTTATGCAAGCTAAAAGAAGTACATAACTACCTAACTATGTATAAATACTCAAATCAGTTTATAGGGCCTCAAAATGACAAGAGAGGAAAAGGAAGCAAAGGCCTAGGAAAGGGGGAAGCCCAGCACCATTGCAAGTTCCTCCATGACAATATTCAAGATGAACCAACTAAAGCACTTAATGATTATCATTCTGCAATGACCAGCGATGACCAACTAATGCAACTGTGCAAATTTAATTTGTATTGTATGTTATAAATTCCAACTCTATTGACGGATTAAGATAATTTATTATATTTCAAACAATTTAAATCTATCTGAATGCATAATAAAAATTAGAATCATCAAAAAAGAAAAAAATCAAGGAGGAAAATTATAAATCAAAGAACTTTTAATCAACATTGGTGTCAGTACAGATAAACGATACTCAAACTTGCTTATCAATTTAAGAATGGATATTTGATTTAAATTTTATTATTTTCCATCTCTTGACTGTGGGTTTATGATGGGAGATAACTTGTACATGAATATCAAATGATTCATGCAACTGTTCAGTTTTAATAAGCAGTACTTAGTATAGTGATACCTGAATGGATCTCCACAACACATGTTTTAAATCATCACCAATATTTCGCCAATCATCAATCGTGAATGGAACATGCTCCCGTACGAGCGGTCCTAAGTACGAAGATAGTTTCATAGAACCTTCTCCCATTGGCACAACATTGTCATCAAATTCAACGTTAATCCGAAACACACGATCCGAAGGAAGTCTTTTCATTCTAGTTTGGCCTCTAGCTTTTTTCTTTTGAATTGTACTTTCATCTGTGTGTTGAATATCAGTCTCATTTTCCATCGCATCATTTCCAATTTCAAATTCGTTTTCAATATTTTCTTCAACTTGCATCATATTGTTTGTACATGCTTCAATTCCTTGCTCATTGGTTTCTAAATTGACTTCATGTTGCTCATTAGTTTCTAAATTTGCTTCATGTTGCTCATTGGCTTCTAAATTTGGTTCCGATTGCTCGTTGGATTCAATATTTGCTTCTTTTGGTTCCTCGGCTTGTTTTTGTTTGCGAGTAATCTTCCACTTCTTTGCCATATCCTGTAGTTAGTACAAAGATATCATTTTTCTTTGAATTTTGACTATAAATCAAGGAAGAAAAAGAATTTGCATTGGTTAACAATAGAATGTTATCTTTTCCTATTTAATACATACAATATGCATAGTTCACTTATTCACAATATATATTAATGAATTATTGTTTGATACAGTATTCATACAACTTGCAGTATTCATGTTTGCATTTGTAAAAGCGATTCACCATGTCAGTTGTTTGATACAATTATGCCTCTTTATGAAGCTGATGTTATCTTTATTTTACTTTTTTTTACGATAAAGTGGATCTGCTGTATAGAAATATGGCCTCTGTTGGCTTTAAATGGATGGTTAACCATGTATAATTTTGTAATACCACATTTATTTTTTCCTGTGTACAATTTTTTTATTTCCTCTGTAGGGTCTTATGTATCGTTATGAAGAAATATCAGACTACTTGATCATAAGAGGAGTTTCTGTTATTTTTCTATTTAGAAGAAATAGAATCAAACAGTTGATCTCTTTACTGGCTAATACGAATGATAAACATGCTATACAACTTATAGGTCTCATGTTGCACATACATAAAATTAGAAATACACACCTTGCACTCTTGTTATCAATGTGAACTCTCGTTATCTTAATATTCTTGTGAGGATCCTATAGGATTCAATTAGGCAGTAAAACATTCATGCAACAAAATACAAGAATATGCATTCTTGTGATGTGTGAGTTAAGCTTTAAACAAGCAAGTTCTTAAACAAGTGTTGGAAAAAACAACAAAAAAAGGAAGATTTATAAGGAAAATATAAGGACACATTTCTTGGCAATCTTCCTCAACAAAAAAAAGGAAGATTTACAAGAAAAATATAAGGACACATTTCAAGACTACTCAAGTATGCCTTCACAATCTTCTCTAAAAAAAGAAACATCCTCAACATACTCATCAACATCTATATTGATTTCTTGGCAATCTTCCCCAACATGGCTTACTTCCTCAAAGGAGTCGTGGATCTCTAAATCGTCAAAAACTCTCGAAGGTGCTTTCATTACCACATACCAATTAGAAGAATCATTTTCTCTTGTATAAAAAATTTGCTTTGCTTGAGATGCAAGTATATATGGATCTTTTGGAAATGAAGCTTGACTTTGATGTAAATTGACAAGCGTAAATCCATCTTCAACCTTCACACCATTTCTTATGTTTGCCCAATCACACTTAAAGATCGAAACATAAAAAATGTTATAGTCCAACAAAATTATATCGGTAAGTATCCCATAATAACTGACAACATCGACCACTTGAGAAACATCTTTTGCGCTTGCCCTACACATGGTTGTTGAATCATAAGTCACTCCACTATTTTGAGTTCCTCTCCCAACATCTTTTGTGTGAAAACGATGTCCATTAATGATGTATCTTGTGTAGGACAAAGCATCGTTCTTTGGACCATAAGCAATCCATTTTAACATGTCGTCGTGATCTTTGGAGCTAACAGATACCAATAAAAAATAATTTCATTTAATTAAAATATTCTTTATACGGTTTTAAGTTAATTAGTAACATTTAAGAATTCAATTGACCTTTTTTTTAATCCAATTAGAGAACGTAGCTATATGATTTTTCCATAGTAACGTTGCATTTCTTTCCATGCGCTTGTCTGAATTTTGTGACTCCTCCAAACGCAAACTAGCATATAACAAGAGATGTTATGTTATATTTAAAATTACAAACAATCAAACAATGAAAAAGAGGGAATATGCACTTACTCTAAAAATGGCTCTACCATGGTCATATTCATTAGCACAGTCAAATGAGCAGATTCTTTCTCATTTGAAGATAATGTGATTGTCTTATTTGCTGATATTAGACGTCCTTCAAATATTACATTACTTTGGTAATCTTCATTTCTAACTTCTTTCTTCTGTGATTTTGTTAAAAATTCACCAAAAAATCTCATGCATTCTTCTACAAGATAAGATTCTGCAATACATCCCTCAGGACGAGCATGATTTCTTACATAATCCTTTAGTGTCTTCATGTATCTTTCAAAGGGGTATATCCAACGAAAATGGACTGGCCCACACAATCGTGCTTCTCTTGCAAGATGAATTGTCAAGTGTATCATTATTCAAAAAAAGAAGGTGGAAAGTATTTTTCAAGCTCGCACAAAGTTACAATAATCTCGTCATCAAGTTGATTTAATTTCTCTCTATCGATAACGCGTTGACATAATTTATTAAACGATGAATAGAAACGAATTATTGTTTTCCTTGGCTTCTTTGGAAGCAATCCTCTGATTAAAACGGGTAATAATTTTTGCATTAAAACATGATAATCATGAGACTTCAAGCCACTAATTTTGCAGTCCTCTAATGATACGCAACCTTTAAAATTTGAACAATAACCATTAGGTCCTCTAAAATCATACAACCTTTTGCAAAATGTTTTTCTCTCTCCTTTTGATAATGTATATGGAGCTGGCAGAAGATATGTCTTGTTCCCGCGGGGTTGTGTATGAAGACCATGTCGAATTCCCCATTCCTACAAATCCTTTCTAGAGCTAACTCTATCTTTTGATTTCTTGTCATGCAACATTGTGCCCAGTAGACTTTCTCCAACATTTTTCTCGACATGCATTACATCTACATTATGACGTATTGTAAGTTCCTATAAAAATAAATAATGGAACAATTTAGTTGTATGATTCCATAATGTTAGTCTAATAGAATAAAATAAAACGTATGCACTAACCTCCCAATATGGCAACTGAAAAAAGATGGAATTTTTTTCCACCTTAATAGCTCCATTCTCACGGGATCTTTATCCTCATCATCTTCATTTTTCTTGCTATGCTTAATTCTTCTTTTATTTCCTATTTTATTTTGCTCATTCAATTTTTTACCTTTTCTGTTATTCTTTTTTTGGTTCTTCTTTGCAATTCCAAAATTATTCGGAAAATCTTTTAAAATGATAGAAATTTTTCTCCCTGTTAGAATCCTAGGTCTACACCCTTCCTCCACTGTGTTATCAAACAAGGCCTTCTGTTTTCTCAAAGGGTTTGAAGGAGATAGATATCTTCTATGGCCCATATAGACGGTCTTTGTAACAACCCAATATTTTTGAAATTTATTTTATTTGTTTTAAATTATTTTTATAGTGAAGTAGAAATTTTTGCAGAATTAATGGTAATTTATTTGAATTTTTCAGGTTCTGTTTCCTATTTTTATTTGCAATTTCTTTAATTCTTTTGATATTTTCCATGAATTTAATTATTTATTTCACTTTGAAAATGTTTTAAAAATCATTTTATTTCAAATTTTGTCTTATAATATTTTTAAAATGATGTAAATAACTTTCCAAAGCCAATGGTAATTTTCTTGTAATTTTTATGTCCTGCTTGCTATTTTTTTTAAAACAATTTCTTTATTCCTTTTTCTATTTTTCTCCAATTTAATTTTCTATTTTAATTTGAAAAGGATAAATAAATTAATTTAATTCAAGTTTCCACTTCATAATAATTTTATAATGAAATGTATAATTTTCCAAGACTAACAGTGATTTATTCACAATTTTAGAACACTGATTGGTATTTTTAAGGCATTTTCTTCATTTTTTTTTCGAATTATACTATTTGTTATCTCATATTTCTAATTGATTTCGGTTTGTAAAGTATTTTGTCCTGAAATTTTGTTTATATAAAGATTTAGAAGGAAAGGAATATGGAAGATTGTAAATCACTTTGAAACGTAAGCCCTTTTATTTGGCCAAACACTTCATTTCCTTAAACTCCTCAATTAATTGCCTTAGCCGTGTAAAACCCTAGTGTAGCCGTCAACTCATTAGGTTTTCACGTGAAAAAAAAATCCATCTTCATTTGTCTCTCACAGCTTCAATAAGATCTGGTAATCGCTTCTCTTTCTTTTTCTTACTTTTCTCCTTGCTTTCTCTAAATTTTTGCCTTGTTTCTCTTCTAGTTTGGATCGGCCTCTTCTCCATAGCCGCAGCCACAAACTCCTACATCTCCTCCATGCCTCTAACACCATCTACTCCACCAGCCATGGCCATGGCCGAGCCATCTATGGTGATCAAAACCTTCAAATTGCAACCTACATGCCTAAAAACAATGTTTTTGACCACTGTTGCCTCATTCCCTTCATCCACCACTCAAATCACCACCATAGCCGCCGCCACCACCACTGACCTGACCACCACACACCCCTTCCACCTCTGTCCAGTCATGATGCACACTTAGGCCAAGCACACTTTCCATGGACGAGCCCTCTAGCCAACCAAAACTCCATTTTTTGCCTAAAAACCATTCACCGCCTCATGTATAAAACTCCATCTTGTTTGGCCATGAACCCGACCCATGCTAGCCATAAACCTGTAACAAAACTTTACCAAATATGAAACAAAACATACCCTAGGCCGTGACAAAGGCTTGAGGAAGCAAGGCAAAAGTTTGGCAATTCGTTTCTCTTTTATTTCAAAGTTATTGCATGTTATAGTCATATTGAATTTTGTTGTTTTGTTTGTTTATTTTGGGTTGTACACAAGAGTTGTAGCTTGGATTCAACCTCCACTCAAGTCCGTAGTTGTGTCATCGTGCCTTATTGTCTATTTGTGCCTTTGGTTTGGAAATATTCAACAATTAGAGGTGAGTAAATCTCGCACGACAATTATATACTTATGCAGTTGTAAAACAACCACTGAATGTGTAGAAAATAGTTATGATGTTATAACTGCCATGTGATTTTATATATATATGATGTTAACATGTTAAATTATATGTCATATCACCTGTTACATTTCACATCACCTGTTACTATTGTATATTGTTAAACTGTTCTTATATATATGCTTAACACACTGCAAGTTCCCTGTAGATTAGAAATCACTATGGGTTGAAATGATACATACCTGAACGGACTTTAGAATAAGGAAAAATCATTATGGACTAAAATGATAGGCCTGAACGGTTTTTAAATTATTTATTTTGACTTGGGATTGCGGGTTTGAAATGATAGAACCTGGATTTTTATTTTAGACTGCGGATTGAAATAATACATATCCGTATCACTTGACCTAGGTTAGAAAACTATATACAGATCCGTGGTTATTTTATAAATGTTTTTCTGGAATTTTAAATATTTTTAAATTGTAAATATATGAAAATTTGATTTAAATTGGATTTTTATTTATTAATTATAGAAATTTGGAATTTTCTATAAGTTAACATGTTGGGAAAAATGAATAGTTGCATTGAATTTTTGAAATATAACTTAAGTGGAAAATTGGAATTCTATTTAAATAAATTAAGTTATATGAATAAACATTGGAAATTAAATTTATTTGAAAAAAATGGAGAAAATTTAAGTGTTAAGTTGTTTATTTAAAAATGTGAAGAATTGGAATTTTACACTTGAATTTA
Source organism: Allium cepa (assembly GCA_030765085.1). NCBI lineage: Eukaryota > Viridiplantae > Streptophyta > Magnoliopsida > Asparagales > Amaryllidaceae > Allium > Allium cepa. Next base: position 592,344,658 of record CM060938.1, read on the forward strand.
TTAAAAGAATCTGTTGAAAATAGGATTTAAATAATAAGAAATTTATTGTATATAAATAATATGTTAATGAACATTTTTATTGTTAAAAATATGATTTTGAAATATTTAAAGGATTTTAAATGAAGATTATTATTTGCTGGAAATACACTAAATGCTGGAAATCACTTTTAATAGCATTAAGAAATGCTATAGTTGCTAAATTGAACTAAAATAGTGTAAATAGAGCTATTACAGCATTTCTGAAATGCTGTAGTTGCTCTAATTGAATTTATAGGCTAATATTGGACTCAGGTCTATTATAGCATTCTCTGGAAATGCTGTAGTGGTCTGCTGTGTTTGCTGAAATCAATTTAAACCTTTGTTTTGAAATCTGAACTACCGCAGCACTTCTGAAATGCTGTCTTTTCCGTTTTGAACTATAATTCAACTAAAAACTGAGTTTTAACAGCAGATTTAAGTGCTGTTTTTGCTGAATAAAAATGTTTCATATATAACCTATAATACCTTTTTCTAAATGCTGTAAACGGCTGAAATTTCTATAATTATGGTTTTTGACTTAGTAAACGAACTCTGAATGGTTTGAAACTTTGGAAATTGAATACTTGAAATGAAAGAACAATAAGTCCACTTTTAAAATGATCTTAATGAATAAATTAAATTGGAAATGAACCATTTTAAAGAGAAGTTCAAATTGAAATAATTGAATGTTATCTTTGAACTTTAAAAGGGTATTAAGTTTGATAATTTGCATTTGAATTTAATAATGATTTAAAAAGGGAAATTTGAAAAGATATGTTGTTTTGAAATATTGACATGATTTTTGGGAATGATTAAATCTTTATTGGATAAAGAATTGAGTTTTGAAATGATGTTTTTCATTTGAAGTAAAGTATTATTTTAAAGTTATAACCACGGGTTATAATAACGATTGGTTGGCAAAGAGACCGGGATCGGATATGGACATACTCTTTGTCGATACCGAAAACCACTTTGACTAACCGTGTACGCGGTGGAGATTCCAGAATGAAGTAGGATGGTGACGACGTTCTTGTGGTATGTTACGTGGACCCAACTCCCGTGAGTTGGCATAAGGTGGCTAAAACAGGAGCGATCTCGGGCCAGCTGAGGTAGCACCTCTTATCGGACGTATTTCTTCGATACCATTCTATTACTTGTGATTATTTGGTGGCCACCCTTCGATTTTGGGAATGTGTTCCGAGGTGGGCGTATGTGGCTGCTGCGTTACCACCAGCCCGTGTGCGTAATTGGTATATCTACCCTGGCATTGCCTTGTGTGCCGTGTCACCACCATATCGAGCCTTTACTACGAGTTTCTATTTGTGTCGTACCTATGCAGTATCTTCTCATAGTCTCCCGATCAGGAGATATGCAGGTACTGTATAGACTATTGGCATTAATTGTGTTAAGGTGGAAAATGTAAAGCCTTAACGCTATTTAAAAGTATGTTTATTTTACTGTTAGACATTATTATAATAGCGCAATATACTATATAGTAAATATTTTAACGGATCCTTAGAGGATGGGCGGTCCCAGGCTTCTTCTAAGTTATTTGTACATTTACTACAGTTCACTTGAGTTGGTTTACACTGGATAAGTATGTATGTCCTGACTCGAGAGTTTGCTTTTTATTTACGCTCGGGTCAGCCTGAGTTTATTCACAGATTTGGATTCCCACTCTCTGGAGGTCTGGAATCGCTGGAGATTTATCAGCTTATCTAGTTATCTATATTTCAGTTCTGTTGTTCTATTGTCAGTTTTGTATTAGTGGACTTCTTTGTATTTGGGATTTGATGTCGTATTTACTTTCAGACAGATATTATATATTTTGTATTTGGTTTTGAGACTTTGTGATAGTAGCTTCATTAACTACTATGGTATTAAATTTCCGCTGCGAGATATTCTGATGTTCTGGTCTGTGATTCTGTGATTTGATTTTTATTTGCTCCAAATTTTTTTACAATCTGTTATTTTGTACTATTCAAGTCTGGCATGTGTGGATTATTGTCGATTTGAATAGTGGAAAATAGTGGGTCGTTACAGTTGGTATCAGAGCTTTGGTTTTAGGCAAACCTTAGCCTGCGGCGCAAAAACTCATTAGAGATAGGGTAGAAATATCCTAGAGTGAGTGAAATCAACTTCAGAATCATTTCTTTGTGAGAGAACGTATTTTCAAAGTATAAAATGATTTTTAAAAGGTTTTTCAAAAATTATTTCGATATAAACTTTTTCTTGTTTACAAACAAATTTTCTAACTCCTTTCCTTTCGTATCTACCTTGTTAGAAATTTATGTAATTAGAATGTTCTTCCAAGTGAATTTATTTTGTCTTATCTTGTCTTTATCTTATCTCTACCTATGTCCTAATATTCATACTTGAATTTTCAGGATGAATCATAAGAATGCTAGAGGTCAGGGTAGTGGTGCTATCCCAGTTCCAGCCCCAGCTCCTATCCGTTTCACTGTTCTTTGCAAAGAATTTACTCAGCTTGGAGGAACCAAGTTCACTGGTTCTGAATCTATCATTGAGGCTCAGCAATGGCTTAGGAGTATCGAGAGGATATTTACTGGTCTTGATATTTCTGATGCCCAGAAGCGTCAGTTAGCCGCATGGCAGTTACAGGAGGCTGCCCAAGATTGGTGGGAGTCGGTTACGGCTAACACCATTGAGGTTGATCTTACTTGGGAACAGTTCAGGTATCTTCTTGTGTTTCTTTAGATTCTGTTTTCTATCTTTTCGTGCCTTGTCTAAGCTTATCTATCATTCTTCTCAGGGAAGCTTTCATTGCTAAGTGGATGCCAGAGGCGGGGAAATCCCAGCTTTATAGAGTGTTCATGGACCTCAAGCAGGGAAGCATGTCTTTTTCAGAGTACGAGAGGAAGTTTAACGAACTTTCTAAGTTCGGACCTGGTCTCATAGACACTCCTCTGAAGAAGAGCGAGAAGTTTATTGCGGGTGCTTGTCTCGAGTACTACAGTCGTGTCATTTCTCATGTTCATGGCACCTTTACCCAGCTTATGGATATGGCTCTTCGTTATGAGAACCCTACTTCTAAGGGTCCTTCTTTAGTTGGTGCTCCATCATCTCAGACTTCTTCTGCAAATTCTAAGAAGAGGAAGCTTAGTTTCCAGCAACAGAAGAAGAATTGGCTCAATAATCTGGGTTTTGGATCTTCAGCATCTGCTCCATCTCATAGGCAGCCAGTTGACCTTTCCTCCATCACCTGCTTCAAGTGTGACCAGAAAGGGCACTATGCGAATAGTTGTCCTACTAGTGTTGGTGCTGCCATTCCTCTACCTGCTCAGCCAGCTAGGCGTGAGCTTTGCCACATCTGTCTCCAGCCTGGCCATTTTAGGAAGGATTGCCCTACCCAACAGTGGGGTAAGCCTTCTGGTATATTTGCTGTCACCTCTACCTCTTCTCCAACACCTGCTCCTTCAGCTCCTAGTGATGACCAAGGTACGCTCCAGGGTTGCTTTTCTTTATTTCAGCATCCTGTTCGTGTTCTGTTTGATACTGGTGCATCCCAAAGTTTTATATCTGTTGATTTGTGTGATAAATTTGAGCATCTCCTTTCTCCTGAGTATGTTTCTGAACCCTTATGTGTTTCAAATCCAATTGGGGGTCCTGCAAACCTTAATAGGATTTGTAAACAAGTGAAGCTTCTTTATTCAGATCATCGTTTCAGTAGTGATTTCTAGGTTTTGGGCTTCGATGCTTTTGATTTGTTGCTTGGTAGTGATTGGCTTGGTAGGCATAATGCTCACATCTCTTGTAAAGCCCGGCCTGTTTATCTTAAGGACGATCTGGGTAATTCCTTTGTTATTCAGTGCCGCATGCCTCAGGATTTTGCTGGCAGTTTTATTTATTCTCTGGATTCTGCTTCTGGTGACCTTCATTCGACCCGTGTGGTCAAACTCTTTCCAGATGTTTTTGGTGAAGTCGCTGCTTTGCCTCCTAAGCGGGAGATAGATTTCCGCATTGACCTTATTCCTGGAGTTCGACCAGTTGTTATTTCTCTTAGAAGAATGGCACCTTGTGAGAAGGTTGAGTTAGCAAAACAAATTGAGGACTTGTTCTCCAAAGGTCTAATCAGGCCTAGTCATTCCGAATGGGGAGCAGCGGTGGTTTTTGTCACCAAGTCAAATGGTTCTCTTAGGATGTGTGTTGACTATAGGGAGCTAAACAAGCTCACTATGAAAAACAGATATCCAATGCCTCGCATCAATGACGTGTTTGATCAGCTTTATGGTGCTACTTGTTTCTCTCAGCTTGATCTTGCCACAGGTTTTCACCAGCTCAGAGTCGCTGAGGAAAGTATTCCAAAGACTGCTTTCTGTACAGAGAATGGTTTTTTCGAATGGTTAGTCATGCCTTTTGGTTTGACTAATGCTCCTGCTTTCATTGTTGATTTGATGAATCGTGTTTTTCGAGATGGTCTTAATAAATTTGTTCTAGTCCTTGTTGATGATATCCTTGTCTTTTCTAAGACCAAGGCAGAGCATGAGTCACACTTGAAATCTATTCTAGAGATTCTTAGAAGCCATCAGTTGAAGGCTAAATTTTCTAAATGCCATTTCTGGAAGGATGAAGTCCAGTTTCTTGGATATATTGTTTCTGGTAATGGAGTTTCTGTTGATCCAGCCAAGATTTCTGCGATCAATGATTGGGAAACTCCTAAGACTCCATCAGATATTCGTAGTTTTCTGGGCCTTGCCAGTAATTACCGGAGATTCATCGAGCATTTTGCTCGGATTTCTGCACCGCTCACTGCTTTAACTCGTAAGAATGCAAAGTTTATCTGGGATAAGAAATGTGAAGCTGCATTCGCTGAGTTAAAGAGCAATCTAACTTCCGCACCAGTTCTTACAATACCGAATGGAAGTGAAGTATTGACGGTATATACTGATGCTTGTCGTGAAGGATTGGGTGCTGTTCTCATGCAGGATGGTAAGGTCATTGCCTATGCCAGCCATCAGCTGAAAACCCATGAAGCTAATTATACCGCCCATGATTTAGAGTTGCTTGCTTTTGTCTTTGCTTTGAAGCTTTGGAGGCATCATTTGCTTGGAACCAAGTTTGATCTTCTCACCGATCATCAGTCTCTGAAATATATCTTCACCCAGAAGGATTTGAATCAGAGGCAAGTTCGTTGGCTTGAGTTTTTGGCTTCTTACGACCTTGATATTAGCTATACTCCCGTTAAAGCTAATGTTGTGGCCGATGCTCTGAGTCGGAAGAAGGCATTGTTGTGTCAGCTTGTTGTTTCTTCTTCTCCTCTTTAGATCGTATCAAGGCTAAGCAGGATAAGGATAGGATACTTAGGCTTATTAAGGAGAGTGTTCGTAGCAGAGTTGGTGGCAGTAGTAGTGGTAGTAGTGGAGCTCAGATCGATGATAGAGGGGTTTTGAGGATTAATGGTAGGATTTATGTCCCGAATGTAGATGGTTTGAGGCAGGAGTTACTTCGGGAGAATCATCGATCCAGACTTTCTATCCATCCCGGCATGCCAAAGATGTATCAGGATATGAAGAAGCTTTATTGGTGGAGAGGGATGAAGAGGGATGTCTCTATCTTTGTTAGTAGGCGTGCGGCTTGTCAGCAAGTCAAGGCCGATCATCAGAAGACCCCTGGTTTGTTGTAGTCTCTTGAGATTCCCGACTGGAAGTGGGAACAGGTTTCCATGGATTTCATTGATTGATTACCGAGGTCTAGGAAGGGCAATGAGAGTATTTGGGTTATTGTGGATAGGCTGACCAAATCCGCTCATTTTATTCTGATCAAGTCTACTCGTTCTGCTTCTAGCTTGTCTGAGATCTACATGAGGGAGATTGTTCGTCTCCACGGTGTTCCTCTCAGTATTGTTTGTGATTGTGATCCTATCTTTACCAGCCAGTTCTGGAAAGCTTTTCAGGAATCTTTGGGTATTCATCTGAATCTGAGCACTGCATACCATCTGCAGACTGACGGTCAAACGGAAAGGGTGAATCAGATACTCGAAGATCTTTTTCGTGCTTATGTGCTTGATTATGGTGGATCTTGGGAAGATCATTTGCATCTTGTCGAGTTCACCTACAATAATAGTTATCAGGTATAATATTATCTTTTGTTTTAAGTTCATCTTAATATTTTATCTATTCCCTTTCTATCTTTGAATTCAGGCCAGTATCAAAATGTCTCCATTTGTTGCTTTATATGGACGACCTTGTCGATCTCCATCTTGCTGGATTGAATCTGGTAATCGTCTGATTCTTGGTCCTGATATGATTCTGGAAGCTTCTGAGAGAGTTGAGGAGATTAAGAGAAGGTTGAGGGTTGCCCAGGATAGGCAGAAGAAATATGCTAATAGGCGTAGGCGGAAGCTTGAGTTTGATGTTGGCGATATGGTTTTCCTTAAGGTCTCTCCTTTGAGGAATGTCATTCGTTTGGTCGTTGAGGGAAGCTTTCTCCCAGATTCATTGGTCCTTTCCGCATTTTGGAAAGAGTTGGTTCCTTGGCTTATCGTCTGGAGTTACCCGAGAAGCTTTCTGGAGTGCATGATGTATTCCACGTCTCACATCTTCCCCGGTATCTCCATGACCCATCTTTGGTTGTTCAGCCTTCTGCTCTTGACAGCTTGGATATTGAGCCTATCTGACTATCGAGAGGAAGCCACTTCGTTTTGTCGATAGAGGTACGAAGCAGCTAAGAAGGAAATCTGTTAGTCTGGTCAAAGTACAATGGAGTATGGATGATCGTGACTGTACTTGGGAGACGGAGGTGAGCATTCGTGCTTCAAATCCGGAATTGTTTATTCCAGGTACTATTTTATTTTTCTATCTTGATTTCATTTTTGTTTCCTAGTTTCCGTTCTTTTCGAGGACGAAAAGGTTTAAATGGGGGAGAGTGTAACAACCCAATATTTTTGAAATTTATTTTATTTGTTTTAAATTATTTTTATAGTGAAGTAGAAATTTTTCTAGAATTAATGGTAATTTATTTGAATTTTTCAGGTTCTGCTTCCTATTTTTTTAGCAATTTCTTTAATTCTTTTGATATTTTCCATGAATTTAATTATTTATTTCACTTTGAAAATGTTTTAAAAATCATTTTATTTCAAATTGTCTTATAATATTTTTAAAATGATGTAAATAACTTTCCAAAGCCATTGGTAATTTTCTTGTAATTTTTATGTCCTGCTTGCTATTTTTTTAAAACAATTTCTTTATTCCTTTTTCTATTTTTCTCCAATTTAATTTTCTATTTTATTTTTAAAATGATAAATAAATTAATTTAATTCAAGTTTCCACTTCATAATAATTTTATAATGAAATGTATAATTTTCCAAGACTAACAGTGATTTATTCACAATATTAGAACACTGATTGGTATTTTTAAGGCATTTTCTTCATTATTTTATATTTTTTTCAAATTATACTATTAGTTACCTCATATTTCTAATTGATTTAGGTTTGTAAAGTATTTTCCCCTAAAATTTTGTTTATATAAAGATTTAGAAGGAAAGGAATATGGAAGATTGTAAATCACTTTGAAACGTAAGCCCTTTTATTTGCCCAAACCTTTCATTTCCTTAAACTCCTCAATTAATTGCCTTTGCCGTGTAAAACCCTAGTGTAGCCGTCATCTCATTAGGTTTTCACATGAAAAAAAAATCCATCTTAATTTGTCTCTCACGGCTTCAATAAGATCTGGTAATGGCTTCCCTTTCTTTTTCTTACTTTTCTCCTTGTTTTCTCTAAATTTTTGCCTTGTTTCTCTTCTAATTTGGATCGGCCTCTTCTCCATAGCCGCAGCCACAAACTCCTACATCTCTTCCATGCCTCCAACACCATCTACTCCACCAGCCATGACCATGGCCGAGCCATCTATGGTGACCAAAACCTTCAAATTGCAACCTACATGCCTAAAAACAATGTTTTTGACCATTGTTGCCTCATTCCCTTCATCCACCACACAAATCACCACCATAGCCGCCGCCGCCACCACTGACCTGACCACCACACACCCCTTCCACCTCTGTCCAGTCATGATGCGCCCTTAGGCCAAGCACACTTTCCATGGCCGAGCCCTCTAGCCAACCAAAACTCCATTTTTTGCCTAAAATCCATTCACCGCCTCATGTATAAAACTCCATCTTGTTTGGCCATGAACCCGACCCATGCTAGCCATAAACCTGAACCAAAACTTTACCAAATCTGAAATAAAACATACCCTAGGCCGTGACAAAGGCTTGAGGAAGCAAGGCAAAAGTTTGGCAATTCGTTTCTCTTTTATTTCAAAGTTATTGCATGTTATAGTCATATTGAATTGTGTTGTTTTGTTTGTTTATTTTGGGTTGTACATAAGAGTTGTAGCTTGGATTCAACCTCCACTCAAGTCCGTAGTTGTATCATCGTGCCTTATTGTCTATTTGTGCCTTTGGTTTGGAAATATTCAACAATTAGAGGTGAGTAAATCTCACACGACAATTATATACTTATGCAATTGTAAAACAACCACTGAATGTGTAGAAAATAGTTATGATGTTATAACTTCCATGTGATTTTATATATATACGATGTTAACATGTTAAATTATATGTCATATCACCTGTTACATGTCACATCACCTGTTACTATTGTATATTGTTAAACTATTTTTATATATATGTTTATCACACTGCAAGTTCCCTGTAGATTAGAAATCACTATGGGTTGAAATGATACATAACCGAACAGACTTTAGAATAAGGAAAAATCGTTATGGGCTGAAATGATAGGCCTGAACTGTTTTTAAGTTATTTATTTTGACTTGGGATTGCGGGTTTGAAATGATAGAACCCGGATTTTTATTTTAAACTGCGGATTGAAATGATACATATCCGTATCACTTGACCTAGGTTAGAAAACTATATACAGATCCGTGGTTATTTTATAAATGTTTTTCTGGAATTTTAAATATTTTTAAATTGTAAATATAAGAAAATTTGATTTAAATTGGATTTTTATTTATTAATTATAGAAATTTGGAATTTTCTATAAGTTAAAATGTTGGGAAAAATGAATTGTTGCATTGAATTTTTGAACTATAACTTAACTGGAAAATTGGAATTCTATTTAAATAAATTAAGTTATATAAATAAAAATTGGAAATTAAATTTATTTGAAAAAAAAATGGAGAAAGTTTAAGTGTTAAGTTGTTTATTTAAAAATGTGAAGAATTGGAATTTTACACTTGAATTTATTAAAAGAATCTGTTGAAAATTGGATTTAAATAATAAGTAATTTATTGTATAAAAATAATATTTTAATGAATATTTTTATTGTTAAAAATATGATTTTGAAATATTTAAAGGATTTTAAATGAAGATTATTATTTGCTGGAAATACACTAAATTCTGGAAATCACTTTTAATAGCATTCAGAAATGCTATAGTTGCTGAATTGAACTAAAATAGTGTAAATAGAGCAACTACATGCTGTAGTTGCTGTAATTGAATTTATAGGCTAATATTGGACACAGGTCTATTATAGCATTCTCTAGAAATGCTGTAGTGGTCTACTGTGTTTGCTGAAATCAATTTAAACCTTTGTTTTAAAATCTGAACTACCACAGCACTTCTGAAATGCTGTCTTTTCTATTTTGAACTATAATTCAACTAAAAACTGAGTTTTAACAGCAGATTTAAGTGCTGTCTTTGCTGAATAAAAATGTTTTCATATATAACTTATAACAGCTTTTTCTAAATGCTGTAAAAGGCTGAAATTTCTATAATTATGGTTTTTGACTTAGTAAACGAACTCTGAATGGTTTGAAACTTTGGAAATTGAATACTTGAAATAAAAGAACAATAAGTCCACTTTTGAAATGATCTTAATGAATAAATTAAATTGGAAATGAATCATTTTAAAGAGAAGTTCAAATTGAAATAAATGAATGTTATCTTTGAACTTTAAAAGGGTATTAAGTTTGATAATTTGCATTTGAATTTAATAATGATTTTAAAATGGAAATTTGAAAAGATATGTTGTTTTGAAATATTGACATGATTTTTGGGAATGATTAAATCTTTATTGGATAAAGAATTGAGTTTTGAAATGATGTTTTCATTTGAAGTAAAGTATTATTTTAAAGTTATGACCACGGGTTATAATAACGATTGGTTGGCAAAGAGACCGGGATCGGATATGGACATACTCTCTGTCGATACCGAAAACCACTTTGACTAACCGTGTAGGTGGTGGAGATTCCAGAATGAAGTAGGATGGTGACGACGTTCTTGTGGTATGTTACGTGGACCCAACTCCCGTGAGTTGGCATAAGGTGGCTAAAACAGGAGCGATCTCGGGCCAGCTGAGGTAGCTCCTCTTATCGGACGTATTTCTTCGATACCATTCTATTACTTGTGATTGTTTGGTGGCCACCCTCCGATTTTGGGAATGTGTTCCGAGGTGGGCGTATGTGGCTGCTGCGTTACCACCAGCCCGTGTGCGTAATTGGTATATCTACCCAGGCATTGCCTTGTGTGCCGTGTCACCTACCATATCGAACCTTTACTACGAGTTTCTATTTGTGTCATACCTATGCAGTATCTTCTCATAGTCTCCCGATCAGGAGATATGCAGGTACTATATAGACTATTGGCATTAATTTTGTTAAGGTGGAAAATGTAAAGCCTTAACACTATTTAAAAGTATGTTTATTTTACTGTTAGACATTATTATAATAGCGCAATATACTATATAGTAAATATTTTAACGGATCCTTAGAGGATGGGCGGTCCCAGGCATCTTCTAAGTTATTTGTACCTTTACTACAGTTCACTTGAGTTGGTTTACACTGGATAAGTATGTATGTCCTGACTCGAGTGTTTGCTTTTTATTTACACTCGGGTCAGCCTGAGTTTATTCACAGATTTGGATTCTCACTCTCTGGAGGTCTGGAATCGCTGGAGATTTATCAGCTTATCTAGTTATCTATATTTCAGTTCTGTTGTTCTATTGTCAGTTTTGTATTAGTGGACTTCTTTGTATTTGGGATTAGATGTCGTATTTACTTTCAGACAGATATTATATATTTTGTATTTGGTTTTGAGACTTTGTGATAGTAGCTTCATGAACTACTATGGTATTTAATTTCCGCTGCGAGATATTCTGACGTTCTGGTCTGTGATTCTGTGATTTGATTTTTATTTGCTCCAAAAAATTTTACAATCTGTTATTTTGTACAATTCAAGTTTGGCATGTGTGGATTATTGTCGATTTGAATAGTGGAAAATAGTGGGTCGTTACAGTCTTTCTACTATGGTTTAGCCATCGATGATGAGTGTTGACACCGCATGATGGACAAGCCTTTTTGCCTTTCACATAGCATCCAGCAAGATTACCATATGCCGGAAATTCATTTATTGTCCAAAGCAAAATTGCTTTCATATTAAACATTGATTGACTATATGCATCATAAACCTCAACTCCGGTATTCCATAAATGACATAAATCTTCTACCAATGGCGCTAAAAATACATCAATGTCATTCCCTGGTTGCTTCGGACCAGGAATTTACAATGTTAACATAATATTATCTTTGTTCATGCACAACATAGGCGAAAGATTATATGTCATGAGCATTAAATGCCAACAACTATATTTGGAACTTAACGTAGAAAATGGATTGAAGCCATCTGTTGCAAGGCCAAGCCTAAGATTGCGTGGATCTGCTGAAAATGATTTGAATTTCTCATCCACTACGTTCCATGTTGTAGAATCTACCCGATGTCGCATTTTTCCATCGGTGCTTTTGTTATTGAAATACCACCTTAAATCTTCCGCCATCCTTTTGGATCTAAACATTCTCCTAAACCTCGGAATTATTGGAAAATAACGCAACACTTTAACTGGAATACCATGCATAATCTCCTTTGTCCGTTGATTTACTTTCCACCTCAAAAATCCACATTTTGGACAATTATTCAAATCTTTATATTCATTCCTAAAAAGACAACAGTCGTTCTCACATGCATGAATCTTCTCGAAACCCATGTCAAATATTTTAAGGAATTTCTTCAATTCATATAACGACTTGGGAAGTATGTTATTTTTTGGCAACAACAATTGCTGCACATTTAGAAGCTTATCGAAACCATTATCAGACAATCCAGTCTCACATTTAAGATTATACAAGGCAAAGATAGCATATAATTTTGTTTGATCCTTGCAACCAGGATACAATGGGGTCTCTACATCTTCCAAATTTTTGTGTAATTCATCCTCTCGTCTCTGTGCATCATCTTCACTTTTATCATCATCAAAGAAAGTATGATTAATAAAATCTTCATCTTCATAGATAATGGCTTTAAGCAAATCATACGCATCACCCGGCTTTGTACTTTTGCTTTTATTTATTCGCTCGCCGTGATTGTATCACTCACCATCCATGTACTTAGGATCCATTCCTCTTATAATCAAATGCTCGACAATAACTTCTCCATGAAGACGGGTAAGATTTCTGCAATCTACACAAGGGCATAATTTTTTTTCCACATTTTGCAGCTTTAGCTTTGCATCGTTTACAAAATTCCAAGCTGCTTGCTCGTATTCTTTAGTGGTTCTACAATAATAATAAAAAACGAATAATAACCTTAGATATTAAAATATGTTTTAAATTCAATATTATACTTAAGTACCATATAATTACCTGTTCAGACGTACCCGGTCTTTATCCATTATTTCTTGTCTTTTCAAATGGAAAAAAGTATCAGATTTACGAACAGTAAATCTCTCTTGACACATATTCATTCATTCTTTATATAACAAAAATTGCTTCCACTGGCAAAAACAGCAATTACTACAACAGTAGCATCGTTACTCATGTTTTGGAAGATGCAACTAATGATGTCAAACAATATATACACAAGTTTTCCATATTTGTATCTCAAATTTTATAAATGGGTAATCTATTTATTGAGAAAATAAAGCAACTAGGGGAAGATATAATTGAAATGATAAACGTTTATAAGACATCAAAAACAGTGGGCTGAAGTGAAAAAGGTAGTATACACTCACTGTTTCTTTTTTCTTTTTCTTTTTTCCAACATGGCATATTACTAAATTTAAGAAAAAAATAAGAAAAATCGAAATAACAATTAGAAAAAATATTTGCATTTAGAACTATCGTATAATTCAATTTAGTTGAATGTAGAAATAGTTTAAGTGCATTCACTGAAAATTAAACGGCAAAGGTAAATGCAATATTGGTCACCCTAGTCTTCCTAAATGGGAGAGAATTTTCCATCTCATAAAGTATCTAGTGAAATTTTCAGGATATAACATTGCAGGTCATGTCAATATCACAAAAAATGCATACAAACATAACCTATGCACTCTCGAGTAAACATGGGCAAAACACTTAGATGCAACAACGTTTTTCTGGAGCAAAAACAAAATGTGAATTTCGGGAAAACTCTACATCAGTTAATTTAAATATCTAAGGTTAAAGGGAAACTGAAGCCTAACTGACATGTAGAAGTTTATTAGCAAAATGAAACATCTATAGGCTGTATTCATGTATTGTTACCATCCTGCTGAAATTATGTAGCCCAAAAAAGAATAGAATTCATATGGAAAACTTGAGTACTATAAGGTGCATGAATACAAATATACAATAATGTCAGAACGATATACAACATTAGCACCAAACTGTTTCCAAAAAATTTGCCATTACAACGGCGCTATTTTGTAGCACCGAAGTAATGTCTATGCATTACCCCTCTCCTGATACTTGGCTTGCGCCATTAACAATAATTTTATCAACTTACACAACAATGTCACCAATCATTATTACATTGCATGAAACTGGCATTAGTCATGAGTGAACTGATGCCTGAATTGTTTAGTGATGTGAATAAAAAGTATGTGTTTTAAGCTGAAAATCGTCCCATTACTGATTTAATGCAAATTATTGTACAACACCCAAACACTTTGATCGTGTGTTTACTCATTGTGCGGCAAATATTTGTTATTACAACATGACAACCAGTATCAGTATAGGTAAGGTTTGTTTTCTTTACTTAGAGAAGTTTTAATGTCGTCATTTTCAAACCTCTGTAGTCTTCTGACAGTGGAAAATTTGAGATTCATAATATAATGTCAGTAGAAATATTATAGTTTCTTACTAAATAGAAATGCTCCTATCACCCTATATTCTTTGATTAAGTGAGATTATACATTATCCGTTTATACGGCTGCATAACTCAGTCTTATATGTTTTGTTTCTAATTGTTGTGGAAGTTTTTTGAAATATGAAAATTAGCCATTGTCCTAATTCTGCAACTGAAATTTACTATGCATTAGATGTTGCAAGGTATCGTAAGCTGTGTTATTTGTTTTGTTGTTGCATATGAAAAATTATTTTGGACAAAATGTAATCATAGACATACATCTAACTGCATATCGAACTCCGTACCTGTAGTAAGATCAGTTTTTCGGCATCATCATCGCGTTGCAGTTTGGTTAGGGAAATCCATAGATGCATGTCATTGGAAGCAAACATGTCATGAAGAATGGTCGGGATTAAATTTCGAATAAAATTTTGGATGTTTTTACTAACTAAGCGTCTTTATCATTACTGCCTATTAGTTATTCTACTACAGTTTCTCATGTTCATTAACTATTTTGTACTTGAGATCTGCATGTGTATGACCACCTTATTCACAATTTGATTTATCCAATGTATTCTGTGATCGGTCTTAACGCAAAACAAAAATCTATCAACCTCTTCATCTACTGAATTGAGTCTCTACTACCCAAATTTATTATCTCCATAAAGGAGATTGCATCTATAGCCGTGCTTCCAACAGCCTCAGATGAAAACTCCTAATTACCATCTCTGAAATTGTAATAAAAAAAAAACCTAATAACCACTCCATCTACTGAATCAACTCTCTATTATGTCAGTATATCATTCAAAAAATTCATTTGTGTCATACTTGAAATAGGGTAAACTGTTGTTCAATCTCTTCTACAATCTTTAGGCAATCACATTTTTTTACTAATATTTACTTATAAAGTTATTCCCTATTTATTCCTAGATTAGCCTCTTAATTCCTTTAAATTATTACATGTGCATACCATTCCCTTTACCAGACATTGTCGAAGTTTATGTATCTTCATTTTTGCATGTCAATTTTGTTTGCATTAGCTTATGGACTATTTACAACTGAATAATTATTTTCCTTACTGAATGACCAAATTACCAATGTTCTTCTGCATGATTAAGTGCGCTTTGATCTAAGCATATATATGACTTATATTTCTTTTACAACCAATTAAAAATAAATGTACTTCTTTAAATTAGCACAAACAATTATATCTCTGATATTTTAGTAGCAAACATTGAGAAGGCTTCTAAATTCGAGGAAATTTACTTATTTGCACATCATAAAGAGAGGTATCAAATAAAGTGCAATGGATTCTTTAAAAGAATATACTTTTACTCATAAATTGTTAGTAGGAATTGTCTTTTAATTGCAAATAAATTATCTACAATGTTTTATTCATAGATATTTATGGCCAAACATTTTGACGTACTTTAAACTAAACTAAAAGTTCACCTCAAATCACTTAAACTTAAACATATTAGGTCGTTAAAAAAACCATCATAATAACAAACTGAATTCGATTTCATAAAATATTTGATTTTGAAGCATGCATGGGATATTATTAGGGTCATGTTTCTAACAAACATTACTGTCCAAGTTTGTACAGTAGTTCATAAAATTTTCAACTGTCGTAGGATAGATTGAAACTGATAATTAGTGAACATACACACACACATACATACATTCGTATTACAAAGATATATTAAGTGTTTGTTATTTGGTTACTAAATAATAAAAATAAGTCATTTTATTTATATTGATAATTTTCATTAAAGCCTGTAATTTGGCTATTAACCTTATCTGCCATTCTTTCTTTCTTACAGTAAATGTTTCTTTCATTTCGGAAGTAAATTTTTGAAGGTTTGAAAAGAATATCAATGTATGAAACTATAATTTTTATTTTACCTTTTATGCTTCATATTGCCGCTAACTATGTATTTTTATTTGACAAAATTACAAAAACTAAGTTGCATATCATATGAATATTAAGTGTAAAATTTTCTATCATTAGCTTTCTATCTGCCCTCATTCCAAATTCTAAATTAAAATATTTACAATTGTTGCAAGCATTTTATTTACCATACTAGGCTTATAATAAACATCGTTATTAAGATGGTCGTTGCTTCTCGGATAATTTTTAATAAATAAAATCAATAATAACTTTATGATATGTATATGCATTAATGTACATATACATAAACAATTTATTGCTCTATTACTTTCTTGTTTCAATACGAATCAACATAAATAAGGATTGTTAAAATTTAGATTCATTACATGTACAGAACTGAATATAGCCAATATTCTTGATGTATTAAAAATGTATGCATATACAACATTGTTTCTAAAAATGCGCCTGTTCTTCCTCTTAGCTTATGCTTTTATTTGTGTTTTAGTAGCGTTTTAATGGTTTAGAAACATGTTCCGCTTTAAACAATATGTAATCATGCGTCGTACGTCTATGACGGATAATAAACTTATAAACTAACAGTCAACTCATCTTAACCATTTATTGAAGATAATCAGGGTTTCAACTGTCCATTTTCAGCAAAGAAAAACCATATAACAGGATAAAAGCAATACAATATCACAGAACCACTTCATTTCTGTCATCGAGAAGACCAGTTCCTAGCCTTCTCGAACCCATTCTTACACAACCTGTAATCCTCAAAGGCCTGCTCAACTTCATGCCTCGTGTTCATAACAAAAGGCCCATGCTGAACCAATTATCTTGAATTGGTTGGGGAGATAAAAAATGTTTGAAACCTACACTTGGAAAATCTTCTAAGTAAAAATATCCAAAAGGATTTCGATTCGCTTTTCTAATTTTGCATCCTACCTATGGTTAGAGAGTGAACTTTAGTTGTTAGATACTAACATCAAAACAGTTTAAAAATTCAAAATCATAAAACAAATGAAAACTATTTTTACATGTAACCTGTAATGTATGGTTGACTGAAGTACTTAAAAGCTATTTTTATATGTTAATAGCTTATTGGTTGTATGATAGACTTTAACAAATTTGTTTGAATTATATGCATGAAAATAACACATCGAATTAACTTGTATTTAGAATTTCATACATTGTACATGGTTCAGATGAGACTATCTATTGAAGTACAAATGTTGTCCACTTCTTGCATTGTCTATCATCTAAACATCCATTTCCATGAATTACATTTATACATGAGTTAGAGACAAAAATATCGATGAAGTAAGAATATTCTTAAAGGAAAAGATTGCTTATGAAGGTATATTAGTCAAAGTGTAGGGATGAAAGTGATTTTCATAGAAAAAAGATACTACTAACATGTTTTCTCTGCATTTTACTAGTAGGAACAAGCATAGAAAAAGCACAGAATGTGAGGAAGAAGAGAAGTGTAAATCCTGTCTTTCTTTATGTTTACGTCAATTGTTAAAATTAGACTTTCTAATGAGTAGAATTGGGCCATTCACAAATTTAGAATATAAATCTTACTCAACCGTAAAACTCTGTAAATTTCTTAAAAAATGGTAGAAATTAAAAAGTAGATCCATCCTTCCTAACAAAGAAAAAAAAATCAACAAGAGATTTATAGCTAAAGTTGATCAATTACCATGGTGATTCCTCAACTAGTTATATAAAAGGGAATTACATTTTACTGGACAATTCAAAATAGAACATCTTATTATTCAGACTTTTTTTTCCTAGTACCCTCAAGGTAAAGATATACAATTTTCATACAGGTCAAAAGGATGTAACCTCTACGGAACACCCATATTGAATAAATTGTACTAATGTACGTCAAACCCATTACAAAGTAATTTACTAATAGATTAAGTAGAGTTAAATGTATATCTCTGAACAATATGAACTGGTTTAATCGGACATACTTAAGAAAATGAGACATCTCTAATTTTTTGGTCCTTGAGTAAAGAAATGGGCTGGATGAGTGAACCTATGGATGGAGAGTCAACAATCAATTATCTATCCACGCAGCATTAATCTTGACAAAAACATCGACAAAATAAGTGAAAAGTGTTTCCCGTTGTTCAATCGTACAACAAACTGTAAATTATGTGAAAACTCAATGAAAAAATCAATCTTGTTAAAAATAAAAAAATATGTATTTGTCAATTTATAATACTTGTTTAAAATAACAAAAAATTTGATAAATTCAATCATCCAAAGCATAGTTTTTAATCGAGTTTAAAACAGAGATTAAACCAAAATTCTTTATCAAAACAATGAAAGGTAAATGTATATAATTATCTATAGTAAAACATGTATATCTATTAAAACTTTAAGAGTGTTATATAAATTGACGCAGTCCAAGTTTAAAGCATGTGCGTGGACTTTGTAAAGGAAAGACGCTGTCCTGAGTGACATAATATCTATAGCAAATATTGTATTATGGATTCAGGATTATAATAGTTGTATTGTTGAGCGCTTAGCCACATATTAATTTGTTTTTAGTCATTTACACTTTCTTATAGTCTTAGTTTTTAAATCACCTGTTATTTCATAATAAGAAACCAGAAATAATTTGAACAACAAATACAACACAGTTTACATATTATTTCTGAAGTATAAAAATATAATACAACTGCATAACCTGTCGTGAAGCATAAATAGAATATAATAGAACAATCAATGTCCGAAGTATAGATAGACTATAATAGAACAATTGCAAGAAAATGAGTTTTTCGCACAGTATGATAATTAAAATGATATGAAAATATATAATAATACCTCTCACGGAAGTTCAAATCGGAGAGTCGGAGACACTTGTCTAGGTTTTGGGATTGGGATCGACTGTGTGAGAAAAGAAATTACAGCATCAATCGAGACGGTGGTTACGGTTGATTTCGTCGAGTTAATATATTCGGGAGGTGGTTGACGGCAATTAATGTTTTCTGGAGGTGATAAAGTAAAAGGAAAAATAGTTTCTGAAGAAGGAAGCAACAAAGCAATACACGCTTTTTTAGTTCCCGCACAAATTTTGTTTGCCGCCTGCGTTTTATTGAATAGCGTTGTACGATCAATTTACCCAGTCAAATAGCGTTGGAAACCCTAGCTTCAAAAACGAACTGATGGTAATATTGGAAAACATTGTATGTTGGTGCTATCAAAAGCCCATATTGTTGTAGTGATTTACAAACCCTAGCCCCTTCTAACTAGTGAAAATTCATGCAAAAACATCTAATCACATCTCCCTTTTTTCCATTTGTTTCTTTTTATTTAATAGGAAACAAAACCTTTCAATTCTCTAGCCGTTTGAAACATTGATTACATGTCGTTTCTTTCTACATGATTAGATGTGAAAACTCCTCTAGTAAATATCAATTCACATACAAATATTTCCCAAACATCTCATTCCTCATTAGTCTATTGTGATTGAGAGGAAATTGCAGTAAGTTTTCTATGGCTCCTTCCTCTTTTTTCTGGTTTTCCTCTTCTATTTTCTTTTGTTCTTCTCTAAGTTTCAAGGAATAGGCTCGGTCACCATGAATTTCCGACCACAACTCCCCCTCCACCAACACCTTCCACGGTCAGTAACTCCTACTCATCATCCCATGAACATGCCATGACCATAGATGAAGATCTCATCACCAAACAATGATAATAAACCTTAGCTGAGCCTATAGATGCAAACCCCCTCCTTGGTTGCCTTGACACCCTAGCCTATTTCCACCATCTTACCTTGGCCGTGACCATCTCCATCTCCTAGCCATAATCTAGATCTGACTTGACCAAATTCGCACACAGGCCGAGCCACTTTAGACATAAGTCGAGCCCAAACTCCACTAGATCCATGCCTTGTAACCTTCCATGCCTTATAACTTGCCTCTATTCACCTTCCTCAAACCATAGCCATGTGCACTTGATCCATGACCGAGCCTAGCTTACCTTTAGACATCATGCCTGAGCAAAATATGGTGATGGTTGAGCCTATAGGTGATGTGGCCGAGCCCACTTGTGATTTAAACCAAGCTTTGTTTCATATTGATTCATGTTTTTCATTGTTGAATTCATACCTTGTTTTGTTAAACCATATACTTATATTTATTTTATTTATTTGATTACAAGATTTGTATTTGGTTGTTACTTCTTCTCAAATCCTGTCGTGCATTGTCGTGCTTTGTGGAGTGTGGAATTTTTTATTTTGAATTGATCTCTAGCTTCAAAAAGGAGAGTCATTCACTCTAGACATTACATACTTATATAACTATAAATTGGTGACAAATGAATGCGTAAAATTGATATGCTATGTTAATTTGTTCATATATGCATGTGACCTGTTTATATGATGTATAACCTGATTTGGTACCTGTTACATCATCTATTATAATATTATATGTTATACTGTTATTTTATTTTCTGTATCCCACACTGCAAGTTCCCTTATCACTATGGGTTGAAATGATACATACCCGAATGGACTTTAGAATATGAAAAAATCATTATGGGCGAAAATGATAGGCTCGAGTGATTTTTATTGTATTTGATTTACTTGGGATTACGGGCTTGAAATGATAGAACCTGGATTTTTCTTTTTAAATTACGGATTGAAATGATATATTATCCATATCACTTGACCTAGGTTAGAAAATATTATGCTGACCCATGGTTAATTTTATATATATTTTCTGAAATTTTATAAGTATTTTAAATGTAAAAATATGTCATTTTAACTTAATTTGGATTTAAATAATTTAAATGAATTTATAGAGATTTTTCTATAAGTTAAACTGTGTAAAGAATTAAATGGAAAGGTGTATTTTAAAGGATGACTTAACTTGAAATTGGGAATTTGGTTTTAAATGGAAACTTTAAGTTAAGTAAATAAATGGAGATTTAATTTTATTTAGGAGATGGGTATGTTAAATAAAACATTAAGTTTTTGATTGAATGAAAGTTAAGCAATTTATAAAGGATTGACTTAACAAATGAAATTAATTAGAATCAGACATTTATTTATAAAATGTTATTTTATTAAAATTTATAAGTTAATTAATATCCAAATAATTTTTTTTGAAAAGTGGAATAAGTTTGATAAGTTAAAAATGAGAAAAGTTGAAGATATATTGTTTTAAAGGGTATAACAGAAATTATAGCGTTTCAGAAATGCTGTAGTTTAATGAACTAAGGCTTGAATATACCAAATATACCTATAATAGAATTTCTGAAGTGCTGCAGCTTCTAAAAATTTGAACTGTGTTAAACTTACTAAATATGCCTATAACAGCATTTCTATAGTGCTGTAACTTCTGAGAATTTGAACTATGTGCTGAAATTACTAAAGATACGTATAACAACATTTCTGAAATGTTGTAATTTCTGATTTTGAACTATTTTTTAATATGTACTAAATATACCTACAGCAGCACTTTATAAATGCTTCTGTTTTGAAAATTTCAATGTTTGAAATGTTGAAATTGAACGAGTGAACTTAGAAATTGCTGAAATTTTGGAATTTGAATATTTGATTTGGAAGGATAATTACTTCATATTTAAATGGTTTAAATTAATTATTTTGTCTTTGAATATAAACCACTTTTGAAATTTATAACCATGGGTAATAATAACGTTGGTTGTTAAAGAGACCGGGATCGGATATCGGCATACTCTCTGTCGATACCGAAAACCACTTTAACAACCGTGTACGTAATGGAGATTCCAAAATGAAGGAAGATGGTGGCGACGTTCTGTTGAGGTATATACGTGGACCCGACTCCCGTGAGTTGGCATAAGGTGGCTAAACCAGGAGCGATTCCGGGCCAGTGAGGTAGCTCCTCTGATCGGGCGCACTTCTTCGTATGCCATTCTATTACCTTGTGATTGATTGGTGTGCACCTTTTATTTTTGCAAGTGTGGCTCGAGATGGTCGGTAGTGACTATTATGTGTTACCACCTGTCCGGATAGTAATTGGTATATCTACTCTGGCATTGACTAGTTGTGCCGTGTCACATACCCTAGCAATCCTTGTACGAGTTTGATTTGTGTCGTACCTATGGAGTATTTTTTCGTAGCCTTCCAATCAGGAGGTACGCATATACCGTATACACTACTAGCACTATTTATGTGTTAAGGGGAATATTAGGTCACTCCTTAACGCTATTTTAAAGTAAGTTTATTTTATTTCTAGACATTATTATAATAGCGTATATTACTACATGGTAAATAGTTTAACGGATCCTTAGAGGATGGGCGGTCCCAAGCATCCTTGAAGTTACTTGTACCTTTATATTACAGTTCACTTGAGTTGGGTTACATTGTATAAGTATGTATGTCCAGACTCAAGTGTTTGTGTTTATTTTCTTACGCTCGGGTCAGCCTAAGTAGCACAGCTTGGATCTATCTTCTAGAAGCTAGAGATTTCTGAAGTTTATCTTCTTATCTAGTTTTATCTATTTCAGTTCAGTCTTCCTATTTCAGCTATGTATTAGAGACCTATGTATTTGGGATTTCTACTGTATTTGTTTTAGAACTGTATTTTTTTTAGACTTTGTATTTTATACTTGTTTTGAGATAGAGTTTGTAGTGACTTCATGGACCACTATAGTTATTTTTAATTCCGCTGCGAGTATTCTGATTTATTATTTTGTGTGATGGGTTTTATTTGCTCAAAATTTTACTACAATCTGTTGTTTTGAATTATTCAAGTCCGACATATGTGGTTTTATTTTCGATTTGAATGGTCCAAAATAGTGGTTCGTTACAGTTTCTTTATCCTAAATTCGATTCTAACTTTTTTCTTCCCAACTTTCACTAGTGCATGTGTACTTGGACTCATGACACTTCTACGAATACTTTGATTCGAGGCCCTTATACAAATCGTTTAACCCGAACAAATGATCCTCCTGAAATGAAGAACGAGAATGCCCCTCGAACTCTTATGGATATAATCTTCCCCAATCAAGTTTCTATCCCTTCTTACATCAACTTTCCGGTCCTGACGGACAATTACTTTGAGATCCATTCGAATGACATTAACATGCGTCTAAAATTCGACAATCTTGAACACAATGATCCTTATATATTTTTAACCAAATTAAAACAATATTGTGCAACCATTAAACTTCAACAACTATGTGACGATGGAATCAAACTTAGGTTAATTCCATTCACACTAACTGATTACGCTGAAAAATAGTTGTATAATTTGCCTATGAATTCGATCAATACTTGGGAAGATTTACTATAACCTTCTTAATGAAGTTTTACCCCTTGGAAAAAATAACAAAAGTTCGAAATGAAATTGTAAATTTTCATCAATTCGATGGTGTATCATTTGCAAAATACTTTGAAAGATTTAAGGAACTTTTAATCAAATGTCCATACCATAAATTTGAAAAATGGACTTTTTGCCAAATTCTATATGATGGACTTTATAACATTTCTCAAATAAGGTTAGAATCAATATGCTAAGGAAACTTTATAGCCCAACATCACGATGCCCGTTGGAAATTTTTTGAAGACTTGTCCGAAAAATCATCACAGTGAGAACAATCTAACGAGAAATCGAACTATTCCAGACCAAGTGCTCATTTAGTAGGATCCTCTTTGGCCTTAGAAGCAAAAATCGATGCGATATATCCAAATTCGATAATGTCCTTTCCTTAAATCAAATGAACCAAGCTTCTTAAGTCCTGTGTTACAATTGCAACGATCCAAATCACATCACCTATTAGTGTCCATACTCATTAGAACAAACCAATGCGTTTATTAAAGATAGGAATGATCCATTTTCTCCAATGTACAATCCTAGCTGGAGAAATCATCCAACTTCGCTAGGAATCAAAATAATTCAAACATGAGTATGATTCGACCGTCTTTTCAATCAATTATGAACAGCGCCTCATATTCGAATCCTCCTTTCCAACTGCGATAATTTCAACAAAATTTTGTGCCTCCTTCTCAAAACAAAGCATAACAATATTTTGTTCATCAAGATGACAAACGAATGACCCCCTTGAAAAGAGTATTGAAGCCTTAACTAATGCGACGATGCAATTGCAAAATTTGTTAAATTCGTACATGCAAAATATAACCCAATCGATATCTAAACTCGAAATGCAAATGAGTCGATTAGCCAACCTCGTGAGTGAACGAGAAAGAGGTACATTCCCGAGCCCACGAATTACAAATCCTAGGAATCAAAACGCAAACTCGAGCCAGGCTCATGTCTTTCATGATAGATATTTAAATCAAATTAACGTTATCGCTAATTTGTAATATGCTATGGTAATCAATAACCAAGTTGTCAATCCAAACGACTTACCGGATGTTCCACTCGACATTTCGAAAACTACAACCAATTCCAATCAAAACATTGTGTCGAACCCTAATATAAATTCCGAGTCTAATTCTTTTCCAACTCAAGGAGACTGTCCAAATGAATTTCGAATCCCATTCCCAAATCGACTTCGACCTAAGAAACATTCGAAACAAATGGAAAAGATGTTGGAAATCTTTAAACAAGTCAAAGGGAACATTCCTCTCTTAGATATCATCCAACATGTCCCGACCTATGCCAAATTTTTAAAGGACTTGTGTACTAAAAAATGCCACACTCAAGTGCCAAAGAAAGTCTTTGTAGCCGCTGGTCTAAGCGAAGTCTTGTCTCAATCCGTTCCTGTTAGATACAAAGATCCTGGTTGTCTCGTAATATCATATACAGTACGAGACAAGAGAATTAATAAGTGTTTGTTAGACCTAGGTGTTAGCGTAAACTTGCTCCCATATTCAGTTCATCAGCAACAAGGTCTAGGTGAGCTTAAACCGACTAAGGTCATCCTTCAATTGGACGATTGTACTGTAAAGAAACCGATAGGAGAAATTGAGGATGTACTCATTAGATTGGGGAAATTCATATTCCCCATCACTTTCATTGTCCTTGAAACTCAACCTGTAAACAATCTGACTAGCTATATTCCTTTAATTCTAGGACGACCATTCTTTGCCTCTTCAAATGCTTTAATTAATTATCGAAACAGTTCAATGAAAATTTCTTTTGGTAACATGAACATCGATCTTAACATCTTTAATTTAAAAAATAAATTCAATGAACCATTCGATAGCACATTGGAAGTTGGTACCATTCAAGAAAAATATGAAAACTAATCGATTGACCTTAATGATGAATGCGAGGCTAAGTACTAAAAATTGTTTCAAGATGTTCCACACAAGACCGAACACATGCTTCCTTTCAAGGATCTCACGATTGAGTTCGAGTCTCAGCCGACGTCTTTGTGCCACCTCCCAGGTTAGATCTCAAACCTCTCCCTTCTCACCTTAAGTACGTCTACTTAAGAGAAAATGAAACATGTCCTCTCATAATTTCTAACGATCTTTTTCTTAAGCAAGAAGCTTCTCTTCTCTCTATTCTTTTAAAAAATAGAGAAGCGATTGATGGTCCATTATGGACATTAAGGGAATTAGCCCGACAATTGTTCAACATCGTATTCACTTCATTGACGAAGCCAAACCCACTCGTGATGCACAACGAAGGCTTAACCCCAAAATGAAAGATGTGGTTGGAGACGAAATTCTAAGCTCCTTGATAACGGTATCATATATCCCATCTCTAATAGCTCTTGGGTTAGTCCAATTCATGTCGTGCCTAAAAAGTCCGGACTTACCATTATAACAAATGACACTAAAGAACTCATTTCTACTTGTACTCAAACTAGTTGGCGTGTTTGCATTGATTATCGATAATTGAATGCTACAACATGTAAAGATCACTTCTCCCTTACATTCATCGACCAAATGCTTGAACACTTAGCTAGCCATGAATTCAATTGCTTCTCGATGGTAACTCTGGCTATAACCAAATTCCAATCGCTCTCGAAGATCAAGAGAAAACAAATTTCACGTGTATATTCGGTACCTTTTCTTATTGACATATGCCATTCGAACTTTGTAATCCCTTGCGATTTCCAATGATGTATGATTGGCATTTTTTGATATGTTAGAAAGCTTTCTAGAAGTCTTTGTAGATGATTTTTCTATCTTTGGAGATTCTATTTTTGATTGTTTACATCATCTCGAGTTGGTTCTAAATCATTGTGAAGAAAACCATTTGACTTTGAACTGAAAAAATTGCCACTTTATGTCAAATGAGGCATTGTCCTAGGACAAGTCATTTCAAATAAAGGCATTGTGGTAGATAGAGCGAAAGTTGACATAATTGCAAACCTACCCATTCCCAAATCCATTAAGGACATTCAATCATTTCTAGGACATGCTGGATTTTACCGAAGCTTTGTGAAGGACTTTAGCAAAATCGCTCATCCTCTAACTACTCTTCTAGGAAAAGACGTTCCTTTCAATTTCAATTCTTACCGTGTCTCTTCTTTTGAACGTTGTAACAAACCGAATTCCACTGGGTCCTGATTTTTTGCAAAAATGCTAAAATCCAAACCCACTAAAGCCTGAGTTGGGTATCTGGTATCCTGCAAATAGGCAAAGATAAATATATCATAGCTCAAATAAATATCTCACAGCGGAACTGACTAAAATATAATAGTAAATATTCACCAAGGTAATAACACTTTCTAAACATGTGTCTTAAAGCTGGAAAATCTCTGCCATCTATCTAACCTATGGGATGATATAAGGAGGGGGTCAGAACTAAAGTTCTGGTAAATGGAAAAATTATACACTTCTAAGCATAATTCTATAAATATCGTTCTATTTCCATTTTCTGTTATATTAGGTTTATTGGGTTTATAATACTCTCGCCTCTATGCGTGAATCGTACCCATCTACTCCTTAGTAGATTAAGACCTAATAAACAATATATATATGTAGCTACATGCCCAAAGACCACAATGGTCCTAGGTACTACCCATAGTACCTTCTGTATCCTCCTCGGAAAGGACTCCATCGTCTTGCTACTAGAGCGTACTATAACTACATCTGTAATGGATAGCTTCGTGAGGCCTACAATACATATGTTCCATCATCTACTATGAAACGTGAAATTTCATCCGCACTAGAAGTGCTTGGACATCCACAATGTACCACCTAGTGTGTACCTTGAGGACTACACACAATCATTCTATCTACTCCCCGAATTTCGCCAGCAAGTTCTAGCTTGTATGGAACTCCGTCGACGATTTTCTATATTTTTAAAGGTCCACTTTGTAGGCCTACCCTAAAGATATTATACTTGGTCTGTCTCTTTAATCATCGTGGTTATGGCCCCACGCAGCCCCTCTTAACAAACCAAAAGACCTTTCAAGAGCTAAGTGGTTGTGCCCTACTGCAAACAATGTAAACATCCATTTGGTTATGCCCTCATCCAATGTCTCGATAGCGAAAGAATCATTGGCCTGTTGGTTTAACTCTAGTCTTTCTCGAACTCGCTCTAACTAATGATAGCTGATATCCTCATGCGACTATAATTATGGGTCCTGCCCACTCTAAACTATTCACAAACTAGAGTACGGTGTCATACAAATATCCTGCTCCAACATCAACCTTTTGACTGTGTGACGACCCTGAATTTTCCAGCATTTAAAATCGGGATATTTAATTGATTTTAAATATTCAATAGAGTAATTTTAACTTGAATTACGAATATACAATTTATTTGATAATTGAATTATTAAATTAAATAAGTGAAATTGGGTAAATTGTTGAATCTGGAGTTTAAGCCTATTAAAAATAATTTGAAGGCTTGTAAAATTTATATTGATAATACCGAAGATAGTAGAAATGTTAAAATTGAATTTGTAAGTGTTTTGTTCAGGTTTGCAATTTTATAGTTTAATTGAATTTAAAAATAGCCTTCCGAGGCACAGTCTCGGAATTCGACGAAACCAGTTCCATTGGATCCGTAATATTGAATTATTATCGAATTTCATTTTTTGTGCAGTTTGGAGTTGTCGTGTGAGCGTACGATATATAAACGTGCTGGAGTTTTTTTCGAAAATTCAAAGTTTAGTGCTTCAAAAGGGTTATCTCCTCCATACGATCGAGGTTTCGAATTGTGGAATTGTGACAGTTTCAAATTTAAATTTGAATTTAAAAGGATATGTATATATATTTAATATAATACTATTGTCAAAAGATAAATTACATATTTTATTGGTTTCGACACTGGGCAGAGGATTGTACTCGCGTTCTTCCTTCTTCTAGCCTCGCCCCTTTTCTTCTCTTATTTTCGAGCAAACAACAGATAATTAAAAAAAATGGCGGACCGATTATATAAAAAAATAGTTCGAATTGCTCGAATCATCTGCTGTACATCGAGTTCGTCCCAGATTTAATAGAGAGTCGATCGAGTAGGGTTTCGCGATCGAAGGAGCACTTGCGCGCTCGCGCACGTGTGGGGAGTTTGAGTTCGACTTGGCGTTGGCTACGCGTGCGTGGAGGTGGAGCCACGCCGTGCAATTAGGGTGGATCTTGGGATGTTTCGAGCGAGCAAAGAAGACGTGCTCACGTGCGCGAGTATCTAAGGATCGGAGTTAGGTTTTGGGTCAGGTTCGATCGCGACGTCAGAGATCGGAGGCGTGGTGACGTGAATCGCGAGCCTAGGTTATTTGTGAGGTATTCATTTGTTTGATCTTTAACTGAAGGGATAAAATGTTTATACACATTTTTAAGTTTAAGATATACAAATAGATGCTTATAGGAAGAAATACATTAGTAGACAGAATGTATATGTATTGAACTGTACAGTAAATATATATATATATATATATATATATATATATATATATATATATAGGTGCAGTTTCAAGAAGAAAAGAAAAATGGTATATGAAGACACATATTTATAAAAATGGTGAATACAGTTTTGGGAAATCATGTTTAATAAGGATTGGAAAGGGAAATTATATATATATATATATATATATATATATATATATATATATATATGTTTATAGGTAAAAGAAAATTATTTGATAAATTGGGAGAATAAAATAAATAAATATAAATGGCTAGTTTAGATCAAATTTATTGGTTAATTAAATTGGTTAAATTGCAGTTGATTATTCGAATAGTTCAAATATTAATAAAAACATCTAATGATTTTACAAGGTCTGGAAATCGTGGAAAAGCAAGTTGAGATGGGTTGGATTGCCAAACCAAAATCAAAGGTAAGTTAATCTCACTCGGTTAAATTTAAATTTTAAATTTAAGTTTAAATGATTAAATTTAAATAATTGTTTGAATGGTTGAATTGATTGATGTGTCATATAGTTGTATATACTACACCCTGGAATGATTGATTTCCCTCATTTTATAGTGAAGATATTTATGTTGTGCTAACGTCTGTGGATGCAGGGAAAACTGGTTGGAGGGATCCAACTGGATCCCTCAACATTTATTTAAATTATCCAATGCCCTCTGTTGTAATTATTTAATATTCTATGATGAATTATATTGGAATATTGAATGCTATAGTTCGATTGGATTGGATATAATTAGGTATAATGAATTATCAAAAATATATAAATTGGATTTTGGAAAGGAAATAAAGGAGTGAATTTGTAAGTAAAATAATTATAAAAAAGTTGAATAAATTTTAGAATGAATTGGAAAGGAAATAAAATGACTTTAAAATTCTAATAAATAAATATTAAGTTTAGTAAGGGTAATTTTGAATAAACAGAAGATTAATGAATTCAAAACTTCAATATTATAATTTTAAAAGAACAAAACATTTATTTAGAATTTAAGGTGTAAATTATTGGAAAGAGTAAAGAAGAAATTGAAAAATAATAATAATAAAGTCCATAACTAATGAATTTGGAAATGAACTGATAAGTAAAGAAATTTATTTAATGGGGATAAATTGGAGATCAATTTGGAAAATTGATTTAAGTGATTGAAGTTGAAAATTCTCCCTGGATAACCAAGTACGTTTTCAAAGTGAATTTTCGAATAGAAGCTAAAAGTTTTAAAGTTATTTTAAAAAGCATGTTTTGGAAAATTTATTATTTCTAATATTTAAATTCTAAAGTAAGTATGTTCTTAAACTCTATTATGGTAGTAATTATTTAAAGAGTGACATAGTATCTTGTTTTTTTTTAAAGTGAAAATCTAATTTTATATTTTCTTAAGTAACTTTACTTTTAAATATTCATATAGTATGTGTTTTTAACAAATTCTTGAAGTAGTTTTAACTTAAGTGTTTTAAATTATATTTCAAAGTTGGAAATTCATTCTCCATACGAGCCTTGTACGAGTTTTGTTTGTATTACACACTCTATGGCTAGTAGCTGGAATTTAATAATGTAACAATTTCGGCTATTTTATAAGTATTTGTATATAGACCCTATTATAATATCAGAGGATTTTTATAAAAATTGTTTTAGCTATCGTAAGGTAACGACCCGACATGTTTATTTGTGGCATGGTCTTACGAGATGCTTTTGTTTTCAAAGGATTTTGGAAACTCTAATAATCAATTGGGTGTGATTTTCTCGCGCTGGTAATCCAGACTAACTCGGGTATTATTTAACTGTAATGCTCGGGTCAGACCGAGTATTAGAGGATACGTGATATGATGCTGTGGAACTCAGGAGACGAGCAGGATGACGATACGTACTTCCGTACTTGTTTATATATGTATATTCCGCTGTGTTGAGTTGTTGTGTATCCATTGTATGATATTGATGTTGAGCTGTGATTAATGTACTCTGATGATGTAATATATAAACAGAGATACTTGATTTTTGAGTAAAGACCATTTATTATCTATTATATTTTATTCCGCTGCGATGGTTAGATTCTGTTGTTGATTTCTATTTTCTTCTTCTATCTCTTCTTCTTTAAACCAAATGGTTCGTATTTCTATACAACTTGAGTTGATTTAGGTAGAATAGTGTTAACTTAAGGGGTTCGGATTTGTGGGCCATTACAGTTGGTATCAGAGCTTAGGTTGGTGATAACCTTGGCTCTGGTGGGAATTACTCATTTAAATTAGAGTCCGTAGTACTCTAGAATGAGTTCGAGCGTATTAATAGATATGAGCGCGTATTTGTTAGTGAATATATATTGTTTAAATATTGTGTTGATTGGTTTATTGAGTGGCATATGAACCTTCGTCGACACAGTCTGCACAACAGTATCGAAGGGGTTTCTAAACACTTGAATAGAATAATTGACACAGTATTGTTTTAAATGTGGGTGAATGCAATAATTTTACCCAAAAATATATTTTGATATAAAGAAAAGTTTTTGTAAACTATTTTAGCTAATATATGGTTGCTTGGATGTTTGAAATGATAATATTAAATTATTATCATCGTTCTGTAAAATTTAACTAGAAATTGAAAATATAACTAAAGATTAAAGAAAAATAATTTCATATTAAAAGAAAGAAAGAAAGAAAGAAATCTTCAAATATAAATTAACAACGTGAATTGTAAATTGAAATATAATTAAATGGAAATTTTTATAAGCATAAAGTATACAAATGCATTATAGTTAAAATATGAATTAAAACAGAATTTGGAAGTTTAAAACCCTGGAGATTTTGGGAGTATTTTGAAGATAAATAGTAGCATTGTTGTTTTTGGGGTATTTCTGAAAGGAAATTTATTTTAAATGGATTTTGAAAGTGATATAGCATTGAATTCACTTCAGTCGCTGGAAAATAACTTCGGTGATGACTGCAACATCATCGATGTTCATTTTCGAGTTTCTAAGTAATGGATTGCTGCCAAATTGATTTGTTCAGAAGAACTAGTTTGTTTTTTAGATTTCAAAGGAAATTTGTTGGGGATAAGACCCGGGTTGGTTTAAATTTTTGAGAAATGTGATTTGAGATGTTGGAAATTTCAAAATAATTTGAAACTAAAAGTCGGATGTTTAAAATCCTGATGAGATAGGTTGTAAGCTTATCAATCGGGATGATTTTTAAATCAGGAAGGAAATTTAAGTGAATGTTGGAAATTAAAATCGAAAGTAAGAAGTTAAAAATGGAAATTTAGCTTGGATTAAGATTAAAATTTTGAAATTTAATTATGATGGAAGAAATAAAATAGCAAATTTTATATGTAATTGAAAGGAGAAATGATTTAAGTTGCAAATAAATCCAATATGAATATAACAAGTTAATTTTGTGCTTGGATATTATCTTGATAAATTGAGAATGTGAATAAAAATTCAAATGGATTAAATTAATAATATACAAGCCTGGAAGGTTGTTGGGCTTAAATAAATTAAAAAAATATGAATGAATTGGATTGAGAAGTTTAAGAACTTTAAATGGGACTGGGATCAATTTAAGCTCAGAAAATGGAAGTAAGTAGAATAAATAAAAGTCCAGTTGTATTGAATTAAGTTGAATTTTAATTAATGGTGGAATTTCGAAATGAAGCCGAATTTTAAATAGAAATTCAATTGAAATTGTAGTGAATCAAACATGAATTAAATTGTTATGGAATTGGCTTAAAATAAAGGTAATTTGAAGTGCAAATAAGTCCAATTCAAGTATGGATGAATTAAATTGTCCTTGGATATTATTTTAACAAATTGAGAATGGAGTTATGTGAATGACTAAATTAATTAAATGAAATTTGATTTAGATAAAATCAAATAATAATGGAAATGAATTTAAGTGTGAAATTGAAATAAGTAAATCAATTAAAGATTAAACTTTATAGAAGTATAGCTTCGAGGAAAGTGAAAGTTTATTTAATAAAAGCTTGAATAATTTAAGTTGAATGGAATAAAATCCTTATTCGAATAGAAATAAGCTCGATAAAGAGTAAATTGAATAAATAAACTTTGATGGCTTATCAAAAGAGTTTAAATGTTTGAAATACAGGTATGCTTGGCTTGATAAAGATAAGATCTTGAGTAAAACTGAAAAGTGAATGTGATTAAGGGTAAATGGATGTAAGTGGGGAAAAACAAATGAATGTGTGGCTTATAAAATTTGAAAGGGAGATATAAGTCAAATGAAATTGTTTGATATTTTTGAAAGTGAATAAAAATCCAAACCTGAATTACAAAATAGAATTGAACCCATGAAAATTTAATTGAAGAGAATTTTTGAAGCTAAAAAAAATCAAGTATTGAATTATAAATTTGGAGTAAACTAATTTGGAATAAATTAGTAATTTAAATATGTGGATAAAATTTGAATTGGTTAAATAGAAGTTGGATGGTGAATTAATAAATTTGATGGTGAATTTAAGTGAATGGGAGAAGGAGACTTTGAGTTATAAATATGAAATTCATCTTGGATTGGTTAGCAAATAAAATGAAATTCGATTAAAATGAAATGGTTTGAAAAATCTAACCGAGTATAAATAAAGTGAAAATGGTCTTGTAATTAATTGAATAAGTTCGAGAATGAATCAAACATGGAAATTGAAATTTTTAAATGAATTGAATAAATTAATTAATTGAGCTAAGTAGTAAATGGAATAGATTTGATTTAAATAGAATCAAATTAAATTGGAAGAGAATTTATGGGCAAATGACAGTGAACTTAAGCTATGAAACTGGAATGATTTGAAGTAATTAACTTAAGTATAGAATTGAATGAAGCATGACTTACATGAAATTGGGGAAATGATTATTAAATTTTAAGCATGGATGTTGTTGAGCTTATTAATGAAATGGTTTTGAATAAAACCAAAGTGAATGTGAAATAAAATGCAAATATATAGTTTGGGAATACATTGGAATGAAATTAAATATAAATTGAGTTGGAATCAGTTTTAAAATGATTATAAAACTAAAGAAATTGTTTGTGTAAATAAATATCGTCGACTTGCTTAAATTTGCATATATTTTTAAAATATGGCTTTGTTGTTACTAAAAGTTGATAAGTAACAAATACTGATTTCTGAAATCAATTAAGTTGAAAATGGGATAGTTTGGACATAAAAATGAACTGGAGATAAGTAATGGGGTTGTAAGTCACCTAAGCTGAATGTAAATGGTATATGAATCGGTGAAAAACAAATTGAATTAGATTGAAAACTTCGCAAACGGCTTATGGAAGTATTTATATTGTATTTCATATGTTATTGATCTGTTGTACCTGTTAAATGAATGAAATGTTACAAATTTCATAAATATGTTGCTTATGCGTTTAAATTGAGAAAGTACAGGTACCGGAAGACCGTTTAGCGAGATTTGGGATGCGCAAATGCTTAAATAAATGCGCTGCTTCTTAAAATGCTAAATAAGGTACGCCTACACAATACAAACTAGGAAATATGAACTGTTTTTGGTTTTTCCGACCATGTGGGTCGATGTACATATATTTATATCTTTTGTCAAATTGCAAATGCTCCTCCGTACAAAGGGAACTGCCAAAAATTTTCATAAAATTTGGGAGCTAGAAAATTTTTTGAAAATTTTTGGGAAATTTTTTAGTTAACGATAGAACGATTTCAAACTGAAAATTGAAATAAATCGGTAAATGAAACTAATTTAAAATAATGACATGAATCGGTATAAATGAGAAATAAAATTCAAAATTTAGAGTTGATGATAAATTGAATTCATATGGAAATGAAAGAATCGATTTGAATAGAAATAGATATAACCTAGAATGGTGAGGTGAAAATAAGTATGAGGAACATATTTCATGTTTATACTAACATAAGAAGGAATGGTGAATTCTTAAATGAAAGATTGATACTAC
Organism: Allium cepa; assembly: GCA_030765085.1. Classification (NCBI taxonomy): domain Eukaryota; kingdom Viridiplantae; phylum Streptophyta; class Magnoliopsida; order Asparagales; family Amaryllidaceae; genus Allium; species Allium cepa. The sequence continues at coordinate 592,379,423 of CM060938.1, forward strand.
AAATATAATCTAAGATGATTTTTGGGATGAAAAAATATTGACATTTCGTAAGGAAGTCAATAAAATGTTTTGAATGTTGTGATTGGATATTATTGCTAAGGGGAATATGCAGGTATTATAAAAGGAAAAGAGAGTTGGTTTTGATTTCAAAAGATAAATTTGAATTGCTCGACAAAAAGGTATGTATTTAAATTTCGGTATGAAATTTGATTGGGTTTTTGATCGAGCCACTTGGCTTTTGTTTTCTTTTTGGATTTGGGAGCCCGTAGAGACCTTTTGTAGTTGTACCGAGCTAGCCGCGTAAAGGAGACGCTGGCAAAAAAATTCGGAAATTTAGAGAGTTAGAAATTCTTCGAGAAAATTTCGATAATTCAAAATTTAGTTTTGAATTATAATTTGAATGATTGTATAAATAAAGTTGTTTGAGAACTATGGAAAAGTTTGGAAAGTAAATAAGAATAATAATGGGTCTTTTATAAGAAGATAGTTGGTAAGATGTTGAATTGTTAGAAACTGTTTGGTTTTAGGGAAATAATAAACGGGTATTGGACCATTCTTCCTAACTAGCAAATTCGAGGACGAAATTCTTTTAAGGGGGAAGGAATGTGACGACCCAGAATTTTCGAGCATTCAAAATCGAGATATTTAATTGATTTTAAACATTCAATAGAGTAATTTTAACTTGAATTACGAATATTACAATTTATTTGATAATTGAATTAACAAATTAAATAAGTGAAGTTGGGTAAATTGTTGAATCTGGAGTTTTAAGCCTATTAAAAATAATTTGAACGCTTGTAAAATTTATATTGATAATATTGAAGAGAGTAAAAGTGTTAAAATTGAATTTGGAAGTGTTTTGTTTAGGTTTGAAATTTTATAGTTTAAATTGAATTTAAAAATAGCCTTCCGAGTCACAGTCTCGGAATTCGACGAAACCAGATCCATTGGATCTGTAATATTGAATTATTATCAGATTTCATTTTTTGTGCCGTTTGGAGTTGTCGTGTGTGAGTACAATATATAAACGCGCTGGAGTTTATATCGAAAATTCAAAGTTTAGTGCTTCAAAGGGTTATCTCCTCCATACGATCGAGGTTTCGAATTGCAGAATTGTGACAGTTTCAAATTTAAATTTGAATTTAAAAGGATATGCAGATATATATAATATAATACTATTGTCAAAAGATAAATTACATATTTTATTGGTTTCAACACTGGGCAGAGGACTATACTCGCATTCTTCCTTCTTCTGGATGCCAAGCCGAGCCTTCTAATCAAAGCCTCGCCCCTTTTTCTTCTCTTGTTTTCGAGCAAACAATAGATAATTAAAAAAAATGGCGGACCGATTCTATTAAAAAAATAGTTCGAATTGCTCGAGTCATCTGTTGTACACCGAGTTCGTCCCAGATTGAATAGAGAGCCGTTCGAGTACGGTTTCGCGATCGAAGGAGCACTTGCGCGCTCGCGCACACGAGAGGAGTTTGAGTTCGACTTGGCGTTGGCTACGCATGAGTGGAGGTGGAGCCGCGCCGCGCAATTAGGGTTTGGATCTCGGGATGTTTCGAGCGAGCAAAGAAGACGTACTCACGTGCGCGAGTATCCTAAGGATCGGAGTTAGGTTTTGGGTCAGGTTCGATCGCGAAGTCAGAGATCGGAGGCGTGGTGATGTGAATCGCGAGCCTGGGTTATTTGTGAGGTATTCATTTGTTTGATCTTTAACTGAAACTATGTAAATTAATTTTATAATTGTATGAGTTTCAAAGACAAAGAAATATATGTATATGTATATTAAGATTTAAAAGCAGGAAATTGCCTGGTTTGAAGAAGAAAAGAAAAATGGTAAATGAAGACACATATTAATAAAAATGGTGAATACAGTTTTGGGAAATCATGTTTAATCAGGATTGGAAAGGGAAATTATATATATATATATATATATATATATATATATATATATATATATATGTTTATAGGAAAAAGAAAATTATCTAATAAATTGGGAAAAGAAAATAAATAAATATAAATGGCTAGTTTAGATCAAATTTATTGGTTCATTAAATTGGTTAAATGGTAGTTGATTATTCGAATAGTAGTTCAAATATTAATAAAAACATCTAATGATTTTACATGGTCTGGAAATCGTGGAAAAGCAAGTTGAGATGGGTTGGATTGCCAAACAAAAATCAAAGGTGAGTTAATCTCACCCAGTTAAATTTAAATTTTAAATTTAAATTTAAATAATTGTTTGAATGGTTGAATTGATTGATGTGTTTTATAGTTGTATATACTACATCCTGGAATGATTAATTTCCCTCATTTTATAATGAAGATATTTATGTTGTGCTAACGTCTGTGGATGCAGGGAAAACTGGTTGGAGGGATCCAACTGGATCCCTCAACATTTATTTAAATTATCCAATGCCTTCTGTTGTAATTATTTAATATCCTATGATGAATTATATTGGAATATTGAATGCTATGGTTCGATTGGATTGGATATAATTGGGTATAATGAATTATCAAAAATATATAAAATGGATTTTGGAAAGGAAATAAAGGAGTGAATTTGTAAGTAAAATAATTATAGAAAAGTTTAATAAATTTAAGAATGAATTGGAAAGGAAATAAAATGACTTTGTTATTCGAATAAATAAATCTTAAGTTTAGTAAGGGTAATTTTGAATAAACAGAAGATTAATGAATTCAAAACTTCAGTATTATAATTTTAAAAGAACAAAACATTTATTTATAATTTAAGTTGTAAATTATTGGAAAGAGTAAACAAGAAATTGAAAAATAATAATAATAAAGTCCATAACTAATGAATTTGGAAATGAACTGATAAGTAAATAAATTTATTTAATGGGGATAAATTGGAGATCAATTTGGAAAATTATTTAAGTGATTGAAGTTGAGAATTCTCCCTGGATAACCAAGTACGTTTTCAAAGTGAATTTTCAAGTAGAAGCTAAAAATTTTAAAGTTATTTTAAAATGCATGTTTTGGAAAATTTATTATTTCTAATATTTAAATTCTAAAGTAAGTATTTTCTTAAACTCTATTATGATAGTAATTATTTAAAGAGTGACTTAGTATCTTGTTTTTTTTAAAGTTAAAATCTAGTTTTATATTTTATTAAGTAACTTTATTTTTAAATATTCATATAGTATGTGTTTTTAACAAATTCTTGAAGTAGTTTTAACTTAAATGTTTTAAATTATATTTCAAAGTAAAGCATTTTAAATTATTTTTAAAAGCTAGTTTGTGCTTGGTGATTTCAGTGGAGATAGAAAATATTTGGGAAAGCTTATTCTAGGAAAGAAAGATGATTTGAAACTGTTTTCAAAGGGTTTTGAGAATAGAAACATATCTTGTGAAGATATTTTTGAGGTTAATAAATAATTTGAAAACAATTATTTATTGTTTGATGGTCGTTTGTCAATATTAATTCATAGTTAAATAACCGACTATCAATATTGGACAAATGCGTTGATCGTTTCGAAGAGACCGGGATCGAGATTTATTTCTCGAAAACCACTTCGATCCGGTTTGTACGTTTCGTGGAAACGAGATTGGATTCGAAGATGGAGTAGTGAAGTGCAAGGGCTATTTGCTACTAATCCTGAAGAAATTTCCAAAATGGATGTGGTAGGAATAGTGCTTTCGGTTCCGTTCGAACCCGAGACGGACTTGTATGGATGAATGCTTGCGAAACATCGTCAGGTGGACGATGGGCATTCTAAGGGATATGTTCTAAAAGGTAAAGCTTAGCCTCAAGCCTCATCAAATGGGAATGACTGAAAATCCGGGGTTATGCAGCAAGGCTAGGTGGGTAGCACCCAAGCAGGATGAGGTCATTCTTTTCTAGATGTCCCGTTTTATTTCGGCTTAGTGGACGGTGGCTGATCCCAACCGCAGGGTGATCTCACTCGGGATTATCCAGTAAGGGGTAGTCCCGGTCTTGTGTTGCAGGGGAGCGGGCGTACTCCTCGGTACGGTGATCCAGGCCCCATACTGTGACAGGTGGTACCCCAGTGCCTAGTCATTAGTTGGAAATCCATTCTCCCTACGAGCCTTGTACGAGTTTTGTTTGTATTACCCACTCTGTGGCCAGTATCTGGAATTTAATAATGTAACAATTTCGGCTATTTTATAAGTATTTGTATATAGACCCTATTATAATATCAGAGGATTTCTACAAAAATTGTTTTAGCTACCATAAGGTAACAACCCAACATGTTTATTTGTGGCGTGGTCTTACGAGATGCTTTTGTTTTCAGAGGATTTTGGAAACTTTAATAATCAATTGAGTGTGATTTTCTCACGCTGGTAATCCAGACCGACTTGGGTATTATTTAACTGTAATGCTCGGGTCAGACCGAGTATTATAGGATACAGGATATGATGCTGTGGAACTCAGGAGACGAGCAGGATGACGATACGTACTTCCGTACTTGTTTATATATGTATAATCCGCTGTGTTGAGTTGTTGTGTATCCATTGTATGATATTGATGTTGAACTGTGATTAATGTACTCTGATGATGTAATATATAAACAGAGATACTTGATTTTGGAGTAAAGACCATTTATTATCTATTATATTTTATTCCGCTGCGATGGTTAGATTCTGTTGTTGATTTCTATTTTCTTCTTCTTTAACCCAAATGGTTCTTATTTCTGTACAACTTGAGTTGATTTAGGTAGAATAGTGTTAACTCAAGGGGTTCGGATTTGCGGGTCGTTACAGACTGCCTATAAAGGTCCGCTTCGTTAGACCTGTAAGGCCAAAGCATTCAAGGGATACTCTCTTGATGGAACACCTATAGACCTGTCTCCGAGGGTGCAGCTTCATTAGGCCTACCCAAGAGGGCCATCGTAGAGTATCCTCACATCCCGTTGAAGTCTCGTATTTCCTTCTAGCTTAAAATAACTAACTTTGACGTGCTCTTTCTACCCTAAAAATCTGCAACGAACTGCTTCGTTAGGCTCTTTATCTAGATTCTCTTTAGGCTGCTCCAAACACATCTTACCATTTTATTAGACTCTATGTCTAATCTTTTATTATGCATTTAGTTCACTTTTCTTATTCTGTTAGCTACTTATTTACCCTAATTAGCATGCCCAGCCCTAACCATGTGTGAGACCATCGGTCCTAGACCTGAAAGCGAATGCTTCCAGTACGGGCCACTTTTATTATTTTTGCTTATTAACTTAATTCAAGATCTAAGTTTGACAAAATAAGCATCTTCTATTTCTTTCTTTTTAATTATAACCAACGTATTACAATTATACTTGCAATTGTCACATTTACGTTCTTTTCTTTCTTTTATTATCTACATGTTATAAATGTATTTGCAAGTGTCTCTTTTATATTCTAGTCCGTCTTCTTTGATTATGGTACTAAATTTTCTTTAGTTCTGTTGTATTATATAACAGTCTTAACTTGGGACTACGTCCACCTATCATAGGTTACTTATCATAATAACTTCTTTATTTTCTACTCTACTATCTGCGCAATAAATGCAGATCTGGTCATATTTTTTTTTTATTGTTTCTAGTCTTGTCAAATAATTAACTTGATTATTTCTTCTTCTTTAACTTCTTTAACGCTTCGAGTTATTCTCTTTTATTTTGGGAAGTAATTCTATTCTATTTGGTTGGTTACAAAAACAATGTTACCATATTTTAATACAAAATAATGCTATAAACAATAACTCGTAACTGCAAGATATTTCATTTATTGTTACTTTAATTGTTGGGTAATACAAAATACAATAATGTCTCTATTTTGCAATAATTCCATTTTTCTTGCTTTATTCTTGCAATTACGTTTATTGTTATTCTTACGATATTAAATTATGGAAATGTATTCCCTTTTCTAAACCAACCAACTAATCTATCACTAACTTCCAAATCAAGTTATTAGATTTTCCTCTTTTATGATTCATTTCTCCCATTTAATAATTTGTAGTAAATTTCTCAATTTTAGGCTTATGCCTTTCTCTACAACTTTTAAGCCTATATTACTTATATTTAATTGGGTTTCTTTTATTTTTGCATATAAATAACATATAAATATAAGTACACTTCTCTTACAAAATTTACAGTTTCAACATAACTAACTAGTAGAATTGATTACTGAAACTAGTTCAAATGCTGAATTAAAATATTTAATGCATTCTAATGGTATTATATATCATTAACAAAAAAGATACATAATTTAAATCCGCTCGCTTGAAAAGAAAGCACTCGAAATTCCAGACCTGATTTTTAGTCCAGTTCTATTATTCATTGCCTTCCCCTTTGCAACCCTATTTAGAAACATAAACCAAAATTTGTATGGATTTTTAAATCTGGATCTAATTGAAGATAAATAAATAGATAAACTAGAAAACCAAGTCTAAAAACTCACCTCATATAGACGACTTAATTTGGACATCTCTTCTCTAGATCTACAGTTTCTACCTCCAAATTGCAAACTAGAAAACTTAAATCTAATATATTTGATTTCGGAAGAATTGGAGAAGTGACGGGGCTTCCGCGCCCATTCATAATAATATGGGTTTGATGTCTAGCCTTGCATGTTTATTTATAGAGAGCCAAAGCAGCCTCATCCGTTTGTCTAAAGGGATTGAAATCTAGCCGTTGAAAATAAGTAAAGCGTTAGTTTTGATGTGTCTAGCCTTTTTTTGTACATATTAATTTAACAAACATTAACTATTAACCGTTGCCTGTTCATTCTAATTAATTCCCATCAATTACAAATTTAATTCCATTTTTAACACAATTTTATTTTGAAATTCAAATGTTGCTAATTAATGTAAATTAATTTCCTTTAATTGCTGATTTGATTAACATTACCCACAAATGTTAATTAATTACCTCTAATTGCAAATGTCAATTAATTTCCTTTATGACGCACGTCTATTTTGAAATTCAAATGCATGTTATTTCTAGAATTTATACATGCATATATTTGTAAACAAATATATTTATGCACATTTTCACATATAATTATTTTTTCATATAGAACTTCGAACCTCAATAGTTTTGTCATACGAAGTCCGTTTGAGGCATATTATATATGTAAATTAATCAGAAAATCATCGCAAACATAGTCATATATGTTTCAAGACCATATTATGAAAATTCCAAAAATTCTCATTTTTACTTTTTATAATTATTTGATTACTTAATTATCTATAAATGCGGGGTGTTACAAACATTTGAAAAATGAACTCATTTCTTCTCTGATCATCTGCGCATCCAATTGGAATCTTCCTTTCGAAATAATGTGTAATGCCTCTAACTTTGTGGTTAGTGCTGTCTTAGGGCAACACATCAACAAAATCCTTCATGTCATTTACTATACGAGTATGACGTTAAACGACGCTCAACTCAACCACACAAGGATAGACAAAGAGCTTTTAGCCTTCGTTTTTGCACTTGAAAGTTTCGACCTTACTTGATACGTTCACACATCATGGTCTACGCTGAGCATTCTTCTCTTCGATACCTTTTGCCGAAAAGGATACTAAGTCTCGCTTGATTCGTTGGATCCTTTTACTTTAAGAATTTGACCTTACAATCAAAGATAAAAATGGATCCAAGAATTCCATTGCCGATCATTTGTCATGGCTTCCAAACGCATTATCTTCTTTACCTACCAACGAGAACCTTCCTGATGAACAACTCTTTTAGTTTCTGTCGATCTGTGATTTGCCGATATAGTGAACTATATAGTCACTAAGGAAACTCCTTCTTTTTGGTCAAAACAAGATAAATACAAAATTTCTTTCCCAAGTGAAATACTTCTATTGGAATGGTCCATACTTGTTTAAGAATTAGCCTGATGAAATCATTTGACTTTGCATCTCGGATAAAGAAATATGGCGTGTTCTTTTGTTTTGCCACGATCAAGTGTGCGGTGGACATTTCGGTCCTCGAAAAACTACGAAAAAGGTGCTTCAATGTGGTTTCTATTGGCCTTCTCTTTTCAGAGACTCATTTGAATTTTGTAAAACTTATTATCGATGCCAAATGCTTGGAAGGATTTTTCGATGAAATATGATGCCTCTAAACCCCATTCTTATGATTGAAATCTTTGTTGTTTGGGGTATTAGCTCTATGGGAAATTTTCCCAGTTCGTCTAGAAATGTGTATATTCATCTTGTTGTCGATTATGTCTCAAAATGGGTCGAAGACGTTTTACGCAAAACCGACGACAATAGAATTATTGTGAAATTCCATAAAGAAAACATCTTTTCGAGGTTTGACACACCTCACACAATAGTTAGTGATAAGGGCACCCATTTTGCAATCGTTCTTTTGAAACTTTAATGAAGAAATACTCAATAACAACAAGTTATCCACTCTGTAACATCCTCAAACTTGTGGCCAAGTTGAAGTTTCAAATCGTCAAATAAAACAAATCTTGGAGAAAACTATTAATAAAAATAAAAAAGACTGGTCTCAAAAATTGACCGAACCTTTGGGCTTACCGTACTACTTTTAGAACAAACCTTGGGATGTCCTCTTTTCATTTAGTTTAAGGGAAAGCTTGCCATTTACCTTCTGAAATCGAACACAAAGCATTGTGGACAATAAAGAACTTAAACTTTGATCTCGATAAAGCTAGCGAAAATCTAATACAACAACTCAACAAACTAGACGAACTTAGGAACGACATGTATGAAAATGAGAAAATTTATAAAGAAAGAATAAAAAAATTTCATGACAAGTCAATCACTCAAGACATCATTTATTCCCTAGGAAACTTAAATCGGGATGGACCGGACCATTTGTGGTACGAACTTTTTTTCCACATGGTGCCATAGAAATAGGAAACCCCAGGGATGGATCGATTTTCAATGTCAACGATCATCATTTGAAACCTTTCTTTGAGTTACCGTGTGATTAAGAGGAGGAGCTCATGATTCTTCATGAGCCAAGCTACATCTTGTAGGAATGTTTACCCTCTTTTATAAATATGTACATATTTTTCCCTATTGTATTCATTATGCATTTACTGTCGAGACACGGTCAAAGTTAAGTGTGGTGGGAGTCTCATCTTCATTTTCTTTAATTTTCATGGCATTTTTGAATTTTTATTTTCCGCAAACTCAAATTTATTTAAAAAAAAATCTTAAAATTTCTATATCTCAAAAATATTTTCTTTTTAGCATTTTTATTTATTTTCAAGAAACTCTATAGGATAAGTATAAGTTTTGGTTACTAAATTGAAATTTTTGAAAATTTATCTGTCTTAACAAAAATAAAAATAAAGCTTGATTACAAGTAATGATGGTTTAACTAGTATATAGGAAGATTCATACATGTTAATTATGAAGTATATCTTAATTAAAAATCTTTGTTTAAAAAGGTGATGACTTTAAAGTAAAGGATATAACATTTTTATCTTCTAAGTTAAATGGTGCTAAAATGATTTTTCAAAACTCTCTCTCCAACTAAAAAACAAACAAACAAAAAAAAGGAAAAAACATATTGTTAACCAAAAATCTTGTCAACATCCCCAATGCTTGAAATAAGATTATTTTATATGGGCACAACCATGTGGTTGAGGTGAATCATGTCATTGATAGAATATCTTTCGAATAGAGTGATTAAGTAGAAAGGATTTGAGGTGATAGCTTTAACTTTTGACTAAAACAACCTGATCGAAAGGAGTGTCAAATTGTCGAATCTTTCGACATTGTTGAAAGGTTGACATAACCATTATTGACTTTATTAGCTTGGATAGTATAACGAAAGAATAACTAACCGATCAACCATGTCAAAGGGTTAAGGTTCCGCCCCAACCTTTCGACTTGGTTGGGATAGCAAAAGATTATCAAACCTTTCGACCTTCTTGAAAAGTTTATGAGACCACTCCAACCTTTCGACTGGATTGCTATAATAGTAATTGCCTCTTGAAGCTATTCACATTAATATAACTTTCAACATTATTACTTTATCAAGTATCATCTCCCCTGGAGGTTGAAATTATTCAATCATCAATGTATTTCACTCGATCACGTCAAAAGGTTGTATTCAAGGCCTTTCGACCTTATCGAAAAGAGATGCTTACTCTATTCTACATTTCTTTATTGCTTTCAACCTCTTGGGTTGATAGTCCTTTCATGGAATTCTTTTGAAAGAATTACTGATGTCGTAAAGAGTTGTCGTAATATGTAACAAAACCATATAAAGGATCTAACATCATATATCACAAGTTCTTTTTCCCCTCTATAGCCGAAATCATAAATTTAATATATACAGAAATAAAAATCATGAAAATATCCCATGATATTTCCATGACATATACTCGAAATGAACAAAAAAGGTAAGAAATAAATCATGTATGATTGGCAATTAATGTTGAATTAACGCCTGATCATGATCATCCCCAAATTCAAATTAATCACAAGACATCAACCTCTTTATTTTCTCATAATGAAGTTTGATACAAATATTAAGAAGCAAATCCTGCATTTAATTTCTAAATTAGGGTTACAAACATAGTGAGTGGGAGCAAAAGTTTTAGAATGGGAAAATCTTATCCCCTACACTGGACCCCTTGGGTCCTATTTATAGATGCAGGTGACCGAGCTTTCGACTTCATGCTTTCGAATGGGTCGGAAGGTTCCCATTTTATTTGCAACTACGAACCTTTCATCTTTGTCGAATTGTTTGTCTTTCATATGTTATCATGGACCTTTCGACTTTGTCGAAAAGTTTGCTTTACTTTGTGCCTTCGTGAACCTTTCGACATTGTCAAAAGGTTCGCCTTCTTTATATTGCTGTGAACCCTTTGACCTTTTGGAAGGTTGCTTTTCCCCTAGTTATTGTAAATCCTTCGACCTTGCTGGAAGCTTACTCTTCACTTGATTGTTTTCGAGCACTGTGCTTTCCTTCAATGTTGTCAAAAGGTTTTCTTTCTTTCTTTACCAACCTATGAGTCTTATTTTCTTCATAAATCTTCTGACATCGTTGAAAGGTATCTTGGATGTGTTCCAACCAGTCTGTAAGGCTTGCTATGCTTTCAAAAAGGTCATTATAGAGTTGATTGTACTTGCTTTGACTTCTCCACCCTCTTCGGAAGGTAAGAACTCTTTAAAATGTTGAGTGATTAAATATTTTGACTCTTTCGAAAGGTCTAGGACTGCTATACACCGTTGAATGCATCCCTTCGATTCCTTTGAAAGGTCTGATCTGAACTCCTTTACTTTAGTCTTTGTTTTATGATGGTTGCGGGATTACTCTTCTACCCCAGTCAAAAGGTGCTTAAAAGTTTTGTGTCAAGCAGCTTCGTTGTGCCTTGGTAATTCTTTCCTTCAGGCATGCGGAAGGTTTACTCCAAATTCTTATATGCTTCTGTTTACTAGAATTGAGCAATCCTTTTTCCACCTTTGAAAAGTAACTTTACCTACTACTCTTTACATATGTGGAAGCTTTCAAAAAAGCCTTCTTTATCTTTATTCATATTTTATGGTCAACATTTAGCCCCCACTTGTATAAAGAAAGCTTTTTTTCATTAGGACAAAGATTTCAAAATTACCAAATTGTCCTTGTATTCCTGCGATATATCTAATAATGATCGCATGGTCAGTTCATACTACAAATACCTTTTCGGTTTGGTTGATCTTTAACTTTGAATTTTTTTAGCGTAAGATTCATCTTTTGAACCTTCGGAGCCTGTGATGATCATAAGTATTTGAAGTCTCGGATTTGGGTCTAGATGGTCGGGGCTTATCAGTTTCTCTTATCAATAGAATGCCATAAGACCATACATAGACAATTTATAAGTTCGTATCTTGCGACAATAAAGGTCGAATAAAACGCATCAAATAATAATAGAAAGACCAAGATCATAATGAATATTATAATAGAATGCTAAAACCCCATATCAATCCAGTAATAATGAGAGAAGACCAGAATACCAATTCAATCATCCATTCAGATACGAAAGTCCAGGAGATTATCTTTTGGTTGTAAACGTTAAAGGTTCAGATGATTTATTTCATCATTCAATAATAGAAGATCATAAGACCATTTTTGGTGATAAGAAGTAGAAGACCAGAAATCCACGTCAAATAATAAACAATGGAGACCAAAAATCCATAGTTGGCAATAAGTAATAGAAGGCCAGAATACCCAATTTGTCACTGATAATGGAAGTTCAAAAAACCATTCCCGCTGATGAATAATAGATGACCAGAATACCCATTCCTGTATTTAATAATAGAAGACTAGAATATCATTTCTGGTAATAATAATAGAAGATCAGAATACCATTTCTAGTAATTAATAATAGAAGACCAGAGAATTAATTTAGCAGATGTTCATGAGGAGAAGTCAGTTAATTCTTTCTGATTCCCTTGTCAAGTGTGTCATCTTTATGCTTTCATGATATTTTGCATGCGTTTTCTTTTTCAGACCCAAGTTTCTTTATTGTTTTGGCCTATTTTAGGCAGGGACTCTTTCGTCCAATTCTAATGCTTATTTAAGTAGTTGTCATTTTAGGCAATGCCGATTTCTAGCGATTTCCCATTTCAGGTAGGCACGTTTCTTAGTCCGTCGGACATTTCATCCGGGTTTCTGGTGCACTCGGCTTGCTTATTCTCATGCATGGCCTGAGGACTTACCCAACTTTCTCCAGGAGGCACCTTAACCTGGCAATAGCGTGACGTGGCTAAGGGCATGTTCGATACCTTAGCCAGGCCATAGTGTAGCAGGACCAGGGGATTACGCGTCCTCCCTCCAGGAGGTGGCTTATCCTGGCCATAGCGTGACGCAAATAAGGGCTCGTGCTACTTTAACCTGGCCATTTTAGACTTTATCGGGGTTAAAGGCATTGGCCTCACTCTAGGAGGTGCCTTGACCTGGCCATCTTGGCGTGACCAAAGGCTTTCTACCCTTATTGGTAGCCTACCATTTTAGGTAGTCCAAGTTTAAGAAGAATTTTACTCCCGATCATGTAGAATTTTCTAAGTGAATCATAATAGAGACATTTTGGAAAATGCTTTATTCATCCAGAGTCAGAAAATACGGTATCAGATCTTCTACGTTCCAAGTTCTCTGCACCATATTTCCATTAGGATGATATAACTTGTAAGGCCCTGGAGAAATTTCCTTGAAAATAATTGGTGGACCTTCCTAATTTGGTTCCAATGTTCCATCTGTTGGGTTTCTTGTATTGGCCATTACTCTTTTAAATACAAAATCTCCTTGTCTGAACGACTCGTTTTCACCTTTGACTTATAGTACTTTGATATTTTCCATTGGTATTCTGTCATTCTTAAGGCTACTTCACTCTCAGTTCGTGAATCAAGTTAAGTGATTCCTTTTTTAATTGTTGATTTGGGTTGAAGGCATAGGAAATCCTTCGATGAGATGGTACCTCAACTTCTTCTGGTAGCAATGCTTCACAACCATATGTTAGTGAATACGGGGTATAACCCGTTGTAGTTCTAATGGATGTTCTGTAAGCCCATAAAACTAGGTGAAATTCTCCTACCTAATTCCATTTTGTCTTATTTGGTCTCTTTTTCAAGATTGTATTTATTGTTTTGTTAGCAGCCTCAATGGCCCGATTGGCCTTTGGGTGAGTGGCAGAAGAGAGGCATTTTATGATTCCTTTCTTATGGAAAAATTGTGAAAATTCTTCACTTTCAAATTGGTTCCATTATCGGATATTATCTTATAGGTAATCCCAAACCTTGTGACAATTGCCACTATAGCATACTTCGTAAAGTATTCAATTACCACTATATCATACTTCTCCCCACCTTTGGAGATTGGAAGTGCTCCTATTAAATCGATTCTCCAAACACCGTGTGGCCATGGATTGGTGAAGGGAGTTAGTTGACTCAGAGGAAAGATGTGGTATCTTCGAGTAGCGTTGGCACTTTTCACATCTTTTAAATTCCTCGATTGCTTAGTTGGTTAACTGTGGGGAATAAAATCCTTGTTTCGTTATCTATTTGGCCAATTTGATCCCATTGGAGTGATCTCCACAAAGTCCTTCGTGGGCTTCCTTCAATATATTTAATCTGCTCTCGGGTTTTACACATCGTAAATATGGAAGGACATATCCTTTCTTGTATAGAGCTCCATTCTCAATGGTAAAGCTTTAAGCTTGACTCTTTAGATTTTGTGCCACTGTTCCATCTGCATGTAGTGTCCTATTGACAATATAACTCATAATTGGGGCCATCCAAGTGTGTTAATAGTATTCTACCATTATTGGAGCTGGGGATTCTTTATTTGTCCTTTCTTGATTTGTTTCCCCTATTTCTTGTGCTATAGCCTGAGATCAGGTTAATACTAGTAGCTCATTAGTTTTTTCTTGTTTTATTTCCTCAATGCTAGGATTAGCCTGAAATCCCATAGGCACAATTCGAATCGTAGGGGCCCCTCTTAAACATGCCAACTTAGCTAATGAGTGCGCTTGGGAATTGCCTCCCCTTGGTATTTGGTGTGTAGAGAAATGTTCGAAAAGTGTGAGCATTTTTAATACCTTCTTCACATACTGACTTTGTTGGGGATCTTTTATCTTGTATACTTGCTTGATTTGGTTGACCATTAATTGGGAATCATTGAACACTTGAATCCTCGGGATTTTGAGTTGTAAAGCAAAGTCAATCCTACGACCATAGATTCATACTCTGCCACGTTCTTAGTTGCCGATAACCCCAATTTCTAATCATAGTGAAGCCTGTATCCATTAGGGGTAATTATTATGTATCCCGCTCCAGCCCCTTGTTCATTTGAGGCACCATCCATAAATAATTTCCATTTGGGTTTTAAGTCTTTTTCTTTTTTAGATTGCTCTGAAACAAATCCCGTACATCCATTAATGAAGTCAACCAATGCGAGCCGCTCTAGGTTGATATTCTATATAATATTAACTTACCTCAATTCCCCACTTAATCAGTCTGCCAAAAGTTTTAGGTTTACTGTAACGACCCAGAATTTTTAGTAATTAAAATTTGAATATTTAATTAATTTTAAATATTTATAAGTGAATTTATAAGTCAAATAAATTTTTATTTGAATTATTGGATTTAATTGGATTATTAAATCGATAATTTAATATGTTAAATTATGGAAATAATTAAAAAATTGAGTTAAATATGATTGAAAATGATTTGTAAAATTTTATTTTATCATATTGAAGTTAGAATGATATTTTAGAACTTTTAAAATCGAATTAAAAGTTAATTTGTGAAAATTGAATATTTTAATATTAAATAATCGACTGTAAAATAGCCAATTTTTGAACAGTCTCAGAATTGAACGAAACCAGTTTCATTGGATCCGTAATAGTTAGTTATTACTGGATTTCAATTTTCGTGTCAATCGGAGCTATCGTTTGATCGTGGCAGCTCGAAACGCATCGAATTATTTTTAATTTAAATTTGGCGAGTCAAAATAGCCATTTTTCAAAAAGTCTCGGAATTCGACGAAACCAGTTTCATCGGATCCGTAATGTGATATTATTGTAAGGTTTCAAATTTCAAGTCGTTTGGATTTACCGTTTGTCCGGTACAAATTAAAACGCCTAGAAATCGGTTTAAATCGGTTTAATTCAAAATGAGCGTTTACAGCCATAACTCGCACATACTTCCGAATTAGCTTCCGAAACCTGTTCCATTGTGTCCGGAACGCGGGGTAAACCTTAGAAACGCTGGTTACGGCGCGTAAATCGGAGTTCGGAATTCCCGGGATGAATAGTGTTTACGCTTGGTTTTCTATAAATACACCACACACACAAATAAAAAAAAAATATATTCAAAACCCTAGCCCATATTTGCAGCCGCCACCATTTCAATCTAAGGCCAGAATTTGTTAATTTTCTTTCCTCAATCTCTTCAAATCCGTGAAGTTTTAGCCGAAGTGATCAACAGCAAAATCGAAGAGCAAGATGAGATCTTCGATTCTATAAGGTGATGATCGGATTTGAGGCGTTGTGGGGGCCGTTAGGAGGGTGCGTTCGGCCACGCTTTGGGCACGCAAAACGATGGAAGGGGGGGCCGAACTGCAGGGCATTTGGGCCGAGTGTGTGTGGTGGAGGGGGCTTCGTGTTGGTGGTCTCCGATCGTGTTCATGCTTGTTGTAATAGCCGAGATGTTGAACCCTAATTATGAGCTTTGGGTTTCATGAAGACGGCGGGTATCTGTAGCTTGAACGAAAGGGGAAGATGAAGGTAGAGGACGGTGGAGATGGAGGTTGCAGGGATCCTATGGCTTAGAATTGCTTAGGTTAAAGTTTTAAAGTTATGTTGTGATTTAAGTTATATAAAACATGTACAATCTTATAAAATACATAACTTTTTCATACGAGGTCGAAAAAATGCAAACCCAGTTGCGTTGGAATCGTATGGACGAGCACTACGCGATGGAGTTGGTTTGGAGTCGTTTGGAGTTAGTGAGAATTTTGGGTAAAATTAAACGCGCATTTAATTTTATTCGAAATAAATCGCTAAAACGGAAATTAAAACCAAGGTGAGAACTTCTCACTCAATCGAAATAGTTTCGATTTTATTTTAAATAGTTAGATTTAAAATATTTGAATGCATGTATGAATGATAATTGATATATATTGATTGTTAAAATAGACATTATGCGCCGTTAGTAAGCGGATGTTATTTAATATAAACATATACCGCGAATATTTCATAAACAGTGAAATTGGTATTATATATAGTAGCAATATATATATATTGGCATATGTATATATTGGAGTTATTGATTTCCCGCATTTTTTGTTTAGCGGATGAGACCCTATTGCGCCGTTATTAAGCGGATAATATTTATTAAAAACATGTACCGCGATAATTTCGTACTGGAGCGAAATTGGTATTGTGCTAATGTTTTTGGATGCAGGAAAACAGGTTGGAGGGATCCAACTGGATTCCTCAACAGTTTTTATTTAATTTCAGATATTTTGATATTTGATGGATTTTCATATTGATATATGATATCGTTGTTAGTCGTGATTGACTATTTGATGTGTAGCATCATTGGACCCAGATTTTGGGATTTTAAAATGTTTTTAAAAGTGATTTTTGAAAAGATAAAATATTTTTGGAAGTGATCCATTATAAATAAATGAACGTTATAATTTTTAAAGTTATAAGAATTATAATTTTTGAGAAATATGGTTAAAAGCTGATTTTTGAGAAATATGAATTAATGACTTTATAAAATAGTTTAAACTGGATTTTTGAGTTTATTATTAAAAGTTAAATATAGGATTTATAAAATTTAATTATTTTATAAATCAAGAGAATGATGAAATCATAAAGGAATTTAAAGATGTTTATAAAGAATAATATAAATTGATTTATATTAAGAGATTTATAAATGGATATTTATAAATTGAAATATTGACATTATAAAACGAGTTTTTATAAGTGTTTGAATGAAGTGAAAATGAATTTCATAAATAAATGAAATTTATGGAATTATAAACTGTGAAGTTATAAATGAAATTTATAAATAGTAAGATTTATAAATTTGGTGAAATTATTCGAAGAATAGACTGATTAAATAAATAAATCTTATAAGTTATAAGGTTTATAAATTGGAAAGTCTTTAAAAGAACGATTTTATAAAATAATCGTTTTATAAGTATTTAACTTATAATATGAACGTTTAGTTTATAATTTAGTTATAAACTGGAATATGTTAATAAAGGAATTTATAGAAAAGGAAGTTTTTATAAATAAATAGAAATAGAATTTATAAACGTTGTTTTATAAATTCGCAAACGGCTTATTTTGATAAGTTAATTGTTATAACTTAGAAATAGAGTTATATTCACATTTTGAATAGTGAATAATCCTTTGAATTAAAATGAATAAAGGGATGAAAGTTGTTAACGTAGTATATTCACGTTTTTAAATAGTGAATAATACGTTAAAGAAATTGTTTTGAATGTAATGTTTTAAATAGAATTAAAACAATCTAACGATGTTTTAAATGAGTTGAGATTCGAAAACCATAGATTTCAACGTTTATGGTTGAAATAGATGTTTTCGAGAAATAAAAGGAGATGGTGGACTATAACACTGTTGTTATAGTAAATGATTTCCGAAAGGAAATGGTTTGTATAGTATTGGGATTTATATATCTATTTAATTTCGAATCCCTATACTAGTGATTTTGGGTTGTCGTAACGATGTTTTACGTAACATTCGTTTTGGCCCAAATAAATATGTTAAGTGAATGATTTCCTTAAAGAATGAAATATATACTTAATTCGATTTAAGTATATTGAATATTTTCTAAGTGTTGAAAATAAATGATTGTGAATTACTTATTTAATAAGTATGGAAATGTTTTCAAATGTGAAGTGAATATAGAGAATTTATCATTTTGAAGATAAATTGAAATGGATAGTTGAAATTGTATATGCATGATATTTTGAAATATAAATTCATTATGGAATTTATATGTGAAAGTGGAACTTGTTAAAAATAAATATTGATTTATTTTTGAAGTTTTGAAATTATATATATCTTGTAAAGATATTTTGGAAAATAAATAATTTGGAAAATTATTTGGAATCTGGTGATGTGTGCATATCCAGTGATAGTTCAATAACCGACTATCAGTATTTCCCTTTGAATGGGTATTTGATGTGAATTGATTGAATTTGAATGCACACTTATTTTTGAATAAGCGCTCACTATTCGGGTTAACCGGGAAAGGACCATGGGGTCGTATAACCCACTCCGAATATGTGATACGTCGTTGTGAATCGCATTTGAAGATCGGTGTTGAAGACCGGTATTTGCGAGAGTGATAGGATGAACTATCGATTGACTCTGCACCGAGTAGCTACGGTATTGAGTTCTCCATATGTGATGGTGAATCCGATCAGGATTGTGAATATCCGGATTGCAAGGACTTCTTTGTAAGTGCCTTCGGTTCTGTTCGATCCCGGAACAGACTTGTATGGATTGTATGTCTGACATTACAATTTGAGATATAAAGCCGATTTCTTTCAAATATATTTCTGTTGGTGGAGGAGAATTTATTCTTTGCTTAACACCCTTCTTTGAGACGTATGTGCTCAAAGGTTATATAGTTGGAGTTATCAGCGATATATTCCCAGTTTGGTAATGTGACATGCTGAGTGATGCTGAAATGATCATTGTGTTGATTATTTGTGATAGGATCATTTATTTGATCGTCTATCTTAGTGATCATTGTGTTGATCATTTGTTGACCCAAAGCATGGCTTTTGTCTAAAGTATGTTTTGTGGACGTGAATTCGTCGAGCCTCACATCCCGGAAATGGTCAAAACAGGAAAGAAGCAGCAAGGTTATGAGGGGTAGCGCCCTTTAGGATATGTCCATTTCCTTCTGGAAAAGGGTGGTATCATGGTATGGAGCCCAGATACTTACTCATGTTGAAACACTTTGTTTTTATGATTGTGTGAATTGATTAGAGAGCTCTCGGATAAAGGTCCCAAAGGACCGGGGGATGGCATATTCGGTCAGTTGTTACTCAGTTAGGAGTAACCCGGCCTTGTGTTGGTAGAGATCCGGTTTGGTTCTCGGGGATGTCCATCCAGAGGCATTCTCATGTGGCAATGGGAAGTTCCTTGGCCTGACCATTTGTTGGAAATCCAATTCCCAATACGAAACTTGTACGGTATTAGTTGTAGAACCTGCTATTCACTTATGGTGGTCACCACTGTTTGGATAGTAGCTATAGTAGGCATACGATAATGGTCGTATGTTGGCTATGATTTATATCTTTACTTTCGAAAGAATTTACTACACTATGCACTAGTAATAATATCAAATGTTATTTTAAATGCGTATCAAGCATCTTTGACTATCATAAGGAGAAATCTCCTCCGATTCTGCGTTTGCATGTGTGTGTGTGCGGGAGGCCTTATGGTAGTCTCATTTTTAAAAGCATTGCGAATTGAATTTAAAAATATTCCTCTATTTTGATTTTAAAGTTAAATAAACTGTTTTGAGTTCTCACACCAGTCACATGACTGACTCGGAGTTTATTGTTTTCCTTCCTAAACTCTGGGTGCCCACCAATTTCCACACGGGCAGTCAAGAGTTAGGTTTATCAGGATATTCTGGATATTCAGGAGTTGCTGGAGGCAAGCTGGATGGCATGGCGTATTACTAATTTATATAGTAATTCTTTTTCCGCTGCACTGTTTGTTGTTGTATGATGTTGTACACTCTGATGATATGATGTAATGTAATAACTGATATAGTTCTTTGTTTAAAGATTATTCATTTATTATTATATGTTGTTCCGCTGCGAATTGTGAGATTCTGTTGTTGTTCTGTTGTTTCTTCCTTTCTGTCCCGTTCTATTTTTAAAATTCTTCTATCTTCTATTTTCTAATTCTCTGTTTTCTATTCTCTTTTTCTATTTTAAATTTTTCTATTTTCCTTTTCCTCTATTCTCTATCTTTTCTCTCTTCTTCTCTTTCTATCTTTTTAAATTCTTTTTAAAACCCATAACATTCCGTGTTTTCGGCCTTCGATTTCTCGGCAGTCGATAAAGTGAGTGTCGATGTCGGATTTTCGGAAGTCGAAAATTTTCGGGGCGTTACATTTGGTATCAGAGCTGATGGTTAAGCGACAACCATGGTTCTGTAGGGTATTACTCATTAGAGATAGAGTCAGTAGTACTCTAGAATGAGTTTGAGTGTAATAATAGATATGAGAGCGTATTTGTTAGTGAATATAAAATTGTTTTATATTGTGATGATTGATTTGTTGAGTGGCATATGAACCTTCGTCGGCGCAGCTCGAAACTGAATCGAAGGGGTTTCTAAACACTTGAATAGAACAATTCGGCACAATATTGATTTTAAATTGGGTAAATGAAATAATTTTACTTGATTATATTTTATATATAAAGAAATAATTTTCAGAATTGTTAAAGTATTTATAAGTTGATTGTTAGGTTGTTTGAATAATCTAAATAAAAGAATAATTGTATAAGCAAAAGAATTATAAGAATTAAATTATAATTAAAGTGTTTACAATTTGAAATAAACTTATATGTATAAGAAATGAAACTATATGAATATATTTATGAATATGAGTTGTTAATAAAAGTGAATTTAAAGTTAAAAGGAATATAACTTAAGAGATATTGAATGAACTTGAGTTATATAAATAGAATTCAACTTTGAAATTGAATTAAATTAATGGATTGAATGTTAATCAACTGAATGTGAATTAAGTTGATATGAAATAATGAATGAAAGTATTAATTCATTAAAATCTAATGTTATTAGAAGTTGAATAAATTGAATGAGAATGAATATAAGCAAAGGAATTTGGTTGTAATCAATATACATTGATTATTACTTGATTGTTGATTGATTGTATATAATTCATTAAGTGTTAATGAAATTGGAAGCTATGAAATTGAATTCAAATTAGAAGTAAATAAATTTGAATAGAATTGAAAGTGAATTGGATTTAATTAGTGAATGCAAACTAATTAAAATTGAGAATGAATGTTAGTAAGAAAATCCAATGTTAATAAATCAAATATGATTTAGAGTGAAAACCAATTCATTTAATATTAATGAGAATATGAATGAATATTCATTTGATTATGGATGTTAGTTGGTTGATGTTTGCATTTGTTGTTTGGTTGCATTTGCTATGTGACATATATAGTTATTATGTTGCTATATGCTGTATATTGAGATTATTGTATATATGCATGTTCTCATGTTGTTTGTTGAGTTTAGTAGGTGCGGATCGCGTTTGCTTCGCATTTGGAGTTCGCTTTAGCGCTATATTAGCCGTATATGCTTGCTAATAAAATATAAGGTACATATCTCGGATTAAATATCGCACTTTTACACTTTTTTCCCTTCGGGATGCCTCATTACTTGATGAGATGTATATTTGTGATATATATACTGTCATTTTTTTTTCGGGTCGAGCCGCGCAAAGAAGACTATGGCGAATTTTTCCGGAAATTTAAGGCGTTAGAAAAATTTTGAGAAAATTGGAAAATTTTGAAAACTTTAAACTTTGATTTGGAATTGAAAGTTAAATGATATAGTTTGTTTTTGAAAAGATAACTAAGTATGATTTGGAAAACTTAGTAAAGTATTGTAAGGAATTTAATTATGAATTTTGGAAAAATAAATAGATTCTGTAACTTTCTTACTTATAATTTCGAGGACGAAATTCTTTTAAGGGGGAAAGATTGTAACGACCCAGAATTTTTAGTAATTAAAATTTGAATATTTAATTAATTTTAAATATTTATAAGTGAATTTATAAGTCAAATAAATTTTTATTTGAATTATTGGATTTAATTGGATTATTAAATCGATAATTTAATATGTTAAATTATGGAAATAATTAAAAAATTGAGTTAAATATGATTGAAAATGATTTGTAAAATTTTATTTTATCATATTGAAGTTAGAATGATATTTTAGAACTTTTAAAATCGAATTAAAAGTTAATTTGTGAAAATTGAATATTTTAATATTAAATAATCGACTGTAAAATAGCCAATTTTTGAACAGTCTCAGAATTGAACGAAACCAGTTTCATTGGATCCGTAATAGTTAGTTATTACCGGATTTCAATTTTCGTGTCAATCGGAGCTATCGTTTGATCGTGGCAGCTCGAAACGCATCGAATTATTTTTAATTTAAATTTGGCGAGTCAAAATAGCCATTTTTCAAAAAGTCTCGGAATTCGACGAAACCAGTTTCATCGGATCCGTAATGTGATATTATTGTAAGGTTTCAAATTTCAAGTCGTTTGGATTTACCGTTTGTCTGGTACAAATTAAAACGCCTAGAAATCGGTTTAAATCGGTTTAATTCAAAATGAGCATTTACAGCCATAACTCGCACATACTTCCGAATTAGCTTCCGAAACCTGTTCCATTGTGTCCGGAACGCGGGGTAAACCTTAGAAACGCTGGTTACGGCGCGTAAATCGGAGTTCGGAATTCCCGGGATGAATAGTGTTTACGCTTGGTTTTCTATAAATACACCACACACACAAATAAAAAAAAAATATATTCAAAACCCTAGCCCATATTTGCAGCCGCCACCATTTCAATCTAAGGCCAGAATTTGTTAATTTTCTTTCCTCAATCTCTTCAAATCCGTGAAGTTTTAGCCGAAGTGATCAACAGCAAAATCGAAGAGCAAGATGAGATCTTCGATTCTATAAGGTGATGATCGGATTTGAGGCGTTGTGGGGGCCGTTAGGAGGGTGCGTTCGGCCACGCTTTGGGCACGCAAAACGATGGAAGGGGGGCCGAACTGCAGGGCATTTGGGCCGAGTGTGTGTGGTGGAGGGGGCTTCGTGTTGGTGGTCTCCGATCGTGTTCATGCTTGTTGTAATAGCCGAGATGTTGAACCCTAATTATGAGCTTTGGGTTTCACGAAGACGGCGGGTATCTGTAGCTTGAACGAAAGGGGAAGATGAAGGTAGAGGACGGTGGAGATGGAGGTTGCAGGGATCCTATGGCTTAGAATTGCTTAGGTTAAAGTTTTAAAGTTATGTTGTGATTTAAGTTATATAAAACATGTACAATCTTATAAAATACATAACTTTTTCATACGAGGTCGAAAAAATGCAAACCCAGTTGCGTTGGAATCGTATGGACGAGCACTACGCGATGGAGTTGGTTTGGAGTCATTTGGAGTTAGTGAGAATTTTGGGTAAAATTAAACGCGCGTTTAATTTTATTCGAAATAAATCGCTAAAACGGAAATTAAAACCAAGGTGAGAACTTCTCACTCAATCGAAATAGTTTCGATTTTATTTTAAATAGTTAGATTTAAAATATTTGAATGCATGTATGAATGATAATTGATATATATTGATTGTTAAAATAGACATTATGCGCCGTTAGTAAGCGGATGTTATTTAATATAAACATATACCGCGAATATTTCATAAACAGTGAAATTGGTATTATATATAGTAGCAATATATATATATTGGCATATGTATATATTGGAGTTATTGATTTCCCGCATTTTTTGTTTAGCGGATGAGACCCTATTGCGCCGTTATTAAGCGGATAATATTTATTAAAAACATGTACCGCGATAATTTCGTACTGGAGCGAAATTGGTATTGTGCTAATGTTTTTGGATGCAGGAAAACAGGTTGGAGGGATCCAACTGGATTCCTCAACAGTTTTTATTTAATTTCAGATATTTTGATATTTGATGGATTTTCATATTGATATATGATATCGTTGTTAGTCGTGATTGACTATTTGATGTGTAGCATCATTGGACCCAGATTTTGGGATTTTAAAATGTTTTTAAAAGTGATTTTTGAAAAGATAAAATATTTTTGGAAGTGATCCATTATAAATAAATGAACGTTATAATTTTTAAAGTTATAAGAATTATAATTTTTGAGAAATATGGTTAAAAGCTGATTTTTGAGAAATATGAATTAATGACTTTATAAAATAGTTTAAACTGGATTTTTGAGTTTATTATTAAAAGTTAAATATAGGATTTATAAAATTTAATTATTTTATAAATCAAGAGAATGATGAAATCATAAAGGAATTTAAAGATGTTTATAAAGAATAATATAAATTGATTTATATTAAGAGATTTATAAATGGATATTTATAAATTGAAATATTGACATTATAAAACGAGTTTTTATAAGTGTTTGAATGAAGTGAAAATGAATTTCATAAATAAATGAAATTTATGGAATTATAAACTGTGAAGTTATAAATGAAATTTATAAATAGTAAGATTTATAAATTTGGTGAAATTATTCGAAGAATACACTGATTAAATAAATAAATCTTATAAGTTATAAGGTTTATAAATTGGAAAGTCTTTAAAAGAACGATTTTATAAAATAATCGTTTTATAAGTATTTAACTTATAATATGAACGTTTAGTTTATAATTTAGTTATAAACTGGAATATGTTAATAAAGGAATTTATAGAAAAGGAAGTTTTTATAAATAAATAGAAATAGAATTTATAAACGTTGTTTTATAAATTCGCAAACGGCTTATTTTGATAAGTTAATTGTTATAACTTAGAAATAGAGTTATATTCACATTTTGAATAGTGAATAATCCTTTGAATTAAAATGAATAAAGGGATGAAAGTTGTTAACGTAGTATATTCACGTTTTTAAATAGTGAATAATACGTTAAAGAAATTGTTTTGAATGTAATGTTTTAAATAGAATTAAAACAATCTAACGATGTTTTAAATGAGTTGAGATTCGAAAACCATAGATTTCAACGTTTATGGTTGAAATAGATGTTTTCGAGAAATAAAAGGAGATGGTGGACTATAACACTGTTGTTATAGTAAATGATTTCCGAAAGGAAATGGTTTGTATAGTATTGGGATTTATATATCTATTTAATTTCGAATCCCTATACTAGTGATTTTGGGTTGTCGTAACGATGTTTTACGTAACATTCGTTTTGGCCCAAATAAATATGTTAAGTGAATGATTTCCTTAAAGAATGAAATATATACTTAATTCGATTTAAGTATATTGAATATTTTCTAAGTGTTGAAAATAAATGATTGTGAATTACTTATTTAATAAGTATGGAAATGTTTTCCAATGTGAAGTGAATATAGAGAATTTATCATTTTGAAGATAAATTGAAATGGATAGTTGAAATTGTATATGCATGATATTTTGAAATATAAATTCATTATGGAATTTATATGTGAAAGTGGAACTTGTTAAAAATAAATATTGATTTATTTTTGAAGTTTTGAAATTATATATGTCTTGTAAAGATATTTTGGAAAATAAATAATTTGGAAAATTATTTGGAATCTGGTGATGTGTGCATATCCAGTGATAGTTCAATAACCGACTATCAGTATTTCCCTTTGAATGGGTATTTGATGTGAATTGATTGAATTTGAATGCACACTTATTTTTGAATAAGCGCTCACTATTCGGGTTAACCGGGAAAGGACCATGGGGTCGTATAACCCACTCCGAATATGTGATACGTCGTTGTGAATCGCATTTGAAGATCGGTGTTGAAGACCGGTATTTGCGAGAGTGATAGGATGAACTATCGATTGACTCTGCACCGAGTAGCTACGGTATTGAGTTCTCCATATGTGATGGTGAATCCGATCAGGATTGTGAATATCCGGATTGCAAGGACTTCTTTGTAAGTGCCTTCGGTTCTGTTCGATCCCGGAACAGACTTGTATGGATTGTATGTCTGACATTACAATTTGAGATATAAAGCCGATTTCTTTCAAATATATTTCTGTTGGTGGCGGAGAATTTATTCTTTGCTTAACACCCTTCTTTGAGACGTATGTGCTCAAAGGTTATATAGTTGGAGTTATCAGCGATATATTCCCAGTTTGGTAATGTGACATGCTGAGTGATGCTGAAATGATCATTGTGTTGATTATTTGTGATAGGATCATTTATTTGATCGTCTATCTTAGTGATCATTGTGTTGATCATTTGTTGACCCAAAGCATGGCTTTTGTATAAAGTATGTTTTGTGGACGTGAATTCGTCGAGCCTCACATCCCGGAAATGGTCAAAACAGGAAAGAAGCAGCAAGGTTATGAGGGGTAGCGCCCTTTAGGATATGTCCATTTCCTTCTGGAAAAGGGTGGTATCATGGTATGGAGCCCAGATACTTACTCATGTTGAAACACTTTGTTTTTATGATTGTGTGAATTGATTAGAGAGCTCTCGGATAAAGGTCCCAAAGGACCGGGGGATGGCATATTCGGTCAGTTGTTACTCAGTTAGGAGTAACCCGGCCTTGTGTTGGTAGAGATCCGGTTTGGTTCTCGGGGATGTCCATCCAGAGGCATTCTCATGTGGCAATGGGAAGTTCCTTGGCCTGACCATTTGTTGGAAATCCAATTCCCAATACGAAACTTGTACGGTATTAGTTGTAGAACCTGCTATTCACTTATGGTGGTCACCACTGTTTGGATAGTAGCTATAGTAGGCATACGATAATGGTCGTATGTTGGCTATGATTTATATCTTTACTTTCGAAAGAATTTACTACACTATGCACTAGTAATAATATCAAATGTTATTTTAAATGCGTATCAAGCATCTTTGACTATCATAAGGAGAAATCTCCTCCGATTCTGCGTTTGCATGTGTGTGTGTGCGGGAGGCCTTATGGTAGTCTCATTTTTAAAAGCATTGCGAATTGAATTTAAAAATATTCCTCTATTTTGATTTTAAAGTTAAATAAACTGTTTTGAGTTCTCACACCAGTCACATGACTGACTCGGAGTTTATTGTTTTCCTTCCTAAACTCTGGGTGCCCACCAATTTCCACACGGGCAGTCAAGAGTTAGGTTTATCAGGATATTCTGGATATTCAGGAGTTGCTGGAGGCAAGCTGGATGGCATGGCGTATTACTAATTTATATAGTAATTCTTTTTCCGCTGCACTGTTTGTTGTTGTATGATGTTGTACACTCTGATGATATGATGTAATGTAATAACTGATATAGTTCTTTGTTTAAAGATTATTCATTTATTATTATATGTTGTTCCGCTGCGAATTGTGAGATTCTGTTGTTGTTCTGTTGTTTCTTCCTTTCTGTCCCGTTCTATTTTTAAAATTCTTCTATCTTCTATTTTCTAATTCTCTGTTTTCTATTCTCTTTTTCTATTTTAAATTTTTCTATTTTCCTTTTCCTCTATTCTCTATCTTTTCTCTCTTCTTCTCTTTCTATCTTTTTAAATTCTTTTTAAAACCCATAACATTCCGTGTTTTCGGCCTTCGATTTCTCGGCAGTCGATAAAGTGAGTGTCGATGTCGGATTTTCGGAAGTCGAAAATTTTCGGGGCGTTACATTTACTGAAGAGTTGTTTCAATGGAAAGTTGGTCAATACCTTCACTGGGTGTGCTTGAAAGTAAGGTCTTAACTTTTAGGCCGTGAGAATTTAAAAGTATGTTAGTTTTACAATAACTAGATATTGGATATCGACAAGCCTGCTGCATACATAATAAACTGGTAGTTTCAATTCCTTGGTTTTCCTTAATAATATCGAGCTTACCGCGTGTTCTGAAATTTCCATATACAAAAATAGATTCTCCATATCTTCGGGGATAGATAAGATCGAAGTTTTTTTCAAATGTGATTTCAACTCTTGAAATGTATTTTTGCAATTATCATCCAATTTGAAAATTTTCCTCTTCTTTATTACCCTAAAGAATGGGATGCACTTATCGGTGGCCTTTGAAATAAACCTGCCTAGCGCTGCTACCGTTCCATTCAAACTCATAATACCTTTACTTGTCTTGGGCTCCGCCATATCCTTAATGTCCTCAATCTATTTCGGACTAGCTTGAATTCCTTGTACACTGGTAATATAGCCTAAGAATTTTCCAGAATGAACTCGAAAGTTTCATTTTTGGGGGTTGAGTTTCATTTGATACTTTCAGAGTACTTTGAACATTTCATCTAAATTTTCAAGATAATCCTTTGCCTTTAGGATTTTACCAACATGTCATCCAAGTAACCTTCCGTACTTCTTCTGATTTGATCTTTAAACATCCGGTTAACCAGTCATTGGTAAGTTACCCCATCATTTGTCAACCCGAATGACATCACTTTGTAACAATAGATTCCTTCATCTGTAATGAAGCTGGTATGCTCCTCGTCGGGTTTAAACATAAGGATTTTATTGTATTTAGAGTATGCTTCCAACAAGGAGAGCAGCTTATGTCCACTAGTTGCGTCAACCAATTGGTCTATCCTTGGCAGCGGGTAACATTCCTTTGCACAAGCTTATTTTTAAATCCGTATAATCCACACAAGTTTGCTACTTTCCATTAGATTTCTTTACCAAAAATAGGTAAGCCAACAAGTTGGGGTAGAAGACTTCTCGGATAAACCCAATTGGTTGCAATTTCTTGACTTCTTCTTTTAAGGAGTCAGTCTTAACCTTATCAAATTGCCTCTTCTTTTGCCTGACCGGAGGAATGTTTGGATTGACATTTAGGGCGTGACTCATGATTGCATCAATTCCAATCATGTCAGGGTGGGTTCAAGCAAAAATATCCTTATTGGATTTAAGAATTCCACTAATTCCCATTTTAGTTGCTCCTCGAGATCTTTTCACACTCTAAATGTATTAGTAGAATAAGTTGAATCTATTAGAATTTCTTCGGTTTCTTCAACCGGCTTAACTCTTTCAACCTCTCCTCGGCAATCTCGCTCTATAATAATCTCACTTTCCTCTATTGTGTTGAATTTCATTCTCTTCCTCTTTCCTTAAATTGCTAAACTTCTTTTGCTAATACGTTTATTAGTTCTATTAGGTTTTTTCTTCGCTTTGAACGATTGATGTAAAAAACCATCATTCGAAGGCTGTAAAGTAATGGAAGAATCAAAGTGATAAGTAAACTCCCTGTTATATTATTCCAAAGTTGCAAATTGCATTTCTCTTGATGCAAATTGCTCACCTTGGATAGTTCCCCAGCCTTTCATAGCAAGGAATTTGAGCATCAGATATTTAGGTGAGATGAAATCATCCACTTCATCCAGCGCTGGACGTTCGAAGAAAGCGTTGTAAAGTAATGGCTGGACTATGATTATAAAAGTTATTTCAAAAACACGGGAGCATGGAAGGAGTCCCGGCTGCACCAAGAGCTTCATTTGTCCTAATGGAGTTGTTCCCTTGTTATTGAACCCGAAGATGGGTTTATGGCTAGGCTCAAGTTTGTCTTTGGAGATCCCCATTTGATCGAATGCATGTTGAAAGATCATGTTGGAGCGTTTCCAGTGTCGACCAAGATCTTTGTAACTACCGAGGATCCTATCCGAGTCGTGATCATCAATGGGTCGCTATGGGGGTGATGGACTCCTCTTCTCAATTTTTGGGAATTAATCACAAACCTGTGCATGTTGATATTATACTTTAGGGTTTTTGGTGGTGGTCCTTCTTGCACAGAAAACACATCCTTCCTACCTTCATGAATGTATCTACTCCTGACATTTTACTTCTGCCTACAGGATGTGGTCCGCCATATATAACATCGATTATGTTTTAGGGTGGACTCAAGATCAATGGACCTTTGTCCTCAATCATATTAATAGTGGTACCAACAGGTTTTCTTGTCCCAGTCTCTAGCAAGTATGATTTGGGTTTTTCACAAACTCCTTTAGATGTCCTTCTCGAATTAGTTTTTGAATTAACCCTACCAGCACTTTACATTCATTGGTCCTGTGACTGTTTTCTTTGTGATAAGTATAGTAGTTATCTCCTTTCTTTTCCTCTGGATAATTTCGACCCTGAACGAGGTTGGGAAATTGACATTGTCTTGAGTCATCGCATAAATGTAGGAGATTGGTCTTTATGTAGGAGATTAGTCTTTTTAATGCCACTACATTAGCATTAGCATCTTCTCATCTAGACCTTTTATTGATCCTTTTCAAGTTGAATCTTCCATTGTCCTTCTTCTAATTAGACCTCTTCTTAGAATAGTGCAATTTGTCCATTCAGATGAAGTTGTCAGCCTGAAAATGAAAGTCTTACAAGTCTTGGCAACCATGGATGAATAATTACTTCCAGAAAGTAGAATTGACTATAAGGCCTGAATGAACTACAATAAGCTTGTCCCTGTTATTCATTCCCTTGGCTTTCAATGTTTTAACGTTAAACCTCTCTAAGTAGTCACCCAAGGATTCACCATAATTTTGTCTTATATTGGCGAGTATTATATAATCGATCGATGTGTCTTTGCAGATGCATAATTGAGCCGATAATTCGTAAGAGAATTGTTTCCAAGAATAAATTGTGTTCTCGCGGTACTATCTATACCACTTGGCAGCAGCCTCATGAAGAGTGACTGGAAAAAGACGGCACCTAGCGGCACAAGAAGTACTGTATAAATCCATTTGAGTGTCAGTTTCCATCAAATGGTCGTCAGGTTTAGATATGCCATGATATTTCATTGCAGGGACCATCACGTGAGAGGAAATAGGTGCTAAAATTATCTATTCATTGAAAAGGGCAACCCTCTAATTATCATTTACTCTCTCGTCTGCTGTTCTCTTACACTTAATATTCAACAGATCCTTTACGGCCTTCTCTACCATGTCTTTGAGGTAAGCTTCGTTGTTCAAGTAGTCTTTCTTGTTTGGCTTGTAGCTGTTTGAGGTAGAGCTTGCAGAACCATCCTTGTCTTCCTCTTAGATCCTTCCTTGATAGTTCTTTAGTGGCGGATGATCCTTCTTCAGGGAAATGTTAGTTTTGCTTTTCACGACATTAGTGGTGATTTTCAAGATTCTCCTAGGAGAGACAACTTCCTCTCCTGCTATCATAGCTTTCATGGTTGACTTGCAGGATAGATCTTCTTATAGAAGATTCTTCCTCTCCATCATTTTTCAAACTAAGTGTGTTATTTTAGCAATATGATCCTCTGGTTGATGATTTTGAGCTGAAGCCATTTGCGGAGACAGTTGAATTTGAGTCGATGGTGGAATTGGTTGAGGTGGTGTCGAAGACTACCCTCATTCCCTATTCCTTAGGTTGAAAGATAGTGAAACATTTTATCCTAGCAAAATTGCAAGTTCGGTCCTATCGCTTAAGGTGGAAAGTCTTTTCGATTTCATTTTCCTGTAGTAAATAAATTTCCACAATTAACTGCATTAAGATAACAAGGACGAAGGTTCGACCCCTCCTTCTAGCGCCAAAATGTTAACAAGAAATCTTGTCAACATCCCCAATGCTTGAAATAAGATTATTTTATATAGGCATAACCATGTAGTCGAGGTGAATATTGTCATTGAGAGAATAACTTTTGAATAAAATGATTAAGTCGAAAGGATTTGTGGTGATAGCTCTAACTTTCGACTAAAATGACTTGATCGAAAGGAGTGTCAAATTGCCAAACCTTTCGATATTGTCGAAAGGTTGAGGTAACCATTCCTTACTTTATTGGCTTGGATAGTATAATTGTAACGACCCGCCTTTTGGACAGTTTAAACTGACGATCAAATACACATGCCGATTCCAAACCATTTAAAAGGGCAGATGGTTATTGGGGTAAATAAGAAAAGAAAAGAAAAGAAATAAAGGAAATGAAACAACATAGAATCTCGCAGCGGAATGATAAAATATAATAGTCAAATAAACAGTTCATGAAGCTGTTTACTATACTTTGACAATTATTTATACAACATTTATCAGAGTTATACATATACAACAGAACAATTAAAATAATGCAGCAGATAGCATGATGCAAGGGTAATAATAGTGATAGTATACAAAATCTTCGTCTTCATCTTCCAGAATAGATCTTCAAAAATCTGAAAAACTCAGGACTGACCCGAGCGTAATGAAAAGACAAAACACTCGAGTCAGGACTAAAATATCCTTATGAAAGTTAAATCAATTGTAAATAAATATGAGTGTAACGGCGTCAGAGATGTTTACGGGGTTTGACATCTCATATCCAGTGTCAACGTGCGTGCAATAACTCAAGAGATGTTACGGGATTTTCCATCTCTTAAGGATCCGTTAAACTATCTACTATGTAGTAATGTACGCTAAGTAGATAATGCCTATCAGTAATATAAAGTATCAAAATAGCGTTAAGGCGTTAGCATAATCCCCCTTAAAACATTTTATAATGCCATAGTCTATACAGCACCGTAAGCCCCACCGTAAACTGGTAGTTATCAGAGGGTACCCCATAGGTATAACACAAAACAAAACGTAGTGGTCGCGAATAGGATAATCAGTATGACAAGGTACATGAGGCGATACCAACTAGGATACTAGTAGTTGCGTGATCCGGACTGATGTTGAGCATAGACAGCAGCTACCCCAACACCGCGAAACAACACTCCCAAATCAAGGGGTGCACCCAAATCGCATCACAAATGTAATAGATATGGTATCGAAGAAGTGTGTCCGCTAGAGATGGCGAACCTCAATGGCCCAGCGCGGCTCCTGTTTTAGTCATGTCAAGGGTCATCCAATATCGTTCTTTTTCTTCAGTCAACGCGTTCACCAAACCATCCACTTCATTCTGGATCAACACTTCGTGTATACAAGTTATTAAAGTGGTCTCCGGTATCGACAGAGAGTATGTCCATATTCGATCCCGGTCTCTTTAATAACTACATATTATTACACCGTTGGCTCTTTTACATTTCAAATCGATTCATAATTGATATCAAAATATAATATTCGCTTCGTAAATCAAATCCATTTCAAATATCATCGTATCTATTAAAATGTCAGATTCCATTTCAAAAATCATTTTTCGTATCAATATCTTATTTCGATTTCAAAATCATTTCGAATTTCAATTTAGGTTGCAACTTCATTTAACTCAATTCGTATTTAAATTCAAGATTTAAAAATAAACATTCCACTTTATTGACCAGCTTAGAATTCTAGAAAATAGTTTTAAGTAGTTTAAAGTAGTTTAAAAAAAAATTAAATAGTTAAAATACTTAAAATCTTAAAATGGATTTGAAATAGATAAATTTAGTTTAAAATAATTTAAATTGGGTTAAGTAGATTTAAAATAGATTAAAATAGTTTAAGTATTCAAAATGGTTTATATAACCAAGAAATTTGGAAAACAAAATAAAACAGCTTCAAAACCAATCCATTTCAATTATAACTTCCCAATTCAAATCAATTTCAATTTCCATTCTGCCGATTCAATTTCGATTTCAATTCAAATCAATGTCAACTTTTACTTCAAATTAATTCAATTTTACATTCACCTTTAATTCATTCAATTTCAATTTATATCGATTTGGAGCTTGATGTTCAAAATACCAATTTATACCACTTAACACAATTATCCGTCAATATTCAAATCTAAATCCAAATTTCAAATATGATTCAATTTCAAGCTCAATTTCAAAATATCATTTTTTTTATATCACTTTTACTTAGTAATGTTCAAAGCTCGAATTTAGGTTAAATCTTTAAACAAAGCAATTTTCGAAATTCAATCATATCCCGATTTTAAATTCCAAAGTCTCCACTTAAATTATTTAACAATTTCTTTGACCAAAATTATTTCAACATTCCAAACTCAAATTTTCGATAAATTCGATTTCTATAAATTCGATTTCTATTTATAACTTTTACATCAAACATTTAAAAAAATTTCATATCGACGATTTTAAAAATTATTAATTTAGCCAATTCGATGTCCATATATAATTTTCTATCCTATGGCCAAGTAATTATTTATTTCAATTAAATGTCAGGGATGAGTATATACTACTTAAATTAAATCACAGTTTCATATGTATGCATAACAGGATATATATAAGCAAATAAACATCCAAACATTCAAATATCAACCAATAGCATCCATCGAAATACATCATCCAATAGGCAATACAATTCATGGCAATTTCATAGTTATCGATGTCAGGTAATTAAATCGCAATTCAATTTCAATTTTAATTTCAAATTTAACTGTCAATTTAATTTTCGACGGTTAATTCAAATGACAATTAAATTCTATCAAACAACGACAAATAAAATTCATATCACTTCATAATATCAAATTTAACTAGCATAAAGATATTCAGTACGTTGTGAGCGTTATAAAACACTCACCTTGATTTCAATGTAGTTCCAGCGTTTATTTCGAATAAAATTAAACGAGCGTTTAATTTTACCCGAAATTTCACTAGCTCCAAACGATTCCAATCTAGCTCCATAGCGTAGTGCTCGACAAAACAAACCCGACGCAAGTCGTTTCGTGCGTTTTCGACCTCGCAGCAAAAAGTTATAGCTGCTTAAAATTTATACAAATTATAATTACAAACAATTAACTTTTTTTTAATTTATAAACTCCCTCACATCAGAGCCATGGATTTTCTTCTTGCAACATCTGGGCCGTGATTTCCTTTCCCCCTCTTCTTCGTTCCAGCGCACGCGATAACCCATTTCACGTTCGACCCCACCAAAGTCGCGCCCCCCCAAACGACGACGAAACCCCATCTTAACCACACCACATCGAAGCTCGCAACATGCACAACCTCTGGCCAAAGGATGGAGGAGCTCGGCCTCCATATGACATGGGAAAACGTGCGCGACTGTTAGGCCTTCAAGCTCGAATTGCAGACAATCTACTTCGTATTTTACGATCATCACCGTTCATATTGAAGCTCTCGCCGAGCTCTACATTTTGTTAGTTGGAGATTCTTCGAATTGGTTGACGGATTGTGAGATAAAAGAGGATGAAGTTGAACAACTTTCGGCCATAGGTTGGTATAAGGGCGGCGACTATAAGAAACCCTATCTTTAATTTTAATTTGTGAATAAAGGCTATTTATAGGAAACGACGAATACTATTCATCCGGCTTTTCCAAATTCCGATTTACGCACGGTGACCGACGTTTCTAGGATTTATCCCACGTTCCGGACACAATGGAACAGGTTTTGAAAGCTAATTCGATCATCTGTGCGAGTTACGACAATAAACGATCAAATTTAAATTAAACCGATTAAACGAATTTCTAGGCGTTTTGGCTTGTCCCGGACAAACGATAAATCCGATTGACACGAAATTTGAAATCTTTTAATAATATAACATTACGGATCCGATGAAACTGGTTTCGTCGAAATCCGAGACTGTTTGAAAAATGACTATTTTAACTCGTCAAATTAATATTAAAACAATTTCGATGCATTTCGAGCAGTCACGGTCAATCGAAAACTCCGATAGCTATGAAAATTGAAATTCGATAATAACAAACTATTACGGATCCAATAGAACTAGTTTCATCCAATTCTGAGACAGTTCGAAAATTGGCTATTCTTCAGTCGATAATTAAATATTAAAATATTCAATTTTCACAAATTTACTTTTAATTCGATTTTAAAAGTTCTACAACATCATTCTTACTTTAATATGAAAAAATAAAATTTTACAAATCATTTTTAATCATATTAAACCCGTTATTCAATTATCCAATAATTTCCAATTTTAAAATCTTATTAACTCTATTATAATCCCAATATAACCTATATTCACTTTGAAAACCAATCTGAATCATATTAAATCAAATTTCAATTATTCACTCTATTTTCATATATTAAATTTCAATATCAAATTGATCATATCAAATTCGGAATTTAATTATTCAAACATCTTTAATATTAAATTTAAACAATTTGATTATTCTTAAATCACTATCTTTTGAGATATTCAAAACGAACTTAAAAATTTAACTTTTGAAACGAATTAAAATTATAGAACAACTACTTCCATTATACGGTTATTCAATTCCCATTATTAAATTGTTCAATAATTTCCAAATATCAAATTTAAACAATTTAATTCTTCAATATTTGACGGATTTCAATATTTGATTTTTTTCAAATAAAAATTTCATTATCAGTCGATTTACTATATTACATCAAATGAATTCCACGTTATTATTTAACTACAGTTAGAGATAATGCACTCAACTAATATATAAACTTTCATTTCAATTGCAATTGGTTCACAAATTCAATTCGACTAACTACATAAATAGGTAACTTAAATAATTATCACCGTTTAACTTTTAATTACTTATAAGTTTATTATTTACAAACAAGTGTCACAATTATCTATACAATACAAATTTATTCCGTTACTGTTGACTACATATTCTTTCGATTGATTTGGGATTTCATTCAATTCATAAATAATTAACTTAGATAAAATTTGTTGCATTTCATTCTAGTTATTATTATTCCAAACGAATTACAAATTTTTTTCTAACACTAAATCGCGAAATCTTATTAAATTAGCTATTTTAATTATCGAAAATTTACGGGTCGTTACACTCTCCCCCACTCAAAAGTATTCGTCCCCGAAAAGGAAAAAGAAGGGAAAAGGAACTAAGTATAGAATTCAACATTAGATATATTTTTATTCAAAGTTACCAACTTATAAAACAATGTAATTCCACTTATAAAGTCATTACTACACTTCCACTAAGTTACCCTGAACGACCCTCTAACTTTAAAAGTTAGTTATCAAAACAAGTTATATGAAAAAAATTTAAAACTTGAAAAATTTTCTAACACCCGGATTTACGGAAAATTTCGGCAGAGTCTCCTTTGCGCGACTCGATCGGTACCGCTACAAAACGCCTCTATGGGCCCCAAACCAACAAAAGAAAATCAAAAGCCAAGTGGCTCATCAAAAATCACCAAATCCAATGACAAAATAAACATGTACCTTATATTTTATTAGCGAGCATATACGACTAATATAGCGTGAAAGCGAGCTCCAAATGCGAAGCAAGCGCAATCCGCACCTACTAAACACTCAACAAACAATGAGAATCATGCATATATGAAAATAGTATCAATATACATCATATAGCAACATAACAACTACATGTGCCAACATAGCAAATGCAACAAAACAACAAATGCAACCATCAATCAACTATCATCCAACAATCCATACCCAATCAATATAAATTCACTTCTCATTAATATTTATTGACTTGGATTTCAATTTTAATCATAGTTGATTCATTAACGTTGGATTTTACTAACATTCATTCTCAATTCAATTAGTTAACATTCACTAATTTATATTTACATTAGTTCACTTCCAGTTTGAATCAAATTAAATTCTATTTAAATTTATTTAACTTCCAATTTGATTTAATAACTTATAGCTTTCAATTTCATTAACACTTAATGAATTATATATACAATCAACTAACAATCATATAATAACCAAATCATAACCAACATAACCAAATTATTAATTTTACATTCAATTTGGTTTATCTCTTTTATATATATATCTTGTTATATAATTTTAAAAGAATCATT
This sequence comes from Allium cepa, assembly GCA_030765085.1. Classification (NCBI taxonomy): domain Eukaryota; kingdom Viridiplantae; phylum Streptophyta; class Magnoliopsida; order Asparagales; family Amaryllidaceae; genus Allium; species Allium cepa. The sequence goes on from CM060938.1 coordinate 592,417,275, forward strand.
TTATATTTGGCATTATATGTTTCCAATATTAACTTTAATTAAGTCTGTAAGCCGTACATATATCATCCGTGAGCAATATAAATCTAATCGCTTATTCGATCACACAATCTGATTGACACGAAATTTGAAATCTTACAATAATATAACATTACGGATCCGATGAAACTAGTTTCGTCGGAATCCGAGACTGTTTGAAAAATGACTATTTTAACTCGTCAAATTAATATTAAAACAATTTCGATGCGTTTCGAGCTGCCACGGTCAAACGAAAACTCCGATAGCTACGAAAATTGAAATCCAATAATAACAAACTATTACGGATCCAATAGAACTAGTTTTGTCCAATTCTGAGACTGTTCGAAAATTGGTTAATTTTCAGTCGATAATTAAATATTAAAACATTCAATTTTCACAAATTTACTTTTAATTCGATTTTAAAAGTTCTACAACATCATTCTTACTTTAATATGATAAAACAAAATTTTACAAATCATTTTTAATCATATTAAACCCGTTATTCAATTATCCAATAATTTCCACTTTTAAAATCTTATTAACTCTATTATAATCCCAATATAACCTATATTCACTTTGAAAACCAATCTGAATCATATTAAATCAAATTTTAATTATTCACTCTATTTTAATATATTAAATTTCAATATCAAATTGATCATATCAAATTCGGAATTTAATTATTCAAACATCTTTAATATTAAATTTAAACAATTTGATTATTCTTAAATCACTATCTTTTGAGATATTCAAAACGAACTTAAAAATTTATCTTTTGAAACGAATTAAAATTATAGAACAACTACTTCCATTATACGGTTATTCAATTCCCATTATTAAATTGTTCAATAATTTCCAAATATCAAATTTAAACAATTTAATTCTTCAATATTTGACGGATTTCAATATTGGATTTTTTTCAAATAAAAATTTCATTATCAGTCGATTTACTATATTACATCAAATGAATTCCACGTTATTATTTAACTACAGTTAGAGATAATGCACTCAACTAATATATAAACTTTCATTTCAATTGCAATTGGTTCACAAATTCAATTCGACTAACTACATAAATAGGTAACTTAAATAATTATCACCGTTTAACTTTTAATTACTTATAAGTTTATTATTTACAAACAAGTGTCACAATTATCTATACAATACAAATTTATTCCGTTACTGTTGACTACATATTCTTTCGATTGATTTGGGATTTCATTCAATTCATAAATAATTAACTTAGATAAAATTTGTTGCATTTCATTCTAGTTATTATTATTCCAAACGAATTACAAATTTTTTTCTAACACTAAATCGCGAAATCTTATTAAATTAGCTATTTTAATTATCGAAAATTTACGGGTCGTTACACTCTCCCCCACTCAAAAGTATTCGTCCCCGAAAAGGAAAAAGAAGGGAAAAGGAACTAAGTATAGAATTCAACATTAGATATATTTTTATTCAAAGTTACCAACTTATAAAACAATGTAATTCCACTTATAAAGTCATTACTACACTTCCACTAAGTTACCCTGAACGACCCTCTAACTTTAAAAGTTAGTTATCAAAACAAGTTATATGAAAAAAATTTAAAACTTGAAAAATTTTCTAACACCCGGATTTACGGAAAATTTCGGCAGAGTCTCCTTTGCGCGACTCGATCGGTACCGCTACAAAACGCCTCTATGGGCCCCAAACCAACAAAAGAAAATCAAAAGCCAAGTGGCTCATCAAAAATCACCAAATCCAATGACAAAATAAACATGTACCTTATATTTTATTAGCGAGCATATACGAATAATATAGCGTGAAAGCGAGCTCCAAATGCGAAGCAAGCGCAATCCGCACCTACTAAACACTCAACAAACAATGAGAATCATGCATATATGAAAATAGTATCAATATACATCATATAGCAACATAACAACTACATGTGCCAACATAGCAAATGCAACAAAACAACAAATGCAACCATCAATCAACTATCATCCAACAATCCATACCCAATCAATATAAATTCACTTCTCATTAATATTTATTGACTTGGATTTCAATTTTAATCATAGTTGATTCATTAACGTTGGATTTTACTAACATTCATTCTCAATTCAATTAGTTAACATTCACTAATTTATATTTACATTAGTTCACTTCCAGTTTGAATCAAATTAAATTCTATTTAAATTTATTTAACTTCCAATTTGATTTAATAACTTATAGCTTTCAATTTCATTAACACTTAATGAATTATATATACAATCAACTAACAATCATATAATAACCAAATCATAACCAACATAACCAAATTATTAATTTTACATTCAATTTGGTTTATCTCTTTTATATATATATCTTGTTATATAATTTTAAAAGAATCATTTTATATTTGGCATTATATGTTTCCAATATTAACTTTAATTAAGTCTGTAAGCCGTACATATATCATCCGTGAGCAATATAAATCTAATCGCTTATTCGATCACACAATCCGATTGACACGAAATTTGAAATCTTACAATAATATAACATTACGGATCCGATGAAACTAGTTTCGTCGGAATCCGAGACTGTTTGAAAAATGACTATTTTAACTCGTCAAATTAATATTAAAACAATTTCGATGCGTTTCGAGCTGCCACGGTCAAACGAAAACTCCGATAGCTACGAAAATTGAAATCCAATAATAACAAACTATTACGGATCCAATAGAACTAGTTTTGTCCAATTCTGAGACTGTTCGAAAATTGGTTAATTTTCAGTCGATAATTAAATATTAAAACATTCAATTTTCACAAATTTACTTTTAATTCGATTTTAAAAGTTCTACAACATCATTCTTACTTTAATATGATAAAACAAAATTTTACAAATCATTTTTAATCATATTAAACCCGTTATTCAATTATCCAATAATTTCCACTTTTAAAATCTTATTAACTCTATTATAATCCCAATATAACCTATATTCACTTTGAAAACCAATCTGAATCATATTAAATCAAATTTTAATTATTCACTCTATTTTAATATATTAAATTTCAATATCAAATTGATCATATCAAATTCGGAATTTAATTATTCAAACATCTGTAATATTAAATTTAAACAATTTGATTATTCTTAAATCACTATCTTTTGAGATATTCAAAACGAACTTAAAAATTTAACTTTTGAAACGAATAAAAATTATAGAACAACTATTTCCATTATACGGTTATTCAATTCCCATTATTAAATTATTCAATAATTTCCAAATATCAAATTTAAACAATTTAATTGTTCAATATTTGAAGGATTTCAATATTGGATTTTTTTTCAAATAAAAATTTCATTATCAGTAGATTTACTATATTATATTAAATGAATTCCACGTTATTATTTAACTACAGTTAGAGATAATGCACTCAACTAATATATAAACTTTCATTTCAATTGCAATTGGTTCACAAATTCAATTCGACTAACTACATGAATAGGTAACTTAAATAATTATCACCGTTTAACTTTTAATTACTTATAAGTTTATTATTTACAAACAAGTGTCACAATTATCTATACAATACAAATTTATTCCGTTACTGTTGACTATATATTCTTTCGATTGATTTGGGATTTCATTCAATTCATAAATAATTAACTTAGATAAAATTTGTTGCATTTCATTCTAGTTGTTATTATTCCAAACGAATTTCAAATTTTTTTCTAACACTAAATCGCGAAATCTTATTAAATTAGCTATTTTAATTATCGAAAATTTACGGGTCATTACAATAATGGAAGAATAACTAACCCATTAACCATGTCGAAGGGTTAAGGTTCCGCCCCAAACTTTCGACTTGGTTGGGTTAGTAAAAGATTATCAAACCTTTCGACCATGTCAAAAGGCTTATGAGACTTCTCCAACCTTTCAACTAGAATGCCATATTAGTAATTATCTCTTGAAGCTATTCACATTCATATAAATTTCAACATTATCACTTTATCAGGTCTCATCTCCCCTGGAGGTTGAAAATATTCAATCATCAATGTATTTCTTCTCTTTTCGATCACGTTGAAAGGTTGTATTCAAGACCTTTCAACCTTATAGGAAAGAGACGCTTACTCTATTCTACATTTCTTTTGTTGCTTTCAACCTCTTGTGTTGATAGTCCTTTCATGGAATTAATTCGAAAGGATTACTGATGCCACAAAGAGTTAACATAATATGTCACAAAAAAGTATCAGGGATCTGACATGCTATATCATAAGTTGTATTTCCCTTTTGTAGCCGAAATCACAAAATTTAATATATACTGAAGTAAAACTCATGAAAATATCCCATGATAGTTCCATGACATATACTCGAAATGAACGAGGAAGGTAAGAAATAAATCATGTATGATCAGCCATTAATGTTAAACTAACAACTGATCTTGATCATCCCCAAATTCAAAGTTGATCACAAGCCACATCCTCTTTATTTTCTCATAATGAAGTTTGATACAAAGTTTAAGAGGAAAAACCTAATTTAATTTTGAAATTAGGGTTTCAAACGTAGTGAGCAGGAGCAGAAGTTGTAGAATGAGAGCACAATGAGAAAATCTGATCACCAAAACTGGACCCCTTAGGTCCTATTTATAGATGTAGGTGGCCGATGTTTCGACTAAATGCTTTCGACTGGGTTGGAAGGTTCCCCTTTTATATGCAACCTGAACCTTTCATCTTTGTCGATTGGTTTGTCTTTCGTATATTATCATGGACGTTTCAACTTTGTTGAAAGGTTTGCTTTTCTTTGCGCCTTCTTGAATCTTTCGACATTGTCGAAAGTCGTGCCTTTTTATGTTGCTTTGAACCCTTTGACCTTGTCAAAAAGTTGCTTTTCCCTTGGTTATTGTGAACCCTTCGACCTTGTTGAAAGGTTTCCCTTCACTTGATTGTTGTCGAGAGCTGTCCTTTCCTTCGATGTTGTCGAAAGGTTATCTTTCTTTCTTTACTAATCTATGAGTGCTATTTTCTTCATAATCCTTTTGATATCGTCCAAAGTATCTTGCATGTGTTCCAGACAGTCTGTAAGGCTTGCTATGTTTTCAAAAAGGTCATTATGGAGTTGCTTGTTCTTGCTTTGACTTCTCCACCCTCTTTGGAAGGTAAGAACTCTTTAAAATGTTGAGTAATGAAAACTTTTGACTCTTTTGAAAGATCTAGGACTGCTATACACTGTTAACTGCATCCCTTCGACTCCTTTGAAAGGTTTGGTTTGAACTCCTTTACGTTAGTCTTTATTTTATGATGATGGTAGGGGAACAATTCTTCAACCCTAACTGAAAGGTGCTTGGCAGTTCTATACCTATCTCCTTCATTCTGCCTTAGTAATTCTTTCCTTCATGCTTGCGGAAGGTTTACTCCAAAGTTCTTATGTGCTTCTCTATACTGGCATTGAACAATCTTTTCGACACCGCCGAAAGGTAACTTTACATGCTACTCTTTATTCATGCAGAAGATTTCTGAAAGGCCTTCTTATCTTTATTCATATTTTATGGTTAACAAATATATATTTGTATATATTTTCATTAACACCTAGAATCATGTATTCACACTTGTGAGTTCACTCGCCATGGGTCTCATCTTCATATTTTGAATTTTCATGGCATTTTTGAATTTTCTTTTTCTGCAAAATCCAAAATTAAAAAAAATCTCAAGATTAATATCTCAAAACCATTTTATTTATAGCATTTTGATTTATTTTTGAAGAAACACTATAGGATAAGTATAAGTTTTGGTTATTAAATCGAAATTTTTGAAAATTTATTTGTCTTAACAAAAATAAAAATAAAGTTTGATTACAAGTAATGATGATTTAACTAGTGTATAGGAAGATTCATATGTGTTATTTTAAGTATATCCTAATTGAAAATCTTTGTTTAAAAAAGTGGTGAATTTAAAATAAAGGATATAACATTTTTATCTTCTAAGTTAAATGGTGCTAAGATGATTTTGCAAACTCTCTCTTCAAAAAACAAACAAAGAAACAAAAAAGGATATATATATATATATATATATGTATGTATGTATGTATGTATGTATATGTATATTTGTATGTATGTATATGTTTTTATTAACACCTAGTCATGTGTTCAAACATGTGTATTCACTCGCCATGCTCTATACCCTTCTAACGTAAGCCCGAAAGTTAGTACATGATCGGTATATTTGGTGTCAATTTATCTGAGTTAGGTGTATGTATAAAAATTCTTTCATTAATAACACCTACAGTCGATAGGTGTTCACACTTGTGTGTTCACTCGCTTCGCTCTTTATTTCCCTTACATTAGCCAGAAAGGCAGTGCATGGGTAATATATTTTGCCACTGTTTTCTAAGTTAGGCATATGTAAATATTGTTAATATTAGTAAAATTTTCAAATAAGAGAGAATAAGCAATTAAAATCCAAGTACTACTTTTACTTTTTCGATTAGATTTGTTATTTAGAAAAAATGAAATTACCACTTTGAAAAACATTGATAATTAACTAAAGATCTATTTCATAGTTGCACTGTGTTATCACCAAAACTACGAATTAAACTATAGTCTGTTTGTTATGATAACTTGATTTTTGTTGGAAATTTTTACAAGTAAAAGGACTTAAATTTCTGGACAATGACCAGAACTTATATTTAAATTATTCATGTCGATTTGAAAGTAAATTCTTCATTTGCAAATATTTTCAAAAAAAACTTGCATTTATCTCAGTGTAAAAATATCTTGCATTTTGTAAATAATTTCATGTTGCATTTGGATTTTGTGGGTAGTATCCGCTGAAAACCCTCACGAGATAACACTCGTTCTACTAGGGACACCTAGAGATTTAACGGCTTATTGCATACAATCAATGCAATCGTGTTTTGTATGAAAATGGATTTATCTTAGTTTTTCTTTATTCGACGACGAAAAAAAGGATAAGTGTGGGAGTATTCGATGTGCACGTAAATGTGCATATTTTTACATCCATATTTTATATATTTTTATTTAAATAAATGTCATAATTGGGTATTTTTACATGTTTAAAACCAAATTTCAAATAGGCTTTCAAGTCATCATTCATACATCATTGTTAGTGTAAAATAGTAATTTTATGCATAATTTAATTTGAGAATATTATTTGCACATTTTATTTGAATTTGTGGTAAATTGAATGATAAAATGAAAGAGGGTTCCATGAAGATATGCATTCATAAGGAGGGAAACAAAGGAATGAAGATGGAAATAATTCAAACCACACATCATGGAGGATCCTAAATTTATAATTAGAAGCTAATGGTCAACTTAGTGGAGGTTAAGGTTTCATGCATACTTGATGATGGATTAAATAGAGACTAATGGTTAGTTAGTGGCCACACTTCCTAAAGGGAATATTGGGATGCCCTCTAAAAATTGGATTAAGGCCTTGTGCATGTATAAATAGCCCTCTTATATGCATGTAAAGGATCTTCTTCTGCTTTTAATACTTAGGAAATTAATATGCAAATTGTAGCTTCAAGTTTTATGAAATAAAAATGGCTTCCTAAGACTCTTGTTCTCTTACTCCTTTCCTAATCTTATTTTATTTTCTTGTTCATATTTACTTACATGCTCTTTCATTTCATGTTAGTAGCCTAGACTTACATTTATGTAATTAGTTTAATTTTATTTCATGCAAGTAGTTAATTTCCCTTCCATTAATTCGTTTCTACTTCCTTTTGCATTCCAATGTTGAAATTTACACGTGTTGATTTGATAACACAAACGAGCAGCTAAACCCCTTCAATTTATGGGGAAGAAGCTCTCTAATTACGTAAATTCAAAATAATTTTTGATTTATGGCCTCATTTGTGCTTCATGAAAGCAAATGTTGATGTAAGTTTATATAAATGAGTTTGATAGCTTATGTTGTATTTTCAAATAGGTTATTCTTATTCAACATTAACACAATTTACATCATCATTTACTAATTGATTTTTGATTATAGAATTAAAGTAGAAACTAAATTTGATGATCTATATAACTAATTACAACTGTAAATAGATAATACTTAAAATAGCTTTTGTTTTCCTTCATTTTCATGAGAATTGATAAGTGGTTTTACTTGTTGTATTATAGTTTGATGACTTAAGTTATGTTAATTAATAATATAAATAAATCATACTTATGATTAATACAGCACTAATTTCACTTAATATATAAAACAGAGATCATAGACTATTTGTTTGATGATTTACAAAAAATATTAGAGTGGTTTTGCCTCAAAATTGTTTTCTAATCTCATGTTTTACACCACCTTTTGTTCTAGCCTTTTGTTTTCATTTAATCTTAGCTAATCAAAACTTCACTTCTTGGTTTAATTTGATTGAACAGAAAATTTTAAAATCTAAAAAAATTCCCTACGGATCGACCTGTACTCGCCATGTACTATCATTGTACATTATGCTTTTGCGATTATTTTTATTATAAATTTTTCGACGTTTTTCTAAACCTATAGGAAATTCATCGTTAAGGTACATAGTGAATTCCATACATACTGTATATTCAGAATTTAGAAAATTTTGGGATAAGGTAAAGAACGAAAAAACAAAATTAAAATGCATAAGAAAAGCTCACTGAATTCCATACATACTGTGTAATCTTGCAATAATTTTAGTAGCAAAGAAATGAATCTACATTTAGCACTATTTGTCTGTATAATTTAGTATATTTTGACTCTATTGTTGACTTGTTTTTTTGTAACAGAGAAGATGTCCTTTAGAATTAAATATATTGATGGATTGGCAGGGTTGGTGATTAGGTATGAAGATTAAGTAATCAACTCGATTGTCTATGATTCACAGTATATACCCACTTTATCATACGATTTATTTGAACAGGACTGGTATACATCATATTCCTTACCAACTTCTTCTCGATATATTAACTTTAAACTTTTTCTTCTCAGTTATTAGACTTAGAACATGCAATTGCATAAACCTAAAAAGACTTGCCAACAATATTAAATTGTTTATTTAACCACGCTAAAATACTTACCTAATCACCAACCCTGCCCATTGACAAATCTAATTTACAAAATTGATCAACAAATATCCTTGGGATGCATTGATTTTTGTGATATGGTTATCTAATATGCCATGTTAGAACATTAAGCAACGTCGCATATAAACTAACAATCTAAATAAATAAAATGAAGTACATTGAAGTGATACCTGAATAGAACTCCACAAAACATGTTTTAAATCATCACCGTTATTCCGCCAATCATCAATCGTGAATGGAACATGCTCCCATATGAGCGATCCAATGTAAGAACATAGTTTTAAAGAACCTTCTCGTATTGGTACAACATTCTCATTAAATTCAACGTTAATCTGAGACACACGATCTGAAAGAAGTCTTTTCATTCTAGTTTGATCTCTAGCTTTTTTATTTTGAATCAAACTTTCATCTATGTGTTGAATATTAGTCTCATTTTCCATCACATCACATCACTTATCGAATGACCTAAACAGCTGAGCCAATTGTTTCGGTAGGTTTCAGTGGATGTTGATCTAAATAAATTTTCGACCTCATCGAAAGGTCTAAATTGTAGGGTTTAAGACTTCGAAAGATTGTACTTATTTCTTGCACAGGAATGTTGTTATTCTTGTCCACGAAAACCTTACGATGGAGTTGAACCTGAAAATATGAGTTAAACCAATAAAGATTTAAGCAAATAGTAAGGTAACTAAAAAAACCAAGTACTTCCCTTCATATCTAAGAAAAAGCATCATTTTTATTAAATTTCCCCGAATCATTATCAATTAGGATTACAATTCTTTGACTAAGAAGTTACAAGATCAGAATAATAGAAATTGGATCCCCAAAACAATGTGTCAAGTGAAGTAGTCGGGGAACAGAGAATAACATTAGGGTCGGAAGCTTCAGGTATCGTTGTTTCATTTATTTGACACTCAAAAATGGTAACTACCAGCTCCAGTGTATTAAAACCAGACAGATAATAACTACCGGCTGCAGTATAAGAACCGATAGCTTACTTCCAATTGGAGTGCGATAATGTTATTAATTTATTTGGCACTTAAAGATGACAGGTTTACGTTAGATAATCATTATTGGTATATTGGTATTTTTCACTTCTTCCTCGGTAAAACCTATTCATATACACACACGTTTTATTTAGTGTTAAGAATGTTGGTAAAGAATTTAACAAAATTGTTGCTAATACTAATATCAAGATTTGAAATTACAATATATTATCCAACATGACATGGGAAGTTTTGTTTCTTTAGGACTTCTTTACCTTATTGCTGCAGGCAACATTTCATGCATGAATAAAACCTACATATACAATATTTCCTTTTATTTAATGAAAGGGTAAAAAGTAAAATGATTTTTATTTTTCCAGCAAGTAGATTATAGATCACCAAAATTCATTCTCCTTTGTCCGGTAAAAAATTCTTAGTACTGCTTTGCTTGACCTCAGTTCAACATTTATAAACTCCGCTCTCGTGTATATACACACACACACATACACACACACACACACAAAATGTAAACAACTATTATATATAAAATTAGAAAATGGCGTCTGCTCCTAATGGAAACCCTAAAGGAGAAAACTCCAAAACTGATGACGAAGACGATACAGAATGGCACAAGGTTATTAATAAAAATGAGGGTAAGCGTCAGATCGGGGTGAATATGCAGAGGAGAGAAGGGCCCAATCGGCGAACGTTTTCAGAGGGACTGAGATCCAGTAAAGTTGAATTCAAATAAGGTAAGAGATCCTGGGCCAAAGCTATAGCAGGCAACACGTATATAGAAGGTGGGGTCAATAATTATAAACCCCTTGAAGATGCTGAGGGACCCTTTGCAGATCTGGATGAAGATGTGTTTTCTACAGCTAAAAGTATGTGGGGATCATCTATCTACATATATGTGGCAGGAAAAAGACCTTATTGTGTTCATCTCAATGCTTACATTAAAAGAGAATGGAAACCATTAGGTAAATGGGATATTTTCCCCAGGGAAAATGGTTTTTATTTAATTAAATTTACTAATGAATTGGACTGCAAAAAAGTGCTAGAAGGAGGACCATGGTTCATAGATAGCAAACTTATTTTCATCAAGAAGTGGGAACCTAATTTAAGACTAGAGCGAGATATGCTAGAAACTCACCCTGTTTGGGTTAAACTAATGAATCTTTATTTATCCTTATGGAATGCCCGTGGCATCAGTAAAATTGCGAGCCTGATTGGTACACCTTTGGCCATGGATGATTATACTAAACAAGTTAAAAGACTGAAATATGCTAGAGTGCAAGTACAAATCAAGGCTAGCGACACAATTAAAAATCAAGTTCGTGCAAAAGACAGAAGTGGAAATATATACATTCGCGATGTTGAACGTGATCACATTCCACTTGTTTGTACTAAATGCAAGTGCTTTGGACATTCTACAGAGCAGTGTGAAACACTTATACGACCCATTAAACAGGTTTGGAGACAAAAAAATACATTGGAGATTACTCAAACTGAGCCAACACAAAATTTACAACAAAAAGAGGCACAGAAAGAGTCTACTGAAGTAAGTCCTATACACATAGAAAAATTTACCAAGAGTGCTAGCCGCCAAACAGTTGAAGATACATCTGATGCACAGGAAGAGGAAGTAGAGGTAACTGATTCTCCACTGGATAATACTGTTGAAAAGTTAAATGTCCATAGCTTAGCTGGGGATTCATTGGTCGAAACGCCTGTCACAATAGATGAAATGAATGAAATAAATATAGTTGATCTGCACAACGGTGATTCAGGTACAAATATAGAGGAAAAAAGTCCTAACAAGTATACAAAAAACAACACGGACTACACTAAACAGTTTCAAAATTCAGTGGTTAAAAGTAAGACGAAATCAAATCGTGAGATCTCTCCTATGAAACTGAGGAGTACATCCTCAAACTTCAAATGTCAATCATAAGCTGGAATGTAAGGGGTCTAAACAATGACATAAGGCGTTTAGACCTCTTAAATCTGAGGAGAAACTATTCTCCTTCTATTATTAGCATTCTTGAAAATAAATTCAATAATGAAAAATTATCTTTTTTTACTGAATCTTTGGGAGATCATTGGAAATTCATACATAATAATGATGTGGGAGGAAAAGGTCGTATACTATTATTATGGAATAAATCAACCTGGACTATCAGCCTTTAGAGGAAAGACAAAAAACAAATAACTGTGGAAGCTACAAACACAGGTGGCTTGATACTGACTCTTACTTGTGTATATGCTTGTAACTTGGCCTCACAAAGATCTCAACTATGGCAAGCTATTAAAGATGTAAGCAAAATTACCAATAACCCATGGATTGTGCTAGGAGATTTCAACTCAGTTCTTAGAGCAGAGGAGAAAAAAGGAGGACTTACCATGAAAGTTTCCCAGCTCACTGAATTCAATAATTGCACGTTAGAGGCAGGACTGATAGAGCCCGTCCACAGTGGCTTGAAATACACATGGAGAAGCGGAGAGAATAAAAAGATATCATGCAGATTAGACAGAGTGATGATGAATGTGAAATGCATTATCTTATTTCCTAACATTAAAGTTAGCATTCTCTCTCCCTCTACTAGTGAAAACAGTCCTATAATGGTTGACTTAGTAGATAAAGGTATGATTGGCAAAGGTATACCATTCAGGTATAGTAATCATTAGAATGAAATTGAAGGTTACAAAGAAGCTATTAATTTCAGTAATACACCAAATGTTGAAGGTCTCAATGCTATAAATTATTACAAATCATCAAAACAAAAAGACATTATAAATTGGAATAGATGCAGACCTAAGGAGTATGATCAAATTGAAATGCTGCAAAGTAAATGTGATGAATTTCTTACAATGATAGACAATGGTGCTGATGATGATAACACATGGAGCAATTACTACCAAAGCCAAAATGAATAAAAAGAAGCACCCAGGTTGAAAGCTACAGAACTCAAACAAAAAGCAAAGGGGAAATGTTTCACTGAAGGAGATGAATGCATAAAATTCTTTTATGCTAAAATGGCAATTCGTAGTAATAAGAATAACATCACTCAAAACATCAACCAGGAAGGGAATCATACTATCAAAGCAGAAGAATTTGAGGAGTAGACAATTCAATACTATAATGAAATGTTTAATGGTGAAGTTTGCGATAACTTACCAAGAATTCACTGCAGGAGGCTGATAAATACCAGGGGAAGAAGGATGCTGACCAGACAAGTTACAGAAACCGAAACCTTGAATGCCCTGAATACCATCCTTATAGATTCCAGTCCGGGACCCGACATACTCAGCTCTAAATTCTTCGCTTTCCACCGGAGTGACCTGAAAAATCACATTATCTTAGCAATGCAAGAAATATTTCAAACTGGAAAATTTGTCAAAGAAATCAACCATACTTTTATCTGTCATATTCCTAAAAAAGATAACCCTGTCAAAATTGAGGACAACCGGCCTATTGCATGTTGTAACGTGATCTACAAAATTCTAAGTAAAATTCTTTCCAACAGAATGAAGAAGATATTACCTAATCTTATTTCAGAATGCCAAAGTGCCTTCATTAAAGGTAGAAGCATTTTTGAAAATTCACTTATGGCACACGAGTTGGTTAGGAATTTCAATAAACCAAGATCAGATAAATTCTGTCTAAAGGTTGACCTCCATAAAGCATAGGATAAAATTAATAGACAGTTTATAATTCATATGCTCATAGCTATGGGTTCCCCTCAAAATTTGTAAGACTTATAAAAGAATGTATATCTACACCTATCTTCTCTATTCCGATTAATGGTATACCAAAAGGTTTCATGGGGTCCAATAGAGGTATTCGGCAGGGTGACCATCTATCCCCCTACTTTTTTGCAATTGCCATGGTATACTTTTATCTACAAATGGAGTTGGCTACTCATCACAAGCTTATTCACACTACTTTTAACTTCCAGCCTACTGTGAGTCACTTACTCTATGCAGATGACTTGTTCATCTTTATACACTACAAAAAAGGCTTCCTATAGTGACAGATCCTAGCGACGACTAAAAAAAGCGGCCGTCGCTAGCTGTCGCTAGCCGTCGCTATACGCAATATACAGGTCCAAGCCGAGAGTAGCAGATTCATTTTGCTTCCTCCCCAAAACCCTTCCTCCTTCCCCCAATCCGTCGTCCCCCGTCACTGTAGCCAGCGCCCCGGCCTTCAACGCCTCCAAACCACCCAAATTTGTGTCGGTATGCTCCTAATCTCTTATTTGCATGTAAATTTGATGTTTTAGGTTTAGTTTAAACCCTAATTCAATTATGATTTATTGTAAAATTGAGATTTGTTGTTAAATTGGGTATTAGTAGTGTTGTTAAATTAGGTATTAGTAGTGTTGTATGTTGATTTGGTAGATTAATTAGTTTATTATCATGAAATTGAATTAAGTATTACATATTAATTAGTTTATCATGATCAAGTTGAATAAATGGTTGATGTAGATAATTAGTGTTGGCGATTAACATGGTTAGTTGTTTTAGGTGAAAAAATAATGTATATTAATGATTAACTTGGTTATTGATAAATTTACATGAAAGTATTTCATAGTTTATGAAATTGATAAATTACAAATTTCAGTTGTTAAGTGAATTTAAATTGACAATTTTTTTTTAATAATTAGATTTTTATTATTTTCTAATTATCTATTTGATAATTAGAATTTGTTGTTTTGTAATTATATTCATTGATAATTCTTATATTTACCTTGTTGATTGAGCGACGACCATTTTAATAATTTTAGCAATGATTAGCGATGGCTAGTGACGGCCAAAATGCAAAAGGTTGTATATATTGTAAAAAATAAAGTTTGTACAAAAAATTAAAAAATGAATATGAGAACACTAAAAATTCTGCAAATATCTAATTTATTTGAAAAAAAATAGGAAATGACTTTAAACACAGATGATATTGAACTAAAATCGATTTTGTAAAGAAAATAAGAAATGAATATAACAACAATAAATAGTCACATAAAATCTATGTCGTAAAAAAATAAAGAAATGAATATTGAACTAAAATTGTTAATTGAATGTTGAACTAAAATTTGAATACACAAATTTTTGAATAAAAAATAAATAGTTGAAACATTGTCAAAATTTGAAAAGAACAATAATATTTAATAAAATTTAAAGAAATTTTTTTATCCCTTAGATTGGCTTTGGCCCCGTCTGGCAAGTGTTGTATATGATCGTTATATGGATGTTCGTTTTGTAACAGAACATACATTTATATTCATCTGATACAATATTTGTCGGATCTGTCCCTGTATTGGACAAGTTACAAACACAATAAAGTAATTACATATTATAAATCATTTCATTTTAAACGGTTACAAAATTTCGACAGCACTTCCTTTACGTTCCCTGTGTACACGCATTTGTGTACGATACAAGGAACAAAAGGGAAGTGTTGTATTGAACCGTTTAATCTGAAATGATTTATAAAATGTAATTACATTATTGTGTTTGTAATAGGAAGTAGGATAACTAACCCACCGAGGTGAAAACCAAAATACCAAAAATTAAAAAAATAAAGTGAAGTTCATATTTTGAATTTTCTTGAACGATGAACTTTTTACAATGGAGAATGGTTGAAAATTAATGATTTAAATTGTCTAACATACATTTTCAAATCAAGAAAAATGTTCAATTATTTTCTCGACCGTACTTGGATGTATGAAGTCAGAACTGGAAAGAAGGGATCAATAAAGCAACATTTCTACAACGGTGTACACGAATTTATTAGATTTGCTAAATCTAATAACCGAATCAATACAGAAATTCGTTGCCTGTGTAGTAAGTGTCTATATTTGAAGCATTGGAAATCGGATATAGTTGAAGTACATTTGTATCAATATGGTTTCGTGTACGATTATTATTTCTGGGATCGTCATGGAGAACTTGTTGAACCTACACCTAATACTGAAGTTTTAGAGGACGGTAATATGATGACGAATCCGATAGAACATATGGTGGATGATGCAGCACGATCAATGTTTCCTACAACTGAAGCTGTCGATGAAGACGAAAATGTCGAAGAAGAACCGACAGCGGGAGCTAAAAAAATATACGATTTGTTGGATTCTGCTAAGAGGGCGTTGTGGGACGGATGTAAAAGCGGAACCGAACTTTGAGTAACCGCCGAATGCATAACTATGAAATCAAAATTCAACCTTACGGAAGCTGCATTTACAGCAGTTGTACAAGCTGCAAAACGACACATGCCACCTAATAATCTGATGTGCGATAGTCATTATAAAGTAAAGAAATTGATGTCCGCTTTCGGTCTACCGTAGAGAAGATAGATGCATGTGTGAAAGGTTGCACGTTGTATTGGAAAGACGACGTTGACCTCAGAAAATGCATAATATGTAACGAAGAAAGATACAAACCAAGAAAGAAGAAAGGGAAAGAAGTCACGTACAAGAGAATGCATTATTTACCCATCACTCTCAGACTTCAAAGATTATATGCATCTTCTGCTACGGCCTGTCATATGCGATGGCATAGTGTGAGAACAGCGGAAGAAGGAACTTTGATACATCCATCCGACGGTGAAGCATGGAAACATTTCATTAAGACTTATCCCGCATTTGCTGCGGAAAGCCGTAATGTCAGACTTGGTTTATGTACGGATGGATTTTCACCATTTTCACATTTTGGTAGTAAATATTCATCCTGGTCAATTATCGTTACTCCGTATAGTTTACCTCCATGGATGTGTATGAAGACACCATATATGTTTCTCACCACTGTCGTTCCCGGCCCTCATGATCCAACCCAAGGAATTGATGTTTATTTACAACCATTGATCGAAGAGTTGAAGAAACTGTGGAATGAAGGAGTCGAAACTTACGATGTACCAACGAAAAAAAATTCGGTTATTCGCTTCTTTGTTATGGACGATTAATGATTTTCCTGCATACGGGATGCTTTCTGGTTGGAGAACGGCCGGTCATCTAGCATGCCCTTATTGTATGGAAGAAATACGAGCATTTTCGTTACGATATGGGAAGAAAGTTTCGTGGTTTGATTGTCATCGGTGTTTTCTTCGTCCCAATCATAGTTTTAGAAGAGATAAGAAAATTTTCATAGCTAACAGAGAAGAGAATCTGAAACCACCTAAGGTTTTGTTAGGCGAGGAAATACATGAAATTGTAAGAGACTATCCAAAGATACATGAAACTGGAGTCCAGACTAAAATCCCAGGAAAGTCAGACATTTATAATTGGTGCAAACAAAGTGTATTTTGGGAGTTACCATATTGGAAAGATCTCTTACTCCGACATAATATTGACGTGATGCACAACAGAAAGAACGTGTTTGATAATCTGTTTAATAAAATTTTGAACGTAAAGGGAAAAACCAAGGACGATTTGAATTCGAGGCTCGATATAGCAAACTATTGTAAGCGTCCGGAACTTCATATGAAGCCTAATGACAATAAAAAACCGAAAGCATGCTATGAGCTAGACAATAAGCAAGTAAAACTCGTGCTAAAGTGGGTGGAGGAATTAAGATTTCCCGATGGGATTTCTTCCAATCTTCGTAAATGTGTTGACTTCAAAAATAGTAAATTGAGTGGGATGAAAAGTCACGAATGTCATATCATGATGGAATATTTACTCCCCGTGGCTTTCAAAGAACTGTTGCCCGTAAAAGTATGGAACGTCATAACAGAGTTATGTTTGTTTTATAAACAGCTTTGTTCGACAACATTAAAGGTGGATCGTATACGTAAACTTGAAGTAGAAATACCCATATTGCTATGCAAACTGGAGAAAATACTTCCTCCTGGTTTCTTTAACGTAATGGAGCATTTACCTATTCATCTTCCATCTGAAGCACTTCTTCGAGGTCCTGTGCAATATGGATGGATGTATCCATTTGAGAGGTAAATTAACATGTGCAATGTTCATGTCAATTTCAAATTCAAATTTTATAACTAAATATGTAATAAATATCTTAATAGGTACTTGAATCATCTGAAGAAGAAGATTCGACAAAAAGCCCGAGTTAATGGTTCGATATGCAAATCGTATCTTGAAGAAGAAGCCTCATTTTTTTCTCTCACTACTTTAAGAACGTTGTGAACTTAACGTTTGTAACTGTTCCTCGAAATGAGGAAGTCGTTGAACAAAATTCTTCTCAAACAATGTTATCTATTTTTAGACAACATGGTAGACCTGGTGGAAATATGGTTGGATGATAGAGACCACCATGTAGCGCACACGTATGTTCTTTTAAATTGTGTCGAAGTCGCACCATTTGTCAGGTAATAATTAGTTCACTTGTAATTTACTTGTACGTACATAATAATAACACATATTACATATATGTAGTATCTACGAATCACAGTATCCATCTGGCGATCTCATTAAAGAATTTTCCAAATGGTTTTTAAACTATGTTTATGAGCCAAGAAACTATGTCGTTGATGAAGGCTTAAGACATCTTGCGATTGGACCGAAAAGAAATGTGAAGACTTATGCAATATTCTTCGTCAACGGGTTTAAGTTCAACACAAAAGATTACGGTCCTGAAAAATTAACATATAACAGCGGGGTATTTGTCAAAGGCAGTGATGATCCAGAAGAGCATTTAAAAGATTTTTACGGCGTCTTAACACAGATTCTAGAATTGACATATTATGTTGAACCTTTAGAAAAGGTTTTTTTATTTAAGTGCAATTGGTTCAGTAACGTTCCTGGTTCCGGAATCAACGAGCATAAAGAGTACAAACTTATTGAAATAAGGCATATATCACACTACTATAAGTATGATCCTTTTGTATTAGCCAAGCAAGCGTTACAAGTTTATTTTGCTTCGTATCCATCTTTGAAAAGAGATAAAGCGGACTGGTTCGCTGTTTTCAAAACGAAACCAAGGTTTACGTTTGATGGAAATAATATTCCAGATGAAGCAGCATATCAAGCCGATCTTGAATCAAATGCAGAAATAATAATAACTGATGATATTGATGTAGGGCCTTTGAATGTTGAATCGAACGTCCTATTTGATGCATTTGAAAGTACCAAAGAAAATGAGGTAGAATACGAGACTGAATCTGAATCAGAAAACGATGAAGACTGATCGTTATTGATATAATTGTTATGTGATAGTGATTGAAACATGCGATGTAATAGTAAATTTCTGTAATTGTTCTGTGATGATCATTTAGTTAATTTTTATCCATGTTTTGTACTAGTAAATTTTTATAATTGTTAAGTGAAAGTGATTGAAACATTCTATGTAGTAGTGAATTTCTATTATGGTTCTGTGATGATTATTTATATAATTTTTATCCATGTTTTGTACTAGTAAATTTTTATAATTGTTTATGTGAAAGTGATTGAAACATGCTATGTAGTAGTGAATTTATATAATTGTTCTCTGATGATATTGTTTTTCTATAGCAGATATGTCTGGCAGGAGACGTAGTGTAGGTGGTGGTGGCACGTCATCCCCATCTCTCGGTGCAGGTGGTAGTGGCACTGCACCGGACTTACGTCTGATTGCAGAAGTCGTTCTTAGAAGTGCTGGGTAAGTATCAATTTTATTTAAAGTATAAGTTTTAAAATCCGCTAAACATGTTTATCATAACTTTTGAAGTGGCTTTGAGGTGGAGCCATCAGATTATATTTTACAGGTTTCGAGGAAGGCTTTTAAGAGCCGGATGGATAGTTGTTGGCCTTGCTGGGACGACATCCCCCCTCATGTCAAAAACGCCATACAGGCGGATTTACTTGTAAGTAGTAGTTTGAATTTCAGTTGTAAATTAATATAATCTATATAACTTAAAATAATTTTAATTTACAGGCTGCAGTCCGCATCGACCCTGATGACTTTGACGTTTTTTTAAATCACTGGAACAAACGAATGAGAAAAAATTACAGGGATACATTGTCCAAGGCAAAGAATTCAGGGAAAAAGCCGAACTGGATGGGTAAGGGTGTATGGAATGATTTTCTTCGGCTTTGGGACAGTCGGGCAGCAAGAGTAAGTAATATACGTTTGCTTTGTTATTTAAATCTAATATAAATCTCTCAAGATATATACGTGATAATTTATCTTAATTTGTAGGAGTTATCTGAGCGGAACCGGGCAAACAGGAATAAAAATCCTCCATTGCACCGTGGTGGCTCCAAATCCTTTCAGGAGCATAAGAGAGAGCTGGTAATTAAATTTATAAACCGTTTTACATTTTATTACAATATTTTATAATCAGATTAGCAATAATATTTATATATTTTCAGGCCGCGAGATATAACCGCGAGCCCACTACGGCCGAGCTATTCAAGGTCACGCATGCCATGGAGAGGACTGACGAAGGGGGCAATGTTTCGTACGAGTGGACGGATGACAAATCACAATCCGTAATGGTAAATTAATTTACTGTTAATAACAATATTTTGTCTCATTTTATTTTCAAAATATTGAAATTCGGTTTTTATCGTGTAAAACAATTGTTTGTAATCGCAGAAGAGGTACGATTTAAAGCGGGCTCGTGTAGCACAGTCCACTGGTCGGGAAGAGCTTACGTTGGAGGAGGAGAACCATATTTGGGTTGCTATTATTGACTCGCCTTCTCGGACCAGTCGACAGCATAGCTATGGAAATGTGGAGGTAAATTTTGACATGTACTAATATATAAATTTACTCATGCATATGAATAGTTAAATAATTTTAATAATATTATATATATACTAATATACAAATAATTATGAATTATTTTACACGCAATGAGAATGCAGGGTGCGTACAGGAGGTCGCAGCAAGAGGCGGAGATTGCTCAGTTGAGGGCGACAGTGGAAGAAATAAATGATTGGAGAAAGAGTTTCTCTGAGCAACAGCTCGATGAGCGGATTGCGTCTTATTTGCAACAACATAGGAGGATGCCTGGAGAGGATGGCAGCGATGGCGAGGAGTAGGTATGTTTGTTTGCTTATAGTTTGGTATATACACATTTTGGTTGGTATGGTGTATATATATTTCAGGATATTATGTACATATTTAGATGACTTCTAGTTGATGGATTTGGTTGGATGTTATGTCGGGATATTATGTAGAAATTTCGGTTTACTATGTACATATTCTGGTTAATGGATTTGGTTGGATTTGAAAATGAGATTTGGTTGGATTTTATATTGTTTGAATGTATAGTGATGTTATATGATGGATATATGATGGTTATACTTGATGAATATCGTGTATAGCGGTTGTTTGGTTCAGATTTGCTGAAGTGTATATGGGCTGTGCATGTGCACAGAAATTTACCTAGATTAGCGACGGCTAAATGGTTCAGAATAGCGACGGCTAGCAATGGCTAAATGGTTCATGTTAGCGACGGCGAGCTACGACTAGCGACGACATTTAGGCATTGAAAAAATTTCAACGTGGCACATTTGTCGTCGCAGCCGTCGCTATTTATGTGATGGAGCCGTCGCTAAAGCCGTCGCTATACTATTGGGTGACGACCATTATAGCGACGGCTTTTAGCGTCGGCTAGCGACGGCGACGACGGCTAAAAGCCGTCGCTATCTTTTGCCGTTCTTGTAGTGATAAAATCCAGCAATGAATCAGCATCAGCCATTAAAGACATTTTCAATAACTTAGATAAATATACTGGGCTAAAACTGAATGAACAGAAAACCAAATGCTACTTTAATAAAACTTGCAATAGGAGAGCAGAGGTGCTGGAAATATTAAATGTCAAAGAGAGCAACCTTCCAGTCAAATACTTAGGGGTTCCACTTTCCTCTAATAAAATTACAGACAGAGAGTGTGCAGTCCCTATCTCATCCATCGACAATAGAAATGGTTCTGGCCATACGAAATATGATCGCGGGTTCTATTTAACAAATTAACCGTATTAACAACACTTTAAGGCAACATAAGTGTACAAATTTAAATAAATCATCTATTTTCTTCTTGTTTTTATGCATTCCATATGTGATTATTCATCCCCACCCTTGCCATCGACTAAAATACCAAGGTTAAATACACTAAATATCATCTTAAGCCTACCCTGCAAATTCATCTGATGTAAAAGGAAGAAAGTTGACATTTATAAGTTGTAATCTCAATAAGCACTAAGTTAGGAAATACTGAGCAGCATAAAAGTACTTACTCAAATGCTACTTAGCTAATTATGATGCATGCACTTATTAATATTACCGTGCTTTCAAATACAGAATGCTAAAAGAATTAGTTTGAAACATAAGAATAATAAGTTTTAGATCATAAATTGATCCCTTATAAAATACTGAACGCTGCAAATTTTGTTATAAAACTTGGTAACAAACACCAACCCAGAACACCATGGAACTCTGCTTTTGGTTGTCCGAACAAAAAAGTTCAAGAAGTGATAAATAATAGCAGATGGACCTGCTCCTCACTGCCAATAACTCAGGATAGAAAAGAAGAAATCCAATATATGCCAATATATCATGGCAGAGATAAAGACATTTGGGCTTGGATGCCTACAGGTAATGATTTCAATTCTAAAGCTACTTGGAATGAAATTTGGTAAAAAGACAACAAAATTACATGGGGTAAAACTATTTGGGAACATGTCAACAATCCAAAAATGACATTCACTGCCTACAAAACAATAGTGAGAAGATTAACAACGAAGGACAGACTATCGAAATGGAGCATAGTAAATGACACAGAATATATTCTCTGTAAGCAAGAGACAGAAACACACGAACACCTCTTTTTTGAATGTACATTTTCTAACTTGGTATGGAATGCATGCAACAATTTCTTAAATCTAACAGCAAATGCAAGTAAACTAGATGGACAAATGAATTACCTGACGATGCGGGCTAACGGCAAAGACATCAAAACCAAAATGCACAAAATTGCCGTTACTGTAACTGTGTGGAACATATGGAAAGAAAGGAATCGAAGAGTTTTCCAAAACAAACAAAGAAATCAATCAGAAGTAAGTAAGATAGCTATTGGAGATCTGAGACTAGCGTTGAAAAGAATCAAGAACTACCAGCTTACCTCAATCGAACAAGTCGCAGATCAAACTGGAGAAGAGGATCGGCTTCATCCATTGGCAGAAATCCGAGATACGATTCGCCATTATCGGCCGCAATGATTGTGCGAACTGAAATTTGAGAAGAAATGTATGAGCTGTCTAATTTAGTAAGGTTCCATTTGTATCCATGTTGCTTTAACTCAAATATAAGTTGTAATGGTTCTTTGGTCAATTTGGGCTGGAGCATGCTTTAAATAAAAGTTTACCAATTTTTTTTTTTAAAAAATAAAATAAATAAATGTTACCATATCGTATCACTACTAGAACTACAGTGTATTCCAACGCCCAATTTCCAACGGCCTCCAACGGCATTTCCAACGGCCTCCAATGGCTCGTTGGATCTTGACGTAACCGTTTGAAGCCGTTGGAAATTGGTTGTTTGCGGCCGTTGGAAGCCGTTGGAAAATTTCCTGCATATTTTCCAGAGACCGATCTTCAGCTCATTCCATCCTCTTCTCTTCACAACTTTTCCCCCGATTCCACCATTCCACCACCTCCAATCTTCAGCTGCCGGCCCAAACACCATCCCAACCACCTCCAAAGCCATCTAGAAGCTGCTCCTGCCCATCTCCACCATTCTAGCTCTCCAAATCGGTAAATTTGCTAAACCTAATATTTAGGTTTTTTTGATTTAGGGTTTAATTCGAATGTTGATTGATTCCTACTTGTTAGTGTATGCATATTACATCATGTTATCACCTAATTGCAACTATTATACCATAATGAACAAGTTATTATAACCTATTGAAAATTTTGTAATTTAGGATATTGCATTATAGTTTATGTTGATTTGGTTAGTATATTAAACGTATGTGCGTGATAGAGTTTATTGCGTTTGAAAGCCGTTAGAATGGATATTGCATTTGTGCGAACACGAGTTTTGTATTTGAAAGCCGGTGGAGGTCATCAGCGAAGAAGGTAGTACGAATCTCATAGAACATATGGTCGAAGATGCAGCACGATCAATGTTCCCTACCGTCGTAATTGATAATGACGATGTTAACATCGAAGAGGAACCAAATGTTGGAGCTAAAAATATATATGATTTATTGGATCATGCTAAAAACCCCTTTGGAATGGATGTTTAAGCGGCTCTCAATTATCGGTAAATGCAGAATACATTGCAATGAAATCAAAATACAACCTTACAGAAGCTGGATTTACGGCTGTTGTGCAAGCTGTTAAACGTCATATGCCATCCGATAATTTAATGTGCGAAAATTATTATGAAGTGAAAAAATTTATGTCATCTTTCGGTTTGCCATATAAAAAAATAGATACATGTTTAAAGGGTTGCATGTTGTATTGGAAAGAAGACATCAATCTTAGAAATTGTAAAATATGTAATCAGGAAAGATACAAATCAAGGAAAAAGTAGGGAAAAGAAGTTCCGTACAAGCGTATGCATTATTTGCCCCTCACCCATAGACTTCAACGATTATATGCATCATCTGTAACAGCACATCATATGAAATGGCACAGTGTGAGAACACCTCAAGAAGGTAAGTTGACACACCCAACCGATGGAGAAGCATGGAAACATTTTGACAGGAAATATCCCGATTTCGCAGCGGAGAGCCGAAATGTTAGACTAGGTTTATGTACAGACGGCTTCTCACCGTTTTCTCAGTTTGGTTCTAAATATTCATCTTGGCCTATAATAATCACACCTTACAATCTACCTCCGTGATTGTGTATGAAAACTCCATATATGTTTCTCACGATTGTCGTCCCTGGTCTTGATGATCCGACACAGGGCATTGATGTTTACTTACAACCGTTAATCGAAGAGTTGAAAATATTATGGTATGAAGGAGTTGAAACATACGACATATCAAAAAAGAAATTTTTTTGGATGTTCGCTTCTTTGTTATGGACTATTAGCGATTTTCCTGCATATGCAATGCTTTCGGGTTGGAGTACGGCCGGTCGTTTTGCTTGTCCTTATTGCATGGAAGAAACACGAGCATTTTCTTTGCCAAATGGAAAGAAAATTTCATGGTTTGATTGTCATCGATGTTTTCTTCATATTAATCACCCTTTTAGAGGAGACAAAAAAAAACTTCATAGCTAATAGACATGAGACTCTACGACCACCAGCGGTTTGGTCAAGCGAGGATATATATGAACTTGTAAAAGATTATCCAAAGATACCCGAGATCGGACAACAAGAAGAAATTCAAGGTAAATTGACGTTTCATAATTGGTGCAAACAAAGTATATTCTGGGAATTGCCTTATTGGAAAAATCTATTAATCCGTCATAACATTGACGTGATGCATAACGAAAAAAAGGTATTTGATAATGTGTTTTATACAGTTTTGAATGTGAAGGGCAAGACTAAGGACGATTTGAAATCTAGACGTGATATAAAGCAAATATGCAATTGTCCTGAGCTTCATATGACTCCCGACAATAAAAAACCCAAAGCATGTTATGAACTAGACAGCAACCAAGTTAAAGTACTGTTACAATGGGTGGAAGGATTACGATTTCCCGATGGAATTTCCTCTAATCTTCGTAGATGCGTCGACTATAAAAATGGGAGACTGAGCGGAATGAAAAGCCATGATTGTCATGTAATGATGGAAAATTTGTTACCCATCGCTTTCAAAGAATTGTTACCGGTAAAAGTTTGGACGGTAATAACAGAACTTAGTTTATTTTACAAGGAGCTTTGTTCAACTACGTTAAAAGTTGACCGTCTAATTAAACTTGAAGAAAAAATTCCTATACTGCTCTGCAAACTGGTGAAAATATTTCCTCCGGGTTTCTTTAATGTATTGGAGCATTTACATGTTCATCTTCCATATGAAACACGTCTTCGAGGTCCTGTGCAATATGGATGGATGTATCCATTCGAAAGGTATGATACTATATTGAGTATGTAAATGTTGATTTAAGTATAAATATAGTAGTTAATACTTAACCCAAATATTTATTTATTAGGTACCTAAATCATTTATAAAAAAAAGTGAGACAAAAAGCTCGAATTGAAGGTTCTATTTGCAAATCATATATCGAAGAAGAAGCTTCTTTCTTTTTCTCTCATTATTTTAAAGACCATGTGAACTTATCATTTGTAAGTGTTCCGCGTAATGACGATCAGGCCGTTGAACAAGATTCTTCTTCTGAATCAGTATTATCTATTTTTAAACAACATAGCCGACATGCTGGAAAATGTGAGGAAGTATGGATAGATGATAAAGAATACCATGTAGCACATACATATATTCTTCTTAATTGTCCTGAAGTTGCACCATTTGTTAGGTAATTAGCACATTCCAAGTTTTGTTAAATTTAATACTACACGTGTGAATAAATAATAATGTAATATATCATGCTTGTGGTTGCAGTATTAATGAATCACAAAATTCAGGCGGCGATTTAAGCAAAGATTTCAGTACTTGGTTTTCGAAATACGTTTCTGATCCTACAAATAATGTGCTCGATAAAGGACTGAAACATTTGGCGTTTGGACCAAAAAGAAAAGTTAATACGTATCCAATATTTTTTGTTAATGGATATAAATTCAACACCAAAGAATACGGTGCTGAAAAATTAACAAACAATACTTGTGTATTTGTTAAAGGCAGTGATGACCCTAATAATCATATAAATGATTTTTATGGCGTGTTAACTCAGATATTGCAGTTGACATATTTTACAAGACCCTTGGAGGATGTTTATTTGTTTAGATGCAACTGGTTCAGCAATGTTCCAGGTTCTGGTATTAACGTGCATCCAAAATATAATCTTATAGAAATTAAACATACCTCACGTTATCGAAAGTACGACCCATCTATACTAGCCAAACAAGCCCTACAATCTTATTATGGCCCTTATCCATCTCTAAAAAGGGATAAAGCAGATTGGTCTGCGGCTTTTAAAACCAAAGCAAGATTTACGTTCGATGGACAAAATATTCCAAACGAACAAGCCTATCAAGAAGATCTGGAGGAAAATGCTGAAATAGCAATTACAGATGATCAAACCGATTTTGGACCTTTAAATGATGAGACAAATGTATTAGTCGAAACATTTGAGTGTGTAGAGGAAAACGACATAGAGCACGAAACCGAGTCTGAATCAGAAAACGATGAGGACGACTGAGTAATATCCGGTAATTTTTAAAAGTATTCACATTACATTGATCACTGATTAATAATGCATTTATCCAATTTATACAATTTTAATGACAATAAGTGTATACTCACACACTCAACACATACACAACATGACACATTTGTAGCATATTGTATTACATTTTTTAATGATTCATCATATCATGATTATTATGAATTGTATATGTATGTATATATGGCAGGTATATATATTATGTTCGGTTCCACGTTATGGTTCTGGGTCTCGCCGACGTGGCTCTTCACGTCATATTGGAGAGAGTAGTGGTGAGCCACCAGCTCGGCCACTTGTTTACTTGCAGCCTAAGGCTGATGAGACGTAAGTATCATAATTAGCAAGCATAGCATTTTAATTTTTTAATTGTACATGATATATCTACAATTGTCTAAAGTTCAATTTTATATTTAACGCAGTGGATTTGAGTTGGAGCCATCCAAAGTGGTTCTGAACATTTCGAAGCAGACGTACATGGCTAGGATGACCGATTGTTGGCCCAAGTGGGGCAAGATCCCCGACGACGTGAGTGAGACGATTGGCAAGATTTTCTGGTAAGTTTATACCGCTTTACAAGATGATTAATTAAATACAAATAAATCATTAGTAATATTTTCTCATTGTACAGTGCGCCATAGATTTGCAAGAGCCTAACGTCAATTTAGTTCAGCGACACTGAAACTCCAGGATCGCGAAGAACTATAGGGAGACTATGTCGGAGATTAAAAAAGTAGGAAAGAAGCCCAAGTGGATGAGCGCGACTGTATGGGAGAAGTGGATTGAGTGGTGGAACTATGAGGAGTTCAAGCTAAATCTACAATAAATCTCAGCAATTTTTTACCATTTAATAAATAATTAATCATTGTAAATTTGCAGGAGGAGTCAGCTAGGAACTCGGCAAACAGGAGCAGGAAACTTGTATCACACCTTGGAGGCTCCAAATCTTTCCAGCATCACCATGAAGATTTGGTAAATTTATCTATTGTCACATTTGTATATTGATCAGTTCAGTAATTAGTTATGTACAGTTAATTATCCAAATTATCAATTGCAGGAACGAGCTCGTGGAGGCTTTGTTGGCTTAGTGGACGTGTTTGCTCACAACCACGCGTCTAGGCAAGTAGATGAGGCTGCCAATATCATATATCAGTGGGGTGATCAAGATAGGGCGGCCGAGGCATATGTATGCATTTTTTAATTTCTAATACTTACACCGATAAGTTTATTAATTTCTAGCTATGCAAAATAATTACATGCTACTATTTTTCAACTGAAATTGTTTTTTTTCATTATAGTCGAGGTTGTAGGAGGCACAGGCTTATGCGCTTCAGCAGTCTGGTCGTGATGCGCTGACACAGGAGGAGCAGGATAATATTTTTACCGCTGTTATGGATCCGGCGCAACGGAGTAGACGTTTTGGCTTCGGGAACCTAACGGTAATTAATCCTTTTACATATGTACAAAAAATCAGCGTTTAGATATATAATGTTATAATATTTTATATGCTGAGACAACCCTTTTGCTATTATTTCTATTTGCAGGCTCGACAGGCTCGACAAGCTCAAAAAGACCAAGACAAAGAAGAAATCAAGGAGCTTAGAGCTATGGTTAAGCAGCTACGGGAGGAGAATCGTCTATGAGCCATCCAGGTGGAGCAGCTGGATCAAAAGCTTGCGCAGTATTTGCAGAATCATGGTACCCTTCCTTCGTCATCTGGTGCTTCTAGAGGCGACGAGGATCCTTGAGGAGGTATGTTTTTGAGTATTTGTGTTTGAACAATGTATATATTGACTTGGAGATGTTTTGATGTTGATGGTGATCTTGTATATATTGGTACGGAGTGGGTGAGAAATATTTTGATGGTATGTACATGGTTTATCGACATTTGTTGATGGTATGTACATTGATGGTATATTTTGTGATGTTTGATCGGTTTGGTTTGTTTATATTGGTGTTTTATTGATTTATGTGTGTTGTTTGTATTGATATTGATATATATGTGTGGAATTGATTGGAAATGGAATGGAAATTGAATGGATTGGAAATGGTGTGGGTGGAAGGTAAATAGGCTTGCTGTTTTACAGCAAAATAAACCCAGTATTTCCAACGGCTTCCAACGGCTTATTGGTCATTTTATTGTAACGGTGTCTAACGGATTCCAACGGCTCGAAGCCGTTAGCGGCCGTTGGAAATTCCGTTGGAAATAGTCAGTTGGATCCGTTGGAAAGCATTATAAGGCGTGAGATTTATTCCAACGGCTATTCCAACGGCTTCCAACGGCCGTCAACGGCTAGGAGCCGTTGGAATAGCCGTATTATCTTGTAGTGTATGTACCAAGATTATGTCCATTTATCAACCGCGAACCACAAGCATCCACGCATTGATACTACAGTACATCACAAAATGTGAATAACTCGTATGTGCAAATTCGATGAAACAATCATATCAATCTCTACATAACTCCACATGAAAAAATTGACAAACCAGAAACAATGTAATTAAGAGGAAGAACATGCAAACATCAAAAAAGCTTCTAGTTTCACAAATATGTCCTCCATGTTGTGATATTGTGGCACCTATTAAATACTTTTTTCATTCCCAATGAATTGAAATGAAGCAACTTTTTCATTGTCATGGTACAGAAAAGTATGCATGTAGTACATAATAGAGAGATGGGCATTTGGTATACATAAAAAAAGATTGTGTTCAAAAAGTGCAAGCTCCATCAGCCTATAGCCGTCTACATCTTTATACATATATGATTCCTTGTGTGAAAATGTACATACATAATCAAACTTTTAACATGTTGTAGAAAACTAACTTGCACGGATTTGGTTTGTACCTTTTTTTCTAGGGTGAGTGTGAGCTTAAAATGGAATATATATATATATATATATATATATATATATATATATATATATATATATATATATATATAAAGCTAGATCATGAGGCTGCAATAATTAATTAGAAGAAAAAATATTTGTATTTGTATTTGTCTAATGTAGAGGTAGATACTCTCCATAAACTGTTGATGACGTATACCATAATATAAATCTCATACTCCATATTGTGTTTTCATGATGATTTTCCATGGATCATGCATGGACAAGAGTGGCAGCTAAAATGAAACAGCTCCCAAAAGTTAACCCATAAATTCATCCAAGAAACACCAAATGATGTACATGACATAGATAATACTGAACTACAGAGGCAACATGGAATAGAAAAGAACCTTATTGAAATGACTATGTCTATTTCAGTTGTGATATATCGTATTAATTTTGTTGGTATCCATGTTTTTTTTTTCTTTCCTTGTCATTATTAGTTTTCACCACTGTTCCTCATAGCCTGTTTTATGAACTTAGCTTAATTAATGCTAGACCACTGTACCTTATAGAACAGGTAAGAGGAAATGTGATTCTAAAAAAAGATCAAAGTACGGAACTAGTTGAACAGATGCTGTAAATAATTATAGTTGGCAGTATTTTTGCTAATTTAGATAGATATTCGTGAATGATTTTTATAAGTATTTAAATAGAAATAATGCTTATTAATATTGTTATGAGCTGTTTTAAATACTTCAATTTTTGAGAATTACTAGGCTGAAAAAAGTTTGGACATAGCATCATACTAGTATACAAGTTACTTTCGTCTGTCGCTACTTAAAAATAGTTATAATCAAAGTAATTGTACTGAACTTATATATAAATAAATCATCATCATCATTGTCCTTGCATTTTTCCAAAATGAATAGGTCAGCCACATGAATTCTCATTTTCGATAAAGTTCTACCTTAAATCGTATTTTTAGTTAAGTTTAGGTTTTCAAACTCATTTTTATTACTTTCCATGTTAGTTTAGAATTTCTTTATTGTCTTTTATCCTTGTGTATGTAATTATATTCTCTCCTAGTGATGCATTATTTTCTCATTTGTAACTCTATCTTTTGTTATTTCTATAATACTCTACCTTTATGCCTTATAATTGGTATGACCGTAAACCTACCATCGTCCTTTTGCATCTAAACTTTCTTCTAAACCTAGAAATTATTGAAAAATAACGCAACACTTTAGCCGGAATACCATGCATAATCTCCTTTGTCCATTGATTTACCTTCCACCTCGAAAATCCACATTTTGAACAATTATTGAAATCTTATATTCATTCCTAAAAAAACAACAATGGTTCTCACATGTATAAATCTTCTTGAAACTCATGTCAAATATTTAAAGGAATTTATTTAATTCATATAACGACTTAGAAAGTACGTTATTTTTTAGCACCAACAACTGCTGCATATTTAGAAGCTTATCAAAACCATTATCAGACAATCCAGTCTCACATTTAAGGTTATACAAGGCAAAGACAGCATATAACTTTGTTTGATCCATGCAACCAGCATACAATGAGGTCTCTGCATCTTTAAAATTTTTGTGTAATTCATCCTCTCTCTTTATGCATCATCTTCACATTTAACAACATCAAAGAAAGTGTGATTAATAAAATCTTCATCTTCATAGATAATGGCTTTAAGCAAATCATACGCATCGTCCGACTTTGTATTCTTGCTTTTATTTATTCGCTCATCGTGATTGTATCACTCACTATCCATGTATTTAGGATCTATTTCTCTTATAATCAAATGCTCAACAGTAACTTCTCAATGAAGACGGATGTAGCGATTTTGAAATTTATCGTTCTTTCGAAAAGAAATTCGATTAGATTTGACCTTAATTTAAGTTGAGAATCTAAAATTTTAATTTAGATTAATGTTGCATGTGATTGGTTAAATGAATAAAATTTGAATTAAAACAAAAAATGGAAATATTAAGCAATTTGAAATTTAAGATAGAAATTGGTCGTTAATATAATAGTGAAAATATTGGTTTCAGAAGTTAAAATATTATACATGAAAATATTTTAGTAAACTTTATAATAAAAACGTCGATGTTCGTTTCGTCCAATTTCGATTTCGCTAGCTCAGTTCAAATTGATTTATGCGATCGGTTTATGGTAGCGATAGCCGATATGGCGTAATGACGAATTTTCACCCAAGTGTTCGATGACCAGTTTTCTATTGACTAAAGTGTTCTTATCGATATAGTAAGCACAACGGTGTTTCGTTTTACATGTTTGGACACTCGATTTGTTTTGAGCACTGTTTTTTGTACAGGTTAGCGGTAGTTATTATTTTATTCACAGGGTATTATAAGTACTGAAATAACAATAGAAATTTATAATATATGTTAAAAACATAATAAATGGAAAAACCGGTCGTTGTATATAATATTATACACGTTTTAGAATCTGAATCGGTGTACATGTTCAACCTTTGGATGAAAATATATTTACATTGTTGAATAGTTTACGCGCAGTTAGATAAATGGGTGCACAATATAAATGTTGAATTGGTAATATGGAAAAACATGCAAACCACCCTTTTCTATGCGCATGGCCACGTCTCACATCTCCCCTCCTTTATTATCTTCTGCAAATTATCATTTTCGAACAAAGCAAGCTAAAGCATCAGAGACAAAAAATTAATAACTCTCGAAACTTATTACTGCTACCATCACCTACTCCTCTCCCTTCACCGCCGCAACGCCCAATTGCTCCTCCCTACCGTCGCCCCACCACCTAGCTGCTTCTCTTCCGACCCAGTGATAGCTGTCGCCTCCGTTATACACACACATATACACATATATATACGCGCGTAAACACACACACACACACACACATATATATATAAATTATAAACTGCTTACACCGAACCTCTTTTCGCCTCGCCGACCTTTTCGCCTCATCCAACAGTCGCCACACCCCTTCCAGCTGCCGCACCACCTCCTGACACCACATCTAGCTCCTCCGATCTCACCCCATAGCTGGCACCGCCTCTGTATCAAAAAAATAAAGGAAAAAAACCGCTACTGCTGTGTTGCCGCCTCCCCACGCCGACCCCCGACCACTGCTTGCGACACCACTACCACCAACCGAACCAACCTTGCCCTGTCCCGAACTCGACTGCCATCTATTGTTTCCATCCATACATGTATATATAGAAAATAATAATAATTATATACTAAAAGGTAGAAGGAGTGGCCGTCCAGATTTGAATTATCGCGAGTGTATGAGTTGAAGTTACACCGATAAATCCAATCTTGTCGGGCATCGTAAGTCGTATCATGGATCTATCTCGAGTCGTCGTCGATGAGGTGAGTGTTTATTCACTCACAGTAAATTAATATCGTCATGCAAGTTAATCAAAAGTTGAAATTGTCATACACACACACACATATATATATACACATATATATGTGTTGTTAATTTAGATTAATATATATAGTTTTTGGATAAATAATCGAATTGTTGTGCACATGTTGACACGATATACAAGTCTTTTGTATGTACATAAGTGTAGAAAAATTAATATGGACATGTCATGTTTCATCATGTTAGTGCTATCTAATATGTATGGTTTGTTGTAAATTTTCCTGTCGATATTTGGACATGACTGTATATTGCCATTATGATATCGGAAAGGGTTAAAATGATATATACCCGCATTTAAATTGTGATATTGGAAGTGGTTGAAACGATATATATACCCGCATGTAAATTTCTACTTGGCCTAGATAGAAAATTTAAATTTAATACACCGTTGGTCAAGTAAAATATTTTTTGATAAACTGAGATCCTTTGGAAATTTATATATAAATGATTTGAATTTTAAAATATGTTTAGAATTTGTTTCTTCATTAATTAAATCAATTTATTGTGAAATAAGTGATTTTTCAAACATACGATAATTTATCAATAAATGTTTTAAATGGTTTATTTAAAGAAACTTGGTTTTGGATTTAATTCCATAAAATTTGAATCAATTTCTAATTTGCATAATTTGAATATGAAGATATTAAAGTTAAGGATTAAGTTAAATTTTGATTTATATTTAAACTTAAATTAATATTTTTTTTATTATAGCGAGATTTGCATAAGGTTAAATCTATATGGAAATAAACTTGTAAATAAATCAAAAGGGTGATTCAAATTGTTTGAATTAAATTTTGGAATTTATTGTAAAATAATTGGTGGCTAAATTGTAATGGAATGCAAATTTGACTTGGAATTTATTTTGATGCATGTTATTCAATTTATTAGATTTAAATGAACTTTAAAAATCGAAGTTTTCAAATGGAAATCCAATTTACGGAAATCGAACTATTTTCGAACTTGAGCTCGAAGTGTTGAAATAAAAGTTTGATAATAGGAATTTTTTAAATAATTAAAGTTGAGATTTTGAATTTATAATCTAAATACGATGTGAATTTTGGAAATTGAAGTGTTTTAAAAGATTGGACTTTTAATCGAACTTCAAATATTACTAAGAAAAAGTGATAAAAATTGATATTTCAAAATTGAGCTAGGAATTGAATTATATTCGAAGATGTGGATTTTTAAATTAGATATTGAAGGTAAATTTGATTTAAATGTTCTGAATCAATATTTTTAAAATCGAACTCGGAATTGATATAAATCAAAAAAATTTAAAATTGAGAATTGAGTTAAAATTAATTTGGAATTGGAATTGAAATTATTTTGGAATTTGAATTGAAATTAATTTGGAATTGGAATTTGAATTTATTTGGAATTGGAAGTGCAATTAATTTGGAATCGAAGTAAAATTAGACTTGAAATCGGAATTGAGTTGTTTAAATCGAAATGGAAATTTAAAGTGATTTGAATTGGAAAGTTTGAAAAGTGAACCGGTTTGACTTTGAAACTATTTTAAATGAATTATTCTAGATTAAACTGTTTAAAATCTATCTTCTTTAAATATTCAAATTGTTTTGATTTTCCAAACTATTTTATTATATAAACCATTTTTAATACTCAAACTAATTTCTATTAAACTATTTTAACTATCTAATTATTTTAAAACTATTTCAACTATTTTCTAAAAAATTCAAAATGATCAAAAGGTGGTATGTTTATATTTAATTCTTCGATTTAAATAAAAAATGGTAAAAGAAGTTATAACCTAAATTAAAGTTCGAAACAATTTTGGAAATCGAGATATTGGGTGAAAATGATATTTTAAAGCGAAAATTATGTATTGAACTGAATATGACTTTTTTCTGAGTAAATATGATGATTTCGAAATGGATTTGATATTTTGATATCAAGCTCGATTTGTTTTTGACATATAAAAGTACGAATCGGTGTGTAAAACAACTTTTGATTGTTAAAGAGACCGGGCCTCTTATTGGCATACTCGCTGTCGATATTGGAACTTCTTTTGACAACCGTGTACGTGGTGGATGATACCCAGATTGTAGTTGTTGAACTGGCGAACGTTTATTGGAATGAAGTTAGAAACGATGATGGATAGACATAACACTCGCATCATAATTAAAATGATTAAAACATGAGACTACGTCTGGCCACTGAGGTTAGCTACCTCTAGCGATGGTGATCCATCGTATTACTATCGTAATTTTGAACTCGATGGATGCACTCTTTCCATTTGGATTGATAGTCGAGTTCGACCATAGATGGGTTATGACCAGTCAGAAAAGGTAAACTGGTAGAATCCTACCTTATGCATTTCCTCACGCACCGTGTCATATTTATCATTATACGAGCTCATCACGACTTTGGTTTAATACTGTACCTCTAGGGGACTCACTGGCTACCCATGTTACTATTTGTGTTACAGGACCTACACAGACTACATGCTATAAAAATATGTTAAGAGGGATAATGTAAAGCCTTAACGCTATTTGGATATTTATTTTACTGATTGACATTATCCATTATAGCATACACTATTATATATATATATATATATATATATATATATATATATATATATTGACGGATCCTTAGGAGATGGAAAAATTCATAACATCTCCTAAGTTACTTTGCATTGATTTACATGAGGATATTAGTTCTAACTCGAGTATTGTGTTTTCCATTATCCTCGAGTCAGCCTAAGTATTTCCAGTTCGGAGTGCTTGTCATGGAGACAAAGGCATTGCTGGAGACTCCGTTATATTTCTGCATTTCATCAGTTTAGTTTGTTTAGCTATGTCAGGTAGACTTATTTCATTTCACTTTATTTCATTCCCAGTTATTTAGTGCGAGAATAAATGCAAACTTCTTTAGAGAATTAGGTTTATTTATGTACATATTTTATTTTTGCTGTGAGATTCGAAATTGTATCTATTTCTGTATTTGTGTTCTGTGACTGATTCTATTATTACCTAAATAACTATTTATCATTTAAGCAACATTTCTTGTTTAAATGGTGGGTCGTTACAATTGGTACTAGAGCTTATGGTTTAGCGAACAACTAAGCTTGTGGGGTAAACACATTATAGATGGGGTAAATAATTACCCAAGAATGAGTAAAATCTTTCTTGACAGAGCATATATAAAAAGATATTTGAGAATTTGAGAATTTAAAATCCTTTTGTTTTCAAAAGTATTTTCGAAGCCTTCAAAATTAATATTAATATTATTGAAAAGATTTTTGAAGAAAATAAAAGCATTGAACTCGCTTTGGTCGCTGGGAAATAATTCTAGGGATGACTACAGTATCAGCAGTATTCATTTTCGAGTTTCAGAGTGAGAATTGCTACCAAAAGAGATTTATTTTCGATTTAAACAAGTTTGTTCTAAAAAATATTCTAAGTATGATTTGATAAATATATGAAAATAGTTTTGAACTTATAATTGAAATAGTATAGAAAAGAAAAATTAAATTTTAAAACTATTGAATAGTTTTGGTTAAACAAACAAAACGAACTTTGAATTTGAGAAATAAAATAAAGTCGAACTCAAGAAGCTTAGATAAAGTAGAATTGTATTTGAAATGAATTAAATAAAATAATAAAATGAAATTGTAAGTGAATAAGTTTGTGTAACTTATTGACTTGATAAATATTAAGCTAAAGAAAAATTTAAATTTGTTGAAAGTGACTGATAACGGAAAAAAAAGATTAGCTCAAATAAAGTTGAGTAAACCGAAAAATGGATAAAATGAAATAAAGTTTAATTTAATAAAGATTAAATGAATTAAATCAGATTTGAATATAACTTGATAAATTTAAGGAGTGAATTAATTCCACTTAAGCTATAAAATGAATTAATGGAATGAATGCAACTTGAATTATAAATGTGAAATGAAATTTGAAATTGTAAAAGAAATTGAGTAAAAATAAACGAGTGTAAGTAAAAAATTATAGGAGCAATTGAATTTAATTTAAATTGGATGTAATGCAAATAGAATGAGTTTCAAAAAAATTGATTGGTAACAGATTGAATATGAAATAAGTTAAGGGAATAAACAATAAAATGAAATTAACTTAATAAGTTGAATGAAATTGATTAAGGGAAAAGAAAATTTATTAATAAAAATCAGAATTAAAAAATAAAATTTACTTAAGAAAAATTATTAATATGAGTTTAAATTTATGAAATAAACTAATGAAGTGAATCAACGGATTAGTAAGAAGTTATGGAATAATAATAAAAACGAGCTTCAATTTTGTAAAATGTTTATAATAAACTTAAATGGTTTAGAAATAATATTAGTATTAAAATACGAAGTGATAATGCAATAAATTTAACTTAATAAGGTTAAACGGAATGATTTTATAAAATGGTTAATAAATGATGTTGATATGAAAAAGAAATATGAACATTATTAATTTAAATGTTTTGTGAAGCATAAAAGCTAAAGTTTTATAACTTATAGATTTGATAAATATAAATATTACAAAAAAGAAAAAAAATGGAATATGGTATGGAATCAAATTTCTTAAATGTAATTAATTATGTGAGTTACTGAAATGAAATAATGGAAGCGAAAAAATGAATGTGACTATAAACAAATGTAAACTAATAGAATGTGAATTCATTAATGTTGATCGGTGCATGTCAATAAATAGGAAGTAAATAAATTGAAATGAGTCAATTAAATGTTAATAAAAATTAGATATTAGGAGAAATGGTAGCGTATAAATTAAAAATTGACATTGAATTGTAAATGGTGATAGTTCAGATTAATTTGATGAATATTGATGGTTGAATGGTTTCTTTTATTGCAAATCATTGGTTTAGTTATTTCTGATTGTATATGATTGTTGTGTGTTTATGTTTATGTTTATGATTTGGATTCAAAATCACGCTATATGGTTCTATTTAAATCATCCATGTTTTATATCTTATGATAAGTAACTAATATTCTAAATTGAGCCGAGATAGATACATATGAAGACCGTTTGGACGTATACGTAGATTTATATGCTTTTGCTTACTTAATATGAGCGAACTCCCTCATTTATTAATAATAAGTTACGTATTTCGGATTACATACGATGATTTTATATTTTTTTTCTTCAGGATGCCTCATTATTGAGATGAGATGTATATTTGATATATATTGGATATATTTGTGTTATATATTATATTGTAAAAAAATTTTGGTCGAGCCACGTAATGGACACTATGCAAAAAAATTTCGTAAATCCAGGAGTTAGGAAAAAAATTAAAAACTTTATAATATTTTATATATATATAAGTTATATTTTTCGTAAAACCAATATCGGAGTTGCATAGTAGAAGCGTAGTGAAAATAATATGGTTATGTTTTATAAGTTGATTATTCTGAATAAAATATATTCTTTACTTAACGCCTTTTCGAGGATGAAATTTTTTGAGTGGAGGCGAATGTAACGAT
Source organism: Allium cepa (assembly GCA_030765085.1). Classification (NCBI taxonomy): domain Eukaryota; kingdom Viridiplantae; phylum Streptophyta; class Magnoliopsida; order Asparagales; family Amaryllidaceae; genus Allium; species Allium cepa. The sequence goes on from CM060938.1 coordinate 592,456,295, forward strand.
TCCGAAATTTACCATTCTTTTGAAGATAAATTCGATTAGATTTGACCATAATTTAAGTTGAGAATCTAAATATCGAATTGTAACGACCTGTAAAATTTAACGATTTTAGTGACGTATTTAATTGAAATTTTGTGGGATTTTAAACGATAAAATTTTGAAATATAAATTTAATATTTGAAATGCGTCTAGTTAAACATAGCAACCGGTAAATTTTCGTCCGAAATATGAATGTTTATTTCGTGCGTAAATTTACTTCAATTTAATCAGTTAAAAAGCGATGAAAATAAAATGTTTTCGGAACCTGAATATTTTTACATAGAAAATTCTAAACCATCTTCTGAGCAAACACTATTTTTCGTTTCTCCAAGTTCGGAAATCTTTAGCTCCGTCGGTCTTATTTTTCAGCATTTTTATTGCATTTTCCGCTGGTAGAAATTTGAATTTTATAATTCGATCATACCACTGATATCCGTATACAGTTCTGATCGCCTCATCGTGCTGATCTTAACAGTGTATTCATTTGGGCATTTTAGAATCCGGTACGTGATGGAATCTGTGGAACGGTTAATCGTACCAGTACACGGTACACATTTTAAACTGTTGGACGCTTGGATTTCCTATGTTTTGTCATCCCTTCATCGTGAAATTCAATAGCCTTCAATAGCCATTGCTTTTTCAATTCTCAAAATTTTACGGTGACCAATACTAGCCTTTGGTATTCCTACATTTATTTAAATATTTCAACCGGTTCCTTTATGATTTTTTGACTTCTGTTCTTTCGTTTGAACTTTGAAGAGAAGTATAAATTTTATTAGAATGGTACTGTTGCTCATCTCCCACATGCTCTTCCTCTAGAATCTTCTCTCAACCTCGTCAAGCCACCTTAAACCGCCTCCCCGACTCACCCCGCCGCCAGCACCAACCATCAGTCAACCCAAGTCCTCACCCTCCCTAGCCAAGCATCCCATGGCCTCACCCATTCCAGCAAGCTCTGTGCGTTATTCCCTTCATCCCCTACCGCCTGAGCATCTCCACCTCGACGAGATGCGCTCGATCAAGCCTAGCCGAGCCCAGTCACATAACCGTCGTGCCATTGCTGTCCAACAGTCTTTCCCGTTGCCGTGAAGCTGACGTGAACCGACAGCTTCTACTTCCTTTTGGCCTCCAAGCACTGAGTAACACCTTGCTCCCTCCGCTATTTCCCATCGTTCAGTGCAGCAACCTCTGGACTTCGTTCCTCCGAATAGCCTATCAAACCCCACAACCTCCTCGTCCTCCTTACACTCAGCCATCACCAAGTCACCATCTCATGATCGAGCTGCTCTTCTCCTCCATCCCATTGGCAGCACGACCACATCTTTCGGCAGTTGTATATTTGCTGGTGGACTCGCTTGTTTCCTCTTATATACGGTATATCTATATATATTATACATATATATATCTGTATTCGATGAAGTAGTCTTGTATTTTCCCATCTACATCTTTCCTTGTGTCATGTCTGCTTTATGTTACGCATGCTTTGACCAAGCACGGTTGCTATGATAAGTAGTATATCATATTTGCATCTGATAGAACGTGTTATATATATTAAGTTATATGATTGGGTGGATAATATGTCGGGAACATTATATTTTATGATAGTATACTGCAGTTTTTAAAAGTCGTAAAGCCTGTTAATGTATTGGTTATATAAGTTTCGGCAGCTGTATATAGTATTTTTTTTGTACATTGTTCTAGTTGTTGGTTTCTAAAAGTAGTTGTATGAATATATTTTGTTATACAGTCATAGTATAATGTCTTTATATACACATATGGTATATATATTATGCAGTTATAAAGGCTTATTCAAATTTATACAAATATGAGTTTGGTTTTCTTAATTATATAATGTTTTGTCTGGATATGTATATAAAACATCGGTCTATAATGTTTTATACGTTTATTTTAATGTATATAGATTTTAAATATAACTGAATATGTATGTTGCGTCTTTATCAAAGGTTATATGCGTGTATTGGTTATAGGTATAAGTCGCTTTTGAATATAAAAGTATGTATCTAAATAATTATATTGGGGATAAAGTATGATTACTTTATATATATATCTGTTCAAAAAAAATTCTGCGGAATGGCTGTCATGCGTTATATGTATATTGTGTTACATATAAATTTTGGGTTATATGGGCTTTAACTTGAGTACTGTCTTTTAAAAAAAAAATGGGTTTAAGAATAACGATTTTAATTACAGATATGTATATTATTAAATATTGATTTAACAAAATAATAATATATTTATGTACGTATCAAGCTGATCTGATTTTTCCCCATCAATTCCTATTATCAGTTGTCCGTCAAATTCGTGCCAATCTAACTCTGCTTTGGATTCGTGCTTGGATTCGAAACTCAATTCATCGTCAATCTTCTCTAGCCTCGAAAGATGAGCAATCACTCGTGATTAATATTCTTTTATTTATTAAATTTGATTTCAATTGAAACGACAATTGAAATATGTTGCTGCTAGTTATTTACACTGTTATATGTATGTTATCGCCTGTATCAGTTCACCTGTGACATCTGACACCATTATCTGTTAATTATATGATGATAAATCTCATTTGGTTGATAAGTGATTGATTGTTTGTTGTTTATATTGGATGTTAAATTGCAATTTATAAAGTGATAAATATTATGCAATTGAATTTGACGTAGGATAGTTAAATTTTTGAATTGACGTATATGTTGAATTCGATTAGTTAATTTGTAAGTTATGACCCCTTAAATGTTTAATTATTTGACACGTAGGAAATGGTTAATTTCCCTTGAACCATTTGAATTTATGTTGTATTAATTGACGAAGTATGAAATTGAATAACTGATGTAAAGTGTAGAATTGCATAGAATAAATAGTGTAATAATCTTTAATCTACATGAAATGATAGTGTAGATTCTAGAAATAATTATATTAATTTGCACAAACAACAATGTGAATTAATACGATTATTTCGGGATAATTTGAATTAATTATTGGATTGTTGTTGATTGTTGTTGTTGCTTTTTTATTTATTTTGACACCATCCCTGTATTACACTGCAAGTTCCCTTTGATATGTTTTGATTTGTGAATTGAAGTGGAATCGGGTTGAAATGATATATATACCCAAATTAATTTGACCTAGGATAGTGAATTAAATAAAATCCGATTGGTCAATAAATTAATTTTAAAAATAAAATAATGATTTTATTCGAGCAAGGAATTAGTTCAGAAATGAAGTTGGAATTTGGATTTTATGAAAAGAAAATTTAAAGATTGAAATCTGAAACAAATATTAACGTAGTAATTGATGAAAGAACGTTGTTTGAAATTTAATTTTTTTAATAATTAAATTTGGAATTATTGATAAATAATTTGGAATTAGTAATAATTGAGTTTTGAAATTATTAAGTTGGAAATCATTTAATAATTAAATTTAAAATTATAATTAAGTTGAAATGATTTGATAATTAAGTTTGAATTCCTAATTAAGTGGAAATGATTTAATAATTAATTTTGAATTTATAATCAAGTTTGTAATTATTAAGTTTTGAAATTATTAATAATTAAGATTGAAATTATTTAATAATTAAATAAGATTATTTATTTGATAATTGAATAAAAACTTGAATTCTTTGATAAGAGAAAATCAAACTTTTGATTGAGTGAATTTGATCTTCATTAATAAATGAAATGGGGTTTCTTTATTTGTGAAGTTTGGAAAACTATTTAAGTAAGTTAATAAGTGCAATCGAAACTTCTCGATTATGTGAAATTTAGTTCTTTATTAATTGAATTTGAAATTTGTAACGAAGTCGATAAATAAGTGAAAATCAAATTTCTTTAACAAGAAATAAAATGTGATTTATTGAAATAAACGTGATTTATTGAGATTAAAGAAAGAGTTGTAATTTAAAGAATTTATTTGATGAAATTAATTTATTTCAATTTGATGTTTTGATATAATGAAGTTGAACGTAAGCAATTGATTTAAATGAATTGGAATTTAAATAGAAGTTGTTTGAATGACAAATTTACTTAACCAATATTGAATGAAATCGATAAATGAATTTAAATTGATTTGAATGAAAATTAAACCATTTAAATGATTTCGGAATGAAACTTATATACGAATTTGAATCAATATCTGAATTGTTTAAGTAAAGTTGAAATCGAATAATAAGATTTCGAAATGGTAATTTGAAAGTTTTGAAACGTAAATTTTGATAATTGATTTAGAAGGACAAACGAAATGTTGATTTACGAATTGAAATGGAAATTGAATTTGATTCGGTTTGAAATCTATTAAATGACCAATCGGTGTAATAATTACGAAAGTTATTAAAGAAACCGGAATCGGTTATGGATATACTCTCTATCTAAACCGAAAACCACTTTAATAACTATACGCGGAGTGATTATCCAGAATGAAGTGGTTGGAATGATGTACGTGATGACTGAAGAAAGAGAACGATAATGGATAGCCTTGACACTTGCGTAAAATTGGAAATGACTAAAATCAAGAGCCGTGCCGGGCCAATTGAGGTTAGCCACCTCGAGCGGACACACTTCTTCGTAACTACTACTCATTACTTGTGGTTGATTGGTGCACCCTCGGAATTTCAGGAGTGTTGTTTCGCGGTGTTGCGATCGCTGCGGCGATGCGTTACCACCAGTCCGGATCAGGCAAACGGTAGTTTCACTACCTTGGGTATTTCCTCATGTGCCTTGTCATACTTGTATCCCTATACGTGACCACTACGAATTTGTTTTGTGTTATACCTATGGAGTACTCCCTGATATCCCACTAGTTTACGGTGGAGTTTACAGTGCTGTATAGACTGTGATGCTTATATAAAATGTGTTAAGGGGGATAATGGTAACGCCTTAACACTATTTTGATATTTTATATTACTGATAGACATTATCTATTTAGCGTATACTACTACATAGTAGATAGTTTAACGGATCCTTAAAGGATGGTTATTCCAACGTCCTTTGAGTTACTTGTATTTCAATTGTTATTTCACTTGAGTTGGATTTATTGATATAAGAATGTTAATCCTGACTCCAGTGTTTGTGTTTTGCTTTACGCTCGGGTCAGACTGAGTGGTTCAGCTTTCGAGACTCACCTTTGGAGTTGGAGCTTTTCTTGAAGATCCATCCATCTACTCTGCCTTCAGTATTCGATGATTCCAGTGATGTATTTTGATTTGTATTTGATGTATCGTGTTACTCTTCTGCTGTAAACTCTGATGTATCTCATATATTTATATAGTAGCTTCATGAACTACTATCTCTTTTACTTCCGCAGCATATTATTACTCTGTGTCTGTGATTCTATGATTATATATTTACTGTATATCTGAGTTTTTCCAAATTAAAATTAACAATTCGGTATTTTGAATTGTTCAAGTCCGACATGTGCGGATGCGAACGGTCCAAAATAGCGGGTCGTTACACTTGGTATCTTTTGGTAGGTCTAGGCAAAACTTAGCATATAGGGTAAATGTATTTACATAATCACTCTCATTTGAGTTTCAATCTATTCCTTTTAACTCAATTCCTTTGAATTTTGGAACGTTCCCTGCGGTTCAAAAATTTCATTCTTGTCCCCCACTATTAATCTTTTTTCAATTCTGGAGTATCCATAACTCCACTTCGAATGATCTTTATAGTGGATTGGCTGTCTCGCCAATCTCAAATATATTTGTAAAAGGGTGAAACTCATTTACAATGGCATTGATTTACCGGAGATTTCTGTATCCTCGGTTTACGATGCTATCTACTCCTTGCTATACCTGAATTCTATCTCTTAAGATCAAATGTTGATTTACCTCGAAATTCTACATCGATCTTACTCTTGAAGCCATGGTTGACCCGGAAGGTTTTCCGTGAATTAAATAAGCTTATCCATCTCCCGATTCTGTTAATTGAATCATCTTATCTTTTCTTTCAAACTTGTATTCGAATCAGAATTCTCTTTAATTTGAGTCCATGAAATTTGAAACCCTATCCTAATTTTGAAATTCATTCTTGTATCGTCGAGTGAGAAGGGTATTGTAAATTTATATTCAAAATGTTTTATATATATTGCGTTGTTTGAGTTGTTGATGTTGATTTGGGTTTTCGATCGATTCATCTGATCAATGCTATCGATCAAATTTCCAAAACGCTTGAACAGAAAAAACTGACACAATAGTATTTTTGAATTTGGCGAATAAAATAGTTTTGTATGAGTATATTATATATAAGTTTTTCTGAAATTAAATTGTTAATGAATTTGTTGTCAGAAATGATAATGTTTGATTTTCATTTATTGTTTGTAAACCATTGACTATTGCTTAATAATAAATAAATGAATTTATAAAACTTAGTTACAAGTTGATGTGGAATTTGATGTGAATTAAAATTGAGAATTTAATTTTCGATAATTTTGAACTATGGTTTTCAAGTTTAAAATGTATATTATTTAAAATATCTTCGAATAGAAATGGTTTTCAAAGAATTTTAAATGATTAAATTAGAGCTCTCCTATTTTGTCGCTGGAAAATAATTTCGGTGACGACGACCGCATCATCGACATTCATTTTCGAGTTTCGAAGTGGAAAGACGAATTCGTAGCTTTACTACAGTTTCGTTTTGGAAATTAAATCGGTTTTGATTTCTTAAATATGATTTGATTTATATATATAGGTATGTAATTTTAAATTTAATCTGATTTGATATATAGTATATACATAATTATCTCTAAAATGGTTTGAAATTAATCGAAAATTAATTCTTAAAATTTTGATTTAGGGATGATTTTCAATGAAGCCAAAAGTTTTGACTAAATACTTAACTTGAAATAAGTAAATCGCAAACTTCATTGGAATAATACTCAATTGCATTATATATAACTTACCTAAAATTTTCAAAAGTTAATTATGTAATTGAATATTATACAATAGAAATGATATTAAAGGAATTTTTTATAAACTGAGTAATTATAATAAATGTAAATATACTTAATATATATGTGAGAAGATATACTAAGTAGAATAAATTTAATAATAATTTGGAATAAAGAAGAATTAAATTTGTCGAGTAAAGTATGATTATAATAAATGACTATTCAAATTTATGATCTTTGAAATTGTTAATTTAAGAAAATTGGATAATATACAATATAAATTGTCTTTATAAATAAAATGTGAGTGCGTATAATAAATGTTATTCACTTAAATTTTAATTATAAAATGTTTATGGAGATAAATAGAATAATGAGTTAATTGGATAATAGATGTGATCAATAAATTAAAAAAAAAAATTTTGAAAATTAATAAATTAAATTAAATCAATTTAATGAGGTATCTCGAATTAATTGAATTTAAATTGAATTTCGTTTTGAAAGAAATCTTTTTGTATCTAACATTAATAAACGTAAAATTAAATCAATCTAATGGAAACTTTGAATTTAAAAATCAATTGTTAAATACTAAAATTGAAATTTATATGTTAAACTAATTGTTTATTTTGTTTTCAAATCTATTTTCTTCTACTTATTTCTATTCTCCTACCTCCTTCCTTTTCGAGGACGAAAAGTTTTGATTGGGGAAGAATGTAACGACCTGTAAAATTTAACGGTTTTAGTGACGTATTTAATTGAAATTTTGTGGGATTTTAAACGATAAAATTTTAAAATATAAATTTAACATTTGAAATGCGTCTAGTTAAACATGGCAACCAGTAAATTTTCGTCCAAAAATATGAACGTTTATTTCGTGCGTAAATTTACTTCAATTTAATCAGTTAAAAAGCGATGAAAATAAAATGTTTTCGGAACCTAAATATTTTTACATAGAAAATTCTAAACCATCTTCTGAGTAAACACTATTTTTCGTTTCTCCAAGTTCGGAAATCTTTAGCTCCGTCGATCTTATTTTTCAGCATTTTTACTGCATTTTCCACTGGTAGAAATTTGAATTTTATAATTCGATCATACCACTGATATCCGTATACAGTTCTGATCGCCTCATCGTGCTGATCTTAACAGTTTATTCATTTGGGCATTTTAGAATCCGGTACGTGATGGAATCTGTGGAACGGTTAATCGTACCGGTACACGATACACATTTTAAACTGTTGGACACTTGGATTTCCTATGTTCTGTCATCCCTTCATCGTGAAATTCAATAGCCATTGCTTTTTCAATTCTCAAGATTTTACGGTGACCAATACTAGCCTTTGGTATTCCTACATTTATTTAAATATTTCAACTGGTTCGTTTATGTTTTTTTGACTTCTGTTCTTTCGTTTGAACTTTGAAGAGAAGTATAAATTTTATTAGAATGGTATTGTTGCTCATCTCCCACATGCTCTTCCTCTAGAATCTTCTCTCAACCTCGTCAAGCCACCTTAAACCGCCTCGCCGACTCACCCCGCCGCCAGCACCAACCATCAGTCAACCCAAGTCCTCACCCTCCCTAGCCAAGCATCCCATGGCCTCACCTATTCCAGCAAGCTCTGTGCGTTATTCCCTTCATCTCCTACCGCCTGAGCATCTCCACCTCGACGAGATGCGCCAGAGCAAGCCTAGCCCAGCCAATTCACCTAACCGTCGTGCCATTGCTGTCCAACGGTCTTTCCCGTTGCCGTGAAGCTGACGTGAACCGACAGCAGCTACTTCCTTTTGGCCTCCAAGCACTGAGTAACACCTTGCTCCCTCCGCTATTTCCCATCGTTCGGTGCAGCAACCTCTGGCCTCCGTTCCTCCGAATAGCCGATCGAACCCCACAACCTCCTCGTCCTCCTTACACTCAGCCATCACCAAGTCACCATCTCATGACCGATCTGCTCTTCTCCTTCATCCCATTGGCAGCACGACCACATCTTTCGGCAGTTGTATATTTGCTGATGGACTCGCTTGTTTCCTCTTATATACGGTATATCTATATATATTATACATATATATATCTGTATTCGATGAAGTGGTGTTGTATTTTCCCATCTACATCTTTCCTTGTGTCATGTCTGCTTTATGATGCGCATGCTTTGACCAAGCACGGTTGCTATGATAAGTAGTATATCATATTTGCATCTGATAGAATGTGTTATGTATATTAAGTTATATGATTGGGTGGATAATATGTTGGGAACATTATATTTTATGATAGTATACTGCAGTTTTTAAAAGTCGTAAAGCCTGTTAATGCATTGGTTATATAAGTTTCGGCAGCTGTATATAGTATTTTTCTTTGTACATTGTGTAGGATCTAGATTAACCCTAGAGGGGGGGTGAATAGGGTTATAGAAAATTTTCTCGATATAAACACAGAAACAAACTGCAGAAATAAATATGCTGAAAAGTAAATCGCACACAAAATTTACCCAGCTTCGGCAACCCCTGCATACTGTTGCATTTCCAGATTTCTATTAGAATTAAACAGTATCCCGCTTACAAACACTCTAACAGACTCGCAAACCCTGCTCCCGCTTACATACACTCTAATAGACTTGCACCCCCTGCTCCGCCTATAGAGTTTTGAAAACTCGCATACTCTGCTCCCGCATATAGAGTTTTGCAAACTCGCACACCCTGCTCACTGAACTAATTCTAACTAGACAATCTGACACTACCTACAACCTAGGTGGTGATATACCAATACTTTGACTTGAAAAGAAAAACAGACTTCAAAATTGAAAGCAGGAGCAAAAATTAAAATACAAACTTGACTCCATAATTTTTGCTCAAATAAAACTGAAAACCCTATTTGAAATAAACTAAAGCCCTTTTTAAAAATAAAACAAGCCGGCCCAATTTTTTTCTTTAACCCGATCCTCTTTCTTTTGTTTGTGAAGGAAAAATGGCGGCCTCTGTTGTATTCTTTGTTCGTTCTGAATTAGGGCTTCGTTCCCTTTTCCTTTGCTACTGTAAAATGGCGGCCGATCCTCTTTGCCACTAAATTAGGGCTTCGTTCTTCGATCCAAATTGGGGCTTTTCTGGAGCACGCTTATGTTGATTCTCTGGTTTGCGTTGCTCCTCTGTTGATCGAGTTCGTTATTACGGTATGTGTTCTCTTTGCTTTAATTATCACTTGTTCTTGTTGCGCACTCGATTGCCAATGATGAATTTGTTGGGTGAATATTTATATGAATTCGATACACTTGATTTTACTCGTATTAATTTGATACTTTCCTAAATTGTGATTTCCTGATGCGCACGGCTTTCCTGATACATTTTTTAGACTTGATACCCACGGCCTTAACTTGAGAACGTTTGATCCTTCTTGTGTCAAATGGCAAAAACTTTCCCTTTTAATTTTCTTTGACTATTTCAAAGATACGCACTTGAATTTAAGTTTGTTTTCGTAAATTTCTCTGACTTGTCTTTAGCATCCTTTCATGATTTCGACGTTACATTTTCTGATTGTTTCTCAACATCAACCATTGTCTTTGTTGTATATTCTGTAGCATGGCTACTTGCGACTGCATGCTGCTGCTGTGTAGTGCTTGCATACCCACTACTGCACTGTTCACAGTATATTGATATTATTGTTGCATTCCATTTGTTTGACCCTTGCACATGCTTTCTGTAGTATTATAATCTCGAGATGATTGCATATTCCTGATGCACTTGGTCATTCATTGGTTTGTTTGCATTTAGTCATTGCTTTCATGCATTGTCAAGTTTGTGGTCATCGTTGCCTGGATTTTGTACATTTGTGCACTTTCACTTGATATTGTAGTCTCTGCTTTGGTTTAGTCTGTACTTGCTTCACTTGAACTTTTGTGACTTGTGTTTTGAGCCCTGTTGTCTGCACTTGTATATATTTGGCTGCACTTGTGAACTTTGTTCATCAAGTCTGCATTTTGCACTATCCTTTGTTCTATATGTTTGCTCCTTCGAGTTAGTGAACATTTGTGGCTGCACTTCAGTTGCTTGTATATGTGTAACAAGTGTGATGGTTTCTGGTAGTTGTTCATTGTGTTTTGTTCACCCATTACTGCACTGCTTGTTGAGCTACTGCTTCAACTTGTCACATTTGACTTGACTGTGTTGATCCAATTCATCATGTATTGTTTCATTTCTTCAAATCTGCCTGTTTTATTTGAGTTGTGTCTGCATTGTGCATTGAACACTTTGTCATCTGTAGTTGTATTCACTTCATGTTTGCAAACATGTTGTGGTCTGGACATTTGGGTTTGTTCTGCACTTGTCTTCTTTACCACTGAACTATTTACTGTCTTGTTTGGTTGAAGTTCTTTATGTCTGCATCTTGTAGTTGCCACTGTGTTGTATTGACATGTTGTATACTTTCTGACCTGATAGCATTTGGTTTATTGATGTTGTCTCTTTGATATTGAGACCTGTAGTTCGAGGCTGCACTTGTGCAGTTCTTTGTTCTTGCATCTTCATTTGGTTGTTGTCTTTGTGGTCTTCTCATTCATGTGTGTCTGTCCGAGTTCATTCATATTGTTGTGTCACTTGTGCATTATGTTGTTCATTCCTTGGTCTCTACTTGATGTTGTAGTCTTCAAGTATTTTTGATTGCCATGTGCATCACTTGTTCATTGTGTTGGTTACTGATACATACATGAACCGTGTACATTAGCCTGAGTTTGTTTACTTGGTAGCATTTCTTTGTGGTCTGCCTTGCTGCTTGACCTGTCTGGTTCATCTTGTTGCACTTTGGTCTGCTGTTAGTCGAGCTTGCATACTTCATGTTGCCTTGTGTTGAACTCAGTTTTTAAAAAACTCGGGTTTGACCTTGTGCTGATGACGAGATTTCGTTTATATTGCACCTGAGTTGAACCTGTCTTTATATTTGGGTTTGACCTTGTGCACACCTGTCCCTGTAGCGTTGTCAAGTGTATATATCTACGTTCACGGCCTTGTGGCATGTACAGTGATACACTTTGCATGTCACATTGTTCGTGTATGATGAATTCAAATGTAAATGATGACGAACAACCCAAATAACTAAGGCAAATAATATTTTCAAAAATAATATTTTATTTTATATTGCAAAAATATTTCTTTTTCAATTTTACTGCGTTAGTGAATATTTTTGCAGATTGCTCGGATGCTAGAATCAGACTGGAATGCAGTTGAAGAAAATACGAGTGTGAGTGATATGTAGTGAGGTTATTAATGTAAAAATAATTGTGATGTATTCAAAAATGTATATGTATAGTGAGAGCTTGAATTTGTACTATTCAAGATTGTAATAAATATTTGTTTGAATAAAATTTCTGTTTGAATTCAAATTCTGTGTAACTTATTCTGTTTGAATTCAAAATCTGTGTAATTTATTTTATTCAACAAATATTTATTTAATCTATGAAAAACAAAATAGTACATTACCAAATACATTTAAACGAATGTATATTTGTTTATTATCATCAAACAAAAATCATATAAGCGCATATTTATACAATCTCCCCCTTTTGATGATAACAAACATATACTTAAGATTTTAACCGAGTTAAATGTATTTGATTAATGATATACTCTAATTGCTCCCCCTATTTAAATGCTTCCTCTCTACATGATGCTCCCCCTACATGTATGCATACAAATAGAAATATGTAAATGAGCCTAGATGCAAATGGAAAATTATTTGACCTTTGCTTGATTTTATTTGACAAAATCTTAACTTTTCTCTCCCCCTTTTGTTATCAGCAAAAGAATAATAGTGTTAGATAAAATAGAGATAAAGTGATCAATATTAATCCAACATTAAACTCAAATTGAATATAAATATTTAAACTTCAATAAAAATCAAACAAAAATCATAACTACCCTTGTTAGGTGTATATTCCACTTTCAGAAAGAATGGAAATGATGTTCTAATATAAAATCATACAATTGTATCAACTTGTGGTACATTTATATCAGGAATCTGAATATCTTCTAATCATGCATAACCGTTAGGACTTTTAAATGAGATTAGTAGTATTCCAATTTAATTTAAAAAATGAAATCAAGTATCTTCTAACCACGCATGACCGTGAGGACTTTTAAATGGGATTAGAATCAACTTGTCTATTTAATCAATTAATTTTGATATGCGTTCCATACATGCATAACCATAAGGACTTTTAAATGAGCATGGAAGCACATAATCAAAAATCCAAGTAATTCACTCATGTATAACCGTGAGGACTTTTAAATGAGAGTGAATACTTTGGATATTTATATATTTTTACAAAAAATATTAAATGAAAAACAAATGATCTCTGATTATAGTACCACATATCGACCAACTATATTTAAGTTTTGATAAACAATGGTCGATAGAAATATGATAGATATAGAAATGGTCATGGAATCTTTACCCAACAAAAAGTTTTATAACTCTTGTTTGAATTTCTAAAGAAATTTTTCTAAAATATATTCTCTTGAGTAATGTATGAAAAATATCAACACTCATCACTTTTTCCAATCACTATTTATCTTTTCGATAATTATTAAGGAGTTAGATTAGTCAAAATTTGTCATTTAAAATCAAATAAAAATGACTAATCTAAAAATATGGTCAAAAATGATTTTCTCGAGGGGGTTATATGAGAAAATAATTTCTGCTATTTGAAAATTATTTGAAATGAAAAATATGCAGATATTTTCTTTGAAACACGATGCAGTTACTAAATGTGTCACCATAAATCACGTTCAACTAGTAATTTTTCTATCAACTAGATTACCAATGTAATCTGCATCTGAATTTCTTTTTCACTCAAAAACATCACTAATTAAATTTGATAGACCAGACCATGAAGAGTGCATCAAAAATTTCAAACTTAATTTTTCATAGCAATTTAAATGACATTCTCTTGAATTTGGATTGAAGCCATGTAAATAATCAGAAGACCGTGAATATAGAGTTAGCCAATATTATCATCCAACAAAACACTATGTTTGACCGAAACAAATATGTATGAAGTAATTCAAAGAATAGTGTTTTTGGCATAAATGTAATTGGCCAACTATGTTGAACAAGTCAGAATTAAAAAACATCATCACATTATTGGCTGATTTCATTCAGAATACGGTGCAGATTATCACATTTAATATACCTTCACCTGTTTTACCTTTACGATAATTTTTCGTGGTTGCCCATTGTGATTCTGTCACCTTTGTGCTAGGCTAAGGAACTTTGCTTTGTTGCCCGTTGTGTTTCTGGAACAGCCAAAATCCAGAGAACACTATTGTTGTTCCTTAGCCTGCCACCATACCTACACGATGAAAGATTTTTGTGACCTATTTGTTTTTATAGGTCCATGATTGTTAGTGGCAGAAGCATTGTGAATAAATAATCCCTTTGGAACCCAAACTTGTTTAGTCCTTTTATTCTTGTTCCAATAGACATGAAATTTGTTTGTAGAATTCTTAGGAACCCAAACTTGTACAAATTTTGTGTTCTTGTTCCTATGTCTACAATTTTCAACACGATGTTCAATTATTTCACATCTATCAAAGAAACTCTTACCTTTTGCATTACCATCAACTTGTGTTTTCCCAAAACCTAGTCCTTTTCTGTTGTTAGCAAAAATTTGATTTCCCAATAACATGTTGACTGATTTTTCTCCTCTTGAAAAGTTATTCAAAGATTTCTCAAGATTTTGGACTTTGGTTTTTAGTGTTGCATTTTCGGTGACAAGTGAGGTGCATCTATTTATAAAATCCTTTTTCCTAGTGTCAATGATTTCCTTAAGACTCAAGTTTTCTTTTTCAAGATTCTCAAAGCTATTCTTAAGTCTTGATAATTCTAAATCTAAAATTTTACATCTTTTACATTCTAGGTTTTGAATATTTTCAAGTTCAGTTTCTAACCTAAAATTTTCACGAGCAAGTTCTCTCCAATCAAATTTCAGTTTTTCAATTTAGATTCAAGAGTATCAACTACTTTAGTAAGATCAAGACACATATAAACAAGATCTTTATAAGAATAGTCACCTACATCACTAGATTCCTCTGAGCTTGCTTCTGAATCTGTTTTTGCCATGAGACACAAGTTAGCCTCCTTTGAGCTACTATTCGAAACTTCCTCTCCTTCTTCATCATCCCAAGTCGCTGCAAAGGCCTTCTTATTCTTTTTCTTTCCTTAGTTGTATTTGAGAAGTGGGCATTGTTGTTTGAAGTGGCCAGGCTTGTTGCAGTTAAAGCACGTCGATTCATTATCGGAATTGTCGGAAACCTTTGACCTATTACCATTTGTTTTCTTCTTGCGTGGCTTGAATCTTGACCATTTTCTAAGATTATTGACAGCCATTGCAAGCTTTTCAATTGGATCTTCTTCATCTTCATCGCTCTCTTCTTTGCACTTTAAGGCAATCGTCTTCATCTTTGGTTCGGAGTTGTTGCGTTCCTCTTTTGCTTTTAGCTCAAGATCATATGTCATCAAATTGCCAATCAACTCCTCCACGCTTAGTTTACTCAAATCTTTCGATTCTTGTATTGCCGTGACTTTTGCCTCAAAGTTCGTTGGTAAAACTCGTAGCACCTTCCACACAAGCTCTACCACAGTGAATACCTTCCTAAGCGCTCTAGCGTTGTACACCAAAGTTGAAAAGCGTCCGAATATGTCCTTTATGCTCTCGCCTTTGTCCATCACAAAGTTCTCATATTCATTGCTGAATAGGGCTAGACGAGACTCCTTGACTTGAGAAGTTCCTTCATGTGCCACCTCTAAGGTATGCCAAATTTCCTGTGCTGTTTTACAATGAGAAATTCTATTATATTCATTCTTATCAAGAGCACAGATCAAAGCATTCATGGCTTTAGCATTTGTGGTTTTTAATTTCTTATCGTTAGCATCCCACCTATTCCTAGGTTTAGGAATCTCAATATCACCAACGGTTATAGTGGGAGATTTATAGCCAGTTTCAATAATATCCCAAACATCATAATCAACAGAACTAAGATAAATGCCCATCCTAACCTTCCAATAAGCATAATCACTCCCATTAAACATGGGTGGCCTAACAATAGATTTCCCCTCAGAAAAAGCATTATTTGATGAATTCATGACTCTAGAGTTAAAGAAAAATACCGGGCTTTGATACCACTTGTAGGATCTAGATTAACCCTAGAAGGGGGGTGAATAGGGTTATAGCAAATTTTCTCGATTTAAACACAGAAACAAACTGCAGAAATAAATATGCTGAAAAGTAAATCACACACAAAATTTTCCCAGCTTCGGCAACCCCTGCCTACTGCTGCATTCTCAGATTTCTATTAGAATTAAACAGTATCCCGCTTACAAACACTCTAACAGACTCGTAAACCCTGCTCCCGCTTACAAACACTCTAATAGACTCGCACCCCTTTCTCCGCCTATAGAGTTTTGAAAACTCGCAAACTCTGCTCCCGCCTATAGAGTTTTGCAAACTCGCACACCCTGCTCACTGAACTAATTCTAACTAGACAATCTGACACTACCTATAACCTAGGTGGCTATTTACCAATACTTTGACTTGAAAAGAAAAAACAGACTTCAAAATTGAAAGCGGGAGCAAAAATTAAAATAAAAACTTGACTCCATAATTTTTGCTCAAATAAAAATAAAAACCCTACTTGAAATAAACTAAAGCCCTCTTTAAAAATAAAACAAGCCGGCCCAATTTTTTTCTTTAACCCGATTCTCTTTCTTTTGTTTGTGAAGGAAAAATGGCGGCCTCTGTTGTATTCTTTGTTCGTTCTGAATTAGGGCTCCGTTCCCTTTTCCTTTTCTACTGTAAAATGGCGGCCGATCCTCTTTGCCACTAAATTAGGGCTTCGTTCTTCGATCCAAATTGGGGCTTTTCTGGAGCACGCTTACGTTGATTCTCTGGTTTGCGTTGCTCCTCTGTTGATCGAGTTCGTTGTTGCGGTATGTGTTCTCTTTGCTGGTTTAATTTGCTTGAATTATCACTTGTTCTTGTTGCGCACTCGATTGCCAATAATGAATTTGTTGGGTGAATATTTATATGAATTCGAGACACTTGATTTTGCTCGTATTAATTTGATACTTTCCTAAATTGTGATTTCCTGATGCGCACGGCCTTCCTGATATATTTTTTAGACTTGATACTCACGGCTTTAACTTGAGAACGTTTGATCCTTCTTGTGTCAAACGGCAGAAACTTTCCCTTTTTAATTTTCTTTGACTATTTCAAAGATACACACTTGAATTTAAGTTTGTTTTCGTGAATTTCTCTGACTTGTCTTTGGCATCCTTTCATGATTTGGACTTTACATTTTCTGATTGTTTCACAACATCAACCACTGTCTTCATTGTATATTCTGTAGATGGCTACTTGCGTGTGACGACCCGACATTTTTAGATATTTGAAATCATAATATTTAATTAATTTTAAATATTCAAATGTTAATTATTAACTTTAATTTCAAATATCTATATTTATTGAATAATTAATTTGTTAAATTTAATTATCGAAATTGGGTAAAATATGAAATTTGGAGTTTTAAGCCGGTTAAAACTAATTTGAAGGCTTGTAAAATTTATATTGATAGTTCTAAAGATAATAGACGTGTTAAAATTGAATTTAACACTGATTTAATCAGTTTGAAAATTTATCGGTTAAATTGAATTTAAAAATAGCCTTCCGAGGGACAGTCTCGGAATTCGACGAAACCAGTTCCATTGGATCTGTAATAGTTAGTTATTATCGGATTTCAATTTTCGTAGCAATCGGAGTTGTCGTTAGACCCCGGCGGCTCAAAACGCTTCGAATTATTTTAATCGATTTAATTTAAATTTGATCGTTTTCTTTGGTTACTTGCGTATACAATCGAATTAGCCTCCGGAACACGTTCTATGGCTATTGGAATATGGGCAAAACCTTATAAACGTCTGTCGGTATGTCTAATTTGGGGTCCGGAATTTCGCGTAGGGCAACGAGATATTTTCAATATTAAATTATAATAACCCAGCGTACTCAAGAAGCTAGTCCCTGAATCGATATTTTATTTCCACTCTCTCTCTTATTTCAACAGAAGAAACCGAGCTTTCTTCCTCCTCCTTCATTTCCAAACGAAATCGTTCGTTCTTATTAAAAAAAGAAGAGGGGACTGGCGTGATGAGTTGCTCGAGTTCGATTCGAACTCGAGGTGGCGATGCGTTTTAGAGTTGTCGCGAAGGGTGCGCGAGTGGTTTCGTGCAAGGGTGGGGAGTCGCCGTGAGCTCGCGACGATGGTAGTGTCGGGGTGGAATTAGGGTTTGGACGCGCTCGCGTGTATCGAGGAAATCGAGGTTGGGGCACGCGCGATTCAGAACTCGAGTTCGAGAAGCTAGCCGAGCTCGCGAAGAGGAAGGGACTCACAACAGGGGGCGGCGCATTGGGTGTAGCGGGGTCGCGGCGACGCTCGTGTGGTGGATCGCGATTTCGCAAATAGATGATGGAGGCTGGGAGGTTGTTAGCAGTAAGGTAACTTGCTGTTCAATTTTAAACATTACATATTTGTAAGTAAATAGAAAAAAAAAGTTAGAGCAAGGTATAAATATACAACTTATTTCGTTGAATTCACAGTGTATATATACGTACATATTTGTACAGTAAAAAGATAGGTATATTTGAGATTTATTCCTTAATTTGAATCTTGATATCCAGAGAAAGGTAAGTATATAAATAATATATGTATATAATAATAAAAACAAAAATTAAGTGCATACTTTAAAATGTACCAGTTTATTGTAATAATGTAGTATAGTGATTTAAAGTGTTTAATAAACTTATAAATCGTTTGTTACCAAAATTATTTGTAAGAGAATTTGTTTAAGTTAAATTATTAGCACAATAAATCTATTTAAAAACGTAGATTTATTTTTCGATTTGGTGAAAGTTATATATAAGAAGAAGAATAATAATAATATGTTAGGAAGATAGACTTGCTTAATGAACTTATGTATGTATTTACTAAAGATACTTTGTTAAAGAACATTATTAGTTTATAGATTTTGAATTAAACTATAGGTTAAATAAATAAGTGAATGTCAATTAATTTTTGGATATTCAAGCGTTAATAAACTATATAATGTTATACAAGGTCTAAAGTTGAGAAACAAGCTGGAATGAATTGGGTTGGAATGGATTGCAAAGTAGAAATCAAAGGTGAGTTATTCTCACTCAGTTAAATTTAAATTTAAATGGTTAAATTTAAATAATTGTTGGATGGTTGAATTGATTGATGTGATATAGTATGATATTTTGGAATTGGCATATTATATTGTGCTAACGTTTGTGCATGCAGGGAAACAGGTTGGAGGGATCCAACTGGACCCCTCACATTTATTTAAATTATTCAATATTCTCTGTTGTGATTATTTGATATCCTATGATGAGTTATATTGGAATATTGAATGTTATGGTTTGATTGGATATTTGGGTATAATGAGTTACCAAAATATATGAATTGGTTTGTTGAAAAGAAATTAAAAGGAAGTAAATTTGTAAGCGAAATAATTATAGAAAGTTTGAATAAATTAAGAATGAATTGAAAAGAAATAGAAGTAATATGAAAATAATAATAAATAACTTCGAGTATGAAGAGAAATGGAATTTTGAATAAAATGAAATTGATGAATTGTAAACTTAAGTTATATCAATTAAAGAATAAAGAATTATTTTAAATTTAAAAGTTAAATTTATTTAAAAGAATAAAGAAGTAATTGAGAAATCTAAAAATTTGAAATCAAGAAATGAGATCTGAAATTAATAGATTCTAAATTTAAAGGGAATAAATTGGAAATCAATTTAGGAAATTGATTTAAGTGATTGAAGTTGGGATTTTTCTCTGGATAACCAAGTACATTTTTAAAGTAAATTTTCAAATAAATTTAAAGGTTTTAAAGTTGTTGAAAAAAAAAGGCAAGTTTTAGAAAATATTTAAATTCAAAAGTAAGTATTTTTCTTAAATCTATTATAGTAGTAATTTCTTAAAAAGTGGCTTAGTATTTTGTTTTTTTTAAAGCGAAAATCTATTTTTATATCTTATTAAGTAGCCTTATTTTCAAATATTCACATAGTATGTATTTTAACAAATTATTGAAGTAATTTAACTTAAATGTTTTTAATTATATTTCAAAGTAAAGTATTTTAAATTATTTTAAATCTAGTTTTGTGCTTCGTGATTTCAGAGGAGATAGAAAATATTTGGGAAAGTTGATTCTGAAAAGAAAGATGGTTTTGAAAACTGTTTCAAAGGGTTGAAAATAGAAATATATCTTGTGAAGATATTTTTTTTGAGATTAATGAATAATTTGGAAATTATTTATTGGTTGATGGTTGTTTTGTGAATATAATTGATAGTCAAATAACCAACTATCAATATTGGACAATGCGTTGATCGTTTCGAAAAGACCGGGATCGAGATTTATCTCTCGAAAACCACTTCGATTCGGTTTGTACGTTTCGTGTAGGCGATTTTGGATTCGAAGATGGAGCAGTGAAGTGCAAGGGCTAGTCGCTACTAATCCTGAGGATATTTCCAAAATGGATGTAGTAGGAATAGTGCCTTCGGTTCCGTTCGAACCCGGGACGGACTTGTATGGATGAATGCTTGCGAAACATCGTCAGGTGGGCGATGGGCATTCTAAGTGAAAACGTTCTAAAGGTAACGCTTAGCCTCAAGCCTCATCAAATGGGAATGACTGAAAATCAGGGGATATGCAGCAAGGTTAGGTGGGTCATGCCCAAGCAGGACAAGATATTTCCCCTGTCTAGATGTCCCTTTTTATATATTTCGGCTTAGTGGGTGGTTGGTCGCGCCAACCACGGGGTTTATCTTGTTCGGGACTGTTCAATAAGGAATGGTTCCGGCCTTGTGTTGCAGGGGATAAAGGGAGTAATCCTCGGTACGGTGATCTAGGCCCCGTACTGTGACAGGTGGTACCCCAGTGCCTAGTCATTAGTTGGAAATCCATTCTCCCTACGAGCCTTGTACGAGTTTTGTTTGTATTACCCACTTCTGTGTCTAGTAGCTGGAATTTAATAGATGTAACAATTTCGGCTATTTTATAAGTATTTGTATATAGACCCTATTATAATATCAGAGGATTTCTATAAAAATTGATTTAGCTATCGTAAGGTAAAAACCCGACATGTTTATTTGTGGCGTGGTCTTACGAGATGCTTTTGTTTTCAAAGGATTTTTGAAAACTTTAATAATCAATTGGGTGTGGTTTTCTCACGCTGGTAATCCAGACTGACTCGGGTGTTATTTAACTGTAATGCTCGGGTCAGACCGAGTATTATAGTATACAGGATATGATGCTGTGGAGCTCAGGAGACGAGCTGGATGACGATACGTATTCTCGTACTTGTATACATATATTTCCGCTGTTTGAGTTGTTGTGTATTCATTGCATGTTACTGATGTGAGATGTGACTGATGTACTCTGATGATGTAATGTATGTAAACAGATATATTTGATTTTGTATAAAGATTATTTATTATCTATTATATTTTATTCCGCTGCGATGGTTAGATTCTGATGTTGATTTTGTTTTCTCTTCTTCTACCTCTTCTTCTTTAACCCAAATGGTTCGTATTTCTGTACAACTTGAGTTGATTTAGGTAGAGTAGTGTTGACTCAAGGGGTACGGATTTGCGGGTCGTTACACTTGGTATCAGAGCTTAGGTTGGTGATAACCTTGGCTCTGGTGGGAATTACTCATAAATTAGAGTCCGTAGTACTCTATAATGAGTTTGAGCGTATTAATAAATATGAGCGCGTATTTGTTAGTGAATATAAATTGTTTTAATATTGTGTTGATTGGTTTATTGAGTGGCATATGGACCTTCGTCGACACAGTCTGCGCAAGTGTATTGAAGGGGTTTCTAAACACTTGAATAGGACAATCGACACGGTATTGTTTTAAATGTGGGTAAATGAAATAATTTTACCCAAAAATATATTTTCAATATAACGATAGTTTTTGAAAACTATTTAGCTAATATATGGTTGCTTGGATGTTAGGAAGAGTATTATTAAAGTATTATCATTTGTTAAGTCAAAATTTAACTAGAAATTGAAATATAACGAAAGTTTAAGGGAATAAATTCAATATAAAATGAAATTTATAAATATGAATTATAAATGTAAATTATAAATTGAAATATAATTAATTGGGAATTTGTATAAGCATAAACTATACAAATGCATTTTAGTTAAAATTTGAATTAAAACAGAATTTGAAACTTTAAAATCCCGAAGATTGTTGAAGAATTTGTCGAAATGTTTTGATGATAAATGATAGCATTATTGTTTTGGAGGTATTTCTGAAAGGGAAATTTGTTTTAAATAGATTTTTGAAAGTGATATAGCACTGAAATCACTTGGATTATTGGAAAATAATTCTGATGATGACGGCCGCATCATCAGTATTCATTTTCGAATTTCTAAGTGACGGATTGCTGCCAAAAACTGATTTGTTCAAAAAGCTAGTTGTTTTTGAAAATTTCAAAAAAAATAAAAAATTTGTTGTAATAAAAGCCAAGATTGGTTTGAAATTTTGAGAAATGAGATTTGAGATGTTGGAGATTTCAAAATAATTTGGAACCAAAGCCAGGTATTTAAAAATACTGATGAGATGGGTTATAAGCTTATAAATTGAGATGATTCTTAAATCGTGTAAGAAATATAAGCTTTGAATAATGGAATTTATATTTAAAATGAAAATGAAATAAGCTTGGATTGGGAGAACAAAATTTAACTGGATTAAAATAAATTGAATAAGCTGAAAATAATATCCAGTTATATTCAAATTAAGTTGAAATCGATTTGAGTTGAATAAATCAGAGTTGAAATAAAATTGAATTGGAATAAAAATTAAATTGAATTATTGAATGAATTAGATTCTTACCTGAATAAATGGAAAGTAAATTGGATAAGAAATGAGAATTGAAATCAATAAATCAGAATAACTTATAAAAGAATTAAAGATCCATGGAAATAAAATATGCTTGGGCTATAAATAAATAGAAGGCTTGAGTTAAAAATAAAAGATGAATATATTCCAGCTTATGATGAATGGAATTATATAAAATAATAAGTTGTGACTTATTAAATTGAAAATGGAATACAATGCCCAAAATCAATATTTTGATAAATTGAAAAATGAAATGAGGATCCAAACCTGAAGTATAAGATCAATATTGAACTTAAGAAAATTAAATGGAGTGATATTTGGAATAAAAATTCAAGTGTTGGATTATGAATAAGGGGAGAACTAATTGGATAATAAATTAGTTAATGGAATTGAATTATAAGCTTATGATAAAGTTTGGAAATAAACTCAAGTTATAAATTAAAATGGATTCAAATTGTTGATGAAGTGAAAGAAATTGAGAATGAAGCTGAATTGTGAGTTAATAAATTGGATGGTAAATAAAAAGTGAATAATAGAATCAGAACTTGAGTTATTAATTAAAATTAGACTTGAAGTGTAAACAAAGTAAATATAATTAGGGAAGTATAGAATAAAAATTAGATGGATTAAAATAGTAATGGGATGAATTGCAAATAAAAATCCGAATAAGTGGAAATAAATTGGAAATGGCCATGTAATAAATTGGATGAACTGAATCTGAAAGGTAAATTTGATAATAACCAATCAAATGAAATTGCAAATTTAAATGAGATTGGATTGAAATAGAATCAAGTTAAATTAAAAAGAGAACTTGTTTGCAAAATGAGAATGAGCATAAGTTTAAAATTTGAATAAACTGAAGGAAATTGACTTAAGCTAAATGAATGAAGGTGAGTTGAATTGAATTCGACTTAAACAAAATTTAATAATATTGGATTAGTTTTAAATCAAGTGAAAATAAATTTTTAATCGAAATAAAATTCGGAGAGTTATGAATAACATTAATGGAATGAAATTCAAGAATAAATAATTGTAAGCCATTTAAAAATTATTAAGGAATTGAAATAACTTGAGACGATAAGGAAAATAGAACGTTTCAAGTTTATTAGAATGGTTTAAGTGAATGTGGATAAATTAATTTTATTGAATAAATAAATGGATGGGATAATTAAGTATCAAATGAAATGTGGTTGAAATAAGTTGAGAAATGATTATTGAATGAAATAGCTTGGATTGTCTTCGAGCTAAATAAAATAGTTTGGAATAAACTAACATGAAATGTAAATGAATGGATTGTAAATGGAAATTTAAATGGAATGTGTCGAGCTAAATTAATGATTGTGAGTGAATTAAAATAAAAAGGAAATTTAATTGGTAATGAAGATGGATCTAAGTTGTTAATGGTTTTGAATGAACTAGTTTGGTTAATAAAATTGAAATGCAATGAAATAAGAATATATGGATCGTGAATAAATTTAAAAAGGAATAGAATTGAGTTGGAGTCAATTTAAATTGGTTATAAACATAAATACTTATTTATTCACATAGATCTTGTCAAATTGCAAAGAATAAATTATCATTGGATGTAAATGGAAGTAATTAAAAATTTATGAGTCGATAGAAGTAAAATAAATAAATTTTGAAAGCAATTGAATTAAATATGAGTTCAGTTTGCTTAAGAATAAATTAAATATAAGCAACTGACTTCTAAACCATTCAAATTGATGGAGTTATATACAAATGGATTGAAAAACATTCACATTGGATGAGAATGGTTTATAGATTAATTGAAACAGTTGAATTAGTATGAAACTATATTAATTGCTTACAGAAAAATGTTTGGTATGAGATTCTTTTAGAGTTCATA
This sequence comes from Allium cepa, assembly GCA_030765085.1. NCBI lineage: Eukaryota > Viridiplantae > Streptophyta > Magnoliopsida > Asparagales > Amaryllidaceae > Allium > Allium cepa. The sequence goes on from CM060938.1 coordinate 592,481,048, forward strand.
TGTTTTAACTATTATAAATAAGTGGAATATGGTTAAACTGCATATATTTGGCACCTACATGTTTAAATTGAGTAAGTACAGGTACCTGGAAGCAGTGAGGCTGGATTGGGTTGTGCTATTTGCTAAAAATAATAAGCTGCTTGCTTAAAATGCTAAATAAGGTACGCCTACGCAATTAAAATAGAAAATATGAACTGTTTTTGGTTTTTCCGACCGGGTGGGTCGATGTATATATATTTATCTCTTTTGTCAAATTGCAAAAGCTCCTCCGTACAAAGGGGTCTCTGCCAAAAAAATTCGACAATTTTGAGAGCTGGAAATTTTTCGAAAATCTGGAAAATTTTGTTAGCGATAAAACAATTACAAACTAAAAATTGAAATAAATTAGTGAATGCAACTAATTTAAAGTAATGATATGAATCAACTATAGATGGAAAATAAAAATTCAGTATTTCGAATTGAAGATAAATTGAATTCATATGGAAATGAGAAAACTAATTTGAATAGATGTAGATATAAACTAAAGAGGTGATGCGAAAATAAATATAAGAAGCATATAAAATGCTTATACTAACTTAAGAAAGGAATGGTGTATTCTCAATTGGAAATTGATACTGCAAATATATTCTAAGTTGATATGTGAATGAATAAGTATTGACATTTGTAAGGAAGTCGATAAAATGTTTTGGTAATATTGTGATTGAATATTAGTGCTAAGCAGGATATGCAGGTATTATAAAGGGGAAGGAAATTGATATTTTGATTCCGAAAGATAAATTTGAAATGCTCGACAAAAAGGTATGTGTTTAAATTTCTATACGAAATTGATTGGGTTTTTGGATCTAGCCACTTGGCTTTTTGTTTTCTTTTTGGATTTGGGAGGCCGTAGAGCCATTTTGTAGTTGTACCGAGCTAGCCGCGCAAAGGAGACGCTGGCGAAATTTTTCGGAAATTTAGGGAGTTAGCCAAATTTTGAGACAATTTTGATAATTCAAAATTGTCTCAAAATTGAAACTTGAATGGTCAAACAAATAGTATAGTTTGAAACTATGGGAATGTTGAGAAGTTAATAAGAATGATAATGGATCTTCTATAAAAAGATAGTTAGTTAGATGTTGAATTGTTTGGTTTGGGAATAAGTAAGTGGGTATTGAACCATTCTTTCTAACTAGTAATTTTCGGGGACGAAATTCTTTTAAGGGGGGAGGAATGTGACGACTCGACATTTTTAGATATTTGAAATCAGAATATTTAATTAATTTTAAATATTCAAATGTTAATTATTAACTTTAATTTCAAATATCTATATTTATTGAATAATTAATTTGTTAAATTTAATTATCGAAATTGGGTAAAATATGAAATTTGGAGTTTTAAGCCGGTTAAAAATAATTTGAAGGCTTGTAAAATTTATATTGATAGTTTTGAAGATAATAGAAGTGTTAAAATTGAATTTAACACTGATTTAATCGGTTTGAAAATTTATCGGTTAAATAGAATTTAAAAATAGCCTTCCGAGGGACAGTCTCGGAATTCGATGAAACCAGTTCCATTGGATCTGTAATAGTTAGTTATTATCGGATTTCAATTTTCGTAGCAATCAGAGTTGTCGTTAGACCCCGGCGGCTCAAAACGCTTCAAATTATTTTAATCGATTTAATTTAAATTTGATCGTTTTCTTTGGTTACTTGCGTATACGATCGAATTAGCCTCTGGAACACGTTCTATGGCGATTGGAATATGGGCAAAACCTTATAAACATCTGTCGGTATGTCTAATTTGGGGTCCGGAATTTCGCGTAGGGCAACGAGATATTTTCAATATTAAATTATAATAACCCAGCGTACTCAAGAAGCTAGTCCCTGAATCGATATTTTACTTCCACTCTCTCTCTTATTTCAACAGAAGAAACCGAGCTTTCTTCCTCCTCCTTCATTTCCAAACGAAATCGTTCGTTCTTATTAAAAAAAAATAAAAAGAGGGGACTGGCGTAATGAGTTGCTCGAGTTCGATTCGAACTCGAGGTGGCGATGCGTTTTAGAGTTGTCGCGAAGGGTGCGCGAGTGGTTTCGTGCAAGGGTGGGGAGTCGCCGTGAGCTCGCGACGATGGTAGTGTCGGGGTGGAATTAGGGTTTGGACGCGCTCGCGTGTATCGAGGAAATCGAGGTTGGGGCACGCGCAATTCAGAACTCGAGTTCGAGAAGCTAGCCGAGGTCGCGAAGAGGAAGGGACTCACAACAGGGGGCGGCGCATTGGGTGTAGCGGGGTCGCGGCGACGCTCGTGTGGTGGATCGCGATTTCGCAAATAGATGATGGAGGCTGGGAGGTTGTTAGCAGTAAGGTAACTTGCTGTTCAATTTTAAACATAACATATTTGTAAGTAAACAGAAAAAAAAAGTTAGAGCAAGGTATAAATATACAACTTATTTCGTTGAATTCACAGTGTATATATACGTACATATTTGAACAGTAAACAGATAGGTATATTTGAGATTTATTCCTTAATTTGAATCTTGATATCCAGAGAAAGGTAAGTATATAAATAATATATGTATATAATAATAAAAACAAAAATTAAGTGCATACTTTAAAATGTACCAGTTTATTGTAATAATGTAGTATAGTGATTTAAAGTGTTTAATAAACTTATAAATCGTTTGTTACCAAAAATTTTTGTAAGAGAATTTGTTTAAGTTAAATTATTAGCACAATAAATCTATTTAAAAACGTAGATTTATTTTTCGATTTGGTGAAAGTTATATATAAGAAGAAGAATAATAATAATATGTTAGGAAGATAGACTTGCTTAATGAACTTATGTACGTATTTACTAAAGATACTTTGTTAAAGAACATTATTAGTTTATAGATTTTGAATTAAACTATAGGTTAAATAAATAAGTGAATGTCAATTAATTTTTGGATATTCAAGCGTTAATAAACTATATAATGTTATACAAGGTCTAAAGTTGAGAAACAAGCTGGAATGAAATGGGTTGGAATGGATTGCAAAGTAGAAATCAAAGGTGAGTTAATCTCACTCAGTTAAATTTAAATTTAAATTTAAATGGTTAAATTTAAATAATTGTTGGATGGTTGAATTGATTGATGTGATATAGTATGATATTTTGGAATTGGCATATTATATTGTGCTAACGTTTGTGCATGCAGGGAAACTGGTTGGAGGGATCCAACTGGACCCCTCACATTTATTTAAATTATTCAATATTCTCTGTTGTGATTATTTGATATCCTATGATGAGTTATATTGGAATATTGAATGTTATGGTTTGATTGGATATTTGGGTATAATGAGTTACCAAAATATATGAATTGGTTTGTTGAAAAGAAATTAAAAGGAAGTAAATTTGTAAGCGAAATAATTATAGAAAGTTTGAATAAATTAAGAATGAATTGAAAAGAAATAGAAGTAATATGAAAATAATAATAAATAACTTCGAGTATGAAGAGAAATGGAATTTTGAATAAAATGAAATTGATGAATTGTAAACTTAAGTTATATCAATTAAAGGAATAAAGAATTATTTTAAATTTAAAAGTTAAATTTTTTTAAAAGAATAAAGAAGTAATTGAGAAATCTAAAAATTTGAAATCAAGAAATGAGATCTGAAATTAATAGATTCTGAATTTAAAGGGAATAAATTGGAAATCAATTTAGGAAATTGATTTAAGTGATTGAAGTTGGGATTTTTCTCTGGATAACCAAGTACATTTTTAAAGTAAATTTTCAAATAAATTTAAAGGTTTTAAAGTTGTTGAAAAAAAAAGGCAAGTTTTAGAAAATATTTAAATTCAAAAGTAAGTATTTTTCTTAAATCTATTATAGTAGTAATTTCTTAAAAAGTGGCTTAGTATTTTGTTTTTTTTAAAGCGAAAATCTATTTTTATATCTTATTAAGTAGCCTTATTTTCAAATATTCACATAGTATGTATTTTAACAAATTATTGAAGTAATTTAACTTAAATGTTTTTAATTATATTTCAAAGTAAAGTATTTTAAATTATTTTAAATCTAGTTTTATGCTTCGTGATTTCAGAGGAGATAGAAAATATTTGGGAAAGTTGATTCTGAAAAGAAAGATGGTTTTGAAAACTGTTTCAAAGGGTTGAAAATAGAAATATATCTTGTGAAGATATTTTTTTTGAGATTAATGAATAATTTGGAAATTATTTATTGGTTTATGGTTGTTTTGTGAATATAATTGATAGTCAAATAACCAACTATCAATATTGGACAATGCGTTGATCGTTTCGAAGAGACCGGGATCGAGATTTATCTCTCGAAAACCACTTCGATTCGGTTTGTACGTTTCGTGTAGGCGATTTTGGATTCGAAGATGGAGCAGTGAAGTGCAAGGGCTAGTCGCTACTAATCCTGAGGATATTTCCAAAATGGATGTAGTAGGAATAGTGCCTTCGGTTCCGTTCGAACCCGGGACGGACTTGTATGGATGAATGCTTGCGAAACATCGTCAGGTGGGCGATGGGCATTCTAAGTGAAAACGTTCTAAAGGTAACGCTTAGCCTCAAGCCTCATCAAATGGGAATGACTGAAAATCAGGGGATATGCAGCAAGGTTAGGTGGGTCATGCCCAAGCAGGACAAGATATTTCCCCTGTCTAGATGTCCCTTTTTATATATTTCGGCTTAGTGGGTGGTTGGTCGCGCCAACCACGGGGTTTATCTTGTTCGGGACTGTTCAGTAAGGAATGGTTCAGGCCTTATGTTGCAGGGGATGAAGGGAGTAATCCTCGGTACGGTGATCTAGGCCCCGTACTGTGACAGGTGGTACCCCAGTGCCTAGTCATTAGTTGGAAATCCATTCTCCCTACGAGCCTTGTACGAGTTTTGTTTGTATTACCCACTTCTGTGGCTAGTAGCTTGAATTTAATAGATGTAACAATTTCGGCTATTTTATAAGTATTTGTATATAGACCCTATTATAATATCAGAGGATTTCTATAAAAATTGATTTAACTATCGTAAGGTAAAAACCCGACATGTTTATTTGTGGCGTAGTCTTACGAGATGCTTTTGTTTTCAAAGGATTTTTGAAAACTTTAATAATCAATTGGGTGTGGTTTTCTCACGCTGGTAATCCAGACTGACTCGGGTGTTATTTAACTGTAATGCTCGGGTCAGACCGAGTATTATAGTATACAGGATAAGATGCTGTGGAGCTCAGGAGACGAGCTGGATGACGATACGTATTCTCGTACTTGTATATATATATTTCCGCTGTTTGAGTTGTTGTGTATTCATTGCATGTTACTGATGTGAGTTGTGACTGATATACTCTGATGATGTAATGTATGTAAACAGATATATTTGATTTTGTATAAAGATTATTTATTATCTATTATATTTTATTCCGCTGCGATGGTTAGATTCTGATGTTGATTTTGTTTTCTCTTCTTCTACCTCTTCTTCTTTAACCCAAATGGTTCGTATTTCTGTACAACTTGAGTTGATTTAGGTAGAGCAGTGTTGACTTAAGGGGTACGGATTTGCGGGTCGTTACATTGCGACTGCATGTTGCTGCTGTGTAGTGCTTGCATACCCACTACTGCACTGTTCACAGTATATTGATATTATTGTTGCATTCCATTTGTTTGACCCTTGCACATGCTTTCTGTAGTATTATAATCTCGAGATGATTGCATATTCCTGATGCACTTGGTCATTCATTGGTTTGTTTGCATTTAGTCACTGCTTTCATGCATTGTTAAGTTTGTGGTCATCGTTGCCTGGATTTTGTACATTTGTACACTTTCACTTGATATTGTAGTCTCTGCTTTGGTTTAATCTGTACTTGCTTCACTTGAACTTTTATGACTTGTGTTTTGAGCCCTGTAGTCTGCACTTGTATATATTTGGCTGCACTTGTGAACTTTGTTCATCAAGTCTGCACTTTGCACTATCCTTTGTTCTATATGTTTGCTCCTTCGAGTTAGTGAACATTTGTGGCTGCACTTCAGTTGCTTGTATATGTGTAACAAGTGTGATGGTTTCTAGTAGTTGTTCATTGTGTTTTGTTCACCCATTACTGCACTGCTTGTTGAGCAACTGCTTCAACTTGTCACATTTGACTTGACTGTGTTGATCCAATTCATCATGTATTGTTTCATTTCTTCAACTCTGCCTGTTTCATTTGAGTTGTGTCTGCATTGTGCATTGAACACTTTGTCATCTGTAGTTGTATTCACTTCATGTTTGCGTACATGTTGTGGTCTGGACATTTGGGTTTGTTGTGCACTTGTCTTCTTTACCACTGAACCTTTTACTAACTTGTTTGGTTGAAGTTCCTTATGTCTGCATCTTGTAGTTGCCACTGTGTTGTATTGACATGTTGTATACTTTCTGACCTGATAGCATTTGGTTTATTGATGTTGTCTCTTTGATATTGAGACCTGTAGTTCGAGGCTACACTTGTGCAGTTCTTTGTTCTTGCATCTTCATTTGGTTGTTGTCTTTGCGGTCTTCTCATTCATGTGTGTCTGTCCGAGTTCATTCATATTGTTGTGTCACTTATGCATTATGTTGTTCATTGCTTGGTCTCTACTTGATGCTGTAGTCTTCAAGTATTTTTGATTGCCATGTGCATCACTTGTTCATTGTGTTGGTTACTAATACATACATGAACTGTGTACATTAGCCTGAGTTTGTTTACTTGGTGGCATTTCTTTGTGGTTTGCCTTGCTGCTTGACCTGTCTGGTTCATCTTGTTGCACTTTGGTCTGCTGTTAGTCGAGCTTGCATACTTCATGTTCCCTTGTGTTGAACTCAGTTTTTAAAAAACTCGGGCTTGACCTTGTGCTGATGACGAGATTTCATTTATATTGCACCTGAGTTGAACCTGTCATTATATTTGGGTTTGACCTTGTGCACACCTGTCCCTGTAGCGTTATCAAGTGTATATATCTATATGCACGGCCTTGTGGCATGTACAGTGATCCACTGTGCATGTCACATTGTTCGTGTATGATGAATTCAAATATAAATGTTGACGAACAACCCAAATAACTGAGGCAAATAACATTTTCAAAAATCATATTTTATTTTATATTGCAAAAATATTTCTTTTTCAATTTTACTGCGTTAGTGAATATTTTTGCAGATTGCTCGGATGCTAGAATCAGACTAGAATGCAGTTGAAGACAAAATACGAGTGTGAGTGATATGTAGTGAGGTTATTAATGTAAAAATAATTGTGATGTATTCAAAAATGTATATGTGTAGTGAGAGCTTGAATTTGTACTATTCAAGATTGTAATAAATATTTGTTTGAATAAAATTTCTGTTTGAATTCAAATTCTGTGTAACTTATTCTGTTTGAATTCAAATTCTATGTAATTTATTTTATTCAACAAATATTTATTTAATCTATGAAAAACAAAATAGTACATTACCAAATACATTTAAACGAATGTATATATGTTTATTATCATCAAACAAAAATCATATAAGCGCATATTCATACACATTGTTCTAGCTGTTGGTTTCTAAAAGTAGTTGTATGAATATATTTTGTTATACACTCATAGTATAATGTCTCTATATACACATATGGTATATATATTATGCAGTTATAAAGGCTTATTCAAATTTATACACATATGAGTTTGGTTTTCTTAATTATATAATGTTTTGTCTGGATATGTATATAAAACATTAGTCTACAATGTTTTATACGTTTATTTTAATGTATATAGATTTTAAATATAACTGAATATGTATGTTGCGTCTTTATCAAAGGTTATATGCGTATATTGGTTATAGATATAAGTCGCTTTTGAATATAAAAGTTTGTATCTAAATAATTATATTGGGGATAAAGTATGATTACTTTATATATATATATATATATATATATATCTGTTCAAAAAAATTTCTGCAGATTGGTTGTCATGCCTTATATGTATATTGTGTTACATATAAATTTTGGGTTATATGGGCTTTAACTTGAATACTGTCTTTTAAAAAAAATACGGGTTTAAGAATAACGATTTTAATTACAGATATGTATATATTATATATTGATTTAACAGAATAATAATATATTTATGTATGTATCAAGCTGATCTAATTTTTCTCCATCAATTCCTATTATCAGTTGTCCGTCAAATTTGTGCTAATCTAACTCTGCTTTGGAATTCGTGCTTGGATTTGAAACTCAATTCATCGTCAATCTTCTCTAGCCTTGAAAGGTGAGAAATCACTCACGATTAATATTCTTTTATTTATTAAATTTGATTTCAATTGAAACGACAATTGAAATATGCTGCTGCTAGTTATTTACACTGTTATATGTATGTTATCACCTGTATCAGTTCACCTGTGACATCTGACACCATTATCTGTTAATTATATGATGATAAATCTCATTTGGTTGATAAGTGATTGAATGTTTGTTGTTTATATTGATGTTAAATTGCAATGTACAAAGTGATAAATATTATGCAATTGAATTTGACGTAGGATAGTTAAATTTTTGAATTGACGTATATGTTGAATTTGATTAGTTAATTTGTAAGTTATGACCCCTTAAATGTTTAATTATTTGACACGTAGGAAATGGTTAATTGCCCTTGAACCATTTGAATTTATGTTGTATTAATTGACGAAGTATGAAATTGAATAACTGATGTAAAGTGTAGAATTGCATAGAATAAATAGTGTAATAATCTTTAATCTACATGAAATGATAGTGTAGATTCTAGAAATAATTATATTAATTTGCACAAACAACAATGTGAATTAATACGATTATTTCGGGATTATTTGAATTAATTATTGGATTGTTATTGATTGTTGTTGTTGCTTTTTTATTTATTTTGACACCATCCCTGTATCACACTGCAAGTTCCCTTTGATATGTTTTGATTTGTGAATTGAAGTGGAATCGGGTTGAAATGATATATAAACCCAAATTAATTTGACCTAGGATAGTGAATTAAATAAAATCCGATTGGTCAATAAATTAATTTTAAAAATAAAATAATGATTTTATTCGAGCAAGGAATTAGTTTAGAAATGAAGTTGGAATTTGGATTTTATGAAAAGAAAATTTAAAGATTGAAATCTGAAACAAATATTAACGTAGTAATTGATGAAAGAACGTTGTTTGAAATTTAATTTTTTTAATAATTAAATTTGGAATTATTGATAAATAATTTGGAATTAGTAATAATTGAGTTTTGAAATTATTAAGTTGGAAATCATTTAATAATTAAATTTAAAATTATAATTAAGTTGAAATGATTTGATAATTAAGTTTGAATTCCTAATTAAGTGGAAATGCTTTAATAATTAAGTTTGAATTTATAATCAAGTTTGTAATTATTAAGTTTTGAAATTATTAATAATTAAGATTGAAATTATTTAATAATTGAATAAGATTATTTATTTGATAATTGAATAAAAACTTGAATTCTTTGATAAGAGAAAATCGAACTTTTGATTGAGTGAATTTGATCTTCGTTAGTAAATGAAATGGGGTTTCTTTATTTATGAAGTTTGGAAAACTATTTAAGTAAGTTAATAAGTGAAATCGAAACTTCTCGATTATGTGAAATTTAGTTCTTTATTAATTGAATTTGAAATTTGTAACGAAATCGATAAATAAGTGAAAATCGAATTTCTTTAACAAGAAATAAAATGTGATTTATTGAAATAAACGTGATTTATTGAGATTAAAGAAAGAGTTGTAATTTAAAGAATTTATTTGATGAAATTAATTTATTTCAATTTGATGTTTTGATATAATGAAGTTGAACGTAAGCAATTGATTTAAATGAATTGGAATTTAAATAGAAGTTGTTTGAATGACAAATTTACTTAACCAATATTGAATGAAATCGATAAATGAATTTAAATTGATTTGAATGAAAATTAAACCATTTAAATGATTTCGGAATGAAACTTATATACGAATTTGAATCAATATCTGAATTGTTTAAGTAAAGTTGAAATCGAATAATAAGATTTCGAAATGGTAATTTGAAAGTTTTGAAACGTAAATTTTGGAAATTGATTTAGAAGGACAAACGAAATGTTGATTTACGAGTTGAAATGGAAATTGAATTTGATTCGGTTTGAAATCTATTAAATGACCAGTCGGTGTAATAATTACGAAAGTACAAAGTGTTAAATATTATGCAATTGAATTTGACGTAGGATAGTTAAATTTTTGAATCCACATATGTGTTGAATTTGATTAGTTAATTTGTAAATTATGACCCCTTAAATGTTTAATTATTTGACACGTAGGAAATGGTTAATTGCCCTTGAACCATTTGAAATTATGTTGTATTAATTGACGAAGTATGAAATTGAATAACTAATGTAAAGTGTAGAATTGCATAGAATAAATAGTGTAATAATCTTTAATCTACATGAAATGATAGTGTAGATTCTAGAAATAATTATATAATTTGCACAAACAACAATGTGAATTAATATGATTATTTCGGGATTATTTGAATTAATTATTGGATTGTTATTGATTGTTGTTGTTGCTTTTTTATTTATTTTGACACCATCCCTGTATCACACTGCAAGTTCCCTTTGATATGTTTTGATTTGTGAACTGAAGTGGAATTGGGTTGAAATGATATATATACCCAAATGAATTTGACGTAGGATAGAGAATTAAATAAAATCCGATTGGTCAATAAATTAATTTTAAAAATAAAATAATGATTTTATTCGAGCAAGGAATAAGTTTTGAAATGTAGTTGGAATTTGGATTTTATGAAAGGAAAATGTAGATATTGGAATCTGAAACAAATATTAACGTAGCAATTGATGAAAGAACGTTGTTTAAATTTTATTTTTTAATAATTAAATTTGGAATTATTGATAAATAATTTGAAATTAGTAATAATTGAGTTTTGAAATTATTAAGTTTGAAATCATTTAATAATTAAATTTGAAATTATAATTAAGTTGAAATGATTTGATAATTAAGTTTGAATTCCTAATTAAGTGGAAATGATTTAATAATTAAGTTTGAATTTATAATCAAGTTTGTAATTATTAAGTTTTGAAATTATTAATAATTAAGATTGAAATTATTTAATAATTGAATAAGATTTATTTATTTGATAATTGAATAAAAACTTGAATTCTTTGATAAGAGAAAATCGAACTTTTGATTAAGTGAATTTGATCTTCGTTAATAAATGAAATGGGGTTTCTTTATTTATGAAGTTTGGAAAAATATTTAAGTAAGTTAATAAGCGAAATCAAAACTTCTCGATTATGTGAAATTTAGTTCTTTATTAATTGAGTTTGAAATTTGTAACGAAGTCAATAAATAAGTGAAAATCGAATTTCTTTAATAAGAAATAAAATGTTATTTATTGAAATAAACGTGATTTATTGAGATTAACGTAAGACTTGTAATTTAAAGAATTGATTTGATGAAATTAATTTATTTCAATTTGATGTTTTGATATAATGAAGTTGAACGTAAGTTATTGATTTAAATGAATTGGAATTTAAATAGAAGTTGTTTGAATGACAAATTTACTTAACGAATATTGAATGAAATCGATAAATGAATTTAAATTGATTTGAATGAAAATTAAACCATTTAAATGATTTTAAAATGAAACTTATATACGAACTTGAATCAATATCTGAATTGTTTAAGTAAAGTTGAAATCGAATTATAAGATTTCGAAATGGTAATTTGAAAGTTTAGAAACGTAAATTTTGGAAATTGATTTAGAAGGACAAACGAAATGTTGATTTACGAATTGAAATGGAAATTGAATTTGATTTGGTTTGAAATCTATTAAATAACCAATCGGTGTAATAATTACGGAAGTTATTAAAGAAACTGGAATCGGTTATGGATAAACTCTCTATCTAAACCGATAACCACTTTAATGAATGAAGTGGTTGGAATGACGTACGTGATGACTGAAGAAAGAGAACGATAATGGATAGCCTTGACACTTGTGTCAAATTGAAAATGACTGAAAGCAGGAGTCGTGCCGGGCCAAATGAGGTTAGCCACCTCTAGCGGACACACTTCTTCGTAACTACTACTCATTACTTGTGATTGATTGGTGCACCGTCGAAATTTCAGGAGTGTTGTTTCGCGGTGTTGCGATCGTTGTGGCGATGCGTTCTCACCAGTCCGGATCAGGCAAACGGTAGTTTCACTACCTTGGGTATTGCCTCATGTGCCTTGTCATACTTGTATCCCTATACGCGACCACTGCGAATTTGTTTTGTGTTATACCTATGAAGTACTCCCTGATATCCCACTAGTTTACGTTGGAGTTTACAGTGCTGTATAGACTATGATGCTTATATAAAATGTGTTAAGGGGGATAATGGTAACGCCTTAACACTATTTTGATATTTTATATTACTGATAGACATTGTCTATTTAACGTATACTACTACATAGTAGATAGTTTAACGGATCCTTAAAGGATGGTTATTCCAACGTCCTTTGAGGTACTTGTATTTCAATTGTTATTTCACTTGAGTTGTATTTATTGATATAAGAATGTTAATCCTGACTCGAGTGTTTGTGTTTTGCTTTACGCTCGGGTCAGACTGAGTGGTTCAGCTTTCGAGACTCACCTTTGGAGTTGGAGCTTTGCTTGAAGATCCAGCCATCTATTCTGCCTTCAGTATTTGTAACAACCCCCAATTTCGTACCATTCAAATCGACAATAATCCACACATGTCAGACTTGAATGATGCGAAATAACAGATTGTAAATAAATTTGGAGCAAATGAAATCAAATATACAGAATCACAGACACAGAACAAACAGAGTAACTCGCAGCGGAATATAAAATAACATAGTAGTTCATGAAGCTACTATAACAGAGTCTCAAACCAAATACATAATATAGTCTAAAAAACAACAGAATAGAAATCCCAAATACATAGAAGTTCACTAATACATGAGATAAACTAATACAGCTGAAACAGAAGTAGATAAATATGTAGATAAGTAGAAACTCCAGTGAAAGACCAGCTCCAGGAAGAGAATCCAAAGTTATGAATACTCAGGCTGACCCGAGCGTAAAGCAAAACACAAAACACTCGAGTCAGGACAATATATACTTATATAATGTAAACCAACTCAAGTGAACTGTAATAAAGATACAAGTAACTTAAAGGATGCCTGGGACCGCCCATCCTCTAAGGATCCATTAAACTATTTACTATATAGTAATATTTCGCTATTATACTAATGTCTACAGTAAAATAAACATACTTTTAAATAGCATTCCGGGCTACCCATATCACCCTTCACACATAATAGTCCTAGTAGTCCATCCAATATCATGCCATCTCTACACCGGGTGACTATCAGAGGATACCACACGGGCTACGGGAGAAAGACAAACTCGTAGTAAAGGCTCGGTATGGTAGGTGACACGGCACACAAGGCAATGCCAGGGTAGATATACCAATTACGCACACGGGCTGGTGGTAACACAGCAGCCACATACGCCCACCCCGAACAACACTCCAAAAATCAAGGGGTGCACCCAATCGATCACAACAGTAATAGAATGGTATCGAAGAAGTGTGTTCAGCCAGAGGTGCTACCTCCTTTGGCTCGAGATCGCTCCTGTTTTAGCCACCTTATGCTAACTCACGGGAGTTAGGTCCACGAAATGTACCTTAGGAACGTCGTCACTATCCTACTTCATTCTGAAATCTCCACCGCGCACACAGTTGTTAAAGTGGTTTTCGGTATCGACAGAGAGTATGTCCATATCCGATCCCGGTCTCTTTAACAACTAATCGTTATTACAACCCGTAGTTATAATTTCAAAAATGGTATTTATTTCTCAAAATCCAATATCATTTCAGATCCATTTCAAAATATCAACTTATCATTTCATTTGAAAACATATTCATTTTATTCAATTTAAAAATACCATTTCAATTCACATTTCAAAATAGTTCAATTCCAACAAATTACTTCATTTAAATCCTTTAAAAGTGAAGCTATTACATTTAATAATTAAACTATTAAACTTCCAGAATTTTCACTTTCAAAGTTCATTCATTCACTTAATTTTATCAAAACAGTGAAAATTCGACTTTCGCAGCATTTGGAAATTGCTACAGAAAGTTATATTCAAAACAGTTAAATTTAACAAAGACAGCGTTTAAAATGCTGTAATAGTGTTACATTAGTTTCAAAGAAAAAAAACTTAGTTTAATCCAACAATTATATTTTCTATAATTCACTTCTAACTTATAAAATCACATAATTTTACTTTTATAACCATCATTTAATTTTCTTTAATTTCATGATTTCATAAAGTTGAATTTCCATTTAAAAAATTCATATTTAACACTAATTCACTTATTAAATTGCAGTGTCCAATTTTAAATTCATTACATTTAAATTTCAACCTAACACTTAAGTTAAAATTCTCAAATATAACTTAGTTTATATTTTTATTTACTTAATTAAAAGTTCACTTTTAAGTCAATTCCAAAAGTTCCAATTTTAGTAACAATTTAAAATGTCAACTTAAATATTCATTCATTTCACATTTCAACTTTATTAAAATCATTAATATGATATAAAATCACTTTAAATTCCTTTAAATTCAAATTATCATAAATTTATCATGCTTTCATATTCTATTTAATTTCAAATTATAATTAAATCAAATTTCCTAAAATAGCTTACATTCAAAATTTTCTAACCTTTTCGTTAATTTATTTCACTTGTAATTATTAAGAAAATCAATAATATTTTACCAAAAATCATTTTTAATTAGGCTTAAATCAAAATATTTTAATATTTACATTTTTAAAATAATTTTAAAATTTTTAGAAAAATATATTAACTACGGGTCTGTATATAATTTTCTACACTAGGAAAAATGATACGGGTAATATATCATTTCAACCCGTAATTTACAAAGAAAAATCCGGGTTTTATCATTTCGAACCCGCAGTCCCAAGTAAATGAAATAAATTTGAAAATCATTCAGGCCTATCATTTCAGCCCATAATGATTTTCCCTTATTCTAAAGTCCGTTCGGGTATGTATCATTTCAACCCATAGTGATTCTAATCTAAAGGGAACTTGCAGTGTGATAAACGGATAAAATAACAGAACAGCATAATATAACAGTAACAAATGTCATAATAGGTGTTTAAGCATGGGTGAACATCATATAATAGTGACATAGCAAATAATAATATAGTGATGCAGTTTACATATTCACAAGTGATCAATTTACTATTCATATAAGTATAAAACTGTCTGGTGAGAATAACTCACTGTTTTGAGTTGATGACACAATGACGAATTGCACAAACGGGATCTACACAAGCACAAAAGCATGACATAGATACGAATGGAGGAGCCAAGGATTAATTCCCTGGAATACCAATCAAACAAACAATATAACAATTATAAGGTTTCAGACCAAAAATTCGATAAACTATGCTAGAAATAACTTCATAAAACAAAGCTGAAATGCTTTGCACTTGCTTCCGACATCCCGTAGGCTCGGCCAGAGGTGGAGTACAGGTCTAAGGAAATGGTTTTGGGTCAGGTCTGGGTTGCTTAGGTCGGCCTAACATGAGTTTGTTGATGGCAAAAGTTATGGAGATGGAACGACAACACAACAAGGCGTAACTACTAACAACATCACAAGTTTCAAGCAAACAAAGCTCGGCCAAGGCTGCTGTGGTCATGGCCAGAGGAGTGGGGTCCACTGTGGTGATGTGGCAGAGGGTGCTGGAGGTGCTGGTGGTCATGTAGGTGGCGGCCATGGGTGGTGGAAGTGGTGGATGTGATGGCTTGTGCTTGGCTAGGTCAAGATGTTTGAGTTTGGTGAACTTGGTGAAGGAACTACCACCTAGTGTGGTACGGATGGGGATGGTCAGTGAGGAGGAGGTGCTGGTGGCGTGCTCAGGTGGTGGCGGTGGCGGCAGGGGCTAGAGAGGGGCATGGCCGATCCTATGATAAAGAAGATCAAGTGCAAATCAAACGAAAAATCAGCATAAGTGAACAAAAGGAGATAAAAGAAAAATAGAATTTTACCAACTTCTCAAACAAGTAATGGCCGAATTTTTTTTTAATGAGATGAGAAATGATGTACGTGAATGAATAATGGAGGTAGGCAGCTGAAGTATGTGAGATATTATGGCTAATTGATGGCAAAAATAAGTCAAAATGTGAAAAGGCGGGAAAATCAAAAGCCATTGGAAATAAAAAGTCACAAACCCTTTCAATTTACCTTTAAGTATTTGTATAAGTTTATATATTCTGAAATAACAATATTATCAGATAAAATTTCGAAGCTTTAAAAAAATATAAAAAAATATATATCATTTATTAATTATATAGAGTAAAATTAAGGAAAAATAGTTAAAACGGTGAACTAGACTAGAAAATTTGAAATTAAATGAAATAATTTGTAGAAAATTCATATGAGCTCGTAAAGTATTTTTAAACATAAATAATAACATAAAACAAAATTTTATTCACAAAATAAATATTTAAAATTTAATTTAAATATAATTTTTAATGTAGAAAATAGCAAAAAAGGGGAAAACAGCCCTTAAAAATAGGAAATCAACACGGTAAATTTTGGAAAAATTCTATTATTATTTTAAAAATATTTAGAGATGTAATTTCACAAATAAAACAAATTTAAAATAAAATAAATAAATTTAAAATGAAGAAAATGGCAGAAAATTAGAAAACAACCTTTAAAAATAGGAAATAAGTATAGTAAATTTTGGAAAAATTACATTATCATTTTAAAAATTTAAAAATGATATCACACAAATAAAACAAATTTAAATTAATTTCAAAATGAAATAAAGTCAAATTTAAATATATAGTCAAAATCTAGGGTCGTTACAGTATTCGATGATTCCAGTGATGTATTTTGATTTGTATTTGATGTATCGTGTTACTCTTCTACAGTAAACTCTGATGTATCTTATATATTTATATAGTATCTTCATGAACTACTATCTCTTTTACTTCCGCGACATATTATTACTCTGTATCTGTGATTTTGTGATTATTTACTGTATATCTGAGTTTTGCCAAATTAAAATTAACAATTTGGTATTTTGAATTATTCAAGTCCGATATGTGCGAATGCGAACAACCCAAAATAGTGGGTCGTTACATGAATTTAGATCAAAGTTTCGTACGATTGGTTGAATGAATCTAATTTAAATTAAAATAAAAACTATACAATTTGAAATTCAATGTAGAAATTAGTCGTTAATATAACGGTGAAAATTTTGGTTTCAAAAGTTTAAATATTTTACATTAAAATATTTTAGTATACTTTATAATAAAAATGTCGACGTTTGTTTCGTCGAATTCCGATATCGCTAGCCAGTTCAAATCGATTTATACGACCTATTTGCGATAGCGTTAACCGATATGGCATAATTATGAATTTTTACCTGAGCGTTAGATAACCAGTTTTTTGTGTAATAACTTGTTCGTATCGATATACTGAGCACAATGGTGTTTCGTTTTGCGTGTTTGGATTCTCAGTTTGTTCTGAGTGCTGTTTTGGGTACGGGTTAGCGATAGTTATTATTTTATTCACAGGTATTATAAGTGCTGAAATTATAATATAAATTTATAATATATGTTGATTTCCAACAGTAGTTAAAAAATATAATAAAGGGAAAAACTGGTCATCGTATATAATATTATACACGTTTTAGAATCTGAATTGGCATACACGTACAATCTTTGAATAAGTATATATTTACATTGTTGAATAGTTCATGCGCAGTTAGATAAATGGGTACACGATATAAATGTTGATTTAGTAACACGCAAAATCGTTCAAATCATCTTTTTCAACGTGTGTGGCCACCTCTCACCATCTTATGTCCCCTCCTTTATTATCTTCTACTAATTATTAATTTTCGAACAAAGCAAGCTAAATCATCAGAAGAAAAAAAATTATTAACTCTCGAAACCTGTTACTTCTACCATCACCTACTCCTCTTCGTCCACCACCGCACCACCCAACATCTCCTCCCTACCGTCGCCCCACCACCTAGTTGCTCCTCTTTCGACCCAGTGACAGCCACCGCCTCTGTTATATATAATATATATAAAGAAAAATTACAAACTACTGACATTGAACTTCCTTTCACCTGCCGCCGACCTTCCCTCCTCCTCCAATAGTTACCACAGCCCTTCCATCCGCAGCACCACCTCCTAACACCGCGCTTAGCTCCTCTAACCTCACCCCATAGTTTCCACCACATCTGTATAAAAAAAATAAAAAAAGCTACTACTTTGCTGCCATCTCCCCTACCGACCCCCTGACGAACGCCTACGACACTTACTACCGCCAACCAAACTAACCTTGCCCTATCTCGAGCTCGACTGCCATCTGTTGCTTCCAGCCGTATATGTTTATATAAAGAGAAAAAATAGTTGTATATTAAAAAGTGGAAGAAGTGGCTGTCCAGATTTGAATTGTCGCGAGTGAACGTGTAACAACCCTGATTTTGGAGATTACCTGTTAACATTAAATTATAACGGTAGTTGTAATTTAATATTGTAATTAAGATAAAATTGGAGATTTTAAATTGTTTATTTGGAATAAACAATGAATTTTGGAAATTAAAATGAGAAAATAAAGTTTGGAACTTTATTTTATTTGTTTGGGTTAACTATAAATGGGAAATGGTTTTTATTTAGAGAAAATGCAATAATTGTATTAATTATTTCCAATTACTTCTTTTAATAATTTTTAAAGGAAGTATTCGATTTTTAAAGGCTGTTTATTTAAATAAAAAGATGGAAATTGTTGTAACAATGAGTTTTAATTATAAATTTGAGTTTAGAATGGTTACTTTTATTTTTCTAGGCAAGAAAAATATTTTTGTGGAATTTTAGAAGTTAAAAATAATATTTTGTGCATTTATTTGTTAAAATTGTGCATTTTTGTAAAATAAGAGATTTTAATAATATAAATGTTTTAAAAATTAAAATTAATCTTTTTATATAGTATAAAATATGTTACTTCATAAGTATGTAAAGTTACATACCTTGTTGTGTGAAAGTTTGAAAGAAAATGACATTTGTTTATTTAAATAGTGTAAATATGTATACATTTCTAATTAAGAGTTGATTATTTAACCAATAAGCCATTTTATTTCTTTCTACTAATGGATCCAAGGCCCATTAGGACTTAACCTAGTTGAGAAAATGAGAAACAAAGTCTGTACGTTCTTTTTCTTTTCTTTCTCAACTCTTTCTTCCTCCTTCAACCTAAAACAAAAACCAGTAAACGTACATCCATCAAATTAAAATCCAAGCAAATTTCTTTGATAAATTCATCAAATTTGCTATGTTTTTCAGGCTAGAGAATAAATCTCAGGTAATCTAACTCCATACATCACAATTTCATCAAAGTTTCTGATTTGTGAAATGATTTTTCTAATTTTAGTAAAACCCTCCTTTGCATGCATTGTTCTCTTGTTCTACAGGCTCTATAAGCGTATAATCAAGCATAAAACATCCAACTTGCAATCAAAATCCGAGTATTTGCCTCCATACAGCAAGGTGAGAACAATATCTCACGAATACTAGCTAAATTGCTTATGAAATTGCTTGAATTTGCTGTATATGTAAAAGTTAATTCAATGTATAGTCTATTTTCGTTTCTGGCCTAAAGTGCCCACTTTGGCCATCCATAACTTTCATCTCCGGCAACGAAATGCTGTCGGATCTTTTTCTGAGTCAAGTTTATATGTTAAACTTCATTTCTGCAAATTTTGGTTGAATAATATGATCATTCGAGTGTTCAAATCATCACTGCAAAATCAGTGCACAGCCTGCAAATATCCTGTGCACAGTTGTTGCAAACATGGCCCGAGTCCATGTTTGAGACATCATATCTCTTTCGTTTCTTTCTCAAATTGCACAAGTCTTTTTTTTATGAAAGATGAAGTTCTCTTCTTTACGCGTACCAAAACTCAGATCATTAAGGCATAGATAGCTTATATAAATCTGCTGCCAAACTTGGACCTGGATCTTGTTTTTGCCCAGAGTCCAACAGTGAAACACTGTCGGGGTACAACTTTGAGCGATCATATCTTTCTCATAATTTATCCAAATTGAATCATTCTTTTTCTGTTTAATAGATGACATTTTGTAATATATGTTTATCAATTTTTAGCTCAACCTGATATTATTTGGTCTCCTGTTATATGCCTGAAAGTTGAGTCCAGGAGTATTTTTAGGCCTGCACATTTATTTGGTTTTTGAACTGTCGCAAACATAGTCTGAGTACATGTTTGAGACAGCATAACTCATTCGTTTCAAATCGGATTTGAGCGATTCTTTTTACAGATTGAAGTAGGTGTGCTGATTTACATTTTATTAAAATTTCATGAAAATCAGGATTGGTTTGCTATTCCTAAACTACTGTCGAACTTGTACTCGCAGCTTGCTGTAATTCAGTATTTTAAACTTTGTTTTGGTCCGACTTTGAAACGACGCAGATTCTTCGTTTCAAATCGGATTTGGATGATTCTTTTTGCAGATTGAAGTAGGAAAGTTGAACTACATTCCTACCAAATTCCATGTCATTTGGACTCGGTTTGCAGGTCCAAACCTGCTATCGAACTTGGGTTCGCAGCCTGTTTTCACCGGGTTTTTTATACTTAGAATAATTTTCTGCTTTTTCTGATATTTTCCGATTTCTTTGAGATTTTTCTCTAGATTTCGTACACGGATTTTATAAAGCATTACAAAGTGATTTTCAAGCAAATTGACTTTTAAAATTATTATTTAATATTATTTTTAAGTATTAAATTAGTTACTCCATAATAGGAGAATTTCAAATGCAATTTCTAAAGCGATTTTGAAGCGTTCCTAAAACTCGTTTTCTTCAACTTAATTTCTATATAAAACACACAATTTTGCACTTCGATCGAAGAGGGAGGAGAATTAAATGATTGGATAAAACGCGTGCTATGAACACGTGCGTTTATCTTTTCAGTTAATTCCTAATCTATTCGTTTGATCGTTTTGACCTTCGGGTCTGGTTTACCGATGAGATGAGGTAAACATTGTACTGCTTTGAGTGTGGAACTGACTAATGTTTAGTAAACCGTTTAGTGCGAATGTGTGGTATGGGACACACGTTATCACTTTTCGGGTTCCTTTCCGAGAGTTTGTGACACATATTGCCAGTTAGTGGTGTCCAGTACTGGGCCTCCGGACCTTCGCCACTACGGTTTGTTGCCTTCGGGTTTGTTTCCCTATAGTATCGTTTTTGGAGTTGGTCCATCGTCACCGCTCGAGAGATACTTGGGTTTGTCGCCTTCGGGTTTGTTGCCCTATAGTATCGCTTTTGGAGTTGGTCCATCGTCACAACTCGATAGATACTTGGGTTTGTTGCCTTCGGGTTTGTTGCCCTATAGTATCGCTTTTGGAGTTGGTCCTTCGTCACCGCTCGAGAGATACTTGGGTTTGTCGCCTTCAGGCTTGTGGATCCTTGTTTATACAGTACTGAGCATGTGCATCTTTTGTTTCATTGATACTTATATTTCCCTAGAGTATCGCCTTTTGGAGTAGGTCTTTTGAACCACTCGATACATAGCGATTACCTTGTGGAAACTTGTGTTACCTTCATTGGTATTTTTTATCTGCCTTTTTCGCTTGATTTGGGATATTCATATCCTTTGTTTATTTGAGTTGCCGATGATATGAGGCTTGATATGATTCATCTTTTGCTAGATGATCGAGTAATCTCTTTTAGAGATATTTGTGGTACTTTATGACCTTGCATGTTCATTATCATTTAGCTTATCTAACTGATTTGTTTAGCTAGACTGACCCGTGTATTTTATACTCGGGTCAGACCGAGGTGTTTCAGGTTAGGTACATTCAGACTTAGCCTATTCTACTTCTGCATGGACTATTCTGCTATCTCCTTTTGTTATAGCATTTTATGTAATCCTTTTTGGTTGTAACTCTGATATGTATATTCTTTTGATTCGCTTGTATATTGTGGTTGCTACACCAATTGACATGTATCATTTTGTATATTCTGTGATGTATCTGTATATGTGTATATGTATGTGATGATCTACTGTTCTGTGATGTGTTTTACATTTGAGTTGTTATATTTTGTTCTGTTAGATCTTATAGCCATTATAGTTTTGTATTAAATATCTATTGGATAAATCGATCCACCTGAAAAAAAATATGAGACGTTTATCAACGTATTCAGTAAATAGTTAAGACAAGGCTATAGATGGTCGCTCCTATACAGCTCTATTCTCCGTATTAGCAGACGATATTACCTTGTAATACTCTTTGCTAATGTGGGTCTCGGAGTGGGGCGTTACAGCTTGGTATCAGAGCTGGGCTCAGGACAAAATACGATAAACACAGAACAGAAACACATATTACGGTACATCAAAGTGTAATACAAGTGCTACGAATTCCTCAATCGTGCCTTTAGTCTTTTCATTTCCTTTGAATGGATAATAGGTTTGAAAACATTATAAGGGTTTTAAATATCACTATTTTTATAATATTAGAAATTAGACATCAGATGGCTTAGATTTAAACTAAGTGTTTTGATTCTTAATGATTAGAGTTGCGTAGCGGAAATGGTGTGACTGTTTTCGCTGGGCTCATTTAATGCTTTGTTTTTGATAAATGCTTGTTTGGTTGATAATTGCATGAATGTGTGTTAGCATAGTAATTGTTGAAATGATATTGAGTAGGTGATATAATTAAGAGTTAGAAACCTACTCAATGCAAATGATAAGAACTTGCGGTGCCTTCAAGTTATAGCTACCGCAAGAATTATTAGAAAGATTAAATTTTGAAAATGAAATTTAATTCATAAGTGGTATTTAACCAAAGTTTAAAATGAAATAACAATTTAATGTCTAGGAATTTCATGGATGCATTTTAAAGAAGTAAAATTACTAAAAGAATTTTTGGGAAAGAAAGCATCCATGTGAATGGAGAATCTTTCTAATAAGAGATATACTTATGTATATAACTTGATTGTTTATGAATTGATTGTATGGTTGTATAATTAGAAAATGTTTTATGTTTTGAAAATAAACATTGTTATAACCAAGTTTAAGATTCATTAAGAAATAAAAAAAAGGTTTTATAATTTCTTGTGTCAATTGGCTAATAAGTATTTTAAGAATTCCGGTCGATGCGTCTGATCAGCGTTATCGATAGGGATTCCTAAACGCTTATGAGGCGATGTGATACATGCTTTTGAAATGGCAATAAATACTATTTACTTGTATGGATGTTGAATGCATGTATATATATATATTGCAAAGATTTTGAAAATTCTAAATTGCCATTTGAGATAAGTATTTTATATATACTAAAGTACTTATGAAAATAGTGTGACATAGAGGACAATGAAGATGCAATGTTGATCTTGGTCAACTTTGCAGTCCTTGATAATGTCATTCACTATAAATGTATTATTTAGATGTTATCATTTTATAAATTGATAATTGGAAAATTTGAATATGGTTTCATTTAAACAAATTGTATTAATTATTGGTTATATTACATGTTTGTTATTACATACATGGAAAATTTAGAATGCTTAAGTAAGCTTTTGGGTAAAGTATCTTTTGGAAAATATTACCTTATGGTAATTTATTTATATGGCAAATAATTTTAATTAAGGAAATACCTTAATTGGATGAAACTATCATGTAAAATTGAATATAAAAGATCCATTTATTATAAAATGCAAATTTTTGTGAAAAGCTAGAAATAATAATATATAAAGCAACAAGATAAGATTTTTTTTTATTTTGAACGCAATTTAAAAAAAAAATCAATATGCAATTCCAAAGTCTAGTTGGGATAGATAATTGTTTCTTACTAATGTAAGAAAGTAATTATTTTAATTAAATTATGGGTCTTCTTTTAAAAGACTTGTTTGTTAATTGGGAAAAAGTTTTCTTTGTAAACCATTTTGAAAGTTTGTTGTATGTATTATAGTGTAATTCTAGATGTCTTAGCTTTCCAGAAAAAAGGATCATGTAATAAAATGTTTTAGAGTAAAGATTTTTGATCTAAAATTATGTAGTTTGGATTTAACAATGATTTGAAAATTTTGACAATAAAATGTCTTGTGTCGGAAAATTTTAATTGAAAAGTGCTGTTTTAAAACAGCGATAACTTGTGATTTACATATCCGAATGAGTCCATTCTTTTTGTGCAAAAGAGTACTTTTAGTAAGCTAGAAATCATCTTTATATTATTTTTGAAAATTTTGCATTTTGGTTATTCAAAAATGAGTTCGAAAACAGATGGACATCTCTGTCCCTTTTTATAATTTCTGAGTTTAAAGCTGAAAGTAAATTGGGCATAACTTTCAAAACCTAAATCCGATTTTGATGAACTTTATAACGATGGAAAGCTTGGACTGAGTAGAATAACTTTTATTTTATGAATATTTCTAGATTATAAGTTTTACTATGCCAAAAGCCTGTGTCTTTGTAGCAGGCCTGAATTTGAAAATTTTAAAGTGTTGAGTTGTTGTCTTATTTAAACTATGATTTTAATGCTTCTTATGTTTTTAAGTCCGTGCTAATATGTTTCAATAAGTTAAGTGCAGGTTCAAGAGGATATTAGAATGATTAATTAGCATAATAGTAAGTATAAAAGTAGGCATGCTCGTATTTTAAACGTTAAAAATGAAAGGTATGAATTGCAAGGTGTTTATGTGTTAAATATATTTATAGTGTTCTGACCTTTTGGTTGATGTATATCTATAATTCATATATATGAAATTATAAAATGCTCTCCATGCAAGAGAGGCTCTGCCGAAATTTTTTTTCGAAAAATTAAACACTTAGAAAAATTATGAGAAAATTTAAATAGTGAATATTTAGAGCCATCGATGAAGGGTCTAATAAGTGTCCTTTTTTAAACCATAAAGTAAAGTGGTTTAAAATTTGATAAATTTAATGGAAAGAAAAATAAATATTACTTATTGTAGTATGTTTATTTTTGGAATTAGAGTATGGAACAACTCTAATTTAATTTATTTTAAATTTAAAGTAAAGATGATTGAATTGAAAATTTAAGTAAGAGACTTTAAAAAAATTCAAGTATTGAAATTTGAGTTTTGTGTATAAAAGAAAATGGATTTGAGTGAAAACTCTTATAACAAATTTTTGAGAAAATTTCTTGTAATCCTTTCTTGTGTGTCTTGCCTTTGTGCGATTTTTGTGATGACTTGCATTCATGCAGTCATGTGTTATGGTGGTAGCTTGAAATACCACCTATATTTTGTTGAATCCTCTTTTGATGATTGTGCTTATTTGTATTACTCCTTCAAAAGAGTTAGGTGCATTTCAGTATATTCGGAAAGTTGGCTCCTAGTTATATAGGACCATCTACTATTACTGAACGCCTTGGTTTGATTGCTTTCATGCGTTATTTTCTATTCAGTTTTGGGTATTCATGATATAACCAAGTACCCCAATTTTTTTTTTTTTGTATCTTCGAGATTTAATCTCGATTGTTAATTCCCTTGTGTTGCATGATCACGAGCCTCACCGACTTGTGTATTGTGCCGAATTCTATTCGTGTAGTTGTTTCGAAGATTGAACACCTTTGAAATAATAATGTTCCGCTTATGAAATTCTATGGTCCACTAACCCTAAGTATTGTACTTGGAAAAGCATAGAATTAATCGTACAATCTTATCTTGGTTTTCTATCATCTTGTTGAGGGTGAGAAGTTTTAAACTCGATCTTATCTATCTTCCTTTGATTGATGAAATAATTATGTTGAATATAAACTCTTCTCTAAAAATTGCGTGGACGCAATTTTGTTAAGGGGGGGAGTCTGTAACAACCCTGATTTTGGAGATTACCTGTTAACATTAAATTATAACGGTAGTTGTAATTTAATATTGTAATTAAGATAAAATTGGAGATTTTAAATTGTTTATTTGGAATAAACAATGAATTTTGGAAATTAAAATGAGAAAATAAAGTTTGAAACTTTATTTTATTTGTTTGGATTAACTATAAATGGGAAATGGTTTTTATTTAGAGAAAATGCAATAATTATATTAATTATTGCCAATTACTTCTTTTAATAATTTTAAAGGAAGTATTTGATTTTTAAAGGCTGTTTATTTAAATAAAAAGATGGAAATTGTTGTAAAAATGAGTTTTAGTTATAATTTTGAGTTTAGAATGGTTACTTTTATTTTTCTAGGTAAGAAAAATATTTTTGTGGAATTTTAGAAGTTAAAAATAATATTTTGTGCATTTATTTGTTAAAATTGTGCATTTTTGCAAAATAAGAGATTTTAATAATATAAATGTTTTAAAAATTAAAATTAATCTTTTTATATAGTATAAAATATGTTACTTCATAAGTATGTAAAGTTACATACCTTGTTGTGTGAAAGTTTGAAAGAAAATGACATTTGTTTATTTAAATAGTGTAAATATATATACATTTCTAATTAAGAGTTGATTATTTAACCAATAGGCCATTTTATTTCTTTCTACTAATGGATCCAAGGCCCATTAGGACTTAACCTAGTTGAGAAAATGAGAAACAAACTCTGTACGTTCTTTTTCTTTTCTTTCTCAACTCTTTCTTCCTCCTTCAACCTAAAACAAAAACCAGTAAACCTACATCCATCAAATTAAAATCCAAGCAAATTTCTTTGATAAATTCATCAAATTTGCTATGTTTTTCAGGCTAGAGAATAAATCTCAGGTAATCTAACTCCAAACATCACAATTTCATCAAAGTTTCTGATTTGTGAAATGATTTTTCTCATTTTAGTAAAACCCTCCTTTGCATGCATTGTTCTCTTGTTCTACAGACTCTATAAGCGTATAATCAAGCATAAAACATCCAACTTGCAATCAAAATCCGAGTATTTGCCTCCATACAGCAAGGTGAGAACAATATCTCACGAATACTAGCTAAATTGGTTGTGAAATTGCTTGAATTTGCTGTATATGTAAAAGTTAATTCAATGTATAGTCTATTTTCGTTTCTGGCCTAAAGTGCCCACTTTGGCCATCCATAACTTTCATCTCCGGCAACGAAATGCTGCCGGATCTTTTTCTGAGTCAAGTTTATATGTTAAACTTCATTTCTGAAAATTTTGGTTGAATAATATGATCATTTGAGTATTCAAATCGTCACTGCAAAATCAGTGCACAGCCTGCAAATATCCTGTGCACAATTTGTTTTCCGAGTTGTTGCAAACATGGCCTGAGTCCATGTTTGAGACATCATATCTCTTTCGTTTCTTCCTCAAATTGCACGAGTCTTTTTTTTATGAAAGATGAAGTTCTCTTCTTTATGAGTACCAAATTTCAGATCATTATGGCGTAGATAGCTTATATAAATCTGCTGCCAAACTTGGACCTGGATCTTGTTTTTGCCCAGAGTCCAACAGTGAAACACTGTCGGGGTACAACTTTGAGCGATCGTATCTTTATCATAATTTACCCAAATTGCATCATTCTTCTTCTGTTTAATAGATGACATTTTGTACTATATGTGTATCAATTTTTAGCTCAATATGATATCATTTAATCTCCTGTTATATGCCTGAAAGTTGAGTCCAGAAGTGTTTTTAGGCCTGCACATTTGGTTTTTGAACTGTCGCAAACATGGTCTGAGTCCATGTTTAAGACAGCATAACTCATTCGTTTCAAATCGGATTTGAGCGATTCTTTTTGCAGATGGAAGTAGGTGTGCTGATTTACATTTTTGTAAAATTTCATGAAAATCAGGGTTGGTTTTCTATTCCTAAACTACTGTCGAACTTGTACTCGCAGCTTCCTGTAATTCAGTATTTTAAACTTTGTTTTGGTCCGACTTTGAAACGACGCAGATTCTTCGTTTCAAATCGGATTTGGATGATTCTTTTTGCAGATTGAAGTAGCAATGTTGAACTACATTCCTACCAAATTCCATGTCATTTGGACTCGGTTTGCAGGTCCAAACCTGCTGTCGAACTTGGGTTCGCAGCCTGTTTTCACCGGGTTTTTTATACTAATAATTTTCTGCTTTTTCTGATATTTTCCGATTTCTTTGAGATTTTTCTCTAGATTTCGTACACGGGTTTTGTAAAGCATTACCAAGTGTTTTTCAAGCAAATTGACTTTTAAAATTATTATTTAATATTATTTTTAAGTATTAAATTAGTTACTCCATAATAGGAGAATTTCAAATGAAATTTCTAAAGCGATTTTGAAGCGTTCCTAAAACTCGTTTTCTTCAACTTAATTTCTATATAAAACACACAATTTTGCACTTCGAGCGAAGAGGGAGGAGAATTAAATGATTGGATAAAACGCGTGCTATGAACACGTGCGTTTATCTTTTCAGTTAATTCCTAATCTATTCGTTTGATCGTTTTGACCTTCGGGTCTGGTTTACCGATGAGATGAGGTAAACATTGTACTACTTTGAGTGTGGAACTGACTAATGGTTAGTAAACCGTTTAGTGCGAATGTGTGGTATGGGACACACGTTAACACTTTTCGTGTTCCTTTCCGAGTGTTTGTGACACATATTGCCAGTTAGTGGTGTCCAGTACTGGGCCTCCGGACCTTCGCCACTACGGTTTGTTGCCTTCGGGTTTGTTGCCCTATAGTATCGCTTTTGGAGTTGGTCCATTGTCACCGCTCGAGAGATACTTGGGTTTGTCACCTTCGGGTTTGTTGCCCTATAGTATCGCTTTTGGAGTTGGTCCATCGTCACCGCTCGAGAGATACTTGGGTTTGTTGCCTTCGGGTTTGTTGCCCTATAGTATCGCTTTTGGAGTTGGTCCTTCGTCACCGCTCGAGAGATACTTGGGTTTGTCGCCTTCGGGCTTGTGGATCCTTGTTTATACAGTACTGAGCACGTGCATCTTTTGTTTCATTGATACTTATATTTCCCTAGAGTATCGACTTTCGGAGTAGGTCTTTTGAATCACTCGATACATAGAGATTACCTTGTGGAAACTTGTGTTAACTTCATTGGTATTTGTTATTTGCCTTTTTGGCTTGATTTGGGATATTCATGTCCTTTGTTTATTTGAGTTGCCGATGATATGAGGCTTGATATAATTCATCTTTTGCTAGATGATCGAGTAATCTCTTTTAGAGATATTTGTGGTACTTTATGACCTTGCATGTTCATTATCATTTAGCTTATCTAACTGATTTGTTTAGCTAGACTGACCCGTGTATTTTATACTCGGGTCAGACCGAGGTGTTTCAGGTTAGGTACATTCAGACTTAGCCTATTCTACTTCTGCATGGACTATTCTGCTATCTCCTTTTGTTATAGCATTTTGTGTAATCCTTTTTGGTTGTAACTCTGATATGTATATTCTTTTGACTCGCTTGTATATTGTGGTTGCTGCACAACTTGACATGTATCATTTTGTATATTCTGTGATGTATCTGTATATGTGTATATGTATGTGATGATCTACTGTTCTGTGATGTGTTTTACATTTGAGTTGTTATATTTTGTTCTGTTAGATCTTATAGCCATTATAGCTTTGTATTAAATATCTATTGGATAAGTCGATCCACCTGGAAAAAAAATATGAGACGTTTATCGACGTATTCAGTAGATAGTTAAGACAAGGCTATAGATGGTCGCTCCTATACAACTCTATTCTCCGTATTAGCAGACGGTATTACCTTGTAATACTCTTTGCTAATGTGGGTCTCGGAGTGGGGCGTTACAGAACGAGCTAAAGTCGCACCGTTGAGTCCGATCATGTCACGCGTGCGAGCTGTATCGTGGATCGATCTCGAGTGTCATTGTTAAGGTCAGTGTTTGTTCACCTAGACTAAATTAATATCGGCATGAAAGCTATTAGAAAGTTGACGTTGCCATATATTTATTTGCTGTTAATTTAGATTAATATATAGTTGTTGGATGAATTATCGAATTGTTGTGCACATCTTGACATGATATACACGTCATATGTATGTACACAAGTGTACAAAAATTAATATGGACATGTCACGTTTCATCATGTTAATGCTATCATGCATGTATAATTTGTTGTAAATTTCCCGTCGATACTTGGACATGATTTTATATTGAGGTTGTGATATTGGAAGGGGTTAAAATGATATATACTTGCATTTAAATTGTGTTATGGGAAGGGATTGAAATGATATATATATATATATATATATATCTTTGTATATGTATAACCACATCTAAATTTAAATATTCCATTTGGCCTAGGTAGAAAATTTAAATTTAAAACACCGTTGGTCAAATAAATAATTTTTAATAAGCTAAGATCGTTTGGAAATTTATATATAAATTATTTGAATTTTTAAAATATGATGAAAATTTGTTATTTCATTAATTAAATCAATTTATGGTGGAATAAGTGATTTTTCAAACATACGATAATTTATGAATAAATGTTTGAAATGGTTTATTTAAAGAAACTTGTTTTTGGATTTAATCCCATAAAATTTGATTTAGTTTATAATTTGCAAAATTTGAATATGAAGATATTAAAGTTAAGAATTAAGTTAAATTTTGATTTATATTCAAACTTAAGTTAATAGCTTGTTTTCTTATAACGAGTTTTGTGTAAGATTAAATCTAATTGGAAATAAACATGGAAATATATCAAAAGGGTGATTTTAATTATTTGAATTAAATTTTGGAATTTACGGTAAAATAATTGGTGGTTAAATTGTAATGTAATTCAAAATCGAATTAAATGAACTTTAAAAATCGAAGGTTTCGAATGAAAATCGAATTTATGGAAATCAAACTATTTTCGAACTTGAGCTCTGAAATGTAAGTTTGATAACATAAATGTTTCAAATAATTGAAGTAGAGATTTTGAAGTTATAATCAGAATATGATGTGAATTTCAGAAATTGTAGTGTCTTAAAAGATTGGACTATTATTCAAACTTCGAATATTGCTAAGAAAAAATGATATAAAACAATATTTCAAAATTGAGCTTGGAAATGAATTATATTTGAAGATTTGGATTTTTAAATTGGATATTGAAGGAAAATTTGATTTAATTTTTTTAGATCAATATTTTGAAAATCGAACACGGAATTGATATTAATCGAAGTGGTTTAAATTTGAGACTTGAGTTGAAAGTAATTTGAAATTGTAATTGAAATTAATTTGGAATTGGAATTGAAATTAATTTGGAATTGAAATTGAAATTTATTTGGAATTGGAAGTGAAATTTGTTTGGAAACGAAGTGAAATTCGACTTGAAATCAGAGTTG
Organism: Allium cepa; assembly: GCA_030765085.1. Taxonomy (NCBI): domain Eukaryota; kingdom Viridiplantae; phylum Streptophyta; class Magnoliopsida; order Asparagales; family Amaryllidaceae; genus Allium; species Allium cepa. The sequence goes on from CM060938.1 coordinate 592,512,361, forward strand.
AATCTATTAAATCAGTATGGAATTTTAATGTGATTTGAATTGGAAAATTTGAAAGGTAAACCGGTTTGACTTTGAGACTATTTTCAAATGAATTATTCTTGTATAAACTATTTAAGATCTACCTTCTTTAAATTTTCAAATTATTTTGATTTTCCAAACTATTTTACTATATAAACCATTTTTAATACTCCAACTATTTTCTATTAAACTATTTTAACTATTTAAGTATATTAAAACTATTTCAACTATTTTCTAAAAATATATTAAAACTATTTCAAATATTTTCTAAAAATATTCTAACTGATCAAAAGATGGAATGTCTATATTTAGATCTTGGATTTAAATATGAAATGAGTTAAAATGAAGTTATAACATAAATTGATGTTTGAAACAATTTTGGAAGGGAAATCGAGATATTGCAGTGAAATGATATTTTCAAGCGAAAATGACATATTGAACTAAATATGATTTTTTTTAATTAAATATGATGATTTCAAAATGGATTTCATATTTTGATATCAAGCATGAATTTTTTTTTCGAAATATAATAGTACTTACAGGTGTGTAAAAGAACGTTTGGTTCTTAAAGAGACCGAGGCCTCTTATTGGCATACTCTTTGTTAATATTGGAACCACTTTAACAGCTGTGTACGCATCGAATGATATCCAGAATTTAGTGCTTGAATTGGCGAACGTTTAGTGGAATGAAGTAAAAGAACGATGATGGATAGCCTTGACACTTGTGTCATAATTAAAATGACTAAAATAGCATCCTAGCTCCTGCCACTGAGGTTAGTTACTTCTAGCAACGCAGATACCTTGTATTATCGTGATTTTGAACTCGATGGGTTCACCCTTTACATTTGGATTGATAGTCGCGGTCATCCATGGATGGATTACGACCAGCCTGAAAGGATAAACTAGTAGAATCTGTTGTAACTTCGTATTTACGATATTTCGTAATTACGATATTTTGACTATGACAACTATACAAGTCATTATTAAATACTAACTTGTTTTTACAGGAATTAATCAAGACCAGAATCAAATAAGCTTCAAATCTTATATAAGTATGTATAGAGTTTGTGTCTAGAGTTTACTCATGTTAAAATCTCTCTTATATAATATACATTTTGACACTTTTTTCATTTCATTAGCATATACTAATAATCTTTGCATATTCTCATTTTTTAGTTTACATTCAGACGTCTGAATGTTCCAAATCAGTCGTCCAAATCCAGAAATATGAATATTGTTTAGTATAATATTCAAACATCTAACCTGTTCATTTCAGATGTTTGAAAATGGTTATTTTCAACCTATTTCCTTTCTAGTTTGAGCTCGTGCAATTTCAGAAGTCTGAATCATTCAATTCAGAAGTTTGAATATCTATAACGGCTATATTTTCAAGTAGGCACTTCCATTCATGAAGGGATGCATTCTTCGTTTCAATAGATATGACCATATCTCTTCATGATAACTCTTCACGAACATATGCACCTATTTATACTCTACATAAACACATTTAGAATCATGTTTCCATAACTTAATTCAATCTATTCTTACTCTACTCTCTTATTCTTTGATTCTAATACTTTTGTGCATTCAGTTTCATACAAATTCATTCTGTTACTTCCTTATTCTTCACGTATTCATATATACATCATAAAGGAGAAGATTATAGGAAGTGTGTACTATAATTAACAAATTCGCATTATTAAAGAACACATAGAGTCAAGAAAACTTTATTTGTAAAAGTCCTGTTCTGCTGCTCAGGCAAAGTGAAGTCCACTTCTGCTGCTGAGGCGTAAAATCCTGTTCCGTTGCTCAAGTGTTGTAAACCTATTCCTCCGGGTTAAGTGAGGGCTATAGTTAGTTGAAATTCCAGAAGGAGTCTGGGACTGGACGTAGAATGTGAAGTTCGAACCAGTATAAAAATTCCTGGTGTTCTTGTTTTATTTTACTTATTCGCATTGCTATAGTATCTTAGTTTATTTCCACACTAGTATAGTATAATTCCATATAGCACGATCCGCACTGTCTTTTCATTTGGTATCAGAGCAAGACATCTAATAATCGTTATTAAGTTATTTGATATTTTGTTAATATGGAAAACAACACCAGCACTAGCACTGTCACTAACACCAGTTTTGTAGAAGGTCAATCTACTACACGACCTGCACTATTCAACGGCATGATTTATAACTATTGGGCAACTCAAATGCGTATTTATATGCAAGAAAAAGGTTTTGATTCATGGAATATCACTCAAACTGGGTATAACATTCCTACAACAGAATACTCTTTATGGTCAAATACAAAAAAATTAGATGCTACTGCAAATGCGAAAGCTATGACTATGTTATTTTGTGCCTTAGACAAGAATGAATTTAATCGAGTTAGTATGTGTACAACTGCTTATCAAATATGGAGAACACTAAAAGTTACACATGAAGGTACTAACAAGGTTAGACAAAGCAAAATTTCTAAGTTGAAAAGTCAATTTCAAAATTTTAGAATGAAACAAGATGAGTCTATTATTGATATGTGCTCTAGATTCAAGATATTTATCACTCTCTATTAGGACAAGAAGAAAAATTTACTGATTTTGATATTGTATCAAAAATCCTAAACTCTTTAACGGATGAATGGGAAAGAAAGGTCTTAGCCATTGAAGAAGAAAATAATCTTTGTACTATGAAGCTAGAAGAGTTAATAGGAAATCTAATGTCCTACGAAGTGAATTTGTAGGCTAAAAGAGTACAAGCGCAAGACAAAAAGAATATGGCATTTCATGCAGATAAAGAAGAATCTTATTCGGATGAAGAAGACTTAGCATTCATTGCTAAAAACTTTAAAAAGTTTTTGATGTACGGAAAAGGAAATTGAAACAACAGGAAAAGAAACTTCAACAACAATTCAAATAAGCCATCTTCATCAATACTAGAATGGTTTAAGTGCCACAAGAAGGGGCACATACAAAAAGATTGTCCAAAGAAAAAAAAACATATCACAATAAGAACCGAAAGGACAAGTTTAAAAGAAAATCATTTTCAGTAACATGGGATGACTCGGATTCTTCTTCTTCAGAAAATAGTAGTGACAGTGAAAATGAACGTGCAAATGTCTGTTTCATTGCTATAGAGAATAAGGTAAATGATCTTACTTTTGATGACATGATTGAAATAAATTTTAAATTATTAGATACTTTAAAAAGTCTCAAAATAAAATATAAAGAGGCACTAGAAAATCAGAGGAAGGCAGAATTCGAGACATATATGCTTAATGACAAAAAGCAGATATTAGAATAAGAACTTGGAAAACTTTAAGATACTTTTTCTAATGATAATTATCAATTTACCTTATTGAGTCAAGAAATTGAAACTCAAAAGAAAAAGAATGATGCCATTATCTTTGAAAATCATGAGCCTAAAACCAAGATCAAAATGATTGAACTACACAGTACTAGCCTCAAAACAAAGTTAGAAAGCATTACTAAAAATGTGACTAACTTCAATAAAGGTAGAGAGAACATATCTAAAACTATTGAGAATTCCAAATCTTTTTTAAATAAGAAAGGACTAGGTTATTTTAAGAATTCAGTAGCTCCACCCAAAAATAAACAAAATAGGAGAAATATTTCTAAATCCAAGTCTACCATAGTTCAACCATAAAGAAGTCAAAATTCAAAAAACACAAAAATATGGTTTCCTAAAACAAACAACAGTTTGATTAGGAATAAATATATAAAATCCTTTTCGAAAAACGTGCATAAGAGGCAAAATTATTTATACAAAGGGAATACTGAATCCTCATGGGTTTGGTTTCCTAAGACCTAACTCTTAGGACCCTATCAAAAGTAGGTACCAATGTTATTCTTTTATTTTTGGCAGGTCCCACTTAAGAGGAACATGTATACTCGATAGTGGTTGCTCAAAACAAATGACAAGAGACAAAAATATGCTAACACATATTACATATTCAGACGGAGGCTCTGTCATATTTGGAGACAATTCCAAAGGTTATATCATCTGCAAAGGCGATGTGAGAAATTATGGTATATCTAATTCACCTCTCATTTTCAATGTTTTACTTTTCAAAAACTTGAAGCACAATTTGTTAAGTATTAGTCAATTATGTGAAAAGGATTCAAAATTTCATTTTATGACGATAAGTGTAGCATTTGTGATCATAGTAAAAACCTTATCTTTGAAGGTAATAGAGAAGAAAGATATATGTTCTGAATATGAAAATCAATCATAATTCAGATATGTGCTTAGTAGCCAAAGAAAATGATCCTTAGTTATGGCACAAGAGATCCTGTCATATTAACTTCAAAGAATTAAACAAACTTTCTAAAAATGATTTAGTCAAAGGATTACCAAAAATGAACTTCAAAGTCGAATGGCTCTACTTTGGAAGAACCTTCTTTTTTAGAGTTTTCTACGCCGTCATCAGCTTATTCTTTCGATATACCAACTCCAACCCTCTGCTATGAACCTGTCCGGCATGTATATCCGAATAATCATACCGGTCATACTCCAGAAAAGAAGAAAGCACGTCGTTTCTTCTTCTTCGGTTCTCCACAAACTAAACAAAAGATAATATTTATCATTATAAATGGGAATCGATAGGACTTCAATGAGAAATGTACTATGAGCAAAAAGTTAATTCACAACGTCTTAACTTTCAGGAGAACCTTGGTTGGAAAATCTACGGTTCATCTAAGTCTAATGTTCATCAGCCTAAATCATCTTGCCGTCACGATCCATGGATTCAGACACCACAATGTTCTCATGTATCACCAAATTCATGGGAACGTAGCAGTAATTAGAATTGGGATCATCTAAGGAAAAGACGAAGATAGTACCACAAGAGCCTAAGACTCCTAGAAAATCGTCTTTCCTCATCGTAGACACAAAATCGTCAATTGATTTTAAATGTTGCTTTTGTGTTTGTAATTGTATTTTTTTAATAAACAACTTCCGCATTTCCTATTTTTTAATAAATATGTTTATTCGCAGGAATGCATTCTTCATGAAATTCAGACGTCTGAAATAGGTTAAAACAGATGTCTGAAAATTGTAAATAAATATTTTTTGACTTCAGATTCAAACATCTGACACACCCAAAATAGACGTCTGAATATGCCCAAAAATGAACTATTTGCATTCTGTTTAAATTTTTTTGATTTCAGACGTCTGAAATACCAAATCCAGATGCTCAAAAGTTCTGTCGATTAAAATTTTAGGGGCTTTTCAACATTTTTCTCCCTACCTACCATCTTAAAATCTTTCGAATCCTCCTCTATACCCCATTTCCAAGAAAACACTTCACTTTATTTCACCATAAACCTCATTTTTTCAATCATAAAAACTCAATCTTTATCATCAAATCTTCACAAATGACTCCAAGACCAAGCAGATCTACGGCCTCAACTTCCTCATCCACTCCTAACATTGACCAATGGCTTTGGAATGACGACGCAAAACGACGTTTTTCTCAAATGGATAGATCCAACTTATTTCCCAGTGCCTTCATGAAATTTTAAGAATTTGAGCCTTATAAAATTCAACAAATAGCTCGCTCTAATGGGTTGGAATCTCTTCTTTCATTTACTGCCAATAATGTAAAGATTAATCATCTGTTGGTCAAGCTTTTTTATGCAAACATGAATTTGGATCACTACCTTCCTCACAATCGTGAAGATTATATTTGGACTATAGTTTATGGTACTAAAATTTTCATTCCACTTGTTCGTCTTGGAGAAACCCTTCAATGTCCTTCAACCGTAACCGATTTAGATGATATTAAGGTCTCTCCATCCTTGGACGAACGAGATGAAGTTTCTCACCGCTTTCTTTCTGACAATATTGCTAAACTCACCCCTATTCAACTTTGGCCACAAGTCCGTATCATCCATAGGGCTTTGATTCGCTCCGTTTTACCTCGAACCGGTAGCTATGAAGTTGTTAATAAGCGCAACTTTCAAGCTCTCTATGCTATATCCTCTCGACAATCCGTGGATTGGGGCCATGTCATTATGGAAGAGTTTATGGATGTGAATCGTCGTCATCGTTGTAATACTTTTCATTATGGTGCTTATATAATGAAAATTCTCTAAAACTATGGTATTACATTTCCTGAATCTGAATTTTCAACAATTAAAGAGCTTGGATCCAAAACCCTGGGACTTATGGACTCACCAAAACGCCCACAAAGTCTAGCTTTTATGTCATTCCAAGAATGTACCGCGAACTGTGATCTAAATCATCCTCAACCTCCTCAACATCATCACCCTATTGCTATATAAGTTCAACAGGAAGATGATGATGAAATAGAAGTTCTAAATCTCAAATCTACCTCACGACAAGCTTTGTTTGCTCTTTCCCAAAATCAAGCCAAGCTTAAGATTAAAATGGATAAGTTCGAGAGGCAAACCAATAAAAGGTTCAACACCATTCACGGTTTTCTAAATAAAATATGGGAACATATTGGTTGCTCTTTCTCGAATTCTACCAAAGCTTTTGATCCAGCCCCCTTTTTAATATTTCCTCTAGCTCCGGCACCAATGATGATGATAACGATGGCGATGAAGAAGACAGTGATGATGAGTCAAGCAAAAGTTTTAAGGTTGTGGTATGGTAGTTTTCTTAACTCAAAACATTCGTAGTTATATGCTTTTTGTTGTGTATGTATTTATGTGTTGATCTCGTACTCGCTATATTCGTTTGTAAAATTAAACTTCTATGACTCTTTTGGAATAGTGTAGTATGTTAACTATTCTACATTATCTACGCCATTCTTGCTCAATGTCGTTCATATGATATGTGAGTATTTCATATATATTATGGTTCCTTTTTGTCGATGTCAAAGGGGGAGAAGGAGTTTAAAAACTACCATCGACGGGGGAGCTTATAGTAAGGGGGAGTACTTATAATTCTATTTCCTGTTTATATATGTTCATATTGTGCATATACTTATATAGTTGTCATCGTCAAAAAGGGGGATAATGTTGAAACTTCGTATTCACGATATTTCGTAATTACTATATTTTGACTATGACAACTATACAAGTCATTATTATATACTAACCTATTTTTACAGGAATTAATCAAGACCAGATTCAAATAAGCTTCAAATCTTACATAAGTATGTATCGAGTCTATGTGTAGAGTTTACTCATGTTAAAATCTCTCCTATATGATATATATTTCGACACTTTTTTCATTTCATTAGCATACACTAATAAACTTTGCATATTCTTATATTTTAGTTTACATTCGGACGTTTGAATGTACAAAATCAGATGTTTGAATCTGAAAAAATGAATATTGTTTAGTACAATATTCAGACGTTTGACATGTTCAGTTCAGACATCTGAAAATGGTTATTTTCAACCTATTTCCTTTCTGGTTTGAGCTCATGCAATTTCAAAAGTCTAAATTATTCAATTCAGAAGTCTGAATATCTATAGCGGCTACATTTTCAAATTGGCACTTCCATTCGTGAAGAGATGCGTTCTTCATTTCAATAGACATGACCATATCTCTTCATGATAACTCTTCACGAACATATGCACCTATTTATAATCTATATAAACACATTAGAATCATTTTTCCTTAACTTAATCTATTCTTACTCTACTCTCATATTCTTTTTCTAATACTCTTGTGCATTCAATTTCATTCAAATTCATTCTTTTACTTCCTTATTCTTCACGTATTCATATATACATCATAAAGGAGAAGATTATAGGAAGGGTGTACTATAATTGACAAATTCATGTCAATAAAGAACACATAGAGTCAAGAAAACTTATTTGTAAAAGACCTGTTCTACTGCTCAGGCAAAGTGAAGTCCTCTTCTGCTGCTGAGGCGCAAAATCCTGTTCCGTTGCTCAGGTGTTGTAAACCTATTCCTCCGGGTTAAGTGAGGGCTATAGTTAGTTGAAATTCCAGAAGGAGTCTGAGACTGGACGTAGAATGGGAAGTTCGAACCAGTATAAATATTCCTAATGTGCTTGTTTATTTTACTTATTCACATTGCTATAGTATTTTAGTTTATTTCCAAAAAAGTATAGTATAATTCCATATAGTACGATCCGCATTGTCTTTTCAGAATCGTACCGTAGGCATTGCCTCATATGTCTTATCATATTTATCCTTATACGAGCCCGTTACGACTTTGGTTTTGTGGTGTACCTATAGGGGACTCACTGGCTACCGACGTTACTGGTTGTGTTACAAGACCTGCATAGACTACATGCTATAAAAATGTGTTAAGGGGGATAATGTAAAGCCTTAATGGTATTTTGATGTTTATTTTACTTATAGACATTATATATTATAGCGTACACTATTATATATAGATAGTTTGATGGACCCTTAAGAGATGGAAAAACCTGTGACATCACTTAAGTTATTTTGCATTGATTTATTGATTTACATGAGGATATTAGTTTTGACTCAAGTATTATGTTTTCCATTATGCTCGGGTCAGCCTGAGTATTTCTAGTTTTAAGTGCTTGTCGTGGAGACGAAGGAATTGCTGGAGACTCCGTTCTATTTCCACTATTTTATCGGTTTAGTTTTTTTAGCTATGTAAATTAGAGTTATCCCATTTCCACTTATTTCATTCCCAGTTGATTAGTGTGGGAATATATGTAAACTTATTTGGAGATTTAGGATTCATTTATGTACTTATTTTATTTCCATCGAGAGATTCTGAGTCATATATATTTCTGTGCCTGTATTCTATGATTGATTCTATTATTACCCTAAACAACTATCTATCATTTAAGCAATATTTCTTGTTTAAATGGTGGGTCGTTACAATGGCTAAGATTTCTACAATCTAAACAGGGGCATAAAATATTTTTCCCCATTTCCTAACTTTAGCTTTGGATCATTTACAAAATTCCAAATTGCTTGCTCGTTCTCTTTGGTAGTTCTACGATAAAAAATAAAAAAAACAAATAATAACCTTAGATATTAAAATACGTTTTAATTTCACTATTATACTTAAGTACCATATAATTACCTGTTTAGACATACCCATTCTTTATCAATCATTTTTATATGTAAATTGGAGAGGCGCGACGCAGATTTAGGGTTCAAGGCGGCTGTAGCTGGTGTGCGATAGAGGTTCCAAGATATTAATATGATCTGGTTAAAAATTATAAAAAATTACTATTCATATTGCCTATTTCAAATATTGCATCACTTTCTAAATTTCAAAGTGATTAAAATTAAAATATATATCAGTATAAATTATCAGATATACTGCCTGCATAAATCTAGTCTACTGCAAGCATATGTCTTGTCTGAAGTTTTATGTAGTCTAAAAGACTGTGCATGGTAAATAGTCTATATCATTTGTCATACTAGTAGTTGGCATGTATATCAATGTAACAATCTTTCTAATGGTATAAAATTTAAGGTTATGCAACATTCCACTATAAATAAACCATTACCACTTACATCTCTGCCAAAACATTCCTTCTTCTCTTCTTTTTTCTTTTCTCTTTCTTTATGGTTATGTGTAGAAAGAGAAAACTACAATCATCACCGGGGGTGACTTCACCGCCTTTACAAAGAAAGAGGGAGGTGATTTCACCTCCTTTGCAAAGAAAGAGGGTGGTGACTTTGAAGCAATAGCTTGATACCATGCTCTATTTTTCATTCTTTTTTATTACCTTTAGTAGTTTTTTGTACTCGCTTACTTGTTCTTCGATTTCCAATCATTCTTCTCATAAAAGCAATCACCCATGTCTCATAATTTCTCTACTCAGTTAGCTTGTGACATGGATATGATTAAAAATATACTTGGTAACTTCAAATAGTTATATATTGGATTACACCTTTAATTTTCTTATTTAGATGTTAGTTATTTTAAACTATGTTTATTACGAAAATCCATATCAAATTTGTATTAGGTATCGACAGCCAATTATTTGACTTAAATTTTTTATCAACCATTATGTATTTTCATTCTTCTTGATATATCATTCCAAGTTAAACGATAGGACGTGAAATCTCAAGTGAAGATCGAGCTGAAGTCCTCAGAGTGCAAGGGCTATTGTCGTTAACTCTGAGGGTGATTCCAAAATGAGTGTAACGAGATAGTGCCTTCGGTTTCGTTCGAACCCAGAATGAACTTGTATGGATGAATACTATCAGACCATCGTCAATGGAGGACGATGAGCATTCCAAGATATGTGTTCTTAAAAGGTAATCGTAGCCTCAAGCCTCATCAACCGGGAATGGCTAAAATAGGGGAAGTGAACGCAAGGCTAAGTGGGTAGCACCTAACTAGGATAAGATTTTTCCCTGTCTATGGGTCCCTTTTTTTGGCTCTGTGGGCGATTGTTTGGCTACAACCACGGGGTTGTCTTATTCGGACTATCCTGCAAGGAGTAGCTCTGGCTTTGTAATGCAGGGGATCAAGGTGGATCCTTGGTACGGTGATCTAGACCACGTACTGTGATGTACGGTACCCTTGTAGCCCTGCCATTGTATGGAATCCATTGTCCAATAAGTGCCTATACGGTTTAGATTATGCCCAACTATATTGGAACGTAAGATGTAAGCATTCCAGTCATGTCTGTACTTTATATTGAAAACCCTAGACACTATTATAATATAACTGGATTTCCTATCAAATGTTTTGGTTATCATAAGGGAAAAACTTGTCCGTGTTTATTTGCGGGGAGTCTTATGAGATACCTTTTATTTCAAAGGTTTTTCAAGTTAAACAACTTAATCGTTTATTCACACTAGACCCATGTCTGACCCAGAGTTTACTCAAATTTTTATGAGTAGCCAAGTGATCAGCTTTGCTTGACGAATTTTGAAAAAGCTTGGAGCAGGAGCCTTGGCGTATCTATATATCTATTTCTTCTGTGTTGGAGTCTTTGTCTGTAGTATTTCGGAATGTAATGGATAGACAGGTCTTCACGACTGTCTAACGTGATGTAGTAACTGTGTAACTCTGTTGTATAATGACTATGTAATAGGTATGTGATGTATTACATTTTTCCGTTTCCGCTGTGAGATTTTGATGTTGTTTAGTTCTTTATATCTATTCTTTTTCTACCTATTTCTTTCTTATTGGTCATACGTCTTTCTGGGAATGAAAGGCGGTCGTCACAGTTGGTATCAGAGTGCTAGGTTTGAGATAATACCCAGGCTTTGGAGTGGTATCTATCTTGAGAGTGCCTATTTGCAATTTTTATACAACTACATACCTATCCAATTTTCTTGGTTAGCCGTCGAGGTTGCCAACATGAGTTCTAGAGGAAGGAGAGGCAGAGCTATGGGCAGCACGACGATCACTAATGGGAGAGGTCTGACTGCGAGCGAGGTTATTAATCCAACACCGCCTTGAGTAAGTTTTGCTGCTTTGTGTAAGGATTTCACCAACCTAGGAGGAAGACCTTTTAAAGAATTGGAGTCCATCATTGAAGTTCAAGCTTGGTTACGCTCATGCGAGCACATTTTTATGAGTTTGGATTTGTCTGATGAGCAAAAGAGAGTAATGCCATCGTGGCAACTACAAGAAGGAGCTGCAGCTTGGTGGGATGTAGGTACAGTGAAAATTTCAAAGGACGATATTTCTTAGAGTAAGTTTAAGGAGCTATTTAAGGAATGGTTCATGCCTACATCTGGGAAGACTCGTCTATATAGAGATTTTCTGGGTCTAAAGCAAGGGAGTATGTCCGTTTCAAAATATGAGACCAAGTTTAATGAATTATCTCGCTATGGATCTGGTTTGATCGACACACCCCTCACGAAGAATTAGATGTTTGTGCAAGGAATGAGGCCTGAGTTCCACGAGAAGATGACGGCACGTCTTAAGGGATATTTCATGGATTTGATTGACATAGTAAGGTATGAGGAGCTTTCGAAAAAGAAACCTTATCATCTGCAGCATCACCAAGTGGAACTTCTTCCAATCTAAACAAGAGAAATTTCAATCCAAATTGGAAGAAATAGGGCAAAGGGAAGCATGGAAGCAACAATGGACCTCATACGCGTTATGTGTGTCAGCAAGAGGGTCATTTGGCTAAGCAGTGTCCCAGTGTTAGATCACAGCAACAGCAGCGTCAGAATGGACCCGAATCTGCATTGGTTCAGAAGTCCTTGTGTTTCAACTGTCATCAACCAGGGCATACGGTAAATGTTTGTCCGCTTCTTCAGAAGGCCCAGCGGAAAAAGATGTTTTCTCTTAAAGGTGGACCATCAACTTCTTCTAAAGGAAAAGGAGTTCCGGAAGCTACTTTGCTTTTAGATGGCATTTTTATTAGAGTTCTGTTTGATTCTGCTGCACCTCTTAGTTTTGTTTGTTTGGATTCGGTAGAGAAGATTCATCTTACCCCTAGTTAGGTAGACCGCCCTATTTTTGTATCTAATCCTATAGGAAGGGTGACCAAGTTAGATAAGATCTGTAGAGGCCTAAGGATTTCTTATATGTCTCATAGTTTCTCTTGCGACCCATTTGTGTTGGATTTCAAAGGGTTGACCTTATTCTAGGAATGAATTGGTTGGATAAGCATAAAGCTGTTTTGATTTGTGAAGAGAGAGTTGTGACTTTCGAAACTGAGATGGGAAGGATTGCAAAAGTAAATTGCAATAATTCTGGAGTTTAATTGAGTAATCTTTTGCATGGAATCGAGGCATCTCCAGAAGGCGTAGAGTCCATCGAAGTGGTCAGGGATTTTCTGCGTGTCTTCGAGGAAGTTAAAGGTTTGGCACCGCATCGGGAGATAGAGTTTCAGATTGACTTGGTTTCGGGAGTAATACCCGTTTTTCAACCCAGTAAAAGAATTGCATAGAGGGAGAGAAGAGCCGGTGAAGCAGACCAAAGATTTCTTAGAGAAAGGTTTGATCCGGCCCAGTTTCTCTGCTGTAGTCTTTGTGACCAAGTCAGATGGGTCATTAAGATTCTGTGTGGATTTCGAGGGTTAAATAAGGTAACTATTAGGAATAAGTATCCCTTGCCCCGTATAGATGATCTTTTTGATCAAATCCATGGAGCATCTTTTTTCTCTCACTTTGATTTAGCTTCGGATTTACACCAATTAAGGGTAGCTGAGGATACTGTACCCTTGACTGCGTTCAAGGGACCCAATTGTTTTTTTGAGTGGTTGGTTATGCCTTTTGGGATAACCAACACTCCTTCCTATTTTGTGGATTTGATGAACCGAAATTTTTTGGGATATATTTAACAAGTTCGTGCTCATGTTAATCGATGACATTCTTGTCTACTCCAAGTCTGAAGAGGAGCATAAGCAACATCTGGAGATAGTGTTGGTGACTTTAAGGAGGCACGTTCTAAAGGCCAAAATTTTGAAATGCCATTTTTGGAAGCCGAAAGTGAGATTTTTGGGGCATATTGTATCCGGAAAGGGTATTTCTATAGATCCAACCAAGGTAGCAACTATTCAGAAGGGGAAGAAACCGCAGACTCCTATGGAAGTCTACAGTTTTTTGGCTTTGGCAGGGTGCTACAGGAAATTTATTAAGGACTACTCTAAGATTTCTTCGCACTTAACCTAGTTGACTCGGAAAGCAGAAAAGTTTAAGTGGGCCCCCAAGTGTGAAGAAGCTTTCTTGGATTTGAAGGCAAGGCTGACCAGTGCACCTGTTCTAGCCATTCCAAATGGTGAGAGTAAGCTTGAAGTCCACACAGATGCTTGTGGAGTTGGATTGGGTGCAGTGCTGATGCAGAATGGGAAAGTGATTGTATATGCGAGTAGGCAGTTAAAGCCACATGAAAAGAATTATGCTCTGCAAGATTTGGAATTATTGGCCATCGTCTTTGCTTTGAAGATCGGGAGGCACTATCTGTTGGAAGAGAAGTTTCAGATTTTCATGGATCACAAACCTTTGAACCATCTTTTCTCCCAGAAGGATCTGAATTTGAGACGGCAGAGGTGGGTAGAAATATTGGCATCATATGATTTGGATATCCTCTATACTCCAAGGAAAGCGAAAGTTGTGGCAGATGCTCTGAGTAGGAATGCAGTTCTGTCTATTTTGGAAGTTATTCCATCTCTTCTAGAAAGGATTGCGACTAAGCAAGGATTAGATAGAAGATTGAGATAAATCATTAGAAGAGTTAAGAGTGGTCAGTGTTCCAGTTTTGAGATTGACGACCAAGGAATTTGGAGGATCAACGGGAGGATTTGTGTTCCAAATTTCAAGGATTTGAAGCAAGAAGTTTATCAGAGAGTCTTCGCTCCAGGCTGGGTATCCATTCGGGGATCTCAAAGATGTAAAAGGATATGAGGAGAGTTTTCTGGTGGCCAAATATGAAGAAGGATGTTGCTGCTTTCGTCAATGTGCGATTTGCCAACAGGTGAAAGGTGATCAACAGAAGACCGTAGGATTGTTGCAACCTCTGGAAGTTCCTAAGCGGAAGTGGGAAATGATAACTATGAATTTCATTGACGGTTTGCCAAGGACCAGAAAGGGAAATGAAGGAATATGGGTAAATGTAGACCGACTAACCAAGAGCGCCCATTTTATTCCGGTTAAGGCAACCATGACTGTGGCGTCTTTAGCGCTCGGGAAAAAAAGAGAAGATGGATACGAACGAGATATCCAGCAACAAGAAGAAGGAAAAGGATTGAATAGAGGAACTCCCAAGCATTTCTTGATCTCAGATGTGCCCATATCAATGGAACGGGTGACTCATTGTTTCGATGAATCATTTCTTTGGACAAAAGAAGATTCAGAGATTTTCTTGAAGGGGATCGTCTGGTTGCACGGAGTTCCAGTCAGCGTAGTTAGGGACCATGATCCAATCTTTACTAGTAAATTTTAGGATGCTTTGCAGACAACTTTAGGTATGAGATTGAGTTTGAGTACAACCTATCATCCCCACACCGATGGACAAATAGAAAGGCTGAATTGAATTCTAGAGGATATGTTAAGGGCTTGTGTTTTAGATTTCAGTGGATCTTGGGAGGACCATCTGCATTTAGTGGAATTCTCATAAAATAATAGTTATTAGGCGAGTATCAAGATGGCACCCTATAAAGCTTAGTATGGAAAACCTTATAGATCACCGTCCTGTTGGGTAGAGTTGGGAGATCGTCTTGTTCTTTGTGCAGATTTGATCCGAGAGGCATCTGCGAAGGTAGAGCTGATCAAGAAGAGAATAAAAGCTGCCCAGGATCGCTGGAAGAGTTATGCGGACAAGAGAAGAAGGCAATTGGATTTCGAAGTCAGAGATTTGGTTTTTGTCTAGGTTTCCCCGATTAAAGGAGCGATTAGGTTTGGAAAGATGGGAAAGCTTGCCCGAATGCACAACGGACCATTTCGATGCTCGAGAAAATTAGTGCTTTGGCCTACAGGATTGAATTGCCAGTCCGGATGGCTGGAATTCATAATGTTTTTCACGTATCTCATCTGAGGAAGTACGTGCACGACCCATCTTTAGTTGTGGAGCTAGCAGTGCAGGAAGATTTAGGGATCAAACCAGACTTATCTGTGGTCAGGCATCCAGTCCAAATAGTTGATCAAGATGAGAAGCAACCTAGAATTAAGGTGGTGAAGCTGGTTAAGGTGCAGTGGAGTGAGGATCCCAAAGATTGTACCAAGGAAACCCTGGATAGTTTTAGGAAAACCAATTCGGAATTGTGTCCGGATAGCTAGTAATGTTGTTTGAATGAATTGTTTGTTTGGATATTAGTGTATGACTGTTATGTATGCTTGAATTGTTTGAAATAAAAGTTTTTGGATTATCTTTTGCTTTTAAATTTCAGGGACGAAATTCTTTTAAGGGGTGAGGAATGTGATATCCCAGAATTTCAGGCAATAATTATGTGATAATCTTCTTTTATAAATTATTTAAAATTGACAAATTATTCTTTTTAAACAAATAAAACAAGTGTTGTGTATATATATATGTGTGTGTGTGTGTGTGTGTGTGTGTGTGTGTGTGTGGGTTGATTTTAAATTGAATTTGAATTGAATTTGAAATTCAAAAGATAAATATCTTAAAATAAGTTGGATTTAAAAAAAAAATATGTATGCGATTTTTATTGGTATATAATTAGTTTTATATCATTTTCTTTAAAAGACTATATAAATATAAAGTAAGAAATGTATTTACTAAATAGAAAATTAAATATATAAAAGTTTTGTAAAAACATTTAAAAATAATAAACACATGTATAATTACACATGTAAGTTAATTAATACATGCTAATGAAAAATCTAAAATTTTTTAACTAGTGTCACCATTTTCTTTTATTTTCTTTTATTTATAAAATCATAAATAAAGTCTATAAACATACCTACACTCTCTCTTTCAATCTTTTCTATCTTCATTTCAAAACTAACAAAAACAAAACCTGTAAACATTATACAAACCAGAGATAATCAAAAGCCCGTAAACTATATTCAACCAGAAATTCAAAAGCAGTCAACTAAGCAAGCTTCTACTCTTTCAAACTAAATCAAGGCAAGATCATTTCAATAACTAATCAAAGCTTCAGTTTATCAAGCAATCCATCTCAGTTTTAAAACAAGATTTCCAGTTTAAAAATCAAAGCAAGTTTTCAAGCATTTTCAAGTTCCAGTTTCAAGCTTTCAAAATACCCAGTTTCAAACTTCTCTCCTCATCATCAATAGGTGAGTAAACAAAACGACATTTTTTTAACTTAGTGCTTGTGATTATTTTATGAAATAATGACGTGGTAAATTGATTGCATGAGTGAAATTAAACCTGAACGTTTAAATATGAAGTGATATAAGTGTGCATGTCTGGATATATCCGTGGTCATCTCTGTTTTAAGTTACAGGGTTTAAATTTAGATCAAAATTTCAAATCTCCTCATCCAATCTCTTATAGGTTTTTGGTATTCAAACAGACTATGTTTGTTTAAACTTGAACTAAGATTTAAAATCTATTTTTACGTAAAATAATTTTGAATATCGTCTGGCAAATAGAAAATTCAGTGGGAAACTTAAAATATGTTAATATCAATTATCATGATTTGCTGATTCATCTATATAATCTGATTCGACTTTGAAAACTAAAATTTTTAAAAGTAAATTCAGGATTTCTATCTTTGAATCGAGTGAGGAAATCGAGGTAGAACGTGAAATGGGTTTTGAGGCTTTTCCGATGATCAGAGGGCTCGGGGTGGTCAGGGACTCTACTGGAGGTAGAGGGAAGTATGGTGATCTCGGAAAAAATGGTAGGTGGATTTTAAAATCACCGAGGCGGCGGCACGGCAGCAGGTTAGGGTTTAAGCCTGGATTTGGTCGAGGCTTGAATTTTGGGTTGCCGCGTCATCTTTGAGCATCGGAGATGATCGGTCATGGGGGAAAAGAAGCGTGATGGGTCGGCGAACCTTTGGACATAGTTTCATGGTTGCTAGTGATTAGAGTTGTCGTGGCGAGGAGGATGTTGGTCGTGGTCTTGATCTTATAGTTCGATCTGTTAGCTCAATTTTGATTTCGGGCTAATGATGGAGTTTGGGTGGTCGGGATCGTAGTTAGAGATGGTCAGTGACGTGCCGGAGATAACGTCGGTGGTCGGAATCGCCTAAATCACAAGTGCATTTGCACGGCGAGGCTGGTGTGGCAGTGTTTGGAGAAGGACCTTGGGTCTTGGGGAAGGTCTCGAGGAAAGGGCAGATTTGATCGGGTTCGTTTTGGAGTTTGAACATGAGTGTTTAGACATGTAACAGATTTCAAACTTAAACTATAACTTAGTTTTAAAAATGAAAAGTGGATTTTTCTCGGGTCTGGGCTCGAGTGTTTTCTTGGTTGAACCCAAAGTAAATGTTTTAACAAGTTTTCAATTTTAAATAAAAGCAATTTTTAAATTTAAAATGAATCTAGTTTAAACTATTTCTTAAATCTATATCTTTATATAATAAATGTTTTAAATAATTGATTTAAGAAGTTATATGATCTGTTTAACTTAAATGTATTAAGTTGAATTCTTAAGTTATTTTTAAACTTAATTTTAAATATAATTAAGTAGTTAATTAAAAGATAAAGTGTTTTAAATTTATATGTTAATGATAATTAAGTAATTAATAAAGATAATGTTTAATCTTAAAATTAATTAAGGTTTTGGATAATTATAGGTAATTAAATTAATGAAGTAATTAAAGAGAAATTAATTAATTTCAATTAAGGATTAATTAATATGAAATTAAGGATTGAATAATTAAGAAATTAGGGATTAATTAAATTTTAATTAAGGATTAATTAATTTAGTAATTAGAGATAAATTAATTTGTAATTAAGGATTAATTAGTAGTTAAGGTTCATTAATTAATAATTAAAGGATAATTCGATAAATAATTAAAGGATAATTGATCAGTAATTAAAGATTAATTAATTAATTTGTAAAGTAATTAAAGGATAATTAACAAATTCAAATGGTTTGTAATTAATTAATGATTAATTAAGCAGGATTAGGTGATTAATTCATAAGTAATTAATTTAATTTAAGTTAATTAAATTGATTATAATTATGGAATTAATAGTCCTGCTTATAGATTATTGATTGTATAGAATGTCTGGATTGATTGATATTTATAGTATGATAATCTGTGATATTCTATGATGTGATATACTTTGGATATGGCTGATGATAAATGTGTGTTATTTTATCTATGATGAATGCTGCGTGAATTCAATTTCTGAACTGAATTAAATTGTTTAAACCTTAAACAACTTGGCCTTTAAGAAACGTTTGGATTTCGATGAGACCGGGATCCGATATCAAATTTGATTATCCGAAAAGCACATCGATCCAAGTTAAACGATAGGTCTTGAAATCTCAAGTGAAGATCGAGATGAAGTTCACAAAGTGCAAGGGATATTGTCGTTAACTCCAAGGGTGATTCCAAAATGAGTGTAACAAGATAGTCCCTTCGGTTTCATTCGAACGCTGAACGAACTTGTGTGGATGAATGTCATCAGACCATCGTCAAGGGAGTACAATGAGCATTCCAAGATATATGTTCTTAAAAGGTAATCGTAGCCTCAAGCCTCATCAACTGGGAATGGCTAAAACAGGGGAGATGTATGCAAGGCTAAGTGGGTAGCACCCAAGTAGGATAAGATTTTTCCTTGTCTAGAGGTCCCTTTTTTTGGCTGTGTGGGCGGTTGTTTGGCCACAACTGTGGGGTTGTCTTATTCGGACTATCCAGTGAGGGGTAGCTTCGGCTTTGTGATGCAAGGGATCTGGGTGGATCCTCGGCATGGTGATCTAGACCATGTACTATGATGGAAGGTACCCCAGTAGACCTGCCACTGTATAGAATCCAATCTCTAATAAGTGCCCGTACGGTTTTGATTGTGCCCAGCTATGTTGGAACATGAGATGTACGCATTCCAGCTATTTCTGTATTTTATATTGAAAACCCTAGACACTATTATAACGTAACTGGATTTCCTATCAAACGTTTTGGTTATCATAAGGGATAAACTTACCCGTGTTTATTTGCAGAGGGTCTTACGAGATACCTTTTATTTCAAAGGTTTTCAAGTTAAACAACTTAGCCGTTTACTCACACCAGACCCATGTCTGACCGGGAGTTTATTTATGTTTTCTTAAACTCTTGGGTACTCAAATTTTTATGAGTAGCCAAGTGATCAGGTTTGCTTGACGAATTTTGGAAAACCTTGAAGCAAGAGTCTTGACGTATCTATATATCTATTTCTGCTGTGTTGGAGTCTTTGTCTGTTGTATTTTGGAATGTAATGGATAGACAGATCTTCTCGACTGTCTAATGTGATGTTGGAACTATGTAACTCTGTTGTATAATAACTATGTAATAGCTATGTGATGTATTATATTCTTCCGTTTCCGCTGTGAGATTCTGATATTGTTTAGTTCTTTCTTTCTATCTATTCATTTTCTACCTATTTCTTTCTTATTGATGATACGTCTTTCTGTGGAATGAAAGGCAGATCGTCACAACAACAATCTTTTTAGTTGTATAAATTTAAGGTTACGCAACATTCCTCTATAAATAAACCATTACCCGCTTACATCTCTTCCAAAACATTTCTTTTTCTTTTTTTTCTCTTTTCATTCTTTTTGGTTATGTGTAGAAAGAGAAAACTTCAATCATCACTAGAGGTGACTTCACCTACTTCGCAAAGAAAGAGGGAGGTCATTTCACCTCCTTTGCAAAGAAAGAGGGAGGTGACTTCGAAACAATTGATTGATGCTATGGTCCATTTTTCATTCTTCTTTATTACCTTTAGTAGTTTTTTGTACTCACTTACCTGTTCTCCGATTTCTAATCATTTTACTCATAAAAGCAATCACCTATGTCTCATAATTTCTCTATTGAGTTAGTTTGAGATAAGGATATGATTAAAAATATACTTGATAATTTCAAATAGTTATATATTTGATTACACCTTTTATTGACTTATTTAGATGTTAGTTATTTTGAACTATTTTTATTACCAAAATCCATATCAAATTTGTATTAGGTATCGACAGCCGATTATTTGACTTAGATTTTTTATCAATCATTATGTATTTTCAACCTTCTTGATGTATCATTCTAGCATTTGTCATATATCAATTTCAAGAAAGTTAAACGCACTTTACTAGAAACTAATTATTATTGTAAACTATTTTAATATGATAACCTTACTTTACTTTCAGCCATGGTTCATCAATGATCTTCAAAGTATTAATTTACTATCAAGTATAGACAATAATAATCTTGAATTAATCATCTGAGCTTTGTAGCCATTGCAACTTTGCAAATAGATGTCAATAATTAATTAGAGACCTACATTAAAAGGTAGTCAAGTGCAAGTGTTTTCATTTAAGTTTTTCTTGCGGTAATTAATGTTAGAAACTAGGGTGGCTATAACAAAATGTTGGATCTTAAGGCTATTCAGACACTAGAAGTGGTGAATTGTGTATTAACTACTTACATACGAATACAAAACTGTATTTACTCAAATTGCAAACAAAAAGAAGTAATCAGAGAATAAGTAAGTCATAAGGTAAAATGTAGTAATGTAAATAACATCTGGATTTTTATACTGGTTTGGATTAACCAATCCTACATCCAGTCTTGCATTCTATCGTGCAAAATTCCACTATAATCGGTTCCTTTCCACGGGTGGCAAGAACACCTTTACAATCTTGGTTTCATGGGCTACAAGACACACCCTCTTGATTTTGTAGGATACAAGAACTCCTTTTCTTTATCACCAACAACAAACTATGGCAAATGGTTGTATCTTCAATACAGATTCTTGCAGATTCGGTACAGCGATCCTATAGACCTTCAATGGCAATATATCTTTGAATTCTTTGAGGAATAGGATGAAATCAGAGAGAGAATAATGTGAATTCAGGTAGAACTCTTTGATATTGTATGGTTTGCAAATCAGTGAAGAACTTGAATGAAACAGTATCGATTTGCATAGAGATTGAAAGAGCATACAATGGATTTCTTTTGTAAATGTTTAGAGAAGGAGTAAGAGAAAATAAGAATTCATGATGGTAAAATTCGTTTTCAGAGGCCTTATATAGTGGTTGAAGAGACGTGTCTTTTGGTGAAGAGGTAGAGGGAAATGTCTCTTCATTTAAAATTTGAAATTCTAAAAAACTTCTAGTATATCGACATGCCCAAGTACCCCATGTCGACATGGATGTGTTGCAAAATGAATAGCAACACTAATAAGTATTGCAAATTTTCAGCATTTTAAATTACCTTATAATTGTGGATTTTTGTGATTCGGTTGAGGTCAATGGTTGATGATCTTCAAGTATAATTGCCATGAGATATTTAACAAGATATTCTAAGGTTCGACCAACTCCTCATCACTTCAAACACCTTTATGCTTCCACATTCTTCTCAAATTGGGTTTTGTTCTTCAATTGCTCTGATCAATCTTCTTTTACAATTCATTTGCTTCCACTGTATTCTTGTTTATCTCTGTAAATGTCTCTATAATATATCTGATATGACTGCATAACTCGAAGATACGTTAGTAGTAATATTTATATGTTTGTTGTCATCAAAATCAATACCTAGTGTGTTAACAATCTCCCCCTTTTTGATGACGACAACCATATAAATATTTGAGAGATAAAATATAATATTTTTATATTTGACTCCCCCTAACTCTATGCACTCCCCCTATCATTTTTCCTAGTATATTTATACCTTTTCTCCCCCTTTGTCATCAACAAAAAGGGCGAAAAAGAGTCGCTTAAATCACTGCTAGACAATACGTATAGTTTGTATATAGAGATAAATGCTTTTAAATAAAACACTTGAGGGGAAACCAAATCAATTCAAAACATGAAATAAACTTATCAAATAATAAGATGAGTTTTAGAGTTACCGACTTTACTGATACCAATAACAAATCCTTTACGTATTTATCCAATGTACGATAGATTTCTTGTCATATGCTTTGAGCATCTACTATCTGATATACATTGTTTGGTACCTAAAAAATTATAAAATATGCACACTGGTACTCTTTTTTATTTTGGGTCCATGGGGTTAAGTTTTGGGACGCCAAACCCATGGAGAGTTTGAATGTCCTTTCAAAATATAGGAGTTTCACTTGCTCACAAACCCTACTAAGATTCACAAGACCACCAATAGGATTTGAAACACATAAAGGCACAGAAGCAAAATCAGGAGAAAGAAGGTTCTCAAATTTATCACAAAGATCCATAGAAATAAAGTATGGGAAGCTCCACTATCAAATAGAACACGGACATGAAAAAATAAATAGAGAAAAAGCGCCCTGAAGTGTACCTTCGTTGTCACTAGGAGCGGGAGCAGGCACAGGTGCAGGTGCAGGAGGTGGAGATGGGGAAGATGCAGAGGTAATAGCAAAGATACCTGATGACATGCCCTTCTTCTGAGTTGGGCAGTCCTTCTTGAAATGGGCAGGCGGCAAACAAATGTGACAGAGATCGCGCCTGGTCAGTTGAGCTGGACGAATAGCAGCACCACCCAAAGTAGGACAACTATTAGCACGGTGTCCTTTCTGGGTACATCTATAGCAAGTAATGGCAGATAGGTCGATCGATTGCCTCTGAGATGAAGAAGATGATCCCAACCCTGGAGTCTTGCTCTGATTTTTCTTATGATGATAAAAGTTAGACTTTCTCTTCTTAGGATTTCCAAAAGAAAACTGAGATGAAGCAGACTGAGCAGTTGGAGGATCCTTATAAGTAGGATTCTCGTATCTAATGGCCATGTGCCATCAGAGTGGTGAAAGGGCTATGCACATGGGTGATGAGACAGTCATAATACTCTAGACGTGCTCCAGCAACGAACTTCTCATTTTTCTTGAGAGGTGTATCAATTAGATTTAGACCAAACTTAGAAAGTCCATTAAACTTCCTATCATATTCAGCAAAAGACATATCAGCCTATTTCAGATCCATGAATTCCCGATACAGTTGAGACTTTCATGCCTCAAGCATCCACTTCACAAGAAAAACCTCCCTAAAGCACGATAAACAAATATAAGGAAGATTTTAAAAAGGAAAACTGAATCAAATTCAAAACAAGTGATGATACCTAAATTGTCCCTAAGAAATGTCAGCCTCAACGGTGTGAGTTGTGACAGTCTCCCGCCAATCTAAAGCTGCTCCTTTTAATTTCCAAGCAGCCAACTGATGCTGTTGGGCATTAGTAATCACAAGAGAGGAGAAGATTCTCTC
Organism: Allium cepa; assembly: GCA_030765085.1. Lineage (NCBI taxonomy): Eukaryota > Viridiplantae > Streptophyta > Magnoliopsida > Asparagales > Amaryllidaceae > Allium > Allium cepa. The sequence goes on from CM060938.1 coordinate 592,536,067, forward strand.
CAAATCCTTCAACCACTATTGAGCTTCTATAATGCTCTCAGATCTAGTGAACTTGGTGCCATCAAGCTCAACGTATTCCTTGCAAAGCTTCATGAACCTGACTGGTGACAGGCTTAGGAGCTGGGGCAGCACCACATCCCCTACCTCTTGCATTCCTATGACTCATCCTAAAAAGTCAAGAATGTATTTTAGGACAGAGGCAAATGAGAAACAAAGACAAGATTAGATAAAACAAGATAAGATTCAGCGGGAATCAGGTATCCTGTACAAGGAAATTACCAACAAGGTGGATAAGAAAAAGAAGGAAGTTTAGAAAATTTGGTTTTAAAACAAGAAATGTTTTTATCCTTTGAAAATCGTTTGAAAAATCATTTTCGACTTTAAAATACGTTCACTCACAAGGAAAGGATTCCAGGATTGATTTCACTCATTCTACGGTAGTTCTACCCTATCTCTAATGAGTTTTGCTCCACAGGTTAAGGTTTACCTAAAACCAAAGCTCTGATACTAACAGCGTAACAACCCAAAATTTTTAAATATTTTTAAATTTAATTAATTTAAAACTTTTGTGTCTAATTATTTAATGTTTGAAATTTTGAAATTTTCCCAATATAATTTTGGAGTTCTTTATAAATTATTTTCCCCAAATGCAATAAAATAAACAATTTTTGAAAATTTTATATTTTGGTCAATCTTTGACTTTTATTTGGAAAGTTTAAAATTTTAAATTCTAATCTTTTTATTTGAAACTGGATATATTTCTAATATCCGTTATGCTTTTCGTTTCATTAAATTCTGATTTATACTTTGTAAATTGGATAACATACAGCATTTTAAAAAGCAATTAATTTCTGTGTTTTATTTTATATTTTTCCTATGTCTATCTCTTTTAATTTATTTTCTATTTTGTTTTCTCTAGACATTATTTATTTATTGGAGTTTATTTGTGTATATTTTTATTTGTAGGTGGGAAAAAATAAATTAGTCATACGTTACTTTGTTTTAATTGGGCATAAGTTATATTGTGTTAAAAGCTTGCCTTTATTTGCTTAGCCTGTTTATTTCCCACCATAGCCGTTTACTATTTTTAGCCTGCATTCACTACAACAGTTTATGGGTTTCATAGCATTTGAAAAACGCTAAAACAGGCTACCATAGCGTTTCAGAGAACGCCGTGGAGCCACAAGCTATGGTAGGCCGGTAGCATTACATAGCAGGAAGGAAAACGCTATAATATCTAATAGCGTTTACAAAAGGACATAGCGTTTGAAACCTACAATAGGTTTTTTCTCTGTTATTAAACCTAAACGCTATAGGGAATATAATCCTTCATTTAACTTCTATAGAGTTTTTGAGCACGTTTTATAGCGTTTCATCAAACCATGTTATAGCGTTACAATGTTTTTCGATAGCATTTCTTGTCATGCTTGCATAGCGTTTTTATTTTCTACTATAGCGTTTTTGATTCTATTATAGCGTTTTTGATGGAAAAATCTTACATCTCATATAGAGTTGCAATAGTGTTTGATGAATCAATAGCGTTTTTCAAATGCTATTCTATATAATATGAATTTTCAGCATCTGTTTCAATTTTCATTTTATTATATTATATATATATATATATATATATGCAAACAGATAGATATATGTATACACATTACACACACACACATATATATATATATATTAAAATGTGGATCCCAAAAATAAAAAATCGAGAAGACGACAACAACTATATGTAACAATGATAACGTTGCAGTGAATACTAATTTGGAAACAGACAATCAAACCAGTGGAAAAGTTTCAAATAATTCTGCTAATATTTCAAATACTACAACACATGGTCGCATGATAATAGTTCAAAATAGTCTAACAAATGAAGACAAATACTACAAGACATGGTCACGTGATAATAGCTCAAAATAGTCTAACAAATGGACACAAATACTCAATTATGGAGACGATGATACAGAAATGGCTGCTATAGAAGATTCTTGCAAGGATCTAAACATTGCTCCAGGTTGCTTCAGTGTTAACCAAGTTCCTGCATTAAATGACAAAGTAGAAAAAATATAAAAGTGCTGAAGCTGTTGATTTGGTTATCAAAGAGCTTGGAGGTAAAATCACTAGACAGCCAGGACCTATTCCTGGAATTAATACCAAGATCACCTCTTTTCTCTTTAAATACACACACGATATGCATGTTAGGATTGTTAGCATTTACTGAACTACAATTAATGAACTATTTGAATTAGCAAGCTTGCAAAATTAAATAATTAATTCAGTTACTATATGCATAAAATTCATGCGCGGAACAACAACATACTTAGCAGCGAAGCTCATATGTTAAGTTGTTAATCCTTGTTAATGTACTGATAAAAAAGATGTGATAATATAAAGAATTTTATAATCTTTTTAATGGGCTGATGTAGTCATTTCATTAGGCTATTGCATTGTTTTAAACCTAGTCAAACTACTTTGGATTAAATGTACATTATACAACGTAAAGGTAATCTTGTATTTGAAGTGAGTTTTTGATTTTACCCACATTGTTTAATTTCAAATTTTAGTTGAAATTTGAGGTGAGTGTTGATGAATTACGAATAAGGAATTTCACTCCAATCGCTTTTTTGTGTAGGATAATAAGTTTCAAAGACGGTAAAAGTTGGCCATATCTACAAACATCGATCAATACCATCACCATACTTCTACACTTTCATAATCACTGCCTCACTGTTACAACTGCAGCATTCGACCTTGCTCACTGCCTCTTCCCACAAACATTTCTCAACTTACCACTGCAAATCTCCAACTTAACTCCCACTAATCAACTTCCAAATCCAAACCAACTACTTCATCATCCCATATTTCATCAACACTGCAACCACACTGCTGCCTCCAAAATACTTCATCCCATACAAACTTGTCATAATCACCCTGTTTTCCATACAACTTGCACACCAATTACTGCAAACCACCCACCAAACCAACAAAACTGCCATTCTCCAAAAAACAAAACTTCATTGTGCATATCCCACAGCTACATACTCAAAACTATATATATATTCTACCAGCTGGCGCATATGCAATGTCATAATAGCATACTGCTCGTGCAGTTCATAACTAGAAAGCATCACTGCTCCACTGAAATTCATGTCATTCTATTCGCAAGTACCATCATCAGATCCTCCATTTTTTTTCCACCACTCTTGTTTACTTCAATCAATCTTTGTTCCAGGGATAGGTTCTTTATTCTAGCAACTTTTTAGTCAGCAGTTTTCATTATTGCTTGTAAGTTTTGTTCCAATTTTGGCCTTTCAGTATTCTCGGATTAGACGTAATCTTACAGTTTGGCTAACTCGACATACTTGAATCGTTTTACTTCTACTTTTGATCATTGGAGATAGCTTTGTTTTGGTTTACTTTAGTTCAAAGTAGTTTCTGTTGTAGTTTACTTAGTTCAGAACAAACTCTGGTGATTTTTTTCATCAGTTCTGCATTGCACGACAATATCAGTGGTTTACTCAGTCTGACTACTTTTGTGAATAACTATAGTGTATAGTCAAGCTTCTGACTTGTTAACTAGAAAAATCATGTAACAAGATGAAAATAAGCATAGGACTATATACTACATACCTAAATCTATTATAAAAAATTCTAAGATCACTCGCCGCACTTCAACTACCCTTGAACTTTCTTCATATCAGTGCTACACCTCCGAAACATCCTACTTCTCATTTCCATCATTTCCACCTCCGTTTCACCGTACACCCAACACTGCCACATAAACTAAAATGACCAGAACCATCTCTGTTTCACCATCATCCAAGCCCTTCAACTGCAAAATAAAACAGTTCACAACCACATCCCCACCACTGCCTTGCTTCGACCAACCCAAGCTACAATTTAATTGCTTGCCTCCTCTACAGCAATCAATACAACACTTCCAAGTTGCTGCTCCATAAAGCCATCATCAATTCTATCGACCAAACTTCATCGCACCCCATTGACCATAATTACTTCACGTACAGTGCACTATCAACATACACCACCTATTTCTCTGACCACCACCAGCCAACAAATACACTGCCCGCATATCCAATCACTAACCGCCCTTCAACTTCTTCCACCTGCACTTAACACCCTACTACTTCAATCAAGAACATAAACATCACAGTTCCTTACTGCCTCCAATATTCGACGCCTGCAATCACTTCGTACCTAAAACCTTGCAACCCGAACGAACAATGACCACAAGCTACAACAACCTGCTACAACAATTTCACCCAAACCTTACTGCCTCATCTCTGATTTTCATACAACCCAACATCACCTCATCACTTGTGGTCTGCAGCTCTGTTCATACTAACATCATCAAACTCCTCGCCACACACTCCAACATCACCTCACTGTGCAACTTCACTGCAGACCACAAGCTACAACAACCTGCTACAACAACTTCACCCAAACCTTACTGCCTCATCTCTGATTCTCATACAACCCACTAAACATGACCATCACCTCTGCCATAAACATACCCACCATCATCACATACACATCTGCCATCGCAAAGCTTGCACACTGATGCCAACAGAGAAACCACCCAGACCATCAAACTTCACTGATCCAAACATTGACATCATCAACTAATCCAAACATTGCCTATCACCATATATCCCACAACCTCTGCCTGCTTCAGGCATTTCACGAATCGCCTAAATTCCAAGAACAAGTTCATCCAACCTGCAACCTGAAAAACAACAAATTTTCCCTCTCCATTGCCATAACAACCATCCACCCAATAACTACAACACATCCTTCCTTGCACTTCACAAAACCAAGCAACCCCTGACACCGCACCAAGCTACCATACTCCTCCAAACACTACCAAAACCACTGCAAACCAAAATCACCACCAACTAACCCAAATCACGTAGCAACTCTTCACTTCATCCTATACCACATCATGAAAACTCGTCCCTTAACTGAGACTTCAATATCATGAACAAGCTAACGTCTTTTATAGTAGTTTTATTTTCAAAGCCAAGAAGTGTACAAGATAGATTCTACCTAAAAGACTCATTATTATTTGTGATATTATTTCCTAACCCAAAAAGAGTATGAATATACTCTATCTTTATGAGTAACTTTTGTTCATCCATAAGGTTCAAAATTTATTTTCTTAGTTTCAAAAACTATCATAAGTTGCATGAATAAAAAAATAGAACAATTTTAATTGCAGTTTTTTCATCAATATATTAGTGAAATTTGCAATAATGAAGGAAATAAGAATTGTAGGTTGCTTTTAAAGAAGAATAATTTTTCTCAATATACATAAGCGAAAAATACCCATACATTTATCTTTTGTATTTATGGACAAGAAACTGACTTTGGTATTATAGTTGTTTGACCACACTAAACTAAGAATTTAACTTTGATAAGAACCAAAATATGCATATCAAACAAAAAACATAAAATGACTTTTATGCATGATGTATTATTTGTATATTTACCTAGAGTGCAGTTGTGAAGCTTTCTTTTCTTCTGATCAGTTAACAAACTTTAACAATGGTTACCTTTGTAAAAGAAAACCGTATAATGTCAAGAATTAAATCATACAATCAAATATGAATACATTTTGAAATTTTGCATGTATGTATGAAATAATTATACTTACTAGAAGTTGATTCTATCACAACTTTTGAGGTTGGCCATGCCACTGTAGAGCCTACAGCATCTTCAATGCAGACAAGATCAGAAGATGGTCTCTATAGAACTGCATCGGGAACTGTAGCATTCACTACCCAAACTTTAACGACATCTCTTCCAAGTTGAAAAAAATGGGCCATTTCATTTGGATCGGTTGAAGCCACAAACCCTTCGGCAACTATTGTTCCTGTTCCACCAACATCAATCAGCCTGCATTTGCTTTTGGGGGCTAGCCTTCCACTCTATCAAATAAGAAAAAGAAAAGTGATGGTTTTAATATATATATATATATATATATATATATATATATTAATAAATTTGATAACAAGTTGCTATAATTATGTTTAAACATATTACCGTATGAGATGTTACGTTGCCACTATTAGAAACAAATGATGGTGCTTTAGCTTTCTCGACAACTACTTTTGATTTTGGCCAAGCAACTTTATTACCAACGGCATCTCCAACATATACCATATTATTTCTTGGTTTCCATAAAAAGGCCTTTGGGTTGTTTGGATTATCAATAGAAACTACCATAGATGATGGTCCAATAGGAACGCCATTCACAAGCTGGTTTGGATCGCTAGAGTACAAGCGTCCTTCAGCAACTACTTCTTCACCTCCAACCTAATCATATAGCTTGCATGAAGGCTCTGTGCTGCTACTTTTAGTCTATACCAAAAAAATATGTATTTATGAAATTAATAGTTGTATTTTAAAATAAAAATTATAAATAAAGTGATATTTAATTTACCGTGTTGTCGATTTGATCTAGCTTATGCAAAATAACTTTATCGGCAGGCCATGCTACTAACATACCCGCAGCCTCTCCAATATGTATCGTATGAAACACGGCTCTCCATAAAAAAGCATCCAATTTCCTTGGAAACTCAATCAAAACTATCTTTGCATTTGGTTCTAGACGAATTCTATGTACAAGCTCATTTGGATCACTTGACACGACTCTTCCTTCAGCAACTATTTCATCGGTTCCGCTCCAATCCAATAAATCACATTTATCAAATGTATTTCCATTGCTCTGCAATTAATTAGAAGCGTCTTAAGTTAAATACTATATTAAAATTAATTTTTAGATAATATCACAATGATAATTATTTGATGTTTGATAGCAAAGTATCATATGCACACATATGCAAACATGAAATCATGCATATGCTAATATTCGATGTTTACCCGAGGCATTGATTCTTCTCTTTGACATGCATTAACCTAAAAAATCAAGTGTGGACGATGGATTAAAAAACCATATGAAAAAAAAATCTAACAATATCTCTAATATTACCACACAAGTAGAATAACAAGTAAAGATTGATATGTTATATACCAGATTTTTCTTTAGCATGCGAACCTCCTCTTCCAATTGTGAAATTCTATCATTTTTAGCTTGTGAGAGCAAGAACTTGGTATAGTTTGCACCTCTTCCCATTGCTCGTAGTCGTCCAGGTTTATCCTGACCCAACACTTAGGAGAGCAACTTCTCTCAAAGAACTGTTGGTTGAGTTTGATTCACTTTCAATTTTTTTAACCTTTTCTTACAAAAGTTAACGTTATTCACATATAAGTAATAGATAGAATGCCAATAACTGATAGAAAGACAATACTATACAATTTTTATCAATATTACAGTGCCTTACAATAGTCTCTAGAACATATGTATTAACTGCTTTGCCATTCTTTCGAGTGCAGGATTTAATCCAAATTTGACTTCTACGAATGGAGATGTGGCCACCACTCTCCTGTTTCTATGTTAAGAATGATAGATAAAGTGAATGTGGTTGTATTAAATACATAATCATAATATGTTACACAAATTAAACTAGTTGTTCTTTCTCACCTTATCTTCCGCTAATCGAGCCATTCCTTTGCGACTTACTGTATGTGGCAATTGAAAACTTCTAATAGCTTTGAATTGATCACTTTGTGCCTAAGATGAAAAGATATAATACACTGAATAATTATAATTGTTACGTAATACAATTGAATTTGGTATTTATTTACCTTAAACTTTCAGTCCATTTTCTTTCTTAGAAAATCCCTCCAGTCCTTCATATTTTCGACATTACCAGGTTTGAGCTTAATCCTTTCCTCCATGTTCTTCGCTTCCAGTATTTGCCTAACGAACCTGCTTTTTGAAGCCCTCCGTATGCATCCCATTTGTTGAAAAATAGGCGCTTTCTGCCACTCCTCATCCATTTTAAATCTAGCCTGCAAAATGGAAAACAATAAAATAAATAAAAAAAATTATAAACTATTTTGTAACGAAATATGAAGGTATGTAACTTAAACACTATGAACCCATAAACACGATGAACTTCCAAACTAAGTTCATAAGTACATAGTTGATATTTTCACCACTAACGATTCTTTTTCTTCCATGTTCTATCATATATATTAATGGAGTAGAGGTGAGAGTATTTTATGTGGTCACTCGTAAATATTTTTGAATTTTTGCTTGGAAGACATCTAATTTCCAAAGAACATATGTGATTCAATGATTACATGTAATGCTATTAATTACATACAAGATGAAAACGTATAAATAAAAAAAAGCTGGTCAGCCAGATGATTGGTAATCAGTACAGATTATAATGTATAGATAAACTCTAGGATTCATCATATAATGTTCATAGTGTTCAGTAAAAATTACCGATGATTGGTAATCAGCACAGAACTATGCAAACAATACAATTACAAAGAAACCATCCGAGGAGCCCATACATATCTGATTTGGCTAATTTAGATCATCCCAGATTAAAAAAACAAGGATTAAAATGTATTTGGCATCATCATTAGATCCAAAGTTACGATGGAACTCGACAGCTTTACAGCTACTTACATAAATCTGAAATATTTTTGAAGTAGTTATAGAAAAATTATTCCCAATTAGGCTCGTAATGACAAAACTGTCATATGGTCCATAAGCTTTTCACTTTTAACTTTTTAACTTTTTTCAACTTCCCAACTTCACCTGCATATCAAATTCCGATAAGATATTTCACAAGTAACTTACCTACTTGAGCCTAGATAATTTTTCTATACTATCAAAAAATTTGTTTGCAAACTTCGAACTTTGGCAGGTACCTTATTTGAACTTATGCAAGCTAAAAGAAGTACATAACTACCCCACTATGTATAAATACTCAAATCAGTTTATAGGGCCTCAAAATGACATGAGAGGAAAAGGCGGCAAAGGCCTAGGAAAGGGGGAAGCCAAGCACCATTGCAAGTTCCTCCATGACAATATTCAAGATGAACCAACTAAAGCACGTAATGATTATCATTCTGCAATGACCAGCGATGACCAACTAATGCAACTGTGCAAATTTAATTTTGTATTGTATGTTATAAATTCCAACTCTATTGACAGATTAAGATAATTTATTATATTTCAAACAATTTAAATCTATCTGAATGCAGAATAAAAATCAGAATCATCAAAAAAGAAAAAAAGCAAGGAGGAAAATTATAAATCAAAGAACTTTTAATCAACATTGGTGTCAGTACAGATAAACGGTACTCAAACTTTCTTATCAATTTAAGAATGGATATTTGATTCAAATTTTGTTATTTTCCATCTCTTGACTATGGGTTTATGATGGGAGATAACTTGTATATTAATATCAAATGATTCATGCAACTGTTCAGTTTTAATAAGCGGTACTTAGTATAGTGATACCTGAATGGATCTCCACAACACATGTTTTAAATCATCGCCAATATTTCTCCAATCATCAATCGTGAATGGAACATGCTCCCATACGAGCGATCCTAAGGATGAAGATGGTTTTATAGAACCTTCTCCTATTGGTACAACATTGTCATTAAATTTAACGTTACTCTGAGACACACGATCCGAAGGAAGTCTTTTCATTCTAGTTTGGCCTCTAGCTTTTTTCTTTTGAATTGTACTTTCATCCGTGTGTTGAATATTAGTCTCATTTTCCATCGCATCATTTCCAATTTCAAATTCGTTTTCAATAGTTTCTTCAACGTGCATCATATTGTCTGTACATGCTTCAATTCCTTGCTCATTGGTTTCTAAATTGACTTCATGTTGCTCATTAGTTTCTAAATTTGCTTCATGTTGCTCATTGGTTTCTAAATTTGGTTCCGGTTGCTCATTGGATTCAATATTTGCTTCTTTTGGTTCCTCGACTTGTTTTTGTTTGCGAGTAATCTTCCTCTTCTTTGCCATATCCTGTAGTTAGTACAAAGGTATCATTTTTATTTGAATTTTGACTATAAATCAAGCAAGAAAAAGAATTTGCATTGGTTAACAACAGAATGTTATCTTTTCCTATTTAATACATACAATATGCATAGTTCACTTATTCATAATATATTAATGAATTATTGTTTGATACAGTATTCATACAACTTGCAGTATTCATGTTTGCATTTGTAAAAGCGATTCACCATGTCAGTTGTTTGATACAATTATGCCTCTTTATGAAGCTGTTGCTATCTTTATTTTACTTTTGTTTAGGAGAAAGTGGATCTGCTGTACACAAATATGGCCTCTGTTGGCTTTAAATGGATGGTTAACCATGTATAATTTTGTAATACCACATTTACTTTTTCCTGTGTACAATTTTTTTATTTTCTCTATAGGGTCTTATGTATCGTTATGAAGAAATATCAGACTACTTGATCAGAAGAGGAGTTTCTGTTATTTTTCTATTTAGAAGAAATAGAATCAGAAAGTTGATCTCTTTACTGGCTAATACGAATGATAAACATGCTATACAACTTATAGGACTCATGATGCACATACATAAAATTAGAAATACACACCTTGCACTCTTGTTATCAATGTACACTCTCGTTATCTTAATACTCTTGTGAGGGTCCTATAGGATTCAATTAGGCAGTAAAACATTCATGCAACAAAATACAAGAATATGCATTCTTGTGATGTGTGTGTTAAGCTTTAAACAAGCAAGTTCTTAAACAAGTGTTGGAAAAAACAACAAAAAAAGGAAGATTTATAAGCAAAATATAAGGACACATTTCTTGGCAATCTTCCTCAACAAAAAAAAGGAAGATTTATAAGAAAAATATAAGGACACATTTCAAGACTACTCAAGTATGCCTTCACAATCTTCTCTAACAAAAGAAACATCCTCAACATACTCATCAACATCCATATTGATTTCTTGGCAATCTTCCCCAACATGGCTTACTTCCTCAAAGGAGTCGTTGATCTCTAAGTCGTCAAAAACTCTCGAAGGTGCTTTCATTACCACATACCAATTAGAAGAATCATTTTCTCTTGAATAAAATATTTGCTTTGCTTGAGATGCAAGTATATATGGATCTTTTGAAAATGAAGCTTGACTTTGATGTAAATTGACAAGCGTAAATCCATCTTCAACCTTCACACCATTTCTTATGTTTTCCCAATCAGACTTAAAGATCGAAACATAAAAAATGTTATAGTCCAACAAAATTATATCGGTAAGTATCCCATAATAACTGACAACATCGACCACTTGAGTAACATCTTTTGCGCTTTCCCTACACATGGTTGTTGCATCATAAGTCACTCCACTATTTTGGGTTTCTCTCCCAACATCTTTTGTGTGAAAACGTTGTCCATTAATGATGTATCTTGTGTAGGACAAAGCATCGTTCTTTAGACCATAAGCAATCCATTTTAACATGTCGTCGTGATCTTTGGAGCTAACAGATACCTATAAAAAATAATTTCATTTAATTAAAATATTCTTTATATGGTTTTAAGTTAATTAGTAACATTTAAGAATTCAGTTGACCTTTTTTTAATCCAATTAGAGAACGTAGCTATATGATTTTTCCAAAGTAACGTTGCATTTCTTTCCATGCGCTTGTCTGAATTTTGTAACTCCTCCAAATGCAAACTAGCGTAGAACAAGAGATGTTATGTTATACTTAAAATTACAAACAATCAAACAATGAAAAAGAGGGGTATGCACTTACTCTCCAAATGGCTCTACCACGGTCATATTCATTAGCACAGTCTAATGAGCAGATTCTTTATCATTTGAAGACAATGTGATTGTCTTATTTGCTGATATTGGACATCCTTCAAGTATTACATTACTTTGGTAATCTTCATTTCTAACTTCTTTCTTATGTGATTTTGTTAAAAATTCACCAAAGAATCTCATGCATTCTTCTGCAAGATAAGATTCTGCAATACACCCCTCAGGACGAGCATGATTTCTTACATAATCCTTTAGTGTCTTCATGTATCTTTCAAAGGGGTACATCCAACGAAAATGGACTGGCCCACACAATCGTGCTTCTCTTGCAAGATGAATTGTCAAGTGTATCATTATGTCAAAAAAAGAAGGTGGAGAGTATTTTTCAAGCTCGCAAAAAGTTGCAATAATCTCGTCGTCAAGTTGATTTAATTTCTCTCTATCGATAACACGTTGACATAATTTATTAAACGATGAACAAAAACGAGTTATTGTTTTCCTTGGCTTCTTTGGAAGCAATCCTCTGATTAAAACGGGTAATAATTGTTGCATTAAAACATGATAATCATGAGACTTCAAGCCACTAATTTTGCAGTCCTCTAATGATACGCAACCTTTAAAATTTGAACAATAACCATCAAGCCCTCTAAAATCATACAACCTTTTGCAAAATGTTTTTTTCTCTCCTTTTGATAATGTATGTGGAGCTGGCGGAAGATATGTCTTGTTCCCGCGGGGTTGTGTATGAAGACCTTGTCGAATTCCCCAATCCTCCAAATCCTTTCTAGAGTTAACTCCATCTTTTGATTTCTTATCATGCATAATTGTGCCTAGTAGACTTTCTCCAACATTTTTCTCGACATGCATTACATCTACATTATGATGTATTGTAAGCTCCTATAAAAATCAATAATGGAACAATTTACTTGTATGATTCCATAAAATTAGTCTAATAGAATAAAATAAAACGTATGCACTAACCTCCCAATATGGCAACTGAAAAAAGATGGACTTTTTTTCCACCTAAATAGCTCCATTCTCACGGGATCTTTATCCTCATCATCTTCATTTTTCTTGCTATGCTCAATTCTTCTTTTATGTCCTATTTTATTTTGCTCATTCGATTTTTTACCTTTTCTGTTATTCTTTTTTTGGTTCTTCTTTGCATTTCCAAAATTATTCGAAAAGTCTTCTAAAATGATAGAAATTTTTCTCCCATTTAGAATCCTAGGTCTACACCCTTCCTCCATGGTGTTATCAAACAAGGCCTTCTGTTTTCTCAAAGGGTTTGAAGGAGATAGAAATCTTTTATGGCCCATATAGACGGTCTTTCCACTGTGGTTTAGCCATCGATGATGAGTGTTGACATCGCATAATAGACAAGCCTTTTTACCTTTTACACAGCATCCAGCAAGATTACCATATGCCGGAAAGTCATTTATTGTCCAAAGCAAAATTGCTTTCATATTAAAGATTGATTGACTATATGCATCATAAACCTCAACTCCGGTATTCCATAAATGACATAAATCTTCTACCAATAGCGCTAAAAATACATCAATGTCATTTCCTGGTTGCTTCGGACCAGGAATTAACAATGTTAACATAATATTATCTTTCTTCATGCACAACATAGGCGAAAGATTATATGTCACGAGCATTACAAGCCAACAACTATATTTGGAACTTAACATAGAAAATGGATTGAAGCCATCTGTTGCAAGGACAAGCCTAAGATTGCGTGGATCTGCTGAAAATGATTTGAATTTCTCATCCACTACATTCCATGTTATAGAATCTACCGGATGTCGCATTTTTCCATCGGTGCTTTTGTTAGTGAAATACCACCTTAAATCTTCCGCCATCCTTTTGGATCTAAACATTCTCCTAAACCCCGGAATTATTGGAAAATAACGCAACACCTTAACTGGAATGCCACGCATAATCTCCTTTGTACGTTGATTTACTTTCCACCTCAAAAATCCATATTTTGGACAATTATTCAAATCTTTATATTCATTCCTAAAAAGACAACAGTCGTTCTCACATGCATGAATCTTCTCGAAACCCATGTCAAATATTTTAAGGAATTTCTTCAATTCATATAACGACTTGGGAAGTACGTTATTTTTTGGCAACAACAATTGCTGCACGTTTAGAAGCTTATTGAAACCATTATCAAACAATCCAGTCTCACATTTAAGATTATACAAGGCAAAGATAGCAGATAACTTTGTTTGATCCTTGCAACCTGGATACAATTGGGTCTCTGCATCTTCCAAATTTTTGTGTAATTCATCCTCTTGTCTCTGTGCATCATCTTCACTTTTATCGTCATCAAAGAAAGTGTGATTAATAAAATCTTCGTCTTCATAGATAATGGCTTTAAGCAAATCATACGCATCACCCGGCTTTGTATTTTTGCTTTTATTTATTCACTCGCCGTGATTGTACCACTCACCGTCCATGTACCTAGGATCCATTCCTCTTATAATCAAATGCTCGACAATAACTTCTCCATGAAGACGGGTAAGATTTCTGCAATCTACACAAGGGCATAATTATTTTTCCACATTTTGCAGCTTTAGCTTTGCATCGTTTACAAAATTCCAAGCTGCTTGCTCGTATTCTTTAGTGGTTCTACAATAATAGTAAAAAACAAATAATAACCTTAGATATTAAAATATGTTTTAAATTCAATATTATACTTAAGTACCATATAATTACTTGTTTAGACGTACCCAGTCTTTATCCATCATTTCTTGTCTTTTCAAATGGAAAAAAGGATCAGATTTACAAGCAGTAAATCTCTCTTGACACATAAAAAATTGCTTCCACTAGCAAAAACAGCAATTACTACAACAGTAGCATCGTTACTCATGTTTTGGAAGATGCAACTAATGACGTCAAACAATATATACACAAGTTTTCCATATTTGTATCTCAAATTTTATAAATGTGTAATCTATTTATTCAAAAAATAAAGCAACTAGGGGAAGATATAATTGAAATGATAAACATTTATAAGACATCAAAAACAGTAGGCTGAAGTGAAAAAGGTAGTATACACTCTCTGTTTCTTTTTTCTTTTTCTTTTTTCCAACATGGCATATTACTAAATTTAAGAAAAAAATAAGCAAAATCGAAATAACAATTAGAAAAAATATTTGCATATAGAACTATCGTATAATTCAATTTAGTTGAATGCAAAAATAGTTTAAGTGCATTCATAGAAAATTAAACAACAAAGGTAAACGCAATATTGGTCACCCTAGTCTTCCTAAATGGGAGATAATTTTCCATCTCACAAAGTATCTAGTGAAATTTTCAGGATATATCATTGCAGGTCATGTCAATATCACAAAAAATGCATACAAACATAACCTATGTACTCTCGAGTAAACATGGGCAAAACACTTAGATGCAACAACGTTTTTCTGGAGCAAAAAAAAATGTGAATTTTGGGAAAACTCTACATCAGTTAATTTAAATATCTAAGGTTAAAGGGAAACTGAAGCCTAACTGACATGTAGAAGTTTATTAGCAAAATGAAACATCTACAGGCTGTATTTATGTATTATTACCATCCTGCTGAAACTATGTAACCCAAAAAAGAATAGAATTCATATGGAAAACTTGAGTACTATAAGGTGCATGGATACAAATATACAACAATGTCAGAACAATATACAACATTAGCACCAAACGTTTTCAAAAAATTTGCCATTACAATGGCGCTATTTTGTAGCACCGGAGTAATGTCTATGCATTACCCCTCTCCTGATACTTGGCTCGCCCCATTAACAATGATTTTATCAACTTATACAACAATATCACCAATCATTATTACATTGCATGAAACTGGCATTAGTCATGAGTGAACCGATGCCTGAATCGTTTAGTGATGTGAATAAAAAGTATGTGTTTTAAGCTGAAAATCATCCCATTACTGATTTAATGCAAATTATTGTACAACACCCAAACACTTTGATTGTGTGTTAACTCATTGTGCTGCAAATATTTGTTATTACAACATGACAACCAGTATCAGTATAGGTAAGGTTTGTTTTCTTTACTTAGAGAAGTTTTAATGTCGTCATTTTCAAACCTCTATAGTTTTCTAACAGTGGAAAATTTGAGATTCATAATATAATGTCTTTGGAAATATTTTAGTTTCTTACTAAATAGCAATGCTTCTATCACCCTATATTCTTTGATTAAGTGAGATTATACATTATCTGTTTATACGGCTGCATAATTCAGTCTTATATGTTTTGTTTCTAATTGTTGTGGAAGTTTTTTGAAATATGAAAATTAGCCATTGTCCTAATTCTGCAACTGAAATTTACTATGCATTAGATGTTGCAAGGTATGGTAAGTTGTGTTATTTGTTTTGTTGTTGCATATGAAAAATTATTTTGGACAAAATGTAATCATAGACATACATCTAACTGCATATCGAACTCCGTACCTGTAGTAAGATCAGTTTTCCGGCATCATCATCGCGTTGCAGTTTGGTTAGGGAAATCCATAGATGCATGTCATTGGAAGCAAACATGTCATGAAGAATGGTCGGGATTAAATTTCGAATAAAATTTTGGATGTTTTTACTAACTAAGCGTGTTTATCATTACCGCCTATTAGTTATTCTACTACAGTTTCTCATGTTCATTAACTATTTTGTACTTGAGATCTGCATGTGTATGACCACCTTATTCACAACTTAATTTATCCAATGTATTCCGTGATCGGTCTTACTATAACACAAAACAAAAATCTATCAACCTCTCCATCTACTGAATTGAGTCTCTACTCCCCAAATTTATTATCTCCATAAAGGAGATTGCATCTATAGCTGTGCTTCCAACAGCCTCAGATGAAAACTCCTAATTACCATCTTTGAAATTGTAATAACAAAAAAAAACCTAATAACCTCTCCATCTACTAAATCAACTCTCTATTACGTCAGTATATCATTCAAAAAATTCATTTGTGTCATACTTGAAATAGGGCAAACTGTTGTTCAATCTCTTCTACAATCTTTAGGCAATCACATTTTTTTACTAATATTTACTTATAAAGTTATTCCCTATTTATTCCTAGATTAGCCTCTTAATTCCTTTAAATTATTACATGTGTATGCCATTCCCTTTACCAGACATTGTCGAAGTTTATGTATCTTCATTTTTGCATGTCAATTTTGTTTGCATTAGCTTATGGACTGTTTACAAATGAATAATTATTTTCCTTACTGAATGACCAAATTGCCAATGTTTCTTCCGCATGATTAAGTGCGCTTTGATCTAAGCATATATATATGACTTATATTTCTTTTACAACCAATTAAAAATAAATGTATTTCTTTAAATTGGCACAAACAATTATATCTCTGATATTTTAGCAGCAAACATTGAGAAGGCTTCTAAATTCAAGGAAAATTTACTTAATTGCACATCATAAAGAGAGGTATCAAATAAAGTGCAATGGATTCTTTAAAAGAATATACTTTTACTCATAAATTGTTAGTAGGAATTGTCTTTTAATTGCAAATAAATTATCTACAATGTTTTATTCATAGATATTTATGGCCAAACATTATGACGTACTTTAAACTAAACTAAAAGTTCACCTCAAATCACTTAAACTTAAACATATTAGGTCGTTAAAAAAACCATCATAATAACAAACTGAATCCGATTTCATAAAATATTGGATTTTGAAGCATGCATGGGATATTATTAGGGTCATGTTTCTAACAAACATTACTGTCCAAGTTTGTACAGTAGTTCATAAAATTCTCAACTGTCGTAGGATAGATTGAAACTGATAATTATGAACATATACACACACATACATACATTCGTAATACAAAGATATTTTAAGTGTTTGTTATTTGGTTACTAAATAATAAAAATAACTCATTTTAGTTATATTGATAATTTTCGTTAAAGCCTGTAATTTGACAATTAACCTTAACTTCCTTTCTTTCTTTCTTACAGTAAATGTTTCTTTCATTTCGGAAGTAAATTTTTGATGGTTTGAAAAGAATATCAATGTATGAAACTATGATTTTTATTTTACCTTTTATGCTTCATACTGCCGACAACTATGTATTTTTATTTGAAAAAATTACAAAAACTAAGTTGCATATCATATGAATATTAAGTGTAAAATTTTCTATCATTAGTTTTCTATCTGCCCTCATTCCAAATTCTAAATTAAAAGATTTTCAATTGTTGCAAGCATTTGATTTACCATACTAGGCTTATAATAAACATTGTTATTAAGATGGTCGTTGCTTCTCGGATAATTTTTAATAAATAAAATCAATAATAACTTTATGATATGTATATGCATTAATGTACATATACATAAACAATTTATTGCTCTTTTACTTTCTTGTTTCAATACGAATCAACATAAATAAGGATTGTTAAAATTTAGATTCATTACATGTACATAACTGAATATAGCTAATATTCATGATGTATTAAAAATGTATGCATATACAACATTGTTTCTAAAAATGCGCCTGTTCTTCCTCTTAGCTTATGCTTTTATTTGTGTTTTAGTAGCGTTCTAATGGTTTAGAAACATGTTCTGCTTTAAAGAATATGTAATCATGCGTCGTACGTCTATGACGGATAATAAACTTATAAACTAACAGTCAACTCATCTTTACCATTTATTGAAGATAATCAGGGTTTCAACTGTCCATTTTCAGCAAAGAAAAACCATATAATAGGATAAAAGCAATACAATATCACAGAACCCACTTCATTTCTATCATCGAGAAGACCAGTTCCTAGCCTTCTCGAACCCATTCTTACACAACCTGTAATCCTCAAAGGCCTGCTCAACTTCCTGCCTCGTGTTCATAACAAAAGGCCCATGCTAAACCAATTATCTTGAATTGGTTGGGGAGATAAAAAATGTTTGAAACCTACACTTGGAAAATCTTCTAAGTAAAAATATCCAAAAGGATTTCGATTCGTTTTTCTAATGTTGCATTCTACCTATGGTTGGAGAGTGAACTTTACTTGTTAGATACTAACATCAAAACAGTTTAAAATTTCAAAATCATAAAATAAGTGAAAACTATTTTTACATGTTACCTATAATGTATGGTTGACTGAAGTACTTAAAAGCTATTTTTATGTGTTAATAGCTTATTGGTTGTATGATAGACTTTAACAAATTTGTTTGAATTATATGCATGAAAATAACACATCGAATTAACTTGTATTTAGAATTTCATACATTGTACATGGTTCAGATGCGACTATGTATTGAAGTACAAATGTTGTCGACTTCTTGCATTGTCTATCATCTGAACATTCATTTCCATGGAATTACATTTATACATGAGTTAAAGACAAAAATATCGATGAAGTAAGAATATTCTTAAAGGAAAAGATTTCTTATGAAGGTATCTTAGTCAAAGTGTAGGGATGAAAGTGATTTTCATAGAAAAAAGATACTACTAACATGTTTTCTATGAATTTTACTAGTAGGAACAAGCATAGAAAAAGCACATAATGTGAGGAAGAAGAGAAGTGTAAATCCTGTCTTTCTTTATGTTTACGTCAATTGTTAAAATTAGACTTTCTAATGAGTAGATGTGGGCCATTCACAAATTTAGAATATAAATCTTACTCAACCCTAAAACTCTGTAAATTTCTTAAAAAATGGTAGAAATTAAAAAGTAGATAGCCATCCTTCCTAACAAAGATAAAAAAATCAACAAGAGATTTATAACTAAAGTTGATCAATTACCATGGTGAGTCCTCAACTAGTTATATAAAAGAGAATTACATTTTACAAGACAATTCAAAATAGAACATCTTATTATTCAGACTTTTTTTTCCTAGTACCCTCAAGGTAAAGACATACAATTTTCATACAGGTCAAAAGGATGTAACCTCTAAGGAACACCCATATTGAATAAATTGTACTAATGTACGTCAAACCCGTTACAAAGTAATTTACTAATAGATTAAGTAGAGTTAAACGTATATCTTTGAACAATATGAACTGGTTTATCGGACATAATTAAGAAAATGAGACATCTCTAATTTTTTGGTCCTTGAGTAAAGAAATGGGCTGGATGAGTGAACCTATGGATGGAGAGTCAACAATCAATTATCTATCCATGCAGCATCAATCTTGACAAAAATATCGACAAATAAGTGAAAAGTGTTTCCCGTTGTTCAATCGTACAATAAACTGTAAATTATGTGAAAACTCAATGGAAAAATCAATCTTGTTAAAAATAAAAAAATATGTATTTGTCAATTTATAATACCTATTTAAAATAACAAAAAATTTGATAAATTCAATCATCCAAACCATAGTTTTTAATCGAGTTTAAAACAGAGATTAAACCAAATTTCTTTATCAAAACAATGAAAGGTAAATGTATATAATTATCTATAGTAAAACACGTATATCTATTAAAACTTTAATAGTATTATATAAATTGACGCAGTCTAAGTTTAAAGCATGTGCGTGGACTTTATAAAGGAAAGACGCTGTCCCGAGTGACATAATATCTATAGAAAATATTGTATTATGGATTCAGGATTATAATAGTTGTATTGTTGAGCGCTTAGCCACATATTAATTTGTTTTTAGTCATTTACACTTTCTTATAGTCTTAGTTTTTAAATCACCTGTTATTTCATAATAAGAAACCAGAAATAATTTGAACAACAAATACAACACAGCTTACATATTATTTCTGAAGTATAAATATATAATACAACTGCATAACCTGTCGTGAAGCATAAATAGAATATAATAGAACAATTAATGTCCGAAGTATAGATAGACTATAATAGAACAATTGCGAAAACGATTTTTCACACAGTATGATAATTAAAATGATATGAAAATATATAATAATACCTCTCATGGAAGTTCAAATCGGAGAGTCGGAGACACTTGTCTAGGTTTTGGGATTGGGATTGACTGTGTGGGAAAAGAAATTACAGCATCAATCGAGACGGTGTTACGGTTGATTTCGCCGAGTTAATATTTTCGGGAGGTGGTTGACGGCATTTAATGTTTTCTAGAGGTGATGAAGTAAAAGGAAAAATAGTTTATGAAGAAGGAAGCAACAAAGCAATACACGCTTTTTTAGTTCCCGCACAAATTTTGTTTGCCGCCTGCATTTTATTGAATAGCGTTGTACGATCAATTTACCCAGTCAAATAGCGTTGGAAACCCTAGCTTCAAAAATGGACTGAAGGTAATATTGGAAAACGCTGTATGTTGGTGCTATCAAAAGCCCATATTGTTGTGGTGATTTACAAACCCTAGCCCCCTCTAACTGGTGAAAATTCACGCAAAAACATCTAATCACATCTCTCTTTTTTCCATTTGTTTCTTTTTATTTAATAGGAAATAAAGCCCTTCAATTCTCTAGCCGTTTGAAACATTGATTACATGCCGATTCTTTCTACATGATTAGATGTGAAAACTCCTCTAGTAAATATCAATTCACATACAAATATTTCCCAAACATCTCATTCCTCATTTGTCTATCGTGACTGAGAGGAAATTGCAGTAAGTTTTCTATGGCTCCTTCCTCTTTTTTCTATTTTTTCCTCTTCTATTTTCTTTTGTTCTTCTCTAAGTTTCAAGGAATAGGCTCGACCACCATGAATTGCCGACCACAACTCCCCCTCCACCAACACCTTTCACGGTCAACAACTGCTACTCATCATCCCATGAACATGCCATGACCATAGATGAAGATCTCATCACCAAATAATGATAATAAACCTTAGCTGAGCCTATAGATGCAAACCCCCTCCTTGGTTGCCTTGAAACCCTAGCTTATCTCCACCATCTTACCTTGGCCGTGACCATCTCCATCTTCTAGCCGTAATCTAGATCTGACTTGACCAAATTCACACATAGGCCGAGCCACTTTAGACATAAGTCGAGCCCAAACTCCACTAGATCCATGCCTTGTAACCTTCCATGCCTTATAACTTGCCTCTATTCACCTTCCTCAAGCCATAGCCATGTGCACTTGATCCATGACCGAGCCTAGCTTACCTTTAGACATCATTCCTGAGCAAAATATGGTGATGGTTGAGCCTATAGGTGACGTGGCCGAGCCCACTTGTGATTTAAACCAAGCTTTGTTTCATATTGATTCATGTTTTTCGTTGTTGAATTCATACCTTGTTTTGTTAAACCATATACTTATATTTATTTTATTTATTTAATTACAAGATTTGTATTTGGTTGTTACTTCTTCTCAAATCCTGTCGTGCATTGTCGTGCTTTGTGGAGTGTGGAATTTTTTATTTTGAATTGATCTCTAGCTTCAAAAAGGAGAGTCATTCACTCTAGACATTACGTACTTATATAACTGTAAATTGGTGACAAATGAATGCGTAAAATTGATATGCTATGTTAATTTGTTCATATATGCATGTGACCTGTTTATATGATGCATAACCTGATTTGATACCTATTACATCATCTATTATAATATTATATGTTATACTGTTATTTTATTTTCTGTATCCCACACTGCAAGTTCCCTTATCATTGTGGGTTGAAATGATACATATCTGAATGGACTTTAGAATATGGAAAAATCATTATGGGCTGAAATGATAGGCTCGAGTGATTTCTATTATATTTGATTTACTTGGGATTGTGGGGTGAAATGATTGAACCTGGATTTTTCTTTTTAAATTACGGATTGAAATGATATATTATTCATATCACTTGACCTAGGTTAGAAAATATTATACAGATCCATGGTTAATTATATATATATTTTCCGAAATTTTATAAGTATTTTAAATATAAAAATATGTCATTTTAACTTAATTTGAATTTAAATAATTTAAATGAATTTATAGAGATTTTTCTATAAGTTAAAATGTGTAAAGAATTAAATGGAAAGGTGTACTTTAAAGGATGACTTAACTTGAAATTGGGAATTTGGTTTTAAATGGAAACTTTAAGTTAAGTAAATAAATGGAGATTTAATTTTATTTAGGAGATGGGTATGTTAAATAAAATATTAAGTTATTGGTTGAATGAAAGTTAAGCAATTTATAAAGGATTGACTTAACAAATGAATTAACTAGAATCAGACATTTATTTATAAAATGTTATTTTATTAAAATTTATAAGTTAATTAATATCCAAATATTTTTTTTTGAAAAGTGGAATAAGTTTGATAAGTTAAAAATAAGAAAAATTGATGATATATTGTTTTAAAGGGTATTGCAGAAATTATAGCATTTCAGAAATGTTGTAGTTTAATGAACTATGGCTTGAATATACCAAATATACCTATAACAGAATTTCTGAAGTGCCGCAGTTTCTAAAAATTTGAACTATGTGTTAAACTTACTAAATATGCCTATAGCAGCATTTCTAAAGTGCTGTAACTTCTGAGAATTTGAACTATGTGCTGAAATTACTAAAGATACCTATAACAACATTTCTGAAATGCTGTAGTTTCTGATTTTGAACTATGTTTTAATATATACTAAATGTACCTACAACAGCACTTTATAAATGCTGTTGTTTTGAAAATTTCAATGTTTGAAATGTTGAAATTGAACGAGTGAACTTAGAAATTGCTGAAATTTTGGAATTTGAATATTTGATTTGGAAGGATAATTACTTCATATTTAAATGGTTTGAATGAATTATTTTTTCTTGGAATACAAACCACTTTTGAAATTTATAACCACGGGTAATAATAACGTTGGTTGTTAAAGAGACTGGGATCGAATATCGGCATACTCTCTGTCGATACCGAAAACCACTTTAACAAACCGTGTACGCAGTGGAGATTCCAGAATGAAGGAGGATGGCGGCGACGTTTTGTTGAGGTATATACGTGGACCCGACTCCCGTGAGTTGGCATAAGGTGGCTAAAACAGGAGCGATTCCGGGCCAGTGAGGTAGCTCCTCTGATCGGGCGCACTTCTTCGTATGTCATTCTATTACCTTGTGATTGATTGGTGTGCACCTTTTATTTTTATGAGTGTGGCTCGAGATGGACGGTAATGACTATTATGCGTTACCACCTGTCCGGATAGTAATTGGTATATCTACCCTGGCATTGCCTAGTTGTGCCGTGTCACCTAACCTAGCAAGCCTTGTACGAGTTTGATTTGTGTCGTACCTATGGAGTATTTTTTCGTAGCCTCCCGATCAGGAGGTACGCATATACCGTATACACTACTAGCACTATTTATGTGTTAAGGGGAATATTGGGTCACTCCTTAACGCTATTTTAAAGTAAGTTTATTTTCTTTCTAGACATTATTATAATAGCGTATATTACTACATAGTAAATAGTTTAACGGATCCATAGAGGATGGGCGGTCCCAAGCATCCTTGAAGTTACTTGTACCTTTATATTACAGTTCACTTGAGTTGGGTTACATTGTATAAGTATGTATGTCCAGACTCAAGTGTTTGTGTTTATTTTCTTACGCTCAGGTCAGCCTAAGTAGCACAGCTTGGATCTATCTTCTAGAAGCTAGAGATTTCTGAAGTTTATCTTCTTATCTAGTTTTATCTATTTCAGTTCAGTCTTCCTATTTCAGCTATGTATTAGAGACATATGTATTTGGGATTTCTACTGTATTTGTTTTAGAACTGTATTTTTTTCAGACTTTGTATTTTGTACTTGTTTTGAGACTGAGTTTGTAGTGACTTCATGGACCACTATAGTTATTTTTAATTCCGCTGCGAGTATTCTGATTTATTATTTTGTGTGATGGGTTTTATTTGCTCCAAAATTTTATTACAATCTATTGTTTTGAATTATTCAAATCAGACATATGTGGTTTTATTTTCGATTTGAATGGTCCAAAATAGTGGTTCGTTGCAGTTTCTTTATCCTAAATTCAATTCTAACTTTTTTCTTCCCAACTTTCACTAGTGCATGAGTACTTGGACTCATGACACTTCTACGAATACTTTGATTCGAGGCCCTTATACAAATCGTTTAACCCGAACAAATGATCCTACTGAAATGAAGAACGAGAATGCCCCTCGAACTCTTATGGATATAATCTTCCCCAATCGAGTTTTTATCCCTTCTTACATCACCTTTCTGGTCCTGACGGGCAATTACTTTGAGATCCATTCGAATGACACTAACATGTGACGATTGAATCAAACTTCGGTTAATTCCATTCGCACTAACTGATTACGCTGAAAAATAGTTGTATAATTTGCCTATGAATTCGATCAATACTTGGGAAGAATTTACTATAACCTTCTTAATGAAGTTTTACCCCTTGGAAAAAATAACAAAAGTTCGAAATGAAATTGTAAATTTTCATCAATTCGATGGTGCATCATTTGCAAAATACTTTGAAAGTTTTAAGGAACTTTTAATCAAATGTCCATAGCATAAATTTGAAAAATGGACTTTTCGCCAAATTCTATATGATGGACTTTATAACAATTCCCGAATAAGGTTAGAATCGATGTGCTAAGGAAACTTTCTAGCCCAACATCACGATGCTCCTTGGCAATTTTTTGAAGACTTGTCCGAAAAATCATCACAGTGAGAACAATCTAATGAGAAATCGAACAATTCCAGACCAAGTGCTCATTTAGTAGGACCCTCTTTGGCCTTAGAAGCAAAAATCGATGCGATGATATCCAAATTCGATAATGTCCTTTCCTAAAATCAAATGAACCAAGCTTCTTAAGTCCTGTGTTACAAATGCAACGATCCAAATCACATCACCAATTAGTGTCCATACTCATTAGAACAAACCTATGCTTTTATTAAAGATAGGAATGATCCATTTTCTCCAATGTACAATCCTAGCTGGAGAAATCATCCAACTTCGCTTGGAATCAAAATAATTCGAACATGAGTATGATTCGACTATCTTTTTAATCAATTATGAACAGTGCCTCAAATTCCAATCCTCCTTTCCAATTGCAACAATTTCAACAAAATTTTGTGCCTCCTTCTCAAAACAAAGCATAACAATATTTTGTTCATCAAGATGACAAACAAATGACCCTCCTTGAAAAGAGTATTGAAGCCTTAACTAATGAAACGATGCAATTGCGAAATTTGTTAAATTCGTACATGCAAATTATAAGCCAATCGATCTCTAAACTCGAAATGCAAATGAGTCGATTAGCCAACCTCGTGAGTGAACGAGAAAGAGGTACATTCCCGAGCCCACCAATTACAAATCCTAGGAATCAAAATGCAAACTCGAGCCAGGCTCATGTCATTCATGATAGATATTTAAATCAAATTAATGTTATCACTAATTTGTGATATGTTATGGTAATCAATAACCAAGTTGTCAATCCAAACGACTTACCGGATGTTCCACTCGACATTTCGAAACTACAATCAATTCCAATCAAAACATTGAGTCGAACCCTAATCTAAATTCAGAGTCTAATTCTTTTCCAACTCAAGGAGACTGTCCGAATGAATTTCGAATCCCATTCCCAAATCGACTTCGACCTATGAAACATTCGAAACAAATGGAAAAGATGTTGGAAATCTTTAAACAAGTCAACGGGAACATTCCTCTCTTAGATATCATCCAACATGTCCCGACCTATGCCAAATTTTTAAAGGACTTGTGTACTAAAAAATGACACACTCAAGTGCCAAAGAAAGTCTTTATAGCCACTGGTCTAAGCGAAGTCTTGTCTCAATCCATTCCTGTTAGATACAAAGATCTTGGTTGTCTCGTGATATCATATACAGTACGAGACAAGAGAATTAACAAATGTTTGTTAGACCTAGGTGTTAGCGTAAACTTGCTCCCATATTCAGTTCATCAGCAACAAAGTCTAGGTGAGCTTATACCGACTAAGGTCATCCTTCAATTGGACGATTGTACTGTAAAGAAACCGATAGGAGAAATTGAGGATGTACTCATTAGATTGGGGAAATTCATATTCCCCAGCAATTACATTGTCCTTGAAACTCAACCTGTAAACAATCTAACTAGCTATATTCCTTTAATTCTAGGATGACCATTCTTAGCCACTTCAAATGCTTTAATTAATTATCGAAACAGTTCAATGAAAATTTCTTTTTGTAACATGACCATCGATCTTAACATCTTTAATTTAAAAAATAAATTCAATGAACCATTCAATAGAACATTGGAAGTTAGTACCATTCAAGAAAAATATGAAAACTAATCGATTGACCTTAATGATGAATGCGAGGCTAAGTACGAAAAATTGTTTCAAGATGCTCCACACAAGACCGAACACATGCTTCCTTTCAAGGATCTCACGATTGAGTTCGAGTCTCAGCCGACGTCTTTGATTGAGCCACCTCCCAGGTTAGATCTCAAACCTCTCCCTTCTCACCTTAAGTACGTCTACTTAAGCGAAAATTAAACATGTCCTCTCATAATTTCTAATGATCTTTTTCTTGAGCAAGAAGCTTCTCTTCTCTCTATTCTTTTAAAAAATAGAGAAGTGATTGATGGTCCATTATGGACATTAAGGGAATTAGCCCGACAATTATTCAACATCGTATTCACTTAATTGACGAAGCCAAACCCACTCGTGATGCACAACGAAGGCTTAACCCCAAAATGAAAATGTGGTTGGAGATGAAATTCTGAGCTCCTTGATAACGGTATCGTATATCCCATCTCTAATAGCTCTTGGGTTAGTCCAATTTATGTCGTGCCTAAAAAGTATGGACTTACCATTATAACAAATGACACTAAAGAACTCATTTCTACTTGTACTCAAACTAGTTGGCGTGTTTGCATTGATTATCGATAATTGAATGCTGCAACATGTAAAGATCACTTCTCTCTTCCATTCATCGACCAAATGCTTGAACGCTTAGCTAGCCATGAATTCTATTGCTTCTCGATGGTAACTCTGGCTATAACCAAATTCCAATAGCTCCCGAAGATCAAGAGAATACGAATTTCACGTGTATATTCGGTACTTTTTCTTATTGACATATGCCATTCGAATTTTGTAACGCCCCTGCGATTTCCAATGATGTATGATTGGCATTTTTTGATATGATAGAAAGATTTCTAGAAATCTTTGTGGATGATTTTTCTATCTTTGGAGATTCTTTTTTTGATTGTTTACATCATCTCGAGTTGCTTCTAAATCATTGCGAAGAAAACCATTTGACTTTGAATTGAAAAAATTGCCACTTTATGGTCAAACGAGGCATCGTCCTAGGACAAGTCATTTCAAATAAAGGCATTGTGGTAGATAGGGCGAAAGTTGACGTAATTGCAAACCTACCCATTCCCAAATCCATTAAGGACATTCAATCATTTCTAGGACATGCTGGATTTTACCGAAGCTTTGTGAAGGACTTTGGAAAAATCGCTCATCCTCTAACTACTCTTCTAGCAAAAGACGTTCCTTTCAATTACAATTCTTACTATGTCTCTTCTTTTGAACGTTGTAACAAACCGAATTCCAGTGGGTCCTGATTTTTCGCAAAAATGCTAAAATCCAAACCCACTAAAGCCTGAGTTGGGTATCTGGTATCCTGCAAATAGGCAAAGATAAATATATCATAGCTCAAATAAATATCTCACAGCGGAACTGACTAAAATATAATTGTAAATATTCACCAAGGTAATAACACTTTCTAAACAAGTGTCTTAAAGCTGGAAAATCTCTGCCATCTATCTAACCTATGGGATGATATAAGGAGGGGGTCAGAACTAAAGTTCTGGTAAATGGGAAAATTATACACTTCTAAGCATAATTCTATAAATACCGTTCTATTTCCATTTTCTGTTATATTAGGTTTATAGGGTTTATAATACTCTCACCTCTATGCGTGAATCGTACCCATCTACTCCTTAGTAGATTAAGACCTAATAAACAATAATATATATATATATATGTAGCTACATGCCTAAAGACCACAACGGTCCTAGGTACTACCCACAGTAACTTATGTATCCTCCTCAGAAAGGACTCCATCATCTTGCTACTAGAGCGTACTATAACTACATCTATAATGGATAACTTCGTGAGGCATACAATACATATGTTTCATCATCTACTATGAAAACGTGAAATTTCATCCGCACTAGAAGTGCTTGGACATACACAATGTACCACCTAGTGCGTATCTTGAGGACTACACGTAATCGTTCTGTCTACTCCCTGAATTCCGCCAGCAAGGTCTAGCTTGTATGGAACTCCGTCGAGGATTTTCTATATTTTTAAAGGTCCACTTTGTAGGCCTACCCTAAAGATATTCTACTTGGTCTATCTCTTTACTCATCGTGGCTATGGCCCCACGCAGCCCCCTTAACAAACCGAAAGACCTTTCAAGAGCTAAGTGGTTGTCCCCTACTACAAACAATGTAAACATCCAATTGGTTGTGCCCTCATCCAATCTCTCGATAGCGAAAGAATCATTGTCCTGTTGGTTTAACTCTAGTCTTTCTCGAACTCGCTCTGACTAATGATGGCTGATATCCTCGTGCGACTATACTTATGGGTCCTACCCACTCTAAACTCTTCACAAACTAGAGTACGGCGTCATACAAATATCCTTCTCCATCATCAACCTTTTGACTGTATGACGGCTCGGAATTTTCGAGCATTTAAAATCGGGATATTTAATTGATTTTAAATATTAAATAGAGTAATTTTAACTTGAATTAAAAATATCACAATTTATTTGATAATTGAATTATTAAATTAAATAAATGAAGTTGGGTAAATTGTTGAATCTAGAGTTTTAAGCCTATTAAAAATAATTTGAAGGCTTGTAAAATTTAGATTGATAATATTGAAGATAGTAAAAGTGTTAAAATTGAATTTGGAAGTGTTTTGTTCAGGTTTAAAATTTTATAGTTTAATTGAATTTAAAAATAGCCTTTCGAGGCATAGTCTCGGAATTCGACGAAACCAGTTCCATTGGATCCGTAATACTGAATTATTATCGAATTTCATTTTTTGTGCCGTTTGGAGTTGTCGTGTGAGCGTACGATATATAAACGCGCTGGAGGTTATATCGAAAATTCAAAGTTTAGTGCTTCAAAAGGGTTATCTTCTCCATACGATCGAGGTTTCGAATTGCGGAATTGTGACAGTTTCAAATTTAAATTTGAATTTAAAAGGATATGTAGATATATTTAATATAATACTGTTGTGAAAAGATAAATTACATATTTTATTGGTTTCAACACTAGGTAGAGGAGTGTACTCGCGTTCTTCCTTCTTCTGGAAGCTATGCCAAGCCTTCTAATCAAAGCCTCGCCCCTTTTTCTTCTCTTGTTTTCGAGCAAAGAACAGATAATTAAAAAAATAGCGGACCGATTCTATAAAAAATAGTTCGAATTTCTCGAATCATTTGCTGTACATCGAGTTCGTCCCAAATTCAATAGAGAGCCGTTCGAGTAGGGTTTCGCGATCGAAGGAGCACTTGCACCCTCGTGCACGTGTGGGGAGTTTGAGTTCGACTTGGCGTTGGCTACGCGTGCGTGGAGGTGGAGCCGCGCCGCGCAATTAGGATTTGGATCTCGGGATGTTTCGAGCGAGCAAAGAAGACGTGCTCACGTGCACGAGTATCTAAGGATCGGAGTTAGGTTTTGGGTCAGGTTCGATCGCGACGTCAGAGATCGGAGGCATGGTGATGTGAATCGCGAGCCTGGGTTATTTGTGAGGTATTCATTTGTTTGATCTTTAACTGAAGGGATAAAATGTTTATGCACATTCTTAAGTTTAAAATATACAAATAGATGCTTATAGGAAGAAATACAATAGTAGACAGAAAGTATATGTATTGATCTATACAGTAAATATATATATATATAAATAGGTGCAGTTTCAAGAAGAAAAGGAAAATGGTATATGAAGACACATATTAAAAAAAGTGGTGAATACAGTTTTGGGAATTCATGTTTAATAAGGATTGGAAAGGGAAATTATATATATATATATATGTATGTATGTTTATAGGAAAAAGAAAATTATTTGATAAATTGGGAAAATAAAATAAATAAATATAAATGGCTAGTTTAGATCAAATTTATTAGTTAATTAAATTGGTTAAATTTTAGTTGATTATTCGAATAGTTCAAATATTAATAAAAACATTAATGATTTTACAAGGTCTGGAAATGGTGGAAAAGCAAGTTGAGATGGGTTGGATTGCCAAACAAAAATCAAAGGTGAGTTAATCTCACTCAGTTAAATTTAAATTTTAAATTTAAATTTAAATGATTAAATTTAAATAATTATTTGAATGGTTGAATTGATTGATGTGTTATATAGTTGTATA
The DNA here is from genome assembly GCA_030765085.1 of Allium cepa. Taxonomy (NCBI): domain Eukaryota; kingdom Viridiplantae; phylum Streptophyta; class Magnoliopsida; order Asparagales; family Amaryllidaceae; genus Allium; species Allium cepa. The sequence continues at coordinate 592,567,051 of CM060938.1, forward strand.
TACTACATCCTGCAACGATTGATTTCCCTCATTTTATAGTGAAGATATTTATGTTGTACTAACGTCTGTGGATGCTGGGAAAACAGGTTGGAGGGATCCAACTGGATCCCTCAACATTTATTTAAATTATCCAATGCCCTCGGTTGTAATTATTTAATATTCTATGTTGAATTATATTGGAATATTGAATGCTATGGTGTGATTGGATTGGATATAATTGGGTATAATGAATTATCAAAAATATATAAATTGGATTTTGGAAAGGAAATAAAGGAGTGAATTTGTAAGTAAAATAATTATAGAAAAGTTGATTAAATTTAAGAATGAATTGGAAAGGAAATAAAATGACTTTAAAATTCTTATAAATAAATCTTAAGTTTAGTAAGGGTAATTTTGAATAAACAGAAGATTAATGAATTCAAAATTTCAATATTAGAATTTTAAAAGAACAAAACATTTATTTAAATTTAAGGTGTAAATTATTGGAAAGAGTGAAGAAGAAATTGAAAAATAATAATAATAAAGTCCATAACTAATGAATTTGGAAATGAACTGATAAGTAAAGAAATTTATTTAATGGGGATAAATTGGAGATCAATTTGGAAAATTGATTTAAGTGATTGAAGTTGAAAATTCTCCCTGGATAACCAAGTACGTTTTCAAAGTGAATTTTCAAAGAGAAGCTAAAAGTTTTAAAGTTATTTTAAAAAGCATGGTTTGCAAAATTTATTATTTCTTATATTTAAATTCTAAAGTAAGTGTTTTCTTAAACTCTATTATGATAGTAATTATTTAAAGAGTGGCTTAGTATCTTGTTTTTTTTTAAAGTGAAAATCTAGTTTTATATTTTCTTAAGTAACTTTATTTTTAAGTATTCATATAGTATGTGTTTTTAACAAATTCTTGAAGTAGTTTTAACTTAAGTGTTTTAAATTATATTTCAAAGTAAAGCGTTTTAAATTATTTTTAAAAGCTAGTTTGTGCTTGGTGATTTCAGTGGAGATAGAAAATATTTGGGAAAGCTTATTCTGGGAAAGAAAGATGTTTTGAAACTATTTTCAAAGGGTTTTGAGAATAGAAACATATCTTGTGAAGATATTTTTGAGGTTAATAAATAATTTTAAAAAAATTATTTATTGTTTGATGGTCGTTTGTGAATATTAATTGATAGTTAAATAACCGACTATCAATTTGGACAAATGCGTTGATCGTTTCGAAGAGACCGGGATCGAGATTTATTTCTCGAAAACCACTTCGATCTGGTTTGTGCGTTTCGTGGAAACGAGATTGGATTCGAATATGGAGCAGTGAAGTGCAAGGGCTAGTCGCTACTAATCCTGAGGATATTTCCAAAATGGATGTGGTAGGAATAGTGCTTTCGGTTCCGTTCGAACCCGGGACGGACTTGTATGGATGAATGCTTGTGAAACATCGTCAGGTGGACGATGGGCATTCTAAGGGATATGTTCTAAAAGGTAACGCTTAGCCTCAAGCCTCATCAATTGGGAATGACTGAAAATCAGGGGTTATGCAGCAAGGCTAGGTGGGTAGCACCCAAGCAGGGTGAGGTCATTCCTGTCTAGATGTTCCTTTTTATTTCGGCTTAGTGGGCGGTTGCTGATCCCAACCGCGGGGTGATCTCACTCAAGATTATCCAGTAAGGGGTAGTCCCGGTCTTGTGTTGCAGGGGAGCGGGCGTACTCCTCGCTACGGTGATCTAGGCCCCGTACTGTGACAGGTGGTACCCCAGTGCCTAGTCATTAGTTGGAAATCCATTCTCCATACGAGCCTTGTACGAATTTTGTTTGTATTACACACTCTATGGCTAGTAGCTGGAATTTAATAATGTAACAATTTCGGCTATTTTATAAGTATTTGTATATAGACCCTATCATAATATCAGAGGATTTTTATAAAAATTGTTTTAGCTATCGTAAGGTAACAACCCAACATGTTTATTTGTGGCATGGCTTACGAAATGCTTTTGTTTTCAAAGGATTTTGGAAACTTTAATAGTCAATTAGGTGTGATTTTCTCACGCTGGTAATCCAGACTGACTCGGGTATTATTTAATTGTAATGCTCGGGTCAGACCGAGTATTATAGGATACATGATATGATGCTGTGGAACTCAGGAGACGAGCAGGATGACGATACGTACTTCTGTACTTGTTTATATATGTATATTCCGCTGTGTTGAGTTGTTGTGTATCCATTATATGATATTGATGTTGAACTGTGATTAATGTACTCTGATGATGTAATATATAAACGAAGATACTTGATTTTTGAGTAAAGACCATTTATTATCTATTATATTTTATTCCGCTGCGATAGTTAGATTCTGTTGTTGATTTCTATTTTCTTTTTCTATCTCTTCTTCTTTAACCCAAATGGTTCGTATTTCTGTACAGCTTGAGTTGATTTAGGTAGAATAGTGTTACTCAAGGGGTTCGGATTTGTGGGTCATTACAGTTGGTATCAGAGCTTAGGTTGGTGATAACCTTGGCTCTGGTGGGAATTACTCATTTAAATTAGAGTCCGTAGTACTCTAGAATGAGTTTGAGCGTATTAATAGATATGAGCGCGTATTTGTTAGTGAATATATATTGTTTTAATATTGTGTTGATTGGTTTATTGAGTGGCATATGAACCTTCGTCGACACATTCTGCACAAGTGTATCGAAGGGGTTTCTAAACACTTGAATAGAACAATTGACACGGTATTGTTTTAAATGTGGGCGAATGCAATAATTTTACCCAAAAATATATTTTGATATAAAGAAAAGTTTTTGTAAACTATTTTAGCTAATATATGGTTGCTTGGATGTTTGAAATGATAATATTAAATTATTATCATCGTTGTGTAAAAATTTAACTAGGAATTGAAAATATAACTAAAGATTAAGGAAAAATAATTTCATATTAAAAAAAGAAAGAAAGAAATCTATAAATATAAATTAACAACGTGAATTATAAATTGAAATATAATTAAATGGGAATTTTTTTAAGCATAAAGTATACAAATGCATTATAGTTAAAATTTGAATTAAAACAGAATTTGGAACTTTAAAACCCCAGAGATTTTGGGAGTATTTTGAAGATAAATAGTAGCATTGTTGTTTTTGGGGTATTTCTGAAAGGAAATTTGTTTTAAATGGATTTTGAAAGTGATATAGCATTGAATTCACTTCAGTCTCTGGAAAATAACTTCGGTGATGACTGCAGCATCATCGATGCTCATTTTTGAGTTTCTAAGTAATGGATTGTTTCCAAATTGATTTGTTCAGAAGAACTAGTTTGTTTTTGAGATTTCAAAGGAAATTTTTGGGGATAAAACCCGGATGGGTTTAAATTTTTGAGAAATGTGATTTGAGATGTTAGAAATTTCAAAATAATTTGAAACTAAAAGTCGGGTGTTTAAAATCCTGATGAGATAGGTTGTAAGCTTATAAATCGGGATGATTTTTAAATCAGGAAGGAAATATAAGCTTTGAATGTTGGAAATTAAAATCGAAAATGAGAAGTTAAAAATGGAAATTTAGCTTGGATTAAGATTAAATTTTTGAAATTTAATTATGATGGAAGAAATAAAATAGCAAATTTTATATGTAATTGAAAGGAGAAATGATTTAAGTTGCAAATAAATCCAATATGAATATAACGAGTTAATTTTGTGCTTGGATATTATCTTGATAAATTGAGAATGTGAATAAAAATTCAAATGGATTAAATTAATGATATACAAGCCTGGATGGTTGTTGAGCTTAAATAAATTAATAAAATATGAATGAATTGGATTGAGAAGTTTAATAGAACTTTAAATAGGATTGGAATTAATTTAAGCTCAGAAAATGGAAGTAAGTAGAATTAAACTGAAAATAAAAGTCCAGTTGTATTGAATTAAGTTAAAATTTGAATTAATGGTGGAATTTCGAAATGAAGCCGAATTTTAGATAGAAATTCAGTTGAAATTGTAGTGAATCAAACATGAATTAAATTGTTATGGAAATGGCTTAAAATAAAGGTAATTTGAAGTGTAAATAAATCCAATTCAAGTAAGGATGAATTAAATTAGCCTTGGATATTATTTTAACAAATTGAGAATGGAGTTATGTGAATGACTAAATTAACTAAATGAAATTTGATTTAGATAAGAATCAAATAATAATGTAAATGAATTTAAGTATGAAATTGAAATAAGTAAATCAACTAGAGATTAAACTTTATAGAAGTATAGCTTCGAGGAAAGTGAAAGTTTATTTAATAAAAGCTTGAATAATTTAAATTGAATGGAATAAAATCCTTATTCGAATAGAAATAAGCTCGATAAAGAGTAAATTTAATAAATAAACTTCGATGGCTTATCAAAAGTGTTTAAATGTTTGAAATACAGGTATGCTTGGCTTAATAAAGATAAGATCTTGAGTAAAACTGAAAAGTGAATGTGATTAAGGGTAAATGGATGTAAGTGGGGAAAAACAAATGAATGTGTGGCTTATAAAATTTGAAAGGGAGATATAAATCAAATGAAATTGTTTGATATTTTGGGAAGTGAATAAAAATCCAAACCTGAATTACAAAATAGAATTGAACCCAAGAAAATTTAATTGAAGAGATTTTTTGAAGCTAAAAAAAAATCAAGTATTGAATTATAAATTTGGAGTAAACTAATTTGGAATAAATTAGTAACTTAAATATGTGGATAAAATTTGAATTGGTTAAATAGAAGTTGGATGGTGAATTAATAAAATTTGATGGTGAATTAATAAAATTTTATGGTGAATTTAAGTGAATGGGAGAAGGAGACTTTGAGTTCTAAATATGAAATTCATCTACGATTGGTTAGCAAATAAAATGAAATTGGATTAAAATGAAATGGTTTGAAGTGCAAACAAAATCTAACTGAGTATAAATAAAGTGAAAATGGTCTTGTAATTAATTGAATAAGTTCGAGAATGAATCGAACATGGAAATTGAAATTTTTAAATGAATTGAATAAATTAATTAATTGAGCTAAGTAGTAAGTGGAAGAGATTTGATGAATCAAATTAAATTGGAAGAGAATTTATGGGCAAATGACAGTGAACTTAAGCTATGAAACTGGAATGATTTGAAGTAGTTAACTTAAGTATAGAATTGAATGAAGCATGGCTTACATGAAATTCGGGAAATGATTATTAAATTTTAAGCATGGATGTTGTTGAGCTTATTAATGAAATGGTTTTGAATAAAACCAAAGTGAATGTGAAATAAAATGCAAATATATAGTTTGGAAATACATTGGAATGAAATTAAATATAAATTGAGTTGGAATCAATTTTAAAATGATTATAAAACTAAAGAAATTGTTTGTGTAAATAAATATCGTCGAATTGATTAAATTTGCATATATTTTTAAAATATGGATTTGTTGTTACTATAAGTTGATAAGTAACTAATACTGATTTTTGAAATCAATTAAATTGAAAATGGGATAGTTTGGACATAAAAATGAACTGGAGATAAGTAAAGGGGTTGTAAATCACCTAAGCTGAATGTAAATGGTATATGAATCGGCGAAAAACAAATTGAATTAGTTTGAAAACTTCGCAAACGGCTTATGGAAGTATTTATATTGTATTTCATATGTTATTGATCTGTTGTACCTGTTAAATGAATGAAATGTTACAAATTTCATAAATATGTTGCTTATGTGTTTAAATTGAGAAAGTACAGGTATCGGAAGACCGTTTAGCGAGATTTTGGATGCGCAACTGCTTAAATAAATGCACCGCTTGCTTAAAATGCTAAATAAGGTACGCCTACGCAGTACAAACTAGGAATATAAACTGTTTTTGGTTTTTCCGACCGTGTGGGTCGATGTATATATATTTATATCTTTTGTCAAATTGAAAAGGCTCCTCCGTACAAAGGGGACTCCGCCAAAAAAATTCAGAAATTTTGGGAGTTAAAAAATTTTTTGAAAAGTTTTGGGAAAATTTTTAGTTAACGGTAGAACGATTTCAAACTGGAAATTGAAATAAATCAGTAAATGAAACTAATTTAAAATAATGACATGAATCGGTGTAAATGAGAAATAAAATTAAAAATTTAGAGTTGATGATAAATTGAATACATATGGAAATGAAAGAATCTATTTGAATAGAAATAGATATAACCTAGAATGGTGAGGTGAAAATAAGTATAAGGAACATATTTCATGTTTATACCAACATAAGAAGGAATGGTGAATTCTTAAATGAAAGATTGATACTACAAATATAATCTAAGATAATATTTGAGATGAATAAATATTGACATTTCGTAAGGAAGTCAATAAAATGTTTTGAATGTTGTGATTGGATATTATTGCTAAGGGGAATATGCAGGTATTATAAAAGGAAAAGAGAGTTGGTTTTGATTTTAAAAGATAAATTTGAATTGCTCGACAAAAAGGTGTGAATTTAAATTTCGGTATGAAATTTGATTGGGTTTTTGATCGAGCCACTTGGCTTTTGTTTTCTTTTTGGATTTGGGAGCCCGTAGAGGCCTTTTGCAGTTGTACCGAGCTAGCCGCGTAAAGGAGATGCTGGCAAAAAATTTTGAAAATTTAGAGAGTTATAAATTCTTCGAGAAAATTTCGATAATTCAAAATTTAGTTTTGAATTATAATTTGAATGTGTAACGACCCGCAAATCCGTACCCCTTGAGTCAACACTACTCTACCTAAATCAACTCAAGTTGTACAGAAATACGAACCATTTGGGTTAAAGAAGAAGAGGTAGAAGAAGAGAAAACAAAATCAACATTAGAATCTAACCATCGCAGCGGAATAAAATATAATAGATAATAAATAATCTTTATACAAAATCAAATATATCTGTTTACATACATTACATCATCAGAGTACATCAGTCACAGCTCACATCAGTAACATGCAATGAATACACAACAACTCAAACAGCGGAAATATATATATATACAAGTACGAGAATACGTATCGTCATCCAGCTCGTCTCCTGAGCTCCACAGCATCATATCCTGTATACTATAATACTCGGTCTGACCCGAGCATTACAGTTAAATAACACCCGAGTCAGTCTGGATTACCAGCGTGAGAAAACCATACCCAATTGATTATTAAAGTTTTCAAAAATCCTTTGAAAACAAAAGCATCTCGTAAGACCACGCCACAAATAAACATGTCGGGTTTTTACCTTACGATAGCTAAATCAATTTTTATAGAAATCCTCTGATATTATAATAGGGTCTATATACAAATACTTATAAAATAGCCGAAATTGTTACATCTATTAAATTCCAGCTACTAGCCACAGAAGTGGGTAATACAAACAAAACTCGTACAAGGCTCGTAGGGAGAATGGATTTCCAACTAATGACTAGGCACTGGGGTACCACCTGTCACAGTACGGGGGCTAGATCACCGTACCGAAGATTACTCTCTTCATCCCCTGCAACACAAGGCCGGAACCATTCCTTACTGAACAGTCCCGAACAAGATAAACCCCGTGGTTGGCGCGACCAACCACCCACTAAGCCGAAATATATAAAAAGGGACATCTAGACAGGGGAAATATCTTGTCCTGCTTGGGCATGACCCACCTAACCTTGCTGCATATCCCCTGATTTTCAGTCATTCCCATTTGATGAGGCTTGAGGCTAAGCGTTACCTTTAGAACGTTTTCACTTAAAATGCCCATCGCCCACCTGACGATGTTTCGCAAGCATTCATCCATACAAGTCCGTCTCGGGTTCGAACGGAACCGAAGGCACTATTCCTACTACATCCATTTTGGAAATATCCTCAGGATTAGTAGCGACTAGCCCTTGCACTTCACTGCTCCATCTTCGAATCCAAAATCGCCTACACGAAACGTACAAACCGAATTGAAGTGGTTTTCGAGAGATAAATCTCGATCCCGGTCTCTTCGAAACGATCAACGCATTGTCCAATATTGATAGTTGGTTATTTGACTATCAATTATATTCACAAAACAACCATCAACCAATAAATAATTTCCAAATTATTCATTAATCTCAAAAAAAATATCTTCACAAGATATATTTCTATTTTCAACCCTTTGAAACAGTTTTCAAAACCATCTTTCTTTTCAGAATCAACTTTCCCAAATATTTTCTATCTCCTCTGAAATCACCAAGCACAAACCTAGATTTAAAATAATTTAAAATACTTTACTTTGAAATATAATTAAAAACATTTAAGTTAAATTACTTCAATAATTTGTTAAAATACATACTATGTGAATATTTGAAAATAAGGCTACTTAATAAGATATAAAAATAGATTTTCGCTTTAAAAAAAACAAAATACTAAGCCACTTTTTGAGAAATTACTACTATAATAGATTTAAGAAAAATACTTACTTTTGAATTTAAATATTTTCTAAAACTTGCCTTTTTTTTTCAACAACTTTAAAACCTTTAAATTTATTTGAAAATTTACTTTAAAAATGTACTTGGTTATCCAGAGAAAAATCCCAACTTCAATCACTTAAATCAATTTCCTAAATTGATTTCCAATTTATTCCCTTTAAATTTAGAATCTATTAATTTCAGATCTCATTTCTTGATTTAAAATTTTTAGATTTCTCAATTACTTCTTTATTCTTTTAAATAAATTTAACTTTTAAATTTAAAATAATTCTTTGTTCCTTTAATTGATATAACTTAAGTTTACAATTCATCAATTTTATTTTATTCAAAATTCCATTTCTCTTCATACTCGAAGTTATTTATTATTATTTTCATATTACTTCTATTTCTTTTCAATTCATTCTTAATTTATTCAAACTTTCTATAATTATTTCGCTTACAAATTTACTTCCTTTTAATTTCTTTTCAACAAACCAATTCATATATTTTGGTAACTCATTATACCCAAATATCCAATCAAACCATAACATTCAATATTCCAATATAACTCATCATAGGATACCAAATAATCACAACAGAGAATATTGAATAATTTAAATAAATGTGAGGGGTCCAGTTGGATCCCTCCAACCTGTTTCCCTGCATGCACAAACGTTAGCACAATATAATATGCCAATTCCAAAATATCATACTATATCACATCAATCAATTCAACCATCCAACAATTATTTAAATTTAACCATTTAAATTTAAATTTAAATTTAACTGAGTGAGATTAACTCACCATTGATTTCTACTTTGCAATCCATTCCAACCCATTTCATTCCAGCTTGTTTCTCAACTTTAGACCTTGTATAACATTATATAGTTTATTAACGCTTGAATATCCAAAAATTAATTGACATTCACTTATTTATTTAACCTATAGTTTAATTCAAAATCTATAAACTAATAATGTTCTTTAACAAAGTATCTTTAGTAAATACGTACATAAGTTCATTAAGCAAGTCTATCTTCCTAACATATTATTATTATTCTTCTTCTTATATATAACTTTCACCAAATCGAAAAATAAATCTACGTTTTTAAATAGATTTATTGTGCTAATAATTTAACTTAAACAAATTCTCTTACAAATAATTTTGGTAACAAACGATTTATAAGTTTATTAAACACTTTAAATCACTATACTACATTATTACAATAAACTGGTACATTTTAAAGTATGCACTTAATTTTGTTTTTATTATTATATACATATATTATTTATATACTTACCTTTCTCTGGATATCAAGATTCAAATTAAGGAATAAATCTCAAATATACCTATCTGTTTACTGTACAAATATGTACGTATATATACACTGTGAATTCAACGAAATAAGTTGTATATTTATACCTTGCTCTAACTTTTTTTTTTCTATTTACTCACAAATATGTTATGTTTAAAATTGAATAGCAAGTTACCTTACTGCTAACAACCTCCCAGCCTCCATCATCTATTTGCGAAATCGCGATCCACCACACGAGCGTCGCCGCGACCGCGCTACACCCAATGCGCCGCCCCCTGTTGTGAGTCCCTTCCTCTTCGCGACCTCGGCTAGCTTCTCGAACTCGAGTTCTGAATCGTGCGTGCCCCAACCTCGATTTCCTCGATACACGCGAGCGCGTCCAAACCCTAATTCCACCCGGACACTACCATCGTCGCGAGCTCACGGCGACTCCCCACCCTTGCACGAAACCACTCGCGTACCCTTCGCGACAACTCTAAAACGCATCGCCACTTCGAGTTCGAATCGAACTCGAGCAACTCATCACGCCAGTCCCCTCTTTTTTTTTTAATAAGAACGAACGATTTCGTTTGGAAATGAAGGAGGAGGAAGAAAGCTCGGTTTCTTCTGTTGAAATAAGAGAGAGAGTGGAAATAAAATATCGATTCAGGGACTAGCTTCTTGAGTACGCTGGGTTATTATAATTTAATATTGAAAATATCTCGTTGCCCTACGCGAAATTCCGGACCCCAAATTAGACATACCGACAGACGTTTATAAGGTTTTGCCCATATTCCAATCGCCATAGAACGTGTTCCGGAGGCTAATTTGATCGTATACGCAAGTAACCAAAGAAAACGATCAAATTTAAATTAAATCGATTAAAATAATTCGAAGTGTTTTGAGCCGCCGGGGTCTAACGACAACTCCGATTGCTACGAAAATTGAAATCCGATAATAACTAACTATTACAGATCCAATGGAACTGGTTTCGTCGAATTCCGAGACTGTCCCTCGGAAGGCTATTTTTAAATTCAATTTAACCGATAAATTTTCAAACTGATTAAATCAGTGTTAAATTCAATTTTAACACTTCTATTATCTTCAGAACTATCAGTATAAATTTTACAAGCCTTCAAATTATTTTTAACCGGCTTAAAACTCCAAATTTCATATTTTACCCAATTTCGATAATTAAATTTAACAAATTAATTATTCAATAAATATAGATATTTGAAATTAAAGTTAATAATTAACATTTGAATATTTAAAATTAATTAAATATTCTGATTTCAAATATCTAAAAATGTCGGGTCGTCACATTCCTCCCCCCTTAAAAGAATTTCGTCCCCAAAATTACTAGTTAGAAAGAATGGTTCAATACCCATTTACTTATTCCCAAACCAAACAATTCAACATCTAACTAACTATCTTTTTATAGAAGATCCATTATCATTCTTATTAACTTCTCAACATTCCCATAGTTTCAAACTATACTATTTGTTTGACCATTCAAGTTTCAATTTTGAGACAATTTTGAATTATCAAAATTGTCTCAAAATTTGGCTAACTCCCTAAATTTCCGAAAAATTTCGCCAGCGTCTCCTTTGCGCGGCTAGCTCGGTACAACTACAAAATGGCTCTACGGCCTCCCAAATCTAAAAAGAAAACAAAAAGCCAAGTGGCTAGATCCAAAAACCCAATCAATTTCGTATAGAAATTTAAACACATACCTTTTTGTCGAGCATTTCAAATTTATCTTTCGGAATCAAAATATCAATTTCCTTCCCCTTTATAATACCTGCATATCCTGCTTAGCACTAATATTCAATCACAATATTCCCAAAACATTTTATCGACTTCCTTACAAATGTCAATACTTATTCATTCACATATCAACTTAGAATATATTTGCAGTATCAATTTCCAATTGAGAATACACCATTCCTTTCTTAAGTTAGTATAAGCATTTTATATGCTTCTTATATTTATTTTCACATCACCTCTTTAGTTTATATCTACATCTATTCAAATTAGTTTTCTCATTTCCATATGAATTCAATTTATCTTCAATTCAAAATACTGAATTTTTATTTTCCATCTATAGTTGATTCATATCATTAATTTAAATTAGTTGCATTCACTAATTTATTTCAATTTTCAGTTTGTAATTGTTTTATCGTTAACAAAATTTTCCAGATTTTCGAAAAATTTCTAACTCTCAAAATTTTCGAAAATTTTTGGCAGAGTCCCCTTTGTACGGAGGAGCTTTTGCAATTTGACAAAAGAGATAAATATATATACATCGACCCACCCGGTCGGAAAAACCAAAAACAGTTCATATTTCCTATTTTAATTGCGTAGGCGCACCTTATTTAGCATTTTAAGCAAGCAGCTTATTATTTTTAGCAAATAGCACAACCCAATCCAGCCTCACGGCTTCCAGGTACCTGTACTTACTCAATTTAAACATGTAAGTGCCAAATATATGCAGTTTAACCATATTCCACTTATTTATAATAGTTAAAACATATGAACTCTAAAAGAATCTCATACCAAACATTTTTCCGTAAGCAATTAATATAGTTTCATACTAATTCAACTGTTTCAATTAATCTATAAACCATTCTCATCCAATGTGAATGTTTTTCAATCCATTTGTATATAACTCCATCAATTTGAATGGTTTAGAACTCAATTGCTTATATTTAATTTATTCTTAAGCAAACTGAACTCATATTTAATTCAATTGCTTTCAAAATTAATTTATTTTACTTCTATCGACTCATAAATTTTTAATTACTTCCATTTACATCCAATGATAATTTATTCTTTGCAATTTGACAAGATCTATGTGAATAAATAAGTATTTATGTTTATAACCAATTTAAATTGACTCCAACTCAATTCTATTCCTTTTTAAATTTATTCACGATCCATATATTCTTATTTTCATTGCATTTCAATTTTATTAACCAAACTAGTTCATTCAAAACCATTAACAACTTAGATCCATCTTCATTACCAATTAAATTTCCTTTTTATTTTAATTCACTCACAATCATTTATTTAGCTCGACACATTCCATTTAAATTTCCATTTACAATCCATTCATTTACATTTCATGTTAGTTTATTCCAAACTATTTTATTTAGCTCGAAGACAATCCAAGCTATTTCATTCAATAATAATTTCTCAACTTATTTCAACCACATTTCATTTGATACTTAATTATCCCATCCATTTATTTATTCAATAAAATTAATTTATCCACATTCACTTAAACCATTCTAATAAACTTGAAACTTTCTATTTTCCTTATTGTCTCAAGTTATTTCAATTCCTTAATAATTTTTAAATGGCTTACAATTATTTATTCTTGAATTTCATTCCATTAATATTATTCATAACTCTCCGAATTTTATTTCGATTAAAAATTTATTTTCACTTGATTTAAAACTAATCCAATATTATTAAATTTTGTTTAAGTCGAATTCAATTCAACTCACCTTCATTCATTTAGCTTAAGTCAATTTCCTTCAGTTTATTCAAATTTTAAACTTATGCTCATTCTCATTTTGCAAACAAGTTCTCTTTTTAATTTAACTTGATTCTATTTCAATCCAATCTCATTTAAATTTGCAATTTCATTTGATTGGTTATTATCAAATTTACCTTTCAGATTCAGTTCATCCAATTTATTACATGGCCATTTCCAATTTATTTCCACTTATTCGGATTTTTATTTGCAATTCATCCCATTACTATTTTAATCCATCTCATTTTTATTCTATACTTCCCTCATTATATTTACTTTGTTTACACTTCAAGTCTAATTTTAATTAATAACTCAAGTTCTGATTCTATTATTCACTTTTTATTTACCATCCAATTTATTAACTCACAATTCAGCTTCATTCTCAATTTCTTTCACTTCATCAACAATTTGAATCCATTTTAATTTATAACTTGAGTTTATTTCCAAACTTTATCATAAGCTTATAATTCAATTCCATTAACTAATTTATTATCCAATTAGTTCTCCCCTTATTCATAATCCAACACTTGAATTTTTATTCCAAATATCACTCCATTTAATTTTCTTAAGTTCAATATTTATCTTATACTTCAGGTTTGGATCCTCATTTCATTTTTCAATTTATCAAAATATTGATTTTGGGCATTGTATTCCATTTTCAATTTAATAAGTCACAACTTATTATTTTATACAATTCCATTCATCATAAGCTGGAATATATTCATCTTTTATTTTTAACTCAAGCCTTCTATTTATTTATAGCCCAAGCATATTTTATTTCCATGGATCTTTAATTCTTTTATAAGTTATTCTGATTTATTGATTTCAATTCTCATTTCTTATCCAATTTACTTTCCATTTATTCAGGTAAGAATCTAATTCATTCAATAATTAAATTTAATTTTTATTCCAATTCAATTTTATTTCAACTCTGATTTATTCAACTCAAATCGATTTCAACTTAATTTGAATATAACTGGATATTATTTTCAGCTTATTCAATTTATTTTAATCCAGTTAAATTTTGTTCTCCCAATCCAAGCTTATTTCATTTTCATTTTAAATATAAATTCCATTATTCAAAGCTTACATTTCTTACACGATTTAAGAATCATCTCAATTTATAAGCTTATAACCCATCTCATCAGTATTTTTAAATACCTGGCTTTGGTTCCAAATTATTTTGAAATCTCCAACATCTCAAATCTCATTTCTCAAAATTTCAAACAAATCCTGGCTTTTATTACAACAATTTTTTTTTTTTGAAAATTTCAAAAACAACTAGCTTTTTGAACAAATCAGTTTTTGGCAGCAATCCGTCACTTAGAAATTCGAAAATGAATACTGATGATGCGGCCGTCATCATCAGAATTATTTTCCAATAATCCAAGTGATTTCAATGCTATATCACTTTCAAAAATCTGTTTAAAAAAAATTTCCCTTTCAGAAATACCTCCAAAACAATAATGCTATCATTTATCATCAAAACATTTCGACAAATTCTTCAACAATCTTCGGGATTTTAAAGTTTGAAATTCTGTTTTAATTCAAATTTTAACTAAAATGCATTTGTATAGTTTATGCTTATACAAATTACCAATTAATTATATTTCAATTTATAATTTACATTTATAATTCATATTTATAAATTTCATTTTATATTGAATTTATTCCCTTAAACTTCCGTTATATTTCAATTTCTAGTTAAATTTTCACTTAACAAATGATAATACTTAGATAATACTCTTCCTAACATCCAAGCAACCATATATTAGCTAAATAGTTTTCAAAAACTATCTTTATATTGAAAATATATTTTTGGGTAAAATTATTTCA
Organism: Allium cepa; assembly: GCA_030765085.1. NCBI lineage: Eukaryota > Viridiplantae > Streptophyta > Magnoliopsida > Asparagales > Amaryllidaceae > Allium > Allium cepa. The sequence continues at coordinate 592,582,093 of CM060938.1, forward strand.
TTTACCCACATTTAAAACAATACCGTGTCGATTGTCCAATTCAAGTGTTTAGAAACCCCTTCAATACAGTTGCGCAGACTGTGTCGACGAAGGTCCATATGCCACTCAATAAAACAATCAACACAATATTAAAATAATTTATATTCACTAACAAATACGCGCTCATATTTATTAATACGCTCAAACTCATTATAGAGTACTACGGACTCTAATTTATGACTAATTCCCACAAGAGCCAAGGTTATCACCAACCTAAGCTCTGATACCAAGTGTAACGACCCGCAAATCCGTACCCCTTGAGTCAACACTACTCTACCTAAATCAACTCAAGTTGTACAGAAGTACGAACCATTTGGGTTAAAAAAGAAGAGGTAGAAGAAGAGAAAACAAAATCAACATCAGAATCTAACCATCGCAGCGGAATAAAATATAATAGATAATAAATAATCTTTATACAAAATCAAATATATCTGTTTACATACATTACATCATCAGAGTACATCAGTCACAGCTCACATCAGTAACATGCAATGAATACACAACAACTCAAACAGCGGAAATATATATATATATATACAAGTACGAGAATACGTATCGTCATCCAGCTCGTCTCCTGAGCTCCACAGCATCATATCCTGTATACTATAATACTCGGTCTGACCCGAGCATTACAGTTAAATAACACCCGAGTCAGTCTGGATTACCAGCGTGAGAAAACCACACCCAATTGATTATTAAAGTTTTCAAAAATCCTTCGAAAACAAAAGCTTCTCGTACAAATACTTATAAAATAGCCGAAATTGTTACATCTATTAAATTCCAGCTACTAGCCACAGAAGTGGGTAATACAAAAAAACTCGTATAAGGCTCGTAGGGAGAATGGATTTCCAACTAATGACTAGGCACTGGAGTACCACCTGTCACAGTACGGGGCCTAGATCACCGTACCGAGGATTACTCCCTTCATCCCCTGCAACACAAGGCCGAAACCATTCCTTACTGAACAGTCCCGAACAAGATAAACCCCGTGGTTGGCGCGACCAACCACCCACTAAGCCGAAATATATAAAAAGGGACATCTAGACAGGGGAAATATCTTGTCCTGCTTGGGCATGACCCACCTAACCTTGCTGCATATCCCCTGATTTTCAGTCATTCCCATTTGACGAGGCTTGAGGCTAAGCGTTACCTTTAGAACGTTTTCACTTAGAATGCCCATCGCCCACCTGACGATGTTTCGCAAGCATTCATCCAAACAAGTCCGTCCCGGGTTCGAACGGAACCGAAGGCACTATTCCTACTACATCCATTTTGGAAATATCCTCAGGATTAGCAGTGACTAGCCCTTGCACTTCACTGCTCCATCTTCGAATCCAAAATCGCCTACACGAAACGTACAAACCGAATCGAAGTGGTTTTCGAGAGATAAATCTCGATCCCGGTCTCTTCGAAACGATCAACGCATTGTCCAATATTGATAGTTGGTTATTTGACTATCAATTATATTCACAAAACAACCATCAACCAATAAATAATTTCCAAATTATTCATTAATCTCAAAAAAAATATCTTCACAAGATATATTTCTATTTTCAACCCTTTGAAACAGTTTTCAAAACCATCTTTCTTTTCAGAATCAACTTTCCCAAATATTTTCTATCTCCTCTGAAATCACCAAGCACAAAACTAGATTTAAAATAATTTAAAATACTTTACTTTGAAATATAATTAAAAACATTTAAGTTAAATTACTTTAATAATTTGTTAAAATACATACTATGTGAATATTTGAAAATAAGGCTACTTAATAAGATATAAAAATAGTTTTTCGCTTTAAAAAAAACAAAATACTAAGCCACTTTTTAAGAAATTACTACTATAATAGATTTAAGAAAAATACTTACTTTTGAATTTAAATATTTTCTAAAACTTGCCTTTTTTTTCAACAACTTTAAAACCTTTAAATTTATTTGAAAATTTACTTTAAAAATGTACTTGGTTATCCAGAGAAAAATCCCAACTTCAATCACTTAAATCAATTTCCTAAATTGATTTCCAATTTATTCCCTTTAAATTCAGAATCTATTAATTTCAGATCTCATTTCTTGATTTCAAATTTTTAGATTTCTCAATTACTTCTTTATCCTTTTAAATAAATTTAACTTTTAAATTTAAAATAATTCTTTATTCCTTTAATTGATATAACTTAAGTTTACAATTCATCAATTTCATTTTATTAAAAATTCCATTTCTCTTCATACTCGAAGTTATTTATTATTATTTTCATATTACTTCTATTTCTTTTCAATTCATTCTTAATTTATTCAAACTTTCTATAATTATTTCGCTTACAAATTTACTTCCTTTTAATTTCTTTTAAACAAACCAATTCATATATTTTGGTAACTCATTATACCCAAATATCCAATCAAACCATAACGTTCAATATTCCAATATAACTCATCATAGGATATCAAATAATCACAACAGAGAATATTGAATAATTTAAATAAATGTGAGGGTTCCAGTTGGATCCCTCCAACCTGTTTCCCTGCATGCACAAACGTTAGCACAATATAATATGCCAATTCCAAAATATCATACTATATCACATCAATCAATTTAACCATCCAACAATTATTTAAATTTAACCATTTAAATTTAAATTTAAATTTAACTTAGTGAGATTAACTCACCTTTGATTTCTACTTTGCAATCCATTCCAACCCATTTCATTCCAGCTTGTTTCTCAACTTTAGACCTTGTATAACATTATATAGTTTATTAACGCTTGAATATCCAAAAATTAATTGACATTCACTTATTTATTTAACCTATAGTTTAATTCAAAATCTATAAACTAATAATGTTCTTTAACAAAGTATCTTTAGTAAATACGTACATAAGTTCATTAAGCAAGTCTATCTTCCTAACATATTATTATTATTCTTCTTCTTATATATAACTTTCACCAAATCGAAAAATAAATCTACGTTTTTAAATAGATTTATTGTGCTAATAATTTAACTTAAACAAATTCTCTTACAAATAATTTTGGTAACAAACGATTTATAAGTTTATTAAACACTTTAAATCACTATACTACATTATTACAATAAACTGGTACATTTTAAAGTATGCACTTAATTTTTGTTTTTATTATTATATACATATATTATTTATATACTTACCTTTCTCTGGATATCAAGTTTCAAATTAAGGAATAAATCTCAAATATACCTATATGTTTACTGTACAAATATGTACGTATATATACACTGTGAATTCAACGAAATAAGTTGTATATTTATACCTTGCTCTAACTTTTTTTTTCTTCTATTTACTTACAAATATGTTATGTTTAAAATTGAACAGCAAGTTACCTTACTGCTAACAACCTCCCAGCCTCCATCATCTATTTGCGAAATCGCGATCCACCACACGAGCGTCGCCGCGACCCCGCTACACCCAATGCGCCGCCCCCTGTTGTGAGTCCCTTCCTCTTCGCGACCTCGGCTAGCTTCTCGAACTCGAGTTCTGAATCGCGCGTGCCCCAACCTCGATTTCCTCGATACACGCGAGCGCGTCCAAACCCTAATTCCACCCCGACACTACCATCGTCGCGAGCTCACGGCGACCCCCACCCTTGCACGAAACCACTCGCGTACCCTTCGCGACAACTCTAAAACGCATTGCCACCTCGAGTTCGAATCGAACTCGAGCAACTCATCACGCCAGTCCCCTCTTCTTTTTTTTAATAAGAACGAACGATTTCATTTGGAAATGAAGGAGGAGGAAGAAAGCTCGGTTTCTTCTGTTGAAATAAGAGAGAGAGTGGAAATAAAATATCGATTCAGGGACTAGCTTCTTGAGTACGCTAGGTTATTATAATTTAATATTGAAAATATCTCGTTGCCCTACGCGAAATTCCGGACCCCAAATTAGACATACCGACAGACGTTTATAAGGGTTTGCCCATATTCCAATCGCCATAGAACGTGTTCCGGAGGCTAATTCGATCGTATACGCAAGTAACCAAAGAAAACGATCAAATTTAAATTAAATCGATTAAAATAATTCGAAGCGTTTTGAGCCGCCGGGGTCTAACGACAACTCCGATTGCTACGAAAATTAAAATCCGATAATAGCTAACTATTACAGATCCAATGGAACTGGTTTCGTCGAATTCCGAGACTGTCCCTCGGAAGGCTATTTTTAAATTCAATTTAACCGATAAATTTTCAAACTGATTAAATCAGTGTTAAATTCAATTTTAACACTTCTATTATCTTCAGAACTATCAATATAAATTTTACAAGCCTTCAAATTATTTTTAACCGGCTTAAAACTCCAAATTTCATATTTTACCCAATTTCGATAATTAAATTTAACAAATTAACTATTCAATAAATATAGATATTTGAAATTAAAGTTAATAATTAACATTTGAATATTTAAAGTTAATTAAATATTCTGATTTCAAATATCTAAAAATGTCGGGTCGTCACAGAATGATTGTATAAATGAAGTTGTTTGAGAACTATGGAAAAGTTTGGAAAGTTAATAAGAATAATAATGGATCTTTTATAAAAAGATAGTTGGTAAGATGTTGAATTGTTAGAAACTGTTTGGTTTTAGGGAAATAATAAACGGGTATTGGACCATTCTTCCTAACTAGAAATTTCGAGGACGAAATTCTTTTAAGGGGGAAGCAATGTGACGACCCGGAATTTTCGAGCATTTAAAATCGGGGTATTTAATTGATTTTAAATATTCAATAGAGTAATTTTAACTTGAATTACGAATATCACAATTTATTTGATAATTGAATTATTAAATTAAATAAGTGAAGTTGGGTAAATTGTTGAATCTGGAGTTTTAATCCTATTAAAAATAATTTGAATGCTTGTAAAATTTATATTGATAATATTGAAGATAGTAAAAGTGTTAAAATTGAATTTGGAAGTGTTTTGTTCAGGTTTGAAATTTTATAGTTTAAATTGAATTTAAAAATAGCCTTCCAAGGCACAGTCTCGGAATTCGACGAAACCAGTTCCATTGGATCCGTAATATTGAATTATTATCGGATTTCATTTTTCGTGCCGTTTGGAATTGTCGTGTGTGCGTACGATATATAAAAGTGCTGGAGTTTATATCGAAAATTCAAAGTTTAGTGCTTCAAAGGGTTATCTCCTCCATACGATCGAGGTTTCGAATTGAAGAATTGTGCCAGTTTCAAATTTAAATTTAAATTTAAAGGGATATGTAGATATATTTAATATAATACTATTGTCAAAAGATAAATTACATATTTTATTGGTTTCAACACTGGGCAGAGGATTATACTCGCATTCTTCCTTCTTCTGGAAGCCAAGTCGAGCCTTCTAATGAAAGCCTCGCCCCTTTTTCTTCTCTCGTTTTCGAGTAAACAACAGATAATTAAAAAAAATGGCGGACCGATTCTATAAAAAAAATAGTTCGAATTGCTCGAATCATCTGCTGTACATCGAGTTCGTGATCCCAGATTCAATATAGAGCCGTTCGAGTAGGGTTTCGCGACCGAAGGAGCACTTGCGCGCTCGCGCACGCGAGAGGAGTTTGAGTTCGACATGGCATTGGCTACGCGTGCGTGGAGGTGGAGTCGCGCCGCGCAATTAGGTTTTGGATCTCGGGATGTTTCGAGCGATCAAAGAAGACATGCTCACGTGCGCGAGTATCTAAGGATCGGAGTTAGGTTTTGGGTCAGGTTTGATCGCGACGTCAGAGATCGGAGGCGTGGTGATGTGAATCGCGAGCCTGGGTTATTTGTGAGTTATTCATTTGTTTGATCTTTAACTGAAGGGATAAAATGTTTATACACATTTTTAAGTTTAAAATATACAAATAGATGCTTATAGGAAGAAATACATTAGTAGACAGAAAGTATATGTATTGATCTATATAGTAAATATATATATATATATATATATATAGGTGCAGTTTCAATTTAAATGTATATACACGACTATTTTAATTTGATTATATATATGTAAGTTAGAAAAAAGATTGGATACGGATAAGATTTTAAAAATATATATGTATATGGGTTTTAAAATGTTGAAAACAGTATGTAAAATTTAATTCTGAAACTATGTAAATTAATTTTATAATTGTATGAGTTTCAAAGATAAAGAAATATATGTATATGTATATTAAGATTTAAAAGCAGGAAATTGCCAGGTTTGAAGAAGAAAAGAAAAATGGTAAATGAAGACACATATTAATAAAAATGGTGAATACAGTTTTGGGAAATCAAGTTTATTCAGGATTGGAAAGGGAAATTATACATATATATATATATATATGTTTATAGGAAAAAGAAAATTATTTAATAAATTGGGAAAAGAAAATAAATAAATATAAATGGCTAGTTTAGATCAAATTTATTGGTTAATTAAATTGGTTAAATGGTATTTGATTATTCGAATAGTTCAAATATTAATAAAAACATCTAATGATTTTAAAAGTTCGGGAAATCGTGGAAAAGCAAGTTGAGATGGGTTGGATTGCCAAACAAAAATCAAAGGTGAGTTAATCTCACTCGGTTAAATTTAAATTTTAAATTTAAATTTAGATGATTAAACTTAAATAATTGTTTGAATGGTTGAATTGATTGATGTGTTATATAGTTGTATATACTATATCCTGGAATGATTGATTTCCCTCATTTTATAGTGAAGATATTTATTTGTGCTAACGTCTGTGGATGCAGGGAAAACATGTTGGAGGTATCCAACTAGATCCCTCAACATTTATTTAAATTATCCAATGCCCTTTGTTGTAATTATTTAATATCCTATGATGAATTATATTGGAATATTGAATGCTACGGTTCGATTGGATTGGATATAATTGGGTATAATGAATTATCAAAAATATATAAATTGGATTTTGGAAAGGAAATAAAGGAGTGAATTTGTAAGTAAAATAATTATAGAAAAGTTGAATAAATTTAAGAATGAATTGGAAAGGAAATAAAATGGCTTTAAAATTCTAATAAATAAATCTTAAGTTTAGTAAGGGTAATTTTGAATAAACAGAAGATTAATGAATTCAAAACTTCAGTATTATAATTTTAAAAGAACAAAACATTTATTTAAAATTTAAGGTGTAAATTATTGGAAAGAGTAAAGAAGAAACTGAAAAATAAAAATAATAAAGTCCATAACTAATGAATTTGGAAATGAACTGATAAGTAAATAAATTTATTTAATGGGGATAAATTGGAGATCAGTTTGGAAAATTGATTTAAGTGATTGAAGTTGAAAATTCTCCTTGGATAACCAAGTACGTTTTCAAAGTGAATTTTCAAATAGAAGCTAAAAAATTTGAAGTTATTTTAAAATGCATGTTTTGGAAAATTTATTATTTCTAATATTTAAATTCTAAAGTAAGTATTTTCTTAAACTCTATTATGATAGTAATTATTTAAAGAGTGACTTAGTATCTTGTTTTTTTTTTTAAAGTCAAAAATCTAGTTTTATATTTTCTTAAGTAACTTTATTTTTAAATATTCATATAGTATGTGTTTTTAACAAATTCTTGAAGTAGTTTTAACTTAAGTGTTTTAAATTATATTTTAAAGTAAAGCGTTTTAAATTATTTTTAAAAGCTAGTTTGTGCTTGGTGATTTCAGTGGAGATAGAAAATATTTGGGAAAGCTTATTCTGGGAAAGAAAGATGTTTTGAAACTGTTTTCAAAGGGTTTTGAGAATAGAAACATATCTTGTGAAGATATTTTTGAGGTTAATAAATAATTTTAAAAAAATTATTTATTGTTTGATGGTCATTTGTGTATATTAATTGATAGTTAAATAACCGACTATCAATATTGGACAAATGCGTTGATCGTTTCGAAGAGACCGGGATCGAGATTTATTTCTCGAAAACCACTTCGATCTGGTTTGTGCGTTTCGTGAAAACGAGATTGGATTCGAAGATGGAGCAGTGAAGTGCCAGGGCTAGTTGCTACTAATCCTGAGGATATTTCCAAAATGGATGCGGTAGGAATAGTGCTTTTGGTTCCGTTCGAACCCGGGACGGACTTGTATGGATGAGTGCTTGTGAAACATCGTCAGGTGGACGATGGGTATTCTAAGGGATATGTTCTAAAAGGTAAAGCTTAGCCTCAAGCCTCATCAGATGGGAATGACTGAAAATCAGGGGTTATGCAGCAAGGCTAGGTGGGTAGCACCCAAGTAGGGTGAGGTCATTCCTGTCTAGATGTCCCTTTTTATTTTGGCTTAGTGGACAGTGGCTGTTCCCAACCGCAAGGTGATCTCACTCGGGATTATCCAGTAAGGGGTAGTCTCGGTCTTGTGTTGCAGGGGAGCGGGCGTACTCCTCGGTACGGTGATCTAGGCCCCGTACCGTGACAGGTGGTACCCCAATGCCTAGTCATTAATTGGAAATCCATTCTCCATACGAGCCTTGTACGAGTTTTGTTTGTATTACCCACTCTGTGGCTAGTAGCTGGAATTTAATAATATAACCATTTCGGCTATTTTATAAGTATTTGTATATAGACCCTATTATAATATCAGAGGATTTCTACAAAAATTGTTTTAGCTATCGTAAGGTAACAACCCGACATGTTTATTTGCGGCGTGGTCTTACGAGATGCTTTTGTTTTCAAAGGATTTTGGAAACTTTAATAATCAATTGGGTGTGATTTTCTCACGCTGGTAATCCAGACTGACTCGGGTACTATTTAACTGTAATGCTTGGGTCAGACCGGGTATTATAGGCTACAGGATATGATGTTGTGGAACTCAGGAGACGAGCAGGATGATGATACGTACTTCCGTACTTGTTTATATATGTATATTCCGCTGTGTTGAGTTGTTGTGTATCCATTGTATGATATTGATGTTGAACTGTGATTAATGTACTCTGATGATGTAATATATAAACAGAGATACTTGATTTTTGAGTAAAGACCATTTATTATCTATTATATTTTATTCTGCTACGATGGTTAGATTCTGTTGTTGATTTCTATTTTCTTCTTCTTCAACCCAAATGGTTCGTATTTCTGTACAACTTGAGTTGATTTAGGTAGAATAGTGTTAACTCAAGGGGTTCGGATTTGCGGGTCGTTACAGACTGCCTACAAAGGTCCGCTTCGTTAGACCGGTAAGGCAAAAGCATTCAAGGCATACTCTCTTGATGGAACACCTACAGACCTGCCTCCGAGGGTGCAGCTTCATTAGGCCTACCTAAGAGGGCCATCGTAGAGTATCCTCACATCCCGTTGAAGTCTCATATTTCCTTCTAGCCTAAAATAACTAACTTTGACGTGCTTTTTCTACACTAAAAATCTGCAACGAACTGCTTCGTTAGGCTCTTTATCTAGATTCTCTTTAGGCTGCTCCAAACACATCTTACCATTTTATTAGACTCTATGTCTAATCTTTTATTATGCATTTAGTTCACTTTTCTTATTCTATTAGCTACTTATTTACCCTAATTAGCATGCCCAGCCCTACCCATGTGTGAGACCATCGGTCCTAGACCTAAAAGCGAATGCTTCCAGTACGGGCCACTTCTATTATTTTTGTTTATTAACTTAATTCAAGATCTATGTTTGATAAAATAAGCATCTTCTATTTCTTTCTTTTTAATTATAACCAATGTATTACAATTATACTTGCAATTGTCACATTTACGTTTTTTTTCTTTCTTTTATTATCTACATGTTATAAATGTATTTGCAAGTGTCTCTTTTATATTCTAGTCCGTCATCTTTGATTATGGTACTAAATTTTCTTTAGTTCTCTTGTATTATATAACAGTCTTAACTTGGGACTACGTCCACCTATCATAGGTTACTTATATAATAACTTCTTTATTTTTTACTCTACTATCTGCGCAATAAATGCAGATCTGGTCATATTTTCTGTTTACTGTTTCTAGTCTTGTCAAATAATTAACTTGATTATTTCTTCTTCTTTAACTTCTTTAACGCTTTGAGTTATTCTTTTTTATTTTGGGAAGTAATTCTATTCTATTTGGTTGGTTAGAAAAACAATGCTGCCATATTTTAATACAAAATAATGCTATAAACAATAACTCGTAACTGCAAGATATTTCATTTATTGTTACTTTAATTGTTGGGTAATACAAAATACAATAATGTCTCTATTTTGCAGTAATTCCATTTTTCTTGCTTTATTCTTGCAGTTACGTTTATTGTTATTCTTACAATATTAAATTATGGAAATGTATTCCCTTTTCTAAACCAACCAACTAATCTATCACTAACTTCCAAATCAAGTTATTAGATTTTCCTCTTTTTATGATTCATTTCTCCCATTTAATAATTTGCAGTAAATTTCTCAATTTTAGGCTTATGCCTTTCTCTACAACTTTTAAGCCTAATATTACTTATATTTAATTGGGTTTATTTTCTTTTTGCATATAAATAACATTTAAATATAAGTACACTTCTCTTACAAAATTTACAGTTTCAACATAACTAACTAGTAGAATAAATTACTGAAACTAGTTCAAATGCTGAATTAAAATATTTAATGGGATTCTAATGATATTATATATCATTAACAAAAAAGATACATAATTTAAATCCACTTACTTGAAAAGAAATCACTTCAAATTCCAGACCTGATTTTTATTCCAGTTCTATTATTCATTGCCTTCCCCTTTGCAACCCTATTTAGAAACATAAACCAAAATTTATATGGATTTTTAAATTTGGATCTAATTGAAGATAAATAAATAGATAAACCATAAAACCAAGTCTAAAAACTTACCTCATACAGACGACTTAATTTGGACATCTCTTCTCTAGATCTACAGTTTCTACCTCCAAATTGCAAACTAGAAAACCTAAATCTAATATATTTGATTTCGGAAGAATTGGAGAAGTGACGCGGCTTCCGCGCCCATTCATAAAAATATGGGCTTGAAGTCCAGCCTTGCATGTTTATTTATAGAGAGCCAAAGCAACTTCATCCGTTTGTCTAAAGGGATTGAAATCTAGCCGTTAAAAACAAGTAAAGCGTCAGTTTTGACGTGTCTGGCCTTTTTTGTACATATTAATTTAATAAAGGTTAACTATTAACCGTTTCATATTCATTCTAATTAATCCCCATCAATTACAATTTTAATTCCATTTTTAACACAATTTTGTTTTGAAATTCAAATGTTGCTAATTAATGTAAATTAATTTCCTTTAATTGCTGATTTGATTAACATTACCCACAAATGATAATTAATTACCTCTAATTACAGATGACAATTAATTTCCTTTATGACACACGTCTATTTTGAAATTCAAATGCATGTTATTTCTAGAATTTATGCATGCATATATTTTTGTAAACAAATATATTTATGCACATTTTCACATATAATTATTTTTTCATATAGAACTTCGAACCTCAATAGCTTTTTCATACGAAGTCCGTTCGAGGCATATTATATATGTAAATTAATCAGAAAATCACCACAAACACAGTCATATAAGTTTCGAGACCATATTCTGAAAATTCCAAAAATTCTCATTTTCACTTTTTATAATTATTTGATTATTTAATTATCTATAAATGCGGGGTGTTACAAACATTTGAAAAATGAACTCATTTCTGCTCTAATCATCTACGCACGCAATTGGAATATTCCTTTCAAAATAATGTGTGATGCCTATAACTTTGTCGTTAGTGCTGTCTTAGGGCAACACATCAACAAAATACTTCACGCCATTTACTATATGAGTATGACGTTGAACGACGCTCAACTCAACCACACAAGGATAGACAAAGAGCTTTTAGCCTTCGTTTTTTCACTTGAAAGTTTCGACCTTGCTTATACGTTCACACATCATGGTCTACACTGAGCATTCTTCTCTTCGATACCTTTTGCCGAAAAGGATACTAAGTCTCGCTTAAATCGTTGGATCCTTTTACTTCAAGAATTTGACCTTACAATCAAAGACAAAAACGGATCCAACAATGCCATTGCTGATCATTTGTCATGTCTTCCAAACGCATTATCTTCTTTACCTATCAACGAGTACCTTCCTGATGAACAACTCTTTTAGTTTCTATCGATCCGTGGTTTGTCGATATAGTGAACTATATAGTCACTAAGGAAACTCCTTCTTTTTGGTCAAAACAAGATAAATACAAATTTCTTTCCCAAGTGAAATACTTCTATTGGAATGGTCCATACTTTTTTAAGAATTAGCCTGATGAAATCATTTGACTTTGCATCTCGGATAAAGAAATATGGAGTATTCTTTTGTTTTTCCACGATCAAGTGTGCGGTGGACATTTCGGTCCTCGAAAAACTACGAAAAGGTGCTTCAATGTGGTTTCTATTGGCCTTCTGTTTTCAAAGACTCATTTGAATTTTGCAAAACTTATTATCGATGCCAAATGCTTGGAAGGATTTCTCGATGAAATATGATGCCTCTAAACCCCATTCTTATGATTGAAATCTTTATTGTTTGGGGTATTAGCTCTATGGGAAATTTTCCCAGTTCGTCTAGAAATGTGTATATTCTTCTTATTGCCGATTATGTCTCAAAATGGGTCGAAGACGTTTTATGCAAAACCAACGACAATAGAATTATTGTGAAATTCCATAAAGAAAACATCTTTTTGAGGTTTGGCACACCTCACACAATAGTTAGCGATAAGGGCACCCATTTCGCAATCGTTCGTTTGAAACTTTAATGAAGAAATGCTCAATAACCAACAAGTTATCCACTCTGTATCATCCTCAAACTTGTGGCCAAGTTGAAGGTTCAAATCGTCAAATAAAACAAATCTTGGAGAAAACTATTAATAAAAATAAAAAAGACTGGTCTCAAAAATTGACCAATGCTTTTGGGCTTACCGTACTACTTTTAGAACGAACCTTGGGATGTCCTCTATTCATTTAGTTTAAGGGAAAGCTTGCCATTTACCTTATGAAATCGAACACAAAGCATTGTGGGCAATAAAGAACTTAAACTTTGATCTCGATAAAGCTAGCGAAAGTCGAATACAACAACTCAACAAACTAGAAGAACTTAGGAACGACATGTATGAAAATGAGAAAATTTATAAAGAAAGAATAAAAAAATTTCATGACAAGTCAATCAATCAAGACATCATTTATTCCCTGGGAAACTTAAATCGGGATGGACCAGACCATTTGTGGTATGAACTTTTTTCCACATGATGCCATAGAAATAGGAAACCCCAGGGATGGATCGATTTTTAATGTCAACGATCATCATTTGAAACCTTTGTTTGAGTTACCGTGTGATTAAGAGGAGGAGCTCATGATTCTTCATGAGCCAAGCTACATCTTGTAGGAATGTTTACCTTCTTTTATAAATATGTACATATTTTTCCCTGTTGTATTCATTATGCATTTACTATCGAGACACAGTCAAAGTTAAGTGTGTTGGGAGTCTCATCTTCATTTTCTTTAATTTTCATGGCATTTTTGAATTTTTATTTTCCACAAACTCAATTTTTTTAAAAAAAAAATCTTAAAATTTCTATATCTCAAAAACATTTTCTTTTTAGCATTTTTATTTATTTTCAAGAAATTCTATAGGATAAGTATATGTTTTGGTTACTAAATTGAAATTTTTGAAAATTTATCTGTCTTAACAAAAATAAAAATAAAGCTTGATTACAAGTAATGATGGTTTAACTAGTATATAGGAAGATTAATACATGTTAATTATGAAGTATATCTTAATTAAAAATCTTTGTTTAAAAAAGTGATGAATTTAAAGTAAAGGATATAACATTTTTATCTTCTAAGTTAAATGGTGCTAAAATGGTTTTTCAAAACTCTCTCTCCAACTAAAAAACGAACAAACAAAAAAAAGGAAAAAACATAATGTTAACCAAAAATCTTGTCAACAACCCCAATGCTTGAAATAAGATTATTTTATATGGGCATAACCATATGGTTGAGGTGAATCATGTCATTGAGAGCATATCTTTCGAATAGAGTGATTAAGTAGAAAGGATTTGAGGTGATAGCTTTAACTTTTGACTAAAACGACCTGATCCAAAGGAGTGTCAAATTGTCGAATCTTTCGACGTTGTTGAAAGGTTGATGTAACCATTCTTGACTTTATTATCTTGGATAGTATAATGGAAGAATAACTAACCGATCAACCATGTCGAAGGGTTAAGGTTCCGCCCCAACCTTTCGACTTGGTTGGGATAGCAAAAGATTATCAAACCTTTCGACCTTGTTGAAAAGTTTATGAGACCACTCCAACCTTTCGACTGGATTGCTATAATAGTAATTGCCTCTTGAAGCTATTCACATTAATATAACTTTCAACATTATTGCTTTATCAAGTCTCATCTCCCCTGGAGGTTGAAATTATTCAATCATCAATGTATTTCACCTCTTTTCGATCACGTCAAAAGGTTGTATTCAAGGCCTTTCGACCTTATCGAAAAGAGATGCTTACTCTATTCTACATTTCTTTATTGCTTTCAACCTCTTGGGTTGATAGCCCTTTCATGGAATTCTTTTGAAAGAATTACTGATGTCATAAAGAGTTGACGTAATATGTAACAAACCATATAAAGGATCTAACATCATATATCACAAGTTCTGTTTCCCTCTATAGCCGAAATCATAAATTTAATATATACAGAAATAAAACTCATGAAAATATCCCATGATATTTCCATGACATATACTCGAAATGAACAAAAAAGGTAAGAAATAAATCATGTATGATCGGCAATTAATGTTGAATTAACACCTGGTCATGATCATCCCCAAATTCAAATTAATCACAAGACATCAACCCTTTATTTTCTCATAATGAAGTTTGATACAAATATTAAGAAGCAAATCCTGCATTTAATTTCTAGATTAGGGTTACAAACATAGTGAGTGGGAGCAAAAGTTGTAGAATGAGAAAATCCGATCCCCTACACCAGACCCCTTGGGTCCTATTTATAGATGCAGTTGACCGAGCTTTCGACTTCATGCTTTCGAATGGGTCGGAAGGTTCCATTTTATTTGCAACTACGAACTTTTCATCTTTGTTGAATTGTTTGTCTTTCATATGTCATCATGGACCTTTCGACTTTGTCGAAAAGTTTGCTTTACTTTGTGCCTTCGTGAACCTTTCGACATTGTCAAAAGGTTCGCCTTCTTTTTGTTGCTGTGAACCCTTTGACCTTTTGGAAGGTTGCTTTTCCCCTAGTTATTGTAAATCCTTCAACCTTGCTGGAAGTTTGCTCTTCACTTGGTTGTTTGCGAGCGCTGTGCTTTCCTTCAATGTTGTCAATAGGTTTTCTTTCTTTACCAACCCAAGAGTCTTATTTTCTTCATAAATCTTCTGACATCGTTGAAAGGTATCTTGGATGTGTTCCAACCAGTCTGTAAGGCTTGCTATGCTTTCAAAAAGGTCATTATGGAGTTGATTGTACTTGCTTTGACTTCTCCACCCACTTCGGAAGGTAAGAACTCTTTAAAATGTTGAGTGATTAAATATTTTGACTCTTTCGAAAGGTCTAGGACTGCTATACACCATTGACTGCATCCCTTCGATTCCTTTGAAAGGTTTGATCTGAACTACTTTACTTTAGTCTTTTTTTTATGATGTTGGTTGCGGGATTACTCTTCTACCCCAGTCGAAAGGTGCTTAGAAGTTTTGTGTCAAGCAACTTCGTTGTGCCTTAGTAATTCTTTCCTTCAGGCTTGCGGAAGGTTTACTCCAAATTCTTATATGCTTCTGTTTACTAGAATTGAACAATCCTTTTGCCACCTTTGAAAAGTAACTTTACCTACTACTCTTTACACATGTGGAAGCTTTCTAAAAAGCCTTCTTTATCTTTATTCATATTTTATGGTCAACAGTTAGACCCCACTTGTATAAAGAAGGCTTTTTTTCATTAGGACAAAGATTTCAGAATTACCAAATTGTCCTTGTATTCCTGCGATATATCTAATAATATTGCATGGTCAGTTCATACTACAAATACCTTTTCGGTTTGGTTGATCTTTAACTTTGAATTTTTTTAGTGGAAGATTCATCTTTTGAACCTTCAGAGCCTGTGATGATCATAAGTATTTGAAGTCTCGGGTTTGGGTCTAGATGGTCGGGGCTTATCAGTTTCTCTTATCAATAGAATGCCATAAGACCATACATAGACAATTTATAAGTTCGTATCTTGCGACAATAAAGGTCGAATAAAATGCATCAAATAATAATAGAAAGACCAAGGTCATAATGATTATTATAATAGAATGCTAAAACCCCATATCAATCCAGCAATAATGAGAGAAGACCAGAATACCAATTCAATCATCCATTCAGATATGAAAGTCCAGGAGATTATCTTTTGGTTGTAAACGTTAAAGGTTCAGATGATTTATTTCGTCATTCAATAATAGAAGATCATAAGACCATTTTTGGTGATAAGAAGTAGAAGACCAGAAATCCACGTCAAATAATAAATAATGGAGACCAAAAATCCATAGTTGGTAATAAGTAATAGAAGGCCAGAATACCCAATTTGTCATTGATAATGGAAGTTCAAAAAACCATTCCCGCTGATAAATAATAGATGACCAGAATACCCATTCCTGGTATTTAATAATAGAAGACTAGAATATCATTTATGGTAATAATAATAGAAGATCAGAATACCATTTCTTGTAATTAATAATAGAAGACTAGAGAATTAATCCAGCAATGTTCACGAGGAGAAGTCAGTTAATTCTTTCTGATTCCCTTATCAAGTGTGTCATCTTTATGCCTTCATGATATTTTGCACGCTTTTTCTTTTTCAGACCCTAGTTTCTTTATTCTTTTGGCCTATTTTAGGCAGGGACTCTTTCGTCCAATTCTTATGCTTATTTAGGTAGTTGTCATTTTAGGCAATGCCGATTTCTAGCGATTTCCCATTTCAAGTAGGCACGTTTCTTAGTCCGTCGGACATTTGATCCGGGATTCTGGTGCACTTGGCTTGCTTATTCTCAAGCATGGCCCGAGGACTTACCCAACTTTATCCAGGAGGCACATTAACCTGGCAATAGCGTGACACGGCTAAGGGCATGTTCGATACCTTAGCCAGGCCATAGTGTAGCAGGACCAGGGGATTACGCGTCCTCCCTCCAGGAGGTGCCTTATCCTGGCCATAGCGTGACGCAAATAAGGGCTCGTGCTACTTTAACCAGGCCATTTTAGACTTTATCGGGGTTAAAGGCATTGCCCTCACTCTAGGAGGTGCCTTGACCTGGCCATCTTGGCGTGACCAAAGGCTTTCTACCCTTATTGGTAGCCTACCATTTTAGGTAGTCCAAGTTTAAGAAGAATTTTACTCCTGATCATGTAGAATTTTCTAAGTGAATCATAATAGAGACATTTTGGAAAATGCTTTATTCATTCAGAGTCAAAAAATACGGTATCAGATCTTCTACGTTCCAAGTTCTCTGTACCATATTTCCATCAGGATGGTATAACTTGTAAGGCCCTGGAGAGATTTCCTTGAAAATAATTGGTGGACCTTCCTAATTTGGTTCCAATGTTCCATCTGTTGGGTTTCTTGTATTGGCCATTACTCTTTTAAATACAAAATCTCCTTGTCTGAATGACTCGTTTTCAACTTTGACTTATAGTACTTTGATATTTTCCATTGGTATTCTTTCATTCTTAAGGCTACTTCATTTCTCAGTTCGTGAATCAAGTTAAGTGATTCCTTTTTTAATTGTTGATTTGGGTTTAAGGCATAGGAAATCCTTCGATGAGATGGTACCTCAACTTCTTCTGGTAGCATTGCTTCACAACCATATGTTAGTGAATACGGGGTATAACCCGTTGTAGTTCTAATGGATGTTCTGTAAGCCCATAAAACTAGGTGAAATTCTCCTACCTAATTCCATTTTTCCCTATTTAGTCTCTTTTTCAAGATTGTCTTTATTGTTTTGTTAGCAGCCTCAATGGACCGATTGGCCTTTGGGTGAGTGGCAGAAGAGAGGCATTTTATGATTCCTTTCTTATGGAAAAATTGTGAAAATTCTTCACTTTCAAATTGGGTTCCATTATCAGATATTATCTTATAGGTAATCCCAAACCTTGTGACAATTGCCACTATAGCATACTTCGTAAAGTAAACAATTACCACTATATCATACTTCTCCCCACCTTTGGAGATTGGAAGTGCTCCTATTAAATCGATTTTCCGAACACCGTGTGGCCATGGATTGGTGATGGGAGTTAGTTGACTCAGAGGAAAGATGTGGTATCTTCGAGTAGCGTTGGCACTTTTCACATCTTTTATATTACTCGATTGCTTGGTTGGTTAGCTGTGGGGAATAAAATCCTTGTTTCGTTATCTATTTGGCCAATTTGATCCCATTGGAGTGATCTCCACAAAGTCCTTCGTGGGCTTCCTTTAATATCTTTAATCTGCTCTTGGGTTTTACACATCGTAAATATGGACGGACATATCCTTTCTTGTATAGAGCTCCATTCTCAATGGTAAAGCTTTAAGCTTGACTCTTTAGATTTCGTGCCTCTGTTCTATCTGCATGTAGTGTCCTATTGGCAATATAACTCATAATTGGGGCCATCCAAGTGTGTTAATAGTATTCTACCATTATTGGAGCTGGGGATTCTTTATTTGTTCTTTCTTGATTTATTTCCCCTATTTCTTGTGCTATAGCCCAAGATCAGGTCAATACTAGCGGCTCATTAGTTTTTTCTTGTTTTATTTCCTCAATGATAGGATTAGCCTGAAATCCCATAGGCACAATTCGAATCGTAGAGGCCCCTCTTAAACATGCCAACTTAGCTAATGAGTGCGCTTGGGAATTGCCTCCCCTTGGTATTTGGTGTGCAGAGAAATCTTCGAAAAGTGTGAGCATTTTTAATACCTTCTTCACATACTGACTTTGTTGGGGATCTTTTATCTAGTATACTTGCTTGATTTGGTTGACCATTAATTGGGAATCACTGAACACTTGAATCCTCGGGATTTTGAGTTGTAAAGCAAAGTCAATCCTACGACCACAGATTCATACACTGCCACGTTCTTAGTTGCTGAAAACCCTAATTTCATATCATTGTGAAGCCTGTATCCATTATGGGTAATTATTATGTATCCTGCTCCAGCCCCTTGTTCATTTGCGTACCATCCATAAATAATTTCCATTTGGGTTTTAAGTCTTTTTCCTTCTTAGATTGCTCTGAAACAAATCCCGTACATCCATTAATGAAGTCAACCAATGCGAGCCGCTCTAGGTTGATATTCTATATAATATTAACTTACCTCAATTCCCCACTTAATCAGTCTGCCAGAAGTTTTAGGTTTACTGAAGACTTGTTTCAATGGAAAGTTTGTCAATACCTTCACTGGGTGTGCTTGAAAGTAAGGTCTTAACTTTTATGCCGTGAGAATTTAAAAGTATGTTAGTTCTACAATAACTAGATATTGGATATCGACAAGCCTGCTGCATACATAATAAACGGGTAGTTTCAATTCCTTGGTTTTCCTTAATAATATCGAGCCTACCGCGTGTTCTGAAATTTCCATATACAAAAATAGAACCTCCATATCTTCGGGGATATATAAGATCGAAGGTTTTTTCAAATGTGATTTCAACTCTTGAAATGCATTTTTGCAATTATCATCCAATTTGAAAATTTTCTTCTTCTTTATTACCTTAAAGAATGGGATGCACCTAACGGTGGCCTTTGAAATAAACCTGCCTAGCGCTGCTACCGTTCCATTCAAACTCATAATATCTTTACTTGTCTTGGGCTCTGCTATATCCTCAATGTCCTCAATCTATTTCGGACTAGCCTGAATTCCTTGTACACTGGTAATATAGCCTAAGAATTTTCCAGAATGAACTCGAAAGTTTCATTTTTGGGGGTTGAGTTTCATTAGATACTTTCAGAGTACTTTGAACATTTCATCTAAATCTTCAAGATAATCCTTTGCCTTTAGGATTTTACCAACATCTCATCCAAGTAAACTTCCGTACTTCTTCTGATTTGGTCTTTAAACATCCGGTTAACCAGTCATTGGTAAGTTACCCCAGCATTTGTCAAGCCGAATGACATCACTTTGTAACAATAGATTCATTCATCTGTAATGAAGCCGGTATGCTCCTCATCGGGTTTAAACATAAGGATTTGATTGTATTCGGAGTATGCATCCATCAAGTAGAGCAGCTTATGTCCACTAGTTGCGTCAACCAATTGGTCTATCCTTGGCAGCGGGTAACATTCCTTTGGACAAGCTTTTTTTTAAATCCGTATAATCCACACAAGTTTGCTACTTTCCATTAGATTTCTTTACCAAAAATAGGTAAGCCAACAAGTTGGGGTAGAAGGCTTCTCGGATAAACCCAATTGGTTGCAATTTCTTCACTTCTTCTTTTAAGGAGTCAGTCCTAACCTTATCGAGTTGCCTCTTATTTTGCCTGACCGGAGGAATGTTTGGATTGACATTTAGGGCATGACTCATGATTGCATCAATTCCAATCATGTCAGGGTGGGTCCAAGCAAAAGTATCCTTATTGGCTTTAAGAATTCCACTAATTCCCATTTTAGTTGCTCCTCGAGATCTTTTCACACTCTAAATATATTAGCAGAATAAGTTGAATCTATTAGAATTTCTTTGGTTTCTTCAACCGGCTTAACTCTTTCAACCTCTCCTCGGCAATCTCGCACTATAATAATCTCATTTTCCTCTATTGTGTTGAATTCCATTCTCTTCCTCTTTCCATAAATTGCAAAACTTCTTTTGGCAATACGTTTATTAGTTCTATTAGGTTTTTTCTTCCCTTTGAACGATTGATGTAAAAAACCATCATTCGAAGGCTGTAAAGTAATGGAAGAATCAAAGTGATAAGTAAACTCCCTGTTATATTATTCCGAAGTTGCAAATTACATTTCTCTTGATGCAAATTGCTCACCATTGATAGTTCCCCAGCCTTTCTTAGTAAGGAATTTGAGCATCAGATATTTAGGTGAGATGAAATCATCCACTTCATCCAGCGTTGGACGTTCGAAGAAAGCGTTGTAAAATAATGGCTGGACTATGATTATAAATGTTGTTTCAAAAACACGGGAGCACCGAAGGAGTCCCAGCTGCACCAAGAGCTTCATTTGTCCTAATGGAGTTGTTCCCTTGTTATTGAACCCCAAGATGGGTTTAGGGCTAGGCTCAAGTTTGTCTTTGGAGATCCCCATTTGATCGAATGCATGTTGAAAGATCACGTTGGAGAGTTTCCAGTGTCGACCAAGATCTTTATAGCTACTGAGGATCCTATCCGAGTCGTGATCATCAATGGGTCGTTATGGGGGTGATGGACTCCTCTTCTCAATTTTTGGGAATTAATCACCAACCTGTGCATGTTGATATTATATTTTAGGGTTTTTGGCAGTGGTCCTTCTTGCACAGAAAACACATCCTTCCTAGCTTCATGAATGTATCTACTCCTGACATTTTGACTTCTGCCTACAGGATGTGGTCCGCCATATATAACATCGGTTATGTTTTAGGGTGGACTCAAGTTCAATGGACCTTTGTCCTCAATCATATTAATAGTGGTACCAACAGGTTTTCTTGTCTCATTCACTAGCAAGTATGTTTTAGGTTTTTCACAAAATCCTTTAGATGTCCTTCTCGAATTAGTTTTTGAATTATCCCTACCAGCACTTTACATTCAGTGGTCCTGTGACTGTTTTCCTTGTGACAAGTATAGTAGTTATCTCCTTTCTTTTCCTCTGGATAATTTCGAGCTCTGAACGAGGTTGGGAAATTGACATTGTCTTGAGTCATCGCATAAATGTAAGAGATTGGTCTTTTTAATGCCACTACATTAGCATTAGCATCTTCTCATCTAGACCTTTTATTGATCCTTTTCAAGTTGAATCTTCCACTGTCCTTCTTCTGATTAGACCTCTTCTTAGAATAGTGCAATTTGTCCATTCAGATGAAGTTGTCAGCCTGAAAATGAAAGTCTTACAAGTCTTGGCAACCATGGATGAATAATTACTTCCAGAAAGTAAAATTGACTATAAGGCCTGAATGAACTACAATAAGCTTGTCCCTGTCATTCATTCCCTTGGCTTTCAATGTTTTAACGTTAAACCTCTCTAAGTAGTCACCCAAGGAGTCACCATAATTCTGTCTTATATTGGCGAGTAATGTATAATCGATCGATGTGTCTTTGTAGATGCATAATTGAGCCGATAATTCATAAGAGAATTGTTTCCAAGAATAAATTGTGTTCTCGCGGTACTGTCTGTACCACTTGGCAGCAGCCTCATGAAGAGTGACTGGAAAAAGGCGGCACCTAGCGGCACAAGAAGTATTGTATAAATCCATTTGAGTGTCAATTGCCATCAAATGGTCATCATGTTTAGACATCCCATGATATTTCATTGTAGGGACCATCACGTGAGAGGAAATAGGTGCTAACATTATCTAATCATTGAAAGGGGCAACCCTCTAATTATCATTTACTCTCTCATCTGCTGTTCTCTTACACTTAATATTCAACAGATGCTTTACGGCCTTCTCTACCATGTCTTTGAGGTAAGCTTCGTTGTTCAAGTAGTCTTTCTTGTTTGGTTTGTAGCTGTTTGAGGTAGAACTTGCAGAACCATCCTTGTCTTCCTCTTAGATCCTTCCTTGATAGTTCTTTAGTGGTGGATGATCCTTCTTCAGGGAAATGTTAGTTTTTCTTTTCACGACATTAGTGGTGATTTTCAAGATTCTCCTAGGAGAGACAACTTCCTCTCCTGTTATCATAGCTTTCATGGTTGACTTGCAGTATAGATCTTCTTATAGAAGATTCTTCCTCACCATCATTTTTCAAACTAAGTGTGTTATTTTAGCAATATGATCCTCTGGTTGATGATTTTGAGCTGAAGCCAATTGCGGAGGCAGTTGAATTTGAGTCGATGGTGGAATTGGTTGAGCTGGTGTCGAAGACTACCCTCGTTCCCTATTCCTTGGGTTGAAAGATAGTGAAACATTTTATCCTAGCAAAATTACATGTTCGGTCCTATCGTTTAAGGTGGAAAGTCTTTTCGATTTCATTTTCCTGTAGTAAACAAATTTCCACAATTAACTGTATTAAGATAACAAGGATGAAGGTTCGACCCCTCCTTCTAGCGCCAAAATGTTAACAAGAAATCTTGTCAACATCCCGAATGCTTGAAATAAGATTATTTTATATAGGCATAACCATGTAGTCGAGGTGAATATTGTCATTGAGAGAATATCTTTCGAATAAAATGATTAAGTCGAAAGGATTTATGGTGATAGCTCTAACTTTCGACTAAAATGACTTGATCGAAAGGAGTGTCAAATTGCCACACCTTTCGATATTGTCGAAAGGTTGAGGTAACCATTCCTTACTTTATTGGCTTGGATAGTATAATGGAAGAATAACTAACCCATTAACCATGTCGAAGGGTTAAGGTTCCGCCCCAAACTTTCGACTTGGTTGGGTTAGTAAAAGATTATCAAACCTTTCGACCATGTCGAAAGGTTTATGAGACCACTCCAACCTTTCAACTAGATTGCCATAATAGTAATTATCTCTTGAAGCTATTCACATTCATAAAAATTTCAACATTATCACTTTATCAGGTCTCATCTCCCCTGGAGATTGAAAATATTCAATCATCAATGTATTTCTTCTCTTTTCAATCACGTTGAAAGGTTGTATTCAAGACCTTTCAACCTTATAGGAAAGAGATGCTTACTCTATTCTACATTTCTTTGTTGCTTTCAACCTCTTGTGTTGATAGTCCTTTCATGGAATTCTTTCGAAAGGATTACTGATGCCACAAAGAGTTGACATAATATGTCACAAAAAAGTATCAGGGATCTGACATCGTATATCATAAGTTGTATTTCCCTTTTGTAGCCGAAATCACAAAATTTAATATATAATGAAGTAAAACTCGTGAAAATATCCCATGATAGTTCCATGACATATACTCGAAATGAACGAGGAAGGTAAAAAATAAATCATGTATGATCAGCCATTAATGTTGAACTAACACCTGATCTTGATCATCCCCAAATTCAAAGTTGATCACAAGCCATCATCCTCTTTATTTTCTCATAGTGAAGTTTGATACAAAGTTTAAGAGGAAAAACCTAATTTAATTTCGAAATTAGGGTTGCAAACATAGTGAGCGGGAGCAGAAGTTGTAGAATGAGGGCACAATGAGAAAATCCGATCACCAAAACTGGACCCCTGAGGTCCTATTTATAGATGTAGGTGGTCGATGTTTCGACTTCATGCTTTCGACTGGGTCGGAAGGTTCCCCTTTTATATGCAACCCGAAACTTTCATCTTTGTCGATTGGTTTGTCTTTCGTCTATTATCATGGACATTTCAACTTTGTTGAAAGCTTTGCTTTTCTTTGCGCCTTCTTGAATCTTTCGACATTGTCGAGAGGCGTGCCTTTTGATGTTGCTTTGAACCCTTTGACCTTGTCAAAAAGTTGCTTTTCCCTTGGTTATTGTAAACCCTTCGACCGTGTTGAAAGTTCCCTTCACTTGATTATCGTCGAGAGCTGTGCTTTCCTTCGATGTTGTCGAAAGGTTATCTTTCTTTCTTTACTAATCTATGAGTGCTATTTTCTTCATAAACCTTTTGATATCGTCCAAAGTATCTTGGATGTGTTCCAGACAGTCTGTAAGGCTTGCTATGTTTTCAAAAAGGTCATTATGGAGTTGCTTGTTCTTGTTTTGACTTCTCCACCCTCATTGGAAGGTAAGAACTCTTTAAAATGTTGAGTAATGAAAACTTTCGACTCTTTTGAAAGGTCTAGGACTGCTATACACTGTTAACTGCATTCCTTCGACTCCTTTGAAAGGTTTGATTTGAACTCCTTTACTTTAGTCTTTGTTTTATGATGATGGTAGCGGAACAATTCTTCAACCCCAACTGAAAGGTGCTTGGCAGTTCTATACCTAGCTCCTTCATTCTGCCTTAGTAATTCTTTCCTTCATGCTTGCGGAAGGTTTACTCCAAAGTTCTTATGTGCTTCTCTTTACTAGCATTGAACAATCTTTTCGACACCATCGAAAGGTAACTTTACATGCTACTCTTTATTCATGCAGAAGATTTCTGAAAGGCCTTCTTTATCTTTATTCATATTTTATGGTTAACAAATATATATTTGTATATATTTTCATTAACACCTAGAATCATGTATTCACACTTGTGAGTTCACTCGCCATGGGTCTCATCTTCATATTTTTAATTTTCATGGAATTTTTGAATTTTCTTTTTCTACAAGATCCAAAATTAAAAAAAAATATCAAGATTAATATCTCAAAACCATTTTATTTATAGCATTTTGATTTATTTTTGAGAAACACTATAGGATAAGTATAAGTTTTGGTTATTAAATTGAAATTTTTGAAAATTTATTTGTCTTAACAAAAATAAAAATAAAGTTTGATTACAAGTAATGATGATTTAACTAGTGTATAGGAAGATTCATATGTGTTATTTATGAAGTATATCCTAATTGCAAATCTTTGTTTAAAAAAGTGGTGAATTTAAAGTAAATGATATAATAATTTTATCTTCTAAGTTAAATGGTGCTAAGATGATTTTGCAAAACGCTCTCTTCAAAAAACAAACAAACAAACAAAAAAGGATATATATATATATATATATATTTGTATATATGTATATGTTTTTATTAACACCTAGTCATGTGTTCACACATGTGTATTCACTCGCCATGCTCTGTACCCTTCTCAAGTAAGCCCGAAAGTTAGTACATGATCGGTATATTTGGTGTCAATTTATCCGAGTTAGGTGTATGTACATAAAAATTCTTTCATTAATAACACCTACAGTCGATAGGTATTCACACTTGTGTGTTCACTCACTACGCTCTTTATTTCCCTTACATAAGCCCGAAAGGCAATGCATGGGTAATATATCTTGCCACTGTTTCTGAGTAAGGCATATGTAAATATTGTTAATATCAGTAAAATTTTCAAATAAGAGAGAGTAAGCAATTGAAATCCAAGTACTACTTTTACTTTTTTGATTAGATTTGTTATTTAGAAAAAATGAAATTACCACTTTGAAAAACATTGATAATTAACTAAAGATCTATTTCATAGTTGCACTGTGTTATCACCAAAACTATGAATTAAACTATAGTCTGTTTGTTATGATAACTTGATTTTTGTTGGAAATTTTTACAAGTAATAGGACTTAAATTTCTGGACAATGACCAGAACTTATATTTAACTTATTCATGTCGATTTGAAAGTAAATTCTTCATTTGCAAATATTTTCGAAAAAAACTTGCATTTATCTCAGTGTAAAAATATCTTGCATTTTGTAAATAATTTCATGTTGCATTTGGATTTTGTGGGTAGTATCCGCTAAAAACCCTCACGAGATAACACTCGTTCTACTAGGGACACCTAGAGATTTAACGGCTTATTGCATACGATCAATGCAATCGTGTTTTGTATGAAAATGGATTTATCTTATTTTTTCTTTATTCGACGACGAATAAAAGGATAAGTGTGGGAGTATTCGATATGCACGTAAATGTGCATATTTTTACATCCATGTTTTATATATTTTTATTTAAATAAATGTCATAATTGGGTATTTTTACATGTTTAAAACCAAATTTCAAATAGGCTTTCAAGTCATCATTCATACATCATTGTTGGGGTAAAATAGTAATTTTATGCATAATTTAATTTGAGAATATTTATTTGCACATTTTGTTTGAATTTGTAATAAATTGAATGATAAAATGAAAGAGGGTTCCATGAAGATATGCATTCATAAGGAGGGAAACAAAGGAATGAAGATGGAAATAATTCAAACTACACATCATGGAGGATCCTAAACTTATAATTAGAAGCTAATGGTCAACTTAGTGGAGGTTAAGGTTTCATGCATACTTGATGATGGATTAAATAGAGACTAATGGTTAGTTGGTGGCCACACTTCCTAAAGGGCATTTTGGGATGCCCTCTAAAAATTGGATTAAGGCTTTGTGCATGTATAAATAGCCCTCTTATATGCATGTAAAGGATCTTCATCCGCTTTTAATACTTAGGAAATTAATATGCAAATTGTAGCTTCAAGTTTTATGAAATAAAAATGGCTTCCTAAGCCTCTTGTTCTCTTACTCCTTTCTTAATCTTATTTTATTTTCTTGTTCGTATTTACTTACATGCTCTTTCATTTCATGTTAGTAGCCTAGACTTACATTTATGTAATTAGTTTAATTTTATTTCATGCAAGTAGTTAATTTCCCTTCCATTAATTAGTTTCTACTTCCTTTTGCTTTCTAATATTGAAATTTACAAGTGTTGATTTGATAACACAAATGAGCAGCTAAACCCTTTCAATTTATGGGGAAAGAAGCTCTCTAATTATGTAAATTCAAAATAATTTTTGATTTATGGGCTCATTTGTGCTTCATGAAAGTAAATGTTGATATAAGTTTATATAAATGAGTTTGATAGCTTATGTTGTATTTTCAAATAGGTTATTCTTATTCAACATTAACACAATTTACATCGTCATTTACTAATTGATTTTTGATTATAGAATTAAAGTAGAAACTAAATTTGATGATCTATATTACTAATTACAACAGTAAATAGATAATACTTAAAATAGCTTTTGCTTTGCCATCATTTTCATGGGAATTGATAAGTGGTTTTACTTGTTGTATTATAGTTTGATGACTTAAGTTATGTTAATTAATAACATAAATAAATCATACTTATGATCAATACAACACTAATTTCACTTAATATATAAAATAGAGATCATAGACTATTTGTTTGATGATTTACAAAAATAAGAGAGTGGTTTTGTCTCTAAATTGTTTTCTAATCTCATGTTTCACATCACCTTTTGTTCTAGCCTTTTGTTTTCATTTCTTCTTAGCTAATCAAAACTTCACTTCTTGGTTTAATTTGATTGAACAGAAAATTTTAAAATCTAAAAAAATTCCCTACGGATCGACCTGTACTCGCCATGTACTATCATTGCACATTATGCGTTTGCGGTTATTTTTATTATAAATTTTTCGACGTTTTTCTAAACCTATAGAAAATTCATCGTTAAGGTATGTAGTGAATTCCATACATACTGTGTATTCAGAATTTAGAAAATTTTGGGGTAAGGTAAAGGACGAAAAAACAAAATTAAAATGCATAAGAAAAGCTCACTGAATTCCATACATAATGTGTAATCTAGCAATAATTTTAGTAGCAAAGAAATGAATCTACATTTAGCACAATTTGTCTATATAATTTAGTATATTTTGACTCTATTGTTGACTTGTTTTTTTGTAAAAAAGAAGATGTCCTTTAGAATTAAATATATTGATGGGTTGGCAGGGTTGGTGATTAGGTATGAAGATTAAGTAATCAACTCGATTGTCTATGATTCACAGTATATACCCACTTTATCATACGATTTATTTGAACAGGACTGGTATACATCATATTCCTTACCAACCTCTTCTCGATATATTGTCTTTAAACTTTTTCTTCTCAGTTATTAGGCTTAGAACATGCAATTGCGTAAAGCTAAAAAGACTTGCCAACAATATTAAATTTTTTATTTAACCACTCTAAAATACTTACCTAATCACCAACCCTGCCCATTGACAAATCTAATTTACAAAATTGATCAACAAATATCCTTGGGATGCATTGATTTTTGTGATATGGTTATCTAATATGCCATGTTAGAACATTAAGGGACGTCGCATATAAACTAACAATCTGAATAAAGAAAATGAAGTATATTGAAGTGATACCTGAATGGAACTCCACAAAACATGTTTTAAATCATCACCGTTATTCCGCCAATCATCAACCGTGAATGGAACATGCTCCCATATGAGCGATCTTATGTAAGAACATAGTTTCAAAGAACCTTCTCGTATTGGTACAACATTCTTATTAAATTCAACGTTAATTCGAGACACACGATCTGAAAGAAGTCTTTTCATTCTAGTTTGATCTCTAGCTTTTTTTTTGAATCAAACTTTCATCTATGTGTTGAATATTAGTCTCATTTTCCATCACATCACATCACTTATCGAATGACTTAAATAGCTGAGCCAATTGTTTCGGTAGGTTTCAGTGGATGTTGATCCAAATAAATTGTCGACCTCATCGAAAGGTCTAAATTGTAGGGTTTAAGACTTCGAACGATTGTAGTTATTTCTTGCATAGGAATGTTGTTATTCTTGTCCACGAAAACCTTCCGATGGAGTTGAACCTGAAAATATGAGTTAAACCAATAATGATTTAAGAAAATAGTAAGGTAATTAAAAAAGCCAAGTACTTCCCTTCATATCTAAGAAAAAGCATCATTTTTATTAAATTTCCCCGAACCATTATCAATTAGGATTACAATTCTTTGACTAAGAAGTTACAAGATCATAATAATAGAAATTGGATCCCCAAAACAGTGTGTCAAGTGAAGTAGTCGGGGAACAGAGAATAACATTAGGGTCAGAAGCTTCAGATATCGTTGTTTCATTTATTTGGCACTCAGAAATGGTAACTACCAGCTCCAGTGTATTAAAACCAGACCGATAATAACTACCGGCTGCAGTATAAGAACCGATAGCTTACTTCCAATTAGATTGCGATAATGTTATTAATTTATTTGGCACTCAAAGATGACAGGTTTACGTTAGATAATCATTATTGGTATATTGGTATTTTTCACTTCTTCCTCGGTAAAACCTATTTATATACACACACGTTTTATTTAGTGTTAAGAATGTTGGTAAAGAATTTAACAAAATTGTTGTTAATACTAATATCAAGATTTGAAATAATAATATATTAACCAACATGACATGGGAAGTTTTGTTTCTTTAGGACTTCTTCACCTTATTGCTACAGGCAAAATTTCATGCATGAATAAAACCTACGTATACAATATCTCCTTTTATTTAATGAAAGGGTAAAAAGTAAAATGATTTTTATTTTTCCAGCAAGTAGATTATAGATCACCAAAATTCATTCTCCTTTGTCCCGTAAAAAATTCTTAGTACTACTTTGCTTGACCTCGGTTCAACATTTATAAATTCCGTCCTTGGATATATATATATATATATATACACACACACACACAAAATGTAAACAGCTAATATATATAAAATTAGAAAATGGCGTCTGCTCCTAATGGAAACCCTAAAGGAGAAAAATCCAAAACTGATGACGAAGACGATACAGGATGGCAAAAGGTTATTAATAAAAACAAGGGTAAGCGTCAGATCGGGGAGAATATGCAGAGGAGAGAAGGGCCCAATCAGCGAACGTTTCCAGAGGGACCGAGATCCAGTAAAGTTGAATTCAAAGAAGGGAAGAGATCCTGGGCAAAAGCTATAGCAGGCAACACATATATAGAAGGTGGGGTCAATAATTATAAACCCCTTGAAGATGCTGAGGGACCCTTTGCAGATCTGGATGAAGATGTGTTTTCTACAGCTAAAAGTATGTGGGGATCATCTATCTACATATATGTGGCAGGAAAAAGACCTTATTGTGTTCATTTTAATGCTTACATTAAAAGAGAATGGAAACCATCAGGTGAATGGGATATTTTCCTTAGGGAAAATGGTTTTTATTTAATTAAATTTAGTAATGAATTGGACTGCAAAAAAGTGCTAGAAGGAGGACCGTGGTTCATAGATAGCAAACTTATTTTCATCAAGAAGTGGGAACCTAATTTAAGATTAAAGCGAGATATGCTAGAAACTCACCCTGTTTGGTTTACACTAATGAACCTTGATTTATCCTTATGGAATGCCCGTGGCATCAGTAAAATTGCAAGCCTGATTGGTACACCTTTGTCCATGGATGATTATACTAGACAAGTTAAAAGACTGAAATATGCTAGAGTGCTAGTAGAAATCAAGGCTAGCGACACAATTAAAAATCAAGTTCGTGCAAAAGACAGAAGTGGAAATATATATATTCAAGATGTTGAATGTGATCACATTCCACCTGTTTGTACTAAATGCAAGTGCTTTGGATATTCTACAGAGCAGTGTGAAACAAATATACGACCAATTAAACAGGTTTGGAGACAAAAAAATACATTAGAGATTACTCAAACTGAGCCAACACAAAATTTACAACATAAAAGGCACAGAAAGAGTCTACTGAAGTAAGTCCTATACACATAGAACAAATTACCAAGAGTGCTAGCCGCCAAACAGCTGAAGATACATCTGATGCACTGGAAGAGGAAGTAGAGGTAACTGATTCTCCACTGGATAATACTGCTGAAAAGTTAAATGTCCATAGCTTAGCTGGGGATTCATTGGTCGAAACGCCTATCACAACAGACGAAATGAATGAAATAAATATAGTTGATCTGCATAACAGTGATTCAGGTACAGATATAGAGGAAAACAGTCCTAACAAGTATACAAAAAACAACACGGACTACACTAAACAGTTTCAAAATTCAGTGGTTAAAAGTAAGACGAAATCTAATCGTGAGATCTCTCCCATGAAACTGAGGAGTAGATCCTCAAACTTCAAATTTCAATCATAAGCTAGAATGTAAGGGGTCTAAACAATGACATAAGGCGTTTAGACCTCTTAAATCTGAGGAGAAACTATTCTCCTTCTATTATAAGCATTCTTGAAAATAAATTCAATAATGAAAATTTATCTTTTTTTACTGAGTCTTTGGGAGATCATTGGAAATTCATACATAATAATGATGTGGGAGGAAAAGGTCGTATACTATTATTATGGAATAAATCAACCTGGACTATCAGCCTTCAGAGGAAAGACAAACAACAAATAACTATGGAAGCTACAAACACAGGTGGCTTGATACTGACTCTTACTTGTGTATATGCTTGTAACTTGGCCTCACAAAGATCTCAACTATGGCAAGCTATTAAAGATGTAAGCAAAATTACCAATAATCCATGGATTGTGCTAGGAGATTTCAACTCAGTACTTTGAGCAGAGGAGAAAAAAGGAGGACTTACCATGAAAGTTTTCCAGCTCACCGAATTCAATAATTGCACATTAGAGGCATGACTCATAGAGCCCGTCCACAGTGGCCTAAAATACACATGGAGAAGCGGAGAGAATAAAAAGATATCATGCAGATTAGACAGAGTGATGATAAATGTGAAATGCATTATCTTATTTCCTAACATTAAAGTTAGCATTCTCTCTCCCTCTACTAGTGATCATAGTCCTATAATGGTTGACTTAGTAGACAAAGGTATGATTGGCAAAGGTAGACCATTCAGGTATAGTAATCATTGGAATGAAATTGAAGGTCACAAAGAAGCTATTAATTTCAGTAATACACCAAATGTTGAAGGCTCTCAATGCTATAAATTATTACAAATCATCAAAACAAAAAGACATTATAAATTGGAATAGATGCAGACCCAAGGAGTATGATAAAATTGCAATGCTGCAAAGCAAATGTGATGAATTTCTTACAATGATAGACAATGGTGCTGATGATGATAACACATGGATCAATTACTACCAAAGCCAAAATGAATAAAAAGAAGCACTCAGGTTGAAAGCTACATAACTCAAACAAAAAGAAAAGGAGAAATGTTTCACTGAAGGAGATGAATGCACAAAATTCTTTTATACTAAAATGGAAATTCGTAGTAATAAGAATAACATCACTCGAAACATCAACCAGGAAGGGAATCATACTATCAAAGCAGAAGAATTTGAGGAGCAGACAATTCAATACTATAATGAAATGTTTAATGGTGAAGTTTGCGATAACTTACCAAGAATTCACTGCAGGAGGCTGATAAATACCAGGGGAAGAAGGATGCTGACCAGACAAGTTACAGAAACCGAAATCTTGAACGCCCTGAATACCATCCATATAGATTCCAGTCCGTGACCCAACAGACTCAGCTCTAAATTCTTCACTTTCCACCGGAGTGACCTGAAAAATCACATTATCTTAGCAATGCAAGAAATATTTCAAACTGGAATTTTTTTTAAAGAAATCAACCATACTTTTATCTGTCTTATTCCTAAAAAAGATAACCCTGTCAAAATTGAGGACAACCGGCCTATTGCATCTTGCAACGTGATCTACAAAATTCTAAGTAAAATTCTTTCCAACAGAATGAAGAAGATATTACCTAATCTTATTTCAAAATGCCAAAGTGCCTTCATTAAAGGTAGAAGCATTTTTGAAAACTCACTATGGCACACGAGTTGGTTAGGAATTTCTATAAACCAGGAGCATATAAATTCTGTCTAAAGGTTGACCTCTATAAAGCATATGATAAAATTAATAGACAATTTATAATTCATATGCTCATAGCTATGGGTTCCCCTCAATATTTGTAAGACTTATAAAAGAATGTATATCTACACCTATCTTCTCTATTCTGATTAATGGTATACCAAAAGGTTTCATAGGGTCCAATAGAGGTATTCGGTAGGGTGACCCTCTATCCCCCTACTTGTTTGCAATTGCCATGGAATACTTTTCTCTACAAATGGAGTTGGCTACTCATCACAAGCTTATTCACACTACTTTTAACTTCCAGCCTACTGTGAGTCACTTACTCTATGCAGATGACTTATTCATCTGTATACACTACAAAAAAGGCTTCGTATAGTGACGGATCCTAGCAACGGCTAAAAAAAAAGGTCGTCACTAGCCGTCGCTATACGCAATATACAGGTCCAGGCCGATAGCAGCAGATTCATTTTGCTTCCTCCCCAAAACCCTTCCTCCTTCCCCCAATCCGTCGCCCCCCGTCACTATAGCCGGCGCCCCAGCCTTCAACGCCTCCAAATCACCCAAATTTGTGTCGGTATGCTCCTAATCTCTTATTTGCATGTAAATTGATGTTTTTAGGTTTAGTTTAAACCCTAATTCAATTATGATTTATTGTAAAATTGAGATTTGTTGTTAAATTGGGTATTAGTAGTATTGTTAAATTAGGTATTAGTAGTGTTGTATGTTGATTTGCTAGATTAATTAGTTTATTATCATGAACTTGAATTAAGTATTACATATTAATTAGTTTATCATGATCAAGTTGTATAAATGGTTGATGTAGATAATTAGTGTTGGCGATTAACATGGTTAGTTGTTTTAGGTGAAAAAATAGTGTATATTAATGATTAACTTGGTTATTGATAAATTTACATGAAAGTATTTCATAGTTTATGAAATTGATAAATTACAAATTTAAGTTGCTAAGTGAATTTAAATTGACAAATTTTTATTTAATAATTAGTTTTTTATTGTTTTCTAATTATCTATTTGATAATTAGAATTTGTTGTTTTGTAATTATATTCATTGATAATTCTTATATTTACCCTGTTGATTGAGCGACGACCATTTTAATAATTTTAGCGACGGCTAGCGACGGTCAAAATGCAAAAGGTTGTATTTATTGTAAAAAATAAAGTTTGTACAAAAAATTAAAAAATGAATATGAGAACATTAAAAATTCTGCAAATATCTAATTTATTTAAAAAAATTAGGAAATGACTTTAAACACAGCTGATATTGTACTAAAATCGATTTTGTAAAGAAATAAAGAAATGAATATAACAACAACAAATAGTCACATAAAATATATGTCGCAAAAAAATAAAGAGATGAATATTGAACTAAAATTGTTAATTGAATGTTGAACTAAAATTTAAATACACAAATTTTTGAATAAAATATAAATAGTTGAAACATTGTCAAAATTTGAAAAGAACAATAATATTTGATAAAATTTAAAGAAATTTTTTTATCCCTTAGATTGGCTTTGGCCCCGTCTGGCAAGTATTGTATATGATCGTTATATGGATGTTCGTTTTGTAACGGAACAGACATTTATATTCATCTGATACAATACTTGTCAGATTTGTCCCTGTATTGGACAAGTTACAAACACAATAAAGTAATTACATATTATAAATCATTTCATTTTAAACGGTTACAAAATTTCGACAGCACTTCCTTTACGTTCCCTGTGTACACACATTTGTGTACGATACAGGGAACATAAGGGAAGTGCTGCTGAAATTTTGTTGAACCGTTTAATCTGAAATGATTTATAAAATGTAATTACATTATTGTGTTTGTAATGGGAAGTAGGATGACTGAACCACCGAAGTGAAAACCAAAATACCAAAAAATAAAAAAATAAAGTGAAGTTCATATTTTGAATTTTCTGGAACGATGATCTTTTTACAATGGAGAATGGTTGAAAATTAATGATTTAAATTGTCTAACATACATTTTCAAATCAGGAAAAATGTTCAATTATTTTCTCGACCGTACTTGGATGTATGAAGTCAGAACTGGAAAGAAGAGATCAATAAAGCAACATTTCTACAACGGTGTACATGAATTTATTAGATTTGCTAAATCTAATACTGAAACAATACAGAAATTCGTTGCCCGTGTAGTAAGTGCCAATATTTGAAGCATTGGAAACCAGATATAGTCGAAGTACATTTGTATCAATATGGTTTCGTGTCTGATTATTATTTTTGGGATCGTCATGGAGAACTTGTTGAACCTACACCTAATACTGAAGTTTTAGAGGACGGTAATATGATGACGAATTTGATACAAAAATATGGTGTATGATGCGGCACGATCAATGTTTCCTACAACTAAAGCTGTCGATGAAGACGAAAATGTCGAAGAAGAACCGACAGCGGGAGCTAAAAAATATACGATTTGCTGGATTCTGCTAAGAGGCCGTTGTGGGACGGATGTAAAAGCGGAACCAAACTTTCAGTAACCGCCGAATACATAACTATGAAATCAAAATTCAACCTTACGGAAGCTGCATTTACAGCAGTTGTACAAGCTGCAAAACGACACATGCCACCTAATAATCTGATGTGCGATAGTCATTATAAAGTAAAAAAATTGATGTCCGCTTTCGGTCTACCGTACGAGAAGATAGATGCATGTGTGAAAGGTTGCATGTTGTATTGGAAAGACGACGTTGACATCAGAAAATGCAAAATATGCAACGAAGAAAGATACAAACCAAGAAAGAAGAAAGGGAAAGAAGTCCCGTACAAAAGAATGCATTATTTACCCATCACTCCCAGACTTCAAAGATTATATGCATATTCTGCTACGGCCTGTCATATGCGATGGCATAGTGTGAGAACAGCGGAAGAAGGAACTTTGATACATCCATCTGACGGTGAAGCATTGAAACATTTCGATAAGACTTATTCCGCATTTGCTGCTGAAAGCCGTAATGTCAGATTTGGTTTATGTACGGATGGATTTTCACCATTTTCACAGTTTGGTAGTAAATATTCATCCTGGCCAATTATCGTTACTCCGTATAATTTACCTTCATGGATGTGTATGAAGACACCATATGTGTTTCTCACCACTATCGTTCCCGGCCCTCATGATCCAACCCAAGGAATTGATGTTTATTTACAACCATTGATCGAAGAGTTGAAGAAACTGCGGAATGAAGTAGTCGAACTTACGATGTATCAATGAAATTTTTTTTTGGTTATTCGCTTCTTTGTTATGGACGATTAATGATTTTCCTGCATACGGGATGCTTTCTAGTTGGAGTACGGTCGGTCGTCTAGCATGCCCTTATTGTATGGAAGAAATACGAGCATTTTCGTTTCGATATGGGAAGAAAGTTTCGTTGTTTGATTGTCATCGGTGTTTTCTTCATCCCAATAATAGTTTTAGAAGAGAAGAAAATTTTCATAGCTAACAGAGAAGAGAATATGAAACCACCTAAGGTTTGGTCAGGCGAGGAAATATACGAAATTGTAAGAGACTATCCAAGGATACGTGAAACTGGAGTCCAGACTGAAATCCCAGGAAAGTCAGACATTCATAGTTGGTGCAAACAAAGTATATTTTGGGAGTTACCATGTTGGAAAGATCTCTTACTCCGACATAATATTGACGTGATGCACAACGAAAAGAACGTGTTTGATAATCTGTTTAATACAATTTTGAATGTA
This sequence comes from Allium cepa, assembly GCA_030765085.1. Taxonomy (NCBI): domain Eukaryota; kingdom Viridiplantae; phylum Streptophyta; class Magnoliopsida; order Asparagales; family Amaryllidaceae; genus Allium; species Allium cepa. Next base: position 592,619,143 of record CM060938.1, read on the forward strand.
AAGGGCAAAACCAAGGACGATTTGAATTCGAGGCTCGATATAGCAAACTATTGTAAGCGCTCGGAACTTCATACGAAGCCTAATGACAATAAAAGACTGAAAGCATGCTATGAGCTAGACAATAAGCAAGTAAAACTCGTGCTAAAGTGGGTGGAAGAATTAAAATTTCCCGGTGGGATTTCTTCCAATCTTCGTAGATGTGCTGAATTCAAAAATAGTAAATTGAGTGGGATGAAAAGTCACGATTGTCATATCATGATGGAATATTTACTCCCCGTGGCTTTCAAAGAACTGTTGCCCATAAAAGTATGGAACGTCATAACCGAGTTATGTTTGTTTTATAAACAGCTTTGTTCGACAACATTAAAGGTGGATCGTATACGTAAACTTGAAGTAGAAATACCCATATTGCTATGCAAACTAGAGAAAATACTTCCGCCTGGTTTCTTTAACGTAATGGAGCATTTACCTATTCATCTTCCATCTGAAGCACTTCTTCGAGGTCATGTGCAATATGGATGGATGTATCTATTTGAGAGGTAAATTAACATGTGCAATGTTCATGTCAATTTCAAATTCAAATTTTTTATATCTAAATATGTAATAAATAACTTAATAGGTACTTGAATCATCTGAAGGAGAAGATTCGACAAAAAGCCCGAGTTGAGGGTTCGATATGCAAATCGTATCTTGAAGAAGAAGCCTCATTTTTTTTCTCTCACTACTTTAAGGACGATGTGAACTTAACGTTTGTAATTGTTCCTCGAAATGAGAAAGTCGTTGAACAAAATTCTTCTCAAACAGTGTTATCTGTTTTTAGACAACATGGTAGACCTGGTGGAAAATGTGTGGAAATATGGTTGGACGACAGAGACCATCATGTAGCGCACACGTATGTTCTTTTAAATTGTGTCGAAGTCGCACCATTTGTCAGGTAATAATTAATTCACTTGTAATTTACTTGTACGCACATAATAATAACACATGTTACATATATGCAGTATCTACGAATCACAGTACCCATCTGGCGATCTCAGTAAAGAATTTGCCAAATGGTTTTTGAACTATGTTTGTGAGCCAAGAAACTGTGATGAAGGCTTAAGAAATCTTGCGATTGGACCGAAAAGAAATGTGAAGACTTATCCAATATTCTTCGTCAACGGGTTTAAGTTCAACACAAAAGATTACGGTGCTGAAAAATTAACATATAACAGCGGGGTATTTGTCAAAGGCAGTGATGATCCAGATGAGCACTTAAAAGATTTTTATGGCGTCTTAACACGGATTCTAGAATTGACATATTATGTTGAACCTTTAGAAAAGGTTTTTTATTTAAGTGCAATTGGTTCAGTAACGTTCCTGGTTCCAGAATCAACGTGCATAAAGAGTACAAACTTATTGAAATAAGGCATACATCACACTACTATAAGTGCGATCCTTTTGTATTAGCCAGCAAGCGTTACAAATTTATTTTGCTTCGTATCCATCTTTGAAAAGAGATAAAGCGGATTGGTCCGCTGTTTTCAAAACGAAACCAAGGTTTACGTTTGATGGAAATAATATTCCAAATGAAGCAACATATCAAGCCGATCTTGAATCAAATACAGAAATAATAATAACTGATGATATTAATGTAGGGCCTTTGAATGATGAATCGAACGTCCTATTTGATGCATTCGAAAGTACCGAAGAAAATGAGATAGAATACGAGACTGAATCTGAATCAGAAAACGATGAAGACTGATCGTTATTGATTTAATTGTTATGTGATAGTGATTGAAACATGCGATGTAATAGTTAATTTCCGTAATTGTTCTGTGATGATCATTTAGTTAATTTTTATCCATGTTTTGTACTAGTAAATTTTTATAATTGTTATATGAAAGTGATTGAAACATGCTATGTAGTAGTGAATTTCTATTATGGTTCTGTGATGATTATTTATATAGTTTTTATACATGTTTTGTACTAGTAAATTTTTATAATTGTTTCTGTGAAAGTGATTGAAACATGCTATGTAGTAGTGAATTTGTATAATTTTTCTCTGATGATATTGTTTTTCTATAACAGATATGTCTGGCAGGAGACGGAGTGTAGGTGGTGGTGGCATGCCATCCCCATCTCCCGGTGCAGGTGGTAGTGGCACCGCACCGGACTTACGTCCGATTGAAACATGCACCATCCCCATCCCCATCTCCCGGTGCAGGTGGCGACGGCATTTAGGCGTTGAAAAAATTTCCACGTGGCACATTTGTCGTCGCGAGCCGTCGCTATTTATGTGACGGAGCCGTCGCTATACTATTGGGCGACGACCATTATAGCGACGGCTTTTAGCGTCGGCTAGCGACGGCCGACGACGGCTAAAAGCCGTCGCTATCTTTTGCCGTTCTTGTAGTGATAAAATCCAGCAATGATTCAGCATCAGCCATTAAAGACATTTTCAATAACTTAGATAAATATACTGGGCTAAAACTGAATGAACAGAAAACCAAATGTTACTTTAATAAAACTTGCAATAGGAGAGCAGAGGTGCTGGAAATCTTAAATGTCGAAGAGAGCAACCTTCCAGTCAAATAGTTAGGGGTTCCACTTTCCTCTAATAAAGTTACAGAAAGAGAGTATGCAGTCCTATCTCACCCATCGACAATAGCAATGGTTTTGGCCATATGAAATATGATCGCGGGTTCTATTTAACAAATTAACCGTATTAACAACACTTTAAGGCAACATAGGTGTACGAATTTAAATTAAATCATCTATTTTCTTCTTGTTTTTACGCATTCCATATGCGATTATTCATCCCCACCTTGCCATCGATTAAAATACCAAGGTTAAATACACTAAATATCATCTTAAGCCTACCCTGCAAATTCATCCGATGTAAAAGGAAGAAAGTTGACATTTATAAGTTGTAATCTCAATAAGCACTAAGTTAGGAAATACTAAACTGAGCAGCATAAAAGTACTTACTCAAATGCTACTTAGCTAATTATGATGCATGCACTTATTAATATTACCGTGTTTTCAAATACAGAATGCTCAAAGAATTAGTTTGAAACATAAGAATAATAAGTTTTAGATTATAAATTGATCCCTTATACGCTGCAAATTTTGTTATAAAACTTGGTAACAAACACCAACCCAGAACACCATGGAACTCTGCTTTTGATTGTCCGAACAAAAAAGTTCGAGAAGTGATAAATAATAACAGATGGAACTGCTCCTCACAACTCAGGATAGAAAAGAAGAAATCCAATATATGCCAGTATATCATGGCAAAGATAAAGACATTTGGGCTTGGATGCCTACATGTAATGATTTCAATTCCAAAGCTACTTGGAATGAAATTAGAGAAAAAGACAACAAAATTACAGGGAGTAAAATTATTTGGGATCATGTCAACAATCCAAAAATGACATTCACTGTCTACAAAACAATAATGAGAAGATTAACAACGAAGGACAGAGTATCGAAATGGGGCATAGTAAATGACACAGAATGTATTCTCTGTAAGCAAGAGACAGAAACGCACGAATACCTCTTTTTTTAATGTACATTTTCTAACTTGGTATGGAATGCATGCAACGATTTCTTAAATCTAACAGCAAATGCAAGTAAACTAGATGAACAAATGAATTACCTGACGATGCGGGCTAACGGCAAAGACATCAAAACCAAAATGCACAAAATTGCTGTAACGACCCAGAATTTTTAGAAATTAAAATTTGAATATTTAATTAATTTTAAATATAAATAAGTGAATTTATAAGTCAAATAAATTTTTATTTGAATTATTGAATTTAATTGGATTTTTAAATCGATAATTTAATACGTTAAATTATGGAAATAATTGGAAATTGAGTGAAATATGATTAGAAATGATTTGTAAAATTTTATTTTATCATATTGAAGTTAGAATGATATTTTAGAACTTTTAAAATCGAATTAAGAGTTAATTTGTGAAAATTGAATATTTTAATATTAAATCGATTAGTGAAAATAGTCAATTTTTGAACAGTCTCAGAATTGAACGAAACTAGTTTCATTGGATCCGTAATAGTTAGTTATTACCGGATTTCAAATTTCGTGTCAATCGGAGTTATCGTTTGATCGTGGCAGCTCGAAACGCATCGATTTATTTTTAATTTAAATTTGGCGAGCTAAAATAGCCATTTTTCAAAAAGTCTCGGATTTCGACGAAACCAGTTTCATCGGATCCGTAATGTGATATTATTGTAAGGTTTCAAATTTCAAGTCAATTGGATTTACCATTTGTCCGGTACAAATTAAAACGCCTAGAAATCGACTTAAATCGGTTTAATTCAAATTGAGCGTTTATAGCCATAACTCGCACATACTTCCGAATTAGCTTCCGAAACCTATTCCATTGTGTCCGGAACGCGGGATAAACCCTAGGTACGTCAGTTTCGGCGCGTAAATCGGAGTTCGGAATTTCCGGGATGAATAGTGTTCGATTTTTCTTTATAAATAGACATGAGCCTTCATAAATTTGATAAAAAAATAAACAAAACCCTAATTTTCAACCCTAGCCGCCACCTAACAAACCAAAGGCCAGAAATGATCTTCCTTTCCCCCTCAATCTCTCTCAATCCGTAAAGAATTACGCGAAGTGTTCAACACGGAAGTCGAAGAGCATGAAGAGAGCTAGAGATCCATACGGTGATGATGGGTTTTGGAGCGACGATGGAGGAGCTATGTGGGGCCGTTTGCTGCAGGTGCGCACGCAATTCCAAGGCTCTACAGGTGGCCGAGCTTCAGGTGGGGGATGGTGGTGGTAGCTCTCGCGAAGAGCTTCGATTTGCAAGTGGTTTGATCGAATTTCGTCGAGTATTGGCGATGCAAATTGAAACCCTAGTGATTGAGGGATGGGTTCATGCTTGCGTGAGTAACCTGTAGCCAAAACGTGAAGAGGAGAGAAAGAAAGGGACGGGCCTGATGTGGGGAAGCAAAGATCAAGGGCTAGGATTGGATGAAGGTTGTAAATATAAAGTTAATGTTGTAAATTTGTTAATATAAACTCGTGTAACTTCAAAAATTCATAACTTTTTCATACGAGGTCGAAAAAATGCAAACTCAGTTGCGTTGGAATCGTATGGACGAGCACTACGCGATGGAGTTGGTTTGGAGTCGTTTGGAGTTAGTGAGAATTTTGGGTAAAATTAAACGCGCGTTTAATTTTATTCGAAATAAATCGCTAAAACGGAATTTAAAAACCAGGTGAGAACTTCTCACTCAATCGAATTAGTTTCGATTTTATTTTAAATAGTTAGATTTAAAATATTTGAATGCATGTTTGAATGTTGATTGATATCTATTGATTGTTAAAATAGACATTATGCGCCGTTAGTAAGCGGATGTTATTTAATAAAAACATATACCGCGAATATTTCATAAACAGTGAAATTGTTATTATATATAATATCAATATATATATATTGGCATATGTATATATTGGAGTTGTTGATTTCCCGCATTTTTTGTTTAGCGGATGAGACCCTATTGCGCCGTCTATTAAGCGGATAATATTTAAATCCCATATACCGCGATAATTTCGTAGTGGAGCGAAATTGGTATTGTGCTAATGTTTGTGGATGCAGGAAAACAGGTTGGAGGGATCCAACTGGATTCCTCAACAGTATTTATTTGATTTCAGATATTTTGATATTTGATGGACTATCATATCGATATATGATGTCGTTGTTGTCGTGATTGACTATTTGGTGTGTAACATCATTGGACCAAATTTTGGGATTTTAAAATGATTTTTTAAAGTGATTTTGAAAGTATACTACATTTTTGGAATTGATCCATGTTAAATAAATAAACGTTAAATTTTTTTTTAAAGTTATAAAAATTATGATTTTTGTGAAATACAGTAAAAAAACTGATTTTTGAGAATATGATGCTATTGAGTTTATAAAATAGTTAAATCGAGATATTTTAGAATTATTGTGAAAAGTTTAAATATAGGATTTATGAAATTTAATTATTTTATGAATCAAAAATGGTGAAATAATAAAGGAGATTAAAGAAGTTTTAAAAGGATAATATAAATTGATTTATATTAAGAGATTTATAAATGGATATTTATAAATTGAAATATGGACATTATAAAACAAGTTTTTATAAGTGTTTGAATGAAGTGAAAATGAATTTCATAATTGAATAGAATTTATAGAATTTTATACGGTGAAGTTATAAATGAAATTTTATAAGCAGTAGGTTTATAAAATTTATTAAGTAATTTGAAGAATAGATTTGGTTAAATAAATGAATCTATAAGTTATAAGATTTATAATTTGGGAAGTTAAAAAGAACGATTTTGTAAATTAATTGTTTTATAAGCATTTAACTTATAATGTGAACTTTTGGTTTATAATTGAGTTATAAATCGAATAGGTTAATAAAGGAGATTTATAAAGGAAGTAGTTATGAAATAAATAGAAATGGAATTTATAAACGTTGTTTTATAAATTCGCAAACGACTTATTTTGATAAGTAAATTGTTGAAACTTATAAATGGAGTTATATTCACATTTTTGAATAGTGAATAATCCTTTGAATTAAAATGAATAAAAGGATGAAATTGTTAATGAAGTATATTCACGTTTTTGAATAGTGAATAACACGTTAAAGAAATTGTTTTGGATTTGGATGTTTTAAATAGAATTAAAACGATCGAACAATGTTTTAAAATGTGTTGAGATTCGAAACCATAGATTTCAACATTTATTGTTGAAATAGACGTTTTCGAGAAATAGAAGGAAATAATGGACTATAACACTGTTGTTATAGTAAATGATTTCCGAAAGGAAATGTTTTGTATAGTATTGGGATCTATATATCTATTTTAATTTCGAATCCCTATACTAGTAATTTTGGGTTGTCGTAACGATGTTTTACGCAACATTCGTTTTGGCCCAAATAAATATGTTTAAGAGAATGATTTCCTTAAAGAATGAAATATATACTTAATTTCGATTTAAGTATATTGAATATTTTCTAAGTGTTGAAAATAAATAAAATTTGTGAATTACTTATGAATAAATAAGTATGGGAATGTTTTCCAATATGAAGTGAATATTTAGAATTTATCTTTTTGAAGATAAATTGAAAATGAATAATTGAAATCGTATATTCATTAATACTTTGGAAGGTAAATTCACTATCGAATTTATAAAAGAAAGTGGAATTGGTTTAAAAATAAATATTGATTTATTTTTGAAGTGTTGAAATAATATATCTTGTAAAGATATTTTGGAAAATAAATAATTTGGAAAATTATTTGGAATCTGGTGATGTGTGCATATCCATAGATAGTTCAAAAATCGACTATCAATATTTCCCTTTGAATGGGTAATTGATGTGATTTGTTTGAATGTGAATGCTACACTTATTTTTGAATAAGCGCTCACTATTCGGGTTAACCGGGAAAGGACCGTGGGGTCGTATAACCCATTCCGAATATGTGATACGTCGTTGTGAATTGCATTGAAGATCGGTGTTGAAGACCCGGTATTTGCGAGAGCGATAGGATGACCTGTCGATTTACTCTGCACCGAGTTGCTCCGGTATAGAGTTCTCCATATGTGATGGTGAATCCGATCAGGATTGTGAATATCCGGATTGCAAGGACTTCTTTGTAAGTGCCTTCGGTTTTGTTCGATCCCGGAAAAAACTTGTATGGATTGTGTGTCTGACATTACAAGTTGAGATATAAAGCCGATTTCTTTCAAATATATTTCTGTTGGTGGCGAAGAATTTATTCTTTTAGCTTAACGCCCTTCTCTGAGACGTGCGAGCTCAGAGGTTATATAGTTGAAGTTATCAGCGATATATTCCCAATTTGGTAATGTGATATGCTGAGTGTTGCTGAAATGATCATTGTGTTGATTATTGTGATAGGATCGTTTATTTGATAGTCTATCTTAGTGATCATTGTGTTGATCATTTGTTGACCCAAAGCATGGCTTTTGTATAAAATATGTTTTTGTGGACGTGACTTCGTCGAACCTCACACCCCGGAAATGGTCAAAACAGGAAAGATGCGGCAAGGTTATGAGGGGTAGCACCCTTTAGGGTATGTACATTTCCTTCTGGATAGAGGTGGTATCATGGTATGGAGCCCAGATATTTAACCTATGTGGTTACTACGAATTTATTACTTTGTGGTTGTTGGTTTTCGGGATCCCGTGAGAAAGGTCGTTTACGATGGGGGAATGGCGTGCTCGTGTCAGTAGTTACCCAGTTAGGGGTAACCCGGCCTTGTGTTGGCAGAGTTCCGGTTTGGTTCTCGGGGATGTCTTTCCAGAGGCATTCTCATGTGGCAATGGGAAGTTCTTTGGCCTGACCATTTGTTGGAAATCCAAAGAAACAATACGTGACTTGTACGGTTTTAGTTGTAGAACCTGCTTCCTCAGGAAGTAGCTATAGTAGGCATAATATAATGGTACCTATGCTGGCTAAGATTTATATTCTACTTTCGAAATGAATTTTTCCTACACTATGCACTAGTAATAATATCAAATGTTATTTTTAATGCGTATCAAGCATCTTTGACTATCATAAGGAGAAATCTCCTTCGATTCTGCGTTTGCATGTGTGTGTGTGCGGGAGGCCTTATGGTAGTCTCATTTTTAAAAGCATTGCGAATTGAAATAAAAATATTCCTCTATTTTGATTTTTAAAGATAAATAAACTGTTTTGAGTTCTCACACCAGTCACATGACTGACTTGGAGTTTATTGTTTTCCTTCCTAAACTCTGGGTGCCCACCAATTTCCACACGGGCAGTCAAGAGTTAAGGTTTATCAGGATATTCTGGATATTCTGGAGTTGCTGGAGGCAAGATGGATGGCATGGCATATTACTTATATAGTATTTCTTTTTCCGCTGCACTGTTTGTTGTTGTTGTACACTCTGATGATATGATGTAATGTAATGTGATAAAATGTAATAACTGATATAGTTCTTGGTTTAAAGATTATTCATTTATTATTATATGTTGTTCCGCTGCGAATTGTGAGATTCTGATGTTGTTCTTGTTTTCTGTTCCGTCCTATTTTCTTCTGTTTTTCTATTTTCCTCTATTCTCTTTTTCTTCTATTTTAAAATATTCCGTTTTCTTTCTGTTTCTATATTCTTTTCCCTCCATCTTCTTTCTACCTTCTTTTCTATCTTTTTCTTTTCTTAAAATCTTTTTTAAAACCCCTAAGGGTTCGTATTTTCGTTCATCTTGAATTAAACAAAGGAGATTAGTGTCTATTCAAGGAGTACGGACTTACGGGTCGTTACATTTGGTATCGGAGCTGATGGTTAAGCGACAACCATGGTTCTGTTGGGTATTACTCATTAGAGATAGAGTCAGTAGTACTCTAGATTGAGTTTGAGTGTAATAATTGCTACGAGAGCGTATTTGTTAGTGAATATAAAATTGTTTTATATTGTGATGATTGGTTTGTTGAGTGGTATATGAACCTTCGTCAGCGTGGTCTCGACAACTATGCCGAAGGGGTTTCTAAACACTTGAATAAAACAATTCGACATAATATTATTTTTAAATTGGGTAAATGAAATAACGTTACCTTGATTATATTTTATATATAAAGAAATAATTTTTCAGAATTATTAAAGTGTATATAAGTTGATTGTTTAGTTGTTTGAATAATCTAAATAAAAGAATAATTGTATAAGTAAAAAGAATTATAAGAATTGAATTATAATTAAAGTGATTTACAATTGTGAAATAAACTTATATATATAAGAAGTAAAACTATATGAATATATTTATGAATATGAGTTGTAAATAAAGATGAATTTAAGTTATGTAAAACAAGTGATGTTTATTAAATGGAATATAACTTAAGTGATATGGAATGAAGTTGATATTAGTATCAAAGTAAAATTAATAAAGTTAAGTGATGAATATAAACTTGAGTTATATAAATGAATGGATTAAATGTTAATCAATTGAATGTGAATTAAGTTGATATGGAATAATGAATATAAGTGTTAATTCATTAAAATCTAATGTTATTAGAAAGTTGAATAATTGAATGAAAATCAATTAAATTAAACCAATTGTAAGAAAAAGAATTTGGTTGTAATTAATATACATTGATTGTTATATGATTGTTAGTTGATTGTATATAATTCATTAAGTGTTAATGAAATTAAATTAGCGAAATTGAAAACTATGAAATTTAATTCAAATTAGAAGTAAGTGAATCTTGAATAGAATTGAATTTAATTTGGAAGTGAACCAACTTGAATATAAATTAGTGAATATAAACTAATTGAGAATGAATGTTAGTAAAAACATCCATTGTTAATGAATCAAATGTGATTTAAATTGAGAACCATTTCATTGAATATGAATGAATATCTATTGGTTATGAATGATAATTGGTTGATGGTTGAATATATGTTGTTTTACTACATGTGCTATGTTGACATATAAGTTGTTATGTTGCTATATGTTGTATATTGAGATTATTATCTATATGCATGGTTCTCATGTTATTTGTTGAGTGATTAGTAGGTGCGGATCGCGTTTGCTTCGCATTTGGAGCTCGCTTTCGCGCTATATTAGCCGTATATGCTCGCTAATAAAATATAAGGTACATATCTCGGATTAAATACAGTACTTTTATACTTTTTCCCTTCGGGATGCCTCATTACTTGATGAGATGTATATTTGTGATATATATACTGTCATTTTTTTTTTCGGATCGGGCCGCGCAAAGGAGACTATGGCGAATTTTTCCGAAAATTTAAGGCGTTAGAAAAAATTTGAGAAAAATTGGAAAATTTTGAAAACTTTAACTTTGATTTTGAATTGAAAGTTAAATGATATAGTTTGTTTTTGAAAAGATAACTAAGTATGATTTAAAAACTTAGTAAAGATTTGTAAGAAGTTTAATTATGAATTTTGGGAAAATTAATAGATTCTGTAACTTTTCTTACTTGTTAATTTCGAGGACGAAATTCTTTTAAGTGGGGAAGATTGTAACGACCCAGAATTTTTAGAAATTAAAATTTGAATATTTAATTAATTTTAAATATAAATAAGAGAATTTATAAGTCAAATAAATTTTTATTTGAATTATTGAATTTAATTGGATTTTTAAATCGATAATTTAATACGTTAAATTATGGAAATAATTGGAAATTGAGTGAAATATGATTAGAAATGATTTGTAAAATTTTATTTTATCAAATTGAAGTTAGAATGATATTTTAGAACTTTTAAAATCGAATTAAGAGTTAATTTGTGAAAATTGAATATTTTAATATTAAATCGACTAGTGAAAATAGTCAATTTTTGAACAGTCTCAGAATTGAACGAAACCAGTTTCATTGGATCCGTAATAGTTAGTTATTACCGGATTTCAAATTTCGTGTCAATCGGAGTTATCGTTTGATCGTGGCAGCTCGAAACGCATCGATTTATTTTTAATTTAAATTTGGCGAGCTAAAATAGCCATTTTTCAAAAAGTCTCGGATTTCGACGAAACCAGTTTCATCGGATCCGTAATGTGATATTATTGTAAGGTTTCAAATTTCAAGTCAATTGGATTTACCGTTTGTCCGGTACAAATTAAAACGCCTAGAAATCGACTTAAATCGGTTTAATTCAAATTGAGCGTTTATAGCCATAACTCGCACATACTTCCGAATTAGCTTCCGAAACCTATTCCATTGTGTCCGGAACGCGGGATAAACCCTAGGTACGTCTGTTTCGGCGCGTAAATCGGAGTTCGGAATTTCTAGGATGAATAGTGTTCGATTTTTCTTTATAAATAGACATGAGCCTTCATAAATTTGATAAAAAAATAAACAAAACCCTAATTTTCAACCCTAGCCGCCACCTAACAAACCAAAGGCCAGAAATGATCTTCCTTTCCCCCTCAATCTCTCTCAATCCGTAAAGAATTACGCGAAGTGTTCAACACGGAAGTCGATGAGCATGAAGAGAGCTAGAGATCCATACGGTGACGATGGGTTTTGGAGCGACGATGGAGGAGCTATGTGGGGCCGTTTGCTGCAGGTGCGCACACAATTCCAAGGCTCTACAGGTGGCCGAGCTTCAGGTGGGGGATGGTGGTGGTAGCTCTCGCGAAGAGCTTCGATTTGCAAGTGGTTTGATCGAATTTCGTCGAGTATTGGCGATGCAAATTGAAACCCTAGTGATTGAGGGATGGGTTCATGCTTGCGTGAGTAACCTGTAGCCAAAACGTGAAGAGGAGAGAAAGAAAGGGACGGGCCTGATGTGGGGAAGCAAAGATCAAGGGCTAGGATTGGATGAAGGTTGTAAATATAAAGTTAATGTTGTAAATTTGTTAATATAAACTCGTGTAACTTCAAAAATTCATAACTTTTTCATACGAGGTCGAAAAAATGCAAACTCAGTTGCGTTCGAATCGTATGGACGAGCAATACGCGATGGAGTTGGTTTGGAGTCGTTTGGAGTTAGTGAGAATTTTGGGTAAAATTAAACGCGCGTTTAATTTTATTCGAAATAAATCGCTAAAACGGAATTTAAAAACCAGGTGAGAACTTCTCACTCAATCGAATTAGTTTCGATTTTATTTTAAATAGTTAGATTTAAAATATTTGAATGCATGTTTGAATGTTGATTGATATCTATTGATTGTTAAAATAGACATTATGCGCCGTTAGTAAGCGGATGTTATTTAATAAAAACATATACCGCGAATATTTCATAAACAGTGAAATTGGTATTATATATAATATCAATATATATATATATTGGCATATGTATATATTGGAGTTGTTGATTTCCCGCATTTTTTGTTTAGCGGATGAGACCCTATTGCGCCGTCTATTAAGCGGATAATATTTAAATCCCATATACCGCGATAATTTCGTAGTGGAGCGAAATTGGTATTGTGCTAATGTTTGTGGATGCAGGAAAACAGGTTGGAGGGATCCAACTGGATTCCTCAACAGTATTTATTTGATTTCAGATATTTTGATATTTGATGGACTATCATATCGATATATGATGTCGTTGTTGTCGTGATTGACTATTTGGTGTGTAACATCATTGGACCAAATTTTGGGATTTTAAAATGATTTTTTAAAGTGATTTTGAAAGTATACTACATTTTTGGAATTGATCCATGTTAAATAAATAAACGTTAAATTTTTTTTTAAAGTTATAAAAATTATGATTTTTGTGAAATACAGTAAAAAAACTGATTTTTGAGAATATGATGCTATTGAGTTTATAAAATAGTTAAATCGAGATATTTTAGAATTATTGTGAAAAGTTTAAATATAGGATTTATGAAATTTAATTATTTTATGAATCAAAAATGGTGAAATAATAAAGGAGATTAAAGAAGTTTTAAAAGGATAATATAAATTGATTTATATTAAGAGATTTATAAATGGATATTTATAAATTGAAATATGGACATTATAAAACAAGTTTTTATAAGTGTTTGAATGAAGTGAAAATGAATTTCATAATTGAATAGAATTTATAGAATTTTATACGGTGAAGTTATAAATGAAATTTTATAAGCAGTAGGTTTATAAAATTTATTAAGTAATTTGAAGAATAGATTTGGTTAAATAAATGAATCTATAAGTTATAAGATTTATAATTTGGGAAGTTAAAAAGAACGATTTTGTAAATTAATTGTTTTATAAGCATTTAACTTATAATGTGAACTTTTGGTTTATAATTGAGTTATAAATCGAATAGGTTAATAAAGGAGATTTATAAAGGAAGTAGTTATGAAATAAATAGAAATGGAATTTATAAACGTTGTTTTATAAATTCGCAAACGACTTATTTTGATAAGTAAATTGTTGAAACTTATAAATGGAGTTATATTCACATTTTTGAATAGTGAATAATCCTTTGAATTAAAATGAATAAAAGGATGAAATTGTTAATGAAGTATATTCACGTTTTTGAATAGTGAATAACACGTTAAAGAAATTGTTTTGGATTTGGATGTTTTAAATAGAATTAAAACGATCGAACAATGTTTTAAAATGTGTTGAGATTCGAAACCATAGATTTCAACATTTATTGTTGAAATAGACGTTTTCGAGAAATAGAAGGAAATAATGGACTATAACACTGTTGTTATAGTAAATGATTTCCGAAAGGAAATGTTTTGTACAGTATTGGGATCTATATATCTATTTTAATTTCGAATCCCTATACTAGTAATTTTGGGTTGTCGTAACGATGTTTTACGCAACATTCGTTTTGGCCCAAATAAATATGTTTAAGAGAATGATTTCCTTAAAGAATGAAATATATACTTAATTTCGATTTAAGTATATTGAATATTTTCTAAGTGTTGAAAATAAATAAAATTTGTGAATTACTTATGAATAAATAAGTATGGGAATGTTTTCCAATATGAAGTGAATATTTAGAATTTATCTTTTTGAAGATAAATTGAAAATGAATAATTGAAATCGTATATTCATTAATACTTTGGAATGTAAATTCACTATCGAATTTATAAAAGAAAGTGGAATTGGTTTAAAAATAAATATTGATTTATTTTTGAAGTGTTGAAATAATATATCTTGTAAAGATATTTTGGAAAATAAATAATTTGGAAAATTATTTGGAATCTGGTGATGTGTGCATATCCATTGATAGTTCAAAAATCGACTATCAATATTTCCCTTTGAATGGGTAATTGATGTGATTTGTTTGAATGTGAATGCTACACTTATTTTTGAATAAGCGCTCACTATTCGGGTTAACCGGGAAAGGACCATGGGGTCGTATAACCCATTCCGAATATGTGATACGTCGTTGTGAATTGCATTGAAGATCGGTGTTGAAGACCCGGTATTTGCGAGAGCGATAGGATGACCTGTCGATTTACTCTGCACCGAGTTGCTCCGGTATAGAGTTCTCTATATGTGATGGTGAATCCGATCAGGATTGTGAATATCCGGATTGCAAGGACTTCTTTGTAAGTGCCTTCGGTTTTGTTCGATCCCGGAACAAACTTGTATGGATTGTGTGTCTGACATTACAAGTTGAGATATAAAGCCGATTTCTTTCAAATATATTTCTGTTGGTGGCGAAGAATTTATTCTTTTAGCTTAACGCCCTTCTCTGAGACGTGCGAGCTCAGAGGTTATATAGTTGAAGTTATCAGCGATATATTCCCAATTTGGTAATGTGATATGCTGAGTGTTGCTGAAATGATCATTGTGTTGATTATTGTGATAGGATCGTTTATTTGATCGTCTATCTTAGTGATCATTGTGTTGATCATTTGTTGACCCAAAGCATGGCTTTTGTATAAAATATGTTTTTGTGGACGTGACTTCGTCGAACCTCACACCCCGGAAATGGTCAAAACAGGAAAGATGCGGCAAGGTTATGAGGGGTAGCACCCTTTAGGGTATGTACATTTCCTTCTGGATAGAGGTGGTATCATGGTATGGAGCCCAGCTATTTAACCTATGTGGTTACTACGAATTTATTACTTTGTGGTTGTTGGTTTTCGGGATCCCGTGAGAAAGGTCGTTTACAATCAGGGAATGGCGTGCTCGTGTCAGTAGTTACCCAGTTAGGGGTAACCCGGCCTTGTGTTGGCAGAGTTCCGGTTTGGTTCTCGGGGATGTCTTTCCAGAGGCATTCTCATGTGGCAATGGGAAGTTCCTTGGCCTGACCATTTGTTGGAAATCCAAAGAAACAATACGTGACTTGTACGGTTTTAGTTGTAGAACCTGCTTCCTCAGGAAGTAGCTATAGTAGGCATAATATAATGGTACCTATGCTGGCTAAGATTTATATTCTACTTTCGAAATGAATTTTTCCTACACTATGCACTAGTAATAATATCAAATGTTATTTTTAATGCGTATCAAGCATCTTTGACTATCATAAGGAGAAATCTCCTCCGATTCTGCGTTTGCATGTGTGTGTGTGCGGGAGGCCTTATGGTAGTCTCATTTTTAAAAGCATTGCGAATTGAAATAAAAATATTCCTCTATTTTGATTTTTAAAGATAAATAAACTGTTTTGAGTTCTCACACCAGTCACATGACTGACTTGGAGTTTATTGTTTTCCTTCCTAAACTCTGGGTGCCCACCAATTTCCACACGGGCAGTCAAGAGTTAAGGTTTATCAGGATATTCTGGATATTCTGGAGTTGCTGGAGGCAAGATGGATGGCATGGCATATTACTTATATAGTATTTCTTTTTTCGCTGCACTGTTTGTTGTTGTTGTACACTCTGATGATATGATGTAATGTAATGTGATAAAATGTAATAACTGATATAGTTCTTGGTTTAAAGATTATTCATTTATTATTATATGTTGTTCCGCTGCGAATTGTGAGATTCTGATGTTGTTCTTGTTTTCTGTTCCGTCCTATTTTCTTCTGTTTTTCTATTTTCCTCTATTCTCTTTTTCTTCTATTTTAAAATATTCCGTTTTCTTTCTGTTTCTATATTATTTTCCCTCCATCTTCTTTCTACCTTCTTTTCTATCTTTTTCTTTTCTTAAAATCTTTTTTAAAACCCCTAAGGGTTCGTATTTTCGTTCATCTTGAATTAAACAAAGGAGATTAGTGTCTATTCAAGGAGTACGGACTTACGGGTCGTTACAATTGCCGTCACTGTAACTGTGTGAAACATATGGAAAGAAAGGAATCGAAGAGTTTTACAAAACAAACAAAGAAATCAATTAGAAGTAAGTAAGATAGCTATTGGAGATCTGAGACTAGCGTTGAAAAGAATCTAGAACTGCCAGCTTACCTCGAGGGAACAAGTCGCAGATCAAACTGGAGAAGAGGATCTGCTTCATCCATTGGCAGAAATCCGACATACGATTCGCCATTATCGGCCGCCATGATTGTGCGAACTGAAGTTGGAGAAGAAATGTATGAGCTGTTTAATTTAGTAACGTTCCATTTGTATCCAAGTTGTAATGGTTCTTTGGTCAATTTGGGCTGGAGCATGCTTTAAATAAAAGTTTACCATTTTTTTATTTTATTTTTAAAATAAAATAAATAAATGTTACCATATCGTATGTGCCAAGATTATGTCCATTTATCAACCGCGAACCACAAGCATCCACGCATTGATACTACAGTACATCACAAAATGTGAATAACTCGTATGTGCAAATTCGATGAAACAATCATATCAATCTCTACATAACTCCACATGAAAAAATTGACGAAACCAGAAGCAATGTAATTAAGAGGAAGAACATGCAAACATCAAAAAAGCTTCTAGTTTCACAAATATGTCCTCCATGTTGTGATATTATGGCACCTATTAAATACTTTTTTCATTCCCAATGAATTGAAATGAAGCAACTTTTTCATTGTCATGGTACAGAAAAGTATGCATGTAGTACATAATAGAGAGATGGGCATTTGGTATATATAAAAAAAGATTGTGTTCAAAAAGTGCAAGCTCCATCAGCCTATAGCCGTCTACATCTTTATACATATATGATTCCTTGTGTGAAAATGTAAATACATAATCAAACTTTTAACATGTTGTAGAAAACTAACTTGCACGGATTTGGTATGTACCTTTTTTTCTAGGGTGAGTGTGAGCTTAAAATTGAATATATATATATAAAGCTAGCTCATAAGGCTGCAATAATTAATTAGAAGAAAAAATATTTGTATTTGTATTTGTCTGACGCAGCGGATTAATCACAAATCGATGTAAATCGATGAAAGTAGTACTTGGTGGATTGAAGATACCGAAATGCCCAAATCCGTTGATCCAAAGATGCCGGATTCTAGCTATCTTCGTCTCGTTGATCGCGCACAATACCAAGGAACAAAGATCTACGATTCTTCGTACGTTGATCTAGCGCACTAGATTCCGTGAATCGGCTTCAACAAACGTGGATTCGAGCGCACTCGAATGACGTAAGTGGAGATAGGAGATTACACTCAACTACCAATTGGAGAAGAAAGCACAAAGCAATCAACAAGAAATTTTATTTCCAAAATCAACCTCCCAAAAAGTTACAACACACTCCCTATTTATAGCCTTTTCTCAACACAGCTTCTTAAGTCGTTGCCGACTCACGACTCATCCCTAACACACATTCGGCCGACTCACCTACAGGCCGACCTACGACTCAGCAGATACACCGACTCACGACTTAGTACAACATAAGCGACTCAAGCCCCTTTCACACAGCATAGTGTAACGACTCAAACATGGCCGACATAACTAAGTACGACCTAGGTACAACAGAACCAACTCAAAACATGGCCGACTCAATGAACCCACGACTCAACGGCTTACGACTTACGACTTATAGTAACATACGACTCAATCATAAGAAATCAATACAGGCACTCAACACGAACGACTCATCATAGGTCGGTAACGACTGAATAGGTACATATGACTCAAAACACACATGACTTGAACAGGACGACCTATCATGAGTCGTAACTCGTTAACTCGGCACAGTCTCCTTCTGATATCCAGTTAGCTCGGAAGCGACTCATGCTACCATTGACTCGTGAATGACTCAAGTGTTTGTTATCTCATGCCACTTTTTCGTTAGGTCGTAACTCCCCTTCAATCGACCAGTTAGGTCGTTCACGACTCATAGCTGCTTGACTCGTGTACGACTTAAGACCTAAAAACGAAGCTTCCTTAACTCGAGAACGATCTTCCTCCTTAAGTCGTGTACGACTTATCCCCTGAGCTGCATCATCCTTCCCTGGTTGAGAAAAATTCGTCCTCGAATTTGTAAATTCCTCTACACCAAATTGTTCATCTCCATAATATGGCATGTGATGCTTAACATTGAACACGTCACAAGTGTACACATCCTCCGGCAGCTTCAACTTATAAGCATTTTCATTAATCCGTTTCACAACTTCTACAGGACCAATTTTTCTGGCTTTCAATTTGTTATAAGTACCCACTGGAAATCGATCCTTCGTTAACACAGCATAAACCAAATCACCTTCCTTAAATTCGACACTCCGTCGTTTCACATCAGCAGCCCGCTTATACTTCTCATTAGACTTTTCCAATCGTTCTTGAACGATTCTATGACATTCTGTCAATCCTTCAACAAAATCAGCAGCTCGTTTAACCGTTCCCTTCGGTTGTGGTACCACCGCTAAGTCTAACGGTCCCCTAGGTAAATTTGAATATACAATCTGAAATGGACTGAATCCCGTGCTACGATTCACTGCATGATTATGAGCAAATTCTGCCTGGCACAACTTCATGTCCCAACTCTTCAGATTATCTTTCACTAAACACCGTAACAAATTTCCCAATGATCTGTTAACCACTTCTGTCTGTCCATCGGTTTGCGGATGATAAGCGCTGCTAAAGTTCAACTTTGTTCCCACCATCTTCCACAAACTAAGCCAAAAATGACTTAAAAATCTGGTATCCCTGTCTGAGACAATAGATTCTGGCAATCCATGAAGTCGATAGATCTCCTTGAAAAATAACCGAGCAACACGAACAGCATCCGCCGTCTTCTTGCAAGCAATAAAATGTGCCATTTTAGAAAATCTGTCAACCACTACATATATAGAATCACTACCATGCTGCGTTCTCGGCAATCCCAATACAAAGTCCATACTCACATCAACCCATGGTCTAGCCGGTACAGGCAACGGCATATACAACCCAGCATTGGTCGCGGTTCCTTTCGAAACTTGGCAAATATGACATCGCTCCACAAACCTTCCCACTTCTTTCCTCATTGACGGCCAAAAGTAAGACTGTGAAATCAATTGCAAAGTACGATCACGGCCCACATGCCCTTCCTCGTGTAACTCCTTGATAATTTTCAATCTCAAGCTACAATCCGGTATGCATAAACGATTTCCTTTAAACAGAAAACCATCCACCAATATAAACTCGTCAGCACTTCCTTCCTTTACCTTTTCAACAAATTTCACAAAATAAGGATCTTCTTCAATCAGTTCTGGCAATAGCTCAAAACCTGTCACTTCCACGTTCATTGTTGTCAACAAATGACTCCTCCGACTTAAAGCATCAGCCACACGATTCGTCACCCCTGACTTATGTTTGACAACAAAAGTAAACTGTTGTAAATAAGCAATCCATGATGCATGTCTCGCTGAAATCTTGTCTTGTCCTTGCATATGCTTCAATGCCTCATGATCAGTGTACAGAACAAATTCTTTCTGGAATAGATAGTGTCTCCAATGCTTAACAGCCTGAACAACTGCATAAAACTCCACATCGTACGTGTTATACCTCATCTTTGCTCCTGACAACTTCTCACTGAAATAAGCAACTGGCTTCCCATTTTGACTCAGAACTCCTCCAATACCAACCTTTGAAGCATCAGTGTGTAATTCAAACAACAACTGAAAATTCGGTAAAACAAGAATCGGTGCTGTCGTTAATAGCTCCTTGATCTTCTCAAAAGCAACCCCCCTTTCCTCTGACCATACAAACTGCTTCCCCTTCATGCAATCAGTAACTGGAGCCATCACGCTACTGAAGTGTGGAATGAACCTTCGGTAGAATGACGCTAGCCCATGAAAACTCCGAACTTCTGTTATTGTCTTGGGCTGTGGCCAATTTATGACTGCTTCAACTTTACTCTGATCAACTTGAATACCTTCTCCTGAAACAACATAACCCAGAAATAAAACACTAGGCGTCATAAACACACATTTCTTTGTAGCAGCATAAAATTGTTCTTCACGAAGAATAATCAACACTTCCCTCAAATGTAGAACATGCTCCTCCATACTCCTGCTATATATCAGAATATCATCGAAATAAACCACCACGAACTTCCCAATGAATGGTCTAAAGATTTGATTCATCACCCGCATGAATGTACTAGGTGCATTTGATAAACCAAATGGCATAACCAACCATTCGTATAACCCCTCTCTCGTCTTAAACGTTGTCTTCCACTCATCTCCAGGTCTAATTCGAATCTGGTGATAACCACTCTTCAAATCAATCTTTGAAAAGATAGTTGCCCCACTCAACTGATCCAGTAAGTCATCCAACCTTGGCATAGGAAATCTGTAACGTACAGTTATCTTGTTCAAAGCTCTACTATCTGTGCACATCCTCCAACTTCCATCCTTCTTCGGCACCAACAAAGCTGGTACTGCACAAGGACTCAAGCTTTCCTGAACACGTCCCTGCTCAAGTAATTCTTCCACCTGCCTTCGTAACTCTTCATGTTCCTTCGGACTCATTCGATAATGTGGTCGATGTGGTAACACTGATCCCGGAACAAGATCGATTTGATGTTGAATGTCTCTCAGTGGCGGTAACTCCTTAGGCAACTCCTCTAGAAATACATCCTCAAATTCTTTCAAAACTGGCTTTGCTTCTTCTGGAATTTCAACCTCTTCGTTACACTCTCGCCCAATCAACAAAAACACTTCAGGCTCCTCTTCAACTTCTTTAACAAACTCCTTCAAAGATAATAAAGTTTTCAGCTCTTCGATCTCCTCTAGCTTGCTCTCCTTCTGTTGTTGCTTCTTGGGAACTAAAGTGATCTTAATACCTTCGAACATAAAACTGTAACTATTAGCACGACCATCATGTTGTACTGCTCTATCAAACTGCCATGGTTTGCCCAACAACAGATGACACACATCCATGTCTACAACGTCACACCAAATTTCGTCTTTGTATTTCTTCCCAATAGAAAAATTAACACAAGCCCTTCGACACACCTTCACTTCACCACCCTTCCTTAACCATGCTAGCTTGTACGGTTTAGGATGCTTCTCAGTTTTCAAGTTCAACTTCCTTACTGCTTCTGTAGAAATAATATTATCACAGCTTCCAGCATCAATAACGAACTTGCAGACTTTCCCTAGAATAGTGCATGTCGACTGAAATATGTTACTCCTCAACCAACTACAGTCCTCCTCTTGCTTCGGTGTGAGACAAGACCTTCTCATCATAAGATTGCAACCTTCATCTCTATTCTTCTTCCTCCTCAACATAAGGTGCATTTGAACATTCTGCCTCCTCACCATCATCCTCAATCTCAGCAACCATTGCTCTCTTCTTCGGCTTCGGACATTCATTGCTTTTGTGACCCAACTCCTGACAATTATAACATTTGAAACCACTGTTAACCTTCGCCTTCTCAGCCTCTTTCACCACTGGCTTATTGACAGGTTTAGGTACATTAGAACTTCCACTAACACCCCTCGCTTGATTATTGGAATTAGTAAACACACCACCTCCACGCCTTCCTTGCTTCTCCCAAGCCAACGCCTTCTGATGTGCCTCCGTTACAGATCTTGGATCGAACATATTAACCATACCCTGGATCTGCATTCTCAACCCTCCAACAAACCTAGCAGTCAGCTGTTCTTCCGTCTCCATAATATCATTCCTTGCAATGAGTTGGTAAAATTCATCGGCATAATCATTGACTGACTTCATCCCTTGCCTCAAGTTCTGCAACCTCTGGTACATAAGTGATTGATAGTTGTATGGAAAAAATGTAGCTCTCATCATTTTCTTCATCTTATCCCACTCTACAACCTTTGACTTCCCCATCCGTTCTCTGGTAAGTTTAGTTTGCTGCCACCACGCCAAAGCTCTTCCCCTCAACCTAGTAGCAACTAACTTCACCCTTCGATTTTCCGGAACCTCCTTAAAGTCAAAAATTTCCTCCACATCAGATAACCAATCCAAGAATTCTTCAGCTACCATCCCTCCTTTAAACTCCGGAATCTCCATCTTCATTCCCGATTCCCAACGTCGATCATCATCAATAACTCGATACTGACGTTGTCCCTGATCTCGGTCTCTGAAATGAATACTTCCCCTCTCACCATCAAACTCCCCATCAAAGTCTGATGCATATCGTTGTCTTTCACGCCCTCCAGCATCTCTACCACCACTCCTACTACCAACATCCCGTCTATCATGATCATCAACATTCCTCCTACTTCGATTATCAACACTCCTAGGCTCTTGACTTTCTCTCCTCTCCCGTTCTGAATGTGATGGCACTCTACTACCCCTACGGATGGATTCAGGTAAATTTCTTCTTCTACTTTGATTCATATCAATCATAAGCTTCTCCAACCTACCAATGCCTTCATCAATCTTCTCATGCATACGTTGCTCCATTTGATCGGCTTCTTCTCTTCGATACAAAGCTTCAACATTTTGATGGCGGTTAGCTCTCCTTGGCGGCATGATTGAATCAACACAACACTTCAACAAAACAACAATAAGTCACAGCTCAACCTTCAAAACAACTTCACAAGGCTCGGCCAAACTCCTTAGCTCGAAATAAGTTTCCAATGATCCTTCCTAGGCTCGGCTACTTCACAAGTATACACGGCCTACTTCAAATTCAAACACCTTTCAACACTTTGATCCAAAATGGAATGGATCGAAAGTTCTCCCTCTTGTTGCAACTTTAATATGAACGCGATGAACAACTTCCAACTTCAACACTTGGCTCCAAGACCCGATTTAGCTATGATTGGCTAAAACAAGCTCTGATACCAAACTGACGCAGCGGATTAATCACAAATCGATGTAAATCGATGAAGTAGTACTTGGTGGATTGAAGATACCGAAATGCCCAAATCCGTTGATCCAAAGATGCCGGATTCTAGCTATCTTCGTCTCGTTGATCGCGCACGATACCGAGGAACAAAGATCTACGATTCTTCGTACGTTGATCTAGCGCACTAGATTCCGTGAATCGGCTTCAACAAACGTGGATTCGAGCGCACTCGAATGACGTAAGTGGAGATAGGAGATTACACTCAACTACCAATTGGAGAAGAAAGCACAAAGCAATCAACAAGAAATTTTATTTCCAAAATCAACCTCCCAAAAAGTTACAACACACTCCCTATTTATAGCCTTTTCTCAACACAGCTTCTTAAGTCGTTGCCGACTCACGACTCATCCCTAACACACATTCGGCCGACTCACCTACAGGCCGACCTACGACTCAGCAGATACACCGACTCACGACTTAATACAACATAAGCGACTCAAGCCCCTTTCACACAGCATAGTGTAACGACTCAAACATGGCCGACTTAACTAAGTACGACCTAAGTACAACAGAACCAACTCAAAACATGGCCGACTCAATGAACCCACGACTCAACGGCTTACGACTTACGACTTATAGTAACATACGACTCAATCATAAGAAATCAATACAGGCACTCAACACGAACGACTCATCATAGGTCGGTAACGACTGAATAGGTACATATGACTCAAAACACACATGACTTGAACAGGACGACCTATCATGAGTCGTAACTCGTTAACTCGGCACAGTCTCCTTCTGATATCCAGTTAGCTCGGAAGCGACTCATGCTACCATTGACTCGTGAATGACTCAAGTGTTTGTTATCTCGTGCCACTTTTTCGTTAGGTCGTAACTCCCCTTCAATCGACCAGTTAGGTCGTTCACGACTCATAGCTGCTTGACTCGTGTACGACTTAAGACCTAAAAACGAAGCTTCCTTAACTCGAGAACGATCTTCCTCCTTAAGTCGTGTACGACTTATCCCCTGAGCTGCATCATTGTCTAATGTAGAGGTAGATACTCTCCATAAACTGTTGATGACGTATACCATAATATAAACCTCATACTCCATATTGTGTTTTCATGATGATTTTCCATGGACCATGCATGGACAAGAGTGGCAGCTAAAATGAAACAGCTCCCAAAAGTTAACCCATAAATTCATCCAAGAAACACCAAATGATGTACATGACATAGATAACACTGAACTACAGAGGCAACATGGAATAGAAAAGAACCTTATTGAAATGACTATGTCTATTTCAGTTGTGATATATCGTATTAATTTTGTTGGTATCCATGTTTTTTTTCTTTCCTTGTCAATATTAGTTTCAAAATCAAGCTTTTACCATCTTATTAATTTTCGCCACTGTTCCTCATAGCCTGTTTTATGAACTTAGCTTAATTAATGCTAGACCACTGTTCCTCATAGAACAGGTAAGAGGAAATGTGATTCTAAAAAAAGATCAAAGTACGGAACTAGTTGAACAGATGCTGTAAATAATTATAGTTGGCAGTATTTTTGCTAATTTAGATAGATATTCGTGAATGATTTTTGTAAGTATTTAAATAGAAAATAATACTTATTAATATTGTTATGAGCTGTTTTAAATACTTCAATTTTTGAGAATTACTAGGCTTAAAAAAGTTTGGACATGGCATCATACTAGTATACAAGTTACTTTCGTCTGTCGCTACTTAAAAATAGTTATAATCAAAGTAATTGTACTGAACTTATATATAAATAAATCATCATCATCATTATCCTTGCGTTTTTCCAAAATGAATAGGTCAGCCACATGAATTCTCATTTTCGATAAAGTTCTACCTTAAATCGTATTTTTAGTTAAGTTTAGGTTTTCAAACTCATTTTTATTACTTTCCATGTTAGTTTAGAATTTCTTTATTGTCTTTTATCCTTGTGTATGTAACTATATTCTCTCCTAATGATGCATTATTTTCTCATTTGTAACTCTATCTTTGGTTATTTCTATAATACTCTACCTTCATGCCTTATAATTTTTTTTTTTGAAAAAGGTTAAAGGGCCCGGCCCATAACAGATAAGTAACAACTCGGGAGAAAGAAAACAACCCGCACCACACCAAAACTTAAAACCCTAACATACTAGGGCAGCCGACATAAACAAACAATCACACAAAAATAAAATCATGGCTACGAGAGGAGACGAATCAGAGATTTCGCTATCTCGTCTCCTTGCTACTCTCGCCTCTCTCCCAGTAGGAGAGACTTTGGTTGAATTTACTACGCATGCTTCTATCAGTAGTGTTGGATCTGATATGATGTCTCGAATCGAAGTTGTGTTTAGTGTAGCTAGGGTCTACAGACCTGGTGTTAGCACAACTCAGATCTGTAAATCTGCTGCCTCCATTGTCATCAACAGAAAGGCGATTGGTTGAAGGCTCAAAATTGTCATGATTCAGTCTCTGGATGCTGCTTGTATCAGTTTGATAAGCCTTCGGATTGAGCAAATATAGCTCAATATACTTGCTGCCAGCCTCTTTCTTCCAATAATCTGCCAGAAAATCAAATCTGGTCTGATTTCTGATCTTATTTTTTGATTTCTGGAGAATAATATTGCTATCACTTTCAATAATAGTCCATCTCTGCTCTTTGGGAAGTTTTTTATTGTTGTGAGTACGATCATTTCTTTCTTTCCATAGATGATAGACAGTAGTTGTTAGAAGAATATGCGCATAGTCTCTCTCTAGCGATTTATTCCTGAAATGATTGTTGATGTCAGTGATATTTGACCAAGATGCATGCTATTAGAATTTTCCATCCCCAGCTTAGATTTGATTTGATTCCATATATGGTAGCTGTAACTGCATTCAAAAAATAAATGAGACATAGTTTCATTCGACAAATTACATAGGGAACAGAGTGAGGAGGTATTTCTACCCCACTTATTGATAATTTCCAAAGTTGGCAATCTGTTTTTAATAGCAAAGTATGTGCAGATAGCCATTTTTGGATTATTTACCCTGTTCCATATGCAATTATACCACTCAACAGTAGGTTGTTTGTTTCTAATGTGTTCCCAGGTTTTTTTAAAGGAGAACTTACCATTACTGTTAGCTAGCCATTCCCAATAATCACTATCAGCATCATGATCTAATTGAAAATTAATGATTGAATTTTTATGAGGATTTGTGATAGGATGAAGTTGAGGCTGCCATTGATTATTTTTAATAATGATGTTAACACTGGCATTAGATTAACCACAAATAGCAAGAGTATCCCAACCAACCTTATTAATAAAAGAATCATTTTGAAACCAGGGGTCAAACCAAAGACTAGTGTTATGTCCATCTTTGAACTTTCTTTGAATTAAAGATTTACCTAAATCCCTGCATTTCAAAATCTGTTTCCAAGCATTTGATTGGTTATTCTTATGTAAAGTAGTCCAGAAGTTTTCATTTTTAAGATATTTACAAGTTATCCATTTTGTCCATAAAGAATCACCACTTATAAATCTCCAAAAAAGTTTTAATTGACAAGTTAAATTAAGATCATTAAGATTTCTGATACCAAGCCCACCTTCTTTTTTGGGTTTGCAAACTTTATCCCAACTGATTTTATGGTATTTACCCCTCCAAAGAAAATCAGCACACCTATTTTCAATTTTTTTAATAGTAGCAATAGGGATGTGATGAGTTTGAAACCAGTATAGAATAATGGCATACACAACAGTTTTAATTAACTCAATTCTACCAGCAATTGATAACAGCTTCCACGACCAAGTTTCCATTCTGTTTTGTATGTTTTCAATGAGATATGTGCAGTCACTGTCTTTGATTTGATTAGCAGATAAAGGAAGACCTAAATATTTAATAGGGAGATTACCTTCACTTACATTGAGAACATCCAATACTTCCTTTTTGTACCTGCAGTATTTGCTAAAATATGCTTTTGTTTTAAATTCATTAATTTTAAGACCAGCATATTTGTACATAGTCCCAAAAATGTCACTAATAGCCTCTGCATTATTTTTATTAGCTTTAGAGAACACCATAAGATCATCAGCATAAATCAGGTGAGTAATGGCTGGTTTTATTCTATTTATTGGAGAAATAGTACTTTTAATAGTTTCAATATCAATGAGAATAGAAAAATATTCCATAGCTAGGGTAAAAAGATAGGGAGAAAGAGGGTCTCCCTGTCTAATGCCCCTGTTACTTTTGATGAAACCCTCAGGCTTGCCTTGAAATAGAATACAGAAGGTGGGTGTATTAATGCATTCAAAAATTAACTCACAGAATTTAGCAGGAAAATTCATGCATTTCATAATATGAATAATGAATTTTCTGTTAACTTTGTCATATGCCTTTTGGAGATCAACTTTCAGACACATATTCTCCCCTTTTTTATTATTGAAAATCCTAACCATTTCATGAGCTAGCAAAGAATTTTCATAAATAAGTCTGCCAGGAATATATGCACATTGGTTTTCAGAGATTAAAAAGGGGAGAAATAATTTTATTCTATTACTTAAAATGGTAGAAATGATTTTGTAGATGAAATTGCAACAAGAAATAGGTCTGTAATCCTCAATACAAGATGGATTCTTGTTTTTAGGAATTAGGGTGATGAAAGTATGATTAAAACTTTTAAGTAATTTACCTTCATTCATAAATTCATTGACAACTTTAGAAATATGATCTTTGATATTATGCCAATGGACTTTGAAAATTTTTGCATCGAAACCATCTGGACCGAGGCTTTTGTTATCACCAACATTAAAAATAATAGCTTTAATATCAGCAATACTAACAGCGGCCATAAGAATTTCAGCAGCATTATCATTAAGCACATGCTTACACACAATATCAGGAAAATTTATATCATTAGAGTCAGTAAAGTATAACTGAGAATAGTAACTAATAGCTTCATTGACAATTTTATCAAATTCATTTATGCAGTCATCCTTACTGTCAATAATTTTTCCTATATTGTTAATATGCTTTCTGCAGCTCATTTTAGAATGAAAAAATTTGGTGCATTCATCACCCATAGTAAGCCAGTCAACTTTAGCTTTTTGTTTGTAATTAACAGTGTTTATATGAAGCTCTTGTGAAAGCTTAGCTTGATTAGAAAAGAATTTATCAATAATATCAGTATTGCCAGGGTTATCATCAGCAAGCTTTTGTAAAAGTTTACCTTCTTCCCTTAATTTATTTAAACAATTATTCTTTTCAAAATTAGTCTTATTCTAGTCTTTGATCTTATTTTTTGTATTTTTAAGAAAAAAACTGAACTGGGCTTGATAAGAACCATTATTAGAGAATGTAAAACAATCTTTAATAATATCATTATAATCATTGTTTAAGACCCAGCCATTTTTAAATCTAAAAGGAGCAGCTTTAAGAGTATTATTAGTTTGATTTTGGAAAAAACTCATAAGCAAAGGGGTATGATCACTAGTATTTTGCTCAATAGTGGAGCAGCAAAAATTTGGAAAAGTAGTGCAAAACTTTTCATTAATTAAAACCCTATCAAGCTTGCAATGAATATTTTTCTCTTTACCAGATTTCCAAGTGTATTTATTACCATTCATCTTAGGTTCAATAAGCCCAGATTCAAGTAAAAATTTATTGATTCTTTCAAGCTTACTGTGGGGGATAATATTTCCACCAAATTTTTCATTAACATGGAAAACAGTATTAAAATTACCTAAGATAATCCAAGGGAAATCATAACTTTGACTAAGGGCTTTGAATCTAGACCATAAACTATTTCTCTCAATCTCAAAGTTACTGCCATAAATATAGGTAATTTGAAGTAAGAAACCACCAGCATTATTGAAGTTATAGTCTATAAACTGAATATCTTTATTGCAATTACCCAAATTCCAAATATTAGAGTCCCAAATGACAAGGATTCTACCTTTGCTGCCACAATCATTATTGTTAATGGATTTCCAGTTGTTTGACAGTTTAAAACAAAATTTCTCAGTATTAGAATCATCCATCTTGTTTTCTATGAGGGCAACTATAGTAGGTTTGTAAATGCTGATCATAGTTAATATGTCAGTTTGTTTAGCAGGGGAATTCATACCCCTGACATTCCAGGCCATTATAGACATAAAATATATATGTTGATGAAGAAAAATAAAAAACAAGAGTGTCAGATAGAACCTGATACACTGCTTCCCTTACCCTTCTTTTTCTTCTCTGAACTTTTAGCTTTGAGCCTTGTAGTCATTTCATTCCAATTTGGATTGATTGATATGTATTTTTGTCCAAAAGCTTTCTTCTCTTTATTTGGATTCTTGTATTTGCCAATAGCTTTAGTTTTGGGGATATGCAATTCAGAGATATCAAATCGTCTTTCAGGTTCCTCCATAACATTATCAGACGTTGATGCAATATGACTTTCTGGGATTTGAATTCGAGAGATGTCAAACTCCTCAGTATTGCGAGGCAAGGTTGAGTGGATGCCAACATTGTCCTCAACTTCTGCAGCAAATTCTGGTGGAGGTTCACTCTCCATATTACATTCTGGCTGCTGGTTGGGATTCGAATGCAGGATATTATATGTGTCTGAATTGAGATTGTTTGTAATTAAACATAACTCTGAAATGGGAGGGATTTCAAAGTTAAAGACCTCTTTGTTGCTTAATCCCTCTTTTGAATTACCCTGCATACTATCTGTTGTGTTTTCTCTTTTGTCTTTATAATGGTGAACTTCCGAAGCAAGGATCTGATCATCTTGATCAGTGAGCAAATGAGATACAGTTTCTTGATTGAATATGATACCTTTCTGGTTGATTCGATCATTGTTCTTTTGAATTCTTGATTCCTTTAGAGTCTCTTCGATGTGATGCATTTCTTGGATTGTATTATCCGTATTTTTTCTTGATCAGTGGCCATTTCTTTATTCTGATTGTGATCTTTGGGTATCCACCTTTGAACTGAGACACATTGTTCTCTAGTGTGTCCAAAGCATTTACAGATACTACACTTTGGTGGAACCCATTCATATTCAATTTTTTGAGTGATATTTTCCCCATTGTATAAAGTAAGATTTATTTCTTGAGGAAGTTCATCATTTGCAGATACCTCCACCAGAATGCGAGCATAATTCAATCTCGTTTTCAGGGTGGTAGCTGCATCCATCTTTATGGTTTTCCAATAATGCTAGCCATAACACTGAATGCTTCACGATCCCATAATTGGAGATTAACATTGGGTAGTTTAACCCATTTTGGCATTGTACTGAGGAGATCCCTATCCAATTTTAGGGATTCAGACCATCTTCTCAAAATGATGAGCTTTCCATTGTAGAAATAAGGGCCATTTTGAATGATTGAATTGCAATCTTGAACATCATTGAATTTAACAATAAAGAACCCATTTTCTCTGGTGAAAATTTCAAATTCACCGACTGGTTTCCATACACGTTGTATATAAGATTTGAAAAACATATAATATGGTTTAGTACCAACAACATAAACCAACACCGAATTGCTCCAGCAATCAATAGCTCTTTTACAAACTGATTCTTTTATCAAACCATATTTCTTACTATTGATTGTGATGGGAGCGATGGTTTCAAGATTGCATTCATCATCATTTGGTTCTTTAGATTGCTCAGAAACGATTTCGGCCCAATATTTTTTCCCCTGTGCTTTATTCAGAGAAAAACTGATGGGTTTCCTTGTTTGATATGCTTGATTTCTCATGATCGGAGGAGGGATGGTTGACTTCTGACCATCTGTCTTCTTCAATTGCACGTTATTACCCTTCAGATTTTCCTGATAGCCAGGTTGATAGGGTTGTAGTTTCTTTTGTGATCTCGATTGAACTAATTGGAAGCCATCTTTATCTATGATGATTCCATTGCTTGATTCTCTGATTTGAGATTCAGGTGGTCTGATTAGATGTTTAGAGATTAAGAGACGAGAGAGATTTCTATGGGGAGAGAGATTTTCCCCC
This sequence comes from Allium cepa, assembly GCA_030765085.1. Taxonomy (NCBI): domain Eukaryota; kingdom Viridiplantae; phylum Streptophyta; class Magnoliopsida; order Asparagales; family Amaryllidaceae; genus Allium; species Allium cepa. Next base: position 592,650,682 of record CM060938.1, read on the forward strand.
ACGGCTGAGGAAAACCCTAAATTTCAAAAGAATTAGACAACGGTATCAAGTTGTTGCCAAAAGCTTATGCCTTATAATTGGTATGACCGTAAATTTTCCATCGTCTTTTTGCATCTAAACTTTCTTCTAAACCTAGGAGTTATTGAAAATAACGCAACACTTTAACCGGAATACCATGCATAATCTCCTTTGTCCATTGATTTACCTTCCACCTCAAAAATTCTTTGAACAATTATTCAAATCTTATATTCATTCCTAAAAGGACAACAATGGTTCTCACATGCATAAATCTTCTTGAAACCCATGTCAAATATTTTAAGGAATTTATTTAATTCATATAACGACTTAGAAAGTACGTTATTATTTAGCAGCAACAACTGCTGCATATTTAGAAGTTTATCGAAACCACTATCAGACAATCCAGTCTCACATTTAAGGTTATACAAGGCAAAGATAGCATATAACTTTATTTGATCCATGCAACCAGCATACAATGAGGTCTCTGCATTTTTCAAATTTTTGTGTAATTCATCCTTTCGTCTTTATGCATCATCTTCACATTTAACAACATCAAAGAAAGTGTGATTAATAAAATATTCATCTTCATAGATAATGGCTTTAAGCAAATCACACGCATCGTCCGACTTTGTATTCTTTCTTTTATTTATTCGCTCGTCGTGATTGTACCACTCACTATCCATGTATTTAGGATCTATTTCTCTTATAATCAAATGCTCGACGGTAACTTCTCCATGAAGACGGATGTAGCGATTTCGGAATTTACCGTTCTTTCGAAAAGAAATTCGATTAGATTTGACCTTAATTTAAGTTGAGAATCCAAAATTTTAATTTAGATTAATGTTGCATACGATTAGTTGAATGAATAAAATTTGAATGAAAACAAAAAATGGAAATATTAAGCAATTTGAAATTTAAGATAGAAATTGGTCGTTAATATAACAGTGAAAATATTGGTTTCAAAGGTTAAAATATTTTACATGAAAATATTTTAGTAAACTTTATAATAAAAACATCGATGTTTGTTTTGTCCAATTTCGATTTCGCTAGCTCAGTTCAAATCGATTTATGCGATCGGTTTATGGTAGCGGTAACCGATATGGCGTAATGACGAATTTTCACCCAAGTGTTCGATGACCAGTTTTCTATTGACTAAAGTGTTCGTACCAATACAGCAAGCACAACGGTGTTCCGTTTTACATGTTTGGACACTCGATTTGTTTTGAGCACTGTTTTTTGTACAGGTTAGCGGTAGTTATTATTTTATTCATACGGTATTATATGTACTGAAATAACAATATAAATTTATAATATATGTTAAAAACATAATAAATGGAAAAACCGGTCGTTGTATATAATATTATACACGTTTTAGAATCTGAATTGGTGTACATGTTCAACCTTTGGATAAAAATATATTTACATTGTTGAATAGTTCACGTGCAGTTAGATAAATGGGTGCACATTATAAATGTTGAATTGGTAATATGGAAAATCATGCGAACCACCCTTTTCTATGCGCATCGCCACGTCTCACCTCTCCCCTCCTTTATTATCTTCTGCAAATTATTCTTTTCGAACAAATCAAGCTAAAGCATCAGAGAAAAAAAAATTAACAACTCTCGAAACCTATTACTGCTACCATCACCTACTCCTCTCCCTTCACCGCCGCAACACCCAATTGCTCCTCCCTACCGCCGCCCCACCACCTAGCTGCTCCTCTTCCGACCCAGTGATAGCCGTCGCCTCCGTTGTACACACACATATACACATATATACGCGCGCAAACACACACACACATAAATATAAATTATAAACTGCTTACACCGAACCTCCTTTCGCCTTGCCGATCTTTTCGCTTAATCCAACAGTCGCCACACCCCTTCCAGCCGCCGCACCACCTCCTGACACCACATCTAGCTCCTCCGATCTCACCCCATAGCTGTCGCCGCCTCTGTATCAAAAAAATAAAGGAAAAAAACAGCTATTGTCGTGTTGCCGCCTCACCCCCCGACCCCCGACCACTGCCTGCGACACCACTACCACCAACGGAACCAACCATGCCCTGTCCCGAACTCGACTGCCATCTGTTGCTTCCATCCGTACATGTATATATAGAAAAAAAATTATATATTAAAAGATAGAAGGAATGGCCCTCCAGATTTGAATTATCGCGAGTGTACGAGTTGAAGTTATGCCGATAAATCTGATCTTGTCGGGCATCGTAAGTCGTATCATGGATCTATCTCGAGTCGTCGTCGTTGAGGTGAGTGTTTATTCACTCACAGTAAATTAATATCGTCATGCAAGTTAATAAAAAGTTGAAATTGTCATATATACGCGCACACACAGACACACACACACGCACACACACACGCACACACACACACACACATATATATATATGTTGTTAATTTACATTAATATATATAGTTGTTGGATGAATTATAGAATTGTTGTGCACATGTTGTCACGATATACAAGTCTTTTGTATGTACATAAGTGTAGAAAAATTAATATGGACATGTCATGTTTCATCATGTTAGTGCTATCTAGTATGTATGGTCTGTTGTAAATTTTCCTGTCGATATTTGGACATGACTGTATATTGCCATTATGATATCAGAAAGGGTTGAAATGATATATACCCGCATTTAAATTGTGATATTGGAAGGGGTTGAAACGATATATATACCCGCATGTAAATTTCTACTTGGCCTAGGTAGAAAATTTAAATTTAATACACCGTTGGTCAAGTAAAATAAATTTTGATAAACTGAGATCTTTTGGAAATTTATATATAAATGATTTGAATTTTTAAAATATGTTTAGAATTGATTACTTCGTTAATTAAATCAATTTATTGTGAAATAAGTGATTTTTCAAACATACGATAATTTATCAATAAATATTTTAAATGGTTTATTTAAAGAAACTTGGTTTTGGATTTAATTCCATAAAATTTGAATCAATTTATAATTTGCATAATTTGAATATGAAGATATTAAAGTTAAGGATTAAGTCAAATTTTGATCTATATTTAAACTTAAATTGATAACTTTTTTATTATAACGAGATTTGCGTAAGGTTAAATCTATATGGAAATAAACTTGTAAATAAATCAAAAAAGTGGTTCAAATTGTTTGAATTAAATTTTGGAATTTATTGTAAAATAATTGGTGGTTAAATTGTAATGAAATTCAAATTTAACTTGGAATTTATTTTGATGCAAGTGATTCAATTTATTAGATTTAAATGAACTTTAAAAACCGAAGTTTTCAAATGGAAATCCAATTTAGTGGAAATCGAACTATTTTCGAACTTGAGCTCGAAGTGTTGAAATATAAGTTTGATAATAGGAATTTTTTAAATAATTGAAGTTGAGATTTTGAAGTTATAATCTAAATACGATGTGAATTTTGGAAATTCAAGTGTTTTAAAAGATTGGACTTTTATTCGAACCTCAAATATTGCTAAGAAAAAGTGATAAAAAATGATATTTCAAAATTGGCTAGGAATTGAATTATATTCAAATATGTGGATTTTTAAATTAGATATTGAAGGTAAATTTGATTTAAATGTTCTGAATCAATATTTTTAAAATCGAACTCGGAATTGATGTCAATCAAAATTGTTTAAATTTGAGAATTGAGTTAAAATTAATTTGGAATTGGAATTGAAATTATTTTGGAATTTGAATTGAAATTAATTTGGAATTGGAATTTAAATTTATTTGGAATTGGAAGTGAAGTTAATTTAGAATCAAAGTAAAATTAGACTTGAAATCGGAATTGAGTTGATTAAATCGAAATGGAAATTTAAAGTGATTTGAATTGGAAAATTTAAAAAGTGAACCGGTTTGACTTTGAAACTATTTTAAAATGAATTATTCTAGATTAAACTGTTTAAAATATATCTTCTTTAAGTATTCATATTGTTTTGATTTTCCAAACTATTTTACTATATAAACCATTTTTAATACTCAAACTAATTTATATTAAACTATTTTAACTATCTAATTATTTTAAAACTATTTCAACTATTTTCTAAAAAATTCAAAATGATCAAAAGGTGGTATGTTTATATTTAAATCTTGATTTAAATAAAAAATGGTAAAATGAAGTTATAATCTAAATTGAAGTTCGAAACAATTTTGGAAATCGAGATATTGGGTGAAATGATATTTTAAAGCGAAAATGACGTATTGAACTGAATATGATTTTTTTCCTGAGTAAATATGATGATTTCGAAATGGATTTGATATTTTGATATCAAGCTTGATTTGTTTTTGACATATAAAAGTACCAATCGGTGTGTAAAACAACTTTTGATTGTTAAAGAGACCGGTGCCTCTTATTGGCATACTCTCTGTCGATATTGGAAATATTTTGACAACCGTGTACGTGGTGGATGATATCCAGATTGTAGTTGTTGAACTGGCGAATGTTTATTGGAACGAAGTAAGAAACGATGATGGATAGACATGACACTCACGTCATAATTAAAATGATTAAAACATGAGACTACGTCTGGCTACTGCTTAGCTACCTCTAGCGATGGTGATCCATCGTATTACTATCGTAATTTTGAACTCGATGGATGCACCCTTTCCATTTGGATTTATAGTCGAGTTCGGCCATAGATGGGTTATGACCAGTCAGAAAAGGTAAACTGGTATAATCCTGCCTTATGCATTGCCTCACACACCGTGTCATATTTATCATTATACGAGCTCATCATGACTTTGGTTTAATACTGTACCTCAAGGGGACTCACTGGCTACCCATGTTACTGTTTGTGTTACAGGACCTGCATAGACTACATGCTATAAAAATATGTTAAGAGGGATAATGTAAAGCCTTAACACTATTTTGATATTTATTTTACTAATTGACATTATCTATTATAGCGCACATTATTATATATATATATATATATATATATATATATATATAGTTTGACGGATCCTTAGGAGATGGAAAAATTCATAACATCTCCTAATTACTTTGAATTTATTTACATGAGGATATTAGTTCTAACTCGAGTATTATGTTTTCCATTATCCTCGGGTCAGCCTAAATATTTCCAGTTTGGAGTGCTTGTCGTGGAGACAAAGGCATTGCTAGAGACTCCATTTTTTTCTGCATTTCATCAGTTTAGTTTGTTTAGCTATGTCAGGTAGACTTATTTCATTTCACTGTATTTCATACCCAGTTGTTTAGTGTGAGAATAAATGCAAACTTCTTTGGAGAATTAGGTTTATTTATGTACATATTTTATTTTTGCTGTGAGATTCTGAATTGTATCTATTTCTGTATTTGTGTTCTGTGACTGATTCTATTATTACCTAAATAACTATTTATCATTTAAGAAATATTTCTTGTTTAAATGGTGGGTCGTTACAGTTGGTACCAGAGCTTATGGTTGAGCGAACAACTAAGCTTGTGGGGTAAACTCATTATAGATGGGGTAAATAATTACCCAAGAATGAGTAAAATCTTTCTTTAGATAGCGTATATAAAAAGATATTAGAGAATTTGAGAATTTAAAATCCTTTTGTTTTCAAAATTGTTTTCAAAGCCTTCAAAATTAATATTAATATTATTGAAAAGATTTTTGAAGAAAATAAAAGCATTGAACTCGCTTTGGTCGCTAGGAAATAATTCTGGGGATGACTACAGTATAAGAAGTATTCATTTTCGAATTTCAAAGTGAGAATTGCTACCAAAAGAGATTTATTTTCGATTAAAACAAGTTTTGTTGTCAAAAATATTCTAAGTATGATTTGATAAATATATGAAAATAGTTTTGAACTTATAATTGAAATAGTATAGAAAAGAAAAATTAATTTTTAAAACAATTGAATAGTTTTGGTTAAGCAAACAAAAGAAACTTTGAATTTGAGAAATAAAATGAAGTTAAACTCAAGAAGCTTAGATAAAGTAGAATTGTATTCGAAATGAATTAAATAAAATAATAAAATGAAATTGTAAGTGAATAAGTTTGTAAAACTTATTGATTTGATAAATATTAAGCTAAAGCAAAATTTAAATTTGTGGGACATGAATGATAACGGAAAAAAAAGATTAGCTCAAATAAAGTTGAATAAACCGAAAAATGGATAAAATGAAATAAAGTTTAATTTAATAAAGATTAAATGAATTAAATCAGATTTGAATATAACTAGATAAATTTAAGGAGTGAATTAATTCCACTTAAGCTATAAAATGAATTAATGGAATGAATGCAACTTGAATTATAAATGTGAAATGCAATTAGAAATTATTAAAGAAATTGAGTAAAAATAACCGAGTGTAAGTAAAAAGTTATAGGAGCAATTGAATTTAATTTAAATTGGATGTAATGTAAAGAGAATGAGTTTCAGAAAAATTGAATGGTAACAGATTGAATATGAAATAAGTTAAGGGAATAAACAATAAAATGAAATTAACTTAATAAGTTAAATGAAATTGATTAAGGGAAAAGAAAATTTATTAATACAAATCGGAATTAAAAAATAAAATTTACTTAAGAAAAATTATTAATATGAGTTTAAAATTATGAAATAAACTAATGAAGTGAATCAACGGATTAGTAAGAAATTATGGAATAATAATAAAAACGAGTTTCAGTTTTGTAAAATGTTTATAATAAACTTAAATGGTTTAGAAATAATATTAATATTAAAATACGAAGTGATAATGCAATAGATTTAACTTAATAAGGTTAAACGCAATGATTTTATAAAATGGTTAATAAATGATGATGATATGAAAAAGAAATATGAACATTATAATTTAAATGTTTTGCGAAGCATAAAAGCTAAAGGTTTATAACTTGTAGATTTGATAAATATGAATATTACAAAAAAGAAAAAAAAATGGAATATGGTATGGAATCAAATTTCTTAAATGTAATTAATTATGTGAGTTACTGAAATGAAATAATGGAAGAGAAAAAATGAATGTGACTATAAACAAATGTAAATTAATAGAATGTGAATTCATTATGTTGATCGGTGCATGTCAATAAATAGGAAGTAAATAAATTGAAATGAGCCAATTAAATGTTAATAAAAATTAAATGTTAGGAGAAATGGTAGCGTATAAATTAAAAATTGACATTGAAATGTAAATGGTGATAGTTTGGATTAATTTGATGAATATTGATGGTTGAATGGTTTCTTTTATTGCAAATCATTGTTTTAGTTATTTCTGATTGTATATGATTGTTGTGTGTTTATGATTTGGATTCAAAATCACGCTATATGGTTCTATTTAACTCATCCATGTTTTATATCTTATGATAAGTAACTAATATTCTAAACTGAGCCGAGATAGATACATACGAAGACCGTTTGGACGTATACGTAGATTTATATGCTTTTGCTTACTTAATATGTGCGAACTCGCTCATTTATTAATAATAAGTTAGGTATTTCGGATTACATACGACGATTTTGTATTTTTTCCTTCAGGATGCCTCATTATTGAGATGAGATGTATATTTGATATATTTGTGCTATATATTATATTGTACAAAAGTTTCGGTCGACCCGTGGAAAGGAGACTCTGCCAAAAAATTTCGTAAATCCAGGAGTTAGGTAAAAATTAAGAACTTTTTAATATTATATATATATATAAGTTATATTTTTCGTAAAACCAATATCGGAGTTGCATAGTAGAAGCGTAGTGAAAATAAGATGGTTATGTTTTATAAATTGATTATTTTGAATAAAATATATTCTTTACTTAATGCCTTTTCGAGGATGAAATTTTTTGAGTGGGTGCGAATGTAACGATTCCGAAATTTACCATTCTTTTGAAAATAAATTCGATTAGATTTGACCATAATTTAAGTTGAGAATCTAAATATTGAATTTAGATCAAAGTTTCGTACGATTGGTTGAATGAATAAAATTTAAATAAAAATAAAAACTACACAATTTGAAATTCAATGTAGAAATTAGTCGTTAATACAAAGTGAAAATTTTAGTTTCAAAAGTTTAAATATTTTACATGATAATATTTTAGTATACATTATAATAAAAATGTCGACGTTTGTTTCGTCGAATTCCGATATCGCTAGCCAGTTCAAATCGATTTATACGACCAATTTGCGATAGTGTTAACCGATATGACATAATAATGAATTTTTACCCGAGCGTTAGTTAACCAGTTTTTTGTGTAATAACGTGTTCGTATCAATATACTGAGCACAATGGTGTTTCGTTTTGCGTGTTTGGATTCTCGGTTTGTTCTGAGCACTGTTTTTGGTACGAGTTAGCGATAGTTATTATTTTATTCATAGGGTATTATAAGTGCTGAAATTATAATATAAATTTATAATATATGTTGATATCCAACAGCAGTTAAAAAATATAATAAAGGGAAAAACTGGTCATCGTATATAATATTATACACGTTTTAGAATCTGAATTGGCATACACATTAAATCTTTGAATAAGTATATATTTACATTGTTGAATAGTTCATGTGCAGTTAGATAAATGGGTACACGATATAAATGTTGAATTAGTAACATGCAAAATCGTTCTAACCATCTTTTTCTACATGCAAGGCCACCTCTCACCTCTCTTGTGTCCCCTCCTTTATTATCTTCTACTAATTATTATTTTCGAACAAAGCAAGCTAAAGCATCAGAAGAATTTTTTTTATTAACTCTCGAAACCTGTTACTTCTACCATCACCTACTCCTCTTCCTTCACCACCGCACCACCCAACTTCTCCACCCTACCGCCGCCCCACCACCTAGCTGCTCCTCTTTCGACCCAGTGACAGCCACCGCCTCTTTTATATATATATATATATATATATATATATATATATATATATATATATATACTATAATATTATTATTGAGTTGGACTTCAAGAGCACACAGGCCTCCATCATATTTTGGAAACTGAACAGTCACGTTTTTAATTTCTTTCTATTCCAAACTTTGAAATGTGATAACTTTTTTTACATTAATTGAATTTAAGAATCGATTTCACGGTTAAATCTCAAAGTTAATATTCTTTCCAATGATATCCATTGTTGATGGCTAAAAATAAATTTCTATACTATAATATTATTATTGAGTTAGTTTTAAAGAGCATACAAGCCTCTTTCATATTTTAAAAAATGAACAGTCACGTTTTTTATTTCTTTCTATTCCAAACTTTTAAATGTGACAACTTTTTCTACATTAATTGGGTTTAAGAATCGATTTCACTATTAAATCTCAAATTTAATATGTTTTTCAATGATATCCATTATTGATAGCTAAAAATAAATTTTTTAAAATTATAGTTTTTTAGATTATTCATATTATTAAAGTTATTAAATCTGTTTGACTTTATTTCTTTTAACTAATCTGCGTCGTTGATTGTTTTGAAAATTTTCAGCCTTTGATTCTACTTTCACAAATTGCAGTCAAGTTTGGTGAAATCCAACATTACCAAAATACAGAAACAATGTTAGATGGAATTAGAAATGGAACCAGAAAGCTCAAAAGCGTTAAATACAATTATATGCTTCTTATTATATTGAATTTGGTTTGACTGTAAAAGAAATACAATGATATTCTTCACATTAAAATAAATATTGTTAAATAATGGTTGTTAGTTCCAACACTTCAGACATAAAATGTGTATGCTTTAGATTTAGCATATTTTTCACAAGAATCGTTCAAAACAGAAATAAATCTCTTTATCCGCTAATCTTATCATTCTACAATAATATGATGCTACATAATGTGTTCTTAGACATAGTCAGTTATGGAATCATCATCAACACTTGCGTTCTAATGAATCATGTCAACGTTGCTTTTGGCATTTTTGGATCAATGGTCAAGTGTAAACTAAATGTTGTTACCTGCACTGCTCTTATAGATAAATATTACCGAAGCAGCAAATGGAATCAACGACATCAAGTATTAGAGGAAATGATTGATAAAGGTATCTCACCAAATAAAGTTACATATAATACAGCTGATGCATGGAGCAACAGATGATGCACACAATAAATTTATATGTGTATAATTTATGTATGTACTGTGTGGAAATTTTATCTTTGAAATCATTTTTGCTCGATATTTTGCAATTGTTTATCAAGCACCAGTACTTTCTGCATTATTGTTTTCAAAGATTATACACAAGTTTTAGACAAAATGCAAACTTATTTGAAAATTGATAAAAAAGATCACTATTTCTCAATCAATGAACCATATAAATCATTTAAACATGTTATGATGATAAAAGGTTGAGTGCGGTCCGTATGCGAAGCACGGATTCGCACTAGTATATATATATATATGGACGTCATATGTATGTGCACAAGTGTAGAAAAATTAATATGGACGTGTCACGTTTCATCATGTTAGTGCTATCATGCGTGTATAATTTGTTGTAAATTTCCCGTCGATACTTGGACATGATTTTATATTGAGGTTGTGATATTGGAAAGGGCTGAAATGATATATACCTGCATTTAAATTGTGATATTGGAAGGGGTTGAAATGATATATATATATGTATGTATGTATGTATGTATGTATACACTACAAGAAAATTTTCCTTTAGTTGCACTTATTAGTAGCGTTGAAATGTAAATGCAACCATTGTCATTCCATAGTTATATTTTACATATGTATTTTAGCTTTTCAACGCTTCCAAAATTAGGCGCCCTTCCCCGCCAATAATACTTTCGTCTTGTTTTTTCCCTCTTTCCAAAATCGATTCTTTTTTTGGACTCACCTTACGTTTCCTCCATCGTCGCACTACTCCCCTCCATTAATCTACTACTCTCTACTTCATCGATTCACTCCTCTGTTGACCTGCTCCCGTTTCTGCAAAACTCTAGGTCGGTCTCCTGTCCGCAAGCTCTAAATCAATCAACCATGCAGGAGTAACTTATCTTTCATATTTCAATCTGAATCCAAGAAGGAGACGAATATCCATAACCATCTCGGAATTACAATCTATGTATATCTTTGTTGGTATTATAGCAATTGCACACTTATCAGGCCCTTCTCTGGTTATAACTTTGTCTCTTTCAGCTTTGCTTACTGATAACCTTGGAAAAAGGGTTAAATAGTGTAATTTTATCATTCCTGCATATATATACTCGCTGTCTAAGTTATTTTCGCCCAATTATATCCAAATTTAATTAAGAGTAATGAGAACTTCGAGTTTGGTTTTCTTTTTCTCCACCATGTCAATCTTTTGGTAATTATCCTTACAATTCACACTATTATACCCGCTTATTACAATTTTAATGCTATAATTTTTATGCGAACAATAACAATTTACATGTGGGTTTGTTACAAATTCATAATCGCTATATTTATTTGATGCTAGCCTTTTATGGTGAAACTGAACAGAATTTGCAAAACTGAAATCAGTTTGGATTATGCTAGATGTCTATCAATAATAGTGTATTTACTAGAATTGGTTTAATTTTTGGGTTGTAGTTGTATAGGAAACATAGAAGCGGGTTTGTCTGATTTTTCTCCTAGAGGATGGAATTCGTATGTTTCCTTTTCATGGATAATTGATGAACAAGAATTTCTTGATAATGCTAAAATCATAGCTGATAAGCTTTATGCTTTCGGAAACGAGGTCGGATTCCTATACAAATACATGGATTTTGGTTATCATTCAATATTACTCAACCTTTTTTTTTCACATATGTAGTACGTGGTGGTGGACTTCTTACGGTACAGAAAAAATATGGAGGGTGTGAACTTAGACTCTTTAGGATATGATACCATTGATTAATGAGGTCGACTAATACCATGGGTCTGAAATTCAAAATTCATCTAATGAGAGGAATTAGTTCTCAAGCACTCAATGCCAAGACGCCTATCCTAGATGTGTTTACAATAATGTTTTATATACAACTCCTTATAATTATGCACCACACAGATAAAATAAAATGCATTATTTTCCATCAAAATGTATGTAGGGAGCTACTTATAGAGAGGGGTACCATGTATCTAATGCAGGAGAGATTGGAATGCGGGACATGACATGTGGATGGTTGAAAGGATTCATGTGTGTTAACACTGATATGGGAGCAGGAAAGGCTTTTCTAAGGTCTTTATACCAGCAATATATTGATTGGGACGTTGATTTCAGTATATAATACACACACATGGTCATCTGGTTTTTAAAAATGTGTTTTAGTTTTCTTGAACAGATAAAATTAATGTTTCTATATGATTTTACATCTGTACAGTGAAGCTAGACTGTGTGTTCGGTGGAGATACGGATTCAAAACAAATAATCGATGTTTTAGAGGTATAGTCATGCACTTAGCTTACACCCATCAACTAATCTCACATATTGTGTTTAACAAAACATGATACAAATGCAGATTCTACAAGGAGTGAACCGCCCTATAATTTTTTCACTTTCACCTGGAATAACTGTCACTCCATCATTGGCCGATCGTATCAGTGAGCATGTGGATATGTATAGAGTAACTGGTGATTATTGGTATAAATGAGAAGATGTGGCAGTTCATTTCAATATGGCTAGGTAGAATCCTTAATTGTCTCATTTTTTATGAATTCATTTTCATATGAAATTTTGTTTTTGTAATCACGTTAATCATACAAAATACTAAAATGACAAGGGAGAATAGTCATCAAGTGTGGCTATTTTCCTTCTCTAATCTATTTTCCTATTCTTTCCTCTTTCATTTTTCTGCTTTTTTAAACCAAGTATTTACTTTTAGTTTTTGGTCTACGTTAATTTGATGTTTAAGAACTGAAAAAATTAATAATATTTGTACTTATTTATGAATCAGGGATTTTGCCGCTGCATATAAAATTGGGGCTCCAGATTTGCATGGAAAATCTTGGCCTGATCTAGACTTGTTACCACTTGGTTGATTAACTGATCCAGCTGCTTGATTTTCTTTCTTCCTTTCTCTCTATTGTGAACATGTTTTAACAGTAAACTTAAATTGATATAGTGGAGAGATCAACAATTGCTAGTGATGTATTTATGAAAGTGATGACATATCTCATTCAGATAATTTTGTAAAACTGTTTTATAGAGTTTGAATAAGTAATGAAATGTGTAATGTTGTTTTCTAATATGAAAGCTAATGCATTTGACGACTTTCCAAAAAAATTCTTAATCATGATGTTAAGAATCTCCAATAATATAGGCTTATGCTCAGTACAGGTGTTTCACATGGACCATATAGAAAATACGGCCTTACACTTGATGAACAAAAAAATCAGGTGAGGATGACCATTTTGTTATCATTAGTCTCATGTTCCCATTTTACAAATAGTTCAATTATATAGTACTTGTTTGTGCATAAACAGATTACTCTCTGGGCGATGGCAAAGTCTCCACTTATGTTTGGAGGAGATTTGAGAAATAATGATGCTACAACTTTCAGTCTGGTAACAAATCCTATTTTTCTAGAGTTTAACTCTTACAGTTCATTTAATATGGAGGTATGTTGATTGTGTTGGTGGTGGTTCTGCTTAACTTATTTATATCTTTCATACTATAACTTTGGCACTACCTCCTTTTTTACCATAGTTCCCGCACGTCTCAGTAAGTGAAGAGCCAAGAAAAAGTGTGCATGATCATAAGTTTTCAGATGTAAAAGATACACAAATACATGGCAGGACCATGCTACAACTGATAAACTACAATGAAAACAAGTCAAAAGGATTGCTCAAAACTTCTGAAGGGTCCACTATGAAAATATATGCTGGAGTTACGAGATGAAAATCAACGATAATATGTCAAATTGTCTATACATGAGTAGGCCTAACATGACACTGGCTGGGGATAAAGGACTTAAAGGAAGATACAACAATAAATTTCATGTGATGTCTGAAGAAACCGTCGATACATGCTTATATGCTTCTCCTTACAAGAAACTTAATGCATCAAAAGTTAGCAAGACATCCATGTCCACATGTAAGCTTAGTGCTAACTAGGTATGTAGTTGTATGTTTATCTTTATTACCTCGTAATAAAATATTGGAACTGGTGTGCGTTACATGGGTTCTGTATGTGCAGATGTGGAGTTTGGATAATAATGGAATCCTTGTCAACAGTTATTCTGATCTTTGTGCAATAGTTCCATCAACCAATGGTAGGGAACTCTTTCTTTCCTTTTTCATTTTTTTTCCTTTATTTATTTTATTTTAACAATGGCAACTTTAACTTAAAATTCAAAGTAATAAATTTGGCGATTGATACAGTGGAAAAAGTCAGTACTGGAGCTCGAGCATGGCTTGCATTTGGGAGAAATAGTAAACTATTTTGCTACTGCACAACATTGCATTTTCTTGGAATACCACATGGAACTTGGATGGGGAATTACTACAAGCATGTTAAGTCACTATATAAGCATTCAAAGGTCTTATAAGCTTATTTTCTTCTAGATCTGGGGTCTAAGCATGTATTAAGGTAAAAAGAAAACTTATTTCCTAAAATTATTAGGCCCACCCCCTAAAAAAAGCCCTTGTTCTTAGAGTTGTTTTCTTTTGTTAGTTCTTGTTAGTAATTTTTAAACCAAAGCAAGAAAATAATCATAGAAGAAAATAATCATAGAAGAAAAAATAGTTTAGATTGAAAATAGGGATTATCTATTATAGGAAGATGAGGTGTGTGTGGGTACACACACACGCATGACCATAAAATTGATCCATTGGCAATGGTTGTTCTATAGTTGCTTGCGAATATATTTTCAATAAGAAAATTTAAAATTCATATATACTGATAAAAGAATACATCAACATAAAGTTCATATATACATATACGCTATTGTAGATAAACTTTTAAGTGAAAAACAAAGTGCGTGACTAATTATGAAATTTAAAAAGGACATAAAGCAATCATGTTTCACTTAATTTTTTCTTTTAAGATGACATTGTATTAAGAAACACACAACTCCTCGGTTGTTTATTAACATGACATCTAATGAAGTAAATGCTTTGAAGGATGTGAACGAAACTATTTATTTCCTCCAGAACGGTTTAATAATCTATTATTTTTGAATGTAATGAAGTTAAATCTTTATAGTACAACCAACACATATTATCAATTTTAGAATATATACAGTATAAATAATAATGATCAGGATATGCAGGTAATTAGCTATTTCGAAGCGATGATTGTCGACAACAAAGAACTATTGGTAATCAAGCAACAAACTTGAATTTAATTGTTATATATGTTGTCGTATTTTGTTAGTACCATTTGTGGAAACTTGTCTGTGAATGCTTGTAGTATGTGACTTATTTTGTTGAAAAACTACTATCGAATTGATTATGGATATTATATTTGATTGTGAGATTAGCATGTTTTTGCAATTATTTGAATATGATGATCATATGATTGATTGTTTGTATCTGCTAATTATGTGATTTAATATTTTGTTTGAATATATGAAAATTATTCGATTGATCGTTCGTTTTAATATGAATAGTATATAAGCGATTGTTGGAAATGGTATAAACCATCAACCGTAAATAGTAGCATTTAAAATATGCTACCAAACAACCAATAACTTTTAGTAGCGTTTCAGAAATGCTACAGAAACAAATGTAAACTAATATAAAAATTATACAGCTTCATTTTAAAAACGCTGCTGAAAATCAAAAAAAAAACATATAATCAAAAAATGCAACCAAAAAATGAAGACTTATGGTAGCGTTTTTTTAACCATACAGAAAAAACCTATAGCTGCATTTAAAAGTGACTTTTGGTAGCGTTTTTTAAATCCTATAGAAAATACCTATAGTTGCATTTAAAAGTGACTTTTGGTAGCGTTTACTACAATGCAACAAAAAGTTTTAGACTTTTAGTTGCATGTCGTATAGCAGCGTTCTCCAAAACGCTACCATAAATTATGGTAGCGTTTTTTCAACGCTACCAAAAGTCTTTTCTGGTGTAGTGATAACCACATCTAAATTTAAATATTCCATTTGGCCTAGGTAGAAAATTAAATTTAAAACACCGTTTGTCAAATAAATAATTTTATATAAACTAAGATCGTTTGGAAATTTATATATAAATTATTTGAATTTTTAAAATATGTTCAAAATTTGTTATTTCATTAGTAAATCAATTTATGGTGGAATAAGTGATTTTTCAAACATACGATAATTTATGAATAAATGTTTGAAATGGTTTATTTAAAGAAACTTGTTTTTGGATTTAATCCCATAAAATTTGATTTAGTTTATAATTTGCAAAATTTGAATGTGAAGATATTAAAGTTAAGAATTAAGTTAAATTTTGATTTATATTCAAACTTCAGTTAATAGCTTGTTTTCTTATAACGAGATTTGTGTAAGATGAAATCTAACTGGAAATAAACTTGGAAATATATCAAATGGGTGATTTAAATTGTTTGAATTAAATTTTGGAATTTACGGTAAAATAATTGGTGTTTAAATTGGAATGGAATTCGAAATTTAACTTGCAATTAATTTTGATGTAAGTGATTCAATTTATTAGAATTAAATGAACTTTAAAAATCGATGGTTTCGAATGAAAATCGAATTTATGGAAATCGAACTATTTTCAAACTTGAGCTATGAAATGTAAGTTTGATAAGAGGAATGTTTAAAATAATTGAAGTTGAGATTTTGAAGTTATAATTAGAATATGATGTGAATTTCAGAAATTGTAGCGTCTTAAAAGATTGGACTATTATTCAAACTTCGAATGTTGCTAAGAAAAAATGATATAAAACAATATTTCAAAATTGTGGTTGGAAATGAATTATATTTGAAGATTTGGATTTTTTTTTGAGAAAGATGGGTGTGTAGCGTGGCACTACACAGCTGGTTACTTAATATATATATGTATATATAGGCCGGTCAACACGCCTGACCGGTGGTGATACATTCTATTTTGAAGAACATCAAAACCATACAACAAAGAAGTAAAGGAACATAACCAACAACAAGTAACATAAGCAACTATACACGAAAGATAAAGCAGCTAGCCAAAAGAGAAGAAGCTACACTAAGAGCCAACCGTTGTGGATGACTAACTTGAGCTAGGAATGAGGCGGAAACGCCGAGCTGCTGCCCACGGATTCTATAGGGGAGGAATCTCCATGTGGAAGGTGGAGTGTGAATGGGGACGAGTGACTGTAACCTGAAATAGAGGTGAATAGATTAATAATGCGACGACAAACACCTTCAAATCAAGAACACGGTTTGTTAAACACTAGGACGTTGCACTCCTTCCAAAGGTACCAACAGAAAATTGTAATAAGGATGACTAGAGGGCGATTCGGGGGGTTATACTGCCAGTGGTCAAAAATGGTGTGCGGGTCTGGGATGCGACCGAGAAGGTGAGCACAGATCGCTGCCCAGATCGAGAAGGCGAAGTCACAATCTCGGAATAGGTGAGTGATATCTTCTACATGAACCCCGCAAAAAGCGCAAGATGGATCGACCTGATACCTAAGACGGAGGAGCCTCGATTTGGTGTTGATTCTATCGTGAGCAAGACACCACTGAAAGAAGGCTATGCGGGGGGTGGGGGGGGGGGAATAGGACATTTCCAGAGTCTGGGGAAGGTAAAAAGACGGCCAGGATTAAGGAGATAGGAGTAGCATGAAGCAACGGTGAAGCCTTTATCTGGCGCCAAAACTCAGATAACACGATCCGGTCTGGAGGTGAGGTGAAGAGAGAGAAGCAGGTTGGAAGCAGAGATAAGGTTGGATAAAACATCGGATTCGAGGAGGGCTGGGGGACAGAGGAATTCTAGACCGAGGCGGATACAGTCACTGACCGAAGTCAAGGGGGAATGAGAGAGGGAGAAGAGATGTGACAGAGATTTAGAAAGGGTAAACTGGTTGTGCCAAATATCTAACCAAAAAATACAATTTTTTCCATCTCTAAGAGCAAAATGAAAAAGGGATTTGACACGGGGAAGGGATCTAAGCACTCCAGCCCAAAATGGAGAAGGTCTAGATCGCGAAGGGAGGTGAAGGATAAAGTGGCTGTTGGAACCGTAATGAAGCGAAAGGATCCACTCTTTCCAAATGAAGTTGCCTGGGGAGAGAATTTTCCAGATCCACTTGGAGAGGAGCGCGGTATTAAACGAACTGAGATTGGTGATGCCAAGACCCCTCTGATTCAGCGGTAGACAGGCAGTATACCGGTTGACTAATCTTTTGGCACTGCTACCATTCCAGAGAAAGAAACTTCTGATTTTATCGATACGATTGATGACCCGAGATGGGAGTTTATGAAAAGACATCCAATACGACGGGATTGCTGATAGAACGGATATGACTAAGATGAGACGACCAGCAGCCGAGAGGGATTGAGCTTTCCAACTAAGGAGCCTTGATTCAATCCTGGATATTAAGGGGGTCCAATCAGATCTATGAAGCTTGGATGGATGGAGGGGAACACCAAGGTAGGAAAGAGGAAAAATCAGAGAGGCTACAGTTAAGCACAGATGAAACAAAGGGTCCTAGATGGTCTGAGTTACCCAACATAATGACTGAGCTTTTGTTAAAGTTGATGGAGAGGCCAGAAACAAGCTCGAAAGAGTAAAGGGCCACTTTTAAACAGTGCAAATGATCAATCTGAGGGGATGCGAATAACAATGTGTCGTCTGCAAACTGGAGGTTGGAAACCGAAGAAGAGGAATTCGAGAGTTTGATGCCAGAGAAAAAGAAGTTGGCTAAGGCTAATTTGATCATTCTGTTGAACACATCTGCAACCAAGACGAAAATAAGAGGGGATCACCCTGTCTAAGACCCCGAGCTGACTTGATGTGACCGCCAGAAGCAGCATTGATCGATATGGAAGATAGGGTGGAGTGGAGAATGTGCGAAATCCAATTGCACCATTTGGAGTTAAAGCCTCTATGTCTCATGAGGTCAATAATGAAGTTCCAATTAACCGAATCAAAAGCTTTAGAGAAGTCGAGCTTCAGCAAAACTCCTGGGGTCGACGACTGATGGCAATAAGAAATGATTTCATGAGCGGATGCAACACAGTCCATGATATTTCTGCCAAGAATAAAGGTTGACTGCTCGATTCCGACCAGCTAGGCAATTACAGTTTGAAGACCGTTGGCTAGAACTTTTGTGATAATTTTAAAGGTAGTGTTGAGAAGGCTGATGGGACGGAAGGATGAGAGGGTGTTAGCACCAGGAGTTTTGGGGAGGAGAATAATACTGGCATAGTTTAATCTGGAGATGGAAGAGGGGTCAGATTGAAATTCAGCACATAATTCAAGTATATCAGTTTTGACAGTATCCCAGAAGTGCTTGAAAAAGAGTGGCCCAAAACCATCTGGGCCAGGTGCTTTGTCGTCTGACATTCCTTTTAAGGCGGCCCAAATCTTTTCTTCGAAGAATGGGTGATCGATGGAGATGGGGGAGGGGGCTGGGAAAAGGAGGGACCAATCTATGGCTGGGAGAGGAGGGGAAGGCTTGCCAAGAATGTCTTCGAAGTGATCAGTGAACAGTCGGAGGTGGTCTGAGGGATCTGTATAGGTGACGTTATTGTGGATAATCTCAGGAATTAAGGTGGATCTTCGGCGGCCACTAGCAAGGTGGTGAAAGAATGAGGTATTCCTGTCTCCCTCTTTCAAACACAAGGCTTTAGAGCGCTGTTTCCAGCCAATCTCCTCCTTCTTAACGAATCTATCTACATCTGATTCCAGAGTAGTCAGACGAGACCGTTCGGCATCCGTCAGCGGTCGAGACTCTTCTAGGATATTAAGGGCTAAGATTTCGTTTTGTGTTGCTGAGATATGGGCACGGAGAGTTCCCCACACCTATTTGGCCCAAGGACTAATGATTTTCCTAAGGGACCGAAGCTTGAAAACAATTCTGGCCGAGGGCGATTGAATCTGCGTGGGCTGGGCCCAGACCTGTTTGATGAAATTATCAAAAGAGGGTTCCAAAAGCCAAAGACGTTCGAACCTGAAGGGGCGTTTGAAATCGGGGAGGGAACCAGTGTCTAAAATAATGGGACAATGGCCTGAAATGACAGAGGCAAGCCCGGAGACCGAGGAAAGGGGGTGGAGGTCGTCCCAGGCTGGGTTAAAGAGGAATCTATCCAGCATAGTTAGAGTGGGGCTGGCTCTACGATTCGACCATGTGAAATGGCGGTTATTGATAAGCGGGTCAATGAGGGAACAATCGTCGATGAAGGAGTTAAACGAGTCAGAGTCAAGGGAATTCAGTCCAGAGTTGCGTTCATCAGGGAATCGGGTGGTGTTGAAGTCCCCACCAACAATCCAGGGACCATTTAGATAAGATGCGAAGGAGAGGCAGTCGGCCCAAAGCCCATTCCTCTCCAGAATATTGTGAGGCCCATAAATATTTGTAAAAAAGTAGATTGTGCCCGATTTAATATGGCGGAGAGTAACATGTAATGCAGAATGGTGAGCAGAAGTAAGACAATGGGACCAGACAGGTTCATTCCACACGGTGATAATACCTCCTCTGGACCCGTCAGCATTGATGTCGGCCCAACCCGTAAGGGTACACCCCCCATGTGTCTAATTAAGGATTGCGTTGGTTTAGAAAACTTTGTTTCTTGCAGGAAAAGAACGTCCGCTTTATGAGGGGATAAAGTGAGACTGACTGCATGTCTCTTTGATGGGTCCCCCAAACCCCGTACATTCCAGGAGATAATTTTCATTGGGAAAGAGACAATCTCTCCGATTCTAGGGCCTGCATGGCGGCGTAGTGACTAGCACTTAAATTAACACCCATGCAACGTGCCATTTTTTTATTTATTCTTTTATTGGCTGAAGAAAAAATAACAGTTTTATAGAAACTACCGGGGAGGGAGGCCGCTCTATTGATCCCCGAACTCCGTCGAACAGAAGCTGGAGAGAACAGGGAAGGCTGAGGGCGCTGTTGCTGGCGAGGCGGAGAGGTTGCCTGGACAATGGCAAGGGAAGGCTGAACATTTGGAGGAGTGGAAAGGTCAATGTCAACAAGGGGGTCAATATGCTGGTCTACAGGCCAGGCTTCCCAACGATGAGGACCAGCCTCCCCCCGAGGAGGGCTATGAACATGGGCTTCAAAAGGACACGGAGGAGAAATATCTGGATTAAAAAGCATGGCATCAAATCTCGCGTAATCCGAATCTTCCGAGAGGGGTGGCTCATCCAAGCACCTGAAGTCGTTGTCGTAGTCAACACCTAGGAACATAGTTTCCGGTCTGCGGGTAGGATAGGCATGTTCCCATTTTTCTACAGTGAGGAGGTGGTCTTTACTGTTTAAGCATGCTACAAAGGAACTGGGAAAGCTCACTCCCGTGTAAAATTGCATTTTGACATATAAGTACCGGTGATCGAAATTGGCCCAAACGCAGTTGTCGAATGCAATGAACCGGCCTAAGGGGCTAAGAGCGCTCCCAACTGCTTGTGAATTGTTTCTGAGGAATTCTGGGAAGCCATGCACTCGGGCCCAAACAGCAGGTTCGAGAGCAACTGTTTGGTGCTCAAATTCAGACCATTGCTGCAGAAGGATCGAACTTCCAGGCTTTGATAGTGTTCTCTTCTGAAGGGCCTGCTCCAGGATAGCGATGGAGGGACAACTAACTATGAAACTGTTTTCGGAAAAAATCCAGATTGGCCATTCGCGGTGGTTAAAGTTTAGCGAAAGGGCCAGATGAAGGGATTCTACGGACTAGAAGCCATCGATGATAGTTGCAATGAGGTAGTGGGTAGAGTTGGCCATGGAGAAAATTTGAGAAGAAGGTAGTTCAGAATGTGGTGGAAATAATTTGGAATGAGAAGTAGGAGAGTGGGAAGAACGAGGCGACTTTTGTAACAAACGGAAATTTTCGACTTTCGAAAATTCAACATCGATACTCACTTTATCGACTGCCGAGAAATCGAAGGCCGAAAAACCGAAATGTTATGGGTTTAAGAAAAAAAGAAAGGAAGAAGAAGAGAAGAAGGTAGAAGATGGAGAGAAGAAAGAATAGAAAATTTTAAAATAGAAGGAAAAGAGAATAGAGAAGAGAATGAAAAGATAGAACGGAACAGAAAACAACACAACAATAACAGAATCTCACAATTCGCAGCGGAATAACATATAATAGATAAATGAATAATCTTTAAACAAAGAACTATATCAGTTATTACATTTTATACTTTACATCATATCATCATCAGAGTGTACAACAACAAACAATGCAGCGGAAAAAGAAATACTATATAAACTAGTGATACGCCATCCAGCTTGCCTCCAGCAACTCCTGAATTCCAGAATATCCTGATAAACCTTAACTCTTGACTGCCCGTGTGAAAATTAGTGGGCACCCAGAGTTTAGGAAAGAAAACAATAAACTCCAAGTCAGTCATGTGACTGGTGCGAGAAATAAAAACAGTTTATTTTTCTTTAAAAATCAAAATAGAGAGATATTTTTATTTCAATTCGCAATGCTTTTAAAAATGAGACTACCATAAGGCCTCCCGCACACACACACATGCAAACGCAGAATCGGAGGAGATTTCTCCTTATGATAGTCAAAGATGCTTGATACGCATTTAAAATAACATTTGATATTATTACTAGTGCATAGTGTAGAAGAAATTCATTTCGAAAGTAGAATATAAATCTTAGCCAACATACGACCATTATCGTATGCCTACTATAGCTACCATCCAAACAGTGTTGCGACACCATAAGTGAATGATAGGTTCTACAACTAATACCGTACAAGTTTCGTATTGTTTCTTTGGATTTCCAACAAATGGTCAGGCCAACGAACTTCCCATTGCCACATGAGAATGCCTCTGGAAAGACATCCCCGAGAACCAAACCGGAACTCTGCCAACACAAGGCCGGGTTACCCCTAACTGGGTAACTACTGACACGAGCACGCCATTCCCCGATCGTAAACGACCTTTCTCACGGGATCCCGATAGCCAACAAACACAAAGTAATAAATTCGCAGTAACCACATAGGTTAAATATCTGGGCTCCATACCATGATACCACCTCTATCCAGAAGGAAATGTACATACCCTAAAGTGTGCTACCCCTCATAACCTTGCCGCATCTTTCCTGTTTTGACCATTTCCGGGGTGTGAGGCTCGACGAAGTTACGTCCACAAAAACATACTTTATACAAAAGCCATGCTTTGGTCAACTAATGATCAACACAATAATCACAAAGATAGACGATCAAATAAATGATCCTATCACAATAATCAACACAATGATCATTTCAGCAACACTCAGCATGTCACATTACCAAATTGGGAATATATTGCTGATAACTTCAACTATATAACCTCTGAGCTCGTACGTCTCAGAGAAGGGTGTTAAGCTAAGAGAATAAATTCTCCGCCACCACAGAAATATATTTGAAAGAAATCGGCTTTACATCTCAACTTTTAATGTCAGACACACAATCCATACAAGTCTGTTCCGGGCTCGAACAGAACCGAAGGCACTTACAAAGAAGTCCTTGCAATCCGAATAATCTCTAATCACGTTCGGATTTCCCATCACATATGGAGATCTCAATACCAGGGATCAGCCAGTGCAGAGACAATCAACAAGAAACCCTTTCGCTTTCGAAAATATCCGGTCTTCAACACCGATCTTCGAATGCAATTTATAACGACGTATCACATATTCGGAATGGGTTATACGACCCCAAGGTCCTTTCTCGGTTAACCCGAATAGTGAGCGCTTATTTTTAAAAAAATAAGTGTGGCATCCAATTTCAAACAATTCACAACAAATACCTATTTAAAGGTAAATATTGATAGTCGGTCATTGAACTATCAATAGATATGCCAACATCACCAGATTCCAAATAATTTTCCAAATTATTTATTTCACAAAAATATCTTTACAAGATATAAACATAATTTCCATACTTTAAAAATAAATCAATATTTATTTTTAAATCTAATTTCCCAATTTCATTTATAAATTCTATATTGAATTTACATTCCAAAATATTTATGAATATACGATTTCCATTCGTTTTCAAATATTCATTTTCAATTTATCCTCAAAAAGATAAATTCAAAATATTCACTTAATATTGGAAAAACATTTCCATACTTATTTATCTATAAGTAATTCACAAGCCCTTTTTATTTTCTACGCTTAGAAAATATTTAATATACTCTAATCGAAATTAAGTATATATTTCATTCTTTTAAGGAAATCATTCACTTAACCATATTTATTTGGGCCAAAACGAATGTTGCGTAAAACATCGTTACGACAACCCAAAATCACTAGTATAGGGATTCGAAATTAAAATAGATATATAAATCCCAATACTATGCAAAACATTTCCTTTCGGAAATCATTTACTATAACAACAGTGTTATAGTCCACCATTTCCTTTTATTTCTCGAAAACATCTATTTCAACAATAAATGTTGAAATCTATGGTTTCGAATCTCAACATCTTTTAAAACATCTTTAGATCGTTTTAATTCTATTTCAAACATCATATCCAAAATAATTTCTTTAACAAAATATTCACTATTCAAAAACGTGAATACACTTGTTAATAAATTTCATCACTTCTATTCATTTTATTTTAAAGAATTATTCACTGTCTAAAACATGAATATAATTCCATAAATAAATTACAACAATTCCTTATCAAAATAAGTCGTTGCGGATTTATAAAACAACGTTTATAAATCCTATTTCTATTTATTTTATATCAACTCCTTTTTATAAATTCCTTTATTAACCTGTCTTAATTCATATCACAATGATATACTAAAAATTCATATTATAAGTCAAATACTTATAATTTATTTATTTACAAAATCATTCCTTCAAACTTCCCAAATCTATAAATCTTATAACTTCTAAGATTCATTTATTTATCCACATCTATTTCCTAAATAACTTTATAAATTTTATTTACAAAATTCTATTTAGAACTTCACCGTTATAATTCTATAAGTTTCATTCATTTGTGAAATTCATTCACAATTCTTTCTAATACTTATAAAAGCTCGTTTTATAATTCCAATATTTTTAATTATAAATATCAATTTATAAATCTTTTAATATAAAACAATTTATATTATTACTTTGAACATCTTTAAACTCTTTCATAATTTTCATCATTCTGATTTATAAAATAAAAATTTTATAAATCCTATTTTTAGACTTCTTATGATAAATTAAGAAATCCCAGTTCAAACTATTTTATAAAATCACTAATCCCATAATTTCAAAAATTAACTTTTAACTGTATTTCTCAAAAATCATAATTTTCATAATATTAAATTTAAAACGTTTATTTATTTAAGATGAATCAATTTCAAAAATATTTTATAAACGTATATTTCCAAAAATCACTTTAGAAATCAAAATCGTTATTTTTAAACTTCAAAATTGGATCCGATGATGCAACACATCAATATTCAATCACAACTTTCAAACATCATATATCATCCATGATAACAATCAAATATCACAATATATGAAATCAAATAAATATTTGTGAGGAATCCAGTTGGATCCCTCCAACCTGTTTCCCTGCATCCACAGACATTAGCACAATACCATTCCGTTTCAAGACGGAATATCGCGGTATATGGGATTTTATAAATATATATCCGCTTACTAACGGCGCAATAGGGTCTCATCCGCTATACAAATGCGGGAAGTCAATCAACTGCAATATATACATATGCCAATATATATATATTGCTATATATAATATAATACCAATTCCACTTCAAGGTGGAATATCGCGGTATATGTGTGTAATAAATAACCTCCGCTTACTAACGGCGTATAGGGTCTATTCACATCCAATAACTATATATAACAATCATCATTCAATCATTCAATCAACACAGTCAAGCAAATTTTTAAATCTAACAATTTAAAATTTAAATAAACAATAAAATTCCTTTTGAGTGAGAAGTTCTCACCTTTATTCCTGTTTGCAATCCACTTCCAATTCAACTTGTTTTCTTCATTTATACCTTGTATAAATATTATACACAATTTATTAATATTTGAATCAATCGAATAAATTAAATTTTCATTAGATAATTTCGATTCATTGGTGATTTCATTTTAATAGTTAAATTAACTCATAGTTTCGTTTAAACCAATTTCTCGTTTAATAAATTTATTTAAACAAATTTTCTTCTTTAATAAATTTATTTAAACTAATTTTGTCCTTTTAAAATAATTTTAACTAGAGATTTCCAATTGAACTGAATTTCCTTTTTATAAATTAAATCTACTAATTATTTTACTCTAAATTAATATCTTAAAATCAATTTCTTTTAAATAATTTGTTTAACTAAAAATTTAAATTTCTTTTAATAACTTTCTTAACTAACTATTGATTTAAATAAATTTTTCCTTTGATAAAATATCCTTTAGTTATTTAAAATAAACAGATAAATTTTGTTAAAATAATTAATCCTCATATTATGTATTATTTTAATATAAACTTAGTAGATTTTAAATCTATCTATACATTTATTTTACATCTCTAACTAATGACTTATTTATTTATAAGTTAAATAAATCATTCTTTAATTACCATATTAATTTAGTCATTTTATTACCTTAATTATCTCTAAGATAACAAATTTCTTTATTAATGATTTCATTCTTTTAATATCTACTTTCTAGTTTAAACCTTGTTTTAAACATTTAAATATTTAAACTTTTATTTCAAATTAACTTCTCTTTTTTTATTTTAAATCAACTAATTTTTCTTTAATAAAATATTTATCCAAAAATTTAAAAATTAAATTCCTTTAATAAATCATTTCACTTAATAAATTGAATTTCTATCAAATTTCCTTTTAAATAAATTATTTTATCAATTGATTTGAATTCTTAACAAATTTTTCTTTTACAAAAATATTTTTCATTTGAAACTAAACTTATATTTAACTGATAATTTTGTTTTAACCAATAAATTTAATTTTAAACATATCTTCTATTTGATATTTAAATTAACTAACTATTTTATTAATATTCGAAAAATTCAAATCACCAATTATCGTTTAATAGATTTAATTAACAAATTATTTTAATTTTAACAAATCTTCCTTAACAATTCAAAAAAAATTAAATAAGTTAATTAAATGAATCAAACACCCTAACTAAATTATTTTATCAACCTAGTAAAGCAAATCTTATGTATATATTTTTTTATATTAATCACCTTTAAATGCTGTAATAATTGATTTAACTAAAAATTAAATTTTAAACTATCCTTACCATTCAAATTAAATTTCAACTAAATTTGCTTAAATAAATTTATTTAACTAGAAATTTAATTTCAAACTAACCTCTTTTTTTTTTGTCAATATACAAGTATTCAAATTCATTTTTAAATTCAAATTGAATAAAACAAATTCGAAAATATCTTACTGTAAAAAAAATCTGCACATATGTATTTTGTGTTTATATTTCAAACTTTCGAATTAAATTATAGCAAATGCCATACCTCAATCGATCGCAACCCCAAATCAAAACCCTAGACGTCGACGTTGATCCCATCTACGCGCCTCCTATCGCCACCCTCCATGGCCACGAAGTCGCCGCCAACTCCATTCGCCGCACCTTGTCGCCTCCACGACATCTGCTTCCATCGCGTCGCTCGAGTTCACGATGCCGAGCTTCACCATCACGTCGTTGCTGCCGCGCACCCCCCCTTCGAATGACATCGAAGTCGACAACGACTTGTACTCCACGCCTGCGCCTTGTTGAATCACCAATACCCCCCCCATTGACTGCAATCGCCTTCGATGTCGAGGCCATGTCGCGCCCCCATTATTATTATTTTTTTATTTTCTTCGGCCTTGATTTGCTGATTTGGGGGGAAATAGGAGAGGCTTGCGATTTACTGAAGGAAAAAGGAATACATTTTAGGGTATCGGCCATGATAAATTTTTTTGAGATTTTGCGTTTGAATCTAAGGAAATGAGGGAGAGACGAGGTACTTAAAATCGAACGAAGTATGTTTGGCACGATTTATTTCATGATTATAGGCGTGGTTGTAGCTGAAACAACGGAGAGTGTTTTAAGGAAGAACGTGTACTAATGTTGTTGACTAATTTAAATTTTAAATTTAAATTGAATTCGTTGAAATTTCAACGCGTTTACTCACCGTGTGCTCACATATCAAATCCGAAAAATACGAATTTTGAAATCCGGCAATAATTCAATATTACGGACCCAATGGAACTGGTTTCGTCGAATTCCGAGACTGTGCCTCGGACGGCTATTTTTAAATATCGATTCAAACGATTAAATTTCAAAACTAAACAATTCACTTTAAAATTAAATTCTGAAGCTTCTAAAATCTTCAGTACTATCAATATGAATTTTACAAGCCTTTGAAATATTTTTAATCGGCTTAAAATTGAAGATTCAAATTTTTATTCAGCTCTCAATAGATTAAATTCTATAATTTAATCGCCATATTCAAAGTTATATTGAAAATTCAATCCAAACCATCATTCAAATATTTAAAATAAATTAAATATTCTCAATTTAAATTATTCAAAATTCTGGGTCGTTACAATCTTTCCCCCTTAAAAGAATTTCGTCCCGAAATTACAAGTTAAGAAGAATGCCCTTATCCCGTCTATTATCTTTCACAATTCAAATAATTTTATCAACTTACTAACCTAAATCTTTTTACTAGAGATTCATTATCATTTCAACTAGCTTTCCAACTTCAATTATAAGTTCCAAACAACATTGTTCTCCTTACAATTCAAATTTAAATTCAAATTCAAATTTCAAACTTTCAAAATTTCTCAAAATTTTTCTAACACCCTAAATTTTCGAAAAATTTCGCCAGCGTTTCCTTTGCGCGGCTAGCTCGGTACGACTACAAAATGGCACCACGGCCCCTCAGAATCAAAAAGAAAAGAGAAAAACCAAGTGGCTAGAGAAGAAAGTCATCAAATTTCATACTGAAATTCAAATACGTACCTTTTTGTCGAGCAATTCAATTTTAACTTTGAAATCAAAATCTCAATTCCTTTATACACCTGTATAACCTGCTAGTAGTAGCATCCAAATATCCAATTCCAATATTCAAACCATTTGCCAATTCTATTGCAAAATTTCGATATATGTTTCTTATATATTTTAACTTCACTATTGAAGTTACATATTCATTTCATTCAATTTTACTCTTCAATTCAATTCACAATTTCATTTGAATTCAATTCATATTTCAATATCTATATTCAATCCATTCCATTTGAAATTGTTTCACAAATGAATAAATTATCAAGTTAATTTTCTTGAATCCAATCCATCTTATTTTATTCCATATACTAGTGATAATAATTCTATATTATCACTTCTAACAATCATGCAACCATATACTATAATAATTCATAGAAAATCATTTCTTTTCTATACAAAAATAGTTTTGGGCAAAATTACTTTATTTACCCGATTCAAAAACAATTTTATATTCACTAACAAATACGCTCTCATATCTATTATTACACTCAAACTCATTCTAGAGTACTGATGACTCTATCTCTAACGAGTAATACCCAACAGAACCTTGGTTGTCGCTTAACCATAAGCTCTGATACCAAATGTAACAAATGGAAATTTTCGACTTTCGAAAATTCAACATCGATACTCACTTTATCGACTGCCGAGAAATCGAAGGCCGAAAAACCGAAATGTTATGGGTTTAAGAAAAAAAGAAAGGAAAAAGAAGAGAAGAAGGTAGAAGATGGAGAGAAGAAAGAATAGAAAATTTTAAAATAGAAGGAAAAGAGAATAGAGAAGAGAATGAAAAGATAGAACGGAACAGAAAACAACACAACAATAATAGAATCTCACAATTCGCAGCGGAACAACATATAATAGATAAATGAATAATCTTTAAACAAAGAACTATATCAGTTATTACATTTTATACTTTACATCATATCATCATCAGAGTGTACAACAACAAACAATGCAGCGGAAAAAGAAATACTATATAAACTAGTGATACGCCATCCAGCTTGCCTCCAGCAACTCCTGAATTCCAGAATATCCTGATAAACCTTAACTCTTGACTGCCCGTGTGAAAATTGGTGGGCACCCAGAGTTTAGGAAAGAAAACAATAAACTCCAAGTCAGTCATGTGACTGGTGCGAGAACTAAAAACAGTTTATTTTTCTTTAAAAATCAAAATAGAGAGATATTTTTATTTCAATTCGCAATGCTTTTAAAAATGAGACTACCATAAGGCCTCCCGCACACACACACATGCAAACGCAGAATCGGAGGAGATTTCTCCTTATGATAGTCAAAGATGCTTGATACGCATTTAAAATAACATTTGATATTATTACTAGTGCATAGTGTAGAAGAAATTCATTTCGAAAGTAGAATATAAATCTTAGCCAACATACGACCATTATCGTATGCCTACTATAGCTACCATCCAAACAGTGTTGCGACACCATAAGTGAATGATAGGTTCTACAACTAATACCGTACAAGTTTCGTATTGTTTCTTTGGATTTCCAACAAATGGTCAGGCCAAGGAACTTCCCATTGCCACATGAGAATGCCTCTGGAAAGACATCCCCGAGAACCAAACCGGAACTCTGCCAACACAAGGCCGGGTTACCCCTAACTGGGTAACTACTGACATGAGCACGCCATTCCCTAATCGTAAACGACCTTTCTCACGGGATCCCGATAGCCAACAACCACAAAGTAATAAATTCGCAGTAACCACATAGGTTAAATATCTGGGCTCCATACCATGATACCACCTCTATCCAGAAGGAAATGTACATACCATAAAGGGTGCTACCCCTCATAACCTTGCCGCATCTTTCCTGTTTTGACCATTTCCGGGGTGTGAGGCTCGACGAAGTTACGTCCACAAAAACATACTTTATACAAAAGCCATGCTTTGGGTCAACTAATGATCAACACAATGATCACAAAGATAGACGATCAAATAAATGATCCTATCACAATAATCAACACAATGATCATTTCAGCAACACTCAGCATGTCACATTACCAAATTGGGAATATATCGCTGAGAACTTCAACTATATAACCTCTGAGCTCGTACGTCTCAGAGAAGGGTGTTAAGCTAAGAGAATAAATTCTCCGCCACCATAGAAATATATTTGAAAGAAATCGGCTTTACATCTCAACTTGTAATGTCAGACACACAATCCATACAAGTCTGTTCCGGGCTCGAACAGAACCGAAGGCACTTACAAAGAAGTCCTTGCAATCCGAATAATCTCTAATCACGTTCGGATTTCCCATCACATATGGAGATCTCAATACCAGGGATCAGCCAGTGCAGAGACAATCAACAAGAAACCCTTTCGCTTTCGAAAATATCCGGTCTTCAACACAGATCTTCGAATGCAATTTATAACGACGTATCACATATTCGGAATGGGTTATACGACCCCAAGGTCCTTTCTCGGTTAACCCGAATAGTGAGCGCTTATTTTTAAAAAAATAAGTGTGGCATCCAATTTCAAACAATTCACAACAAATACCTATTTAAAGGTAAATATTGATAGTCGGTCATTGAACTATCAATAGATATGCCAACATCACCAGATTCCAAATAATTTTCCAAATTATTTATTTCACAAAAATATCTTTACAAGATATAAACATAATTTCCATACTTTAAAAATAAATCAATATTTATTTTTAAATCTAATTTCCCAATTTCATTTATAAATTCTATATTGAATTTAAATTCCAAAATATTTATGAATATACGATTTCCATTCGTTTTCAAAAATTCATTTTCAATTTATCCTCAAAAAGATAAATTCAAAATATTCACTTAATATTGGAAAAACATTTCCATACTTATTTATCTATAAGTAATTCACAAGCCCTTTTTATTTTCTACGCTTAGAAAATATTTAATATACTCTAATCGAAATTAAGTATATATTTCATTCTTTTAAGGAAATCATTCACTTAACCATATTTATTTGGGCCAAAACGAATGTTGCGTAAAACATCGTTACGACAACCCAAAATCATTAGTATAGGGATTCGAAATTAAAATAGATATATAAATCCCAATACTATGCAAAACATTTCCTTTCGGAAATCATTTACTATAACAACAGTGTTATAGTCCACCATTTCCTTTTATTTCTCGAAAACATCTATTTCAACAATAAATGTTGAAATCTATGGTTTCGAATCTCAACATCTTTTAAAACATCTTTAGATCGTTTTAATTCTATTTCAAACATCATATCCAAAATAATTTCTTTAACAAAATATTCACTATTCAAAAACGTGAATACACTTGTTAATAAATTTCATCACTTCTATTCATTTTATTTTAAAGAATTATTCACTGTCTAAAACATGAATATAATTCCATAAATAAATTACAACAATTCCTTATCAAAATAAGTCGTTGCGGATTTATAAAACAACGTTTATAAATCCTATTTCTATTTATTTTATATCAACTCCTTTTTATAAATTCCTTTATTAACCTATCTTAATTCATATCACAATGATATACTAAAAATTCATATTATAAGTCAAATACTTATAATTTATTTATTTACAAAATCATTCCTTCAAACTTCCCAAATCTATAAATCTTATAACTTCTAAGATTCATTTATTTATCCACATCTATTTCCTAAATAACTTTATAAATTTTATTTACAAAATTCTATTTAGAACTTCACCGTTATAATTCTATAAGTTTCATTCATTTGTGAAATTCATTCACAATTCTTTCTAATACTTATAAAAGCTCGTTTTATAATTCCAATATTTTTAATTTATAAA
Organism: Allium cepa; assembly: GCA_030765085.1. Lineage (NCBI taxonomy): Eukaryota > Viridiplantae > Streptophyta > Magnoliopsida > Asparagales > Amaryllidaceae > Allium > Allium cepa. The sequence continues at coordinate 592,683,501 of CM060938.1, forward strand.
TATCAATTTATAAATCTTTTAATATAAAACAATTTATATTATTACTTTAAACATCTTTAAACTCTTTCATAATTTTCATCATTCTGATTTATAAAATAAAAATTTTATAAATCCTATTTTTAGACTTCTTATGATAAATTAAGAAATCCCAGTTCAAACTATTTTATAAAATCACTAATCCCATAATTTCAAAAATTAACTTTTAACTGTATTTCTCAAAAATCATAATTTTCATAATATTAAATTTAAAACGTTTATTTATTTAAGATGAATCAATTTCAAAAATATTTTATAAACGTATATTTCCAAAAATCACTTTAGAAATCAAAATCGTTATTTTTAAACTTCAAAATTGGATCCGATGATGCAACACATCAATATTCAATCACAACTTTCAAACATCATATATCATCCATGATAACAATCAAATATCACAATATATGAAATCAAATAAATATTTGTGAGGAATCCAGTTGGATCCCTCCAACCTGTTTCCCTGCATCCACAGACATTAGCACAATACCATTCCGTTTCAAGACGGAATATCGCGGTATATGGGATTTTATAAACATATATCCGCTTACTAACGGCGCAATAGGGTCTCATCCGCTATACAAATGCGGGAAATCAATCAACTGCAATATATACATATGCCAATATATATATATTGCTATATATAATATAATACCAATTCCACTTCAAGGTGGAATATCGCGGTATATGTGTGTAATAAATAACCTCCGCTTACTAACGGCGTATAGGGTCTATTCACATCCAATAACTATATATAACAATCATCATTCAATCATTCAATCAACATAGTCAAGCAAATTTTTAAATCTAACTATTTAAAATTTAAATAAACAATAAAATTCCTTTTAAGTGAGAAGTTCTCACCTTTATTCCTGTTTGCAATCCACTTCCAATTCAACTTGTTTTCTTCATTTATACCTTGTATAAATATTATACACAATTTATTAATATTCGAATCAATCGAATAAATTAAATTTTCATTAGATAATTTCGATTCATTGGTGATTTCATTTTAATAGTTAAATTAACTCATAGTTTCGTTTAAACCAATTTCTCGTTTAATAAATTTATTTAAACTAATTTTGTCCTTTTAAAATAATTTTAACTAGAGATTTCCAATTGAACTGAATTTCCTTTTTATAAATTAAATCTACTAATTATTTTACTCTAAATTAATATCTTAAAATTAATTTCTTTTAAATAATTTGTTTAACTAAAAATTTAAATTTCTTTTAATAACTTTCTTAACTAACTATTGATCTACATAAAATTTTCCTTTGATAAAATATCCTTTAGTTATTTAAAATAAACAGATAAATTTTGTTAAAATAATTAATCCTCATATTATGTATTATTTTAATATAAACTTAGTAGATTTTAAATCTATCTATACATTTATTTTACATCTCTAACTAATGACTTATTTATTTATAAGTTAAATAAATCATTCTTTAATTACCATATTAATTTAGTCATTTTATTACCTTAATTATCTCTAAGATAACAAATTTCTTTATTAATGATTTCATTCTTTTAATATCTACTTTCTAGTTTAAACCTTGTTTTAAACATTTAAATATTTAAACTTTTATTTCAAATTAACTTCTCTTTTTTTATTTTAAATCAACTAATTTTTCTTTAATAAAATATTTATCCAAAAATTTAAAAATTAAATTCCTTTAATAAATCATTTCACTTAATAAATTGAATTTCTATCAAATTTCCTTTTAAATAAATTATTTTATCAATTGATTTGAATTCTTAACAAATTTTTCTTTTACAAAAATATTTTTCATTTGAAACTAAACTTATATTTAACTGATAATTTTGTTTTAACCAATAAATTTAATTTTAAACATATCTTCTATTTGATATTTAAATTAACCAACTATTTTATTAATATTCGAAAAATTCAAATCACCAATTATCGTTTAATAGATTTAATTAACAAATTATTTTAATTTTAACAAATCTTCCTTAACAATTCAAAAAAAAATTAAGTTAATTAAATGAATCAAACACCCTAACTAAATTATTTTATCAACCTAGTAAAGCAAATCTTATGTATATTTTTTTTATATTAATCACCTTTAAATGCTGTAATAATTGATTTAACTAAAAATTAAATTTTAAACTGTCTTTACAATTCAAATTAAATTTCAACTAAATTTGCTTAAATAAATTTATTTAACTAGAAATTTAATTTCAAACTAACCTCTTTTTTTTTTGTCAATATACAAGTATTCAAATTCATTTTTAAATTCAAATTGAATAAAACAAATTCGAAAATATCTTACTGTAAAAAAAAATCTGCACATATGTATTTTGTGTTTATATTTTAAACTTTCGAATTAAATTATAGCAAATGCCATACCTCAATCGATCGCAACCCCAAATCAAAACCCTAGACGTCGACGTTGATCCCATCTACGCGCCTCCTATCGCCACCCTCCACGGCCACGAAGTCGCCGCCAACTCCAGTCGCCGCACCTTGTCGCCTCCACGACATCTGCTTCCATCGCGTCGCTCGAGTTCACGATGCCGAGCTTCACCATCACGTCGTTGCTGCCGCGCACCCCCCCCTTCGAATGACATCGAAGTCGACATCGACGTGTACTCCACGCCTGCGCCTTGTTGAATCACCGATACCCCCCCCCCCCATTGACTGCAATCGCCTTCGATGTCGAGGCCGTGTCGCACCCCCATTATTTTATTTTATTTTATTTTCTTCGGCCTTGATTTGCTGATTTGGGGGGAAATAGGAGAGGCTTGCGATTTACTGAAGGAAAAAGGAATAGATTTTAGGGTATCGGCCATGATAAATTTTTCTGAGATTTTGCGTTTGAATCTGAGGAAATGAGGGAGAGACGAGGTACTTAAAATCGAACGAAGTATGTTTGGCACGATTTATTTCGTGATTATAGGCGTGGTTGTAGCTGAAACAACGGAGAGTGTTTTAAGGAAGAACGTGTACTGATGTTGTTGACTAATTTAAATTTTAAATTTAAATTGAATTCGTTGAAATTTCAACGCGTTTACTCACCGTGTGCTCACATATCAAATCCGAAAAATACGAAATTTGAAATCCGGCAATAATTCAATATTACGGACCCAATGGAACTGGTTTCGTCGAATTCCGAGACTGTGCCTCGGACGGCTATTTTTAAATATCGATTCAAACGATTAAATTTCAAAACTAAACAATTCACTTTAAAATTAAATTCTGAAGCTTCTAAAATCTTCAGTACTATCAATATGAATTTTACAAGCCTTTGAAATATTTTTAATCGGCTTAAAATTGAAGATTCAAATTTTTATTCAGCTCTCAATAGATTAAATTCTATAATTTAATCGCCATATTCAAAGTTATATTGAAAATTCAATCCAAACCATCATTCAAATATTTAAAATAAATTAAATATTCTCAATTTAAATTATTCAAAATTCTGGGTCGTTACAACTTTTGACGTGGAGCTTTCTGAGTAGTGTCTCGAATCGCGGGAAGGAAATATGATGATGGGGATTTGTCCACGTCGGAAAGACTGTTTTTGGATTTATTCGAAGTGGGAGGTGCAGAGACTTTTGTTTGAGCAGAAAATTAATAATTGGCTTTCTCGGAACAATGCGTGTGTGCAAGCCCAAAAAATCCACACTGATAGCAAATCTTAGGGTCCCTACAGTTTTTTGCCACGTGTCCCAGGCCAGCGCACCTGAGACAACGTCTCTTTGATTTCATAAATTCAATGGTAGATCAAGCGTTTGCAAGCAGGTAGAGTGCGTTGGCGACGATGAGAGCTGTGGGGAATAGGAAGGATAGGGGTAGAGGAATTTAGCACTTGCGCGTAAGATTTTTTGGAGACAGATGGGTTAGCTAGGTGGAGTTTGGTGGTAATAGATACACCAACGCTATTAGGTTTTGAATGAATGAGAGGGTGTGGAGGCTGGGATAAGGAGGAGATCAGTGAGTAAGGCGCAGACTTGTAGATATTTGGGACAAAAGCAATGGACGGAGGAGGAGATATCGGTTTTTAGACGGGATGATGGTGGGAGAACATATGATGATGAGAAGCTTTGATGGAGGAAGACGCCATTTAAGAGTGGAAAGTTATCTCTGATGTTATATGTGATGTACTATGATATGATTTGATGGATTGAACAATATTTGGATTTTTAAATTGGATATTGAAGGTAAATTTGATTTAATTGTTTTAAATCAACATTTTGAAAATCGAACACGGAATTGATATTAATTAAAGTGGTTTAAATTTGAGACTTGAGTTGAAAGTAATTTGAAATTGTAATTGAAATTAATTTGGAATTGAAATTGAAATTTATTTGAAATTGGAAGTGAAATTTGTTTGGAAACGAAGTGAAATTCGACTTGAAATCAGAGTTGAATCTATTAAATTAAAATGGAAATTTAAAGTGATTTGAATTGGAAAATTTGAAAAGTAAACCGGTTTGACTTTGAAACTATTTTCAACTGAATTATTCTAGTATAAACTATTTAAGATCTACCTTCTTTAAAATTTCAAATTATTTTGATTTTCCAAACTATTTTACTATATAAACCATTTTTAATACTCCAACTATTTTCTATTAAACTATTTTAACTATTTAAGTATATTAAAACTATTTCAACTATTTTCTAAAAATATTCTAACTGATCAAAAGGTGGAATGTTTATATTTAAATCTTGGATTTAAATATGAAATGAGTTAAAATGAAGTTATAACATAAATTGACGTTTGAAACAATTTTGGAAGGGAAATCGAGATATTGCTGTGAAATGATATTTTCAAGCGAAAATGACATATTAAACTAAATATGATTTTTCTAATTAAATATGATGATTTCAAAATGGATTTGATATTTTGATATCAAGCATGAATTTTTTTTCGAAATATAATAGTACCTACCAGTGTGTAAAACAATGTTTGGTTCTTAAACAGACCGGGGCCCCTTATTGGCATACTCTTTGTTAATATTGGAACCACTTTAACAACTGTGTACGCGTTGAATGATATCCAGAATTTAGTGGTTGAATAGGCGAACGTTTAGTGGAATGAAGTAAAAGAACGATGATGGATAGCCTTGACACTTGTGTCATAATTAAAATGGCTAAAATAGGAGCCTAGCTCCTGCCACTGAGGTTAGTTACCTCTAGCAACGTAGATCCCTTGTATTATCGTGATTTTGAACTCGATGGGTGCACCCTTTACATTTGGATTGATAGTCGCGGTCGGCCATGGATGGATTACGACCAACCGAAAGGATAAACTAGTAGAATCTGTTGTAACTTCGTATTCACGATATTTCGTAATTACGATATTTTGACTATGACAACTATACAAGTCATTATTATATACTAACTTGTTTTTACAGGAATTAATCAAGACCAGAATCAAATAAGTTTCAAATCTTATATAAGTATGTATCGAGTCTGTGTCTAGAGTTTACTCATGTTAAAATCTCTCCTATAAGATATATATTTTGACACTTTTTTTCATTCATTAGCATATACTAATAATCTTTGCATTTTCTCATTTTTTAGTTTACATTTAGACGTCTGAATGTACCAAATCAGATGTCTAAATCTGGAAAAATGAATAATGTTTAGTATAATATTCAAACATCTGACCTGTTCATTTCAGACATTTGAAAATGGTTATTTTCATCCTATTTCCTTTCTGGTTTGAGCTCGTGAAATTTTAGAAGTCTGAATTATTCAATTCAGAAGTTTGAATATCTATAACGGCTATATTTTCAAGTAGGCACTTCCATTCGTGAAGGGATACGTTCTTCATTTCAATAGATATGACCATACTCTTTATGATAACTCTTCACGAACATATGCACCTATTTATAATCTACATAAACACATTTAGAATCATGTTTCCATAACTTAATTCAATCTATTCTTACTCTACTCTCATATTCTTTGATTCTAATACTTTTATGCATTCAGTTCATACAAATTCATTCCGTTACTTCCTTATTCTTCACGTATTCATATATACATTATAAAGGAGAAGATTATAGGAAGTGTGTACTATAATAGACAAATTCGTATTATTAAAGAACACATAGGGTCAAGAAAACTTTATTTGTAAAGGACCTGTTCTGCTGCTCAGGCAAAGTAAAGTCCTCTTGTACTGCTGAGGCGTAAAATCCTGTTCCGTTGCTCAGGTGTTGTAAACCTATTCCTCCGGGTTAAGTGAGGGCTATAGTTAGTTGAAATTCCAGAAGGAGTCTAGGACTGGACGAAGAATGTGAAGTTCGAACCAGTATAAAAATTCCTGGTGTTCTTGTTTTATTTTACTTATTCACATTGCTATAGTATCTTAGTTTATTTCCACACTAGTATAGTATAATTCCATATAGCACGATCCGCACTGTCTTTTCATTTAGTATCAGAGCAAGACATCTAATAATCGTTATTAAGTTATTTGATATTTTGTTAATATAGAAAACAACACCAGCACTAGCACTGTCACTAACACCAGTTTTGTAGAAGATCAATCTACTACACAACCTCCACTATTCAATGGCATGATTTATAACTATTGGGCAACTCAAATGCGTACTTATATGCAAGCAAAAGATTTTGATTCATGGAATATCACTCAAACTGGGTATAACATTCCTACAAAAATAATACTCTTCATGCTCAAATACAAAAAAAATTAGATGCTACTGCAAATGCCAAAGCTATGGATATGTTATTTTGTGCCTTAGACAATAATGAATTTAATCGAGTTAGTATGCGTACAACTGCTTATCAAATATGGAGAACACTAAAAGTTACACATGAAGGTACCAACAAGGTTAAACAAAACAAAATTTCTAAGTTGGAAAGTCAATTTCAAAATTTTAGAGTGAAACAAGATGAGTCTATTATTGATATGTACTCTAGATTCAAGATATTTATCGCTCTCTATTAGGACTAGAAGAAAAATTTACTGATTTTGATATTGTATCAAAAATCCTAAACTCTTTAACGGATGAATGGGAAAGAAAGGCCTTAGCCATTGAAGAAGCAAATGATCTTTGTACTATGAAGCTAGAAGAGTTAATAGAAAATCTAATGTCCTACGAAGTGAATTTGCAGGCTAAAAGAGTACAAGCACAAAGACAAAAAGAATATGACATTTCATGTAGAAAAAGAAGAATCTTATTCGGATGAAGAAGACTTAGCATTCATTGCTAAAAACTTTAAAAAGTTTTTGATGTACAGAAAAGGAAATCGAAACAACAGGAAAAGAAAATTCAACAACAATTCAAATAAGCCATCTTCATCAATACTAGAATGCTTTAACTGCCACAAGAAGGGGCACATGCAAAAAGATTGTCCAAAGAGAAAAAACATATAACAATAAGAAACGAAAGGACAAGTTTAAAGAAAAGCATTTTCAGTAACATGGGATGACTCGGATTCTTCTTCTTCAGAAAATAGTAGTGATGGTGAAAATGAATGAGCAAATGTTTATTTCATGGCTACAGAGAATGAGGTAAATGATCTTACTTTTGATGACATGATTGAAATAAATTTTGAATTATTAGATACTTTAAAAAGTCCCAAAATAAAATATAAAGAGGCACTAGAAAATCAGAAAGGCAGAATTCGAGATATATATGCTTAATGACGAAAAGCAGATGTTAGAAGAAGAACTTGGAAAACTTTAAGATACTTTTTCTAATGATAATTATCAATTTACCTTATTGAGTCAATAAATTGAAACTCAAAAGAAAAAGAATGATGCCATTAACTCTGAAAATCATGAGCTAAAAACCAAGATCAAAATGATTGAACTAGACAGTACTAGCCTCAAAACAAAGTTAGAAAGCATTACTAAAAATGTGACTAACTTCAATAAAGGTAGAGAGAACATATCTAAAATTATTGAGAATTCCAAAGCTTTTTTAAATAAGAAAGGACTAGGTTATTTTTTAAGAATTCAGTAGCTCCACCCAAAAATAAACAAAATAGGAGAAATATTTCTAAATCCAAGTCTACCATAGTTCAACCATAAAGGAGTCAAAATTCAAAAAACATAAAAATATGGTTTCCTAAAACAAACAACAGTTTGATTAGGAATAAATATATAAAATCCTTTTAGGAAAATGTGCATAAGAGGCAAAATTATTTATACAAAGGGAATACTGAATCCTCTTGGTTTTGGTTTCCAAAGACCTAACTCTTAGGACCCTATCAAAAGTAGGTACCGATGTTATTCGTTTATTTTTCGCAGGTCCCACTTAAGAGGAAAATGGAAACTCGACAGTGGTTTCTCAAAACAAATGACAGGAGACAAAAATATGCTAACAAATATTACATATTCAGATGGAGGCTCTGTCACATTTGGTGACAATTCTAAAGGTTATATCATCTGCAAAGGCGATGTGAGAAATTATGGTATATCTAATTCACCTCTCATTTCCAATGTTTTACTTGTCAAAAATTTGAAGCAAAATTTGTTAAGATTTTGTCAATTATGTGAAAAAGGATTCAACATTTCATTTTATGAGGATTAGTGTAGCATTTGTGATCACAGTAAAAACCTTATCTTTGAAGGTAATAGAGAAGAAACATATATATTCTGAATATGAAAATCAATCATAATTCAGATATGTGCTTAATAGCCAAAGAAAATGATCCTTAGTTATGGCACAAGAGATTCTGTCATATTAACTTCAAAGAAATAAACAAACTTTCTAAAAATGATTTATTCAAAGGATTACTAAAAATGAACTTTAAAGTCGAATGGCTCTACTTCGGAAGAACCTTCTTCTGTAGAGTTTTCTACATCATCATCAGCTTATTCTTTCGATTTACCAACTCCAACCCTCTGCTATGAACCTGTCCGTCGTGTGTATCCAAATAATCATACCGTTCATACTGCAGAAAAGAAGAAAGCATGTCGTTTCTTCTTCTTTAGTTCTCCACAAACTAAACAAAAGATTATATTTATCATTATAAACGGGAATCGATAGGACTTCAATGAGAAATGTACTATGAGCAAAAAGTTAATTCACAACGTCTTAACTTTCAGGAGAACCTTGGTTGGAAAATCTGCGGTTCATCTAAGTCTAATGTTCATCAGCCTAAATCATCTTCCCATCACAATTCATGGATTCAGACACCGCGACGTTCTCATGTATCACCAAATTCATGGGAACGTGGCAGTAACTAGAATTCTTTGGGATCATCTAAGGAAAAGACGAAGATAGTACCACATGAGCCTAAAACTCCTAGAAAATCGTCTTCCTCATCGTAGACACAAAATCGTCAATTGATTTTAAATGTTGCTTTTGTGTTTATAATTGTATTTTTTTAATAAACAACTTCTGCATTTCCTATTTTTTAATAAATATGTTTATTCTCAGGAATGCATTCTTCATGAAATTCAGACGTCTGAAATAGGTTAAAACAGATGTCTGAAAATTGTAAAATAAATATTTTTTGACTTTAGATTCAGACATCTGACACACCCAAAACAAACGTTTGAATATGCCCAAAAATGAACTATTTGCATTCTGTTTAATTTTTTTTGATTTCAGACGTCTGCAATACCAAATCCAGACGTCTCAAAAGTTCCGTCGATTCAAATTTTAGGGGCTTTTCAACATTTTTTCTCCCTACCTACCATCTTAAAATCGTTCGAATCCTCCTCTATACCTCATTTCCAATAAACTACTTTATTTTATTTCACCATAAACCACATTTTTTTCAATCATAAAAACTCAGTCTTTATCATCAAATCTTCACAAATGACTCCAAGACCAAATAGATCTACGGCTTCAACTTCCTCATCCACTCCTAACATTGATCAATGGCTTTGGAATGACGACGCAAAACGACATTTTTCTCAAATGGATAGATCCAACTTATTTCCCAGTGCCTTCATGAAATTTTAAGAATTTGAGCCTTATAAAATTCAACAAATAGCTAGCTCTAGTGGATTGGAATCTCTTCTTTCATTTACTGACAATAATGTAAAGATTAATCATCTGTTCGTCAAGCTTTTTCATGCAAACATGAATTTGGATCGTTACCATCCTCACAATCATGAAGATTATATTTAGACTATAGTTTGTGGTACTAAAATTTTCATTCCACTTGTTCGTATTGGAGAAATCCTTCAATGTCCTTGAACTGTAACCGATTTAGATGATATTGAGGTCTCTCTATCCTTGGACGAACGAGATGAAGTTTCTCACCGCTTTCTTTCTAACAATATTACTAAACTCACCTCTATTCAAATTTGGCCACAAGTCCGTATCATTCATAGGGCTTTGATTCGCTCTGTTTTACCTCGAACCGGTAGCTATGAATTTGTTAATAAGTGCAACTTTCAATCTCTCTATGCTATATCCTATGGACAATCCGTGGATCGGGGCCGTGTCATTATGAAAGAGTTTATGGATGTGAATCACCGTCGTCGTTATAAGAATTTTCACTATGGTGCTTATATAATGAAAATTCTCCAAAACTATGGTATTACATTTCCTGAATCTGAATTTTCAACAATTAAAGAGCTTGGATCCAAAACTCTGCGACTTATGGACTCACCGAAACGTCCACAAAGTCTAGCTTTTATGTCATTCCAAGAATGGACCGCGAACCGTGATCTAAATCTTCCTCAACCTCCTCAACATCATCATCCTATTGCTATATAAGTTCAAGAGGAAGATGATGATGAAATAGAAGTTCTAAATCTCAAATCTACCTCACGATTACTCTTTCCCAAAATCAAGCCAAGCAAGATTAAAATGGATAAGTTCCAGAGGCGAGCCAATAAAAGGTTCAACTCCATTCGCGGTTTCTAAATAAAATATGGGAACATATTGGTTCCTTTTTCTCGAATTCTACCAAAGCTTTTGATCCAGCCCCCATTTCAATATTTCCTCTAGCTCCGGCACCAATGATGATGATAATGATGGCGATGAAGAAGACAATGATGATGAGTCAAGCAAAAGTTTTAAGGTAGTGGTATGGTTGTTTTCTTATCTCAAAACATTCGTAGTTATATGCTTTTTGTTGTGTATGTATTTATGTGGTGATCTCGTACTTGCTATATTCGTTTGTAAAATTAAACTTCTACGTATCTTTTAGAATAGCGTAGTATGTTAACTATTCTACATTATCCATGCTATTCTTGCTCAATGTCGTTCATATGATATGTGAGTATTTCATATATATTATGCTTCCATTTTGTCGATGTCAAAGGGGGAGAAGGAGTTTAAAAACTACCATCGACAGGGGGAGCTTATAGTAAGGGGGAGTACTTATAATTCTATTTCCTGTTTATATATGTTCATATTGTGCATATACTTATATAGTTGTCATCGTCAAAAAGGGGGATAATGTTGAAACTTCGTATTCACGATATTTCGTAATTATGATATTTTGACTATGACAACTATACAAGTCATTATTATATACTAACCTGTTTTTACAGGAATTAATGAAGACCAGATTCAAATAAGCTTCAAATCTTAAATAAGTATGTATCGAGTCTATGTGTAGAGTTTACTCATGTTAAAATCTCTCCTATATGATATATATTTCGACACTTTTTTCATTTCATTAGCATACACTAATAAACTTTGCATATTCTTATATTTTAGTTTACATTCAGACGTCTGAATGTACCAAATCAGATGTTTGAATCTGAAAAAATGAATATTGTTTAGTACAATATTGAGATGTCTGACATGTTCAGTTCAGACATCTGAAAATGGTTATTTTTAGCCTATTTCCTTTCTGGTTTGAGCTCATGCAATTTCAGAAGTCTGAATTATTCAATTCGGAAGTCTGAATATCTATAGCGGCTACATTTTCAAATAGGCATTTCCATTCGTGAAGAGATGCATTCTTCATTTCAGTAGACATGACCATATCGCTTCATGATAACTCTTCACAAACATATGCACCTATTTATAATCTATATAAGCACATTAGAATCATTTTTCCTTAACTTAATTCAATCTATTCTTACTCTACTCTCATATTCTTTTTCTAATACTCTTGTGCATTGAATTTCATTCAAATTCATTCTATTACTTCCTTATTCTTCACGTATTCATATATATATATATCATAAAGGAGAAGATTATAAGAAGGGTGTACTATAATTGACAAATTCGTGTCATTAAAGAACACATGAAGTCAAGAAAACTTATTTGTAAAAGACCTGTTCTGCTGCTCAGGCAAAGTGAAGTCCTCTTCTGCTGCTGAGGCGCAAAATCCTGTTCCGTTGCTCAGGTGTAGTAAACCTATTCCTCCGGGTTAAGTGAGGGCTATAGTTAGTTGAAATTCCAGAAGGAGTCTCGGACTGGACGTAGAATGGGAAGTTCGAACCAGTATAAATATTCCTAATGTGCTTGTTTATTTTACTTATTCACATTGCAATAGTATTATAGTTTATTTTCGAAAAAGTATAGTATAATTCCATATGGCATGATCCGCACTGTCTTTTCAGAATTGTACCATAGGCATTGCCTCACATACCTTGTCATATTTATCCTTATACGATCCCATTACAACTTTGGTTTTGTGGTGTACCTATAGGGGAATCACTTGCTACCGAAGTTACTTGTTGTGTTACAAGACCTGCATAGACTACATGCTATAAAAATGTGTTAAGGGGGATAATGTAAAGCCTTAATGGTATTTTGATGTTTATTTTACTTATAGACATTATATATTATAGCGTACACTACTATATATAGATAGTTTGATGGACCCTTAAGAGATGGAAAAACCTGTAACATCACTTAAGTTATTTTGCATTGATTTATTGATTTACATGAGGATATTAGTTTTGACTCAAGTATTATGTTTTCCATTATGCTCAGGTCAGCCAGAGTATTTCTAGTTTTGAGTGCTTGTCGTGGAGACGAAGGAATTGCTGGAGACTCCGTTCTATTTCCACTATTTTATCGGTTTAGTTTTTTTTAGCTATGTCAATTAGAGTTATTTCATTTCCACTTATTTCATTCCCAGTTGATTAGTGTGAGAATATATGTAAACTTATTTGGAGATTTAGGATTCATTTATGTACTTATTATATTTCCGTCATGAGTTTTTGAGTCGTGTATATTTCTGTGCCTGTATTCTATGATTTATTATATTATTTCCCTAAACAACTATCTATCATTTAAGCAATATTTCTTGTTTAAATGATGGGTCGTTACAATGGCTAAGATTTCTACAATCTAAACAGGGGCATAAAATATTTTTCCCCATTTCCCAACTTTAGCTTTGGATCATTTACAAAATTCCAAATTGCTTGCTCGTTCTCTTTAGTAGTTCTACGATAAAAAATATAAAAACAAATAATAACCTTAGATATTAAAATACTTTTTAATTTCAATATTATACTTAAGTACCATATAATTACCTGTTTAGACGTACCCAGTCTTTATCAATCATTTTTTATATGTAAATTGGAGAGGCGCGACGCAGATTTAGGGTTCGAGGCGGCTGTAGCTGGTATGCGATAGAGGTTCCAAGATATAAATATGATCTGGTTAAAAATTATAAAAAATTACTATTCATATTGACTAATTCAAATATTTCATCACTTTCTAAATTTCGAAGTGATTAAAATTAAAATATATATCAGCATAAATTATCAGATATACTGCCTGCATAAATCTAGTCTACTGCCAACATATGTTTAGTCTGAATTTTTATGTAGTCTACAAGACTGTGCATGGTAAATAATTTGTATCATTTGTTATACTAGTAGTTGGCATGTATATCAATGTAACAATCTTTCTAATGGTATAAAATTTAAGGTTAGGCAACATTCCTCTATAAATAAACCATTACCACTTACATCTCTGCCAAAACATTTCTTCTTCTCTTTTTTTTTTCTTTTTTTTTTATTTTTTTTTTATTTTTGGTTATGTGTAGAAAGAGAAAACTACAATCATCACCGGAGGTGAATTCTCCGCCTTTACAAAGAAAGAGGAAGGTGATTTCACCTCCTTTGCAAAGAAAGAGGGAGGTGACTTTGAAGCAATACCTTGATACTATGGTCTGTTTTTCATTCTTTTTTATTACCTTTACTAGGTTTTTGTACTCACTTACCTGTTCTACGATTTCCAAACATTCTGCTCATAAAAGAAATCACCCATGTCTCATAATTTCTCTATTCAGTTAGCTTGTGACATTGATATGATTAAAAATATACTTGGTAATTTCAAATAGTTATATATTTGATTACACCTTTAATTTTCTTATTTAGATTTTAGTTATTTTAAACTATTTTTATTACAAAAATCTATATCAAATTTGTATTAGGTATCGACAGCTAATTATTTGACTTAAATTTTTTATCAACAATTTTGTATTTTCATTCTTCTTGATATATCATTCCAGGATTTGTCATATATCATTTCAGGAAAGTTAAACGTACTTTACTAGAAACTTAATTATTATCGTAAACTATTTTAATATGATAACTTGACTTTACTTTCAGCCATGGTTCATCAATGATCTTTAAAGTATTAATTTACTTTCATGTTTAGACAATAATCATCTTAAATTAATCATCTGAGCTTTGTAGCCTGTGCAACTTTGCAAATTGATGCCAATAAATAACTAGAGACCTACATTAAAAGGTAGTCAAGTGCAAGTATTTTCATTTAAGTTTGTCTTGGGGTAATTAATTAGTGTGAAATGTTGCCAAGAAGCAACAAATTCTTCCCTTAATGCTTTTATGCTACTTCTTTACGGTTTACATAATCAACATTAAAAAAGGTGGAACTTATTATTTTTCCTTTTTTATAAAGAATTAAAGAAAAGTCTAATCTATAATGGTTTTCAAGACTATATTTTTAGTAACATTTATTACCTCCAAGAGATACACATATAAATCTCATTTTAGAAAATTGTATTGCTCAACAAGTTACTTATTATTTCTTGTTTTTTCATAGAATGGACAAGTGCACACTCATTCAACAACATCCATCTATCCTTGCCTTCCCAAGGCCAACCATATCCGAGGGGAGGAAATCAAGGAAAATATAAGAGAAAAATGTAGGTTCTACTTACGCTGCTACCAATGATCCTCTTGATAAACAATTTAATATGTTAAACCATTCTACAAAATCTAATTCATTATGCCAGGCCTATAATTCCTCAGTCCATTCGCCCTGCACAATAACTAAACTATGGTCCAACATCTTGACACATAGAAACCTGGAAGTCCCCTCATTCGATGAATCCCCTTCTAATTTGGCGAATTCGCTAACACAACCTATCATTGTTACTGTCAAAAATAATTCACCTAATGCTATTATCATGTTTTCCTCCTAGAAATAACCAAAACATCAATCTCTTCCATAACTCCACCTTCTCCACTCAAACCATCTGAAACTCTTACTAATCATATCGAAATGTGTACAAGAAAAGCCAGATCCCCCATAAAAGACAAGAATTCAAAAGTTTATGCTATGGTGATAAGGAGTAAATCTAAGGATAGGGATGGTGGAAAATCTTTGATAAAGAAGCTACTACTCCTATAACAAATCCACGACTCGAAGAACACAAAATGGAATGATTTTATAAAATGGTTCATAAATATGTTGATATGAAAAAGAAATACGAACATTATAATTTAAATGTTTTGAGAAGCATAAAAGCTAAAGTTTTATGACTTATAGATTTGATAAATATGAATGATACTAAAAAGAAATGGAATGTGGTATGGAATCAAATTTCTTAAATGTAATTAATTACGTGAGTTGCTAAAATGAAATAATGAAAGTGAAAAAATGAATGTGACTATAAACAAATGTAAATTAATAGAACGTGAATTCATTAATGTTGATCAGTGCATGTCAATCAATTCGAAGTAAATAAATTGAAATGAGTCAAATAAATGTTAATAAAAATTGGACGTTATGAGAAATAGTAGTGTATAAATTAAATATTGACGTTGAAATGTAAATGGTGATAGTTTGGATTAATTTGATGAATATCGATGGCTGAATGATTTCTTTTATTGCAAATCATTGTTTTAGTTATTTTTGATCGCATATGATTGTTGTGTGTTTATGTTTATGTTTATTATTTGGATTCAAAATCACGCTTTATGGTTCCATTTAACCCATCCATGTTTTATATCTTATGACAAGTAACTAATATTCTAAATTGAGTTGAGATAGATACATACGAAGATCATTTGGACGTATATGCAGATTTATATGCTTTTGCTTACTTAATATGAGCGAACTCGCTCGTATTATTAGTAATAAGTTAAGTATCTCGGATTACATACAACAATTTTATATATTTTTTCCTTCAGGATGCCTCATCATCGAGATGAGATGTATATTTGATATATATTGGATATATTTTTGTTATATATTATATTGTAAAAAAATCTTCGATCGAGCCGCTCAAAGGAGACCCTGTTAAAAAATTTCGTAAATCCGGGAGTTAGGAAAAAAATTAAAACTTTATAATTTTTTTTATATATAAGCTATTTTTTCGTAAAACCAATATCGAAGTGGCGTAGTAGAAGCGTAGTGCAAATCAGATGGTTATGTTTTATAATTTGATTATTTTGAATAAAATATTTTCTTTACTTAACGCCTTTTCGACGATGAAAAGTTTTGAGTGGGGGCAAATGTAACGATTCCGAAATTTACCATTTTTTTGAAAAGAAATTCAATTAGATTTGACCTTAGTTTATGTTGAGAATCTAAATATTGAATTTAGATTAATGTTTCGTACGATTGGCTGAATGAATAAAATTTGAATTAAAATAAAAAATAGAAATTTAAGCAATTTGAAATTTAACATAGAAATTAGTCGTTAATATAACAGTGAAAATTTTGGTTTCAGAAGTTTAAATATTTTACTTGAAAACATTTTGTAAACTTTATAATAAAAACGTCGACATTCGTTTCGTCGAATTCTAATATCACTAGCCAGTTCAAATTGATTTATAGGACCGATTTGCGGTAGCGTTAACCGATATGGCGTAATAACGAATTTTTACCCGAGTGATAGATGACCAGTTTTCTGTGTACTAACGTGTTCAAATTGATACGTTGAGCACAACGGTGTTTCATTTTGAGTGTTTGGACTCACTGTTTGTTTTGAGCGCTGCTTTTGGTACAGGTTAGTGGTAGTTATTATTTTATTCATAGGTTATTATAAGTACTGAAATTATAATATAAATTTATAATATATGTCGATATCCAACATTAGTTAAAAAATATAACAAAGGGAAAAACTAGTCGTTTTATATAATATTATACACGTTTTAGAATCTGAATTGGTATGCACTTTCAATCTTTGAATAATTATATATTTACACTGTCGAATAGTTTACGTGCGGTTAGATTAATAAGTACACGTTATATATGTTTAACTGTTAATGTGCAAAATTGTTCAAACCATCTTTTTCTACGTGCATGGCCACCTCTCACCTCTCCTTCTTCCCTCCTTTATTATCTTCTGCTAATTGTTATTTTCGAACAAAGCAAGCTAAAACATTAGAAATTTTGTTAAAAACTCTCAAAACCTGTTAGTGCTATCATCGCCTACTCCTCCTCCTTTACTGCCGGACCATCCAACTTCTCGTCCCTATCGCTGCCCCACCACCTAGTTGCTCCTCTTTCGACCCAGTGACAGCCACCGCCTCTGTTATACATACATGCATATTTATATATAAAGAAAAATTATAAACTACACACACCGAACCTCCTTCTGCATGTCATCGACCTTCCCGCCTCCTCCAGCAGTCACCACACCCCTTCTGGCCATCGCACCACCTCCTAACACCATGCTTAGCTCCTCCAACCTCACCCCATAGTTGCCGCCACCTCTATATAAAAAAGTGAAAAAAATGCTACCCCTTTGCGGCCACCTCCCACAACCGATTCCCTGACCACCGCCTGCGCCACCTACTGCCGCCAACAAACCATCCTTGCGCTGTCCTGAGCTCGATTGCCATCCGTTGCTTCCAGCCGTATATATTGATATAGAGAGAAAACGGATTATATATTAAATAGTAGAAGAAGTGGCTGTCCAGATTTGAATTATCGCGAGTGAACGAGCTAAAGTTGCACCGTTGAGTCCGATCATGTCGCGCGTGCGAGCTGTATCCTGAATCTATCTCGAGTTGTCGTGGTTAAGGTTAGTGTTTATTCACTTAGGCTAATTTAATATCTTCATGCAAGTTATTAAAAAGTTGAAATTTATATATATATATATATATATTCGTTGTTAATTTAGATTAATATATAGTTGTTGGATGAATTATCGAATTGTTGTGCACATGTTGACACGATATACATGTCATATGTGTGTACACAAGTGTAGAAAAACTAATATGGACATGTCATGCTTCATCATGTTAGTGCTATCCAGTATGTATGATTTGTTGTAAATTTTCCCATCGATATTTGGACACGATTGTATATTGCAATTGTGATATTAGAAAGGGTTGAAATGATATATACCTGCATTTAAATTGTGATATTGGATGGGGTTGAAATGATACATATATATAAAACCATATTTAAATTTAAATAATCCACTTGGCCTAGTTAGAAAATTTAAATTCAAAACACCGTTGGTCCAATAAATATTTTTTATAAACTAAGATCGTTTGGAAATTTATATATAAATGATTTTAATTTTTAAAATATGTTTATAATCTGTTAATTCAGTAATTAAATCAATTTATGGTGAAATAAGTGATTTTTCAAACAAACGGTAATTTATGAATAAATGTTTGAAATGGTTTATTTAAAGAAACTAAGTTTTCGATTTAATTCCATAAAATTTTATTCAATTTATAATTTGCACAATTTGAATTTGAAGATATTAAATTTAAGAATTAAGTTAAATTTAGATTTATATTCAAACTTAAGTTAATAGCTTGTTTTATTATAATGAGATTTGTGTGAGATTAAATCTATTTGGAAATAAACTTGTAAATAAATCAAAACGGCGATTTAAATTGTTGGAATTAAATTTTGGAATTTATGGTAAAATAATTGGTGGTTAAATTGTAATGGAATCCAAAATTTAACTTGGAATTAATTTTGATGTAAGTGATACCATTTATTAGAATTAAATGAAATTTAAAAATCGAAGGTTTCAAATGAAAATCGAATTTATGGAAATCGAACTATTTTCAAACTTGAGCTCAATGTGTTGAAATGTAAGTTTGATAACAGGAATGTTTTAAATAATTGAAGTTGAGATTTTGATGTTATAATCATAATATGATGTGAATTTCAGAAATTGAAGTGTCCTAAAAGATTGGACTATTATTCAAACTTTGAATATTGCTAAGAATGAATTATATTTGAAGATTTGGATTTTTAATTGGATACTGAAGGTAAATTTATTTAATTGTTTTGAATTAATATTTTGAAAATCGAACTCAAAATTGATATTAATCAAAATAGTTTAAATATGAGACTTGAGTTGAAATTAATTTGAAATTGGAATTGAAATTAATTTGAAATTGGAATTGAAATTATTTTGGAATTGGAATTGAAGTTAATTTGGAATTGGAAGTAAAACTAATTTGGAAACGAAGTAAAATTCGACTTGAAATCGAAGTTGAATCGATTAAATCGAAATGGATATTTATGGTAATTTGAATTGGAAAATTTGGAAAGTAAACGGGTTTGACTTTGAAACTATTTTCAAATGAATTATTCTAGTATAACTATTTAAAATCTATCCTCTTTAAATATTCAAATTATTTTGATTTTCCAAACTATTTTACTATGTAAACCATTTTCATACTCAAACTATTTTCTATTAAACTATTTTAACTATTTAACTGTATTAAAACTATTTCAACTATTTTATAAAAATATTCTAACTGATCAAAAGGTGGAATGTTTAAATTTAAATCTTGGATTTAAATATGAAATGAGTTAAAATGAAGTCATAACCTAAGTTGATGTTTGAAATAATTTTGGGAGCAAAATCGAGATATTGGAGTGAAATGATATTTTCAAGCGTAAATGACGTATTGAACTGAATATGATTTTTTTCTGAGTAAATATGATGACTTCGAAATGGATTTGATATTTTGATATCAAATATGAATTGTTTTCGAAATATAATAGTACCTACCGATGTGTAAAATGATGTTTGGTTGTTAAAAAGACCAGGACCTCTTATTGGCATAATCTATGTTAATATTGGATCCACTTTAACAACTGTGTATGCGTTGGATGATATCCAGAATTTAGTGGTTGAATAGGCGAACGTTTAATGGAATGAAGTAAGACAACGATGATGGATAGCCTTGACATTCGTTTTATAATTAAAATGATTAAAATAGGAGCCTAGCCCGGCCATTGAGGTTAGTTACCTTTGCAACGTAGATCCCTCGTATTATAATGATTTTGAACTCGATGGGTGCACCCTTTACATTTGGATTGATAGGCGTTGTTAGCCACGGATGGCTTACGACCAGCTTGAAAGGGTAAACCAGTTGAAGCATACCGTGATCATTGCCTCACATGCCTTGTCATATTTATCCATATACGAGCCCATTACGACTTTTGTTTTGTACTGTACCTATAAGGGACTCACTGGCTACCGACGTTACTGGTTGTGTTATCGGACCTGCGTAGAGTACATGCTATAAAATGTGTTAAAGGGGGATAATTTAAAGCCTTAACACTAATTTTATATTTATTTTACTTATAGACATTATCTATTATAGCGTACAATATTATATATAGATAGTTGGACGGATCTTTAGGAGATGGAAAAACTTGTAACATCTCTTAAGTTACTTTGCATTGATTTATTGATTTACATGAGGATATTAGTTCTGAATCAAGTATTATTTTTTCCATTATGCTCGGGTCAGCTTAAATATTTCTGGTTTGGAGTGTTTGTCCTGGAGACGAAGGAATTGTTGGAGACTCCGTTCTATTTCCGTTATTTCGTCATTTTAGTTTTTTAGCTATATCATTTAGAGTTATTTCATTTCCACTTATTTAATTCCTAGTTGTTTATTTTGAGAATATATGTAAACTTATTTGGAGATTTAGGATTTATTTATGTACTTATTTTATTTCAAATGTGAGATTTTGTGTTGCATATATTTCTGTGACTGTATTCTATGATTGATTCTATTATTACCCTAAATAACTATCTATCATTTAAGCAATATTTCTTGTATAATGGTGGGTCGTTACAACGGATATGATTTCTATAATCTAAACAGGGGCATAAATTAGTTTCCCATATTTCCCAGCTTTAGTTTTGGATCATTTACAAAATTCCAAACTGCTTGCTCGTACTGTTTAGCAGTTCTACGATAAAAAATTAAAAAAAAAATAACCTTAGATATTACAATATGTTCTAATTTCAATATTATACTTAAGTACCATATAATTACGGCTTAGACGTACCTAATCTTTATCTATCATTTTTGATATGTAAATTGGAGAGGCACGACGCGGATTTAGGGTTCGAGGCGGCTGTGGCTGGTATGCGAAAGAGGTTCCAAGATATAAATATGATCTTGTTAACAAATATAAAAAATTACTATTCATATTGACTAATTCAAATATTGCATCACTTTCTAAATTTCAAACTGATTAACACTAAAGATATGTATCGGTATAAATTATCAGATAAACTGCCTGCATAAGTCTAGTTTGAAGATTTATGTTGTCTACAAGACTATGCATGCTAAATAATTAGTATCATTTATCATACTAGTAGTTGGCATGCATGTCAATGTAACTGTGATATCCCAGAATTTTAGGCAATAATTATGTGATAATCTTCTTTTATAAATTATTTAAAATTGGCAAACTATTCTTTTCAAACAAATAAAATAAGTGTTGTTTATATATATGTGTGTGAGTTGATTTTAAACTGAATTTGAATTTGAAATTCAAAAGATAAATATCTTAAAATAAGTTTGATTTAAAAATATATGTATATGATTTTTATTAATAAATAATTAGTTTTATAAAAACTTTTAAAAATAATAAACACATGCACAATTAAAGATGTAAGTTAATTAATACATGCTAATGACAAACGTACGAATTTTTAACAAGTGTCACCATTTTCTTTTATTTTCTTTTATTTTCTTTTATATTTAAAATTATAAATAAAGTCTATAAATATACCTACACTCTCTCTTTCAAACTTTTTCTATCTTCATTTCAAAACTAACAAAAACAAAACCTGTAAACATTATACCAAACAGAGAAAATCAAAAGCCTGTAAACTATATTCAAACCAAAAATTCAAAAGCAATCAGCTAAGCAAGCTTACACACTTTCAAACTAATCAAGGCAAGATCATTTCAACAACTAATCAAAGCTTCAGTTTATCACGCAATCCATCTTAGTTTTTGTTAACTGGCATTTTGGCCCGGTTACAAAGCGGCAGTCGAAGACATTATTATTAGCACTAGACAAGATTCTGTCCTCGAAGAGCCTGGAGGTGTTAGCAAGTTGTCAGGCCCATTAGAAAGACGTTCGGCATAAAGCGACGTTCGGTATTGAATATCGTTCGACACCTAAAGCACGTTCGGCAACTAGAACGTTCGGCATGCAGGGTTGCACTCGGCACAAATGAGCACTCGGCACGTTTGAACGTTCGGCTGTCAAAGGGTTGTACTCGGCCTGCTCTTCACTCGGCATATCCTTTCACTCGGCATCCACGCCTCACACGGCAAACCCTTCACACGGCAAGCCTTTCACTCGGCATGCTCCTCATCTGGCACACAAGTTCCACTCGGCATTCTTACATGGCAAAGGCGTATCCTTCCACTCGGCATCCCAACATCGTTCGGCCCGCTTCCTCCATTCAACAGAGAGACCCATCGACCTGGAAAGGAAGGCACGGCATGCCGACCGTTCGGCCTGTTTCACTCGGCATGCAGAGCGTCCGGCCTCACTTCGTTCGGCATGCAGAGCGTCCGGCCTCACTTCGTTCGGCACGCAGAGCGTCCGGCCTAACTTCATTCGGCATAAAGATGAAGGTTCGGCATTTGGTCGTTCGGCCTATTTGGGTTGGCACATAGGGCTTACTCCATTTGGACCGAGTTATTCAGTTAACAGGCCCACCAGGGAAGTCCAACCCACCTTCGTCTATAAATAGAGGGGCATGGGCACAGTGAAAGGGACCCTTTTTTCCGGGAACATTGGGGAGACTCTGCCATTTCTTATACTCTCCTCTTTTTAATTCAAACTTGTATCCAAGTTATTGATTTACGGATTGTATCTGTATTCAAGTAATTGAGAAAGCAATAAAAGATTAAACCCAAAGTGGATGTAGGCAGTTACGCCGAACCACTATAAATCCGGTGTTCTCGTTTTTGTTATTCTTTTTCATTGAATTACACTATTTTTCATTCCTCATTTACTCTCTTCATTAATCTCTCTACATAACTCTACTCAAGGGTGTTAGTGACCAATTTTGGTGCTAACGGTTTTAAAACAGGATTTCTAGTTCAGAAATCAAAGCAAGTTTTCAAATATTTTCAAGCTCCAAATTCAAGCTTTCAAAATATCCAGTTTCAAACTTCTCTTCTCATCATTAACAGGTGAGGTAAAAAACAACATTTTGTTTTAACTTAGCGCCTGTGATGATTTTATAAAATAATTTTGTGGTTAATTGATTGTATGAGTGAAATTAGACCTGCATGTTTAAATATGAAGTGATATAAGTGTGCACGTATGGATATATCTGTATTCATCTCTGTTTTAAGTTACAGGGTTTAAATTTAGATCAAAATTTCAAATCTCCTCATTTAATCTCTTATAGGTTTTGGTATTCAAACAGATTACGTTTCTTTATACTTAAACTAAGATTTAAAATTATTTTTAAGTAAAATAAGTTTCAATACCATCTGGCAAATAGAAAAGTCAGTGGGAAACTTAAAATATGTTAAAATCAATTATCACGATTTGCCGATTCATGTATATAATCTGATTCGACTTTGAAAACTAATATTTCTAAAAGAAAATTCAGGATTTCTAGTTTTGAATCGAGTGAGGAAATCAGTTTGAACGTGAATTGGGTTTTGAGGCTTTTCTGATGATCAGAGGGCTCGGGTTGGTCGGCGTCTCTGCTGGAGGTAGAGGGAAGTTTGTTGGTCTTGGAAAAAATGGTTGGTTAATTTTTAAACCACTAAGTCGGCGACACGGCGGCAGGTTAGGGTTTAAACTTGGGTTTGGTCGAAGCTTGAATTTTGGGTTGCCACGTCGTCTCTGGAGCATCGAAGATGACCAGTCATGGGGGAAAGAAGCATGATGGGTCGGCGAACCTTTGGACAAAGATTCATGGTTGCTAGTCGTCGGAGTTGTCGTGACGAGGAGATCTTGGTCGAGGTTTTGATGTTCCAGTTCGATCTGTTAGCCCAATTTTGATTTCAGGCTTGTGATGGAGTTTAGGTGGTCGGGATCGTAGTTAGAGATGGTCAGTGACGTGCCAAAGATAACATCGATGGTCGGAATCGCCTCGATCACTGGTGCATGTGCACGGCGAGGCTTGTGTGTCAGTGTTTGGGGAAAGAGCTTGGGTCTCGGGGAAGGTCTCGGGGAAAGGGCAGGTTTGCTCAGGTTCATATTCAAGTTTGAACGTGGGTGTTTAGACATGTTAATGAATTTTAAACTTAAATTAAAACTAAGTTTTAAAAATGAAAAGTGGATTTTCTCGGGTCTGGACTCGAGTGTTTTCTGGGTTAAACCCGAAGTAAATGTTTTAACAAGTTTATAAATTTAAATAAAAGTAAGTTTTAAATTTAAAATGAATCTAGTTTAAACTATTTATTAAATCTATTTCTTTATATAATAAATGTTTTTAAATAGTTGATTTAAGAAGTTATATGATTTGTTTTACTTCCATGTATTAAGTTGAATTCTTAAGTTATTTTTAAACATAATTTTAAATATAATTAAGTAGTTAATTAAAAGATAAAGTGTTTTAAATTTATGTGTTAATGAGAATTAAGTAATTAATAAATATAAATGTTTTATCTTAAAATTAATTAAGGTCTTGGATAATTATAGATTAATTAAATTAGTGAAGTAATTAAAGAGAAATTAATTAATTTTAATTAAGGATTAATTAATTAAGTAATTAGAGATAAATTAATTTGTAATTAAGGATTAATTAATTTTTAATTAAGGTTCATTAATTAATAATTAATGGATAAATCAATATACAATTAAAGGATAATTAATCAATAATTAAAGACTAATTGATTAATTTGTAAAGAAATTGAAGAATTATTAATTAATTCAAATGGTTTGTAATTAATTAACTAATGATTAATTAAGCAGGGTTTGGTGACTAATTCTTAAGTAATTAATTTAATTTGAGTTAATTAAATTGATTATAATTATGGAATTAATAGTCTTGCTTATGGATGATTGATTGTATATAATGTCTGGTTTGATTGATATTTGTAGTACGATAATTTATGATATTCTGTGATGTGATATACTTTGGATATAGCTGATGATAAATGTGTGTTATTTGTCGGTGATGAATGCTATCTACTTCCTATCTACTTCCCTTACATCCCCTGGTCGTCCAGGGCATAGAGGATCTAACGACAGCTTCTAAACGACAACAAGGGAACGGACAAACTACCGCTACTCAAACGATACACCCAAAGGGATACCATACTGATCACCCTTGAGGAGAATCGACCTCCATATATATTTTGGAAGCCAGCTACCTGGAGAGCCTCCTACAACCATGGATCGTTCCTATGATAAAAATGAATCTAAACAGAAGTGTGGAGGAGCGGAACAGACCAAGAAAAATAACAATGAAGGCCCGTTGGCTAAGGATGTAGATCCTAGTAGCCGAAACAAGACCTTAAAATTCGGCTCATATGCTCTTTGAAAGATTCAATTGACAACCTCTACTTGAAGACTCATGACTCGAAGTGGTACTGGAAACCAACCTCGAGAGATTACACCAAAAGTCTAAAGAAAATAGGGGGAATGTTGTATATTCCAAGATGCTCACTGATCCTAACACGGGCGATTACAAACACCTCCGAGGTGTGATCGAAAAGCTGATTTGGAAAGGAAAGCTTTAATAATATGTACAAGTCCTACAGAATGGCGGGCAGCAAACATCCGATGCCTATTAATAAAGGGCTATGATTATCAATCGGACTGCTGACGGCTGACATCTCTTTGAAAGGAGCCAGGGGCAAAGTCGAATAGCGAGCACACGCCGCTGCTTCACTTATCAATGAGATTAATCATAATCTTCTTTAAATTATTTCCATTTCTATTTCTATTTCAAATGTTCTATGAACTACGACTAGCTTGAACTAAACTACTTTCAAAACAATGCAGGTGACCAGGTACTCGGATTTGGTCGCCAACCAATCCATGCAGACCATGATCGGACGTATGGAATTATATCTGGACGAGCATGATTCAATCGCTCATCATCAATCATGTGCCTTTAATTTAGGGCCAAGAACGAGAGATGGAAAAGCTCATTACGATTAGAGCCCAAATATAAAGTCGACATGACTGACCATCTATTCATTGACCTCCGCGTTTGACTCGGAGACCTGAAAAAGGCTTGGAATTAGTATGGCCTGATCGCCCACTCAAATCAAGTCATAGAACAAAGTTTGAAAAAATACAGAGGCCTCTTCTGAAGCTCAGTAACGCCAAGATCTGTCTAGAGTGGACGTGATTTGATTATCTACACACCAAATCCTGCCTTCAACACAAAAGAAGGAGATACAGAGCAAATTGTAAGAGATTCTGCTATCTAACCCAACACGGATGTGATCCAACCATCTGTCATATACCTCCTTCCTTGACTCGATTGGAAGAGCTATAATTACCAAGCGGACGAGAATCGATCGTCCATTTTTCAAATTTCATCCCTTGAGCTGGGGGCAAGATCCCATTCCATGAGCAAACGTGGTTCGACTGTTCATTCGACAACATTAGGCTCGATACGGTAGATGAATACAAATTAAAGAGTGGAAATACGACTACTATCAACTTAAACCTCCAAGTCCCCAGAGCGTGGACTGGAGTACTCTAAGTCCCCAGAGCGCGGACTAGAGTATAAACGACTTAAACCTCCAAGTCCCCAGAGCGCGGACTGGAGTACTCTAAGTCCCCAGAGCGCGGACTAGAGTATAAACGACTTAAACCTCCAAGTCCGCAGAGCGTGGACTGGAGTACTCTAAGTCCCCAGAGCGTGGACTAGAGTATAAATGACTTAAACCTCCAAGTCCCCAGAGTGCGGACTGGAGTACTCTAAGTACCCAGAGCGCGGACTAGAGTATAAACGACTTAAACCTCCAAGTCCCCAGAGCATGGACTGGAGTTCTCTAAGTCCCCAGAGCGCGGACTAGAGTATAAACGACTTAAACCTCCAAGTCCCCAGAGCATGGACTGGCGTCCTCTAAGTCCCCAGAGCGCGGACTAGAGTATAAACGACTTAAATGTCCAAGTCCCCAGAGCGTGGACTGGAGTACTCTAAGTCCCCAGAGCGCGGACTAGAGTATAAACGACTTAAACCTCCAAGTCCCCAGAGCGCGGACTGGAGTACTCTAAGTCCCCAGAGCGCGGACTAGAGTATAAACGACTTAAACCTCCAAGTCCCCAGAACGTGGACTGGAGTACTCTAAGTCCCCAGAGCGCGGACTAGAGTATAAACGACTTAAACCTCCAAGTCCCCAGAGTGCGGACTGGAGTACTCTAAGTCCCCAGAGCGCGGACTAGAGTATAAACGACTTAAACCTCCAAGTCCCCAGAGCGTGGACTGGAGTGCTCTAAGTCCCCAGAGCGCGGACTAGAGTATAAACGACTTAAACCTCCAAGTCCCCAGAGCGCGGACTGGAGTACTCTAAGTCCCCAGAGCGCGGACTAGAGTATGAATGACTTGAACCTCCAAGTCCCCAGAATGCGGACTGGAGTACTCTAAGTCCCCAGAGTGCGGACTTGAATATAAGCAATTCGGATCTCCTAGTTCCCTGAATATGAACTATGACACAGATGACTTGAATTTGTCAAATCCCTGACATACGGGCTAGAATGTATTCTAAGTGCTTTAAGCACAGAATGGAAGTTCAACAACTCCCGAAGTGTTTCCGAGTTATATGAAGATGGACCGAGAAGTCTATGTTACTCACAACTGCTTTGATCAACATCACAATCACAAAGAAAACTGAACAATAAGAGTCTTCTGTAAGACGGAAAAAGGAACTAAACTTTAATGAGAAATGAGTTCCTATTACAACCCCTCCAAAGTTCGGAGTCGACATTCTATTTACAAGGACTAAGGAAATAGATGAAAATAATTACATGACTTAAACTAACTCTCATTGAACGAGGATAGTAATCACTTCTTGTACTTCTTCAACTCCTTTCCGGACGACTCCTCTCCATAGCATTTACCCTTGGTACTCTTCTTTGATAGAGGGGTAGCAACTGAAGAAGTACAGAGAACTTCCATAGGCTTGGACCCGCCAGGAAGGATGACCTTCAACGGCTTGTTCAAAGGATCGTCCAAGTCCACAATTCGAGGCTCGACCTTGACCCTGACCTTCTCTTTCTCAAGCCGCTCCTTCATGCTCAATTCGGATGTGTGATTAGAGGCGCCTGTAATTTCTACTTCATAACCCCCGTCGGTATAGGAGTAGGTTCCAGACTTGTCTTCATCAAGCGCTCCAATCACCTGAGCGCGGACGGGAGTACTCTAAGTCCCCTGAGTGCGGACTAGAGTATAAACGACCTAAGAACCTCTACATCCTCGGAGCACGGACGGGGGTACTCTAAGTCCCCAGAGTGCAGACTAGAGTATAAACGACTTAAACCTCCAAGTCCCCAGAGTGCGGACTGGAGTAATCTAAGTCCCCAGAGTGCGGACTCGTGTATAAACGACTCAGAAACCTCTATGTCCCCAGAGCGTGGACTAAAGTGCTCCTAGTTGCCTGAGTGCGGACTAGAGTATAAATGACCTAAGAACCTCTACATCCCCGGAGTGCGGACTAGAGTGCTCTAAGTCCCCTGAGTGCGGACTAGAGTATAAACGGCTTAAAAAACCTCTACATCCCCAGAGTGCGGACTACGGTACTCTCAGTCCCTAGAGCACGGACTAGATTATAGAAGACTTGAGAAGAATCTCCAAATCCCAGAAGCGGACTAGATTACTCTAAAATCCCAGAATGTGGACTGGAGTATAAACGAGTTGACAAAAATCCCTGCGTCTCGAACTGTGGACTAAAGCATAAACCGTTCGACAAATCTCTAAGTCCCCAGAGCATGGACCGAAGCATGAGCACAAATTGGGCGCGAATCAACCGGGGGGAGAATAACACTAAGTCACCAGAATGCAGAGTGGTGTATAAACATCAATAAATAGACGAGTGGATTCCGACCATTCTCTATTACGCAAACTTCGGCATGGAATCGACCGAAGGATTATTAACCTGCTAAGGATGGAGTTCGACCATCCAACTAGTGGCCTGGCCAAATCAATGCTGGGAGCATGGGTACAAACCACTAAAAAGCTGAATACGACAGCTTACTATAGCTCTAGCGTGGCGTTCTTTATAACTTGAAGCAACGACTGCAGGGAAGCTTCAATACAGAACCAATCGAAATTGCATCCAAAGCTACGAGCAATCGACTATATCATACCTCAGATCGAGGGTCAATACGGATCCGCACCAAGCACATACGAATGTGACTCGGATGTTTCTTAAAAAACTATGACCTCCAGAGTGTGGAAAGGAAGGTAAACCATGAATACTTGGTAAAAAGTTCTCCAGCACCCTCATTCGATTCGTCAGGAGGAGTATGAAACTGGATGAGCATAACCCGACTGCATTTGTAGCCAACTTTACCCCGAGAACTGATTGCAGAGCATGAACCAAAGTGGACGTAGATGACCATCCACTGTCCAAATTACGCCTTGAAACTGACGTGGCATCGAAGTATTCCTCTTGGAATGAAAAACCACGATAAAATCCGAGATAGGTGAGACCTAGTTTCCCATCGATTGACATGATCCCACGATTCAACGGGAAAGAGAGTAAAGCTAAAGTGGGCGTGGCTGGCCTTCCTACTTATCGGTATATTCTCCAGACCTGGGGGCACGAGCGAGGAGCAAGATGAATGTGAACCGACTATTCACCGATCACCTCTATGTCTTTGGAACTTAGGTGAAAACATAAACATAGCTAGGACGAGACTTAACCATCCATGCAGTACATTTATCAACCCGAGACTGGGAGAAGACGCATGGTCATCCTAAAACTGGCTATGATAGCTCAGTATTAAAACTTATATATAGTGCTTACAGTTGCTCAAGGAGACGACCGAAAGGATGCCTAGAGATTGAATCATTGAATTGATACCTTAGCTCATGAGCAATTGACTTTCATTCCAGCTCGAAGGATGGGTAAAGGATCGCGAATGCATTAGAAAGTGCATTACTCGAATATACAAGCAAATTCAAACTCATAGCAAGATCCAGCTATACAGTTGCACGCCACTCAAGGCTGACCCCCACCGACATTTCCTTCAATGCGCTTTTAAGCCTGATCTTTGGCCATTCGCTGATAATCTATTAGAGCATTCAGAGTCCTTCACTATTAGACTTAATAACTCATGACAAGAATTTAGGATTCGACCAGAGTAACCGTCAACATTAGCCGTCCCAACCATATTTCACATTGAATGTTATGCAAAATAATTACATCTATACTCAAAGAATCTGGGATGGCACATGCTAAGGTGACGGTCGACATTACACTCAGCCATGGCGACCCTTTCCGGGTGCTGAATATCGGATCACAACTCAGTGTAGTGATGATAAAAGAATTAGTTGGATTTTCTGAATAAATGATGATATGTTCCCTTGGGCCCATTCTGACAAGCATATGTGATTTCATTAACTATCACGAGCCATGCATTGGATATCAACCCGAAGCTACAAAAACTAGCATAATATCTATTGATTTCACCATGAAAGCTCCACTCTTACTTTTAGGCTCAATCCATCAACGTCTATGCCTACCAGCCGTTGCGACAGGGCATACAATGACCTGAGACTTCTGAAAGACTACTTAAATAAAATATCAAACTAAGCTAATTCGATATCACTTATTTCCCTCGAAGGGCTATCTAAGGACGGAAATCAGCAGACCTCACACCCAAATTCACTTCCTCAGAACACTACTCGAAGAGTAGCAGAGAACCAACCATAAGATGGAAAATGTACGCGGATGGAGCATCCAATGATCAGTGTTATGGCATAGGAGTCATGATAATAACCCCTGAGGAACGATCAATCTGCTACGTCCTGAAACTCGATTTACCTATAACAAACAACGATGCTTAGTATGAAGCCTTGGCTGCCAGCCTCAAACTTGCTAGAGGATTTGAAGTGAAAACTTTACATATCTTTTTTGATTCTTGATTGGTAGTATACAAATTTAAGGAAGTTGATCTTGCTAGGGGGCATTGTCTTGCTCCTTATCTCGACCAAATCCAAGGGCCACTAACCGACTTCACGTATTACATCATTACACACCTCGGCGAACAAAATGAAAAGGTGTTATGGTTGACTCCCATCAAAGACTATCTACAATGAGGAATTCTTACTGAATGGAGGAATGGAAGACGACAGATCCTCCTCAAAGCTTCACGCCAAATCATCCAAGAATAAGTCGTGTTCAAAAGGAGTTTATCCATCCCCATGCTTCGGCGTATCACCCATGATGATATCTTGATCAAAAGTCAATGAAGAAGAATGCGGTAATAACATCAGGGGGAAAACCATGATAAAGAAAATACTCTGCTACAGGTATTACTGGCCAACTACCAACCCAGATGTGGTTGACCATGCTATACAATGCGACGAGTGCAACATGTTTGCAAAAAATCCGAGAATCCCGCCGATGGAAATTATTCAAATGACTAGTCCATAGCCGTTTGCCACTTGGGGGCACTGAAATCATCCTCTTGTCGATCCTAAAAGTGGTGCGATATACACCATCATAGCAGTTGATTACTTCACCAAATGGGCAGATGAAGAACTCTTAACCACGACCAAGATGAAGAAAATAATTAACTTCCTTATCCGTAACGTCATCTGTCCTTATGACCTTCCATGATCCATTATAACTGCAAATGGACAGGTTGAAGCTGTGAACAAACTCATAGAGTCTGCACTGAAGAGAGGTCTGGAAAACTCCTCAAGTGGCTGATTGCAACCCTTATTTCACAGGAAAAACAAACAAGGAATCACGATTGAATTGCGATTAAACTAGATGGAGTTGGCGATGACTTATGAGCATATAAAACGCATCCGAGAGCCAATGGCAAGAACATGAACTCGGACGTGCATGTGTACATTCGAAAAAGTCCGACGCCTTCAAATCAACAGAAATTGAATTCTCACTAAGGGTTCTTAAGAAAAGACTAAATCAGATAGCCGAAGCCTACTAGCTCTATAGAATCAGACACGGACGGCCACTGATGAACTACAACCTTGGATTCATAATATTGGGAATCGACCAAGCATCACGATGACCAAAGAAGGATACAATACCTTTAAAGGATAAATTGAAGGACAATGACTATTCAAGAAACATGATGGATTTCTTTTTGAAGACAAGGAATACTCGCTGATTCAAAGCGTGTTGTGTTACTTCACACGACACACTTTGGGGGGCAAATGTTAACCGACATTTTGGCCCGGTTACAAAGCGGCAGTCGAAGACATTATTATTAGCACTAGACAAGATTCTGTCCTCGAAGAGCCTGGAGGTGTTAGCAAGTTGTCAGGCCCATTAGAAAGACGTTCGGCATAAAGCGACGTTCGGTATTGAATATCGTTCGACACCTAAAGCACGTTCGGCAACTAGAACGTTCGGCATGCAGGGTTGCACTCGGCACAAATGAGCACTCGGCACGTTTGAACGTTCGGCTGTCAAAGGGTTGTACTCGGCCTGCTCTTCACTCGGCATATCCTTTCACTCGGCATCCACGCCTCACACGGCAAACCCTTCACACGGCAAGCCTTTCACTCGGCATGCTCCTCATCTGGCACACAAGTTCCACTCGGCATGTCTTCCACTTGGCATTCTTACATGGCAAAGGCGTATCCTTCCACTCGGCATCCCAACATCGTTCGGCCCGCTTCCTCCATTCAACAGAGAGACCCATCGACCTGGAAAGGAAGGCACGGCATGCCGACCGTTCGGCCTGTTTCACTCGGCATGCAGAGCGTCCGGCCTCACTTCGTTCGGCACGCAGAGCGTCCGGCCTCACTTCATTCGGCATAAAGATGAAGGTTCGGCATTTGGTCGTTCGGCCTATTTGGGTCGGCACATAGGGCTTACTCCATTTGGACCGAGTTATTCAGTTAACAGGCCCACCAGGGAAGTCCAACCCACCTTCGTCTATAAATAGAGGGGCATGGGCACAGTGAAAGGGACCCTTTTTTCCGGGAACACTGGGGAGACTCTGCCATTTCTTATACTCTCCTCTTTTTAATTCAAACTTGTATCCAAGTTATTGATTTACGGATTGTATCTGTATTCAAGTAATTGAGAAAGCAATAAAAGATTAAACCCAAAGTGGATGTAGGCAGTTACGCCGAACCACTATAAATCTGGTGTTCTCGTTTTTGTTATTCTTTTTCATTGAATTACACTATTTTTCAGTCCTCATTTACTCTCTTCATTAATCTCCCTACATAACTCTACTCAAGGGTGTTAGTGACCAATTTTGGTGCTAACAGTTTTAAAACAAGATTTCTAGTTCAGAAATCAAAGCAAATTTTCAAATATTTTCAAGCTCCAATTTCAAGCTTTCAAAATATCCTATTTCAAACTTCTCTGCTCATCATTAACATATGAGGTAAAAAACAACATTTTGTTTTAACTTAGTGCCTGTGATGATTTTATAAAATAATTTTGTGGTTTATTGATTGTATGAGTGAAATTAGACCTGCATGTTTAAATATGAAGTGATATAAGTGTGCACGTATGGATATATCTGTATTCATCTCTGTTTTAAGTTACAGGGTTTAAATTTAGATCAAAATTTCAAATTTCCTCATCTAACTTCTTATAGGTTTTGGTATTCAAACAGATTACGTTTCTTTATACTTAAACTAAGATTTAAAATTATTTGTAAGTAAAATAAGTTTCAATACCATCTGGCAAATAGAAAAGTCAGTGGGAAACTTAAAATATGTTAAATCAATTATCATGATTTGCCGATTCATGTATATAATCTGATTCGACTTTGAAAACTAATATTTCTAAAAGCAAATTCAGGATTTCTATTTTTGAATCGAGTGAGGAAATCAGGTTGAACGTGAATTGGGTTTTGAGGCTTTTCTGATGATTAGAGGGCTCGGGTTGGTCGGCGTCTCTACTGGAGGTAGAGGGAAGTTTGTTGGTCTTGGCAAAAATGGTTGGTTAATTTTTAAACCACTGAGTCGGCGACACGGCGTCAGGTTAGGGTTTAAACTTGGGTTTGGTCGAATCTTGAACTTTGGGTTGCCACATCGTCTCTAGAGCATCGAAGATTACCAGTCATGGGGGAAAGAAGCATGATGGGTCGGCGAACCTTTGGACAAAGATTCGTGGTTGCTAGTCGTCGGAGTTGTCGTGACGAGGAGATCTTGGTCGAGGTTTTGATGTTCCAGTTCGATCTGTTAGCCCAATTTTGATTTCAGGCTTGTGATGGAGTTTAGGTGGTCGGGATCGTAGTTAGAGATGGTCAGTGACGTGCCAAATATAACATCGATGGTCGAAATCGCCTCGATCACTGGTGCATGTGCACGGCGAGGCTTGTGTGTCAGTGTTTGGGGAAAGAGCTTGGGTCTCGGGGAAGGTCTCGGGGAAAGGGCAGGTTTGCTCGGGTTCATATTCAAGTTTGAACGTGAGTGTTTAGACATGTTAATGAATTTTAAACTTAAATTAAAACTTAGTTTTAAAAATGAAAAGTGGATTTTCTCGGGTCTGGAGTCGAGTGTTTTCTGGGTTAAACCCGAAGTAAATGTTTTAACAAGTTTATAAATTTAAATAAAAGTAAGTTTTAAATTTAAAATGAATCTAGTTTAAACTATTTGTTAAATCTATTTCTTTATATAATAAATGTTTTTAAATAGTTGATTTGAGAAGTTATATGATTTGTTTTACTTCCATGTATTAAGTTGAATTCTTAAGTTATTTTTAAACATAATTTTAAATATAATTAAGTAGTTAATTAAAGTGTTTTAAATTTATGTGTTAATGAGAATTAAGTAATTAATAAATATAAATGTTTTATCTTAAAATTAATTAAGGTCTTGGATAATTATAGATTAATTAAATTAGTGAAGTAATTAAAGAGAAATTAATTAATTTTAATTAAGGATTAATTAATTAAGTAATTAGAGATAAATTAATTTGTAATTAAGGATTAATTAATTTGCAATTAAGGTTCATTAATTAATAATTAATGGATAAATCAATATACAATTAAAGGATAATTAATCAATAATTAAAGACTAATTGATTAATTTGTAAAGAAATTGAAGAATTATTAATTAATTCAAATGGTTTGTAATTAATTAACTAATGATTAATTAAGCAGGGTTTGGTGACTAATTCTTAAGTAATTAATTTAATTTGAGTTAATTAAATTGATTATAATTATGGCATTAATAGTCTTGCTTATGGATGATTGATTGTATATAATGTCTGGATTGATTGATATTTGTAGTATGATAATTTATGATATTCTGTGATGTGATATACTTTGGATATAGCTGATGATAAATGTGTGTTATTTGTCTGTGATGAATGCTGTGTGAATTTAATGTTCTGAATTGAATTAAATTGTTTAAACCTTAAACAACTTGGCCTTTAAGAAATGTTTGGATTTTGATGAGATCGGGATCGGATATCAAATTTGATTATCCGAAAACAACATCGATCCAAGTTTAACGATAGGACGTGAAATCTCAAGTGAAGATCGAGCTGAAGTTCTCAGAGTGCAAGGGCTATTGTCGTTAACTCTGAGGGTGATTCCAAAATGAGTGTAACGAGATAGTGCCTTTGGTTTCGTTCGAACCTAGAACGAACTTGTATGGATGAATACTATCAGACCATCGCCAATGGAGGACCATGAGCATTCCAAGATATGTGTTCTTAAAATGTAATCGTAGCCTTAAGCCTCATCAACCGGGAATGGCTAAAATAGGGTAGGTGAACGCAAGGCTAAGTGGGTAGCACCCAAGTAGGATAAGAATTTTTCCCTGTCTATAAGTCCCTTTTTTTGGCTGTGTGCACGATTGTTTGGCTACAACCGCGGGGTTGTCTTATTCGGACTATCCAGTAAGGGGTAGCTATGGCTTTGTAATGCAAGGGATCAAGGTGGAACCTTGTTACGGTGATCTAGACCACGTACTGTGATGGATGGTACCATAGTAGCCCTACCATTGTATGGAATCCAATGTCCAATAAGTGCCTGTATGGTTTAGATTGTGCCCAACTATGTTGGAACGTAAGATGTAAGCATTCCAGTTATTTCTGTACTTTATATTGAAAACCCTAGACACTATTATAATATAACTGGATTTCCTATCAAATGTTTTGGTTATCATAAGGGAAAAACTTGTCAGTGTTTATTTGCGGGGAGTCTTATGAGATACCTTTTATTTCAAAGGTTTTTCAAGTTAAATAACTTAATCGTTTATTCACAATAGACCCATGTCTGACCTAGAGTTTATTTCTGTTTTCTTAAACTCTTGGGTACTCAAATTTTTAGGAGTAGCCAAGCGATCAGGTTTGGTTGACGAATTTTGGAAAATCTTGGAGCAGGAGTCTTGGCGTATCTATATATCTATTTCATCTGTGTTGGATTCTTTGTCTGTTGTATTTCGGAATGTAATGGATAGACAGGTCTTCATGACTGTCTAATGTGTTGTTGTAACTGTGTAACTCTGTTGTATAATGACTACGTAATAGGTATGTGATGTATTACATTTTTCCGTTTCCGTTGTGAGATTTTGATATTGTTTAATTCTTTCTATCTATTATTTTTCTATCTATTTCTTTCTTATTGGTGATACGTCTTTCTGGGAATGAAAGGCGGTCGTCACAGTTGGTATCAAAGTGCTAGGTTTGAGATAATACCCAGGCTTTGGAGTAGTATCTATCTTGAGAGTGCCTATTTGTAATTTTTATATAACTACATATCTATCCAAATTTCTTGGTTAGCTGTCGAGGTTTCCAACATTAGTTCTAGAGGAAGGAGAGGCAGGGCTGTGGGCAGCACGGCGACCACTAATAGGAGAGGTCCGACTGTGAGCGAGGCTATTAATCCAACACCGCCTTGAGTAAGTTTTGCTGCTTTGTGCAAGAATTTCACCAATCTAGGAGGAAGACCTTTTAAAGAATTGGAGTCCATCATTGAAGTTCAAGCTTGGTTACGCTCATACGAGCACAGTTTTATGAGTTTGGATTTGTCTGATGAGCTAAAGAGAGTAATGCCATCGTGGCAACTTCAAGAAGGAGCTGCAAGTTGGTGGGATGCAGGTACAGCGAATATTTCAAAGGATGATATTTCTTGGAGTAAGTTTAAGGAGCTATTTAAGGAACGGTTCATGCCTACAACTGGGAAGACTCGTCTATATAGAGATTTTCTAGGTCTGAAGCAAGGGAGTATGTCAGTTTCAAAATATGAGACCAAGTTTAATGAATTATCTCGCTACGGATCTGGTTTGATCGACACACCCCTTAGGAAGAATGAGATGTTTGTGCAAGGAATGAGGCCTGAGTTCCATGAGAAGATGACGGCACGTCTTAACGGATCTTTCATGGAGTTGATTGACATGGCATTAAGGTATGAGGAGCTTCTGAAAAAGAAACCTTTGGAATCTGCAACATCACCAAGTGGAACTTCTTCCAATCCAAATAAGAGAAAATTCAACATAAATTGGGAGAAATAAGGCAAAAGGAAGCATGGAAGCAACAATGGACCTCATAAGCGTTATGTGTGTCAGCAAGAGGGTCAATTGGCTAAGCAGTGTCCCAGGGTGAGATCTCAGCAACATCACGTCAGAATGGACCCGAATCTGCATTGGTTAAGAAGTCCTTGTGTTGCAACTGTCATCAGCCAGGGCATGTGGTAAATGTTTGTCCGCTTCT
This sequence comes from Allium cepa, assembly GCA_030765085.1. Classification (NCBI taxonomy): domain Eukaryota; kingdom Viridiplantae; phylum Streptophyta; class Magnoliopsida; order Asparagales; family Amaryllidaceae; genus Allium; species Allium cepa. The sequence goes on from CM060938.1 coordinate 592,721,723, forward strand.
TCAGAAGGCCTAGCGGAAAAAGATGTTTTCTCTTGAAGGTGGACCATCAACTTCTTCTAAAGGAAAAGGAGTTCCAGAAGCTAATTTTCTTTTAGATGGCATTTTTATTAGAGTTTTGTTTGATTTTGCTGCACCTCTTAGTTTTATTTCTTTGGATTCGGTAGAGAAGATTCATTTTACCCCTAGTTAGGTAGACCGCCCTATTTTTGTATCTAATCCTATAGGCGAGGTGACCAAGTTAGATAAGATCTGTAGAGGCCTAAGGATTTCTTATATGTCTCATAGTTTCTCTTACGACCCATTTGTATTGGATTTCAAAGGGTTTGACCTTATTCTAGGAATGGATTGGTTGGATGAGCATAAAGCTATTTTGATTTGTGAAGAGAGAGCTGTGACTTTCAAAACTGAGCTGGGAAGGATTGCAAAAGTAACTTGCAATAATTCTAGAGTTCAATTGAGTAATCTTTTGCATGGAATTGAGGCATCTCCAAAAGGCGTAGAGTCCATCGAAGTGGTCAGAGATTTTCTGGATGTCTTCGAGGAAGTTAAAGGTTTGGCACCGCATCGGGAGATAGAGTTTCAGATTGACTTTGTTCCGGGAGTAATACCCGTTTTTCAACCCAGTAAAAGAATGGCACAGAGGGAGAGAGAAGAGCTGGTGAAGCAGACCCAAGATTTCTTAGAGAAAGGTTTGATCCGGCCCAGTTTCTCCGCTGTAGTCTTTGTGACCAAGTCAGATGGGTCATTGAGATTCTGTGTGGATTTCGAGGGTTAAATAAGGTTACTATTAGGAATAAGTATCCATTGCCCCGTATAGACGATCTTTTTGATCAACTTCATGGAGCTTCTGTTTTCTCTCACTTTGATTTAGCTTCGGGTTTACACCAATTAAGGGTAGCTGAGGATCTATACCCTTGACTGCGTTCAGGGGACCCAATTGTTTTTATAAGTGGTTGGTTATGGCTTTCGGATAACCAACACTCCTGCCTATTTAGTGGACTTGATGAACCAAATTTTTTGGAATATATTGAACAAGTTCGTGCTCGTGTTAATCGATGACATTCTTGTCTACTCCAAGTCTGAAGAGGAGCATAAGCAACATCTGGAGGTAGTGTTGGTGACTTTAAGGAGGCATGTTCTGAAGGCCAAAATTTTGAAATGCCATTTTTGGAACCGAAAGTGAGATTTTTGGGGCATATTGTATCCGGAGAGGGTATTTCTATAGATCCAACCAAGGTAGCAACTATTCAGAAGGGGAAGCAACCGCAGACTCCTATGGAAGTCTACAGTTTTTTGGGTTTCGCAGGGTGCTACGGGAAATTTATTAAGGACTACTCTAAGATTTCTTGGCACTTAACCTAGTTGACACGGAAAGGAGAAAAGTTTAAGTGGGCCTCCAAGTGTGAAGAAGCTTTCTTGGATTTGAAGGCAAGGCTGACCAGTGCAACTGTTCTAGCCATTCCGGATGGTAAGAGTAAGCTTGAAGTCTACACGGATGCTTGTGGAGTTGGATTGGGTGCAGTGCTTATGCAGAATGGGAAAGTGATTGTATATGCGAGCAGGCAGTTAAAGCTATATGAAAAGAATTATGCTCTACACGATTTGGAATTGTTGGCCATTGTCTTTGCTTTGAAGATCTGGAGGCACTATCTGTTGAAAGAGAAGTTCGAGCTTTTCACGGATTACAAACCTTTGAACCATCTTTTCTCCCAGAAGGATCTGAATTTGAGACGGCAGAGGTGGGCAGAATTTTTGGCATCATATGATTTGGATATCCTCTATACTCCAAGGAAACGAATGTTGTGGCAAATTCTCTGAGTAGGAATGCAGTTCTGTCTATTTTGGAAGTTATTCCATCTCTTCTGGAAAGGATTGCGACTAAGCAAGGATTAGATAGAAGATGGAGAGAAATCATTAGAAGAGTTAAGAGTGGTCAGTGTTCCAGTTTTGAGATTGATGACCGGGGAATTTTGAGGATCAAGGGGAGGATTTGTGTTTCGAATTTCAAGGATTTGAAGCAAGAAGTTTATCAGAGAGTCATCGCTCCAGGCGGAGTATCCATCCGGGGATCTCAAAGATGTAAAAGGATATGAGGAGAGTTTTCTGGTGGCCAAATATGAAGAAGGATTTTGCTGCTTTCGTCAATGTGCGATCTGCCAACAGGTGAAAGGTGATCAACAGAAGACCGTAGGATTGTTGTAACCTCTGGAAATTCCTAAGCAGAAGTGGGAAATGATAGCTATGGATTTCATTGACGGTTTGCCAAGGACCAGAAAGGGAAATGAAGTAATATGGGTAAATGTGGACCGACTAACCAAGAGCGCCCATTTTATTCCGGTTAAGGCAACCAGGACTGCGGCGTCTTTAGCAGAGATTTTCTTGAAGGAGATCGTCTGGTTGCACGGAGTTCCTGTCAGCATAGTTAGCGACCATGATCTAATCTTTACTGGAAAATTTTGGGATGCTTTGCAGATAGCTTTGGGTACGAGATTGAGTTTGAGTACAACCTATCATCCTCACACCGATGGACAAATAGAAAGGCTGAATTGAATTCTAGAGGATATGTTAAGGGCTTATGTTTTGAATTTCAGTGGATCATGGGAGGACCATTTGCATTTAGTGGAATTCTCATACAATAATAGTTATCAGGTGAGTATCAAGATGGCACCCTATGAAGCTTAGTATGGGAAACTTTATAGATCACCGTCCCGTTGGGTAGAGATGGGAGATCGTCTTTCTTGGTGCAGATTTGATCCGAGAGGCATCTGCGAAGGTAGAGCTAATCAAGAAGAGAATAAAAGCAGCCCAGGATCGCTGGAAGAGTTATGCGGACAAGAGAAGAAGGCAATTGGAATTCGAAGTCAGAGATTTGGCTTTTGTCTAGGTTTCCACGATTAAGGCAGTGACTAGGTTTGGAAAGACGGGAATGCTTGCCCCAATGCACAACGGACCATTTCGATGCTCGAGAAAATTAGTTTTTTGGCCTACATGATTGAATTGCCAGTCCGGATGGTTGGAATTCATAATATTTTTCACGTATCTCATCTGAGGAAGTATGTGCACGACCCATCTTTAGTTGTGGAGCCAGCAATGCAGGAAGATTTAGAGATTAAACCAGACTTATCTGTGGTCAGGCATGCAGTCCAAATAGTTGATCAAGATGAGAAGCAACTTAGAATTAAGGTGGTGAAGCTGGTCAAGGTGCAGTGGAGTGAGGATCCCAGAGATTGTACCTAGGAAACCCTGGATAGTTTTAGGAAAACCAATCCGGAATTGCGTTCGGATAACTAGTGATGTTGTTTGAATGAATTGTTTGTTTGGATATTAGCGTATGACTGTTATATATGCTTGAATTGTTTGAAATAAAAGTTTTAGATTATCTTTTGATTTTAAATTTCATGGACAAAATTCTTTTAAGTGGTGAGGAATGTGATATCCCAGAATTTCAGGCAATAATTATGTGATAATCTTCTTTTATAAATTATTTAAAATTGAAAAATTATTCTTTTCAAACAAATAAAATAACTGTTGTTTATATATATATATATATACACATATATACATATGTACATATATATATATATATATAAATCTGCGTGTGCGTGTGGGTTGATTTTAAATTGAATTTGAATCGAATTTGAAATTTAAAAGATAAATATCCTAAAATAATTTGGATTAAAAAATATGTATGTATGCGAATTTTATTGGTATATAATTAGTTTTATCTTATTTTCTTTAAAAGACTTTATAAATATAAAGTAAGAAATGTATTTACTAAATAGAAAATTAAATGTAAAAGTTTTATAAAAACATTTAAAAATAATAAACACATGCATAATTACACATGTAAGTTAATTAATACATGCTAATGACAAACTTAAAATTTTTTAACCAGTGTCACCATTTTCTTTTATTTTCTTTTATTTTTAAAATCATAAATAAAGTCTATAAACATACCTAAACTCTCTCTTTCAATCTTTTTCTATCTTCATTTCAAAACTAACAAAAACAAAACCTGTAAACATTATAAAAGCTAGAGATAATCAAAAGCCTGCAAACTATATTCAAACCAGAAATTCAAAAGCAATCAACTAAGCAAGCTTCTACTCTTTCAAACTAAATCAAGGCAAGATCATTTCAATAACTAATCAAAGCTTCAGTTTATCAAGCAATCCATCTCAGTTTTAAAACAAGATTTCCAGTTTAAAAATCAAAGCAAGTTTTCAAGCATTTTCAAGTTCCAGTTCCAAGCTTTCAAAATATCCAGTTTCAAACTTCTCTACTCATCATCAACAGGTGAGTAAACAAAGCAACATTTTTCTTAACTTAGTGCTTGTGATGATTTTATGAAATAATGATGTGGTAAATTGATTGCAGGAGTGAAATTAAACCTGCACGTTTAAATATGAAGTGATATAAGTGTGCATGTCTGGATATATCCATGGTCATCTCTGTTTTAAGTTACAGGGTTTAAATTTAGATCAATATTTCAAATCTCCTCATCCAATCTCTTATAGGTTTTTGGTACTCAAACGGATTATGTTTGTTTAAACTTAAACTAAGATTTAAAATCTATTTTATGTAAAATAATTTTGAATATCATCTGGCAAATAGAAAATTCAGTGGGAAACTTAAAATATGTTAACATTAATTATCATGATTTGCTATTTCATCTATATAATCTGATTCAACTTTGAAAACTAAGATTTTTAAAAGTAAATTCAGGATTTCTAGCTTTGAATCAAGTGAGGAAATCAAGGTAGAACATGAATTGGGTTTTGAGGTATTTCTGATGATCAGAGGGCTTGAGGTGGTCGGGGTCTCTACTGGAGGTAGAGGGAAGTATGCTGGTCTCGGAAAAAAATGGTAGGTGGATTTTTAAACCACCGAGGCGGTGGCACGGCAGCAGGTCAGGGTTTAAACCTGGGTTTGGTCGAGGCTTGAATTTTGGGTTGCCGCGTCGTCTCTGGAGCATCAGAGATGATTGGTCATGGGGGAAAAGAAGCGTGATGGGTCGGAGAACCTTTGGACATAGATTCATGGTTGCTAGTGATCAGAGTTGTCATGGCGAGGATGATGTTGGCCGAGGTTTTAACGTTATAGTTCGACCTGTTAGCTCAATTTTGATTTCGGGCTTATGATGGAGTTTAGGTGGTCGGGATTGTAGTTAGAGATGGTCAGTGACGTGCCGAAGATAACGTCGGTGGTCGGAATCGCCTCAATCACAAGTGCATGTGCACGGCGAGGCTTGTGTGGCAGTGTTTGGAGAAGGAGCTTGGGTTTTGGGGAAGGTCTCGAGGAAAGGGCATATTTGCTTGGGTTCGTGTTCGAGTTGAACATGAGTGTTTAAACATGTTAACAGATTTTAAACTTAAACTAAAACTAAGTTTTAAAAATGAAAAGTGGATTTTTCTCTGGTCTGGGATCGAGTGTTTTCTTGGTTGAACACGAAGTAAATGTTTTAACAAGTTTTAAATTTTAAATAAAAACAATTTTTAAATTTAAAATTAATCTAGTTTAAACTATTTCTTAAATCTATTTCTTTATATAATAAATGTTTTTAAATAATTGATTTAAGAAGTTATATGATTTGTTTAACTTAAATGTATTAAGTTGAATTCTTAATTTATTTTTAAACTTAATTTTAAATATAATTAAGTAGTTAATTAAAAGATAAAGTGTTTTAAATTTATATGTTAATAATAATTAAGTAATTAATAAAGATAATTGTGTTATCTTAAAATTAATTAAGGTCTTGGATAATTATAGATTAATTAAATTAATGAAGTAATTAAATCTTTCAATTAAGGATTGTTCCCAGCTATGTTGAAATGTGAGATGTAAGCATTCCAGCTATTTCTGTATTTTATATTGAAAATCCTAGACACTATTATAATATAACTGGATTTCCTATCAAATGTTTTGGTTATCGTGAGGGATAAACTTGTCCGTGTTTATTTGTGGAGAGTCTTATGAGATACCTTTTATTTCAAAGGTTTTCAAGTTAAACAACTTAACCGTTTACTCACACCAGACCCATGTCTGACCAACAGTTTATTTCTGTTTTCGTAAACTCTCGGGTACTCCAATTTTTATGAGTAGCCCAATGATCAGGTTTGCTTAACGAACTTTGGAAAAGCTTGAAGCAGGAGTCTTGACGTATCTATATATCTATTTTTGCTGTGTTGGAGTCTTTATCTATTGTATTTTGGAATGTAATGGATAGACAGATCTTCACGACTATCTAATGTGATGTTGTAACTATGTAACTATGTTGTATACTAACTATGTAATAGCTATGTGTTGTATTATATTTTTCCGTTTCCGCTGTGAGATTCTGATATTGTTTAGTTCTTTCTTTCTATCTATTCTTTTTCTACCTATTTCTTTCGTATTGATGATACGTCTTTCTGTGGAATGAAAGGCGGGTCGTCACATTAACAATCTTTTTAGTTGTATAAATTTAAGGTTATGCAACATTCCTCTATAAATAAACCATTACCCGCTTACATCTCTTCCAAAACATTTTTTTTCTTTTTTTTTCTTTTTTCTTTCTTTTTGGTTATGTGTAGAAAGAGAAAACTTCAATCATCACTGGAGGTGACTTCACCTACTTCGCAATGAAAGAGGGAGGTCATTTCACCTCCTTTGCAAAGAAAGAGGGAGGTGACTTCGAAACAATTGATTGATACTATGGTCTATTTTTCATTCTTCTTTACTACCGTTAGTAGTTTTTCGTACTCACTTACCTGTTCTCCAATTTCTAATCATTTTACTCATAAAAGCAATCACCTATGTCTCATAATTTCTCTATTTAGTTAGTTTGAGACAAGGATACGATTAAAAATGTACTTGATAATTTCAAATAGTTATATATTTGATTACACCTTTTACTGACTTATTTAGATGTTAGTTATTTTGAACTATTTTTATTACCAAAATCCATATCAAATTTGTATTAGGTATCGACAGCCGATTATTTGACTTAGATTTTTTTATCAATCATTATGTATTTTCAACCTTCTTGATGTATCATTCTTGCATTTTTCATATATCAATTTCAAGAAAGTTAAACGTACTTTACTAGAAACTAATTATTATTGTAAACTATTTTAATATGATAACCTTACTTTACTTTCAGCCATGGTTCATCAGTGATCTTCAAAGTATTAATTTACTTTCAGGTATAGACGATAATCATCTTGAATTAATCATTTGAGCTTTATAGCCATTGCAACTTTGCAAATAGATTTCAATAATTAATTAGAGATCTACATTAAAAGGTAGTCAAATGCAAGTATTTTAATTTAGCTTTTTCTTGGGGTAATTAATGTTAGAAACTGGGGTAGCTATAACACATTGTTGGATCTTAAGGCCATTCAGACATTAGAAGTGGTGAATTGTGTATTAACTACTTACTTATGATTATAAAACTGTATTTACTCAAATTGCAAACAGAAAGAAGTAATCAGAGAATAAGTAAGTAATAAGGTAAAATGTAGTAATGTAAATAACACCTGGATTTTTATACTAGTTCGGATTAACCAATCCTACATCCAGTCTTGCACTCTATCGTGCAAAATTCCACTATAATCGCTTCCTTTCCACGGGTGGCAAGAACACCTTTACAATCTTGGTTTCATGGGCTACAAGACACACCCTCTTGATTTTGTAGGATACAAGAACTCCTTCTCTTTATCACCAACAACAAACTATGGCAAATGGTTGTATCTTCAACAAAGATTATTGCAGATTCGGTACAATGATCCTATAGACCTTCAATGGCAATATATCTTTGATTTCTTTAAGGAATAGGATGAAATCAGAGAGAGAGAATGGTGTGAATTCAGGTGCAACTCTTTGAGGTCTGCAAATCAGCGAAGAATTGGAATGAAACAGTATCGATTTGCAAGGAGATTGAAAGAGTATGCAATGAATTTCTTTTGCAAATGTTTAGAGAAGAAGGAGTAAGAGAAAATAAGAATTCCTGATGGTAAAATTCGTTTTCAGAGGCCTTTATATAGTGGTTGAAGAGACGTGTCTTTTGGTGAAGAGGGGGAGGGAAATGTCTCTTCATTTAAAATTTGAAATTCTAAAAAACTGCTAGTATGTCGACATGCCCAAGTACCCCATGTCGACATGGGTGTGTTGCAAAATGAACAACAACACTAATAAGTATTGCAAATTTTCAGCATTTCAAATTACCTTATATTTGTGGATTTTTGTGATTCGGTTGAGGTCAATGGTTGATGATCTTCAAGTATAATTGCCATGAGATCTTTAACAAGATAATCTAAGGTTCAACCAACTCCTCATCACTTCAAACACCTTTATGCTTCAGCATTCTTCTCAAATTTGGTTTTGTTCTTCAACTGCTCTGGTCAACCTTCTTCTACAATTCATTTTCTTCCACTGTATTCTTGTTTATCTCTGTAAATGTATCCATAATATATCTAATATTACTGCATAACTCGAAGATACGTTAGTAGTAATATTTATATGTTTGTTGTCATCAAAATCGATACCTAGGGTATTAACAATCTCCCCCTTTTTGATGACGACAACCATATAAATATCTGAGAGATAAAATATAATACTTTTATATTTGACTCCCCTAACTCTATTCACTCCCCCTATCATTTTTCCTAGTATATTTATACCTTTTCTCCCCCTTTGTCATCAACAAAAAGGGCGACAAAGAGTCGCTTAAATCACTTCTAGGCAATATGTATAGTTTGTATATAGAGATAAATGCTTTTAAATAAAACACTTAAGGGGAAACCAAATCATTTCAAAACATGAAATAAACTTATCAAATAATAAGATGAGTTTTAGAGTTACCGACTTTGTTGATGCTAATAACAAATCCTTTACGTATTTATCCAATGTACGATAGATTTCTTGTCATATGCTTTGAGCATCTACTATCTGATATACATTGTTTGGTGCCTGAAAAATTATAAAATATATACACTGGTACCCTTTTTACTTTGGGTCCATGGGGTTAAGTTTTGGGACGCCAAACCCATGAAGAGTTTGAATGTCCTTTCAAAATATAGGAGTTTCACTTGCTTACAAACCCTACGAAGATTCACAAGACCACAAATAGGATTTGAAACACATAAAGGCACAAAAGTAAAATCAGGAGAAAGAAGGTGCTCAAATTTATCACAAAGATCCATAGAAATAAAGTATGGGAAGCTCCATTATCAAATAGAACACGGACATGAAAAATTAAATAGAGAAAAAGTGCCCTCAAGTGTACCTTCGTTGTCACTAGGAGCAGGAGCAGGCACAGGTGCAGGTGCAGGAGGTGGAGCTGGGGAAGATGCAGAGGTAATAGCAAAGATACCTAATGACATGCCCTTCTTCTGAGTTGGGCAGTCCTTCTTGAAATGGCCAGGCAGCAAACAAATGTGACAGAGATCGCGCCTGGTCAGTTGAGCTGGACGAATAGCAGCACCACCCAAAGTAGGACAACTATTAGCAAAGTGTCCTTTCTGGGTACATCTATAGCAAGTAATGGCAGATAGGTCAATCGACTGCCTCTGAGATGAAGAAGATGATCCCAACCCTGGGGTCTTGCTCTGATTTTTCTTATGATGATAAAAGTTAGACTTTCTCTTCTTAGGATTTCCAGAAGAAAACTGAGATGAAGCAGACTGAGCAGTTGGAGGATCCTTATAAGTAGGATTCTCGTATCTAATGGCCATGTCCATCAGAGTGGTGAAAGGGCTATGCACATGGGTGATGAGACGGTCATAATACTCTAGACTTGCTCCAGCAATGAACTTCTCCTTTTTCTTGAGAGGAGTGTCAATTAGATCTAGAACAAACTTAGAAAGTCCACTAAACTTCCTCTCATATTCAGAAAAAGACATATCACCCTATATCAGATCCATGAGTTCCTGATGCAGCTGAGACTTTCCTGCCTCAAGCATCCACTTCACAAGAAAAGCCTCCCTAAAGCACGATAAACAAATATAAGGAAGATTTTAAAAAAGGAAACTGAATCAAATTCAAAACAACAAGTGATGATACCTAAATTGCTCCTAAGAAATGTCAGCCTCAACGGTGTGAGTTGTGACAGTCTCCCGCCAATCTAAAGCTGCTCCTTTTAATTGCCAAGCAGCCAACTGACGCTGTTGGGCATTAGTAATCTCAAGAGCGGAGAAGATTCTCTCCAAATCCTTCAACTACTATTGAGATTCTATAATTCTCTCAGATCTGGTGAACTTGGTGCCATCAAGCTCAATGTATTCCTTGCAAAGCTTCGTGAACCTGACTGGTGACAGGCTTAGGAGCTGAGGCAGCACCACATCCCCTACCTCTTGCATTCCTATGACTCATCCTGAAAAATCAAGAATGTATTTTAGGACAGAGGCAAATGAGAAACAAAGACAAGATTAGATAAAACAAGATAAGATTCAGCGGGAATCAAGTATCCTGTACAAGGAAATTACTGACAAGATGGATAAGAAAAAGAAGGAAGTTTAGAAAATTTGGTTTTAAAATGAGAAAGTTTTTATATTAAAATACTCTTTAAAATCCTTTGAAAATCATTTGAAAAATCATTTTCGACTTTAAAATACGTTCACTCACAAGGAAAGGATTCCATGATTGATTTCGTTCATTCTACGGTATTTCTAACCTATCTCTAATGAGTTTTGCTCCACAGGCTAAGGTTTGCCTAAAACCAAAGCTCTAATACCAACAGTGTAACAACCCAAAATTTTGTAAATAATTTTAAATTTAATTAATTTAAAACTTTTGTGTCTAATTATTTAAAGTTTGAAATTTTGAAATTTTCCCAATATGATTTTGGAGTTCTTTATAAATTATTTTCCCCAAATACAATAAAATAAACAATTTTTGAAAATTTTATATTTTGGTCAAACTTTGACTTTTATTTGAAAAGTTGAAAATTTAAAATTTAAAATTCTAATCTTTTTATTTGAAACTGGATATATTTCTAATATCCATTATGCTTTTCGTTTCACTGAATTCTGATTTATACTTTGTAAATTGGGTAACATACAACGTTTTAAATAGCAATTAATTTCTGTGTTTTATCTTATATTTTTCCTATGTCTATCTCTTTTAATTTATTTTCTATTTTTTTTCTCAAGACATTATTTATTTATTGGAGTTTATTAGTGTATATTTTTATTTGTTGGTGGGAAAAAATCAATTAGACATACGTTACTTTGTTTTAATTGGGCATAAGTTATATTGTGTTAAAAGCTTGCCTTTATTTGCTTAGCCTGTTTATTTCCCACCATAGTCGTTCACTATTTTTAGCCATGCATTTACAAACCCTAGCCTCCTCTAACTGGTGAAAATTCACGCAAAAACATCTAATCACATCTCTCTTTTTTCCATTTGTTTCTTTTTATTTAATAGGAAATAAAGCCCTTCAATTGTCTAGCCGTTTGAAACATTGATTAAATGCCGTTTCTTTCTACATGATTAGATGTGAAAACTCCTCTAGTAAATATCAATTCACGTATAAATATTTCCCAAACATCTCATTCCTCATTTGTCTATCGTGACTGAGAGGAAATTGCAGTAAGTTTTCTATGGCTCCTTCCTCTTTTTTCTATTTTTTCCTCTTCTATTTTCTTTTGTTCTTCTCTGTGTTTCAAGGAATAGGCTCGGCCACCATGAATTGCCGACCACAACTCCCCCTCCACCAACACCTTCCACGGTCAACAACTCCTACTCATCATCCCACGACCATGCCATGACCATAGATGAAGATCTCATCACCAAACAATGATAATAAACCTTAGCTTAGCCTATAGATGCAAACCCCCTCCTTGGTTGCCTTGAAACCCTAGCCTATCTCCACCATCTTACCTTGGCCATGACCATCTCCATCTCTTAGCCATAATCCAGATCTGAATTGACCAAAGTAGCACACAGGCCGAGCCATTTTAGACATAAGTCGAGCCTAAACTCCACTAGATCCATGCCTTGTAACCTTCCATGCCTTATAACTTGCCTCTATTCACCTTCCTCAAGCCATAGCCATGTGCACTTGATCCATGACCGAGCCTTTTTTACCTTTAGACATCATGCCCGAGCAAAATATGGTGATGGTTGAGCCTATAGGTGATGTGGCTGAGCCCACTTGTGATTTAAACCAAGCTTTGTTTCATATTGATTCATGTTTTTCATTGTTGAATTCATACCTAGTTTTGTTAAACCATATACTTATATTTATTTTATTTATTTGATTACAAGATTTGTATTTGGTAGTTACTTCTTCTCAAATCCTGTCATGCATTGTTGTGCTTTGTGGAGTGTGGATCATTTTATTTTGAATTAATCTCTAGCTTTAAAAAGGAGAGTTATTCACTCTAGACATTATGTACTTGTATAACTGTAAATTGGTGACAAATGAATGCGTAAAATTGACATGCTATGTTAATTTGTTCATATATGCATGTGACCTGTTTATATGATGTATAACCTGATTTGGTACCTGTTACATCATCTATTATAATATTATATGTTATACTGTTATTTTATTTTCTGTATCCCACACCGCAAGTTCCCTTATCACTATGGGTTCAAATGATACATACCCGAATGGACTTTAGAATATGAAAAAATCATTATGGGCGGAAATGATAGGCTCGAGTGATTTTTATTGTATTTGATTTACTTGGGATTGCGGGCTTGAAATGATAGAACCTGGATTTTTCTTTTTAAATTACGGATTGAAATGATATATTATCCATATCACTTGACCTAGGTTAGAAAATATTATGCAGACCCATGGTTAATTTTATATATATTTTCTGAAATTTTATAAGTATTTTAAATGTAAAAATATGTCATTTTAACTTAATTTGGATTTAAATAATTTAAATGAATTTATAGAGATTTTTCTATAAGTTAAAATGTGTAAAGAATTAAATGTAAAGGTGTATTTTAAAGGATGACTTAACTTGAAATTGGGAATTTGGTTTTAAATGGAAACTTTAAGTTTAAGTAAATAAATGGAGATTTTATTTTATTTAGGAGATGGGTTTGTTAAATAAAATATTAAGTTATTGATTGAATGAAAGTTAAGCAATTTATAAAGGATTGACTTAACAAATGAAATTAATTAGAATCAGACATTTATTTATAAAATGTTATTTTATTAAAATTTATAAGTTAATTAATATCCAAATAATTTGTTTTGAAAAGTGGAATACGTTTGATAAGTTAAAAATGAGAAATATTGAAGATATGTTGTTTTAAAGGGTATAACAGAATATAGAGTTTCAGAAATGCTGTAGTTTAATGAACTATGGCTTGAATATACCAAATATATCTATTACAGCATTTCTAAAGTGCTGCAGTTTGTGAAAATTTGAACTATGTGTTAAACTTCCTAAATATGCCTATAATAACATTTCTAAAGTGCTGTAACTTCTGAGAATTTGAACTGTGCCGAAATTACTAAAGATACCTATAACAACATTTCTGAAATGCTGTAGTTTCTGATTTTGAACTATGTTTTAATATATACTAAATATACCTACAGCAGCACTTTATAAATGCCGCTGTTTTGAAAATTTCAATGTTTTAAATGTTGAAATTGAACGAATGAACATAGAAATTGCTGAAATTTTGGAATTTGAATATTTGATTTGGAAGAATAATTACTTCATATTTAAATGGTTTAAATGAATTATTTTGTCTTGGAATATAAACCACTTTTGAAATTTATAACCACCAGTAATAATAACGTTGGTTGCTAAAGAGAGCGAGATCGGATATGGGCATACTCTCTGTCGATACCGAAAACCACTCTAACAACCGTGTACGCGGTGGAGATTCCAGAATGAAGGAGGATGGTGGCGACGTTCTGTTGAGGTATATACGTGGACCCGACTCCCGTGAGTTGGCATAAGGTGGCTAAAACAGGAGCGATTCCGGGCCAGCGAGGTAGCTCCTCTGATCGGGCGCACTTCTTCGTATGCCATTCTATTACCTTGTGATTGATTGGTGTGCACCTTTTATTTTTGTAAGTGTGGATCAAGATGGGCGGTAGTGGCTATTATGCGTTACCACCTGTCTGGATAGTAATTGGTATATCTACCCTGGCATTGCCTAGTTGTGTCGTGTCACCTACCCTAGCAAGCCTTGTGCGAATTTGATTTGTGTCGTACCTATGGAGTCTTTTTTCATAGCCTCCCGTTCAGGAGGTACGCATATACTGTATACACTACTGGCACTATTTATGTGTTAAAGGGAATATTGGGTCACTCCTTAACGCTATTTTAAATTAAGTTTATTTTACTTCTAGGCATTATTATAATAGCGTATATTACTACATAGTAAATAGTTTAACGGATCCTTAGAGAATGGGCGGTCCCAAGCATCCTTGAAGTTACTTGTACCTTTATATTACAATTCACTTGAGTTGGGTTACATTGTATAAGTATGTATGTCCAGACTCAAGTGTTTGTGTTTATTTTCTTACGCTCGGGTCAGCCTAAGTAGCACACCTTGGATCTATCTTCTAGAAGCTAGAGATTTCTGAAGTTTATCATCTTATCTAGTTTTATCTATTTCAGTTCAGTCTTCCTATTTCAGCTATGTATTAGCGACTTATGTATTTGGGATTTCTACTATATTTGTTTTAGAACTATATTTTTTTGGACTTTGTATTTTGTACATGTTGTGAGACAGAGTTTGTAGTGACTTCATGGACCACTATAGTTATTTTTAATTCCGCTACGAGTATTCTAATTTATTATTTTCTATGATGGGGTTTATTTACTCCAAAATTTTATTACTACTTACTTTTTTGAATTATTCAAGTCAAACATATGTGGTTTTATTGTCGATTTGAATGGTCCAAAATAGTGGTTCGTTACAATTTCTTTCTCTTAAATTTGATTCTAACTTTTTTCTTCTCAACTTTCACTAGTGCATGAGTACTTGGACTCATGAAACCTCTACGAATACTTTGATTCGAGGCCCTTGTACAAATCGTTTAACCCGAACAAATGATCCTCCTGAAATGAAGAACGAGAATACCCCTTGAACTCTTATGGATATAATCTTCCCCAATCGAGTTTCTATCCCTTCTTACATCACCTTTCCAGTCGTTATGGGAAATTACTTCGAGATCCATTCGAATGACATTAACATGCGTCTAAAATTCGGCAATCTTGAACATGATGATCCTTATATATTTTTAACCAAATTAAAACAATTTTGTGCAACCGTTAAGCTTCAACAACTATGTGACGATGGAATCAAACTTAGGTTAATTCCATTCGCACTAACAGATTACGCTGAAAAATAGTTGTATAGTTTGCCTATGAATTCGATCAATACTTAGGAAGAATTTACTATAGCCTTCTTAAAGAAGTTTTACCCCTTGGAAAAAACAAAAAAAGTTCGAAATGAAATTATAAATTTTCATCAATTCGATGGTGTATCATTTGCAAAATACTTTGAAAGGTTTAAGGAACTTTTAATCAAATGTCCACACCATAAGTTTGAAAAATGGACTTTTTGCCAAATTCTATATGACGGACTTTATAACATTTCTTGAATAAGGTTAGAATCGATGTGCCAAGGAAACTTTCTAGCCCAACATCACGATGCCCCTTGGCAATTTTTTGAGGACTTGTCCGAAAAATCATCACAGTGAGAACAAACTAACGAGAAATCGATCTATTCCAGCGCTCATTCAGCAGGATCCTCTTTGGCCTTAGAAGCAAAAATCAATGCGATAATAGCTAAATTCGATAATGTCCTTTCCTCAAATCAAATGAACCAAGCTTCTTAAGTCCGGTGTTACAAAAGCAACGATCCAAATCACATCACCTATTAGTGTCCATACTCATTAGAACAAACCTATGCTTTATTAAAGATAGGAATGATCCATTTTCTCCAATGTACAATCCTAGCTGGAGAAATCATCCAACTTCGCTTGGAATCAAAGTAATTCGAACATGAGTATGATTCGACCGTCTTTTCAATCAATTATGAACAACGCCTCAAATTCGAATCCTCCTTTCCAATTGCAACAATTTCAACAAAATTTTGTGCCTCCTTCTCAAAACAAAGCATAACAATATTTTGTTCATCAAGATGACAAACGAATGACCCCCCTTGAAAAGAGCATTGAAGCATTAACTAATGATACGATGCAATTGCGAAATTTGTTAAATTCGTACATGCAAAATATAAGCCAATCGATCTCTAAACTTGAAATGCAAACGAGTCGATTAGCCAACCTCGTGAGTGAACGAGAAAGAGGTACATTCTCGAGCCCACCAATTACAAATCCTAGGAATCAAAATGCAAACTCAACCCAGGCTCATGTCGTTCATGATATATATTTAAATCAAATTAATGTTATCACTAATTTGTGATATGTTATGGTAATCAATAACCAAGTTGTCAATCCAAACGACTTACCGGATGTTCCACTCGACATTTCGAAAACTACAACCAATTCCAATCAAAACATTGAGTCGAACCCTAATCTAAATTACGAGGAGACTGTCCGAATGAATTTCGAATCCCATTCCCAAATCGACTTTGACCTAAGAAACATTCGAAACAAATGGAAAAGATGTTGGAAATCTTTAAAGAAGTCAACGGGAACATTCCTCTCTTAGATATCATCCAACATGTCCCGACCTATGCCAAATTTTTAAAGAACTTGTGTACTAAAAAATGACACACTCAAGCGCCAAAGAAAGTCTTTATAGCCGCTGGTCTAAGCGAAGTCTTCTCTGAATCCATTCCTGTTAGATACAAAGATCTTGGTTGTCTCGTGATATCATATACAGCACGAGACAAGAGAATTAACAAATGTTTGTTAGACCTAGGTGTTAGCGTAAACTTGCTCCCATATTCAGTTTATCAGCAACAAGGTTTAGGTGAGCTTAAACCGACTAAGGTCATCCTTCAATTGGACGATTGTACTGTAAAGAAACCGATAGGAGAAATTGAGGATGTACTCATTAGATTGGGGAAATTCATATTCCCCATCAATTTCATTGTCCTTGAAACTCAACCTGTAAACAATCTGACTAGCTATATTCCTTTAATTCTTAGACGACCAAGAATGCCCTCTTCAAATGCTTTAATTAATTATCGAAACAGTTCAATGAAAATTTCTTTTGGTAACATGACCATCGATCTTAACATCTTTAATTTAGAAAATAAATTGAACGAACCATTCAATAGCACACTGGAATTTAGTACCATTCAAGAAAAATATGTAAAATAATCGATTGACCTTAATGATGAATGCGAGGCTAAGTACGAAAAATTGTTTCAAGATGTTCCACATAAGACCAAACACATGCTTCCTTTCAAGGATCTCACAATTGAGTTCGAGTCTCAGCCGACTTCTTTGATTGAGCCACCTCCCAGGTTAGATCTCAAACCTCTCCCTTCTCACCTTAAGTACGTCTACTTAAGCGAAAATGAAACTTGTCCTCTCATAATTTCTAACGATCTTTTTCTTGAGCAAGAAGCTCCTATTCTCTCTATTCTTTTAAAAAATAGAGAAGCGATTTGATGGTCCATTATGGACATTAAGGGAATCAGCCCGATAATTGTTCAACATCGTATTCACTTAATTGACGAAGCCAAACCCACTCGTGATGCACAACGAAGGCTTAACCCCAAAATGAAAGATGTGGTTGGAGACGAAATTCTAAGCTCCTTGATAACGGTATCATATATCCCATCTCTAATAGCTCTTGGGTTAGTCCAATTCATATCGTGCCTAAAAAGTCTGGACTTACCGTTATAACAAATGACACTAAAGAACTCATTTCTACTTGTACTCAAACTAGTTGGCGTGTTTGCATTGATTATCGATAATTGAATGCTGCAACATGTAAAGATCACTTCTCTCTTCCATTCATCGACCAAATGCTTGAACGCTTTGCTAGCCATGAATTCTATTGCTTCTCGATGGTAACGCAGGCTATAACCAAATTTCAATCGCTCCCGAAGATCAAGAGAAAACAACTTTCACGTGTATATTCGATACCTTTTCTTATTGACGTATGCCACTCGAACTTTGTAACGCCCCTGTGATTTCCAATGATGTATGATTGGCATCTTTTCTGATATGATCGAAAGCTTTCTAGAAGTCTTTGTGGAAGATTTTTCTATCTTTGAAGATTCTTTTTTGATTGTTTACATCATCTCGAGTTGGTTCTAAGTCATTGTGAAGAAAACCATTTGACTTTGAATTGAAAAAATTGCCACTTTATGGCCAAACGAGGCATCGTCCTAGGATAAGTCATTTCAAATAAAGGCATTGTGGTAGATAGAGCAAAAGTTGACGTAATTGCAAACCTACCCATTCCCAAATCCATTAAGGACATTCTACTAGTTCTAGGACATGCTGGATTTTACCGAAGCTTTGTGAAGGACTTTAGCAAAATCGCTCATCCTCTAACTACTCTTCTAGGAAAAGATGTCCCTTTCAATTTTAATTCTTACCGTGTCTCTTCTTTTGAACGTTGTAACAAACCGAATTCCAGTGGGTCCTGAATTTTCACAAAAATGCTAAAATCCAAACCCACTAAAGCCTGAGTTGGGTATCTGATATCCTGCAAATTGGCAAGATAAATATATCATAGCTCAAATAAATATCTCACAGCGGAACCAACTAAAATATAATAGTAATTATTCACCAAGGTAATAACACTTTCTAAACAAGTGTCTTAAAGCTGGAAAATCCTTGCCATCTATCTAACCTATGGGATGATATATGGAGAGGGTAAGAACTAAAGTTCTGGTAAATGGAAAAATTATATACTTCTAAGCATAATTCTACAAATACCATTCTATTTCCATTTTCTGTTACATTAGATTTATTGGGTTTATAATACTCTCGCCTATATGCGTGAATCGTACCCATCCACTCCTTAGTAGATTAAGACCTAATAAACAATATATATATATATATATATATATATATATATATATATATGTAGCTACATGCCCAAAGATCACAATGGTCCTAGGTACTACCCACAGTTGCTTCTGTATCCACCTCGGAAAGGACTCCATCGTCTTGCTACTAGAGCGTACTATAACTACATCTGTAATGGATAGCTTCTTGAGGCCTACAATACATATGTTTCATCATCTACTATGAAAACGTGAAATTTCATCCCCACTAGAAGTGCTTGGACATCCATAATGTACCACCTAGTGCGTACCTTGAGGACTACACGTAATCGTTCTATCTACTCCCCGAATTCCGCCAGCAAGGTCTAGCTTGTATGGAACTCCGTCGAGGATTTTCTATATTTCTAGAGGTCCACTTTGTAGGCCTACCCTAAAGATATTCTACTTGGTCTGTCTCTT
This sequence comes from Allium cepa, assembly GCA_030765085.1. Taxonomy (NCBI): domain Eukaryota; kingdom Viridiplantae; phylum Streptophyta; class Magnoliopsida; order Asparagales; family Amaryllidaceae; genus Allium; species Allium cepa. Next base: position 592,741,085 of record CM060938.1, read on the forward strand.
TACTCATCATGGTTGTGGCCCCACGCAGCCCCCCTTAACAAACCGAAAGACCTTTCAAGAGCTAGTGGCTGTGCCCTACTGCAAACAATGTAAACATCCAATTGGTTGTGCCCCTCATCCAATGTCTCGATAGCGAAAGAATCATAGGCCTGTTGGTTTAACTCTAGTCTTTCTTGAACTCGCTCTGACTAATGATGGCTGATATCCTCATGCGACTATACTTATGGGTCCTACCCACTCTAAACTATTCACAAACTAGTGTACGGTGTCATACAAATATCCTGCTCCGTCATCAACCTTTTGACTGCCTACAAAGGTCCGCTTCATTAGACCTATAAGGCAAAAGCATTCAAGGCATACTCTCTTGATGGAACACCTACAGACCTGCCTCCAAGGGTGAAGCTTCATTAGGCCTACCCAAGAGGGCCATCATAGAGTATCCTCACGTCCCGTTGAAGTCTCGTATTTCCTTCTAGCCTAAAATAACTAACTTTGACGTGCTCTTTCTACACTAAAAATCTGCAACGAACTGCTTCGTTAGGCTCTTTATCAAGATTCTCTTTAGGCTGCTCCAAACATTCCTTACCATTTTATTAGACTCTATGTCTAATCTTTTATTATGCATTTAGTTCACTTTTTTTATTTTGTTAGCTACTTATTTACCCTAATTAGCATACCCAGCCCTACCCATGTGTGAGACGATCGGTCCTAGACCTGAAAGCGAATGCTACCAGAACGGGCCACTTCTATTATTTTTGCTTATTAACTTAATTCAAGATCAAAGTTTGATAAAATAAGCATCTTCTATTTCTTTCTTTTTAATTATAACCAACTTGTTACAATTATACTTGCAATTGTCACTTTTGCGTTCTTTTCTTTCTTTTATAATCTACATGTTATAAATGTATTTGCAAGTGTCTCTTTTATATTCTAGTCTGTCTTCTTTGATTATGGTACTAAATTTTCTTTAGTTCTCTTGTATTATATAACTGTCTTAACTTGGGACTACGTCCACCTATCATAGGTTACTTATCATAATAACTTATTTATTTTTTACTCTACTATCTGCACAATAAATGCAGATCTGCTCATATTTTCTGTTTACTGTTTCAAGTCTTGTCAAATAATTAACTTGATTATTTCTTCTTCTTTAACTTCTTTAACGCTTCGCGTTATTCTCTATTATTTTGGGAAGTAATTCTATTCTATTTGGTTGGTTACAAAAACTATGCTAGAAATCCATTTCCATATTTTAATACAAAATAACGCTATAAACAATAACTCGTAACTACATGATATTTCATTTATTGTTACTTTAATTGTTGGGTAATACAAAATACAATAATGTATCTATTTTGCACTAATTCCATTTCTCTTGCTTTATTCTTGCAATTACGTTTATAGTTATTCTTATGATATTAAATTATGGAAATGTATTCTCTTTTCTAAACCAACCAACTAATCTATCACTAACTTCCAAATCAAGTTATTAGATTTTCCTCTTTTTATAATTCATTTCTCCCATTTAATAATTTGTAGTAAATTTCTCAATTTTAGGCTTATGCCTTTCTCTACAACTTTTAAGCCTAATATTACTTATATTTAATTAGGTTTCTTTTCTTTTTGCATATAAATAACATTTAAATATAAGTACACTTCTCTTACAAAATTTACAGTTTCAACATACCTAACTAGTAGAATTAATTACTGAAACTAGTTCAAATGCTGAATTAAAATATTTAATGGGATTTTAATGATATTATATATCATTAACAAAAAAGATACATAATTTAAATCCACTCACTTGAAAAGAAAGCACTCGAAATTCCAGACCTGATTTTTAGTCCAGTTCTATTATTCATTGCCTTCCCCTTTGCAACCCTATTTAAAAACATAAACTAGAATTTGTATGGATTTTTAAATCTGGATCTAATTGAAGATAAATAAATAGATAAACTAGAAAACCATGTCTGAAAACTCACCTCATACGGACGACTTAATTTGGACATCTCTTCTCTAGATTTATAGTTTCTACCTCCAAATTGCAAACTAGAAAACCTAAATCTAATATATTTGATTTCGGAAGAATTGGAGAAGTGACGGGGCTTCCCATTAAGAAAAATAGGGGTTTGATGTCCAGCCTTGCATGTTTATTTATAGAGAGCCAAAGCAACCTCATCCATTTGTCTAAAGGGATTGAAATCTAGCCGTTAAAAACAAGTGAACGCGTCAGTTTTGACGTGTCTAGCCTTTTTTTGTACATATTAATTTAATAAACGTTAACTAGTAACCGTTGCCTGTTCATTCTAATTAATTCCCATCAATTACAAATTTAATTCCATTTTTAACACAATTTTATTTTGAAATTCAAATGTTGCTAATTAATGTAAATTAATTTCCTTTAATTGCTGATTTGATTAACATTACCCACAAATGTTAATTAATTACCTCTAATTGCAGATGTCAATTAATTTCCTTTATGACGCACGTCTATTTTGAAATTCAAATGCATGTTATTTCTAGAATTTATACATGCATATATTTATAAACAAATATATTTATGCACATTTTCACATATAATTATTTTCTGATATAGAACTTCGAACCTCAATAGCTTTTTCATACGAAGTTCGCTTGAGGCATATTATATATGTAAATTAATCAGAAAATCACCACAAACACAGTCATATAAGTTTCAAGACCATATTCTGAAAAATCCAAAAATTCTCATTTTCACTTTTTATAATTATTTGATTATTTAATTATCTATAAATGTGGGGTGTTACAAACATTTGAAAAATAAACTCATTTCTGCTCTAATCATCTGTGCACCTAATTGGAATCTTCCTTCCAAAATAATGTGTGATGCCTCTAACTTTGTGGTTAGTGCTGTCTTAGGGCAACGCATCAACAAAATCCTTCACGTCATTTACTATACGAGTATGACGTTGAACGACGCTCAACTCAACCACACAAGGATGGACAAAGAGCTTTTAGCATTCGTTTTTGCACTTGAAAATTTCGACCTTACTTGATACGTTCACACATCACGGTCTACACAGAGCATTCTGCTCTTCGATACCTTTTGCCGAAAAGGATACTAAATCTCGGTTGATTCGTTGGATCCTTTTACTTCAAGAATTTGACCTTACAATCAAAGGCAAAAACGGATCCAACAATGCCATTGGTGATCATTTGTCATGTCTTCCAAACGCATTATCTTCTTTACCTATCAACGAGAACCTTCCTGATGAACAACTCTTTTAGTTTCTGTCGATCCGTGGTTTGTTGATATAGTTTAAATATTTAAATGTTAATTTTTAACTTGAATTCCAAATATCACTATTTACTTGATAATTAAATTATTGAAATATATAATTCGAAATTGGGTAAGATGTTAAACATGGAATTTTAAGCCTGTTAAAAATAATTTGAAGGCTTATAAAATTTATAATGATGATACTGAAGATAATATAATGGTTGAAATTTAATTTAAAGGTAATTTGTTCAGTTTTAAAAATATATCGTTTAAATTGACGTTTAGAACTAGCCTTCCGAGGCACAGTCTCAGAATTTGACGAAACCAGTTCCATTGGATCCGTAATAGTTAGTTATTATCGGATTTCAATTTTCATAGCGTTTGGATTTACCATTTGCTCGTACGAGTGAGAAACACATTGAAATTAAAATCGATAATTTAATATTTTAAATCGATTTGAAAAGCTAACTTCCACATACGATCAACTTAGCCTTCGAAACATGTTCCATTGTGTTCGAAACACGGGTAAAACCTTATAATCATCTAGCGGTATTCCTTAAGAGGAGTTCGAAATTTTAGGTAGCAATTAACAAGGAATTTTGGAAGTTTTATTGTAATGATCCAAAATTTTCGATCCCGAAAATTCCGGATAGTTAGAGAAAAGAAGAAAAGAGATAGAAGAAGAAGAACAGAAAAGAAACACACAATCTCATATTCGCAGCGGATAAAATATAATATCACGTATATAATAGTTATACAAAGGAAAACTGTACTTGTCAAATTTCACTTTAATATATATCAGAGTTACAACATATTCACAAGCACGGGAATAGATAAATCAATCTGTTCCAGATATTATAATATATCACTACAGAAGTCTCCATACGTTCCTGCTCTCCAGCTCGCCTCCTGAGCTCTAGAACGTCCTTACCTGAAAATCTGTAATACTCGGTCTGACCCGAGCATTACATCAAAGTAACACCCGGGTCAGGCTGGAAACCAGCGTGAGTAAATCCATCGAACATGGAATACAAAAGTATACAACTCATATAAAACCCTTGGTAACTTATATCAATTTCAACTTCACAAGTTGTTATAGACATCATTTATTTCACACATTAATTTCTAAGTGCCAAAACTTAGATTAAATGGTCCAATTCACTTAAATTATTCCATATCAGCCTATTTATTTCACATATCAAATCTATATAGAATCGAAGTGGTTTCGGGTATTTACTAATACCCGACTCCGGTCTCTTCAAGTCCAATGTAATCTTATCCCAAGTTATTCAATTAAATGCCACGCAACTTTAATTATTGGATAACATTTCACACAGCAATTTATAAATGATAAATAATCACATCATTATTATCCACCCAAAATTATCATATCACAAAGCAATTCCTATCAGAGATATGAACCAATACAAGGCACTTATCATCATTCAACCATTCATAAGCAAGATTGATCCCTTTCATTAATTACATTTATTAATGATCATCTAATCACTTCCATTAGTTAATTATTCTTAAAATTTCCTTTAATAATTAACCTTTAACTTAATTACATTCATTATTCAATCTTGATTAATCACAATCAATAATTGACTTTCCTTATTTACTTCATCAATTAATCAACTCCTTGATTTATTATATTAATTAATTCTTTAATCACACCGAGTAATTATCACTTAATTTCTTCCACAAAGTAATTATCCTTTAATTGCTTCCTAAGTTAGTAATTTTCCTTTTTTACAAATTACATCTAGCAATTATCCATAAATTACTTTACTTAGTAATTATACGCCATTAATTACCTTAAGTAATTAGACTAACTCTTTAATTAATTACTTATTCTGTAATTAATTACTCTTAATTAATTACATCGCTTAGTTAACCTTCATAACTTTTATTAGTAAATTCTTAAATTAATTACATGAGTAATTAGTTATTAATTATTTCTATTAAGTATTATTCCTCATATTAATTACACAGGTAATTAACCCAAAACTACTTCCAATTCTTCAATTAATTACATTCTGTAATTACCATTACTAATTACTTTACTAAGTAACTACACTTTATAAACCTCATTAAATAATTATACTCAATCCCATCATCAAGTGATTATTTAAATTTATTAAATTAATTAATTAACTTAAACCAATCATATTAATTAATTACATAAAGTAATTAATCTCTTTAATTAATTACACTAAGTAATTAACCTTTAGTTACTCCACTTAAGAAGATTTACCTTTAATTATTTTCATCAAGTAATGATCTCATTGGTTAATTATCCTCAATTAATTACCCTTGATCATTAATTTACTTGACCTTAAATTACCACATATATACATTAGCCTTAACCATTCCCATTGCTTAATTACACTAATTTATTTCCTTAATAAATTCTTATCTAAATAAATTCTTAATTGCATCATTTTAAAATGAATGTAAAATCATTTTAAAACTTCAACTATCAAAATATGAAATGTTTTCAATTAAAAAGTTAAACATTTTACAAAGTAGTTTAAATAAGATTTTAAAGTTTTAAAACTTAAAACAAATTTAAAAACCTTTAAACATTTCTAACATTGGTTGACCCGACCAACTCGAACAAGTTCAACACAAGAGTTCAAATCCTTCTTCTCCCTTTCCTATTTCTTTAGCTAAATTAAAGTTTAGATTACAAATATCCTGGAAGAACAAACACTAGTACCCAGGCACGAGCACAACATTCTCAACCCGTACCTTATCTCGAGCTAAAACGCAACCTACTCGACCAAAACTTTGAGTCACCACACCGCCCTCTTTCACTGACACGATCACTGTCACGTGCACGTGCAGATGCGCCGACGCCATCGCCACCATCCACGACATCACGCGCAGATCCCACACCAACCCCAGATGTGAGATTTATCGTTGATCAACAAATACGCGACCCAATCAAAAAGGAACAATTCGAACCCAAAACCAATGCTGCATCACCAAAAAAAAATCCCATCAACCCACGATGCCGACCATCGTTCGCCTCATGACTTCGGCCACATCACCGCTATACCTTCCTGCTACTAACCCTACGATCCTGTGCCACTCGATTCATTACAAGTTCCAGACAACCCATCGTTCAAACGCGACCAAACCACCGAGTTAAACCCTAATTTCCCAAATTCCAAACACTCTGATGAATGATTAACACTTCAACTATTTTTCTCGTGTTCACCGATCATCCATACAACTTCGATCCAAAGCACGATCCCTAGAACTGACCCAATCACCAGAATTTTGCCCAAAACACAATCTCGGTTAACAACAAAATTCTTCCTCAAATCCAATTTAAAAATTCTGATTTTTATCTTAAAAATCATGTTATACAAAGTAGATTCAAGATGTGAATTCGATTCAACAAAATTCAATGCATGATTTTATCATGATATTAATTTTTTTTTTACTGTATTACCTTGATTCAGCAGATTTTTAAACAGTTTCTTTTTAAATATCAATTTAATCCTTAATTCATGTTTAACTAAAACTACTGCATTGAAGATTCATACTTTACAATGATTTGTTAAGTAAATTTTGAAATTCTTGTTTAAATTTACTCTGTATTTTGGAATTACAAAGAAGCATCCAACAGATTTAACATGCACAGTTTTAAAATAATAAAAACACCAAGATTTCATTTATATATATATACACACACACATGCAAGTCAGTCGCTAGCTCAAAAGTTGTCATGCACAAAATTTACTTTACTTAAATTTTTCTAATTAAAATTTACTCACCTATTTTAGAAATGCAGAGGCTTCAAGTCAGAGTTTAATCCTTTGATTACTCCAGTTTTTGAGTTTGAATTATCATATTTAGCTCCCAAGAATGAAACTTCCTAGTTTTAAAGTTGCTTTGAATGTTTGCTTTGATCTGTCCAGGTTTTGAGAAATTGTTTACTGATTTGTATTTTATTTTTATTTGATTACTTCAGATTTAAAATATTAAAAAAAAATGGTGACACTTGTTTGATTTGCACGTCTACATTTGTTAATCTTCTATTATATATGATTTACATTTGTAATACCATGTTTTAGTATGTTTTAATATGTATTTATATAATTTTTCAATTTAGTTTATTCATTTATAAATGTCTTTTGTTTGATAAGTTTAATTTTACCTTAAATTAAACTTAATTATATTTATTCTTTTTCTTATATTTGTCTGATATATATATATATATATATATTTAAGTATGTAATATAAAATTCCGACTACGCACTTAATATAGTTATACAAATATATTAATTATACTTTATATACTTTATTTATATTTTAATGTTTTCCCTAAAACTCTTTATATTAAATTTTTATTTAGTAACGCCTTTCCTTTATTTATTTTAATATGGTCTTTAAATGAAAAACAACAATATACAAATAAAATCATATATATATTATTTCCAAATTCAATTTACCTTAAAATGTTTACCTTTGAAATTTCAAATTCAAATTAAAATCAACTTATATAAACTGTATATATTTAAATACTTTTATTTATCACATTTGATTCATTGAACCAATTGGAATCAGTATTTTAATGATTTAAAATCAGTTAATTATCCAATTAATAGATATTAAAAATCCAGGTTATCACATTCCTCCCCCTTAGAATCTTTTCGTCCTCGAAAAGGAACGAAACCAGAATTTATTGAAATGCTTAAAATCAGATAAATTTCCTTTGATCATTTTTAAAACACTTTTAAAACATATATAATATTAAAAATCAATTTTATATAAAAAAAATTTATAACTCGATGTCTCAAACAGTCCATCCTTGTTCTCACAGAAATTCGGTCATACGTTGATCAGGCGTAAGACTGAAAATCTACAAGTGCTTGGCAGACCCGTTTTCGACATCCAGTGAAAATACTTTTGAAAATAATTTTATTGAAAATTCAGAAAACAGTTTTTTTCTTGAAAATAGAGGAAATTTCTTTGTGAGAATGCTCTGGAAATCATCACCCCCATCCATGGTCGCAGTTACATTCCAGGGTTACGTTGCCATCGTAGCAAAAGTCCATGTAACTGCTGGCTCTCCGCGGCCTTTCGATTACGCCATGGAACCCACAACAGATCACGGTTACATTCCAGGATTACGTTGCCATCATAGCAAAAGTCCATGTAACTGCAGGCTCTCAGCGGCCTTTGATTTTCGCTGTTGAAATAAAACTTCTCCACTCCTACATAGGTCGCGGTCTACCGATATAAAATCAAACGCAGACTGTTGGCTCTCAGCGGCACACACGACTTTTGCTATGTTATACCATAGGTCGCAGTCTACTGATATAAAATCAAACGCAGACTATTGGCTCTCAGCGGCACATATGACTTTTGCTATGGTATACTCTACACATAATCCCCAGGAACTAGTTTTGTCCATAATCCTCACAGAATCAACTTTAGAATCCCCCCTTGGGGCTCATGGCAGCACCACGCGGTGGGACTCCTGAGAAGTTCATTTCAAGGGAGCGCCTTTTTCCCCAGAGCCATCATCAGAACATTTTATACTATACACATATAGTATTTTCAAATCATACACCAAGTATGATCTCATACAAAGCTCCTTTACACAAAATCGATTATTCCAAAATCGATAATTCTCAAACTAGGCTTTCCAAATTCAATATTGATTTTACCCAAAAATCAAAAGGCTTTCCAAATCCAAAGGTTCCCAAAACCTTTTCTAAAATCCTCATAAGATCCTTTATATATGTACAGATATACATAATTTTTTAAAACTTAGGATCATTTCAAACTTATATAAAACCCCTTTTATATTTCAAAAATTTTCAAAAACCCTTTTCTCTTGGCAAAAGATTCAACTAGGGAAGTTTCATTTTATAAAACAAAGATATTTAAACTTTTGTTTACTCAATATAAAATATTCGAATATGATTATTCTTTTCAATATCATTTTCATACAAATTCGTACGATGTACACATATCATCCGTACGCTATACCCATCTGATCGCTCACTTGACCACACAATTTCATTTCCGAACTAGTATCGTCCACCCGACATCCTAGTGCGGACACATCTGGTTTCTTGATCAGAAACCGTCATTCTCCTTGCATAGTCATAACTATGATATAGAATATCCAAAACCAATCAACAATCCATATCCAGGTTGTTAACGCTAAAATTTGAACGCTAACACCCCGGTGTGTAGAAGGTAATTGTGAAAGCACCACCCGTTGGTACGGGAACAAAATATAAGCAGAGAAATCACAGAGAAGCTATAAAAGACACAGTATTTATAGTGGTTCGGCTTAAGATCTAGCCTACGTCCACTTTAAAGCTCTTTATTGCTGATTTGGTTAGCAATTCTTTACAACAATCTTCAACTACAACACACTTAGACAAATAGCTAAAACTCTGATGTAGAAGAATCCTTCGAATGCATGACGAATGAGTTAGATTTCCTCTTGAGATTTGTTGAAATGTCTTTGGTGATTGGAGTGATAGAAGTGTTGCTTGAACGTTGCTTGAAGTCGAGACAGTGGCAGAGTAATGGTGTCCAAGAAGTCAGTCCAAAAGTCCTCTCAATGCTGGATGTGGCCATGTATTTATAGGCAAATTTATAGGCTGGAATTGTCAAGTCATGAGTCATGACCGACTCATGATGAGTCGTAAGTCGTGACCGACTCAGGATGAGTCGTATGTCATAGGCGGCTCAACTGGTTGAGCCCAGATTTCGTATCAGAGCGTCTTCGGTCCTCTGCATACAGCACAAGTCCTAACTCGTCTGCGAGTTAATAGGTCATGGTCCAAGATGAGGCGGCGTTGGATTTCTACTTAGTAGCTTTATGTCGTGGACGACTCAAGCTAAGTCGTGAACGACTTACCATAGGTCGTAGGTCGGTCCTTTGTTGTTTTGGGATTTTAGTCAGTTAGGTCATTTGACACCTTAGGTCGTTGAGTCGTTAGAGAACTTGAGTCGCTAGCTCCATGAGTCGTTAACCCGTTGAGTCGGCCGGCACCTTTAAGTCGCTAAGGTTATAACCCGGTGAGTCATTATTCCTCCTGAGTCGTTGAGTCGTAACCCTTCAAGGCCGTTGAGTCGGTAACTCCTCAAGGCTGTTGAGTCGGTAACTCCCCAAGGCTGTTGAGTCGGTAACTCCTCAAGGCTGTTGAGTCGGTAACTTGTTGAGTCGGTAGCCTGTTGAGTCGGTAGCCTGTTGAGTCGGTAGCCTGTTGAGTCTGTTTCCTTCAGAACCGTTAAGAACCTTAAGTCGTAAGTCGGTCCAGACCTTGACTCGTTGCCTAAACGGAGTTAACATTTGCCCCTCGAAGCTCACGCCTAAGTCATAGGTCGTGTTCTTCGACTCATCTTAACTCGTGTGCCGATTCAACTACCACTGCTCAAAGCTATAAAAGACTTGAGTCGTTCCCCTTACTTCCTTCTTCTCATTTCTTATCCTTTGAACTGTGTCTGCCATTAACGCATCTTCGAGCTCTCAAAGGCGATTCCAACCTGATTTACTTTCGATCATCTTTAGCATCACATCGTGTAAGAGATTTTGCATCTTTTTTCAATTGCTGATGATTGCCGATCTCTGTTTTTCCCCCTTGATCCTTGCAAATACTATTACATCGGACATTGATGGATTAAAGGCAGGCGGTTTGATCTTACTTGTAACGATTCGAGATTTGAGGCGACCTAGTGGTGTGATGGAACTGGGGTTGACCATTGCGAGGTTATTGGGTTATCGGGTTATGGATTAGATGGTTAATGGGTTAGGAGTTAGATGGTCAATGGGTCAGATTGATTCGAACGTTGCCGTAGGTTTGACTCGGCTACTTTTGTATGATCCAGTGACCCTTACGATTTAACCATGATACGACTCATCATGCTCCTCGACCTAAGCCTTGAGTCGCGGCCGAGACAAAACCCTTGAGTCGTGGCCGAGATAAAACCCTTGAGTCGTGGCCGAGATAAGACTTGGAGATTATCTCCTTATTTCCACGACTCATGACTTAGGGCACTGCCGACTCAGAACTTTTGAACCGTTGACGAGTTATGACTTGTGTAAATTCTGTTTGAACTTTGGACCATTGCATTAACTTTGAACTGTTGAATTTTATTGCACTCATTCACAGGTTATTTTGACTTGCAGGCTAACAACCTGTTCAATACAACATTCACAGAAAACTGGGACGAATATACTGTCATTGATTGCCCATATCAAATGACAGATTAGTTAATAACAGATAATTAACTTAAACAAATCGTGTGAACGAAGTGCTATCGATTTCAAGTAGAATATTAAAGCAACACTGAAACAATCAATTGAAACTGTCCAGCCTGCACTAATATTATGCTTGAACTCTAAATTAACAAGTTCTGAAATTACCATAGTCGATCAATTGTCAACCAGTTTAATTCCAGTTATATTTACTTGTTATTTTCATTAGTTTTGCACAACACTTCACACTTTTAGGAAACGTGCACCTTCGCATTTGAACACCCAGTTGCTTGTGTAGAATGACATCTCAACAAGAAGAACCGATGGGCCAGGCTGAAGATGTCTTCCCAGTAGCCAGCTTGTTGGATAATCCTCCGGAGAGAACTCCCACCACTCTGAATCACCGGGTGTTTACTCAATTGCTCACCCAGTTTGGCATTGCCGAAGCTGATGCCTTACTGCCGGGGCCAAACGATACTGCAGATAGGCCCCCTTCTGGCTTTATCGCTGTCAACCGCCAAATGTGCTTGAGCGGTGCCATACCACCTTTTAATGACTTACTTCGGCAGTTCCTGCTTCGAATATCTATCTCTCCATTCCAATTGCACCCCAATGGCCATGCCATTCTGATGGGGTTATGTGTGCTTTTTAGTAGAGTTCTGGGCCGACTACCGAGCTTTGAGGAAATCTGCTACCTCTGCTCATTCACAAAGATCAAAGATCATCCCTCTATCGTGATCATAAGGAGTGCTCGAAATCGAAAACTCATCACCGATCTTTCTGATAGCGTTCATGGATTTCTAAATCAGTATTTCTTTGTTCGCTGCCCTCCAGGGTTTTATGCCATCTGGAGAGTAGGAAGTAAGATTTTCCTGTTTTTATTTCTCCATTCTTGGGCTTTTCGAAATCTGAGTTGCTAAATGCTAATCTTGGCTTCTTTATTCTTTTCTGTTTTAGCGCTTCCTCCTCCCTCTAGAGATCCATGCTACAAACAAATTTTCGAGAGATTGAACGCCGTGACGGCAGAAGAGAGGAGTATCAAGTTTTTGTTAAATGATGAATTTCTACATCAATACGGGCTCCTTCATTCCTCTCGCTTTACTCAACTTCGTGAAGCTCCAACTGAAATTCCCGATTCTCCGGCGGAAACTCCTGATGCCCCGGTCTCTATTAAAGAGCACATGCAGGGAGGAACCTCTATAGAAACTTCACTAGTGAGATGTTCAATTCCGAAGGACGCTGCGGGGCCGTCTGATAAGTCTGCACTTGCCCCAGTTATTGAAGAGGAAGAAACTCCACGATCTTTCGGAAGATCTGCCGACGAAGGAGTTAAGAAAGCAAGTCCCAAAAAACATGATGGCGATGATGTTTTTGAGGGGTTGAGTGATTTAATTGTGACTTCTCAAGAACTTTTCAAAGATGATGTTTCCAAAACCATCTCTTCTGTAATCGAGGCGACATCTTCTCTACAACAAATGTCAACTCCTCCTACTCAAGTTACCACTACCTCTATTCCACAGAGTGGTTTGTAACTCGATGCGTGTAGTTTACACGTTACACAACACTTAGGATTTTTTCATCACTTCTATGCACATATCTTCTTATACTTTAAAGATTTCTAAAGCTTATTGTTTTTATTCCAAATTCTCCAATGGGGCGCAGCAGCTCGTACTACGATGATTTCCAGCGCTACGGGAGGCGTAGCCAGTATGATTACAGGCGTTACCTCCCGTCTTACAGAAGAGAGGGCCATCAGGAAAGCCGACGAGAGACGAGCATACGAAGAACGTCACCGAAGGGAACAAGAATGACATGACCCTCCTCACAGAGATGATGATACTCAAAAGAGAAAAGCTCACGATGAGAGAGGTAAAGGTCACATAGACGATTCTTCTAGCAAGCGGGCTAGACTTACCGAAGAAACAATGCCGACGGCTTCGGAACATGTTCCTGCTCAATCTCCTGCTCCCGTTCGTTCTGACATTCAAACAATCATCAACCGACCCGCATACCAAGTTGGGCAAGGTCCTCCTACTCTTCAAAGTCGATTTCTTCAGTGGTGCATGAGAGGGGTTCGATTTGATCTCGACCTGGTTCCTCTCGACAAATCGGCTATGCTGCGAAATCTTGATACTGTCAGGACCGATATTGAAAGAATGTCAAACTGGCAAAAACTTGTCGATGAGATTCAAAGGGTTAACCGAGCCAATCTCGAGGCCATGCTCACAATGGAGAACGATAAGGCTGAGTGGCAGAAGACTCTCGAACAGCATGACGCCGAAATGAGAAGTATTGCTTCCTATAACGAAAAGCTGGAAGCAGAAATGGAAAAGCTTAAGGAAGAATTAGTTACTTCATCAACTTCCTATTCTCAAAAGGAGAGCATGCTTCAGCAACAAGTACGAGATGCGCATGCCAGTCAAAGGGCAGTCGAAGATAAGCTTGCACACAAGGAGAAGGTCATAGAAGAATATCGTGCTGAAACTGTACAGCTGCGAGAACAGACCGGCTCTCAAAGCTTGGAGATAGAGTTGTTAAAAACTCGACTTGCTATGGCCGAAAAGGAGCGTGATGAGGCTGTTGCTGGTAAACTTGCGGCCGAAGAGGCCCATCAAGCAACCAAAGCTGACATTAGCTCCACATTATTTGATTTTTATCTGCACAGCATTTTGGGGCGCGACAGCCTTGCCTTTCTAGGCCCCAAGTATGAAATCACACTGGCTGAAGTTTGGGAGGCAGCACTTGATATGCTTGGTGGTAAGGGTGCTGGATATGCTGAGTCAGCCCTTGAAGAGCATTATCTTGACGATGAAGCCCGCGCCGCTCTTGCCAAGGGAAAAGAGCAACTTGCCAGAGCGCGGACTGGTATGGCGGAAGAGGAGCGTTCTGAAAAAGGAGTACCGCCTACCACCTCTGAACGTCCTCTAGTTTCTTCTGAAGTTGACATCGCAGGTTCCAGTGCTCATTCATTGCCTCCTACAAGAACCGGGGTAATTACCCCTACTGATGAAGAGGCTTTGGAGGACATTAGGGCTCAAAATTATGAGATTGAACTGTCGAAGCCAACATCTTCAGGTAATTTCGACATTGGTCCGATTCAGGTGGATTACCTGCTTATTCCTCAAAAATTTGATGAGCTTCTCGATTACCTCTTGAATCTCGATGAACCCATATCTCCCCTCTTTTGGGAAGATACTAACATTTTCAATTTCTCTTCTTCTGCAGTTGAAACAACAAGTGCCGTGCAGACTTCGCCTTCTCTGGTTATTCCTCCTCCATCTCTTCAGGTGACTCCTACTTCTGCTTCACAACCTGGGTCACAAGAGGAGAAAATTGAGGCTCTTCATGTCTTGGATGACCCTATTGCTTCGCAGGAGCAAAAAGATGAGGGACTCGAAGGAGGCGAGATCTCTCCGGAGCGGACTCCTTCTGACGACGTAGTTTTGTCCGCTCTCGTTACTCCAGGGAGTGAGACTTCTTCGAAGAGAAGAAAGAAGCATGGGACATCGAAGAGGAGGGGGAAGAAAATTATCACCACTGAAGAGGAACCGGAAATTGCACCAGTTGCACCTCCCTCCCCTTCTTCCCTTATGCCTTCAGACCGACCTGAAAGACCTGAAAAGCTAACCATTCGGTCGGGTAAAGGGTCTAAAGGCGGCAAGAAGAAATGAAGAGTTGGGCTTTTTGATTCCTTTTTTGTGTAATGGTCGGATGTTGTGCAGGCACCGGCCCCTGCTTTTTATTTTGAAACCTGTATCTGCAATATCTGCAATTGAATAAAATGATTCTTTATTTGTACAGACTTTTGTTTGAATTTGAGAATGCATTTATTATTCATTTTTGCACAAGTTTATATATATGATATTGCGGTGAGCTTGTGGTATGTTGTTTGAGCGTACTTTACCGACGTAGCTATACCACTTTGTATGTAACTATACCATGCTGCCCCTATACCATGAGCTTACTGCAATATCTTATACTTTGAGGGGACTTGCACTCTCATTTTCTGAAGAGTAATTACTTCATTCTCGAAGAGAATTTTCGTAGAGTGCAACTCCCTTCATATAAGTTTTTTACGCTTTGTCGTTCGAAGAAATCACTTTTTCCTTTTGTGTATGTATACATTTTGCCAAGTGAATTCTTCTATGTGGTAAAGCGGACCTCAGAATGTACTTTAACTTTCTTCCCCCTTCTTTTTTTTTAGAATAGGTAAATCGCTTTTCCTTTGAAAGTTAAAGTACGCCCTTGATGAGGATTTTCTTTTTTCTTTTTTTTTATATAGAAATTTATGCCTCTGAGGAGAGATTTTTTCATGTTTCAACACTTGGAAGTTTTATTTCAATCTCGATGAAACGTGTTCCTCCAAAGAGTTGTGCCTTTGAAGAAAGCCTTTTCACGTTTCAACACTTGGAAGTTTTATTTCAATCTCGGTGAAACGTGGGCTTCTGAAGAGGTCTTTTCTTTTTAATTGTGTTCCCGGGAGGGGGTTGTACCTCTAAGGAGGGATTTTTCACGTTTCAACACTTGGAAGTTTTATTTCAATCTCGGTGAAACGTGTACCTCCAAAGAGTTGTGCCTTCGAAGAAAGACTTTTCACGTTTCAACACTTGGAAGTTTTATTTCAATCTCGGTGAAACGTGGGCTTTCAGGAAGGTCTTTATTTTGTTTTGCATTTCAACTTTGGTGAAGTGAAATTCCGAAGAGCGGTTGTTACACTTCAACTCCTGGCGAAATGTGCCTCCGAAGAGGGCTTTTATTTTGTTTGCATTTCAACTCTGGTGAAGTGAAATCCCGAAGAGCGGTCATAACACTTCAACTCCTGGTGAAATGGGCCTCCGAAGAGGGCTTTTATTTTGTTTGCATTTCAACTCTGGTGAAGTGAAATCCCGAAGAGCGGTCATAACACTTCAACTCCTGGTGAAATGTGCCTCAGAGAGGGTTTTCATCGCCTGGAAGTTACTCTCTCATGGTTGGAGGGTCATGACTCCTCCAATCTTTTTTGTTGAGTAGAGAACTTTCTTTTTTGTGGCGTATGACCCATTAGAGGTCTTTATCCTCCAAAGAGTTGTGGCTCCGAAGAGGACTTGTGCTGCCGATGATGGCTTTGGTTGTTCCTCTGTTCACTTGCTTATGCCTTTTCAATGATCCTCTGCCCCCCCCCCCCTCTTTTTTTTTACAAGTAACTTGTTTAATCCAAGGAAGTGTGCTTCATTGTGAGGCAATTTCGTGAGAACGAGCACTAGCTTCTTAATTGGATGTTTGTTTGTTCAAACGATCTCAATTTATTAGCAAAGACCCGTTTCTGTCGAAATCATAGGCCGTTCAATTGAAGTACTTCCTATCTAGGATTTGAATTCAGGGCTTTTGAGACTTGAAATTTGGCGAGAATCACTTTGGTCTTTTTGTGTGCAAGTTTCGCTTCCATTGTCTGCAAAAATTTGAATCGACATTTCAGCAATACATTCTATGTACTTTTTATATCGAAAATAAAGCAAACATGTAATAATAATAAGGAACACAAGATTTATAGTGGTTCGGCCAAGAAATTGGGCCTACATCCACTTTATATTCTTTCATTATTTACTTGCATCAGTTTTACAATTGCCTTCAATTACAAGAATCATACATTCATAATTCTTTTTACAATATTTCAACAAAATTTTCAAATAAAGTATGGACGCAAATGGTTGCTGTTCCATGCCCTTGGAATTTGATCTCCTTCAACAGTGGTGAGTTTGAATGTGCCGTCAAGAAGCTTCTGACCTATGACATATGGTCCTTCCCAATTTGGCCCAAACACACCTGTCGCTGTCATAATTCTCTTCAGGACTAGATCTCCAATCTCAAAGCTGCGTTGGCGAACTTTGGAATTGAAATGTCTGGCTATTCTTTGCTGATGAGCTGCAATTCTGAGATTAGCCTCATCTCTTTTTTCATCAAGGAGATCTAGCGCTTCAAGCTGTAGCTTTTCGTTTTCTGCTTGATTGAAATGGATTCTTCTGTGTGAAGGGACCTCTATTTATACCGGAATCATTGCTTCTGACCCGTATGCCAATGAAAACGGGGTGTGCCCAGTCGCAGTTTTGTGAGTGGTTCTGTATGCCCATAGTGCCAGTGGTAGCTTGTCGACCCAACCACCTTTTGCTCTTTCAAGTTGCTTCTTGATGGTTGACTTAATAATTTTGTTCACGACTTCCACTTGCCCGTTTGTCTACGGATGAGCTACTGCTGAGAAGCTTTTCCGGATTTTGAATCGCTTGCAAAAATCTTGAAATTCTTCACTTTCAAACTGAGTTCCATTGTCTGTAATTATTTTTTGAGGCACCCCGTATCTGCAAATGATGTTTTTAGTCACAAAACTTATCATCTTCTTTGAGGTGATAGTAGCCAGTGGTTCAGCTTCTGCCCTCTTAGTAAAATAGTCTACAGCAACAATGGCATATTTAATTCCAGATTTGGCAGTTGGCAATGGTCCTACAAGGTCTATTCCCCATATCGCAAACGGCCATGGACTGACCATCTGTGTGAGTTCAGTGGAAGGAGCTTTAGGAATTTTGGCGAATCTTTGACATCTGTCACATTTTCGGGAATACTCCGCTGCATCTCGATTAATTTCTGGCCAAAAATATCCGTATCGAAGAATTTTCTTTGCTAATGTTTGGCCACCTGAATGATCACCACATTCTCCTCCATGTACCTCTGCTAAGATTGCTTTAGACTCTTCCCTGGATACACATCAAAGTAATGGCATTGAGAATCCCCGTCTGTATAACCGGCCATCCTGGATTACGTATCGAGAGGCTTTTCTCAGTAGCTTTTGTCGTTCTTTTGAGTTCCCTGGTAAGGATCCATCGAGCAGATATTCTATTATCGGAGTCATCCATGATTCTTGCTCTTGAGACATGCTCATGATCCAATCAATGTCCATCTCATCAATGCTAGGAGTCGACAGGACCTCTACTGGAGTTAGCCCCAGAAATTGAGCTTCGCTTGTGCTCGAATACTTTGCGAGAGAATCTGCTTTCATGTTTTCTTCTCGAGGAATGTGACTTATCATGTAATGATCGAAATCACCCAAGAGTTCCCAAGCCTTTGACAAGTAGGCGGGCAGATTCCCCCCTTTTGCTTGGAATTCCTTTTTGACTTGGCATACAATAAGCTGAGAATCACTGAATATCTGTAACGCTCGGATGTTTAATTCTTTAGCAATCCTTAAGCCAGCGATAAGGGCTTCGTATTCTGCTTCATTGTTTGTTGAAGGAAATTCCAATCTTAGTGCATAGCATAATGATCGACCTTCAGGAGTCTCAAGTACAACTCCAACTCCAGAACAGTAGTCGTTTCTCGCACCATCGACATATAACTTCCACTGGATCGGGGAATTGTCGACCGTTTCTTCCTCACTGATACCCTTATCTGTAAATTCTGCAATGAAATCCGCTAAAGCTTGTCCATTGATTGCTTTCCGGGGATGATAAGTGATGTCATACTGACTGAGTTCAATATTCCACTTTAGAAGACGACCCGAAGTTTCAGGGCGAAACAGGACTTACTTTAAAGGTTGATCAGTGAGGACTCTGATAGGATGAGCTTGAAAATATTGCCTCAACTTCCTAGACGCAATTAGTAAGCAATAGGCGAGTTTTTCCAACTTAGAGTAATTCATCTCTGCCCCAGTGAGTCTTTTGCTGATATAGTAGACTGGATGTTGAATCCTTTTGTCTTCCCGTATCAGCGCTGCACTTAAAGCATGAGATGATACTGCCAAGTATATAAGAAGATCCTCGCCATCGCCAGGCCTAGAAAGTATTGGAGGCGTCTCCATATGGCGAATCAATTCATCAAAGGCTTTTTGGCATTCGGGAGTCCAATCGAAGTTTTTCTTTCCTTTCTTTAGGGCGTCAAAGAATGGGATGCATTTATCTGTGGCTTTGGAAATGAACCGACTCAAGGCGGCAACTTTTCCATTGAGACTTTGCAATTCCTTCTTTGTTCTAGGAGCTTTGACTTCTTTCAATGCAGTAATTTGAGCTGGACTGGCCTCAATGACCCTAGCGCTCACGATGAAACCTAAAAACTTGCCGGATTCCACTCCAAATGAACATTTTAAAGGATTGAGCTTCATTCCGTATTTTCGGAGGACAGCGAACATGTCTGCTAAGTGTTCTATGTGATCCAGTGCTTTCTTAGACTTTACTAACATGTCATCGACGTAAACTTCCATGGTTTTGCCCAGTTGCGGTTTGAACATAGCATTAACGAGTCTTTGGTATGTTGCCCCTGCATTCTTCAACCCGAAGGGCATAACTCTATAGCAGTAAAGACCATTGTCGGTGATAAAGCTCGTGTCCTCCTGATCTGGCTCATGCATCATGATCTGGTTATATCCGGAGTAAGCATCCATAAAAGATAACAATTCGTGTCCCGCTGTTCCGTCTACCAGTTGATCGATTCTGGGTAATGGGAAGCAGTCTTTGGGGCAGGCCTTGTTTAGATCTGAAAAATCGATGCATACTCTGCATTTTCCGTTGGCTTTCTTAACCAGCACTGGATTTGAAACCCAATTCGGATATGTAGATTCTTTGATAAAATTATTCTCCATGAGCCGATCAACTTCTTCTTTCAATGCCGCTGACCTTTCCGGACCTTGAGTTCTCCTTTTCTGCTTTACAGGTGTAAATTTTGGATCAATATTTAGAGCATGCACTGCAACTTCTTGGGATATTCCGCACATATCGGCATGAGTCCAAGCAAAAACATCCAGATTTGCCTTTAAAAAAGATATTAAGATATTCTGAATTGACGCATTAAGTTGTGAACCCACATTCAACACTTTGTTTGGGTCCTTTGGGTCAACAGGTATTGGTATTGTCGTTTCCACCGGTACCACTCTATTTTCCCCTGCACTGACTTTTCTAGGGTCCATCTCTTTCCTTGCTCCGCTGTGCTCGCCAGTGCAGGGTCCGCCCTGTAATTGCTACAAGGCTAGTTCTTTGATGCGGACTGGGGCTGCCGCATTCTTTCCCATTTCTCTTTTTCTGGTTTCTCGTAGCTATGTCAGATAGCACTCTCGCCCAGCATTTTGATCAACTTTTATAATTCCTACTCCATTGTCTGTAGGGAATTTAATAGTGAGGCACCACGGGGCAAGAACAGCTTTGAACGCTGCCAAAGTTGGACGACCAAGGAAAGCATTGTAAGCAGAAAATTCATCGACAATCACAAAAGTTTGCTTGCGGACCACTTTTCTCTCTCCTTCTCCAAGTTCCACAAACAAATCAATGGTCCCTACCGGTTGCTTTGGCTCCCCAGTGAAACCAGCAATTTTCTGCGATGAGGCTTGCACATCAGCCATAGGGATCTTCATTTGGTCGAATGTTTTCTTAAAGAGAATATTGCAGGATGCGCCACAATCAATGAGAACTCTTCTGACAATAGCTGGTCCGATACCAGCCGAGATGACTAGAGGATCCAAAGTAGGAGCTTCAATACCTGCGGAATCCCTGGCTCTGAACACAATATCATCATCGAAAGTTCTTTGTTGCTTCAAAGGCGTAGCACCTTCCAAAACAAATACATCTTCCTCAGTCGGCACATACTTTAAAGCTCTGGTATACCTTTCCATCTCACCCCAGCTTCTGCCTGCTGGGTGAGGTCCTCCTGTAATGACATTAATAATGGGCCTTCCAGATTCATGCCCTGCAGCCTTTTCAATTGTCCTAGGCTGTTGAGTAGGAGCCTGTTGCCCCTGACTAGATGAAGCAGGATTGTTGTTATTCTTTTTCACAAATTGCTGCAGTTTGTTTTCTCGTAGCAACTCTTCAATCAGATTTTTCAACTGGCGGCATTCGTCGGTCTCGTGACCGGGTTGATTATGGAAGCGGCAGAACTTCCCACTCTGTATAGCCTTTTTCCCGGTCCTTAGAGGAGGAGGTTTAGGGAAGTCAACAGAATCTTTAATGGCAAGGTAGATACGCTCCGGCGTATCTGATAAAGGAGTATACTCTGATGGCTTGAAGGATCGGAGCTTCTTCAGATTACTCTGTTTCTTCCCATTGTTATTTTCCCTTTTTTGCCCTACAGATTCATTCTTGCGTGGAGCAACAGTGTTATCTTCAGCTTTTTCCAACACTGCCTTTACCGGTACGGGACGGCTTTCTAAGCGTATGAATTCATCTGCTTTTTTATAGAATTTTTCAAGGGAATTTGGTTCCTTCATGTTTAGCCATTTCCCAAATTCGCTCGACTTGTCAATACCCTTCATCAGATAAGTCAATATCATTCGCGGTTCTACATTGTCCACCTCAGCTAACGCTATATTAAAGCGGTTTAAGAAAGATCTGATAGTTTCTCCTGGACTCTGCTCCAAACTTGATAGTGACATAATATCTTTGGCTTTTGAGGCATATAGTCTGAACTGCTCCTTGAACTTCCGGGTCAAGTCAGAAAACTGATCGATAGATCGGACGGGCAGCTTGATGAACCAAAGCAGAGCTACGCCTTCGAGATACACAGGGAAATATCGGCACTTTATTTCATCAGAGGCTCTGGCACCTATCATGTGCCAATCATATTTGTATAGGAATTCATTCGGATCACTTGTTCCCTTATAAGCTGGAATGGTTGGAGGGACAAACTTCCTTGGGAATTCTGCCTTTAAGATTTTCTCAGTAAATGGAGTCTTACTTGGGGCGAAACCCCATTCTTTCTCATCTTCAACCCTCTGCATACTCTCTTTCATAATTTGTCGGACCATTCCAGAAAGATACTCTTCATCATGTCGAATTCTGGATCCACCAGCCTCTGGAAGTGTTTGTTCAAAGGGGCTAGCAGCCCTTTCAGGAGCATTTCTTTCTTCAGCATCATGAAGGTTGCCAGCAAAATTCCTCTCATTACCTGCTGGTTGACGGTTTTCCCCAAGCAAATCGTTCAACCTATTTAGAATTAGGGCATTCTGGGCATTTTTAGCCTCGAGTTGTGCATTTTGGGCATTGATCTGTTGGTTCAGCCCTAAAATTGCAGCATCCAGCTCTGCCTTTGTAACTCCGACAGCTGGAGTGGCTTGATTCGATATAGGGGAAGTGGAGGTTCCCTCTTGAATATTCCCAGATCTGGCAGATCTACTCTTTCTTCCAGGATCCATAATCTCAGATAGACTTCTGGTTTTCAAGGAAATTCTCTCTACAAACCTCTGTGAAGCAATGACGATAACTCGCCTGAGTTCGATTTCTTAGTGAAAGCACCAAAAATGTTAACGCTAAAATTTGAACGCTAACACCCCGGTGTGTAGAAGGTAATTGTGAAAGCACCACCCGTTGGTACGGGAACAAAATATAAGCAGAGAAATCACAGAGAAGCTATAAAAGACACAGTATTTATAGTGGTTCGGCTTAAGATCTAGCCTACGTCCACTTTAAAGCTCTTTATTGCTGATTTGGTTACAATTCTTTACAACAATCTTCAACTACAACACACTTAGACAAATAGCTCAAACTCTTATGTAGAAGAATCCTTCGAATGCATGACGAATGAGTTAGATTTCCTCTTGAGATTTGTTGAAATGTCTTTGGTGATTGGAGTGATAGAAGTGTTGCTTGAACGTTGCTTGAAGTCGAGACAGTGGCAGAGTAATGGTGTCCAAGAAGTCAGTCCAAAAGTCCTCTCAATGCTGGATGTGGCCATGTATTTATAGGCAAATTTCTAGGCTGGAATTGTCAAGTCATGAGTCGTGACCGACTCATGATGAGTCGTAAGTCGTGACCGACTCAGGATGAGTCGTATGTCGTAGGCGGCTCAACTGGTTGAGCCCAGACTTTGTATCAGAGCGTCTTCGGTCCTCTGCATACAACACAAGTCCTAACTCGTCTGCGAGTTAATAGGTCGTGGTCCAAGATGAGGCGGCGTTGGATTTCTACTTAGTAGCTTTATGTCGTGGACGACTCAAGCTAAGTCGTGAACGACTTACCATAGGTCGTAGGTCGGTCCTTTGTTGTTTTGGGATTTTAGTCAGTTAGGTCATTTGACACCTTAGGTCGTTGAGTCGTTAGAGAACTTGAGTCGCTAGCTCCATGAGTCGTTAACCCGTTGAGTCGGCCGGCACCTTTAAGTCGCTAAGGTTATAACCCGGTGAGTCGTTATTCCTCCTGAGTCGTTGAGTCGTAACCCTTCAAGGCCGTTGAGTCGGTAACTCCCCAAGGCTGTTGAGTCGGTAACTCCCCAAGGCTGTTGAGTCGGTAACTCCTCAAGGCTGTTGAGTCGGTAACTTGTTGAGTCGGTAGCCTGTTGAGTCGGTAGCCTGTTGAGTCGGTAGCCTGTTGAGTCGGTTTCCTTCAGAACCGTTAAGAACCTTAAGTCGTGAGTCGGTCCAGACCTTGACTCGTTGCCTAAACGGAGTTAACACAGGTTCACCGTCGAAAATCGAGTAAAAAATCCCAACTCGGATCGACATACTATCTCGAAATTCTGTGCTCGAATCTGGATCAAATCACTATGCGAATAAAATAACATACGTACACCCTACGTATTTATCTTTATTGGTTATTAGCCAAATCATTTCCATTTCTATTCATATTCACTTTGATTTTTATTCACTTACTCAATTGCTTCAATCCATTTGGATTATCACCTCTATTCTTATCTCGATTGGGTATTTAACAAATAACAGTTTGAACTCCGACCAGTTTATTTAGAAAATAACTTGAAAAATTTAAAAATTGGTAAGTAATTGGAAAATAATTACTAGTTTGTAAAATAGGTGTGGAATAGTTGTAAAATAGTTAAAATAATTATATAAATTTTTAGATAATAGCAAAATAATCGTAAGATAATAATTAGTTTTGTAAAGTAGTTGGAATATAGTAATTAGTTTATAAAACAGTTGGAAAATCATTAAACAGTTTCGAAAATAATAGTAAAACAAGTATAAGATAGCTTGGCTTTTCAAAGAAAGGTTGTATATATAATGAATAGCTTGGAAGATAAGTTTGTATTAAAACAATTTATATTAAAATTAGTCCAGAGTCAAAACTTCTCACTTCCCAATTTCCATTCTCATCAATTCAATTTAAATTTCCACTTCCATTTAAAGTGACCCAATTTCAATTTAAATAACTTCAATTTCCATTGAAATTGATTCAACCCCAATTCAAGATGAATTAATCTCTGTTTCTTTCCAAATTTAACTTTATTCAACCTTGATCTCAAATTTTACTAATTCAAATAAATCTCAATTGAACTAGTTTCAATTTCAGTTCATTTTAACTCCAGCTTGAATTAATCTCAATTTAAAACCCCATTTCCAAATCAAGTTGAATTATTCTTGACTTCTTCCCAAATTCAATTCAAATTCCATTGGAATTAAATACTTATAAATCTTCAATCACAATTTCAATTAACTCAAATCAATTTCAATTTGAACTAATTCAATTCAAATTTCAAATTTAAACCGTCTCGAATTATATAGATTCAAGTTAAATCCTTTAAGTGTTGATCCAATCTTTTAAATCAAATCAATTTATATCTTTAAACCATTTAATTCTGAATCCAAATTCCATTTTAAAAAAACTAAAACTTTGAAATTTAATTTATCACCAAATTTTAATTTTGTAACCAAACCTTTTGAAGTTTATCTTAAACATTCAAATCTTATGTCCAAAATGATTCCATACATTAATTCACTACATACTAGTAGTGTAACGCCCCACCCCGAGACCCACCTTAGCAAAAAGAACTAACAAGTAATTCCGTCTACTAAAGCGGAGAATAGGGCTGGTTAAGGGCGACCATCTATAATTTTGTCTTAAACATCCATTGAGTACGTCGATAAATGCAATATAATTTTTTTTTTCAACTCAAGTGGATCGACATACCCAGTAAATGCTTAATCCAAAACTATAGGTGGCTAACGGATCTATCAGAACAAAATACAATAACTGAATGTAAACTACATCACAGAACAGTAACCAACATCATATATATACATATACACTGATACACGTTCAGTACAATACAATATGAATACAATAAAGGTGGTACACGACCACACCATATACATCGAATCAAATGTAAGAACATCAGAATATGCGGAAGAAATAAACTACTCAAGAGAAAGAAGAGCTGATATCCAACATCAACTTCAAGCTAAGCCCAATAAATGATACCTGAAACAACTCGGTCTGACCCGAGTGAAAACACACGGGTCAGTCTAGCTAGAACTTATCATTAGTAAAGGTGATGATAAGAGATAAGGGGAAAACCATTCCATCATTACCAATGGAATGATATAGGTCATCAAGTTATCTCTAGAGTGATACATCAATGGTTCATCATGATTGCATAGAGGTATACAATATGTATATTAGATAGACATGGTTTATCTAATTATATATATAACCGAATGAAATGGGTGAGGATATGGACCATAAAGTAAATCTTCATAAGATAATTAAACTACAAGAATCCATCATAAATAAAACCCATCTAATAGAAACTTCTTAATTATTATACCTCATCTCATCGGTATAAATATAAATAGATCTAAAATCCATCATTAAACTCATTATAAAGAAATTTCCATAATCATTTATACCTCATATCATTGGTATAAATATAAATCTATCTTAAATCTATTATCAACACTCATCATAAAAGCATTACCATAATTTATACCTCATCTCATTGGTATAAATATATATAATGTCTCAAATCCATCTTGATAGAGCCCGAAAAGAATCCAAAACATCATATTCGAAATCATCATAAAACCATGTATATAAATAAGCCCTTTTCTTACATAAGGCTATAATAAAGCATCATCATCAAAACAGTGAAAACGAAACATCTAAACTTCATGGAAAACAGCACGTGCTTTACATCTTGACTAGTACTACCATTATTTGGTACCATTCATCTTGATGACTTGGGGTCACATAATATCATAACATCGTGATCATCTTGATTGACTATAGTCGGAAACATCTTGATGACACCCAGTCACAAAAACCCGAGTAATAACATCGTGATGATTGGAGTCGAGTAATAACCTCATGAACATCGTGATGACTCCAATCGAGTACTCGGTTTGTAGCACTAGTAACATCGTGAATGTGTCTCAACTTCTCGAATAGGAACCCAAAAGGCGAGAACGTATATCCCATACTATACGTTCTCCCCTAATGGTTTACTAATCGTTAGTTGGTTCCACATTAGAAAACATCATAAAGCATCAGAACCATCATAAAACTCACTCTGCCTCATCTCATCGGCGAGTTAATATAATACCACACTCATCTCTTCTCATCGACGAGTAATGGTTCCATCGTGACTTGTCTCATTTCATCGACAAGTAAAAATCATCATAACCATCTTAACTTCATAAATCATCATAAACATCTTAACTTCATGAATACTTCATAAATAGATTTACCTCATATCATCGGCAAATGCAATTAAATCTCATAATGGTTTCTCATAAACCATAATCTCCGAAAAGGAAAATCTCATCTCAAGACTCGCCTCATCTCATCGGCAAGTAAAACAGCATCTTTAAGTGGTTCTCAACAATTTTTTACTCTCATAATAGGAGATCTCGAACATCTCAACTCGCCAAATATTGGCTACTCGGATAATTCCTATAATAGGAATTGAAAATCTTAAATATTAACTCAAGATACAATACTCAAGAGGTTTCGATCGTACAAGTCCGGAATTAACCGAAAAAGCAAACTCATGTGTCCCATACCACATGTTTTACTAGATCGTTTAATTCTCTTTCTCATACGTCCGAAAAGTGCAAAAACGTGTGTCTTTATATAGAAAATATATTTTTGCTAAATCAGGTTTTGAAATAAATTTCAGAAAATATTTAAGAAATCGATTTGAAAATCTCTTTATAATTTAGAAATATTAATTGTATCATATTTTATATGAAATCAATTTTTAAAATATATTTCTTAGAACAATAGATAAAATATGAGCACTTTTGGAAAAATAGTTTGAAAATACGTGCACATGTGCTCGGAATCATAATGAAAACATCACATAATGAATCATTAAAATCCCAATGAAGGATTCATGAAAATCCGGGCTTCTATATAGTAGAAGCAACCCAAATATAGTCAAAAGAATCATGGTTTATCCCTTGAATAAGATAATATAACACTCAAGATCTATATTAAAATTTATCATCAAAGACTTGCTCGAACAATTTAAGAAAATAAATGATTCAATACTAGAGCATATATGATATAAAGCTCTCAATATATGTACTGAAATGGGCATCAAAACCATGTTCGGGAAAACATAAAAGAAAACACCAAAAGCTGGTGCAACAATTCAAGATACATAGAAATAAACTTTGGCATTTTGCCCAGACCTGTGTATTGTTTGTTCAGTTTTCCTCTTTTAAGTTCATAACTTGAGAAAACACAAAACATAAAAGTTGTAGACGACATCCTAAGCTTTCCAGAACATTAAAAATCATCGAATTCCGATAAGAAATGCAAAAGATATGGATAAAACAATTCTGAGATTTGAATTTCACAACTTCTATCGTTTTGTCTCGGGACAGCGACAAACCATTGCATTTTTTTACCACACTAACATCAAAATTACCGAATACTCAAAACATGAAAGTTGTAGAATACGATTTAAACTTTCCGGAACATCTAAAATTATTAAAATCGGTTAAGAAACAAGAAAGTTATGTCAAAATTCGTTTCAGCTACGTGCACAGAGCAAATCTTGGTTTTGCTCTCGGGATAACAATAGAAAAATTAGATTTTGACATACCTAACCTCAGAACTACAGAAAACTTAATACATGAAAGTTGTAGAACATGATTTATGCTTTCCGGAACATCTAAAATTATTAAAATCGGTTAAGAAATAAGGAAGTTATGTCAATATTCGTTTCAGCTACGTGCACAGAGCAAATCTTGGTTTTGCTCTCGGGATAACAATAGAAAAATTAGATTTTGACATACCTAACCTCAGAAATACAGAAAACTTAATACATGAAAGTTGTAGAACACGATTTAAGCTTTCCGGAACATCTAAAATTATTAAAATCGGTTAAGAAATAAGGAAGTTATGTCAATATTCGTTTCAGTTTCAAAGATGGACAGAATTCAATAAAAACATCAACCAAAAAAAATCAATATTCTCAACCTATGTGCATATATCTTTGCATTTGAAGCTTTACTTCAGCTAGAGATTGTGAGTTTATTAACTCACCTTGCTGTTTTGATGCAAAGTCTCGGATTTCGGCTGAAAGATGAGAGCTTGGAGCTAGAATATGCTTCAAATACCTATAAAAACTCAAAAAGAAACATGCAAGCCCAAAAAAAAGAGATTACATACAACCCTATTACACAAATTAATTTTTTTTTGATGAAATAGTTCAGTTTTGGAGTAGATTACCTGTAGAATATGTTTTAATTTGAAAGAAAACATCAAGTTTTTGGTTTGGTTTGGAGATTTGGCTTGGATTTTGAAGTTTGTGGAGTGGGTTTCTAATTCTTATTTACTGGAAAGAGGAAGAAGAAGATGAGGTAGAAATGAACGTACAGGAAATTCTATTTTCTCCTTTCAAACCTAGGATAAGTGGGCTTGGACCCAACAATTAAAAGAAAAAAAAAATCAAATAGCCCAAGTTTTAATTTATGTGCATACACAATTATGCATAAGTTACACTATTTTACAAAACAAATCACATTTCTCTCATGTTTTAAAACCAAACAAAATATGAAAACATACAAACATATTAAATAAAATGTTTACATAAAAAAAAAAAGATAATTTTAATTTTTAAAACATTTTTTTTTATTACTAAATTCCTTTATTTAAAAAAATGCACTATTTATTCAAATAAACGAATAAAATCATGTTTTTAACTCCTAAAATTCCACAAAATTTATTTTATCACTTAAAAAAATATTTCAAACCATTTCAAAGCATTATTTACAGAAAAAAACTTATTTTTAACCCAATTTCCATCTTTTATTTCAATAAACAACCTTTAAAAATCAAATACTTCCTTTAAAAATTATTAAAAGAAGTAATTGGCAATAATTAATAAAATTATTGCATTTCCTCCAAATAAAAACTATTTTTCATTTATTATTAACCGAAACAAATAAAATATAGTTTCAAACTTTATTTTCTTATTTTATTCCAAAATTCATTGTTTATTCCAAATAAACAATTTAATTTCTCCAATTTTATTTTAGTTCACAATATTAAATTATAACTACCATTATAATTTAATATTTATAGGTAATCTCCAAAACCAGGGTTGTTACAGACTCCTCCCCTTAAAAAAATTGCGTCCACGCAATTTCTATAATGGAAGTTATCTATAACACCTATTTCATCACAACAAGATTCAAATCGAAAGATAGGATTATAGATATTCACCCTCAACAGAGGATGAAAGGATCAGGACTAGTTTGCTCGGCAAATCCTGTGATTTCACAAGTACAATACTTAGAGTTAGCAGACCATAGAATTTCATAAGCAGAACATTCTTATTTTTTTTCTCAACATCCTTTAACTTTTAAATCTCAATTCTCAACATTTGAAAATTTATCAAACTCTTTACTATATTACTTAGTAAGTAATATAAAATTCAAAGTTAAAATTCAAATTTCTTCTCTTGCTTCAAAATAAATTTATAAATAAATGGCATTGCCTCGCCACTGAATCCCTAATAAATAGATATGCTCGTTGGCTGCAGAGTCGATCGAACGATCAAAACTGCCTCGCCACTCTGATACTCGTCTCTAAAATCAATGGCTGCAATTAGCATTCAAAAATAAATTTAATATTTAATCTCAAACATTATTTTCAAAATCTCAATTTTTAAAACACAAACCATCGTGTCTGATTGTCTCATCATAGCATTTAGGAGATTCCTATCGATAACGTTGATCGGGCATATCGACTAGAACTCTTAACTACTCGATGGACAACCCAACACTCTCAAATTATTTTTATAAAAGAAATATTACTCATGTAAATATATTCTCAAAAATTCTTTGATTTTTTTTTTTAAAATATCTCAAAGCTCAAATTTCTCTTTAAAACTCATATATTTATATAGCTTCAAAACTCAAACCAAAGAACATTAAGAGAATGCATCGAGATATTCCCAGAATACCCGATTCTCAAAATCAATAGAAGGAGATAGAGTGTTCGTCAATCTTACGATGTCACGAGCCACTCCCAAAAATCATCAAGATACAGGATAAGCAAGATATTCTTCTCGAAGGAGAAGAAGAAACAATCCACGAATCACTACTTCAGTCGGAGTAATGCTAAAGGATAACATTGATTGAGTATATGAAAAAAAAACACTCAAACGAAGCTGAATGATAAACTCATCAAACTTGAACAATCTAGAAATTCGCCTCATTCCTTAGTGGATATCCGCATGGAAGGATAACCGAAGTGCTAGGAAAAAGGTTACCTCAACACTCGATTGTACCGATTGGATGTCAAATCCAAACGGACTCACAAAACTCAACAAAGTCACCTTGACTGGAATTCGAGATATATCATCAACATCTCGATACTCAAGAGTGAATACAGAAACTTCAGAATCATCACTAACATTCCAAAGTGATAGAAATAATAACCTAATCAAATTAGGATGCCTAAATAAATATAGGATCCTGTAACAACAAAAGAATCGGACTTAACATCAAATAAGTCAATCCATCACAAATCAGATACATTTCAAGATAGTGAGTAATAAACAAATACTCACTAAAGCAACAACAAATAGAGAACTCAGAATGCTCACAACAAGCCAATCATTGTGGATCCCTTTAATAGGATTCACAACTCTCAAAGGAATGCAACGAGAATGCTCAAAGAAATCAATCAGCTCCATCGATACGAATTCACTCGTATCGATAAAAATAAGAATAGAACAATCCTAAATAAGATTTTATAAAAGACAAGATGACATCAAACTCTATTATGGAACACTATAGAATATAATATATCTATATTCCTATACATATTCCACCTCAACAATCCCAAAACTCAAAAAAGAATCAAGGCTCAATTTGAAAGCAAGCTCGAAAAAAAGACAATGATTCATCCGTATTGTACTTTGATGTATCATGATATACGTACTGTTCTGTGTTTATCCTACTTTGTTCTGACCACAGCTCTGATACCAAGCTGTAACGCCCCACCCCGAGACCCACCTTAGCAAAAAGAATTAACAAGTAATTCCGTCTACTAAAGCGGAGAATAGGGCTGGTTAAGGGCGACCATCTATAATTTTGTCTTAAACATCCATTGAGTACGTCGATAAATGCAATATAATTTTTTTTTTCAACTCAAGTGGATCGACATACCCAGTAAATGCTTAATCCAAAACTATAGGTGGCTAACGGATCTATCAGAACAAAATACAATAACTGAATGTAAACTACATCACAGAACAGTAACCAACATCATATATATACATATACACTGATACACGTTCAGTACAATACAATATGAATACAATAAAGGTGGTACACGACCACACCATATACATCGAATCAAATGTAAGAACATCAGAATATGCGGAAGAAATAAACTACTCAAGAGAAAGAAGAGCTGATATCCAACATCAACTTCAAGCTAAGCCCAATAAATGATACCTGAAACAACTCGGTCTGACCCGAGTGAAAACACACGGGTCAGTCTAGCTAGAACTTATCATTAGTAAAGGTGATGATAAGAGATAAGGGGAAAACCATTCCATCATTACCAATGGAATGATATAGGTCATCAAGTTATCTCTAGAGTGATACATCAATGGTTCATCATGATTGCATAGAGGTATACAATATGTATATTAGATAGACATGGTTTATCTAATTATATATATAACCGAATGAAATGGGTGAGGATATGGACCATAAAGTAAATCTTCATAAGATAATTAAACTACAAGAATCCATCATAAATAAAACCCATCTAATAGAAACTTCTTAATTATTATACCTCATCTCATCGGTATAAATATAAATAGATCTAAAATCCATCATTAAACTCATTATAAAGAAATTTCCATAATCATTTATACCTCATATCATTGGTATAAATATAAATCTATCTTAAATCTATTATCAACACTCATCATAAAAGCATTACCATAATTTATACCTCATCTCATTGGTATAAATATATATAATGTCTCAAATCCATCTTGATAGAGCCCGAAAAGAATCCAAAACATCATATTCGAAATCATCATAAAACCATGTATATAAATAAGCCCTTTTCTTACATAAGGCTATAATAAAGCATCATCATCAAAACAGTGAAAACGAAACATCTAAACTTCATGGAAAACAGCACGTGCTTTACATCTTGACTAGTACTACCATTATTTGGTACCATTCATCTTGATGACTTGGGGTCACATAATATCATAACATCGTGATCATCTTGATTGACTATAGTCGGAAACATCTTGATGACACCCAGTCACAAAAACCCGAGTAATAACATCGTGATGATTGGAGTCGAGTAATAACCTCATGAACATCATGATGACTCCAATCGAGTACTCGGTTTGTAGCACTAGTAACATCGTGAATGTGTCTCAACTTCTCGAATAGGAACCCAAAAGGCGAGAACGTATATCCCATACTATACGTTCTCCCCTAATGGTTTACTAATCGTTAGTTGGTTCCACATTAGAAAACATCATAAAGCATCAGAACCATCATAAAACTCACTCTGCCTCATCTCATCGGCGAGTTAATATAATACCACACTCATCTCTTCTCATCGACGAGTAATGGTTCCATCGTGACTTGTCTCATTTCATCGACAAGTAAAAATCATCATAACCATCTTAACTTCATAAATCATCATAAACATCTTAACTTCATGAATACTTCATAAATAGATTTACCTCATATCATCGGCAAATGCAATTAAATCTCATAATGGTTTCTCATAAACCATAATCTCCGAAAAGGAAAATCTCATCTCAAGACTCGCCTCATCTCATCGGCAAGTAAAACAGCATCTTTAAGTGGTTCTCAACAATTTTTTACTCTCATAATAGGAGATCTCGAACATCTCAACTCGCCAAATATTGGCTACTCGGATAATTCCTATAATAGGAATTGAAAATCTTAAATATTAACTCAAGATACAATACTCAAGAGGTTTCGATCGTACAAGTCCGGAATTAACCGAAAAAGCAAACTCATGTGTCCCATACCACATGTTTTACTAGATCGTTTAATTCTCTTTCTCATACGTCCGAAAAGTGCAAAAACGTGTGTCTTTATATAGAAAATATATTTTTGCTAAATCAGGTTTTGAAATAAATTTCAGAAAATATTTAAGAAATCGATTTGAAAATCTCTTTATAATTTAGAAATATTAATTGTATCATATTTTATATGAAATCAATTTTTAAAATATATTTCTTAGAACAATAGATAAAATATGAGCACTTTTGGAAAAATAGTTTGAAAATACGTGCACATGTGCTCGGAATCATAATGAAAACATCACATAATGAATCATTAAAATCCCAATGAAGGATTCATGAAAATCCGGGCTTCTATATAGTAGAAGCAACCCAAATATAGTCAAAAGAATCATGGTTTATCCCTTGAATAAGATAATATAACACTCAAGATCTATATTAAAATTTATCATCAAAGACTTGCTCGAACAATTTAAGAAAATAAATGATTCAATACTAGAGCATATATGATATAAAGCTCTCAATATATGTACTGAAATGGGCATCAAAACCATGTTCGGGAAAACATAAAAGAAAACACCAAAAGCTGGTGCAACAATTCAAGATACATAGAAATAAACTTTGGCATTTTGCCCAGACCTGTGTATTGTTTGTTCAGTTTTCCTCTTTTAAGTTCATAATTTGAGAAAACACAAAACATAAAAGTTGTAGACGACATCCTAAGCTTTCCAGAACATTAAAAATCATCGAATTCCGATAAGAAATGCAAAAGATATGGATAAAACAATTCTGAGATTTGAATTTCACAACTTCTATCGTTTTGTCTCGGGACAGCGACAAACCATTGCATTTTTTTACCACACTAACATCAAAATTACCGAATACTCAAAACATGAAAGTTGTAGAATACGATTTAAACTTTCCGGAACATCTAAAATTATTAAAATCGGTTAAGAAACAAGAAAGTTATGTCAAAATTCGTTTCAGCTACGTGCACAGAGCAAATCTTGGTTTTGCTCTCGGGATAACAATAGAAAAATTAGATTTTGACATACCTAACCTCAGAACTACAGAAAACTTAATACATGAAAGTTGTAGAACACGATTTATGCTTTCCGGAACATCTAAAATTATTAAAATCGGTTAAGAAATAAGGAAGTTATGTCAATATTCGTTTCAGCTACGTGCACAGAGCAAATCTTGGTTTTGCTCTCGGGATAACAATAGAAAAATTAGATTTTGACATACCTAACCTCAGAAATACAGAAAACTTAATACATGAAAGTTGTAGAACACGATTTAAGCTTTCCGGAACATCTAAAATTATTAAAATCGGTTAAGAAATAAGGAAGTTATGTCAATATTCGTTTCAGTTTCAAAGATGGACAGAATTCAATAAAAACATCAACCAAAAAAAATCAATATTCTCAACCTATGTGCATATATCTTTGCATTTGAAGCTTTACTTCAGCTAGAGATTGTGAGTTTATTAACTCACCTTGCTGTTTTGATGCAAAGTCTCGGATTTTGGCTGAAAGATGAGAGCTTGGAGCTAGAATATGCTTCAAATACCTATAAAAACTCAAAAAGAAACATGCAAGCCCAAAAAAAAGAGATTACATACAACCCTATTACACAAATTAATTTTTTTTTGATGAAATAGTTCAGTTTTGGAGTAGATTACCTGTAGAATATGTTTTAATTTGAAAGAAAACATCAAGTTTTTGGTTTGGTTTGGAGATTTGGCTTGGATTTTGAAGTTTGTGGAGTGGGTTTCTAATTCTTATTTACTGGAAAGAGGAAGAAGAAGATGAGGTAGAAATGAACGTACAGGAAATTCTATTTTCTCCTTTCAAACCTAGGATAAGTGGGCTTGGACCCAACAATTAAAAGAAAAAAAAAATCAAATAGCCCAAGTTTTAATTTATGTGCATACACAATTATGCATAAGTTACACTATTTTACAAAACAAATCACATTTCTCTCATGTTTTAAAACCAAACAAAATATGAAAACATACAAACATATTAAATAAAATGTTTACATAAAAAAAAAAGATAATTTTAATTTTTAAAACATTTTTTTTTTATTACTAAATTCCTTTATTTAAAAAAATGCACTATTTATTCAAATAAACGAATAAAATCATGTTTTTAACTCCTAAAATTCCACAAAATTTATTTTATCACTTAAAAAAATATTTCAAACCATTTCAAAGCATTATTTACAGAAAAAAACTTATTTTTAACCCAATTTCCATCTTTTATTTCAATAAACAACCTTTAAAAATCAAATACTTCCTTTAAAAATTATTAAAAGAAGTAATTGGCAATAATTAATAAAATTATTGCATTTCCTCCAAATAAAAACTATTTTTCATTTATTATTAACCGAAACAAATAAAATATAGTTTCAAACTTTATTTTCTTATTTTATTCCAAAATTCATTGTTTATTCCAAATAAACAATTTAATTTCTCCAATTTTATTTTAGTTCACAATATTAAATTATAACTACCATTATAATTTAATATTTATAGGTAATCTCCAAAACCAGGGTTGTTACAAGTAGTTCTTTCATTACATACATTTATCCAAAATAAGAGTCTTACATAAGTCATAAATCCAGATGCTTTCCTATTACCTAGAGGTTGGGAAGAACAGAGCCCTAATACTCCTACAAGTATCTTCCTATGGACTTCCTTCCAAAGGGCAAAGCCCGAGCGTACACTTCTCAACAGGGTGTCCCTACTTATAACATTTACTACAAAATGTTTCTACCCTGTCATCAATTTGGATAACCTTCACGCCTCCAACAGTACGTTCCACAGCCTTACTCCTCTTCTGCCTCTCGGAACAATTCCTAGCAATGTGTCCTGGCTTCTTAAAATGATAGCAAATAGTCGACTCATTGACCGGTGCAACTAGTTTACGCTTCGCCTTCCTCACTTCAAGACAATGATTTAGAAAATGTCCTTTCTTATGACACTTAAAGCACAAGACCTCAGAGCGAAACCGATGGAATGTACCCTTCAATTCCTCCCTTGTTTTACTGCGCTTGGCTGCGTAATGACCCTTATTAAAACATTTGTAACAGGTGACATTATCATAAGGTCCCGGTTCAGCCCTTTCTTTAACCAGATTCTCATATTCTTGAATATTTTCTTCATGATCCCTACGTGCAGCTACTCCTTGCTCTTTGCGTCTATCCTTCCATTCTTCACCCTTAGTCATCTCTCTTAAAGACTGAATTCTAAGGGGCTTCCTATCCTATAAATTAGACTTAATTAGAAGAATTCAACTTTTACTCTTATATTAATTTGCTTACCAAGATATACCTTATGTTTTAACATCTTTGGTTTTAAATTTTCAAACAAAGTTTCAAACAACATCTTATTTTAACATATGATTACTTTCAAAACTATTCTGAATAATAATACTATTTATCATTCCCTTTAACAATTTGAAACCAAATTGTATTTTTAATGTTCCTTATATGAATGGTACATTCTATTCAATTACTACTCGGATACATAAATTTACCACTTAAATTCTTATTAAATTTCAATAATTTAGCATCCCATTACCTTAATATTTATTACAAAGAAATATTGCCTTATATATCAAAATATATTCTTATACAAAATCATGTAAAATCTTTATATAAGAAAGTAACAAGTACGCTCTCTCATATATATACACACACTCAACTCATTCTAGGGTACTACTGACCCTATCCTTAATGAGTAATCCCACCAGAGCCAAGGTTCTCGCTTAACCTTTTGCTCTGATACCAAATGTAACGACCCAAAATTTTCGATCCTGAAAATTCCGGATAGTTAGAGAAAAGAATAAAAAAGATGTAAGAAGAAGAACAGAAAAGAAACACACAATCTCACATTCGCAGCGGATAAAATATAATATCACATATATAATAGTTATACAAAGGAAAACTGTACTTGTCAAATTACATTTTAATACATATCAGAGTTACAATACATTTACAAGCACATGAATAGATAAATCAATCTGTTCTAGATACAATAATATATCATTGCAGAAACTCTCCATACGTTCCAGCTCTCCAGCTCGCCTCCTGAGCTCCAGAATGTCCTTACCTGAAAATCTGTAATATGTGAGGACCCGCAAATCCGTACTCCTTGAATAGACACTAATCCCATTAACTCAAGATGAACGGAAATATGAATTCTTAGGGTTTAAAAAGAAGAAAAAGATAGAAGAAGAGAGAAAAGGTAGAACAGAACAGAAAGAAAACAACTGAACAATATCAGAATCTCACAATCGAAGTGGAACAACATATAATAGATAAATGAATAACCTTTAAACAAAGAACTATATCAGTTATTACATTACATTACATTTCATTTCATTACATCATCAGAGTGTACTACTATTAATACAACAACAAACAGCGGAAAAGAAATACTATATACTAGTAATACGCCATGCCATCCATCTTGCCTCCAGCAACTCCCGAATTCCAGAATATCCTGATAAACCTGACTCTTGACTGCCCGTGTGGAAATTGGTGGGCACCCAGAGTTTAGGAAGGAAAACAATAAACTCCGAGTCAGTCATGTGACTGGTGTGAGAACTAAAAACAGTTTATCTTTAAAACAAAGAATAGGATAATTTTAACATAGATTCGCAATGCTTTTAAAAATGAGACTACCATAAGGCCTTCCACACACACACAATGCAAACGCAGAATCGGAGGAGATTTCTCCTTATGATAGTCAAAGATGCTTGATACGCATTAAAAAGAAACATTTGATATTATTACTAGTGCATAATGTAGGAAAAATCATTTCGAAAGTAAAGATATAAATCTTAGCCAGCATAGGCATTTCGCACTTTTGCCTACTATAGCTACCATCCAAACAGTGGTGACCACCATAAGTGAATGATAGGTTCTACAACTAAAACCGTACAAGATCGTATTGTTTCTTTGGATTTTCAACAAATGGTCAGGCCAAGAAAC
The DNA here is from genome assembly GCA_030765085.1 of Allium cepa. Lineage (NCBI taxonomy): Eukaryota > Viridiplantae > Streptophyta > Magnoliopsida > Asparagales > Amaryllidaceae > Allium > Allium cepa. The sequence continues at coordinate 592,779,814 of CM060938.1, forward strand.
TTCCCATTGCACATGAAAATGCCTCTGGAATGACGTCCCGAGAACCAAACCGGATCTCTGTCAACACAAGGCCGAGTTACCCCTAGCTGGATAACTGCTGACACGAATATGCCATCCCCCGATCGTAACCGATCTATATCCGAGGATCCTCGATTTCCAACAACCACAAAGCAATAAATTTGCAGCAACAACATAGGTTAAGTATCTGGGCTCCATACCATGATACCACCTCTATCCAGAAGGAATGACATACACTAAAGGGCGCTACCCCTAATAACCTTGCCGCATCCTTCCTATTTTGACCATTTTCGGGGTGTGAGGTCCAACGAAGTCTCGTTCACAAAGCCACGCTTTGGTAGAAAGCCATGCTTTGGGTCAACAAATGATCAAAGTAATGATCACAAAGATAAATGATCAAACAAATGAGCATATCACAAATGATCAAACAATGATCATTTCACAGCAACACTCAACATGTCACATTACCAAATGAGGAATATATCGCTGATAACCATCAACTACATAACCTCTGAGCTCGTACGTCTCAGAGAAGGGTGTTAAGCTAAGAGAATAAATTCTCCGCCACCAACAGAAATATATTTGAAAGAAATCAGCTTTATATCTCAATTTGTAATGTCAGACATACCATCCATACAAGTCTGTTCCGGGATCGAACAAAACCGAAGGCACTTACAAAGAAGTCCTTGCAATCCGGATATTCACTAATCACGTCCGGACTTCCCATCACATATGGAATTTCTATACCGAGGCCATTCGGTGCAGAAACATTCGACGGTAATCCTTCCGTTTTCAAAAATATCCGGTCTACAATACCGGTCTTCAAATGCAATTCATAACGACGTATCATATACTCGGAATGGGTTATACGACCCCAAGGTCCTTTCCCGGTTAGCCCGAATAGTGAGCGTATATTTAAAAATAAGTATGGCATTCAAATTCAAACAAATCACAACAAATACCCATTCAAAGGTAAATATTGATAGTCGGTTATTGAACTATCAATGGATATGCACAACATCACCAGATTCAAAAAATTTTCCACATTATTTATTTTCCAAAAATATCTTTACAAGATATATAATTTTCACACTTCAACATTTGAAAACAATTTTCAAATCACTTTTCACCTTTACCACTTTTGAAAACAAATTTCAAACCTCTTCCTTACGCGGAAATACTTTCATTTCAACATGGTTCATTTAAACCAATTAACTAAATCCTTAACGATTTACTTTATATTTACTTTCCAAACCCGTAAATTAATTCCCACACTCCAAAAATAAATCAACGCTTATTTTTAAACAAATTCCCCTTTTCATTTATAAATTCCATAGTGAATTTACATTCTAAAATACCTATGAATATACGATTTCAATTATTCATTTTCAATTTATCTTCAAAAAGATAAATTCTCAAAACGTTTCATTTCACATTGGAAAAATATTTCCATACTTACTTATTAATAAGTAATTCACAAATCTATTTATTTTCAACATTTGGAAAATATTCAATATACTTAAATCGAAATTAAGTATATATTTCATTCTTTAAGGAAATCATTCTCTTAAACATATTTATTTGGGCCAAAACGAATGTTACGTAAAACATCGTTACGACAACCCAAAATCACTAGTTTAGGGATTCGAAATTAAAATAGATATATAAATCCCAATACTATACAAAACATTTCCTTTCGGAAATCATTTACTATAACAACAGTGTTATAGCCCACCATTTCCTTTTATTTCTCGAAAACGTCTATTTCAACAATGAATGTTGAAATCTATGGTTTCGAATCTTAACACATTTTAAAAATATCGTTAGATCGTTTTAATTCTATTTAAAACATCACATTTAAAACATTTTCTTTAACATATTATTCACTATCTAAAAACGTGAATATACTTCGTTAACCAGTTTCATCATTTCTATACATTTTATTATTCACTCTCTAAAACGTGAATATAACACCATTAATAAGTTATAACAATTTGCTTATCAAAATAAGTTGTTTGCGGATTTATAAAACAATGTTTATAAATTCCATTTCTCTTTATTTTATAACAACTTCCTTTTATAAATCTCCTTTATTAAGCTATTTCAATTTATAACCCAGTTATATACCAAAAGTTCATATTATAAGTTAAATATTTATAATTTATTTGTTTACATAATCGTTCTTTTAAACTTCCCAAATTATAAATGTTATAACTTATAAGATTCATTTATTTACCCAAAATTATTCTTTTAATAACTTTACAAATTTTATAAACCTACTGCTTATAAAATTCCATTTATAACTTCACCGTTTATAATTCTATAAATTTCATTCATTTATGAAATTCATTTACAATTCATTATAACACTTATAAAAACTCGTTTTATAATTCAAATATTTTAATTTATAAATATCAATTTTATAAACCTTTTATACAAATCAATTTATATTATTATTTTAAAACGTCTTTAAACTCCTTTATAACTTCACCGTTTTCTTTGATTTATAAAATAATCATGACAACAACGACATCATATATCGATATGATAATCCATCAAATATCAAAATATCCATAATCAAATGAATAATGTTGAGGAATCCAGTTGGATCCCTCCAACCTGTTTTCCTGCATCCAAAGATGTTAGCACAATACCAATTCCGTTCCAGTATGGAATAATCGCGGTATATGGGATTTAAAATATTATCCGCTTAATAGACGGCGCAATAGGGTCTCATCCGCTATATAATGCGGGAAATCAACTCCAAGTACATAAGTAATACCAATTTCACTGTACTGTGAAATATTCGCGGTATATGTTTTTAATAAATAACCTCCGCTTACTAACGGCGTATAATGTCTATTTTTACAACCAATAGATAACAAATCATCATTCAAACATACATTCAAGAATTTTAAATCCAACTATTTAAAATTAAAATCGAAACCGATTCGATTGAGTGAGAAATTCTCACCATGATTTCAATTTCAATTTCAGCTTTTATTTCGAATAAAATTAGACGTTTAATTTTACCTGAAAATTTTGCTAGCTCCAAACGATTCCAATCCAATTACATAGCATAGTGCTCGTCCATACGAACCCAACGCAACTTGTTTCGTGCGTTTTCGACCTCGTATGAATAAGATATGAATTTTTAAACATTACACAAATTATATATATAATTTACAAATCTATTTAATATTTTATAACCTAACTTCCATCATCACCGTTCGTTTTCACTCCCTGCAATCCTGGCCGCACGCGCGCGCATCTTCCCCCTCCAGTAAAACAATGCACGATCCAAACCCATTAGCACGTTCACAAACCCTAAATCACTCGACTAATTCGAACACTTCCACGTTGATCAGATGGCGCCACGTCGCGCGCCTCCTCCAAAGCCACCACCGGCCAGTGACCGCACGCGCACGGCCCCATCATCACACCTAAAAACACGTGCGAACTGCGGCACTTCGAGCCCAAATCGCTGTTGGTCCAAAGCTCGAAACACGATCATACCCGTTGGATATCTAGAACTCACTCCCCTCTACAATCTTCATGTTGGAAGTTTTTCGAAATGAGTTACGGATTGGAAGAAAATGAGGAGGGAAGAAACGAGATTTTCGGTCATTCATTATACATGGAGGCGGCCCGAAGTTTTTAACCCTAGAGTTTTCTTTCTTTTCCAAAAATGAATTTTATAGGGGCTTATATAGAAAATTCAACGAACACTATTCATCCTGGATTATCCGAACTAAAAACGAGGCGTGCCGGTTGGCGTTCCTAAGGTTTACCCCGCGTTCCAAACACAATGTAACGTGTTTCGGGAGCTAATTCGATCATCTGTGCGAGTTGTGGCAATAAATGTTCAATTTTAAATTAAATCGGTTAATCAAATTTTCTAGGCGTTTTAGCTTGCCCCGGACAAACGGTAAATCTGATTGACAAGAAATTTGAAACCATATAATAATATCACATTACGGATCCGATGAAACTAGTTTTGTCGAAATCCGAGACTGTTTGAAAAATGGCTATTTTAACTCGTCAAATAAATATTAAAACAAATTCAATGCGTTTCGAGCTGCCACGATCAAACGAAAACTCCGATTGCTACGAAAATTTAAATCCGATAATAACAAACTATTATGGATCCAATGGAACTAGTTTCGTCCAATTCTGAGACTGTTCCAAAAATGGCTAATTTCACTAGTCGATTTAAATATTAAAATATTCAATTTTCACAAATTAACTCTAAATTCAATTTTAAAAGTTCTAAAATATCGTTCTAGCTCCAATATGATAAAATAAAATTTTACGAATCAATTTCAATTATTTCTGTATTTTCAACTATTAAATTATCGATTTAATTATCCAATTAAATCCAATTATTCGAAATAAAATTTATTCGACTTATAAATTTCACTTATTAATATTTAAAATCAATTAAATATACAAATTTTAAATTGACAGAAATTTTGGGTCGTTACAATCTTCCCCCTTAAAAGAATTTCGTCCTCGAAATTATCAAGTAAGAAAAGTTACAGAATCTATTAACTTTCCCAAAATCCATAGTTAAACTTCTTACAATAACTTTACTAAGTTCTCAAATCATACTTAGTTATCTTTTCAAAGACAACTACTATTGTTTAACTTTCAATTCCAAATCAGAATTATAGTTTTCAAAATTTTCCAATTTTTCTCAAAAATATTCTAACACCTTAAATTTTCGGAAAAATTCGCCATAGTCTCCTTTGCGTGGCTCGATCCGTAAAAAAATGACAGTATATATATCACAAATATACATCTCATCAAGTGATGAGGCATCCCGCAGGGAAAAAAGTGTAAAAGTACGATATTCAATCCGAGATATGTACCTTATATTTTATTAGCGAGCATATACGGCTAATATAGCGCGAAAGCGAGCTCCAAATGCGAAGCAAACGCGATCCGCACCTACTAAACACTCAACAAACCGATGAGAAACATGTATATAGACAATAGTATCGATATACAACATATAACAACATAATAGCTATATATGCCAACATAGAAAATGCAGTAAAAGCAATATATTCAACCATCAACCAACTATCATCCAACTAACATCCATAACCAATAAATATTCATTCATATTCTTATTAATATTCAATGAAATGATTTTTCAATTTAATCAAATTTAATTCATTAACAGTGGATGTTTTTACTAACATTCGTTTCCAATTAGTTTATATTCACTAATTCATATTCAAGTTGGTTCACTTCCAAATCAAATTCAATTCTATTTAAGATTCACTTAACTTCCAATTGGATTTCAATTACTTTAGCTTTCAATTTCATTAACTCAATTTCATTAATACTTAATGAATTATATACAATCAACTAACTATCATATAACAACCAATGTATATCAATTGCAACCAAATTCCTTTGATTTACTTTACATTCATTTTGGTTTAACACCTTTACTTTCAATTGGTTTAATTAAATTGATTTTCATTCAATTATTCAACTTCCAATAACATTAGATTTTAATGAACTACACTTACATCCGTTATTTCATATCAACTTAATTTACATTTAATTGGTTAACATTCAATCCATTAATTCAATTCAATTACTAAAGTTGAATTTCATTTATATAACTCAAGTTTATATTTATCACTTAACTTTATTAATTTACTTCGATACCAAAATCAACTTCATTCAACATATCTTAAGTTATATTCCATTTTTACATTATTTGGTTTTACTTAACTTAAATTCCTACTTATAAATCCAATTCAGATTCCAATTATAAAGTAAACTTTATTTAACCTTTACCAAAGTCAAATTTCATCACTTATTCAAACTCATTTTTATTTATTTACAACTCATATTCATAAATATATTCATATAGTTTCACTTCTTATATATATAAGTTTATTTCACAATTGTAAATCACTTTAATTATAATTTCATACTTATAATTCATTTCCTTATACAATTATTCTTTTATTTAGATTATTCAAACAACTTCTAATCAACTCACACATATATTCTTCCATTTTCAACAACCAAACAATCAACTTATATACACTTTAATAATTCTTAAAAAAATTTCCTTTATATATAAAATATACTCAAGGTAAAATTATTTCATTTACCCAATTTAAAACAATATCGTGTCGGTTTATCCTGTTTAAGAGTTTAGAAACCCCTATCTATGATAATTAGCTAGACTACATCGACTGCAATCTGTAAACAATCAACCGATAAGTCAACACAATACAAAACAATTTATATTCACTAACAAATACGCTCTCATATCTATTATTATACTCAACTCATTCTAGAGTACTACTGACTCTATCTCTAATGAGTAATACCCAATAGAGCCATGGTTGTCGCTTAACCATATGCTCCAATACCAGATGTGAGGACCCGCAAATCCGTACTCCTTGAATAGACACTAATCTCCATTGATTAACTCAAGATGAACGGAAATACGAATTCTTAGGGTTTAAAAAGAAGAAAAAAGATAGAAGAAGAGAGAAAAGGTAGAACTGCACAGAAAGAAAACAACTGAACAATATCAGAATCTCACAATCGCAGCGGAATAACATATAATAGATAAATGAATAATCTTTAAACAAAGAACTATATCAGTTATTACATTACATTTCATTTCATTACATCATCAGAGTGTACAACTATCAATACAACAACAAACAGCGGAAAAGAAATACTATATACTAGTAATAAGCCATGCCATCCATCTTGCCTCCAGCAACTCCCGAATTCCAGAATATCCTGATAAACCTGACTCTTGACTGCCCGTGTGGAAATTGGTGGGCACCCAGAGTTTAGGTAGGAAAACAATAAACTCCGAGTCAGTCATGTGACTGGTGTGAGAACTAAAAACAGTTTATCTTTAAAACAAAGAATAGGATAATTTTAAAATAGATTCGCAATGCTTTTAAAAATGAGACTACCATAAGGCCTCCCGCACACACACACACACACACACACACAATGCAAACGCAGAATCGGAGGAGATTTCTCCTTATGGTAGTCAAAGATGCTTGATACGCATTAAAAAGAAACATTTGATATTATTACTAGTGTATAGTGTAGGAAAAATCATTTCGAAAGTAAAGATATAAATCTTAGCCAGCATAGGCATTTCGCACGTATGCCTACTATAGCTACCATCCAAACAGTGGTGACCACCATAAGTGAATGATAGGTTCTACAACTAAAACCGTACAAGATCGTATTGTTTCTTTGGATTTCCAACAAATGGTCAGACCAAGGAACTTCCCATTGGCACATGGAAACGCCTCTGGAATGACGTCCCGAGAACCAAACCGGATCTCTGCCAACACAAGGACGGGTTACCCCAAACTGGATAACTACTGACACGAATATGCCATCCCCCGATCATAACCGATCTACATCCGAGAATCCTCGATTTCCAATAACCACAAAGCAATAAATTTGCAGCAACAACATAGGTTAAGTATCTGGGCTCCATACCATGATACCACCTCTATCCAGAAGGAATGACATACACTAAAGGGCGCTACCCCTAATAACCTTGTTGCATCCTTCCTGTTTGACAATTTCCGGGGTGTGAGGTCCGACGAAGTCTCGTCCACAAAGCCACGCTTTGGTACAAAGCCATGCTTTGGGTCAACAAATGATCAAAGTAATTATCACAAAGATAAATGATCAAACAAACGATCGTATCACAAATGATCAAACAATGATCATTTCACAGCAACACTCAGCATGTCACATTACCAAATTGGGAATATATCGCTGATAACCATCAACTACATAACCTCTGAGCTCGTACGTCTTAGAGAAGGGTGTTAAGCTAAGAGAATAAATTCTCCGCCACCAACAGAAATATATTTGAAAGAAATCAGCTTTATATCTCAATTTGTAATGTCAGACATACCATCCATTCAAGTCTGTTCCGGGATCGAACAAAACCGAGGCACTTACAAAGAAGTCCTTCCAATCCGGATATTCAATAATCACGTCCGGACTTCCCATCACATATGGAATTTCTATATCGGGGCCATTCGGTGCAGAAACATTCGACGGTAATCCTTCCGTTTTTCAAAAATATCTGGTCTTCAACACCGGTCTTCAAATGCAATTCATAACGACGTATCACATATTCGAAATGGGTTATACGACCCCAAGGTCCTTTCCCGGCTAACCCGAATAGTGAGCGCTTATTCAAAAATAAGTGTGGCATTCAAATTCAAACAAATCAAAACAAATACCCATTCAAAGGTAGATATTGATAGTCTGTTATTGAACTATCAATGGACATGCACAACATCACCAGATTCCAAATAATTTTCCAAATTATTTATTTTCCAAAAATATCTTTACAAGATATATAATTTTCACAAAACATTTGAAAACAATTTTCAAATCACTTTTCACCATTACCATTTTTGAAAACAAATTTCAAACCTTTTCCTTACGCGGAAATACTTTCATTTCAACATGGTTCATTTAAACCAATTAACTAAATCCTTAACGATTTACTTTATATTTACGTTCCAAATCTGTAAATTAATTCCCACACTTCAAAAATAAATCAATTTTTATTTTTAAATAAATTCCCCTTTTCATTTATAAATTCCATAGTGAATTTACATTCTAAAATACCTATGAATATACGATTTCAATTATTCATTTTCAATTTATCATCAAAAAGATAAATTCTCAAAACGTTTCATTTCACATTGGAAAAACATTTCCATACTTACTTATTAATAAGTAATTCACAAATCTATTTATTTTCAACATTTGGAAAATATTCAATATACTTAAATCGAAATTAAGTATATATTTCATTCTTTAAGGAAATCATTCTCTTAAACATATTTATTTGGACCAAAACGAATGTTACGTAAAACATCGTTACGGCAACCCAAAATCACTAGTATAGGGATTCGAAATTAAAATAGATATATAAATCCCAATACTATACAAAACATTTCCTTTCGGAAATCATTTACTATAACAACAGTGTTATAGTCCACCATTTCCTTCTATTTCTCGAAAACGTCTATTTCAACAATGAATGTTGAAATCTATGGTTTCGAATCTAAACACATTTTAAAAACATCGTTAGATTGTTTTAATTCTATTTAAAACATCACACCCATAACATTTTCTTTAACATATTATTCACTATCTAAAAAAGTGAATATACTTTGTTAACCAATTTCATCATTTCTATACATTTTATTTTAAAGGATTATTCACTGTCTAAAACGTGAATATAATACCATTAATAAGTTATAACAATTTTCATATCCAAATAAGTCGTTTGCGGATTTATAAAACAATGTTTATAAATTCCATTTCTATTTATTTTATAACAACTTCCTTTTATAAATCTCCTTTATTAAGCTATTTCAATTTATAGCCCAGTTATATACCAAAAGTTCATATTATAAGTTAAATACTTATAATTTATTTGTTTACAAAATCGTTCTTTTAAACTTCCCAAATTATAAATCTTACAACTTATAAGATTCATTTATTTACCCAAAATTATTCTTTTAATAACTTTACAAATTTTATAAACCTACTACTTATAAAATTCCATTTATAACTTCACCGTTTATAATTCTGTAAATTTCATTCATTTATGAAATTCATTTACAATTCATTCTAACACTTGTAAAAACTCGTTTTTTAGTTCAAATATTTAATTTATAAATATCAATTTTATAATCCTTCTATATAAATCAATTTATATAATTATTTTAAAACGTCTTTAAACTCCTTTATAATTTCACCATATTCTTTGATTTATAAAATAATCAAATTTCATAAATCCTATATTTAAACTCTTTACAATAAATTCAAAAATCCCAATTTAAACTATTTTATAAAATCATTAACCCCATATTTTCAAAAATCAACTTTTAACTATCTTTCTCAAAAATCATAATTTTTATAACACTAACATTATAACGTTTATTTTTTAAAATGAATCAATTCCAAAAATATTTTATAAACGTATACTTTCAAAAATCACTTTAAAAATCCTTTTAAAATTCCAAAATTGGCCCAATGATGCTACGCACCAAATAGTCAATCACGACAACAACGACATCGTATATCGATATGATAATCCATCAAATATCAAAATATCCATAATCAAATAAATATTGTTAAGGAATCCAGTTGGATCCCTCCAACCTGTTTTCTTGCATCCAAAGATGTTAGCACAATACCAATTCCGTTCCAGTACGGAATTATCGCGGTATATGGGATTTAAAATATTATCCGCTTATTAGACGGCGCAATAGGGTCTCATCCTCTATATAGTGCGGGAAATCAACTCCAAGTACATAAATAATACCAATTTCACTGTACTGTGAAATATTCGCGGTATATGTTTTTAATAAATAACCTCCGCTTACTAACGGCGTGTAATATCTATTTTTACAATCAATAGATAACAAATCATCATTCAAACATACATTCAAGAATTTTAAATCTAACTATTTAAAATTAAAATCGAAACCGATTCGATTGAGTGAGAAATTCTCACCCTGATTTCAATTTCGTTTTCAGCTTTTATTTCGAATAAAATTAAATCGAAAATTTCGCTAGCTCCAAACGACTCCAATCCAATTCCATAGCGTAGTTCTCGTCCATACGAACCCAACGCAACTTGTTTCGTGCGTTTTCGACCTCGTATGAATAAGATATGAATTTTTAAACACTACACAAATTATTATATATATAATTTACAAATCTATTTAAAATTTTATAACCTAACTTCCATCATCACCGTTCATTTTCACTCCCTGCAATCCTGGCCGCACGCGCGTGCATCTTCCCCCCTCCAGTAAAACATACGCACGATCCAAACCCATTAGCACGTTCACAAACCCTAAATCACTCGACTAATTCGAACACTTCCACGTTGATCAGATGGCGCCACGTCGCGCGCCTCCCCCAGAGCTACCACCGGCCAGTGACCGCAAGCGCACGGCCCCATCATCGCGCCTAAAAACGCGTGCGAACTGCGGCACTTTGAGCCCAAATCGTCGTTGATCCAAAGCTCAAAACACGATCGTACCCGTTGGATATCTAGAACTCACTCCCCACTACAATCTTCATGTTGGAAGTTTTTCGAAATGAGTTACGGATTGGAAGAAAATGAGGAGGGAAGAAACGAGATTTTCGGTCATTCATTATACATGGAGGCGTCCTGAAGTTTTTAATCCTAGGGTTTTGTTTCTTTTGCAAAAATGAATTTTATAGGGGCTTATATAGAAAATTCAACGAACACTATTCTTCCCGGATTATCCGAACTCCAAACGAAGCGTGCCGGTTGGTGTTCCTAAGGTTTACCCCGCGCTCCAAACACAATGGAACGTGTTTCGGGAGCTAATTCGATCATCTGTGCGAGTTATGGCAATAAACGTTCGATTTTAAATTAAATTTGTAAATCAAATTTTCTAGGCGTTTTAGCTTGCCCCGGACAAACGGTAAATCCGATTGACACAAAATTTGAAACTATACAATAATATCACATTACGGATCCGATGAAACTAGTTTCGTCGAAATCGGAGACTGTTTGAAAAATGGCTATTTTAACTCGTTAAATAAATATTAAAACAAATTCAATGCGTTTCGAGCTGCCACGATCAAACGAAAACTCCGATTGCTACGAAAATTGAAATCTGATAATAACAAACTATTACGGATCCAATGGAACTAGTTTCATCCAATTCTGAGACTGTTCGAAAAATGGCTAATTTCACTAGTCGATTTAAATATTAAAATATTCAATTTTCACAAATTAACTCTAAATTCAATTTTAAGAGTTCTAAAATATCGTTCAAACTCCAATATGATAAAATAAAATTTTACGAATCAATTTCAATCATATTAATCCCAAATTTCAATTATTTCTGTATTTTCAACTATTAAATTATCGATTTAATTATCCAATTAAATCCAATTATTCGAAATAAAATTTATTCAACTTATAAATTTCACTTATTAATATCTAAAATCAATTAACTATACAAATTTTAAATTGACAGAAATTCTGGGTCGTTACAACTCGGTCTGACCCGAGCATTACATCAAAGTAACACCCGGGCCAGGCTGGAAACCATCGTGAGTAAATCCATCGAACATGGAATACAAAAGTATACAACTCATATAAAACCCGGGGTAACTTATATCAATTTCAACTTCACAAGTTGTTATAGACATCATTTATTTCACACATTAATTTCTAAGTGCCAAAACTTAGATTAAATGGTCCAATTCACTTAAATTATTCCATATCAGCCTATTTATTTTACATATCAAATCTATATAGAATCGAAGTCGTTTCGGGTATTTACTAATACCCGACTCCGGTCTCTTCGAGTCCAATGTAATCTTATCCCAAGTTATTCAACTAAATGCCATGCAACTTTAATTATTGGATAACATTTCACATAGCAATTTATAAATGATAGATAATCACATCATTATTATCCACCCAAAAATATCATATCACAAAGCAATTCCTATCAGAGATATGAACCAATACAAGGCACTTATAATCATTCAACCATTCATAAGCAAGATTGATCCCTTTCATTAATTACATTTATTAATGATCATCTAATCACTTCCATTAGTTAATTATTCTTAAAATTTCCTTTAATAATTAACCTTTAACTTAATTACATTCATTATTCAATCTTGATTAATCACAGTCAATAATTAACTTTCCTTATTTACTTCATAAATTAATCAACTCCTTAATTTATTATATTAATTAATTCTTTAATCACACCGAGTAATTATCACTTAATTTCTTCCACAAAGTAATTATCCTTTAATTGCTTCCTAAGTTAGTAATTTTCCTTTTTTACAAATTACATCCAGCAATTATCCATAAATTACTTTACTAAGTAATTATACGCCATTAATTACCTTAAATAATTAGACTAAATCTTTAATTAATTACTTATTCTATAATTAATTATTCTTAATTAATTACATCGCTTAGTTAACTTTCATAACTTTTATTAGTAAATTCTTAAATTAATTACACTGAGTAATTAGTTATTAATTATTTCAATTAAGTAATTATTCCTCATATTAATTACACAGGTAATTAACCCAAAACTACTTCCAATTCTTCAATTAATTACATTCTGTAATTACCATTACTAATTACTTTACTAAGTAACTATACTTTATAAACCTCATTAAATAATTATACTCTATCCCATCATCAAGTGATTATTTAAATTTATTAAACTAATTAATTAACTTAAACCAATCATACTAATTAATTACATAAAGTAATTAATCCCTTTAATTAATTACACTAAGTAATTAACCCTTAGTTACTCCACTTAAGAAGATTTACCTTTAATTATTTTCATCAAGTAATGATCTCATTGGTTAATTATCCTCAATTAATTACCTTTGATCATTAATTTACTTGACCTTAAATTACCACATATATACATTAGCCTTAACCATTCCCATTGCTTAATTACACTAATTTATTTCCTTAATAAATTCTTATCTAAATAAATTCTTAATTACATCATTAACTTATTAAAAATCATTGGTAATTAATTACACAATTAATTACTTTAAAATCAAAACAAAACAATTTAATTAATTACTAAAAATTATTACATAATTAAAACATTTCAATTTGTTTATACTATTTACCTTTTTAGAAGTTAAATTCAAATGAATGTAAAATCATTTTAAAACTTCAACTATCAAAATACGAAATGTTTTCAATTAAAAAGTTAAACATTTTACAAAGTAGTTTAAATAAGATTTCAAAGTTTTAAAACTTAAAACAAATTTAAAAACCTTTAAACATTTCTAACATTGGCTGACCCGACCAACTCGAACAAGTTCAACACAAGAGTTCGAATCCTTCTTCTCCCTTTCCTATTTCTTTAGCTAAATTAAAGTTTAGATTACAAATATCCTGGAAGAACAAACACTAGTACCCAGGCACGAGCACAACATTCTTAACCCGTACCTTATCTCGAGCTAAAACGCAACCTACTCAACCAAAACTTCGAGTCACCTCACCGCCCTCTTTCACTGACACGATCATTGTCACGTGCACGTGCACGATGCGCCGACGCCGTCGCCACCATCCACGACACCACGCGCAGATCCAACACCGACCCCAGATGTGAGCTTCCAATCGTTGATCAGCAAATACGCGACCCAATCAAAAAGGAACAATTCAAACCCAAAACCAATACTGCATCACCAGAAAAAAAATCCCATCAACCCACGATGCCGACCATCGTTCGCTCAAGACTTCGGCCACATCACCGCGATACCTTCCCGCTACAAACCCCACGATCCTGTGCCACTCGATTCATTACAAGCTCCAGACAACCCATCGTTCAAACGCGACCAAACCACCGAGCTTAAACCCTAATTTCCCAAATTCCAAACACTCTGATGAATGATTAACACTTCAACTATTTTTCTCGTGTTCACCGATCATCCATACAACTTCGATCCAAAGCACGATCCGTAGAACTGACCCAATCACCAGAATTTTGCCCAAAACCTAATCTAGGTTAACAACAAAATTCTTCTTCAAATCCAATTTAAAAATTATGATTTTTATCTTAAAAATCATGTTATACAAAGTTGATTCAAGATGTGAATTCGATTCAACAAAATTCAATGCATGATTTTATCATGATATTAATTTTTTTTACTGTATTACCTTGATTCAGCAGATTTTTAAACAGTTTCTTTTTAAATATCAATTTAATCCTTAATTCATGTTTAACTAAAACTACTGCATTGAAGATTCATACTTAAAAATGATTTGTTAAGTAAATTTTGAAATTCTTCTTTAAATTTACTCTGTATTTTGGAATTATAGAGAAGCATCCAACAGATTTAACATGCATAGTTTTAAAATAATAAAAACACCTTGATTTCATATATACACACACACACACACACACACACACACACACACACACACACACACACACACACACACACATGCAAGTCAGTCACTAGCTCAAAAGTTCTCATGCACAAAATTTACTTTACTTAATTTTTTCTAATTAAAATTTACTCACCTATTTTAGAAATGCAGAGGCTTCAGGTTAGAGTTTAATCCTTTGATTACTCCATTTTTTGAGTTTGAATTACCATATTTAGCTCCCACGATTGAAACTTCCCAGTTTTAAAATTGCTTTGAATGTTTGCTTTGATCTGTCCAGGTTTTGAGAAATTGTTTACTGATTTGTATTTTATTTTTATTTGATTACTTCGGATTTAAAATATTAAAAAAATGGTGACACTTGTTTGATTTGCATGTTAATAACCTTACATTTGTTAATCTTATATTATATATGATTTACATTTGTAATACCATGTTTTAGTATGTTTTAATATGTATTTATATAATTTTTCAATTTAGTTTATTCATTTATAAATGTCTTTTGTTTGATAAGTTTAAATTTTACCTTAAATAAAACTTAATTATATTTATTCTTTTTCTGATATTTGTCTTATATATATATATATATATATATATATTTAAGTATGTAATATAAAATTCCAACTACGCACTTAATATAATTATACTAATATATTAATTATACTTTATTTATATTTTGAATGTTTTCCCTAAAAATCTTTATATTAAATTTTCATTTAGTAACTCCTTTCCTTTATTTATTTTAATATGATCTTTAGATGAAAATAACAACAATATACAAATAAAATCATGTATATATTATTTCCAAATTCAATTTACCTTAAAATGTTTATCTTTGAAATTTCAAATTCAAATTAAAATAAACTTATATAAACTATATATATTTAAATACTTTTATTTACCACATTTTATTTATTTAACCAACTGGAATCAGTATTTTAATGATTTAAAATCAGTTAATTATCCAATTAATAGATATTAAAAATCCAGGTTATCACATTTATAATATAATAAAATTTATGTCAACAAGTCAGAGATATTTTTGTGAACAAACATGCGTTCTCAAGAAGCTTCCCTAAATTGATATTTATCTCCGTCCTCTCTAATCTTCAAACAATAAATCGAGTTCGAATTCAAAAAAAATGGCGACTAAATCTTATCATTGTTCTTTCTCAATCGATTTCCCTCTCTCGTCCTTCTGAGATCCGACCATGTAGTATCGCTTGAAGGCTTGGCCGAGCACGTGTGAGGGGTTGAGTGCGGTGGCTCAATTGGCGAGTTAGGGTTGTGCCTCGGGGCACGCGGTGTTGCGGTTTGGACAGTCTCGCGAGTGAATCAGGGCAGCGTCGTCGGAAGCAGCGGCTCGCTTGGGGGACAAGCTGGTGAAAGAGTGGTCACGAATCTGGAAGCGATTTGGGATAAGGGTGGGCGATCGCGGCTGTGGTGATTAGAGTCATGTTCGATCTCGTTCTGAGGATTCTCGATTTTATTTCCTGTTTGATTTTGAGGTAATTGATTTAACATTTTAAGTATTTACTCAGGTTAAAACTTCTAATCAAAACCGTGATTTCATTTCGTTCATCAGAGAATAATACATTAATTTAACTTCTGTTACTTCTTTAAATGGATAAATGTAAATCAGAGTAGCAGAATTATTTATTACTTTGTTGTTTTAATTGCTAAATTGATTAGTCCAATTAATAATAATTTGTATAAACTGTGAAAAAAAGGAAAACGAGTAGTTTTTGGTTATCCTGTTCGAGTAGGTAACTTGACTTTAACACTCGTATTAAATGTTACTTAACTTTAAAACTTGGATTTTAATTCATTTAATTTATTACTTCATTTGACAATAAAGTACATTCAAAATCTTTGTAAGGCAATAAAATTAAATTAAAATTAACCGTAGTTTAAATCATAGAAAATGTTAATAAAACCATAATATGTTTATTCAAGGTCAAACATCTGGAAATCCAAGGCAATATTGAAGTTGTTTGCAAAATTGAAGGGTGGCAAAGGTGAGTAAACCTCATGCTTCTGGATTTTTATTTAAATTCAAGTGGTTAAATTTAAATGATTGGTTGAATGGTTGAATTGAATTGATGTGCTATATTATATAGTAGTATATAGATATACTGGAATAATTGATATTCTGTAATGAATATTTTTGGCAATTGGAATGTTGAATGCTATGGTTTGCATGAATATTTCGGTACCTTGAGTTATCGAAATATATAAATTGGATTTTTGAAAGAAATAGAAGGGTGAATTTTGAAAGTGAAATAATTTTGGAATAAAAATAAGAATGAATTAGAAAGAAATGAAAGTGTTATTTAAAAACCTGAAGTTAAATTGTAAGGTTGAGTTTTAAAACAAGTTTTAAATTAGAGTTAAACCTGGAATTCAAGAGTGAATCTGGGTGTTCAAACAAATAAGTTTTTAGATTTAATTATTTTAACATCTTGAATGTTAAAGTGCATTTTTAAATTGATTTGAATTTAAAAATGAATTTGGTTTTAAATTCCTTTGAATTTCTATTTTAAACGAGTAATTAATTTATCGAATGAAGTAAATAAAAAGATAGTTAATTACAGGTTGAGATAAATCGAGAATGATTAATATTGTGGTTAATTAAAGTAATTAATTTAGACTAGAACAAATTAAAATATAAATTGGAAATCATTAACTTATATAATTAACGATGTAACTAAAGATTGATTAATTAATATTAAATTAATCAATAATAAGTGACTTACGAGAAGTTAATTAATATAAGTAATCAAGGATTTATGAAATTAATATAGTTAATTAATTTATGAGGTAATTAAAGATTACTTATTGATTTTGGTTAAAAATAGTTAACATTGTGAAATGAATTAAAGTTAATTACTTGAATATAATTGAAGGATAATTAATCCAGGGTGATTAATTAAGATCAATAATGAAGGGATGATTGATTAATTTATTGGAAATTAATTAATGTTAAATGAAGAAATCTAAGTGGTTGAGGTCAGTAATTCAATCAGGATTAATTAAATTAAATGTGTATGTGATGAAGCTTTTCTTATGGATGATTGAATGGTATTGGATGCTTTGAATGTGGTGATATCTCTGATATGAAATGTTGTGTAATTCATTTGGACAACTTGGGTTTGGATGATGTGAGACTCGAAGAGACCGGGTTCGGGTATTAGAAAATACACGAAACCACTCCGAATTTTTTCTCAGATTGATATGTGAAATCTGTAGGCTGGAGTGAAGTGATTTAAAGGAATTGGACTATTTAAATTTATGTTTTGGCACTTAGAAAACTTATGTGCGAAATAAGTGATGTCTATAACATATGGTGAACTTATGAATTGATTCGAGTTACCTCGGGTTCTATATAAGATGTATGATTTGTATTCCATGTTGGATGAGTTTACTCACGCTGGTTTCCAGCCAAACTCGTGTGTTACTTTGGTGTAATGCTCGGGTCAGACCGAGTATTACAGATTTTCAGGTATGGACGTTCTGGAGCTCAGGAGGCGAGCTGGATGGCAAGAACGTATTCAGTATTTCCGCTGTATTTATATTTTTTATGTCTGAGACGTGTTGATTTGTATATGTCCAGTGTTTGAGTATATGTGTAACTCTGATGTATTAAAATGTAATCGACAGAATAATATTCTTTTGTAAACTATTATTATTATTTGATATTATATTTTGATCCGCTGTGAATGTGAGATGTTGGTGTTTCTGATCTTCTTCTTCTATCTCTTTCTTCTTTTTCATAACATTCTGAAATTTTCGGGTTCAAAAATTTTGGGTCGTTACAGGTAGTCTGCTATTGCACTGATAGTGCTAGATGATATAGTGGTAGAATAAGACTTGACCATAGTAAGGAAGCCAGTTCACATAGTTGCGAGAGATGAGAAGAAGCTTAGAACCAAGACGATCAGATTAGTCAAAGTCCAGTGGAGCGACGATGATAGAGACTGTACTTAGGAGGTTGAGAGCAGGATTAGAGATAATTATCCTGGCTTTTTTGATGGTATGTTTTACCTTCTTGTTTCTTTGGTATGCCTTAACGTAATTGCGAGGATGAAATTCTTTAAGGTTGGAAGTCTATAATACCCTAGATTTTTGGTAACATTATTAGGAGATTTAGTTAGACAAAGTAAATAAAATAATGTGTTGATTAGGGGGTTGAGATTTGATTTTAAGTAAGGTAGTCGTGCCTTTTAAACTAATGAATTAAAAGAAAGTTTTGAATAATTAGAGGAGGGGTATTATGGGAGAAAGGTCATTCCTATATCCCCAAACCTTGGTCATCTATCATTTTACTTGTTCATTTCATTTCAAAATTTTCAAAATCAAGGTCGGCCACCTTTAATAAGGAAAAAGGAAGAGGAAATTAAGATAAGCTAAACGAAGAGCAAATTCAAAGCATATCCATTCAAATCTCAAGCTCCTTAATCTTCAAAGCAAAGGTGAATAATGTTTACATCTCTAAACTCTTATGGTTTCGGTTTTTAGATTAAATCCGAATAATTTTGCAAAGATTTTCCATGTTTTTGAATGATAAGATGATTATATATACATGTTGATGATTATGAATGTTCATATAGATTTTATGACATGTTTTGAGAAGAAACCCTATTAAATGACATTCGTTAGCCTTGCGAATTTTTATGATGATCTAAAAAGATATTTTAGAGATGGGTTTCAATATTCAGAATTTTCTGAATTTTTTATGGAATTGTTTTGAATTTTGTAAGGAAGAAAATGGTATTTTTCATTATTAATTTTTTACAGGAAAATTATTTATTTTTCGGATTCGAAAATTTTTGTATGTTGAAAAACATATGGTAATTGATATTCTGGAATTTTTCCAGATTTTTCCAAGGAGATTAAGTAGATATATAAAATTATTTAAGGTATGGGACTTAAATGTTTTTTATAATTATAAAGGAGAAATGTGCTTTCTCTAAATTTTTTAAATTTCCAAATAAGGAAAGTCGACAAACATTTTTTAATCTAAAAATATGGTAACTAATCAGATTTAGACCAATAAGGTAGATTAGGTTCTAAAGGACAACTTTAAAGTACAAATAATTGGGCTTTTTACGATTTCATCTCCTTCGGCACGAAGTTCCACCTCTATTCCAAACCTTCCCACGAAGTTGAAAGGTAACAGACCTCTCGACTAGGTTAAAAAACAATGCACATTATAACATGCAACTAGTACATAGTGAATTGAATGAAGTTGAAAGGTTTAGAGTCGAAAGATAAGAGCTTCCAAAAGACATGAAACTTTGTTTTGCTTTTAAAGAAAATACGCCTGCTAGCTTTTGACAAAGAGCTTTCGACAAGGTAAAATGGTTTAAAAGATAAGGGTTGATATTAGTTTTCTTTATTGTTTTAATTGAAACTTTCCAACATAGTCGAAAGATATGAAACCTTCCGACAAGGTGGATAAGAACAAAGTTTCTGCTTCTTACCTTTCGATTTAGTTGCCTTCGAAGGGAGTCTTTTGTTTTCTAAATCCTACCGCCTCTCCATTGCTTTTGAAGGTTGGTTTCAGTGCCATCACATCATTATTTATGAAAAGGTTTTGAAAGAGTTACTTTTAAAAGGTTTCGAAGCAGTTGCTTTCGAATCCAAAGTTTTTTTGATCCTTTTGCTCAACTTGAAGGCATAGTCCAAATGTTTTAAGCCGAAACGTTTTAAAGGTTTTCAAAGTAGTCAACGTCGAATGGTTTCGAAAGGTTTCCACTTGTTTTAATTGAAACCATTGACTTCGAAATGTTTTAAGTTTCAATGCTTTCGAAAGGTTTTAAAATGATTTACAGGGGTGGTTCCACAGACCTTCCGACAAGGTTGAAAGGTTAGGTTTTTCTTTGTCGAAGGCAAAGGCGAAAGGACTTTAAAGGTGGATGTCATATATTTTAAAGCTTATAAAAGAAAGGCTTTTTAATGATTCTGAAGGAGGTACCTTCAATGGTCTCGAAGGGTTTTACTAATGATTTTGAAGGGGCTACTTTCAAAGTTTTTGAAAGGTTGTTTAAATATTTTAAACAAAGGATTTGAATACAATGACAAGACAGGTAGCCTATTTAAAGGAATTTAACTTATTTTAAAGAGATAGATAATCGTTATTGAAAATCATCAGCATTATTTTGAGTAAAGTATATATAACATGGAAAAAATAGCTTAGAGTAAAGCTAATGACATATTTTCCTTGTATATATGTATGATTTGATGGACAAAATGATTTTGAAAAGGTTTTCAAGGAAAATTTAAATGGTAGTTAACCCTAATAAATTCAGCCAATTGGCTTGTAACGATCCTAAATTTTGAACAATTTAAATTGTGAATATTTAATTAATTTTGAATATTTGAATGATAATTTAAACTGAATTTCCGATATAACAATGAAATTGGTGATTAAATATTTAAAATTTAATCTATACAAAGCTGAAGAAAAATTTAAACTTGACTTTGGAGTTGAAATTGAATATTTAATTTGTAATTGAAATTCAAACTAATGACTTAAGAAAATAATTTGGATACAAGAATTTTTATTTATGTAAATTAATAAACTGATGGTTAAAATTTTAATAACATTCTTTTCTTTAGCTTAAATAAAAAAAAAAATCAATACAAAATAAAATAAACAAATACACTTAGTAAAAAAAAAAAAAAAAAAAAAAAATTTAACAACATAACTTAAACAAAAATTTACAAAACAAAGTAATGAAAATAATTAGACAAAACAAATTGGATTTAGATAAATAGAAAAAAAAATAAGAGGAAAACTTGTTTATGGTTTGGGCTTTGAAATTTATACCGGCCCACGTTTGAATACTACTGCCTTTATCTTTAACCCGATTCCCCTTTATCTCACTTTACCATTTTCATTTCTAAACCCTAAACGAAATAACGAAACAAAATGGCGGCCTCTCCAATTTTTTGCTCGTCTTCAAATTAGGGCTAGCAATCAAATCTAGGGTTTTGCTTCTTGCGATTCAAAACAAGGGTATGCGATCTAATCTGGGCTTCGACCTTCGTTCAACTTGGCTTATTTCCCTTCGGCTGCTTCGACTTTGTTATGGTGAGTTTCTCCTCACGATTAATCTTCATGCAAGTTTTTAGATTTGTTTTGAAGTGAATGCTTGATTGCATGCTTTGTTTTGGTGGTTTGTGGTTTTCAGTTGCTCGGTTAAAATTGAATTCTAGACCAATAAGAACAGATGGCTCACTGCATGTTGGTTGTTGGTTGTTCTTTTGCTATGAATTGCTCTGTTAATTTGTTATTTAAACTGATGAGGACAAATACTATTGAATTTAATTTTATTTAAACTGTTAAGAACAGAAGCTACTTAAATTTTAATTAAACTGATGAGAATGGATGTTATAAATTGTATTTTTAAATTGATAAACACAGATACTATAATTTTTAATTAAATTGATGAGAGCAGATGCTATATCCAAACTTTGCTCGTTATGTTTGTGGCTGCATGTGTTGGATTTGGCTTTGTTAAATGAATATTTGTACTGCTTTATGTGTATGTTGTTGTTAGAAAATGCTTGAGAATAGGAAATAGTTGTTGATCATCTCCGATCTTGTTCAGAAAACTGTTTTCTTAAGGAAAACCTGTCAAAAATCCTTTTTCTTTTCCCTTTGTCTCTTTTTGTTTCAATGGATTTTGTTTCAGTAAAACAAGATGGATTTTGTTTTAAACTTGTAAAGGAATCAAAGCAAAATGATTTGGATGCTTAAAATATTTGTGTGAATCTACATATACCCCTTTCACTGGCCATTTGCAAAATGAAATACTGCATCTTGTTTTCTGTGAATAACATCTTTTTTTTAACAAAAAAAAAAAAAATTTAAGTAATTTTAGTTGCTTAGTTTATGCCTGTGATAATCATATTGAAGTGGATGATTGAGATGGAATTTCATGTGAGATGTATGTTTCTGAATGTTTGTTTTCTGTTGAAATTTGTCTTGCTTGATCTTGTTTGTTCTAGCATTCCAAGTGTATATCCAGATCAAAATCATAACCTTAGATCCAAATCTTTGTTAAAGTTAAGATTTAAACAAAGTAAATATACAGTTTTAATTTTTATTAAAAATGGAAAAGAATAAAAGGAATAAGTGAAACTGTAATGTTTTCTCTGAAAACTTAATAATAGAAGAACAACTGCATGTGTGTATAAATTAGACCATCCAGTTTCATTAATTCAAGAGTAAATATTGATTTCTCAAACCAATACTTGAATTAAAGGGTATACTCTGTTATATGCATGTTGCACAGTAATCTTGGTTTGCCTGTTTTAGTTTCCAGATTGTTATTATGTTCAAAAACATGACTTCAGGATAAAATTAATATTAGAGTTTAAGTTTTTTTTAAGCATAGTATGTTATATAAGTTAGAATTTAATCTTATCTAATCTTAAAGAAAAAAATGTGAAACAAGAATAAAACTGTGATGCCTCTGTACAAACAAAATAGGCAACAGAGCAAATATCTGTAAATAGTGTTTGAATGTTTCAGATTTATTTATTTAAGTTTATAAATAAATTACTTGACTAACAACTTGATTTTTAAAATCATAAAAAGAATTCTTAGTTTGCATTCAACTGAATATCTTTGGTTTAGCCTGAAACAAAATTGGGGTTTGGGTCTGCCAATCTAAGGAAATGTAGATGCCTGAGTTTCTTTTGTTGTTGTGATGATGTTTGGTGTCTGTTAACTTGATATAAAAAAAAAAATCTATGTACTGCATATCTATATAAATGTGTGAATATGCTTGTGTATGCTTGTGTGTTATGCATGATGTTTGCTGTTTAATTTATTTGCCTGTTCTTAGTTCAAACTTTAGTCTAACCTGTCTGTAGCTCAATCAAGTGTTGCATTTTTGATCTCTTGAGTTGTTTCACTGCCATACTTGTAGCTTCTAAAATGTTTAAACTTCATTAGTTAAAATGTTACTCACCTGAATCTTGATGCAGAGCAGAGAAATGCAACTGAAAAACTAGTGCTTGTCACAGAATTCTTGCATGCATGCTACTTGAATCCAGATTTTAATAAAGAAATGCATGTCTGAAACAGTTTGTATTATGCAGATGTGTTCTGAGTAACTGGACCATGATGTCTCTGTATCTTCTTTCCCACATATAAAAATCTGTTCTAATACCATTAACACATAATATAATATATGTTAGTGTTATCAAGGTTCAAAAAAAAAAAAAAAAAATGATTTGTAGAATCAGGAATCATAGTTTAAGATGTTGTTCAAATTAAATAATCAAAATGATTTGAAACTCTCTGGAAACTCAGGGTAACAGGACTAGAATTGCACATGAATGAAATACCAACCACATTAAAACATTGTGGGCATGTTCATGTTTACAGATGCTAGTAATTATGTTTGAACTGTTAGGAACAAATGTTATTGATTTCTTTCAAAATTTAAAATTTTGATAAGAACAGATGCTATGTTATCTTGTTGTTAAATTGGTAAGTGCAGATGCTACTAAAATGTTTTGTTTAACTAAGTAGTTGAGGTGCATAATTGTTTTTGTAATAAAGATATGTCTTGAGTATTGCATGCTTCATGTTGCCCAGTCTTCAATTCCATTTTTGTTTGCCTATAAATTTTCATGTGCATGTTTGTTTGACCATCTCTGTAACCATAAAACATGTAAACATCTCTGTAAGCATTCTTTGTTGTCTGCATCCCATATCCCTAATCATTGTGGCACCTCTGTTCATCTCAGTTGCATGCAACATCCTTACTGCTATGTGGGTTTGCATTTCCTCTGTCCTTTGCATATAAATTTCATTTCATGATTGAATACAAGTAGTACATTTGGATACACTTGGGTACGATTCTCTTGCATGTGTAGATAGTGGTAATTAATCTGTAGATATGAATGCATTAGGATCTGCATGCTCTTGAAAAAAAATGTGAAACAACTGTTCTTTAAAAATCTGGTATTTGATTAAGGAAACTCTGTGCTTTGCTATCTAGTTCTAAAACAAGTAGTTCTGTAAAACTTATGTGCACTGGGAATTTTTATGGACTTGTTCCTCTGTATTTTGGTTGCAGAGCAGAGAAAAAAAAAAGGGAAATTTAACACTTCTGCATATAAACCATTTTAAACTTAGGATTTGAAACAAATGAGGTTTGTTAAGCTTAAAAATCATAAGCATGGAATCTGTTGAAGCTGGACAGTGTAGCATGGGCTTTGCATATCAGTTTCACAGTGAAATGGAATTTCATGTTAAATTCAAATGTTTAATTTTGTTTGATTTTCTAAATAGAATTTGACCATGTATTTGCATGTGGGGTTGTTTTCTTGTTGGCACTGATTGTTGCTCCCTGTTGTTGCTCTCTGTACTTGTTTCCCCTGCAAGAAGTGCATGTTGCTGCCTGCCCCTTATTCCCTGCCATACTTGTTTCACCTGTTGCTTCCATTTTGGGACTGTTTGATATGTTGTATTTTAGTGCATGCTACTGTCTGCACTTGCTTACTTTTGTGTACATATGTTACATAGTGCATATTACTGTCTGCACTTGGGTATATTTCTGAGTTGCCCACTTTGAATCACTTTATTTGTGGTCTTCTGCTTCCATGGTTGCAGCCTGCTCTTGTGGTCCTTGTTTTGGTTATGTGTAGTGATTTTGTATTTGGGGCTGTTTGGATTTGTTGTGCACTGCATAGTGCCTTGCCTTGTCTGTTTTGGAGTTATGCTTGTATACTTGCAGTGATTTGTCTGACTCGTGCACGTGGGTTGGCGAGGCAGTGCACATGGGTATGAGTACACGTGTGTACTGCAGCCACACATGTGTATAAAAATTTGGAATCGCTAATGCGAAAATCTATAATAGGATTTAACTGATTTATTTGTTCACCATAACTGTAACCATTTATTTCAGTTCATTTCAAATTTAATTACTTGAATAAAGATTAATCCCGACTCGAGTGTTTTTGTGTTTTGCATAAACGCTCGGGTCAGACCGAGTATTTTTACAGCTTGAAGATTTTCAGGCCGCGAAGTTAGAGAGAGGGGGGGAATTAAAGCTTTACTTCAGTTTTCAGCAAATGTTTCTTATACTTTAAAATATAAATTGTTTCCGCTGTATAAATTAAAATGTAATGTATTGTAAACTCTGATATTTGTATGTAAAAGAAAAGTTTGTTTATAAAATATGATTACTATTCTGTGATTCTGTAGCTGATTCTGTTTAAATGTTATAAACTAAATAACAATCCGTTATTTTGAACGTTTCTAGTTGGTTTAATTACCGACTAGAGGCGGTCAAGGCGGCGGGTCGTTACAAAGTGGTATCAGAGCTTTGGTTTGCACAAAGCTTAGTTTATGGCGTTTAATATGAATAGTTACTAGAATCACTTTAAATGAAGTGTTTTCAAATCTAAAGAAGTTTAAAATTGTTTTCTTTAAAATAAAAGGTATTTTGAAAATTAGAATTATTTTTGGAAATTCCCCTCTCTAAATTTAGGTTTGCGACCGTTTCTCTTCGGTGAGGTCTCGTTAGACTTGAGTTTCGATCGTTCAGAAACTCATTATCGAATTTTTGAGAGTTATGGAAAATGAAATGTAAGTCAAGTGGATTAATGAATTGGTTTAAATTGGCTTAAATCAAATATTTTGAATATCTCCAAAGTAGTAATTGGAAAATAAAATGATATGTCAATTTGATTATAACCAAGCGGATTATTGAACTATAACTTGGAAATTTAATTTTGAATTCTTTTGAAAAATTGATTTCAAATGTTGTGAAGAACGATTTAGTGAATAAATGGATTATAAGTATTTAACTTATAATATGAAATTTTGGGTATATAACTAAGTTATATGAGCTGAATTGAATCAAATTAATAAAGGAGATTATAAAACGAAGTTTTATAAATAGAAATGGAATTTCTAGAGATGTTTGTAAAATCCGCAAACGACTTATTTTGATAAGTAAATTGTTGTAACTTATTAAAGGAATTATATCTATGGTTTTTGAACGGTGAATAAAATATCAAAAGAGATATGAATCTAATGAAAATTCGAAATAGATTTAAATAGATTCAATGATGCATTTGAATTTGAACGGGCATGGAATTAAGTTGAGTGGAAAACTTAGTATTGGGAATTTGAAATCGGTTTAAAACCAATATTTTTGAAGTGTATGTGGAATTCAAACCATGAATTAAGTTGAAGTTGAAAACTTAAATGGGAATGTTTTTGGGAAGAAACATTATGTAAATGAAGATAATTCATTTTGAAATGTGTTAAGAATCGAAAGAATAGATTTCAACACTTGTTGTTGAAATAGACGTTTTCGAGTGGAAAAATGGAAATGGTAGATTATAACATTTGTTGTTATAGTAAATAATTTCAAAAGGGAAATGATTTTGTTTAGTATTGGGATTTACATATCTATTTTTAAATTTGAATCCTTATACTAGTGGTTTTGAGTCGTCGTAACGATGTTTTACGCAACATTCGTTTTGACTCAAATAAAATGTGTTTAAAAGAATGATTTCTTTTAAGAATGAAATATATACTTGATTTTGGTTTAAGTATATTGAATATTTTCTAAGTATTGAAAATAAATTGATTTGTAAATTACTTATTATTGAATAAGTATGGAAATATTTTCCAATATGAAATGAAAGGTTTGAAATTATATCTTTTAGAGATAAAGTGAGAAGTGAATGTTTGAAATTTTATCTTTTGAAGATAAATTGAAAATGAATTTGTGAAATCGATTTGAAATCGTATATTCATAGATACTTTGGAAATGTAAATTCACTATGGAATTTATAAAAGAAAAGGGGAATTTGTTAAAAATAAATATTGATTTATTTTTGAAATGTGGAAATAAATTTACGGATTTGGAACGTAAGTTTAAAATAAATCGGTAAGGATTTATTTGATTAATTTAAGTGAACCATTTGAAGTTTAAAATGGATAAATATTTGGAAATGTTTCCATTAAAGGAAATTGCTTTGAAATTTGTTTTCAAAGATTAAAAGGTGCAAAATGATTTGAATTTGTTTCAAATGGCTAAGTGTGAAATTTTTTATATCTTGTAAAGATATTATTTTTGGGAAATTTGAACAATTAGTTCAATTTGGAAATTTTCAAAGTGATTGAATTTTGAGTTAAATTGAGTTTAACTTTGTCACCCAAAACAAAGTAAGTTGAACTTTGAATTTTAAATGGATGATTTGGATTGTATGTCTAACGTCGTGAATTGACGACATATCAGTTGATTTCTATTAAATATATATCTGTTGGTGGCGGGGAATTTATTCTCTTAGCTTAACACCCTTCTCTGAGACGTACGAGCTCAGAGGTTATATATCGATAGACATCAATTATGTGTTGAGAATTGACGATGTAGCGTGAAATCCAAATCGAGTGTGTGAAGTCGATAATAAATTGGATTGTGAATGTGTATTAGGTTTGATATAACCTTAAAATTCCAAATCGACTTAGAGGAAAATTTTAAATGGATAATGAAATGGAAATTTGTGAAACCTCTATTTGTTATGGGTATGAAATGTTGTGGTTTTCATAACGTATATGTGTGAATACGATTAATTCGAAAACCAATTAGTTTGGAAAAGTAATTGTTGTGGAAAACTTATGTAAGTACATGAGTATGATATGTACTAAATGTGAAGTGAAATATTATATATGTATGTATAATATTATGTTTTCCAAAATTGAGGATATGGAAAGGTACCTTCCATTTATACTGTGTGACTGTGTGATGGTGATGGAACTCGAGATGAGTATCCATTTAAAAAATCGTAGCTACGTAGTATTTCCATTAGTTGGATGACCATTTATATTTCCATTAGTTGGATTGACCATTTGTTTTCCATTAGTTGGATTGGCCCTTTGTCTTCCATTAGTTGGATAGGCCATTTGTTTTCCATTAGTTGGAGTGACTAGCGTAATTTGAGGGGCGAGATGCCTACAGTTACAAGCGATTCCACTGGGATAGTGGCGTAACCGCCGAGTAACTGCAATCTAGAAACCATAGCGAAATTCGAGGGGCGAGATGCCTACGGCCACAAGCGATTCTACTGGGATAGTAGCGTAACCGCCGTGTGGACCGCGATCTATGGCAACAACCATGGCGAAATTCGAGGGGCGAGATGCCTACGGTCACAAGCGATTCTACTGGGATAGTAGCGTAACCGCCGTGTGTACCGCGATCCATGGGGGAATGTGCTTTCCATATCCATTTTTAAAAGAATTTTTAAAAGTATTTTCACTGGGAATTGAAGCAAGTATATTTAGTACTTGGAGATTGTTAGACTTGCGCCTGGCCAGCGTATGCCTAATGTCTTTAAGAACGACAGTAGACTTGTTAAATTTCGAGTTAGCAAGTATTTTCGAACTTTAATAGAAAATCAATTATCTAGAATTAGAATTCGCATAATTCCAACCTAATGAATTAAGGAAGAGGATTTTTGAAGGGTTTTGAAAGTCCACAGCTTTGGAAAAGTTATAATATGTAAATCTCTAATATAAAGTGTTTCAAATTTAAAATTTTGGGTTGTAAGTTGAAAATTTTAGTAAAGATTTTTGTGTCTTGATTGTAGAAAATAATAAACAAAAGAGTTAATTAGCAAAGCTAGCGAGATAAAACAAATAGAATGAATCCTATATTCATTCATCTTTAATAAGTGTTGAACTTGATAAAATTGAGTAAAATATAAATATTAGTGAAATTTTAACAATCATTTTTCCTTACTTGTAATTTCGGGACGAAATTCTTTTAAGGAGGGGAGATTGTAACGATCCTAAATTTTGAACAATTTAAATTGTGAATATTTAATTAATTTTGAATATTTGAATGATAATTTAAACTGAATTTCCGATATAACAATGAAATTGGTGATTAAATATTTAAAATTTAATCTATACAAAGCTGAAGAAAAATTTAAACTTGACTTTGGAGTTGAAATTGAATATTTAATTTGTAATTGAAATTCAAACTAATGACTTAAGAAAATAATTTGGATACAAGAATTTTTATTTATGTAAATTAATAAACTGATGGTTAAAATTTTAATAACATTCTTTTCTTTAGCTTAAATAAAAAAAAAAATCAATACAAAATAAAATAAACAAATACACTTAGTAAAAAAAAAAAAAAAAAAAAAAATTTAACAACATAACTTAAACAAAAATTTACAAAACAAAGTAATGAAAATAATTAGACAAAACAAATTGGATTTAGATAAATAGAAAAAAAAATAAGAGGAAAACTTGTTTATGGTTTGGGCTTTGAAATTTATACCGGCCCACGTTTGAATACTACTGCCTTTATCTTTAACCCGATTCCCCTTTATCTCACTTTACCATTTTCATTTCTAAACCCTAAACGAAATAACGAAACAAAATGGCGGCCTCTCCAATTTTTTGCTCGTCTTCAAATTAGGGCTAGCAATCAAATCTAGGGTTTTGCTTCTTGCGATTCAAAACAAGGGTATGCGATCTAATCTGGGCTTCGACCTTCGTTCAACTTGGCTTATTTCCCTTCGGCTGCTTCGACTTTGTTATGGTGAGTTTCTCCTCACGATTAATCTTCATGCAAGTTTTTAGATTTGTTTTGAAGTGAATGCTTGATTGCATGCTTTGTTTTGGTGGTTTGTGGTTTTCAGTTGCTCGGTTAAAATTGAATTCTAGACCAATAAGAACAGATGGCTCACTGCATGTTGGTTGTTGGTTGTTCTTTTGCTATGAATTGCTCTGTTAATTTGTTATTTAAACTGATGAGGACAAATACTATTGAATTTAATTTTATTTAAACTGTTAAGAACAGAAGCTACTTAAATTTTAATTAAACTGATGAGAATGGATGTTATAAATTGTATTTTTAAATTGATAAACACAGATACTATAATTTTTAATTAAATTGATGAGAGCAGATGCTATATCCAAACTTTGCTCGTTATGTTTGTGGCTGCATGTGTTGGATTTGGCTTTGTTAAATGAATATTTGTACTGCTTTATGTGTATGTTGTTGTTAGAAAATGCTTGAGAATAGGAAATAGTTGTTGATCATCTCCGATCTTGTTCAGAAAACTGTTTTCTTAAGGAAAACCTGTCAAAAATCCTTTTTCTTTTCCCTTTGTCTCTTTTTGTTTCAATGGATTTTGTTTCAGTAAAACAAGATGGATTTTGTTTTAAACTTGTAAAGGAATCAAAGCAAAATGATTTGGATGCTTAAAATATTTGTGTGAATCTACATATACCCCTTTCACTGGCCATTTGCAAAATGAAATACTGCATCTTGTTTTCTGTGAATAACATCTTTTTTTTAACAAAAAAAAAAAAAATTTAAGTAATTTTAGTTGCTTAGTTTATGCCTGTGATAATCATATTGAAGTGGATGATTGAGATGGAATTTCATGTGAGATGTATGTTTCTGAATGTTTGTTTTCTGTTGAAATTTGTCTTGCTTGATCTTGTTTGTTCTAGCATTCCAAGTGTATATCCAGATCAAAATCATAACCTTAGATCCAAATCTTTGTTAAAGTTAAGATTTAAACAAAGTAAATATACAGTTTTAATTTTTATTAAAAATGGAAAAGAATAAAAGGAATAAGTGAAACTGTAATGTTTTCTCTGAAAACTTAATAATAGAAGAACAACTGCATGTGTGTATAAATTAGACCATCCAGTTTCATTAATTCAAGAGTAAATATTGATTTCTCAAACCAATACTTGAATTAAAGGGTATACTCTGTTATATGCATGTTGCACAGTAATCTTGGTTTGCCTGTTTTAGTTTCCAGATTGTTATTATGTTCAAAAACATGACTTCAGGATAAAATTAATATTAGAGTTTAAGTTTTTTTTAAGCATAGTATGTTATATAAGTTAGAATTTAATCTTATCTAATCTTAAAGAAAAAAATGTGAAACAAGAATAAAACTGTGATGCCTCTGTACAAACAAAATAGGCAACAGAGCAAATATCTGTAAATAGTGTTTGAATGTTTCAGATTTATTTATTTAAGTTTATAAATAAATTACTTGACTAACAACTTGATTTTTAAAATCATAAAAAGAATTCTTAGTTTGCATTCAACTGAATATCTTTGGTTTAGCCTGAAACAAAATTGGGGTTTGGGTCTGCCAATCTAAGGAAATGTAGATGCCTGAGTTTCTTTTGTTGTTGTGATGATGTTTGGTGTCTGTTAACTTGATATAAAAAAAAAAAATCTATGTACTGCATATCTATATAAATGTGTGAATATGCTTGTGTATGCTTGTGTGTTATGCATGATGTTTGCTGTTTAATTTATTTGCCTGTTCTTAGTTCAAACTTTAGTCTAACCTGTCTGTAGCTCAATCAAGTGTTGCATTTTTGATCTCTTGAGTTGTTTCACTGCCATACTTGTAGCTTCTAAAATGTTTAAACTTCATTAGTTAAAATGTTACTCACCTGAATCTTGATGCAGAGCAGAGAAATGCAACTGAAAAACTAGTGCTTGTCACAGAATTCTTGCATGCATGCTACTTGAATCCAGATTTTAATAAAGAAATGCATGTCTGAAACAGTTTGTATTATGCAGATGTGTTCTGAGTAACTGGACCATGATGTCTCTGTATCTTCTTTCCCACATATAAAAATCTGTTCTAATACCATTAACACATAATATAATATATGTTAGTGTTATCAAGGTTCAAAAAAAAAAAAAATGATTTGTAGAATCAGGAATCATAGTTTAAGATGTTGTTCAAATTAAATAATCAAAATGATTTGAAACTCTCTGGAAACTCAGGGTAACAGGACTAGAATTGCACATGAATGAAATACCAACCACATTAAAACATTGTGGGCATGTTCATGTTTACAGATGCTAGTAATTATGTTTGAACTGTTAGGAACAAATGTTATTGATTTCTTTCAAAATTTAAAATTTTGATAAGAACAGATGCTATGTTATCTTGTTGTTAAATTGGTAAGTGCAGATGCTACTAAAATGTTTTGTTTAACTAAGTAGTTGAGGTGCATAATTGTTTTTGTAATAAAGATATGTCTTGAGTATTGCATGCTTCATGTTGCCCAGTCTTCAATTCCATTTTTGTTTGCCTATAAATTTTCATGTGCATGTTTGTTTGACCATCTCTGTAACCATAAAACATGTAAACATCTCTGTAAGCATTCTTTGTTGTCTGCATCCCATATCCCTAATCATTGTGGCACCTCTGTTCATCTCAGTTGCATGCAACATCCTTACTGCTATGTGGGTTTGCATTTCCTCTGTCCTTTGCATATAAATTTCATTTCATGATTGAATACAAGTAGTACATTTGGATACACTTGGGTACGATTCTCTTGCATGTGTAGATAGTGGTAATTAATCTGTAGATATGAATGCATTAGGATCTGCATGCTCTTGAAAAAAAATGTGAAACAACTGTTCTTTAAAAATCTGGTATTTGATTAAGGAAACTCTGTGCTTTGCTATCTAGTTCTAAAACAAGTAGTTCTGTAAAACTTATGTGCACTGGGAATTTTTATGGACTTGTTCCTCTGTATTTTGGTTGCAGAGCAGAGAAAAAAAAAAGGGAAATTTAACACTTCTGCATATAAACCATTTTAAACTTAGGATTTGAAACAAATGAGGTTTGTTAAGCTTAAAAATCATAAGCATGGAATCTGTTGAAGCTGGACAGTGTAGCATGGGCTTTGCATATCAGTTTCACAGTGAAATGGAATTTCATGTTAAATTCAAATGTTTAATTTTGTTTGATTTTCTAAATAGAATTTGACCATGTATTTGCATGTGGGGTTGTTTTCTTGTTGGCACTGATTGTTGCTCCCTGTTGTTGCTCTCTGTACTTGTTTCCCCTGCAAGAAGTGCATGTTGCTGCCTGCCCCTTATTCCCTGCCATACTTGTTTCACCTGTTGCTTCCATTTTGGGACTGTTTGATATGTTGTATTTTAGTGCATGCTACTGTCTGCACTTGCTTACTTTTGTGTACATATGTTACATAGTGCATATTACTGTCTGCACTTGGGTATATTTCTGAGTTGCCCACTTTGAATCACTTTATTTGTGGTCTTCTGCTTCCATGGTTGCAGCCTGCTCTTGTGGTCCTTGTTTTGGTTATGTGTAGTGATTTTGTATTTGGGGCTGTTTGGATTTGTTGTGCACTGCATAGTGCCTTGCCTTGTCTGTTTTGGAGTTATGCTTGTATACTTGCAGTGATTTGTCTGACTCGTGCACGTGGGTTGGCGAGGCAGTGCACATGGGTATGAGTACACGTGTGTACTGCAGCCACACATGTGTATAAAAATTTGGAATCGCTAATGCGAAAATCTATAATAGGATTTAACTGATTTATTTGTTCACCATAACTGTAACCATTTATTTCAGTTCATTTCAAATTTAATTACTTGAATAAAGATTAATCCCGACTCGAGTGTTTTTGTGTTTTGCATAAACGCTCGGGTCAGACCGAGTATTTTTACAGCTTGAAGATTTTCAGGCCGCGAAGTTAGAGAGAGGGGGGGAATTAAAGCTTTACTTCAGTTTTCAGCAAATGTTTCTTATACTTTAAAATATAAATTGTTTCCGCTGTATAAATTAAAATGTAATGTATTGTAAACTCTGATATTTGTATGTAAAAGAAAAGTTTGTTTATAAAATATGATTACTATTCTGTGATTCTGTAGCTGATTCTGTTTAAATGTTATAAACTAAATAACAATCCGTTATTTTGAACGTTTCTAGTTGGTTTAATTACCGACTAGAGGCGGTCAAGGCGGCGGGTCGTTACATGGCTCATTTAATTTCGGACGTCACTCCATTTTGAAGGCAGTCTGCCCAGAGGACAATTAGTCCAGAGTAAGTCCACATTAGGGCAATTAGCCCAGATATGAACAGTTAGTTCTTTTATTAGCATAACGAACCTCGCTACTTCTTTAGAATTGTTATTCCACCCTTTTTACCTATTTTATGGACAGGTAGTCCATTATTTAGCATAAAGAATATTGCTACCTTGGTATAATCAGATTTAGGACAATTAGTCTAGTAGAGAGCAGTTAGCTCAGATTTCGGACAGATATTCCATTTATTTCCTATTTTAGCATACTGGGTTTCGCTATATTATACTATAATCAGTTGATTAACCAGTTTAGTTGCAGGAAAGAATTTGCAAAATATATATTTTGGAAAGAGATATTAGTGAAGAGAAAGAAAGAATTTTCAAAATATTTGTTTGGAAAGAGATATTTGTAAGGGAAACCTGTTTCGCTAAGCGACGTAGTCTCACTACATCTCAGTAAACAGATATGTAACATCAGTTATTCATACCACGCTTTATATCTGACTCTAAGTTTTTGTTTCCCCTTAAACCCTCGAGTGCACAAAATTTGAATTGAGTAGTCTGAGAGTTTAGGTTTTCATGTTTTAGCAGATTTCGGCGAATAAGTTTCCAAAGATGAGCAGATGGTTGACGGTTAGCTGATTTAGGAATTCTGTTTTAATTTGTTTCCGCCGTCTATTAAGACAATTATGTCTATATCGCTTTGATCATCCAAGAGGGCATCTTCATATGTCACTATTGGCATATTATTGTTATTATATTTGACCATTGCCTAGGAATACGTTTGGGAATTTTTCATAACTTAGATACAGTCTTATTTTGAAATGTAATTATTGAAGTTATTATCTTTAAAATATGTGATTTTGTTCATATTCAAGTGCTTCTGACATACCATTAAGACTACCCTATTTCGTCACCAGATGTTGATACTGTGGATGACTACAAATACGGGTGAGAAATCGTTTGAATTGTTTCAAGCGCTTAGCTTTTGGCCTTCAAATACGAGACGTTACAAATATATTGCATAATCTTTGAATTCGGAACTAATGCTATTTGAATAGAACAATTATAGAGAGAAAATTCTTTAGATACTAAATTGCTTCAATAAAGCAAAATATATGAAAATAGTGGGTCCATAACCTTTAATTCACCATGGTTAATTCACTACCAAAAAATATAGAATTAAAGACCGAAAAGTTATGTCTTTAACAAAACAATCCGGTCTTTAAATAAATTTCAAAAGACGGGTTAAAGACTGAGAAGTTTATACTCAAAAAGTAGCGAAATTCTACTATCTCCAAACATATCGAAGTTTATACTAAAAAGATCGCAAACGTCATTTTGACCTCAATGGGGGTGGTCTTGAGTTCAAATTCAACCGTTTGCAAAACGTAGATTTTTGGACTAAAATCCGACCAACGATGAAATATTTAAATAAAATATTTAAATACTCAATCGTAAAATATGTGGGTTGTTACAGATTCCCCTCCTTA
The DNA here is from genome assembly GCA_030765085.1 of Allium cepa. Taxonomy (NCBI): domain Eukaryota; kingdom Viridiplantae; phylum Streptophyta; class Magnoliopsida; order Asparagales; family Amaryllidaceae; genus Allium; species Allium cepa. The sequence goes on from CM060938.1 coordinate 592,816,190, forward strand.
AAGAAATTGCGTCCTCGCAATATTTAAGAAGAAAATACGAGGTAACAACCATGAAAGCATATCAACACAAAAGGAATTTGAAATAAGAAATTCACCTCAAAGAGCGTGGGAAAGTAAGTCTGGATGTGTTCGCTCGATGAACTCTCTAGATTCCCAAGAGCAATCCTTAGGATTTGAGGACCATTGAACTTTAACAAGCGGAACATCTTTATTTCGAAGGCGCTTGACCTCCGAAGCAATAATACGGATAAGATGTTGCTCATAAGTTAAATTAGGTGAAACTTCAATTTCTTCCACAACACCGGGATCAAGAATAGAATTGGAATCTCGAAGGCATTTCCGTAATTGAGAAACGTGAAACACGTCATGAATAGCAGAAAACTGAGCCGGTAATAAAAGGCGATAAGCCACGGAACCAATACGTTCGGTGATAGGAAATGGCCCAATATATCGAGGCGCTAATTTTCCCGATCGACTAAAACGTACAACACCCTTCATAGGTGAAACACGGATAAACACAAGATCTCCCACAGAAAATTCTAATTTCCTTCTCCGGTTATCGGCATAGGATTTTTGTCTACTCTGGGCTTCTTTCATCTTATGATGAATAAGGTCAATCTTCTCAGTGGAATCCTGAATAAAATCTGGACCTAAAACCTGCTTCTCACCGGCCTTAAGCCAACAAGAAGGAGATCGGCATGGCCTTCCATAGAGTGCCTCGAAAGGTGCCATACCAATACTAGATTGGAAGCTATTATTATAGAAAAATTCAACAAGAGAAATATGATCGTTCCAAATTCCACCAAAATCAAGAATACATGCACGAAGTCTTCAAGAGTTTGATTCACTCGCTCAGTCTGTCCATCGGACTGGGGATGATAAGCGGTGCGAAAATTAAGCTTCGTTCCCAAAGCTTTTTGAAGACTCTTCCAAAATCCACTAGTAAACAATGGGTCATGATCACTAACAATAGAAGTAGGAACTCCATGTAATTTAACAATTTCTTTAATAAAGAGCTTGGCCAAAAAAGGAACGGTCCGATTGGACCGAACGGGAATAAAATGGGCGGATTTATTAAGTCTATTAACAATCACCCATAAGCTATCATTACCCGAACGAGAACGGGGAAAGCCATCAATAAAATCCATGGAAATTTGATCCCACTTCCAAATTGGAATTTCTAAAGATTGCAATAACCCAACGGGCCTTTGATGTTCGGTCTTAATGAGTTGGCAAGTCATGCAACACTTAACAAAGTAAGCAATATAAGATTTCAGTCCCTCGCAATAATAAAGACGCTTCATATCCGCGTACATTTTACTACTACCAGGATGAATGATAAATTTAGATCGATGTGAATCTTCTAAAATATCTTTACGAAGATCACTAATATTTAGCACGATAAATCTACCAAATTTTCGAATACCGCCACGCGAATCAATATCAAAGTCTTTCAAACCTTCAATATAAGTTTTATCCCGAAAATTTTAGCCAAGAAGAGCCAATTTGGGATCTAGCTTTTGAGCTTCAAGAATGCGGTCTAAAAGAGAAGGATGAGCCTCAAGACTACATAAAGCAAGAGATGAACACAAGTCGGAAACGCGATCTCGAATCTCACAAGTAGATAAAATCTCGAGATCATTCCATTCGGATATCATCATAGAAACAACCGCTTGTTGCTTACGACTAAGTGCATCGGCAACACGATTTCCTTTTCCGGGGTATAAAGAATATCAAGATCATAGGCCGCAAGGAACTTGAGCCAACGTTGTTGATGCAAATTAAGTTCCTTTTGAGAAAATAGATACTTCAAAGATTTATGATCGGTGTGGAGAATAAATTTTTCTCCCAAAAGATAATGACGCCAAATACGAAGGGCAAAAACAATAGCCGCGAGCTCTAAATCACGAGTGGCATATCTAGTCTCAGCTGGCTTCAACTGCCTAGAAGCATAAGCAATAACACGTTCCCTTTGCATAAGAACGGCACCAAAACCAACGCGACGAGCATCGGTATAAACAACGAAATCTTGATTTCTCAAGGGAATCACAAGAATAGGAGCATCGGAAAGGAGTTCTTTTAATTTCTGAAAAGAAGCTTCACATTTGTCCAACCAAATGTATTTTAAACCTTTCTTTGTCAAACTAGTAAGAGGCACGGAAATTTTGGAAAAGTCCTTTATAAAACGACGGTAATAGCTCGCTAAACCGAGAAAACTAGGAATTTCCATCACACTCTCCAATCTCTTCCAATTTTAAATCGCTTCAATCTTTGAAGGATCCACGGAAATTCCGGATTCGGAAATAATATGACTGAGAAACTTAACATGAGATTGACAAAAGTGGCATCTAGAAAATTTTGCTTTCAATTGATTGCTCCTAAGAGTTTCCAACACAATCCAAAGATGCTTTTCATTTTCCTCCTTGGTTTTTGAATACACAAGAATATCATCAATGGAGATGAGAACAAATCGATCGAGGAAGTCTTTGAAAACTCTATTCATAAGGTCAACGAAATAAGCCGAAGCATTCGTTAAACCAAATGGCATAACAAGCCATTCATAAGATCCATAAGGAGTACAGAACGATGTCAAAGGAATGCTGTCCTCTGCAATACAAAGCTAATGAAAGCTGGAAGCTAAGTCTAATTGTGAAAAGACTCTAGCACCACTAAGTTGATCGAATAGATCATCAATCCGAGGTAAAGGATATTTATTCTTGATAGTAAGATCATTAAGCTTATGGTAGTCAACGCAAAGCCTAAGTGTACCATCGGATTTCTTCACAAAAATAGCCGAAGCTCCCCAAGGGGAGGAACTAGAGCGAATAAATTGCTTCGTCTCCAATTCGGATAATTGTTTGCGCATCTCCTCATTTTTTTGATTGGACATACGATAAGGAGGACGAGTAATAGGTTGAGCACCAAGGATGAAATTAATTCTGAACTCAATTACACGCTCAGGTGGTAATCTTAAAACGGGCTCAAATATGTCGACGAACAACGTGAATAAGGGAAATAATATCTTCCTCATCATCATTATCGTCATCATGAGGATTTAAAGAATATAAAGATGCAACTAAGATGGAATCCGAATCTTTACGATCAATAGAAATCTGCTTAACAGATTGAGGATGTCGAAGATAAATAGTCCGCTCAGGACATAGGATTTGGCCTTTATAGCGGTTAAGCCAATCCACTCCCAAAATCATTCCAAAGACTAAGTAGCGCATAACAAGCAAGTGGGCACGGAAAGAAAGATCACACAAAATAATCTCGACATCTTTACACAATAAACTGATTGTTGCGGATCCACTAATCGGATTCGCAATTCTCAACGAAGTCATTAAACACAAAACATCCAAAGAAAAAGTATCAACAAGTTCTTTTGAAATAAAAGAATAGGACATACTCGTATCAAAAATAACTCGAATAGGATGATCCCGAAATAAAATAATGCCATCAAGGATAGAATGAGAAATACCTTTAGCATGAGATGTATTACTAGGGGCTTGAGCTACATTAAGCTTTCCCTCCTTCCTATTTTGAAGTTTGGGACAAGAAGATAAATAATGATCCGGGCTTTTGCAATAGCGACAAGTACGAGGCTTTGAACACTTGTTCGCATAATGGTCCTTTGAACCACAGTTGTAGCATTGCCCACTACTTGAGGTAGAAGTCTTAGTTGCCGAAGGGGCTTGCTTCCCTTTCTTATCGTTGGGATAAGGACGTTTGAACTTATTAGGCCTTTTCTTGTTGTTGAAGTTTGGTTTGGCACTCATAACTTCATCATTACTCTCCTTATCTGCCTCTTCAAGACGAAGAGCGACATCAACGAGTTGATCAAAAGAAACTTCAAATTTTAGAAGTAATGCTTCTTGAGATTTTTATTCAAACCATAGACAAGTCATTGGTTTTTCTTCAATGGGGTGTTAATGTATTCAACCCCGTATTTAGAAAGAGATTCAAAAGACGCGACATAGTCTGCCACGGAGGATTCATCTTGAACAAGGTCAATGAAACGGCGAGCCAAAGTCACCTTCTCAGCTTCTGGCACAAATTTTAATTCGAAGCGTTCCTGGAATTTCTCCCAAGTAAGATCCGCTTCAACTATTTCAGAAACAAGAAGCTCATACCAATCTAATGCTCTTTCTTGGAGCACACTAGAGGCCACCTGAACACAGTGAAGATCAATAAGATTCATGCGAGAGAAGATTCGATCGCACGATCTCAGCCAAGCCCGGACTTCGATAATAGTCTCAGAACCATTGAATGGCTTCCCACCCAAATTGGTATAATCGCTGCACAAACGTGCAAATCCAGACCTAGGGTGAGTAGCCTCCGGATTAGATCCGGCTGCTTGAGCATTCTTTACTAGATCAAGAAGCTGCTGGGCAGACATAAATACTCCATCCAGGGGAGTAGCACTAGATTGACCGACGCTGGGACGACCAGGTCTAACCATTTCTCTTCCTTTAGAAAGAAAGAAAGAAGAAGAAAAAGGTTATTTACAAAATGAATATCAAGCATTCTTGGTAGATAAAACAAGGAATCATAAAGAAAATAGGATGAATCAGCACGAAGACTCGAATTAAATTCTAAAGCACAGCTCCTAAGATGGACTTAGGACGATGATCCTTGTTAATTTATTCTACGTTGTTCCGAAGTTTGGCTTTGATACCAAGCTGTGACGCCCCACCTCTATACCCACGCTAGCCAAGGACACTATGGTGTAATGCCATCAACTAGCGCAGAGAATAAGGCTGTTGAGGATCGACCATCCGTGTAATTGCTTTGTGCGAGCACCGATATGTCAGATAGTACAACATGCATTTGGTTTCAGGAGGAAATCCGACACATCTATACAAACTCAAAGCTACTACGCAGTGGCTAAATATATATTCTTCAGTGACAAATATAGAAATAAACATAACACAAATCAGTCACGGATATCCTTATCACAAAGGTGGAAATAGATATGAATATTACACATAAAAGTGTACATCAGAGTAGTGGTCAAACAAGATCCACAATATCACAAAAGAATGGTTACAAGTTCTAGATAAAAGAATATGTATACATCGAGGAATCTATATCTCAAAGGTATACAACAAAAACTACTAATCTAAGTAGTTAGCCAAAAGTCAGGATGATAATCCCAGAAGTGAAGTCAAGCAAAAGCACCTGTAACATCTCGGTCTGACCCGAGTATTATTTAATAAGAAAATAATAAACAGATCAGTCTAGTTATAAATATCAGATAAAATGATGTAGAATAAGAGATATGACATAACATATGATAACCATAAAGCCATATTGTGATAAGTATGAAAATTGAAAATCAACAAGAGATTAATCAGTATCACCAGAATCTTCTCAAAGATCAAAAGGAATGTCATACTCCCTATTTCATTCACCAAGCCACAAATATTGACAACATATAAATGCCAATCATAAAATTGGTGAAATACAAATTCTAGAAATCATCAATAGAAATCCAGGAATCACGAAAAGGTGGAGGCCTATCACAAAATGGGAGCCTGAAAACTCACCAACACGTGTATCACAAACGTGACGCTATCCCATGGTCGCTAACCATAGAGCCGGTGCAACGACGTATTACAACGGTACGCCCGAGGAACTAGAAACTTGAATAGTTCGGAACAACAACGTAGTACAATGCTACGTCCGAAGATCCGAACTCCATAAAAACGTGGGTCGCTAGCCTACAAAAATTGGGTCGAAACCCCAAGAAATAAATAGGTCGTTAGCCTATAATAAAAACGAGACGAAACTCAATAAAACGAGGTACAGTCCCCTTTGTGGACAAAGAAACATAGCATAGCGCTAGTCTAAAACACAAAAATGATCCTCAATGATCATCAAGAAAGTGTCAACTACTCTAAGCTAGTAAATATATGAGCGTAGCTTCGTGTCCCATAACCACTAGCTTAACTTAAATATTTACGAGCAAATTGTAGATCTCCACTAGAAAATTGTCACAAAACATTCAATCGAACAAGTCCAAGAATTAACCAACGAAGTGAACGCAAGCGTTTCATACCACTTGTTTTACTAAGTCGTTTAATTAGATTTCTCATACGAGTGAGGTAAAGGTTTGTATATGCTAGTAGATTGGAAAACAGTTTGAGAAAACGAGCCTTGTAATAAAATAGTGCTGAAATCATTTTGAAGAAAGAGTTTTGATATTTACTACTTGTATCGAAACCTTTATATTTTTAAAGTTACAAATCACAAAAAATGATTGTAGAACAATCAATCACAAAATTCACATTCAAAGACGTGAATAAAGTCCAAAGAAATCGATACCGAATCCAACAAAATGGATATTCCCAAAAACCCCGAAGAAAATGTCATCAAAGACGATAATAAATGATTACAACAAATCGGAATCAACACAAATCGATTAAAGTTGGAAATTCAAGCTAAATAAGCAAATAGGGAAAAGACTGCAGATTCAGACGTCTGAAAGAAGTGATTCAGACGTCTGAATCTGGAAAACTAAATGTTTTCCAGAGCATATTTCAGACGTCTGAACCCTATATTTCAGACGTCTGAAATAGGCACTTTTTAGCCTATTTCCTTTCCGGTCCAAAACAAACCAATTCAGACGTCTGAAATATAGATTCAGACGTCTGAATCTGGGAATAAAAAATCTTCCCAGGATAATATTCAGACGTCTGAATCTAACGTTTCAGACATCTGAAACTGGGATTCAGGGCATTCCCTGAACCTAGACCAAAAACGACCAAAATAAATACCGGAAGCGATCAGACAAGCAACGACGACTAAGGACAAGAAACAACCCAGCCTTAAAGGCTCTTCGATACGCCTCAAATATCAATGTCCAAATATCCATAATAGGATTTTCATAGATTTTGATTTCAAAACACCAAAAATTGGAATATACACCAAATCAATCCAAACCAACATCAATTGCACAAGAATAAGTGTTAGGAATTCATACCTAGCAATCGAAGATAATTATAGACTAAGATGTTAGATAAAAATCTCACCTTTGAACCCAAAACAAATGAAGAAGAAGCTATAAAGCAAAGGCAAGGACAATCACTCTTCAATTCCAACCCAACAAGCTTGAATCTAAGCTAAAAAGAGAAACATTTCCTAAGTTAGGTTTAGGAATTTCTTAAATTGATAAGAAAATGAGTTGGAGAAGAAGAAGAGAGGCTCGCCAAAGCTTCTTCTATAAATTTGGAGCTAGAATTTAATTTGCAAATGGAAACTATGGCTTAGAGTTTTAATTTTCCATTCCTCTCTCCATTGTTGCTAAAGCTTGAGTATTAGGAAATAGAAATGAAGTAATGAAGAGAAGAGGGGTGAAGCTTGGGTCTAATGGGCTGAACCAAAACCAAAGCCCTAAGTGAAAAAGTTGCAAAATTCTACTGTCTCCAAACATATCAAAGTTTATACTCAAAAAGATCGCAAACATCATTTTGGACTCAATGGGGGTGGTCTTGAGTTCAAATTCGGCCGTTTGCAAAAAGTATCTTTTTGGACTAAAATTCGACTAACGATGAAATATTTAAATAAAATATTTAAATACTCAATCGTAAAATATGCGGGTTGTTACATCTTCTTCTTCCACATTTCTATATACATTTTCCTACCATTACTCTGCCGAAATCAACATTGAATCTAAATAGATCATTTTTGGTTTGATTCTCTATCACTATCACGACAAGATTCTCAATGCTATTCAGAGTTATAGTTTTCTTTTTAATCAATTTAGCGAGATAAGGTGTGATTGTAGCCTTGGAAATCAATCAAGCAATATAAGGTGTGATTTTAGCCTTGGGAAATCAATTGGGTGAACTTGTTGCCCGGGGAAATCAAGTATCTCTACATAGAGGATTGTGATTCTGGAGGGTGTATCTCGTTGCCTTGAAATCGGGGGTGTAATTGTACAATTGCTTTTGTAAGGAAATCCGTACTTGTGTGCGGGACTGGATGTAGGGTAACTCCGAACCAGTATAAAATCCAGCGTGTTCTTTCCTTTACTGCTTTTACTTTATTTCTACATCTGTGCTTGTTTCTGTGATCATATCTGTGTCTGAATATTGCATACATCTGTGTTCAAATTAACATAAACTTAAAGGTTTAGCAATTCTTTATAAACACTATTCACCAACCCTCTAGTGTTAATCCCAGCCTTAAGATCTAATCCGCATTTCTCACATTTGGTATCAAAGCGAGGTTTTCAAAGTTTCATAATCTGATTTTTGAAAAATTCTTAAAATGGCTATGTTTGTTAATACTAGTTTAGACATATTCATATCATCATTGTCTTTTGAGTCTACATATAGTCAATGTTCAAATTCAAGTTGTCTACCAAAATTGTTTGATGTGTAGGAATCATGCTTTAAGGCTATTGAGGAATCAATACACAACGGACAAATTATGAAGATCAGAAAGGACAAATGGATACTCAATAGTGGATTTTCTAGACACATGACTGGCAATCCAGATATGTTAAATGATTTAATATACAAAGATGGAGGACTGGTTAACTTTGGAGACAATTCAAAAGGATATGTGATTGGTATCGGCAAAGTTGGTAACTCTGAAACTCCTATTATTACTAATGTTTTGCTAGTTAAAAATTTGAAATATAATCTGCTAAGTATAAGTCAACTCTGTGATAAAGGTTATAAAATTAAATTTGAAAAAGATAAATGTCACATTGAAGATAACAATTCAACCATAATATTTGAGGGAGTTAGGAAAAATAATATTTATATTCTTAGTATGAAAGTTTCAAATGATAACTTAAGTCTTTTGGCAAATACAAGTGATCCTTGGACTTGGCATAAGAGATTTGGGAATTTGAATTTCAAACTCTTATCTAGACTATCAAAACATGATCTAGTAAGAGGTCTCCCTAAAATGAATTTTAAAGCAGATAGTCTATGTGATGCATGTCAATTAGGAAAACTTAAAAAAAGTTCCTTTGGATTAAAAGATATGATTTCAACTTCAAAACCTCTTGAATTACTTCACCTTGATTTATTTGGTCCATCTCAAATTCTATCAATAATTCATAGTAAATATGTTTTTGTAATCGTAGATGATTATTCTAGATTTACATGGACAATATTTTTGAAACATAAAAGTGTTACTTTTGAATGTTTTAAGAACTTTACAAAAAGGATTCAAAATCAACAGTAAAAATTATAAACATTCGTAATGATCACCGTGGTGAATTTGAAAATGAAAAGTTTGAGGAATTCTGCAATAAAAAGGGAATAACTCATAATTTTTCAGTTTCCAAGAACTCCACAACAGAACGGTGTAGTAGAATGTAAAAATAGGATTTTAATTACCAAAGACAGTAAATACTATGCTTTTAGACAGTAAATTACCAAAGAATTTTTGGGCAGAAGCAGTTGCTACCGCCTGTTATATTTTAAATAGAATTTTAATTAGACCTTTAACTAATAAGACTTCTTATGAACTTCTTTACTCAAAGAAACCTAAAGTATCTTATTTTAGAATTTTTGGAAGTAAATGTTTTATTTTAAATACTAAAGATAACTTAGATAAATTTGATCATAAATCCGATGAAGGTATCATTACCGGATATTCTAATAGAAGTAAAGCACACAGAGTATTTAATTTAAGAACTAACACCATCGAAGAAACAATGCATGTATCATTCGATGAAAATTTCAAAAATTTTGAAGATACAAATGATGAAGATGATTTAATTACTCAAAATCAAGAGTCAACCGAAACTAATAATGAAATTAATCATGCTAATAAAAGGATTAAACTTTTAAAAGATCATATTGTAGAAAATATACTAGGAGATATGCAATATGTTGTTAAAACTAGAAATCAACTAAGTCAAATGAGTAATGTAGCTTTTATATCAACTACTGAACCCAAAAATCCAAAAGAAGCATCAACTGATGATTCATGGATTTTGGGTATGCAAGAAGAACTAAATCAATTTACTAAAAATGATTTCTGGAAACTTGTTCCTAGACCTAAAAATAAAACTATAATTAGAACAAAATGGGTTTATAAAAATAAAATGAATGAATTAGGAGAGGCAGTTAGAAATAAAGCACGTTTAGTCGCTCAAGGTTTTTGTCAAGAAGAAGAAATAGATTTTGATGAAACTTTTGCTCCCATAGCAAGATTAGAAACCATTAGGATTCTACTTGCTTTCGCTAATCATAAATTTCAAATTATTTCAAATGGATGTTAAAAGTGCCTTTTTAAATGGATTTGTAAAAAAGGAAGTATATGTTCAACAACCACCACTTTTTGAAAATGAAAAATTACCTAATCATGTTTACAAACTTAAGAAACTTTATATGGTCTGAAACAAGCTCCTAGAGCCTGGTATGATGGACTAAGATCTTAATTATTACAATCAAATTTTGAAATTGGTAAAGTAAATAATACTCTTTTTGTTAAAAGAAATAAAAATGATATTCAACTAGTACAAGTCTACGTAGATGATATCATTTTTGGATTAATTAATTTTGAAATGAAAAAGAATTTTCTGAAATAATGACAAAAGAGTTTGAGATGAGTCATATGGGTGAATTAAATTTCTTTTTAGGATTACAAATAAAACCATTAGATAATGGTATCTTTATAAGTCAAGAAAAATATGCTAAAGACCTAATTAATAAATTTGGCTTGACTACTACAAGTGGAAAAACCACTCCCATGGCAACCAATGAGTATCTTAGTAAAAAATGATCTCTCGAAAGATGTAGATCAAAAATTATATAGAGGAATGATTGGATCACTACTCTATGTTACTGCTAGTAGACCTGATATCATGCATAGTGTTTGTCTCTATGCAAGATATCCATCTCAACTTAAAGACACTCACTTAAAAACCGTAAAACATATCATAAGATATGTTAAACGCACCTCGGATTATTGCTTATTTTGCCCTAAAATGATTCTTTTGATTTAATATCTTACTGTGATGTTGATTATGCTGGTTGTAAATCAGAACGAAAAAGTACAAGTGGAACTTGTCACTTTTTGGGGCATTCTCTAATTTCTTGGTTTAGTAGAAAGCAAAACACAGTTTCTTTATCGACAACTAAAGCATAGTAAATTTATGTTGCTTTGGCTTGTTCTCAAGTAATATATATACAACAAACTTTAAAAGATTACGGTTTAAAATTTTCAAAATCACCAATTTATTGTGATAATACTAGTGCGATAAATTTATCCAAAAATACTACTCAACATGCTCGAACTAAACATATTGATATTAGACATCATTTTCTCAGAGATAATATATGTAAGGAAGTAAGCACTCTAGATTATATCAATTCTGAGAATCAAATTGCTGATATCTTAACAAAACCCTTAAATGAATCTATATTTACTAAATTAAGAGGAGAATTGGGTATTTGTTCAATAACTGAAATATAAATATAAATAACAAGTATAATTAAAAATTAATTCAAAATAAATTAAATAGGCAAAAATTCAAGAACCATGTCGACATACCCCTCCACCCTATGTCGACATACAACGTTTTTAATTTTTTTTTAAATTTTTCTCACCAAAATTCAAATAATTTGTTATATATTCTTCTTATTTTCGAATTTTTGATCATTCTCTCTATTGTCTCTCTATTCTAACTTCTGAAATTAGTTAAACTATGGCCTCTTCTTCTAAATCAAACATAAAATCAACCTTTCGTTTCCCTCTCCTATTTCTGGTCCACTTCAACATACTACTCTCACTCATGTGACTAAAATGGAGGATTCTCTGAAGGATGCACTTCAGTTAATGACTGAAATCCATGTAATGCAACTTCGAATGGCCAAGGAACAGGAGAGGCAAGGCAAAATCCTTAGGAATTTGCAAAAATTTCTATTGGACAATCATGCTAACCCAATCTTGATTGATGAAGATTCTTCAGGAGATCAAGAACAAGAGGCCAGTGAAGAAGAAGAAGAAGAACCCATGGAAGAAGTGCATGCAGAAGATGATGACAAGGTCGTTTGCGTTGGTGAAGTGTGTTTTGACAAAAATGGGAATCTTGTCGAATAACGTGAAAATTTCTGTTTCCACTATCCAAACTATTCGATTCATAGATCTCCTATGTTCAAAAACACACATTAGTTTCTTCTCTTTCTTTACCATTGTTATATGTTCCTTCTTACATTTCCCACGAAAATGTAAATAAAACGATATGATTAATAAATTGTATTCTTATATGTGTTCTTATCTATAATAAATATAACTATATGGTTATTATATACTTAGAATAATTAGTAGTTTAGGATTAGGTTTATTATTAGATCTAAGTGTTGATTTTTTATGATAAGACTATCATTATAATCACATGACATAGAGTATTAGATTTAGGGGGAGTTCTATAGTTTGGTGTTATATAGTTTAGAGTTAGATTTTTTGTTGATGACAAAGGGGGAGAAGTATAAAATAGGGTAGTTAGGCATAGATTAAGGGGGAGTTATTAGGATAGAAGTAATATTTTATAAACAAAGGTTGTCATCATCAAAAAGGGGGAGATTGTTAGTCCTTGAGATGATGGTTTTGACAACAACAACCTTAGAATAGATTATAAAATATAAATACTAATAGTATAAATTTAGAGATGTATGTATATGTAGGATTTAACCATGCAGGTACCAAGAATGAAGACTGTACGGTATAGAGATTCAAGATATCAAGATTGAAGACTTATGAGTAAAAAGAATATCAAGATTATCAAGACTTCAAGGTTTCAAGTAATTTACTTTTTTAATTAGGATTTTTTAAAACTCCTAGAAAAGCACTGGCATCTTAAAATCCAATTTATTCATGGAATGAAATCCACTTCGAGCCTTTTAAAGGGATGGAACCCTAAGTAGGATGGAACCTACGAAAAATCTAGTGGAACATTGTTTTGTATCCGCTAACTTTTTATTCAAAATGATTTTTCAAACTTATATCTTGTTTTCAAAATGATTTCAAAACCTACCTTTTAAAAGAATCAAAAACATCTATCCTGATTTCAAATACTTTTAGCCTCAAAATAATCTTCAATTTCAAAATCAAATTATCCTTGGTTTTAAACTATCTTTTAAAATAAAAATATATTTAATTTTTTAATATTTATATATAAAGTTATAGTAAAATTTTATATATACCAAAATATTATTGTATATATTTATTTATGTATTTCAACCATATTTAAGTATATTTATAAAAGTATAAAATAGTTTTAAAATAAGATAAAAGTTATTTTCAAAGAAAAAAAACATCAAAAATTCCTTTAGGATGTCGACATGCCCAAGTACCCCATGTCGACATAGTGTTAGTTGAGTTCAAAATTTAAATTTCAAAAGAAGCGTCTATTCGTCATATCACGAATGGACATGGTTGTTGTTCCTCTATAAATAGGGGTTGGTTTCAACGAATTTTTGTATAATTTTTCTGCTTTTTCACTCCTCTTCTTCTTCCACATTTTTATATGCATTTTCTTACTATTACTCTACCGAAATCAACATTGAATCTAACTAGATCATTTCTGGTTTGATTCTCTATCACTATCTCAATAAGATTCTCAGTGCTATTCAGAGTTATAGTTTTCTTTTTAATCAATTTTGCGAGATAAGGTGTGATTGTGGCCTTGGAAATCAATCAAGTGAGATAAGGTGCGATTGTAGCCTTCGGAAATCAATTGGGTGAACTTGTTTCCCGGGAAATCAAAGATCTCTACCCAAAGGATTGTGATTCTGGAGGGTGTACCTCGTTGCCTTGAAATCGAGGGTGTAATTGTACAATTGCTTTTGAAAGAAAATCTGTGCTTGTGTACTGGAATGGATGTAGGGTAACTCCAAACCAGTATAAAATCCAGTGTGTTCTTTCCTTTATTGCTTTTACTTTATTTCTGCATCTGTGTTTGTTTCTGTGATCATATCTGTGTCTGAATATTGCATACATCTGTGTTCAAATTAACATAAACTTAGAAAGATTTAGTAATTCTATATAAGCACTATTCACCCCCCCCTCTAGTGTTAATTTTTAGCCTTAAGATCCATAATCCTCATTTCATACAAACACGGCACACGAGGAAATGCCAGGGTAGATATACCATTTGCGTATCCGGACTGGTGGTAATGCATAGCAGCTACTAGCGTCCACCTCGGAACACTCTCCCAAATCAAAAATCGAGGGGTGGCCACCAACAATCACAAAATAAGAATATAATATCAAAGAAGTGTGCCCGATAGGAGGAATGACCTCACTTGGCTCGGCATGGCTCCTAAAGTTGCTCACATCTATGCTGACTTACGGGAGTCAGGGTTATGTCATACCTATAAAAAATCATGCGCCAAACCATCCTACTTCATTTCTGGAATCTCCACCACGTACACAGTTGTTAAAGTGGTTTTCGGTATTGGCAAAGAGTATGACAATATCCAATCCCGGTCTCTTTAACAACCAAATGCTTGTTACGCACCAGATGGTTCTTTTACATTTCAAAAGTCAATTCACATTTATACCAAAATATCATTTTCGGTTTCAAACCATATCCCCTTTGAAATCATATTTATTTACAAACAATATTCACTTCAAAAATCATATTTCAGAATAGCTTACAACCCTCATTTCAAAACTTCACATTCAAATCAAATATGTAATTTTAATCCAACTTAGGTTATAATATTGTTTAGCCGCATTTGTTTTTAAACCAATTGGATTTGAAAATGAACATTTCCCTTTTCCTTAGTTTGAAAATTTAGAAAATAGTTTAAAAAGTTATAAATAGTTAAAATAGTTATAAATAATAAAATTTTAGATAAAATATTATCAAATTGATTTAAGATAGTTAAATGGATTCAAAATAGATTAAATATAACTAAAATATATTAAATAGCTTTAAAATAGATTAATTAGATTTAAAATAAGTTAAATTGGGTTAATTTGTTTAAGAGAAATTTTATGGTTTAAAAATAGGTTAAAATGATTTAATATAGTTAATATAGGTTAAAATAGTTTGAAAATCTTAATAATTAAAGTCTTTAAAATAATATGTTTTAAAACAGTTTATGTTAAAATATGAATTTTGAAATTAGTATTAATTTACTATTTATTTCATTTCAACAAAATAGAACCATTTAAATTCCTAAATCAACATCCAATTCAAGTCTCTACTCACATTCTAAATCAAATATTACACTTATATCGATTTCAAATCATGTTCGAAATATCAATTTAAATCATTTCCATTTCAATGCATTTCAAAGTTATATTTCAAAAAACTCAAATAACTCAATTCTGACAAATTTCACTTTTTATTCCAAATTCAACTTTGAAATTTTAATTAAATTCTTTTAACAATACCTTTAAACAATTCAAATTTTATCATAAAACTTGAATCCCGATAATAATTCAATTCGTAAGAATCAAATTTTTATTTCAAAATTTGTATCAACCCAAAAAATTTATTAAATATTTTAATTCATTTTATTTAAAACTTTGGTGTTTAATTATCCAAAATTTGAATTTTGAAAATTTTCCAATAAAGTTTGGATATTTGTTTGTAATTTCCTTTCCTAATACAATAAAATAAATAATTTCTGTATATATATTTATATTTTTCATATATATTCATCTCTATTTATATTTCTATATTTTTCGTTTTTGACATTCATTTTATTATTTGAATTGTTATGTGTTTATATCTCCTATTTATTGCTTGGAAAAAAAATTCAATGGATATACGTTATATTGTCTTAAAGGCGCATCTTTTTAAAATTTTATTTATTTTGTTTATTGAATGTTTCTTTGTATATACCTTTTAATTAATGGCAAGGAAACAAATCAAATTTACGTATATAACTTTGCTTTAATTTGGCACATTTGTTTTATTTCTTACCTCTTTATTTGCCTATCTATTTATTTCCTGCCATAGTTGTTCATAACTTACGTTATTTTCTATTTGTGTATATACACTTTAAACTATTTATTTGGATGTTCATTTGTATATTCTGTATTTAATAGTTGGGAAACGAATCGATTAGTTGTACGTTACGTTGTTTTATTTTGGCATAAGTTTCTTTGGCTTTATTTCTTGCCTTTTTATGTGCCTATCTATTTGATTTCCTACCATAACCATTTACTATTTTAGTCATTCCTCACATGCTGGAGCCATGTATTACTTCTCCTAATCATGCATAAAAATCTTCTCAATATATCTCTTCCTCTGATTGAAAGATCTTTGCTTGCATTTCTTTTATTAAATAGGAATTGAATCCCCTTTATCATTTTCTTACTATTTACTCTTTTGGCCTTTCATTCCTCAAACCTTAGCCTGTGATATGTTATATGATGTTAAATGCCTGTGACACTGTGAAATGATGAATATGTATAAACTGATATGTTATTCATACATGCCTGTGATATGTTATATGATGTTAAATGCTGTATATATATTTGTTACATCATCTAATATGTAATTACATGATATACTATTCATTTTATTTACTGTATCATTACTGCAAGTTCCTTGTCACTATGGGTTAAAATGATACATACCCGAATGCACTTTAGAATAAGGAAAAATCATTATGAGCTGAAATGATAGGCTCAAGTGATTTTTATTGTGATTTCTGTTTCGTTTATTTTAGTTGGGATCGCGGGTTTGAAATGATAGAACCCGGATTTTTCTTTTAAATTACAGATTGAAATGATACACATCCGTATCAATTGACCTAGGTTAGAAAATATTATAGAGGCCCATGGTTATATTTTTAAATAATATTTTCCTAAATATTCATCAAGTGTTTTGAATATTTTCTGAAATTTTTTCAGTATTTTGAAATTATGAATATATGAAATTTTAACTTAATTCGATTTAATGCTTTAAATGGTAAAGGTGTATTTGGTTTTCCTATAAGTTAAAATTTTATAAGTCTATTATTGGTTTAAGAAATTTAAAGATTTTATTTATGATAAATATCCTAATTATTAAATTTGATTTAATATGGAATCTTAAATTTAATCTAGTAACTTTAATAAAGGTTATTTCATGAAATGGATTTGGTTTGCATTATAAATGATGTATTTTGGATACAATGAAATACAGTTTAATTGGACTTTATAATAAATATTTAACTTGGAATTATAGTTATTTGAAGTATGAATGAATAAATTTATGTGAGTTGCTACTAGTGGTCCAAGTGGTTAAGACATAGTGGAGTTGCTACATGTAGTTGTAGTGGCACCGGATCGAATCCCAGCGGCCACAATTATGAGGCATAGTGCACGGCCACTTTAAAACCGGCTTAACCAAAGGTCAGGGCGACATAGTCTCCCTGTCCCCAAAGTTTAGTTTTCAGTTTTCATGGGGACCGTTCCCTCCCCCTTACCTCCCATTCTTTCTACTGTTCCATCCACTGTTCTTCCTTCTCCCTCTTCCATACCGCCGTCCATCAGTCCATCGTTGTCAAATCTTGTCCCCGTCATCTCTCTCTCTGCTACTCTGCCGCCTCCATCGCCTGATCCTCCTCCTCTAAATTTCACTGATCAAATCCTTCCTAATCTGTCTTCTCCTGTTCCACCCTGTCCCAATCCACCTTCAAAACTTTCATCTTCTCTTGATTCGGTGCCTTGGTCCACGCTTTTCAAATCGAAGCCACGTAATGCAGGAACTTATGTTCCCCAGGACATCCCTCTTCTTTACACTGGAGATGTACTTGTGCCTTCTAGTGAAATTATTCAGGCTGGTACTGCTGTGTGGAAAGACTACCTTGTTGGGTTTTTCCTGGATAAACCCCTGCCATATGTGAGTGTGGTGTATCATCTGAAGAAAGTATGGAATCTCAGAGGAGAAGTCAATGTTAAGTCGGATGGTTTTGTTTTCCTCTTCAGGTTTTCGTCTGCGGAAGACCGGCAACGAATTTCTGAAGATGATCCTATTATCATGAGAAACAAATTGTTTATTATCAAGCCATGGGATGTGACGGTGGGTAATAGTTGTCGGACTATTCGCTCTGTTCCTGTTTGGATTAAGTTATTTAACATACCACTTTATGCTTGGTCACATTATGGTATTAACTGGTTGGCGTCAAGGGTTGGAAAATTCCTGTGCATGGATCAATCTACGGAGAGAATGGAAAGGATTACTTTTGCAAAATGCTTGGTTGAAGTATCACCTGATAAGGAGCTGGTGGATAATTTTTTGGTTAAGTTGATGGATGGCACTGATCATAAGGTTGCAGTTAAGTACTTATGGAAACCAGAAGTGTGTGTTAATTGTAAAGAATTTGGACATGCTGGCAGTAACTGTTCTCATGCTGTGTCAGAAGCTAAAGTCACTGCAGATGAAGTTATTGATACCCATGATGATAGGGATGGAGTTAATGGCAAGAAAAGGCTGTTGAGCACAAATAGAAATCAAAAACAGGTGTGGAAAAAGGTTAATTATAAAAATAACAAAAACAGGGATAACAGACATGAGGAAATTGGTAAAATGCAAGGTGATAATGTTGGTGCAAAGTTAATGCAGTGTACTGCTCCATATAAGGTGGGTAGTACCAATGATAGTGAAGTTACAACCAAGGAAAAGTCGCTGTCTATTCCTGATAGTAATATAAGGTTGGTTAACAGTTTCCAAGTGCTTGAAGACCAAATTATTGGAGATGCAATTGATGTAGAGCAAGTGGGGGAGGTAAATGCAAATGATGAATCAATGCCTTTTACTGTTGGTAATATAAGTTTGGTTAACAGGTATCAAGTGATTGATCATATTGATGGAGATGCAATTGATGTTGAGCAGGTGGGTGAGGATAATGCTAATGATGAAGTTATGGGAGTTGAGATGGGGGTAATACATGAATCAAGTACGTTTTTAACTGAGCATAACAACCAGGTAGCTGATAGTGATGAATTACAAGTAGATATCCATGTGCATGCTGATCCATCTGTGCATGTGCACACAACTGCTGAGTCATTACAACATGCTGATACTCTAAATAATTTAAATGGGCAAGCACAATTGGAAAGGGGTAAAGTCATGAGAAATCAAATCATCCCTTCCACTGATATCAATTTCCTCAATAACAATGCAAAAAGCATTATTGAACTAGTCTGTTCAACTAATGTTAATCCATCTGATTCTACTCCTTCTGTTCCACTCCATTCTGTTCAAACTACATCCTTTTCTATCCCACACAATAAAAATTCTTCTCCTCCATCTTTACCAATCACATCCCCTTTCCCATATGTTAACAATGCTATCATACCAGGTTGGTATAACAAAGAAAAGCAAGCCTGTGATGATAACTGCCATGGTAATATAGACACCAAAACAAGACTGGCAGCAAAGAAAACATCAAAATCAAAGGCTGATTCCAATGATGCACAATCTCCTGCAACCAGGAGCAGAAAGGACATTATCCATCAATCTCTTTAGATAATGAAGATACAAAATATAGGTGTTTGGAACATTAGGGGTGCTCATAACCAACTGAAACTTGACCAAGTCAAAAATCATATAAATTATCATAATCTAAAAATTTTTGCTATCTTGGAATCAAAACTTAATCTTGCTTTAACTTCTAGGGCTGCAAATTACATCAATCCTTCTTGGAAGTTTATCCACAACCTTGCTGATGCTGATTATGGTAGGATTTTCATCCTATTTGATCCAACAGTTTACTCTATCACCTCTGTAATTTCTTCCAGACAATACATACACTCCAAAATCATCTACCAGCAAACCAAATCTTCCTTTTATTTTACTTTTGTTTATGCTGACAATACAGCTGTTTCTAGGCAAAAACTATTTGATTTCTTACCAAATCTAAGGCAAGAAACACATCCATGGCTGGTTGTTGTGGATTTTAATAGCTGTTTTCATCTGGATGACAAGTTTGGTGGCCAACCATTATATCCAAAGCATATCCTTCCATTGAACACTGCCATTTATGAATCGAATCTCATCAAGATACCCTCTCATGGTGCTAGATACTCATGGAACAACAAATGTAGGAGTGGTGTCAGAACATTCTCTACTACTGATCATGCTTTCTGCAATTTCAAAGCTCTTTCTACTTGGCCTAATCTCTCTGTCAATCTAATCCATCCCATTCTATCTGATCACTCCTCATTGATTCTTTCTGACGGTCCCAAAATGAAAAATGAAAAAAGAAGTTTCAAATTTTTTAATGATTGGATTAGTTCTTCTGAATTCAAACCAACTGTGAATATAGCGTGGTCCTTGCATTGTTATGGTAACCCTATGTTTATTCTTTGCAGGAAGCTTAAACAAGTTAAAAAGCTTTTGAGAGCTTGGACAACTGAGAAGTATGGTGATGGAACAAAGCAATCAAAATTTTTGAAGAAGAAGTATGCTGAGGTTCAGGAATTTATGATGAACAACCCCCATGATCAAAATGCAGCTGAAGAGGAAGTAAGGCTATGTGATCTTCTTAACAAAGCTCTAGAAATTGAAAGTGGAATGAAAAAACAGCAGTTTCATAGTAAGTGGTATAATTTTGGTGATCGTAACACTGAGTTTTTTCATTCCTCGATCAAAATCAAACAGGCTAAAGAAAATATACACACAATAACTACTCTTGAAGGTTCTACTGTATCAACTCCTGATTTAATTGATGCTGCTTTTGTTCAATATTTTGAGCACTTGTTTGGTAACTCCTCTGACTTTATTCCTGATCTTGACAAGTTAAACAACATCCACCTTCCTAGCTTGTCCACATTGCAAGCTGCTATGCTGGTTAATCAAGTTACTGATGAGGAAATAAAAAATACACTCTTTGCAATGAATAGAAAATCGTGTGGTGGGCCTGATGGGTTCAATGTCCTCTTCTTTGTTACTTGCTGGGACATTATTCAATTGGATTTCTGCAAGGCAGTGCACAATTTTTTTATTAAATGCACACTGCTATCTGAAGTTAACTCAACTAATATTGTACTAATCCCAAAAAGTTCTGAACCAAGCTCTGTCTCTTCTTTTAGACCAATCTCGTGCTGTAACGTGGTGTATAAGTGTATATCAAAGATTATTGCGTCAAGACTACTGCATGTTCTCCCCCAAATTATTTCTCACAATCAGGTTGCTTTTCTTCCCAATAGGAGTATTTATGACAACATTTTGCTGGCTCAAGAGCTGCTTTGTGGATATTCGAGATCAAATATTTCTCCTTCTGCTATGCTAAAGCTAGACATATCTAAAGCTTATGATTCCATTCACTGGTCCACCATTGTGAGAATTATGGCATTAATGAACTTTCCGAAGCCATTTGTTGGGTGGGTATATGAATGCATTTCAACTGCTAGGTTCTCCATTGTTATTAATGGTCGACCTGTTGGTTATTTCAAGAGTAGGCAGGGAATTAGGCAAGGGGATCCGATTTCTTCGTACTTATTTCTTATGGTGATGGAAGTGCTCACTAGATTAATGATAACAAAGTATGCTGCTGGGAAAATTAAATACCACCCCAAGTGCAAACTAACAAATGTTACTACTCTCTTGTTTGCTGATGACATTATGATTTTTACTAAGCCTCATCTCCCCTCGTTGCAAAGTGTTATTAAAACTTTGACTGACTTTTATTTGATGTCAGGTTTGCAACTAAATTTTTCTAAATCAAGTATAGCAATTGCAGGGGTTTCCACCAGTATTTACAACAGTCTTCTACATTACACTGGTCTCCATAGAATGAGTAATAATATGACTTATCTTGGCCTCCCGCTATTGACATCAAGACTGAATTATGCTGATTGCCTCCCATTGTATTCCAAAATGGTTGCTATTCTTGACATGTGGTCTAACAGATTTTTGACCCAGGCAGGAAGGCTTGTCCTTATCAAGTCTGTTGCATTTTCTATGACTGTTTATTGGGCTAAAGCGTTTATCTTGCCGACTAAACTTTTGCATCATGTCAGAAGTGCAATGCTAAGATTCTTTTGGACTGGATCCACCAAAAACAGGAAGCCATTGCCATGTTCATTCAAATGTTTTGAGAAGAGTTTAAATGCTGGTGGGCTGGGGGTTTTAAACATTGTTGATTGGAATATTGCTGCATTCAGTACTCATCTAAATTCAATTATTGCCAAGGATAACTCTGGTTGGGTTAATTGGGTATGGGTCAATAGAATTGGTAGGGCAAGTTTCTGGACTGTTACCACTCCACAAATTTGCAGCTGGACTTGGAGAAATCTCCTGAGTTTACGTGATAGATTGCTTCCTATTATTGTTCATAGGTTGTCAAATTCTTCTACTGTCAAATTTTGGTACGATCCATGGGTGGCCAAGGGAGTGATATTGCATTCTTTGTTCACATATCAACAGATCCAACAGACTGGTATACCTTTTAATGCAAAGGCGGTGGATTATATTTTCCAGGGTAACATGAATCTGCCATACTCATCAAATCAGTACATCAGGTCAGTGTGGAATGATATACAATGTAATAAGTACCCTCTTGTTGATGTTGGTGATGTGTCTTGGAATGATAGACCTCATACTGTTAAGCTTGTGTACAAGCACCTGCACAATTTTGGTGATCATGATTTCAAGTGGAGCAAAGTTATTTGGACAACTGATTCAACCCCAGGGGATAATCTTATGCTCTGGAAAGTGCTACAAAATGCAATGTTAACTAGAACCAAATTGATGGAGATGGGATATGATAGGGGATCAAATTGTGTTTTCTGTGCTAATGACCCTGAGACTGTGCACCATTTGTTCATGCAATGTTCTTACACTAAGATGCTATTTGACAAAATGATGCTTGTCGCTGGGAGTAGATTGTTGGCTAATCAACCTATGCTGGATTTTGACATGATTTACAAAGCTATAAGGTGGCGAACTTTGAAGGCGAGACACTTAGCTATATGCTTGAAGAAATACATGACAGTGGTGTGGTATGAACGAAATTTGATTTGCTTTGATAAGAAGAGGAGAGATGGTCAGGTGTTATGGAAAGTATTGAAGTATGAAATTTACAAAACAATGAAGATGCAATCTATTTTTCCAGCCATATACATGGATGCTTGGAGATAGTTGGTTTTTTTGGTGTGTTTCTTGTTTTCTTATTTTGCTTTGTGTGTTTTTTTGTTGTGCTTTTCTTTCTTTGTAGCTCCGTGTGTTGTGTTTTGTATTTTCTTTTTTTCTTGCTTGCTGTTCTCTTTTGGGCAAGTTTTGTGTTTTATTGTTTTTTTGCAATAAAATCAGGTAGGGGCCCTGTTAACCCCGCTAGCTTTTGCTAAAAAAATGAATAAATTTATAAAGAAAACTGATTATTATATTAACTATGATAAAATATTTTATTTGTGAAATGGATATGTTTTGGAAAATGAATACTTATGATTTATATGGTAAACATGTAATTTTAATTAATGTGATATTGAAATGCTCTTTCTTGTGATAATAAAATGTAAGTTAAAAATGTATATTTGACATGTAATTGTAATTAATGTGATATTGATTAAGACAATAAATACTCTTTATTGTGATTATAAAATGTAAATTAAAAATGTACATTTGACATGAAATTGTAATTAATATGATATTGATAAAGACAACAAATGCTCTTTATTATGAAATTAAAACGTAAGTTAAAAATGTACATTTGACATGTAATTTTAATTAATGTGATATTGATTAAGACAATAAATGCTATTTATTGTGATAATAAAATGTAACGTAAAATGTACATTTGACATGTAATTTTAGTTAATGCAATATTGATTAAGACAATAAATGCTCTTTATTATGAAAATAAAATGTAAGTTAAAAATGAACATTTGACATGTAATTTTAGTTAATGCAATATTTATTAAACCAATACATGTTCTTTACTGTAATAATGAAATGCAAGTTAATAATATACTTTTAACTTAACATAAGGAATTTCAACTTTAAATAGGAAATTACAGTAATTAAGTTTATTTAACTTAAAAGCATGGTTTATTTAATATCCAAATGAATTAATTAGTGTAATAAATAGAAATGATAAAATAATTATGGTAAGAATTGTATGTATATGAACATTTGGATTATATAAAATGGTAAACTGAAAAGTATATACTATTTTGAAATAAATGTTATGGTTTTGAAGTGGATATGATAATTTGGTTTTGAAAGTATATACTATTTTAAAATAAATGATATGGTTTGAAATGGATATGATATTTTGATTTTGGAAGTATATACTGCTTTGAAATAAATATCCATGGGTTATAATAACGATTGCTTGGCAAAGAGACCAGGATCAGATATGAGCATACTCTCTGTCGATACCGGAAAAACTTTGACAACCATGTAAGCAGTGGAGATTCTAGAATGAAGTAGGATGGCGACGGCGTTCTGTTAAGGTATATAGGTGGACCTGACTCCTGTGAGTTCCCATAAGGTGGCTAAAACAGGAGCGATCGACGTGCTAAGGAGGTAGCACCTCTTATCGGACACACTTCTTCGTATGCTATTCTATTACTTTGTGATTGTTTGGTGCGCACCTTTGATTTTGGGAGTGTGATTCGAGGTGGGGGGTAGTAGCTCCTATGTGTTACCACCGGTCTTGAAGCGTAACTGGTATATCTACCGTGGCATTGCCCAGTTGTGCCTTGTTACCTACCCTAGCGCGCCTTGTACGATTTTGGTTTTGTGTCGTACCTACGGAGTGTCCTCTGGTAGCCTCTCGATCAGGAGGTATTACGGTACCGTATAAACTACTGGCACTATGTATGTGTTAAGGTGGAAAATGTAAAGCCTAATGCTATTTTAAAGTAAGTTATTTTACTATAGACATTATTATAATAGCAAAATGTTACGACATAGTAAATAGTTTGACAGATCATTAGAGGATGGGCGGTCCCAAGCATCCTTTAAGTTACTTATACCTATATTACAGTTCACTTGAGTTGGTTTACATTGTATAAGTATGTATGTCCTGACTCGAGTGTTTTGTATTTTACTTTATGCTTGGGCCAGACTGAGTGATACAGCATTTGAGACTCACCTTCGGAGTTGGAGCTTTGCTTAAAGATCCAACTATCTATTTCAATTTCAGTATTCAGTTGATTCCAGTTATCCAGTTGATTCCAGTAATGTATTCTAATTTGTACTTGATTATCATCTTGTTACTCCTGTTGTATCTTGTTTAACTCTGATGTATTATATAATAGCTTCATGAACTACCATCTCTTTTCTTCCGCTGCATTTTATGAATCTGTGTCTGTGATCTTTGATTTATTTATTTACTGTATGTTTTGAGTTTTGCCAAATTTATTTCTACAATTCGGTATTTTGAGCAATTCAGGTCCGACATGCGCGGATGCGAATGGTTGAAAATACCGGATCGTTATATTTGGTATCAGAGCTTTGGCTCTAGGCAAACTTAGCATATATGGTAAATTTATTTACAGAATCACTTTCATTCAAGTGCGAATCTCTTACTTTTGACTCGATATCCTTTGAATTTTGGAATGTTCCCTCGGTTCCGAAATTCATTCTTGTCCCTCACTATTCATCTTCTTTTGATTTTGGAGTGTCCCATAACTCCATTTCGAATGATCGGTAAAGGGGTGGGACTCCTTTACAAATGAAATTAATTCACCGGAGATTTATATATTCTCGGTTTAGATGCTAGTATCCCTTGTTATCCCTAATTCTATCTTCTGAGACCGAATGTAGATTTGCCTCAGAACTCTGCATCGATCTTATTCTTGAAATCACAGTTGACCCGATTAAGGTTGCACGTGATTTATATAAGCTTATTCATTCACTTATTTCGTTATTTGATCATCTTATCTTTTGTTTCCAACTTATCTTCAAATCATTCTTGAGGTGTATTTATAAACTGATATTTAAATGTTTTATTATATGTTGTGTTGTTTGATTTGTTGATGTTGATTTGGGTTTCCGATCGATTCATCTGATCAACGCTATCGATAGGATCTCCAAAACACTTGAATAGAGCAAACTGACACAATATGGTTTTCAAATTTAGTAATGAAATAAATTTGTATAAGTATAATTTTCTGAATGGTGATAGTTAATTGAATTGGATGTTAGGAAATAAAATTTGACTCTGTATATGTATAGCTTGTAACCATTAGCTTTTGTTTCATATATAAATGATTGAACTATAAAATATGGTTATAAATTTATTTGGAAATTTAACAAGAAACTAAGAATTTAATTTCCAACAGTTTCAAACTTTGTTTTTAAAGTTTTAAAGGGAGTATTATTTAAAGTAATTCAAGTAGAAATCATTTCAAATAATTTTAAGTTAAATCAGTGCTCTTTTCTTTGTCGCTGGAAAATAATTTCGGTGATGACTACAGCATCATCGACTTTCATTTCCGAGTTTCAAAGTGAAGAGACCAATCTGCAGTTTTGCTACAGTCTTGCTTTGGAGAATTAAATGGATTTGGATTTCTAAAATTTGATTTGATATATATTGTGTATATTTATTTATCTCAAAATCGTTTGAAGTTAATCGAAAATCTAATTCTTAAACTTTATCTCAAAGGATAATGTCAAATATACAATGAAACCAAAATTTTGAATAAATATTTAAGCTTAAGATAATTGAATTAGAAAATTTTATTTGTGTATTATTCTATTACATTCCATTGTAACTTACCTTAATTATTAGAAGTTAACAATGTAATTGGATGATATAAAATATAAAATGGATTTTTATAAATAAAATTTGAGTATTTATAATGAATGCTATACACTTAAATTTTAGTTGTAAAAAGGATTAATTGAGGTAAATAGAATAAAAGGTTAATTGAATAACTGACAATATAAAATGGTGTTAAAGGAATTTGTAAATAAATCGATATATTTTATTCAAATTTATTTATTTTTGTAAATTTATTTGTTTATAAAGTTAGCATTTTGAATAAGATATATTGATTACTTAATTTTTTCTTTTCCCTTATTTTCCTTTTCGGGGACGAAAAGTTTTGAGTGGGGGAGTGTATAACAACCCAAATTTTCTATTAAATATTTTAATTCATTTTATTTAAAACTTTGGTGTTTATTTATCCAAAATTTGAATTTTTAAATTTTTCCAATAAAGTTTGGATTTTTGTTTGTAATTTCCTTTCTAATATAATAAAATAAATAATTTCTGCATATATATATATTTATATTTTTCATATATATTCATCTTTCTTTTATCTCACTATATTTTCCTTTTTGGACATTCATTTTATTATTTGAATTGTTATGTGTTTATATCTCTTATTTATTGCTTGAAAAAAAAATTCAATGGATATATGTTATATTGTCTTAAAGGCATATCTTTTTAAAGTTTTATTTATTTTGTTTATTGAATGTTTCTTTGTATATTAATTAATGGCAAGGAAACAAATCAAATTGACGTATGTTACTTTGCTTTAATTTGGCGTATGTTACATTTGCTTTATTTCTTACCTCTTTATTTGCCTATCTATTTATTTCCTATCATAGTTGTTCATAACTTATGTTATTTTCTATTTATGTGTATACAGTTTAAGTTATTTATTTGGATCTTCAATTGTATATTCTTTATTTAATAGTTGGAAAACGAATCAATTAGTTGTACGTTACGTTGTTTTATTTTGGCATAAGTTTCTTTGGCTTTATTTCTTGCCTTTTTATGTGCCTATCTATTTAATTTCCTACCATAGTGTTAGTGTCAAAATTGGGCACAACACTCGTCGGAAGTTTTTGAAGAGATAATAAATGAAGAAAGTAAATTAAAATGTGGGTTATCTAACAAAAACTCCAAATGAAGAAAGTAAATTGCACAAGAGACAACGATTTAGAGTGGTTCGGCGTTTTGGCTACGTCCACTATGAAGTTTTGTTACTTTATTGCTTGATATTCGGAGAATACAACTTCTTAATGTCAAAATACAGCAAGTAGTAAGCCAAAATTCGAAATCAAAGGCAGTAGTGGTGCTCTGAAGCAATTCTGGCAGCGCTCGGGCGTTCTCTTACTCTCCAAATTCTCCGATCCCCCTTCTGAATGACCAGGGGCTCTATTTATAAGTGCTGGAGGCTGATATTTCGCCTAAAATTCGGGGAGACCACTTCTGGCACGTGTGGGAGGCCCACATGGCCGAATTTTGGAGATCCGGGCCCACTTTTGGATCGATTCGACCCTTGGTTCGAATCGATCAAAAAAGTGTCCAATCGTGATGAAACTTGGCATGGACATTCTTCTATGTACGTGCAAGCTCCTGTGAAAATTTCATAGCATTTGGACCTGTAGATCTCAAGTTATGATCGATTCAAAATTGCATTTTTAGTTGATATGCGTGCTTCGAATCCATGGTCTTCGAATCGATAGGGTCGAACCCTTGGTTTCAGCTGTTACAACTTGATGGGTTCGATGTTATGGATTCGAAGGTACCCTCATACGCACCCTTTGTATCGTTCGGAGTATTTCGTGGTTGGTCGATGCGAAGTCTTCTCTGTTCGATGGATTCGAAGGACCTTCATGGGATGGAGTCGAAGATGGGAATACTTCGAGGGATTCGAACCAAGGCAGGTGTGGATGGATTCAAAGCGTGGCTACCTCTGATGGATTCAAACGAAGGCATGTCCCTGATGGACTCGAAGCAGGGATTATGTCTCGTGCATTTGAACCGAGACTTGCTCGATGGATTCGAGGCAAGGCCATCTGATGGATTCGAAGGAAGAGGTGACTTGATGGATTCGAACTAGGGAAGGCCTTCGATGGATTCGGAGCGTGGTTACCTCTGGTGGATTCGAAGTGAAGGCTTGCCTGATGGAGTCGAAGCAAATGCACTCCTCATGGATTCGAGGCAGCACGTGTCTGGTGGATTCGAACCAAGGCCTCCTCTTGATGGATTCGAGCCTTATACTACCTGATCCATCTTCCATTGACGATAACTTGAGCATACGAACTCGGATTGCCCCGAAACTTGGAATGTTGGTTTCTACAGCCTTCTTGACGTGTCTTATCAATTGTAGCCCAATCTGGACTCGGGTAAAACTCGTCGATATTTGTAGTTGCCCAACAATCATTCAAAGCTAAAGATGTATGATCCTGTCTCTTTCTAGTTAGTTCCTTGGTATCTCGGCCTTGCCAAAAGGCGGGATAACATTTGCCCCCCAAAGTACGTCTTGTGTAAACATGACGTGCTTTGAAAAGCTAGAATCTAACGTTGGATAATTAGGACATGCTTTGCTCAAAGCCATATTCTTTATTGCTGTTATCATCTGTCGTATGATTGTGATCGGTTGTTCGTCGTTGAAATCATGACAAGATGGATATCTGATCCCTGTGAATGATAAAGATCAAACATTAGTCAAACATATGCGCATACATGTATCACCTTGACTTTGGTTAACGTTGCGTGATTGCAAGTTGTTGCCAGTTTGGTTTGTTACCGAATTCTGCATCGATCCTCTCCTGAACCGATTTGAGATTCAGGTTAAAACATTATTGTTACAATCGTCTATGATCATCCTCTTGTATCCATCCTCTCCTGAATCGGTGTAAAAGGTAGACCAGTAGTTTTTCATATCGAAGCACTATGTTCGTTCTCATCGATGGTGTCTAATGGATTCGAAGCATGTTTGTTCGAACCGATAGGGTTTCGAATCGATGGAATTGATGGTTATGGAATAGGTACTTCGAATCAATAGGATTTTTCAATTTAGCCCTTGTTCATGTGCTCCGTATCGATGACGCTTCACATCGATGTTGTCTTGATGGATTCGAAGTCACGTATGTTCGAATCGATTGTCTTGCATCTGCTTAGTGCTTCCTCGAATCGATGATGCCTCGCATCAACTAAGTTGGGATGGATTCGATTGTGTAAAGACAGGAAAGCAATGGATTCGAAGTGAAGTATGGATTTAGCCGTGCGATGGATTCGAAGTAATGGCTCTATGCTGTGATGGATTCGAACGCAGTGGGTTCGTACTCGATGGGTTCGAACGTGATGGATTCGAACGTGGCTTGTTCGAATCGATAGCATGTGACCGATTGGGGTCGGTCATTTTGACCGGGAGACGAATCGTCCCGTTTCTTTTCTGGGATCCATATAAATATATGAGGCTGGGCTCTTTTTTCACTTTTCACTGTTTCTGTAGCTTCTTCTTCGAATCGATCTTCCAGAGCTTAGAAAAAGCGCGTTTTCCATGAATCGATCGAATTTCTTTAAGCTTTCCCTTGTGATTTCACCAAGTCAGGTAATTGGTGGATCAAGCCGAGTAAGGAATGGTGGAACTGGAAACTGGAAGTTTTTGACATCGATTCAACCTTTTCTTGTTGAAAATTTCGAGGAGTGGTGGGATCTGGACGAGGTGGTTCGACTCAATGGAACTGAGGAGCGAGGTCATTCGAGTTGCATCGATCAAAGTGTCGTCTCTCATTGCTTCGCATCGATCCGAGAATGAGCAATTCGAGTCGATTTTGAATGCATAGCTTCGAATCGATGGTTGCAAAGGAAAAAAGGCTCGCGGTGATCAATTCGAAATAGCGATATTCTGATCGATTCGAAGGAGCTTAATATGGATCGATTCGAAGTAATGATATGGTGATCGATTCGAAAGAGTTCAACTTTGATTGATACGAAGTCATGTAGGGCTTCATGGATTCGAACTGCTTCTTTGTTCTAAGGTCTCATCGAGTCGAACTACATGGAGTTGGGGCGTACCGATTCGAAGTTCATCGATTCGACTCGTGTCGATTCGAACGTTCTTGCTTCTGGGACTTCCACTCTTCTAATTTGCTTCAATATCTGAACTACGACCAATTTCAAGTTGAACTTTGACGAACTCGCTGAATTTTTAGTATACTTGACTCCGGCAAGCTTCGGCCTTGTATAATCAAATTTTACTTGACCTTCCCTTTGGAGCTCGTCGATGGCACCATGACTTAAACAAAATACAACGAATTTATACTTGAATTGGTCGGTAGCATCCGAGTGGTGTGAAAGTGACGGTCAGCGATGACGGTCATTTTCATTCTCAAATTCCAAAGTTTCGTCGTTCGGACATCTCGTTTCAACTTGTAAAATCTGCTTAAATTTTTGCATAGCACTTGCACCGCACGACATACTCATACACTTTGCACCGGGGGAATGCATGGGCTTTTTATGTATTTAACGCCGCTTTCTGGTGAGTTAGTTAATTATGGAATCTTCGAGTTCTCAACAACAAGAAGCACAAAGCTCGCCTCTTCCAGCACTTGAGATTCCGGAAATCCCTCCTGAAGTCGTAGATCCGGCTCCGGATGAATTGCTAGAGGCCATATTTATCGAAGATCCTGCCGATTCTGTTCAGTCCAATATCTCGGAGTCTCTGTTGGGCCGGATATGTTCGAAACATAACATATCCCTGGACGATGTTTTATTACCTAGTGTCAGTGACAGACCACACAACCCACCTGAAGGATATACTGCCTTCTACCGTCATGCCTGCGCGGCTGGATCTCTTCCTCCTTTTAACCAATATATCAGAGAGATGTTGTCGTATTTAGGAATCTCTCCTTCACAACTCCATCCCAACGGGCATGCACTATTGAACAGCGTCTTTGTCATATTTATGGATTGCCTTTTTCGCCCGCCAAGACCTAACGAGATCAGGCACATATTCAACTTTAAGAGTAAGGGTGATAGCCCATCTTTCACTTTTCTGGAGGCGGTCAGGAACTGTCAGGTTGTGACTGGGGCCTGGACCATGCTTAGCTATTTCAAGAACGAGTGGTTTTTTGTTCGATGCCCCCCAGGGTTTGCCAGGAGATGGTTATCCAGACGTAAGTATGATAATTCGTTTTTGAATGGTCACTTTTAATACTTTACACCAATACTCTGCTATTCTTGCAGCCATCATTTCGAGACCTAGTGGTGGGCATTATAGAGGCGTCGTTCAAAGCTTGCAAAGGGTTCCACGCGACTCAAGGCACATAGACTTGCTGTTGACCGACGATAACTTAAGGACATTGGGTTTGATTGAGATGGGGCAGAGTATTGTAATTGAAGGATTGGAGAAATCGGCCTTGAGGAAGATGAGGGAAGTGGCAAAAAGAAAACCTGGCATTGTGATAACAGAAGTGAGCGACGATGAAAGAACGCCCACGGACATTGAGATAGCAGCCGAACTTTCTCGAATAGAAGAGGGTCAGAAAGGCAAGGCTGATGTACCTAAGTTTACGAGATGGAAGTCTGTAGTCGTAACCCGTTCCAAATTTGGGGTTACTATTTCCAGTGCCTCTCCTCGCCAGTCCGGAGACCTTTTCACAGGGTTTGACGATATTCCCATTCTGGACTACGTATCTCTCCACCACGGGTCTGGGTTGGAAGAGCTCCGAGGAGCGCTTGATATAAGCGAATCTTTACCTGTTAGTGTAATCGACGCTTCTGTTTGGTCGGGGGGTTTGCGCATTTATATACTTTTCACAACACTTCACGACTTCCACATGCATTGCAGTGCTTTTTCTTGGCGTTTAACCGAATTGTTTCTTCTTTACAGGTGCCATGTCAGATCGTCCTTATACACTTGATAGACTTCGGCGAGTACATCATTCTTCATCTTATTACGAGTCTCGCCGTAGGGATTCTGACCGAGATCGTGAGCGGAGGTATTATGAGCAAGAGCACAGCGATAGGACCATTCCCGATATTATTCTAGCCAGGAGTGTTCTGATAGGGACCGAAGGTGCCGTTTACCCTCTCGTTCTCCTCCACCATCCAGAGGCCAGGCACCTGCAGTCGAACCTTCGCGGCAATAGCCATCTCAACAAATCTCTAAACCTGGTCCACATCATTCAAGGACTGATACGGCTACGACCGTAACTGTGGAGGAGGCCCCTCTTGAACCGTCTGGTGAAGGGGCTATTAGAATTGCTCAGTTGAAGAAAGATTTTCCAGAAATATGCTTTGACGCCTATATCTTTCCACCCAATCTCAAAAGAATTCCCGAAGAGGCCGTGAACACCACCCTCAGCTATACCTGGGATTTTTATGCTCAGTATAAAGAATGGTACAGGGCGGCTGTTAAAGCCTCGAAAGTAGCCTTCGAACGAGCCAAAGTTATTGAGAAACTGAAGCAGACTTGGCTCAGAAGAACCGTATTGTTGACATACTTCAATCTGAAACGGAATCTTCTCGCAAGGCCGAACTGGAGTCGCTACAATAGGTCGACGAGACACTAGCTGAGATGGCGAAAATGCAACAAGCGCATTGTACTTTAGCTGAAGATTTGGGCCGTCGGTACAAAAATGTTGAGGCCGAGCGAGATGCGGCGGTCAAGGAACTTGAGGAGTTAAAGGCTAAATTCGACAACTTAAACAAGGAAAAAGATGACGCTAACACGGCCGCACAGGAAGCGTGCGAGCAAGCTGTGTCTCTCCGAGCTGAGCGAGACGCGGCGGTTGCTAAAGTTGAAGCGGTGGAGGCAGAAGTGGAAGGGAGAGTTCAAGCAGAGATATTCAGAGTAGAAGCCGAGTTTGATGATCTTCTTGACAATTATAATGCTAATGTGCTTGATCACAGGAATCTCTTGTGGCTCGGAGATTATTCTATGCTTCTACTCAGTGCTTGGAAAAAATTGGTGGCGAACAAGAAAGCATCTCTCCCTGAAGGCACCGTAGACGAATTTGAACTTGAATCTCGCTTGTTGAGCGAGGAGGAAAGGAAACTTCTCCATGAAGCGATGATTTCCGCTGAGAGAGAGAGAGAGACTTGGTTTTCACCATGTGGAGACTGGTGAGGGTTTTGGAGCTGCACATTATAGTGAGGATGTTTCAGTTGATGCCCCGACCTCGTCTGGAGTCACCACTGTCGTTGGTCCACATGTTGTCCCTGCTTATAACCCGGATCGACCGGAACTGTCTCTCGGTACAACTACCGTTTCTGAACTCGTCCCATCACCGAGCCGAGGCGAAGAAGGTATTCTAAATGTTGCTTAAGTGTTTCTAGAATGCTGAACTTGGAACCGATCATTTGACTAATTATTCTCATTTCTTTTCGACCAGTGACTGAAAGTGATGCGCCAGCACTTCCAATACCACAAACTTCGCAGCCAATGCATGGAGCCGTCGTTACTGAGGCTATCACAACTATTGCCATAACCAGCGAGATGGGAGAGGGGAGTTCAACGTCGTTTGATGTTCAGATGATTGAGGAGCTTCTCAAGCAACCCTGTGAACCTTTTACCGATCCTTCCTTTGCAATGGGTGGAGTTGCCCCAATTTTTAACTCGTTTATGCCGACCGTCGGTGTTTCCGGCGCTGCTCGATCTTCCCGAGAGGAAGAAATCCTTGCCGAGATAAGCGCTGAAATGGCTGCGGTGACGACGGCTGGTGGTTCCGGAGGTGATGTTGCTCCACCAAGCTTAACTCCTTCAATGGTTACTTCTCTCACAGGCACAGCTATAACTTCTAGCGTCGAAGCTTCGCCACCTGTTACCGCTTCTCCGCCTCCGGTTCGTCCTCACAAAAGGATCTCTATCCCTTCCAGCTCTGAGGAAGACGTGGATATCATGCCAGATCCTGAGGATGCTCCAAAGAAGGACAAGAAATCTCGCAAGAAGCCAGGTAGTGGGTCTTGTGGCTCAACTCCGAGAAGAAACCCTGGAAGAAGAAGGAGTAAACTTCTCGTTTTACCATGTAGTTGTGAAAGGGCAATTCTTTTTACTTCTTGTTTTCTAGGCCGTGTATAAGTGTGGATTCGGCACCCACTTTATGAATTGTTTTTAGTTTTATCATGTAATCAAACTCCTTTTTTGTTTGTTGATAACATGGAAAACAACTCTTTTCTTTTTTGATCAAGTATTGCATTGATTAGCTCGTGCTCACATATGCCATAAGCCTTGAATACATGTCCACACTTCGGGGACTTAACATAAATTGTAATTAACAGTTCGGCCCATATTCCGGGAACTTATTAATTATCAGTGTTTATGACTTAGTTCGCTCTCCAGGAACTTGTACTTAACGTTTATACTCTAGTTCACACTCTGGGAATTTAGAGATAGAGTTTTATATTCCAATTCGCGCTCCGGGAATTTAGACTTATACTCTGGTTCGCGCTCCGGGAACCGAGAGTTGAAGTTTATCCTCCAATTCACACTCTGGGAATTTGGAGTTGGCTCACACTCTGGGAGCGATGGATTTATACTCCGGTTCGTGCTCCGGGAACCGAGAGTTGAAGTTTATGCTCCAATTCTCACTCTGGGAATTTGGAGTTGGCTCACACTTTGGGAGCGATGGATTTATACTCCGGTTCACGCTCCGGGAACCGAGAGTTGAAGTTTATGCTCCAATTCACAATTTGGGAATTTGGAGTTGGTTCACACTCTGGGAGCGATGGATTTATACTCCGGCTCGTGCTCCGGGAACCGAGAGTTGAAGTTTATGCTCCAATTCACACTCTGGGAATTTGGAGTTGGAGGAGGGATTGTCGTGCATCAATCCCTGTGAATGTTGATGTAGTGTTTTGCCCCCGAGCTCGGGTTTCACTTAGCGAGTGACCGGTTGCATCACAGTCACTCCCTATTTGAATAAATCCCACCGCGTGATGGGACTTAGCTCTCCGTGCATTGTGATATCGTACGTCATATTCAGTAAATCACAGCTCTGGCTCGAAGAGATGGCATTTTATTGCTGAAACGAGAAAATATGGCAAAGTCAGTAGCCTTATTACAAATTTAAGTCTCGAAATGCTAGAATAAAATGCAAAGGAATAAATTGACAGAAAGTAAATAAGTAAAATCTTTCATATGTAGTAGCGACGAA
This sequence comes from Allium cepa, assembly GCA_030765085.1. NCBI lineage: Eukaryota > Viridiplantae > Streptophyta > Magnoliopsida > Asparagales > Amaryllidaceae > Allium > Allium cepa. The sequence goes on from CM060938.1 coordinate 592,851,960, forward strand.
GACTTTCGCTATTCCAAGCTCTCGGCAAGGTAAGACCGTCAACGGTCGATAATTTGAACGTGCCATCTCCGAGCTTTTGTGAAATCACATACGGCCCTTCCCAATTTGGCTTCATGTGTGAAGGAGCCGGATAAACCCTTTTGAGTACGAGATCGCCGAGTTCGAAGGTTCGCGGATGGACCTTGGCATTGTACAGTCGGGCGACTTGACTCCGATATGCGGCTGCCCTCAAATCAGCCTCTTCGCGCTTCTCATCGAGCAGATCCAAAGATTCAACAAGTAATATGCCATTTGTTTTCGGATCATAATACGTTACACGATGAGAGTGCACTTCCATTTCGACTGGAATAACGGCTTCAGAACCATAAGATAGAGAAAATGGGGTATGACCGGTTGCAGTTTTATGAGTCGTTCGATAGGCCCATAATGCCATAGGAAGTTCGTCGACCCATTTGCCTCCAGCTTTTTCCAATCGTTTCTTTAGAATGGACTTGATAACTTTATTAACAGCTTCAACCTGACCATTTGCTTGAGGGTACGCGACTGCAGAGAATTTCTGATGGATGTGGAATCGTTGACAGAAATTCTTGAATTCAGCACTGTCGAATTGAGTTCTGTTATCGGTGATGATAGTATGTGGGAGACCAAAATGGCAGATGATGTTACGTACTACAAAGTTGATTACTTTCTTTGTTGTAACCGTCGCAAGGGGTTCAGCTTCACCCCATTTGGTGAAATAATCAACTGCGACGACGTCGTACTTCGCGCCACCTTTGGCCAGAGGCAATGTGCCGATGATATCCATTCCCCATACCGCAAATGGCCAAGGACTGACCATTTGGGTTATCGCAGTAGGCGGGGCTCTAGGAATTCGAGCATGTTTCTCGCATTTGTCACATTTTCAAGCGTAGTCTGCAGCATCGCGATTAACAGTAGGCCAATAATACCCATATCGAAGTATTTTCTTTGCAAGTGCTTGCCCCCCAGTGTGATCGCCACATTCTCCTTCGTGTACATGGTGTAACACTCGTTTGACTTCATCGTGCATGATACACCGGAGGAGAGGAACAGAGTATCTTCTTCGATACATGACTCCATTTTGAATAACGAATCGTGAGGCCTTTCGTAGGACTTGCCTTTTCTCGCTTCATTGCTCGGGCAATACACCATGTTCAATATAGTCTCGATAAGGAGTCATCCACGACTCCTTATTGGAGGTAGCTTCAAATGTGAAATCAGCTTCCCTTCGATCAATGCTCGGAGAGGATAGAGTTTCAACTGGAACAACCCCCAACTGCTGAGCCTCACCTGTACTTGCTAACTTTGCCAACGAATCAGCTTTCTGATTGTGCTCTCAGGGTATGTAAAAGATGGCATAGTAGTCGAATTGTTCAAGCATTTCCAGAACTCGAGTTAGATAAGCGGCTAATCGTCGGTCTTTGGCCTGATATTCTCCTCGAAATTGACATACCACCAACTGGGAATCGCAGTAGACCTCTACAGCAATGATTTTCAGATCACGGGCAAGCTTTAGTCCGGTAAGTAGAGCTTCGTACTCAGCTTCGTTGTTGGTTGCACGGAACTCGAACTTTAAAGCATAACATATGGATCGTCCCTCGGGGGTTTCAAGCACTACCCCAGCTCCTGAGCACCGATCGTTTGACGCACCATTGGTGTACAACTTCCAGAAGTATTCGGGAGATTTGTTGGTCTCGGGCAAGTATTCAGGAATAGTAAATTCGGCTATAAAATCTGCTAGGACTTGGCCGTGAATGGCTCTCCTTGGAGTATAAGTGATGTCGAATTGACTCAGTTCGATGTTCCATTTTAGTAACCTACCAGACATCTCAGGCCGCGTAAGGACCTGTCGTAACGGCTGATCGGTGTACACAGTAATAAGATGAGCCTGGAAATATGGATGGAGCTTCCTCGAGGCAATGACTAGGCAATATGCCAACTTTTCAAGCTTTGGATAATTTCCCTCGGTTCCGGTCAATCGTTTACTCACGTAGTAGACCGGTTTTTGCACCCGGTCTTCCTCCCGAATTAATGCAGCACTGATTGCATTTTCTGATACCGCCAGGTAAAGATATAACTGTTCATGATCTACAGGCTTTGAGAGGATTGGTGGTACGGAAAGATGTTGGATTAGCGATTGAAATGCGCCCTCACATTCTGCAGTCCATTCGAAGTTTCGTTTTCCCTTTCGAATCAAATCGAAAAAGGGAATCCATTTGTCAGTCGACTTTGAGGAAAACCTGCTCAGTGCTGCAACTTTCCCATTAAGACTCTGAACTTGCTTTATGGTTCTCGGAGTTTGGAGATTTCTGATAGCCCAGATCTTCTCGGGGTTGGCCTCTATTCCTCGGGCATTGACAATGAACCCAAGGAATTTTCCGGATGCGACTCCGAAATGACATTTTAGTGGATTTAGCTTCATCCCATATTTCCGGAGGATATTGAACATTGACTCCAAGTCTTTGACACGATCATCAGAGTATCGTGACTTCACCAACATGTCATCTACATAGACCTCCATAGTCTTCCCAATCTGATCGGCAAACATTCAGTTGACTAAGCGTTGATAAGTTGTGCCAGCATTCTTTAATCCAAAAGGCATGACCTTGTAGCAATACAACCCCAAGTCGGTTACGAAGCTTGTGTGTTCTTGGTCCGGTACATGCATGGGTATCTGGTTGTAACCTGAGTAAGCATCCATGAAGGATAACAATTCATGTCCAGCGGTTGAATCTACCAGTTGATCGATCCGGGGAGGTGGAAAGCTGTCTTTCGGGCAGGCTTTATTCAGGTCAGAGTAATCGATACACGTTCTCCATTTCCCGTTTGGTTTCCAGACAAGTACGGGATTGGATACCCATTCTGGGTATAAAGCGTCTCTAATGAACCCATTTGATTTCAACTTATTGACCTCTTCTTTCAGGGCGGCAGATCTCTCTGGATCCATACCACGTCTTTTCTGCTTGACCGGGATATACCGTGGGTCAATGTTCAAGGTGTGGCTCGCGATGTCAGGCGAGATTCCACACATATCAGAGTGCGTCCATGCGAATACGTCAAGATTTTCCCGGAGAAAATTAACCAATTCCTGTTGTGCCTTTTGGTTAAGCTGAGACCCAATCTTCAACATTCTCGAGTCGTCGTGATCATCGTCAATCGGGACATCAATGGTTAGCTCGGCCGGAGAAGCCTGACTTTCCGTAGATTCTTCTTTATTATCATTGTCCCTTGGATCAAGATCCTTTTGGAATTGGTTGTGGTGCCCAGGCCGAGGCCCAGGCGCTAATTGTCAATCGTCAGTAAAACGGACGCAGAGAGATTCCTCTACGCCCTTTCCTTTCTCTTTTCGCTGCACCTCCCGCAGCTCAGCAACATAACAGGCTCTCCCAGCAGCCTGATCTCCTTGTACAACTCCTATCCCGTGGTCAGTAGGGAACTTCAGTGTTAAACACCATGGGGCAATAGCAGCCCTAAATTCAGCAAGGGCCGGTCGGCCCAAAAATGCATTATACGGGGAAGGAATATCTAGGACAACAAATTGCAACATCCCAACTCTTCGGCATTCTCCCACTACGAACTCCACCGGCAATTCAACCATTCCGGTTGGTATCGTTGCACTCCCGTTGAAGCCGTGGACTCGTGGTTGACAAGGTTTTAAGTCCTTAGCTTCCATTTTCATTAAATCATATGCTCTTTTAAACAATATATTCACGGAACTTCCGCTGTCTACCAAGATCCTCTTCATCCAAGCAGGACCAACTTGAGAGGATATGACCAACGGGTCAATTGTGGGAGCTTCGACTCTATCGACATCTCGATTTCTAAATACGATTTCATCAGCCATCGTCTTTTGTTGTTTAGCCGGTGTTCTGTCTTACGAGTTACTATAGCATTCAAAGTCCACATGCCTGATCGAGCTAGCATACGACTCCATTTCTCTCCACCTTCTGTGTGCTGGATGGGGACCATCACTTATTGTATTGATTACCAACCTTCCACCCGTACGAGCGGGTTCACCTTGTCGTTCCTGATTCTGCGTTCGACTTTGATTAGATGGGCCCGCTCCACCAGACTGCGGCGCCCGAACAAACTGGTCCAACTTTCTCTCTCTAATCAACTTTTCAATGAGGTCTTGCAAATGTCTACACTCATTGGTATTATGCCCATAACTTTCATGAAACCTACAGAACTTCCCTGTTTGAATCTGCCTCTCCGACGAAGGCTTCGAAGCAGGCTTCTTGTATTGCATAGTATTACAAGTCTGTAAGTAAACGTTTTCCAGTGACGTGTTAAGCGGTGTATAACTGTTAAACATTGCGGCCCTACGTCTCGGACCACGATTTTGGTCTTGCTTCGGTTATCACCGTTTCTCGATCGTTGAGTCTGTTTATTTTGAATATTCAACTCGACTTTTCCTGAACTTTCTCCGGATTGTTTAACCGCAAGATTACTCTGAATCCCTTCACTGATGGGCCTTGCATCGTCCTGCTTCCTAGACTGTTTCGCATCCTCTCGCCTCAAGAATTGAGCGGCTTTGAAATAGAAACGGTCCAATGATGCGGGAGGCTTTCCGGCTAACCAATTTCCAAACTCGGAATCAGGGTCAATTCCTTTAGTCAAAGCCATTAGAATGGAATTATCATTAGGGTTGGTGATCTCTGCGCATGCAGCATTGAATCTCTCCAAATATCGTCTAAGTGTTTCTCCGGGAGCTTGAGTGACACTTGATAAGGTATTAACATCTTTAGGTCGGGAAATATGCATGCGAAATTGTTCAACAAATTTGGTAGCTAACTGATCAAACGAAGAGATAGATCGTGGCGGTAATCGTGTAAACCACATTGTCGCAATTCCCCCTAAGGAAATGGGAAAACTGCGGCACTTTACTTCGTCATCAGCTCTTGCAGCAGTCATCGACCATTCATATTTCAGAATATGTTGATTTGGGTGGGAATTTCCTTCATACATGGGAAGGGTTGGCATTCTGAATCGCCGAGGAGGTTCAGCATACAATATGTCATCAGTAAACGGGGTATGACTCCGGGAGATTCCCCAATCGTCATTTGTTAGGCCCTGACTCTCGCGAATCATTCGTCGTACCATGGCTGAGAAGTCTGGTATTGGAAAATTCTGTGGGTGGTGAGCCAAAGCGTGGTCGGGTTCCATAGTGCGAGGTGGGATCGGGCGCTGTCGACGATCCGCATCTCGCCTCCTTGGCTCGACGTCTTCTGGGACATATGGCTCTGGAGCCTGTCCCTGCTGATGATAATTTTGATTGGAGTGATCTCGACCATCAACTCCTATGTCAACTGCAGCGGCTGTAGCAGCTCGATCATCTGCAGTGTATTATGGAATAGTGTCTCCTCGGGAGGAGGGTCCAGTATGGAAGCTGGTAGATGGGCCAACCCTTATTTGCCCAACGGTTAACGCCTGTTGATAGTCAGCAGCTTGCGCATGGTTTCCGTCTAGCCTGGGACGGATAGATCTATTATTGTAGTCAGACGAAGCGGAGCTTTCGGTGGAAGAATAAGGAGCTTGATCCCTTTTGGATCTTCTTCGCTTTTGGCGATTTAGTTGATTGGTTAACTCAGGGTTAGCGCGCAATTGCTCAGTTAGCTGTTGTCGGCTTTGGGTTAGTTCCTGGCGTAACGCCTGGAACTCTTGTCTTGTGACCAGACCCGAATGATCCGTATGCCCAGTAGCATCTTGATTGGTGGACTATAGCTGTGTGGGATTTTGCCTATCCCAACCTTCTTGATCACCAATGTTATAATTGGTTCTTGTACTCACCATCTTGAAGCGTTGAATTCCTTCCTAGACTTTTAACAAATCTGAATAGAACGGAAGGAATCTGAATATGAGGTCTGGATCTCTCTCTTAGATTTATGCAATCCGGTATCGAAGATAGATCCAAGGAGCAGGAGAAAAAACTGGGTTGTTCTTAGTGAAAGCACCAAAGTGTTTGTTTCAAAATTGGGCACAACACTCGTCGGAAGTTTTTGAAGAGATAATAAATGAAGAAAGTAAATTAAAATGTGGGTTATCTAACAAAAACTCCAAATGAAGAAAGTAAATTGCACAAAAGACAACGATTTAGAGTGGTTCGGCGTTTTGCCTATGTCCACTATGAAGTTTTGTTACTTTATTGCTTGATATTCGGAGAATACAACTTCTTAATGTCAAAATACAGCAAGTAGTAAGCCAAAATTCGAAATCAAAGGCAGTAGTGGTGCTCTGAAGCAATTCTGGCAGCGCTCGGGCGTTCTCTTACTCTCCGAATTCTCCGATCCCCCTTCTGAATGACCAGGGGCTTTATTTATATGTGCTGGAGGCTGATATTTCGCCTAAAATTCGGAAAGACCACTTCTGGCACGTGTGGGAGGCCCACATGGCCGAATTCTGGAGATCCGGGCCCACTTTTGGATCGATTCGACCCTTGGTTCGAATCGATCAAAAAAGTGTCCAATCGTGGTGAAACTTGGCGTGGACATTCTTCTATGTACGTGCAAGCTCCTGTGAAAATTTCATAGCATTTGGACTTGTAGATCTCAAGTTATGATCGATTCAAGATTGCATTTTTAGTTAATATGCGTGCTTCGAATCCATGGCCTTTGAATCGATAGGGTCGAACCCTTGGTTTCAGCTGTTACAACTTGATGGGTTTGATGTTATGGATTCGAAGGTACCCTTATACGCGCCCTTCGTATCGTTCAGAGTATTTCGTAGTTGGTCGATGCGAAGTCTTCTCTGTTCGATGGATTCGAAGGACCTTCATGGGATGGAGTCGAAGATGGGAATACTTCGAGGGATTCGAACCAAGGCAGGTGTGGATGGATTCAAAGCGTGGCTACCTCTGATGGATTCGAACGAAGGCATGTCCCTGATGGATTCGAAGCAGGGATTATGTCTCGTGCATTTGAACCGAGACTTGCTCGATGGATTCGAGGCGAGTCCATCTGATGGATTCGAAGGAAGAGGTGACTTGATGGATTCGAACTAGGGAAGGCCTTGGATGGATTCGGAGCGTAGTTACCTCTGGTGGATTCGAAGTGAAGGCTTGCGTGATGGAGTCGAAGCAAATGCACTCCTCATGGATTCGAGGCAGCACGTGTCTGGTGGATTCGAACCAAGGCCTCCTCTTGATGGATTCGAGCCTTATACTACCTGATCCATCTTCCATTGGCGATAACTTGAGCATACGAACTCGGATTGCCCCGAAACTTGGAATGTTGGTTTCTACAGTCCTGCTTGACGTGTCTTATCAATTGTAGCCCGATCTGGACTCGGGTAGAACTCGTCGATATTTGTAGTTTCCCAACAATCATTCAAAGCTAAAGATGTATGATCCTGTCTCTTTCTAGTTAGTTCCTTGGTATCTCGGCCTTGCCAAAAGGCGGGACAACACATAGACATCCACTATGTTAGCCATTCCTCACATGCTATAGCCGTGTATTACTTCTCCTAATCATGCATAAAAATCTTCTCAATATATCTCTTCCTCTGATTGAAAGATATTTGCATACGTTTCTTTTATTAAATAGGAATTAAATCCCCTTTATTATTTTCTTAACATTTACTCTTCTGGTCGTTCTTACCTCAAACCTTAGCTGCCTCCTCTATTACTAATTCACGTATAAAACCATTTTTCCCACATCTCATTTTATTTCCTAAGAGAAAAAAATTATAGATCTAAATTTCCATGGATTCTTTTTCCTCGTCTTTTTCTTTTTCTTTTTTTTCGCTTTCTTTCTTTGTTTCCTTTATGAATAGGCTCGGCCTCTACCTCCTTGCCAGCACCATCACCACTTGCATAAGGTAGAGCAAGGTTATGTCATCTTATCTCGATTATTCTCATTGTTTAGTTCATCTAATCTTTTGTATTAAATATACTTATGTATGTTGTATTTTTTTGTGTAAATGAGTTGAAATCTTGGCTCTCATATCACTCAAGTTGAATCGTGCTTTGTCGTGCCTTTTGTGCTTTCCGAGGTTTGATCTTTATGTTTGAATTGTTGCCTTCGGCTTTAAAAAGGTGAGCATTCACTCTAGAATTACATGCTTATGTTATTGTGAAATGATGACATGTGAATCTGTATAAATTGATATGTTATTCATACGTGCCTGTGATATGTTATATGATGTTAAATGTTGTTTATATATTTATTACATCATCTAATATGTTATTATATGATATATTGTTCATTTTATTTACTGTATCATTACTGCAAGTTCCCTTTCACTATGGGTTGAAATGATACATACCCGAACGGACTTTAGAATAAGAAAAAATCATTATGAGCCGAAATGATAGGATCAAGTGATTTTTATTGCGATTTCTATTGCATTTATTTTGCTTGGGATTGCGGGTTTGCAATGATAGAACCCGGATTTTTCTTTTAAATTACGGACTGAAATGATACACATCTGTATCACTTGACCTAGGTTAGAAAATATTACAAAGGCCCATGGTTATATTTTTAAACAATATTTTCCTTAAGATTCATTAAGTGTTTTGAATATTTTCTGAAATTTTTTAAGTATTTAGAAATTACGAATATATGAAATTTTAACTTAATTTGATTTAATGCTTTAAATGGTAAAGGTGTATTTGGTTTTCCTATAAGTTAAAATTTTATAAGTCTATTATTGGTTTAAGAAATTTAAAGATGTTATTTATAATAAATACCTTAATAATTAAATTTGATTTAATACGGAATCTTAAATTTAATCTACTAACTTTAATAAAGGTTATTTCATGAAATGGATTTGGTTTGCATAATAAATGATGTATTTTGGATACAATGAAATACAGTTTAATTGGGCTTTTGTAATAAATATTTAACTTGGAATCATAGTTATTTGAAGTATAAATGAATAAAGAAAACTGATTATTATATTAACTATGATAAAATATTTTATTTGTGAAATGGATATGTTTTAGAAAATGAATACTTATGATTTATGTGGTAAACATGTGATTTTAATTAATGTGATATTGATTAAGACAATAAATGCTCATTATTGTGATTATAACATGTAAGTTAAAAATGTACATTTGACATGTATTGTAATTAATGTGATATTGATTAAGACAATAAATGTTCTTTATTGTGATAATAAAATGTAAGTTAAAAATGTACATTTGACATGAAATTGTAATTAATGTGACATTGATAAAGACAACAAATGCTCTTTATTGTGAAAATAAAACGAAAGTTAAAAATGTACATATGACATGTAATTTTAATTAATGCTATATTTATTAAGACAATAAATGCTCTTTATTGTGACAATAAAAAGTAAGTTAAAATGTACATTTGACATGTAATTTTAGTTAATGTGATATTGATTAAGACAATAAATGCTCTTTATTGTGAAAATAAAACGTAAGTTAAAAATGAACATTTGACATGTAATTTTAGTTAACGCAATATTGATTAAACCAATACATGTACTTTACTGTAATAATGAAATGCAAGTTAATAATATACTTTTAACTTAACTTAAGGAATTTCAACTTTAAATAGGAAATTGTAGTAATTAAGTTTATTTAACTTAAAAGCATGGTTTACTTGATATCCAAATGAATTAATTAGTGTAATAAAATAGAAATGATAAAATAACTATTGTAAGAATTGTAAGTATAAAAATATTTGGATTATATAAAATGGTAAAGTGGAAAGTATATACTGTTTTGAAATAAATGATATGGTTTTGAAGTAGATATGATAATTTGGTTTTGAAAGTATATACTATTTTAAAATAAATGATATGGTTTGAAATGGATATGATATTTCTTCCGATCTTCTCCTCACTATCCTCGGATGTAATGACATGGCAAAGGGGGCATGGAACCGTCTTGAAGCTCTTTTTCAGGACAACAAAACCTCTCGGGCTACCCAGCTCGAGGAGGACTTTACAAATGCTGCTTTTGAGGCTTTCAACTCGATCGACAATTATTGTAATTATCTACAATCTCTGAAGGATAGGTTGGCTAATGTTGATGCTTCGCTGACAAATGGTCGTCTGGTTTTACGTATCACGGGGTCCTTACCATAAGCCTATAGTGGTACGATGGACTATATACAAAATCAAGAGCCTTTACCATCCTTTGAGAGTTGTCGTTCAACGTTGAAAATGGCTGAGCGTACTATCAAAGCTCGTCAATCTCGTGAAACTGGTGGTTATGGTAGTCGGTCCGGTGGTGTTGCCTTGGTTGCCATTGATTCATCTACAAGCAACAAGCACAACAACAATACTAAAGGGAGGAACAATTTGAAAAACAATAGGAAGAAAAAGGTCCACAAAAGTACTAATGGGTCCAGTCCTAGTCAGCCTCCATATCAGCAGCATCAGTAGAAGCCACGTCAGCAGGCCCCACCGCCACAGTGGCAGCAGCCTGGTTAGGGAGGGTGGACTATTCCTCCTTGCCCATTTCCCGCATACTCTTGGCAGCCAATGCCCAATCCAGCAGCCCAACGTCCCTCCTCTTCTGGGTCAGGCTTACTTTGGTCCTGACCTCAAGCTTTCAATGCTGTTACTCCTCCTGCTTCTAGCTACATGCCCACCGACATTGAGGCCGCTATGCATGCTCTTTCATTCTCTTAACCAGATGGGAACTACTACATGGATACTAGTGCTACATCTCACATAGCAGCGGATGTAGGTATTCTCTCTTCTTATTTCAATTCAAGCAATAAGCATCATAACATTATTGTTGGTAGTGGTCATTTAATTCCAATTATTGGCCACGGTCGCACTACATTGCCTCCACCTTATCCACTATTTACCCTAAACAATGTGTTACATGCTTCCAGGATCATTAAAAATCTGGTCTCCATTGGTAAATTTACCACGGATAATATGGTTTCTATCTCTTTTGACCGTTTTGGTTTCTTTGTTAATGACTTACAGACGGGAAACAGACTAATGAGATGTGATAGAACTGAGGGCTTATATCCACTTTTCTCCAACTCTCAAGCCATTTCTTCCAACAATCATTCTACTTTTACTGCTTTGCCTTCGAATATATGGCACAATTGTTTAGGTCATGTGATGCCCCACCTTTATACTCACGCTAGCCATGGACACTACGAGTTAAAGCCGTCAACTAGTATGAAGAATAAGGCTGTTGAGGAGCGACCATCCGTGTAATTGCTTTGTGCGAGCACTGATATGCCAGATAGTATAACAATCATTTCATTCAAGGGGAAATCCTACATACTGATACAAACTCAAAGCTACTACACAGTGGCTATAAAATCTTTGGAAATAAATATAGAAATAAGCATAACACAAATCAGTCATCGATATTCATATCGCAAAGGCGGAATTAGATATGAACATAACACATAGAAGTGTACATCAGAGTAGTGGTCTAACAACATCCACAATATCACAAAAAAATAGATACAAGTGCTAGAAAAAGATAAAGGATAGATCAAGGAGTCACGATCTCGAATATATACAAAACAAAAACTACTAATCTAAAGTGGTTAGACAAAAATTAGGCGATGGACCCTGATAAGAAGTCAAGTAGAAGCACCTGTAATATCTCGGTCTGACCCGAGTATTATTTAAGAAGAAAATAATAAACGGATCAGTCTAGCTATAATTATCAGGTAAAATGAGATATAAGAAGAGATATGATAAAAACGTATGATAACAAAAATGTCATACTATGACAAGTATACATTAAGTAACAACAAAAATCATCCAGTATCTCAAGAAATCTCGAAGCACTAAAAAGAATGTCATATTCTTTGTTTTATTCACTAAACCACAAATATTGACAAACATATCAATGCCAATCATAAAAATTGTTGAAACACGAATTCACCAATACACAAATATTGATAAAGCTTACCACTGTAAATCATGAAAATTGGTGAAACTCAAATTCTAGAAACCAATCAATGGAAATCCAGAAATCACAAAAAGGGGGAAAGAGGCCTATCACAAAACAGGAGCATTAAAACACACCAACACGTGTATCACAAAACGGAAAGTTATCCATGGTTGCTAACCATTAATTTTGAGCCAAGGCTCCACTAAAACGGCCCGAAGACCTTTGAGTCGAAGCTCCACTAAAACGGCCCGAAGATCATGGGTCACTATCCCACCAAGCCGAAGCTCCACTAACAATGGGGTTTGGTCTCCCTCGCAGACAAAGAGACATCGCACATTGCTAGTCTAAGTCACAAAATGATCATCATTGATCGATAATTGTAAATTACACTAAGCTAGCAAATAAATGATTTAGCTTCATGTCCCATAACCACTGGCTTAACTTAATTATTTACGAACAAATTGTAGACTTCCACTCGAGGTTAAGTGTCAATTACACTAAGCTAATAAATAAATGAGTTTAGCTTCATGTCCCATTACCACTAGCTTAACTTAAATATTTACGAACAAATTGTAGATCTCCACTCGAAAATTGTCACAAGGAATTCAATCGAACAAGTCCAAGAATTAACCGACGAAGTAAACATAAGCATTTCATACCACTTGTTTTGCTAAGCCGTTTAATTAGATTTCTCATACGAATGAGGTAAAGGTTTGTATATACTAATAGATTGGAAAATGGTTTAAGAAACGAGCTATGTAATAAAATAGTGTTGAAATCGTTTTGATGAAAGAGTTTTGATATTTACTACTAGTATAGAAACCTTTGTATTTTTAAAGTGACAAGTCACAAAAATGATTGTAGAAATAATAAATCACCAACAATTCACATTCGAAGGCGTCAATTAAATCCAAGGAAATCGATACCAAATCCATCAAAATGGATATACCCAAAAATTCCAAAATAGAAGTCATCAAGGTCGATAATAAATGATAACAACAAATCGGAAAACCATAAATCGATAAAAATTGAAATTTCAAGAAAAATAGGCTAAATAGGAAAAAGCAAGCAGGTCAGTCGACTGACTGCAAATGGCCAGTCGACTGAACCAGAAACTTGGAAATTTCATTTCTTGTAGTCAGTCGACTGATCATAGAGTCCAGTCGACTGATTGCAGGAAACAGAGACTTCCAGCCTCTGTAAACAGTCCCAGGAACGCTCGTTTGCTACAGCCAGTCGACTAACTGCAAAGGTCCGTCGACAGACTGGCACTGGGACTGTTTTTCAGCCTATCAAATGAAGAGAAACTCTTCCAAAATTGCAACCGGACGAGCAATGAGCACTAGGGGTTTATGCCAATCGACGACCCAACCCTATAGGCTCTTCAATGCATCACCAAAACATGTTGAAACATCAAAGTTAGGATTTTTAAAGATTTGACTTCAAAACACCAAAAATTGAAACATTCACCGATTCAATCCAAACCAAAAGCAAATGCACATGAATAAGTGTTAGGAATTCATACCCAACAATCAAAGATAGTTATAGACATAGACGTGAGATAAAAATCTCACCTTTTACTCAAAACAATGAAGAAGAAGAAGCTATATAGCAAGGCAAGAACAATCACTCTTCAATTCTAACCCAAGAAGCTTGAATCTAAGCTTAAAAGAAAAACATTTCCTAAGTTAGGGTTTAGGAATATCTGAAATTGAAGAGAGAATGAGTTGGAGAAGAAGAAGAGGATGCTTACCAATAGCTTCACTTTGAATTTGGAGTTAGAGCTTGGATTTTTAATGGAACTAGGGCTTGGAGTATCTATTTCCCAATCCATTCCCTCATTTTTGATGAATCTTGAGTATTATTAAAATTTATGAAGTAATGAAAAGGAGAGGGGGTGGAACTAGGGTCTTAAGATAAAACTTTGGGCTGAAACCCAAACTCAAACCCAAAGTGAAAAAGTAGCAAAATTCTACTAACTCCAAAAATATCAAAGTTCATACTCAAAAAGGTCGCAAACGGCATTTTGAACTCAATGGAAGTGGTCTAAAGTTCTAATTCGATCATTTGCAAAAAGTAGCATTTCGGGGTACAATCCGTATAACGATGCTATATTTAAATAAAATATTTAAATACACAATCGTAAAAATGCGGGTTGTTACAGACTTCCCTCCTTAAAGAAATTGCGTCCTAGAAATATTTAAGAAGAAAATAAAAAGTAACAACCATAAAAGCATATCACACAAAAGAAATTTGAAATAAGAAGTTCACCTTAAAAAGAGCGAGAGAGTAAGTCCAGATGTGTTCGCTCGATGAATTCTCTAGATTCCCAAGAGCAATCCTTAGGATTTGAGGACCATTGAACTTTCACAAGCCAGACATCTTTATTTCAAAGCCTTTTAACCTCCATAGCAATAATGCGAATAGGATGTTGCTCATAAGTTAAATTAGGCGAAACTTCATTTTCTTCAATAACACCGGGCTCCAAAATAAAAATCGGAATCCCAAAGGCATTTCCATAGTTGAAAGACATAGGAAACGTCGTAAATAGCAGAAAATTGAGCCGGTAATAAAAGGAGATAAGCCACGGAACTAGTGCGTTCGGTGATGCGAAAGGGGCTAATATATCGAGGTGCTAACTTTCCCGATCGACTGAAATGCACAACACCTTTCATAGGTGAAACACGAATAAATACCAAATCTCCGACAGAAAATTCCAATTTCCTTCTTCGGTTATCGGCACAGGATTTTTGTCTACTCTGAGCTTCTTTCATCCTATGACGAATAAGGTCAATCTTTTCGGTGGAATCTCGAATAAAATATGGACCAAAAACCAGCTTCTCACCGGCCTCAAGCCAACAAGAAGGAGATTGGCATGGCCTGCCATAGAGTGCCTCGAAAGGTGCCATATTAATACTAGATTGGAAGTTATTATTATAGGAAAACTCAACAAGAGAAATATGATCTTCTCGAGTTCCACCAAAATCAAGAACATAAGCACGAAGAAGATCTTTAAGAGTTCGATTCACATGCTCGGTTTGTCCATCGGACTGAGGATGATAAGCGGTGCTAAAATGAAGCTTCGTTCCCAAAGCTTTTTGAAGACTATTTCAAAATACACTAGTAAATAATGGATCGCGATCGCTAACAATAGAAGTAGGAACTCCATGTAATTAATAATTTCTTTAATAAAAGCTTGGCCAAAAGAGGTATGGTCCGATTGGACCGAACGAGAATAAAATGGGCAGATTTAGTAAGTCTATGAACTATCACCCATAGCCTATCATGACCCGAACGATAACGGGGAAGGCCGTCAATAAAGCCCATGGAAATTTGATCCCACTTCCAAATTGGAATGTCCAAAGGTTACAATAACCTACCAGGCCTTTGGGGTTCGGCCTTAATGAGTTGGCAAGTCATGCAAACTTAACACAGTTAGCAATATCAGATTTCATCTCATCCCAATAATAAAGTCACTTCATATTCGCGTACATTTTACTATTACCGGGATGAATGGTAAATTTAGAACGATGAGAATCTTCTAAAATATCTTTACGAAGATCACTAATATTTGGCACGATAAGTCTATCAAATTTTCAAATACCGCTACGAGCCTCAATATATAAGTCTTTCAAATCTTCGATATCAATTTTATCCCTAAAATTCTAGCTAAGAAGAGCCAATTCGGGATCTAGCCTTTGAGCTTCAAGAATGAGGTCTAAAAGAGAAGGATGAGCCTCAAGAATACATAAAACGAGAGATGAACATAAATCAGATTCACGATCTCGAATCTCGCAAATGGACAAAATACCGAGATCATTCCATTCGGATATCATAGTAGAAACAACCGCTTGTTGCTTACGACTAAGGGCATCGGCAACACGATTCCCCTTTGCGGGAGTATAAAGAATATCAAGACCATAAGATGCAAGGAACTCGAGCCAACGTTGTTGACGCAAATTAGGTTCCTTTTGAGAAAATAAATACTCGAAAGATTTATGATCGGTGTAGAGAACAAATTTCTCTTCTAAAAATAATGATGCCAAAACCTAAAAGCAAAAACAATAGCCACGAACATTAGATCATGAGTGGCATACGTAGTCTCGATAGGCTTAAATTGTATAGAAGCATAAATGATAGAACATTCTCTTTCGCAAGAGAATGGCACCAAACCAATACGGCTAGCACCAGTACAAATAGTGAAGTCTTGGTTCCCTCCGGGAATCACAAGAATAGAAGTTTCGAAAAGAAAGAGTTCTTCTAGTTGATGCTCTTTCCCGAAAAGGCAAAACTTTCAAAATTACAATTAACTTTATTTAATCATCTTCCTAGAAAAAATTGCTATTCCATGTCAATTTACTGTGTCTAATTGTCTCATCAAAGCATTTAGGAGATTCCTATCGATAACGTTGATCAAGCGCATCGAGCAGAATTCTTAAAGCGCTCAATGGGCAATACAATCACCAAATTAGCTTCTATATGATAAATAAGTCTCTTAAAATTTTTAAGAGTATTCTTTGCTTGTTTTAAGAACAAAATCCAATTATACATATAAAATGTCTTCTTAAAAAGATATGCAAAATTTTTAAATTGTTGTTTCCATCTAAAATCAACAAATACAAGAATGGAGTCATCGAGATATTCGTAGAACTACTTGATTCATAAAATGGATGAAATAAGCTGGACAACTGAACGACATAATATGTCATTTACAAGAATCATAACGAGTGCGGAATGCGGTAAGTGGAATGCTAACTTCTGCAACTCGTAGCTAATGAAAACCCGTGGCAAGGTCGGGCTGAAAAAGACTTTAACACCACTCAAAAGATTGCTTAGGTGATAATCCTAAGACAAGCTCAAAAATACCGGAAAATTCCACAAACTACCCGAATGAGAAAAATAACATTTTCCTCGTCATGTGGGTTTGAAGAATAAAATGATGGCATCAAATTGGAATCGAAATCAAAAAGAAAAATAGATATCTGCTTAACAGATTAAGAATGTCGAAGATGAATAGTCCACTCGGAAAATAGGATATGGGCTTCATAATGATTAAGCCAATTCTTTCACACAAATCAATTCTGAAGCCTAAGTAATGCATAACATGAAAATCGGCTCGAAAAGAAAAAATCACATAAAATAATCTCAACATCAAAACAAAGCAAATTGAGTGTTGTGGATCCACCAACCGAATTCGAAATTCTCATAGAAGTCATCAAGCCCAAAATGTTTTAAAGAAAAAGAATCAACAAGTTCTTTTAATATAAAACTGTGAGATTAACCCATATCAACAAGAACTCGAAAGGATAATCACAAAACAAATGTAATCAACGATTGAATGAGAAATATCTTGACCAAGAGAAGTGTCACAAGGGGCTTGCACAACTTTCAACTTTCCCTCTCTCCTACTTTGAAGTTTGGGGCAAGAAGATAAATGATGACCCGAAATTTTGCAATAGCGGCAAGTAAGGAGTTTCCGACACTTAATTACATAGTGTTCCATAGAATTACAATTGTAGCATCCTCCATAATTAGGGATTAGAGTCTTTGCTACCAAAGTAGTTTGCTTCACTTTCTTATTGGAATTAGGGCTTTTGAACTTAATATGCCTCTTCTTGGCAATCCCAATATCACTTTCACCTCCTTTACCAACCTCTTCATGTCAAAGAGTGATATCCACAATCTGATTGAAAGGAACTTCAAGTTTCAAAGGTAAAATCTTTTCGGGGTTCTTACTGAAGGCAAGGATAAACCTTTGATTCTTTACGAGATCCAAAAGTAGTTGGGCAGACATAAATACGCCATCCAAAGAAGGACTATTGGATTGACCAGCGCTAGGACTGCCAGAACCAACCATTTCTCTTCTTTAAGAAAGAAAGGAAAGAAGAAGAAAAAGGTTATTCTCGAAATGAATATCAAACAAACTTGATTGATAAAACAAGGAATCATAAAAGAAAATGGGATAAAATGGTACGAAGACTCGAATTAAATCCTAAAGTATGACTCCTAAGAAAGATTAGGAAAATGATCTTTGCTAGATTATTTTACATTGTTCCGAAGTTTGGCTTTGATACCAAGCTGTGACGCCCCACCTCTATGCTCACGCTAGCCAAGGGCACTACGAGGTAAAGTCGTCAACTAGCATGAAGAATAAGGCTATTGAGGAGCGGCCATCCGTGTAATTGCTTTGTGCGAGCGCCGATATGCCAGATAGTATAACATGCATTTCATTTCAAGAGGGAATCCTACATATCGATACAAACTCAAAGCTACTACACAGTGGCTATACGATCTTCGGAAACAAATATAGAAATAAGCATAACACAAATCAGTCACAGATATTCATATCGCAAAGGCGGAAATAGATATGAACATAACATATAGAAGTGTATATCAGAATAGTATTCTAACAAGATCCACAATATCGCAGAAGAATAGATACAAGTGCTAGAAAAAGAAAAAAGATACATCAAGGAGTCACTATCTCGAATGTATACAAAACAAAAACTACTAATCTAAAGTAGTTAGTCACAAATCAGGCGATGGTCCCTGATAAGAAGTCAAGTAGAAGCACCTGTAATATCTCGGTCGGACCCGAGTATTATTTAAGAAGAAAATAATAAATGGATCAGTCTAGCTATAATTATCAGGTAAAATGAGATATAAGAAGAGATATGATAAAAACGTATGATAAAAAAAATGTCATACTATGACAAGTATACATTAAGTAACAACAAAAATCATCCAATATCTCAAGAAATCTCAAAGCACTAAAAAGAATGTCATATTCTTTGCTTTATTCACTAAACCACAAATATTGACAAACATATCAATGCCAATCGTAAAAGTTGTTTAAACACGAATTCACCAATACACAAATATTGATAAAGCTTACCACTGCAAATCACGAAAATGGGTGAAACGCAAATTCCAGAAATTAATTAATGGAAATCCAGAAATCACAAAAAGGGGGAAAGAGGCCTATCACAAAACGGGAGCATTAAAACTCACCAACAGGTGTATCACAAAACGGAAAGCTATCCATGGTTGCTAACCATTAATTTTGAGCCAAGGCTCCACTAAAACGGCCCGCAGACCTTTGAGCCGAAGCTCCACTAAAACGGCCCGAAGACCATGGATCGCTACCCCACCAAGCCGAAGCTCCACTAAAAATGGGGTTTAGTCTCCCTTGCAGACAAAGAGACATCGCACATTGCTAGTCTAAATCACAAAATGATCATCGTTGATCGATAAGTGTAAATTACACTAAGCTAGTAGATAAATGAGTTTAGCTTCATGTCCCATAACCACTGGCTTAACTTAATTATTTACGAACAAATTGTAGACTTCTACTCGAGGTTAAGTGTCAATTACACTAAGCTAGTAAATAAATGAGTTTAGCTTCATGTTCCATAACCACTAGCTTAACTTAAATATTTACGAATAAATTGTAGATCTCCACTCGAAAATTATCAGAAGAGATTCAATCGAACAAGTCCAAGAATTAACCGACGAAGTAAACACAAGCGTTTCATACCACTTGTTTTGCTAAGCCGTTTAATTAGACTTCTCATATGAATGAGGTAAAGGTTTGTATATACTAACAGATTGGAAAACGGTTTAAGAAACGAGCTTTGTAATAAAATAGTGTTGAAATTGTTTTGATGAAAGAGTTTTGATATTTACTACTAGTATAGAAACCTTTGTATTTTTAAAGTGACAAGTCACACAAATGATTGTAGAAACAATCAATCACCAAAAATTCACCTTCGAAGACGTGAATTAAATCCAAGGAAATCGATACCAAATCCATCAAAATGGATATACCCAAAAATTCCAAAATAGAAGTCATAAAGGTCGATAATAAATGATAACAACAAATCGGAAAACCATAAATCGATAAAAATTGGAATTCCAAGCAAAATAGGCTAAATAGGAAAAAGCAAGCAGGTCAGTCGACTGACTGCAAATGGCCAATCGACTGAATCAGAAACTTGGAAATTTTAATTCCTGCAGTCAGTCGACTTATTACAAAGGCCAGTCGACTGATTGCAGGAAACAGAGACTTCCAACCTCTGTAAACAGTCCCAGGAACGCTCGTTTGCTACAGCCAGTCGACTGACTGGCACTGGGGCTATTTTTCAGCCTATCAAATGAAGAGCAACTCTTCCAAAATTGCAACCGGACGAGCAATGGGCGCTAGGGATTTATGCCAATCGACAACCCAGCCCTATAGGCTCTTCGATGCATCACCAAAACATGTTCAAACATCAAAGTTAGGATTTTTAAAGGTTTGACTTCAAAACACCAAAAATTGATACATTCACCGATTCAATCCAAACCAAAAGAAAATGCACATGAATAAGTGTTAAGAATTCATACCCAACAATCAAGATAGTTATAGACATAGATGTGAGATAAAAATCTCACCTTTTACTTAAAACAATGAAGAAGAAGCTATATAGCAAGGCAAGAACAATCACTCTTCAATTCTAACCCAAGAAGCTTGAATCTAAGCTTAAAAGAAAATTATTTCCTAAGTTAGGGTTTAGGAATATCTGAAAATGAAGAGAAAATGAGTTGGAGAAGATGAAGAGGATGCTTACCAATAGCTTCATTTTGAATTTGGAGTTAGAGCTTGGATTTGCAATGGAACTAGAGCTTGGAGTTTCTATTTCCCATTCCATTCCCCCATTTTTTATGAAGCTTGAGTATTAGGAAAAGTTATGAAGTAATGAAAAGGAGAGGGGGTGGAACTAAGGTCTTGAGATAAAACATTGGGCTGAAACCCAAACTCAAACCCAAAGTGAAAAAGTAGCAAAATTCTACTAATTCCAAACATATCGAAGTTTATACTCAAAAAGGTCGCAGACGGCATTTTGAACTCAATGGAAGTGGTCTAGAGTTCTAATCCGATCATTTGAAAAAATTAGCTTTTCGGACTATAATCCGTCTAACGATGCTATATTTAAATAAAATATTTAAATACACAATCGTAAAATATGTCGGTTGTTACAAGTCATCCTGGCGATGCAATTCTTAAGTATCCTTGTAGTAAAAAGTTTGTTAGTTGTAATAAGGCTTGTAAAACTTTTTGTTCTTCTTGTCCTCTTGGGAAACATTCTAAACTGCCTTTTTATGATTCAATGTCATATACTTTTCTTCCGTTTGATATTATTCATGGTGATCTTTGGACTTCTCCTATTGCTAGTACTTCCGGCCATTGTTATTATGTTCTTTTTCTTGATGACTATAGCTAATTTTTGTGGAACTTTCCTATTGCAAAAAAATCTCGGGTCAAACAACTTTTCTTAGCATTTAATGCTTTACTCAAGACACAATTTGAACGTAATATTAAGACTTTTCAGTGTGACAATGATACAGAATACATTGATGGCACTTTTAAGGATTTTTTTGAGCAACATAGCATGCTTTTCCATCTCTCATGTCTTCATACATCTCCTCAAAACAGGAAGGTCGAATGACACATAAAATCCATAAATAATATCATCCGAACTATTCTTGCTCATGCATCTATGCCACTCTCCTTTTGGCATCATGATCTCTCCATAGCTACATATCTTCTCAATATCTTTCCTTCCATGGTATTGAATTACCACTCTCCCGCTCAAATCCTCTATCAAAGTGATCCGGATTATTCGGGTTTGCATATTTTTGGTGGCTTATGTTTTCCATTATTCCCTTCTTCTACTATTCATAAATTACAAGAAAGGTCGACTCCTTGTGCTTATTTAGGTCCGGCTCCTAATCATCGTGGCTCCAAATGCTATGTCATGTCTAGTGGTAAAATCATAATTTGTCGTCATGTTCGTTTTGTTAAAACAAAATTTCCATTCTCCAAACTCCACAAAACAAAACCTTAGAACTATGATTGTTTGAGTGACAATATTAATCCTCAATTAATACATCATTTATCTCAAAATACCACACACCAAAATATGCAGCTTGACCCAACAACGCAGCCCAACAACTTATCTTCTCTTCCTCAATCTGGGCGACAGTCTCACACAGGCCCAGATTCCACACCTCCCACTACTGCCCACACTCGGTCCTCTATTTCCTCCTCTGACCCATCCTCTCTTCCCCACTGCCTAACCCTGTCTATGAGCTCCCCCACTTTGATCATTCCTCACACCACCCCTAGGCCTCCCAACCCCATTTCAACCCGCATGACCACGCGTGCATCAAATGGCATTTTTAAACCCAACCCCAAAATACTCTTCTAATTACCATACTACCACCACTACAGATATTTCTCCTGTTTCGAAAAATCCTGTTAGTGCGCTTCGTGACCATAATTGGAAAGGTGCAATGTTGGATGAATTTAATGCTTTAATTGACAATAAGACTTGGGAATTAGTGCCTAGGCCGCCTAATGTTATTGTTATTCGGTCTATGTGGATTTTTCATCATAAATATAAATCTGATGGTTCTTTTGAGCATTATAAATCTCGTCTTGTAGGTGATGGAAATACACAGCAACAGGGCATTGATTGTGATGAAATGTTTAGCCCCATGGTTAAACCAGTCACCATTAGGGCGGTTCTCAGCATTTCTCTTTCTAAATCTTGGTCAATTCATCAAATGGATGCTAAGAATGCTTTCTTGCATGGTCATCTCAATGAAGCAGTTTATATGCATCAACCCATGGGTTTCGTAACAAAAATTATCCGAATCATGTTTGCCTTTTGAAGAAATCTTTGTACAGATTAAAGCAGGTTCCTCAAGCTTGGTACCAAATATTTGCTGATTTTTTTGCTACCATTAGGTTCTCTCATAGTACGTCAGATCACTCTTTATTCGTCTACAAGAATGGTTCTGATATTGCTTATATTCTGCTATATGTGGATGACAATATACTTATAGCTTCTTCTGGTCGTCTTCGTAAGTATATTATGATTCTCATAGCTTCTGAATTTGCTATGAAGGATCTAGGTCCTTTGAGTTTCTTTTTGGGTATTGCTGTCACTCGTCATGCCCATGGTCTTTTGTTATCTCAGACACAGTATGCTGCAAAAATTATTGAATGTGCCGGAATGTCTAACTGCAGTTCATGTCCTACTCCTATTGACACTAAGTCCAAACTAAATGCCACCGCAGACACACCTTATGATGATCCGACTAAGTATCATAGTCTTGCAGGTGCTCTTCGGTATCTTACATTTACTCGGCCAGACATTTCCTATGCCGTGTAATAGATCATCCTTCATATGCATGCCCCGACTAATGAGCATATGAAAGCTCTTAAGCGTATCATACGCTATCTCCAGGGTACCCTTTCTTTTGGTCTCCACTTGTACAAATCCAATATTAATCGTACTATCTCACATACAGATGCAGATTGGGGTGGTTGTCCTGACAACCGTCGTTCTACCTCTGGTTATTGTGTATTCCTTGGAGATAATTTGATTTCTTGGTCTTCGAAACGGCAACGTACTCTTTCCCGTAGTAGTGCTGAGGCGGAGTACAGGGGTGTTGCTAATGTTGTTTCTGATTCATGCTGGATCAGAAATTTGCTTCTAGAATTGTATTGTCCTATTCAAAAGGCTAGTCGAGTTTATTGTGACGATGTGAGTGCTAAATACTTATCCGGTAATCCTGTTCAGCATCAACGCACTAAACACATTGAGATGATATTCCTTTCATCCATAAGAAAGTAGCTCGTGGTGAAGTGCGTGTGCTTCATGTACCGTCCCTTTACCAAATTGTTGATATTTTTACAAAAACGCTTCCGCGCGTATTATTTAATGATTTCAGGGATAGTCTAAGCATACGAGAACCTCCCGCTTCGACTGAGGGTGTGTGATAAAATATATTTTACATATATTCTAGGCGTTAGAATATTTTCTGCATTTATTCTCTGATTTGGTGATATCTTTATTTGGGAAGTTTTTTGTAGTTACCTTTGTTTTAGCAAATCAGTAGCTAATTTGTAGCCTCTTTATTTGTTTTGTATTTATTTAGATACCTTTATTTTAGCAAATAATTTGGATAATTTGTAGCCTATCTTGACTCTTGTAACTATATATATTATTGGATGTTGAATATAATGCGCAAGCAAATTGATTTATAAATTGATTTCTATCAATATTCATCAACAATATGTATTCGATGTTATTTTAGTGAATAAATTGACGACGCTCTTTAATTATTGAGAAACTTTATTTGGATGAAACTTTCAAAAGAAATTGCAAACTGTAGAGTTTTTTTTTGTAAAACTAATTTATTATATATAGCAGTTACATATTACTACTAAAGTCCGTAGCTACAAAAAGATTACAATGTTATTGCAAGAGATGATTTTTTTTTTTGAAATGGTACTTTATATAAAACATGTCACTAGGACAACATATCACATGTTAATGAACGTTCGAATCATGCTACACAATTTTCGAACTTGTGACCTCTTGCACCAAAGCCGAATCACTTAACCACTGGGACAATGGTGCTTGTCGAAAAATTATTAGTAGAATATATTGCTAAAAAATAGTAAAATAGCACAAAATTAAAATCAACATACAAATTATTCTCTTCCAAAGAAAAAACCTACAAACAAATAAATGAATATCCAAAAAATAAAAATAAAAACACTTTGAAGAAATTCAAAGTTTAAGCAAATTGAATTACCAATATTTTATTTTTTAATATGTAATTTTAGCTTTTAATTATTGAATTTTTCATGAAAAAGTAAATTTCGAGAAAAAGCCAAGTTAAGATAATTTGAAATTTCTACTCTTTTGAAAGTTTATAGGTTTTAAAAGGTTTTAATTGTTGAATTTTTTAATTGTTACCTTCAATTTGCATGCAAATTAAAACTAATCGAATGTACCAACATTCGCTACCGTATCATTTATTTAATTTTTATCTAAATTCTTGATTGGTATATTTCATAAAAGCTTGACATGATGTAGCCATTAGATCATACTTGTTACCCATGTGATTGTTACATTGGCTGTTAAATTCAATCTAGGGAAATAAATCAGACTATTTATGTTCATTCCTTTTATCGCTGAACAATTAAGATTGGCATGGTGGTTTAAAACCCTTGCCATCTATTATTGGTTTCTTTCGTTTTTCACAGATATAACGCTTCCATCCCCAAACTAAAAAATCCAATTTTTCCAAAAGAAATGCTTTTATCCACAAATTGAGAACCTAAATTTCAATTTAATTTCACTTCTCCACTGACCTACAGTTGATCTATTGCTACCACAAAATTCATAACTTTTATGATAATTGCGGTTGAATTTAGATTCATAATCGTTCTTTAATTGTCAAGGAATGTAGTATTTGACAGGTTACTACTTTCTTTACCTTCCCCCATCATTGTTTTCATTAACGGTTGCCGCAGCACAATTTATACGTTTAATTATTGTTTTTATCGAAATTTTTGGTTTTTCTGAATGAATATGATTGTTCTCTTATTGATTTTACTAAACTTTATGAACGCCTAATTAGTTTTGACTGTCTTGAATGATTTGGGTTTAGGGTTTATCAATCCATAAGCAGAGACTTTAGCTTCAATGGAAGCGCATCTCTCTTCCGTGGGTATATCATTTTCTAAAAAATTTCTCCTATCTCTCATCACTTCGATGCATTTTGGTTACTTACATCAACAATTGCAACAGGCATCATTGCATCAGTAGTGGAGAAATAGTAAAAATCATGGTACTTGACGTTTAGTATAAACAAAATTTTGGGACACTAATGTACACGTGTGCCTTTCTCATATTGCTAAGCCAAAGGTGAGTGTTGAATAATTTTTTCTTGAAGCTACCATTTTTTTCAATTCACGTTAAACTACAGTTAGTTGTCTTGTTCCCTTTGATTCATAAAGCTTTTCCTTGTCCTTTAGGCCGAATATGAATAATTTGTTATGCCAAAATTTTGATTTGTAAAAGAAAAAATATATTGGTATTTTGCATGGATGTAACGACCCAGAATTTTTATAAATTAAAATTTGAATATTTAATTAATTTTAAATGTTAATGAGTGAATTTATAAGTCGAATAAAATTTTTATTTGAATTATTGGATTTAATTGGATTATTAAATCGATAATTTAATACGTTAAATTATGGAAGTAATTGAAAATTGGATTAAATATGATCGAAAATGATTTGTAAAATTTTATTTTATCATATTGAAGTTAGAATGATATTTTAGAACTTTTAAAATCGAATTAAAAGTTTATTTGTGAAAATTGAATATTTTAATATTTAATAATCGAATGTAAAATAGTCAATTTTTGAACAGTCTCAGAATTGAACGAAACAAGTTCCATTGGATCCGTAATAGTTAGTTATTACCGAATTTCAATTTTCGTGTCAATCGGAGTTATCGTTTGAGCGTGGCAGCTCGAAACGCATCGAATTGTTTTTAATTTAAATTTGGCGAGTCAAAATAGCCATTTTTCAAAAAGTCTCGGATTTCGACGAAACCAGTTTCATCGGATCCGTAATGTGATATTATTGTAAGGTTTCAAATTTCAAGTCAATTGGATTTACCGTTTGTCCGGTACAAATTAAAACGCCTAGAAATCGATTTAAATCGGTTTAATTTAAATTGAACGTTTTCAGCCATAACTCGCACATACTTCCGAATTAGCTTCCGAAACCTGTTCCATTGTGTCCGGAACGCGGGGTAAACCTTAGAAACGCTGGTTACGGCGCGTAAATCGGAGTTTGGAATTCCCGGGATGAATAGTGTTTACGATAGCTTTTTCTATAAATACACCACAACCCTCACAAATAAAAAAAAAAAAATATCTCTAAATTTTAAACCCTAGCCGGCCCTAACTATTGAATGGCCAGAAACTCATGATCTCTCTCCCTTGATTTCTCCAAATCCGTCGACAATTAGCAAGAAAGTTCAACTACAAAGTTGAAGATCTCCTCGAGTACTTCCTATCCAACGGTGGAGATGTGTTTTGGAGCAACATGGAGTGAGCAAAACGTGGCCGTTCGTGGCCGTTAAACATACGTGTGCACGCATATCTAGGAGGCCGAGCTACAGGTCCTTGGGGCCGAACGTGGAGGAGGTGAGTGGCTTCGAAGCTATGGTGTTTGATCGTGTTGCAAGTGAGTGTGGGCGGAGAAAAAATTAACCCTAGTTTGTAAGAGTTGGGTTTGGACGTGCGGCTCCTTCCTGGAGATGAGAACGAAGAAGAAAGGTGTAGGGGGGGACGGTCCAGATCAGGTTGGAGTGGGATCTGACGGCTGTGAATTGATGTAGGTTGAAAATATAAAGTTATATTGTAATTAGTTAATATAAGATACGTGTAACTTGTAAAAATCATAACTTTTTCATACGAGGTCGAAAAAATGCAAACTCAGTTGCGTTGGAATCGTATGGACGAGCACTACGCGATGGAGTTTGTTTGGAGTCATTTGGAGTTAGTGAGAATTTCGGGTAAAATTAAACGCGCGTTTAATTTTATTCAAAATAAATCACTAAAACGGAAATTAAAATCAAGGTGAGAACTTCTCACTCAATCGAATAGATTTCGATTTTTATTTTAAATAGTTAGATTTAAAATATTTGAATGCATGTTTGAATGATGACTGTAAATTATTGATTGTTAAAATAGACATTATGCGCCGTTAGTAAGCGGATGTTATTTATTAAAAACATATACCGCGAATATTTCATAAACAGTGAAATTGGTATTATATATAATATCAATATATACATATTGGCATATGTATATATTGCAGTTGTTGATTTCCCGCATTTTTTGTTTAGCGGATGAGACCCTATTACGCCGTTAGTAAGCGGATAATATTTATTAAAAACATGTACCACGATAATTTCGTACTGGAGCGAAATTGGTATTGTGCTAATGTTTTTGGATGCAGGAAAACAGGTTGGAGGGATCCAACTGGATTCCTCAACAGTTTTTATTTGATTTCAGATATTTTGATATTTGATGGATTATCATATCGATATATGATGTCGTTGTAGTCGTGATTGACTATTTGGTGTGTAGCATCATTGGACCCAGATTTTGGGATTTTAAAATGATCTTTAAAGTGATTTTTGAAAATATACTTTATTTCTGGAATTGATCCATTATAAATAAATAAAAGTTAAAATTTTATAAGTTATAAAATTATGATTTTTGAGAAATATAGTTAAAAGTTGATTTTTGAAATTATGGAGTTAATAATTTTATAAAATAGTTTAAATTGGGAAATTTGAATTAATTGTGAAAAGTTTAAATATAGGATTTATAAAATTTAATTATTTTATAAATCAAGAGAATGGTGAAATTATAAAGGAAATTAAAGACGTTTTAAAATAATAATATAAATTGATTTATATTAAAAGATTTATAAATAGATATTTATAAATTGAAATATAGACATTTTAAAACGAGTTTTTATAAGTGTTTGAATGATGTGAGAATGAATTTCATATTAGAATGAAATTTATAGAATTATAAACTGTGAAGTTATAAATGAAATTTATAAATAGTAAGATTTATAAATTTGTGAAGTTAATTGAAGGATAGATTTGGTTAAATAAATGAATCTTATAAGTTATAAGATTCATGATTTGGAAAGTCTTTAAAAAGAACGATTTTGTAAAATAATCGTTTTATAAGCAATTGACTTATAATATGAACTTTTAGTTTATAATTGAGATATGAAATCAAATAGGTTAATAAAGGAATTTGTAAAAGGAAGTTTTTATAAATAAATAGAAATGGAATTTATGAACGTTGTTTTATAAATTCGCAAACGACTTATTTTGATAAGTTAATTGTTATAACTTAGAAATAGGGTTATATTCACATTTTCGAATAGTGAATAATCCTTTGAGTTAAAATGAATAAAAGAATGGAATTTGTTAAAGAAGTATATTCACGTTTTTGAATAGTGAATAATACGTTAAAGAAAATGTTTTAAATAGAATTAAAACGATCTAACGATGTTTTAAAAGGTGTTGAGATTCGAAACCATAGATTTCAACATTTATTGTTGAAATAGATGTTTCGTGAAATAAAAGAAGATGGTGGACTGTAACACTGTTGTTATAGTAAATGATTTCCGAAAGGAAATGTTTTGAATAGTATTGGGATTTATATATCTATTTTAATTTCGAATCCCTATACTAGTGATTTTGGGTTGTCGTAACGATGTTTTACGCAACATTCGTTTTGACCCAAATAAATATGTTTAAGTGAATGATTTCCTTAAAGAATGAAATATATACTTAATTCGGTTTAAGTATATTGAATATTTTCTAAGTGTTGAAAATAAAAGATTGTGAATTACTTATTTAATAAGTATGGAATTGTTTTCCAATATAAAGTGAATATATTGAATTTATCTTTTTGAAGATAAATTGAAAAGGATAATTGAAATTGTATATGCATGGATATTTGAAATATAAATTCATTATGGAATTTATATGTGAAAGTGGAATTTGTGTGAAAATAAATATTGATTTATTTTTGAAGTGTTGAAATTATATATCTTGTAAAGATATTTTGGAAAATAAATAATTTGGAAAATTATTTGAAATCTGGTGATGTGTGCATATCCAGTGATAGTTCAATAACCGACTATCAGTATTTCCCTTTAAATGGGTATTTGATGTGAATTGATTGAATTTGAATGCACACTTATTTTTGAATAAGCGCTCACTATTCGGGTTAACCGGGAAAGGACCATGGGGTCGTATAACCCACTCCGAATATGTGATACGTCGTTATGAATCGCATTTGAAGATCGGTGTTGAAGACCGGATATTTGCGAAAGCGATAGGATGACCTGTCGATTGTCTCTGCACTGAGTTGCAACGGTATAGAGACTCCCTAAGTGATGGGAAATCCGATCAGGATTGTGAATATCCGGATTGCAAGGACTTCTTTGTAAGTGCCTTCGGTTTTGTTCGATCCCGGAACAGACTTGTATGGATTGTATGCCTGACATTACAATTTGAGATATAAAGCCGATTTCTTTCAAATATATTTCTGTTGGTGGCGGAGAATTTATTCTTTGCTTAACACCCTTCTTTGAGACGTACGAGCTCAAAGGTTATATAGTTGAAGTTATCAGCGATATATTCCCAGTTTGCTAATGTGACATGCTGAGTGATGCTGAAATGATCATTGTGTTGATTATTTGTGATAGGATCATTTATTTGATCGTCTATCTTAGTGATCATTGTGTTGATCATTTGTTGACCCAAAGCATGGCTTTTGTATAAAGTATGTTTTTGTGGACGTGAATTCGTCGAGCCTCACATCCCGGAAATGGTCAAAACAGGAAAGATGCAGCAAGGTTATGAGGGGTAGCACCCTTTAGGATATGTGCATTTCCTTCTGGAAAAGGGTGGTATCATGGTATGGAGCCCAGATACTTACTCATGTTGAAACACTTTGTTTTTATGATTGTGTGAATTGATTAGAGAGCTCTCGGATAAAGGTCCCAAAGGACCGGGGGATGGCATATTCGGTCAGTTGTTACTCAGTTAGGAGTAACCCGGCCTTGTGTTGGTAGAGATCCGATTTGGTTCTCGGGGATGTCCATCCAGAGGCATTCTCATGTGGCAATGGGAAGTTCCTTGGCCTGACCATTTGTTGGAAATCCAATTCCCAATACGAAACTTGTACGGTATTAGTTGTAGAACCTGCTATTCACTTATGGTGGTCACCACTGTTTGGATAGTAGCTATAGTAGGCATACGATAATGGTCGTATGTTGGCTAAGATTTATATCTTTATTTTCGAAATAATTTCCTACACTATGCACTAGTAATAATATCAAATGTTATTTTAAATGCGTATCAAGCATCTTTGACTATCATAAGGAGAAATCTCCTCCGATTCTGCGTTTGCATGTGTGTGTGTGCGGGAGGCCTTATGGTAGTCTCATTTTTAAAAGCATTGCGAATTGAGTTTAAAAATATTCTTCTATTTTGATTTTAAAGATAAATAAACTGTTTTGAGTTCTCACACCAGTCACATGACTGACTCGGAGTTTATTGTTTTCTTTCCTAAACTCTG
Source organism: Allium cepa (assembly GCA_030765085.1). Taxonomy (NCBI): domain Eukaryota; kingdom Viridiplantae; phylum Streptophyta; class Magnoliopsida; order Asparagales; family Amaryllidaceae; genus Allium; species Allium cepa. Next base: position 592,882,861 of record CM060938.1, read on the forward strand.
GGTGCCCACCAATTTTCCACACGGGCAGTCAAGAGAAAGGTTTATCAGGATATTCTGGATATTCTAGAGTTGCTGGAGGCAAGCTGGATGGCATGGCGTATTACTAGTTTATATAGTATTTCTTTTCCGCTGCATTGTCTGTTGTTGTATGATGTTGTACACTCTGATGATATGATGTAATGAAATGTGATGTAATGTAATAACTGATATAGTTCTTTGTTTAAAGATTATTCATTTATTATTATATGTTGTTCCGCTGCGAATTGTGAGATTCTGATGTTGTTGTTTCCTTTCTGTCCGTTCTATTTTTAAAATTCTTCTATCTTCTATTATCAAATTTTCTATTTTTCTATCTTCCTCTCTCTCTATTTTCTGTTATCTTCTTCTACTTCTCTCTTTTTCTTTTCTTAAAATTTTTGTTAAAACCCATAACATTCCATGTTTCCGGCCTTCGATTTCTCGGCAGTCGATAAAGTGAGTATCGATGTCGGATTTTCGAAAGTCGAAAATACCCGGGGCGTTACATTTGGTATCAGAGCTGATGGTTAAGCGACAACCATGGTTCTGTTGGGTATTACTCATTAGGGATAGGGTCAGCAGTACTCTAGAATGAGTTTGAGTGTAATAATAGCTATGAGAGCGTATTTATTAGTGAATATAAAATTGTTTTATATTGTGATGATTGGTTTGTTGAGTGGCATATGAACTTTCGTCAGCGTGGTCCGCAAGACTATGCCGAAGGGGTTTCTAAACACTTGAATAGAACAATTCGACATAATATTGATTTTAAATTGGGTAAATGAAATAATTTTACCTTGATTATATTTTATATATAAAGAAATAATTTTCAGAATTGTTAAAGTATTTATAAGTTGATTGTTAGGTTGTTTGAATAATCTAAATAAAAGAATAATTGTATAAGCAAAAGAATTATAAGAATTGAAATTATAATTAAAGTATTTACAATTGTGAAATAAACTTACATATATAAGAAGTAAAATTATATGAATATGAGTTGTAAATAAAAGGTGAATTTCAAGATTAAATGAAATATAACTTAAGTAATGTAAATGGAATTGATTTTGGGTATCAAAGTAAATTAATTAAGTTAAGTGATGGATATGAACTTGAGTTATATAAATGAAATTCAACTTTGTAATTGAATTGAATAAATGGATTGAATGATAATCAATTGAATGTGAATAAAGTTGATATGAAATAATGAATGTAAGTGTTAATTCATTAAATTCTAATGTTATTGGAAGTTGAATACTTGAATGAAAGTCAATTTAATAAAACCAATTGGAAAGTAAAGATGTTAAACCAAAATGAATGTAAGTGAAGCGAAGAAATTTGGTTGTAATCAATATACTTTGGTTGTCATATGGATGTTGATTGATTGTATATAAGTTCATTAAGTGTTAAAGAAATTGAAAGCTATGTAATTGAATTCAAATGGAAAGCAAATAAATTTGAATGGAATTGAATGTGAATTGGATTTAATTAGTGAATGAAAACTAATTGAATTGAGAATGAATGTTAGAAAATCCAATGTAAATGAATCAGATATAATTTAAAGTGAAAACCCAAATTCATTGAATATGAATGAGAATATAAATGAATATTGATTGGTTATGGATGTAATTGGTTGATGGTTGAATATATATTGCTATTGTTGCATTTGCTATGTGACATATATAGTTATTATGTTGCTATATGTTGTATATTGATACTATGGTTTATATGCATGGTTCTCATGTTGTTTGTTGAGTTTAGTAGGTGCGGATCGCGTTTGCTTCGCATTTGGAGTTCGCTTTAGCGCTATATTAGCCGTATATGCTTGCTAATAAAATATAAGGTACATATCTTGGATTAAATATCGTACTTTTACACTTTTTTCCCTTCGGGATGCCTCATTACTTGATGAGATGTATATTTGTGATATATATACTGTCATTTTTTTTTTTCGGATCGAGCCGCGCAAAGGAGACTATGGCGAATTTTCCCGAAAATTTAAGGCGTTAGAAAAATTTTGAGAAATTTGGAAAAAAATTTTTTTGAAAACTTTAACTTTGATTTTAGAATTGAAAGTTAAACAATAGTAGTTGTTTTAGAAAAGATAACTAAGTATGATTTGAAAACTTAGTAAAGTATTGTAAGAAGTTTAATTATGAATTTTGGAAAGTTAATAGATTTTGTAACCTTTCTTACTTGTAATTTCGAGGACGAAATTCTTTTAAGGGGGAAAGATTGTAACGACCCAGAATTTTTATAAATTAAAATTTGAATATTTAATTAATTTTAAATGTTAATGAGTGAATTTATAAGTCGAATAAAATTTTTATTTGAATTATTGGATTTAATTGGATTATTAAATCGATAATTTAATACGTTAAATTATGGAAATAATTGAAAATTGGATTAAATATGATCGAAAATGATTTGTAAAATTTTATTTTATCATATTGAAGTTAGAATGATATTTTAGAACTTTTAAAATCGAATTAAAAGTTTATTTGTGAAAATTGAATATTTTAATATTTAATAATCGACTGTAAAATAGTCAATTTTTGAACAGTCTCAGAATTGAACGAAACAAGTTCCATTGGATCCGTAATAGTTAGTTATTACCGAATTTCAATTTTCGTGTCAATCGGAGTTATCGTTTGAGCGTGGCAGCTCGAAACGCATCGAATTGTTTTTAATTTAAATTTGGCGAGTCAAAATAGCCATTTTTCAAAAAGTCTCGGATTTCGACGAAACCAGTTTCATCGGATCCGTAATGTGATATTATTGTAAGGTTTCAAATTTCAAGTCAATTGGATTTACCGTTTGTCCGGTACAAATTAAAACGCCTAGAAATCGATTTAAATCGGTTTAATTTAAATTGAACGTTTTCAGCCATAACTCGCACATACTTCCGAATTAGCTTCCGAAACCTGTTCCATTGTGTCCGGAACGCGGGGTAAACCTTAGAAACGCTGGTTACGGCGCGTAAATCGGAGTTTGGAATTCCCGGGATGAATAGTGTTTACGATAGCTTTTTCTATAAATACACCATAACCCTCACAAATAAAAAAAAAATATCTCTAAATTTTAAACCCTAGCCGGCCCTAACTATTGAATGGCCAGAAACTCATGATCTCTCTCCCTTGATTTCTCCAAATCCGTCGACAATTAGCAAGAAAGTTCAACTACAAAGTTGAAGATCTCCTCGAGTACTTCCTATCCAACGGTGGAGATGTGTTTTGGAGCAACATGGAGTGAGCAAAAGTGGCCGTTCGTGGCCGTTAAACATACGTGTGCACGCATATCTAGGAGGCCGAGCTACAGGTCCTTGGGGCCGAACGTGGAGGAGGTGAGTGGCTTCGAAGCTATGGTGTTTGATCGTGTTGCAAGTGAGTGTGGGCGGAGAAAAAATTAACCCTAGTTTGTAAGAGTTGGGTTTGGACGTGCGGCTCCTTCCTGGAGATGAGAATGAAGAAGAAAGGTGTAGGGGGGGACGGTCCAGATCAGGTTGGAGTGGGATCTGATGGCTGTGAATTGATGTAGGTTGAAAATATAAAGTTATATTGTAATTAGTTAATATAAGATACGTGTAACTTGTAAAAATCATAACTTTTTCATACGAGGTCGAAAAAATGCAAACTCAGTTGCGTTGGAATCGTATGGACGAGCACTACGCGATGGAGTTGGTTTGGAGTCGTTTGGAGTTAGTGAGAATTTCGGGTAAAATTAAACGCGCGTTTAATTTTATTCGAAATAAATCACTAAAACGGAAATTAAAATCAAGGTGAGAACTTCTCACTCAATCGAATAGATTTCGATTTTTATTTTAAATAGTTAGATTTAAAATATTTGAATGCATGTTTGAATGATGACTGTAAATTATTGATTGTTAAAATAGACATTATGCGCCGTTAGTAAGCGGATGTTATTTATTAAAAACATATACCGCGAATATTTCATAAACAGTGAAATTGGTATTATATATAATATCAATATATACATATTGGCATATGTATATATTGCAGTTGTTGATTTCCCGCATTTTTTGTTTAGCGGATGAGACCCTATTACGCCGTTAGTAAGCGGATAATATTTATTAAAAACATGTACCACGATAATTTCGTACTGGAGCGAAATTGGTATTGTGCTAATGTTTTTGGATGCAGGAAAACAGGTTGGAGGGATCCAACTGGATTCCTCAACAGTTTTTATTTGATTTCAGATATTTTGATATTTGATGGATTATCATATCGATATATGATGTCGTTGTAGTCGTGATTGACTATTTGGTGTGTAGCATCATTGGACCCAGATTTTGGGATTTTAAAATGATCTTTAAAGTGATTTTTGAAAATATACTTTATTTCTGGAATTGATCCATTATAAATAAATAAAAGTTAAAATTTTATAAGTTATAAAATTATGATTTTTGAGAAATATAGTTAAAAGTTGATTTTTGAAATTATGGAGTTAATAATTTTATAAAATAGTTTAAATTGGGAAATTTGAATTAATTGTGAAAAGTTTAAATATAGGATTTATAAAATTTAATTATTTTATAAATCAAGAGAATGGTGAAATTATAAAGGAAATTAAAGACGTTTTAAAATAATAATATAAATTGATTTATATTAAAAGATTTATAAATAGATATTTATAAATTGAAATATAGACATTTTAAAACGAGATTTTATAAGTGTTTGAATGATGTGAGAATGAATTTCATATTAGAATGAAATTTATAGAATTATAAACTGTGAAGTTATAAATGAAATTTATAAATAGTAAGATTTATAAATTTGTGAAGTTAATTGAAGGATAGATTTGGTTAAATAAATGAATCTTATAAGTTATAAGATTCATGATTTGGAAAGTCTTTAAAAAGAACGATTTTGTAAAATAATCGTTTTATAAGCAATTGACTTATAATATGAACTTTTAGTTTATAATTGAGATATGAAATCAAATAGGTTAATAAAGGAATTTGTAAAAGGAAGTTTTTATAAATAAATAGAAATGGAATTTATGAACGTTGTTTTATAAATTCGCAAACGACTTATTTTGATAAGTTAATTGTTATAACTTAGAAATAGGGTTATATTCACATTTTCGAATAGTGAATAATCCTTTGAGTTAAAATGAATAAAAGAATGGAATTTGTTAAAGAAGTATATTCACGTTTTTGAATAGTGAATAATACGTTAAAGAAAATGTTTTAAATAGAATTAAAACGATCTAACGATGTTTTAAAAGGTGTTGAGATTCGAAACCATAGATTTCAACATTTATTGTTGAAATAGATGTTTCGTGAAATAAAAGAAAATGGTGGACTATAACACTGTTGTTATAGTAAATGATTTCCGAAAGGAAATGTTTTGAATAGTATTGGGATTTATATATCTATTTTAATTTCGAATCCCTATACTAGTGATTTTGGGTTGTCGTAACGATGTTTTACGCAACATTCGTTTTGACCCAAATAAATATGTTTAAGTGAATGATTTCCTTAAAGAATGAAATATATACTTAATTCGGTTTAAGTATATTGAATATTTTCTAAGTGTTGAAAATAAAAGATTGTGAATTACTTATTTAATAAGTATGGAATTGTTTTCCAATATAAAGTGAATATATTGAATTTATCTTTTTGAAGATAAATTGAAAAGGATAATTGAAATTGTATATGCATGGATATTTGAAATATAAATTCATTATGGAATTTATATGTGAAAGTGGAATTTGTGTGAAAATAAATATTGATTTATTTTTGAAGTGTTGAAATTATATATCTTGTAAAGATATTTTGGAAAATAAATAATTTGGAAAATTATTTGGAATCTGGTGATGTGTGCATATCCAGTGATAGTTCAATAACCGACTATCAGTATTTCCCTTTAAATGGGTATTTGATGTGAATTGATTGAATTTGAATGCACACTTATTTTTGAATAAGCGCTCACTATTCGGGTTAACCGGGAAAGGACCATGGGGTCGTATAACCCACTCCGAATATGTGATACGTCGTTATGAATCGCATTTGAAGATCGGTGTTGAAGACCGGATATTTGCGAAAGCGATAGGATGACCTGTCGATTGTCTCTGCACTGAGTTGCAACGGTATAGAGACTCCCTAAGTGATGGGAAATCCGATCAGGATTGTGAATATCCGGATTGCAAGGACTTCTTTGTAAGTGCCTTCGGTTTTGTTCGATCCCGGAACAGACTTGTATGGATTGTATGCCTGACATTACAATTTGAGATATAAAGCCGATTTCTTTCAAATATATTTCTGTTGGTGGCGGAGAATTTATTCTTTGCTTAACACCCTTCTTTGAGACGTACGAGCTCAAAGGTTATATAGTTGAAGTTATCAGCGATATATTCCCAGTTTGGTAATGTGACATGCTGAGTGATGCTGAAATGATCATTGTGTTGATTATTTGTGATAGGATCATTTATTTGATCGTCTATCTTAGTGATCATTGTGTTGATCATTTGTTGACCCAAAGCATGGCTTTTGTATAAAGTATGTTTTTGTGGACGTGAATTCGTCGAGCCTCACATCCCGGAAATGGTCAAAACAGGAAAGATGCAGCAAGGTTATGAGGGGTAGCACCCTTTAGGATATGTGCATTTCCTTCTGGAAAAGGGTGGTATCATGGTATGGAGCCCAGATACTTACTCATGTTGAAACACTTTGTTTTTATGATTGTGTGAATTGATTAGAGAGCTCTCGGATAAAGGTCCCAAAGGACCGGGGGATGGCATATTCGGTCAGTTGTTACTCAGTTAGGAGTAACCCGGCCTTGTGTTGGTAGAGATCCGGTTTGGTTCTCGGGGATGTCCATCCAGAGGCATTCTCATGTGGCAATGGGAAGTTCCTTGGCCTGACCATTTGTTGGAAATCCAATTCCCAATACGAAACTTGTACGGTATTAGTTGTAGAACCTGCTATTCACTTATGGTGGTCACCACTGTTTGGATAGTAGCTATAGTAGGCATACGATAATGGTCGTATGTTGGCTAAGATTTATATCTTTATTTTCGAAATAATTTCCTACACTATGCACTAGTAATAATATCAAATGTTATTTTAAATGCGTATCAAGCATCTTTGACTATCATAAGGAGAAATCTCCTCCGATTCTGCGTTTGCATGTGTGTGTGTGCGGGAGGCCTTATGGTAGTCTCATTTTTAAAAGCATTGCGAATTGAGTTTAAAAATATTCTTCTATTTTGATTTTAAAGATAAATAAACTGTTTTGAGTTCTCACACCAGTCACATGACTGACTCGGAGTTTATTGTTTTCTTTCCTAAACTCTGGGTGCCCACCAATTTTCCACACGGGCAGTCAAGAGAAAGGTTTATCAGGATATTCTGGATATTCTGGAGTTGCTGGAGGCAAGCTGGATGGCATGGCGTATTACTAGTTTATATAGTATTTCTTTTCCGCTGCATTGTCTGTTGTTGTATGATGTTGTACACTCTGATGATATGATGTAATGAAATGTGATGTAATGTAATAACTGATATAGTTCTTTGTTTAAAGATTATTCATTTATTATTATATGTTGTTCCGCTGCGAATTGTGAGATTCTGATGTTGTTGTTTCCTTTCTGTCCGTTCTATTTTTAAAATTCTTCTATCTTCTATTATCAAATTTTCTATTTTTCTATCTTCCTCTCTCTCTATTTTCTGTTATCTTCTTCTACTTCTCTCTTTTTCTTTTCTTAAAATTTTTGTTAAAACCCATAACATTCCGTGTTTCCGGCCTTCGATTTCTCGGCAGTCGATAAAGTGAGTATCGATGTCGGATTTTCGAAAGTCGAAAATACCCGGGGCGTTACAATGGAATTTATAAAATTGAACTTAAATGGTTATCTTTGTTTGATATTTTTTGTTCAACTATATTTACATACATCAATGTGTATCCTGTATTTAGTGTTTTAATTGTATTAGTATGCTTTCTATTATCTTTTTTACCAAGCCAAAACTGTACTACCGTATGGTCGTTCATGCTATTGCCAGGGTTATATTTATTTAAATTTTATGTTTTTTAAATGGTACTTAGATACAACATGTCACTGAAACAACATAACACAAATCACTTGTTAATCTATGTTGGAATCACGCTATGCAAGTTTTAAACTTGTAACCTCTCGCACCAAAGTCGAATCACTTAAACACTGGGATAATGAAAATTTTAAGTTAATAGTGAAATCTATAACTTTTAATACAAAGAAGTAGTGCAGACTACCGCATGTTATGTATTTTCTTAAAATCCATATAACAACTTAAAATCCATATAACAATTCTCATTATAATCTACACGTTGGTAGAAACATCATTTTTTTTTCAAACTATTGATAATAATTTGAATTTTGTTGTCTTACTAATGCTTTGTTGTCTCATTATAATAAGCCACTTTACAAATTCTTAAAGTTTGAGCAAACATAGTTTTACATACCCAAACAAAGATTATCAACTGCCATACATCATATAAATTGTTGCCCTACCTTTTGGACAAGGTCGGGATACCGACAAATTGGCCAAAAAGAATAGATATCAGGAATGGATATCGATTGGAAACAAAGCTATGATCGATACTATCAAAATTGGACCGCGCTCCAATCAAGGTGGAATGGATTGGTACCGACGAACAAGGTTTGGAGAGGCTACATTTCAAATTTCAGGTCAAACGGAGTTCAATGCTCGAGTTATGGATGGATCAAGATTCATGGAAACTGGTTTGTATCGATATGGTTCGTATCAATCACATAGTAGTATGGATATGGAAATGGCGTCTTAATTCGGATCGATGGCTTTCGTATCGATGCAATGTGCATCGATTCGGTTGAACACAGCACAATTATGGCAACACACTTCGTATCGATCAAGCTGTGATCGATACGAAGAATGGAGCAATGGTTGCATAGGGGTTTGGATGAGCATTTCATATAGATCGAGTATTGATCTATATGAAGGACACATGCGGAGGACGGATACGAAAGGTATGCATGGAAGTGCATCTGATGGATATGCAAGGCAAGCATAAATAGATGCAAACGAAGGCACATGTGATGGATAGAATGGTAGGTTTTCGAGGATCGATACGACCAGACGCATGGATATGAAATGATGGACATGAGGCAATGAAATATGATGGTTACGAACAACATGGATCGATGGATACGAACAACGTGGATATAAATGGATGCGAAGGAAGCAAAGTCGAGACAAAAGAAGCGGTCACTCGGCGTGAAAAGTGGATCGATCCTAAAATACAATGCCACGTCACCTGGTCGATACGAACTAGAAGCGATACGATGTCATCGATACGAATTGTATCACGACAGTGTTTTGTAAATGCAAACTTGAATCGATCATAACTCAAAAACTAGAAGTCCAAATGCTATCGAATTTTCACAAGAGCTTGCGTACCGTATCAAGAATGCTCATGATCGATCTCGGTCTAAAAAGACTTAATTTAGATCGATACGAAATGTGTGTATAATGATCATGGATCGATCCTATTCTATCTTGGATTGATCTGGTGGCCCGCCCACGTCAGAGAAGGGGTCTTCCGAGATCTGAGTTAAATATTTCCAACCTATGTCTATAAATAGCAGCCCTAGGCCTCTAAAAAAGGGATCTTTTGGCTCTTCTACGTCGTTAATCTGTTGAACTCCATTGTAATTCGAATATTATCGATTGTACTCTTGTAAATCAGTAGAGAATCATCACTAAAACAACAATTCTTCAAAGTGTACGTAGGCTACAATGCCAAACCACTATAAATCTTGTCTTTCTACCACTTATCTTTTGATTTTTTGAGTGTTCTTCATGTTTTATTCTACTACATATGATCTATCTATGATATATGACTTTGATTTGATACTTTCATCTACAACTAGGTGTTTGTGATCAATATTGGTGCAAACATTTTGATGCTTTCAAATGCCACTTTTACTTTTGTTATTATAATGTTGTTTTCACCAAAATGTTCAATACAAATAGTTATGTTGGATATCTATTACAGGGATAACATACGTATAAATCTCTGTGTGGCTTATCTACCATTCCGATGCTTCCTCAATCAAAAATAACATGTAAATCGTCAAAAGTATGTAACATTGCATTGATTTTCTATGTTTTCCATACTTTGGGAGTGATGCTAAAATCTCTTGAGAAGAAGTATTCAGGATCATGACTATGTTTTTATCCATCATTGCGGCTAAAACATTATGCTTGCTTTAGTTTCATAATTATGTTAATTGCAGATTAATAAAATAATGGTTGGTAATTTGTACGATTAATACTTATAGTTATTTCCTTCTAAATGAGTGTTTTGTAAAAAAGTTTTAATGCTTCAACTTAGTTTTTCCAGGTAAGGGAACAAGGGACGAGCAGTTGCAACAAAATAGCAATGTTGACTATCATCACCGGTGTATTGAGTAGAAGTTATCTAATCATTATCTATTGTTATGTTATTTCTTCATTATTCAAAGTCTCTCTATTTTTATTTCCTTGGATAAATATACGGTGTAAATTGTTGGCACATAATGTAAGGTTTCTTGTAATTTTTATCTATTAAATAAAATATTAATGATGAGTGGAAATGCTTTTGTGGACGTCTAGTTATTATTTTAGAACTTTAGACATGCTGATAACACTAAAAAATTAGTTGTACAACCATATTTAGATTGAAAACTACAATGATTATTTCAAGTTGGTAAAGGATCTCAACTACAATGGTTACAAGACATTGAGATCTCGATTATCAATGACATTTTTCATAATGTTTGGCCAACATGGTGAAATCTTTCGCTTCTTCGCAACACCTGAGTTGACAACATGATGCTTAATGTTGTCAGAAGGTTTTAACAATATTTTTTAATGTTTTAATATTGAGTTCTTCTTGTAATGGATCATGTCATATCAGCATGATAAAGCTCGGCCCATATTGAAAATGGGACCTAGACATACTAGGACAAAAGGCCCTGGATTGGCATAGCTTCATCAGTAATAGGAACAAATTTATTAAGATTACAAAAAAGTAATTATCAAACAATATTTAAAGTTAATTTCGAATATATGTACATAATATCAGTAATATCAAAATGGATGCAATATTGTTAAACTGGGCACTAGCACTATATTATCTAACTTAGCACTTTTTACAAGTACAAATTGGGCACAATATCTAAGGCATAAGAACAAATTTGATAATAAAACCAGGCACTATATTGTAAATCCATGCAGACTGGGCACTATAGTATAGGCTGTACAACAATATCATCCACAGTTTGATAATATAGTGCCTGGTTTGATTATCAAACAAATTCTAAGGCATAAGGACAAATTGTTTGATTAAATCAATTTTGTTATCCAAATACAAAAGGTAATCATCAAATTAATAGTTAGATTTAAAAAAAAGAAATTATCAAGCAATAGCACTATGTTTTTCAAAATACATATGTATACACACTATCATTCGTATCTTATACCAACTTATAATATCATGGGTTCATAATGATAATATAATCTTTGTTATGTTTTTAATTACTTGATGATGTCTTGAAATAAAGCGGCTCAAAGTCTTTTGACTCATTTTCATCGTGAGATTTAAATCCATCATATTATTATGAAAAACTTAAAATTTTGCTTTGTGGACGATGGTGGAGCTCTCCGCGGAATTCTAATAGGTCAAAGTTCATGACTGTTAATACTTTCAAATAGGATGAACTAGTCAATTTTTTGTGGAAAAAAGACGAAATTTAGTTAAAAAGTTATTTTTCATAAAGTAAATGCAAAAAGCATGTACTTCCTTTGCCCATGTCTATACATTAACAATATTTTATATATTTATATATGACCATTACATTCATGATTTCAAAATGACATAGCCTGTGGGAAACAGAACCAAAATCAATGTGCATTTAACATATCTTTTTGGTCATAAGAAAATTGTTTTTTAAAATTAAATTTCTAATATTTAACCTTACTTTTATACTTGGACTCCTAAAAATATCTTTGGTCGAAAATATATGTTACAATAAACAAATCTATCACATAACTCCTAATAAACCACTACTAGTTCACAAAAATTAACAAAGAAATAATATTTTAATACTCAAACTTAGCAAAGGAACTTGTAAAATAAGAAAAGTTTTTACTAAACATTTTTAGCCATCACTCTTTGCAATCTAATATTATACATATGCATTTATGCTAATCTTAGATCTTCATTTCAATTTATATTCCAAAAAAACTATCTTTTATTTTGAATAAATAATAAAACAAATTGAAATGACTTACATATTACTGGTTTTTATTCGAGCTACATTACAAACTTTGATTTGTTATATAAATACATATTATGTTTTCTAGGCTATAATATGAATATAAGCATAAGAACTATATGTTGTACAGTAATATTATGTTGCCCCCACAATGCTTGTGCGTAGTTTGCACCAGGTAGAACTGGGCCCTATCTGACATATAACACAAACATTAGCTACAACTAAACCAGGAAGTAACAATATATAAAAAACTAAAATTTAATCAAAGTCAGTATAAGAAAAACATACACTGCTCTAAAGTTCTTGAGATCACATGTAGGTTGAGATAAGCGAGAGGGAATATAGGCAGCTATTTCCACTATAATATTTTGCAAAAGAGAAACCATTAAAAGCTAGTACTAAATGAAAAAGAAAAGGCAGTAGTGTGGAATGCGGATGAGAAAGAGTTTGAAAAAAGAATCTAGAATGTGGAAGAAAGAGTGAAGAAAAGAAATTAGTATGAGAAGAAGAAGAAAAGAGTTATAACGCGGCTCCATATATAGGAGCATGTAATAAATTCACCTGTATCTCCATTTTTTTAAAGTTGAAAATGAGAACGTTAATTTTTGGAGGTTGAAAGTATTTCACACAAATACCCATGCTTACTCAGGTTATTCAAACAACATGTAAAAAAATGTTGAAAGTAAGGTGTTATTTATTTGCAACTAATGTCTATTGATGATGGTATTTGGATAATCTAATGATGGTCATCTGAGTCACTTTAGGTCTCTAAAGATGAAATCCTATGAAGAATACATCCTACTACTTTTTTTTATTGTGATTACATGTCTTATTTTCATTTTTATTATGAAGCAACTTTGCGATTTAAAGCCATGGGGAAACTTGTTCTACATAATATGTTAGTTTATATTGGTACTATGATAATACGAAGATATAGAATCCGAAATAGTATGATCACAATTGTCGTATATTATATGGATTATAGGGTTGTAAAGCAACATGTGAACATTCCGCCATTTATGGTTAGAGCTTCTTCAACAAGTTTGACTACGGATATTACATTACGTGGCTTAAAAAATGAAACCACAACAAAATTCCAACGGTGTGTGGGTTCTGGATCGCATCTATATCAGACGCTATTTTCTACTTTATAAGACGATAGGATTTTGTGTGATACGCTTATTGAACAAACGTCCGAAGCTTAGATGTATGTTTAACAAATGCACAAAGATATTACAAATCCAACACCGCTGTGACTTCAAATGTAATATGTAACCTCTGTTGCAATACAAAACAAGTGCATATCTTCAATTTTGCAAGATCCAACTTTGTTGGAGATGCTTTTAGAGTGGACAGTGCGAAGCAAGTAGATTTTACTCTGACCAGCCCAATAGGTGGTGGCCCACATAGAAGAGTCAAGAGAAAGAACCTAAATCTAAAAAGAAGGCTAAAGTTGGTGGCAATGAGGAAGATGAGAAATAGACTACTGTTTTTATCTTCAATGTATGTTACTATCTTCAATATATTCAATGTCAAGTAGTTTTATATTTGCTTCATTTTAAGCTGACAATGCAACCAAAAATAAATTGTTGTTAACTTTTTATTTCCATATTTTCTTTCAAATAAATTTCATGCACTGCCTAAATCTAAATATAAGCGGTCCATGTAAATGCATCAACATATGCACATCAACAATGCAATTTTGTCTTAAACCTAAAGAGTTCAAATACAAAAAGAAACAATGATACATAAAGCTATCTTTAAATGTCAAGTATTTTTGCACATGCCACTTGCACATGCCTCTTCCATGCCTATTTATACTAATATTACATCAAAAAAAAATGTTTTCAGCTTGTTATATGACTATCTAGCTTATCATTAACTATATTTCTTTAGGATTACATTTGGACTATTTGGTTGCCACCTTTGTTATTAATACCTTGCCATTTGATTTAGCATGTATTTGTATTTAGTCTATTCTTATTATTCCCATTCTTGTGTCTAATTTTGAGAAAATAATTAAAATAGCCTACATACCTCCATCATGACAATGACTAAACTACATTCCTTCGCATTTTTTACTGTCACTTGATAATATCAAAACTACGTTACTCCACAAGTATTTATTTACATCATATGATCGTAACTGAACTACATTCCTCCACGTTTATTTGAACTTGAATTTCGATACCAAGGGAGGTGTAGTTTGTATCATTTTCTTCTAATCTTCTCCTCATATATAAATCTTAAAAAAAAAATTGGAAGCATAAAGGCCTCAAACGATATGATGTGTGAGGTCTTATCCAAGCTTTCAACAAAATAAGTACTCAAAACAACCATTGTTTTAAGAAAGTTTCATTAAATTGTCAAAGATAAACACTTTCATCGACTACATTCAAAAACACTCATTTCTTATTTAGTCCAACCACTCCTCTTTTAATCACAGACCATCGCAACAGTAACAACTTTATCGTAACATTGTGTTTGGACCAATCTTATTCTCCGCCTAAACTATATCATATTTTCGTTGGCAACAATATCGTTAATCCATACCAAGACAAAAACCCTTGGTTTGATAACCAATGTATCCAACGATGTGAAGAAGAAATAACCTATACTCAAATATAATCCTATTAATAGTGAATATGAAATTGTTCCTCCATGTTTCACAAGAGGTGTTATAGTTTTTCTACTGGAATAACATTGTATGAAAACGGAAAATTATAAGTTGCAATAAGTGACAGAGTAATTATGGTGTATTCGTCAGGTGTAGATTCTTCATGGAGAGAATCGATGCTATGTATGTGTATGAACCATTTAAGGGCCACATATGCATTCAAGGGACCTTATATTGGATCGTTATGGATTCATTTAATAGTGAAAGGAAGAAGTTTCTGATCAGTTTTGATATGAATAACGAAAAAATTAGTATGATAATGGAAGTGCCATCTAATTTTAATCGGTGCGATTGTAACGGTATCATTCAATGATAGGTTGGTGGAAATTTGAACGAATAATTATTTTATATGGGCAAAAAAATATAGTGTTCCACTTACTCATGTATGTTCCAGAGTAAAAAATAAGTATTCATATGTTAGTGAAATTTGGGAGGGAAGTGATGAAGTGCTTGTAATATTAGTGAATGACGTGATTATGTTGAACTACTATAAAGATGAGGAAAAAGGAAGATCCGACTATTACAAGCCTTATTTTACTTCTTTAAATAATTCTAGGAATTGGGAGCTATTTACTGGTCACAAACCTAGCCTTCTATCATTGAGAAAGGTTGTTGTTGAAGATAAAGTTTTTGAATTCTGTTTTTGCAATGGACATCTTGTTACTTTTTTACATTGAGAAGCAAGGCTTTTTTTCTTGTGATTGTTTCAGCTAGATGTCCAGTTCATCTTGCATTGAAAAATAAATTAGTACAATATGGTAGATCCCTGATCCAAGACACAAAAACAAAGAAAGAAAGAAAGAAAGAAAAGAAAAGAAAATATATTATAAAATCCACACAAATTCTATTATATAACATGCACGTTCTCTTTCAAAGAGGAAAGTGAGATGAACAAATTGACTATCTTTTACCTTATTGTTAGACTCCATGGAGTTCGGAGAAGACTTAAAACAGTTATGGCACGACCATATCTATATCGTGAACGGATGCATTAAGGTTGGCAACCAATAACTAATAGGATAATTTTGTTTAGTTGAAAATGCAACCATGGGTTTGGTTCGACTGCTTATGGTTCTAGGGGGCAAACTTTTGTCATCTAGCTAATGAAGAGAAAGGAAGAAAATAAAATAAAAGATGTAGGTAAGTCTGTATGTTCAATGAACATAATAAGGTTATCAAAGAAGCAAGAAAAGCGGAAAAAAATAAACATAAAAGGTAAAAAAAATAAAAAACTGAAGATATGTGCAAGTATGCATAGAAGAAGGTAATCAAAGAAGCAAGAAAAACTAGAAAAAAACACAAAACGAAGTTGTGTGCATGTAGCATACATAGAAGAAGGTGATCAAAGAAGCAAAAAAAACGAAAGAAGGAAAAAAACCAAGATCCATGCACGGAGAAGGAAATCAAGGTGCACTGGTGGGTACAAATAGAAGAGAAAACATAATTATATATGAGACAGAATATTATAAATCCATGCAAACTCTATGATATGACATTCTCTTTCAAAATTTCAAACAAATCGACCAACATTCAACCCATCATCTAATTCCATAGATTTCAAAAATGACTAAAAATAGTTGCAGAACTGTTGTATTCGTATCATGAATGGGTGCATTATGATTGAAACATATGATAGATAATATTGCATAGCGGAATGCGATAGTAGGTTTGATTCTGTCGTTGATGGCCTGAGATGACAGGCTAAATAGGAAAAGGAAAGAAAAAAAAGACGTATGTAAGTCCACATGTTCCATGCAGAAGAAGGTGATCAAAGAAGCAAGAAAAGCAATAAGAAAAAAAAGAATACAAGGAAGACGTGTGCACATTCCATGCACAGAAGAAGTTGCTAAAAAGGCAAAAACGCGGAAAAAAGTGTTACAAGTTTCTATTTAAACAATATGATAAAAGGAGAATTTTAGAACTTCAAAAACCACCTTGATCTCGTACATAAGTTTTTATTTTTATATATTAGTTTTTTTCTCTCGGACCAAATATTTAGAAATAAACTTATGGTTGATATCAGGGCTGCAAATAATGTTAAATAAGAGGACCACTATCATGATATTTATGTTATATAAAATATAAATGTACTTCACTTCATTTCATGGAAAAGATGTGTGCACACTTGTACGATGGCACATTGTGCATTACACACGATTTGGTTTGATATATTATCTAATTGGTGCATAAGAGTATATGTTATGGATGATTTTTATTTGTTAATGGTTGAAATATTTTATAATATAATTCTTATTTTAAAGATTAAATATGCGTTGCTTGATTTTATTTTGAAATTAAATTTGAATTAAAGAGTTTATCTTTTAGAACATGGGATAAATAAACTTATTATTTTAAAATTCCTAAAGAAATATTTGAAATATTTTGGAATGAAATTTCTATTCTTAATTGTTAGATTTGAATTATTTAGTATTACTTTGGATTTAAACTTGGATTAAAAGAATAAATCCCTGTTCAATAATCCAAAATTCGCTTTGATTGGACTAGTATGAGTTGGTGTGAGTTTATACTTGTTTAGATGAATTTAGGTGATTTCAATATGGAATGTAACTTTCAAAACATACTTACGGCTTTATGCAGAACCTCTCTTAGTTTTGAAAGGCTTCGATCGGTTAAAAGGTGTAGTTATGCTTTTGAAGGGTTTGTTCTAACAAAGCATCTTTCTGAGTAATTTGAATGATGGCGAAACCTTCGGTTTTGAAAGGTTTGGGGCGCATGTTTGTGGCTTTTATTTGATGCTTTCGAATGGCATTCCTCAACTTATTCAAAACATCTTCATGCATGCGAAATCATCTTTTCGAAAGAAAGCAATTGATGTGCAAGGGTGCGTTCGATCCTTTCAACTAATTTGAAAGCTTGTAATACAACCGACCCTTGGCTGTAGCATCCCTTCGACTCTTCCGAAAGGCTTTGTTGATGCTATTATCTCTTGTACGTCCTTCTCTTCAGTTCATCATAGCCGCGACAAGGTTGAAGTGAGAATTGGCCATAACAATATATTTGGACAATGTATTTGTATATTAGATGAGCTAAAATGTCAGTTGTAGTGTAAATTTCAACACTTATATACGAGAATGTTATACATACAAGGATCACTATGTCACACCTACACAGATATTTATGTAAATATGATACACACATATATAATATTAATTACATAATTTAAGAATATATCATTGAGTAATGATTTTATTTGAAAGAAATTTAAAAATGTACTAAATAAGTTAGACTTCATAGGCCCAATAAGGATCCAAAATGGTAAAATAATTAAATTCACCTATTAACCCCATAGTGGGATAGCCTAACTCTAATATTTCTTTCATCTTCCCCTGCATCATTATTTCTAATTAGTTGTCGCTGGTCAAATGTTAGTCCCCGTTTGGTTTGTCATTTTTAGTTTTCGATTTTGGTCCAAATTAAAAGCGCATGAAGCATGCATTTTTTTGAAAAATAACCAATTTGAAAAATAAACTTATGATACAAAATAAAAAACAAATTTATTCTGGTTTTCGTATTTTGGGATATAACAGAAACACGAAAAACGATTCATTCCTCCATCGTCCCTCCGTCCCCTTTGCCGTCCCCTTGTAACGACTGGTATTTCGAACCATTCGCATCCACACATGTCTGATTTGAATTGCTTAAAATGCCAGATTGTTAATTTATATTTGGAAAAACTCAGCATATACTATAAATTAATCAATCATAGAATCACAGACATAGAGTATTACAACAATAAGTAGTGGAATAGATAAATAGTAGTTCATGAAGCTACTATATAAACATCAGATTCTAAAACAACAAATACAATGGACACTCAGTCTAACCCGAGCGTAAAGAAAAACACATAACACTCGAGTCAGGATTAACATTCTTATATTAATGAATTCAACTAAAGTTAAATGTCAGCTGAAATACAAGTAACATAAAGGATGTTTGAGATTTTCATCCTCTAAGGATCGATGGAACTATCTACTATATAGTAATGTACGCTATTATAATATGTTTATAGTAAAGTAAACTATTAAAATATCATAAATGCATTACCCATACCCCCCTTAACACATTTTATATAATACCATAGTCTATACAGATACTGTAACTCCACCCGCAGGTGGGCTATCAAGGAGCACTCCATAGGTACGACAAAAAACAAACTCGTAGAAGGCGCGATAGGGCATGTGACAAGGCACGCGAGGCAATGCCATGTTAGATATACCATTTGCACTTTCGGACTGGTGGTAACGCATAACAGCTACTACCATCCACCTCTTGACACACTCCTAAATCAAAGGTGCATCCAACCAAATAACAAAAGCAATAGAATTGTATCGAAGAAAAGTGCCCGATCGGGGGAATGACCCCACTTGGCCTGACATAGATCTTGTTTTAGCCACATCAAGCCGACTCATGGGAGTCAGGGCACGTAAATACCATATAGAATCGTCGTCGAACCATCCTACTTCATTTTGGAATCTCCACCACGTACACAATTGTTAAAGTGGTTTTCGGTATTGGCGGAGAGTATGACAATATCCGATCCCGGTCTCTTTAAGAACCAAACACTTATCTCACACCATGGTCATTTCATTTCAATAGTTCATATTTCGTATCAAAATATCATATTCATTTAAAAGTATCAATTCGATATCATTATTCACTTTAAATAATATTCATTTCCAGTATCGTAACACTTTCAAAATTATAACCCTTTCGAAATCATAACGCTTTTGAAACCATAACACTTTGGAACCATAACACTTTGAAATCATAACACTTTTGAAATCATAACACTTTGGAACCATAATACTTTGAAATGATAACACTTTTGAAACCATAAGACTTTTGAAATCATAGCATTTTCAACTTAAACGGTTTAGATATTGAAAATAGTATATATATATATATATATATTAAAATAGTTATAACTCAAAATAGTTTATATATTAAAATAATTTATATACTAAAATAGTTTTTATATATTAAAAATACTTTAGAAAAAATTTAGGATCCTTCAATTTCGCAAGTCAATTCAAATCATCTTAAATTCCAAAATTCAATTTAAATTAATTCCAGTTTAAGCATTTCAATTTAAAGTTTCAAGATTCAAGTTTAAATATTCAAACATGTACAACATAATTTTCATTTATATTTCAATATTTAACTTTAATTTTATTCAAATTGGAAAGTTTTCTCTTAATCTTTTTAATAACAATTTTTTAAAATCCCAATTTATAAATTTAAATCAATATTAAATATCCAATCTCAGTTTTATTTCAAATTAAGAATATTCATTTAATCACTTTTTTTATTAAATCAAGTTATAGGTCATACATTTCATAATCTCAAAATCAATAACTTCAATTGAATTCTTATTTAACTTCAATTATTAACCAATTAAAATTCCAAGTGAGCATTAATTTATCTTCCCGACCTTTATTATTATAGTTATAAAATCTATTTTTAAAATATTAATATAATTTAAATAAATAATTAAACATTATATACTAATTAAGTTAAATTTTAATAAATTAAATTTATTATTAAATTTATTTTTATATGTTTTAAAATAGTAAAATTATAAGTAAAATCTTAAAAATTATATTTTCAAAACTGATTTGTAAATTTAAAATTTCCAAAATATATAAATTTTAAAAATCTAAAATTTAGACATATATGAAAATTACATTTATATATTATATTCTAAAAACCAATATTTAATAAAACTATATATTTCCTTTCAAAACTTTGGAAATCATTTTCAAAATATAGACCAACGGTGTCCGTATATAATTCTCTACCTAGTGGTCAAGTGATATGGATATTTATAATTTCAATCTACAATTTAAATATCTACGGGTATATATCATTTCAACACGGAATCCCAAAATTTGAAATTAATGAAAATCGCTTGGGTTTATCATTTCAACCCATATCGATTTTCCCCTATTCTACAAGATCGTTCGGGTATGTATCATTTCAACCCATAGGGAATTCTAAATTAACAGGGAACTTGCAGAGGGAGAACAATTACAATAAAAACATAACAGATCAACAACAGGCGTATATTATCGGTAACAAATTAAATATAATATACACAATAGGATATAATGTCATATGTCACAGGTCAATAGTTACAAACAATGGCATATCACATATAGCAATTATATGATTAATAGTTCAAATTTAACAGCATATTTCAATTTTCATTTCAATGTGATTAAATTTATTAAATATAGGAATGTTAATCGTGAGTGATTTCTCACCTTCGAGGTTAGAGAAATTTGACAATGAAATTGGGCTACGATCTGGGCAACGTATTCCAAAGTATAGCACGATGAACATGAATTAGCGAGCAAAGCAAAGCTAATAACTTGCTCGATGGATCCAATGAGAAATATTCATATACATATATTTTTTACGAATTTTAAAATAGGTATGTAAAAATAAAATCTTTATAATATATATATATATTGAAAATAAATATAAATTTAAAATACACACACATGTATATATTAAAATCAAAATCTTTATATATATTTAAAATCATTATTTCTTAAACACATCGAATATAATCAATATATTAAAATCAAGATAGCCATATATTTCATTTCAAAATTTCTTCAAATACATTTTTATTTCATATATAAACATATATACACACACACTTCCCAAAATATTCATATTAACGTAAATATAACATAATATATAAGTATACACATCTCGACATATTACAGAACATATATATATACACACACATACATAAAAGAAATAAAAATCTTTCTATTATTCCTAGAATCAACATTTAAACATAATATCTACATATGTTTAAAAATCATTACCAAATATATATTTAAAAAAATCATATTGTATATATATATATATATATGTATACATATATAACTTCCCCACAAATGATATCAAATATATATAAAAGTAGAAGAAAGTCATTTTCATATTAAACTGATAAGAATAGCTATATAATATACGTATCATACAACTGTATTATACAACCAATTCTATTGAAAAAAACACCAGTTCTAATAGTTTATATATAATACTATATCAACCAAAAAAAATATGACATACGTATAAATAAATTTAAGAAGGAAGGCTTGCTCGGGTAGTTGCTGCTAGGCGATTTGTTTGGGTTTGCAGAAGTAAGGACACTTGTTCAGTGAGCAATGTAAGTTTCTCAAACCAACATACATATATATATATATAAACACGCATTAAATATATATATACATATATATTATATAGCGAGGAAGGAAAGATTGTTGCTCATGAAAGTTGATGGACGTGGCGCACGAGGCTCAGCTGTTGCACAATAGACATAGAGGGATGACGAGGCTCGTGCAGTGGGCATGGATAGTGACGCACTACAGGTATAGGTTTTGGCTAGGCAAGAAAATGAAATGGAAGAGAACTCTCGGCAGGCTACTGTTATTGGCCGATGGGGATACGAGGCAAAGGCGGAGGAGTGGGTTAAGGCATTCGGCGGTGGTTCAGGGTCGTGACTCTGAATTAAATTTGCATGAACAAAGTTTGAAGCAACTTAAGTTCCTCTGCCACTAAAATCATAAAGCTAATGATTCTCAAGTCGTTAACATGTTATTCTTGTCATTGCTAATGGTTGTCTACTTGTTATCTGTTAGAGTGATAATCATATCATATTATTGCGTCAATTACACCTATAAGTAGATTTGGTATAAAAATTTGATAATACAATATTGTTCACCCTGTTCTATCCCATGTTTAATCTGTATATAGATTCTATAATTACTTCTTAGGCATATTTGCTGAACGTATATTGATATATGTAGCATGGTTTTAAGCTATGAGAAATAGGCAATTAGTTCTCATTATAGTTCTGTATGATAATTGAGTCTGCTGAAAGTAGCTATTATGTCTTTGGTTTTGTATATGAATTATTGGAACTACGTTCTTTCACTAAAACTAATGTTTCTTCGGTTGATATGGAAGAAAACAAATAGTAGTTTAATATTTTGACAACTATTTAAATAATCATTCCTCAAAGAGATTAAGGATGATCGACATCTTGAGCTCAAATATCAAACTGATTTGAAGCCACCTTGGTGTCACCGTTTCCTTCCATTTACTGTCCCATCAAAGACATTCCAGATAACCCATAACTGATTATAGAAGATGACCTAACCTGTTAAACTCTATCAGTATAGGGTATCTTTTTCCATGACACCTTTACATGTTACTTCAATAATGTTTAATTTAACTTGCCAAATTCTCTTGCCCATATATGTTGCACTCAAATGAATATCAATCTGCATCCAAAAAGCAGTATCGGTCCTTTCTTTTCTTATTAAGGAATAATGAATCTTTTAGGTTATTGGTTATTCAAATTTTATGAGATAAAGGATATACGGTTAAAGATAACAATCAAGGTGAGATTAGAATTTCTCCTATAGCATCATGATCAATGTCTTCTTTAAGGTGATGGATCAGGAGGTAAAGATGGCATCATATTCAAAGTAAAAGAAGAGTGAAAGCCATTGTCAAATAAAGTAGAAATCATTAAGTTTTCATGCTTTATTGAGAAGCGAAAATTTTCTTAGAATTTACATCTAGCTAGACATGGCAGTAAAAATGAAGGAGACACTTGCAATTTTGTGTAAAAAGTTGGATATGGGCAGATTAAAATTTTAATCATTTTTATATGAGTTGAGGAGGTCATGCGACCTTCCTAGTATGTTGGAGAAATATAGAAAAAACAAAAAAGCTTTCCAAATGTTATTCATTCTTTTATAGGAAAAGTGGTTTACAAGGTAGAGATAAAATTAAAAAAAACGAAGATGGATTATGAGTACGGACAACATTTTTTGCATGTCAGACCAAGCTAGTTTTCTCTTTTCATTCCCTATGGTTTACATTGTATTATATGTTATTTTTATCATCTCTACAAAAAAATGAAAGATAAAATAAAGAAATTTATTTTGTACGGTGCATCTGCCATGTTGATCAATTTTAACATTTGTTCGATATAATTTTAAGTGATAAATCAAAATATATTCTTTCGAGTTTTACTTTGGTATATTATTTACATGGTATTGACATTCTAATATCTGAAATGAAACTAAATTCATAGTTCTTCATCATGTCATACTCTAATTTCAATATCCTCTTAAAAGTGCAAAATCATTTACACCAAAGTGGCACAATTCAGTTTTCCATCAAGATGAACAACATTTACATTGTTTCCCTGATGCAAATATCAATATAGGAGATAGGTTACTTTTTTTCTTTGTGCCCATACTTTAGTATATAAGAGGAAGTAAAATGTATGTTATAAAGTCAATGCATGATATTACTTATAACTGTTAAGTTATGGGCTTGGTTATACATTGAGCGAGGAAGTTATCCATGAGAGTCACTAAAGGGATAGGGATGCGGAAATGAGTTTGTAAAACCTAAAGGATGGAATGGATGTTAACGGCTAAAGAATTTTTTCTTGCTACATCCGATATCTACTAAATATGTCTTCCATTTCATCCATCCAAATAGCTTAGGATAGAAATCAAATGGGGAACAAAAACAAAAGCACATCATCCTTAGGTTAGTGGAATTTTTTATTTGTCTATTTATTTGTCTATATGTACGCATTATTTTGAACTTCCACAGCTTTAACTTTAGTATCTTGATTACCTTTGTATTGGTTTTCGACCCATATATAAGGTCCATTGCATTTTTTAGTTTACATTCATTAAAATGTGAATATGAATATGTAAACTGTAATGGTCCGCAAATCTGTACCCTGGAGTCAACACTATTCTACATCAATCAACTCAAAATGAACGGAAATACGAACCATTTGGGTTAAAGAAGAAGAGTAGAAGAAGAAAATAGAAAACAACATTAGAATCTAACCATCGCAGCGGAATAAAATATAATAGATAATCACAGATCTTTACACCAAAAAAAATACTATATCTATTTGTACATACATTATCAGAGTATACATAATCAAACAACTAGAAAGTAATCATAATCTGTCCTCACAAGCTGAATACACAGCGGAATATGTAATCACACATATGGAAGTATGTATCGCCATCCAGCTCGTCTTATGAGCTCTACAGCATCCTTTCCTGTATCCTATAATACTCGGTCTGACCCAAACATTATAGTTAAATAACACCCGAGTCAGTTTGGAAAACCAGCGTGAGAAATCACACTCAAATTGATTATTAAAATTTCAGAAATCCTTTGAAAATAAAAGCATCTCGTAAGACCACGCCACAAATAAACATGTCGGGTTTCTACCTTACGATAGCTAAAACACTTTTATTTAAAATCTTCTGATATTATAATAGTGTCTGTAGAAAGTAAAATAGAATCTAGCTGAAATGTTTGTATCTCACGTTTCAGCAATAGTTGGGCACAATCAAAATCATACGGGCACGTAGGGAAAATGGATTTCCAACTAATGACTAGGAACTAGGGTACCACCTGTCACGGTACCTGGTCTAGATCAGTATACCAAGGATCACTCCCGACCACCTGCAACACAAGAATAGGACTACCCCTTACTGGATAATCCCGAGTAAGATCACCCCAAGGTTGGGATCAGCAACCGCACCACTAAGTCGAAATAACAGGGACATCTAGACAGGATTACCTCACCCTTAAATGGGTGCTACCCACCTAGCCTTGCTGCATAACCCTTGATTTTCAATCATTCCCGATTGATGAGGTTTGAGGCTAAGCATTACCTTTTTAGAACGTTTCACTTAGAATGCTCATCGTCCACCTGACGATGTTCTGAAAGCACTCATCAATACAAGTCCGTCTCGGGTTCGAACGGAACCGGAGGCACTATTCCTACTATATCCATTTTGGAATCATCCTCAGGATCAGTACCGACTAGCCCTTACACTTCACTGCTCCATCTTCGACTCCGAACTCGTTTTTCCCACTAAACGTACAAACCGTATCGAAGTGGTTTTCGAGAAATTAATCCTAATCCCGGTCTTTTCGAAACGATCAGCGCATTGGCCAATATTGATTGTCGGTGATTTAACTATCAATTAACATTCACAAACATCCATCACAAAATAAATAATTTCCCAAATTATTAATTTGTCTCAAACTATCTTCGTAAGATATATTTCCACTTTTCAAACCTTTTTGGAAACAGTTTCAAACTATCTTCCTTTTACAGAATAAATTTCCCAAATATTTTCTATTTCCACTGAAATCACCAAGCACAAAACTTTAGATTTTTAAAATAATTTAAAAACACTTTATTGTAAAATATGCTTTAACATTTAAATTTAGAAAAACTACTTTAATACTTAATTAAAAATAATACTTTAGGAATATTTAAAATAAAGTTACTTTATAAAATATAAAACTAGATTTTATCCTTTAAACAAATTACCAAATCATCTTTTAAATGATTATTACGATAATAAATTTTGAAAAATATTTACTTTAGGATTTAAATATTTAGAAATAATAAATTTTCTAAAACATGCTTTTTAAAACAACATTAAAGCCTTTAACTTATATTTAAAAGTTTACTTTGAAAACGTACTTGGCTATCAAGAGAAATACATTTCTCTTCACATCCTTTAAAAATAAATCACTATTTATTTTATTTAAACAAATTTTCCATTTCTTTAATAAATTCCCACCGTGAATTTATTTTTCAAATATCCACTGATATATTGCTTCACTTTATTAACCCAATTTATAGATTACTTCTTTGTCCTTTCAAATAAATCTAAACCTTGGATTTAAAGTAAATTCTTTTATTCCTTTAAATAATATCACTTAAGTTTTATAATTCATTATTTTTTTCTTCTGTTTATTCAAATCCCCTTTCTCCATACTCGGAGTTATTTATTAGAATTTTAAAATTACTTTTATTCTTATCCAGTTCATTCTTTAATTTATTCAAATATTCTACGATTATTTTACTTACAAATTCACTCTTTTATTTCTTTTTCAAAAATCCAATTCTATATATTTCGATAACTCGGTGTACCGAAATATATTCAAGTAAACTATAGCATTCAATATTGCAATATAATTCATCACAGAAAATCAAA
This sequence comes from Allium cepa, assembly GCA_030765085.1. Taxonomy (NCBI): domain Eukaryota; kingdom Viridiplantae; phylum Streptophyta; class Magnoliopsida; order Asparagales; family Amaryllidaceae; genus Allium; species Allium cepa. Next base: position 592,909,957 of record CM060938.1, read on the forward strand.
TAATCATAACAGAGAATATTAAATAATCTAAATAAATGTTGATGAATACAGTTGGATCCCTCCAACCTGTTTCCATGCATCCATAGATGTTAGCATAATACCAATTCCAATTCGAGGTGGAATATTGTGACGACCCGGAATTTTGAGCAATATCAATTTAATAATCTTTGATAATAATTAAATTGATTTGATCATTTTGTATTATAAATTGACAAGTTAAATTTATTTTAAAGGTTAATGATAATAATTTGTTAATATCTATTCATATTTTTCTTTACGATATGAATAGGCAAGATTAATTCTTTTGAAAATTTATAATCTGATTTGAAATATTTATTTTGATAAATAAGAAGTTTAATGTAATAAAACTTTGTATTCAAATTATAATATATATGAATGTATATATATATATTGTGATTTGATATTTGTTTTAAAATTTAATTTGGAAATTAATAAATTTAATGTTAGAATGTTCTATTTGAAATGTGTATATATATTTGTATATATATATTTGAAATAGGAATTGCATTAATTTAAATTTAATAAGAGTTTTCAAGCTTGAATATATTTAGTTTTGAATTTAAAATGATAATTTGATTTAATGACTTTGAATTGATAATTGAGATTTAAATTTAAAATAACAGAGTTAATTCATTATTTTTGATAAGTATGTATTTTAAGTTTTTTTAAATAAGATCTAATTTAAAATAGAAGTTTCAAACATATAAACATGATTGAATTCAAAATGTAAATTACTTGATTTCATATGAATATTTTTTTTAAAAAGATAAGTATGTACATTGAATATTACATATACATGTATATAAGGATTTAATAATTGTAAAAGAAATAACATTTTAAAGAAACATTTATAAAAAAAAAAAAAAAAAAAAACAAAAAACAAAAACAATAATAACACTTATAATAACACTTGTAAACCTTTTAATATAGGTTAAGACAAGTGTAAGATCATTATGATCTCAAGTGACAAATGTCTTTCTTTTGTAAAATAAAATTTAAATTTGGTAAATTTGAGAAGAAATTTACTTTTATTTTTCAGTTAAGAAAATCACTTTCTTCTTTCAAAAACAAAAATACAAATTAAGATCAAAACAAAGATAAATTCAAATAAAAGAATACAAATCTGCAAATCTGTAGAAATTCTGTAATCAAAGAAAGTTTAAGCATGTACAAGAAGTAAAATATCAACATGCAAGGACCTGGAAGTAAATCAAACTTGAAATTCAGAAGAAGTAATCAACATGCAAATTATTCAAGGAATTATTCAACAGCAACATTCAATCATGCAAATCTGGAATCAAGAAATTCAAAGGCATGCAAATAAATTTCAGAGTCTGGAAAATGCAGATCTTCTCTCTGTTTTCTGGAAATTTTCAGGTGAGTAAACAAAATTTTAAAAACAGTTTTAAAATTTAAATTTCCCTTGTTCTTGTGTATGTAATCTTGATGAAATGTCTGGGTTCTTGGATTTCAATTGTTGCGTGATGAAGTATGAAGATTTATGATATTTATATGCCTGTATCTTAATATGCTCAGTAAAACTATAGCAGGATGTCGAATAAATTCAATAACTTGAATTTGGATTCGAATCTGCTTATGTTTTGTTTACAAATGTTGTTTGAAATCCCATAAGCTATCATCTAAAAATAATCTCAAGATTTTATATTGAATAATTTATTATAAATAGTTAAATTTACAGTGCATGTTAAAATTGGTCAAAAATTCATGGATTCAATTTTAAATTTTGGATTCATAATTGGATTGAGAATAGAAAATGATGATTTTTAGTGTTTGAATCACAATTTTTAATGGGGTGTTTAGTGAGAATTTTGGGATTCATTGATTTGGGTATTTTGGCCAAATTACGGCAAACTACGACGAATTGGTCGTCGCCGTTGATCTCGAAGATGGAGAAGGCTTCTTTGAGCATGCGAAAATTGTTTCAAGAATTTTTAATTGATAAAGTTGGTTAGGATTTGAGAAAATAGGGTTTTGCTTCCTGTACTTACTGTCACTGTTTAACTCGATTTCGCGACTTCGTGGGTATGCTGGTGGCTATCGCGAGGGGTTAGGGAGGTGATGGGAGGCGAGATGAAGTTACGGCGGCGGTGGCAAGGTTACTCGAGGCTTGGAGTTGCCGTGGAGGAGTGGGTTGCAGGTGATGTAGTTTCGAACTGCGTTGCTTGATTGGGTTCGAGTGGTGAAATTTTGTATGTCGATTTAATTTGTGTTTCTGGGTTGATCACTGTGATGAGGGGTGTGGTCGTGACTCGATGAAGGTTGACTCGGTGATCGCCGTCGACCGGCGTGGTTGTGCACGTCGATGTGCACGGCCGTGTACATCTGGGTAGGGGATTAAGGTGGAAGAAGGGGGAAGTCTCGATGATGGTATCGGGTTATTTGCGTGTTGACTCGAAGTATGAAGGCAGCAGGGGGAACTCGGGGTAGTCAATGGGTTTTAGTGTAGTTTACTCGGGTTGGCACAAGTTGTAGCTGGGTTACTTGAATTTTCTGATATGCAGGCTTTAGAACTTGAGGTTTTAGTTGTGAATGCAAAGAAAGTTTGGTTTTAGGAAATAAAGTCTTTAAAACAGAGATTGAACAAGTTTCAAAATCTAATTGTTTCAAAGACATGTTTTAAAAACAAGTTATATATTTTAAAATATGGAGTTTTAAAATAAAATGAGTAGATTTTAAATAAAGATTGTTTTTAAACTTTAATAAACAAATTTAGGAAAGGTTTTAAAGATTTAAAAGTTCAATTTAAAATATGTTTGAATTTAATAGATTTCTAAATTATTATATTTTATTTAAATTAAGTTTAATAATTTAGAATTTGATAATCAATTGAAATAAAGATTATCTTTAGTAAGTTTAAATTTTTAAAGATAATTGAGATAATTAAATCATTTTTAATTATCAAGTTTTAATTATGAATAAATGATTTAATTAAGATAAGGATTTCTTAATTAAGAATCTTATAATATAATAAGATTAAGAATCATTTAATTAATTTTAAATGATTTAGTTAAATAGTTAATTAAGTAATTAACTTGTGATTAATTAAAATAATCACTTATGGATTAATATAATATAATTACTTGGGAAGTAATTAAAGTAATTAAGTGGTAATTACAGAAGGGTAATTAAGTAAAGAATAATTACTTATGAAAAGTAATTAGGTAAATGTGATTAAGAGTTAATCACTTTAGTTATTAATTAAAGACTTAATTAATAATTGATTAAAGGTTTAAATTATTTGGTTAGTGATTTATTAATTAAAGAATTAAGAGTAATTAATTAAGTAATTAATTACTTGTGAAAGTAATTAATTAAGATAGAATTTTAATTAATGATGTAATCATTAATTAATGAAAATAATTAATTAATTGTTAATTAATAATTTAAGAATAATTAATTTATAATTAAGTTTTAAATTACTAAATGTAATTAAAATAATTAATCAAAGGTGATTAATTAAAAGTAATTAATTAAGTATGATTAATTAAAAGTAATTAATCAAGTGTGATTAATTAAAAATGATTAATCAAGTGTAATTAATTAAAGATAATTAAGGAATAATTACCAGAATAATTAGAGAATAATTAATCAAGGTTGATTAATTTAGAAAGTAATTAAGAAGTAATTACTTAATATAATTTGGAAGTAATTAATCAGGATGATTAATTAATATGAAGATTAAGGAATAATTACTTAAAGTAATTAAGTGATAATTAATCAGGAAAGATTAATTGAAATGGATAATTAAGTGATGTTAATTAATTAATTTGTAATTAATTAATAAATAGTATTGGATTGGAGATAATCCAAGTATTTAATTAAGGATTAATTTAATTTAAGGATTAATTAAATTAATCAAGTTTGAATCAAACTTGTTTATGAATGGGAAATGATTGGATGATTTATATATCATTGAATGAGTTAATGATATTGGATGTTGTTGGATGATATTGATTGATGGATGATGATATGTATATGCTATATCTGAATGTGATACATATATGCTGCTTTGTGATATGTATAGATGCATGTGATGATAGATGCTCATCTATTTGTGTTGTGAATACATCCATTTATGTTAAGTGATATTTCTAAATATCTATTGTTTAAATCCCTTAAGTATAACTTGGACATTAAAATGGCGTTTGGTTTCGATGAGACCGGGATCGGGTTTCCATATTTGGAATCCGAAAACCACATCGATTCCAATTAAACGTTAGGTCGTTAATCCAAGCGGAGCAAGTGAAGACTCGAGGTGTAAGGGCAATACGTCAGTATAACTCTGTGGGTGATTCCGTAATGAGTTTGACGGAATAGTGCTTATAGATTCGAGATGGTGAATCAGAGTGCAAGGGCTATGGTCGTTGACTCTGAGGGTGATTCCAAAATGAGTGCAACGAGATAGTGCCTTCGGTTTCGTTCGAACCCGGAACGAACTTGTATGGATTGAATGCTTTCAGCACATCGTCAGGCGGACGATGAGCATTCTAAGATAATTGGTCCTATAAAGGTAATCACAGCCTCAAGCCTCATCAACCGGGAATGGCTAAAACAGGGGAGGTGCAGCAAGGCTTCGTGGGTCGCGCCCACTGGAGGGCAAGATACATCCCTGTCTAGAGGTCCCTTTATATTTCGGCTGTGTGGGCAGTTGGTCTGCAGCCAACTGCGGGGTGGTCTTGTTCGGGACCGTTCAGTAAGGAACGGTGCCGGTCTTGTGTTGCAGGGGATGAAGGGAGTAATCCTCGGTACGGTGATCTAGGCCACGTACTGTGACGGGCGGTACCCCAGTAGCCCTGCCATTGTTGGAAACCCATTTTCCCTACGAGACCCTACGGTTTTATTTGTATTACCCACTTTTGTGGCTAGTAGCTGGAATTTAATGAATGTAACAATTTCGGCTATTTCTTATTTACTTGAAAACCCTAGACACTATTATAATATCACTGGATTTCCTATCAAATGTTTTGGTTAGCGTAAGGTAAAAACTTTTCCATGTTTATGTGTGGGAAGTCTTACGTGATACCTTTTGTTTTCAAAGGTTTTTCTAAAGTTAAGCAATCTTAAACCGTTTACTCACACCAGACCCCTGTCTGACCCGAGTGTTTATTTTCTGTTTTATTAAACTCTTGGGTACTCATATTATGTATGAGTAGTCAAGTGATTCAGGTTATCTCTTGACGAATTCTGGAGGAGCTTTGGAGCAGGAGGCTTCAGCGTGTAGATATGATTAGAGTTTCCGCTGTGTTGTTGTCTGTATGATGTCTTGTATTGTATTAGACAGAAATGATATAACTGTCTAAATTGAGATGTTTAGTTGTGTACTCTGATGTATATGATACTCTGTATATGTTCTATATTATATTTAAATCGTTCCGCTGTGAGATTCTGATGTGTTGTTTTCTCTTTCTTCTCTTTCTTTTCTTCTTCTATCCCTTTCTTTCTTAATTAGTGATGCGATTTTCCGGTAGTGGAATTTCGGGTCGCTACAGCTGGTATCAGAGCGTTAGGTTGAGTGAATGCCTAAGCTCTGAAGAGTGTCTTTCTTTAGGGAGCGTTAGGTTGAGTGAATACCTAGGCTCTGGAGTGGTGTCTATCTTGAGAGAGCGTACTTGTAATTTTTTTTTTTATTTTATAAATATATATTTATATAACTACCTAATATGTTGGATTATCTGTTTGGATTTTCCAACATAGGTTATAAAGGTAGATAAGGTAGGAGTGTGTGGAACACGACTACCACTATTGGTTGAGGTTTATATGTTGTAGTTGGAGGTGTTTATCGAGATTGTAGACCTAATACTGTCTCGAATAAGTTTTGTGGATTGTAGAAAGGATTTCTTTGAGTCCAGAGGAAGTCTTTTTCAAGGATTGGAGTATATTCTTGAAGTGTGAAGTTGATTTGCTCTCAAGTGAGCGGGATTTCTAATAGTTGAGTTGTCCGCTGAGTAGAAGCAGTGGTGGTATCTTGATGACTTCAAGAAGAAATAGCTATGATGAGATGCAGTTTCCATAAATGGTTCTGAAGATGTTTCTTTGGAAGCCAGTTTTAGATGGTGTTGGAAGAGCATTGATGTCTGCTGCAGGGAAGGTTCAGATGTTTAGAGATTTTCTGGATCTTAAGTAAGGATGTCTTATCTTTATTGAAGTATGAGACTAAGGTCGATGAGTTACCTCATTTCGGACATGGTCTCATTTGTTTTTCTTAAGAAGATAAGGGGTTGGTGTTTGGTTTGGAGTCGAGTTTCTTTGAGGAGATGTCTACTCGTCTCAAGGATGTTTTAGAGAATTGGATGTTAGTTTGGTGTTTCAAGGAGCTTTTGGTTAAGGATGATCTTTTGGTTTAGCTGTATCATTTGAGTGAAGTTTGGAAGTAGCAGCATGGGTCTATTTCTTCGATGATTCAGTAATCTTTGGGATTCTACTATCAGCAGACCCGGCAGATAGTGAAAGCTTATTTTTCTTTGGGAAGGCTCAGCAGAGCGAGATATTTGTTGGAAGTGATCTATCAGTTTCTGATAGGTGAGCCATTCTTGAAGATTGGTCTTGGATAGGAAAAGCTGTTCTAGTTGGGGAGACAGTTCTTTGGAACCAGAACTGAGTAGGATCGCAAAAGTGACTTGCGATTAGTTTGGGAATTTTGGAGTATTCTAGGTTTGAGATTGAGGCATCTCGAGTAGAGGTGGAAGCTATGGAAGTAGTCGGAGGTTCTCTAGATGTTTTTGGGGAAATCTGAGGTCTACCTGAATCGAAGATTGAGATTTCTTATCGACTTGGATTTTCAGGAGTAGTATTGATGGTTCAATCTTGTAGTAGGATGACTCCTGGAGCGAGAAGAGTTTGGTGAGGCAGCTCAGGATTCTTGGATTGATCATCTTATTCTAAGTTGAGATTCTGTTGAGATGTTTTGACCAAGTGGAAGGGTCACTTAGATTTTATGAGTCGGATGAACTGTGTTTGGTGGTAGATTGTGCTTTTGTTCTTCGATAGCATTCTTATCTGCTCTAGATCAGAGTTGTGCAGCGGAAGCAAGTTGAGAATTATTATAGAATGGAGCAACCGGATGTTGCAGTAGAGGGTTTCTACTGGAAATTCAAGTATGAGGAATTTTCTAGATTTGAAGGTTTGGTTGTCTAGTGCAACTGTTTGGCTATTCAAATTTGAGATGCAGGTTTGAAGTCCATTGATGTTTGTGGTATAGAGTTGTATTTTGGATTTCAGCAAATTATTTTTGGGTAAGCCATTTTGTTGAGTAGAACCTGGAGATTTGGTTTGAGTTGGTGCTGTTGTTTCATGGAGCAATCAGCAAGGGTTAGGCTGATCAGGAATCTGGGGTGACTCAGAGCATCTGAAGAATTGTGCAGTTAAGTATTGAGAAATTTTGGAATGTGCAGTAGATTTTGAATATTGATTGGGTTTTATCCAATCAAAGGAGATACAAGAATGGGTATAACTGGAAAGTTAGCTCTGGAGGTATTTTGGAGTTGTTTCTGTGTTCTCTGAAGATTTGATTTTGATCTACAGGATTGAATTGCCAGTTTGGACAGCTGGAATTCATTGTATTTCACATATCTCTGAGGAAATATGTGTATGATTCTTTGAGTAATAGAATCAGCAGTCCAGAAGGAATCTGGTAGTTGAGTTGGTTTTGGGTTTAGTCTGATGTCTTGTTCAGATTTGTAGAATCAAGATGAGGGAGTTCTTGGTTTTAGTAGTGTAGTTACTTAAGATTTTGTAGAGAGAGTGTTCCAGAATAGGTATCTGGAAAACTCTAGATAATATTAAGGAGGTTCTATTCAGAATTTTGTCTGGATAGATAAATTATTTGTTTGAATTGGTTGCTATGATTGGTAGTGTATGATTGATTGTTTGATTGCTGTTTGGAATTTAAATTCTTTAACTGGGTTATTAAATTATCTTTGCTTTTAAATTTCGGGGACGAAATTCTTTTAAAGGGGGGAGGAATGTGACGACCCGGAATTTTGAGCAATATCAATTTAATAATCTTTGATAATAATTAAATTGATTTGATCATTTTGTATTATAAATTGACAAGTTAAATTTATTTTAAAGGTTAATGATAATAATTTGTTAATATCTATTCATATTTTTCTTTACGATATGAATAGGCAAGATTAATTCTTTTGAAAATTTATAATCTGATTTGAAATATTTATTTTGATAAATAAGAAGTTTAATGTAATAAAACTTTGTATTCAAATTATAATATATATGAATGTATATATATATATTGTGATTTGATATTTGTTTTAAAATTTAATTTGGAAATTAATAAATTTAATGTTAGAATGTTCTATTTGAAATGTGTATATATATTTGTATATATATATTTGAAATAGGAATTGCATTAATTTAAATTTAATAAGAGTTTTCAAGCTTGAATATATTTAGTTTTGAATTTAAAATGATAATTTGATTTAATGACTTTGAATTGATAATTGAGATTTAAATTTAAAATAACAGAGTTAATTCATTATTTTTGATAAGTATGTATTTTAAGTTTTTTTAAATAAGATCTAATTTAAAATAGAAGTTTCAAACATATAAACATGATTGAATTCAAAATGTAAATTACTTGATTTCATATGAATATTTTTTTTAAAAAGATAAGTATGTACATTGAATATTACATATACATGTATATAAGGATTTAATAATTGTAAAAGAAATAACATTTTAAAGAAACATTTATAAAAAAAAAAAAAACAAAAACAATAATAACACTTATAATAACACTTGTAAACCTTTTAATATAGGTTAAGACAAGTGTAAGATCATTATGATCTCAAGTGACAAATGTCTTTCTTTTGTAAAATAAAATTTAAATTTGGTAAATTTGAGAAGAAATTTACTTTTATTTTTCAGTTAAGAAAATCACTTTCTTCTTTCAAAAACAAAAATACAAATTAAGATCAAAACAAAGATAAATTCAAATAAAAGAATACAAATCTGCAAATCTGTAGAAATTCTGTAATCAAAGAAAGTTTAAGCATGTACAAGAAGTAAAATATCAACATGCAAGGACCTGGAAGTAAATCAAACTTGAAATTCAGAAGAAGTAATCAACATGCAAATTATTCAAGGAATTATTCAACAGCAACATTCAATCATGCAAATCTGGAATCAAGAAATTCAAAGGCATGCAAATAAATTTCAGAGTCTGGAAAATGCAGATCTTCTCTCTGTTTTCTGGAAATTTTCAGGTGAGTAAACAAAATTTTAAAAACAGTTTTAAAATTTAAATTTCCCTTGTTCTTGTGTATGTAATCTTGATGAAATGTCTGGGTTCTTGGATTTCAATTGTTGCGTGATGAAGTATGAAGATTTATGATATTTATATGCCTGTATCTTAATATGCTCAGTAAAACTATAGCAGGATGTCGAATAAATTCAATAACTTGAATTTGGATTCGAATCTGCTTATGTTTTGTTTACAAATGTTGTTTGAAATCCCATAAGCTATCATCTAAAAATAATCTCAAGATTTTATATTGAATAATTTATTATAAATAGTTAAATTTACAGTGCATGTTAAAATTGGTCAAAAATTCATGGATTCAATTTTAAATTTTGGATTCATAATTGGATTGAGAATAGAAAATGATGATTTTTAGTGTTTGAATCACAATTTTTAATGGGGTGTTTAGTGAGAATTTTGGGATTCATTGATTTGGGTATTTTGGCCAAATTACGGCAAACTACGACGAATTGGTCGTCGCCGTTGATCTCGAAGATGGAGAAGGCTTCTTTGAGCATGCGAAAATTGTTTCAAGAATTTTTAATTGATAAAGTTGGTTAGGATTTGAGAAAAATAGGGTTTTGCTTCCTGTACTTACTGTCACTGTTTAACTCGATTTCGCGACTTCGTGGGTATGCTGGTGGCTATCGCGAGGGGTTAGGGAGGTGATGGGAGGCGAGATGAAGTTACGGCGGCGGTGGCAAGGTTACTCGAGGCTTGGAGTTGCCGTGGAGGAGTGGGTTGCAGGTGATGTAGTTTCGAACTGCGTTGCTTGATTGGGTTCGAGTGGTGAAATTTTGTATGTCGATTTAATTTGTGTTTCTGGGTTGATCACTGTGATGAGGGGTGTGGTCGTGACTCGATGAAGGTTGACTCGGTGATCGCCGTCGACCGGCGTGGTTGTGCACGTCGATGTGCACGGCCGTGTACATCTGGGTAGGGGATTAAGGTGGAAGAAGGGGGAAGTCTCGATGATGGTATCGGGTTATTTGCGTGTTGACTCGAAGTATGAAGGCAGCAGGGGGAACTCGGGGTAGTCAATGGGTTTTAGTGTAGTTTACTCGGGTTGGCACAAGTTGTAGCTGGGTTACTTGAATTTTCTGATATGCAGGCTTTAGAACTTGAGGTTTTAGTTGTGAATGCAAAGAAAGTTTGGTTTTAGGAAATAAAGTCTTTAAAACAGAGATTGAACAAGTTTCAAAATCTAATTGTTTCAAAGACATGTTTTAAAAACAAGTTATATATTTTAAAATATGGAGTTTTAAAATAAAATGAGTAGATTTTAAATAAAGATTGTTTTTAAACTTTAATAAACAAATTTAGGAAAGGTTTTAAAGATTTAAAAGTTCAATTTAAAATATGTTTGAATTTAATAGATTTCTAAATTATTATATTTTATTTAAATTAAGTTTAATAATTTAGAATTTGATAATCAATTGAAATAAAGATTATCTTTAGTAAGTTTAAATTTTTAAAGATAATTGAGATAATTAAATCATTTTTAATTATCAAGTTTTAATTATGAATAAATGATTTAATTAAGATAAGGATTTCTTAATTAAGAATCTTATAATATAATAAGATTAAGAATCATTTAATTAATTTTAAATGATTTAGTTAAATAGTTAATTAAGTAATTAACTTGTGATTAATTAAAATAATCACTTATGGATTAATATAATATAATTACTTGGGAAGTAATTAAAGTAATTAAGTGGTAATTACAGAAGGGTAATTAAGTAAAGAATAATTACTTATGAAAAGTAATTAGGTAAATGTGATTAAGAGTTAATCACTTTAGTTATTAATTAAAGACTTAATTAATAATTGATTAAAGGTTTAAATTATTTGGTTAGTGATTTATTAATTAAAGAATTAAGAGTAATTAATTAAGTAATTAATTACTTGTGAAAGTAATTAATTAAGATAGAATTTTAATTAATGATGTAATCATTAATTAATGAAAATAATTAATTAATTGTTAATTAATAATTTAAGAATAATTAATTTATAATTAAGTTTTAAATTACTAAATGTAATTAAAATAATTAATCAAAGGTGATTAATTAAAAGTAATTAATTAAGTATGATTAATTAAAAGTAATTAATCAAGTGTGATTAATTAAAAATGATTAATCAAGTGTAATTAATTAAAGATAATTAAGGAATAATTACCAGAATAATTAGAGAATAATTAATCAAGGTTGATTAATTTAGAAAGTAATTAAGAAGTAATTACTTAATATAATTTGGAAGTAATTAATCAGGATGATTAATTAATATGAAGATTAAGGAATAATTACTTAAAGTAATTAAGTGATAATTAATCAGGAAAGATTAATTGAAATGGATAATTAAGTGATGTTAATTAATTAATTTGTAATTAATTAATAAATAGTATTGGATTGGAGATAATCCAAGTATTTAATTAAGGATTAATTTAATTTAAGGATTAATTAAATTAATCAAGTTTGAATCAAACTTGTTTATGAATGGGAAATGATTGGATGATTTATATATCATTGAATGAGTTAATGATATTGGATGTTGTTGGATGATATTGATTGATGGATGATGATATGTATATGCTATATCTGAATGTGATACATATATGCTGCTTTGTGATATGTATAGATGCATGTGATGATAGATGCTCATCTATTTGTGTTGTGAATACATCCATTTATGTTAAGTGATATTTCTAAATATCTATTGTTTAAATCCCTTAAGTATAACTTGGACATTAAAATGGCGTTTGGTTTCGATGAGACCGGGATCGGGTTTCCATATTTGGAATCCGAAAACCACATCGATTCCAATTAAACGTTAGGTCGTTAATCCAAGCGGAGCAAGTGAAGACTCGAGGTGTAAGGGCTATACGTCAGTATAACTCTGTGGGTGATTCCGTAATGAGTTTGACGGAATAGTGCTTATAGATTCGAGATGGTGAATCAGAGTGCAAGGGCTATGGTCGTTGACTCTGAGGGTGATTCCAAAATGAGTGCAACGAGATAGTGCCTTCGGTTTCGTTCGAACCCGGAACGAACTTGTATGGATTGAATGCTTTCAGCACATCGTCAGGCGGACGATGAGCATTCTAAGATAATTGGTCCTATAAAGGTAATCGCAGCCTCAAGCCTCATCAACCGGGAATGGCTAAAACAGGGGAGGTGCAGCAAGGCTTCGTGGGTCGCGCCCACTGGAGGGCAAGATACATCCCTGTCTAGAGGTCCCTTTATATTTCGGCTGTGTGGGCAGTTGGTCTGCAGCCAACTGCGGGGTGGTCTTGTTCGGGACCGTTCAGTAAGGAACGGTGCTGGTCTTGTGTTGCAGGGGATGAAGGGAGTAATCCTCGGTACGGTGATCTAGGCCACGTACTGTGACGGGCGGTACCCCAGTAGCCCTGCCATTGTTGGAAACCCATTTTCCCTACGAGACCCTACGGTTTTATTTGTATTACCCACTTTTGTGGCTAGTAGCTGGAATTTAATGAATGTAACAATTTCGGCTATTTCTTATTTACTTGAAAACCCTAGACACTATTATAATATCACTGGATTTCCTATCAAATGTTTTGGTTAGCGTAAGGTAAAAACTTTTCCATGTTTATGTGTGGGAAGTCTTACGTGATACCTTTTGTTTTCAAAGGTTTTTCTAAAGTTAAGCAATCTTAAACCGTTTACTCACACCAGACCCCTGTCTGACCCGAGTGTTTATTTTCTGTTTTATTAAACTCTTGGGTACTCATATTATGTATGAGTAGTCAAGTGATTCAGGTTATCTCTTGACGAATTCTGGAGGAGCTTTGGAGCAGGAGGCTTCAGCGTGTAGATATGATTAGAGTTTCCGCTGTGTTGTTGTCTGTATGATGTCTTGTATTGTATTAGACAGAAATGATATAACTGTCTAAATTGAGATGTTTAGTTGTGTACTCTGATGTATATGATACTCTGTATATGTTCTATATTATATTTAAATCGTTCCGCTGTGAGATTCTGATGTGTTGTTTTCTCTTTCTTCTCTTTCTTTTCTTCTTCTATCCCTTTCTTTCTTAATTAGTGATGCGATTTTCCGGTAGTGGAATTTCGGGTCGCTACAAATATCGCGATATATGGGATTAATATAATATCATTCGCTATTATGCGGCGCATAGGGTCTCATCCGCTATATAATGCGGGAAATCAATCATTGCAAGATAGATTATATACTATAATATAGCACATCAAATCAATTCAACCAATTATTTAAATTTAATCATTTATATTTAAATTATTACCAGATGAGTGAGATTAACTCACCTTTGATTTTTGTTTGAAATCCTATCCAATCTTGACTTGGTTTCACGGTTTTTCGACCTTGTATAAACAATTATAAGATTTATTATCATTTTAACTAATCGAACAATTTATTACCATTTAATACTTTAATTAAAAATTAAAATTTTGGTTTTAACCGAATAAATTCTAATTTCATCCAATTTCCTCTAATAAATTATTTTTAGGAACTAATTAAATAATTTATTTAAACAAATTAATCCTTATAAAAAAATTTTTATATCCAAAAGTCCCAGGTATATATATTTTATTTTCCTTTTTCTCTTTCCAAAATCTTTCCTATATACAATTTCGGCTCACCTATATAATTTAATTTAAAATGATAGGGATATGTATATATATTTAAAATTCAAATTAAAATAAACAAACCTATACCTATAAATAAAATTTCCTTTTAATCTATATATAATTTAAATTGAAGTATGCATGTATGTATGTGTGTGTGTGTATATATATATATTTAAAATTATATTATTTCAGCATTTACTTATTAAATTTAAATTGAAAAACAACCAAACAAAATATTATCTATTGTTAACCAATTTCCTACCCTAGGTACATTTAAATTAAATCAGATTTGAAAATAAGATGCTAATAAATACCTCAGTGCCTGTAGCCCACTCGCTCGCCCCACAAGCAAACACGCTACAATCACCACCAGACCAGAGATTTAGCAAATTGCCTCACTGCCTCGACCCTACCGTCTATCATCGTCGAGCATCCACCCATCCTCTTTCTCGAGTACAAGCCACGTCTTCCTCATGTCTGAACGAAAAAAACTCGTGGCCACTAGTGATTCCACGACGCCCTCGATTGCTCCCTTTCGCGATTTCAATGATGATTGATTCCACTCGAACCCTCACGCCCAAACCCTAATGGTGAACGCAGGCCCTTGCTCCTCCAGATCGTGGCGATCTCGAAGTCGAGTCCAACGCCTCCACCATCACAGCTTCAGCCACACCTTTAGCACACGCACTCGCGACCATCACCCCCTTACGTACGCGATTCGATTTCAATTAGGAAGAGGCTCGGCCGATTTTTGATTTAGGTTTTCTTTGTCTTTTTTTAATGTTCGATTTTAAAGGAGAGGCGATTCAGTTTCAATTTGTATTTTAACGTGAGATGAAGGAGGAGTTCGGCATTTCTTTTTAATTCAAATGCTTGTGAATCTGAAAAGAACGAAGACGTGATTTATAAAACGAAGAGAAAGGTGATACAAGTTGAATGAACAAAAGAGGGGATAGCTTGCGTGAAAACTTGGACTAGCTTATGAAGGAAGGAACTGCTTTGATTTGTTTTATAATTTTTTTTATTTAATTATAAAATGTCTCGTTCGCATACCTCAAAATCTTGAACCCTTATAGAGAAGTGCTACTAGGCGTTTATAGTGTTACGCCACTATTTCGAACACAATGGAAAAGATTTCGAGACCTAATTCGATCGTATGGAGAAGGTAGCTTTTTGGACCTAGTTTTTATATTGAATTTTCGATATAAATTTCAGCGTGTTCATATATCGTACGCCCACACCACAACTCCAAATGCTACGAAAATTGAAATCCGATAATAATACAATATTACGGATCCAATGGAACTAGTTTCGTCAAAATATGTGATTGTGCCTCGGAAGGCTATTTTTAAATATCGATTTAAACGAGATATTTTAAAACTGAACAAAACACTATCAAATTCAACTTTAAAATCTTTTATTATCTTCAAAACTATAAATATAAATTTAACAAGCCTTCAAATTATTTTTAACAGGCTTAAAACTCCAGATTCAACATTTTACCCAACTTCAGATTATTTAATTCAATAATTTAATTATCAAATAAATAGTGATATTTGAATTCAAGTTAAACGTTAACTTTTAAATATTTAAATTCAATTAAATATCCCAATTTCAAATGCTCAAAATTTCCGGGTCGTCACATAAACATTTGAAATTGTCAAATAATCTAATGGAATTCTTGTGCATAGCAGTGGCTAGTCCTAGTTGTTTTTGGAAGTTAGCAATTTTTTTCATATGTCATCATTCATTTGTTCTCTTTTTCTTTATTTAACTGGTGAGGTGCTAATAATGATTTCTACTATTAAAAATACATTAGAAAATATTGTACTTATAAATAATAAAGAGATTTTCCATTAGAACATAATTATCAACTTTATTTAGTTTCATATCTATTTGGTGTACACACATGCATGCACTTGATTCAACCAAAAATGGCACAAAAAAAATTGTGTATGTTTATCTAGAAGATTATCTCCAATTCTCCAAAAAAGGATCATATGCATTTATCAAGTGACCTCACTAACGTTTTTATGTGGTTCTACCATTGGTTCTTGGTAATATGCATGTAATGTCTCTACAGCAAACTTGATCTATTCTATGCTTCTAAAAGTTGCAAAAATTGGATTTTACATCACGAAAGGTTACAAGCAACGGAATTTTTTCGTTGCACGAACATCGCAAATACGCAAACGTGACCTAAATTTATATAGCAAAAAAGATTAACTTCTAGCCATGCTTCTTTGCACCACTCTCACTTACAATTCAAATGACATAAATTTACAATGCTGATATAATTCTATATTTGGGATATTTGCTTGTGTTGTTGAAGATGTTTAAAATTTGTGATTCTTAATACACAAGTTCATCTATTAGCAATATTTATATTTATCGTTAATGACATATAATAGCGATATTTTTATGAGTCGCAAATGATTTGCTTCATCAAATGCTTTATTGTCTAAAGTTATTCTGTATCAACGATATTTTGTATGCATTGTAGATGTTGCAAATAATTAACTTTTATTTAATGTTGTGTAATATCAAATTATTAATGTTGTATAATATCAAACTATCTTATGTGCCATAAGGAACTAAGCACAGTTAAAACACAACTTTTCATATTCGCTTTGTAAATAGTGAAATATAATTATCGTCATTTTGATGGCTAGTTTAAACTTTTAAAAGATTTGTTTATGAAGTTTTTAACCAACAGGTTCTAAACACCTTCTGGAAATATATGGTTGTGCATTAACATGCAAATTGCATAAAAATTATGAACAAACAATTTGAGGTTGATCACTTTTTGTTGCATCTTTTGTTTCTTAATGTGAATATTGACTTCGAATGTGTTTGTATAGAAAAATAAGAATGATAACATCAGAATATTTGATCATAGGCTGTAAACAGGAAGTAAATAAAAGAATGACATCCATTATACAAATGTTAGCTATACTTGGTATTTAGCATGAAATTATGGCGTAATTAGTCAATTATAATTTAGAAAATAAGCAACTGTGTGATGACCCGACTTTCCATTCCCAGAAAATCGCATCATCAATTAAGAAAGAAAGGGATAGAAGAAGAAAAGAAAGAAGAAACAACACAATAATCTCAACAGTGGAACGAATAAATTATATTAATAACATAAGTATTTACATAATATACAATATCAATCAGAGATACACAGCATACACATCACATATACTAGACAGTTATAAACACCTGTCTAGTATTTACAACTCAATACAAACACAACACAGAGAACACACAGCGGAACTATATATCTACAACGCAGAAGCCTCCTGCTCCATTGCTTCTCCATTATACGTCAAAGCTAACCTGAATCCCTTGGCTACTCGTAAAAATTTGAGTACCCAAGAGTTTAAGAAAACAAAGATAAACTCCGGGTCAGACATGGGTCTGGTGTGAGTAACAGGTTAAGGTTGCTTAACTTTTAAAAATCTTTTTAAAAAGAAAGGTATCACGTAAGACTTCCCACACATAAACATGGAAAAGTTTTTACCTTACGCTAACCAAAACATTTGATAGGATATCCGATGATATTATAATAGTGTCTAGGGTTTTCAAATAAATAAGAAGTAGCCGAAATTGTTACATGATTAAATTCCAGCTACTAGCCACAAAAGTGGGTAATACAATCAAAACCGTTGGCACTTATTGGATTGTGGATTCCATACAATGGCAGGTCTACTGGGGTACCGCCCGTCACAGTACGTGGCCTAGATACCCGTACCGAGGAGTACTCCCACTCCCCTGCAACACAAGGCCAGAACCATTCCTTACTGAACAGTTCCGAAAAAGACAACCCCGCAGTTGTTTGCAACCAACTGCCCACACAGCCGAACATAAAGGGACCTCTAGACAGGGGTAAATCTCGCTCTCAAGTGGGGGCTACCCACGAAGCCTTGCTGCACCTCCCCTGTTTTAGCCATTCCCGGTTGATGAGGCTTGAGGCAACGATTACCTTTAGAGAACACATCTCTTAGAATGCTCATCGTCCACCTGACGATGTTCTGAAAGCATTCGATCCATACAAGTTCGTTCCGGGTTTGAACGAAACCGAAGGCATTATCTCGTTACACTCATTTTGGAATCACCCTCAGAGTTAACGACGATAACCCTTGCACTCCGAATCTCCATCTCGAATCTATAAGTACTATTCCGTCAAACTCATTACGGAATCACCCACAGAATTATACAGACGTATAGCCCTTACACCTCGAGTCTTCACTCTCCACATAAGATTCACGACCTACCGTTAACTTGGATCGATGTGGTTTTCGGATATCCAAATATGGAAACCCGATCCAGGTTTCATCGAAATCCAAAGCGTGTCTTTTAGGTCCAAGTTGTTTTAAAGGTTTAAAACAATTCAATTCAATATTATCTATATACACACAGATAGATAATCATCACAATAGAAAATCAATATTATCATCACATCAGATAATCTATATTATCAACTCAAACAGATAAATCATATTATCAACTCAATGCAACCATATCATCCAAATCACACAACAACATTTATCTCATAACTGAGATTTCAACCATTCAGGGTAATAAATATCAATCATCATTCATAAGCAAAGACTTATTAAATCACCATCCTATAATTAATTTAAAATGAATTAAATTAATTACTTCTTCCTTAATTAATTTCAAATAAATTAAATTAATTATTCATCCATATAAACCTTGCTTACATCAATTAATTACTATTAACAAGTTACCCTAATTAATCCTCTTGATTAATTGCCCTTTAATAAAATTCAAGTAATTAACCTCTAATTAATTTTACAAATTAATTATTCCAAACCAAACCTTTTAATTAACTTGTAATTACTTCACCAATTAATCCTTAATTAATTACATTAATTAATTCCTTCATTGATTAATTGTTCTCATTAATCAATCCTTAATTATATCATTAATTATATAAATTAATGATCTCAAATTATTTTATTTATAAATTTACCCTATTAAATTAATTATCAATTATCCATATTGATTAATCACTCTTGATTAATCACATTGAGTAATTACATTAAATTAATTACATCTATTAATCATTCTCAAATAACTTAATTATCAAAATCTAAATTAATTACACTAAGTAATTAATTATTAATTACTTACTTAAGTAATTATACAACATATAAATTACATATTATTACACAAGGTAAATAATTTTTCAAGACTCCTTCATTATCAAAGTATCCTTCAATTAAATTACATCAAGTAATTTATTTTCTTAATTACTTTACTAAGTAATTATTCATTTTTAATTACATTGGTAATTACTTCTCAAATCATCCAGTGATTAAATTAAATTAATTAAACTTAATTAATTAACTTAATTAATCAACAACTTAATTAATTACAATCAGTAATTAATTTCCTTAATTATTTTCATTAAGTAATTATACTAAAATAATTCTCAAATGATTATCTTTAAACTAATTAACACAATTAATTATTAAAATTTATCACATTAATTAATTATAAAATAGTACTATGTTAATGACCTTCATTAACCAATAACAAAACTTTAATTACTTCTAAATTAATTAACTGAATTAATCAATATTAAGTCTTAATTTATTTAAAGAAACTTATTAATTAATTTCTAATTACTAAATTAATCAAGTGATAATTAAAAACTTAATTAATTATTAATTACTTGATTAATAATTCAATCCATTAATTAAATTAATCAAATCTTATTTAATTAATTCCTAAATCATACTTTAATCAAATTAAATTAACTTACTTAAAACTTTTAATTAATTAAATAAACCCTTAATTATTTAATTGAGTAACCCAATTATTAATTGATTAAATTAATTAATTAAAATCTTAATTACCTTGATCGGATAATTAAGTTTCAAAACAATAAAAATCATTAATCTCATTAATGATTAAATTATCATTATTAAGGTAATTTAAAAACAAATTGCTTTTAAATTTTTATAAATTCCATTTTAAATTAAAATTAAATTAAATTTAAACTTGAACAAGATTTAAGTATTTAAAACTCTTTAGTTTTCATATTAAAGGAATCACTTACCTCTTAAAGCAAATTTTAGAAGAATAAATTGACTTTAGCCTATATTCAATTTAAATAAAATTACCTTAAATATTCCAAATGATATTGAAACATATAAATTCAAATCTTATTTTTATTACAACTCATAACTTAACCATGCTTTCAGATTTAAATACAAAGATTAAAATTTAAAACCCTGTTTAAATTTCATTTCAGACTTTATGAAACACATGTTATACATACTAAAATATTCAAACTAAATTATAACATTTGAATTTATCAACCTATTTTCTTTTTTATAACATTTCAAATTCAGATTTAACTTAGAATTTAAATCTTGTTTTAAAAACTTATTTTCAGATTTAAAAATTTACTTCATAAAAACTGCACAGGTTTTATTATTATATTAAATACTCTATTTTATTTCTGCAAATTTATTAAAATCTGGAATTCAAATTTATTTGAATTGATAAATTTAATCTTGCTTCAAATCTTGTAACGACCCGTAAATTTCAGATAATTAAAATAGCTAATTGAATAAGATTTCGTGTTTCAGTGTTAGAAATTTTTTTGTAATTAGTTTGAAATAATAATAACTGGAATGAATTGCAACAATAATTATCCGAGTAATGAAGAACGAATGCTACTTAGTGAATGCCTTTGCAATCAATAGTTGAATAGGATAATAAATGTTAAATTCATTGGGTATAATAGAGAAATTGTTGGATAAGTAAAATCTATTTAAAATCAAATATTGAATATTGAACAGGTAAATTATTTAAATTAAACATTTAAAACTTATTGAATAATTGAATAACTGTAAAATGAAAATAGTGATCTAAATTGTGAATTGTTTTAAAGGTTGAATTTTGTAAGTTCAATTTCAATATTTCAAGAGATAACGAATTATTGGATAAGCGAAATTGTTTAAATTTAATGTTTGGAAATTATTGAATAATGGGAATTGAATAACCGTATAATGGAAATGGTTGTTCTATAATTTTAATTCATTTCAAAAGTTAAATTTTTAAGTTTGTTTTGAATATTTCAAAAGATAGTGATATAAGAATAATCAAATTTGTTTGAATTTAATATTACAAATGTTTGAATAATTAAATTTCGAATTTGATATGATTAATTTGATATTGAAATTTAATATATGAAAATAGAGTGAATAACTGAAATTTTATTTAATATGGTTCAAATTGGTTTCCAAAGTGAATGTAGGTTATATTGGGATTATAATAGAGTTAATAAGATTTTAAAATTGGAATTTATTGGATAATTGAATAGCGGGTTTAATATGATTAAAAATGATTTGGAAAATTTTATTTTATCATATTAAAGTTAGAATGATGTTATAGAACTTTTAAAATCGAATTAAAAGTAAATTTGTGAAAATTGAATATTTTAATACTTAATTATCGACTGAAAAATAGTCAAATTTTGAACAGTCTCAGAATTGGACGAAACTAGTTCCATTGGATCCGTAATAATTTGTTATTATCGGATTTCAATTTTCGTAGTAATCGAAGTTGTCGTTTGACCGTGGCAGCTCGAAACGCGTTGAGATTGTTTTAATATTAATTTAACGAGTTGAAATAGCCATTTTTCAAACGGTCTCGGATTTCGACGAAACTAGTTTCATCGGATCCGTAATGTGATATTATTGTATGATTTTAAATTTCGTGTCAATCAGATTTACCTTTTGTTCGGGGCAAGCCAAAACGCCATGAAAATCATTAAATCGGTTTAATTTAAATTTGATCGTTTATTGCCGTAACTCGCACAGATGATCGAATTAGCTTCCGAAACCTATTCCATTGTGTTTGGAATGCGGGATAAACCCTAGGAACGTCGGTTACTGCGTGTAAATCGGAGTTCGGGAATCCCGGATGAATGGTATTTGTCGTTTCCTATAAATAGCCTTTTTCACAGAAAAAAATTGAGAAACCCTAGTTTAATGGCCGGCCGCCTCTTATACTATGAATGGCCAGAAATTCACGTTTTTCTTCCATTAATCTTTTCAGATCCATCCACTTTTGTCAGAAACCTCCAACATGAAACTCCTAGATCTAGATGCGAGCTTCAGATCCATACGGTTGATTGCGTGCATCGTTGTCGTTTGGAGGCGCTAGGAGGCCGCGTATGGCTGCAGTTCACGCGCGAAATACGAGTTAGGAGGTGGGCCGAGTGCTATGGGGTTAGGAGCGGTTGTTCACGGCGGTGGGGGCTTCGGAATGGCGCTCTCCGATCAACATCGAAATGGGTGTGGGGTGGTGCGACGTCGAGGAGATAGGGACGACGTGTTGGGTTTGTTTGCGCGTAAGGAACTGGAGAACGTGGAAGAAAGGGGAGCGGCCAAGATCAGGGGGATGCAAATCGCACGGCTATGATGGTAAGGGGGGGTTTAAAATAAAAAAAATATATAGAAATTGATTTATATAAATTTGCGTATAACTTTAAAAAGCTGTATCTCTTTCATACGAGGTCCGTTTTGGACGAAACGAATTGCGACGGGTTCGTTTTGTCGAGCACTACGCGATGCAACTGGATTGGAATCATTTGGAGCTAGAGAAATTTTGAGTTAAATCGAACGTTGTTCGATTTGATTTAAATTCACAAAAATCAAGGTGAGCGTTTTATAACGCTCACACCGTACTAAATATCTTTATGCTAGTTAAATTGACATTATGAAGTGATATGAATTTTATTTGTCGTTGTTTGATATAAATTTAATTGTCATATAGCTTGTTATTTGAATTAACCGTTGAAAAATTAAATTGACAGTTAAATTGAAATTAAAATTGAATGGCGATGAATTGTATTGTTTATTGGATGATGTATTTTGATGATGCTATTGGTTGATAATTGAATGTTTGGATGTTTATTTGCTTATATAGGTCCTGTTATGTATACATATGATACTGTGATTTAATTTAAGTAATATATGCTCATCCCTGACATTTAATTGAAATAAAATAATTACTGGCCATAGGATAGAAAATTATATACGGACACCGAATT
The DNA here is from genome assembly GCA_030765085.1 of Allium cepa. Taxonomy (NCBI): domain Eukaryota; kingdom Viridiplantae; phylum Streptophyta; class Magnoliopsida; order Asparagales; family Amaryllidaceae; genus Allium; species Allium cepa. The sequence goes on from CM060938.1 coordinate 592,932,977, forward strand.
GGCTAAATTAATAATTTTTAAAAATCGTCGATTTGAAATTTATTTAAATGTTTTGATTTAAAGGTTATAAATATAAATAAATTTATAAAAAATCGAATTTATTGAAAATTGAGTTTTTGAATGTTGAAATAAATCTTGGTTAAAAGAAATTGTTAAGTAATATGATTCGAGACTTTGAAATTTAAAAATTGGGATTTGACTGAATTTCGAAATTTGATTTGTTTAAAGATTTAACCTTAATTCGAGCCTTGAATATTACCAAGTAAAAGTGATATAAAAATGACATTTTTAAATCGAGTTTGGAATTGAATCATATTTAGAATTTGGATTTAAACTAGAATATTATTGGAAAATTTTGTTAAGTATTATAAATTGATTTGGAAAAATCAAGCTCCAAATCGATATAAATTGAAATTGAATTAATTGAAAGTGAATATAAAATTGAATAAATTGGAAGTAAAAATTGACGTTGATTGAATTGAAATCAAAATTGAATCGGTAGAATGGAAATTGGAATTGATTTGAATTGGGAAGTTATAATTGCAATGGATTGGTTTTGAAGCTGTTTTATTTTGTTTTCCAAATTACTCGGTTATATAAACCATTTTGAATACTTAAACTATTTTAATCTATTTTAAGTCTACTTAACCCAGTTTAAATTATTTTAAACTAAATTTATCTATTTCAAATCCATTTTAAGATTTTAAAGTATTTTAACTATTTTAATTATTTAAAACTACTTTTAAACTACTTAAACTATTTTCTAAAATTCTAAGCTGGTTAATAAGGTGAAAGGCTTATGTTTAAATCTTGAAATTGAATACGAATTGGATTAAATGAAGTTGCAACCTAAATTGGAATTCGAAATGATTTTGAAACCGAAATGAGATATTGATGCGAAAATGATTTTGAAACGAAATCTTACATTTGAAAGATACGATGATATTTGAAATAGATTTGATCTTTGAAGCGAATATGATATTTTGATATCAATTATGAATCGATTTGAAATGTAAAAGAGCCAACGGTGTAATAATACGTAGTTATTAAAGAGACCGGGATCGGATATGGACATACTCTCTGTCGATACCGAACACCACTTTAATAACTATTATACGCGGAGTGTTGATCCAGAATGAAGTGGATGGTTTGGTGAACGCGTTGACTGAAGAAAGAGAACGATATTGGATGACCCCTGACATGACTAAAACAGGAGCCGCGCCGGGCCATTGAGGTTCGCCTCCTCTAGCGGACACACTTCTTCGATACCATTTCTATTACACTTGTGATGCGATTTGGGTGCACCCCTTGATTTCGGAGTGTTGTTTCGCGGTGTTGGGGTAGCTGCTGGCTATGCCCAACATCAGTCCGGATCACGCAACTACTAGTATCCTAGTTGGTATCGCCACATGTACCTTGTCATATATCCTATTCGCGACCACTACGTTTTGATTTGTACCTTGAGTATATGGATTGCCCTCTGGTGACTTCCGGTTTTGGGGAAACTACGGTCTTGTATATGCTTTTGGGAATATAAAATGTGTTAAGGGGGATTATGGTAACGCCTTAACGCTATTTTGATACTTTATATTACTGATAGGCATTATCTACTTAGCGTATATTACTACATAGTAGATAGTTTAACGGATCCTTGAGAGATGGAAAATCCCTTAACATCTCTTAAGTTATTGCACGCACGTTGACACTGGATAGGAGATGTCAAACCCCGTAAACATCTCCGACGCCGTTGCACTCATATTTATTTACGGTTGATTTAACTTTCATAAGGGTATTTAGTCCTGACTTGAGTGTTTTGTCTTTTCATTACGCTCGGGTCAGTCCTGAGTTTTTCAGATTTTTGAAGATCTATTCTGGAGGATGAAGACGAAGATTTGGTATACTATTACTATTATTACCCTTGCATCATGCTATCTGCTGCATTATTTTATTGTTCTGTTGTATATGTATAAATCTGATAAATGTTGCATAAATAATTGTCAAAGTATGGTAAGCAGCTTCATGAACTGTTTATTTGACTATTATATTTTATCATTCCGCTGCGAGATTCTGTGTTGTTTCATTTCCTTTATTTCCCTTTCTTTTCTTTTCTTATTTACCCCAATAACCATCTGCCCTTTTGAACGGTTTGGAATCGACATTGGGATTTGATCGTCGGTTTAAATTGTCCAAAAAGGTGGGTCGTTACAGTTGGTATCAGAGCTTTGGTTTAGCAATAACCTTAGCTCTGTGGGGTCTGACTCTTTATAAATAGGGTAGTTATACCCTGAGTGAATATATATATGGGAGAGCGTATTTGTTAGTGATATAAAATGTTTTATATTGTGTCGGTTGATTTGTTGAGTGGCTTATGGATTCTTGTCAATACGAGTAATTAACGTCATTGATAGGGATCTCTAAACACTCGAACAGAACAATTCGACATAGTATTGTTTTGAAATGGGGTAAATGAAATAAATTTTTCCCTAATTATATTTTGTACATAAAGGATTAATTTTCAAAAATTTTGTGACTTACCTAGCTTACCTGGTTGTTAGGAATGAAAATATTGGATTATCATTAATTAGATATTGTAATTTAATAAATAAGATGAATTACAGAATGAACAGTAATGACACAACTTGTAGAATGTTTTAAGAAAAATCCTATAAGATATTTTATAAAGGTGACTTATAAATTTAAAATAGATTTAAATTGGAAAGTATTGAATTTAAGACCCGGAGGTTTTGAAAAATGATTCTCAAAGTTTTGAAGAAATATATAGTGATATCAATTGGAAATTGTTTATGGAAATATTTGAAAGGATTTTAAAGAAAGGAATGAATTTAGTACTCCTCTCTTATGTCGCTGGAAAATAATTTCGGTGATGACTGCGCAGCATCATCGACGTTCATTTTCGAGTCTCAAAGTGGGGGAGACTTCTAAGAAGCTTTGCTTTTCTTCAAATTTTTTTATTATTATTTTGGGTAAATGGGTTTTGGTTTAAACTCCAAAGGTATGATTTGATATATTAAAGATATAAGTGTATATATTTATTTCAAATGATTTGAAAAGAACCGGGCATTTAAATTTCTAAGTTATGTAAATTAATAATTTTCAAATTATTTGAATGAAATGTGAATAACTAGAATTTATAAAATAAGAGGATTAAGATATCTAAGCTTATTGTTGGGAAAAAATTTAAAGTTGGAAGGTAAAGAGGATTTAAATAAATCAAATTTGTGTACATTCTAATCAAGAAAAATGAAATTCTATAAATTTGTATAATACCGAATTTGCATTCTAATAACATATACTATGACTTACCAAGTTTTAAGAAGTTGAAATAATGTTTTGGATATGTAATGAGATATTGTACAAATAAACAGAACCTGAAAATAATTGAAGCATGCAAGTAAGGAAAACTCCAAAAGGAATTAAAATGTATATAAATGAAAATTTGGTTGTGATAAAAAGGTTATATACTTAAAAAATAACATGAAATGATGAATGGATAAAGGGAACGAGTAAGTGAACTTAAGAAAGAAGACAAATGAATTGTATAATATCTTTTGTAAATTGGTTATAGAAATAAATATAAATTGCATAGAGAAAAATTTTGAATTTGTAACTTTAAGATATCTGTAAACTAAGAAAAGTCATATATATGAGAAGTTAGACTTTTATAGAATGACTATAAACTAAAGTGCTGATTAATAAAATGTTCCACAAATGAATTCGTTATTAACTGAAATTATGAAAATGAAATAAAAGTAAACAAAGGAATTTCTTATAGCTAAGAATCAATTGGAAAATGAAATAGAATTTAATTAAATTGCATAGAATGATTAAAATGAACTTGAGTAAGCAAATTCTATGGTATGATGTTTAAGAAAAGATAATGTTAAAGAGTATGCTATGTAAAGAAATGAATATACTAACTGAATAATGGATTGTGAGTAATTAAGTGAGAAAAATTAGAAGTCAATAAAATAATTTAATATAGATAAATTAGATAGAAACCCATTGGAAGGAAATACGTGAGATTGTACGTATATTATTTCATTCGCATAATGATTTGATCCAAATTCGAGCATAAAATTTCGAGATGATTTATATCGATCCAAGTTAGGATTTTTCACTCGATTTTCGACGGCGAACCCTAGATATGGATTTTTAATTTGATTCTGGAATTCTCTATCATAGTATATGGCTATGCAAGGAGAGTAACAGTTTCCAATCAAGGAACCAAATCTGAGTCCGCACTAGAGAGTCGGGTGAACGATACTAGTTTGGAAGTGAAATTGTGTGATCGAATAAGCAATTAGATTGATATTGCTCACGGATGATATATGTACACTTACGGACTTAATTAAAGTTAATATTGGAAATATATGATGCCAAATATAAAATGATTCTTTTAAAATTATATGACAGAATATATATATATATAAAAGAAATAAACCAAATTTAATGTAAAATTAATAATTTGGTTATGTTGGGTATGGTTTGGTTGTTATATGATTGTTAGTTGATTGTATGTAATTCATTAAGTGTTAATGAAATTGAAAACTATAAATCATTGAAATCAAACTGGAAGTTGAATGAATTTAAATAGAATTTAATTTGATTTAAATTGGAAGTGAACTAACGTAAATATAAATTAGTGAATGTCAACTAATTGGATTGAGAATGACTGTTAGTAAAATCCAACGTTAATGAATCAACTGTGATTAAAATTGAAACCAAGTCAATAAATATTAATGAGAAGTGAATTTATATTGATTGGTCATGGATTTGTTGGATGATAGTTGGATGATAGTTGATTGATGGTTGCATATGTTGTTTGTTGCATTTGCTATGTTGGTACATGTAGTTGTTATGTTGCTATATGATGTATATTGATACTATTTTCATAATATGCATGTTCTCATGGTTTGTTGAGTGTTTAGTAGGTGCGGATTTGCGCTTGCTTCGCATTTGGAGCTCGCTTTTGCGCTATATTATTCGTATATGCTCGCTAATAAAAAAAATATATAAGGTACATGTTTATTTTATCATTGGATTTGGTGATTTTTGATGAGCCACTTGGCTTTTGGATTTTCTTTTGTTGATTTGGGGCCCGTAGAGGCGTTTTGTAGTTGTACCGATCGAGCCGCGCAAAGGAGACTCTGCCAAAATTTTCCGTAAAATCCGGGTGTTAGAAATTTTTTTCAAGTTTTAAAATTTTTATAACTTGTTTTGATAACTAACTTTTAAAGTTAGAAATCCGTTTGGAATAACTTAGTGAAAGTGTAGTAAAGACTTATAAATGGAATTTCATTGTTTATAAGTTGGTAACTTTGAGATAAATATACCTAAGATTGAATTCTATACTTAGTTCCTTTTCCCTTCTTTTTCCTTTTCGGGGACGAAAAGTTTTGAGTGGGGGAGAGTGTAACGACCCGTAAATTTCAAATAATTAAAATAGCTAATTGAATAAGATTTCGTGTTTCAGTGTTAGAAAATTTTTTGTAATTAGTTTGAAATTATAATAACTGGAATGAATTGCAAAAATAATTATCCGAGTAATGAAGAACGAATGCTACTTAGTGAATGCCTTTGCCATCAATAGTTGAATAGGATAATAAATGTTAAATTCATTGGGTATAATAGAGAAATTGTTGGATAAGTAAAATCTATTTAAAATCAAATATCGAACATTGAACAGGTAAATTGTTTAAATTAAATATTTAAAACTTATTGAATAATTGAATAACTGTAAAATGAAAATAGTGTTCTAAATTGTGAATTGTTTTAAAGGTTGAATCTTGTAAGTTCAATTTCAATATTTCAAGAGATAACGAATTACTGGATAAGCGAAATTGTTTAAATTTAATATTTGGAAATTATTGAATAATGGGAATTGAATAACCGTATAATGGAAATGGTTGTTCTATAATTTTAATTCATTTCAAAAGTTAAATTTTTAAGTTTGTTTTTGAATATTTCAAAAGATAGTGATTTAAGAATAATCAAATTTGTTTGAATTTAATATTACAAATGTTTGAATAATTAAATTTCGAATTTGATATGATTAATTTGATATTGAAATTTAATATATGAAAATAGAGTGAATAACTGAAATTTGATTTAATATGATTCAAATTGGTTTCCAAAGTGAATGTAAGTTATATTGGGATTATAATAGAGTTAATAAGATTTTAAAATTGGAATTTATTGGATAATTGAATAGCGGGTTTAATATGATTAAAAATGATTTGGAAAATTTTATTTTATCATATTAAAGTTAGAATGATGTTATAGAACTTTTAAAATCGAATTAAAAGTAAATTTGTGAAAATTGAATATTTTAATACTTAATTATCAACTGAAAAATAGTCAAATTTTGAACAGTCTCAGAATTGGACGAAACTAGTTCCATTGGATCCGTAATAATTTGTTATTATCGGATTTCAATTTTCGTAGCAATCGGAGTTGTCGTTTGACCGCGGCAGCTCGAAACGCGTTGAGATTGTTTTAATATTAATTTAACGAGTTAAAATAGCCATTTTTCAAATGGTCTTGGATTTCGACGAAACTAGTTTCATCGGATCCGTAATGTGATATTATTTTATGATTTTAAATTTCGTGTCAATCGGATTTACCATTTGTTCGGGGCAAGCCAAAACGCCTTGAAAATCGTTAAATCGGTTTAATTTAAATTTGATCGTTTATTGCCGTAACTCGCACAGATGATCGAATTAGCTTCCGAAACCTATTCCATTGTGTCCGGAACGCGGGATAAACCCTAGGAACGTCGGTTACTGCGCGTAAATCGGAGTTCGGGAATCCCGGATGAATGGTATTTGTCGTTTCCTATAAATAGCCTTTTTCACAAAAAAAAAAAATGAGAAACCCTAGTTTAATGGCCGGCCGCCTCTTATACTATGAATGGCCAGAAATTCACGTTTTTCTTCCATTAATCTTTTCAGATCCATCCACTTTTATCAGAAACCTCCAACATGAAACTCCTAGATCTAGATGCGAGCTTCAGATCCATACGGTTGATTGCGTGCATCGTTGTCGTTTGGAGGCGCTAGGGGGCCGCGTATGGCTGCAGTTCACGCGCGAAATACGAGTTAGGAGGTGGGCCGAGTGCTATGGGGTTAGGAGCGGTTGTTCACGGCGGTGGGGGCTTCGGAATGGCGCTCTCCGATCAACATCGAAATGGGTGTGGGGTGGTGCGACGTCGAGGAGATAGGGACGACGTGTTGGGTTTGTTTGCGCATAAGGAACTGGAGAACGTGGAAGAAAGGGGAGCGGCCAAGATCAGGGGGATGCAAATCGCACGGCTATGATGGTAAGGGGGGGTTAAAAATAAAAAAAAAATATATAAATTGATTTATATAAATTTGCGTATAACTTTAAAAAGCTGTATCTCTTTCATACGAGGTCCGTTTTGGACGAAACGAATTGCGACGGGTTCGTTTTGTCGAGCACTACGCGATGCAACTGGATTGGAATCATTTGGAGCTAGAGAAATTTTGAGTTAAATCGAACGTTGTTCGATTTGATTTAAATTCACAAAAATCAAGGTGAGCGTTTTATAACGCTCACACCGTACTAAATATCTTTATGCTAGTTAAATTGACATTATGAAGTGATATGAATTTTATTTGTCGTTGTTTGATATAAATTTAATTGTCATATAGCTTGTTATTTGAATTAACCGTTGAAAAATTAAATTGACAGTTAAATTGAAATTAAAATTGAATGGCGATCAAATTACCTGACATTGATAACTATGAAACTGCCATGAATTGTATTGTTTATTGGATGATGTATTTTGATGATGCTATTGGTTGATAATTGAATGTTTGGATGTTTATTTGCTTATATAGGTCCTGCTATGTATACATATGATACTGTGATTTAATTTAAGTAATATATGCTCATCCCTGACATTTAATTGAAATAAAATAATTACTGGCCATAGGATAGAAAATTATATACGGACACCGAATTGGCTAAATTAATAATTTTTAAAAATCGTCGATTTGAAATTTATTTAAATGTTTTGATTTAAAGGTTATAAATATAAATAAATTTATAAAAAATCGAATTTATTGAAAATTGAGTTTTTGAATGTTGAAATAAATCTTGGTTAAAAGAAATTGTTAAGTAATATGATTCGAGACTTTGAAATTTAAAAATTGGGATTTGACTGAATTTCGAAATTTGATTTGTTTAAAGATTTAACCTTAATTCGAGCCTTGAATATTACCAAGTAAAAGTGATATAAAAATGACATTTTTAAATCGAGTTTGGAATTGAATCATATTTAGAATTTGGATTTAAACTAGAATATTATTGGAAAATTTTGTTAAGTATTATAAATTGATTTGGAAAAATCAAGCTCCAAATCGATATAAATTGAAATTGAATTAATTGAAAGTGAATATAAAATTGAATAAATTGGAAGTAAAAATTGACGTTGATTGAATTGAAATCGAAATTGAATCGGTAGAATGGAAATTGGAATTGATTTGAATTGGGAAGTTATAATTGCAATGGATTGGTTTTGAAGCTGTTTTATTTTGTTTTCCAAATTACTCGGTTATATAAACCATTTTGAATACTTAAACTATTTTAATCTATTTTAAGTCTACTTAACCCAGTTTAAATTATTTTAAACTAAATTTATCTATTTCAAATCCATTTTAAGATTTTAAAGTATTTTAACTATTTTAATTATTTAAAACTACTTTTAAACTACTTAAACTATTTTCTAAAATTCTAAGCTGGTTAATAAGGTGAAAGGCTTGTGTTTAAATCTTCAAATTGAATACGAATTGGATTAAATGAAGTTGCAACCTAAATTGGAATTCGAAATGATTTTGAAACCGAAATGAGATATTGATGCGAAAATGATTTTGAAACGAAATCTTACATTTGAAAGATACGATGATATTTGAAATAGATTTGATCTTTGAAGCGAATATGATATTTTGATATCAATTATGAATCGATTTGAAATGTAAAAGAGCCAACGGTGTAATAATACGTAGTTATTAAAGAGACCGGGATCGGATATGGACATACTCTCTGTCGATACCGAACACCACTTTAATAACTATTATACGCGGAGTGTTGATCCAGAATGAAGTGGATGGTTTGGTGAACGCGTTGACCGAAGAAAGAGAACGATATTGGATGACCCTTGACATGACTAAAACAGGAGCCGCGCCGGGCCATTGAGGTTCGCCACCTCTAGCGGACACACTTCTTCGATACCATTTCTATTACACTTGTGATGCGATTTGGGTGCACCCCTTGATTTCGGATTGTTGTTTCGCGGTGTTGGGGTAGCTGCTGGCTATGCCCAACATCAGTCCGGATCACGCAACTACTAGTATCCTAGTTGGTATCGCCACATGTACCTTGTCATATATCCTATTCGCGGCCACTACGTTTTGATTTGTACCTTGAGTATATGGATTGCCCTCTGGTGACTTCCGGTTTTGGGGAAACTACGGTCTTGTATATGCTTTTGGGAATATAAAATGTGTTAAGGGGGATTATGGTAACGCCTTAACGCTATTTTGATACTTTATATTACTGATAGGCATTATCTACTTAGCGTATATTACTACATAGTAGATAGTTTAACGGATCCTTGAGAGATGGAAAATCCCTTAACATCTCTTAAGTTATTGCACGCACGTTGACACTGGATAGGAGATGTCAAACCCCGTAAACATCTCCGACGCCGTTGCACTCATATTTATTTACGGTTGATTTAACTTTCATAAGGGTATTTAGTCCTGACTTGAGTGTTTTGTCTTTTCATTACGCTCGGGTCAGTCCTGAGTTTTTCAGATTTTTGAAGATCTATTCTGGAGGATGAAGACGAAGATTTGGTATACTATTACTATTATTACCCTTGCATCATGCTATCTGCTGCATTATTTTATTGTTCTGTTGTATATGTATAACTCTGATAAATGTTGTATAAATAATTGTCAAAGTATAGTAAGCAGCTTCATGAACTGTTTATTTGACTATTATATTTTATCGTTCCGCTTCGAGATTCTGTGTTGTTTCATTTCCTTTATTTTCCTTTCTTTTCTTTTCTTATTTACCCCAATAACCATCTGCCCTTTTGAACGGTTTGGAATCGACATGTGGATTTGATCGTCGGTTTAAATTGTCCAAAAAGGTGGGTCGTTACAAATCTTGTTTTAAATCAGGATTTCCTTCTTTTCTTTTCTTTTTTAAATTTAGTTTTAAAATTTGAACCTGCGCACTGTCAGGTTTCAAAACAAAACCTGAAACAAAGAATACTCGAGCACACTCTGCTTTACTCCGTGTCGTACCCTGTATTACTTCGAGCAAAAACAAAGATGACCCGAGCATTCCCCGAGTTCCATCATCATCACATAATCCAGAAATCAAACCCATCCCTATGGCCACTGTGCACATGCACATAGCCATGGCCATCTTCCCGATCATCAGTGATGATCATCCACCTCCATAAACCCTCTCTTGAATCCAAGCTGATCACCAAACATTAGAAATCTTTCATTACCCAAAAATTCAAGTCCAGCCTCTTTTATAAACCTAGAAACACAGTACTGACCCAAACCCAAAACCTGTCAATGGCATGTTCACCTCCCTCCGACCATCATTAGGGCTACCATTCCGGCTAGTACCTCCTCTTAAACCCAGAAACAAATCCCCAGAGTTGCAAAACACTCCATCAATCATAGTGGATATGTGATCGAATTCTTACTTTGTTAAAAACTTAGGGCTACAGAATAATTCCTCACTCCTCTTACTAATTCAAGAATCAATTTACCATTTCGTTAATTTTTGTAAAGAGCTTGATCACTCTTCTTCATAGATACAGAAGCACATCCACTCTTACTACAAGAATCACCAGAGACACCCTAAAACCCCAATTTTGCTCAACCCCCACATGCACAGTCAAAACCCACTTTTAATTTATGATTTTACATTTAAGAATGAAGGATTAATCTAAGGTTTTGATTTGTATATCTGAATTGCAAGATCAACAAGTTTGAATTTTTAACAGAAACTTGTTTTCTTTTTTTTAAATTCTATTTCCAGAGCAATTGCAGTTTTTTTTATTCAAGTAAATAATTTAAAAAAAAAATAGTTTATAACCAAACAATCAAACGTTGTTTAAAACCTAAGTCTTAAATATTAATGGATAGAACAAAATGAATTTTAAAAAGGAATTGGGTTGGAATTTTTTAGATCAGGGATAATATACAGGAAAATCATATTAACAAAAAAAAATCACACAACACAGATGCATAGGAGATTTCCAATATATAAACAAAAACAACTTATATTAAACATATTTAAACAACCAGATCCACCTAAAGATTTTAAAAGAAGTGTTACTCACCAATACTCATTAGAACAGAGCACCACTCTTCTATTTTGAAAAAGCTTTTGAATGATTGCTTTAGTTTGGAAAAATGCAGTTGCATGTAGTAGAAATTTGCAGAGATGACTTCGTGGTTGAAGAAAGTTACAGGCTTGATCACTTGCTTCAGAAAATTTCCAGATTGGAAGAAATGCTTGCAGCCCCATTTTTTTTAAAGAATGATGTTTGCAGGCTTTATTCTTGATTTAAAAACTGGAAAATCTTAACTTGGAATCAGGGATGATGATGTGCATGCTTTTTAAAAATCTCAGGTTGAAAGAAAAATGCATGCAGGCTGATTTCTTTAAGTTTTGAAAATGCGGACACTTGCCTTTTGAAACTGAACTACAAGTTGTTGTATGAACTTGGAAATGATTACAGGATGAAAAGAAATGCAGGTTTTTGAGATTCACATTTTAGTTTGAAGAGTGCATTACAGATCTGAATGTTTTGAGGGATTTTCAGATTTTCCTTTGAAGCTTAGAATTTGATTTTGAAGGATAGAAGAAAAAAAAGAAGGGAAAAGAATATGTTTTAAGGGCTGAAATTACTTTAATCAAAATAAATAAAAAATAAAAAAAATATAATGACACTTGTCTTAATGAATTAACATTTGTCAACTTGCTTTATTCATTACTTAACACATGTTATTTGATTTGTTAATACTTAACACTTGTCTTTATTAAATTAAGTAAGTTATATTTTTAAATGTTTAAAAAGAGTTTTCTTTAGTTTATTTTATGTTTGTATGATTTTCTTATTTTCAGAAAATGTAAATAAACAATTTATAATTCAAAACTTACACAAATATTTTAAAGAACCAATTAATTTGAATTTCAAAATAAAATCCCAAATCAAATTAATTCTTTGAAATCAAAATAAAAATCAATTTAATCAAATTAAAAATGAAGATTCTATTTTCCTTTTATATTTATGAAAATAGAATGTTTATAAATAAGGTTTAAAATAACAATTTACAAATTTTATATGATTTATAAAGAAATTATAAATCACTTTTATTATTAAATGAATTTAAATCATATGTTATCTTATATTTTGACTTATATAAAATATACTCAATTCATATTTAATCAAATAATATTTAAAAAGAAATAAAAATCAAATTATTATTTAAATTTTAAAACAAAAATTAAGCTAAGATAAATTTTAAACAATTAAATATTTATTATAAATATTACAAACCATATAGTTATTAATTTAAATAGATTTTTAAAAGCTTAATATTAATTTAAACATAATTTCCTAATTACTCAATATATTACTAGAATTTAAAAACAAAACTTCATTTATTTATTATCATGTAAATTAAATTCCAAACGAAGATAAACTATAATATATATACAAATATATATATGCATTATAATTTAAACATTTATTTTAGCTTTTAAAAAATAAACCATAACTTAAATATTTATTTAAATCTGATTATTAAACCAAAACATATTTATTAATCAATATTGTCATTATCAATTTAATTTTATATAAAGATTATTAAATTGATATTGTCTAAAATTCAGGGATATCACAAACTGCTAGTAGAATTATGATTTAGGAAATAAGGTATGGCTAGTAGAATTATAATTTAGTAATAAGCAACGACTAACTAGTAGAATTAGGGTATTTAATCATATACAAAAAAATTGTAGAATCAGAAATCAACAATAAAACTAATTATTCATCATATTCAATCTTCTCCTAAGAAATTTAATATGATATCTAGGTCAGATCCTAACTCAAAAGTTCCGCAATATTATCAAAAGCTGCAGATAACAAATATCTAAAGTTAGCTCAAAATGTCTCAATCCAACAACACTAAACTCATAAATATCATACTCATTGGCATCAGAAATTACATTCCTTGTCTAGATTAGTAAAATTGGTTTCGGTGGCAAGGTAAGTTAACCTTTGTCATTGGAAAGATTGAAAAACCCAAAGCAGTTGAGCCAACTCAGAAAAGAGAAAGCAATAATAGAAGAACGGGAGACAAACGATCAATTAATGATGTCACGACAACTTAGCATAATGGAACAAAAGATTTCAAATGTACTTATGTATTCCAGCATATCACAGGAGATTTGGGACAATGCCAAGAGAAAGTATGGTCAACAAAAAATTCCTTATATCTTTAGTCTTACCAAGAGCTTGCCCAAATTGAACAGAGTAACCTAAGCAATAACGAACCAGTGACCAAAATTATGTAAAAATGGGAATAACATAATATCCATTTCCTACCAATAATATATACAACCAAACCCATAAAAGATCCTACCAGGACTTGATTTTTACCTACTTGGGGGATCTCAATCAAGTTATCAATCAATCTGGTCTCAAGTCTTGGCATCGGTCAATATGCCAAGCTTAATGATATGGTAGTAAGAATTGAGTAAAAGCAATTGTAACGGCCCACCTTTTCGGATAGTCTGGATCAACACTAAACCACACATGTCAAACTAAAACTATTCAAAAAGAAGGATTGTTAATGGGGTAAATAAGAAAATAAGAGAAAGGAAAGAAAAATAAAACATCGAATCTCACAGCGGAATGACAAAATATAATAATCAAATTATAAATTAACCAAGCTATTTTACAAATAACATTTGATTACACATTTACAATACAATCAGAGCTATATATACATCAGGTATAATATGATAATGCAGCGGAAAACCATAATACAGTGGGAAAATAATAATAATATAATACTAAACTTTGTATTCGTCCTCCAAAAATAGAATCTTCAACACTTAAAAGCTCAGGCTGACCTGAGTGTAATGAAAAGATAAAAACATTCGAGTTAGAACTAAAAGATCTTAGGTAAGTTAAATCAATAATAAATAAATATGTGTAATGGCTTCGGGGATGTTTACAGGATTTTACATCTCATATCTAGTGTATAACATGCGAGCAATAATTAAAGAGATGTTCGGGATTTCCATCTCTTAAGGATCCATTAAACTATTTATATGTATTGATATACGCTATATACGTAATGTCTATCAGTAAAGTAAAGTATTAAAAGAGCATTAAGACGTTACCTATATCCCCTTAAACACATTTTTATAATGTCGTAGTCTATACAGTATTGCAAACTCCACCAAACCGATGGGCTATCTAGGAGTACTCCATAGGTACGACACAAACCATAATCGTAGTGGGATCGATAACGCAAATGCCAAGGCACGCAAGGTAATGCCCAGGGTAAGATTCTGCTATTTTGGAGTCCTAGACTGGTCATAAATCGTAGCAGCTATTAGCGCCCACCTCGAAACACACTTCCATAATCAAATCGAGGGTGGCCAGCAAATCAATCACAAAGTAACAGATATGGTATCGAAGAAGCATGTTCGATCGGAGAAGCGACCTCACTTGGCCCGGTATAGCTTCAGTTTTAGTCATATCAAGCTGACCTGAGGGGGTCAGGGCTGCTTTCTTACCTCATACCAGTAGCATTCGCCAAACCATCCTACTTCGTTTTGGATTCTCTACCACGTGCATAGTTGTTAAAGTGGTTTTGGAATTGGCAGAGAGTATGATAATATTCGACCCTGGTCTCTTTAACAACTAATCGTTATATTTTATACACCATTGTCATTTTATAAAACATTTATATAATAAATCCAGAAAACAATTTATACCTTCGTATCAAGATGTCCATATACTTATTCCAAAAGTATAAATATATTCATAAATACCGAGAAAGATTTTTTTTAATCAATTTCACAAAAAATGTGTAAATCTCTCTTAAACCATTTATAAACCATTCATATGCTTTAAATCCATTTATAAAGCTATTTATAAATTTCATATCCCATACAACTCTTCCCTTTTAAACAAGTTCCTTTTACAAAACCCTTTATAAAATACTTTTAAAACCTTTATAAACTCCTTTACAAAGCTACTATAAAAATCCTTTATAAAAATCTTTTATAAAAATCTTTTATAAAACCCTTTTACAAAATCCATTATAAAATATCTACAAAACCTTTATAAATCTTTACAACCCTCTTACAAAAATTCTAAAATCTTTTATAAAAATCTTTTATCTATTAAAGTTATTATAGAAGTCTATATTTATCATCTTAAATCCAAACTATATTTAGTATAGTAAGTTAAATTTAAAAAATATATATTAAAACTATATTAAATATTTTACTAAATTAAATTTTAAACTATTTAAAATACATTTTAAAAATAAATAAAATTATAAGTTAAAATCTTAAATTACATTTAAAACCATATATTAACTTATAATTTTAAGCTTTAAAACATATAAGATAAATTATTTCCCAAATATAAATTTTTAAATAAAATCATCAAATTAAATTAAAAATCAAATGTACAAATCAAACATACCTTACTATTTGGAGAATAATTTAAAACCGACCAATGGTCTCCGTATATAATTTTCTACCTATGGTCAAGTGATAAGGTATATATCATTTCAACCTCAATATAGTTAAGTTTTATGGGTATATATCATTTCAACCCATATCCTGGATCAATAATTTCCAAATCAATAAAATCGTTTTGGGTTTGTCATTTCAACACATAAAGATTTTCACTAATCTATAAGATGATTTGGGCATGTATCATTTCAACCCATATTGATAACATGGATACAAAAATCCAATCTTCCAAAATGTCGACAAATAAACGTCCATCACAATTAACATCCAAATCAGCCAATAAATCATAACAGTTGATTGGTTATCATTATTAGGTAGTTAACTAACAATTAAATTTCAATATTAATTAAATTGGGAATTTAATTCAAAATTTTCAATTTCAATTAAAATGTCAAATTAAACTACCAAACAACAACTAATTATATGATTATCACATAATAAATTTAATCTAACTAACTAAGAAGGTTTAGTATTCATGAGTGGGTTAAATCACTCATCTTTGATTTATCATCGATTTAAAATCTAAATAAAGCCCAAAATCCAACAGTCTTAGAATCTAACCAAACCAGTTCCATATTGTCAAAAATTTCGATACGACCGCAATGGAGAAATCCACGTCCAAATCAGAGCTTATATGAACAAGTTATGATAGTTAGTTCATTTAAATTTTAAATTTAAAAATAAAAAAAGTTAAAGGGCTAATCTGTAACTTATCCTTACCTCGGCCAATCAGATCGTTCGACTTAAACCCTAAACCCATTTACGCACGCGATCAAGCTACGACCACCTCCGTTTATCCCTTGCCGCCATCACCTATGCACACCTTCGCCAACATCAGACCGTACCATTGCAAAGCTCACGCTAAGGCGCACCCCTAACATCCGCATGACCACCTCCGTCTCCACATATAAGCAGCCACCGCCGTTTCTTGTTCGATATTTTCTGGTAATCTATGGAGCATCTAGGTTAAACCAAAATGATAGATGGACAGCCCCTTGCGTCCTCTACCTGCCTGAACCCTCCGATTTGACCCATCAACGAAGATCCACCGTTAAACGAAACCATAGCTTATGGACGGTCGAAAACTCTTCACTGTTTTTTGATCAAATGATGCATCAAATCGAAAATTGAATTGCAATGAGAGATTAAATTCGTCGAGAACTTCCCTACGTTTATAATTCGATAGGCTTTTGAGTAGTTTGAAATTTTGATTTGATTTGTGATTTGGGAATTTAGGGTTTTAGCCATTGGGAAGAAAAAATAGATAATTGAACAGATACGTACAGAATTTGGAATAGACAGCTAGGGTTTCAAGAAATATCCATTTATATGGACAAGAAGGATAAGAACGAATGGAAAGATCGAATTGGATCGATATGATAACAACGACCCAAAAACCACGTTTCGTTCCCAAAACCAAAATAGGTCATCCAATATATCGAAATATAGGTTTTCAATATGTTTAAACTTAACGGAACTATTTTCAAACCCCAATTCCATTATATTCAGAATTTAGCTTTTAAAATCAAATTATTTTAATTAAATTCATTAAGTTGATTTTTACACGTTTCGAGCTCGCACGATCAAACGATAAGTCCGATCGGTATTGAAACATAAAATCCTATAATAATTCACTGCTACAGATCCGATGAATCTGGTTTCGTCAAAATTCGAGACAGTACCCAAAACCCAATTTTTAAATATAAATTAATTTTGGCTTTCAATTACAACTGTAATAAAACCCCAGTTAATTATATTTTAATTTTTATCAATTTCTTTTATTTCGATTTACACTCTTATTATTGAATCAACTATTTCCTTATGAATATAATAAACATTAGTTTATATTTTATTACATTCATATTCTACAGTTGTCATCCTTTACCATATTAATTATAATATTTTAATTGTATTAATTCCATTAATTACCGATTTAATTCCTTATTAAAAATTGTAACCAAATTAACTTTACAATTATTTCAATTGATTGAAATTACATTAAAATAATTGTCAATAACATTCAAACAACATTATTAAATCATATTCTAATTATTTTTCTCACAAATAAATCATAACTTTTAATTCCTCACCATATTAAATTTCAAAATATTATTTAATTTAATAATTTTAATTATAAAAAATACGGGTCATTATAGCAGTCTCGACGAGCATTCATGAACCCTTGGTAGTCAAAAAATCAAGTTAAGGCATTTCAAGTAAAATACTTAAACCCTAGTTTTAAGGACATGGCCAAAGGGAAGAGAGCTTCGAGCACCAACCTGTTCGACCACTATAAAAAAGCAAGGAACAACCGTGATGGCTGCTAGTTCCTCCATCCCCACCTTCGATCAATAAGAGAGATGGGCGATAGAGGAGGTAAGTGGGGCGGTGCAAAAAGGGAGAATAAACTTGATGGTATTAGAAAAGAAGCAAAGATAGAAGGGGACGGATCTGAACAAGCTCAATGGACTAAACCAAAAAATGGCACTGCTTCAATAGAATGTTCTGTGGCCTAAACGGTGTAGCTGAATCCAATGCTAACCAATTAAATAGCTTGTGATGACAACAAAAATCAAGTTTTGTATATTCTAACATTATTTTTAACGCATCAAAAATCAGTAAAATTTATGAAACTTTATGTATGCATCAAATACAAATAAATGGTTAATTGACTCAGGTGCTACTGATCACATGACATGGAACAAAAATAAATTAACCAATGTTAAGCAAAATAAAGACCCATAATATGTAACTGTTGCTAATGGAGATAATGTTAAAATTCATGGGCTTTAGTACAACAAAGCTTCTTACAAAAGATGTGAATATTTGCTAGAATTTAATTCAAATTTCTCATCAATTATTAAAATGACCCATGATCCAAGTTATAATGTTATATTTGAACCATATAAAGTGACTTTTCAAGATCGAGAAGCAAGGAAGAAAATTGGTGACGGATGTTAGAAAAATAGCCTCTATCGTCTTGATGAAAACACTAACAAATATCATGTGTTATTAAACTTAGTAGATCATAACAAATTATTGCATTGGAGATTTGATCATCCGATCAAATTTTGAATAAAATTACTTATTATAAATTAGTTTCAAAAATTGTGATGTTTGTAATTTTTCAAAACGAATCAGATTGCCATTTTCTTTATCAACTATTAAGTTGGAAAAATGTTTTGATTTAATTCATGATGATGTTTGATTCCATTCCTTATTGATTCTTATAATCATTTTATCATATATATTGATGATTTTTCTCACACTGCTTGGGTTGGTCTTTTAAAAGGAAAAAATGAAGTTTTCTCATGTTTTCAAGATTTTACAATTTTTCGAAAAATCAGTATAATGCAAAAATTAATAAATTTAGATTTGATTATAGGACAGAATTTGTAAACAAAATTTCATAGAATTTTTTAGATAGACGGAAATTTTACACCAAATCACTTCTAAGTCATTAGATCTTTTCCTTTTTCAAACTAACATCCCAAAATCTTACTAGTCAGATGTTGTGCTAACTGCAACATACCACATAAATAGATTACCAAATGTCATACTTAAAAATACTAGTCCCTTGGAAATTATTAAGAATAGGAAAATAGTTCTTGATCATATGAGAGTTCACTACAACAACAAGACCTTTTAATAACGTTTAATAAACGCTATAAAAGGATTATATAGCATTTTCATACACGTTGTAAATCAAAAAGTTGTAATAAGTAGTGACATATAATTGCAGAATAAGAAACGCTGTAAAAAAACACGTGTTTAATAGCGTTTTCAAAATGAAATAAAAAATATTATTAATGGCGTTCTTAAAAAGCTATAAAAAAAACCCTTTATTATCACACTATAATAGAAAAACTTACATAAACACAATGTATCATTTCACATAATCATATAGATCACACTAAATGAAAAATAACTAACTATTCAACATTCACATAGAATAATGCATAATATGTCGTAATATTTAATGAACATTACATATCGGGTGGTGATGTTCCATAGTTTTTCAGGTACTTCTAACACTTTAATATTGGGTGGTAGCCATGCTGGAGCTTGGTATTGCAGTGTAATGGGCGGTGGCCATGCCAGAGCTCATTTTAGGGGTATTTGAGTTTTTTCTTTGATGCGTGTACTCAGATTAGATACCTACCAGGCATGTTGGCAGCACCTTGTCTTAGGTGATATATATATACATATATATACATATATATATATATATATATATTCATGCGTGTTCTTCTCTACTCTAGAGGATCATGCATTTTTCATAATTTTTTTAATGAATGTTACATTAAAATTGTAAAAAATACAAGTGATAAAAGATCGTACTACACATGATGATTAAATGTGCAAACCAAAAAAGTTATTGCTTCAAAAGAACTTCAAACCGCTAATATACCATAGCACATTGCTATTCGTATGCACCATAGATGGGTACTTGCCTATGAAAAAGAAATTCAATAATTAGCAAGTATAACTATACATACATACATATGTGTGTGTTTGTGAAACTTAATTATATAAATTTAGTTAACTTATATGGAACTTAATTTGTTTATATAAAACTTGATTAACTTAGTTAAAATTTTATAAATTAAATTAAATTTATTTATTAAACTTTAGTTAATTTTATAAATTTAGTTAATTTATATAATCAAATGGAGACGATATCAATAACATATGGAATTTTCGAAAATGGATGTAAATTTTGTTTAAAATACTTTATTCAACAATTGCATGTATATTTTTATAAACTTATTAATTTTTATAAAACTTAATTAAATTTTATAAACTTACTTAATTATAAAAAAACATCTGGCTTATAATATATAAAACTTAATTAACTTAGTTACTTATTTTAAACTTAGTTAATTTTTTGTTGTTGCTGTTGTTGTCGTTATACCATTATATTATTAACATTATTATATTATTTTGTTACTATTATTATTTTATTATATTATATTATTCTTCTAAATTTAGTTAATTTTTATAAAATTAGTTAATTTTTTAAAACACTTAATTAACTTAGTTAATTTTTATAAAAAATTAGATAATTTTTATAGAACTTAGTCAATTTGTACAACAATTTAACAAAGATTTCAAAATATCGAACATGATTTTTATAAAACTTATTTAATTTTCATAAACTTTAGTCAATTTAATTAAAAAAATTAAATTTTGTTGATTCTTATAGAACTCAATTAATTTAGTTAATTTTAATATAACTTGGTTAATTTTTATATACTTTAATTAATTTTTATTAAACTCACTTAATAACTTAGTTGAATATTTATAAGACTTAGTTTATAAATTAGGTAAATAATTTTAGTTAATTTTTATATAATTTAGTTAAATTTTATAAGCATTAGTTAATTTTTATAAACTTTTGGTTAATCTAGTTAAATTTGTATAAAACTTTATAATGTAGTTAACTTTTATAAAAAATAGTTAATTTTTATAAATTATGTAATTTTAATTTTTTTTAAATAACTTAGTTATCTTAGTTAAATTTTTATACCTAGTTAATTTTCATAAATTTATTTAAATTTTATACAATTTTATTAACATTTAGATATTAATTTAATTTTGTAAATCTTAACTAATTTATATAAAATTATTTAATTTTTATAAAACTTGGTTAACTTAGTTAATTCTTAACTTGTTGATTTTTATAAACTTATCGGATTTCATGAATTTTTGGCAGCACCTCCTTTGCGCAGTTAGTGCTTTTCCACCCACCCCTATTCGATATATATTTACACGATCAAAACAAGATCGGATTTATATCATATATAACAAAATACTTCATAATAGCGTACGCATTCAAATGCATAAAAACATACCTTTTATTAGCAATATTAGCTGGCAATCTTTTGTATGACAAAGGAATGTTTTGTGTACCTATACAACAAAGTAAAGGGAATAATTAGTAAAGATGGTCATAACCAATTATTGAGCAAAATCAATGATCATGTTAAAAAATGCACATGTTTGGTGGATTTGTAAAGTGCCTCATTCTCTGAACAGTAGAAAACATGACAGATATGAAAATCAGGTGCATGGATTAATGGTTTAAAAGTAACGACAAATTCAATGTGCCTTCGACTTCAGTTTTAATCTAAAAGAATGCAAAAACAAACAACGTAACAAAATAATTCATACCCATACTCATTTTGTAATATCCATCCTTCATTTTGTTTTTCTTTCAAAAAGAACAACACCACATGATGAAGTGGTAAGTTATCTAAAGTTTAATTTTTTTTGAAATGGGAAAATAGTCCCCAAAGTCCAAAAGAATACAGAAGTAGGGTTAAATACAACAAACCCTACTCGAATGCTTACACAAAACAAAAGCAACCCTAGCCGGAACTTATTCTTTCAACAACAAAAAAGCAAAGAAAACCCTAAATAATAAAATAGGGGGAAGGCGAGGCGATTTGTGGCAATTTTTCTAATAGGACTGAGAAATCAAAGAGGCTTCCAAGCGAGATCATCCTCCTTGCTATCTCCTTCTTTGTTATCGAGAGAATCTCCAGTAGAAACACGTAAATTATGCTGAAAGATGACTCCGTTTCATGTAATCTTTTTTTGCATTCTAGACTAGATGCAAAGCTCTAAGGAGAGAAGATCTCTGTAATTTGTGTGTCACGATCGGTAATGACATGATTCTCGGTCCAAAAGGGGTCCTTATGCTTACGGAAAGCGTAGTTATGATCTGATGAGCAGTCATCCAAGTGGTTTGGTATAAAATAGTCAACTGTGGTGAGCTTTTCATTTGCATGAAGCTTGCTACTTTCTCCTCTGTCCTGTACAGACAAGTGTTAAATACGATTTTTGATGTTGCTTCCGTAAAGGTAATCAAAAATTCTCTGGTTATTCATATCTAGTTGCAAAATCTTTTCCTTATGTAGGACATTAGCTGTGAGCTCCTGTTGCCTGCGTGTGTGGTAACATTCTCCCCTATCATGTAAAGTAAGAGATAAACCCGTATTTAAATTTGTTTCATAATTAACATCATTTTTGCAATATTTAATATGTAAGCTTCTATTCTATGATAGGGGATTTATGATTTGATAGTAGAGGTGGTCGTCACGAGTAGAAGCTATCTCGTAGTTGGAACTCCTAAGACCAATAGGCTCCTTCATCCAGTAATTGCCACTGTGGTGAAGGGGTCTGCCTCCAAGGAAATTAGAATTGTATTTCCTATTCTATAAGAAAGTTTCTAACTCTTCCTCATAGTTGTCTAATCGCCAGGAATTTTGATTAAAGTTGTCTTGAGTATTTATGTTGATTTTCAATTTTTTTAAGGAGAATTTAACTCTCCATTTTAATTGTCTTCCAAAGTTGAATGCTTTCGATTTTCTTTTGAGTATGAAGTCTTTAATTTATTTCTTTGCAAATGTGAAAGATAATTGTTATTAGAATTGTGCTTGCTTTTTTGAAATCTTTTGATTTTTCCTTGAAGTTTTCCTGTATGTATTTGATGCTATCTCTGATGTTTTGCACAGCCTGATGCTAATTTATTTTGAGCTTTGATTTGGTTGTAGACCAAATTTGTTTAGAGAAGACATAATCAAAAAATAGAAGATTAATATTGTCTGCTTCTTATTTGCAAAGTAGACAAACCGTTTCCCCAGTTTTGTTCTATTTCAAGCACCTGTCCCTTGTTGACAACCTGTTAATAACTGCAAAGAAAGCACAATTAGACATTTTTGGGCAATTGGATTTGTTCCAAATTACATTGTACCAATCTACTTAAGATTCATAGCCTCTAATAAATTTCTAAGTTTTTTAAAAAGAGAAAACACCTTTTTTTAAAGTCTCCAATCCCATATGTCTTTTTAAAGGTTTGGATCAATATTAATGTTTTTAATGGAAGCATTAAAAATTGAAGTATAAGGATGACCTAATGTATTCCAAGTATTATTTTGAATAATGATGTTTACATTTTCAGTGTTCCCACCAAACCAAAATAAGCTGCTCCAACCCAAAAGACCGACCAAAGTTTTACTATGAATCCATTGGTCAAATAGTAGGCTAGTCTGATTACCATCCTTGAATTTTCTTCCCAGAAGTTTAAGACCAGTTTCCCTGCAACATAAAATATTTTTCCAAGAGAAAAAATGATGATTTTCAACTTTTGCAGTCCAAAAATTCTTGTTTTTAAGATATTTTTCATTCATCCATCTTGCTCATAATGAATTCCCATTCACAAATTTCCAAAAAAGTATGATTTTACAAACTTCACTCAAATCATTAATATTTCTAAGGCCAAGGCCACCTGATTTTTTTGGTTTACAAACCATATCCCAAGCAATTTTATGATGCTTTCCTTTCCAAATGAAGTTAGCATATGCTTTTTTCCCATTTATGATAGCTTTAACTGGAATATTGTGGGCTTGAATCTATTACATTATGATTGCAATGATGACAATATGAGTTAGCTCTAACCTGCCATCTAAAGACAGAAACTTACAAGCCCAACCTTCAAATCCATTTTGAATTATATCCAAAGTATAGTGCAGTCTACATCATTAATTTGGTTAACATTTAGAGGCAAACCCAAATAGTTAACTGGAAGACTGCCTTCTTTAAATTTTAGAATGTTAAGAATTTCTGGTTTCCTAGTACAGCCTTTACTAAAATAAATTTTACTTTTAAAAGTCATTCATTTTCAGCCCAACATTTTCTTCCAAGTTCATAAAAATATTAGCAATGGTCTTAGCACTATGAGAATCTACATGCAAAAATAAAAGCAGATCATTTGCAGATAATAAGTGTGTAATATAAGGTTTGGTTCTATTAATGGGTTTAATATTTTCTTTAGCTAGTTCAGTTTCCTTATGAATAGAGAAATATTCCATAGCAATAGTGAATAAGGAGAAAGTCTGTCTCCTTGCCTAATACTTCTATTGCTATGTGTAAACCCATTAGGAGAGTTATTGACCAATATTGAGTAGGAGACATTGTTGATGCATTCATGAATGATGTGCACGTAATGTGCATATTTTTACCGCCATATTTATTCTATTTAAATTAAATAAATGATCATATTGGGTATTTTAACTTGTTTTAACGAAAATTCATATTAATTCCAAATTGTCACATTTCCATCTTCATATAGGGGCAAAACGGTCATTTGTGTGCATATATTTCTTTGAGAAAAATTAATTTGAAATTTATATATATTTGTGTAGGAATTTGATCTCAAATAAGAGTGGTTTAATGAAGACACATGCATGCACAAAATGAATACAAATGAATGAAGATGGAAATAATTCAAAGTGAATAACATGGTGGACCCCACCTACCCGCCTACCTTAATGTACAAATTAGAGAACAATGCACATGCTTATGGAATTAATGGCTTTATGTACACTTAAATGATGATTAGTAGAAGCTAGTGATTACTTGGCCTCCACACTTTATCAAGGGTAGTTTGGGCATCCCCCAAATTATGGATTATGGTTTCATGCTTGTATAAATAACCCTTATGCTTCATGTAACCCTCCTCTTACTTAGTCTCTCTTAGTTTAGTTTAGGCTCAAAATAAAAATCAAAGTTCTCTTTCTCTTTTCATGGCAACTTAGTCATTCCTTTTATGTAATTTTTATGCAACTTTAATACATTTTTATTTTCTTTTCTTGTTTATTTCCTTTCATGTTGTAGTGTAGGTTTACATTCATGTAAAGTATAATAGTTCTAATTCTTGTTAATTAGCTCTATTTTTCCATTAGCTTTTTTTTTTTGCTTTCGTGTTGCGAGCTATATTTGTTAATCAAATGACAAATATGAGAGGCCAAACCCCTTCAATATATGGGTAATGAAGCTCTCTAATTATGTAGCTTCAACTATTTGTTAATTCATGCTCTCTTTTTGTGCTTAATGACGATCATTGAAGTGTTTTATTTGTTGTTTGATTTTTTTCTTGTGTGTTCGTGGTTGTTCTATTTCCATTTTCATTTGCATTTCAATTTAAAAAAAATCAACACACACAATTAAAAAAAATATTTTCCATTTCATTTACAATTTTCTTTTTTTACATTTGCACTTTCTATTTACAATTTTGCATTCTGAGTTCCTCCACTTTCCTCTACACTGTACAACCTCCTTACTTCAAAACAATTCTACTGCACAATCTTTCTCAATCCACCTTACTGCTTCAGTGCACACAAGTCACTGCTGACTAAGCCAAACCATCACAGTCACAGTGGACTACAACCTCATCTCCACTGGTATAGCACTGTCTTCCACCTCTAACGACAATATTTAACACTTCATCAAACTTCTGATACCAACCATTTCTAACTGCACTACCATTCAACAAACTCTTACTACACCTTCACCATCATTCACAACAACTTCTAAACCATCATTGCAACATACCACCAAGACAACAAGCTAGCAACCAGTCATCAATCACCATCTTCATTGTGCCAAACACATCTTCACAAGCCAACATATCCTGCAATCACCGCTGAACATATTAGACATCCCCTGCATTACTTCTCTGATAACATACCACAACAGCCTTAACATCAACCATTCACTACAGTTTCACAGTTTCCTTCCCCATTCACTATTTCAACATCTTCACAAGCCAACCCCCTCTGCCTTGTCAAAATACCTGACATACATCAAATACCTCCACTTTCCTACTTCATAACAGCCATACTCCCCTTTATCACAACAATCTTCACCACACTTCTCATCACTACCTCCAATCACTGCCCCTACCCACCAAACATCAACCGCACCTGAAGCTAAATACCATCACCATATCAAACAACTTTGAACCCAAAATTCACTGCCACCGTTCCCAATTCAACTTTGAGCCTCAATCCAACTTCTTGCTTCACAACTTCAATATGCCACAACACATTTATACTGCATGCTTCACAACATCAAACCTGCTACTCTTCCATCAACACAACATATTCTGTAAGGTTGCCAACACCAGACTTCCCACGAGCAGTTTCACCGCAACACCCCACCTTCTTCACTCTTCTTCTCAAAGCAGCAATTCCGCAATAATTCTCGACAATCACACCGATTCAACTACCTACTTGCACCTCGTCGAACATAGTAACCTCAATTCGACATCGAGCTTCTCAGATACCCAAACCAATTTACATACGATTGAACTCGGGACCGAAACCACCTCCACCTTCAAATTGCCCAATCCCCAAATCGACTTCGATGACCATGAAGATGAACCCAAACCGCGACAAGCAGCGCCTAATTCCCTAAATTTCTAATTTGATTTGAATCACCTTCAACTTGCTTACTTGCTCAAGTGCTGATTTTAGTATGGGATTTTTATTAGTTGAATTTGGATTAACTCTAAACCAGGAAAAAAAACTGTCGATCTGCGAAAGTGAACAGAAGAAATTGGTTGCAGGATTTTATGAATTGAAAATTTTGGGTGTGCTGTCCATTTTAGTTCATGGTTATAGATTGAGAAACCGAAATTAACTAGTGTGTAACCCGTGCGTTGCACACGGTAAAGTTGTTAAAAATATTATTTATATTTTAATTATTGATAAAAATATATTTTAATTATGCAATATATACGATAAATTTATTATGATGTATTAATTGTAAACTAAAATGATTTGCGATGCTCAGATATAAGTTTGAGGGTTCAATACTCGCTAACTACGTATCTCTGTAAAAATTAACGTCCCAACTCAAAAAAATTATAAATTAAAATTGTTAATACTATATATGTAAATAATTTATGTTATGTGATATATTTATATAATATATATAGGTGAATATGTAACTCCACTATTTTGTTAATATGATTGTTGTATATATATTGAATTATCATTTATCTGAAGGATTTATAAATGGATCGATGAACATAAATAATTGAATTTATTTGAATAATTGGAATTAATCGACATAACTAATTAAATATAAGGAGTTAAATGTAAAAAAAGTTAAAATTAAGAAGAGTTTTTTACAAATTCGTATTGAAAAGAGCATAGATTTTATGGTTACCTTATCTGCATGTGATTTTTTTTGAATCAGACGTGAATTTTTATTCATTTGTAAGTTTTCATTTTTAAATAATTTTATTATTGCACTTAACCATAGATTTCAAGTTCTTGTAGAATGGTCAAGCTTACAACTTTGATAGTTGCAAAATAATGCTATGTGGTATTTAGTTGAGTTATGAGTTGGGTATGGTTTGATAACATGTTGAAAGTGAGAATGTTATCGGTTGAATCCGTGCGTTCACATCATAATGTTGTAAAATATAAATTTATCTTTTAAAGGTTGTTAAAAATGAAATTATGTTATGTAACGTACGATATTTTATCGAGATAAATGAATTAGAATAATAGTTACTATTATTTATGTATACATTTTATGTTATGTGATTTATATATCTTCATATCTCGGAATAAAGAAGAAATAATTTTATTATGTTTCTCATATACATGAATATAATATATATTGAAATCCTCTTATTTTTAGGATTTATCAGATGGATTAATAAATATTAGTTAATCATATTTATTTCAATGGTTTAAATTTTAGATTACGCAATTAGTTAAATATATAGACTTGAATGTAAAATATTAAAACATAATTGAGAAAGGTTTCTAAGTAATTGTAAAAAAATTAAATTTTTAGGTATTTGAAGTTAATAGAATTTTACGGTGCAATGTATGATAAATTCATTTTGTAAATAAATTATAAATAAATTTGTCATTGTCATTAATGTATATAATTTATATTATGTAATTTATATATATTTGCATCTAAATGAATTTTTTTTTACCAATTTGTTATACACCTATAACATATTGAAAATTTCATGTTTTAGGATTTATTAATAAATATTAGTTAATTAAGTTTGTCGATTAGCTTAAATTTTAGATTATGTAATTAATTTAAATGTGTGGACTATAATGTAAAATTTTGGAAAAGAACCGTGAAATATTTGTGAATAACTGTATATTCTTTTAATAGTAGGTATTCAAATGTAAGATAATGTAAAAAGTTTAGTAGAAAATGATTGTAAATTGGTAAACCATAGGATTTGAAAATAAAATATCTATTTCGAGAGAATTAAGGAGAACGTAGATAACTCCTAGAATTAATTAGAGGGCTTTAAATTCTTCTACTTTACTATTATTTAATAGATTTGGTTTTATTCCATTTAGTGAGCCGGGATGTAGGTTGGAACACAATTTCTTTATTTTTTTAAATTGCTTAGTTCAATTTAGTTTTCTAATTAAAAAAAATAAAAAAAAACAAAGACAAAAAAGGTTTGTTTTGGTTTTATTTGATCAGTGAATTTTGATTTTGGAAATTTACTTTGAGTTCCAAAATTTGGCAATTTGTTTGTTTTCATTTTTTTTTGCTTTGCTTTCTTTTTTCATCTAAAAAATGTTGTGTGTGTGTGTATGTGTGTGTGTGTGTGTATCTTGTTTTTATTTTCAGGTTGACAAAGTAGATTGGAAGAAATGCTTGCATCGCACTGCTTCCAAAAATAAATTGCTGGCTTGTTTATAAAAAAATTACTGCTTTCATCTCTACTTTCATTTGAATTGCATTGTTAATTGCTTGCATTTGAAAAAAAATTCAAAAAACAAAACAAAAATCCATCGTTGTTGCATTGTTAATACACGTTTAATTTCTGTTTTGCATTTCATCGTAGAATTTTGATTAATAACAATAACACTAAATTGTAAATTGACAATTTGTCTTCGTTGAACAATTTAATTTCTTGGTGTCTAGGCTACGGCAGGTCAGTAATAACCATTTATAAATATTACGGTGATTCGTTAATATTATAGTGCTTGTTTCTCTGAAGGTACTTGAACCTTCGGCTGCATTGCTACGGTGATTCATGGTGCACCGATAAATCATGTCCGTTACCTAGCTGAGAACTATCTTGTTTATCTAAGACAATGTTTGATTATACAATTATGGGTTAACTTAGGATAAATCATTTGTAATTAACCCTTGCATTCATTTAGTTGCATTAATTCATGCATATTTAGAAAAAACAAAAACAAAAATTTCAAAATCCAAAACTAAAAAATTATAAATATTCCTTTTCCTCTGAAATTTTTAAATCCTTTTTCTTTTAAATTTCAAAATTTTAAAAAAAATCCAACAAAAAAATTATTAAACCTTTCCAAAATCAAAGTAAAAAATTGAAAAAAAACAAAATTCAATTTCCCTTTTAAAAATAAATTTGTAAATATTTTTCCTTTATAAAAAAACAAAAAAAACGTTCTTGAAAATGTCAAATTTCCATATTCATATGAATTTCGTGATAGTTGCAAAAATCAATATAATCCATATAATGCCGCTTCAAATTCTTATGGATATTTCGACAATAACTATTCTTTACACAATTCGAATTTTGAACAACAAAGTTTTCAAAACGATGACCAACCTTCAAATCATGAAAATAACATTTTGTCTTTAGTTGAACTCGCTACACAACAAAATCAAGAGATAAATGATTTGTGTAATTCATATCTGTGAACTCAAGTCAAAATTTTCAAAATAATCAAATTTTGAATTCACTTCAAAATTCAAATGACTTCGAGTATAACCCAAGACACTTCAATTTCGAACTCCAAAAGGAATTTCAAACTCAAAATGAAATTGAAAACAACTTTTCAAACGAATTTGGCAATGGGAATAATCTTAACCATGTTACGAGTGAAATTTTTTGTTCTCAACAAATACAAATCGAAAATTCTCAAGTCAATAATTATAAGTTGGATTTTTTTGAACAAATGAACGAAATTTACGATGATCACACAAATTTGTTGTTTGAAATATATATGAAACAACGTGAAAAATAAAACTAAATCCCAACATGTGATGAGTCGAATTATAATCCATCTTTTACCCAAATCGATGATTTTCAAATAACAACTTTTGAAATTGATAATGAAAATCTTAATGAAGTTGTTGAAAATTTAGTAATTGAGTTGGATTTTAATTCTTTCGAGGGTGTGGAACGAAATTTAAAATTTGATCTTCCTTTTCTCGATTTTGAAAATTTAAATACAACAACTTTGGATTTTGAACTAGAGACATGTTGTAAAGTTGTTGATAATCCAATAAAGAAAGACGAACTTAATGAACATGAATTTTATGGCATTTTCGAAGACGAGTTGTTAAGTTTCGACGGGGAAGATTTAAATCACCATTCTGATTTTGAAATCAATAATTTTAAAGAATTTTCAGTGACAAACTTGAATTTCAGTTTGGTGAAAATAAACTTGAATTTCAATCAATCGTTATATCTACCCCAAAAAATCATCGAAAATGAATCAACTCGTACGATTTTTAATAAAATGACATTTGTTTTTTCAAATCAACTTTCAATTTTGAAATTTTTTTACGATTTGGTTTTCTGCGCTCGTGCTGTCTCTCGCATACTTGACAAGACAAATGAATCGGTTTTTGGAAGACTGTTTCATTTAATCTTTGACTATTTACTTTCTGATGTAAGCCCGAACGGCAGTGTACGATCGGTATATCTGGCCTCAGTTTATCTGAGCTATGTGTATATATAAAAATTCTTTTTAATAATGCCTACAGTCAATAGGTGTTCACACTCGTGTATTCACTCACCACGCTCTGTATTCCCCTCACATAAGTCCGCAAGGCACTACATGAGTAATATATCTGGCCTCAGTTTATCCGAGTTAGGAAAATGTAAATATTGTAAATATCAATAATGTTTTCAAAAAAAACAAGAGAGAGGAAGCAATTGAAATCCTAGCACTATTTTTAACTTATTTGATTTGACTTGCTATTGAAAAGAAATGAATATACCACTTTGGTAAACTTTGATAATCAACTAAGAATCTATTTCATAATTAACATTGTTATCAACCAAAATAACGAGTTAAACTATAGTCTATTTGTTACGATAACTTGATTTTTGTTGGAAATTTTAACGAGTAAATGACATAAATTTTCAAGATAATGACCGAAACCTATATTTAACTTATTTATGTCGATTTAAAAGTGAATCCTTCATTGTGAATATTTTCAAAAACGCGCATTCATCTCTTTGTAAATTAATCTTGCATTTTGTAAATATTTTCATCCTGCATTTGTATTTTGTGGGTGGTATCCCGTGAAAACCCTCATGAGACAATACTCGTCCTATAGGGGACACCCAGAGGTTTAATGGCTTGTTGTATATGCTCAATGCAATTGTGCTCCCTACGAAAACGGATTTATCTTAGTTTTTTCTTTATTCGAGAACGAATAAAAAGATAAGTGTAGGGGTATTTGATATGCACGTAAATGTGCATATTTTTACCACCATATTTATTCTATTTAAATTAAATAAATGATGATATTGGGTATTTTAACTTGATTTAACCAAAATCCATATTAATTCCAAATTTTCACATATCCATCTTCATATAGGGGCAAAACGGTTTGTGTGCATATATTTCTTTGAGAAAATTAATTTGAAATATATATATTTGTGTAGGTAGTTGATTTCAAATAAGAGTGGTTTAATGAAGACAAATGCATGCAAAAAATGAATACAAAGGAATGAAGATGAAAATAATTCAAAGTGAAAAACATGGTGGACCCCACCTACCCATCTACCTTAATGTACTAATTAGAGGCTAATGCACATGCTTATGGAATTAATGGATTTATATACACTTAAATGATGATTAGTAGAAGCTAATGATTCCTTGGCCTCCACACTTTCTCAAGGGTAGTTTGGGAATTCTCCAAATTATAGATTAGGGTTTCGTGCTTGTATAAATAACCCTTATGTTTCATGTAACCCTCCTCTTACTTAGTCTCTCTTAGTTTAGTTTAGGCTCAAAATAAAACTCAAAGCTCTCTTTCTCTTTTCATGGCTACTTAGCCATTTCTTTTATGTAATTTTTATACAACTTTAATATATTTATCTTTTCTTTTCTTGTTTATTTCCTTTCATGTTGTAGTGTCGATTTACATTCATGTAAAGTAGAATAGTTATAATTCTTGTTAATTAGCTCTCTTTTTCCATTAGCTTTCATATTTCTTTCTTTTTGCTTTCATGTTGCAAGCTACATTTGTTAATCAAATGATAAATATGAGACGCTAAATCCCTTCAATTTAGGGGCAATGAAGCTCTCTAATTATGTAGCTTCAACTATTTGTTAATTCATGCTCTCCTTTTGTTCTTAATGATGATCATTGAAGTGTCTTATTTGTTGTTTTTGCTTTGAATTTGATAGCCTATATTGTTGACACGAAATAGGCTATGCTTAAACAATCACTAACACAAATGCCTCTTTATTAAAATATGATTATGGCATAAGAAAGTGATTTGGAATTCAAATTTGATGGTCTATATTTCTAATCAATAGTTAATAGACCATACTTAAAATAGATTTCATTTTCATTTTCTTTGTCAAGCTTCATGAAAGTTAATAAGTGGTTTAAGGGATGTGTTATAGTTTGATGGCTTATGTTGGCTAATCAATAGCACAAATATGTCATGCTTATGATAAACACATCAATTAAAGCAGTAATGACCATAAAAGAGAGATCACGATTTCATATATGTTGAACTATGTGATCTAGAGAGTGGATTTATTCTCTAAATTGTCATTTAACTTTTATATTTGCATCTCTTTTCTTTTAGTTAGTTAGCTAATTTTCTAATTCTCTAGCCTAACATTCACTCGACTTTGGTATAATTTGATTGAATAGAATTTTTAAAATCATCAATTCCCTATGGACTGACCCGTATTCGCCACGTACTACAAGTGTACGCCGTGCTCGTGCGGTTAAATTTATTTCACAATTTTTCGACTATTTTCTAAACCGATAGAAAATTAGTTGATTAACAATGAATAAGAGAATAATTTATTTTATCAAAACCCATTTCGTGCACCATAAAAATAGTAGAGTGCCTATTTATCTTATCAAAGGCTTTATGCAAATCTATTTTGACACACATGAGATTTCTATTTTTATTATTAAAGTTTCTTATCAATTCATGTGCAAGAAGAGTATTTTCAATGCTAAGTCTACTAGGGATGAAAGCACTATGATTTTCAGAAATAAAATATTTCAAAAATATTTTAATTCTATTGCACAAAATATTAGAAATGATTTTATAAATGAAATTACAACAAGCAATAGGCCTAAAATCTTCTAGGCTATTGGGGATTTGAACTTTTGGAACCAAAGTAATAAAAGTATTGTTAAGAATTTTTTAATAACTTTCCAGTTCTAAAAAACTCAGAAATAGAATCAAATAAAAAACACTTAATTTCATCACAATGAGTTTTTATAAAATTTTGCACTAAAGCCATCAGGACCAGGACTTTTACCATTATTAGAATGAAAAATAATATTTTTTAATTTCCTCGGGGCTAATAGGAGCAAGAAGAATATCCTGGCTTCTAGCATTCAGATTAAATTTAGATTCAATATTAGGAAAAATATTAGAGTAAATATTAGTATTGTAAAGAATAGTAAAATAACTTGTAGCCGCTTTTTCAATGCATGACTCTTCATTGATAATATTACCTTTTACATCAATAATTTTCCTAATATCATTTTATATTTTCTGTTAGACGTCCTAGCATAAAAAATTGACTTGATATATCCCCAGGGATAGGCCAATCTACTTTGGCATTTTGTCTCAAATTAATAGATTGCATTTGAAGGGACTTGATTAAATTGTTTTGGGCTTCAAAAAATTTGTTGACTTTATCTATGTCTGAGCAGTCATTATCTAAATCATTATGCCTTATGTCACATTCCTCTCTTAAGTGAATTACATCATTTTTAGTTCTAACTTTATTCCAGTTTTTCAGATTTTCTTTTGTGATTCGAAGAAATTTGCTAAATTTTTACTGGGTAGTGCCTTGTACCATTGAAGACAAACTGTTTTTGATGACCTCTTCGTAATTTTTTTCAAAGATCCACTCATTAATAAATTTAAAAGGGGAATTTTTCTTAAATAATTTATTTTGAGTGAGAAAAATTTGAATTGGGGTATGATCATAAGTGGCCCGAGGTAAAGTGTAGCATTTGAAATCCTCAAAAAAATTGTAAGTCTTTAATTTAGTAAATTCTATCAAGCTTACAATAATTTTTTTGAATTTCCCAGATTTTCAGGTAAATCTATTACCAAAAATAGTTGGTTCATATAAACTAGTTTTGAGCATAAACTTGTTTAATGTTTCTAATTTTTTAGAAGGAATAGAAATCCCACATTACCATGCATAATAGTATTAAAATCACCAATAACAATCCAAGGGGAATTCATATTTGTATTAATTTGTTTAAGGTTATCCCGAAGAGTTTGTCTTTCATTTTCGTCGTTTGATGCATAAACAAAGGTAATTTCTAGTTGAAACCTACTTTATTAATACATTTACAATGAATAAATTGAAAGTTAACAAAATGTTGAGATATATCCCAACATTAGGATCCCAATTAACCACGATTCTAACATTCCCTCCCATATGATTATTATTTAAAATATTCCAGCAATTTAACTTTTATTTTGATAATCCATTATCTTAGAATTATCTAATTTATGCTCAAGCAAACTAACAATACTGGGATTTTCAGACTTAAGGAGATTTGATAAATCCAATCTTATTTAAGCTGATTTGAGTCCTTTGACATTCCAAGTAATAATCGACATAATGGTTAAAGAAAATTAAAATTAAAGGATACACTAAAGGATACTTGAATCTGTAACAGTTTATGCACTGTGACTGCCACTTTCTTCAAAAGTTTCCAGCCTTTTTCCTTTTTTCTATATGAAGTTTTGCTTAATGCTTTCAAACGTTCTTCCCAATTGGATTTTTTAATGATATATTTTCTTTTGAATTCATCGTCTTCTGCATCTTCTATGATTTCATTAGCAACAATATCTTTCATGCTTTTCATTCTGCCTTTTCTTTTTTCCTTTTTGTCTTTTCTTTTTTTCCATGAGATTGAAGTAGAATTCAAAACCAAGCTGATAGCCTTTTGAATATCGAATTCTGAAGTTGGATTCTTGATAAGCGGAGAGAAATGAGTTGCAAGATGACTTATATTGGGGTTTTCAGATGGCTCTTTACAAAAAATGTTATTAATGTAAGAACGATCATCCATATTCATGACTTCTGTATCAGAGGAAGCCTTTTTTGCTTGTATTACTGTAACTTTTGCATTTAAGATTTG
Source organism: Allium cepa (assembly GCA_030765085.1). NCBI lineage: Eukaryota > Viridiplantae > Streptophyta > Magnoliopsida > Asparagales > Amaryllidaceae > Allium > Allium cepa. Next base: position 592,969,049 of record CM060938.1, read on the forward strand.
TGGTTCAGAGATGATTTCTGTGTTTTTCTATGTTGCTTCAGAAATTTCAGAAGAGTTTTCCACCCCATTTTCAACAATAATCTAATCTTTATTACCTTCTTGAGTTTCCCTTTCTTGTGTAGATTCTTGAATAGTAGATTCTTCTAAATTCAAATTCTTTCTAGAAATACCATTTCAAATTTGTGGATCATTCTTATTATTAAAATCAAGTATTACAGCGAGATAAAAGAATTGAAAATCAAGGTGATCAATATTTAAACGAATAACCCAATCATCTACTGATTGCAACAATGACTCGGCATGTTGTTGTTCATTTGACCCATTTGATGTCCAAATCTAACCTTTAAGTTATATGAAGCTAACCCAAATATAGGAACTGACATTTTAGTTGACATTTGGGGCATTCTACTGGAAGTACCGTTACACAGAGAACGTCCATTGCTCAAAAGAGTCGCATCTGCATAAGTTTGCAACATATATGTATTATTTTGAATTCCAATAGCTTTTCAAACAAAAGTTTGTAATTTTCTCCCATGGCCTAATAATTTAGTTTTAGGGGTAAAATGATTGATTGCTTTCAAATTCATAATGATTAAATACAAATGAACCGAGACAAAGCTTACTGCTGCTCATAGGAGTAGATAGCAAGTGAAAGGTCAGAAAGCAAGCATCCAAATCCTTCAATGTTTGACCTATTGGTATAATGTTATAGGGTACCTACAATAAAATGAGCCAGTTACAAGCTTGTGCATATCATGGAATAAATCATTAAAGTTTCAGACATGTTATACGGAAATTGAAAATCATGTTCATAACTTAAGTGTGTGTTGAATGCAACCACACATTACAGACATAAATTTTTCTAAACATAAGCAAAAGGTTGAAAAAGCAACTTATAATGCAGAGGTGAGGATGTTTGAGAAATAAGGCATTCCATGCTATAGACAACCAATTAGAAGGGAGAAGATCACAGCTCGTGTAGATCTTTAGGCCTGGAAATTAACGTTCAGTTCCTTTATCTTGACAGAAATTCACAATGAGTATATAACATGTATTTTATTTTATTTTGGATATTAAGGAAGCATCTCATTTTTTAAAACTTATATGTTTTACATCCTTTCAACTTAGAAACTATTTTATATACACCCCACTTTTTTTATAATTCTTTCCCTTTTATATGCTTGGTTTATAAATTTAACAGTGGATGTCAAGTCATGTACTACATGCAGGTATGAGTTATGCAAAACGCTAAAATGGGCACATGTTAAGGTTAGTAAAATTACCTGAATACCCACTTAATTTTTATCTATTTTTTTTTAAAATACGAATGTATTTTATGTAAGAAAATTAAGAGGGACCTAAAACTTAGTTTTTATAATTATAAGGACGTATGTCAAATTGTTTTCTATTTTTTCTCTCCTAAAAGTCTGGGATGTCTCGTTATAAAAAAGATAGACAAAAAGGAACCATATTACAAATAATTAAACTAACAAAAACCTTAAACATAGAAACACCACAATTCTTAAGTAAAGCTACTTTTTGGTTAAAAAAAGTACTCACTTCCTGATGTAACACAAGAGAATGCTTTGGTCTATTGATTATAAACAAAATTTTGGTGAATCAATAAAGTGGATGGTTAGGTGGAATATTTTGTGTTATTGCGTTTTGAGTTCAAATCAGTCTTGTTTTCGATCCAAATTATCTCTTTGTAATTTGGATGACAATGATCTGTTGATAAAAGCTTCCACAAATCACTACTATTTTCATAACACCCTTCACTAACCAATCTTAGCTTTATTCAGAAAGCATTGAAAAGTATAAGACGATGCGAAGATATTCCCTTCACTATTTTGATAACAGCCTTCACTAACCTATTAATATGCAAATATTCCCAATATTTACTGACTTTTTTGCAATAATTATGAAAATTTGCACCAATTTCTTGGTAAATGTAGTTTTTATGCATGTATTTTTAATTATGAAGATAAAATTGATCTTCCTAATGCAAAATATTGAAAGTAACAATTGCAGAGAAAAATTCTTACAAAAATGCATATTAGTATATGTAAAAACTTCTAATATTTACTGACTTTTGTGCAATTATTTTGAATATTTGCACCGATGTCTGCAAATATTTCTAAAAATTGCACATTTTTCAGTAGTTATTTTCTATTGTTATTCATAATATTTGCACCAACTTCTGCAATTATTAAGAATAATTACAGATTTTTCAAATATACATGCAAATTCTTCAAAACAATTGCAGACATACATGCAATTATACATAATAATTGCATATATCTCCGCAATTATTTTGAATATATGTATACAAAGATGAATACAAATGATTTTAAGTGAATAATTGTTGATTCTTCAACAAGTATATATTATGATATTTTCTATATTTTAAGTGAATAATTGCAGAGAAAAGTTCCTAAATAAAAGCATATTTATATGCAATATTTTCAATATTTGCTGACTTTTTTGCATTTATTATCAGAATTGCACCAATGTCTGCAAATAACCTTAAAAATTGCTGATTTACCTACAACTATTAAAAATGTTTGCAGGAAAAAACTGTATGAATGTTATTATAGGTAATATTTGCAGTATTTATGCACATAACTTCAAATATCAAACTACAACTATTTTTCATTATCATTAGCGAATTTAAACATCAAAACAACACCAACCATCCATAGAAAATAAAAAAATTCATATTTTTATAAACAAGATTGATTCATCGTTAAATAGTTGAAGTTTTTTATTAAAATCGAGATTTTTTTTTGAAAAACGATACTTTATTAACAAATAGAAGAAGGCATATATTTTCATGATATGCCTCATCAAAACCTAGTAATCCCCCTAACCTAGATGGGTGCCTTACTAGGAAAAAGAGTACATATCATATCCATATATTAACAGCACAACACGACACAACAAAAATCTATTATCCAAGCTATCAGTTAGATGGAGGAGTAAACAAATTATCCACACTCAAAAACATCTATACGATCAACCTAGGACAGAGTACTAATAGAAAAATAAAAACCAAATACAATAAAAAATAAAGTCATGTGACCAAGCAATAAAAAAAGGAATCAAACTAGAAAAGATGGTCTTTCAAAAATTCATATAGACGATTCATGAAGGTAAACAAGGAGATCGAGAATTAAACACTTATCTGAAGAAAACTCAGCTTGGCTTTTAATTTGATCATAAGAAACTGAAGAAAAAGAAAAACCACGGCTCAACTTTGAAGCGGGAAGTTTAGGGAAAAAATTGGCATAAAACAAAAACAAGGAAGTAGAAAGTATGTGTTTTTTACAAGGACCGGCTTTGAATTAAGTTTCGTTTTAGGGATGTGTGCCTAATATTCACTAAAAAATAACATTAATAATTAAAAATTGATAATTGATATTAAAAATATAATAATCAATAATAATAATAACTAATAATTAATAAGAAAATTAATAATAAACAATAAATACTATTAAATAACAATAATTAATTTGAAATATGAAGTAATTATATCTAATAATTATATACAGACTATTTAATTGATAATTTATAAATAATAATTACTATCGAATAACAGTAACTAATTATTAATAATAAAAAAATTGTAATAAGAATAATTGACTAAATAAAAATTAAATAGTAACAATAAAAGTTAAAAACCAATGTTAAATAATAATAATAATTAATAGTTAAATTAAATAATAATAATTAAAAGGAAGGGGTTTTAGGCTCAAGGAAAAAGTCAGAGAAAAATATAGTCTTAGGGACAAGAAATTTGTTTTTTAGGCAGAAAGACACTTTCTAGTGTAAACCACGGAATGATGGTTGTAACTATCATTTTCAGTTTACACTAAAAAGCGTCATTCAGACTAAAAATCAAACTTGTTGTGCCTGAGACTAAATTTTTTTTGGAACTTCTTCCTTGTTCCTATTTACCAATAAAATGAAATAGTATTAATTTAATAAAATAAAGTTAAATAAATTATATCTAAAAAATAATAATTGATAAGTAATCATTAGTAATAAAGAAGTAATATTTAATATTTATTAATTAACTTTTGATAATTAATAATTAATAATTAATAATTTATATTTAATAATTTATAAGTTACAACTAGTAAATTATAATTAATAATTTTAACACTACTATATAAATAACAATTAATAATTAAGGATTTGTTAGTAGGCGCCAAAAAGTAAAATTTTAAGGCATGTCCCCCTTTTCCTTTATTAGTTTCACTCCACGTGCTTCCTTAACCCTAAATCCCAAATAACCTACCTCTCCATTCTTAATTTCAAAATAAATCAGCAACAGCCTCCTCCTCCCCATTCCAAACGGAATATACCTAAAATCGTTCTCATTAGCCTCGACCTTCGCCTTCTCTTCTAGAAACCTCTTGGGTCTATTTTATCAGTTGTTCACTTTAGTCAGCAACGAGAGTCACAGAGAGAGTCGAAGTTGTTCATTAGTTGTCACTGCCTTCCGCCACTTACCTGCACCGCTTGCCCTCATGATTAACGGCCTCTACTGCCAGCACCAACAGGCTTTCTGCTACCAACCTACCACCTTTGCCCTAATTTGATTTTTCCATCTCTAACCCTAAACGATGTGAGTTTTTAGTTTAAGTTCTATATGGCCTAATTAAACAAAGTTTATATAATATAATTATCAGTTATGGACTTACAGTAGGAATTACTATATAGTATTTATTTGAATTTTTTATTAAATCATTGGTTGTAGACTTCAAACCTGCTGTTAAATTATTACACAATATAGATTAGATGTAATTTAATTAAACAATTAATGTGGCTGGTGCTAGGCTCTCAGTTTAATCACACGGGAACGAGAGATGAGTAAGCTTTGAAGCTTGGGCTTGAGGTATGATTTATGTTTCTGGTTCTGTTTGTACAGAGTGCCTAGAGTATTTTTTTTGATAATATGTTTGTAGATCTATATTTTTTAAAATTTTGCAACAATCTATATTTTTCTAAAAATTTTTTATTGACTACATCTGTTTGACATAATTTATGTACTTTGCTATTCAAGATAGTTTAAATTGGATGCAATATGAAGCTTAACTTGGTGAATTAAGCAATGTAATAAAGTAGTCAGTATAAACTGATTTCTAGAATTTGGATATTTCTTACTATTTCCCAATGGCATTACCTTATTATTTGTTAGCAATTTATCGTCTACCATATAGTAAGTTCAAATTATGACCGAAGTGTTCATCAAATTGGTTTTTGGTTACTGGTTCTTACCTTCTGGTTTAGAACAACAGACTTGGCTTGCCCAAGGAAAAATATACTTAAATGATTTAATGTTAACAAATAGAGAGTTTGTAAATAATCCAACAATATCAAGCCTAATTTGGCACATTTTCTTTGGCGAAATTACTACTAATGTCGAATTCTAAGATCGATCGATTTTATATACACATTAAATTCTACTATGCTTAAATGACTAAATAAGTTTTCCAAGTTTTTTCTTTCTCTTAAAAAATAAAGATTGGATCTCCATAGGAATAAATTTCCGTACCTGACTAGAATATTGCAAACTAACTATCATTCACCAATGTGTATTGACTAAAATAATTTTCAACGATAAAACATGAGCACTACCTTTCAAAAATGGGCTTATAGACTTTTAGGCATTGGCAAACTCCGTTAACTAGTTCGTGTATATTTTCTTATGGCTGATACACTCTATTTGTTATAGGTTGAATCTTCTTTATTTGTTGTAAGTGTATTGATTTTTTCATTCTTACATTCTGATGAAGCGCTTACCTCCATTCGCAATCGCCGCTCCCGCTCCACCATGAGTCGCGCTGCCTCAGGTCGCGAAAGCGAAGAACCCCAAACCGCCCCATCCCTAGGTCGCGACCTACCCTACATCGCGAGCACCATAGGTCGTGAACGACCTTCGAACTGCTCTACCATCATCGTCTCTCCAACCCTAGTTCGCGAGCGACCTACCAAAAGTCGCGTTGTCTTGCTCTTCCACCGCCTAGGTCGCTCCACCATTCCAGATCGCAAACTCCGACCTAACCACAATTGCGAGGTTCAGAATACTTAGGCCGCGAACGATCTTCCAGCTAGGTCGCTGAAGTTCTGATGCCGAAGAATTTAAGTCGCGAAGTTTCTTTTAGGTCGTTGATTACTTTCGCTGAAGATTTCTTTAAGTCACTTCCAGCCTAAGTCGCTCATTCCAGAATACTTAGGACGCTGCCGTTCTTGAGTCGCTCAAGTTATGTCGTTATGTGTTCTTGATTCGTTTGATTTTAAGTCGTCTTGTACTTAGGTCGTAGGTCGTCGAGTTTAGGTCACTGATGACCTAGCGTTAGTTACTGTGTGTTTAGCTCATGTTTGGTGAGTTTGTGTTGTGTTTTAAGGGCTATAAATAGCGGGGTTGAGTCATTTGTAAAGGTTGAATTTTGAATAAAATTTGGTTTTTGCTTTGTGCCTCCATTAAAATTGGCAGTTGAGTGTTATCTCCTATCTCCACTTTCGACATTCGAGTGCGCTTGAATCGACGATTGTTGAAGCCAATTCACGGAATCAAGTGCGCTTGATCAACGTTCGAAGAATTGTAGATCTTCTTTCACGGTATCGTGCGCGATCAACGTGTCGAAGTTTGCTAGAATCCGGTATCTTCGTGATCAATGGATTTGGGCATTTGGGTATTCTTGAATTCATCGATTTGTCATCGATTCACCGATTATTTCCGCTAATCCTGTGAGATCCTGAACGGATTCGATTTACATCGTCGAATTCGCTTCCTAGGCTGCGTCAGTTTGGTACCAGAGCCAGATCGCAAGGAGTTTGCGTCATTTGAAGTTTGGAGATCGGATTTGCAATTGTTGAGAAGTTTGGTGTTCTTCGTGTTCATCGTGACTTCACAATGAACACGAAGAACACCAAACTTCTCAACAATTGCAAATCCGATCTCCAAACTTCAAATGACGCAAACTCCTTGCGCTCAAGCTCTGATACCAAACTGATGCCGCCTAGGAAGCGAATTCGACGATGTAAATCGAATCCGTCCAGGATCTCACAGGATTAGTGAAAATAATCGGTGAATCGATGATAAATCGGTGAATTCAAGAATACCCAAATGCCCAAATCCGTTGATCACGAAGATACCGGATTCTAGCAATCTTCGACACGTTGATCGCGCACGATACCGTGGAAGAGGATCTACAATTCTTCAAACGTTGATCAAGCGCACTTGATTCCGTGAATTAGCTTCAACAATCGTTGATTCGAGCGCACTCGAACGTCGAAAGTGGAGACAGGAGATAACACTCAACTACCAATTTTAATGGAGGCACAAAGCACAAACCAAATTTTATTCAAAATTCAACCTTTACAAATGACTCAACCCCGCTATTTATTGCGTTTACAACACAAACTCACCAAACACGAGCTAAATACACAGTGACTCACGCTAGGTCATCAGCGGCCTAAACTCGACGACCTACGACCTAAGTACAAGACAACTTAAAATCAAACGACTCAACAACACATAACGACATAACTTGAGCGACTCAAGAACGGTAGCGACCTAAGTATTCTGGAATGAGCGACTTAGGCTGGAAGCGACCTAAAGAAATCTTCAGCGAAAGTAATCAACGACCTAAAAGAAACTTCGCGACTTAAATTCTTCGGCATCATAACTTCAGCGACCTAGGTGGAAGATCGTTCGTGACCTAAATATTCTGAACCTCGCAATTATGGTTAGGTCGGAGTTTGCGATTTGGAGTGGTGGAGCGACCTAGGCGGTGGAAGAGCAAGACAACGCGACTTTTGGTAGGTCGCTCGCGAACTAGGGTTGGAGAGACGATGATGGTGGAGCAGTTCGAAGGTCGTTCGCGACCTATGGTGCTCACGATGTAAGGTAGGTCGCGACCTAGGGCTGGGTCGATTTGGGGTTCTTCGCTTTCGCGACCTGGGGCAGCGCGACTCATGGTGGAGCGGGAGCGACGATTGCGAATGGAGGTAAGCGCTTCATCATCCTCCCCTTGTTGGAAGGAATTCGTCCTCGAATTCACTCTCTCATCATCTTAGACAAGCTCCTCTCCATAATACGGAATTAAGTGTTTGACATTGAAAACATCAGAAGTATGACTACTTGCCGGCAATGTTAACTGATACGCATTATCATTGATCTTCTTTATGATTTCTAAAGGACCAATCTTCCTAGCAGATAGTTTATTGTAAGTACCAACAGGAAAACGATCCTTGGTCAATACTGCATATACAAAATCTCCTTCTTTAAAGTCAACATGTCGTCGTTTAATATCTGCCAGTTGTTTATATTTCTCATTTGCTGCAAGCAGTCGTTCATGAACAGTTCTGTGGCACTCCTGCAACTCATTCACGAAATCACCAGCTCGTTTAACAACTCCCTTCTGATATGGCACTGTCGTTAAATCCAACGGTCCCTTTGGCAAGCTTGAATATACAATCTGAAATGGACTGAAACCCGTACTACGGTTGATAGCAAGATTATGAGCAAACTCCGCTTGACATAACTTCATATCCCAGCTCTTCAAATTATCTTTCACAAGACATCGCAACAAATTTCCCAACGATCTATTCACCACTTCCGTTTGTCCATCTGTTTGCGGATGATAAGCGCTACTAAAACTCAGTTTCGTTCCAACCAACTTCCACAAACTCAGCCATAAATGGCATAGAAAACTGGTATCCCTGTTTGGAACTATAGATTCTGGTAAACCATGCAAGCGATAGATCTCTCTAAAGATTAACTGTGCTACATGGACTGCATCTGCCGTCTTCCTACAAGCAACAAAATGTACCATCTTCGAGCAACGGTCCACCACAACATAGATAGAGTCATTTCCCCGTTGAGTCCTTGGCAATCCCAACACAAAATACATACTTACATCCACCCACGGTTTTGTAGGAATAGGTAAAGGCATATACAAACCCGCATTCATAGCTGTTACCTTTGAGACTTGACAGATATGGCATCTCTCCACAATTCTCTCAACTTCTTTTCTCATTGACGGCCAAAAGTAAGATTTTGCAATCAACTGCATAGTACGATCACGGCCCACATGTCCTTCCTCATGCAACTCTTTGATAATCTTCATTCGCAAACTACCTTCTGGTATGCACAATCGATTCCCCTTGAATAGAAACCCATCTACCATTACATATTCGTCCTCCTCTCCTTGACTTCATCTACAAACTTGGAAAAGTAAGGATCATCAACAAATAATTCTGGCAACACATCAAAACCGATCACTTCAACTTTCATCGTCGTCAACAAATGATTCCTCCTACTCAAGGCATCAGCTACATGATTCGTCACCCCTGATTTGTGCTTTACAGCAAAAGTAAACTGCTGTAGATACGCGACCCATGAAGCGTGTCGAGCTGAAATTTTGTCCTGCCCTTGCAAATGTTTCAAAGCTTTATGATCCATATAAAGAACAAACTCTTTCTGAAACAGATAATTCCTCCAGTGCTTCACAGCTTGAACAATTGCGTAAAACTCCATGTCATATGTGATATATCTCAACTTGGCTCCCGACAACTTCTCACAGAAATAAGCAACTAGTCTTCCATTCCGACTCAATGCTCCACCAATTCCAACCTTCGAAGCATCAGTGTGTAACTCGAACAATATCTGAAAATCCGGCAAAAATAGAATTGGTGTTGACGTCAAAAGTGTCTTAACCTTCTCAAAAGCTAACTCGGCTTCCTCTGTCCACACGAACTTCTTTCCCTTAATGCAATCGATTACAGGTGCCATCATACTGCTAAAATGTGGAATGAATCTTCGATAAAAAGATACCAACCCATGAAAGCTCCTTTCTTCAGTAATTGTCTTGGGTTGTGGCCAATTCCTGACAGCTTCCACTATGCTTTCATCCACTTGAATACCTTCTTTCTACAAAACATATCCCAAAAACAAAACACTGTACGTCATGAACACACACTTCTTCGTTGCTGCATAGAATTGCTCCTGTCGTAGAATTAACAATACTTCTCGCAAATGCTGGATATGCTCTTCCATATTTCCACTATAGATCAAAATATCGTCAAAGTAAACGACTACAAACTTCCCAATGAATGGTCTGAAAATCTGGTTCATCACTCTCATAAAAGTACTAGGAGCATTTGACAAGCCAAACGGCATAACCAGCCATTCGGATAGACCCTCCCTAGTTTTAAAAGCAGTCTTCCACTCATCACCCGGTCTAATACGAATCTGATGGTATCCACTCTTTAAGTCAATCTTTGAGAACACAACAGCTCCACTCAACTGATCAATCAATTCGTCGAACCTCGGCATTGGAAACCTGTATCTCACAGTGATCTTGTTTAGAGCCTGACTGTCCGTACACATCCGCCAAGTCCCATCCTTCTTCGGTACCAATAAGGCTGGCACTGCACAAGGACTCAAGCTCTCCTGAACACACCCCTGTTCAAACAACTCCTCCACCTGCCTTCTTAGTTCCTCATGCTCCTTAGGACTCATCCGGTAATGTGGTCTGTGAGGTAATACTGCTCCTGGCACAAGATCAATCTGATGCTGTATATCCCTCAACGGTGGTAATTCTTTGGGTAGCTCTTCAGGAAACACATCCTCGAATTCTTGCAACACTGGTTTGACTTCCTCTGGAACTACAACAGATTCAGTAGCTTCACGTCCAATCAACAAAAACACCTCTGGACTCTCCTCTACTTCTCCAACAAACTCCTTCAAAGTCAACAAAGTCTTCAACTCCTCATTCTCTTCTGACTTGCTCTCTCCTTGCTGTCTCTTCTTCGGAACTAAAATGATCTTAACACCTTCAAACATAAAGCTGTAGCTATTGGTTCGACCATCATGTTGCACTGCTCGGTCATACTGCCATGGTCTTCCCAAAAGCAAGTGACAAACATCCATCTCCACCACATCACACCAGATCTCGTCTTTATACTTCTTCCCAATAGAAAATAGAACATGAACTCGCCTATCCACCTTCACCTCTCCTCCTTTTCTCAACCACCCTAACTTGTAAGGATTTGGATGCTTCTCCGTCTTCAACTTCAACTTTCTCACAACTTCGGTAGAAATGATATTGTCACAACTTCCCGCGTCAATCACAAATTTACACACCTTTCCTAGTATAGTGCATGTCGATTGAAAGATATCACTCCTCAACCAACTAGCCTCTTCTTCATGTTTCGGTGTCAAACATGATCTCCTCAACATTAGATTTCATCCTTCATCTCCCGAAGCGATATCCTGTTCATCCTCTTCAACTGGACTATAACAACCTTCATCAACATCCTCACCTTCCACTTCAGCAATCATAGCTCGCCTCTTCGGTTTCGAACATTCATTGCTCTTGTGGCCAAACTCTTGACAATTAAAGCACTTGATACTATTGTTGACCTTGGTCTTTGCTACCTCATTGACAACGGGTTTAGTAACACCCTTTGAAACAGTAGTATTGCTACAAGCTCCCTTCACTTGATTGTTGGAATTTGTAAACATACCACCTCCTCATCTTCCTTGCTTCTCCCAAGCCAACGTTTTCTGGTGCGCTTCAGCCATAGATCCAGGGTCAAACATATTTACCATGTCCTGGAACTGGATCCTCAACCCTCCAACAAATCTAGCGGTCAACTGTTCTTCCGTCTCCATGATATCATTTCTAGCAATGAGTTGGTAAAATTAGTCCGCATAATTATTAACTGACTTTGTCCACTGCCTTAGCTTTTTTAAGCGTTGATACATAAGAGATTGATAATTGTAAGGTAAGAAAGTAGCTTTCATTAACTTCTTCATCTTCTCCCATGAAACAATCTTTGACTTCCCCATTCTCTATCGTGTAAGTTTAGTCTGCTGCCACCATGCCATAGCTCTCCCTCTCAATCTCTTAGCAACCAACTTAACTCTGCGATTCTCGGGAACTTCTTTGAAGTCAAAAATTTCCTCAACATTTGAAACCCAATCCAAAAATTCTTCCGCAACCATACCACCCTTGAATTCCGGAATTTCCATTTTCATTCTCGATTCCCATCTACGGTCATCTTCATATTCTCTAGCTCGACTCTACATGTGTCCTCGATCTCAGTAATGAACACTTCCTCTATCACCATCAAACTCTTCATCGAAATCCGACGCATAACGTTGTCGATCATGACCACCAACATCTCTACCACCTCCATTTCTTCGATCTACATTCCTCTGATCACGATAATCCACATCTCTCTGATTTCGTTCATCAACATTCCTTTCATGAGCGTCAACATTCCAACGATCATGATCTCCTCTTCTCTCCCGATCTGACTGTGGTGAAACTCTGCTTCGCCCATGTCTCGATTCAGGTGAAACCCTTCTTCTACTTTGATTCATTTCAAGCATCATTCTCTCTAATCGACCAATTCCCTCATTCAATTTCTCAGTGAAACTCTCGTTGATTCGTTGCTCCATTTCATCGGCCTCTTCTCTTCCATACAAAGCATTAATATTGCGATGACGTTGAGCTCGTCTCGGTGGCATGATTGAACTCAAACAAATTCAAAAAAATTCAAACACTTTTTGAACTTTGACCCAAAATGATATGGATCGAAACTCCCAACTTGTTGCAACTTCACGATGAACACGAAGAACACCAAACTTCTCAACAACTGCAAATCCGATCTCCAAACTTCAAATGACGCAAACTCCTTGCGATCAAGCTCTGATACCAAACTGATGCAGCCTAGGAAGCGAATTCGACGATGTAAATCGAATCCGTCCAGGATCTCACACGATTAGCGGAAATAATCGGTGAATCGATGATAAATCGATGAATTCAAGAATACACAAATGCCCAAATCCGTTGATCACAAAGATACCGGATTCTAGCAATCTTCGACACGTTGATCGCGCACAATACCGTGAAAGAAGATCTACAATTCTTCGAACGTTGATCAAGCGCACTTGATTCCGTGAATTGGCTTCAACAATCGTCGATTCGAGTGCACTCGAACGTCGAAAATGGAGATAGGAGATAACATTCAACTACCAATTTTAATGGAGGCACAAAGCACAAACCAAATTTTATTCAAAATTCAACCTTTACAAATGACTCAACCCCGCTATTTATAGCCTTTACAACACAACTCACCAAACACGTGCTAAACACACAGCGACCCACGCTAGGTCATTAGCGACCAAAACTCGACGACCGACGACCTAAGTACAAGACGACTTAAAATCAAACGATTCAACAACACATAACGACATAACTTGAGCGACTCAAGGACGACAGCGACCTAAGTATTCTGGAATGAGCGACTTAGGCTGGAAGTGACTTAAAGAAATCTTCAGCGAAAGTAATCAACGACCTAAAAGAAATTTCGCGACTTAAATTCTTCGGCATCAGAACTTCAGCGACCTAGCTGGAAGATCGTTCGCGGCCTAAGTATTCTGAACCTCGCAATTGTGGTTAGGTTGGAGTTTGCGATCTGGAATGGTGGAGCGACCTAGGCGGTGGAAGAGCAAGACAACGCGACTTTTGGTAGGTCGCTCGCGAACTAGGGTTGGAGAGACGATTATGGTGGAGCATTTTGAAGGTCGTTCGCGACCTATGGTTCTCGTGATGTAGGGTAGGTCGCGACCTAGGGCTGGGGCGATTTGGGATTCTTCGCTTTCGCGACCTGGGGCAGCGCGACTCATGGTGGAGCGGGAGCAGCGATTGCGAATGGAGGTAAGCGCATCATCACATTCTCTCTGGTTAACTAGTTCATGTATATTAATGTGTGATGTCATGATCATTTAATAAATCATTCTCCTTATTTTCAACATGCTAGAATTCTTTGTTTACTTCAAGTTGCGCCTTCATGCTTGCCGCAGGCACTTTATCATTCTGCCAGTCTTTTTTGTTAGACAGTTTATTTAGATTCATGTGTTGCACTTCATTAGTTACTTTATATTGTGTCTTGTAAGATACAGGTAATTTAGTATGCTGACCCTTATTAAATAATTCAAGCAAATTCATGTGTGTCTCCATTTCTATTGGCATTTTAGTTTCTACTGCGCTATTTTACCTCTGTTTTAGACAAGTCACACTAACAATCATCCATTACTTTTGCACGCGCTTGCTAATTTTAATTTCCACCAAAATCTTTGCTATAGTCTAATTGTATATGTTTGCATTTATTTCTTGTTGCTTATCCTGTTGTATGAACGGGACAACGAAAAATAATATTTTTGTGTTTGTATCCGTGTTTATAGATGCTAATTCATCGAAAATATTATTATCTTGGTCAAAGTCCTTTAACATATGACATGGTGAAGTTTTAGCATGTATACCAAGAGTTGAGTCATTATCAAATAAGTATCTTCTCTTCCTTTCAGATATTTTAAAAATTGTTTAGCTCAAACATATTATTTAACTTTTCTTGTCATTGAGTGCTTATACATTTTAAATTACTCATATTGTTTAACATTTTTTTAACGAGACTAATATTTCATATTTGTTTCATCATAGCACTAGATATAACATATTAATGATCACGAAGGATAAAAAGAGAGAAAAACTTCATGCTGTTATTGACTTATACGACGACCATCTCAATTACAAGACAATCAGTTATTGAATAAATAAACAGCATGGGCTATATCGATCCGTCAAATCTTTTTATATGCACATATTACGTCAAAATATAATAGGCATTAGTTATTATATTCTGTTTGTAAAATGGCCTTTAGCGAGTAAATTAAGACTTACTTCATTATTGTAAACTTCCATGTATGTATGTGTGTGTGTGTATATATATATATATATAAAATTGAAAAAAACATACAAGTTGGTAGAAGCTATTGTCAAACACAACAGTTACATCAATATCGATGTTGTGTGAAGAGTTAAAACATTTGATAATCGTGCACTGTTTATAGTCACTGAATTAAACTAAACGACGGAAGTCTTTGATAATGCTGGTGTCCTATGTCATAGTACACATACATACTATAATACATACAAATTGAAAGAACAATTGCCATACAACTGAAAGAACTACTGCGGTTGAGGGAGGATAGGAGCTTAAATATGGTCTCTATTTTGTGCTTAAGGTCAATAGGTTTCAGGGATAGATTAAGTGAAGTGTAACATAGAATGTTGCATATGTTGAAAGAGGACTAAGGGCTACTACTGGATCAAGCAAGCTGCTGGTGGTCATTATTGCTAGCCATCTTAGGTGAGGCTGTCCCTGAAAAAGAAAAAGAAAAAGAAACTATTGTATGTGTTTTTATATGTACAAATACTAGATGTATTTATAACCATCTACATTACTTCAGTCTAAATGCTAGTTTGGATTATGTGCTATTTTTTGAATTATTTAGGTTATGTATTATACTATAGCATGTGAGAGGAAGAGTTCAACATCAATCAGCAAGTATTGAAGTAGGTACAACACTACGACTGAAAATGGTGTTGTGACAAGTTGATGTTGCTGCTATAAGATGGTAAGACGAGGCTTCGTCTTGGAAATATTGCAAATGCTCATGCTTCAAAGTGCTTAAAGTAAATGATGCTACAGAGTAGTGCAAGGTTCAGATACACGCAGTTGCAGTTTCAGAGATTGCTACTGTTGGTATTTAGTTGCTGGCTATAGCCTCTTTCGGAGGTTGTTAATGTTTTGGAGGTTGCATTTATAGTTTTGGAGTGCAAGGTTCAGATATTGTCTTAGCTGTTATGGAGTAGTGCAAGGTTCAGATGTATTACAATTTGATTGAATATCACAATGATTACAAATGCATTGATTTGGTTATTTGGTTTGTTTGATATATAAGTTTTATAGAAAATAATTAATAATTTAATGCTTGAATTGCATATATTGTTATTTTGATCCTATTTTTTATGATCATCTGTTTCTTGCTATACTTGAACAATGTATGTATAAATTAATTTTTTTTATTTTGCATTTTTTACCACAACTATCAACCACGGTTGTAAGAAAGTCTTTTACAATCGCTAATAGTAGTTGTAAAAGTTCTTTTACGACTACCAATAACAGTTGTAAAAAACCTATGCAACTGCCAACTATCAGTTGTAAAACAAACTTTTACAATTGCCAAAGGCAGGTGTAAAAAAATCCTTTACAATTGCTTTGGCTAGTTGTAAAGGATTATTTTACAACTACCAAAAATAGTTGTAAAAATCTAGGAGTCTATCACAACCCTGGATATAACGATTGGCCACCGTCCGTTGTAATAGATGTATTGAAAATGTTTTTGGCTAGTATAATAGGGTATTTTTGTTGCAGTGAACTATTTAACATAGATGTATTTGGTTAAATAATTAAACAGAAGGCCGTAACAGCAGTTACATAGAAACGGAAAGGAAATATGTTTAGAAGATGACAAATAGGTGGACACTATTTGATTTCTTTCATCTATGCAGTCATCAATATGTTTGGTGGCAACTTCTGGAAGCTTCGTAGATGCGATGGTGGTGCATAATAGAAGGTAGTGGTGTTAGCTTTCCTCGAAATCAGTGGTGATGACTGGTGAGCGATGGAAATCGCAGTGGTACCAGGTACAAGCGCAGTGTCAATTTTACATATGGCATAGTCAGATAATCATAATAATATTAATATGTCTACGGATGTTCATTCATTCAAATGTTTACTAGTACCAGGTTTTTGTCTATGATGACTACCACATGAGAAGTTGAGCTACCAACATATATATACAGATGTAGACAAACAACAGTAGCAAAATATAGGAAATAAGTGCTGAAAGTACAAAGGGTGAGAGAAGGAAAAAGAACAGTTGGCATCATTTTTTATATAATCAAGACACAAAGTAATAATCCAGTGAAGAATCTGATAGATAATTGCTTCCCTAACTTCAAATCAGTTCGGTTTTTACAAATATGAGTAGAGAAGAAAGTCTTACCTTAATGGAGACTACAACTATGGGGAGAAAAGCAGATAAATTGGAGGAAAAGGCGACGCATGCAAAGCGGCGAAGCATGTACACGTGGAAGGATTTTGGTAGCCAGAGGCAGGGCCGGTCCTAGAAATTTTGGTACCTAAAGCCGAATGCAAAACCAAGGCCCTTATTCAGAAAGTAATGGTATTATCATTAATTAGATAATTAATATAATTTATATTATACTGATACTAAAGTTATTAGCGTGTCCAAATTCTTGTTTGCGTATTTCAAAACACTATAAAACGTCGAATAATATAGTACATTAATAAATATTAAAATAACAAAAAAATAAATAAATTTGAATAATTAATCTACTAGTTATAAATTATCAACAATATTTTCCGTGATAATTTGAAGCAAAGGTTCTTTTTAACTACTAGTTTCGACACAAAAAACTTTAACTATAACTTCCTACGAAAAAAATTTAGTTATTTATCAATAAATTTTACATTAACAAACCACTTAAAAAATTCATTGGCTATTATTAAAACAATCGTTATTGCTCAATTATTTCAAATAACAAATTAAATATACCAATTTTGATTTAATCCTTATTATACTAATCAATCTTTACTCAATTTGCATTTATTCTTTACCTAGCAAGATAGATAGAATTTTAATAAACTTTGAGTTTTATGATAAATTCCCAAATTACAAAGCAGCTGCTCTTACTCGCTCTAAAATTGGTCATTGTCCTTTTAGGATTTAAAGTTGTGATAATGCAAAGAAAAAAATTCCATTAACTAACCTAAAATTATAACACAAGGATCAAAATTGAATTGGCACTATAATATATTTACATAAACATAACGTTGTTTGCAAAGAACAACGTAAGTAAAACTAAATAAAAATTAGAATTCAAAATTAAGTACCTTTCCGAAAACAAGAAGTCAATAACCAAAATCAACGATCAATAGGAAGCAATCTGCATTGTTTCTAGCTTTGTTAAGCCCGGAGTCATGTCGTTGTTGCATTTCTATCGAGTGGAGACGGTTATGGAATCGATGTCCAATGGAGATGTCATGGTTCCTAATCTTGCCGCAGTCCGTCGTCAAGTCGCATTCGCCAATCGAAGTCGTTGGCGATTGGAACATAGTCGTCGCAATTACCATCCGAAGCCTTCAACCTTCACGTCGTCGTCGAAGCAGTTGAGTGGATTCATGATTTTTTTTTCTTTTGGGTACGTGGTATGTATATAGGGGAGTGGAAGATTGGTGCCCTGACTTTTGGGAGGCCCAAAAGCCGTTTCTTTTACCGCTTTGGTAATGGGTCGGTCCTAATCAAAGGAGGAACAAAGGAGCATAAATTACATCCATGGTAGTGATGAATGATTTTTGGGTTTTTTTTGTTTGATAAGAAAAATGTGGATGAAAACGTGAGTTGGTTTTATTTGTAGAAAAAGCGACCGATAAAATATTTCACGTTCTAGGTTCTAAAATTGCTTACGTGATTATTTACAACGCATCGTCGTGCTATTCTTACTTTATTTTCATTTTGATAATAGTATCAATAGCAATTAGCATCAAAACAATATCTTATAATTATTCTACATGCAATAGATAACAAAATTTCTTGTAGTGGTTTTTAGATATACATGTTTCATACACATAAAAGGACGCGACAAGCTACATAAAAATGTTTTTAAAGCCATATTTTTAGGGTACTCATCTAAAAAATTGGGTATAAATGTTATGATTGAGAAAATCATAAATTTTATATCTTATGAGATATAATATTTTTTGAAAATGAACCATATTATCAAATAAGTGAACAAGAAAATACACAAGATAAACTAGTCATATTGTCTCCAAATAATTTTGTGTTTTCTAAAGAAACAAATCAAGAATAGGTTAAGCATACAATGAAGAACAAGTTGGCGAAAGAAGTGCAATTCTTTAAGGTGGAGAACAAGAGTAAATGAGTCAAGTAAAAAACTAACTCGTGAAGTACCAACTCAAGAAGAAAATCCATAGGAAGATCTATAAGACAAACTTGACCTCCCATCAAATTTAGGGATTATGTATCCTAATAGGTGATGTATCCAATACAAGATTTTATTTCATATAATATGGCATCTCCCTCATACAGAGCCTACTTAAGTAACATCGCTAACCAAATGGAACCAAACAATTTTAGTAAAGCCAATCAAAGCCCAATTTAGCGTATGCTATGAGCAAGAACTTTAAGCCTTGAATAAAATGGCACATAGAATATTATTAATTTGCCAAAAAATGAAAATCCCGTAGGTAGCAAATGGGTATACAAAATTAAATACAGTAGTGATGGTACAACTGAAGAATAATAAGCTAGGTTAGTGGCCAAGGGGTTTACCCAAACTTACTGTGTTGACTATCAAGATACTTTTGCACCAGTAGCAAAAATGAGCATGGTTAGAATTTTGCTATCAGTAGCGACCAACTTAGGATTAGATTTGTCTCAAATGGATGTAAAAAGTTGCATTCCTTTGAGGAAATTCAGAAGAGGAAGTCTATACAACTCTTCGGAGCCACAAAAGTGAGTTAAACTCATCATCAGTGTGTAAATTAAAAAAATGATCTATGGTGTAAAGCAATATCCAAAAGCATGGTAAGCCAAGCTAATATTCTCTTTTGAAGATTAACTTTTTTTAAAGTATCTCTGATTACGCTATGTTCAACAAACATGCACAAAACACTACTACTGTTATTTTGGTTTATGTAGATGACCTTATCATCATTGGAAATAATAATGAGAAAATTAGAAGGGACAAATGATATTTGAAAATTGAATTTGACATCAAAGACCTTGGAAAACTTGTGGGTTGCGGAAGATTGGATCTTAAAGCTAATATAACAATAGAGGAGGGGTGAATAGTGTTTTCTATTTTATGTAGAGCTTTTTAATTTTCTTTTGAGATAAATATTAAATCATAGATTAACGATACAAAATCTTACTAACAATTGATCATGGATGCAATCACACATGTAAACAAAAGCAGTAAAATAAAGTAAGAGTTAGAGAGATGATACTAGGACTTTTATATTGGTTCAAATTTCTCCTACGTGTAGTCCTGTACAATTTCTTATATAGATTTCATTCCAAAGCCAATCTTTAACCCAGTAGAAGGAAAACTTAAAAAAAATTCTATATTTCAAGGCAACGGGACACACCCTCCTGTATTTCTAGTCTGGGGTAAACTAAACTGAGTTGACTGGGCTACAATCATACTCACTAGACTTAAATGGGCTAATATATACACCTACTTGATTTAAAAGGGCTACAAGCGAATCCACTTGGTATGAGCGGACTACAAAACACCTAAACAAAAAATATGAGTAGAATTAATAGTTTTTCCAAAGAAAATTTCTTATACTTTTGATACAATGGATCTTATAGCCAATTGGATAACAGTTTGATCTTTGAGATGTGAGAGAGGTAGTATTGTATAAATACAATGAAGTATGAATTAATTATATATTTTTTTGAGGAGAATAAAGTACATTTTTTAAAAGAATTTTCAAGAGAGTAAGGAGTAGGAAGAAAATAAGTAGTTAATTAGTTAAAAATTCATTTGCACTCCCTTTTACATAGTAAATCAACAGATGTGTTCATTCACGAAAAGTTGTGTGACATAGACACCTCCGTTCAAAATTTGAGAAACCATTTGGTTGCATGTATGTCGACATATGCTTGATATGTATGTCAACATATGTTAGTGAAAAATGAAAATTGTTTCCTTTACAATGATTTGAACATTGCATAGTTTTGTAAAATAATTTGAACATGGTTTTTAAATATGTTGGACTTTTAAAAATTTTTGTAAAATATATCAAAATATTTTGTATCTAAAATAATTTGTTTTGTTTGAAATATTAAAGACCGAAAATTGGAGTTAGAAATCAAAAATTCAATTAAGGACTTTTGACAAAATATATTAATGACTTTGTATACTAAATTATAACTTATAGATCTTCATTTCTTTATCTTTGAACTTATGAGTCTTCATATCTTTATGCTGATTATTTATATTATATAGTCTTTGATTTAGCACCTATGTAATATTCTGCAGTACATACTATATAATTTAGTAAAACTTATTATCTATATTTTATATTGTTGTTGTCATCAAAATCAATAACCGATGTAGTGAAAATCTCCTATTTTTTATGACGACAATCATTAATTATCCATATATATAAAATATTATATAACTCCCACTGAATATATGCATAGGTATATTTTATATTTTTCTCCCTCTTTGTCATCAACAAAAGTAGATGAAAAATAAAACTCCCCATGAACATGATACCATGTTGTGTGAGACTAAAGTCGGAAAAGAAATGACGATCTCGATAAGAAATAGGCACATTCAAACATATGGTATCAAGATTAGTCGGACCTCCAATTGGGTTAGACACATAAAGAGAATAGTTTAAAGGAATAGGTTTGAGGTTAAGCTTATTGACAAGATCTACGGAACTGGAACTCTTGGATGCACTGGAATCGAACAATACTCTAGAAGAAATATCAAAGATGGATAGTGTACCTTGCAACACCTTCTTTCCTTTTGGATCTGTAAAAGTGGATGGTATCCTTTCAATAGTTAAAGCCTTTCACTGAGCCCCCTTCTTTGGACATGGACACTCGTTCTTCATATGTCCTTGTTTATAACAATTGTAGCATAAAGGTAGATTGTCTCTGGGCAACTATGTAGCATAATGGTAGATTGTCTTTGGGCAACTATTTACAAAATGTCCCATCTTATCAGAGAATCTTGGAGAAGTTGATCTGCTTTTTCAACGCGGGAGCTCCCCCTCCAGGTTTCTTTCCCAACCATTTCTTCTTCCCTTTTTGCTTGAAAAAGCTTATTAGCAACTGATATTACCGACAAAGGTTGGGCATTAAGTGCTGGTACTACTCCCTTCCGAACTGCTTGCTCAACATCAAGAGCTTCAAACCTCAAAGCCATACCAATCAGATTGGTAAAGGTATCGTTGAGATGATTGGTCATTTCCCGAAGAAATTATGGTCTCATTTATTTCTTGAACATTTCATTCTTTTTTAGTGGCGTATCAATCAATATTGGTCCAAAGCTGGACAATGCATTAAACTTATGCTCACGTTATGCCACTGTCATCTCACGTTATCCATAAAACTTCTGAACAATGGAGTCGTTCTTACCTTTGGGATAATTTGAGCTTCAAAAACCTCCTTAAACTACGCCCAAGAGAAATCTCCTTCTGGTGTATTCATGAAGTGAGTGGATGTATATATATGCATCAGGTCGCAAATGTCATAGTGACTTCAGCATCAAACCTTACGAGTGCAATGATTCAATGCATTGCAGTAAGGATAACACAAATAAATTAACATGAATGCAAAGAAATCAAGAAGAACAAAAAAGTAGTCAACATAAATTCGAAATGCCAAATCCATGGTCAGATAATATCTAACGAGTCAGTGCCAAGATCAAAACATGTAGCAGGTGACACAAAATTGAACGAGCCAAAGCTAGAGCTACAAAATCTATAAACAGTTTGATAACTCAAGGCAGAGACGAAAGAACAAAAATTAAGCCGAAGTCAAACCAGAAAATCGTGGAGCGAGTTAAAATTCGTGATGCCATGATAATCAAGTAAACACAAAATATACGAATTAAACTAGTAAGGATTAATCACAAGCAGCCAAGCATAATCGAATGACCTAGCTAAAGTTTCAGAAGAATTCAAATAAAATTTATACGAACAAGATTATAGGATTTTGAATCCTATTTAACCCTAGTCATCATCAGCATTCACAATCATCGAGTTCAAAGCATATCAACGACAGTATGAAAGGAAATCACATACCGGATTTATCGAACTCGCCAAAATTGAAGTAGCCATTTGCAATTCAAAGAAACAATCGATCGACAAAGCAAGGAACGCTAAAACATCTATTCGATCGAGCAACTGAAGTCAGCACCGTTCAATTTCAGAAGCCCTAAATTCGTAAAGAGGAAAGAACGAAAAAAGGAAGCAGCCAATTTCTTAACACAAAGGAAAGAAGGCCGAAGGAATAAAAAGAAAAGGGATTTTTTATCACTTAGTTATTTGGGCTGGCTTTACAATTTACATCGGGCTTTAGTTTTAAAATTTAGGGTTTCTTGTTGTTATATTGTTTTCATTTTGTAATTTACTTTTAATCGTATGTTATTTTATAGTCATGTGATTAGGGGACGAACTATGGTGGTGCAGTTCGAGAATTCACAACTCAGTGGCTGTGTTATAGCAGGGTTTTGAGCGTAGAGTTAGGTTAGTTGATAGCGGGTGTCGTGAGTTTACATGTGTAAGCGTTTGAATACTTAATTTTTAGTAGAAACCTTGAGGGCAGAAGGTAAGTAGGGTTTTACCGAAGATGCGTAAATTTGTGTAGTTCTATTTCTGGTTTTATTATTCTGCTATTGTCTGTACTACATGAGTGCTGCAACTATTTTATATACTTTCGCATTAATTTTTTATAATTATTAGTATCACCTTATTCACCCTCCTTTAGGGTGAAATCGAACCTACAAGTGGTCACAGAGCTAGGAAATAAAGCCAATTTTTGTTTTGAAAATTTTAATTTTTAAATGGCTTCTTTTAATAATGCTTTTGCTGAGGGCCATTCCATAGTTAGACCAACAATGTTCAATGGTGAATATGCTTACTATAAAAATAAAATGGTTTTTTTTGAAAACCATTGATGCTTGGAATATAGTTGAGACAGGATATAGGACACCAATTATAGTAGTAAATAATTAAGAAATAGACAAACCGATGGATCAATGGACAGATCTAGAAAATAAACTGCAAAAGGCTAATGGTAAAGCTATGAATTCTATTTTATGTTCATTGGATCAAATTGAAATTAATCGTGTCTAACATTGTCTAACTATGCAGGAAATATGGCACATACTTGAAGTGACTCACGTAGCAACGTCTCAAGTCAAAGAATCTCGTCTTGCCATACTTAGTAGCGAATACGGGAACTTCACAATGGCTAAGGACAAAAATGTCAAAGAGACGTATGGAAGACTTTCCAATATCGTATATAAATCAAAAGCTCTCGGAAAATCATACACAGAGTTGGAAATAGTCCAAAAAATCCTTAGAGTCCTCCTACGAAATTTTGAAGCAAAAGTTATTTCCATTCAAGAATCAAAGGACTCATCGGAAATCTCACCACTTTTGAGCTAAAAATTAAACTCAAGGAAGAGCGCGAAGGAATTGATATTCGAAAGAAATCGATAGCTCTCAAAGGAACTATTGAAAGTGATGTTGATGGTGATGATGGAGCAGCTGAGATGGCGCTACTAATAAAGAGATTCAAAAAGTTGAACCGCATATACAAAAATCCAGCTCTAAATCGACAATTGAAAAGCATAATAGTCAAAGTACCAGACAACCCAAAAGAGCAGGAGATCATCAATCACAAGTGAAATAAACCCGGTAATATCAAACCCAATTGTCCTTAAATAGATTCATCCAAGGAAAGAAACCGAAAAGGAGAAATTTTGCAACCACTTGGGATGTAACCGATGAAGATGATAAAAGCACTAGCAGTGAGAGTGAAAAAGAAGATTTGCGCCTTCGAGGTGATATAACTGATAGTGATGATGACAAGCCAAGCGAGGTATCAAAACTTACTGATACAGAATTACTTATATATATGGCAGTTTCGAAAGACTTAGGGAGAAATACGCTAAAATTGAATCACAAAGCGATACTTTAATAGATTTGAATAAACAGCTTGATCAATTGGTTAAAAACTATCAAAACAAGTGCCCTAAGTGTGAAAAGTGTCCAACATTCAAAGAAGAATTAAAAAATCAGAAATTAAAATTAAATCACTTGAAAATGAAATTCTGATTTTGAAAGAAATTGAAAACACGAGGAGAGAAAATTCTATTAAAAAGTGCACATAATTATCGAATGAAAATGAAAATCTCAAAACTCAAGTCCAACAATTGTCTACAACTTTGGGAAATTTTTCAAAGGAGAAAAATCAGTGAATATGTTACTAGGGAAACAAACTTTCAATCCTGTTAGACAAGGAATTGGATATAATCATATGAACATATTAGAGGGGAAATTGATCAAGTCAAATCAAAGTGCACAATTTTTGAAAAAATTGGACACAATCAAAACAACTGTTGGTATAGATCCAAATACGTAAAAACCATTCCAATTTGGGTACCAAAAGGCACAAATATAAAATACCTTAAAGTTAAACAAAACTGGGTGCCAAAAGGAACAAATATAAATTCTCTTGGGTCTACTCAAACGTATTTTTCAAAATCTTTTTCCATAACAACTATGGACCTATAAAAATAAATAGATCACAAAAATATTTTCTTATGTAGGTGTGGTGGCAGGCTAAGGAACAACAACAGTGTTACCTGGATCCTGGCTGCTCAAGGCACACAACAGACAACAAATCAAAGTTCCTTAGCCTAGTACAAAGGTGGCAGAATCACAATGGGCAACAATGAAAAATTATCGTAAAGGTAATATAGATAATGGTATATCTATCTTGAACGATATATTAAATGTGATAATTTGCACCATAATCTAGATTAAATCAGCAAGTTATGTGATAAGGAGATGAATTTTAATTATGATTCTGACTTATTCAAAATTGTTGGTCAATTGTATTTTTTATGCCAAGAATACTGTAGGTACCTTAAGAGTCTTTTAACTATTTTACATAAAATTGTTTAGAATAATGATGGTGTTTTATTGATTGATGATGATACACGTGGATATAATTGGTTATTTTACTGCTGACACTATGTTCACTATTTGTTTATTGGCACGACTTCAATTCGAATTCAAAAAAAATTCAATTGAAAATGTTAAAAGTGGATTTAAAGTATTTTGTTACACACTTCACGGTTTGGTCTATGGCATCCAACGAAAGATAATTTTTGAGTCAAAGGATAATTCGGATGCAGATTACACCGGTAATCTAGTTGATAGAAAAATTACAAGTGGAACGTGATTTATGTTGAGACATTTATTAGTTGCATCACTTTCAAAGAAAATATTTGCATATTTTTCATTTCAATTGTTTTTAAATTAGCGGATATTCATTTTTGTTATAAAACCCCTTCTAGAAGATAATTTTGTTGACCTTGTTTCAGATTAGTCATTTTAGAAAATTTGATTTTATAATTGTTTTTGGATTTCATCTTAAATGATTACATAACTAATTTGACTCCCTACTGATTATCGAAAAGATAAATAGGGATTGAAAAAAGTGACGAGTGCTGATATTGATCATATATTATAACTTAAAAAAGTATTTTAGTAAATTTCCTTAAAAATGTAAACAAGATTTATAATAACTCTTGTTTGGTAAAAATTCCATGACCATCTCTATTTCTATCATATATCTAATGACCATCACTCATCAAAATCCAACATAGTATGTCAATACGTGGGATTTTAAATGGAAAATTATTTGTTTTTTCATTTTATTATATTTTTAGCAATAAGATCATCCAAAGTATTCATTCTCATTTAATAGTCCTCACGGTTATGCATGGGTGAATTACTTGGAATTTTTGGATTATGTGCTTTCATGCTCATTTAAAAGTCCTCACGGTTATGCATATATGGAACACATATCAAAGTTGATTGGTTAAATAGACAAGGTTATTCTAATCCCATTTAAAAGTCCTCACGGTTATGTATGGTTAGAAGATACTTGAATTCATTTTTATTCTCAAATTTGGAATACTACTAATCTCATTTGAAAGTCCTAAAAGTTATGCATGGTTAGTAGATATTCAAATTCCTAATATAAATATACCACAAATAGACACAACCACATGGTTTTACATCATCCCTATCATTCTAAAGTGGAGTATGCGCCTAACAGAGTATTTATGATTTTTGTTTAATTTTTTTATTGAAATTTAATATATATACTCAATTAGGTATTAATGTTGTATTAATGTCTATCACTTTATCTCTATTTTTCTAACCTTATAACTCTTTTCCTGATAACAAAAGGGGGAGAGAAAAGTTAAGATTTTGAAAAATAAAGGTCAAATATTTTATTTTCCATTTCTGTTTGCATCTAGGTTCATTTGCATATTTTTATTTATTTTCATGCATATATGAAGGGGAAGCTTTGTTGTAGAGAGGGAGCGTTCAATTAGGGAGAGCAAATTGAATGATCAAATACATTTAATGATTTCAAAATCTTAATTAAATATTTGTTGTCATCAAAAAGGGGAGATTGTTGAATATGCCAGTATATGATTTTTATTTGATGGTAATAAACATATATATATATATATATATTCATTTAAATGTATTTGTTATCGTACTATTTTATTTTTTCACATAATTAAATAAATATTTGCCGAATAAAATAAATAACACAGAATTTAAATTCAAATATATATTTTATTCAAACAAATATTTTATTACAATTTTGTGTAGTACAAATTTGATCTCTCACTATATATACAATTTTTGATTACAATACAATTTCGATTACATCACAATTTTTAGTTTACATTTGCTCCTCACTACATATCACTCATTCGCTCGTATTTATCTTCAACTCTATTCCAGATTGAATCCAGCATCTGAGCGATTTTTAAAATAAACAATAAAGTAGTAAAATTGAAAAAGAAATATTTTTTGCAGTGTAAAATAAAATGTGTTGTGAAAATATTATATGCCTCAGTTATTTGGGTTGTTCGTCATTATTTAATTTTGAATTCATCAACCACGAACAACCTGTAACATGCACAGTGTATCACTGTACACGCCATAAGGTCATGCACACCGATATATACGTGATAAAACTATAGGGAAAGGCGAGCATAAGGTCAAACCCAATCAAAAGTTAGGTTTAACTCAAGTGAAATAAAAATAAAATTACGACATAAGCACAAGGTCAAACTCGAGCTATAAGCTGGATTCAACTCAGGTATAAAGTGATGTCCACTTGAAGAAAAATTCCAAAGTCACAATGAATCAGTACAAAAGAGGTGGCTACAGTAACAAGCACACATGCCCAATTCAAATCAAGCATGTAGACATGTACTTAATGCAAACCAGAACTCAATACGGTGAAGTACAACATCCAGTCAGCAATGTAGTTCACATATGTATATAATGAATGCAACCAGAGAATTTGAAGTTTAGTGGCAACCAAATAGAAATGAAAATTGCAAATACCAAAGTGAAGCCACCAGACTACATGAAGTCTAACAATGATCAATGGAACCAAACTCAAGGAAATGTATAAAGTGGTGAATGCAACACTTCAATCAGTGCAGTGCAGACTTACGAACACAATGAAGCATACGAACAAGCAGATTTCAAAGGCATAAGAACATGTAGTCTAAGTCAAATAATCATGATAAAAGCTCAACAATGAACCTGTTCAAAAAGGCAGAAAGTGGTGCATAACAACTAAACATGAAGATCATCAGGGATGCAACTCAACTCAAATCCAGACAACATGAAGTATGAATGCAATGACTAGAGTGACAATCATATCAAGCTAATCAGAGGCATGCACAATAACAACAAATGGTTTCCAAGCAATGTAAATGAACACACATGAAAAAAGATGTATCAAAACCTGATGTGGACTGATACAAGTAACAATATGTAATAACAACCACTAAAATGCAAACTAGCTCGAAGCAATAACAAAGTGTAGACAACATGAACCGCAAACATGTATATACACAGTGCATACGTACTAAATAACATCAGACTCAAGTAAATCATCATAGGAAAATGCAATGACCAGAGGCAACTCCAAGAAGACTCAAATATCATATGCACTGGCTCAAAAGAAATGTAACATGAAGATGGAGTGAGTGGATGTATACATATGCATCAGGTCACAAATGTCACAGTGACTTCAACATCAAACCATACAAGTGCAATGATTCAACGCATTGCAGCAAGGATAATACAAATGAATTAACATGAATGCAAAGCAATCAAGAGGAACAAAACAATGGTCAACATAAATTCAAAATACCAAATCTATGGTCATGTAATATCTAACAAGTCAGTGCTGAGATCTAAACATGCAGCAGGTGACACAAAATTGAACGAGTCAAAGCCAGAGCTACAAACTCTATAAATAGTTTGATAAGTCAAGGCAGGGATGAAAGAAAAAAAATCAAGCCGAAGTCAAACCATAAATTCACGGAGCAAGTTAAAATTCATGAAGCCGTGATAATCAACTAAACAAAAAATATACGAATTGAACTAGTCAGGATTAATCACAAGCAATCAAGCATAATCGAATGGTCGACCTACAGTTTCGAGAGAATTTAAATAAAATATATACGAATGAGATTATAGGATTTTGAATACTATTTAACCAAAGTCATCATTGGCATTCACAATCATCGAGTTCAAAGCATATCAATGAGAGTATCAAAGGTAATCACAAACTGGATTTATGAACTCGCCAAAATTGAAGCAGCCATTTGCAATTCAAAGAAACAATCGATCGATAAAGCAAGGAAGCTAAAAAATCTATTCGATCAAGCAACTGAAGTTAGCGCCTTTCAATTTCAGAAGCCCAAAATTTGTAAAGAGGAACGAATGAAAAACAGAAGCATCCAATTTTTTAGCGCAAAGGAAAGAAGGCCGAAGGAATAAAAAGAAAAGGAATTTTTTATCACTTAGTTAGTTGGGCCGGCTTTATAATTTAATTGGGTTTTAGTTTTAAAATTTAGGGTTTCTTGTTTTTATGTTGTTTTTATTTTGTAATTTACTTTTAATCATTTGTAATTTTCTAGTCGTGTGACTAGGGGACGAACTACGGTGGTGTAGTTCGAGAATTTACAACTTAGTGGCTGAGTTGTGGCAGTGTTTTGAGCGTAGAGTGAGGTTT
Organism: Allium cepa; assembly: GCA_030765085.1. Taxonomy (NCBI): domain Eukaryota; kingdom Viridiplantae; phylum Streptophyta; class Magnoliopsida; order Asparagales; family Amaryllidaceae; genus Allium; species Allium cepa. The sequence continues at coordinate 592,998,909 of CM060938.1, forward strand.
GTCGTTAGAGTTTACGGGTGTGTCTGACTACTTAATTTCTAGTAGAAACCTCGGGGGCAGCATGTAGGTAGGGTTTTGCCGAAGCTAGGTAAATCTATGTTGTTCTATTTCTGCTTTTAATATTCTACTATTATCTGTGCTGCTACTATTCCGCTATTATCAGTGCTGTAATCATTTTATATACTTCCACATTAAATTTTTATAATTATTAGTATCACCATATTCCCTCCCTCTAAGGTGAAATCGATCCTTCAAATTCAAGTGATCATGCCAATTATTGAAATCGTTGATTTAATCGACGCATTTAAATTACCTTCCGGGGTACAATCTCGGAATTCGATGAAACTAGTTCCATTAAATCTGTAGTAGTGTTTATTATCGATTTTCAAATTTCGTGGTGTTTGGATTTACCATTTGGGCATGCGAGCTGAATATGTACAAGATTAATTTAATTAAAATAATCATTTAAAAGGCTATCAAAGACCGAAATTGGAGATAGAAATCAAAATTTTAAAAATATTTTGTATCTAAAATATTTTATTTTGTTTGAAATATCGAAGACCGAAAATTGGAGTTAGAAATCAAAAATTCTCAATTAAGGACTTCTAATAATATATGTTAATGACTCTATACACTAAATTATAACCTGGAGATCTTCATTTCTTTATCTTTGAAGTCATAAGTCTTCGTATCTTTATCTTTATTATTATATTATACAGTCTTTGGTTTAGCACATATGTAATATTATGCACTATATGCTATACCACATAGTAAAAACATTTGTAACTATATTTATACTATTGTTGTCATTAAAATCAATAATATTAAAAGTCTCCCATTTTTTGATTATGACAACCATTAATTATTCATATATATATATATAATATTATATAACTCCCGTGAATATAGTCATGTGTATATTTTATATTTTTCTTCCCTTTTGTAATCAACAAAAATGGATGAAAAATAAAACTCCCTATAAATGTGATACTATGTTGTGAGAGACAAAAGCTAGAAAATAAAGGCCGATCTCAATAAGAAATAGGCACATTCAAACATATGGTATCATGATTAGTCGGACCCGCAATTAGGTTTGACACACAAAAAAATTGTCTAAAGGAATGGATTTGATGTAACAACCCACCATTTAAGCACAAATATATGCTTAAATGATAGATAGTTATTTAGGGTAAAATAGAATCAGTCGCAGAACACAGATACAAAAATAAAAAAACTCAGAGTCTCGCCGCAGAAAATAAATAAGTACATAAATAAGTCACGAACTCCAAATAAGTTACATTATTCTCACTCTAATTAATGAAAGGAAATAACTGAAATAAAATGAGTCTAACTGACACAACGAACTAAAATGATGAAAAAACTGAAATAGAACAGATTCTCCAAAAATGCCTTCGTCTTCACAGCAAGCTCTCCAAACTGGAAATACTCAGGCTGACCCGAGCAAAATGGATACACAATACTCGAGTCAGAACTAATATTCTCATGTAAGTCAATAAATCAATGCAAAGTAACTTAAGAGATGTTACGGGTTTTTCCATCTCCTAAGGTTCTATCAAGCTATCTACATATAATAGTGTACGCTATAATATATAATGTCTATCAGTAAAATAAATATCAAAATAGAATTAAGGCTTTTCATTGATCCACCTTAACACATTTTTGAGTTTTAAACCAAAATCTTAATGGGCTCGTATATGGGTAAATATGACAAGGCACGTGAGGCAATGCCTAAGGTAGGATTCTACCAGTTTACCCATTCTAGCTGGTCGTAATCCATCCGTGGCCGACCGTGACTATCAATCCAAATAGAAGGGTGCACCCATCGAGTTCAAATCATAATAGTAAAATACAAAAGATAAACGTCGCTAGAGGTAGCTAACCTCATTGGCCAGACATATGCTCATGTTTTAGTCATTTTAATTATGACATGAATGTCAAAGCTATCCATTATCTCTCTTACTTCATTCCAGTAAACGTTTCCAATTCAACCACTATATTTTGGGTAACATCCACTGCGTACACGGTTATCAAAGTGGTTCCGGGATTGACAGAGAGTATGCCAATGTTCGGCCTCGGTCTCTTTGACAACCCAACGTATATTTTACACACCATTTGGTCAATTATGTTTTAAATGATTCATAAAATAGCTTAATTATAGTTTTCAAATTTTCAAATCAAATTCTGGTTACCAAAATCCATTATAAAATATTCCAATTTCAACTCACTTCCCCTTTAACCCATAACTTGATTCACTTAATCAAAATTTATTTACATTGAAATCCCAAATTTAATTACAATTTAACCAACCAAATTTTCAATGAAATCCCCCAAAATTTTGTTAAATAGTTTAAAAATCCGTTATAATTTTATCAAGCAACTTCTAATAAATTCCCAAAAATTTATAACATTTAAATTCCATATATATTTAATTTACCCCAATTTCAATATACGAAACCAATTCCTTATTTTAGCTTAAATCTATTTCAAAAATTTACTTAAACTTTCTAACGTAAATACCTTAATTTCAATTTAAATTAAATCAAATCTTACAAAATTCTAATCAATATCTAATTAATTTAAATAAAACATTTTTCTAAATTCCCTTTCCTAACAAAATCACCTCACCCAAATTTTATTTAAATAATAAATCCCACTTTAAAACAAAGTTTAAGAATTTCAGGTCATATATATATATATATATATATATATATATATATATATAATTTCACACAATTTCCATTTAAAAAGATCTTTTTTTAGACCAACGGTGTTTAATTTAACTTTCTAATTAGGCTAAGTGGGATATATAAATTTAAATTATAGGCATATATCATTTCAACCCTTTCAACAGTAAACTTCCAATATATAGTCATACCCATATATCGATGGGCAAAGTTCAACAACAGCATACTAAAATGTCAACATCAATAACGGGGTGAATGTGGTGTTTTCATTTTTTAACTTTTCTACTCTTATATGCGTATCGTGCTAATCAAGCATACATCTCATTCGATAAGTCATCCAAACGACTATATATTAATCAAATTCAACCACAACATAAAATTTCAGATTTATTAACTTGCATCATAATATTAGTTAAGTGTGGATGTAAACACTCACCTCAACTATGCTGGTCCGATATGATCACAAATGCCTACGACACGTGATACACGCAAATTTGACAATGACCCTTTAACTCATACTCGTCTGACTCCAGTCCAAATGGCTACAGCAGCCTTAAAAAAATTATATACACTCTTAGCTATAAATATATGACAATATTACGTGTACCTCATGGCCTAGCATCGAAACAGGGAGAAGCAAGCGGGTTGGCTAATGGACGCAAGGCTGAGCGATGATACCAGGGAGGGCGTAATCGGTAGGTCAGCAGGTTGGTAGCAGTATGATTATAACGACTTGGAATTTTTGGCAATATATTTTGAAAATATTTAATCTAATTTAAATTAAATACAAGCTTTTCAATTTATAAACTGATAAGACTTTTTTGGATATTTATCAGTTATATATGTTTTTTAAAGGAATTTTGATTTAAAAATTTAAAATAGAGTGTTTCAAAACTATTTAAAACGAAATCTGTCTTATTCAATAAAATCAAAGGTTCTATATTGTTAATATTTGATCTAATATATGAATATAAATCAAGTCTTTAATAATAATGTTTAAAATAAGTAATCTTATCAATATTTAACATAAATATTAAACTTAAGTATAAAACATAAGAAAACTATAATGTAAATATAAGATATAAATATAAAATATAAGATGTAAATATAAATATAAAATATACAAATACAATATAGGTTATAAATAAAATATTTGAAAGTCAAACTCTAAGTAGAAACTTATGATAGTTCTAATATAAACACATATGGTATGCAAAAACAAAATCTTTGAAAAAAAATGAATACAAGTGTTTCTGTGTACATATATGAATTGTGCAATGCAAGAAGAGACAAATTTATTCACAATATACAAATATCTTTGTACAAATATGTAAATATCAAAAACCATAATTATGTGTAAACTAAAATGAAGACATGCATTTAATTAGCCCAACCATTTGTCATTTCAGATTTACAAAGTAATCTTTCAGCCAAAATTTGCAAGATCATTTCAATTTGTAGTATGTCAAATACACAAATCTCTGGTCAAACAAGTAAGGCTGTCACAATTATAACCTTTATGTCCAAGCCATTTCTATTTATACAACATACTATTTTAGTTCGTTCACATAATTTCGTAAACTTAGAAGCAAACCTGAAATAAAAATAAAGATAAAACATTTGTATTTTCAAACTCAAGCAAATTAAATCAAGGCAGAAAAGTTCTTCGGGAATTCATTTGCAGCCTTTCAACACAACACTTTCTTTCTGTTCAACAATTATTAGGTGAGTAAACATACAATTTTTAAAGTTTAAGTTTGGTAATTAGTTCATAAATCTTGTGTTTGCTGTATGTTGTAAGTATGTAGTTCCGAGATGCTATATGGAAGTTTAAATATGTGATGTACTTCAGTATTTTTAAAGTTCTGAGCAAAGAAGTAAAGAAAACTAATACTTATTCATTTAAACCAGTTTAAACGTAGGAATTCAAGCTAATTAAGTTTGTTTAAATTAAATCATAAGCTTGGAAATTTGTTTAAAGCATGACAGTAAAATATAAATACTGTTTATACAGGTTTAAAGTAAGAGAGAAATCAATTGTTAAAAAATTAAATGTTTTAGTTTGTTAATTTGTTTTCATATCTTGATTAAACATACAAAGCTAAGATTTTAAACAAAAAACAATGATTTTTAGATGATTAAACATGGTGTAGTTCCTATATGAACTCAAATTGCATTTTCATAAATTCCTGTTGGATTAACAAATGTTAGCTGCTAAAATTTGTTATATAGCAAGTTTGATAATGCACGAATCCAAGGAAAATGCTAAGAAAATTATTTGATGCAAGGATTTTGGGGTCGAATCAAATGTAGGGTTTGGTTCGTGTTTGTTTTTATGTTATGTAAATTCATGACTATGTCACCGTCGCTTGATTGAGTTACGTGCGCTACTAGGTAATGGTCGAGGAGAGTTTGGACGTGGTGTGGCCGAGGCGTCGTTGCCACTGGTGATCGACGTTCGAAGGTCGAGATGTTTTTCTGTTGGGGGTTCGAGCTACTGGGTCGAGCGTCGGGGCATTTTTTTCGATTTCAACTTTTTTTCAAAATACTATGTTTTGATTTCGAGTTGGTTGTCAATTTCTGGTTTGCAGGGGACATCGTGGGTCACCGGAGGGTCGGCGAACCACCGTGCACGTGCACGGTGGCGTATGGTGTCAGTGGTTCGTGTTTTGGGTCGTCGCGTGAGGTTGCTTGAGTATATTTGGGGTTTGCTTCGTGTTCGACCTGGTGCGTGAGCATGTTCAAGATACTGCAGTTATATTTTAACTTAACTTAAGCTAAAAAAAACAAGAAGAAAAGATCAGGTAGAAGAAGAAGAAGAAAGAGTAGAGGGGAAACGCGGGAAAACATGGGAGAAGACTCGAGCCTTACTCCAGTTAAATGTATCGTTTACTTCGGGTTTAAATTACTAGGGATTAGCTTAATACCTTTTTAAGTTATTTTGTAAGTAAAGTTTAATATTTATTTAAGTAAACATTTTTGACAACTTAAGTTAAGATTTGACTTAAATTTTGTTAAGAAAGATTGCAAATGGTTAGTTAATTTAAATATAAGTTAATTAAGAATGTAATTAATCTATACTTATAATTAAATAAGTAATTTAAGATTTAATAAATCTGTAATTAATGATTGACATTTATAACTTTGTGTTTAAATCAATTTTGAACTTAAGAATTTAACTATCTACTCAAAGTTAATTAATAAGTAATAGTTAACTAATTAAATGATTAATTAATTGGTAATTAATGATAAATAAAAGGATAATTAAGTTTTATTTATTTAATAATTAAGATTATAAATTAACAAATAAGAAGTAATTAAGTAAGTGAGTAATTAAGTAATAATTTAATAATTTAATAAATTGATTAGTTAGTGATTAATCAAGCTGGATAAAATGATAAATTATGTTAAGTTAATCAAACTATATTGGTACGAATTAACGATTCTTGTTTGATTGACTCTGATATCTATTTGGTGATATTCTGTGATATTCTGTGATATTCTGGATATATCTGTGATGACTGTGTATGATCAATCTGTGAAGACTGTTATGTAAATTCTAAGTGTTGAATTAAACTGTTTTAAACTATTAAACAACTTCGCCCTTAAAATGGCGTTTGGATTTCGAAGAGACCGGGATCGGGTATCAATTTGATATTCCGAAAACCACATCGATCTAAATTAGACGATAGGTCGTGATATATCAAGTGGAGATCGAGATGGTGTTTCAGAATGCAAGGGTTATCGTCGTTAACTCTGAGGGTGATTCTAAAATGAGTGTAACGAGATAATGCCTTCGGTTTCGTTCGAACCCGGAGCGAACTTGTATAGATTGAATGCTTTCGGCACATCGTCAAGAGGATGATGAGCATTCTAATAATAATATTCTATAAAGGTAATTGCAGCCTCAAGCCTCAAGCCTCATCAACCGGGAATGGTTAAAACAGAGGAGATGCAGCTAGGTTAGGTGGGTCATGCCCAAGTAGGACGAGGTACACCCCTATCTAGATGTCCCTCTATTTCGGCTGTGTGGGAAGCTGTTGGCCACAACTACGAGGTTATCTGGTTCGGGACTGTTCAGTAAGGAATGGTTCCAGCCTTGTGTTGTAGGGGGTCGGGAGTGATCCTCGGTATGGTGATCTAGGCCCCGTACTGTGACGGGCGGTACCCCAGTAGCCCTGCCATTGATGGAAACCCATTTTCCCTACGAGATCCTACGATTTTGATTTGTATTATCCACTTTTGTGGCTAGTAGCTGAATTTAATAGATGTAACAATTTCGGCTATTTTCTATTTACTTGAAAACCCTAGACACTATTATAATATCACTGGATTTCCTATAAAATGTTTTGGTTAGCGTAAGGTAAAAACTTACCCGTATTTATGTGTGGGGAGTCTTACATGATACCTTTATTTTCAAATGGTTTACGAAGTTAAACAACTTTAACCCATTTACTCACACCAGACCCATGTCTGACCCGGAGTTTATATTTTGTTTTTCATAAACTCTTGGGTACTCAAATTTTTATGAGTAGCCAAGTGATAGGTTTTGGAGTATCGAGTTTCTGGAGTAGCTTTGGAGCAGAAGACCAGACGTATGTATCTATCTGTATAATTCTGCTATGTAGTAGTGTATGTTATATTTTGGGATATATGTATTGACAGATATATATATATATATATATATATATATATATGATTGTCCTGTTGTACAATATTGTATAACTCTGATATATGTAAAACTATGTAATAGTTATGTGATGTATTATATTTTGTTCCATTTCGCTGTGAGATTCTGATGTGGTTATTCTTTCTTTCTATTCTTTTCTATTTCTATCCCTTTCTTTTCTTATTGATGATATGTCTTTCTAGGGTTAGAAAGGCAGGTCGTCTCAATGATTTTATGTATACACACACACACACATACAAAAGGTAGTGTCTGATTGGAGGGGTGGAGGGGAATTCCGGTCGAAGATGGTTGGTGTTGTGGTATGCGACAATGCAGGCTAGTGTTGGTTGCCTCGACAGCAACAGCTGCGAACAGTTTGTGTGTATTTTTTTTTTGGCAATGACTATCACTCTCGGAGGGGCGAGACTTCAGGGTACAGTGAAATGATGGTAGGGCAAAGGTACGGCGGCAGTTGCAAGGAGAGTAGGATGACTAGGCGTATGCAATGTCTTGGGTTGGAGGTGGGCTCGGGTTGATGGATGAAAGGATCGGTTTTATTATCAGAAGAAAAAAAATGAGGCAGAAGAAGAAGATATATATGGAAGAAGGCCATGTGTAAGTACAACTGTGTACCGAGGTATTTGCTTGCTTACCAATACCAAAGTGATTTATTTGTATGTCTTGTGTACCAAGTCAATAAAAATATTACTATTTTTTTGCCTCTAGCAGTTCGCTTGGCAGACTATTTCAATATTTACACGCAAACACTTCTTATGCAAGTATCGTTTAAACTTTTTTTATCCCTTATTTCCAACTGTACAAGATATCATATACGTATTTATCCAGGTTTTTATTTTAAACAACTGCTTAATTTAAACTTAAATAAAAATATCCCAAAGCGAAAGAACCATGAAAATACAGCAAATACCACTAATTTAAGCCAAAACAAAATGTCGAATAATAGGAAACACCGACATCCAAACGAAACACCCTCGTGCTTGGCTTGTTGATACGAGCATATCGAGCATACAAAAAAAATTGTTACTTGTCGCATGGGTAAAATTTTGAAAGTTTTGCAAGATTAGTTCGTGCTGTTGTAAATCGATCGCGTAAATCGATTTAAATGGAACTAGCTAAATCGAAATACAACAAACGAACATCGATGTTTTTATTATAAATTTTGTACAATATTTCCATATAAAATATTAAATTTGAAACCAAAAATTTCACTGTTTTATTACCAACTGATGTTTTTATTAATTTTCAAATTGTTCAAATGTTTGGTTTTAAAATTAAATTCCTTTTTGTTCATTTTATCCAATCATGCGAAATATAAAATTTTAAATTCAAACTTCTAAATTTCTGAACTTAAATCAAATTAAAGTAAATCAATTAATTATTAAAAATAATGGTAAATTTCAGAATCGTTACATTCGCCCCCACTCAATATTTTTCATGCTTGAAAAGTTGGAACCGATGGTATAATAAGAATCAAAAGATAGATTAAGATCAAAAAGTATACCCGAATCAAACAATTCACGATTGGAAGCACGGGTATTATCCTCAGGTTCCCAAGTGCAATCTCGATCATCATCACTCCACTGAACTTTGATGAGGTTGACTGATTTACTCCTCTGTTACACCTATCCAGAATATGAATGGGCTTCCGTTTAATAGTAAGATCGGGTTGAATCTCCAATTCCTCAAGTTGCGTCGAATGAACTATCGCTGACGGGTCATGAATATACTTACGGAGATTGGAGATGTGAAATACATGAACACCTGATTGTTTTTCGGGCAACTCAACTCTATAAGCAACGGTACCAATCCTTTCAGATATATGGAAAGGGCCTATAAACCTTGGGGCCAACTTCCCTTTCTTCCCAAACTGAATGACGTTTCTCAACGTTGAAATCTGGAGATACACAAGATCACCAACTACGAATTCCAACTCCTTTCACCTTCTATCAGCATGTTTCTTTTGCCTATCCAGCGCAGTTTTCATCTTTTGCTTAATCCCTTCAACCTTCTCAGAATCTTCCAAAATAATCTCAGGCCCAAGAACAAGTCTGTCACCCGTTTCAATCCAACAAGACAGAGATTTACATGGACGTCTGTAAAGAGCTTCGAACGATTCCATGTCGATACTAGCCTGAGTTAGAGATTTGAATTACGAAAAAATTTATTTACATATATATTTAATTCAAATTTTATTAAGCAAAGTTCTACCTGATAGCTATTATTATTGGTGAAATTGACAAGATGAAGATGGTCTTCCCAAGAACCACCAAAATCCAGAATACAAGCATGAAGAAGGTCCTCCAAAATTTGATTTATTCGTTCGGTTTGGCCATCTTTCTGTGGGTGATAGGCCGAACTCAGATTCAACTGTGTAGCCAACGAATCCTGAAGTGCTCTCCAAAGGTTACTCGTGAAAATAGGGTCATGATCATAAACAATACTAGATGGAATTCTGTGGAGTTGGGCATTCTCCTTCAAGTATACCTTTACCAAAATCGAAGCAGCTCGAGTTTACTTTACAGGAATAAAATGAGCAATCGTCGTCAAACGTTCAACAATCACCCAAATGCTCTCATTACCCCTTCTCGTCTTTAATAAACCGTCCACAAAATCCATAGAAATCCGATCCCCCTTCTATTCCGAAATCTCAACCGGCTGTAACAAACCTGCTAATTTTTTATGGTTAGCCTTAATCTGCTGATAAGTACTTCATCTACTCACATACATTGAAATGTCCCCCTTCATTCCTTCCCACCAATAAAGTCTTTTCATATTCTGAAATATCTTTGTCACTATGGGATGAATAGAAAATTTAGATTTTTGATTCTCCTTAAGCATTTCCTCCCTTAGTCCATCTACATTAGGAACACGTACTCTACCCTTTATCTTAAGAATACCCTTTTCATCAACTAATGCATCATACCATCTCCTCGAGTCATTCTCTCTCCTCATAACTTCCTTTCGAATAGCTCTTAAACTTGGGTCTTCATTCTGCTTAGAAATTATATAATCCATATGAGAAGATGAAGCAACAAACAGACAGATCATAGCCCTTTTTCCACTTAAGGCATCGGCCACTACATTTGCTTTACCCGGGGTATAATTGATGTCAAGATCATATGCAGCCAAAAATTCTAGCCATCTTACTTGCCTTAGATTTAAATCCTTCTGAGAGAAAATATATTTCAAGGATTTGTGATCGGTAAAGAGTTTGAATTTGGTACCCAATAAATGATGCCACCACAATCTCAAACCAAAAACCATAGCCAACAACTCCAAATCATGAGTTGCATACTTAACTTTATGCGGTTCGCAGCTGTCTACTAGCATATGCAATAACTTTGCCATGATGCATTAAAACAGCACCAAGCCTACTTCTGCAAGCATCGGTGTAAACCGTAAGGCCTTCATTCCCATTCATAACAGTAAGAACAGGGGCGGAGGTAAACTTCTATTTCAATTCATCAAATGCTTTCTGACATTTTTCATCCCAATTGAACTTGACGTTCTTTCGGGTTAACGCTGTAAGGGGTGAAGCAATGCGGGAGTAATGCTCAATGAACCTCCTACAATAACCAGCAAGGCCTAAGAAACTCCTAACATCCGTGGGTGTCTTAGGAATTTCCTAATCCTGTAATTAGGTATAAGGCACGAATCAAAAATTGGGAAATGCAATAATCAAATTGAAAGTAAGGATGTGGAACTTACGTTTACGACGGCGATCTTAGCGGGATCCGTCGAAACTCCATTTTTTGAAACCATGTGGCCGAGAAATCTGACTTCCTTCTGCCAAAAATGGCATTAGGAAAATTTTGCCTTCAACTGATGGCTTCTCAAAGTTTCAAGCATGAACTTCAAATGTTGCTCATGCTATTCGTCGGTTTTAGAGAAAACTAGAATATCATCGATAAAAACAAGCATGAATTTATTAAGAACATCCCTGAATACTCTATTCATGAGATCTACAAAGTAAGATGGAGAATTCGTTAACTCGAAAGGCATAACGAGCTATTCATAAAATCCATCTTCAGTATGGAAAGCGGTTTTATGAATACTATCCTTGGACATCCTCAACTAATGGAAACCTGAAGCGAGGTCAAGCTGAGAAAACACCTGTGCTCCATAAAGCTGATCAAACATATCATTACTACATGGCATATGATATCGGTTCTTATGTGTGAGCTTATTCAACTCTCTGTAGTCCACACACTTTCTCAACGAACCATCAGACTTAGTGACAAAAACTAAGGCTGCACCCCGTTCAGAAAAACTTTTCCTAATCACGCCTCTAGCCAATAGATCATCAACTAAGCTTTCAACTCCACTCTTTCGTTAGGCGACATCCTTCGAGATGGAAGTACGACAGGTCTGGCTCCGGGAATAAGGTCAATTCAGAATTCAATTTCTCGATGAGGTGGTAAACAAGTAACTTCACCAAAAACATCAAGAAAAAGTTGAACAACTGGAATAGTGTCTAGATCACTAGAATGCGAATCAAGGGAGAAAACAAAACTCTTGACGAGATCACAAGGCATTTTACACTGGACAATCAACCAAGAACCTTTATTGTCAACCAAAGAAATGGTCCGATCCTTACAAAAAATAACAGCTTCGAATTTGGATAGCCAATCCATGCCTAACAATAAATCAAATCCATTAAAGCCCAAAACATAAAAGTCTCCGGTGAAATGGGGTTCATCTTTAAAAAAAGTCCTTACAAATCATTCCTAAATTTGCGGGGCCACCAATTGGATTAGAGACACACAAAGATTTAGAAGCAGGTTCGGGTTTCAAATCATGTTCAAATTTCTCACATAAATTAACAGATATAAAACTATGAGATGCTCCAGTATCGAATAAAACACGGACAAGTGTAACATGAAAAGAAAGTGTACCTTGAAGTATGGGATCAGTCTCCTCAACTGGAAGGGTGGAAGTGGTGATAGCAAAGATACCGGATGGTTTTCCGTTCTTCTGAGTAGGACAATTGTAAAGACCCATAATTTTCGACTATTAAAAATAGTAAATTTAATAAGACTTTTGTAACTAAATGTTGGAAGAAATTAAAAATTAAGATTTATAACTAGAAAAATACTAAAATGAAATGCAACAATGTTAATTAAAGCTAAGTATTAACAATTTGAATGGAATTCCAATTAATTGAAATCGTGTAAGGTTATACTTGGTTATAAAATGAACATAGAAAAAAGAATGTAAATATTGAATTCATTAGTGAAATAATATATCGTTAATGGAAATTGAATAAAATTAGTGTTATGAAATAAATGGTAACATTTATTTGTAGGTAATAAACATATAAAATGTAATTAAAGGCTAATGGTGACAATTATTATATATATTATCTATTTATTTGGTCAATTAAATTAATTGGAAATAAATGGTAATCAATTCCCTTAATTAGTGCAGTTAATGTAGGTTTAATTGATAACGGTAAAAAGTTGATTCTATACAATATAACCAATGTAAATTTTTATCATAGTATGACCTTTGATTTGAATAAAAGGATGAAAATCAGTTTACTCAAATTTATTGGAATTGGAAATTTTAATAAGTGAATTTATTACAATCAATGAAATAAAACGTTACATAAATGAAAGGTAAGATGAAATGGTAAAATATTGATGTTGACTATGTATGTAAGGTAATGATTGATTTAATAAGAGAATGAAATCAACGTAAATAAATAATTGAGAATTTAATTATAATTAATGTGTGAGATTGACTAAAATTCAATAAAATCGAAATATAGTAGTTAATACAAAAGGATGAAAATTGGAGTATATTAATATAATGAAATTTAAATAAATGTTAACTGTGTTATTAGATCATAAGTTGGACCATAAATAAAATTCTAAACAATAAACTACAATGAAGCAATTAAGTGGAAGGTTCTAACGCGTATTATAGTATAATTTAATAATAGGAATTGGAATAATAAATGCCAGCTTCAATGATGAGTTAAATGAATATTGATTGATAGAGAAAAACGTTTATTCTGTATGCAATTTAATGCGTGTTGGATACTGTAATTTTATAAACGTATTTGCATGACTATAAATAAGGATTACAATGTTCATGTATTTATTAAATTGATTTCATCAATTAGGGTCTATTTTGAAGTGAAAGATTAAAATTAATTAGAAATAAATTTATTGAAATCATTCAATTAAAAAAGGAAAAAGAAACAAAGTGCAATTAATAAATTTAATGTAAGAATTTTTTTTTTTATTTGGAATGTACATTATTTGGAAATATAAGAATGGATTTAATGTTGTATAAGTTGATCATTTTAGAATATAAGAATGTTTACATTTATGAATTGCAAGTAATGAATAAGCATTTTAAGGAAAATAAAAGAATATTTGAGAAAAATTAAGGGAACGTTTCCTTTTTAAATATAAATATAACGTTGTAACGGTACGGTATATTGTGACTTTACTTCTTTCTTCCGTTTCAAAATTTAAACGCACAGCCTGGACCACAATCATAATTTGCTTTAATTATTCACCAAATCAAAACGTTGACCGTTGCCATTTCATTTTTTTTTTTTGTACGTTTCACTTGATTTTTATACGGTACGTTTTTTTTTATGTGCGTGAATTATTCATTCCTCTTTATAAAACCACTATCTCTTCACTTTCTTTTCAATTGAGAAAACAACTTATACAGTAACGTATACATATAAAAAAGTGGATCTCATTTTGTTTCTTTATCTTCTGGAGTTTCCCATGTGTGAGCCTATGCTTCTTCCCCTCCTCTTATCACCCTCCCTCTGTTTTCCTGAAGCCATCATAATACCCACGCAAATGCCTTCTCTCCCCTTTCTTCCATCTGATGTAAGTTTGTATGCATAGAATGATGCATATTATTTTATTAGCTCTTATATATATATACTTTGAATGTGTAAATTCAAAAGTTATAGGGTTACAGCATTATGTCGTATATAATTAGCTTAGTTATAGATTTATATTGTTATATATGTCAGATGTTGTTCAAATATAATATATGTCCATACTAGGCCGTACTGAGTAGGTGATAATACAAATTTTAAAATTTTAGTCATGACTATTTATAAATATGTTGAACAGTTTATACTATATGTTATATAATATTTTAATATGTTCAATGATATAATTTAATGGGTTATAAGGTTTTAGTTAGCCGTATGTTAAGGGAAGAGAGATTACTATATAAATATAGTACGCTTTGATTTTTTTTTATTTATTTATTGTCTTCAGATTTATTGTGTCGTTGAAAATATATCTATATATGTAAAGTTACAAAGGTTATAAATTTATTTCAAATCTGGGAAGTTGCTTCCATTTTTCCTGAAACTTATATTTACAAAATACCATATATATTGATCCATCTGTATGTTTTTCAAGCCGAGCACCTAGGTTCATAGGATGTGCATATTTGGTATATATAGTTATAGTACATAAGTGTTTAGATTTCGGTTATGTGCATTTCATTTTAATATGGTAGGTATGTATTCAGCTTTGTTTTATATATTAGTTTATTTGTATATAACCGGTTCATATGTATATACTAGGATTTTATTAAGTATAGTCTAGGTGATATATATTGTTGAAAATATTTGATTTTATTTTTATGATTTTTTTATTTTAAAACAATGATTTTATTTACATATATATATATATATATATATATATATATATATATGTATATGTATATGTATATATATCTAAATTTAGGATGCGTTTGAATTTAGAAAATGACTTTTTAGATATAGAGTTATATATGTATATATGTATACATATATGTTCACATGCATCAAATTATCTCATCAATCAAGTTCTGATTTGATTTCGTCAATTCCTATTTACCAGCTTCGTTCGTCAAATTCGTACCAATTTCGACTTGCTTTGAAAATCGTCAATTGGATCGGTCATTTCGCAATTCAAATCGTAGCCTATTACGTTGTCTATCTCTCTAACCTCGAAAGGTGAGCAATCACTCACGACTAACATTCTTTTATTCATTAAATATTGATTTCAATTGAAACGACAATTGAAATATGTTGCTGTAGTTATTTAAATTTGTTATATACGCTATTATCTGTAACTGTTCACCTGCGGGATATGACACCATATCCTGTTGTTTATATTTTATTGTTATTGATGATATATGCCTGTTATTTTATTGTATTATCTGTTATCACTCTGCAAGTTCCCTGTAGTTTAGAAATCACTATGGATTGAAATGATACATGCCCGAACGGACTTTAGAATAGGAGAAAATTGCTATGGGTTGAAATGATAAACCCAAGCGATTTTCAGTTAATTGAATTTGGGATTACGGGTTGAAATGATATCCGCCCGTATATATTTAGTGTACGGATTGAAATGATAAATATCCGTAGCACTAGACTATATGATAGGAAATATATACAGACACCGTTGGTCCATATAAATATTCTGAAAATAATTTTTATAATTTTGGAAAAATTTATATGGTTTAAATAATATTGATTCTTAAGATATATAAATGGAAATTTTATATATAGATTTAGTCGTAATATTTGATTTAAATTAGATTAATTTAATACGGATAATATGGTTGAGTATTTATGTAAATCTATATTTCAAATAGATTTCCTTGAAATAAATTAAATAATTAAGATTGAGAGATAAATTGGGGTTTATTAAAAATGGTATTTAAATGAGGATTTATTTAATTAAATCAATTTTAAATTTTTGAATGGGAAATTTAAAGGTATGATTTTCTAACTGGATTTTTGATTTATGTGATTTAATGAATATTTCGCATTTAAATAAATTAAAGAAAATATTGAGTAAAATGTAATTTAAGGATACTTAAATGATATTGTATCTAATGAGGGAGTATTTCAAGACTAAATAATAACGAGGTTAAATCGAGATCTATATGAAACTGTTAAATTGAACATTTAAATACTAAAGCTTTGAACTATATTGGAATTTAAATGGTTTATTTTGAGATTCAGATCTGTATTTGAAATCAATATAGTTGAATTTGTTATTTAGAAACTAAATTGAATTAAATGAAAATTTAGGTTGAACTAAATTTGAATTTATTATTTAGAAAACTAAATTGAATAAAAATTTAGTTTGAAACGTTGAATACTTAAAGTCTTGAAATATATTGGAATATAAAGAGGTATTTTGTGATTACAAATCCGAATTTGAGATCGATAAAATTGAAGTGGTTATTTTTAGAATTGAGTTGAATTAAAATTGAAAATACTTTACTGTATAAATTATTTAATATATGTAAATACTATTTCGGGAAATGTAGGGATAATTGAAGTAAAAATGATATTTGGTTTGAAGTACAAATAAAGGGAATGGCCACGGTGTTATAGTGTATATTTCTACTTTGTAGATAATTCCATGGACCCTTAGAGGATGGTTATCCCAAACATCCTTTAAGTTATTTGTATTTCAGTTGATATTTCACTTGAGTTGGATTTATTGATATAAGAATGTTAATCCTGACTCGAGTGTTTTGTGTTTTGCTTTACGCTCGGGTCAGACTGAGTTGATACAGCATTTAAGACTCACCTTCGAAGTTGGAGCTTTGTTTGAAGATCCAGCTATCTATCCTTCCGGTCATCCAGTTGATTGGTTCAAAGAAGTCATCTGCTCGTACTGGAGACTTCACTGCAACTGGGATATTCTGATGTATTTTATTTCTCTAACCCCGATGTATGTAGTAGCTTTATGAACTACTATTCCTTATTTATTCCGCTGCATTTTATTACTCTGTGTCTGTGATCTGTGACTGATTTATTTACTATATATGTTGAGTTTGTCACATTTAAATTAACAACGCGGTATTTTGAATTATTCAAGTCGGACATGTATGGTTTATTTTCGATTTGAATGGTCCAAAATAGCGGGCTGTTACAACAATCCTTCTTGAAATGGCCCGGTTGCAAACAAATGTGGCATAAGTCACGCCTAGTCATTGGACTAGAGGAACGGCCGCTAAGGATGCTGGTGGACAATCTTTGGCATAGTGTCCCTTTTTATCGCATTTGAAGCAAGTGATGTGCGACAAGTCCTTAGTCTTTTTTTGAGGCAATCCAACTCCTTGACGGCTTTGCCACTTCTTCTTCTGGTTACTAAAATTTGACTTTCTCTTGCCAAGGTTGATGGAGCTAGACGGGGTTGGAGTTTCAGAAACTTCTGAAATCCTATTCAGCTTCAAATTCTCAAAACGGATCGCCAAATCAATGATATCAGAAAATGGCCTATGGATATGACCAGTCAGCTGCTCTCTATACTCCCTATGCATACCGCAATGAACTTCTCATTCTTCTTAAGGGGTCTCGATCAGATGAGGGCCAAACTTTGATAGCTCATTGAACTTCCGTATCATACTCCGCTACAGTCATCTCGCCTTACTTAAACATCATAAACTGGTTATACAAATCCATCCTCCCAGCTTCTAGCATCCACTGGGTAATAAAAGCTTCCCTGTGCATTGAGAGATACAAGGCTAAGCTAAACTTCTATGCGATAATCTTAAGAGCACAAAATTCTCATTTAGATAGATCTCACCTAAAATGTCCCAAAAAAGTATCTTCCTTAGGGGTATGAGCCGTAAAAGCATCCCACCAATCTAGAGCGGCTTCCTGAAACTGTCAAGCTGCTAATTGACGTCTTTGGGCGTCAAAGATGCCGAGTCTAACAAAAATCCCTTCAGCATTCTTAAGCCATTGCTGTGCTCCAACCATGCCCTCAGCTCCTGTGAACTTCTTTCCTCCAAGCCGAGTATACTCTTTACAAAGAGTGGTAAACCTCACTTCTGGGACAACAAGGGGTGCAACAACTTCATCGGGAGTATTTCCCCTACCTCTACCTCTAGAACTACGATTACTCATCCTCTAAAGAAGGGATGGAAAGGAAATTTATTAAAAGCCGAGTCAAGAAAAATGAACCTAGTCAAAAGAATTTACTAAGAAAGAACACCTTAATATTTTAGCTTACTTAAGTTTTTAAACCGTTTCTTTCTTAAATTTTTAAAACACACTCTCTCAAGAAAGATTCTACTCATTCTAGGGTAATTTATTACCCTATCTATAATGAGTTTACTCCACAGGCTTAGGTGTTCGCTTAACCTGTCTCCGATACCAACTGTAACGACCCACCATTTAAGCATAAATATTTGCTTAAATGATAGATAGTTATTTAGGGTAAAATAGAATCAATCACAGAACACAGAAACAGAAATAAAAAAACAACTCGGAGTCTCGCAGCAGAAAATAAATAAGTACATATATAAGTCATGAGCTCTAAATAAGTTACATTATTCCCACTCTAATTACTGAAAGTAAATAACTGGAATAAAACAAGTCTAACTGACTTAACGAACTAAAGTGATGAAATAACCGAAATAGAACAGAATCTCCAGAAATGCCTTCGTCTTCACAACAAGCTCTCCAAACTGGACTACTACAGCAGTTTTTAAATGTTGTCTTTACCGAAATGAATTGTTTTATATAATTGAACTACTACAGCAGTTTTTAAATGCTGTCTTTGCTGAAATGAATAGCTTTCAAATAGAACTTACCGCAATATTTTTCTAAGTGCTGTGAAAGCTGAAATTTCAATGTTTTGTAGTATTCAACTGAATAAACGAGCTCAGAAAAAGGCTAAAATTTGGAAATTGAATATTTGATTTGTAGGTATAATGACTTCACCTTTTAATGGTTTAAATGAATGATTTTAATTCGAAATTATAAACCATCTTTAAATTTTAACCACGAGTACACTTCTCTATATACCATTTATGGCCTCGTGATTTATTGGGATGTGTACCTTCAACTTGATAGTGTGCCTAAAGGTGAGCGACTGCTACAACTCTGCGCTACCCTAGTCACATTAGCGCTGTTATTTGCATAGTTTACTTTAATATGGACATTTCTATGATAGCGTTTATTACTATTTGATTGATGGTTTAACGGATCCTTAGAGGATGGGCGATCCTAAGCATCCTTTAAGTCATTGTGCATTGCTTTTACAGGTCACTTGAATTGGTTTACATTGTGTAAGTATGTATGTCCTGACTCGAGTGTTTGTGTTTTACTTTACGCTCGGGTCAGCCTGAGAATCACATCTTTGGATTCATCTTCTGGAGCTAGAGATTGGTTGGAGCTTGTCCATCTGTTATTTCTTATTTTCTAATCCGGTTATTTTCGATTCAGTATTGCTTCTGCATTAGTGATTTATGTGTCCAGACTTCTATTGTATCCATTTTAAACTATGATATTTTGTATATGTTTTGAGAATATGTATATATAGTAGCTTCATGAACAACTATGATATTTCTTTTCCGCTGCGTGTTACCCTGGCATTCTGTGTTTGTGATTCTGCGTTAGATTTTATTTTCTACAAATTTCTTAACAATCCATTGTTTTGAAGTATTCAAGTTTGACATATGTGGATTTATTGTCGATTTGAATGGTCCTAAATAGTGGGCTGTTACAAAGCGGGTCGGCTAATGGACGCAAGGCTGTGCGATGATACCAAGGAGGGCGCAATCGACAGGTCAGCAAGTTGGCAGCAGTACGATAGACACACACACACACACACACGGCAGTGTCTGATTGGAGGGTTAGAGGGGAATTTCGGTAGGAGATGGGTAGTGCTCTGGTATGCGGTGGTGCAGGCTAGCGTTGGTTGCCTCGGCAACAACAGTGGCGAACGGTTTGCGTGCGTCTTCTTTTTTTTGGCAATGGCTGTCACTCTTGGAGGGGCGAGACTTCAGGGTACAGTGAAATGATGGTAGGGTATAGGTGCGGCGGCAGTTGCAAGGAGAAGAGGACGACTCGGCCTACGCGATGTCTTGGGTTGGAGGTGGGCTCGGGTTGATGGATGAAAGGATCGGCTTCGGTTTTGATTATTGGAAGAAAAAAAATGAGGTAGAAGAAGAATATATATATATATATATATATATATATATATGTATGTATGTATGTATATATATATGGAAGAAGGCCATGTATAAGTATAACTATTTACCGAGATATTTGCTTGCTTACCAAATCCAAAGTGATTTATTTGTCTGCCTCGTGTACCAAGTAAAAAAAAATATTACTATTTTTTTGCCTCTAGCAGTTCGCTTGGCAGACTGTTTTGATTTTTACACGCAAACACTTGTTATGCAAGTATCGTTTAAACTTTTTTCCATCCTTTATGTCCAACTATACAAGATATCATATACGTATTTATCCAGGTTATAATTTTAAATAGTTTCTTAATTTGAACTTAAATAAAAAATCCCAAAGCGAAAGAACCATGAAAATACAGCAACTACTGTTAATTTGAGCTAAAACAAAATGTCGAACAACAGGAAATACCGACACGCAAATGAAACACTGTCGTACTTGGCGTGTTAATACGAACACATTTAGCACGTAGAAAATTTTTGTTACTTGTCGCATGTGTAAAATTTTGAAAGTTTTGCAATATTAGTTGGTGCTATTGTAAATCGAGCGCATAAATTGATTTAAATGGAACTAGCAAAATCAAATTTCAATGAAACGAACGTCGATGTTTTTGTTATAAATTTTCTACAATATTTCCATATAAAACATTAAATTTGAAACCAAAAATTTCACTATTTTATTACCGACTGAATTTTTTAATAAATTTTCAAATTGTTTCAAATTTTGGTTTCAAAATTACATTCCATTTTGTTAATTTTATCCAATCATGCGAAATATAAAATTTTACATTAAAACCTCTAAATCTATCAACTTAAATCAAATTAAATTAAACCGATTAATTATTCAAATTAACGGTAAAGTTCAGAATCGTTACATTTGAGGTTAAACTTATCAACAAGATTTACTGAAATGAAACTCTTAGGTGCACTAGTATCGAACAATACTCTAACAGGAATATCAGAATTGAATAATGTACCTTGCAAGTCATACTTTCCTTTTAGATCCATAGAACTTTATGGCAACCCTTTAATAGTAAAACCCTTCCCCTGAGCCCCCTTCTTCGAAAATGGACACTCGTTCTTTATATGTCCTTGTTTGTGACAATTGTAGCATAGAGGTAGATTAGTCCTTAAGCAACTATTTGCAAAATGTCCCATCTTATCGCACTTATAACAGAGAATCTTGGAGAAGTAGACCTGCTTTTTCAACGTGGGAGGTCCCCCTCCAGGTTTCTTTTCCGACCACTTCTTCTTCCTTTGGCGCTTGAAAAAGGCTTATTAGAAACTCATATCACTGATAAAGGTTGGGCATTAAGTGCTGGCACTACTCCCTTCTGAATTCCTTGCTTAATATCAAGAGCTTCAAACCTCAAAGCCGTACCGATCAGATTGGTAAAGGTACCGTCGAGATGAATGGTCATTCTCGACGAAATTTTAGTCACATTCTTTTCATGAACATTTCATTCTTTTTTAGTGGGTTATCAATCAACCTTGGTCCAAACAAGGACAACGCATTAAACTTATGCTCATACTATGTCACTATCATCTCACATTATCCATAAAAATTTTGAACCATTGAGTCCTTCCTGCCTCTAGGATAAACTGGCCTTCAAAAACCTCCTTAAACTACGCACAAGAGAAATCTTTTTTTGGTGTATTCATGGTGACCAGACCATACCAATCCATTACTGAATTCTGAAGCTGGCGCAATGCCAACAATCACTTTCTCGCTCTCCCAACTGGAGATCCTCGAATATCCCTTCACAAGACTGAAGCCATGTTTGTACTCCCAAAATAACTTTGGTTACATTGAAAGGCTTACCACCTAAAGAGGTGTAATTCTTGCACAAGGCGCAAAGTTCTAAGGCAATTGAACTTACACTTTTGCTTCTACTACCGGCTCTACAACTGGCTCATTTCTAGGAGTTCTGCCATTTGTAGCCGTGCTAGTTCCGAATTCTCTCCCTCTTCTTCCTCTTGTACTCATTTTCAATGACATGGATAAGTGACAGGTAATATTGGAAATGCTCTCTTAAGAGTAATTGCAACAAGGTTCAAATATGATAAAAGGAAACTGCAACAAGGATCTAAAACCAGATTTTTAGGTAAGAAAAAGGAAATGCTCACTCAATATTAACTCATTCTAGGGCTCGACTCACGATATCTCTAATGAGTTGTATCCCAATCAGGCTAAGGTGTTCGCTCAACTGAAGCTTTGGTACCAACTATGACGACCTACTTTTCTAACCCTTAGGACCGACACTTAACATATCCTCAATGTTCGTGTGTCGTTGCCCATGCATTAGAAGATGAATCTTTGTGCGGTTAAATAAAGAACTAAATAGAAAACCTTCCAACAAAACTGCTAAATAAAACCTAATTGGTCACATATCATCTTAATATTTTGTAAGTAATCTCTCATTGGTAAATTTCCTTTCTTTAGGTTCTGTAGTTGTCTTTTATAAAACATAACTATTGTAGCAGATTGAGTGTTAAAAACTTGTTGAATTGTTGATCAAATTTAACTAGCACTCTTACATCTAATTGGTTGTGGAAAAAGATTTGAACTTATGGTAGATAATAGCCAAGAACTTATCAGTTTATCCTATCGTTGATGAGATGCATATTCTTGTTTGATTATGAGTTTGCCACCCTTTTCAACCACATATCTTAGTGGTGCAATTAGGGTGCCAAGAACATAGTCTTCTAATCCATTGCCTCTAATGGCACTCTTATAACTTTTAAAACCACATTAAGTTTCCTAAAAATTAAATCAAATTTAAAATCCCTTTTGTAAATTTAAACTAACATTAAATGAAGTATAACTAATCTAACAACGGTATTATTAAATACAACATAATTGCAATTTATCACTATAATTTTATCAATATTTATTCTTCTTTAAAACTATCGACTATTTATACTAAAATATTATACTTATCAGTATGAGTCTAATGCAAAAATTTGTATGTTAATCGGATTTAAAATGAACAAGATATAGCTTTATAAGTTTCATATACTTAGTTCATATAATTTACAAATAAATTATATACATTCTCACTAAGAAAAGGCCCAGCTCACAAGAACACTCCAAATCCAGCCCACTTGGAACATTGTTTTCTTTACCTACCCTCCACCCCAAAACCGTACTCCCTATACATGCTTCCAATGCACTCCTGTGTGCTGACATGCCAATTCTAACCACCGATCGTCGAAATACAACCACCAGCAAAATCCACTTCACGACCTCATCATACCGCCGCTCTCAGTTCCACCTCCTACCGCCTAAATCAAAATAAGACCAAAAACCCCTCAAAACCAAAATTATGTCCAGGTTTGGTCGCGCAACCCTCTCCATTGCCTCGGCCACCTATGGCTACCAACTCCATCACCGTTCGACTTACCATCGAATTTACGCACTATTACCCACCTCCTTGGTCAACTAGATGTCTCCGATCACTACCTCCTATACCTTAAATGTACCTAAGAAAAAGAAAATCCATAACCCTAACTCAAGTTTGGTTGATCTCCTCCGACCATCATTCCTCCTCTAACCAATTCTTACACCTCCACCTCGACTCAAGCCTTCTCCATACACTACCGTTGCCTCTTTTAACCACTGGTTCATCGAAAAAAGCTAGTTGATCGAAAAATGATTAACCACCAACTATGATCAACTTCGAACGCAAAAATATTAAGACCAACACCAAAAATCTCGTCTTTCCTCCACAAACACAACCCCACTCTTCGATTTCCATTTTGTGTTCATCGAAAAACCATCATAATTCGACAACCACTATTATCGACCAACTGTCGCCACTCCAATCAATTGAACAACGAGCGACTACTTTCAGAAAATACTAGGGATCATAACAAACAACTTTGTAGTTGGAAGATTTGTTTGAAAGAGAATAGAGTAGGGGGAAATGAATTTTGAAGTTTAGAAGTGGAGTTGTTTTCATTTTTAGGAAATGGAAAAGTAAAAGAAGAAGAAGCACCACAAGAAAATGTGCTTTTAGTAGCATTAAATAGCAGCGTTTGAATGATAAATGCAATTACCTCATCCATCTTGGTATAATCTCAGCATTCTAGTTTTAGATACGTTCAATAATATTTTAGGCGGGCTTCATTTTCGGGTTCCCGCTACTGTGTCATCACATTTTCATTCTCTTTCGTTGTCCCTAAAGCAAAATAAAAACCTTAGACAAAAATCATCTGATTTCGATCCTTCTCAAATCTTTAAAAAAATGGCCTAAAGATCGCCATCACCACCACTTGAACAAAACAAGGTTCCTATTTATCAAAATCATCAATGATTGAAAATCTTAATCAGAGAATGTGTTGTGCACCACCACCGATGTATTTAGATATTAAATTCTTTTCCTTTCCCTAATTTGATTTAGGTATTCAATTTGATTTTGAGATCTAATCCATTTTTTTGAATTGAAATCGATTTAGGTTGCTACATCCTGCAAGGAGAGGATGCAAGAAATGGTGGTAGACGAGAAGAGTCGTATAAAATTTTCAAATTAGAATTGGAAAGAGATATTTGGGAGATGTTTTAGAAGAACTGATGTAGAGGTGGTGACATCTCAAGTGGTTGGTAGTTAGAAAGGGAGGGGTAGGTGCAAGCTGTAGACGATGAAGTAAGACTATGTTAGGTCGATTGCAATTGTTGTAGTGGTTAATGCTGAATAAATTATAGTTTCCAACCATGGAGATTCAATGGTTGTCCTGTATCGAAAAGGGTTGTATTCTTCTCTCTGTTGATCAAAGGTTCAAATTTCATTCCTGTTACCATTTAATGTGCCTAGCTTAATCAATCAGCAATTGTAACGACCTGTATTTTTAACTATTTTAAAATTTAGAATTTGATATAATTATTGAATAAAAAAGGATAGAGATAAATTTTAATGACTTACTATTGTAATTTATTGAATTTGAGTTCGGACAAAATATTGAAAGAACCAATTTCTATGATTTCGGCAATAATAGTACTGAATGGAATTATGCTTATTGAATGTATTAATAATCAATAGTTGGATTGAAGAATAAATGTTGACTTATTTAGTTGAAAATAAAGTAATTGCTGATAACTAAAATTCATTGGGATTTTAATATTGGATAATTAAATTATTTAAAATTTAATACTGGAACTATTTGAATATTGGAATCTTGAATTAATGTGAATGAACATGGTATCGGAAGTTGATCTAAATTTTATTTAAACAACAACGAAGATTATGGATATTTAAAATTTGATATAGAAGTGAATAATTAGAAATTGAATATTTCATATTTTAATTAATGAGTGAAAATAGACATTTTGGCCACCGTCTTGGATTTCAATGAAACTAGTTTCATCAGATCCGTAATAAAGAATTATCGTAGGATTTCAAGTTTTTTGTTGTTTGGCCATGCAAGCTTGAAACATGTAGAATTTAATTTCAGAATTTAATTTATATGATTGATTTTGAGAGGCTATCTTCTTCATACAGTCGAATTGGGCCTCATAACTAGTTCCATTATGTTCGGAATAGGGTAAAACATTAGCAACGCCAGGCGACACGCTTTGTTTGGAGCTTGAGAATTTCGGACATTGTAAGCCCGATATTTTGTAATATAATAATATATTTTTTCTATTTTTTCATCTCGTAAACATCTAGGCCCCCACTATCTTCTATCTACATGTATGGCTTCTCCCTCTTTTATTTCTAAATATCATATCTAAAATGAACAAAAAAGGAAACAACGCGACTAGAAGAACGTGCTGGAGGAAATCATGATTAACCCTGGGAAGCTAGCGTGATGGAGGGGAGACGTGAGGTTTGTTAATTAGAATTAAATTTGGTTAAACATGTTAATTATTTCTATTGAATAAAAAATTTCTAATAAATTTGTAAATTTTTGCATATGAGATCGGTTTCGGACAAATCAAATCATGTTGGAATTATATCGACGAAGGCTTTAGCGTAGAATCGGATTGGAAATTTGTTTGAAACTGAGATATTTTCAGTTTCAGACAAAAGGCGAGTGTTTTATACGCTCACAGTTGACTGAAACAATTTTTATGTTAGTTAAATTTATATCGTGAAGTAATTTAAATTTATTGACTTTGTTTGGTAAAACTAAGATGGCATTTAAATTGATATGAATTAAAATGATAGGAATTTGAATTGATAGTTAAAATTTGAAATGAAAATTAAATTGCTAATAAAATTCTAGACTATAGATAATTGGTTAATTATTGTAAATTATTGATTGTTTGGATAATTGATTGTGATGGATGAAAATTGGTTGATATTTGAATGATTTGGTTATTTATTTATTTTTATATATCCTCTAGCATCTTGTATATTATTTACAGTAGATAAAACTATAAACTGAATTATTTCGAATAAATTAAGAAATAGGTTGAAATGATATATACCTTTGGCATTTATTTTGGATTGAAACGATATATATCCATCCTTGAATTAAAATTGAAATAACTGATTCACTTGGCCACAGGGTAAAGAATTATATACGAACACTGGGTTTGGTTAAATTAAATGACTTTGAAAATTTTCGATTTGAATTTATTTAAAATCATTTGATTTTAAAAAGTAAAAAATTGAACTTATGAAATCAAATTATTTTCTAACTTGATCTCGAAATGTTGAAGTTTTAATTTGATAATAGGAATTGTTTAAATAATCGAAGTTGAGATTTTAAAGTTATAATCGAAATATGATTTGAATTTCAAAAATTGATTAGTTTTAAAAGATTGGACTTTTATTCGAACTCTGAATATTGCTAAGTAAAAGTAGCATAAAATGGTATTCCAAAAAATGAGCTCGGAATTGAATTATATTTGAAGAATTGGATTTTAAATTGAGTATTGAAAGTTAATTTGATTTAAGTGATTAGAATCGATATTTTAAAAATCGAACGAGAAATTGATATAAATTGAAATGGTATAGATTTGAGAATTGAGTTGAAATTAAATCATTGAATTGGATAGTTGAAATTGAAATTGAAATTTACCTGGAATTGAAATTGAAATTTATTTGGAATTTAAATTCAAAATAAACTTGGAATGGAAATTGAAATATGTTTGGAATTGAAATTGAATTTAAATTTGAAATTAATTTTGAATCGAAATTAAAATTAAATTGGGATTGGATTAAAATTTATTTAAGCTATAATTGAAATTAAAATCAGTTGGAATTGAAAGAAAATTTTAATTAATTCAAAATCGGAATCGAATTTATTTGAATTGAAATTGGAATCGAAGTAAAGTTTGACTTGAATTCGGAATTGAATCGATTAAATCGAAATGGATATTTAAAGTGATTTGAATTAGGAAATTTGGAATTGAATCAGTTTGACTTTGGAACTATTTTCAAATAAAATTTTAGTATAAACTTTTTAAAATCCATTTTTTAAATATTCAAATTAATTTGATTTTTTCCAAGCCATTTACTATATAAACTATTTCAATACTTTAACTATTTCTATTAAACTATTTGAACTATTTAATCATGTTAAAACTATTTAAACTATTTTCTAAAAATTTAAATTGGTCAAAAGAAGAAATGTTTATATTTAGATCTTGGATTTAAATGCGAATTGGGTTAAAGTGAGGTTATAACCTAAATTGTATTTCGAATCAAATTTTGAAGTGAAATCAATATATCGAACCGAATTGACATTTTGGAAAAAAATGATTTTTTAAGCGAATATGGTAATTTCGAAATGAAATTTATTTTTAAGCGAATATGACATTTTGACATCAAGGATGAATTGTTTACGAATTGTAAAAGTACCAACTGGTGTATAAAACGACGTTTGATTGTTAAAGAGACCAGGGTCTCTTATTGGCATACTCTCCGTCAATATTGAAACCAATTTAACAACTATGTATACAGTGGATGGTATCCAGAATGTAGTTGTTGAATTGGCAAACGTTTACTGGAATGAAGTAAGAGAATGATGATGGATAGATTTGACACTCACGTCATAATTAAAATGACTAAAATAGTTGCCTATATCTGGCCAATGAGATTAGATTCCTCTAACGACGTTGATCCCTCGTATTACTATTGTGATTTCGTATTCGATGGGTGCACCTTTTTCGTTTGGATTACGACCAGCTAGAAAGGGTAAAGTGGTAGAATCCTACCGTGGGCATTGCCTCACATGCCTAGTCATACTTATCCCTCATATCACTATTGTGATTTCGTATTCGATGGGTACACCTTTTGTTTTGATTGATAGTTGCGATCGGCCATGGATGAGTTACGGCCAACCTGAAAGGGTAAACTGGTAGAATCCTACCTTCGCATTGCCTCATGTTCCTTGCCATACTTATACTTAAACAAGCGCATTGCGACTTTGGTTTAATATTGTACCAATAGAGGACTAATCAGCAACCGACGTTACTAGTTATTTTACAGGACCTGCATAGACTACATGCTATAAAATAAGTTAAGGTGGATCAATGTAATGCGTTAATGCTATTTTGAGATTTATTTTACTGATATTCGTTACTATTATAGCGTTTACTATTATATATAGATTATTTAACAGACGATTAGGAGATGGAAAATCCTGTAACATCTCTTAAGTTATTTACACTTATTGTTCCATGATATTGATTTGAATTACGTAAGAGTATTTTAGTCCTGACTCGAGTGTTTTATCTTTCCATTACGTCGGGTCAGTCCTGAGTTTGTAACATAATGAAGATTATTTTTTGGAGGATGAAGACGAAGATTTGGTATATTACTACTATTATTATTCGCTGCATCATGCTATTTTGCTGCATTATTTATTTATCCATGATGTATATATATCTCTGATAAATGTTTATAGTAACAGATTCATAAACTGTTATTTGATTATTATATTTTATCATTCTGCTGTGAGATTCTACATTTATTTACTTCTTCTTTTCTTATTGTTCTAAATTAATCTCATTGATTATCTATGTTCTTGATTTTTTAAGTTGGACATGGGTAGATTATTATCGATTTAAACCTTCCAAAATATGGGTCATCACAGATGGTATTAGAGCGAGGTTTAGCGATAACCTTGGCTTTGTGAGGTTTGATTCATTAGAGATAGGGTAGTAATACCCTAGAATGAGTCTGTTTGATTGCATATATATATATGAGAGAGCATACTTGTTAGTGTTATAAAATGTTTTATATTGTGTTTACTTATCCGTTGAGTTGTTTAGAAATATTGGATGATGCATGGGACGATGTGTTATGATTAGAGGTTTCTAAACATTTAAACGAGGCAAATCGACGTGTTATTGTTTAAAAATAGGGTAAATTAAATAATTTTAGCTAAATTATATTTTATAAATATAAAATGATTATTAATGAATACTGCTAGTTAGAAGATGATAATATACAATTATCATCGATTATTAGTTGAACTAAAAAAATAAAATGAATACTTGATGAATTTTATTTTATGGAGCATTTGATAATTAAATTGAATTGAAATCTAATTAAAATAAAATATTGTTTGGAGTAAAAAAAATGTAAGGTAATGAAATTTGTATAAGTAGATTTATAAAATAGATTATAAACAGAAGGATTTAAAAATTGAGAATTTTAGAATATAAATCCCTTTGTCTTCAAAATTGTTTGTACTAGAAAAATATTTTGAAAGGATTTTCAAAGAAAATAAAAGCATTGAATTCGCTTTGGCCGCTGGGAAATAATTCTGGGGACGACTACAGCGTCGCCAATATTTATTTTCGTTTTTCTAAGTGAGAATTGCTACTAAAATCTTCGACAAAAGCAAGTTTTTTTGTGAAAAATATTCGATTATGATTTGATAAATATATGAAAGTTATTTTGAACTTATAATTAAAAATAGTATAGATGAAAATAAGTTATAACTTATAAATCTGAAAAGTAAAGTAAAATTAAATTTTAAAACTTTTGAATATTTTTGGTTAAGCAAACAAAAGAAACTTTGAATTTGAGAACTAAAAATAAAATAAAATGAAAATGAACTCAAGAAGCTTAGATAAAGGAGAATTATATATTAAATAAAATAAAAAAATTAAATTTTAAATGAATATGTTTATATAACTTACACGTTTGATAAATATTAAGCTAAAGCAAAATTTAAATTTGTTGAATACGAATGATAACGAAAGAAAGAAAAAGTTTAGCTTAAATAAAGTTGAATAAACCATAAAATGGATAAAATGAAATAAATTTTAATTTAATGAAGATTAAATGAATTGAATTGAACTTGAATATAACTAGATAAATTTATGGAGTGAATTAATTCCATTTAAGCTACAAAATGAATTAATAGAATGAATACAGCTTGAACTATAAATTGAAATGCAATTTGAATTGTGAAAGAAATTGAATAAAATTAAAGAGTGTAAGAAAACTTAATGTGAGAAATTGGATTTAATATAGAATTGGATGAAAATAAGATACATACAAATGATAGGAATTTTAATAAATCGAATATTAGCTAATTGCATAAGAAGTAAGTTAATGAAATAAATTAAAAGATGGAAGTTAACTTTAGAAAACTGAATGAAATAAACTGTGTTGAAAAGAAAATTTTGTTAATATGAATATGAGTATTAAAAAAATTTCACTTAAGAAAAAAATTTAATGATTTGGATTTGAATATGAATTGCAAGATGAAGTTAGCTTAAAAAGTTTAATGAAATTGATTATGAGAAGAGAAAATTTATTAATATAAATTGGAATTATAAAATAAATTTACTTAGGTAAAATTACTAACATGAGTTTAAATTTGTGAAATAAACTAATGAAGTGAATCAATAAATTAATATGAATTTAAGTTATGTAATAATAATAAAAATGAGTTGCAATTTTGTAAAATGTTTATAATAAACTTAAATTGTTCAGAAGTAATATTAGTATTAAAATACCAAGTGATAATGAAATAAATTTAACTTAACAAGGTTAAATGGAATGATTTTATAAAATGGTTCATAAATGATGTTGATATGAAAAAGAAATATGAACATTATGATTTAAATGTTTTGCGAAGCATAAAAACTAAAGATTTACAACTTATAGATTGGATAAATATGAATGATACGAAAAAGAAAAAAATAGAATGTGGTATGGAATCAAATTTCTTAAATGTAATTAATTATATGAATTACTGGAATGAAATAATGGAAGTGAAAAATAAATGTGACTATAAACATATGTAAATTAATAGATTGTGAATTCATTAATGTTGATAAGTGCATGTCAATCAATTGAACGTGAATTTAATTGAATGAAAGTTGGTTGAATGCGAATAAATTGAAATGAGTCAACTAAATGTTAATAAAAATTGGACGTTAGAAGAAATGGTAGTGTATAAATTAAATATTGACATTGAAATGTAAATGGTGATAGTTTGGATTAATTTGATGAATTCGATGGTTGAATGGTTTCTTTTATTGAAAATCATTGTTTTAATGTTTTTGATTGTATATGGTTGTTTTATTTTGTGTGTTTGTGCTTATGCTTATCATTTGGATTCAAAATCACGCTATATGGTCTATTTAACTCGTACATGTTTTATATCTTATTATAAGTAACTAATATTCTAAATTGAGTTAAGATAGGTACATACGAAGACCGTTTGGACGTACACGTGGATTCATATGCTTTTTCTTGCTTAATATGAGCGAATTCGCTCATATTATTAATAATAAGGTACGTATCTCGGATTACATATCGCGATTTTATATTTTCCCCTTCGGGATGCCTCATTATTAAAATGAGACGTATATTTGATATACATTGGGTATATTTGTGTTATATATTATATTATAAAATCTTTCCGATCGAGCCACGCAAAGGAGACTCTGTCGAAATTTTTTGTAAATCCGGGAGTTAGAAAAATTTTGAAGTTTTAAAAAATTATGTAAATTATTTTTATATATAAGTTATATTTTCGGTAAAACCGATATCGAAGTGGCGTAGTAAAAGCATAGTAATAATAAGATGTTTATGTTTTATAAGTTAATTAGTTTTAGAAAATATATCAAATGTTAAATTCTGTACTTAATGCCTCTTCGAGGATGAATTTTTTTGAATAGGGGAGTATGTAAAGACTCGTATTTTTAAATATTTTAAATTTTAGAATTTGATATCATTCTTGAATAAAAATGGTTAGAGATAAAATTTAACAACTTATTATTATAATTTATTGAATTTGAGTTTGGATAAGATTTTGAAATAACTAATTTCTATGATTTTGGCAATAACAGTTTTGAAATGGAATCATGCGTATTGAATGTATTTATAATTAATTGGTGGATTGAATAATAAGTGTTGACTTATTTAATTGAAACTAAACTAATTGTTGATAACCAAAATTCATTGGGATTTTAGTATTGGATAATTAACTTATTTAAAATTTAATACCGGAATTATTTGAATATTGGAATCTTGAATTAATGTGAATGAAAATCATATTGGAAGTTGATTGGAATTTTATTTAAACAACAACGAAGATTTAAAACGAACGAAATAAAAAAGGAAACGTCGCGATTAAAAGAACGAGCTGTAGGGAAGCTGGCGTGATGGAGGGAGACACGAGGTTTGTTTAATTAGAATTTAATTTGGTTAAAAATGTTGAATATTTTTATTTAATCAAGAAAGCTAATTAATTCGTAAATTTTTGCATATGAGATCTATTTCGGACGAATCAAATCACGTTGGAATCATATCGATGAAGGCTTCAGCGTGGAATCTGATTGGAAATTTGTTTTAAACTAAGATATTTTCAGTTTCAAATAAAAGGTGAGTATTTTATATGCTTACAATTGACTGAAATAATTTTTATGTTAGTTAAATTTATATCATGAAGTGATTTAAATTTATTGACCGTTGTTTGGTAAAATTTAGCTGGCATTTAAATTGATATGAATTAAAATGATAGGAATTTGAATTGATAGTCAAAATTTGAAATGAAAATTAAATTGCTAGTAAAATTCTCGATTATTGGTAATTGGTTAATTGTTGTAAATTATTAATTGTTTGGATAATTAATTGTGATGGATGAAAACTGGTTGATATTTGAATGATTTGGTTATTTATTTATTTTTTATATATCCTGTACCATCCTTTATATTATTTACAGTAGATTAAAAATAAATTAAATTATTTTGAATAAATTAAGAAATGGGTTGAAATGATATATACCTATAGCATTTATTTTGGATTGAAATGATATATATATATATATATATATATATATATATATATATATATATATCCATCCGTGAATTAAAATTGAAATAGCCGATTCACTTGACCATAGGATAGAGAATTATATACGGACACCAGGTTTGGTTACATTAAACGATTTTGAAATTTTCGATTTGAATTTGTTTAAATGATTTGATTTACGAAGTAAAAAATCGAATTTATGGGAATCGAATTATTTCAAAGTTGAGTGCGAAATGTTAAAATTTACTATTGTGATTTCGTATTCGATGGGTGCACCTTTTGTTTGGATTGACAGTCGCGGTCGGCCACGGAAGGGTTACGACCAGCCATAAAGGGTAAATTGGTAGAATCCTACCTTGGACATTGCCTTACGTGCCTTGTCATATTTATAGTTATACCAGCGCATTACGAGTTTTGTTTAATATTGTACCTATAGGGGACTCACTGGCTATCAATGTTACTGGTTGTGTTACAGGACCTGCATAGACTACATGCCATAAAATGTGTTAAGGTGGACCAATGTTAAGCTTTAACGCTATTTTGATATTTATTTTGCTGATAGACATTACCTATTATAGCATATACTATTATATCTGAATTGTTTAACGGAACCTTAGGAGAAGGAAAATCCCGTAACATCTCTTAAGTTACTTATACTCATTATTTCGTGATATTGATTTGACTTACATAAGAGTATTTTAGTTCTAACTCGAGTGTTTTGTCTTTCCACTACGCTCGGGTCAGTCCTGAGTTTTTCAACGTATTGAAGATTATTCTCTGGTGGACGAAAACAGAGATTTGGTATACTACTACTACTATTATTCACTGCCCCATCCTATTCTGCTGCCTTTTTTTATTTATCCCTGATGTATATATAACTCTGATAAATATTATATAGATCATAATCTAATGTATAGTAAACAACTTGATGGATTGTATTTTGGTTGTTATATTTTATCTTTTCGCTATGAGATTCTGTGTTTATTTTCTTCTTTTCTCATTTTTCTTAATTAACCACATCGATTATCTACTTTCTAGATTTTTTAGGTTGGACATGGGTGGATTATTGTCGATTTAAACCTTTTGAAATATGGGTAGTCACAGCAGCTATATAGTAAATTTATAACCTACGCTATAATAGAGACTTTCCACTTTACTTTAGGATAGTTTATAGAATTTGTCGCAAATACAACTAATCCACTTTGCTACAACACATATATCTATTATCTCTATTTTAAACCCAACTAATTCATTTTTTCTTTTATAAAATAGAATCAATTTCCTTTCGAACAAATATATTCATTTAATGGTTGTAGGCATATCGTTGGACCAAGTTACTGCATTTTGTGTATGTAACGAGTCGATAGGACTTTCGTTTATTAGAAGATTGTCCTCATCACCCTAGAATTTCGGCAAGTCTAGGTTAGTATGAGAGCTTTCTGAGGCAGAAGTAGATAAGATGGAGAATGGATTGCTAGTCATGGCATCTGATTTAAACTTGCTACTGATTGAAGAGGTTAGTTGTGCTTTTGAGTTTATGCCAACTAACAGTTTTTGATAAAAAAAGGGCAATTTTTCAAACAAAGCTTGTCAAAAAATGAAATATTAAAATAGGCCTCACAGAAAACTAAAAACAAAACTAGGCCTCGTTTTGGTTATTATTTGTGCAAATATGGATTGCGCAAGTAATAAACTATTTTTTATATGTAGAGCATGCGCAGTCCATAATTGTGTAAGATCTACCTATAAAGCTTGTGCAATCCATAAGTGCACAAGCTTTATATTTAAAGCTTGCGCACTTATGGATTGCCCAAGCTCATTTTCGACTATCAAATAGACAGAGACCCAGATCTGAGTTCATAACTCAGCATTTCAACTTTCTTCCCAAAACTCTCCTCATTTCCAATTCCAAACTCACTCCAAATCCAAATTAAAAGCCTCAACAATATTGTTCTTCCTCTATTCCTTCAAGCAACCACTTAATTACACATAAAAAGGAAGGAATCACTTCATTTACGTCGATTAGAGGTAATAATAATTTGATTGTAAATTGATTGCTACTTTGCAAGTGATTGTTGTTGTTAATGGAAGATGTAGTCTTGATGATGCCGATGTCAATTTACGCTTATGGCTGGTTTCTTTGTTGAAAATGCAAAAAGAATTGAAGTAATCCTAAAACCAAAACCCTAAATGTTAAAATAGATGTTTGATTTCTAATTGGTTGTTGTTGTTTATAATGTAGAATTGGCTCTCGGATCCGAAGATAGAAGTGTTCTCTATCTTCAAGAACATCATAGAAGCCAAAACGATGCGCTAGTGGAGGTAATTTTTCTATGCACAATGCGTGAATGGAAAACCAAAATGCAAGTATGAAATACTAATTTAAATTTGTTGACAATTATCAGGATGTGGAAACAGTTAAGCTATGCGATCATTCGAGCAAGCTTAAGGAAATCGACTTTGAAGATCCAAGGTTGAAGCAGAACCTAAGAATCGTCAGATTTTGGAAAGCTATACAAATTGACTACATTCGGCTCGATCATCATCTTATTACGACTTTATGCGATAGATGGAGGTCAGAGACAAATATGTTTCATATGAGAGTCAGGGAGATGACGGTTACTCTAGTGGATGTATATTTTCTTTTTGGTCCAGGCACAGACGGCTTCCCAGTATGTTCCCAAAATTTGGATTTCAATTCCTTGGTAATGGCTCTTGACTTGCTTGGTATTTTTCTGCCTAGAGAGGCCGTTATGTCTAAAAGTGAACTATCAATTACGTGGTTTAAAAGTGAATTTTTTCCAACCACTACCCGAAGGGGCGGCCGATTTAGATATACTTCGTCGCGGTCTTGTGGTGATATTGTACTTTTTAAGTTGCTGACTATTTCCAGATCATTCGAAAGGTAGATTAAATTTGAAGTTTGTACCATTTTTTGATGATTTAAAAAATTGCGGTTACCATTCTTGGGGCAGTGTTGAACTGTGCTATTTGTATAGTGAGTTGTCAAACGTTGCCTTGCAACGAAGAGAAGTTTTAGGGGGTTCTGGAATATTGTTGTAAATGTGGCCATGGTCGAATATTGCTATCGGACGGCCGTTTGTAAGAATTCCTACCAACTTAGATCTGTATCTTCTATTCGGGTGTATGTGGAATTGTGCTAGAAGTTGGCGTGAGATGCCAAAAAATGTACAGTTTTACCATAATGAGTTGGACATGTTGGCGGATGTCGCCGTTACATGGAATCATACTCGTTTGTGAACAAATTTGGGTATCTGGACATTGACTATATGTTTGTTGGTTGGATTGCTAAGAGCTGACTGATTCTATTTTTGAACTTCGAATTGTATGCTCCTGATTGAGTTATGAGATAATTTGGCTTTGACTAACAGCACATTCCCGATCCTATCGTGCCCTTAGACTCAGAACCCCCTAGCTGGATGGCATTTATGCAGGAAAGTTTTGTTGTTTGGAATTCCAAAATTGATCGTCCCGAGCGAGCACGTGAGCCCCCGACACCTTTGAATGAGTACGAGTATTGGTAAAAAATTACTCACTGTTATATTCTAAAAAAGTCAGCAAGGAAGTTGGTTACTTACATACCCCGTGCACCTCTCGAACGCGATGTGGTAAGTATTGTTATTTCTAAATTTTGATAGTTCAATCGTTTAGCTCATATTCGTTGATGCACTGTTATGAATTATGGCATAGGTAAGCGGGATATACAGTGCTTTGGATGTGGTCGACGAAATAAAAGATAGTCGTATGGAAACGGACAAGGTGAAAAGCAAGTGCATCGACCTACAACGTATATTTGATATGATTCTGGATCGAAACAAGCTAAGAAGGCCAGTCAAACCACTGCGTGTTGAAGAGGAATGACCATGTTATACGCAGAAGACACATACTACACTAGTGGGAGGATAAACTCGAATGGGGGAGGCATACACGGAGGAAGATAGTTCACAGCACGCCGCTGGAGAAATGCAAGCTCAATGGCCCACTTGGCTTGAAGTAGAACAACAATACGCCAGTAGAGAAACTCAGGCTCAATAGCCCGTTTGGCACGAAGGAGAACAACACTTTGGATATATTAGTCAATCCAGACACGAGCAGACGAAAGAGCAGCCGCAGTGGGAAATACAACAAGAAGAACTAATTTTCGGGCCGAGTCAATAACATGAAATCCCACTGCCAACACCCGCTCCTACATTTGAAGAAGGCCAAGGATTGGCTCCTATCGTGTATAGAAGGAAGAATAAGAAGAGAGACACACCTATTGAGCTTAGATGGATTCAGGATTGAGGTGTATTATTGTTTGACCAACATTATTGTTGTTTTTCCTTTGGTCGAAAAGGAGGATATGTATGAATATGTCATTGGTTGGTTGTATATATTGTTAAACCTACTTTCGTTAATTTTCAATTGCATTTTGGTTGTTTTGTTTTGCTGTTGATGATTTTTAGTATTGGTGTTAATATTCGATTGCGTTTTGTATGCTATATTTGTTGTTGATTGTAGTGAATGTTGGATTTTGTGGTGCGGAATGGGTTGCAGCAGCTCTCTGTCTTTGATAAAGAGAAAATACTGCTTGTACATTTATGGAATGCTATTAATATAGCATGCGCATTCCAAAATGCGCAAGCTACCTTGCGAAATACTGCTTGCACATTCCACAAACACGCAAGCAGCATATGTTTTTTATGGGATGGCTTGTTGCAGCTGCTCTTTGTCTTTGACGGAGAGCAATTACTGCTTGCGCACTTATGGAATGCGCAAGCAGTATTTATCAATATAGCCAGCGCATTCCAAAAATGTGCAAGCTATATTGATAAATACTGCTTGCGCATTCCATAAGTGCGCAAGCAGTATTTGCTCTCTGTTAAAGACAGAGAGCTGCTGCAACCCATTCCACCCCACAAAAATCACAGAAGAGGAAATTAGGAATGCAAAGAAATTAACAATGCATGGACATAAAGATTTGCAATTAAAAATTAATAGGTGAAGCAAAAGAACAAACATATGCAATAGCAATTTAACACACTTCTTCCGTTACAAATACGTAAAAATATTGAATAACAAAGACATATAGTAACTCATACAATTCAATGCAGACAAATTTTTTTTCTTATAGCCAATAGAACCACATTTGCTAAATCTGTTATAGCCAGATGAAGATGGCGGAACCATGAAACCTTTGATTCGAGTAGACCGCGAACGTCCTGAATTTCTCCGAACTGGCAGTGGTTTTATACTTGGACCATCGTAGACATCCCAATTTTGACTATCGGGTACATAGTGGAATAAAGAAGCGCAAGCTGCGGTATACATAACCGTCGTGAACCATGTGAAGATTAAGTCAAAATATGTTCTATTAGCACCACCCAAACCACGCGAACAAGTTGCTAATACATGGGAGCATGGAAAATGATCTAACATTAGCATGTTGCACGAACATTTGGCAACACTATCTTCGATATTCATCGTATAATCAAACATGTTAATATCTTTCACTTGCCATTCGATGAAGCTATATCTCTCTATGGATATGAGCCTCGATTCTTCCATTCTTCTCCGCGCTAATGCTTCCCATGCTGGTGCGAGCTATGCCATCCAATCTTCTCCTTTAGTTCGATGTTCGACAAAGTAATGGTTCAATCGATGAAACGTATGTGCAACCAATAATCTAATAAGTAAATTCCTTGTTCCTTTCAGCATACCTGTAACGAGCCGGAAATTTCGTTCCCAAAAATTCCAGATAGTTAGTGAAAAGAAGAAAAAGAAAGAAGAAGAAACAGAAAAATTCAAACTCGGAATCTCACATTCGCAGCGGATCAAAATATAATATCACATAAATAACAGTTTTACAAAGAAGAATTGTATCACTACACTTGTACGTTTATACATCAGAGTTACAACTATTACACATCACAGGACAAATTTGAAAACATGTCCCAACTAATCAGCAATAATATACACAGCGGAAATTACTCTGTGCGTTCCTGCCATCCAGATCGCCTTCTGAACTCCAGAACGTCCTTACCTAAAAAGCTGTTATACTCAGTCTGACCCGAGCATTACATCAAAGTAACACCCGGGTCAGGCTAGAAACCAGCGTGAGTAAACTCATCTATCAAAAAATACACGAAAACAATAACTTATTTAAAACCCGGGATAACTCGCATCAAATTTTACAAATTCACAGGTTTAGTATAGACAACACCTATTACACCCATCAATTTCTAAGTATCATACTTAGATTAAATGGTCCAGTTCACATAAAGCATTCCATTCTAGTCTATTAATTTCTCATACCAAATCTGTACAGAATTATCAATAGATTACAAATCGAAGTGGTTTCGGGTATTTACTAATACCCGACTCCTGTCTCTTCGAATTCAATTTCCATTTAACCCCCATTAATTAAGTAAAACACAATTCAACCTTTACTTCAAGTAATATAGCAATTCATCAACGACGGTTAACTACTCAATCACTATACAAGACAGCATAACATATCACAACATTTTATACCGGAAATATTAACCAATCATTCATAAGCAAGATTGATTAGTCACCCATTCCTAATTAATCAAATTAATTTCCTTAATCACTTTTAAATATTTCTTACATAATGATAATTAATTACAAACCACTAATTAATAATCCCTTAATAATCCGTTCTAATTACATTCAGAAATTAACCTTTAATTAATTTACCACATTTATTAATCAACCTTGATTAATGTAACAGCCCGCAAATCCGTACCCCTTGAGTCAACACTATTTTACTTAAATCAACTCAAGTCGTACAGAAATATGAACCATTAGGGTTAAAGAAGAAGAGGTAGAAGAAGAAAATAGAAAATCATAACAGAATCTAACCATCGTAGCGGAATAAAATATAATAGATAATAAATAATCTTTACTCAACATCAAATATATCTGTTTATATATTACGTCATCAGAGTACATCAATCACAACTCAGCATCAATATCATACAATGGATACACAACAACTCAACACAGCGGAATATATGTATATAAACAAGTACGAATGTACGTATCGTCTCCTGAGCTCCACAGCATCATATCCTATATCCTATAATACTCGGTCTGACCCGAGCATTATAGTTAAATAACACCCGAGTCAGTCTGGAACACCAGCGTGAGAAAATCACACCCAATTGATTATTAAAGTTTCAAAAATCCTTTGAAAACAAAAGCATCTCGTAAGACCACGCCATAAATAAACATGTCGGGTTTTTACCTTACGATAGCTAAAACATTTTTATTAAAATCCTCTGATAATATAATAGTGCCTATAGAAAGTAAAATAGAATCTAGCTGAAATGCTTGCATCTCACGTTTCAACAATAGTTGGGCACAATCAAAACCGTACGTGCGCATAGGGAAAATGGATTCCAACTAATGGCTAGGCACTGGGGTACCACCTGTCACAGTACCTGGTCTAGATCAGCGTACCGAGGAGCCACCCTAACTCCCCTGCAACACAAGACCGAAACCATCCCTTACTGGACAGTCCCGAGCAAGATCACCCCGCGGTTGGGATCAGCAACCGCCCACTAAGCCGAAATAAAAGGGACATCTAGACAGGGATGACCTCACCCTCCAGTGGGGGCTACCCACGAAGCCTTGCTGCATAACCCCTGATTTTCAGCCATTCCCATTTGACGAGGCTTGAGGCTAAGCGTTACCTTTTTAGAATATATCCCTTAGAATGCCCATCGTCCACCTAACGATGTTTCGCAAGCATTCATCCATACAAGTCTGTCCCGGGTTCGAACGGAACCGAAGGCACTATTCCTACTACATCCATTTGGAAATATCCTCAGGATTAGTAGCGACTAGCCCTTGTACTTCACTACTTCATCTTCGAATCCAAAAATCGTTTTTCACGAAAACGTACAAACCGGATCGAAGTGGTTTTCGAGAAATTAATCTCGATCCCGGTCTCTTCGAAACGATCAACGCATTTGTCCAATATTGATAGTCGGTTATTTAACTATCAATTAATATTCACAAACAACCATCAACCAACAAAAAGTTTTCCAAATTATTTATTTATCTCAAAATATCTTCACAAGATATATTTCTATTTTCAACCCATTGAAAACATTTTCAAATCATCTTTCTCTTCAAAATAAACTTCCCAAATATATTTCTATCTCCACTGAAATCACCAAGCACAAAACTAGATTTTAAAAATAATTTAAAAACACTTTATTATAAAATATATTAGAAAATTTTACTTTAATACTTAATTTAAAACAATGCTCTAGAAATACTAAAATAATATTACTTTTTAACTACACATTAGATTTCCTTCTTTAAATTACCAAATCATTCTTTATATAATTATTACGATAATAGATTAAAATAAAATATTTACGTTGGAGTTTACTTTAGAACATTTAAGTTAAGGCTACTTCAATAATTGGCTAAGAATGATTCTATATGAATATTTAAAAAAAAATAAGGTTACTTTATAAAAATAGAACTAGGTTTCACTTTTTAAAAACATTATACTAAGTCCTTCTTAAAATAATTACTACTATAATAGATTAAAGGAAATACTTACTTTAGAATTTAAATATTAGAAATAACAAATTTTACAAAACATACTTTTTAAAACAACTTTAAAATCTTTTTATTTAAAAATTTACTTTGAAAACGTACTTGGTTATCCAGGGAGAATTTCAAATCTCAATCATTTAAATCAATTTCCCAAATTGATTTCCAATTTATTCCATTTGAAATAAATTTCTTTACTTATCAATTCTTTTCAAAATTCATTAGTTATGGACTTTATTATTATTATTATTTTCTGTTTGATTTCAAACCCTTTTAACTGAAATATACGAATTTCAGGTTATTCCCAATTTCTTCTTTATTCTTTCCAATAATTTAAATCCTGAATTTTAAATGAATGTTTTGTTCTTTTTAAATAATAACACTGAATTTTAAAATTCATTAACTTCCTGTTTATTCAAATTTTCCTTTCTATACTCACAATTTATTTATTAGAAATTTAAAGTCACTTTATTTCTTCTCCAGTTCATTCTTAAATTTATTCTATAATTACTTTACTTACAGATTCACTTCTTTTATTTTCTTCAAAAATCCAATTTTTATATATATTATTTCGGTAATTCATTATACCCAATTATATCAACCAAGCCATAGCATTCAATACTTCCACATAATTCATTATGGAATATCAAATAATCATAACAGAGAATATTAAATAATTTAAATAAAAGTTGAGGGGTCCAGTTGGATCCCTCCAACTTGTTTTCCCTGCATCCACAGATGTTATCACAATATAATGCCAATTCCAAAATATACCATACTATAGCACATCAATCAATTTAACCATTCAAACAATTATTTAAATTTAATCATTTAAGTTTAAATTAAATTTAACTGAGTGAGATTAACTCACCTTTGCTTTTGATTTGCAGTCTATTTCCAAACTGGCTTGCTTCCGTGATTTAAAACCTCACGGTGACGACGAACAGTTCCTCTCCACAACTGCGACCTACCCAACATCGGCCATCCCATCACCTACCACCATCAAGCCCAAGCCCTAACTCAAACGAGCCCATAACCGCTGACAATCAACGCGACCCCTAACTGAGCTACGGTGCCATAAACCGAAGCTCCACCTCGCGGCGACCCAAGCCCTACACTGCCGCCTCCAAATCTGCTATTAACCTCGCGTCTACCTCTCGAACTAAGCTCGCGATGCTGTTGCGCGCGATGCTCCACCTCGATTGAAAGAGAAGGGAAAAAAATCGTGATTGGTTTCGATCTGAGAATTTCGATTCATTTGAGTTTAAAGAAGGGAAAAGGGTCCGGGCCTCGAATGAAAAAGGAAGAGGGTAATGACATTTCCTCGATTGATTTATATTCGGCCATGATTGGTTTTAGAGGAGAAATCAATTTTTTTTCAAAAGAAAGGGATAAGAGATTTATTTTGATTCGAAGTAGACCCTTTTTTATAACTGAATGCAATGGAAATCTTGCTAGAGAAGAGTACAGGATCTCGTGCTGCTGAAAAGAAGAGAACGAAAGACATGATGAAGTTGTTGCTGGTACGAGAGGGGACAGTGATTTGAGGGAATTTCAGGGATTTGAAAGAAAGACGGCTGAATATTGGGTTAAATGGGAATATATATAATTTGAATTCAAATTCAAAACGTCTCGATTTACGTAGCTTAAAATCGTGAACTCCTATTGAGGCATGCCGCTAGGCGTTTATAATATTATATCCCTATTCCGAACGCAATGGAAAATGTTTCAAATCCTAGTTCGATCGTATGGAGATGATAGCCTTTTGAACCCAGTTATTTAATATTAGATTTCGATATAAATTTCAGCGCGTTTATATAACGTACGCTCACCCAGCAACTCCAAATGCTACGAAAATTGAAATCCGATAATAATACAATATTACGGATCCAATGGAACTAGTTTCGTCAAATTCCGAGACTGTGCCTCGGAAGGCTATTTTTAAATTCAATTTAAACGATAAATTTTCCAAAACTTAACAAATCACAGTTAAATTAAATTTTAAAACTTCTATTATCTTCAGTATTATCACTATGAATTTTATAAGCCTTTAAATTATTTTTAACAGGCTTAAAACTGAAGATTCAATATTTTACCCAATTTCCAATAATTAAATTCAATAATTAAATTCCAAATAAATGGTGATATTCTAAATTTAAGTTACAAATTGACTTTTAAATATTTAAAATTAATTAAATATTCCAATTTTAAGTACTCAAAAGTTCTGGGTCATCACAATTAATCACATTCAGTAATTACTTATCCTAAATTACGTACATTAATTAATTAACTTCTTAATTAATTAATATATTCTTTAATTAATTACTGAAGAAAAAAATTTAACACTTAATTACTTTCACTAAGTAATTATTTTCTAATTACCTTCCATCAAGTAATTACCCATTCATTAATTTCATTTT
The DNA here is from genome assembly GCA_030765085.1 of Allium cepa. Classification (NCBI taxonomy): domain Eukaryota; kingdom Viridiplantae; phylum Streptophyta; class Magnoliopsida; order Asparagales; family Amaryllidaceae; genus Allium; species Allium cepa. The sequence continues at coordinate 593,043,523 of CM060938.1, forward strand.
GTAATTATCCATTAATTACTTCACAAAGTTATTTACACTTCATTTATTACATTTATTCATAATTAATAATTCATAATTAATTATTCAAATTAACTATCACTTACATGGGTTAATTATCCTTTTAATTAATCACCTTCATTAATCAATTAACCCTCTAATTTCATTCCATAATTACTCATCCTTTATTATACAAGGTCTTAATAAACCTTAAAATATTTAATTTCTTAATTTAAACCATTTATCTTTATAACTAACTTGTTTAATTAAATCATTTAATTTAAGTTAATTATAACCTAAGCATCTAAGTTAACAAGATAAAACAAACTATATAATTTCCTTAAACAATTATTTAAGACATCAATTATATAAAGGCATAAATTTAAAGAAATTAATCCAAACTAGATTCAAAACTTATTTATATTTAAACTTAAAATGCACAAATTTCTCCTCGGGTCAAACCCGTGTACACTTTGAGTCCTTACTTGAGAAATCTACCCTTCTCCTTCTTTTTATTTTTGTTAGTAAACCTGTAACCACAATCACCAGAGACTACGCCATTCATACCTCGAACACTACCCCGGGTTAAAACCCAACACTCCTGAACCTAATTTTGTTCTCACCCCCTTCTTCTATCTTCTTCCTTCAGCACCAAGAACACAGACACACTTGGATTCCTGTGCACATGCACATATCGGCGGTGGATCAATGGTCATCGTCGCCATAACTCCCACATCGGCGACATCATCATCGACTCGTCGCACAACCCAGAAAACTCAAAAAAAACAATACGAAATCAAGCATCACGAGTGAACCCAATCACAAAAATCGATCATCAAAATACCTCGCATCACCATCACAAACCACCGGTGCCACAAAACTCTGGTGCCGGCATCGCCTCACTCTCTTACTTCTTATCCCCAACCACCGATAGCCTCCAAATCAATCATAACGTCGCAAATGCCCCGATCTCGACAACGACCAAACAAGCTCCATAAACCTTAAGAAGACCCCACGTCGTCGCCTCAGTGATAGATAAAATCACCTAACAATTTTCATTGTGTAACGACCCATAAAATTTTATTAATTTTTAATTGGTTTTATAACGTATTTAATTTGGATTTTGAAAATTTTTAATAATAATATTTTGAAATAAAGTTTTAATATTTGATTTACGTATAATTAAATATAGCAAATGGTAAATTTTCAATTAATTATATGAAGGTTTATTTATTATATAATTCTATTAAATTCAAATCAGTTAATAATTGGTGAAAATAAATTTATTTTCAAGACCTGAATATTTTTACATAGAAAAATTCTAAATCATCTTCTGACTGAGACGTCATTTTTCGTTTTCCCAAATTTAGACTTCTGTAGCTCTGTCGATCTTATTTTTTGCGTTTTTACTGCGTTTTTTCTGCTAGTGAAAATTCGAATTTTTATAATTCAATCGTACCACCAATATCTATATACCATTTTGATCGTCTCGTTGTATTGATCACTACGGTATATTTATTTCTGTATTTATAGATCCGATACGCGACGGAAACAATAAAAACGTGCGTCATCGGTGCTGAAATTTGTGACTTGGATTTATCTACTTTTCAAATTTGAAACCGTACAACTCATACCATATTAAATTTCTTTTAAAGGTTTTAGCTAAATCTATAGGTGAGCGTTGCCACACCTTTCCACCTTATATTTAATTCTCTGCCGTTTCAATTTGCATTCTATCCGTTCACATTTCATTTATTCCTTTTCTACCACATATTCCATTATCTCTTTTTGTTATTTGCTAATTGCTATTTTCTCATTCACGCGATCATTTAATTGAAATCAAAATTTCAACCCATACTTCTCTTTTCTTTTCAAATTTGAAACGTACTATTAAATTAAACCATTAATTGCTTTTATTTTTTTCCTTAAATCAATGTACAACTCACACAATTATAAATTGCATTAAATTTTCTGATGAACCACACCATTACCGTTTATATTACATTCATTTGGAATATATTCATTTGTTTGAAATCTTTCCCTTTCTCTCTCATCTCAGTTGGGAATAAAATAAATTTCAGCGGAAACCACATTTCAATGCTTTTAACTCTTTATAACTTTTGATAAATTTTTCTGTCCTTTTTGAAACTAAAACGTATAGGGATATACGTTTCTCATTTATTAATTTCTAAAGCGTCCTGTTGTCCTTTTCATGTATGTTATATTTATTTATATTTTAACATTTTCTATTTATTTCACTCATCTCCCTACACGTTTCTATTTATTTGTTGATTTGTTGCATACGTTTCGTTTTGGAAAATGCAGTTCATTCCTATTTATTTCATTTCTCACATTTATTTCATCTTTTACTGAAATTCGACCGTTGCCATGTCATACCGTTTTGGAAGTATGAATGGACAAAACATGCATACGTTTTATATTCATTTAATTGGAACGGTCACTTTAATTTTTTCCTTTAAAATTCCATTTTCTTCAGTACAGCTGGAAAGTTATAAAACATTCAAAAAATTTTGAAAGCTCACCTTAAATTGTGCAAAGCGTTTTCCTCTGCCTTTATAACTTTGGGTTATGCCAGCTGTTACTTTTTTCCATCAATTCAAAATTATTATTTGTCATTCCATTTTTGGGTCTCTTCATTCTCCTTTATCCACTTCCATATATTTATTTCCCTAGTCACTTTAAAACGTTTTATAATAATAATTAATATATTGCTGTTTCATTTTAAAGCTTTTCGTACGTTTTATATATGTCAAAAAAAATGTGATTGGATATTTACCTGAGGCCCACACCGTTTTGAATTATACGTTTTTTTTGTATTCATTAATTCTTTTACGACTCATTTTATTTCACCTTTATAAGCTTTTTTTTGGTAAAGCAAGGATCGACTATCACTTTCTTCTCCTCAATTTTTCTTTCTCCACCCTCTCTCTTCTTTCACACTCTTACACGCAGCCATATCTCACCTTGTCACCCGTTTTGCCTTACAGAAAACTTTTAATATATATATGATATCTTGAAAGGTAATACAACTTGTGCGTTTGTCTCATTAAGTATTGTGTTTTTTTTTGTGTGCAAGTTATTGTTTTATTTTATTTTATATATATAAGCCTAAGTATTGTTTCTAAAAACTTTAGATATTTGCATGGGTACATATTTTCATATTGGGTTGGTTGTATAGATATACTAGTATACATTTCAGAGCTTTATAGGTTTGTATTAGTTATAATATATATATATATATATATATATATTATTTTTATTTTACCTTCATATATTGTCGGTGTTGTTTAAAATAAATATGTATACAAGTTAGGTATAACGGGTGCTGTGAATATGTGTAACAATATATGTATAACATTTTTTAAACATGTATATAGCAGCCCATATAAAGGTTTGTTTGTACACACTTTATTGTACATATAAAATGTAGGTTTGCATGTCAATATTGGTAAGCATAAGCATCCTTTCTCCATTTTTCTACTAGCATTGTGTTAGCATATTTTTATTTTTGGTAAAAAAATATAATAATAATAATAATTACAGTATATTATTTGTAAAGGAAGTTTGCATTTGGTTAAACTATTAGATTTCTTGAAACTTACATTATTTATATGTATATCTTTGGATGTTAATTTGGTTGTGTACATTTAGTTTCAGATATTGATGTTTCAAATATAACGTATATACTATAAGATAGAGTGAATTTGGTTTTGATTTTTTTTATATATTTGATTTCGATAAATATATTTAATTTAAGACTTATATAAAATGTATATATACTTTAATTTGAATTTTGGGTTTAAGGAGGATAATAATATAAAAATACATCTCGCCTAAATTTTTATCGAACTAATGTGACGCCCCACCTCTATACCCATGCTAGCCAAGAACACTACGGTGTAATGCTGTCAACTAGCACGGAGAATAAGGCTGTTGAGGAGCGACCATCCGTGTAATTGCTTTGCGTGAGCACCGATATGTCAGATAGTATAACATGCATTTTGATTTCAAGAGGAAATCCGACACACCGACACAAACACAAAGCTACTACACAGTGGCTATAATATCTTCAGAAACAAATATAGAAATAAACATAACATAAATCAGTCACAGATAATTCATATCACAAAGGCGGAAATAGATATGAATACTACACATGAAAGTGTACATCAGAGTAGTGGTCAAACAAGATCCACAATAATACAAAGGAATAGATACAAGTGCTAGACAAAAATATGTATACATCAAGGAGTCTGTATCTCAAATGTCTATAACAAAAACTACTAAACTTAAGTAGTTAGCCAAAAGGTCAGATGAAAGTCCGATAAGGAGTCAAGCAGAAGCACCTGTAAAATCTCAGTCTGACCCGAGTATTATTTAATAAGAAAATAATAAACGGATCAGTCTAGGTATAAATATCAGATGAAGTGATATATAATAAGGGATAAGAGAAAAACATATAATAATCACAATGCCAAGCTGTGATAAATAAGTAATTGAAAAATGAATAAGAGATTAATCAATATCACAATAATCTACTCAAGATAAAAAGGAATGTCATACTCCTAATTTCATTCACCAAGCCACTATAAATGACATATATATTCATGCCAATCGTAAAAGTTGGTGAAACATAAATTCCAGAATTCAACACACGAAATCCAGAAATCACTAAATTCAATGACACACAAATTCACCAATGCACAAAAATTGATAAATCATATCAATAGAAATCACAAAAATAGGTGAAGAAGGAAATTCCAGAATTCGACACACGAAAACCAGAAATCACACAAAATAGGGGGGAGGCCTATCACACGAACGGGAGCATGAAAACTCACCAACAGCTGTAACACACGAACGAGAAGTTATCTCATGGTAGCTAGCCATTAATTTGAAACACGAATGGTCCGAAGACCGGACACACGAATGGTCCGAAGACCGTGGGTTGCTACCCCACCAATTTGAGTCGAAACTCCACAAAACGGAGTTTAGTCTACCTCGTAGATAAAGAGACATCGCATATTGCTAGTCTAAATCACAAAAATGATCATCATGATCAACGAGAAGTGTCAATTACACTAAGCTAGTAAATATATGAGCTTAGCTTCATGTCTCATAACCACTAGCTTAACTTAAATATTTACGAACAAATTGTAGATCTCCACTAGAAAATTGTCACAAGAGTTTCAATCGAACAAGTCCAAGAATTAACCAACAAAGTGAACGCAAGCATTTCATACCACTTGTTTTACTAAGTCGTTTAATTAGATTTCTCATACGAGTGAGGTAAAGGTTAATATATACTAATAGATTGGAAAACGGTTTTGTAAACGAATTTGGTATTAAAATAGTATTGAAATCGTTTGAGGAAAGAGTTTTGATATTTACTACTAGTATAGAAAACCTTTATATTTTTAAAGTGACAAATCACAAAGAAGATTGTAGGAACAATCAATCACAAAGATTCACATTCGAAAATGTGAATAAAATCCAAAGAAATCGATATAAAATCCATCAAAGTGGATATATCTAAAATTCCCAAAGAAAAGGTCATCAAAGTCGATAATAAATGACGACAATAAAAGGGAGACAACACGAATCTATTGAAGTTGGATATTCAAACGAATTAGCAAAATAGGCAAATCTGGAAAAAATCATCAGGTCGGTCGACCGGACTCCCTGAGTCGGTCGACCGAACCAAAGGTTGGGAACCTCTCAGGACAGCAGGTCGGTCGACCGAATGCTGTACTCGGTCGACCAAACCTTAAAACAGAAAGTGCTTATGCACTTGGAAGCAGGTCGGTCGACCGGACCAGAGGGGTCGGTCGGCCGAGCCTGTTTCCAGCTTCATCCATGCCTATTACAAATGAGGTTCAATCTTGACCAAAATTGCATTCGCACGAGCAACGGCGCTAAGGGTTTATGTCAATCGACTACCCGGCCCTATATGCTCCTCGATGCATCACCAAAAACATGTTCAAACATAGAAGTTAGGATTTTTAACGAATTGAACTCAAAACACTAAAAATTGGAATATACACCAATTCAATCCAAACCAAAAGCAAATGCACACGAATAAGTGTTAGGAATTCATACCTGACAATCGAAGATAAATATAAGCATAGATGTGAGATAAAAATCTCACCTTTTTAACTCAAGAACAAGAAGAAGAAGCTCAAATGCAAAGGAAAGGCTAACCACTCTTCACTCTTACTCAACAAGCTTCAATCTAAGAATAAAACACATATTTTCCTAAATTAGGTTTAGGATATTTTATGAAATTGAAGAGGAGAAGAGATGGAGAAGATGGAGAAGAGGCTTACCTATCCTTCTCTTTGAATTTGGAGCAAGAATTTGGATTATCAAGAGCAACTAGGGCTTGGGAGTTTCTATTTCCTCTTCCCTTCCCCCATTAACATAAAAGCTTGAGTATTAGAAAAATAGAAAAGAAGTGAATGAAGAGGAGAGGGTTGGAACTGAATACATAAGTGGGCTCAGCCCAAACCAAAACCCTAAGTGAAAAGTAGCAAAATTCAACTTTCTCCAAACATACCGAAGCTTATACTCAAAAAGGCCGCAAACGTCATTTTGAACTCAATGGGGGTGGTCTCGAGTCCCAATTCGACTGTTTGCAAAAAGTAGCTTTTCGGACTAAAATCCGATTAACGATAAAATATTTAAATAAAATATTTAAATATAAAATTGATAAATATGCGGGTTGTTACAGACTCCCCTCCTTAAAGAAATTGCGTCCTCGCAATACTTAAGAGGAAAATAAGAAGTAACAACCATGGAAGCATATCAACACAAAAGAAAATTTGAAATAGGAAGTTCACCATAAAGTGCACGAAAGAGTTAGCAAGAAATCTGGTGAAACTTCAATTTCCACAATAACATCGGGCTCAAGAATGAAAACCGGAATCCCTAAGGCATTCCCGTAGATAAAAGACGTGGGGAACGTCAAGAATAGTAGAAAATTGAGCCGGTGCAACGGCGTAGTACAAAAACGGTACGCCCAAGAAACTAGAAACTCAAACAATTTGGGACATCAGCGTAGTACAAAAACGGTACGCCCAATGAATTAAATAGCAAAAACATTGATGTAGTACAAACGGTACATCCAATGAATCCAAAAGCAAAGACATTGATGTAGTACAAACGGTACATCCAATGAATCGAAAAGCAAAGACATTGATGTAGTACAACGGTAAATCCAATGTATCAAAAGCAAAGACATTGATGTAGTACATACGGTACATCCAATGAATTAAATAGCAAAAACATTGATGTAGTACAAACTGTAACGACCCAGAATTTTTAGAAATTAAAATTTGAATATTTAATTAATTTTAAATATTAATAAGTGAATTTATGAGTCAAATAAATTTTTATTTGATTTATTGGATTTAATTGAATAATTAAATCGATAATTTAATAAGTTAAATTATGGAAATAATTGGAAATTGAGTTAAATATGATTGAAAATGATTTGTAAAATTTTATTTTATCATATGGGAGTTAGAACGATATTTTAGAACTTTTAAAATCGATTTAGAAGTTAATTTGTGAAAATTGAATATTTTAATAATTTAATCGACTAGTGAAAATAGTCAATTTTTGAACAGTCTCAGAATTGAACGAAACCAGTTCCATTGGATCCGTAATAGTTAGTTATTACCGGATTTTAAATTTCGTGTCAATCGGAGTTATCGTTTGATCGTGGCAGCTCGAAACGCATCGATTTATTTTTAATTTAAATTTGGCGAGCTAAAATAGCCATTTTTCAAAAAGTCTCGGATTTCGACGAAACCAGTTTCATCGGATCCGTAATGTGATATTATTGTAAGGTTTCAAATTTCAAGTCAATTGGATTTACCGTTTGTCCGATACAAATTAAAACGCCTAGAAATCGACTTAAATCGGTTTAATTTAAATTGAGCGTTTACAGCCACAACTCGTACAGATGTCCGAATTAGCTTTCGAAACCTGTTCCATTGTGTCCGGAACGCGGGATAAACCCTAGGTACGTTAGTTTCGGCGCCTAAATCGGAGTTCGGAATTTCCGGGTGAATAGTGTCGATCGGTTCTCTATAAATAGCCCACTATCTCAAAAATTAATAAAAAAAAATAGCAAAACCCTAATTTGTTTCTGCAGCCGCCTCCTACTCAACCTATGGCCAGAATTCAATCTCATTTCTTCATCAATCTCTCTCAATCCGTAAAGATTTAGCCAAGGTGTTCAACACGGAAGTCGTAGAGCACGACGAGAGCTTCGATTCCATACGGAGATGATCGGAAACGGTGCGACGTGGAGGGAGCAAGGGGAGGCCGTTCATGACCAGTCACGCACGTCGTTCGTGCTGCCTAGGGGGCCGAGCTCCACCATGGGGGGTGCGAAGCAAGCTTTCTTCGAGGGCTACAGCATGGAGCAACCTGATCGTGTTAATATCGAGTGTGGTGTTAGCTAAATTTAACCCTAATTTTATATGATGGGTTCGGCCTCAACCTGTGCATATGCGTGGGGAAGATGATGGGGGGGGGGGACGGCCTGATGTGGTTGGAGTTGAGATGGAGGGCTAAGATTTGCTTTGGTATAAATTAGTTTAAATTTATGTTATAAAATGTTATTAAAATCATGTACAAACTTCATAAATTCATAACTTTTTCATACGAGGTCGAAAACGCGCGAAACCAGTTGCGTTGGAATCGTATGGACGAGCTCTACGCGATGGAGTTGGTTTGGAGTCGTTTGGAGTTAGTGAGAATTTTGGGTAAAATTAAACACACGTTTAATTTTATTCGAAATAAATCGCTAAAACGGAAATAAAATCAAGGTGAGAACTTCTCACTCAATCGAATAGGTTTCGATTTTATTTTAAATAGTTAGATTTAAAATATTTGAATGCATGTTTGAATGATGATTGTTATCTATTGATTGTTAAAATAGACATTATACGCCGTTAGTAAGCGGATGTTATTTAATAAAAACATATACCGCGAATATTTCATAAACAGTGAAATTAGTATTATATATAATATCAATATATATATATTGGCATATGTATATATTGCAGTTGTTGATTTCCCGCATTTTTTGTTTAGCGGATGAGACCCTATTGCGTCGTCTATTAAGTGGATAATATTTAAATCCCATATACCGCGATAATTTCGTACTGGAGCGAAATTGGTATTGTGCTAATGTTTGTGGATGCAGGAAAACAGGTTGGAGGGATCCAACTGGATTCCTCAACAGTATTTATTTGATTTCAGATATTTTGATATTTGATGGATTATCATATTGATATATGATATCGTTGTTGTCGTGATTGACTATTTGATATGTAGCATCATTGGACTAAGTTTTGGAATTTTAAAATGATTTATAAAGTGATTTTTGAAAATATACTATATTTTTAGAATTGATCCATTTTAAATAAATAAACGTTATAATTTTTAAAGTTATAAAAATTATGATTTTTAAGAAATATAGTTAAAAGCTGATTTTTGAAAATAAGGAATTAATGACTTTATAAAAGAGTTTAAATTGGGATTCTGAACTTGTTATAAAAAGTTTAAATATTTGATTTATAAAATTTGATTATTTTATAAATCAAAATGGTGAAACTATAAAGGAAATTAAAGACGTTTAAAAGAATAATATAAATTGATTTGTATTAAGAGATTTATAAACGGATATTTATAAATTGAAATATTGACTTATAAAACGAGTTTTTATAAGTGTTTGAATGAAGTGAAAATGAAATTCATAAATGAATGAAATTTATAGAATTATAAACTGTGAAGTTATAAAAGAAATTTATAAATAGTAAGATTTATAAATTTGGTGAAATTATTTGAAGAATAGATTAGTTAGATAAATGGATCTTATAAGTTATAAGATTTATAAATTGGAAAGTCTCTAAAGGAACGATTTTGTAAAATAATCGTTTTATAAGTATTTAACTTATAATATGAACGTTTAGTTTATAATTTAGTTATAAACTGGAATAGGTTAATAAAAGAATTTATAAAAAGGAAGTTTTTATAAATAAATAGAAATGGAATTTATAAACGTTGTTTTATAAATCCGCAAACAACTTATTTTGATAAGTTAATTGTCATAACTTATTTAATGGAGTTATATTCACATTTTTGAATAGTGAATAATCCTTTGAATTAAAATGAATAAAAGGATGAGATTTGTTAACGAAGTTTATTCACATTTTTGAATAGTGAATAACACGTTAAAGAAAATGGTTTAGATTTGATTGTTTTAAATAGAATTAAAACGACCTAACGATGTTTTAAAATGTGTTGAGATTCGAAACCATAGATTTCAACATTTATTGTTGAAATAGATGTTTCGAGAAATAAAAGGAAATGGTGGACTATAACACTGTTGTTATAGTAAATGATTTCCGAATGGAAATGTTTTTGTATAGTATTGGGATTTATATATCTATTTTAAATTCGAATCCCTATACTAGTGATTTTGGGTTGTCGTAACGATGTTTTACGCAACATTCGTTTTAGCCCAAATAAATATGTTTAAGAGAATGATTTCCTTAAAGAATGAAATATATACTTAATTTCGATTTAAGTATATTGAATATTTTCCAAGTGTTGAAAATAAATAAAATTTGTGAATTACTTATTAAATAAGTATGGAATTGTTTTCCAATATGAAGTGAATATTTAGAATTTATCTTTTGGAAGATAAATTGAAAATGGATAATTGAAATCGTATACGCATGAATATTTTGGAATATGAATTCACTATTGAATTTATAAAAGAAAGTGGAAATTTGTATAAAAATAAATATTGATTTATTTTTGAAGTATTGAAATTTAATATCTAGTGAAGATATTTTGGAAAATAAATAATTTGGAAAATTATTTGGAAACCGGTGATGTGTGCATATCAATTGATAGTTCAATAGCCGACTATCAATATTTCCCTTTGAATGGGTAATTGATGTGATTTGTTTGAATTTGAATGCCACCCTTATTTTTGAATAAGCGCTCACTATTCGGGTTAACCGGGAAAGGACCATGGGGTCGTATAACCCATTCCGAATATGTGATACGTCGTTGTGAATTGCATTGAAGATTGGTGTTGAAGACCGAGTATTTGTGAAAGCGATAGGATGACCTATCGATTGTCTCTGCACTGGGTAGCTCCTGGTATAGAGATTTCCTTAAGTGATGGGAAATTCGATCGGGATTGTGAATACTCGGATTGCAAGGGCTTCGTAAGAAGTGCCTTCGGTTTTGTTCGAGCCCGGAACAGGCTTGTATGGATTGTATGTCTGACATTACAAGTTGAGATATAAAGCCGATTTCTTTCAAATATATTTCTGTTGGTGGCGGAGAATTTATTCTTTTAGCTTAACACCCTTCTCTGAGACGTATGAGCTCAGAGGTTATGTAGTTGAATGTTATCAGCGATATATTCCCAATTTGGTAATGTGACATGCTGAGTGATGCTGAAATGATCATTGTGTTGATTATTTGTGATAGGATCGTTTATTTGATCGTCTATCCTTGTGATCATTGTGTTGATCATTTGTTGACCCAAAGCATGGATTTTGTATAAAGTATGTTTTTGTGGACGTGAATTCGTCGAGCCTCACACCCCGTGAATGGTCAAAACAGGAAAGAAGCAGCAAGGTTATGAGGGGTAGCACCCTTTAGGATGTGTCCATTTCCTTCTGGGAAAGGGTGGTATCATGGTATGGAGCCCAGATACTTACTCATGTTGAAAACACTTTGTTATGATTGTGTGAATTGATTACGAGCGCTCGGTGATAAAGGTCCCAAAGGACCGGGGGATGGCATATTCGGTCAGTTGTTACTCAGTTAGGGGTAACCCGGCCTTGTGTTGGTAGAGATCCGGTTTGGTTCTCGGGGATGTCCATCCAGAGGCATTCTCATGTGGCAATGGGAAGTTCCTTGGCCTGATCATTCGTTGGAAATCCAAAGAAACAATACGTGACTTGTACGGTTTTAGTTGTATAACCTGCTATGGAATGTGGCGGTAACCTGCTATTGAACATAGTTAGCTATAGTAGGCATACGATAATGGTCGTATGTTGGCTAAGATTTATATTCTACTTTCGAAATGAATTTTTCCCTACACTATACACTAGTAATAATATCAAATATTATTTTAAATGCGTATCAAGCATCTTTGACTATCATAAGGAGAAATCTCCTCCGATTCTGCGTTTGCATTGTGTGTGTGTGCGGGAGGCCTTATGGTAGTCTCATTTTTAAAAGCATTGCGAATTGACTTTAAAAATATTCCTCTATTTTGATTTTAAAGTTAAGTAAACTGTTTTGAGTTCTCACACCAGTCACATGACTGACTCGGAGTTTATTGTTTTCCTTCCTAAACTCTGGGTGCCCACCAATTTTCACACGGGCAGTCAAGAGTTAAGGTATATCAGGATATTCTGGATATTCTAGAGTTGCTGGAGGCAAGCTGGATGGCATGGCGTATTACTAGTTTATATAGTATTTCTTTTTCCGCTGCATTGTTTGATGTTGTATGTAGTACACTCTGATGATTCGATGTAATGTAATATAATGTAATGTAATAACTGATATATTTCTTTGTTTAAAGATTATTCATTTATTATTATATGTTGTTCCGCTGCGAATTGTGAGATTCTGATGTTGTTCTGTTGTTTCCTGTTCTGTTCTATGTTCTTTTCTCTATTTTCCTTTTCCATTTCCTTTCTCTTCTCTTTTCTTTCTATTTTAAAATTTTCTACTTTCTATTCTCTCTAATTTCTATTTTCTATTTTCTATTTCTATTCCCTCTATCTTCTACCTTTTTCTCTCTTCTTCTCTCTCTTCTTTTCTTAAATTCTTTTTAAAACCCATAACATTCCGGTTTTTGACCTTCGATTGGTCGACAGTCGATAAAGTGAGTGTCGATGTTGAATTTTCGAAAGTCGAAAATTTCCGGGGCGTTACATTTGGTATCAGAGCTGATGGTTAAGCGACAACCATGGTTCTGTTGGGTATTACTCATTAGAGATAGAGTCAGTAGTACTCTAGAATGAGTTTGAGTGTAATAATAGCTATGAGAGCGTATTTGTTAGTGAATAAAAATTGTTTTATATTGTGTTGACTTATCGGTTGATTGTTTATAGATTCCAGTCGATGTAGTCTAGCTAACTATCGTAGATAGGAGTTTCTAAACTCTTAAACAAGATAAACCGACACGATATTGTTTTAAAATTGGGTAAATGAAATAATTTTACCTTGATTATATTTTATATATAAAAGAAATAATTTTTCAAAATTATTAAAGTGTATGTAAGTTGATTGTTTAGTTGTTTGAATAATCTAAATAAAAGAAAAATTGTATAAGCAAAAGAATTATAAGAATTGAATTATAATTAAAGTAATTTACAATTGTGAAATAAACTTATATATATAAAAAGTGAAACTTTATGAATATGTTTATGAATATGAGAAGTAAATAAAAATGAATTTAAAAGTTAAAAGGAATATAACTTAAGTGTTGTTGAATGGAATTGATATTAGTATCAAAGTAAATTAGTAAAGTGAAGTGATAAATGTGAACTTAAGTTATGTAAATGAAATTCAACTTTGGTAATTGAATTGAATTAATGGATTGAATGATTAATCAATTAAATATGAATTAGTGAATATAAACTAATTGAAAATAAATGTTAGAAACATCCACTGTATATGAATCATATGTGATTAAATTGAAAACTTAATTCATTGAATATTAATGAGAATATGAATGAATATTTATTGATTTGTTGGATGGTAGTTGGTTGATGTTTGCATTTGTTGTTTTACTACATTTGCTATGTGACATATATAGTTGTTATGGAGATATATGTTGTATATTGAAATTATTTTCATATATGCATGTTCTCATGTTGTTTGTTAAGTGATTAGTAGGTGCGGATCGCGTTTGCTTCGCATTTGGAGCTCGCTTTTGCGCTATATTAGCCGTATATGCTCGCTAATAAAATATAAGGTACATATCTCGGATTAAATATCGCACTTTTACATTTTTTTCCCTGCGGGATGCCTCATTACTTGATGAGATGTATATTTGTGATATATATACTGTCATTTTTTTTCGGATCGAGCCGCGCAAAGGAGACTATGGCGAATTTTTCCGGAAATTTAAGGCGTTAGAAAAATTTTGAGAAAATGGAAAAAAAATTTTGAAAACTTTAACTTTGATTTTGAATTGAAAGTTAAACGATAGTAGTTGTTTTTGAAAAGATAACTAAGTATGATTCGAAAACTTAGTAAAGTATTTATAAGAAGTTTAATTTTGAATTTTGGGAAAATTAATAGATTATGTAACTTTTCTTACTTGTTAATTTCGAGGACGAAATACTTTTAAGTGGGGAAGATTGTAACGACCCAGAATTTTTAGAAATTAAAATTTGAATATTTAATTAATTTTAAATATCAATAAGTGAATTTATGAGTCAAATAAATTTTTATTTGATTTATTGGATTTAATTGAATAATTAAATCGATAATTTAATAAGTTAAATTATGGAAATAATTGGAAATTGAGTTAAATATGATTGAAAATGATTTGTAAAATTTTATTTTATCATATGGGAGTTAGAACGATATTTTAGAACTTTTAAAATCGATTTAGAAGTTAATTTGTGAAAATTGAATATTTTAATAATTTAATCGACTAGTGAAAATAGTCAATTTTTGAACAGTCTCAGAATTGAACGAAACCAGTTCCATTGGATCCGTAATAGTTAGTTATTACCGGATTTCAAATTTCGTGTCAATCGGAGTTATCGTTTGATCGTGCCAGCTCGAAACGCATCGATTTATTTTTAATTTAAATTTGGCGAGCTAAAATAGCCATTTTTCAAAAAGTCTCGGATTTCGACGAAACCATTTTCATTGGATCCGTAATGTGATATTATTGTAAGGTTTCAAATTTCAAGTCAATTGGATTTACCGTTTGTCCGATACAAATTAAAACGCCTAGAAATCGACTTAAATCGGTTTAATTTAAATTGAGCGTTTACAGCCATAACTCGCACAGATGTCCGAATTAGCTTTCGAAACCTGTTCCATTGTGTCCGGAACACGGGATAAACCCTAGGTACGTTAGTTTCGGCGCCTAAATCGGAGTTCGGAATTTCCGGGTGAATAGTGTCGATCGGTTCTCTATAAATAGCCCACTATCTCAAAAATTAATATAAAAAAAATAGCAAAACCCTAATTTGTTTCTGCAGCCGCCTCCTACTCAACCAATGGCCAGAATTCAATCTCATTTCTTCATCAATCTCTCTCAATGCGTAAAGATTTAGCCAAGGTGTTCAACACGGAAGTCGTAGAGCACGACGAGAGCTTCGATTCCATACGGAGATGATCGGAAACGGTGCGACGTGGAGGGAGCAAGGGGAGGCCGTTCATGGCCAGTCACGCACGTCGTTCGTGCTGCCTAGGGGTCCGAGCTCCACCATGGGGGGTGCGAAGCAAGCTTTCTTCGAGGGCTACAGCATGGAGCAACCTGATCGTGTTAATATCGAGTGTGGTGTTAGCTAAATTTAACCCTAATTTTATATGATGGGTTCGGCCTCAACCTGTGCATATGCATGGGGAAGATGATGGGGGGGGGGGACGGCCTGATGTGGTTGGAGTTGAGATGGAGGGCTAAGATTTGCTTTGGTATAAATTAGTTTAAATTTATGTTATAAAATGTTATTAAAATCGTGTACAAACTTCATAAATTCATAACTTTTTCATACGAGGTCGAAAACGCGCGAAACCAGTTGCGTTGGAATCATATGGACGAGCACTACGCGATGGAGTTGGTTTGGAGTCATTTGGAGTTAGTGAGAATTTTGGGTAAAATTAAACGCACGTTTAATTTTATTCGAAATAAATCGCTAAAACGGAAATAAAATCAAGGTGAGAACTTCTCACTCAATCGAATAGGTTTCGATTTTATTTTAAATAGTTAGATTTAAAATATTTGAATGCATGTTTGAATGATGATTGTTATCTATTGATTGTTAAAATAGACATTATACGCCGTTAGTAAGCGGATGTTATTTAATAAAAACATATACCGCGAATATTTCATAAACAGTGAAATTGGTATTATATATAATATCAATATATATATATTGGCATATGTATATATTGCAGTTGTTGATTTCCCGCATTTTTTGTTTAGCGGATGAGACCCTATTGCGTCGTCTATTAAGCGGATAATATTTAAATCCCATATACCGCGATAATTTCGTACTGGAGCGAAATTGGTATTGTGCTAATGTTTTTGGATGCAGGAAAACAGGTTGGAGGGATCCAACTGGATTCCTCAACAGTATTTATTTGATTTCAGATATTTTGATATTTGATGGATTATCATATTGATATATGATATCGTTGTTGTCGTGATTGACTATTTGATATGTAGCATCATTGGACTAAGTTTTGGAATTTTAAAATGATTTATAAAGTGATTTTTGAAAATATACTATATTTTTAGAATTGATCCATTTTAAATAAATAAACGTTATAATTTTTAAAGTTATAAAAATTATGATTTTTAAGAAATATAGTTAAAAGCTGATTTTTGAAAATAAGGAATTAATGACTTTATAAAAGAGTTTAAATTGGGATTCTGAACTTGTTATAAAAAGTTTAAATATTTGATTTATAAAATTTGATTATTTTATAAATCAAAATGGTGAAACTATAAAGGAAATTAAAGACATTTAAAAGAATAATGTAAATTGATTTATATTAAGAGATTTATAAACGGATATTTATAAATTGAAATATTGACTTATAAAACGAGTTTTTATAAGTGTTTGAATGAAGTGAAAATGAAATTCATAAATGAATGAAATTTATAGAATTATAAACTGTGAAGTTATAAAAGAAATTTATAAATAGTAAGATTTATAAATTTGGTGAAATTATTTGAAGAATAGATTAGTTAGATAAATGGATCTTATAAGTTATAAGATTTATAAATTGGAAAGTCTCTAAAGGAACGATTTTGTAAAATAATCGTTTTATAAGTATTTAACTTATAATATGAACGTTTAGTTTATAATTTAGTTATAAACTGGAATAGGTTAATAAAAGAATTTATAAAAAGGAAGTTTTTATAAATAAATAGAAATGGAATTTATAAACGTTGTTTTATAAATCCGCAAACAACTTATTTTGATAAGTTAATTGTCATAACTTATTTAATGGAGTTATATTCACATTTTTGAATAGTGAATAATCCTTTGAATTAAAATGAATAAAAGGATGAGATTTGTTAACGAAGTTTATTCACATTTTTGAATAGTGAATAACACGTTAAAGAAAATGGTTTAGATTTGAATGTTTTAAATAGAATTAAAACGGCCTAACGATGTTTTAAAATGTGTTGAGATTCGAAACCATAGATTTCAACATTTATTGTTGAAATAGATGTTTCGAGAAATAAAAGGAAATGGTGGACTATAACACTGTTGTTATAGTAAATGATTTCCGAATGGAAATGTTTTTGTATAGTATTGGGATTTATATATCTATTTTAAATTCGAATCCCTATACTAGTGATTTTGGGTTGTCGTAACGATGTTTTACGCAACATTCGTTTTAGCCCAAATAAATATGTTTAAGAGAATGATTTCCTTAAAGAATGAAATATATACTTAATTTCGATTTAAGTATATTGAATATTTTCCAAGTGTTGAAAATAAATAAAATTTGTGAATTACTTATTAAATAAGTATGGAATTGTTTTCCAATATGAAGTGAATATTTAGAATTTATCTTTTGGAAGATAAATTGAAAATGGATAATTGAAATCGTATACGCATGAATATTTTGGAATATGAATTCACTATTGAATTTATAAAAGAAAGTGGAAATTTGTATAAAAATAAATATTGATTTATTTTTGAAGTATTGAAATTTAATATCTAGTGAAGATATTTTGGAAAATAAATAATTTGGAAAATTATTTGGAAACCGGTGATGTGTGCATATCAATTGATAGTTCAATAGCCGACTATCAATATTTCCCTTTGAATGGGTAATTGATGTGATTTGTTTGAATTTGAATGCCACCCTTATTTTTGAATAAGCGCTCACTATTCGGGTTAACCGGGAAAGGACCATGGGGTCGTATAACCCATTCCGAATATGTGATACGTCGTTGTGAATTGCATTGAAGATTGGTGTTGAAGACCGAGTATTTGTGAAAGCGATAGGATGACCTATCGATTGTCTCTGCACTGGGTAGCTCCTGGTATAGAGATTTCCTTAAGTGATGGGAAATTCGATCGGGATTGTGAATACTCGGATTGCAAGGGCTTCGTAAGAAGTGCCTTCGGTTTTGTTCGAGCCCGGAACAGGCTTGTATGGATTGTATGTCTGACATTACAAGTTGAGATATAAAGCCGATTTCTTTCAAATATATTTCTGTTGGTGGCGGAGAATTTATTCTTTTAGCTTAACACCCTTCTCTGAGACGTATGAGCTCAGAGGTTATGTAGTTGAATGTTATCAGCGATATATTCCCAATTTGGTAATGTGACATGCTGAGTGATGCTGAAATGATCATTGTGTTGATTATTTGTGATAGGATCGTTTATTTGATCGTCTATCCTTGTGATCATTGTGTTGATCATTTGTTGACCCAAAGCATGGATTTTGTATAAAGTATGTTTTTGTGGACGTGAATTCGTCGAGCCTCACACCCCGTGAATGGTCAAAACAGGAAAGAAGCAGCAAGGTTATGAGGGGTAGCACCCTTTAGGATGTGTCCATTTCCTTCTGGGAAAGGGTGGTATCATGGTATGGAGCCCAGATACTTACTCATGTTGAAAACACTTTGTTATGATTGTGTGAATTGATTACGAGCGCTCGGTGATAAAGGTCCCAAAGGACCGGGGGATGGCATATTCGGTCAGTTGTTACTCAGTTAGGGGTAACCCGGCCTTGTGTTGGTAGAGATCCGGTTTGGTTCTCGGGGATGTCCATCCAGAGGCATTCTCATGTGGCAATGGGAAGTTCCTTGGCCTGATCATTCGTTGGAAATCCAAAGAAACAATACGTGACTTGTACGGTTTTAGTTGTATAACCTGCTATGGAATGTGGCGGTAACCTGCTATTGAACATAGTTAGCTATAGTAGGCATACGATAATGGTCGTATGTTGGCTAAGATTTATATTCTACTTTCGAAATGAATTTTTCCCTACACTATACACTAGTAATAATATCAAATATTATTTTAAATGCGTATCAAGCATCTTTGACTATCATAAGGAGAAATCTCCTCCGATTCTGCGTTTGCATTGTGTGTGTGTGCGGGAGGCCTTATGGTAGTCTCATTTTTAAAAGCATTGCGAATTGACTTTAAAAATATTCCTCTATTTTGATTTTAAAGTTAAGTAAACTGTTTTGAGTTCTCACACCAGTCACATGACTGACTCGGAGTTTATTGTTTTCCTTCCTAAACTCTGGGTGCCCACCAATTTTCACACGGGCAGTCAAGAGTTAAGGTATATCAGGATATTCTGGATATTCTGGAGTTGCTGGAGGCAAGCTGGATGGCATGGCGTATTACTAGTTTATATAGTATTTCTTTTTCCGCTGCATTGTTTGATGTTGTATGTAGTACACTCTGATGATTCGATGTAATGTAATATAATGTAATGTAATAACTGATATAGTTCTTTGTTTAAAGATTATTCATTTATTATTATATGTTGTTCCGCTGCGAATTGTGAGATTCTGATGTTGTTCTGTTGTTTCCTGTTCTGTTCTATGTTCTTTTCTCTATTTTCCTTTTCCATTTCCTTTCTCTTCTCTTTTCTTTCTATTTTAAAATTTTCTACTTTCTATTCTCTCTAATTTCTATTTTCTATTTCTATTCCCTCTATCTTCTACCTTTTTCTCTCTTCTTCTCTCTCTTCTTTTCTTAAATTCTTTTTAAAACCCATAACATTCCGGTTTTTGACCTTCGATTGGTCGATAGTCGATAAAGTGAGTGTCGATGTTGAATTTTCGAAAGTCGAAAATTTCCGGGGCGTTACACAAACGGTACATCCAATGAATCCAAAAGCAAAGACATTGATGTAGTACAAACGGTACATCCAATGAATCGAAAAGCAAAGACATTGATGTAGTACAACGGTACATCCAATGTATCAAAAGCAAAGTCATTGATGTAGTACAAACGGTACATCCAATGAATCAAATAGCAAAGACATTGATGTAGTACAACGGTACATCCAATGTATCAAATAGCAAAGACATTGATGTAGTACAACGGTACATCCAATGAATCAAAAGCAAAGTCATTGATGTAGTACAACGGTACATCCAATGAATCAAAAGGAAAAGACATTGATGTAGTACAAACGGTACATCCAATGAATCCAAAAAGAAAAGACATTGATGTAGTACAAACGGTACATCCAATGAATCAAAAAAAGGCGGAACATCGATGTAGTATGATAACAGTACATCCGATGATCCGAACACCATAAAAGAACACCGGACACTAATCCATAAAAGGAATGAGATAAAGCTCAATAAAATGAAGGGTACCAAAACGTCCGATGAACTTGATAAAAAGATGATTCCATTCAGACAACATCAAAGAATCAACCACTTGTTGCTTACGACAAAGCGCATTGGCAACACGATTTCCCTTCCAGGAATAAAAAGAATATCAAGATCGTAAGATGTCAGGAACTCGAGTCAACATGGAGTTCCATATGAAAAAATAATTATTTCAAAGATTTATGATCGAGGTGGAGAGCAAATTTCTCCCCCAAAGATGATGATGTCAAACTCTAAAAGCAAAAACAATAGCCGCGAGCACTAGATCATGAGTGGTATACCTAGTCTCGATAAGCTATAATGATTTAGAAGCACAAGTGATAGCACGTTCTCCTTTGCAAGAGAACGGCATACAAACCAATACGACTAGTATCGGTACAAATAGCAAAGTCTTGGTTCCCCTTCAGGAATCACAAGAATAAGAGTATCGAAAAGAAAGAATTTCTTTTAAATAATCTTCTCTCCTGAAAAGTTAAAACTTTCAAATTACATTTATCATTATGTAATAATCTTTCTAGAAAAATTTACTATTTTCAAGTTAATATACTGTGTCTGATTGTCTCATCAAAGCGTTTAGGAAATTCCTATCGATAACGTTGATCAAGCGCATCGACCAAAATTCTTAAAACACTAAATGGGCAATACAATCACAAAATCGTATTCTATAGGATAAGTAAGTTTCTCAAAAACTTCTAAGAATATTCTTTGTTCGTTTTAAGAACAAAAATACGGTTATACTTCTAAATAAATCTTATGAAAAAGATTTTGCAAAATTTTAAATTTTTATTCTCATCCAAGATCAATAAGTAAAAGAATGGTCTCATCGAAATATTCATAGAATATTTGATATATAAAATGGATGAAATAAGCTGGACAAATTGAATGACAAAATAAGTCATTCATAGGAATCATAACAAGTGCGGAATGCGGTAAGTGGAATGCTAACTTCCGCAACTCGTAGCAAATGAAAACCGGTGGTAAGGTCAAACTGAAAAGACCTTAGCACCACACAAAGATTACTTAGGTGATAAATCCTAAGACAAGCTCAAAAATACCGGAAAATTTCTCAAACTATTTAGATAAGAGAAACAACACTTTCCTTATAAGTGGGCTTAAGGAATAAAATGATGCCATCAAGTTGGAATCGAAATCATAAAGGAAAAATAGAAATCTGCTTAACAGATTGAAAATGTCGAAGAGGAAAAGTCCACACGAGAAAATAGGATATGGGCTTCACAACGATTAAGCCAATCCTTACAAAAAAAATCAATTCCGAAGCCTAAGTAAAAATATCAGCTCGGAAAGATAAATCACATAAAATAATTTCGACATCAATAGAAAGCAAATTGAGTGTTGCAGATCTACCATCCGGATTCGCAATCCTCAAAGAAGTCAACAAGCCCAAAATATTCAAAGAAAAAGAATCGACAAGTTCTTTTGATATAAAATAGTGAGCCATATCAAAAAGAACTCAAATAGAAAGTTCACGAATTAAAACAATGCCATCAAGGATTGAATGAAAATACCTTGACCAAGAGAAGAGTTGCCAGGGGCCTGCTGCTTTCCTTCTCACTTGCTTGGAAGCTTTGGACACAAAGATAAAAGATGACCCGAACCTTTGCAATAACGGCAAAAGAGGGGTTTCGGGCACTCCCTTACATGGTGGTCTGTGGAACCACAATTGTAGGATCGTCCACGACTAGAGGTAGGAACTTTTGCTACCTGAGTTTGTTGCTTCCCTTTCTCATTAGAATCGGGGCCTTTGAATTTGATAGGCCTCTTCAAGTTATTGTCGAAGTTCCGTTGGGCACGCACAACTTCAACTTCACCTTCATTATCGGCCTCTTCAAGACGAAGAGCGATATCAATAAGCAGATCAAATGAAACCTCAAGTTTCAGAAGTAATGGCTTCTTAAGATTCTCATTCAAGCCATAGACAAATCTCTGATTTTTCTTCAATGGGGTATTAATGTACTCAACCCCATATTTGGACAGAGATTCGAAGGATGCGACATAGTCTGTCACAGAAGATTCACCTTGAACAAGGTCTATGAAACGGCGGGCTAAAGTTACTTTTTCAGCCTCCGGCACAAATTTCGATTCAAATCTTTCCCGGAATTGCTCCCAAGTGAGATCCGCTTCAACGATTTCAGAAATTAGGAGCTCATACCAATCTACCGCTCTTTCTTGGAGCATGCTAGAAGCCACTTGGACTCGATGAAGGTCAATAAGGTTCATGCGAGAAAAGATGCGATCGCATGATTTAAGCCAAGCCTGAATTTCTATAACACTCTCGGATCCCTTGAATGGCCTTCCACCCAAATCGGTGTAGTCTTTGCACAGGCGTGCAAAACCGGATCTAGGATGAGTAGGCTCTAGATTGGGACCGGCAGCTTGAGCGTTCTTTACTAGATCAAGAAGCTGCTGGGCAGACATAAATACTCCATCCTGAGGAGTAGCACTAGATTGACCGGCGCTGGGACGGCCAGGCCTAACCATTTCTCTTCTTTAAGAAAGAAAGAAAGAAGAGGAAAGAGTTATTCTCAAAATAAATTTCAATCAAACTTGATTGATAAAACAAGGAATCATAAACAAAATAGGATGAATCAGTACGAAGACTCGAATTAAATCCTAAAGCACGACTCCTAAGAAAGACATAGGACGATGATCCTTGTTATAATATTCCATATTGTTCCGAAGTTTGGCTCTGATACCAAGCTGTGACGCCCCACCTCTATACCCACGCTAGCCAAGAACACTACGGTGTAATGCTGTCAACTAGCACGGAGAATAAGGCTGTTGAGGAGCGACCATCCGTGTAATTGCTTTGCGCGAGCACCGATATGTCAGATAGTATAACATGCATTTTGATTTCAAGAGGAAATCCGACACACCGACACAAACACAAAGCTACTACACAGTGGCTATAATATCTTTAGAAAACAAATATAGAAATAAACATAACATAAATCAGTCACAGATAATTCATATCACAAAGGCGGAAACAGATATGAATACTACACATGAAAGTGTACATCAGAGAAGTGGTCAAACAAGATCCACAATAATACAAAGGAATAGATACAAGTGCTAGACAAAAATATGTATACATCAAGGAGTCTGTATCTCAAATGTATATAACAAAAACTACTAAACTTAAGTAGTTAGCCAAAAGGTCAGATGAAAGTCCGATAAGGAGTCAAGCAGAAGCACCTGTAAAATCTCAGTCTGACCCGAGTATTATTTAATAAGAAAATAATAAACGGATCAGTCTAGCTATAAATATCAGATGAAGTGATATATAATAAGAGATATGACAAAACATATAATAATCACAATGCCAAGCTGTGATAAATAAGTAATTGAAAAATCAATAAGAGATTAATCAATATCACAATAATCTACACAAGATAAAAAGGAATGTCATACTCCAAATTTCATTCACCAAGCCACTATAAATGACATATATATTCATGACAATCATAAAAGTTGGTGAAACATAAATTCCAGAATTCAACACACGAAATCCAGAAATCACTAAAGTCAACGACACACAAATTCACCAATGCACAAAAATTGATAAATCATATCAATAGAAATCACAAAAATAGGTGAAGAAGGAAATTCCAGAATTCGACACACGAAAACTAGAAATCACACAAAATAGGGGGGAGGCCTATCACACGAATGGGAGCATGAAAACTCACCAACAGCTTTAACACACGAACGAGAAGCTATCTCATGGTAGCTAGCCATTAATTTGACACACGAATGGTCCGAAGACCTGACACATGAATGGTCCGAAGACCGTGGGTTGCTACCCCACCAATTTGAGTCGAAACTCCACAAAACGGAGTTTAGTCTACCTCGCAGATAAAGAGACATCGCACATTGCTAGTCTAAATCACAAAAATGATCATCATGATCAACGAGAAATGTCAATTACACTAAGCTAGTAAATATATGAGCTTAGCTTCATGTCCCATAACCACTAGCTTAACATAAATATTTACGAACAAATTGTAGATCTCCACTAGAAAATTGTCACAAGAGTTTCAATCGAACAAGTCCAAGAATTAACCAACAAAGTGAACGCAAGCATTTCATACCACTTGTTTTACTAAGTCGTTTAATTAGATTTCTCATACGAGTGAGGTAAAGGTTTATATATACTAATTAGATTGGAAAACGGTTTTGTAAACGAATTTGGTATTAAAATAGTATTGAAATCGTTTGAGGAAAGAGTTTTGATATTTACTACTAGTATAGAAAACCTTTATATTTTTAAAGTGACAAATCACAATGAAGATTGTAGGAACAATCAATCACAAAGATTCGCATTCGAAAATGTGAATAAAATCCAAAGAAATTGATATAAAATCCATCAAAGTGGATATATCTAAAATTCCCAAAGAAAAGGTCATCAAAGTCGATAATAAATGACGACAACAAAAGTGAGACAACACGAATCGATTAAAGTTGGATATTCAAACGAATTAGCAAAATAGGAAAATCTGGCAAAAATCATCAGGTCGGTCGACCGGACTCCCTGAGTCGGTCGACCGAACCAAAGGTTGGGAACCTCTCGGGACAGCAGGTCGGTCGACCGAACCCTGTACTCGGTCGACCGAACCTTAAAACGGAAAGTGCTTATGCACTTGGAAGCAGGTCGGTCGACCGGACCAGAGGGGTCGGTCGGCCGAGCCTGTTTCCAGCCTCATCCATGCCTATTACAAATGAGGTTCAATCTTGACCAAAATTGCATTCGCACGAGCAACGGCGCTAAGGGTTTATGTCAATCGACTACCCGGCCCTATATGCTCCTCGATGCATCACCAAAAACATGTTCAAACATAGAAGTTAGGATTTTTAATGAATTGAACTCAAAACACTAAAAATTGGAATATACACCAATTCAATCCAAACCAAAAGCAAATGCACACGAATAAGTGTTAGGAATTAATACCTGACAATCGAAGATAAATATAAGCATAGATGTGAGATAAAAATCTCACCTTTTTAACTCAAGAACAAGAAGAAGAAGCTCAAATGCAAAGGAAAGGCTAACCACTCTTCACTCTTACTCAACAAGCTTCAATCTAAGAATAAAACACATATTTTCCTAAATTAGGTTTAGGATATTTTATGAAATTGAAGAGGAGAAGAGATGGAGAAGATGGAGAAGAGGCTTACATTTCTCTTTGAATTTGGAGCAAGAATTTGGATTATCAAGAGCAACTAGGGCTTGGGAGTTTCTATTTCCTCTTCCCTTCCCCCATTAACATAAAAGCTTGAGTATTAGGAAAATAGAAAAGAAGTGAATGAAGAGGAGAGGGTTGGAACTGAATACATAAGTGGGCTCAGCCCAAACCAAAACCCTAAGTGAAAAGCAGCAAAATTCAACTTTCTCCAAACATACCGAAGCTTATACTCAAAAAGGTCGCAAACGTCATTTTGAACTCAATGGGGGTGGTCTCGAGTCCCAATTCGACTGTTTGCAAAAAGTAGCTTTTCGGACTAAAATCCGATTAACGATAAAATATTTAAATAAAATATTTAAATAAAATATTTAAATATAAAATCGATAAATATGCAGGTTGTTACAGCTAATTTGACCCGTTCCCATCGATTTCTTTTACCAGCTTTGATCGTCGATTCGTGCCGATCTCACTTTGCTTTGAGATTCATGCTTGGGTTTCGTAACTCAACTTCATTGGCTATCTCTCTAACCTCGAAAGGTGAGCAATCACTCACGATTAAAGTTCTTTTATTTATTAGATTTGATTTCAATTGAAACGACAATTGAAATATGAGACTGTAGTTATTTAAATTGTTATATATGCTATTTTCTTAACTATTCACTTATGGGATATGACACCATATCCTATTGTTTATATTTATTTTCATGATATATGCCTGTTGTTATTATTATTTTCATATCTGTTATCACTCTGCAATTTCTCAGTTAGTATAGAAATCATTATGGGTTGAAATGATACATACCCGAACGGACTTTAGAATAGGAGAAAATCGTTATGGGTTGAAATGATAAACCCAAGCAATTTTCATTTAATTGAATTTGGGATTACGGGTTGAAATGATATCCACCCGTATATATTTAGTGTACGGGTTGAAATGATAAATATCTGTAGCACTTGACTATATGATAGGAAATATATACAGACACAATTGGTCTATATAAATATTTTGAAAATAAATTTCTACAGTTGAAAAGAAATATATGGGATTTAATAAATATTGGTTCTTAAAATATTATATATATAAATGGAAATTTTATATATAGATTTAATAATATTATTATTGAGATTGATTTATAATATGTTTGAGTATTATTTAAGATTTATATTTCAAAATTTACCATTGTAAAAAGTTGAATAATTAAGATTGGGAGATAAATTTGGGTTTATTAAAAATTATTTTTAAGAAGGATTTATTTAATTAAATCGATTTGAAATTATTGAATGGAAAATTTAAAGGTATGATTTTGTAACTGGATTTTTGATTTAAGTGATTTAATGAATGTTTCACCTTTAGTAAAATTAAAGAAAATATTGAGTAAAATGTAATTTAAGGTTATTCAAATGATATTGAATCTAATAAGGGAGTATTTCAAGACTAAATAATATTGAGGTTAAATCACGATCTATATGAAACTATTATATAAAACATTTAAATATTAAAGCCTTGAACTATATTGGAATTTAAATGGTTTATGTTGAGATTCAGATCTGTATTTGAAATCAGTGTAGTTGAATTTGTTATTTAGCAACTAAATTGAATTAAAGTGAAATTTAGGTTGAACCAAATTTGAATTTATTATTTAGAAAACTAAATTGAATAAAAATTTAGTTGAAACGTTGAATACTTAAAGTTTTGAAATATATTGAAATATAAAGGGGTATTTTTGTGATTACAAATCCGAATTTGAGATCGATAAATTGAAGTGTTTATTTTAGGAATTGAGTTGAATTTAAATTGATAAATTGAGATTGAATTTAATTTAAATGGGAAGGTCGGGTTGATGTTGAAATGATTTGTTAAATTGAGGGAATTGAAAATACTTTATTGTATAAATTACTTAATATATATAAATACTATTTTGGGAAATATAGAGATATTAGAAGTGAAATGATATTTGGTTTTCAAGTATAAATTAAGCTGAAATGACCACGGTGTTATAGTGTATATTTCTACCTTGTAGATAGTTCCATGGACCCTTAGAGGATGGTTATCCCAAACATCCTATAAGTTATTTGTATTTCAGTTGATATTTCACTTGATTTGGATTTATTGATATAAGAATGTCAATCCTGACTCGAGTGTTTTGTGTTTTGCTTTACGCTCGGGTCAGACTGATTGATACAGCATTAGAGACTCACCTTTGGATTTCGGAGTTTCATTTGGAGATCCAACTATCGATTCAGATTCCAGCCTTTCCATTTGATTGGTTCAGAGAAGTCATCTGTTGCATTGGAGACTTCACTGCATTTGAACTATTCGGTTTTATTTTATTTCTAACTCCGATGTATATAGTAGCTTCATGAACTACTATTCTTTATCTATTCCGCTGCATTATATTACTCTGTGATCTGTGATTGATTTATTTATTGTATATTTTAAGTTTTGCCAGATTTTAATTAACAATTCGGTATTTTGAATTATTCAAGTCGGATATGTATGGTTTTATTGTCGATTTGAATGGTCCAAAATAGCAGGTCATTACACATTGGTTCGCCAACCCTTCCTCTTCCTCCAACAACAAGATCGAGCTTCAACACGTCGTAGATCGATGGCCACCGACGAAATTCCCAAAATCAAACAATCCTAGATTTCTCGGCAATTACCATTCTAAAAATCACGAAATTTATATTAAAATTCATGATTTATAATTACAAAACCGATTATGGATTCTAAACATGAAACTAAGATGTTTGATTTTGCTCTAAATTTCCAAGGTTGCACTGTAACTTTGTTACAGAGATAATACTCAATCTTTTAAATTAGAAAACATTATATAAACACAGTCATATACATCTTTATATATACAGGGTAGATTCAAACATAATTTTAGAGAAGGATTATTCATATATACATACTTCATTGTAACCATATAAATTTATCACATGCATCAGATTCAAACTATATATTTATTTATTTTTTTCTTTTTTTCTTTAGTTTACTCACTGTTTCAATCTGAACATAAATTTTCCATTTCGTGTTCCTGCCCAGATGAAATTGCTAACACACACACACACACACACAGATATATATATATATATATATATATATATATATATATATATATATATATGCTTAAAATCATTTTAAAACAACATGCGTAAGAAATTTCAGATCATACTAATAAGATCACCGCATACTTGATCGAGATTCATAGATTTATCAAGCTTACTCACCTGTTTATGCAAATAAAGGACAGAGCTATAAGCTTTGTATTTTAATTTTGATCTGAATGTTGCATGCAAGTTGAAATCTGATCTGATCCTTATTGCTTGAGAAGATTTCGATAGGCATACATTGAGTCCTTGCTTTTGTTTCAGATTGGAGAAGATTGCCTTTAATTTTCTTGCTTTGTTGAATTTCTAGCTCTCTTTTTTTATCCTCTTTTTGTTTTGAATTTAGTTTCAATTGAAAGAGGAGAAAGATTTAGAGCTGATGAAAGAAAATACCAAATCTCTTTTTCATATTTTTAAATTTCAAAGTTTTAATTATAAAAAGAAAAAACAAATATAGCCACTTGTCCTTAGGTAAATTATTTAGCTTAAACATATCCATTTCATTTTACAAATGTCTTTAAATTACTTAATATGCTTACAAGTGTTAACTAGCCTTTTATAAATTCATTTACACTATATATATTTATGTAATATTTTCATGTAAAAAAAAATGTATATACTTAGGCTTTTAAATTTTAAATAAATATACAATATGAATTTAGGTAGATATTTGTAAATTACTTATGCTATGATCCAAATAAATATAACATATGTTTATATGCTTGAGAAGTTCTATTTTAACTTAGTATATATTTTTAAATGATCATGAAATTATCTTTGTTGTTAAAAAATTTAGGTTTCAAATGTTCTTTTTATTTCCTAAATTATTAATTTTACATCTACATATGTTTAAATGTTTTATACTTGAAATACCTATATAATTCCAAACTATTTTTATTAATATATATCAAATTAAGACTTATTTTATTTGTTTAAATTAAAAATTTGTATTTTAAAACTTTTTAATCCTGTTAATTATCCAATTAACAGATGTCCAAAATTTGGGTTACCACATTCCTCCCCCCTTTGAATCTTTTCGTCCTCGAAAAGCATCGAAGTCATAATTTATTAAAATGCTTATTTTTAGAAAAATTATTCTTTGAAACAATTTATGATCTACATAATATTACAAAATGGTTTTATAAAAAATACCTTTAATAACTCGATGTTTTAACCAGTCCATCCTTGTTCTCACAGAAATTCGGTCATACGTTGATCAGGCGTATGACGGAAAATCTATAAGTACTTAGCAGACCCGTTTTCAACATCCAGTGAAAATACTTGAAAAAAAATAATTTTATTGAAAATATTGAAAGCAATTTTAAATCGAGGAAATATCTTTGGTGAGAATGCTCTGGAAATCATCACCTTCATCCATGGTCGCAGTTACATTCCAGGGTTACGTTGCCATCGCAGCTGTAACGACCGGCTATTTTGGACCATTCAAATCGGCTATAAAACCATACATGTCCGACTTGAATAATTCAAAATACCGAATAGTTAATTAAAATTTGGCAAAACTCAACATATAAAGTAAATAAATCAACCACAGAATCACAGAAACAGAGTAATATAAAATAATGCAGCGGAATAGATAAATAGTAGTTCATGAAGCTACTATATAAATATCAAAGTTAGAAATAAAAATACAACAGAATATCTCAAATACAGTGAAGTCGCCAGTACGAACAGATGACCTCTCTGAACGAATCAATTCAAAGAGCTGAAAGCTGAATCAATAGTTAGATCGTCAAACGAATCTCCAAACTCCAAAGGCGTGTCTCAAATGTTGTATCGCTTAGTCTGACCCGAGCGTAAAGCAAAAACACAAAACACTCGAGTCAGGATTAACATTCTTATATCAATAAATCCAACTCAAGTGAAATATCAACTGAATAGACTATATATAGTACTAGTACATATTCATGCTATATGTAAATATTTAAAAACAAGACATATATTGCAATATGATACGCATACTGTTTATAAAAATATGGATGACGAGGGGAGGAGGCATGGAGTGGGTTGCGGCTCTTGACAGGTGGTTCGAGCTGTGGTGGCGAAGGCTTGACGAAGCTATAGGAAGGAGAACTGGTCCTTTTTCATTTTTCCATCATATGTGTT
The DNA here is from genome assembly GCA_030765085.1 of Allium cepa. Classification (NCBI taxonomy): domain Eukaryota; kingdom Viridiplantae; phylum Streptophyta; class Magnoliopsida; order Asparagales; family Amaryllidaceae; genus Allium; species Allium cepa. The sequence goes on from CM060938.1 coordinate 593,074,606, forward strand.
TTAGCATTGTAATGGGAAAAATCTCTTTTTTTTTCAAGAAGCAACAGAGAGGAAGAAAAATATGGTAGAGGAGAAGAAAGTGAGCAGGCTAGGAAATTAATAGAGGGAGAAGAAGTAACGGCTACAGGAAAAAAAATGGAGGAGAGGGGATGGCAAAAGAAATAGCTCACAGGCAATAGAAAATAGGAAGAGGAAAGCAGTAGTTTTGATGACTTTAAAAAAAATGCGAACGTTATGTTTGATTTTTCTCAATGGCAATAAGATTACAACAGCTGGTTTTTAGTAACTGATTGAAATAAATAAAGGTGGAATGGCAACAAATCTTGTAAGTAGGGAAACAACGTCAAAGAGGGAGCAAATTTTGGAAAAGCAAAGGACACGCTGGCGATTAAATGTGAAGGCAACGTTACTGTACGTTTTATTTTTAAAATAAGAATGCTGAACGAAAATCAACAGTCGAATATGGTACGGTGTAAATGGAAAGAGTCACGCTGATTACTGAATAAAATAAAACGAATAACCATTATATTTTTTTTAAACGGTAGAAAAATGAAGAAATAAAAGGTCAGTGAAAGTAGGAATGAATATATTAGAAAAGTAACGATTCTAATAGCAACGGTCATCTTAGATTAAGTTGAAAAATTTATAATAATTTATTACCATGGCTATGGATCAAATTTTTTTGAAAGCAAGAAAACCAAAAGGTCACAATTAAAGGTAAGCTTTAAATTTTTAATAAATACAAAACGTATCTAAGTTTATACGTCTATAACTTTCCAACGGTAGTTTATATATATAATGAATGGTCATAATGAAAGAAGTGGAAACAGAGAGCGTAGGAAAGGAAAGGTTAGAAAAATAAAATTTTCACTCTTAAATTCCGGAGAATAATAAGGTAACGTACATCTTTAATTAAATGTACAGCAACGGTCACAAGCTAAAATTTAGCTGAAAGTTTAAAGAAATGAGGGGAAGATGGATTTTTTTTTAAATTAATCACTTCCCCGAATTAATATGTCAATGAAAAAAGAAAGGAGATGAATCAGGGAAACATATTATAACTTATATATAACTATTAAACGGATAGATGGAAGAAAAGGTGAGAAGGTGAGTAAAAGTGGAGACTGATTTATAAGCGATATGGAATGTGAGCTGTTGCCTGGGAAGAAAATGGAACAGTTTAAAAATTAAAGGCAATGGACTGCTGAAATTAAATGAGTATAAAACGTGTAAAAGTTATATACTGAAACGGCTATAAATTTCAAAATATTACTTAAAATTTCTCAAAATCAAATTAAATACGCTAAATAAAACCATTAAAAATTAACAAAATTTTACGGGTCGTTACACTCTCTCCCACTCAAAACTTTTCGTCCCCGAAAAGGAAGAAGGTAGGAGAATAGAAACAACCAGAAAGATAAATAGATTGAAAGAAAAGGATAAACAATTAATTAAGACTATATAAATTTTACTTGAAATATTCATTTGAAAACATCATTTGAAATTAAATTTTCTTTAATACTAAATTTTTTTCTCAAAACCCATTGGAATTAAATATGTTAAATAACACTTAATAAATATATGAAAACTATTTGAAAACAATTTATTTACATGATTACTTATATTTATAAGGAAGTTATTTGAAAACATTAAATCCAAAATTTATAACTTACCAATTTTCTCTCAAAATACTTTTCAAATATTCTCACTAATCATTTACTTTAAATATGTTTATTTTAAATAAATGACTTCTAAAATATTTATAACACTAAAATTTTCTATTAAACCAGGTAGTATATAATTAACAATATTTTAAAGGATATATTCAAAAGGAAAGGAAAGTAGATTCAAAAGATAGTATCGCGCACGAATCGTAAATTTCAAACTATAAGAATTTAAATTTTAAAAACTAATACAAAAATTTCTTGTTGGAAATATTTCTATAATAAAATACCTTTATAATGAAATACTATTATATCGAAACAAATTTAGCTTTCGAAAATACTTTTATAACTCGATGTTTCAACAAGTTTATCCTCATTCTTGCAGACTCTGGCCATGCGTTGATCAGGCGCAAAGCTAGAACTCTTCAAGTACTTAGTAGACCCGTTTCAACATCCAGTGAAAATACTTGAAAAACCTTCGAAAACAGATATAGAAAGTACAATCCAAACAAACAACCAAACCAAAACGTTTTCCAACCATGGTTCGCAGATATACAATGGTTACGCCTGGATCCCCCAGGAAACAATCCGTATGCGTAAGCTTTCTCAGCCCTGCGAGTTACGCCATGATGACTAGTAGAGTGTAGGATACACAATGGTTATGCCTGGGTCCCCCAGGAAACAATCCGTACCCCTAGGTCGTCTCAGCCAGGCAGTTTCACTACTAATCGCGACATACACAGATTGCAGGATACACAATAGTTACGCCTGGATCCCCCAGGAAACAATCTGTACCCCTAGGCCAGACTCAGCCAGGCAGTTGAGCCATGTAGTCGTGAGAGTAAAAAAAAACCATGGGTTATGCCACGGTGAGAACACTCGAGTATCACATCCGGAAAACCAAAAATCAGAGAGAATAATATCGATAGAATGAATCCACAATGTGGCCACAAAGCGGATATCAAGCAGAAGGCACTTTCCATATCATTGCTTCGAAAATATATATCATATAGTACCTTTTCAAATACCTTCAAATATCATACTTATATAAAGTCCATTATATATAGGATTCTTTTTTTCAAATCAAATACTTTCCAAATCAATAGTATATCAGATCATACTTATATAGACTTCGACTATATAAAATTCTCTTTCCAAATTGAGTATCTTTCAAACCAATAGATTTCAAATCAACTTCATACTTATACAAATCCATTTTATATAAGTTCGACCACTCCCAAATCAAGTGCTTAATAATATAAGGTTCTCAATTTCAAATCATTTCAATATCAATTCAGTTTCAAATTTATATATGATTCCACCAAATTTTCTTCTAAATTTCAAAGTTCCCAAAATAATAGGTTTAGAAAATTATCCCAGTTTCCAAATTAAAATAATTGTCAAACAAATTCATTTCCAAAATCACCATATAAGTACTGGTTTTTAATTGCAATTTAATTTCAAAACCAAATATTTTCTCAAAATAAATTATGCTCAAAATGGTTTCCAAATTTATAATTATCCGTTTAAAACTTTTAAACTATCTATTTCTATTTGAAATATCCAATTTGCCTTTCTGAAAACCATTATTCAAAACTATTTTTTTTTCAAAACATTTCAAAACTAAATTTATATTTTTTATCAAACATTTTATACTCTTCGAAATTTCTTAGCTTTGAAAATTTAATCTCGATTTGGAAGTGTTCGAACATTCAAAATAGTTAGGGAAATCAAATTTCCAAATTCAAGAGTTGAAATCAACATAAATCAATAAATCAATTTCAATAGATAGGATTATACTAAATCAAATCCGAAACTCGAGGACTGAACACCAGTCTCACTTTAAATTGTTTCAAATATATACATATATCTTTCGAAAATATCAAATTACTTCGGAATTTGAAATCAAAAACGGTTTTACAAAATCACTCGCATAGCGAAGCTATTAAAGTGGCTTGTCCCCCACTTTGAAACTCGAAAATCAATGTCGATGATGCGTGCACTCATCACCGAAATTATTTTCCAGCGACATAAGTGAATTCTGGACTTCTATTTTCTTGAAAACTTCTTTGAAATTTCTTCAAAATTATTGGAATTCATTTGAACTTATTTGAAACATTTCTTGCTAGGAAAATACTTTTAAATTGTATTATTTATATATATTTTCCAAAATCTTAAAACCAATTTCAAAATACCGAAATTCAATTTCTCGAATTTCAAATTCAAAACCTTTCAGTTATAAATCATTTTTATATAAATCAATTTTTATAAATTTTCAAAATTTCAAATCCTTTCAAAAACTTTTATATATAGGGTAACATTTTCACTTTTATATATAGAATAAAATCATAGTTATCAAAATAATAATTTCGATATACAAAATAATTTCAAAAATACAAACATAACCCGATTTTCAAAGGATGATTCAAGAATGGATTTCAGAACAAAGATAGAGATTTAAATTAGAAGAACTCCAATCAATAGAATCCTGATTCGAAGATAGACTCGATCGAAGATGAGATAATTAAATTACAGAAATAGAAGATGGATATCTATATAAATCGCGTGCGACCTTACCCGGGTTAACCGTGACTTCAGGAATATAATCGATGCGGAATTCCAAAACAAACCGACATTCGATCGCCAGAGATAGAATTCGGCATATCAAGATATAGCAGCATCGTGAACCGAGGATACAGAAATCTCTAGTTAATCAATGCTGATTGTAAAGGAGTTTTCACCACCTTTACAAATCATTTAGTGGAGTCATTGGATACTCCAGAATCAAAAGAATATAAATAGAGAGAGCCAAGAATGAATTTTAGAACCACATGGAGCGTCCCAAAGTTCAAAGAAAATCGAGTCAAAAGGAAGAGATTCAACTCGAGCGAAAGTGATTCTGTAAATAAATTTACCACATATGCTAAGTTTGCCTAGAGCCAAAGCTCTGATGCCAATTGTAACGACCGACTATTTTGGACCATTCAAATCGGCAATAAAACCATACATGTCCGACTTGAATAATTCAAAATACCGAATTGTTAATTAAAATTTGGCAAAACTCAGCATATGCAGTAAATAAATCAACCACAATATCACAGACACAGAGTAATATAAATAATGCAGCGGAATAGATAAATAGTAGTTCATGAAGCTACTATATAAATATCAGAGTTAGAAATAAAAATACAACAGAATATCTCAAATACAGTGAAGTCGCCAGTACGAATAGATGACCTCTCTGAACGAATCAACTGAAAGAGCTGAAAGCTGAATCAATAGTTGGATCCTCAAACGAATCTCCAAACTCCAAAGGCGAGTCTCAAATGCTGTATCGCTTAGTCTGACCCGAGCGTAAAGCAAAAACACAAAACACTCGAGTCAGGATTAACATTCTTATATCAATAAATGCAACTCAAGTGAAATATCAACTGAAATACAAATAACTTAAAGATATTTGGGATAACCATCCTCTAAGGGTCCATGGAACTATCTACAAGGTAGAAATGTACACTATAACACCGTGGTCATTCAACTTTATTTATACTTCAAAATCAAAACATCATTTCCCTTTCAAATATATCTATTTTCCAAGATAGTGTGTATATATATATATATATTAAATAATTTATAAAGTAAAGTAATTGAAATTTCCTCAACTACACAAATTGATTCTAATCAACTCAAGTTCCAAATTCTCATTTATTCAAAGCTAAATTCATTAATTCAATTCAACTCATAATAACCATTTAAACCTCCGTTATATTCAAAGCTTTAATCAATATTTTAAAGTTAAATCTAACAGTTTCATATAGATCTTGATTTCGCTTCATCATTATTATTTAGTCAGGAAATATCCACTTAACAAGTCCGATATCATTTAAATAGCCTTATATTTCATTTTACAGAATATTTCCTTAAATTTATTTAAACTTAAAATATCCATTTAATCCCTTTTACCAAAACCAAGTTATAAAATCATATCTTAAATCTCGAATTCAATAGTTTCAAATCGATTTCATTGCATGTAATTCTTAATTAAATACCATTTCCAATTAATTCAACTTTATCTTCTCAACTCTAGCTTATTCAAAATTTTAACAAATCTAATTTGAAATATAAATTTAAACGAATCCTTAAACATATTATATGTATTAAATCAATCTCAATTAGATTAAATATTATTATTAGGTCTATACATAAAATTTTCATTTTTATACATATAATATTCTAAGAATCAGTCTTTATTAAAACAATATTTTTCTTTCCAAAACCATAGAAATTAATTTCAAAACATTTATATATATATATGGACCAATGATGTCTGTATATAATTTCCTATGCTATGGTCAGGGATACGGATATTTACAATTTCAATCCGAAATTTATATATACGGGTAGATATCACTTCGACCCACAATCCCAAATTCAGTTTAATTGAAAATCGCTTGGGTTTATCATTTCAACCCATAACGAAATTCTCCTATCCAAAAGTCCATTCGGATATGTATCATTTCAACCCATAGTGAATTCTAAACTACAGGGAACTTGCAAAGTGATAACAGATAATACAATAAAATAACAGGCATATATCATCAATAAAAATATAATATAAACAACAGGATATGGTATCATATCCCACAGGTGAACAGTTACAGAACATAGCATATATATAACAATTTAAATGACTACAGCATCATATTTCAATTGTCGTTTCAATTGAAATCAAATTTAATAAAATACAAGAACGTTAGTCGTGAGTGATTGCTCACCTCTCGAGCCTAGAGAATAGAGAAGATGACACGGATATGCATACTGCTACAGACACTGAAATTTGAATTATGAATCGAAGCAAAGCAAAATCGGCACGAATTCAACAATCAAAGCTGATAACAAGAATTGATGGAACAAGTCAGAACGGGATCGACGAAGATAATGGTATGAGTGGACTTATATATACATATATATTACTATATATAACTATATATATAAATTCATATTCTAAATTCAACACATATTAAATTAAATTAAATATATGTATGTATTTATATTTTCCAAAATCATTGTTTTATTTATTTAAAACACATAAATTAGAATCAAGCATATATACAATATGAAATTTGAAATAAATACTTATATAAATAGACTAATATAAATCATGTGCTAGGTACAATACTGACATATTTTAGCTGTAAGAAAGAGTATAATGAAAGAAGTCAACACCAGTTATAATATATTTATATAAACCAAATGTAACATATATTTAGTTGACATAACAAATGAATTCTTTTATAAAATAATATACATTGGGCGCTATTTCATAAAAATGCACATACAATACCATTTATATACGAACAACAAAAGTAGCTTATATATATAGATATACTATTTAAAAATCAATATTTACATTTCAACTAACATCAAAAAACAAATATAAACTTTATACTTTATATATGTTTTATGGAAAAAGAGAAAAAAAACAGAACGCAAAGTGGATCCAACGTTTGGAATTCAGGGATTAGCCCTGAAGGTTAATACACCGTCGGATCATTTTTATTAAATTTTTGGATAAATTTCAGTAGAAGTGTAGCAATTTATTTAAAATAACGTGGTGTGAAATGAATTGATGGAATGAATAAAGTAACGTATTATTAGTACCCAAATAATCAAATGACACTATACGTTGGTTTCTTAATAACGACAGTAACGTTCAATTTGCTAAAAGTTAATTTAGGACGTTATCTTCGTCTTATTTGTAAGCGATTGATATATCATACCTCTTTTAAATTTAAGATCAGCTCATGGCACGGCGTATGAAAATTCAAATTCCATCGCATCATATATTTATATTTTAAGTTTAGAAATGTATGAACTTACCAATTTTTTTTGCTATAAATGACGTAAAACACCACTGCTTATTAAATTTGTCGTGTACTGCGTTTAAATACTTCCAAAGCGTTTGTCAATTTATTTAAAAGCTATAAAATGAAAGGAGTGAAAAGAGAAAAAAAGAAAGAAAGAAATATATATATATCTGTGTGTGTGTGTGTGTGTGTGTGTGTGTGTGTGTGTGTATAATAAAACATGCGGAGAGAGACGAAGATACAGATGGTGGTACGTATCCTGTTCTATTCATAAGTAAATATCACCACGTTAAATTCCTTTGCATATTTTTAATTGCTATAACCAATGATTTCATATATAACAGGTTCAATCTTATATACATAGCTACATATTATAAAGGGTTATGAAAACTTATATATATACACCTTATAGTATAATATATATGACTAGATAAAATGTATATATTAGATAATAGAATAAAATAATATAGATGAAAAGAGAATTGCAGCAAGCTAAAATTTATAAAAAAAAACAAAGTGTTGCAGGAAGTTGAAAACAACAACTAATGCAATAATATTTATTATAAGTTTTGAAATCCATTAGACAAAAGAAAACACAGCTTGTATAACATATCCATCAAACAAAATAGACTATATATAGTACTACATATTCATGCTATATGTAAACATTTAAAAACGAAACATATATTGCAATATGACACGCATACCGTTTATAAAAGTATGGATGACAAGGGGAGCAGGCATGGAGGGGGTTGCGGCTCTTGACAGGTGGTTCGAGCTGTGGTGGCGGAGGCTTGACGAAGCTATAGGAAGGAGAACTGGTCCTTTTTCATTTTTCCATCATATGTGTTTTAGCATTGTAATGGGAAAAATATCTTTTTTTCCAAGAAGCAACAGAGAGGAAGAAAAATATGGTAGAGGAGAAGAAAGTGAGCACGCTAGGAAATAAATAGAGGGAGAAGAAGTAACGGCTACAGGAAAAAAAATGGAGGAGAGGAGATGGCAAAAGAAATAGCTCACAGGAAATAGAAAATGGGAAAAGGAAAGCAGCAGTTTTGATGACTTTAAAAAAAATAAATGCAAACGTTACGTTTGATTTTTCTCAACGGCTATAAGATTAAAACAGCTGGTTTGTTGTAACTGATTGAAATAAATAAAGGTGGAATGGCAACAAATCTTGTAAGTAAGGAAACAACGTCAAAGAGGGAGTAAATTTTGGAAAAGCAAAGGTCACGCTGGCAATTAAATGTGAAGGCAACGTTACTGTACATTTTATTTTTAAAATAAGAAGGCTTAACGAAAATCAACAGTCAAATATGATACGGTGTAAGTGGTAAGAGTCACGCTGATTACTGAATAAAATAAAACGAATAACCATTATATTTTTTTTTAAACGGTAGAAAAATGAAGAAATAAAAGGTCAGTGAAAGTTGGAATGAATATATTAGAAAAGTAACGATTCAAGTAGCAACGGTCATCTTAGATTAAGTTGAAAATTTTATAATAATTTATTACCGTGGCTATGGATCAAATTTTTTTGAAAGCAAGAAAACCAAAAGGTCACAATTAAAGGTAAGCTTTAAATTTTTAATAAATACAAAACGTATCTAAGTTTATACGTCTATAACTTTCCAACGGTAGTTTATATATATAATGAATGGTCATAATGAAAGAAGTGGAATCAGAGAGCGTAGGAAAGGAAAGGTTAGAAAAATAAAATTTTCACTCTTAAATTCCGGAGAATAATAAGGTAACGTACCTCTTTAATTAAATGTACAGCAACGGTCACAAGCTAAAATTTAGCTGAAAGTTTAAAGAAATGAGGGGAAGATGGATTTTTTTTTAAATTAATCACTTCCCCGAATTAATATGTCAATGAAAAAAGAAAGGAGATGAATCAGGGAAACATATTATAACTTATATATAACTATTAAACGGATAGATGGAAGAAAAGGTGAGAAGGTGAGTAAAAGTGGAGACTGATTTATAAGCAATATGAAATGTGAGCTGTTGCCTGGGAAGAAAATGGAACAGTTTAAAAATTAAAGGCAATGGACTGCTGAAATTAAATGAGTATAAAACGTGTAAAAGTTATATACTGAAACGGCTATAAATTTCAAAATATTACTTAAAATTTCTCAAAATCAAATTAAATACGCTAAATAAAACCATTAAAAATTAACAAAAATTTACGGGTCGTTACAGCAGTAAAAGTCCATCTAACTGCAGGCTCTCTGCGGCCTCTCGATTACGCCATGGATCTCACAACAGATAGCGGTTACATTCCAGGGTTACGTTGCCATCGCAGCAAAAGTCCATGTAACTACAGGCTCTTTGCGGCCTCTGATTTTCGCTATGTTATACCATAGGTCGCAGTCTACCGATGAATCAAACGCAGACTGTTGTCTCTCAGCGGCACACACGACTTTCGCAATGTTATACCATAGGTCGTAGTCTACCGATATAAAATCAAACGCAGACTGTTGGCTCTCAGCGGCACACACGACTTTCGCTATGGTATACTCTACTCATAATCCCCATGAACTAGTTTTGTCCGGACTCCTCACAGGATGAACTTTAGAACCCCCCTTGGGGCTCAAGACAGCACCACCCGGTAGTACTCCTGAGAAGTTCATTTCAAGGGAGCGCCTTTTTCCCCAGAGCCATCATCAAAACATTTTATACTATACACATATAGTATCTTCAAATCATACACCTAGTATGATCTCATACAAAGCTCCTTTACACAAAATTGATTATTCCAAAATCGATAATTCTCAAACTAGGCTTTCCAAATTCACACATTGATTTTACCCAAAAATCAAAAGCCTTTCTAAAACCAAAGGTTCCCAAAACCTTTTCCAAAATCCTCATATGATTCTTTATATATATATATATATATATATATATATATATATATAATTTTTAAAACTTTGGATCATTTCAAACTTGTATAAAACTCCTTTTATACATCAAACATTTTCAAAAACCCTTTTTCTTCTGGCAAAAGATTCATCAAGGGAAGTTTCATTTTATAAAACAATGATATTTAACTTCGTTTATTCAAAATCAAATATTCAAATTTGATTACTCTTTTTAATATCATTTTCATTCAAATCCGTACGATGTATATATATCATCCGTACGCTATACCAATCTGATCGCTCACTCGACCATACAATTTCACTTCCGAACTAGTATCATCCACCCGACTTCCTAGTGCGAACACAGATTTGGTTTCTTGATCAAAAACCGTCATTCTCCTTGCATAGCTTAACTATGATAGAGAATACCCAGAACCAATCAAAAATCCATATCCATGTTCGCCGTCGAATATCGAGTGAAAAATCCCACTCGGATTGATTTAACTATCTCGAAATTCTGTGCTCGAATCTGGATCAAATCACTATGCGAATAGAATAACATACGTACACCCTACGTATTTATCTTTATTGGTTATTATCCAAATCAATTCCATTTCTATTCACTTTCACTTAGATTTTCATTCACTTACTCACAATTGCTTAAATCCATTCGGATTATCACCTCTATCCTTATCTCGATTGGGTATTTAACCAATAGCAGTTTGAACTCCGACTAGTATATTTAGAAAATGGATTGAAAAAATTAAAATTAGATAAGTAGTTGGAAAATAATTACTAGTTTGTAAAATAGGTGTAAAATAGTTAGAAAATAGTTAAAATATTTATAGAAATTTTAGATAATTGCAAAATAATAGTAAGATAGTAATTAGTTTTGTAAAATAGTTGGAATGTATTAATTAGTTTATCAAACAGTTGGAAAATTGTTAAACAGTTTCAAAATAATTGTAAAACAAGTATAAGATAGTTTGGCTTTTAAAAGAACGATTGTATATACAATGAATAGCTTGGAAAAATAGGTTTATATAAAAAATAGTCCAGAGTCAAAATTGCTCACTTCCCAATCTCCATTCTCATCAATTTAATTTAAATTTCCACTTTCATTTAAATTGACCCCATTCCAATTTTAAATAACTTCAATTTCCATTGAAATTGATTCAAACCCAATTCAAGTTGAATTAACCTCAGTTTCTTTCCAAATTCAACTTTATTTAACCTTGATCTCAAATTCTACTAGTTCAAATAAATTTTCAATTAAACTAGTTCCAATTCATTCATTTCAAATCCATTTTGAATTAATCCCAATTTCAAACTCCATTTCCAAATCAAGTTGAATTATTCTTGATTTCCTCCCAAATTCAATTCAAATTTTCCTTTTGAATCTAAAACTATTCAACCTTAATTACAATTCCAAATTATTCAAATTAATTCGGACTAATTCAAATTAAACCCACTTTAATTTCAGATCGTTTCAAATTAATCCAATTCAAATTTCCATTTGAATGCTATACTTATGCATCTTCAATCACAATTTCAATTAATTCAAATCAAATTCAATTTAAACTAATTTCAATTCAAAATCCAAATTTAAATCATCTCGAATAATATAAATTCGAGTAAAAAAAATTTATTTAATGTTGATTTAAATCTTTTAAATCAAACAAATCAACTTATATCTTCAAACCATTAAATTTTGAATCCAAATTTCATTTCTAATTTATTTCAAAGTTCACATAATAATTCAAATCTTTGAAATTTAATTTATCATCCAATTTTCAATTTAGAATCTAAACCTTTGTAGTTTTATCTTAAACTTTCAAATCTTAAGTCCAAAATAATTCCATTTTATCTTAATAATGGATATATTACCACACCCCGTTTCTTTATTCATTTAAACAAATTCAATTTCAACTTAAAGATTATTAATAACAAAAGGATGGTATCATTCAATTTATTTAAAACATCCATTCATTTTCAATTTCTAGATCTCAAACCCATTTTGAGACCACACAAACTCTCAATTCCAATCAACCATTTAACTTTCCAAGTTAAATCATAATTTCATCTCCAAATTTCCAAATCAGGTTGATCATTCCAACTTATTTAACTCTTTCCCCAGTTAAACTCAATTCACTTAATTCAGTCAACCTTACCCAGTTTTAACTTCTATTTCAAATTTTGAACTTCTCATAAATAATCTTCCCACTTATTTAAGTTCAAAGACTTATCACTTTCGGTATCACATCTTATTCCAAATTCAAAACTCAACATTTAGAGTTTATTTCAAACCATATTTGATATTATGTATATTATACATATTAATTTCTTTTACATACCAAGTTATACTTTAAAATTTTAAACCACCTTTGGTTCAAAACAAATTTCTTTAAATTTTCAAACAACTCTTGTTTGAAATAGGACCATGTCATTCAAATGCATCAAACAATATTATTTATCGCTTCTTTAAATTAATTACGTCATTAATTAATTCCAGTCACATTCGGTAATTAACTTATTTCTTAATTACCCTCATTAAGTAATTGTCCCTTAAATTACTTACTTCTAGTTACTTCATTAAGTAACTCCCTCTTTATTTATCATTTCCAATTATTATCCATTAATTAATCTCATTAAATAAAGTTGAATTGATTGCCTAAATTAATTGATTATCCTTACCCTAAAACCTTTCCCAAATTCAAGATTTGATTTCAGTTTGGTTGTATTTCTATTACTTCTTAATTTAATTTAATAATTTAACAACCAATTCCCTTACTGTTTGTTAGAAAGATATATTGCTTTATATATCAAAATATAATCTTATATAAAACCATTTAAAATCTTTATATAAGAAAATAACAAGTACGCTCTCTCACATATATATATATATATATATATATATATATATATACACACACACACACACACACACACACACACTCAACTCATTCTATGGTACCACTTACCCTATCCTTAATGGGTAATCCCACCAGAGCCAAGGTTCTCGCTTAACGTCGCTCTGATACCAAAATGTAACGACCCGGAAATTTCGATCCCGAAAATTCCAGACAGTTAGTGAAAAGAAGAAACAGAAAAATTCAAACTCAGAATCTCACATTCGCAGCGGATCAAAATATAATATCACATAAATAACAGTTTTACAAAGAAGAACTGTATCAACACACTTATACATTTATACATCAGAGTTACAACTATTACACATCACAGGACAAATTAAAAAATATGTCCCAGCTAATCAGCAATAATATACACAGCGGAAATTACTCTGTACGTTCCTGCCATCTAGCTCGCCTTCTGAACTCCAGAACGTCCTTACCTGAAAAGCTGTAATACTCGGTCTGACCCGAGAATTGCATCAAAGTAACACCCGGGTCAGGCTAGAAACCAGCGTGAGTAAACTCATCTATCAAGAAATACACCAAAACAATAACTTATTTAAAACCCGGGATAACTCGCATCAAATTTTACAAATTCACAGGTTTGGTATAGACAACACCTATTACACCCATCAATTTCTATGTATCATACTTAGATTAAATGGTCCAGTTCACATAAGGCATTCCATTCAAGATTATTAATTTCTCATACCAAATCTGTACAGAATTATCAATAGATTACAAATCAAAGAGGTTTCGGGTATTTACTAATACCCGACTCCCGTCTCTTCGAATTCAATTTCCATCTAACCACCATTAATTAAGTTAAACACAATTCAACCTTTAATTCAAGATGTCACTTTTAATATAGCAATTCATCAACGACGGTTAACCACTCAATCACTATACAAGACAACATAACATATAACAACATTTTATACCGGAAATATTAACCAATCATTCATAAGCAAGATTGATTAGTCACCCATTCCTAATTAATCAAATTAATTTCCTTAATCACTTTTAAATCTTTCTTACATAACGATAATTAATTAAAAACCAGTAATTAATCATCCCTTAATTATCCGTTCTAATTACATTCAGAAATTAACCTTTAATTAATTTACCACATTTATTAATCAACCTTGATTAATCACGTTCAGTAATTACTTATTCTTAATTACATACATTAATTAATTTAGTTCTTAATTAATTAATATATTCTTTAATTAATTACTGAAAAAAATTAGCACTTAATTACTTTCACTAAGTAATTATTCTCTAATTATCTTCCATCAAGTAATTACCCATTCATTAATTTCATTTTGTAATTATCCATTAATTACTTCACAAAGTAATTTACACTTCATTTATTACATTTATTCATAATTAATTATTCAAATTAACTATCACTTACATGGGTTAATTATCCTTTTAATTAATTACCTTCATTAATTAATTAACCCTCTAATTTCATTCCTTAATTACTCAATCCTTTATTATACAAGGTCTTAATAAACCTTAAAATATTTAATTTCTTAATTTAAACCATTTATCTTCATAACTAACTTGTTTAATTAAATCATTTAATTTAAGTTAATTATAACCTAAGCATCTAACTTAACAAGATAAAACAAACTATATAATTTCCTTCAACAATTATTTAAGACATCAATAATATAAAGGCATAAATTTAAAGAAATTAATCCAAACTAGATTCAAAACTTATTTATATTTAAACTTAAAATGCACAAATTTCTCCTCGGGTCAAACCCGTGTACACTTTGAGTCCTTACCCAAGAAATCTACCCTTCTCCTTCTTTTTATTTTTGTTAGTAAACTATGACCACAATCACCCGAGACTACGCCATTCATACCTCGAACACTACCCCGGGTTAAAACCCAACATTCTTGAACCTAATTTCTTTCTCACCGCCTTCTTCTATCTTCTTCCTTCAGAACCAAGAACACAGACACACTTGGATTCCTGTGCACGTGCACATATCGGCGGTGGATCAATGGTCATCGTCGCCATCACTCCCACATCGGCGACATCATCATTGACTCATCCCACAACCCAGAAAACTCAAAAAAAAAACAATACGAAATCGAGCATCACGAGTGAACCCAGTCAAAAAAATCGATGATCAAAATACCTCGCATCACCATCACAAACCACCAGTGGCCACAAAACTCTAGTCCGGGCTTCACCTCACTCCCCTACTTCTTTTCCCCAACCACCGATAGCCCCCAAATCAATCATGACGTCGCAAATGCCCCGATCTCAACAATGACCAAACAAGCTCCATAAACCCTAACAAGACCCCACGTTGTCACCTCAGTGATAGATAAAATCACCGAACAATTTTCATTGGTTCGCCAACCCTTCTTCTTCCTCTGACAACAAGATCGAGCTTCAACACGTCGCAGATCAATGGCCACCGACGAAATTCCCAAAATCAAACAATCCTAGATTTCTCGGCAATTACCATTCTAAAAATCACGAAATTTATATTAAAATTCATGATTTATAATTACAAAACCGATTATGGATTCTAAACATGAAACTAAGATGTTTGATTTTGCTCTAAATTTCCAAGGTTGCACTGTAACTTTGTTACAGAGATAATACTCAATCTTTTAAATTAGAAAACATTATATAAACACAGTCATATACATCTTTATATATACAGGGTAGATTCAAACATAATTTTAGAGAAGGATTATTCATATATACATACTTCATTGTAACCATATAAATTTATCACATGCATCAGATTCAAACTATATATTTATTTATTTTTTTCTTTTTTTCTTTAGTTTACTCACTGTTTCAATCTGAACATAAATTTTCCATTTCGTGTTCCTGCCCAGATGAAATTGCTAACACACACATATATATGCTTAAAATCATTTTAAAATAACATGCATAGGAAATTTCAGATCATACTTATAAGATCACCGCATACTTGATCAAGATTCATAGATTTATCAAGCTTACTCACCTGTTTATGCAAACAAAGTGTAACGACCCGTAAATTTAACCGGTTTTAATAACGTTACTAATTGAATTTTGTGGAATTTTAAACGATAAAATTTTGAAATATAAATTTGATATTTGGAACGCGTCTAGTTAAACATAGCAACTAGTAAATTTTCGTCCAAAAATACGAAAGTTTATTTCGTGCGTAAATTTACTTCAATTTAATCAGCTAAAAAGCGATGAAAATAAAACATTTTCAAAACCAAAATATTTTTACATAGAAAAATTCTAAAGCATCTTTTGAGCAAGTTGTCAGTTTGTCGTTTTTCCAAATTCAGACATTTTTAGCTCCGTCGATCTTATTTTTCTGTGATTTTCTTGCATTTTCCGCTATTAGAAAATTCGAAATTTTTATAATTCAATCGTACCCCTGACATCTATATACCGTTTTGATCGCCTCATCGTGCTGATCTCTGCGGTATATTCAATACTGTGTTTAGTGTCCGGTGCACAACCGAATACGTGAAACGGTTCATCGTACCGGTATCGTTTGTTTTTTTTTTTTTTGCTCAAATCCTTTGAATTCTTTGCCCATTCACTTCCACCGTAATAATCAGTTGTTAACAACTTAATTTTTTTTCTTTTTTTTGACTTTCAAATCTTTCTTCGTTTAATATAAAAGTTAATTCATTCTCTTGATTTCCGGTGTTCTTTTTCTTGAAAGCACGTTGTTTTGGAAAATGAACGGTTCATTTATTCTATTCTTTTGCAAATGAACAGTTCAAAATGCATGCACGTTGTTTCGAGACAACATTTCATCTTCCATTTGCAAATGATCATTTATTCTTTCTCATACTGTTGCCCACTTTCTTCATGGCATATAAAAAAAAAGAATGTGTAAGCTTTTAAGCTTTCAAAATGCATGCACGTTTCTTACTGGAGCCAGCATGTTACTCTTCCCATTCCATAGCTTATGCAGCATCACCCCTACCATGACCACCCATGCTTGTCACTCTCCCCTTAGCCAAAACACAAGCAGCCACCATCCTACTAGCGCCAGCCATCCCCAACCGAGCTTCTGCCACCCAAGACCACCCAGATCCACACCGAACTCCACCTCGACCTATAGCCTGCCTTCACTTTCCAGATCCAACGCTACCAAACATGCCGAGCACGCATCCCTAAGTTTGGCCTC
The DNA here is from genome assembly GCA_030765085.1 of Allium cepa. Classification (NCBI taxonomy): domain Eukaryota; kingdom Viridiplantae; phylum Streptophyta; class Magnoliopsida; order Asparagales; family Amaryllidaceae; genus Allium; species Allium cepa. Next base: position 593,092,088 of record CM060938.1, read on the forward strand.
ATCTCAGTTCACCGAGCACCGTGACCTTTGCCTCACCGAAACCCACACCGCGACCTTTGCCTCACTTCCCTGCACTCTATCTGTTCGCATATACCAAGCCACTCTTTCTTTCCGCACTTGCTTGAGCCGAGCCGCCTCTTTGTGATTACAACCTGAATGCATTTTTATCATCTGGTATTTTATTGACTCCTTGCCGGGTTCTATTGTCTACTTTTTTTTTTTTTAAACGTTTCAAGTTGATATATATGTGCGCGTTTTGCATTTTGTAAAGTCCTACAACCTTCTTTTTGCTCACATGAAATATATATAACGATTTTGTTTTTTTTTCTTTCGTTTTGTTTTACTTAAAATACACGTATAGAATTTATTTGATTTTAATTACATATATATTTATCTTTTGTTAGTTATATTATATACAAGGGTCAGTTGAAGTTGCAACGCCGGTTAGAACAATATGCAAGATACAATGTGTAAGTGACCCATTGAAAAGAATATATACATCAGGTGTGAATGAACTAATTACTAATTATAGGATATTTGGTGGTCAATGTTACAATCTATTTTTGTAACACGTTACTGATTTAGGAAAGATAGGTATGTAATATGTTCAACATGTGACTACCTGTACAGATTAGGAAAGATATTTTCACTGTTTTGAAACCGAGCCTTTTCCATTGAAGTCTACTTTGAAAATTTGTCCCGTATAAATTGTTTTGTTGTCAAAATAAAAATCAAAATTTCGGTTTTGCCGCACAAATATAATCTGTTGAAATTGTTAACACTATAGTTTGCATGTACAAGTTTATGTTGTATCTATAGTTTGCAAACACATCAGGTTTTATATGTATATTACTTTATGTAATATGTTAGTATATAAAGTATAGGTATAGGCTGTTAGTTTGTATAGCATGTGTCTCCATGATAGGTTTTATACATAATAGCTAAAGGTGTTGATTTTGAAATGTATACAGATATTAAAAATGAGCTATATATTTGTTTATGATTTCATATATTATGTATGTATGTTGATTTTAATATATACGTTTAAATTTGAAACAATGGATTTTGGGGATACATATTTATTAATTTAGCATGTGTTGAAATTTGGATATGATTTTATGACTATATATAAATTTTATATATTATATCTATATCAATTTACTTTTATACCCAACCTCTACGATCCAGTCTTGACTTGATTTCGTCAAATTCTTATTTATCAGCTTTGATCGTCGAATCGTGTCCATCTAGCTTTGCTTTGGAACTCGTGCTTGGATCCGTAACTCATTCCATTTTCTATTCTCTCTAGCCTCGAAAGGTGAGTAATCACTCACGATTAATATTCTTTTATTTATTAAATTTGATTTCAATTGGAACGACAATTGAAATATATTGCTGTTATTTATTGTACTGTTATTTATTGCACTGTTATTTATGTATCAGTTCACCTTTGACATCTGACACCGTTATCTGTTATGTATGCAATAACAATCCAGTTTGATTGATAATTGATTGATTGTTTGCTGTTAATATTGGATGTAAATTGTAATGCACAAAGTGATAAATATTATGCAATTGAATTTGACATAGGATAGTTTAAAATTTATGAATTGACATATGTGTTGGATTTGATTAGTTAATTTGAATAACAAGACCCCTTTTAATTGTTAAGTTAATTGACACGTAGAATTTGATAAATTATATTTTGAACCTTTGAACGTATATTGGATTGATTGTTGTAGAATAAAATTTGAAATTGAAATTGAACGACAAGTGGGAAAAAAAACCGTAATGTAATAATCTTTAATCTACATGAAATGATAGTGTAGATTCTAGAGATAATTATATTAATTCGCACAAATAACAATGCGAATTAATACGATTATTTCGGGATTATTTGAATTAATTATTGGATTGTTATTGATTGTGTTATTAATTGTTTATTTACTTTGACACCGTCCCTGTTATCACACTGCAAGTTTCCTTTGCTATGCTTTGATTTGTGAATTGAATTGGAATCGGGTTGAAATGATAAATACCCAAAATGAACTTGACTTAGGATAGAGAATTAAATAAACCGATTGGTCAATAATTTGATTTGAAATAAATTAAAGATATTATTTGAATAATAAGGTTTTGAAATAAAATTGGAACGTAAACTTTGATAAAAGGAAAATGTTAATATTGAAATCTGAAACAAAATATAAATGTAATAACTGATAAAAAAAACGTTGGTCTGAATTGAATTATTTAATGATTAAATTTGGAATTATTCATTTAATTAAGTTTGAAATGATTTAATAATTAAGTTTGAAATTATTAAGTTTTGAAATTATTAATAATCAAGTTTGAAATTATTTAATAATTGAATAAAATTGAATTATTTGATAATTGAATAAAATTGAATTATTTGATAATTGAATAAAAATTGAATTCTATGATAAGAGAAATTGAACTTTTGAATAAGTGAAATTTGAACTTCGCTAATTAATGAAATTGAGTTTCTTTATTTGTTAAAGTTTTGGAAAAAATTATTCAAGTAAGTTAATAAGTGGAATTGAAACTTCTCGATTATGTGAAATTTAGTTCTTTATTAATTAAGTTTGGAATTTGTAACGAAGTCAATAAATAAGTGAAAATTGAATTTCTTTAACAAGAAATAAATGAGATTTATTGAAATGAATGGGATTTATTGAAATTAACGTAAGACTTGTAATTAAAAGAATTGATTTGACGAATTTAATTTATTTCAATTTGATGTTTTGATAAAATGAAGTTGAGCGTAAGTAATTGATTTAAATGAATCGGAATTTAAATAGAAGTTGTTTTGAATGACAAATTTACTTAATGAATATTGAATGAAATCGATAAATGAATTTAAATCGATTTGAATGAAAATTTAACAATTTGAATGATTTCGGAATGAAACTTATATACGAACTTGGATTAATAGTTGTATTGTTTTAAATAAAAAATGAAATTGAATTGTAAGACTTTGAAAATGGTTATTTGGAAGTTTTGAAATGTAAATTTTGGAAATTGATAGTGAAAGACAAATGAAATGTTGATTTATAAATTGTAGTTGAGATTGAAATTGATTTGGTTTTGAAATTTATTAAACGACCAATCGGTAATAATCACGAAAGTTATTAAAGAAACCGGAATCGGTTATGGACATACTCTCTGTCTAAACCGAAAACCACTTTAATAACTATACGTGGAGTGATGATCCAGAATGAAGTGGTTGGATTGATGTACGTGATGACTGAAGAAAGAGAACGAAAATGGATAGCCTTGACACTTGTGTCAAATTGGAAATGACTAAAATCAGGAGCCGTGCCGGGCCAAATGGGGTTAGCCACCTCGAGCGGACACACTTCTTCGTAACTACTACTCATTACTTGTGATTGATTGGTGCACCCTCGGAATTTCAGGAGTGTTGTTTCGCGGTGTTGCGATCGTTGCGACGATGCGTTTTCACCAGTCCGGATCAGGCGAACGGTAGTTTCACTACCTTGGGTATTGCCTCATGTGCCTTGTCATACTTGTATCCCTATATACGCGACTACTACGAATTTGTTTTGTGTTATATCTATGGAGTACTCCCTGATATCCCACCAGTTTACGGTGGAGTTTACAGTGCTGTATAGACTATGACATTTATATAAAATGTGTTAAGGGGGATAATGGTAACGCCTTAACACTATTTTAATACTTTATATTACTGACAGACATTATCTATTTAGCGTACACTACTACATAGTAGATAGTTTAACGGATCCTTAGAGGATGGTGATTCCAACATCCTTTGAGTTACTTGTATTTCGATTGCTATTTCACTTGAGTTGGATTTATTGATATGAGAATATTAATCCTGACTCGAGTGTTTTGTGTTTTGCTTTACGCTCGGGTCAGACTGAGTGGTTAGCTTTCGAGACTCACCTTTGGAGTTGGAGCCTTGCTTGAAGATCCAGCCATCTATTCTGCTTTCTGTATTTGATGATTCCAGTGATGTATTCTGATTTGTACTTGATGTATCGTATTTCTCTTCTGTTGTAAACTCTGATGTATCTTATATATTTATATAGTAGCTTCATGAACTACTATCTCTTTTACTTCCGCTGCATATTATTACTCTGTGTCTGTGATTCTGTGATTATTTATTTACTGTATATCTGAGTTTTGCCAAATTTAAATTAACAATTCAGTATTTTGAATTATTCAACTCCGACGTGTGCGGATACGAATAGTCCAAAATTGCGGGTTGTTACAGTTGGTATCAGAGCTTTTGGTAGCTCTAGGCAAAACTTAGCATATACGGTAAATGTATTTGCAGAATCACTCCCACTCGAGTTTCAATCTCTTCCTTTTAACTCAATTCCTTTGAATTTTGGAACTTTCTCTGCGGTCTCAAAATTCATTCATATCTCTCACTATTTATCTTCTTTTGATTCTGGAGTACCCCATAACTCCACTTCGAATGATCTTTATAGTGAGTCGACGGTCTCGCCAATCTCAAATTTATCTGTAAATGGGTGAAACTCATTTACAATAGACATCGATTTACCGAAGATTTCTGTATCGTCGGTTTTCGATGCTATCTATCTCCTGCTATACCTGAACTCTATTTCTTGAGATCGAATGTTGATTTACCTCGAAATTCAGCATCGATCTTATTCTTGAAGTTACGGTTGATCCGAGAGGTTGCCCATGAATTAAATAAGCTTATCCATCTCCCGATTCTGTAAATTTAATTATCTTATCTTCTGTTTCGAGCTTATCATCGAATCAAAATTCTCTTTGATTTGATTTCCATCAAATTTAAATCTCTGTATACTGATTTTAAAATCCATTCATGTATCGTTGAACAAGTGTATTTGTAAAGTAATATATAAAAGAAAATGTTAAATGTTTTATATATTGTGATTGTTTGAGTTGTTAATGTTGATTTGGGTTTTCGATCGATTCGTCTGATCAACGACATCGATAGGATTTCCAAAACACTTGAACAGAGCAAACTGACACAATAGTATTTTCGAATTTGGTGAATAAAATAGTTTAGTATGATTATATCACATATAAGTATAAATTTATGAAATTAAATTGATAATGAATTTGTTGTCAGAAATGATAAATAAATGAATTTATAAAACTTGGCTATAATTCGATTTGGAATTTGGAATTTGAAATGTATTTAAATCAAGAGAATGTGAGAATTTAATTTTCGGTGATTTCAAAGTTGATTTAAAAGTTTTAAAGTGTATAGTATTTAAAATATTTTCAAATAGAAATCATTTTCAAAGAATTTTAAAAGTTTAAATTAGTGCTCTCCTATTTTGTCACTGGAAAATAATTTCGGTGATGACGGCCGCATCATCGACATTCATTTTCGGGTTTCGAAGTGGAGAGACTATTCTGTAGCCCTGCTACACTTTTGGTTTGGAAAAAAAAATCGATTTGAATTTCTAAACATGACTTGATTATTAATGTATATTGAAGATTTTAAATTTGATTTGATATTATATATATATATATATATATTTATTTATTTTGTCTATAAATTGTTTGAAGATAATCGAAAATTAATGCTTAAATTTTCTTAAAGGATGTTCGATTATAATTGAAGCCAAATTTTGAATGAATAGTTAAATGTGAAATAATTGAATTAGGAAAATTTTACTTGTATAATACTCGATTGCATTATATATAACTTACCTAAATTTTCAAAAGTTAATTATGTAGTTGAATATTATGCAGTAGAAAATGATATCGAAAGAATTTTCAAATAAATTTGAGTAGTTATAATAAACGTAAATATACTTAACATATATGTGATAGGATATATTAAGTAGAATAAATTTAATAATAATTTGGAATAAAGAAAAATTAGATTTGTTGAATAAAATATGATTATTAATTATTAATAGGGTATAATTGGATAATAAAACAATGAATAAATGAGATAAATAAATAAAATTTTATTGTGAAGGAATCTTTTGTTATCAAATATTAGTAAATTGAAATGAAATCAACTTAATAAATTATCTTGGATTTAAAGTAAATTGTTGAATATGAATTAATTTAAATTGAAGGTTATATGGTTTAGATTAATTGTCTATTTTGTTTCTCAAGTCTATTTTCTTTTGGTTTTTTTTATTCTCCTACCTTCTTCCTTTTCGAGGACGAAAAGTTTTGAGTGGGGGAGAATGTAACGACCCGTAAATTTAACCGGTTTTAATAACGTTACTAATTGAATTTTGTGGAATTTTAAACGATAAAATTTTGAAATATAAATTTGATATTTGGAACGCGTCTAGTTAAACATAGCAACTAGTAAATTTTCGTCCAAAAATACGAAAGTTTATTTCGTGCGTAAATTTACTTCAATTTAATCAGCTAAAAAGCGATGAAAATAAAACATTTTCAAAACCAAAATATTTTTACATAGAAAAATTCTAAAGCATCTTTTGAGCAAGTTGTCAGTTTGTCGTTTTTCCAAATTCAGACATTTTTAGCTCCGTCGATCTTATTTTTCTGTGATTTTCTTGCATTTTCCGCTATTAGAAAATTCGAAATTTTTATAATTCAATCGTACCCCTGACATCTATATACCGTTTTGATCGCCTCATCGTGCTGATCTCTGCGGTATATTCAATACTGTGTTTAGTGTCCGGTGCACAACCGAATACGTGAAACGGTTCATCGTACCGGTATCGTTTGTTTTTTTTTTTTTTGCTCAAATCCTTTGAATTCTTTGCCCATTCACTTCCACCGTAATAATCAGTTGTTAACAACTTAATTTTTTTTCTTTTTTTTGACTTTCAAATCTTTCTTCGTTTAATATAAAAGTTAATTCATTCTCTTGATTTCCGGTGTTCTTTTTCTTGAAAGCACGTTGTTTTGGAAAATGAACGGTTCATTTATTCTATTCTTTTGCAAATGAACAGTTCAAAATGCATGCACGTTGTTTCGAGACAACATTTCATCTTCCATTTGCAAATGATCATTTATTCTTTCTCATACTGTTGCCCACTTTCTTCATGGCATATAAAAAAAAAAGAATGTGTAAGCTTTTAAGCTTTCAAAATGCATGCACGTTTCTTACTGGAGCCAGCATGTTACTCTTCCCATTCCATAGCTTATGCAGCATCACCCCTACCATGACCACCCATGCTTGTCACTCTCCCCTTAGCCAAAACACAAGCAGCCACCATCCTACTAGCGCCAGCCATCCCCAACCGAGCTTCTGCCACCCAAGACCACCCAGATCCACACCGAACTCCACCTCGACCTATAGCCTGCCTTCACTTTCCAGATCCAACGCTACCAAACATGCCGAGCACGCATCCCTAAGTTTGGCCTCATCTCAGTTCACCGAGCACCGTGACCTTTGCCTCACCGAAACCCACACCGCGACCTTTGCCTCACTTCCCTGCACTCTATCTGTTCGCATATACCAAGCCACTCTTTCTTTCCGCACTTGCTTGAGCCGAGCCGCCTCTTTGTGATTACAACCTGAATGCATTTTTATCATCTGGTATTTTATTGACTCCTTACCGGGTTCTATTGTCTACTTTTTTTTTTTTTAAACGTTTCAAGTTGATATATATGTGCGCGTTTTGCATTTTGTAAAGTCCTACAACCTTCTTTTTGCTCACATGAAATATATATAACGATTTTGTTTTTTTTTCTTTCGTTTTGTTTTACTTAAAATACACGTATAGAATTTATTTGATTTTAATTACATATATATTTATCTTTTGTTAGTTATATTATATACAAGGGTCAGTTGAAGTTGCAACGCCGGTTAGAACAATATGCAAGATACAATGTGTAAGTGACCCATTGAAAAGAATATATACATCAGGTGTGAATGAACTAATTACTAATTATAGGATATTTGGTGGTCAATGTTACAATCTATTTTTGTAACACGTTACTGATTTAGGAAAGATAGGTATGTAATATGTTCAACATGTGACTACCTGTACAGATTAGGAAAGATATTTTCACTGTTTTGAAACCGAGCCTTTTCCATTGAAGTCTACTTTGAAAATTTGTCCCATATAAATTGTTTTGTTGTCAAAATAAAAATCAAAATTTCGGTTTTGCCGCACAAATATAATCTGTTGAAATTGTTAACACTATAGTTTGCATGTACAAGTTTATGTTGTATCTATAGTTTGCAAACACATCAAGTTTTATATGTATATTACTTTATGTAATATGTTAGTATATAAAGTATAGGTATAGGCTGTTAGTTTGTATAGCATGTGTCTCCATGATAGGTTTTATACATAATAGCTAAAGGTGTTGATTTTGAAATGTATACAGATATTAAAAATGAGCTATATATTTGTTTATGATTTCATATATTATGTATGTATGTTGATTTTAATATATACGTTTAAATTTGAAACAATGGATTTTGGGGATACATATTTATTAATTTAGCATGTGTTGAAATTTGGATATGATTTTATGACTATATATAAATTTTATATATTATATCTATATCAATTTACTTTTATACCCAACCTCTACGATCCAGTCTTGACTTGATTTCGTCAAATTCTTATTTATCAGCTTTGATCGTCGAATCGTGTCCATCTAGCTTTGCTTTGGAACTCGTGCTTGGATCCGTAACTCATTCCATTTTCTATTCTCTCTAGCCTTGAAAGGTGAGTAATCACTCACGATTAATATTCTTTTATTTATTAAATTTGATTTCAATTGGAACGATAATTGAAATATATTGCTGTTATTTATTGTACTGTTATTTATTGCACTGTTATTTATGTATCAGTTCACCTTTGACATCTGACACCGTTATCTGTTATGTATGCAATAACAATCCAGTTTGATTGATAATTGATTGATTGTTTGCTGTTAATATTGGATGTAAATTGTAATGCACAAAGTGATAAATATTATGCAATTGAATTTGACATAGGATAGTTTAAAATTTATGAATTGACATATGTGTTGGATTTGATTAGTTAATTTGAATAACAAGACCCCTTTTAATTGTTAAGTTAATTGACACGTAGAATTTGATAAATTATATTTTGAACCTTTGAACGTATATTGGATTGATTGTTGTAGAATAAAATTTGAAATTGAAATTGAACGACAAGTGGGAAAAAAAACCGTAATGTAATAATCTTTAATCTACATGAAATGATAGTGTAGATTCTAGAGATAATTATATTAATTCGCACAAATAACAATGCGAATTAATACGATTATTTCGGGATTATTTGAATTAATTATTGGATTGTTATTGATTGTGTTATTAATTGTTTATTTACTTTGACACCGTCCCTGTTATCACACTGCAAGTTTCCTTTGCTATGCTTTGATTTGTGAATTGAATTGGAATCGGGTTGAAATGATAAATACCCAAAATGAACTTGACTTAGGATAGAGAATTAAATAAACCGATTGGTCAATAATTTGATTTGAAATAAATTAAAGATATTATTTGAATAATAAGGTTTTGAAATAAAATTGGAACGTAAACTTTGATAAAAGGAAAATGTTAATATTGAAATCTGAAACAAAATATAAATGTAATAACTGATAAAAAAAAACGTTGGTCTGAATTGAATTATTTAATGATTAAATTTGGAATTATTCATTTAATTAAGTTTGAAATGATTTAATAATTAAGTTTGAAATTATTAAGTTTTGAAATTATTAATAATCAAGTTTGAAATTATTTAATAATTGAATAAAATTGAATTATTTGATAATTGAATAAAATTGAATTATTTGATAATTGAATAAAAATTGAATTCTATGATAAGAGAAATTGAACTTTTGAATAAGTGAAATTTGAACTTCGCTAATTAATGAAATTGAGTTTCTTTATTTGTTAAAGTTTTGGAAAAAATTATTCAAGTAAGTTAATAAGTGGAATTGAAACTTCTCGATTATGTGAAATTTAGTTCTTTATTAATTAAGTTTGGAATTTGTAACGAAGTCAATAAATAAGTGAAAATTGAATTTCTTTAACAAGAAATAAATGAGATTTATTGAAATGAATGGGATTTATTGAAATTAACGTAAGACTTGTAATTAAAAGAATTGATTTGACGAATTTAATTTATTTCAATTTGATGTTTTGATAAAATGAAGTTGAGCGTAAGTAATTGATTTAAATGAATCGGAATTTAAATAGAAGTTGTTTTGAATGACAAATTTACTTAATGAATATTGAATGAAATCGATAAATGAATTTAAATCGATTTGAATGAAAATTTAACAATTTGAATGATTTCGGAATGAAACTTATATACGAACTTGGATTAATAGTTGTATTGTTTTAAATAAAAAATGAAATTGAATTGTAAGACTTTGAAAATGGTTATTTGGAAGTTTTGAAATGTAAATTTTGGAAATTGATAGTGAAAGACAAATGAAATGTTGATTTATAAATTGTAGTTGAGATTGAAATTGATTTGGTTTTGAAATTTATTAAACGACCAATCGGTAATAATCACGAAAGTTATTAAAGAAACCGGAATCGGTTATGGACATACTCTCTGTCTAAACCGAAAACCACTTTAATAACTATACGTGGAGTGATGATCCAGAATGAAGTGGTTGGATTGATGTACGTGATGACTGAAGAAAGAGAACGAAAATGGATAGCCTTGACACTTGTGTCAAATTGGAAATGACTAAAATCAGGAGCCGTGCCGGGCCAAATGGGGTTAGCCACCTCGAGCGGACACACTTCTTCGTAACTACTACTCATTACTTGTGATTGATTGGTGCACCCTCGGAATTTCAGGAGTGTTGTTTCGCGGTGTTGCGATCGTTGCGACGATGCGTTTTCACCAGTCCGGATCAGGCGAACGGTAGTTTCACTACCTTGGGTATTGCCTCATGTGCCTTGTCATACTTGTATCCCTATATACGCGACTACTACGAATTTGTTTTGTGTTATATCTATGGAGTACTCCCTGATATCCCACCAGTTTACGGTGGAGTTTACAGTGCTGTATAGACTATGACATTTATATAAAATGTGTTAAGGGGGATAATGGTAACGCCTTAACACTATTTTAATACTTTATATTACTGACAGACATTATCTATTTAGCGTACACTACTACATAGTAGATAGTTTAACGGATCCTTAGAGGATGGTGATTCCAACATCCTTTGAGTTACTTGTATTTCGATTGCTATTTCACTTGAGTTGGATTTATTGATATGAGAATATTAATCCTGACTCGAGTGTTTTGTGTTTTGCTTTACGCTCGGGTCAGACTGAGTGGTTAGCTTTCGAGACTCACCTTTGGAGTTGGAGCCTTGCTTGAAGATCCAGCCATCTATTCTGCTTTCTGTATTTGATGATTCCAGTGATGTATTCTGATTTGTACTTGATGTATCGTATTTCTCTTCTGTTGTAAACTCTGATGTATCTTATATATTTATATAGTAGCTTCATGAACTACTATCTCTTTTACTTCCGCTGCATATTATTACTCTGTGTCTGTGATTCTGTGATTATTTATTTACTGTATATCTGAGTTTTGCCAAATTTAAATTAACAATTCAGTATTTTGAATTATTCAACTCCGACGTGTGCGGATACGAATAGTCCAAAATTGCGGGTTGTTACACAAAGGACTGAGCTATAAGCTTTGTATTTTAATTTTGATCTGAATGTTGCATGCAAGTTGAAATCTGATCTGATCCTTATTGCTTGAGATGATTTCGATAGGCTTACATCTAGTCCTTGCTTTTGTTTCAGATTGGAGAAGATTGCCTTTAATTTTCTTGCTTTGTTGAATTTCCAGTTCTCTTTTTTTATCTTCTTTTTGTTTTGAATTTAGTTTCAATTGAAAGAGGGGAAAGATTTAGAGCTGATGAAAGAAAATGCCAAATCTCTTTTTCATATTTTTAAATTTTAAAGTTTTAGTTATCAAAAGAAAAAACAAATATAGCCACTTGTCCTTTGGAAATTATTTAGCTTACACATATCCATTTCATTTTACAAATGTCTTTAAATTACTTAATATGCTGACAAGTGTTAACTAGTCTTTTATAAATTCATTTAGATTATATATATTTATGTAATATTTTCATGTAAAAAAATGTATATACTTAGGCTTTTAAATTTTAAATAAATATACAATGTGAATTTAGGTAGATATTTGTAAATTACTTATGCGATGATCCAAATAAATATAACTTATGTTTATATGCTTGAGAAGTTCTATTTTAACTTAGTATATATTTTTAAATGATCGTGAAATTATCTTTGTTGTTAAAAATTTAGGTTTCAAATGTTCTTTTTATTTCCTAAATTGCTAATTTTATATCTACATATGTTAAATGTTTTATACTTGAAATACCTATATAATTCCAAACTATTTTTATTAATATATATCAAATTAAGACTTATTTTATTTGTTTAAATTACAAATTTGTATTTTAAAACTTTTTAATCTTGTTAATTATCCAATTAACAGATGTCCAAAAATTTGGTTACCACAACACCGTTAAAGCTTTCAGAAACATTAGTCGTCGTCATATTAAATTTTACTCCACCGTCGTGATAAAGAGTCTAGCTTGATTCCTAATTTTTCAAATTTCTTTCAATCCACGTATCGGCATCTCGATTTACATTCTTCAACTGTTTTCGAAGTTCATTATATTTTACAACCTCCGATGCCGTGGCACATACATGTAACAAATTTTGTAGCTCATCCGTTCCAAACTCCGCTTTCTTGAAATTTGCTTTAATACGACGAATACAAAATGTATGATGATCTTCAATCGACTAAGCTTCTCTAAGCACACTTAGAATTCCATTCATACGATGTGAGATAAAGGTAATACATCTGGTACGTATGGATGGAATATAATTCCATATGCAACGAATAAACTAACTCTAGGTTTTCCACGACTCTGTTTGTACAATAGCAAAGGCTAATGGAAATAGGCCTTGGTTTGTGTCCACCCCAGTAGCTACTAGTAATGTACGCAGATACTTTCCATATAAATGAGTGGCATCAATAGGCAGTATCGGTCGATAGTGGTAGAAACCATGAATAAAAGGTTCGAAAGCCCAAAATGCACCATAAAAAACACCACGACTATGAATAACATCATATACGGTTCCAAGGTTGGTGCATTGTAGGTCTCGAAGATATTTTGGCATTTTCATATACGACTATTCCCGATCTCCATAAATCATTGCAACAGCTTTCTGTAGTTCGTGGTAGGTTCGAGAATAACTCACTTTAATATGAAACATATTGGACATTGTCTCTTGAATAGTTCTTGCAGTCATGTTTGTTTCAACTTTAATTAACAGAAGTATTTTTCTGCATAAATACTTTAAAGTTTCCTATCCATGGTTTGAGTTGATTGTTGAATTTAAACAAGTGTGATCACCACTATATGTAGTTAATTTCCACCAATTTGAATTTTTCCAACCGAAAGGCTTGCATGCACTTGCCAAGGACATGTTTCATCCATATCACAATGGATTGTGTATTGATTTGGATGGGGTTTAAGAACTTGAAATGAAACTGAACAATTAATTGCCCATTCACATAACTGTTCAACATGCTTCTGCTTACTTTCAAAAACTAACTCGATTCGTGGTCCTTTCTCAGCACATTCTCTTCCAAACATTTCCTCTTCTAGTTTACAATTTTCCATTATCGGTTTTACCATCATTGATGCCGTGCATAAATCATCAGCTAGAGCCTCTTCATAAGTGATTTGTTCTTCTTCGACATTTACACCACCAGCCTCCTCAATGTCTACATATATGATTGCATCATTGTTAACGTCCGTTTGATGGATCCAAGTTCTATCCTCATCACCTGCACAAGCGACTTCCATGCTATTCAATTCCCCTTCGATCTCCTGGGCAATATAAGATGAACATCACCGTCATCGTCATCACAACCAATCAATGCTTTTTCGGCACTACGAATACAAAAAATAACGGTAAGACATTTTGAGTTAACGTAGGTCAAAATACAAGTGCCAGAGTATAATATTACTCACTTTTTGAATGCTTGCGATTGATTCGGATGTATAGAGTTATGCATTGTATTTTGTTCCTGTGACGACCCGGGAATTTGGTAATATTACTTTAATCTGATTAACTAAAATACAAACTTATCATTCGAAAAAAAAATATAAGACCTTTGGACATTTACCATTTATTTATATACATGTGTGTATTTTGGAAGGAAACTATGATTTGAAAATTCAAAATAAAGTCTCTCAAAAATATTTAAAATAAAATCTATCTTATTCATATTAAATATAAGCATAAATATATATATATACAAGAGTACAGATTGAGTATTGATAACTTAAACTCAAAATATACGTGTAAAAGAATAGAAATAAAGGCATATAAGTGGTTATTGTGTGTATGCAACATAAGTTAAAACTATAACAATAACTATACCAACTTTATATTATGCATATAGGGGATAAAAACAAAACCAGGCAAAGGAATGTATATTTGCCTGTGAAGTTAGATATGCATAAGTATGGATAATTATGTAAACATGGAAGGAGACATGCATTAAATGCTGTCATCTCAAGCACAAAAAAAGTCATTTCAAAACCTTTATAAATCACTTCATTTTTCAAAAAAAAAATCTTGTCCGGTCAAAGAAAAAAATCTCTGACCAAAGAAAAATATATGTGCCAGCAAATACATATCCCTGTAAACCTTTTCTATATATATCCTCTTGTTCCATTTCGTTCACAAAAACATAGCAAACCAAGAAAAAAAGTAAGCGATTCCATTTTACAAGTTCAAATATAACTCAACTAAACAAAGCAAGAAGATTTAAAAGAAGATCAAGCTAGCAGGTTTTTTTCCAAAACAGAAGTTGTTCTTTGTTCAAGCTTTTGACAGGTGAGTAAACACTTAACTAAATTTCTTAGGGTAATGAATGTTAATGCATGTGAAATTCTTGATGATGATGGTGCTGCATGTTTAGGTATTTATATGTAACTCTGTGTATATATATGTGATTGTTCTGTGTATTAAGAATGTGCATGTTTCTTCTTCTCTGTTTTTGGTTACCGAGCGGAAAATAAACAAGAGAACTCAATACATCTTCATCTAGCCATTATTAGGCTTAAAGTTTTAAACGAAACAAGTTTGTTTAAACATAAATTATGGTCTAAAAATTATTTTAAGCATGATGGTGATGTATTGCCTCTGTAAGTTTAGTTTTACAGAGCAGAATTTAAATATATGTTAATTTTGAATGTTATAAATTATTAATTCGATTATATAACTTGAATCTTCTTTAGAAAATAGAATTTTTAAGACTTAATTGGTGATTTTTAGTTTGTTATGTGAAGAGCGGTTTATAGTTGAACAGAAAATGCGTTTTAATCGATTTCTGGCGATCGAAGAAATGTTGGATGTTGAAATTTCGATCGAAGCTAGCTTGGTTATCGATGATATTTGGAAAAATGGCCAGAGCTGTTCCAGTTTACCGTGGTGTCGAGAATTGGTCGATGTATGGTTTCTGTGTGTCTTTTGGCATGGTCGGAAAAATGGTGATTGCGCCACCGTGGAAACACCGGAGTAAATCGGTCGTGGGGGGATTGAAAGCTTGGGTAGAGGTGATGTTGCAGGCAGATTTTGGTGGCATATGGAGGTCGTCATTGACTGGACGAGGAGAATGATGGTCGGAATATTTTTGTCTAAAAGCTCGAAACTGTTGTTTTTCTTTCTCGTGTTTCATCAGGGTTTTTGGCCGATGCGATCGAAAGAAAGATCGATTGTCGACTTGTTGGTGATCGTCTCAGGCGTCGGAGGTTCATCGGTGGTGGGTGCAAGTGCACGGTAGGTCGCATGCACGATTTGATATTTTGAGCATTGGGTTCTCGAGAGTATGCTCGGGGAAAGGAAATGTTTTACTCGAGCAAATTATCAGGTTGCTCACGTGAGTTCTGTAGCATAACATTTTTAAAAAAAAATAATATGTAGAAGAAGAGGGGAAGTCGGGGAAATAGTGAGTGAACTCGGGTTTTGACTCGAATAATCCCTGAGATTTTCTTGGGTATTTTGTTTTCAAAATTTTAAGTTCGATAAAAACTACGTTTAAGCTAACTATCTTAACTATTTTAAGTACTGAGGAATAAATTAATGTTTGAAAATTTAAGTTAAGAATTTATTTTATGACTTCATTAATTAAGTTAATTCTTAAGAATGTTTTTTTTTAATCCAATTAATACTTTAATTAAGTAGTTCATTTAAGATAAGTGTTTGAAATTTAATTAACATTAAAGCTTTTTAAGTTAGTAATAATTTGATTTCAAAGTTATTAAGGAAGATTGTAAAATGTAAAGTAAGAAGGTAATTAAGATAAATGATTTTTATTTAATTAATTTATCTGTAAGGTAATTAATAATGTTTAATTAATTTATGGTTGTAATAAATTAAGTAATTAGAGATTAATTAATTGGTAATTAAGGATTAATTAATTAAATAAATAAATAAGGACTAATTAGATTATAATTAAGTTTTATAAATTAATAATTAAGGTTATAAATTAATAATTAAGGAGTAATTAATTAAGTTTAATTAATTGATTTAAAAGTGTAATTAAGAAGTGATTAATTAATTAAATGGTTTGTAATTAATTAATTAAGCAGAATTAAGTGATTAATACTTAAGTAATTAATTTAATTTATGTTAATTAAATTAATTATAGCATGGATTAATAATTCTTGTTTAGGGATGTTGTATGAGCAGAATATCTGGATTTTTGATATCTATTGAGAGATATTCTGTGATACTCTGTGATATGCCTTGATATATCTATGATGATTGAGTATAATTTATAGGCGATATATGCTATGTGAATTCAAAGCGTTGAATCGAATTGATTAAACGATTAACTAACTTGACCTTTAAAATGGCATTTGGATTTCGATGAGACCGGGATCGGGTGTCAGTTATGATTATCCGAAAACCACATCAATCCAAATTAAACGTTAGGTCGTGGCATCTCAAGTGAAGATCGAGTTGGTGTCTTACAGTGCAAGGGTTATCGATGTAACATCTCGCCTTTCCGCGCGCTTTAAATCGACACATGTGCCAATTCAAACCATATGGAAGGGTGGATTGTTATGGGGAAAATAAAAATAACGAGAAAGAAATAAAAAACAGAATCTCACAGCGGAAGGATAAAATATAATAATCAAAAATACAGTTCATGAAGCTGTTTACAAAATATTTAATTTTACTTACACAATATATATCAGAGTTCCACATACCAACGAATAAAAATCGAGTAGCGGGATACAATGTGTAGTGGAACAATATAATATAATAATAATAATGAAATCTCCGTCTTCGTCCTCCAGAAATAAAGTCTTCGATCCTGAAATGCTCGCACTGACCCGAGCGAATTAAAAAGACAAAACACTCGAGTCAGAACTAAAAGATCTTATGTAGGTTAAATCAACAGAAATAAATATGAGCGTAGTAACTCAAGAGATGCTCGAGATTTACATCTCTAAAGGATCCATTAAACTATTTACTATGTAGTATATTTCGCTATTATAATAGTGTCTAATTGTAAAATAAACTTACTTTTAAATAGCGTTAAGGCTTTACATTTTCCACCTTAACACATTTATATATTCCCATAGTCTATACAGTACCGTAATCTCCCCCTGCTGGGCATCGTCAGAGGGCACTCCATAGGTATGGTGCAAAACAAAAATCGTATAAGGTGCGCTAGGGTAGGTGACACGGCACAACTAGGCAATGCCAGGATAGATATGCCAATTACGCTTCCGGGTCGGTGGTAACGCATAGACGTAGCTACCGCCCACCTCGAGCCACACCTCCAAATC
Source organism: Allium cepa (assembly GCA_030765085.1). Taxonomy (NCBI): domain Eukaryota; kingdom Viridiplantae; phylum Streptophyta; class Magnoliopsida; order Asparagales; family Amaryllidaceae; genus Allium; species Allium cepa. The sequence continues at coordinate 593,109,965 of CM060938.1, forward strand.
AAAGGAATCAAAAGTGGCCACCGAATAAATCCAAAGTCAGAGTAGAATATCGAAGGGATGTGTCCGATCAAAGGTGTTACCTCATTAACCCGTCAATCGCTCCTGTTTTAGCCACTTTATGCCAACTCATTGGAGTCGGGTCCATGTATTTACCTCGAAGAAAACGCTGCCACCATCCTACTTAATTCTGGAATCTCCACCGCGTGCACGGTTGTTAAAGTGGTTTTCGGAGTTGGCAGAGAGTAAGACAACTTCCGATCCCAGTCTCTTCAACAACCAAACGTTATTATAACACCGCGGTCTTTTCAAAATAGTTTATACTTTAAAACCAGAATAAAATATCCATTTCAAAACCATATAAATACGATATCATTTCTATTTTAAAACCCAAATCGATATGATATCATTTTTTATTTCAAATATATCTTTTTTCAAAAATCATAGTGCTTTCATATATATATATATATATATGTGTATATATATATATATATACCTTAAACAGATAGCTTCGAAACATAATTTTCAATACTTAAATGGTTTAATAATAAATTACTTTATAAAGTAAATTAGCTTTTAATTTCTCAAATCAATTCCAAATACAGATTTGAATTCCTAAATAAACCATTTAAATTTCCATATATTTCAAAGTTTTAAATATTAAACTATTTCAAAACTAAATTTTTAATTCATATATATATATATATGCCAAATTCACTTTACTATTATTTAGTTTTGAAATACTTACTAAATAAATCCAGTATCCTTTAAATAAAACTTTCAAATTCAATAATTGAATATTCCTCAATTTATTTAGACTAGATATATTCACTTAAATCATCTTAAACCCGAATTTAGTTATAACACCATATTCTTTTAAATCTAATCTCAATAATATCTTAATTAAATAAAATTCTCAAATCAATTTCAAAACTATCTTCCCAACTTTGATTTATAAAAATCAATATAAACTCTATATTAGAATATAATTTAAGCAAACACTTATCCGTAATATATTTTAATAAAATCAACTTTATTATTAAACTTACTTCATACTTTAAACAATTTTATACATAGCTTAAAACCGAGAATTTAACTATATATAAAATAACCTTTATCAAATATACGAAATCAATATCTCATAAAACCATATATATATATATATATACACATTTCTTTACAAAACCATAGAAAATCATTTCAAAATATTTTTATATATATACCGCGGTTTCTGTATAAAATTTTCTATCCTATGGTCAAGTGATACGGATATTTATCATTTCAATACGTAATTTAAAACAAAAATTACGGTTATATATCATTTCAAACCGCAATCCCGAATGAAATGAAAATGCACAATAACTTGCATTTTATACAATATAAATAAAGCATTCATTCGTCCAATATCAATCATCAACCATTTATAACAATCATTATCCAATATAAACAATAACATCACTATCGAACGGATAATAAACAACTAGTATTAACTAGCAGTTTATGTTCAATAATAAATTAAAGCTGTCTAACTGGCAGTTTATATGCAATAATAAATAAATAAAATTTAACTGGCAGTTTATATGCAATGAATAATTAAATACCAATTTAACTAAATAAATGCGATTTAACTGAGATAATGAATAAAAATATGCCAAACAGTCATAAATAAATTTCTACTCATATCATAAATCAATTTAACAAACATAAGAAATTTTAGAAGTGAGTGGGTTAAAACACTCACCTTTTGAATTTAAATTGAATTCAAATCCAATTTAAACCCGAAAATTGGACAGTCTATGGTCAAGGAAGGCAATGTAACATCGATAGGCTGCGATCTATGGTCAAGTGGAGTGGAGAAGTTTCATTCTTTTGGCAGCGGAATTCGAGGGCACGGAGGCATATGGTCATCTATGGATTTTGTCGGGATGGCAACGTAACCATTGGGTTAACTGAGACCATGGATGGGGGTGATGATTTCCAGAGTATTCTCACCAAAGATATTCTCTGTATTTTCAAAAAAAAATATTTATATATTTTCAGTAAAATAATTTTCCAAAGTATTTTCACTGGGTGTTGAAACGGGTTTACCAAGTACTTATAAATTTTCAGTCCTACGCCTGATTAACGTATGACCGAATTTCTATAAGAACGAGGACGGACTTGTTGAAACATCAAGTTATAAAAGTATTTTTATAAAACTATTTTGGAAAAATTATATAGGTTTTAAAAGTATTTTAAAACTGATCAAAAGTGATTTAATTAATATTAAGTATTTTAATAAATTATGGCTTCGTTCCTTTTCGAGGACGAAAAGATTCAAAGGGGGGAGGAATGTGATAGCCCGGATTTTGGAATATCTGTTAATTGATAATTAATGGGATTAATTATCTGAAACGCTGATTTTGTTTGGTTTAACAAATAAAACTTAGCTGGTTAGAATACATTTGGATATGTTTATAAATGAAGTTGAACAAAATAAATTCTGAGAATATAAAATTTTTATTTCAAAGAAACATAAGGAATGATTGCCTTATTAAATAAATATTGTAGTAAATAAAATTTGGATTTGAAATTCAATTGTAAGCATTTTAGAAATAAATGGGATTTAAAAATTCTATGTTTTATAAATTATTTATAAGTGTACAATTGGAAAACAATATCATTTTTTTCTTTTAAGTTATATATATTTGAATTTAAAGTTTATATTTCTTAACAACAAAGATAATTTTTTATTTTTTTAAATATATTTTTGTTTAAATTTAAAAATAAGATTTAACTAAAGGATTATTTCTTTAATGTACTTTTTTACCTTAAAATTTATTAATAAAGACATTAACTTATTAATACTAAACATAAGAAAAGTAATATGAAAGTGTATTAGGAAATTTGTAAGCATATAAAACAAGTTGGACATTTGTAAATAAATGAATACATGTAAATACAACGGTCACCTAAGTATCATACACTAGAACAAGTGGAATTCTTATTTTAAATTCAAATTTAAATTAAAAAAAAAAAGAAAAAAAAATAGTTTTAGAGGAACCTGACCCAATTTTTCCTCAGTTTAAAACTATCTCAAAACTTAGCTTCTTTTCACCTTCAAAATTTAGAAGCAATCTGAGATAAGCAAAAGCTTCAAACAATCACAAATGGAAGAAGATAAGCTTGCAACAACATTAACTTCTATTACAACTTGATCTGAAAACAAGTTAACAAGAAGAATCAATTCATCAATAACATCAACTCATTTGCAATCAAACTTTAAAGTAGTTCAAGCGTCAAATTCAAAGGCTCTCTGTTTTATAAATACCAGGTGAGTAAACAATTCTTATTTAAAGTTATAAAATTTGTATAAACCATGTCGCCTGTAGTAAAACTTTAGATAAATTGTAAAAGTGCTTGTTTGATTGTTGTATATGATCTCCTATGTATGTATTATGAACATTTATGAGTGCGTGTCAGTGTTTTAGCTCTGTTCTTCACTTCCAGATTGCAGATAGGGTTCAAAACTTAAATGCTCTTCATCTGTAATTTTTTAGTCTTCAAAGAATAAATAAGAATTGGTTGTTATAACAAGATGTCAATTTTAAAAATAGTTCCAAGCTAAATCTGAAGCCAGTTTGAATAATAAGAAGGAAGAACAGTAAAGACTCAACCCATATCAAAATTTCGATCTTAATAATTTGGTGATTCAAGTATATGATTTGAATTGTTATCAAAAATGATGATTTTCAAAATTGAAATCATGAATTTTAATTAAGTAACTCATGAGATATTGAATAATGAACGGAAATTGAGATTTCGTCGTTTGCTGGTGATCGCGGAAGTTTTTGACGTTGGGGTTTTGGTCAAAGGAGGCCACGTGGTCAACGAACATTGGGAATGGTTGATTGGGTTCAGAAATCGTCGGGGCGGCGACATAAGGAGATTGTAGGGTTTAAAGGTCTCATGGGTTTGACGATGAATCAGGAATCATCGCGACGGTGAGGATGGATTGAGCTTGATCGGAGTTGGTAGAAATGATGCGTGAGTCGGAGATGATGAGTTCTGGTGGGTTGGCATGATTTCTGATGAACTAGATCGACGAGGCAAGGAGGTTTTCATCATCAGGTTTGGGTTCGAGGGTGCTTCATCAAGCTCGAATTTGATTTCGGTCGACTTCGTTAAACGTGGATGATCGGAAGGTTTGGGAGGATCGTGGGTGGTGTGCCGGTGGTCGCGGCAGTGATCGACAATGTCAGGAATGCGTGTACACGTGCACGGTGCAACATTTGGTATCCAGTTTTGGATTGGATTTGGGAAGAAGGTGGATGTGTGGGTCAAACTCGAGAGGCTTGGCGTGTTGAACTCGAAGTTGTTGAGTAACTCACGTAGCTCGGGTTTCATCTCGGGAAGGAAGTGAAGCAGGCCCGGGTTTTGACGATGATGTTCTTTTTGATCATATAATGCAGGTTTAAAAATTTAAAAGTGATTATAATATAAACAACCTTTGCTTGAAAGTTTGTTTAAAAATGAAAACTTGATTTTGTAAATTAAGAAATGATTCAAAGATTAGGTAATTTTAAATCCTAAAATTTAACTTTAAAGGTTAAGTTAATAGTATGGTGATAAATTATTTTCAAAATTCATTTAACAAGGATTTAAAGGAAAATTAAAGCCATTTATAAAAATAAATGGTTTATTTTTAATCAATTAAGATTTTTATAAATTAAATTAAGTAATTAAGGGATGATTAATTAGTGAATGAGATTAATAAATTAATGATAATTACTAAATGGAAGTAATTAAAGATACTTCTTAATGCCATTTATTAAGGTGGATAAATTTGTTAAGGGTTAATTAATTAAATTATTAATTAAAGTTTAAATTAATTAATGATCAGAGGTTAATTAATTGAGGATAATTAACCAATGTGATAATTACTTGATGAAAGTGATTTAAGGGAAATTACTTAAGAGAAGTAATTAAGGATTAATTACTTAGTGTAATTAATTAAAGGGAATAATTACTCTATAGAATTACTTAATATGATTAGTTTAAGTTAATTAATTGGTTTAATTAATTTAAATAATCACTTGATGATGGGATTGAGTATAATTACTTAATAAGGCTTATAAAGTGTAATTACTTAGTGAAGTAGTTAGTAATGGTAATTACAGGGTGTAATCAATTGAAGATTGGAAGTGGATTTGGGTTAATAACCTAGTGTAATTAATATGAAAAATAATTACTTTGAAGAAGTAATTAATAATAGTTAATTAGTGTAATTAATTTAAGAATTGACTAATAAAAATTATGGAAAGTTAATTGAGAGATGTAATTAATTAAGTTTAATTAATTACAAAATGAGATTAATCAAGGATACTTAATAAATATGATTAATTAAAGATTAAGTATAATTACTTAAGGTAATTAATGAGGTGTAATTCCTTAGAGAAGTAATGAGAGGATAATTACTGGATGTGATTAAGTAAAAGAAAATTACTTGATGGGAAGTAATTAAAGGATAATTGCTTGGTGGAAGAAATTAAGTGATAATCGCTCAGTGTAATTAAGGGATTAATTAATATAATTAATGGAAGTGATCAATCTTACTTATTAATGATTGAATGTTGATGAGTGCTTCGAATTTGTTGATATCTCTGATATGAATTGCTTTGTGATATGCTATGTTGGATGGACGGTGCTAATATAATTATCTATCAATTATGAATTGCTGTCTAAAAGTGTTATCCAGTAATTAAAGTTGAATTGTATTTAATTGGATAACTTGGGTTTAGATCACATTGGATTCGAAGAGACCGGAGCCGGGTATTATCAAATACCTGAAACCACTTCGATTTGTAGTATACAATAATTCTGTATGGATTCGACTTTGGAATAAATAGGCTGGAAAGGAATTAAAATGTAAGCTCGATCGTTTAATCTAAGTAATAATACTTAGATATGATTGTATGATGTGTATTTACTATGGTATGTTAAGAACTCGTAGTAAGGTATGAGTGACCCGGGTTTATTTAAGTTATATGCTTTTGTATTCCATGTTAGATGAGTTTACTCACGCTGGTTTCCATCCTGACCCGGGTGTTACTTGATGTAATGCTCGGGTCAGACCGAGTATTACAGATTTTCAGATAAGGACATTCTGAAGCTCAGGAGGCGAGATGGATGGCAGGAACGTATGGAGTGTTGTCTGCTGTGATATATTGTTGTATATTAAGGACATGTTGTTTTAAACTGTCCAGTGTTGTGTAATGGTTGTAACTCTGATGTATTAAAATGTATTTGACCGATACAGTTTTTCTTTTATAAACTATTAATTTATGTAATATTATATGTTGATCTGCTGCGAATGTGAGGTTTCTGTGACTTGTTTATGTTCTTCTTCTTTCTCTTTTCTTCTTTTCCTAACTATTTGGAATTTTCTGGATTGAAAATTCCGGGTCGTTACAATTCCGAACCCATTTCACCGCTAATTTTAAATCATCTATCACAGGATTTACTTTTGTTACTTCAAATTCCATTTGTTTAAGCTTTTGAAAACTACAATAATTTTTTATTGTCGATCCTTGTGGCTTTCCGGCAACATATCTTGGTTTACCTTCATTATCGACCAACAGTTCCCCATCAAAGTAAAATATAGTCCAAACTTTTGACATAATCTACAAAATCAGCTGCAATACCACATTCACAATCTTGATTTTGAGACATAATTCTAATCATAAAATTTGTTGAATTAATACCTTCTGTTCCCAAGTAGATTTTGCTACGTTAGGCAATCTTCAACCAAAAGCAGTCAAATCAATCTTTAAGAAAAATCAAACAAACAAATCAATATAATAACGTAACTAATATAATTCAACAACATAATCAACAATACTAAATGTACTTCACCAACATATTCAACTACTTTGCTAGTATATAGTACGGGTTAAAACAAAAACAAACATTTTTGGAACATCATATTAAAAATATTAAATTTCAACATTAAAACCAAATATGACAACGTTAACTAGTCCTAAACATCTACCAAATTCTTAGCCTCCCATTGCTTTGCCTTAGTTCTTCATTCACCTTTTTTAGCTGATTGATTTTGGCTTGCAATTCATAGGCATACCCGAGTCCCTTTTCGCACAGTGGATGATGAATCCAATTAAAATAATTACAACAATCGACTTTATGAGGATTCAGTCTGCGTTTGTTTTACGAACTACAACCAAAAATTCTTCGCCCAGTATTCCTTTCCTTTCCGAAAACGACCACTACACACATATCTCCACAAAAACAATTTGGATATGGTTGTTGTCCCCGTGGCATGGATGGACCAATAGGATGTACGAGCATCATCTTATTTCCATCAATGTTGGTTTGATGACCGGGTATTTCGACAGAAAAAACTTCATGTAAACGAGCGTGTAAGGTTGATGGTCTAGAATGGAATTTACGCAATATTGTTTCAAACTGTGTTTTCTGAACATGATCAACATCAAAATCAATATGACTTGAGCTTGCAACACCAATTTTCGCTTCAAGTTCATCACAATGTTTCATCAACGGTTCATCATCCATCTCCCAAACATTCACATCTATAATCAAAATAAATAATAAAACATTAACATATCAATTAGGGTTTTCAATTTACTAGTACTTAAACAGGGTTTCCCATTTCATTAAACATTGACAACTTATTCAATAATAACAACACCATTTCCTAGTAAATAACATTACTAACACCAATAACTCTTCATTTTCAACACCACAAAAAATAGCAAAATTTGATCTTCATTATCATTAACATTAATTATTAACTTTTTTTGTAACGATGAAGAAGATGATTCAATATATAGTTTAGTAACTATTTGGTTGACAAAATGATTGAGGACTTTGATTTGGTTAAAAAATAGGTTTGGAATGGGAAATGGGGAGCTTTTGGTAAGAACATTGAAAATGGATATAATGAGGTCAGATCCGGCTCTCTGTTTATTTGATGCTCGAAAACGAGCTTGCGCAATTATGGATTGTGCAAGCTTTGGTTATAAAAAAATTATTACGTGCGCACTCCATTTCGCGCAAGTATTATGTAAAATGAGGCCTGTTTTTGCAATAATTTTTTGCTGAGGCCTAAATGCGGAATAAGTTTTTTTTGCGTGTCCTTTCTGAAAAATTATCCTAATAAAATAGCAACTAAGTATGTAATTAATGTAGAGTAATTTTATAAAGAATGATGTCTCGTCGTTTAATTTTGATAATTTTTGTTGCATAGATGCATGATATCATTTAATGGAAAAGCGTTAGTATGGCTATATGATATATGTATGTATGTATACAAAACCCCATCACACCTGTAAGGCTAATTAGGTGTTTCACTTCCTTTAACTGAATTGACTTTTGTATAAGTTATGAAGGCTCTAAGCAGTTAGGATTAAAATTTTCTCTACTGATCGACTTGATGCCCGATTTATGAATAAATGGGGAAATATTGAGCTTTATCTGCACTTTGATATCTAGTAATGTTCAAAATTGGGCATATTCCCATTATTATGTTCATTCAATCTAGCATTAGCAATAAAATTGGATTTGAAATACCATGCTTCTTTTCCCAGTTTAGCATTATTTTGCATAAGATATGCAGTTTTTCAATGTTTGCAGTTTAAGATTTTTATCCATAAGTTAAGTGATGTGTATCCGTGCAAGGTATCGTGTATGTAACATCTCGCATTTTCGCACGTTTTAAATCGACACACGTGCCAATTCAAACCATACGGAAGGGCGAATTGTTATGGGGTAAATAAGAAAAACAGAGAAGAGAAAAACTAAATAGAATCTCACAGCAGAAGGATAAAATATAATAATAAATACGCAGTTCATAAACTGTTTACAAACATTTCATTCTTCTTTATACAATAAATATCAGAGTTCACATACCCATAAATATCAATGCAGCGGAATTAAATAGTGTAGTGGAATAATATAGTAGATAGCAATACTAGAAATCTTCGTCTTCGTCCTCCAGAACTAAAGTCTTCGATCCTGAAACGCTCGGAATGACCCGAGCGAATTGAAAAGACAAAACACTCGAGTCAGAACTAAAAGATCTTATGTAAGTTAAATCAACAGAAATAAATATGAGTGCAATAACTAAACAGATGCTCGGGATTTACATCTCCTAAGGATCCGTTAAACTATTTACTATGTAGTATATTTCGCTATTATAATAGTGTCTAATTGTAAAATAAACTTACTTTTTAATAGCGTTAAGGGGTTACCCATATAGCCCTTAACACAAATATTGCCAATAGTCTATACAGTACCGTAATACCTCCTGATCGGGAAGCTACCAGAGGATACTCCATAGGTACGACATAAATAGAAACTCACAGAAGGCGCGCTAGGGTAGGTGACTCGGCACAACTAGGCAATGCCAGGGTAGATATACCAATTACGCTTCCGGGCTGATGGAAACACACAGCGCGCAGCTGCCGCCCACCTCGAACAACACCCCCAAAATCAAAAGTAAAGTGGCCACCGAATCAATCCAAAAGTCATAGTATAATATCGAAGGAGTGCGTTCGATCAGAGGAATGACCTCATTGGCCCGTCCTGTTTTAGCCACCTTATGCCAACTCACGAGAGTCGGGTCCACGTATTTACCTTACAGGAAACGCCGCCACCAACCTACTTCATTCTGGAATCTCCACCGCGTACACGGTTGTTAAAGTGGTTTTCGGAGTTGGCAGAGAGTATGACAACTTCCAATCCCGGTTTCTTTAACAACCAAACATTATTATAACACCGCGGTCATTTAAAATAATTTAAACTTTAAAACCAGAATAAAATATCCATTTTAAACCCATATAAATACGATATCATTTATATTTTTAAAACCCCAAATCAATACGATATCATTTAGACCCAAAATCATATAATGTCATTTTATTTTCCACTATGTATTCTTTTCCAAAATCATAGGGTTTTCAAAGTAAAATATTTAGAAATTGAAACTCTTGAATATAATATTTTCAAATCATACTACCTTGAAAATCATAACTTCGAAACAAATTTCCATCTCTTAAATGGTTAAATATTAAATTACTTTATAAAACACAATAGCTTCTTTAGATTTCACAAATCAATTTTCAAATATCGATTTAAATTTCCAAATACCATTTCAATTCTTATGTTTCAAAGCTTTAAATATTTCACCATTTCAAAACAAACTCATTTGACAATGCCATATATATTAAATTCAATTACTTATTATTTAGACTTGAAATATTTACTTAATGAATTCAATATAATTTAAGAAAAACCTTTAACTTCACATAACTGGAAAATCTTTCAATTTATTATATATTCATTTAAATCAACCTGATATTCATTTAGATCACTCTACACAAAAATCAAGTTATAAAATCAAATCCTTTAAAAATTATAACTTTTTATTTAATTCCAATTTAACTTAATATTTGTAACGACCCGCTATTTTGGACTATTCGCATCCACACATGTCGGACTTGAATAATTCAAAATACCGAATTGTTAATTTAAAATTTGGCAAAACTCAGATATACAGTAAATAAATAATCACAGAAACACAGACACAGAGTAAAAATATGCAGCGGAAGTAAAAGAGACAGTAGTTCATGAAGCTACTATATAAATATATAAGATGCATCAGAGTTTACAGTAGAAGAGTAACACAATACATCAAATACAAATCAAAATACATCACTGGAATCATCGAATACTGAAGCAGGATAGATGGCTGGATCTTTAAGCAAAGCTCCAACTCCAAAGGTGAGTCTTGAAAGCTGAACCTCTCAGTCTGACCCGAGTGTAAAGCAAAACACAAAACACTCGAGTCAGGATTAATATGCTCATATAAATAAATCCAACTCAAGTGAAATAGCAATCGAAATACAAGTAACACAAAGGATGTTGGAATCACCATCCTCTAAGGATCCGTTAAACTATCTACTATGTAGTAGTGTACGCTAAATAGATAATGTCTATCAGTAATATAAAGTATCAAAATAGTGTTAAGGCGTTAGCATTTTCCCCCTTAACACGTTTTTATATAAATGTCATAGTCTATACAGCACTGTAAACTCCACCGTAAACTGGTGGGATATCAGGGAGTACTCCATAGGTATAACACAAAACAAATTCGTAGTGGTTACGTATATAGGGATACAAGTATGACAAGGCACATGAGGCAATACCCAAGATAGTGAAATTACCGTTCGCCTGATCCGGACTGGTGAGAACGCATCGCCGCAGCGATCGCAACACCGCGAAACAACACTCCTGAAAAGTACGAGGGTGCACCAATCGATAACAAGTAATGAGTAGTAGTTACGAAGAAGAGTGTCCGCTCGAGGTGGCTAACCCCATTTGGCCCGGCAGGGCTCCTGATTTTAGTCATTTCCAATTTGACACAAGTGTCAAGGCTATCCATTATCGTTCTCTTACTTCAGTCATCACGTACATCATTCCAACCACTTCATTATGGATCATCACTCCACGTATAGTCATTAAAGTGGTTTCCGGTTTAGATAGAGAGTATATCCATAACCGATTCCGGTTTCTTTAATAACTTCCGTAATTATTACACCGATTGGTCATTTAATATATTTCAAACCAAATCAAATTCAATTTCAATAAAAATTCGAAAATCAACATTCCAATTGTCTTTCTAAATCAATTTTCAAATTTTACGTTCAATTTTCCAAATTTCCATTTCAAAGTCTTACAATTCAATTTCAATTTTATTTAAACAATTCGAATATTAATTCAAGTTCGTATATATAAGTTTCATTCTGAAATCATTTAAATTAATTTAATTTAACATTCTAAATCAATTTCAATTCATTAATCGATTTCATTCAATATTCGTTAAGTTTAATTATCATTCAAACAGTTTCCATTTTTATTTCCAATTCATTAAATCAATTACTTAAGTTCATCTTCATTATATCAACTTACACATTTAATTAAATTAGATTCGTCAAATCAAATTCTTAAATTCTAAGTCTTACATTAATTTCCATAAATCGCAATTTATTTCTTATTAAAGAAATTCAACTCAAATTATTTATTTACTTTCTTAGTTACAAATTTCAACTCAAATGGTAAAGAAACTAAATTTCACATATTCAAAAAGTTCAATTTCACTTATTAATATACTTAAATAATTTTTCCAAAAATTAATAATAAAAGAAACCCAATTTCATTTATTACGAAGTTCAAATTCACTTAATCAAAAGTTCAATTTCTCTTACCAAAGAATTCAATTTTTTTTTTATATTCAATTATCAAATAATTCAATCTTATTCAATTATTAATTAATTTCAACTTAATTCGTACTAATTTCAAAATTTAATAATTTCGACTTGATTATAATTTCAAACTCAATTATTAAATCATTTCAAACTTAATCAATGAATAATTCCCAAATTTAATTATTAAATAATTTATTAAACAACGTTCTTTCATCGGTTATTACATTAACTAGTGTGTAACCCGTGCGTTGCACACGGTAATATTGTAAAATATAATATTATATGTTTAATGTTAAATGAGAATTTTGTTGTATAATGTATGATAAAATTAGTGAAATAAATGAACTACAAATTAAAACTGGTATTATGTTTTTGTATAATTTATGTTGTATAGCGCACGTGCGCACGCACATATATATAATAATAAAATAATTTATTCAGTTTTGTTAATATGGATATAACATACATGTTGAAACTGACGTATGTTAGTAATTTTTTAGATGAACTGAAAAATATTATTTAATGAAATTTGTTTAAATAAATCAAATATAAAATTATGTAATTAGTTTACATACATGGACTTGAAAATAAACGATAGGAAGAATCGAGAGGAATTTTGTAAAAAATTGTATAATTTCGATGTGGATATGTTGAAGCTAAAACATAATTTTGTAATATAATGTATGATCAATTCTTTTTTTTTTTTGAAAACCTAGGAGAACCCGGCAGGCCGGTAAACTCCTAAGGAGGATACAGTATAGCCGTCCGCTGATCCAAGCCCCCACACCCCCGGGTAAATTTATATAGGATAGGGAAGTGCATGGTAGAAATCGAACTTGAGTCTTTTTAACAGAACCCATGTCTCCTTTACACTGCGCTGCACCCACGGACATGTATGATAAATTCTTAATATAAAGGAATTATAACTTATTTACAAATTAATTTGTTATGATGTTTATGTACATAATTTATGTTATGTGATTTATGTATCTTTATACTTGAATAAAAAAATAGTCTTACAATTTTCCATAATGTGAGCGCGTGTGTGTTAAAATTGACGTATATTTTTATGATCCATTAGAAGAACAGATTAACTATTCATTGAAATTATTTAAATTATTTAAATTTGAGATTTCGTAAATAGTTTAAATACATGGATTTAAATATAAAATAATATAAAGTAATTGAGGGCGGTTTAGGAAATAATTGTAAAAATGTTAAAATATACGTATCTGAAGCTAAAAATAGAATTTTTCAATGTAATACAATATAAAAAAATTAGATATATGAATAATATATTAAATATGGAAATATTGCTTATGCATATTATTTATGTTAGGGGACTTATATATCTTTGTATTTAAATGAAAAACTAATTTCATCACCTTTGCGCCTGATATGAATATGATATGCATGTTGGAACCATTATATCTTAGCATTTATTAGATGAATTAACAAAAATTTGTTAATTGAATTTATTTGAATAATTTAAATTCAAGATCACATAATTAATTTGAAAATATCGATTTTAGTATACAATGGTAGGTGATATTATGAAGTGTTTTGTAAGTAATTGGATAAATTCAAAATGTAGGTTTTTGACTTTAAAAAAGGGTTTTACAATGTAATGCATGATATACATACTGATATAAATAAATAAAACTTTAAACTTGTAATTATTATTTATGAATATAATTTATGTTATGTGATCGATGTATTTATATATTTGAATGAATTTTTTCATCATTTTTGTTAATATGAATATGGTTCATATTGATCAACTTATTTGACAAATCAGTGAAAAATTGCATAATGAAATTATTTAAATAGTTTTCAAGTTATGTATTGATTACAATATATGACCTTAAATGTAAAATATTGTAAAGGAATTGAGGGGAGGTTGTAAATGATTATAGAAAATTTATAATGTAGGTATTCGGAGTACAAAAAATATAATTTTGTAATGTATTTCATGATAAATTTATTGAGAAAAATGTGAAAAAAGGATTTATTATTTTATTTACGTATTCACTTTAAGTTCTTTAAGTTATATAACTTTACATTAATCATTTTTTTTAAATTTTGTTAATATGAATGTGGTGTACATATTGACATTTTCATAAATTAGTAAACGAATTAACGAATATTAGTTAGTTGGATTTATCTAATTAGTTTAAATTTAGATCACATAATTAATTGATACATATAGGGTGAAAAGTAAAATATTAGAAGAAAAGTGAGGTAAATTTTGTGAATAATTATGGTAATTTTAAATGTAGGTATTTGAAGCTAAAGTAGAATTTACAATGAAATGTATGATAAATTTAATGAAATAAATTAACTACACTTTTTTATTATTGGTTTATTTGATTTATATATCTTTATAGTTGAATGAAAGATTAATATTATGGTTTAGTTGTTTAAGTGTTATACATATTTAAATTGTCGTTCTTTGGTATTTATAAGAAATATCAAATGAATTTATTTAAATAGCTTAAATTTTGGATTATTTAATTAACCTAAATGTGCGGACTTAAATATAAAATATTAGAAGGTAGTTGATAAATTATATGTAAATAATTATATAAACTTTAGAATACATGTACCAAAATGTAAAATAATAGAAGAGAATTAGTAAAATAAGTGTAAAGTAATAAATTAAAGAATTTGAAAATAAAATATCTAAAGAGAGAATTAAGGAGAAGAGAAAAAATTCCTAGAATCAAGAAGAGAGCCGGAAAATCTTCTGCTTTACTATTATTTAATAGATATTTTGTTTCAGATTCCAATATTAACATTTTCCTTTCATCAAAATTTACTTTTCAATTTTTATTTCAAAACCTTATTATTCAAATAAATTTTTTTATTTTATTTCAAATCAAATTATTGACCAATCGGGTTTAATTAAATTCTCTATCCTAAGTCAAGTTCATTTTGGGTATTTATCATTTCAACCCGATTCCAATTCCAATTCAAAAATCAAAACATAACAAAGGGAACTTGCAGTGTGATAACTGGGATGGTGTCAAAGTAAATAAACAAGCAATAACAATCATCAAACCCAATCCAATAATCAATTCAATAATCCCGAAATAATCGTATTAATTCACATTGTTGTTTGTGCGAATTAATATAATTATTTCTAGAATCTACACTATCATTTCATGTAGATTAAAGATTACTACATTATGGTTTTTCACTTGTCGTTCAATTTCAATTCTACAACAATTTATCCAATATACATTCAAGGTTCAAAGTGTAATTTATCAAATTCTACGTGTCAATTAACTTAACAATTAAAAGGGGTCATATTATTCAAATTAACTAATCAAATTCAACACATATGTCGATTCACAGTTTAAACTATCCTACGTCAAATTCAATTGCATAATATTTATCACTTTATACATTACAATTTAACATCCAATATAAATAAAAATCAATCAAACAATTATCAACCAAACTGTATTATCATCGCATAAATAATTAACAGATAATGGTGTCAGATGTCATAGGTGAACAGATACAGGCAACATAACAGTGTAAATAAATAACAGTAGCATATTTCAATTTTCGTTTTAATTGAAATCAAATTTAATAAATAAAAGAACATTAATCGTAAGTGATTGCTCACCTTTCGAGGCTAGAGATGAACGAGAATGAGGTGAGTTATGAATCCAAAGCAAAGCTAGATTGAACGCGAATTTGACGAGCAAAGCTGATAAATAGGAATCGATGAAATCAAATCAGAACTGGATCGATTATGATAAATGGTGTAAGTGAACTTATATATAACTATATTTATAAAAAAAAATCATATGCTAAATTCAAACATATATTAAATTAATATGTGTGTGTATATATATATATATATATATATATATATATATATTCCAAAACTATTATTCTAAATTGAACACATATGTTACAACCAACCATATATCTATATATCCATAATACAATCTGAAATAACAACTTATATTTATACTTATGTACATTTGATATTAAAATTCAACATAACCTTGCTTAGTTATAATATACATATAAATTCAAATAGGTCATATATAAACTTATATATGTACACTTATGTGTACAAACAGATTATACGTACTTACATAAACTTATGTACAAACTAATATAATACTAATACATTATAAATAACAGGATTCAAGATACAATCGATTATATATAATACTAATATAACTTACCCAAACACATATCTATTTCTATACATATGTTCAATATTATATATATAATTTAAATCCAACCATATTTTGTCGTTCAATAACATATTTATTTAACATATCATATACAATAATGGTTACAAAAATCTATTTAAAGATATTTATATAATCTAAACAAAATCTATAATATATAATATGTGTATATTCCTTTTTGCTATCAACTAGATTGCCAGCGGTTCTTTTTCTTTCAAAACAAAAAAAACCCCAAAATATATAAAACAATACGTATGACTACCGGTGCAAATGAATCTATAAGCTAAGATATCCACTGAGAAAACAATACGTATTATAATATACTGATGCAAACCAGACTCATACAAATATATAAACTAATATATATACTTACACATATGACAGTGAAATGCAAAACAAAGAAAACATATAAACTCTTCTTCCTAGATCAAATGTTGTAAACAATATATATATTACAAACTCATACTTATATGAACTAGTATACATAACTTTATAAACGTACAAAACTCATGGCATATCATATATAAACATATCCACTGAGAAATACTAGTATATATACACAATCTACCATAATATAAAATATATAAACTCAACAGTATAAATATATAACAATATGTAATAGGTCTGTAACCTTATAGGCTAAAATATATAATGAACGTGACAGCAAGCAAGATGTAAATAAACTTATAAAAGATACATTGTAACCAAATCTTATTATATAGTAATCAATAAAATATACGGCAGCATGCATATTCTATATATAACAAATATATATAAATAGGAGAGGGGACTCACGACAGGCATTCGGCAAGGCAAGGTAGAGTAGCGGATGAGAGAGAGAGGCCGAGGAGCATCGGCATGAGGAGGGGAAGTGAGGCTCAGCGAGCGGAGGGTGGTGCTCGGCTCAGGTCAGGCTGTGCATTGAGTAGGGCCGAGCTTGCATGGTCGTGGGTGCTGACGCGAGGAGGTGGAAGGGCGATGTTTGAGTTTGGAGATGTGGCGCTGGAAACTTGGGCGCAGGAAAGAAGGTGATGGTCGGTTGATGGATATTGGCTTCGGCTAAGGAGCCATGGAGGCGAAGGGGAAGGAACGGGTGATTGTAACGGGACGTGAGATCGTGGTTTAGACGGAGGAAGCGGAGGCCGGCGGATCAAAGAAAATGGAGGTTGCTGTTGAGGTGGTGGGTGAAGGCTTCAGGCAATAGAGAGAAGGAAGGAAAAGAAGTCTGCTCTGGTGGAAGTAATGTGAAAGTGACAGAGTAAAATTTTAAAAAGGGGAAGGAAGAAAACGTGAGTATTATTTTTCTTTTCTTTTTCTTTTATTGAATGGATGGCATAGTGGATAGGCATTTGAATTCAAAGGAAAAAAATAAATGCTAAAGGCCTTTGAAATTTCAGCGGTGAAATTTGAATAGCCACAAGAGGCCAAAGGGTACGGAACTGGTATCGATACAGTCACTGTTCCTGTGGATTCTGTTGTGGACCGGGCTTCAAATCCCAGAAATAAATATATCATAGAGATCAGCACGACGAGGCGATTAAAACAGCATACGAATATTAGCGATAGGATTTGGTTATAAAATTCGAATTTTCTACTAGCGGAAAATACAGCAAAAACGCAAGAAAATAAGATCGACGGAGCTAAAGAAGTCCGAATTTGGAAAAACGACAAACTGACGGCTTGCTCAGAAGATGATTTAGAATTTTTCTATGTAAAAATATTTAGTTTTTGAAAACGTTTTATTTTCATCGCTTTTTAACTGATTCAATTGAAGTGAATTTACGCGCGAAATAAACTTTCATATTTTCGGAAGAAAATTTACCGGTTGCTATGTTTAACTGGACGTATTCCAAATATCAAATTTATATTTCAAATTTTTTATCGTTAAAATTTCACAAATTTCAATTAGTAACGTTATTAAAACCGGTTAAATTTACGGGTCGTTACAATATTCATCTTCCAACCTTATTCTCATTTAAGTCAATTAAACTCCAGAAATTAAATTTTAAATAAATGCTTAATCTTATTTGATCTTAAAATCAAACTTTATTTTAAACTTCAAATCAAATTTATACAAAGCTTAAAAATGGGAAATTATTATATATATATAATAACCTTTATCAATAACCAAATCAATATCCCACAAAACCATATATATAACTTTACAAAACCATAAAAAATCATTTCAAAATATTATATATATATATATATATGTATATATATATACCGCGGTGCCTGTATAAAATTTTCTACCCTATGGTCAAGTGATACGGATGTTTATCATTTCAATCCGCAATTTAAAATAAAAATGCGGTTGTATATCATTTCAAACCGCAATCCCGGATGAATGAAATGCACGATAACTTGTGGTTTATACAATATAAAGTACAGCATCCATTCATCCAAATATCAATCATCAACCATTTATTACAATCATCATCCACTTTAAACAACATCAATATAGAGCATATAAATTATAGCAGGTAATAAATGACAGTTATTTACTAACCAATTATATTCAATAATAAATTTATTAACTATTTAACTACCAGTTTGTATACAAATAAATAATTTTTACTGTCAATTTATATGCAATAATAAAATTAATGAACAGTTATATTAAGTAAATGCGATTTAACAGAGAAGGAATTAAACATGCCAAACAGTCATAAATAAATTCCTACTCATATCAAAAATCAATTTAACAAACGTAAGAAAGTTTAGAAGTTGTGAGTGGGTTAAAACACTCACCTCTTGAATTTAAATCGAATTTAAATCCGATTTAAACCCAAAAATTCGACGGTCTCCAAATTTGTCCAAACCAGCGTTAAAAGATCTGGAATTTAATTACGATCCTAACAAAAAAAATCTCGCGTGAAACGGAGTTCGGATGGAAAAAGTTATAGCCATTTAAACACTTGAAATCAAAATTTAAATAAATAAAATAAACAAAGGAACACCTTCTTCTCAAAACCTGGGACCCACATGCGCAACACCTTCATCACGCGACCGATACCGCATACGCACGAAAGAACCCAACAGTCAACGCCTTTGACTTCGATTTCCTCGTCGATTTGACCGCCGTGTGCCACGCCGTCCCTCCCATGGCGTTCGCCTCGGCCTCCTCTCCACGTCGACGTGGGTGCCCCACCCCCTATTTCCCGCCGCCGCCACCAAGCAACTAGGGTTTCGAACCCTATTTTGATTATTACGGCCACCACGATCATCTCCAGGTCAAACGTCCACCACCAAACCACTCCAGCCATCGATCCCGACAAAACCCCTCAGTCAATTTCGCCTATCGACAACGAAATCGAAACCCTAAATTCTGACTTTGACCTTGATTTGTGATCAATCCGGTCACTGTCTCGGAAAAAGAACAGCATACGTAGGTTCGGATCATTGAGATCTTCGACATATATTTTTTTGAGATTTTTCGGAGGATTTTAATTTTTAGGCTTTAGATTTGATTTGAATTTTGAATTTGGATCTAGAATTGCTTGTTGCCATTGAAGAAGAGGAGTACAGAAGTTCCTATACGTATAGAAATGAGGAATAGAGGCTGCTAGGGTTTATAACAGCCTATTTATAGACAACTACAATAGAATAGGTGGGCACGAATTATAAACGTGCTAAACGATAGTTGGCCTAAAAAGCCCGTTCTGACCCCGGGACGAAATTGGGAAAACCCATATATCAAAATAGGTATTTTAAAATATTCTTAACGCGATGGAAAAAGTTTCACGTCCAAATTCGATCGTATGCAGAAGTTATGCTGAAATCAATATTTTCAAATTAATTTCAATTAAATCGGTTTCAAGGCGTTTCGCGTTCGTACGATCAAACGACAAGTCCGATCGCTACGAAACTTGAAACCCTACAATAATTCACTGTTACGGATCCGATGAAACTTGTTTCGTCGAAATCCAAGTCAGTGGCCAAAATGGCTATTTCTATATTAATTAAATAAAATCAAAATAAATAAATCAAATCAAATTTTATATTTAGATTCTAAAATTTTCCCATTTTATCACTTTTAAAAATTCTTAATCATTTACAAAATTCCAACAACTTTAGATGTCAAATTAAAGAAGGTAAATTTTTAAATTTCAATATAAATCCTTAATTTCATTAAATTCCCAAATTATAAATAATATCCTAAAATTTCGTTTAGTTATATAAATTAATTAGTATTCCATTCATTCCTATCAACAGATGGATATAAATATTGGATTCCAAATTATCACACAACTTCTTACATTATCTTTTTTTTTCAAATAACGAATTATTTAACTATATTCAATCTCATCAATTTCAATTAAATTCAATTATTAGACTTTAAGTTCCAATATAAATAAATAATTCCTGATTCCTATTCTTTAAATTCACTATTTATCATATTACCATCCTGGGTACCATTTATTTTATTATATATATATTCGGATACTTTGACATTTCCCAATTGTTTATCTCAATTGCATGACATTAAAATTATATTTATTGCAATGGTTTCGGATTTAATTGAACGATCTAAGTATATAACTCATAACAATCATTGTAAAACTCTCAATCCCACATTTATAGGTTTGTTATTTCCACTCACATATTATAGATGTTTACAGGTATAGGCTTTTTATTCAACCATTATTATATATTAATTAGATAAATTCACAATTTAAGTCCGTTTTAAATTTATTACTAAATATCCATTTACCTTTCCCATCAAATTTGAATTCCATCAAATTAATATAACCAATCAAATTTCCATTCACACTTTACTATAAACCTAAAATTTGCAATTCATTATCTTGTATTGATTTTATACAATTACCATAAATTTTACATTCAATTACTATTCAATGCATATTTATCATCAATCAATTCGATATTTACTTTTCCTTCCTTCTATTTGATAAATAACATATTATACATTTACACACATTCATTTCATTCCGTTCATTTATGGGCACTGCATTGAAATTTAATTTATTAGCTAATACCAACATTATTACCATTAATTACAATTGGATTCCCAATTTTGTTCAATACATGAATAAATAACATATATATTAATCAAATCCTTACATTGGTTTTTCTCATATTCCATTAAATTCAGATCATAACATTTAAATGATTTTATTGAATTGGAATTTCATTCAAGTCATAAATTATTATCTTGCATTAACATGATTCCTTAATTTATTCCAATTACCGTTTACACTCTTTTATTGCATTAATCAATTTAATATTTTCATTAATTTCTCAAATTAAATTTTATATCCAGGTAAGAATTCTTTTTTAATTCCTTTGGATTCTATTCAAATTTCTATAAATAGGTTTTAAGTCACCATTTACATAATTTATTTTAGCCTTCATTTTAACATTTATTTGTCCCCTTTATTATTTCTACTAAATAAATTACAAAAATCCTATTAAATAAACAAATTAAATTGTCGAAAATTTACGGGTCATTACACTCTCCCCCACTCAAAACTTTTCGTCCCCGAAAAGGAAAGGAAGGGAAAAGAAGAAATAAGAAAACAATATATCTTTCTTGATTAAATTTATAAACAAAAAAATAAAATAATTTAACATAAAATATACCAATTTATACCCATTTTAATCCTTTATACATAAATTGTTAAAGTTTGTAAACATTTTCAAATTTTTCTAAGTCCAAAATTTACGTAAAATTTTGGCAGAGTCTCCTTTGTACGGAGAGGCTCGGAAGAAAATAAAATATCAAAATATAACAATTATATCAGTTATAATATCCCAAGTAGTATATCCCAACACGGGGAAATATATAAAATAGCGCTATAACCGTAATCCGAAAACGTACCTGTTTGTCGGGCAATTTACTCTAAATTTATGGAACAAAAAGCAATAGCAATTTGCTTCCATAACCTGCATTTCACTTATAAAATCTAAGGGTTAACAATGTATATAAAGTGAAATATTTAAGTGGTTTCAATCCCTAACAACAAATCAATACAACAACCATCAATTTCAACAAACAGCATACACAATAAATACAAACAAACATTCAATCAAACAAATAGTTGTTCGGGTTCAAAACCTTTAAATTGTACGGAATGAGGAATAAACCATCAAGTGCATCATCCACTCAATAGTCTTAGATTAAACCCAATGGATTATTCATCCACCCCAACAAAATTAAAGTTTCCTTACCCAACAACCACAACCAACAATACAATTCCAATCAACAAATCAAATTAACTTATTATTAATTTCATACATTTGTTGTTTAATTTCTCTTTTTATTCATACCACATAAATTTTCCTTTTATAATTTACATTTATTTCTAACAAACTTTTAATTTCATTTACTCATTCAATGTTTGTTTCAATTATTTTTACTTGTTACTTACAATTATTCATTTCCATTATCTCAGGTCATGCCAGTTCTTTTTATTTCATTATAATTATTTATTAATTTATTGCATTCCCTCATTTATTTACATTTGTTTATCAACAGTATTCATGTCCCATTTAATTTCTTAGCATTTCCATTTTATTTACTTAAGTTGATATTCATCCATTTGAATTATTTACCTTTAATTATATTCACTTATAGTAAAATTTCAATTGTAACTTAAGTTTATAACATTAAATTCTCATTTATGATAGCAAATTCATTGAATACTTCATTACCTACTTTTACTTGTACAATTTTCATTACATTTCCTATTAAACATTTCAACTTTTTATATTTGGTAAGATATATATGTTAAAGAAAATGCAAATGAACTTATACAAGTTTTATCTCATCCTTTAATTAAATTTAATGCTCAACAATATTACTCTTTGTTTCATATGTTACAAATTTCAAATTTCCTTTAATTTCCATTTATAACTTTGTATTAAATCTCTTACCTAAATTAGAGGTTTCAATTTATTAATCACTTACCTTTTATTTTACTACAATAATTTAAACAATTAATTAATGGAAATTTAAGAATTAAATACCGGGTTAAATTTCAAATTATTTTAAAATAATAGATAAATATATTCTTACAACTTATATATATCTCTAATTATATTTAAAAAAAATCAAAATTTATATATTTTTCAAAAATGAATCTGCAGTAAATCTACTACAGTGGCCTTTCCCCTTTGAAACTCGAAAATGAAAGTCGATGATGCGGCCGCCATCACCGAAATTATTTTCCAACGACAAAGAGGAAAGTACAAAAATTATTTTCTTCGAAACTTTCTTTAAAACAATTTTTCCGAATTATATTGAAACATTTATATTAGAAAATACTTATAAACATATTATTATATTCCAAAATTTATTCGAAGAAATTTCAAAACCCCGGAACTTAAGTTCTAAATTTCCAAATTTCATTTATTTTATTTTTCAATGTTATTTCTATTATTATTTATACATTTTATTACCTAACAACCAATCTATTGCAGCCAAATATAGATACCATTTGAAAAGAAAAAAATTATTTATATATAGAAAATATAATAGGCAAAATTATTTCATTCACCTATATAAAGCAAATATTATGTCGGTCTGTCCTATTAAGTGTTTAGAAATCCCTGTTGATGTCACAGCGTCCCATGCACCAACCAGAATTTATAAATACAAAACGGAACAGATTAACACAATATAAAATCTTTTTATAACACTAACAAATACGCTCTCTCATATATATACACACAGCGACTCCCATAGGGTATTACTACCTTATTAGTAAAGAGTCAAACCCCCATAAAGCTAAGTTTTATCGCTAAACCAAAGCTCTGATACCAGATGTAACATCCCGCCTTTTCGCACGTTTTAAATCGACACACGTGCCAATTCAAACCATACGGAAGGGCGAATTGTTAAGGGGTAAATAAGAAAAACAGAGAAGAGAAAAACTAAAAAGAATCTCACAGCGGAAGGATAAAATATAATAATAAATATACAGTTCATAAACTGTTTACAAACATTTCATTCTTCTTTATACAATAAATATCAGAGTTCACATACCCATACATATCAATGCAGCGGAATTAAATAGTGTAGCGGAATAATATAGTAGATAGCAATACTACAAATCTTCATCTTCGTCCTCCAGAACTAAACTCTTCGATCCTGAAACGCTCGGACTGACCCGAGCGAATTGAAAAGACAAAACACTCGAGTCAGAACTAAAATATCTTATGTAAGTTAAATCAACAGAAATAAATATGAGTGCAATAACTCAAGAGATGCTCGGTATTTACATCTCCTAAGGATCCGTTAAACAATTTACTATGTAGTATATTTCGCTATTATAATAGTGTCTAATTGTAAAATAAACTTACTTTTTAATAGCGTCAAGGGGTTACCCATATAGCCCTTAACACAAATAATGCCAATAGTCTATACAGTACCGTAATACCTCCTGATCAGGAAGCTACCAGAGGATACTCCATAGGTATGACATAAATAGAAACTCATAGAAGGCGCGCTAGGGTAGGTGACACGGCACAACTAGGCAATGCCAGGGTAGATATACCAATTACGCTTCCGGGCTGATGGAAACGCGCAGCGCGCAGCTGCCGCCCACCTCGAACAACACCCCCAAAATCAAAAGTAAAGTGGTCACCGAATCAATCCAAAAGTCATAGTATAATATCGAAGGAGTGCGTTCGATCAGAGGAATGACCTCATTGGCCCGTCGATCGCTCCTGTTTTAGCCACCTCATGCCAACTCACGGGGGTCGGGTCCACGTATTTACCCTACAGGAAATGCCGCCACAAACCTATTTCATTCTGGAATCTCCACCGCGTACACGGTTGTTAAAGTGGTTTTCGGAGTTGGTAGAGAGTATGACAACTTCCGATCCCGGTATCTTTAACAACCAAACGTTATTATAACACCTCGGCCATTTAAAATAATTTAAACTTTAAAACCAGAATAAAATATCCATTTTAAACCCATATAAATACGATATCATTTATATTTTTAAAACCCCAAATCAATACGATATCATTTAGACCCAAAATCATATAATGTCATTTTATTTTCCAATATATATTCTTTTCCAAAATCATAGGGTTTTCAAAGTAAAATATTTAGAAATCGAAACTCTTGAATATAATATTTTCAAATCATACTACCTTGAAAATCATAACTTCGAAACAAATTTCCATCTCTTAAATAGTTAAATATTAAATTACTTTATAAAACACAATAGCTTCTTTAAATTTCACAAATCAATTTTCAAATATCGATTTAAACTTCCAAATACCATTTCAATTCTTATGTTTCAAAGCTTTAAATATTTCACCATTTCAAAACAAACTCATTTGACAATTCCATATATATTAAATTCAATTACTTATTATTTAGACTTGAAATATTTACTTAATGAATTCAATATAATTTAAGAAAAACCTTTAACTTCACATAACTGGAAAATCTTTCAATTTATTATATATCCATTTAAATCAACCTGATATTCATTTAGATCACTCTACACAAAAATCAAGTTATAAAATCATATCCTTTAAAAATTATAACTTTTTATTTAATTCCGATTTAACTTAATATTCATCTTCCAACCTTATTCTCATTTAAGTCAATGAAACTCTAGAAATTAAATTTTAAATAAATGCTTAATCTTATTTGATCTTAAAATCAAACTTTATTTTAAACTTCAAATCAAATTTATACAAAGCTTTAAAACGGGAAATTATTATATATATAATAACCTTTATCAATAACCAAATCAATATCCCATAAACCATATATATAACTTTACGAAACCATAAAAAACCATTTTAAAATATTATATATATATACACCGCGGTGCCTGTATAAAATTTTCTACCCTATGGTCAAGTGATACGGATGTTCATCATTTCAATCCGCAATTTAAAATAAAAATGCGGTTGTATATCATTTCAAACCGCAATCCCGGATGAATGAAATGCACGATAACTTGCAGTTTATACATTATAAAGTACAGCATCCATTCGTCCAAATATCAATCATCAACAATTTATTACAATCATCATCCACTTTAAACAACATCAATATAGAGCATATAAATTATAGCAGGTAATAAATGACAGTTCTTTACTAACCAATTATATTCAATAATAAATTTATTAACTGTTTAACTATCAGTTTGTATACAAATAAATAATTTTTACTGTCAATTTATATGCAATAATAAAATTAATGAACAGTTATATTAAATAAATGCGATTTAACAGAGATAAGGAATTAAACATGCCAAACAGTCATAAATAAATTCCTACTCATATCAAAAATCAATTTAACAAACGTAAGAAAGTTTAGAAGTTGTGAGTGGGTTAGAACACTCACCTCTTGAATTTAAATCGAATTTAAATCCGATTTAAACCCAAAAATTCGACGGTCACCAAATCTGTCCAAACCAGCGTCAAAAAATATGGAATTTAATTACGATCCTAAAAAAAATATCTCGCGTGAAACGGAGTTCGGATGAAAAAGTTATAGCCATTTAAACACTTGAAATCAAAATTTAAATAAATAAAATAAACAAAGGAACACCTTCTTCTCAAAACCTGGGACCCACGTGCGCAACACCTTCGTCACGCGACCGATACGGCATACGCACGAAAGAACCCAACAGTCAACGCCTTTGACTTCGATTTCCTCGTCGATTTGACCACCAGGTGCCACGCCGTCCCTCCTATGCCGTTCGCCTCGGCCTCCTCTCCACGTCGACGTGGGTGCCGCACCCCCTATTTCCCGCCGCCGCCGCCAAGCAACTAGGGTTTCGAACCCTATTTCGATTATTACGGCCACCACGATCATCTCCAGGTCAAACGTCCACCACCAAACCACTCCAGCCATCGATCCCGACAAAACCCCTTAGTCAATTTCGCCTATCGACAACGAAATCGAAACCCTAAATTCTGACTTTGACCTCGATTTGTGATCAATCCGGTCACTGTCTCGGAAAAAGAACAGCATACGTAGGTTCGGATCATTGAGATCTTCGACATATATTTTTTTGAGATTTTTCTGAGGATTTTAAATTTTAGGCTTTGGATTTGATTTGAATTTTGAATTTGGATCTAGAATTGCTTGTTGCCATTGAAGAAGAGGAGTACAGAAGTTCCTATGCGTATAGAAATGAGGAATGGGGGCTCCTAGGTTTATAACAGCCTATTTATAGACAACTGCAGTAGAATAGGTAGGCACGAATTATAAACGTGCTAAACGATAGTTGGCCCAAAAAGCCCGTTCTGACCCCGGGACGAAATTGGGAAAACTCATATATCAAAATAGGTATTTTAAAATATTCTGAACGTGATGGAAAAAGTTTCACGTCCAAATTCGATCGTATGCATAAGTTATGCTAAAATCAATATTTTCAAATTGATTTCAAATTAATTTCAATTAAATTGATTTCAAGGCATTTCGCGTTCGTACGATCAAACGACAAGTCTGATCGCTACGAAACTTGAAACCCTACAATAATTCACTGTTACGGATCCGATGAAACTTGTTTCGTCGAAATCCGAGTCAGTGGCCAAAGTGGCTATTTCTATGTTAATTAAATAAAATCAAAATAAATTAATTAAATCAAATTTTATATTTAGATTCTAAAATTTTCCAATTTCATCACTTATAAAAATTCTTAATCATTTACAAAATTCCAACAACTTTAGATGTCAAATTAAAGAAGGTAAATTTTTAAATTTCAATATAAATCCTTAATTTCATTTAATTCCCAAATTATAAATAATATCCTAAATTTTCGTTTAGTTATATAAATTAATTAGTATTCCATTCATTCCTATCAACAGATGGATATAAATATTGGATTCCAAATTATCACACAACTTCTCACATTATCTTTTTTTTCAAATAACGAATTATTTAACTATATTCAATCTCATCAATTTCAATTAAATTCAATTTTTAGACTTTAAGTTCCAATATAAATAAGTAATTCCTGATTCCTATTCTTTAAATTCACTATTTATCATATTACCATCCTGGGTGCCATTTATTTTAATATATATATATACATATATACATATATATATATATATATATATACGGATACTTTAACATTTCCCAATTGTTTATCTCAATTGCATGACATTAAAATTATATTTATTGCAATGGTTTCTGGTTTAATTGAACGATCTAAGTATATAACTCATAACAATCATTGTAAAACTCTCAATCCCACATTTATAAGTTTGTTATTTTCACTCACATATTATAGATGTTTACAGGTATAGGCTTTTTATTCAATCATTATTTATTATATATTAATTAGATAAATTCACTATTTAAATCCGTTTTAAATTTATTACTAAATATCCATTTACCTTCCCCATCAAATTTGAATTCCATCAAATTAATATAACCAATCAAATTTCCATTCACACTTTATTATAAACCTAAAATTTGCAATTCATTATCTTGTATTGATTTTATAAAATTACCATAAATTTTACATTCAATTACTATTCAATGCATATTTATCATCAATCAATTCGATATTTACTTTTCCTTCCTTCTATTTGATAAATAACCTATTATACATTTACACACATTCATTTCATTCCGTTCATTTATGGGCACTGCATTGAAATTTAATTTATTAGCTAATACCAACATTATTACCATTAATTACAATTGGATTCCCAATTTTGTTCAATACTTGAATAAATAACATATATATTAATCAAATCCTTACATTTGTTTTTCTCATATTCCATTAAAATCAGATCATAACATTTAAATGATTTTATTGAATTGGAATTTCATTCATGTCATAAATTATTATCTTGCATTAACTTGATTTCTTAATTTATGCCAATTACCGTTTACACTCTTTTATTGCATTAATCAATTCAATATTTTCATTAGTTTCTCAAATTTAATTTTATATCCAGGTAAGAATTCTTTTTCTACTTAATTCCTTTGGATTCTATTCAAATTTCTATAAATAGGTTTTAAGTCACCATTTACATAATTTATTTTAGCCTCCATTTTAACATTTATTTGTCCCCTTTATTATTTCTACTAAATAAATTACAAAAATTCTATTAAATAAACAAATTAAATTGTCGAAAATTTACGGGTCGTTACAGTGTATATATGGAATATAGTTAATTTTATTTCTGCATGGATATTGCCTTCTGATCATCATATGTATTGTTTATGCATTCAAATAAAATCGCACAAGCTTAGTTGTAGAGTTGGTCATGTGTATACACTATCACCACCACTTAATGGTAAAAAAATAGGTTATTGAATGTTCTTTCTCGTATCATGATTCATTAGGTATAAAATCCTCATACAAAAAATGCAAGAAGCATCGAAGACTGAAGAGTTTTCATGGTTAGATCTACCTAGAGAAATGGTAGAAATAATAATACAGATGCTTCCATTTTTAGCTCATCTATATTTTATATGCATTTGCAAGAAATGGAGGAATATAATGTAGGAAACACGCACTCCCGTCTATCCCATGAACACAACATGTGTAACGACCCGCTATTTGAACCATTCGCATCCGCACATGTCGGACTTGAATAATTCAAAATACCGAATTGTTAATTAAAAATTTGGAAAAATTCAGATATACAGTAAATAAATAATCACAGAATCACAGACATAGAGTACTAATATGCAGCGGAAGTAAAAGAGATAGTAGTTCATGAAGCTACTATATAAATATATAAGATACATCAGAGTTTACAAAAGAAGGGTAACACGATACATCAAATACAAATCAAAATACATCACTGAAATCATCGAATACTGAAAGCAGAATAGATGGCTGGATCTTCAAGCAAAGCTCCAACTCCAAAGGTGAGTCTCGAAAGCCGAACCACTCAGTCTGATCCGAGCGTAAAGCAAAACACAAAACACTCGAGTCAGGATTAATATTCTTATATCAATAAATCCAACTCAAGTGAAATAACAATTGAAATACAAGTAACTCAAAGGACGTTGGAATAACCGTCCTCTAAGGATCCGTTAAACTATCTACTATGTAGTAGTGTACGCTAAATAGATAATGTCTATTAGTAATATAAACTATCAAAATAGCGTTAAGGCCTTACTATTATCCCCCTTAACACATTTTATATAAGCATCATAGTCTATACAGCACTGTAAACTCCATCGTAAACTGGTGGGATATCAGGGAGTACTCCATACGTATAACGCAAATCAGATTCGTAGTGGTCGCGTATATAGGGGTACAAGTATAACAAGGCACATGAGGCAATACCCAAGGTAGTGAAACTACCGTTTTCCTGATCCGGACTGGTGAAAACGCATCGCCGCAGCGATCGCAACACCGCGAAACAACACTCCCAAAAGTACAAGGGTGCACCAATCAATAACACGTAATGAGTAGTAGTTACGAAGAAGTGTGTTTGCTCGAGGTGGCTAACCCCATTTGGCCCGGCACGGCTCCTGATTTTAGTCATTTCCAATTTGACACAAGTGTCAAGGCTATCCATTATCGTTCTCTTTCTTCAGTCAACACGTACATCATTCCAACCACTTCATTCTAGATCACACTCCGCGTATAGTTATTAAAGTGGTTTTCGGTTTAGATAGAGAGTATATCCATAACCGATTCCGGTTTCTTTAATAACTTTCGTAATTGTTACGCTGATTGGTCGTTTAATAAATTTGAAAACCAAATCAATTTCAATTTCAATTAGAATTTATAAATCAACATTTCAATTGTCTTTCACTATCAATTTCCAAAATTTACGTTACGAACTTCCAAATAACCATTTCAAAATCTCACAATTCAATTTCAACTTTTATTTTAAAAAAATTCAAATATTGATTCAAGTTCGTATATAAGTTTCAATTCGAAGTCATTTAAAATGGTTTAATTTTCATTCAAATAAATTTAAATTCATTTATCGATTTCATTCAATATTCGCTAAGTAAATTATCCTTCAAAACAACTTCTATTTAAATTCCAATTCATTTAAATCAATTACATACGTTCAACTTCATTATATCAAAACTTCAAATTGAAATAAATTAAATCCGTCATATCAATTCTTTAAATTACAAGTCTTACGTTAATTTCGATAAATCCCATTCATTCCAATAAATCACATTTTATTTCTTGTTAAAGAAATTCAAATTTTCATTTATTTATTTATTGACTTCTTATAAATTTCAAACTCAATTAATAAAGAACTAAATTTCATATATTCAAGAAGTTTAATTTCACTTATTAACTTAAATTTTCCAAAGCTTAACTAATAAATAAAGAAACTCAATTTCATTTATTAACGAAGTTCAATCCACTTATTCAAAAGTTCAATTTCTCTTATCAAAGAATTAAATTTTTATTCAATTATCAAATAATTAAGTCTTATTCAATTATTAAATAATTTCAATCTCAATTATTCATAATTTCAAAATTTAATAATTACAAACTTGGTTAAAAATTTAAACATAATTATTAAATCATTTTCACTTAATTATAAATTCAAACTTAATTATCAAATC
This sequence comes from Allium cepa, assembly GCA_030765085.1. Classification (NCBI taxonomy): domain Eukaryota; kingdom Viridiplantae; phylum Streptophyta; class Magnoliopsida; order Asparagales; family Amaryllidaceae; genus Allium; species Allium cepa. Next base: position 593,141,972 of record CM060938.1, read on the forward strand.
ATTTCAACTTAATTATAAATTCAACTTAATAATTTCAAACTTAATTATAATTCCAAACTTAATTATAATTTCAAAATTAATTATTAAATGATTTCAAGCTTAAAAATTTCAAAACTCAATTATTACTAATTCCAAATTATTTACTAATAATTCCAAATTTAATTATTAAATAATTAAAATTCAAATAACGTTCTTTCGTCAATTACTACGTTAGTATTGTTTCAGATTTCAATATTTACATTTTTCTTTCATAAAGATTCAAATTCTAACCTTATTTCAAAACTTATTCTTTATTCGAATAAAATCATTATTTTATTTTTAAATCAAATTATTGACCAATCGGATTCTTATTAAATTCTCTATCCCAAGTCAAGTTTATTTTGGGTATTTATCATTTCAACCCGATTCCAATTCCAATTCAAAAATCAAACATAACAAAGGGAACTTGCAGTGTGATAACTGGGATGGTGTCAATGTAAATAAATAAGCAATAACAACAAACAAACACAATCCAATAATCAATTCAAATAATCCCGAAATAATCGTATTAATTCACATTGTTGTTTGTGCGAATTAATATAATTATTTCTAGAATCTACACTATCATTTCATGTAGATTAAAGATTATTACATTACGGTTTTTTCCACTTGTTGTTCAATTTCAATTTCAAATTTAATACTACAACAATTAATCCAATATATGTTCAAAGGTTCAAAGTGTAATTTATCAATTCTTCATGTCAATTAACTTGCCAATTAGAAGGGGTCATATTATTCAAGTTAACTAATCAAATTCAACACATCTGTCGATTCACATTGATTCACATTTTTAAACTATCCTACGTCAAATTCAATTGCATAATATTTATCACTTTATACATTACAATTTACATCCAATATAAACAACAATCAAACAATCAATTATCAACCAAACTGTATTATCATCGCATAAATAATTAACAGATAATGGTGTAAGATGTCATAGGTGAACAGATACAGGTAATATCATATATAACAGTGTAAATAACCAACAGCAGCATATTTCAATTGTCGTTTCAACTGAAATCAAATTTAATAAATAAAAGAACATTAATCGTGAGTGATTGCTCACCTTCAAATGCTAGAGCGATTTGACAAAGAATGAGCTATGAATCCAGGCACGAATCTCAAAGCAAGGCACGATTTAACATGAATTGGACGAACAAGGTTGATAATCAAAATTCGATGAACCAAATCAGAATCAATTTGATATATACATAAATACTTGTTATTTTATAAAAATTGATCTTTTAGTCTAATACAAAAAAATTAAAATAAAATATATATATAGTTAAAATAAAATACATTCTAAAAAAATCAATTTAGTTCAAAACCATTTAAAATTCATGTATATTCTCTTTATAAAACAAATATACAAATGCAGTCCCACATAATATATGCAGACGAAGGTGTATAGGCGAATAACTAATTATGTATAAGCAAATATGATGACTTAACTTTATATTTACTATATATATAAATATGTGACCAACATATATAAACCGTACCATATCATAAAATTAATATAACTTGCATAGACACTTAACACATAAATATAACACATATATTTCCTATACTTACATACATATATACAGTTGACAAAATTTACAATATTAAAATTTTTATATTATACAACATATAAGTATAAAATAATATACTTTAAAACAAAACAGAGACTAGTATAAAAAAACCTCTTTATATATACTTTAACAGTGTATGCCACTACTTCTATGTTATACTAACAAGTCAACTAAAGTTTATAGTTTATAACACTACTTTTATTTTATAATTTATATAAGAAAATGTTTATACATATTGGCAGGTTGTAGTTAACATATAACTAACAAGTTATAATACATATGCAATTGTCGATAATAAACTTATACTGACTTACACAAGAATATACATATAATGCAGACATCACTCATACATACCTATATGCAAGACTTAACTGATAACATGTATACTAATATACAATATAATCTTTTATAACAAATATACAAATATATTACAGTGCAAAATATAACTCACTTTATTATTAACAAAATCCACTATTATAAACGTATAAGCAGTTTTTGTTTTCTCTTTTTTTTCAGAAATATAATTAAGCTTATAATTATAAGTATACATTTATGTGTTTACATAAATAGAGAAGGTAATATAAATCAAAACAAAGCAAAGATATACCATATGCTGCTGCAAGTGACAGGAAGTGTTGACGTAGAGGAGTTGCATGCTCAAGTGGGAGTGGTTGGCTATAGGAATATGTCTACGACTTGTTTCAATTAAATTTATATATATATATATATATAAGAAGAAAAGTGCGGGACAAGGTTGCTCAGGCTATTGGGGTGGTCGAGCAGCTTCGATGACGGTGGAGGCGGGACCAGTGCCATAGCGAAAAGGTGCTGCAGTGATGGACTCTAAGGCGGAGGAGATGGTCTCAGGTCACGGTAGTGGAAGGGTCGTCAAGGCACGGCCGAGAGTGTGGCAAGATGTTGGTGGCGGAGTGGGCTGTTACGGCTCGAGTAGTGAAGGACGGAGGAGGCGTGAGGTTGGAGGAGTTGTTCAGCCTTGGGAAAGAGTGGGTTTCGGCCATCAGGTAGGGGTCGTGGGTGATGTGGAGGTTGAAGCTTTGGTGGTAAGGCTGTGTGTGAGGGTGGAGAGCATATGGAGATGGTGATGTTGTGATGTGCATGCGGTGGGTGATTCAATGAAGGTGACGTGGTGACATTCTCTTCTGTAAACAATTACAAAAGAAAAGAAAAGGAAGGAGGGGAGAAGAGAAGTCTTTGCATGTGTGAAGTGATGAAGTAATTTACTTCTTTTGAGCCGAGAAGAACAAGGACTATGCTGTAGGTTGGAAATGATGATGTTATATATATTAGGTAACAGAAAACGAAAATAAGCCAGAACGTTAAAAAAATGCAGCGCATAGGAATGGAAATAAGAAAAGTCAGCAATAAATTTGAAGAATATAAAAGGTTGGTGCATGTTGGATGGATAGTGGATAAGTGGAAGGTCATTGGGAAAAAAGTGAAAACGAAACCGATACGGTTAACCATTTCGCGATTTTCACCGTCTTTCGGACTTCGAAATACACAACAAATATACCGTAAAGATCAGCGCGACGAGACGATCAAAACGGTATACGAATATCGGTGTATGATTGAATTTTAAAAATTCGAATTTTCTACTATCGGAAAATGCATAAAAATCGCAGAAAAAAAGACCGACGGAGTCAAAGATGTCCGAATTTGAAAAAACGACAAACTGACATCTTGCTCAGAAGATGGTTTAGAATTTTTCTTTGTAAAAATATTTTGGTTTTGAAAATGTTTTATTTTCATCGCTTTTTAACTGATTAAATTGAAGTAAATTTACGCGCGAAATAAACTTTCGTATTTTCGGACGAAAATTTACCAGTTGCTATGTTTAAGTAGACGCATTCCAAATATCAAATTTATATTTCAAATTTTATCGTTTAAAATTTCATAAAATTTCAATTAATAACGCTATTAAAACTGGTTAAATTTACAGGTCATTACATTCTCCCCCGCTCAAAACTTTTCGTCCTCGAAAATGAAGGAAGTAGGAGAATAGAAACCATCGAAAGAAAGTAGACATGAATTACATAATCTTCAATTAATTTAAACCATATAAATTTCAATTTAAATAAATTTATATTCAACAATTTGTTTTTAAATTCAATATTTTCATTAAATTGATTTGATTTCACATTCATTAACGTTAGGTACAAAAGGTTTCTTTCAAATGAAATTCAATTTAAATTCAATTAATTCAAGATGTCTCATTAAGTTGATTTAATGCAATTTATTAACTTCCAAAACAATTCTTTTATTTTATTAATCATATCTAATATTCAATTAACGTATTATTCTATTTTTCTTTCCATTAACCTTATAAAATTAAAATTTAAGTGCATAACATTTATTATACGCACTCCGATTTTATTTATAAAGGCATTTTATATTGTATGCTATCCAATTACATAGTTACCTTTTGAGTAATTTAGGTAAGTTATATTGAATGCAATTGAGTATTATGCATGTAATTTTTTTTCTATTATTTCAAATTTAACTATTCATTCAAAATTTTGGCTTCAATTATAATTGAAATCATCCTTTAAAAAGATTTAAGAAATAAATTTTTCGATTATCTTCAATAATTTAGAGATAAAATAAATATATATATGCATGCATACATAATATATCAAAACTAATTTAAAATTTTCAATATATATCATAAATCAAGTCAATTTTAGAAATTCAAATCAATTAAATTATCAGTACATAAGTGCAGCACTACTACATTATGGTCTCTCCACTTCGAAACTCGAAAATGAATGTCGATGATGTGGCCGTCATCACCGAAATTATTTTCTAGCGACAAAGAGAAGAGCACTGATTTAAACATTTTAACTTTTTGAAATGATTTCAATTTGAAAATGTTTAAAAACTATACACTTTAAAATTTTCAAATCAAAGTTTGAAATTACCGGAAATTAAATTCTCAAATTCTAATTTATATACATTTCAAATTCCAAATTAAATTATAAACAAATTTTATAAATTCATTTATTTATTTTATGAAATAGTCAATGATTTATAAAACAATAAATGAAAATTGAATTTTTCGCATTTCGGACAACAGATTCATTAACATTTTAATTTCAGAAAAATTTATACTTGTATATAGTATAATCATACAAAATTATTTTATTATCCAAATTCGAAAATACTATTGTGTCAGTTTGCTCTGTTCAGGTGCTTTGGAAATCCTAACGATAGTGTTGATCAGACGAATCGATCGGAAACCCAAATCAACATCAACAACTCAAACAACACAATATAAAACATTTTTAACATTAATTTACAAATACAATTCCTCGCTCGACGATACAAGAATGGATTTTCAACATAAGTATAGAGATTTAAATTTGATGGAAACCAAATCAAAGAGAATTTTGATTCGATAATAAGTTCGAAACATAAGATAAGATAATTCAACTAACAGAACCGGAAGATGGATGAGCTTATTTAATTCACGAACAACCATAACCGGGTCGACCGCAACTTCAAGAATTAGATCGATGCAGAATTTCTAGGCAAATCTATATTCGATCGCAGGAGATAGAATTTAGGTACAGCAGGAAATATATAGCAACATAAACCGAGGATACATATAAATCTCTGGAGAATCGATGCTATTGCAAATAAGTTTCTCCTATTTACAAATAATTCGAAGGTTGGCAAGACCGCCGATTCATTATAAGGATCATTCCAAGTGAAGTTATGAGATACTCCGGAATTAAAAGAAGATGAATAGTGAGGGACACGAATTAATTCTGGAACCGCAGGGAACATTCCAAAATTCAAAGGAATTGTGTCAAAAAGGAAGAGATTGGAACTCGAGTGAGAGTGATTCTGTAAATACATTTACCCTATATGCTAAGTTTTGCCTAGAGCTACCAAAGCTCTGATACCAACTGTAACGACCCGCTATTTGAACCATTCGCATCCGCACATGTCGGACATGAATAATTCAAAATACCGAATTGTTAATTTAAAATTTGGCGAAATTCAGATATACAGTAAATAAATAATCATAGAATCACAGACACAAAGTACTAATATGCAGTGGAAATAAAAGAGATAGTAGTTCATGAAGCTACTATATAAATATATAAGATACATCAGAGTTTACAGCAGAAGGGTAACACGATACATCAAATACAAATCAAAATACATCACTGAAATCATCGAATACTGAAAGCAGAATAGATGGATGGATCTTCAAGCAAACTCGAACTCCAAAGGTTAGTCTCGAAAGCCGAACCACTCAGTCTGATCCGAGCGTAAAGCAAAACACAAAACACTCGAGTCAGGATTAATATTCTTATATCAATAAACCCAACTCAAGTGAAATAACAATTGAAATACAAGTAACTCAAAGGACGTTGGAATAGCCGTCCTCTAAGGATCCGTTAAACTATCTACTATGTAGTAGTGTACGCTAAATAGATAATGTCTATCAGTAATATAAAGTACCAAAATAGCGTTAAGGCGTTACCATTATCCCCCTTAACACATTTTATATAAGCATCATGGTCTATATAGCACTGTAAACTCCACCGTAAACTGGTGGGATATCAGGGAGTACTTCATAGGTATAACACAAATCAAATTCGTAGTGGTCGCGTATATAGGGTTACAAGTATGACAAGGCACATGAGGCAATACCCAAGGTAGTGAAACTACTGTTTGCCTGATCCGGATTGGTGAAAACGCATCACCACAACGATCGCAACACCGCGAAACAACACTCCCAAAAGTACGAGGGTGCACCAATCAATAACAAGTAATGAGTAGTAGTTACGAAGAAGTGTGTTCGCTCGAGGTGGCTAACCCCATTTGGCCCGGCACGGCTCCTGATTTTAGTCATTTCCAATTTGACACAAGTGTCAAGGCTATCCATTATCGTTCTCTTTCTTCAGTCAACACGTACATCATTCCAACCACTTCATTCTGGATCACACTCCGCGTATAGTTATTAAAGTGGTTTTCGGTTTAGACAGAGAGTATATCCATAATCGATTCTGGTTTCTTTAATAACTTTCGTAATTGTTACACTGATTGGTCGTTTAATAAATTTCAAAACCAAATCAATTTCAATTCAATTAGAATTTATAAATCAACATTTCAATTGTCTTTCACTATCAATTTCCAAAATTTATGTTACGAACTTCCAAATAACCAATTCAAAATCTCACAATTCAATTTCAACTTTTATTTTTAAAAAAATTCAAATATTGATTCAAGTTCGTATATAAGTTTCATGTCGAAGTCATTTAAAATGGTTTAGTTTTCATTCAAATCAATTTAAATTCATTTATCGATTTCATTCAATATTCGCTAAGTAAATTATCCTTCAAAACAACTTCTATTTAAATTCCAATTCCTTTAAATCAATTACTTACGTTCAACTTCATTATATTAAAAGTCAAATTGAAATAAATTAAATTCATCATATCAATTCTTTAAATTACAAGTCTTACTTTAATTTCAATAAATCCCATTCATTCCAATAAATCACATTTTATTTCTTGTTGAAGAAATTCAAATTTTCATTTATTTATTGACTTCGTTACAAATTTCAAACTCAATTAATAAAGAACTAAATTTCATATATACAAGAAGTTTAATTTCACTTATTAACTTACTTAAATTTTCCAAAGCATAACTAATAAATAAAGAAACTCAATTTCATTTATTAACGAAGTTCAATCCACTTATTCAAAAGTTCAATTTCTCTTATCAAAGAATTCAATTTTTATTCAATTATCAAATAATTAAGTCTTATTCAATTATTAAATAATTTCAATCTCAATTATTCATAATTTCAAAATTTAATAACTACAAACTTGGTTAAAAATTTAAACATAATTATTAAATCATTTTCACTTAATTATGAATTGAAACTTAATTATCAAATCATTTCAACTTAATTATAAATTCAACTTAATAATTTCAAACTTAATTATAATTCCAAACTTAATTATAATTTCAAATTTAATTATTAAATGATTTCAAGCTTAAAAATTTCAAAACTCAATTATTACTAATTCCAAATTATTTACTAATAATTCCAAATTTAATTATTAAATAATTAAATTTCAAATAACGTTCTTTCATAAATTACTATGTTAGTATTTGTTTTAGAGTTCAATATTTACATTTTCCTTTCATAAAGATTCAAATTCTAACCTTATTTCAAAACTTATTCTTTATTCGAATAAAATCATTATTTTATTATTAAATCAAATTATTGACCAATCGGATTTTTATTAAATTCTCTATCCTAAGTCAAGTTCATTTTGGGTACTTATCATTTCAACCCGATTCCAATTCCAATTCAAAAATCAAACATAATAAAGGGAACTTGCAGTGTGATAACTGGGATGGTGTCAAAGTAAATAAATATGCAATAACAACAAACAAATACAATCCAATAATCAATTCAAATAATCCCGAAATAATCATATTAATTCACATTGTTGTTTGTGCTAATTAATATAATTATTTCTAGAATCTGCACTATCATTTCATGTAGATTAAAGATTATTACATTACGGTTTTTTCCACTTGTCATTCAATTTCAATTTCAAATTTAATACTACAACAATTAATCCAATATATGTTTAAAGGTTCAAAGTGTAATTTATCAATTCTTCATGTCAATTAACTTGCCAATTAAAAGGGGTCATATTATTCAAGTTAACTAATCAAATTCAACACATCTGTCGATTCACATTGATTCACATTTTTAAAGTATCCTAGTCAAATTCAATTGCATAATATTTATCACTTTATACATTACAATTTACATCCACTACAAACAACAATCAATCAATCAATTATCAACCAAACTGTATTATCATCGCATAAATAATTAACAGATAATGGTGTCAGATGTCATAGGTGAACAGATACAGGTAATAGCATATATAACAGTGTAAATAACCAACAGCAGCATATTTCAATTGTCGTTTCAATTGAAATCAAATTTAATAAATAAAAGAACATTAATCGTGAGTGATTTCTCACCTTCGGATGCTAGAGAGATTTGACAAAGAATGAGCTATGAATCCAGGCACGAATCTCAAAGCAAGGCAAGATTTAACATGAATTGGACGAACAAGGCTGATAATCAAAATTTGATGAACCAAATCAGAATCAATTTGATATATACAGAAATACTTGTTATTTTATAAAATTGATCTTTTAGTCTAAGACAAAAAAATTAAAATAAAATATATATATAGTTAAAATAAAATACATTCTAAAAAAAATCAATTTAGTTCAAAACCATTTAAAATTCATGTATATTCTCTTTATAAAACAATTATACAAATGCAGTCCCACATAATATATGCAGACGAAAGTGTATAGGCGAATAACTAATTATGTATAAGCAAATATGATGACTTAACCTTATATTTACTATATATATAAATATATGACCAACATATATAAACCGTACCATATCATAAAATTAATATAACTTGCATAAACACTTGACACATAAATATAACACATATATTTCCTATACTTACATACATATATACAGTTAACAAAATTTACAATATTAAAATTTTTATATTATACAACATATAAGTATAAAATAATATACTTTAAAACAAAATAGAGACTAGAATAAAACACCCCTTTATATATACTGTGACAGTGTATGCCACTACTTTTATTTTATACTAACAGGTCAACTAAAGTTTATAGTTTATAACACTGCCTTTATTTTATAATTAATATAAGAAAACGTTTATACATACTGGCAGGTTGTAGTTAACATATAACTAACAAATTATAATACATATGCAACTGCCGATAATAAACTTATACTGACTGATACAAGAATATACATATAATGCAGACATCACTCATACATACCTATATGCATGACTTAACTGAGAACATGTATACAAATATATAATATAATCTTTTATAACAAATATACAAATATATTATAGTGCAAAATATAGCTCACTTTATTATTAACAAAATCCACTATTATAAGCATATAAACGCAGTTTTTGTTTTCTCTTTTTTTTCAGAAATATAATTAAGCTTATAATTATAACTATACATTTATGTGTTTACATAAATAGAGAAGGCAAGATAAATCAAAACAAAGCAAATATATACCATATGCTGCTGCAAGTGATAGGAAGTGTTGACGTAGAGGAGTTGTGTGCTCTAGTGGGCGTGGTTGGCTATAGGAATATGTCTACGACTTGTTTCAATAAATTTTTATATATATATATATATAAGAAGAAGAGTGCGGCACAAGGTTGCTCAGGCTATTGGGGTGGTCGAGCAGCTTCGATGACGGTGGAGGCGGGACCAGTGCCATAGCGAAAAGGTGCTGTAGTGATGGACTCTAAGGCGGAGGAGATGGTCTCAGGTCACGGTAGTGGAAGGGTCGTCAAGGCATGGCCGAGAGTGTGGCAAGATGTTGGTGGCGGAGTGGGCTGTTACGGCTCGAGTAGTGAAGGATGGAGGAGGCGTGAGGTTGGAGGAGTTGTTCGGCCTTGGGAAAGAGTGGGTTTCGGCCATCAGGTAGGGGCCATGGGTGATGTGGAAGTTGAAGCTTTGGTGGTAAGGTTGTGTGTAAGGGTGGAGAGCATATGTTGATGGTGATGTTGTGATGTGCATGCGGTGGGTGATTCAATGAAGGTGACGTGGTGACATTCTCTTCTGTAAACAATAACAAAAGAAAAGAAAAGGAAGGAGGGGAGAAGAGAAGTCTTTGCATGTGTGAAGTGATGAAGTAATTTACTTCTTTTTAGCCGAGAAGAACAAGGACTATGCTGTAGGTTGGAAATGATGATGTTATATTTATTAGGTAACAGAAAACGAAAATAAGCCAGAACGTTAAAAAAATGCAGCGCATAGGAATGGAAATAAGAAAAGTCAGCAATATATTTGAAGAATATAAAAGGTTGGTGCCTGTTGGATGGATAGTGGATAAGTGGAAGGTTATTTGGAAATTAAAAGTGAAAACGAAACCGATACGGTTAACCATTTCGCGATTTTCACCGTCTTTCGGACTTCTAAATACACAACAAATATACCGTAAAGATCAGCACGACGAGACGATCAAAACGGTATACGGATATCGGTTGTATGATTGAATTTTAAAAATTCGAATTTTCTACTATCGGAAAATGCATAAAAATCGCAGAAAAATAAGACCGACGGAGTCAAAGATGTCCGAATTTGAAAAATGACAAACTGACATCTTGCTTAGAAGATGGTTTAGAATTTTTCTATGTAAAAATATTTTGGTTTTGAAAATGTTTTATTTTCATCGCTTTTTAACTAATTAAATTGAAGTAAATTTACGCGCGAAATAAACTTCCGTATTTTTGAACGAAAATTTACCAGTTGCTATGTTTAATTAGACGCATTCCAAATATCAAATTTATATTTCAAATTTTATAGTTTAAAATTTCATAAATTTTCAACTAATAACGCTATTAAAACCGGTTAAATTTACGGGTCCTTACAACATGTCCTCACTTGCTCCATTCAAAAACAAAAGACAACAAAGTATTCCTCTACTGTAGTCGTTTCTTGAATAAGACATTCCGAGTAGATTTTCGTGATTTCAACTTTAATGGGTACGAGTTTCTATGGGCAAAAGTTGGTTTATTGTTGGTGTACAATGCTGTTGAAATGATGATGGTGGACCCTTTCAGTGGATATTGTTACCTTTGCCGGACTTGACCATAGAGAACATAGTCTTCAATGGCATAAGGATAGGTACCCGTGGACAAGATGAATACGTAATACTCCTAATTGATGCATCTTATGGCACCGATACCACCATCGTATCGGAAATCAAAATCAGAGACGGGAACTAGATTGGATGTGCGATAACAACAAGCCATTTCAGCTGGCTCCCTCATAACGACCAGGCTTTTTCGACCCCCGAAAGTCGACACTAATACGTTCACTGTATAGAGCACCTATGACGACCTGGAATTATAGGCAATATCAATTTAATAATTTGAATTAATAATTAACTTGATTTGATAATTTTTCTTTATAATTTTAATTTAAATTGGTAAATTTAATCTTTTAAAGGTTAATAAATTTTTAATCTGGCAATAATGATAAGAATTATTTTTTAAAAAAAGCTAATAAAATTTTATTCTATTTATAATATATATATTTGATATATATTGTGAATAGAAATATCTTTTGTTTTAAATTAAAAATGAATTTTCAAATTGTAATATATATGTATGTATATGTTATAATTTGATGTTGTTTTGAAATTTAATTTAATATATTAATAATTTATATATGGATGAATATTGTAGTTTAAAGCTTTGTTTTAATTTATATTTTTCAAAAAGTTAATTTAGATTTATTTAAATTGTTTTCAAATATAAGATGATTGTTTATTTTAAGTGTGATAGTTTATAAAGAATTTAAATCAAAGTTTTATTTTTGTTTAAAGTGTTTCAATTTTAAATGGTTATAAATATATATATATATATATATATATATTAAAGTTTTAGATTTTTAAAATACATGTATAAAGATTTATTTGTATTATAACTTGTTTCATAATATTTTCTTTAAAGATTAAACTTGTACATTCATATATAAGCATTTATTTATAAAGTAACTTAAATAATTAAGCTTATATTATCTTTTAAATTAAATAGAAATTTATTAAAAATACAAAGACATGTGTAAACATGTTAATCATCTTGATAACACATGTAAGAAATATAATACAATAATGACAAATGTAAATTCTTAATCGACATGTGGCAACATTTCATTTTAATTTTTAATAAATGTTTTTAGAAGAAAACTTGTTTTTACAAACACTTTCATTCTTTGTTTTCACTTCTTAACTCAAATCAGAAATTTATTCCAAAACCTGAAATTAGAACCCAAAGCAAATCTAAAGTTTAAAACAGAAATTTAATTTTAAAACTTGAAAACTGGAAATCAAAAGGGTTTTCCATAGCAACTTCAACCTGCAAATTGAAAAGCTGCAACCAAATCTACAACTTCAACCTGTAATGCAAGAACTCAAAATCAATTCAGCAAGTTTTAATCAACAAATTGGAAGCATGCAGTAGGATTTCAGGATAAGGTACAAACTTTTCCATGTTTATGTGTCGGAAGTCTTACGTGATACCTTTTCTTTTCAAAGGTTTTTCTAAAGTTAAGCAATTTTAACCCGCTTACTCACTCCAGACCCCTGTTGGACCCGAGTGTTTATTTTCTATTTTACTAAACTCTTGGGTACTCCTATTATGCATGAGTAGTCGAGTGATTCAGGTTTGCTTGACGAATTTTGGGGGAGTTTTGGAGCAAGATGCTTCCACATGTAGATATATTATGGTTCCGCTGTGTTTGTTTGGTATATGTATCTTGTATCTTGAGTTCTATAGTTAGACAGATGTTTATCAATGTCTAATATGTGTTGTATAAGTTGTGTACTCTGATGTATATGATACTATGTAATATTTTATGTGATATATTATATTTCATTCGTTCCACTGTGAGTTCTCTGATGTTGTTGTGTTTCTTCTTTCTCTTTCTTTTCTTCTTCTATCCCTTTCTTTCTTCATTATTGATGCGACTTTCTGGTGTTAGGAAGTCGGGTCGCTACATTTGGTATCAGAGCATTAGGTTGAGTGAATACCTAGGATCTGGAGTGGTGTCTTTCTTGAGAGAGCGTACTTATATTTTTATATATAACTATATATATCTATATCTATCTGATTTGTTCGGATTTTCCAACATAAGTTTTAGAGGTAGATGGAGCGGTAGTGTGTGTAACACGACTACCACTGATGGAAGAGGTCCATATGTTTGAGGTTGGAGGTATTTGTCGAGACTATAGACCTAATACTGTCTCAAGTAAGATTTGTAGCTTGGAGTAAGGATTTCTCTGATATCCGAAGGAATTTTTTTTAAAGATTCGGAGTTTACCTTTGAAGTATAAGTTTGGATCTGTCGGAAGTGCAGAAGTAAGAGATGATATATTGATAACTGTGTGATGAGATGCAGTACACATGGATATCTCCGGGGATGTTTTCTCTTGAAGCAGTTTTAGAAGTTGTTGAGGAATAGTTTTACCTGCCGCAGGGAAGACTCGTCTGTGTAGAAGTTGTCTGGATCTTTAGCTTGGAGGTTGGCTGTTTGGAATATAAGACTAAGGTCTATAAGTTGTTTCGTTTGGCATGGTCTCATTTGTCATTCCTTAAGAAGAGCGAGATGTTGATGCTCGGTTTGGAGCCCGAATTTCTTGAGAGGTTGTCTGCCATCTCGAAGGTCTTTTGTGTGGTTTGTTGATGGTTTTGGTTTTCGAGAAGACTTTGGATTAGAAGTCTTTGGTTAGCTGTCGTAGTAGTTTCAGCTCGAAGTGTTCGGTGTGCTGACGAGAAGGTCTTTTGGCTCTGCAGTATCTTCGAGGTAGAGTTTGGAAGCAGCAGTGTGGCCCGTTTCTCCGATAGTTCAGGAAACTTAGTTGTTCTTTTTCAGCAATCCGAGCAGATTTTGAAGTTTTCTTGAAAAGTTAACCTTGTTTGGAGAAGCTTAAAGCTGTTCTAATTGGTAAAGTGAGGACGGTTTCTTTGGAATCCGAACTAGGTAGGATCACAAAAGTGACTTGTAGTTTGGGAATTTTTCTTAGGCAATCTTTTGTTTGAGACTGAAGGCACTCATGTGATAGTAGGAGCTACTGAAGTAATCAGAAGTTTGTCTGCATCTGGAGTTGATTTCCGTATTGTTTTGGTTCCAGAAGCGATACTGGTAGTTAGCCTGGTAGTAGGTTGGCTCTTGAGGAAGAGTTGGAGTAGAGGCTCAGAAATTTTTTGGATTTGGGTTAGTCGGATCTAGTTTTTGAGTATGGATTTCTGCTGTAAGGTTGTGTGACCGAGTCAGATGGGTCACTCATATTTTATGAATTTGATGAACAAAGTTTCTGGATATATTGGGTAAGTTTGTATTCGTGTTCATCAACAGTATTCTCATCTATTTCAGAATCAGAGTTGTGCAGCGGAAGCGAGGTAGCAGCTGTGCAAGGAAGGAAGCAAGTTCAGTTTTCTATTGCTTGGGAAGTAGAGCTTGTGTTCTGGATTTCGACGTATTTTGGAAGACTTTTCTGTTGAATATCAGCACAGGTTGAGTTGATCAGGAAGAAGATTGGTAGCCCAGGATTGTCTGTTAAGTTATGCAGATATGAGATAAGGAGTTTGGAATTCGAAGTTGGAGACTTCATTGTTGTTAAGATTTCTCTGGTTAAGAGAGAAATATTAGGATAAGATTGAATTACCAGTTTGGATAGCCGGAATTCATTGTATTTCACGTATCTTTGAGGGAGTACCTGTATGATTCATTGTTGGTTGTTGAATCTGTAGTTCAGTTGGATTTGGAAGTTGTGCTGGACTTAGGTATAGTCTGATGTTCTGTTCAGATTGATGGATCTAGAGGTGAGAGGAGCTCTGGATTTTGGTGGTGTAATTTGTTTAGCTTCTATAGAGCGAGTCTCCCAATGATTTATCTTTGAGAAACTCTAGATAATATTTGAGATTTATTATGAATTGTGTCAGAATAATTAGTTAGGTTTGTTTGATTGATTGTTATGGTTGTTAGTAACTGGATAATATGTATGCTTTGCTATGAAAATCTTTGCTGGGTTATTAAATTACCTTTGCTTTTAAATTTCAGGGACAAAATTCTTTTAAGGGAGGAGGAATGTGACGACACGGAAGTATAGGCAATATCAATTTAATAATCTGAATTAATAATTAACTTGATTTGATAATTTTTCTTTATAATTTTAAATTAAATTGGTAAATTTAATCTTTTAAAGGTTAATAAATTTTTAATATGGCAATATTGATAAGAATTATTTTTTTTTAAAAAGCTAATAAAATTTTATTCTATTTGTAATATATATTTGATATATATTGTGAATAGAAATATCTTTTGTTTTAAATTATAAATGAATTTACCAATTGTAATATATATGTATGTATATGTTATAATTTGATGTGGTTTTGAAATTTAATTTAACCTATTAATAATTTGTATATGAATGAATATTGTAATCTAAAGCTTTGTTTTAATTTATATTTTTCAAAAAGTTAATTTAGATTTATTTAAATTGTTTTCAAATATAAGATGATTGTTTATTTTAAGTGTGATAGTTTATAAAGAATTTAAATCAAAGTTTTATTTTTGTTTTCTTTAAAGTGTTTCAATTTTAAATGGTTATAAATATATATATATATATATATTAATGTTTTTAGATTTTTAAAATATATGTATAAAGATTTATTTGTATTATAACTTGTTTTATAATATTCTCTTTAAAGATTAAACTTGTATATTCATATATAAGTATTTATTTATAAAGTAACTTAAATAATTAAGCTTATATTCTCTTTTAAATTAAATAGAAATTTATTAAAAATACAAATGTGTAAACATGTTAATCATCTTGATAACACATGTAAGAAATTAAATACAATAATTACAAATGTAAATTCTTAATCAACATGTGGCAACATTTCATTTTAATTTTTAACAAATGTTTTTAGAAGAAAACTTGTTTTTACAAACACTTTCATTCTTTGTTTTCACTTCTTAACTCAAATCAGAAATTTATTCCAAAACCTTAAATTAGAACCAAAAGTAAATCTAAAGTTTAAAACAGAAATTTAATTTTAAAACTTGAAAACTGGAAATCAAAAGGGTTTTCCATAGCAACTTCAACCTGCAAATTGAAAAGCTGCAACCAAATCTAAAACTTCAACCTGTAATACAAGAATTCAAAATCAATTCGGCAAGTTTTAATCAACAAATTGGATGCATGCAGTAGGATTTCAGCAAAGTCAAAGCAGATCTAAGATATTCAAGGGCTTGGGAATTCAAAAACTGCTCTGTTTATACAGATAAGGTGAGTAAATATTTTTTAAAACAGTTATTTTTAATTTTTACTACCATGCATGTGTTGATCTATGTTGATGTTGCATGGAAAATTTTCAGTTTTTACATTATTGGATTGATAGATTTATATGTATATGTGCAGTGGTCTGTATATATACAGTCACTCTATTATCTGTTACTTCCTAGACCACAATTAACATTGAAAATTTTAAATCTTCCACTAACAATCATCATTTGACATTGATGATTGAATAGAGGTTGTTTGTTAATGTTTGTTATTAATTTTAAAAATAGTTTCATAATTTAAAATGCAACAAATAATTATAAAAAAGGAATTAACAGTGAAACTTGAATTTTTGTAAAAATCCAATTATCTTAAATTTTAAATTGAATTATATGCATGTAATCATGATTAAAATTCATGAATTTTGATATGAAATTTGTAATTTTCTATTGGATAATCCTTGTGAATTTGGGCTTTGTTTGATATTGGGGTTCTGGTGATTTGCCGATGATCGGCATGGCGAGGTTGTACGATTTTGGGTATGAAGGTGGGTTGATCAATGGTGAGCATGGGAAAAATATTGTTGGATTTTTTCCGATGACTGATTTGTTGAAAATTGATCGATCTAGGGTTTAGCAGTATGTTTTGTTCAACTGGGATGTCGAGATTTTTGCGACGTGAATAATGGACCGGAATATGTCGCGTGTTGTTTGTATTATTCGGCGAAGTATGGAGCACCATCAGGTACGACGGCGAAGTTCATCAACGTCGAGTTCGTCGGCAATGAGGGCTTTTGGGTGATTCGTGCTTTCTGCAGTTTCGAGCAGTAGGGTCGAAATTCGATTCGTGAGTGAATTGAAGGATCTGGGTTTGGTTTGGGGTTCGAGTACATTAGAGTGATCGTCGACGTTGGTCACGACGAACGTTGGTGGCCGGAGGCTGTGGGACACATGCACATGTGTTATGGTATGCACTGGAATGTTTATGATTTGGGAAGACGAGTTGAACTCGTAGTAGTTTTCGTGTTTTCATCGTGTACGACTCGAAAATGATGGTGTTGGGTTTGCTTCGGGGTAGGCACGAGTGGTTCCTGGGTTCGTACTCGAGTTTTGAGTGATACTTCCCTGTTAAGTTTTGTAATGATATAAGTTATAAATTTTAACTTAAGTTTGAACAAATATAAATCAAGCATTAAATTATAAACAAGTTTATAAAAGAAAATAAGTTTATAAGTTAAAAGTTTGTTGTTATGAAATAAAGTTAAACTTTTAAAAAGGGGTGTTAATTGAATTTATTTTAAATTCAACTTTGTTAGAATATGATTTCTTTTTGAAGTAATCAACTTCATTAAATTTTGGATTTTTATTAAAAAAGGGAATGTTTTGAGTTTAATTATTAAATCAAAGTTTCAAGCAAGATTTTAAAAGTAATGTTTAAGAACTTAAGTTTTCAAATTTTATTTAAATTGAATAAGTTTGAATCAGATAATTAAAGTATTTTTAAATTTCAAATTTGATTTCTAAATGCTTTAATTTCAAATAAAGTTTAAGTTATAATTTTTATAAACCAAATTGAATAATTTGTTTTAAGTTATTAAAATTTGATTTATTTCAAATAAGTAATTTATGAAAATAAATATGGTTAATTTATCTTTGTTATGAATTTATGGATACTTAATTATTATGATTTATAAATAAGTAAAGAGTTTAATTAAGATAAATGTTTTCTTAATAAATTAAGGATTTTTAAATATAAGAAATTAATTAATTAATTTTAAATGATTAGTTAACTATTTATTTAAATTTTAGATAATCACTTAATTATAAATTAGTTAAGTGTAATTACTAAATGAAGCAATTAATGGTGAATTTCTAATGTAATTAATGTGTAATTACTTAAAGTAATTAGTATGTAATTACTTATGGAAGTAATTACTCATGGGAGTAATTAAATGGAAGTGATTAATGGATAATCACTTGATGTTATTAATTAAGGAATTAATTAATATAATTGTTTTTAAGTTAATTAATTATGGAGTAATTAATTAATTTATGAATTAAGGATTATTAATCATGGGATTAATTACTTGTTAAGTAATTAATTAAAAAAGTAATCATATAATGGAAGTAATTAGAGTTAATTACTTAATTAATTTAGTTAATTAATTTATGTGATTAATTAATTAAAGAATGTGTTTAATTTAAGATTAATTTCTAAGTGTAATTAATTAAAAATGTAATTAATTAATAAGCAATTAATTAAAGATTATTTGTTGATTAATAATTACTTAATGAAGTAATTAAAGATTAATAAATTAGATTAATTAATCAAAAGATTAATATGATTAATTAAGAAGTTAATTAATTAAGATAAGTAATTACAAATTGTTAATTAATGTTTATGATGATTAATTATAAGTTAATTATTTAATTTATTAAAGGAATTATTAATTAATAAGGATCATTAGTTAATTAATTAAGGTTGATTAATAAAAGTAATTAATTTAAATGTGATTAATTAATTGTAACTAATTGAGGTTTAATGTAATTAATTATAGTTAATTAATATATGGAAGTAAATAAAGGATCATTAATTATTGTAATTAATGATAGTAATTAAAGATTAATTACTGAATATGGTTAAGGATAATTACTTGGATGTAATTATAAGATAATTAATCTAGGAAAATTAATTAAGGAAGACCATTAAGAGATGATTAATTTATTTATTTGGAATAAATAAATGAAGAAGGATTTAAGTAATCCAATTGATTAAGAGTTAATCAATGCTGCTTATGGATGATTGGTTTATATTGATGATTAATATTGGGTGATTAGTTGATACTAGATGATTTGAATACCTATGCTATGTGATATGCTGCCTTGTGAGATGAATGGTTGATATGAATTATCTATTGTGATAATGTGATTCATCCATCTGTTTATATCATCCAAAATATAAGTTAATTGTTTAAAAACCTTTAGACAACTTGGACATTAAAATGACGTTTGGTTTCGATGAAACCGGGGTCGGGTTTCCATATTTGGATATCCGAAAACCACATCGATCCAAATTAAATGTTAGGTCGTGAATCCAAGTGGAGCTAGTGAATACTCGAGGTGTAAGAACTATTCGTCAGTATAACTCTATGGGTGATTCCACGATGAGTTTGACGGAAATAGTACTTACAGGTTCGAGATGGTGATTCAGGGTGCAAGGGCTATGGTCATTGACTCTGAGGGTGATTCCAAAACGAGTGCAACGAGATAGTGCCTTTGGTTTCGTTCGAACCCGGAACGAACTTATATGGATTGAATGCTTTCAAAACATCGTCAGGTGGACGATGAGCATTCTAAGATAGATGTTCTATAATGGTAATCGCAGCCTCAAGCCTCATCAACCCGGGAATGGCTAAAATAGGGGAGGTATAGCAAGGCTAGGTGGGTAGCACCCATTTCAGGGTGAGGTCATTCCTGTCTAGATGTCCCTTTATTTTGGATTTGTGGGTGGTTGGCCGCGCCAACCACGAGGTGATCTTACTCGAGACTGTTCAGTAAGGAACGGTTCCGGCTTTGTGATGCAGGGGATTGGGCGTAATCCTCGGTACTGTGATCTAGGCCACGTTTTGTGATGGGCGGTACCCCGGTAGCCTTGCCATTGATGGAAACCCATTCTTCCTACGAGACCCTATAGTTTTTGTTTGTATTACCCACTTTTGTGGCTAGTAGCTGGCATTTAATAATGTAACACTTTCGGCTATTTCATATTTACTTGAAAACCCTAAACACTACTATAATATCACTGGATTTCCAATCAAATGTTTTGGTTAGCGTAAGGTAAAAACTTTTTCATGTTTATGTGTGGGAAGTCTTACGTGATACCTTTTCTTTTCAAAGGTTTTTCTAAAGTTAAGCAATTTTAACCCGTTTACTTACACCAGACCCCTGTCTGACCCGAATGCTTATTTTCTGTTTTATTAAACTCTTGGGTACTCATATTATGTATGAGTAGTCTAGTGATTCAGGTTCGCTTGATGAATTCTGGAGGAGTTTTGGAGCAGGAGGCTTCCATGTGTAGATATATTATGGTTCCGCTGTGTTTGTTTGGTATCTGTATCTTGTACCTTGAGTTGTATAGTTAGACAGATGTTTATAACTGTCTAATATGTGTTGTATAAGTTGTGTACCCTGATGTATATGATAATGTAATATTTTATGTGATATATTATATTTCATTCATTCTGCTGTGAGTTCTCTGATGTTGTTGTGTTTCTTCTTTCTCTTTCTTTTATTCTTCTATCCCTTTCTTTCTTCATTAGTGATGCGACTTTCTGGTGTTAGGAAGTCGGGTCGACACAGCACCGAGCAATCGGTCGTGGAAATACCAGGTTATTAGGGTTTAAGAAGAAAAGGGATAGAAGAAGAAATAGAAATAACAAAAACACAGACTCTCACAATCGCAGCCGAACAAAAATATAATATACAATAACAGCATTTTATACAAAGGAAAACTATAACTTTTAATATACATACAAGTTATCAGAGTACAATCATCTGCAAATAAATCTGAATAGATATAATAACTTGTCCCTAAATATTGAATATACAACCTATAATACACAGTGGAATATAATCAAATACGTGCAATACGTCTTTGCCATCCAGCTCGTCTCCTGAGCTCCAAAGCAACCTAACCTGAATCCTATAATACTCAATCTGACCCGAGCATTGCGATAAAGTAACACCCGAATCATACTAGAATCCAGCGTGAGTAAAACACACTTAATTTGAAATACCTAAGTTATAGCATCTTTTAAAAATCCAAGTAACTCCTACAAACATGACGAGTTTTTATCTTATTATAACCAAAACACTTTTTCAGAAATTCATCGATATTTTAACAATGTCTAAGTACAATACCTATTTAAAATAGTCGAATTTGTTAAATTAATCCAATTCCAGCATATAGGGCTTTATAATCAAAATCATAGGGGTTCATAGTGATTATTAAATCGAAGTGGTTCCGGATAACACTGATATCTGATCCCAGTCTCTTCGAACTCAAAACGATAAATTTTAAATATCCAAATCATTATAAATAAACAATTTGTATTCAGGGTGTCAAAATTTACATATGGAAATTCATTGCATATGTCATTTTCAAATAAAACATGTCAACGTTTTATTCTAACTTTTAACGGGTTTGGCTACTATGGCATAGACAGGAACGATTGAAATAAATATTCAAGAGTAGTAAACCAAAGCATAGGTCATTGACAAATTAACGATTAATAATTAATATTAACCAATTCTGTAACGATCCTGAATTTTGAACAATTTAAATTGAAAATATTAATTTATTTTAAATAATTGAATGATGATTTAAATTGAATTCCCAACATAACTATGAATTTGGCGATTAACTTTTAAAATTTAATCTATAAAAAGTTGAATAAAAATTTAAATTTGACTTTGGAGTTGAAATTGAATATTGAATTTGTATTTTAAATTCAAACTAATGACTTAGGAAAATAATTTGGATACAAGTATTATTTATGTAAATTTATAAATGGATGGTTAGTTTTAAATAACATTTTTCTTTTCTTTAAAATAGAAAGGAATAAAATTTTAATCAATACAAGATAAATAATTACACATAGTTAAAATTCAAACAACATATTTATAAAACTTTGTAGAATAGAATGTAACTACATTGGAGAAATTTTAACAACATAATTTGAACAAAACAAAACAAAGCAAACTAATAACAAAACCAATTGGAATTAGTTGAAATTTGTTTGAAATTGATTAAATTGTCTTCGGGCTTTAAAATTTATATTGGGCCATCTTAATTGGTACTGTGAGATGTATCTAAGGCGATACCACCATCCCTCTACCCATTTTTGATTCAAACCCTAAATCTAACAAAAGAAAAAAAAATGGCGGCCACGATCGTTCGTTCTTGTCGTTGTTCCGCTTTGCAAAAATTAGGGCTTGCGATCCAAATTGGAGCTTTTCTCTATTCGATTCCTTTGATGTTGCTCCAGTGCTCCTCGGTTGGTCGAGTTCGAACATTGTTTGGCTGCATCGTCTTCTACCCCAGCTAGAACAGTGAGGTTTCTCACGATTAGTCTTATTCAAGTTCTTATATTTGTTTGAATTGGGTGCTTGGTTACATGCTATGTTTTGTGTTGCTATGGTCTGATGTTGTGCAAGTGATTCACATACATATCTGATGAGAACAGACACTGCATGTATGGTTGTTGGGTGTTATTTGCTATCATTTTCTCTGTTAATTTGATTTAAACTGATAAGAACAGATAAGACATTGCATGTATGGTTGTTGGGTGTTGTTTACTTCCATTTGCTCTGTAAGTAAATTTAAACTGATGAGGACAGATGCTATCAAAACTTTGCTTGTTTTGTTTTGCTGCATGTGATGGATCTTTGAATCTGCTTGTGGAAAATTTTGTTTACATGTGCTTGTTTGAACTTCAGTTCATATGTGATGTATGTATGTGTCTATAAAAACCCCTATTCTTGTTCTCAGATGCAAGCTATTTCAAAACCCAAATCATTTCCTCTTTTACCTGTCAGTCTTAAGTTGTTTAAGGAAAATGTAGTAAGAAAATGTAAATACTTTAGTTCTGAAAATACTTGTGAGCAAACCACTTTTGTAAATTCTTTAAGTTGATATATATGAACTGCTTTGTGGTGTTCTTTGATGTTTTGTTGTGTATTATGCTTGCATGCCTATATAAGAATGATCCCAGTTATAAAGGTCTGTAAACATCCTATAATCTGAAAGTAACAAAATTTACAAGTTCAAAACAATTGTTTGATGAATCTGATGCATTGCTAAAATTCTTGAATCCATTATGTGATGCTTGAATGCTTGTTTAGATATGGAATTGAAAGTATGTATGTGAATATGTATTTATGCATATACATGTCACTGTGAGTAACTCCATTTTTATTTTAAATGGGTAAAAGTTTGAATTGCATGCTAGTATACTGAAATGAACAAATATTGCATATGTTTATAATTAACTGTCTGATGTGTAATTGTAGTTGTATACATGCTGTTAAATTGCTTTGTTCTGTTTTGTTTTCCCTGGCACAAGTTTTTATTAAAATCCTATTTCTTTAATTAGTTTCTGTTAGAAGGAAGGATTTAAACAAGACATCTTTGTTGACTTAAAACATTAAGATTTAAAACTTTTTTTTTAAGTTAAAAATTTATTAGGAATTTACTGAAAGCCAGAAAGGAAGAGAGAAAAAAAGAAAAAGAAAAGAAAGAAAACTGTTATGAATTAAAACTGCAGTGCTTCATTTTCTTTTAGATAAATGACCCATAATATTTAAAAGCTTTAATCTATATGTTGCATGTGGATAAATGGAATAAGTGGGTTTATATGACTTTGTTTTGATAGATATTCTTTGTACATTGATATACACACATAAATATATGTGTTTACAAGGATCTGGGTACCTGCCTCTGTTCTGAAAGCTCAGATTTTTAGTGGAAATTCAATTCCATTTAGTTAATCTTAGTTAGAAATTAATGTGTAAACAAAGAATATTTGTTTAGTAAGTAATTTTATTTTTAAATCAGAATTAAGTCATATTGAAAAGTCTGTTACCTATACAACAGTAAATATCTGCAATAAACAAGAATATCAAACATCTTTAAATTATCAAACAAGTTTATAATAGGAATGTATGATTGAAATCACGAATTTTAAAACAAAATTCACATTTTATTATTTACTGTTGAGTTGGCATTTCTG
Source organism: Allium cepa (assembly GCA_030765085.1). Classification (NCBI taxonomy): domain Eukaryota; kingdom Viridiplantae; phylum Streptophyta; class Magnoliopsida; order Asparagales; family Amaryllidaceae; genus Allium; species Allium cepa. The sequence continues at coordinate 593,166,330 of CM060938.1, forward strand.
TTTTGAGCAAAACTGGGAATTCTGTTACATTCCAGATTCAGTTCACCCAAATAAACTCACATCTTCTTATCCAATCTATTTCAAGCTATGATTTTTTTAAAATTTGTTTCAGATGCTTATATCTAGGCAATACATTAAAAATAATAAATTTCAGTGAGAATAAACAAACTATTTCCAGGCTCTGTCCTTCAAAACATAACTGTGAGCAAAATTTTCCCCTCTGTTTTGAAATGCCTGTGAGTAACATCACTCTTCCTAAATTTAAGTATGAATCTAGTTGCTGTTTTACTCTAGAAATAAAATGTTTGTATGCCTTTTTCAAGCTTATTACTGGTATATATATATATATATATATATGAATGTATGTTTTAATCCATGCTGCAGTGTGAATGTGTTTTCTGTTTTTTAAGTTCCAGGTTCTAGAATTTGCTTAAAATTCCATTTCAGATGATTAATATATGTGTTAAGTTGATTTATGGTTGTTGCCTATAAAATCTTTGTGAAGATGATGACTGCATGTGTATAATTTTGTGAATATGATTTTTTTTATTTAAGTGTGCATGCCTGGTATATCCATGTCACCCCTCTGTTTCATAGTTCAGAGTTAAAGTTTTGATCAAATTCTGTTTCCTTCATCCCTGGTCTCTGATGGGCCTTAGTTTTTAAAACAAAAATTTGGCTTGTTCAAGTATAAACTAGGATCTAAAAATAGTTAAGCATGTTTATATATATATAGTAACTGGAAAGCAAGAGTTACAGTAAAAATTTTAGAAATATGTTAAAAATAAACTGATACAATTCTCTGATTTACATGCATAAGTTGAATTGATGTGGGAAGTTATGATTTTTAAGATCAAAAACTCAATTTTTATTTAAGTAATGAGCATGCAATCTGGAAATGACCAGAAATCATATTTTGAGGTGGATCTGAACATTTAGATAATGCTGTGTTTTTATAAGTATGAATGTGATGCATGTTGGATTTCCTAAGCTACTAGATGTTGCCTGATTTTTTTGCATCGTTACTGTTGTTAGATTTTTAATTTGATATTTGCTTTAATAGTTAGTCAAGCACTATGCCTATGCATTAACTTATTTCGTCCTTATTGCTTTATACCTTGAAATTGAACATATAGCCCAAAGTATGTTACTTTGATTTGCACGTCCCTGTAGTTTTGCTTGGTTGGCTGCCCAGATTTGTACTTGCTGGTTTGATATAAGTGTACTCGTGCACACTTCTAATGCTTACTTGTGGGCATTTACAGTATTTACACTATTAGACTGATCCAATTTGCTTCGTTACCTCTGCTGCCTGCACTGTACTATCAACCCAGTTGGGTTGTTACCATTTTATTCAGTTCATCGCAAATTTATTTGCTTGAATTAAGATTAATCCTGACTCGAGTGTTTTTTTGTGTTTTGCATAAAACCCTCGGGTCAGAACGAGTATTTTTACAGCTTGGAGATTTTCTCGCAGCGAAGTTTGAGAGAGAGGGGAAAGCACTTCACTAAAGTCTTTCGGGAAATTTTTCTTGTACTTCAAAAAAAAATTGTTCCGATGTATTAAATGTAATTCATTGTATAAATCTGATATTTGTATGTAAAAGAAAGTTCATTTATGATATATATTATTGTTTCTGTGATTCTGTGACTGATTCTGTTTAAATGTTATAAACTAAATAACAATCCGTCATTTGAACGTTTCTAGTTGGTTTAATTACCGACTAGAGGCGGTCAGAACGGCGGGTCGTTACAAAGTGGTATCAGAGCTTTGGTTTACACAAAGCTTAGTTTATGGCGTTTAATATGAATAGTTACTAGAATCACTTTAAAGAAAGTGTTTTCAAATCTAAAGAAGTTTAAAATTGTTTTCTTTAAAATAAAAAGTATTTTGAAAATTAGAATTATTTTTTTGAAAATTCCCCTCTCTAAGTTTAGGTTTGCGATAGTTTCTCTTCGGTAAGGTCTTCTTAGATTTGAGTCCCGATCGTTCGAAAACTCGTTATCGAATTGTTGAGATATACGGAAAGTGAAATATAAGTTAAGTGAATTAATGAATTGGTTTAAATTGGTTTAAATCGAATATTGTGAATATCTCCAAAGTAACAATTGGGAAATGAAATGACATGTCAATTTGGTTATAATCAAGAGAATTATTGAACTATAACTTGGGGATTTGATTCTGAATTCTTTTGAAAATTGATTTCAAATGTTTTGAGGAATGATTTAGTAAATAAATGGATTATAAGTACTTAACTTATAAATGGACTTTTGGTATATAATTGAGTTATATAAATTGAATTGAATTTATAAAGGAGATTATAAATCGAAGCTTTATAAATAGAAATGGAATTTGCAAAGATTGTTTATAAATTCGAAACCAATTGAATTTGATAAATGAAACATAGAAGTTATTAAAGGAGATATATTCGTGATTTCGGACAGCGAATTATCCTTTAAGTTAAATATTGTGGTAATTAGAGTTTGGTTAGGAATTATATCCACGATTTTGGACAGTGAATAATTCTGACTTAAATGCATAAAATATTGAAATTGGTTAACGAAGTATATTCACGATTTTGGACAGTGAATAATTCTGAATTAAATGCGTAAAATATTGAAATTGGTTAACGAAGTATATTCACGATTTTGGACAGTGAATATATTATTAAATAAAACGAATATGTTTTAGGGAAATAATATTATGAAATGGAGTAAATCCATTTGAAGTTGTTTTGAAATGTGTTAAGAATCAAAAGCATAGATTTCAACACTCATTGTTGAAATAGACGTTTTCGAGAGAAATCAAAGGAAATGGTGGACTATAACACTGTTGTTATAATAAATGGTTTCCGAAAGGAAATGTTTTTTATATAGTATTGGGATTTATATATCTATCTTAAATTCGAATCCCTATACTAGTGATTTTGGATCGTCGTAACAATGATTTACGCAACATTCGTTTTGACTCAACTAAATGTGTTTAAAAGAACGTTTTCCTTGAAGAATGAAATATATACTTGATTATGATTTAAGTATATTGAATGTTTTCCAAGTGTTGGAAATAAATGGATTTGTGAATTACTTATTATTAAATAAGTATGGAAATATTTTCCAATATGAAACGAAAGGTTTGAAATTTTATCTTTTAAAGACAAAGTGAAAAGTGAATGTTTTGAGATTTTAACTTTTAAAGATAAATTGAAAATGAATATGTGAAATCGATTTGAAAATCGTATATTCATAGATATTTTGGAAATGAAAATTCACTATGGAATTTATAAAAGAAAGGGAAATTTGTTTAAAAATAAACATTGATTTATTTTTTGAAGTGTGAAAATAAATTTACGGATTTGGAACGTAAGTTTAAAATAAATCGGTAAGGATTTATTTGATTGATTTTAATGAGCCATTTTAAGTTTAAAATGGATAAATATTTGAAAATGTTTCCGTTTAAGGAAATTGCTTTGAAATTTGTTTTCAAAGATTGGAAGGTGAAAAATGATTTGAAATTTGTTTTCAAATGGTTAAGTGTGGAAAATTATATATATCTTGTGTAGATACTTTTGGGAAATTTGAACAATTAGTTCAACTTGAAATTTTTTCAAAGAGATTGAATCTTGAGTTAAATTAAGTTTAACTTCGACACCGAAAACAATATAAGTTGAGTTTTGAATTTCAGATGGTTGATTTGGATCGTATGTCTAACATTGTGAATTGATGACATATCAATTGATCTCTATTAAATATATATCTGTTTGGTGGCGGAGAATTTATTCTCTTAGCTTAACACCCTTCTCTGAGACGTATGAGCTCAGAGGTTATATATCGATAGACATCAATTATGTGTTGAGAATTGACGATGTAACATGAAATCCAAATCGAGTGTGAAGTCGATAATAAATTGGATTATGAATGTGAATTAGGTTTAAGATAACCTTAAATTTCCAAATCGACTTAGAGGAAAATTTTAAATGGATAATGAAATGGAAAATTTGTGAATCCTTTATTTGTTATGGGTATGAAATATTGAGGTTTTCAGAACGTATATATGAGAATACGATAAATTCGAAAACCGTTAGTTTGGAAAGAAATTGTTGTGGAAAACTTATGTAAGTACATGAGTATGATACGTACGAAATGTGAAATGAAATATTATATATGTATGTATGATATTATGTTTTCCAAACTGAGGATATGGAAAAGTACCTTCCATTTAAAATTTGTGAAGGTTGTTGGAACTCGAGATGAGTGTCCATTTGAAAATCGTAGCTATGTAGAATTCCATTAGTTGGATTAACCATTTGATTTCCATTAGTTGGATTGGCCATTTGTTTTCCATAAGTTGGATTGGCCATTTGTTTTCCATTAGTTGGAGTGACTAGCGTAATTTGAGGGGCGAGATGCCTACAGTTACAAGCGATTCCACTGGGATAGTGGCGCAACCGCCATGTAAACTGCAATCTAGATGCCAAAGCGAAATTCAAGGGGCGAGATGCCTACGGTCATAAGCAATTCTACTGGGATAGTAGCGTAACCGCCGTGTGGACCGCGATCTATGGAAACAACCATGGCGTATTCAAGAGATGAGAAATCTATAGTTTACAAGCGATTCTACTGGGATAGTAGCGGAACCGCCGGGTAAACTGTGATCCATGGGGGAACGTGCTTTCCATATCCATTTTTTAAAAAGAATTTTTAAGTATTTTCACTGGGAATTGAAGCAAGTATATTTGGTACTTGGAGATTTTTAGACTTGCGCCTGGCCAGCGTATGCCTAATGTCTTTAAGAACGACAATAGACTTGTTAAATTTCGAGTTAGCAAGTATTTTCAAACTTTCAATAGAAAATCAATAGTCTGAAATTAAAGTAACATAAAATTCCAACCTAATGAACTAAGGAAGAGGATCTTTGAAATATTTTAAAAGTCCACAGCTTTGGAAATGATATAATATGTAAATCTCTAATATGAAGTGTTTCAAGTTTAAAATTGAGTTTTGTAAGTCGAAAATTTTAGTAAAAGATCTTTTGTGTCTTGATTGTAGAAATAAATGAACAAAAAGAAATTAATGAACAAAGCTAGTAAGACAAAACAAATAGAATGAATCCTATACTTATTTATTTATTTTTAATAAGTTTCAAACTTGATAAAATTGTGTAAAATATAAATATCGGTGAAATTTTAACAATCATTTTTCCTTACTTGTAATTTCGGGACGAAATTCTTTTAAGGAGGGGAGATTGTAACGATCCTGAATTTTGAACAATTTAAATTGAAAATATTAATTTATTTTAAATAATTGAATGATGATTTAAATTGAATTCCCAATATAACTATGAATTTGGCGATTAACTTTTAAAATTTAATCTATAAAAAGTTGAATAAAAATTTAAATTTGACTTTGGAGTTGAAATTGAATATTGAATTTGTATTTTAAATTCAAACTAATGACTTAGGAAAATAATTTGGATACAAGTATTATTTATGTAAATTTATAAATGGATGGTTAGTTTTAAATAACATTTTTCTTTTCTTTAAAATAGAAAGGAATAAAATTTTAATCAATACAAGATAAATAATTACACATGGTTAAAATTCAAACAAGATATTTATAAAACTTTGTAGAATAGAATGTAACTACATTGGAGAAATTTTAACAACATAATTTGTACAAAACAAAACAAAGCAAAGTAATAACAAAACCAATTGGAATTAGTTGAAATTTGTTTGAAATTGATTAAATTGTCTTCGGGCTTTAAAATTTATATTGGGCCATCTTAATTGGTACTGTGAGATGTATCTAAGGCCGATACCACCATCCCTCTACCCATTTTTGATTCAAACCCTAAATCTAACAAAAGAAAAAAAATGGTGGCCACGATCGTTCGTTCTTCTCGTTGTTCCGCTTTGCAAAAATTCGGGCTTGCGATCCAAATTGGGGCTTTTCTCTATTCGATTCCTTTGATGTTGCTCGCGTGCTCCTCGGTTGGTCGAGTTCGAACATTGTTTGGCTGCATCGTCTTCTACCCCGGCTAGAACAGTGAGTTTTCTCACGATTAGTCTTATTCAAGTTTTTATATTTGTTTGAATTGGGTGCTTGGTTACATGCTATGTTTGGTGTTGCTATGGTCTGATGTTGTGCAAGTGATTCACATACATATCTGATGAGAACAGACACTGCATGTATGGTTGTTGGGTGTTATTTGCTATCATTTGCTCTGTTAATTTGATTTAAACTGATAAGAACAGATAAGACATTGCATGTATGGTTGATGGGTGTTGTTTACTTCCATTTGCTCTGTAAATAAATTTAAACTGATGAGGACAGATGCTATCAAAACTTTGCTTGTTTTGTTTTGCTGCATGTGATGGATCTTTGAATCTGGTTAGGGAAAATTTTGTTTACATGTGCTTGTTTGAACTTCAGTTCATATGTGATGTATGTATGTGTCTGTAAAACCCCCTATTCTTGTTCACAGATGCAAGCTATTTCAAAACCCAAATCATTTCCTCTTTTACCTGTCAGTCTTAAGTTGTTTAAGGAAAATGTAGTAAGAAAATGTAAATACTTTAGTTCTGAAAATACTTGTGAGCAAACCACTTTTGTAAATTCTTTAAGTTGATATATATGAACTGCTTTGTGGTGTTCTTTGATGTTTTGCTGTGTATTATGCTTGCATGCCTATATAAGAATGATCCCAGTTATAAAGGTCTGTGAACATCCTATAATCTGAAAGTAACAAAATTTACAAGTTCAAAACAATTGTTTGATGAATCTGATGCATTGCTAAAATTCTTGAATCCATTATGAGATGCTTGAATGCTTGTTTAGATATGGAATTGAAAGTATGTATGTGAATATGTATTTATGCATATACTTGTCACTGTGAGTAACTCCATTTTTATTTTAAATGGGTAAAAGTTTGAATTGCATGCTAGTATACTGAAATGAACAAATATTGCATATGTTTATAATTAACTGTCTGATGTGTAATTGTAGTTGTATACATGCTGTTAAATTGCTTTGTTCTGTTTTTTTTCCCTGGCACAAGTTTTTATTAAAATCCTATTTCTTTAATTAGTTTCTGTTAGAAGGAAGGATTTAAACAAGACATCTTTGTTGACTTAAAACATTAAGATTTAAAACTTTTTTTTTAAGTTAAAAATTTATTAGGAATTTACTGAAAGCCAGAAAGGAAGAGAGAAAAAAAAAGAAAAAGAAAAGAAAGAAAACTGTTATGAATTAAAACTGCAGTGCTTCATTTTCTTTTAGATAAATGACCCATAATATTTAAAAGCTTTAATCTATATGTTGCATGTGGATAAATGGAATAAGTGGGTTTATATGACTTTGTTTTGATAGATATTCTTTGTACATTGATATACACACATAAATATATGTCTTTACAAGGATCTGGGTACCTGCCTCTGTTCTGAAAGCTCAAATTTTTAGTGGAAATTCAATTCCATTTAGTTAATCTTAGTTAGAAATTAATGTGTAAACAAAGAATATTTGTTTAGTGAGTAATTTTGTTTTTAAATCAGAATTAAGTCATATTGAAAAGTCTGTTACCTATACAACAGTAAATATCTGCAATAAACAAGAATATCAAACATCTTTAAATTATCAAACAAGTTGATAATAGGAATGTATGATTGAAATCACGAATTTTAAAACAAAATTCACATTTTATTATTTCCTGTTGAGTTGGCATTTCTGTTTTGAGCAAAACTGGGAATTCTGTTACATTCCAGATTCAGTTCACCCAAATAAACTCACATCTTCATATCCAATCTATTTCAAGCTATGATTTTTTTAAAATTTGTTTCAGATGCTTATATCTAGGCAATACATTAAAAACAATAAATTTCAGTGAGAATAAACAAACTATTTCCAGGCTCTGTCCTTCAAAACATAACTGTGAGCAAAATTTTCCCCTCTGTTTTGAAATGCCTGTGAGTAACATCACTCTTCCTAAATTTAAGTATGAATCTAGTTGCTGTTTTACTCTAGAAATAAAATGTTTGTATGCCTTTTTCAAGCTTATTACTGGTGTATATATACGAATGTATGTTGTAATGCATGCTGCAGTGTGAATGTGTTTTCTGTTTTTTAAGTTCCAGGTTCTAGAATTTGCTTAAAATTCCATTTCAGATGATTTAATATGTGTTAAGTTGATTTATGGTTGTTGCCTATAAAATCTTTGTGAAGATGATGACTGCATGTGTATAATTTTGTGAATATGGTTTTTTTATTTAAGTGTGCATGCCTGGTATATCCATGTCACCCCTCTGTTTCATAGTTCAGAGTTAAAGTTTTGATCAAATTTTGTTTCCTTCATCCCTGGTCTCTGATGGGCCTTAGTTTTTAAAACAAAAATTTGGCTTGTTCAAGTATAAACTAGGATCTAAAAATAGTTAAGCATGTTTATATATATATATATATAGTAATTGGAAAGCAAAGGTTACAGTAAAATTTTTAGAAATATGTTAAAAATAAACTGATACAATTCTCCGATTTACATGCATAAGTTGAATTGATGTGGGAAGTTATGATTTTTAAGATCAAAATCTCAATTTTTATTTAAGTAATGAGCATGCAATCTGGAAATGACCAGAAATCATATTTTGAGGTGGATCTGAACATTTAGATAATGCTGTGTTTTTATAAGTATGAATGTGATGCATGTTGGATTTCCTAAGCTACTTGATGTTGCCTAATTTTCGTGCATCGTTACTGTTGTTAGATTTTTAATTTGATATTTGCTTTAACAGTTAGTCAAGCACTATGCCTATGCATTAACTTATTTCGTCCTTATTGCTTTATACCTTGAAATTGAACATATAGCCCAAAGTATGTTACTTTGATTTGCACGTCCCTGTAGTTTTGCTTGGTTGGCTACCCAGATTTGTACTTGCTGGTTTGATATAAGTGTACTCCTGCACACTTCTAAAGCTTACTTGTGGGCATTTACATTATTTACACTATTAGACTGATCCAATTTGCTTCGTTACCTCTGCTGCCTGCACTGCACTATCAACCCTGTTGGGTTGTTACCATTTTATTCAGTTCATCGCAAATTTATTTGCTTGAATTAAGATTAATCCTGACTCGAGTGTTTTTTTGTGTTTTGCATAAAACGCTCGGGTCAGAACGAGTATTTTTACAGCTTGGAGATTTTCTCGCAGCGAAGTTTGAGAGAGAGGGGAAAGCACTTCACTAAAGTCTTTCGGGAAAATTTTCTTGTACTTAAAAAAAAAAAAAAATTGTTCCGCAGTATTAAATGTAATTCATTGTATAAATCTGATATTTGTATATAAAAGAAAGTTCATTTATGATATATATTATTGTTTCTGTGATTCTGTGACTGATTCTGTTTCAATGTTATAAACTAAATAACAATCCGTCATTTGAATGTTTCTAGTTGGTTTAATTACCGACTAGAGGCGGTCAGAACGGCGGGTCGTTACAAATTCACCAAACAGGATTTAACTAGTTTAAATTTACTGAATCCATTTATATTATAAATCCAAATTACTTATAATTTAAGAATTGATAAAAATAATAATTTATTATTAGTAAATTAAAATTAAAAAGTCTATGTAATAACTAGTTTATTAATTAATGTAAGATTAAATCAGGTAAGACTTTAATTTTTAATATCTTAAATTGTTATAAATACTTAATTTTTATATTACACAAAAAATTAACAAATTATTAAGATACTAGGCAATAGATCACATGTAGAAGTTTCCATGTTAATTAGATTTAATTTGATGGAGGAATAATACTTAAAAGATTAAAAGATTTTGAAAATAATACTTACTAAATCACTTCACTTTTCTCTTTTTAAAAAAACAGAACCCAACTACACGTCACGGCCTAAAAAATCAAACCGGCCTAACACTCAAACTTTCCTTTTTCTTCCTCCAGTTTTTTTCCTTATTTCCAGTTTCCTCCCTCTCTCCTTTCTTCCATTCAAGACCACAAGTCTGTGCATCAACGTGTGCACGTGCACATGCTTTCTGGCTGTCGAGAACCGCCGCAGTCAATCCTCTTCGATCGCCCCTGATAACAGAGTCTCGCCTACGCCACTAGAAACCTCCATGCGACCCAGTTCGAAAAATTCGTACTTTCAAACCAACTAGAAACAAGACGAGCATGTTAAACCACCCTGCCACGCCACCTCCGATCACCAACACCCCCCAGACTTTGTCCCTAACTTCACCACAACCACCTCCATATTTTCCCCCATATGCCCACCTTCCTTTCTTCCCATATAGTTCGCCATTCCCACGAAATATAAGACCACACAACGACAGCATAAAACCCTATTCTAGCCTCGTCCTACCTCCACACTCCACCAGAAATCGCCACACCATTTTTCTTGGATGCCCTGTAACCCAAACCTCCTCCATGACCAATGTCGAGGCACGACATCAACCATGTCGCCGCAATTTTAACGAAATCCAATTTTTGATCAACTCCAAAATCCTACCCATCCACAAACCCAAAAATCACCGACCTATCTTGAAAATCAAGTTTTTCAATTGCGATCACGATTGTATGATCTGTTTGTAGTATTAAGATAGTCGAACTTCGACTATACTTTACCCATTCACTGTAATGTGGTGATTTCTCTCCCTCTGCTAATGGAGTCAAATTTAAAATATTCTATGTTCAAAAATTAATGACTTTCGTTTTGAAATCGAGGTTTAAGACTCAATAGACGTTGAGATATCCACTTTCAAAGTTTTAAGGCTTAATATCTCCTAGCTAAAATAATAACAGAGAAGAAATACAGTGTTTGGTTAGGTTTGACCATGTTGAACCCACATATACATGTACATACTCACAGAGAATCGCATGTACACTCGTCATAAATCACTTCTTCATCCAAAAACACGATTTACATCCAAATATCTATGGTAACCAGCAGATAAAATAGAGTGTTGTACTCACATTAAAGAAAAAGGATGAACTGTTGCTTCTCTTTTCTTTTGTTCTAGCTTCAATCTTTTGACACTAACTTGATTTCCCTTCTTTAATTTTTTAATGGAAGATTGTTATTATATATTTCTTCTTCTTTTGCATGAATATGAACGAGTATGGAAAGGTATGAACTCTGTATATATGGAAGAGAATTGGACTTTGTACAGCCCCCCCCCCCCCCCCTTTTTTATTTCATTTATTCTTTTATTTTATTTTCTTGATTTGTTGATTTGATTTCACCTTTAACCTGATTTCTTTTGGATTTGATTTTATATGACTTGATTAAATGTTTTGTATGCTTGAATTAAATGCTTATCATGATGATGTTCCCCTATGCATATGTTTATATATACAATTATGTGTGTGTGTACATATATATATCCTTATATGCCTACTTTTACCATGTACATGTTTACGTGTTGCATTTTTTTCATACTAATTTACACACACATTTTCCACATGAAGTTTTTCACTTATATGTTTATATATTTACACATTTATTTACATTTACATATACACTATTTTATATAACATATATATACATATACTTATGTATATTTTACCATCATATATATACACACACTTACACAGTATTCCCTATTTACATATACATTACTTCATATGGACGCATATATACATATATATATACATATATACTTATATATATATATTATCAAACATAATAAAACTTACACACACACATATGCATGCATGTATGTATGTATGTATGTATGTATGTATGTATGTATGTATGTATGTATGTATGTATGTATGTTTGTATGTATGTATATGCGTATTTAAATATACTTATATGAATATTCCGTTTAATTTTTATTGGTGGATTTTTTATACAAATATTAATAAAACCAATCATATCCAAAAATTTATAATTTAAAATTAAATATAGATTTTAATCAATATATAGATTCAGATATTTTAAATACTAGAAAACTCATCTATCCGACATATAAAAATCAATATTTCAAAAATTAAAATCAATTAATTACCTCCAATAACAAACGTCAAAAATCTGGATCGTTACATTCCTAACCTCTTAGAACTTTTCGTCCTCGAAAAGGAACGAAACGAGAATTACAATTTTCAATGTATATTATTAAATAATCATCTTTAAACATTTAACTCCTTACTCTTTTATTATACTCTTTAAAACACTTTAAATCCCGTAGTATCACCAAGCTAGTTTTATATTAAAACATTTTTTTATAACTCGATGTCTTCACAAGTCTATCCTTGTTTTTACAGAAATTTAGTCATATGTTGATCAAGCATAGGATTGAAAATCTATAAGCACTTAATAGACCTGTTTCAACACCTAGTGAAAATACTTGAAAAATCTTTTTCAAAAATGATATGGAAAGTATCACCCCCCCCCCTCCACTTTCCCACCATGGATCACAGTTAACCCGATGATTGCGTTGCCATCTCGGCGAAACCATAAGAAAAATGTAGGCATTCAAACCTTTCGACTTATGCCATGGGAACACCATAGTCCTCAACTACACAAAGTTTGCGTTGCTATCATAGAAAAAACGTAAGTAGTCTGTAGGCAATCACTACCCCTCGAATTACGCTATCAAAAAAAATTATACCAGATAGATCGAAGGCTACACAAAGGTTATGTGACTATCCAAGTGAAACCAAACATAGTGTGACGACCCAGAATTTTGAGAAATATCAATTTAAAAATCTTTGTTAATAATTAAATTGATTTGATCATTTTACATTATAAATTGACTAGTTAAAATTCTTATAAAGGATAATAATAATAATCTGATAATATCTATTAACATTTTTCTTAACAACATAAAAATTGGCAAGTTTAAATCTTTTGAAAACCAATAATATTTTAACTTGGAAATATTTATTCTGGCAATTTAAAATTGGTAAGATTTATTTTTCAAAAGCTAATCAAAATGTTTTCTATTTATAATGTATATATTGGTATATATTATATATAGGAAGTCTTTAATTTAATAAAAGCTATATATTCAAATTGCAATATATATATATATATATATATATATATATATATATATATATTGTGGTTTGGATTTGTGTTTTAAAATTAATATAGTAATTATCAAAACTAATGATTAAAAATGTTTTCCATTTGAAATATATATATTTGTATATATATTAGAAATGGGAAAAATTATTGCTTTGAATTTAATAAAGTGTTTTCAAACTTTAATATATATAGTTTGTAATTTGGAAATTATATTTAAAATAATGTTTTTCCAAAGGATATTTGAGATTTAAAATTTTAATAACAAAAATAATTTCTTATTTATTATAAACATATATTTTAGCTTGAGTTTTAAATTAGAATTAAATTATAAGTTCATTTTCTTTTGTTTTTAATATTATTTCATTTTAAAATTCAAACATAAGGCAAAATTTGTTTGTGAAAATAAATATAGAGTTAAATTAAAATTCTCAAGCATATAAACATATGTTATATTTATTGGATCAAAAGCATAAGTTATTTGTAAATAAATGTTTACATGAATTCACTTTTGAATATTTATTAAAATCTAAAAGCTTATTTATATAAGATAAAAGCATTTTATGTACATTTCATAAATACATATACATGGCTTAAATAAATAAAAGATAGTAGTAACATTTGTAAGTATATTAATTTAGGTTAAAGACAATTGTAAATAAGTGTGAATAGGTGTAAGTTAACTAAAGCATTAAAGAGACAAATGGCATTCTCTTGATAATAAAACTTAAAATTAAATTGTAAAATATGAAGAAAAAGAGTTTTACTTTCAGCTAAATTTTTTCTTCGTTTTCAACCAAAACATAATACAAATCAAAGATCGGAAAAATAAAATCAGGAATCAAAGATCGAAAAAATAAAAGAGGATAAGCAGGGAAATTAAACATAAACCTTTAGATATTCAAAAACAATCAAGCAACAAGATGTAAAACTTCAACAAGCAAAACTGGAAAATTCAGCAGCTAGATTTATCTCAACTTGAAGAATTCATATTAAAATTCAAGAGCCTGCAAACTTATGTTCTCTGTCTTCTGCTTTAATAAGGTGAGTAAATGAATTTTTAAAAGCAGTTTTAAATCTTGAATTTCATCTTGTTCTTGTGTATGAAATCATGATGATTTGCCTGGGTTCTTGGATTTAAACTGATGCATGTTGGTGTATGAGTAATTGATGATATTGAGATGACTGTAAACATAAAATATATGCTCTGTGTGCTTATAAACAGGTTTCAATTTCATAATAAATTCAATATCTCAACTTTGAATTCAAATTAATTTATGACTTGTAAATTAAAATTGTTTGTAATCAAGTAATATTCCTCCTAAAAATAATTATAGGAATTTAAAATCAATCTTTGGTTCGAAATTTTTAAATTTACAATGAATTCTTAATTTGGATCAAAATTTAATCAAATCAATTTTAAGTTTGAATCACATAATTGAATTCATGATGCAAAACCATGAATTTTAATGGTTGTATCATGATTCTTAGTTTGGTATTTGGAGTGAATTCTCGAGTTGACTGTTTTGGACAAATCGACCAATTTGCGGCGAACGACGACGAACTTGAGGACGTGATTGAGCTTAAAGGCGGAAGGGATGACGAAGTTCATGTGGAAAATGCGAGTATATGATTTTTGTTTGATGATAATAAACATATATATATTTATTTAAATGTATTTGTTAATGTACTATTTTATTTTTCATAGATTAAATAAATATTTGTTGAATAAAATAAATTACACAGAATTTGAATGGAATTTGAATTCAAACAGAAATTTTATTCAAACAAATATTTATTACAATCTTGAATAGTACAAATTCAAGCTCTCACTATACATATACAGTTTTTGAATACAACACAATTCAATTTACATTAATAACCTCACTATATATCACTCACACTCGTATTTTGTCTTCAACTGCATTCCAGTTTGAATCCAGCATCTGAGCAATCTGCAAAAATATTCACTAACGCAGTAAAATTGAAAAAGAAATATTTTTGCAATATAAAATAAAATATGATTTTTGAAAATATTATTTGCATCAGTTATTTGGGTTGTTTGTCATCATTAACATTTGAATTCATCATACACGAACAATGTGACATACACAGTGTATCACTGTACATGCCACAAGTCCGTGAAAATCGATATACACTTGATCGATTTATAGTGACAGGTGAGCACAGGTCAAACCCAAATGCAAAGCCGGGTTCAACTCACGTGCAATATATTTAAAATCACAACACGAGCACAAGGTCAAACCCGAGTTTTTAAAACTGGGTTCAACACAAGGAAACATGAAGAATGATACAAAGCAGACATGAATGCATCATAACTCAAGGCAACAGTGCAGAGAATCAAGTCGACCAGGTAGCAATAATGGTAATGCAACACAGTGCAGATACCAATGATACAAGAGAGGCGAAACTCAAGGCAACAGTGCAGTACAACTACACAATGCACCAAGTAAGTAACAGCAAGCAACATGGTCAGACACACATCAAATGAACACTACAGACTCAAGAAAAGTTCAAGTCAGATTAACAACATCAAGTGAAACAATACAGCAATGAACTCGAGGCCGTGACTTAAAGGCATCAGAACTTCAACCAACAAATGAAAGCTGCAAATTCATGAACCAAGTATACACCAAGTAAACAAACTCAGGCTAATGTACACAGTTCATGTATGTATCAGTAACCAGCACAATGAACAAGTGATGCACATGGCAATCAAAAATACTTGAAGACTACAGCATCAAGTAGAGACCAAGCGATGAACAACATAATGCACAAGTGACACAACAATATGAATGAACTCGGACAGACACACATGAATGAGAAGACCACAAAGACAACAGCCAGTGCCAACAAAGAAAAGAGACAACAAGAATACAACAACCAAATGAAGATGCAAGAACAAAGAACTGCACAAGTGTAGCCTCGAACTACAGGTCTCAATATCAAAGAGACAACATCAATAAACCAAATGCTATCAGGTCAAAAAGTATACAACATGTCAATAATACACAATGATGCAAGCTACAGATATAGTGGCAACTACATAGAAGCAACCACAAACTACATTAAGGCTCAGTGGTGAAGCAGACCCAAATGACTACAGCAAAAACAGAGATGAACACTGTAAACATTGAAGCCATGGATAATAAGATAATGATTGGTGTAACCAAAGTCGACAAAAACAACAGTCAAGTTACAGTGAGAAGTTGAAGCCGTGGATATGATTCACGAAATCAAAACAGTGTCGTGATGGTCAAGACGCAAAATCAAAGTTAGAAATCAAGTGTGTGTACAATTTGAAAAGGTCAAATTCATATCTACGAAAAAGTCAAAAGAAATAAAAGAGGAAAGTTCTTTGCCGTATGAATCAAGTTTAAATCGAACGCTGCACAAACAAGGCCGTGCGTAAGAAGGTGTAGCTATATCAGGAAATTAAATAATTTAGGAAAGTATCGATTTGATTAGGGTAAAGGAATTCATATAAATACCAACCCACAAATCATCATCAAGTGTGCAGAAAATTCAATCAAATCCAAATATAAACCCAAACGTCATCATCAGCAATTGGTACCAAGTCGAAGTATTGAAATCCAAATTCATCATCGACATCGTGTGCAAAAAGAACGATTGAGTTCAAGTACGAAAGATCAGAAGAAGCAAAAGCACAAATTACATACCGAAGTAACAACCATTGATCAACAGAGAAGCAAAGCAAACCATCGATCATCAGAGAGCCGCAAAACCCTAATTTCAGAAAGAGGAACGGCCGACATTATTTTCACAAGCCAGAGAAGTGGATCGGGTGGAAGAAAACAAGAGAGTCGGCCTTTATTTTTAAAGGGGCTTTAGTTTTATTTTATTTAGGGATTAATTTTTAAAAGGGGTTTTTTTTGTTTATCAAATTTAAAGTTTTTTTTTATTTTGTTGTTTTTTCTTTTCGAATCAAGTCTTGGTAAATCACCACCTAGGTTGTAGGTAGTGTCAGATTGTCTAATTAGAATTAGTTCAGTGAGCAGGGTGTGCGAGTTTGCAAAACTCTATAGGCGGGAGCAGAGTTTGCAAGTTTGCAAAACTCTATAGGCGGAGCAGGGGGTGCGAGTCTAGTAGAGTGTGTGAGCGGGAGCAAGGGTTTGCGAGTCTGTTAGAGTGTTTGTAAGCGGGAGACTGTTTAATTCTAATAGAAATTGGGAATGCAGCAGTAGGCAGGGGTTGCCGAAGCTGGGTAAATTTTGTGTGTGATTTACTTTTCAGCATATTTATTTCTGCAGTTTGTTTCTGTGTTTAAATCGAGAAAATTTGCTATAACCCTATTCACCCCCCCCCCCCCCTCTAGGGATAATCTAGATCCTACAGGTGGTATCAGAGCACGGTATTTTTCTTTAACTCTAGAGTCATGAATTCATCAAATAATGCTTTTTCTGAGGGGCAATCTATTGTTAGGCCACCCATGTTTAATGGGAGTAATTATGCTTATTGGAAGGTTAGGATGGGAAATTATCT
Organism: Allium cepa; assembly: GCA_030765085.1. Taxonomy (NCBI): domain Eukaryota; kingdom Viridiplantae; phylum Streptophyta; class Magnoliopsida; order Asparagales; family Amaryllidaceae; genus Allium; species Allium cepa. Next base: position 593,183,875 of record CM060938.1, read on the forward strand.
TAGTTCTGTTGATTATGATGTTTGGGATATTATTGAAACTGGATATAAATCTCCCATTATAACCGTTGGTGATACTGAGATTCCTAAATCTAAGGATAGGTGGGATGCTAACGATAAGAGATTAAAAACTACAAATGCTAAAGCCATGAATGCTTTGATCTGTGCTCTTGATAAGAATGAATTTAATATAATTTCTCATTTTAAAACTGCACAGGAAATTTGGCATACCTTGGAGGTGACACAGGAAGGAACTTCTCAAGTCAAGGAGTCTCGTCTAGCCTTATTCAGCAATGAATACGAGAACTTTGTGATGGACAAAGGCGAGAGCATAAAGGACATGTTTGGATGCTTTTCAACTTTGGTATACAACGCTAGAGCGCTTGGGAAGGTATTCACTGAGGTAGAGCTTGTGAGGAAGGTGCTACGAATTTTACCAATGAACTTTGAGGCAAAAGTCACGGCAATACAAGAATCGAAAGATCTAAGTAAACTCAGCATGGAGGAGTTGATTAGCAACTTGATGACATATGAGCTTGAGCTAAAAGCAAAGGAGGAACGCAGTAATTCTGAACCAAAGAAGAAGACGATTGCCTTAAAGAGCAAAGAAGAGAGCGATAAAGAAGAAAATGATCCGATTGAAGAGCTTGCAATGGCTGTCAATAATCTTAGAAAATGGTCAAGATTCAAGCCACGCAAGAAGAAAACATCTGCTAATAGGTCAAGAGAGTCTAGCAATTCCGATAATGAATTGACGTGCTATAACTGCAACAAGCCTGCCACTTTAAACAAGAATGCCCACTTCTCAAATACAACCAAGGAAAGAAAAAGAAGAAAAAAGCCTTTGCAGCAACTTGGGATGATGAAGAAGGAGAGGAAGTTTCGAATAGTAGCTCAGAGGAGGCTAACTTGTGTTTTATGGCAAAATTAGATTCAGAAGCAAGCTCAGAGGAATCTAATGAGGCAGGTGACTATTCTTATAAAGAACTTGTTTTTATATGTCTTGATCTTACTAAAGAAGTTGATGCTCTTGAATCTAAAATTGAAAAACTGAAATCTGATAGGAGAGAACTTGCTCGTGAAAATTTTAGGTTAGAAACTGAACTTGAAAATATTCAAAACCTAGACTGTAAAATTTTAGATTCAGAATTATCAAGACTTAAGAAAAGCTTTGAGAATCTTGAAAAAGAAAACTTGAGTCTTAAGGAAATCATTGACACTAGAAAAAAGGATTTTATAAATAGATGCACCTCGCTTGTAACTGAAAACACAACACTAAAAACCAAAGTCCAAAATCTTGAGAAATCTCTGAATAACTTTTCAAGAGGTGAAAAATCATTCAACATGCTATTGGGAAATCAAATTTTTGCTAACAACAGAAAAGGACTAGGTTTTGGGAAAACACAAGCTGATGATGATGAGAGTGTCTTTGATAGATGTGAAATAATTGGACATCGTGTTGAAAATTGTAGTCATAGGAACAAGAACACAAAATTTGTACAAGTTTGGGTTCCTAAGAATTCTACAAACAAATTTCATGTCTATTGGAACAAGAATAAAAGGTCTAACAAGTTTGGGTTCCAAAGGGTTTGTTTATTCACAATGCTTCAGCCACTAACAATCATGGACCTATAGAAACAAATAGGTCACAAAAATCTTTCATCGTGTAGGTATGGTGGCAGGCTAAGGAACAACAACAGTGTTCTCTGGATTTTGGCTGTTCCAGAAACACAGCGGGCAACAAAGCAAAGTCCCTTAGCCAAGTACAAGGGTGACAGAATCACAATGGGCAACCACGAAAAATTATCGTAAAGGTAAAACAGGTAAAGGTATATTTATTTGATTGATATATTGAATGTGATAATCTGCACCGTATTCTGAATTAAATCAGCCAATAATGTGAGATGATGATTTTTTTATTCTGACTTGTTAGACATTGTTGGCCAATTATATTTATGCCAAAATCACTATTCTTCGAATTACTTCATACATATTTGTTTAGATTAAACATTGTGTTTTGTTGGATACATTTGGTCATAATTCGGCTAACTCTATATTCTCAGTTTCTGATTGTTTACGTGGCTTCAATTCAAATTCGAAGAATGTCAATTAAATTGTTGTTAAAATTGAGTTTGAAACTTCTGATGCACTCTTCATGGTCTGGTCTATCAAATTTAGTTAGTGATATTTTGGAGTGAAAAAGAAATTCAGATGCAGATTACACTGGTAATCTAGTTGATAGAAAAATTACTAGTTGAACGTGATCTTTGAGACATTTAGTAACTGCATCGTTTTTTAAAGAAAATATCTGCATACTTTTCATTACAAATAATTTTCATTTAGCAGAAATTTTTTCTCATATAACCCCTTCGAGAAAATAATTGTTTGACCATATTTTCAGATTAGTCATTTTTATTTGATTTTAAATGACAAATTTTGATTAATCTGACTCCCTACTAATTATCAAAAAGATAAATAGTGATTGAAAAGGTGATAAGTGTTGATATTTAACATACATTACTCAAGAGAGTATATTTGGAAAATTTCTTTAGGAATCCAAACAAGAGTTATAAAACTTTTTGTTGGGTAAAGATTCCATGACCATTTCTATATCTGTCATATTTCTATCGACCATTGTTTATCAAAGCTTAAATATAGTTTGTCGATATGTGGTACTATAATCAGGAATCATTTGTTTTTCATGTCATGTTTTTTTGTAAAAATAAATAAATATCCAAAGTATTCACTCTCATTTAAAAGTCCTCATGGTTATGCATGGGTGAATTACTTGGATTTTTGATTATGTGCTTCCATGCTCATTTAAAATTCCTTACGGTTATGCATGTATGGAACGCATATCAAAATTAATTGATTAAATAGACAAGTTGATTCTAATCCCATTTAAAAGTCCTCACGGTCATGCGTGGTTAGAAGATACTTGATTTCATTTTTTAAAAATTAAATTGGAATACTACTAATTTCATTTAAAAGTCCTAACGGTTATGCATGATTAGTAGATATTCAAATTCCTGATATAAATGTACCTCAAGTAGATACAACTGAATGATTTTATATGAGAACATCGTTACCATTCTTTCTGAAAGTGGAATATACGCCTAACAAGGGTAGTTATGATTTTTGTTTGATTTTTATTGAAGTTTAATATTTATATTCAATTTGAGTTTAATGTTGGATTAATATTGATCAGTTTATCTCTATTTTCTCTAACACTATTATTCTTTTGCTGATAACAAAAGTGGGAGAGAAAAGTTAAGATTTTGTCAAATAGAATCAAGCAAAGGTCAAATAATTTTCCATTTGCATCTAGGCTTATTTGAATATTTCTATTTGCATACATATATGTAGGGGGAGCATCATGTAGAGAGGAAGCATTTAAATAGGGGGAGCTATTAGAGTATATCATTGATCAAATACATTTAACGCAGTCAAAATCTTAAATATATGTTTGTTATCGTCAAAAGGGGAAGATTGTGGAATATGCGAGTATATGATTTTTGTTTGATGATAATAAACATGTATATATTCATTTAAATGTATTTGTTAATGTACTATTTTATTTTTCATAGATTATATAAATATTTGTTGAATAAAATAAATTACACAGAATTATAATGGAATTTGAATTCAAACAGAAATTTTATTCAAACAAATATTTATTACAATCTTGAATAGTACAAATTCAAGCTCTCACATACATATACAGTTTTTGAATACATCACAATTCAATTTACATTAATAACCTCACTACATATCACTCACACTCGTATTTTGTCTTCAACTACATTCCAGTTTGAATCCAGCATCTGAGCAATCTGCAAAAATATTCACTAACGCAGTAAAATTGAAAAAGAAATATTTTTGCAATATAAAATAAAATATGATTTTTGAAAATATTATTTGCCTCAGTTATTTGGGTTGTTCGTCATCATTTACATTTGAATTCATCATACACGAACAATGTGACATGCACAGTGTATCACTGTACATGCCACAAGGCCGTGCACATCGATATACACTTGATCAATTTACAGGGACAGGCGAGCACAGGTCAAACCCAAATGTAAAGCCGGGTTCAACTCACGTGCAATATATTTAAAATCACAACACGAGCACAAGGTCATACCCTAGTTTTTAAAACTGGGTTCAACACAAGGAAACATGAAGAATGATACAAAGCAGACATGAATGCATCAATAACTGAAGGCAACAGTGCAGATAATCAAGTCGACCAGGTAGCAATGATGGTAATGCAACACAGTGCAGACACCAATGATACAAGAGAGGTGAAACTCAAGGCAACAGTGCAGTACAACTACACAATGCACCAAGTAAGTAACAGCAAGCAACATGGTCAGACACACCTCAAATGAACACTACAAACTCAAGAAAAGTTCAAGTCAGATCAACAACATCAAGTGAAACAACACAGCAATGAACTCGAGGCCGAGACTTAAAGGCATCAGAACTTCAACCAACAATGAAAGCTGCAAATTCATGAACCAAGTATACACCAATTAAACAAACTCAGGCTAATGTACACAGTTCATGTATGTATCAGTAACCAACACAATGAACTAGTGATGCACATGGCAATCAAAAATACTTGAAGACTATAGCACCAAGTAGAGACCAAGCAATGAACAACATAATGCACAAGTGACACAACAATATGAATGAACTCGGACAGACACACATGAATGAGAAGACCACAAAGATAACAGCCAGTGCCAACAAAGAAAAGAGATAACAAGAATACAACAACCAAATGAAGATGCAAGAACAAAGAACTGCACAAGTGTAGCCTCGAACTACAGGTCTCAATATCAAAGATACAACATCAATAAACCAAATGCTATCAGGTCAAAAAGGATACCACATGTCAATAATACACGGTGATGCAAGCTACAGATATAGTGGCAACTGCACAGAAGCAACCACTACTACATTAAGGCTCAGTGTTGAAGCATACCCAAATGACTACAGCAAAAACAGAGATGAACACTGTAAACATTGAAGCCATGGATAATAAGATAATGATTGGTGTAACCAAAGTCAACAAAAACAACAGCCAAGTTACAGTGAGAAGTTGAAGACGTGGATATGACTCACGAAATCAAAACAGTGCCATGGTGATCAAGACGCAAAATCAAAGTTAGAAAACAAGTGTGTGTACAATTTGAAAAGGTCAAATTCGTATCTTTGAAAAAGTCAAAACAAATAAAAGAGGAAAGTTCTTTGACGTATGAATCAAGTTTAAATCGAACGCTGCACAAACAAGGCCGTGCGTATCAAGGTGTAGCTATATCAGGAAATTAAATAATTTAGGAAAGTATCAAGTTGATTAGGGTATAGGAATTCATATAAATACCAACCCGCAAATCATCATCAATTGTGCAGAAAATTCAATCAAATCCAAATATAAACCCAAACGTCATCATCAGCAATTGGTACCAAGTCGAAGTATTAAAATCCAAATTCATCATCGACATCGTGTGAAAAAAGAACGATTGAGTTCAAGTACGAAAGATCAGAAGAAGCAAAAGCACAAATTACATACCGAAGCAACAACCATTGATCAACAGAGAAGCAAAGCAAACCATCGATCATCAGAGAGCCGCAAAACCCTAATTTCAGAAAGAGGATCGGCCGACATTATTTTCACAAGCCAGAGAAGTGGATCGGGTGGAAGAAAACAAGAGAGCTGGCCTTTATTTTTAAAGGTGCTTTAGTTTTATTTTATTTAGGGTTTAATTTTTAAAAGGGGTTTTTTTCGTTTATCAAATTTAAAGTTGTTTTTTATTTTGTTGTTTTTTCTTTTCGAATCAAGTCTTGGTAAATCACCACCTAGGTTGTAGGTAGTGTCAGATTGTCTAGTTAGAATTAGTTCAGTGAGCAGGGTGTGCGAGTTTGCAAAACTCTATAGGCGGGAGCAGAGTTTGAGAGTTTGCAAAACTCTATAGGCGGAGCAGGGGGTGCGAGTCTAGTAGAGTGTTTATGAGCGGGAGCAAGGGTTTGCGAGTCTGTTAGAGTGTTTGTAAGCGGGAGACTGTTTAATTCTAATAGAAATCTGGGAATGCGGCAGTAGGCAGGGGTTGCCGAAGCTGGGTAAATTTTGTGTGTGATTTACTTTTCAGCATATTTATTTCTGCAGTTTGTTTCTGTGTTTAAATCGAGAAAATTTGCTATAACCCTATTCACCCCCCCCCCCTCTAGGGTTAATCTAGATCCTACAGTTCATGGGAAAAATGCTATGGTGATTTATTGTTGTTCGAGTTTGCCAATAATTGATGGAGTAGGGTTTAACACCCTGTGTTTTGTCGTCGTTGTTCATCTTGATTTCGCGGCGAACGGGAGCTATCGGAGATGATCGCGCGTGGTGCCGTGGGTTTTGGAGGTCATGAAGGAGCTACAGTTGAGATGGCGGGGTTACTCGATGCTGAGGTTGCCGTGGTGGTCGACTTTCTGGTGAAGTTGGGTTCTAGCTGATTGGTTTAGAGAGTCGAATTTTGATTCTCGATCGAAACTTGATTTCTGGGTTTCGCGTATGGATGTCGTGGTCGAGAGTGACTTGTCGAAGTCACGGCGGTGATTGATGGTGGACGAAGAGACGGTGCATGATGCACGCGTGGAAATATGTCAGAAGAGTTTTGGGTTGGAAGAAGGATCGAGCTTGCTCGGGTTTTTGTTCAAGGGAAATTCAAGTTTACTCGAAGCAGGAGAAGGAGGGATGATCTCGAGTTTGCATTGGGATTTAAGGGGAGTTTACTCGGGTTTGTATTTTAAGTGACCATATTTTATAAAATCTGTGAATAACAATGAATAGATGATATAGGAATTTGATATTGAAATGTTTATAAAGTTTTAAACAAAAATAAAAACAAGTTTTCACTTATAAACTAATTTGTTTCAAAGTTAAATTTTAACTAAGTTTTATATATATATTGAAATATAAAAGTTTTTAAAATAAATAAGTGAATTTTCAAAAACGAGGTTTGTATTAAATTTATTTAAATAACTTTGGAAAGTTTTAAAGATTTAAAAGTTTAATTTGAATGTTTAAATTGTTTTAATTATAATAGATTTCTAAAAATGTTATATTCTAAATAAGGTTTAATGATTAAGATTTAGTAATCAATTATAATAAAGATTATCTTAAGTAATTTAAAATTATGATTGATTAAAAATAAACAAATGTATGAAAATAATTAAGATAATTCAATTATTATTAAAATCAAAGTGTTATTGGTAATATTAATAATTTAATTAAGATAATAATTTTCTTAATTAAGGATCTTTTTAATATAGCAAGTTAAAGAATTATTTAATTAAATTTAAATGATTGGTTATATAATTAATTAAGTAATTAATTAGTGATTAACTAAAGACAATCACTTATGGATTAATTTAGTGTAATTACTTGGTGAAGTAATTAAGTAATTAATTACTGGAGGTAAATAAGTAAAAAAGAAATTATTGAACAAAATAATTAGAGGTCAATTACTTTATGAAAGTAATTAGGTGGAAGTGATTAAGGGTTAATCACTTGTGTTATTAATTTAAGGTTTAAATTTATTAATTAATTGAAGACTAATTAATTAATAAAAGGATTAAGAGAATTAAATAATTCGTATCTTTAAAAAGGTCAAATTCGTATCTTTGAAAAAGTCAAAACAAATAAAAGAGGAAAGTTCTTTGACGTATGAATCAAGTTTAAATCGAACGCTGCACAAACAAGGCCGTGCGTATCAAGGTGTAGCTATATCAGGAAATTAAATAATTTAGGAAAGTATCAAGTTGATTAGGGTATAGGAATTCATATAAATACCAACCCGCAAATCATCATCAATTGTGCAGAAAATTCAATCAAATCCAAATATAAACCCAAACGTCATCATCAGCAATTGGTACCAAGTCGAAGTATTAAAATCCAAATTCATCATCGACATCGTGTGAAAAAAGAACGATTGAGTTCAAGTACGAAAGATCAGAAGAAGCAAAAGCACAAATTACATACCGAAGCAACAACCATTGATCAACAGAGAAGCAAAGCAAACCATCGATCATCAGAGAGCCGCAAAACCCTAATTTCAGAAAGAGGATCGGCCGACATTATTTTCACAAGCCAGAGAAGTGGATCGGGTGGAAGAAAACAAGAGAGCTGGCCTTTATTTTTAAAGGTGCTTTAGTTTTATTTTATTTAGGGTTTAATTTTTAAAAGGGGTTTTTTTCGTTTATCAAATTTAAAGTTGTTTTTTATTTTGTTGTTTTTTCTTTTCGAATCAAGTCTTGGTAAATCACCACCTAGGTTGTAGGTAGTGTCAGATTGTCTAGTTAGAATTAGTTCAGTGAGCAGGGTGTGCGAGTTTGCAAAACTCTATAGGCGGGAGCAGAGTTTGAGAGTTTGCAAAACTCTATAGGCGGAGCAGGGGGTGCGAGTCTAGTAGAGTGTTTATGAGCGGGAGCAAGGGTTTGCGAGTCTGTTAGAGTGTTTGTAAGCGGGAGACTGTTTAATTCTAATAGAAATCTGGGAATGCGGCAGTAGGCAGGGGTTGCCGAAGCTGGGTAAATTTTGTGTGTGATTTACTTTTCAGCATATTTATTTCTGCAGTTTGTTTCTGTGTTTAAATCGAGAAAATTTGCTATAACCCTATTCACCCCCCCCCCTCTAGGGTTAATCTAGATCCTACAGTTCATGGGAAAAATGCTATGGTGATTTATTGTTGTTCGAGTTTGCCAATAATTGATGGAGTAGGGTTTAACACCCTGTGTTTTGTCGTCGTTGTTCATCTTGATTTCGCGGCGAACGGGAGCTATCGGAGATGATCGCGCGTGGTGCCGTGGGTTTTGGAGGTCATGAAGGAGCTACAGTTGAGATGGCGGGGTTACTCGATGCTGAGGTTGCCGTGGTGGTCGACTTTCTGGTGAAGTTGGGTTCTAGCTGATTGGTTTAGAGAGTCGAATTTTGATTCTCGATCGAAACTTGATTTCTGGGTTTCGCGTATGGATGTCGTGGTCGAGAGTGACTTGTCGAAGTCACGGCGGTGATTGATGGTGGACGAAGAGATGGTGCATGATGCACGCGTGGAAATATGTCAGAAGAGTTTTGGGTTGGAAGAAGGATCGAGCTTGCTCGGGTTTTTGTTCAAGGGAAATTCAAGTTTACTCGAAGCAGGAGAAGGAGGGATGATCTCGAGTTTGCATTGGGATTTAAGGGGAGTTTACTCGGGTTTGTATTTTAAGTGACCATATTTTATAAAATCTGTGAATAACAATGAATAGATGATATAGGAATTTGATATTGAAATGTTTATAAAGTTTTAAACAAAAATAAAAACAAGTTTTCACTTATAAACTAATTTGTTTCAAAGTTAAATTTTAACTAAGTTTTATATATATATTGAAATATAAAAGTTTTTAAAATAAATAAGTGAATTTTCAAAAACGAGGTTTGTATTAAATTTATTTAAATAACTTTGGAAAGTTTTAAAGATTTAAAAGTTTAATTTGAATGTTTAAATTGTTTTAATTATAATAGATTTCTAAAAATGTTATATTCTAAATAAGGTTTAATGATTAAGATTTAGTAATCAATTATAATAAAGATTATCTTAAGTAATTTAAAATTATGATTGATTAAAAATAAACAAATGTATGAAAATAATTAAGATAATTCAATTATTATTAAAATCAAAGTGTTATTGGTAATATTAATAATTTAATTAAGATAATAATTTTCTTAATTAAGGATCTTTTTAATATAGCAAGTTAAAGAATTATTTAATTAAATTTAAATGATTGGTTATATAATTAATTAAGTAATTAATTAGTGATTAACTAAAGACAATCACTTATGGATTAATTTAGTGTAATTACTTGGTGAAGTAATTAAGTAATTAATTACTGGAGGTAAATAAGTAAAAAAGAAATTATTGAACAAAATAATTAGAGGTCAATTACTTTATGAAAGTAATTAGGTGGAAGTGATTAAGGGTTAATCACTTGTGTTATTAATTTAAGGTTTAAATTTATTAATTAATTGAAGACTAATTAATTAATAAAAGGATTAAGAGAATTAAATAATTAAATAGAAGAAATTTAATTAATGGAAGTAATCATTAATTAATGGAAGTAATCATTAATTAATGGAAATAAATAATTAATTGTTAATTAATAATTAAAGATAATTAATCTATATTTTAGTTTTGATTACCAAATGTAACTAAAAAGTAATTAATCAAATGTGAATAATTAAAAGTAATTAATCAAATATGATTAATTAAAAGTAGTTAATCAAGAGTGTTTAATTAAAAGTAATTAATCAAGTGTGATTAATTAAAAGTGATAAATCAGGTGTGATTAATTAAAAGGATAATTAAGAGATAATTATCAGGGTAATTAAAGAATAATTAATCAAGGATGATTAATTTAAAAGGGTAATTAAGAGATAATTACTTGGTAGAAGTAATTAATCATGATGATTAATTAAAATTGTAATTAAGGAATAATTACTAAAAGTAATTAAGAAATAATTAATCAAGGGGGATTAATTAAAGTGGATAATTAAGTGATGTTTAATTAATTGATTTTTAATTAATTAATGAATAAGTAAGTTGGATTGATGATAATCTAAGTGATTAAGTAAGGAATTAATTTAATTAAGAATTAATTTAATTAATTAAGAATGATCCAAACTTGTTTGTGGAGGATTAATGATTGCATAATAAATATCATTGGATGAGTTAATGATATTGGATGATATTGTATGTCATTTGTTGATATGTAGTGATAATGAATGTGATATATCTAAGATGTGATATATATGTTGCTTTGTGAATATGTGTGGATGAATTTGATAATGGTGGATTATCTATCTGTGCATTATCAATCATCTACTTATTGTAAGTGATATTCTTAATATCTACTGTTTAAACCCTTAAGTACAACTTGGACATTAAAATGGCATTTTGGATTCGGTGAGACCGGGATCGAGTTTTATATCCGAAAACCACATCGATCCAAATTAAGGTTAGGTCGTAAATCCAAGTGAAGTGAAGTGAAGACTCAAAGTGTAAGAACTATGTATCGTTATAACTCCGAGGGTGATTCCAGAATGAGTTTAGCGAAGGTAGTACTTTCAGTTTCAAGATGAAGATTCAGAGTGCAAGGGCTATTGTCGTTAACTCTGGGGTGATTCCAAAATGAGTGTAACGAGATAGTGCCTTCGGTTCCATTCTATGATATCCTAGAATTTCAGGAGATTTAAAATGTAAAAATCTCTTAATTAAATTGTTTAAAATTGATAAAAATTGTTAATTTCAAATATAAATAACCAATTAATTAATAGTGTCATGTTTTGAATTATGATTAAAGATTTATTTTGAATTTAAATTTAATAATGGAATTTAAAAGAATATATATCTTAAAATAAAAATAATAATATAGTTTGGACTTAAATTATGAATTGGTGAATTTGATTGAAATAGTATCGAAACTTTTCAAAGGTTAATTTAAAGGTCTATCTTATATCTTCAAAGTAATTAAAGTAAAAATCTATTTTGTTTAAAAATATTAAGGTTTAAATTTTATTTCATAATAAAAGTTTATTTTGTTTTATTTTTAAAAAAAATATTCAAATAAACATTAAGATATGTAATTTTATAAAAATAATTTATATGTAATCATTTAAGGCTAAAAATAGATAAACATTTATATAAACATGATAATATAAATTAGAATTTGATTAGATAAATTTAAATACATTTATAAATTAAGAATTTCTTTTAATATTAAGATGAACATGTGTAAGACATTTATACTTAAGGAAGACACTTGTAAATTAATATACATCATTATGTAACAAGTGGCATTGTTTTTAAGTAACATGTTATTTAAAAATTTATTAAGTGGAAAACTTAACAATTCACTTTGTTTAGCACATTATCTTAAAAGGAAATCTGAAATCAGATTGTAAGAAGATAAATTCAAAACCAGTTCTGCAAAACACAAATCTAAAATCTGTTTGAAAATCTGCAATTTTATTTCAAGTATCAACTGCAATGTAAAGTTCAATTCAACTCTAAAGCAAAACAAGAAATGGAGTTTAGCTGCATGATCAAAATCAACATCACCAAGCAAATGAAATTTTAAGATCAACTTCAACAATCAAATTGGAAGTAGAACCCAGGTTTCAGCAAGCAACGCAAATCTGTTCCTGGAAAGTATGAGTTTGCATCAGAAATTATCATCTGCTCTTCATTTGATAGGTGAGTAAATTGCTACTCATTTAATCCTAAATATGGTTTGAAAATTTATGTTTGTAAGTAAGCCCCTTCACCAGTTTTAAGAATCTATTAATTTGTTTGAATGCTGTAAATATTGCTTATGTATATATATAAAAAAAAGAGAAAAAAAGAGACGCATGTCTGAATTTAGGCATATACATGCCTCTGTTAAAAATGTACAAGGTAAGCTAAAAAAATTAAAAAAAAAATTGCAGGTGAGTAAACAAGCTCTGATTTGATTAAGTTTTGTTGCATGCAGAGATTTTCAAAGTAAATTGTTGATTGCATGATCGTTTATATGATCATATATATATATATATATAAGAGTATTTGGGTGCATGCTTGTTATTGCTCTGTTCATATGCTTCAGATTGTAGAACTTTAACAAAAAAAATCATATATCCTTGCCTGATTCTCTTAAGAGTCTGATATTTAAATGAAATTTGTTTGAATTAACAAAATGTACGATCTTAAAACATTTTCAAGCAGAATTTCAAGCTAGCTTTCAAATAAAACAAGATTTACAGTAAAAGCTTGAACATACCGAAAGTTCGATATAAATTATTTGTGGATGCAGGTATACAATCTGGATTGTTATCAGAAATAATGTTTTTAAAATTAAAATCGTAAATTTTAAGCTTGAAAATCATAAGGAATTGAATGATGATCGGAATTTGGGTTTCGAGCATTCTCTGATGACCGACAAGGTTTTAGTTTTCGAGATTCTTGCTGGAACTAGCCTATAGGCTGTCGATATCAGTAAATTAGTTGCTGGATTTTTCAATCACCGAGGAGGCGAGAATTTGTAGAACTAGGGCATAATCAGGATTTTTAATCGTGGTTGATTTCAGGACCACTGCGACGTTGATAGGACTTGGGACTTGATCGCGAGTGAGGGAATGGGTTTGTGGGTCTTTGATGAAGTGATGATTGAGGTGATGGTGTTTCTGGTGGCCGGAGTTGGTAGTTTGGGAAGGTTTTTTTTGGTAATGGTTCGTTTCGATTTAGGTGTGCACTGACTCGATCTTGCTCTCGAGTTCGTACTGAAGCAATAAGGGTTGGAATCGGGTAGTGAAGCTTGGGATGACTTGCGGCGATGTTGTGGATGATCGGAGCGACGTTCGGCGTCGTGTACACGTGCATGGTGGGTCAGCAGTATCAGTTGGGTTGGTTGCTGTGTTGTTTGGGAAGACGAAGGAATGTCTCGAAGATGGTATCGGGTTTTGGTGGGTGGAACTCGAATTTATACTCGTGTGAAATACTTGGAATTGGTCAGAAGGGTTTAAGCGTTGATAGAATTCAGGTTCTCGAAAAAAAAAGGGAAGAAGGGAGAAACTCGGGGAAGAGCCGAGTGGTCTTCGGGTAAACCTGAAGCAATAAGTTTTGAACAAGTTTTAAATGTTTAAAGATCAAATTTGTTATTTTATTATTTAAATTAAAACCTGGATTATACTGTCTTATTTAAACTTATTTTTCTTTCTTTATAATTGTTTCTTTAACAATTGATAAGAGGTTTCGAGAATTGGTTTAATTTAAAGTGATTTTAAAATTTTGGTTCAAATATGATTTTATAAAGCAAGTTTTAAAATATAAGTTTTAAGAGCATCTACTTGATAATGTTTTTTTTTGTTTATTTTAAGGAACTTAAGTTTTCACAAACTTTAAAATTTTCGAGTTAAATGATCACCTTATTCTAAAACTTAATTAATGATTTAATTAAGCAAAGGTAATCATGATGATAAAATGTTTCAAAATGGTAATAAGGCATTGATAAGGGAAGAATTATCCAGTTATATTTAATGAGATGAATGGGATTTATTAATTTGTTGATTAATTAAAGATAGTCATTTGATACTTGATTAAGTAATACTTAATGAAATTTATAAGTAAATTTACTTCGTGATGTAAATAATGGATTATAATTACTTAGAGAAGTAATTAATTGATCATTACTGAATGTAATTAAAAGTGTTAATGATGGAAGTAATTTGGATTAAATTATTTTGTATAATTAATCAAGGAATTAATTAGAGAATAAATTAAGGATCAATTTATTCAATGATGTAATTCAGGGAAGTTAATTATTGGATGTTATTAATCAAGGGTGATTAATAATTATAATTAATAATTAATTTAATGAGGTAATTAAAGGTTAATTACTGTATTTGGTTAAGAATAGATTAATTTGTGAAATAAATTTAAAGGGATAGATAAGAATGATATGGGAAGCCTTTGATTAATTGTTATCCCTAATATGTGGTTCGTGATGATATATGATAAGATATGTTTAATTTAAACTGTGATGAGGTGGTTTTCTATGGATAATGAATTACTGCGACATTCTGTATTTAAAAGTTGAATTGTATTTCACTTGGATAAATTGAGTTAAGATGACATGGTGTTCGAAGAGACCGGAGTCGGGTATTAGTAAATACCCGAAACCACTTCGATTCTTTATAGATTGATATGAGAAATCAATAAGCCTGTTTGGAATGATTTAAGTGAATTGGACCATTTAATATAAGTTTGGCACTTAGAAATGGATGTGTTAAATAAGCAATATCTATAACAGTTTGTGAAGTTGTAAATTAATATAAGTTACCCGGGTTTATATAAATTGTATGCTTTTGTATTCCAAGTTAGATGTGTTTACTCACGCTAGTTTCCAGCCTGACCCGGGTGTTACTTTGATGTAATGCTCGGGTCAGACCGAGTATTACAGATTTTCAGGTAAGGACGTTCTGGAGCTCAGGAAGGCGAGCTGGATGGTTGGAACGTATGGAGCGTACCCGCTATGATATATAGTTATGTCTAGGACATGTTGTTTTATAACTGTCATGTATTGTGTAAATGTTATAACTCTGATCTATGAAAATGTAAATGTATCGATACTGTTCTTTTGTAAACTGTTATTATGTGATATTTTATTTTGATCCGCTGCGAATGTGAGGTTTCTGTGTCTTGTTTCTGTTTCTTCTTCTTTTATCTCTTCTTCTTTTTTTTCTAGCTATTTGGAATTTTCTGGTTTGAAATTTCGGGTCGTTACATTTGGTATCAAAGCTGAAGGTTAAGAGAGAACCTTGGCTCTGGTGGGATTACTCATTAAGGATAGGGTAAGTGGTACCCTAAAATGAGTTGAGCGTATATATATATGAGAGAGCGTACTTGTTATTTTCTTATATAAAGATTTTAAATGGTTTTATATAAGATTATATGTTGATATATAAAACAATATATCTTTGTAACAAATAATAAAGGATTTCGTTGTTAAATTATTGAATTAAATTAAGAAGTAACAAAAATACAACCAAACTGAAATTAAATCTTGAATTTGGGAAAGGTTTCAGGATAATAATTGGAAATGATAAATAAAGAGGGAGTTACTTAATGGAGTAACTAGAGGTAAGGAATTTAAAGGACAATTACTTAATAAAGGTAATTAAGAAATAAGTTAATTACCAAATGTGATTAATTGGAATTAATTAATGATGTAATTAATTTAAAGAAACAATAAATAATATTATTTATTGCATTTGAATGAAATGGTCCTATTTCAAACAAGAGTTGTTTGAAAATTTAAAAGAAATTTGTTTTGAATAAAAAACCAAGGGTGGTTTAAAATTTTAAAATATAACATGGTGTGTAAAAGAAATTAATATGTATATATGTGGATATACATAGTATCAAAGGTGGTTTGAAATAAACTCTAAATGGTGAGTTTTGAATCTGGAATAAGGTGTGATACCCGAAGTGCTAAGTTTTTGAACTTATAAATGGGAAGATTATTAATGTGAAGTTTAGAATTTGAAATGGAAATTCAAATTGAGCAAGATTGACTGGATTAAGTGAATTGAGTTTAACTTGGGAAAAGTTAAATATGTTGGAATGTTCAACCTGATATGTAAATTTTAAGATGAAACTAAGATTTAACTTGGGAAGTTAAATGGTTAATCTGAACGGGGAGTTTGTGTAATCTCAAATCGGTTTGAGATCTGGAATTTGGAATTTGATGGATGTTTTAGAATGGAATTTTGAAATTTGGACTCAGAATTGAATTGTTTAAAAACGTTAAAGGAATTAAATCAACAATTGAAGTGCTAACTCGTATTTATATAATTCGAGATGGTTTAAATTTGGAATTTGAATTGAAATTGGTTCAAATTGAATTTGATATTGAATTAATTGAAATGGTGACTGAAGATGTATAAGTTGGAAAATTTGAATTGGATTAATTTGAAACAATTTGAAATTGAACTGGGTTCAGTTTGAAATTAGTCCGAATTGAATTGAATTTGGGAAAAAAAATCTAGAATAATTCAACTTGATTTGGAAATGGAGTTTAAAATTGGGATTAATTCAAACTAAAGTTGAAATGAATTGAAATTGGAACTAGTTCAATTGAAATTTATTTAAATTAGTAAAATCTGAGATGAAGGTTGAATAAAGTTAAATTTTGAAAGAACTGAGGAATTCAACTTGAATTGGGTTAAATAGATTTCAATGGAAATTGAAGTTATTTAAATTGGAATTGGATCAATTTAAATGGTAGAGGAAATTTAAATTGAATTGATTGAGAATGAAGACTGGGAAGTGAACAGTTTTGACTCTGGACTATTTTTAATATAAATCGTTTTTAATATAAACCTATTTTTCCAAACTATTTATTATATATACAACCCTTCTTTTAAAATCCAAACTATCTTATACTTGTTTTACAATTATTTTTGAAACTGTTTAACAATTTTCCAACTATTTATAAACTAATTACTATATTTCAACTATTTTACAAAACTAATTACTATCTTACTATTATTTTGCAATTATTTAAATTTCTATAATTATTTTAACTATTTTCTACCTATTTTACACCTATTTTACAAACTAGTAATTATTTTCCAACTACTTATCTATTTTTAAATATTTCAAGCTATTTTCTAAATTAACTGGTCGAAGTTTAAACTGTTATTGGTTAAATACCCAATCGATTTTAGAATAAAGGTGATAATCCAAATGGATTGAGGCAATTATGAGTAAGAGAATGAAAGTCAAAGTAAATGTGAATAAAAATGAAATTAATTTGGTTAATAACCAATAAAGATAAATACGTAGGGTGTACGTATGTTATTCTATTCGCATAATGATTTGATCCAGATTCGAGCACAGAATTTCGAGATAGTTATATCGATCCGAGTTGGAATTTTCCACTCGATTTTTTTTAGGCGAACCTGGATATGGATTGTTGATTGGTTCTGGATATTCTCTATCATAGTTATGACTATGCAAGAAGAATGACGGTTTCTGATCAATAAACCAGATGTGAGTCCGCACTAGGAAGTCGGGTGAACGATACTAGTTCGGAAGTGAAATTGTGTGATCGAGTGAGCGATCAGATTGGTATGGCGTATGAAAGATATGTGTACATCATACGGATTTGAATAAAATTGATATTGAAAGGAGTAATCAAATTTGAATATTTGATTTTGGATAAATAAAGTTATATATCTTGGTTACATAAGATAAAACTCCCTTTATTGAATCTTTGCTAGAAGAAAAAGGGTTTTTCGAAATGTTTAAAGTATAAAAGGAGATTTATACAAGTTTGAAATGATCCAAAGTTTTGAAAGATTTTATATATATAAATATATATATATATATATAAAGGATCATATGAGGATTTTGGAAAAAAAATTTGGGAACCTTTGGATTTGGGAAGGCTTTTGATTTTTGGGTAAAATCAATATTAAAATATGGAAAAGCCTAGTTTGGGAATTATCGATTTTGGAATAATCGATTTTGTGTAAAGGAGATTTGTATGAGATCATACTAGGTGTATGATTTGAAGATACTATATGTATAGTATAAAGTGTTTTGATGATGGCTCTGGGGAAAAAGGCGCTCTCTTGAAATGAACTTCTCAGGAGTACCACCGGGTGGTACTGCCTTGAGCCCCAAGGGGGGGTTCTAAAGTTGATCCTGTGAGAAGTCCGGACAAAACTAGTTCCTGGGGATTATGAGTAGAATATACCATAGCGAAAGTCGTGTGTGCCGCTGAGAGCCAACAGTTACATGGACTTTTGCTGCGATAGCAACGTAACCCAGGATGTAACTGCGATCTATGGTATAACATAGCGAAAGTCGTGTGTGCCGTTAAGAGCCAACAGACTGCGTTTGATTTTATATCGGTAGGCTGCGACCTATGTAGGAGTGGAAAAGTTTCATTTTGAC
Organism: Allium cepa; assembly: GCA_030765085.1. NCBI lineage: Eukaryota > Viridiplantae > Streptophyta > Magnoliopsida > Asparagales > Amaryllidaceae > Allium > Allium cepa. The sequence goes on from CM060938.1 coordinate 593,202,399, forward strand.
AACGAAAATCAGAGGCCGATGAGAGCCTGCAGTTACATGGACTTTTGCTGCGACGGCAACGTAACCCTGGATGTAACTGTGATCTGTTGTGTGGGTTCCATGGCGTAATCGAGAGGCCGCTGAGAGCCTGCAGTTGCATGGACCTTTGCGGCGACGGCAACGTAACCCTGGAATGTAACTGTGACCATGGATGGGGGTGATGATTTCCAGAGTATTCTCACCAAAGATATATCCTCTATTTTCAAAAATGTTTTCTATATTTTCAATAAAATTATTTTCTGAAGTATTTTCACTGGGTGTTGAAAACGGGTCTGCTAAGTACTTATAGATTTTCAGTCCTACGCCTGATCAACGTATGACCGAATTTCTATGAGAACGAAGATGGACTTGTTGAAACATCGAGTTGTAAAATGATATTTTGATAAAACTACTTTGATAATACTATATATAGATTTTAAAGTGTTTTAAAATGATCAAGGAAAAATTTATCTGAATTTAAGCATTTTAATAATTCTGGCTTCGTTTCTTTTCGGAGACGAAAAGATTCTAAGGGGGAGGAATGTGATATCCTAGAATTTCAAGAGATTTAAAATGTGAAAATCTCTTAATTAAATTGTTTAAAATTGATAAAAATTGTTATTTTCAAATATAAATAACCAATTAATTAATAGTGTCATGTTTTGAATTATGATTAAAGATTTATTTTGAATTTAAATTTAATAATGGAATTTAAAAGAATATATATCTTAAAATAAAAATAATAATATAGTTTGGACTTAAATTATGAATTGGTGAATTTGATTGAAATAGTATCGAAACTTTTCAAAGGTTAATTTAAAGGTCTATCTTATATCTTCAAAGTAATTAAAGTAAAAATCTATTTTGTTTAAAAATATTAAGGTTTAAATTGTATTTCATAATAAAAGTTTATTTTGTTTTATTTTTAAAAAAAAAAATATTCACATAAGCATTAAGATATGTAATTTTATAAAAATAATTTATATGTAATCATTTAAGGCTAAAAATAGATAAACATTTATATAAACATGATAATATAAATTAGTATTTGATTTAGACAAATTTAAATACATTTATAAATTAAGAATTTCTTTTAATATTAAGATGAACATGTGTAAGACATTTATACTTAAGGAAGACACTTGTAAATTAATATACATCATTATGTAACAAGTGGCATTGTTTTTAAATAACATTTTATTTAAAAATTTATTAAGTGGAAAACTTAACAATTCACTTTGTTTAGCACATTATCTTAAAAGGAAATCTGAAATCAGATTGTAAGAAGATAAATTCAAAACCAGTTCTGCAAAACACAAATCTAAAATCTGTTTGAAAATCTGCAATTTTATTTCAAGTATCAACTGCAATGTAAAGTTCAATTCAACTCTAAAGCAAAACAAGAAATGGAGTTTAGCTAAATGATCAAAATCAACATCACCAAGCAAATGAAATTTTAAGATCAACTTCAACAATCAAATTGGAAGTAGAACCCAGGTTTCAGCAAACAATGCAAATCTGTTCCGGGAAAGTATGAGTTTGCATCAGAAATTATCATCTGCTCTTCATTTGATAGGTGAGTAAACTGCTACTCATTTAATCCTAAATCTGGTTTGAAAATTTATGTTTGTAAGTAAGCCCCTTCACCAGTTTTAAGAATCTATTAATTTGTTTGAATGCTGTAAATATTGCTTATGTATATATATAAAAAAAAGAAAAAAAAATAGATGCATGTCTGAATTCAGGCATATACATGCCTCTGTTAAAAATGTACAGGGTAGGCTAAAAAAATTAAAAAAATTGAAGGTGAGTAAACAAGCTCTGATTTGATTAAGTTTTGTTGCATGCAGAGATTTTCAAAGTAAATTGTTGATTGCATGATCGTTTATATGATCATATATATATCTATAAATATATATAAGAATATTTGGGTGCATGCTTGTTATTGCTCTGTTCATATGCTTCAGATTGTAGAACTTTAACAAAAAAATTCATATATCCTTGCCTGATTCTCTTTAGAGTCTGATATTTAAATGAAATTTGTTTGAATTAACAAAATGTACGATCTTAAAATATTTTCAAGCAGAATTTCAAGCTAGCTTTCAAATAAAACAAGATTTACAGTAAAAGCTTGAACATACCGAAAGTTCGATATAAATTATTTGTGGATTCAGGTATACAATCTGGATTGTTATCAGAAATAATGTTTTTAAAATTAAAATCGTAAATTTTAAGCTTGAAAATCATAAGGAATTGAATGGTGATCGGAATTTGGGTTTCGAGCGTTCTCTGATGACCGACAAGGTTTTAGTTTTCAAGATTCTTGCTGGAACTAGCCTATAGGCTGTCGATATCAGTAAATTAGTTGCTGGATTTTTCAATCACCGACGAGGCGAGAATTTGTAGAACTAGGGCATAATCAGGATTTTTAATCGTGGTTGATTTCAGGACCACTGCGACGTTGATAGGACTTGGGACTTGATCGCGAGTGAGGGAATGGGTCTGTGGGTCTTTGATGAAGTGATGATTGAGGTGATGGTGTTTCTGGTGGCCGGAGTTGGTAGTTTGGGAAGGTTTTTTTTTGGTAATCGTTCGTTTCGATTTAGGTGTGCACTGACTCGATCTTGCTCTCGAGTTCGTACTGAAGCAATAAGGGTTGGAATCGGGTAGTGAAGCTTGGGAAGACTTGCAGCGATGTTGTGGATGATCGGAGCGACGTTCGGCGCCGTGTACACGTGCACGGTGGGTCAGCAGTATCAGTTGGGTGGGTTGCTGTGTTGTTTGGGAAGATGAAGGAATATCTCGAAGATGGTATCGGGTTTTGGTGGGTAGAACTCGAGTTTATACTCGTGTGAAATACTTGGAATTGGTCAGAAGGGTTTAAGCGTTGATAGAATCCAGGTTCTCGAAAAAAAAAGGGGAAGAAGGGAGAAACTTAGGGAAGAGCCGAGTGGTCTTCGAGTAAACCTGAAGCAATAAGTTTTGAACAAGTTTTAAATGTTTAAAGATCAAAATTGTTATTTTATTATTTAAATTAAAACCTGTATTATACTGTCTTATTTAAACTTATTTTTCTTTCTTTATAATTGTTTCTTTAACAATTGATAAGAGGTTTCGAGAATTGGTTTAATTTAAAGTGATTTTAAAATTTTGGTTCAAATATGATTTTATAAAGCAAGTTTTAAAATATAAGTTTTAAGAGCATCTACTTGATAATGTTTTTTTTTTGTTTATTTTAAGGAACTTAAGTTTTCACAAACTTTAAAATTTTCGAGTTAAATGTTCACCTTATTCTAAAACTTAATTAATGATTTAATTAAGCAAAGGTAATCATGATGATAAAATGTTTCAAAATGGTAATAAGGCATTGATAAGGGAAGAATTATCCAGTTATATTTAATGAGATGAATGGGATTTATTAATTTGTTGATTAATTAAAGATAGTCATTTGATACTTGATTAAGTAATACTTAATGAAATTTATAAGTAAATTTACTTCGATGTAAATAATGGATTGTAATTACTTAGAGAAGTAATTAATTGATCATTACTGGATGTAATTAAAAGTGTTAATGGTGGAAGTAATTTGGATCAAATTATTTTGTATAATTAATCAAGGAATTAATTAGAGAATAAATTAAGGATCAATTTATTCAATGAAGTAATTTAGGGAAGTTAATTACTGGATGTTATTAATCAAGGGTGGTTAATAATTATAGTTAATAATTAATTTAATGAGGTAATTAAAGGTTAATTACTGTATTTGGTTAAGAATAAATTAATTTGTGAAATAAATTTAAAGGGATAGATAAGAATGATATGTGAAGCCTTTGATTAATTGTTATCCCTAATATGTGGTTCGTGATGATATATGATAAGATATGTTTAATTTAAACTGTGATGAGGTGGTTTTCTATGGATAATGAATTACTGCGACATTCTGTATTTAAAAGTTGAATTGTATTTCACTTGGATAAATTGAGTTAAGATGACATAGGGTTCGAAGTGACCGGAGTCGGGTATTAGTAAATACCCGAAACCACTTCGATTCTTTATAGATTGATATGAGAAATCAATAAGCCTGTTTGGACTGATTTAGGTGAATTGGACCATTTAATATAAGTTTGGCACTTAGAAATGGATGTGTCAAATAAGCAATATCTATAATAGTTTGTGAAGTTGTAAATTAATATAAGTTACCAGGGTTTATATAAATTGTATGCTTTTGTATTCCAAGTTAGATGGGTTTACTTACGCTGGTTTCCAGCCTGACCTGTGTGTTACTTTGATATAATGCTCGGGTCAGACCGAGTATTACAGATTTTTAGGTAAGGACGTTCTGGAACTCAGGAAGGCGAGCTGGATGGCTGGAATGTATGGAGCGTACCCGCTATGATATATGGACATGTCTAGGACATGTTGTTTTATAACTGTCCTGTATTGTGTAAATGTTATAACTCTGATCTATGAAAATGTAAATGTATTGATACTGTTCTTTTCTAAACTGTTATTATGTGATATTTTATTTTGATCCGCTGCGAATGTGAGGTTTCTGTGTCTTGTTTCTGTTTCTTCTTCTTCTATCTCTTCTTCTTTTTTTCTAGCTATTTGGAATTTTCTGGATCGAAATTTCGGGTCGTTACACATTCGAACCCAGAACGGACTTGTATGGATTGAATTCTAAGATAGATGTGTCCTATAAAGGTAATCGCAGCCTCAAGCCTCATCAACCGGGGAAGGCTAAAATAGGGGAGGTGCAGCAAGGTTAAGTGGGTCATGCCCAAGTTGGACGAGATTTACCCCTGTCTAGATGTCCCTTTTTATTCGGCTGTGTGGGCAGTTGGATCTACAGCCAACTGCGGGGTTGTCATGTTCGGGACTGTTCAGTAAGGAATGGTACCAGCCTTGTGTTGCAGGCGATTTATGGTGGCTCCTCGGTACAGTGATCTAGGCCACGTACTGTGACGGGCGGTACCCTAGTAGCCCTGCCATTGATGGAATCTTATTCTTCCTATGAGACCCTACGGTTTTGTTTGTATTACCCACATTTGTGGCTAGTAGCTGGAATTCAATCATGTAACAATTTCGGCTATTTCTTATTTACTTGAAAACCCTAGACACTATTATAATATCACTGGATTTCCTATCAAATGTTTTGGTTAGTTTAAGGTAAAAACTTTTCCATGTTTATGTGTGGGAAGTCTTACGTGATACCTTTCTTTTCAAAGGGTTTTCTAAAGTTAAGCAACTTTAAACTGTTAACTCACACCAGACCCCTGTCTGACCCGAATGTTTATTTTCTGATTCATTAAACTCTTGGGTACTCATATTATGTATGAGTAGTCAAGTGATTCAGGTTATCCTTGATGAATTCTGAAGGGGCTTTGGAGCAGGAGGCTTCAGCGTATAGATATATATATATATATAGAGTTTCCACTGTGATGTTATTCTGTTTTGATGTTCTTGTATTGTACATTAGACAGGAATGTTATAACTATCTAAATTGAGATATATAAGTGCGAACTCTGATGTATATGATACTATATATATGTTATATATTATATTTCATTCGTTCCGCTGTGAGATTCTGATGTGTTGTTATTCTTTCTTCTCTTTCTTTTCTTCTTCTATCCCTTTCTTTCTTAAATAGTGATGCGCCTTTCTGGTGATAGAAAGGTGGGTCGCTACACTTAGACTATAGGCAATCACGGCCACCTGAATTACGCTATGGAACCGAACCACAAAGATTGCAATCTACCGATGAAACGTCGCTCTCACAGTTAAATCAAACGTAGATTGTAGGCAATCACGGCATTCTAAATTATGCTATGGAACTGCGATAGATTGTAGTTACATAAAGGTTACGTTGCTATCACTGCAAAGAGGTATCAGGACCTCACGACTTAGTCAACCCTACAAATGATCACCAGGAACTCATGAGTTTTGTTTGGACGTCCTCTAGAATTCCATTTCTCATTGAACCCACATAGTGGATTCCTTGGAAGAACCAGCCAATGGATCTCCGGCTCTAAGTTTCGACTTTCGTGGGGGTGCCTTTCCATACTTTTGTCTCAAAACATATCATACTATACGCATAGTACCTTTCAAATCATACTCTTTATATGTATCACATATAAACTTTATCTATACAAAATCGATATTTTCAGAATCGATAGTTTTCAAATTTGGATTACCCTATTGACTATTTGCCAAAATCAAAAGTCTTTAAAAAGAATCAGTAGGTTCCAAAACTATCACCATTTCATATGCATATAAGATCATTCCTTCAACCCGAATAATTCTAGGACCAATAATTTCTTAGTCCGCTTCATGCTTATATATACTCCATTTAGTATTTCAAATATCTTTCAGAGATCATTTCTTTTTGGTTATAAATTCAATAAGGGGAGTTTGGATATATAATTAACATCATTAATGCCAATAAAAAATTCCCAAGTCCGATCTCTTTACAAAGTTATTAGTAACATTTTTTACTTCTTACAAAGTAAGTTTCAGTTATAGTAACTATTAAATCTTTATTTTAAAATCATCATATTTACTCAAAATATACCATTTCACTTCAAAATCATTTTTACTTCAATATCTTGATTTCGATTCCAATTCCAACTTGCTTCGAATTTCCATCTAGGTTATAACTTCAATTTAACCTAGTTTGCATTTAATTTCATGATTTAAATATAAACGATTTCCACTCTAACCGATTTGAATTTAGAAAATAGCATGAATAGTTTTAAAATAGTTAAATAGTCAATATAAGATAGTTTGAGTTTTAAAAAAGGTTTGCATAGTATAATAGCTTGGAAAATCAAAATAATTTGAATATTTAAGAAGATAGATGTTAAACAGTTTGTGTTAAAATAATTTGTTTGAAAATAGTTTCAAGGTCAAACTAATTCAATTTCCAATCTTCCAATTCAAATCAATTTCAATTTCCACATTAGTAATTAAGTAATTATAAATTTATGTTCAAATCCATATAAAAAGTGATTATATAAGATCGTATTTCTACAAAATATTTCATAACATCGATAGACTATAAAACTAGTAAGTTCAAACATTACATCCATTTATCCATACAAAAAGTCTTACAAAAGGTCATAAATCTAGACGCATTAACAACTACTTCGAGGTTTAGAAAAGAATAGAGCCCTACCATCCTTCATTAAAACTTCATATCAACTCACCAAACCCGTCCATGCAATCTGTAACAGGGTGTCCCGCTTATTGCATTTGCCACAAAAGAATTTTATACTCCCGTCTTCTTGGATAATTTTCACGCCTTCCGTGGGGCATTCCACAACTTACTCTTTATTCCGTCTTTTGAGAGAATCCCTAGCGATGTGTCCTGTCATTTTACAATGGTAGCAAATGGTTGATCCGTCGAATGGTACTATGGGTTTATGTTTCATCTAACTCACCTTAGGGCAATGGTTTAGAAAATGTCCTTTCTCTTGACGCTTAAAGCATATGATCTCATAGCGAAATCATTTGACTTCCTCATCCTTTTCTTTTTTGGTTTACTGCACTTAGCTGCGTAATGTCCTTTACTATGACATCTATAACATATGACATTATCATAAGGATTCCTAAACTATAATTAAAACCTCTATTAGTCGAATTTTCGCTTTATTCTTATTTCCAAATATTCTTTTATTTGTTCTCGATCATTTTTATAATTTAATCTACTAATTTGATAATCTGGTTCATTTTAATTTCCAGAATTCGTAACCGTTTTATTTCAAAAGCAGTCTGAAGTTATTCATATATACATAACTTATTTTGCACCTCTTATTAAATCTATATTTTTTCTTTCATAATTTAATTCATTTACTTCCAACTTGAAATTTCCAATTTCAGGTTATAAGTTCAAAACTTATTTGATTTGGTCTAAGTTAATTCCCAATTCGTTCAATCCATTTAAACTTACCCAATTAAAATTTTTGCACTCAGATACTTACTTTCCTTTTGGTTATACTTCTCATTTCCAATGGGAATCCCAGAATTCAACACCCAGTATTTATTTCAAATCAACTTTGAAATTATATATATATAGACACACACAAACACAAACACACACACACACACACATATATATATATATATCCCATTTTCATACCAATCGCCCTTTAAATTTTAAACCAACATTGGTTTCTATCCAAAACAAATTCCTTCGGAATTTTCAAAACAACTCTTGTTTTCGAAATAAAATTTTCTATATCAAAAATATTCTAGTAATATTACTTATTTCCTTACCACTTTGAAACACATTTCCAAATTCCCAGGACTTAGATTCAAAACCTCACAATTTAGATTCATTTTTAATTTATAAGTCACATTTATAAATTATGCTTATATAATTTCAATTTTTTAAAACATTCCACAATGTTTAATCATTGTTTATTCTATAATAAACATTCTTTATTAAGACACGATAACCAATTTTTAATATTATCATATCTAGAAACCAAATACACCATATATTCCATAATAATTTTCTGGAAAATTATTTCTATATATATAAAATACAATCAAGGTAAACTTATTTCATTTCAAAACACTTTGAAAAACTCTTTCGAAATTTCCAGGATTTAAATTATAGTTTGAATCTATTTTCAGCTTAACCCATTTGTGTAGTTTATTCTTATCAAATTCCTATTTGGTTATATATATTTTACCACATAAATTTTTATATTCTTATTTGATTATAATAATAACAACCAATCTCCATAATGTACTATAATAATTTAGAAAATTTTCTTTTTATATCAAAATATAATCTTATATAAAAATTATTATAAAATCATCTTTAAATCATTATATAAGAAAATAATAAGTACACCATCATATATATACACTCAACTCATTCTAGGGTACAACTGACCCTATCTCTAATGAGTAATCTCCACCAGAGCCAAGCATCTCGCTTAACCTTCAGCTCTGATACCACGTGTAATGACCGGGCATTTCGACTTCCGAAAATCGACACTAATTCGTTCACTGTATAGAGTGGCGAGCAATCGAGTGTCGAAAATACCAGGTTCTTAGGGCTTAAGAACAAAAGGTATAGAAGAAGAATTAGAAAGAACAACAACACAGAATCTCACAATCACAGCGGAACAAAATATAATATACAATAATAGCATTTTATACAAAGGAAAACTGTAACCGTAAATATACATACAAGTTATCAGAGTACAATCATCAACAAATAAATCTGGATAGCTATAATAACTTGTCCCTAAATACTAAATATACAGCCTACAATACACAGCGGAATATAATCAAATACGTGCAATACGTCTCTACAATCCAGCTCATCTCCTGAGCTCCAAAGCAACCTAACCTAAATTCTATAATACTCGGTCTGACTTGAGCATTACGAAAAGTAACACCCGAGTCAGGCTGAAAACCAGCGTGAGTAAAACACCTTAATTTGAAATACCTGACTTATAGATGTTAGTCCTCGAGATGATGGTTTTAATGACAACAACCTTAGAATAGATTATAAAATATAAATACTAAGAGTATAAGTTTAGATATATATGTAAATGCAAAATTTAACCATGCAGGTACCAAGAATGAAGACTGTACAGTACAGATTTAAGATATCATGTTAAAGACTCATGAGTATCAAGATTATCAAGAGTTCAAGTAATTTATCTCTTAATTAGAAATTTTGTTAAAACTCGTAAAAAAGCACTGGCATCTTAAAATCCAATTTAATCGTGGAATGGAATCCACTTCGAGCCTGTTAAAGGGATGAAACCCTAAGTAGGATGGAACCTACGAAAGATCTAGTGGAACATTATTTTGTATCCGCTAATTTTTATTCAAAATGATTTTCAAAAAATTATATCTTGTTTTCAAAATATTTTCAAAACCTTCCTTTTAAAAGCATCAAAAGCATCTATCCTTATTTCAAATACTTTTAGCCTCAAAATAATCTTCAATTTCAAAATCATATTATCCGTAGTTTTAACTATCTTTAAATAATAATATATTTAATTTTTAAATATTTATACTTAGATTTAAATATAAAATTACAGCAAATTTTTTTATATATTATTCTATATATTTACTTATGTATTTTAACTATAGACAAGTATATTTATAAAGTTTAAAATAGTTTTTATATAAAATAGAATTTATTTTCAAAGAAAAATAAATCACCAAAATTCCTTTGGGATGTCGACATGCTCAACCTACCCATGTCGACATAGTGTCAGCTGGTTCCAAAATTTAAATTTCAAAAGAAGTGTCTATTTGTCATATCTCTTCACGAATGGACATGGCTGTTGTTCTTCTATAAATAGGGGATGTTTTCAACGAATTTTAACACAGATTTTCTAGTTTTTCACTCCTCTTCTTCTTTCACATTTCTCATACATATTCCTACCATTACTCTGCCGAAATCAACATTGAATCTAACTAGATTATCTCTGGTTTGATTCTCTATCATTATCTCAACAAGATTCTCGGTGCTATTCAGAGTTATAGGCTTCTTTGTAATCAATTAAACGAGAAAAGTTGTGATTGTGGCTTTGGAAATTAATCAAGCGAGATAAGGTGTGATTGTAGCCTTGGAAATCAATTGGGTGAACTTGTTGCCCAGGAAATTAAGTATCTCTACCTAGAGGATTGTGAATCTGGAGGGTGTACCTCGTTTCCTTGAAATCGAGGGTGTAATTATAAAGATTGTTTTTAAAAGGAAATCCGTACTTGTGTGTGGGATTGGATGCAGGGTAACTCTGAACCAGTATAAAATCCAGTGTGTTCTTTCCTTTACTGCTTTTACTTTATATTTTCATCTGTGTTTGATTCTGTGATCATATCCGTGTCTGAATATTGCAACATTTATGTTCAAAATAACAAAAACTCAGAAAGATTTAATAATTCTCTAAAACACTATTCACCCCTCTAGTGTTTATCCTAGCCTTAAGATCCTTAATTTGCATTTCTCACATTTGGTATCAAAGCAAGGTTTTCAAAGTTTCATAATCTGATTTTTGAAAAAGTTTTAAATGGCTGTGTTTGTTAACACTAGTTTAGAAATATTCAGATCGTCATTGTCTCTTGAGTCTGCATATAATCAATGTTCAAATTCAAGTTGTCTACTAAAATTGTTTGATGTGCAGGAAACAAGCTTTATGGAATTGAGGAATTAATCCACAATGGAAAATTTGTGCAGATCAAAAAGAACAAATAGATACTCGATAGTGGATGTTCTAGACATATGACTGGCAATCCAGATATGTTGAATGATATAATATACAAAGATGGAGGACTGGTTAACTTTGGAGACAACTCAAAAGGATATGTGATTGGCATAGGCAAAGTCGGTAACTCTGAAACTCCTATTATTACTATGGTTTTGCTAGTTAAGAATCTGAAACATAATCTGCTAAGTATAAGTCAACTCTGCAATAAAGGATATAAAATTAAATTTGAAAAAGATAAGTGTCACATTGAAGATAATAATTCAACCATAATAATCGAAGGAATCAAGAAAAAGAATATTTATATTCTTAGTATGAAAATTTCAAATGATAACTTGTGTCTTTTGGAAAATACAAGTGACCGTTGGATTTGGCATAAGAGATTTGGGCATTTGAATTTCAAACTCTTATTTAGACTGTCAAAGCATGATCTAGTAAGAGGTCTCCCTAAAATGAATTTTAAAGTAGATAGTCTATGTGATGCATGTCAATTAGAAAAACTTAGAAAAAGTTCTTTTACATTAAAAGATATGATTTCAATTTCAAAACCTCTTGAATTACTTCACCTTAATTTATTTGGTCCATCTCAAATTCTATCAATAAATCACAGTAAATATGTTTTTGTAATTGTAGATGATTATTCTAGATTTACATGGACAATATTTTTGAAACATAAAAGTGATACTTTTGAATGTTTTAAGAACTTTACAAAAAGGATTCAAAATCGGCTTTCTCTAAAAATTATAACCATTCGTAGTGATCACGGTGGTGAATTTGAAAATGAAAAGTTTGAGGAATTCTGCAATAAAAAGGGAATAACTCACAATTTTTCATTTTCAAGAACTCCACAACAAAACGGAGTAGTAGAACGTAAAAATAGGACGACTCAAGAGTGTGCGAGAACCATGCTTTCAGAGAGTAAATTACCAAAGTATTTTTGGGCTGAAGCAGTTGCTACTGCCTGTTATATTTTAAATAGAATTTTAATTAGACCTTTAACCGATAAGACATCTTATGAACTTCTTCATAGAAAGAAACCTAAAGTGTCTTATTTTAGAATTTTTGGAAGTAAATTTTTTATTTTAAATACCAAAGATAACTTAGATAAATTTGATCCTAAATCCGACAAAGGTATCTTTATCGGATATTCTAATAAAAGTAAAGCATACAGAGTATTTAATTTAAGAACTAACGACTTGAAGAAACAATGCATGTTTCGTTCGATGAAAATATCAAAAGTTTTGACGATACAAATGATGAAGAGGATTTAATCACTCAAAATCAAGATTCTACTGAAACTTATAATGAAATTAATCATCCTAATAAAAGGATTAAACTTTTAAAAGATCACCCTATTGAAAATATACTAGGAGTTATGCAATCTGTTGTTAAAACTAGAAATCAACTAAGTCAAATGAGTAATGTAGCTTTTATATCAACTATTGAACCCAAGAATCCAAAAGAAGCATCAATTGATGATTCATGGATTTTGGCTATGCAAGAAGAATTAAATCAATTCACTAGAAATGATGTTTGGGAACTTGTTCCTAGACCTGAGAATAAAACTATAATTAGAACTAAATGGGTTTATAAAAATAAAATGAATGAACAAGGAGAGGTTGTTAGAAATAAAGCCGATTAGTCGCTCAAGGTTTTTGTCAAGAAGAAGGAATAGATTTTGATGAAACCTTTGCTCCCGTAGCAAGATGGATTCTACTTGCTTTCGCAAATCATAATAATTTCAAACTATTTCAAATGGATGTTAAAAGTACCTTTTTAAATGGATTTGTAAAAGAGGAAGTATATGTTGAACAACCACCACTTTTTGAAAATGAAAAATTACCAAATCATGTTTACAAACTTAAGAAAGCTTTATATGGTCTAAAACAAGCTCCTAGAGCCTGGTATGATAGATTAAGATCTTACCTATTACAATCAAATTTTGAAATCGATAAAGTAGATAATACTCCTTTTATTAAAAGAAATAAAAATGATATTCAACTAGCACAAGTTTACGTAGATGATATCATTTTTGGATCAACTAACTTTGAAATGAAGAATTTTCTAAAATAATGACAAAAGAGTTTGAGATGAGTCATATGGGTGAATTAAACTTCTTTTTAGGATTGCAAATAAAACAATTAGATAATGGTATCTTTACTAGTCAAGAAAAATGTGCTAAAGACCTAATTAATAAATTTAGTTTGACTAATGCGAGTGGAAAATCCCACCCACTCCCATGGCAACCAATGAGAACCTTAGTAAAGAAGATCTCTTGAAAGATGTAGATCAAAAGTTATATAGAGGAATGATTGGATCACTACTCTATATTACTGCTAGTAGACTTGATATCATGCATAGTGTTTGCCTCTATGTAAGATATCAATCACAACCTAAAGAGACCCACTTAAAAGCCGTAAAACGTATCATAAGATATGTTAAACACACTTCTGACTATGGCTTATTTTACCCTAAAAATGATTCTTTTGACTTAATATCTTACTCTGATGCTGATTATGCTGGTTGTAAATCAGACCGAAAAAGTACTAGTGGAACTTGTCACTTTTTGGGCCATTCTCTGATTTCCTGATAAGTAAAGAGAAAAATACAGTTTCTTTATCAATAACAGAAGCAGAATATATTTCTGCTGCTTTGGCTTGTTCTCAAGTAATATATATGCAACAAACCTTAAAAGATTATGGCTTAAATTTCTCAAAATCACCAATTTATTGTGATAATACTAGTGCGATAAATTTATCCAAAAATACTACTCAGCATGCTCGAACTAAACATATTGATATAAGACATCATTTTCTCAAAGATAATATAAATAAGGAAGTAATTACTCTAGATTATATTAATTCCGAGAATCAAATTGCTGATATATTAACAAAACCATTAAATGAATCTATGTTTACTAAACTAAGAAGAAAATTAGGTATTTGTTCAATAACTGAAATATAAAATATAAATAATAAAGTATAATTAAAAAATTAAATCAAAATAAATCAATTAATAAAAATTTAAAGGACCATGTCGACATGCCCCTCCAACCCATGTTGACATATAACGTTTTTTATTTTTAAATTTTTCCCACCAAAATTCAAAATAATTGGTTATATATTCTTCTCATTTTCGAAATTTTATTCTTTCTTTCTGTTATTTCTCTATTCTATCTTCTGAAATCAAATAATCAATGGCCTCCTCTTCCAAATCAAACAAAAATTCTACCTTTTCTTTTCCTTCTCCCACTTCTGGTCCATTTCAACGTACTAGTCTCGCTCGTGTGACAAAAATGGAAGATTCTCTTAAAACGTACTTCAGTTAATGACTGAAATCCAAGTGATGCAACTTCGAATGGCCAAGGAACAAGAGAGGCAAGGCAAAATCCTTAGGAATTTGCAAAAATTTCTAATGGACAATCATGCTAACCCAATCTTGATTAACGAAGACTCTTCAGGAGTTCAAATACAAGAGGCCATCGAGGAAGAAGAAGAAGTCCCCATGGAAGAAGTACACGCAGAAATGACGACAAAGTCGTTTGCGTTGGTGAAGTGTGCTTTGATAAAGATGGAAATCTTGTCGAACAATGCGGAAATTTCTGTTTCCACTATTTGAATTGTTCGATTCATAGATCACCCATTTTCAAAGACACTCATTAGTTTCTTTTCTCTTTTTTCTTTTGGTGTATGTTATTACTTACGTTTCCCACAAAAATGTAAATACAACTATCTAATTAATTAATAATTTGTGTTTTTATATGTGTTCTTATATGGATACTTAGTTACGATAGTTAGTAGTTTAGGACTAAGTTCTAGTTTTAGATCTAATTGTTGATTATTTATGATAACACTATCATTATAGTCACATGTCATAGAGTATTAGATTTAGGGGGAGTGATATAGTTTTTGTTTGTATATTTGGAGTTAGTTTTTGTTGATGACAAAGGGGAAGAAATATAAAATAGAATAGTTAGGCATAGATTAAGGGGAAGTTATTAGGATAGAAGTAATATTTTATAAAAAGGTTGTCATCATCAAAAAGAGGGAGATTGTTAGTCCTCGAGATGATGGTTTTGATGACAACAACCTTAGAATAGATTATAAAATATAAATACTAACATTATAAGTTTAGATATATACGTATATGTAGGATTTAACCATGCAGGTACCAAGAATGAAGACTGTACAGTATAGAGATTCAAGATCTCAAGATTGAATACTTATGAGTATCAAGATTATCAAGAGTTCAAGTAATTTGTCTTTTAATTATAAATTTTGTTAAAACTCCTAGATAAGCACTGGCATCTTAAAATCCAATTTATTTGTGGAATGGAACCCTAAGTGGGATGGAACCCTAAGTAAGATGGAACCTACGAAAAATCTAGTGGAACATTGTTTTGTATCTGCTAATTTTTATTCAAAATGATTTTCGCTAAATTATATCTTGTTTTCAAAATGTTTTCAAAACCTTCCTTTTAAAAGCATCAAAAACATCTATCCTGATTTCAAATACTTTTAGCCTCAAAATAATCTTTAATTTCAAAATAAAATTATCCGTAGTTTTAACTATCTTTAAATAATAATATATTTAATTTTTAAATATTTATACTTAGATTTAAATATAAAATTATAGTAATTGTATATATTATTCTATATATTTACTTATGTATTTTAACTATAGACAAGTATATTTATAAAAGTTTAAAATAGTTTTTATATAAAATAGAAGTTATTTTCAAAGAAAAATAAATCACCAAAAATTCCATTGGGATGTCGACATGCTCAACCTACCCATGTCAAAATAGTGTCAGTTGGTTTCAAAATTTAAATTTCAAAAGAAGTGTTTATTCGTCACATCTCTTCACGAATGGATATGGCTGTTGTTCTTCTATAAATAAAGGATGTTTTCAACGAATTTTAACACAGATTTTCTGGTTTTTCACTCCTCTTCTTCCACATTTCTTATACATACTCCTACCATTACTCTGCCGAAATCAACATTGAATCGAACTAGATTATCTCTAGTTTGATTCTCTATCACTATCTCAACAAGATTCTCAGTGCTATTCAGACTTATAGGCTTCTCTATAATCAATTAAACGAGAAAAGGTGTGATTGTGGCCTTGGAAATCAATCAAGCGAGATAAGGTGTGATTGTAGCCATGGAAATCAATTGGGTGAACTTGTTGCTCGGGAGGTCAAGTATCTCTAACCATAGGATTGTGAATCTGGAGGGTGTACCTCGTTGCCTTGAAATCAAGGGTGTAATTGTAAAGATTGTTTTTGAAAGGAAATCCGTACTTGTGTGCGGGACTGGATGTAGGGTAACTCCAAACCAGTATAAAATCTGGTGTGTTCTTTCCTTTACTGCTTTTACTTTATATTTGCATCCGTATTTGATTCTGTGATCATATCTGTGTCTGAATATTGCATACATTTATGTTCAAATTAACAAAAACTCAGAAAGATTTAATAATTCTCTAAAACACTATTCACCACCCTCTAGTGTTTATCCTAGCCTTAAGATCCTTAATCTGCATTTCTCACATTTGGTATCAGAGCAAGGTTTTCAAAGTTTCATAATCTGATTTTTGAAAAAGTTTTAAATGGCTATGTTTGTTAATACTAGTTTAGAAATATTCATATCGTCATTGTCTCTTGACTCCGGAACGAAATTGGATCAACCCATATATCAAAATATATGTTTTAAAATATTTTAAATGCAATGGAAAGGGTTTCAAGTCCAAATTCCAATGTATGAAGAAATTGTGCTAAAACCAATATTTTTCAAATTGATTTCAATTAATTTCAATTTCATTTGATTTTAAGGCGTTTCAAGTTCGTTCGATCAAACGACAAGCCCGATTGTTACGAAACTTCAAATCCTACAATAATTCACCACTACGGATACGATGAAACTGGTTTCGTCGAAATCCGAGTAAGTGGCCAAAATGGCTATTTTCTAGTTAATTAAATAAATTAATATTAAATTAATTAAATCAAAATTTTCAATTCCAGTTCTATGATTAATAAATTTTTCCATTTTTGATTTCTTAAACATTCACAATAGTTTAAACAAGTTCAGGTGCCAATTTAAAGTTGATTAATTTATAAATTTCAGTATTAACCACAATTCCATTAAATTTAGAAATTATAAATTTAATTTCCAAAAATTATATTAAATTTATTTTTCATTCTGCTATTCAATTCATTATGGTCAACGAGGATGAAACAATATTGGATTCAAAATCTATTACATTAATATTCTCACATTCCATTTTCATTTCAATTAGCGTAATAAGTTAAATTTCATTTATAATAAATTCATTTATTAAAATTTGAGTTCCAATTAATTATAACAAATTCCAAATAACTTTGATTTGATTAGTTTCAATCTTCATAACAAGTCCATTATTAATCTATACCTAGTTCATATTGTTTACCCTTCATTTACTTAACATTTAAATGAACTTGATTTCCAATAAATTCATTGACCAATAATTAGGTAATTTATAATAATTGTTATCATAACCTTAAATTTTCACTTAAGTTTATGTTATATTCAACTAATTATCATAAAACTGAACAACATTTACGTTATTCCCAAATATTACCCTAATTTACATTAACGTAACATTTAATTCAGATTTTTTGTAATTGATTACAAATTTTGATTTAAATGGACTAAATAAATGATTACTTTATAATAATTGTTGCTACCAACTCTTAAACATATTTATATAAGTTATCATTCCAAATAATTACATACAGAACGTTGATTTCATTTAATTATTATTTATTATTATTACTTCATCGATTAATTCTATATTTGTATTTGTTTTTCTTATATTAATTATTACCAAATATTCCTATTTACAATTAATTATAACCCTGTAATTGTTTCAACCAATTGGGATTGCATTGAATTAATTATTTATTAGCTTACGTCAACATTTTTACATTTCATTCCCGTTATCAATCCATTATTGTCAAATAGATAAAATTACCTTAAATTGCAATTTGATTACCAATTTTATTTAACACACTAAATAAATAAATAAAATATTAGTTGTCGCCTATTTACTTTTCTTACATTTAAAAGTTTATTACTTACCATTAACACTGTATTATTTCATTAATTCATTCAATACTTACTTTTATTTACCTATCTTCCAATTTATAACCAAGTGCATAATTTCCACTCTTTTCATTATTGGGATTTTACTCCAATTATCTATAATTAGTTTTAATAACAATTGCTACACCTCATCTTAACATTTACTTCAATATAAATTATAAAAATTTTATTTCTTCCTAAATTTATTTAAATATTCTAAATATCTTAGATTGAAAATAATTTGAGAATGTTGGGTTGTCCATCGAGTAGTTAAGAGTTCTGGTCGATACGCCTGATCAACGTTATCGATAGGAATCTCCTAAATGTTATGCTGAGGCAATCAGACATGATTGTTTATGTTTCAAAAATTGAGATTTTGAAAATAATATTTGAGATTAAATATTAAATTTATTTTTGAATGGTAATTGCAGCCATTGATTTTAGAGACGAATATCAGAGTGGCGAGGCAGTTTTGATCGTTCGATCGACTCTGCAGCCAACGAATATATCTATTTATTAGAGATTCGGTGGCGAGGCAATGCCATTTATTTATATATTTATTTTGAAATTATAAGAATGAGAATTAGCGATAAAGCAAGAACACAATAGACAAGATGAATAAATAATTACAAAAATCTTATTAATTTAACTAATTTTAATTATCGAAAATTTATGAGTCATTACACTCTCCCCCACTCAAAACTTTTCGTCCCCGAAAAGGAAAAAGTAGGGAAAAGAAGAATTAAGAAATAAATATATCTTACTTAAAATAATGAATTTATAAATAAATAAATTTATAAAATTAATTAATTTAATTAAAATATACCAATTTATGACCATTAAATCTTTTTATACTTAAATTAATAAAGTTTGGAAAACATTTTCAAAATAATTCTAAGTCCAAAGTTTACGGAAAATTTCGGCAGAGTCTCCTTTGTACGGGGAGACTCGGGAGTAAATATAATATCAAATATAACCATATACAACATATATTTTCCAAAATAATATATATCCCAACACGGTAAAAACAATATAATAGCGCTATAAAAACCGTAATCCTAGAACGTACCTATTTGTCGAGCAAACAAACGCTTAATTATGAAACCAAATGTAGTAGCAATTGCTTCCATAACCTGTATTTCACTTATATAATCCAAAAGAGTTAATAATTATATAAAATGAAATATTTACCGTTGTTTCAATCGATAACAAACAAATCAACACAAGCAACAATCACTTGCAACCCGGTATACAACCATCACATAGAATCATCACAAATCATTCATTCATTCATATCAAACAAAACAAATAGTTGTTCGGGTTCAAACTTTAAATTGCACAGAATGGAAATAAACTACGTAGTGCACCATTTACTCAACAGTCTTAGATGAACTAAATAGATTATTTATTCATCCAAACAATTTTCAAATATCCTTGCCCAAACAACCATAAACCAAACAAGCAACAGTTTCAAATAGTAAATCAAATTCATTCTTATTAATTTCATTTCATACATTTGTTGTTTGATTTCATTTTCATTCATATAATGATTTATCTTTTGAATTTACTTTGATTTCCTTATAGTTTTCATTTATTTACCTTTATTCATATCATGTAAATTTCTTTTTATTGTATTACCTTCATTTATTCACTACTTAATTTCATTTATTAATTTATTTATAACACTTACCTTTCAATTTATTTAATTAGTGGCCTTTCAGTTATACTTAACTTTATAACAACTACAGCTCCAATTCTTATTTATTAAAGAATCTCATTAAATACTTTCATTATTTCGATTTTTACTTGTAAAATTTCCCTTTACATTTTCTTTTGACATTTTAACTTTTTAATAGTTGGTAAGTTATATGTATGTTAAAGAATGCAATTGAAAATTATACAAGTTTATCTCATTTCTTTTTAAATCAATTAAATGTTCAGTAATCATGTCATTTGTTTTATTGGTTACAATTTCAACTTTCTTGTTGATTCCATTTATACTTAGCATTAAATCTCTTATTTCCTTTTAGAGGTTTCAATTATTAATTACTTACGTTCCAATTCACTACAATATTTGAAACTATTAATTAATGGAAACTTAAGAATTAAATACCGGGTTTTATCTAAATTATTTAAAAAATAATAGATGAATGCATAGACTTGCGCTTATATATCCACTTATATTTAAACAATTTGAAATTTTATAGTTGTTTATCAAAATAAGTCTGCAGTAAAATTACCACAGTGGCCTTCCCACTTCGAAACTCCAAAATGAATGTCGATGATGCGTGCACTCATCGCCGAAATTATTTTACAGTGACAAAGAGGGAAGTACATAACTTATTTCTTCCCAAAGTTTCTTTAAAACAATACTTTCAAATTGTATTTAAATATTTATATCAGAAAATACTTCTAATAATATTGTTATTATATTTCAAAATCATTTAAAAGAAATTTTCAAAAACCCTGGAACTTAAGTTCTAAAATTTCCAGTTTTCATTTACTTTTATTTTAAATCTTATTTCCAACAAATATTTATAAATTTCACTACCTAGCAACCAATATATTACAACCAAATATGTATCACTTATAAAAAAATTATTTTATATATATATAGAAAATATAATAGGCAAAATTATTTCATTCACCTATATTCAAAACAAATATCGTGTCGGTCTATCCTATTAAGTGTTTAGAAATCCCTATTGATGTCATAGCGTCCCATGCACCAACCAGAATTTATAAATACAAAATGGAACAAATTAACACAATATAAAACTTTTTATAACACTAACAAATATGCTCTCTCATATATATACACTCAGTGACTCATCATAGGTTATCACTACCCATTGATAAGAGTCAGACCCCACAAAGCTAAGGTTTATCGCTAAACCAAAGCTCTGATAACGTCCCGCCTTTTCTATGCTTTAAATCAACGATAAACCACATACGTCAGACTTAAACCATACAGAAGGGCGGATTGTTATGGGGTAAATAAGAAAAAGCAGAGGAAGAAATAAAACAAAACAGAATCTTACAACGGAATGATAAAATATTATAATCAAATATACAATTCATGAAGCTGTTTTACAAAATATTCGATTATTCTTATACAATACATATCAGAGTTACACTTACCAGAGAATATTAATAATGTTGCGGAATACAATGGTGTAGTGGAATAATATAATAGATAATAGTTATACACTCTTCGTCTTCGTCCTCCAGAAATAAAGTCTCTGAATCCTAAAATGCTCAGACTGATCCGAGCGAATTGAAAAGACAAAACACTCGATTCAGAAATAAAAGATCTTATGTAAGTTAAATCAACAGTCAATATTATGAGTGGAACGGCGTCAAAGATGTTTACGGGAATTGACATCTCCTATCCAGTGCCTAACGTAAGTGCAGTAACTTAAAAGATGTTCGGGATTCATATCTCCTAAGGATCCATTAAACTATTTACTATGTAGTAATATTTCGCTATTGTAATAACGTCTATAGTAAAATAAACTTTCTTTTAAATAGTGTTAAGGCTTTACATTTTCCACCTTAACATGTAATAGTCCCAGTAGTCCATCCAGTATTAGCGCATCTCCAGATCGGGAGACTGCTCTAAATACTCCTCGGGCTGCAGGAGAAAACCAAACTCGTACAAGGCGCGATAGGGTAGGTGACACGGCACAACTAGGCAATGCCAGGGTAGATATACCAATTATGCTTCCGGGCCGGTGGTAACGCGTAGCAGCTACTACCGCCCACCTCGAGCCATACCCCCAAATCAAAAATCAAAAGTGGCCACCGATTCAATATAAAGTCAGAGTATAATATCGAAGGGATGTGTCCGATAAAAGGTGCTACCTTCTTAGCCCGTCAATCGCTCATGTTTTAGCCATCTTATGCCAACTCACGGAAGTCGGGTCCACGTATTTACCTCAAAGGAAACGTCGCCACCATCCTACTTCATTCTTGAATCTCCACCGCGTACACGGTTGTTAAAGTGGTTTTCGAAGTTGGCAGAGAGTATGTCAACTTCCGATCCCGGTCTCTTTAACAACCAAACGTTATTATAACACCACGGTCTTTTCAAAATAGTTTATACTTATGAAACCAGAATATAATATCCATTTCAAACCATATAAATACGATATCACTTCCATTTTAAAACCAAATCAATATGATATCCTTTTCCAAATATATCCTTTTCTAAACCCATAACACTTTCAAAGTTATAATATTTGAAACCAAACGCTTGAAATATAACCTTTCAAAACATAAAACTCTGAATTTCATAACTTTGAAATATAACAGCACCGCTTAAATGGCTTAAATATTAAGTTACTTTATATAATAAAATAGCTACTTCAATTTCACAAATCAATTCCAAATATTGGTTTAAATACCCAAATAAACCATTTCAAATTCAGTATGTTTCAAAGCTTAAATATTTAACATTTCAAAACTAAATTTTATAATTCATATATATACCAAAATCACTTTTACTATTATTTAAATTTGAAATATTTGCTAAATAAATACAATATCCTTTAAATAAAACTTTAAATTTCAATAACTGAATATTCCTCAATTTATTTAGACTTGATATATTCACTTAAATCACCTTAAACCCGAATTAAGTTATAAAACCATATTCTTTTAAAATCCCAATTTCAATAAGCTCTAGATGGATTCTTATTAAATATAACTCATAATTAATTGAAATCTCAAATCAATTTCAAAACTATCTTCTCAACCTTGATTTGTAAAAATCAATATAACTCTATATTAAAATATAATTTAAGTAAATACTTGTCCATATTATATTTTAATAAAATCAAACTTTATTCTTAAACTTATTTTATACTTTAAACAATTTTATACATAGCTTAAAACAAAGAATTTAACTATATATAAAATAACATTTATAAATATCCAAATCGATATCTCATAAAATCATATATTTCTTTACAAAACCATAGAAATCATTTCAAAATATTTTTATATATAGACCACGGTGTCTGTATATAATTTTCTACCCTATGTTCAAGTGATACGGATATTTATCATTTCAATTCGTAATTTAAAATAAAAATACGGTTATATATCATTTCAAACCGCAATCCCGAAAAATAATGATAAATCAATAAAGAACTTGCAGATTATGATGATATAAATAAAACATCCATTCATCCATCATAGAATCATACATTCATCACAATCATCATCCAAAACAACCAATCAATATCATTATATAACTGATAATATATAACAGGTAATTAACAGGCAGTTATATTCAATAATAAATTAAATAACGATTTAATTTAAATAAATGCAATTAACTAAGATGATGATTTAAAAATATACAAACAGTCATAAATAAATTCATAATCACAACATAAATTAAATTTAATGAACATAAGAAATTTTAGAAATTGTGAGTGGGTTAAACACCCACCTTTTGAATTTAAATCCAATTTAAACCCAAATTTGAACAGTCTCAGAATTCGTCCAAACCTGCGCCAAAATGTCCAGAATTCCAATACGAACCTAGCGGAGAAAACCCGTGTGAAACGGATCACGTACGTAAAAGTTACGTGTATTAGAATGGTTGAAATTGAAATCAAAATAAAATAAAAAAACAATCAAACAACACATACCGCTACGTCACCATTATCCCAACAGTCAACACGCGAGACCATCTCTCCTCCATAGTCGAAACCCTAGCACACACAGTAACCCACGCAAGTCGCCCCCAGGAAAAACACGTCGCCTACGCCCCTCGTCCATCGGCAGAGCCATGGCCAAACCCTTCTTCCTCCTCGACCCACGTGCCTAAGGCCACGACCACCATCGGCCTAAAACTCTAGCCACCGCGGTCGAAACAAACTTGAACAAATCGAATTTTTGGCGCCCATCCAACCGTTAAATCGCCACATTACCCACACCGATGGCCTCCACTCGTTCCCCTCTACCCAACAGTAACACTGATCTGACGATCCGTCGTGGATGATTGCGCTCGAATGAATGGCCGAGAATAGACGAGCCAAATCCGGCTACACAGAAACATAGATCCAAAAACGAATCGCAGATGTGAGATGCGTTCATTGAGAGCTTCGATATATAATTTTTCTGAATTTTTTCAAGGAGTTTGAATTTTGGCTTTGGATTTGATTTGGAATTGTATTTGGGAATTTGGGTTTGCAGCCATTGAAAGAGTGGCTAATAGAACATACAGAAATGAGGAATAAAAAATGAATTAGGGTTTATAACAGGGTATAGATTGACAAATTTGAAATAGAATAGATGGACCCTATTTATAAACGTGCTGAACGATAAATAGCCCGAAAAGCCCGTTCCGACTCCGGAACAAAATTGGGTCAACCCATATATTAAAATAGATGTTTTAAAATATTTTAAATGCAATGGAAAAGGTTTCAAGTCCAAATTCTATCATATGAAGAAGTTTTACTAAAATTAATATTTTTCAAATTGATTTCAGTTGATTTTAATTTCATTTGATTTCAAGGCGTTTCAAGCTCGTATGATCAAATGACAACCCCAATTGTTATGAAACTTGAAATCCTATAATAATTTACCGTTAGGGATCCGATGAAACTAGTTCGTCGAAATCCGAGTCAGTTGCCAAAATGGTTATTTTCTAGTTAATTAAATAAATTAATATTAAATTAATTAAATCAAAATTTTGAATTCCAGTTCTATGATTAAATTTTTTTCCATTTTTGATTTCTTAAACATTCACAATAATTTAAACAAGTTCAGAGTCAATTTAAAGTTGATTAATTCATAAATTTCAGTATTAACCATAATTTCATTAAATTCAGAAATTATAAATTTAATTTACAAAAATTCTATTAAATTTATTTTTCATTCTACTATTCAATTCATTGTTGTCAACGGATGAAATAAGTATTGGATTCAAAATCAATTACATTAATATTGTCACATTCCATCTTCATTTCAATTAGCGTAATAAATTAAATTTCATTTATAATAAATTCATTTATTAAAATTTGAGTTCCAATTAATTATAATAAATTCCAAATAACTTTGATTTTGATTAGTTTCAATCTTTATTCTAAGTCCATTATTACTCTATACCTAGTTCATATTGTTTACCCTTCATTTACTTAACATTTAAATTTAAATGAACTTGATTTCCAATAAATTCATTGACCAATTAATTAGGTAATTTATAATAATTGTTGTCACAACCTTAAATTTTCACTTAAGTTTATGTTATATTCAACTAATTATCATAACACTGAATAAAATTTACGTTATTCCCAAATATTACCCTAATTACATTAACGTAACATATAATTCAGATTAATTGCAATTGATTACAAATTTTGATTTAATTGGACTAAATAAATGATTATTTTATAATAATTGTTGCCACCAACTCTTAAACATATTTATATAAGTTATCATTTCCAAATAATTACATACAGAATGTTGATTTTATTTAATTACTATTTATTATTATTACTTCATTGATTAATTCAATATTTGCATTTGTTTTTCTTATATTAATTTATTACCAAATATTCCTATTTACAATCAATTATAATCCTATAATTGTTTCAATCAATTGGGATTGCATTGAATTAATTATTTATTAGCTTACATCAACATTCCTACATTTCATTCCCGTTATTAATCCATTATTACCCATAGATAAAATTACCTTAAATTGCAATTTGATTACCAATTTTGTTTAACACATTAAATAAATAAATAACATATATTAGTTGTCACCTATTTACCTTTCTTGCATTTAAAAGTTTATTACTTACCATTAACACTGTATTATTTCATTAATTCATTCAATACTTACTTTTATTTACCTATCTTCCATTTTATAACCAAGTGCACAATTTCCACTCATTCATTATTGTGATTTTACTCCAATTATCTATAATTATTTTTAATAACAATTGCTACACCTCATCTTAACATTTACTTCAATATAAATTATAAATTTTTTATTTCTTTCTAAATCTAATTACAAAAATCTTATTAATTTAACTAATTTTAATCATCGAAAATTTACGGGTCATTACAATTACATATGTTATTTTCAAATAAAATGTATCAACGTTTTATTCTAACTTTTAACGGGTTTGGCTACTAATGGCACAGACAAGAACAATTGAAATAAATATTCAAGAGCAGTACACCAAAGCATAGATCATTGACAAATTAACGATTAATAATTAATATTAACCAATTCAACAAACAAGATTTAATTGGTTTAAATTAATTGAATCTATTTATATTATAAATCCAAATTACTTATAATTTAAGAGTTTATAAAAAAATGATTTATTATTAGTAAACTAAAGTTAAACAATCCATTTAACAACTAATTTATTAATTAATATAAGATTAAATCTGGTAAGACTTTAATTATTCTCTTAAATCATTATAAATACTTAATTTTTATATTACAAAAAATTTAACAAATTATTAAGACACTAGGTAAGAGATCACCTGCAGAAGTTTCCATGTTAATTAGATTTAAGTTGGAGGAGGAATAATACTTATAAGGTTAAAAGATTTTGAAAATAATACTTACTAAATCACTTCACTTTTCTCTTTTTAAAAAAACAAAACCTAACTACACGTCATGGCCCAAACAATCAAACCGGCCCAACACTCAAACTTTCCTCTTCTTCCTCTAGTTTTTTTTTCTTATTTTTCTAATTTCCTCCCTCTCTCCTTTCTTCCATTCGAGACCACAAGTCTATGCATCAATGTGTGCACGTGCACAGCTCTCGGACTATCGAAAACCGCCGCCGACCATGCTCTTCGATCGCCCTTGATACCCATGTCTCGCCTACGCCACTAGAAACCTATATGCGACCCAGCTCGAAAAATTCGAACTTTCAAACCAACTAAAAATAAGACGCGTCTGCTTAACCACCTCGCCACGCCTCCTCCGATCACCAACACCCACCAGACTTCGTCCCTAACTTCGCCACAGCCACCTCCATCTTTTCCCCAATACGCGCACCTTCCTTTCTTCACAATCAGTTCGCCATTCCCATGAAATACAAGACCACACAACGACAGCCTAATACCCTACTCCAGCCTCATCTCCCTCCATACTCCACCAGAAACCGCCCCACCATTTTTCTTGGATACCCCATCACCCAAACCTCCTCCACGACCAACGCCGAGGCACGACATCAGCCACATCGCCACAATTTCGACGAAATCCAATTTCTGATCAACTCCAAAACCCTACCCACCTACAAACCTAAAAATCATCGAACCTATCTTAAAAATCAAGTTTTTCAATTGCGATCATGATTGTATGATCTGTTTGTAGTATTAAGATAGTCGAATTTCGACTATACTTTACCCATTCACTGTAATGTGGTGATTTCTCTCCCTCTGCTAAATGGAATCAAATGAAATAAATTTTAAAATATTCTATGTTCAAAAACAAATAATTTTCGTTTTGAAATCGAGGTTTAAGACTCAATAGACGATGAGATGTCCATTTTTCAAAGTTTTAAGGTTTAACACTTCCTGGCTAAAACAATAACAGAGAAGAAATATAGTGTTTGGTTAGGTCTGACCATGTTGAATCCACATATACATGTACATATCATAAAAAATCACATGTACACTTGTCATAAATCACTTCTTCTTCCAAAAACACGATTTATATCCAAATATTTATGGTAACCAGTAGACAAAACAGAGTGTTGTATTCACAGTTAACAAAAAGGATGAACTGATGTTTCTCTTTTCTTTTGTTCTAGCTTCAAGCTTTGTCGTTTCATCGCTTGTATTTCAGGTCTATGCTTCGTATTTCAAACTTACCCAATGATGATACAATAATATGTACCTATGACCTCACTAACACAAACAAATCTGATTATATCGGTTCAGTGGAAAAGCTGTATTGTATTTGGTTTTAGCCATACCATTCAATTTCAGTCAGCCGATATTCAGAGGATTAAGTTTTTCTTTGGTAAGTTCTTGTACGTCAATGAAAACTCTGCATTCTATCTACTATCATCATTTCTTCTTTATGTTTGTTATATTCTTCTACACAAAAATTGTTTGCTACACTGTAGAATGAAAATAAAATATGTTGACATGTATTAGCTTGCTCTGTTTTTGTTTGTTTTATTATGAATTATGTTTATGGTTCAATTATTGGTTAATCATTATTCATTTGCTTTTTTATATTTATTAATAGCCAAAAATAAGAGGTGTTATAGCAGGTTATAAATAGATGAGTTTACTTTGATGATGTTTGCACATTCTTTTACATCTCCCATAACTTATTCCACTAACTCACACTTCCCTTCACTATCAATCTTTGCTTTATTCAAAAAGCACTGAAAACTATAAGAGGCCTTCACTATCAATCTTTGCTTTATTCAAAAAGCACTGAAAACTATAAGAGGACGTGCAGGGAGAAAAAAAGCAATTATTGCCTTTCAATCTATAAGAGGACGTGCAGGGAAAACTATAAAAGCTTTTATCATGTACCCTATCAATCTATATGGATAAAGCTTTTATCATGTAACTTTTTACCTTTTTTTTCACTTTTGAAAAAGGCAGAAAGACATGTTATAATAGAGCATTGTTTTAGTGCCGATTTGATCACATTCTAACCTTGAATAACGAAACTGAACTAAAGATGAATAATTATACATATTAAGATAGCAAGGAGATATGCATATCATTAATATGTATATATTTCATTGTTATGTTTGCAGAAGTATTGATAAGCTGAAACTGGAAAAAGGAACTTGCTAACCCCATACTGAAAATGTGTCATTTATCTTTTCTTCTTCAATCACTTCTGCAGCATCTGATGCATAGAGGAAAACAATCAAAATTTACTCGAGTAGCCCGCGGAGCATTAAAATTAAAGACTTATGTTAGCAGGCAATGTTAACCTGTAATTAAATATGCATCATGGTACTTTATATTTTGGGGACTAAACAGTCAAGTGAAATTCATCCCAAAAGCCAGATTAAAGATAAATTGTACACAAACCGCCCTGTATTAAAGACTTCTATTACCTTAACCGATTCATAATGCAGAAACTCCTCACTACTTCATATTGTATGCTATCATGTCACATTCCACTATTTGAACTTTATTAATGAACTTCCAAACTATATTAATAATTTTTTTGTCATTTTGTCATATCTGTGACGGTATCTACAATTAAGTTGTGATCTCACCATTTGAAAATGATTCACTATCACATGTAATTATATTTACATTGCAATTGATGGAGAAGAATAGCTAAAATACTACTGTGATGTTTAAACCAATTCCTTACATGGCAGCTATCGCTTTTAGCAGCCACGTCTTTAATAATAATTGTAATTTCATATTATTTTTTATGTAAGCTCGAACTCCTCAAAATACATATGAGATTACAAGTCGAATCCATGTCTTGACAAAATATATACAAGGTCACGAGTTCGAATCATAATCATCACAAAATCTTCATTTTATTTTTATTGGGTCATGGTTTCGAATAGGTCTAGGTTCGAATTTTGTCTCTAGCAAAAACTATATTTTTTCAGAAGCTCCTTCTCTTTACAAACTTAATTCATTGTATATTTCTTTTCAAATATTTATATTTTGCTGTTTTCTTTTACAAACATATTTTTGATATTCTACTTATATAACTCTCTAGCTATTATCATGAAAGTTAATTCTCGTATTGAAAATTTATGCAGCTAATTGCTAAACTTTAAAATTTTCGAAAATGAAATTTTATAATTAAATTATTATGCTCCTTTAATACATTTTTGAAAATGCAAAATTGGAATTGTTTACAGAAATGTCTATATTTGTTTTTAATCTTGGAATTTAAGTTTAAACATGACCGCGTAGATTTTTAAATACTAAACATTAATAATTTTGAACTTACTTCAAGTTATATATTTCTCATATCATTATTTTACCAAAAAAAAATCAAAATTTTTACATTAGTAAACAAAGATACTTATAGGTTTTATTTCTTTCATTTCTTTTAATTTTTTCGTCTTTTCTTTCTTTTGCGCTAAAAGCAGGATTCCTACACTTACTCAAAAAGAAACTGCATTTACACAAAACAAAACGACCTTATTAAAACTGTATTTTAACAACTGTCACAATTTGTCAGTTGCAGTAGAATTTTTACATCTTTTTTTCTTCAGAAAGTTGTCATAAACTTACTTTCAGCATTTCTTCTTTTTTGCCAGTTGTAACAGATGCCCATCACAACGTTTCTTTTTTGTCAGTCGTAATAGAAGCCTATTTTTAACAACTCTTCTTTTCCGACAGTTGCAATAGATCTCTATTACAATATTTTTTTGCTAGTTATAATAGATGTCTATTTTTTACAGCTCTCCTTTTTTGTCAGTTGTAATAGATGTCTATTACAATTTTTTTGCTAGTTGTAATAGATGCATATTTTTAACAACCCTTTTTATCAGTTATAATAGCCGTCTATTATAATTTTTGTTTACCAGTTGTAATAATTAGTTAATAATTATAATTAAATATTAATATTTAATAATTAATAATAACTAATAACTACTATTGTATAATAATAATTAATTTAAAATATGAATTAATTAATATTAATAATTAATATTCAATATAATTAATATAATAATTATTAAATAAATAATCATTAGTAAATTAGAATTAATTTCTAATAATTAGTAATTAACAATACTCATTAATAAATAAGAAATAACAATTAATTTTAATTATCAATATTTAATAATTGATATTTAAAATATAATAATCAATAATTAATAATTAATTTTGATTACTATTAAATAATAGTAACTAATTTGAAATATGAAATAATTAGTATTAATAATTACTATTCAATATAATTAATAATTAATTTAATAACTAATAATTAATAAATTAGAGTTAATTTTTTATAATTAATAATTAACACTAATAATTAATAATTAAGAAGTAAAAATAGCATTAATAATTAATAATTGATATTAAAAATATAATAATCAATAATAATAATTAATAATTAATAAGAAAATTAATAATAAACAATAAATACTTAAAATAGAAATAATTTATTTGAAATATGAATAAATATAACTAATAATTATATACTTGCTATTTAATTGATAATTCATAAATAATAATTACTATCGAATAATAGCAACTAGTCACTAATAATAAATTTTTTGTAATAAGAATAATTTACTAAATAAAAATTAAATAGTAATAATAAAATTTAAAAATCAAGGTTAAATAATAATAATAATTAATAGTTAGATTAAATAATAATAATTAAAATGAAATAGTATTAATTTAGTAAAATAAATTATATATAAAAAATAATAATTGATAAGTAATCAATAATAATTAAGAAGTAATATTTAATATTTATTAATTAGCTTTTGATAATTAATAATTTATATTTAATAATTTATAAGTTACAATTAGTAAATTATAATTAATAATTTTTAACGTTGCTATATAAATTACAATTAATAATTAAGGATTTATTAGTGCGTGGCATCAGAAACTAAAATTTTAAGGCGTGTCGCCCTTTTCCTTCATTAATTTCACTCCACGCACTTCCTTAACCCTAAATCCCAAATAACTTACCTCTCCATTCTTGATTTCAAAATAAATCGGCAACGGCCTCCTCATCCTAACTCCAAATGGAATATACCTAAAATCGTTCTCATTAGCCTCGACCTTCGCCTTCTCTTCTAGAAACCTCTCGGGTCTGTTATCAGTTGTTCACTATAATCGGCAACGAGAGTCACAGAGGAGTCGAAGTTGTTCATCAGTTGTCACTGCCTTCCGCCACCTACCAGCACCGCCTGCCCTCATGATTCACGACCTCTACCGCCAACACCAACCAGTTTTCTACTACCAACCTATCACCTTTGCCCTAATTTGATTTTTCCATCTCTAACCCTAAACTATGTGAGTTTTTAGTTTAAGATCTATATAGTTTAATTAAACAACGTTTATATAATATAATTATCAGTTATGGACTTACAATAGAAATTATTAAATAGTATTTATTTGAACTTTTTATTAAATTACTTGTTGCAGACTTCAAACCTGCTGTTAAATTATTGCACAATGTAGATTAGTTGTAATTTAATTAAACAAATAGTGTGGCCAGTGCTAGGCTCTCAGTTTAATCACACGGGAGTCTTTGATAATACTGGTGTCCTATGTCATAGTATACATACAAACTGTAATACATACAAACTGAAAGAACTATTGCCACATAAACTGAAAGAACTACTACAGTTGAGGGTGGATATGAGCTTAAATATGGTCTATATTTTGTGCTTCAAGACGATATGTTTCGGGGATAGATGAAGTGAAGTGCAGCTTGGAATGCCGCATATGTTGAAGGAGGACTGAGGACTACTACTGGATCAAGCAAGCTGCAGGTGGCCATCATTGCTGGCCATCTGAAGTGAGGTCGTCCCTGGAAAGGAAAAAGAAAAAACAAACCATTGTGTATGTTTTTATATGTACATATACTAAATGTATTTATAACCATCTACATTACTTGAGCCTAAACACTAGTCTGGATTGCATGATATTTTTTTTGAATTGTTCAGGTTATGTGTTACACTATAGCATGTGAGAGTAAGAGTTCAACATTAATAAGCAAGCATTGAAGTAGGTACAACGCTACAACCTAAATGGTGCCGCGACAAGTGGTAGTTGCTGCTATAGGATGGTAGGACGGGGCTTCATCTTGGAAATATTGCAAATGCTGATGCTATAAAGTGCTTTAAAGCACATGATGCTACAGAGTAGTGCAAGGTTCAGATACATGCAGTTGCGGTTTTAGAGATTGCTATTGTTGGCTGCTGGCTCCTGGCTATAGCCTCTTTCGAAAGTTGCTAAAGTTTTGGAGGTTGCATTTACAGTTTTGGAGTGCAAGGTTCAGATGTTGTCTATAGCTGCTACAGAGTAGTGCAAGGTTTAGATGTATTCCAAATTGATTGAATATCACAATGATTACAGCTGCATTGATTTGGTTATTTGGTTTGTTTGATATATTAGTTTTGTAGATAATGATTAATAATGTAATGTTTGAATTGCTTATATTGTTATTTTTATCCTATTATTTATGATTACCTGTTTCTTGCTATACTTGAATAATGTGTGTATAAATTTATTTATTTTTATTTTTCATTTTTTACCACAACTGTCAATCACGGTTGTAAGAAAGTCTTTTACAATTTCTAATAGTTGTTGTAAAAATTCTTTTACAACTGCCAATAGCAGTTGTAAAAAATCTTATACAACTGCCAACTGTCAGTTGTATAAAAAACGTTTACAATTTCCAATAGCAATTGTAAAAAAATCTTTTACAGCTGCTTTAGCTAGTTGTAAAAGATTATTTTACAACTGCCAAAAGTAGTTGTAAAAAGCTAATACTCCATTACAACTCTATATATAACAACTGGCTGTCGTTCATTGTAGTAGACGTATTACAACTATTTTTGGCAGTTGTAATAGGGTATTTATGTAGCGAACTATATAACATAAATATATTTGGTTAAATAATTAAACAGAAGGTTGTGACAGTAGTTACATAGTAACAGAAAGGAAATGTATTTCGAAGATGAAAAATAGGTGGACACTATTCGATTTCTTTCATCTATAGAGTCATTGACAGGTTTTGTGGCAACTCTGGGAAGCTTCGCAGATGCGACGGTGGTGCATAACTAAAGGTAGTGGTGTTAGCTTTCTTCGAAAGCAATGGTGGTGACTAATGAGCAATGGAAATCGCAGTGGTACCAGGTAAAAGTGCAGTGTCAGTTTTACATATGGTATAGTCAGATAATCAAAATAGTATTAATATGTATACGGATGTTCATTTCTTCAAATGTTTACTAGTACCAGGTTTCTATCTATGATAACTACCACATAAGAAGTTGAGCTACCAATATATATATATATATATATATATATATATATATATATTTATATACACAAATACAGATAAACAATAACAGCAAAATATAGAAAATAAGTGCTGAAAGTACAAAGAGTGAGAAAAGGCAAAAGAACAGTTGGCATCATTTGTTATATAATCAAGATACAAAGTAATAACCCAGTGAAGAATCAAACAGACAATTGCTTCCTTGACTTAAAATCGATTCGAATTTTACAAATATGAGTAGAGAAGAAAGTCTTACCTTAATGGAGACTGCAAGTACGGCGAGAAAAGTGGATGAAGTGGAGGAAATGACGGCGCATGCAAAGCGGCGAAGCATGTACACGTGGAAGGATTTTGGTGGTCAATGGCAGGGCCGGTTCTAGAAGTTTTATTACATAAAGTCGAATGCAAACCCTAGGCCCTTATATAGAAAGTAATGGTATTATCATTAATTAAATAAGCAAAATAATTTATGTTATATAAATACTAAAGGTATTAGCGTGTTCAAATTCTTATTTGCGTATTTCAAAACACTATAAAACATCGAATGATATTGTACATTAATAAATATTAAAATAACAAAAAACATTTTAAATTTGAATATCTAATCTATTAGTTGTAAGTTATCAAAAATATTTTCCACGATAAGTTGAAGCAAAAGTTCTTTTTAACTACTAGTTTCGACTCAAAAAACATTAAATATAACTTCCTACGAAAATAAATTTAGTTATTTATCAATAAATTTTACATTAACAAACCATTAAAAAAATCTGTTGATCATTATCAAAACAATCCTTATTGTACAATTATTTCAAATAACAAATTAAATATACCAGTTTTGATTTAGTCCTTATTATACAAATCAATCTTTACTCAATTTGCAATTATTCTTTACCTAGCAAGATAGACAGAATTGTAATGAACTTTGAGTTTTACGATAAATTCCTAAATTACAAAGCAGCTACTCTTACTCGCTCTAAAATTGGTCATTGTCCTCTACATTTTGAGATTTACATTTTTGATAATGCAAAGAAAAAATTCCATTAACTAACCTAAAATTATAACAGAAGGATCAAAATTGATTTGGCACTAAAACATATTTATATAAACATAACGCTGTTTGCAAACAACAACACAAGTAGAACTAATTAAATAAAAATTAGAATCCAAAATTAAGTCCCTTTTCGAAAACAAGCGGTCAATAACCAAATCAACGATCGATTGGAAGCTGTCTATGTTGTTTCTACCATTGTTGAGCCTAGAGTCATGGTCGTTGTTGCATTCCTGTCGATTGGAGATGGTAATGGATCGATGTCCATTGGAGATGACACAGTCGCCAGTCTTGCGGCGATCCGTAGTCAAGTCGCATTCGCCACTCGAAGTCGTTGGCGATTAGAACGTAGTCATCGCAGTCGCCATCCGAAGCCTTCAACCTTCCTATCGTCGTCGCTGCATGGAGTTGTGATTATTTTTTGGGTATGCGGTATGTATACAGAGGAGTGGAAGATTGATGCCCTGACTTTTGGGAGGCCCAAAAACCATTACTTTTACTGCTTTGGTAAAGGGCTGACCCTGATCAAAGGAGGAACAAAGGAGCATAAACTATAGTCATGGTAGAAATGAATGATTTTAGTTAAAATGGGGATGAAAATGTTAGTTGGTTTTAATTGTAGAAGAAGCGACCGATAAAAAAATTCGCGTTCCTACTTCTAAAACTGCTTACGTGATTATTTACAGTGCGTAATCATGCTATTCTTACTTTATTTTCTTTTTGATAATAGTATCAATAGCAACTAGCATCAAAACGCTATCTTATAATAATTCTACATGTAATAGATAATAAAATTTCTTGTAGTGGTTTTTGGATATACATGTTTCGTAGACATAATAGGACGTGACAAGCTAGATTAAAACATTGTTAAATCATGTTTTTAGGACACTCATCTAAAAAATGGGGGTATAAATGTTATGGTTCGAAAAATCATAAACTTTATATTTTACGAGATATAACATTTTTGAAAATGAACCATTTTATCAAATAAGTGAAAAATAAAATGCACAAGATAAACTAGTTATATTGTCTCCAAATAATTTCGTGTTTTCTAAAGAAACAAATCAAGAATAGGTTGAGCATACAAATGATGAACAAGTTGGCGAAACAAGTGCTATTTTTTAAGGGGAAGAAGAAGAGTAAATGAGTCAAGTGAAGAACTAACTCATAAAGTACCAACTCAATAAGAAAATATCGTAAGAAGATCTATAGGACAAACTCAACCTCCCATCAGATTTAGGGATTATGTATCCCAGCAGGTGATGTATCCAATATAAGATTTTATTTCATATAATATGGTATCTCCTTCATACAGAGCTTACTTAAGTAACATCACTAACCAAATGGAACCAACCAACTTTAGTGAAGCCAGGCTATGAACAAGAATTTTAAGCCTTAGAAAAAATGGCACATATGATATTATTAATTTACTAGAAAATGAAAAACCCATAGGTTGCAAACGGGTATACAAAATTAAAATGCCATAGCGATGGTACAACTGAAGGGTAAAAAGTTAGATTAGTGGCCAAGTGGTTTACCCAAACTTACGGTGTTGACTACCAAGATACTTTTGCACTAGTAGAAAAAATGAACATGGTTAGAATTTTACGATCAGTAGCGACCAACTTGAGATGAGATTTGTCTCAAATGGATGTAAAAAATGCATTCCTTCAAGGAAATTTTGAAGAGGAAGTCTATATAACTCTTCAGAGCCACAAGTCAAAATCATCATCGGTGTGTAAATTAAAAAAGGCGATCTATGGTGTAAAGCAACATCCAAGAGCATGGTAGGCCAAGCTAAGATTTTCTCTTTTGAAGATTAATTTTTTTTTAAAGAATCGTTGATTACTCTATGTTCATCAAACACTCAGAAAACACGACTATTATTAATTTGGTTTATGTAGATGACATTATCATCTCTGGAAATAAAAATGAGAAAATTAGAAGGGTTAAATAATATTTGAAAAATGAATTTGACATCAAAACCTTGAAAAACTTGGGGGTTGTAGAATTATGGATCTTAAAGCTAATATAACAATAGAGGAGGGGTGAATAGTGTTTTCTAATTTATGTAAACCTTTTTAATTTTCTTTCAAGATTAATATTAAATCATAGATTAACAATACAAAATCTTACTAATAGTCGATCATGGATGCAATCACAGATATAAATAAAAGTAGTAAAAATAAAGTAAGAGTTAGAAAGATGATACTAGGGCTTTTATACTGGTTCAAATTTCTCCTACATGCAGTCTCATACAATTTCTTATATAGATATTGTTTCAAAGCCAATCTTTAACCCAGTAGAAGGCAAACTTGAAAAAATCTAGATTTCAAGGCTACGAGACACACCCTCCTGTATTTCTAGTCTGGAGTAAACTCAGTTGATTTGACAGGGCTATAATCACACTCACTAGATTTGAATGGGCTACTGAACACATCCACTTGATTTGAAAGGGCTACAAGCGAATCCACTTGATTTGAATGGACTAAAAGAAAAACCAAACAAATATGAGTAGAATTAATAGTTTTTCCAAAGACAAATTCTTATACTTTTAATATAATGGATACCATAGCCTATTGGATAGCGCTTTGATCTTTGAAATGAGAGAGAGAGATAGTATTGAATAAATACAATGAAGTATGAATTGATTCTATATGTTTTTTAGGAGAATAAAGTATATTTTTCAAAAGAATTTTCAAGAGAGTAAAGAGTGGGAAGAAAGTAAGTAGTTAATTAGTTAAAAATTCATTGGTACTCCCCTTTACATAGTAAATCAATAGATGCGTCCATTCACAAAAAGTTGTGTAAAAAAGACACTTCCGTTCAAAATTTAAAAACCATTTGGTGGCATGTATGTCGAAATATCCTAGATATGTATGTCAACATATGCTAGTGAAAAATAAAAATTGTTTTCTTTACATTCATTTGAAAATTCTATAGTTTTGTAAAATGATTTGAACATAGTTTTTATATATTTCGGATTTTAAAAAAAAATTGTAAAATATTTTGTATCTAAAATAATTTATTTTGTCTAAAATATCAAAGATCGGAAATTGGAGTTAGAAGTCAAAAATTTCTATCAAGGACTTTTGACAATATATATTAATGACTCTGTACATTAAATTATAGCCTACAGGTCTGCAATTCTTCAATTTTGAACTCATGAGTCTTCGTATCTTTAG
Organism: Allium cepa; assembly: GCA_030765085.1. NCBI lineage: Eukaryota > Viridiplantae > Streptophyta > Magnoliopsida > Asparagales > Amaryllidaceae > Allium > Allium cepa. The sequence goes on from CM060938.1 coordinate 593,240,970, forward strand.
CTTGATTATTTATATTATACGGTCTTTGATTTAGCACCTATGTAATATTCTTCACTATATACTATATAACATAGTAAAACATTAGTATCTATAGTTTTTTTGCTGTTGTCATTAAAATCAATAATTGATGTAGTGACAATCTCCCTTTTTTTATGACGACAACCATTAATTATCCATATATATATATATAATATTATATGACTCCCACTGAATATATGCATATATATATGTTATATTTTTCTCCCTCTTTGTCATAAAAAAATGGGTGAAAAATAAAAATCCCTATAAATGTGATACCATGTTGTGTGAGACTAAGGTCAGAAAAGAAATGTCGATTTTGATAAGAAATAGGCACACTCAAACATATGGTATCAAGATTAGTCAGACCCAATATTGGGTTCGACACACAAAGAGAATTGTCTAAAGGAATGGGTTTGAGGTTAAACTTATCAAGAAGATCTACTAAAATGAAACTCTGAGATGCACTGGTATCGAACAATACTCTAATAGCAATATCAAAGATGGATAGTGTACCTTGCAACACCTGCTTTCCTTTTTGATCCATAGAAGTAGATGGTATCCCTTCAATAGTAAAAGCCTTCCCCGAGCCCCCTTCTTCGGAAATGGACACTCGTTCTTCATATGTCCTTATTTATGACAATTTTAGCATAAAGGTAGATTAGTCTCTGGGCAACAATTTCCAAAATGTCCCATCTTATCACACATATAACAGAGAATCTTGGAGAAGTCGATTTGGTTTTTCAGCGCGGAAGCTCCCCCTTCAGATTTCTTTTCCGACCACTTCTTCCCTTTGCGCTTGAAAAAGGCCTATTAGCAACTGATATCGCTGAAAAAGGTTGGGCATTAAGTGCTGGCCTCCCTTCTGAACTCCTTGCTCAATATCAAGAGCTTCAAACCTCAAAGCCATACCGATAAGATTGGTAAAGGTACCTTGAGGTGATTGGTCATTTCCCGACGAAATTATAGTCGCATTCCTTTCACGAACATTTCATCCTTTTTAGTGGTGTATCAATCAATCTTGGTCCCAAGCAGGACAATGCATTGAACTTATGCTCATGCTATGCCACCGTCATCTCACATTATCCATAAAACTTCTGAAAAACCAATTCCTTCTTACCTCTGGGATAAACTGAGCTTCAAAAACCTCCTTAAATTGCGCCCAAGAGAAATCTTCTTCTGGTGTATTCATGGTGACTAAATCACACCAATCCATTAATGCTTTCTAAAGCTGGCGCGATGCCAACAACCACTTTCTTGCATCTCCCAACTAGAGATCCCCGAATATGCCTTCATAAGATCGGAGCCATATCTGAACTGCCAAAATATCTTTAGTTCCATAAAAGGCTTACCACCTAATGAAGTGTAATTCTTGCACAAGGTTGCAAAGTTATAAGGCGGTTGAACTTACACCTTTGCTTCTACTACCGGCTCTACAACTAGCTCATTTCTAGGAGTTCTGCCATTTGTAGCCGTGTTGGTTTCAGATGCCCTCCCTCTTCTTCCTCTTGTACTCATTTTCAATAACCTATATAAGTGATAGGTACCAATAAATTACAATGATAGGATCAAAGATGATAAAAGGGAAATTGCAACAAGGATCTAAAACCAGACTTTTAGGTAAGAAAAAGGAAATGCTCTCTCAAGATTAACTCATTCTAGGGCTCGACTCACCCTATCTCTAATGAGTTGTATTCCAATCAGCCTAAGGTGTTCTCTCAACCGAAGCTTTGATACCAACTATGACGACCCACTTTTCTAATCCCTAGGAATGACACTTAAAACATCCTTGGTGTTCGTGTGTCAGTGCCCATGCATTAGAAAGTTGAATCTTCGTGGGGCGAAATAAAGAATAGTATAGAAAACCTCCCATAAAACTGCTAAATAAAACCTAAGACTCAATAGTACATTAGGTAACTCCTTTACAAAAAGTTATTAGAGTTACATAAAAGTACTACAAATCAGCCTAGGCAGCTATAATATTCTGCCTTTACAAATGCTGAAATAAAAGACACTTACACAAACTAGAAAATACAAAGGAATATATAACTAAGAATATGAAAGCCTCCTGCTCGGATGCTGTCTTTAAAAGATCCAAAAATGACCAGTTACTCTCGGACTACTCAAATAAAATAAGTACTTCAGAGTTTAAGGATGTAACGACCCATATTTTCCATCATTTGATTTTGAACATTTAAATGGTTTTAAATATTTAATTTTGAATATATATTGATTTCTGAATATGAAGATTTTGGTTGAAATTATAGAATGAATTTAAATTTCAAACATAACGATTTATCATAATACGGAAATGGCAAATAATTGAATTTAGGTTGAATATGAATCGAAACGATTTCTAATGTTGTTATAGGTCCTATTTGAATTAGAAATTAGATAGTAAGTTTTTTTTAAAACCGAAAATTCAAGTGATCTTGCCAATTTTTGAAATCGTCGATTTAATCGACGCATCAAAATAGCCTTCCAAGGTATGGTCTCGGAATTCGGTGAAACTAATTCCATTGAATCCGTAATAGGGTATTATTATCAAATTTCAAATTTCGTAGCGTTTGGATTTACCGTTTGGGCATGCGAGCTTACTACGATAGGTTAATTTAATTAAAAAAGTCGATTTAAAAAGCTATTTTCCACATACGATCGAATTAGGTCTCGAAACTTGTTCTGTTGCATTCAAAACAGGGGCATAACATTAGGAATGCCAGGTGGCAAGCCTTCATAGGGGTTCGAGATTCTAAGGTGCCATAAACGAGATATTTCGAAAATTTAATAATATTATAAATTGCAAAGTCAAACCCTATTCACGCTAAACTCATACATGGGCCGACCTACCCTTTGAATTGCACCATTTCCTTTAGATTTTAATCGTGTATGCTCCTTCCTTTCTCTTGTTTTTAAAAATAAAACCTATTCAAGAAATCGAAATCGAAAAAAGATAAAACAAGATCGAAATCAAATTTGATAAAATCAAGTGGTATTGAACTCAAGTGCGTTGAGGTGGGATTGTCGATCTTGTTCTGGTCGCGCCAGTCTAGGGTTGGTGGTCGAGTTTTGGGCGATGTTGGTTGTGGTACGAACGCGAGGTGGGAGGTTGTCGTGGCGGTCGGTGGTAGCAGTAGAGCTAGTGTGCGAAGAAAAAATAAAAAATGATACGAGAATCGCGAGTTGCAAACTAGAAGGAGGGGAGGGCAAACTAGGTGCGGCGAAATTCCAGGCGAGCTCTGGTTTGGCGACGGTGGGGTCCGGGGTGGTGGCGCGAAGAGTTTGAAGGCAGCCTAGGTTCTCTTGCGTAGGCGAGATAGTGACGGTCGAAGGTTTGCGTTGGTGGATTCGAGCTAGAGTCGAGCGGATTGTTGCTTGGTAGGGGAAGAAGTATTACTATAACAAAATTTAATTATATAGTTAGTTTTTTAATTAAGAATTTAAATTGAGACAGCTAATAAAATTTACATACGAGGTCCAAAAATCATGAAACAAGTCGAGTTTGGTTTGTAGCTGCGAAATCTACGCAATAAAAATGGTTCGGAATTTATTGAAGTTAGCTAGAATTTTAAACTAAATTGAGTGCTGTTCAATTTAATTTAAAATTGGAACGGATTGCAAATGAAAATCAAGGTGAGCAAATCACACTCAATTTGGTTGACTTGTTTAATTTAAAGAAATTAAAAATTAGCTATTGAACGGTTGGTCGAATTGATATATTATTATCAGTTGAATGTTATATGGTATATAGTATATATATTAGTAGTTGGATATATTCCTGCCGATTGGAGGGGATGACACACTATGTACCCCACATAATAGTGGATAACCCTATATTACCGCGAGATCCCGCCTCGAATCGGGATTGATATTTTATGTTATATAACATCTGTGGATGTAGAGAAACAAGTTGAAGGGATCCAACTGGATTTTTCAAAATTATATTGATTGTTTTGTATATAGTGGTATATGATGTGATTGGATAATCTGTTACGGATTGTTTTGTGATTTGATATATTGGATGCTATAATAGCACTGGGCCTAATTTTGGTACTATAAATACTACAAATAATATTTTTGAATTTCAAAATGGAAATTCAAAGGCGATTTTGAAATGAAAAAATATATATATAATTTTGGGTTTTTAAAAAAAGAATCGATTGGATAAAATAAATAATTTAATTTTCGATATTTAATTAGCTATTTTGTAAAATGGTTTCAAATGGGAAATTTTAAATTGAGTTTTGTTGAAACGTTGGATCATTAAATGATATTTCTTTAAATATGAAATGGAAATCGAGAATGAGATTTGAATGGTTTTGGAATATAGTGCAGATTATTAAAGAAATAGATTTTCAAATGGAATTTTAAATAGAAAGCAATTTATAAATGGATTTTAGTACTATAAATTGGTTATAAACTGGAAATGAGTTTATAAAGTTATAAACAATGTTTATAAATAAAGTGGACTGATTATCATTTGATAAATTGGGAATATAAATTCATCGTATGAATTTAAAATGAGATATGTAAATCGGGTTAGAAAGAAATAGTGGATTCTATTTTGGAATTTGGAAGTAGGTGTGAAATTGGAAATGTAAATTGAATTGTGAATATTATTATTATTCTTTAAATTACTTATTTTATAAATATAGAGTTTTGGAAATTGGTTGAAGTTAATTATAAATATTCTCAAGATTTGTAAACCGGGTTTTATTTAATGAATGAGATTTTATAAGATAAATCTTATAATGGAATTCTTGAAACTTAATGAAATTTCCAAAATTTTAAATACGGGAACTTCGAAAATGAATCTGAATCCATAAAAGAAGTTATGAACTATTGGTTGGGATTATAAATAAGTATAATCGATTTTTGAAAATTGTAAATGGAATTAGTAAAATTCCGAAGATAATGAGATAAGTGATGAAAATGTTTCAAAGTTTGGATATTAGAAATGATTTGGAAAAATAGACTGATAATATTTTCTAAGTATGGGAATGAAGGTTTTGAAAATGTTGTAACAACGAAATGATTAATAAGGAAATATTTTTCTAAGTAATGAATTATGAATTGAATTTGGAAATATTCAAGTGTTGAAGTAAGATATGATTTGAAAATATTCCATTAAGGATATAAGGGTTTGAAATTGGTTTCAAATGTTAGAATACTAAAAGAGATTTGAATATATATCTGTGTAAAGATATTTTGAAATGAATGTTTTGAAAAGATTTATTAAAATATGGGCCTAGTGACTTTTAAGTGTGTAATTTGATAGTTGAAAACGCTGAACTTAGAGATTCGGTTTGTTCAGACCCAGAACAATTTGTATGGATGAATGCTATCATTGCATCGTTGCTTGGAATGCAGTGTTAGCATTCCAAGTATGAATGCCATTCTTAAGATAATACATAGCCTCAAGCATCATCAAATGGGAATGACTAAAACATGGGAGATGCAGCAAGGCTATGTGGGTCGCTCCCATTAAGGTATGATCATCACTCATCCAGGGTAGGCATTTATCGTCAATACTATCTATCATTTGTTGTGTTTCGGGACCCATTAGTGGTGATCATGTTCGGTACTATCCAGTGTTGGAACTGGACCGGCCCGCAGCGAAAATTATGGGTGAATTTCAATTTTTTTATCATATTGGATCTTTATTGGGCCTATAAAGTCTAACTGAATTGGAACATTTCTAAATTCATTTAAATAAAATCATTTATTTTATTTAAATTCAAATATATTAAGATATGAAATTAATTTTATTTGATTTAGTTTATACATAAATGTACCATATACATATAAGTGTGAGTGCATGTGTAACGTAATAATCCATGAAAGGTATAATATGACCGTATGTAGATGTTGGAATTTACATCGCAACAAACATATTAGCTCATTTTGTATGTCACGTATGTTGTCCAAATAACTGTATGTATATATGTTACAATACATACACACATGTATGTATAAATATATTATACATAATATATAAACATAAAACATATATATATATAGATAAATATATATATTAAAAATTATTTATAATTCAAAATTAACTTAGTTTTGCAAACATAATAATTTTAATATTTTAATTTGTATATATTATGAATAAAATAATGTTTTCATCCATAAATAATTAACATAATAATCTATTGATGAAAATTCAAATTTTACCATTTTCAAAAATCTAGGATCATAAAATAAACCTAGAAAAAATCTGGAGATTTTTTCAAAGTTGAAATATTATTTTTAAAAACAAATACATTGATTTCGGCTATAATTATTTAATATAAAATAAAGTATTATTAAAAATTCAAAATTTAAAATTTAAGAAATTCTAGTACATGAATGAAAGGTTGCAAAAAATTTGAAGAATTTTTCAATTAGATTATTATTTTTAATAAATCATATACAGTTTTTCCGAAATAATATTAATTATTAAAAATAATAAAATTTATTGAAAAATTCCTAAAGTTTTTCACTATGTTTCTAAAATGATATAATATTTTTTTTAAATATAGAATTAAATTTTTAATGTAATAATTATTTTATATATAATAAATAATTCAAAAATTCAATAAAAATTAATTTAAAAATATGAATATATGTATGATGATTGATTTTTGAATTATTAAACTAAATTTTTTAAATCATATATATGTCTTATATATGCTAATATGAGAGAGAAATATACACTAATATTTATATATATGTGTGTGTGTGAATTTATTAATAAATATATATATAACAATTATTAATGAATTATGCACATAGCCAAACTAATTTATGACAACCACATCTACTTACAAAAATCTTACCTAACTAAACATATAATAGCTATATATTTAAACAGATATGAAATTGCTCATTATAGGATCATAGAATATAATTTAATTACTGTAATACGAATTAACATTGCCAATTTAACGATGCCTTCGAAGCCACGTTGAAGCAATCACTTCCCTTCCTTTTACTGTTCTTGATTCGTCAGATTTCAAGTCCAGAATCACCGACCTCTAACTATCGAATAGTATTATTTTAATTTGAAATATATTTGAGAATTTTGGAGTGGATTGAGAGCTATGTTTTAACCAGCAATGCAGAACGTAATGGTGACTAAAAAGATTAGTTGTTATTTTTAGAGAAACACACGCACACATTTATTTATATATATATATATATATATATATATATATATATATAGGGTTGTATTAGAGAGAAATGAGGAAAACCTTTTTACCCGTTCTTACTTGATATCAACCCATTATCTCTAAGCAATTCCCTATGTTTCAGCTACCCTAGACCTTCCCACAACCAAAATGTTGCAGCCCAAATCATGGGCTTTAAACCCATCTAAACCCAAGCTAGCATACTATGAAATTAAATCTAATTTAGTCGCCTGTCGATATTGTATATCGATCGATATAATTATACTGTTATAAATATATATATACCATTATTTATTTCTCAAATCATATACAAATTTTATAATTAATATTTCATAAACATTAATTAATTTAATTAATTTATAACAATTATAAACTAATTACATCATTCGGTTTTAAGAGAATTCATCGTTTCGGTTGTGTAACTCTATGGTGTAAATTTGGTCAGCGATTAACATCGAACTATTCTAATGTCAACGTTCACATGTCACTTAGCAGGTGTTGTGACATTATGGTTAAATTTATTGCTTACTCATTTTTAGTAAAATCCAATTTTAGTTTAATAAGCATTACTCGGTTGTGACATTTGTTTACACCAATTCTCTTCGTTAAAACGATATCACTTTAAACTTACGGAATTTTGTAATGGTCAAAATTCCAACCTCATCCACATTCAACTTTATAGTCTAAATACAAAGTCCTTGGTTCAATAATAATTATTATTATTATACAAAATGCTCTAGCCAAAGACTCTGAGTTAACTTGAGTTGACTCTGATACTAACCGCATATAACCAAGGAGACGAATCCTCCCTTGAATAGTGCTTCGCTTCCAATACTTCCACTCGACCCAACTATAGCTACTTAATGGACAACATGCCATGATTTGGCTATAATCAAGGCGGGGCTTTCATACTGAAGATCTATAGTACTCTCAAGTCGAGAGAACTGTGTAAATAAGTCACATCGATATTTTTTGTTTGATCTTAGTTATATTGACCAACAGAAAACTATCGAGTGAGTCGTTCCATAGTTATCCAATAACTATCAGTATGTAATCCCTAGGTCCTCCAGTAGTCATGAGTAATGCACTGCCCAACATTTGGAGAGCGTTACATACACCAGTCTCAGTGGATACATCGATATCCAATCTCGATGCATCTTGACTAGGAACATTTAAAATAGTATATTTGTTTCATTGTGACGAATTGCTCACGGCTATAACACTTTGTAACTATTATCACAAAATATACCATTTATGGATTTTTCTATTAAATAAACTTTTTTAAGTTAATTAATTAATATAATCACATTATATCAAGTACATAATAGAAAGAAAATATCTTTTATTTTGAACAAGATTGGTCAATGAGTTAGATATATGTAATAAATTACATAATTGCCCCTAGAGCATACCCCTAACTCCATCATCCAGGTCAGAAGTAGGCCGGTCTTGTGTTGGCAGGGGATCCAAGCGAGGTCCTCATTACCTTTTTTTAGAGGTGTACCATGGCGTATGGTGCCCCATAGCCCTGTCATTGTATAGAATCCAATACGCTACGAGCCTTTACGATTTTGATTGTAGAGCCTAGTATGCTGGAATTTAATTAATGTAACAATTTCATCTATTTTAATAAGTATTTCTGCTTAGACATTATTATAATATCACTGGATTTTCTATCAAAGTATTTTGGTTATCGTAAGGTAAAAACTCATAGTATTTATGTGTGGCGAGGTCTTACGAGATACCTTTGTTTTCAAAGGATTTTGATAATAGTAATAATTCAAATTGAATGTGTTTTCTCATGCTGGTTTTCCAGACTGACTTGGGTGTTATTTTATTATAATGCTCGGGTCAGACCGAGTATTACAAATTCAGGGTAGGATGCTATGGAGCTCAAGAGACAAGTTGGAGGATTTCAGATGTATTACACGTACTTGGTTATTTCCACTGTGTGTGTTATGCTGTAAATTTAGTATATGCGAGGACAAGTTATTATAACTGTCCAGACTGATTGTTGACTGTTGTACTCTGATGATTGTATGTATATTACAATTACAGTTTCTTTGTATAAAGATCCGTTATTATATATTATATTTTGTTACGCTACGATTATGAGATTCTATGTTATCGTTTCTATTTGTTTCTATCTCTTCATTTTTTCACCCCTAGATATTCGCCCTTTCATATAATTTGGGTTGGACAAGTGGTTGATTGTCAACTCAAAGGGTACGGAACGGCGGGTCGCTACAGTTGGTATCAGACCTGAAGGTTAAGCGAGAACTTTGGCTTTGGTAGGGATTACTCATTAGAGATAGGGTAAGTAGTACCCTAAAATGGTTTGAGTGTATTATGGGTATAAGCGTGTTTTGTTAGAGAATATAAATTGTTCTATATTGTGTTGACTTATCGGTTGAGTGTTTATGAATTCTGGTTGGTACGGTTTGGACAACTGTATCGATAAGGGTTTCTAAACTCTGAACAAGTTAAATCGACATAGTATTATTTTAAAAGTGGGTAAATGAAATAATTTTAGCCAAATCATATTTTGATATAAAAGAAATAATTTTTTGAAATTATTATAGTATATTGATGTGTTTGGATGTTAATATTATAATCTGAACAAGATTATAAATTTGAAATGGTTTGCATAACCAAATTAAAATGTATAAGTATGAATTATACAAATGAGTTAAAACTAAAATTTGATTCATACCAGAAAGTTGAAAATTGAATCCCGGATGTTTTTGAAATGTTTTCCAAAGTATTTTGAAATGAATAATAGTAATATTATTTGGAATATTTTTGAATGGAAATTGTTTTAAATGGATTTTGAATGTGATAAAAGCATTGAACTCACTTCAGTCGTTGGAAAATAATTCTAGTGATGACTGCAGCATCATCGGTGTTCATTTTCGAGTTTCTAAATGACGAATTGCTACCATGGTTTTTAATTTGAAATTGTTGATATAACAAGTTTGATTTGAGAAATTCCGAAAGGACTTGTTTTGGTAAAACCAAATTTTGATTTAAAAATTCAAAAAGGGTGTAATTTGGTATATAAAGGGTTATATATGCACACACATACATGATTTCAAAGTGATTTGAAATTAATACTGGGCGTTTGAATTCTGGAATCCTTATTTAAATGTTAAAATCAGGGTATATGTTTTGAACTTATAAATTGAGAATGATGTTAATAAGGAAAGGAAGTGTGAAAAATTAAATTTAGAATTGAATTTGTACCTATGCTAAGTTAAATAAAATTGGATTAGGGTTTGAAACAATATCGAATTGAGTGGAATATAAAATTTGAGTGTAAAATGACTATATAACTTTAGGTTATAAAATTTGAATGGAATAAAATTTAAGTGGAAAATTATGGAATTATGAATAAATATGTTTGAATAGCTTATAAAAAGGAGTTATATATGATTTTAGAATAATTTGAAATAAAACCCAGTTTTAAAGTGATTAAGTATTGGTTGAGATGTGCAAAGCTAGAATCGAATTATAAATGAGATTAAGTCAAGTTAAGTTTAATGAAATTGGATTTGATCCAAAAACGGAATGGAATTTGATTGTAATAAAGTGAACTAATTAGACTAATTAATTACTGAATTGAATTTGAATTGGAAATATTAAATGATTAAAGTGAATATGAACTTAGGCTTTAAAGTTGTATATATAAACTTAAGTAATGGTATAAAATGTTTATAATAAGACTTAAGAAATAATTTTGATGGAATGATTTCCTAGATGAACTTAACTCAAGTAAGGGAAATTAAAGTAAATTCAAGATGTGTTAATTGGAACTGGATTTGAATTTGTAATAGCTTAATAAAATAATATAGACTTGATTATGGAAATCAAATTGAAGGTAATCTGGAATGACTTAAGGGAAAGTAAGCTTAAACTTTAAATAGAAATCCAAATTTGAATCATAAAATGGATTTATACCCAAGCCAACTAAATGAAGTGATTTTTGAAATTAAAAAATCTAATCGTGAAGTCGAAAATGGAAGTGACTAATTAGATGAGTTAGTTAGTAAATTGAATATTGGAAATGGAACTTGAGTTATAAATGGAATTCGACTTATATGTAAGCGAATTATATATATTTTGAAATGTTTTTGAGTAAAATAGAAATGGATTGAAATGGTGATGACTTAAGTTATAAATGAATTCAATTTAAGCGTAAACTGAATATGAGTGGGAATATTGTTGATAAAAATTAAATTCAACTTAAGTAACTAATTTATGAGATGATTCATAAATAAATTGGCATGGATTGGTTGGGTGTTGAATATAAAATTGAGAAAGCAAGATTTTGTGAATGAATTGAATGTGTATCAATAGAAACTGATAAGAATTAGAATCAATTTAAAATAGTTTGTAAGCTTAAGTGGCTATTTATTTGAATGAATATCACCGAATTTCCATGAATTTTTTTGTCGTTTGACGTAAACGGAAGTAAACAAAATTTGATGATTCAATAGAAAGTGGATAAATTGATTTAGAATCAATTGGGAATGGATATGAATATATTGAATATGAATATGAGATGAATACAAATGAATTGTTTATGAATCACTTGGAATTGAATAAAATGGTATGTAAATCTATTAAAATGAATAATCGAATGTTGGAACCTTGTGATTATTGATAAATTCTTGCTATAACATGTTTGGTTATGGAATTTATGTGATTAGCTAGTTAAATGAATGAAAGTTATTAAATTTCATATATTTGGTACTTGAGTTTTATTTGAGTAAGTACATATACAAGAAGACTATTTGGTTGTATTTTGGTAGTGCAATTGCATATAAATTGAATCGGCTTGCTTAATAACGCTAAAATAAGGTACACTTATGAATTAGCATGCGAAAATATAAAAGTATAGATATATATTATGTTTTCCAGCTATGAGAGCCGATGTATATCTTTTTATCTTATTTGTCATATGGCAAAAGGCTCTCTGTATAAGGGAGACTTTGCTAAAAAAATTCAAAAACTCAGAGTGTTAGAAAAATTTTGAAATTTTTTTTGTTGACCAAAATTAGTTTTCAAATTGTAATTTAAATAAGGGATTTTGATATAAAAATGGAAATAAAATGTTTTGTATGGAACCAAAAGATTTAGAAAAGTGAAATATTGAGTTTTAACTAAGTGGCTTTTGAAAAGTTATTGGGTTTGGAGCAATTTTCCCTACCTTGGCAATTTTGGAGACGAAATTCTTTTAATGGAGGAGGAATGTAATGACTTGGATTTTCCATCATTTGATTTTAAACATTTAAATGGTTTTAAATATTTGATTTAGAATATATATTGATTTTTGAATGTGAAGATTTTGTTGAAATTATAAAATGAATTTAAATTTCAAATATAATGATTTATCGTAATACAGAAATGGTGAATAATTGAATTTGAGTTGAATATGAATCAAAACGATCTTTAATGTTGTTATAGGTTCTATTTGAATAAGAAATTAGATTATAAGTTTTTTAAAACTAAAAATTCAAGCGATCTCGCCAATTTTTTAAATCATTGATTTAATCGATGTGTTAAAATAGGCTTCCAAGGCACAATCTCAGAATTCGACGAAATTAGTTCCATTGGATCCATAATAGTGTATTATTATCAGATTTCAAATTTCGGACCATTTGGATTTAATGTATTGGCATGCGAGTTGAATATGTACAGGATTAACTTAATTAAAATAGTCGATTTAAAAAGCTATTTTGCATATACGATTGAATTGGGTCTCGAAACTTCTTCTGTTATGTTCGAAGTAGGGGCATAATATTAGAAATGCCAGGCAGTACGCGTCTGTTAGCACCAAAATTGGTCACTAACACCCTTGAATAGAATTGTGTAGAGAGACTAATGAAGGAAGTAAATTAAAACAGAGAAATAACTCAATGGAGAGCAAAACGAACAACAGAAACGAGAACACCAGACTTATAGTGATTCGGCTTAATTGCTACGTCCATTTTGAGTAGAACCTTTATTACTTTCCCAATCATTTGAATACAGATACAATCCGTAAACAAACCACTTGAATACAACTTTGAATCAAAAAGAGGAGAGTATCAAAAATCGCAAAGTTTCCTTGAAATTCTCAAAAAAAGGGTCCCTTCAACTGTGCCACTGCCCCTCTATTTATAGACGAAAACAGGCTCTTTTCCTACATAGGCCCATAACCAAGACACTTCAGCCCACAACAAAACCCATGTTCTTCGAACCATGGATACCGACCCTTGACAGCCGAACCATATGCCACCGAGCCAATCTAGCCGAACCAGGGGTCCTATATGGATCACTTGAAACAAGCTGCCATATGACTCGAAGAAAATAGCGTTGTAACTCGAAGCAAGGAAACACCAGGTAACTCATCGACTCACTTTAGGATGCACTGTCCTAGGTACGCCGACCCATACATGCCAAATCATTATGACTGAACCACTATCGTCGAACCAGGCCCTACCGACCTATCTTGGTCGACTCATGCACGACCTTTCTTCCTTGACCGAGCGGCGTCTACTGATCCACTTAGACCAAGCCATGTATGACCTTCGTCATTGATCGGGCCATGTATTCCGACCCACCTTATCCTTCATACCATGACCGAACGACATGGTCTTCCCTTATTTGACCGAGCCATACATACCGACCCATACGTACCGAGCCACACATACATGCCGAACCATATCGATTAAATCAAAACCTTATATCTCCTGTCTCTTCTTGGCCAGAATCTTGTATAGTGCTAACTATAACTTCTACAACTGTCGCTTTGTAGCCGAGCCAAGTAGCCGGTTAATTTTTTCCCCCCAAAGTACGTCTTATTGCATACATGACATGCTTTGAATCGAATCAAGTTAGAGTCTTCAAAAAGAAATCCATCATGTTTCCTGAATAGTCATTATCCTTCAATTTTATCCTCCCAAACTGTTGTATCCTTCATTGTCATGACGCTTGGTCGATTCCTAATATTATAAATTTAGGATTGTAGTTCATCAGTGGCCATCTATGTCCGGTCCTACAGGGCTAGTAAGCTTCGGCTATCTGATCCAGTCGTTTCTTAATAACCCTAAGTGAAAATTCAATTTCTATTGATTTCAAGAAGTCAAATTTCTTCGAATATACACGTGCATGTTCGGGTACACATTCTTGCCATTAGCTCTCAGATGCATTTTATATGCTCATAATTCGTCACCAATTCCATCTAGTTGAATTGTAATTCGATTGTAGTTCCTTGTTTAAACTTTTTGTGAAATAAGGGTTGTAAACAGCCACTCGATGATAGGGGACTTCAAGTTCTATATGGATGACGACCTTAGAGCCGTAAGCAAGGGTGAATGGAATACGGCCAGTAATGGACTCATGGGTAGTTCTATATGCCCATAATGCTGTTGGGAGTTCATCCACCCATTTACCTCTAGCCTTTTCCAAACCCCTCTTCAGAATAGAATTTATGGTTTTGTTCACAGCTTCAACCTATCCATTTGCATTTATAATGGATCATGGAAGGTCATAAGGACAGATGACACTACGGACAATGAAGTCTATTATCTTTTTCATCTTGGACATGGTTAAAAATTCTTCATTTGCCCATTTAGTGAAGTAATCAACCGCTATGATGGCGTATTTCGCACCACCTTTAGGATCGGCAAGAAGACGATGATGTCAATGCCCCCAAGTGGAAAATGGTTATAGACTAGCCATTTGAGTAATTTCCATCGGCGGTGCTCCTTGATTTTTTGCAAACATTTTGCACTCATCGCACTGTCTTGCATGATCAATCGCATCTTGATTGATAGC
This sequence comes from Allium cepa, assembly GCA_030765085.1. NCBI lineage: Eukaryota > Viridiplantae > Streptophyta > Magnoliopsida > Asparagales > Amaryllidaceae > Allium > Allium cepa. Next base: position 593,255,981 of record CM060938.1, read on the forward strand.
TGGCCAGTAACACCCATAGCAGAGTATTTTCTTTGTCAGGGTTTTCCCCTTGATGTAATCGCCACATTCTTATTCATAGACTTCGCTCAAGTCTCATTTGATTCATCATGGGTGATACACCAAAGCATGGGAATGGATAAACTCCTTTCTACACATGATTTCTTCTTGGATGATTTTGCGTGAAGCTTTGAGGAGGATTTGTCTTTTCCATTCCTCCGTTCAGTAAGACTTCTTCATTGTAATTAGTCTTTGATAAGAGTCAACCATGACCCTTTTCTAGCTCTGTCTACAAGATCTAGCCGATCCACATCCGTCAATGCTTGGAATATTACGTATTTCAACCGAAACAAAGTATGTCCATTGTGTGTCCTTGAAACTAGCCAACTTGGCCAGTGACTTGAATCTTTCCATTTTGTTTGCTGAGGATGCGTGTAATGATGTAATACGCGATGTCGGCTAGTAGCTCTTGGACCTAGCCGAGGTAAGGAGCAAGACAATGCCCCATGGCAAGATTAACTTCCCTAACTTTGCATACTAACAACCAGGAATCATAAAAGATATGTAAAGTTTCCACTCCAAGTTCTCTAGCAAGTTTGAGGATGGCAGCCGAGCTTCATACTAAGCATCGTTGTTTGTTACAAGAAAATCGAGTTTCAGGACGTAGAAGATTGATCGTTCCTCGGGAGTCATTAAACGAGTCCTACACCATAACATTGATTATTGGATGCTCCATACATGTACATTTTCCATCTATTGGTTGGTTCTCCACTACTCTTCGAGTAGTTGTTTGATGCAGTGAATTCAGATATGAGATCTGCTAATTTCCATCCTTGGATAGCTCTTCAAGAGAAATAAGTGATATCGAATTGGCTTAGTTTGATATTCTATTTAAGTAGTCTTTCAGCCATCTCAGGTCATTGTATGACGCTAGCTTTTGTAGCTTCAGGTCGATATTCAATGCATGGCTCGCAATAGTTGGTGAAATCACACACGCATGTCAGAATAGGTCCAAGGGAATATATCATCATTTATTCAAAGAAATCAAACTAATTCTTTTATCATCATTGCACTGAGTTGTGATCCGATCTTCAACATCCATGAAGGGTCATCATGGTTGACTGTAATGTCGAATGTTAGAAGCACGTTGATGAAAATGTCAAGTAGGGGTCAGCCTCGAGTTGCGTGAAGCTACATAGCCGGATCTTGCTTTGAGTTTGAATTTTCTTATATATTTGAGTAACGCGCTTTCCATTCAATGCACTCATGATCCTTTACCCGTCCTTCGAGTTGAAATGAAAGTCAATTACCTATGATATCAGGCATCGATTTAATGATTCTATCTCTAGGCATTCTTTCGGTCGTAGCCTTGAGTAGTTGTAAACACTATATATAAGTTTCAATATTGAGCTATCGTAGCCATTCTTTGGATGATCACGCTTCTTCTCCGAGACTCGGGTTGATAAATGTACTGCGTGGATGGTTGAGTCTCGTCCTAGCTATGTATATACCCCCACCTAAACTCTAAAGACATAGAGTTGATTGGTAAATATTTGATTCACATTCATCCTACTTCTCGCTCGTGCCCCAAGTCTGGGGCATATATCGATAAGTAGGAAGGCCAGCCATGCCCGCTTTAGCTTTACTCTCTTTCCTATTGAATCATGGGATCAGGTTAGTTGACTGGAGGCTGAGTCTCGCCTATCATGGATTGTATTGTGGTTTTTCATCCTAAGGGGATACTTTGATGCCTCATTAGTTTTTTAGCGTAAGATGGGTACTGGACGCTCAGCCACGTCCACTTTGGTTCATGTTTTGTAATTAGATCTCGGGGTAAAGTTGGCTCAAATGCAGTCGGGTTATGCTCATCCAGTTTCATACTCCACCCGACGGATCGAAAGAGGGTGCTGGAGAATCAATGACCAAGTCTTCGTGGTTTACTCTCCTTTCCACACTCTGGTCGTCATAGTTTTTCAAGGGACATTTAGGTCACGTTCGTATGTGCTTGGTGTGGATCGATATTGACCCACGATCTGAGGTACGATATAATCAATCGCCCGTAGCTTTGAATGTCGTTTCGATTGAATCTGTATTGGGGCCTCCTTGAAGTCGTTGCCTTAAGTTGTAAAGAACGCCAAGCTAGAGCTATAATGAGTTGTCTTATTCATCTTTTAGTGATTTGTACTCCTGCTCCCAGCATTGATTTGGACAGGCCACAAGTCGGATGGTCGAACTCCATCCTCAGCGAGTTAATACTCACCCTGTCAATTTCAGGCCGAAATTTGTGGAATAGAGAACGGTCGGAATCCACTCGTCTATTTATTGATGTTTATACGCCACTCTACATTGGTGACTTAGAATTATTCTTCCCCCGATCAATTCATGCCCAATTTGTGTTCATGCTTCGGTCCACGCTCCGAGGACTTAGAGATTGGTCGAATAGTTTATGCCCTAGTTCATAGATTGGGACGTAGAGATTTTCGTCAAGTCGTTTATACTCTAGACCGCACTCTGGGGACTCAGAGTACTCTAGTCCACTTCAGAACGATTTGAGATTTTTCTCAAATCGTTTATACTATAGTCTGCTTCAGGACTTAGATATTTTTCTTAAGTCCTTTATATTTTAGTCCACACTCCGAGGACTTGGAGTGTTCTAGTCTGCTTCATGGACTTAGAGATTTTCGTCAATTCATTTGTACTCTAGTCCGCGCTCTAGGGACTCAGAGTACTCTAGTTTGTTTCAGGGACTTAGAGATTTTTCTCAAGTGGTTTATACTCTAGTACGCACTCTAAAGACTCAGAGTACTCTAGTCCGCTTTGGGGACTTTGAGATTTTTCTCAAGTCATTTATACTCTAGTCCACGCTCTGGGACTCAGGGTACTCTAGTCTGCTTTAGGGACGTAGAGATTTTCGTCAAGTCTTTTATACTCTAGTCCGTGTTCTGGGGACTCAAAGTATTCTAGTCCACTTCAGGGACTTAGAGATTTTTCTGAAGTCGTTTATACTCTAGTCCACGCTTTGGGGACTCGGAGTACTCTAGTCCGCTTCAGGGACTTAGAGATTTTTATCAAGTTGTTTATACTTCAGTCCGCGCTCTTCGGACTCAGAGTACTCTAGTCCACTTAAGGGAGTTAGAGATTTTTCTCAAGTCGTTTATACTCTAGTCCGCTTAAGGGACTTATAGATTTTTCTCAAGTCGTTTATACTCTAGTCCGTGCTCCAGGGACTCAGAGTACTCTAATCCACTTCAGGAACTTAGAGATTTCTATCAAGTCATTTATACTCTAGTCCGCGCTCTAGGGACTCATAGTACTCTAGTCCGCTTCAAGGACTTAAAGATTTTTCTAAAGTTATTCATACTCTAGTCCGCACTCTGGGGACTTAGATTACTCTAGTCCGCTTTAGGGACTTAGAGATTTTTATCAAGTCGCTTATACTCTAGTCCGCGATCTAAAGACTCAGAGTACTCTAGTCCACTTCAGAGACCTAGAGATTCTTCTCAAGTCATTTATACTCTAGTCCGTGCTCTGGGGACTCAGAGTACTCTAGTCCGCTTCAGGGACTTAGAGATTTTTGTTGAGAATAGTCGTATTTCCACCGTTTGATTTGTATTTCATTTACCGTATCAAGGCTAATGTTGTCGGATGAATGGTCGAACCGCGTTTGCTCATGCAATGGGACTCTTCCCCTAGCATCAAGGATGAAACTTGAAAAATGGACGGTCAATTCTCGTCTGCTTGGTGATTGTAGCTCTTCCAATCAATTCAAGGAAGGAGGTATATGATAGATGGTTGTATCACATCCATGTAGGGGTTGGATAATCAAGACTCGCACAATTTTCTTCGTATCTCTTTCTAGAAAACGAGGATAATGGATTATTTGAGTATGCATATGTTCCAAGGTGAAGTCCTGTCCATGTATTGAGAGCGATGGTTGACGAGTAAGAATTCCATCACAGCTACTTCAAGTCGGGCTGTCAAACTAACTTTTGTGTTCAGGGTAGGATTTGATGTGTAGATGATCAAATCATGTCCACCCTAGATAGATCCCGACGTCACTGAGCTTTAGGAGAGGCATTTGTATTTTGTCGAACTTTGTTTTATGACTCGATTTGAGTGTATCATTGGGCCATATTCATTCCAAGCCTTGCTTAGGTCTCCAAGTCAAATGTGGAGGTCGATGAATGGACGGTCGGTCATATTCGCTTTATATTGGGATCTGATCGTGACGAGCTTTTCAATCTCTAGTCCTTGGCCCCAAATCAAAGGCACATGGTTGATGATGAGCGATCGAATCATGCTCATCTTGATGAAACTCCATAGGTCCGATCAAGGTCTATATGGATTGGTTGGTGGCTAACTCTGAGTACTTGGTCACCGGCATCATTTTGGAAGAAGTTTAGTTCAAGTCGGTCATAATTCAAAGCATAATTGAAATTGAAATCGAAATAGTCCAAAGTAGATTGGTAAAAATCTCATTGATAACGGGAGCACATTGTGTGCTCGTTATTAACTCTGCCTCTAGCCCCTTCTAGCAGGATGTCGACTACCAACGGTCCAATTGATAATTAGAGTTCTTTATTGATGGGCATTCGAAGTTCTTGGCTCGCCATCTTACAAGGCTTGCATGTACTATTGAGCTTTCCTTTTCGAATCAGCTTTCCAATCACACCTCAAAGGCATTTGTAATCGCCATTATTAGGATCAGTGTGCATCTTGGAATATACAACAACATTCCCCTAATTTTCTCTGGACTTTGGTGGACTCTCTCGAGGTTGGTTTTCAGTACCACTCTGAGTTGCGAGTCTCCAAGTAGAGTCTATCGATTGAATCTTTCAAAGAGCATATGAGCCGAATTTTGAGGTCTTGTTTTGTCTGCTGGAATCAGAGTCCTTTGCCAATGGGACTGCATTGTTATTTTTCTTGTCTACTCCACTCCTCCTCGCTTTGGTTCTAATTCATTTTCTAAAAGAAATGATCCATGGTCATAGGAGGCTCTCCAACTAACTAGCTGCCCAAATATATCTAAAGGTCGACTTCCCTCAAACGCAATCAGTATGATTTCCTTGTTAGCATTTGGAACAAATTTCTTAGAGTCAACCATTGGTTTGCTTGGAGTCACTAAATTCGAAGTGCTAGATCAGTGAAGAATGTTGTTTGGAGTCATCTTGGAATATGCCCAGAGTCATATCATATATGTTCTCCTACATTTGGGAGTATCGTTTGAGTAGCGGTTGCTTTTCCGTTCCCTTGTTGCCATTCAGAAGCTGCCACTTGATCCTCTATGCCTTGGTTGGTCATAGGATGTAAGGGAAGTTGATAGAATGTTCCTTTATTAAGTTGAATTTATAATTCACTATGTGGAGGCACTGCACAGCGGCTAGGGTTCGGGTGGGTTTCCACCTAAAAAAAATTTTAGAGCCTTTTTCTCAAATTTGGGTCGTACCCGAAAAAGTTTTTTCTTTTGGAAATAGCAGTCGTACCCGATCCACATTTTTTGGTATGGGGGCCGGTCGGATGGTTTTTTGAGAGAGGGATCGGTATACAGTAGAGGGATCGGTATACACTAGAGGGATCAGTATACACTGGATGGATCAGTATACATGTGATCGGTAACACTGGGTCGGTAACAGTAGGTCGGTATACACTGGGTTAGTCGGTATACTCTGGGGTGGTATACACTAGGTCGGTAACTCTGGGTCGGTATACACTAGGTCGATATACACTGGGTTGGTATACACTGGGTCGATATACTCTGGGTCGGTAACTATACTCTGGGTCGGTATACTCTAGGTCGGTAATACTGGGTCGGTAACTCTGGGTCGGTATACACTGGGTCGGTATACACTGGGTCGATATACTCTGGGTCGGTATACACTGGGCCGGTAACTCTAGGTCGGTATACACTAGGTCGGTATACTCTGGGGTGTTCGGTGCATATGGTTCTTGAAGCGACCGGCGCATACGGTTTTTGGAGCGATCGTGACATATGATTTTTGGAGTGATAGTACATATGGTTTTTGGAGCAACCGGTATATAAGCTTTTCAGAGGGATCGGTATGTAATCTTTTTTGTGAGGGATCGGATATCTACATTGAGTGAGAGGTCGGCTAACTTGCCTTCAGAGAGTGGTTTGCCTTCATATAACTCCAGTGCAAATTCAACATCCAATCCCAAAAACATGCATACATCAGTGAATCCAATCCCATGGCTAATAGCTTCTTTTAGATCTTTTTCAAATTTGAGTAGAATAGGAAGTTTGCTGGTCAACAACCGGATCCACCTCGCGAATATGGAAATCCACTAGTAGGCGATGAGATCCAATCAAGTTGAGAATTCAATTCTCAGTGAAAGCACCAAAATTGTTCACTAACACCCTTGAATAGAATTATGTAAAGAGATTAACAAAGAAAGTAAATTAAAACAGAGAAATAACTCAATTGAGAGCAAAAAGAACAACGAAAACGAGAACACCGGATTTATAGTGGTTTGGCGTAATTGCCTACGTCCACTTCGAATAGAATCTTTATTAATTTCCCAATCACTTTAATACATATACAATCCGTAAACAAACCACTTGAATACAAATTTGAATCAAAAAGAGGAGAGTATCAAAAATGACAGAGTTTCCGTAGAGTTCTCAAAAAAGGGTCCTTTCAACTGTGCCACTGCCCCTCTATTTATAGACGAAGACAGGCTGCTTTCCTTACATAGGCCCATGACCAAGACACTTCGGCTCACAGCAAATCCCATGTTCTCCGACCCATGGATACCGACCCTTGATAGCCGAACCATATGCCACGAGCCATTCTGGCCGGACTAGGGGTCCTATATGGATCACTTGAAGCAAGCTGCCATATGACTCGAAGAAAATGGCGCTGGAATTCGAAGCAAGGAAACACCAGGTAACTCAACGACTCATTTTAGGATGCACTATGCTAGATACGCCGACCCACATGTGCTAAATCATTATGATCGAACCACATGTACCGAACCAGGCCCGACCGACCTATCTTGGCCGACCCATGCACGACCTTTCTTCCTTGACCGAGCGGCATTTGCTGATCCACCTAGACCGAGCCATGTATGACCTTCATTTTGACTGAGCGATGTATTCCGACCCATCTTATCCTTCATACCACAATCAAACGACATGGCCTTCCCTCCTTTGACCGAGCCATACATACCAACCCATACCTGCCGAGTCACATATACATGTCGAACCATATCGATTGCATCAAACCCTTATATCTCCCATCTCTTCTTGGCCAGAATCTTTTCTAGTGCTAACTATAACTTCTGCAACTGTCGCTTTATAGCTAGGCCAAGTAGTTGGGTAACAGCCTCGATAGGGGTTCGGGATTTTAAGGTGCCATGAACGAAATATTTTGGAAATTTAATAATATTATAAATGGCAAAGTCAAACCCTATTCACCCTAAACTCCTACACCGGCCGACCTACCCTTTGAATCACACCATTTCCTTTAGATTATAATCGTGTATGCTCCTTCCTTCCTCTTGTTTTCAAAAGGAAAAATCAGTTAGAGAAAGTTAAAATCGAAAAAGGAAAAAAAAAGATCGAAATCGTATTCGATAAAATCGAGTGTTATTGAAATCGAGTGCGTTGAGATGGGAGTGTCGATCTTGTTTCGGTCGCGGTAGTCTAGGGTCGGTGGTCGAGTTTGGGCAACGTTGGTTGTGGAACGAACGCGAGGTGGGAGGCTGTCATGGCGGTCGGCGGTGGCAATAGAGCTTGCACGCGAAGGAAACAATATAAAAAAGACACGAGAATCGCAAGTCGTGAACTGGGAGGAGTGGAGGGTGAGCTAGCTACGGCGAAGTCCTAGGCGAACTCTAGTGAGGCGGTAGTGGGGTCCGGTGATCTAGGGTGGTGGCGCGAATGGTTTGAAGGTGGCCTGGGTTCTCTTGCGTAGACAGGATAATGGCTGTTGAAGGTCTGCGATGGTAGGTTCGAGCTAGAATCGAGTGGACTGTTGCTTTGTAGGGGAAGAGGTACTACTGTAACAAAATTTAATTATATAATTAGTTATTTAATTAAGAATATAAATTGAGATAGCTAAGAAAATTTAATAAAATTTGCATACGAGGTCCAAAAATCATGAAACAAGTCGAGTTTGGTTCGTAGCTGCGAAATCTACGTAATAAAAATTGGTTCGGAATTTATTGAAGTTAACTGGAATTTTAAATAAATTAAATGGTGTTCAATTTAATTTAAAATTGGATGGATTGCAAATGAAAATAAAGGTGAGTAAATCTCACCCAATTTGATTGACTGGTTTAATTTATAGAAATTAAAAATTAATTATTGAATGATTGGTCGAATTGATATTTTACTATCAGTTGAATGTTGTATGATATATATATATATATATATATATATATTACTAGTTGGATATATTTCCGCCAATAGGAGCGGATGATACACTATGTTCTCCGCATAATAGTGAATGACCCTATATTACTGTGATATTCCACCTCGAAGAAGGATTGGTATTTTACATCTATGGATGCAGGGAAATAGGATGGAGGGATCCAATAGGACTCTTCAAAAATATATTGATTATTTCATATACAGAGATATATGATGTGGTTGAATAATCTATTATGGATTATTGTGTGATTTTATATATTGAATGCTATAGTCGCACTAGACCTAATTTTGATACTATAAATACCGTAAGTAATATTTTTGAATTTTAAAAAGGAAATTCAAAGGTGATTTTGGAATGTAAATATTTACATAAAATTTTGAGATTTTCGAAAAGGAATTGATTGTATAAAATAAATAATTTGATTTTGGATATTTAATTAGCTATTTCATAAAATGGTTTCAAACGAAAAATTTTAAATCGAATATTGTTAAAACGATAGATCATTAAATGAGATTTCTTTAAATATGAAATGGAAGTCGTGATCGAGATTTGAATGGTTATGGAATATAGTTTGGATTTTTTAAGAAATAGATTTTCAAATGGAATTTTAAATAGAAAGCGATTTATAAATGGATTTTAGTAATATAAATTGGTTATAAACTGAAAATGTGTTTATAAAGTTATAAAATGTGTTTATAAAGTTATAAACAATGTTTATAAATAAAGTGGAATGATAATCATTTGATAATTTGGAAATATAAATTCACCATGTGAATTTAAAATGAGATATGGAAATCGGGTTAGAAAGAAATAGTGCATTCTATTTTGGAATTTGGAAATATTTATGAAATTGGAAATGTAAATTGACTTGTGATAAATCGAGAGAGATTTATAAGTATAAAATCGGCTATGTTGAATTTTAAAAAAAAATAGTCTTTTCCAAGAAGTAGGTTATGTTTTCAAAAAAGGATTTTTAATTATTAAACTATGTAGTTTAAAAAATATTATTTGGATTAAAATATTTCGGAAAGTTAGTTATTCAAATATTTAAATTTGTTGAAATAAATTCTAAGTTTTATAAACAAGCTTTGTAAATCAATTAGTATTATTTGTAAATGGATTGGAAATTAATTATCGTTGTTTATTTAAAAGGTGTTTTGATATTTTAAATAATTACCTAAATGTGTTTAAATATTACTATTATTCTTTAATTTTTTTTTTATAAATATAGAGTTTTGGAAATTGGTTGAAGTTAATTATAAATACTCTCGAGATTTGTAAATCGGGTTTTCTTTAATGAATGTGATTTTATAAGAGAAATCTTATAATGGAATTTTGGAGACTTAAGAAAATTTCCAAAATGTCAGATACGAGAACTTCGAAAATGAATCAAAATTCAGAAAAGAATGTATAAACTGTTGGTTGGGATTATAAATAAACATAATCGATTTTTGGAAATTGTAAATGGAATTAGTAAAATTTCGAATATTATGAGATAAGTGAGGAAAATGTTTCGGAGTATGGATATTAGAAATGATTTGAAAAAATAGACTTATAATATTTTCTAAGTATGGGATGAAGGTTTCGGAAATGTTGTAACGACGAAATGATTTATATGGAAATATTTTTCTAATTAATGAATTGTGAATTGAATTTGGAAATATTTCTAAGTGTGGAAGTAAGATATGATTTGAAAATATCCTGTTAAGGATATAAGGGTTTGAAATTGTTTTCAAACGTTGGAATGCTGAAAGAGATTTGAATATATATATATATATATATATATATATATATATATATATATATATCTGTGTGTGTGTGTAAAGATATTTGAAATGAATGTTTGAAAAGATTTAATAAAATATGGGCCTAGTGACTATTATGTATATAATTTGATAGTTAAATAACTGACTATTAAATCTGGCCAAAATTCGTTGATCCTTTCTAAGAGACCGGGATTAGATTTAATTATCCGAAAAAAACTTCGATCTGATTTGTGCGTTACGAATTATGATATCGTGAAAGTAATGAAGACGATGATCTTGGAGATTCGGTTTGTTCAAACCCAGAACAACTTGTATGGATGAATGCTTTCATTGCATCATTGCTTGGAAGGCAGTGTTAGCATTCCACGTATGAATGCTATTCTTAAGGTAATACGTAGCCTCAAGCCTCATCGACCGGGAATTACTAGAACATGAGAGATGTTGTAAGGCTATGTGGGTCGTTCCCATTAGGGTATGATCATCACTCATCTAGAGTGGACATTTATCATCATCACTATCTATCATTTGTTGCGTTTCGAGGCCCATTAGCGGCGATCATATTCGATACTATCCAGGTCAGGAGTAGGCCGGTCTTCTGTTGGCAGGGAATCCAGATGAGGTCCTATTATTCTGGAGGTGTATTGTGGCAGGCAGTACCCCAATAGCCATGTAATTGTATGGAATCCAATATCCACCACGAGCCTTTACGGTTTTGATTGTAGAGCCTAGTATGCTGGAATTTAATTAATGTAACAATTTCGGTTATTTTAATAAGTATTTGTACTTAGACACTATTATAATACCACTGGATTTTCTATAAAATTATTTTGGTTATCGTAAGGTAAAAACCTGTCGTATTTATATGTGGTGTGGTCTTACAAGATACCTTTGTTTTCAAATAATTTTGATAACAGTGATAATTCAAACGAGTGTATTTTCTTACGCTGGTTTTCCAGACTGACTCAGGTGTTATATTATTATAATGCTCGGGTCAGACCAAGTATTACGGATTCAAGTTAGGATGCTATGGAGCTCAGGAGACGAGCTGGAGGATTTCAAACGTATTACACATATTTGGTTATTTCCGCTGTGTGTGTTATGATGTAAATTCAGTATATGCGAGGATAAGTTATTATAACTGTCCATATTGATTGTTGGTTGTAGTAATCTGATGATTGTATGTATATTACAGTTACAGTTTCTTTATATAAAGATCTATTATTATATATTATATTATTTTCCGCCTCAATTGTGAGATTCTATGTTATTGTTTCTGTTTGTTTCTATCTCTTCTTTTTTTCACCCCTAGTTATTCACCTTTTTTACAATTTAGGTTGGACAAGTTTGGTTTATTGTCAACTCAAAGGGTACGGAACGGTGGATCACTACAAGGGAAAACAAACAACTTGGGTTAGACGATATATTTAGTATGAGTCAAACTTTAAACAATAGGCATGTAATTAAACACAAACATGTGAGACCATGCCGCTGAATACGGAATGAGTTTACTTCCACATAAATCAACATCCAAACATAAAGAATTGATAAATAATTAAACACCACAAAGAGTGGTTGACCCTTCCCGATGCAAATAAGGAAATACACTTTAAGGTTCGAATCAAATAAGAAAAAAAATCTCCAACAAATGACTAGGAAGGTGCATAACCCTTGAAGTATACCTCTAGTAATATACTTCTGAGAAGCTCATATACTCCGTGATACTTCTTGAAAATGTACCAGTCGGACCCGCCAGACCTTACCGAGAATTCGAATATTTCACATATAAATGCGCAAATGAATCTGATCAATATGAGATGTGAAAATATCCTAATGGGAGCAACCCCACATAGTTGGATGCCCTTTCGCGCTTTGGGTTCGGTCATTTATCGACAAATGATAACAAAGCTCAACAGAGCAACAAATTGTCTTAGAACGACGATAATAAAGAAGCTGAAGTAACTTATAGCTGAGAAACCAACTATCAAAAAACGATTGTACATGGAAACTAAGTCTTGTTTACTTAACACCACTCATCAAATTCAAACTTGCACTATTTCTTGATTAACAATAATACTGGACAAGTCAATGTTGTGTTTTCTCAAAGTCATGTCCCACGATTATTCTTAACTTTCGAAATAGCGACAAGTCTACTTCTTCAATGTTTAATACTAATTACACAAGTAAATCATTTCCATACAAGTGAATCACTTTACGAAAATTAATTCATTTCCATAAATGAGTCAAACCTTTTCTTTTAGAAACTCGAATTCGTACTTGGCTTCACATTACAAGTATTAGCTCTAAAAAACTTTGTTAAAAGAGTTTACTAACTTTGAAATATCATTATAAAAAGAATTTAACAACTTAAAACATCCTTGTTACATTGATTAATTAACTTTAAAACTTCATTAACTAAGTTAATTAATTTACTTTAGTAAACTTTAATTAAAAAGGGAAAATTACCTTTTTAAAATATCATTATTAAATTAATTAATAATATTTAAATATAATTAATTTAATTAGTAAATAATCAAATATCATTATTTAAAAGTGATTAATTAATTTAAACTTTGTTTAAGAAAATATTTATTTAAGGCTAAACAAATTTATTAACTCTTAAAGGTTATTAATTAAAAAGATTATTAATTTAAAAACATCATTAGTAAATTGATTATTTAACTTTAATCCATCATTATTAAAAGATTAATTAACCTTAAAAGTCATTGGATATAATGATTAATTAATTTTAAAACATCATTAGCCAAGTAATTAGTTAATTTAAATACATCGTTAATAGGTTAATTAGTTAACTTTAATCCTTATTAATTTAAATAATTAATTAAATTAAATAATCATTATTAAAAAAATTAATTATTTTTGAAAATACCATTAATAAAAAACTTGCTTAACTTGTAAAATAATTCCAAGCACGATAATGAAACCAAACGTTTTCGATAAAATGTGATTTTCCAAAAGTGCCGATATAATGACTATATATGGACAGTTCTGAATTCAAGCATATGACAATTTCCATATACAACCGAGCATCACGAAGCAAGGGTATGAATGTATATATAGGGTAATTTTCTATCATACAACATGTAATAAGTATTTGCTAGCAATATATTTAGCCACAAACTTTTCATATTTGTTTACTACATGCAAACTAACTTCCAAATGCGAAAACTTTTTGCAACATGAACCAAACCAAATGCCAAACCATCAATACACATATACAACAAGCATTTATTAGTGATAATTACGAACATAAAAATAGTTTAAAGCTTTTGGTTTAAAGGTTGAAGCTTTACTCACAAAAACACTTCTAACTTAACTGGATCCCCACAATAAATTGCTAAACTCAAAAACTATCATGGTACCTTAACTTGGACTTTTGGGCCCTTAATGGGCCGGGTTTGGGTTTGGGATGAGCAAGGTGGGGCATGTCATTGAGATTTTGGGGTGGAAATGGCCTTGGTTTTGGTATAGGAGTGTTTATTGCTGAATATATGGAGTTTAACTTGATTTTTTTATAGTGTATTCACTAGTTCTTTTACTTTGGAATCTCTCTTGAAAGCCATGAAAATAAGCATGTATATGAAGAGATAAGAATTGAAGATAGAAACAAATATGTAAAGTGGAAAAAGTGTGGAGAAGAAGAGTATTTACAGGAAAAAGAGAGGCGGTGGTGATTAAATTGACTTATGTTAATATAAATAATAAAAAGTCTTCATGTAGCATGCTTCCATACCCTCTCCCCACCTCTAGTACACATGCACATCCCTACATCCCCTTTCCCACCATGCCTCCATGTCTAATCTAGGTAGTTAGGTGACAGTGGTGCATGAGGGGTTATTTTATACCTTATTTTTTCTTTTATTTAAACATATTGTGTCTTGTCATGATTATATTTAAATTATCATGGTTTATTACCATTAATATCTTCATTAACTTGCCATATGACATGGGTGCAAGTTTGTGCATGTGTAACTGAGTGATACAAAAATGTGCACAATCGACTTTCTAAGACTAAAAAGTCGAATTTTCGAAAACGTTTTTCGGTCACATTTTCTATTTTTATTTAAACTAATTATTTTGGTACACACAATTTGAAAATGATTTTAATATCATTAATTAATATTTAAAACATGTTTATTTGATTATTAAAATCCATTATTTGAATATTAAAAAATGATTCAAATATTCATATGTAAAATGGTTAATTTACGGGTCGTTAGAGGGTCGATCCCATATCGAAAATTTACAAGAAGAGAACCTACCGAGTGGAGAAAAGATATGAGAAGTTTTTCGTCTTTAAAGTTGAATGACATGAAACGTACGAGTGTCGACACCTTCGTGATTTGATAAAAGAACAGGTTCGGAGCAACCAGCTGCAATGATACACGAGGAACATAACTAGACTGGTGTGACCGGAGAAACCGCCATTTGTGGCAAATGCATCAAGGAACAACCAAGGATCTGGTCCGAGACTCAAAATCCTATGATCAGGATGAATGTGAGTTGAATCCAATTCCCGCACTTTGCTTTTTCGTTTATTTTCTTGCATTTTACTTTTCGTATTGAGCAATAAAGATAATAGTAAGCTTAGGCCTCTCACACATGTATGGGATCTTTAATGGACCCTAGGAACGTCCTATGTCGGATGTGTAAGATGACTACCTCGGATGATAAAAACCTGGGACTGCTTACATGTGTATAAGACCTAGGTCGATCTCTAAACATGCTCTAAATCAGATGTTTAGGATGAACACTTAGGATTTCTATTTGTTTGCTTTGAATAGATTTGAATATTTTAATTTTAAAAAATCCACATTGAATGTGATGACTGAAATTGGTCGCTTTAAGTCCCATCCGAAGAGATGGAAGCGGAGTGCGAAGTGCAAATCCACTCGCCAGAGAGCGAGCGGATTGACTTATATGATAATGATTGCTTTAAGTCCCGTCTGAAGAGACGGGATCAGAGTACAGGGTGCAAACCCACTTGTCGGAGAGCGAGTGGAAGGCTTGTATGAAAAGCAAGTCCCTTTTTTAGAGAGTAAGAGGATGGGCTTTCTTGGTCAGTGAGTTCCTTTGCCGGAGAGGAAGTGGACTCAATAAGGATCCGGATCCGGAGAAATCAAACCCTGTATTGGAAGTTAAAATGGCCAGGAGAGATCGAAACCTCAGATTGAATATAAAATGATCCGTGGAAATCGAACCTTAGAAGAGATATATATTTGATAAAGGATTTGAATACCTTGTAACTAGAATAAAACAAATAAATCTCGGATGAATAAGGAACGATTTTGATATGTGATGTAATAACTTTGAATGAAATCGGAATGATCATGGTGTATAAACAACACTTAAGTAAGGACTGGAATCCAAAAACTATAATAGGGCTGGAGCGACCTCTGACTTGTAAGAGAATCCAAATGAACTGGATGATTCACCAAGACTAAGATCAACGTATAGGCAGAGAGCTTAACTATCGTAGACTGATTGCTTAAACTTGTTCTTGAGAAAATCACATCTTACATTCGAAAGACGTACTTTGAGAGGCAAGTGTCAATCATCTTTTAAGCCAAAGAAAATTTCAACCGGACTCATTATAATGAAATAAAGATGAAACGAGTTGAAATCTAAAAGGTGCACCTAAACAAGCTAAGGAAATAGCTCAGGAAAATTTCAGCCAAAATACGCTAAGGGCATAAATTGGTGCCTACCTATACCTTGTAACTTGATGCCGAGTTATACTGACCGTATCCATCCTCTCCAACTTCACACGAGTTATTCTCTAGCTCTTCTATGCATGCCCAAGTTATTCCATAAAGTTCTGGACAACTTATCTCAAGAATTGAAGAGTTAACCCTCTAAACTATAGAACAAACAAAGTTATGAGGAAACGATCATCAAAACAAGTCATTGGTCTACGAAAACACAAGGGGCATTCTAAAATGCAGCAAGAAGCACGATCCAAAAGGAAAAGTACAAGTTTGCCTTAAGAGGATAGCTTGGTACCGAGTTATACCCTTACCTCGTGAGTTGCCCAACACTACTTTGGGCTGACATCTGGACTTCATTGCAAATGGGCCTCTCATCCATCATGCATATTTTTTTCTATAAAAACAAGTCTTAAAACAACCAAAACAAGATCTAGATTCTCTGACTGCGGAGACTCTGCGACTTCTCACTACAAGAATAATTGCTCTTTATAACGCCGTTAGATAACACTTTATTACACAGTGTTATTGTTTGATTATCCTCAAAAAATTTCGTTATTCTTAAAAAAAAGGCTTCTCTCTGTTATTTTTGTTTTGCTTCATCCTCAGATTATTTCCGTTATTCTAAAAAAAGGGATTTTTCTTTGGCTTTGTCAGTTAGGTTACAAAATGAGTAAGCACGAGATATTATATGGTGTAAAGTAGCGGATAGTAATAATTGTATTTTGGGCTTTGAAATACATGCCCATATCTCTCAAAAACAACTCTATATAATAGAGTGTGCATAATTGTATTATTATGATCTGTTAATAAAAACCGTCTTTACATCTTCACTATATTTCTGTTTTGGTATTGAAGCTATTAAATCTGTCAAGCGACAGTAATAGGATTTAGTTCATCACCAGATTCTCATCATAGAACCGTTGCATCATCATCGAGCCATCCAAAAGGAGGCATCTGATCAAGATCATCATCCGCCGTCCTTGGATCTCTCAATTTCTTGCATTCTCATCATATAAGAGTTGCTTACCTGTTTTAAATCCTTATTAAGGTGCCATGCCAAGATCCAAGAATCAAGATAGTTGACTGCACCATAGAGTATCACCAATCAGAAATCTTAACAGCACTGTAACGCCCGGAAAATTTTCGACTTTCGAAAATTCAACATCGACACTCACTTTATCGACTGCCGAGAAATCGAAGGCCGAAAACCCGAAAGGTTATGGTTTTAAGAAAAAGAAAAGGTAGAAAAGAAGAGAAGAAAGAAAAGAAGAGAAAAAGATGGAAGATTAGAAAATAGAGAGAAGAAAACAGAAAATCTTAAAATAGAAGAAAAAGAGAATAGAACGGAACAGAACACAACAGAACAACAACAGAATCTCACAATTCGCAGCGGAACAACATATAATAATAAATGAATAATCTTTAAACAAGAACTATATCAGTTATTACATTTTATACATTACATTTCATTACATCATATCATCATCAGAGTGTACAACAATATACAACAAACAGTGCAGCGGAAAAGAAATACTATATAAACTAGTAATACGCCATGCCATCCAGCTTGCCTCCAGCAACTCCAGAATATCCAGAATATCCTGATAAACCTAACTCTTGACTGCCCGTGTGGAAATTGGTGGGCACCCAGAGTTTAGGAAGGAAAACAATAAACTCCGAGTCAGTCATGTGACTGGTGTGAGAACTCAAAACAGTTTATTTATCTTTAAAATCAAAATAGAGGAATATTTTTTTTTTAAATTCAATTCGCAATGCTTTTAAAAATGAGACTACCATAAGACCTCCTGCCACACACACAATGCAAACGCAGACTTGGAGAAGATTTCTCCTTATGATAGCCAAAGATGCTTGATACGCATTTAAAAAAGAACATTTGATATTATTACTAGTGCATAGTGTAGGAAATTCATTTCGAAAGTAGAATATAAATCTTAGCCAGCATAGGTACCATTATATAATGCCTACTAATAGCTACCATATTAGATGGCAGGTTCTACAACTAAAACCGTACAAGTTTCGTATTGTTTCTTTGGATTTCCAACAAATGGTCAGGCCAAGGAACTTCCCATTGCCACATGAGAATGCCTCTGGAAAGACATCCCCGAGAACCAAACCGGAACTCTGCCAACACAAGGCCGGTTACCCCTAACTGGGTAACTACTGACATGAGCACGCCATTCCCCGATCGTAAACGACCTTTCTCACGGGATCCCGATAACCAACAACCACAAAGTAATAAATTCGTAGTAACCACATAGGTTAAATATCTGGGCTCCATACCATGATACCACCTCTATCCAGAAGGAAATGTACATACCCTAAAGGGAGCTACCCCTCATAACCTAGCCGCATCTTTCCTGTTTTGACCATTTCCGGGGTGTGAGGCATGTCACATTACCAAATTAGGAATATATCGCTGATAACTTCAACTATATAACCTCTGAGCTCGTACGTCTCAGAGAAGGGTGTTAAGCTAAAAGAATAAATTCTCCGCCACCAACAGAAATATATTTGAAAGAAATCGGCTTTATATCTCAACTTGTAATGTCAGACATACAATCCATACAAGTCTGTTCCGGGATCGAACAAAACCGAAGGCACTTACAGAGAAGTCCTTGCAATCCGGATATTCACAATCCTGATCGGATTTCCCATCACTTAGGGAGTCTCTATACCGCTGCAACTCAGTGCAGAGACAATCGACAGGTCATCCTATCGCTCTCGCAAATACCGGGTCTTCAACACCGATCTTCAATGCAATTATAACGGCGTATCACATATTCGGAATGGGTTATACGACCCCATGGTCCTTTCCCGGTTAACCCGAATAGTGAGCGCTTATTCAAAAATAAGTGTGGCATTCACATTCAAACAAATCACATCAATTACTCATTCAAAGGGAAATATTGATAGTCGGTTATTGAACTATCACTGGATATGCGCACATCACCAGTTTCCAAATAATTTTCCAAATTATTTATTTTCCAAAATATCTTTACAAGATATATTATTTTCAATACTTCAAAAATAAATCAATATTTATTTTTAAACAAATTTCCCTTTCCTTTATAAATTCCATAGTGAATTTATATTCCAAAATATCTATGAATATTCGTTTTCAATTATTCATTTCAATTTATCTTCAAAAAGATAAGTTCTCAAAGTATTCACTTTATATTGGAAAACATTTCCATACTTATTTAATAAGTAATTCACAGATTTTATTTATTTTCAACACTTAGAAAATATTCAATATACTTCAATCGAAATTTAGTATATATTTCATTCTTTAAGGAAATCATTCTCTTAAACATATTTATTTGGGCCAAAACGAATGTTGCGTAAAACATCGTTACGACAACCCAAAATCACTAGTATAGGGATTCGAAATTAAAATAGATATAGAAATCCCAATACTATACAAAACATTTCCTTTCGGAAATCATTTACTATAACAACAGTGTTATAGTCCATCATCTCCTTCTATTTCTCAAAAACGTCTATTTCAACAATAAATGTTGAAATCTATGGTTTCGAATCTCAACACATTTTAAAACATTGTTCGATCGTTTTAATTCTATTTAAAATATCACATTCAAAACAATTCTTTAACATATTATTCACTATTCAAAAACGTGAATATACTACGTTAACAATTTTCATCCTTTCTATTCATTTTATTTTAAAGGATTATTCACAGTCAAAACGTGAATATAACTCCATAAATAAATCATAACAATTTACTTATCAAAATAAGTCGTTTGCGAATTTATAAACAACGTCTATAAATTCCATTTCTATTTATTTATAAAAACTTCCTTTTTATAAATTCTTTTATTAACCTATTCGATTTATAACTCAATTATAAAACAAAGGTTCATATTATAAGTCAAATACTTATAATTTATTTGTTTGCAAAAATCGTTCCTTTGAACTTCATAATTATAAATCTTATAACTTATAAGATTCAATTATTTATCCAAACCTATTCTTTTAATAACTTCACAAATTTATAAATCTTACTATTTATAAATTTCATTTATAACTTCACCATTTTTAATTCTATAATTTCCATTCATTTACAAAATTCATTTTCACTTCATTCAAACACTTATAAAAACTCGTTTTATAATGTCAATATTCCAATTTATAAATATCCATTTATAAATCTCTTAATATAAATCAATTTATATTATTCTTTAAAACGTCTTTAATCTCCTTTATTATTTCACCATTTTGATTCGTAAAATAATTAAATTTCATAAATCCTATATTTAAACTTTTCACAATAAATTCTAAAATCCCGATTAAACTATTTTATAAAATCGTTAGCATCATATTCTCAAAAATCAGTTTTTTTTTTAACTATTTTTTTCAAAAATCATAATTTTTTATAACATTAAAAATTATGACGTTTATTTATTTAAAATAGATCAAATTCCAAACATAAAGTATATTTTCAAAAATCACTTTATAAATCATTTTAAAATTCCAAAATTTGGTCCAATGATGCTACACACCAAATAGTCAATCACGACAACAATGATATCATATATCGATATGATAATCAACGAATATCAAAATATCTGAAATCAAATAAACACTGTTGAGGAATCCAGTTGGATCCCTCCAACCTGTTTTCCTGCATCCAAAAACATTAGCACAATACCAATTTCGCTCCAGTACGAAATTATCGCGGTATATGTTCTTATTAAATATTATCCGCTTAATAACGGCGTAATAGGGTCTCATCCGCTAAACAAAAAATGCGGGAAATCAATAACTCCAATATATACATATGCCAATATATATATATTGATATTGTTTATAATACCAATTTCACTGTTTATGAAATATTCGCGGTATATGTTTTTAATAAATAACATCCGCTTACTAACGGCGTATAATGTCTATTTTAAAAATCAATAGATATCAATCATCATTCAAACATGCATTCAAATATTTTAAATCTAACTATTTAAAATAAAATCGAAACTGATTCGATTGAGTGAGAAGTTCTCACCTAGATTTTATTTTCGTTTTAGCGATTTATTTCGAATAAAATTAAACGGACGTTTAATTTTACCCAAAATTCTCACTAGCTCCAAACGACTCCAAACAAACTCCATCGCGTAGTGCTCGTCCATACGATTCCAACGCAACTGGTTTCGCGCGTTTTCGACCTCGTATGAAAAAGATATTGATTTTACAAGTTTACACGATTTTTAAACTAAAATTACAACAAACTTTATATATTTTAAACCTTCCACAACTACAGGCCACTGGATCCAGGCTGCTTGCCATCTCCACCGTCCCTCCTTTTCTTCCCCACCATCACGTTTCTACAGACATTCACACGCACAAACTAACCCAACTCTTCGATACTAGGGTTTAATATTGCAACTCGATCACTCGACTAAACTTCGATCAGGAAGTTGCAAATCGAAGCCTCTAGCCTCCCCTATGTTCGGCCTAAACCATACGAAGCTCGGCCACACCCCCATGCTCGAATTGCGTGCGCAAGTAGGGTCGAACGCAGCCCCTAATCTCCCAAAATACAGCTCCAAATCACATCTCCACCGTTGAATAGATGGATCTCACGTAGCTCTACAACATTGTAGTTGGAGATTTCTTGAATGGTTGAGTGGATGAAGAGATAAGAGGAGAAGAAGTTGGGAACATTTCAGCCATTCATGGGAAGCTGGCGGCTAGGGTTACATATATTTTTTATTTTTTATTTTATGAAGGTGTTGGGCTATTTATAGAATTTCAAACGACACTATTCATCCCGGAAATTCCGAACTCCGATTTACGCGCCGAAACTGACGTTCCTAGGGTTTATCCCGCGTTCCGGACACAATGGAACAGGTTTCGGAAGCTAATTCGGACATCTGTGCAAGTTATGGCTATAAACGCTCAATTTGAATTAAACCGATTTAAGCGATTTTCTAGGCGTTTTAATTTGTACCGGACAAACGGTAAATCCAATTGACTTGAAATTTGAAACCTTACAATAATATCACATTACGGATCCGATGAAACTAGTTTCGTCGAAATCCGAGACTTTTTGAAAAATGGCTATTTTAACTCGCCAAATTAAAATTAAAAATAATTCGATGCGTTTCGAGCTGCCACGCTCAAACGATAGCTCCGATTGACACGAAATTTGAAATCCGGTAATAACTAACTATTACGGATCCAATGGAACTAGTTTCGTTCAATTCTGAGACTGTTCAAAAATTGACTATTTTCACTAGTCGATTAAATATTAAAATATTCAATTTTCACAAATTAACTTTTAATTCGATTTTAAAAGTTCTAAAATATCATTCTAACTTCAATATGATAAAATAAAATTTTACAAATCATTTTCAATCATATTTAACCCTATTTTCAATTATTTCCATAATTTAACATATTAAATTATCGATTTAATAATCCAATTAAATCCAAAAAATAAAATAAAAATTTATTTGACTTTAAAAATTCACTTATAAATATTTAAAATTAATTAAATATTCAAATTTTAATTAATAAAAATTCTGGGTCGTTACAAGCACTTTCTCATATTCCACCATGACAGGTGATGATGACACAACATCATCTGCAACAAGTGGAGTTAAAAATCAGGAAGGGTCAATTTAAAAAATCAAGATACATCAGCTATTGAAATAAATTCCTATGACATCATCAAGCCAAAAAATAATTTGGTAACGATTGCACTTGATGAAAACAATTATATATTATGGAAATATCAAGTTGAAACCAGCATTAAAGGATATGGGTTGGAAGATTTTCTGTACGGAACTGGTACAGTACCTGCAAGAATGGTGACTGATAGCTCAGGAGAAAGAATAATCAACAAAGAATTCATCAACTATCAGAGATAGGACAACTTACTGGCTGCTTGGTTGCTTTCATCCATCAGTTCAGGAGTGCTATCACAAATTGTAGGATGTAAAGCATCATTTGAGATAAAATTTGCAATACAGCAAATTTTCAATACACAGTCAGCAGCAAGAATCTTGTATTACAAGAGGCAACTGTAGAATCTCAAGAAAGAAAATATGTCAATGAGGGAATATCTAACAAAGGTAAAATCAATATGACATTCTTGACACTACAGGACATAAAGTACGTGAAACTGAGCAGATATTAACCATTCTGAATGGTCTGATATTGAATATGAGTCAGTAGTAGCAATTATTTCATCACAACAAAATCTACCAAATATGCAGTATGTTCATTCAATATTATTATCACATGAAGGAAGAATCGAACAGAGGAAGGAAAGAAACACGGAACTATCACTCAATTATGCATCAAGTTCCAGAAACAGAAATCAAGGAAAGAAACAAGAAAATCATAATACCAGACAAAACAGCTACAATCAAAGAAGTAATGCTGCACATAGAGGTAGAGGAAGAAATGGAAGATGGAATAACAACAGAACAAAATGTCAAATTTGTGAAAAACTAAGGCATACAGCCTGGCAGTGCTATTTTCGACTCAATACTGAGTACTACCCAAATCAATAAAATCAAGCAAATCAGAGAAATCACAACTCCAATGCTAATGTAGCACGTATAGATCAAAGGCAAAGGCAGTCATTCGGAAAACACAAGAACTCAAGGCTTAAACACAAAAAGACTTACAAGATCTTAGGAGATGGCAGAAGAAGACTAGTACCCAGATTCAGGTGCTACCAACCATCCGCAAGCAACCTACAGAATCTTAATCTAGGCAATAAAGAATATACAGGTACGCATTCTATTCATATGGGGAATGGTGAAGCTTTAAAAATCACACATGTTGGAACCGGTAGTGTTCCAGGTAAAAGTCTTCTTTATCTCAATAATTTACTGAGAGTCCCACAAATTAAGAAGAATCTATTGAGTGCATCTCAATTTGCTAATGACAACAATGTGTATTTTGAGTTTCACCCTAAGTTTTTCTTAGTTAAGGATCTACTAAATCAAGATATATTATTACAAGGTAAATTGGACAGAGGATTGTACAAGTTCAATGTTGGAAATACAAGAAAGAGCAATATTAGGAATATGTGGTGTAATAGTACTGAATCTCATGTTACAAATGATCAAGAAACTTTTACTCTATGGCACTATAAGCTAGGACATACCAATGTAAACACTGTAAAACAAGTTCTTATGAATAATAATATCCCCTTTGATGTATCTCTACCATATGTATACACCTATTGTCAATTAGGAAAAAGCCATAAATTGCCTTTTACAGATTCAACAACAGTTATTAACAAACCACTACACTTAGTAGCAACAAACTTATGGGGATCAGTTTCAATAAGCTCAGACTATGGTTTCAGGTACTACATATCATTTGTTGAATCTTTTTCTAGATATACATGGATATATTTCCTAAAATCCAAATCAGATGCATAAAAGGCTGTAATATAGTTCATAACTCAAGCAGAAAAACAATTATGCCATGAGGTCAAAATTATACAATCTGATGGTGGGAGTGAATATAAACCACTGAAGGAATATTTTCAGAAAAAGGGTATCATTCATAGAATAACTTGCCCATACACATCTGAGCAAAATGAGATAGCAGAAAGGAAACACAGACGTATAGTGGAAACAGGGTTAACCTTACTGGTACAGGCCTCAGTGCCTATGAAATTCTGACCAGAAGCCTTTAACACTGCTGTGTATTTAATTAATAGACTCCCTACCAAAGTTCTCAAGCATCTGAAAAGTGCTATTTGGTGTTAAACCAGACTATAAAAGTCTGAAGACATTTGGTTGCTTATGCTTCCCATGTCTCAGACCATATAATAGTCACAAATTAAATCTTAGATCTACCCCATGCACTTTCTTAAGATATGGAAGTAATCAGAAAGGATACAGATGCTTAAGCAATGATGGTAGGATCTATGTCTCAAGACATGTTGTATTTAATGAGAAATTTTTTCTATTTGTAGATAAAAATGTTAAGACAACCAAGAAGGTGCATAATAAAGACAACTTCTCAATGTCTTCCATACCTATTATACCTGAATGAGATCAGACTGGTAGAAGTGTGCAGAGGAATCAAAAGCCACAACACACACTATCCAACAGTGACACCGGATTTGGTCACGACTCTCACAATTCCTCCAGCTCATTCAACAACACCAGCCAGATCAATGAGGTCAATCCAAATCAAGGAGAACCTCCCTTATCCATATCTCAGCAATCTGAAGATAATAATGATAGTCATGACACACCACCTGCAAGATCAGAACATCATATGACTACAAGATCAAAGAGTGGTATATTCAAACCTAAAGTATACAGTGCTCAACTGGAGTCAACATAGCCAAGAGACTACAATGAAGCTACTACCAATAGCAACTGAAAACAGGCTATGGATAATGAATACAGTGCTCTTATCAGAAACAAAACTTGGAGTTTAGTATCAATTCCCAAAGACAAAAACATAGTTGATCGCAAGTGGACTTACAAAATTAAAAGAAATCCAGATGGAAGTATCTCAAAATATAAAGCAAGACTGGTGGCTAAAGGGTACAATCAACAGTATGGTTTTGATTTCAACGAGACATTTTCCCTAGCTGTTAAACCTGCAACTATAAGAATTAAATCGACTGTAGCACTCCACAGAAAATGGAAGATTAGACAACTTGATGTAAACAATGCCTTTCTTAATGGAGACGTAAAGGAGGAAGTGTTTATGAAACAACTAGAAGGATACAAGAAGGGTGTTAATAACAATTTAGTATGCAAGCTACATAAATCCATATATGGGTTGAAGCAAGAACCATGTGTATGGAATGAAAAGCTCAAGTCCACACTGATGAATCTAGGATTATACCAACCAATTCAGATAATTCATTGTATATGCAATGCAAACAAGAAAAGATCACATACATTTTAACATACATGGATGACATTATTATTACTGTAAATGACAATCAAGCCATGGATCAAACTATCAGACATCTCGATCAAGCATTCTCTATAAAAGATCTGGACAATCGACATCACTTCCTAGGAATTGAAGTCATACAAACATCTAAGTCAGAAATGATCTTATGTCAGAAAAGTTATAAACTGGAGCTATTAAAAAGGGCAAATATGGATCAGGCTAAACCACTACCTACTCCAATGATAAGCAATCTCAAATTATCAAAAGGTTCAAGAGAGGCCATCACAAATGAAAAACAATGCAGAAGCATTTTAGGAGTACTTGAGTACATTACAATAACAAGACCAGATCTGAGCTACAGTGTAAATAAAGTGTGTCAATTCATGCATAGACCACTCAGTGACCACTGGAAGGCCGTAAAACGTATATTACGTTACCTGAAAGGAACAATGGATCACGGTTTACATCTTGACGATGCAAAGGATTTAAACATACAAGCTTACTATGATGCAGACTGGGCCACGGATCCATATGACAGAAGATCAACTTCTGGTTTCTGCATATTTCTGGGTAGCAACCGTGTAACGACCCAGGATTTTAAGTAATTAAAATTTGAATATTTAATTAATTTTAAATATTAATAAGTGAAATTTATAAGTCGAATAAATTTTATTTCGAATAATTGGATTTAATTGAATAATTAAATCGATAATTTAATATGTGAAAATACAGATTTAATTGAAAATTTGGGTTAAACATGATTGAAAATGATTTGTAAAATTTTATTTTATCATATTGAAGTTAGAATGATATTATAGAACTTTTAAAATCGAATTAAGAGTTAATTTGTGAAAATTGAATATTTTAATATTTAATCGACTAGTGAAAATAGTCAATTTTTGAACAGTCTCAGAATTGAACGAAACCAGTTCCATTGGATCCATAATAGTTAGTTATTACCGGATTTCAATTTTCGTAGCAATCGGAGTTATCGTTTGATCATAGCAGCTCGAAACGCATCGAATTGTTTTTAATATTAATTTGGCGAGTTAAAATAGCCATTTTTCAAACAGACTCGGATTTCGACGAAACCAGTTTCATCGGATCGGTAATGTGATATTATTGTAAGGTTTCAAATTTCGTGTCGATTGGATTTACCGTTTGTCCGGTACAAATTAAAACGCCTAGAAAATCGTTTAAATCGGTTTAAATTTAAATTGAACGTTTATTGCCATAACTCGCACAGATGTCCGAATTAGCTTCCGAAACCTATTCCATTGTGTCCGGAACGCGGGATAAACCCTAGGAACGTCAGTTTCGACACGTAAATCGGAGTTTGGAATTCCCGGATGAATAGTGTTCAACGATTTCCTATAAATAGACCCTTACCCCTTCATAAATTAAAAAAAATAAACTAAACCTAAACCCTAGCCGCCACCCCCTCAATCAAAGGCCAGAATTCACTTTCAAATCTCCTCAAATCTCCTTCAATCCATGCGTTAATACGAAAAGTTGTTAACTACAACATTTTAGAGCACGGCGAGATCTTTAAATCCATACGGATATGATCGTGTTTGGAGCATCAGAGGGGGAGCAAGGGGGGCCGACGCCTACCACTTGTGCACGGTTTTCCATGCTATAGGGGGGGTCGAGCTTGCTGTGGTTGCAGCCGGGTGGAGAGTTGGGTGAGGGCTTCAACATGGAACTATCTGATCGTCGCGAAGTTGATCGTGTTGGTGGCAAACTGAAACCCTAATTAATGTAGATGGGTTCGGCCTTGCTTCAGGGTTCACGCGCGTGAACGAAGAGGGGGAAGATGGGAGGGAGGCGTTGGATCTGAAGTGGACGGCTAGATTTCATTTAGGTTATAAAAAGAAAATAAATTGTTGTAAATTATTATATAAAAATTCGTATAACTTCATAAAATCATATCTTTTTCATACGAGGTCGAAAACGCGCGAAACCAGTTGCGTTGGAATCGTATGGACGAGCACTACGCGAAGAAATTGGATTAGAGTCATTTGGAGTTAGTGAAAATTTCGTGTAAAATTAAACGTCCGTTTAATTTTATTCGAAATAAATCGCTAAAGCGAAATTGAAATCAAGGTGAGAACTTCTCACTCAATCGAATCAGTTTCGATTTTTATTTTAAATAGTTAGATTTAAAATATTTGAATGCATGTTTGAATGATGATTGTTATCTATTGATTGTTAAAATAGACATTATGCGCCGTTAGTAAGCGGAGGTTATTTATTAAAAACATATACCGCGAATATTTCATAAACAGTGAAATTGGTATTATATATAATAGCAATATATATATATTGGCATATGTATATATTGCAGTTATTGATTTCCCGCATTTGTATAGCGGATGAGACCCTATTGCGCC
Source organism: Allium cepa (assembly GCA_030765085.1). Taxonomy (NCBI): domain Eukaryota; kingdom Viridiplantae; phylum Streptophyta; class Magnoliopsida; order Asparagales; family Amaryllidaceae; genus Allium; species Allium cepa. The sequence continues at coordinate 593,284,183 of CM060938.1, forward strand.
GTCTATTAAGCGGATAATATTTTAAATCCCATATACCGCGATAATTCCGTACTGGAGCGGAATTGGTATTGTGCTAATGTTTGTGGATGCAGGAAAACAGGTTGGAGGGATCCAACTGGATTCCTCAACAGTATTTATTTGATTTCAGATATTTTGATATTTGATGGACTATCATATCGATATATGATGTCGTTGTTGTCGTGATTGACTATTTGGTATGTAGCATCATTGGACCAAGTTTTGGAATTTTAAAAATGATTTTTAAAGTGATTTTTGAAAATATACTATATGTTTGGAAATTGATTCATTTTAAATAAATAAACGATATAATTTTTAATGTTATAAAGATTATGAATTTTTGAGAAATATAGTAAAAGGCTGATTTTTGAAAATATGGGATTAATGATTTTATAAAATAGTCTAAATCGGGATTAATTGAATTTATTATGAAAAGTTGAAATATAGGATTTATAAAATTTAATTATAAAATGAATCAAAATGGTGAAATTATAAAGAAGATTAAAGACGTTTTAAAAGAATAATATAAATTGATTTATATAAAAGAATTTATAAATCGATATTTATAAATTAAAAATATTTGAGTTATAAAACGAGTTTTTATAAGTGTTAGAATGAATTGTAAATGAATTTCATAAATGAATGAAATTTATAGAATTATAAACGGTGAAGTTATAAATGGAATTTTATAAGCAGTAGGTTTATAAAATTTATAAAGTTATTAAAAGAATGGTTTTGGATAAATAATTGAATCTTATAAGTTATAAGATTTATAATTATGAAGTTCAAAGGAACGATTTTGCAAACAAATAAATTATAAGTATTTAACTTATAATATGAATCTTTAGTATATCATTGAGATATGAATTGAGATAGGTTAATAAAGGAATTTATAAAGGAAGTTGTTATAAAATAAATAGAAATGGAATTTAAAAACGTTGTTTTATAAATTCGCAAACGACTTATTTTGATAAGTAAATTGTTGAAACCTATTAATGGAGTTATATTCACGTTTTTGACTGTGAATAATACTTTAAAATAAAATGAATAGAAATGATGAAATTCGTTAACGTAGTATATTCACGTTTTTGAATAGTGAATAATATGTTAAAGAAAATGTTTAGGATGTGATGTTTTAAATAGAATTAAAACGATCTAACGATGTTTTAAAATGTGTTGAGATTCGAAACCATAGATTTCAACATCTATTGTTGAAATAGACGTTTTCGAGAAATAGAAGGAAATGGTAGACTATAACACTGTTGTTATAGTAAATGATTTCCGAAAGGAAATGTTTTGTATAGTATTGGGATTTATATATCTATTTTAATTTCGAATCCCTATACTAGTGATTTTGGGTTGTCGTAACGATCTTTTACGCAACATTCGTTTTGGCCCAAATAAATATGTTTAAGAGAATGATTTCCTTAAAGAATGAAATATATACTTAATCTCGATTTAAGTATATTGAATATTTTCCAAGTGTTGAAAATAGATGGATTTGAGAATTACTTAATAAGTAAGTATGGAAATGTTTTCCAATATAAAGTGAATATTTAGAGAATTTATCTTCTTGAAGATAAATTGAAATGAATAATTGAAATCGTATATGCATGGATATTTTGGAATGAAAATTGATTATATATGGAGATTTATAAAAAAAGTGGGATTCGTTTAAAAATAAATATTGATTTATTTTTGAAGTGTGAAAATTATATATCTTGTAAAAATATTTTTGGGAAATAAATAATTTGGAAAATTATTTGGAATCTGGTGATGTGTGCATATCCATTGATAGTTCAATAACCGACTATCAATATTTACCCTTGAAAGGTATTTGTTGTGATTTTCTTGAATTTGAATGCTACACTTATTTTTAAATTATTGCGCTCGTTATTCGGATTACCCATTCCGAATATGTGATACGACGTAATGGATAGCATTGATGACCGGTGTTGAAGACCGATATTTTTGAAAGCGAAAGGACAACTCGTTGATTGTCTTTGCACCGAGTAGCTACGGTATAGAGACTCCCTATGTGATGGGAAGTCCGGACGTGATTAGAGATTATCCGGATTGCAAGGACTTCTTTGTAAGTGCCTTCGGTTCTGTTCGAGCCCGGAACAGACTTGTATGGATTGTATGTCTGACATTACAAATTGAGATATAAAGCTGATTTCTTTCAAATATATTTCTGTTGGTGGCGGAGAATTTATTCTTTTAGCTTAACACCCTTCTCTGAGACGTACGAGCTCAGAGGTTATGTAGTTGAAGGTTATCAGCGATATATTCCCAATTTGGTAATGTGACATGCTGAGTGTTGCTGTAAATGATCATTGTGTTGATTATTTGTGATAGGATCATTTATTTGATCATCTATCCTGGTGATCATTTCTATGATCATTTGTTGACCCAAAGCATGGCTTTTGTATAAAGTATGTTTTTGTGGACGTGACTTCGTCGAGCCTCACACCCCGGGAATGGTCAAAACAGGAAAGATGCGGCAAGGTTATGAGGGGTAGCGCCCTTTAGGATATGTGCATTTCCTTCTGGAAAAGGGTGGTATCATGGTATGGAGCCCAGATACTTACTCATGTTGAAAACACTTTATGATTGTGTGAATTGATTGCGAGCGCTCGGTGAAAGGTCCCAAAGGACCGGGGGATGGCATATTCGGTCAGTTGTTACTCAGTTAGGGGTAACCCGGCCTTGTGTTGGTAGAGATCCGGTTTGGTTCTCGGGGATGTCCATCCAGAGGCATTCTCATGTGGCAATGGGAAGTTCCTTGGCCTGATCATTCGTTGGAAATCCAAAGAAACAATACGAGACTTGTACGGTTTTAGTTGTATAACCTACTATGGAATGTGGCGGTAACCTGCTATTGAACATAGTTAGCTATAGTAGGCATAGTTCGGAATGTCTATGCTGGCTAAGATTTATATTCTACTTTCGAAATGAATTTTTTCTACACTATGCACTAATAATAATATCATATGTTCTTTTTAATACGTATCAAGCATCTTTGACTATCATAAGGAGAAATCTCCTCCGATTCTGCGTTTGCATTGTGTGTGTGTGCGGGAGGCCTTATGGTAGTCTCATTTTTAAAAGCATTGCGAATTGACTTTAAAAATATTCCTCTATTTTGATTTTAAAGATAAATAAACTGTTTTGATTTCTCACACCAGTCACATGACTGACTCGGAGTTTATTGTTTTCCTTCCTAAACTCTGGGTGCCCACCAATTTTCACACGGGCAGTCAAGAGTTAGGTTTATCAGGATATTCTGGAGTTGCAGGAAGCAAGCTAGATGGCATGGCGTTTTATTAGTATATAGTATTTCTTTTCCGCTGTTTGATGTATGATGTTGTACACTCTGATGATGATGTTATGAAATGTAATGTATGAAATGTAATAACTGATATAGTTCTTTGTTTAAAGATTATTCATTTATTTATTATATGTTGTTCCGCTGCGATTGTGAGATTCTGATGTTGTTCTGTTGTTTTCTGTTCCGTTCTATTTTCTATGTTCTTCTATTTTCTTTTCTCTCTATTTTCTATCTTTTTCTCTCCTCTTCTCCCTCTTTATTTTTCTTTAAAACCCTAAGTGTTCGGTTTTCCGTCATTCGATTGCTCGGCAGTCGATAAAGTGAGTATCGATGTTGAATTTTCGAAAGACGAAGAATCGGGTCCTTACAGGTGGTATCAGAGCATATGGTTAAGCGACAACCATGGTTCTGTTGGGTATTACACATTAGAGATAGAGTCAGTAGTACTCTAGAATGAGTTTGAGTGTAATAATAGCTATGATAGCGTATTTGTTAGTGAATATAAAATTGTTTTACATTGTGATGATTGGTTTATTGAGTGGCATATGAACCTTCGTCAGCACGGTCTCGACAACTATGCCGAAGGGGTTTCTAAACACTTGAATAGAACAATTCGGCACAATATTGTTTTAAATTGGGTAAATGAAATAATTTTGCCTTGATTATATTTTATATATAAAAGAAATAATTTTTCAGAATTATTAAAGTGTATATAAGTTGATTGTTAGGTTGTTTGAATAATCTAAATTAAAGAATAATTGTATAAGCAAATGAATTATAAGAATTGAATTATAATTAAAGTGATTTACAATTGTGAAATAAACTTATATATATATATATATAAGAAGTGAAGCTATTTGAATATGAGTTGTAAATAAAAATGAATTTAAAGTTAAATGGAAATTTACTTTAGAATTGGAATCTGGATTTATTTATAAGTTGGAATTTAAGTTATGTAAAACAAAGTAATGTTTGTAAAATGGAGAATGAAGTTGATATTGGTGTCAAAGTAAATTAATAAAGTTAAGTAATAAATATGAACTTGAGTTATATAAATGAAATTCAACTTTAGTAATTGAATTGAATTAATGGATTGAATGTAAATCAAATGAATGTAAATTAAATTGATATGAAATAATGAATATAAGTGTTAATTCATTAAAATCTAATGTTATTGGAATTTGAATAATTGAAAGAAAATCAATTTAATTAAACCAAATTGAATGAATATAAGCAAAGGAATTTGGTTGAAATTAATAAACATTGGTTGTTATATGATTGTTAGTTGATTGTATATAATTCATTAAGTATTAATGAAATTGAATTAATTTGAAGCTAAAGTAATTGGAATTCAATTGGAAGTTAAGTGAATCTTAAATAAAATTGAATGTGATTTGGAAGTGAACCAACTTGAATATGAATTAGTGAATATAAACTAATTGAAAATGAATGCTAGTAAAAACATCCACTGTTAATGAATCAAATGTGATAAATTGAAAACCTATTTCAGTGAATATTAATGAGAATATGAATGAATATTCATTGGTTATGAATGTTAGTTGGATGATAGTTGGTTGATGGTTGAATATATTGCTTTTACTGCATTTGCTATGTTGACATATATAGTTATTATGTTGCTATATGTTGTATATCGATACTATTGTCTATATATATGGTTCTCATGTTGTTTGTTGAGTGTTTAGTAGGTGCGGATCGCGTTTGCTTCGCATTTGGAGCTCGCTTTCGCGCTATATTAGCCGTATATGCTCGCTAATAAAATATAAGGTACATATCTCGGATTAAATATCGTACTTTTATACTTTTTTCCCTTCAGGATGCCTCATTACTCGATGAGATGTATATTTGTGATATATATACTGTCATTTTTTTTTCGGATCGAGCCGCGCAAAGGAGACTATGGCGAATTTTTCCGAAAATTTAAGGCGTTAGAAAAAATTTGAGAAAATTGGAAAAATTGTGAAAACTTTAACTTTGATTTGGAATTGAAAGTTAAACAATAGTAATTGTTTTTGAAAAGATAACTAAGTATAATTTGAAAACTTAGTAAGTTATTGTAAGGAATTTAACTATGGATTTTGGAAAATTAATAGATTCTGTAACTTTTCTTACTTGTTAATTTCGAGGACGAAATTCTTTTAAGGGGGGAAGATTGTAACGACCCAGGATTTTAAGTAATTAAAATTTGAATATTTAATTAATTTTAAATATTAATAAGTGAAATTTATAAGTCGAATAAATTTTATTTCGAATAATTGGATTTAATTGAATAATTAAATCGATAATTTAATATGTGAAAATACAGAAATAATTGAAAATTTGGGTTAAACATGATTGAAAATGATTTGTAAAATTTTATTTTATCATATTGAAGTTAGAATGATATTATAGAACTTTTAAAATCGAATTAAGAGTTAATTTGTGAAAATTGAATATTTTAATATTTAATCGACTAGTGAAAATAGTCAATTTTTGAACAGTATCAGAATTGAACGAAACCAGTTGCATTAGATCCCTAATAGTTAGTTATTACCGGATTTCAATTTTCGTAGCAATCAGAGTTATCGTTTGATCGTAGCAACTCGAAACGCATCGAATTGTTTTTAATATTAATTTGGCGAGTTAAAATAGCCATTTTTTAAACAGTCTCGGATTTCGACGAAACCAGTTTCATCGAATCCGTAATGTGATATTATTGTAAGGTTTCAAATTTCGTGTCGATTGGATTTACCGTTTGTCCGGTACAAATTAAAACGCCTAGAAAATCGTTTAAATCGGTTTAAATTTAAATTGAACGTTTATTGCCATAACTCGCACAGATGTCCGAATTAGCTTCCGAAACCTATTCCATTGTGTCCGGAACGCGGGATAAACCCTAGGAATGTCAGTTCCGGCGCGTAAATCGAAGTTTGGAATTCCCGGATGAATAGTGTTCAACGGTTTCCTATAAATAGACCCTTACCCCTTCATAAATTAAAAAATAATAATAAACTAAACCTAAACCCTAGCCGCCACCCCCTCAATCAAAGGCCAGAATTCACTTTCAATTCTCCTCAAATCTCCTTCAATCCATGCGTTAATACGAAAAGTTGTTAACTACAACATTTTAGAGCACGACGAGATCTTTAAATCCATACGGATATGATCGTGTTTGGAGCATTAGAGGGGGAGCAAGGGGGGCCGACGCCTACCACTTGTGCACGGTTTTCCATGCTATAGGGGGGGCCGAGCTTGCTGTGGTTGCAGCCGAGTGGAGAGTTGGGTGAGGGCTTCAACATGGAACTATCTGATCGTCGCGAAGTTGATCGTGTTGGTGGCAAACTGAAACCCTAATTAATGTAGATGGGTTCGGCCTTGCTTCAGGGTTCACGCACGTGAACGAAGAGGGGGAAGATGGGAGGGAGGCGTTGGATCTGAAGTGGACAGCTGGATTTCATTTAGGTTATAAAAAGAAAATAAATTGTTGTAAATTATTATATAAAAATTCGTATAACTTCATAAAATCATATCTTTTTCATACGAGGTCGAAAACGCGCGAAACTAGTTGCGTTGGAATCGTATGGACGAGCACTACGCGATGAAATTAGATTGGAGTCGTTTGGAGTTAGTGAAAATTTCGTGTAAAATTAAACGTCCGTTTAATTTTATTCGAAATAAATCGCTAAAGCGAAATTGAAATCAATGTGAGAACTTCTCACTCAATCGAATCAGTTTCGATTTTTATTTTAAATAGTTAGATTTAAAATATTTGAATGCATGTTTGAATGATGATTGTTATCTATTGATTGTTAAAATAGACATTATGCGCCGTTAGTAAGCGGAGGTTATTTATTAAAAACATATACCGCGAATATTTCATAAACAGTGAAATTGGTATTATATATAATAGCAATATATATATATTGGCATATGTATATATTGCAGTTATTGATTTCCCGCATTTGTATAGCGGATGAGACCCTATTGCGCCGTCTATTAAGCGGATAATATTTTAAATCCCATATACCGCGATAATTCCGTACTGGAGCGGAATTGGTATTGTGCTAATGTTTGTGGATGCAGGAAAACAGGTTGGAGGGATCCAACTGGATTCCTCAACAGTATTTATTTGATTTCAGATATTTTGATATTTGATGGACTATCATATCGATATATGATGTCGTTGTTGTCGTGATTGACTATTTGTATGTAGCATCATTGGACCAAGTTTTGGAATTTTAAAAATGATTTTTAAAGTGATTTTTGAAAATATACTATATGTTTGGAAATTGATTCATTTTAAATAAATAAACGATATAATTTTTAATGTTATAAAGATTATGAATTTTTGAGAAATATAGTAAAAGGCTGATTTTTGAAAATATGGGATTAATGATTTTATAAAATAGTCTAAATCGGGATTAATTGAATTTATTATGAAAAGTTGAAATATAGGATTTATAAAATTTAATTATAAAATGAATCAAAATGGTGAAATTATAAAGAAGATTAAAGACGTTTTAAAAGAATAATATAAATTGATTTATATAAAAGAATTTATAAATCGATATTTATAAATTAAAAATATTTGAGTTATAAAATGAGTTTTTATAAGTGTTAGAATGAATTGTAAATGAATTTCATAAATGAATGAAATTTATAGAATTATAAACGGTGAAGTTATAAATGGAATTTTATAAGCAGTAGGTTTATAAAATTTATAAAGTTATTAAAAGAATGGTTTTGGATAAATAATTGAATCTTATAAGTTATAAGATTTATAATTATGAAGTTCAAAGGAACGATTTTGCAAACAAATAAATTATAAGTATTTAACTTATAATATGAATCTTTAGTATATCATTGAGATATGAATTGAGATAGGTTAATAAAGGAATTTATAAAGGAAGTTGTTATAAAATAAATAGAAATGGAATTTAAAAACGTTGTTTTATAAATTCGCAAACGACTTATTTTGATAAGTAAATTGTTGAAACCTATTAATGGAGTTATATTCACGTTTTTGACTGTGAATAATACTTTAAAATAAAATGAATAGAAATGATGAAATTCGTTAACGTAGTATATTCACGTTTTTGAATAGTGAATAATATGTTAAAGAAAATGTTTAGGATGTGATGTTTTAAATAGAATTAAAACGATCTAACGATGTTTTAAAATGTGTTGAGATTCGAAACCATAGATTTCAACATCTATTGTTGAAATAGACGTTTTCGAGAAATAGAAGGAAATGGTAGACTATAACACTGTTGTTATAGTAAATGATTTCCGAAAGGAAATGTTTTGTATAGTATTGGGATTTATATATCTATTTTAATTTCGAATCCCTATACTAGTGATTTTGGGTTGTCGTAACGATCTTTTACGCAACATTCGTTTTGGCCTAAATAAATATGTTTAAGAGAATGATTTCCTTAAAGAATGAAATATATACTTAATCTCGATTTAAGTATATTGAATATTTTCCAAGTGTTGAAAATAGATGGATTTGAGAATTACTTAATAAGTAAGTATGGAAATGTTTTCCAATATAAAGTGAATATTTAGAGAATTTATCTTTTTGAAGATAAATTGAAATGAATAATTGAAATCGTATATGCATGGATATTTTGGAATGAAAATTGATTATATATGGAGATTTATAAAAGAAAGTGGGATTCGTTTAAAAATAAATATTGATTTATTTTTGAAGTGTGAAAATTATATATCTTGTAAAAATATTTTTGGGAAATAAATAATTTGGAAAATTATTTGGAATCTGGTGATGTGTGCATATCCATTGATAGTTCAATAACCGACTATCAATATTTACCCTTGAAAGATATTTGTTGTGATTTGCTTGAATTTGAATGCTACACTTATTTTTAAATTATTGCGCTCGTTATTCGGATTACCCATTCCGAATATGTGATACGACGTAATGGATAGCATTGATGACCGGTGTTGAAGACCGATATTTTTGAAAGCGAAAGGACCACTCGTTGATTGTCTTTGCACCGAGTAGCTACGGTATAGAGACTCCCTATGTGATGGGAAGTCCGGACGTGATTAGAGATTATCCGGATTGCAAGGACTTCTTTGTAAGTGCCTTCGGTTCTGTTCGAGCCCGGAACAGACTTGTATGGATTGTATGTCTGACATTACAAATTGAGATATAAAGCTGATTTCTTTCAAATATATTTCTGTTGGTGGCGGAGAATTTATTCTTTTAGCTTAACACCCTTCTCTGAGACGTATGAGCTCAGAGGTTATGTAGTTGAAGGTTATCAGCGATATATTCCCAATTTGGTAATGTGACATGCTGAGTGTTGCTGTAAATGATCATTGTGTTGATTATTTGTGATAGGATCATTTATTTGATCGTCTATCCTGGTGATCATTTCTATGATCATTTGTTGACCCAAAGCATGGCTTTTGTATAAAGTATGTTTTTGTGGACGTGACATCGTCGAGCCTCACACCCCGGGAATGGTCAAAACAGGAAAGATGCGGCAAGGTTATGAGGGGTAGCGCCCTTTAGGATATGTGCATTTCCTTCTGGAAAAGGGTGGTATCATGGTATGGAGCCCAGATACTTACTCATGTTGAAAACACTTTATGATTGTGTGAATTGATTGCGAGCGCTCGGTGAAAGGTCCCAAAGGACCGGGGGATGGCATATTCGGTCAGTTGGTACTCAGTTAGAGGTAAGCCGGCCTTGTGTTGGTAGAGATCCGATTTGGTTCTCGGGGATGTCCATCCAGAGGCATTCTCATGTGGCAATGGGAAGTTCCTTGGCCTGATCATTCGTTGGAAATCCAAAGGAACAATACGAGACTTGTACGGTTTTAGTTGTATAACCTACTATGGAATGTGGCGGTAACCTGCTATTGAACATAGTTAGCTATAGTAGGCATAGTTCGGAATGTCTATGCTGGCTAAGATTTATATTCTACTTTCGAAATGAATTTTTTCTACACTATGCACTAATAATAATATCAAATGTTCTTTTTAATACGTATCAAGCATCTTTGACTATCATAAGGAGAAATCTCCTCCGATTCTGCGTTTGCATTATGTGTGTGTGCGGGAGGCCTTATGGTAGTCTCATTTTTAAAAGCATTGCGAATTGACTTTAAAAATATTCCTCTATTTTGATTTTAAAGATAAATAAACTGTTTTGATTTCTCACACCAGTCACATGACTGACTCGGAGTTTATTGTTTTCCTTCCTAAACTCTGGGTGCCCACCAATTTTCACACGGGCAGTCAAGAGTTAGGTTTATCAGGATATTCTGGAGTTGCAGGAGGCAAGCTAGATGGCATGACGTTTTATTAGTATATAGTATTTCTTTTCCGCTGTTTGATGTATGATGTTGTACACTCTGATGATGATGTTATGAAATGTAATGTATGAAATGTAATAACTGATATAGTTCTTTGTTTAAAGATTATTCATTTATTTATTATATGTTGTTCCGCTGCGATTGTGAGATTCTGATGTTGTTCTGTTGTTTTCTGTTCCGTTCTATTTTCTATGTTCTTCTATTTTCTTTTCTCTCTATTTTCTATCTTTTTCTCTCCTCTTCTCCCTCTTTATTTTTCTTTAAAACCTTAAGTGTTCGGTTTTCCGTCATTCGATTGCTCGGCAGTCGAAAAAGTGAGTATCGATGTTGAATTTTCGAAAGACGAAGAATCGGGTCCTTACAAACCGATCTCATGGTGTTCAAAGAAGCAAGTCGCTACTTCAGGCTCCAGTACTGAAGCGGAATATAAATCTATCGCCAGTACTGCAGCGGAGATAACTTAGATCGAGTCAGTACTCAAAGAAATCGAAATCAATCTCACAAACACACCAATAATCTGGTGTAATAATTTGAGCTCTGTCTGTCTTTCTGCCAATCGAGTGCTACACTTACGAACAAAGCACTTCGAGATAGATCTGTACTTTGTTCGCGAAAAGGTAATGGAGGGAAGACTGAAAGTTAATCATGTTCCAACTTAATTTCAACGAACCGATATCCTCACAAAACCCCTTCAGCAAAGAATTTCACTCAATTAAATAGAGAACTCAAAATTAAAGAAGGCGGAGGAGAGATGAAGGAGCTGGAGAAATCCCTAGATGGAATTGAAAGGGGGAGTTAGGTTACAGAAATGAATAAGCACGAGATATTATATGGTGTAAAGTAGCGGATAGTAATAATTGTATTTTGGGCTTTGAAATACAGGCCCATATCTCTCAAAAACAACTTAACTGTGTTATTATGATCTCTTAATAAAAACTGTCTTTACATCTTCACTGTATTTCTTTTTTTGTCCATTGCTCAAATTATCTACGTTCTTAAAAGAAAATGGGCTTTTCTCGGTTATTTTCGTTCTGCCTTTCCTCGAATTATTTTCATTACCTTTTTTTCCCTCTTCCTCAATTCTCACTTTCTTCTAAATCCCCAAATCACTCCTCAGGACCTCTACGATCTCTGTGCGCAGCTCACTTGACCTCCAGAACGTAGCTACAACATAGGCCTTCTTCCTCCACGGTCGCGTGCGTCGGCAATCGATGATCCAACTTCGCTTCAATCAGAAATCCAAAGTCCTCAAATCGTGAACCCATCAACCGTCAATCCCCGTACCTTGTCACGAACCCATCAGCGTCGATCCTTGTACCTTGTCATGAATCCCATTGTCGTGAACTTCATCGATCCGCCCAATCTCTTGGTCTAGCATGAGTTGATGCAAGTATGTTTCTGTTCATCTGCAAAAGTATGTTGTATGAATTTGCAGAGTCATGATCCCCGTGCTTTTGGATTCTGCTAAGAAAGGTCATGCTAATAAAATTATGTTTCTATTCTTCTGCAAATAGAAAGGTGTCAAATTATGGTTTTCTTTGTTCATACTCATTTTTTAGTTTAGATTTATGACAACCACCTGTTATAGTTTTGACCATTTTACATAACATACACAGTGCTTGCTCGCGAACCAATGATAGAACGGTGTTCTCTTATTGTAAAAGCAGAACTGCAAATCTCTATCGGTTTGACATGAGCAACTACATACGTTGCTTCTGATGAGCCCAGTCTGTTTTGAAAGCATGTGTTTGTCTGAATCTTCTGAATATGTGCATATGCCCCAAAAAAATAAATATGATGGAAGGTGAGATTCAAAATTCTAAACTGTGAAATGATGGTGAAATGTCTTTCTTTAATATTTCCTGTATATGCATATGACACAAACGATTCTGTATAATATAATGCCTTACTTTTGTTAGTAAATGTCAAATTATGCGCGTGCCTCCATAGTATTCCAGGCTACTAGGAAGTATGTTGATCCATTATTGTCTATGAATATGGCAAGCTTTTACTATGAGAACTCATGCACACTGTCCCTCTCTTGCCATTAATTTCCAAAAATGTCCAGTACTGCAGATAATGGGAGTCTGGGAAGACATGCTACCCATGATCTTCTAAACCTATGTAATGTCCGTTAATGGTTTGTAAAATATGCATTATTTCTTATTATACATGACATCTGACTAACTACTACCATGAAAATTTGTCAACGTACAAAGTATCCATTGTTTGTGAAGTGTATATAGCTTATCACATGAGCGTATTATGAATACTAGCATGAGTGCAAGGTTAAATTAGGTATTTCAAAAGGACACCGATGAAAATAGTTCATGGAATTCTCTTTATTAGTAGTAAAGATAAAAGCGAAAATTGTTTGTGCATTGTATGTAAAACGCCACATGTCACATGAGTGTATTATGTCAGCTTATGTAAAATACCATCATTTTGTATCTATTTCCAGTTTATATGATTATCGGTGGTACCTTCAGTTTGTACTTTGTATGTTGCGTCAGAATCTCTAATGATATAAAAGTGCTGACTTAGATAATATGTTCTCTCATCTGCATTAGATTCTTTAATGACGTGTAAGTGCTAGATAATATGTTCTCTCATCTCTAGTAATTTAACCAATTGGCTAGGGGTTGGTGATGTTGGGCTATTCCATTTCAAACCAAGTGTTCGTACCTCTTGAAGTTCACATTCAGGCAAGTTTTTCTTTCTTTGTTTCTATCATGACAAATATCTGTATAATGCGGATAATGCGATTTTTTTGCATAATGTAAGTAACCATATGTATTGATATCAAGCCAGATCAAATTTGCTTTGATTTTTCTTATTCCTTAATAAAAGAAGAGGCATAATCACTCAAGTCTGATTCCTCCGACAAACGGACAATGTCTATGCTATGAAAATTTGTTTGCTTATTGCGTGAAATGAAATTATTCGTAATGATAATATTAAAGGAAAAATGAAAAAGAAATGCAAAGCGAATGAAAGTTGCTAAGTTAACTTCATGCTTTGTATCTTATGCAGGGGTATCCAAGAAAGTAATATTGTCCATGGAACAAGTATATGCACTCATTCACGTACTAGAATTTTTGGTTGAGGAGTTTTTGGGAATGACAAAATTCAGGTTTTACATTTAAATGAATCCTTGGATGCATCTGTTATTCTATATACACATAATTATGAAATTTCAAATCTTATCCAGAGTGCTACTAATATCTTTTTTTTATAGATCTTGATTTGCACCAGCATGTTGGCATCGGGAGTTAACCTTCCTGCTCATCTAGTCATCATAAAGGTAAAAATTCAGCTGAACCTACCTTCGATTCTCGTTCAATTAATTAAAGGCATTGCACATGAATAAATAATACTTGATTGTTAACTTTGGAATTTTCTGTTTGTTTATTTTGAACATGAGTTGATTAATTAAAAACATTTTACACGGTGAACTTTAATGCTAAATGCAATTTCTTCAACGTGGATTATTCTTTTAGGTATACTTGGCTCCATTTTATTATTACTATTTTACAATTTTGGACCAAATATTTGATATTCATGTATAATAGGCTTCCGAAGATGAAAAATTGAACACAAAACGATGCAAAGCAGAAGCAGCTGCAGACGTTGCAACATTTGTAAAGGCAGAGCAGAATAACAATGAGTCAACGGGTAAAAAGAGGCCAAGCTACTGATAGCCACAGCCTTGTTGAAAGGGTAACATTTTCCTTGTCCTTGTTATTTTTACTGTGCATTATAGAGAAAGTTATAAGTACTATATAGAACAATTTATTAAATATTTCAAAAATAATGATACTTAATTGGAATGATACTTCGAATTAAATACTGATGGGAATAATAAAATAACTAGCATGATAAAACACTTGGCACTATCCATAATCACACAAAGCAAACAAGAGGAGTTATCTGCATAATATAGCCTGTGACTACTTCCACACAGCTGTAAGCATATTTATCAACTCTACGCAGTAAAATATAAGTTGCAGAAATTGTTAATACTATTTTTATTTTCTAATGAGTATTTTGAAACAACTGTAATTCATGCAATGATTAACATTGAGTCCGGACTTCAGACTTGGATATGATAAAATCAAACTATAATTCACATCAAACTATGAATCCAGTTCACTATTTTATGAATTTTGCTAAACCAATTATAAGTCAATAGTACAGACATTACCCACTAGGTCATATGGTTATATTATGATACTATTAGGTGCATGTTTTGATTGTGATATACATGTTTTGGGATCATATGATTCAAAATCATTTTTCATCAACGAAAATGATACTGTTATATTATGAATTGTAAATGGTGGGTTTAAACCAAATCCCTTGAAATATCTGACCAAATTATAAAACCAAATCTAATCATGCGAATAAGCAAGAATTGAATTGGTATATTTCATGACTTAATGGTCAGTTAATTTTAGATCATCCTCATGTACATTTCTAGAGTATGCATTCAACAAAAAAGGGTATAAATGTCTAGACAACAATGAAAGAATTTACATATCTAGACATGTTGTCTTCAATGAAAAAATGTATTCTTTTGGCAACATAAATATCAAAACCACACAAAAGGTATACAATTCAAAAATTTCTATGTGGATATGCCTGAATAAGTTGAGGTAATGAGACAGCCTCAAAAAGAGATTATTCAAGCTGATAATATATTCCTAAGAGATGAATCAGCATGTGATCAACATGATTCTCATCAGTTACCCACTCAGCCACCACGTTATGATGCCTGCATGCAGTCCAACTCACACCAATCATTACATGATTTACAATCATCTAATGATGACTAGCAGACAACAACCAGTCATAGGAATCAACAGCAAGCACTGCAGTCAGCATCTGAAACAACTGGACATCTCATGATAACTAGAGCTAATAGTGGAATATTTAAACCAAAGACATACAATACAATCATAGAAGCCAGTGAACCAAGCAATTTCTATGCAGCAATAAATGATGATAAATGGAGAGCAGCAATGAAAGAGGAGTATGATGCTTTAATTAACAACAAAACTCAAACACTGGTTTCTCCATCAACAAACAAGAATACCGCTGGATGCAAATGTACTTATAAAATAAAGAGAAATCTTGATGGTTCAATATATAAGTACAAGACAAGATTAGTTGCAAAAGGCTATTCACAACAGAGTGGATTTGATTTTAATGAAACCTTTTCACTTGTTATGAAGCCTACCACTATAAGAATAATTATAACAATTAGGTTGGAACATCAAACAGTTAGATGTGAATAATGTCTTTTTAAACGGTGTTTTGCTGGAGGAAGTTTACGTGGAGCAACCTCAAGGGTTTAAATAGAAAAATAAGAAAACTATTGTGTGCAAATTAAAAAAAGCCATCTATGGGCTTAAGCAGACATCTAGAGTTTGGTTTGAAAAACTGAAATTTAACACCGATCAACTTTTACTACACATCAACACAATCTTATAATTCTTTATTTACTAAATTCAGTAAGCTTGCTATCACTTATGTTCTAATCAAACCGACCGTTAGGGAGGTTTGCTTACTGTCACTAGCCAAAATCAATTTTTCCGAAGCCAAAAAAAGTGGATCTTGTCTCATCGCGGTTTTTCAAAAAACATGGATCTTGTCTCATCGGGGTTTCCCTAAACTTCCTCCTTTTACTTCGCGCATCAAAGATTCCAAATTCAAATCTATTATGATTTTCAAATTCTAAAATTTCAATTTCAAATCGACAATTTGAATGCTTTGATTAATATTTAAATTTGAAATTCATATTTTCAGATTCAAATCTCAATTTATTCTTTTCCAACATATTATCATTTAATGTTTAAGTAATATTAACAAAAATTTTAAATGTTTATTTCTTATCAAAGTTATACAATCGGATGGTCGGTTTCTCCACCGTTGTGCGGTTATATTAGTATATGATGATTATTTCATTATTACATGCATCAGTGACATAAAGATCAACAAGCTTACTGAACAATTAAATAAAGAATTCTCATTCAAGGACCTTGGCCGTCTCAACTAAGTTCACTGAACAGTTAAATAAAGAATTCTCAACCAAGGACCTTGGTCGTCTCAACTAATTCTTAGTAATTGAAGTGAAAAGAATGTCAAACGACAAAATCTTCTTAAGTCAAGAGAAGTATATTTCAGAACTGTTAGTCAAAGCAAGAATGGACAAAGCAAATTCACTTTCAACTCATATGACAAGCAATACACACTTGTTCAAATACAAAGGAGAAGCAATTTCAAATGACAGACGATACAGAAGTATAGTGCGGGCATTGTAGTATGCTACAATTACTAGAACAGAAAATACATACAGTGTGAACAAAGTAAGTCATTTCATAAAAAACCCTTAGATAAACATTGGAAGGCTGTCAAAAAAATTCAAAGATACTTAAAATGGACAATAAAATATGGATTAATATTAGAATCAAGCAAAACCATCAACGTCAATGGGTATGTTGATGCAGACTGGGAAACTGATCCTGATGACAGAAGATCTACATTAGGTTACTGCATGTTTTTAGGTAAAAACCCAGTGCCATGGTGCTAACAAAATAACCAACAATTTCCAGGTCAAGTATAAAAGCTGGGTGCATACATGTGGCAAATGCTATTGCTGAAATAATGTGGATTGAATCACTGTTAAGTGAACTTCATATTAAAACAAGCAACAAAGCTACAATATGATATGACAATTTAAATATAGTTCAACTCAGTGCTAATCCAGTTTTACACTCTAGAACCAAGCATACGAAGATAGATCTTTACTTTGTCAGAGAACTAGTTCAAGCAACAAGTTAAATGTTAGACATATACCTGCCACATACCAAACCACAGATCTATTAAGCAAACCAATGTCAAGATGGAATTTCATGTTGTTCAAGCAGAGGCTTAAAGTGGACAAGGTTGACACTTTCAGTCAAACTAAAATGAATCAACCCAAGTCCAGTTTCATCACAACGTCGATCACACGGATTTGGAAGGAAAACAGTGAAAACCGACCGAATCCACTTAATTGCATCACAACTTAATCACAGATTAATAAAGATGAAAGTAGTCGAATACAATCTTATCACGACTTCAATGTCTCAGATCTATAAGAAAGAAAGTGAAAATATATCAGATCAACTCAAAATCGAAGCCTCATGACTCAACACCAAAGCCTTGAGACTTCGTGTTTATGCAACAAATGACAAATCTATGACTCATAAGTAGTAAATCTGAAGCATATTGATGGTAGACGTAAATCGTTATGCTTAGATCTGAAATTTGTTTAAGATAATTGAAGCAGACAAAGAATTTATGGCTTTTCTCCAAAGCCTATTTTTTTCCAAAGAATTAGGTTTGAGGGGGACAAATGAAGCAGCACTGAAGAATATACCAAAGAATATAACATGACAGTCTCAAATATCAAATACTAATAAATGGGTCTGTATGTTTCGGCCCAATATGAGTAATTATAAATACTCTGTAATCTATTGTGTGTCAAAGAATGATATTATAATACAAAAAGAGAACAAAATACATTCTCATTTTTTAGCAATATCAAATTTTGATTACTTTTAAAAATCTTTTTTTACATAATATGTTGTTTGGGCTATAATATAAATATAGGCATAAGAATTATACGTCGTACAACAATATTATGCTACCCTCATAGTATTTGATACCCAGTGGTTGTACCCAGTTTGCACTGGGTAGAACCGGGTCTGATCAGACATATAACACAGACACCGCCTACAACTAAACCAGAAACTAACAATATAAACAAACTAAGATTTAATCAAAGTCATTATAAAAAAACATACACCGCTCTAAAGTTTTTCAGATCATATGAAGGTTGAGATGAGCGAGAGTCAATATAGACAGCACTTTCCACTATAATATCTTGCGAAAAAGAACCCATCGACGTTAATGTTGAACAAAGAAGAAAAGACGTTAGTGTGGAACTAGGATGAGAAAGAGTTTGAAGGAAAAAAAGTATAATAAGAAAGAGTGAAGAAAAGAAATTAGTGTGAGGAGAAGAAGGAAAGATTAAGGGATGACTCCAATATATATGAGCGTGTAATAACTTCACTATTATCTTTTTTTGTAAGCTGAAAATGGGAATATTAATTTTTGAAGGTTGACACTATTTCAAAAAGGCCATGCTTACTCGGGTTATTCAAACAACTTGTAAAAAAATGTTGAAAAAGACGTTTTATTTATTTGCAACTACTGCCTAATGATGATGGTATTTGGATAATCTCATGATGGTTATCTAAGTCACTTTGAGTCTGTAATGATAAAATCCTTTTTACGTGAAGAACACATCCTACTACTTTTTTGGTTGTGGTTACGTTTTATTTTCATTTTTCCGATGAAACAACTTTCCGATATAAAGCCATGGAGAAACTTGTTTTACATAATATGTTAGTTTATATTGGTACTATGATAACACGAATACATATAATTAAAAATAGTATGATCACAACTGTCGTATGTTATATAGAATATAGGGTTGCAAAGCGACGGATGAATATTCCATCATTTATAGTTAGAGCATCTCCAACAAGTTTGATTGCTGATATCACATTACATGGCTTACAAAATGTAAGCACATCAAAACTCCAACGGTGTGTGAATTAAGTAATGCATTTATATCAAACATTATTTTTTACTTTATGAGATTATATGATTTTGTATGAGACGTTTGTTGAACAGACGTAGGAAGCTTAGACGTTTGTTCAACAAGCGTCTAAAGATATTACAAATCCAGCACTACTTCGACTCCAAATATAAGTATATAACTTTTGTTGCAACACAAAATAATTGCATATCTTTAATTTTGTAAGATCCAACTTAGTGTTGGAGATGCTCTTAGATTGCACGGTGCAAATCACTTAGATTTTACTCTGACCAACCCAATGGGTGGTGGCCCACATAGAAGAGTCAAGAGAAAGAAAACTCAAATCCAAAAAGAAAGCTGAAGTTGGTGGCGATGAGGAAGACGAAAAATAGACTACTGTTAATATCATCAATATATTTGATATCAGGTAATTTAAATTTGTTTCATTTCAAGCTGACGCTGTCAAAAAAAATTCATTTATTATCTAAATATAAGCGGTTCATGTAAATACATCTGCATATGCACATCAGCAATATAAATTTTTGTTACACTAATTTAAATTTACTTTTTTTTGAAATATATAACTACAAATGTATATATTACTAATTTTAAGAACACATTTTTTATTGTTTTTAATAATACCTTCAATCATTCTTCAATAGAATCTTTCTACATCGATATTTTCACTTAACACAATTTGCTGTCCTTTTTTATTTCTTCTTATGTTTTTATTGAAGAACTGTAAGAATTTTTTTTTTTAGCATAATGCTACTGTAAAGTTATAAGCATGCAATTAGGTCTTAAATCTAAAGAGTCGTCGTCAAATATAAGAAGAAAGAGTGGTACATAAAGCTATCTTTAAATATCATATATTTTCGCGCATACCTTCTGCACATGCCTCCTCCATGCTTACTTAAACTAAAATTATATAAAAAAAAAATGTTTTTAGCTTATTATATGGCTATCTAGCTTGTCACTAAATATAATTTTTTAAGCTTAAATTTTGACTATTTGGTGGCCACAATTATCAATAATATTTTGTTATTTGATTTAACATATATTTTTGTTTAGTCTATTTTTATTATTCTCGTTCTTGTTTTCAATTTAGAGAAAATAATTAAAGTAGCCTATATACCTCCATCATGATAATTACTGAACATTATTACTCCATGTTTATTTACTGTCACGTGATAATATGTAAACTACATTACTCCATATCAATTTGTTTGCATCATATTATAGTAACTGAACTGCAATCCTCCGCGTTTATTTAAACTTGATTGTTGATACTACGGGAGGTTCAGTTTGAATTATTTTCTTCTAGTCTTCTTTCCATATATAAATCTGGGAAAAAAAATTAAATATAAAATTGGAAATATGAAGGCCTCAGATGATATAATGTATGAAGTTTTATACAAACTTTCAATAAAACAAGTACTCAAAACGAACATTGTTTCAAGAAAGTTTCATCAAATTGCCAATGATAAATACTTTCGTCGACTACATTGAAAAAAACACTCATTTCGTGTTTGGTCCGACCACTCCTCTTTTAATCATATAAGACCATCGCGGTGGTAACAACTTTACCATAACCTTGTGTTTAGGCCAATTTTATTCTCTGCCTAAACTATATCATATTTTCATTGCTAACAATATCGTTAATTAATACTGGGACAAAAACCCTTGGTTTAATAACGATTATCGCATTAAAAACTCATGAAATAATATTTTATGTATTATATTCAACGATGAGAAAGGAAAATAACCTATATTCATAGGTAATCCTATTAATCGTAAATATACAATTGTTCCTCCATGTTCCATGACATGCTGTTATCGTTTTTCTATTGGAATATGCCATTATATGAAAACAGAAAATCATAAACTTTTGCAGTAACAGACAAAGTAATCATGGTGTACTCGTTAGATATAGTTTTTTCATGGAGAAAAGTCGATACTATATATGTGTATGGATCATTTAAGGGGTCCATATGCATTTAATGGATTTTACATTGGTTCGTTATGGATTTATTTGTGAACTCTATAACATGTTCTTTGTTGATAAATTTTGATGTAATCTTAAGGTGCACAAGGTATGAAGCCTTAAGGAAACAGTTCACGTCAAAGCATAAACACTGACCACCAACTATTAGTTACTTGGTAACTATTAGTCTGTATATTAGTTATATTAGTTTTCATATATAAGGAATGTATAAGTTCAACATGTTTTTGTCCTATATTTAAAGTATAAATTTAAAAACGTACTAGTTTGAATTTGATAATATTGTTTCAAACCTCATATAAATTGTCCAAAGAGTGAAATGCATATTCATATTTAGTTCAAACAAGTAACAGTTTAAAATTTTCATTGGTGCATTTTTTAACATTCCCAAATTTGAAAAATATGCCAGTAGCTTTGAGGCTTTATATTTTCTGACATAATAATGATTAATATTGTGAAAAAGTATGAAATTATTAATAAAGCATAATTAATTTTTAAAACAACCAACAATTTTTTATTTTATTTGTACCTTTCGTAGAAGGACAATAATTGAAATAATATAACAATAAACATAATTCAAAAATAAATAACCAGTCGTCACAACACAAAATATTTTGGAATACATTTAGAAATAATTCGGATGACATTTTATTAATAATAACGATAAAAACATACGACCTAATAAAACGTAATCAAGAAAGCAAATTATGAAACTTTCCTAGTGCAGACTAATATAACTTCTCTTTCGAACAAGCATCGCTCACTCAACTTCCCTAGTGCGGACTCCGATCAGGTTCGTTGATTAGAAACTTACATTCTCGTTATATAGTCATATACTAAGATAGAAAACACCGACACCAAATCGAGAACCCTAACTAAGTATTCTAGTTACAAGTGGTAACCAACTTGGTGAGGTTTATCGATTTGGTGTCAATATTTTCTATCATGGTATATATGGCTATACAAGGAGAATGAATGTTTCCAATCAAGAAACCTGAACGGAGTCTGCACTAGAGAATTTGAGCAAGCGATGCAAGTTTAAAAGAGAAGTTATATACTCGAGTTAGTAATTAAATTATATATCGTGCATAAATAATTTATACACATCGTACATGCTTATGGAAAATTTTAAGTATTTATATGGACTTATTTTGTTTCTTGATTTGATAGTGTTGAAATTTTGAGGATGAAATTATTTTAAGAGGAGAAGAATAAAACAAACTGAAATTTTTATAATTTAAAATTTAAATATTCGAATTTGATTTAAATATAATAAATAACAAGAAAACCAATTTTTTATAAGACCATTTGAGTTTTAATAAATAGCTAATAATTCTTAAAATTATTCAGAGGAATAAAACAGAGCTTATAATAGGCGTATCTTCCTTTTGTCTTATCCTTATAGTAATTCAACATAACCACGTCGTTCACTAATATTACAAGCACTTCATCACTTTCCTCCAAATTTCATTAACATATGAATACTTATTTTTTACTATGAACATATACGAGTAAGTGGAAAACTATATTTTTGCACCCATATGAAATCATTAATAATCCGAATTCCAACCAAACTATATTAAATGATACAAGACAAAAAATTTCTTTTAACTTAATTAACTGAATTTGGTTACAATCCCACCAATTAAAATTAAATGGAACTTCCATCATCATACTAATTTTTATATTAGTCTTTATTCGTGAACTCTATAGCATGTTCTTTGTTGATAAATTTTAATGTAATCTTAAGGTGCACAAGGTATGAAGCCTTAAGGAAACAGTTCATGTCAAAGAAACACTGACCACCAACTATTAGTTATTTGGTAACTATTAGTCTGTATATTGGTTTTCCTATATAAGGAATGCATAAGTTCAACATGTTGGTCCTATATTTAAAGTATAAATTTAAAAACGTACTAGTTTGAATTTGATAATTTGTTTCAACCTCATATAAATTGTCCAAAGAGTGAAATGCGCATTCATATTTATTTCAAACAAGTAACAGTTCAAAATTTTCGTTGGTGCATTTTTTAACATTTCCGTTGCTAAATGAATTTGAAAAATATGCCAGTAGCTTTGATTCTTTATATTTTCTGACATAATAATGATTAATATCGTGAAAAAGTATGATATTAATAAAGCATAACTAATTTTTAAAACAAATAACAATTTTTCATTTTATTTGTACCTATTATAGAAGGACAATAATTGAAATAGTATAACAATAAACGTAATTCAAAGATAAATAACAGTCGTCACAACACAAAATATTTTGGAATACATTTAGAAAATAATTCGCATGGCATTTTATTAATAATAACGATAAAAACACACGACCTAATAAAACGTAATTAAAAAGCAAATTATGAAAATTTATTGTTATTATTACTAAAATGAAATTATAATACGTAAAATAATAGTAAGGGCAACAATTGCTATATATAGTAGTTTTGTGAAATAATAAACTAAATTAGCTATGTTGTGAACATAATGGATTACATTTATAATAGTTTTCATCTTTTGAAGTTGCTTCTGAAAGTCATTGTTGTCATTCCACGTTTGTTGTTATTTAAACATTACATAGAATCCGTGAACAAAAGTTGGAACCACACGATCAAAAGTAATAACCGTTGCCAGTTAATTTTTCGGACAAGTCTCTGTCAAAATAATATCCAGTACATACAAAAACTACTTTGCACCTGACAGTTTTAGACAATAAGATCAAATAGTCAGCTGAACATTTAGTTGGACCCAATCAAATATTACAACCTGTCTATATATAGCCCACTAATAAACAAAAACTTTTACGTTTATAAACATTGACATCTACCATCAGTCAGGGAAAAAATCAGAACTAAACAAAACAGAATCATGAAAAAATTTAATTTTCAGCGATCCATTTCAATTAAGCATTAACTTCAGAAAATCGTTGCCCTGCACATCAGACATGCATTCTTCTCCTCGAATCATCTAGCAAGACATTGAAAATGAAAGCCATGAGAGCAAGATGTGCGAACCAACTTCATTCCTTCCTCGTCTACTATATGATTACCATGACCATCAAACTCCATAAGACATATGAAACAGCATGCACCGTCTTCTAGTCCTTCCCTCCCATTTAACCACTCAACTCTTTTGCCTAATATCATCCTTGAATCAAATGCTGCATCAAAATATGCATAATTTCCCCCAGTTCTAAATACAGACATTTCATCGTCCCTTTCATCATCCGTATCAATTAAATCATCATTGAAGAACACTTCCACTTCATACTGCACTCCGCTTCCTTCAAAATTAGCCAGAGTTCGTTTACAGAAATCAACAATAATATGATGCAACGCTCATACATTCTCTGGTCTATGAATGTGCAGATCAGAACCTTCTACTGATACATTGCGCTGTATCGTGTGTAGAAGGTTGATGTTGAAGCGAGCATCTTCGTTTCGTGGCAGTTGAAACGAAAATTCTTCGGTGATGGTTGCTCTTAAATCAGCTACGTTTGCACCACTCAGTTTTGACAGCAATACTCTAATCAGTGGATTTGTTTGTACTGTTATATGAATGACTTTAAGTTATATGGGCATATCCATATAATATATTTCTTCTTCAATTACATTTCAAAGTTACCGTGGATCGTGCTATATGCAATTATACTATACTAGTGCGGAAATAAACTAAAATACTAGAGCAATGTAAATAATTAAAAATCAAACAAGCACACCAGGAATTTTTATACTGGTTCGAACTTCCCGTTCTACGTCCAGTCCCAGACTCCTTCTGGAATTTTACTAACAACAATCCTCACTTAACCCAGAGGAACATGTTTACAACAACCCTTGAACAGCCGAACAAGGGACCTGAGCAGCAGAACAGGATTTCGCCTCAACAGCCGAAGAGGACTTCACTTGCCTGAACAGCAGAACAGGACTTCAACTTATACAGAAAGTATATGACACAGTGTGTTCTCAATAACACGAATTTGTCTCTTGATAGTACAATCTTCCTATAATCTTTCTCCTTTATGATATATGTATGAATGCGTGAAGATTATGAAAGTAGAATTTGAATTTGAATGATATTTTTAGCACAAATGAGTTAGAATCAAGAATTTCAATAATAGAATAATAATCAATAGAAATTAGTGTATTAAAACTTGATTCTAATGTGTTTATATAGGTAATAAATGGTTGTAATCGTTCATGAAGAGTTATCATCAAAAGCTGTTGAATTAAAGGTCGCAACTCTTCGTGAACGGAAATGCCTTTTCAAAAAAATAGCCGTTGTAAATATTCAGACGTCTGAAATTTAAATTTCAGACTTCTGAATTTAAACGATATTTGAAACAGAAAGCAAATAGGCCATTTTTGGTCATTTTCAGACGTCTGAATATCTCACATCTCATTTCAGACGTTTGAATATTGTAATATACAATATTCTATATTATAGATTCAGACGTCTGAAATGAGCTATTTAGACGTCTGAATGTAACATGAAAATTGAATTTCTTATTTTTGAAAAGATGATCATGCAATATATCATATAGGAGAGATTTTAACATACTATTATTACTAGACACAGACTCAATACATACTTTAAGTGTTGGAGCTCTTTTGAATCTGTCCTTTGATTGATTCCTGCAATAAATATGTTAGTATACATAGTAACTTATATAGTTGTCATAGTCAAAATATCGTAATTACGAAGTATTGTGAATACGAAGTTCCAACAACATTAGCCATTGATTTTTTTTCAATTATGAATGAAGGACGAAGCTGCAAAAAAAAAAAACAAAAGAGTTGTAATTGAGTGATAAGTTTTGGAAGATAAATTAGTGAAAAAAAAGATGTATCAATACGTGTTTTGTTTGAATGGCTTCGCCCTTGCATGATACTAAATTATTTGCTGAGCAGAATCGATCATGTGCATCAACTTTTGTGCGTCGGCTGATGTAATTTGAAAATCAATGCATTATTCAATCTTTGCATTGGACGAGTCTTGCAATTATGGATTGACTAGATTTACAGTATAAAAGAAAAATTGAAATGTGAATAAAGATATAATCTTTATGTAAACTTTATACTTCAAGTAGAAGTAATATTAAATCAACATTGTTAGTTTTTACTTAACTGGTTTAAGATAATAATCAGCCTGGAGTTGAAAAGTTCGAAATTATAATTAAACTTAACATATTGTCATATTTACAGATCACATGGAATGAACTACTACCTAGGGCAACCAAGCGTAGAAATTTACATCAAACAAATTTAGAGAAATAACCAATACACAGCTTAAAAAATTTGGATGAAATTAGGTGGTGGAAAAATAAACAATGTGCGTATGTATAATAAAGGTTAGAGAGGTTTCATGTAGGTCATCTGCCTAAAATACTGTCAGTTTCAAACAATTTAACCTCTACATCATACATGTATATACACATTTATAACATAGCCACACCCGCTAGCATACATACATGTGATAATATGTGTTTTTTACCGAGCATGGAGATGCACTATCCATTACACGTCAGATAATTTTAACAACAATGTAGGGTAAGCTAGTGTTATTCATACACTTGTTAAAATTATCTGACGTGAAAATGAATAGTGCATCTCCATGCTCGGTAAAAAACACATATTATTACATGTATGTATGCTAGGGGGTGTGGCTATGTTATAAATATGTGTATATACGTGTATGATGTAGATGTTTAATTGTTTGAAACTGACAGTATTTTAGGCAGATGACCTGCATGAAACCTCTCTAACCTTTATTATACATACGCACATTGTTTATTTTTCCACCACCTAATTTCATCCAAAAATTTTAAGCTGTGTATTGGTTATTTCTCTATATTTGTTTCATATAAATTTCTACGCTTGGTTGCCTTAGGTAGTAGTTCATTTCATGTGATCTTTAAATATGTCAGTATGTTAAATTTAACTATAATTTCGAGCTTTTCAACTCCCGGCTGATCATTATCTTAAACCAGTGAAGTAAAAACTGACAATGTTGATTTAATATTACTTCTAATTGAAGTATAAAGTTTATATAAAGATTGTATCTTTATTCAGATTTCAATTTTCCTTTTATACTGTAAATCTAGTCAATCCATAATTGCAAGACCCGTCCAATGCAAATATTGAATAATACATATATTTTCAAATTACATCAACCAACGCAAAAAAGTTGATGCACATGACCGATTATGCTCAGCAAATAATTTAGTATCATACAAGGGCAGAAGCCAATCAAACAAAACACGTATTGATACATCTTTTTTTTCCACTAATCCATCTTCCAAAACTTATCACTCAATTATAACTCTTTTGTTTTTTTCCAGCTTCGTCCTTCATTCATAATTAAAAAAATAATAATCAATGGCTAATGTAATTGAAGAAGAAATAGATTATATGGATATGGCCATAGAACTTAAAGCCATTCGCATAACAGTACAAACAAATCCACTCATTAGAGTATTGCTGTCAAAACTAAGTGGTGCAAACGTAGCTGATTTAAGAGCAACCATCATCGAATAATTTTCGTTTTAACTGTCACGAAACGAAGATGCTCGCTTCAACATCAACCTTCTACACACGATACAGCGCAATGTATCCATAGAAGGTTCTTATTTGCACATTCATAGACCATGGAATGTGCGAGCGTTGCATCATATTATTGTTCATTTCTGTAAACGAACCTCGGCTAATTTTGAAGGAAGCAGAGTGCAGTATGAAGTGGAAGTGTTCTTCTATGATGATTTAGTTGATACAGATGATATAAGGGACGATGAAATGTCTGTGTAACGATCCTGACTCGACCTTCGAAAATCGGCACCGAATACAACACTCGTATTCAAATGCCACAGATCCAAACGTCGAACCTGGTTCGCCGGTGCTTATAACACAATAAGTACAACGCATCAGAAGAAATATGCATAGAACATTTGATATACAACATTGATACAATATCTGATACAACAGAATACAATAGAATGATATAACAGATATCAATACTATCAGAGATACAAGAAACAGCAGCGGAAAGATAGTGTCTTCAATGCCAAATTCAAGAACTCCATCTTCAATCCAAAGCTAGCTCGAACCCCCTATCACATTCACTAAGAGAGCAAGACTGGTCCGATGCTGAAGTGTAGCAAATGCGATCCACAAATCCAAAAGAGCTTCGAAGGCTAACGAATCGATTCCTATAATTCGACTATCTGAAAACCCAACTCTAGAACTGCCCGTGTGAAAAATAGTGGACACCCAAAGTTTAGAAAAGGAACAATAAACTCCAGGTCAGTCGTGGGACTGGTGTGAGCAAACAAAAACATTTGGTCTTAAAAACAAACAACAAGAGAACTTAAAATAAAACCGCAATGCTTTTTGGAAAATGAAACTACCATAAGGCCTCCCGGCACACACACAATGCAATCGCACACTTGGGGGAGATTTCCCCTTATGATAGTCAAAGATGCTTAATACGATAAAAATTCTTTGGTATTATTACTAGTGCATAGTGGAAAATCTTTCGAAAGTATAATATTAATCCTAGCCAGCATAGGTACCATGATATTATGCCTACTATAGCTGCCATGTTAAATGGCAGGTTGTACAACTAAAACCGTACAAGGCACGTAGTGTTTTGATTGGATTTCCAACAAATGGTCAGGCTAAGGAACTTCCTACTGCCACATGGGATCGCCTCTAGCGGGACGTCCCGAGAACTAACGTTACGGTTAGATCTCTGCCAACACAAGGCCGGGTTACCTCTGTAACTAGGTAACTACTACACGAATATGCCATCCCCCGGTCCTTTGGGATCTTTATCCGAGCGCGCGCAACAACAACCACAAAGTATCACAAAGTAATAGATCTGCAGTATCCACATGAGTAAGTATCTGGGCTCCATACCATGATACCACCCTTTTCCAGAAGGAAATGACATACCCTAAAGGGCGCGACCCTCATAACCTTGCCGCATCTTTCCTGTTTCGACCATTTCCGGGGTGTGAGGTCCTGATGCAGTCTCGTCCACAAAGCTACGCTTTATACAAAAGCCATGCTTTGATCACAAATGATCATCATCACACAGCAGCACTCAGCATGTCACATTACCAAATTGGGAATACATCACTGATAAATATCAACTACATAACCTCTGAGTGCATACGTCTCAGAGAAGGGTGTTAAGCTAAGAGAATAAATTCTCCGCCACCAAGCAGAAATGTATTTGATAGAGATCAGTTTAATATCTCAAAGTGTAATGTCGGACATACAACCATACAAGTCTGTTCCGGGTTCGAACAGAACCGAAGGCACTTCCGAAGAAGCCCTTGCAAATCCGGATATCCACAATCCGGATCGGACTTCCCATCACTTAGGGAATCTCTATACCGTAGCTACTCGGTGTAGAGACAATCGATAGGTTATCCTATCGTTCTCACAAATACCCGGTCTTCACCACCGGTCTTCAATTGCTATCCATAACGTCGTATCATTATTCGGAATGGGTTATATGACACAAGGTCCTCTCCCGGCTAACCGAATAGTAAGCGCCATATTTAAAAATATATGGATATGGGATTTCAGTTAAGTCACAACTTATAAAATCCAAAACTTTTCTTTCAAATGGTTAACAAATTACCATTTTAAACCTTTAAACAAAAGGATTTATTTCACAAAGTTTCACCCAGTTTCACAAAGATCTACCCATAGATTCCAAAACAATTCCCATTAAATTTGGATTAACCCAAATTAAATCTTTAAAATTAAAGATTTATAGCTTTCAAACCCATTTCCAAAGATTTATCTATAACTTGGAAAACAATTTTCCTTTTTAGACTTGAAAATCCTTTTAACACAACTTGAAAGTCCATTTCTTATGAGAAAGCAAATCTAATTTATACAAGTTGAAATCTTGAGTTAAATTTAAATTTCAAAACATCACCTTTTAAAAAAAAATGGTTTAAAACCCATATAACCCATTTGTAAGTTGAATAACTTTTTAAACAATAGTCTCCAAGTCATAGAATTCAATTTCAAATATTGAATTCAAATTTAAATTAATTTATTTAAATTTCAAAACTCAATCAAGTTATACAAATAACTTTTATTTTTGAAACTCATTTTCAAAAGCTTCAATTCTAATTCCAAAACTATTTTGGAAAAATTCAATTTTTAAAATCTGTGACTTAACCCATTTCCACGTGCAATCCATATTTGTGTGTGTATAGGTGTGGTCTAGGGGTTCAACACAATAGTGCACAACATCATCATCACAGGTTCAATCATATCGATAAGCGGTATAACCCATAACGCTTATCTATATTCACAGATTCATAGATAAAGTAAAACATCAATCACAAAGATTAACTAATATGATTCGATGTGAGTTTCGGATAACCGACTGGAATCCGACTCCCTGTCGCATCGAATTTCAAACGCCGTTTTACGGCCAAGGGTATTTATACCGAAAAAGTCGAAAGCATATCACAGATATCATAGATCAATACACAGCACATCTCACATCACAGAATATTATAGTCCAAGATAACAATCAATGCAAAGCAATACAATCATTCATAAGCAAGCATATCTCTAATTAATTCGAATTAATTACTTAAGAATAAATCATCTTACCTTGCTTAACTAACCAATATTAATTAATCACAATCATCTAATTAATTAATCACTTCTTAATTGACCTCATTATCATTTAATTAACCTTTGTTTCATAAATTAATTATTCCTTAACAATTGATTAATAATCTCAAGTTAATCAATACCTAATTACCATTTGGTTGATTCTCAATCACCATTGATAAATTAATTGATTACCACTTAACAACTTCTAAATTAGTCCCTAATCTTTAATTAATAATCTATTTAGTGATCCTTTAATTACAATTTAATTAATCTTAAATTAATTAACCTTTGATCCTTAACATTCATTAATCAAGTAATTTTTTTTTCCTTAATAAATTTCTTAATCAAACCTTTAAAATTAAACTAATTAATTAGATGTAATTTTCTTTAAATTACTCAATCAAAATTAAGGTATTAAAACCTTAATTAAGATAAACATTATCTTGTTATTATCCTAATTATCGTTAACATAATTACCCATTAATCTTTAAAATTGTCTTAGTTAAATAATTAATTAAGCTTTAATATAAATAATCATTCATCTTTAAAAATTTAAAGTTATCAAAACATAATCTTAAATAGCTTAAATATTTATCAATTAATAGTTTGAAAAATTATTTTCAATTTGAATTTCAAAGTTTGTCTTTTTATATAAACTTTTAAAACCAAAGATTATATAAATTTTAAAACATTTTTAACTTGATAATTTGGAAACAATTTATAACACTTTTAACTTAATAATGAATTTGACAAATCCAAACTTGGCTATACAGTTTTCAGTTCCATCACCATTGTAATCACGTGTTCACGAGTGCAATCTCCATAAAGCCTTCATCTTCCCAAACTTCCACAATCCCCTGATACACGATCTCCCCGCGTGCACCATGCACCATCTCCCTCCATCCACCATCGACCATCGCCGCGGCCTCAACAAGACGCTCTCGACCACTACAACACTTTGCAAAGCCCAGAATACCCCATACTATCGAGAATCGAAATATGGGTATCGAACCCAAACTGTTCGAAACCACCATCGCCGAAAACCACCCCTCCACGGCAACACCAACCTCGAGAGACCCCGCCACCTTAGCCGTAGTTCCGCCTCTCTCCCCAGCATCACCAGGACCAACCGTGATCGCCTTCGGTTACGACTCGACACCACGAAACCAAAAAGACTTCGACGTCAAAACACAGGGTGTTAAACCCTATCTCGATCATTACTGGCGAACACAATCAATAATAAAATCCCAAAGTATTTTTCCTATGATCCTTGTCTCCTCCATGACCTTCATGCTCAACCGCGACACTCCGTTCGTCGTCGATCGCCATAAATTGGCCAAAATGCCCAAAACATAAAATTCGACAATTCTCTTTAATTACTGATCTAAAAATCATGATACAAGTTTCAAAAATCATGGTCTACTATTTGCAATTCAATTATGAAATCAAAACTAAAAATCAAAATCATAAAATTCTGACCCAAATTATATTTTACTGTAAATTCAAAGATTTATAACAAATTATTTATGTTTAAAACTCGTAATTATTTTTAAAAATAAGTTTATGCTGTTATAAACATTTTCTTTTCAAAGTTCTAAGCTTAATATTGATTACACAAAGTGAATTTTGAATTCAAAGCTTAGATTGGAACCTTGTAACTAAGAGGTGAACTATGAACAGAACTTACTTTTCTATATATACAGATAAATGCACTCAGTCATCCACAAATATACAAACATGCAAGCCAATATACACATCATTCAAACACATCTCGTTATCCTACTTCATGAATCATCAAGGTAAAATCAAGGAAAAGTGAGTTTGCTCACCTGAGATTGATGAAGAAAGACAGAGGACAGAGAAAGGTTTGAGCCTGTACACACTTTTTTTTTTTTTAATCTTTTGAAGCTTAGATCTGCAAGTTACAAATGGATATCTTTGCTTATACTCTGTCACGTTCACATACTTAAGTTATTAATAACAGTAGTCTTTTATACATTTTACTTACAGTTGAATGACAGAGAAGTTTACTTTACTTTTTTTTTCTCTGCAACTCAAAAACAGGAATAAAATTCGCCTTGAACTTGTTTCTTCCTGCAACTGTTAAATAAGGTTGTTTTAAATGTTTGTTTTATTTACTGATTATCAACATAAAATTCAAATTTTCCTTAAAAAAAGAAGAAATTTCACTTGCCTTTATTTATTTTCCAGAGAGCTTGCACTGCTCTGGCCAAAAACTGTAGCATCCATTTTCTTTATTGCTTTAACTTCAGGTTGATTTCCCAGAATTTGGTTTTCCAGATTGAAGTCTTGAAACTTTGATTTAAACTTTGCTTTGATTGCTTGAGTTTGTTTGCCTGAGCTTGAATGTTTTCCCCAGGCTTTGAAACTGTTTTGAATTTCTGTTCTTTGACCTTGTATTTGTTTTACTTGATATTCTTTGTGAGGATGTGCTTTGTTTTCGAATTGATTTCTCAGATTTTAAAAATTATGAACTGAGAATTAGTTTCCTTCTCTTACATATGTGTTGAGATTTGAGATACAAAATCTTTTGTTACTGTAGTTTCAGATTTGGTGAGATGTTATTATAATCGCATATGGGGAACTCAAAAGTTTCTTTGCAATTTTTTTTTATTTAATTAAATAAAATGAATGCCACTTGTTAAAAACAATCTTAAGCTTTAGATTTTGGTGATTGCTCTACTCCATCCTCACATGTGCATGTTTGTATATGTTTACCTTTAATTTTTTTTAAAGAAAAAAGAATGTTTCTTTTTATTTTTATTTTTTTATATCATATTTATTTTATAAACATTTATTAACATATATATCACAATCTTTTTATTATTTTCACACTCAATCTTTAATTTAGTTCATACATTTATTTAAAAATTTATATTTACACAATTTACATTCATACATTTTTTTTATTAATTTGTACACTTTATAAAAAGGAAAGAATGGATTTTAAATTTTAAATTTCATATTAATAAATAGTCACACTTATTTATGTATGAAAATTTAACTTAAAAATAATATTATGAAAATTTATACATCTTCCAAATAAAATTAAATTAAAAAAACAACTATTACTATCATTTTATTAATCTCAAGCTTTTAAATTCTATTTTTATTTTTCATACATTTTATTTTGAAATCCAAGGCTTGTTATGTAATCACTTATTCCTAAATTTCTAATATAAATTTCCATTTATAATCAAAATTATTTGTTTATTCTAGAAAATTTTCTAATTAATTCACAATTTATTTTCCAAAAAATTAATTTAATTGCCAAAATAAACTTAATGAATTCTCAGGAATGTTACAGTCTGTATTTGGAACTGGAGGAAATTATGCATATTTTGATGCAACATTTAATTCAAGAATGATATTAGGCGAAAGAGTTGAGTGGTTAAATGGGGGAAGGAGTAGAAGACGATGCATGCTGTTCCATATGTCTTATGGAGTTTGATGGTCATGGTGATCATATAGTAGAAGAGGAAGGAATGAAGTTGGTTCGCACGTCTTGCTCTCATGGCTTTCATTTTCAATGTCTTGCTAGATGGTTCGAGGAGAAGAATGCACGTCTGATGTGCAGGGCACCGATGTTCTGAAGTTAATGCTTAATTGAAATGGATCGCTGAAAATTAAATTGCTTCATAATTCTGTTTTGTTTAGTTCTGAGTTGTTTTTCCTTGACTGATGGTAGATGACAATGTTTATAAACGTAAAAGTTTTTGTTTATTAGTGGGCTATATATAGACAGGTTGTAGTATTTGATTGGGTCCATCTAAATGTTCAGCTGACTATTTGATCTTATTGTCTAAAACTGTTAGGTGCAAAGTGGTTTTTGTATGTACTGGATATTATTTTGACAGGGACTTGTCCGAAAAATTAACTGGCAACGGTTATTACTTTTGATCGTGTGGTTCCAACTTCTGTTCATGTAATGTTTATAAAACAAACGTGGAATGACAACAATGACTTTCAGAAGCGACTTCAAACGATGAAAACTATTATAAATGTAATTCATTATGTTCACAACATAGCTAATTTAGTTTATTATTTCACAAAACTACTATGTATAGCAATTGTTTCCCTTACGATTATTTTACATATGATAATTTCATTTTAGTAATAATAACAATAAATTTTCATAATTTGCTTTGTTGATTACGTTTTATTAGGTCGTGTGTTTTTATCGTTATTATTAACAAAATGTCATCCGAATTATTTTTTTAAAAGTATTCCAAAATATTTTGTGTTGTGGGGACTGGTTATTTATCTTTGAATTACGTTTATTATTATACTATTTCAATTATTGTCCTTCTACGATAGGTACAAATAAAATGAAAAATTGTTGGTTGTTTTAAAAATTAGTTATGCTTTATTAATAATTTCATATCTTTTCATGATATTAATCATTATTATGTCAGAAAATATAAAGCATCAAAGCTACTGGCATATTTTCCAAATTCATTTAGCAATGAGAATGTTAAAAAATGCACCAACGAAAATTTTGAACTGTTACTTGTTTGAAATAAATATGAATGCGCATTTCACTCTTTGGACAATTTATATGAGGTTTGAAACAATATTATCAAATTCAAACCAGTACGTTTTTAAATTTATACTTTAAATATAGGACCAATATGTTGAACTTATATATGAAAACCAATATACAGACTAATAGTTACCAAGTAACTAATAGTTGGTGGTCAGTGTTTCTTTGACATGAACTGTTTCTTTAAGGCTTCATACCTTGTGCACCTTAATATTACATTAAAATTTATCAACAAAGAACATGCTATAGAGTTCACGAATAAAGACTAATATAAAAATTAGTATGATGATGAAAGTTCGAAGTAATTTTAATTGGTGGGATTGTAACGAAATTCAGTTAATTAGGTTAAAAGGAAATTTTTGTCTCGTGTCATTTAATATAGTTTGGTTGAAATTCGGATGATTAATGATTTTATATGGGTGCAAAAATATAGTTTTCCACTTACTCGTATATGTTTCAGAGTAAAAAAATAAGTATTCATATGTTAATGAAATTTGGAGGGAAGTGATGAAATGCTTGTAATATTAGTGAACGACATGATTATGTTGAATTACTATAAGGATAAAACAAAAGGAAGATACGCCTATTACAACCTCTGTTTCACTTCTCTGAATAATTTTAGGAATTGAGAGCTATTTATTAAAACTCAAATGGTCTTATAAAAAATTGATTTTCTTGTTATTTATTATATTTAAATCAAATTCGAATATTTAAATTTGAAATTATAAAAATTTCAGGTTGTTTTATTCTTCTCATCTTAAAATAATTTCATCCTCAAAATTTCATCACTATCAAACCAAGAAAGAAATAAGTCTATATAAATACTTAACATTTTCATAAGCCTGTACGATGTGTATAAATTATTTATACACAATATATAATTTAACTACTAACTCGAGTATGTAACTTCTCTTTTAAACTTGCATCGCTTGCTCAAATTCTCTAGTGCAGACTCCGATCAGGTTTCTTGATTGGAAACCTTCATTCTCCTTGTATAGCCATATATACCATGATTGAAAATATTGACACCAAATTGATAACCCTCACCTAGTTAGCTACGAATTGTAACTAGAATACTTAGTTAGGGTTCTCGAATTGGTGTCGGTGTTTTCTATCTTAGTATATGACTATATAGTGAGAATGTAAGTTTCTAATCAACGAACCTGATCGGAGTCCGCACTAGAGAAGTTGAGTGAGCGATGCTTGTTCGAAAGAGAAGTTATATACTCGAGTAAGTTATCAAATCATATATTGTGTATGAATGATTTATACACATCATACATGCTTATGTAAAATGTTAAGTATTTATATAGACTTATTTCTTTCTTGGTTTGATAGTGATGAAATTTCCAAGATGAAATTATTTTAAGAGGAGAAAAATATAACGACATGGAGTTTTTATAGTTTATAATTTGAATATTTAATTTATTTAAATATTCAAATTTGATTTAAATACAATAAATAACAAGAAAATCAATTTTTTATAAAACGACTTGAGTTTTAATAAATAGCTCTCAATTTCTAGAATTATTCAGAGAAGTAAAACACGGCTTGTAATAGGTGTAGCTTTCTTTTTCCTTATCTTTATATTAGTTCAAATAATCATGTCATTCACTAATATTACAAACACTTCATTACTTACATTTCAAATTTCACTAACAAATAAATACTTATTTTTTACTCTATAACATACATGAGGAAGTGGAACATTACGTTTTTTTCATCTATATAAAATCATTAATCATTCGAATTTCAGCCAAACTATATTAAATAATACGAGACAAAAATTTCCTTCTAACTTTATTAACTGAATCTCGTTACAATTCCACCAATTGAAATTAGATGGTACTTCCATTATCATACTAATTTTTTCGTTGTCCATATTAAAAATGATCAAAAACTTTTTTTATTTCACTATTAAACGAATCCATAAGGGTCCAATATAAGATCCCTTGAATGCATACAAACCTCTTAAATGGTTCATACACATACATAGCTTCGACTTCTCTCCATGAAAAATCCACACCTAACGAATACACCATGATTATTCCGTTTGTTATTACAACAAGTTTATGATTTTCTATTTTCATACAATAGCCTATTCTAATAGAAAAACGATAAACTCTTGTGGAACATGGAGGAACAATTGCATATTCACGATTAATAGGATTACATATGAGTATAGGTTGTTTCTTTTTTTCATCGTTGTATGCAATGCATAAAAGGCCATTGCATGAGTTTGCAATGCGATAATCGTTATCAAAACAAGAGTTTTTTCCCCAGCATTGATTAACGATATTGTTGCCAACGAAAATATAATATAATTTAGGCGGATAATAAGATTGGCCTAAACATAAGGCTACGATAAAGTTTTTACCATCGCGATAGTCTTTTATGGTTAAAAGAGGAGTGGTCGGACCAAATACAAAAGAAGTGCCTTTTGAATGTAGTCGATGAAGGTATTTATCATTGACAGTTTGATGAAACTTTCTTGAAACAATGGTTGTTTTGAGTACTTATTTTATTGAAAGCTTGTATAAGACCTCATACAGTATATCACATGAGACCTTCATGCTTTCAATTTTATATTTAATTTTTCTTCTTCAGATTTATAGCTGAGGAAAAGATTAGAAGAAAATAGTACAAATTGCTCATCCCTTAGTATTAACAAGTTTAAATAAACGTGAAGGAATATAGTTCAGTTACTGTCATATGATTTAAATAAATGGATGTGGAGTAATGTAGTTTAGATATTATCATGTGACAGTAAATAAATGCTGAGAAATGTTGTTCAGTCATTATCATGATGGAGGTATGTAGGCTACCTTAATTATTTTCAAATTTGAAAACAAGAATGAGTATAATAAGAATAGACTAAACACAAATATATGTTAAATCAAATGATAAGATATTAATAATAATGGTGACAACCAAATAGTTAAAATGTAAGTCTAAAAAAATATAGTTAGTTATAAGCTAGATACAACAAGCAGAAAATATTTTTTGATGTAATATTAGTTTAAGTAGGCATGAAGGAGGCATGTGCAGGAGGCATTTGAAAAAATATATGATATTTAAAGATAGC
Source organism: Allium cepa (assembly GCA_030765085.1). Classification (NCBI taxonomy): domain Eukaryota; kingdom Viridiplantae; phylum Streptophyta; class Magnoliopsida; order Asparagales; family Amaryllidaceae; genus Allium; species Allium cepa. The sequence goes on from CM060938.1 coordinate 593,322,823, forward strand.
TTTATGCACTGTTGTTTCGCCTTATATTTGATGGCGACTCCTTAAATTTAAGACCTAATTGCATGTTTATAACGTTTATAGTAGCTTTATGCTAAAAAAATATATATTTCTTATAGTTCTTTAATAAAAAGATAAGAAGTAAAAGGAGACGACACATTATATGTTAAGTGTAAATATCAATGTAGAAAGATTCTTTATTAAAGAATGCTTGAAGGTATCATTAAAAATAATCTAACAAGTGTTCTTAAAATTAAGAATATATAACTTTTGTAGATATATATTTCAAAAACAATTAAATTTAAATTAGTGTAACAAAATTTTATATTGCTGATGTGTATATGCTAATGTATTTACATAGATCGTGTATAATTAAATAATACATGAAATTTCTTTTGAAACAAAATATGTAAATATAAAGTTAATTTCAATACATTATTGATTGCACTGACATCTTAAAATGAAAAAAATTTAAAATTACTTGATATCGAATATATTGAAGATTGTACAATGGTCTAATTATCATTTTCCTCATCACCACCGACTTCAGCTTTACACTGTCCACTCTAAGAGCATCTCCAACAATAAGGCAGATCTTACAAAATTAAAGGTATCCACTTATTTTATGTTGCAACAAAAATTACATAAATTTGGTGTCGAAGCGGTTCTGGATTTGTAATATCTTTATACGATTGTTGAACATACATCTAAGCTCCAGACGTCTGTTCAATAAACGTCTCATACAAAATCATATCATGTTATAAAGTAGAGAATAGTGTCTGATATAGATGCGATCCTAAATTCTTACATCGTTGGAGTTTTGGCGTGCTTATATTTTATAAGCCATGTACTGTGATATCAACAGAAACTTGTTGGAGATGCTCTAACTATAAATGATGGAATGTTCACCAGTTGCTTTGCAATCCTATATTCCATATAGCATACGACAGTTGTGATAATACTATTTCTAATTCTATGTATTCGTGTTATCATAGTACCAATATAAACTAACATATTATGTAAAATAAGATTCTTTGCAATCTTATATTCCATATAGCATGCGACGGTTGTGATAATACTATTTCTAATTCTATGTATTTGTGTTATCATAGTACCAATATAAACTAACATATTATGTAAAATAAGATTCTCCATGACTTTATATCGCAAAGTTATTTCATCGGAAAAATGAAAATAAGACGTAATCACAAAAAAAAGTAATAATGTGTTCTTCACGTAAAAATGATTTTATCATTAGAGACCCAAAATGACTTTGATGACCATCATGAAATTATCCAAATACCATCATCATTAGCCAGTAGTTGCAAATAAATAACACGTTGCTTTCAACATTTTTTTACAAGTTGTTTGAATAAGTCCTTCAAACTCTTTCTCATCCTGGTTTCACACCGACGTCTTTTCTTCTTCATTCGACGTTAGCTTTAATGGGTTCTGTTCCGCAAGATATTATAGTGGAAATTGCTATCTATATTGTCTCTCGCCCATTTCAACCTTAATGTGATATGAAAACTTTAAAGTAGTATACGTTTTTCTTATAATGACTTTGATTAAATATTAGTTTGTTTATATTGTTAGTTTCTTATTTAGTTGTAGTTGATGTTTGTGTTATATGTCTGGTCAGACCCGGTTCTAACCTGTGCAAATTGGGTACAAGCATTGGACATCAAATACTATGATGGCGGTATAGTATTGTTGTAAATTGTTGCATAAACACGGAGTCTCAAGGCTTCTGTTTTGAGTTTGAGGCTTCGATTTTGAGTTAATCTGACATATTTTCACTTTCTTTCTTGTAGATATGAGAAGTTGAACTCGTCATAAGATTGTATTCAACCGCTTTCATCTTTGTTTATCTGTGATTAAATTGTTGTTCGATTGAGTTGTTCATTTTTTTATGATAGACTAAGATGAGCCTTTTTTTTGAAAAAATAATATATCAAGGATATCTCGGAATATCGTTTCGCTTCAAATATCGATCGATATATGTAAATTTCGGCTGATATAATCGAAACGAGATATCAACCGATATCTCTTGTTTCGTTTCGCCCAAGCCTTCAACCAAGATTTCGACCGAGATATCGGTCGAGATGGCCGAGATTTGAAACAGTGATGTCATTACTGCCTGTAATAGTGAAATCATCAATATATATTAGCAAATAAGTGATAACAAGTTTACTGAATTTAGTAAATAAAGAGTTATCAGATTTTGTTGATGTTTAGCCAAAGTTAATCAGTGTTGATAGCAGTTTTTCAAACCAGACCGTGGATGCCTGCTTAAGCCCATAGATGACTTTGTTTATTTTGTCCCCCATAGTTTCCTTGTTTTTCTATTTAAACTTCTAAGGTTGCTCCATGTAGACTTCCTCGAGCAAAAGACTATTTAAAAAGGCATTATTCACATCTAACTGTTTGATGTTCCAACCTCTACGTAAGACAATTGTTATAATTATTCTTATAGTGGTGGACTTCACAGCAGGTGAAAAGATTTCATTAAAATCAAATCCACTCTGTTGTGAATAGTCTTTTGCAACTAATCTTACCTTATACTTAGGGATTGAACCATCATAGTTTCTTTTTATTTTATAAGTCCATTTGCATCCAACAGTATTCTTGTTTGTTGGTGGAGAGACCAGTGTCCAGGTTTTGTTGTTAATTAAAGCATCATACTCCTCTTTCATTACTGCTCTCCATTTATCATGTTTTATAGCTTCATATAAATTGCTTGGTTCACTGGTTTGTGTAATTGCATTGAATGTCTTTGGTTTAAATATTGCACTCTTTGCTCTAATTATCATGTGATGTCCAGTAAGCAAATAAACAAACTAGAATAATGCAGTAGGCAAGCGAAGCAATGGATGCGAATGAATAAACAATTTTGTTTATATGCCAAATCTCTCTAAACATTTCAAGTTGCCTGCTTCAATGCTGGTTCGAAAGATTTATAGGAGGAAATTCTTTGAATATTTGTCTGTTTGGTACACAGTAAACTGATTTCCAGCTTCCGTAGTGTATTTTGAATCCTATTAAGATGTCTTCAGGCACTGATCCATATATCAAGCCAATCCGTAAGCATTTTCAGGTTATTGTTGTTGTCTTGTAGATATACACAATAATCGATCGTTCTATTTTTAAACTTATTTGAGTGTCCGTGTTGTATGATTCTTAGAAGATTTTAGTTTCACACTTTACCGCAACTTTTGGTCTTAGTGTACTTTAGTGTGGTCGATGTGCTTTGTGTTTATGTGCTTTTAAGGTCCCTGCTAGATTTAGCATCTCGGAACCAAAATGTAGTTTATAATTGCATTCAAGAAAACAATGAAAAATTCACCTCTTTTCCCCATTCCGTCTTCTCTTCATGTTCGAGAAAGCAAAGCATATGTTGTTGCTTAGCCTGAATATATGGTATTTTTTTCATCATGTTATTATTTAGTTGTGCACATTTTTGCAATTGAAGCACATATACTGATTATTATCGAGTAATTTCTGTGAGTAAAGGATTTTTATTGTGCCAATAGACAATAATGGTATTCACCGTGTTTCTGTAACCTAGAGCCAATAGACAATAATCTAATTAATGGTTGTAAGGAACAGAAAGTCAATGCTATTTAGATCCCAGTTTATCTTTCCACCTAATTTAAAAACAAATCCATAAATTCAATGATTTTTCAAAATTCAATAATTAAAAATTCATTGTTCATGATTTGCATATTATTTCAAGCTTGAAAAAAGGTTGAACATTGTTTAATTTTTTTTTTTGGATATGTCCAAAATAGAAAAGGTGTGCGCTCACTTAGTATTATAATTTATTTGTTCTTTTATCAATCTACAAAATAACAATTTGATCCATTATCATTTTTAATAATACTCGCGATAGAGTTATGATATTTTGGTATGATCACGAGTTTTCAAAAACCGCGCTTAAATGCAAACGGGAGGCCGAGATTTTGAATGATTTTCAGAATAAAAACTAACATCTATTTCAAATGAAAATTTTTATATATGAATAAGATCACAAGTTAAATCTCATTCTCAGCAAAAAAGTTCATAAATTATTTTATATATTTTTAATTTATGTTTATATATAAATTTGAAACTTGATAGCTTTAGATTTTATACATGAATTTTTTATATACGAACGAGCATTCAACGTTTTGAAAAAATTTCAGGATTAAAAAATCAACAACTTTAGCTTTTCTATTTCAGTACCCATGTGTTGACTAATTTAGTTTGTGAGAATATCATATTTAGTGGTGGAGTTATTTTCACTGTAACTACAGAAATGGTTTGTTTTTATTCTTTTTAAAACAAGTAAAGGTCTTGGTTTTTTTGCAATTTCCTTTTACTGTTGGTGTCGTGTTCATTTTCATTAGACTGAGATGTCCTCTATTCCATTGTAAGAAGGCTAGCTTTGTTTTTATATTGTTATGCACTTATATCGTGATTTTCTAAAAAAAATTAAGGTATTATTTCCTCACCATTTCATTTTGCTTGCGTGCATAAGTGCATAACATACTTGTGTACGTCTAGGAAAGTTGGTAACCAATTGCTTCAGTGGTGGATGTAAAGTTGCTTTAAACAGACAAAGGTCATCCTGTGGTTACTTGATTGATAGAAAAAGAATGGGCCACTCTTTTCTTTAACAAATAGCTCGTGAGTGGCAAATAATAGTTAAATATTACATTATAGTAACGTGTCAATTATACTCCATTAATTAAATAAAAGAAAAGGAAAGAGTATGGCTGGTGTTCTCAGCTTAGCTCGCTACCCTAACCAAAGCTGTACTAAAGGGTGAACGTGTTTCTGCATCATCTCTGTTCCATATCAAAATTAATCTGCCTTTTGTTGATCGGGTACGCGCACAAATGGTGAGGTCAAGTAACAGGCTGACCATGACAACCTTCTCCACTGCCAGCCTCCCACAACAGGTAGGTACCTACATACTTATCATTCTTTTTCTGCCTTTTACGTGCTATGCATTATCTTCATGCTGTTGCATCTTAAGTTATTAATTATCTATACACACCTCCATTTCATAAACCAGATACATGCATTTTCTTTACTTCTACTTAACCGAATATGTATTTTGAAGTTTATGTCCATTTTATAGTCCCTTTCTTTTTTTCTCATATTTTTACATAGTTTCATGCCATTCTGCTAACTAATTAATTAGTTTATGTAAATATCTACTAAATTGAGGAGACGGTAACTATTTGAAATTGGCAATAACATCTAATTTTTGATGTACGCATAGAATAAAGAAATGGCCTGCATGGTTTTGAATAATAATAAATAGCATCTTAGTTAAAATATATGAAAGTTATGCAGGCATATGCATTGGTTAGACTTTCTTTTAAAGAAATCAAGACTTGTAGATGAATAACGATCTTCAAATCATTGCATGTTCATATTTATGAATAGCTTGACAGTCAGTTTGATATTCCAACTGTTCAAATTATATTTTGTTGAGAGCTTCTTCCAAATTTGAGATATGTTCAAGCAAGGGTTTTAAATGTTCTTCGAAAAACAAACGTTACCACAAGTTTTTCTATGTTATTTTTCTTTGGGAAGAAAACTTATTTTTAGAAGTGTAGAAGCATTAAGATCTACAGTCTTTTGCCTACTACTCTAAGTAGTCAAGGAAAACTTATTTTTATACATCCAAATCAACCATTTCATGACAAGGTAATTTACTGGTGAAGCAGAAGAAATGAACTCCTTTTTTATGAATTACATATTCAAATTTGTCGCTAATCTTATCTCGAGCGTCAAAAATTTACGCACTTAAATGCAGACAAGAGATCGATAGATTGAGAGTTCGAATGATGTTCAAAATCAAATCTAAAATCCAATGAGAGTTTGAATAAAATTGTTAATATTGATATTTTGTTTTATATTGTTAATTTTGAATGACTAGCAATAGTGCTTATGTTTTGGGGGTTCCTAATTCGATATAGAAATTGAAATATTGTTTTGTAAATTTCTGTTATTAGGGCAGCACATTATCTGAAAATGAAGTTGCTGCAACTGTGCCTTTGTCACTTGGTTCAGCCCCTGTTTCACTTTCAGCTCAGTCATCAAAAAAGGTAATTTGCTTTTTCCTTTTTGTTTAGTATCGGAAGAATCCCGATATTCTAGCTTTAACACTGCTATATGGTTACAGTTAGACGAAATTTTGTTCCCCAATCCTTTTGAAAGACCTCGTTCAGTTTTCATGTTGAAAGTTACTCGAGCTACAGGCAAGTGATTAATGTTGTCGCTGTAGAAATTACTCATTATATTAGGATTTAAATTTTCTGAATTTGTTATTGTTTACAGACTTCGCCCCATCATTAACCCAAGTGGGTGATGCTTTTAGTAGCATAGTTCAGTGGTCAAGTAAAGCTGAAATTGAACTCTCAGGTGTGTGCCCTCTCTGCGTTGACTAATAATCTACTATCTAATTTTCAACTTTAGTAGTTTGATATATCGCCAAATATCAATGCTTGATGTTGTCATTTTCAATATATATTTAGATGAGGATGAAATTTTTCACTTGGAGGAATCTTTAAGTACTGACTGTGATGTTACATGCATTTCTCAAGAACTAGCATATCTTGTAAGTGTCAGGTTGTAAAATTGCTAAGCTGTAGGATTTTGCCTTTTAGACTTTCATGCAATTGTCGACTATTAGAATATGAATATATGGTTGATACTTCGACTTTAATTCAGGGAGAAATTTCTGCTAGGACCTCGGAATTACAAAAGAAAGTACAACCAATGACCAATGACCGAAGGCGTGCATGAAAAAGGGCTTTGAGCAGTTCAAGTTCTTAGTGATACATTTGATATTTGTAGATGTTAACTTTGATCTATGTTGTCTTTTGTTATCATGAATATGTATTGAATTTGGTAACTCATGTATTGAACGTATTTTTTGTTAGTTGATAATTTATTTCGTTATCATGAATATGTGTTACATTTGCTTATTATTATATTTTTTTTCGTTCATGCATTGTTCAAATTGTTATTTATTTGAAGAAGATTCAATTTGATTGTTATTATTGAAATATAATAGTGGGGTGAGTCAAATATTATAGTAAAATAAAGCATAGCTCATAAAAAACGTTATAACTATATGACATAAGTGATATAAAAAGATAATATAATGTGTGATGTTACTGTCAAATGATAGCAGCAAATAGGCGTTATTGTATCTGCACATTTTATAGCGGTATATGTATGCTATGAAATCATGCTTTTTTATAGCGATTTTTTGTGTTATAAATGCGCAATTTTTTTTATAACATGTCGATATACAATGTTTATCAATCCGCTATAGTTGATGACTCTATGTTACGAGTGTTAGATTAACCATTGGTTATGTTTGAGAAAAAGTGCATTTATTCTAGTATCCATATATGAATATTCATCCAGCACTTGTATTGAATATCGAATTATTTGTGATATGATGATCATAAATTTATCCTGACCGTATTAATAAACTATATATCTTTATTTAGTTGAAATTAATTGTATTAGTAACGAGTTATATCTTTTTTTGGTGTTAGTTTCAATACAGACCCATAAAACAAGTAATATCTGCGGTTTATTTAGGTGGAATATAGTAATGCAAGAAAATACAAAGGAAATCTGTGCGTACAGTACACAGTTAATGCAGCAATATTAATTTATATGATTATAACTAACTTAAAAATATGGACATAGGCACTGCAACTGATGTAAACCGGCCGGATGATGTAGCCGCTTTGGGAAACATAACTGATTCTCGCAAAAGCTTGGCTGAGTTACTAAGGTATACTGATGTTCTCCATTACGAATTCACTTTCTAACTGAATGGACTTCTCGTATCTTTCTAGCATGAAATAAAAATTCAAGTGCATACTACATGGACTAAACATACTTGACTCTGTAGTATCGGGCACTTGGTGATAGTCCAGAAAATCTTCCTGTAGCTTTACCCTTTAAACAACTTTCTATGGACACAGTTGTGTAAAAAAGCCAGACTTAATAGTTATGTTAATGAAAATTTAACCAAGTTTATAAAATTAACTAAGTTAATTAAACAAGTACGATTATAAAAACTTTGCTTCATTAATAAAATATATTAAAAATTAAACAAGTTTATAAAAATTAATTATGCTCATAACAATAATTTAACTGCTGTTTATGAAAATTTACTAAGTTTATAATGCTAATACTAATCTATATATAACAGGAACATTTGGTTTTGAAGCTTTTGAAATTACCATAATACCTTAGAATTTTACACACTAACTCATGGTCATTTTCCTTATTCCCAACCCACACTTCTCCAGAACGTTCTGATAAACATTTGCACCACTTCTCACATCTGTCTTCCTCTTCCACTTCCAAATCAAAGCCCAATCTTTATTGTCGGTTCATTGCCACTGCAGTCTTTACCATAATAATTTTCTTATTGTAACGCCATTCGTATTTCGATTCATATATATCCAGAAGAAGTATAAGCAAGGTTCAAATTTCACTCATGTTACCATTTAATGCGCCTAGCTTAATCAATCACCAACCATATAATATACTGGTAACCTTTGCTATAACAGAGATTTTCCACTTTACTATAAGATAGTTTATAGAATTTGTCGCAAATGCAACTAATCCACTTTGTTACAACACATATATCTATAATCTCTTTTACTAATCCAATTTGTTACAACACATATATCCATAATCTCTATTTTAACCACAACTAATTCATTTTTTTCTTTCATAAAATAGAATCAATTTCCTTTCAAACAAATATATTCATTTAAAGGTTGTAGGCATACCCTTGGACCAAGTTACTGCATTTTATGTATGTAAGAAGTTGACAGGATTTTCATCCATTAGAAGATCATCCTTGTCACCGTAGAATTTCGATAAGTCTAGGTAAGTATGAGAGCTTTCTGGGGCAGAAGTAGATAAGATGGAGAATGGATTGCTAGTCATGGCATCTGATTTAAACTTGTTACTGATTGAAGAGGTTAGTTGTGCTTTTGAGTTTAGGCCAATTATTAGTTTTTAATAAATAAATAGCAAGTAAGTATGTAATTGTGTTGGATGAATGTAGAGTATTTTAATAAAGAATGACGTCTCGTCATTTAATTTTGATAATTGTGTTGCATAGATGCATGATATCATTTAATGGAAAAACGTTAGCATCGAAGGAATTTTGGATGCATGAAATACAATAGTTCGTAAAATATGAAATACTATAGTTCCTAAAGCATGCCTATTTGACTGCATGTTGAATTAGAGCTGCTATTCATACCAAAAAGAAGCCATGAAATACATTAGTTCGTAAAACATGCATACAGAAGAGAGGACTATCACAATGAGGTGATCTTGCCAAAACCTACTTATAATTTTAAGTCTAGTACTTGAATTAGTTTGTTCTTAACTTAATTAGTTGAGTTAATATGAAATGTAGGGCTATGTATGGGAGCAAAAAAATTTGCCTATTAATATCCAAAAAAACCGAATCGAAACATATAGTATATGAAGGAATTTTGGATGCATGAAATACAATAGTTCGTAAAACAGGAAATATAATAGTTCGTAAAGCATGCCTATTTGACTGCATGTTGAATTAGAGCTACTATTCATACCAAAACGAAGACATGTAATTGTAATTGTGAGAGATGGGGAATCATCTTTCTACCAATTATATAGTTGGCTGCATGATTCCCAAAAAGGTCGGAAAGTTTTGTTCTATTCATATAAATTGATTAATACATTTCATGTCCTGTTGCATGATAACTTGTTGGCTTCATTTTCCGTGATGTTTAGTATTGTTTAACCAATTGACCATTGCAAATGAACATGTTGGAAGATGTAGTATATTAACATAGTTGGATAGTTTTGGTAAACTTTTATGCTGTTAATGACTTTTGGTTATTTTTAAATATTACTGTTGTGCAATGAACTTAGTAAACTAAGATGTAATCAGTGTTTTACATTATTAAATTGGATGATTATATCGGTAATTGATGCTGATACGAACTTTTAAATTCTCCTTTTTTCTTAACTAGGTTGGAGCAAAGCAGTGCATGTATCAAAAATTAGAAAGTGTACAAAGTTTTGTCATGTAGCACACGTGGAACAAGTTAAAGCAAGCTGGGTCAAAATTTTGGTACAACAAGATTGTTGTCTCAATTTTTTTTTCACGTTAATTGTAGGTGAAAGCCACTAATTGAAGGCATCTAGCAAGCTAGCTGTATTCATTGCATAAATGAGTTAACTTTTATCTTTATATGATTAATAATAAGAATAAATATTTAAAGTTTATACTTTGGTTAGACCATTCTTTAAATCTGAATTTTCTCATATGGTTCGTTTCTTGTTTTCTGATTTCTACAGCTCTGATTTTGCGGCTACCTAACATTAATTTAGTATAAGGTACTACTGATATTACTCAAAAAAAATTGACATAAAATTTAATATTGTTTCCAAGGGTGATCAGTCCTATGTGATGGATCAATATTATTGTTGTTTTTCCAATTTTTGAAACTAATGTATTGCGCATACGTAATATGATGCATGTATTTGATTTTCTATTTTCTTTCATTAATGCATGATGTTTGAAATTATTTTTTGTACTTGCCATGATTTTATTTTATATTTCACTTCATTGGAATATTTTTACTATTGCTAGTTTCTAGCATGAGTATTCTATTATTTTATCTTCATAGATCACTTTTGACATGTTTTGCAGAATCCGAATTGTCAGATGAACTCATGCAGAAAGTTTTATTGGGTAAGTTTCACATCCAATGAAATTATGAAAGTTTAAATTTTCAAGGTGTAATTTTCCTTATTCACACAATTATGAAATGTGCAATTATGAAATGTGCAAGTGTATATTTTTTATACTTATAGCTTGCGCATTCCATAAGTGCGCAAGCTATAGGATAGTGCTTGCGCCCTAATGGAATGCACAAGCACAAATTCGGGCACGAAATGGACAGAGAGCCGCATGATTCCTCATTTCTTCATCTCTCTCATTTTTTCACAAAATCCGCCGCATTCCCAACTCCAAACCCCATCCAAATCCAAATCCATTACCTCAAAAACATTGCTCTAGCTCTATTCCTTCAATCAATCACTAGATTAAGCGCAAAATGGAAGGAAACTCATCTTCTATTTTGATTAGATGTAATTTTTTTATTGCAAAATGAATACTACTTGAAAAATGATTGTTGTTGTTAATGGAAGAGTAGTCATGTTTATTTTGGATGTCAATGTGCTATAATTATAGGTTTGTTTGTTGAAAATGAAAAAGGATTTGGATTGTTCATATAGCCAAAACCCTAACTTTATACATAATTTTTGTTGTGATAAATGGTTGTTGTTGTTTATTGAATTGTCTCCCAGGCCCGAAGATAGAAGTGTTCTATATCTTAAAGAACACCATAGGAGCCAAAATGACACTTAATGGAGGTAAATGTTAGATATTGATAAACCATGGGAATGCAAATATGAAGCACTAATTTTAATTCCTTTATACATTTCAGGGTGTTGAAACTGTCAAGCTATGCGATCATTCGACCAAGCTTAAAAAGATCGATTATAAAGATCCAAGATTGGAGCCAAACCTACGAATCTTCGGATTTTGGAAAGCTACGCAAATCGACTACATTTGGCTCGATCATCACCTTATTACCGCTTTATGCGATAGATGGAGGCCGAAAGAAAATATGTTTCATATGAGAGTCGGGGAGACGACAGTGACTCTAACGGATGTGCATTTTCTTTTCGATCTTAAAGCAGATGGTCGTCCGGTATGTTCACAAAATTTAGATTCGATTACATCGAATTGGCTCATGACTTGCTTGGTGTTGCTTCGCCTAGAGAGGCGGTTGAGTCTAAAAGTGAATTATCAATGACTTGGTTTAAAAGTGAATTTTCCGAACCACTACTCGAAGGGGAAACCGATTTAGATATACTTCGCCGCACTTGTGCCGTGATATTGTATTTTTTGAGTTGCCGATTATTTCGCAATCTTTCGAAAGGAAGATTAAATTTGAAATCTTTACCTTTTTTGGATGATTTGGCTGACTATCGTTATCATTTTTGGAATAGTGTTGTTCTTTGCTATTTGTATAGTGAGTTGTTACACGCTGCCTTGCAACGTCGAAAAGTTTTAGGGGGTTCTGCAATGTTGTTGCAACTATGGTCATGGTCGCATATTGCTATTGAACGACTATCTATTAGAATTCCTACTGACTTAGATCCGTATCTTCCATTTGGGGCTTGGTAGAATTGCGCTAGGAGTTGGCGTGAGATGCCAAGAAATGTACAGTTTTACCATAATGAGTTGGATTTATTGACGAATGATGCGGTTACATGGAAACCATATTCATTAGTGTATAAGTTTGGGCATCCAGACATTGAGTATTCGTTCATCGGTTGGATTGCTAAGAGCCGACTGATTCTATTTTTAGACTTTGAGTTGTACACCCGACCGGTTTATGAGACATTTTTCCTTTGATTATCAGCACATTCCTGATTCCGTCGTCCCCCTTGACCCAGAACCCACTAGCTGGATGACATTTTTGGGGGAAAGTATTTCTATTAGGCAATCAAGAATTGATTGTGCCGAACGAGCACATGAGCCTCCGACACCTTTGAACGAGTACGTGTATTGGTATTGGTGAATTACTCGTCGTTAAATTCTTAAAAAGTCGGCAAGGAAGTTGGTTGCATACACTTCCCGTGCTCCTCTAGAACGTAATATGGTAAGTATTGTAATTTCAAATTTTTGATAGTTCAATTTTTATCTCATATTGATGCATTGTTATGATTGGTTTAGGTAAGCGAAATATACAACGCTTTGAATATGGTGGGCAAAATAGAAGAAAGTCATATGGAGCCAAACAAGGTCAAAAGCAAGTGCATTGACCTACGACGAATACTTACCAGTTTTAACAATAGCTGGATGGCCCGCTTGGCCTGTGGTAGAGCAACAATACACTAGTAGATAAAATCATGCTGAATGACCCGTTTGGCACGAAGGAGAACAACAATTCGAATATGTTGGACAGTCGACATACAAGCATGCGCACTAGCCACCGCAGGGGGAAATTCAACAAAAAGAACTCATTTTTGGGCTAAGTCAACAATAAGAAATTCCACTTCCGACACCTGCTCTTATATTCAAAGAAGGCCAAGGATCGGCTCCCATCGTGAACAAAAGGAGGAAGAAGAAGAGAGACACCCCACTTGAGCTTAGACGGATTCGTGATTGACAGTGTTGGTCTTATTATTGTTGTTTCTTTGGTTGGGTAAGCGGTTGTTGACTCATATGTTTCTATGTTATTGTACGACTTCTTCAACCTTTTTTGGATGATTTTCAACTGCCATTTGGATGTTGTGGCGTTTTATTTATTTTATTTTGTGATGGTATTGTTAATGGAATGGTGTGTGCATGCATATAGAATGTTGGTCAAGATGTATTTTGGAATTCAGGATTTTGTAGTATGGAGGAGCAGCTCTCTGTCTTGAGTAGACCCAAAAAATAGCTTGCTCATATATGGAATGCACAAGCTATATTGTCAATATAGCTTGCACATTCCAAAAATGCGTAAGCTATATTGATATATAGCTTGCGCATTCCACATATGCACAAGCTATTTTTAGGTTATTTATAGCAATCCACAAATGCTACATTTGGTCTTTGTAGAATTTTTGGAATGATGCAAATAACCCAATACTATGCTTGCGTATATTTGGAATGCGCAAGCTATACTTTAAATATAGCTTGCACATTTCAATATGCGCGTGCCTTTTTGAAATATTTGCAACAATCTACAAATACTACATTTGGGTTTTTGTAGCATTTGTGGAATGCTGCAATTAACCTTGAAATAGCTTGCGCATATGTGGAATGCACAAGCTATACTGGCAACATAGCTTGCTCATTCCACATATGCGCAAGCTATTTTTTGGCCTTGTCCAAGATAGAGAGCTGCTTCAATACCATAAATCACACAATTTCATACTAAAAGTTTGAACAACATTCTATATAACTTTTCCCCCTAAGTTCGTCATTCGATGAAGTAATGGTTCAATCGATGAAACGTATGTGCAACCAATGATCTAATTGGTAAATTCCTAGTACCTTTGAGCACACCGTTAAAGCTTTAGAAAACGTTGGTCATCATCAAATTGAATCTCACTCCGCTATCGTGACAAAGAGTCCAGCTTGATTCCTAGTCTTTCAAACTTCTTTCAATCCACGCATTGGCATCTCGATTTACATCCTTCAGCTGTTTTCGAAGATCACTATATTTTACGACCTCCGATGCCGTGACACATGCATGTTACAAATTTTGTAGCTCATTCGTGCCAAACCCCGCTTACTTTAAATTTGCTTTAGTATGACGGATACAAAAGCGATGATGATGTTCAATTGGCTAAGCTTCTCTAAGCGCATGTAGAATTCCTTTCATACGATACGAGATAAAGGTGATATGTCTAGTAAGTACGGATGGAATATAATTCCACATGCAATGAATAAACCAACTCCACGTTTGCCATGACTCTGTTTGTACAACAGCAAATGCTAAAGGAAATAGGCCTTAATTTGCATCCACCCCAGTAGCTACTAGTAATGTACCCAGATACTTCCCATACAAATAAGTAGCATCAATAGATAGTATGGGTCAACAGTGGTTGAAGCCATGAATAGAAGGTACGAAAGCCCAAAAAGCACCATCAAAAACACCACGACTATGAACAACATCATATACGGTTCCGGCGTTGGTACATTGTAGGGCTCTAAAATATTTCAGCAATTCCGTGTATGACAATTCCCAATCGTCATAAATCATTGCAAAGATTTCTGTAGTTCATGCTAGGCTCGAGAATAGCTCACTTTAATATGAAACATATTGGACATTGTCTCTTGAACAGTTCTTGCAATCATGTTTGTTTTTGCTTTAATCAACAGAAGTATTTTGCTGCATATAAACTTAGCAGTTGCCTGTGTATGGTTTGAGTTGATGGTTGCATTTAAACAAGTGTGATCGCTGCCATATGTAGTTATCTTCCACCAATTTGAATTTTTTCTTACCGAAAGGGTTGCATGAACTCGCCAAGGGCATGTTTTTTCCACATCACAACGGACCGTGTGTTGATTTGCATACGATTTCAGAACTTGAATGAAACTGAACATTTAATCGCTCATTCACATAACTGTTCAAAAAGCTTCTGCTTACTTTCAAAAATTAACCCAAAATCATGGACCTTTCTCCGCACATTCTCTTCCAAAAACTTCCACGTCTAGTCGACAATTTTCCATTATTGATTTCAATCATTGATGCCATGCATAAATCATCGGCTAGAGCCTCTTCATATGTGATTTGTTCTTCTTCCGCATTTACATCATCAGCCTCCTCAATGTCTGCATATATGACTGCATCATTGTTAACTTCCATTTGATGGATCCAAGTTCTATCCTCATCATCCGCACAAGCTGCTTCCATGCTATCCAATTGCCCATAAATCTCGTGTGGAGTATGAACATGATCATCGGCACCATCGTCATCACAACCAGTAAATGCATCTTCGACACTACGGATATAAAAAAAAGGTCAGATATTTTGCATTAACATAAGTCAAAATACAAATGACAATGTATAATAGGACTCACTTTTCAAACGCTTGCGACTGATTTGAGTTTATAGCATTCTGCTCATATTTTGTTCCTGATTAGAAGAGATTCCAGCCATTCCGCTGTACCTGTGAAGTAAGTTTATAAACTCTCCACCTTGATGGCTTGAAAGATAAGAAGGAAACGCCGACCATTGTGTTTCTTGTAGCCGTGTGGTGTGCATATACTCATCTGTAGAGATTACCGGCGCTTGTGTTTCAACCACATTTTTATGTTCCACTTTCAACACGTAGATTGCTATCACTCTCATTCCAACCGAAAAGGTGGAGTTCAAATCATCGTCATCTTCCAAATCAATAGCAAATGCACCATCATCTTGAACCCATTTCACCGCTAATTTTAAATCATATATTACAGGATTTTCTTTTGTCACTTCAAATTCCCTTTGTTTAAGCTCTTCGAAACTACAATGATTTTTTATTGTCGATCCTTTTCGCTTCCCTCCAACATATCTAGGTTTACCTTCATCATCAACCAAAAATTCCCCATCAAAGTAAAATATAGTCGGAACCTTTGACATTATCTGCAAAATAAGTTCCAATACCACTTTATTCATTTTTTTCACCGACATAACTATAAACATCAATTTGATGAATTATTACCTATTTTTTCTAAGTAGATTTTGCTTCCGCAAGAAATCTTCAGCCAAAAGCAGTCAACTCAATCTTTAAACAAAACCAAACAAGCAAATCAATATAATGACGTAACCAATATATTGCATCAATAAAGTCAACACTATCAAATGAATTTCAACTACATAATAAACTACCTAGCTTACACACGTTAAGGGTTACAACAAATAGAAACATTTTCACAACAACATATTACAAATACAACGGTTAAACATAAAAACCAAATATGACAACTTAACCAAGTCCCAAACATCTACCACATTCTTGGTCTCTCGCTATTTGTCCTTAGTTCTTCATTCACAATTTTCAAACGACTTATTTCATCTTGCAGTATGTAGGCATACTCAAGTCCCCTTTCGCAGAGGAGTTGATCAATCCATTTAAAATAATTGCAACAATCATCTTCACGAGGATTCTGTCTATGTTCGTCGTACGAACTACAACCGAAAAATCATCGCCCAGCATTCTTTCCTTTCTGCAAACAACCACTACACACATATCTCCACAATAATAATTTGAATATGGCCGTTGTCCCTTGGCATAGATGGACCAACAAGATGTATAGGCATCAGCAAATTTCCGTCAACAGTAGGTTGATGACCGGGCATTTCCACAGAAACAATTTCACGTAAACGAGCATGTAAGGTTGATGATCCTAAATGGAATTTACGCGGTACAGGTTCGAACTGTGTTTCCAGAACATGATCAACATCAAAGTCAATATGACTTGAACTTGCAACTCCAATTTTCCGCTCAAGCTCATCAAAATGTTTCATCAATGTTTCGTCGTCTATCTCCTAATAATAGGGTTTCCTGGTTCATTGAACACTAACAACTAATTTAACAACAAAGTCATTGTCTAGTAATTAACACCACTACCACCAATAACTCTTCATTTTCAACAACATCAACAATGGCAAAATTACATCTTAATTTTCAAAAACATCAATTGTTTCATTTATTTGTAATGATGAAGAAGATGATTCCATATATAGTTTAGCAACTATTTGGTTAATAAGATGATTGTGATTTGAATATGGAAGAAAAACGGGTTTGGATTGGAAAACGGGGAGGGTTTGGGGAAGAAAGTAGAATATGGATAAATGAACACAGATCTGTGCTCTGTGTCTATTTGATGCTCAAAAATGAGCTTGCGCACTCCATAATTGCGCAAGTATTAAATATAGCTTGCGCATTTATGGAACGCGCAAGCTATAATTAAAAAATAATTAACACTTGCACACTCCATATTTGCGCAAGTTAAAATCGAAACGAGACCTAATTTGGCAATCAGTTTTTGCTAGGGCCTAGTTCTATTGTTCCCTTTTTAGCTACCTTGATTGAAAAATTGTCCATTGTAACCCTTTTATTATGCTTATTACTTGACTTACATAGAAATTCACATGACTATATGTTTATTACACCTAATTATAATGTAAATATATGGTTTGTCATTTTAGTACTCTTTCAATAGGTCAATACATGCATATATCATTTCTACTCTTGTTCAAATTTCACTTACTTTTCTCCATGTACTAAAATTTAATATATTATGCAGAAAGCATCTTCTTGGGATGATGAATGACGTGCCTACTATGTTTGAAGTAGTGAATGGAAAGAGCAAAGCCAAAACCTGTAGCACTAACAATCATAGTGACAACAAGCCCAAGTCAACCATTACCACTAAAGCGGTAAGATTATCCTTATCCTTATCCTTGAATCATTTTACTACTGATATTAAGATTAGTCGGACATTGTTGTTTATTCTGGTTATACATTGAAGTTTATTGTCTATCATTTTCAAATATCTTTAGAAATAAATGCTCATAACTGTTGATAGGTAGGTCAACAGTCTTGTTGAAATTAATATTTGTCTCTAACCCTTGTTAATTTAAGTAGTGTTGTCAAGTCTCATTTGCGTCTGGGAGAACGGCCCGTGATACCCACAAACACACATCCTAAATTGGTCAGATTGATGCAAAGATGTTGGGATGCAGATCCTCTGATACGACCTGCTTTTTCAGAGATAGAACTTGAACTCAAATGGCTTTTGGACATGTTGGGGTGCAATCTCTTTCTCTATCATATTAATTTTTTCTGAGATATATATGTTGCGGCTTACCATTGGCACAAGGCACGTTTAATAAATATCAATGCGGTTATTTTAGGTGAAGCATTTTTATTTATGGTCCATTAAGTTAGATGAGATCATGGATCGCTTTTAATTTAGTTATACCAGTGTATAACACGCATATGCACACCTATGCATGATGTGGATATGCGATATAATGTGAAAAATAGAGAGTACTTATGTAATTTCTGCGATAGTTGAAACGACAAACATTAGTGAACTCTAAATAGTCAATTTTATTTATTAATACAAAAATATATAATTAAAGATGTGTTGGGGTATTGATGTCATTTCAGCAAAGTACGATTGAAAATGTGTTCTACTTTAGTTATAAGCGTAGCGATATAAGTAAAGACGTGTATGGTTATTGATGTCATTTTATGTCACGATAAGAGCTGATCATTGCACATTGTCTCCCTCCTTATGTTGAAGTTTGAGTTAAGTAAAATATAAGTTATGAAATTCTAAGTTTGAGCAATTAAGATAATTTATTAGTTTAATAATGATAATAATAAATAATGATTTGATTAAATCAACTAAGTTTTATACAAAAATTAACTAAGTGCTATAAAGTTATAATAATAGTAGTAAAAATAATAATAAATTAACTAAGTTTATGAAAAATTTATAAGTTTGAGATAATTTACAAATTATCCAAGTTAATAAAATTTAAGTTGACAAGCACATTATCCTAGTGGTTAAGTGCTTCGACTTTGGTGCCAGAGGTCACAAATTCGAAACTTGCATAGTGTGATTCAGACTTATATTGACATGTGATTTGTGTTACGTCGTCCCAGTGACATGTTGTATCTAAGTACCTTTGAAAAAAAATTAAAAAAAAATTTAAGCGTGAGATAATTTATAAGTTTAAGTTAATTAAAATATAAGTCTTGACATTTAAGTTTTACTAATTGAGATAATTTATAAGATTGAGTTCATATAGATAAATTTATAAATAAGTTAACCGAGCTTTACAAAAATTTCACTAATTTTTATAAAAATTAACCAAAATTTTAAAAATTAGTTAAGAATTAAATAATATAACTATGTTTTATAAAAATTAAATAAATTTATACAAATTAATTAAGTTTTGTTAGAATATAACTATATATATTAGTTTATTACAAAAATTAACCAAGTTTTATAAAAATTTAACTAAGTTTTATGTAACAACCCGATTTTACGACGCCCGAAAGTCGACATTCATACGTCCACTGTATCAAATGCCGCACAATCGAATGCCAGAAAACCGAACCGTTAGGGTTTAAGAAGAAGAAGAACAGAAAGAACAGCAGAATCTCACATTTCGCAGCGGAACAATATATAATAGATAAAGAATAATCTTTTAAAACAAAAACACTATATCAGTTTATACATCATATTATCAGAGTTTACAACGACATCATACATCACATTATCAGAGTTTACATCTTGACTATATGAAAACTGATTTGCATAACCATGCGCAACGGACACTACATAGTAAAGAGATACGTCTCGCCATCCAGCTTCAACTCCTGATCTCCACAGCAACTCTTTTCTGACTTCGTTCCCGTATAACTGATAACCTGACTCTAGGCTGCCCGTGTGGAAAATTATAGGCACCCAGAGTTTAGAAAGGGAACAATAAACTCCAGGTCAGTCATGGGACTGGTGTGAGATCTTAAAACAGTTATTCTTTTACAAAAGAAAACAAAGGAATTTAAAAGAAATCTGCAATGCTTTTTCGAAAATGAAACTACCAAAAGGCCTCCCGGCACACACACAATGCAATCGCACACTTAGGGGCGATTTCTCCTTATGATAGTCAAACATGCTTAATACGCAAAATCTTTTTAATATTATCATTAGTGCATAGTAGAGAAACATTTGCAAGTATAATATTAATCTTAGCCAGCATACGTACCATTATAGTATGCCTACTATAGCTACCATATTAGATGGCAGGTTATACAACTAAAACCGTACTAGGCGCATATTGGTGATTGGATTTCCAACAAATGGTCAGGCTAAGAAACTTCCTATTACCATATGGGTACGCCTCTGGATGGACACCTCGAGAACCTAACCGTATCTCTGCCAACACAAGGCCGGGTTACCTCTGCAAAAATAGGTAACTACTACACGAGTATGCCATCCCCCGGTTGTAAACAACCTTTATCCGAGGATCCTCAACAACAACAATCACAAAGTAATATATATTTGCGATATTCACATAAGTTAAGTATCTGGGCCCATACCAAATACCACTTCTATCTAGAAGGAAATGTACATACCCTAAGGGGTGCTACCCCCTATGACCTTGCCGCATCCTTCCTCTTTTGACCATTCCGGGGTGTGAGATTCGACGAAGTTTCTTCCATAAAGCTACGCTCTTTACAAAAGCGATGCTTTGATCAACAAATGATCAGCAGCACTTCGTATGCCACATTACCAAATTGGGAATGTATCACTAGTAACCATCAACTACATAACCTCTGAGCTCGTATGTCTCAGAGAAGGGTGTTAAGCTAAGAGAATAAATTTTCCGACACCAACAGAAATGTATTTGATAGAAACCAGCTTTACATCTCAAAATGTAACGTCAGACACACATCCATACAAGTACGTTCCGGGATTGAACGGAACCGAAGGCACTCCCAAAGAAGCCCTTGCAAATCCGGATATTCACTAATCACGTCTGGAAACCCCATCAGAAAGGGTGATAAAATCTCTATACCGGAGCAATCCGGTGCAGAGATATTCGACAGGTAATCCTTTCGCTTTCGAAAATACCCGGTCTTCAACACCGTCTTCAAATGCAACCCAATTTCGTCGTATTGTTTTGCGGAATGGGTTTTATGACACAAGGTCCTCTCTCGGCTAATCCGAATAACGAGCGCTTATTTTAAAAATAAGTGTTACATTCCGATTCAAACAAATCACAACAATTTCACTTTGATCTTTTAAACAAAAGATCCATCACAATCATAAAGGTTCGATGTGGGTTTCGAATATCCCATTGGAATACGACTCCCAGGCGCATCGAAATTCAAATGCCGATTAAAGGCCAATATTGATAGTCGGTTATTAAACTATCAATCATCATTTACAACAGTCATTGGATTTCAAATAATTTTTCCCCAATTATTATTATTTTCAATATATCTTCGCAAGATAAAATTTCACACTTCAACGCTATGAAAATAATTTCAAATCAATTTTCACATTTCAATCTTTTTTGAAAACAAATTCAAAACACTCTTCTCACGCGGAATACATTTCCAAACATTTATTCATTTCCACTGAAAATCTGCCGATTTCAAATATTTTAAAATAATATGAAAATACTTATTCAAAATATACTTGGAAACATTTAAAATAAACTATTTTAGAATATTTGCTTAAATATTAGTTATGAAAAATGTTATACTAATATCTCATATAAAAATTCAGGTCCAAAGCTAATTTTAAAATAAAAATTTGTAAATAGAGTATAAATATTTAAATGACTATTTTCTAAATCAAATATCAATTTAAATCTTTAAAATAATCCCTTATATAATTAATTAAATAAAATTCTACTATAAAACAATTTCCAAACTAATTTCTCCAACAATATTATTTTAAAACCAGTTCTAAAACTTTTAAATTTTATTCAAAAGCTATTTTAAAAATATACTCGGCTTTCCAAGGAAGAATTCTTTTCCTATTACAAAATGGCCCATTCAAATAAACTAATAAATCTTCTCGATTTATTTTAATTTATATTTCAAATCTGTAAATTCCTTTCCACATTTTAAAAATAAACCAATATTTATTTTTAAACAAATTTCCGTTTTTTTTACATATTCTCGTTGTGAATTTACATTTTCAAATATCAACTGATATACAAATTTTAAATCGATTCCCAAATATCACCTTCAAACCAAATCAAATCCCAAATTGATTTCCAATTTATTTCGAACACAAAATCAAATTCCAATTTGATTTCCCAATTTAATTTTCCAATATCAAATCAATTTCAAATTGATTTCCCAAATTATTTCCAAAACACCTAACCAAATTTCCCAATCGATTCCTAAGATTTATTCTAACTCCAAATTAATTCCCGAATCGATTTCTAAAATTATTTTCAACTCTAAATTAAATTCCAAATTTAGTTTCTAAATTTATTTCCTTTTGAAATAAATTTCTTTATCTCTTTCAATTATTTAAAATACGTATCTTAAATAAATTCTTCAACCAATAAACAATATTACCCGAAATTCCTTTATTAAAATATTTTCCTATATTTTTGGAATTAATTCGATCGGATTAGAAAAATCAACTTTAATACTTTAATTGTAACGGTCTAGGCTTTTCTACTTTAATTTCCAAAAATCCAATTTCATATTTCTGGTATCCTACGATACTAAAATATATTTGGCTAAATTAGAACCTTAAGCGGTTTCAATCACAAATAATCACACGAATTAAAAATAATCAACACACAACATACGAAACAAATTAAATATTTGAGAAATCCAGTTGGATCCCTCCAACCTGTTTCCCTGCATCCACAGACGTTAGCACAACAATTAAACACCCATTCCACTTCAAGGTTGAATATCATGGTATGTGGGATTTATAAAATATTATCCGCTATTATGCGGCGTAATAGGGTCTCATCCGCTATATAATGCGGGAAATCAACAACTCCAAATACATATATAATACCAATTCCACTTCGAGGTGGAATATCGCGGTATATGGGTTTAATATAATAACCTCCGCTATGATGCGGCGCATAGGGTCTAAACTAATATAAATTAATCATCCAAACACACAATCAATCAATTTTTAAGTCTAACTATTAAATTAAACTAGAAAGTTCGATTGAGTAAGAAGATCTCACCTTTAACTATGCATGCAATCCATTTTCCATTTCAGACGGTTTTCTCCACAATTTTGACCTTGTATAAATAATTTTATACAGTTGATTAACATGTGAAATAATCTAATAATAAATTTCCATTTAAATAGATTTAATTAACTAATTATTTAAGTTAAACTATTCTTCCATATAAATAAATTAGAGAAATAAATTATTTTAATAACTTACTGTATATTACATTAAGCTAAATCAAATTGGCCTTATATATCCTTAAAAAAATATTTTCCTGTTTTTAAAAATTAAAAAATTCATGAATTTAGTTTTTATATATATATCGAATTAAACCAAAGGAAAATCCCTTACTGTTAACAACCCAAGATCTCCTGCGACAATGCCTACTCGAACCCATGACCCCAAGCGCGCGCTCCCCTATCGTGAATGCCACCAGGTCGCACTGCCCAAGACCAACGCGACGAACTCCTCGAGCCCACCACGACCACTCATGCTTTGCCGAAACCCAAATCGATTGCAAACCCTAAACCAAAATGCTGCAACTCCCTCCTACAAACGCATTGCGAACCTTAGCGACCACGCGATGCCCACATGCTCGAGCTACCAGTCTCGAGACTCCGCCTCTATTCGAAATTGAGTTCGATCGAATCCTGCTGCAATCCCAACATGTCGTTGCACCTCTCGACTAAGCATCATCAATAGCGCGCATGTCCTCCCTCCTCGCGCTGCTTCTCCCCGACTTCGATCATGCAATGATCGGCTCGAGATTCTGACTTCCCTTCGATCGATTTGAAAAGCCCACTTTTTTCCGACTCGATTGAATTTTGATTCCACGAACAAGAAAACGGTGGATCTGATTTTTTTATTAGTAGAAGGAAAGGCTGTAGATTTTAAAAGCTCGGCATTTCAAAACGAAGGGAAGTTGGACTTAAATTTCTGGAGGAAGGTAATGGATTCTATCAGTAACAAAATCGATTTGAAGAGAACGAGATCATTGAAATTTTTGGCCATTTTTGTTTTCCAGAAGCTACTGAATTTGCTTTTGGAATGACAAAGGGTTTTCCTTCTTTTATTATCAATCAAAGACGCGTGTTAAATCTTGACAGAGAAAGGTAAACACGTGTTTGAAACTTTTTTCAACGTGTCTAATGAAATATTATTATATTAAACATATATAAATATTTAATTTAAATTCAAATTCAAATCGTTCTGATTTCCTTGATTCAAAATTTTGATCTCCAATTAAGGCATGCCACCAGCCGTTTATAAGGTTATACCCATATTCCGAACGCAATGGAAAAAGAGTCCAAATTCGATCGTATGGAGAAGATAGCTTTTTGAAGCAGTTAACACATTGAATTTTCAATTTAAATTTCAGCGCGTTTGCTTATCGTACGGCCAAACGATCACTCCAAACATTATGAAAATTGAAATCCGATAATAACATAATATTACGGATCCAATGGAACTAATTTCGTCGAATTCCGAGGCTGTGCCTCGGAAAGCTATTTTTAAATATCGATTTAACCGATAAAATTCAATACTGAACAATTCACTTTCAAATTCAATCTTGTAGTTTCTATTATCTTCAGTATTATCAATATGAATTTTTTAAGCCTTTAAAAATATTTTTAACGAGCTCAAAATTGAAGATTTACAATTTTACCCAAATTTCTATAACTAAATTTGATAATTAAATTGCTAAATTCATAGTTAAAATTGAAACTTAAGCTTAAAAATATTTTTCAATATTAAAAATCCATTTAAACATTTCTTTTTCAAATGTTGAAATTTTCAGGTCGTCGCATTTTATTAAAATTATTTAAATTTAAGAAAAGTTCAACTAAGGATGTTTGATATACTTTAAATATGAAATAGTTTCGTAATCATTTGTTGATTGTTAAGCTTTTCTATAGGCAATTAACTTTTTAGAAGTAAAGACCAGCTGCAGCAAAGAGTTGTGGGTAATCAAGTAATGAATATGTCTTTAATTGTTATATATACTTGTTGTGTAAACTTGTCTATGAATGGTTATGGATTTTATGTGAATTTGCTAGGTTTGTCAAAAAACTATTATCGAAATGGTTATGGATATTATATTTGATTATGTGATTAACGTGTTTTTTTTAATTGTTTGAATATGATGATTATGTGATTGACTGATGGATTGTTTGAATATGACGATTATGTGATTGATTGCTGGTTGTAATACGATTATTATGTGAGCGATGACTCGAAATGGTACAAGCCATTAACATGAAATAGCAGCGTATATAGTATGCTAAAAAATAGTTAATAACTTTTAGTAGCTTTTTAAAAACACTACTAGAATAAATGTAAACAGATGCAATACGGCTTTTGAAGCGTTGAAAGAACGCTAGCAAAACTTTTAGTAGCGTTTAGTAAACACTACGATACGACATGCTACTAAAAGTCTGAAATTTTTTGTAGCGTTTCTAAAACTCTACAATTGGTCAAATTTCGGTAGCGTTTTCTACAACGCTACAAAAAGTTTCCGACTTTTGGTTACATGTCGTGTCGCAGCGTTTATCGAAACACTACTAAAAGTTTTGCTAGCATTTATTCAGCACTACAAAAGACATTTTCTGGTGTAGTGAAGAAGAAGGAGAGATGGGTGAAGTGAATGAAGTAAAGGTTAAATGAAGTTGTGTATAAAGCAAGGCAAACAAAGCTTCCATGCTAAGTAACCGTCAAATCAAGATTTAATTCATTTTCGGTGCCCCACTACATTGTACCATGTTCACGTACGAACCGCGAATGATAGAAATAAAAATACGATCGTGCACAACAATGCGATGCAAACACAAAACAACAATAAAATACACTGGTTATTTTATTCCGTGAGATTTCAAACAATGTTTGCCGTAAAATACGTCAAATGATAATTTAAATATTTTCCAATTTAAAAATTATGGAAAAATCCTTAAATTCATTTAATAATATGTTTTTATTAAAAATTGATTTTCTTATTTTTTATTATATTTAATCACATTCGAATATTTAAATAAATTTAATATTCAAATTTGAAAATTTAAAAGTTCCAGGTCATTACAGAACTAAACTTGTATCTAAAATTGAAAAGAAAGATATTAAAGATAGAAATGAAGAAGAGCCGATTTCATTTGATCACACTCTCAAATTTACAATGCCTACACATATATATACATACTCATGCACACACTTGAATCAACCAAACCATAGGATACAACCCCAGACTAAACCAGACTGACATGGGGTCGACCCAAACACAAGCCCAAAATATGTTACAACACCAAACAAAACATTACGTACAAACGCATAGAAAAGAACAAGCTGAAATAACATGTATCGGTTGTGCATGTGCACAACATGCACACACATGCATACACCGATACATTGTTGTATCCCTCTCCTTAACGCATAATTCTTGTAGCACATGCACCTAACACCTCCCTGCCATCAACAACCACCACCGTTGATAATCCTATAGCTGCCTCCGACAAACCTGGTTGGAATATGGAGCTTTTCATTTTATTTTTCTTATTAAAACTAGGGCCATTAATTCAATGTCGTTACATGAATATATATAGATTGCAGTAAAAAATTGAAACAAAAAAAATTAAAAACGTTGGTTTGTTAGCAATTGTCAGTTGAAAAGTATCCTATACATAACTCCATTTGGGTCCAACTGTATGCCTACTTCAACTATTTCCCCATTACCCACCTTAATTATTATTTTTAATTTCGCCTCTTGGTTTCTAGTACTTTCACTTTC
Organism: Allium cepa; assembly: GCA_030765085.1. Classification (NCBI taxonomy): domain Eukaryota; kingdom Viridiplantae; phylum Streptophyta; class Magnoliopsida; order Asparagales; family Amaryllidaceae; genus Allium; species Allium cepa. The sequence goes on from CM060938.1 coordinate 593,349,931, forward strand.
TCTTCCTTGAATAATAAAATGCATGCATCTTACCACAAAACATTAAATACCAAAATAAACTACCACTTGCAATTAGATTTACACAAGATGTTATGTGCATAATTTTTTTTTAAAATATGATAGTACATCAAGAACATGGGTGCGAAAATGAGAATTTTATTTAAGTGAAAGAAGGAATGGTGGAGCAACTGCTTTTGCATGTATATCCTTCGATCATGGAGCATGAGTCTAGGGGATGGCGTAGAAAATTTAATGTCATGTTAAACTTTTGTCGTAGCTGGCAAACACAGACCCACCCAAAGTCATTCTCAAGGTGAAATCATATCTTCTCTTTTTCTTTCATTGTCTAAACTATTAAAAGCTTATGAATATTTTTATCTTTAATATATATATATATATATATATATATATATATATATATATATATCTTAAACCACAATATGTTTTAATGATGAAAATTTTAGTTAATGTAAAATATGTTTTATCTGAAAATGGGAAAAGTATAGTTGGTTTGTGCAGTGTATTTTGAAAAAATATATGTCTAACCAACTGGTATGCGTTGTTGTTGCATATATCATTTTCTCTGTATTACCTTTGTTGTACATGGCTGAAACATATGCATGTTGCATAATCTTTATCAACGAAGCATGTTCTCTCAGTAAGCAATCTTTATCAACGAAGCATGTTCTCTCAGTAAGCAATCTTTATCAACGAAGATTTTCCATGTTTTTGAATGATAATATGATTATATATACATGTTGATGATTATGAATGCTCATATAGATTTTACGACATCATTTGAGAAGAAAATCCTATTAAATGACACCCGTTAGCCTTGCTCATTTGTATGATTATCAAAAAGATATTTTAGAGATGGGTTTCAATTTTCAAATTTCTCCAAAAATTTTGTGGAACTGTAATGAATTTTCTAAGGAAGAAAATGGTATTTTGGATTATAAAATTATTTACTGAAAAATAATTTATTGTTTGAATCCAAATTTTTTATATGTTGATAAACATATGGCAATTGATTTTCTAGAATTTTTCAAGATTTTTTCAAGGAGATTAAATAGTTATATAAAACTATTTAAAGTATGAGACGTAAATGTTTTATATAATTATAGGGGAGAAAGGGGTTTTTCTAAATTGTTTAAATTTCCAAATAAGGAAAGTCGACAAACGTTTTTGAATATAAAAATCTGGTAACCAATCAGATTTAAACAAATAAGGCAGGTTAGGTACTAAAGGACAACTTTGAAGTACAAACTAATACGCTTTTACTATTCATCTCCTTCGGCAAGAAGTTCCGCCTCTATTCCAAACCTTCCGACAAAGTTGGACGGTATCAAACCTTTTGACTAGGTTAACAAACAATGCACATGGTAACAGGCAAATGGTACGTAGTGAATTGAACAAAGCCAAAAGGTTTAGAGTCGAAAGGTAAGAGCTTCCAAAAGAGATGAAACTTCATTTTGGTTTTAAAGAAAATATGCCTGCTAGCTATCGGCAAAGAGCTTTCGACAAGGTCAACTGGTTTATAAGAAAAGGGATAAGATTGGTTTGCGTTTTGTTTTAATTGAAACCTTCCGATAAAGTCGAAAGGTAAAGCTTCCGACAAAGTCGAAAGGTACGAAACCTTCCGACAAGGTCGACAAGAACATAGTTGCTGCTTCCTACCTTTCGATTTAGTTGCTTTTGAAGGGAGTCTTTTGTTTTTTAAACCTTCCCGCCTCTCCATTGCTTTCGAAGGGTTGGTTCCAGCACCATCACTTCATTATTTATGAAAAGGTTTTAAAAGAGTTACTTTTAAAAGGTTTCAACGATGTTATTTTCGACTCCAATGTTTTTCTGATCCTTTTGCTCAACTTGAAGGCTAATCCAAATGTTTTAAGCTGAAATGTTTTATAGGTTTTTGAAGTAGTCAATTTCGAATGGTTTCGAAAGGTTTCCACTTGTTTCAAATCGAATCCATTGACTTCGAAAGTTTTTAAGTTTTAATGCTTTCGAAAGGTTTTATAAATGATTTACAAGGGTAGTATCCCAAACCTTCCGACAAGGTTGGTATAATTAGATTAAGAATAGTTAGTCCAGCAAAGAGCAGTTAGCTAAGATTTCGGACCGATGGTCCATTTATTTCCTATTTTAGCATAATGGATTTTGCCATATTATATTATAATCAGTTAATTAACCAGTTTTTTTGCAGGAAAGAATTTTCAAAATATGTTTTGGAAAGAGATATTAGTGAAGGGAAACCCGTTACGCTAAACAGTGTGGTCTCACTATATATATAAGTAAACAGATATGTGACATAAATTATTCCTACCGGGCTTTATGTCTGACCATAAGTTTTTATTTCCCCTTAAATTCTCAGGTGCTCAAAATTTGATTTGAATAGGCTAAGGGTTTAGGTTTTCATTTTTAGCAGATTTCAGCGAATAAACTTCCAAAGATGAGTAGATGGCTGATGGATAGCTAATTTAGGAATTCTATTTTAATTTGTTTCGGCTGTGTATTAAGGTAATAATCCCAATATAAAGGCATCTTCATATGTCGCCCTTGGCATACTATTGTAATTATATTTGATCATTGCCTAGGAATACTTTTAGGGATTTTTTGTAACATGGATATGATCTTATTTTAAAATGAAATCACTGAAATTATTGTCCTTAAAATTTATGATTTTGTTCATATTCAAGTGCTTCTGATATTATGAATACCATTAACACTACCGTATTTCGTTACCACAAGTTAATACTATGGATGACTGCAACATCCATAGCGCTTAGCTTTTGGCCTCTATATATGGGATGTTACAACTCGGTACAAGAGCATAGGTTTATGAAAAATTTAATTTAAAATGGTACTTGAAAACAAAAATCCATAGGAATTGGAGTAAGATGGGTTAGTATAATGCTATAGTAACGTACTTGAATTTGCTATATATAAGTATGGGCTTTATCTCCATTCATCTACCTTTGATTAGGTTATCTTTCTGTATCTCATGAGGTTTAAATACAGATATAGAAGAAGCAGAGTTAACCCAGCCAGGGGAAGCACCGATAGGAGCACCATACCTAATATTGGGAGAAACCAAAGTCAGGCGGAGAATGTTGGTGTAGAGGCTCCGTAGGTCGGAATGGAAGCCATGTATCAGTTTTTCAGGAATATGATGCAGGTAGGAGTTGCAATCGAAGTGTTAGGAGGAAATGCTGCAGGAGCAGGGGTTCCAGAAGTTCCAGTGGTTAATCATTTCGCGAACATGAGTGGTGATTATGTGAAGCTAGGAGGGAAGCCGTTTATGGGAACGGAGGATGCCATTAATGTTAAGAACTGGTTGTTGCATTGTGAAAGGATTTTTGCAAATCTAGAGCTCAATGATGAGCAGAAGAGGAGATTAGCATCCAGGCAGCTTCAGAGAGCCGCATTGTTCTGGTGGAACAGTGTAACTGCAATAATTGATGAGGAGAAGTAACCTAAGAGGATTTCAAGAGGAGATTTCATAAGAGGTTCATGTTAGTGATGGCACAGTCAGCGTTGATTAGGCAGTTTGCTAAGCTGATGTAGGGTGAGATGTTTGTTGCTGAGTATGCTAGGAAGTTTGAAGAGTTGGCCCGGTATTAGTATGCTTCTGTAGATACCTTGTTGAAGCGGAATGAGAAGTTTATTAGAGGATTGAAGCCAGAACTTGCTAATGCTACCTTTTATCATCTTAGATATTCTTATGATATTATTGTAGTGATGGCTTTGAGGTAGGAAGAAGTCCTTGAGTCTTTGGAGAAGAGCAAGGCAAAAGGAGTCCAGGTTGGGCAGGGCCAAAAGAGAAAGTTCTTTCCTAAGAAAGGTGCTCAGAAGGGTGGAGCAGCCAAGAAAGTGAAGTCTGAGGTTGTTTACTATAAATGCGACAAGAAAGGGCACTTTGCTAATGAGTGTCGCTCAGGAAAGGCTGAGGATGTGGCTAAGGGGAAGAATGTCAGGTGCTTCAACTGTGACCAGTTAGGCCATTACAAGAACCAGTGCAAGGAGCCCATTAGAGATGGTAAGGGCAAGGTGTATGCATTGGAGTTTACAGCATCTTAGCCAATAACTTAGGAGAAGGGGAAGGCAGTTCTTGGGGGAACGGTTCAGATTCATGGTATGTCTGTTAGCATTTTATTTGATACCGGTGCATCACATACTTTTATATCTAGATGTTTGATAAGCAAGCTTAACCTTAAACCCACATATTTAGTCACTTGTTACGGGTTGCGAATCCAATAAGAGGGTATGCAACTCAAGGATTAAGGTGTGACCAGTTTAAGTTTGACCTGTTAGGTCATACTTTTGTGTGCAGTTTGCATGTGTTTGATTTTTCGAGGTTTGGGATTATCGTTGGTATGGATTGGTTAAGTGAGTATAATGCTAAGATATTTTTCTAGGGTAGGAAGATATCTCTTAGACAGTCGAACAGTAATGATTAGATTGTGTTCACCGTAGGTGGCTCTGGCGGTGAGGTGTCTGCTTTGTTGGGTGCTTTGGATTCAAAAGATGAGTTAAGCCGAGTTTTCATGATTAGAGAATTCGCTGATGTGTTTGAGATCGAAGCGGGCCATTGAGTTTCAGGTAGATTTGGTTCCGGGAGCAGAACCAGTGAGTAGGCCACTGAGCAGGATGACCCCTTCAGAAATAAGGTTGTTGAAGATGTAGTTGGTGGATCTGAAATGCAAGAGTTTCATCAGGCCAAGAAGTTCACGATGGGTTGCAGCGGTAGTGTTTGCTAAGAAGCCGGATGGATCGTTGGGGGCTACGTATCGATTATCCAAAATTGAATAGGAGGACGATAAAGAATCAATATCCATTGCCCAAGATTAACGATTTGTTCGACTAATTGAGTAGAGCAAAGGTATTTTCTCAGTTGGATTTGGCAACAGGTTTCCATCAGCTCAGGGTAGCAGAAGATAGTGTACCTTTGACAACATTCAGGACCAAATATGGATCGTACGAATGGTTAGTTATGCCGTTTGGACTGATAAAAGCTCCAGTTTTCTTTGTAGATTTGATGAACCAGATTTTTCTAGAGCACTTGGATGGTTCGTGCTGGTTTTCATAAATGATATCTTGATTTACTATGAGGATTAAAGAGAGCATGAAGTTCATCTTAGAATGGTGCTTGAGACGCTGAGGCAACATTGGCTGAAAGCAAAGTTTTCGAAGTGTCATTCTGGAAGAAGGTGGTAAAATTTTTGTTTGTTTTTTTTGAAAGGTAAAAGATCTAATCAGCTTTTGCATGCTAATATTGCTAAAGCGGGTATTAAATTTTTTTAATTTAATAGGCGTAGCGGAAAATAGCTAGTCTTAAAACAAATCTATTTTGTAATAGCGTTATATTAAAATAGCGTAGCGGTCGAAGAGGACTGTGCGTTATAGCGGAGATTTTGCAGGGGCTTTAAATGCATGCTATATAAATTTTGTTTAAATGTTATGTCAGTTTTCTTGAAGCATATCTACTTTTGCAAAGGTGGAAGGTCTAGCACAACCTTTAAGACGCGTCGGGGTTGATGCTGCATTTCCGTCTACGTTAGTTTTGTAGCTTAATAAATGTAAAATTTCTTTCCAAGTGCAATAATTTGCAGACAAGATTCTATTTACGTCTATTCCACATTTCTTCTACAATTAATTTCCATCATGCAGCTGCTTGATCAGTCATTATACTACTTATCAAAGGCTAGCTTTGTGTTGACTAAAATACTTAGAAATATACTTTGTCACAAGTACATGTTAATATATTACCTTTATTACCGATGAACTTTCTATGTTTTATTAAAAGCTATGAAATCCTTTATGTTTATTTAAATTATTTTTTTATTCTTACAAAGATTATACAATAATCCCATTTCATCACCTCTCCTAATTCACTCTTTAAACTCTCCAGTTCCAAACTTACCCAAAAAAATAGAATCTTGTTTGATGAAAAAGAAACCCAAGAATCCTAACAGACGGAGGAAATTACACAGTCGAATTACGGACAAATTGGCGGTTAGTTTTCCTCAACCGAATATTAAATCAACTTGAATTTTACACTTGTTGTTTTTCTATTAAATTAATGATTTGATTAGCATGTTAAATAGTTCTATTTAATTAGCAATTATTAGTTATTTTGGTATAATTTGCTCATGTTCTTTACTCACATTTAGAGTTTGCATTATTAGCTCAACAGTGATGTAGGTAAAAGCGGATTAACCTATATAAGTGAGCAACGTATTATGTAAGTTGTACTCTTAAGTCCAAAAAACAGATATTAAAATCACACGTGACTTTAATTATTAATCAGACATTTCCATGATTTTATTTTTGATTTAATCCTTAATTTTGATTGGCATGTACACGCGTCAGAATGGGAGAATTTTCAACTTTGTAATGATCTGCTTTTCTAACACCCAAGATAACGACCTGTAAATTTCGTTGATTAAATTTGTCATTTTAATAAGATATTGGAATTAAATTTAGGAAGAAATGACAAAAAAATTTATAATTAATAATGAAGCGAATGTTGAAAATGGAATGAAACCATGGAAATTTAAGATAAGTATTAACAGTTGAAATGAAATTACGAATAATTGAAGTAGTGTAAACTGTTATACTAGGCTAAGATTTGAATATAAGAATACAAAGGTAAATAGTGAATTAATTTAATGAATTAATATATGTTATTTATTTAGGGTATTGAATAAATTTGGTAATCCTATTGCAATAAATGGTAATAATGTTGATATAATCTAATAAATAAAATTTCAATGCAATACCCGTTAATGGATGGAATGAAATGGGATTTATGTAAATGTATACTAGGTTTTACATCAAATGGAAGTTATTTGTAATAAATGGATGTAAATATTGAATCAATATATGAAATAAATATAAAGGTTATGTTTGGTTAGAACATAGGCGAATGAAATTAGTAGTATGGAAATAAATGCCAACATTGATTATAAGTAATAAAGGCTTATTTATGTGACTAAGAGTAACGGTAATGTTTATTTAGGTTACCTATTAATTAGTTTGTAAACTGGAATTTGAAATAAATTGTAATAAATGTAAATAAATGTTACATTTGTGTGGAATGTAATACAATGGTTAGGAGTGTTAATGAATGGGAAAACAAGGAACTAAGTTTATATAGTATTATTGAACTTAATAAAAGATTTGAATTAAACGAATCAATTAATATATGTTTATTTCTTTAGTATGTGCATAAAATTTGGAAATCATATTGCAATTAAAGGAAATTAGGTAGTACGAAATAAATTTAATAAATACGTTAAGGAAATATAATATTATTCACTATTATTTATACCCAAAAATGTCTATTTACTGAATAGCAAGATTTTTTAAATCAATAAACGAATTTATTGGGGTTTCAATTTATAATTAATAACATTTAATGTGTAATCAATTACAATTAATTGACTTAAATTGTGCAGTTAGGGTAGATTTGTTTTGTAATTGAAGATGGTTAATTTTATAAGATGAAATTAATGCTAAGCCTATTTACTATAATGAAAATTCGTTGATTTAAAGAATAGAAAGAAAGATTTATTAATTTAATTTAAGTGCAAAAATTCAATAAATGAATTTATTGGAAATAAATGAAATTCAACATTTAATATTACGTTAATTGAAACTAGATGGAATGAGAACACTAATGTAGTGAATGTAAGACAAATATTAACTATGATTTTAGAAAGGATTAATGGATAATGGAAGGATTGAAATCAGGTTTAAAGCAATAATTATAAATAACTAGATTTATTTAAATTGAATGTTAAATACTATAATTTGTGAATTAATTTACTTTATATTGATATAGGGATTGGTTTTAAAGGATTTCTAAATTTCTTAAGTAATACAAGATGATAAAATTTATGAATATAGAATTTGAATTTAAATAGTGGTTTAATTTATAATAATTGGATTAATTGCAAATGAATGGAATTAAATATTCAATTATTACGTAAATTGAAAATTTAGTTTAAATAGGAGATTTTTAATGTTATAGGTATGGAGCCAATGTTAATTTCATCCAATTGACATCAATGAATCGAATAATAAAATGAAAGGTAAATTTAATATAAATTTTGGAAATTTAATTTATAATTTTAGAATTTAATGAAATTGAGATTAATACCGAAATTTATGAATTTATCAACTCTAGTTTGATAGTTAAATTTGGTTTAAATCATTGTAAATGATTGGAAAATTTAAAATGACAAGAATTGGTAATTATCGAATTTAAATTGAAAAATTGATTAAATCGACTAAATTTTATTTATTTAATTAATATAAGTTTAGCCATTTCGGCCACTGACTCGGATTTTCACGAAACCAGTTTCATCGGATTTGTATCGGTGAATTATTGTAGGATTTCAAGTTTCGTAGCGATCGGGCTTGTCGTTTGATCGTACGGACTCGAAACGTCTTGAAATAAATGAAATTGAAATCAATTTGAAAAATATTGATTTTAGCATAACTTCTTTATACGATAGAATTTAGACCTGAAACCTTTTCCATTGCGTTTCAAATATTTAAAAACACCTATTTTGATATAGGGGTTGACCCAATTTTGTTCCGGAGTCAGAACGGGCTTTTTTGGCCACTTTGTCGTTAGCGCGTACATCTATCTTATCCAATCCATTCTATTTCAAATTTGCCTATACATATCCTGCTATAAAGCCTATCCACTCCTTATTTTCATTTGTCTGTACGTACATCTCCTTCTCAACTCCGCATTCCAATGGCAGAAAAAAAACATAATTCCCAAATTCTAAAAATTAATTTCAATTTCAAAAAAAAAAATTTTTGCGGATCAAGCACCGGGTATTTGAGGCGGCGCACCAAAGTCGAACCCGAAGTCGACCCAGGACCAGAATTTTCCAATTTTCATAACTTTTGCGTACGAGCTCGGATTTATGCGCGGTTTATTTTGCTGGGATTGTATCGAAATTTCAGACATCTTGGCGCTAGTTTGGTTGGATTTGGAGGCTGTGCAAATTTTGGGTTTAAATTGAATATAAATTCAATTTAAATTCAAAAGGTGAGTGTTTTAACCCACTCACAACTTCTAAGATTTCTTATGTTTGTTAAATTGATTTATGATGTTTTTAAAAATTTATTTATAGCTGTCTGACATATATTTCATCATTACCTCAGTTAATTTGCATTCATATTATTTACTTGTTATTTAAATTCATTAGTGCATATAAACTGCCAGTTAAATTATTAGTTAAATTTATTATTGCATATAAACAGATAGTTAAATTATTAGTTAATTTATTGTGCATATAAACCGCCAATTAAATTATCAGTTAATTTATTTTTGCATAATAAACTGCTATTTAATACCTGTTGTTATTATTCGTTCTATATTGATGCTATTGATTGAATTTTATAATGATTGAAATAAATGGTTGATGGTTGATATTGGATGAATGGATGCTGTATTTTATATTGCTACAAACTGCAAGTTATTATGCATTTTATTGCATTCGAGATTGCGGTTTGAAATGATATATAACCGTAAAATTTTATTTTTAAATTGTGGATTGAAATGATAAATATCCGTATCACTTGACCATAGGTTAGAAAATTCTATACAGGCACCACGGTATATATCTAAATTTATTTTTGAAATAGTTTTCCTATGATTTTGTAAAGAAATCTATATATGGTTTTATGAGATATTGATTTCGGATATTTGATGAAGGTTATTATATATATAGTTAAATTTTTGGTTTTAAGCTATGTATAAAATTGGTACAAAGTATAAAATAAAGCTTGATTTTATTGAATATAATATGGATAAGTATTCATTTAAATTATATTTAATATAAAGTTATATTGATTTTGTAAATCAAGGTTGGTAAGGTAGTGAAATCGATTGAGATTTTAATTAATTAAGGATTATATTTAATAACACTACCACATTTGTAACTATTAGAGGCATCACGTTGGAGGCAGAATAAGTTAAATGTCTCTAATAATATTTAATTAGGAGCTTGGTCACTAATACTAGTAATTAAGGCCCGTTTATCTGCTCTTACTGTACTCCATTTTTATACCAACCCGTCCTACCTAAAAGAACGTTCACGATCTGTAATACTTGGTTGCCCCTTTCCATTCTAGCTCATCAAACCCTAATTCCTAAAATCAAATAATCGAAATAAGTTCATTGAGATTCCGATAAGTGAAGGAGGCTGTTACTACTCTTATGCTTATTTTATCATTGAAATGGTCATTGATTGCTTAATAGGGAAGATGCTATTGTTCTGGATCCACATCTCAAACACAAAATTAAGACAAAGATGGTAGAAATCAAGGTCAGCAACTTTCCCTTTATGCATATTTTGATTTTAGGTTACTGTTTTAGCTACTATGAATTGAGTTTTGGTGTGTTGAATTTTTTTATTATTCTGACCGTTGTTGGATAACAATACTGTTGCAGAACAAATGATTTTCCAATAGTTATTATCATTATATATTCCCTTGCACCAAAATCTAAAGGGAATTAGGCCGATGCTTCCAAGACATATTAGTGCATATTAACAATAGAATTTGGCACAAACTTTTGGAAACATTAGGTGAAAATGAACATTGGATTTCAAAACACATTCTTAATGATGCACTTGTAAAGATTTCATGAAAAATTTAGAATACAAAAGTATATACTACTAATGCGTGTATATTTTGGTTCAAGTTACTTGGCATTCCACCAAAGTTTTCTTTCCCTGGATAAGACTTGATAAATTATATGTACATTTTTTTGGGAAATGGATATGCAATGTTGTTCAAAATTAGATCTACCATTATCTTCATTCCAAAAATACTATACATCTAATAGTATGGCGTATATTACATAATTAACTGTCTAGTTTCATACATGTTCACTTAAATGTTTCGTTAAATTGAGGTACAAGTAGCTTCGTGTACATATTCACCTCTAATCACTAAAACTCTAATGATCATGTTAACTTAAATCATAATTAACACATTAGTAAGATAAAACTTCAATTTTTACACTTTTAACTTAGTTACTTGCATGATATGTAGCAAGGTTGTTCTATACTTACAGATATATACAAGGTTGTTCTATCTTATTATTTATAACACTAAATAAAAATGGAAAATAGGAAAATGGAGACTTCACAACATAAAAGTGCTATATTCATGCCTTGATATGATTATTGTAAACTATGATATTTTATGTCTAGTTGTGCCATTAATTATTTACATATTAAGTAATTATGGAAATTCATAATTAATAGCGAATCATAGTATAGTATGTAATTCTCTGGCATAACATTAATCGTTCTCTCTATGAGAATATCATGTGCACTAATAATTTTGCAACTTGGTCTTTACATTTACAGTTATCATTGTTATTCCTATCAATTGTATCCCCAGTAATATTTAAAAGAAGAATCTACTACTTCATTGATTTGAGTATTTGATTAAAGAGCTCATTTCTCTCGCTCCAAATTGGGGTTGTATATCCGTTGGTGCATACATGATATAAATAAATTAGTATATTTGAGATGGGATAGTATGTTACATGTTAGCAATGATGTACAAATGATAAAACAGAGCTTAAAATAAGTTAACATTATCAAAAAATTTACATCACATAGTTTAAAGGAAGTTTAAGTAAAATGTCATACCAGGAAATTAATTATGAGTATTCAAATTTTTTTCTGGCACAACTACACCAATCTTTCAATTTATTTTAAATATGTTTTATTTTTTGTAATTTTGTTTTTCTATAACTTGAAATTAATATATGTGTGTGCGTGTTTAAAAAATTTAACAGTTTGACATAGCATCTAATAACATCCTCAAAGATTAGAGGGAAATAAACTCTTTAAATTAACATAGTAATACAATCACTAAAATTTAGGAAATAACATTATAAAATAATCTAAAAATATTTACTTACCTACAAAGTAATATAGTTTGAAATTATCTAAAGCTGAAACTAACATAAACCTAAACTTTTAGATCCAACTTTGGCTACGTTCATATCTCTAATCTGGAATTTAGTTCTAATTTAATTTTATGTGAAGATTTATGGTAGGTTGTAATTGTAATGTAATAGTATGAAGGGGTGGTCTGATCATTCGGAATAATGTATGGACCAGCAAGTGGAGATTGATCCAAATCTAAATTGAGCAGTAAAGTAGGTGTTGTAACAACATTTTATGAGAGTGAATTAGTGCAGGCATGATTGTGAGGAACATGGCAAGCTTGCATGAGCACTTTTGATCAGAAATGGATTACAAATTTTGTTGCAGTAACATGAAGAGTTTGTATACACCCATGGCTGAAAGTGTACAAGACTGACTGACACCGATGCTGGAACTGATGCAATTGCGGCTTGTGTGTAGAAACAATAGGTATAGGCTTGAGAGATTCTGGTTTACTTAGGTTTATGGAGATTTGTTATGAAAAATTAATGGTGGTGTATTAGACTTGCAATTTGGTTTATTTTTATATTTGGATGTTTAGTTGATAATTTGATCTTTGGAGTTGTATTGGATATTTGTAATGTAAGCTAATATTGTGGTTTATTATTTAATGGTTGGCTATTCTAAAGATGCATGCTTGTAGCAAATGAAATTTTCTATAGTTTTCATGTTTTTTCGTTCATTTTTGTATACACTTGTATAATTCTTGTATCATGCTTATTGATGTGTGAAATCAGAATTGAGGGAAATTTAGTCGTCGTTATATATAAATAAATATAAAATAAGTACTGATTTTATTTTTATTAATTCAGTTAAGCTAATCTTAATAGGGGCAGTTGGATTTTCCTTAGTAAGTACCTAAAGGGACGATAAAAAGCGCCCCTATTGCAATTATCATAGTACGTTTGCTTACACGGCATCACGTGTATTAAGGGCATTTTAATGGTCCAATCTGCCCCTAAATATTATTAGGGACTTGATTATTGGAGGCAAAACCTAATTTGCCTCTCCTTCCAGTAAGCGCTGTTTGGTTAAAATTTTTGCCCCTATTTGCATTAATTGTGGCAATTTTAAATGCCTTTATTATCTCTAAATTTGGTAGTGTAAGAGTCCATTCGGAACTTACTGAAATTTAGATTTTAAAAGAATATTGTTTTATAGCAAAATTCGGGGTTAAAGTGATTTAAGGAATATACCAAGTCTAAATAAATTCAAGGAATATAAAATTGTTGAAATTTGAAGTCGATTTAAAGGATTCTGGATTGATTAAATTAAAATTTCAAAACTAAATTGTAGTAAAGTAAATTTGATATATATGTGAATTATAAAATTTTGTTTTGAAACATTAATATTAAAGCTTTGAAATATATGAAATCTGAAATGGTTTATTTGAGGACTTCAATCTGCATTAGAATTGATTGCGAAATTAAAGAAGCTAATTATTTCATTAAGTAACTTAATATTTAAACCATTCAAGTGGTGTAGTTATATTTCAATGTTATGAAAGTCAAAGTTTTATGTTTTGGAAGGCTATATTTCAAGTATTTGGTTTCAAAATATTATAACTTTGAAAGGAGTTTTAGAAAAGGATATATTGAAGCGATATCATATTTATTTGGTTTTAAAAATAGAAATGATATCGTATTTATATGGTTTTGAAATGAATATTTATTCTGGTTTAAAGTATAAACTATTTTGTAAAGATCGCAGTGTTATAATAACGTTTGGTTGTTAAAGAGACCGGGATCGGAAGTTGTCATACTCTTTGCCAACTCCGAAAACCACTTTAACAACCATGTACGCGGTGGAGATTCTAGAATGAAGTAGGATGGCGGCGGTGTTTTCCTTTGAGGTAAATACGTGGACCCAACTCCCTTGAGTTAGCATAAGGTGGCTAAAACAGAAGCGATTGACGGGTTAATTGAGGTAGCACCTTTGATCGGACACATCCCTTCGATATTATACTTTGACTTTTGGATTTTTTGGTGGCCACTTTTGATTTCTTTGATTTGGGGGTGTGGCTCGAGGTGGGCGGTAGCTGCGGCTATGCGTTACCACATTGCGCATGACACCCTATTGCGCCGCATAATAGCGAATAATATTTTACAAATCCTATATACCGCGATATTCCACCTTGAAGTGGAATGAGTATTTAATTGTTGTGCTAATGTCTGTGGATGCAGAGAAACAGGTTGGAGGGATCCAATTGGATTCCTCAAATATTTAATTTGTGTCATATGTTGTGTGCTGATTATTTTTAATTCGCGTGACTATTTGTGATTGAAACCGTTGAAGGCTGTAATTTAGCCAAATATATTTTTGGTATCGTAGGATACCAGAAATAAATAAAAATTTGATTTTGAAATTTGGGTAGAAAATTTATAATAAATTCACTCAAAGGAATCGGGTGAATTTTAAAAGAAGGAAATTTAAATATATAAAGTTTTATCTTTGAAAACTTATTGAATAAATTCAAAATATATGGGAAAATATTTTAATAAAGGAATTTCGAGTAATGTTGTTTAATAGTTGAAGGATTTATTTAAGATACGTATTTTAAATAATTAAAAGGGATAAAGAAATTCATTTCAAAAGGAAATAAATTTAGAAATTATATTTGGAATTTAATTTAGAGTAGAAATTAATTTTAGAAATCGATTCGGGAATTAATTTAGAGTTAAAATAAATCTTAGGAATCGATTTGGAAATTGGGTTTGGTGTTTTGGAAATAATTTGTGAAATCAATTTGAAATTGATTTGATATTGGAAAATTAATTTGGGGAATCAATTTGGAATTTGATTTTGTGTTTGAAATAAACTGGAAATCAATTTGGGATTAGATTTGGTTTGAAGGTGATATTTGGAAATCGATTTAAAATTCGTATATTAGTTGATATTTGGAAATGTAAATTCACAACCAGAATTTGTAAAGAAAAAGGAAATTGTTTAAAAATAAATATTGGTTTATTTTTAAAGTGTGGAAAGAAATTTACAAACTGGAATGTAAATCAAAATAAATCAAGAAGATTTATTAATTTATTTGAATGGACCATTTTGTAGTAGAAAAAGAATTCTCCTCTGGAAAGCCGAGTATATTTTTAAAATAGCTTTTGAATAAAATTTAAATGTTTTATATTTGGTTTTAAATAATATTGTTGGAGAAATTAGTTTGGAAATTTTTTAAAGTAAAAATTTATTTAATTAATTATATAAGGGATTATTTTAAAGATTTAAATTGATATTTGATTTAGAAAATAATTATTTAAATATTTATACTCTATTCACAAATTTTTATTTTAAATTTAGTTTTGGACTTGAATTTTTATATGAGATATTAGTATAATATTTTTCATAACTAATATTTAAGCAAATATTCTAAAATAGTTTATTTTGAATGTTTCCAAGTATATTTCTAATAAGTATTTTTATATTATTTTAAAATATTTGAAATCGGCAGATTTTCAGTGGAAATGAATAAATGTTTGGAAATGTATTCCGCGTGAGAAGAGTGTTTTGAAATTTGTTTTCAAAAAAGATTGAAATTTGGAAATTTATTTGAAATTTATTTTCAAAGGATTGAAGTGTGAAATTTTATCTTGCGAAGATATATTGAAAATAGTAATAATTGGGGGAAAATTATTTGAAATCCAGTGACTCTTGTGAATGATGATTGATAGTTAAATAACCGACTATCAATATTGGCCTTAATCGGCATTTGAATTTCGATGCGACCGGGAGTCGAATTCCGACTGGATATTCGAATCCCACATCGAACCTTTGTGATTGTGATGGATCTTTTGTTTAAAAGATCAAAGTGAAATTGTTGTGATTTGTTTGAATCTAAATGAACACTTATTTTTAAAATAAGCGCTCATTATTTGGATTATCCGGGAGAGGACCTTGTGTCATAAAACCCATTCCGAATAACGATACGACGAAATGGGATTGCATTTGAAGATGGCGTTGAAGACCGGGTATTTTCGAAAGCAAAAGGATTACCTGTCGAATTTCTCTGCACCGGGTTGCTCCGGTATAGAGATTTTATCACCCTTTGTGATGGGGATTCCGGACGTGATTAGTGAATATCCGGATTTGCAAGGGCTTCTTTGGAAGTTCCTTCGGTTTCGTTCGATCCTGTAACGGACTTGTATGGATGTGTGTCTGACGTTACACTTTGAGATGTAAAGCCGGTTTCTATCAAATAAATTTTTGTTGGTGGCGGAGAATTTATTCTCTTAGCTTAACACCCTTCTCTGAGACGTACGAGCTCAGAGGTTATGTAGTTGATGGTCACTAGTGGTATATTCCCAATTTGGTAATGTGGCATACGAAGTGCTGTTGATCATTTGTTGATCGAAGCATGGCTTTTGTGAAAAGTGTAGCATTGTGGACGAGACTTCGTCGAACCTCACACCCCGGAATGGCCGAAACAGGAAGGATGCAGCAAGGTTATAGGGGGTAGCGCCCCTTAGGGTATGTGCATTTCCTTCTGGATAGAAGTGGTATTATGGTATGGAGCCCAGATACTTAACTTATGTGGATATCACAAATATATATTACTTTGTGATTGTTGTTATTGAGGATCCTCGGATGTTTACAACTGGGGGATGGCATACTCGTGTTATAGTTACCTATTTTTACAGAGGAAACCCGGCCTTGTGTTGGCAGAGATCCAGTTAGGTTCTCGGGGAGTCCTTCCAGAGGCGTACCCATGTGGCCCAAGAAGTTCCTTAGCCTGACCATTTGTTGGAAATTCAATCACCAATACGAGCCTTGCACGGTTTTAGTTGTATAACCTGCCATCTAATATGGTAGCTATAGTAGGCATACTATAATGGTACGTATGCTGGCTAAGTTAATATAATACTTGCAAATGTTTTCTGCACTATGCACTAATGATAATAATTTTTTTTTTTTGCGTATTAAGCATGTTTGACTATCATAAGGAGAAATCTCCCCCAAGTGTGCGATTGCATTGTGTGTGTGCCGAGAGGCCTTATGGTAGTTTTATTTTCAAAAAGCATAACGGATTTCTTTTAAATTCCTTTGTTTTTCTTTTGTAAAAGAATAACTGTTTTTAAGATCTCACACCAGTCCCACAACTGACTTGGAATTTATTATTCCCTTTCTAAACTCTGGGTGCCCATAATTCTCCACACGGGTAGCCTTGAGTCAGGTTATCAGTTATTCAGGAGAAAGTCAGAAAAAAATTGCTATGGAGATCAGGAGTTGAAGCTGGATGGCAAGACGTATCTCTTTAATATGCAGTGTCCATTGCATATGGTTGTGCAAATCAGTTTTCATATAGTCAAGTTATAATAACTGTCAGTGACGTATGATGTCGATGTAAACTCTGATGTTGTATTGTATTAACGGTGATGAGTCTTTGGTTTAAAGATCATTCATTTATCTATTACATATTGTTCCGCTATGAAATGTGAGATTCTGTTATTTTTTCTGTTTTTCTTTTATCTTCTTCTTCTTTAAACCCTAACGGTTCGTTTTTCCGGCATTCGACTGTGCGGCATTCGATATAGTGGACGTATTGATGTCGACTTTCGAAAGTCGTAAAATCGGGTCGTTACAAATTTGGTATCAGAGCATTTGGTTAAGCGAAAACCTTGGCTCTGTTGGGTATTACCCATTAGAGATAAAGTCAGTAGTACTATAGAATGAGTTTGAGCGTATTAATAGATATGAGCGCGTATATGTTTGTGAATATAAAATTATTTTATATTGTGATGATTGGTTTGAGTGGTATATGGATTCTTGTCAGTATAGTCCGTACAACTCCATCGATAGGAATCTCTAAACACTCTTATAGAACAATTCGACACGATATTATTTTAAAATAGGGTGAATGAAATAATTTTACCCAAAGATATTTTGTATATAAAAGGAAATAATTTTTGAAAATTATTAGAGTCTATGAATGCTTGTTTGTTAAGAAGTGATAATATTAAATTATTATCATTGAAGTTGAATAATAAATTGAAATCATAATCAAAAGTTGATAAATAAAATCCATATACAAATGAAATTTGAGAATGTAAATTATAAATGTATTGATAATTTGGAATAGAATTCTAGATAAGTTTTTGGAAATGTTTTTGAAAGGATTTGGAATTTTGGAAATTAAATTCCATTGAGTTTGAAAATTATTTTCAAAGGTTTTGAAAAAGTGTTTTGAAGGGATGAAAGATCTAAACTCTTTTCGGTCGCTGGAAAATAACTTCGGTGATGACTGCCGCATCTTCGATGTTTATTTTTGAGTTTCCAAGAGAGGAATTGCTGCCAAATTAGTTAAAATTTGAAGTTGTTTGCAAACTGGGTTTGGTTTTGGGAATCCAAAAGATAATTTGAATTACATTAAAAAATGAATTTTGAAAGGTTGAAAAGACTCTAGAATGTTGTATAAAATATTTATGGAATGTCATTAAGTTGATAACTTGTAAAGTTTAAAGTCGTTAAAGTAAAATCTAACTTAAAGAAAGTTAGATAAAGGTAAATATGGAAGCAAAACAAGTTGGAAGGAAAATTTAAATCAAATGGAAATAAAAATGAAAATTTAATAAAAGAATTGAGATTGAAAAATTAAGTCAAACAAAATGATGATATGGATTCAAAAATGAAATTGAAATTGAAGATTTGAGTTAATTTGTATGAATGTGAATTTGAGAAGTCTTATGGACTAAATGTTTGGAATAAAATCTATTAAGGTGGAAAATAAAATTGTGAATGAGTAAATGAATTTACAATTATAATTAAATGAAAGTGGAATTGAATGTTGAAATTTATTTCGAATTTGTAAGCAAATAGAATTGATTTGGAATTGAATTTGATTTGTAAAGCAAAGTATTAAAATAAAATTAGTAAGTGAAATTAATTGAAGAAATGACAAATTAATTTGGTTTGAATAGAATTGAATTCAATAATTATAAATGAAAGGTAAATTAAACTCATATGGAATTTGAAATCCAGTTTAAATATAAGTGGTAATAAACCAAAATGGTGAATTGAAAATAAATTTTTGGGAATGAACAAAAGAATAAAACTGGAATTGAAACTAAATATTGAAAACCAATTTGAATTGTTTGAGATAAAATGAATTGGAATTTTTAATGAATTAGTAAATGAAACTAATTTAAAATAATGAGATGAGTCAGTTGTGAATGAAAGATAGTTGATAAAATTCAATATTCAGAAGGTAAATTGAATTCAAATGAAATTGATAACGTGAGATAGAATGAAAATGGATATATAACTCAATAGTAAAGTAAAAATGGTATAAGAAATGAGTATTGAAAATTTTGTAAAGGAATGTGCAAAATAAATTTGAATGTTGTAATTGGATATTATGGCTAGCAGGATATACAGGTGTATTAAAGGAAATGGAATTGGTATTTCGATTTTCGAAGATAAAAAAATTGAATTGCCCGACAAAAAGGTACGTATTCGAATTTCAGTATGAAATTTGATGATTTTCTTGTCCAGCCGCTTGGCTTTTTGTTTTCTTTTTGAACCTGAGGGCCTGTGGTGCCATTTTGTAGTCGTACCGAGCTAGCCGTGCAAAGGAGACGCTGGCGAAATTTTTCAAAAATTTAGAGAGTTAGAAAAATTTTAAGAAAATTTTGAAAATTTAAAATTTAAATTTAAATTTAAATTCGAATGGTTAAGAAAACAATATTATTTGGAGTTTATGGTTGAGGTTGGAAAGTTAGATGAAATGATAGTGTGTGTCTAATAAAAAGATTTGTTTTGGGCAAGTTCATAAAATCGTTTGTTTGGGAAAATAATAAACATGTTAAGGATCATTGTTCTTAACTTGTAGTTTCGGGACGAAATTCTTTTAAGGGGGAAGGTTGTGACCACCCAAAATTTTCAACGTTTGAAATTGAAATATTTAATTGATTTTAAATATCTGAATTGTTAATTTAAGCTTGTATTTCAAATATAACTCCGAATTTGGCAAATAAATTATTGAATTTAATTATAGAAATTTGTGTAAAAATTTTAATCTTGATTTTTAAGCTGATTAAAAATATTTTGATGGCTTGGAAAATTCATATTGATAATACTGAAGATAATAGATGCTTCAGAATTGAATTTAGGAATGATTTGTTCAGTTTTGAAATTATATCGTTTAAATCGATATTTAAAAATAGCCTTCCGAGGCACAGTCTCGGAATTCGACGAAGCCAGTTCCATTGGATTCGTAATATTGTATTATTATCGGATTTCAATTTTCATAGTGTTTGGAGTGATCGTTTGGCCGTACGATAAATAAAGCGCTGAAAATTAAATCGAAAATTTGATATTATAACTGGTTCGAAAAGCTATCTCGAATTTGGACTCGGGACCTTTTCCATTGCGTTCGGAATAGGCGTATAACATTATAAACGCCTGGTGGCACGCTTCGATCAGAGATCGAGATTTTGAATTGCGGAAACTGAGATGATTTAAAATTGGATTTTTGAATATAAATTATACAAAAAATATTTTAGCAAACTATAACATGTTTCTTCGTTCTTTAAACACTTGGCAAATTGCTTCTAACACGCGTTCGCTCCTCAGAAAAATAAAATATAAAACAGGTAACGAAATTATCTTCATTCTTTTAAATAAAAACTATGGCTGAAGCCAGAAGAAAAGGGAAAAAAGGGGAAATCAATCAGAAAAAAATAGCCGAGCAAATCCAAAACCCCTCTTTCATCTCAAATCAGAAAAAAGATCGAATCCAAATACCCTGAGCCGAATCGAAAATCGCATTTCTCTCGATTTCTTTTCTGAATGAAATCAAGCGAAATAAAATTTAGTTCAAATCCTGTTCGAGTTGATTTAGGGCGGCCTCATGGGTTCGCGCGTGAGTTTGTTTGTGGAGATTGGAATCGTGGGCACGACTCGCCTGAGCGCGCGTGGATGGAGGCGTGTTTGTGGCAACCAGAAATTGCGATGGCGAACAATGAAGTCGGCTAGGGCGTCGATTCATATGGAGGCTAGGGCTCAAGTGCGGCGTTGGGTGAATTTGTCGATGGCGATGGTGGTTTTAGCTGAAGTGCACGCGTAGGCCAACGTAGAGGGAGGCGTTGGCGCGACAGTTAGTAGTGACAATGAGGCTCGTCGTTCAATTTGGGTTCGCGTATGATAAGGCGTTCGAGTCCGATGGGTTTCTTGAGGCTGCATGCATGGGTTCCAGCGGCCATAGCAGTAGGGTTAAGCTGAGGTATTTTCTTTCCTTTATTTAATTTATATATATATAAAAAACACATAACAATCAGTATATATATACACATAGGGAAAAACAGTAAATATATATTAAAATAAAATAATATACTTACAAATATCCATCTTTATTTTCTAAGTTTTTTTTATAAAGATTAGATTTTTTTAAAATGTATATAGGTTAGGTTAATATTTTTGGTGCATGTAATTTCAAAAGGAAATAAATATACATATACATATTTTTCATCTACTAGTTTATTTTTAAACAATGTATATTAGTAGTTGATTTGTTAATAAATTTATTTAATTTATTTAGGGCACTAAAAATAATTTGTTTAAAGGAAATCAGTTTAAATCCAATTATTAGTAAATTTAATTTATTAAATAGTGATGGATTATTCAAGTTAGTTTAAAATTTAATTATTTGTTCAAATTGAATCATTAGTTGAAATTTGATCTGTTAAACAGAAATTAATTGTTCGATTTTTTCGAATGTTAATAAATTGTATAATTCCTTATACAAGGTCAAAATCTGAAAGAAATCAAAGCCGGAATGGAAAATGGATTGTATGCTAAGCAATGGTGAGATCTTCTCACTCAATCAAATATATTTATGATTTAAAATTTGAATAGTTGGATTTAAAATTTATTGTGCTTGGATGATTGATTTATAGTTAGTTATATTAATTTAGACCCTATGCGCCGCATAATAGCGGAGGTTATTATATTAAACCCATATACTGCGATATTCCACCTCGAAGTGGAATTGGTATTATATATGTATTTGGAGTTGTTGATTTCCTGCATTATATAGCGGATGATACCCTGTTGCGCCGCATAATAGCGAATAATATTTTATAAATCCCATATACCGCGATATTCCACCTTGAAGTGGAATGCGTATTTAATTGTTGTGCTAATGTCTGTGGATGCAGGGAAACAGGTTGGAGGGATCCAACTGGATTCCTCAAATATTTAGTTTGTGTCGTATGTTGTGTGTTGATTATTTTTAATTCGTGCGACTATTTGTGATTGAAACCGTTGAAGGCTGTAATTTAGCCGAATATATTTTTGGTATCGTAGGATACCAGAAATAAATAAAAATTTGATTTTGAAATTAGGGTAGAAAATTTATAATAATTCACTCAAAGGAATCGGGTGAATTTTAAAAGAAGGAAATTTAAATAGATAAAGTTTTATCTTTGAAAACTTATTGAATAAATTCCAAAAATATGGGAAAATATTTTAATAAATAAATTTCGAGTAATGTTGTTTAATAGTTGAAGGATTTATTTAACATACGTATTTTAAATATTGAAAGAGATAAAGAAATTCATTTCAAAAGAAAATAAATTTAGAAATTAAATTTGGAATTTAATTTAGAGTTGAAATTAATTTTAGAAATCGATTCGAGAATTAATTTAGAGTTAAAATAAATCTTAGGAATCGATTTGGAAATTGGGTTTGGTGTTTTGGAAATAATTTGGGAAATCAATTTGAAATTGATTTGATATTGGAAAATTAATTTGGGAAATCAATTTGGAATTTGGTTTTGTGTTTGAAATAAATTGGAAATCAATTTGGGATTAGATTTGGTTTGAAGGTGATATTTGGAAATCCATTTAAAATTCGTATATTAGTTGATATTTGGAAATGTAAATTCACAGCAGGAATTTGTAAAGAAAAGGGAAATTGTTTAAAAGTAAATATTGGTTTACTTTTAAAGTGTGGAAAGAAATTTACAAATTGGAATGTAAATCAAAATAAATCAAGAAGATTTATTAAATCATTTGAATGGACCATTTTGTAATAGAAAAAGAATTCTCCCTTGGAAAGCCGAGTATACTTTTAAAATAGCTTTTGAATAAAATTTAAAAGTTCGAAACTTGCTTTCGAACGTTTATTTGACATGGGATATGTTGTCCCACTGATTTGTTGTATATAAAGTACCATTTCAAATTTTTTTTTTAAAAGTTTTAGATTTGGTTTTAAAATAATATTGTTGGTGAAATTAGTTTGGAAATTGATTAAAGTAAAAATTTATTTAATTAATTATATAAGGGATTATTTTAAAGATTTAATTTGATATTTGATTTAGAAAATAGTTATTTAAATATTTATACACTTTTTACAAATTTTTATTTTAAATTTAGTTTTGGACTTGAATTTTTATATGAGATATTAGTATAATATTTTTCATAACTAATATTTAAGCAATTATTATAAAATAGTTTGTTTTAAATGTTTCCAAGTATATTTTGAATAAGTATTTTTATATTATTTTCAAATATTTGAAATCGGTAGATTTTCAATGGAAATGAATAAATGTTTGGAATTGTATTCCGCGTGAGAAGAGTGTTCTGAAATTTGTTTTCAAAAAAGGTTGAAATGTGGAAATTGATTTGAAATTTATTTTCAAAGGATTGAAGTGTGAAATTTTATCTTGCGAAGATATATTGAAAATAGTAATAATTGGGGGAAAATTATTTGAAATCCAGTGACTCTTGTGAATGATGATTGATAGTTAAATAACCGACTATCAATATTGGCCTTAATCGACATTTGAATTTCGATGCGACCGGGTGTCAAATTCCGACTGGGTATTCGAATCCCACATCGAACCTTTGTGATTGTGATCGATCTTTTGTTTGAAAGATCAAAGTGAAATTGTTGTGATTTGTTTAAATCTGAATGAACACTTATTTTTAAAATAAGCGCTCGTTATTCGGATTAGCCGGGGGAGGACCTTGTGTCATAAAACCCATTCCGAATAGCGATAGACGAAATGGGATTGCATTTGAAGACCGTGTCGAAGACCGGGTATTTTCGAAAGCAAAGAATTACCGGTCGAATGTCTCTACACCGGGTTGCTTCGGTATAGAGATTTTATCACCCTTTGTGATGGGGATTCTGGACGTGTTTAGTGAATATCCGGATTTGCAAAGGCTTCTTTGAAAGTGCCTTCGGTTCCGTTCGATCTTGGAACGGACTTGTACGGATGTGTGTCCGACGTTACACTTTGAGGTGTAAAGCCGGCTTCTATCAAATACATTTCTGTTGGCGGCGGAGAATTTATTCCCTTAGCTTAACACCCTTCTCTGAGACGTACGCGCTCAGAGGTTATGTAGTTGATGGTTACTAGTGGTATATTCCCAATTTGGTAATATGGCATACGAAGTGCTGCTGATCATTTGTTGATCGAAGAATGGTTTTTGTGAAAAGTGTAGCTTTGTTGTCGAGACTTCGTCGAACCTCACTACCCGAAATGGTCGAAACAGGAAGGATGCAGCAAGGCGATGGGGGGTAGCACCCCTTAGGGTTTGTGCATTTCCTTCTGGATAGAAGTGGTATCATGGTATGGAGCCCAGATACTTAACTTATGTGGATATCGCAAATATATATTACTTTGTGATTGTTGTTGTTGAGGATCCTCAGATAAAGGTTGTTTACAACCGGGGGATGGCATACTCGTGTAGTAGTTACCTATTTTTGCAGAGGAAACCCGGCCTTGTGCTGGCAGAGATCCGGTTAGGTTCTCGGGGCGTCCTTCCAGAGGCGTACCCATGTGACCCAGGAAGTTCCTTAGCCTGAAAATTTGTTGGAAATCCAATCACCAATACGCGCCTTGTACTGTTTTAGTTGTATAACCTGCCATCTAATATGATAGCTTTAGTAGGCATACTATAATAGTACGTATGCTGGCTAAGATTAATATTATACTTGCAATTGTTTTCTGCACTATGCACTAATGATAATATAAAAAAAGATTTTTGGGTATTAAGCATGTTTGACTATCATAAGGAGAAATCTTCCCCAAGTGTGCGATTGCATTGTGTGTGCGTCGGGAGACCTTATGGTAGTTTCATTTTCAAAAAGCATAGCAGATTTCTTTTAAATTCCTTTGTTTTTCTTTTGTAAAAGAATAACTGTTTTTAAGATCTCACACCAGTCCCACAATTGACCTAGAGTTTATTATTCCCTTTCTAAACTCTGGGTGCCCATAATTCTCCACGAAGGCAGCCTAGAGTTAGGTTATCAGTTATTCGGGAGCAAAGTCAGAAAAAAATTGCTGTCGAGATCAGGAGTTGAAGTTGGATGGCGAGACATATCTCTTTACTATGTAGTGTCCGTTGCGTATGGTTGTGCAAATCAGTTTTCATATAGTCAAGTTATAATAACTGTCAATGATGTATGATGTCGTTGTAAACTCTGATGTTGTATTGTATTAACAGTGATGAGCCTTTGATGTAAAGACTATTCATTTATCTATTATATACTATTCCGCTACGAAATGTGAGATTCTATTATTGTTCCTGTTTTTCTTCTATCTTCTTCTTCTTTAAAGGTTTTCCGGCATTCGACTGTGCGGCATTCGATATAGTGGACGTATTGATGTCGACTTTCGGAAGTCGTAAAATTGGGTCATTACAGTCCACTTGTGAGATTCGAGATCGTGAATCCAATTTATGTGCATCTCTCGTTTTATGTAGTCATGAGGCACATCCTTCTCTTTTTGACCGCATTCTTGACGCTCAAAAGCTAGATCCCGAATTGGCTCTTCTTAGCCAAAGTTGTAGGGATAAAATTGATATTGAAGGTTGGAAAGACTTTGATATCGATGCTCGTGGCGGTATTCGAAAATTTGGTAGACTTATCGTGCCAAATGATTGTGACCTTCGTAAAGACATTTTAGAAGATTCTCATCGTTCTAAATTCACCATTCATCCCGGTTGTAGTAAAATGTACGCGGATATGAAGTGACTTTATTATTGAGATGGAATGAAATCTGATATTGCTAACTTTGTTAAGCATTAAATGACTTGCCAACTCATTAAGGCCGAGCATCAAAGGCCTGGTGGGTTATTGCAACCTTTTGACATTCCAATTTGGAAGTGGGACCAAATTACCATGGATTTTATTGACGGCCTTCCCCGTTCTCGTTCCGGTCATGATGGCCTATGGGTGATAGTTGATAGACTTGCTAAATCCGCCAATTTTATTCCCGTTCGGCCCAACCGAACCGTACCTCTTTTGGCTAAACTCTTTATTAAAGAAATCATTAAATTGCATGGAGTTCCTACTTCTATTGTTAGCGGTCGTGATCCATTGTTTACTAGTGGATTTTGGAAGAGTCTTCAAATTTTTTTGGGAATGAAGCTTAATTTTAGCACCGATTATCTTCCTCGGTCTGATGGACAAACCGAGCGTGTGAATCAAACTCTTGAAGATCTTCTTCGTACGTGTGTTCTTGATTTTGGTGGAAGTTGGGAAGATCATATTTCTCTTGTTGAGTTTTCTATGATAATAGCTTCCAATCTAATATTGGCCTGGCACCTTTCGAAGCACTCTATGGAAGGCCATGCCGATCTCCTTCTTGTTGGCTTGAGGCCGGTGAGAAGCTGGTTTTTGGTCCAGATTTTATTCGTGATTCCACAGAAAAGATTGAACTTATCCGCCATAGGATGAAAGAGGCTCAAAGTAGGTAAAAATCCTATGCCGATAGCCGAAAAACGATATTAGTATTTTCTGTGGGAGACTTTGTGTTTATTCGTGTTTCACCTATGAAGGGTGTTGTGCATTTCAGTCGATCGGAAAAATTAGCACCTCGATATATGGGTCCATTTCCCATCACCGAACGTATTGGTTCCATGGCTTATCGCCTTTATTACCGGCTTAGTTTTCTGCTATTCATGACGTGTCTCATGATTCTCAATTACGGAAATGCATTGAGATTCCGATTCTATTCTTGAGCCCGATGTTGTGGAGGAAATTGAAGTTTCGCCTAATTTGACTTATGAGAAACATCCTATTCATATCATTGCTTCGGAGGTCAAACACCTTCGAAATAAAGATGTTCCTCTTGTGAAAGTTCAATGGTCTTCAAATCCTAAGGATTGTTCTTGGGAATCTAGAGAATTCATCGAGCGAACACATCTAGACTTACTCTCTTAAGCTCCTTAAGGTGAACTTATTATTTCAAATTTCTTTTGTGTTGATATGCTTTTATGTTTGTTGCTTTTTATCTTTCTTCATAAGTATTGCGAGGACGCAATTTCTTTAAGGAGGGAATTCTGTAACTACCCGCATATTTTACGATTGTATATTTAAATATAACATCGTTAGTCGAATTTAAGTCCGAAAAGCTACTTTTTGCAAACAGCCGAATTAAGACTCGAGACCACTTCCATTGAGTCAAAAATGGCGTTTGCAGCCTTTTTGAGTATAAAATTTGATATGTTTGGAGCTAGCTAAAAATTTGACCTTTGCACTTTGGACTTTGGATTTGGGTTAGCCTAAACTATTAACCTTAGCTCAACCCCCACTTCTCTTCATTCACTTTCATTTCCTAATACCTTCAAGCTTTAGATAAAAATAGGGGAAGAGAAAAAGAATTAGAATTCCTAAGCCCTAGTTCCATTGCAAATCCAAGCTCTAATTCCAAATTCAAAGAGAAGCTATTGGTAAGCATCCTCTTCTTCTCCAACTCATTCTACCTTCAATTCAGAAATTCATAAAACGCTAACTTAGGAAATGTTTTTCTTTTAAGCTTAGATTCAAGCTTCTCGGGTTAGAATTGAAGAGTGATTGTTCTTGCCTTGCTCTATAGCTTCTTCTTCATTGTTTAGAGTAAAAGGTGAGATTTTTATCTCACATCTATGTCTATAACCTTCATTTGTTGTTAGGTATGAATTCCTAACTTCTATTCCATGTCCATTTGCCTTGGGAATTGATCTTATGAATATTCCAATTTTCGGTGTTTGAAGTCAAATCTTTAAAAATCATGGTTTTGATGTTTGATCATGCTTTTAGCGGTATATCGAAGAGCCTGTAGGAACGGGTCATCGATTGGCATAAACCCCTAGCGCCCATTGCTCGTCCGGTTGCAATTTTGGAGGAGTTGCTCTTCATTTGATAGGCTGAAAAACAGCCCCAGTGCCAGTTAGTCGACTGACCTTTGCAGTCAGTCGACTAGCTGTAGCAAACGAATGTTCCTGGGATGTCTGTAAAGGCTGGAAGTCTCTTTTCCTATAATCAGTCGACTGGCCTCTTTAATCAGTCGACTGACCTGATTGTTTTTGCCTATTTAGCCTATTTTGTCTGAAATTCCAATTTTTATCGATTCGTGATTTTTCGATTTTTTGTTATCATTTATTATCGACCTTGATGGCTTCTATTTTGGAATTTTTGGGTATATCCATTTTGAAGTGTTTGGAATCGATTTCTTTGGATTTAATTCACGTCTTTGAACGTGAAATTTTGGTGATTGATTGTTCTTACAATTATCTTTATGGTTTATCACTTTAAAATGCAAAGGTTTCTATACTAGTAGTAAATATTCATACTCTTTCTCAAAGATGATTTCAACTCTATTTTTAATACAAAGTCCTTTATAAAACCATTTTCCAATCTATTAGTATATATAAACCTTTACCTCATTCGTTCGAGAAATCCAATTAAACGACTTTGCAAAACAAGTGGTATGAAACGCTTGCGTTTACTTTATCCACTAATTCTTAGACTCGTTCGATTGAAACTCTTGTGACAACTTTCAAGTGGAGATCTACAATTTGTTCGTAAATACTTAAGTTAAGCCAGTGGTTATGGGACATGAAGCTAAACGCATATATTTACTAGCTTAGTGTAATTGACACTTCTTGATGATCGATGAGGATCATCTTTGCGGTTTTGACTAGCAATGTGCGATGTCTCTTTTTCTACGAGGGAGACTAGACACCGTTTTGTGGAATTTCGACTCAAATTGGTGGGGTAGCGACCCATGATCTTCGGGCCGTTTGTGGAGCTTCGGCTCAAATTGATGGTTAGCAACCATGGAATAGCGTACCGTTTGTGATGCATGTGTTGGTGAGTTTCCATGCTCCCGTTTTGTGATAGGACTCCCCCTTTTTGTGATTTCTGGATTTCTATTGATGATTTCTGGAATTTGTGTTTCACTAAATTTCATGATTTACATTGATAAGCTTTATCAATCTTTGTGCATTGGTGAATTTATGTTTCACTAACTTTTGTGAATTTGTGTTTCAACAACTTTTACGAGTGGCATTGATATGTTTGTCAATATTTGTGGTTTAGTGAATAAAAACAAAGAACACGACATTCTTTCTAGCGCTTCGAGATTTCTTGAGATATTGTATGATTTTTGTTGTTGTTTAATGTATATTTGTCGTAGTATGACATTTTTGTTATCATACTTTTTTATCATATCTCTTATTCCATCTCGTTTCACCTGATATTTATAGCTAGACTGATCCGTTTGTTATTTACTTCTTAAATAATACTCGGGTCAGACCGAGATATTATAGGTGCTTCTACTTGACTCCTTATCAGGGACCATCGCCTGATTTTTTTTACTAACTACTCTAGATTGGTAGTTTTTGTTTTGTATACATTCGAGATAGGGACTCCTTGATGTATACTTATTCTTTTGTCTAGCACTTGTATCTATTCTTTTGTGATATTGTGGATCATGTTTGACCACAACTCTGATGTACACTTCTATGTGCTATATTCATATCTATTTCCGCCTTTGGGATATGAACATCTGCGACTGATATGTGTTATGTTTATTTCTATATTTGTTTCCGAAGACCACATAGCCACTGTGTTGTAGCTTTGAGTTTGTATGTGATATGTCGGATTTCCTCTTGAAATGAAAAGCATGTTATACTATCTGACATATCGGTGCTCGCACAAAGCAATTACATGGATGGTCGCTCCTCATCAGATTTATTCTTCATGCTAGTTGATAGCATTACTCAGTAGTGTCCTTGGCTACTGTGAGTATAGAGGTGGGGCGTCACAACCACCTTTATTGTATTCACATTGTATTGTACTAAACATGTATCAGTGTATATGTATATATATGATGTTGATTACTGTTCTGTGATGTGCTTTACATTTAGTTACTGTATTTTGTTCTGATAGGTCCGTTAGCCACCTATAGTTTTGGATTAAGCGTTTACTATGTATGTTGATCCATTGAGATAGAAAACAAAAAAAATCATAGTGCATTTATCAACGTATTCAGTAGATGTTTAAGACAAAGTTATAGATGGTCACCCTTAACCAGCCCTATTCTCCACTTTAGTAGACGGAATCACTCGTTAATTCTCTTTATTAAGGTGGGTCTTGGGGTGGGCCATTATAGCATGGTACCAGAGCTGTGGTCAGAACAAAGTAGAATAAACATAGAATAGTACATATATCATAATACGTCGAAGAACGATACGAGTGAATTATTGTCCTTTGTTCGAGCTTGTTTTCGAATCGTGCTTGATTCTTCTTCGAGTATTAGGATATGTGGAATATGTCTAGGAATATATATGTATTCCGTAGTATTCCATAATTGAGTTTGATGTTGCTTTTGTGAGTATTTGTTTGTTACTCACAATCTTCACATGCATTTTTGTAACATCTCAGAATTCTTAACAATATCAATTTAATGATCTGTAGTTAAAATTAAATTGATATTGATATTCTGTTAATAATTATTTAGATAAATTTAATAATCTTCTTCAATAATTATTTAAATTGGTTATTTTATCTTTTAAATAATAAATTGATGTCTATTTTCAATATAAATATACGGTTCATATTTTAAACAAATTTGTATTGAGTTTTAAAAACTGTTTCATAAATAAATATATGATTTTAAATTTGATAAGAAAAATATTAAAGTGTTTAAATTAAATTGGATTTAGTTTTAAATTTAGAATATATTCAACAAAATGATTTCATGACTTAATAAAATGAATATTTTGTAAAATGATTTTAATTTAATAAAAGAGATTTATAAAAATGATATTAATATTGTATTGTCTTTATAAATAGATTTTGAATAGTATTTGTAGTTTTATTTGAAATTGAATTTTTATGTACAACTTGATTTGAAAATAATTGATTCTTGAATTTAGTTTGAATTTAAGTTCAAAAGTAAAATCTTCATTGTTTTAATTTTTATTTGTATAAGTTTATAAACATAATTTGTTTTGTTTTCATTTATAAATTCATACACATATTCAAATTTAAATTAACAACTTAAACTAAGTTAACATATACATTAATTTGTAATTAGTATTAACTATTTTAAAGAGAACATGTGTTGCATTTTTAAAGAGTAAATAGACAAGTGTCTAATTTATGACAAGTGTTAAATTTTTAGTTTTTCTTTTTCTTTTCTTTCATTAAAATCTGAAATACATTTAGTTTAGTTGCATTCTTCATTTCATATTACATTGTCATTCTTCCTTAATCAAAAGAAAATCTTCAAACCTTTAAAATCTGAATCGTCTTCATATTAAAAACAAATCTACATTTGATTCACCTACAATCTGCATATTCAAATCCCAAATCTGCATTCCTCAAATCAAGTGAAACCTGCATATTCAAAATACAACATCTGCAACCCCTTAAATCCAAAAATCTACACTTCATTTCAAACTCAAGTGAAGCCTGCATTTTTCTGCACTTTGTTTGGAACCTGGGAATGAAAGAGCATCTGCATGTGAAGATTTAACAACTACATATACATCTGCATGCTAGCATTTGGGTCAGTGAAAACAAATAGGCAAACTGCATACTCTTGTTTCTGCATAAATGAACAATAGAGGGGTCAAGCCTGCAAATTCAAATGATCGGTGGTCTGCATTCATTAAGGTGAGTAACAAACAAAATCGTAAACTATATTTGGGTTGCTTGATTAAATGTTTGAGATAAAAATTATGTTTGTGTGCTTATGAAATGTCTGTTGCAATTATGATTGTTTATGCATGTTGGTTTTGCTGTGATGTGTTTCCAGATTCACATCATTTTTTTTTTAAAAAAAATTCTACAATTGATCAGACTTAAGATAGTAACTGGGTTCTAGAATAATTAAAAGAAAGTTGTTTATCATAGATTAGAATGCAAATTTATAAAGTATTGTTGTCTAAATTTCTTAAGTTCAGGTTTAAAAAAAATTAGAAGAGTTAAATTACAGAGTGATATCTCTGTAAAAATAATTGATACCCTATAGGTTGAACTTGATTAAATCCAGTCATATTAATATTGAAAACCAGTTCCATAAACTAAAAAGAAATTTAGTGGAAACTGTTTTTTTTAAATCTAATATTAGTATTTGTGTATGGTTCATTTACAGTGTTCTTTAGCTACCATATGGATTTGTGCAAATACTTGCAATTTGCAATTTAAGGAAACTCAAAATTCTTTCTGAGTTATTAAGTAAGGATCATAGATCCTTAGAAAAATCTGAGATGTGGATATAATTGGGTAGGAAAGCTGCAGTTGGAATTGAAACTTTTTAACCCTAGTTTTGAAGTGGGTCTGAGCATTTAGTCAGTGTGAAGAGATGGAATGATCGAGTGTTATGAAAATTGGTGATGGTGTAGATGATGGGTGAGGGAACTCGGGGCCGAAAGGGTCGATCGTCAGATGATCGGAGTGGTAAGAGAATGGCCGTTGACAGGTTTGAATAGAAACCTGTAATATTTTTTTTTCCAGGTTTGTGAATTTGGGGTTTTCAGAGCTAAAATTTGAATGCTTGAATTTTTGTTCAACCTGGTGTTGTAGTTAGGATATTGAGGGGTTTCTGGAGGTTGTTGGATCATCACTGATGATCGCCAGAGGTGGCGCGACATGATTTCTGATGTTTTGTTTTGGGTTTCTGGGTGTTGAAGAGGGAGGTGGGATTTTACTCGAAGCGGATGGGGAAATGACTCGGGAAAATCAAGCTTAAAACCCGAAGTAGGAATTTGGTATCTCGGGTTACTCTGTAACTTGCAAGTTTCAGGCTGCAGATCTGTTTTCTTTTAAATCTGGATTTTAAATATTTAAAATCTAAAGTTTATGTTTAAAGGAAAATTTAAGTTTAAAATAATATTCAAGTTGTAATTTTTGATTTAAATTCAAGTTTGTATTTTTTGATTTAAATTCAAATTCTAGGTTTTGAAACACTGTTTTCCCTTTTTTTAAAATCTGGGTTTAAACTTTTAAATCTGCATTTTCATGTTTAAAGTAAGTTTAAGTTTGAAATTCAAATACAAGTTTGAATTTCTAATTTGAATTTAAACTCCAGTTTTTAAAAATAAAATTTAATTTTCAGAAGTTTAAACTTAATTAACCATTTGGTTAGATAAAATAGTTTAAAACACTTTTAGAAATGAGATTTTAAAGTATGAGTGGATTTGAGGTTATTTAAATCTGGAAATTCAAAAGTTTAATTTGAATTTCAGGCTTAAATTTTAAGGAAGGTTTAAATTGAAGTTTTAAATGAAAGTGGAAATTTAAGTTATTAAAGGATTTTGAAATGGATTTAACTTTAAAATTTTCATTTGGTATTGTTTGATTTGCAATTTAAATAAGTTTCAAATTATTTAAATTTTGATAAGTTATAAAATTATTCTATTTAAACTTGAATTTAAATTGAAATTTAAAGGTAATTTCATAAGTACTTTGTTTTGAATTAAATTATTTTAAACATAATTAAGTTATGTTTTATTTTGAAAATTTGATTAAAATTTAGATTTTAGAATTAATTAATAAGGTGATTAAGATTAATTAAATTTGGAATTAATAATTGATCAATCAATTTGGAATTAAGATCATTAATTAAGTTATTAATTAATGATAAATGAATATTAATTATGTAATTAAGTTTTAAATTAAGGTTAATTAATTTAATAATTAACTTTAATTAATAAATGATTAAAGATATTTTCAAATGATAATTAATTTAAGTTAATTACTTTATAAAATAATTAGAGGATGGTTAATGAAGGTCATTAACCAGGATTATTTAACAATTAATTAACGTAGTTAATTTTTTAAATTAATTAGATTAATTAATTTAATAATAATCAATTATGAATGGTTTGAGTATAATTACTGGATAAAGTAATTAAGAAAATTAATTACTTAATGTAATTAATTTAGATTAATGTTATTGTTTAATTTAATTAATTAAGTTTAATTAATTATAAACACTTAGGTTTTATAGATAATTACTTTATGTAATTAAAGTTTTGGAAATTACTTAGTTAAGTAATTGTTAAATAATTACATGTTTGTAATTAAGTGGAGATGTTAAGTGTGAGGTAATTTGGTTTAATTATGTAAAGATTAATCAAGGGATTAATTAAGTAATTAATTAAAGGATAATTAATTTGTTTAATATAGTAATTAAGTTAGTTAATTACTAGACGTGATTAATCTGTGATGATGGTTAATAAGTTAATTACTTAAGGTAATTAATAATTAAGGATCATTAATTATTTTAATTAATGATGTAATTAAAGTTGATTAATTAAGATTAATTAATCAATAATAGGTAATTAAAGGTAATTAATTAATGTAATTAATTAAGAATTAATTATGATTAATTAATTAATTGAAGTAATTAATAGTTAATTACTGTTTGTTTGAGAATAATTAATTTGTGAAATTAATTTAGGATAGTTACATGATTGTAATTAAGGGTAATTAATCAAGAGTGATTAATTAAAGTAATTTATGATTGATTAATTGATTGTAATCAATTAAATGATTGAGTAAGCAAGGTTTATATTGATGAAGTAATTAATTTAATTTATTTTAAATTAATTAAAGATTAAGTAATTAATTTAATTCATTTTAAATTAATTAGAGATAGTTAATTTAATTCATTTTAAATTAATTATATGGTGATGAATAAATCATGGCTTATGTATGAATGGATGTCACTGATTGACTTGGATGTTTTGTGATCTCAGTAATGAGATAAAAGATATTGTGTGGTATGGATGCTTGGCTGTATTGTAATGATAACTTAGGTTATCTATTGTGATTATGATATATGGATATCTATTTGATATTGATAATGTGGGTTACCTGTTATTTGATAATGGTAGATTATCAATTATTGATTTGTGAGTTATCTATCTGTGTATATAGATACTATATTGAATTGTTTTAAAACCTTTAAAACAACTTGGACCTTAAAAGACACGCTTTGGTTTTCGATAAGACCGGGATCGGGTTTCCATATTTGGATATCCGAAAACCACATCGATTCCAAATAACGTTAGGTCGTGTATCAAAGTGGAGCTTTGTGAAGACTCGAGGTGTAAGGACTATGAGTCAGTATAACTCTATGGGTGATTCCGTAATGAGTTGACGGAATTAGTTCTTATAGATTCAAGATGGAGAATTAGAGTGCAAGGGTTATTGTCGTTAACTCTGAGGGTGATTCCAAAATGAGTGTAACGAGATAATGCCTTCGGTTTCGTTCGAACCCGGAACGAACTTGTATGGATTGAATGCTTTCAGAACATCGTCAGGTGGACGATGAGCATTCTAAGTGATATATCCTATAAAGGTAATCGTAGCCTCAAGCCTCATCAACCGGGAATGGCTAAACCAGGGGAGGTGCAGCAAGGCTTCATGGGTCGCACCCACTGGAGAGCAAGATTGATCCCTGTCTAGAAGTCCCTTTATTTTCGGCTGTGTGGGTGGTTGCTAGCTACAACCACGGGGTTGTCTTGTTCGGAACTATTCAGTAAGGAATGGGTCCGGCTTTGTGTTGCAGGGGGTCGGGAGTGATCCTCGGTACGTTGATCTAGGCCACGTAATGTGACGGACGGTACCCCAGTAGCCCTGCCATTGTATGGAATCCAAAATCCAATAAGTGCCAACGGTTTTGATTGTATTACCCACTTTTGTGGCTAGTAGCAGGAATTTAATAATGTAACAATTTCTGCTATTTCTTATTTATTTGAAAACCCTAGACACTATTATAATATCATCGGATTTCCTATCAAATGTTTTGGTTAGCGTAAGGTAAAAACTTTTCCATGTTTATGTGTGGGAAGTCTTACGTGATACCTTACTTTTCAAAAGGGTTTTTAAAATTTAAGCAACTTTAACCTGTTACTCACACCAGACCCATGTCTGACCCGGAGTTTATTTTTGTTTTTCATAAACTCTTGGGTACTCAAATTTTTATGAGTAGTCAAAGGATTCAGGTTAGGATTCAGTTTGCTTTGACGAATCGTGGAGGAGCAAATGGAGCAGGAGGCTTCTGCGTGTAAATATATATAGAGTTTTCCGCTGTGTGTTTCTCTGAGTTGTTGTATTGAGTTGTAATAACTAGGCAGGTGTTTATAACTGTCTATGTTTGCACATAAAATGGACAAACACCTCAAAATCGTATGATTTAGTTGATTTTATGTTGTTCTTAGCGGTTTGGGTGATTTATGCAAATATATAAAAAACAGGGGCTAAACTGTAAAAGACACGCAGATTTATAGTGGTTCGGCCAGAATGTGCCTACGTCCACTTTATATGTTATTCTCTCTTTTCTTTCAGATTACAAGTACAAAGCTTTCTATACAAGTATATGAAAGTTGTTTGAAAGTTCCTTCCGTGGTTGAGCTCTCAAACTTGTCTGCCATTGTTGTACCCCTGCCCCTCTATTTATAGAGTGAGGTTGGGGACAGGGTTCTTGGAAGTATATAGCTGTTGGTGGTCCTGGGCTGGAGCAATCTGGCCTGATAGTTTGGTCCGGTATACCTTGGTTCGGCCGAGCTTGGAGAAGATTGATTCGGTAGGAGTTGGTTTGGAGGAGGTTGGTCCGGTAGCACATGGTCCGGTGGTTGTTGGTGGGAGATGAGACCTTGGTCCGGTAGGGAGATGGAGTTGGTTCGGCGTGGGCATGATTGGTGTTGGTTCGGTAATGGTATGGTCCGGTGGTAGCATGGATGGACCGGTGGAGTTCTGGTTCGGTGGTAGGAGCATGTTTGGTTCGGTTGGAACATGGGGTAGGTTGGTTCGGCATGGGCCGGTCCGGTGTGGACTTTGGATCGGCTTCGAGGTGGGGAGGCTTGGCTCCTTTTCTTTTGGACCGGTGGCGGTGGAAATGCACCCAACACTTGCCCCCCAAAGTGGCGCACGTGGTGTTGGCACGTGTCGCGCTTTGTTTTCTTGCAATCGAGATAGCTCCGTTCGGTCCTGGGTGTGCCGAACCGGTTGGTCCGGTAGGTTTGTGGCGCCTATAAATAGGGGCTTCGGGCTACTATTATCCTTTATCGTTTTGAGATAGCCGAGCCAATCAGATTACCGAATCAACCGAGTACCGAACCAATCCGAGCGCCGAATCAACCAAGCACCGAGCCAGGTATGTCCTCTTTTGCCGAATGGGTCCTCATGATGGACTAGCGAATGGAACCCATGGGGGATGAACACCGAATCGAGGTTGAGTGCCGAATGAGTTCTACCCAATGGAACTTCGTATAGGCCTTACCGAATGATATTTGGAGTTCCGGGCGTTTTGATTTATGAGCGAAATTTCAGACTATATAATATGTTTTCCTTCTGTGTTTGCAGGAAAATGTCTCGCAAAGTGGAAACTCGATCAGAAAAAAGAAAATCTACAGATAGACGAGAGTCCCTCGTCGTGCCCCCAGACCAGTCAGAACCGGAGCATCGTAGAACCATCCCGAGGTCTTTAGTGGACGGGTATGGCCCTCAGGAGCTCTTGAATTCCCCGCCCGACTATTTTCCTAGCTCCCTAAAGGAGGAGAAACTTGATGTTATATCTCGTTCCTTCGGGATAGATAGAGCGCTTATGCGGTTGTCGGGGGACTGGGTAATGCCGTACGACCCCCCCGAAGGCTACTTCGCTTACAGCAGATATCATTGCATGTGTGGTGCTATCCCGCCTCTTAACGCTTGGATAGTTAGCTTTATCACATATCTGAAGGTGGCTCCATTCTAGCTTCAGCCTAACTCCTACGCCATTCTGGTGAGTCTTTTCGTTATCTTTCAGAGGAAATATGGGCATCCCCCTTCCAACCGGGAGATCCGGTATCTGTACAACTTGAGAGGCTATAAGAAGGGGTCTCCATATATCAGCTTGGAAGCGGCCGTGCCCTTCAAGCCTGTTCTGGATTTGTACTCGAAGTTTAGTATGTTCAAGAAAGAATGGTTTTTCATTAAGGATGACTCTGTTTCTTTCCGCCTTTTCACTTCCGGCTGTAAGTTGAACTTCATTTATATTTTCCTCATCCCGATCGCAACGCTTCTTCTTATATGCTTTTATTTCTTGCTAGCAACAGGTGGCTTTGCGGTCGTGGAGAATGATTCCTTGGCGCGGATGGCTGCTGAAATAAAGGTCATTTCGGGAAGGGATAGGTCGGCTTCCTACCTGATCAGGAATGCCACTCTCTTGGAGTATAACGTGATTCTGCCACGTCAATCTGTGGTTAAACAGAGAGATACAGCCGAGGAGAGGGCTGCTACAGCTAAGGATGGGGCTACTGCGAAGAGTAGCAAGAGGAGACCTTTCTCGATACCTCCAGTCGTTGGGGGAAAGAAGCTTAAGAAGTCTGATGGACCCTCTCCCAGCACATGTCCAGACATTCCGGAGGAGAAAGGTGGAGAGGAGGAAAGAGGCGAGGAGGAGAGCGGAGGAGATGGAGAGGGTGAAGGACAGGGTGGTAGTGGTGCCGGGGCTTTGTCTTCCGAGCAGCCAGGGGAGATCCAGGAGTGGACGGATGATGCCTTCCGCCAGGCTTTTGAGGGGTTGGAGGAAGGATCAGCCTCGGTGGAGAAGGCAAAAGTGGTTGCAAGACTGGGGCTGGTGCCGATCCATTCTCTAAGAGTTCTTCAGCTAAGGCGACTCCAGCGATTCAAGGTGAACTTTTGACTTCCGCAGACTCCATTTATGATGGGGACTTAGGAATATTTTATGGTTCGCTTCCGTCCTGGACTGAGATTCAGGACTTATTGCACTATTCTACTCCTCCGCAGGGTTTGTATAACAGACGTGCCTTCTCATTCTTTTTAAGTTAACATATTTCTTGAATTATGGACCCTTGTATGTTCGTAACACTTGTTCTTTATTACAGGGGCAAGCGAGGTGGCCAAAACTTCAGACGTTCGACACCGCCTTGAACAATACAAGTTACTCAGAGCCTCTGCCAAGCCTAAGCCTCCCACTAGTCGTCCAGGAGACGTCGTTAGCTACCGTCCTATTCTTGGGGTAATGGAAGAGAGTATTCAGAAAAAGAAGAGGAGTTGCTCCTTATTTGAATCTTCACCTGGTCCGCAGCTTCCACCTCAACCTATCCATGATATCACGGAAGAGGAAACTGAGTATATTCCCTCCCCGCATCCGTCTGAAAATCCTTCCGTTACTCGTATCGATCGTCCCGGCTTGGCTCGTAATCCATTTGCGGGTCATCCGGATCTGGGTTCCAGTGCTCAAGATATTTCCTTTGACGAGGTTACTGGTGGTATGGGTGCTTGATGAGGCTAAGTCGTTAGACCTCGATTTGCTTACTACTCGGATTGCGACCATGGGGAATGAGGCCAAGGCGATCATCGATCGGGTGGCTGAGGAAACCAAGAGGCTAATGGAGCATCACGCTCGACTGGCCAGGGCTGGGGAGGAAATCGGAAGTGCTAACATCCGGTTGCGGCTACAGGTTTCTGACCAGGCCAAACAGCTTGCCGATCAGGCTATCCAGATATCCCAGCACGAGGCGGCCTCCCGACGACTAAAGAAAACCATGGAGGAGGCTAGCAAGGCTGAGTTGCGAAAGATGGAGGCCGCCTGCAAGGAGCAGATTGACATAGCTATTGCTACGGTGGACGAGGTTCGGAGGGCGGATCTCGAGCAGGTAGAGGAGCTATCTGGGAGGCTTGAGGCCGCAGAGCTTGCTCAGGCCAGGCTAAAGGAAGAGATGGAGGAAATGAGGAGGACTCACCAGGCTGACCGTTTGAGATATCGATCGGAGAGGGATGTTGCCGTTGCTAAGTTGCTGTCTTTCGAGGCCCGGGTGAGGGAGTTTGAGGAAAATGAGGGGATGATGGATGAGATGTTGCAGGATATGTACTTCCGTACTTGGAAGCAGGATAATCTATCCTGGATGGATGATTATCCCCGGATCATGGCTAGGATCTATCTTCGGGCTTTGGAGGAGGCCAGGGCCGATGCGGATAAGGAAGGTGGAGCGACATTCAGGATGGACATGGTTACCGCCCAGTTCTCAAAGGAGGAGAAGATAGCGGTGAAGGAGGGGATGCGGCTACTTGCTGCGGAGGAAGCTGATGTGCAGTTGGAGGATGAGGACCAAGAAGCGGGTGTTGGTGAGTTTTCCCTTTTTAGCTTTTCATAACTTGATCGTTCGTTGCCGGTTTAATGGACTCTTTTTCTGAATTGGACAGGTGGGGCCTCTGGTCATCATGCTGGGAGCTCCGATCCTGCAGCTAAGTAGATTCAGAGAGCTGGTTCTTAGGTGTAGTGGTTAGCGCTAATGCGGCTAGTTATTTTGTTTAGTCTGCTTGACATTCCTGTATATGCTAGTTCAAAACATTAATGTACTTTTGAGCTGTAATTATGTCGTTGAACGACTTTAGGTAAGTTTATAACACAAGCTGATTTTGTTATATTTTGAATGCTGTTATTATTTTGATGTGCTGCATAAGAAGTATAACTATGCATATGCCTGTGATTCAGTTGTGTTTGATGCTAAGTTTTTTGCTCAAAGTATAATTTTCTCATTTTGCAACGTAAATGTGATGTGTGAATATGAACTGCAGCTATGCATTAATGTATAAAAGTAGAAGGTACCGCCCTTCATGTTTCGGCTGTGGACGGCAACTTTGTGTGCCCTGTAAGACTAAGCACGAAATGCTGTTGAGTGTCTCATCATCCGATTGTAGTTTCTGATCCCATTAGTGAGCGTTCCCTATTTCATGTCCTGTACTTTCAAGCACCGTTACGGAGAATAGGAGAAAAGTTTTAAATGAAATGGAAATATAGGAAAAGTAAAACTTCCAGTCACAGAAGGCCGTCGATGTGCTTAAGTTCGTGGCAAACGGGTTTTGTAGTCACTTTCCCTAGCTGTGGGTCTTGGAGACATTTGTCACCCATCTTACGCCTCTGCGGGGAGTTTTCTTTTTTACCACAGCCGCACTTAAGACACATCGGAGCCGATCGCGCACAGTAACTACCCGGGCCATTATGGCCCGTAATCGTGGGTATTATTCGATTTACTGTGGCCGGCTAGCGTGGGGGCCGATCGTCAACTGTGAACTGCCCCTGGCTGGCCACACCTTATGTTGGGGCTTATGATCGGTTCATAGTTGCTGGCGAGCCGAATCGCTGTAATGAGCTGCCATGGCATAATCGGCCTTCTCTGTGGCTTATACTCGGCTTATTACAGTCGGCTTTAAGGGCCGAGGCAAACAATGAGTTAACTCGCGGTAGAGGGATACCGGAGCAAAGTGTCCCATTGGCGAGGGCATAGGATCGCA
The DNA here is from genome assembly GCA_030765085.1 of Allium cepa. Taxonomy (NCBI): domain Eukaryota; kingdom Viridiplantae; phylum Streptophyta; class Magnoliopsida; order Asparagales; family Amaryllidaceae; genus Allium; species Allium cepa. The sequence goes on from CM060938.1 coordinate 593,391,453, forward strand.
ACGTACCTGTTAGATTTTGTCCAGGTGGAGTTGTGTTGTGAAGTTCTGAATTGAAATGTCATCTGCAAAGGATTTTGTTCAACAGCAAAGGATAAAGCTTAACAAGTGGCCAAGATATAAAGGAACAAGTTAACAAAAGCCAAGTTTTTTAAAGTGGTTCGGCACGAAAATGCCTACGTCCACTTATTCTCTTTGTTAATTCACTTCATATGGGCAGTACAAGTTAAGAAAAGTATCGACGGAGGTGTCGGATGTTCCATACCCTCTGGAACACCTCTCCGTCCACTGTTGACAAAATATAAGCTCCGTTGTGGAGATCTTTATGAATTATATATGGTCCATCCCTGATCGGATCCAGCGCTCCTGGGCGCGGAAAGACTCGTTTGAGGACAAGATCTCCTTCTTGTAAACTGCGATGTTTGACTTTGGAGTTGTATAGTGCTGCCACTTTCTGTCTGTGAGCTGCTGCTTTGAGTGCTGCATCATTCCTTCTCTCCTCAATTAGATCCAAAGACATGTGGAGGAGTTCTTCATTTTCTTCTGGGTTGTAGTGGATCCTACGGTGGGAAGGCACAATAGTCTCAACTGGGAGCATTGCCTCTGATCCGTATGCCAAAGAGGAAGGAGTATGCCCTGTTGATGTTCTGAAAGATGTGCGGTAGGCCCAAAGTGCTGTAGGAAGTTCGTCCACCCAAGCGCCTTTTGACTTTTCAAGCTTCTTCTTAATTAGAGTCTTGAGAATCTTGTTGACAGCTTCGACTTGTCCATTTGCCTGGGGATAAGCCACAGATGAGAAGCCCTTATGAATTCCGTGCTCTTGGCACCGGTCGGCAAATTCCTCGCTGTCAAATTGAAGCCCGTTGTCTGATATGATTCTGAGTGGAACCCCGTACCTGCACAGAACGTTTTTGATTAAGAAGTTGATAACTTTAGTTGAAGATATTTTATTCAGAGGCTCCGCTTCCACCCATTTGGTGAAATAGTCAACTGCCACTATAACATGTCTGGCCCCGCCTCGGCCCATCGGTAGTTCGCCAATTAAGTCAATTCCCCATATTGCGAAGGGCCAAGGGCTGGTCATCTGAGTAATTTCATTGGTTGGTAGTCGAGGAATCTTAGCAAATCTCTGACATCTGTCGCATCTTCTGACGAAGTCTAAGGCATCTTTGTTTAAAGTGGGCCAGAAATACCCATATCGGAGTATCTTTTTTGCTAGGGTCTGCCCTCCGTTGTGGTCTCCACAACTTCCCTGATGGATATTGGATAGAATTTCCTTGACTTCTCTTCCAACAACGCACCTCAACAAGGGGTTAGAGAAGCCGCGCCGATAGAGGATGCCTTCTTGCATTGTGTAGCGGGAAGCTTTCCTTAGAATTTTCTTAATTTCATTTCGCCCGTCGGGTAGGGTGCCGTTTTGTAAGTATTCTCGGATAGGGATCATCCATGTTTCTTCTTCGGTTGCAGCTATCAGATTTACTTGCTCGAAACTTGGTGCCAGCTATTTTGAGATGGTTAATGCTCCGAAAATAGTGATGTTCTTCATGCTAGCTTGTTTTGCTAGTTCGTCGGCCTCTTGATTCTCTTCTCGGGGAATATGTTTGATTAAATAGTGATCTAATTGATTAAGCAGTAACCTGGTCTTCTTTAGATACGCTGTGAGTCGTTCTCCTCGAGTTTGGAATTCTCCCAGTATTTGATTTACAATAAGTTGAGAATCACTATGGAGACATAAAGAACTGACTCCAATTTCTAGTGCAAGTTCTAATCCGGCTATCACTGCTTCGTATTCTGCGTCATTATTGGTGGCAGCGAATTCCAATCTTAGGGCGTAGTGCAGCTTCTTTCCCCTGGGGGTGATTATCACAACACCTGCCCCCGAGCCTTGCTCGTTCGACGCTCCATCTACGAAGAGATTCCACTTGATATCTTCTGCTATTTCAGATTGGTCCTTACCTTCGCTAGTAGTGAATTCGACAATGAAATCAGCTATGGCTTGCACCTTGATAGCGGTGCGAGGATGGTAAGTGATATCATATTTACTTAGTTCGATGCACCACTTAAGTAATCGCCCAGAAGTGTCAGGGCGATGGAGCACTTGCCTTAGCGGTTGATCGGTTAAAACTCTGATGGAATGAGACTTGAAATAGTGTCGCAGTTTCCGCGACGTGATAAGCAAACAGTATGCTAGCTTTTCAAGTTTAGGGTATCTGACTTCTGCCCCCGTAAACCTCTTACTTACGAAGTATACGGGCCGTTGCGTGCGGTTGTCTTCTCTCACTAACGCGGCGCTTAGGGCATGTGGTGACACAGCAAGGTATAGGTATAGTTCTTCGCCTTCATTAGGTATTGAGAGTACTGGTGGCCGCTGGAGGTGTTCGATTAGGTTAAGGAAAGCTGTTGAACACTCATCGGTCCATTCAAATTTTCCTTTGTCTTTCTTCAGGGCTTCGAAGAAAGGAATGCATTTGTCAGTTGCTTTAGAGATGAACCGGCTTAGGGCGGCCACCTTTCTGTTTAGGCTCTGCATCTCCTTTCGAGTGGATGGTATCTTGATATCTTGCAAGGCCCGGACTTGTTCGGGGTTTGCTTCAATCCCCCTGGCATGAACGATGAATCCCAAGAACTTTCCCGATGATACTCCGAAGGAGCACTTTAGAGGGTTCAGCTTCATTCCGTATTGGCGAAGTACTTGAAACATCTCGCCCAGGTGGTTTATTTGGTCGTTGGCTTTCCTTGATTTTACCAGCATGTCATCCACATAAACTTCCATAGTTCGTCCTACCAATTCTGCAAACATCTTGTTGACGAGGCGCTGATAAGTAGCTCCGACATTTTTAAGTCCAAATGGCATTACCTTGTAGCAGTACAATCCTCGGTCAGTGATGAAGCTAGTGTGGTCTTGGTCGGGGGCGTGCATAGGGATCTGGTTATATCCTGAGTATGCTTCCATAAAGGATAAAAGTTCGTGCCCGGCAGTGCTGTCCACGAGTTGGTCGATTCGGGGGAGCGGGAAGCAGTCTTTCGGGCAAGCGTCATTTAAGTTGGAGAAATCGATGCATGTTCGCCACTTCCCATTAGCTTTCTTTACCAGTACCGGGTTGGCGATCCATTCCAGGTAGATGGCTCACGTATGAAGTCATTGGCAAGTAAGTTCTTTACTTCTTCCTCGAGGGCTGCTGATCGTTCTGCCCCCATACTTCTCTTCTTTTGCTTTACCGGTACCTTGGTAGGATCGATGTTTAGGGCATGGCATGCTATGTCCGGGGAGATTCCAGTGATATTAGCGTGTGTCCATGCAAATACATCCATGTTGTGGCGAAGAAAATCAATGAGTTGATTCTTTAATTCTGTTTTTACCTGAGATCCGACTCTCAGCAGTTTACTTGGATCGCGTTTGTCTACAGATACGAATTCCATAGCTTCTGCAGGCTTAGCGGTGGCCTCCTCCTCTTTGTCCCTGGGGTCTAATTCATTGAAAGGATCACTGGTATACCGAAGAGGAGGGGCTTTCTTTAGTTGCTATGCTTCCAAGCTTTTCATGCAGAGAATAGTCTCTGCATTTTTCCCTTTATCTCTCCTGTGATTATTGCGAAGTTCGGTTACATAGCAGTCCCGAGCGGCGTCTTGATCCCCTTCTACTTCTCCCACTCCATTATCCGTTGGGAACTTCATCTTCAGGCACCATGGGGCGAGGGCGATTTGGAAGTCGGACAAGGCTGGTCTTCCCAAAAAGGCATTGTAGGCCGAATGGTTGTCTATTAGCACGAATGTTTGTTTCCGAACGGCGGAGCGGGGATGACTTCCCAATTCAACAAAGAGATCCAATTGTCCGAGGGGCATCTTTGCTTCTCCAGTGAAACCATGTAGCGGTTTGTTGCAGGGGGACACGTCCTTCATTGACAGTTTCATTTTTTCGAAAGCATGCTTGAACAGAATATTCACTGAGCTTCCAGTGTCTACTAGGATTCGAAAAACTTCAGCTGGGCCGAACCAGGCAGAGATGACCATAGGATCCATATGAGGGTATTGCCTTCCTTCTAGGTCGCGCCCACTGAATGTGATGTCACTATTTTCGCTCTGCTTAGGGTGGCGTTCTTCCATAACAGAATTGACGCAGTCTCCCTCGCTTCTGAGTGAGTTTCCATATCTTTCCATTTCTGCCCAGCTCTTGTCGGCGATGTGTGGCCCTCCAGATATTGTACGGACCACTATCTTCTCTTGGCTGGAACCGCTGGTGTTGCGATTTCCTCCGCCTGTCTCTCGGTGGAGCTGCCCTGGGTTTTCCTTGGCGGGAGCTGGAGTCCTATCCTGGCCCTTTACATAGCGTTCCAGCCTCCTTCTCCTGATACGTTCTTCAATTAGGTCTCGGAGATGGCGGCATTCATTGGTATCGTGCCCAAGAGACTCGTGGAAACGGCAGAATTTTCCGGACTGGATTGCGCGATCTGACTCTTTCTTATACGGGGGGCGCTTGTATGTAAGTTCATCCTGGGTGGCCAGGAAGATGTTCTCGACTGTTTCATTCAAGGGAGTGTAAGCGTCAAATCTCGGTCCTGGTCGGTACAAGCGCTTTTCTCCCTTCTTGCCCCCTGCATTGTCTCTGGAGTTGTTTCTTCGAATGTCCTTCGCTGCGGCGGGGGCGTTTCCATGAGCCGTCTTAACCTGTGGTCCTGTCCGCCTTTCAGTGGCAGCCTCTTCGAGTCTCATGTACTTCCCAGCTTCATGGAAGAAATCGGGTAAGGTAGCTGGTTTTTCTTTAGTTAGTCTTCTGGCAAACTTCGTATCTGGGTGCACACCACTGCAGAGGGCCATTAGAGTGAGTTTCTCATCGGCATCTTGGACTGCGGCCGCTGCGGCGTTGAACCGGGTTAGATATTGTTGCAGTGTCTCTCCGGATTTCTGTTTGACAGTACATAGAGAATAAGCATCCTTGGGTTGTTCCACATGAATGCGGAACTGGCTAATGAACTTTTCTTTCAACATCTCCCATGATCTGATAGATCCTTGGGGTAGATGGCAGAACCAGGAGGTAGCTAGGTATGCTAGGAATAGCGGAAAGCATTTACACAACACTCCTTCCGTTGCTCCGCTCATGAGCATATGCTGTGTGTATCTTTGCAGGTGTACAACGGGGTCATAGGTTCCCTTGTATGGTTCCATTGTCGGCATTTTCCACTCTCGGGGGGTGATGGCAATTTCAATATCGTGGGTGAAAGGGCTGGTTACCCTAGCACCTATCCCACGATCTCTTTGGTCCCGTTGGACGCATTCTCTGAACAATCGTGCCATCCTCTCATCAGAATATGGGGCAGATAAGAAAGAGCTTGGTTCTTCCCTGCGGGATCGATCTCGTCCAGATGACATGTAGGGATGGTATAGTCTATCACTTCTGACGTTATCCAGTGGTTGTCCTTGGCTGCTCGGATGCATGCTAGGACCAGCTACAGTTGGCCCCCGCCTTGATCTTCCCCTACGGGGTTCTGTTTCGAGCATTTCCATGGGGTCAACTTCGGGCTGGGTCCTAGCTCGGCTCCGTTCAGCGGGGTTTCTATGATTAGGCGGCATGACTGGCTCAGTTACATCCGACCCTCGCCTGGTGCCTTCCCCATTGGGTTCGGTTCCAAGCGCTTCCTCGAGTCGGAGTTCGGGCTGAGTCCGGGCGCGGCCCCTATCATTGTTGTTCCTGTTGATAGCTTCTTCGAAGAGGGAAGACCTTTGTTTCCTCCGAGATCCTCCAGATTGAGACTCACCCCATGATTCAGTGTTGCGGTTGGATTCTTCGGCATCCCTCAAGCGTGACATGAGTTGGTTCACCAAAGCTTCTTGTTAGGATGCGAAGCGGTTAGTTACTTCAGCCACAACTCTGTCTAGATCTGCCCTAGTAATTGCTGCCGGTTGTTCTGTGGCATGGGCTGTCGGGTTTGTCTGATCCTCGTTCGGTACTGCTGTTGGAATGGGATGGTTCTCTTGATCTGTTATTACTGGATCCGGAATGCTGCTAGTTGCAATGTTCTTTCCCTTGTTAGTGTCTTTTCTCGGCCTGGAAGTCATGTTTCCTAGGCAATGAAGGGTGCTACTTGGGAAAGAAGGTTGAATGAGGGAAGCTGAAGCCTGAGTTCATCTCTCGGTGAAAGCACCAAAAATGTTTGCACAAAAAATGGACAAACACCTCAAAGTCGTATGATTTAGTTGATTTTATGTTGTTCTTAGCGGTTTGGGTGATTTTTGCAAATATATAAAAAAACAGGGGCTAAACTGTAAAAGACACGCAGATTTATAGTGGTTCGGCCAGAACGTGCCTACGTCCACTTTATATGTTATTCTCTCTTTTCTTTCAGATTACAAGTACAAAGCTTTGTATACAAGCATATGAAAGTTGTTTGAAAGTTCCTTCCGTGCTTGAGCTCTCAAACTTGTCTGCCATTGTTGTACCCCTGCCCCTCTATTTATAGAGTGAGGTTGGGGACAGGGGTCTTGGAAGTATATAGCTGTTGGTGGTCCTGGGCTGGAGCAATCTGGCCTGATAGTTTGGTCCGGTATACCTTGGTTCGGCCGAGCTTGGAGAAGATTGATTCGGTAGGAGTTGGTTTGGAGGAGGTTGGTCCGGTAGCACATGGTCCGGTGGTTGTTGGTGGGAGATGAGACCTTGGTCCGGTATGGAGATGGAGTTGGTTCGGCGTGGGCATGATTGGTGTTGGTTCGGTAATGGTATGGTCCGGTGGTAGAATGGATGAACCGGTGGAATTCTGGTTCGGTGGTAGGAGCATGTTTGGTTCGGCAGGCACATGGGGTAGGTTGGTTCGGCATGGGCCGGTCCGGTGTGGACTTTGGATCGGCTTCGATGTGGAGAGGCTTGGCTCCTTTTCTTTTGGACCGATGGCGGTGGAAATGCACCCAACAGTCTAGTATGTGATGTATATCTGTCTACTCTGATATGACTGTAAACTATGTAATATTTATGTTATTAATATAGTTTATTCGTTCCGTTGTTAGATTCTGATGTGTTGTTTCTTTCTTCTCTTCTTTCTTTTCTCTTTTCTATCCCTTTCTTTCTTCAAGATGATGCGATTTTCTGGGAGTGGAAAGTCGGGTCGTCACACTTGGTATCAGAGAATTAGGCTGAGTGGATACCTATACTCTGAAGTATGTCTTTCTTTAGGGAGCATTAGGTTGAGTGAATACCTAGGCTCTGTAGCGGTGTCTTTCTTGAGAGAGCGTATTTGTAATTTTTAATATATATATTTATTTATTTCTACCTATATGTTGGGTTACCTGTTCGGGTTTTCCAATATAAGTTATAAAGGTAGATGGAGTAGTAGTGTACGTGACACGACTACCATTGGTTGGAATTTGAATGTTTGAGGTTGGAGGTGTTTTGTCGAGACTGTAGACCTAATACCGTCTCGAGTGAGTTCTGTAGTGATGAAGAACTTGATCTCTGAAGGAAACCTGTTAAGGTTTGGAGTTTATTTGTGAGATTTGATGAGTAGTGTTTGGGTCTGTTGTTTGAGCAGAAGCAAGTGATGGTATTTTGATACCTTAAGGAATAGTAGCTGCATGATGAGATGCAGTGACTATGGATGTTCCCGAAGATGTTTTCTTTGGAACAAGTTTAAGGAGGTGAGTCTGCTTCAGTGTTGTGGCTGTGTTCAGTCAGAGTTTCTGTTTGCTTTGAAGTCCGAGTTTCTCGGAGAGCTTTGTTTTGGAATTCTTTGGCATCTGTGGCAGCAGTGTAGTTTGAAGTGTTCTCGGTGTTGGCTAGAGATTTTCTGGCTTAGCAGTTTTTCTGAAGTGGAGTTCAGAAGCAGTTGAGTGGACCCGTTTCTTCGATGGGTTGGCCAGTTAAGTTTAAGCTGTTCTATTTGGTTAAGGAAGAACAGTTTTCCTTGGATTTGGTTTGGGTGGTTCGCAAAAGTGACTTGCGATTGTCTGAGTGTTCTCTTGGGTTATCTGAGTTTTTCTGGATGTCTTCTGAGAAGTCAGAGTTTGGTTTGCATCTGGAAGTTGAGTTTCCTTATCGTCTAGGATTCCAGGAGTGGAACCGGTAGTTCAGCTTTATAGAAGAATGGTTTCAAGAGATTGAGTTGGTGTAGCAGCTCGGAGTTTTGAAGGAACTTCTGATTTTCTTATGGATTTGTTGAACCATATCTCTAGAGTGTGTTGTCCTGTTATGCTCGTGTTCTTCTTCAGCATTTTCTTCTATTTTGGATCAGAGTTGAGCAGCGGAAGCAGTTTGGAAGTGCATCTATTTTCTTTTTCCCGGACAGGAGAAGTGAGTTTTTGTTTTCTGAGGTTGAGGAGTAGAATTTGAGTTCTTGGTTTTGGTTGATCTAGAGGAGATAATTCTTGTTGTGTTGATTGGTCTAGTTTGTTTCCAGAAGCATCATCGAAGGTTGAGCTGATCAGTAAGGCTGTGGACAGCCCAGGATCGTCTGGAGAGTTTTGTGGATAAGAATCGGAGGTATTTGGACTCTGAAGTCAGAGATTTAATCTTGGATAAGTTTTCTCTGATCTTAAGTGAGCTATAAGTTTGGGTAAGCCTGATAAGTTAAGCTCTGAAGTGTTTTGGATCTTTTCTGTGATCTTGGAGATTAAGTGATTAGTCTACAGGATTGAATTGCCAGTTTGGATAACTGGGATTCGATGAGTTTCACGTATCTCTGAGGGAGTACGTGTATGATCTATCTTTGGTTGTGGAACCAGGAGTTTTAGAGTTTTGGTTGTTGAGTCAGACTCGGTTGTAGTCTGATATCTTGTCTAGTGTTATAGATGTAGTTGTATAGGAGCTTTGTAGCTTCATAGTATTGTTTGTTTGGTTTCATTAGAGCGAGTGTCCCGGTGGATATATATATATATACACACACACACCTAAGGAAACTCGATAAAATTTTATCCAGAATTTTGTCTGGATAATTAGATTTGTTTGATTGGTTGCTTTTGGTTGTTAGCATATGTTTGATATATGCTTGTGTTTTAAATTAAAATTTAATAAGATTATTAAATTACCTTTGTTTTAAATTTCGAGGCCGAAATTCTTTTAAGGGGGAAGGATTGTAACATCCCGGAATTCTTAACAATATCAATTTAATAATCTGTAGTTAAAATTAAATTGATATTGATATTCTGTTAATAATTATTCAGATAAATTTAATAATCTTCTTCAATAATTATTTAAATTGATTATTTTATCTTTTAAATAATAAATTGATTTATATTTTCAATATAAATATATGGTTCATATTTTAAACAAATTAGTATTGATTTTTAAAAACTATTTCTAAATAAATATATGATTTTAAATTTGCTAAGAAAAATATTAAAGTGTTTAAATTAAATTGGTTTTAGTTTTAAATTTAGAATATATTCAACAAAATGATTTCATGACTTAATAAAATGAATATTTTGTAAAATGATTTTAATTTAATAAAAGAGATTTATAAAAATGAAATTAATATTGTATTGTCTTTATAAATAGATTTTGAATAAGATTTGTAGTTTTATTTCAAATTGAATTTTTATGTACAACTTGATTTGAAAATAATTGATTATTGAATTTAGTTTGAATTTAAGTTCAAAAGTAAAATCTTCATTGTTTTAATTTTTATTTGTATAAGTTTATAAGCATAATTTGTTTTGTTTTCATTTATAAATTCATACACATATTCAAATTTAAATTAACAACTTAAACTAAGTTAACATATACATGAATTTGTAATTAGTATTAACTATTTTAAAGAAAACATGTGTTGCATTTTTAAAAGAGTAAATAGAAAAGTGTCTAATTTATGACAAGTGTTAAATTTTTAGTTTTTATTTTTCTTTTCCTTCATTAAAATCTGAAATACATTTAGTTTAGTTGCATTCTTCATTTCATATTACATTGTCATTCTTCCTTAATCAAAAGAAAATTTTCAAACCTTTAAAATCTGAATCATCTTCATATTAAAAAAAAATCTACATTTGATTCACCTACAATCTGCATATTCAAATCCCAAATCTGCATTCCTCAAATCAAGTGAAACCTGCATATTCAAAATACAACATCTGCAACCCCTCAAATCCAAATATCTACACTTCATTTCAAACTCAAGTGAAGCCTGCATTTTTTTGCACTTTGTTTGGAACCTGGGAATGAAAGAGCATCTGCATGTGAAGATTTAACAACTACATATACATCTGCATGCTATCATTTGGGTCAGTGAAAACAAATAGGCAAACTGCATACTCTTGTTTCTGCATAAATGAATAACAGAGGGGTCAAGCCTGCAAATTCAAATGATCAGTGGTCTGCATTCATTAAGGTGAGTAACAAACAAAATCTTAAACTATATTTAGGTTGCTTGATTAAATGTTTGAGATAAAAATTATGTTTGTGTGCTTATGAAATGCCTGTTGCAATTATGATTGTTTATGCATGTTGGTTTTGCTGTGATGTGTTTCCAGATTCACATCCTTTTAAAAAAAATCTACAATTGATCAGACTTAAGATAGTAACTGGGTTCTAGAATAATTAAAAGAAAGTTGTTTATCATAGATTAGAATGCAAATTTATAAAGTATTGTTGTCTAAATTCTTAAGTTCAGGTTTAAAAAAAAATTAGAAGAGTTAAATTACAGAGTGATTTCTCTGTAAAAATAAGTGATACCCTATAGGTTGAACTTGATTAAATCCAGTCATATTAATATTGAAAACCAGTTCCATAAACTAAAAAGAAATTTACTGGAAACTGTTTTTTTAAAATCTAATATTAGTATTTGTGTATGGTTCATTTACAGTGTTCTTGAACTAAAATATGAATTTGTGCAAATACTTGCAATTTGCAATTTAAGGAAACTCAAAATTCTTTCTGAGTTATTAAGTAAGGATCATAGATCCTTAGAAAAATCTGAGATGTGGATATAATTGGGTAGGAAAGCTGCAGTTGGAATTGAAACTTTTTAACCCTAGTTTTGAAGTGGGTCTGAGCATTTAGTCAGTGTGAAGAGATGGAATGATCGAGTGTTATGAAAATTGGTGATGGTGTAGATGATGGGTAAGGGAACTCGGGGCCGAAAAGGTTGATCGTCAGATGATCGGAGTGGCAAGAGAATGGCCGTTGACAGGTTTGAATAGAAACCTGTAATATTTTTTTTCCAGGTTTGTGAATTTGGGGGTTTCAGAGCTAAAATTTGAATGCTTGAATTTTTGTTCAACCTGGTGTTGTAGTTAGGATATTAAGGGGTTTCTGGAGGTTGTTGGATCATCACTGATGATCGCCAGAGGTGGTGCGACATGATTTCTGATGTTTTGTTTTGGGTTTCTGGGTGTTGCAGAGGGAGGTGGGATTTTACTCGAAGTGGATGGGGAAATGACTCGGGAAAATCAAGCTTAAAACCCGAAGTAGGAATTTGGTTTCTCGGGTTACTCTGTAACTTGCAAGTTTTAGGTTGCAGATCTGTTTTCTTTTAAATCTGGATTTTAAATATTTAAAATCTAAAGTTTATGTTTAAAGGAAAATTTAAGTTTAAAATCAAATTCAAGTTGTAATTTTTGATTTAAATTCAAGTTTGTACTTTTTGATTTAAATTCAAATTCAAGGTTTTGAAACACTGTTTTCTGTTTTTTTAAAAATCTGGGTTTAAATTTTTAAATCTGCAGTTTCATGTTTAACTTAAGTTTAAGTTTGAAATTCAAATACAAGTTTGAATTTCTATTTTGAATTTAAACTCCAGTTTTTAAAAATAAAATAAAATTTTCAGAAGTTTAAACTTAATTAACCATTTGGTTAGATAAAATAGTTCAAAACACTTTTAGAAATGAGATTTTAAAATATGAGTGGATTTGAGGTTATTTAAATCTGGAAATTCAAAATTTTAATTTGAATTTCAGGCTTAAATTTTAAGGAAGGTTTAAATTGAAGTTTTAAATGAAAGTGGAAATTTAAGTTATTAAAGGATTTTGAAATGGATTTAACTTTAAAATTTTCATTTGGTATTGTTTGATTTGCATTTTAAATAAGTTTCAAATTATTTAAATTTTGATAATTTTAAAATTATTCTATTTAAACTTGAATTTCTTTAAAGGTAATTTCATAAGTACTTTGTTTTGAATTAAATTGATTTAAACATAATTAAGTTATGTTTTATTTTGAAAATTTGATTAAGATTTAGATTTTAGAATTAATTAATAAGGTGATTAAGATTAATTAAATTTGGAATTAATAATTGATTAATCATTAATCAATTTGGAATTAAGATCATTAATTAAGTTATTAATTAACGATAAATGAATATTAATTATGTAATTAAGTTTTAAATTAAGGTTAATTAATTTAATAATTAACATTAATTAATAAATGATTAAAGATATTTTCAAATGATAATTAATTTAAGTTAATTACTTTATAAAATAATTAGAGGATGGTTAATGAAGGTCATTAACCAGGATTATTTAACAATTAATTAATGTAGTTAATTTTTATAATTAATTAGATTAATTAATTTAATAATAATCAATTATGAATGGTTTGAGTATAATTACTGGATAAAGTAATTAAGAAAATCAATTACTTAATGTAATTAATTTAGATTAATGTGATTGTTTAATTTAATTAATTAAGTTTAATTAATTATAAACACGGGTTTTATAGATAATTACTTTATGTAATTAAAGTTTTGGAAATTACTTAGTTAAGTAATTGTTAAAAAATTACATGTTTGTAATTAAGTGGAGATGTTAAGTGTGAGGTAATTTGGTTTAATTATTTAAAGATTAATCAAGGGATTAATTAAGAAATTAATTAAAGCATAATTAATTTGTTTAATATAGTAATTAAGTTAGTTAATTACTAGACGTGATTAATCTGTGATGATGGTTAATAAGTTAATTACTTAAGGTAATTAATAATTAAGGATCATTAATTATTTTAATTAATGATGTAATTAAAGTTGATTAATTAAGATTAATTAATCAATAATAGGTAATTAAAGGTAATTAATTAATGTAATTAATTAAGAATTAATTATGATTAATTAATTAATTGAAGTAATTAATAGTTAATTACTGTTTGTTTGAGAATAATTAATTTGTGAAATTAATTTAGGATAATACATGATTGTAATTAAGGGTAATTAATCAAGAGTGATTAATTAAAGTAATTTATGATTGATTAATTGATTGTAATCAATTAAATGATTGAGTAAGCAAGGTTTATATTGATGAAGTAATTAATTTAATTTATTTTAAATTAATTAAAGATTAAGTAATTAATTTAATTCATTTTAAATTAATTAGAGATAGTTAATTTAATTCATTTTAAATTAATTATATGGTGATGAATAAATCATGGCTTATGTATGAATGGATGTCATTGATTGACTTGGATGTTTTGTGATCTCAGTAATGAGATAAAAGATATTGTGTGGTATGGATGCTTGGCTGTATTGTGATGATAACTTAGGTTATCTATTGTGATTATGATATATGGATATCTATTTGATATTGATAATGTGGGTTACCTATTATTTGATAATGGTAGATTATCAATTATTGATTTGTGAGTTTTCTATCTGTGTATATAGATACTATATTGAATTGTTTTAAAACCTTTAAAACAACTTGGACCTTAAAAGACACACTTTGGTTTTCGATGAGACCGGGATCGGGTTTCCATATTTTGATATCCGAAAACCACATCGATCATCGATTCCAAATAACGTTAGGTCGTGTATCAAAGTGGAGCTTTGTAAAGACTCGAGGTGTAAGGACTATGAGTCAGTATAACTCTGTGGGTGATTCCGTAATGAGTTGACGAAATTAGTTCTTATAGATTCGAGATGGAGAATTAGAGTGCAAGGGTTATGGTCATTAAGTCTGAGGGTGATTCCAAAATGAGTGTAACGAGATAATGCCTTCGGTTTCGTTCGAACCCGGAACGAACTTGTATGGATTGAATGCTTTCAGAACATCGTCAGGTGGACGATGAGCATTCTAAGTGATATATCCTATAAAGGTAATCGTAGCCTCAAGCCTCATCAACGGGGAATGGCTAAAACAGGGGAGGTGAAGCAAGGCTTCGTGGGTCGCACCCACTAGAGAGCAAGATTGATCCCTGTCTAGAAGTCCCTTTATATTCGGCTGTGTGGGTGGTTGCTAGCTACAACCACGGGGTTGTCTTGTTCGGAACTATTCAGTAAGGAATGGGTCCGGCTTTGTGTTGCAGGGGGTCGGGAGTGATCCTCGGTACGTTGATCTAGACCACGTACTGTGATGGGCGGTACCCCAGTAGCCCTGCCATTGTATGGAATCCAAAATCCAATAAGTGCCAACGGTTTTGATTGTATTACCCACTTTTGTGGCTAGTAGCTGGAATTTAATAATGTAACAATTTCGGCTATTTCTTATTTATTTGAAAACCCTAGACACTATTATAATATCATCGGTCTTCCTATCAAATGTTTTGGTTAGCGTAAGGTAAAAACTTTTCCATGTTTATGTGTGGGAAGTCTTATGTGATACCTTCATTTTCAAAAGGGTTTTTAAAAGTTAAGCAACTTTAACCTGTTACTCACACCTGACCCATGTCTGACCCGGAGTTTATTTTTGTTTTTCATAAACTCTTGGGTACTCAAATTTTTATGAGTAGTCAAGGGATTCAGGTTAGGATTCAGTTTGCTTTGACGAATTGTGGAGGAGCAAATAGAGCAGGAGGCTTCTGCGTGTAAATATATATAGAGTTTTCCGCCGTGTGTTTCTCTGAGTTTTTGTATTGAGTTGTAATAACCAGACAGGTGTTTATAACTGTCTAGTATGTGATGTATATCTGTGTACTCTGATATGATTGTAAACTATGTAATATTTATGTTATTAATATAGTTTATTCGTTCCGCTGTTAGATTCTGATGTGTTGTTTCTTTCTTCTCTTCTTTCTTTTCTCTTTTCTATCCATTTCTTTCTTCAAGATGATGCAATTTTCCGGGAGTGGAAAGTCGGGTCGTCACAATTTTATTTCAGAAGGATTGAATTATTTGATATTAAGTCCAATCCTTTGTTTTATGGGATCCTATTTTATATTTAGGTTTCCTATTTTGATTGGTTTATTATTTCTATCGCTTTGGAACGTTAATGATGATCCTGAAGTTTTTGAATTTACTATTGAGTATCGAGATGTTGATGATATAACTCGAATTCCAGTCAAGGTGATTTTGTTGAGTTTTGATGAGTCTGTTTGGCTTTGATATCCAATCGGGCAATCGATCGTTGAATTAACCGTATTCCTGGGCTTTAGCCTTTGGCTATCCTTCCACGAGGACATCCACCAAGGAATGAGGTGAGTTTATAGATTGTTCGAGTTTGATTGAGTTTATCATTCAGTTTCTTTGAGTTATCCTTTTCGGATACTTATCGGTGTTATCCTTTGTAGCATTACTTTGTTTGAAGTAATGAGTTGTTGTTTTGTATGCTTCTTCTCCTTCGAGATGTATATCTTTCTTATCTTGTATCTTAACGATTTTTGGGAGAGGCTCGTGACATCGTAAGATTGACAAACACTCTATCTCCTTCTATTGATTTTGAGAATCACGTATTCTAGAAATATCTCGATGCGTTTTCTTAATGTTCTTTGGTTTGAGTTTTTGAAGCTATATATATATATCTATGAGTTTTAAAAAGAGATATTGGAGTTTTGAGATATTCTATAAATCAAAGAATGTTTTGAGAATATATTTATATGAGTAGTATTCTTTCATAGAGATAATTTGAGAGTGTTGGGTTACCCATCGAGTAGTTTAGAGTTCTGGTCGATACGCCTGATCAGCGTTATCGATAGGAATCTCCTAAATGCTATGATGAGGCAATCATACACGATGATTTGTGTTTTAAGGATTGATGTTTTGGAAATAATATTTGGGATTAAATATTAAATTTATTTTCTGAATGGTAATTGCATCCATTGATTTTAGAGATGAATAATAGAGTGGCGAGGCAGTTTTGATCGTTCGGTCAACTCTACAGCCAACAGATATATTTATTTATTAGAGACTCAACGGAGAGGCAATGCCATTTATTTATTTTAAATTATAAAAATGAGAATATAAATGAGATTATTTTTGATCTGTGCTTTATCGGAAGTATTTTTGAGACTTTAGAATCTATATTATATACATTGGATGTTTTAAGGAAAGATATAATAAGAGAATTTAAACCATTAATTTATTTTGAGGGATATTATTATGGATTTACAAAATTATTTAGAAATTAATTTTGACGTAAGAGAAGATATTTGAATTTTAACTTTGAGTTTTAAATTACTTACTAAGTAATATAGGAAAGAGTTTGAGAAATTTTCAAATATTGAAAATTGAGTTTTAAAATTTTTGAAAGATGTTGAGGTTTAAAATTCTAAATATCTTGGATTAAAAGATAATTCAAGCCTATATCCTTGTTCTTGAGTATATTCTATCTTTGAGTATTATCAACGACGTGCATTTTTTGTGGTCGTTCGAGTTTGGTGGCCTTGTAAGAAGCCATCTTGTGATTTATCTATCTTGTCAATTGTGTCTACCCTACTGTGAGGATGTTCTTTCCATATATTTATGCGGAAAATCTTATTGATGATCTTCTTTATTGCTTAGAGTTCGGGTTTAAGTGAATTTGATCCTGACTCAATTCGTAGAGTTTTTTTGGAATCAATCATTTTCGATTGATTAATTGTTGAGCATTTTATTGAGTTTTGATTCGAAGACGGGATTTCTTCAAAATTCTTTCGAGATACATGGAAAATTCAATGGTTTGCTAATCACTATATTAGCATTTCATGGGCCATTGGATTAACCAAGTGAGTTTCCTTGTTTCTCTTTACCATTCTATGTTGCATTGAATGGTTTGAGTTTAGAGCTTGACTTTTATCCTTTGTTGATTGGATTTTTTTGTTGTTTACAGCCCTTTTCTAGAATTGCGGGGATGCAATTTTTGTAAGGGGGAGTATGAAACAACCCTGGTTTTGGCGATTACTTGTAAATATTAAATTATAATGGTAGTTATAATTTAATATTGTGAATTAAGAATAAATTGGAGATTTAAATCATTTATTTGGAATAAACAATGGATTTGGGGAACAAAATGTAAAAAAAATACAGTTTAGAAACTTTACTTGGTTAATTAAGTTAAAAAATGAGCTAATCATGATTTTAATATAAAGACATGCAATAATTTTGATAATTATTGCCAAATGTTTCTTTTATATATATTTTTAACAGAAGCATTTCATTTAATAAGTGGTATATTATATTTGAAAATGGAAAATTTGGTACAAAAATAAATTTCTGGTTGTAAAATGTTGAAAAAATGGTTTGTTATATTTTATTGCACAAGAAAATAATTTTTATGTAATTTTTGGAGTTAAAAATAGAGTTTTATATGAATTATTGTGTAAATTGCGTATTTAAGCAAAATAAGAATTTTTAATAATGAAAAATATTTTTATAAATAAATTATCTTTTTATTTGTTGTAAAAAAATGTTTTTGAAACATAAAAATATGTTTGTACAATTTGTAGAGATGAAATCATGTAAATACACATATGTTGTATTATGTAAATATGAGAGTGTTAGGGTAAATTTAGTGATAAATTAAATTTACTTAGGCTAAATTTCTTTATTTGCGTCATAGCCCATTTTGACTTAGCCTGTTAGGAGAAGAGAAACCATCCTTCTATCCTCTTTCATTTTTTGTACGTTCATTTTACTGTAACCAGAAAACAAAAAGAAAAGAAAAAGGTATTCCTCTTTCAAACCCTAGGCTTCAAATCTCCAATTAATCCAAGTGTTTGCTGAAATAAATCAAATTAAAGATCTTTTCCACAGGTAATCAACTCTAGAATATAGATTATATTATTAAATTTCGATTTTGAGATTTGGGTTGTTTGTAATTGTTACTTTTCTTGTTGCATGTATTTTTTTTGTTCATTTGATCGGTTGTTGAAGGATCTTCTTGCCTAAAGACATCTATTTTCTTGAGTTAGCACAATTTAATCTTAAATTATTACAAGGTGAGTTGTTAACTCATAAATTCTAGCTAAGTTTAGTCCCTGGACAGGAATTCGGAATTATTTGGTTATTGTAAATTCAGCTTTTCGTTGTTTAACTTCTGTTTGGTATTATTGCTCTATTGGCTGAATAGTATTTCTGGCATAGCTTTTGCGTTTCAAATCAGAATTTAGAAATTCAAGGGATTTTGGAATCCTTGTGTAATTTTCCAGAACTTTTATGTTTTTGGTTTTGAATGATTTTGAAGTATACAGAGTTGATTTTTTTTCGTCGCTGGTCTGTACTGATAGCCAGTGCACATAAAAATTTTTAGCTAGTATTTTAATCATGACTTTCACGTTACTGATCGGAATCTTGAAATTTAAGATGTTCTGGAATCCTTGTGAAATATGCCACAACTTTTATGTCTTCGGTTTTGAATGATTTTGAAGTCTACATTGCGAAAAATTGACTTTTTCGTCGATGGCCTGTGCGGATAGCCAGTGCACATATACTATACCGATGATAACTTTCACGTTGCTGATCGGAATCTTGAAATTCAAGATGTTCTAGAATCCTTAGTAAATATGCTACAACTTTTATGTTTTAAATTTTTTATGATTTTGTTGTTTACATGGTGGAAAATTGATGTTTTTACTGCTGGCATGTCATTGACAGCCACAATATTTATATATTTGTCCGATTTCAACAATTTCAGATGCATTCTTTTGCAAATTTTTTTTATAAAATTTGATGCTAATATTTGGTCATTTTTTCTAGTGATGGACTAATAAATTTAGGATGAGAGTTGAAATTGAATTCGATTTAAATTTGAATATCGGTTTAAGCCGATTAAATTGCAAATTGGTGTTTTCTTGAGTTTTAAAAATCCGAATAAATTCCAAAAAATCTTTTAACATCATGATTGGAGTAATAAAGATTTTAGAACATTTTTAGAGGTTTTTAAACAATTATTTTTTATTTTCAAGGCTTTTAAAAATTATTAAAATCCTTTTTAATGATGTGTTTTCTCCCGAAATCTTTTAGATAAATTTCTAAAATTTGTTTTATAACCTCGTTTTCTCAAGTAAAATCTTTTATAATTAATTTTATTTATTTTAATTACTTTTGTGCTATTCGAACGTATGAGAAAGAGAATTAAACGATTTAGTAAAACACGTGGTATGTGACATGTTCGTTTACTATTTCGGTTAATTTCGGACTTGTACGATCGAAGCTATTTGAGAATATTGATTTTGAGATGTTCCGCCATTTTATGGCGTATTTTGAGTTTTATAATTTCTATTTATTGGAATTATCTAAGATGGTCAATATTAGGCAAATATTATGGTTTGAAATCTCTTATATAGGAGTATGGTCGATTAGATCCGTCACGATGTTTTATTTACTAACCACTGATATAAGGCAAGTCTTGAGTTTATGATTTCATATCTTGAGATTTATGGTTTATGAGGAACCATCACGACGTTTTCACTTGTCGATGAGATGAGACAAGTTACGATGCATTTAATACTTGTCGATGAGAGGTGTCTCTTTATAACTCGCCAATAAGACTAGGCGAGATATAATTTTCTCAGTTTATGATGTTTCTAGTATGGCATCGACTAACGGGTAGTAAACCGCTAAGTGCGAATGTGTGGTATGGGATACACGTTAACACTTTTCGGGTTCCTATCCATGAGTTTGTGACACATTCAAGATGTTTACCTAACAGAACAGTTTTGAGATGTGTTAGCGACCTTGTCATGATGACGAACTGCTTTGGGAGGTGTTAGCAACCTTGTTAGAGTTGACAAAATGGCTTGGAGAGGTGTTAACGACCTTGTCATGAGGACGAAACTACTTTGGAAGGTGTTAGCGACCTTGTTAGAGCTGACAAAATAGCTTGGAGAGGTGTTTGCGACCTTGTCATGAGCACGAACTGCTTTGGAGGTGTTAGCGACCTTGTCTAAGGCTTCGGCCGTCTGAGTTTTGCACGTGCAGCATTGCATCAGCATTACAATCAGGGATTTGGCCAATCCAGATTTTCTAAGTTTTCTATTTTACTGTGATTTCACCTTTTTAAGATGTTTTATTACATCGATTGCCTAGTGCTATATGAGATGTTATATATGGTGATTTCAATTATTGATGCAGCCCAACCTAATGATGATGCAGCACAATCTACAAATTCAATGAATTTTAGTTGTTCAAAGGAAGGAGTCTTAGGTCGCTCACGACCTAGTGAAGGTCGCTCGTGAGTTAGCGAGCTAAGCATTCCATCGTGTGCCCTAGGTCGTTCAGATGTTTCAGCTGCTTTAGGTCGCTCGAGTACTTTGAGTCGTTCGCGACCTACCAACTTGGAGTTTAGACCGTTCCAGCGACCTAGCGCACCAATTCCTAAGGCGTATGCAAGTTGTGTGGGCCGACCTAACGAGTTAAGGAAGCCGGTGCACATTTCGTTAGGTCGCTCCGACCTTTCGAGTTAAGAATTTGACGAACCACGACCTAAGTTAGGTCGCTCAGGCCTCTTTAAGTCGATGGAACTTCTGATGCAAGCATTCCTTAGGCCGCTGCTGTCTTGGGTCATGTTGTATATATGTTAAGACGCTAAAGATAAGTCGTATGTCGCTATGTGTGTTGTTATAACTCGTGTGTGTTGTATTCTTGTGTTGCATTGTAATTATGTCATTGGTAATATAGGTCGCAGGTCGTTCAGAGTTAGGTCGTTGTGGTCTGTACAGTGTTGTATAGGTCGTTCACCGTGTTGTTTAGGTCGTTAACAACCTTGTTTAGGCCGTAGGTCGCGTAAACGACCTAGTGTTCTGAGCGTTGTAAATGCTATAAATAGTGGGTGAGTTGTATCATTTCAGGTGGTTGATTTTTGAATGAAACTTTGTTTGGGTGCTTTGTGCCTCTTTTGAAATTGGTAGTTGAGTGTGATCTCCTATCTCCACTTTCGGTTATTCGAGTGCGCTCGAATCAACGATTGTTGAAGCCAATTCACGGTATCAAGCGCGCTTGATCAACGTTCGAAGAATTGTAGATCTTCTTTCATGGCATCGTGCGCGATCAACGTGTCGAAGATAGCTAGAATTCGGTATCTTTCGAAGATCAACGAATTTGGGCATTCGGTATCTTTCAATCCATCAATTCATATTACTTCATCTAATCGTTCTTCGATTAGCTTGACACGAAATCCTCATTTCGTCGTCAATCCGTAATATCCGCTGCGTCAGTTTTGGTATCAGAGCTAGACTTAGCCAATCAGAGCTAAGCCGAGTCTTGGAGCCGAGGAGTTTGAAGTTTGGTGTTCATCGTGTTCTCCATGAAGTTGCAACAAGTGGGGAACTTTCGATCCATATCATTTTGGATCAAAGTCCGGAAAGTGTTTGAATTTTTGGAGAAAAGTTTGAAGTGATTGAGCCGAGAATTGAAGCATCATTTTGGTATCATTTGTTGAAGTGTAGGCCGAGCATAGTGTTGTGTTGAAGTTTGAGCCGTGTATCATTTTGTTTGAACTAGGCCGAGAATTGAAGTTTTTTTTTGAAGTTTGTGTTTGAATTGTTGAAGTTTGATCCAATCATGCCTCCGAGAAGAGCTAATCATCATTAAAATGTTGAAGATTTGTATAAAAGAGAAGATGCAGAACAGATGGAACAACGCATTAGCAATAAATTCAATGAGAAGTTAGATGAAGGCATTGGTAGATTGGAGAAATTGATGATTGATATGAATCAAAGGAGAAGGTCGCCAATCTCGAACCATGGAGGAAACAGAGTTTCGCCATCGGTTATGGAAGCGAGGAGGGTGTCGCCACAATCTTTTAGAGAAAGAAGAGAAACATCAATTCCATCGAGAAGAGATCACCATGAATATGGACATGAACTGAGAAGAACTCCACGTGAGTTTGAAGAGGAGCCATATCGAGATGAAGAGAGACATAGTAGAAGGGACATGCGTGATCGAAGGGATGTTGAAGGTCGAGATCGATATAGACGTACATTTGATTTTGATGAAGATGGTGATAGAGCTAGCATTCATTATTGAGATCGAGACCAAGTATGAAATGCTTATCGGGAAGTAGAAGATGATCGACGTTGGGAGTCGGGGATGAAGACAGAAATTCCGGAATTCAAAGGTGGAATGGTAGCAGAAGAATTTCTGGATTGGTTGTCTAATTTTGAAGAGATTTTTGACTTCAAAGAAGTTCCTGAGCATAGAAGAGTTAAGTTAGTTGCTACAAGGTTGAGAGGGAGAGCTTTAGCACGGTGGCAGCAAACTAAACTTACGCGGGAGAGAACGGGGAACTCAAAGATTGAATCATAGGAGAAGATGAAGAAGCTAATGAAGGCTACATTTTTGCCTTAAAATTATCAACCACTTATGTATCAGAGGTTGAAGAATCTGAGGCAAGGGACGAAGACTGTTAATGATTATGCTGATGAATTTTATCAACTGATTGCTCGAAATGACATTATGGAGACGAAGGAACAATTGACTGCTAGATTTATTAGGGAGTTGAGGATCCAGATCCAGGATATGGTGAACATGTTTGACCCTAGATCTGTGGCTGAAGCGCACCAGAAAGCGTTGGCTTGGGAGAAGCAATGAAGACGAGGGGGTGGTGTGTTTCCAAGTTCCAATACTCAGAACAAAGGTGCTAGTGGGAGTTCCAATGTTTCGAAAGCTGTCGGTAAACCAGTTGTGAATGAGGTTGCAAAGGCAAAGATCAACGACAGTTTCAAATGTTATAATTGCCAAGAGGTGGGTCACAAGAGTAATGAATGTCTGAAGCCGAAGAAGCAAACTATGATTGCTGAAATGGAAGGTGAGGATGTTGGTGAAGGTCATTCTAGTCCAGTTGAGGAGGATGAACATGATATCGCATCGGGAGATGAAGGATGAATCTAATGATGAGGAGGTCTTGTTTAACACCAAAGCAAGAGGATGAGGCTAGTTGGTTGAGGAGTAATATCTTTCATTCGACATGCACTATACTGGGGAAAGTGTGTAAATTTGTGATTGACGCGGGAAGTTATGACAATATCATTTCTACCGAAGCTGTGAGAAAGTTGAAGTTGAAGACGTAGAAACATCCAAATCCTCACAAGTTAGCGTGGTTAAGGAAAGGAGGAGAGGTGAAGGTGGACAGGCGAGTTCATGTTCCATTTTCTATTGGGAAGAAGTATAAAGATGAGATCTGGTGTGATGTGGTGGAGATGGATGTTTGTCACTTGCTTTTGGGAAGACCATGGCAGTATGACCGAGCAGTGCAGCATGATGGTCGAACCAATAGCTACAGCTTTATGTTTGAAGGTACTAAGATCATTTTAGTTCCAAAGAAGAGACAGCAAGGAGAAAGCAAATCAGAAGAGATTGAGGAGCTGAAAACTTTGTTAAATTTGAAGGAGTTAATTGAAGAAGTAGAGGAGAGTCCAGAGGTATTTTTGTTGATTGGACATGAAGCTACTGAATCTGTTGAAGTTCCAGAGGAAGTAAAACCGGTATTGGAAGAATTCAGAGATGTGTTTCTTGAAGAATTGCCAACGGAGTTACCACCGTTGAGAGATATTCAACATCAGATTGATCTTGTGCCAGGGGTAGTATTACCACACAAGCCACATTACAGGATGAGTCCAAAAGAGCATGAGGAACTGAGAAGGCATGTGGAGGAGTTGTTAGAACAAGGGCGTGTTCAGGAGAGCTTGAGTCCATGTGCCGTGCCAGCTTTATTGGTACCAAAGAAGGATGGGACGTGGAGGATGTGTACGGACAATCGGGCTCTAAACAAGATCACTGTGAGATACAGATTTCCTATGCCGAGGTTTGATGATTTAATTAATAGTTGAGTGGGGCTGTTATGTTTTCAAAGATTGATTTGAAAAATGGATACCATCAGATTCGTATTAGACCGGGTGATGAGTGGAAGATTGCTTTTAAAACAAGGGTGGGTCTTTACGAATGGTTGGTTATGCCGTTTGGCTTGTCAAATGCTCCTAGTACTTTTATGAGGTGATGAACCAGATTTTCAGACCATTTATTGGGAAGTTCGTGGTAGTTTACTTTGATGATATTTTGATCTATAGTGGGAGTATGGAAGAGCATGTCTAACATTTGCGAGAAGTACTGTTGATCCTACGATAGGAGCAATTTTATGCTACAACGAAGAAGTGTGTGTTCATGACGCACAGTGTTTTGTTTTTGGTGTATGTTCTGTCGAAGGAAGGTATTCCAGTGGATGAAAGTAAAGTAGAAGCTGTCAGGAGTTGGCTACAACCCAAGACAATTACCGAAGTGAGGAGCTTTCATGGGTTGATATCTTTTTATCGAAGATTCATTCCACATTTTAGCAGTGTAATAGCACCTGTAACAGATTGCATGAAAGAAGTTTGTGTGGATGGAGGAAGCAGAGTTAGCTTTTGAAAAGATTAAGACACTTTTGACGTCAGCACCAATTCTAGTATTGCCGGATTTTCAGTTATTGTTCGAGTTACATACTGATGCATCGAAGGTTGGGATTGGTGGAGTATTGAGTCAGAATGGAAGACCAGTTGCTTATTTCAGTGAGAAATTGTCTGGAGCCAAGTTGAGATATAACACTTATGACGTGGAATTTTATGCAATTGTTCAAGCTGTGAAGCACTGGAGACATTATCTGTTTCAGAAGGAGTTTGTTCTTTATACTGATCATAAAGCTTTGAAGCATTTGCAAGGGCAGGACAAAATTTCAGCCAGACACGCTTCATGGGTCGCGTATCTATTGCAGTTTACTTTTGTTATGAAACACAAGTCAGGGGTGACGAATCGTGTAGCTGATGCTTTGAGCAGGAGGAATCATTTATTAACAACGATGAAGGTTGAAGTGACAGGATTTGAACTATTACCAGAATTGTTTGAAGGAGATCCTTACTTTTCGAAGATTGTTGAGAAAGTCAAGGATGGAAATATTGATGAGTTTGTGTTGATAAAAGGTTTTCTTTTCAAGGGGAATCAATTATGTGTACCAGATTGCAGCTTGAGAATGAAAATTGTAAAAGAGTTGCATGAAGAAGGACATGTTGGACGGGATCGTACATTACAGTTGATTTCTTTGTCTTACTATTGGCCATCGATGAGGCGGGAAGTTGAAAAGTTTGTGCGTAGATGTCATGCTTGTCAAGTTTCGAAAGGGACAGCTACAAATGCAGGGTTATATATGCCGTTACGTGTACCTACTAGACCGTGGGTTGATGTGAGCATGGATTTTGTTTTGGGTTTGCCTAGAACTCAAAGGGGAAATGATTCTATATTTGTTGTGGTGGACAGGTTTTTGAAAATGGCATATTTCATAGCCTGTAAGAAGACAGCAGATGCCGTCCGTGTTGCACAATTATTCTTTAGAGAGATCTATCGATTGCATGGTTTACCGGAATCTATTGTTTCAGACAGGGATACCAGATTTCTGAGTCATTTTTGGCTAAATTTGTGGAAGATGGTGGGAACTAAGTTGAAATTTAGTAGTGCTTATCATCCGCAGACGGATGGTCAAACAGAGGTTGTGAACAGATCATTGGGAAATTTGTTGTGGTGTCTTGTGAAGGATAATCTGAAGAGTTGGGATGTGAAGTTATGTTAAGCAGAGTTTGCTGATAATCATGCTATCAACCGTAGTACGGGTTTCAGTCCATTTCAGATTGTATATTCAAGCTTGCCAAAGGGGCCGTTGGATTTGACGATAGTACCACAACCGAAGGGGACAGTTAAGCGGGCTGCTGATTTTGTTGATGGGTTGACAG
Source organism: Allium cepa (assembly GCA_030765085.1). Taxonomy (NCBI): domain Eukaryota; kingdom Viridiplantae; phylum Streptophyta; class Magnoliopsida; order Asparagales; family Amaryllidaceae; genus Allium; species Allium cepa. The sequence continues at coordinate 593,417,233 of CM060938.1, forward strand.
AATGCCATAGAATCGTTCAGGAAGAATTGGAGAAGGCGAATGAGAAGTATAAACGATTTGCAGATCTAAAGCGAAGAAGTGTTGAATTTAATGAAGGAGAGTTAGTATATGTTGTACTAACGAAGGATCATTTTCCTATAGGAGCATACAATAAACATAAAGCTCGAAAGATTGGTCCTGTAAAGATTGTGAAACGGATCAATGAAAATGCTTATAGGTTGAAGCTGCCAGAGGGTGTGTACACTTTTGACGTTTTTAATGTTAAACATCTTATACCTTATTACGGAGATGAGCAACCCAATGGGGAAAAACTTTTAAATTTGAGGACGAATTTTTCCCAACCAAAGGATGATGATGCAGCCCAGCCTAATGATGATGCAGCACAATCTACAAATTCAATGAATTTGAGTTGTTCAAAGGAAGGAGTCTTAAGTCACTCGCGACCTAGTGAAGGTCGCTCGTGAGTTAGCGAGCTAAGCAATCCCTCGTGTGCCCAAGGTCGTTCAGATGTTTCAGCTGCTTTAGGTTGCTCGAGTACTTTAAGTCGTTCGCGACCTAACAACTTGGAGTTTAGACCGTTCCAGCGACCTAGCGCACCAATTCCTAAGGAGTATGCAAGCTATGTGGGCCGACCTAACGAGTTAACGAAGCTGGTGCACATTTCATTAGGTCGCTCTGACCTTTCGAGTTAAGAATTTGACGAACCACGACCTAAGTTAGGTCGCTCAGGCCTCTTTAAGTCGCTGGAACTTCTGATGCAAGCATTCCTTAGGCCGCTGCTGTCTTGGGTCATGTTGTATATATGTTAAGTCGCTAAAGATAAGTCGTATGTCGCTATGTGTGTTGTTATAATTCGTGTGTGTTGTATTCTTGTGTTGCATTATACTTATGTCATTGGTAATATAGGTCGCAGGTCGTTCAAAGTTAGGTCGTTGTGGTTTGTACAATGTTGTATAGGTCGTACACTGTGTTGTTTAGGTCGTTAACGACCTTGTTTAGGTCGTAGGTCGTGTAAACGACCTAGTGTTCTGGGCGTTCTAAATGCTATAAATAGTGGGTGAGCTGTATCATTTCAGGTGGTTGATTTTTGAATGAAACTTTGTTTGAGTGCTTTGTGCCTCTTTTGAAATTGGTAGTTGAGTGTGATCTCCTATCTCCACTTTCGGTTATTCTAGTGCGCTCGAATCAACGATTGTTGAAGCCAATTCACAGTATCAAGTGCGCTTGATCAACGAGTTCGAAGAATTGTAGATCTTCTTTCACGGCATCGTGCGCGATCAACGTGTTGAAGATAGCTAGAATTTGGTATCTTTCGAAGATCAACGAATTTGGGCATTTGGTATCTTTCAATCCATCAATTCATATTACTTCATCTAATCGTTCTTCGATTAGCTTGACACGAAATCCTCATTTCGTCGTTAATCCGTAATATCCGCTGCGTCAATTATGATGTCTTGAACTCTTATCGAGTTCCTTGATTTACGAGTTTGGATAATTTCAGGATTTTATAGGATATTCTGGGTTTTTCCATTTTGGCGAGTTGAGATTGAGATTGAGATTTATATACATTTATACCGATGAGATGAGGTATAATTGAATTTGGAGATTCATCTATAATTGAGTTTTGGATCATCCTACTTGTGAATGTCTTATGTTTGCCATTTTGGCAAGAGTTTGTATTGATGTTTCTCCTTTTGAGGAGATATGGTTCATGGAAACCATGTAGACTTTTTGGGATGTTGCCGATGATATGAGGTACTTGTGTTTGATTTGAGTATTGAGTTTGAGTTATCTCCTTAGAGGTTTTTGTTCACTTAAGTAGCATTTGTTACTTAAGTGTTGAGCTTATGAGTTTATTAATTCATTCGTCTCTTTTGAGAAGAAGTATCTTCATGTCTATTCTGCTTCATATTACCATTATTGACTGATTTTTGTAGCTATTAGATAGGCACCTAATAGGCATCTGAGCCTGGATGCTAGTTCAAAAAGAACATGGGGCCAATTCAGGATATGATGATTGCACATTATATAACGTGTAATCAGCTATGTTAGGGCATAGCGTTTCTAAAATGCTGAATATAACACTTGAATATGACACCTTTAGAAACGCTCTTAGTATCGTTGTTTACAACTTTATTAAGATATATGAACTAAAAATATATAGGAAAAAAGTAAATTTATTTGCTAAAATAGAATTTAAACTTTGGACCTTAATTATGTATAAAATTTTCCCGTTGAAACTAAATGTTAGATGTTGTTGTTATATACATGCACGACAATATCAAAACATTATAATTTTATTACAGCTCTAATAACAAATTCGACGAAATGCGCTTCACGCGTGCAAAATAACGTAACTATACATAAGCTATGCATTTTTTACATGCAAAACAAAATGATTAAAACAATTCTATGGACTTCGCATAAGAATAATAAAACAAATCGAACTGTCAATGTTCGCTCCATTTGGGAAACATAACACACGTTACATGGCACATGTTCAACGTGTGAAAGACAATGGTTATAGTTCGACTTAAGAAGATTAATGACTATTGTTCACATCATATTATCTATTCAACATATACAGGCTTGTATAAATGTTCAATTATATTTCTTGTTCCACCCCTTACTTATAGAATTACTATGTGAAAAATCCTTTCCGAAAACATGTTTTAAATTACAATTCAAAAATAATTCTTTTTTTAAAATTAAAACTTAATAATAATCACATATTTCTTTGATTAAAACACTTTTTTTAGGAAAATTGCAAATATTTATAGAGAAATCTACAAATATATTTGCTGATTTTTTCAAATATTTATAGAAAACTTTGCAAATATGTGCATATTTCTCTACAAATATTTGCATCATGCAGCGTGGAAACTACAACTCTGCAATTATTTGTAGAGTTTTCCACAGATATCCTAAAACTTGAAAATAAGGTTTTTTATAACATTTTTTTGGAAGGGTGGCGGCTATGTATTTTAAAATTTAAAGATGGTATTTTACGAATCTTTCCAAAGTTTAATTTAAGCATAGTATCGTTGTTCAAAAATATTAATATCATTGTAATAATTATTTTATGTTCTTCTTTTGACAATGTTGACATCAACATCAACAATGAAAGAACTCTATATGGTGAAGTTGAAAATGTTTTTAAATACTATGAGGTAACAAACAATGATAATCAACATTTAAAATTAAAGCCTATCACCGTTTTTTAACTTACCTTTGTACTTTGGCATTGTTTACTATTTATTAGAACAAAAATTAATTTGATTGGTATTGTATATGAATGGGATTAGCATTCATGTCAAAGTTTTCTATTAGGTTGTGAGTACATTTGTTGCGTAAAAAGGTATTATGAACAAAATTCATATTTATTGGAGATAATCAAACATTGCATCAAATATTGGTTTTCTAATTTGCAAAAAAAATATTCAGTAATAATTTCAAAATATTGAATCTATTTTGTAAAAAAATGTAAAAGTAAAAAACATGCATATATTCTTAATTATTTAATTGTAATATTAACTTTCAATTGTATAACAAATTAACTTTCATAGAAAATATCTGAAAATAATTATTTTATTTATGTTTAATGTGGTTGTCTTTTATTTTCACATTGTTACCAGTTTTTTTTGCATTTGATGATTCGACGGTGTCAGACATTGAGAAGATGAAGGAATGAGTGAAGAACTCGAGAATCATCAAACACAAGAGATTCGCCAAGAAATTACTTAGAAAGTAAGAAGAAATGGTAGGAAAATAAAGAAAAAGGATCAATCGATAACGGTTCGTATGAATGGATGGCTACCAATTCATACCGTCTTTCGGTATCAAACCATAGTATTAATCGATTTCTTCATAATATTAAGCGATGGAATTTCTTCCATGAAAGATCAGTCAAAGAGCTACATAGGCCAATTATAAAGAATATAGCTAACATGAAAAAATATTTAGATCGAACGACACGGGTCCATATAAATGAATTGGAACTAACCATAAGATCAATATTAGGAAATCAGGTCAAGTTGACCTAATCTTCTACCTACGAATATGGATGTTGACATGGTTTCCATGATGAATTTTTATGGATACTAATGCATGATTTAAGGTGCCTATCTACAATCTCTTCGTCAATCAATACAACACAACACATAAGAATAAGTGATCATCTTTTTTTTGACAAGAGACACCTTGCCTCTTTTATTTTCTTTCCTCTAAAATTCCCAATATGGTTTAGAGAATTATTTACTTTGATCTCTTTATCATCACCAAATAATGTCACGAGCATCATATAAAATGATGTAGGCATAGCTTAACCACTCTAAATCCTAATGACATGCAGGTTGGAATATACATCCAAAGTTAGGTGTGGATGGAATAGATGCTCACAAATAAGCATCGATGGAATTGACACCTAGACGTAGGCATCAACAGAGTGGGTACCTAGAGATAGACACCAATAAAAAAAAAGTTGTGCTCATAGCTTGGCATATATAATATAGCACCTAGAGATGAGCCTCGCAAGACAATTAGTCAAATGTGATTTCATAGAATATTGTAAGTAAATTCACAATGAATGGAAAATCTAGTTTAGGGCAGGACTAACAAGCCTAGTTTGAAGACTCTTGTGCTTGCGAATAAGTAAGAGGCCTAACTTTTTTTTAGCATCGAATAATGCTTGTTGTTGACCATAGTCATATACTATGATGACCTATAAATTTTAACTCATTTTTAGTTAGAAAACCCGTAATTATTGTCATTTCTTACTAGTTATTGAATGGGATTGATTTGATCAGATGTAAAATTATACATTTTCCTACAAAGCTAGGGGTATGCCCTAGGGACAATTATGTAATTTGTTACATATATCTAACTTCATAACCAATCTTGTTTATAATAAAGTTATTTAATTTTCTATTATAAACTCGGTAGATTGTGATATATTAATTTACTGATTAATTTAAATATATTAAAATAGAAAATCCTTGAACAACATAGTATGTGATAATAATTAGAAAGAGTTGTAATCATGAGAAAATTGTCACAATTAAAATAACACATGCCAATAAACGTTCGAATCATGATACGCATGTTTCGAACTTTTGACCTCTTGCACCGAAGCTGAATCACTTGATCACTGGGACAATGGTGCTTGTCTACATATTAATAGTTATTGGATAACTATGTAATGAATCACCTGAGGATTTCTAGTTAGTTAATAACAACTAAGTCAAACAAAAAATCCCGGAGTGATGATATTACAAAGTTCTCTCCACTTAAGAATACTATTGAGCTTCATACTTGTTTGTAGCCAAATTGGCCACAAACACCCGAGAATAGGCTTGTGTAGTGAAAAAAATAAAGAAAATAAATGGAAATAGAAGAATATCTCAAATTAACAAGAAAAACATAGTAGAAAACAAAAATAACAAGATTTATAGTGGTCCGGCGTTGATTGCCTACGTCCACTTCAAAAATTCTCTTTATTTTTTTACAACAATCTTAATTATAGTAAGAAATAGAAAAGATAAAAGAGAACAACGGAGGAAACGGATTACAATGATAATGTTATTTACCATCAGCATAAGGATCCCCAGAATGACCCCCTAGGTCTGTATTTATAGGTGAAGGCGGCCACCAATCTGTTTGTAACTTCAGTAATAAGACCTTCTCATACATATCGTCCAACCGTAGGGAGCACTATGCCCAATTCTTAAAGGAGAGGAATCGGTACAGATACCTCCATTTGTTGAATTAAGGGCAACAGTCACTATGGTAGCTTCTTCATGCTCAAACATGATGGTGTCTCAAATATCAGGGTGTTTGGATGTGTATAGCTCTTGTTTTCGCTTGACCTTTAGTTCGAATCCCCATTTATATCTTCAATGCCAATTCTTCCTATTAGCAGTGTCGAACCCTCTGATTCAATTATGCTCTGCCGATCAATAGTGTATAGGACGCTATGCCGAACCATCCAATTTCATAGACATATAACAATCCCTTGCTTGGAATGTTATTACTATCCCTAGTGCTTTAGGATATTGTGCCGAACCCTTTAGTGCCAGAGACATACACCGATCCCTTCAAATGTTGAACGCCATGCCAATCCCTCTAGCATCTTCAAATCATGTTGAACTAAGTACTACAGCTTATACGGATCCCACTACATTTCCATCCAATTTGACTATCCAGCCAAGTAACCATGTCGACCCCTAGTGCTTCACCTAGTAATGCTGACCCCTTAAGTACTCCATCCATGTTAACAAATGACTATGTCGACCCCTATTCCATCCAAGATAACAGATGACTATGCGGACCCTTATTCCATCCAAGTTATTTTCCATAGTTCTGACATCTCGCATTGTCTGCCTATCAACTCCATTCAATTCGGGCTTCGTATAACTATCTGGACTTTATTTCCACGTCTTGTATCCCTTGCTTCACGTTTATCCTTCTTGACAACATTCAAATCTATCCTGCGCAATCGGTCTAATATAGCCTGCTCAGGGTATCGAGTAACGCTACCCTCCTAAAGTATGTCTTGTGAGTATTTCTTCATCGACTTATAGGCCTTCTTCTATTTGACCCAATCTCGAACATGAAAGCTTTAGGCCTGACTACAATTCCAATTGATTTCAAAATGTTGAACATTTGAGCCGTTCCTATGCATTTCCACCAACACATTTCTGTTGTTGGCTACTTGACATGTTCAAACATTCACAGGTCGTTGCTAGCTTTTATCATACTCTGTATGCTTATGATTGCAGTCTAACCTTCATGATAGCGACGTCATTTATTTTTCAGTTATCCATCATTTTTCATTTCTCGTCTTTTGTTACATTCCTTCCCTTCTTTTTTTATACGTGGAGGGATCGGCATTCGAAAATGCTGATTTCTTACCAGGGACACATGATTAAGGATTGTATGTCTTAGTGTAGACCCCTTTTCCTTGTCTTGGATTAGGTCACCCTTATTACCTGTCCCTTTCCCATACACGCACATGCAAAAAAGTACACCCTTCTTTCCTTCTTCCCTTCACTTTACTGCTCCTAAAATTTTTCCTTAACATTTTAACCTGCCCTTGCATTTCCAAGCTTCCACTATACTGACCCATAACATCACGAAACCCTTTTTTACAAACATCTTCAAACTATAATCCTAAAGTCAAACACAAACTCGAGCTATTTCCTACGCTTCTCCTTTATCTTCGATTACAAAGCCCGAACACTCACCCGCTAATTTAACTTGATATATGTAGGTAAGAACTCTTCTTTACTCATGTAGACATGAATCTCAAGCTTGGATGAGTTTGAGTGTTTTTTAGGTATATAGCTTAGTAAGTAGTATCGGGATATGAGGGTTGTAGAATACAACAGCCTATGATTTTTGTTTGATGATAATAAACATACATCCATTCGTTTAAATGTATTTTTTATTGTACTATTTTATTTTTCCACATAATTGAATAAATATTTGTTGAGTAAAATAAATAACTAATAATTCATATTCAAACAAATATTTTATTGCCAATTCAAATAGTACAAATTTGTGCTCTCACTGCATTTATACAATTTTCAATTACAACATAAATTTTACTTTACATATTACACCTCACTACATATTCACTCAACACTCGTCCTTTTATCTTCAACTCTGTTCGAACCTGAATCCAGAATCTGAGCTATCTGCAAATAAACACTAAACATTGACGCGGTAAAATTGAAAAAGAAATATTTTTGCAGTGAAAAATAAAAACAAATGTTTTGAAAATATTATTTTCCTCGGTTATTTAGGTTGTTCATTATCGTTTTCTTTTGAATTCAGCATACACGAACAACTTGTGACATGCACAGTGTATTACTGTATATGTCACAAGGTCAGGCACATCGATATACACTTGCTTGTTAAAACTACAGGGACGGGTGAGCACAAGGTCGAACCCAAGCCAAAAATGGATTCAACTCAAGTGCAAACTCGAGTGAATCAAAGACCAACACAACCAAGGGCAACAACAAATCAAAGTCCAATTGGAACAAGACTCAATGCAATGGTCAGGTGCAACATGAAACCACCATACATGTTAAATGGAATCAAGTACGAGACAAATGTAAAAGCTACATTTCAATTCCACAGCAGGGCAGTACAACATGAAAACTAGATTTCCAGTGAACCAAGCAAGTCAGAGAATGCAAGTTACAATGCAACAACAAGACTCAACACAAAGTGATACCAGATTACATGACAACAGACTCGTGAAGTCATGAATCCACAGTACATACCAGCTCTTATGAGACCAAACCAGATTGGGACTCAACACATCAATGAACCCAAATTATCAATGAAATGAAAGCCCCGGACAGAATGAATACGTAAGTAAAACAACAAGGAACCAGACAACCATGTATATCAACAAGCAATTGTGAACAAAAGAAATGCAACCAGAATAACACAAGTGAACCCACACCAATAGACCATTAATGTGCACCAGCACAGAACCAAAGCAGACTCTAAAATGCAATGGCAAAAAATTAAACTACACAAATACAAGTCAATATGAATGCAACACAATAAGAAAATGGAAGCAAATTGACTACAATGCAACACAACCAGTGAACAAATCAAAGGCAAGTCTAGCTCGAAGCATGTACAAAGCAGCAGATCGGTCAACATCTTCATGAAATCAAACATGCTCACTTGAAATGCAATGAACATATACAACATGAAAACAGGTACAGAGCAAATGCATAAAACAACATTTTACACTAGAAGTTAGCATGAAACAAAATCAGTTCAACTCGAAGCAATACTCAGGAACCAGATATAAACATGAAACAGAGAATATAGATGAAGCTCGAAGCAAATGCAAGACTACACAAATGCACGAATACACAAAGCTCGAAGCAAATGCAAGCTCCATTACTCCCAGTTAGCATTCACCTCACACCAATTAATATAAGAGCGTCAACACACTGCAACAAGATTTTAAATACATAGAGCCATACATAGTACATAAACACACATATACATATATGAATATATGTATACACATGCGTATTGATGGAGCAGATAAAATCACCTAATACAGACTAATGAACATGAAATATCAACATGAACCAGAGCTCATATATATCAGTTCAGGTTTGAAGGGATGAACATGATAGCAAGATCAAAACAAGATGCAATACAACGGAACAGACTTCAAGAGGACCCAAAACAAAACAAAATAATAGTAGAAAAGTGTTGCAGTGAAATCAGTCAACAATTGAACAAGTCGAGGCCGAGATAATAATCAATAGGGGTCAAACATATTCGAAGACATTTCAAATTCGTATGTATACTAACACGATGAACAAGTCATCATGGAAAGGAGTTGAACAAGTCAATGTTAATTTTTATCTCAAACTCAAAAAATTCAAACGCCAAAATCAAAGGTGTAAACAATGGAACCGACTCAAAGAAATTCAAGCATCATACAGATTTAAATAATCATAATACATCACAAGCATTCAAGAAAAATCATATGGCCGACAAAATTAATAGATGAATTCAAATGAAATATACGAACAAAAATTAAGGGGTTCGAACCCTATAAATTTCCCGCGTCATCTTTGGCAAATTCATGGGATTCGAGTTCAAGAAAAATACCATAGAAATAAATCACTAAACTCGAATCAAGGTCGAGAAAAATCCAAATCGAAAAAGAAAGTCACATACAAATTTCATCCAAGTATTCAATCTCGAAAAATTGAAGCTACAACGAACAACAAGGCCAGAGAATCGATTGACGAAGTCACTTAGTGAAACCATATTTCGATTGATCAATTTTTCAAGCGAAGCTTCAATCTAAATATACCCTAGCTTTTGAAGAGGAACGAACAAAGAATGGCCCAAATTTTTACTCAGAAGAAAATAAAAGAGTAGACTGTCTCTTTTAAATTATCTATTGGCCCGGCCTTTATTATAACTGTTTTTGTCTTAAATTAGAAAATACGGTTTTGTTTAACTTTTATTTTTAGTTGTAATTTTATTTTCGTTTTATGCTGTGTAACTTTCTAGTCATGTGGCTTGGTTACGAACTACGGTGGTGTAGTTTGAGAATTCGTAACTCTGTAGCTGAGTTGTGGTAGGGTTTTGGGTATAGAGTTTGGCTAGTCGTTAGCGGATGTCGTAAGTTCACATGAGTAAGCTCCTGACTACTTAATTTCTTGTAAAAAACTTTGGGGGCGACATGTGGGTAGGGTTTTGCCGAAGCTGCGTAAATTTGTGTGTGATCTCTACTACATTATTATCTTTGATTGTTTTTATTTCCGCATTAATTTTTATTATTACTAGTATCTCCCTATTCACCTCCCCTCTAGGGTGAAAAGGATCCTACAAGTGGTATTGGGGCTAGGAACAAAAACCATCTTTCAATTAAAAATTTGGTTTTTTTTAAACGGTCTCCTTTAATAATGCTTTTGTTGAGGGTTAGTCCATAGTTAGGCCATCGACGTTCAATGGTGAATACGCATATTGGAAAAATAGGATGAAATCTTTTCCAAAAACTATAGATTTGTGGAATATTGTTGAGACGGAATATAGCACACCAACAATCATGGTAGATAATCAAGAAGTTGAAAAAATGATGGATTAGTGGACATATCTTGAAAGTAAACTACAATTTGCTAACGCTAGGGATATGAATTCTATTATCTGCTGATTAGATCAAATTGAATTTAATCATGTCTCACATTGTCTATCTGCACTGGAAATTTGGCACACACTTGAAGTGACTCACAAAGGAATCTCCAAAGTCAAAGAATCTCGCCTTGCCATGCTCAGTAGCGAATATGAAAACTTCACAATGACAAAGGTTGAAAGTTTCAAAGAAATGTATGGACGACTTTCAAATCTAGTGTACAAATCAAAATCCCTTAGAAAAACATATATAGAGTTGGAAATAGTTCGAAAAACCCTCAGAATTCTTCCACGAAATTTTGAGGCAAAAGTGACTGCCATTCAAGAATCAAAGGAACTAAAACAAATTAAAGTCGAAGAACTCATCCAAAATCTCACCACTTATGAGCTAGAAATCAAATTCAAGGAAGAATGTGAAGGAGGTGATACACGAACGAAATCAATAGCTCTAAAAGCAATAACGGAAAGCGTAACGATCCCATTTTTAAGTCAAATTTAATTTGGTAATTAATATAATTTTTAGAATTAAATTGTGAATTAATTTGTAAAACAACTGAAATATTTCTAAAATAAATGAGATAAGTGTTTATATATATAAATAGATTGTAAATAGAATTTTGATTTGAAATTCAAAAATAAACATCTTAAATTTTTTATTGGATTTAAAATTAATAAAGATTTGTTTTCTAATTATAATATATATATATGTATATATATATATGTGGTGATTTGGAAGTTATATTTTGAATTTAATATAATAATTTTCAAAAGCTACTGAAGGTTAAAAACTAATATATGTATATATATATATACATATATATATATATATTTGTATGTATGTTTATTTATTCATTATTAGATTTTAAAATCATTTTCTTTAAAAGGTTATATAAATATTAATGAAGGATAATGTATTTATTAAAATTAAAAATATAATATAAAGTTATATAAAAACATATAAATACATGTTTAGCATTTATAATATATATAATAAACAAGTGTAAAACATGTAGTATATATTTGAACAGGTGTTAAGTGAATTTAGCATGCATAATGACAAGTGTTTATACAAGTGTCGTCTTTTTAAATTTTCTTTTCGTTTTTAAATTTAATAAATAAATAGAAAAATAAGATTATATATATACATCTACACTCCTTCTTTTCTCATTTCTTTGATATTCAAAACCTGAAAATACAAACCAGTAAAACGTAATCCAAGGAACAAACATGAGAAAGACATAAAACAGAAAATAAAATCAAAACAGAAACAAAGCAAATTCAAATTGCAAAGAAGATCAGATCATCTCAAACTCAAAAGCAAATAAACCTTTCAAAATCCTAAAACCTGAAGCTAGATAAGCAGAGATTCAACTACAAGGAATCAAGATTCAAATTCAATTAAAACAAGCAGTTTTCAAGCCAAGCACCTATTTCAGTTGCAAATCTATTTCTAGTTTTAAAGATCAAAATTCAAGTTCAAAATAGTTTTCAGGTTTTCAAGCCTTCTCTGTTCTAAACCAAGTGAGTAAACTTCACATTGAAAACCAGATCATCTTTATTTACTTATACATGTGACGATGAATGATAGTAATAACTTGTTTACTATAGCATGAGTGTATGGAAGTGAATGCATATATATAAATATGATATGTCTGTGCAATGTCTGTATGCATATATACATATCTCTGTTGTATACAGGCTCAAGTACATTCAAAATAAACTCAATTTCTCTTTATATGTTTAACTTTAGGCTAAGATCTTTGAAGGAAAAATGTGTGTGTGGATGTACAATCATTTTTAAATATATTTTCTAGTATATACATTAAATAATTATTTTTAAAATGAGATCTAACAGTAATAATCATTTCAAGTTCAAGAAATCGACTATGTTAATTTCATGTTTTGATTATAGAATCGAATTCAAACTAGAAAATGATAAATCGAGAGATACTGGGAGTTGAACGGAAATTGTCTCGACGATCGAAGGTGGAGAAGCATCGTGCTCGTTGCTGAAGGTAGTTGGAGGTCTGGTCATCTTAGGAAAAGTAGTGACTGAGTTTATCAAACGCCGTGGTGGCTGGACGACGTCGATCTAGGGTTTTATAGCCTGTTGGTTTCGATGGTGAAGACGAGTGAATTCTTCATCATGGTTGGATCGAACTTGACAGGAACGAGGGGAATAGAAGCATGGTGTCGCGGCACAGTTTTGGTCGTGATTGCATGGCCTTTGGTGGTCTGAGGCGGTGGACATGGAGGTTTTTGGAGATTGGTGTGTTTGAGTAGTATTCGAATTTTTACTCGATTTCCATAAAAGGATGGAATCAAATTGTTGGGTGGTCAAGTTCATCAGTAAGGTGATCGGCGATATTTTAGAGATGGTGGTGATGATCAGATTGTTGGCGATCGCTTGTGCATGTGTATGTGCATCTGTGTGTCAGGGGTGATGCTATCGGGTAGGAGAAGATGGGTGTAACTCGAGTTTGTACTTGGGGAAAAGTAGGTGATGCTCGAGTTTGCTACCAAGAAGTTTGCATATGTTTTGCTATGTAACAGTTTTTCAAACTAAACGAAGTTTTAATAATAACAGAAAATAACAAGTTTAAGCATTAAGCAAATGCAAGCGTGAATGCAAGTTGTTAAACAAATTTTTAATAAAGGTGTTGATTAAGTTTTCAAAGACAAGTTTCAACATATACAAATTATAAATTCAAATGTTTTTGAAACTAAATTGTCTTTGATTTGAAAGAATTAGAAATTAGTTAATTAATTAAATTGATCTCCAAGTGTTTTCAAATTATAATGATGTAATTTAGTAGGAGATTAAGGTAAGTGAATTAATCTTTAATTAATAATTAAAAGTTAATCAATTAATGTAATTAAATGAGTGTTTAAGGTAAATCTAATTATTAATTTAAATATTTTAGGTAATTCATATGTTAATGATAATTGATTAGTAATTAAAGAGAAGTAATTAAGGATGATCACTTATTGTAATTAATTGAGTATAATTAATTAATGTTATTAATTAAAAGATAATTAAATAATTAAAGGTTAATTAATATAATTAATTAACGGTAATTAATTACTTAAAGGTTAATTACTTAACTAAAAGGTTGATTTGTTAATGTAATGAACTTAAGGATAATTTATTAATTAAGGGTTGATTAATTAATATGAAGTAATTAAAGGAAAATTAATTAATAATTGAAGGTTAATTAATTAAATATTAAGGGTTAATTAATTAATAATTAAAGGTTACTCAATCAATAATTAAAGGTTAATTAATTTATGATTAAAGGATAATTTATTAATGTAATTAATTAAGGGTAAATTAATTAATTTAATTAACTTAAAGTTAACTAATTTATGTGATTAATTAAGGGATAATTAATTAATTAATTAATTAAGGATAATTATTAAGATGGATGATCAAGGATGATTAATTAATTTTCATTTATTAATTAAAATAATAACAAATGGTTTGTAATTGATTAAAGTTAATTAAGCAGGTTAGGTAATTAATTTATTTGGTTTAAATTAATTATGTGATTAATCAATCTTGCTTATGGATGATTGGATTTTATTAAATGCCTTGAATTGTTTGATATCTTAGATGTATGATATTCTGTGATATGAATTGCTTTTGGATTGAGCCATGATAAATGTAAGTTATTTATCTTTGATGACTTTAAATATTTATCTGTGAATGGAAAATAAGTGTTATAGGATCATACCGCTTGTTGATATTGTTGTGCTTGAATTATGATGGTAGTGATATTTGATTGTGGTTTGCAAATCCCCTAGACAAAACACACACAGACAAATATGGATTTCGTAGGAAATTGGTTATGTCATGGTATTTCGGATTTAATATTATTTTATTTAATATGGTGAAAAATTTAAAAGTCGAATTTTGAATCCAGAATGGTTTGGAAGTGAAATTAGGTTAAATAAAAAAACTTTTGAAAATGTGTTTTGAAGTTAAAATTATTTTGAATGGCTTGTTAAAGTTTTGAAATTAAAATAGTTCAATTTGAAGTTAAATTCAAGATTTTAAAGTTGAATTCTATAGGTATATGATTATAATTTGAAATTTTGGAAACTATGGTTTAAACAGGGTTATACGGGTTATGTAATGTATATATATGGATTTTAAACCATTTTTGAAGTATTTTTAATGAATTATTTTGGGAATTTAAATTTAACCCAAATAGAACTTGCCGAGGATACGGCAGTTCGCTGATTTTCCGATTTATACTTTAAAAAGGTTATAACTTGAGTAAATTTAATTGAATTTTCTTGAAACGAAAAACCCATTGTTTTCAAATGATAATAGCTTTCATATAAAGAAAGGATTTCTAGTTTTTTTGAAAGGATTTCGAGTTATAGGCAAATCAATTTTGAAATTGAAATAGTTCGAAAGCTATGAATGAATCTTTTGTTAAAGATTTGGTAAACCTCGCTTCAAATTGAAGAGGATCTTAAAGATGAATCTTTTGTTTAAAAGATTAAAAATGGAAATTTATTTAAACCATTCAAAAGGAAAGGTTTTGGGAAATAAGGGCTAAAAAGTTTTGACTTAACTAAAATCCGAATGTATCCATATGTTTTTAAAAGAAGAGCACATTATTAGGTTAAGCCGGGGAAGGACATTAAGTCATAAAACACATTCTGAATAATGATATGACGAAATGGAATGGCATTTGAAGATGGTGGTAGACCGGGTATTTTCGGAAGCGAAAGAATTACCTGTCGATTATCTCTGCACCGAGGGGCCCGATAAAGAGATTACCCTATGTGATGGGGAGTCCGGACATGATTAGGGAATATAGGCATTTGCAAGGGCTTTTTCCTCAATTGGATGAAGTGCCTTTGGTTCCATTCAGACCCAAGATGGACTTTTATGGTTGTATGTCTGACGTTACACTTTGAGATGTAAAGTGGGTTTCTGTCAAATACATTTCTATTTGGTGGTGGAGAATTTATTCTCTTATCTTAACACCCTTCTCTGAGACATACGAGCTCAGAGGTTATGAAGTTGATGGTTACTAGTGATATATTCCTAATTTGGTAATGTGGCATGCTAAGCGCTGATCATTGTTTAATGGAAGCATGGCCTTTGTGAAAAGCGTAGCTTTGTGGGACGAGACTTCATCGAACCTCACACCTCGAAGGATGCAGCAAGGTTACGGGGGTCACGCCCCTTAGGGTATGTGCATTTCCTTCTGGATAAAAAGTGATATCATGGTATGGAGCCTAGATATTTAACTTATGTGGTTGTTGGAATTGGGTGGAATCCCGGGACAAAGGTTGGTTACGACCGGGGGATGGCATACTCATGACCGTTAGCTACATAGTTACAAGGATAACCCAGCCTTATGTAGGTAGTGATCCGGTTAGGTTCTCGAGGCGTCCCTCCAGAGGCGTACCTTTTTAACTAAAGTAAGTTCCTTAGCCTTGGCCATTTGTTGGGAATCCAATCACTAAATACGATCCCTGTACGGGTTTAGTTGTAGAACCTGTCATTTAACATGGTAGCTATAGTAGGCATACTATAATGGTATGTATGCTGGCTAAGATTAATATTATACTTGAAAATGTTTTCCACACTATGCAGTAATAATAGTATCAAAAGGATTTTCGCGTATCAAGCATGTTTGGCTATCATAAGGAGAAATATCCCTCGAGTGTGTGGTTGCATTGTGTGTGTGGTGTGAGGCCTTATGTTAGTTTCATTTTCCAAAAAACATAGTGGATTTCTTTTTATTTCTTTTTGTACAAATAACTGTTTTTTTTTTGCTCACACCAGTCGCATGACTGACCCGTAGTATATTGTTCTCTTTTCTAAACTCTGGGTGCCCATAATTTTCCACACGGGTAGCCTAGAGTCAGGTTATCAGTAGTTTCTGGAGCTAGTTCAGATAGTAGATGTTTTTGAAGTCTTTGGTTTGGGATCGCATTTTCTTTACTTTAGCATGATTGTGGTTCGAGCCTTTTGCATTGGAGCTTTGTATGAAGATGTAGTATGTTGGATTCTCTCGCTCTCTCTCTATTGAAGACAATGTTGGTGTTCCGCTGTTGTGATATGTTTCTGCTGTTGTATATCTATCTCTAATGTTGGGCATTTATTGTAAAATGTTGTTACTAGATGCTGTATCCATTTGTGTATCAAAAAAAATTCATTTTGTTTCCGCTGTGTTGTTATCATCTAATGTGTAATAAGCTCCGACGAACCAGACTCAACGTTTGAATCTCTGGCATTCAAATACGGGTGTTGTATTGGATGTTGATTTTCAAAGGTTGAAGTGTGGGTCGTTATAGAAAGTGAAAACGATGATGACGAGGATGGAGCAGCTGAACTGGCACTGTTAATAAAGAGATTCAAATGGTGAAACCACAAATACGGAAATCCAGCTCAAAATCGACAATTGAAAAGCAGAATAGTCGAAGTACTAGACAACTCAAAAGAGCAAGAGATCATTTGTTTATGTGCAATAAATCTGGTCAAATCAAGCCTAATTGTCTTTAGAATCGACTCGTCCAAGGAAAGAAATCGAAAATAAGAAGATTTGCAGCCACTTGGAATAAAAGCGATGATGATAATAAAAGCACTTGTAGTGAGAGTGAAAAAATCAGATTTGTGTCTTTGACGTGATACAACTGATAGCGATGATGACGAGCCAAGCGAGGTATCAAAACTGACTCACTCACAATTACTTATATAATTTCATGAAGTAAATGGCTGTTATGAACGACTTATGGAGAAGTACACTAAACTAGAATCACAAAAAGATAGTTTGATAGAACTAGATAAACAACTTGATCAATTAATTAAAGACTATCGAACCAAGTGCCAAAATTTTGACATGTGTCCATCCTTTGAAGAAAAAATAAAACAATCAAAAATTAAAATTAAATCGCTTGAAAATGAAACTCTAATTTTGAAAGAAAGTGAATATACTAGGAGTGAAAATTCTATCAAAAAGTGCACTTTGTTATTGAATGAAAATGAATCTCTCAAAACACAAGTCTAACAATTGTCTACATCTTTAAGGAAATTCTCCAAAGAAAAAAAAAATCACTTAATATGCTATTAGGTAGACAAACTATTAATACTGTTAGACGAGGACTTGGGTATACTCAATCTGAAAAAGGTAGAAGAGAAATTAATCATGTTAACTCTAAGTGCACGATTTGTGGAAAAATTGGACACAATCAAAACAATTGCTGGTTTAGACCGCAAACACATGAAAACTATGCCAATTTGGGTTCCTAAAGGCACGAATGTAAAATCCCTTTGAATTAAACAAATATTGGCGCCGAAAGGAACAAATATAGATTGTCGTTGGTCTACACAAACTTTTTTTTCAAAATTTTCTATCGCTAACAATCATGGGCCTATAAAAACAAATACGTCACAAAAATCTTCTCTCGTGTAGATGTGGTGGCAGGCTAAGGAACAACCACAGTGTTACCAAGATTCTAGCAATTTCAAGCACACAACGGACGATAAATCAAAGTTCTTTAGCCTAGAGAAGTACAGAGGTGGCAGAGTCAAAATGTGCAAAAAACGATGTATGAAATGTTGAAAATCTGCGCCATAATTTTATTTCAATCGGCTAGTAAGAGAAAAGGTGATCAATTGGGAAAATTTAAAAACCATTCTTCCAAGTACACTGTAGTAAGACATATTATCTTGTGTTTGTTGATGATTACTGTAGACATACGAGGGTATACTTCTTTATCTTACTACGTCTACACGTTTATGTTCTTTTCTTGCTTGTGTACACGGTTTCAATCAAATCCAAAAGAGTCTCCTTTTAAAAGCTAAAAGGTTTACAATATATCTGTTGCACACACCATGGTTTGGTCTTTGATGTCTATCTAATGATAACTTTGAGCCAAAGGGGAATTCAAAAGTGCAGATTACACTGGTAGCCTAGTTGATAGAACAAGTGCTAGTGGAACATGTTTTATGTTGAGACATTTGTTAGTTGCATCACATTTTTCAAACAGAATATCAGCATAATTTTTATCTCAACTGATTTAAAAAAAACTTTCCAGAAAATATTTTTTGTTGACTTCATCTCATTTTAGGCATTTTAGAAAGTAGATTTTACATCTAATCTTAAATGCCTATTTTAGAAAGTAGATCTTAAATAATTTTACATCTGATTTTAGAAAGTGATGAGTATGGATATTAATCATATATTATGACTTGAGATAGTATATTTATAAAATTTCTTTAAAAATTTAAACAAATTTGTAATAACTTTGGTTGTTAAAAAATTCATGACCATCTCTGTCTCTATCATGTTTCTAACGACCATCACTCATCAAAATCCAATATAGTATAACAAAATTTGGTATTTTAAACAAGAAGTTATTCATTTTTTAATTTAAATAGCAATAAAAATATCCAAAGTATTCACTCTCATTTAGAATTCCTCACGGTCATGCATAGGTGAATTACTTGGAATCTTTGATTATGTGCTTTGATGCTCATTTAAAGTTCCTCACGGTTATGCATTTATGGAACACATATCAAAATTATTTATTAATAGACAAGTTGATTCTAATCCCTTTTAAAGTCCTCACGGTTATGCCTGGTTAGAAGATACTTGAAATTCATTTTTAAAAAAATTGGGAATACTACTAATGTCATTTAAAAGTCCTAACGGTTACAAATGGTTAGTAAGTATTCAAATTCGTGCCATAAATATACCACAAAAAGTTACAACTGTATGGTTTTTTATATCGATATAACCCCTATCACTCTAAAGTGAAATATGCGCCTAACATAGTATTTATGATTTTTGTTTGACTTTTATTGAAATTTAATATATATATTCGATTGGGTATTAATGTTGTATTAATGTCTATCACTTTATCTCTATTTTTCTAACACTATTACTCTTTCACTGATAACAAAGGGGAGAGAAAAGTTAAGATTTTGGCAAATAAGTTAAAATATTTTATTTTTTAATGGCATATTCCCATCTAAGTTCATTTGTATATTATTATTATTTATTTTCATGCATATGCAAAGGGAGAGCTTTAGTGTAGGGGGAGCATTCAAATAGGGGGAGCTAATGGAATTCTTCATGACCAAATACATTTAATAGACTCAAAATCTTAATATATGTTTATTATCATTAAAAAAAGGGGATTATAGAATACAATAACCTATGTGTTTTGTATAATGATAATAAACATATATATATATATATATTCATTTAAATGTATTTGTTATTATACTATTTTATTTTTCCACATAATTAAATAAATATTTGTTGAATAAAATAAATAACTCAAAATTCATATTCAAACAAATATTTTATTCAAACAAATATTTTATTACCAATTCAAATAGCACAAATTTGTGCTCTCACTACATTTATACATTTTTTAGTTAAAACACAAATTTTACTTTACATATTGCACCTCACTACATATTCACTCAACACTCGTATTTTTATCTTTAACTCCGTTCCACCCTGAATCCAGCATCTGAGTTATCTGCAAAATAAGCACTAAAAGAAATATTTTTTGCAGTGCAAATAAAATGTGCATTTTGAAAATATTATTTGCCTCAGTTACTTAGGTTGTTCCTCACCATTTTCTTTTGAATTCATCATACATGAACAATTTGTGACATGCATAGTGTATCACCGTATATGTCACAAGGCCGTGCACACCAATATACACTTGCTTGTTAAAACGACCGGGACAGGTGAGCACAAGGTCAAACCTGAGCGCAAGCTAGATTCAACTCAACTGCAGACTCGAGTGAACCAGTTGGAACAAGACTCAATGCAATGGTCAAGTGTAGCATGAAGACCACGATACATGTTAAATTGAATCAAGTAAAAGACAAATGTAAGAGCTACAGTTCAAGTCCATAGCAGGCCAGTACAACATGAAAATTAGATTTCCAATAAACCAGGCAAGTCAGAGAATGCAAGTTACAATGCAACAATAAGACTCAACACAAAGTGATACCAGATCAAATGATAACAGACTCATGAAGCCACGAATACATAGTGCGGACTAGCTCTTATAAGACCAGACCAGATAAGATCTGAACACATCAATGAACCCAAACCGCCAGTGAAACAAAAGCTCTAGACAAAATGAACACATAACCAAACCAACAAAGAACTAGACAACCAAGTATATAAACACAAGCAATTGTAAACAAACAAAATGCAACCAGAATAACACAAGTGAACCCAGACCAACAGACCATCAATGTGCACCAACACATAACCAGAGCAAACTCCAAAATCCAACGGCAACAAATTGAACTGCACAAATACAAATGTTTGTATCAAAATTAGGCACAACACTCTTTGGATGTGTATGAAGAGATAAAATGAAGAATATAAATGGAAAAAGTGGAAAATCTTACAAACACACCAATGATAAGCAAGAAAAACATGTAGAAACACACGGATTTAGAGTGGTTCGACGTATGGCCTACGTCCACTATGAAATGGCTGTCTTTAATCATTCTAGCTTGCTGGTTACAACGTGTTACAATAGTAAAATTTTTGTACAATAGTAACTTCAGGAGAGTCTAGACATAGAAGAGCCAAAGTCCTTTCTCTGTTGGTCCTGTGCTGCTGTTTATAGGCGTAGGCAGCAACTATCTCGCTCAGATCTCGAGAGAACTCTTCTCTCAAGTGGGCTGGCCTATGCGATGGATCCTTGGTCATTTGGACACGATCCGTGATTGATACGAATGAAATTCGTATCGATCATGATTTAGCGCAATCGAGTTGAGACCGATCATGAACATTCCTAAGGTTGCAAGCAAGCTCTTACGAAAATCTGGTGGCATTTGGACTTGTAGATTTCGAGTTATGATTGATGCAAGTTTGGATTTGTTGAAGGTTGTTGAGTTCGCATCGCTTCTATTCGCATCGATCTGTTCACATCGCTTCTGGACATTTAATGCTGATGACGCCGCGCTAACTTTTAGGATCGATCCAGTTTTCATATCGAGCGATCGAGTCTTTCCCATGGATGTGCTTCATTCGTATCGACCCGATCGCTTGGCTACACCCCCCTTCGTACCGAGCATAGTGACCACTTCATATCGATAGTCTCCATTCCAAGTTGTATCAGTATAAACTTAAATTCTTCATATCGATTGAAGACCTGTTTCGTATCGATGCCTATGAAATATTGTTTCGTATCGTATACTGGTGGCATGTTTCATATTGATCATTAACCAATCGATACGAACTGGGCAATAATCAGTACGAACTTGTGTGTAAGTGGAAGCGATATGAAATCTCTTCAAGCGATGGATAAGAAACAGAGCGGATGCGGGGAATACGAAGTGGGTTAGGTATGATGGATACGAAATGGTGTTCCATGGATGCGAATGAGTCCAATTCTGATGGATACAAAGAAGACCGCTATTGATGGATGCGATTGAGGATGGATACAAAGAACGTTGCCCCGATGGATTCGAACAAAACAGATGCGAAGGAGATGGGCCGATGGATACGAATGAGTTGATTTTCTTGGCTTGCATCGATCATATATTCAGCATATGAACTCTGATTGACCTGAAATTTTTAACTTTGGCTTTTGTAGCTTTGATTGCCATGTCATGTCAATTGTAGCTCGATCCGAACTCGGGCAAAATTTACCAGCATCCATAGCAAACCTGTATATAACCGTTTTTTGGGTTGAATTTTCTTTTATCTCTAGTCGATTCTTTTGTATCATGGCCTTGCCAAAAGACGGGATAAAATTTGCCCCTGAAGTACGTCTTGTGAGGACATAGCGTGCTTTGAAAAGCTACAATCTTTATATGAAAAGTTCCATCTTACTTGTTGACTGGTTGTTGTCTTTTCGTCGAAAGATGCAACGTTTGATGGATCTTCAGTAATATAAATAATGAATTATTGGCTGCTAATTGTTGTACTGTGCACTGTTGCAACTGAGTACTGAATAATAGAAAACTGTTATTTGTTGTTGTAATTGTCATCAGATGAGCATTCTATTCTTGTGAATTCTTTAAAAATTTGGATGTTAGTCTGTCATACATGCACGTATGTTAACCCGACTCTCGTTAATATTCGCATGTTCACGAGTCATTGTCATTTTTTGTATAGAATTTCGTATCAATCCTCTCCTGAATCAATGTGAAATTCAAGTTGTAACAACGCTTGATGGTCGTTTTAAGCCTTTACTTCGTATTGATCCTTTTCTGGATCGATTTGAGAAGTTGGGGTATAATTTTCATATCAATGGCTATCGATACGAAACATGTGGTTTTAGAGACAATTCATATCAATGGATACTAGTTCTAATAGTCATCAAAGTGATGGATATGAAGTTGGCATTTTTTATTCAAGAGACAGAATGACCGATGTGCAATTTTGAAGAAATTTTTGGTATCGATGGGATATATGAGATCGATAGCCGATGGACACGAACAACTACACTTCAAAACATTCTGGATTGATGGATACGAATAAGCTTCTTCAAATCGATGGAACTTGTAATCGCTCCAATCAGGTTTGGTTATTGGGAGACGAATCATCTCTTTCCTTGTCATGAGTTCGTATAAATGCTTCTTGGACTTGGTCTAATTTTCTACTTGCCATCACTTTCACACTTGCCTTCGTGTCGATAAAGTACGTGAGAAAGAAGAAAATGGCTTCGTTTCCAAAACCAAATTAACCCATTAATTTCCCAAACCGATCCACCAAACTATGTAATTAGGTTAAATAATGCATTTTAGGATGATGAGACTTGGATTTTAAGCCAATTCATACAAATCTACGATCGATTTTGGTGATGTTAGTGTTGGAGCTGGGTCGGGGCATGGTCAAGAAAGGAAGAAATGGAGTGCTATCTTCCCTTGGGGAAGAAGAAGAAGGGATGATAGACACGAAGGACGTACACGTGTCGATTGTGGATGAGGAAGAAGTTCATATCGATGGATGGAATTGTTTCGTTACGATTGATGATGGGACTTTGTATCGATCCGGAGCGATCGATACAAAATTATCGATACAAAATTTTGGACCTTGCGATCGACACATAGGTGCTTCTGCCAATCGAAACGAAACGAAAGGTTTAGGATCAATACGAACTGACCATTGAGCGATCGATACGAAATGCCGTTTCTCAAGATCGATACGAATTGTGCTTCTGGTGATCGATCCAAGTGAAAACTTGGATGGATGCGAAATCTTGCTAAATCGAACACTTTACTCCGACCAGCTTCAGCCTTGCATATCTGAGCTTAATTATTAAACTGCATATTTGATTGCCTTTTGAAGCTCGTTGATGGAACTGTAACTTAAGAAAATTCTGATGAACTTGAACTTGGATCGATTCCGGATGTCACGGGTGTGATGTTCAGCGATGATGGTCAACCCGTTTGAATTTCAAAGTCTTATGGTTTATATGTTTTCCCAAATTTTGTAGAATTTCTTAAGTATTATATGGCACTACACTGCACAATGCATTCACGCACTTCACACTGGGGAACACACGGGCTTATTATCATCTAATGATGGTTTTTACTGAGCTAATTAGTTATGGAAACTGGAAGTTCACAACAATAGGGGGATCAAAGTCCACTTTCCTTGACAACAGAGATGTCGACCATTGCAGCCGAAGTTATAGGCCCAAATCCGGACGAGCTGCCATGAGCAACTTTTATCGCGAATCCCTAAGATTCTATGCCATCCAATATCTCCGAATATATGTTGGGGCGAATATGATGAAGACATTGTTTACCATTAGACGACTTTTCTGCTACCTGGACCGAATGACAGGCCATACGCTCCCCTAGAAGGATACACAGCATTTAATCGACATTCGTGCACAGCTGGAACACTTCCTCCATTCAATCAATACATTCGATAAGTGTTAGTCGCAGTAACACCCAAATGGATATGCACTGCTGAACAGTCTATTCAATATTTTCATGGAACCTCTTTATTTGTTCCTGACTCCGAAAGAAGTCAGATATTTGTTTAATATCAAGAACCAGGGAGACAATCCTTCACTCAGATTTTTAGAGGCAGTTAGGAATTGCCAAGTGGTGATGGGATCCTAAACCAGGCTTAGCTACTTCATGTTGGAATGGTTCTATATCTGTTGCCCTCAAGGATTTGCCAGCTGGTGGTTAGTCAGTCGTAAGTGCTGTGATTTTTCCAATAGCTAACAAGATAGTTGTAACTGGTGCCGAGTTCTAACATTTTCTTTCTTTTACGGCCACAATTCCATGACCCGAAGGCGTCCAATTAAAAGAGATAGTGCGGATTCTTCAAGAAGTGTCGAGCGAGATTAGAGAGATCGACTCGGTGCTGATAGATAAAAACATGAGGATTTTCGGGGTAATCGATCAAAATTAGAGCACAAGACTTGACGGATCGCTTAGGGTAGCCCTGACAAAATGGGCTAAGCATAAAGCGCCCATGATTGTAATTGCTAAGGAGTGCGATGAAGAAAATATGCCCAGTGAAGACGAACCCGTAGCCGGCCTCCAGACAGTTCTCGGGATTTAGAGGGAAGGAGAAAAGACAAGGTAGTAGCACATAAACGTCACAAGTCTTCGAGATGGAAATCCATAGTCGTGTCCCTACCAGCCTCCGGAGTTAGAATTTTGCAGGCTCCTCCCTCGTATATAGAGAATTCTTTTGAAGGGCTCGCCGATATTCCAATTCCGGACTATGTGTCACTCCAACATGACACTAGATTGGAAGGGCTTCAAAGTGTCTTAGATTTAAGCGAGTCATTTCCAATAAGCGTGGCCGACA
Organism: Allium cepa; assembly: GCA_030765085.1. NCBI lineage: Eukaryota > Viridiplantae > Streptophyta > Magnoliopsida > Asparagales > Amaryllidaceae > Allium > Allium cepa. The sequence goes on from CM060938.1 coordinate 593,442,714, forward strand.
TAACCGGTTGGTCGGGGGCTATAACACATGCATACATACACTTTATGGAACTATATGATTTTCAGTCATAAGCTGTTCATTTATGGAGATTAATGATTTTGATTTTCTTCTTATTTTACGGATACGATGACTAGGCAGGAATCTACGTTAGGAAGCCTCCGCTCGGCACGCCAGTCATCCAGTTCATACAACAAGTCCTGTAGAAGGGAATCCGATAGAGACCGCGACCGTGGTTATTCTAGCCAAGAGAACTATGATAGGTAGAGGGACAGAGGTAAAGAATACAGACATCGATCCCGGTCACGTTCCCCACCTCCTCGAGCACCAACACAACCCTCCATTCACGGAAAACAACCCTTAGAGCCTCCATGCCAAAAACCGTCTTCTCAATCTCCTAGGTCTGATTCACAGCATCGCAGAACCGAGGCTAAAACTCCCACTATCATTGAACAAGCCATTACTGAGCACACTGACGAAGGAGCGATCAAAATCGCCCAGTTGAAAAAAGACTTCCCAAATATTTGTTTCGACGGCTTCAGCTTCCCACTGCATTTAAAGAGAATTCCAGTTGAGGTGGAACAAACTGTGCATGATTACATCCATGATGTTTACCGCCAATATAGGGAGTGGATGAAAACCGTGGACAAAGTATCGACGGTGGCTTTTGAATGAGCGAAGACGATTGAGAAGTTAGAAATTGATCTCGCTCAAAAAGACTGCATTATTCAAGTGATTCATGATGATAGCGAGTCTTCCAGGAGATCAGAAATGGAGGCTAATAAGAAAGCCGATGAGGTAAATCCGTCTATGGGAAGGATGCGACAAATGTATTTTTTCTTGGTTGAGGAGATGGGCCACCGAAACACCACTGTTAGGGCTGAAAGTGATGCTTCACTTTTGGAAACTAAGGAGCTTAAGGCCAAATTTTCCAAAATCGTCAAGGAGAAAGACAACGCAAATGAAGCTGCTCAGAAGGCGTGCGAACAGGTTGTGGTGCTTCAAAATGAGAGAGACGCGGCAACACTTAAGATTCAGGAGGTCGAGGCTAGGATTGAAAATGAAGTGAAGATGGAAGAGTCCAAGTTGGAGGCCGATATCAAAAATCTTCTTGTCACATATAACGCTAATGTGATAAAACACTGAAACCTAGCCCGGCTCGACAACTACCCATCTCAGTGTATAATGCATGGGACCGCTTAGTGGAAGACGAGAAAGCCGGGCATAAAGCCGAATAAGTTGACGAATTCAAACTGGAGAACCGGGTGCTAAGGAAGATGAAAGAAAAGTTCTTCATGATATCATGATCGTATATGAAAAAGAGAAACTCAACACTCAGCATTCGGAAGCTGGAGAGGGTTCTGGTGTTGCACATCATGATGTGGGTTCTTAAACTATTGAGCCGACCCAGCCCATACCGACCTTTGTGGATGATCCTCGGTCTGTTCCTGCATATAACCCCAATCAACTGCAGTTGTCACTAGTTCATGAGCAAGGTACTCTGAAAACCACTTGTGCTTATTCGAAGTTGGAAGTGTTGATTCAATTAATCGCTAACTTTTTTATTTTTCTCTATTCGGTGATAGGAGCTACTTCTTCCATGTCCCCTGCAACCCAAGAGTTGCATCATGAGCAGGAGGCTATCATAATAGAAACGACCATGAAAACGGCTACTGCACCTACGGATATGGTACAAGGGAGCACACTTACTTTCGATGAACAGATCGTGGAGGAACTTCTCGGTCATCACAGTGGGCCCTTTGCTGATTTGCCGTTTAGCATGAGTGGAGGCACGTCTGTGACCAGCTCCTCGAGTCCAATTGCTAACACCTCTGGAGATGCCCAAACAATGCACGAAGAGGAGATAATTGCTGAAATCAGCGCTGAAATGGAAGCGACTGCGTGGGCCAGTAGTTTTGGAGGTGGGATGGCTAGCCTTAGTCTAGCTCCTTTACGAATGATTTCTCTTGGTAGCATGGTTGTTGGAACAAGTGCGCCTCCTCCGCTCTCTAACATTTATCCAATCCCTCCGACTCTGCCTTCAGGAAGCATTCCAATTCATGTGAGTTCGAAGATGGAGGTTACTATAATGCCCCCGACCGGAGATCAACCGCAAAAAGGCAAGGGTTCAAAGAGGCAACTAGGTGGCAGCTCCAGCGTGTCAACATCAAAGAAGAAGCCGAGAAAAAAGAAAGAATAGATATGTCTTTTCGGCTCATTTTTGGTAGATAGATAGGAATCTACTTTAGCTTTTTGTAAGCCGTATGTGGACGTGGGTTTGGCCCCAGCTAGTAGGATTTTTTTAGAATAATTTTGTACATATTCTTCTCTTCCAAAGAATAGTTGAAATAAAACTTTAATTTGTCTTCAGCTCAGTTTGTGTTCATTTTTTTAAGTATTTCAGCGCTCGAACTTTCATTCAATACTCTGGTGGAGTTTTAGTCTTTAAATCGGACCCAAGTTTACTTGCTAAGTTTCGGAGCTACGACTTCAGGTCGCGATCGAGCATTATGTCGAATCTCTATATTGCACTATTTCAATCAGTGGCTGACACTTAAGTTCTGCCCCCAGTTCTGGGGATAAGTTGGAAAGATTGGTTAACAATCATTATTTGCCTTTAATACGTCGAGCTTAACGTCGCTAAAGCAGGACTGATACAAGACAAGTTCAGTTGGTCAAATCACAGTTGCTCATCTATTGGTGATCGCATCCACGCTCTGGGGATTGTACTTGTGTTATTTTACGAGCGATCAGTCACACCTGATTCATGTTTACATTTTGGCCGCACTCCGGGGACTCAGAGTCGTCTTATGGGTCGCTTGACACACGGTTTGTGTTTACACTCCAATCTGCACTCCGAAGATTTTAGAGTTAGTCAGTGTATGTACTCCAGTTCGCACTCTGGTAATCTAGAGTTAGATGATGTTTATACTCCAGTTCGCACTCTGGGAATCCGGAGTAAGTTGATGTTTACACTCCCTTTCGCACTCTAGGAATCCAGAGTTAGTTGATGGGTGGTCAATCTCACCCATTTGGTATTTATGTTTATACTCTAGCTCACACTCTGGGAATCTGGAGTTGGCCGACAGATGGTCAGTCACATCTGTTTAGGCTTTATGATTTCGTTCGCACTACGAGAACGACGGATCTATTAGGATCGTGGATGGTCGACTCACAACCATCCTGAGTTAACAAGTGAGGTCACTAGATAGACGGGTCCATCCTCCTCGAACTTGGATAGGATACGGGCGAAGTTGTTAGGTGGATGGATCCACCCTCTTCGAAACCGCATTTAGAGGTTTATACTCCAGTTCGCACTCTAGGAATCTAGAGTTAGTTAGAGGATTGTCATGCATCAATCCTTTTTTTGGCTTCATTGTGATGACTTGTCCCCAAGCTCGAGTTTCACTTAGAGAATGGCTGGTTGTATCACAGTCACTCTCATTTGAATAAATCCAACCGTATGGTGGAACTTATCTCTCCTTGCATAGTGATAGTCGTATGGCACATTTCAAAAAATCACAGCTCTGGCTCGAAGAGATTGAATTTTATTGCTGAAATAAGAAAATGCAACAAAGTCAGTTTCCTTATTACAAATTCAAATTTCAAAATGCATAAACGAATTGCAAGTGAAAAGTAGACTGAATAAATAAATAGAGCCTGTTATGTGTAGTAGCAATGTAGACTTTTGCTGTTCCAGGCGCTTTGTAGAATGAGACCGTCAACGGTCGATAATTTGAATGTGCCATCTCCGAGCTTTCATTCAATGACATATGACCCTTCCCACATTGGTTTCATATGTGAAGGAACCAGGTAAATTCTCTTGAGGACGGGATCGTCGAGTTCAAAGGCTCGGGGTCGGACCTCGGCATTGTATAATCGGGCAACTCGACTTCGGTATATGGCTGCCTTCAAATCTGCCTCTTCACGCTTCTCATCCAATAAATCCAGAGATTCGGTAAGTAATATAGCGTTTGTTTTCGGATCATAATAACTCATATGATGAGAAAGTACTTCCATCTCGACCAGAATAATGGCTTCTAAACTGTAGGAAAGAGAGAATGGAGTGTGGCCGGTTGAAGACTTGTGGGTTGTTCGGTAAGCCCGTAAAGCCATAGAGAGTTCATCGACCAATTTGTCTTTGGTTTTTTCTAGTCGTTTCTTCGAAATAGACATTATAACTTTATTAACAACTTCAAACTGTCCATTTGCTTGAGGGTGTGCAACTGCAGAGAACTTCTTCTAGATGTGGAATCATTGGCAAAAATTCTTAAATTCAACATTTTTGAATTAGGCTCCGTTGTCTGTGATGATGTTGTGTGGGAGACAAATCGTTAGATAATGTTGCATACTACAAAGTTGATCACTTTCTTTATCGTGATTGTAGCAAGCGGTTTAGCTTTCACCCACTTGGTAAAGTAATCAACTGTGACGATGGTGTACTTCACACCACCTTTGGGTAGAGGTAGAGAACCAATAATGTCAATGCTCCATACTACAAACGGCCATGGATTGATCATTTGAGTTATTTTGGTTGGTGGGGCTCTAGGGATCCGATCATGTTTTTGACATCAGTCACATTTTCTAGCATAGTCTGATGCGTCCTGATTTATAGTCGGCCAATAGTATCCATATCGGAGCAGTTTCTTGGCAAGTGCTTGCCCTCCGTGTGATCGCCACATTCATGTTCATCTACATCATGCAATACTCGTTTGATTTCATCGTGAGTGATACATCGTAGAAAAGGAATAAAGCATCCTCTTCCGTAAATGGCTCAATTCTGAATAGTGAACCATGAAGCGTTTCGAAGAACTTGTCTCTTTTCACTCCTGCGCTCCGGCAGGGTCCCATGCTCGAGATAGTTTCTGAATGGAGTCCATGACTCCATACAGGGAATGACCTCAAATACCCAATTTGTTTCCATTTGATCGATGCTCGGTTAAGATAATGTTCCCATGAGAATGACTTCCATTTGTTGTGCCTCACCTGTACCGGCTGACTTTGCTAACGAATGGCCTTTCTGATTGCGCTCTTGGGGTACGCAATAGATGGCATGATAATCGAACTAGTTTACTATTTCCTGAACCCTAGCAAGTTAAGCAGCGAGTCTCCGATCTTTGGCCTGGTACTTCCCCTGAACTTGACACAAGACCAATTGCCAATCACAATAAATTTCCACAACAATAATTCCTGAATCTCTGGCAATTCTCAATCCAGCAAGTAAGGCTTCGTATTCGGCTTCGTTGTCGGTCGCACAAAAATTGAACTTTAATGCATAGCATATAGATCGACCTTCAGGAGTTTCCGATACAACTCCGATGCTTGAGCAATGATCAATTGATGCACCATCAATATGTAGCTTCCATAAATACTTGGGAGATTCACTAGTTTCGGGCAAGTCCTTCGAAATAGTGAATTCAACGATGAAGTCTACTTCGACTTGCCCTTCAATAGCTCGCCTTAGAATGTAAGTAATGTCAAACTGACATAGCTCGATATTCCACTTGAGTAACCTAATAGATGTCTTATGCCGCGTAAGGACCAGTCATAACTGTCGTTCGGCATAGACGGTGATATGATGAGCCTGGAAATACGGTCGGAGCTTGCTTGAGGCAATGATACGACAATAAGCCAACTTTTCCATCTTTGAATAATTTCTCTCAACTCCCGTTAGTCGTTTACTAATGTAATAGAGCGACCGTTGTATCCGGTCTTTCTCCCAAATTAAGGCAGCATTGATTGCGTTTTCTAACATCACCAAATAGAGTATAATCTCTCGTGGTCAACGGGCTTTGACAGAATAGGTGGTGTGGAGAGGTGTTGAATTAGAGCTTAGAATGCACCCTCACATTCCGTAGTTCATTCAAAGTTTCGTTTCCCTTTTCTGATCAGGTCGAAGAGGGGAATGCATTTTTCAGTGGATTTTGAAATGAACCTGCTCACTGCTGCTACTTTCCCGTTGAGGCTCTGGACTTGATTTATTGTTCTTGGAGTCTTAAGATTTCTGATTTCCCAGATCTTTTCGGGATTAGCATCGATCCCTCGAGCATTGACCATAAACCCAAGGAATTTTCCAAATCCGACCCAACAGTGACATTTCAACATGTTGAGTTTCATTTTATATTCTCGAAGGATATTGAACATTGATTCCAGGTCTCTGGTATGATCAGTGGAGAATCGACTTCACGAGCATGTTGTCCACATAAACCTCCATTGGTTTACCGATCCGGTTAGCGAACATTCGATGAACTAATCGTTGATAAGTTGTCCCGGCATTCTTAAGTCTAAACGGTATGATCTTATAGTAGTAAAGTCTCAAATCGATTATGAAGCTGGTATGCTCCTGGTCAGTTAGTGCATGGGTATCTGGTTATAGCCAGAATACGCATCCATTAAGGATAAGAGTTCATGTCCAGCTGTTGAGTGTACGAGTTGATCGATTTGGGGAAGCGGAAAACTGTCTTTAGGGCAAGCCTTATTCAAGTTTGGGTAATCAATGCGTGTTCTCCATTTCCCATTTAGCTTTCGAAGAAGTACAGGATTTGACACCCATTTTGGATATAATGCATCTCGGATAAACCCGTTCAATTTGTGCTTTTCTACCTCTTCCTTAAGGGAGAAATATCTCTCTGGATCCATACCACGCCTTTTTTGCTTGACGGGGACATGCCGCGGGTCAATATTCAATGTCTAGCTCGCAATGTCCGGGTAGATCCCACACATGTCAGAATATGTCCAGGTAAACACGTCGAGGTTTTCCTGGAGAAATTCAAACAAATCCTCTTACATCTATTTGCTTAGCTGAGTCCAATCTTTACCATTTTAGAATTGTCATCATCGTCGATCGGTACATCGATCATCGATTCGGGCAGGGAAGCTTGACTGTCTCTACTTTCATATTTACGTCCGGTATCTCTCCGGTAAAGATCCTTTGGGAATTGGTTGGGGTGCCCCGGCCTTGGCCCAGGTGTTAGCTGTTAATTCCCAATAAAGCGGACGCCTAGAGATTCCTTTATGCCCTTTCCTTTTTCTTTTCATTGTGCCTCTCGCAGCTCGGCAACATAACAGGCTCATCTAGCAGACTAGTCTCCTTGAATGACTCCAACTCCATTGTCGGTAGGGAATTTTAAAGTCAAAAACAAAGGGGCAATGGCAGCCCTGAATTCAGCTAGGGCCGATCGGCCTAAGAAAGCATTATGTCGAGTCTATATCCAACACAACAAACTATAATATCTAGACTCTCTGACGTTCTCCAATTCCCAACTCAACTACTAGTTCCACCACGCCAGTGAGTACAGTTGTGCTCCTATTGAAGCCATGAATACGAGATTGACAAATCTTCAAAAGATGTTGTATGAAAAAATTATCATGTTTCCAAATGTCATAACTACATAATAATTGACATCTTATGTACTGAAACTTACTAATTTTTTCCAATTGAGGAAAGAGTTAACTGTGACTTTACCTTAGTATTATTCAGTTGGAGCCATATGCTTTAACGCTGACAACTATATTCTTCAGTTTCTATTGACTAACTAATATGGAACTTACACATGCTCTCTTTCGATACCAATTTATTACAAATCTATTGTACTAAACATACAATGCTACTGTCAAGTACTTTACGTACACACCTTAACTTTTCTACGTTGCCTCCATGCACCTTTACTTTTCTTTTAGGTTTCATCCTTATAGGTGGGCATGCACATTTGTAAAATTTAAATACACTTCCACACCTTCAAAACCTCTATTGTGATGTATGTTCTATATGGATTTAATATTTGTCTGCCTAACTTCTTTATACCAATGGTCTTTTGGTAATTCCTATAAATAAAGTTTGTCCCATGAGCATATTGTGTTTGTATATATTCTCCCTACCTTTTAGTTTTATAATCTCAAAGGCTAATAAATTAGTTAGCCTTACCTAGAAATTAATTTTTATACGCTGCGTAAAAAAGAATGCTGTTTGAGTTAAATAATATAACTGCTAAGAAAGTAATTGAAGATTGAATGATAGTTGCAAAAACAACATATAGCTTCAACCCGTATGCGTAGCATGGGTTCACACTAGTCATAACTAGAAGTGGGCATTTCAATCAAGAAGGATAGAGAAAAGTAGCCTTCTACAAAAGTATGCTAGTTGTAAACACTACATGCAAAGAAATATTAACATTTTGAAATCAAAATATATAATTGTCATATTACATTTAAGCGGCATATATATACCAATTTAGACGCATCCAATCTTTATCTATCATCTATGGTATGTAGGCAAAACTATTTTTGAAAATCAAAGTAACAATTAATTATTGCTTAAAACCAAAGAAACTAGATATCTAACCATTCTAAAAATTTATATTCTAAAAATAATTTTATGGAACATTTTTAAGAAACAACCTTTTATTATTTATTGTTAAGTGAATAAGATTCAACTTCCTAAATTCACTGATTCAAAAAAAATTCATTTAGAATAGACTTAAAGTTGAAATTTATTTGTGCAAATAGCATAGTTAGCAGCACTACTTATACAAGCCCGTATGCTCAATTTTACTATATATATAGTAAACCTACTCTCATTTATGCAATACAGTGCAACACAATCTCCATTACATTACCATGAATACATTCATGTATAATGATTTAAAGTCATTTGATGTCATAATATGATGATTTTATAAGACCATTGTTCATGTCGATAAACATTCCTGAACAAAAATATGATGTTATATGGCAATGTTCATGAATGCGTTATGTTTCTCAATATGAAATATGAATCTGTTATATGGCCAAAGCCGCTTTAAGATAATGGTCTTCTTAAAGAATTCATTAAAATCATCCATAATATGATGCGATATGTCATGTTCATCCAACCACACAGTTTTTTGTTTCTTAACACAATACATACACAATTGTAAATAATAAGATATAAGAGGTCAATGGGATAAATCAATTTTCAACAATTAAATTTTCAAATTAGAGCAAGAAAAAAACTGCTAACAAACTATAACTAAAATATAATAGTTCGACCAAGAAATGACTACCAAATGAAAAATTAATCTCAAAATTAATATCGATTCAATCCTAGCATTTATACTCCAATCACATCCCAAAATTTAAACGTGAAATTAATTATTTTTCCATGACGGAATTACCCTATTTTACAGTGTAGAATCCTTATAGATACATGGAGAGCAAGAGCGAGAGCAGTCAAACAAAACGCGTATCAATAATTCTTCGTGTTTGATCTAATTTATCTTCGAAACTTATCGCTTAATTAAACTTTTTTATCACCTTCGTGCTTCAACCCGAAATCCACAGTTGACAAGAAAAATCAATGGCTAATCTAATAGAAGAGGAGATGGATTATATGGATATGACATAGATCTCAAAGCCATTCCCATAGCAGCACAAACAAATCCACTCATTAGAGTATTGCTATCAAAACTCAGTAGTGCAATAAACATCATAGCTGATTTAGGAGCATGCATTACTGATAAAATTTCGTTTCAACTGCCATGAAATGAAGACGATCGCTTCAAAACCAGTCATCTGCACATGATTCGATGCAATGTATCCGTAGAAGCTTCTAATTTGCACGTTCATAGACCAGGGAATATCCAATCATTGCATCATATCATTGATGATCTGAGTAATTGAACCCTGTCTAATTTTGGAGGAGGCAGAGTTCAATATGAAGTCCATGTCTGCTTCTATGATGATTTTGTTAACACGGCATCATCTATGTCACATAAATCGTCATAGAAGCAGACATGCACTTCATACTGAACTCTCCCTCCTTCAAAATTATTTAGGGTTCGATTGCATAAATCAGCAATAATATGATGCAATGCTTGGATATTTCTTGATCCATGAATGTACAAATTAGAAGCTTCTATGGATACGTTGCGCCGAATCGTATGTAGAAGCTTGGTGTTGAAAAGGTCGGCTTCATTTCGTGGTAGTTAAAACGAATATTCCTCAATGATGTGTGTCCTTAAATCAGCTTTGATGTTTATTCCACTACTAATTTTTAGTAGTATTACTCTAATGAGTGGGTTTGTTTGTACTGCTATGGGAATGACTTTGAGATTTATGGTCATATCCGTATAATCTATCTCTTCTTCTATTAGATTAGCAATTTTTCTCAATTGTGTATTTCGGGTTAAAGCGCGAAGGTAGTAAAAAGAGAGTTTTAATTAAGTGATCAATTTTGAAGATAAATTAGAACATACAGAAACAATTCTCGATACGTGTATTGTTTGACTACTCTTGCTCTTGCTCTCCTTGTATTTATAAGGATTCTATACTATAAAATAGGCTACTTTGTAAAGGTAAATAATTAATTTTGCATTTAAATTTTAATTGGAACTTAAATGCTAGGACTCAGTTGATATTAAATATGTTAACTCTCAATCCTTGATAAGGTCAAAAAATTTAAAGGACCCAAAAGACTAAAGGAGCCCCCTTACTTTTGATTCGGTAAAATAGTATGGAAATCCTCCTACAAAGGCGCGATCGGGGCCCTATAGACCTCCTGTCGAACTAAGTGTCAATCAAACTGTTGCAAGATAGAGATTCAAATTAGGTTTACTTGGACCAAGTGATGCAGCAAATTAAGGATTGCAATCACTTAGTTTTCTTACTTTTACTGGAGCAAATTTAAACATGCATGCAGATCAAAGTTAGAATTGTAGCATGACTAATATTGAAAAATAAGTTTCTCATTGCATACTTTAATTTTTTTTAACTATAACTCATTGCAATGGAAGAACTTCTCTTGATTGCATACATTTGAGAGGGTATCGTAAAAAAAGTTTAACCGATTATGCGCACATTCAAAAACTGGGAGCGATCGTATGATTGAAATATTGCGAAATTTTGCCACTAAAAAGGATAGTGCAAAGAGTACTAGTAATCAGACACCCCCTTAAAGTCTATATGCCCGACTTCACAGTGAATTCAAAGGCAATGCAAAAGTATATCTTGCTTTTATACCACTACCGTATGATCATCCTTGATCTAGATCAATATTATTTTTGAATGTATGCTTCGGGACTAGTACAGTTGTTAATCACAGCCGATGGATGATTATATTCAGTATTATGCAGTAAGTGATAAGCCGGTCTTGATTTATCGAGGGCCCATGTGAGGCTCTTGATACATTTTCTCCAGAAATGTATTATGGCAGACGGTACCTCGGTAGCCATATTATTGTACGGAATCTATTTTGCGATATGTGTCTTATGAACTTAGTAGTATATTAAATATTCCGTTGAATGTAATTAATGTAATCATTCCGCCTATATTAAATATATATTTTAAACCCTAGACATAATTATAATATCATTGGATTTCCTATTTGAAATGGTATGGTTATTGCAAGGTAATAACCCATCCGTGTTTATGTGCTGCGTGGTCTTATAAGATACATTTATTTTAAAGGATTTATAACTATAAAAAAGCATATGATTTAAGTTTACTCACACTAGACCCATGTACGACCTAGTGTTTTTCTTTCTTCCCCTTGAACTCTTGGGTACTCTAATTTTAAGTAGCCAGGTAGTCCTAGTACTTACGGATGCATCTTAGAGGGGAATGGAGCAGGAGGCTATGTCGTTATCTATTTATCTATGTATTTTTGTTGTCTTTTGTATGTGGTTATGTATCGTCATAGTAGGGGCAGGCAGTTGTACATGTCTCGGTTGAAGTTAGTGCTTATTGTAACTCAGATGTTTGTGAGTGAGTAACGGTATGTACTATCTTATGTTCTATTATATATGATTTCCATGCATAGTGAGATTCTATATTTCTTTCTCCTCGTCTTTCTTTTCCTTTAGCCCAATGGTCTGCCTTTCGAATGCCTTCATGATCGGCACACGAATACCGTAGATGTATTAAATGTCATCTTGTGTGTTAGAAAGGCATATCGTTACAAGGTTGAAAATTCTCCCGTTCTAACGCATGCACATGCCAACCAAAATTAAGAATTAAAAAAATAAATAAAATTATGAAAATGTCTAATTAATAATTGAAGTCACTATGATTTTAAATCTTGTTTTTGGACTTAAGAGTACAACTTACATAATAGATTGCTCACTCATATAGGTTAATCCGCTTTGAATGATTTATTGATTAATGGACAGCTAATCTGAGATAAATATGTATGTTCGACCAAGAAATGAATAGAAAATGAACAAATTAATCTCAAAATTAATACTGATTCAATCCTAGCATTTAACTCCAATCACATCCCAAAATTTAAACGTGAAATTAATTATTTTTCCTTGACCGAATTAATCTATTTTACAACGTAGGATCCTTATAGATACAACAAGAGCAGGCAAACAAAACATGTATCAATAATTCTTTCTGTTTGATCTACTTTATCTTCGAAACTTATTGCTCATTTGAAACTCTCTTTTTTACCATCTTCGTACTTCAACCGGAAATCCATAATTGACAAGAAAAATCAATGGCTAATCTAGTAGAAGAGGAGATGGATTACATGGATATGACCATAGATCTCAAAGCCATTCTCATAGAAGCACAAACAAATCCACTCATTAGAGTATCGCTATCAAAACTCAGTAGTGCAATAAATAACATAGCTGATTTAGGAGCATGCATTACTGAGGAATTTTCGTTTCAACTGCCACAAATTGAAGATGATCGCTTCAACATCAAGCTTCTACACACGACTCGGAGCAATGTAACCGTAGAAGCTTCTGATTTGCACATTCATAGACCAAGGAATATCCGAGCATTGCATCATATCATTGCTGATTTATGTAATCGAACCCTAGCTCATTTTGGAGGAGGCAGAGTCCAATATGAATTGCATGTCCGCTTTTATGATGATTTAGTTGACATAGCATCATCTATGTCACATAAATCATCATAAAAACAGGCATGCATTTCATACTGAACTCTTCCTCCTTCAAAATTAGTTAGGGTTCGATTATATAAATCAACAATCATATGATGCAATGCTTGGATATTTCCTGATCTATGAATATGCAAAATTAGAAGCTTCTACAGATACGTTGCGCCGAATTGTATGTAGAAACATGATGCTGAACCATTCAGCTTCGTTTTGTGGCAGTTAAAACAAAAATTCCTCAGTGTTGTATGCCCCTAAGTCACCTATGATGTTTATTCCACTACTGAGTTTTAATAGTAATACTATAATGAGTAGGTTTGTTTGCTTTGCTATGGAAATGGCTTTGAGATCTATGTCATATCCATATAATATATCTCTTCTCCTATTAGATTGGCAAAAAAAAATTCGGTTGTATATTTCGGGTTGAATTTTGAAGGTGGCAAAAAGAAAGAGTTTTAGTTAAGTGATAAATTTTATAGATAAATTAGAACAAAGAGAAAAAATTATCGATATGTGTTTTAGTTGACTGCTCTCGCTCTTGCTCTCTCTATATGTATAAGGATTCTACGCTGTAAAATTGGCTTAATTCGTAAATGTAAATAATTAATTTTGAGTTTAAATTTTAATTGGAGTTTAAATGTTCGGACTGAGTTGATATTAAATATATTGACTCTCAATCCTTGGCAAGGTCAAAAAATCTAAGGGACCCAAAAGACTAAAGGATTTCCCTTACTTTTGGTTCGGTAAAATAGCATAAAAATCCTCCTACAAAGCACGATCGGGGCCCTGTTGACCTCCTGCTAAACTAAGTGTCAATCAAACTGCTGCAAGATAGAGATTCAAATTAGATTTACTTGGACCAAGTGATGCAGCAAATAAAGGACTGTAGTCACTTGGTTTTCTTACTTTTACTGGAGCACCTTCAAACATGCATGCAGATCAAAGGTTAGAATTGTAGCATGATTAATATTGAAAAATAAGTTTCTCATTGCATACTTTAATTTTTTAACTATAAGAAAAGTTTAACCGATTATGGTATGGTAAGAAAAGTTTAACCGATTATATGCGCTTTCAAAAACTGGCATACAAAGCGATCATATGACTGAAATATAACAAAATTTGGCAACTAAAAGGGATAGTGCTAAAGTACTAGTAATCAGGAACCACCTTAAAGTCTATGTGCCCAACTTCACAGTGAATTCAAACGCAATGCAAAAGTATATCTTGCTTTTACACCACTAGGGTATGATCGTCCGTGATCTAGATCGATATTATTTTTGAATGTATACTTCGAGACTAGTACAGTTGTTAATCATAGCGATGGATGATTATATTTAGTACTATCCAGTAAGTGACAAGTCGGTCCTGATTTGTCGAGGGCCCATGTGAGGCCCTCGATACATTTTCTCTAGAAGTGTATTGTGGTAGATAGTACCCTTGTAACCATATTATTGTATGGAATCTATTTTGCAAAACGTGTCTTATGAACTTAGTAGTATATTGAATATGCCGTTGAATGTAATTAATGTAATCATTCCGCCTATATTAAATATATATTTTATAACCTGGACATAATTATAATATCGTCGGAGTTTCTATTTGAAATGGTACGG